>CM069529.1:43627500-48627500 GCA_035773235.1 Eospalax fontanierii | reverse complement strand
GGAAAGGAGCTTCATTAAGAGAGACAAAGAGAGAGACAGGAATAGAAAGAGAGACAGAGAGAGGGAGAGAGAGTCCATGAGAAAGATATTTGGGGAAGGCCATAGGAACCTCCTTTTTTAAGCTTTTAATATTTATATTTAATACACAGAAATGTCTAAAAATTTTATTTTTTGTTTATTTAATCTAATATATATATATAATTATTTACCAAGCAGAAATGGAACAACTCATGTCTATTTTATTTTTTGTTTGGCATACAATAATTGAAATAATTAAATATTTTTATTGAATTTTGTGCCTTTCATACAATACATCTTGATCACATTTAGATCTCTCCCTTAATTGTACTCTCCTCTCATAACAACCCTGCCATCAGATTTCATTCATTCTGTTTTTTCTGCTAAGGCCTATTGAATCATCTGTGTCACCAGATATCCAAAGGAGTCTCTTCAGAGAGCATCCTTTAACACTGGACCAAATCCCTGTGCAGTCTTCCTTAGGAATCTTGGACCAATCCCCAGAACAGAGGGAGATTCTGACCTTTCCTCAGCTTGCAGTGGTAGTAGGAAGTTTCACATCACAGGATTGATTTAGCTTAGAGAAAGTGACAAAGAACATGGAAAAGCCAGGCACCTTAAATTGAGAGCCGCCAAGTTACAGCACAGATTGCTCCTTGACTCTGTCCCAAAGACATCTGAGAACCCGATTCTGCCTGTGAATGACATTTGATCTCCTTAATATGGAGTAGATAATGCTGGTTTCAAGGAACGCACTATCAGCAAAGATGTAAATAAACTTTTCAATAATCCTTAAAATGATACTTAGTCACATTCAAATATCACAATCTTACCTTCTTTAGTCTGAGATGGAGAAGTGACTGTAGTTGTTCTCCCCTGTTCCTATGTGATTCTCATTTTTTCTGTTTAACCATTACCCTATCAAATAAGCATCGCCTGCTGTTCATCACTAGTAGAAGTCTAAAGAAGACTTTACTCACAGTCCATGATAAGTTTCAGCAGTACTGGGCACACATATTGAGTAGATCCCCCCAGTATCTGATGCAAGGCTTTTGGTTTATAGGCTTCCATCCTTGTTGTGCTTCAGAAAAAAAGGTCTTGTCTCTCCTTTCTGGGATAGTTTTGACAGTGTGGGTGGGGTAGCAGGTTCCAGATGATGCACACATGTAGAAAAATTAAGGCATGTACGTGGAATCTTGGCTCTCTCAGCTCTATCTATCCACATATCAGCCATATCACCTTCCACATGGGGCAACAACAGAAGCTCATCACTCCCTCTACCCTCCTCTCTCTTTTACAAGTAGAGCAAAGGATAAGCTTATACCCAATATAAATTGTTTTAAAGAAAATCTAGTCATATAAAACTATTATAAGAAAATTCCTCAACAGTACTTTTTTTTTCCATTACATATTTCATCATCACTGTTGATGGTATAAACTTCATGTACCCTCACCTGGCCACATTTTCATTGTACCATGCCCTCTTTAAATGTGAAGGAAATTACAGGGTAGCTCACATGAATCAGTAACGTGTTTTCATCACCTACATGTCACGGGAGCAAGTATTTTTCTTGTATGAGACTGTTGGGTTTCCTTTGGAAACTTCAGGGCTTCAACTTAAACTTTATATCAATGGTCCTTTGAAGAATTACTAGTTCTTTTTTTAAAGAGATCATGTGATTTTCATCTCCTAGAAGATCAGAGTCACAGAAATAGCAGGCTAGGACTCATGATGCCCATAGATTTGATATATGGACATGAATAGGTATTTTGTTACTTGGCTAAACATCATTAAAGTGGGGTCAATGGAATGATTATTGTAACTGTCTTCATTCAGTGACCTGCAGAGGAATCTTAAGACATTAAAACTAGTTTTAAAAGTTAAAGATATATCATGTATTGTGTTTTTCTCCGTAGGACATTTTATTGAAAGAGGAAAAAGAGATAAGCTATATAATTTGCAACACTTCAGTATTTCATTTTTGCAACCTACTCAGAGATTGAAAAATCACTACATGAATTAAACAGGACTAGGTGAAAACAGATGTTGTCAGAGAGAAGAGAAGGTACTCTTTCTGGACACTCAAGAGAAGTCATTGTGGCATGCTCCACACCCAGGGATAGCACAATATGTATGGGAATTACATATATAAGCAGTGTTTAAAGACTTGTATGCAACCGCTATTCATTTTTTATATCATCAATCTAATTATCAAGCACAATATATGTGACCCAATAAAGCTGGGGATCAAAAGTCATGTTCAATTCATGGATAACTGTACTAGTTCAAAATAAGAATGTGGAAGAACAATATATACATTATGTACAGTATTGGGAATAAAGTTCTGGAGAATCACTATGTATATATTCGATATTCTTTAAGAAATTCGCATGAGCACAAGCAAGCAGATGAGCCAGAAACAATGTGAATATTGACTTTGCTTGAGAAAGGTGTGTGCTGAGGAATTTGCTCAGTCTTGCTGCTGGGAAGTGGCATGCCCCATAGAGTACACCATACAACTCTCTTAAACTAATGATTCCAGTAATCACAGAGGTCCTGTCTGTCCTGTCCATGAAACATCCTTCCCATGGGAGATTTTCACAACACAAGACATTTTCCTTAAGTAAATCCAAATAACACAATTCAAGATCTCTGTAACAGTATAAAAAGACAAAACCTTTGCATCATAGATAAACAGGGAGAAAAATATCTAGGTCAAAGGTATGGAAAGTATTTTAAACAAAATCATAAGAGAAATTTTCCAAAATCTAAGGAAAGATATACCTAACAAGTTGTAAGAGTTATATAAAACACCAAGTAGACAATACCAGAAAAGAAACTCCCTACGTCATTCAGTAATCAAACTACTAAATGCACAAAACAAAGAAAAGATATTGAAATCTTTTAGAGAGAAACATGGAGCCACATATAAAGGCAGGCCCACCAGAATAACAACTGGCTTTTCAATGGAAACTGAAAGACAAATGGGCTTGTACTAATGTACTATATCTCATGAAAGAACACAGAGATCAACCATAGTACAAATTTATCAGTTCTAATCAAAGAAGAAATGAAAACTTTCCTTGCTAAAACACATTTAAGAAATTTATGTTTACTAAACCAACTGTTCATAGGATAATGAAAGGACTACATCACTCTGAAGAGATTATATACACCAAAGAAAGCAGAAGGGATAAATAACCAATTACAGAAGCGTTAACCAAAAAAGAAGAAGAAACACCATCACAACAAAATAATAATAAGAATAACACATGTTAATAATAACTCAATAGTAACATTCTCAATTTGCCAAAGAAACACAGATTAACTGACTGGGTTAGAAAACAAGATCCATCTTTTTGCTGCCTCCATGAAAACGTACCACATCATCAATGACTGACCACACCTTAAGCAAAAAGGATAGACAAGGTACTCCTAGCAAAGGAACGAAGTTACATTTGGCCTAGCTATAGACCTTATAAATAGACTTCAAACTAAAACTTCTTGCAAGAATAAGGGAAAGACACTCCATACTCAGCACAGAGGGTATTACAGTCATGAACACATATGCACCAAACACAGTGACACCCAATTTCATAAAATAAATGCCATTAGATCTAAAAACCATAAATTTAATTCAATGTATTGATAGTGGTTGACTTTAAACCCATACCCTCATCACAAATAGGGATGTCACTCAGACAAAAATTAAATAGAGAAACTCTGGAATTTCCCCTATAGAGCATTCCCCTATAATGACCATATTCTTGGATGGGCAGCAGGTCAAGGGGCTTGTTGATACTGGGGAGATGCTACCATATTAACTGAAACTGAGGCACTCCATTTCCCTCCCTGGACATTTAAGCCTTGCCCCCCTATTAGCGGTGTGGGGGGCCAGCAGGACTCACGAGTTACCCTCTGGCCAGTCCAATGGAAAGACCTAGATGGCAATAAAGGCACAATTAATCCTATTGTGGTCAAAGTACACCACAATCTCTGGGGCAGAGACATTTTGGAGGAAATGGGGACTGTTATTACTACTGATGATAGAACCTTTTATGATGAAATCTTGGTACATAATAATACTGGACTGTCCGGTCATAAGGAAAAAGGTGCCGTTCACCCCCCAGTTCTAAAGGCCACTGTTCACCTTCCTAGGGTTGTTGTTAAGGCCCCTGACCCTATCTCCATTAATTGGCTATCTAATCATGATATTTGGGTAGAACAGTGGCCTATTCTGGAGCCCAAGTTAACCATTTTAAAACAATTAGTGAATGAACAGCTTTCCCTAGGCCATTTGGAGCCCTCTACTAGTAGACACAATACCCCAATTTTTGTTATCAAGAAAAAATCTGGAAAGTACCGGCTCCTCCAAGATTTAAGAGCTGTTAATGAACAAATGGAAAAAATGGGGTCTGCTCAACTGGGTTTACCACACCCTACTGTGATACCCTTACGCTATCGTATAATTATATTAGATATTAAGGATTGCTTTTTTCAAATTCCTTTGGCTCCTCAAGATCGAGGACGTTTTGCCTTTACGGTCTGGGAACCTGATGTTGCCAAACCTGCCAAACGATACCAGTGGACAGTTCTGCCTCAAGGCATGAAAAATAGCCCGTTTGTCAGCTATATGTGGCACAAGCCCTTATCAACGTCCCATCAGACATCCTGTTAATCTGTTATATGGACAATCTGTTACTGGCTCATACTGAACCACATTACCTAAAACTAATTGTCAAAGCCACTCTACAAGATATGGCCTCATTAAAACTAATAGTTGCCCCTGAAAAAATTCAACACCTGCCTCCGTTCTCATTTTTAGGATACAAATTGGCAGAGGATGTCCAACCTCAACCATTAAAATTAAAAATAAAAGATAAATGTTCCCTATCTGAGTTGCAACAACTGTGTGGGACCATTAATTGGTTCAAACCATTCCTACCCATTCCAGAAATGGAGATGAGGAGCCTTTTTTCGCTGCTAGAAGGCCCTACTTGCCCCTCTCAAAAAATATTACTTTCCACTTCTGCTAGGGAAACGCTGCAAAAGGCCATTACTTTATTGACTGCTGCCATGACCCAGAACTTTCACTGTTGGCTATAATATTATGGACTATTGAAGGCATATTGGGTGTCCTTTGGCAAACTGGGCCCCTAATGTGGATACATCAGGCCCATTCTGACCTACATAAAATAACCTCCAAATTTGACATCTCCTTTGCTTTAGGGTTGAAGATACGCATGATAGCTCACAGAGTTTACAGCAGAGAGCCAGACAAACTAATACTCCCATTCCCTCTAAAGAATTCCCAGTCTCTTTGGGCAGACTCTCTCGCCTTCCAGGAAATGATGGCAGGATTTACAGGTGTCCTAGACAACCACCTGCCAAAAAATAATTATCTGAAATCCCTAATCTCCCCATTGTAGTTTCTCCCTGCTCAGTACCCTCCACTAATCCTATCCCTTTGGCAACCTTAGCATTTTCAGATGCAAATAAGAAGAGGTATGGGATTCTAATTCAAAGGAAAGGAGAAGAAAATGAATCTTATGTTCTTGACTATCCCATGTCGGTCCAATTAGGAGAATTACTGGCTCTTTATAAAATATTAATAAAATGTCAAAATGGGCCTGTTAATGTGTTTTCAGATAGTCAATATGCAGTCCAGGTGGTAACAATATTAGCCTTTTCAAAAATAATAATAAAAAAAAAAACTTCCTGAGTCCAATTACTACAACCATGCTCCTAATCCAAGATATTCTACATCAAAGAACAGAGCCATGGTAGATATCCCACCCCAGGGCACACACCCGGCTGCCAGGGATTTTAGCTAAAGTCAATAAAATTGCAGATACCCTAATCATGCTAGTCTCGACAAGTCTAGAGCAAGCTAGAATGCTGCACCAACAATTTCATTTAACACCACAAAGTCTACATAAACTATTGGCTGAATTGCCAATTGCTCAATGCAAGCATTTATCTAGAAGTTGTGCAACATGTGCACCACTTGCCCCGTTGGGTCCCCTACAAAGGATGGGAGTCAATCCTGGAGGGTTGATGCCCAATGCACTTTGGCAGATGGATATTACTCACTAAGCAGCCTTCGGCAACCTAAGATATATACATGTAGTAGTGGACACTTACACTGGCTTTATCTATGCCTTAGCAATGTCAGGTGAAAAAGCCTTCAATGCTATAAAAATGTTCAAATCAGCAATGTTAATTATAGGGGTTCCATGGGCTCTTAAGACAGACAATGGCCGTGCTTACAAATCACATATATTTAAAGAATTTATTAATTCTTGGAAAATATCCCACACTACTGGAATCCCATACAACCCACAGGGACAAGCCATTGTGGAAAGAACTAACAGAACACTCGAGGATGCCCTGCACAAAAGTATCTCACAGGAAACAAAAAGGGATCTTAACCTAGCACTGGTTGAGGTTCTGTTTCATTTAAATTTCCTAACCTTCGATGACAAGGGGCTAAGCCCAGCATATAAACACTGGGCCCTTTGCCATTAGTCAGATGGAGGGACTCCTTAAAACAGGTCTGGCAATAGCCTGCCGCACTCCTGACCCGGGGGGCGATGATATGCTTGTGTCTTTTCACAGGGTGCAACTACACCAATATGGGTCCCTTGAGAGATGTATGCCCGGCCACAGATCAAGGAACTACCAAGGACACATTTGGGTGATGTGTTCCCTTCTCCTAATGCCCCCCCGCAATCAACACCCAGGCTGCCAACCCTTGGGCTTTACTGCCTCTGCCCCCATATTAATGCGTATGGACATAGACTCCCCCACATTTCCTGTCCTATTTACAACTAACGCTACACTTGGGTTACCACATGTGGACCCAGTTATTACATTTGCTAGCATAAATGGGACTTGGAATATTAGTCGAGCTTTATGTTTTTCCAGTAACACAACTACAACAAACCCCTGTATAAAGCTGCATAACTTGACCACGGGAGACTTTCATGACAATAAAAAACCCAGGCACTATGCTTGGGGTCAATATCCTTTCTCCATTAGTATACAGCCCCTCAGAGATACTTGAAAACCGGTCAGAATTTTCTGCCATTTACCGCTCTCCCGCACCTCGATGCCCCCCTATAACTAGATTACCAACCCTCATTGCCCTTCCCTTCCCCTGGGAAAATTGTAATCCTGCCCTTCCATATGGAACACACTCAGTATCCTGCATCCGTGGGCAAGCTGATACTTACAACCTGGGCACTTGGAGGCAACTACCAGTCGACACTTTGCCGCATCCTCCTCCTATTATTATGCCCTCGCCCCTCCTACGAGGCGGTTTGACACCGTATTGGGTAATTGGGATATCTGTAATCCTAGAACTTGCATGGATGCACGCCTTCTATTGTTTTTAAAGGGCGCCCTGCTTTTCAACGGGACCTATAACCAACCAAATACAAATACGCCCATCTCTTGGTTTTCCATGCTTAGTGTAATTGAATCATATCACATAACATGGAACGCCACCCCTGTTTGTGTGCGCCCCCCCTTTTCTTTTTACTTACTAATTACTCATGCTCAGAAGTTTTAAATTGCCCTATAGGCATGTGTGCTCTCTCTACCTGCTGGACGAGTCAATCTCAATATACAATATTAATGAGAGAACCAGACGCTCTACGGATACCTATCTCAAACATCTCTCATTACCATTCTATAACCTTTATGGAACAAACACGGTTGCAACCTCTAATACGCCAAAAACGAGATTCCAGCATCACTCCTGCAATTATAATAGCTATAGTAGCTGCTATTGCAGGTGTGTCAACTGCAGCTGTGGCTCTGACTCAAACAATTACCACAGCTGAGACATTAAATTAGGTTGTGTCCCACTCAGCTGAGGCTTTGCATACGCAGGAACTCCTTAATCAGCATCTTTATCAGGCAGTCCATATCCTTCAACAACAACTCAACCTCCTTGCTGAGGAAACTCAAATACTTAGCCAGATGACGCTCTTGGCATGCGACTCCCGATTTAAATCCTTCTGCCTCACACCATACCAAGAAAATAATGCGTCTCAACAAAGGGCTATACTGGCTCAATATATTACAGGCCACTGGTCAGACCAGTTTCTAACTAATTCTGTCCTCAGTCAACATATATCCCATCTAAATATGGCTAAGGTCGACCCAATCCAATTTGATAACTCCTTTTTATCCAAAATCTGGAATAATATTAAAACCCTCTTTGACCTCTCTTGAATCACCACTTATGCCATCTTGGGAGGTATATGTATTGCTTTATTAATTCTCTTTAAGTGTTTGTTGCAGTATCTATCCCAGCAACGTGCTAGCAACAAAACAACTCTTCCGGTCCTGATGGCTCTCCAACATCCCGAGCATGGCCCTCCCAACGAAGTATTGCGTGCATGGCTTATGGAAATACAACATAACACTACCTAACATCCTACCACCCAGACGAGTGTACCAGGGTAAGACCCTTCTAAGGGCTGGTAGCCAGAGACAGGCAACCTTCTCTTGAACTAAGCTAACCTAAGACAGGGCGTGAATGGTGGGCATTCATGTGCCAATGACGGGTAAGGCTTATGTTTTGGAGAGAATGACCTAAGACAGGCACATTCTCGAATGCTAGGCTTCCTCGAGGTGGAACAACCCACTAAATCTCGCCCAGAAAAACATAAAAAAGGATGGATATGTTGGATGATTCTGGCAAGGTCAAGCAGGCTCCCAGCCTGCTGGCCTAAAACAAGCCAGAACTAATATTGAGCATGTGTGCACAGTGAACACTTCCTGGGATCGAACCTGGGAAGCTCCCAGGCTAGCAGCCATCCAGGACCAAGGAGAGCAATGAACTTCAGAGCCTCAGGTGTCAGGACCTACCAGAATGAAGCACGTCAAATGACTAGATAAAAACCTCCCCTAAGCCTGACAAAAGTATAAATCCTGTTCCTTCTAAAATGAAACGAGATTGTGGCTCCACTTTCTCCCAGGGTCTGTGTCAATGACTCTCTGCCTCCTACCCCCGCCCCCGAGGGACCCATTGCTAGCCAACATCTGGCACCCCTGGTAGCCAACACCTGGCACCGATAGCAGACAACAAAATATAATTTAAAATTCCTTTGTGTTAACATGGGCAAATCGAATGTTGCTTATAAATTTGCATATGTGTGTGTGTATGTGTGTGTGTGTGTTTGTGCAATGATGCATGAATGAAAGACTGAAGACAACTGTGGGAGTCAGTTCTCCTCTTCTTCTACCCTTTGGATCCCAGAAATTAAAATCAGGTTTTCAGACTTATTTGGCCTAAGTGTTCCTACTTGCCACGCTTAGGTATATATGCATCTATCTATCTATCATCTGTCTATCACCTATCTATCTATCAATCTATCATCTATCTATCTGGAGTTGCCACCATCATAGAAATTTATATAGATTTATTTTTAAGCTCATTGTATGTATGGATATATTGGGTGTGTACCTTCATGTCCATCCTTCCTTGCCCCTCTGTGTCATTGTCGTCTTTGCACATTAATCTGTCTAGCTGTGAATACAGTTCTCTGTATCACTGATACTGTGTGTATAAAGAGTTTTAGTAGAATTTATGGTAATTGGATAACAGTTTATTTAAGAAGCATGGGTGTTTCTAACAAGTGGTTACTAATGTTAATGATTAAAAAAGTACCAGTCAATTATGTTCTCTAAAATAGTAGCCAAAGGAGAGAAGGTGGCCCTCTGAGTAAAGATACCTGCTACACTGCCCACAGTTCTGAATTTCATCCATGTACACACATGATGGAAAGAGAGAAATGACTCTTGCAAGTTTTCTTATGACGTCTACTGGTGTGCCATGACATATGTGTGCATGTATGCTCCTATGCATATTTGCACACACATACAGCAACACACACACACACACGCATGCACAGAAAATAAAGGAATAAATTGTAACAAAATTAAACTAAATTAAAATAAAATAGTAGCCAAAATAAGATGTAAAATATTGGTCATAACCAGGCTTAGAAAAAAAAATAGTCACATTAAGATCCCCACCAAATAGAAAGAAAACAAGTGAAGAAAAATGTGTGGTATAGTTATTAATCTATATCTATATGGATATAGATATCATTGAAAAGGACACAATCACACCAAGTTCAGAAGCAAAATGGCCAGTCTGACTTCACAGCAACTGAGCAGTAAGTGATTTTCCACCTTCCCTCCTGCCACTGGGAAAGCTGCTAACTCTCGCCATCCATTGTCCTGCTGCTGACATCTCCCTCATCTTACACTGCACTTTACAGTGGCTACTTTCGGACTCTCCAAGGAAAGACAAAATTGCCTTCTGTTTATATCCCCCATCAATCAGACAGAGTAATAGGCTATTTCCTCAAACCCTAGAAATGTGTCCAGCTCTATTTAAGTCCCAGTGGTTGGAAAGTATTCAAAGTCAGAATAAAGGTTGTAGAATTTGAAGATCAGAGTTTATAAAAAGTAATGTGCCCATTCAAAATTTTTAATTATGTTCTCTTTTGACTCTCGGCGAAGCTTAATTCTTCAACAGAACAGCAAGGAACCCATCAGAATGCAGATGAAAAAGTTTTGATCATATTCCATTTCTGCAACAGCTGTGTAATATCCAAAATGATCCCTTTTGCTCTTTTTTACTTACTCATATATGAAATAGTCATAACAATAAAAACCTTTAGCATAGCATTCAAAGGCTTATAACCATGTACTTACTTCTGTATATAAATCTCATATTTTTTCTTTTTACCATTTTCTATTTCGGGGCCCAAATTAACATCTTAGAATTCTGTATATCTGGGCATTTATTTGAAAAATAAATGCAATTTCTTCTTGATGGAATAATTTTAACCATAACCTTTGTCTATTAGACTCTATTTGGGTATTCTTTAATGCTTATATCTTGTTTCCTGGATCCATCCATAAACCTGCCCTGCAATTGGTCAACCAATTTCTTTTATATACACATTCCAGGACATCATCCACAAAAAATAGAAAAAAAACCCACTGTGCTCAATTTTTAAATTTTTCATTTATTATTTTTATTATTATTTTATGTGTATGAGTGTATTGTTTATATGCATATAAGTGCAATATCTGTGGAGAACAGAAGAGTCGGATCCCTTGGAACTGGAGTTATGAATGGAATCTGAACCTGGAACCTCAACTAGAAGAGTCAGTACTCTTAACCACTGATCCATCTTTCCAGCCCCACTGCGTGTTCATATGATATGATAAATGATTTGTGATGGCTAATCATGGTTGTCAGTTTGACACATCTGTGAAGAGGAAACCTCAACTGAATATTTTCTCAGATCAGACTAGCCAGTAGGCATGTTCTGTATGGGGAGTATTATCTTGATGGCTAATTGATTTAGGAGGTTCCAACCCCTTTTGGATGGCCAGTCCTAAGCAAGTTGTTCTCAGATGTATAAGAAAGGTAGATGAATGGGTATTCGGTTGGAAACGACTAATCAGCATGTCTCCAGGGATTTAGCTTCAAGTTCCTGCCTTGAGTTTCTACCTTGGCATACCTGTATGATGAATTATAATCTGTCATATGAAATATATCCTTTCCATCTCTAGGTTGATTTTGATCATAATGTTTATCACAGCAAGAGAAATACAGCTAGGATTTAACAAATTGATGAATAAATATCAGCTCCCCTTAAGTAAAATATGAAAATGAGGCTCTAAAGTTTGACTTTGAATATGTTAATCTTGTCCTCATTCTCAACAAATACATACTGTCAAATGTGAGTCCTGGAAAAAAATATTATATTTTTTTTTAGAAATTATCAAAACTTGAAGCCAGAAATAAAGATTATCTGTTTAAATACAAACTTAATTTTGACAAGAATGAAAATATAGGTTTTTAAACATGTGAAAAGGATTTAGAAATTATTAATGACTATTTGGGTAACACATGGCATATTAGAGTACTCAAACAGGGTCAAGACATTCATTGTGATTACCAATGAGGTATCACAGAGCTCATGAGACTTCTCCATTTTCCAAACCATCCTTGTAGGAGGTGAGGGAATAAATAATTTATTCCTGAGTTTTTAGATATTAAGAAAGAGACTTAAGGCCTGGGAGAACTCCAGTAATAGTGTAGAGCTGTGTTATTGTGTATGCACAAACTTGTTCTCCTAGCATAAATAAACCCCATCTTTTTCTGTCAAAACTGTGTCTAATATTAATCTATTCTCCCAAATTATTGTGTGAGTAGAGCTTAATGGTAACTTAGAGTGTGTAGGTCAAGAGATACCTTTAGTCCATCAAAAAGGTTCGAAAAGTGCATCCATAATTTTATTTGTATTATTGTTAGATGAATGTAGGAAAGAATGTCTCTGATTGTGGTCTCCAAACAGATGTAAGGGAGGAAAATGGCAAGAGTTATCAGCATTACAAGTCCTATGGAATGAGGACTTGATGGGTTTGACAGGAACATTTATCCATTTGACTTTTTCTTGTTTATCTTTTGGCCCCTAAGGCTAGACTAGAGAATGATTAACCTACAATCTACTTTCAGGTACTGTGATAGATATTAGAGTAGCAGAAACACACAATGAGGGCACATCGAGATGTCTTCTGGAGAGGAAGAGAGACCAAATATGGTCTTCATTTGTCATTTAGATTAAAACAATAATGGGCTATCTCTCTTAACTACAGGCAGTCACGGCAGTTTTAAACTGGGCCAATGTCTGAAATCTTATATCTGGGCAACATTTTTTAAAAGCAAGAAGAAAATAATTAATGAGAAATAATGGTTTAAATTATAACATCTCCTCTTGACTTAATCTTAATGTCTGGGAAATACAGTCCTTTGATCTCTTAAAAAATATACCAATCATTTAAAAGCAATTATACTTCACTGCTTTGTGTTTAAGATCACATAGTTGACCAAATTAACTAATTATTTTTATTGTAAGATCAGTTGAGGATCTGGTTCTCAGGGGTGACCTGGGAGGAGCCTCTGACTCCTTTAGCCTTCCTTTCACTAGTTATTTCATTTATGTGAGGATAAGCATTAAAGAAATTTTTATCCCTCTGCACTGACCCTCTTCCTTGAACTAGACCCTGGTTTATTCTATAGCCCCCTAAACAAGACAATAATTGATTCACCACAATTACAGGACATTTGAGAGCTGTCCCTTGTCCTGTCCAACCACTTCAATCAGAGTTTGTTTTTGTTTTTGTCTTTTTTCCTTTCACACTGTTAACCTATTCCTGCAAGGCTCACGGACATCTTGCACCTTGCCCAAACCAACCTTCTATCATTGTCTTCCATGGATCACTGCTGCAGAGCTCTCTAAAAGGTTTCATTCTCTACTTACACTATTGAAAAGCACTACAACTTCTAAATGTGGGGCTAGTGAGCATCCTGGGGACTCTGGATACTTGCTGTAGAGGTAAGTGAACACTGGATTCCTCTCAGGAGCCAAGAGCTGCTTCTCCCATCGTGTGGTTTCATCATGTCAGAGAATCAATACATTTCCTCATCCTCCTATTTTCCAATTGACCTTTAGATACCACTATGTCCCTGAACTCAGATTTCTGTTTCTTTTTTTGAGTGACACAGACTTCCTTATCTACAGCACTAAGGCTAAAGTCCATAAATACATGCTGCTGACTCTTTGAGTCTTAACCTTAATTGTGTATTTCTCACCAGAATTCCAAACTTTGTCTACTTCTTGTGGCCTTCCTTGTATGCCTGGTAATTGAGATCTGACAGTCAAAAACCATGCTCGTTACTAAAAAAAAACCCTTTATTTTCTCACTCTCTTAGATATGTCCTTCATTTTAAAAACATTTATTAATGCTGTGCTTAAGCTTAAACCAAATGGCTGCCAGGTATTGCAGATTGAATCCTCCCTCTCACACAATCACCTTCTGTTTCAGTGTAGTTTTCTCTTAAGCACTGATTCACACTGCACCCAGGATTATTTTAAGACATTGTTTCAGGTCTTTGATTAGATTCTCCCTGTGGGAGTTAAATTGAGAAATCCATACTTGACTAAGTGACCAAGCATGGTCAAGTCCTTCTCTTGATTCTCAATCCACTCTTTGTCCCTAACTCCTTGCTTATTACTCCCTTGCAATCCTTCTGCCTCACTGCTCTTCTTGGAGTTCAGTTTAACATTGGTGCCTTTGAACTTGCTCTTGTGTGGAATTTAACAGACATTCGAAACTGACTTTAAAAAAATCTTTTTAGATGTCTGTTCAAAGATTTCCTTCTCACAAATTTCCCCTATAAGACTCACAACTAACCTGGGCATGGTGGTGCACACCTTTAATCCCAGTACTTGGGAGGCAGAGACAGGTGAATCTTTGTGAGTCAAAGCCAGCCTGCTCTACATAATGAGTTCCAGGTCATTTGGGGCTACAGGGAGACCTTGTCAAAAAAGATTAAAAAAATAACTCAAATCAAAACACTACTAATCAATATTATATTTCTTGCTGCAAATAATTCATTATAGTTATTGTTTATCCTTTTCTTATTAATTTTGTCTTTTTTGTTGGAAATTGATTTACATGTTGACTGATGTTACCTTGGAGTGTTACACAAGTATCTAAGACACGATAGGTGTTAATATTAATCAAGTATGCAAAGGACTATATATGTTTTCATGCAGTTGATGCTGCAAAGAACACTAGGGCAGCTGTGTATTTTTCCTTTACATTTCCATAAAGTTGTTCTAAATCAGGAAATCAAGCTTCTCTTGTCTAAAATATACCACTTTTGGTCACATATCTGTATGCCTCTGTAAGGCTGATAATAAAATCTGAAATTCTCTGATTCAGTAAATAGCAAACATTATTTTTCTGCATCATGTCAAACTCCATGCAAATGAAATTGTTTATACAATGAACTGTTTTTTCTCTACCACAAAGTATAACTGAAACTGATTTAAGCAAAATTATCTACCAATGATCAGCTTTATAAGTGAACCTACTAATGAAATCTTAGCTCTATTTGCCTCTCAAACTCATGTTATTTACATTAATTACCTTTTTAGACCATAGCCGTAATTTGACTTATCTGTGTTAATAATTATACAAATTAAATCTACCTATAAAATTTTTACTTCATTTGGTTCCTCTCTGACATTCAAGCACATTTTCTTTGAGTTAATTGCTGTGAATCTGACATGAACTTTAGATGATTTATTGCAAAATTAATTTAATTTCAAGAATCTGCATTTAGATTTTAATTTTCTGTAAATGCTCATTAGATGCTGATCTTCTCTGAAGAACATTGTTTATAGCTCTTGTGAAGGCTGTTGTAAATCCTGTGTGCAATGGTTATTCCCACGCTTTCCTCCAGGTAGATTTTTTCTGGATCAGATTCCCACAACTCCCAAGAAATGCATGCATGTTAAGACAGACTCGCTGATAATGCTCAGAACACAGTGTTCTACTCTACGTAGATGACATTTTGTTTGCCCAAAACAAGCATTCAGCTCCTGAGAGGAGGGCTCATGTACCTCGTGCTCTGCTGGTGGGCAGCCATGTTCCACTTTCACTATCATGTTGTAGATAGATAGGATATATGGCCAGCAGGCGCAGGTATGGAAGGCTTGCTGTCCAGTGTAAAGTTCAGTGGTGCATTCAGTGGTAGAACTTTAAGAAGTGATTAGATTATGGGAATTCTCATATAATCAATAAATCAGTCCTAGACTTGCAATTGAATGGACTATTATGAGGTGACAAAACTATTTTTAAAAAACAGTCCTGATTAGAGATAGTAAGATGCTAGGGTCATGTCTTTGAGGCTAGATCTTGTCCCAGGCCTATTCCTCTCTGTTTCTATTTGTATCCTAGGTACCATGCAATGGGCAGCTATCCTCTGTAATGACCTTCTACCATGATGTTTTTGTCTTGACACAGTTTAAAACCAACAGAGATAGCTGACTATGAAATTTAATCTCTGAAACTAAGAGATAAATGACGTCTTTATGGGGAATATGTTGCCAGAGCAATGAAACCTGGCTAACACAAGTACATTCTAAGTCAACATACACAAACATGACCTTACTGCTCGAGCATGCAGTATGATGAACTTGTCCTATACGCCAGTACTGCTTGTGCTCTTTTGAGGTTGAGATTATGTGTGAGTCACCAATGTGTGGAAGATGCTCATTTTCCATGAAACGAAGTTACAACACAAACTAAATTGAATTTCATACAATACATTTTGATCACATTTAGATACCTTCCCTTTATACCCCCTAATATTCCCTGGCAAATTCATGTACTCTATTATATACTATACATAATATGTGTATACACACACACACACACACACACACACACACACACACACACACATATATATATATATATATATATATATATATATATATATATATATATAAACTTCTGTGTGTTTCCATCCGCTGGAGCCTGATCACACTACCACACCTAAATTAGAGACATACTCTACCCCTCCCAGCAGCCATTGTCCGCTAATATTTCCCCAGGATGGTTTGAGGATTCTTACTCAGAACCCATGTGGATGCTGGGATTTTGTCTCAATTAAGCTTATCTGGGACTTGCACATGCTGTCACCAATGCTGTAAGCTCATAGGAGTAACTATTGCATTGTCTGAATAACTCTGATTCTCTGTGATCATCCACCACTGCTGGCTCTTAGAAAATGTCTGCCTATTTTCTGCAATGATTTTGCAAGTCTTGGGAGACGGAAATTTAATATAGTTGTCCTCTTTAGGGCTAAGCCTCTTATTCTCTGCACATTGGCCATTGGTGGATCTCTGTGTAAAACAGCATCTGTTGCATAAGGAAGCTTCTTGTGAGAGTTGAGAGATCTATGAATATACTCTTATAACAATAAGTTATTGGGAGTCAGTTTTACACTGTATCTCTCTAAAAGATTAATAGTATTGATCTTTCCACTATGGCTTCTGACCTGTCTATCATAAATCTAATTAGAAAGTGGTTAGTTATTCACATAATATTTAGGTCACTATTGTACCAGTGGGCATATCTTGCCAGGATTCTGAAATGTGGATGATTATTTTTTCCTGGTTTCATGAAAATTACATATTTAGCTATCTAATAGAGATAAAGTTTTGAGATAAGTACCAGTTTGGTTTCTACTTGTTTGATCTACGGTTCATATTTATAGTATCTTTATCTACATGGACTTATGAAGTCCACGGTAGGTAATCAAAAACAATGGCAGTTTTTGTTTGAGGGACTAAGGATACACTGACTTCTTTCCAAATTGTTTCCCCTTAATCTCCTTTATTTGTCTTAATTACAAGTATATATTGAACAGGAGAAAGTGGTCATTCTTGCCTTATTCTTGATTTTAATGGAGATGCTTTGGGTATTTCTTCATTTCCTATGAAATTCTATATTTCCTTTATTACATTTTGATATGACCCCTGTTTCCCTAGAATCTCCATTATTTCTAACATGAACAGATGTTCTATGTCATCAAAGGCCTTTTATGTACCTAACTTGGATTATAGGTACTGATTTTATAAATATTGAACTTTCTGGGATGAAGCCAACTTGATCATGGTGGATGATATTTTGAATGAGTTCTTGCATTCAGGTTTCTACTATTTTATTGAGAATTTTTGTGTGTATATTCATCAGAAAGATTACCCTATCACTCTATTTTTTATTTGGCGTTTGTCTGATTTGGAATTAAAGTAATAGTGTTATCATTGAAAGAATTTGGGAGTGCTTCTTCCTTTTTTATTTTATGGAATATTTTGTAGAGAATTGGTTTTAGTTCCTCTTTGAAGGTTGTTAGGATTTTGTGCTGTGTCCATCTGGTTGTGGTCTCTTTCCATTTGAAAAGTTTTTAATTATTGCATCTTTACTGGTGGTTGTTATGGATCTGTTTAAATTATTTATGCCATTGTAATTCATCTTTGGTAAGTCATATATTTCTAGAAATGTAACCATTTCATTTAGACTCTCTAGTTTAGTGGAGTATGGATTTGTAAAATATCTCTTTATAGTTTTGTGAATTTTCTCAAGGTCTATTGTAATGCCTTCCTTTCCACCTCTAAGTTTAATAATTTATCTCTCTCTTTCCAGACTTTGCATTGTTTTTTTTTTCATTTCTTTTTAATTAATGTTGACCTTGATTTATCTCTTCCCATTTACTTTGTTAGGTGTTGTTTGCTGTTCATTTCTCCAAGACCCTCCAATGAATTATTAATTTATTCATATGATATGTTTCTAATTTTTGGTATAGATGCTTAATTCTATACATTTTTTTTCTCTTAGGACTGCCTTCATGATATCACCTAAATTATGGTATGCTGTGTTTTCATTTTAATATAATTTTATGAATTTTTAAATATCACCCAGTAGTGTCTTGTTTAGTTTCCATGGATTTGTGTACTTTTTCCATGTTTATTCTTGTTTATATCTAAGTTTATTTATTGTCAGATAGAATAGAGGATGTTATTTAAAATTCCCTAATATTATGGAGACTGGCTTTGTGTCTAATATATCGTCAGTTTTGGAGGAAGTTCTTTGGGCTATTAGTATTTGGGTTGATGATTCTATAGACACCTCCTAGGCCCACTTGATTTATAATGTCATTTAACTCCACAGTTTCTTCATCTAGTTTTGTCTTGTTTACCTATCTACTGGGGGCAAGGAGGTATTGAAGTTACTCACTATAGTTGTGTTGGA
The DNA here is from genome assembly GCA_035773235.1 of Eospalax fontanierii. NCBI lineage: Eukaryota > Metazoa > Chordata > Mammalia > Rodentia > Spalacidae > Eospalax > Eospalax fontanierii. The sequence goes on along the minus strand of CM069529.1, from coordinate 48,608,773 downwards.
GTCAATGTGGGACTTTTGAATTAATAGTTTCTTTTTATGAAACTGGGTTCCCCTGTATAGTACATATATGTGTAGGATTATAATGTGTTCTTGGTGCATCTTTAATGTGTATGAAATGACTTTCCCTATCTCATCTGAATACTTTTAGTTTTAAGACTGTTTTTTTCAGATATTAGAATAGATAAACATGGTTGCTTCTTATTTTCATTTTCTTAGAATATCTTTTTCCATCTTTTCTCCTTAAGGTAATGTCCATTTTGATGGTGATGTGTATTTCTTAGAGGCAGCAAATCAATGTGTTCGGTTTTCTAATCTAATCCGTTTATCTGTGTCTTTTTAGTGTCTTTTAAGACCATTACAATTGAGGTATTGTTTATCAATGATTTTTCTCTTATGTTGGCATTGAAGTGCTGTTCCCTTAGACCTCTTTAAATGTTCAGTGTTCTGGGTAACATTTATTCTCTGTACCCTCTTGTGTGTTTTTAATCTTTCTTCTGATTGAAGTATTCCATCATGTATTTTCTGGAGCACTGTTTTTGTGAAAATACATTCTTTAAATCTGTTCTTAACACGGCAAGTTTTTCTTTCACCTTTGATAACAACTGATAGATTTCCTGGCTATAGTAGTTTGAATTGGAATCTGTGTTTTTTCATGACTTATAAGACATGGGTACAAGTCTTTCTAGCTTTCATTGTTTCCATTGAAAAGTCAGCTGTTATTCTGATAGGCCTGCAATTATATGTGACTAGTTCTTTCTTTCTACAACTTTCAATATGTTTTCTTTTTTCTATATGTTTAGTATTTTGACTCTTATACGACAAGGGGAGCTTTTTTTCTGGCCCTGTCTACTTACCATCTGTATGTCTCTTGTACATTGTTAGGTATAACTTTCCCTAGATTGGAAAGTTTTTTTCTATGATTTTATTAGAAATAATTTTTGGGCCTTTGATTTGTGTTTCTTCTTCTTCTATACCAATGATGCATAGGTTTGATCTTTTTATCATGTCACAAAGTTCTTGCAAATTCCATTCTCGAGTTATTTTAGACTAGACATTTTCTTCGCTTCTGTGATGCCTTTCCCCATTTGCTGTCAAGATCTGATACTCTGTTGTATTTCCTCCACCTTTTTTCCACTCTTGTCCTCTAAGGTTTCTGTTTGAGTTCTCATTTCAAGTTTTGTTTCTGTTTTGCTCCTCTTCATAGATGTACCTCTTTATTAAATTTTATTTTATTTTAGTGTGCATGTGTGTATGTGTGTGTGTGTGTGTGTGTGTGTGTGTGTGTGTGTGTGTGTTGCCTGCATGTACGTAAGGACACCTGTATCAGTCAATGTCTACAGTGATCAGAAGAGCGTGTCAGATCCCCTGAAACTGGAGTTACTGACTGTTGTTAGACAATATGTATGTTCTGGGAGTATCAGAATTATCTCCTTGCTTCTTGACTATGGGTACAGCATAGCCAGTTCCCTTACAATCATTCTGCAACACATTCCCTGTTATGACACACTATATCCTATCAAAAGGTGAGTCAAAATAATTGTGAAATTCCTTAAATTGCTTCTGTCAGGTATTTTATCACAGTAGCAACAATGTAACAAATACAGGAAATATTTCTAGGATTAAACAAATTTGCCTTCACTATCTGTTATGAAAGTATGTGTGTATTGTGTATGTGTATGCTATGTCTAAATGTGTGAGTTGTATGTGTGTGTACATATTTAGAAGTATGTATCTATGCATACATTCTCTGTTTATCTCTATATTGAAATTTATCATGACTTTTCACCATTCACTGATAGAACAAACATTTCTTGATGGTAAATATGAAACATGTCACACATTACAGGAAAGGCAAAGTATATTTAACATACCGTGTTAGTTGCTTTGCATGTAGCAAGCAGTAAATATTGACAGCAATACTAAGATGTCACCTAGCACTGGTATTGTTCTACAGCATATGCATCAGAGTTCCTTCACTAGAGAGAAAACAGAGGTAATGAAAGAACAGAAATGCATTTGTTCTAGTTTTGCAGCAAAATACAATTAGCACACAGAAAGCAAATGTGTGTTCTCACGTCATATATGCATTCACACAAATATGTGTGTGTATGTGTGTTAGATTTGAATACTAAACCTCATGCTGATAGTGTTCAACAACACTATCTTCCTGGAGTATGTAGAATTTGGTACATTTTCTCTCAGTGATTATAAGCTTTCAAACATCAATTCCCAGGTAAGAGCTATCTCCTGAATCTTCATGTTTTGACCATAAAACGCAAATGCTTCCAAAGTAATGGAGCACACACACAAAAAAACACATCTCAATTACTGAAAAGAAAGAAGAAAAGAGTGAAACAGCAAGGGCACAACACTTACCTTGATGAATTAAACAGTCACCCGCGGATCCAGTCAGACTTGGATGAACATTCTTTCAATTTAAAATGTCTTTGGGCAAATTGTGAACCTGAATAAGGATCTCTATCATTGCCTTGGATTAAAAGAAGGTTATAATGAGTATTCTATATTTTATATAAATAATTATGTAAACTTTAGAATATATTACATATGGGAATTATGATATCTTTTCTATTTACATTTTCCCAGTATGAAAAACCTAGCTTCTATTTTTTTGTGTTTATATTTCTGAACATGCTCCTGTGCATGTGCATGTGTCCGTGTGTGTGCAGGCCAGAGGAAAACCTTTGGTGTCTTATTCAATTGCTATCTGCCTTATTTTTTGAGATAGGATCTCTCAATGAACCTGGAACTTACTGATTGTGCTAGACTGATTAGTCTTCCATCTCCTATGATCCTCCTGTCTCAGTGCCTCTTCTACCAGAGCTGATGATATAGGTGTGCTTTGCCATGACTGAGTTGTATGTGGGTGCTTGAGAGTTCATGTCACTCCTCATGCTTGTGCTACAAGTACTTAACCAATTGAACCATCTCTTACAGTCACAAATATTCTGACTTTAAAATGTAAAACTAGATAGGCATATAGATGATATTGTTGACCATTTCTTTCTTGTATGATGAATTTTGATCATTCCCCAAATTACTCTCCTTGTTCTCCAGTCTTTCACACTGAAACTCTTCACAATAAATCACCTTCCTAGTTTCACACATTTTGTTTGTCTCACCTAGTGATTCAATAAGGGCTCTTTGCATTTGCATGGTTGAGAGGTAGTATCCTGGGGCAGGAACAATTTGCCAGTGAGTATACCAGTAAAGAAAATGACACCCCTTTTCACGCCCAGCAACACCTGTCAATAGTCCCTCTGGGGACAAGTTGTTCTCATAAACTCTTCCCCACTCCATGGTGAAAGAGGGATAGGTCAAATCTTGTGCAGGTCTTGGGTGTGTAACCACATTGAATTCGTGAATTCAACGTGTCATGCTATGTCGAGAAGTCATCATTTTGCAATACTCCTCTCTATCCTATGGCCTTTTCATTCTTTATTCTCCTTCCTCTTCTTCCGTTAAGGAAGTGATATAGATGATTTCATTTTAGGCCATGATCTTGGAATTACAACATGTTATGAGTCTCTGAAATAACCACCACCTACTGCAATAAGAAGTACCTATAGATATGCACAGAGTATTTAGAAGCCAGTTGAGCACAAGATCATTTAGCAAAATGATAGCAGCAGGATCCCATTAGGCCTATGATCTCCTTAGCCAACAGCTCTTGACTGGTATTACAGTACTGGTCAAACATTACATGTTGAAGAATATGCCTCAAAGCCAATCAGAAAGGTATTGTCACACTCATGACACTCATGCCACTGTGTTTCACCAATGGGCTTGTCTGGCAAAATCTGTCATCTGTTAGCTTGCAGGGTTCAGATTATCCTAACCTTGAAAGAGATAAGCAATAGCCATCAATTCCATTTTTCAACAAAGGAACAATTTACTAGAGAAAATTGTCAAAAATCATTTGATGGGTCCTGAGGTATAGCTCAGTTGGTAAAATGTTGCCTTGAAAACATGAGGATCTGAGTTAAATCCCCAAAATTCTTTGGAAAATGCTAAATTTGAGCAGAGCATATGTCATTTTTTTTCTGAGTTTGTGTTACTTCACTTAGTACAACAGTTCCTAGCACTAAATTCTCATTTGTGAGTATGTACCCTGATGTAATTGCAGGAACCAGGAAAATGGAAAGGAACTAGAAAAGTAAAGGGAAAAGAAGGAACCTAAGAGAGAAGAAAAGTAGGAGAAAGGTGTTTCTAAGGGGGAAACGGAAAGAATGCGAGTATTTAAATGGAAGAGAAGGGAGGGTTATACAAGAAAATTTGGGTATAAAGGGAAAGAAAGAGCTCAAGAGAGGTGGGTCCATAGGAGACTAGTATTATCAAGGGAGAAATGGGCAAAGTGAGGACACTTTAAATGGAAGAAAGGTTAGACATGTAACGAGAGAGAAAGCATAGAGATAAAGAATGCCTAACTAATGTAAAACCCCAGAAGGTATCATATTACTCCAACAACATAATGACAAGTTGCACATAGCATATATCTATAGGAATCCATGTGTATAGCTGAATGCTACATAACAAGAAAGAGTGCCAGAAGGAGAAATCTTCCTTTGAGTTGTTGGCCAGGGTAGCCCAAGAGACTCTCAAAATTACACAGACTATTGACACAGCCCTGGATTACCACCCAGAACATGAAGATAAGACTCTATTCTGAAGACAAGACATATTTCAAAGACTGGATTTGGCACAGTGCAGCTGGAACTGACCTAGAAGTCACTTCACCTGTAGGCTATCTCTCACAGGTCTGGCAAGCACTAAGCAAGCAGTCAAAGGAGAACATTAATGGATGACCCAGTGCCAGCTTTACAACCAAATGACCACATCAATGACTGTTATAACAATAGACATTGATGAAGTAGTAATACTTTTATCTTAGGGATAATCAATTGTTACTTAATTGGACCAAAAGTCCACTCAATGAGAGGAAACTCGAGTGTGCTATCATGAACATAGCCTAATACATAAGGCTGGAGATGTCATAAACCTTAGAGGAAACCCCAAGACCATTGTATCCAATAGACTAATTTAATTTCTTACTAGGAACAAAATATCTGTCTTTATATTTACATACAAAATTCCCTTTCATCACTCATCAAAGAAGCTTCTTTTGTACCACATGGAGATTATTATAGAGTACCACAATTCATCACTCACAGACATTGTCTATGAATTTCCCAAGCCTAAGTGGCACATTTACTATGTAACTTGTACACCTAAGGCTCATGGAACATAGAACATGGGGTAAAGAGGATACTAATGTATTTCTCAGTTCTCATTAATGAAGCTCCCTCATACAACAAGAGGGCCAAGAAGACAAAAGTTCACAAAGCATAGAGATTAAGAGTCTGCAGAATGCTAGTCCTTAGACAGGACTCCTATATTAATCTTCACCTTCCCAGGGCTTGGGAATCAATGTGGCAGAGGGGGTAGAAAGACTGCAAGAAGTAGGGAGGAGGTATGAAACCATATGGAAGCAGAGTCCTACAAGCTACTGGGACCATGTTCTTCTGAACCTCTGCAATGGGGCCAGCATGCACAAGAGCCATTTAAACTCAAGCAGTCAAAAACCCAGCATAAAATTTGGGAAGTTACCCCAAACATTGCTGAAGAAGTATTGGCAACTGATTACTGTTAACTGAAGAAGAGCTGATTTTCCTAAAGTGAGGAAGTCTAGGCTTATTAGACTTCAGTAGATGAACTTGCACTGAGGAACATCTGGGGACATTCACTTGACACAATAGACCTTAACACAAATGATAGAATGTATGAATTCCAGCGGAGGAGAGAGGCTTTGTAAGGCTGCCAGTGGGGAAGGGGGCATAAAGATGATTAAGATAGATTGAGTTGTTCTGTATGAAATACACAAAATTCAACAACAAATTGTAATGCTGGATTTGGTGGCAAGAACTTGTGATCATACTGCTGGAGAAGAGAGACAAGGTGAGTTACTGGGCAGTGAGAGACCCAGGTGGATAATGCCTGAGAAAGGATACTCAATATGGTTTTCTAGCCTTCCAATGTGCACATACAATACAATACAATACAATACAATACAATACAATACAATACAATACAATACAATACAATACAATACAATACAATACAGACAAAAAGGCCCTGGATTTTCAAAGAGCAAACAACAGATGTGTCAATGTTCATTGAAGAAATTCCCATAAACATTAAATTACAAGAGCTACTGCCTTTCAAGTGACAAGTTTCCCTGCTTCCTCCTGGTGAAACTCATCTTACAGAAACTTCTGTTGGTGCTCACCTTCAAGGGTGGAGCAGAAAATAAGAACTCCATCTCTTTCAGCACTCTGCCTACACTTAGTCTGACAGAATAAAGAATGAGTATTTGCCATATTCCAGCTTCCTGTTGCAGACTATGGTTTCCTGACCGGTGCAAACCAGGTCGTCTTTCTCCACCCAGGTGCCATTCCTTGCTAAATACTCTACTTAAACCTGGAAGGCTGTGAAAATTGTGCCTCAGTGGGTTAGGCATGAAATAGAGAACTTCCCACCATCCCAAGTACCCGAGTGGGTACTCATAGAACAGTGGGATCACTCTGGAAGTAAGAGAAAACTGTAAGTAAACCCAGCTCCTGTGCAGAGTCTCAGAAATTCTGCCTAGAAGTCAAGATTTGCTGAAGGAACTAAGACAATGCTTTCTGAGTGCTGGCCTCTTATACAAGAGCTCTGTGCCTGAGGACGTTTTCACAGGGTAGAGATCTGCAGACCCTTCACAGATCTGCAATACCAGGGGAGACAAGTGAAAGGGCAGAGCCAACAGATCTTTAACCATTGAAAGTGAAAGTCAAATAACAAAATCAGTTTGTGAAATCATTGTTGACCCTAGAGGTTCGCAGGCTGAGCCCATACTCTTGGCAGCACCCATCCAACAGGACTTGGCTCAGACCTATAAACATTCTCAGAACTGCCCTGATTCTCCAACAGAAGGCAGAAGAGTCTGAATTAAGTAGAATGACTCCAGATCGTATTTTGTCATGAAACTGCTTCCAACTCGAGGTAGAACCAAGGACTCTAGGCTGGAAAATTAAACCATGTTTATTATAGTTTACAGGGAAGAGGATACCCATGCCTAGGGTACACACATCATATGAAAAAGTGTAGACTGAATAGTTATGTATGTTGTTACATTTCAGTGTGAATAAAATATAAAAAATATGCAGAACTATTCAAAATTATACAACAAGCTTTTAAGTCAGAACTATAGCTTCTACTTTTTGGAGTCAGAGGGATCTTTCTGGGAATGATTACAGTATTTCATTTTTCTACTATTCATGGAACAATCTAGGTGATGGGACAAAGGTGCTCACTAAAAATCTTACAATGCAGAATTTTTCATAATTATGAGAAGATAGAAGTGGGAGACCAGCATTTCTGGACAATGTGGAGAACTAGCAGTTATGCATTGACACAGTGGTAGTGGGGATGTAAGACGATTCTAACAGCTGACTTCATTGTTCAGCAAATATGTACATACCAAAGTCAACAGTCCAATTCTGATATTTCTAATAATTTATACAAGATAATTGAAAAGTGTATGTCCAAATTCCAGTGTCTTAGTAGTCAACTTAGGCTGTCATAGTGGAATACCTTAGACTCGGTGGCTTAAAGAACAAACATTTACCACAGACCAGGGACTCAGGAGCCCAAGATTAGTGTGCTGACATGAATGTGATAAATGTGAGGACACTTTTCCTTTTCTGCACATGATCGCCTTCTAGCTCTGTAATCATTGGTTAGGGAGAATGGACAAACTTTGGGTGTCTTTTATAGGTTCCTAATCCATTAAGGGGAATCCCCCTCCAGATGTAAGTCAAACCTATTTAGGTTTTTGTTAATTTTGACTTTTTTCTCTCATTTTAGATCATATTTTAAGCCTGCTGATTCTTAGCAGAATATCAAACATAGTGCTTGATATTTTCCTTGTGTCTTTACTTGTACTTACGTTTAAGATTTGTTTTAGGGATTTAGGTAACGCATTTGAAAAAAAAAATTGGCCTATCTGTGTTTTGAGTTTAAGATTTATTGGATGGTATCCCACATCTGTTTAGGTTAAAGTTAATCATTTCCTATTGCTAAGATAAGACCTCTCCTTGCTCTCTGCACATTGCTCCATGACCAAGAGTTATTCCATTTTGGAATGTAGTAACAACACATCCTGGTCCTATAGGAGCTCTCAACATTATGACCAACTTGGGTAGGTTTTGAACTGGATCCGAGTCATTCATCATCTAAATGTTCTCACCACTCAACTGAATACTTGGGGGAGCTGTCCTTATCTTTCTTTCTTTCTGTCTGTCTGTGTGTGTCTTTCTCTCGTTGTCTATCATTCTTTCTTCTTCCTCCATTTGCTGCCTTTCCTCTGAACTCTCTCTTCTCCACCCATCCTATTCTTGTTTGTCATATTCTGAAGAGATTTCCCTCTTGGGTCAGAGACAAACATCGATTCTTGGAATAAAGTAGTGATATCTGAAGGACTGAACTAATTTCCTTCCCACCTCACAGCAGTCTTTGGACTGATACTAAATACCTTGATTATTTCATGTAATACTTTCTCTTTGCTTGGGGGTTTGAGAAGAAAAAATTGTAATCTAATTTCTTCTCCATTACTGGTACACTTCTGGTACTAATTTAACTAAGCTTTTTTTTTTTTTTTTTTTTTTTACTGAGATTCATTTTCTGTTTATTTTTTCTTCTGTTTCATATTGCTGAATAACTGGCATCATAGGTAATACATTTTGCAGAAAGCATTTTTTTTCTGACATGGCTAACAATTCCATGCTTTCAGTTATACATTTTTATGAAAAAAAATAATCTTTCTCCAAAGTCTGTGATTTGTAAAATCAGTGATTTAAAATAATTTGCTCACAGTTTTGCAATTCATAATTTTTTACTATGTTATCTGAATGACTTTTCTGCTGGTTATCATCAGCTGGGCCTTAGAATGACTAGATTGACTCAAAGTGTAGGAAAAAAATGCTTTGAAGTATAAACTAGAATATAGGCATTTTAATTTTTGTGCCTTTGTTAACAATTTCTAGGTCTTTTCCCACAGTGTTTCACACTTTATCTTTAATATCTCATTGCAGGCATTTTAGATTTTGATTAGGAGATGTGCCTAAGTAGTTATTGAGCCAACCTGTGATACCACCACCCTTGTACAATTCAAGATAATTCTCTGGTGTCCAGATTGTTTGAAGGAGCGAATTATTATTATTTTTTTAACTTCTCATTCAAATCGTTTGAGTCAATACTGTGATTTGCAACCAAGAGTCATGGTGATGTCTTCTTTCTTGGTTTCAAACTTATTTTATTTTATAATGCTCATTGCCCCCAAATACTTCGTGTTATCGAGTCCATGAGAAGGGGATTGTACTTATGGCCCAAAGTATGAAAGGCATCACTTACTGAAATCTCTCTGAATGGAAAAGATAGGCAGAACTTTTCACTGATCTTAGTAATTTACGGTTATTTCAATCTTCTAGAATAGCCCAGTTTCTGCTGTTTAAAAACTTTATACACTGAGTCATGTGACTGGTCCTGGGGAAATGGAAACAAACTTCTGATAACAAACCAAGGACATAAATCCAACTGTCTTTAAGGGTGAACCAGAGCTTACTGGGTTTGTGGACAGGAGCATGTGTGACACAAAGGCAGCTGCATCACCACCGAGCTCACCCCAGCATGTATGAAAACTCGGGGTGCTGAATCTCGAAGCTGCCTGCACAACGTGCAGGTAGAATCATCAGTCATTCACTGTCCCCATCAACTGTGTGTTGTTTTCATAACCTTGGCTAGAGACTTTGTGAATCTTAACTTTTGGAGCTTGCTGAGTCCTATATGTATTTTAAATCTTCTTTTCTTTCTTTCTTTACATTTAATTTTATTTTTAAGATTTTATTTTGATTACTGCTTTTGAAGATTTTTATTGAAGTTTTGTACATTACATACAATATGTTTTGATTGTATTTAGACCCCTTTACCATCTACATCCCTGTTATATTCCCCTCCCATCAGATTTCATGTATTATTAAAATGTCCAATTTAAATGTGCTAAGGTCTATCAAAATAAGTTTGCATGCCCAAATGTCCCTTGGTATGAAATCATCCACTGGAGCATGGCTAACCAATCTAGAACAACTCCCTTAAATAAAACCTTCTTTCCCTCACTGAGAAGTGATCAGTTGCCGATAATTCTTCAGCTGAAGTTGTGACTGCTTACTCATTTACTCATTTCTGTGTTGGGGTTTTATTTCAATAGATTTTACATGGGTCTTGTTAATGCCATTACCATCGCTGTGAATTCATGTGAGTGACTTCCTAGCTGTCTGAAAAAATCTGTTTCTTTATGACCATTTACTACCTCTGGCTTTTAAGTCTTCCACTCCCTGTTTCACAATAGCCCCTGGACCTTGGGTAGAAGAAGTTTGTCAAAAGATTACAGGAAGAAGGATTGAAAATATAAGATTTTTTTCACATGTGAAGATGGAGTTATAGCCAGGAGCATCCTTTACAATCTAATTTTGTTGCCATGAAGTATTGCTAAGACTTATGGGGGAAAACTCCTTGAACTTGTTTCTCCATAGGTAGAATAATAATTTGTTTCACTTCTATTTTACAAAAACACAAAATAAATTTTATTAGGAATTTAAATTTTAAACAAGTTTAGTGTGTTTTTATCTCATTGAAAATATCCATCGTTTTGCTACTTTGATCCTTTGTCATTAGCTGGAATCCTTCCCAGATAGTTTTTGAGTTTGACAAGAAATTCAAAGTCATTTAAAAATTCTTCGTTGCTTTCCAGTATCCTATCTTTCTTGCAAATATATCAGTTGTATTTTATTTTTAAAGCTTTTAATTTATTGTTTGTATTTATGTGTCTGAGTATATTGCCCATATGTACGTAAGTGCACCTGTGTTGTGCAATGCTTGCAGAGGCTTGAAGCTGTGGAACTGAAGTTACGGAAGGTTATTAACTGATGTGGGTGCTGGGAATTGTAGGAGCTTCCAATACTCTTAAACACTGATCCATCTACTCAACCTCATATCTGTTGTATTTGGAAGGGAATAAATGTTGACCAATATAAATTATTTATTTGATCATATTTTTCTAGACTTCTTCAGTTGACCAAGGTATTAAAGATGTCTTTTATCTGTATGCTTTACTTTTTTTGCTAGTATTAGAAGTTCATAGCTATTTCAAATATTACCCTTTTATCAGTGATAAGTTGAAAATATTGTCATGTACTGGATTATCACATTGAAGCTCATAAAAATGTCCAATTTAAATGTGTTTATAAAATAATAGTAAATGATCAATTTCCAACTTGAAAAAGAGATTATTTCCTGGGACATTGCTTGTTGTGATTCTTAGGCTTTACCTCTGGGTAGCATCATTGATTGGTTTTCTTGCTTGACTGTTTACATAGTATATTATGATACTATCAGTGCTAGTCTTCAGTTAGAGAAGTCTTCCAGATCAGTTCCAGCTTATTGCTTCAAGTTCTGTTTCCAAAATATGTCCTGTTTTCAGTAATAGGGTCTTATATTCAAGTTCTAGGGTAAAATCAAGGGCGATGATAAAATCTTGTGTTATATTGAGAGTCTCTTGAACTACCCTGACCAACAACTTGAATGGAAGTTTCTCATGCTTCACACTGTGGTTTTTGCAATATATAATTTTTTTCCCCAGTGGGTTTGAATCAACACATTTTCTCTATTTTTTCACACCACCTAAGCTTTTTTACTCCTCTTCTGTCTTCACTTGTACAACCCTCCCTACTCCTTTCCCAGTTAAAGTAACCCCATTTCCCGCTTGAGAACACATATCTCTTAACTATTCCCCTCTCTCAAATTTCTTCTTCTACTTTATCTCCATGGTTTCTTTCCATTTTCCTGGAGCTTAGAGTTACATCAGGATGTGTACTCACATATAAGGATTTGGATCCACAGGTGAGAGAGAACATACCACACTTGTTTTTCGAGACTGTTACTCACTTAATATAATCATTCCTGGTGTCACTGAATTTCCTGAAAATTTTGTGATTTTGTTTTTCTTTACCACTTAATAGAACTCTGTTATGCATCACCATTTTTTACATGAAACATTTCACTTATCCCAAGCTGCCTCAAACTCCCTTTTAACTAGGAATAACACTGATATTCTGATCTCCTTCATCGGCCTCCCAAATACTGGATTCCATCCAAGCAGTGCCATGTCTCATTTACATGGTGCTTCATAAGGATGGAAATTCAACTTTGTTTGTCATACACAATCACTCTTCCAAGGGAGAATCATCCTCAATCCTCTTGAGTCTTCCTCCCTCCAGAGGAGAATGCTTGAATTTGGAGGGGACAGCTATACCACAACTGTAATTATGGAAACAATTCTTAGGCTATTTTTAAAGAGCCTAAACTAAATTGTTTAAGCTAAATCGTTGATCCTCTTTTCCTGGCTTGTTTGTATCTACTTTACTTATTGAAAAGAGCTAATAATTTGTTTATTTTTCCAGTCAAGTCTTCAGTTTGTCCTTCCTTTGAGATGGTACTTGAGGAATTTCTGCAATTTGACCTTCACAACCTTGAACATATCCATCACTTCTAGTTTTATTTTATTTATTTTTTTAATGTCCACAAAGGCCAGGCAAGTATGTCTGCAATTCCAGCACTGAAGTCTCTGAGGGAGGAAGAATGAAAATTTGAGGACACTCTGGGCTATATAGAAAATTCAAAGTCAGATGATCTATAGAGACCCTATGTGAAAGAATTATGATAAGTAAAATATACTGAGTACACAAATTTGTCTCATTGAATAACACTTGTTAAAGCCTCCAGTTTTCTAACATTGTTCATTCAATTTCTTAATCTATCATTTGGAGGATAGTAAAATGATTGATTCCTCAAGGTTTTCAAATCTGCAGTGTACTGTATTTGTGCATATATGTGTGAGTAATGAGTGTGTATATGTTTGTTCACATGTGCATGTGATGGGAGGTGTGGATACCAGAGACTGATGTTGGCTTAACTCCTCAATTTCTCTTTAATATATGTGCTGAGGTGGAATCTCTTTTTTCAGCCCAGAGAGCCCGTGTTGTGTGGCCCATGTTCGCCTCCAACTTGAGGTTCTTCTGCCTCAAACTTCTGGGTACAGGCATGTGCCATGATACCCAGTTCACACTTCCATTTCACTGTTTATTTTCTACATGCCACTTACCAAATATCTCAACACAGGTCGATTACTGGACTATGAATGCAATAGTGAAGTGACCATCTGTTGATCTGTAGTCCGAATTGACAGTCTATGTCATTTTGCGAAATGTAATCTTGAAGTTTTCTATGGGACATTTTCAGTTATTAATATCTAAAGGTGTTTTATTGGGCCTACTAAGTTGTGAAGAGCAGCTTACTCTTTCTACTTGCAAACTTGGCTGCAAGTGTTGACAGATGATGAGATGGGGGACATGGCTCACAATACCTTGTGCAGACTTTCATTAAGTGTATGTTGTGAACCAGCTTCATTTTTGTCTTCTATTGAGTACTTAATCTTAGCATCTTAAGCCATTCTTACTAAAAATGGAGAAAGAACATTTCTAGATTTCTTCTTTCATTTGGTGTCTTTGAGTACAGGTTTGGGATTCAGCACATTCCAATTTTCTAAGCAAAGCACAAAAAAGTTTCTATTCTCCCTTACAATTTTGAAAATGTCCTAGAAATTTCCTGTATCTTTTCATCCCATATCTCAGTGTCTCCTTTCCTTTTTTTTTATAAAGGTATTCATTTATCATGTTTTATTATTTAATTTACAGTTAACTCACTGTCTCTATGCATCTCATTCTACTCTATTAATGTGTTAGTGCACAATGACAATTTCAGAAACATAATAGTGTTCAGGTGTAGAAATAGTTTAATAATTTACAGTAAGTCTGATTATTAGAACATGTCACAATTAAAGTAATTCTTATACAGACTACATGCTTCAATTGTAAAAATTTATGGTAAGGAATAATTAATATTAATTTATGTTCAACATGATGAAAATAATAATATTTTGAAATACTCATTAGTTAAAGGGAAGAAGCAAAACTTAATTGTATTGTGCATGACATTAATTATATGTAAGAGTAAAAGAAAATAAGGTCTGATAAACTACAAATTATTTTAAGCATGACTCTCATTTCTCTGCTCTCTGTTTATTTCAGTGAGTGGATGCTTCTCTAAAAATTAAATAGAAATCAGACAACGGGATACCTGTGTCACACACAAAGAGACATTTTGTTTCCAATCCTATGTAAAAACCAACAGTACCTTCTCCACACATTGCTGGTGATTTTGTTTCCCTCAGATGAGCATGTTGGCAACTCACCAAGAGAATGGAGATCAAATTTACATTCCATAATTATGGAAATTGTTTAGCAGCTGCTATTTGTTTTCTTTTTAACCTTGCTATAGAAAGGTATTCTGAAAAAGTATTGGAGTAAAAGAATTGATGTATTTTTTTGCCAGCTTTTAGACAAAGTGAACACAGAATAAAAGGTGCCATGGACGTGCTAGGCAAATGCAGGAAAAACAAGGGCAAGTGCATGCTTTTTTTTCTTATTAAAATATTTCTGTGACTGAGGAGATGACAGAAAATGTACTTTACTGTGTATTCTTTTTTAATTTTCTTTTATGAGGCAGCGTCTCCCTGTAGCCCTAGCTGACACGGAACTGGCCATGTAGACCAGGCTGCGCTTGATCTCAAAGAGATCCACCTGCCTCTGCCTCTCATGTGCTAGGATTAAAGGCATGTACCACTATGCCCCACTATTTTACTGCATTCTTAAATAATTACAATTATTGCTAGTAAGTGTGTTTGGGGGCTTTGTACTTATTCCGAGCCTGAGAATCAGACTGGACAGCACTACCCTCATTTCCTGCTCCTCCATGATCTTCTTGCTCATTTAAATGCCTTGCTGCTGTGTTGATTATAACTACTGGTGAAAAATAAGTTCATAGGACATTCTTGAAAGCCATACAGTGGGTTGACATTACTACTGGACTGTCTTGAGCTGCTAGATTCATTTCCAGAAGATACTGAATAGTTCTGTGCTTTTAAAAAAGTGTTTTATATGTTCTTCACAATATTCTCTGTTGTTTTCTAGAATTATTTTGGAACTGAGGACAATTTTATTTAGAAATATTTACAAAGCTAATATCTGTCTCTTTTGAAAAATGTTTAAATGCAAACACATTAGAACATACTTCCAAAAGAAATATTTAAAAGTACCAGAAGTACTGGATCAATAAAGTGCATTTAGTTCAACTTATTTTAAAGAGTCATTGTGAAAGAGAGGGTGGAAAGATTGTAAGAACCAGAGGTGGCGAATGAATACGTTGAAGCTAGGTTTTCTGGACAAAACAAAGCAATCTCATATATAAAATCACTGTGCTTTTGACAGCATTTAAAAGATCTGGTCATGTTCAAGTCAGAGAAAATCCCAGCACCAAGGTATGCACATATCCAAGAGCATTTGAATAACACAAGTTAGACTCAATAAGAATTTAGAGAAAGAAAAATAATAAATGGCATGAAGTAAGAGATGGGATAGGGGCCTGGGGTGGACTTGGGGAGGGGTTTGAATAAGATCAAAGTACACTGTAATGAAATTTTCAAAGAATCACTAAAAATATTTTCAAAGGAGACATTAAAATGAGTTAGTCATAAGCCATGCCAGAGGACAGAGACTAATTAATAGAGTAGTATTGTTATATACATTTTTTATAGTTTCATCCTTGATCACTAAGTAATAACTATCTAGACTTTGCTCTTTGATTCCATGGTCTTTTTATACAGTCATTGTATGCAATCAAAAATTTCCCCTTAATCTATTAATAAATTCAGATCTGCAGCGGATGTGTATCTGATTCTTTATCTTTACATCATAAGGCTTTTGAGAAATGGATTCCTGCAGTCAATCAAAATAGAAAATTCACTGTGAATACTACCTCAGTGCATTATCCTTTATACAATTCTATAGTCATCAGTTCTATTAGTTTTTATATCATTAAGCAGTCTAAAATATGATTAATTTGTGATGCGTAGATAAAAGAATCTAAGCAATTGGTTATTCCAAAATTAACATATTAACATATTAACATATAGATGCACATATTATTTTTCTGAAGTAAATTTTATTTTAAATAGTACTTGATTACCTTATGTTGTTATAGATTCTATGAATCTAAAATAGTATCAAATACTGTTGTCAGTTGTTTAAGATATAGTAAAATACCAGGAAACATAAATATTACATTTTGATGACATGTGAAGAAAGCTGTTGCAGAGAAGCTATGATACCACAAACTGTTCACTATTGACTCCAGCCACATTATTCAGAGTCATGATCACAGTTGACTCCTCCCATACCATTCAGACCTAGAGTACTGCAGGCTAATCAGAGTAGACTTCACCTACACCCTTCAGACTCATGACAATTCAGATTGAGTATAACTGCCACCATTCACATTGTTCAGAGAGAGCTCTACAGGGAGAGTACAGTAGGATCAAGGGAAGATTCTGGCCAAAATCATGGAAAAGAATGAGAATAAATAAAAAGTCAGAAGTCTTTAGGGGGTTTCTGGAGAGTATACATATTAGGCACACAGAAGATTAAAAATAAGGAAGGGAAAATGCATAATATTGAATCTCAGAAGACTAAAGTTCCCTGTTGCCTCTGAAAAGACACACTATTCACCTCTGATGATAGGAGTGATCTTTCCAGTGTCCTCAGAAAGTACAGAGCTATGATTACAATGTAGGTTTTCTGATGTGTCATAGGAGGATCATCAATATCTAGTCATTACTGATGTCTGGAACATGACTTTTTCACATCTTATCTTTCCATCAGACAATGTGAATAGTAGACTTCTTGAAATGAAATCAGAGAATGCATTTACATTGCCTACAATAAAAGGAATATTCCACTAATATTTTTTTTTAATTTCTGAGAAAGAAAACGAGTTTGGTTCATTCTGATTTAATTAAACTGCAGTGCTTTAATTTTTCATACAATATTTTAATCTGTACTTGTCATTTTCCTAAAAGTAGGCCTAACAAATTCCAGTAACTATAATGGGTAATCATTAATATACCCAGAGGAAAAGTAGGTGGGAGTACTATAAAACACTAGAGAGCTAAAGTACCCTCTAAAAAGACATATGGCATGAAACACAGGATCAAATAGAGAGGTGACATGCCAAAATGCAGTCCTAGCATATTGTATATTACTTTTCTTGTTGCCATGACAAAATACCTGACAGAGGCAGCTTAACTAAGGAAGGACAATTTTATTTGGGCTCACAGTTTGAAGGCACAGCGTTTCATGGTGGAGAAGGCATGGCTGTAGGGGTGAGGCAGCTACTCACATCGTGTCCACAGTGGGAAAGCAGAGAGGGAGGAATGCTGGTGCTCAGCTCACTTTCCCCTTTTTAATTCATTCTAGGCCTCAGATGGTTGGATGATGTGACTCACATTCAGAGTGGGCTTTCTCTACTGGATAAGCTCCCTGGAATACACTTGCTGTTATACTTTCAGGTATCTCAGACACTGCTGGAAAATCAGTCACATTGACAGCAAAACTCGAGCATCATATTTGACCATGCAAAGAATTCCATTTCTCATAAAATAAATCAACAAATGTGCTTTAAAAACAAATTTTCAGTTTTTCTTTTGCCATTAACATGTGTCATATAGGAGTTCCGTTGCAGCAGAACAATTATATGTTGGTGTCCTGATCAGTGCTAGAGAATTTATTTTTTTGATTTTATTCTAAGATGCAGATTTTCATAATTTCTTCAATCTTAAATCTTCAAGTTCACAGACATATTCTTCCTTATCATGCAGCACCTGGTTACCTATAGTAGCTTTTGAAAACGTGCATTGTCTGTACATCTTACTTATACATATCAGAAGGAAAAAGAAGTTTAAACTGCTTAAGCTTTGGTGCACCCATGTGTTCTTCCCTCCTCTGGCTCATTATGTAAGGCTTCTCAGGAAAATGTTCACTTTCTCTGGCATTCTATAGATAATGAAAACAGATTCTGGGGAAAATAACCATTTTGCTTATTAATTGATGTTGAAGACAGTTGATGAGTCTAGGGAATTTGCTTCCTTTCTGGCTCTAGGCACAGGGTGACCTACTTGACCAGCACCACAGCCCTACGATGCAGTAATAAATTGAAGGACACAGGAGAAAAAAAAAATTTTTTCTGAGAGAAATCTTCCTGTGAGAAGAGCCCCCGAGGCTCCTAGGAAACAAATTCGACATGTGAGACAGTAGTGCTGCCTCCTTCTGGGCTTGGCCCTGATTCAAACCAAATTCAGCGACGGCCAGCATTTGAAGTGCTGTCTTTCTCCCTTGCTTCTGTTCTTCCTCACCTGTTTACACTCTCCATAAATGCTGACCATCATAGAAGTGAAAAATTAAACTCAGTTGTCTCTGCAGAAAAAAGGCCTTTGTGGTGCTAGACGAGTTCTGTGGAAACAGATGGAGGAACATTATTCTAGTGATCCTTTGGGGAGTGTATGGCTTCTGCTTCTGTCTTCTTAGCTCTTATTGTCTGAAGGGGGCTCAGATTTGAGAATGCAAGGCCATTTCTATACTATATTTAGATAGTGAATGAATCCTAAAAGAAAACTGACATAAGAAAGTGCTCAAAGTCTGTGAAACTTAGGTCCTCCATCTCCAAAGTCTTCATTCTGTTCTCATGCCTAACTCATGGTCTCAATGGAACTGATTTAGATACACTCACTGAATAACATTAATAAATAGCACATCTCTATTACTCTTTCCCATCTGAATATGGTTTTCTACAGGGACTTTTTCCCTTTTTCTGTCTTTCTATAAATATTTATGTATTAGACAAAAATTACTGAAAGATCTATGGAAAAGCACACTAGGATTATATAATCTATAAGAAGAGAAATATTATTATATTTAATCATAATTTGATTTATGATCCTGTGATAATCATATATAAATAAAATTTAAATTCCTCTGCATAATATGTTTCAACTTTATTCAGACTGGCCTAAAATTTGCAATGAACAGTATATAACCATGGAAAAGAATGAGATCTTTTGAAATTACATTGAAAAATGTGCTTATTTTTTAAAGGTAGTTAAATTCAGATATTTCTCTTTTATCTTTTTAAGTGAAGCATCATCTCCTGAGCCCTCAGGCAGTTCACAACATCTTGAAATGTAACTCACTTCAGAAACAAACTCCAGTGGCATTGCATCAGATAAACCATTACTACTTATTTCTCTTCATGGTATTTTCCTACCACAGGATATATAGATTATCTCCTGTCCTCCCTATATCAGCTTTCTCCTCATTAGCATTTAGGAAAGCAAATGAATGTCTTCAGACCTGAGTAATATTGAAGGGCACACAAAGAGCCAGCCATACATATTACCAAGCAGTCCTTGCTCTTTGATATGTAATGAATGAACACAACTTCGGACTTGGTTTATATGATAAGCTGACAAAAGGCCTGAGTGACAGGCACCAGTGGCCATTAGGGCTCTTTACATGTGTGGTTCAAAAATGTTGTGGATGTCCATGTCTTATTCTCCCACACACATTTCAGAGCACACACTATTCTGAATTTAAATTTAGAGCAATAAACAAAGAGCTAATGTTCACCAAACATTTATATAAAAAAGATAAATATGAAACAGAGTGATGCAGAATATTTGCACCAAACTTTGACATGCTTGTTGAGGCCTGCATTTGTACAGTTTATTACACTACTTCTAGTGTTATGTCTTCTGCAAAGCACAGGTCTGGAAAAGGACTGAATCAGAAAAAGAAGCAGAGAGCAGTGGAAGTAGCTCATTCTGCCTTTGCATTCAGTAAAAGGGGAAACACCTGCACAAAGGACTTCTATTCTTTACACCGATCTCTGTTGGAGTTATTTTTGACACTCTGGATGAAAAATACATTCTATCAAAGGAATAAATATTCAACAGGAGGAGACCTTCAATATTCACAAGATAGGCAGCAAAACCGAGCATTGACTCTCTCTTCCAAACGGGAGCATTTTAGTGGACTTTCCTTTAAATGTACTGTAGTAATGGAAACCAATTTCAGCAAAGTGGAATTAAAAACTACTGAATGCTGTGGCTTGAATTTGATCCTAAGACATATTTAAAACTGCAATAACTTACATAAGATGCCACTAAAACTTACAGCCTCATCTTTTTTATAGCACTTTTCTTTTCAGGGAAAAATAATGGCCATATGCAAAGGAACCTTGTCTGTGTTTCCACAGAATCAGGCAGCTTCTCTGTAAATGAATTAATATCTATACATTATATATTTCTTTTGCCACATAAATGTTTACATTATATATACAAAATCATTTTTCCAAAGAATATAGTGCAAAATACTGCTCCATTTTGGGGTCTCAGGGGAAAAACAGAGAAAATACAAGTCTTGTTTTCTTTCTCTGTTGAAATCCTATCCTTCATTCTCCAGCTTCCAGGGTCTCCAGGCCCCTCCCATGATGCTTTCCATCACACAAAGCAAGTTATTCCATGTGTTTTCCATGTGATTTTTCCAGGGAACTTTTTTATGCCTCTTTCCATGGTTCTTAAGTGTGAGTCTCCTGATGGTAGAGACTGCTGTGGTCACATAGTTCTGAGTCTGCTTTGTGCATTCTGTTTATAGAGATGACCAGTGAAATCTACTTGCAACCCAAGAATTATTTATTTAATAATTACCATTATTTCATGTGTGCACGTGAATGCTGTGGATACACTTGCCAGGACATGCATGTAGAGGTGAGAGAACAACTTTGTGGAGTTAGTTCTCTCCTCCCATTTCATGTGGGTTCAGGAACTGAACTCAAGTCCTCAGTCTTACATGACAAGTAAGCTTTCCTTCTGAGCCATTCTGCAGTCAATCATTCTGAATTTAAAATGATCATCTGTAGAGAGCCGCGGATTGCTGCGTCTTAAAGATGGCGCCTGCTCCCGCCCCCCACCATCCCGAGGTGGGCGCTCTCTGGAGCAAACAGCTCCATAATTGGCTGTGGCTGAGGTCTGGCCCTGCTTCCGCATGTGTGCGCCTATCTGCTTTCACCACGTGGTAGTTTGGGGTTGGCTGGCAGGAGGGAATTTAACTCTGTGGCGGGCTTTCCCCGGGAGGAGAAGAAGAAGCAGTAAGGAGAGGGAAGAAGAAGTTAGAAAGTTAAAAAGCCAAAAGGTTGTTCAAGGTTCCTGAATAAACTGCTTTTGGAAGAGTCCGGGGTCGCGTCTTCCTTGCTGGACGAGGCGGGCGTGACAATCATCCAAATTTAACTCTACCCCAGGGGCATCTGTGTTGCTCTAGTGCTTACCCCAACACGAGCAATGACAATAAGAAGAAGGTCTTAGTTTCCTTAAAACCTATGGGCTTCTCATTCCTCTTAAGTTTACAATTGACATAATCAATCATTTTTCCAGATTGACAGAGTTTCTCTTCTCTAAATGAAATGTTAAATCAAACCAATACTATTGCTTTGACTGCTGTTACACAGGTAACTGCTACCTTGCAATGTGTCCTGTACTGTCTCTTTAAACTACACTTCTTTCTGCTTTACTATTTGTGTGTTCTTTTTCAGTCCTTTGAACAGCATGCCATGAACTTGGAAATACCTGATCTAGGATGTGAGCAGAAGCTATGAAGGAATTTCCCTTTTCCATTTGTGCATACAGAAGCAAAAACATAATTATTACTAAAACCCTAATGGTAGTTTCAGAGGTACAAGCTCCATAATGCCCCCCAAAAAAAAACAGAAAGGAAGGACACCTAGCCTCAGGTAAAGAGTGAAGTGACATGGGAGGGATAGCATGAATATTTCTCATTAACAAAATGACTGAGCAGGACTGAGGCATTCCCACGTGATTAGTTATGATGAGCTCTAGGGAGGTGTGAGCTTTTAAATACCCTGTGCAGTAACCCAAATAAAACTCTACAAAACGTTTTTATTATTCATTTAATAGGGTCACACAATTTTTTGTCTTCTAAACATATATGATAGATTAGTTAGGAAGATAGCAAAATATAAAGCTGGTTATTAAGCAAGTCAAAATTCACTATTATTATTGAACGTCAGATAGAGGGCATTGGGAACACCCTGATGTCAAGAGTTTAGCTCAAGGCATCAACATTCTGACCAAATTATAGATGTGGTGAGCATCAGACTTAGGGCTTTCATTCAGGGATCCCTGGATCTAAACACCAGTCTTTGCTCTGCAGCCTTGAAATTCAAATAGGATCAAATAGGATATTACTTATGACAAGTATTTTCAATGTAAAAAACCGATTCTAGCATTTCATGTGCAAATGGTACTAATTATAATAATTTAATGCATTCACTGTCCTTCCTAGCTCCATTTTGTACTCAGATCTGCATGTTGCTGGGGGTAGGGTATTGATTCTTCCAAATGCAGGGGAAAATCAAGGGCTGTGAAGTGGCTTGTTAGTGATCTCAGCTCCCATCTTCAAACCTGTGCGGCATTCAGAATATAGTCAAATGGTAAAGCAAATGGAAAATAACTGGCATCTTATTTGCACAAAACTCAGCACTTGGGAAAAGTCAGCTATCTCTCCATTAATTAAAAGATAATTTTCCTCTAAGTCAATTTCATAGAATATTAGCAGTGATTAGGATTTTAGTCTTACCCACCTTCTTATTTGTCAAGAGATGAATGTGGAAGGCTGTGAATTCCAGGTGGCCCTTTCTAAAGGCCAGATAGGTTGAGAGGAGGTGTTCAAAGAGACTGAAGAGCTCTTTCTGTGTCTTGAGTAAGGTTGTCATTTGACAACTGTAGTCTAAATTTAGAGAATCTGTCCTAAGTCATGCCTAGTGCCAAGTCTGGCAGAAAGATGCTACCAATAACAGTAGTTCTACGCTGCTTTATTAAAGGTACAGCATGTAAAAGCGTATTCTTCTGCCAAGGTCCTCATGAAAATAGATGTTGAAAAGTAGTATAAAACAAGACCATACTTTATGAAATATGAATTTTTGAAAAATTTTATAAATATATTTCTCATTGTGAGGTTCACACTCCATCTCTGTACACTCAATTATGAAACTGTTTGTTAAATATTTTCATTTCCTAAAAAGGAACAGATATGACTCATTTTTATCATTATATGTCAGCATAAGTTAATTTTCATTTAATCAGGCTGAATTCTGTTAAGCTTTATTTTTCAGTTAAGCTGGAAAGAAAAACTAGGAAAGAACATCTCTACAGCAGAATTCCCAAAGAAAAGGCAATTTGGTTTGATTGATTGTAAACTTGACTATTCATTAAATTTGTCTTTTATGACTTTGTGGCACATTTATGCGATATGTGAAGATATATAGGAGCTTCTCTCACTCTCTCGTCCTCACTTTCTCTTTAAATTCTCCAGAATGTTTTTGTTCTCTTGCTTTTAAGTTATCCACATACAAAGCAAACAGAAGCACAGCTAATAAGCTGGTTGTTGTGAGTCACAAACTATTCTTTTTATACCTGTTCTAGAAACTAGTTAGACAGCCATAAAGCCAGGTGTAGTGGTTTATATCTCTAATAATAACATGTGAAGGAAAATGATGAGTTAGAAGTTCACGGTCATGTTCAGTTACATAGCAATTTCCAGAGCATTCTGACATGCTTGTAAACTTGTCTCAAAAAATCATTGAATTGAAACATGAAAATACCAAGATTGAAGAGATGACTCAGTGGTTAAAGTGCTAAGCAAGAGGACCTGAGTTTGGATCTCCAGATCCCGCAATGGAATATCATGGATTAGGCCTGTAATTCTAGCCTGGTATGGTAGAGACAGGATTCCTCAGAACAAATCTCCTAGAAGAGATTTCATAACCCAGCTTTGGTTTGACTGAAAGTCATTGCCTCCTTATTTAATGAGGTAGAAAAGCAATGGAGAGTGATTTCTATATGAACATTGGTATCCACGTGTATGTTGCAGCCATGTGCAAATGCACTCATATATGTGTAAACATGCATATCATACACCACACATACATACATAAAAATGAAAAACTATATTAGAATAGTATCAGTTTATTGAAGAGCATCAGCTGGTCACAATGAAGAAGGATCATATCCTCCATGTTAAGCAAGAAGAGGTAAAATTTTACCAAACCATCCAAAATCATGTAGCAACTCTGTTCTGGAACCTAGGGAAGGTCTCATGGATGCAGTAAGCACTTGGGACAGCATCACCTCCTCACTTTTATTTCTGAACCTTCTTTTTATTTATTTATATATTGTTATATTTTATGTGTTTGAGTCTTTCGCTTGCCTGGATATAAGCGCATGTTTGTGCAATGAGCCTAAAGACCAGAAGAAGGTGTTGAACCTCCTGAGACTGGAGTTAAGGAGAGCTGTTAGTCACCACTTGGATGCTGTGAAACAACCCTGGTCCTCCATAAGAGCAGCTAGTGCTCTTAACCACTGAGCCGTCTCTCTAGCTCCCTTCTAAACTTTCTTATTCCGTGACCTCTAGGATTTCTGATACAGCAGAAGTTCTCTATGTCATGAACCTCTGCCCCTGCTCACTCAGATCTTTATTTAAACTTAACTTGACACTTTTGACATATGGTTTTGAATGTTTGTATTTTAGGTTTAAAATGTTTGACTTCCTAATAAATTCTTTGTTAAGCATAGGTTCTTGCCTATTACCTATTGGTCTTCTTTTGGTGTCCTTGATGAAATCACTATATTTTCTGTTCTCTAACTGGGATTTTCTATACCTCTGTGAGATAGTGTGACACTAATCTCATTAAATAGGGAAATTGACAAGTTATACAGCACTGACAGTGCAACACCTTTATGTAGGGTTTTCTTTGTAAGTTGTTTTACCATGACATGAAGATATGCTAAGATTAAAATTCAAAATATATTAGAGAATCTGCTTCCAATGAGTTCGTATACTTACTCAGGAGTATTTTTCCTAATAGTTTATAACTAAATATGTATTAGGTAAGGGATTTTAAAAAATAAAATAAAAATATTATGTTAAATGAAACTGATAACATTCATTTAAAATACCATCATGTAGAAATCAGACCATATTGATGAATATATGAATTTTAAATTGAGAAAAATATCCATTATTATTAAACTAAAATAAAACATATTACCTAATTATTTATGATTTTATTTTGGTTGTCAAGTATCAATAAAATATTGATTCATTCTTTTAATTGATTATAGTGACAATGTTTAGCTAAATAAGTCAGAAGAAACTTTTTCTATGGGATTCATAAAAGTGTGTTTTGTCTATTGATAGAGCCATGTTCTATAGACTAGCTACCTTAAACCATGGGATCTTGAGTTATCCTGCAAAGCACAAATCCAAATCAACAAGACAGCATGATAGAGTCCTAGATGAAAGACTAACCTGGCTTTTCAGTCATTGAGTTCCTACTGCTTGGCCATGGCGCATCCAGTAAGTAGGCTCTTAGGAGTCTCTGAGCAAGGAATTCACTCAGAAGATGAGTCATAGCCTCATCTTCTAAAGGCTCTGACTACAAATACCATCATGTTGAAGTTAAAGTTTCAACATTCTCTGCACAATTCAGCAAATTACAACTTCTTTTAAAATGCATACTTGTTTACTTGTGTGGGTTGAAGATGTTTTAAAGAAGGCATACATGCCAAGGAACACTTGTCAAAAGACAATATGTAGGAGTTGGTTTTCTCTTTTCACCACATGAGTGGCAGGGATCAAACTCAGGCCGGGTGACTTGGCCACAACAACTTTACTGGCAGTGTTGTTGGCCCAATATATATCTAATGAAGAATAGACAGAATACTTTGTTCTGTCACAGTGGAAAGAAGATGATCAACCAGAATTCGTTTCACAAAAGACACATTGAAACAAATGCACATGCTTAAATTTAAATAAATCCAGTTTTCTTTCTTAAGTTTAAAGCAGAATTAAGAGTAAAACCCAAGTAACCATGTTACAGAATTCTAAATAAAGAAAAAAATGCTTTGCTGTTTTCAATTCACTTGTTTATGGAGAAAGAGCCTGGCTGATGAGCGAATAGCCAAGCTGGAGCTTGGTCATGATTGTCCACATTCTTCCTGCTCTTCCCTTCCACATTTCCCAATAAGTCTCTGTCCATCCAGATCCATATATTCATGCAATTTTTGAACTTCTACCATCCTGTCCTGAACTCTTCTGGTAGTGAATTTCATTGAAATGGAAAGAAAGCCGAATGTCTTTCTTTTTTAGTATTATATGTCATATTCTGTTCTTAAGATGCATTGATAAAGCCAATTATAGCACAAGTCTGGCTGTGATTATAGCCAGGAAAATAGCTAATAGCATTAAGGAAAAAGAAAGAAAAAAAGAAGAGGGAAATAAAATGATTGAAGATAAATGCGTGTCCTATAGCAGTCACAAAGTGATGTACTAACTAATATAATATTTCTGGTTCTGTCTCATAGAACTTACAAATTACAGTTCCTGAAAAACATTCCATGCAGACAAAGGCTACAGATAAAAGATATTTGGGGCTTAATCACCATTGGCAGTTACTAGATATGCTAGAAACGTATTGGCACAGCAAATCAATTAGTAGTGATATTATTGTGGAAATCCTTTGGCATTAATTACTTCAACAGCAAATAAAAGGAGAATTTATTTTCTCCCGGTGGATAGCATGAGCATTTGCAATGATTTCTCACTTCCTTACATGCTTGTAATGAACTTATTCCTAGAGCCACAGAAAGCAGAAATGTAGAGGATGATTATTTCTTTTGTACCAAGTGATAGACCAAGAATGCCTAAAATCACTGAGTATCATACGTGTTGAGTAAAGTAGAAATCAAAGAAAGTGTAATACATTGGAAAAATAGCCACTTTTTCCCATTCTTTCTATCCATGTAGGTATGTTCAGTGTAACGTGATGTCATGAACACTATTTTTAAAAAATGCAGTCATGTTTTTTATTCCAAACTATGAAATAAATCTGACAGAGGATGCAAACTACTTTGTAAGTGAAACATTAGCAAATCTGAATCAAATAGAAACTTGGTAAGTGAGTGAACAAAAAGGTTTGGTGTCTCTTGCTACTATAGCTTGGGCTGGCCAATTAAAGACTGAAACAGAAAGTCAAGGAACAAGCAAAAGACATCTAGATGAGACAAGTGAGTGAGGCCCAACCTGACCATCTTGCCTTTGACACTGTTGCAATTTGAGGACCTTTCTCTAGGAAAAAAGCAGAAAACATATCTGAGTCTGTATTACACGCATGGACATACAGAGATACATACACACAGATGCACACACACAAACACAAAAACACACACAGAGGCACACATACAGGCACATGTATGTATATATGTATATATATATATATATATAGATATATAGATAGATAGATAGATAAATGGATACAGTAATTCACTATGTGATATTATTAAACAATTGACATAAATGGAAAATCAAAAGAAACAAAGCTTTCAATGAATGCTCAGTTTATATCTGAATGGCTTCAGAAGCAATTCAATTTAATTTTATACATGATTCAGTGATATTGATATAATATGTGTAAGAACAGATATATTGCTCTATCCCTTGCTACTCAAATCAGTTGATCCAAACCTTAATGAAAAATCCAAATACATAATTTCTGAAGGGAACAAAGATGAAATGCGAAATGCCAGTAAAATTGACTTAAATGAACACAATTTTAGATGAAAAAATTATGGAAAATTGATGCTAAATAAAATCAGAATAAAATTTTGTTCAAAATTCACTACTGTATATGTACATGTATACATATATAAAGGCGTAATTGCATAAGTGACAAGTTTCCTGACTTACATACATGCATATACAATTTTAAATCTATGTTATATATCACAGAACTCTGAGTCAACATACAATAGAAGCATTACACATTTGTCCTATTCACAATACCTCGGAAGTGGAGTCTGCTAGGAAGGCAAAGGATGAACTGATACGGAAATGTGTACATATACCTAGTGATTTGTTACTCTATCTCCAGACATTCCCATAACCTTCTCAAATAATAGCACTAGCTGGGGCCAAGTGCTCAAACACATGATTCTACAGGGAATACTACACATTCACATCATAGCACCCTGTTTTCAACTTGTGATAGTTTTAGGACAGATCCCTTCTCAAGTGGGGACACTTTTTTTTTTAATGTTATTCCACTGTTCAGACTTTTGATTCTGTCCTCTTTTGTTTAACATAGTACACTAACTAGTTCTTTGGTCTGTTGAGGAATATTCTGTGCCATGGAATATTACATATTTCAATATCCATTAACAGACAAATGGTTTATTTCTAGCTTGTGAAGATTATGAATAAAGTAATTCTATAAAGTAAACAGATAGATAGATAGATGATAGATAGATAGATAGATAGATAGATAGAGCAGTGATATTATCTGGAAAATGGGTGGAACTGGAAATATACTTTGTTAAAAACAACAGAAGCCAAACTTAGAAAAGACAAACACATTGTGTTTTCTCTTATATGAATAATATGCATTTTAAATGATCTTTAATGTCTTAAAACTCAGGGATCATTTGAATTATCAACCTGACATTTTTATTCTCATTTCAAATCCAAGGTTTACCTTAATTCTATGCTGCTCCTCTGATGCCATGTAGGCTATGAGACAGTGAATATTAGATACAAAAGTGCAGAAAGACCATTGCATCAGTGTTTCAAGACTTGAAATCACAGGATAACAAAAAGGGGGAAACAAAAAAAGAAGAAACCGAGTCAACATGGCTGGGCATCCTGTATCTGCATAGAAGGAAATTGGGGTAATTTGTATGATTGATGTAGTTGGTCTTGTTTATACAACGTTTTTTCTTTCCATTGTACACTCACACACATCATCCTTTCTGTGTTTCAGGTCTTAATTCTTGACCAGTGTCAATGTACTCACCAGGTACTGTAAGCTCCAACTTTACTCCAAATTGCCTCAGGGGAAGCAATTTAGCCATCTGCATGTCTAGACACATAAAGGGCTCTTTTGTTTCTTTATAACTCTTAAAACTCAAAGTAGGGGAGGAGTACTGACTTCAATTTATGTATATTCCTCTTGCTCCTGTCAGTACAGAAGGTGTCAACACATACACAATAACAAAAAAAATAATGCCGTGCTCTACAAAGTAGGAGAAATAGAAAGTCTACCTGTGTGCATGTGTGTACTATTTACAGACTCAATTCCCTATAAGAAAGGGAGGCTCAGAGACAGAGTCAGTGGTCATGCATGACACAGCTCTTCTGGGGAGGCTCTTCTGGTCCACTATAACTTAAGTTCTAGTGCCTTGAAACAGACTTTTGGCAAACAATGCCTGGAGTAGGTGCAGAAGTGAGGCAGACTTCCTCAGCATGCTCTCTCAGTCAGCCTGCCTGCAGAGCACTCCTGATCTTTTCCCCCAGTTTATTCCCACATATGACAAGTCCATCAGGGCGGAGCTTCTCTTCCCTGTAAATGTCCTGCCAATATGACAAGGAAAACCATCAGACACAGTGACTTCATTTCTGTTCAGCATTTTGCATAGAAAATCTTCTGTTGTGAAAACTGTCATTCTCAACCTTAATTTAAAGTTTATGTGTAAGATCAAAGTGAGTACTTATTATTTTAAAAGGAAAGCACTAATCATATTTCACTGGAAAACAGTCCTTTCAGATCATATGTATCTGAGAGACTAACCCAATTTTAGAAGTGTGGATTCTGTAGCTATTTAACTTTGATTCTAGTAGTAGTAATCTGATACTTAGTAGAAAAGATGGTCTTTGAAAGAATATTTTTATGAGAGTATAATCAAATCCATAGAACTATTGTACACTTGTAGAGTGCCCTGTTTCTGGTAAAAGGATGGAGTTTACCCAATTGGAGAAAGGAAAATGTGTACTTTGAAAGAAATCTGTTGGTCTTCCTCAAACATATACCTAATTCTTTTCTTCTACCATAGTGTGTTATGTCTGTACTTTATAGAATTCAGAAAATACCACTGGCCATATCAGCCACTATGAGCCAATTAAATATTTAAATTCATGCTAACTTTCTCATTTTTAAAATGATACTATAATGCACAAAAATATAATGAATTAAGTATGGACTATTATCATAAAAGTAAGACACTTACTACAAATATATGCATTATG
This sequence comes from Eospalax fontanierii, assembly GCA_035773235.1. Taxonomy (NCBI): domain Eukaryota; kingdom Metazoa; phylum Chordata; class Mammalia; order Rodentia; family Spalacidae; genus Eospalax; species Eospalax fontanierii. Next base: position 48,578,507 of record CM069529.1, on the reverse strand, counting down.
CATATATTTAGTTTTGTTTGATAGAAAGTATCAGCCCAGAATAAGTAAGGCTATTGGGAGTCTAGTCTCCTCATTGTCTAATTCAGCAGTCTAGATGCTCTATAAATCCATCCTTACACTTCCAGATTCCTACTGTCATAACTATACTTCCTTCTCTTTAGTTCCTGAAGAGATCTGTTCCTCCTACAGAAAGAATCAATGTACCCTAAGTCCTCGGAAGCTTCATTTACTGGACTGATCTAAATAGTGCGTGAAACAACCCAGTCCTTCCCAGAGCATAGAATTTATACCACTGCTTTCATTTAATAGATCTACAAGACAGACTCATGTGGAGCATGCTGAGAACAGTCTGATGAGTGATCATTGGTGATTTGGTGCTCAGCAGCTTCCTGCCAACGATAGCGGTCTGTTTCAGCTAGTCTCTAACTCACTGAACTCTCATGGTCCCAAAGGGAAAGAGAGACATAGAAAGAAATTACTAAAGGGAGAGCAGGAGTCAAGAAAAAAAGAACACTACTGTGTATTAAAAAAAAAAAAAAAAACCTCAAAAATAAGAAGTGACGTTACTGACGTCAACAGATGACTTTTCTATCCATATGTCCTGGTTGTGTTCCCTGCCTCTGCCTCTATCCAGCTGAATGACATTAGATCATCATTAACGCTATTTAAGCATCTGTTTCCTTTACGTAAACCTCAGTTTCCCTTATGTTTAAAACTCAGTTGTTTCGTTATTGGAATTAGGACCAACCCTGTCAAAATGATATAACAGTTATATAGAAATAGTTTTAGAATCTACCTTTGCAGGTGTGTATAATACTTCTGTGCAGAGGATAGAAACAAAAACGAAAGAATGCTTCGTGACCAGGTGAAGAGAACATAACAAAAATAACAAAATATTTGTAGTTAGAAAGACCTGTACTTGATTTGTAGATCTCATACCGAGTATAGTTTGGTACTGGTACTGAGACCTTCAATTTCTCATTCAGAAAATGATGATGGTAGTGTCAGGGCTATTGTTAACGGAAGGGCTAAGACAAATAGAGATCATGTTATTCAGCATAGAGCAGCCTGTTACAGTCATAATATCTCTTCCTAAATATGACATATGTATGAAAGAAGGTACACAAATAAACATGTATTTTAACAGACTTAAGAATTTTTAATTCCTATTTATTTTTTATGTGCACAAATGTTTCACCTGCATGTATGTTAGTGCACTCATGTCATATAGAACCTGCAGAGGCCAGAAGAGAACATTAGATCCCCTGGAACTGGAGTTAAGGAGGATTGTTATCTGCCATCACCATGCTTGATGTCAAACCCAGGACATCTTGTCTTCTGCAAGAGCAGTCAGTGCTACTGAGCCTGCTATCCAGTCCTCAGACTTGAGAATATAACAGGTTGTATTCCATCCAGATTTTCCCAATCTTTTCCCTTATTTATCCTCAACTATTCTAATGGAATACATATATCAAAAAATAATATGGTCAGCACATTAAAGAACTATTGTCTAAGAAGTTAATGAATGGATTTCAGGGGCAAGGCAGAATAATGAAGTCAGGTTTGTCTCACTACAAAAACTAAGCTCTCATTTTCTTTTGAAGTATGCTGTCTTCTTTTTGTGTTCTTATATTAATCAGAAAAGGTTATTTTTATAACAAATAATATAAAAATAACACCTTTACTCAGAAGGATGACAGGCCAATTTTTCTACAACCCTTGCATGCAAAGCCTTTGAAAACCATCCTTTAAAACTCTAATAGTTAAATATGTGATGGGAGCTTTGTATTAAATGTCAGAAACAGATAACTATAGTCAGGAAGAAGTGATCACAGCCCAGCACTTGTTGTCAGACATCCTTCATCTCTGGATAAAACAAAATCCCAGAAAAAAATCTGCATCTGCACTGAACATAATAATCATTTTGCCATGTCATTATCCCTTAAATGATACAATATATCAAAGTAGCATTTACACAGTATTCAGTATTATAAGTAATCTGTGACTGAATGAAAGTCTACTAAAGGATGTGCATTAGTTATATACAGATATTATGGCATTTCATGCAAGGGACTTGAGCAACTGAGGATTTGGGCATCCACTGGGCTTCTTAGAATTAACCCTTTATGGATAATAAAGGGCATTTCAGTTCTTGGAAATCTTTGTAGAATTTATGGAAAGAGAGCCACGAGAACTAGAATTCAGTCATAATTCCTGATGAAAATGCATTTGTGACTGAAGATCAAGTAAACTCTGAGAATTAACATTCTTCAGTGTGAAAAGCAGAGGCTCACGTTTGAAGCTTGCATTCAAACTTGGATATTTGACAAGTAGAATAGGATAATCATTGTCACAAAGGGTTCAAGGCCTTCTGGACTCAGACACCAACATCTCTTTCCACGGTTTGCCCAGCCCTGAAGTACAAGGCTCTCCTTATGAAGTCATTTGTACAATTTTCAGAGGAAGCAGGACCGAATATTTGTGCGTACATTTCTCCAGGATCTCAGCTAATGCAGCACTACAATTCTGCCAATTAATATTCAATTTTCTAGAGCATGTATAACAATTCTTAAAACTGAGAGTGAATTTGTTTGTTACCAGTCAATTTACCCAGTGCCTTCTGTGTGACCATGGGATGAAACTTTCCGTTTTAGCCTGGTAGAGAACCAGAGGTCAGAAATCTGTGGAAGGGACTGGTAGAGAGAAACACGTGGTAGTGATAGAAATGGGCAGAAGATCAGAGGGGGTCAGGCGAGACAGTAGCCAGATTGTAGTATACCATGTACGAAATTGTCAAAAAAAAAAAAACACTTGATAAAACATAAATAAATGTAGGCTGGAGTGATGTCTTAGCAGGTAAGAGTGTTTGCTGTTCTTCAAGAGTAATGGGCATTGATTCTGAGCACTCCGCATCATGTGACCTAAAATCACCTGTAATTCCAACTCCAGATGATCTGATATCCCCTTCTTGTCTCTAGAGGCCTCCTCACACATATAGTGTACACATACACACACACACACACACACACACACACACAAATAAAACATAAATAATTTAAGAGTGGAAATTCTGTGGAAAAGAATTGAATTGCAAAAGAAAAAAATAACAAGTAATACAATAGTCCCTAGTAATTTTGCAGAACAAAAGGTGGTATCTTTTGTGACTTTTTATTATTCTTAATTAATTTAAACCTTAGAGTAAAGACAACTAAATTCATAAGAACATCCAATCATTTCATATCTGTTATTATTTACTACTACACGTTCTGTTTTGTTTTGAAGGAAAATGAAAATTAAAGATTGAATTTTGAGTTTGCTGGAAAGTGAGGAATCTTTAAGGAAGCGCAGGTGAAATGCCGGTATGAGCATTAATACACCCAGACTCGTCTCAAGGAAGCAATGCCATTCACTACCTGGCTCATAGCACTATGAGGGGAAAAGAAAGACCCAGTCAATAGACATAAACCCTCTCTCGCCTCTGTAATGCACTTGAAATAGAAGTGGGACCCTCAGACAAAACAGAGAAATATAAATCAAGAAGCAGGCTCACCAACAGAACCATTTAACATCGTGAAAGAGTAAATTCTCTCAACTACATTTTCAACTCAGCATGTTATCTATGAATTTATAGTGCTATTCTCCGTATACCCAGGGTACGATACAACACATAAAGCTTCACAGAGAGTCCTGGCTTCCTGCCTTGGCCTTAATACCTGCACTCATGCCTCTTAGCAAGTATCCACCTAACTCTGGATGTCACTCTCTTAATTGTAAACTTTCTCCCAAAGAATCCATAGTTCCAAGATGACTGGAACACTAAGGGATAGAGGAACTCAAGTGTCCAACACTCAAATGAGAAATGAAGACAGTTGACATATTTATCATAAATGCATCCAGCTTCAGCTCCTGAAATGTGAGTCCCTAGAGCATTGTTCAGAGACAAGACAGTGCTGCTGCAATCAAGGTCAGTAAGGTGAGTGAGATCCACACATGTCCAAATGTATGTCGAATCCTTGCATGGGCAGCTTGGGCACATTCAATACGGTTACCTTCAGTTACATCTTTTCCAAGCAGATAAGCTTCCTGCTGAGCACAGGCATAACCACAAGCAGATTGCTGAGACAGGAGTGGGCACTGAGGAGCATCAGAGAGTCCTGATATTCTCTTGCCTTCTAGCATGTGGGTTTGGAGAAGCTCTAAAATTGAAATGGGTATGTATTTGAACATTGCTACAAAATATTCAACATGCCCATGCAGAAATTCTGCTGACAATAACAAGAAAGCAAGGTGGACACATTCAAAAAGAACAGCCTCAAACCTGTAGAACTTTTTTTCATGTCAAGGTAACGTATTTTTAAGGTCATTTCATGTGTAAAGATTAAGCAAAATAATATATTTAGATTAATTCTTTTTAACCTCTGATATTTATTTCATGATTTTATGATGACAGTAACTAATTCTGACCTGTGATATTTCCTACTTTTGTAAGCTTTTTGCTAATAGATTTTATTTTTCCAGAATAATTTTACGCTAATATGTGAGTTGAAGTACAAATCTCCCATACTTTACCCTATGTTTAATACATCCATGATGTCATACATGCATACTTATGGTATAATGCAAATAATTTCATCATTACCAAAGTCTTGTTTTCTGTTTATTTAGCATTCTCTCCCATGTTTCCTCCCATTGAACATGAAAAATTAAAACATTTTGTTCTTACGTTTTATTAACTCACTTAACAATCATGGTCAAGGTGCAGTTTGACTTCAGTGTTTTCAGCCGAATGATGGTTTGAATAATCAATTCTTGAGCATAATATTTCAAAACCATATTTTAAATGTAAACAATATCATAAAAGTCCTCTATTTGATATGAAATGAAATGTAGAATGGTATGAAATGCACAGTGTATGAACTATGTTTGCTCCACCATGCTGTAGATCACCAGAATTTATTCTCATCTGATGAGTTGAACCCTCAGCAAAATTTCCCCCATTTCTGTGAGATAATATAACTTCAGATTTCTATGATAAACTATTTCAGGAACAAGTTTTAAATTCCATTCAGTATGGTATTTATATAAAATGAAAATGGAGTTAATGTGTCTATGAAGTAAAAGCAAGGGTCTTCTCTTCCAGATTATCTTCTAGACATGATCTTTTTTAAGAAAACCTCTGTGTTTGGTGAATGAGTTTGTGAATTAGATTTAATTTCACAAAATAAAACAAAATTTTAGTTTAAAGTAAGAAAACAGCATGCACTGTGAAGAAACCAACAGGCATCTGCAAATATGAACTCACTGATCTGAAACGAGAAAGCAGATTTATTTCCCTCAGATTTGACTGTGTACATCTGCTTGGCAAGAGAGTTTATTAATAGGTCATTTCAGTAATGGGAATCCTGGATGCAATTACAGTTACAGGCACAGTCAGTGACGAGGTTGTAAGAAAATAAAAGAAATTTCAAACCCTTTAGAACAGATTCAAGCCCTTGTGGCTTAGAGACATAAATGAAGATGAATTCCCACGGTCCTCTGCAGTCTTCAATATGTCACTCAGTAGCCATTTCTTCCATGATTACATGTTAAATTTTTGAATGATGCAGTAACACAAATAAAAGTAATTTTAAGATTGATGTTACTACTTAAAGTATTTGTCAGTCTTCCTGAACCTAGGATAAGACTGCACTTGATTTCAATGCTTCATGCTCAGCAGTAGACTTCCTACTTCTGTAGCTTTCATCCTGGGGAGGTAATTTATTTTGGACTATGGAATTCCATAATGCAGATGAAGAAGGCAGAAGCCAAAAGCTTGTTTGCTTGTGGCTTTAAAAGTTTTAAAAACTCTGCTAGAAAAACTCCTAGATTTCCAGCAAAGTCACAGAGTACCATATGAACATACAGAAGTGTGTAGCTTTTCCATATAACAACAAGGAACTTGTGAAAAAAGAAATTAGAGAAGAAATTCATTTACAAACATTTAAAAAATGTTTCTGGGAAACCTCTCCACATGTAAAAGTATGCAATTAGAGCCTTATCTTTCACCCTGCAAAAGTAAACATACAGCAAATGCATTAAATATGTTAAGGGAATATTAAAAGTCCGACATTTTTAGAGAAAATACAGGTAAACATTTCAGCATGTAAGGAAGGCAAGAGCTTTTGGAAAAGAGCTTGTAGTAATCAGAAAACAACAATAATTGGGATGGAATGAAATTAATTAGCTTCTGTAAGCAGATGAATCAATCAGCAGAGGGAACACACATCATACAGAAGATGAAAAGAATCTCTGCCAACTAATCATCTTTGGAGAATTAACAACTGCAATTTATAAAGAACTCCAAAAATCAAATGCAGAATGAAGACATAATAAATTATATAAACAGTTTTTAAAAGAAGAGATATAGTTGCAATTCATATTATATATATGTATATATATATATATATATATATATTTATCAGGGAAGTAAAACTAAAGCTACCTTCTGATTACATCTCATCCCCAGAAAGGTTATAATAAAGAAAACCAACAATAACAAATCTAGTAAAGATGTGGGGAAACTGGAGCCATTTTATACTGCTGGTGGGAATATAAACCATGTAACCATTAGGAAATCAATATTGGGTTTCCCCAGAAAATTAAAAATAAATAAATAAATAAATAAATAAAAAGGAACTGCCATTGATGCAGGTGTACCACTTGGGGATATAAAACTAAGGAATTCTAAACTACCATATAATACAGATATATTTGTCCATACATGTTTATTGCTGTACTGCTCAAAATAGCCAAGATGTTGAGCTATCCTAGAGGATCAGCAACAGACGAGTGGATAAAGCAAACGTGGTACAAAATAGAGGAATTTTGTTTAATCATGAAGAATGGCATGACATTGAGAGGCAAATGGATGACAGTATAGATTATTATGTCAGAAAGGCCAATGCTGCACATATGATATGAAAATATACAGGGGGACAATGTAAGGGGAAGGATTCTGAAAGAAGAGATAGAAGAGATGCAAATGTGATATATGTGCTATGAAAGCAGAAGAAGAGAAGAAACTATTTCCGGACCAGGAGGGAACAAGTAATACGGGAAAAGGTGCATGAAGAATGGCAGCATGGAGGGCTGAGCGCAAAGCATATGTGTGTGTGTATCATATGTATATTTTATATATATGTGAAATGTCACAATGAGCTAAATTTATTTGTATGTTAACTAAAGTAAATATAAATACGTATATAAATAAAAGCTCAGTTTCACAGATTTACAAAGACAGTTCTATTTTGTTTTAAAATCTAATCAGCCTGAATCTTTTTGTAGCAGAATTGTGAACATGTAACATTTAGTGTTCTTGCTGAGTGCTGTTTGCTTATTCCAGTAATTCTGGTAATTGTTCTCCTGACTGATTTGAATACTGTTTATTCTCTTTTCCTCCTTCATATATCTTGGGGGTTCTCTGGGTTTTACTCCACTGGGCAGGTCTGCTTCTTTCCTAATTCTTATTTGTTCATCTATCTATTCTGTCTTTATGAGTAACCGGCTTGTTTGTTTGTTTGTTTGTTTGTTTGTTTGTTTTTGGACAGGGTCTAGTTATCTTGGAACTTGCTATGTTGACCAAGTTTACCTGGAACTCACAGAGAACCATCTGCTTCTGCTTTCAGAGTGCTGGAATTAAAGTTGGATGTTACCATACCTAGCCTAAATTTCCAGTTTTTTTGCAATTCTTTCACAATGGTATAAGCAAATGTCATTATTAGAACTCTCTGTTTCACTTCGCTTTCATCTCTTTAAAATGAGATAGTTTCCTGTCACCTGTGTTAAGGCTGGTGTCTCCAGATGTCCATCAGTGACAGTCCATCTACTGAGGCCTAGTCAGCCTATCTAGAGTACCTCCCTTAAGAAGATCAGTTTTTCCTCACCCAGTAATAACCAGCTGTCAGTGACTCAATAGGCCTTAACACATATAACCAAATGCACGACAATGCCTGTGAGGAAGTGGGTATAAAAATTATTAAAATGTTAAGATGTACTCTGTGAAATACCCAAAAATTAAATTTAAAAAATTTACAAATAAATAAATAAAGTAGATATCTGCAAGCAATTAGTTTAAAACTCAGCAAAGGAATGACTATGTATCTCGCAGGAAAAAAAAGTCAGCCTGCGTAATAAAATTGTATGGATATTGTACAAGGATAACTTAGAAATTCATGCAACATCCTATCTTTGGAGGGAGTCAGATTAGAGCTCAGAGGTAGAATGCACCTAGCTTTCATAAGGTCCCAAGTCTGAGCCTCAGTACCACAAGAAAAGACATTTAACTGGCTAAAACGTTTATGAAAAACTGTTCCTCATCATTAGTTATCAAGGAGTTGCATATTAAAATCACAATTACATATCACCTTTGTGCTGTGTAGAAGCTGCTATCAAAATGACAATGATTAATATTGACAGGCATGTAATAGAAAACACTTTCATGCTGTTTGTAAGAATGGAAATTACTATGGCCATAATGGAAAACAATATAAAGTTCCTAAAAACAGAGCTAACATATGACATCACAATCTATTACTGAATATATCTAAAAGAGATGACATAACTGTATTAAAGAGGTATCAATACACCTGTATTTATTGCAACATTATTAAGGATGTGTTGAGACAGAAAATCAGCCTGTCTGTCAACTGATAAATGACTAGCAAAACACTGTTAGGTTAGCAGCTAGAATGCTATTGTACTGAGTCATGTAAAGGATAGACTATCAACAAAATGATGTAGGTGGACATAGGGACATTACGTTAAGTAAAATAAGACATACACAGAAAGATATTTCCATATGATTTCACACATATGTCGAATTTAAAATTGAAGTATAATAAAAATAGAGAATTGAATGATGGTAGTCACCGAGTAGAGAGTAGGAATGATTGACTGTGGGCATAGAAGAAATGTTGGTCAAAGGCTACAAAATTTCAGTCATATATATATATATATATATGTATATATATATGTACATAATTTCTAAAGATTTTTCAAGCAGCGTGGTGACAAAATGCTAATTTATTACATTAGTGGGAAGCCATAAGAGAATGAACACTAAACATTTTCACTCCAAATTACAGCCAAATGAGGTGATGCATACTTTAACTAGCTTGATCTATGTGGTTTCTATTATATATAATTTAAACTTAATATTGTACATAGTATTTACATACAAATTTATCTGAGAATTAAAACGAATTTTTAATATGGTAACAGGAAATATTAAACTTCTTTTTTCATGTAATTATCAAGAAAAGTTGGTAAGAGCAGATTTCAGGGGTTTTTACTAAAAATTATAAAAGAGGGTATGTAGGTTAATTTCCTTGACTCTTGCAGTGGTCTGCATACTTCTGATGAGAATATATTTAAAATCTTTCAGGCATTTTGGGGGGGAATTCAAAAATGAGCTCCTCTGCTTCTTGTCCCTCACAATCATTCTGTCTCCGCCAGAAGCCAGAATGTCCGCTTGGTTCTATGATCTGTTTTTCTTTGGGCAGAAGCTGAGGTCAGAGGCCAAAATGGTTTGTATTACTAGTTCATATTCTTATTTCTTGTTTCTTTTTTCTTCTTTTATAACAACAGATAAACACAACTATTTTGAAGCCATTTGTGATCAGATGTTTCTATGCCCTTTAGGTTATGTCTAAAACTCTGGTAAAGCCACATGAATGCAAAAGTATAGGACGCCTCCCAAGGATTAGTGGTTGGATTACTGAGCCCCACAGCCAATTCCTCATAACACAGTCTAGTAAAGCCTTGTGAAACTCTAGACAACGGCCTTAAAGTTGCAGCTCTTTCTTGCTTTCACACTTTTCTCTCTGATAAAACTTCTTCATTGTCCATGAAATTCATTCTTTGAGTTTCTGAGACCAAGAAATTCGAAGCCACTGTTCCGGGGTGACTTTGAAGGTTTTTGATTGTCTGCATCCTAGATCCGGAGTTATCAGTACTCACTTCTTAAAAAGATATTCTTTCTCACTTAAGGACCACCTGCTTTTCTCTGTTTCATTTGCATGTAAAAATATCACTTTGAGAATCTTAAACACACATGATAAAACATAAATAAATAGGAGAAAAGATATAGATTTCCTTAAAAGGTGAAAGAGAAGACACCAAGTACAGGTAACCAGATTCAGCTTGAATGCGTGCAGCATCTGTAGGATCATCATGTGGGCTGTGCAACAAAGATATAAATTTCAATGTTCATAATGAAATGTTCTCACAGATATGTACTCTCATGATATCATAATGTGATGCCTGATGATGGGTCAAACTAGATCAAACATACCTCTGACTTCCAAATATATTCTCCTTTCCTTTATAATATTCTTTGCACAACATGTCTCCTACTGACTGGATAAAATATGTGTTAGTACAAGTAGTTTCCTCTGGGAAGCTAAAAAGGAAATGGAAAAAAAAGTTCAATGCTACCTATTTTAGAATTTTCATGTTGAAAACACTGTGGTATTTAAAGTTTTCTTCTCAATAAGCATGAATGATTAGAGTGTGGCAAAAAGGCAAAGAATTTCCTCTCTTCTGTCTCCAAAGTTTTTAAAACTAGATAATGTATATACCTCTGCTTTGGAGAGAATGGAGGCCTATGTTCAACAATGGGACGGAGAACTTTGAAGAGATGAACATATGGTTATCAAACCTCCATTATTTCTATTAGAAACAATTTCAATGTCTATGTGTTCTGTGCCGATTGCTACTTGTGGAGGCTTTTGAGTTCCCAGTCTCATGACTTTTTATGGTTATAGTTATTATGTTTTAAAAAAATTCCACAAAGACTATTCCACGGTCTTTGTGTCTGAAGGTTATTTCATTCACACACAGAGGCTTTGGGAGATAGCTTCTTTATGCTGCTGAAAATAAGAATGTGAAAGTAATTTTGTAAAAAAGTGATGTACTCCCTCCTTTTTTCAACATTAAAACTAAATACAAAAAAAAGTTTTAAAAAGAAGAGAGAATAGCTTAGTTTGTAATATCTACCTCATACCTCTTGAAGTACCTGATGCATTCTAAGAATGCCTTCTACCTAATCTATACATGACACTCAAGGGTAAGACAGTCCTTGCTGGTTTTCTACAAGGCCACACCTGCTTAAACTTTACTCTTCCTTTGGTTGAAAATCTTGTCTCTAACTTTGTTCGGGTCCAGTAATTCTTTAATGCTCAGAATCTAGCTCAGATTTTACCAGATCCCTCAGAAACTTCTCATCCTTCTTCCTAGGCAGGTCAGGTACCCTTATCCTGTATTATTTTAGCAGCTGGTGAGTTCTTTAGATAAATAGGCTGCTATCAGAATAACCGGCAGAGAGAAAAACGTTTGCCAACAATTCAGCTCTAGAAATTTATCAGTTAACCAAAACTCTGTTTCACAGAAATAATAGCCTAAAATATATACCAGGGAGGCAGGAGAAAAGGCAGGGGAAATTATGAGGCCATGGGAAGGGATTGGAGCCCCATACTCAAAGTCTGGCTGAAGCCTTTCAACAGCTGTGAAACAAAGAATCCAGAGCAACTAACTATATTACCTTTAAGGTTTGCCAACCCAAGCATATTTCTTTCATCTATACATAGATATTTCAGGTTAAAACAAGCAGGCTTAAGACTTGTATGTATACAGGCCCCATTCTTTTTCCCAGGTACTTAGTGGGAATATCAAACAAGAGTGTTTCCTTATTAAAATAAAATAAATTTTACCTTTCTGCATCACTGTGATATAATTTTACTTTATTGATTGTAACCCTGTGAGTTGCCCCTCAGGACATCCACATGATTTCAGTGGGACAGCATAGCAACCTTTTGAAGATAATAGCTTCACACCCCACCAAGATTCTAGAAAGGTAGTACAGCATGACTCTGTTCAAAAAGCTCTTACCTAGCTATTCAAGTGTGCCTTACTCTCTTCCAGAGCACCTTTTTCCTTCTCTTAGTCCCATTTTTCAAGTCCATATTAAAATGCATTCTAGGACTGGAGAAATGGCTCAGTGGTTAAAAGCACTTGCTGCCGTTCCAGAAGACCTAGGTTTTGTTCTCAGCACCCACATAGACACTAAGGATGGGCCTTAAGTGACTCGAATTGCAGGGAATTTGATGCCTTATTGTGGCCTCCCTGGGTAGTGCACACTTATGCACTTACAGACATCCAGGCAGAACTTACATAAAATGGAAATAATAAATAAAATATTTTAAAATATCTTTGAATAAACTCCAGCTCTGCTTCATACTGATTCTTCTTGGAATTCATTTCTATCTTGAGGTCAAGGATATGGTCTTTAATAGAGAAGTTCTTAAGAGGTAACTTTTAATCTCAGCGTTCAAGAGGGAGAGATAGACACATCTCTAGGTATTTGAGAACACCCTAGTCTACATGGCATGTTCCAGGCAGTTTAGGAAATCTTTTCTCAAAAAAAAAAAAAAAAGAAAGTTAGTCAGACTGATAAAGTCCTATTTGCTGCTGACACAGGGAATAGATATATAGTTGCCTGAATCTTCAGGATGCAGAACACTCTTATAAAATTCTTTATGATTGAATTGTTCCAATTAAAATCCAACTTTTATACTTTTAAGCATTCTTTTTATACTCCATTGGATTTCTGAATGTCATATTTATAAAGAACCTTGAGGGGTGACTATTTCCTTTGAATAACACTCATTTTCTTAGGGAAGAAATTCAGGCTGAAAAAAAAATAGACTCTAACCCAGCACTCAAAAATGCAGAGGAAGGCAGATATCTGTGAAATGGAAGCCAGTCTGATCTACACAGTGAATCCGGAACATCTGGGGCTACAGGAAGACTGTCTCAAAAAACCGTTTAATAAACAAAGAGAAGGAATAGTATTTGTCAAACGCTCATATATCTGGGGAATTATTTAGCAGAACTGGAATGCCGGTCTCCTGAATGTGTACTATCTAGTGTTTCTTCTGTTTTATTAAATATGTAGATGTGTGTATTGTGCAAAGTATTCTTAAGTATTGTCAGCTGCTTAGAGAAAACCAAACTTAAAGATACAGACATGGTCTACCAGATGATAAATTTCTCTCGACACTTTTGACATCAACTTTGGGGGCTTATGATGTTGAGTCTCGAGGGTCACCTTGATGGTGTTTAGAATGGTGGGAAGCATGTCGCTGTCTATGTCTCTGTGGGTGTATTCCCTCCCTCCTGCTACACTCATAGAATATGTTTAATTGCAGAAGCTCATTTGAGCTATAACGTCCAGAAATTTGCCTCCCTCACCTTACATGGATTTCACAATTAACTGGAGTATTCCCCATGTAATTGAAGTCAAACTCCAGCAACCTACTTTCTCAAAGTTTGAGCTGATACTATGAGACTGAAAAGTCAAAATCTAATTCAGTAAAGCCAGTTCCACTATTTTAGAGTTACCATATCTCCAGAGGACCATCATGTGTCAAGTCATATGCATAAACTCTCTGAGATAGTTGAAAAACTCGCCATGTATAAGAATACTGTGATTCCATAATGAAATTCAGTCTTGAGTTTAAATCTAAATACGTGAGACTGAAGCGAGATCTATGTGGGAAACCACATCCCTTACACTAAATACATGTAAATTAGATTCACAGTTACCCATATATGTAGCTGTAGTGCATCATGCATACATACGCTTTAATTATAATTCATAAGAAGGTATAGAAAGCATTTGTGCATGCATTTGAAATTTTTATGTTATGGGAATTTTATTTCTGTACATATAGAGTCACTAATGCTCTCAGCATAAAATAAAGAAGAGGAGGAATTTTACTCCACTGCTTGTGTTTATACGTAGAAGCCTTCCCTTAGAGTGATTTTCCAGAGGGCGTGACATTTTATTTGGTGCTCACAGGTGAGAAGTGTTGTCTAGTATTAGTGAGTGTGAAATGGATGTGTTTGGTCCATCAGCTGCTTCTTGTTTTTTTACTAATCCTATGAAGTAGAGAATTTCATCTCTTTTAGAGACAACCTCCTGTAAGTGTGATGGACATACATCTGCTTTGCCCACAGAATCCCAAGCTTGACATTATTTTCCTAGAGCTTCAATCAGCTCAGGATCTGTCTTGGACCAGCTTTTCTCATAAATTTTGTAAATGACTGCACTAAAAGAAACCAACAAACCACTCAATGCACATTGGCCAGGCCTCTTAGTATTTCACTTTATGTTAAAAAAATCATTAGTGTTTTAAAAAATGAGAGCATGTATAAGTATTTAAATATTGAAAAATATACAATTCAAATTTCCTTGAAAAGGAGCCATCTGTCATGGAATAATATGTGTACACTACCATATAAAGACTTATTTTGCATGAAAAATGTGTTAGATATTTTTAGATAGCACACCGTGCAAGTGTGCTATATATGAACTCATTACTGTCTTTTAAAAGGTACTCTTTCTACATCTCCTTTCTGAATATTATCATATACCCATGCATACACTTGTTTACAAATGTACATATATACATTATAATCTGAGATCCACATATGGAGAAGATGAATTTTTTTAATTTTTGAAATTTGTTGACATCACTTAATATTATGCATTCTTGATCCATCCAGTTTTTGTGAATTTTTTTTAATTTAAGTTTCCTTTAAAGCTTAATAATATTCCATTATATGTATGTATCATATTTTCATTATTCATTGATATGTTGATGGACAACTATGTTGGTTTCATTTCTTAGATATAGTGAATAAAGTAGCAAAAAATTTTCTGCACAGCAAAGAATTCTTTCAAAAGAGCACACAGACAGGACACATAATGTGAGAAAATCTTTACTAGCTATGTAACAGATAAGGTGCTAAGAGTCAGAATTTACAAAGAACTGCACAAATTAACCACCCAGAAAATAAAACCACCAGTCAACAAATTAGCTAAAAAAAATGAGCAGAAATTTTCAGAAAAAGAACAAAAATGTTCAATAGCTCTTTTAAAGTGTTCTATATTCCTAGTCATTAGGGAAGTCCAAATAAAAATATTTCTAGATATCACCTTACTGCAGTCAGAATGGCTCTCTTCAAGAAATCCAACATAAAAAATATTTTGACAATTGATGGCTAATGGAAGGAAGGAAGAAAGATAACATCTTACTGGGTCGGGATTCTTGGTGGGCCCAGTGAATGGCTCCACACTAAAGGATATTTGGGGACACCAACCATACTCTGTGGACCATATTAAATATATGAAGGGAAGCATATAAATTCCATCAAGCTCTATTGTAAGAAAATCACAAAAATTAATTTAAAATGCAAAAAGAAATGACAGCAATGTTGGAGAGGATGTGGAGAAAGTGGAACCTTATTCATTGCTGGTTGGTTTGAAAATTAGTATAGCCATCATGGACATCAGTTTGGAGGTTCCTCAAAAATTTAAAAATCAAATGACCATATGACCCAATTTTTCCCCTCTTTGGCATATATCCAGAGACACCCCCCCATGCCTTTTCACAGGGATATTTGGATCTAGTGTTTCCTGTAGCTCCTTTTATGTTGATTCCTAGTAGGGTAAGTATTGAACACCAAGGAACAGATTTCCCACATAACAAATGAACAGGTTGACTAGATGATCAATAATAGTCAAGCGTGTCTTTTCATCAGACTTTCCACATGAAAGTATATATGTCCTCATTTTAATGTACACCATGAAGGAATATAGCCTGCTAGGGAAAGCCAGTGTTTTCTAGAGTTTGCATAGCTGTGAGAAATGTAAATGTTTCTCTTCTTATTAGCTACCTGTTATTGTATCAGTCAACTGAGTCATAAAATTTGCAGAAGCCATGAGATATTCAAATTTGACCAGGCTGCCAGTTGAACATCACAACAGAAGATGTTAGAGGCTATGGATGAGAAAGAATGTCTGTGAAAATTAGAAATGAAAAGACCAACTCTAGATACAGAATAAAATGGCATTATTCTTGCTATGAAGGTAAGTCATATTAGTTAATTTTCTTATGTTGCTTGATAACATTTTACTTTTATAATAAATTTTATTTTGTTAATGAGGCTATAAAAGTATAGTTAATGAAGAAGTACCACTGTGGTAGTTACTTTTCTCAGTGATGTGAAAAATTACCTGGCAGAAACAACCTATCAGGAAAGGTATATTTTGACACATGACTTAAGGGTACCATCCATCATGGCAGAGAACTCATATCTACAGGAGACTGAGGTAGTTGGTCTGTATTAGTTTCTTTTCTATTATTGTGATAGAGTAACTTGATGTCCCCTCAAAAAAGGTAAGGGAGAACAAGTTTATTTGGGCTTATAGTTCTAGAGGGATAGTGTCTATCACGACAGAGAAAACATGGCAACAGACAGAAAAGTCATGGTGGCTAGGGGAAAAAAAAACTGACTATGTGAGGAGGTGGACATGAGTGATTGAATTAAAACTCATCCTCTGCAAGAGTATCATGCACTCCTAATACTTGAACCATTTCTAGTCCCATAAAAGGGTGTATTTGACTCACAATTCCAGGCTTCAGTCCATCCTTGTGTAAACAAAAGTTCAGAGAAAAAACTGTATCTTGAAACTGAACATTCTACAAAGGCTAATCAACTGATTTGAACTGTTTGTAATGTTGAAGATTCGGAGTCTAATGTTGAAGGTTCGGAGTCTATCTTGGGCTAGTCTAATTACCATTTATCTTGGGCTATCTTCAGCCCTAAAAATAGCCACTTCTTGCCCACCTTTGTATCTGACATCTTAACATCTTAATGTCCCTTAATAACAGATAAAAGCCGTTTGCAATGTTAACTTAGCAGACTACCAGCATCCACCAGCCCAAAGACTGAGTGTCACCAGATAGCATTTGAGGCCTGTAGTTGAGATTTATCTTTTATATCATCTACCTACTTAATGTTTCCAACAATGTATTTGAAGTGTCCTGGTTTATGACTTGTCTTTGTTCTGTAACTATAAAACCTCATGAAACTATTACCACATTGGAACATGGATTTTGGAGTGACCTGAATCTGTGTTCCTGGGCCATGGTCACTGATTTGGCTCCAGAATAAACTATTTCTTATCCTCTTTGAGGTGAGAGTTATACTTATTTTGTATAGACAATTGCATGGAAGAAAGTCAGGGGCAAGAGTCTGAGACAGCTGGTCACACCATGTGCACACTTAGTCATACCATATGCATAATTCAGAGCTGAGTCCATGAAAAGGTGCTCCCTACATTCAAGGGTCAAACCTAGGTTAGCAATCAAACCAATCCCCCACAGACAGGCCCACTGTCCACCTGATCTAGATGATTCCTCATTAAGTTTCTCTTTCCAGGGGATTCTAGTTTACTAACTTTTAAAACTAAGCAGCAAACACCCCCCTCCAACCATCCATGTACTTCCTTAAGTTATACTCCACCTCCTAAAGGTGCCATGACCTTCCCAACAGCCCCACCACCTGGCAACCAAATGTTCAAATACATGAGCCTGTGAAGGACATTTCATATTCAAAACACAGAAGGATCACATAGAGTTCCCAGTCAGAAGGCAAAGAGAGATGCATGGTACATGGTACTTCTCAGTCCCTTTGTCCCTTTTTTTCAGTTCCTTCCAGCCATGAACATTTCTTCCCACAGTGAAGGTGGAGCTTCTCACCTCAATTATCCTAAACTAGAAACACCCTCATAGACATCCTCAGAGATTTGTTCCCTAGGTGTTTCAAGATTCTGTCCAGTTGAAAATTTCAACAACTATCACATCTACTAAAAGTAATCTTATGACAGTATATTATTGCCTTGTGGAGAGCTCTAACTCAGCGTTCTCTACTTGGTGTCAGAATGCTGAGATTCCATAAACTTCCATAGAGCTTCCTCTTTGTAGCTGGTCCTCTGTCAATTGCTTCAGAAGGACTGACTTTTGAAATACAAACAGGAAGGAAATGGAAAAGAGGATCTGATTCCTTGTTCTTTCTCACTATTTCTGTCTCAGATCCAAGATCATCACACCCTCTTGGAATTTAGCATTAGCTGTCACCCTTTTCAGACACCTGGTTTTGGCTATGAAAACTGGTTTTCCAAAGTAGAAAAGCCATCTCACACCACTTTGTACAACCCTTTCTCTAAGGTGCTGAGGTACAGCAAACTCCAGACTTCTCCTGCTGCCACCACACAGAGAAAGGATAACGGGTCAGTCCTCACATTACCATCTGTCACACAGCAGTATTCACTCTTCACATTTCCATCCTTTAAAACTTAACTTACAAACTTCTCAGGTTTATGCTATGCTAAATTAGTTGGTGTTTCTGACACTTTAACTGGAGCCAGATGTTATGTGTAATTTTCTGAAAATATCTCTCAGCATTTATCAACAAGGCAATAGTCTTAATAAATGAATAATTCTGTTCATTTGGTTGTGGTGTGTGTAAAAGTAATAATTTTGTCTAAGCAAAGGGTGGTAAATGATATGCTATAAATTGAAATATATGGACTGAGGAGATGACTTGGGATAAAGGGTTTGCTGCATAAGACTGAGAACAAGAATCCCCAGAACCCAAATAATACCTCAATTGGTATGGCGGCAGAGAGAAGGGATATTTGGGGTAAGATTGTGAGCCAGAGTGGCCCGGATTGGTGAGCTCTGGGTTCAGCAAGGACTCCTCCCCTTAATAAACAATGCGGAGACCAGTTGAGGAAGACACCTGGTATCAATTTCAGTGTCTATTCACATGTCAAACCTGTACACATGTATGTGCTCATAAGCATGCAAAATGTAGACACATGTATACCACATATATGGAAATTAACATGCATGTGTGTATGATGCAGAGGTCAAAATTACAGACATCACAGATGCACACGCATGGACACGCACACACACACACACATACACACACACAAGTAACAAGGGTACTGTTAACTAAAAATTGCTGTACCAATGCCAGAGTAAAGGAGATTTCTATACAAACACAGAAAACAATGAGAAAAAAAAATAGCAGAGGAGGATGGAATGATCTCTTGATGCTCCCACAAACAATTAAATTTTCAGATGGTTTATGCCCTTGAAAAATCACATAAATTCATCTAAGTGTTCTATAATGGTTTGCCCCTCAAAATGTCATGTAAACGCTCTTTGCATTTTTTCCATGTCAGTTAGTCTCAATGTAAACTATTTAATAAATGCAATAGAAATATGCTCATATAAAAATGAGCACTGAAGCATTTAACACACTGAAATAGTGAGAACAAAAATTGTAAACCCGAAGTCCTAATACTCACCACTGCCAGAGCAAGGGAGGAGCTGAAAAAGAAACCGGAGAGATGAAAACTCAGTCACAGATCTAAACTCTATGATCTCAACATTCTGTGCCAAGATTTGGAATGTGGCAACTTGAAAACAACGCAGCAGGATGAGTTTTCACTTTTAATTGAATAAATACCCATTGTGGATAATAGTGAGATGAAATTAGGAAGTTTTACAATTTTATAGCATTTCAATATGACGACAGATCAGAAGAATATTGTGCAAGTAAAACTGCTTAATAAGAGATTTCATAGAAATTAAAACCTTTAGAACAGAACAAGAAATAGTTTAGTTATGTCAGTATTGCCCTAGTTATTAATAAAACACATGTATGAATATAAGTAAAATACAAAGTGGCAATTGTTTTGTAGAAATTTCTTTGATGTGTTTAAACATCTCTGTACAAAGAGATAGTTTTTAAATTAAGGGACATATTAAGGTAGTCAACTGAAGGTATCATAAAATTAAATATTTGTTTTTTATTAATGCCATTCTGGAGATCTCAGGTACTTATACAAAAAATGTAATGAAATAAGATTATGTGTAAATGGATTATCTTGAAGAAACCATGAGTATCATGATTTTAAGCACAAATCTAGGATATTGATAGCTAATAAAAAGAAACATTGTTTTCCATTTACTATTTTTGAAAGTTTATTATCTTCATCATTTATCTGTGTCATTATCTGTATGATGTTTCAGTTTTTAAAGGTTTTTGGAGTTTATGAGTAGAAATGTTGCATAGATCCAGAAATAAAAGGAAAGTAATTAGGTGTCTTAAATGTTTCCTGATTTGAAAAAAAAAAAAAAAAACAATGAGTATTTTCTCTCTGTGGGAATGTCTGCAATCCAGCTCTGCCTAGATGGCCAAGCCATCTTAGGCCTCAATTAGAGACTTTGATAACAGAGCTAAAGTTATGCTCCGTTTCCACTTGATTCTGCTATGAACTCTGCAAGAGATTTGATCTTGCATAGCCAACCAAACATCAACAATAACTAACAGTAGAATCTGTTTGTCTCAGTAAGCCAAATGATCATAGTGTGATTCCATAAATGTTAACATTCAGAATGTTTATAGGATGGCTTTACTTTGAGATTCTTATGAGTACTAGGTTTTGATGATAAGAATGTTTCTTGAGAACCGAGTGATGTCATCAAGATGGAGGAATAGAAATTCCTGGATTCCATTTTCCCAGGAAGCCATTGACTTGGTGGTTAAGATCAAAAGCCTGTGTAAGGATCAGAAGAGAAGCTGCAGGATCTCAGGAGAGTAAGCCCAGCAAGACTTCCTGAAGTTCCTTACAGATTCTTTATATTCACCCAAGATGGCCCCCATAGACAATGAAAGAGTGTTTCATACATGCACATTCTAGATTTCTAAGAAGGGGACACAGACAATGCCTTCTTTTTTTCTGACCTGACACTGATAGGGAAGCGGAACCTCAGATTAGGCAGCTTGTAGAAAAATCATACTTCCCTTAAAGACATGCACAGGTGTACAGAGAAGAAGTGGGGTGGGGGCAGATAACGAGCTTCTGTGAGGGAAACTTGGAAAATATTTTGATCCACAGTTAGTACTTTTTAAAACATGGTTTGCCTTCCTAGATTGAGTAACTGGACAAGAAAAAAATTTCCAATTTGGAAAAGAAGCAAAATATTCTCACTTCACAGATGAAATGCTCTTATATATAGAAAATCCTAAAATTTCATATAAAAGCTCCTAAAATGAATGAATGAACCCAGTTAATTTGAGTATAAGTATTTTGACACTCCCAAGACTTCTGTGTTTTTATAAACAACATACTATCAAAAAAGAAAATTTTAGAAAAAATGTCTTAACTCTAACATCAAAATAACCAAAAAATAAGAATATTTACCAAGGAAGTAAAACATTTGTATTTTTAAAATTATAAATTTTTGAAATACAGACACAGTGAAAATATATACAATACTCATTGAATGAATGATAAACTGTTACTATGTATTAATCAGAATAACCAATAGATGCAATAAAATTTGGATCAAAGTAACAATGACATACGTTTTTTCAGGAACATAACAAAGTTCCCCAAAATATATTGCCTCAAAGTTCTCTAATAAGCAAAAGCTATGTTGAAAACAGTAAAAAGCAGAGCACTTCACATTTCCTAATGTCAGTACATATTATAAAGATTCAAAGACCAAAGAACATGATATTGTCATAAAGAAAGGCAACAGCACACTCTGAAGAACAGACCTCAAAAATAAAACTTCAGGCAGATTGGTACTTGACAGATAGACAGATGCTGGATGGATAGATGATAGGGGGTGGAGGATAGATGGAGAATAGACAGATGATAGATAAAGGATGGTTAGATGGATAGACAGATAGATAGATACATGATTGATTAGATAGATAGAAGATAGAAAGATCATAGGTATATATAGATGATAGACAATAGATGATAGGTTGATTGATAGATGGTGGATTGATAGATAGGGAATAAATAGATAATAGATTGTGAAGGGATGAATGATAGACTTGAGAGAGAAAGGCAGATGAAATAAAGCAGTCACAAGACAAAATTCAAGGCTCCATGTGATGTGTATAAACACTTAACCTCACCGGAACAGGGGGTAAAATGGTGTTTGCCAAGTACTGGGAGAGAGCAAAAAAACAAAAAAAAAGTTGTTTTACAACTTGTATACCATCTCGGTTTTGCAAGAAAGAGTTCTAGAGAACACTTGCACAATGCTCACACAGCTACTTCTGTTACTAATGCCACAGTGCACTCTTCAAGTGGTTGTTTTTCTATAATACTAGTAAAAGGTCATGTACCTTGAGGAGTATAATTGTTGTTTTGCTTCAGGATCATTGACTGAGCCACCAATCATAAACTCTTACTGATTCCTAGAGAAAGTGCAGAAACTGACACAGAAATCACACTCCTGTCAGGAAGGGTAACAACAGAATGGCCCGCAGTTTCTGCCAGAAGATCCCCAAGGGATTTTTGCACACATTATCTCCATAAAAATGTCTGGATTTACATTATTTTATGTGATTTTAATCAGTCACATCATTTTTTCATTCAATGAAACTGAAAATGGTAATGAAACATATTATTGCACTTTAGTAACAGTAAGTGATAATTACCTGAAATCATGACATGGGGACAGGAAGTGGAGGAGAGGCAGGAGAAAACCCAAGCCATATTAAGGAAAATTCTCTGAAGTTAAATATTCCCTCACAGACCAATATAATTCTTGTATATAACAGCAAAATTAAAATAATTTTATTTTCTGAATCATGATCGCTATGAATCCTTTAGGGTGCCAGGGATGTGTGTTTTAAATAAACATGGGGAATTCAGTAAAGTGCAAACAATGTGCACACAATCTTTAGTAGGAAGCTATCATTTAAAAGTATTTAACTACTGCACTTCATTCTAAAGAAGTGTGGTAGAAAATTTCAAATGATAAAATCCTTTGGGAAAGGCATGAAGGAAATAATTTGATACACATGAGAAAATTGCCTGTGTTACATGGTGATGAATTGAGGGACATACTGATAGTTACTGCAAAGTGGAAAAGTTAGGAAGAGTGGGACAGGAAATTGTTTTAAGGCTGAGCATGGTAGTACATGCCTTTAATCCCAGCAGTGGGAAGGCTGAGACAGATGGATGGATCTTTAGGAGATTGAGGCCAGCCTGGTCTACATAACAAATTTCAAACCAGCCAGAGCTACAGGAAGATGGTGTCTCAAAAATGTCTTTAAATGAAGTATGTATTTGGAGTCTATTTCAGGCCTACCATAAATAGTTAACTTAAACCATTTTCTTTCTCATGGGGACCTTGATTCAAATATATATTAAGCTTATTGTAATGAAGCCACTGGTTTAAGTCTTCCTTAAACTACCAAAGAAAAGGCCTGCCATTTCAGTAACTTCTTGTGGGAATCAATGGACAGTTCAGTTCTTGGAACTGCAATCCATTTGGATCATGATTATCTCCCTCAGAAAAGATTTTTCACCATTTGCAGCTAAGAAAAATGATGGCCACAAAAATGTGCCATGGTCAGTGATAATATCTTTGATGTCAGGTTTGGGTTTAAAGGAAAGTCATTTCATCTCTGCTATTGAGCAAGAACTCAATTCAGATAAGTATATAAACCACCAAGAAAGAGTGACTGTTAACTATTATCAAATCAGTGTAGTTCCAGCCCTCCTTTCTGAGGCCTGTGTCTTTCTGAAGAGGCACGACTTAGATTGCTTTTTCTGAGCAACAAATAAAAGAAAATTCAACACCAAAATGACCCATAATTGAAATAATGACCTAATATATCTCATTTCAACCATTTCAGAAGTAGAATAGTTCAAAGACTGGTTAATTGAGTTTGCTAGTAAGGTTTTCAGTTCTAAGAACTTTTATTTTTCTGCTCTCCCATTTTCCCGATGCTCTCTTCCTGATGGAGAGAAGCCTAATGCAATTGTCCGTATAAAGAGAAACATAATAGGCAATAAGTGATGGAAGGTGTAGAGGGGGAAGGGAAGGAGGGAAGGAGAGAAAAAGGAAGGAAAGGAAGGAGGGGACTTAGAGATGAATAGGGAGAGATGGGGTTGGTTTTATCTCTGTGTGCTATGCTAGTACCAAAATTAAATCAGAAACAGCAGAACAAAAACTCCTACATCATTTACTGGGAAAGGGACTAGGATATTTTAAGAACTGGGTTCAATTTCAATTTTTTATAGTATTGATAAAGTTTTACAAATAAAAAGCTCTGCTGCACCCGGAGATTGAGAACATGTGCGATGATCACAAGGTGTGTGTTCTTAGTCAAAATTGTATCATGTTCATTATGTGTGCTGTTCTAGTTGGAAAGGTTAAACAATAATAAGATGATGCTTTTCCAGACTTCCGATAGATACACTTGAGAGTTATTTTATAAAAAAGTGGAAGTAAACCTAGTCAATTATAAGACATATTCATGAACTCAAAGAATCAAGATATAAATTAGCTAAATTATAGGATTAATTACCCATTGTTCATTTGATACATGTTAGCAGGCTACCAGCACAGGGAAAAGAGAAACACTTTAGGAGATAGGAAGTATTTTATTTTGCTTACTTCTCCTGGTTACATGTAGTTACAGTGTTTTGTAATGATGCATTTACGTGAGAATGCATTTCTTTATCTCTGAAAAGGAATTAAAGTTGGGGGAGAAATCATCCAAAGAGAATGTGCTGTGATCAGTTTTCTCTACTTCATCCCATTAAAAGAATGAGGAAAGAAGCAACTGGAGCTTGTTAGGAAACACATAGGCTGGTGTGCCTGTGGTCACCAGGACACGGGAAAAACCCAGGGGATCAATGGCAATCAGTGAGAGCTGAAAGCAATGAATGGCATTACCATGGCCATGTCAAGAGTCTCATTCCTCCTTTATAAATTCATATGGCCAATTCTAAATATGCAAAGAAAAACAAGTATTTTCTTTATGACACTGACCTCTGCATTCTAATCAGAAATTACTTACTCAGCAATTACTTGCTGTTGAGAGGGAGTATCCACGTTAGAATAGATTAATGCTTATAAATATTAATGTTTAATATATACGTATCTTTTACATCTAATGTTTATAGTCACATGTTATATGGGGATTTTACATGATAGACAGGTACATAGATACATAGAAAAAAGTTAATAATTTCCCTCTTAGCCTACATAGTCAAATTTTTACAAGTTTGGTCAACCAAAGATAGTCTGTGTCAGAGTCTATTTCTAAAGTTTCTTTTCCTGTCAGACTCAGTCTTCCTTTGCAATAACATAATGTCATATTGGAGACTATTTATTTACAATATATATGCCCTGAAACCTGGTGGGAAAAATCTTAAATTATAGTTAATTTCTGTCATTCAGATATTCTGGGCACTTTGACTTTAGATACTAATCTTCAGCAAGTCTTCAATTAATCTTTAATTTACTCTTTATAATAACTTTTATCCCACAATAAACATAACTATGTAAAATTAATAAAAACTAAAATTAAGATTATTTCAATAGCTCCATTAAGTGATATGTAAAATAGCTTTTAAGTTAATATATAAATTGAAGTGCCAATAATCTCTGAAGGACTAGAGAAAAACTAAGTAGAGATCTAAACTGGAAAGGAATTGTACCTGAAAACTGGAATGAGAGAAAAATAAATCACCCTGTCTTCCTAAAACCAGGGTTGTACAGAGCCTCATGCTAAAATCTTCCTTATATTTAATGAACTTCTTACTATACTCTATTGTTGGAGAGAACTGCTGAAAGCATACTTGGTGTACATGTGAATACTAAAAGCCAAGAATGTCTCTGATGGAAAAGCACATAAGCACATAGGACATGCATGTCTGAAGTGAGGTGTCCTATATGTTTAGATTAGATAAGGAATTCTGTGCACATTTGCCTCACACTCTGTAAACAAATCACATTTGGTTAATAGATTTCTGAGACAAGTCCTATGATTTGCCTAACTTTTGCTCCTGAAAGCATGCTTAGAGTAACTCATCCATGCTAATAGAAACTTTGGGAGCTAAAGACTTGGGTGTCTTTGTTCTGCAGGACAGAGAGACTCCTGGTCCCCATTTTCTTAAAAGTAAATAGATTCCTGTCTTGTGTGATACTGCATTTTCCCTCTTCTGGATTTTATACAATAGTACCAACAATCCAGAACCTAACACCTCTTGTGCATATCTGACAGAAGTAAACTACTGTGGAGTTGGAGAGATGACTCAATGGTTAGGAGTACAAGTTCAATTTTCATCATCATAGAAGCTCAGCCAGCAACCATCCATAACTCCAGTTCCAAGGCAATAAGATGTCTTCTTCTGACCCCTCCACAGACATTGCACAATATGAGCGCATGTGCATATATGCAGGCAATACACCTATACACATAAAAAATAAAAATAATATATTTTTTTAAAAAAGAAAAAGTAGTGGCAGAATGTACTGAAGCATACACAGCTGAATAAGCCTTGGGCTCCTAGTTTCCTATAATATTATCTGAAGTTCACTAATGTCTAAACCCAGAAAATGAATGTTTCCCAGCTTCATACCAATATTGTATGCTCTATGGAACAGATGTAGTTAATGCTTATGTTGTGCATATATATGGCATTTCACATATATTTGCATATATATTTACACATTTATACATTTATACATATATATATATATATATACACACATCTAAAATTGATCAGTGAATCAACTATTGACATTTGGGTCAAATCTAACTCGTTTTATGATATATTTGCAAAAATATTGCTCTGATTGGTTGGTATCTTTAGCTTTCTGTTGAGAAAAATGCTTCATATGCAAGTTCAGCATAGAAAACGACATGGGTACATAAAGTAAAATATTAGAAGTTTTCAAACCCTGGAATTTTCATAAATCTTAATCTGTATGTTTTAATAGCATACTATGTAGAATTTAGCCATGGATGCACAGATTCTTGGCAGACGTGTTTCCTAGGTGTTCAAGGCCTCAGTTTGGCTAACCTAACCCTAACCCTAACCCTAACTCTAACCCTTCTGTAAAAACAGAAGAAAGTGAAAGTTTTGTTGCAAACATACCTCCCTGTTTTTAAAATATGTTGCATTTTTGCAGAGCATAAAGTATAATTTATTACTTTGTGCCAGAATAATTTCTCACATGATTATTAACAACTGAACTCACTGACTAAGTGGCCATTAGTTAATTCTAGTCAAATAAGCAAATCCTAAGGTCAGTGAGCTACACATTGAACTCACTAAGACCACTAAGTGCCTTACTGTTTTTTCTGCAAATATACTAGTTAATTTCAAAAGATATGATTCTCATAAGAAATGCCTTCTATTAGCTGTAATTTGTCACCTGAAAATGAAAAGAGAATATAGTTAACTATTGCCACAAGAGATCAGAAAATCCGGAATTTATCATAGAAAAACATAAAAACCAGCCTATGATCAGCTACTTGATGTCATTTGTGGTACATAGATGCCACAAAAATGTATGTTTTAAAACTACACTTCAGAATACCACACAACATATGGAGATATAAAATAAATGTGTGCAGAGTAGATGCTGACTGGATGGAGGTTAAAGTTCACTGGGGAGTGTGGAGTATGGCTTTGAGAGGAAGTTCATAAACAGAAGAAACAATTCCAAGAGGACTCTGTTTTGATGTGGTGGCAGATCAAATAGTCTAATGACATTTCCATGGTAACACATTTGAAAAGATGAATGAATTACAAAATATTCTCTACAGGACCTGGCCTAGTTTACAAGGAAAGAAAATAAATCTAGAGGTCGTGATTTATTAGAAAGAAATTCTGAAACAAAAAACACAAGGGTTTCAGTCAGTCCTGCTTTTTTGGGAGAACCTTTTATCTTTGAACCTATAATCCCTGCATTTTTAAACACATAGGAATGAGTATCTGAGATCTCGTGCTGCCCAGAAACATAAGTGAAATGGAGACTCTTACTGTCTCTCTGAAGGAAGATTACCTTCTTGAGCCTGTAGGGAACAAATACGCTGTTTGTGATGTTGATTTTTTATTTGGCATTATTTGCTTGGGAAAATGAACAAGGAGCATTGTAGATACTTAGAAAAATGAACATCTTATATAATATAAAGGAAAATTAATAGTGGTGCATTATGAAATACAGTGAGAGCATTGTTTTAAACATGTAAATTTAATGATATATCAATGGCAGGCAAGCATCCTAAAATGAAATACCCATATATTTTATATAAATATTAATCACTACATACTTCTATCTTCAGCTTCACTCAAAAATTAAAAGCATAAAACATTCAGTTCCAACACTTTTTAAAAAGTTTTTGCAGAAGGAAATGGTTGTAAGCTCCGCATTATTTTGAATCAAATTTCTTAAATTATATACTTAAAAAGCAAGCATATTTGAAATTCCACTAGCAAGGCCATCATAGGGAATTATGAGTCAAGGGAGTACAGAAATTTACATACATTATCTCCTGGCTTTTTGATATGGTTTGCAAAGTGGAAACATGTGGGTAAAATTCATCTGAAAGTTCCGAATCAGATCCTTAACGATCAATATTCTACATTTATTGGAAGGGCAGTATTTATTTTCTGTTTTCCATTCTTGGTAACTTAATAGTCTTTGCTTTGAATTATATGTTAAATTTAATCACTAAGATATGTTAGTGGGAATTAAAATTGGCTTAGTGTTTGTGGTTGCCCAGAATGAGATCCCAATTTTCAATATCTGAGACAGGACAAACCCTTAACCTCTGGGAAATCAGATATTATTCCTGCTTTAAGTAAAGTACAGATGAGAAACAGGATGGATATAAAGGATATTAGTAATTAATATAGAGCCCCTAGTGTGGTGCAAGATTTCAGAATTGATCACGATTATTACAATCTCATCATAATAAGCTAAGGGTCCATTGTGTTTCAGGATAACACCCAGATCATAAAGCTTGAATAGGTGTCACATTAAGAGTATTGCAGCTATCATAGGTTAGGACAGAGACTTTGCCATTTGTATGACATTAGGAACAGATATAGTGTTTTGCCTTTTTTTTCCTCATATGGTTACCAGGCTTCGTATTTTGTCAGTTTCTCATCTACCTCTGACTCTTCCTCCATCTATTCCTCCATAAATCCGATTAGGATATACTTGTTTGGCAGTTATTTGTGTGAGGGGCTTTCACAATTTTAATTCAGAGTCTTCAAAACAATGTTTATATTTTCTCGTGTTGTAGTTATGTTTCAGTGACATCACAGGGTTTTTCTAAGGCGGCAAGTGTAAGAACAGACGAGAAACTCAAACACAGGTCTTAAAATTTCTAACTTGATCTACATGGAGACATGGAGCAAATGTTTTTTTTTTTTTTTTAACATTTCTCACCATGAATATTTCTAAATTTAGTTTCCACTGCCTAAAACAGTTTAATTGATTTTCATTGTTGGGCACTTCATTCTAACAAGTATTTTTCTGCTTATTTATCTCTCTAATTTCTTTTTCTCTCTAACTCTATATTTTCCTTTCTCATTAACTTCAAAGCATGTATTTCATTTTACTTTTCTATTTTTGTCTTTTTGAAATGGGGTCTCACTATGTACCCAGTTGATCACGTGGTCAAGGCTGGTCTCAAACTTGTGATCTTACTGCTACTATCTCTCAAGTGCTGGGATTACAGACATGTTTTACAACATCTTAAGTGATTTTTATTACATCTCCTTCCTTTGTAAGACTTTGTTACTTTTGAATAATGCATAAAAGCAATTTTGCACAAGTTTTCCAGTTTAATCAAGCTGATGTTCACCATGCTTAGATTCATGTTAGGCAAGCTCAACAGGAGTGCCCAGCATTTAAGAATGTTTAATACCCCTAAACACCAAAACCTGACTGAGGTACACAAAGTAGGAGACTCATGTCCTTTTAAATGAAATTGTTGATTTCTTGTTCTACATTGCACTGTTATTATTTGTAGCCTACCTGGGTTATCCGTTTGTCTGTGACCTCAATCTGGACTGAGTTTTCAAATTTGATTATTTCTTAATGCAACACTCTCCAGAGAAACAACTGAAGAGATTATGCATCAAAGGTAGGAAGAAACTTATGTTAAAGAATGTATAGAGATTGGGACTGGACAAATCATTCAGTGGCTTCCCTAAACTAGCTGGGTGATGTTTTGATTTGTAAGTTAATGAAAATAAAACATATTATATATATATATATATATATATATACATATATATATGTATATATATATATATATATATGTATATCTTTGTATAAAATAATGTATTCTGGAATAATTTTCAGGATTCAAATCTGATACAGAACACCAGGAGTGGTGGTTCAAGTTTTTAATTCCAACCCTTGAGCCCTAGGGAGGCAGATCTTTGTGCAATGGAGGCTGCCCTGGTCAACACAGTGACTTCCAGGCTGGCTGGAAAAATCTGACAGAGAAAGCCAAGGATAGGAAACTCAGAATACCCAAAGCTGCACCTGGATTCCACAGTGTTGGTTAGAATGTCCTCTTGTTGAAATAAACATTCTTTTCTATGATTTATTCCTTCAGATGATTTAATGAGGTTCGCACGTGCTATAGAGTCTAATCCAGTTACTCAAACTCCATTATTTAAATGAAAACATCATCAAAAGTCACCTTTACACCAACATCTAGGAATTTTGCTCAATGTCTGGGTGTCACTTCGACAGGAAAAATTGAACAGCACCTTACCTCATAAGTCATTTTCATTCTTACATATGTAGATCCAGAGACTGAAGGAGAAGCACACTAAAGAATTCTGATTGCAAAGTAGATGTCATGTTGAAAACATGGCACTGTCCTGACACCTGATGTATTATCTCTGCCATATATTAAATTCCTAAATATAGCATTATTGCAAGAGATCTAGAGGCATGTATCTGGTGATTTGCAACAGTCATACAAATTATCTAAAATTGTACATTTTACATTTATATTTTGCTCAAGGCAAATATATTACTTCTATTAAAGACACCTGTATATATTCTAATCAAAAGATCTATGATGGGAATTTTATGAATTCATTTCACAGGATCATGATTCAAAGGCAGATGGTCAAACATTATTCCAAAGGTTTGTGTGAATATGCTTTTGGAGGAAATTAGCACTTAAATTATGGACTTTGAATAAAGCAGATTACCCTACATATTATGGATAAGCCTTGTTCAAACCTGGCCAAATCTTCAGAAAACCTGAATAGAACAAAAATCACATCTCCTGGGGAAAAGTGAGTCTTGAAGCCCTATGCTCAAACTTTAGCACTGACAATATAGATAGGTGGATGATAGATGATAGATAAGACAGATAGATGATAGATAGATAGATAGATAGATAGATAGATAGAAGATAGATAGATAGATATAAATACACATGCACATACAAATGGGTATGCACACATAGAGATATATTTGCACTTACCATATATACAGATACAGGTGCACATACATACATAATTGGCACGCACACACACTCACATACATATATACATACTTGGATTCACTAGACTTCTGCTTGATGCAATGTAATGTCTTTAAAAAATCTTCCTAGATTAGAGAGATGCCTCAGCTGTTAAGAAAACTGGCTGCTCTTTCAGAGGATCCAGGTTCAATTCCAGGCACCCACTGAATTGCAGATTAGTGTAGATAACTACATTTCAAGGGGATCCAACCTTTTCTTCTGACTTCCTAGAGCATTGCATGACATAGGTGCACTTACATATAAGCAGGCAATACACTCATATGCATAAAATAAAAATAATAAAATATTTTAAAAATTCTTCCCGATGTCAGGGATAATATTGTAATACATATCTGGCTTGCTGTAAACCTTTCTCTACTAAAATTAATCCTCTGTTGTGAATCAACATCTAGACTTGGCTCTGTATTCTGAAACATGAGAGTGATCAGAGGAAAAAGGTCCACACAGAGTCCTGACACCCAGCAAAGCTGGCAGCAGCAGCTATGTTCTAAAAATTCAGTAAACAAAACAGAATGCATGAAAACTATACACAAACACATCAGAGGCACATTCCAGAAATCTGAGTAAAGTCTCTCATTCCTCACAAGGCCATGTATCTGCAGGGGGCTAGCTCTATAGCTTTAAAGAAATCTAAGATCAGATTACAGTTCCTGAAACCATCATATTTTGTTTTGCTGCAAATGTGCAAAGGAAAATTCAGACTCCCACTATACAAAGAAAAGGGGAGAAGAATGCGTCCCTGAAAAAGGAGTGGGCAAAAAGCAAACTGCCAATGGCAGGTGTAGGAGTGGTATTAATGACATTCTTGTTGCTCTGATGAAAACAAAACAAAAAAGCAGCCTCACCAAAGGACATAGAAAAGGAAAAGCTTTTTACTGGTCTTTCCAGAGGGATTAGAGTTTATGATAGTGGGGAGGTACGGCAGCAGAGAAAACAAAAACCACGGGTTCCATCTTCAAGCAAGCACAGGAAGCAGAGAGGGACTGAAAAATCCAGCAAAACTTATAAACTCTCAAACCTGCCCCCAGTGCCCAGTGACATGTTTATTCCAGCAAAGCCAGATCTCCTAACACCTCTCCAAACAGCGCCAACAACTGGGAACAAAATGTTGAAATACTTGATCCTATGGGGGACACTTATTCAAAACACCACAAGGTATTAACAGTGAAAAACAATGGCACACTATTAAGGAATGAACAAGGTAGACATCGGAACACATGGAAACTCATGCAGAGGGAGGAATTACATTTTTCTCATTTTTCATTATTATATGACCATAGTACAGAAATTAACCAATAAATAATGTCAGCTCAAAATAAGTCTTGTAATATCAAGGTGTTACAGTTCGATTATTATAACAGGGGCATGATTATGAATGAAAGGAAGTGATAGAATGTTCAATTGGATCTTCTCCATCTGATTGTTCCCACATTGACCTTAAGTCTTATGGAAATGAATGTATTAAGATTATATCTAGCCATTTGGAGCCTATTTATTATAATAAAAAGTCTCTAATTATTGTCTTTAAAATGATATTCACACCATTTAATGATTTTATAGGACCCTCTTAAAGCATGACGAAGAGGAAACATAGTATAATAAATTAGGGAGTTTTTGCTTCTTGTTTTACCAAGTACATTTTAAATACAAAAAGAACATTTGACAAATGACCCACTGGGGTTCTTATATGCGGTTCTTCAAATACACAATGAAAGGTCAAGGCCTAATTCCCTAATAACAGTTCAAATGTGCAACATTGCCTGCATTATGTTTAGTCTTCGTGCTTTGGAGAATGTGCTGGAATAATGCTTTTTTATGGTAATTACAAATAAAGTAATTCATGTAATTATTCTGTAATAATGTAATTGTTACCATGTAGACTACAGACCATAAAAAGCATTAAGTAATTGAAGGGTTATTTATGGCCTGAAAATTGTCTGGCAATTATGCCAGAAGTAATAGTGGCATGAGATTCACAGCTTAATTTTCACTTGATTTTAAAATGTGAAATGTGGGTATCTTTTTATTATAGACCTAGACACTTTACAGAATAATTATATTATATGCTCAGACACAGTGGGAAACGGCACAATCCAGTAAAGAACACAGGATCCTACTTAATTTTAGTTTTTGAAAAATCACATACAAAATTAGAAAGAGAAAATCTTAGTTTGGGTGTTTCTGTGATTCTTTTCTATTTTGTGTGTGTGTGTGTGTGTGTGTGTGTGTGTGTGTGTGTGATTTTATGTGTGTGAGGGTGGTGCGTGGTTTCAGTGGAGAGAACGTCCTTTATTTACTTAGAAGCACTATTGTGTAGGAAGTTGCCACTCTTGATAAAATTATTTATAAAATCGTAACACACATAATGCATCTAATTCCTTGTAGCAATCAGAAAATCTACTTTATGAGAATGTTCTTTTTAAAATTAATTTATTAAATTAATTTTTTTGTTGCTTTTAGGTGTATAAGTATATTGCCTGCATGTATATGAGTGCATTCATGTTGTGTAATGCCTATGAAGGTCAGAAGAGGTCATTGGATCCCCTGGAACTGGAGTTACGGGTTGTGGTTAGCCATCATGTGGATGCTGGAATTTGAATCCATGTCCTTTGCAAGAGTAATCAGTGTTCTTAATTGCTGAGACATCTCTCCAGCCTGGAGAGAATTATCTTTTTTGAAGACTTCCTTTGGGGCAGTAAGTATGTATTCCTTGGTGGCCAAAAGTAGGATTCAGAAAGTAATCGCAAAATTAGGCATGATTTCCCATGCCTACCATTGCAGCTCTCCAAAAGCAAAGGCAAGAAGACATCAGGTTTAAGAACTTCCTGGGAAGAAAAGAGATAGAAGAGAGAGAGAGAAAAGAGAGAGAGAGAGAGAGAGAGAGAGAGAGAGAGAGAGACAGAAAGAGACAGAGGCAGAGATAGATATAGAGGGAGATAGAGAGAAGAGTCTCCTTCCTATAATCCATCTCTTACTGACCTCCAAATAGGCCAGGCCTCCCAGTTGTCCATTTAGCTAGAAGTTAATTGTGATAGTTAATACTGTCAAATTTGACAGGATCTAGAACTAAGTAGAGGACAAATCTCCAAGAATGCCTGTGATGACATTTCTGAATTGGATTAACCAAAGACCCTGAAGACTCTAAATGTGGGTGGCACCATTCTATGAACTTATCCCAGACTGAATAAAAAGAAGGCAGACTGAGCACTAGTATTCAGCTGTCTTTGCTTCTCAAATGTGGACATAATGTGACCAACTGCCACACCCTCCTGCCACCTTGCCTTCCCTGTCATGTTGGACTACATACTCCACACTGCTTCTGAAAATTTATATTATTTATACACACAGATATAAGTATATAAAACTCACTGAATCCAACCGGTGTTGGCGATATGCACATGTGCTTAGAGATGACCAGTTAGGACTGATTAACCTATCATGGGATTCATCTACGGGAAACATCATCCTCCTCCCCTCAGCAGCTGTTGATGAAATTAGAAAGAGCAGAACAAGAGATAATAAAGGGGAAAGGGGAAAAAAGACAAAGAAATCAAAGAAGGGAAAGAGAAGAATGCAAAACAGACAGAGAAAAGGAAGAGAAAGAAGCTGGAGAGATGCGAAAGGGAAAGAGTAGAACAAAGATCAGACTCCTAGAGGATGCTTCTAAGAACCCATTTCCTTCAGAAAATTCCAAGTTTACATCACTTCTCACTACTCCATCGATTAATAAGTCTGCTTATTATCACAGAATGAAGTTGGAAACCTTAATCCAATAATGTCCCCTGGGCACTACTTCTGAACATTGTGCCATTGGGGAATAAGTGCTTTAATAGTATAATAAAATATAATATAGTAGCTGTATATGTGTGTGTGTGTGTGTGTGTGTGTGTGTGTGTATGTGTGTGTGTGTTCCCAGATTCCCAACCTGTTGATTACAGTCCCATATGGAGGTACATAACAGAATGTGGGGGATCCAAGAAATACGACAACAGCAAAATGCTTCTGAACACACAGGGCCAAAATTTACTGTAAAATAAAAAGAAAATAAATCCAAGGAGTTTCTTGTGCTCTTGCCCATGCAAAGCTGTGCAACCTCACTGCAACCTCAGCTCTGAACAAATGTGTGCTTTACACTCTCCAAGCCCATGCCAAAATGAAAGCCAACAAACCCTGCCTCAGAAGACTGCCTTCAGATTGTAAACTATTATATGTCATGAATTGTGGCGGTTTTACTGTTTACATAGTTTTTGTTCTTGCAAAAACATAATTACAGTAAATAAATACTTTGATACTTTTCTATTGTCATTGTATTGTACCAAATTAGTATGACTTTGAATTGTTATGTGTTAAACTGTTCAATTTTAAAACTGCTTTTTGAGTTGCTAAGTTGAACTTCATTTAGAAAAAAGTTACAGCTGGAAGACAAGGCTGCAACATGTGTCTCTTGGAGAGACATGCCATTAAAACCAGGAACTCACAGTTGCAAAGCTTGCACTGTATCTTCCCAAGAATCTGCATCAACAGTTTAGCATGGATGGAGGGGCTCAGGCCCCACCTCTCACTGCAAAACTTTGTGCTGCTGTTAGATTCAAGGAGAAGAAAATTGTTGCCTTTCATTCTGTTCCCACTGGTGACCTCACCAGGTTTCAAAGAATAGTTGGTCATACAGATGTCTGTGGTTAAATCAGATGGGTTACAAAATAAAATCAAAGATCCTAAATCTGGGAAAATGACTGAGAAGGATGCAAGGAGGGTGGATAGTTCACAGAGATGGTTAGGGGAGAATGCAATCATAATATACTATATACATGTAAGAAACTATCAAATAGTAAAATTAAGCATTAAAGCTTTCTAAATTAAGTTTTGCTTTGGATTAAAACAGAATTTATGTAATTTTCTTAAATGGCCATAAACATTGTTCTTGGGTTTGAATGAGGACCTTTTGTATACTCACTCTACCACTTAGCTATATTTCCAACTCAGAACTGAATTATTTTTATTGACTTTTTAAATGTACTTTTTATGTGTATGAGCATGTTGCTTTCATATAGATAAGTACCCCAGGTCATGCAATGCTTGTGGAAGTCCAGAGAGGATATCAAAGCCCCTAGAACTGGAGTTAGGGACTGTTGTAAGTCTATGACTGTAAAAGTAAAACAGAGGAATATTATAGATTATCGCAAGTGTCCTTGAACTTTTCCCATCCTCAAAAACTTTTGTATAACTCTAGATAATTTAGGTATATGAGTGCTATACAAATCAAATATCTATTGACAAAAATCATAGATAAATTTATTTTAAGAGTATTTGGTGTATATAATTTTATAATTCATTTAAGATGAAATCAATTTACATACTTATCAGATTGATATGATTTATCTTTGTATAAGCAATTAAATTTTGGGCACTAGAAAGATGGCTCAGTGGTTAAGAGCACTGACTGCTCTTGCAGAGGACCCAGATTCAGTTCCCAGCACTCACATAATGGCTTCATAACTTTATTTCTTAGGGCTCTATTTGGTGGATGTACAAAGTCTGCTCATTATTTCTCCTAGAATTTTATATTAAAAATTTTATGGAAATTTTTGAAATCCCATCTTGTTTTGTGATGAACAAAATATTTTTTTCAGTTTTTAATAAGAATTCAACACATTTATTTTGCTTTTAATGAACTGAAGCAAATGTCTGAAAAGCAAAATCATGAAGATACTCTTATTCAATGGAGAACTATCAGGTCTGAAAGACTATTACTTTCTGCTAGTAAGCATTGATGCAGGATGCTTATCTAACAGCTGTCTCCCAGGCTGAACAGGAGCCTCCTTTCTGTATGACAGAATGAAGTGCGGTTTTGTTGACCTTGATACCACTAATTCTGGAGGTGTTGCTAGTTATTTACTTGTGGACACTTGATGCAGTTACTTAGACAGTATCTGAATGTATCAATTGTTTAAGAAAAAACTTTGATAATACAATATTGTAATTATTATAATAATTTCTCATTCATAAACCATGGTCACTAAATGTGCTACACTCTCTTGTACAAACTGTTTTATATTATATACATTATTAATAAAATCCTCCTTTATAATTCTCCAGTATCATTCTTTTGATTTATTGTATTATTTATATCTATTCTACTGGACACCACAGTCCCATTCCCATGACTGTGTGAATCATGCTGAGTTTATGCTCACCCTCCTTTCCAGCTTTCTCTACTATCCTCTGCTTCCTTCCCTCTAAGAATAACTCTTCTGTCTTCATGATGTTTTGCACTTAGGACAGAAAAACATGCTATTTGTCTGTAAGTAGTTTATTTAATGAATCTCTGGATATTTTATGAGAT
The DNA here is from genome assembly GCA_035773235.1 of Eospalax fontanierii. NCBI lineage: Eukaryota > Metazoa > Chordata > Mammalia > Rodentia > Spalacidae > Eospalax > Eospalax fontanierii. The sequence goes on along the minus strand of CM069529.1, from coordinate 48,540,847 downwards.
CAATGCTACAAACTACATACTTTCTCTTCCCCCAAAGCAATTTGAAGTTTATATAGAGAGCATGAGATGGTTCTGAATTCCCTTGGCATTTTTGTTTGTTTTATAATAAAGATTTTGTTTATCTTTGCTCATTCTGCTGAGAAACAAAGTCCTAGAAGTAAAAATCAATAAAACTACAGCGTCTCCTGGGATGAAGGATTTCAGCATTTTGTCACTATTGAGCTTGTTTATGCTCATCAAATTACTTTGGGAAGACATTTTCTTCTGGATATAAACTGTACATTGGTAGTCGTGTGTGTGTGTGTGTGTGTGTGTGTGTGTGTGTGTGTGTGCTCCTTTCATCACTGAGGATGGCCCTCTTCTGACTTGTTCGCACAGCTTCTGAGAAACTGGAACATCGTCTCTTCATTTCCGTTACAGGTGAGCGTGCCCCTTTCTGCTGTCTTATTTTCTAGAGTACTGTACTTTCCTTTGACTTTTTGTCAAGATGCCAGGACTAATAGCAGTCTTTGCCTATTTTATACTTCCTTTTGTTTTGTTCTTGATGTCGCCTCCTGTCCCGCAGTTCTGTGGGTTTTGGTCTGCTTTTCAAGTTCTTCCATAGCTAGCTATTCCATTCAGCACCGCACGCTCATTTCGCTTTTCTGATATTGTAATTACCAGTTGCTCCAACTTTCACATTTCTACACACTCCCTCATGCCTTTTCTTTCCTCTTCATTTTGAACAGTTCCTGCTCATACGTTTCAAGTTTACTGATTCTTCCTTTAGCTATTTCCAGTGGGAAATATTTTGACGTTTCCTTAGTTTCTGTAAACATTTATTTCTAGTATTTTTTTTTCCTTTACTGAGTTTCCACCTTGATGTTCATCTTCATACCCTGCCTTTTCATGGTCCCTGCTTTCCTAGTTAGCTCCAGCTACCAACTTGCTATCGTTCAGAGTTATCTGTGAGAGTCTCAATTGGACTGGTTCATGGGTATGTCTGTGGCACATTTTCTAGATTGCTAATTGAAGGAGGAACTCCCAGACCACTGTGGGAAGGATCATCCCGGAGAAAAGGGGGCTGTGCTGCATAATAAAGCAGGCTGAGCAGAGGCTGTTGAGAAAGCCTCTAGGCAGCCTTTATGCTTGGGTCTGCTCCTGCTCAAGTTTCTGCCTCTGAGGATGGGAGCAAGGATCTATGACCTCTGTCTTCTCACCTCTTCACAAGTTGAGTAGCATAGGTGGACAGTGTTCTGTTGGCAATGCTTCAATCTTTCTTGGTCTAGCAGTACGAATTATTAAGAGCTATTTCATTTAAAAAATATTAATTAAATTGATTTTTTAAATATACATCTCCTGAAAGTCTCTGAGAATGTCTTGACTGGATGTGTGTCATGGGAGATTTAAATCTAAACTCAAGAACATCCCTGCTATGCCTGGCTTTGGGAGTTTCTGAGAAAAGTTACTAATTTGAATAAACAGAGGAAGAAACTGAACCAGGAAACAAATCAACTGACACTGTGAACGTGTTATCTAGTCACACTGAAGAGTATCAAAGCCCTGCTATGTGTTTCCTAGAAAAAGTCATTCATATACACACAATTACACACATAAACACACCAAAACACATAAACATGCAAACATACATGAACACCTACACATACAAACACATACATGCAAACACACACTCCCAGAAACGGCATGAACACATACATGAACATAAGAACACAAACACACACAAACATACACATAAAAACAGAAATATAGAAACACATATAAACACACAATAAAACAAAATCATGCACACACACACAAGTACACATGCAATCATCTCTCTGGGTTGTAATTATAAAATGGCAACATATAAAATCAAACAAGAGCACTGGATTTCTGTAAACATCATCATTAAATTATTGTCATAGTTCTTTTATACTGTATTTTCATATCTCCTTGAGAAGGGCTGTCTATTAAGTAAAGGCTATAAGTTATTTCTCACTTACAGATTTAAGGATGGGTGGAAGTGAAACCTGCTTAGGAATAAGTGAAGATTTTTCAATGTATGAATGTTTTTATTGAAAATGTTTTAGATTTTTCTTTTATTTTTTAATCTTTGAATTATTTAATAGCTTCAGGGTTTTTCATATAAGAAGTGAAGGAGAAATATTGTGAAACAGATTCTGCTCTGCTAAATGATCTAAAGAACAAAAGGATGAGAAAAACTGAGGTTTGGAAAATCCATTGTTTTCAGAAAACAAATTCTAAATCACTGTGCCTTTATAAAGCAGCATTTTAGGACAACAGTCAGGTGTATTCATTCATCAAAATCACCTGCTGAATTTTAAATATAGATTTTTCTTTTCATTTTAAAGATGCACACACACACACACACACACACAATAAATCAATACCTCTTTGGCCTTGTCTATTAAATGTGAGGTTAGGAGTTTTTACCTGAAATGAGTGCATTCCAGTGGGGAGATTTTTGATCATGTTTAGGGTCAAGTTTAGTTATCAGACCTAGGAGGATCCATTGGCAGTTAGTGGACAAAGTTTCTGTGTTGTGTTACACACAGAAGAGGCATACAAAGCAATGACTCTTTGGGGAAATGTCAACAAGACATGAAATTAATATCTCCACATAGTTTACATGTTATCTGTCTCATCCAAAAGGCTTTTCCTCACAGCCTCCTATATGGTCTTCATTATCTTCAATGTAAAAAGCTTGTCATTGAGTTGCTCTGTAGGTACACACTTCAGTGACTATCACCTTAGTACACAATCCATTCAAAGAAGACCTCCAATTCCTAAGGCCTCTTCAAAAGGAAAGATCCAACAAAATAAAGCTGACAGAATTCAGATATTCTGAGGTAGGATCCATTGTACACTGTAGTCCTTTGGGCAGTGGGTAAAACATACTTGTAGGAGGGTGAATGGCAATGTGAATTTCATTTTGATTGCTTCCATTTTTTTCTAAGCTATGTAAACCTTAATAAAAATATAAGACATGCTTGTTTGGGTGAATACAGACAACTCATTTTCTTTCAAATATCTGAAATTCTACCACTTATCAATGTAGGCTAATTGAATTAATTTATTTAAATGAGAATAAAGGATGACTTTAATACTTTCATTTGATTTATTCATACCTCAGGTCTTATTTATTGCATTCCATTCCAGTTTGAAGAAATTAATTTTTCCTTAGCAATGAAATTCTGCATAGTGAAGTTGATGACACATCTATCACCAATTTGATGATTCTTTCCAGGGGTTATATGCACATTTGAGGCGTCTGTCCCTCTCAATTAATCTAGAAGTCAGGCTGGATTCATTAGTAAATGAGACCTTTGCATCATTTTTTCTCTGAGTGTAACAAAATAACTATTACATTCTGCAAAACCTGAAAATCTTTTAGAATGCATTAATAAATTAATGCATGAGTAATTTGTTGAAAAGACACAGGCAGGCTGGCCTGAAGATCAGTGGTAGAGAATATGAACAAGGTAGCAGCTTCAATCCTCAGTATTTCACAGACACAAATACATGCACAAATAAAATAAAATAAAAATTTCTGTCTCTATCCTATCATTATTTTTCATTTTTTCCCAAAGAATATGCATTATTTTGCAATGATATTTAAGGGAAATTCTACAACAGACTCCTGAGATTATTGCTTTTAAAAAGAATCAGTAGTATTGAAAGTAATTTTATTCTGAAAAGACAATGAAGATTTTTGTACACAGTCTGTAAAAATTTAGCTTTTATTGAGCCCAGTAGAGCAGTAATAGTTGCAAAGCAACTTAGTAAATTGGATTCTAATTTAAATTAGCTCCCCAGAAGGAAAAAAATGGATTTATCATCTTTGGTACCCAAAGTAAAGGGACCCAGGTAAGGAGGAAACAACTGGAATTGTTTATAAATACTTAAAGACTAGTCCCAGTAACTGTGATCATTCTGGTCATTATCTATATGTTGAGAAAATGCCTTTCCCTTTTGTCTTATAGAGTCATAGAAACATCCATTGGATGCTCAGAGGAAATCCCAGGAAGACTTTGGTCTGAGGTGCTTCCTGGTACTCAGTTATAATCTAGCACTAGAAATCTCATGCCATGTTCCATATATCCTTATCTTAGAAAGGAAGATACTTACTAATAAAGAGAAATGCATATTCTTCCAATACAAGAACCGGGAAGAGATCAATCAGGCTTAGTGAGAGAAGAGAATTAAAACTAAACTAGCTCTCTTATAGAAGACTACAACTTCCAAACTTAACAGCCTAGCTAGAGAACCGTTATTGTTTCTGAGCAAGATTAATATTTTGTTAAATGTCTACTTGAATTTCTGGAGTAAAATCTAACTAACTAACTATCTCACTAACTAACTAACTAATTAGATAACTATATATAATTTGGAAGAAAAATGTAGCAAAACCAGAGACAGAAATGACCATGGTGTTTTGAAATATTTTGAAAGAAATTTTGAACTAACTATGGTTAATCAGCTAAGGAAAGTTATACAAAAGGTACACATACATATCTAGATAGAAAATTTTACCCACAAAATACTTGGTAAGTATAAAATATGTATGGTAGAAATGGTAGAGAATGTCAAGTGTGGTTTGGAAGTCCTTTAACAATCTGAACAGCAGAAGCTGTAATGTCTCTACATGAAGACATTTCAATGCAAAAATTATCCAAGCTAAAATATGAACAATTTTCTTCTTTTTGTAGAAGAGGCATCAAATGTGTTTTGGACTATATCAATGTGATTAATATATATCAAATTTCTATGAAGATTTGTGACAAGATTAATCATCAGATTTTTGTCTTGAATATATAGCATTGCTTAACATCTTCAGATCGAATATGACATTCAAGTGAACACTGACTAAATATCCATATATTCCGATCCTTATAGTTAGGGATTTAATAACCATAGTTCAGATGTGTTCATGGAAATTTTGATTTTTGTGTTCAAACAGCTAATTACAGTGTACTTTATACAAACAACTATAACATAGGCCAATATATTTTTACTGAAATTTTGTGCATGTCATACAGTATATCTTAATCACACTTAGACCCTCCCTCATCTGCACCCTTCCATAGTTCCCACTGGATTCCATTCATTCTGTCATATGCATTAAAACCTATCTGTTCAGGTTTGTGGACTCAGATGTTTCTTGTTGTGAGTTCATTCATTGGAGTCTGTTCAGCCTGTTTAGTGTCACTGCCCTAAAGGAGACCACCTCTCCTTTACCCAGCAGTTATCAGCTGCCAATAGTTCCTCAGCTAAGGGTTTGAATTATTCACTTTCACAGTTCTATGCTGGGATTTTGTCTGGTTTAAGTTTGCATGGGTCTTCTGCATGTTGTCATCAATGCTTTAAGTTCATATGAGCAAGTTCCCAGAAACTGGAAAAAAAGAAGCTGTGAGCTATTCTGAAGAAGCCAAACAATCATTTCAAAGGCTAAATCAGGCAATGAAGTTTAAACAGAATTTCTTAACCGAATATAAAAATATATCTAAAACCCTTTTCCAAATATTACCAAATCATTTTCCTAAGCAATATAAATACATAGTCAAATGTGGATAAAATATTAATAAACTGAAACTATGTTTGCATTATTAGAAGTGATTGAATGTTTATTTTGGAATATTGAGATACTTTTGAAAAAAGTAACTGACATGTTATTCTGACTGAACTTCTTCCAATTAGCCTAAGCATTTTTCTAAATGTCTGAGTCATACCATATAACTAAAAAAATCAATAAATAGTCTATTTTTCAAATAGATTCCAGGAAAATGGTGACTCACAAGTATTCTTACATAAGGTAGCAACTTTCTTGAGGTAAAAATGGGCTTTGGTTCAACAGGAACTCAGAGGACAAAGGGTGGTAGAAAGAAGCTCTATGCATCTGGTCAGTGTAAAAGCTCACTTCAACAAGAGTATAAAGAAATGATATCTGTACTGATAACTCCATATCTTATAAAGGGCCTGGCTTTCAAAGACATAAAAACTACCTCTGGCCTAACAGAGTTTATCAGATCCTTCTAGACTATATATAGATAAGACTGTTCGAAAATATTTGTAGAACATTCATATTTCTTGGTATATATATATATATATATATATATATATATATACCATTGATAATATATATATATATACCATTGATATATATATATATATATATATATATATATCCATCAAAACCTATAAGACAAGTGCTAGGGAGATGAAACAGTGGTAATAGTGTTTGCTGTGCAAGCAGGAGCACTGAGCTCAGGTCAGGTCTCCAATACTCATTTAAAATACGAGTGTGCTGTCATATGTCTGTAGCCCTCATCACTGCAGTGCTGGATGGAGGGGTGGGGTGCAGAGCAAGAGAGAGGCACACCCCAAGAGCTCATTGACCAGCCCATGTAAAGAAATAATGAGCTCCATGTGGGGTCAGTGAAGAGACTCTGTCTCAGAAAGTAAGATGAAGGTGATACAAGAAGATTCATCAAGTGAAGTTGTATTCCCACCTCCACACATGCATGCAAATGCAAGCACATCTGTATATATATGTATACTGAACACACACACACACACACACACCTCTTCTAAGCTCCATGGGCATTGTATGATATGGGTGTGTTCACTTACATGCAGACAATACACTAATACACATACAATTAAAATAATGAATAAAATATTTTTTAATGTAATTAAAATGTTGGTCTGGAGAGATAGCTCAGAGTTCAAGAGCATTGGCTTCTCTGATGGAGGACCTTGGTTCAGTTCCCAGCACCATGTGACAGCTAACAATTATCCCTGACACCGATTCCAGGGAACTCCAATGGTTTCTTTTAGCCTCTGCAGGTATTTCATGACATGGGTGCATTTATACATACAGGTAATAAGCTCATACATATAAAATTTTAAAAAATAAATAAAATAAAAATAAAAATAATTTGTCCATAAAGTTTAGGAATCAGTGTTTAAGTATTTAACAACTATTTTTAAAACTTTCTCTCTCTCTCTCTCTCTCTCTCTCTCTCTCACACACACACACACAAGTCATAAAGAACACAATATTACACCTGCAATTTTCCAGTAGACTTACTTCATTTCAAAGCTAGAAACAATGACCAAGCTAGACTTAGAAAATGAATGATGGATGGTGTTATGACTGCACAATGGAAGGTTATTTAAAGACAAAGGGCTCCCAAGATGTAAAAGGTCACAGGTATACTCACATGTATACTGCTAAGCAAAATAAACCAGCATGCAGTGCTTATAATCAAGATGATTGCAACTATGTGTCATTCAAAGGACATCACAGAAACAACAGAACAGACTTCTGATTGGCAGACAAGGGGAGACAACTGTGATGGGAAGATTGGTTGCACAGACAGAGTACAGGGGCTTTTGAAGAAAGTGTCCATTTTTTGCATTATATTCCCTCAAGGGACAACAGAATTTTATTCTTCCTGCAGGACACAGGTGCCTCTATTTATTAAAGTTTGGTGACAAAGCTATTAGCACATTCAGGAGCAGCACTTTAGTAATTATTGTAACCTCTCCCTATGTAGCATGTTTCACAGATTCAAGCTATTTTAATACCCAGGATATCTTGTAATAATATTTTCTGCTTTTTCTCAGAGGAAACTTAAAAATGTTTCTGTGGTCGACATGTAATTGACAAAATAGAAATAGAAGAAAAATTGAATGGGAAAATATTTGTTTTCAAAGATTTCTTTCATTATTTTATTTCTCTCTATCTCTGTGTGTTGGGGGATTGGTGCCACCTGTATGTGGGTATTAAGAGAGACTAGAGGAAGGCATCATATTCTCTGGAGCTGGAGTTATAGGAAGTTGTGAGATCCTAGATTTGCATGCTGGTAATTGAACTTAGGTTCACTAGAAGAGAAACATGCAGTCACAATATCTGAACCATGTCTCCAAACCCCTAAAGTTATTTTTGACTTTTAATTTTTAAAGATAGTATTATGCACTCTAGGCTGACCTTGAACTCACGTTGCAGCAAAGCTGGCCTTGAATTCTTGATACTTCTGCCCTTACAGGAATCACATGTGTGCACTGCCATGCCTGAACAGTTAGCATACTTTTACATGCATGATTGCCTTTGGCTTATAATCTCTATTGGAAAAAGTATCCTAAATAATATCATAAATTTTAAAATATTTTATTTATTATTCTCACCTTATACGTTGATATGTCATGCCTGCTTTTATGTAAGTGCACCATGTGATGCATACTTGTCAATGTTAGAAGAGGGTGTTGAATCCCCTGGAACTGGAGCTACAGCTGGCTGCCAGTTGCCATGTACAAGAGCAGTCAGCACTCTCAATCACTAGGCCATTTCTCCAGATCCGTAATTACATTATATTATATATATTATATTTCAAGCAGTCTGTATACATTGGAAGGGAATAACTGAAAATCTAAGGATATTTTGGCACAGAGACAGTGACCATGAAGGTATGGACTATAAATTTACAGGTAGGAAAGAGTCAGAAAAATAAAAGCAATGAGGGACTTTCCAGCTTAATGAGGAGCTCGCAGTAAAGTGCACCTGTGATCTATAGTGTACAGATCCTGGATCGCTTACTCTAGCTTCTACACGATGCTAATGGTAACAGCAGAACTTGCAGGGCAATGCAGAGGTGCCCCACACTGCCAGTCGGTGGTTCTATATTTCACGTTATGCCCTAAATGTAGTTCAAAATTTAAAAGATTACAACTAAAGAATTAAAATGCATTGCACTAATAGTCTCTATTCGAAATGAAAGAGTTGAGGAAATATAAACGAGTTGGGGACTGAGAACTGTTCAGGTAATACCACTCCAGAGATGATCAGCAGAGTGGCAAAATGTTTACTCAGATGAGAAGAATTACCAACCAATAGTGAAAACATGCATTATTACCTGACTTCCTGAGTGTTAAAGGAGACTAAAAAATCTCTACCAGGACAAATGAAAATACCAGAAGGAAAGACGTGTTTGAGGCAGAGACGTCATAAGCACAGCAGTTATAGGGAGAGTTAAAGTACCATTGTTGGGGGAACATGAAGACCAAATGTTGGAGCAGCTGATGAGCAGCTGTCTCCAGCAGAAGCTGGGAAATGTAGCCCAGAAGCTCAAGGGATTGTGAAATCGCCTTTGAAAATATGTGATGCATGAGAAAAGGACAGTGTGTTTTAACAAAGTAGCATTCTCACTGGCAGATGCAGGCAGGTCTAATAACTTATTAATGTTTTCTTGTTTTTATACATCTCCACAAGCTTGTTAAAGGTCAAAGTAGGAAGTTCCTAATTGAATTCATAACAATAGGGACTGTTACTCTAGCTTGAAATATCCATATAAGCTCCAACAGAGAAAAAGCAGCTTTCAATAAATTGATTCAGATATTAAACTGAATCTTTTTATGAACTGTAAGATTCTGACATTTTGAAATGTATGAAGACTAAGCTCATAGCACAGTACAGGAACAAATGTAGAGATTGATATTTGTACCTCTGCCGAGTGGAAATGTTCTGTATCAATACAGAACAAGTGGTATCCTGAGCAGCTATTTTTACCTGGTGGCAACAGGACAGCTGGGGAGCTTTGAATGGAGAGCTATCAGAGTCAGAACTTCAACAGTGGCCCAAGGTAACAAGGTAAGAAACATTCCTTGTCAATGTAGGTTGTATGGTCTGAATAAAACCTCGCTGTTCCTTCCACTCAGGTGACTATCTGTAACTCTGATCAACTTGTAGAGCAGAAATTGTAAACATTTACACCTCAGCTATCAATGCCTGCTGGACAGGAAGGAAGTGTTTGTCTCTGATGGAGACAGAAGGGGCAGCCCTGTTCTTCCTTCATGGGACGATATAAGAAATGACAAGGATAAAGAAATCTTAAATAAGATTGAAAGCATCCTTGTATGATGACCACAACAAGAAGGTTTACATTGGACAGCACCTGTTAAAGACCAGAAAAATATTAATCTGAGTGAGAAAAGTAAATCAAAAAATGACAATACAAAGATGAAAAATGCCACAATAATCCACCAAAGATCTATTTATTACTCATTTGTTTTGTACATTAGCTTGAACTCTAGGCCTCCTGCAACAATGCATGATGCATATCATCTACACCAGCTGTGGCAGGGGTTTAAAGCCACCATCATATAAATGCTCCAAGGAACAATTACAAACATCCTTGTTTAAAAAAATGGGCCTGAAAACTGGCTCAGTCAGTGCTTAACAGTGCTTACGTATCTCCTATTCTAGCAGAGGACTAGGATTCAGCCCCAAATATCAACATCAGTTATAACTGCCTGTAACTTCAGCTCCATGGAATCCAGCACCCTCCTCTGGCCTCCATGGGCAGCACACACACACACATACACACACACACACACACACACACACACACACAAACACACACCCATATTATTCAGGGAAAGAGAGAGAAGGGGGAGAGAGAGAGAGAGAGAAAGAGAGAGAGAGATTTTAAAAATTAATAAAAAATACAGTCTCACAAACATATTGAAAATCTCATTGAAAAACCAGAAATATAAAGACACACTAAATTGACGTTGTAGAACTTAAAAATGAAATAAGAAAAAAAATTAGAATCATGTAGAGAAGAGGATTGATTCAGAGAAACTCAAGACAAAACAATAAATTTATCCAATCTGATACACAGAGGTAAATAATCTATATGTTTAAATGATCAGAACCTCAAGACCAAGGGAAGTTAAAACAAAATAACTTAATATTTTTATATTCTCATCTAGATAGGAGGGGTAAAACCTTGTTGAAAGAACAGCATAGACCTGAAGATGTACCTGAATGGATGAACAATTTTCAATTTGTCACAAGATATAAACCCACATATATGTCAAAAACTGAGTAAAAGGTAAACATGCATTATAAACTTGTGAAAACTATAAATTGAAAAAGTTAAAAATCAGTAGTATAGCATCTTAGATATAACAGAAAACACTAAGAAGAGTAACAGTTCATTTTTTTTATACTGTGGAGACAAACAGTAGTAAACACCATGCAAGCAAAGTGCTAATGAATAGCTATCCCAAGACTCCATATCCTATAAACCTACCTGAGAAATGAAAGGAGAATCAGTATTTTTGGATTGAGGACAACTACATGAACTATTCTCACCATCAAATGTACTTTAAACATGGCTAAACGTTCCTGATTTTTTGATGTATATGTGTGTATGTGTTTATATATTTTATTTAAAGTCACTTCTTGAGGCAGTCTGTTAGAGTAGAAATAGAAAATAAGCGCTATATTCAGCTAAGATGGGTTTTGCTTGACAGAATAGTACAAGAATGAGAGGAACAGAGGACAGACTGCACCCCTTCACAAGCAGACAACAGATTAAAAAGGGAAGCAAAAGCCTGCCAGGTTTTTGTGTTTGTTTGTCTGTTTGTTTTACTTAAAGGTAAGTTAATAAGACCTACTTACTCCAATAGTGGAACGAAGAACTTAGAAAACCTTGGAAGGGCAGTTGCACCTTAAGAAGATACCTTTGCTAAAGATTAGGTGAAGAGTGATGAAGTTAACAGTAAACAGTTATGCTGTGTTTTTTTTTTTTTAATGGGAAATGTGTCCCCAAAGAAATACTAAGTATTCACTGAACTATCTTTAAAAATTAGAAACTTAAAATTGTCTTGTTACATATATACCCTCTTAGTAAAAATGCATTTGTAAATACTCTTGTCTTTGAAGAATTACATTTGCCTCACTGGGCGCTTCACACCCAGCAGAACACAGACATGGAAGGCTGTTGTGACAACTTTGTCCAAGAGACAGATGTACCATAGGACTTCTTTTTGGAGTCTAAACTATAATGAGGAAAGGGCCTATTCACCTGTAAACTGAAAGACATCACAACACCTCTTACCTAGTCCAGCACAGTAAATGCCTCTCACTTACTACATGGTCATGTGTGCTTCTGTGGAACATAAAAACAAGTGTTTAGCACTCTGTTTCTGTCTGGAGACTTTATCTAGACTGGGAAGAGTTCGTGGGTGGAATACTTGGTTGTGGTGATAGAAATGATTCAGTATTGATGTATCTTGTGAAAAGCAAGATCATATTATCAAAACCACTTTTTCCTCCTAGGGATAAAAATATACATAGATACATAAATGAACAGAAAGACATATAATTGATAGACAGAGGTAACTGATAGATAAGATATATGGATGACACTCTACATGCTTTGTCTTTTGAGATTTTAGTGGGTCATAAGTTAGAATTCTTTGAGTATGGCTCTGAATCAGATGCCTTCATTACAGCTATCGCTCCAAAATTTCTCAGGAAGTCTTTCAGATCTAATTGTTTTTCACAATTTTATTGCTTCAAAGCTGTAGAGGCACCGAGAATACAAAGTATCAATGTCATGGATAAGCTCTCTGAAATAGTCTGCTGTTCACAGAGCTAGCCTGGCATGATTCAGAAAAACAAACAAAAGCTTATGTGATGACACTAGGATTGCAGATGGCCTGTAATAGCCAAGCTCAGGGCTTTATTATGATTGATGTAGATTCATTAACATAAATTTTATTTAACAGTTATAGGATTCGATTAAATAAAGGAGAAAAAATTGAGAACACATGTAAACCTCAGGTCCTATAGAATTTATAACATTAAAATCCCCTTGGGTGCCTCATTTCGTCTAGTAGGGGTCCCGGCCTCATGAAGGTCAAGGAAAGCCACCTGTAATAGTTACTTCCTGGAAATGGCATGTAAAAGCCTGAGGACTGGGGTTTAGATTAGAAAGAGATGGAATAAAACTGAATAAAGGGAGGAAAAGAAAAGCATAGACAGGAAACCATAAATACGTATCTTTAATGTAGTGGACTTCTGGAAGTTCAGTTTTACAGAGTTTATAGCTACAGGTTCTATCACATTTATCTCCATATGAATGTTTTATATATACATATATAAATTAATGTCTTTATTAAACTTTTCTACCTCATCAAAAGAGATAGGAAATATCTCTAATGTAATTTCAATACTCTTTATTGATTAATCATAAAATGGAAAGAAAGAATAATGTGACTCCATCTGCTCTTTCTCCTCCTACTTCTGCTAGTCATCCTCCTCATGCATCTGTTGCTCTTAGGCGTCAAACCCAGAACTCCTTGTATGCTGAGCATGTATTCATCCACTGAGCTATACCTTGACCCCATTATTGACCTTATAAATTGAAAGTTAAATACATTAAATACATTATCATCTTCTAAACACTGTGCATATTTTATTTTCTATTAGAGTGATGATAGAGAGATAACTTATAGATAGATACATAAATAGATAGACAGATGAATTCATAGATAGACAGATGCCTAAAGTTCTTAATTCAGTGATCTTGTATGTTAATAGTATGGTTCATAGGAAAGGGTAAAATGATTCCATATGTATTAATTTTTCATTATCATCATACAGGATTTTATATAACCAATGCTGCTGGCAATAAGTAGTTCTCTTATATTTTTGCTTTATCATTAAATGACTGCAAATCTCATGGTTAAGCAGCTAAAGTTTCCCACATAGCTCAGAATTCCTTTAGTTATATGCACCTTGTTTTGGCATGGTTACCCAATCTTTAGCTTCTAAAGGCCTTTAATCATTACAGTTATAGATGGGACTGCACCTTACTTTTATGGAAATACCCAGCAAGTTTGGCAGAATATAAAAAAGAATCTCCTTGAAAAAATGATTTGGTAAAGAAAAGACAGGGTTTTATTTTTATGTTAAAGACTAACTACACTGATAAGAGGAAATGAACTTTCTGCCAGGGCTTATCACACTGATGAGGTAACCTTCTGCATTTAGAAATTCCTGTGTAAAAGAGAGAGCTATTAAACACCTCATCTAAACCTTCAATGTAGAAACGTGCTGAGTGCTCATATTTACCAGATGATTTAGTCCATACCTTCACTTAATTGTTTATAAAATGCTGTCAATGAATTGCATACAACCACATTTTACAGATGAAATGGTGATGCTCTCAGACACCAAGTGGGAAGGCCAGGGTTACTGGAGGTATTCGTTCACCCCTCCCGTGGCTTTACCTCCTAAGGGTGGGACATTTCCTTAAACTTGCTGCAAGTCTTTGCTTCCTGGTATGGTGAGTCCTGACGCACCCATGTTCACTTCTAAACACAACAAAGAGGAATTTCATGAAATCTAACTCCTGAATCAGGTGATTTTGTTTCCTGACACCCAAGAGGATATGCCATTCTTCGAGTTACTTCACGGTCTCTGCACAGACTGGCTTTCAATGCTAATTTTCTCTTTCAAGAGTATTATGATGTTGGACTTTGGTAGCCCTTTAAAAATAGTTTGTATCTGGAAAACACTCCTTTTCTTGGAGCCTCAAGTTTTGCAGCAGCAGATCTGAAAGTCCCTATGCTAACAGGCAGAGTGAGCACCATTGATAAAGTCATATTACATACATTCCAAGAAATATTTTTCAGGAATATAATTTAGATTGTAAATTGTTGCCAAAGATCATGTTGGAAGTCATTAATGGATATTACTTAGAATTGGCATATTCCTTTCAAAAGAGATATTTCTTTAATTATGTTGAGCTGTGTAATATTGAAGTGGTCAAGTTAATCAAAATACTTTGAAAATTAACAACAGAGAGTAAAACGGTAAAGGGAAATTTTCCATACCTCATTTGCATAGTTAATGAAAAGAAGGACTGTGGCTGGTCATGGTATAAAACTTTAATCCCAGTATTCGGGAAGCATAGGCAGGCAGATCTCTGTGAGATCCAGGCCAGCCTGCTCTACATAGTGAGTTCCAAGTCAGTGGGGCTATAGGCAGACACTGTCTCAAAAACAACAAGCCAGAAAAAAAAAAATCTCATGAAAAACAAACACCAAAAAGTAGATAATGCACTGAGATGAGACCCTCAGCCCACCAAAAAGGAGGATCACATGCTTTCCAGCTGTCACTTAATGAAGTACTAAGGCATTGGTAGGAATTGCTTTCTGATTAATGAAATAAATCAGATTTTTAAATATGTAACTGGAGGCTATTTAGGGATGTTTACAAAACAGAAGAGCAAAACTAGAGGACTGATGCCTTTTGGCTTCAACTCCTATGACACTGTCACAAGAACAACAGTGTGTTCATGGTAAAAGAGTAGTAGTAGAAGAAGAGAACATGATAAACAGCTCCTACACAAAGACGAGAGAAATAAACTCAACTAATATTTTTATTTACTCAATTTTGTTTATTATTTTTATTTTATGTGTGTGATTGTGTTGCTTGCATGTATGAAAGTGCACCTATGTTATACAATGTCTATAGAGGTCAGAAGAAGGTGTCAGATTCCTGTGGAACTGGAGTTATAGACAGTTGTTAGCTGCCATGTGGGTGCTGGAAACAGAACCCGGGTCCTGTACAAAAGCAGTGGTCATCATAATCCACTGAGTCATCTCAACTAGTCCTTGAACAATGAGGCAACTACATGCCCTTTCAATTGAACAAACACTTGTGAAAAATAAATTCAGACACTGAACATTTTAGAATTGTATCTCTAAACAGATTAGGCCCCAAAAGTGAAAATCAAAACATGCAAGCTAGAACTTAGCAAAGAGGGATTAGATATAACAAGAACAGTATGATCTATGAAAAAGAGTAATTGCAATGTCCAAAACATCAAAACTTATATCTCTGTGAAAGGTACTGTTAGCACAATGATATAAAGAAATAAGAAAAGGAGAGAAAAATAAAACATTCAAGCCACCTATTATATAAAGGACTTGCTTGCAATAGCTAAAAAGAACTTCTGAAACTCTATAAAATAAAATCAAATAATTCACTTTAAACATTGGCAGAAGATCTGCACAGAACCCTCAGTGTTGAAAATGTACAGATGGCAAATCAGCACATTAAAATGTGTTCATCATCACATGTCAAAACGGGCAAGCTGAAATGAGGTGTCAACAGCAGAAGAAATGCGAGCTAAGTGTTCCATGTGAGCAAAATCAGCTGCCTGGGAAGAGAGTTTAGCGATCTCTCCCAAAGCTAAACACAGTGTTACCCTACAATCTAGTAATTGTTGTCCATGGTATTTATACATATTATTTAAATTTTAGCTCTCCACAAATGTCTTTATAAGGATGTTTATTCCAACTTTTATCATAATTATGAACACATGGAAATCACGAGGAAGATTTGCTGTACATTTTAGATAAACAAACTACATTACCTCCAACAACAGAATAGTGTTCATATAAAAATATGAGCAATTAAAGGCCAGATATGGTGGCACACACTTTAATCCCAGCACTCTAGAGGCTGAGGAAAACAGACATCTGTCATATTCATGTCATTCTGGTCTATATAGCTAGTTTCAGGCCAAGTGGGGTTATAGGGAGGACTTGTCTCAAATAAAACCAAACAAACAAGCAATCAGTCAATCAATCAATCAATCAATTAAACAATCAATAAATGAATAAGAGCTAGAAAAAAAAGGAAAAGACACAACTGATTAGATAATCTAGTCCTATATTTGATTATGTTATGCTATTTTGAATTCAAGTCTTAGAAAAGAGAATATTATAATTAAAGGGAAGTATATATATTTATAACATATTTATATATATATATATATTATACATTTATGTATTATTCAGAGATTACCATGGTTGGAGAGGTAGATACTAAAAATGGCTTGGTTAAGCAGAAAAGAAGTTTAAAGAATAGAAGCACTTCTGCATGTCAATGTAACAGACACTTCAAGTCTTTACATTTATTTATTTATCTTTGAAGTGTGTGTGCCTGTGGCACTCGTGGAGGTAAGAGACAGCTTGGAGGTGTACACTTCCTCCTTTCTTTTGTGGGTTCCAGGGAACAAACTCTATTGATCATGTTTGGCAGAAAGTACATGTCCATCTGTGTTGTGTCATAGACCTAAAGTATTTTAACTTTAAAATTCATGTTATGTGCAGTTTACAATTGTATTCAAATATAAGGCTGTTCTAAAAAAATCGACCAATGAAAATTGCTAATGTAATATTTTTTAATTTTTATTTTTCTATTCTTTTTTATTTTGTGTGTGCGACCATCATACATTTGTATAGTCTTCACATTTCTATCCTTCCCAGTTCCCCTGTAAAAACCCCCAGGTCTCCCTCAATATCTCTCAATTTCCTGTCCCTGTCCTTGGTTATTGTTACAGATAAACTATAATGTTACAAAGAAACTGATCTCCCACACTCACCAGCTTCCATTGATCTCCTACAGCTCTCCATTTGTTATTTGACCCCTAGAGATTTCCACCATTCACCTTGGTATGTTAATTGGTTTTGTCATTATATTCAGAGCTTGCTGAACTACCACACTGTGGAGATTTCATTGGTGTATTTTTCCTATTGTGTCAACTTTTTTGAGTTAAAGATAGCCTAACTCATAGAAGGAAGTCTTTCTGCTATCTGAATTATAAAACACATAAATAATGAATACTTGTGTTAATGTCTTTATAATTTAGGTAGTTTTTCAGAAACTTTTTTCTGTATATTATCAAAATAAAAGAATTAAAATGTTTGATGTCGTCTTTAGTAGACAATTGGCATTCCCCACCCAGTACTTTTTACTATAATCTTTCAGAAACCACTGTACTTTGGAGAAGTTTTAACAATCATTCAAAAATAGTTATTTGGGGGGTAGGGAAGAATGTTGAGCATTAAATCGAGCTCTGTTTCACTGATCTACATCGCTTCTAGAATATTATTGGAAAAAACGATCTGAGCTTCATAACAATGCTCAAGCACATATGACACTATCCATTTTATTTACTGATAGATGGAACGTTGCAGAAGTGCTATGATTGGTCATTCAGGGTGAAAAAGTAGCCAGGGAAGGAATATGAGAAGGTAACAGTGACCACAGACTTCTAATAAGACAGCCATGGCGGCTGGAGAAATGGTTCAGTGGTTAAGAGCACTGACTGGTCTTGCACAGGACACAGGTTTGATTCCCAGCATCCACATGGCAGTTAACAACCATTCATAATTCCAGATTCAGGGGAATACCACCCTGTCTTCTGATTTACATGGGCACTGAAGGACACAGGTACACTTACAGACATGCAAGCATTACACCCATACACATAAAATATAAAATACGAATAACAACTAAAATGTATTTTTGAAAAGTAGAAGACAGTCACAAAGCACAAACTAAAGGAGACAGAAAGGGAATCCTAGAGTAATAGGAGAAGCCAATAGGAAAATGAAACCTCAGTGTGCTGGAGACACTGAGTGAAAGCAAGTCTTGGATGCTGTTCTAAGAGAAAACAAGAGTTCCATAAATCATAACCTAAGCCTTGTCAATGTATTAATTTAAAAATTCTTCCTGTGGAAATCTGAAGAAGGAATTACTAAAGAAAAATAATGTATATGTATGTTTGTTTGTTTTTTCTCTCTCTCTCTCTCTCTCTCTCTCTCTCTCTCTCTCTGTGTGTGTGTGTGTGTGTGTGTGTGTGTGTGTGTGTAGCCCAGATGTCAACATCAGGAACCTTCCTTAATTGCTCACTATGCTATTTTACTGAGAAAGGTTCTAACCCTCAACCTGGAGCTCACTGTGTCCGAGGATTGCCCAGTGAGTGTCTGATGATTGCCTACATCTACCTTCCCAGCACTAGAATTACAGGTACTTGCCACCATTCCTTTTGCGTGAGTGGTGGTAATCTGAATGCAGGCCCACACATGCTTGTTAAGTAGGAACTGGAGTACAGTAACTGATCCACCTCCACAGAGCAAATATGTACACACTTTCTGAGAAGATATTTTGCTATGTAGTGTATGTTGGCTTCAAACTCACAGCTTTCCTGACTCAGCCTCCTGAGTGCTGGAATCACAGACCTGTGCCATCATACCCAGCAAGAAAACTATTTTTGCTGTAGTAAAAAGTGTGTTTTACCGCTTCAGGAAAATATTTTGTTTTAACAAAATGTGATGCTAAAAGGTTTGGTTATAACAAAATATACTTCAGTCCAAGAGATATTAATGAGCACCAATTATTTAAATTTGTACTTTATTTCACACTTTTCATTTTGTTTCTAGCCCCAAAATTTGCATGTAGTTTTATACAAATTAAATTATTATAGTTTATGTGCTATTAAGTGATTTGATTTAAAATTTTAAACTCTAGTTTTATTTAGTAATATCTTAAACATGTTTTACATCTAGCAAATTTATTTTAATTTTTAAAATTTATTTGTACTTTGGTTTTGAGGCAGTTTAATGTAACTGAGATTGGCTAGGTGGTCAGTGGTGCTGACTTTTAACTACTGATCCTAACACCTCCAGCTCCCAGGTTTGGGATTATAGTAGTGTTCCATCATACATTGTTGAAATGCTCTGTTTATTTTAAATGAATTATTACTGATAATTAATATTTTGTGAACTCACCTTTTTTCATAATATTCAAAATCTATTGATTATTCGTAAATTAAATTTTCTCATATGCCAGAATTGATCACTATGTAGATATATTCTGGTAGCAAAATCATTAAACCAGAAAAAAGACAACTTGGATATTGCTTTAATATATGTGTAAAAATATCAGTACTTTGACATACTGGGAGCCAAAAGGGTGGCGTGTCAGTGGAAGAAAAACTACAGGAACATTCGTACTGTTCATCAATTCGGTGGGTGAACTATTAAACGTGTCCCAGGTTTAGTCAGTCACATAGAAAGCCAGACAAGAAGTGCATTTTCTCTGTTTCCTCAGAAATGTTTATGATTTTGCTAACATTTGATTGTGAATTAAATAACAAGAAACAAAACATTTATGTGCTGTGAGCCAATAGTATAAATATAAGGCTTTGTCTTTTTTTTTTTTCCAACAAAATCAACAAATTCAGGAAGCAAATAAATCCGTCTGAGTTTCTGAAGATAGAATTGAATCAGAAGGAGATAGCTTTAATGAAATGTAGTAGTAGTAGTAGTAATAGCTTCCAAGAATAAAATGTGCACTGTTTACTTATTTGTATTTATTATCTACTTCAATATGAGCAGCAATTCTGTGGAACAGAAATAGCATTAAATGATTTGAATTTAAAGCATGGATCAAGTTACCCAGTGTGCTTACTTCCAAGGAATGGGCTGCAGAGTCATTGTCTTAACAACTCAAGGCTCCCTATTTTACCTTAGTGATTTTCAGACATTCTGTTTAAAATTTACACTTCAGTATCTTTGAAATGAAATCATTCAAAGGACAGATTCCAGTACATTTGGCAACCACTAGTGTAATTAGTGTAATTTTAATTTTTATACTGAATTTATTTTGTATCTTTGTCTTGATCTACTACAATTTATTTTTCAAGATAATACTCTGATGGTCTGAGTTCACCCAGTTTGTCTCAAGGCCACTGTCTTGATGCCTAACTCTGGCAGGCAGTTCCAGGAATGGTTTGACCACAGGAATGTTCCAGAAAAAATTAGCCACAGAAAAATACCCCCACAAAATCCAGCATGTCTCAGTTCATGTCTCACAGCTTTTGAAACCCCTTGTTTAATGCTTATCTGGGTTTTGTAATCACATGCTTAACTGGTTTCTGTAACCACTTGCTTGCCTGCTGCAGGAACAAACATGCTTTGCCTGTGTTTTCTTGTATAACCACCTGGTCCATCAGGATGCAGTTTTTGCCCTTACATGAGCTCTGCTCTCCTCTAAGTCAGTACTGTGGTCTCTAAATTTTGACCTAGAGTGCAGTCCCTGGACAGCTAACAGTAGGATTCTGGTAACTGGTAACATCTGTAGTCTGAGTGATCCTTCCCAAGGGACTTGGCAGTATAACATTTGGAAGTCCCAAAGAGATCCTGGGAAAGGAAACCCCAAATTCCGAGTGAACACTTGGGATCTGGCCCAATCAGGAGAGATGTGTTTGTGACTCTTAGGCTGGCAGGAGCCCCAGGGTGTTGCCCTTCCCCAAACTGCAAATTCTAAAATGAAAGCAAGATTGTCTGTCCTTCAGTGATTAATGGATGAATAAGAGGTGCCTCCTCCTTAACAACTGCCTTCTCTACAGGATCTGTCTCCCAGGGATCATTTTCCCCATCTAGTGCCCCAGCCCCACATCTGCCCTGATCTCCACTCTCTGCCTCATACTAGGAGTGGATTATCTTATTCAGGGAGGTGCCCCAAATCCCTTCAACTGGCATTTCTATTCTCTACTTGGAGGAAGCACAATCTAAGGAACCTCTGTCATTTTTACCCACTAGTCACTGAGGATGGTTTTCAGCAGCTTCCAGGTATCCTCTTCACCTCCAAAAAGAGGGTCTTGATCAGGTTGGAAGCCGAAAGGTTTGTCTTAGGGATGAAGACACTGCTTGTAGGTGTGTGGGTCAGGGTGGATCACATCTCCCACCTAACCAGCCTGGTTGGGACCCCAACACTGACTAAAGTAAGGGATATTGGATGGCTATCACCTGATGCTTTTGAACAGAATTAGAGCAGCCACTAGAAGCCCCACTAATATGTCTAAGGTTATCAATATTATTCAGGGGCTTCAAGAATTACCCACTGGGATTCTGGAGTGGCTACAGGAATCGTGCTGGTTATTCTCCTCGATTGACCCCATGCCAATGAAAACCAGTGAGCTATTAACAAAGCTTTTGTGACCCAGTCACCCCTAGATATTAGATGAAAGTTGCAGAAGTTAGAGGGTTTTGAGTAAATGAATAGGTTTCAACTTCTGGAGATTGTCCAAAAAGTTTTCAACAATCAAGATCCAGAGGAGAAAAAATGATAGTCAACTGGTGAAGGACATGGTCACCACCCTCTGAGAGATGGAGGTAAAAAGGCCAATTTGACACTTACCAAGATCACGATTTGGAAAACAACAACAAATAAATAAATAAATAAATAAATAAATAAATAAATAAATAAATAAAAACAGTGTGCCTATTGTAAAGAAACGGAATATTGGAAGAAATAATGACCCATAGACAGTAGGGACCTGGGAACTAGATTCCTATTCTGCCAGGGAAAGATTGATGGGGCCAGGGTTTCACCATATTAATGAACCCTCAGGAGCACATAGTCACTGCAAAAGTGTTTGGCAAACTTCTCCATTTCCAAGCAGACACGGTCCATGCAGTATTAACCTAGCCTCTGGTATCAGTGACAAAAGAAAGAACCACTATTCAAGGAGCGACTGGAACAGGAACATATGCTTGAACAATTGCCAGGAAAGTAAAACCTCAGAAAGGGTAACATAATCTCCTTCTTGGTTATACCCAGTGGCCCATATCCCCTGATAGGGCAAGATTTCTTAAGAAAACTCGTGGCTACTATAACCTTTGATGAGAATGAAGCCTCACTAGATCTGAAGGGAGTGACGCAGCCAGGAACTGTCCTAATGATTTTCCCTCTTTAGGAGGAGGAGTACCACCTCCTGGAGCAGGGAGAAAAGGGCCCACCCATTTCAGACCCAGATCCACCAGATGAATTCTTAGAGATCTTACTACAGAAGTTTCTGAAGGTATGGATTGAGGTGCATCCCCAGGGACTAACCAATCAATGCCCCCTATCACTGTACAGCTTACAAGTACTGCTACATCTATTCGAGTTTCCCAGTACACTCTGCCAACGGAGGTAAAACTGGCCACCACGGGCATATAAAAAGCTTCTGAGAAGCAGGTATTCTCCTTCCTTGTGACTCCCTATGGAATACTCCATTGCTCCCCATCCTAAAACCAGGGACTGAAGGCTACAGGCCTGTGTAGGACCTGTGGAAGTCAACAAGAGAGTAGACAATACACTCAACTGTCCCCAGTCCAGAACTCCCTCACCCTGCTTGATGAGAACTTGAATTCCTCCAAGAGGTCCCTTGTTTCAGTATGTAGATATACTCATTGCTGCAAAGGTAGAACTGAATTGCCAGGAGACCACTGAAGGACTGCTGGAGACTCAGCAATGCCTGGAGTACAGAGTATCAGCTGAGGCAATACCTACCTGAGCTGGTTACATGAACCTCCTTGTTTTTGTGGATACTTATTCAGGATGGTTTGGGGGCATTTCCTACCCTAACAAAAACAAGCAGCATTGCCATGAAGAAACTAGCACAGGAGATAGCACCCAATTTGGTCTTCCTATAGCTCTGGAGACGGACAGTGGCCCAGCCTTCATGCCCCAAATATCTCAACAGGCAGCTAAAATTCTAGGAATAAACTGGAAATTATACTGTGCCTACAGGCCACAAAGTTCAGAGCAGGTAAAAAGAAAAAGACAGTTAAAGAGACCTTAACTGGTCCATTCAGAGACCCGTGAGATTTGGACCAGTTGCTCCCTATGGCTCTCCTTAGAACCTATTGCACCCCCTACCATGAAGGTCTCAGACCATTTGAAATTTTGTTCAGGAGTCCTCCTCCCTTACAAGGCTACAGAACCCCTAGTTAGCAAAGTCTCCATCTCTCTCTCTCTCTCTCTCTCTCCTCAGTTCTCTGCAGAACCTTTAGGAGACACTAAAAGCACTTCACTGGGCACCCCCTCCTTCTGTCTCCCCTGCAAGCCTCAAACCTGCTCATCAGTTCCAGGCAGGGGACAGCCTGGGTACCGGGAGTAACATTCATTCCCTTCCTGGAAGGGCCCCTTTACTGTCATCCTCTGCACCCCAACAGCAGTAAAGGCAGAGGGCATCCCCATTTGGATTCATAACTCTACCTAAATGATACTTTGAAGAGTGCAACATGATCTTTCCTCCAAGACTCCACCAATCCCCTAAAGGTCAAGTTTGTCCTCCCTTGAAGTTTGGAGGGTTGGAGATAGAGACCTGGTCGATCCATGAAGCAGAGCACTGGAACAGGGAGCTGTCCAGAACCATGGATGAGGATATCCTGGTGACAATCTATGATGCCACCTCCCAGCCTATTTTTACATTGGACTTCTGCTCCCTTATGGGACCAAGGTTAAATATTTATCTCTATTCACGGAATTATCCATGCAATAAAAGGCACATAAAACTATTGTGGAAACTTAGTCTTTGAAAAATACCTTCGAGGGGATCAGTTCTATGCCTGCCCAGCACACAGGACTCTTCCTGTCAAGGACACAGTCAATATCACTGTGCTGCTCTGGGTTATGAAACAGAATCGACTTATGGTGGGTACAGGGATAATTTTACCTCCATATAAAGATTGTCACTCCAAACCTCATGTAATGTGGGTGTATACTTCATTCCAGATAACTGTCGTAGCCTGGAGTGGACTCTGCTGAAACACCGGCTGACAGCACTAACCTGTGCTTTCTGATTATGGTGGAATGGGCCAGATCCAGGGACTGAATTTACAAGCTAATGAAAAGTTCCCTCACCACTTGGTCCCCATTGCCTGACCAGTTGGTTTCCAGTTCCTATGCAACCGACACAGCCCTCTATGACTGTCCCAGTCACTCACATGCTGTGGACTGTGGCACTACTAGGCACCCATAACCTCATTTGTCTAACCCATCTCAGCCAATCCCCCAGAAGCCTGGACTCTCTGCCTTCACCAGAAGAGTACCCATAGCTGGATATGGCCAGGGTGGTCCATACCTGAATCAACGAAACCTCACCTACAACTTGGGTCAGGGGAGCTTATGGCTATGCCTGGATCCCCAGTTCCCTTACTATGTAGGAATAGGAGCCAATCTATTAGTTTCCCCTACTACAACCCCCTCAACAGTCTGATTCTTCTTATAGTTTGGAGAAGGCCAGATTAACCTTAGCGGACCTCCAAGGTCAAGAACCCTGTCTAATATCCTCAGCTTACAACTGAAAACTTTTCCATTTGCCCAATTTTGTAATTATCAAATCAATACCAACAGTTTTCAAGAGACAAGGATTTTCTTTCAGACCCCTGAGGCCACTTGGTAGGCATACACTTTGGGTCTTATTAAGTGCGTAGCCACAGAACAGCTAGACTGAGACTCTCACTGTGGAGACATATGCATTTTGGTCCATGTCCTCCCCAAGCTTTATGTCTATAGCTGAGAGGTGTGGCAAGAACAATTCCCTTGTTATCCTGGCCTCTTAAAGGCCAATAAAAGTCCTTCCACTATCCTTTGTTCCTTCCTGTGGGTACATGCATTTCAAGTTCCACTGTTAATTCCAGGAAGAATTAATCACAGAAAAATACCCCAGGTCTCAGTTAATGTCCAACATTTGTAACTTCTTTCTTACTGTTTATCTGGCTTTTGTAACTACTTGGTTAATGCTTAACTGGCCTGTGTAACCACTTGCTTACCTGCTGCAGAAACAAGCATGCCCTCCCTGCCTGTGTAATCCTGTATAACTACCTAGTCCATCAGGATGTGATTTTTGCTCTTATAAGTTCTGCTCTCCTCTGATTCACTACTGTGTTCTCTAAGTCCTTACCAAGAGAGTGCAGTCCTTGGCCAGCTAAAAATAAGATTTGGCTAATTCAGCACATCTGGAGTCTGAGTGGTCCTTCCCAGAAGTCTTGGCACTATAACAATACTCTCTTGAATCATGATATGTTCTCCCATTCAGTTGGTTAATGGTTAATGAACGTTGAGAGACCCTTGCTAGTGAGAGAATATTACCTACTTCTTCTGATCTTCCAATGCACTTTAACCACTTCCTGGTTGTCAGAAGGCCTACTTGAAAGAGATAGAATGGGCATGCTTTTCTAAGCACATGAAAGTTGGAACAGAATTTATATAAAATCCTATCAGGAAGTAGGAGTACAGGTCTACGCGGCAAAGATGATGTGGAACAGCAAACCTTCCAGAATCGCAGAGAAGGTGGAGCTGATTCCGGGGGACTAAATAAAACAATGCAGGGGAGAAAGTATTTGTAAAAAAGAAGACAAAGGACTTGAAGAGGCAGAAAATAAATATTGTCAATTTTCTGCATCTCCCAAACCCAAGAAATGCAAAACTCTATAAAGTGTGATGCATTAAATAAGAACCTCACTATTAATTCCTCAATCTGTTCTTCTTCTACAATTAATAATGGATTTTAATCTTCTCTAGACCCAAAACGTCACTCTCTATAATGAGTTAATATGATGCCTTTAATTGTCTTCCTGCCAAGATGAGGACAATCCAATCTTCAATCAAATGTGTTTCTCTCCCTTGATACCCACACTGCTTTCTGCTTTCACTTTACCTTTCTATTTGCACTTTCCCCTCATCAGCTTGTAAAAGGAACATGTACAGCTACTCCCAGGTGACTGCTGGCCCCTCTCTTAGCCTGTGCAGCAATGAATCTCTTGAACGTCTAGGTCTCCTTGTTTTGTTGTTGTTGATGATGATGATATTTATTTGCTTGCCTGCTTCTTAGTTTTTCTCACCGTGAAAGTACTCAAGTACTTAAAAATCCTACAGAATGAAAAATACACAAAATTAAAATTATCTGAAAATAAATAATCTCAAAACTCTAGGTTCCAGGATCATACTTCCCAAATCATTCTCACGTTGTACCTATATTCCAGCAACGAAACCCTTGTTATCAATTCTGTGGGAGTGTTCATAAACTATAGAGTGTTTATTCAAATTCTTCATGTCAGATGTATAATATTCAGCACTTTACATAAGGTTTTATTTCACTGATTCTAAATAATAAGTGCAGGTTTTAATTTTCTGGTCCTTCTGTCTGTTTCCTTTTCTGATTTGCTTTTCTTTCTGTATACATCTTCCTACCCATTCTCTGTGATATCATTTTATTTTTTTCACTTCCCCACAAGGGATTTCATCTTCTCTTCTATTAACAACTACTCCTTAATCTATAACTCCACCTTCAGAGATATTTTTATTCTTGCATATTGAATTTACTGTTATCTACTAAACAAACAGCATAATAAAAACGAACTCATTAGCTCTTCATAGAATTCATTCTTTTTTAATGTGATTATTTGAAACTTCATTAATAGTAAGCTAGACTAATCTTTTATTTTAAAATCAAATGATCAGTGAAATTGTTTTGCACAGCGTTGCAATTTAAATGAATAATCAGATGAGCATTGTGTGTCTCATGAATAAGTCATCTCCATCAGCATACTGTGATTGGCAGGTAGAAGGGGATCACAGTTTCATCAGTCAGCTCTACATAGTCAGGTGAGGGAGAGAAGGTAAAAGATGCTGTTTTTCAAGCCTTGGAATCTTTGGACTGAATATAAAAGGCAAAAAATATGTCCTGTCTAGCAATAACAAATATATATTCTGTATCAATATACTCATAATTATTAATGATAATAGAAGTAACTACTGCCTGGAATGACAACTGCTTACAGAAAATTACAGCAGAGATGCAGTGCCATAGCACACACTTCTTTTTTCTATGATGCGAGTCTTCATCCCACCTCAAAGTCATCCATAGCTATGTTGAGCAGTCCTTAAGCTGAGCCTCATTCCAATACCTGCTACTCACCTACAGTTACTTCCCCAGTCTTCTCCTGTGATTTTCCAAGTTCTTCAGTGGAAACTGAAGTCTAAATATTTATGAAGTTAGTGGGCCAGAAGCAATCTTCAGGGAGTAAGGACTGTGGAAACATGAATAGTGATGTATCTTTTCATTCATCCTTTCATTCATTCATTGTTTATTCATCCATTCATTTGTCTGTTTATTCTGTTTGTTTCTTTTCATTTTTTTAGACCAGGTCTCCCTGCAGCCCCAGCCCAGCTAGACTCTAATTCTCTATGTAATCTAGGTTGACCTTGATTTCACAGAGATCCACCTGCCTCTGCCTCCCTAGTGCTGGGATTAACGGTGTACAAACACCGTGCTCCACTTAGCTGCAGACTTTTTTAATTGAATTTTTACAATTTTCATACAATAAAATTTTATGTCTATGTCCCCCACGTCTATGCAGAAATTCTGTCGTTTGAGATTACGTAGGACCTGTGAGTGCTGTTACCATTCCTGAAAGTTCATATGCATAAATAATCTTCAACACAACCACTACACTTAGATTGCATGTATCTCTTAACTCTCACCAAAGAAGCTTCCTTATGCAGCAGATGGTGATTAGCACAGAAACCCATAATTAACTA
The DNA here is from genome assembly GCA_035773235.1 of Eospalax fontanierii. Lineage (NCBI taxonomy): Eukaryota > Metazoa > Chordata > Mammalia > Rodentia > Spalacidae > Eospalax > Eospalax fontanierii. The sequence continues at coordinate 48,512,817 of CM069529.1, read as the reverse complement.
ATGTGTAGAGAAGAGGCCACAGAGTACTTATCTCTGAATAGGACACCTGTAGCTCTTTAAAGCAGGAGATTCTGGAATGAAATTACTATGATGACCAGAAGTCCCAGTTTGCTACCAGTGAAATCTCAAAAAACATTCCTTTCATTGTAATATTCTCCCATCTCACCTGACTCTAATCTATCATTCTTGAAATCACTTACCCCCTAAATTGTTGAAAGTCGTTTTGAATGTATATTTTTGGTAACCTAAATTATGATACTGATGCTGTTATTCTAACTCTGAAACTAAAACTATGTAAAAAAAATCTGTGCAAGAGATACTTCCTTCTAGGCAACTCTTTTTAAAATTTTCTTCTAGATTGTAGAAGTTTTATTATTGCCTGTTTTCAGACTCCAGAGTTAAAGGTATCAGAATGCTACAGATTTAGTACTAGATGAAGAGCGATCATGTAACTCTCTGCTTCAATGTTTCTATTTAATATATTTGGATACTTTGGAGGCTGTTTATGCACTTGACCTTTAATTGTATATAGCGTCTTCTGCAATGGATCATCACTTTGTCATTAATCACCCGTGGAACAATTAGAAATCCCATTTCCCCTGCAGCTCATGCTCTCTACACTGGGCTTTCAGGTTGCCTGGAGTCTCCTTCTTCAGGCCACATTTACTTCTGCTGGAATCCATTTATCTCCTGGGCCATGGAAATAAGAAGAAAAGTGTTAACAATATCCACTGGGAAGATTCATTTGTTTATGTGTCTTGAGCTGAAAATGCATTCATCGTGTCCTACTGAGGGATGATAAAAGACAGGGAAAATGAAAGGGCCATGAGAGAGGAAAAAGAGTCCCTCGAGCCACTGGATTTAATTTGAGTCTTGGTGGCCAAGAATCAAGAATTTCAACTTAAGTTACTGGACTCAGCAAGACTGCCTGCAAAAGAGCTATACTCTGTCATATGATAAATATCTCATGCAAAGTATCTGGAAAACTAATGCGGGCCAGTGATATGATAAGTCAGTTGATGCTAAGAATAATAACCTGAGTTCAATCTCCAGGACCCATATAGTAGAAAAAGAGAATTGATTCTTACAAGTTTACCTTAGTTTCCCATAAACAAGTGACATGCGAGCACACACACAAACACACATACACATACACACAAACAGAGAATTAAAAAAAAAATCATCTAATGAAGAATGTTTCAGGTAAAAAAAAACCGCTTTCCACCATTGTGTTTTGAGGTTGAATTTTATCAGCACTATCTTATAAATTGCAGAACTGTAAAATAAATCTCAAAAATCACTGTATAAACTCATAACCTTGTAACTACCTCATTCTCATTTAATTAAAAAAAACATATTTAATCATTAAAGTTAAAGCTTCATTGTATGCAAAAGTTTGGGCCAAAAGAATATCTGCTGGCTAACCCTTAACATGAATTTTTATGTTTTCCTACCTCGGCTCTAATGCCTTAATGTCTAGGCATGTTGATGCATATCTCAGAGCTACTGATGTGTGTTCTTTAAGACTTGCCAGAATGAATTATCAGTTTTTTTCAACACATTCAATTAGATCTTCTACCACAAAGAAGCTTACATTTACTTAATTGCATTATTCGAAAAAAAAAGCCTCTTAATATGTGGGGCTAGAGAGATGGCTCAGTGGTTAAGAGCACTTGCTGCTCTTGCAGAGAACCTGGATTTGGTTGTCATGGCAAACAGCTGTTTATAACTCCAATTTCAGATAATCTGACCATCTTCTGACCTTTACAAGGCAAAGCATAAAGAAGGTTTGCATACATTCAGGCCAAACACTCATATACATAAAATGTATAAAGGAAACTAAATTTTACAACTCCTCTAAATGTTTTACCTTTACATTATGAAAAGTTAGAAGTGGGAGGTTTAGCATCAAGACATTTGAGTTCAGTTCAAAATGCCTACTGTTATTTACCCTCAGCTTCATCTGTCTGAGTTTGTCCCTGACAGTAAAGGAAACATATTTACTCAGAAAGTTGTAAAATAAAATGATACAGTGTTTATAAACCTAGTAAGTCTATCCACAATTTGTATTTTATAATATTAACATTGTTTAGTTAATTTCACAAACGTTAATACAGATGGGGTATACTTTAGCATTCCTAAGGCACATGTAATATCTGCTAAATTAATTCCATGTTATATTTATTTCTAAGGGGATACCATCCTAAAAACATGTCATTTTTATTTTTTGGAATTTCTTCCATGTGACATTGTGGTAGAGATACACAAAATCTAATAAAAAGAAGGGGTTGGAGATATAGTTCAGTTGAGATAGTTTCCTAACATGAACAAAGACCTGGGTTGGATTTCCAGAATGGCACAAAACTAGGCATTTAGTGGTACAGGCTATAATTATAGCACTCTGCAGTTAGAGGCAGGAGTATCAGAAATTCAAGGTCATATTTGTCTACATAGTGAATTGGAGGCTAGGCTGAGTTATATGATATTTTCTTTGAAAAAAATGAAATGAAAATGTTGGAGTATCACTGCCTATCAGAATTTTTTTTCAATAATATCTTTTTTCAGAAAATAAATGGCATAGTTTATCTATGTTCTCCAGGAAAGAGTAGTTCCATAAGATGCACTGGGCACAAAGGCCAGTTTGTGTCATCTGCTCAAGCTGCTTAGCATTCTGCTTGAGACCTCTGGTTCTGAATATAATCACAAATTAGTGGAAAGCACGGTGGCCTTTGATTTTCTATGCATTGCATTGACAATCTCATTTTAGTGTGTCCTATATCAGAAAGCAATTCTTGACACATGTTGCCTGCAGTATAGCAAAATCCTTGGGAAGAGCTGGTGGTGACGAGATCTCCTTTACAGGCTGCTGTGCTTTCCAGGAGTGATCACTGAAGGTCTGCATGTGGAGATTTAGTTCTTAGAAGGGGACCCTTGTCCATTTTTGGCAGGATTACAAACTGGTGTAACCACTGTGGAAATAAGTATGGAGAACTCTTAAAAAGCTAAAAACATATATACCATAATATCTAATCGAACACTCTTGGCATACACCTAATCCTACTACAGAGATACTTGCCCAGCCATGGGCATTGCTGTTCTTTTCAGAATAATTATGAAATGGAAACAACCTAAATGTTCCTCAGTTGGAGAGAAGATAATGAAAATGTGCTACTTTTATACAATGGAGCTGTACCCAGTGGTAAAGAAGAACAAAATCATGAAATTTGCAGGTAAATAGATGGAACTAGAAAAATGTTATGCTATAGGAAGTAATACAAACTCCGGAAAGCAAAGGATGTATGTGCCTCTCTAATTTGTGGATCATAGCATCAGATCCTTAGATATGAGTATATATCCTGATGTCACTTCAGGAGCAAGAAAAATGGAAGAGAATACTGGGGGTAAAAGGGAAGAAGGAACTCTACAGAGGGAATCAGAGAATCGGGGGAGACAGGTGTTATCAAGGAGTAAGTGGGAAAAGCGGATTTTGTAACTGGGGAGGGGTTAGGATGGATTATACAAGGTGTGAGAGGAGAAATTACAAAACAACAAAGCTTAGATGGTGTAAAAAAAACAGAGGGAAATGTATTAAAGTCCTGCTGAAGAAAGTACAGATAATAAATATATGAGTGTGCATGTACAGCTGAAGACTATTTTAAAAAAAGAAAATAAAGATTATCACAGGGCTGGAGAACTGGCTCGTCAGTTAAAAGCACTAGTTCTTCTTGCAGAAGACCCGGGTTCAAATTCCAGCACCCTCACAGAAGCTAACGGTAACTCCAGTTCTAGGGCATCCAATGCACTCTCCTATCCCCTGTGGTCCATGCATGACACAGGTACATTTATATACATGCAGGCATAACACTTACACACATAAGATAAAATAAAACTAAATGAAAAAAAATATAAAAACCATGTGCTTCTCTGTCACCATTAAATTTTTTTCAGAAAGCAAAACAAAATATAAAACAGTATCAGTCAGGAGAATCTTCCCTGTAAGTTGTTTGTCAAGGTAGTCCAAGGGACACTCCCAAAATAACAGTCTTGATATCCTCCCAGAATCTGAAAGTAAGACCTTATTGCTTAACAGGCCATACTTTGGACACAGGACTTAAAGAAACTAAGCTGGAACTACCCAGGAAGCCTCCTTCCTGAAGAATATATTTCATGTCAGAGAATACTATACAAGCTGCCAAGGTAGAAAATCAATCAATGATCCTGCCCAGGTATAAAGTCTAATAAACTACAATGACTGGCCCAACTATTGGTGCAGTAGTGGCACTTTTACCCCAGGGGTAATCAACAGATGCCTATTTTGAATTAAGGTCAGCTCAATGGGAAGAAACTCATGTGAGGTACAGTAAACATAGTTACATACACATGACTAGATCCTAAAGAAAAAAAAAATCACTGTTGCCACATCCCTAGACCAACATAATTTCTTGTTGTATTCTAAATATGCATCCTCATGTTTGCAGACAAGTGTACTTCTCATCATTCTTCAAAGAACGTTCTTTTAGCAACAGATGGAGACCATTACGGAGTTACACAATACATCTCATCCAATGCAGAGAATAAACATGAGACGCTTAGCCCTAAATGACGCATCTTTAATGCAGTCTCTGTACATGAATGCATCTCTTAACTCTCAATCAAAGACATTTCCTTATACAGCAGATGGAGATTAACATAGAGTACAACAAATGGCCAATGTGCAGAGAATAAGAGGCCGCAGAATGCTTATCCCTGAATAAGATAACTAAAACAAGTCTGCCTCCCAAGATTCAAGGAGAGGTGGAAAGATTGTAAGAGCCGGAGTTGGTGACTGACCACGAGGAAGCAGTTACCAGACAACCAGTCAGTTACATATATGAATGCATAGCAATGATGACAGTATGCACAAGTCCCATTCAAGCTCAAGAAGACAAACTCCCAGCATAGCCATGAGGAAGTAAGAAATCCCAACCTAAGGAGCTTTGGATAACTGATGGTTACTGGTTGGGAGAAAGACAGTTTCTTACAAGGATGGAACTCATGCTAGGTTAACCAGTCTACAATATATGGACCCACATTGAAGGAAATTTGGGGACACAGATCAGACATTATAGGCCCTATTATATAAATATAACAGAGTACATTAAATTGGATGGGGGCAAGGGAAGATGCGCTTAGGGGAGGGTATCTGAATGCCATTAAATTATATTGTATAAAAGCTGCAAAAATTCAATAAAAAGTTTTTAAAGAGAGGCTTAATTATAAGGGTTCTGATATATGAAACCTTGAGAACCTTAAGACTTAAAAGTTGTGTTTTTTTGTTTTGTTTTGTTTTGTTTTTGTTTGTTTGTTTTTAGGTAACAGTCTTTATTCAAGGTGATTATAGGACATCAGACTATAATCTCCCTCTTTTTTCTAGCTCACTTTACGTCTGTCTCTATCTTTCTCTTTCCCTCATAATTTCTGATTTGTTATTTGAATACTCACTACAGTACATACTCCCTTGCTGAATTCCACCTTTATCAGAGGCCCTAACCAGTAAGACCATATGATCCCAGATTTGAGCCACTAACACTGTGAGTTAGATGTACGATTACTTACAGCTAGTCTCTTAAATTTTTTATTGTAATAATTCAAAGTTGATTAATACCTAGACATTCCCTTAATTCCCTTAATTTAAATAAAATAGCCCCTTAATCATTCTATTTTTCTTTTTTGTGGACTCTCAATTATCAGGTAATCAGGGCTGTTAATGTAAGTATGAAGAGGAGGAAGCTACATAGCCTTCAATGCTAACAAGGCCTTTCAGTCTTTCATGATGAGCTATGTTTCATGATCAGCCAGTGTTTGATTGCTAATCATGATGCTAGATAATAATGAATGGGTGGCATGAACTGTATTCAGAACCCCAGTTTCTCTGGAGGGACACAGCCCCTGTTACATTATCTAATTAGTACACTGATGCATGTATTAACATACAACTATCAACAAATGACTAATTACTGAAGTTGTGGTATAATTAGATATCTGAATGGAATAAATAATATACTCAAATTAGCCAGAACAAGATTCTTCTCAAAGAAACAGTGTATGTCTACTTTAGAAGCAGCATTAGTGTCTAAGTAACCTATAAGAAATTCTATAGAAAGGAATATGTGAAAGGTTTCTCTTTTTTTTTCCTTTTTCCTTTACTTATTGAAACTATTTTTCTGTACTTCCTTTAATTTTCTTCTTTAGAAACATATTCCCTCATAACTTGAGGTATGACATGTAGCTACCATGAAATACACAAATCCGAAATGCCCAAATCAATAAAGTTTATGTAAAAAAATCATTCAGTCACCACTCAGAGTAGTTCTATCAATTCCCCAAGGAGTTGATACATCCATGACTCCCCCACTGTCATATTCCAGAAATAATCCCCATTTTTATTTGAAACACATAGGGCATCTTTTCAATATTCTGTGGCTGAGGATTACAGATATAATCATTCCTCTTTTATATACAGCGTAGGAACCGAAATGTTGTGTCATCTTGTTGCTTGCATATGGCCAACTACATTTGGAGTTACTTCCCAAAGTGACTGAAATTTCTACCAGACTAAAGGACTCTGCTTCTTGTTTTTCCTTTCTGACATTCACTCAGACCAATAAAGCTTATGTTTATTTTTACTGCTCTGATCAGTCTATTATGTCTGTCACAGTTGAATATTATACTAATTTTTTCATGTTTATCTCACTCTTAACTAGAGGTTCTTGAGGAGAAAATACTTGTCTTACTGAAATCCTGTTCCTGTGAATGTCAGTATTACTTGTTCTAGGTCTCTCCTCAATGTTAAGAATTAACCTTTCTTTTTTCTTTTTTTATTTCTTTTTTCTTCTTTCTGTTTTTCTTTTTTATGTGTGTACACACATACATGCCACTGAATCCATGTGGAAGTCAGAGGACAACTTCTGGGAGCCTCTTTTCTTCTTCCACTGAATAGTATTGGACCTCTGTCTCATTTTGTCAGATTTGACAAAACACCTCAGTCCACTGAGCTGTTTCCAGTCTCACTGTCACTCATTTGTACAAGAACCAATGACTTTCTTCTGGAGGGTGCATTTTGTATAATCTTTCTTTGCTTTCCAATTTAAGAATTTCATATAAAATACTTTACATAGTCTTCATTATTGGATAGCACTTGAGTAATTGAGAAAATATTTATTCAAGTTATATAGCCTAGTAAAATGACAGATTCATTACTAAGCTATCTTAAAACATGTGAAAGCCCCTAGTCTATTGGTAAGCTACCAAATAAAATAAAATGCTCCTCAGAAATGAATAGTTTAGGAAAAATTCATTCCACAAGGAGAATTCTCTACATTGTCAGTCAGATTTCTCTAGGGAAACTAGCCAGCGAACAGATTTTTGGGACTTTGGGCATCATGCTCTTTTCTTAGATCTTAGATTTCTCATTATGGGATAAATTTCCCTTCATGGGATCTGGGCTTGTTTTCAGCTATGATGTCTTTCTAGCATTCAAAATAACTGTCCTTATCTATAAACATAAACAACAAAGAGGGGAAAAAGGAACACTAATTTTCAGCCTGAGTTTCTTGGCTAATGGACTCTGAAAAATAGATGTTAACCATCAGATCCCCACGTAATGCCTCAGGCTGTTTTCCATAAAAAACACAAAAAGCCACCACACAATTCTATGTCTAATATGGAAAATGTATTTTGTCATCACCAAAATATCTTATTCTGAATTTCTATACATGGCTATGAAATTGTCATTGAGAGAACAGTAATTTGAAGTTTGTTTTATTTTATTTTGTGTACAAATAATGCTGGGTATTCTATTTTCTTTTTTCAAAATGGGTAAAACACTATGTTTTGATCAGGCTTAAGCAACCTAGACAACTTACATCAGATACACACAAAGCTGATATCCTTCTCCAGCCAGTTAAAGCCTCAGAGCATTAGTAATGCAGTGTTTTAGCAACTTTTATGGTATGTATTTCTTCCCATCAACCACCTCGCTGTCCTTCCATCCTCTATAGTCTCCTTAGGCTGAACATCTCAAAATAATAAGTATTCAAATTCAGACATTGTTTGTACTGTACTCATAACATTCTGTTTTGTTGAGACAGATAAATTTCAAATATGCACATCTTGCTTATTATGTTTAACTTTTTCTCATGCTTCCATCTTTCTCATAATAACACCCATAGTAATATTGCCTAATTGGACCTGGCTGATGTTATTATTATATATAATTTTGAGACACAGTCTCATGTGGCTCAGTCTGTGTTGTCTTGAACTCCTGATTCTCCTGCTTGCCCCTATGAAATACTGGATCATAGGCATACATTACTGTGTCAGTTACCTTTCTATTTTGATGCAACTCTATGACCAAGGGAAGGGGAGTTTATTTGAGCTACAGTTCCAGTTTCAAAGGGATTGGAGTCCATCATGGAGAGAAGGCATAGTGAGGTGGCCATAGCAGGAGCAGAAAGTAAAGGCACTGGAATCTCTGGGCAGGCAGCAGAGCCCACTGGAGACCCAGCAAGGCTTGTGAGCTCTCACAGCCTGCCTTCATGGACAGGCTTCCTCCAGCATGCCACACCTTCTACAGTTTCCCAAAGCAGTGCCACAAACTGGGGACAAAGTATCCAAATACTTGAAGCTTATGAGGGATGTTCTCATTCAAACCACCATAATTACTGTGCCCAGTTTATGTAGTAATGTGACTTGAACGCAGGGCTTCCTGCATGTTAGGCAAGAACTCTAGCAACTTCGCTCTTTACCCAGCCCTCTATTGGTTTATATGTCCCTGTTTTGCGTGTGTGTGTGTGTGTGTGTGTAGTGGATTTGTGCATGTGACTCAAGAAGCCTGCGGAGGCCAAAGATGTCAGATCCCCCTGAAGATGGACTTACAAGTAGTTGTGAGCTTCCTGACTTGAATATTAGGAACCTAAGTTGGGTCCTATACAAGAGTAGTATGTGTACTTAACTGCTGAGTCATCTCTCTAGTCCCAGCCAGTTGCTTTTGAATATGACATTTTTAATACAAAATCTCTCATTCATTATTTGAAAATTTCATTCAAGTATATAGTGTGTCTGGATCACATTCATTGTTAATATCTCTCCAAATGCATCTTCTCGCTCAGCACATCTCTCACCTACTCTTAAATCTTTCTTCCTTCCTTCCTTCCTTCCTTCCTTCCTTCCTTCCTTCCTTCCTTCCTTCCTTCCTTCCTTCCTTCCTTCCTTCTTCTTTCTTTCCACTGAGTCTGACTAGTGCCGCCTGTAAACACATGGATGTGGGGGTCATTCACTGGAGCATGGATAACCTACAAGTGGCTGCAATCATAAAGAGAAATGACTCTCCCTCCCCCACAGCAGCCATTAATAACTCCTCACCTAAGGAGGAACCTCATGGAAACCTAATTAGATGGAACCTAATGAGTCCTCCCAGCATCCATGCTGGAAATTTTATCTGGCTTGATCCCCTGCAGGTCTTGTGCTGTAACCAAAGCCGCTGTGTGTTCCATGAGTGCAGTAACCATGCCATTCCCAGAGATAGCATTTCACAGCAGCCCTCCTCTCTTCTTTCTTTCCTTCCTTCTTCCCAAGTCACCCCTAAATGTTGGGGGAAGAATCTGACATAGACGTTCCTTTTAGGACACTCACAGTCACTTATTCTTGGCATTTTCAGTTATAAATGTCCGCATTAATTGTTGTCCATTGCAAAATGAAGCTTCCTTGTGCAATACTGAGAGCAACAAAAATCTATGGGAAAAAAAAAACAAATATTTTGAAGCCAACTTGAAAACATGAAGGAAAATATAACCTTTTAAAGGAATAATTATCTGTACTTAGAATACTGAAGACAGCACTGAAAAGCCATTTGCTCCAACTCCCTAAGACAATAGAGAAGAGACGTTACAAACTCAATTTTGTCTAATACAGATGCTCATTTTTCTCTAAGATATGAATTTACCTCTTCCTGACAAGCAAAACTACTCTATGAAGGTTGATACATTTATTGCTCTTGAACATCAGTTTGTTTCTTCAAATAAAATACATATTAATGTTATATTAAGTGTCTTAAAGGATGAATATTAGAAAAATTAAAGGCCTCACTCAAATATAGGTCATTAAATATTCATTCAGTAGCATCTATCAAGAAGCCCTCTTGTGACAGACTCTTTTCTAAGCGTTCTGAGAACTTCAGTAACAAAAAAATAGCACAAATCCCTGCCTTCCGCTAGTGAGTTGAAAGTGTGCAACTCACAAAAAATCTTTACAGCAACAGGGTCCTCATTTTACCTTCATTTGCAGCATGCTCCTCAAAGTCTGAGAGTCACTTGTGATTATGAGGGGGAACAAAGCTTAGACATGTTGCTGTCATTGTAGGGCAGGAAAAAGCCAAATAATCTACAAAAATCTTAATTTTAGTTGATGTTATCAAAGGGCTGGGGTTGAGAGTCAACAAAGGTAAATGAGTTTGAAAAGCTAACAAGTATCTCCAAGGAACTGATGCAGAGGAACTGTTTCATCTGGATAAGCATGTTATGAAGACCCGAAAGAGAGAGGGATTTTTAAGTAGCTCTGGGAAATAAAAATGCTACTAATAAGAAGTATGAAACATAAAGACAGTATAACCAAATTTTATCTTTCAAGAAAATTTTAAGAGAAATGTCATCATATATAGGAAATGAAGAATAAGAAATTCAGTGAGTAATTTTAAACATAATGAGAATAAAAAAAATCTGTCAATGTAGAATTCTATACAGACTAGAAGGGTCTTTCAAAATGTAAAGGAAAATACATGTTTTAATGTGAAAAGTGAGATAATTCACGCAAAGCTAATATGACATAAGGTATAGATTAGGCTTGCATAAAGAATAAAGTTGTGACTATATTGAAAATGAAGGCATATGTTAAAGATAGTCTCCTTATTGTAATTGTTTTGAAAGATAAGACAAATAGAGTAAGCAGCACTGTATTGTCTGTTTTATAACTTATACACTGATAAAATGCACAGCACACACGCACATTCCATATAAAGTGGAACATCATTTGATGGTAAGTTAGTTACATATTAAAGTGTTAAACACAATAAAAAAATCTCAAAGGTGAATGTAGTAAGTGGCAGAGATACAAACAATTTTCTTATAAAGTAATTATGCAGTAAAATGCAGAATACAAAGAATAAGAATACAAAATAAGAATTGATAAGTAGGAAACAAAAATTCACACAAACGTGGCAAAAACACAGGCCATATTTATAATGTGTGTGTAAGGCATGTGAGTAGGAAGGGGCTTTAAGAGAAGACATGAGAACTTGAAGAGGGGATAACAAGATAAAAATGAGAGTAAAGTGGAAACTATTAGAGGGTGGCAAGAATAGGAAAGAGTGGACATGCAGTGGCCTAGGGATATCTTAGAATATAATCATATAGCTCTATGAAAATACAAGAATAAAACAAATTATTTTGCATGATAACTTATGCTACTAATTGAAAATGAAAGAAAACCAAACATTCTAAATGTTGTATATAAAGAAATATTGTCAGCATAAGAACATAAAGTGTAATGGTATATGCATCAAACAAATGTAAAATTTATGAAACAAGGAATGATAGAATTGGAAAGACAAACAGAAACATCACAGTTATCCTGGAGGCTTCACCGCTCTTCTCTTATATTTTTCAGACTATTCAATAGTAAAAGTTCAAAGGTCATTCAGACAGAATATGCAGGAAATACAAGATGACAAATAATAGCATCATCCAATTGTAGGCTGTAGAATACTTTAACCCCTCTCTTGTGTGTAGGAAATATTCACCAATATTCTGATTGATTAAAAACACAAAGAATTTTTAGTAATTGAACTCATACAAAGTATGTTCTTTGACTACATCAAATTAAATTAAAAATTAAGAGACATTAAGAAACTTCTGGTCACCTGCAAATTGGCTTACTTTTGAATATTAACAGAAATGAATAATAACAAAATAGATATTACTTGAGAAAGTGATATTTAATTTGAACGCAGTAATTAAGAAAATTTATAATATAACAAAATTTGTAGATGTGTTTTCAGTAGTGCTTAATGGATATTTTATAAGATTAAATGTTTACATTTAAAACAAAGTAAGTGGGGGTTTGAAGAGATAGTTCAGCAGTTCAGAGTATGGCTGCTCCTGCAGAGGACCTGGATTCAGGTCCCAGAATCTACATAGTAGCAAACTATTTCCAATAACACCATTCGTAGATGATCTGACCTCCTCTCTTCTGGTCTCCAGAGCTATTATACAATGTAGTGCACTCACATACAAGCAGTCAAAACACTCATACACACAGTGAAATATATGAAGAAGTAACAATGGTAAGCTTATATCAGTGAACACAAAGGTCAATCTGACCAGAAAGATAAACTTAATAAAACTGATAACTCAATAGCAAGGAAGAGAGTGAGAAGGAGGGGAAGCTGACCACCAACATCAGATATTAAATTAATATCACTATATTATCTTTGATTATCAGATTTCTATCAAGAATTAGAGAAAGAACTTTAGTTTCATCTTTTCTTCTGTGCTTTCGGTGAGGCTTCAGTACTATAATGAAGATAAATAATTAAATGAGCTATCTGTAAGGCATAACATACAAAAGATGTATTTACATTTACATAAAGCATGGAAATCCATGAAGAAAGTCCCAGAACCTCATAAATCAGCTAGTAGAGTTAATGCATGAATATAGACATAGGGACCGATGTCTAAGTCATGCCTACCAACAGAAATGAGGGAATGTTATTCAGGAAATGAACCTATTCAGTCTTTGCTGTGCTGGTGATAAATGACTATATGATTCTCTCCAAATTACATTCTTGAAAAATAAGTTTGTGTGTAGTTAATATTCTTAAAATTAAATGTTGAGAAACAAAAGCAGAGGCAGGAGAGACGGCTCAGGAGTTCAGAGATCTTGCAGCTTTGCAAAGAGCACCCAGTAGTAGGCACTTAGAGTAGGTAACTCACAATTTCCTGTAACTCTACTTCTAGGGCACCCAATTCCCTAACACAAAAAAAACAGCCACACACACTCATACACATAAATGAAAATTTATGGAAAAATATTTATCTGAACTAGAGGAAGTTAATATGATAATAGGCTGACTCTTGGGAATTCTAATTCCTCTGCCCTATCAAATTCTTTCTTCACCCAAATCTCATGTAAAGTTCCTGTAGGGGCTCAGGGGATAGTTCAGTGACAGAGCAGTAGTTTGACCTATGCAGTGACCTAGGTTTCATCCTCAGAACTCCTGGGAGGGAAAAAAAAAAACATGATGTGTGTGTGTGTGTGTGTGTGTGTGTTAGTGTGTTTCTATGCGGATGTCTCCATGCCTGTTTGGCTAGAGGAAGAGGGTTGAAGTGCTAAAGTATTCACTGGTGGGAGTTTCTATGACGAGGTTCTTTTCTGTTGTATTGGTAGCATTCATACTCATTCCTTGGATATAAATCTAACTGTTAAAACCTTTTTCTGTACCTCATGTACTATTGAATTGCTTTTAAAATTTCTATGGATCATGTAGTAGCTTCTAACTTAACTTAGAAGCTCTTTGCTCAGGTTTTTCTAAAAGCTAAGCCTATCGATTAAACAGATTAAATGGAGAGTTTTTATTTCTAAAATAATTTTTCTTTATTTTTATCACATTTCATCTTTTGTCTGATCTACCTGTTGCACATATTATGAGATCGTGAACATTAAAGGAACTGGAGATATGCTGAGCTCTCATCGTTAATCTAAACATGGGTTATTTCTTTCTTGTTTTAACTGATCAACAGTCTCTACTTTGCCTCTCCTGTGATCTCAGCAGTGACAGGTGTTTCCACACCTTCTTTGGTTTATATGCTATAGACCAGGCAGCTGTTTTGATTCAGTAGAAAGTTTCCTGCTAGTTCTGCTTGTTTTCTCTGTAAAGCTTTATGTTCTTTTGAGTCATAATGTAGCCTTTAGTCAACATAATAGTTCTCTTCTATCTCTGTATGCTAGGTATTTAACATGGGACCTGAAGTTTTGCTGTATGTCTGAGTGTGTGACTGGAGAATCTTATTGAGAATCACATACCTTACTAGATATCTAAAGCAATCATGCAACTTCCTTTGATGGTCATCTAAGTCCTCCAAATCTGTTTTTATTAACCATAATCTTACAACCATACCTCTATCTGATTTTTAACACTGAAAAGTTAATTACTGTCTTTAATTTTTTAGAATGTGGCAGCAACAGCAGACAGAAAAATTTGGTGTAATTATTGAATTCAATAATGAACTATTAATATCACAACATTTCAAGGTATAGTTTTGTATTTTCAATTGCAATATTAATTGTGTGTGTACTTTTTTGTGGTTCTGTGCATGTGTGTGGGTGCCCATGGATACCAGAAGCATTGAATCACTTGGAACTGAAGTTATAAATGGGTATAAGATGCAAGATGTGGGTGCTGGCAACTAAACTCTGGTCTTCAGCAAGAGTAATATGAACTTGTAATCACTCGTCCACCCAGGTCGTTACATTGCACTATAGATTATTGCATCGTTTCATCACTCAACACTGCTAATGACTAGATATATGACTCATTTCTTTCTTATTGACCCAAAAATTTGTTTAAGCAGAATATTTAGAGAATAATCATATTTAATTGATCAACTTATATCAGTAAATTTCTTTTGATGGTTAAATCAAGAGTCTTTTGTTTCTTGGTAATTAGAGAGGGGCTAACACCCAAAGAACTCTTGCCAAGGGGAGGAAGAGTGAGGCTTATAAAGTGTAAAATCACAATTACTTCATTCCAGGGGTGAATCTCAGTATTTTTTAGTTAGCCTCATTTTTTCTATCTCCATGGATAGTAGATTATGTTGAAACATGAGACCAAATTAGTCTCTATGTCCCAGTGCTATTCCTGGTCATTACATACACTAATGCAGTTGTTTCTAGAAAAGAAAAGCCATTTCATCAAAATGCATTCATTGATGCACTTTGATGATTTTGGAAAAGGAAATGCTTTTCATGTGCACACGTTCTAAGAGCACATGTTCTTAAACCACTGAGTCATCTCTTCAGGCCCATGATTTTTTTGTTTACCTGTATTAAAAATAAATTAACTTCTGATGAAGTTTAAAGAATTGGGTAGCTGAAAGGTGATCTTAGAATTTTAATCTCATTACACTCTTCCCATATTTGTCATTTTTTTTTTCCGATACAGAAGAATTCTCTGTTAAAAACAGCAGAATATGAAAGTTTTTGAGCATAGCCCGGATTGAGAGAACACTCAAAAATCCTGGTGAAACATAACCACCAGTTTCTTTTGGCTTCTGAAATGGAATCATTGAAAGGGAACATTCCTGATAAACCTTACAGTGTGTTCTTTTTAATGTTTTAATTTTTGTTTATTTTGATTTTGTTTGTCTGAGTGTTTTGCCTGCATGTGTGTAAGTATACCATGTTCATGCAGTTAGCCACAGAGTCCAGAAGAGGGTAGCAGATCCCCTGGATCTGAAGTTACAGATGGTTGTTAGCTACCATGTAGGTGATAGGAATTGATCTCAGGTCTTCCGGAACAGCAGCAAGTATTCCTAACCACAGAGTCATCTTTCCGGACCCCACAATGTGTTCTTAATAAAGGCATGGATGATTTTGCGCATTGGGATGAAAGAAAAAGAAATAATTTATAGATAAAATAGGTTACCTTTTTTCTAGTACTTAGAGACTAAATATATATTCTTATTCTAATGGATTACAATTTTACATTATCATTGATAAAGTGTTTATATTCACATTGACATTTGTATCACTAATATATAGGCACTTTAATGTTTGACAAACATGTCAGTGCTTTTATCAGGTAGAGTTTCAGTGTTGTTTTATTCCACATATTTGCCCAGCTAATCAGTTGCATATAATTCATACTCTATGAATTATGTGAAATGTGAAGTACTGTCTGTGCCTATTCTTTCAGTGACACAATTTAAATAAGATGCAATTTTAACCGAAAAGCCACTGATGGAAGGGTCTGAACTCTACGTGCTCAGTTACTGAAGAGAGTCACTATCATGGTGTGGCTCAGTGTATGATCTTTCTTTTATGAGTTCTTCTTCACTGCAAATTTCAGAACCTAGAAAGAACAATAGAACTTTTTCCATGCAGTTTTCTTCTCTATAAAGAAGAAATTCTATTGCTACCTTAACTGTAATTCTATTATGAATTTTAACATGATCAATAATGTATCACTTTGCTCTCACAAATGTCAAATCATGTCAGGGCTCCTGTTAGCAAAGTACTAACATGTGAGTGCAGGTGTATGTAACCAGTTCTTGCCTGAAGGGATATCAAAGCATTTTTTCTGTCTAAAATTATCTATCTACTCTTTATTTACATACCCTTAATGTAAATAGTCACTTCAGACATATTTGTGCTATGGAACTATTATGATAGTTATTACAAGGATCTTATACAATGGCTAATTTTCATTTTGTCACAGTCTACCCACTGCCTTAATGTTTCGACAACAATCAGATATATAGCCTACATCAAACATACAAGTTTGCTATGGTAGGAATTAAACTCTGACAATGATCATTACAGTAAAACTTGTATCTGAGAAAATGAAAGATAGCAAGCTTAGAAATAAAACAAATTTATGAATTTTGTTTGGAGTGCCTGCTATACAATATGTAAATTTTTTCATCTACTTTAAAGAAAGCTGAGCACACACATTCCAATATTATCAGTGATCTAATTAAACTGAGCCAGAACATAGATTAAGGGAAAATATATGAAAATAAATAGGAAAGAAAATATTAGGAATAGTAGTAGTAGAAAAGAAAATGCATTACTATTGTTATTTTTTTGTTTTTAGTGGGTTTTTGCTTTTAGATTATCAGTCTTCATTTTTAGAATCAACCTTATTGGCACAGTCATCACATTGACTGTGTTTTGTACACATTTTATGCATCAAAACACAGACAAAACAAGGAGTTCTGGGTTGCAAATGAAGATTTGTTTTTGGACTTGTTTTTATGTCTTTGTCTACCAGTTCAACAAATATCCACATGTTTTATAAGAATTTAAATTTTCTTTTATCTCAATCTTTATTTTCACATTTATTACCATCACATGCTTTTAAATCCTATATTTTAGTGAATAGAACAATTCCGTGAGAAAAGGTCTTTCTTTCTCTGCCTGACTTCAGCTCTGCTTCTAAGACATTTTGAACATATCTCATTTAATTCAAAAATTGTTATTGAAAAAGTGTTCATAAACGGAAGGGCTAATGGGGTTTTCAGGTTGAAGCCAAAAGGAAAAAATCCAAAAGAGTTTGTATTCCACTCTTTCACACTTCACACTCATAAGGACTAGTTTGGGTTTTCAAAGACTAATAAATCTCCTTTCTCATTTTTCCACACTCTAAAATTAACTCAAATACATTTCTAACATTGGATAAGTCAGAAGTAAGAATGAAAGAAGTCACAAGATCATAGAGGTACAAAGTTGCAGTGACTGGATATTAAAAAAAAAACTCTTATTCTTATTATTCATACTTTTATTTCATAAAGGAATGAATGGAAATATGTGGAGAAAAGTCAAGATTTTTGACATTTTTAAAGGATGAATAGGAAAAACAAAAGCTGATGATATTGTACTAGCTGAAGCTGAGAGGATTTTCATAAAACACAGATATCATAGATTGCACCTTCTTAGGCTCCATGAGAAAAGTTGGGTACCTGATTTATATATCATATCTGTTGTTAAGGGGAAAGAGAAGGCAGAGTAACTCACAGCAGATTATGTCTCAGCTCAGCTCCTTGCTAATTATATGTTGTGACACGTTTTATAACTTCCTTGATTTTGCATCATTCCACGAGCCTGATGATACTAATTACACATACACATACACATACACATAGATTAAATTTTCTGAGTTACAAAGGAAAACGTGGTTTGATATAGATATTACATTTAAATAATGTTATGTTCCATTAACTAGGAATCTTTCCAACTGACAAACGGGTACACGAACATTGAAATCCGGAACTGCTACACAATGTTTAGTCACCCGTGTCCCGGGGATCACTGGAAACCTCTGGGAGATCAATAACTGAATTTTGCTAATTATATTTTCATATGATTCCTCAAAAATTATTTCAACTACTAGTGTCACAATAAAAATTACCCTTATTTGAAGAATCATTATAAACTTGTTTACCTTATAATCTGAAACAACAACTTATCTTCTCAGTTATTTCATTGTTCAAAATGATTTTAATATGTTAGTCACAGAGCAGAAACACAGCATTTAAAAAGACAAATTGATGGTCCTTGTGGTAAAAAGTTAATGACTATAATTTATTTATCCTGTGCATTTGTATGTATGCAGTGTATGGTCTATGTGTGTGTGGTACATGCATGTGAATATAGGTTTTCATGTTTTCAGAGACCAGAGCAGCACTTTGAGTATCTTCCACTGGAGACGTCACTGTTATTGCATTAAGAAGGTTTCTTAGTGAGCTGGAAAATGGCATTTCCACTAGGTTTCCTGACCAGCAGCAGTTCTTGGGATCTGCCTGCCTCCATCCTCCAGTTCTAAGGTTACAGGTACACAGGAGCAGGCCGAGCTTTCTACATGGATACTGGTGATTCAAACTCAGGTCCTCATGCCTGCAGAGCAAGCACTCTAATGACTGAGACACCTCCTGAGCTTGACTGATACCTAGAATTTAAATAATTCCCAAATACTTTCACATAACATATTTTGTTGAATCCTGATATACCGTAAAATCTGTATAAGGATGGTGTTTTAAAATATTGGCACAATTTTATGAATGGGAATACTAATGATCTGAGACAGAGGCTACAAACTTCTTTCTTAGATTTATAATTCCTAATAATCTTTTATCATTTTTTATGACAGTGTCTCCTTGTAGCCCCAGCTGGCCTGCAACTCATTATGTAGACTAGGCTGGACTTGATCTTACAGAGATCCATCTGTCTCTGCCTTCATTGTGCTGGGACTAAAGCCATGTGCCCATACCTAAAGACAATTCCCAGTCTTGAACTAACAGGACACACACCCTAACAGACTATTTCATTATCAACTATCAGGATAGAAGGCAGCCAATCTGTGGGTGACCATGACAGAATGGCTCAACAAATGTTTACTCTTCCTTGTGTCCATGGCTCAAATCAGAATCTATATTGTTCATTAACAGACTTATTTCTTATATTTGTCACTTACAACTACTTGTCTCAAAGCCACTCTCACCATCAGTGAATATAACTGAGAACTAACTAGCAGCTGGAGAAAGATTATATTGAACACATTTCCTTAGTATGAAAGAGTTTCTTTCACTCTTATAATTTTCTGCTTATTGCTTGTGTTAGAGAATAATAAATTCTTGATTACTTGCTCTTTTATGGCTGCAAGGATTGTCTGTTTCTAGAAAACAGAGCTATTTGTATATTACATTTTACAAAAGATTAAATCTATCACCTCATTACCTGGGGAGTCTGCCTCCATACATAATGTTTATCCCATAGTCATTCTTCTGTCCCACCTACTTCAATTATCTCTTTCCTTTTCTTATTGCTTGGCATCTATTGCCTGAATTACTAGGCCATGAAATGTTCTTTTTCCTATAACTCAGTCTCTGACATTTCCAAATCTTCCTTGTGAGAGATATCAAAAAAGAACACTTTATTTCTTTACAGAATTAATAAGATGTATGGTCTTAATTGCAACCTTTTTTGCTAATTAAAATGCAAGAGGAATGCATGTATTAGAGATAATATCTGAATTTACTACAGGAAATATTCATGACTTTTAAATTTTATGCTTTTGAAATTGTGCTATTATTTGTTTATTCAAATATATACAAATGTATTGAATTCTGTTGCACAAAACAATGAAAGGGGAGAAACTAATTTTATTGTTCATTGCTGTTTGGGGTAGTCTTCCATAGTCACTTTAATTTGTGATTATAATTCATTAAGAAAAAAAAGGGAGATTTTTAATTTTTACTATTTTCTTTCATTTCATTTCACTTTGACACATTAAATATTTAAAGCAATAGTTCATTGCTTTAATTTTTACATATTAGAAAATTAAGCTCACTGCAAATATTCTTTAAATTGTACTATTTAGTTTTATGCATATGATTGCTTTGCCTCCATGTAAGTGCACCTCATGCATGCAATGCCCAGGGAGGCCAGAAGATGGCATCGACTCTCCTGGAATAGGAATTAGAGATAGTTGTTAGATGCCGTGTGGGTGCTGGGAACTGAATCTGTGTATTCTGCAAGAACAGCCAGTGCTCTTAGCTGAGGAGCTATCTCTCCAGTCTTCAGTACAAATTTTCAAAGGCATATACATTCCTTTAAAACATTTTATTATTTTCATTTTTGTGTTTGAGTGTATTGTCTGCATCTATGTAAGTGCACCCATGTTTGTACAGTGCCTATGGAGGTCTGAAGAAGGTGTCAGATTTCCCTGGAACTTGAATTACTGGTGGTTGTTAGGCACCATTTGTGTGCTGTTAACTGAGCCAGGTTCTTCTGCAAGAGAAACCAATGAGCTATCTCTCCAGTTCCCAGTACAAATAAAAAAAAAAAATATAAGTTGTTTTTGTAAAGCAGCTTTAACTCCACCCAGACACAGAGACAAAAAGCATATGTGTATATTATATATATATATATATATATATATTATATATATATACACACTTATGTACTACACACAATATTATATCAAACTAAGCCTTGAATTACATATAGATCTAAGTTAATTCTGGTAGATATCTTGGCCTTACAAATTTTCCAAGATGAGACTGTCTGACTCAAAGGCACTCTCTATAGCTGAGGTATTCTTTTGGCTTATATTGATAAATATTTTTAAGCACTATTTCTAAAGGTGTTTGATTGACCAGAGATGAATATACTGTTAGTGAGATAGGTTTCAACATTACAGAAGAGAGCTGTTCTATGTTCTATCCTCAGGTTTTTAATGTTTTAGATTATTACTCTCTGTCACACAAACATTTTCAAGTACTTTAAAATTATATTTTCAGCTGACTTATATGACTGTATTTTTCAAGATAAAGATGAACTTCTTGCCGATAGTCTAACATTTTCCTTATGGATATCCATTAGTCCTAAATGCATTCTTTCATGGATGATCAGTGTCATCTGAAGAAGGTTAATCATGACATCATAATTACTTGCTAAATCATAGGAACCGGAACTCACATGAGGTATGTTTGTATAGGAAGACATACACAAATGACGGAGAGCAGGAGTCAGAAAAAGGAAGGTGAATGAGCAGGTAGATATAGAGTAAAACAAATGGAAAGAATTTAATAAATTAATTTGAATTTCACCCCACACTTCATACGCAAGCTGAAAAATAATAGAATTTCTCAATTATCTTTTTATATTATATTTTAATGTTTAATGGTGTGTGTGTGTGTGTGTGTGTGTATACACATGCCATGTGTGTGCAGAGTTCAGAAGATGGCATCAGATCTTCTTCAACTGGATTTACAGATTCTTGTTAATCACCAAAGGTGCGTGCTGGGAAACAAACTGAGGTCCTCTGGAAAAGCAGCAAAAACAAGCGTTCTTAACCACTGAGCCATCTCTCCTACCCCTCAATCAGTTATTATTCTAAATAATATTGCTAAGTTCTGTTATGTGAACAGCTTATTATTAGATGGATAGAACAGATATTGAAAGGCATAGCACACATATGTACACACTTATGAAGGGTGATACAAATACTAAACCATTAAAGCAAATTAATCCAATAGTGTGCTTTACTTACAGATATTTTCATGGAGTGAATACAAACTTTTCTCCAATAATGAAAGCAAAACAGCAATACAGATCAGAGAGATTTCTGCTGCTTCCAGATGTGCATTTTATAATTTATGTTTTCTTTATGACATGTTTTTCTATGAAATATGAAAGAAGAAAGTGAAAACATTCCATTTTTCACTATTACAAAAAATTAATTGCCAAGGAAAGGCTACAAAAGAAGACTGGAAGCTTCTTAGCTTCCAGTTTCAGCTTTGGCCTAGAAAGTGCTTCGAAGATAAGGTTCCCAAACTTACAAGGACTACAGAAAGCCCTGGTCGGAAGCTCAGCCCTTCCTTTGTCATGAGAGATGGTGACTTTTCTGGTACCCATTAGAAAAAAGCTAGTGAGGCAAATCACATCTCTAGTCAGAAGGCAGCTCCACAAAGAGCTGGAGCCTAGATCTACTTCTCTGCAAGGGATTTTGGGGACAAAAGTAGATGAAAACACTGAGGTGAAACTTTTGTGAATCACTGGAGGCTGTGTGTGGACAAACTTTCCTTATTGGTTAGATAGATATTCATGCAAACAACAGCCTTGATGCTACCAGCTTCACCTTTCAACGGCTGACACTGAGATACACAGTTCTCACAGTGAAGCCTCAGAGTTCCCTCTGGGACGGAAGGGAGAGAGGTAGCATAATTCTGGTGAAGCACACCCAGAGTCCTCTAATAAAAACCTAGTGAGGGGTGAAATAAGCAAACAAGCAGGATAAATTCATGGGTACTCTGGCAGCTGGAATAACATCTCCCAAAGGCTCCAATTGTTCAGACATTTTGTCTCCAGTTGGTGGCGCTGTTTTCATAGGCCTTGGAAGGTGTGGGCATGTGCTTTCTGCTTTCTGTTTTTTTTCTCCCGAACCTCCTGTCACCATATCTCCCTACCATGATGAACTCCAATATCCCTGGAACCATAAGCTAAATAAAGTCTTCCTTTTATAATTTCTCTTGGTCATTGTTTCTATTACAGCAGCAGAACAGTAACTAATAATGAAATGTGCCAATAATGAAATGAATGTCATGGGGGTAACTAATCTTTCAGATTGAATTTAAGGCGCACTCCACAGGAGGAAACTCATACCTGCTATTATAAATCGACCTAAGAACCAAGGCTGGGACAACCTCCTAGCAAAGAGCCTACCACTATTTTGCTAAATGAACCTAGAATCAAATTCTTTCCTAAATTCTTATCACTATACACATAGATTAGTCCAGCATTTAATCCCTATGTGAAAAGCTTCCTTTTCATGTGAACAACAGTTAATACAGAGATTCACAACTGATCTAAATGCCATTGAAAGATATCTCTAGAGTTCTCGTTCACAAATGAGACATCTTTACCACTCTCCCTCCATTCAAGGCCCAGGGAAAATCACAGAAGATGGTTTGTAAAGATTGTGAGGGAACTGTGTCTTCTCTAACTGGCAGAACTGTATTCATAAACTTGACATAATGTGTGGTTGCCTGTCCAAAACTTAAGCAAGACCAATTCAATCAACATTTCAACATGAACAGGGAAAAGGCCCATAAGACCCAGGTAAGGATCTATTGGCAACTGATGGCTGCCAGGGGAAAAAGGTGGGCAACACTAATTGGAATCATTGAGGAAGAAAAAAAGAAAAAAAGACGCGAGGGGGATATCATCAATGTTGATTATATTCATAAAATTCTCAAGAACTAAACACAAATATTATATTAGAAAAAGAACTGCTCTCCGGGAGAGAAGGCCATGAGGGTCTTCCTTTGTCATATCTTTTGTTATGCTTGAGCTTCTCTATCTCAGCCACGGTGGATGTAAGATAAATTAGAGCTTAAGATTTCCAAAATATCATAATCCCAGTCAGAAAAGAGCATAGGAGCAAAGCACTAAAAATCTAGACCATTTCATTAACACTGTGCAAGGAACAGTCCTGAAAAAGCTGTCTCCAAATATGAGATTAGTTGTAAGATTAACAGACCCTCCTTGCGTGAGACTCCTGGCCATAAAGCCAACAACACTGAAATGGCACAATAAAGGATTTTATATGAATGAGTTATGAGATGTAGTTCTTTCTGAGTCAGGAGGAAAGAGCAGAAAGTGATGTCCAGAAGGTCATACAAACAGCTACACAATTAGTGTATGAGTAAAACATGTTGACCATGAGGGAGCCTGGAGACTCATCCTCACAGTCCCCTCAGCTCTACCTCCTTCTAGCACCCAAGGTCAACAGGGTGACTGGAGCCACTGACGCAGGTGGGGCAGAACTCAAGAATATCTGAAGATGGTCTGAGGCTCCTTTTAATAATAAATTGCACAGTCCTAAGGAGATTTAAGATGTTAATGAGACTTGAAATAAATGCAATTGTAAGTAAAACAGCATGTAACAAACAGAGTATGTGCTGAAGAACCTGGGCTATGGAAATGACCCAGAGCTCTCAGTAGGTAACAAGAAGCACCCTTCTTTTGTACAGAGTTTGCCATTTTTAGCTGCTAAACCACTCTAATCTCTGGTGTCATTCTGAAGAGCGGCAATTAGAAAGAACACAATGAAGAAATGAGCAAAGAAGGGTGCCACAGGCCTTTGCAGTCTTTCATTATAACAAACATTGCCTGTGTAATCTCAGACAGAAAACCAGCATCAAGTTGAGATGAACTCAGTAAAAAGCCAGGTTAACAAGTGCCCATTTATTACAGTCTGTTTACATTCAATTTCACTTTTCATTCAAGGTCCTTGACTTTGGATAAAAATTAGAAGTATTCCAAAACTGAAACACTATACATTGTACAGGGGGAAATGATTACCAGAGCCACACTTGACATGCATGGACTATCAGAGAGGAGATATTTAAATAATGACAATTTATGTTTAGAGAACTCCAAGTAGACCACATTCAAATACAGGTGAGTATTTTAAACAGAGACAGAACTTCTAAGAGAGTCAAAATGTAATAAAACAAAATGAAACACAAATAAGTAATGCTTTTGATGAACTCAGCCACATTCACAACATGGTATAGAAGGAAATCACTGAGCCAGGTAATGGACAGCTCTGACTCCACACAATAAAATGTAAACAGGAAGAAGAATGAAGACTTATAAACTATGGGGAAAATTTCAAAACATATGACTTAAGTATTATCCCAGTATCAGGAGGGGGTTTGTAATAGGAACAGTATCTACCAAGATAATGGTCAAGTTTCCCCAAATGAATGATCTCCAATAAGTCACAATTGAAACATGCTCAGAAAACCACCAGTGATTATTCTGCATTGTGCTTTCTGAGCATCTATTTGAAGCATTGATGGATTTGTTGCTTGATGAAGTATTTGTGAATGAAAACAATCAGTGGTCTTCTGTTTGCAGTCATTTAGACATAAAATTGTGTATTTCCTGATAGTCGAGTGCCAGTTGTCAGTCTACTGAAACAAGTCAACTGAAAGATAAAGTGTTAAATGTTTTAAACAGCTGTTATAGAGGTGTACAGGAGAAATATGTCCAAACTTGTCTTGACAACTAAACCTAGCGGCCTCTCACTTGCATGGGTCACTTTCAGAAGTCAATACCTTCTCATCTATGAACATGGGAAGAAACAGCAGAACAGGAGCCTAAGCAACCATCTCAAAACTAATGTTTAGCAAGGAGAGGGCAGTCTCTCCCCCACCCCCTGAATTCTATGACATTTAGCAATGTCTAGAGACATGTTTTTATTATAGTGATTGGTGAGGCAGATAGCGGTACAGTCATCTGATGCTGGAGACCAGGAATCTACTCCATATTTTAAAATGTTCAGAGCAAAGTCACATAAAAATGAACTATTGGATATAAATGCCTCTGATAGTTGCAGTCTATGGATTGTAAATGGGGTAGGTAAACATACCTTCATTTCCTAGAGTCTATCTTGAATTAAATTCAAACAGCGTAAGAATATAAGCACAGTCTGATTAGCTCTCCAGGGAAGGGAAAGGAAGACCATGCCATCAACCTGGTCCCTAGAGGACTTGGACAGGCTATGTTAGTTCCTGGAGGTATCCACTCCATTATCTTAAGAGAATATGAATCCAAAATCTATTTGTATTTAAGCTAATCTCTGGTCTCACCTTCCACATATAATTGATCCTTTCCTTAATTTCTTAACTTCAGACCCTTCAGCCCTTGTCTGAGACTCTAGTAGGTCATATATTGCTTAGTAATTTTTAAAGGTATTTTAAGTTTTCTGTTTAATTATGTGTATTTGTATTTGAGTGTTGGTATGTGTGAATGTAAGTATCCACAGAGATCAGAAGAGGGCACTGATGCTCTGAATCTGCAGGTACACATGGTTGTCAGTTGCCCAACCTGGGCTTGGGACTGAACTTAGGTCCTCTCCCCCTTAGAAAATTATTTTTGAAAAAGAAATTATTTTCTAGCTAAATTCTATTAATCCTCATGGGAACTGTTTATAACTCTTGCATCACACTATTTTTCAGTTTAGGAATCCATGTCCTTAAATACTTAATTTTCTTAAAATGTCTTTTCTGCTTTGGACTAAAGCCAAAATAGGAAGAAAGAACCAATCCTCAAAGTAGATAGATGCTGCCTTCAGTTGAATAATCGCTAATGTTTTTAACTGTATTAGCAAAAATTATTCAATTTCTATATTCCCTTTCAAGATTTATCATGCATTTGAAATCTCAAAAAGTTGAGAAGGCATATAGCCAAGGTTTTATGAGAATTTATAACTCCATATTTCATTAAATACATGTCTGAATCTAGTGCTTTAATAGGAAAGAACAGGCTTTTAAATTTTAAAACAGAGTAATATAATGGCCCAAAAGGAGAAATGAATGGGAATTCTGAAATATATTAAAATTTTATTTGAACACACAGAGAGCAATAGAAATAAATTTCTTTCTTAAGCACCAAAGAATTATATTTGTTAGTCTGAACTTTAGATATTCAGCTTCACAGACTAATCTACTATCATTACTTCTAGTAAGGGGAAGAACACATGATGCAGACAAGTTGGAAATTAAAGAAGAAAAAGAGTGAAAAGTAAAATGGGCAGCTGAAGAAGCAAGAGGCAGTTGCCAGGGGCTAGTTGGTAGGTTTGGGGCTGCAGGATTCCTAGGTGCTGAGCACGGCTGTTGCTTTCAGAATCTGTGAAAATATCTTTAATTGATTATCTGAGATTACTACATATATTGAGAGAGAGCTTTGATTGGTATTTGAATGAGCTGAGAAGCTGTTAGAGCAGTACAGAATGAGAATTGATGCTATGTATTTTGTTATCTAGTATCACACCTGATATCTCTTATTAAGAGGATACTTAATCATTCAGATTCTGATTGTGAGGGCAGATATACAGTTTAAAGTAAAACTATTTCAGTTTGTTGATACATGCCCGGTGTTCACCTGTCTTTGTTTTCTGATCTATTCACATTGGGAGAGAACTTTCCTAAGAATATGCCGAGTGCTTTGTGTGTTGTATATGTGCTTGTAATCAAGATTGTCATTGCAAATATTTACATGGTCATAAAAAAACTGGAAATCTATCAACTCATAAAAAATCAGGATATTACTTTGTAGTTAACAAGGTAGAAACAATTCTTAAATTGAGAAGAAAAACTATATTCTTTGACACATAAGTTCAATAGAAAAACTTTTCTACAATGCCTCTTTTCCTATGGATATCGACCACTATTTTAAAATGACTGTCACTCTACTAAGCACCTAAAAAAAAATCAAAATAAAAGGTTTCCTTGTCTTCACCTTCTTAAACTCTTTGAGTAAGAAGAACCAATATAGTGTTTTGGAGGAAAAATTGTGAGGTTATTGTTGTTGTTTTATGTATTTAAGAAGTTTTAATTAAATATGTAGTGTGTGGTTAATTACCGTCTGTCCTTTGTTGCCTTCTATTGCTATGATAAAATGCTGAGCAAAACCAGCTTGAGAGGGAAAGGGTTCACTGCATGTTAAGTATCTTAAGCCATCGAGGGAAGCCAGGCAGGACTTGGAGCAGATACCTGGAGGCAGGAACTGCTGCAGGGACCCTGGGGGAGCACTGATGACTGGATTGCTCATTTGGCTTGCTCATCCTGCTTACAACCCAGGGCAACCTCACTAGGAGTGGTACCACCTACAGTGGTCTGGGCCTCACCACAGCACTCAACAATCACTAAAGCTCCTCTCTGGCATGGCCATGAACCAATCCAAAAGAAGAAATTTTCCAGCTGAGGTTTCCTCTTCTCAGATGTGTCAAGTTGACAACTGAAACCAACTGTGACACCGAGCATACGACAGACAAGTCTTCCATCTGAAAAGCGCATGTCCGTTTAAATTCTGTGCTGGTTACATGGAGGATGAAGATCTGGCCGCAGCTCTGAGCTGGTGGCATGTGAAACAGCTGGCTCTCCTGGTCAGCCTGCCCTGACTGTACTTCAGGAGAAACAATCTCATTTTTCCCTATTCCCAGGCACTCTCTCTCTTCTCTCTTCTCTCTTCTCTCTTTCTCTTCTCTCTTGCTCCCAGCAGGCTTTGTCTGGATATGTGGTAGAAGATTCTGCTAACTAATGAACAAGTGAAGATAGTCAAAGGGATGATTCAACATTCTTTTAGCCCTTCTTTTGGTTTTATATAACAATCTTTTCAGACCATGAGGGGGAATATAACATGGGCCATCTTTTAATGACACACAGCGAGGAATGAATACTGCTTTTTTTTTTTAAATTACTTTTCAACACACAAGAGGAAACATTTGAAATTCAATATTATTTTTTAAAGCCAGGAGAAATTTCTGTGCCCAGTTCTGCAGAACAAGAACATTTTATGTTTTATTTTATTTCATCTTGTTTTAAGCTTGGTGGGTTAGAATTTGTTAGCTCATTGGATTGTAAAAAATACGACTGTAGAAAACCATTATTGAAGTGCTTTGTCATTGAAGCATAGTGGCTGACATCCCGTAGGACTATGCTGCCAGTGATTTCATATGCAGGGGCCATTGGAGCCCTGTCTATTTGTTCTGCTTACAAGTCATAGACTCTTAAACTTTTAAAAGAATTGAGTTATGTTTAGCATCATCCCTGCAGTTTCCAAAAAGAAATGAAGTATTTAGAGAAGACCAATAATTTTAAGAAGCTGCAAAGATTTGTCACTCAGTCTCTGAGTTTTCACATGATGAGGTGCATAGTTTTATGGGATACACTGATTAACTCAGGGTCTACCTGTAGTCCACTTGTGGATTGGGTAAAATCCCTAAAATCTATGACATTCACTCTTGTAGAAAACAGACATCCTTTTGCTTCCTTGTAGAAATCAGTGAGGAAACACAGACTCTTGTATGGTAATGAAGAACATAAGATAGATCCAGGCAACTCTTCTTTGCAGCAGAAAACCCTGACAAGAAGCAAGAAAGCTTTGATATGGGTGCCAGTGGAATCCACCGGGAACAGGTAGAATTAAGATTAGTTAGGGTTCAGAGGGGAAGAGACAGATGAGCA
The DNA here is from genome assembly GCA_035773235.1 of Eospalax fontanierii. Classification (NCBI taxonomy): domain Eukaryota; kingdom Metazoa; phylum Chordata; class Mammalia; order Rodentia; family Spalacidae; genus Eospalax; species Eospalax fontanierii. The sequence continues at coordinate 48,483,469 of CM069529.1, read as the reverse complement.
AGTTTCACAATACTGTGAAAGGGATACCTAATCTTCAAGGGCAAGAAACTTTGCTTCTGGAACAATGGGCAGTCTCAATCACTTGTCACAGGACCACTCCTAAAGAGTTTACTTTAAATTTAGATGAAGAAATAGGTGAAATACTTTTGGCTGACCAGCATAACTCTCAACTCAAAAGGATTTTATTCAGAAGTCAAATATAAGTGACCATGGCCCAAGAACCCAGAATCAAGTTACCTGAAATTCCATGTTCCAACATGGTAACTGTTTCATTAAGTTACATAGTAACAGAACAAAGAAAGAGTCATAAATCAAGACACATTTCAAATACCTTGGTGGATATATTCAGTAGGCAGGTCATGGCAAAGTAGGGGGATTTTTAGTATAGTTCTCAGATGAGATCTGATGACATTCTTAGTTTTTTGATTGGTGGGTTCTGGTGGTCTGCTAAGTTAATACATTCCAGGAGGGTTTTATCTTAGTCACTGGATATTAAGTCAGAAACAAAGGTGAGCAAGGAGTTATTTAGGGGCTAAAGATGGCCCAAGATAAATGCTAATTAGGGACTGGACCTGCAACATTTCAAACTTCCACAGTGGAAGTTCTAATCAGTTGATCAGCCTTGCAGAAATAAGGCCGGTTTGAATAGACAAGGGTTTTCCGGGAATTTCCATTCACAAATACCTAGTGTATTAATGAGATGGTGAAATTTCCCTGCCCACAATTCCCATCCCTAGGGCACTACTTATGACTTGGTCATAGACATATATACTTCTGTAAGTCTGCCTACTTTTCTGAATTATTCAAAAAGCATAACCTCTGCTTTCCTTCTTTCTTCCTCCTTTCTAAGCATGCCTTCCCTAAGACTTCGGCCTGCCCCAATCATTTGGATGTTCTTACTGTTTCATCAAAACTTTCCACCATGTGACTGCTAGTGTGCCAAGTGCCTGACCTCCATGACAGCTCTAAAGGGCATGACTTTATTGCTTTTTTTTTTCCTTCTCTCCTCTGTTCTCCTAACAGCACCTGTAGAGAGTACAGCTTGCCAGCTCTGAAGAATTTTCTTTAAATGTTAATAAAATTATTTTAAAGCTTCCATTTGACTCTATTCTTAAATTATTTTATGAATGGAATTAAGAAGACTGAAAGAGGACCCTTTTCACCTGTATCATCAGGCTGACCCTGACTCAGTGGAGAGTTACCTTATATATTATTGATACATTTGATTATGGGAAATACTGCTTTTAGAGCAGGCACAAGAGACAATGGAGAAAGCAGAAAATGCTTAACTTGTGCAAGCAATGGACTCAAGAGAGTTATCTCCAAAACCTGAGCAGCCAGTTATCACCTGACCAGAATATAGGAAGCTCTGCATCATTTCAAACTTAATTTGTCATTGGAATGTTTAAATTCCTGCCTACCTGCATATATATAATGCACAAGGGTCTCTAACCTGCCTGTCAGGAGACCCTGGGCTGGAATTCCAAGCAAGAAGCCTGTTTATAGAAGCAGAAGCAAAGGTCAGGTAACACAGCTATCTATTTCTGTATATAAGCAAGGGACTATTTCCTTAGTTAAGCAGGGATCTGTTTCCTTAAATTAAGATTTTCATGGTTTTGTTTCTTAACCAGCTCTGGGTCTTTACATCTCAATATGGGAATGCATGTTACGTATGTTCTGATTGGGCACTACAAGGCTCTGTCAGGGTCACAGACTAGACATGCAGATGTGGATAGAGACTGTAGACACATGTACACACTGATTTATGTCTTGCTCTCTTCTTTTGTCTGAGGAGCCATGTTACAGTAGTAAAAGTCCCAAGGTAGAACATAGGTCAGGCAAAAAACTCTCCGGATAAAGACCCAGTTTTCCAGTTTTGCCCATCGATTACCTAGTCATAGGACCACACCTAAGAAGGTAGATTCATCTTAAGTCATGCTAAACAGATGGACAGAATACCTAGTATTTATTTTGATGGTGAGCTTTCCTTGCTCAGCATCCCCACCTCCTAGTGCAGACTTGTGACTCTCCATAATTCCTGTCCAGTTTTCTGAAGACTTTAGGAAAGTGTGGTCTTTCTTCTTTCCTTTTTCATATCCATTTACTAAGCATGCTTTCGGTAATATTTGGGGCTGCCCCGGGATCTTGTATTTCTTTACTTTTTTCTCTTAGATTCTTCTCTCCGCCATGTGTCTGTCTGTCCTCCTTGCAAGCTCTAAACCTGCATGGTTTCCTTTTCCCCTCCATTTTACTCCTCAACACAGATGCCAAGATTCCCAGCTTTGCTACCCTAAGTTTTTTTTTTTTCTTTAAATTCTAATCAAATTGCCTAAAGCTTCCCTTTGAGTCCATTCTTAAATTCTTGTATGACTGAAGCTAAGAACTCTCCAGGGGATGCTCTTTCTTCCTTGTATCATCCTGGCAACAATGAAGGCCCATCAAAATTCTGTCACTTATTTGGTGGTGAATGGAGATTTTGCCACTGCATGGGGATCAGTTAACCAGATGAGTTTTTATTTTATCTGTCTCTCCTTAGGACTTTTGAGTCCTTAAATATCTCTGCCTTTCTGACACAAGTAAAACAATTTAAAAAGCCCCTTTCTTCTCTCAGGGATTTAGCAGCTTTTTATTGTTGTTGTTGTTGTTTTCCCTCCGCAGTAGTTCCCTCCAACAACCAGGAAGTGGGGAAGAGAAAATAGGAGGGATTTGGAAAGGTTAGTCCCCAGGCCCGGGCCATAATGATGATCAATAAGCATAGCGTAGACCATATGGTACAAAGGCTGTTTCTTTTCTAACTGGATCTAAAGAAGTTAAATGCCAGCAAACATCATACTTGGCCAGTTACGTGTACTCTCAGAGCAACAGCCCAAACTATATGCACAGCCACAGCCATCTTTATTTATGCTTTCTTCGTGGTTTACTCTTCCAACCATGGAGTGTATATAAGAACAAGAAGATCTGGAGGACATTGCTCATTATTCACAATTACATTTTGCGGTTAAAAAAAATCATGGAATCCCTCCTTGATTTGACATCATGAATTCATTTGCTTTGCAAAGATGGGGTCATCTTGTCACTAGTTTCCCCATAGCTTTTCTCACTTGCATTAGACTACCTTAAGTGTGCCTCCATGCTTCCTAGGGGCACTCCAAAGGGCAGCTCTCCACTGTCCCTACCACTGTTAATCTCCTACCTTGAGATCCAGCATCAAATTCAGATGATCAGGCTTGGGCAACAAGAACCTTTATCTTCTGAGCCATTCCTCTGATATTAGTACACACATTCTGTATTAATATCACAGTCAAACAGAGGAAACACACATCTGAACATACCTACATGCACTATGATAAATGTCAGGCATGGGAAAGTTTGATCCTCCTCCTGACCCTCCCAGAAGTAGATGAACTTCCTTTTTAGTCAGGATGTAAGGAATTCGCTGCACTGTTGATTGACAATAGCAAAGTTTCATAAAGGAAAGAAGGATGGGAATCAGATGTGCTAGAGAACAAAGAATGAGTGTAAATGGATGTGAAATTGTACATTGGAATGGAGTAGATGTATGGAATGAAGTGGCCAAGCTCTCTAATTTCATTCTGCTGGCCAGAAGAACTTTCTAAAATAGTTGATCATGGAGATAATGGCCCATAAATACTTTAAAATGCAACTGAGGAAGAATAGAAGAAGATAATAAAGAAGGCAGAAAAGACACAATGGAAATTACAGCCGACACACAGATGATAAGGTTGAGTTGAATCACCCCCTCAACAGTATGTGGGCAGCAGTGAGGTAAGAGTTATAAGGCTGAATACAAAGATGCCCATCCCAGGGACCATCAAACATAGGAAAAGCAAACAGTATTTCTTGTTTCAAAAACAACTTACCTTCAGTCATTTCCATTATGTATGTTTCTACCACAGACTTGGATATTAGACTGACCAGATGAAATTTTCCCTTTCTGTGGGCCAGATACACTAAATAGTGGAAATATAATGTACTTCTGTCTAATATAATTGTATGTTATGAAATGTATATGAAATCAAGGTAATGGATTGGAGAACATGAAGTCATGAGAAGAAGCTAAGAGTGGATGTTCTCTCATGAAAGTTCCAAAGTCCCTGTGACATTGGTTGGAGCCAGAATGCAGAAAGTGTAACTGCAAATGGGGACTACCCAAGTACATTGGAAACACACTATTACCACCATGTCAAATTAAACTGAATTTCTTCCAGATGTCCTGGGTGGGATATGTGAGCCCTTATACAACAGACAGCATGAACCTGACCCAGAGATTCAGTTACTGCTTTTTCAGAAACCTCTGGTGAGGACCACTTTGCAGTGTTTCCAGCTCCTTATGTTATTGATATAACACCATCCCTTTAACAGTAATTCCTTATTTCTTTTTTCCTGTCCATTTTGGGACTGGTTCTTTTTATATCTTTCAATGGACTGCTTTTCTATTGGCTTGTCTCTCTGTTATAGATTGAATTTCTCTCCATTACATCCAGATTCATCTAGTGAAATCTTGATTCCCTGTGAGAGTAATTGGGACTAGTGATTATAGGAGGTTATTATGAGAAAAAAAGGAGGATTAATAATCTAATAAGTAGGTATCTTTACGAGGAAAGGAAAACTCATGTCTGTGTTTTCCCTCCAGGCTCAGATAACATGAAGGACCACACCAACAGATAGGACATTAGTCACCTGAAAACCAGGTGTAGACTCTGTACAAAGCTCCAACCATGACGAATTAAGGTCATAGACTTCTAGTCTCTAAAATTACAAGAAAAAGAAAAGGATGAAAAGGAGGAAGGGTCAGAAGAGGCAAAAGAGCAAGAGGAGGAGGATAAGGGGCAGGAAGAGGAGGAGGAGGAGGAGGAGGAGGAGGAGGAGGAGGAGGAGGAGGAGAATGGAGAGGAAGAAGATGAGTGATGAGAAAGGGAAGAAGTTCTGTCATTTTATCTTGCCGGTCATTGCAGTCTAAGTTATCATTATCAACTGAATCAATCTCGTGAAGTAAAATTAAATAAACAGGAGGATATGGAGTTTATCTGTCTCACAAGCTAAGAGAAAAAGGGCTTCTCAGGTGAATCAGTGTAGATATCCTCGTCAGATCCAAAACAGTAAAAAGCCTTCACCCACTGCAGATTAAGTCATGGTTTTCAGGGATATTCTATTCATACTCCCTCCCTCTCTCCCTGGACTACTCCTATCCTCCTGTCAAAAAAGGAAAACTATTTTTTTACATAAGCCCTTGCTACAAAAACTGCTTCCTCAAGCTGTGGAGATGGCTCAGGGTGTAAAATCTGAGTTCAATGTTCATAATCTATGTAATTTTGGTTATGAAAGCACATATCTGTCATCCAAGTCCTCTGGTGAGATGGAAGGTGAAGAAAGGAGAATCCTGGAAGCCATGCGCCAGCTGGTCTGCTGTGTGGCATGCTAAGCAATGATGAGACCCCTTCTCAAGTAAGGAAAAAGATGAGGACCATTCCCTAAGGTTGTCTTTTGACCTCTATGTTCATGTGACGTATATGCACACATATCATATGTATACATAAGTAAACACTCAAATTCAACTTTTCTAGAAAGTCCTCTCTTAAAATGAGAAAGAATTTTGCTCTCCTTATAAGAGAGTCATGGTTTCATGTTTTCTCCACTCTGATCCTTATGTACTGGGAGACTCAAAAACCTTTGAATTTTCTTGTGATAGATTAACAGGAGTGTCTTCTACAGAATCTCCAAGTCCCTGGGATTTCCCAGCAAGAGGGGCCACATCTAAGGAGATTTTCTAGGTAGGCACTTGGAGAGCTACGTAATGAGACCTGACTAGGACCCTGGAACTTTCAACCCTAACCCCGTTCTCCATGAAGGGGTCAGTTACACTGGTGATTTGTCATGCTGATGTGATGCTCCGCTTTTCAATTTTTAAATGTGTGGGTTTCATAGAATGTCTGGGAAGACAAACTCCACATGGTGAGAAAGACACATATCTCACCTCCATAGGGACAAACTTTCTGTGATTGGAACCCTTTCAGACCTGGTATTATATGTCTTCATCTGCCTCTTGTTTATTTATTTTATAATAAGTTGGCAAATATCAATGACAGGTTTCCTGTGTTCTGTAATATGTGCTATCAAATTTTTCTCCATGAAACTTTATAGTCAAATCAAATTTTCCTTGATTTTTTGCTTCTTGAATCATAGCTAGATTCAAATCTTAACATGCTTTTTTTACATGATGTATAAAATACAACCAATGAAGAATTGCATCACACTCTAAATAACTATACACATCAATTTTCCAATTTATTCAGCCAGAGATCTGTAATATACCTATAAGATAATGAGGGAAGGAACATAAGTTGTATAATTCTAAGTTTGCCAGTGTGGATCTATGACTACTTATGGACTTCATGAGTTGTAACATATCCCCTACTTCCTTGAAGTAGCAAGCTTTACTGAGTCGGAGAATAGACATCTCAAGCCTCAGATACACTTCTGAAGAATCAGATACAATGTCAGCTATCTGGCAGTAATTTTCAGAGTTAAGGAAAAGTTCCTCACTAAAATAAACATGCTCAGAATCAGCTATCCAATAGGTTATAGCAAATAACCTCAGGTCCAGGAGTCAAAGAGATAGAAATTAGAGTTGTGCCTCTCACCTGTTAGTGAAATGCCCATTTCAAATATCTTCTCTGCTAGTCTAGAAATTTTGTGACCTCATAATAGAATGTTTCTATAAGGAGACACACAAAGCATCCATTGACCTGCAAATTAGAATTTTCAACACACAATTTTGAGTCCAGCCTGTGAATCGACAGGCAAGAAAATGCTGGCTGGGGATTGGTCTGATTGTAAACAGAAAATTAGATGACCATTCTACAACAAAGATGATGAAGAGTACATCCAGAACACCTAAGAGTTCTGGGGTATCTCTGACTATTCTCAGGTCTGGTCATAGGCTCAATGGAAAATTACAGTAGTCTAGTCTGGGCAAGGTTACTCAGAATGAAAGTCTGAGATATCCCATGGGGCCAAGGAATAGAATCAGCTCGAGGAATAATGGACGACAAGAAGAATAAAAGAAGGATATCAAAAGAGGTTAGTGACAAGTAAAACCACATAACCTGTTACAAACAGGAAGATTAAGAGATAAGTACTTCTTCCACATTTGTATGAATTTGATTATAAACATATAAGATCTTTCTTGGGTTTTCTCTTATATTTTTATCTTGTATATTTGTATAATGTGTTTAAGTATTGTTAATGGAATGGGATAATAAGAGTTTACCATCATATTAGTGAAGACAGTTAATGTTTGGAGGCACTTTTATTCTGTTCTGAGGAACATTTTTTGTTTCTGTGTGGGATTGTTGGATGACTGAACATCAGTTCAAATTTAGTTTTACGCAGAGATAAAGTCTAATTGAAGGAGATTATACAGATGTCAAGTCAGCAGAGGCTGTGTGTGCAGGTGCATGTACCCCTGCATGTGTGCAGGTGTGTTTTCTGTGCATGTGTGAAGAGAAGTGTATGTGTGTATGTGTTCAGGTGTGTGTTTGCATGTGTGTTGGTGCGTGCATGCTGTAGAGGTCAAAAGTCAATGCCATCTGTAATTTCTCAGGTGCCACACACCTTACTTTTTGAGACAGAGTGAGACTGAGACTCACTGAGCCCAGAACTTGCTGATTTAGATTCAGTTAGGCTGGCCGGCCAGTGAGCCCAACAATCACCTCTCTCTGTTGCTCAGGTCATTGGGGTATAAACAGGAGCCATGAAACTCAGTTTTTCATTTGCATTCCGAAAGACCAGACTCAGGTTCTTTCACTACCTTGGCAAACCCTTTCCTGACTGAGCCAGCTTTCCATCCCGAAGAATGGGTGTGTAATGATTCATTTTGTGTCAACCTGCCAAGCTCTCTATACCAAGATATTTGGTCGAGCATCAGTGGAGACATTGCTATTGTATTTTTAAATGAGATTATCATTTACATTTGCACAAGGAGATTTTAGTAAAGAAGATTACATTTTGTCTTAGTCTATGTGTTTGCACATGTATCCATGTGAAAATATGTGTACATGAGTGTAGATGCCCAGAGAGGCCAGAAGAACATTTGAAATCCTGTTGAGCTGGAGTCTTATGTGATTGTGAACTACAGCAGATGTATGCTGGAAACTTAACTCTGGTTCTCTGTAACAAGAGCAAGCACTGTTACTAAGCCATACCTCCAGCCCTATTTTTATCTCTCAAAAATATCTCACAGCTGAGTGGATGTTCAGTGTGTAAAGTGTTTCCTGTGCAAAGATGACCTAGGTTTGGGTCCTCAGAATTCGCATAAAAAATCAATTGTGGGCAATTCATAGATCATCTTTCTTTATGGCCGCTTGTGGAACTCTGTAACGATTTCTGTCTGTTGCAAAAGAAGCTTCTTTGATGAGTGGTGACTGGGATACTTGACTGTAAATTTTAGGATCCATATTTTGTACATAGTCAGAAATTACATTTATCTAGGGTTATGACAGCCTTGGGGTATTCTCCAAGATCTATGACCTCTCCAGCCATGTGCATGTGACTATGTTTTCAGTACAAGACATGAGTTTCCTCCCACCGACTGGGCTTTAAGTCCAATTAGGTAGCTGTTGATTGTCCTCAAGATAAAAGTGCCACTACTGTCATTTTCTGTGCCAGTCATTCATGTGGCTAGGCCTTGAAGCTGGTGTTGGACCAACAATCAGTATTCTATGTTAGCAACTTGTGTAGGGCTCTCCAAAGCTATGAGAGTTAAGATTCAGGGAGGCAGTTTTTAGGTCAATTCCAGTTCTTACTTTCAAGTTCTGGGAGGCAATCAAGGGCTGTGGCAATAGCCTGTGGAATTTTGGGAGTCTCTTGGACTACACTGATCAACAACTCAAAGGGAGGTTTTTCCTTTCTGATGCTGTTTCTTCTTTTGTAGCCTTCAGCTATACACAGAGTCTCATGTAGAGGTACTGTATGTGTAATTTGTCAGTATGTTTTTGAACTAATACGTGTCCCTTTGTTTTTTTTAGACATTCTCTCTTTCTTTCTCTCTCTTTCTCTCTCTCTTCTCCATGTTTAATCCTCCTTCCATGTCATCCCCATTGAAACTATCCCCATTTCCCCCCTCCCCTCTTGATAATACCTGTCACCTATGGTCTCACCTCCCTTGAGATCCTTCTTCCGTTTTATCCACATAGTTCCTTGTATAACCCATCTTCTCCCCCTCTCATTTAAATACCCACTTTTACCCAGATTGTCTGTGAATTGTCCGAGCCTAAGTGGCACCTCTGTAGTGCATTCTCTATACCTAAGGCTCATGGATCATAGTACAAGGGTTAAAGAGAACACTAAGGTATCTCTCGTCTCTTATCAATGAGGCTTTCTCATGCAACAGAAGGCCAGGAACACAAAAGGTAACAAATGATCAAAATGTAGAGAATAACTTCAGAATGTGGGTCTTTGGATAGGACTTTTATATTAAATTATACCCACCCAGGACTCAGGGAACTTTGTGGAAAAAGATTGGAAATACTATAAGAGCAAGAGAGGAAGTGCATGTCTGTATAGAATTAAGGCTCTACAGGTTCCTGGGACCCTGTTCATATGAACCTACAGCAATGGTATCAGCATGACAAGGTCCATGCAAATTCAAACAGACAAAATCTCAGTACAGAACTGTGGAAACGAGCAGAAAACCCCAATCTTAGTCAAAGGGTTATTGGCATTTGATTACTGCTGGGTGAGGGAGAGGCTCTAGATAGGCTGACTAGACCTTAATGGAGGACATATGGGGACATTAACAGTGTGATAGGCCTTAACACAAATGACAGAATGTATGAATTCTGATGGGGGAGGTTATAGAAGGTCCCATCAGGGAAGGAGGAGTAAATGATGTTTAAGAAGTTATATATGAAATACAAAAAAAATTTTTTTAAGTTTATATATATATAAAAAAAGTCAAGCATGATGACATCAGCCAGGAGCCTCAATGCTGGGGAAGCAAAGACTGACAGATTGTCAGGACTTGCTGGCTTGCCAGTTTAGATGAAACTGAGCTCCAAGTTCACTGAGAGATTTTATCCCTCAAATTATGTGACGACTGATAGAGGAAGACATCTGATATTAACCTCTGGTGTCCACCCTTCCTTGCACACACATCCCTTATGAAGAAGTTTGAAATCTTTCTGAGTTTTTATCACATCATTCAGGTTCCCGTACAAGTGTCAGTCCCTGTCTTAGCAGTGGACACTTTGATCACTGTCACCTGTCTGGTTCCTGCCTCTATCCATACACCATTCTTTCTCCTTTTGAAAGACTCTGTTCTTTCACCTGCCAGTTTCCTCTTCTGTCTTTATATTCTGCATTCTGCCACAAAGTTTTGTACCAAAAGTGCTACAATAATTTGCTTCTTTTGAAGAAATTTACTTTCTTGGTGATGTTTGAGCTGAAGATGGAGCTCTCTCTTATATGGAACTATTGATGCTTGCTCCTTCACATAGAGCATTATTAAACATACTCGCTGGCTAGCAGAGTTCAGAGGTCTGTTTTCCCATTTATCATCTGCCACCCAACATACCCTTCAGTATCTTATTCATCTCAGATGGTTTTGACATTCATGGGAGTCACAAGGCTATGGGATTTAAATGTAGCATTGCTCTGAACATGGCTTCCTAAACCCTCTTCTGTGTGGGTCTTAGACAGACTTGAGTGGTTTTTATGTTGATGGGTGTCAATTCAATTTTATAATCTTTTAACTAGTTTTCATATATTTGCTATATTCTTTTATGAAGCATATTACATCAAGTAGTAAAAAAACACTAAAGATCATGGTTCATACTCTGAATAATTCAGTGAGTTATAATAATAAGGTAAGAGGTGAAAGGTTTAGAAGACTTAATTTCTATAAACCTCGCAGAAGTAGGAGAGATGGGAAGAGACTTCAAAGCAGCAGAACTAAACCCAACTTAATGGGTAATGAGAAACATTGCTGCAAGCATAGCACCTGAACGAAACCAAGCAGGGTTGAAGCCTTCCAGGCTGGACATGGGTATGGGGCTTTCTTTTCTTAGAATACAACAAGCAAGGCCATACACGGTAAATCAGGTGGAAGAAAAGAAAACAGAACACACTTGGGACTTCAGAACATTTCAGAAAGTCTTGTCGAAGTGTGGGCCCCTGGATGTGGGTTGATAAAACAGATGAGAGAAAATATGGCCGCACATAATCTTCTTTTGAGAAAAACATGGTGAGTGGTGGCTAGGAAAGCGGCAGAGATGGCACAATGAGCAGAAATTTACAAGCTAATTGTACTAACGCCTCCCTAAGGTTGGAATTAGTAGCACTGAAAAAGTTCATTTATTTCTGCCATGTCTTCATTTAGACTGTCTTGGAAAGACTGTCAGATAGAACATTCTGTTCTAAACACTTGTAAAATCTAATAATATAAACACTATGCCAAATTTTTCTTTCTTTGAATCTGTAATTATTACTATCATCATCATCATGATCATCATTATATTTGAAGTGGAACCTCACTATCTTGCCTACAGTGGTTGCAAATACTCCTCTTGATTCAACTTCCTGGGATATATAACTATTTTAGGGCTTAGAGAGATGGTTCAGAGATTGCTAGTGCATATAGCCTTTACAGGTGACTTGAGTTCTGCTTCCAGCACTTATATCTTCTGTCAGGCAGCTCACAACAGCCTCTAACTCCACCTTCAGGGTTTCCACAAATTTTTCTGCCTTCTTCTGACACCTGAACTAACACGTACATACCCAAACGGACACAGACACAGACACACACAAATACACACAATTTAAAAATAAAAAAGTCTAAAATTTTAAAATATAAATGTTTTGAACCTGTTTATATTCATGATGTACAATAATAGTTCTTTATATTTTTATATTTCTATATTAACATTCTTTTGAAGACTTTAAATTTTTGTGTAAGGTATAGAATTAGCATCATCTTATCTCCAAATAATGACCAGAACCAAAATCAACTTCATTAAGAGGTTTATAAATGATAGAAGGTTGAGAACAGGAGATAAACCAATTTGTGAGAGCTTCTGGGCATGTCTCTATTACTCTTGTACACATCAGTTCCCCAGAGTTTCTTCTTTTACCTTTCAGAAAAAATGCAGTTGTATAGTTTTAGAGAATCCCTTAAAGGTTTCTGAAGACAAAGGAAATTCAATAGAGATCAATAGAAACAAGTTACATATTTAAATAATTGGGTACATGCTGTCAGAGAAGAATAGGTATAATTCATAAGTCACATTCTTTGCCCATGAAGTTTAGAGTACAGGCTCAGATGGGAATTGCTTTATTTTCTTGAAGCAGCTAACTATTTGTTCTGACATGTAATATGGTAAATCAATTCACTCGGTGCTTGTGTTAGAGAAGAGGACACTCAACAGGCTTCTGTGGATACTGGAACAAAGAATCATGATGAACTCTAATGCTGGTGATTATTTTGACTTGGGGAAGAATAAGACACATAAGTTTACTCATGATATAAGTCAATATTTTGTTGGGCATAGAAGTTATTATTATACTTGAAGAATAAATAATTTGGTATTTGTGATTTGAATTGTTTCTAATCTCTCTGAAATTTAAAACTAAAGGTTATGCATACCATGTTCCTAATTGGAAGACTTATATGAAAATGAACATATATATATATATATATTTCCATTTCATAGACTTTTGTCACATATGTGTGACCAACCAGTCAAAGAATTAAAAATTTCTTCACACAAAATCTCATATTTATATGTTTATGTATGTTGATAAATTTATATATTTGTATACTTGTGTGAAAATATTTGGCTTTACATGATTTTAATTTTAATTTTGGAAAATTAAAAATTAATACCACTAAACAAATTGTTCATATTCGGGAGTCTATGGTTACAAAGATGCTTTAATAGCATAGTTAGAAATAACACAGTCTAGAGAAAGAGCAATAATTTAAATTCTAATTATACTTTGACATAGTGAGCTATATTCCAAGCTATTCTGAAGGCAGTTACTTTGTATTCAACCACTGTGTTCCAGTAACCATGTTACGTATAGATCAGGTTGAATTACTAACATCTGCATAATGACACACAGTCAGATGGTGGATGGAGTCTAGTTGACCTCAACTTTTATTGAAAAATCTACAGTTTGGTATATTCTTGAGGGTTCATTGGATGAATCCAACTAATAAGATAAACAAATTATTGTACGAAAGGATTTATTCGGCTGTTTTATACAATTAGAGGTGTATAATTAAGCAACTGTTGCCACAGGACAAAGAGTCAAGAAAACACGAGGCTGTTCAATCAGAGAAGCTGAAAACCTTAAAAAAGGGACTGACAGTTAAGTGTTATTAGACCTAGATAACATCATTAAGGGACTGCTCACATTTTCCCTACAACAGATATAACTTTAGGCTTCCAAATATGTAACAGAACTTTATGCTTTAAATTCTTGAATAGTTTTATTATGTATATAATAAAGTGTCAAACTGATTTTCTATACCCCTAATATTGTTGGAGTTCTAACTGAAAATCTTTGATATGGTCAACTAGACTGTACCCACTTATAAAGAATTGCCCTGTAACATAATGTGGAGTAAACATGTCAAAATTCAGTTAAGTGTTTTTATAGTATCAAGTATTGGTTTCCTCCTGTAAAGACCTCAACACCAATCAGAGTGTTGGCTAGTTTTCCCTATAACAGTTATATCACTCCTTGAATTTACTAACTTATCAATATACTAGTTTCTCCTTTAGAAGTTCAAACATGAATCCCAAGGTTGAAAGAAACCCAATTGAAGATGTTCAGAATATTAGCAATTATAATGAAGTTTGAAGAATACCAAATAATCCCAAAGACTTCAGGGCTTCCTAGAATTCTTCCTCATCAAAAAGAAAGCCCATGATTCTGAACCAGTAGCAGGACTTCAGAAAGAACTATTGAATTATAGGCACATTTTTAACCTATTTTATTAGTAATTCAAGGCCAGAAGTAGTCAAATTAAATAGTACATTTGACTGGAAAGCACAAAATCATAAAAAGCACTGCATTTCAAAAACTAAAGTTCAATGGGCTAATTCAGAAATTGAACAGTACTTCATTTATACAGATAAATTTGCATATTTACTGATCAAATTAAGTTAATATAATTGGTCTGGAAGAGGCTGGCATTTTCTCTGCAGATAAAGTATTTTATCTTGCTGCTTAAAATTATTTATCTACTTGTGGAACGCTGCATGCTCTTTAGAGCACCAATAGAATGGCAACAGTAGACAATTGTAGCAACCAGATGACACTACTATTCTGGCAGCTTCTATCAAAGTCAGGAACATCATTGGAAGAAACACATGGCTCTCTGTAGAATAATTATGCTCCAAATAATTCACTGAATCAAACTTCTCATATGCCTTTAAGTTGGTAGATAGATGTTTAGAGATTTAAAAAGAGTAAGTTACATTTTATAGAATATGTGGATTGTGGCAAATATAGATACCCCTGTATATCTGTGAACAAAGTCTTCTACAAGCAAAATAGTGGATCAATTACTCTATACACTTTGGTCCAGAGTCTATATGTAATTGATAAGAATATATGGAACTGATTTTATTAACATTAAATTTATTCCATAATGATTGCTGCCTGTTATATTTTGATGTACCTTGAACATAAGCAGATGAAGACCTGTTGTGGAGTCTTCACTAAAATGAGCGTTTACTGGGTCAGTCTTTGCAGCACTTTCCAATTGTCTGTTAAGAAACCTGATAGAAAGGCTAAAGCCTCAGGGCAATCAATAGAACTATACTCTCTAGATATCTGGAAGTTCTTGTCCAACAAATGAACAATTCTTGATACTAGATTTATTCAGTCTCCTTTGGATACCAGCACAGTTAGCAGTCAGAATTTATTGTCTTTGGCTTTAGCAATCAGCAATATGCCTGATAGGTAACTTGCCACAGGCATTTACAGAGACATATATTTCTCATGGTTTCTAAGTGATAATCTCACATTTGCCTTTTCCTTGAGGTTCCAACTGGGAACTATTTGGAAATGATTTATTGTTGTGCTCCACGGATGGAGTCCACAGAACTCCATATATCTCTAAGGAAGACTGGCTGAAGATTCACATAAAACATGTGCAGAAATGATGCAGGTATGGAAAGAAATCTGGCGACATCAGGTCAGGATCATAGCCAGAATACTTATTCTTTTCTTTCTTAGAATATTTGGTAATTCAACGGTAGTTGAGTGAAAGTAATAGTTCTTTACCTTTTCTTTTGATTTTGAGAGTAGACTAACATTTGTAGACAATGATGTCTGTTTACTTTTTTCTTACTTTTGAGAATTTCACACATGCATACAATGAAATACGATATCTACTTGCCATTTCTTCCTTCAACTGTCCCCATATCTGCCTTATCACACCCAACCCCACTGCATGACTGTTTTCATAACACACAGCACCCAGTTAGTATTGCTTGTATGTGTATGGCTGTGGGCGATCCACTGGAGGGAGAATCCAGTTAGTGGTCACATCTTCATAAAAGAGCGAGTCTCTCTCCCCAGCAACTATCAACTGCCAACAGTTCCTCAGTAATGAGTAAGATTTTGCCTTGCTTGATATTTCAAATATAATTCAGTCCTAACTGAGTATATTGTCCCTTGGAATACCAAGGGTAATTCTTATTAAAATCTTACTTGTGGAAGCCTCCAACTTCATATAAAATTGAATTAATACAATTAACTGATACAGTAGTTCATTCTAGACCTGTTATAAGAGCGCAATCCTCCATTGAGAAAAAGGCATGAGCTTTCTGAATCTATGATATAGCAATAGTAGCCAAAATGTATTACCACCATCATTTTGGTTTCACTATGAGAACATTGGTTATTGAACTGGCCATTAAACTTTATCCAAATCACAATCCTGTAGTTTTACGTCTGCTCATTGAAAGATGACTATTTGTAATACCTTGAGAGTTAAGTATATTTGAGCCTTGATTTTACAGTCTTTCTTACTTAAATCTGAATTAATATATTTGAGATGGCTCTTATTTTTAAATTGGCAAAAACATTACTGACATGAGACTTATGAATTCCTTGAAGAAGCTCCATTCTCAATGTTTAATCTGCTCCAGTAGTGAAACCTAACATGTCTAGTTTGAATTTCACTTCTGTAAAACCATTAAAATAAGTATTTTATATACAATGGATATGTTTATTTGGGATCTGCGTGACTTCTAATTAAAACTTCAGTAAATATTCCAACTGAAAATATTAAATAAATTAGGAAATTCTTAAAAATAAATTCATGTGCCAGATTAGTATTTATAAAGAAGTAACATTCATATGAAAATATTCTAGATGTTAAGGTGTTTGCTTGACTCCTGCTGTAAATGAATACATTTATCCAGCCAATATATTTGTTACAAATAAATTTTAAGCTACCTTTTATTTTTAGAAGTAAAAATCATACTACCAGACATGCTGAGGTCAGCAGAAAATGTCTTGTTTCTTCAAACTACATCTCACTATGGTTAACTTCTGAAAACTACAAAATTGAGCAGAGAAATGTAACCCCTTTGCGGTTGATTTAATAATATGAGATGAAGTTACAGATTTCTTAAAAAAGCAATACAGGGAAATCTATACCTAGTTTTCTCAAAATTACTTACTCAAAATTACAAGCTCATTATGCCTTGACGAATATATATATATGTGTATATATATATATATATATATATATATATATACACATATATATATATGTATATATATTCTGTCTGATTACTTTCAAAAACATCTTAATTTTGAGACTAACATATATTAGAGAATGTATTAATGATTAGTTCTTATTAACCAGTATTGGCTAGGAAGATATAAAACCATTTTATTTATATACCCATCATTTTGTGGACATTAGGTTGTTTTAAGTTTGTGGTTTGTATAAACAAACTACTGCTGTAAACATCTGTACAAGTCTTTGTATAAACATAGAAAACCATCCTTTATTTTGAATAAATACCAAACTATGGTTGAATGACTAGAAGTCATGGTGGTTGTCCATGCTACATGTTGGGAACTGTCAGACTGTTCTCCAGAATGGATATGATTTTTATAAACGCTTCTGTGCCACCTTACCAATGCTAGGTACTATCTTTGTTTTTAAGTTTTGCATTTATAAAGGATGCGTAATTCTATCTCCTTGTGGTTTTATTTTCATTTCCCAAGTCACAAATAGTGTGTAAAGTGTTGTAAAATATTCATTTTTTCTTTTTGGTAAATTGACGTCATACTTTTTTCCATTATTTACAGTGGCTTGGTTGCTTCCTAATTGTTTGTCATATACTAGAATAACTAATGCTTCATCTCAGTCTGTCCACTGTTTTTTTCATTCTATTAAGGTATATTTATGGGACTGGAGAGATGGTTCAGTGGTTAGGAGCACTTGCTGCTCTTCTAGAAGACCCTCAGCTTACTTCCTAGCACCCACATTAGGAAGCTCATAACCATCTGTAATTTAAGATCTAGGGCATCTGACTCTTTCCTCTGGCCTCCAAGGATGCCTGCATACACAGACAAACACACACAGACACATACATAAAGTCATTTAAAAACTAAAAACAGTTTTGAAAAATATAAAATTTTAATTTTGATGAAATCTAAACTTTCAGTTTCTTTAGATGTTTGTAAGTTATTTTATTGTATTTAATAAATATTTTCCTGTTTTAAGATCAGTAATAATTTTCCTCTTAATTATTAATTATGAATTATTCTTTTAAAATTATAGCTTCAGATTTAAATTTATATCTGTTGTTCATCTATTTCGGGTAATTTTTATGTGTTCTGCAAGTTATAACATGTAACATGGAACTGGAGCCTGAAATTTTAAGAGTATAGATGTTAACTTGTTTTAATCCTATTTGCTGAAAAGACTACCATTCTTCTAACTATATGGTAGAAATTTGATTATGGTGCTTTGTTCCAAAATGATTTGCCTTGCTGTTCTTACCCAGATTTTTAATCTTGAGAAGTCTGTACAATATTCAGTCTGTGCTAAATCTTTAATATTGAAAAAATACTGTTGACCTATTTCCTTTTGTTTAGAGATATGCCTTCATTTATACCTATATAATAGATTTTTCACTGTGCTAATAAACTACTTTGATTATTGTTATTTTCAAAAATGTTGGCTATTGCTATTAATGTGTAAATGTGTTTCAGGATCATTATTTCTACTTCCCAAAGAAATCCCATTACAGAGAGTACCAAAATTTATAAAATGGTAAGCTGTTATATTTAGAAGCTGGCTACATGCCTTCATTTATTAATGATTTATTTCTTATTATTTTAAAGTTTATTTAGTGTGTATGAGTGTGTGTGTGTGTGTGTGTGTGTGTGTGCGTGTGTGTTGCTATCACATGCATGTGAGGTCAAAGGACAACGCGAGAGTTGGTTCTCACCTTCCATCTTGATGTGGCTTCTAGGTGTCAAACTCAGGTCTTCAATTTTGGAGGCCAGGTCCTTTGAGCTATCTCACCAGCCCTCAATGTGAATACTTTTGGTCCAGTTAAGCAAATATAAGTGAATAAGTTAAACCAAGTATAGATAGTATATATATTACAATGGGGACCAAGAGAGGAAAGCTAAATATCTAGGAAAATATAGCTGTGTTACACAGTGTCAAATAATTTTCCTCTCTATTCCAAAGTATATGGAATATTAATTTAATTGTGAAAACATTGCACCTGTGTGTGTGTGTGTGTGTGTTCACTGTGTATGTATGTCTGTGTTTGATATAGAATAGACAAGGTACAGGAAGAGGCGTAGAGAAGAAACATCCACCAGAAAACCTTCTCTTACAAAGATTTTCCATTGGAAATAAACATAAATGGTGCCTCTGCATTGGAACTAGTCCAATAAAATTTATACTGAATTAAAAGTAATTTTGAAAATTATTTCAACAACTGGAGTAATTAAAACTCAATTTCGCTTTTTGGTTATGTCACTCCCTAAACTTTGACAGGGGAGGAGGTCTGGAGATTAGATACGATTTTTGTTGTGTAGTCAAGCCTAGTCTTGTACTCACAGAAGTCCTTCTCAAACTTCCTTATTCACAAACTTGGAATATTACAGTGAGGCTCTTCTACACCAAGATCAGAATCTTGTTAACTTCACAGTTCTCCACAATAGCTGTCACCATTTTGACATAATAATAAAATACCACTCACAGATGTACTGTCTAGAGAAGTTGCTGTCAATATGTCATGAGTTGAGGGTCATAAGGTCCCGAGGCAGCAATATTTTAGCCCCCACATGTTAGGTTATCATTCAGATGAAAGAAAAGACATGAAAAGACTTTCCTTTCCTTAAGGCCTTTTGGAAACTGTCATCCTGTGAAAGTCATTATTGAGCCAAAATGGCGTTCAAGAGAATTTTTGCACCTGGTGAATAATTCACACTCTCTAGAATATAGGTCTTAAATTGATGGAAAGTTTGGGCTGCTTGCATTCAGATATGCAGCTCCAAAATCTTATTTTTGACCATTTTTATAGGTTATAGTACATTAAAAACTGGCTTATTCGCTTAAATTGCCAAATTGATGCCTGCTTTCCCTCGGTACACTGTTATTTCTGCATGTAACACAGTGCAAGAAACACATCAGTATACTCAGTCTTCCAACTGGGGTTATTTAGTAGGGGCTAGAAGAAGAAATGGTATATTTGATACCTTTATCACCTTTAAAACTGAATATTTCACAGTCTCGAGGATCTGATAAAATGATAGTGCTAACTTTGTAAGATATTTTATCACCTTTGCAACTTTTTTCTTATATTGATATTACTAAAATAAAAGAGCTACATCTCCCATTTGGCACATGACTTTATCACTCAGAGTTTATCACTGGGAATTTTTGATGTGTTTTCAGTTTGTTTATATCAAATTTTATGAGACAATTTGTCATTCCATTTAGTAAAATAAGAGAATATTGTTTAAGAATAAACACTACTTTGAATATAAACGAAACAAAGAAAATCTAGTGTCACCCAGGTTTGGAATGTCAGCATTTTAAGAGTTTTGAAATGATATAGATCTTGTTTGCCATGGATTTGGTCTTGGAAGTGAGAGGTACCATCATTTCAAATAGGGAGAGTTGAAGAATCATCACTACACCTGCCAAAAGTGTTTCAGTCCAGGAAATCTTTCTCAGTGTTTGTGATATCATTCTGAATCGTGAATCATGAGGATATCAGTTAATAAACTGTGAAATCAGGTTAAAGTTTTACAATAGCCCTAGGAACATAACAATACTTCAGAAGGAACCAGCTGAGGTCACATCCACATAACGTAAGAGCAATTGACATTCCCAGGAACCAGGATCTGAAGACAGAGCAGCAATCATAAGCAAGGCTGACCAGAGCATGAAAATGCAAATGCAGTAAAAATGTAGACATTATGATCTGTGTTAAAAATATTCATCACTTACTCATCAAAATTAATATACATATTTGAATTGATAGTTTTGTTTCTTTAAGATTCTATTTACGGAAATAGAAACTTGAGTTTTGTATATATTCTTGAGCTATCATGAAATACTATTGTTTTGAATTTTTCATCATATAAAAGTCTACAGGCATTCTTACATACAATAAATACAAAACAGAATCATAGCTATTTTGTCCAATGAAGTAAGTGTTAAGATTAGATATGTATACTATACCTAAAATAATTGTGAGTTCATAAAATAAGCTTTGTCTCTCATTGGTACAGTTTCAATAATGAGGAGCAATACACTCATATACATAAAATAAATGCAGTAAAATATTAAAACCAACCAACCAACCAACCAAGTGTGTTCATCAGCAGCTCTAGGTTCAGAAAAAAGTTCTTTAAGTGAATGCCACCCTGAAGGGCAACTGACCTTGAGATAAGCCTGAACTCTGCACCACCCAGAATGATAGACAAGAGAAGGAACTCTGATTTTCAACAAGTACCCCCAACGCCTAGGAGACTTTGCACATAAGATCTTTGTTTTTTTTTTTTTTTTTTTACTCATTTCTGCCTTCTAATTTCTGCTTTTTACTATATTTTACTATTTTTCCATTTTAAGAAGATTCTTTTTTTTTCAATTTTCGTTCTCTTCATACATTTTTTGTTTGTTTGTTTGTTTTAATTTTCTGAGGCAGGGTCTCACTATGTATCAGTGGCTTCCCCGGGACCTCCTATGGGTTCAAACATACAGCACTCCCCTGCCTTTGCCTCTTGACTGCTAAAACTGGCATAATTAGGTAATTCCATTATTCGTTTTTTTTTATTTATCGTGTAACCAGATTTTTAAAAATCTCTTTCTCTTTCATCTTCCTTTCCTAATTTTCATCTTCTTTTATTTTCCTTTTCTTTAACTGTAAAATTTTTTCCTTGATTTTCTGTCTCCTTTGATTTTATTTCTTGTAGTTTCTTCTGGAAATCAAGAAACTAAGAGTCAGTCCAGGTGAAGCAGCGTTTATTTATGCCAGAGGGCTGACATCTAAATTACCCCTTAATGGCAACAGTCTTGAATTTAAATTTGTAGAGCAATTTATAATAAGAAAGCAAGTAGGGTGTTCCAGAAGCATATACTTCATAGTTAAGCACGCAGTTTCAAAAGATCAGAAGAGTGGAACAGTTTGGTAAACAAAGATTTGAGTGGTAGGTAGACTGGTGATAAACCACAGGGGCAGGGATAAGATTCCTGTTGTTTTATTTTTAAAATTTCTTCTTATTTTCCTGGGGTTTTTCCATGGTTCAAGGTTCTTATCAACCATATTATTAATAGTAAATTTCCATTTGCCGACACACAATCATTTGTTACTACTTTGGTTAATTTTTAACCTCATCTTACCCTATGTTGTTTTGCCAGTTTATGTACTATGGCTATTTGGTAGTATAGTAATTAACTGAATTTGTCTTTATTGGGTTGAGTGTGGTGGTATTGTCCAAAAGGTGGTTTGTGTTAGGTTTCTGGCAGACTCCAAAATGGAAGCTCAGCTCCCGATATGCTAAAATGGTGGGTCCAGGTTTGAGTTGAGCCTCAATAAATCCCTCTGCTTATCAGGAGACCAACCAATCCCAGGCTAAACTGTGAGGTCTATAGCATGGAAACCCAAGTCCCTAATTGCCTAGAAAGGATGCCTGACCTTTGGTGCTGGTTGCTGTATCTCTGATCCCATGAGGCATTCCAGCAGTTTGACCCACCCCCCTTCACCCCAATAAACTGCTGTCCTCACAGAGTTGTCCTGATCTGTGTTCTTCGATACCCCCCTTCACTCCTGGTTTCCAATGGCTGGGTCACTTCTCTTCAAATAATCAAACTGCTGACCAGACAGTCCCACCTGTGATAGGGATCATCTTGCCCCTGCTGGCTCTGCTGCTCACTGCATCAGGCCTGAGATTCCTCTGTTCTGCTACCCTCTGACAGAATTCAAGTGAGTTTTCCACTCATAGAGTAGCTGACCTATTTCTCTGCTTTCTACCTCTCTTGTTGTCTCTTCTCCATTTCTCTCCTCTTTGTCTCTCGCTCTCCAGCCTTCCTCTACCTTCCTGACTGGAGGTCTTCCTTTGTCTTAAGAGATTTTCAACTCAGTTTCAAGTCATACCAGTATGCTGAACATCTCTGCACACCCTGCTGAAGGAGCCCCTCACTTGTCCTTGGAACACCATGACATGAGACTTGAACACTATATCATGGAACAGCAGCATGGCAGGGATGCCTCTCACCACTGCCACTCTTCAGGGAGGACCTCACCTGCCCTTACTCTTCCTGGACTTGGAGGGACATCTCTCACTTTCTTTTCTCACCACTCTAAAGATTAAAGTGGTCTGGAATCTGCCAGCTTCCCAATTGGCCCTTGTCTTATGATCACCCTAGTCTTCAGCCTCTTCTTCTCTACTCTCTCTCCCCTTGTTTCTGTTCTCTTGGGAGGGCTTCTCTCTACAGTCCCCATTTCCTGTGGGTGGGCTGAGAAATTCCTCCCGGCACTCATTACTTCACCACCAATCTAATCTTAGGCCTCCTTTACTTCCACCTTTTGTTCCTACAGGCTGTCTCTCCTTCCTCTAGCCAATCTGGAATCCTCTCACTCAGAATTAGACTGTTCTACCCTTCTTGCATCTCAAATCTCTGTCCTCTTGGACTTAGGGACACTATCAAGACTTGCAATCTTATTTTTATTGCAATACAGTTGACTCCTATATACAGTTGGTAAATTCTTACAGATTCTGAGGCCATCTTCTACCACATGGGAGAAATGGGCCACCCCAACCCTTGCTTTGCTTCTCAAATTCTCTGTCTTTGCTTCGTCCTGCCTTTGCTGAGTGCTTCTGGCCTGGACCACAGACATGTAGGTCTCTTTAAGTATGCCCACTTTTCTACATTCTTCAGAAAAGCATGATTTCTCTCCTTTTCTGTCCTCATATCCCTTTTCTAAACATGATTTCTTTAACCCTTTGGGCTGCCCTGGCTTAGTGTTCTTTTTCACTTTTTCTCTAACCCTGGCTTCTCCCCATCACATGGCTGCTGGATTGCCACATGTCTGACCGCTATGCAGCCTCTAAACATGCATGACCTCATGCCATTTCTCCTTCTCTTCACCTTTCTCCTCCTCACCACAGCTGCTGAGATTTGAGCTTGCCTAGCCTGAGGATTTTTCTTTAAATTCTAATGAAATTGTGCTAAAGCTTTCTTTGGGTACATTCTTAAATTTTTTCGGGGATGAAACTGAAAACACTCTGGAGGACTTGCTTTCTCCCCATATCATCTCAAAGACTACAAATAGACCCTCAAACCTAATAACTGAATTATTTGTTGGCCATATGGAAACTTTCTACAGGTGCACTGAATTTGGCTGTTAAACAGGTGAACTCCTTTATCTATCTTGCTCTCTTGCCGTTGGGCATTTGAGACTGCAAACTGCTTGCATCTTGAACATAAGAAAAAGAAAAAAAAAAGTTCATGCTCTGATGAGATGTCCTTTCATGTACACAGGACATGTGTGCAGGATATAGCTCACCTTTTTTTTTTTTTTTTGTCTGATGCCTTCATGAGTTTCTTTTCCAGCAACAGCTTTTCTCTAGGAAGGACAATAGGACAAGATCCAGAAAACTTCCCTACACATATAATGGTACTTTCTTCAGCTATATCTGTATGAATAACTGGGTGCTTTCTATAAGTAAAAAGGTGTTTCTAACTACATTTAATCTGTAGGATATGTGAATCCCAAGGAATTTACAATCTGGTGGAAGATGGGCTTGTTTTATTGTGGGGGTCTGGGTATTGAGCAAGGCAAACAACTCCAGATACCCTGAAGGGACGTCAGGTGTCTGGCCTGCTCTGCCTGATGTGATAACCTGGCTCCAGGAAATTACTGTAGATATGTCTTCCTTTTCCCCACCCCAGACCAGAACCAGGTTTTTGGGTTTCGTTTCCTCATTCCTGAACTTCCACAGCCTTTCCGCCCTTTATCCCAAAACCCACCTTTAACTTTCCCACCTTCTGTGATGGTCAGAAAGGCCTCCCTATATAAACTCCTGCATTGGCTCTAATAACCAAACTACCCACCTACATAGTATACCAGGAGCTCCTCCTCCCGATGCACTCTGAGCCACCTGAGGACCTGTTTGATTGTCCTCCATTCTCTGACATGGCTGGAGGACAACAGCTGTGCTGGAGATGGAGACCCATCCACAAATGGTGCCCAAAGTGGGTGGATAGAGACCAACAATGGCGATTGGACACTCCAGGATGTGCTGAAGAAGGTGAGTGCTCCCCACGAGGGACATCGGCTTCGGCCCCGCCATCCCACTCTGAGGACGGCAAGGTTTCTTTCTGACTTCTGTCTTTTTCCTTAGGTCTGAGTCCTCCAGAGGGACTGGTTATGTCATGGGGTAATTGAAGGTTTCTGACCAGGGCTACTCTGGTGTTAGATGAAGGCCCACATGTCCTCTGACCAGACCCCGACTGCCCGACTGGGTGTGGGCAATGACCTTCTGTCTTACTCTCTTTGATCAAAAGCCTGGTAATGCAATGATCCATTAAAGACTCTTAGAGTGGTTGCCAGTCTCTTAAACTTGCAGTGAGGCTTACGTGTGTATACTGGACTGAATCCCCCTGGGACCATGGACCAGGGAATGTTCTTCCTGTATTACATGATTCTCTCCTTTCCTATCATGGACATTGCACCAGCTCAATCAAGCTACAAGTGAGGGACTGAGCTCCATTAGTTAGAGCTTTTAATTGCCTCAGGGCAGGTTAAAGCTGTAAATACCTTGCCTCTCTAAGAGTTAAGGAAAAAAAATGGTTTAAAAGAAATTCCGTTCCTTCGACCTCTCGCCACCATGGTTCCCCTACACGGGTATTGAAAAGAATAGTTAGATTGACCTGAGATTCAAACCTCAGTCACCTGTAAGCACTAAACATATGTAAAAATGGCTAGCCTAGAGTTTTCGCGTCTGTCTTTGGTTCTTGTCTTACTGAGATCCTGTCTCTGTGACTTGGCAACAGTGTGGCTTGTACTACTTGTCTGTGTCTGTTTTGGTTTTGTCTTAAGTGTTGTGATTGCTTCATCATGGGCCAGAGTGTTTCCAAAAATGTCAAAATGTAACTACTTTTAAATGTATACTGACCAACTTTTCTAAATGCCTTTTTCTAGCTTGTTATCTGAACATGTAATTAACTCTCTGTAGAGAAAAAAGGTTTTAAAAGTTGTTTCTTTCCTTAGACTTTTTCTCCACCATGGTTCTCTTCATGGATGGGAGAAAAGAGCCATTAGATGGCCTGAACTTTGGACCTCAGTCAACATGGTCCCAAGACAGCTGCCTTTCTAACTAGATCTAAGCATTTTAAGTTTTCGTGAACTGGAGAGTCATATACCATGCTGTATAGAACATTTAACTGGGTGTCTTTTAAAAGTAAAAAGGAAGTTTCTATTATATACCATGTGCTTGTTCATGATCATGGCCCATGCCCTTACTAGGTGAGAGGAAACCATGTGGTCTGGTCTCCATATCTTATGTGTGTAATTTCATCAATATGGTGACAGCCACATGGCCTGACTGCCACCTTGGACAAAAAATGTTTAAAATGGCATTGATGTGCTTGATCTTGCCACCATCTTAATTCAGCCACATGACATAGTTCAAAATGGCCACACCCAGGAATTTACTGGTTCTATAGAACTCTAGGAGATCATGAAAATCTAGGAATTCCCTGGACTGCAGGCATTTAATGATATGTCCTAATCCTATTGCAATCTATGCTTTTGTTTTGGTTTTCATTTTAGATTCTTGATGGGATCATAGACAAGCAAGTGATTTCTCATGTGGTCTTTTGTCACAAGAGTAATACATTTCTATGTCAAATTAAAAAGAGACAATATCAACATTTTAATATTATTTTGGCCTGTTTCTAATGAAAAGTATTTTAAATTTTAACTTTAATATGGTATTTACTAGTTTGCAAAATAACTCTTTTTACATTGTCTTATGAATTTACTGGTTTTTACAAGGAACTCTTTTAAATTCTGATATTTATTTATATAACATCTTTATCTGTTTTTAAAGGAAATTATTTTGCATTTTAACATCTTTATATGGTATATTTGCTGATTTCGATTGAAAATCTTATGTTGTTTTGCATAACGTATTTATCAGTTTCTAAAGGGAACCTAAAGTTTTTCTAGCCATGAGCTTCTAAGATTAGCTAGATACAAAGCGTGCTGGTACTTTTGTGATGGCCACACCTGGGAAGCTTATGTGAATTTGTAGTACTCCGGGGCCAATCAAACTTTACAAGAGACAAACTGCTACCAGGAAACAACTGCAGCAATGGGAAGTAAAGAGGACTGGATGGCTTGGATGGAAGGTGTAAGATGCAGCGTTTGCTGATCTTAATCCCTGTCTTTTTGCATTGTGATCCAAAGCCTGTTTTTCTGAAATAGAGTATTTCCCTCTCTGATCTTTAGTTGCTCCAAGCTTGCTTTTCCATGTCCTGAGCATCACTGCTTTTTACTTTCTAATTACAATGTCCTACACAGACTAAAAGAGAAAAACTTTTTTTTTTTTATCAACCCTTTCCAGGTTCCTTTACGTATCATTGTTTTTTGTGTTCCTTATTACGGGTATTTAGTTCAAATTTTGTATGGCAAATTATAATATGTTTTTTCTGATCCAGACAAACTGAAAGCTCTCTTTAAAAGAAAGTATCCTGTGAGCTAATAGTCTTGCCTCCTGCTTAATTAAGAAAAAATTTTGTACAAATAAGTCATAACTTTTAAAAAAGGTGTTAAAAACACTTAAAGAGTACGTATTAAATCTTTCAGGTTGTTATTAACATGAATAGACAAACTAATTAATTATGAGTATAAGTTTTTCATGCCTCTGGTCACATCAAGTATAACCAAAGAGGGTCTCAGGTCTGACAATAGAAAGGCAAAACCTTCTGCCAGTCTAGCCATTCTTGATCTTGGGTGCTCACCAAACACTCATGGCATTAAAGTTAAAATATTAAGTAAAGTAATATCTTAATAGCAAATCTTCTGTTTTAATTAATCAAACCCTGTTCTAGATAAAGGACCCAGCAGATGAAAAGACTCTCTGGCTAGATAAATGTATACAAGTTATAAGAAAGACAGATGTTTTCATTTATGCTAGTAGTAATTAAGCTTAACAGCTTTCCTGTGCAATGACTTTTGTCCAGTTTCAGGCTGGCCCCTTGACTCTATGACAAGAAAAAAAGGAGATCAATACAGCCTCTGAAAAAGCCATTGTGCTATTGAGATTAACTAAGGGATAAACTAATTTCAATAAAGGTTATGATTATTCATCTTAGTAAATTCTCACAAGTGGTAAATTTGTTTGTAAATATTGTTATGTCTCTGGTATTAATGAAGAAAATACAAAGTTTAAAATGCTGGTAAAATGATATAAAATAGAGATATTGTACTAAAGAAAAACTTGTGTGTAAAGATTAAGATAGTTAATATTTCCAGAATAGAAGGGATAATGAAAATGCTTATGTAAATCCTTTAAAGGTCTAAACAGGTTTATAGACATACAGGGTTGTTTTTATTATAATTACTGTGAGGTTAAGTATCTTCCAGTTGGGGTTTATATAAGAAGGTTGGATTTTTATTCACACTATATCTACATATTGCACAGTAATTAAAGGGATCAGACTGCTGCAACTGACCTTCTTGGATGTTTAATAGCCATACTTGGAAGCTTATACTAATCTGGTCAGAAAGACTTAATGGGACAAACTTTTGTCTCTTGTCCTCCAAGGTCAACTACATTCCAGGGGTGTATGGGAGATTCTCTCAAAATATGCTGTAACTGTGATGAGTCACCTGTCCCTGTGTTCAGGGAGGTCATGGAGACTCCACTAAAAGGACTCAAGCCAGTGTCTAGTCTGCAAAGAGGAGAGTCAGCCCAGGAAAATATCTCCTCCATGCTTCCAAGTGAAGCCACAGTCTAGCAGATCCTTCTGATTTATCCTCACATGATGGAACTGGCAAAAGAAAGGCCTAAGGATCCAGAGGCTCCCAATATTCTAAAATGACAGATCCAGTCTTAGCCTGGTCAAGTCCGTCTTCTTAGGCAGAAACCAACCAATGCCATTCTAAACCACACAGCTTATGACATGTAAAGTTACCCAAGTTCTTAACTGCCTATAAAGTCCACCTGACTTTCGCTGCTGGCTGCCGTTTCTCTGATCCCAGGAGGCAGTCCAATAGTTTGATTTCCCCCAATAAACTATTGTCCCCTTTGGAGTTGTGTCTTGGTAGGTGGTATTCACTGTCCCCTTCAATCCAATTTGTTTTCTATTCTTGAATGCTAGTGGGGATTGAATCCCTGAAAGTAAGTCACTTACTAAGAGGAGATCCCCCAAAAGCTTAAAGAAATACTCATTACAGGGAGTTGAAATAAACTAAAACAGTAAAGTGTTTACCTCTTAAGCATGAGTTTATGGGCTGAAGTTCCAGAGTTTATGTAAAATTGCTTGCCATAGTAATACATACCTGTAATCTTAGCACTCAGGATATAGAGACAGGAAGATCCTTTGACCACTCCAACAGCCCCAGCCCTCTGCTCAAGTTCTTAAGGAAATTTATAGTCAATTCATATGTAAGCAGAAGGTTACACTTAGGCATGTAGTTATAAGAATGCAGATGTTTGGCAAAGATTTCAATAGTGGGTAGGCCAGTAACAAACAGCATGGGGCAGAGGCAGTTTACCTTCCTCATTCATTTCTTATTTTTTTTTCTTAACTTATTTTTGGGCTTTCCACAGTTCAAGCTTTATAGCAATCATCTTATTATTTGTATATTTTTTTTCAGTCACACAGAAAAACACACATATACATGCACCTACTTTTTGTTTTTTAAAGAAATATCAATCTCAAACAGATAAACAAAGGATAACTCAACAACACAGGAATCAATAATGACATCCAAAGTTACTGAAATGGTGAAACACTAAACATTTCAAAGTCCTATTGTAAAAGAGATCAATGATCTCAAAGAGGATTCAAACAAACATGCAGGTGAAATAACAAAGTCAGTACAAGAACTGGACAAGAAACTCAGCAACAAGAATAAGAAATTAATGAACAAGATGCAGAAATCATTCAATCAGTCACTTAGTCAACCTCAATGTTAGAAACAAAAAGCTTACTGAATCAAGTAAAAAGGACAATGAAAAACATCATCCAAGAAAACTGAAGAAAGAAAGAAAATCAGAGACTAACATTGATGTTGAATTGAAGACATATTACTTATAATCATCAATAAACAAAATGAAGCATTGCCATATCTTTTAAGAATTATGAGACATGATCAAGACACCAGGCCTGAATCCATGGATTAGAAGAAGGCAGAGCTTTAGAATTAGAAAATAGGGCAGGGCACGGAAATCCAATTAAGGCAGCATTTTAAAAATTCTTGTTTTGATTAAAAGTTGGTGATAAGAATCAAACCCAGGTCCTCAACAAGAGAAATCAGTGCTCTTAACCTCTGAGTCATCTGTCCAGCACATTATTTGATATATTTCATAACAGCAACATATTATATTCAATTTAATAAAGAGCTATTTTACATCATATTAAAAACAAATTATACTAAACATGTTATCACTCTACTTGATCAAAATACAATATTATTAGAACATCACTGAACTGTAAATTTATTGTAGGTAAATAATCCAGAGCTAATTCTGATCACTGATAACATATAAAATACACAGGTAAAATTTAAAAAAAAATGAACAAATACACACAATTTATGGAACTGGCAATAATTGTTGAGAATCATGATTGTTCATTCTTGAAATGCACAGATTATAATCGGTTAGAATTCGGGCAACACTAGATAGCCGTAAAGCAAATAGATACATGCTTAAGTAAGAAAACTGAAGTAATAAGTGCCAAAGACCCATGAACAAACAACGGTCACTTGAAAATGACACCACACCAGAAAGCAGCAGAATTCAGACTGAGCTCAAGGACATTGAAAAATAAGATCTGGAGATTTAAAAAGTGGAATGAAGTGAAACTTGGGCCATCTCTCTGTCTATTCTGTACTTCTCAGAGGAAAAGGAAACTTTTTCACATCTTCAAAAGAGGCAGTGGCTTTATCCTTGGAGTTGGCACCTAGCAAAGTTTAACTTTCTATTTTCAATAATAGCCTGTGATATAAAGGTAGTATTCTCCTTGATGATTGCATTTCAAAGGAATAGCCCCAAGGTCCTTGAGAAAGACAGTTCTGGGTTGTAAAATTAGCAATAGACTTTTAGTAAGATTTACACATCAGAAAAACAGAGATAGATTTTATAGTTGTGAATTTTCTAAAGTAAATTGTCTAAGTCAGATGCCTAGATTGGATGCCACTCTTTTGGTCAGTCCTTTAGAAAATGCCATCATTATGTCAAACACTTTGCAAAAAGAGTGTCTCATCCTTTGAAATGATTCGGCAACAAAAGTGAAAGACATAAAATGATAAACTACATTCTTCAGTGGAAGACAGTCAGAATTGGTTCAGTTGCTGAAGTGTTCGATGCCACAGGCAGGACATGGAATATATTCTCTTCAGGTACTCTATGATTCTGAAAAAAATAAGTATCTCCAAAATTTTGCTTTCAGGGCTGGAAAGATGACTCAGTGGTTAAGACCACTTACTACTTATACAGAGGACCACAGTTCAGTTTCTAGCATCCAAATGGAGGCTCACAACTATTTATAACTCCAGCTCCTGTGAATCTGATGCCCTCTTCTGGCCTCCACAGATACTGCATGCATGTGACATACATACATGCAGGCAAACACTCATAGTCATAAAATAAAGTCTTTTAGAATCCTTTTGTGCGTGCGTGTGTGTGTGTGTGTGTGCATACCAGGAACTCCTACATCATAGATTAGGAAAAGAGTTTGTTATGAAGGGCCTGGAGATATGGCTCAGTACTCTTGCAAAGGACCAGGATTCAGTTTCCCGAATCTACATGGCAACTAATAATCATAACTCCAGTTACAGGAAATCTGACACCCTATTCTGGGCTCTGCAGGCAATGTATAACAAGATTGTAATTATATACATGCAGACAAAACACATATACAACACAAAATAAAAAGCAAGCCAGCAAGAAAGAAAGGATTTGCTAAGAAAATGAGTGTAAGGTACAGTATGTTCTATTGCATTGCTTAAAGTGTTTAATAGATTCTGTTAGTTAGCTTTGACCTCACTGTTACAAATACTTAACTTCTCATGTTGTGTCAGCCACGAAATAGAGAGAGGCTCAGGACAGAGTGAACCCCCGAGTACATATGCCTAGTGACCTATTTCCCCTATCTCAGATCACAGGCCTCTGAAAATTTTCATTATCTCTCAATAATACGGTGAGATTATGAGTCTTTCAGAGGATGAAGCCATTGATTAAGTCAAAGTCCTCACAATTCATTCCCCTCTCAATGTTGGATTTACTACCTGGGGACTGAGACTAGCATATGAGTCAGTTTAGGAATAATTTTCATCCAATCATATCACAAGCGTTAGCAAGGATTATTATGAACTATCATAAGATAATGCATAATATGAAGTTGATGAGAATAGGAGAAAGAAATCAATCTTGCAGTTTTAGATGGCGACTTTGAATACAAGTAGTTCTGTTTCCTGTCCTCGACAATCAATTCTGTCTTAGTCAGAAGCCAAGAATGTCCTTGGTTTTATTGGGTTTATTGAGTATACTGGTTTTATTTATTATCCACCTTACAGTTATGCACACCTGAACAAGAAAACACCTGTAATATCTGGGAGTCTATTTTTCTCCATTTCAAAGGAGAATTCTAGATTATTTTCTGAAAACTCAAGGAATCATCAATTTTGACTCAATTAATGAGAGAATTGATAGAACAGATAGGGATTTTCACCTATGGAAACCACAGCAGTCCAAGAACATTGCCATTCTCTCTCAGTGTGAATTCCACGGGCAGATACCACCTTTGATCTTATCAGACACGCAGGATCTATTTATTGAATAATTTAGCTTCCTAACTTAAATATGCCAATTAAATGAAGTATAAATACTCAAATATTGTGACCTAAAGTATGGCTAAAGACTGGCATCCTTATTAAGTAAGATAATGTAGGAAATGAACCTAGAGAAGTAAGCTGATTCTTACTTTACACTGCAAGTGAGTACTCTCAAAATTTACTTTAGTTCCATAAAATTGCATTTATTTATCACTAGATATGGACTAGCTATACTATATATTATGATCAGGCATTATGGTCCATATTTTTAAATCCATGAGACTGAATCAGGAAAATCATGAATGCCAGGCCAGACAAAACTGCATAGAAAGAGTGTTTCAAAAGAACAAAATCAAAACCTAATATAGCGTGCATAAATCATGTGCCTCTTAAAAATAGCTGAATGTTTCCTTTCCTCACATTCTTGTTTCATGTATCTAATTTTCATGAAAAATGCTCCATTCAATCATTTTGTTAAAATAAGGAAAATTCCTCCAAAAGACAACAAAGTCTCTCTCTTCAGAGGTAGCTATGGCAAAAGCCTCAGTTACCATTTCATTTGCAAGGGAATAGACTCAAATAGAAGTGGTGTAGGAAAGCTCATCAGGAAAAAAGGAAACTTTCACAGGTATTTGGATTGGAGGTCCATGTAGTGGGATGCGAGATTGATCAGCAGAGCTCCTGAGGCAGTTTGTTTGGAAAACTGATTTGGAAATACATTTGGTCACATCTTGAAATTTACATTAAACTTGAAGTAACAATCATTATTGCAATCTTCAGGTATCTAGACTGATCGATAATCCTAGGGTTTGGCGTCTTGAACTAGTGCCAGCAGAGTGTGTAGGTAATAAATTTGTTGTTGTATGTGTTCTGATTTTTGTTGATTTATATAGTAATTATCTCAGTTCTAATCCATTCTAAATGCTAAATACTTTTTATTCATAAAATCACTTCAATCTATGAGATAATTCAATTTCTGTTTGTACATTAACATTGTATATTGGGGACCAGTGGGACGGCTCAGCTGGGCAAGGTATTTGCTGCCACGTCCAAAGACCTGAGTTCAATCCCTGGAATTCACATCCAGGAAGGAGAAAACCAATTACCAAAAGCTTCTCTCTGACATCCACATGTCTGCCATGGCATATGTGTACCCATACATATACACACACATACAAAATGAATGAGATAAATTTTTTATTGCATTTTTATCTTTATATCCTTATTTTATTGGACCGAAAAGTTTTGAATATATAATTTGAAAATTGTTCTTTGTCGCCAGCAGTATTTGCAAAAGACCATACTTTACTCCACCAGAGTGGTCCATTTTTCTAAGGAGAAAGTTACACAGCTCATAAGATGATACTATGATACTAACACACCATTTGATGTAGCTCACTCTTCCAGTCCCAACACTTAGCACAGTGAGTCAATAGGACCACTGAGACATTACCTTAGAAAAGCAAATGAATAAATAAAAATTAGCTTGGAATGTCTCCTCCTAGTCTCTTCATATTTGCTTCTTTTTTTCCTGATCATCTTCCATCTTTTTAAAAACTAAAAATAACTCAAAGCAGCGATCAGTCTCTGGAAGTCTGCTAGACTTACTCCTTTGGAATATGTTCTGTTTTCCTTTCACTTCACTGGGCTCTGCTTTATTCTCTAACATTATCCACCAGTAATTAGGTATAAACAATTCTGAATTTCCTTGTTACTCAACTGGAAAAACTGATGTTTACAGGACTGCAAGAGAGAAAATGGTAAATTAATGCAGCACATTTGTATGCTTCCAACTTGATAAAACTTAAAAACAAACAACTTAAAACAGGTGAGGTGTCCCAGGAAGTGCTCTGAGAGCAATTACCCTGTTTAAGATGTTTTGTCTGTATACAGTGTGCTCATGGACACTCACAGCAGGTCTCCTCAGGAGGTTATTCTGGAGTCTTGTTTGGTATGCCACATAATTACATTGATTAATGAAGAGATTTTAAAACTACACTGCCACAGTCAATAGGGTGAATAATTAAAGTATTAGTCAAGCTGGTTTCCCTTTTACAGGAATCATTTGGTCTCATTGTTTCAGTATTCCCACAAAATACACATCCTGGAAGCCTGATTACCACTGTAAGCACAAGAACAAAGTGAAGGAATCACCTTATGGGGCTTGGAATGGACTCAGATGGTAGAATGCTTGTCTAGCATGCAGGAAGCCCAGGATTCTATCCCTACCATCATAAAGAACTGGATGTAGTGGCTCAGTCCTGTAATCCCAGCTCTGGAAGGGTGGAGGCAGAAGAACAGAAGTTCATGTTTGTCTTCAGTTACTTAGGAAATTCCAGGCCAGTTTGGTCTACATGAGACTCTGTTTCATAAGGACAAATAAAACTAGCGTATTCCCTGGAAATTACATGTGAAGGCAACTACTTAACTAATTGCAATTACTGTGCCTGTCTTGATTCTCTTTTTACCCCTTTCGGTTGAAGAAAGGGGAGCAGTGTGTTAGCCTGGAAATGCTCAGTTAATCATTCATTTGCTCAATAATGATGGCTTCTCAGATAATCCTTAAAGAGTCAAATTTAGATTTATAGTGGTGAATTATATTTATATAGGAGATGAAATTGAACAATAAATTATTTCCATAGTTTTACTTGTTATGTCTGTGTGTGTGAGAGAGAGCGAGAGAGAGAGAGAGAGAAAGAGAGAGAGCTCACCATGACCAAGACAATTTATAGAAGAAAGAATTTATCTAGGCTAATGATCCAGAGGGTAAGAGTACTTCATTACTGGAATGGCATGGCAAGAGGCAGTTGGATCAGAATTCTGAGAACTCATGTCTTCAAGCAATTCCAAGAAACAGAGAGAGCAGCTGGAAGTCGGCTCTAAATTCTCAAAGCCGCCTCAGTGATGTACTTACTCCAGTAGGGCCACACATGATAGATTTCTTGATCCACCCCAAACAGTACTTTCAAATGACCAACTGTTCAAATACTTGAGACTGTGGGAATACTTGTCTTTCAAACTATTGTAATAACTATGCTTATAAGAAATAACAAAAGTATAGAAATAAAAAAAAACCACGATGCTGAGAGATTGGTAAAGACAAGTATTCTTAAAATTATGAAAGCTTCAGGAGGAAAGGGTGATAGCTCAGCTAGTGGAGTATTTGCCTAAAATGCAAAATACACCAGTCTCAGTCTGCGGACTTTGTGCAGTGGTGAGGCGCACCTTTAATCACAACATTTGGAAAGTGGAGTGAAGAGGAGCAAGGAAAATAAAGGTTCAAGGGATATAGAAATAACCGAGAAACTGAAAGAGTGTAGAGTTTCACTAGATGCAAAGAGTTCTTACTGTCAAGATAAGAGTATGAAGTTTATACTGCAAAGCACTCGATGCTGAGCATAAATGTGACTTGATTAAAATAACTGTTGAAAAATAAAATGATTAAGGAAGATCCAGTGTCAAAGTCAGGACTTGATATAGTAGAGTACATAATAGTAGATTTCAGGACTTCCCCTGAGTCGAAACCCTCATATCAAATATTAAATGTAATATGATTTAGGAAAAAAATGCATGTTGTAGAAATGCCCTTAAAGTCAATAGACTTGAGATGCTACTACCTCACCAACCTTAACTGCTTCTTGCAGTGAAATATGATTGGTGCTGCTTTCCTCACAGGGTGACAATAAAGATCAAAATGAAATGTTGATTGCTCCACAAAAGGAAAATGATACAGGTTGCTGAACAAGCAAATGTAGGGTCTCAATAATAATTGTGATAAGGACTCTAACGGTGGCCAAATCTAAAGTCTTTCAGAGGGAGGAAACAAGGGCTGGGCATTCATAAAGTTTTGGACCTTGGTTAGGGCTGCATTTTCTATATGGGGCCTGATTAATGGTGGGTTGTATTTGTGATATAAGTACAAGGCTCATACCTATAACAAGAGATTTATTTTTCCAAGAGAATGTTGCAAATTACCATTGGATAAATGTGGTCTAATAATTTTTCCCTCCTGAGGAAAACAAAAATATATACAAAATAAGCCATAAACTCACTTCCAACATTACCCTTAAAGGAGCTGGAGAAGAGTCAATTA
The DNA here is from genome assembly GCA_035773235.1 of Eospalax fontanierii. Taxonomy (NCBI): domain Eukaryota; kingdom Metazoa; phylum Chordata; class Mammalia; order Rodentia; family Spalacidae; genus Eospalax; species Eospalax fontanierii. The sequence goes on along the minus strand of CM069529.1, from coordinate 48,446,776 downwards.
TATAAAGATCCATAACTTAGTGTTCATTTTCTTTTCTTTCTTCCCTTCATTTTTACTTATAGGAAAGTTGGCTTTCAACTCTATTAAGTAGTGTGGATTTGACTGTCATTGATGATGTTCAAAAATGGCTCTTCTAGAAAAAAAAGACAGTGGTTACTTAAAGTTACTCTGACCCATTTAGAGATAGGAATTGGATATCAGAGCTCCTGAGGGAGTCCTGAGTATGAGTAGATCATCTCTGAAGAGCAAGCCCTGTCCGTGAGTGATTGACACATAATGGGCCGGGACCAGAGACACTGTACTTGTATTCTGTGATTGATGACAGGTACTTAAAGACAGAATGAGACTTTTATTACTCTAGTATCTAAAATGAGAAAAGTCAGAAAAGAAGATAGTTACAAGTGGTTCCAGAGATTCTCTGATATAGAGAATCCTTCCTTGTTAAAGGTATGACATAGCTCTTTAGAGAAAGAGTATGGCTAGTGTGATGGTGCTTTCTCTCCTGGCTTCATCTGTAGAAGAATGGAAGGACCCTTTATTCCCTAGTAGAAAACTCTTGCTGAAGAACTGTCTCAGTGGTTAAGAGCACAAGTTGCTCTGGCAGAGGACCCAGCACCCACATGACAGCTAACAACTGTCTCTAAGTTTCAGGCACCCTGATGCCATCCTCTGACCTAGTGGAAAACTCTTACCTTTCTTACATTCCTTGTTTTAAATGCACTGTGGACTATTTAAAAAGACAATTAAAAAACATACATTTTGAATGAAATGAAGATATAACAAAATGTTTTATAGATTTACATGTAGCTAAATATTTGCTATGAGGAAAGCAAACAGCCTTATATTTCTTTTACTAGAAAACAAAACATCTCAAGTGAATGATCTGGTTTCCATTTGACTAGTGAAAGAAAAACACAATGAATCAAAACTGCCCCAAATGCAGGAAATGATAAAGACAAGTACAGAAATTAATTAAAATAGAAGTGAAAAACAAATTATTAAGAAACAAATTTCTGGGGCTGGAGAGATGACTCAGTGGTTAAGAGCACTGGATGCTCTTTCAGAGGAGGTTCAATTCCCAGCACTTGCAAGGCAGCTAACAACTGTCCAGAACTCTAGTCCCATGGACTCTAGCCTTCTTCTGACTTCTGTGTGCATTGCAGGGCACAGGTGCACTTACACACACTCAGGAAATATACTTATGCACATAAACTTAAAATAAAATATTTTAAGAAATAAAGTTTTTTTCTTTGAAAGGATTAAACCACAACAATAAAATTATGATTGTGAGCAGAAGATTAGCAGTACTAGAAATCCAAGGGAGACATCTATAAATTCTACACACATGCAGATACATTAAGCTACTATTAACTATGTACATATTTTTAAAGTATTTTTTAAATTTTTATTTTTTGTGGATGTTATGCCTGCATGTATGTAAGTGTTCCTGTGTCATTCAGTGCCTTCAGAGGATGGAAGAGGAAGTCAGATACCCTGTAATTTGAGTTACACATAGTTGTTAGCTGCCATGTAGGTGCTGGAATTTGAGCAAAGGTCTTCTGCAAAAACAGCCAGTGCTCTTAATCACTAAGCCATCTCTTCCACCCAATACTTTTGACATCTTACATGAAAGCAATTAGCTTCTACAAAGAACTATCAATTGTCACCTAAGAAAAATCACATTAGTGGCTCTATACTTATTTAAAAAATAAGAAAATGCTGTTTTAAAAGCTCTTATGAAGAAAACATCAATACCCACATTTTCAATTATTGCTTTATCAAATAAAAAATGTAAAAAAATTTCCATTATCTGACAATCAGTAAATAAGAAAAGAGTGTTCATGTGATTTTGAAATGCCATGACAGACTCCGTCAGTTCTGCATAAATTGATTTAGTATTCAAAATTCAATCAATATATTTCACCATATATAATGAGACTGAAGAAGAGAGGCCTTAGGATCACTGTAACAGAGGCAGTAAAATGTAATTCCCATTTACATTAGTGACAGAAAACTGAGACCTATTCTCAGATAGGAAGAAACTACCTTCCCCTGGAAAAGGGCGTCTAAATAAGGTCTCTCACTTAAATGAAGAAGAGAATGAAGTTTTTCTTCTACGATGAACAATGTCAGATTGCTTCTCTTCCTATTGAATTCTGTCTAGCACTGCATTTCAGATCTAAACTATTGACTGGTGTGTGGAACAAAGTAACTGCTTATCCATCTCTGATAGATAAGAAAAGTAGTCCAGGTACTCTGGAAAGCAAAGTGCAGTGTTACAAAAGGAAATTTTTTAAGACCGCAATTATATTCTTCAGCATTTCTTATAAAGAACTGAAAATATATTTTAACTCATAGAGGTACATATCTGTAAGTATTCATGAGTATAAGCATTATTTATAAAGTACCAAACCAAGAAGGCAATCTATTTTTCATTTATTTGCAAGTATATGTATAAATTATAGTGTTAGCCATAACATCATAGTTATTAATCAACTTAAGAAACCTATAATATCCAATATATAAAATGAATTTTAGAAACTTTAAACAACTTTTACAATCAAAGACAAAGATCCTCTTTTATGATTTGTCTTATCAGAATATTGAAAAGCAGTGTCTAGAGCTAACATGAGATGAGGAGGTTGATTCTCCTGATGGTTTTCCCTGTCAACTTCATAGGATGTAGAATGACCATGGAAGCAAATCTCTGGGCATGTCTGTGAGGAAATTCTAGAGTTCTAGATTAGGTTAACTGAAGTGGGATGTGTCCTCTTTAAAATGAAACGCACTCTCCCTTGGGCTGGTGTCCTAGACTGAATGTAAATGAGAAAGAAATTCAGCAAAAACACTCATTTCTCTAGTTGCTGACTGTGGATGTTATGTGATTCTCTTCCTCCAGCTTCAGCTTCTAGGACTTCTCTACCATGATGGACTGTACCCTAAAGCTGTAAGCCAAAATTAACCCTGAAGCCCTTTGCTGTTGTTGGGTGCTTTTCCACAGCAACTAGAGAAGCAATTATTACAATTCTTATATAAAAATTAATTTTGAGAAACAGTGAGTGAATCTTAAAACGCAAAGACAACACACTATACATTTTATGATTCAGCTTATTATCACATTTCCCAGAAACAACAAATTCTATAGTTTAAATTCAGAAGAGTACTTCCTGAAGCTGGCATATTATGGGGAGACTGAGTCCAAAGGAGCAAATAATTAAAAGTGAATTCACTATTCCATGATTTGGTTGCTGTTATCATTCATAGGCAATTTATCAGACTGCAGTTATGATGCATGAATTTTCTGTGTTAATAATTTTCATGTTAAAAAAGACATAGGCCCAAAATATTGCTCTTTTCCTCAGAATTCCTACCTTCTTTAATTATTTGATTAACTTTTCAGTGCAATACATCCTGATTCAAAATTGTAATAACCTACTCTATTCAGATAAATATATTTCCAATGTAAATTTCCCATAAAATTCCCTGCTATATATTTACTGTTCTTTATTTTTTTTCCAAATATCCATATCTAATTTGAACCCCTTTTCGTATTTTTCCACAGCCCAAGTAACCTCCTCATAGCTCTAGATATTCAAATTATATATATCTTTAAGAAACATGGGGTGAAGAGATGGCTCAGTGGTTAAAAGCACTGGCTGCTCTTGCAGAAGACATGGGTTCAATCCCAGTACCCGCAGAGCAGCTAACAGCCATCAATAACTCAAGTTCCAGAGGACCCAACACCTTCTTCTGACAACCACAGGCACTGTATGACATGGGTGTATTGATACACATGCAAATCATATACTCATACAAAAAAAATAAAAAATATATATATTTTTAAAGAAACAAATATTATCATTGATGGAAAAAAATTCAAATTCTTCTTATACAACTTTCTTACTAAGCATATATCTTGGATTTTGCTTTGGACTTCAAACATTTGCTTTTATACATGATAAGACTCAAAATACATTTGCTCTTTCCACATCTTTATTTTTTTAAATATGTCTTACCTAGCAAAAGTATTTAGTCCTTTGGAAGTGGATGATAGATTGAAGCAAGGAATCTCAAAACCAAATTTCCGTTGGCCTTTGCAAAGATGGCCCCAGAGGTCAAGGATATAGGAGAATATGACAGTAAGGCAATTCGGTATTGATCCGGAAATATCAAGCTGATGGTTACTGAGCATCTGAAGGACTGGGCCAAAGGGATTCTCAAAGAGAAGCAACCACATGTAAAGAAAAATGTAGAGAGGAAGACTGACAAGATTAAACGAACTCAGATTATATTCCTAATTATATGGCACGTAGATTGTAAAGACTTTATTTCACAATTCCCTGTGTTTTTCTCAAAGCTGACTAGAATGATGACTTCACTAAGCCTACATCACATTTGGGTCTCTCAGAATCTTTCCTCTCAACATCCTCAACTTTCTGCAACTTCCTAAGCTGGTATACAACATTGCTGCTTTTGGCTTTCACATAGAGATGACACCTAATTAATATCAGTGGCCCCAAGGACCTCAATTCTGTTTGCCTTGTCATTTGATCAGTGACCTATAACTTTGTATAATTTTACTCTTTGAACATCATGGTGTACCTGTTATAACACCTAATTAGGTTTTCAAACTCTGAACTTGATCAGGATGCAATGTATGTGTATTTTTTAATAATGCATTTTACTTACTCAGATTTTAAACATGTATACAATATATTTTGATCACATTTATCCCTTAATCCTTTAATCCTTGAGCTCACTAAGGACCCTCCCTACATGGTTCCCTCACAATTTCATATGCTCTATTTTTTTTTTTAAACACACTGAGTCTAACTCTAGCTCTTTGCGTATGGGCATGAGGCCATCCAGAGAAGCATGGACAACTTATCAGTGAACACACTTCCAAAAAAAAATGAATTCCTCTCCTAGCAGATGGCATCATTCACTAGATCTTCAAGCAAGGTTGGGGCCTCATGAGCCCCTGCATTCTGCATGGCATAAAATTATTTAATTGAATTTTTTAATTTTGTGAATTTCATACCATGTATTTTATTGTATTTTTATCTTCTCCCCTAACTGAATCCCCTTACTAACCCTGCCAGAATTCTTGTTATATTTGAAATTATATATATATATATATATAAATATATATATAATATATAATTATATATATATATAATTTCATATGTATGTCCCCAAATGCCATTTGGTATGGGTTCATCCAAGAGTCTAACACTTAAACTAACTTCCCTCCTCCCAGCAGCCATGGGAGGCAAATTATTTCCAGGGATGATTGGGGTTTCCTCCTCAATCCCCCAAGTCTATGATGGGAATTTGTCTTACATGGGACTTACTTGTACTGTCACCATTGCTATGAGTTCCTATGAGTAACTTCCCAGCTTTCTTTAAAACTGTTTTCTATTGTTCATCCACCACCTCTGGATCTTGCAATATTCTCGTGTCTTCTTCCACAAAGGTCTGTGAACCTTTGGGGCGCAGTAGTTTGACATGTGTGTCCTATCTAGGGATAAGCAATCTAGAGTGTCTTATTCTCTGAATGCTGACCGTTTTGTTCTCTGTGTTAATCATCATTTACAACATAAAGGAACTTCTCTGCTGACAGTTGCATTAATCTACGGGTGTAATGATTAATCATTAAGAGTTACTTTAATATTATATTTACTTTCCGGAATAATTGTATTAGGCCCCATGGCCTGTGATCTCTGTGGTCTCAGGTTCTATGCATGATCTCAGTGAAATATGTGGGCTTTGTGCTATGAAGCAGACCTAAAATCCAAGCAGAAAGTGGTTGGTTACTCTGACAATGATCATGCCACTATTGTACCAGTGGGCATATCATACCAGACCAGTTTGTTACTGTGGCTTATAAGATTCACAGCCGAGTAAAGCTAATGATTAATTTTCTCTTCAGGCAGCATATATAGCACCTCACATCTCCATGAAAGCTAGCCACTAAAGATGAGACTCTGAAGGTAACACCAGGTTGATTTCTCCTCTGTCTACAGTTCACATATGTAATGTATTCAATAACAGAGTCTTACTGCGAAGTTCTGGTGGGTTACCAAGAGCAAAGGCTATGACCAGTATTGTTTAAGAGTCTATGACACTCCTTGGTGAACAGCTTATAAAGGAGTCTGTTACTGGTATTGGGCTTTTCCTTTGCTCGCCTATCATTTAGGGATAGGCTTCCATATGGCTTTTTCTAGAGACTTTTAGTGTTAGTTATTTCTCCTTATACCCCCTTCTCTGCCCTCACTCCATTCAACACTCCCTAGTCTATTGCTCCCTTTCCTATATTATGTCACTACATTATCTTTCTCTTTAAGGAAACCTCTCCCTCATCATAGGTGTTTATTTGTTTCCTGAACTCTCTGAATTTTCAAACTAAATAAGACATATGAAATGTCAAATGTGTCATTCATCTATGAGAACGAACATGTGGTATTTGCCTTTCTGCATCTGAGTTACAACACTCAGAATGATTATTCCTGGTTCCTTTCATTTTCATGTGAATTTGATAATTGCAATTTTAAGGGCTGAATAATAGTCCATTCCATATTGGTACCACACCTTCATAATCTAGTCAACTGATGGGCATCTAGGCCACTTCCCATTCCTGGTTCTAAGGTAAAGGGCAGCAATGAACATCACTGAACAGGTATTTTGGGAGAAGGATATAGATTCTTGTGGGTATATGCCCAAAGTGGTATGACTGGGTCATATAGTAGATACATGTCTAGCTTTTTGAGGAATCTCCACATCGATTTCCTAGTTGCTCCAATAATTTGGACACCCACCACCAAGAATAGATACGACTTCGTCTTTCTCCACATCCTTGCCAACATTTGTCATTGTTAATCTTTTGGATTTGGTCATTTTTGACTGGGATGAAAAGAAATCTCAAAGTGGTTTTAATTTTCAACTCTATGATGACTTTATATGTGAGACATTATTTTTAAAGAAAGTATTTGTAAGAATTGACATTTCATCTGAGAGACACCTCTGTTTCTCTGCTCAGCTCCTTACTTGTTTTGAATTGTGTAGTTTGTTTTAATTCTCCCAGTGTTCTGGGTGCAACCCTCTGACAGTGGTGGGTCCCCTTTCCCATTATGAGCACTGTCACTTCACTGGAATCATCGTGTTCTTTGATATACAGATGCTTTTTTTGTTCCATGAGATCATATTTATCAATTGTTGGATATAAAGCCTTTGCTATCAGAGTCTTTCTTTTCAGAAAATCCTTTCCTAGATTGACATATGTCAGTCTATTCCTTACTTCCAACTGTATTACATTTTGGATATTGGGCTTCTGTTGTACTTTGTCCATTTTGAGTTCTTTTCCACAAGTTGCAATCCAGTTTCATTCTTCCATATGTGAGTATTCAGTTAAACGAATCTTTCTGGTAAAGATTTTGTCTTTTCTCCAGTGTACATTTTTGACCCTTTGTCAGAAATCTGGTAGATTTAAGTGCATGGACTTAAACAAAAACTTGTGCCTGAAATTCTATTTTTATGCTAATACCATGCTGTTTTTATTACTATAGCTCTGTAGTATAATTTGAGATCAGGGATGGTACTGCCTGCATCAGCTCTTTTATTGTTCAGGATAATTTAGGTTATTCTAGGACTTTGGTGTTTCCATATGAAACTTGAGATTTTTTTTTCAGTTTCTGTGAAGAACTGTATTATAATATTAATGGGTATTGCATTGAATTTGTAGAATGCTTTTGGCAGAATGACCATTTTTACTATGAATCCTAATGATCTTTGAGCATGGGAGGTCTTTCTGTTTCCTGGTATCTTCTTCAATTTCTTTGCTCAATGCCTTAAAGTTTCTGTTATATAGGTTCTTACCTCTTTGGTTAGATTTATTCCAAGATATTTGATGAATTTGGAGGTTATCACAACTGGGATAATTTTCCAGATTTCTTTCTCAATATGTTTGTTGTTGATATATAGGACAGTTCTGGATTTGTGGGTGTTAATTTTATATCCTGTTAGTTTTCGGAATGTATTTAGCAGCACTAGGTATTTTCTGGTGCAGTCTTTAGGGTCTTTTATATATACTGCCAATGCAAAAGCATAACTTTCACCTCAAAGCGGATAAGAGATAGTTTATTCTGGAGCCAAGTGTCAGCAAATAGAACACAGACTCAGATCACCCAAAATTCCATGTTCCAACATGGTAACTGTTTCTGTAAGTCTTAGAGTAGCAGGACAAAGAAAAGTCATAAATCAAGACACTTTTTAAATACATCCAGGGAAATACTAAGTAGGCAGATACAACAAAAGAGATATTTTAGCTATGGGCCTGAGACACTATCTGACAGCATTCTTATCCTTTTGATTGTGGTGTTTCTTTTGTTGACATAATACATTTTGTTAGCACAAGAATGTTAATTCAGAAACAGTGGTAGTCAAGGTGTGGCTATTTATGGGGTAAAGATGTACCCAGATAATTTGTGAATAAGCTCTGCATCTGAAACATTCAAAAATCCGCACAGTCATGAAGAGTTAATCAGTTGATCTGCCTGCAGGGACTTCAGCTCAAGATGCAGGAATTCTTCCTGGGTGCTTTCTTTCACAATAGAAACATGTCTCCTGAAAATAAGGGTACTTTGACTTCATCTGTCTTATTGCACTTGCTAAGATTTCAAGTATTCCATTAAACAGGGCTGGAAAAAGTGGACCATTTTGTCTTGTTTCTGATTTTACTGGAAATGCTTTCAGTATTTCTCCATTTCATATGAGATTGACTGCGGGCTTGTGGAATATTGCCTTCATGTTGAATATGTCCCATTTCCCTAGATTCTCCGTTATTTTCATCATGAATGGATGCTGGATTTTGTCAAAGACCTTTTCTGCATCTAATGACATCATCATCAGGTTTTTGTCCTTGCCTCTGCTGATATAGTGGATTACATATTCTTTAAATTTCTGTTTGTTGAATCATCCCTGCATGTCTAGAATGAAATCAACATTCTTATGGTAGATAACTGATGAGTTCTTGCATTCAGCTTGCTAGTATTTTATTTAGAATTTTTGTATCTTTGTCCACCAGAGAGATAAGCCTATAGATTTGTTTTGGGTTGTGTCTTTTTCTGATTTTGGTATTATAGTAAATACTGGCTTCATAAAAGAATTGGGGAGTGTTCTGTCTTTTCTACTTTATGGAATAATTTGAGGGGCTTTGGTTAAGTTTTTTTTCTTTGTTCTCAATCTGGATTAGAGAAACTCCTTTTTTTCAGTGAGCATCAATTAATGCAGTGACTCAAAACTGGTCAAATTACAGAGAATAAATAACTGTGAATATTCAGTCTATATGGGACATTTATATCAACTTCCTCCATTGGCCCCAAAGTTCAGCGAACATGTTGAAAGAGATGGGAAGAGTTGTGACATGCTGTCTACTGAACATGACAAGGCAATTGCAAACATGAATTCACAGCAGATATGGTTACCTGTATAAGAACTGCATGAGATCATACCAATTAAAACTTTCAGCCCACCTTTCCCACACCACATGCATCTCAGCTCTGAAATGATCCTTCCATGTTCACAGAACTGGGGAATTTCACAGACCTGTCTTTTACCACACTTCTCTGTGCTCCCCATCTCAGCTCTGAGATCTGCTCAAGTTACAGTGATCTTTGCACCCAAATAACTGTGAAGCCTCCCAGCATGGCCTATCAGTAAACCTGTCTACCACCTAGGTTGTTACCACCTAACCAACTCTTCTGTTCCAGGACCCTGAGGAGCCAACTCAAGAACACTGACTAAAAGTCACACCGATCCCTTTCTTAACTGACAGCTTTTACACCCATACCTCAACCTCCTAGCACGTCTACTGAAATGGTGTTAGCAGAGAAAATGTAGGGGGTGGCAATTTTAATCCCTACTAAGGGATTATGAGTCTTCGTCCTTCCTCTCATAGTGACTGAAATCTGGAATTCCACTTCCACCTCCTAGTAATAAGAATGGAGGTATTCTCTCTCCTTAATGCCTGTGGGAAAAAGGCTTCATTCTATAAGAATGCAAGGCACAAAGGGGAAACACTATTATACAACAAAGAGATCAAGTGGCCATTGCAATCATTGTTTAGAATTCTATTTCTTGGTTTCGGGAGATTCATAGATTAATGAGTTTTTATAGCCACATCATATGGATTAATCTTCCTGTTCACATTTTTCATACACTCTTCCTTGTTTCAGCTCACTATGCAAGATCTTCCAGCATTGGTAGGCCTTAGCTTCTTCTGAAGTTTCTCATTTAAGACAAAACCAGTTTTCTATCTCACGTACAACCTAGTATCTGCCATTCTTTCTAATGTCGGACCCTGAAAAGTCTGCAGTTTAAACTTTGTTCTTAAAAGAGTCAAAGGATTTTGCAATCTTATGAAAGCCGGGACAGTTCAGCCTTTATCCCTCTACTTAAGCAGTTCCCTATATCTGAAATGTTCTATGTTCCCATTCAGTCTAAAATGAGTGATCTAAGTTAGTTCTCAAGGTTAAACCAATATCCTCTCCACCAATGTTCTTACACCCTTTGTGTTTAAGCAATTCCTGGTAATGTCCTTTTTTGCAAACACATATGTATATTATGCCACTTAGCTTATTTTGAAATTTTGCAATTATTCCTTTCCCTTACTAGACATTCATCTGTATAGGAAAAGTCCAGACTCACACTTGTTGCTTTTGGACATACTGGCTATTCAGAATATCCTTCTTACTATTTACTGAAATTTATTAGTATACCTGTTACGAAAGTATATATTTTAATTCAATAGCATCTTGTGATCTATAGGTTACCTCTGCTAAGAAAAAATAGCAACAAAAAAACCATCATTAAATTATTCACATGAGGTTTAGATTCCCATAATGATTCTGGAAAATAAATTGGGCAATTCTTTTCTATTTTTTGGTTGAAAAATTACTTTATGGACATTCAAGTTATCAACATGCATAAAATAAATTTTCTGGATGTTCAGTGAGAGTTAATAGTCTTGATTGCAGTCTTCTATGGAGGGTATGTTTGCTTTATTTTACTTTATTTCTATGGGAAAGTTATTACACACTCTGCAACACTCAAGAGATTATTTCTTTTTATACTGAACTTCTTTAATTTCAGATACATAAATTGGCTATAATTCAGAGTGAAAAGTGTCATTACAGTGTAACAGAATTTATAAATGTTCATAGATGTTAAATTATAAGCCATTCAGACTCTTAGAGAAAGCATGCATGCACATTGGGCAGCATATAATGAGAAAATTTATCTTTATGTTTGGCTGCACAATCTATTTCCATTCCTGGGACTCTTTTAATTCATCATTTAGAAATGGTTTTAAATCTTCTCCTGAAGAGTGTTTCTAATGGGACCAATCAAGGCAAACAAGTTGAAGTCTATCAGTATTTATTTTCTGTGGACATTTATGGTTCAAATGTTTCTATGTCCTCTTAATCTAGTACTGGTGGAATAAATCCAGGACAAACCATACTCTTTTAAATAAGAATTGCTATTACTAAATTTGGTTTGAGTGATATCTCTGATAGTCTTAGCTCTACTCCCAAGTTATTTGACTTCAGAGAATGACCACAGCCTTACTTAGGATTATTCTGTAGATACTGATTCCATTTTATTGCCTAACATTTCACAATACGTTTAAATGGAGAGTACTGTAATCTACTTAACTTCATCCAGTAGGTTGTTAATTAGCTGATTAATATATCTCTCAGTAGAACAATATGTTTATACTCTCTCCATTTTCATTGAAAAACTAAATCTTACATTCAATTCCTTTTTTAAAAAATATTTTTTATTATTTCGTATCTGTATTGCCTGCATGTAAGTAGGTGCATCTGTGTCATGCAATACCCATGGACGTCAGAAGAGGACGTCAGATTCCCTTATAACTGGAGTCACGGACAGTTGTTAGCTGCCGTGGAAATTCAACCTGGTTTCTTTGTCAATGCAGCTACTGCTCTCAGCAGCTGAGCTATCTTTACAGTTCCGCCATTCCTTTTTTTTTTTTTTAAAGCACAATGCACGTTTTTATAAAGGTCAGTAATCTCTCTCTCTCCCTCTCTCTCTCTCTCTGGATCCTCTGGAACTAGATTCCCAGGCAGTTGTGAGCCACCTGCCATGGGTGCTGATAACCAAATCTGGTCTTCAGAAAGAGCAGAAAGGGTTCTTAACCTCTTAGCCATCTCTCCAAACCTTACATTCCTTCTAGAATATAAACTGTTTGAACTTCCCATTTTATAGTATTAAACCAGGAAATTAACTGTGACATTATTGTTGGACTGAATTTTTCTTAACACTTAGTTAAGAAACATTTGAAGTTTATTTTCTCATGTATATAGACAAATACATTTCCTGAAGTTTTCATATATTACTAATTTTAATTCACTTCCTCTAGCCTATTAAAGATAACACAATCAGATATAGCTATATATACTTTCATTTATTTAAAAGTTCAGATATGGTGAACATTATTTTTCTACTGTGTTTTAAGCTATTTTTAATTGACAGGATAAATTAAAATTGTAAGTAATGAATTTCTAAGATATAAAATAAATAATATAATATTCATGTTGATTTTTATTAAATCACTTGTACAGAGTTTTATCAGCAGAGACCTTTGTTATCATAACCCAGAAATACAGATTTTAAATCAATAAATGGCAGAATTCTTGTTGTGATTTTATTTCTTGTTAAGTATCGATTGAAAACAAAGTACCATGTAGGAATATTATGTGCTGAAACACTTATACTACATGTGGGAATTTTGTAAATATTTGAAAAATTCAGAATTTTTTCTAGGACTATTATGAGTTTGATAAATACACAAATTAAGTGCAATACAGAACAGAAAATTTAAGTATCTAAGCACAGACTGGATCCTTTTGATCAAAATATACTACCAAGGAGTGACCATTCATAACTCCAATGCTTGATATGCCAGTGATGATGGGGTGATTCTACACGGTTTCACATTTTAATGAAGAGCTACAGGCAACCTTGACTGCCAAGACACAGAGAATCAGTTCTATCTAGTGGCCTAATAAGTTAGCAAATGCCAAGTGATCAGCACTAAACACATTAATATACGGGCACACTAAATAATCCTTGAAGCGTGTGTTATGTATATATGTAATAATAATAGTTAAAGAAGATGGCAGCAAATTGAGAGGGAGTGTGGGATTTGGGAGAAGTTGGAGGGGGGTGAGAGACATGGAAATGATCTAAATATACTATTCATGTATGAAATAAAAAAAAACTCATTGTTTTTATTTTATCTGTATCAATGTGATACCTGCATGTAGGTAGGTACAGCTGTGTGGAAGTCAGAAGTGTATACCAATGGCTATAGAGGTCAGAAGTGGGGATGAGATTTCCTGGAACTGGAGTTAGAGACTATTAGCAAACATGTAGGTTCTGAGAATTGAACCCCAAACCTCTGTAAGATCAGCCAGTGCCTTAACCACAGAGTCATCTTCCTAGTCCCCAAAAGAAGCCAGGCATGGTGGTGTACCCCCTTAGTCCCAGCACTTGGGAGACAGAAGCAGGCAGATCTCTGTGAATTGTATTCAAGGCCATTGTGGTATACATAGTGAGTTCCAGCTGAGACAACAGGGAGATCCTCTTTCAAAAAGACCAAAAAAAAAAAAAAAAAAAGAAGACAAAGTAATATCAGATTAACCTGACCTGATATTGTTTTTCTGGTGAATATTTGCAGCAGGAACAGAATCCCAGCATATTGACACTAAAACACAATTTGATCATCATTACATTTAAATCTTTATTTTTATTTTATGTGTATGAGTATTTTGCTGCATGTAAATGTGCCTGTGCATGCAATGCCTGCGGAGGCCAAAAGAAAGCATCAGATTCCCTGGAACTGGAGGAAACTGGTTGAGAATTGCCATATAGGTGCTGGGAACCAAACCATTGTTCTTAATGACTTAAACCATCTCCCTGGTTCCTAACTTTATATTTAAAATATCTAACAGTTTTCATGTTTCAAGTATGATCATATTTACAAGTTCTTTTAATTGTTCTATACTGTTTGGGTACATAAGACAACCTAAGAAATGCTAGCTTCAAAAAAGGAAATGGGAAAATATGTATTTTATGGCAATGAAATGATAGCAGGCCATATCAGGTGGACCTTGTTACGAAGTTTGAAATGCATCCAAGAAGTCAGACTGGTCAGGTGACTTGGTGAGTTAGAACAATTGCCACAAGTCTGCTGACATGAGTTCAGTCCCTACAGCCCAACTGGAGGAGAGAACTGATTCCTCAAAGTTGTCTCCTGACCTTATTCACATGTATACTGTAGCACAGGCACACACACACATATAAAAGATACACACACAAATAATTATATAAACTATAAATTGAGGAACTAGGTCCTTGGGTAGAACAGTGAGAATTAATTCTTAGGAGACGGATGATTTAGATACTCATTGCATTTTTATGGCAACTAATAGGCAGCAAGAACCCAACCAATGTGTTGGTAGTTATTCAAGATCAGTTTTACTTTTAATCTGTGGCATTTTTTTACATTATAAGATTTGAATGATTAAAATTATAAGGATAATAATAAATTATTTAATTCCAAAATGTTTAATTCATGAATTTACAAATACAAGATTTGCATGTAAATCTTCCTATGTTTTAAAAATAGGATTAGTTTCTTTGGAATTTCTCTTTTACTTCAAGTATGATGCTTTATACAATTCATTTCCTCCAGATCAATTATTATTATCATCATTATTATTGTGTGTGTCTTGTACATGTACACGTTGTGTGCATGCATAAGTGAAACAACACGCATGTGAGGGTCAGAGGACATTACAGAGTCAGTTCTGTGCTTCCACTTTTACGTGTATTCTGGAGATCCACCTCAGTTTGTCAGGCCTGTGCAGCAATGACCTTCATTCACTGAGCCATCTAGAGGCCACCCTTACTCTTGATTACACTTTTTTACATCCACATCTCAGAAAGGAATGATATTGATTCTACAGTAAATAATCAAATTGATTTTATTGTTTCAATTCTTCATTTCCGTTTAAAAAAAAAAACAGAGGAATGTAAAGTATAGCCTGCTGTATCCCCTGGTTAACGACTTTAGTAGGTTATATGCCTTAGCTTTATCCTTGTTGTGAAAAATCCCTGAGAGAAACAGCTAAGGGGAAGGAAGGTTTATGGGAGAATGTGGTTTCAAGAGTCTCAGTGGTTAGCGGCTCCAGTGCCTTGAGCTTGTGCTGAGCCAGAACGCCAGAGCAGATAGGTATGATGGAACAGAGTTGCTCACTTTGTGGCAGTCAGGGAGAAGTTCAGGACATACAATAATGACACTGAGGAACTATATGGTAAATATGTATATAATAAACTTTGTAAAATGTTTGACTATAGCCAGGTGTGGTGGCACACGTCTTTAATCCCAGCACTCAGGAGGCAGAGGCAGGTGAATCTCTGTCAGTTCAAAGCCAGCCTGGTCTACATACAAAGTCCCAGGTCAGCTGGGGCTTATTTTAGTAAAAAGGTCAAAAGTTTATTTAACAAATGATGTGTTATGTTGGAAAGGTATCATACATCATCCTAGGGTGAAGTTGAAAAGTATCAAACATTGAAGGACTTGCTTTCATTCAGCAAAAATTTAAGTCATAGTATAACATGCACGTATGGAAATACATAAAGCTTCATGAATCTTCATGAATTTTCATATAGTAAATATGTAGATATGGGTGCTTCAGAGAGATCATGAGGAAACTGTACTGGAAGCAAGAAACTTGCCACTATCAGAGTGAAGGAGAGTGCCATAATCAGAGTAATGGTTATTCCTACAGTGCTGCTCTAGGCAGGAAAGGACGGTGGGACACGGACAGAAAGGAAATGTCAGAGTATACCAACAGTGATGCAGGAAAGTACAGTGGGACATGGACAGAAAGGAAATGTCAGAGTATACCAACAGTGATTTTTAAATGTATATATGCAAAGGAATTTATGGCCAATTAACCTCAAGGGATAAGGAATTTACTAGTCAAGTGTATATGATCACCCAAACCACCAACTTGAAATCCACATGCTATAACTGTAAATACACCAAATACACCGGATTTCGAATACATTTACACCCTTTCTACCAAATGAGCTCAGCCCCTCCATCAGTGGACATACGGATCTGATGTTAAAGTCTGAACTTCTGCAATAGGGAGAGAATAGTGCACCCTGCTGTATGTTTGATACTTTTCAACTTCCCAGAGTCCCGCTCCTCTTGCTCAGGGCCAGTAGCTTCTCATTAGCCAGGATATTTTATTGGGGGCCTTTATTCTGTCAATCATCAGCTCACTGAGATGGATATCATAATACTTTCCCCCAGCTTTGCTTTTTATGAGGAAGCTTTGTCAAACTCCTTATGTCTTTTTGCTAGAAATAGCTTTTCTAAGCTAATTACTTAGATATATTAAGACTCCAAAGTCCAGTGCTGACTTTCTGTCACATAAATAGAAATAGAGGCCTGGAGATATAGCTCAGTAATAGAGCAGTTTACTACTGTGTCCAAAGTCCTGGGTTCAATTGCTCAATTCTGCACAAAAGAGGACAGAATTAAATTAAAAGAATAAATAAAGAAAGAAACAAGGAAATCTTAAGTAAGTAGGAAGATTCTTGGGAAGTACTTTAATACTCAAACTGATTTATAAACTGCAGAGTAAAGTCAAGGGTCATGCTTTCAAATCAGGTTTTAGAGCCCTTACTATAGTTATTTTTATTCCCTAATATAGGAAAATTTTAATATTTTTCTCTAGTTACTGTTGGAAGTCTTTGAAAGGTATTAAAATCATCGTTTCCTAGTACATACATACTGCAGCATGTGATGTGCTTTGGGTTTACACTGTTCCCACAGTTTTTAAGTAGACACGTTGTTAAATCTTGAGGTTAATGTTGATTCACAAATGGAGGAGATTCATAAGAAGTTTATATTTCAAGAATAAAAGGGCCTCAAACAATCTTTTTATTGTAATACAGACTTTGATACCATTTCTGTTCCATTAGATAGTTTCAAAATATTTTATTTGTATACATCTTTTGTAGAAGATTTAGTAATTTTCTTGGATGAAATCAGCTGTTATTTCAGTAACTAAAAGACCTCTGGGACTATGATATCTAATATGAAGGATTTTTGACGTAAATAAAACCTAGTGTTTATTGCTTTTAGTTCCAGAGAGCGGAAAGCTTTTTTTTTTAATTCATTCTATATCTGATTGATTTGCTTTATGCATGTGTACATTCTAGAGTTAGATTGCTATACATTTTCCTCATCAAGCCACATTGTAAGTCCAAGTTCCTCACTTCCCCTCCTCTTTTCTGCTGTGACTACATGCTTGCTTTGTTGGATGAGCTGTCATGAACTGAAAGCACGGTCTACTTTGGAATATACAATCATTTACAACTTATCATTGCAGCCTAACTGTCCCAATTGTCCTTATTGTCAAAGGCCGAATCTCTTTCTCCAGCTGCCTATCAAAACCTTTAGCCCTTTCCAGTAGCTCCATATTCAAATCCACACCCTTCAAAGCATAAACCCAGTTTTATGAACCACATGCTGTGCCCATGTGTCTTCTTCAATAGCTTCTTTAAATGTAAATAGTCAGCCAGAGCAGACCTGGATCTGAAAGTCAGAAGCAAGTGCTATGGGTGTCTGCAATAGGAGGTGGGTTTTTTGTGGAACATATGGAGATTTCTAAGGGAAAGCAACATTTAAAATATGTCTGGAAAATTGCTTAGTATCATCTTAGCTAATTCTGATGACAGTTATGCTCCCCAAGAAGGGAAGGACAGGGAGAATCAGCCATACCTCCCAACCAGCCAATCTGAGGAAGCCTCAGGGAGACTCTCTATCTATTTTGTGTAGCTATGGGGATGTCACCATTCAAGTCTGGATGAAGACTTTCTAGGGTGGCCTTAGGAACAAAGCACACACGGTCTTGTTAATTCTCATCCATTGCTTTGTAAGGAAGCCCAATAAACTCACTGGTTTCCCAGACCATAGTTTGATAAAATCATAACCTCAGTTTGTCATTCAGAGGAAGGAATAAGGGGTCCCATGTTGGCTATGCCCCCCCCATGCCAGTTGGAAGTTTACGGACACTAGGAGTGAGAGATGGATAAGAGAGGATAATGAGGGAGTGAACATGGCACAATGTACTGTATACACATATGAACTTATCAACAAGTACATTTTGCAATGTATAAAAACAAAATTCTGCTAGAAAGAGAATAAAATGCCATTTTATCATACTGTGCTTTAAAATTTTTAACTTTATTATTTTATTTATTATATTTTATGTGCCTGAGTGTTTTTTCTGCGTGTATGCAAGTGCACAGAATGCATGCAATCCTTAGGGAGGCCAAAAGAGGACATGGGGATCCTTGGAACAGGAATTATCAATTTGTTAGACTGCCACGTGGGTGTTGAGAACCAAACTAGATCCTCTGCTGTTGGGCCTCATGGGTCCAGACATGTGGCCTGGTGCTGAGCCTCACCTGAGATTTGCAGCCTGTCTCTAACACTCCACTTGAGCATAGGAGTGACTCAGCAAGGCATAACACAATGGCCACTACCTGGCTGCAGCCTAAGTGGGAAAAATGATTGGTCCTTCACTTCCCATGTTTTTAGCCCCACCCCTTCCCTATATAAGACTGTGCTTGATGCAGGAAAGTGAGATCCTGCTTCGACAAGTCTCCCGGCTCGGTGTGGTGTTTTCTCCGGGGTGGAGAAGGGTCCGGGCTGCCGACACTCACCATCCCGCTCAGCCCCTGGAGGAGGCCGGCTGGACTGGCTTCTCCACCACCCTACCTGCTGGTGAACCCTGCACTCTTTAGGAGCAGCCAGTATTCTTCACAGCTGAGCCCTCTCTGCTTTATATGTAGTGGTCTTAAGAAGCCCATCTATCCTGACATTGTATTGAAAGCTTATGTCTAAGGTAGAGAATTCTCAGAACTTCTTAGTTATTTTTGCCCTTCTTTTAAACAAGTAAAGAACATTCATAGACAATATTTTTAATATTTCTTTCTTGATGTAGGTTCTTCTTATTGAATCCAGGCTGGCATCTACTCATGTTCAAGCTGTCCTCCTGCCTCAGCATCTCGAACAGCTGGAAAATAGTAATAAAATTCAAGCCATCTTTAACTGTCACAAGGTAATGGATGTTGTTTTAGAATAAAATGAAGATTGTGAATATAGGAGGGCCTTAATTTCTTGCTCTTGTTAACAGGTTCTCAACACCTGGAAGCCATTGTGGGAGGGCTGGGCCTCACCAGACCCTATTTCTTGAAGGAGTTTTGTAAGGTTGAGGTGCAGTCTGCAGTACGGTTTATAATAGACATTTCTTTGTTGTTTCATTTTTAAAGTTTCTCTGGAAGAGAAAAATCTCTTAGTTCATTACTAGCTTGCTTAAGATTGTGCAGAATTTTCTGCTTCAGATATGAGAAAGAAGGAAAAGAATAAGAGAACATACATTATTTGCATGTTATGCTTCAGAAAATATAGTATTAGATCTGAGAACTGAGAATTGAGTCTATACAAGGACATTTTTTTTTAAGTGATCCATTTTAAGTTACTTTTCTGAGACTTAGTTCCAGTATTTAGATTTGGAGGCATATCCAGTTCCACAGTGACTCAGTTTTACTTTTACTGGGGCAAATGATAGTAAGTTTGCATTCATAGAGTCTATAAGGACAAAAACAGAGAACACCTATATAGGTTTGATTTGCCCATCTGGGAGAAAATATTAAGGTTTCCATCTAAAATGATTTTAGCAAACACATATTGTCTGTCTTCACGTTTTATTAAATAACTATAAATATGCTAAAAATTCGCATGAAAATTTCACATATTTTACTTGTACAACAAGTACAATGTATGTGATAAATAAATGGTCATTTATTTATTTGAATGTATCTGTTAATAACTTGGGGTAAATGATCTCTATGAATGGTATGAATTATGAAATGATAGAACATCTGTGAAGAAGCAAATTTATAACATTTTGAAATGTATAGGCAATATATTAGATTATTGCAATAGAAAACTAATAGGTAGATCCAAATTTAATAGACCATTAGAAATTTTATGAAATTCAGTTAAACAAACAAATTGTTTTTCCCTATTGTAAGTCATCTGCACTAATATTTAGATTGCAACCACTGTGGACACCTTCATAACTAAACCTCTGTTTATCTGCCTTCCTCTGTATGACTGCTTTAACGTTTGATCTGTACCTAGTAAATGCTCAGTGATATTTGATGCCTTCATGAATAAATGTATATATACTAAGTGCATTAGGGTATACAAATTTCTGTCATAATCTTCTTAGACTTTCATTAATACACTGAAAAATGTTTCCAAATTATAAGGAATTTTTTTCAATCCATTTGGGAACCAAAAGCATGAAAATGTTTTATCTGATAAATACATTAAGGTCAATTGTACTAGGAGCATTTCAAAGTAGATGTAAACCATTTTTATGACAATTTTAGTAATAGTTTTTGAGTATCTACTATGTAATAAGAGCTACCATAGGTCTGACCTACAAGGTAGACAAAAACCATGTTCTTTCCATCAGAGAACTTATGGAAGTAAAAAACCACGCAAACAAACACAAAGCAACACATATCCCCAGTGCTGTGGGCTAAACTAAGATGTTTGAGGAAGAACTATCTCACAGGAAGGATAAATTCTCTGATAGTTAATCCAATAACTTTCAAAATCTGAATTCCAAAGGATCTATAGATGTGATTTCAGAGTAAATTGTGCATAGTGGGGGAAGACAAGTTCATAGGTAGGGAGGGAATTATTATCAAGGTAAGAGAAAACAGTCTCCTAAGATTCACAAGTGTGTCAGTAAGTCTAAGAGGTTAATTCATTCTACTCCTCAGAAGATCATATATATGAAAGAAAAGATGCCGGTGACTAGTGGAAGATTATCTTGAGGTTCAAATATTTTAAACATTCATAATAAAAGAACGTAAAGCAAATTTTCTATTTGGGAAGACCAATCCGGATTCAATATGGAAAAGAGATATAAAGATTCAGAGTGAAAGCTTAAACAAGTGTTCAGTTAAACACTTGAGAAATAGATGAAATTTCATCAAGTGTCAAATGACCCAAAATATGGAGGGGGAATTCTAACTGAAAAATAAAATCCTCTTTTTCGTTTTAAGAATAATATTATCAAAAGGAAATTGGATATGGAATGAGGGCATATGTATATTATGATGTGGAAAACTTCAGGAAATATTTTCTCATCTAAAAATCACTGAAGGAGGAGGAGGAAGAAGTGGCAGAACAGGAAGAGGAGGAAGAAGAATAGAAGGAAGATGAAGAGGAAGAGGAAGAAGTGGAGAAAAAGAGGGAGAGGAGAATGAGAGGAGACAAAGGAGGGGAGGAAGAGGAGAAGAAATGAAGGAGAAAGTGGAAGAGGAAGAAGAGGAGTGGGAGAAGGGGGGCAGGAAGAAGAGGAGGAGCAGGAGTATTTTGAGTAGGGACATAGAAACATGGAGAGTTACTGTAATTTGACTTTGGATCAACAGCATCAGTGTGATCTGTACCTTACACACTCAGAGCTAGTCGTTAGGCTTCAGAAGTAAAATTTATATTGAAGAAAGTACTAAAATTATAAATATCTTGTTCTGTACAAGTATAGAGAGACTCATTAATATCACAGATATAAACATTTTCCTCATCACCCATGTTATTCTTGATATTTTTATATTCCATTAAGGTACAGAGATCTTTGGTTCCCACATTTAAAAATGTAAATTATGTTACTTAACTCTGCCCTCAGTCCTCACAGTGTTGTCACCTTTGCACATGGAGCAATTCAGCTCTCTTGCTTTCTGAAACACTGCATTTGCTGCTGTTTCGTGTTACTTTCTTTGGTTTCTGGAATAATTAGTAACAGAAAACAAATCAATGAAAATCCATATCTAGAGTTTGTCTAGAAATCAATCACAGATCTACACAGAGCGACTCTTCTGGTAGACTTATCTATCTAATCAAAAAATTCATTTTCTGTGGCATGCCTGCTTCCAAAGCACAGCCTAATCAGCCAAGGGAAGCTGTTTGTCCGGAATGTAGGACTTGCTTCATGCTTATTTGGTCAGCACAGGCGATTATCTGCATGAGCTCCGGCATGTTCTTCAGCCTTGTCATTTAACAATATGAATTTTCAAGTTCAGTAAAGCATAGTGAATTCATTATATTAAAACATGTTGGCTTTCAGCAACTGTAATACTCTTGCCAAGCAGAAACTTTTTTCATCCATATCATTAAGAGTAGACAGACAAAACATTATTTAAAAAGAAGGTTGAAGATACTTCTTTCGTTAGAGCCAATGAGGAAAAATTTCTCCAAAAGTGAAGAAAAGAAAAAAAGGGATATGAACCTAAAGGTGAAAGTGCTTAAAATAATGACATAAGAAGGAAATCCTCTTTCTGTCAAGCAATGGTTCAGCCTCCAGGTGACTTACTTGGATGAAGGTTTCTCAAAAATTAAGTGTGTTAAATGACAAGGAAAACATAACTTTCCTCATCTGCATGTTAAGATCTAATACACCATCAAAACACAAAGGAGATTCTCTAGGCTCTCTGTAGTGCTGGACTGACTTATCCATCTGTTTGAGTGTGAATTTCATGCTGCTTTGGTTACCATAGTTTGGTGTATTGAATTTTGAAGTTGGATTTAAGCATTCCAGCTTTGTCATTTCTCTTAGAAATCATGTTCAAGGACTTTATGCTTTGCTACACAACTTTTTTTTTCTATGTATGAATAATGGCATGGGTTTGGTGATAGAGAGTTTCCTGAATTAGTAATTTTAAGTTTACATAATTTAAAATCTATCACAATATTTTTTTCTTCCACTCTAATAACAGAAAAATAATTCTTTTATTTAGGTCTTCAATTTCTTTCATGGATGTTGTATAGCTTTAGTGCAAAGATTATTTTACTTTTTTGATTAACTATTTGCATCATTTATTTCCTCATTAATGGCTTCCTATTAATATACTTTGTTCTGAGTTGAGGAAGGCATTAAACATCTGACAGACACAATACTAATTATGTCATATGATATTTAAAGCTAAGCAAGGTCAGTAACTCAGGTGACTGTATTTAGAAACTGCTGGGAGTCACTTTTATGATGTAAAACTGCTTCCATTACTGTAAGAATGTGATAGCATGAATTACATTTGTTTTGGTTTTCTGGTTTGTTTAGACAGGAACTTGCGACAGCTGGCCTGGGAATCTCTATGTATATCAGGCTGGTCTCCATTTCACAGGTATCTACTGCTTTTGCCTCTGGAGTCCTGGGATCAAAGGTGATCACCACCATGTACATCTTCATTAGTTACATTTTGCATTTAATTTGAAATAATGGAATAATGAGACATTTGCACAAAGTTGGAAAACAGAGTTATAATTCACCTTCAACTAGCTTTCCTTATATTAACAGTCAATGAAACAACTGTAAAACACTAAAGCAAGAAAACTGACAGCAGGACAACCAGAGTTCAGAGGTGTAATATCAAGATGAAGCATGTATGATGATCTTAACGTCTGTCAGTCAGTATAATCCAGAGCATATACTGAAGTTCTGTGTGTATCTGAGTTTGTGACTGTTTGCTGTTGTAGTATATTCCATGAATACATATACAACAACTTGTGTGGGGATCTGGGTATTGATCAAGGCAAGCAACTCCAGATACCCTGAAGGGATGGCAGGTGTCTGACCTGCTCTGCCTGATGTGATATGAATCTTCCTTTCCCCCACCCTAGACCAGAACCAGGTTTTTGGGTTTCGTTTCCTCGTTCCTGAACTTCCACAGCCTTCCCACCCTTTACCCCCAAACCCCACTTTAACTTTCCCACCTTCTGTAACGGTCAGAAAGGCCTCCCTATATAAACCCCTGCATTGGCTCTAATAACTGAACTACCCACCGACATAGTCTCCCCGGAGGGAACTCCTCCCGCCGCACTCTGAGCCACCTGAGGTCCTGTTTGATTGTCCTCCATTCTCTGGCATGGCTGGAGCACAACAGCCGTGCTGGAGATGGAGACGTACCCACAAGCTTGCTTCACCGTTCCCTGGCTAAAGGACAGTTATATTGGTTCCATGTGTTTTGTATTACTGATTATGTTATGAACTGAATTTTAATTATTTTTGTGATTTTTTTTCCTCTAGAATAAAAACTAAGGATTATTTGTTACAACAAATAATAAGCATTTTTGCTTTAGAAGAAAACAAGAATCTGGGGAGATGGCTCTGTGGATAGGGGCACCTACTCTGTGTCATGACCTGAGTTCAAATCCCCAGCACACACACACGACTATTTTTTCACTTTCTCGCTGTGTGCTCTTGTCTTTACGGCTCCACGCTGGTGCTGCTTCAGGTTTATTTTGCTCTTCTCTTTTTATATTCCTGACTCAGTAACTTAGACTCTGGGTTGAGGAAACATACACTTTTTCACTTTTAATGGCTGTACAGAATGTTTGAAATTTTTCTCTAAATAATGCTTAAGATATGCTGCATTCTTTTAATTCATTTCTAGAAATTTTATGTTTTTCTTAGAAATTTCTTTGAGCATATCTTATGAAAATTGTGTTCTTTAAATTTTGTGTGCTATATATTTATCGTTTTAACTCTGTTAAATATTTTTAGGTATAGTTCAGTAACACTAGAGAACATAGTATGTTCACATCGAAATGCATTTCAGTTCCATACAGTGATGAATGGAACTGTTTTGGCAAATTTAAAAACTATTTTTATTTATTTATTTTATGTGTAAGAGTGTTTTACCTGCATGTACATAAATGTATTTGTGTTGTGAATTGCCTAAGATGCCAGAAAAGAATGCTGATCCCATGCTACTCCAGTTAGGGATTGTTGTTAGCCATCAGGGGCGTACAAGGATCTGAACCCAGGTCCTCAGCAAGAGCAGTCAGTGCTCTTAACCACTGAGCCACTTCTCCAGTGCCCTGACTTGGTAAATTCTAAATGAGTAATAAGTTGCGGTTTTGTGGCATGTTCTGTGAATGTCAAGCATATCATATGTTATTCAGTTCTTCCAAAACTTTTAA
Organism: Eospalax fontanierii; assembly: GCA_035773235.1. NCBI lineage: Eukaryota > Metazoa > Chordata > Mammalia > Rodentia > Spalacidae > Eospalax > Eospalax fontanierii. The sequence goes on along the minus strand of CM069529.1, from coordinate 48,421,611 downwards.
CAATATTTTGTCAAATTTTTATATTGGTCAGGGTTCATTAGAAAAAGAGAATCAACAGAATGAATATGGATATACACACATATATAATTTATTACTTTTACTTACATTTAATTGATCTCAACTTATATTGAAATAGTAGCAACAGCTGTTTCTCACAAGGGGGACAGGATCCAGCACATGCTCAGTCTTGAGGCTGGGTCCTCAGCACTTGGATAAGTCCCACAGTGGCTGTCTCACTGGAGAGTAGACAATCCTGTAGTTCCCCAGTCTAGGAGACTGTGATTCATCACTTCTAACTTTACATGGAAAGAAACCTGAGAGTTCCTAGAGACCAGTTCTTATTCAGCAATGGAAACCAGAAAACGCTGGCTCATATGTCACCCTATTTGCAGTTCAGTTGATGAATGGGGATATGACCTTTATAAACTCAGTTAGTGAATCTTCAATAGCCTGTTTATCCACACTTTATCCATACGATTGTATGCTATTCAGTCGAAAAAGAAGGTAGTCATGAAGCTATGAAAGGCAAGAGGACACTTAAATCTTTATTTCTAAGTGAAAGAAGACAGTCTGACAAGATTGAATGCTGCATTCTTCAAATGCTTTCCTGAAAAAGGCAAAACTCAGGGGATAGTGGAAATAACATATTTCACCACAGTTAGGAAGGAGGAAGAGAGGCAGTCAAGAAGATCTGGGGAGGTATGAACTGTGAAGCTGTGCTGTATGGCAGTCTAACTACTGACGTTTGTCTTTAAACACTAGTTAAAGCTCACAGAAGGTATAACAACAACAGTGGACAGAAGGTACACTGTTTAAGTTGGATGAAAATAGAGTGTGATTGTAGATACACCAGCTGTATAACAGTATCACTCCGATGTGGAGTGTTGACAGCTGGTAGCTCTAAAAATGGGTATGTCTGAGCTCTGAACTTTGTGTTCAGTTAAATTTGTTCTTAGAAACAAATCCTTTAATTCACCTGCCTCAACACAGCTTGTCAATACCTCCTTGGCCACTAGCTTACAGTTTACAGAAAAGAAAAAATTTAAATTAAAGATTCAATAAATTCTTTTGACAATAAACTCTTACTCAGGTATGAGTTCACCCTTACTCAATGACTCTACTACCTCAAGGCAAATGATTCCTATAGAACCCTTAGAAAGTTTGGTTCAATGCCCTGGGATTTCGGCACACAGTGGGATGATTCCTAATTAAATATCTGGTCATGTAAACAATAGTTGTAAACTGTAAGTACATAGATGGGATGTTTACTATGTGATACCATGTTACTGTTACGCCTGAATAAGAAAAGCTTGATTCTTAGCATCCATTTTTAAGCCAGTGGGGGACCTGAGCTGCTAAGAACCTATCCCATAAGATTTCTTTTCGAAACTGTGCTCTCTAAAAAGGAGTCTTTCATTCTTTCACTGAAACAATGTGAACTATTGAATCTAGCAAGAAATGAGGAAGTAAACATTGAACACCTATCAGAGAAGAATTGTTCACTTTCTTATCCATAGTCCTAAATTAGCGAGTGCATAAGCACAATCAGATGTTATCAATTTAATTCCATTTATTGTTTGTAATACAAATGGAATAATCTTCATATAATCCTTGTTTTCAGTGAATATTGCCCACTGTTTGTAGAACTTTATTGAATAATAATAATAAAAAATCCACAAACTCACACGTTGTATTTGGGTATAGGTAAGGAAGTGTCATTAGGGACTGAAGCAATATACCCAGGTCACAAGAGGAGCACACAGGTAGGTGAGCTTCTCTACATTATAAACAAGCTAAGATAACTTTTTGATTGAAAGGTACAATAAAAGTTCTTTGTCCAGAGTACAGCTATATTGTAAAAGTTTTTCTATACATAGACACAGAGGTCATCTTGTATTAGCAAGAGCTTCAGTTTTGGGGGAAATTGGGAGATTTTGATAAAAATGTAAAAGGCTGAAGTTTTGTAAGAAAAGCCTAATTAAAAAAAAAAACTAGTTAATACTGTATTGTATTTGGGAAATTTGATAGGAACCCTTCAGTATTTTTAAGTACATGAGGAGATGGAATTGTTTCTTTTCTTGACTGTAGTAATAATTTCATTATATATATATATATATATATATTACATAAAATAATATATGAATGTTATATGAATACCATGTTATAGAAATAACATAATAGGTTATATGAAATATAACATGTTATATGAAATATGTTATAAACACTAAGTTTCTACATTCTTAAATATTTTTAAAGCAATAGAAGTTTATAACAGCCTAGATTTCTTGGTATAAAAACAGCAACTGAGAGGTATCTGCTAGGAATTTGAGTTGCTTCTCATACCAACTGCTAAGCCAGGCTAGATGCGAAAGTTATTAAATGGGAAAGAACATAACAGAGGAGAAGGATGTTGAAGACTTCTATGCTGAGGTTGATGAAATGCTTGTAACTAATGACAGAAGTGGCTACTTTACTGGAGCACTAACTTTAGTTACCAAGACAACTGTGCAATTAAGAATTACCAAGGAGTCATACTCAGATGCCTGGGAATGGCAGTAAACACCCTGCACCTTCTGCTAGATTTATTCAAAACTCTTGGTTGAGGAAAATACATCATTTCAATGTGAATGCTGAGAAGTTGGCTAAAACAAACATGTCATCTATGTCAGTTACACTCTGATGCCTCTTTAAATTTTAAGATTATAATTCATATTTAAATGGTCTAATAGCTGTTTGTGAGTGAAAAGAAAGGAGTTCAGTAAATTGACTTGCTAATCTACTTTGGAATCAATATAATTCTGTGGAAAACAAGTTTCTAAAATGTTTAGAAAATGAAGAAATCATTTTAACATTGGATACATGCTTATATAATTGATTTGATGATAGTAATAATAAAAAGAAGAATAGAGACGAAATCAGCCCCAGCATATACATCATTTTCATTTTATTTATTTTTGAGTGTTTACCTTCTCAAGGAAACTCTAAATTCCATAAAAGACATCCTTATACTTTAAGATCTTTCTAAAGACTTCCTTTGATAAAGAAGAAAAAATACTACTTACTAATTCATAGTCTCTTTCACCACATTATTTTGTTTAATTCCTCCAACTATGCTTGATGGAGTTATTAAAGTATTTAGTATCTATTTTTATAGGTAAGTAAAAAAGACATCCTGGGTTATTAAATCATTTAGTGTCTATTTTTATAGGCAAGGAAATGACATGCTGGAGTTATTAAGGCATTAACTGTTTATTTTTATAGATAGGCAAAACCATATTCTGATGCACTTAGCTATAAGCATTCTTAAAGCTAGTGAATAATAAAGTTCAGCATCAAAACTTTCATCAAAATACTCAGTCCCTCAGTATTTCTTTATTTCTTTTACCTAATAGTACTTCACTATTAGAAGTTATATTAAAATTATTTTTTCTTATGTTTAAAATCATAGAGTTTGAAAATTATTATGAAACCTCATCAATATATATTTCAGGACAGAGTAGATAGGAACATGTATCAAATCAAAATTTACTTAAAATATGTATGTTACATACAAAAAATAGCAAATGAACAGAAAAAAATTTGAATGTGTCTGTTTGCAACATAAAAGAATGTAGTTAGCAAGGACTTGAGAAATGTGTTTGTAGTTAAGCCTACTTTCTCTGCATGCATAAAGACCTGAGTTCAAATCCCCAGCAGCCATGTTAAAGGTTGCACAGGGTCACAGGTACCTGTCTCCTCAGTACTGGAGAGGAAGACTGAGATAAGAAATAGGAGGATTGCTTGCTGGCCAGGAGCCTAGCTTCATCTCTGTGGGAGTTCCTGTCTCAAGAATTAGAAGACAAAGTGACACACCAGGAAAATTAACATTTTACTCTGCTTTCTCTGTAAGCACACAGATGCATGCAACTCCCATGCACATATACTTCCCCTGACATACACACACAGACACATGAATATACATGGGGAAGGAGAAGGGTGAGAATTTTTCTTAATTAAAATAAATCTGGGTAATAAAGTGCAGTCCTATGCCTAAGGTGAGTACAATTAGCTATACTTCCAAATGTGTTTAGGGTTTATTCCAACAATTTCTCAGAATTCCTAGCAATGTCAAATTCCTAATGACCCATTTGATATAACAGCAGACTTCACCAATGAAGATAGACTAGCTGACAGATAATCAAATAACATTAATTTTAATTCACCAAAGATGGAAGAGGAGGGTGTCTGGCAGAAGTCTGCCTCAGATTTCCTGGCCCCACATTGTCTCTTAGCATCTCCTCTCTGCCTGTAGATGTTTTCTCTCTTCTAAGGTGATTTTTCTAGCAAACACAATTAGAGTCTAATAAGAAAGAAAAGATAGGGGTTGTCCAAAATAGTTGAAAATGAACTTAAACAGACAAAAATTGTGTTGTTGCAATGCCAGTAGTTTGCTCTCAGTTGCCTTTTCTTCTCATTTGTGTATGAAATACCAAGAAAAAGTGAAGTCATTCTAAGTAGTGTGATTTAAAGATTTATATACTCCACTTACAGACACCACACCAGTAGGCAGCAAGATCAATAAATCTTGTCCAATTCTAAACAGCAGGTAGACAAGTCTTTGGAAGAAGAGAAAAATATAGTACTGCCTGGTAAATCCAATACATAGAAGCGTGGGAAGAATTAGGACTCTGTGCCATATTCAAAGGCTGAGTCCGGGCCTTGTCTTTTTCAGACATTTATGTTCTGAATGCTATGAAAATCTACTTTAGACTATAGAGATAGTAGATAAAACTTGTTTGTTCCGTTTTTGGGCAGTCAGTCTTCTTTTGGAAGTGAATGGGTCGGGGGCAGGGCAGATGGAGAGGTGGCTCAATGGATAGCAGCCCAAACAACTCTTCTAGAGGACCTGGGTTTGAGTCTCAGCACCACGTGGGACAGCTAGCAGCAGTGTGTAACTCCAGCACTGTACTCATGTACATAACCTCCATTATACTCAAAAATTTAAAAATAAAATAAAAACTGTATTTTAAAAATGTGAATGAGGATGACTTCAGTCATGTTGTTCTCTTTAGTTGTATTAACTATGAGTTTACACTTTGCTTAATCAATCACTGTGTAGGGTCTCCGCTGAGAAGCAGTGGAGAAGCAATAGTTAGAAGCAAAAGTAATCAAACATTTATATGATGCATATGACTATTATAAAACATAGATATTATTATAAAACATTATGGACGAAACTTTTCAAAGATGACTTGATGGATAATTGCTGAAAACTAGTAAACATTCACAGTTGGTTTTGCTCAAAATGTGTATAATGCTCTCAACCTTGAACAGAGAAGCTTCTTATTGCAGTGGGAACTGTTTAATGCATAGACCTTACATGATCAAAGTGCTAAGAATATGTGTCTCTGTATGCTCAACTCTAAATGGAATATTTATAATAGCCTCTGTGCCTTAACATGGTTCAATGAATATTGCAGAAGAAGGAAGCAGAAAGAACATACTAGCAGGAAGATGAGATACAGTGCTATAAAATACTGTCTTCTGGATATGACATAGCTGTTGTACACAGAAACTCACAGCAACGTGATTTTCTACCCAAAACCTGCACAAGATCAAGCCAGTTAAAATTCCATCCTGGATAAGGAAAGGGATCATAAGGTCCCAACTCAGCTGAGGAGCTATTGTAGTTGATAGTTCCTGGAGGAAGGAGAGTTACTTTTCTTTGGGCGGGGTCTCACTTACAGTAGCTTGCCCATATCCCAGTGGATGCCCTTATATCCAAGTGTATACAAGGTAGCAGTATTCAGATTCAGCGGCTTATATTTTAAAACAACATGAAAAAACATGTACTCAGAAGAGAAATGTGTTGAGGCGGACTAAGAGAAGTTGGAGGAGGAAAGAAGTATGGGTTGATTATTATTATTTATTATTATTAAGATATATATAAGAGATTTCTAAAGATAAATAATGTATACAAAGGAATAAGAGATGAAAACAATGTATGAATAAATTATTGGAAAAAGTATGCAAAGAAAAATCTCTTCAATACTGCAAATTTTTTTGGTTATTTTCAGACTCCATTTCATACTTTTTTTTTTTTTAAAAGAGCTTGGATTCAAGCCTATATTACCTTCACAATCGCCTATTTATAATTTTCACAGCTGTATCTACCAAGATAAGAATCAGCCTAAGTTGGTGGTCTATGTTATAAAACGTTCTTTACATGTATTTCTGTATACTACATTTTGTTGTTTGTCTTTGAAGACATGACCTCACTCTCTAACTCTGGCTGAACTGTAACTTGCTACGTGGCCCTAGCTAGTCTCTCATTTTGTAGTCATCCACAGGTCTCTACCACCTTGAGCTAAGATTACAGACATATGCACCCCCCCCCACCTAGCTAACATTGCCTCTCATATTTGGAATACTAAAAACTCTTGTAGTCTCTTATGATAGCCTAAGCAGAACCCACATTACCCAATTTGCTTTTTCACCCTCAACGTACATTAATCTTGCATCTTCATTTTACAGTAGTTTATGTCATCATTTTGTATTGACCATGGTAGACTGGAGTCTTTTAATTCTCCTTTCTGCATTCTTATTTTCCCTCTTGATTTACACATCTTATTTCTCTTAAGGTTTGCTTTATCTTTGCCCCTCAAGTTAAGTTGTTCTTACTTCCTAATGTCCTGGGTACATGTGGGTTGGTCTGAGTCACAGGCCTTTACTGTTTCCCTTTCTATTTTCTCCATATGAGAAACCCACATATGCTTCATGAACACCTTTGTGTTTAAGAAGTCCTAAGATATCTACACACTATTCTTTTGTATGAGATCCTACATGGTGAACATCTTACATCATTTGTGCTTGGTGTCCCAGTGACATGTAAAGCTTACCAAGTCCAAAAATATGCATTGATTTGCTCTGTCCTCAAGTAGATTAACTCTCTTACAGTGCTCTTATCATGCAGCTATCTCAGCATTTTGTTTAACTTTAAGCCACTACTAGTTCTTCCCATCTTAATATATTTCAGGAACTGGCTGAATTGTTTCTATTATTTTTCTCTTTTAATATTCTCTAAACAGTTCCCAATGGTTGTTCATTTTATGTTATATATATATATATATATATATATATATATATATATATATATATATATTTGGTTTTTTGAGGTAAGGTCTCTTTGCAGCACCAGCTGATCTAGAACTCCCTATGTAGGTCTGGTGGGCCTCAACTCACAGAAATTTGCCTGCCTGTACAACCCAGTGCTGGGATCAAAGGCATATGCCACCAAGCCTGGCTAAATAAAAACTCTTTAATGTAATTCTTGTGGTTGATCTGTTATAGGGATCTCTTAACTGCTGTTTCCTTGAAGAAAAAAATCAGTCAAGGAACGCAGACAGTTTTAGAAGTTCGTTGATCAAAGCAAAACATACAGTTCAAATAGAAACAGAAGTGGACTATCTTGATAGAACCAGCAGCATAGTGGGTTTCATGTTTTGGATTTTAAAGAAGTTTTTATGAATGTAAGTTGGGAGGTGTATTATTAGGGTAAGGGGACTCCATTTCCCTCCTGAACCTTCGTTGTGGTTTGAGTGAAGCATAACACAATACCTATGCATAATTGAACAATTTGTCCCCAGTTGGAGTGCTGCCATTTGGGATAATCATGGACTCCTTAGGAGGTTTTTGAAATATCAAGAATAATTACTATCAGCTTTAAGGACATTTAACCACATGGCAGTTAACCATCAAGAGACTATCAAAACAATTGCCAATCTCATACATGACAATTTTCTGAGATTTCTCAAAATCTGATGATTGATCCTGTGAGTATGTATCAGGTAAGAATTTTGCTGCCCCAGGAAAAAGGACATTTTGTTATTATTTCTTTGTAACTGAGCCTTTATGTCAGTTGAGGCCAGGGATTTACAATAGCATGTGAGGTTGTAAAAATATCAAAATGGTTTTCAGCTGTCTTCTAGGATCTAATTCTTCCAACTCTTCTGCTCATGTTAATCTTCTACCCATTAAATCCATGCCTGTGATTGGAAAATAAACTGAAATCTCATTATCTCAACATATTACACGTTTAGACATGGATTTCTTGTAACTGTAAATGGTTAATTTGAGATCAATCTGCAGTAGGGTACACTCTATCCAAGATAATTGGTTTCTGACAGGATCCTATGAAAAGATAGAGAATAATGTAGAGTGGAAAGCAAAATGCAAAGAAGTTCATAGGCAAGTCAGTGAGAATCAAGTATTAGCAGCTTCCTCAAAAAGATGAGTCATGAATCAGGTCTGCCTTGATCCCTAACAAATCTCTGTGCAGTACTGGAAATAACTCATAGTTTTGAGAATTGAGGAGAATCACTTTGCTGTTAGAGTTCCCTGATTAGTGACAGTTTGTTACCCGAGACCTATACAGCATAATTTTTATGATGAGTCTTCCCCACATTGATTTTCAAACTATGTCTTCTAAACTAAATGCTGTTAATTGCCCTGCTATGGTCTGATGTCTTAATTGAAATGTATGACTCAGCTCAGAGGTCTTATCTGGGCTGTGATTCCATCATGAATATTGTTCTTTTACTCTTAGACTCATGCCAAAGACCCTCTTTAAAAAAGACTAAGTTTCTTCCTACACTGCTTTTATAGAAAAACTAACATAACTTATTCTTATATTTGTCTATCTATAATTTGAATGTTTTTCTCCTCCACATATTTAATTAGGAAAGAATTCCAACTTGTTACTTGATTGGACACGGACTTCATACAGTTTTATAAAATGGATTTTGTTCAATTAATAGAAAATATAAATAAATTAAACTATTTAAAAATAGAATTATAAGGCTACAGAGATGACCCAAAATGTTAAGAGCGCTTGCTGCTTGATCAGAAGACCCAGGTTTGGTGCCTGGGTCACCAAACTCACAACTGTTCAAGGGGATCTACCACTCGTTTTTGGCTTCTGCATGTGCCAGGTTTGTACATGGTACATATAACCACAAATAGCCAAAACACTCATAATATAAATATAATACACGTTTAAAAATTGAAGTTAAGTAATAACTGGAAAGCTGGATATACAAGGCAATGTTTTGTTGAATACCTTTGAAAAGAAATAATTCCACTTTAGGTAGCTTGAATATCATCAAACTAAAAACATGCATGTCTAAAATGAGACACACATACAAAATAAAAAATTCCCCAAATACCTGTAGCCATTAAGATTGGATAAAACTCATCAGTGACTACTGTCTCTGGCTACATCTCTGTCCTTTGCCCAGATGAACTTGGATGTGTGGGCTGGTTACTTTAGTGTATGCCCTCCTGCAAAAATCAGCATATTTGTTGCGCTACTTTTCAAACTAAGAATTAAAAGTTCCTTAGAGAAATCAAATATTTCAAGCAAAGTCTTGGTTGTTTGTCAACTTTTGATCTTATAAATAGACTAGAAACTCTCAAGACAAAAACTGATTCAAGGAGGATAATCCAGGATCACCTCCCCAAACCCAAGAAATACTAGGATACCCATTGCTATCAGAAGATAAGTTCATCCCAACTGTCTATTGATATGTAAATTAGATACCAGTTTTTGCATTTAAGGTGGCAAAGAAGTCTTCAAATGTGCAGATGAATATATTGTGTTATAAACAGAAAACACATTTTCTTAGTGAATGTAATGAGTCAAAATACACACTATTCTCATGAATTTTCTGTTCTGCAAATATTTCCAGACCCTCCTATAAATAAACCTCCTATCAGATGGACTTGACTATAGCATGAATTTCATGATATTTTCACTTGAAAGAAAGCTTCTCAGTTCCACGAAAAAGTACTTTAAATTAAAATTTTAAAGTATTTGAACATTCATCTATGAACATTTTTATTCTACAAATTTTGGGGATTCTCACGCACTGCCTGTAACTACTCACTCATTCTTTCTTTTTCTTTCCTTTCTAAACTTTGGAACAACAACCACAACAAATGGCATGCAATCTGTAACCTTGAGCAAATTTCAGATTTACTCTGTCTTACCAGACAATGCACTTGAAGGGAAATTGATGATGCTGTTAAATGATGAGCCATAATATATTTTCTAGGAGTAGATCTCAGAGGATTTTGTCTAAATTGGTTAGGGTTAAATGAAACTTTAATAAGTTAGCACAAACTTTCTGAATTATAGACACAAAGTATATGGTGTATTGTTTAATCATTTTTCTCAAACTTGGAGTATGTGTCGAGATACACAATTAAGTATCAGATATATAGAAAGTTGTTTCAAGAATACTATTTCATTTTTATGGTAAATGATATACAACATTACCTCTATATTGAAATATGCAGACACAATAATATGCTATATCAGAAATTTATATGTGTATGTTTTATTTACTTACATAATTAAAATTGTCAAATTATTATTTATTTATTTTATCTATTTTTATTTTTATTTCCTTGAGCATTTTACTTGTCTGTGTATGTGTACCATCATGTGCAATGTTCAAGGACTCCAAAAGAGGGCATCAGATCCCCTGGAAATGGTGTTATAGAAAGAATCTGGGATGTGGGTACTGGAAACAGAACCCTGGTCCTCTGCAAGAGCAGCCAATTCTCTTAACCACTGAGCCATCACCCCAGGTCCAAGATTATTGAATGAAATAAAATGAATTTATTCTTCTTTGGATAATTTCATATATTGTACTTTAAACATATTAATTTTCCCTTCCCCAATTCCTCTCAGATCTATCTTCCCTTCCATACCCACAAAATGTTGTGTCCTCATTTTTCTTTGAAAACCCATACAGTTCAATTTGTGCTGCCTGTATACCCTTGGGTGTGTGGACATTCACAGGAGCCTGGTTAACCTGCCAGAGGCCACACTCTCAAAGAAAAGAAACTCTCTTCCCTTAACAGCTATCAATGGACAATAACTCATCAGCTTGTGGTGAGATTTGGGGTGAGGCTTGAATTGAGACTTTATGCTCACATTATAATGCCATGTTGGAATTTTGCTTGGTTTGAACTTGCACAGGTCTTGTGCATGCTGTGTGTTCATATGAGTGACTATCCTGTTGTTTTTGGAAGTATTGTCTGTCTGTAGTCACCCACCACCTCTGACTCTTATAAACTTTCAATCCCTTCTTCTTTCATGATGATTATGAGCCTTAGGAGGAGGGAGTGGGATATACATGCTCCATTTAGTATCATCCTCTGCATACTTTCCAGTTGTTAATACCTTTATTAATCATCATCTAACACAAAAAGAAGCATCTCTGATGATGGTTGAGAGAGGTACTACTCTATAGATATAACAATAAGTCTTTAAAGGTGGTTTTAATATTATGCTTTTTGCAGGGTTCAGAGCTAGAGAAGATTCATATTTACTTTTACTCTCTCAAAGAGAACATAGTATCTTCTAGCTCTATGAGAGCTAGCCAGTAGGGATGAAGTTTCTACATCAGTACAAGCCTGATTTTTTTCCATGCTCTATGACTCGGTTTATCTGGTGTTTCTACAACAGAGTCTTACTATTAAGTTCTTGAGGGTATCCAAGAGCAATGGCAGTAGGCTGTTTGGAGATTGGTGGTACCCAGCAGGCCAACGTGTCCAAATATGCTACTCATTTCTGGCAGGGGGCTTTATATTTGTTAGACTGTAGTGTCTAAAACATTAAGTTTCTTAAGAAAATACTAAAGAGGATAAAAGAAAATAGAAAGACTTCTTATGCTCATGGAATGGTAGAATCAATATTGTTAAAATGACTGTCATACCTAAATCAATCTAAAAATGTAATGCAACTCCCATCAAAATTTCAACACAGTTATTCACAGAAACTGAAAAACTAATCTCAAATTTCATGAGGAAACAGTAAAGCCCAAGGATCTTTAAAATAATCCTGAAAAACTAAAATACTGCTGGAGGTATCACCTGAAGTTGATTTCCAATTATCTATAGAACCATAGTATTTTAAACAGCACTGTGGTGACGCCAAAACAGGTATATTGATAGATGGAGCATGAGCACCCAGAAGTACCCAGGTATGAGCCCATATTCCTGCAGGCACCTGCCTTTCCACAAAGAGTTTAAAATACACTCTAGAGAAAGACAGTAACTTCAAAAAATGGTTCTTGTCACATAGGATAGCTCCAAGGAGAAGACTGAATCCTTTCCCTTGTACTGAATAAACTCAACTCCAAATGGATCAATACCTCATGGGTCAGGATAACAATATTTGATATCCTGAGTCTGTTAGCAGAGAAAGTATGGCATACACTACAACTTATAGACATAGGAATGAATCCTCTATACAAAATCCCAACCATGTATGAGTTAAGACCAACAACGGATAATTGGAACGCATGAAATTAAAAAGCTGCTGAACAGCAAAAGGTCCCATCATTTATTTGAAGAGGCAGGATACAGAAAAGGAAAAATTCTTTACCAATTATATATCCGACAGAGGGCTAGTGTCTAGAATATATAAAGAACTCAAAAAACTAAACCCCAAGAAACCAAACTTCACAATTACAAATTAGGACTGCAATTAGACAAAGTCCCTAATAGGAAAAAGCAAATGCTGGAGAAATATTTTTTAAGATGCTTAGCATGCTTGGTCGTTGCGAAATATAAAATAAAACTGATGTCATGTTTCACTGTACCTCAGCCAGGATGGCGAACATGCTGGACATGGGGAGGTGGATAAGAGATCCAAGCCTTATCTGAGGAGCTATTGGTAATCAATGGCTTATGTGTTGGGGACAGTCAGTCTCATTTAATGATGAGACTTTTGGTAGGTTCACCGGGCTTCAATGGACAGACTTGTACTGAAGGGTATTTGGGGACAGGAGTTTAGCTCTGCTAGTCTTTGTATATGAGTCTATGAAATTTGGCAGGGAGAAATGGGGGTCTGTAGATGGGGGAGGGGAACTAAATGTGACAAAAATATATTATATGATATTCCCAAAATTAAACTTTAAAAAAGACAACAAATGCTGGTGGGGATGTGGGGGAAGGAGAAAACTTACCAATTTATTCAATGCTGTGGGAAGTGCAACAGATCAATCACGTGATTTAGTTATAACACTCTTGGTCATATACCCAAATAGTCTATATTATACTACAGTGATACCTGGCCATCCACGTTAATTGCTGCTCTATTCACAATACCCAGGAAATGGAAACAGCCTACGTGTCTTTCAAGGGATGATGGATAATAAAACCATGCAACATTGAAGCAATGGAATATTATTTAACTGTTAAGAAAATGATATTGCAGAATTTGCAGTTTAATGAAAGGAGGTGGAAGCAACCATTCCAAGTCTTAGAAAGATAATGTTGCATTCGCATTCATAGATGTTACCTTTAAATCTTTAGTTATGTGTCTCTCCATGTAGGGGAGAAGAAAACATTAATATAAATGGAGGGAGTAGAATAATGAAACAGCTAGGGATAAATGGGGTGGGGGAGTTCGGACAGGGTAGACCAAGGAGAGAATATGGGGAGGGATAACTTGCAGGAAAGACAGTAGAAACCGGGCCTGGAGAGACGGCACAGCAGTTTGCAAGCCCTGGCTGCTCTTGCAGAATTCAGGGGTTCAATTCCCAGCACTCATCTGACAACTAGCAAGCATCTGTAACTCCAGTTCCAGAGGAAATTGATGCCCTTTTCTGACCTCCATGGGCATTGCACTACATGGATATAATTATACACAGGCAGACAATACACTCATCACAAATAATAATAATAATAATAACAATAAAAATTTAAAGACTGTAGAAACTATATGAAGTTTATAATTTGCATGCTAAAACGAGTTACCCTACAAAGAACAAAGCTTTTCCAATTGAAATGTATTTTCTGCATCCATCTGCTCATACTTAGGATTTCCAGGCTCGTCCCTGATCACAGTCGAGGTATTTCCAGAAATTCTTAAGATTAGGTCATAGCATTTGCTACCTTCATCAATTCCAAAGTCATCAAACTATTACTGGTTTATTCTAACTTTGTGATAGCTTCCCTCACCTATAGGATATTGCTCATGATTATATGCAATTTGCAAAAGCAAAAAAAAAATTGTAGTATCTCCTGTAGCAGATAAAGAACATGACAAACCCACCCCCCCCCGTGTGTGTGTGTGTGTGTGTGTGTGTGTATGAGGTATAATTGTACAGGTGTGATGTAACTGTGCAAACCTGTGCATCCACATGTGGAAGGCAGAGGTCAAGCCAGGTGTCTTCCTCTATCATTCTCCACCTTATTTGTTAGACAGTTTCTCTCACTGAACCTACATCTCATCAATCACCAATGCAATCCGGGGAGGGAGCCCCTGGGATTCTCCGGTTTCCTCTTCTACAGTAATTGAATCAGCATGTATCCTCATGCTTAGCTTTTTGTGTGGCTGTTGAGGATCGAAACTCAGGCTTTCACCTTTGCTCATGAGCCATGTCCCCAGCCCTCATTTGATCAATTTTTTATTATTATTTTATTCATCATATGCGAGTGAGCCTCTGTTGACTTGAAAAATCTCCAGTCACCTGGAAAGAGAGATCGTCAACAGAACAATTCCCCTTATCAGACTGGCCAGTGGTGGTGTCTCTGAGATGTTTTCCGGACTGCTAGTTGATATAGGAGGACCAGTCCCACTGTGTGTGATGTCATCCCTGAGCAGGTCAGCCTGGAGTATATGAGAAAGGCAGCTGTGCAAGCTAGGGCAGGCAAGCCAGTAGAGGTCTTCCATGATTTCTGCCTCATTGGTTCCTGTCTCTAGATTGCTGCCTTGAGTTCCTGCCCTGGCCTCTTTCAGTGATGAACTGTTAACTGGACATGTAGGATGAAACAAACACTTTCCTCCCCAAATTGTTTTTGGCCAGCATTTTATCACACAAATGTAAGGCAAACTAGGACAATCAATAAGTGGATTGGTGGATTTAATAATGCTTAGCATCCATGGAGTGAAGGTTTGGAAGTCAGTAGTTTCAGCCACTAGGAATACGGGCATGACATGATTTCTTGTCATCTGGAAATGATGCTATCATCCATAGAATGGACATATTAATGGCACTTTAAATCACATGTTGTAGTAAAAAAGCCTAGAGCAATATTTCAGATAGTAGGTCTTGAAAATCACTAATAATCATTATTTTTAAGTGTTTTCTTGGGAAGTGAATAATATATAAATGAATTTATAAAAATGAAGATACTTATTTTTTAAAATATAATTAAAATTGTACTGATTGCTTCTTTGTGACAGTATCCTTCCCCTCTGAATGAGCTATAGGAATAAAATCTATTTTTTTTCTCCATTTGTTTCAATTATGGTGTCTAGGGCAAGACAAGAAGTTCCTCTCTGAGGAACTGCTTTTCTCTAGGGTAGAGAAATAAAAGATATAGATTTTAACAATTGTTTAAAAATAAAGGTAAAATATGAATGTTCTGCTGCCTAAGACCAATTTAATTTTCTTTTGATGCTTCTGGAACTTTTCCAAGGTTTAAATTGAATTTCTAAATCTGATTTTGTGTTAAGAGTTTGATATTTACTATCATGACTTCATTTTTTAAAACTTTCAGACTCATTTATCAAATAACGTTTCTGGCACTGTGTGCTTAAAACATTGGAAAGCAATTCATTAGAAGTAACTTGACTCTCAGAGTGTTCATAGCTTCAGTGTGATGGGAAATGGTCATTTTCAAGAGAGGATGAGTCCAAGTTAAAATGTCCACTTGTAATCCATCCACTCTTTTGATTTAAGGCATCTGGCTCAGGTGGAAAGAATACCAACCTAGAGACAAAAAGCTCAGGATGAATCCTCTGATCTGTTCAAACTCCCTATTCCCACAGTGAAATTACCCATGAAATAAAGGTCTACTCTCTCTCCCAGGAAGAATGATATTGTTAAATGACAAAATGTATTTCATGGATTCCAAAATGCAATTTAGTGAAGCTCTGGAGTACATAAATGTTGGTTGACTGTCTACAGAGAGAGAGACCCTGGGGAAATGTACAGTTCAGATACAATTTATGGCTTCATCTAGTTTGCAGTGTAGTATGGCAGGTAACAATCAGTGAAACCTGAGGCTTCACATTAGAAAGCAAAGAAAAATAATGGAAATTCTTTAGTGACCTGGAAAATACTAATATTGTCTTGTCACTTTTGATATGCAAAATGTGATGATTTTTCTAAATTGATTTCACATTTTCACAAGTTGAATAATAAGAAATATATGTAGCAAGTAAATAGTGAAGGAAAAAAAAACTGCACAGAATAAAACAAACATGTTAATAGAAATTGTCTTAAGATGAGAATGCGCGGATAACTTCCTTGTTTCCCTACACTGCTTTTTCACAGTAATAATGGTCCCTGCCAGGTTTCTGCAGGGGTGTGTTCCTAGGAGATACAGATGCAAAACTCAATGAGGTTAGAGAAGTGACAGGATTTCCAGCTTGAAAGAACCAGAGGAGGCTAAGTGGCTTTCCTGAGTTAGTTCTAAAAGGGAAATTTGCATAGAAATACATGCTGACAGTTTGAACACATTTCTGAAAGGATTGACAAGGAGATACTCCACAAAATACTAAACCAGAGTTCTGAGAAAACTGCTGGGAAGCCTGTCAAAGGACCCAGATTCCAATTTAACAGCAAATGTATTTTGTTTCCATGAACTTTTTTCTCTATATAATATTTTAATGATCATAATATATTTCAGTGCTGGCTCCTTTATTAACTTCTCTTTCCTTCTTACCTGTGTAATTTAACGTGGAGAAACAACTTTCAAATTCAGCAGAGAGGTGAAATATCTATTCTTCAGTAGGGTAGACTTTGTACACACTTTCTAAAAGACTAACAAAAAATGGCATTCTCTAGAAAGTAGATTTGTTTAACAATATTTAAATAATGTAGGTTCGTTAAAAATATTGGGAAATTACAAAAGCTTTGGCATTCACCTGTGATTCTAATGATTATAGCTTTAAATACACTTTGATTCTTACCTCCGATTCTATCGTATGTGACATTTACTTTGTGTGTGTGTCCTCAATTGTATGCGCATGCACTGACATTCATGAGAACATGGGGATATAGGTGAAAGTTTATGTGTGTGGCAAATGTAGGTCACAGGCCACTCAGGTGTAACTCTTTAGGCATCATCTACCTGTTATTTGTGAGATAGCCTCTCAATGACCTACAACTCAACAAGTCTGTTACTTTGGCTGGCCAGGTTGCCTCAGGAAGCTTGCCTGTTTTCACATCCCCATTGATGGCATTACAAGTGTGTATCACCATGTCAGGTGATACATTTTTTTAATGTGGGTTCTTGAAATGCAATTTAAGTCCTCATGCTTGCAGAGCAAGCACTTTATTAACTGAGTTGACTTCTTAGCCCTCACTCTGATTTGTATATGAAAAAAGTGACAAACAGAATAGTTAAACTCCAACTTCTTTAGGTGACATTAAAATTGAAACTGGCTGAGTAGCAGAGCTAGGCGTGTATCACATGTGTTCATTAATTCTTAGAAAGTGCCCAAACCACATTCGATGAGTAGATGCCTTCATAGCAGTAGAGATGCAACAGCAGGAGCATAGAAATATAGGAGCGTTTAGTCAATCAATAAAAATTCAATCAGGTCCTTTTAGTTTTAGGAAGGTTCATATAGTTTAAGTACAAGATTTGATAATTTTCAACCAGAAATTATGCTTCTAGCCTTAAACTAGAAATGTTAGGAGTGAGCCTTAAGTTTTCAAGTACCCAGCAAAGGTATCCATCTCGCACCATTCAGAAAATGTTAGATTTATTTTACACACCCACCAGTTAAGGTAGGGCTCATCCCTTTTCCCACTGGAATCTCCAGCTAGTTCTGTGAAATCTCTACTAGTTCTGTAAAAAGAGTATGTGTTTTATAGCTTGAAATTTGAGTGTAAATTGGACAATAGTAATCTGAACAAAGGAAGGATTGAGTATAGGAAAATTAATAATTAATATTTTAATAATATATTGTGCCTTATGTTGAATCTGTAAGAGTAGAAATTGAGGAAGAGTTGAGTCAAGATCAAGTAGTCCTTGTACTTGCTATAACATCACCTTTCACCATGTAACAACTCTTTGCAGACTCCCAGGAACCAAGTAAATACCTAAAAAGACAATAAGCAAGACTTTATCCTGAACACTCTATTCCTAAAGATATGGTCCAACTTCCTCATGTCCTTGTGTCCATCAGGATCACAATTTTATTTCAGTGATATAAGTCTGATCGTGAAGTTTCTCTTTGCCTGATTAAATATCCCATAATATATTGAGAAAACTTGACTGAAAATCAGATTTGCACTAAGGACATGGTTTTAAGTAAAATTCAGTTTTAAGAAAATGTTGGCATTTGTTACTTTCGTTTCACCCGCAGTTTATGCTTAGCTGTGAAAATGTGTTCCTAGGTTCAGCTAGAAGCCCTGCCGCAAAAGCAACAGGCAGGGAGTGACAAAGAAGGACACTGGACCCCCTCTCTGACCTCTGCATGTACATGCAGGCATGCATAGATTAAAAACTAAATGAACACATAAAATATTTTAAAATAACAAAAATAAATCCTTCCAAAAATGCGAGGAGTGTAATCTCAGCACTTGAGAACTTGGGACAAGAATATTGCCTGAGTTTGAGGCTACATTGGGGTACACAGTGACTTCAAATTCAACCTGAGGTACATAGACGTACACTATTTTTTCAATCCAAAAAAAATGTCTTTAACACATAAATGTAGAAAATAAAGCACAAATAAATTGTTCTTTGAAGAAAAGCTGGCAAATCTAGAATTCTACCAAGACAAACGACTCCTTCATTTTCGCAGATCTTTCCATAGAGCAACTGTTCTTTACAAACGCATTCTGTCTCATCAAATATGTTGAGCTTGTGAATTGGTAAAACCTGATAAATCTCCCCAAAGGCTCTCAGTTTTACCTGGCTTTCTTTAATTAGATTGTGCAGAACAATATTGGCTAACATCATTCCTCCTGGGTTGCAATTAACTTAATCCAAAGTGTATTTCAGCCTTCGTGGGCTTTTGATCTGGGAGTGTTATTTTGTTCAGGCCATTTCAACCTCCATTGATCTGACAGGTCCTGGGTGACACTGATAATGGAGGTCATTCTTTCCTATTAATTTCAGCTGCTTTATAGCTTTTGATAAAGTAAAAATGGATGTTAATCTATTTGTATGTTTTAAAAATGCCTTTATTGAGACAAAGTGCCATTTTGATAAGCTATTTAATTTTCAAATAAATATATTTTAGTGTAAATCTTGAAAAGGTAATAATTTTCAGCTTTCCTATTTCCTTCTAACATAAAAATGAGTATATTAAAATCACGAATACATACATCTGACATTTTACTTGTAAGATTTTTCTCCTAAAATTAGAAATATGCATTAGCCAATAATGCTTCATCAGGTGATGTGATGGATTTAGGACAGGGCTATCCAAACGTAGCACCTGTGGCCTTTGATCTAAGTAAGTCTCACTTGCAGATGTGTGTCTATGCATTGTACAATGTCTACTGCTGTCCACAGTCTCCACATTCTTATTACCAGTTTCCTTCTCCCCTGTAGCTGTGACAAACTAGAGTATCTACAGACCCTATCATTTGATGTCTGGCAGATAAAATTACTCTAGCTTAGAATTCCTAACAATGTACACAAGGATTAACCTGGCTTCTGTTGTCCTAAATATGTGCATCTATTTATCTAGAAATACATGTAACTAGGAAACGATTACTATGGAATTTTCTATGACATTTGTGTATAAGAATAAATAATGTATAAGCTTACACTAAAGACATTGATCTGTAACATCTGTAGATATGAAAGGAAGGAATGCTATCAAGTGTCTAAAAGAAGTTTAGAAAGTGATTTATGTGTCAAGTTTCCAGAATATTTTAGGAGACTTGCTAGACTGTCACATATGTTACCACAATTAATTTTCATAAACACTGTAAGATCCATGAGTTATTTTCTTCATTTTATCAGTGAAAAAGTTATTGTTTGGAACTGTTAACTATGGTAGCCAGCATGCTCTTGTTAGAATCTGAATTTTAATGCACATCTGGATACTGGCAAAAACTCTCCTTTTTGCAACCAATCACAAAAGAAGCACATGAGAAAGTATCCTAATGCAATTGGTTAAAATATAAATGATTTGGAAAATCCATGACAAAATGGATCGTAATTAAATACTGAAGACAACAAAGAATATGAAACTATATCCATAAGACCACAATCAAATGAATTGATATGTGGATAGATATCAGGAATGAAAATGTAAATACATAAAGAAACACTTACAAATGGGCTTACAAACATGGATTCTATACAAAAAGGACCTTTTACAAAGCAATGATATGTTTTATTTTGAAAGAAAATAACAGGCTGCATTTTAAGAGTTCTTTCACTGTGATAACATAAGGTACATTGTTGACCTCAAAGAATATAAAGTACTATTCTGAGAAGGAGGATATTTTGGGGAAATGGCTAAATTATTCTCTCCCTATGAACCCACTTGAAGGGGACAGGAACACTGATCCCAAGACTGACATTTGAAAGGGAGACAACAGACTGCCGCTCAGAAGGGAGAGATGGTCTGCAAACATGTTCCACATAGAAGTACCTGTGACTGTGATCCCTAAAGGACCTGGATTTTAGTGAGAATTTCTTTTTTTCTGAGGGAGTTCAAATGCTGGATATTTTTGTTTCTTATGAAAGTATTTTTTATTTCATTACAGGACTATTTCAAAGGAACAGATTCAAAACTTGAAGTAGGACTACATACTAACAACCAAAGGAAGATTTCAGTACTGTTTATACCAAATCCAGAAGGAAGGATCCTCACAAGAGGATGCAGGCCCCTTGATCTGACACCACATAGACGTGTGGGGGACAGAGAGGTACTGTCCTTCATACCTTAACCTATATGCTAAAGACAAATGCACACTAGAAAACACATGATAGCACTTGGTACTTCACAACAGTTCACTGGGAAGTCTCATAATCCATGACTAAGTCTCTCTTCATTCTGAACCTTGAACGATGTGAATAGAGTCGTCACAGTAAGCATTTGGACTTATACAAGGAAATGGAGAGGTTAAAAGGAAGCTCTGGCAAGTCTTATTGGTACCCACGAAACATTGTAAAAGTTTATTGTATACGCCCCTGTTTAACACCTTCTTTTCCAAAATTAGTTTTCCAAAAGTCTTAACATATTTCTAGGTATCATAAAATTTGGTGCCTGAAACAGTTAAGACTTACTCTGTGGATCATGTGCAACCTACTTATGTAACATGTTATAACCGCTGCTTGGCATCCATGGCAGGCTCCCATGTCCTTTCTGCACAAGGTTCTGAAATCTACCCTAATATTTTCATCACACCAACCATGGTTTACAAAACTTCACTATAAATGAATGGCTATTAACAGTCTCTATGTAGGAGAATCTAGGTCTCTCACTTAATTTTGTCTTTTAAATTTAGCTAGGAATTTTCCTAGAAAACACTTTTACCTACATTGTTTTTATTCCAGTTTTGAGCAGAGGATGTGTTAATAGTTGCATCAGCAAAATGCCTCATATAGATATTTTTGAAACAAGCAAACTTTGAATCACTGGGAAAAATAAATAAGCAATAAAGACTTCATTCAAAATTACAGGAATAAAGAAGTGACTGTAACACTGTGGAAGCTAAGA
Organism: Eospalax fontanierii; assembly: GCA_035773235.1. Classification (NCBI taxonomy): domain Eukaryota; kingdom Metazoa; phylum Chordata; class Mammalia; order Rodentia; family Spalacidae; genus Eospalax; species Eospalax fontanierii. The sequence goes on along the minus strand of CM069529.1, from coordinate 48,399,911 downwards.
ATTGGAGAAATTTAAGAGTTGGAGAGCCACAGGCCATATGAGTTTGCTGAATGTCAGTTCCTCAAAAAACAGAAAGTTTCAGTGAACTTTATTAAAAGAACTAGCTTTACAACTTTGAGCAACTGACCAGCTCTCACTCACTTACAGATCCTGGGAGATGGAGTTGGGCCTTCCTTCATGATTGGATTTTGAAGGAGTGGCTCCCAAGTCCCCATGAAAATAAGCCCTTTGTTACAATACTGACAAGGGGCTTTTGACAAAACTTGTGTGTCAAAGGGGTAGAGAGATAATTCATGATTCTACTTTTCCTAACAGATTTGGTCTGAGAAAAGGAAAGTAGAAGCTAAAGTCTGAAGTTTGATCAAGGTAAGGGTAATATTAAGGCAATCTCAGTCAAGTTCTGGAATACAGACCATAAAACATTTTAATTTATAGAACTAATATAATCATAACTACTTGATGTTCAAGCTTTTAAATTTGGAATTTGACCTTATACATATTCCCAAAGGAAATTTACAGTTTAAAAGTATTTTTATTCTTCCCCTAAATTGTATGATTCACTAAAATTGTATTCTTTTTTACTCAAAAAAGTAGTTTAATACTGCATTTTATGCTTGAAAGGAATTCAACATTGGAGTGTGTAACTTTCTTCACATCAGTCTTATTTTCTCTAATTAAAACAAGATTAGCTGACAGTCACAAGTCATTTGCAAAATGTGTTACTGCATTCTGAGAAGACATCTAATTACGGAAGCAATGTGGCAAATTGCAAAGTTCTGAAACTTACCCTAATATTTTCCTTATACCGTCATTTCCAAAGCTTCATTAATGAATAGTTTTAACACCCTCTGTGAATGAAAATCCAGGTCTGTCACTTCATTTTGATTTTAAACGTAGCCACAGTTTCCTAGAAGACATAGAACAAGGAAAATAAAGCATTTCAAAAGAGAATCAAAACTATCATCCAGTGGCTCATGTCAGCTACTCTACATCCAGGATGATATTTCCTTCATAGGACAGTACAGGTGGGTGAGTGTATTAATCTCATTCCAGGGAAGAAATCAAGGATCAGAGACATTGAGCATCCTACCTAGATCACTGATGTAGTAAGTAAACATATGTGGTCTATAATTCTTACATATTTATTATTATGAATATAAAGTAGTTATAGAAGGGAATTCTGGACTAGTTTGGGAAAACCATGCACAGGGTTCACTGAATGAAACAAAATTACAATACAATGGGCTGGAGATGTAGTTCAGATAGAATACTAGCTTAGCATGCATGAAGCCTTGGGCTTGACCCCCAGCACCACATAAACAGGCACAGTGGTAGGCTACATGAGACTCCAATTCAAAGAAAACTAACGAAAAAGCAGACATAAGTCTTGAGCTAGCAAGATAGCTTAAAGGTAAAGGTATTTGCCTGATGGCTTGTGTTTGATCCCCAGGATATTTGCACTCAAAAGAGAGAACCACCTCCTTCAAGTTCTATAATCTCTACAAGCATACCTGACAACCCTGTGAATAAATACGTGTAAAAAAAATTAAACATAGAAATAGTGGAATTTTTAACTTTTAAAAATCAAACATGTTTTTCAACTGATTGCCTGGAAGCTCAATGAAAAAGTATTATCATCTTGGTCTGTAAGAGTTAGGACACACTTGCTTTTCTGTAAAGGATGCCAATACCAAAATTAGACAAATCCTTCCATGTGCCATGAAGTTGTATGATGTTCTGTTTTGGAGGAATTTTTAAAAGAAGTTTTTACAAACAAAAAAACAATCATCAAATCACCATGCACTGGAGAAAATTAAACATGTAAGGAAGACTTACATCAGAATTCAGTCAGAGCTCACCTCTGCTGAATCCAATCCAGGCAGGACTTTTAGACTGGAGTTAGGGAACTATGGGCCACCTAAACTTGCTGTTGATCTTCAAAGGAATCAGGTATAAAGTTTTAAGAACTCAGATTGTAGAAGTTCCCCACTATCAGGGGAAGCTCCTAGGAAGGAATTCAACAACAAGAAACTGTAAGGAGGAAAAATGGAGAGATGGCCAATGCTGGCCACTTCCACTCTGCAGAGTACACTGGAGCGGACAGAGCTCAGCTGGAAGTCACTTCTCATTGTATCTTGCATCTGTCTGTGTCTTTTACCTCTAAATCTCCCTGCCTGTCAGTTAATCAGCTGTGTGTGTGTGTGTGTGTGTGTGTGTGTGTGTGTGTGTGTGTGATTTCCTCAGTTCTTGAAGTAGCCCCCCTCCAGACGGTTGCTCTTCTGTATAACAGTTTTGTTCTCACAAGACCATGAGACAAACAAGAGGAGTTTCAAAATTTTTTTGGTCCCCATGTTCTGGAACTATCTCTTTAACAAAAAGAATGAGGATGCTGTATGTATTGACTCTATTCTGAAATGCTTAGTCAACAAGTGATGCTGTAAGAAGGTGCCTTCTGCCTATCTTGGTCTTTCAACACTCATTTCTATTGGAGAGTTTCTTTTCTTTTTCCTGCCTGCACCTAGATTAATAATTCCTTTGGGAGACAGGATTGTCATCTTCTTTACATCCCCACACCCTTATGATACCTAACCATATCCTAATATCTAGGTGAAATGTATTATATTATATGATGAGGAGATTTTGCATATAATTGATACAATCTTGCCTTACCTGAGGGAACTCATACTCAACATAGGAGCCCTTTAAGTAAAGAATTCTTTAAAGCTAAAGAGAAAACAACTACAGAAGAGAGGACCTGAAAAATGGGATATCATAGGAATTCTAAGTAGTTCTCAGACTTGGTGTTAGTGGTTCTGAAAGGTAGAGGGCAGATGATAAAATTTCATGGAAAATATGCAGTCTTTAGGAGGAGAGAAACATCTTTTATTGGTAGGAAAGAAGATACTAAGACCCAAGATCTAAAAAAGGCCAGCCCCAAATGGCCTTGGAAGCAAATTATTCTCCACTATCCAGTAAAACTCAGCCGTCACCTGTCACCTTGATTTCTAACCTTTGAGCCTCTTATTCACACCCGAAACTGAGAAACTGTGCAACAATAAACTCCTAAGGTTTTCAACAGCTCAATTTGCAGAGCTTTGCTATGAAAGCAATCGAAAAATAGTATACCACATTCACATGAGTTTATCTGAACAATAATTCACACATTTTTTCAGTGTGTTGCTAATATTTCCTGAATTAGTTCATAATTGCCCTGCTAGGCAAAGTGGCCTGTTTTAATCTCTTCTTAATCTCTTCTCACGTGAATTTCAATATCCTGGAAGCTGAATTCTCAGCTTGGTGTACATTCCTGGTATGAGCTGTTGTTTTATGAAATCTACCTCCATCTGCCTTTCAAGTTGTTCCCAATAATGAAAGCCGGTTGATTTAGCTTTCTACACTTTTTGTGTATGAAAATGATCTTAATTATGAGTGTCTACTATTCCAAGAGAAGCCTTAGTGATAGAATGAACAAACCAGGAATGAATACTGAGCAAACATGATTAGTGTGCTAGACATACCATGTTTTCTATTGATTGTACTATACAAACTGGGCCTGAATCCCGAAGTCCAAAACAAGTTTGCTCACACTGAGTCTATGATCTTGGAAATACTTAAAGCAACAACTTTAATAATTCCTCATGCTATCTAATTTTTAAAACACGACAGCAGCTTGAACTCACTCTGCTTCTGTATTTGACACTAACACATTGCTTCCTACATTATTGAAAAGAGATTCTTCACCAAATTACCCCTTAAGTGTGCTGTTTTCATTAGACTGCTCACAGAATAAATAAAGCTGGAGTTTGGGAAAGAGTGATAATAACTTCTGTCACTGTCTAAAGTGTTAGGTGATGGATTCCTGTTAGTCCTCGCCATGGATTCAAGAGCTAAAAATACCAACTTGTGCATTTTTCTTGGCCTTCTGCTAATACCAGTTGAAGGTAAACAATATCAAGAATTCTCCTCTGCCAAATAAAAGACAGCATGCAAAATAAATTTTATAAAATGGGGCTCAACACTCAAAATCCAGGGCTGAGAAGAATTCTGTGTAAGCTTCATGTGTACAAGAAACTGTGTTTAGTAACAGGGCCCCAAAATTAAAAACAATAAAATAATAAAAAGTTCAGAACTAAGTATAATGAACCAAATGTACATCTCAGTCAAGATTTTATGCAAAGGGAAATCTGTAAGAATATCTATTTTGTGATATGTGACCATGGTTAGAAGGTACAAAAGAATACATGGTGCCTTGAAGTGGCCTGGAGGAATAATTATATACATGCACAGTTACCAATCTACAGTGAAAATTTTAACCAAAGTATAAAATTTCAAAGGCAAATAACTTGCTGTCCCACTAGCATTGTACTCAATAATGTGTAAAACATGAAAAACTTGGAAAATACATTTAATATGGTCTATTTTACATACCTTTCCTGAAATGGGCATGTTTTATTCAAGAACTCTTGATTATATTCTTTTATATTTTATTTATTTTTACTTTCAATTTTTTGTCTACTTATTGTATTCCCCTTCTTATTAACTAGATATTATAATCTATACTTTATATTTTGGCAGTTATTGAAATTGCAACACATACATGAATCCACATAATAGTTAAAATAAATAAATATAGTTAAGAAGAGCCAAATTTATAAGTGCTACGAACACTTGCATTTCTTCCAAGAAATACACGAAATGCAAATATCCTTCATTTTTTATTTGTATATTATATACGTATTTACTTAGTCGTTTTAGGGAGGGCGAAGCATATCATAGCACACTGTGCAGGTTGGAGGACAACTTACAGAGATCGGTTCTCTTTTTCCAATATGTGTGTCCGAGGGATCCAATTCAGGCTGTCAGGCTTGAGATCAATTGCTTATGCCCAGTGAGTCATCTTTCAGGCCCTCAATGACCCACTTTTTAACCTTGATCTTTTCTTTATTCCCTGTAAGATAAATATTTGAATGATTTGCTTATTTAATATTTATTTTTGCTGAATTATATCTCCTAGCAAATATTTTGATAAGTATCTGTTGATAAAACATTCTATCAAAACTTTTTTGATTTTGAATTGTTTTTATTTTCATGTGGTAGTTAATTTAAGAAGATATGTTTTTCTTCCTTTGGATGTATTACCCAGCCATAATCTGTATTATATGATCTGTGCTATTTGTCTAAATATTGCTTTTTTTTGGCAAGGTCATTTTTGCTTCTCTCCATGTATCTAGTCTCTTTGTTTGGTATTTTGCATTTCTCCCTGTTCTGCATCGAGGTGTGTTTGCTTGCCCCTTTACGATTCATGTAGTATATGAAGACACACATTGCCTGATGATTCTATAAAGTGCTCTGTGCTGGGGTTTTGGGTGTGTTTTCTTTCCAGTTTATCACATGTTGGAAACACAGTTCCCATTGTGGCCATGTTGAGATTTAGTGCCTCTGGCAGCACTGGGCTTTAGAAGATAACGTATATTTTGTGGTATAAGTTTTCACTCTGTGGAACTAGATTGGCTGCTAGGAGGGTGGTTGACAAAGGAGCATCTCCCATAGTTTCTGTCCAGCAATATGCTTCCCCACAAGTGACTACTTAACCCTTATGTGCCCCATCATGTCATTTCTTGGGTCTGATGCTGCATAAGGATTTCAGCAGTTACAGTTATCTGATCCTGAAAACTCTCTTTTCTAGAAATGTGAGTGAAATACATCTCATATAACACAAAAACTGTGCTGCTTCAATTACTTTGTTCTATTAATTGAAAATATACTGAGACCTTATGCCAATATATCTTTTTAAAATGTTTTCATTGATTCTCTGAGAATTTTAAATCTGTATTATGACTATATTCACAGTGAACTCCTCCCACATTAACATTCAAACCTTATGTTCTTTAAAAAAATTGTTTCTGTTTTGTTCTGTCTGTATACTTTAGGTGTGGGGCCATGTACTGGATCAGGGTTAGACACCGACTTAAAGAAAACTGACTCTTCCTCCCCCGAGGAGTCATCAACTGTTCATAGCAACTAGTTAGGGGCACAGGCTCATGCAGTTCTTCCCACTACATGCTGGAATGCTGGCTGGCTTGATCTTGTGCAGGTCTCATGCAGGCAACCACAGGGGCTTTGAGTTAATGAGTACAGCATCCTGGGATGCTGAGAACACACTGCTTCTCAGGTCCTCACTAAATCTGGATTTTACAGCTTTTAGAATCCTCTTTCACATGGTTCCTGAGCCTTTGGGAGGAAGGTATGACACAAATGCCCCATTTATAGCTGAATGCTCCAGTCACTTATTCTCTGCACTTCGACCAGCTGTGTGTTTCTGCATTAAGCACCATTCACTTCACAATGAAACTTCTCTGACTAGATCTGAAAGCTGCACACAAATTATCTTTTCCTTGAGCAGCCTGCATAGCACTTCCCAGCACTACAGACAATAGCCCCAGAAAAGGATTTTGGTTAGTACTGACTTTTGTTTTTCATGTCTTGTGACTAATGTATGTGGTATGCTCAGCAATAATTTTAATATCAAGTTCTGGTACACAGTCAAGATCAATGAAAATAACCTGTATTATTCTGAATGTCTCTGGGACATTGCTGAACAAAGGGTAGTATCCCATTCTTGAAGGTGGCCTTTTTTATTCTACAATCTATGACTTCAGAGATGAACAAAATCTCCAATATGCATACCTCCAATTAAATTACTTTATATGACTGTATTATATTCACACTCACATAGATAGGCAATTTCCATCTTAATATTTCACTCCTGTGTTTATCTATTCTTCTAATGAAAGTAAATTAGCTAGGCTCACACTATTATTTGGCTCAATTTTATTTCTCTTCACTTTGCTGTTTCTTTGTACTCTATGTCACTGTGATTGTGTTACTGACTAAATACACAGGCACATACATATTCATTTACTCTTACATTTTCCTTTCTTAAATTGATATTCATTACTTAAATATTGTAATCGCTTCTGTCTGACTAGGTGGTCTTTATGCCTTGGTTATACCTTTTATTGATTATTTTATCTTGTTAAATATTACAACACAATGCAGTTATCTTATTAATTCTGGTATCTATATTCTTTTAATTTAATTTTCGTTTACATGGCCTTTCATGACTTAGTAACCCATGCACCCATCTTACTCTGGAAATGTCCTTGGTAGACTGTTTTAACAAAACATTATTTTAAGCTGATTCCTCTATGAGATTACACTTCACATTATTCATGAGAATAAGGTCATAAAGATTCTAGTTTCAAAATCATGTTGGAGTCAGTTTCTGATTAGAATTCTCACAGTGTTAATGTTATCTTCATGACATTTTATAAGGCAAGAAACTGAGGGTTGTTATTTAGAACTTCTTTCTAAGGGACAGTCTTACTTTTTGAGGTTTTAGAAAATTTATTAGGGGAGTTATTTATTTATTTTAATATAATTTTTATAGAATTTTTGTGTATTATATACACAATATCTTAGTCCTTTTTATACCCCCTCCCCCAGTGACACCTTCTAATAGTTCCCCCCACATGCACATTGCATTTGATGCATTCTGTCATTTATGTTAAGGAACATCAAGTCAAGTTAGTGTTCTCTGATGTCTCTCAGTGCAAGTTCATCTACTGGGGTCTGGTCAGCCTATCTAGAGTCACTCCTTTTAAGAAGATCAACTCTTCCTCACCGAGCAGTAATCAACTGCCTAATAGTTCTTCAGCTAAGTTTGGTCACTGCTGCCCATTTCCACAGTTCTACACTAGGATTTGTCTACTTGAGGCTGCATGGGATTGGGCATACTGTCACTATTACTCTAAGTTCATATGATCAAGGTTCCAGGAGCCTATAAGACTATTTCCGTATGGTCATGCACCTCCCTTCCTGACTCTCACAATCCTCTTCCCCTTTTTCCGTAATGGTCCCTGAGCTCTGAGTTTATTGCCTTCTGTTGTATGAGGGAGTTTCGTTGATGACAATCTTACTCTTTTAACAGATGCACTCATTCTGTGTATCAGACCTTATGGGATCTCAATGCACTAGAAATCTCCACTGATTCTCTTTCTTGTTTGGGCCTTAGTTCTGTATATTTTTTTCAGTTAAGATTTTGTTTATATTTTATTACTCAATAAAGAAAATGGCCCCAGGACCTATTCTATTTCTAATTTCCAGGGATGATGAAATCTCATTTCATACAAGAATATAATTTATATAGATAGGTTATACAAAAGACCTCAAAAAGTGACTTACATGTAGATTGTGTACAGTGTGTTGACAATTGATTTTTCAAAAGAAAATATTTGAGTCTTTGCAGTCTGTCACATACCAAAAATGGTCATGGAAGCCCTATCTTCTGATCTAAATATGACCTGACATGTCACACCTTCTAGATCTGAGGAAGCAGCTCATCCAGGTTTTCTTTTTTATTTCAATTTAGTTTAGTTATTTTTATTTTATGTGTATGAGTGTATTGTATGCATATGGTTAAGTGCATCTGTGTTGTGCACTGTCTGAAGAGAACAGAAGAGGGTGTTGGATCCCCTGGAACTGAAGTTATAGTTGGTTGTTAGCCACTATGCGGTTGCTGGAATTTGAAGCTTGGTCTTCTGCAAGAGCAGTCAGGGCTCTTAACTGCTGAGACATCTCTCCATCCCTGACTCAGCTTGTTTATCCAGTAGTACATTCAATTTTCAAGACAAAAAATGGAATCTTAGTTTCCTACTCAATGGGTTGTTATTTAAATCCAATTATTTAATAATGATAGACTCATTACCACTGTGTACAAAACAGCAAGTCAAATGGAAAAAAATGATGATTAAATAAAGGTTTAGTGTTCTTTTTAGATAAAGATTAAAATATTGAAATAATTATTACATATTGTTTACCTGGACACTAACAGCTATCAAACTTATGAATGAGACACATTCAATAATGTCTCAGCATGTTCATTTACTGACCATTTATCTGTGAATGCATATCTTGTTAAGGTAAAATTATAATACAACACTTAGATACCACATATAAAAACTCAGATGATTATAATGAGAAATAAGATGAATAAATCATTCCACATGAAAGTATTTTGTTGGAAGCAATTTGATCTTCATTAGAAAAATGAAAAGATAATTATAATTTATGTCCTGAGTATTATGCAAATTCAAATAGAAAATAATCGATTATTGATTTAATTCAATGATCAACATTTAAACATTATCACTTAGAAATCTAGAGGATACTGTCTTTGCTGCTTGGAGTTGATAAGGTGTTTACTATAGCACATGTAAAACACAAACAGTAAAGGAAAAGATGGATAAATTGAAGTGTATCAAAATGGGTGGCAATCATGTCTAGAAATGAAACTACTCAAATCAGAATATCCAATGTTCTTCAAGAACTGAAATTTTAGAATATGTGTACATATAATATGTAATACATATACAAAATTCATATGCACAATAATTATTTAAATAACTCACATAATACAGAACCCCAGAAAAAATGGGAGAAAATGACCAAAAACAGGTGTAAGGAAGTTATCAAAGTAGCCTATACTGAGTCTTTGAAAAGCTTTCTACTTCATTGAATATTAAGGAAGTGCAAATTAACTTAAGAAGATGCTCCTGTGCACACCATTTGATGACTAATTCATGAGTGTTACATATGCAAACAAATGATACCAAATGGTGCCAAGGAGATGCAGCAGCTGTGTCTCTGGGTGTGAATGTAGGCACCCACTTCAGGAACTGCCAGTCAGTCCCCCTGAAGTGAAATTTAAGGAACAACACACATATATGATGGCTTCATAACATCTCTAGATTAACACAACAACTGCCTTATGTTTATGGCAATCCCTAATCCTAAAGAAGAGCATCATTAATGTTCATCCACAGTAAAATAATACATGACTGAAAGTCTAATTTCAGTACCTTAGAGAAAACATTAATGTCTCATTTCTTTCAAAGAAAGAGCCAGTCAATCCTAAGAGTTATTGATGACACACTATATTAGTTATCTTTCTGTTGCTGTGATAAAACACTGTGACCAAGGGAATCTATTGAAGGAGGAGTTTATTGGGCTTGCAGTTCCAGAGAGTTGAGAGGTCATAATAGTGCAAAAGCATGGCAGGAAGCAGCCAGAACAGAAAGCTGAGTCTACAAGCAAGCTTGTCTACAAGCAAGCACAGGAAGCAGAGAGTGAAAACTTAAAATGGGACGTGGTTATCCACTCTCAAAACCCACGCCCAATAATGTGCTTCCTTCAGCATGTGCACACCTTCTGAATGTGCCATGACCCATCCCAAACATTGCCACCTAATGAAAATCAAATGTTCAAACACTGGAGTCTATGGGGATAATCTCAGTCAATCTTTCACATACTCTTGGCTTAAAATTTTATTAAGTTAATAGACAAAATTATCAATGAGGCAAAGGCCACGCCCGTGGTTATTTGGAGGAGGGTGGGAAGTGATAAGGAAAGAACTACTTCTGGAACAAGAACACCATTTGGTGTCTTTTTTGGCTTTTCTATTACATTCTCTTTGAGAAGATTCATTCAACTCATATTTAAGATACTTAAATATGCCTCTCTTTGTGTCGCATTTCTAACAAATGTTTCTGAAATTACACATTGATTGCCATCTCTAAAGAGCAACATATTTCACCTATGAGTTGAAAAGAAGACATGACAGGAACAAGAAAGAGCTGAGTGGTTCAGTTTTGTACTCAGAGAACAATGCTCCCAAGCTTCTGTCCACAGCTTTTCCACCACATTTCCAAATCTTTAAGGTGGAGTTTCTACACAGGAACAAAGGCATTTTGGTTATTATGGACTGTCCTTGCTTTTTATCTTATTATCAAGTCATAAGCAATAATTTTTTTAAAAATACTCTTGCCAATACCACAGCCAGATTCTGTATCCAAATCTGCAGTCTATGATTTATGAATTCCTTTAACCAGGCTTTTAAGGCAATAAAATATCAATTATGTAAGATTGAAACTAAACAAAAAATACAAGGCATGCTTTTTACTAAATGGATAACTGAAACAAATTTTATTAGAAGTGACATTTACTTGTACAAAATTACCAGAATAAAAAATCTAATCTCAATTACCCATCACCCAAAGTGAAGTCTTTTATAACTTCCTTGGACACATATCCTTAAGGAAAATATTTCTCCTAGGAGAATGGTACTTCTATGCAATAATATTAAATGATAGATTCTCAAATATGTTTCAACTAAAATATTTTTATAAATATTCATTTAAAATGTACTATCATTATTCTTTGAAAAATAAATATAATTCATGTAAACATATAAAATACACATTAATAAATACAAAGTTATTTCAGTGTACAATAAACAATAAAGACAAGTGTACTGAAGTTTTGTTTTATTTAGACTGGAATTTTCTTACCCTGCCACACAGTTAGCAAAGTTCTTCATATTTATTACCTGCTATTGGTATTGCCTAAAGTAAAAGTACGGAGTCCTTACTAAGAAAATGACCTCCAAGGAACTGACAAACACTCTTATCTTCAGTACTGACATTTATTATAAGACAGAGAGAATGGCTCGATTTCTCAAAACTTAGCAGTATTACATAATTCATACTTATGGGAGTCCTTAAAAGTGTTTATCACATAACATTTGTAATAAAACTTGTCTTACATGATTTATTATAACTTTCCCATTTGCAGTCCAATCTTTGATGAATAAGGAAATGATCAGAGAAAAAAAGTATAAATTGAAAAACTCCAGGAAATCCATCAGGCTAGTGCCAAGATAAAGTAGCACAACTTTGACATCCCTGTTGGAAGTTATCTGAATACTTTTACATTAGTATATATATTTCAATAAAATATTTGATAATTGTGGTATGTTAAATATAACTTATTTATTGTTTCTTGTTTGTTTGAGACAGGTTCTCCAGTAGCTCAGGATCACCCTGAACTTACTTTGCAGTTGAGGATGAACTTATCATCCTGATTTCTGCTCCCCTGAATTACTCAGATTGCAGGTGTGTACCACACAACCCTTAAAATATAGCTTCTTCCCTTTACTTTCTATTCCTTTACACACACATGACAAGCAGACTAGTTATTATATACACGCATGTGATTGTCACCACATGTGCCAATTAACATTCTTCATGTTTTTAATGTTAATGTGCTGACAAGACTGACAGCATATAAATTTACTTCTAAATAGCATACTGCAGAATTTGAAAACCAAATATTTAATTTTGATTTTACCATAATGCATGTCTTCAGGCCAATCACAGAGCAACCAGTGAACAAGCAGACAAAAACATCACAGGATGTAACTGACTATTAAGCATTCAGCCACAAATTCACCTGCATGGTTGTCTTTGAGCAACTTATTATTACTTTATTATTTTTTATTTTTCATGTGTATGAGCACACTGAGAGAATGTATGTATGTGTGTGCACCCATGTAGTTCGGTATCTACAGAGGTCAGAAGAAGATGCTGGATTCCCTGGAACTCAAGTTACAGATGGTTGTTAGCTGCTCTGTGGGTCTGGGAACTGAACCCAGGTCTTCTCCAAGAGCAGTCAGTTCTCTTAAATGCTGAGCCATCTCTCCTGACTTTGTGTAATTTAAATAGCCTATACATTTTTATATGTAAAATAACAATTCAGATAGATTCCCATCTGTGTATCTCTGTCATCTTACTTTAAGCATTGCAAAGTTTCCTATCTTATAATAAAACTGAAGTGAACCTGAATAGTTCCCTTTAATAGACGTCTAATCTCTCTTATTCCCTTTTGCTTATGTTATGTGCAGTGTGCATGTGTGTCAGTGTGTGTGGATGTGTATGGGTATGTGTGTGCATGTCAGCACGTGTATGTGTGTGCAGCATCACGTGGATGTGGATATGAATATTCATGTGCTTTCAAGTAAGTCCAGAGGAGGTCTTTGGGTGTCCTTCTCTACCACTCCCTTTTATTTTTGAAGCTCCTTCTCTCAGTTATGATCCACAATCACAGAGCTCCTGGGATGTGTCTGTCCCTATTCTCCAGTATTGGGGTACTAGTCACACTTGATCATGTCATCACTAAAGTTTCTGTTGAAGTTTGAATATAGGTAATTAATTTCAAAATTTTTTCCAAGATTTTAAGTACAAAACAAAGATGATGTGTTAAGGAACTTCTGAGTTGATGAGACGGCCTAATGGGTGAAGTTGCTTGCCACCAAGATTGGTATATTGAGTTCCATCTCAAGGACTCTCTTTCACATTCATGATGTGGCATGCACACCCCCACCATATCCCGTAAATATTTTTTTTTTAATTAAAAAGACATGCTATCACATTCAACATATTTGGGAGAAAAGAATGTGGTAACTTACTTTGTACGTTCCATAAATTCAATCAGTTAACCATTCACCAAAGGAGTTAAAATCAGGGTGCCATACAAATCTTTACACTTCACATTCATATTATAATTATGTGTAATCACCAAAAAATGTATTCAACATCAGGGTCTACCAAAAGTCAAACAACTTTCAAAAAGATGAAATGCATATACAATAGAATACTAAAAAGTCCTTAAAAAGATCATTTATCATTTTCAACATCATTTGTAGACTTAGAATACAGCGTCATAAGTAAAATAGGTCATACACACAGTTACAAATGACGTATATACACACTAGCATATGGGCTAGAGTAGAAAGGGTAGAATGATGACTACCAGAGACGGGGAGAAAGGGCAGCTGACGTGCAGTGTGGGTGGAAAGCTGTATTAGATAGGGAGCATCGTGCTGGTGTGCTGTTGAGTAGAGTGAGGATTGTTAATGGTGCGATACGTATTTCAAAGCAGTGGAACGATTTTTGCATGTTTTCATCACAAAGAAATAGTGTGTGAAGCATAAAAAAGATTCAAATTGTTTTTATTGAATAATTTCAAAATATGTACATTTATTACAATACCACACCCTAACCCAGAAGTGTTGACAAATAACTATTTGCCAGTTTAAAAATTTAAGTAAAATTTTAAAGGCTGCAAATTTATAGTAAATTTGAACAATAAAACTACATATATATGAATAGCCATATTTATAATGATGTGCCCAATGGGTGTAAAATATATTTTTATTATAGGTGTTCATTAATATTTACCAAAAGCAACACTTTTTGACGCTAGACTTTCTCTTAGCAGCTAGGCATCATAAAAACTGTATTTCCTGACTTCCATAAAAATAACCTAGACATTAGTCATGATGAGAGAACTAGAAAATGTCTATTTGGAAATAAAGCAATACACTTCCGAAACAATTAAATGAAAACTCGAAGTGTAAATGGGAAAGCATTTGGAATTGAATAGCAATGACAATATGGCTTACAAAACCTCAGGAATAATATGTGTGCAATATTTTTATTTGGGGAATAAACTAAGAAAAGCTGTCTCATATGTAAGAAAAAGTTTGTGGTCATATCTTTTATCAAGACAATTTTTACAACTGTCTGCCATTGGTTTAGACAAAAACAAGGAACAAAATATCTTTTTCAAGGCGTAGATGCAGACAGATAGCCATTGTAGCTTGTTGGACAGTAGCAACTTTTACACTATTTCTTAAAGATTCACTGGCTGTAACATCACCTGAAGGTAATAGAATTCAACTTGCAGAATTATTTTTTTTTAATCTTTATTGACTTTTGTGCATTTCATATAATAGACCCTAAGCAAATTTGTACCCACTCTACCATCCACTGTGTCCCCATGTCCCTTCTCACAAGATTTCATGTGTCCTGCCATATAGATTAAGTCCTATCTGTTCAATCATTTGTACTCACATGTCCCTTGGTGAAAGTTCAGGTACTGGTTTCAGGCCAGCCTATTTAGAATCACTCCCGTAAAGGAGATCTACTCTCCCTCACCCTGAAGTAATCAGCGGCCAATAGTTCATCAGCTAGGATAGGGACCTGCTGCCTGTTTTCCAAGTTCTATGCTGGGTTCTTGTCTGATGAGGCATATGGGTCTTGTGCATGCTGTCATCATTGTTGCAAGTTCAAATGAGCAAGTTCCCAGAAGCCTATAAGCTTCTGTTTCCTCATGTTCATGCCATTATATTAAACCTTTTCTATCCAATGTGGAAGAGGAGATGGTAAGATTGTAAGAGTCAAGGTTGGTGCAGGAATACAGAATTCTTTTTGACAAATATACTGTGTCCATTCACGATTTTCCTAAGTTATCATCAGTTCTGTCAGTTCTATGCTTCTCATAGTTCACTGTATTTCCTATTTTCTGGAGGATCTTTTTCCTAATTGAAATAAACAGTGTTTGGGCTAGAGAGATGGCTCTATGTTTCACAAGGCTTTCTGCTCTTGAGGAGGACCAGAATTGGGTTCTAGCATCCAAAAAGGGTAATGAACAACCACCTGCAACTATAGATCCAGGGCATCTGATACCCTATTCTGGCCTCTGTGGGCATTGCATGGCATGGTTGTACCTACATACATGCAGAAGAAACACACTTATATACATAAAGTAAAAATAATAAGTAAATAAAAATTTTAAGTGTTGTATCACATTAGTGTTTTTTTAGGGGCCACTGGTAGCATCTGAGAGAACCTGGAACATCTGAGCTCATTTTAGAAAAATAAGTTCACTCTCAAACTCTCCTCTTTACCAAGATGAACTTTTGTTCTAACAGAGGAAATGTGCCATAGCCCTTAGCATAGGGATACACATACTAGATACTGATAGGTTGGCAATATTCCCCACATGGTTAGAATGTTATAAACTACATATTGTTAATGGGTATTCATTATGAATTGAAGATTTTCCAATTTTATAGCTACTTTTGTACCTGATTGACAAACTTCCCAATAAATTGTCATAATTATAGGAAAGTTTCAAGCACACAGTGGAGTGACTACTAAAATCCGGAACTTCAAAGTTCCGTGTGTTATCTCACAATCAAAATCGAGTTGATAGGAGGAAATTACTATGAAATAAGTAATGAGAATTATGTCTTCAGAGTACAGCAAAACAGTGCATTCTGGACAAAAAAGGAAAGTTGTTGTACACCTGAACTCACAGAAGTTGTGATTGAATGTCCAAGACAAAGCCAACATAAATCCCAGCATGCAAGGTGGCAGTGACCATGAAGACCCCTCCCTCCTACCAAAACTGAGCATCGATTGGCTACTGATGAACTCTCAGAAAAGGAGTCAGTTTTCTTCCGAATGGTGGACCCTAAGAGGCCACCCATGTTTCAGTTGATGGTCCTACACCCCTGCACACCCTGGCAGCACTACACTGATCCAGTGTTTCATTTTCCTTCCCTTTTTTCTTTATAGCACATGAAATTAGGAGGGAACAATGAGGGGATAGAGATAAGAGAACTGGAGAGAAGGGAATAGAAGTTGAAGTTGATCAAAGTACATATATGTAGCATGCATGGAGTTCTCAAACAATTAAACAATTGCTTTATCGAGATTTGAACTAATGTAGTTTAAAAATTGTGCTATCTAAGAGCCTAATTATTTTTTAAACAAGTGTCATGTTTGTAAGTGTGTCGAACACAGCATGCATCACCTAGCTTGATTTTCAATAAGTAGATGTGACTCGCCTGCAGCTGTGTCTAATGTGATCATATGCCTGGGGGACGTTTAGCATTTATTTCACCATATGTCACTATATATGCAATCCTACCTTACAAGATATCTCAACACATAACAATGAATGAGGCCTCTCTTCCCACAGAGTAGAAAAAATTTGAAAAATATGGACTGAAATATAACATTCAGATATTTATTTTTATAAGTTACTTTGAGATGAAGAGTTTTTTTTAATTTAATCATTGTGTATTTCATTTGGAACATCTCAATCTTGGTATCCTCTTCCCCACCAATACCCCACCCCATAGCCCCCAACAGGAATCCATACATTCTTTCATCTGTTTTAATGTCTATTGTGTCACATTAGCATCCCTAAATGTTCCTTGGTACAGGTTCATCCACTGAGGTCTAGTCAGCCTATCCAGAGTTCCTCGCTTTAAGAAGATTAGTTGATCCTCACCCAACAGTAATCAGTTGCCAATATTTCTTTAGCAAAGATTTGGGTCTGTTGCCCATGTCCCCAGTTCCGTGTTGGGTTATTTGTCTACTTGACATTACGTGGGTCTTGAGCATCCCACAGGGATTTACAGTCCCCAGCATTAGCTAACTAAAATTAGATTTCTATGCAGTATCTTTAACAAGCCATTGAGTTAAAATTTGAAATGATTATTTTTCTTCAAAGAAAAATCATAATCCCTAGCTATTCCTATCTTGCAGAGTGTACCAGATAACCAGACCACAATGCCTAAAAGAGTGCCCATCATATAGTAGATTTTGAAATACAGAGTGTAAGCAATATAACTTAAATTTTAGATGTGTTTAGGGTCAAAATGCAATTGTAACTCCTGGAATTATTGATTTATGGTAATGATTTTAATTTTAGAATTTTGAGGTATTTTGTTCTTTGGAAAAAATAGGAGAGAATGATGGGAAGGAACATGACTTCAGGACACCCACACATGTCACCTACAACACACCTCACAACAGCTAGGCATGTTGTAAACCCCACTTTCACAATTACTAATATATACATAACAAAAAGGTATAACAAAATTATATCCAAGCATTAACATTCTTCAAGAAATCACATTCTATTTTCCCTATTTTTCAAGACTCCAATGCAAAAGTCATAAGACAACATCCAAGACAAAGTTTTCTTAAGAAATAGTGGAATTTTATGTTTTTGAAAATATTTATTTAGAGCCAGACATGGTTTCCCATGCCTTTACTCCCAACTTTCAGGAGACAGGGCAGGCAAATCTCTATGAAATTTAGGACAGTCTGGTCTATTTAGCAATTTCCAGACCAGCTGGGGCTATAGAAAGACCCAGCTCAGAAAAAGAAAGGCTCAGAAAAGACCCCCAAAAGCTATTTATTTAACTTTTATTTATGTGTATATAAGTGTGTCTGTGTATATGTGCATGTTAAGGCAGATGCATGCAGAAGATTGTGGGTGTGAAGAACCAATCTCAAGTAATCTGTAAGAGTTGCCAGTCCTCTTAACTGTTGAGCTACCTCTCCAGGTAGAGAAATACAACCTTTGAAGTCAGATAAAATGGTTCATACCTGTCATCTAAAAATTTGGAATTCTGAAGAACAAGAATATTTGTGAATCTGAGGTTAGCCTGGGCTATGTAAAGTTCCAGAAAAGCTTGGACTAGAAGGATATCTTGTCTTAAAAAAATACAAACATGTTAAAATGAAGCTTTTATTAAGAGTTTAAGTCATCAGTCAAGTGTGGTGTTCCATGTCTTTAATTCCAGCATTTGTGAGGCAGATATAAGCATACCTCTGTGAAATGGAGGACAGCCTGGTCTATGTAGCAAGTTACAAGTCAGCTAAGGCTACAGGGAGACCATGTTTTATAAAATCGAAGTGTTTAAACTACCAAATTTTCTTCAGTTTTACTTCAAATGTCTTATATCAACAATGCATTTTCTATAAAAACCTCAATATGTAAAGAAGGTAAAACAGAAAGATGTTTTTCCACCTATGTTTCATTTCTACAATATGACAAGGCAGTCCAAAGAACTTTTGAAAACTCAATGCTGAGCTCCGCAAGCCTCCTCTTGTAAGTACATGGACCTCTGGATGCAGGCTTTTCATATCTTAAAATATGTTTACAATCATATATGCTGAAAATCTGTTTTAAGTATATTCATAAAAAATTCTTGGAAAAATTTTTGACTAATGAAAGCCTACTATGACCAGTTTCCTGGACCACTGACAATAGGAATTCCATTCCTTTGCTACAGTTCTGTGTGAGCAGCTGAGTATATTAACATGTTCTACTAATTTAAAGGTACTTAAAATTGCTCTCCTAGTTCAGATCCCCAAATAATATAATAGCAATTAAAATATTTAGTAGCTTCTAGCTAACAATGAAGAATAATGCCCATATTTATTTTCCAACCTGATTTAATAAAATATGGCAGCAAGCTTTATGGGGCAGGGAGAACATAATTTTAAGACATTGGACAAAAAAGGACAATGATCTCAGAGAGATAAAAGTTCTGAAAGAGCCATAGTCTAAATAACAAGAAGAGAGGATGGAGATGTTATAAGGCACAAGAAGAACCCAAATAAGCAGCAAATCTTTGCAGTATCTCAAACTCTAGAGAACAATCTATCAGCAACAATGAGGACAAATCAGTGCAGTCTTTCCTACAGAAGAACAGAATTTGTTAGAGGAAATTCTGCTTCCTCTGTATGACTAATAATCCAAAGGAAACGCCCAGTCCCAATCCTAAAACAACCTATTCCAGTCAAAATCCCTGACCTATAACAGGGGTGATCCCATGCAAAACACTAGTATTTGACCTCATGATTAACCTTCAGACACATGAGGATCCATGTTCTGAGTTTGACACAGTGGACTCCATTTTAGGTCCTGTAGATCTAGACTACTCCAGGAAGACTAGAGACCCTGAAAAATTTAGGATGTTATGTTTGGTTTATATTTCAAAGCATGAAGGCATCAATCAGATTTTTTAAACGCTTGAGATTCCCTACAGTATCCAGGAAGAACTTAATATTTAATATTTGGATCAAAATTTCATATGCCATCTCATTGATTACTTATTTACATATATTGAGTTTTTTACATTTCATAATCAGTTCATCAAATTTAGACACCCTTCTCCATGCACCTCTGAACCCCTAACAGACCTCATAATATTCTGTCAGACGTTAAGTCCTATCCAGGCAAGCATTTGTACCCAGATGTTCTTTAGTGAAAATTCATCCACTAGAGTCTGGTCAGTAGTAATCAGTCTCCAATAGTTCTCAGTCTAGGTCTGTCCCGCCACCAATTTCTATCACTGTATGCTGGGCACTTAGCTAATTCGAGTTGGTATGGTCTTGTGTTTGATGCCATCATTGCCACAATTTCACATGTGCAAGCTTCCAGTGACCTGGAAACCTCCTCTGCTTCCCTAAGTTTGTGAACCATCCCTGGCTCTTACACTGGCGCACCCCTTCTTCTGCAAAGATCCCTGAGACATAGATGGGTGAGGTTCCATATACAAGTCCTATCGAGGGATACACTCTTCAGTCTCATATTCTTTAAAACTTGCCCTTCTGTTTGCATAGCGCTATGTTGCTTAAGGAAGCTTCACTAATGAGAGTTGAAAGATGTTTTAGTTTTCTCTCTATCTCTTGGGTTCTATGAGCCTTTGATATAGAAGTTAAACTCTAGATGGACTATGGCATTTCTCAGACATATATTCTGTTTCTGATCTGTTGTGGAATTCTGCTATAACCTCCATATGTTGCAAAAATGAGCTTCATCGATGAGTGGTGTACTGTATGTTTGTCTTTAAATGTAAGAATCTATATTTAGCATGTGGTAAGTAATTTCATTTCTCCAGAGTAATGACAGAGATGGGGTCCTTCCTAGGATAAATGCCCCCTCCAGCCCTGTGTATTTGTTTGAGTTTACATTCCCACCTTCGAGTTCACTCCTATTGAAAGAGCTTTATGTACAAATAAATAGCTGTTGATAATTGCCCAGATGACAGTGCTACTACAGCACCAATCAAGGTAGTGTCTTGTGCTGGTTGTTATAATTATTAGAATTTAGAGTTGGGTTGGAGCATTGATTGTTGTTTCCCCTTAGAAGTTTGCATGTTATCATCTAGCATTATGGGGAGCTAACTTCCAGTAGAAACCTCCCAGGTCTGTTCCTGTTCCTGTTCTGAGTCCTTGTATCCCAAGTACGTCCTGCCTTCAGCAGTAGGGCATTATTGTCCAGTTCTAGGGGGATAACCAAGGACTTTGACAATAGCCTGTATTATTTTGTGAAAAATAAGTTCCTAATGTTCAATTCTGAGAGATGCATGGGTAACCTTCTTGTATCAGGATAATAGATGAATATACCGGCTTAAAAAATTATTTTTGCAGCTGTTACATGCTATAAACTATTCTAACTAAAAGTGAATGCAAATATAATAATTTGCACAAAGTATAAACAAAAGATGAAGAAAATGTAATTGGTTGGACTGTGGCAATCATTTAATTATTTACAGATATACTTCAAACAGCATAATGCATATGTGAATTATATACAAATTTTATATTTATCAAATGGACTTCCTCACTTCTGGGAGACTGGGAATTGGATGTAATAAACATATTTTCAAGGTAAAAACTGCAAAGAGAAACTCAGAATGAATCACAATTTTAATTACAACAGGTAATTGGAATAGCAAGTCATTGGATCTTAAGATGCAGCAAGAACCCTAAAATAAACAAATAAATACATACACACATAAAAGATTTGTAATTTTTAAAGGGGGTGGGAGCTAAAGAGATGACTCACTGGTTAAGAGCAGCAGCTGCTATTGTAGAGGACCCAGGTTCAATTCCCAGCCCCTACATTATGACTAACAATATTTTCAGGGGACCCAGTGCCCCTCTTTGCACAACATGGGTGCACTTTCGTCCATGTAAACAATGTACTCATACAAATAAAATAAAATAAATAAATAAAATATTTAAGATGTAGCAAGAACACTAAAAGCGAGAGACATGAAAATACAGACGTGAAAAGGTATAGATGCATGTTTGTGTTTAATATACAAATACACACATGAATTTGCTGCTACTCTTTCATACCAGTATACATGCTACATTTCAACGTTTCCAGTTACTACTGAGTACAGAATATTCAGGATGCTTTCTGTCTTACACTTAAAGGAGCATAACCATTCTCTAGGTTAGATTAATACGTATTGCCTCCATGGTAACGAATATGTCAAAATTAAAAAGTCACTACCATCAGCATCTCAAAGTCACATGTAAGTCAAAACTTTAAAAATATGTTCCTGAGCAAAATATTCACTGAAGAATGAATATGAATGAGATGAATATGATAAAATAAAATGTGTAGCAATAAGTTTGTCAGTACTGATCATGATTTCATTGACATTGCCAGTGAACACAGGAATTCTGAAGGAAGTTTCAGAAGCTTAGCTACTTCCAAAATTGATGGAAAATATCGGAAAGCTAAATGTTCTGTGGATCATTTCTCTCTGTCTCACTGTCTCTCGTGTATGCGTGTGTGTGTGCGTGTGTATGAGAGAGAGAGAGGCATCTGCAGTCTCATATATTAAGGCAACATTTGAAGTCTCCAATATTCATAACTTGATAAACCTCCCTTCTGTATTTTGAGAATTAGTCCTGATACTGCTTCTGTTCTTTTACTGCTGTGGAATTTTGCAATGGCAGACTGTCACAGAATTTAGATTGTGTTATGTTCCTTTTAACAGTATTACCTTTACCGCTCCTTTCTGCACTAGAGCAATGGCTGAAAATTACCACTAATGACTTTAACTTGGATGCTGCAGATTGGAACTCTAGTCCTCATGCTCGCATAGCAAGCACTCTGACTTAGTGAACAATCCTCTCAGATCAGAAAATTGTAATATACTATATTTTTCAGTAGTTACTTCTCAAGGAAAAATGGCCATAGACACAACTCTGGTGTCATGAAAAATTTTAAATATTTTATTCATTGTTTTAAAATTTTCTGTCTATGAGTGTATTGCCTACATGTGTGTAAATGCATCTGTGTTGTGCAATAACCACCAAGGTCAGAAGAGGACATTGAATCTCCCTGGAACTTGAATTACAGACAGTTGTTAGCTGCCACATGGTGCTGGAAATCAAATCTGGGACCCCTGCAAGAGCAGCCAGTGCTCTTAATGATTGAAACATGAGGTAAATGCAGCACATAGGATGGTCCTTACATTCTTGGTTCAGATTTTCAAATAAAAAATTACAATATTATTATAGGCATCTTTGTGAGATGTGATTTATATAGAGCACTAATACTTTTGGACACTGAGACACAGAATAATAACTGAATATCTCATCTCCACTGCTTCTTGCCATATCAATTTTCATTTATCATCCATTACACTCTTGAAAATTTTCAAAATATTCGATAATGAAATTTTTTTGTATTGACTATGTCAATGAACTGAACAATGTTCTTCTCAGGAATAACATTAAAATCATTTTTCTTATGTTCTATTTAATATCTAAGTATAGTCTTTTCCATGTGCAAGATGGTATTTTATGTGGTTTATATGCAGCATTATTTCATTTACACAAACAGAACTATTCTTATGACTTTATTTAAGCAAAAGCATAAAACAAGTTATAGATGCATGATGGCTCTCGTTATTGGCCAAGCATCTAAAGGAAAGCTAAATATAAACAATCTAACAGGGATGAGGATAGTCTAAAGATACACTTCTAATCTTCATTTTGGCTATCAAACTGTTGAAACAATGGACCCCAAGAGTTTGAATACACCCAGGAATTTTCTACTCAGAAAACCAAGCCTGGATTAGCCAGTGTTTTTGTTTTTGGTGTTGTTGATTTGTTTTGTTTTGTTTTTTCCTGGAAACAGACCTAAACTTGTTTGATCATCTTGGCAGGAAAGTAAAATCCAAATAAGATGAGAATCATACCTTGATTCTGACCACTACGATTTACATAACACGGGCTCTCTACACAATCTTAAAACTCATGTCAGGACAAAGAGAACATACTGAAAGATTACAAAATCTTTTTATTCCTCTTCCAAATGTGATCACTTTTAATAAATCTCTATTTCCTGATTTTCAATATTTGGGTCTTTTAATTTCTTATTGAGAATGGGTAGGTGAACTGACTTGTGGGGGCACAAGCTATAATCATGTCTGTTATAGCCCAGTCATGTTCCTGCCAGCACCTCTCAGTAGTAAACCACTTTGGTGTCTGATGATGATGCAATTCATCTAGAGGCAGCAAACTTCACAGAGCCATGTTCATACTTTGCTCTGGAGTGTTTTCAAATGGCATCAGTCCTCTCCTTGCAATCTTCATTCAGGGGAGTGCTTTTGAGACTTTCAAATGAGTCTATGTTAGGGTGGACATTTTCAGTTGTTTAAGCTTCACTCTGTTATAGAGTTTCACAGGGATATATTTTTCTACTACTTTCTTTGCACTTAACAGCAAAACAAAAAGCAACCTTTAATGGGTGGTGTGTTAGAAACCATAAAATGTGAAAACATAAAACTGCTTCAGTATAGAGAAGAAAGACCAAAGAAAGTGACATTTCCATTTGATCATCTTTATCCCACACAGTCATAACTTAATTCAACAGAGTGACTGAAGCATGCCAATTTTATACACCTATGTAAATACTCATTTTTAAATGAAATTGAGCTTTTATTTCAAAAAATAAATAATAAATAATGGATCGTGATTTTAACCCTAGATGTGGCCATGTTATTATTTTTTTATAATAACACAAAAGTGGAAATCAGTTTAGAATGGATAGAAGCCCCTCAGTTTTCAGAGCAGAACTAAGACTGGGAAAATTACATAATTGGGGTCTATTACAGAAGGTCTCAATGAATGTAAGTGATTTCAAATGCTTTTTTTGCTTAAAACAGCTTCAACATCTTTGTCAATGAGTGAATGATTCACAAGCTCCTCAAAGAGGAAAGTCACGCATTTGTTACTTTGAAATGGAACTAAGAAATCAAAAGACAAATTGGGACTGAGGATAGATTTGGCCCATTGATCTTGGGCCCTGAGATTCTTTGAGAGCAGAAGACTACTGGGAAGTGAACTAGGAAACTATCAAACATACAAAGACTGGAAAATGATGGTGTATATTTGAAACACAAGCAGGCAATGTGGTTCACATCCTGCCCATGTAAGGAGGGTTTTACAAGGACTGCATAGCTCCCTGGTATCTTACCATTTCAGAGGCTGGAGAAATATCCTGTCATATATCATCAATTTCATACAGTGTAGCACAGTGTTTTCATACACCTCCTGGACATATATGCATTCCATAACTCCTTCATCTCAGATTACAAAATCAGGAGCAGTAAAACAATACTAGCTGGATTCAGAACATGAAAGCATTGAATTGAACTCTAGCATCAAGGCATAGAGCCACTCAGACCTGCAATCATTGACTAAATTCCAGGGAACAGAATCCATTACTGAATGACAAAATAGGCTTCCAACTAGGAATGAATAAGTAGGCTCCTTTAGAGAAGGCAAGGAAGCCTGGAAGGCTTGTAAGATTTTTCTTAACACAATCTGAAATAATAAAGTGATATGGTCCAGATAACCATCTTATGGAAAGAATGAAATTCAAAAGTCAGGTTGAGTAAAGTGAAAAATAAATTAGAAAAATTACTGGGATATTAAACTGATGTTATCTGAAGGTCTATTATCCATGCATTAAGGACTTTAAAGAAAAATCATGTCTTTTGTTTTCTCCAAGTAGCTCAGTAAGTTAAACATTCTTTTATTCATCTCATAAATAAGAAATATAGAACTGTAGTGATAACTCAGCAGGGAATACTGACAACTTTTGCAAAAGACGTGGCTTCTGCACTCACCACCTATATGGTTGTTAACAAGAGTACGTAATTCCAGTTCCAGGGGATACCAAACCTTCTGGCATCCACAGGCATTACACCACATGGGTGCACTACTTGTATGACAGCAACACGCTTATATACATAAAATAAAAATAATACCTAAAATATGAACAAAATAAATGAGAAAGATGAGGATCCATCTTTCTGGTCAGTTCTTTCAGAACTAATGAGTGGTAGACATTGAGTTTAAACCACATACTCTTATTGATATTTATTATTCCAAGGCACAGTAAATAGAAAAATAAGAATATATGTATGTGTTTGTGTGTGCACAGGTACCGTATTTGTCCTTGTCATGAATCAGATAAAGCTTAAAAGGGAAACAACTCTAGAATGTGCAGAACCACCTGCACACTTTCTTTCCCTAGTGTTTGCAGAGGGATGAAATGAACATACCAGTTCTCTAGTTCCTTTTAAATGCCTTTACACAGATTTTTTTAAAACAATATTTCCAGTTTCTCTTGAGTTAGTTGCATGACAACAGTTTGTTGTCAGTCCCCACTGAAAAGGTCGTGGAAGATTCAAACTGAGTATTCTCTTTTGCAATATCACAATTTAAATTGGGGGGAACCTCTTACATGATAATTTAAAGCAATAACAACTTAAAAATAGTTTTTAAAAATAAGATGTCTTTTTTAATATGAAATGATTGATGACATGTATTTCAATAAGTTAGAATGCTTTCCAGTGAATACAGAAATTAGAGAAGAGCAAATTAATTTAATTTCAGAATCAAGTTTTGGATATGAACAATGTACTCTTTTACCTGAAGATGAATTCATTGCTTCTCCATAATTCCTTGACTTCTTATGATTTTACGAATAAGATGACTTATATGTGTAGCAAGCCAGGAAAGTGAGTTTCACAGCTACTTCAAAGGTGTACTTATACTCTGGGCTTATGATAAAGTTTTATACAATTTAAAGCATTTTCTAATAAACTGGTATAAAATAGCCTTTTTTGTTTATTCAATTTCAATTCCTTCCTTCCTTCCTTCCTTCCTTCCTTCCTTTCTTTCTTTCTTTCTTTCTTTCTTTCTTTCTTTCTTTCTTTCTTTCTTTTCTTCCTTTCTTTCTTTGAGAATAGGGTCTCCCTATAGGCCAGCTGGCCTGGAACTCACTACATAGACCAGACTGGCTTCAATCTCAGATTTGTCTGGCTGTACATCCCAAGTACTGAGATTAAAGGCACAAAATCACACTTGGCATGGCATCCAGTTCTTGAATAAAGTAGCTAACATACGAAGGATCTTAGAGTAGTGTATTTTCTAATGCTTTAGCAAAATACCTGAGGTGGACATCTTATTAAGATATTTATTCAGCTCATAGCTCTGGTAATTCAAGAGCATAGTGCTGGTATTTGCTCAGCTGTGATGAAAGCCTCAACACAGATGACAACACAGATGGAAGAAGATGGCAGAGTGGTCACATGGTAAGACAAGGCCTAATCTTTCATAGTGATTTGTTCTTGAGAGAATGAACTCCTCTGGGAATGGCCTTTGTCTCTTCTGAAAACCATGTCCTGGCACCTTTCATTAGGCTCTACCTAAAGGTTCCACTACTCCCAAACACTACAATACTGGGAATTAAGGTTCAAACACATAAATCTTTTGGTTGATCCAAGGGACTCTAATCAGTCTGTGACACAGTGATAACATGGAGTAAACTTTAAGTGATGAAATTTAATAGAAGCAGACCTCATTTCTCTCCATAGAAGATTAAAGTTTTGTTACTACCTAAATGAGAATGTCCCCCACAGGCGCCAAGGATTTGCATATTCCAGCCCCGGGTGGTTGCACTGTTTGTATAAATTGAGGAGGTGGGCCCTTGCTGGAAGAAGAGCTTCACCGGAGGTGGGCTTTGAGAGTTCCTAAGTTTTGCCAGATTTCCAGTCTCTCTGCTTCCTGTGCCTTCTTGAAAGTGTGAGCCTCTACTTTCTGCTCCTCCTTTAGCCACTTCTTGACTAGATGCATCCCAGTCCTGATGGACTCTGACTCCTCTGGAACCATAAGCTCAAATAAAGCCTTCCTTTTAAAAATTTCATTGGCCACAGTGTTTTATCAGAACACCAAAAATTAAGGAATAAACTGCCTTTCTAGTTTCCTTTTTAGTAGAAAGCAGTCATGTGATACAGAGTCTAGCACCCAACCGCTTTCATTTGGGATTGTGAAACAGTGATGCAAAAAAGGGATTAGGTGATCAGAGCTTGTTGTGCAAGCCTGCCTTCCTGACTTCTGTCCCTGGAGCTCACAGAGATAGAAGATAACTAACTCAACAAACTTATTCTGTGACCTCTGCACATACTCTACGGAACTTTTGCATGTGCACGTGTGTGCACACATGCGCACACAAAATAATGATAAATTTTAGAAAGGAATGAGTAGGAAGGATTGAGTTTTTGCTTGTGATATATTGATCTCCAAGTAGAGGTTGCATAGTGCTATGAAGATGCCTTCTTTGTTCAGAAAGAGAGTCAACTATCTTTCAGAGCTAAGGAGTCTGTCCTATGGCCTTACTCTGATGGCCACTGGGTGAGAGTCCTTGTTATGAGGCTGACCAAAATGAATCATTCCTAAGTATGAACTGCTTCCTGCTATAGGGAATTCCTGAATGTGGACTGCTTCCTCCTGGTGAGTTATTTCGGAATGCAAACTGTTTCCTGTGGCAGAGTATGTATCTCAAGACCAGTAACTGGATCAACCCTCCTTTCAATCAGTCTGTAAGTTATTAACAAAAATGTGCAACTCATTTCCTCCCATCATCCCTCTGTATTTCTGATTTTGTTGGAATTAGTATTATAAACCATAAATCAATGGCCAAGAGAATTTTGTTAATGATCCTCGAGTCTTAGGATTACTCTTCACTCTCAGGTTTTTAAAACTTGTCATTAGCTGAGCATAACAGAGTATATCTTTAATGCCAGCACTCAAATAACAGAGACTGGAAGATCTCGGTAAGATCAAAGCCTGTTTGGTCTATATAATAAGTCAGCTGGAGATATAGTGAGAACCAATGCCCCCAAAACCACAACCAAACAAACTGGTTGCAAAGCGATTTGTTATCATGTTCAAAATGTGTGCAAATCACAGCTCAATTATCATTTGAATGTACAGAGAAACATACTAACTTCATTTTTATGAAACAAAAAGCCACCCAAACACTGGAATTTCTTTTAGTTTTCTTCTTTCTGCCTGCAATCTTAAGGCTAAGCAAGTTCTTATTACATGGAAAATTTAATAGTGTTCAAGCCAGTTTACCATCTTGTTTCTATACAGAAGAGAAGTATGTATCTGCTTTATAGTCAAATGCAAGATTATAATGTGTTTGACAACAGAAGCTTTTGGAGGATTAATCTATGTAGCTGTGACTAACTGTCACAAGAGCAACCTATGGGAAACCATTTGTATATGAAGCCTGACTGAAGGGAAGCCTGAAATGTGAATAATCATAATAAAAAGATTTCAAGTTGTCAAAATGATAATCAAAGCTGGTTGAATTTCCTACACATTTTTTAAACATGTCCCTATTTTGCTGCAAAACAGGAGGCAAAAAGTCTTCTTGTTTATAGTTTCCATTAGTATACAATGTTTTCTAAATGTTTTTACAGGACTTGATTGGGAAATTTACATGACAAATATTTTAAAAGTATTTTAAGTCACTCTAGGGGTATGGCAACATTGGCTATGAACACACACAAAACCACCTCTGCATTCAAGAATGCAAAATCAGAATTCCATAAGAAAGTCTTCAGTCTAATAGAAAGGGCGAGTTATGTCATTTTAACCATAAAGTATAAATAATTATCAGAAATTCAATAAATAAAATATTTTTATAAAAGTAAAAGAATATTATGCCTAGATACATGGAAAAAATAGCAATGATGAGCTACATTATGGACTGTCATGTGTCAGCTATCACTAATTTTATTATTACTACTAATATAAAATTATTTGTTTATTTTTATTTTATGTGTATGAGTGTATTGCTTGCATGTGTGTAAGTGCACCTGCGTCATGCAATGCCTGTGAAGTCAGAAAAGTGTGTCAGAATCCCTGGAACTGGAGTTAGGAATGGTTGTTAGCTACCATGTGGGTGCTGAGAGTCAAACCCTGGTACTCTGCCAAAGCACCTATTGCTCTTAAATGCTGAGCAATCTCTCCAGTTCCTATTTTTTAAAGGAGAGGATCATACAAACTTAGAATGACTTACTTTCTCCATCAAAGAAGGAAGATAAATATAGGGAGGGAATCCACAAGTACTCAGAAATGTTTTAGGCCAGAACTGACATGTCTAGAACTGGAATTGCAGATCCACCACATGTTAGAAATGAAGAGTGGACAGATGATAATTTTCTCCCCACATGGTTTCCAATTAGCAATGCCAGAATTGCTGTGTTTAGTTAGATTAACAAATATTTTATCCAGCCAAAACCAGCATTATCTTTATTAGTAGTATTGTAAAATATGATTTAGAGTTTTTAAAATGAAGTTTAAAAGGTCTACTCCTGAACTTGCAACAATGTTGACAGCATGTCTAAGACCAATGCCAAATAAATAGACGAAAATCCAGCATATATCACTGGAAATAGGCAGCAGGCTCTAACCCTAGCCAAGGAAATATTGGCAATGATTACTATGGAGTGAGGGAGAGATCTTTAAGAGAGTGACTCTACATAGGCTTACTAGACTCTGGTGGATGAATTTGCACACATCTGGATACAAATTCTTGAACTGATAAGACTTAGCATATATGACAGAGCACCTGAAATCTCATTGAGGGTTTATGGGGGTGTGGAGAGGTGGAGATTCTAAATTTGATTAAGATATATCATATGAAATGCAAAAATAACAATAAAAAATCAAAGGAAACAAAAAAGGTCTACTCTTGTCTTCTATTTCATAGTGTCTCACCCACAAAACCAGTGTTCTTACTCCCCCAGGAAAGATATTATTCAAGTTCATAAATATATTATTTCTCAGTTTTAGTTTTTTAATACACATTTTTATCAACTAGAAGTAATTTTAACATGCTCTTTTATTTATTATATTAGATATACTATTGTTAGAACACAACATGAGAATCTGCTTATTTATAGATTTAAATATACAATACAATGTTTTTATTTTAAGAACACAAAATATCAGATAAACTTTCTGTTTGGAATTTTAAGTGTACAATGCATTATATGTAAGATATTTGCCCACTTTGAACAGCTGATTATATTTTTAGTTTGAAAATAAAATATATTCCATTATCATGGAAGTTACACTACTTCAGAATATACGACTGTCAAAGCATAATTCTGGAAAGAATGCATAGCTTTTATTATGAGTTAGTGTCTCCTCACCTCATTAAACAATTTTGTGATCTCTTCAGTGTTTATAATTTTCAGTTTGAATTCATTTGGTCCAAATCCTAAGAAAGATGGGGTGAAAAGGTTTGTCATAGATAGGTAGGAGGTATTCTGAACAGGTGAGTTTCATATCTTTTCTGAAAGTAAGAAACAAAGAATCTAAACATAGAATGATTTGAGTGGAGAAATCTCAGTGCAAAATGAGTTGCCTAAGGAAATAAATATAATTTGATAAAATAATTCTGAATATCCTTAGGAAAGTATCCATTCTCCTGGTCTGCCACAAGTTACAAAGAAAATGGTGATGTTGATAGTGGGATGATGATTATGACAATGATGAAGATGATGATGAAGATAACATATACCAATAAATATGTTCCTGTAATCTTAACATTTATTTCTTTTTAATGTTTTATTTATTATCTTTGTTTTATATGTATTAGTGTAATACCAGCATGTCATAAGTCCATCTGTGTTGTGAAACCCCTCCCTATGGAGGTCAGAAGAGGGTGTTGGATTCCCCTGGATCTGGAGTTACAGACAGCTGTTAGTTGCCCAGTTCATTGCCATGGGGGTGCTGGGAATTCAGTTCCTCTGTCAGAGCATCCAGTGCTTTTAACCATGGAACTATCTCTCCAGTATAAGATTTCTTTCTTTAATCTCTTATGTATAAAATTTTCTTATCCTTACTTACAAGATGAAGAAAGTTGGTCATGGGTTTGATGCTGACAAAAGCCTTTTCCAGTCGTTGATAAGACTGATCATGAAAAACATGCTGACCATTGATCATCCTGTAGATGAAATTACCAGCAGCAGCAGGTTAAGCATAGTGAGTGGCAACTGAGATGGTAAATGTTTCATCATAAAATTTGAATGTTCATGATATTGGTAATCAACAGATACATAATACATAACAGTATTGCTACATGATACATAACAGTCAAGAGTAAAAAGAGAGTATTAGTTGAGTTTACTCAGTGGTCAGCCTAATTTGTTTTTCAAAAATAAGAGGAATCTCAAGAATTTAATATTTTGAAATTTTGTTAAGAGGTTTGTTTTATTACAGCATTTATTTCTAATTATGATGGTTAGTCAGATCCTTGTTGTCAACATGATTGAATCTGGAATAACTGGATGAACAGATATGCCCCTGACTGTTTATGTAATGGTATTTCTAAAATAATTAACTGGGTGTAGAAGCTTCTTCCTTCTCATATATGCTTCCTCTTGCAGTGATAAATCGCTCTGATAAATGCAACTACAGGCAAAATGATTGACTTAGCCTCACACTTTGAGGTTACATCATGGCAGACCAGTTGTCGTAGCAGGTACTGCAGGAAGCTAGTCAGATCACCACAAACAGAGAAATGAGAGTGACTAATGCTCAGGCATAGCTTGCTGCTCCCTTTTTATTCAGTTCAGGACTCAAACCCAGGAATGATGGAGTCCACCTGTAGAGTAGGTTTCAGTTAACCCAATCAACATAATCCCTCACAGATGAACTGAAAGGATAAAAATAATCTAAGTAATAATTTACAGGTATTCCTGAATAATTGTCCTCTAGGTCATTATAAATATTGTTGAGTTGATAATCAACCCTAGCAATCCTAATCACTGACAACACTTTTTGTCTGGCAACATAGGTATACAGGGTTCCAGGATAAAAGCCAGTGCTTCTCTGCATGTCCCCATATTGGCGGGCCATATTGCTGAATGCTGATGCTGTCATTCTTCACTGAAATCAGAATCCAGATTCATCAAACTTCTAACAGACTAGAATTCTCCTGTGTAGGAAGCCTATTTTTATCCAAGCAACAGTGGTTTCATCTGTCCAATATTTTAGCTCTATTTTCTGGAATCAACACAATTTTACCACATAGAACATTAGATATTTAGTTGGGATATGTTTATTTATTAATTGAATAGTATGCATTTAATAATATACTGCTTATACAGCACATTAATAAATGATTATTTGCTAGGATATTTAATGTGATTATTTAATAACTGAGTAGTATACAAATTAATAATATGTTGCTTATAGAACACATTATTGATACATGCTAATTATTGGTTAGACCATTTAAATTTACCATGGGATCACTGAAGTATATTGAATTTTATTTCCTGTTATAAAAACTGACAGCATTCAAAATTGGAGCTGGCATTTTACTATGTTCTCACATGATTAAAACTGAGCAAAAACTACCTCCTAACCTGATAAGGAAAAGAGAATACAGTGACTGTATTTATTACAGTTCTCTGGAGGAATAGAACTAGCTGAACGAATATATATTATAAAACAGGCACATGCTACAAAGCCAACTTGAAGAAATATCAGGTTCTGTATCAGTGAAAATATAAATTAGAAACAAGTCTTACCATAATATATAGTTGATGACCCACAGATGGGGTCCTCTCCATCTGAGATGTACCCTATGTTTTGGTTTTCTGGCCTCTTAGTCTATGACTTTCAATTTGACTTTTCCCTATTAGGTACATTGACATAATTGTTAACAATTTCTTCTTTTCCTGTCGCATATGCCTTCATATGCCCACATATGATAGCTGACAATTTCATAATAGCTATGACTGTCTGGTCAGCATACAACGTGCTCTGCCATTGGAATTGTGAATTGTAGTTCATTCTATAATGTTACAAGCTAAGACAGAAATCACTCTTGATAGCATCACATGATGAAATATACCATTTCTCCTCACCAAAGAAAACAAGGTTATATTCCCTCATCTTCTCTCCTCTTTGTAATTTATTTGTCTTTTCAATATTATAATATGGAGCCTGTGCTTGCCCTTTTCATATAAACAGTGTACTTATGATCTTGGATCCAGGAAAGCAAGCTGATTTGACTGACTTGTATGTTTAATGAGTTTCATTTGATTCTTATGACAATACAAACTTAATTAAGCTGAGAAAAGATGCCTCAGTATACCTTACTGACCACATATCATAGGACAAAATGCTACATACAGTGATGAATTTAGTACCTATTTGCTAAAGAAATTATAACTTAGTGCTATTATTTAAGTAAAAGACAGAAGCTGTGATTATTCAAGATGGCATGAGCTCAACCTAATTTAAGGACAGTAACATACTTTGAAGATGTATTTTAAGAGACAGGAGGTTAGGAAAGGCATGTATTGAGGAATATGAGTGGACTTTGAGGGGAGAAATGGTGATTAGATTTGATCATATTCCATTTTATGCCTGTTTGAAATTTCCAGGAATAAATGAAAAATATAAAGTAACACAAAAACAGAATTCAGCTAAAATAGATTTAAACAGATTGAATGGATTTGATTAAAACAATTTTCTTAGGGAAACTTCAAGATTTAAGTACACCAATGGTCTTCAAACTCTTATGTATCAGACAAAACACAATCTTTGCCCTGTCTTAGCAGCTGGAAATAAGCAAGGGAGAGCAGTGACATTTCCAAATCCTTGATAGCTAGGGATGATTAGGTGACCTTCTGAGACAGAGAAAGTTCCAGGGTTTCCTCAGCAGTCAGAAGTTACGCAGCAGGGGTTATTACATTAACTGTAGAGAAATACATACACACACACACACACACACACACACACACCACAGGGCCAACTTCATAAGAAGTACGTAAGCAAAGAAAACACAATTAAAGAAAAATAATACATTTTAAATACACAGATTGTGAAGTATTTTTTAAGTCTGATGGACAGGTCATATGTTTTTTCAGGTATAGGCAATGTAGAGAAAAAAGCAAAGAAGAAAAATGCCTGAAATACAAAACTAATTTCTAATGTTTGACTATGACAATGAAATAAAATAAGCAGTGAATCCTACTATTTCGCATTTGTGCCCTAAGAAATCATTGTAGGCAACAATGTAGACTGTCTTACAACCCCTAGTCATTCTTCTCTGTAGTTTCTCTGTGACAAACTTTATAGTTCTTTATTCCTGTTATTTTTTGATTCATAAAGCCTGTCAGAAAAAAAAATGGGATGTATGTGTTTGTGTGTGTGTGTGTGATTAGCCCTTATTGTGATATACAATTCTTATTATTCTTAGAAGACACTGACAATTTAATGGTCCCTAATTATGAAATGATGAAGCCTGCTGAATTCCAGGACCCACTGAGTGGTGGAATATGGTAGGGAAAAGATCAATGATTGCATGTTAGAATTCTCACACAGTTTTACTAGACATCTTTCCATTCGTCAAGCATCTCTAAATTGACTCCTTCACCAAAGAGAAAATTGTCGATGGTGTTTTAAAGGAGATGAAGGTAATAAAGGAAAATTGTTCACTAGAGAGTAGACACTAAGAATTAAAGAGTGACCCTAAAAGACAAACATATGGGCTGCTTTGAATACATCCATTATAAAACTCAGAAGTTAGTAACCAGAGGCTGCAGATGTAGCTCAAGCTGTAGAATGTTTCCCGGCAGGTACTGAGTCTTGGGTTCCAGCCCAGGCATTGCTTAAAGACAGACATATTCTCAGCACTTAGGAGGAACAAGTAGGAACTTCAAGGTCATCACAGCTATAAAGGGGTTCAAGGCCAGCTTGGGCTACAAGAGACCCTGTCTCAACAACAAGAACAACAACAACAACTATTACTATTACTAGCTGATAACCAACAACAAAAGGACAACCCTCTTCAGTTATCCTACCAGGCTTAGTATTTCAGCTTTAACACTTGCTAACTGGGTGAATTGTGACCAACCACCCACAGGCTACACATTTTCATTGTTGGGAAGAGTCTGTGACACATGTTTCTCCTTTTGCAGCAACTACAAAGGTTGTTGAAAGAATGAAATGAGATTATCTCTAAGTATACCTGTCGTACACCATTTACCAATTCTGAAATTTCCTTATTTCATTATAATTAAGCTTATATCTAAACTAATGAAGCAGATGAAGTCAGAACTTTTAGGAGATTTGCTTGTCTGATTCTAGAAGCAACACTCTGGTAGAAAGTTCTTGGACAGGTAAGAAAAGCCACATCACAGAGTTTATATAAGTATTTTCTTTTCAGTTTTATTGCTGTAATTTAATTAATATTTCTTACCTCAAATTAGAAAGCACACAATTTTCCACATGTATTGATGCTCAGACATATTTGGAATTAATTTTATTTGTACTCTTCTTCGCTTAAAGTATTATAATTATAAAACTGAAATTCTTTTGCATTTACTCTCTAGAATTCTACAATGCTGTTGCAGTTACTACAAAAAGATTGTATAGAAAAAAGTAAGATGCATCTTCCTTCTTATGCATCTCCTAGACACAGATACTAGTAGCTGCTTACATTGTCTACTCCTTGATTAAAATTTTAAAATTTATTTATATTTCTATTCATGTGTATGCATGTCTGCCTGTTTGATTTCATAGACAGCACATGCATGCAGGTGTCTACAGAGGACGGAGAGTGCCTAATTCCTTGGAACTCGAGTTACAAGCAGTTGTGAACCACCTACTATTAGTTCTGGAAACTGAACACAGGTCCTCTGTAAGGTAATATGCATTCTTAACTACTGAGCCATCTCTTCAGCTCTTCCTCTCCTAATATTGATTTCTAGATTTAGTTTTAGGGTATAAGTTTGTTGTTTACCAAGGGACGTTCTTTTCTCAATATAGAATGAATATTCGTTATTTAATTCTTGGGATCAGTAGTGCTATAGATTTCAGAAGGAAGTGCTATGGATTTTTGTCTATCATCCAGTTCAAATGTGTAATTCATTATTGTTAAATATACAACTTTTAATTTGAATGCAATTATATATATTTTTTGTGCCCAGAGCATGAGGGTGTGTGTCTGTGTGTGTGCATGTGTGTGTCTGCGTGTGCACATGTGTGCATATGTGTGAATATAGGCTTATCTGTGCCACGATGCCTGTGAAGGTCAGAAGGCAACTTTACTTATTGGTCCTTATTTCTACTTTCAGACAGAGTCTGCAGCTTTTCTATTTTATGTCCTAGGCTAGCTGATCTGCCAGCTAGGAGTCTCCTGTCTCTGCCACCTATATTCCAGTAGGGGCACTTACAGATCTGGATTTACAGATGCTCAAGCTGTGTGTCCGGCTTTTAGGAGGGTTCTGGGGATTCAAACTCTCATCTTCATGCCTGTGCAGCAAGCTCTCATACCCACTTATGAACCTTCTCCCTTTGCCTGTACTTATGGTGTGATGCAAACTCTCACATGAAGTCAGGATTAGGATTCTATTATTGCTCAAAAAATCTTAGAATTCGGAAGATTTCTGATTTCAGACATTCAATTAAGGATGCTAGAACTGTGACTGAAATAGAACCCATCCCCAAAATGTTCTGTTTAGGGCTAGAAAAAAATCCTAGTTTGATGAACATGATTTCCATGTTCCTAGCTTCTTGATCATTTTAGATTTAATTAGTTTCAAGTTCTGTATTTGGGTAAAATCATAAAGCACATCCTCCCAAGTGCTAAGGATGTAGTTGTGCTTTAATTCTGAAGAG
Source organism: Eospalax fontanierii (assembly GCA_035773235.1). Lineage (NCBI taxonomy): Eukaryota > Metazoa > Chordata > Mammalia > Rodentia > Spalacidae > Eospalax > Eospalax fontanierii. The sequence goes on along the minus strand of CM069529.1, from coordinate 48,362,541 downwards.
AATCAAACACATTAAAACATCAAGTCAACATAATAGGGCATACAAATCTGGAGAATAAAGTAAATCCCTTTATTAAACCTTGCCTGAGACAGCCTGGCCTGTGAATTTTTCATTTGCCATAATGTAATAAATCCACTTGCTCTTTAAGTCAGTTTGAGCCTGATTTTCTTCAATTGAAACATCCCTAAGGGCTTCACCCAGCTCAGCTCAAATTTAATTACTCTTTCTTCCAATTGGCTTTAAAAATCTTTTTAAGTTTTTTTTTTTTCAATCCTTCCACATTATTTCCATGGCTTTTAACAAGGTGGAGTATAGAAATTTGAAAGTGACCTTCAAGAACATTGACAAGACCATGTACAACCTGACTCAGGCTTGGGTTTCTCTGCCTGCTGTCCTTCAGGGAACATTACATCATCTCCACTGCCCCTTCCGTGTCTCCACATCCAGTTCCATGTCTAGAATTTGCACATAATCTTCCTCCAAAACATAGAACATCTCCTGGAAGAGCTTCCATTTTCTAACTCTATCCTTTTCCCTCAAAGGAGATCTCAATAATACTTATAAAATGTTTTTTTATTCATCTCTAATGTCTATTAGATAGAATGAGGTTTTTATCTACAAATTGTTTTCCTCACCAGTAGATAATTTATCATTTCTCTAAATTGTCAAAATTATCACTCAGAACTTGTCTAGGATTTAAAATGAGCTGCATAGTTCACATTTTTTGATAATTTTAAGAGCTTTATATAGTGTTCACAAATAATGAGACGATACATATATTTTGTTAGAATCATTTCTCCATTCATTTATTAACTATTGAAAATGTAATGTAGTTTAAAGACACTGCTAGCGGTTATCTAAGCACAGTGAACCAGTGTGTCCTTTGCTTCCAAAGACATTTTAGAAATTAAACAACATACAAAGAAAATTTGAAAAAGAGATGTAAGTATTCTCACCTAGAGAGACGGTGTTTCAATCATGACCACTAGTAACTATTTCATGAAGTTGAGTGTGTGTGCTTTCACTTTTAAATGCCAGTTAAACTTTCTGGTGAAACAAAAAGATTTTGATTGAGGTTGTGTTGAATCTACATAGTGCTTTCGGTAAGATGGTCACATTCACAATATTCTTCCAATCTCTGAGCAGAGGATATTTTTCTATTTTCTGCATTCCTCATCAATATCTTTCTTTAAAGACTTAAAATTTTCATTGTAGAGATCTCAATATCTTTGATCAGGTTTGTTTCGAGATTTGTTTTGAGGCTCTTGTGCATGGGAGGATTTCCATGTACTCTTTCTCCAATTGCTTGCTATTGATATATAGAAAGCGTACTGATTTTTATAGATTAATTTTGTAATCTGACACTTTTCTGAAAGTGTTAATAATTTCTAGTTTTCTGGTGGAATTTTGGCATCTATGTATATCATATCATCTGCAAAACAAGGATAATTTGACCTTTTCTTTTCCAATTAGTATTCTTTAATTTCCTTCTCCTGTCTTCATTGCCCTAAAAAGAGTTTCAGGCACTATATTATAAAGGAGTGGAAATAGAGGACAGCCTTGTTCTCTTCCTGATTTTAATGAGGAATAATTTTTTCCTCTATTTAGAATGATGTTGGCTGTTGGTTTGTTGTATATACCTTTAATTATGTTTAGGTATGTGACCTCCAGTCCAATTCACTCTAGAACTTTTAATGTAAGTACATGTTAAACTTTAATCAAAGGAGTTTTCTGCATCTATTGAGATGACCATGAATTTTTTTTGTCTTTGAGTTCATGTATATGACCTATGGCATTTATTGGCTTACATATATTGTATCATCCTTGCGTTTCTGGGATAAAGCCAACTTTATCATGGTGAATGATCTTTTTAATGTGTGCCTGTATGAGGTTTACAAGTATTTTGTTGAGAATTTTTGCATGTTTGTTCATTAAGTATATGGGTTTATAGTTTTCTTTTTTTGTATTTATCTTTATCTGTTTTGTGGAATCTTGGGGTTCTTCCTCTGTTTCAATATTTTTGAAAAAAAAATAATATTGATTTCAGCCTCATAACTGTATTTTCTTGAGCTTCTTTCACAAGTTTATGTATATCCCCTTTGAGTTCTTTGAGTTGTTTTCTATGTGGTCTTTAAGTTCTTTGATCATGTTTATAATTTTTCTTTTTAACTTCTTTTTCCTAGGGTTCTTCATAATGATTATCACTGTCACACCCTTTTGAAGGACCGGTGAGTTTTGTAGCTTGGTTACTTTTTGCTCAGCTATGAAAAGTTAGTGTGTTTCATGTTTTCCCATTGTAGTAGGTTGGCATAGGTAGGAGACAGGTCTTTGGTAGGCACATCAAGAAGGATCCAAGGGCAAGCCAGGGACAGGGACAGTCTGTGCAGGATCTAACAAAGGAAGTGGAGAATTAGCCTTATCTGAGTGCAAAGGATAAGGATGCATTCGGCAGGTCTGGGCTAAGAGGCTAGACCTAGGGTAGTAAGAACAGGAATGGGCCAGGCTGGAGGCTAGAAAGGGAACTGGACTGAGGGCAGGGAGAAGGTGGAGCTGCACAAGCTGCAGGAGAATCAAGGCACAGTGAGAGGGATCTGACTTACCGAGGTAGTGGCAGGCAGATCAGGAAACCAGGGCTAAGGTGGGGTTGGAGCAACCTTTGGAGTATCTAACAAAGTAAGTTGGAGAGTTAAGCTGGTCTGAGTGCAAGGGCTAGGGACTAAGTGGTTGGGTCTGAACTAGGAGAGCAGTCCAGAAATCTGGACAGAAAGGGCAGGAGAAGGCCTGGGCTCAGTGCCAGAAAAGGAAAGAGTACAGGGAGAGAGTGGGGTGGCTCAGGCTGCAGGGAGCCACATATATACTTCACTTTAAGTAATCATTTCCTTAAAACTTCAGCTCAATGAGTACAGTTCAGAACTGTGGATGTCTGCTACTGCAAAGTGCATGCACGCTGCACTTATGTCAGAAGGCAGCAGTAAATATAAATTGATGGTTATCTAAGCACATCAAAGCGGGTTACTTTAAGACAAAGAATCAGACAACAGAAATGTCATCAAAGGATAAAAGCTTAAAGATGATCCAAGTGATTGCCATTTGTAAGGTAAGCCTTAGAAATTTTTGAAACTGGTTTGTTTCAAGTTTCCTTATAACAGAAGATACTAGGTATTGCACTAAGTTTCCTCTAACCCAAGTGTGAGATTTTGTTCAAATAAAGCAAAGCAAAGCACAAGCATCTTTCAAAAAAAGCCAAATAATTGCAGTATTTGCTAGATTTTAAGATTGTCGCACCAAACAATTCTGTTTTATTTTGCACCTATCATGAACCACACATCGTCATTGATAGACTAGTGCTTAGTTTATGTGACTGTCTTCTCAAATAGCTTGTGGTCTCTTGAAAGGAAAAGAAACAACAAAATAGTTTGTAACTCTAAATCAATACAGTCATATAATAATAATAATAATAGCATTGTAGGGCAAAATATATTTATAAATACAAATTGCTTCAATTTCTTATGAGAAGAATGATTCCAAGGATCCCTGTTCTGGGCCAGAAATGGACGAAGTGTGAGAGTGGCACGTGTCAAGAAAGCTCTTAGGATTTTGATGTAAAACAAAAGTAACAGTCAAACCTTCATTCATATACTGCAAGTATAAGCAGGAGTCAAAAATGATTCTACTTCCACTGAGTTTCGCATTCCCAACAAAGTAACATTGGTTGAGTATCAATCAAAAGGTAGACGGTATGGCAATCTTCTCTGTTTTGAGGCAAACTTGACAACACCTTCCTCATTCCTTGTGCACCTGTAAGTCTTGGAATGGAGGTTATGAACAGGCCAGGAGAGAATGACCAATGTCCTAGGAAGAAAAGACTGAGTTGGAGAGAAGAGGGTTTAATCCAGTCTTTTTTTTCAGGGAATATCTGAAAAGCAGTGTGTTCCCTCCCATAAAGAAGCTATTCCTAGAAAAAGAATTAAATCTCTGTTTGACTTGAACTGACAGTTGCATGGGGAGTCCTTATCTGAAACTCTTTCCGGATATTGTAGGACAGAAATTCTACAGCTAGAGAGAGCACCACCCCCTCTCATGGTGCTTGGCAAGACGAACTGTAGAGTTTGGTATCGTTGACCTTGACCCTGAAGGTTCATGAATCACTTTTTGTTCCATAGTGAGAGGAAAAGAGAGAAAGAGACAGGGGGAGAGAGAGAGAAAGAGAGGGAGAGAGAGAGATATTTAAAAAATCATCTGAGAAGCCCACTGTGCTTTAATGAGGTTAAAAGATTGAATGTCTGCATAGACTGGTAATAGTCTAGGCAGACGTATGTTTATGTCTGTGAGAGCAGCAAGGACTCACATACAGATGGGACTTCCTTTCTGTTGGAAGCATTAGCATTTTAGACTTCATGGAACTCTCAGGAGGATTCAGCCGTGTTTAGGTACGTGTTTTCTAAAAGAAACGACTCTTTAGGCTTCGACAATTTGATTTTAAGAAGAGGAACAAGTGAAATTTATTGAAATTTTTTTTTCTCTAACAGTCTGCGAATCATACCCTAAAAATCATTAACTACACTTAAAAGAGACAAAATTTTTAGAAAAGAACCCAGTGTCTGAACTAAATCTGTCCTTTCCTAGTCACTTATTTCTATATTTTATTATAATAAAGTGTTCTAGTTTGCTTTCCTTTGCTGTGACAAAACACTAAGCAATACCAACTTGGGGAGGAATGGGTTTATTTGGCTTATATCTTCCAGGTCACAATTTATCACTGAGGTAGTCCTGGGTAGGAACTCAACCTGGAGGCAGTAGCTGAAGCACAGATCATAGAGGAAGGCTCTGACTGACTTGCTCCCCTGACCCATGCTTGGCCTGCTTTCTTATATAGTACAGAACAGCCTTCCCAGGTATGGCACAGACCACAGTGGGCTACGTCTTTCCACATCACTCAACAACCAAAACTATGCCCCACAGACATGGCCAGAGCCCAGTCCAATGCAGGAAATACTCAACTGAGGTTTCCTCAACCCAGCTGTGTCAAATTGACAACTAAAGCCATCCAGCACTGAGACAAAGACAGAAACTAGAGAATGATTTAAATTTATCATGACGACAATGCACTTTAACTAACATATGAAAGCAGACATGTTTGGTTTATTTAATTTTGCATGTATCAAAATAATCTGCTTTTAATTTTCAACAGAAGGATCCAGTGAACATGTCAAGGGATTTACATATATCGTTTCATGTATAGTTGCAGTCACCTTAGGAGTGAGTACTTATTTTCTCTTCTGTTTTGAAATGTTTTATTCTATAATTAAAGAAGGCAAATTACAAAAATAAAATTAAAAAGGATAGTTTAAACAGAACGCAAAGAATACTAGAACTGGCCCTCCTTGAACCCTCCCCTGCTGGTGCTGCTGAGACAGTGGCTACTTTTGCACATTTCCACCTCGAAGCACTGGCTTCTTACCTTCTGCTTGTGAGTTTTCCATGGTTTCCACTGAATCACTCAGGTGTATCTGCATAAAAGACATCCCTGAAAACACCCTGAGGAACTTCATATTCTTTCTCTCTTGTGTCTTTTGAAATTATTTTTTATCTTTTCTTATTAATTTTTTGAGTGTGAACTGTGTCATGCCACCATGTGGGGTTACAAGGCAACTTTTGGGAATCAATTTTCACCTTCCTACATGTGTGTCCCAGGGAACAAACTTAGATTGTCAAGCCATCAAACTCTCTAATTCTTTTGTTCTTTGACTTGCAACTAACATGGTTATATGATGGAAGAACTGAGCAGGAAGGGTTAAACAGAATAGGGCTCATAATAAACTCACTGACAATGATGGTAGCTAATGAGAGAGAAATGAAAGACAGTGGTGAGGAGGAAAAACCAAAGTAGCACTTGACCAAATTGAAATATATCATACTCAAAAACTAGTTTTTAAAAAAATACATTATTTTTATTTTATGCATATAAAAGTATTGTCTGCATGTGTGTAAGTGCACCCATGTCATACAATGCCTGTGAAGTTCAGAAGAGGGTGTCAGTACTCTTTGAACTAGAGTTATGTATAGTTGTTAGCCATTATGTGCATTCTGGGAACCAAACCTGGGTCCTCTGCGAGAGCAGTCAGCCCTTTCCCCATTGAGCCATCTTTCCGGCCCTCCAAAAGCCAGTTTCACCAGTACTATGTTGCTCAGTGGTAGAGCACATGTGTAGAAGGCAGAATGCCTTGGTTTCAATCTCCAGCACAAGGAAATAAACAGGTAAAAATAATCAATGTTTCATAATGATGAAAAACATGTTTTCTGTTTGCTTTTCCTTGCTTTTAGATGTCTCTAAAAGTGTCTTGACACTGATATCAGAAAAACATTCTCTGTGTGTAATTTTCCAGTATTGTTATCTCTCTATTTTTAATTAATATTTAAGCCTTTTTACTGAAACCGTATCTTTCAGATATCTTGCCAGGTTGGTCTAAGGTGAGATCTGGCTTCATTTCTTGGTACTGACATTTAATATGTTCACAGTCTCAAGAAGTAGTGACATGGGGCCTGGGGAGATGGTTTTGTGGCAATGTGCTTGCCATTAAACCTGGGTGTTTTAGTGCAGATCTGTGATCCCAACACTCCTACTCAAGATGGGAGGTTGAGATAGGTACATTCCCTAAAATTAGTGGGACAGCTAGTCTGGTATATGCAACAGCAAACAGAAAATAAAGAAATGCTGCATCAAACAAGATAGAATGTGAGTAGCAACATCTGAGATTGACTTCTGACCTCCACACTTGTCCTATGGTACACACACACACACACACACACACACACACGCACACACAAGCACACACACGCACAAATCAAAGATTTAAAAAAAGAAGAGAAATCAGTAAAAGGGGAAAAACAGTATTATCAGCAATAGAGGCACTGTGAATTTTATTTGAATTAATGTATGAAAATATAATATATTAGAGGTGCTGCAGAGAAGACTCAGCGGTTAAGAACACTGGCTGCTTTTACAGAGAATCCAGATTCAATTCCCAGCACCCACAAACTGACTAATAATAATTCATAGTCCATATTCCAGTTCCAAGGGAATCCAGCACTCTCTTCTGATCACCATGGTCATTGAATGACACAGGTGCACTTACATACATGTAGGCAAAACACTCATACACACAAAATAGAAATAATAATAATATTTTTAAATCAAATCATCTATTAGGATCACTTGCTAATTCTGTCTAATGAACAATAACTTCTGGCTATTTCCAACTACACTTATACTCTTGAAAGGCTAAAGTAAAAAATCCTTTGTAGGTATGTATTCATTATCTTATTTGGACAAATTAATGTTAATTAATGTATAACGCAATAATGAGCTAGAATATATCACCTGTTTTCCTATATAATCCTTATACAATTTCCTTGAGATTAATGTTACTTCCACTTTATAAGTAAGCACACTAAATTGATAAGGTTACATACCCTTTTAAAATGAGATTATCTCCCATGAATACCAATCTTTCCAAGAGAGGATAACCTGCTTGAATTCTGAATTGTGATCACATTTTGTCTGATTATCTTAACTTAAAATAAGAGCAATGTTTCTCTGTATAGTGATATCTTTTTTAGTCTTAGTCCTTCATTGCTAACTTTGTTTTCTTCTGCCACATTAAAGTTGCATTCATCCTCATTCCCAAAACATCTCTTTCTCTTTAGTCACATCTACCACCAGGTCAGTTCTCATCTGCCATTCTGATAGTCTTTTGTTTTGCTCTCAAGAAATCCCCAAGGTTTTCATGTCCATGTTCTGAAATAATCTCTAACTCTTATGGTTTTATGGCATTACTTTCCATTTAGAACATCACAGTCATCCTGTAATTGCCTTCTCATCCCATGATCGCTACTTCAAATATCCCTTCTATACTGCTACCTTGGTGGTGGTTCTGAGATGTAGTAACACCATGAGACCACACCTGAAAGGTTTCCAAGGCTCTGAACAGTTGCAAGGGTGAAGGTCCCAAGCTGAGCAAGACACACACCTCTGCCTTGTGGCTCACAAACATTTCAATTACCTTGTCTCTTTTTAGTCAGTATTTAGTGTCCACATCATTGTGGAAAACCAGCATTTTAAGACCCCCAGAGCCCTCCCTTCACTGATATATCCAAGCAAACTTTATTCAGATCCCTGTGGAAAATCAGTGAAAAAAAAAAAAAAAAAACAAACACATCTCGTTTTAGTCTTAACTGGGTAATGCAGGCATTCTGGAGATTGTATAGAATTTTGTCATGATATAGGAAGAAGAGAAGTTGACCCTAAAACTGTTGTTTCATCTCAGATATCTTACACTTAGGGCCTGTATATAAATCTTATAAATCTGATGGGTATATGAACATTCTCCATCAATTCATATGACAGGTAGAAATATCATTAGCTTTCCTGCGTTTTGCAGGAAAAGCAAACTTGGATTAAATTAAATTAAAGACATTAATGTCAAATTCGTCTTTTCTAACACATCAACTATGAGAATATTAAGTATAAATTAACAATTTGGTTCATTTGATTTGCCTAAAATAACAGAATTTACCTATTTTTATTAATACAGATACAAATATATTAAAAATTTCAAAATATACATGAAATTTTAACATAAACTTGTATGTGTGACACTTGTGATTGGTTCTGACTAGCAAATTAAAGAATATGACTCTTTCCTATAAACAGAGGGTAGAGGCATTTTAGAAGTGTCTTACTGGACCATATTTAATTATGTTTTAGATTTTAAAAATTTTCCCTTTGGGGGCTAGGAGGATAACTCAGCAGTTAAGAACATTGACTGCTCTTTCAAAGAACCCAGGTTTGATTCCCAGCACCCACATGATGGCTAACTACGTTCCATAACTGCAGTTCCAGGGGATTTGATGCCTTCTTCTGACCTCTGTGAGCACTGCACAACCTGGGTGTACTTACATACATACAGGTAATATACTCACACTCATAAAAATAACAAATAATTTTTTAAAGTTTTCTGTTTTAAAAAGGTCAAAAAATCATCTATTTGGAAAACAAATGATTAAAAGTCTCTGGTACTGGAGAGATGAGTAGAGCATTTTCCATGCAATCATGAGGACCTGAATTCAAGACCCCAGAACTCAAATAAAGCCAGCCACAGTAACTTTTATGGGTAATGTTAGTGTTCCTGTGGCAAGACAGGAGATGGACACACAGGAATCCTCAGAAACTCATAGGCCAGGTAGTCTGGCATACACAGCAGTTAATAACAGACACTCTGTCTTCAGCAAGGCGAAAGGGGAGAACTGATATGCAAGTTTATCATTTGACTCCACACAAGAGCTGTGGCAGACTCATCCCTGTGCTCTTACACTAATGATCATATACATGTAAATATATCACACACATACACACATATACACACAAAGGCTTAAAAAATCTTCTAGCCATAAAAATTAAATTTATGAACACATATTGTTTAAGCTCAAGAACTGTTATTGCTGTTGTTGAGAAACTTGATTTAACTCATGTTAGGTTTCAATTATTTGGGCTATTAGGTTTCTCCTCAGAAAATACAGCTACTGAGAGATAGGGTAACACGAATGCACATGCCTTAATTTACTAGTCAATCAAACTTGTTACTTTTCAGCAATTCTAGTTAATAAATAAGATAGAGGCCAAATAAAACTTCAGCAGTGAGATAGAGTAAATAATTCAAATGACTCTGATCACAGGAAATATATACCTTTGTCTCTTTAACAAGAAAACAAATTTTAAAGATGCTTTTGAAGATTATATATTAAATAAAATAAAGTAAAATTCCTGAAAAGATTCATCAAATACACATATCTGTTTAGTGGGAACAGTACTGTCAAATTTGAGCATAGTAAGTAATAGCTCCTCATACTTGATCAGTTAAAATGTACTCATTTTAACTTCAAAGTGCAATAGAAACCTTAGTGCAAAGAAATAGACTGTTCAGTCACTAGGAGGAAAATGGTGGAGAGAAGTGGGTACAGGGAGAGAGGGACAGAGAGACAGAGGAAGAGACAGAAGGACAGAGACAGAAGAAGCAGTAGCAGAGGAGGGAGAGTAGGAGGTAGAGTAGGAGAAAGAAGAGGAAGAGGAGGAGGAGAAGGAGGAAGAAGAGGAGGAGGAGGAGGAGGAATCAGATAAAAGGGATGGGAAGGAAAAAAAGCAGAATGAAAATGAAGAAGTTAAGGAAGAGAGATGGATAAGGAGAGCCTATCTTACACTGATCGTTGGATTAAGTTAAATTAAAGATATTAATGTTTTCAAATTCATCTTTTCTAACACATCAAATATGAGAATATTAAGTATAAATTAACAATTTGGTTCAACGAACACAAAACAACATGAAGATTGATCTTTTGGCCACAGTCATATTGGATGTACAGTAAGGTCAGTCCAATATGGAAAGACATTCATCCAGAAGTCACTTTAATTAAGATGGTCACATGGCCACATCCACCAAAGTGTTTCCTTGCTCTCTGTACTTATTGCATGCTTAAAGAAGTTTGCATACTTGCATGTGATTCATAGATATTATAACATTCTTGTTTTATATCATGGACCTGCATATTCCCAACTAAACTATTTATTCTTTTAAAAGATCCTGAACAGAAATATTAAATATGAATATGTGGACTGTTACCTATTCTATTAAAATGTCGTTGGGGGTATTTGGGATTGAACCGAAGACTATGAGTGTACTAAGAGCTCTACCGGTGAGCTGCATCCCTATCCCCCAGAATGATAGTTTAAAAGTGTGAAAAAGAATGTTCTTCGTGTGTTCAGGTGTGCTATCTTAACAACATACATTTCTTCTTTAAATGTGTTGCACATTCTATGTTAGTTAAAAAAGAAACCGTCTTTTCATGCTCTGTTTCTTATAATGTTTCTATGATTTTCCTATTGATTTTTATTTTACTTTTTCTCTTACAAACTTGTACTATTTCTTATTTCTACCTTTGTTCCACACAGGCTAAGTTAGACAAGGCATATATCATTATCTTAGGAAAAAAAAAATGTTGCAGCACGAGGCTTTCCTTCAACACCTTAAGATTTCAACTGAGACAGTTCAACAACAGCCAGTGCCTGCTAGAGGCAATAAAGAATGTATTTCCTTTTCCTTCTTGCTGGACAGCACTTCTTAGGGGAGCTTCAAATGGAATTAATGGCTATTAATATGAATTTGAAGTCAGAGAAGAAACGAACATAGACAACTTGCCAACTCTGCCAGTGTGCTCTGACAGACCTCTGATTTAGCATCTCTCCCTGACAGTAGGAATTATAATTAAACCACAGACATATGGAAGGCAAGTAACTGAATGCCATTCGAGCTGTCTACAGTGAGAGGAGGAGGTATGAAAAGAGAGATATGGAAACTAGTTTCTAAAATCATGTCAGCTTCAGAACGAAGATTGACAGAGCTTTGCTGTAGGTGGTTCTTAATGAGTCTGTGACCAGAGAGGCTCCTACCATGTAAAAGCAGTTTCCTCCCGAGGAAAGACTACAGTCTCACAGTCCTTCTTACAGGTGGCCATGCCCAGGGCAGCTCCACCAGTAGGAGCTTTTCTTCCTTGTAGGCTTACTGGATTTACAAAAGCAAGGTATCCTGTTAGATTAGGATCCTAACACGACACAGAGAATCAGCTATGCCAGAAACATCTCATTTAGAATGGAATGCAACCCTAAGAGATTCTTTGGATCTAAAAAAGTGATCCCTCACCTATAAAGTGCAATCCTAGAAAGAAAGTACAGTGGGAACCTAAAAGGCTGGGAGTGACAGATTAAATTTTAAGTCGGTGCTCATATTTGTGTTGTTTTATTTTGTTAGTCTACCCTCATAGGCATATTTTATTTTGGATTTCTTTATCTCTACTAGTTTGTCTGTAACCCAAAATGTATTAAAAACACAAAACTCATAGAATAATGAGTAGGCTGAATACAGTGATGTATGTTTAGATGTATGATTTTGTGATTTCATGATGCTGAGCTACAATTTCAGTAGCAGAGAGGTATGATTAGATGAGAAGGGCAGCCACTAAACACAATAATGTTCTCACACTTGTCTCCAGTTCCATTCCTACCTGTCACAGCGGAGGGGCAGTGTTTTGTAGAACAAAATAACACATGAGAGTAACAAAATCAAGGAAGAAAAAATTAAGTCTAAAACAACTTAGAAGACTAATAGAAGCTTATTTCTATATCTATTTTTAATCTATCACCTCATGGCTACATAAAACCTTAGAACAGATAATTCCTGCAGTAACTGAAAAATGTAAAATCTCTAGATGTGGCTGAAATTATTGTTTCTATGGCACAGGAAACTTCATGCAGATGAGTTTTTAACTAATGTTCAGACATTTACTTGATCTTAGAAATTATTCAGTTACAACAGCCACAGATGTTAAAATTGGTTGTCAAATCTAAGCAAATTCTAATCTGATTGTTTCAAGTTGCTTTAATAATGACAACAATTATTATTTCTCCATTATTATACATACATTCAAACATTCTTGAGTTAGAATGGGCCTTTGATTGTCATGATAATGTATCATCTTTTAGTCATTTTACATCACTATGACAAATACTTGAAAAAACAATTTGAAGGAGGAGTTGGATGCGCTTCTTGCTCAAGACATGAATTATGTTTATTTTTCTAACAATACTAGGTTGGAAATCAGGTCAATGAGTTTCACATATCATATCTTAATCCTCTTCATTGTTATCAAAGTTGGCATTAATTGAGAACTTGGTCTACCCCTAAACATGTCAAATTATTTATATCATCTATCACAGTTAATTTTGACTATAATTCCAAGAGATTGTATAGTCTCTAAATCTAGGATAGTACAAAGAGACTAAAAGTATTTGACAACTTTCCCTGACTCGTAAAGCTAATTAATGACAGAGTTGATATCACGAACATCATTTCCTCTCTTTTCAAATCAGTATTTCCACACTTTGCTTTCTGTCAGTACATATTGCACTGCACTTTTTAACCAACTACACTGACAAGACAGATAGACAAACAGACAGACACACACACACACACACATATACACACACAGAGAGACAAAGACAGAGAGAGAAACAGAGAGAGAGAGAGAGTTACATATTTGCTTAGGACTAAATGAATGGAATTTGTTGTCTTGAAAACAAGATAATTAGTTTATACTCCATGAATATCTACTATGCTATATGTAAACAAAATAATTATATTGGACTGGAGAGATGCCTCAGGGGTTGAACAACTTCTGCTCTGGCAGAGAACCCTGTTTTTGTTCCTGGCAACCATGCTGGTTATTCACAACTGCCTATAACTCTAACTCCAAAGGATCCAATGACCTCTTCTGGCTTAGTGTCCCTACACACATACATACCTACACACACACACACACACACACACACACACACACACAATCTTCACATGTACACATAAGCAAAAATGGATATATAAATCTTTAAAAAGACACTATCCAACAAATATATTAATTTACAAATTCTTTAAGGCTTTTTATATGGTTTCACTTTCATTCAGGGAATGACCTTGATACAGAGTGGTTTCACTATCTTATCTTGCCTTTTAGAAACAGAATTTGTGTTCTAATCCATTTCAACACTTGTTGAAATCAAGTGAGCTCTAAATTAATCTTTGTCTTATATATGGTGCAGACAATACCACCAACAGTATGTGACTGAATAAAACTGACACAGCAGGAACATTTTAATATCTCCAGGTTCTGAAAACTGTTGTGTGCTGGAGAGATGGCTCAGTGGCTAAGAGCAGTAGCTGCTCCTGCAAAGGACCTGGGTTCAATTCCCAGCACCCACACAGATGCTAACAATTGTCCATAGCTCCAGTTCCAGGGAACCTGGCACCCTCCAATGGCCTTCTCTAGCACTGCACACATGTGACACACTTGTACTCATGCAGTTAAAACACTCATATACATAAAAACTTTTTAAAAATATATATAGCCCTCCCTCCCCCTTTCCATTCCATTCTTTCATCTATTTCTCCCTTGGTAACACCTGTCTCCTATTCTTCTCTTAGGTTTCTTCTTTCCCTTTACCTTCCTAGTTCCTTTCCATTTTCCTGCTTCCTGCAGCTTCATCAGAATGCATACTCACATCTAAGAGTTTGGTGATAGGATCCACAAAAGAAAGAACATAAAGAATCTGTTTGTCTGATTATGTGTTACTTCACTTAGCATAACAGTTTCTAATTCCATCCTTACCTGCAGATGTCATAATTTTGTTGTTCTTTATCACTGAGTATAACTCCATTGTGTAAATGTACCTCATTTTCATTGTCCACTCAATTGTCAATTTAGGGACACTTAGGTTGCTTCCATCTCTTAATTATTGTGAAGAGATCAGCAACAAACATGAATGTACAAACATCTCTGCAAAAGGATGAGCCCTTTCGGTATATGCCAAGGAATGGTATAACTGGGTCAAATGGTAGTTTCATTTTTAATTTTTTAAGAATTCTCCACAGTGCTTTGCATAGGGGTTGCAGGAGTTACAATCTAGTAGAGAATGAGTGTTCTCCTTTCTACACATCCTCTCCAGCATTTGGTATCATTTGTTCTCTTTATCTTAGGCAGTCTGACTAGGTTAAGGTGGAATCTGAAAGTGAGTTTAATTTTTATTTCTTTAATTATTAACTATATTGAGCACATTTTAAGATGTTTCTCAGTCATCTTTATTTCTTTTGAGAACTCTCCACTCAAATCCTTAGCCCATCTTATAATTAGGTCACTTGTTTTCTTGATTCTTTGTTTTTGGAGTTCTTTACATATTATGTATGTTAATCCTCTGTCAGATGTGTCACTGGTGAAGATTTTCTCCCATTCTGTAAGTTTTCTCTTTACTTCCTTGGTTGTTTCTTTTGCTGTACAGAAGCTTTTTAGTTTAATGAGGTCCCACTTGTTGATTATTGATGTTAATTTCTGAACATCAGATGTCTGATTTAGAGAGTCCTTTTTTATACCTATATCTTGTTTTCTTCTAACAGGTTCAGAGTTTCGGGTTTCACACTGAGGGCTTTCTTTTGTACAGGATGAAAGATAAGGGTTTAGTGTCATTCTTCTATAGGTGGAGATACAGTTTTGCAGTAATAGTTGCTGACTTTCTTCCAGTGAGTGTTCTTGGCAATTTGTCATATATCCAGTAGCTGAAAAAATTACATGTACTCATGTTTGAACGTTTAATTATATTCCATTGGTCTACATGTCTATTTTTCTGACAGCACCATGTTGATTTTTTTAAATTACAGCTCTGTAATATAGTTTGAAATCTGGTATATTAACCACTCCCCCCCACAATGTTCTTTATATTCAGAGTTGTAGTTTGTGCTTCTATATAACGTTTAGGTTTTTTTTTTTCTAATACTGAAAAGATTGTCATGGGATTTTGATTGGGATTACATTGAATCTAGACTTTTATTATCTTTGCCCACCTCCTGAGCACAGAGTTTAGAGAATATGTCACCGTGATTACAACTGATACCCACAAATTAACTTCCTGATTACTGTATTTTAGAATTATGAATGAATTTAACTTGAAAGAATAGCCATATTACATCTTAAAATAATGTAGTGTGATATAAAATTGTCTAATTATTAAAGTATACATATCATTTGTTTGTAAGAATTAGATACCATCAACCTCTACTAAAGAGGTTAAAAGGTGGACTTCTTGAAATTTTAAGCAAACACTGAATTATATCTCAGACAAATATATGAACTGGGAATATAGAAGACCTCCTATTACAACTATTTTTCTAAGATTTGAAAAAGAAGTATAATGGTTATCAGTGATCACTGTCAGGTTTTGGGCATCTTATTCAAAGAGATGGAATAAAGGTGTCCTCAAATTGTGAAATAAAGACAGTTTATTCAGAATCAACATGAGAGCAGAGATCAGACACACGACAAAGAGTGAGACTGGATCATGAATTGAAAGAGTGCTTAGGGGCTGGGGTTATTGTTTGGTGTTGTTCTCTCTTTGGGTTGGGTAGCTTTTTCTCTGCTGAGCATGAACTTTCCATGATTCACCTAATTTTTAATCATATGCACACCTAATGATGCATGGGCCCAAGATGGTAAATAGGAGATTCTCCTCAAAATTTTATTTAGGAATAGTTTATCTTACTGTTAATACACCCAGAACTAATTTAAGCTGGATTGCTTCTTCACTTCACTTCCTTTCTCCCATATATGTGAGAATGTATTTGAATAGAAACTGCCCTTGAAAGTGGAAGTCACTGATGGCTCACTTTTCAGAGAAACCAATTCCAGTGTTTGGAGAGAGGTGTATGTTGAGCTCCATGTAGATGGGGGTCCTGGATTGCAAGGAACATTGTTAAGAAAAAAGCATGTGTTTACTGCCCAACCACATGGTGCCCCAGGATACAAAGCTCTTCCCTGTGCTTGCCTGCTCCATCCCTTTCCTTTATTTTAGTTTACATATAATTAGAGCTATATATGCTCAGGAAATAGGCTCATTAAAAAGATTCTCAACAACTTTATTAAGATATAGCTCACATATAAAATTTGTTTATTTGCTGTCTACAACTCAATGATTTTTAGTAACTTTCCAGGGTTCTCCAATTACTTCAGCTTTGCATATAGATTAACCTATTTCCTCTGACTTCTTATGACTTGACTCTATAATGAAAATATTTATTTTAGAAGCATACATTTATTGATTCACAATCATTTATTTAAGACTTATTTCCTAAAATTACTCAGATCAGTAAGGGGATACAAATATCATAACAACTAATAGGGTTTTATTGGTAATTTGGTTCTTCTGTGCCCCAGGCACTTTAATACCTGCTTCTGCAGATTTTAATACAGATATCCCTGGAGTCCATGATGTACATCTTCATCTCTAATCTTGTCTTCAGCTATTTGTGCCTGCGTTACATCCATATCTCTTCCCCATTTTTGTGACCCCAGAGACCAAGAACTTTGCCAGACCGCACCTTGATTCCTCAACCACAGAAGCCAAGAGTGAAAACTTGAACATTTGTTTAATGCTAGAAATTTTGTGGTCATTTGTTACATAGCACCAAAAGTAACTGAAATCATCTGATTTTTACTGTGCTTAGAGAAATTCTCCCTATATTTCTATTTCTGCTATTTTATTTTGTATGTGTATATAAGTATCTGTGCATGTTTAAGTGTGTGCAGGTACATGAATGTGTGCACACATGCAGAGGAAAAGGAGGAACCTTGCATTCCATTCTTCAGCATTCCTTCTACCTTGTTTTTGATACATAGTTACTTTACTAAATTTCTTTTGACATATATATATATATATATATATATATATATATACTTTGTTTCAGAGTTAAAGACTGAAACCAGGGCCTTGCACTTGCTAGGTGAATGCTCTAAAACTGATCTAAAGCCCCAACTCTCAGTAAAATACTTTTTTAATTTATTACATTTATTTATCTGTATACGTGTGTATGTGCATGTGCACTTGTGGACATCCACATGAACATGCACCCACCCATGCCACATGTGCCATGATACACATGATGAGGTTAGGGTACATCTTGTGGGAGTCACCTGTTTTCTTCTATCATGTGGGACACAGGATAGAACTCCGGTCTTCAGTCTTGGCAACAAGTGCCTAATCCCTTAGCTGCTTTCCTGACCCTTCAGAAATAAGATGATGCTGCTTCCTGCATGCCTGTAAAGCCCACACACTTTTCTAATAGTCATAATATTTAAGTAAGCTAGTTAACACCATACTATGAGGTGCTGAATGGCTTTAGTTGTCAATTTGACATACCTGGGTTAAAAGAGCCCTAATTGGGGAATTCCTTCCATTGGACTGATCTGTGGCCGTGTCTTGACTGTTGAGTGATGCAGGAGGCCCAGCCATTGTGGGTGGTGCAACCACTGGGCAAGTTGTTCTGTATTGTATAAGAAATCAGAATGAGCATGTGCCAGAGGAGCAAGCCAGTAAGCAGCGTTCCTCCATAACCTGTGCTCCAGTTCCTGCCTCCAGGTTCCTGTCCTGTGTTCCTACCTTGTGCCCCCCCAGTGATGAACTGTGACCTGGGAGATGTAAACTAAATAAACCCTTTCCTCTCCAAGCTTGTTTTGGTCAGAATGCTTTGTCACAGCATTGGAGAAGTGAACTTAGACATAAAACTAAAATAATTACATTTTTATAACTCTAAATCTACCATCAAAAATTATCTCAGATTATACCTCAGAATTTTGAGTAGTCTCCAGAACACTCTAGTTTGCAGCGTCTACTGGTACATCTAATCTCTAGGCTGTTGCATCTTACCTTTCTTTTGTGAGAACCACTTACAATTGCTGGTACCCCATGATTCATATTTTCTTCTACTGCTTACCAGCAATGGCAATGACCTTTGATCTTATTCAAGTCTTTCCTGTACTACTCATTCCAAATGTAAAGGAAGGACCATTTGCATTTGTTTCTATTAGAATTTTATATTAGATTAAGTTAATATATTAAATGTGTCCCAATGAAATTTCAGAAAATGGAAGAAAAGCAGAGAAGCATATAATTTTGTTCAGGCATAACATATAATTCAATATTTTAACAAGCCAGTTTCTTCGTCTCTCAGTGCTATTTGTTTGGTGGTGATCTCTTCCCAGCTGTACTATGCAGTATTTCATTTAGTAACTTTGTATATGTTAATAGATTCTTTTTGGTCATAGATACAATAAACAAATTTCCAGATATCTTAAACAAATTTCTAAACAAAATATATCATGGTAAGCTATACGAAGTATTCCAGCTACCACAACCCTGGGAATAATTAGACATAAGGCTCAGGACTTTCATACTTCTAAATCTAGCTTCTTTTACCAGTGTTTTGATTTTTACTTTCTATCTCAAGGCAAAGTGTCTCTGCTATTTTAGCTCAATATTCATTATATGTGTGACTAAACTGTATATCATTTAACCTCAAGACGTCCCAGAGAACTCAGATGTCTGCCTTGAAACTGGAGAACTGCTGTAAGGTCAAGGTTAGTCTGGTCTACATAACAAGTTCCAGAAAATCCAGGGCAACATAGAGAGATATTCTAATAAAAGAAAACAAATTAGTTTCCCCTTTCTCTTACAGTCTTTCCACACTCACAAATAAGAGCCAGAAGACTAGGATGTCCACTTGGAGAGAAATTATTCTAAACGGGACAAGGAATATGTACCTATGAAATCAAAACAATATGGTTGTCTAAACAAGACATGCATACTTACAAAACTAATCAACATGCCAGCATGGGTGAGGAAAGTTCACAAGGCCTCACCCCTGGATGAAGAGCTATAGGCAAGCTAAGACTGGTGGGGGAGGGAGAATTTGTTTTCTACAGAGTCAAGAACCCTGATAGGTTTTCCAAGTTCAACTGTCCAAGACTGACACAAGTAAATGCAAGTAACACTAAATGAGCTCTCTCTCTCTCTCTCTCTCTCTCTCTGTGTGTGTGTGTGTGTGTGTGTGTGTGTATGTGTGTGTGTGTGTGTGTGTGTGTGTGTGTGTATAGGGAATAAAGGCCTTAAGGCCTTGTTTATATTTAGACAACAAGGAACTGAATTGGATTTCTGGCTGAAAAAAGACATGCAGATGACTATGAGACAGAAAAAAATGGCTGACTTCAGGCAAGAGCATATGTGCCCTTGGTCCCAAGGACTTTTATAGGAAATCACACAAAGGTGATTTCTTGTCAAAACTAGCTACATGACAGATTACATTCTTGTTTACCTTTGGGGTCCTCAGACATGAAGGCTCTGTGTGCTGTAGTTGGGAGACTATAAATTATGTGTCATTTGTCAGAGGCTCTGTGAGTCTTTAATCTCCCAGCTACTTCTATCCTCCATTCCTAAAACGGAACTCAGCCTCCACAATAACTTACTCTTTAACATGCAGTCTTTTATATAAAGGAGCTCACTGCTTTATTATTGCTGAGATTTAAATACTGTTGTCTTCCACAATTCAAATCCACTTTGGGTTTGCCTTCCTTAAAATGATATTAGGGGAAAAGGCTTTTAGAAGGCAATTAGGTATGGTTCTATCTTGAGTATAGAGTTCTCATGATGAATTTCCTCATAAGAAAAAGAAGACAAAGAGATCTTTGTCACTATTTACAAAGAGGGAGATCAAATCATAAAGACATGCAGTGAGAAGATTGATGACTGTTAGTCAGAAAGCCAAGATCCTCTGGGAACCAGGCAATCAGCAAATGCTTTGATTCAGAGGTCTTCCCAGAGGACTCTGGAAAGGGAATGTGACTGAGTCACGCTGGCATGTTTTCACATACAGAAGCCAAAGAGCCTGACACCCTTGTGAAATGAAAAACAAAACAAAACAAAAACAAAAACGAAGAAATAGTATGGGTACTATCTTCATGGGACCCAAAGTCTGAGATACTCAGTCCTTAAGATGTGCTCACTGGACTCAGTTGAAATAGCAATTCCATTTTACTAATATAGGTGTTGAAATCTGTAATACATAGACAATTAATAAAACTTCTTTGCATGAGCATTCAACCTGGAAATGAAGACAGGCAGGTATTTGTTATTTCAGTGTGGCCTACAAGAAAAGAGCACATGCACTGAATAGGTAATGCAATCAGATCTGTATTTGTAGCTAGTAATGATGCTCAGACCAAGAATGATCAGACTCTGGATTCCTGTGCTAGGAAAAATGTAGCAATAACTGGACCTCTTTGAGTACATACAAACAGTATATGAAAACCCAGTAGGATTAGAAAACATGATAATTTATACATATTAACTTGTAATTTTACTTTTCATCAAAGTAAGTCTTGAGAAATTTAAAGAGGCAATTTGATCTTGGAAATTGGTTAGAAAGAAAAAAATCAGGGCCTAACCAATAAAGTCTTGGTAGAAGCACATATTTTCTGCTCTCTTAGCTAATTCTTCAGATAAATAGTATGCTAATATTATTGATTTTTCAGTTTTAGCTTTTATCTACTGACTTTCTAGTATAGAAGTTATAATTAAACTTTGTTTTATTACAAAGATACTCTTATCATTCTCATATACTCTCTCATATACTTCTTTCTAAAATCATTTTCTGAGAATGCAACATTAAAGTATTAAAATTAATCTGAATCTTAAATCTTCATATTCTGTTTATACCCGTTCATCAAAATGTCAAATTTTTCATGGGACATTTAGTAGCCAAACATATTATACACATATATACACATACTCTCTCTCTCATACACACACACACACACACACACACACACACGCACACACACACTGCTTTAATGCTCATAAGGATTCTGTGATATGTCCAATGCCTAATTTCTAGATAAAGAAAAAAAAATCTCTTAAACTTATATAGCTGGAGCATGACAAGATGGCACTTGAACACACTGGCTCAGCATATACTGATACTCAGATGTGATCACTTTAGTTAGTTATGGTATATGTGTATGTATGTGTGTGGTGTATATGTGTGTGTGTGATATGTTCATGTGCACATGTGGATTTCAGAAAAAAAGAGCATTATATGTATTACTCTATGACTCTACACCAATACTTGAAAGAGGACTCTCAATGATCCTGGAACTAGGCTGGCAGCCAGAAAGCCCAGCAGGCCTCTTGCCTACACATACCTAAAGAGCAGGGGTTTCAGGTATGTCACAACGGACTCTGTATTTGTAATGTGAGTGCTGAGCTATGAACTCAGATTCTGTCCTGTCACTTCCAAGGAAAGATATTCCTCTTTTCCAGGTCAATTGGTTATGATGTGGTAGCATTTTCCGGATTCTGTATAGAAAGCCTCACGGTAATTAGCCATGTGTCTGATAGTAAAACCTCAATCACTGTGCCAGTATGAGTGTGAAAATTCTAGATTCTAGGTTATTCAGACCCAAGGACACCATGCCCAGTTTCTCCTTCCTGGAGACCTATGCATGTTTACAAAGGATTATAACTACGTTTTCTGATTCTATCTCTAATATTTCCTAACCTGGCTATGATAGTATATTTATATATTTTATTCTATTTTATTTTGTTTTTGAGATTGGGTCAAGTTGTGGCACCAGTGGGCCTGGCATAGAACAGAATGGTCTGTATCTCATAGAGATCCACCTGTCTCTGAATCCTTGGTTCTCGTATTAAAATTTCATGCCACCAAGCCCAGCAAGTCATTTATTATTTTTAAAGTTTATTGTCTATTTTCTCAAAAGCTTCTAGCTTGTATATTGGAGATCTGGAACTCAATTTTTGGCGCGTGTGTGTGACAGGGGTGAACTTGGGGAAATTATTTTATATTTTGTACTATTCTTCCCTAATCTGTGAGTTGGTAACAAGAATATGGTGTAAACACATATTGTGAAGATTAACAGAGAAATTAATAAGTAAATATTAGGTCCACTCAATATTGATTTATTCTTGAGTTTAAATTAAGTGGTCAGTAATTATAAGGTATGTGTTTTATTTTGTAATTTTTAACGTGAAAATACACATTTGAGTCATTTTCCCCCAAAAGCCCCAATAAATTTACTTTGTCACAGTATAAATTATTACACATCAAATATTTTAGGCATAATTTCAAGAGCAAATCATTGGATACATTTACATTTGTTATAAAGTCATCTTCAGGGATTACTTAAGTATCTGGAATCACTGAGATGGGGAATAATTTGCCATAATGCCGTGTCACACATCCATTATATAATTGTCAGATTTAATAAAAAAAAACAAGAATATGAGCCAAAAAATGAGTATTCAATGCTCAAAGTTTACAAAAATCTGTGTACATTGCCAGAAAATGTACATAAAACTCTATCCAAATTCACATTGGAAATAGAACAAAGATTATTATAAGTGTGATATTTTTAAAAACCTTATTTTCTTTTAACAGTATCTTATTACATTTATATAATTAAGAGTGAAATGATTCTTTTTTTCCAGACAACAAATTTATCATCTCAGACAAACAATCTGGAAATCAATAACACACACTTGGCAGCTTCTAACATTCTATGCAATTAAACATTCAGAACATAAACTTAGCTTAAAATCATGTTGACAAGTGAGTTGGGCCACAGCTTCCCCCAGTATCTGCAGCCAACAACAGTAGTATGTGTTTGTAGGGAAGGTCATCATAAATGACTGAAGTGCAAGGCACACCAGCCCCTCAGTCACTCCACTGTTGGACAGACAGCTATTTTACATAAGGATTTTTGGATTCCAATCCACCTAGAAAAATACAGAAGTGGAAACAAAGCCATGTATGCTTACACCAAAACTGGAAATTTTAACAACAGTCAAAGTAACTTTGTCCCTAGCTCGTAATGAATATTATATAAAGATGCATAAATTAATGTGTTTACTGACTGAATAATATTGCTACATTTTGTGTGGATTATCATTCATTTTAAAGTGTTTTTTGGTTATTATATTACTTAATTTATTTAAAAATTATTATTTCTGTGAGTCACAGATTCTTTATGTTATCAAACCATTTTTTTTTTATTTAGACACCAACACAAATCAATAAGTTGCATTCTAGATCACAGGGAGTTTACTACATCAAAAGTCACACAATAAATAAATCATAGACTCAAGATTTGATCTATACAACCTGAAACCACTTTTATCTTAAATCTGACAAATCAAATGGAGCCGCAACGGGATTACTGAAAAAGTATTTTTAAAATAAAAATGGTAGTTTTCTCATGGAGATTTTATATATGAATTGCGTTTCTATGATACCTGTATGTGTACATGAACATGTGTGCCTGCATGTGTATTAGTGATTGCCCCAGGATATCAGATTTTCACTGGAAGGGCTTTCTATACATCTACTCCTGAGCAGACTGTGAAAAGGAAATGCCTGCCTTATGCAACCTAGCACTATGCTGTTGAACATGTGGACAAGACTTCCATTGAAGAAGACCAACTGTGGGAAATACGCTGTCACATGGTGAAATTGCCTTTCCATCTGTGAAACTGACACATGCCCCCTGAGGCATCTGAGCTCCAATCATTGTGGAAAAAGTTTAATGCTGAGCTAGCAAACGAGAAGGAGAGCTCCTTTCTCTTCCTCTGCACCACACATATGAAAAATTTAGAATTCCTCATAGAAACATGGAGCATTTAAAATATTCCTGATTACAGGAATTTTCCTGTAGCTCTGATCAAGATTCAAGGAAGACATAGAATTCTGGTTATCTTCAGAGCACATACTGTGCATGTGGATCCCAACTAAAGACAATTGGCAGCATCCCATCACTCTATGTGTCTGCGTCATGTTTTATGCTGTGCGTTGGGTCTTAGAAACAGCAGATTTCATTTTCTGATGAAGGGGCAGGTAAACTCACAGAGGCTGTGGGATAAAGAACACTTGTGGCCATGCAAAGATCTCAGGGACATATTGCTACCATGGCGGATCACTAGAGAAGAAAGTTGCAAACCTTGTCCAAATGGTTTAGTTATTACTACAATTGAAAAACGTCAGAAAATATAAAGGAATATTTTGATCCAACTGATTTGGAGTTATTTCACTAATGATGCACTTGATATGAAATGATTAGATATTTAAAGAAATGTCCAGGCAGGTCTGCATTTATGTCTTTCAAAGGAGTGATGATCTGGGCATCAAATGAAAACAATAAAATTGTGATTCAGAAAATGCAAATGACAGACTATGGAAACAAATGACTTTAGAAGTGACTAGGGCAGTGCAGAAAGCTATCACTTAAGTTTGGCTCTCTAGTGAGATTTGAACTGTGAATTAATAAGTGCAGTGTGGGAACATGATCATTAAAAACAGTGGCTTCCTATCAACTCCAAGTTTGAGTGCTACTCACTGCCCATTAGAGATGAGGGGAATTATAGCTACTGGCTATATATGTCAATATTTGAAAGCACTCGGGTACTTTATTTTTACTCTGTTTTAAAAAATATGTTGGAGTCTACTTTATTTTCCATTTAGTACAGAAAATCAGTCCAGGATCAATTTTGTGTGCTAAAAAGCATTTCAGACTAATCCTTGTTTTCTAGCAGGTTTTATTATTATTTATTGAATTTCACTAGACTTTTAGCAACAGGCCAGTACAGAAATAGAGGTGACCCAGCCTTAATGAGCAAGCACTTCTTTATAATCTACTTTCTATCAGGAATACTGAATTTCATTGGCCAAGGTAAGTCACATGGGCAAACAGATAAATTACCATATTGGAAAGAGCTTCACAAAGAGTTAGTGGGCATTTCCAATTTCCAACAGAGAGTTTTGAAGTATTAACCAAAATGAATGCAAATCATGCATCTTGCCAAGCGTAGATTTGGTTATTCAATAAGAAATATCTGCTACCATTTTAGTGGCTTATGAATGACACATTTTTCATCCTATAATAAGTAACATTTATCAAGAACATGCTGTGAGTTGGTCACTTTGAATTACACTAATTTTAACTCCTTTGAAACTGTATTTGTGTTCTCTTGAATTTTAAAAATCATCTTAGGCTCTGCTTATCCAATTTCTTTTGTTATCAGCTATTTCATAAATTGTTATAAACATCAACCTTGTCGTAAATTGTTACAAACATCTAAATTTGTATTTATTTTATCTTATATCTTAGTTCACATGTGTCTTGAGTTACATTTTCAACTCCCTTCACAACAAGCTTATATTATAGTGGGGGGGGGGCAGGTGTATGTCTATATGGGAATGCATGTGCCCCTGTGCACTTGTAGAGCTCACGAGATAAACCACGATTCTGTTCTTTTACCATGTGGGCCCCAAATATTGAATTCCTGTCCTTGGGTTTGTAGCAAGAACCCTTACCTGTTGAACCATTGCAGCTGTCCCCAGACAGGTTTCAATTATCTTGACTGAAATAATTATTTCTCCATCAAGGTTACAAACACTTATTATATGGATGGATCTGAATTTTAAAATCTTGAAGTGAAAATCAAAACCTAGCTTCCACTCTGTTTTATTGTAGTCCATTTAATATATATGAATCTAGTACATTTAACCTGGAAAGTTTCACTGTGTGACATAATGTCCTAGGTGGGTGCCTCTGCTGTCTTTGTGATAACACAAAATAGTCCATTATTCCAAATTTCCTGTTATATTAAGTAAAATTATCTTATAGTTACAATTTAAAATAAAATAATTGAGTCCATTGATGTATTTGTTTTTGAATCACATTTCTCAACATAACTCACATGAGCACACCTATTTGCAATTTCTAACACAATTTCTCTTACCTCCTCAAAAATTTAGATAACTTAATAGTTACCTCCTCTAAAATTTTCTTCCTTCCTTCTCTTTGTTTCAAATCCATATATTCATTGTTTCTAAACATATAAAGACTACTTACTCCTGTCATTATAGTTTATATAGTTTTGAAAAGATGTTTATTAATATTGTGACACACGGTCATTTAATAAAATGATCTGGACTGAAATATTTTCAGAATTCAGTAATCAGAGCCACTCAAAAATCTGAGCACTCCTGATTACAAGTCCCAGAACAGATTTCAGGGCAGGAGAGAACATCCTTAGAACTGATTTTCAGAACTCTAAAGATGAAGACTTGCAACAATCTAGTGAGGTTTTATTATGAGAAGTGGCAGAACTTGTTAAGAACATTAATAGTCTAGTTTTTAACCCTATCCCAATGTCAGTTCTTCCCACTCAGCTCTTGGATAATTTGACCAACAAACTCATATTCCTATTAATTGCAAAATCACCAAACTAGAACCAACTGAAAGTATTGAGAAACTTCCTCAAAAGTCACATAATTAAAGAAAAACTCAGTGTCAAACCTGCATGGATTCTCCTTATAATAAAGTCATTCATAGGACATGTGTTCACTTATTCTGACTTGGTTCTTGCTCAATTGAAAGAGTTCTATCTTCTGAGCTTTTGTGGGGAAATAGCAGTGATGGTTATTGCATATTATAGTTGCATTGTCTGGCAAAACTAGCCAGAACAAAACACAAACATAACCAAAAATATTCAAAGTAAAAATCTGAGGATTGAGATATTCATAACTGACTTTGGATAAGTATCGGATTGGCCCAGTACTCCAAGTACAGTGATTACAATTTCATGGTTGTTTGAAGCTCCCAGAAGACTTTAGCTGTTTCTGATCTGATTAAAGTTCTGCTCATAATTAAGGAAGATGAAGATAGAGTTCTAATGGCTGAAACATTGATACAGTACCCTTTATCCCTCCAGAGCCTAAACAGGAACTGAGTTACTTACTTAGCTCAAATATTATTGTCCAATAATTACACAACAGAAGGACCACTGTGATGGTTCAGTGGATAAAGGAATTTGCTACACAAGCCTAGCTGTCTTAGTTCAATCCCTAAAACTAATGTAAAAATGAAAAGACAGAACTAACTATACAAAACTGTCCACTGAACTCCATATGACTGCCAGAGCATGCATGATCACACACACACACACACACACACACACACACACACATAAAGGATAGCTGGACTTGGTACATGCCTTTAATACCAGCACATAAGAGACTGAAGCAGGAGGATCTCTGTTAGTTTGAGTCCAGCCTGGTCTGCATAGTGAATTCCAAGTCAGCTTGGGCTAAAAAGAGACCTGGTCTCAACAAACAAACAAACAAACAAACAGGCAAATAAAAAAAGATCCCAAGTTTGCACAAGTTATCTACAGATTTAACATGTGCCTCAACAAAATCACAACTGAGTATTTTTTCAGAAATTTGAAAGTTGTCAATAGAATTCATATGGAAATTTGAGGAATCCAGTATAGTCAAAGTGATACTGAAGATTAGGGAAAATGTTGAAATCAAATTTACTGTGAATACTGTGGCAATAAAAGCAATGAAAATTTGGCTTAGGTGTACAAATATAGTTTCAGGGAATAGAACTCAGAATCCACACACAAGTTTAAAGTTTTGGTCAACCCTTTTTTAACATGGAATTTCCAGATTCTTTGACGGGCATTGAGTATTGTCTCCAGCATTCTTGCTTGATAATGATTTCATGTGCAAAAAGAAATCATTAATTGGAAGTCTCTAATTATACACACACACACACACACACACACATACACACTGGCACTCAAATGAATTAAAAATGGTCATATCGAAATGTTATTTAAGTCAAACCTTTCAGATTGATCAAATGGACAAGCAACAAGGAAAAATTAATCAGACTTGTTGAAATTAAAAACCTTGCTATAAAGGGAAACCAAGAAAAAGCAACACAGAGAATGGAAGAAAAGGCCTTGAAAATGATAGATTTGACGATGAAACTGTAGCCAGAATCTTTACAGATCTTTCCACTAGGCAATAATTAAAAGAAACAAACAAAAAGGAAAGAAACTCAGCTCAAAAATGAACATAAGAATTGAAGAGAAATTTTTCTAATGGCCAATATGTACATGAAAAGGACTCTTAAAATACAGATCAAACCATAATAAATTACTAATTCAAGCACAGTAAGATGGCTTTAACAAAAAAATACATATAATAACATGTTTTAGGAGAGGACTTGAAATCAGATGTTTCTCATTCATATTGTCTTCATATAAAATTGGATGGTCAGTTTGATAGTCTACAGTGCAAGAATTATAAAACTATCATGCCATATGGTTGTTCAGTTCCCAAGTGTAAACCTAAAAGAAAGCAAAACTTATTTCTATATAAAATATTTTATATAATTATGTTCATAGCAATATTCTTAGCCATAGCTCAACCTGGCAACAAGCCAGAGCTCTCTGAGATGAAGAGTGAAAGGTCAAATGCATATTAATAGAACACTTTCATCAGTAGAAACAAGAAACAGGCACTCCCACACTATGTGTGCAGGACAGAAAGCTATAGAGTTCAGGGCTCCATTTACATGAAATATGCAGAAGATAAATTTACACACCCCAACATTCTTTAGTGTTCCTAGTGCTGGGGAGTGCGAGTGATGCTAAGGAATGCATTGATTATTTTGGGAATTGTGAAAATATTTCAAGTTTACAGATTGGTGAAGGTTGCATAGTCCTTATAGTATATTTAAAATCACTGGCATTCCATCTTTAACAGTGAATTATACCATATGCAAATTACGTCTCAATAGCATTGTCATAAAAAACTATAGAATGGGTAGTTCCTCTTTGAATCATTCCTGCTCTGCCTGAATCCCCTTGCAAAGACAGTATTTTATTTTCTGTATACCTCCAAGGTCAAAAAAATTAACATTCATCACTTATGTTTCTAAGTACTTTATAGGACGCTAGTAGTATCTTGATCCTCAATATTGAAATATTGTCCACCTGGTGAACAATTATTTGATTCTTGGAGCTTTCTTGCATGAGAGTAAACTACTACAAATGAAACTTTTGAATAGAGATCTTTGTATCTGCTCAAGTATCCCCATGGAATAGGGACAAAGAAATATGGAATGTTATTTTTAAATGAGAAATTACAAATAGAGGCTGTTTCTTTCATTGCTTTCTAGGATTTTTTTCTTAAATTGTTGCCTATGAAGAAATATTAGTTTTTTGGATTATGAATGTGATGTAGAAATTTAAGAATTTCCTAAGTGAAGACAAAAATCTATTTTCAAAATTTAGAAAATTAAAATTCTTGAAAGTAGAATTTTTAACTGAACCTCAGTTCTTCAAAGCCAATATAATGTATTTCATGTTAAAATCAATGCATGAATTATGTTACAAATGGAAGTCTTTGGTTATTAACTCCAAGTAGAATATGTCCATGACAGTTAATTTCTAGTGCCCTGATAAAATACCAGAACAAAAACAACTTAGGAAGGAAGGGTTTATGTTGGATCACAGTTTGAGGTACTATGTTGTCACTCTGGGAAAATCACAGCTACAAAAGCTTAGGAAAGCTGATCACATTGCATCCACAGCCAAGGAGCAAAGCACAGTGAAAGCCTGTGCTTGGTTCCCTTTCTACTTTCTGTACTGTCTAGGAGCCCAGCTGAGAGAAATGTGTCACCCAAAAGAAGTAGATCTTCCCTCAGAAGATATCCCCACAGGCATGTCCAGAGGTTTGTCTCCCAAGCTAGTCTAGATTGCAAGTAACATTTGAGACTGATCATCACAATGCCCCTTGTATTGAGTGATAGATATACTTTCTCCCTGACTAATGGTCTCATCCACTTTCATGTCGGTAAAAACTGAGAATAGATGTAGACTTACAAATCTCAACTTTGTCTGTGCACACAAGGCTATTTCTGAGTTATGGTATAAATCACCTACAATACAAACAGATAGAAGACGTGCCATGTAGTGCTTTCTTTTGAGTTGGGCATGATTATTACCATATCATATCACAGAAGCCAAGACTACTTACAAGACCTTCACAGGGTTTTCCCTCATGGAGAGTCTCAGGTGACTCAAAAGATTCCTGGCCTCCACAAGATTTTAAATAATAAGCTATTGTTGAGGAGTAGGAGATTTTCATGTTGTAACTGACCAAGTGACTTCTATATATGCTCTATGGTGATAGTTTTTCCTAAGTTGTCTGTTCTGCAAATGGGGCACTTCAGGTATGTACATGTCCTATAAGTTGCCCAGCAGAATTTGTGTTGATGCACCTGGCTTTGAGTCACCCACACTACTATAAGTTACATCAATAAACGTATTTGTTCATCAAGTTGGACTTAGATGGTATCATTGCTATGGTTTGTTTGTATTGTCAATATCTAGGCTGGATAGATGTTTCTGCATTTCCAGGAAAGATAAGATTGCATATATGCTTTGTCATGTTAATGTCTGTTGCTGTATAGCACAAAAGACACAGTGAATAAATCATATCATATAACAAACTAAGCAGAAATAACATATGCAATGAATTTTGCCTGAGGAAACATCGCTCCACATTCCTTAATTTCAGAAATTTAAATAATTTCTGATTTACACCACTCCTATTCTTTCTGAAGTGACATATTCCACTCTTTATTAGAATCCTGCCTGTCATTTGGAGTTTTGCAAAACTCAGGACTTAATCTGAGATTTTGCCAAAGACTGCCATGTGCCTGCTAATGCCAGGAGACAAGATGCAAGAATACATCTTGGCAAGCCTCATGCTGGTCCACAGCACCATGGACACTCTTTGCCTGCCCTGTCTTGTTGAATACAGGGGTATTTGTCATTTGCTATTTTTATGCACAAATTGTACTTTTGTGATTTGGGTTGATGTGTAATGATTGAAATTAGAGTTGGATGCTTTGACCACGTCTCTCTATGTATGATACAGGGAGTAGTTGCCACCTCATATGGTAATGAGGGATATAGATAAATAAGATTCTGAATGTATACTCTTCATTAAATAATAAGGTTTTTACATATATCTCAGAATTCACTCAGTAAATTTGTCTGAAATAATTTCACTAGACTGGCCAAATTTGTGTAATGTTTAACTCCCAACATAATGAATAAATAAACAAATAAGCTGTACCCCTTTCTTTGAGAAGGACATAAACTCTAATTCACCAAATGGTATAAAGCAATGCATCCTGTGTGTACTCACCACTTTTTTTTTTCTCACACTGCTCGTATGTGGTTTATCTCCAGAGTCCCATGAGTTATGAGGGAATGGGGTAGTACTTATTTCATTTATTTAAACAAAATACATAATGGTTTGCAAGATATGTAAACTATCACATTTAAAATTACTCAGTATAACAATACTGGGTTTTTGTAAAACACTGTTTTTTTGTGTACCAGAGATAGTAAATTTTGTGAACATAAATAAATTTCTACTCGAAAAACAAAACTAGGCAACAACAAAAAATCTCCCTTTTACCGTTGTTTCTATCTTCTCTTGTAATTTGATCGTGATTGCAATTAGGTACAATTCTAAATTAACGTAGAATTTCTGGGCACATGCTATTCATGGTGAAGAGGGGGATTTACAGCGAATTGATATTCTTGAGAAAAGGAGTTCTTCCACTTGCTAAGTTTTCAGTCTTGCCTGAAGTTGAATCCTTTCCTGTTCATCGATATATATCTTAAAAAGAAAAGAATAATTAATTCTTAGAAAAACCTCATCCATTCAGTCACTAGCTGATCGAAGCCACTGGCTCAGATTTCCCGGATTCCTGTCTTCCTTTCCACCTCCTGCTCTCAGGTTAGAGCCAATGAGGATTTGATTTATGCTTGAGGTCTAATCTTAGGAAAAGAAAGTGCCTCTTTGTGATCATCAGAGGGACTCTGTTTGTTTAAATGGTTTGTTACTGTAGATCAATTATTTATTAACAACACAACCATCATTAACTACTTATTATGAAAAAATGAAATCTTTCAACCTTACTAATTTTATGGTTGCAATAAAGTATAAATACTAAAAACATAAATTTAAAAAATTCAATTTTAAAAATTATTCCTGTCCCTCCCTTCCTCCCTCCAGTCCCCCCACCATGTTTTCTATTTCCCATCAATTCTGTGACCCATTTGCTAATTATTATTACTAATATGTTTGATGGTTTAAATTAAGCATAAGGGCCAGAAACATAACTACCCTGCATGCTATGTTATAAGCCTGGTAGGCATACAAAGTGTTCACATCAGAGATTCAACTTAATAGATCTGAAAGTCTTTAAAAAAAAAAAAAAACTTGGATTTTCATTTGTCCTGAAACATGTGCAAATTCTTTGAAGAAATATAATAACCTTGTGGACTCTATTTACACATATTATGATGAAATGTCAGATTCAAGAGATACATCTCCTTCTATAAAATAATGAACATTAACTTAGCAAAGAATCACTGGATTTAGTGAATTCCATGATGTTCCTAGACTACTTACCACATAAAAAATATGCAGACAGGCTAGATTAAGACAGAAATGGAGATTATTAATTGTGTGTGTGTGTGTATGTGTGTAAAGTTATATGTTTACCTTAGTTTTCTTCTATGATTTTCCATCTTTTCTGTGGGGGAGGGGCGGGAGGGTCGAAGTCTCCTTAGTCTCGCCTGCCTAGAAGTCATTCAGCCTCACAGAGACCTGCCTGCCTCTGCCTCCCCAGGGCTGGGATTAAAGTCCAGTGCCTCCACACTTGGCATCCCCATCTTAACTTTTGAGTCAGTTTCTCTCTCTGAACCTAGAGCTCACTGATTTGACTAGCCTGGCTGGTCATCACATACTCAGGATCTACCTGCCTCCACCCCGCATCCCTAGAATTGGGGTTTCAGACATAGACCACAGGGTCCAGATTTAGTATAGCCGCTGGGGATCCAGTTTTTATGCTTGAGTAGCTAGCAATTTACCTACTGTCCCATGTTCCCAGCTCCCCTCTCGTCCTGAAAATACTTCAAAACATTAAATTACATGTAGAAACAGCAGCAGCAACAACAAAACAAGAAGTAACAAAGCTCTCATGAATGTGTACGTTTGGAGATAATATAGTCACCATGATGTGATATATAATGAGAGACAACTTTGCAGAGGACAGGATGGATGTAACTACACATAGCATACTGCCCCACAGTCTCAAACTGGTCTCAGGGCCTAAGGAGGTTTCTAGCATAGTCTGCTAACCCTGAAAAACACCACACCGTTTCTACACTTCACTTAACTCACACTTATGATCGAGTAGCCTAAAGCTGTCTCAAGATGACTTTCATAGAAGGTTCTTTATGCAAATTCAAAAAGATCAGGATGCCTAAAAGTTTAAACATTCAATTAAATGATCATTTTTGATTGTCTACTACTCAATTATTCTACTTTTTCATAAAAGTTAAATTAAAGTAAAATGCATCATTTTATGATCAGGAGATTCCCAGTCTTCTCTTGCAGTCTTCTATTTTACGTTTGACACAACCTTCTGGTAAAGAAAATTTTATTTAAAAATGCTTAAACACTTAAAGTAATCAAATAAAATAATTTTAATGGAAGAATGTCACCCAGGCACAGTGGTGAACGCTTTTAATCCCAGCACTGGATAGACGGAGGCAGGCTAATCTCTGTGAGATCAAGGTCAGGCCGGTTTACATAATAAGTTCCAGGTGAGATGGGGCCACAGGGAGATCCTGTCTCAAAATGAACACGCACACACAAAAAGTTGACTTTTTTTTTAAATTCATGGACTGCTCTTTTGTGGGATTATTTTACCAATAAATGTTATTTTTGAATGAACAGGCAAAGAACAGAAACTGAATAAAACAAATGTTATAGCTATTACATCCTTGTCATTAAGCATGACCTTAGCATATTTCCATTCATTAAGGAATCCGCAACAAATTCGTTAAGAAATGAAACAGCCCCAGGGCTTAATGTAAGCTAAGTAAATTAATTTCAAGCTACAGGATTCCAATAAATTTAACATTTATTGAGTTCTTATGAGCCAAGCACAGTGATAATGCAAGAAATAAGTTAGAGACACAGTTTGCCTAATTATTGTAGTGATTGCTAAACTACTCAAGCTTGCTAAAGCAATTGATAGAATTGAACAATGTCAATACTCATCTTACTGAGGCCCAAGGAAAGGGATATCTTGCTTCATGGTGAACAAAACCCGAGAAATAAAGCTCTGAGTTACATCAGCAGCTTAAAATGGGAAATCTGCTTATTCTGAGTCATTCCTTCTGAACTCAAGGCAGGTTTCATAGTCCTATCTTCTAGTCAGACTGTAAGTGTCTGGTCAGGTTCTTTCCTACATAATAATCAGTAACCATACTTTAGTCAATTACCAACCAGTCCTTAGATACTAAGCTCGCATGACAGATTATGAGGGGGCTTCCCAGCAGACATTTCACCCCAGATTCAAGTGGCAAGCTTCATGATGCACTTTACACAACCAAAGACTCCCCTCCTTTGAGAAGAATTAGTAATAGTGCTGGATGAGGAGTGGCTGTTTGACTCATGTTGGGAACGTTTTACTATTTAAACTGAACACCACTGGTCCAAAAGGAAATTCCATTTTAATTTCAACACTAATTGCAAAAATGTTCAAACATGCTTTTAAGGAATTAATTTATATTCCCAAATTGTTTGATCCAATTTAGCTTGGTATATAAAATTCATAGGTAGTAGAGAATATTGCCCTTTTCTTATTAAGATACTTTACTAAATAAAATGAAAAAATATATTTGTGTTACAATTAATATTAATTATCCTGTATCAGAAGAGGTGAAATGCATTAATATAAGTTCTAGATATGAACAAACAAAACCCCCTTGTTTTTCTCTGCCAATTATGATTTGTGTGATCCTTGGAAAACTAAACTCTCTGCACATCAATTGATTTTCTATAAAAAACCTGCAATTTATTATCTAGTTCAAGACACTTTGTAAGGACTGAGTTTAATATTTTTTTCAGTCCTTTGACATATGATGCATAATTTTTGTCTACAGTGATTTTTCTTCTTCAATATGTTCCTAGTATTATAACTTCAAATCCTAAACATTCATAATGGACAGGTTTTAAAATAGAATTAAGTTATTTCCTTTGATGTATATGAATGCTAGCACAAACTTATATGAGTTCTAATAACCATTATACATCAATATGGAGTTGTTTCAGACAATCTTCTACAAGCACGGATATATCTTTTAAAATTTTGTCTTTCTAAGGGACTGCATTATTACTATAAACATATATTATGTCAATTTTTGTTTTTTAGAACTTTTTTGTCTAGTTTGAATTTTGTATTATAACAGTAGGACATGGTGACTCACAAAATAACATATTTCATTTTATGAAAAGTTCAATAGAAGCTTCTAGAAGAGAAGGCAATTAGTGAATAAAATAGTCACTAGCATGCTGTACTTAGGTTCTATGTACCTCAGTAGGGGCTAGTCCTGATTTGACAGTGGATAACTTTGAGATCACTAACATCTGCTTCTTTCACTCAGACTTTCATATTCAGACATCCAAGCCTGGCACCTGGACATTGGGATATCTAATGCTTTTCTGTATTTTTTTTTCTGTTACCAATCCTAAGACCATCAGCGTCTACATTGAAATGAATATAACCAGAACATGTTAATACTTGGGAACCTGTGGACATTTATTAGACTTTATTTTCTGAAATTCTATTCCATTAATTGTTTAGGGTCTCATTATTGAAAGTAAAGATAGAAAACAGAAAGGCAACATGAAATATTGGTATGCATAGGCTAATCAATGTATATGAGGAATTTTAGGAAGGAGACATGGTCAAACTATTTGCTGGGAAAGCAAGGGAAAATGTCAATCAAGAGTATATGATCTTTGATTTTTTTAATTTGGAAAATTAAGGAATGTTTCCTTTTGGAAATAATTCACTCATACTGAGACAGCTGGGTACATAAACTTGACTCAGCAGGCTTTAAACAAAAGACAGAATGTGTGAAATCCTGTGGTCAGGCTAAGGCTGGTGCTAATAGCGAAAGTTTAAATATGATTAAAACGTACTGAATGAAGTCCAGAAAAATTCAATAAATTTACACATTAAAAAATGTACTGGGGCAAGAGAGATTCATCAGTGGGCAAATACACTTGTAGCCAAGGGTAGTGACCTGATTTCAATCCCCCGGGTCCTCATTGTGGAAAGAGAAACTAGGCTACTATAAGTAGTCCTCTGATGTCCACACACACATATACCATGGCAAGCATGCAACTACACACATATATACAAAATAAATAAGCAAATGAACAAGTAAATAAAGCTAAGTAAATAACTAAAAATTAAAAAAGAAAAATAATAGAAGAAAATAAGTGATATTAATTTAGGAAAAACTAAACATTGTTGAAAACTTTAAAAAATGGATATCCATTCTTGAAGAAATAACTAATTCTAATGACACATTGATATCATTGTAATTTTTAAAATAAAATATTTGCTGCATGATTAACTCATGATCAATTTTAGCATTCATCTTTAATATTGTTTTATTATTAATTTGCTTTACATATTGTATTTATGAATAGTTTCAGTACTAACTTAATTAATACATGTTTAAATATTTAACAGACTAAGAAATATTTTCTAGTGCCAAAATTTTAGTAACACTTTAATTTTTCAATTTTGGAAGTTAAAGCAGTATTCGTTCTTGTTATCATATGTTCATTATCGACTGAATTCTCTGTTATATAACACATACAGCTGATCAGAACAAAAGAATATATGACTTTACCCCTAATGCATTGTAAAACATCAAGTTGTTTAATGATCACTTACCTTCATTTAAAAATCATGATAGATTTAAATATCTAATCCTCCTGTTTTTTTTTTTTTTTTTGAATAAGCAAAGTAACCAAATTAGACAAGCATATTGTATGGATAATACTGGGAATGCATGTTACATCATATTTTCAGTTGTAACTATGGAGATTATTCCATTTTCTTGTTAAAAAATGAGTGTTCATCAAGACTGATGAAAGTCGAAACGAAGGGCGGTCTGAAAGGTAAGTGGTTGTTTATGTTTTAGGGGATGCATAACCTCCATACGGTGGAACACTTATGCCTGGGTTTTTAAAACAACTATACAGATAGATGAGAGATAGAAGTTATATAGCTAAAAGATAGATAGATAAGAGATAGTTAGATGATAGATAATAGGTAGATGGAAGATAGATAGATAATAGATAGATAATAGGTAGATGATAGATAATAGAAAATTCATATACTGTACTCTTTTGGAATTATAAATCTAATAAAGCCAATGTTTAAAATACAGGCATAGATGATTACTGACTGACTTGGCTTCATTTCATAAATACAAAACTTTTTCACACTTGAGTTTTAAAATTTTTATTTTTTTCTTTGTTTTTTAATTTAATTATTTTGTGTACTTTACATCGAACAGCTCAATCTTCATCACTTTTATACCCCATTCCTCATTGGCAAATTTGTTTTTAAAGATAATTAATATATTAGAAGACATAAAATCATCTATCAAGTTTCATAATTAATTGAAAAAAAGACAGTTTCTTTCTGTGCAAATATAAACATTTCCAGAAAGGAAGGGAACAAGAACTTACTGCATAGTTTGAACAGGGCAGGAATTCCAATTGGGGTGACAGGATTATCTTTTTCTCAAATGTTATCTATCAGATGGATACAAAATCATAATCGAGATATTTGGGACAGTCCACAGAAATCCAATTTCAGCATTTATAGGCTGTTTATTAGGGAAGCTGAACTACACTGAACTTCACATTTAGTGGGAGAAGCTAGGGAATAGCAGAACTGAAACAAAAGTTTGACTGACACTGGGCTCCTACATCAAGTAGAGGTAACTGAAGAAACCAAATTATAGGTGGATTAGAATGTCAGGTTGGTGTTCTCAAAGGAAGTTGTGTGCCTCATCATGGATAATGCCTTTGGAGATCAGGATTCACAATCTGGGAGTTAACCTGGGAGTTCATACAGAATGGGGGCCCCATATGGAACTCGTGAAAACTACAGGTACAGGGAACTCTTCTAAGTGTCTCTCTCAGCTACTCTAATGAGTAATGCCTTGCTTAGAGAGACATGGTCAACACTTCATTGTCACTTCCAAACTCAATATTTCTACCTGGGTGACTTTCATGCACAAAAATAAAAGCTAGAGAATGTTGGAAACTCAAGGTCAGGACAATTTTTTACCTTAATCTAACTGTGAAAGGTAAGTGAATATCTGTCACAATATGGTCATTAATGTTTTTCAGGTAAGATTCCTAAAAACAGGACACTAGATACGAATAAAAATATATATCAATGAGAGAATGTTAAAGGCTTTAGCTGGATTATTGGGTGCATGTATATACAGTTGGGAGATCAAGAAAAGATGATCACTTCAGCACAAGATCAAACTAAGCAATCTAGAACTTAGAGAGATTCCATCTTAAAATTAATTAATTCTTTAAACAGTTAAATCATTGATTATTTAAAAGTACAAGATATCTAGGTTTTAGTGAAAACTTATATATATTTACCTTTGGTAAGGAGGCAATGTGTGTTTCTGACAGAGTTTGGAATTTTAGAACATGTTAGAAAAATGAGGTATATTAGTGTAAATTTAGGCCAGTTTGAGATCTGCCTGGCACTATCTAGCATGGTGAATAAGTCCACATATCTGACTTGTTCAGTAATGCTACCTCTAAGTATATGATTCCTATGTAAAATATGAATTTATATTCCAAAAATCTCATATCAGCAAGTATTTTTCTTTATTTATGCTAGATTTTCAAGCCAAATATCCATTCACTGCAAATGCAATGAATAAATTATGGAATGTACATGTGATGAAAAAGCCAAAACAAACAGAAATGAATGAATTATTAATATACACAGCATAAAAGGAATAAGCAAATTCACAGAGAGAAAAGCTGTTATGTAATACAGCACATAAGAAAATTCAAAAGTCAGAATTACATTATGATAATAGAATCAAGATAGTAGTTAATTTTTGAGAGAAAGGAGGATCTTAAGCAGGGACTGAGAAAGCCAGTGGAGCCTTGATGTAATCCTAATTCATGGGTGACATTATATGGCTGTTGTCTTTGTGCAAGTTCATGATTTTTGTGCCTGAAAATCTGTAGGAATAATGTTTAATAAAGTATTATATATTTTATAGTCCTTAGTAGCCCAACAATAACACTGTTGGATGTAATATTACTATCTGTGTGACGTCAGGCAATTTACCTAATGCTGACTAAATTTTCTGCTGCCTAAATAGTTGTCATTACACTATAAATGTCAGTTTTACTGAATGAAATATAACATACATGAAATAGATAAACTATGGTTTATCTAAAAAACATCACTTGATAAATGATATGTGTAACTGAGTTTTATGCTATTTATGTTATCATTTTCACTGTGTATTTCTTTCTTAAAGCAATGTTGAAGCCGACTCATTTCATTATAGCACTGCTATTTTCATGAACATATGGTTCTTCAACTTGATGTAGCTCAAAGAACATTATTTTAGTCTTGATTTTATTACTATTTTTACATAGCCTTGGGCAAGTCATCTTCTCATGCAATGATTAAATTTTACATATTTTGAAATCATTAGTTTTTAATAACAGGAAAATAAGTTTCTACTTCTTTGAAATTTATAGTGGATTATCATCACAATGTGTTATATACAATCATCATTCTTTACTATATTAAGTATATTAAAACACTAATCATACTTATATGGAAAATATAGTTTATCATTGTTGTCATAACATTCTATCTTTACCAGATATATGATTTAAAAATTGTAATGGAGAAATGGCTCAGCAATTAAGAACACTTGATGTAGCCCAGACCTTTGCAGACTGCCTGAGAGTGCCAGAATCTGGCCTCCTCATGCTGGTGAGTCTCCCAAATCCTGCCATGCCCATCCCCCTACATTAGGACCATTTGCAGCCTTTCCCACTGT
Organism: Eospalax fontanierii; assembly: GCA_035773235.1. Lineage (NCBI taxonomy): Eukaryota > Metazoa > Chordata > Mammalia > Rodentia > Spalacidae > Eospalax > Eospalax fontanierii. The sequence goes on along the minus strand of CM069529.1, from coordinate 48,322,169 downwards.
TGCAGGACTATGGCTCTCTACACTTTAGTAGGGACCCAGACCTTTGGAGACTGCCTGGGAGTGCCTGAAACCAGCTTCCATCTAGAGAGCTTCCCAAACTGTGCTGTGCCTGCTGGCTAGTAGGGGTTCTTATCCTTGAGGACTGCCTGAGAGTATTTGTTTGATGTCCGACTTGGCCCTCTATAGGAATTCCTAAGTAGCTGAACAAGAGCCATGTGGTTCCTCCAGCATAAAATCAAGAGTACCTGAAGTCACCCACTGTTGCAGGGCAACATTTTACAGCCCTATACAGGGGGTGAAGACATTTCCAGAATGCCTGAGAGTGCCTGAATCAGGCCTTCCTTTGATGGTGAGCTACCAAAATTGTGCTGTGCCTATCACCCTGCATTGGGAGCATCTGAAACTCTCACCAGTGCTGCAGGGATGGATTCCCCAGGCCTGTACAAGGGCTCCAGACGTTTCCAGCCTGACTGAGAGCTGAATATAGTCTCTACCCAATGAGCTTCCCAAATTGCCCTCTGCCTGCTTGCTAGTAGGTGTCCAGACCTTAGAAAAAAGTCTTAGAGTATCTGATTGTTGCCTGACATAGGACTCCTCAAAAACTCCTGAGGACTACAGCCATATGGTTCCTCCAATATAAAATCAAAAGAGAGAACCTGAAGTCTAGCCCAATCATTCTTTCAAACCCAGTAACAAAAGAACCAAGGCACATCAAATATATAAACACAACTGTCTTCAACTCAAGAAAGGAAGATTTGAAATTCATATCAGAATCACAAACAACAAAAGAATGCCACATGCCAATGTCATAACAAAAATAATAATATGAAAAACTCAAAATATGTCCCCACGAAACATGACTAGTATTATAGGAGAGTTCTATAATGAGAACACCTAGTGATAAACTAGGACACAGAATTTAAAAGAATAATCATAAACATGATCAAAGAATTCAAATAATTTAAAGAATTCACAAACATAAAAATAAAAGCACTTAAAGGAGATACAAATAAGCTTCTCACTGAATTCACAAGAGATAGAGTTACTGAAGAAAACTCAAGCTAAAATGAAGAAGGTAGTGAAAAAACTCAATAAAGTGACTGGAAAAGACAGGAGACGACCTCAGGAGTAGAATGAATGAAATGGAGAACAGTATCAAAACTGGATGATAAAACTGAAGAAATGGACCACTAAAACAAAGATTTTTGAAAATTTAAAGCACATACATATACACAGAGGAATTAAATATACAGGAAATGTGGAACACCATGAAAATACCAAATTTAAGTGTCTTAGACATAGAGGAAATAGAAGAATCTCAGGATAATGGTATCAACCAGATTTTCATCTGGATTATAGAAGAAAATTTCCCCCAAATTAAGGAAAGACATGCCCAGAAAAATACAAGAAGTATACAGAACACAAAAGAGACAGCACCAGAAATGAAACTCACAACACTCTTTCATATAGAAAACACTAACTTATACAAAACAGAAGGAATCCTGAAAGCTGAAAAAGAAAAACAGCAAGTTACATATAAAGGAAAAATCCATCAGAATTATAGCTGAATTTTCATTCTAAACTATGAAAGCCAGAAGAGCCTTGACCAAAGTATTTCCAGTTCTAAATGACAATAGATGCCAACCCAGAATAACTTTCTCAGAAAAATAAGTCTATGAAAGTTGAAAAGGACAGAAAAATCTTCTACCACCCTAAAAGACTGAAAGAATACATGTCCAGGAAACCAGCCCTCCAGAGAATAATTAAAACAAAGAGCTGAAGAAAGGAACAACTATACTCAAGGAGCAACAGAAAGAAACTAAATGAAGGTATAACTGGGGAACCACAAAGTTAGACTAAGAATGCAAAGAGAAATTAAAATGACAGAAACCAATGCACATCTTTCAATAATAACTTTAATATCAATGAACAGAACTCTCCAGTCAAAAGACACAAGATACCTGAACAGAATAAGAAACAAATCCATTTTTTTTTGTTATCTCCAAGGTAACTAGCTCAACTTCAAGGTTAAGCACAACCTTAGGACAGAAGAAAAAAAATACTCAAGGCAAATGTTACTTCAAGCAAACAGGAGTTGAAATTCTAATAGCTGACAAAACAGACTTCAAACTAAACCTAATAAGAAGAAATAAAAAAAGTTCACTACATTCTTATCAATGGAACACTTAACCAAGAATATATTACAATCATGGACATTTATGTACCAAACTCAGGTGTGCCGAACTACATAAAAACAATACAAGACTTTAAGACACAGATTAACCACAACTCACTAAACTGAAGGGAACTTACTGCAACATAATTAAAGCTATATACAAAAACCCACAGGAAACATCATTCTAGATAGAGAAAAACTGGAAGCATTACCTTTAAAATCAGGGACTTGAGAAGGTTGTCCACTAGCACTTTTTTTTTTAATACAGTGCTTGAAATTGTTGTTAAAGTAATAAGACAGAAAACAGAAATTAAAGGAGCACTCATCGAAAAAGAAGTGAAATTCTTCCTGTTTGAAGATGATATGATGTTATATCTTAGAGATACCAAAAATTTGACCAAGAAACTCCTGGAGATTATTAACACATTCAGTAAAAGTGTCAGGTTACAAAATTAATGTACAAAATCAATAACCTTTCTATTTACCAATAATAAGCAATTGGAGAAAGAGTACGAGGAAAACATCCCATTCACAATAGGCTCAGAGAAAGAAAATCCTGGAACAAAACTGAACGAAGATATTAAAGTTTTCTACACTGAGAATTTTAGATCTTTAAAGTAAGAGAATGATGAAGACACCAGAAGGTGAAAAGACCTCCTGTACTCATGGATTGGAATAATTGATATTTTGAAAATGATTTTCCTACCAAAAGCAATATAGTAATTTAATACAATCCCCCCCAAATTCACATGGTATTCTTTACTGAATTTGCCATATAGGCAAAGCATCCCCGCACATAAAAAACAATGTAGGGAGGATTACTATAACGGATTTCAAACTATATTACAGAGTTATAGTTATTAAACACAGAATAATACTGTCATAAAACTAGACCCATAGATCAATGGAATATAATTGAAGACTCAAACATGAATACATGCAATTTCACCTACTTGATATTTCACAAGGGTGGGCTGGCAGGAACATTCAATGGAGGAAAAATAGCATGTTTTGCAAATTGTGCTGGGAAGACTGGCTCTCCACCTGTAGAAGAATGAAATTAAACCCTTATCTTTCCCCTTGTACAAAAGTCAACTCCAAGTAGATCAAAGACCTCTATGTGAAACCTGAAACTCTGAAACTGTTAGAAGAAAACTTTAATATTAACTTACAAGACATAGGTGTAAGTAAGGGCTTTTTAAATTGGAAATCACTTACTCGGGAATTAAGTTCAACAATCACCAAATGAGACTTTATTAAACTAAAAATCTTCTGTTCATCAAAAGAAACAACCAAGGATTTGAAGAGAAAACCCACAGAGGAAGAGAAAATGTTCACCAGTTACACATCTGAATGAGGTTTAAATCCAGAATATATAAAGAACTCAAAAGCAAAGAATCAAAAAAGCAAGTCCTAATTAAAAAAATGGGCTAGGGATGTGAGCAGAGAGTTCTCAAAAGAAGAAATAAAAATGGCTGAGAAATCTTTAAAAGTCTTCAAAATTGTTAGTAATTAAAGAAATGCAAATTAAACTCACTTTCAGATTTCATCTTACCTCAGTCAGATTCGCTAAGATCTAAAGAACAAATGATACCAAATGCTGGAGAGGATGCGGGGAAAGAAGAATGCTCATTCACTGCTGGATTTGTAAACTCATGCAGCCCCTGTGGAAAGCAGTGTAGAGTACATTAAAAACCGAAAAATGAACCTTCCATTTATACTATCCTTTGCATATATGGCTTCATCCCATTGTAGAGACACTTGTACATCCATTAGCTGCTGCTCTTTTCATAATAGCTAAGTGATGAAAATAACCTAGGTGTCTCTCAACTGCCTAATGTATAATGAATACTTGATATTAAAGTCTTACTCAGTGTTAAAGAAATAGAAAATCATGATATATTTGCAGGTAAATGGCTAGAAGTACAATCTGTTATACTAAGTGAAATAACATAGACTAGAAAAAACAAACCATGAATGGTTTCCTTCATAAAGGGATCCTAGCACCAAATCCTTACATGTAAGTATATAGCCTGATTATAGAGTAAATTTACATGGAATTTCCTTCTGAATCAATGGACATGCTCGTGGAGGCTGCCCCTGCTGGATCCAAATGCAGCTATAAATGACAAGCAGTGGCAAGACATGCCTCTTAGAATTTGATTGATGAAAACTAAGCCAATAGAGTCAACCACTTTTCAACTAACCAATGACTTTAGGGGGACAGCCTAGGGAAAAGCAGTAAATGCTGGGTAAGGGACATGCTTCCATGGCTTGTCACCATCTTGGTGGAGTACACCAGAGTCTACAGCAGTTCTGATTACAATGTAGACTTCCACACGAAATGTTGCACCTTCTCTCTGTTAAGTCCTTTGTAAATAATCCCAATAAACTCTGATTTTTCTAATTGGCCAGCATGCTTCCCTTGCTCAGTTGGCTGGACCAAGAGGATGGGTCCAAACACCATCCCCCAGTGTGAAAAAAATTCTTAAGACATTGATGTAATAGCTGAAACCTGAAAAATGGAAGGGACCAGGGATCTGTAAGGAAAGATGGAACCTGAAGGAAAAGAACAGTAGCAGACAGGTGTAACTAAGGGAGTGAATGTGTAAAATGGTGGTATTCAAATGAGAGGGTGAAGGAGGGTTTTACCAGGAACTCTAGAGATAAAGAAGAAGAAGGACTTAATACAGCTGGAATCAGAGCAGACTGATATTGTCAAGGGAGAAATTGGGAAAATGGGGATACTTTAATAAATGGGGAGAACTTAGAGGGAGGGTAATACTGGGAGACAGAGAGAGGAGAGATAAATAATGCCTGGACAGGATAAAATGCTAGAGGGAATTATATTATTCCAAAAACCTCCTGATAAATTACAAACACAATATCTCTACATGAATCCACTGCGTAGCTAAAGGCTACATAACAAGAAACAGTGCCAGAGAGGAGAAATCTCCCTTTGAGTTGTTGGCCAGGGCAGTCCAAGAGGGCTATTTACAGGGGCTATTGCCACAGCCCTTGATCACTTCCCAGAACTTGAAGTTAAGACCCTCTTATTGAAAACAGGACATATTTTGGGTACCAGATTTAGAGTAATGAAGCTGTAACAGACTTGGAAGTTGCTTTGCCTGTAGGCTAGCTCTCATAGCTTTGAAGAGCAATAAGCAAGTTGCTAAGGGAAGACATCAATTGATGTTCCACCCCCAAATTCAAGGTGTAATAACGACATCAATTAGCAGCACAGCAAAGGACATTGGTGCAGTAGTGTCACGTTTATTTTGGGATTAATCAACAGCTACCCAATTGGACTTACAGTCCACTCACTGGAAGGAATCCCCTGTGTGGTATTGCAAACATAGCCAAATACGCATGACTAGAGAGGTCTTAGATCTTAGAGAAAACCCTAGCACTGTCACATCTTTAAACTATGTGCAAAATTTTTGTTCTTATATTTATAGACAAGTATTCCAGTCACCACTCACCAAAGAGGCTTCTTTTTCACCAGATCGAGACAATTTCAGAGTTCCACATCTGGTCTCATAGAGTTCCACAACTGGTCACATACTGGCATTGTCTGGGAATTGTCCAAATCTGAGCGACACATCTATAATAAAACCTCCACATATTAGGTTCACAGTACATAGAACAAGGGGTAAAGAGGACCCTAATAAATTTCTCACTTCTCATTAATGAAGCTCTCTCATGCAAATAAGGGTAGGAATATAAAAGGTCACAAATGATCAAAGGATATAGAGTTTGCAGAGTACTCCTGTACTTAACTTCATCCACCCAGAGCTCAGGGACCTTTTTGGCAGAGAAAGCTTAAATGTTATAAGAACTAAGGAGAATATGCATGACCATATGGAAACAGAATCCTACAAGCTACTGGGAACTTCCTTACATGAATCTACAGCAATGGTTTCATCATTCAGAAGACCTCCGTAAATTCAAACAGACAAAATTCCATCACAGAACTGTGGAACTGAGCATCAAGCTCCAATCTTTTTCGAGTAATTATTGACAGCTGATTACTGTTGGGCAAGTCAGAGCTGATCTTCTTAAAGGGATGGATTCTAGATAGGCTGACTATACTCCAGTGGATGAACTTGCAGCAAGAAATGTCTGGGGACACTAACTTGACATGATAGACCTTAACACAAATACAGGATGTCTGAATTCCATTGAGGGTTCTATGTTAGAGTCCCAGGGTGGAAGATGGTATAAAGATGATTAAGCTTAAGATATTATGTATGAAATACACAAAAATTCAATACAAACTCTACACACAGACACACACACTTGCCACTCTTACTGAGGACTAGTTTCAGTTTCCAGCACTCACATGTCAGCCCATGACTGTAATTCCAGTTCCCCTGGATACTCTGGCACTGCACACACATAGTGTACAGATATGCATGAAAACACTCATTCATGCACATAAGTTAAAAAATACATCTTTTTAAAGTTTCATTTTATAATTTTTATTATATGTGTATGAGTGCATTACCTGCATGCTTTTACATGCAACTGTGTCATGCAATGAATGCAGAGGTCTAAAGAGGGCATTAGATTCCCCTCAGAACTGGAGTTAAGGAAGGTATGAAACCCAGATCCTTTGGAAGAGCAACCAGTGCTCTAGAATGCTAAGGGATCTCTCCAGCCCCATAAAAACAAGTACAACTTACAAATATTTATAGTTAAAAGTTATAAAAATATATAGGTACAGAAATATATTGTCCCTTAGTTTTGACACTATTGTTTATATTGTGAATGCACATATAGTTTTAATTTTCAGCTTGTTTTATGTATACAAACTTGTACATATTCACATTCCAATTTCTTATTCCATATTAATTTATCTTTATTTATTGAAAACAATATGATGTGAGCAAAATTTTATGCTCCATATAAGGAAATCTGATGAGATAGAATACCTTCAGAAATTGATTTATATTTATTTGTTCTGGAAGACACAAGTCAGATTTTTCTAGAGGAACAGTGAATATGTATGAAAAAGAAAGTATATGATACTGACTTACAGAATTCAGGCTGCTTAGTCCACAGATGGCTGACTATGTTCTAAGATCTCTCAAACTTTTGCACTTGAGATGAACCCAACCACTCACTATGTTTCCTTCCAAGAATCTATTTGAGTAATTATGTCAAACTTCTATTTTAGTTGACCTAGTTAGCTTTTAATTTTGAACATGACAAAGACTAAAGTCATCTGACAAGAAAGCCTCAACTGAAGCCTTTCTTAGGTCAAAATGGTCTGTTGTCATGTCTCTGGGGAATTATTTGACTGTTAATTGACAGAGATGGGCTAAGCCCATGGTGAGCAGCAGAATTCACTTAAAAGGTGGATCTGACCTGTATCAGAAAGTGAGGTAACTATGTGAGTTGGACACTAAGCAGTGTTCCTCCATGGTTTTGGCTCAGTTATTGTCCTGATTCCCTCAATGGTGGACTGTAACCTGGAAGTGTGTCCTAATAACTAACATAGCTTTTAAAATGTTGGCATTGCAGTAATTTCTCTTAACATATCTTTTTGGTTCACAACCTATCTGTGTATAGACATTTACCTTAAAAGGACATTTTTTTCTCCCTTGGTATTGAAAAATAGTACATCCAGTATTGTGATAGTTAATCTTGACTATGAGTCAAGAGACACTCCTCTGGTCTGGTCTGTGAGGAAAGTTCCCAACAGTACTAACTGAGGAGAAAAGACCATCTCCAGAGTGGGTTGTATTTTCCAGAAGTAGCAACTTGGACTTGGATGAAAACCAGTCTTTCCTTTACCTGCCTGAATTTTCTTCCTTTCTGAAGAGTGCCTCTAGTCTATTGTTGTTGTTGCTGCTGCTGCTGCCAATCTCTAGTAACAGTAAAACTCAGCTTATTTTGCCTTCCAACACAGACCAAAGACTAGGGGCTCATTGAAAATCTGCCAGACCTTCTTATCAGATTAGAAAACCTGGGTATTTAACCTATGGAATGAGCAGACACTGGGTTCTCAGTTTAAAAACTTCTAGAAGAAACGTGAAAGAATGGGATGTTGAAATGTTTTGTTTTTAGAGAAGTACAGCTCACTCAATTGTCACCTCCAAAAATGTCATTTTCTGATCTTTTCCCCCAAATAACACTCCATATCTGCTTCCAATTCTTTTCACTCTGCACTATTTTCTTCCTAACATTCACAGACTTGCAGGGTCACAGTAATGGTTAATTACTATAAAATAGCGTGGTGTGATGAAATACTCGAACTAAAGAAAGATAAGGAAGAAAGGACATATTTCAATTTTTAAAATTTGTTTATCTTATTTGTATAAGTGTTTTGTCTGCTTGTATGTAAGTACACCCATGTGTGCAATGCCTGTAGAGGAAGGGTGCTGCATCCACTGAAATGGTCACCTTGTGGGAGCTGAGAACTGAACCTGGGTCCTTTCCAGCTCCCCAAACGGCTTATTTTCTCCTACTTTTCCAGGATACAGGCTATCTTGATGGGAGTCACAGTGGCAGGGGTTTGAGGGAGTTGGCCACATTGCAACCACACTCAAGTAGCAGAGGGCTTACTCACTCATTTTCCCCGTTTCTATTTTCTCGTTCCTGCTTACGGGATGGATCTGGCCACAATTAAGATGGGTCTCCGTTACCAATTAGCATAATCTAGATGACTGCACACAGGCATGCCTAGAAGCTCATTTTCTAGATGATTCAAGATTTTAACAAGTTGACAACATTACCCACATCAGGTCAGTTTTAGTGTGATGATGCCTACCCACCAGCTTTGCATTTCAAGCCCCAGTTCTCAAGGTGCATTTACTGAGAACTGTTTCACAAAGTAGAGACCTGACTGCTGCCTACTTAGTGCACGAGTCACTGTATAAGAACAGATGAGCATCATGGTTTGTCCTAAGGCACTGAAATAGAATAGACAGAGAAGAACTAGCCAAGTACAGAAATACTGACAAATACGTTGGATTCTCAGAATGAACCTGAGAATTTTAGTGAAGGAAAATTAATGCCATGAATGATGAAAGTCAGAAGAAAAGGGGTGACAGTATTTTAGAGAAAGTGATGCTGAGAAAAACAAATGAGCAAAACCTTTCACACTGAAGGAACTGTTTATGGAACATAAAGTGCAGCAGTCAGCATGATGGAAAAAATGCAAAATTGCAGAGTTTGATGTTTCTACAAGGCCTAATCCTGCCTTGTCTGTTTTGTGTGCTACACAAATGAACAGATGAATTCTGTTCAAACTATTTTTGGTGAATTTTGACACAAATATAAATATGTTAAAGTTTGGAATATTTTATATTTCCATTTAATATATGGATATGTTCTCTATTTATTATTTCCTTATATATTAAGAATTAACACTAATATCTTTTATTGCACAGCCAGAAACTGGGGGTTGGAGAAATTGCTCATCTGTGAACAACACCTGCTGCTCTTTCAGAACAGCTAAGTTAGGTTCCCAGCACCAATGTTGCACAGTTCACAGTTACCTCTACACTCTAGCTCCTAGCTACCTCCACCCTCTTCTGAGCTCTGACAGTACCTCACCCATATGCACAAACCTGCACACAGACATAGACAGATAGATAGACAGACAGATAGATAGATAGATAGACAGACAGACAGACAGATAGATAGATAGATAGACAGATAGATAGATAGATAGATATAGACAGATATTATAAATAAAAATTAAGAGGTGGAGAGATGGCTCAGCAGTTCAGACCATTGTCAGCTCTTGCAGAGGATTTGGGTTCAGTTCCCATCACCCATATGATGGTTCACAACCATCTGTAACTCTAGTTGCAGACACTCAGTACCTTCTTCTGAGCCCTGTGGGCTTTGCATACAAAGAACACTTTCATACTAACAAACAAAACACTCATACACATAAAGATAATTAAATTGTTCAAGAAAAGGAATTGAAAGAACATGGAACAATTAAAATTTCTTACTGAGTTTTTTTTTTTTTTTAATCACTGGTTCACCTCGGTAAGTGCAAGGCAAGGACTGCTTATGAGCTTCGTGTCCATTGCCTTTTTGTCCTCAGTTTCATCCCTCACCCACCTATAATCTAATTTCATTAAGAATAGCATTATTGTCTGCTTGGTTCCTTGATGGAGTCTAAGAGACTACAATTCTTCTATTACATAGTAGAATTTCTTTTTTTCTTCCATTAATAGTTTTTTTTCAATTTTCATGCAATGTATTTTGATCAAATTTAGACACCTTCAATCTATACTTGCCCCATAATACCTCCAGCTTATTAGAAGTATTCATATATATATATATATATATATGAAATTGTATACATATTATATATTATGTATTAAGGAGTATAGAATCATATTTGTGTCCCCAAATGTCTTTCACTGTGGATTCATTAATTGGATCCTGGTTAAACACTCAGCATCACATCATTACAGAAAACTGACTCTCCCTCTCCCAGTAGATTTTATTTACCAATAGTTCCTTAGCTGGGGTGGGGCCGGGGCTTCTTATCTAATCCATCACTTCTTTGCTGGGATTTTGTGTGGCCTGAGTTTATATGTGCTCCCTTGCATGCTGTCACCATTGCTGCAAGTACATAGAAGTACTTGCCAAGTTCTCTGGAAAATTCTGCTTCGTTGTAGTCCTGCACTACCTCTTACTTACAATATTTCTAACCCCTCTTCTGCAATGAGTCCTGAGCCTTGGAATGAAGAGATTTGTTATAGGTGAGATCATATTGATGAAGATACTGCATACATGAGTTTTAGAACAAACAAGGAAAAATCAAGCTGCTACTGACTTCAGAGCTTCATCCCTACTGGCTAGCTCTCATAGTGCTGGAATATGCAATGCATGCTAAGAGAAGAGAAAAGTAATCATCAACTTTTCCCAGCTGTGAATCCTGTGAGCTACAATAATATCTGTCCTGGAAAGGTGTGTACACAGGCACAATACTGCCAAGAATGCTATGAGCAAACAGCTGCTTTCTGATTGTATTTAAGGATCACTTCATATGTTGGAGCCCATACCTGACTGATGCCAGGTCTAGGTACCTGTGGCTAGATGGAACACATACCATAAAGGAATGTATAATATTTATATTCTTCTAAATAGACAAAGTGTTAAATCAACTCTTAAGGACTTATTCTTATACCCATTGATAAATGCATCTCTCAACTCTCACCAAAGAAATTCCTCCTACAACAGATGATTATTCACCCAGAGACCCACAACTGGTCAACATAAAATTCATTCCAATTTGGATTCATTTGGTATTCCTTTCTGGTTTAATTGGTCATTGAATAGGTACATATTGCAATCATAATTTATCATTACTGATGTGGACTTTGGTCGTGAGTAATGTGTTCTAAAGTTTTTATATTTCTATGCCATGAGGGTTGAGTTTCCACATTAAGTACTTTAAATTCTACTGTATGCAACATTTGTCGCTTCTCCATTTATTAATGTATTAAGTCACTGATATTATAGTGAACTCATGAATTTTATGCACTACAGGTTATAATACAATCCTTCTGGATTTTGTTAATTTAGTTGTTTCAATATTTGGTATTGAACTTTGGAAAGTTCACCTCTGTGGCCTTTTTCACATCACTTCAACATGATTTTGTCATGTTTAACTTTTCAGCACTGCAAGGTGTTCCCAGATCATCTTGTTCAAATCATACTTTAACCATAGAATTAGCCAGTTCTATGAGGAACTCTATGGAAATGGCTTGAGGAAACAGGACCTGTTTAATGCTTGTCCTTGTGGTTATGGAGGCATTTTTGATACCAGCTCCTTTCAGCTGTCAGATAACAAACTATACATACATGATTACACATATAGATGTACATGCGAAGTCCTGAAGGTTTTTTTATATAAGCATCAGTATACACATTAATTTAATCAAGACCTCATGATTCCATTCATGTAGTCATGATCTTAGGTTGAGTTTGGGTGGTGTATCCTCCTTTGGAACTTCTAAAATGACCATTTTAACATGTTCTCTTGCTTCAAAGCTGGTAAACCCCTATTCCAAAATGAAGAAACCTGACATACACCATATTTTCCTTTTACCTGCTAGTCTCCAATAGATATATACATCAGATTCAGAATTGTTAATATATAAACCAAGCACAAAACATTATGAACTCCAGTATACAGATTTTGCATTCCATTCTATCTTCATTCTTGCAGACGCCGCTCATCTCCATATTCACTCAGGTAAGCACCCTTCAGCGAGGTCACATCATACATTTACAATCTAATTCGTTTTTATTCTGTGCATTGCATTTTCATATCTTTATGTTCATAAAATTGTTTTAAATTTGCATGCATTAAGGTTAACACTATAAAGTTCTGTGAGTTTGACAAATGCAAATTGCCATTCGTCAACCATAAAAGTACCATATATACTTTTTACACATCCTGAAATATCTCATGTTCTTCTGTTAGTTAATTCTTCTACCTCTCCTCAGATCCTTGCAACTTACTCAACTTTGATAACTAGCTGTTATTAGCTTTTAAGATGATGTGATGTTGTGTCCTACTTTAAAATTGTGTCTTCAGAATGTATTATTATTTCACTTATTCATATGCATCTAATGATATGTATTTTCACATGTTTTGATAAATCATTAAATTTGCTACCTAGTAATGTTTTACTGTGTGGAGATGAAAAAGTATTTTACTCACCTCTTCAAGACCATATTGGATAACTCCATTCTGAACATTTATTATTAATCCACCGTGAGTGTAATTTTGCACAGTTCTAAATTTTCAAATCAATTGGGTAATTACCTTCATCAAGATTGCTGCATCATATAATGCTCACCTTTGAAAACAGACTACAAAGATTCCCTTAGAGCTACTGTGCTATTTGAAATTCTCATTGGCAATGGATGGCAATTCTCACAATTCCATGATCACAAGTTGATATCATAATTGCTCTGGAATTAAGCTATTGTAATCAGCATGCAGGGACATCTCATTCTTAACTCTGATTTATCTTTTCCTAGACACAGATTATGATGAGACTCTTCTTACACTTTTATTGACATATGAATTGTGGTGGTTTGAGTGAGAAATGTTCCAACAGGCTCAAGTATTTGAACAATTAGTCTGCTCGTGGTACTGTGTAGCCTTGCAGGAGGAAGCATGTCACTGGGTGTGGAACGTGAAATATCATAGCCTTGCTCCACTTTCTGCTTGCTCCACTTTCTGCTTGCTCTCCCTGCTTCCTGCCCATGCTTGAAGATGTGACCAGTCAACTTTCTACTCTGGTTACCTCACCTGCCATGCCATCCCACTGTGATGGGTTCTGGAACCATAAGCCAAATAAACTTTCCTTCTATATGTTACCTTGGTTATGAGGTTTTACTGCAGCAACAGAAAAGTTACTTTAAGACCTATGACCTCCTCAGTCATGTGTATTTGACTATGATTACCACATGGCTTTTCTTCCCATTGAGCGGCCCGTAAGACCGACTAGGTAGCTGTCAATTACCCCCAAGAAAAAAGTACCACAACTGCATCAGTGTTGTATGCTGTGCTGGCCATTGATGTGGTTATTTGGTCATGAAGCTGGTGTTGTACCATTGATTGATTTTTCACCCTTAGCTGCTTACATAATGCTTTCCAGGGGTATGAGGGATAGCCTTCAGGGGAAGTGACTTCCAGTTCAGTTCCAGCTCCAAATCTGATCTCTGAAGTGTGTCCTGTTTTCTTCAATTGGGTCTTAACTTCAATTTGTGGGAAGCAGTTGTGGCAATGGCCTGTGTAAATATGGGAGGCTCTTGGACTACTATGACTAGCAATTTAAAGGGAGGTTTCTTCTGTCTCACACTGTATCTTGCTATGTGGCCTTCAGCTATGCAATGAACTCATGTAGAGATATTATATATGGTAAATTGTCATTAGGCTGTTAGACTATTATGACTCCCTCTGGTGTTTACAGTGGTTAGGCATTGTTTTTAATCTCTTCCTTCTTTCTATCTACTCGTCTAACCATCACTCAATGGCTTAACCATTCAATGTGTCCCCATTTCTCCCATTTCTCCCTTGATAAAACCAGTTTCCTATGGTCTTACCTCTCTTGAGCTCCTTCTTTCCCCTTACCCCCACACTTGCTTGCATACCCCTCCCTCCCTATCCCATTAAATGCTCCATTTGATCTGTTTCTCCCTTAGCTACAACTTTCTCCTTCTGTTCTTTCTTAGGTTCATTCTTTCCTCCTAACTCCTTTGTTCCTTTCCATTTTGAAATATTGCTCTTCCATTGTTGTTGTTTTTAAAAAGTTTGAATGATTTGGATACCAGTGATTTATCAGGCAGGGATCCTGCATTTTCTTCCCCTTTTTAGGAATGTTTTTGCTGAGAGCATATCAACTAAGTTAATAGTTTGTCACTTGATTGCTGTTGATCTTCAGCTTCTGATGTAGCATTTAAGAGCTATTGAGCAATCTAAAGCTTTTCTCTTATATTTTCTCCTAGAAATCATAAATTTGTCATTTATCTTAAATCTATTGTCAATTTTGAGGTACTTTGTATAACACATAAAAGGTTTAGTTCTAGACTGTTTTTCTTTGTTTTGTTAATAAGCACAATTCTAACTATTCAAGAATCTTTTCAAGTTTTATTAAAAAGACTACATTCATTTAATTGTATAGCTTTTCATTTAATATCATTTACAACTAGCTCTCTTGGTATATATTTTGGTCCATTTATGCATGCATTTTCTACTTGTATATTTTTTTCTATAATATCTTAACTAAAATAGTTTTAAATCTCTTATTATTTTATTTCATGTGAATTAGTGCAGGGGTCCCATTTGGAGGTGCAGAGGTCCCACACTGGGAAGTGAGATCAGTGGCACAGAGTCAGACTTTGGGACTTGTGTTTCTCACAGGAAGCCATTTATTGTCTCATTTAACAAGTTTATGCACAGAAAGTGGATGGAGCTATAGACAGGTAAGCAAACAGACAAAGAAATTTAATAGCACAATCAGAAAGAAGAATAATGTAAATAGTATGGGAGATATTGATTACATAAGAAGTTTTGTTAAACTTTTGTGGTCATATTTACTTGAGAAAGGGAGATTATGTGGCATTCATAAATCAAAGACTAAAAGATGTTTTCTAATGGAAGGACGTCTTTTCTAAGAACAAAAAGTGCATGCAGTAGGCGTTTAACCCAGCTGACTTCTCCCATGAGCCTGGCTGTATTTCAGCTGACAGGAGTTACAAGACAACAGTGTTCAGCATCGCCTCCTCTATCAGGAAAAGTTACTGCAGCTTCAAAGCCCCAGGCTCAATTTCTTCTAAGAAGCCATCTCAACATCCAACATATTAGTGTACTGACTGCATGTGTGTAAGTGTATACATGCCATGCAATGCCCATGGAGATCAGAAGAGGGCATCGGATCTCCTGGAACTGGAGTTACAGTTAGTTGTTAGCCACCATGTGGGTGCTGGGACTTGAACCCAGGACCTTTGTTAGAGTAGTCAGTGTTTTTAACTGTTGAACCTTCAGCTCTAGTTGATACTAGCATATTTTTCAAGAGAGAAAAATTGAAGTCTAAGCAAAACTGAGTTTTTATATCTAAGTAAAATACATCTTTCATATTTTTCAATTTTGCTTTTCCACAAATAAACTCTATACATTATATTATAAAATATTTTATTATAAAGTAATTACTTTTATTTAATATTCAATGTGTAATTTTTTGATTGACTTGTTCCTTTTCTTAAAGAAAATACCATCTACTCTACAGAGATATTTTATTTATGTATTTATTAAATTACACATTTCTCTATAAAAATTCATTGCAATAAGATAACACCAAAATATTTGTTTTGTAATTTCTGCTGAAGCTCATGTTAATTGACATAGAAATTAATGTCATCATAATTGTCCATTAAGATAGTAACAAAAGATTCTGATAATTTTTTTTCTAAAAGTCATATACATTTATATAAGAATATAAAACTGAATTTTAATGCATTAGTAATCTGTTTAAATCATCCTAAATTTGACTTTCTATTAAAGGAACCCATCACTAAAGACTAAATGTGAGTAAGATGAAGCCCTGACCTAATTAAAACTGTTCCAGCAATAATAAAAGAATGTAATTAGAGTCTATTAACCCCATTTGAAGTTTTTAAACACTGTCCACATTGCTAAACCATTGGTTTTGGGGGTGTAGATCTGTTGGGTTTCTGGGACAGTCACTTCTTTTCTCAAAGGTGCATTCATTTCATGCCATGAAATAATTCACCCATTAAGAAAATCTATTAGCTAATATACTAAATATTTGTAATACAATACCCAGGCAAAAAGGATGCCAAATTTAAGTAGTACTGTTGCCAAATGTCAGCTTAGAATATTGCCTAACATAAAGCACTTTTTCCTCTACCTTGTTTATGTTTGCAAATAGAGAATAAATTACTGTCAGATAGACATGAAACTTATATACATAAACACATGTATGAGTCCTTTAAAATCGAATTCTTGTCATTTTTGCATAAATATTTGTTTGAAAATCTAGCAGTTTTCCTCAGACTGAAAAGATTTACACACACACACACACACACACACACACACACACACAGTGCTTTCATTGCAAGAACAGTTCTGTAATTTGTGACAAGTATATACATTCAATAAAAAAGTATAGCACAAAAGTAAAGTGGTTCCATCAGTATCCCATAATTCTTTCTCTCTTCTTCATGGGTGAATGATCCTCAACACTGAGCATAGCTAATATAATACAATTGTATTCTAATTATCTCTTTTCCTGAATTCTATATACATTCCATCATATAATCACTATTGTCTGTGTATTTTCTTTCACTTAGAATATCTGTTTTGAGAAACAGTGTTGTACTAGTATTACCAATTTATATTTTATTTCCAAATGAAATAAGAAGGCAGTATATCACTCTGCTGATACTGATATGGGAGTTATTTCCAGATGTCTCTAAATTCCTTTCTCTTTAATAACTGTGTATATTTGTGGCATTGTGAATGCAGCATCTTTTGATATCTAGACAGAATTTTACACAATATATGTTCCTTCTCATGCATGAATATGTGTAAATAAGAAAACTTATATGAATGTGATGGTCCTTATTTAAGTCATAAGAAAATATGTGAATGCTTCTTGTTGGGATTGTAGGAGAGTGCTCTGTGTTCTTGTAGCACTTAGTGCTCCTGACACTCTTGCTGTTCTCTGCTTCTGATCTAACATAACATTTTAGCTAAATTTAACTTTAGTTGGCCAGTGACTTTCAGTGTCTTTTTCTGTTCTTATACAAAAACTCCTATAATACTTTGGTAAGTTGTCTGCTTCCCATTTTTTCCCCTTCTGAGGGGCTATTTTCTCATTATTCAGTTTAAAACTCATTCTTGAATTCCAGATACAAGAGCTTTAATAATATAAGTTTTCAAATACTTTTCAATAAAATGCATGTTTTCTTATTTTAACAATTTTTAGATAGAAAAGTTATGGACCTGAGAATGTAGTTCAATAGAAGTGTGCTTGATTAGCAAGGTCAAGGTTTGAACCCAGCACCACAAAGAACAATATTAAACATATATTTATTTTCTTCTTTAACCAATTGTGTTGGCTATCTTTGTTTCTGGTTTTCTTCATTTTCTTGGGGCATCTGCAGCAATATCTCACAAACTTACTGTGATAAAACAACAAAAATATGACTCAATAATATTTGTAGAGACTGCAAGAAGAAATCGAAAATCTACTGATTGGACTGCATAAACTACTACAACATGAGTTTTAGGGAAGAATCTTTTCTTTTCCCCTTCTAGCTACAAGTAGTAGCAGGCAATCCTTGGCTTGTGATTTTATCAGTTCCATCTTAAAAGCAAATGCAATTCAATTGTCCAGTCTCTCTCTTTTCATCTTGTCTCTGAATTTATATAAAATGTGAAGAACTGTGATTACATTAAGGGCACACATGGGTAGTCTTGAATAATATCTAATATCTTATTTCAAGATCCTTAATTTAATCAGGTCATTATGACTGCTTCATCCATTTCACATATGACATTATTGTACAGGATAAATTTTTAGACACACATACACAATAAATAGCTTGTCACATATAAAAAACTGTTGTGATTATTTTATATTGCATACAACAGATAAATTTGGAAATAATGATTATCTTTACAATGTTGAAGCTTCCAGTTCATGAACATAGTGTACCTCTTCACAAAGCAAACTTTAATTCCTTTCATCACTATTTTGTAGTTTTTTTAAACAGTTATTTCAATGTGTTTTCTACGGTACGTTAGTCAAAACAAAGTAATGTATACATTTTTCTTTGTGATTCTGGTAAAAAAGTAATCATTGAAAATAAAACTACATTTATCAGAATTTTAGTTTTGCATCACAAGAGTCTAAAAGAAGAAAATTAAATAATAGAGATTTTTAGTTAAAAATGGCATCTACCTTGTACATAATTCTGAGCTCACTGTTAAACTGTGCTATGTATAAATTTTCACAGAACCTTGAAAAATGCCAGAGAATGGAACTTAGGATTCACTACATTAATTAACTTGTTGCAAGTTAAATCATCAAAAGAACAGATTTGACTGTAATTTCAGAACTAGCCCCTTTCAAAGATTAGCCTTCAAACTAGGCTGGTATTCTTTCATCACAGTTGCTTGTTGAGCATAAAATTAGGGGACATACTAGGGGAAAAGCACAGGGAGGAATGAGGAGGAAGGTAAGTAGGAAAGGATTTTAGACATCCTTCCCAAGGCTGTACTTCTCTTTCTGTAGCAATAGGGATGGGAAATTAGATAAAAATGCCTCCAAACAGATCAATGAATGAATAGCTTTTTCTGAACAGAACAAATTCATGGTGTAAATGAATTTTTTGATTGCTAAGAAAAACAGGTTTGGGGCTGGAGAGATTGCTCAGCAATTAAGAATATAAGCCACTCTTCCAGAGAACCCAGGCTCAGTTCCTGAGCACACACATGATGGCTAACAGCCACCTAAAACTCCAGTCCAGGGCATCTGCTGTTCCTTTCTGGCCTCATGGGCCTTGCACATATGTGGTGTTCTAACATACATACATGCTAAATGCTCATACACATAAAATAAAATTTATAAAATAGAAAAATGACATCATGTCTCACCTTTGTCTAGGAAACATCTAATTTTTCAAGTCAAATTCTTGTTTTCTTTCTTTAGATTTTTTATTGGTAAATATTCCTTTAAATGAAATCTCATATTAAAGGTTGAAATAATTTCTGTTTATATAATACATCCACAATTTATAACAAATATGGTTGCTTTATAATTGTACTTTAATGTAAATATCATATCCCCAACTGAAAGTTCATTTTACTTGTGGAAAGTTTGAAATTAGAATATAAGAAGTTTGGATTAGTGAGCTGTGAGGTTCTCAGAAATTCTTTAATAAACCCTTTTAAAAACTCCATGTAGCACTGAGCTGCTATAACGACCTTCGACACTTTATATTTCAAGCAGTCTAATTTTGAATTTGTGTTTACCTCTAATACTGGATGATAGTTACTCCACAAAAGGAAACTCAAGGCCTGGTACTGCAAACCGGGCCAAGAGCCCATGATAGGTAGTTCACAGACCCTAAAGTTGAATCTAATACTATTATTCTGCTAAATTGACATGATATAAAACTGCCCTGTGAATTTATATGTTTATACTCATAGATTGGTAGCGCTAACAAACTTCATCAGACACGTAACCCCACCCTTTCCCCTAGTGGATAGTGGTTAACACAGAAAATTACAACTGATCACAGGAGAGAGAGGAAAAAAAATGGCACATTCAAATGACTTGTCTTCCAGATTTGAGGATCAGAGCAGAAGGTGGCCTGAAATGTTCAGGAGGATCAGATGAAAACTTGTTCTCTAGACATAACAGGAATATTGTACTCATGAACTCACAGAAATTGTGGTTGCTTTCACAAGAAATGGATGAAATCAAACCAGTCAGCATCTTAACGTATTGAGGGAAGAGACTCATGATCCACCGCCCCTAAATAAGGATATGTGGACTATTGATGACATCTTGAGGAAGAAGAGACATTTTTATTTTAGAGTACAGTAGTGAATAAATCCACAGTAAAGAGAATTTGGGGATACAAGTTTGACTATATTTGCATTTGTGTGTGTATTTATATTCATATATATATATATATATATATATATATATATGAAATTTAGTGAGGTTAGTAAAGAGTGATGTAGAGAGGGAAAGGTATCTAAAATGATAAAAATACACTGTATCAAATTTGAAAAAGTTCAATATTTTTTAAAATGTTGGTATAATGGCATACATCTCTGAAGATATCTACCTTTTTTTAAATTAACATTATCCATTCATAAGAATTATACAACACAGCCGATTTGAGATAGTGCTTTTGAAAATTCATGCTTTCCAAATTGTCAAAGAGAAATTACAGAATGCCTTGCTCTCGGTCACGTGATGGAGCCATGCTTGTAAGGGATTGCACTTAAACTAACTTGATCTTTTTCAGACTAAAGCAATTAAATTTTTCTGATGAGTTATTAGTAGGTTCTAAGAAATAATTAATTGTTATGCATTTTTATAACAAAACAATCATATGATTTCTTATACTTAAATATTAACTTTGTTCGCATTATGTAAGTAAAATATTTTTAACTCATCTAATGCAACTGGACATGTTTAAATAAGTGATCTAAAAATGTGTGCTTTGTGTCATTTACTTATAGTGTATTACTAGACTGCCTTTGAACAGTAATTATTTTACATAGTGTCTCTACATTTAATAAAAATGTACTTCCAAAGACTTAAAAATAAGTGATACAGTGTCTGTGAATGGTCCTTGGTAAATCAAAGAAGTTTCAGTGGTTGTCCACATACTCAGAAGCATATGAACAGTACATATTGAGAATATTAAGTTAGGAGTTGGAGGTGGATCTGAGAGAAGTTAAAGGGAAAAGCTGGAGGTGAATATGATGAAAATATATTGTATAAAATTCTACAAGAATTAAGAATATTTAAGATAAAGACTGATGATACTCTATGTTTAATCTCCCTTACTTAAATAATACCTATTTTTGTTAAGTTACTGAAGGCATACTTCATTGTAATAAATATATTGAAATACTCTAGGCCTGTAGTGCTAGAAATTTCAATTTTTAAATTTATTCTCATTAGAGTAATGTCAAAGAATTCCTCCCTTATATACTTTCATCCCTTAAATTTAGTTTTCATTTTCAAAAGTTTTTGAATCTATAGTAAGCAGTTGTAGGTCTGAGTAAGTGTAATAAGGTAGCAAACTAAGGAAAACATTCTTCACAAAATGAAAATCATGGAGTAGAACTTTATGTTTGTTAACCTTTTGTGAAATTCTTCCAGAATTTATACTTTATGATGTTATGTGAGGCAGTTACTAAGACTATAACTTAATAAAGATAAATTTAAGCCTGCAGATAACACTTAAGCCCATAAAATAGTCTCTGGAAGCATAACACAACATAGCTAAAGTTCTTGCATACTTGTTATTGATAAAAATATATAAATGTATACACTGAAGTAATATGTTATTTTTATAGTGTTCTACATCTGAAGCACATAAATACTCTCATTTTTGACATTGAATATTCAGATATATTTCTATGTTTCTAGACTCTTTATCTTGCATTCATGAGTTCAAAGCTCAAAAAAATCCCCTTTCTATCAAAGAGGAGCCCTCATTGAATTGATACTGCTAGAAAATTCAAGAATTAGCATAAATGTTTCTGTTACACTTTCTCATGAAATCTTGAGGCTTTCTAAAATGTTCATAGAGAAAGTCTCTGACCTTTACAAAATTGAAAGCAATATTGAAATAAAAATTCATTCTCCTGTAATGACATTAAGCTTAAATTTCCATTTGAAATTCACCCAGACCAAAGGATTTTGAAATGAAAGGCAAGGTGATTTTGTCTGGAAACTCAGATGTTCTTTTGAGGTACTTTTGTACAGTTCTAACAGGGAAACCAAAACCAATGCTTTGGTTTCTCTTACAGACAAATAAATTAAATATTTTCTTCTAAATATACACCAAAGTCTGCTTTCCTAACAACTCTCAGTGCTGGGGAAGTTGATGACCCCATGATTTCTGAAGGATAAGCATTTTGATAGGCAAGAGTCTGGACAAAGCAGGGTGGGAAAAGGGCAATGACATTCTACAAGCGGAAGTTAGAGCTATGTCCCAGGAAGGCTATAATATACACTAATGCCCCAAGTAGAGGAGCATCTGGCAAGCCTCTTGGTCTACTCTTGTTTTATTTATTTATTTTTTTAATTCTACTGACAAATTAGGTGATAAGTTTTTAGGGAGTCATATTACAGTTCCCAGGTCAATGAGTTCAAGATTCAAATAAAATTTTAACTTCAGGAGGAGGACTCATGCTATGGTCATGTATACCTAGGCAGATGGCTTTAGTTAATATGTTCTTGGGGAAATATTTCCCCAACAATTTTTAAATATGGCCTAGCAAAACACATTTTTATTTGGTGTTTTTACATTACACTCATTTTAGAAATAATTTTAAGAATAAATGAACTATCCTGAGCTACTAAGAAAGCCTGGCTTAACAGAGTCAACCAGGCCTGAAGACTCCAGAGTCAATCGACTTGGGGAGGCAGGTTTAGAAACAAAGCAACCAAAGAATAAACCACGTTCTACAGGTTTGGAAGAGGGAGAGAGGTCAAGTTTCAAGAGTATAATACTTTTTGTAGTCAAAAAAATATTTGAAAACCATTGACTGAATCCATTAGTTCAAATTCAGAAACAATAATTCCATCTCATAGTCAAGTTAAGTTCATTTTCAGGGACATTGACAGGAAGACTTTCTGAAGTTGCTGAAATGTAGTGAAGGAGTATGAAAGGCCCCTAGAGCTCAAAACACCTGAGAGGAAGTTTCTGTAAGGATAACTATGGCAACGTAGTCAGGATAAATCAGCATGTTCTAAGAAAGAACAATAACCAAAAATGACAGTATTTAAATACAGAGAGATCTTAACTCTCCAATGCACCTGAAGGTCCTTGTAAAACAAGAACAAATTAAACCTAAACAGTAGAAGGAAATAAATACACAATGCCATGGTTACAACGAATGAAACGGAGACAAAAGAATCAAAGGTAAATGAATCAAAGAATGGATTCTTTGACAATGTGAAAATTATTGTGAAACCCTTACAAAAATGACCACAATAAAGAGAAGAGACTTAAATTAATAAAACCAGAGTCACCAAGAGGCACATCACCACAGAGGGAATTAAAGAAGGGAAAGTTTGTTTAGACTCATGGTTAAGGGATATCTAGAGCATCATTTCACATGTGCTGAAATGTGCTTTCTCCAAATTGGAAAATCCAGTTAAATATAACTTTCTAGCCACAGATGACATGCTGAAAATTAAATAAGGATGACAGAGTTGACATAAACTGACCAATAACAAGCAATGTTATTGAAATAATGATGAAAAAATCTGGAAAATAAATTAAATCCCATGATGGACAATTTACTGCTGAAGTTAAACAACCTTTAAACAAGAGCTAACATCAATGTCAGTGTTCCTCAAAAATACTAACTACGAGGCACTGGAGAGATGGCGGAATGGTTAAGAGCACTGACTGCTTTGATAGAAGTCCTGGGTTTGAATTCCAGCACGCACATTACAGCTAACAACTATCTGTAACTCCAGTTCCAAGGTATCCAACATGCTCTTCTCTTCTGTGTTTGCAGGCATTATATATGGATGCACTTGCATACATGCAGGCAATACACTCATATACATAAAATAAAATAAATGTAAAAAGAAAAAAAAATTACTAGAGACTTACACCTAAGCTTCTCTAGCAATTCCACGAAGAAAGAAAAGAAATACTCCAATATCATTCTATGAATACAGTATTTCCCAAATAAGTAAAACAACAAAATAGAAAAGACAACCAACTGCACACTAACTTCCTTAATGAACAAAAAATTCTCAGTAAAATGCTTGTAGTCAAAATCCAACAAATATTACAAAGATAACACTTGAAGAACATGTTTAGTTTTTCACAGGGGACATAAGAGTGGGTCATTATGAATAAATGAATAAAAATAATCCAGTACATAAATGGAATAAGGAAAAAAATGTCAGATGATCTCAATAGATGCAGCAAAAGCCTTTTATAGAAATTCAACATTCTTTCATGATAGAAGTCTTGAAGAGATAAGGAAAAGAAAGATTGTAGCTGTACTAGTTGTTGTTAATTGACAATATAATAAATTTAGTGTCTGTTTAAGATGCTTTCAGAGAGGTTTACCTGAGGAAGGGAGATTCACCCTTAAGTTGGGTGGCACTATTGCATGACCTGAGTCAAAGAAAAGTGAGTGGAGTAATGAAACTCATTCATTTCTGCTTCTTGAGAGGAAGCAATGGACCCATACAAACACCATATGTTCCCACCACAATGCCTTCCATAGGACAATGACCAGACATATCCTCAACCTCTGTGTCAAAATATACTGTTCTCTAAATTTCTGCTCTGTCACAATGAGAAATGTAACTACTAGAGAATATTGGTACCAATGAATGGGGACTGCTTCTTGGTAAACCTGACCCTGTGATTTATACAGCTTTGGAGCTGGGTTTGGGTAGAAATGTGGAAGAATGCAGTGCTATTCATTGAGAAGGCCTAGAATATTATAAACAGAGTTTAATGGGTGATACTGCTGAGAGTTCAAAAACCAAAATGCCAATAGAAATGTAGACACTCAAGGCCCAGCTGGTGGTGTTTCAGAGAACAGGATGTTGGGAACTGAAGCAGAATGCATTCATGATTTATTTTGACAAAGAATTCATTCATCTCATGTCCTCAAAATTTGAGTTAATTTTGTTGGTGGAGAAAACATCAAGACAGAATAACATTCCAGCTGTGGTATGTTTATGGCTCACTGTTCCTCTTTATATATACAGTGAAAGACAGCAGAATATGAAGTATACAGTTTGTCCAGGAAGGAGTGTGAAGGAATTACAAGTCTTAGACAAGCACATCATGTTGCCTAGAATGGAAGTGTCATGGAGGTTTGCACCAAGTTTCAAGGCTCTAGGCAATGTGTGGCAGTGTCAAATTCCCTGCAAGGATGCTTCTAGAGGATACCATGTGAAGCTGTGATAGTGAAGCCTAAGCCACAATGGACACCACATGATGCTGAAGACACTAAGGATTGTGGAATGTCACTGAGGAAAGCTGTAAGCATGGAGTTGACTGACAAAAGAAGGAGGCTACATATTTAACAGATGGTGGTACTGGAGGGGTGGGTCCTGCTAGGGTTGTTGGAACCCAGATGATGTCGTCAAGAGCCTCAAATGCTAGAAATGAACCTTCAGAGTTCTGTGTTTTCTCTGGTGATTTTGATTCTTTACTTGATCTGATCTTTGTTCCTTGCTCTGACCCCATTATTCTGTGGCATTTGTTACTTGTTCTGTGCTCCTCACCATTAGAGTACTTTGAGTTTCAGAATGGATTTAGAACTCCGGGCTTTTGAGCAATATTATAATCGCTAAAGACTTTGTGGATTTTTCCAGATGGTCTAAATGTATTTTATATTATACATGAACATGGGACATTGGTGGAGGCAAGGTGGAGTATTATGATTTAACTTTGATATATTGGAATATCAAGTCACCAAGGAGAAAACTGGTGATGGTTGGTCTTAGTTTTCAATTTTATCAGATTTAGAATCACCAAGTGAAATGGGAGAAAAGAAAATGGTTGTCTTTGAATATGACTGGAGTGTTCTAATTTCAAATGGTCTTAACTGAGGGGATAGGATGCCAGATGTTCATGGTCACCAACACCTCTACTGCATCCGTCAGTGACTCCATGTCTTTTGTCTCTTGAATTCAAAGAATGAACTTTATGGACAAAAAGGGTGAATTTTAAGTGAGATTTATTATAGACTTATTCCAGGTGAAATTGGAATTTCCTCTTTGGGATCTTAGTCTTATTAATGAAATAATTTAAAAAAAGACTCAAAAGGAATCATGAACATATGTGTTTTCATCTTAAAGAAAACAAGAATCTGAGCAAGCTGTAAGTCTTGGCTGTTGCCCAGAGGAAGAAGGTGAAAACGGAAGAGTTAACACCCTGCCATTTGTGAGAAACCGCATCATGGAAGGAAGACGGATAGATTCAAAGAAAGAGTACAAAGCTCAAAAGCTCAAGGTATCAGAGAAAGCATGCCTTGACTTTAGAAAAAAAGACAAGAAAGAACAAAGGAAAAAGTCACTCAGAAATGGGGCAGAAAATTAGGAGACTGTAGTGATACCTGACGGAAGCTCTGCAGGCAGCCATAACGAGGGTGGGTGGTTAAGGGGTAATCATTCCTCCCCTCTCCTTAGCATGGCTGTAGGTGAACAAGCCTTCATAAAAGGAGGTCTCCTGACCAGGAAATTGATAGTTCCAGCCAGATTAAGTCTTTTGAGAGGCGACAACAGTATGGGAATGTCTAATCTTTGGAGCAAATCAGAATGTCATTCATGTTTCTACTCAGGAACAGAAGCAGATTTGAGGCATTTGACTAGGAGGAAGCAGCTTCCATTAGTGAACCTCAGTATAGCTCTGATCTCATTCTCAATAGAGTCTTAGTTTACTGTAGCATTCCTCCCTCCAGTTGATATCCTAACATCGCTTAGCAGATGAACTGAAATTGGGGAATATCTATAATCAGTTTCTTCCCTGAAAACCCAAAGATCCAATTCCAAAGCTGTTTACCAGAAACAACTAATGTCTGTTCTGGACCTTCAGCCACAGTCTCAATTATGGCCTCCAGGACAGGGTTCACAGTCAGAGGTAATGATCTAAGGACATTTCTCCTTTCTGGCATCTATGAACTCTGGCCAGGAAAGAAGAAAGATCATTTTCTCTTTCAGGCCTAGAATCCAAATTGTTGGTCTTCAGGGGCCCTGCCCCCACATCTGCCTAAACCTGCTATTGTCTTCTGTCCCAAACAGGGAAAAAGCTTAAAAGAGTAGAATTTATTGTAGAGAGAAAGCAGGCAGAGCTCCTGTATGAAAGGGATCTCTGAGGATAAATTGCCTCTGGTTAATTCTCTGTGCATATTTTGGGCCAAGCCAATATCTGTACATGTGTCCCTGGCCCAGCCCTCCAGATGATCACATACTGTCAATGCTCTGCTCACCTGGTTAGGAGAGTGGACAGGTGTTGATGCCCATCTTTATGTGTCTTTGACTTGCTTTTTAGCTGCTGAGCCTTGTTTGCTGTCTGTAGCCCTGGTCAGCATTGCTAGTCACTAACTTTACAAGTCTTGTTGGTCTCTGACCTTGGCTCGTGTCTTTCTGACTGTTAACTAAGCTAGGTTCTCTTTGTTGCCAGATTATGTGACCTGTCTGTAGTTTTACAGTGAACGTTCTCCCTTTTGCTGTCTAAGAGAAATAATACTTATTCTACGAGGATGTAGTCACAGCTTCTCTGTTTCCTCATGTTCAGCTCCTTGTATATGGGACAGTCTGGGATAGGTTTGGGCTTTTAGAAGCTATTTCACCCACAATTAAGAATATATGAAAGAGCAATGCTAAATGGATTTAGCAGATTATATGTGTATGTAGATGCATATATTTGTATATATGTAACAATTACAGAAAAACTGTAATAGATTTGAGGAGGAGGGGGGATGTGGAAGGAGTGGGAGGGAGTAGAAATAATACAATACTGTTCTAGTATGAGATTTCAAAATAAAAGAGACAAGGTGAAAGGGCATCCATGTCTTGCATATGTTCCTGGAGGTCGGGGTTGGTGAGGGGAGACAACCTGAGCCTGTAGAGCCTGGTTTTGTTTTCTAGAACCCTGCCCTTATCTTGTCAGGTTGGCTCTCATATCTGGCTTCAAGAACTCTTACTTACCTTCCTCCAAGTTCCAGATCTTTTAATCTAAATTTGAATATTCATTTCAATCATAAGATCCATTTCTAACATAACACTAGGCAACAAGTGGGTATGTTTTTAAGAGTTTTTAACTAAAAAGTGATTTAAGTGAAGAGGGAGGAGCCACTCTGTGTTAGTTGCCATTTTCTGGACTGTATAAAAAAGACAAAGGGAGAGCCAGGAAAGTTCACCATTCTCTACAAGCTGACTACATGTGTGATGACTTACTCTCACCATTCCTGCAAGTTTTCCTGAGTAACTGCCTGTCTGTTCTGAAAACTGTTTTCTTGTGCTGACTCACCACCTGTGGCTCTTACATTCTTTTCACCATGTGGAAAAGTTTATTTTGACTTTATATTTTACTGGACAATCTATTTCAGAGAAGAATTCCTCATGGTGCAAGCATGAAGCTGCTGGTGATCGTGCTTCTGCAGTCAGGCACAAAGTGAGATCCATACTGGTGTCCTCTTTGTTCAGTTAAGTACACACACAGCCCGTATCCATACTGGTGTCCTCTTTGTTCAGTTAAGTACACACACAGCCCGTGGACAGGTGCAGCCCATGTTATTACGAGTCTTCTCACAACACTCTGGAAAATCCTTTAGAGATATGCACCTAGTCTTGTCTCCTAGTTGATTCCAGGTCTTGTCAAATTAATAGTTAAGAATAGCAATCAGTTGATTTAGTCTGTTTTAAAAAATATGTTTCATTATTTTTTGTGCATGCGTGTATTGCTTGCATGTAGTCATGCAATGCTCATGTAGGTCAGAAGAGGATGTTGGATCCCCCATAAATGGATCTAAGGATGGTTGTTAGTTGCCATGTGGATTCTGGGAATCAAACCCAGGTCCTCTGCCAGAGCAGCTACTGTTCTTAACCACTGAACTACCTCTCCAGTCCTGATTTAGACTTATTTAAGAGTAGAAGAAGCTCAAAACAAATATTACAAATTAAATACATTAATTGTTGATTACTGTATAATTACTTTTACTTTCTAACTGAAACACTGAAGATACTCAGATTTCACACTAATGATAACTTGAGTCTACCTGCAATTAAAGATCAGAATGGTGATTTTAGTCTCTGCACTGATGCACCTTCCTACCAAGGAGCTAGACAAAAAAGAACACTTGACTGGGAAATACAGTTTTATTTAATTTTAAAAATATTTTATTTATTATTTTTATTTGATGTGTATAACTGTATTGTCTGCTTGTATGTAAGGGCAAATGTGTGGTGCAGTGCTCACAGAGGTCGGAAGAAGACATTGGATCTCCTGAAACTGGAGTTTTAGATGGTTGTTAGTTGACATGTGGGTGCTGGGAAGTTGAACGTGGTTTCTCTTCAAGAGCAGTCCAGTAACTGCTGAGCCCTTTCTCCAGCCCCCGGGAAACTAACTTTTATAACACCCACTTATTCCAAGTTATCTTTACAATATCGACATTAAAATATATTCAAATGGTTTTTCAGTCGAAAGATGAGCGAGGATAAAACTCACAATATGTGAGTGTGTGTGTGTGTGTGTGTGTGCGTGCGTGAAAGTAGGTGTCTATGTAGACACACATCCTGAAAACAAAATCAATGTCAAAAATGTTGTTTCCATGTTATTGGTGATTAAATCTGAATAGGTACAAGATCCCCTTCTGGGGATTTTTCACTTTTTCATCTCACTAATGGATATGTAGATAGAGAAACAGAAGGCCATGCTGCCCACCCAAACTCTCAAATCTTGTGGCTGCAGAGCCAGCATCCAGCTCTGGGTGGTCTATGAGCAGAGATGGCTCAGCATCTGCTCTCCACAGGGTCCATGTCTATTCTCCCTCTCAGCCTCCTCATAATTAATGATGTGATCATTTAGATGGCCCTCTAGAAAACCAGAATGAGTATTCTAAAGAAAGCCTTCTAAAGACAAAGAAGTTTTGACACTGACATATGGCGCATTTAGGCTGGCATCCATGACAACACAGATGTTGATAGTTGGCTGTAACAATAGCCCAAATCCAAGTTCCCAGAAATCTTAAATTTCAGAAAAGTAAAGTATTATGAATTTGATTTGGTTTGTGTCTTTCAGAGGATCATGTGCTAGATGTGTGGTCTTCAGTGTAATGACATGAATAATGATTGGTCTACTAGAAGATGGTTAGGTTACTGGGAACTCACCTTCAGAAGGGATTAATGCAGTTCACAAGGCCCTCAGTCCCAGGTTAGCTATTGTAAATTAGTGAGCTTTATAAAGCAAACCAATCACTTCTTCGTATTGCCATTTAACTTTCTGCTTCTCCATAATGTTGGAACATAACCTGGGGGATATGTTCACCAGAGATTGAAGAGATGTGACTGCCCAGACTTGCACTTTCATTATCCAGACAGTGAATTCAATAAACTTCTTTATAAATATCCAGCCAGATGTCTTTTATTAAAGAAAATGAAAATAAACTCAGAGGTGAAATAAGAATATGATCTTAAAATAGAGTGTAGTCATAACAAAAAATTTCAATTGTCAAGTTAGAAAGTGATTTTAGTTCTCTTTTTCTGACTAGTCTAACATCTCTACATTTTTTTCCTGTCTTATATTACCCATCTCTCACTTCAAAATAATATGCTCAATTTAAACTCACAGACTTTTCATTTTTATTTTTCTTTGTATTTCATTTACCAAAAATTCTTTAGACTCTTCCACCTCACATATTTTTTAATCAAAGATTATCTTTTGCTAAGAGAAAATGTGATAACACTGTTTCAAATATTTTATTGACTGACACATATGTATGATGTTGGAAACAATAGTCTCGAGCCAAGGAAATAGCTCAGTGTGTAAAGTGTTTGCGACACAAGTATGAGGATCTGGATTTGAATCTTCAGAACGCATATGAAGGTGAACACATTAAGCCATGTTTGTAACCCTGTGGTAAGACAGGATGTAGAGTCAGAAGGACCCCTGAAAGCTCAGAGAGCAGTTGTATATGCAGCACACATGTGATGAGGCATGGATACCTACACACACACACAGAGTACACACACACAAATACACACAAGTGAAAAAATATAAAATAGTATGTAGGAATTATTAAGAGATAATGCAAGTCATGTTTTGTGTACTTTATCTGCCGGCTTAGAGATTCTGCTCAAACGCTTCTAGGCTGCATACTTCCCTCATTTCTGTCTTTCTGTTATGATTTGACATTTATCCTATTTTTTCAAGTCTCATTTTTTTCTAATCTATAATAAAGTTCTAGAAATTAGATTGAACAAGGTAGTATTCAGCATATCCAAAAATGAGTATGTTGGACGAGAGGGGCTGGCTCAGCAGGTAAAGGCACATGCTGCCATGCCTGAGGACTTGATTAGATTACTGACATCCATAGTGGAAGGAGAGAACCAACTTCTGATGCATGGTGTCCCCTAGTCTCCACATACTCTCTTTGATACATCTGCTCTCATGTGTATATATGTGAGGCTGTCTGTGCATGCGCGTGCACACGTGCACACGTGCACACACACACACACAAACAAAATGAATATAGTTATTTAAAAATCCTAGTATATCAAATTCATCAATGTCAGCCTTTTAAAAGTCAAATAAAATGTAAAGAAGAATTTCCAGTACAGACAACTTTTGAGAAGCACAAGAAGATGTTCAGTCTAAGTCAAAGACTCAATCCAAGATAGTTTCTTACAGGTCCAGAAAACAAAAGCACATTTAGAAGACTTAATAGGTAAGATAAGGTATGTGGAATGTCTAAGGGAACTGCCAGCAAGTGGCATCAGGTACTACACAAAGCTTAGCCCAAATTATAGTGGGAAGGTTTAAATTTGAAGGAGAAAAAAAAAAAAAAAACATAAAGGTGAGGCCAGCAGATTCTCAGGATTGACCTACTAAGGAATTTTCTACAGTAAGTAACTTTTACCTGACAGTGTTCCTACCATGGGTTCTCAGCTCTATTTGTGATATTAATAGATAAATAGATGATAGATAGATATAGATGACAGATAGGTAGTAGATGGTTCTACATGACCAAAACCTTTGTATTTTTGTTTTCCTTTCAATAGCTAGTTATAAAATTAACTACCTGAATTTAAGGAAGAGTATGCAAATCACCATATTTTCAAGGAGTAAGCAAAATAATTGTTGAAAGTGAAATGTGCTCTACCGCATGATCAAACGAATGAACTAAGCCACAAGGAAAGTTGAAAAGTGACTAAATAAGACAGAGTACCAAACTGAATGAGCTTGAATTTACTCACCCAGCTCCTAATTGCCTTGTGACACACACCAGCTTCACTTCTACTTATAGTGTAATGAGAAGGAAACACCTACAAAAGTTGCTAAGATTTGAGGAAAAGGAGCTGCAATTTAATTAGTTCCTTCCTGGTATATGTTTTGAGAAGGCATTGGAAAGCAATACATGCTATAGATTATTAGAGTACAAACAGAAGAATTTTAATTGCATCCAAGAAGGCCTGCAAATACCTGAGGTACCCTCTCATTTATTGCAAATTATAAGCCATGTGATTCCATATATCCTGATTTGTTTTCTGTGCACTTGACAAGTGGTATGTAGAGTAAGAATTTACAGAAGAGCATTATTTTAGTGACCAGAATAAATTGTATCCAGACACGAAAGTTTTTAGGTTTTTACTGCTTAAAAGTTTCTCTACACCTTTGGTTTACCTGGGTAGTTGAGGTTACATCAAGGGGAGACCACAAGTCTAACCTAAAGGATGAGACTCAGTTCCAGATTCACTGGCCAGGATCACAGCTCCACCACAGGAGAAGACCACAACCTTGGCTCACAGGAAGGAATCACCATCCCAGCTCACAGGAGGGAACCACTGCTCCAGTTCATGGAAGAGGAAACCACAATCTGGCTCGTGGGAGGGTCCCACACATCCAACTTACAGGGTGGGACCACAGCTCTATGCTCATGAGAAAGCACCTCAGGTTCATGGAAAAGTACCCAGCTCCTGATGCATGGGAATGGACCACGACTTAGACTCACGGGGGCATGGGGGATGGGGGACAGGAAAGATCTTTTGTTCACAGAAGGGCTCCGTGACTCCAGGTTCATGGGAGTCACAGATCCAGCACACACAAGATAATCACAACTGTAGGTTCACAGGAACCACAGCTCAAGCTCACAGGACGGACCACAGCTACATGTTTACCGGAAGAGACCACAATACCATCTCACAGGCGCCAGGCTCAGCTGCAGGTTCATGGGATGAGTCTAGAGCTCCAAACTGAAGGGAGGCAGTCAGATTTCCAACTCATATGATGGGATCACAAGTCTGACTCACGAGAGGGGACCACTGTTTAAGGTTCATGGGATAGGACCACAACTCCAAGTTTATGGAAAGGGACTATGGCTTCAGCTCACATGGGGGGAGGACAACTCTGGAACTCTAAAGTGGACCACAGATTCAGGTTTACAGGAGGGAATCAAAACTTTAGCTCCCAGGAAGTGACCACAGTTCCAGCTCTTGGGAGGTGACCACAACTCTGTCTCACAGGAGACCATAGCTCTACTTCACATTTGGGCTTATGTAAGGGGTTCACAGTTCCATCTGCCTGGAAGTTGAACAGCTCTAGGTTCATTGGGGGGACCACAGCTCCAATTCTTGGGAGGCCCCTCCCCTTTAGGCTCCTAGAGGTGACTTCAGGTACACGTTTATGGGATGGGACCACAGGTCCAAGTTTATAGGAGGCAATGCCAGTCACAGGCTCACAGTGTCAGACCAAAGCTCGGATTCAGCAGAGACAGGTTTAATTTAACTTATGAGAGGGGAAAACAGCTCCAGGCTCATGGGAGACAACCCCTGTTCTAGGCTCATGGGTCACAACCACAGTTACAGGTTGAAGGGAGATATCTTAATTACATTCCTGTTATTGTGATAAAACACTATGACTGAGGGAACTTACAAAAGGAAGAGTTTATTTAGCTTACGGTTTGAAAAGTGCAAGAGTCCACCATGGCAGGGAGGCATGGTGGCAGAGGTGACTGGAGTACAAGCAGAAGCTAAGTGCTCACATCTTCAAGCAGACAGAGGAAGTCGAGAGTGACTGGAGATCCTGTAAGGCTTAAGGATTTTCAAAGTCTGCTCCAGTGATGAGCTTCCTCCAGCATGGCTACACTTTCTAAGGCCAAAGAGATGGAGCCTTTGGAGGACAAACCACCACAGGGGAGGACTACAGCTCCAGGCTCATGGGAGGCAATTGTGTTTCTAGACTCACAGGACAGGAACTTAGCTCCAGGTTCACAGGAACTAACCCCAGGACACAGGTGCCACTCATTCTGTAGATTTTAGGCCAGGATTAAATCTGAGCTGTGTACAGGATTCAGGGAACTCTGGTTGGAGTCCAATAAAGGCAAATTTTGGTTACCTGGCAAACAAGTACATAAAGCATACAAAGTATTATCACTCTATCTAATGGAATATCACTAGAGATAGTATTAGTCTTTTACAGAAGAACGCAGAACACTGAATTATTAAAGGTCACAAAAGTAAAGATCTTTGCACTGTGTCCTTTTATCTAACCTGTTCTGAACTTCTGTCCTAACATTCTCCCAAAGGCATTCAGGAACATAGTAAAAAACATAAGATCTAATTAGATTGAAGGTCAAATAACTGATTCATACTCTTCTCACAAACCACATAGACATGAACTATTGTTCAGATGGACCAACTTGCTTCGATTATAAGTGCATAGTTGTTCTTCGAAATGTGTACTTGCCTTCTGAGAGATACAGTTAGTCTTATACTTATCTATAAAAAATTAAGGGCATGTTCACATTTTTAGACACACACACATGCACCTAACACACATGCAATCATACTATGCACACCTTTGCTTATTTCAGTTTTTCAGGACAGGATGACTACTTTTCCATCAGCCTACTCTCTTCCCTTGTTCCATTTTGTAGTAAGACGCCATGGCACTTGGAATAGTCTTTATTTGAGGTATATTTCCTGGGCAACCACCTATCTCCCTCTCAATTAAATAAATGCTTTAAGCCTTCACAAGTCTTCATACACTTTGCCTCCTTTCTTTAGGGAGAGACTTACCTGAATTCCAAATTTTATAATGTAACTTTGCCCTGTAAGCACATTATGGGAAAATAATAGTTATACTATTTGTCAAATTATAATAGAATGCATCTGTTGAAAATTTACTTCTTGTAATCATATGGGCTTTAGGAAGACAATAGTTTCCTTAGTCCTATGTTCTACCAATTAGTATATTAATTGACACCCAGTGAACATTCAGTACAGGATAAATGGATGGATACATAAATGAAAAATCCCAAAATAATAAAAACAAACAAATACAAAACATTCATTGAGCACTGACTCATACTGAGTTTATGAGCTAGAGCACTTAGCTATAAATACAAATGGGAAGAGGAAGGTGACAGAAACATTTGTTTAAGGTTTGAGTACTTGCTTTTTATTTATTTAAAATAACATGCTCAGAAACAATTTTGACACTGGGTGAATTTGCCCTCTATTATTAACTGTGTTTTCTCCTAAGACTATCATCTAGGATTTTGTCTATGGCATAGCATAAAAGTCACAAAATAAAAACAATTTGATTAGGTGAGAAAAATCCCTATAAGCTTCAAGTCCCAAGTTCCTTATTTATTTACATGAAGAGGCTGTAACCTTTTCTCCAAAGAACAACCACCTCATTTAGAGATCTTAAATCTATTGCTGAAAATTAGCCTAGGAGCTAGGGACTAAAATCTATAAGAATTGAATCTGGCTCAAGAAAAATCTAGGTATAGTTACCTTAAAAAAAAAAGATATTAATGAAAAGGGACCTACAGCCCAGCTCTCTTTCCACAGTCTGACTCATTGACAGTCACAGTTCAGTGATAGCCATACAGAGCTACACAATCACTGACTGTACTTGCTACGAGTTTATTTTCAAAAGTACAAATGTTTGTCAGTTCTGGATAATTCAGGTAACTGAGTGTCACCTGGCAGATGTCACACTTCTGATTAGCTTTTAAGGCCCTGCCCAGCTGTTTTCCACGGTGTCTGCTCTTTTGCATTTTCACTTGCAATATATCATGTTTCCACTCTCTTCAGGTCTCCACTGATACTTGTTATTTTCCATGTCTTTTAAGCTTTTGTGTTTTTTCATTATGATATTTCTGTATGTTAATAAACTTTGTTGATACCTGACATTCCCCCGTCTTGTCCCCAATTCTCCACACATTATAGACCTAGTCATCTCTCACATAGACTTCTACATCTAACTGGAATGGCCTGAGCTGGAGTACATGGAACACACAGTTACTGGAAATTCCTAAGACTTCTACTTAAGGTGCATTGAGAGACATAACATTTTTAATGTGCTATGCACAGAGTTGTTTCAGGCACCGACGTTGTGATTTTTAATAACTACTTAATTCTTGAGCACCAATATCATGACCTGTCTGATCATTTTCTTCCCCCAAAGGCTAAAATTGAAAAGACTTTATTCTGTTATGAGAGGAAAAGACTATGTAAAAAATAATCAAGTCTTTGGAAGTTAGAAAATGAACATGGTAAAATGTTCATTTGGGAGTTTAAAGTTGTCTCTTGTTAGTGTTGATGTCTGAAATTAGATTTATTCTCTCATACAAGAAAAAAATAATATTAATAAACACCCACAAACAAAGCATTTTATCCTTGTTCCATCTTTTCAGCCTAGTAAAATTATTTACAGTGGGGTCTGTATATTGAGTGGTCACTTCTTGGAGAAACAACCAAACATCTATTTCTCCCAGATAGGGCATAGAGGACAAACCAATAAATGAAATGAATCTACTCAAGTCTTCTATGTCAAAATAATTAGCATAACTTGGGTTACTTACATGAGCATGGGAAGCATAATGACATCTACACCACTGATAAAAAATGCTTTCTCTTTTTCTCTCTATTTCTCCAGCAATCGTTAACTGTCTTATATATCCTTGAGAAGAGTTATGATTACATGTGACTTCTCAACTAGCAACAAGTAACTGTCTACAGATCTCTGGGTTCTGATTAGGTCTCATGAACATGAACGCTAACTTTGTTCAGGACTCCTTCACAACTACAGACAGTTCACGATTTCTAGGGCTCCATGATACCCAGAAAACAGTGCTCCACAATGATAGATGCTCG
Organism: Eospalax fontanierii; assembly: GCA_035773235.1. Classification (NCBI taxonomy): domain Eukaryota; kingdom Metazoa; phylum Chordata; class Mammalia; order Rodentia; family Spalacidae; genus Eospalax; species Eospalax fontanierii. The sequence goes on along the minus strand of CM069529.1, from coordinate 48,284,852 downwards.
AGAAACATAAATGCCTAGTTTTCCTGAGACAGGAAATACATACTTCTAAAACTGTAAAGTGTCATAGGAAGAGAATAACCCTCTTCAATGTTGTGAGTTTTCCTCTGTTCTCATTTTGAAAGTGTTACCACACTCAAACTTGTTTTCATTCCTGATGCAATGGCTGTCAGGATTCCAACCAGATGGTCCAGACAGAAGTGTTATGAGTTTGTGTCAATATCAAGTTAAAATAGTTTTTACTGAAAATAATCTCTGCAAGACTTTCTTAATAACAATAGTCCTGGTTCATAAATGAAACATAAACAAAAGTTATTTTGAAATATTTATCACAAACTCATAAGAAAATTGGATATGCAGATATGGGGGAGTTGTGTGAGACAGGATTCATGCTTGGGAAGAGCTTAGTGTAAAGGGAAACGGAGCAGGGAGGATTGAGGTGAAAGATGTGGTTCTTTGTAATTGAAGCCATGTTTAAAATGACATAGGAGAGAGGGAAAGATCATGAAGGCCTCATGTGACACACAGGCACATTGTAAATGCAGTGGAACTAGATCATTACACCTGTGGAATTTAAAACACCTACGCTGGAGGTGAGAAGCGGGCGTTCGGCCAAGTCAAAAGTCCTCACATGCTAGTGGCATTGCATAAACTCAGCAATAAATCCTCCCTCATTTTATGTGTGCCTAAGTAGGCTAGTTTCCGCCCTCTCTCTTTCTCTCTTTCTCTCTAGTCTTTTCTCATATTCTGAAGATGCCCAAAAGCTACAAAACGCACGGTGCCTGCTTGTCAGTAGGGAATGCTGTTGCGGATGGAATGAATTGCTGGCCCTTAAGGGAAATCTGTGATGAAAATCTTCCCTTTCTTCCCTGAGGCACAGTGACCCTCTCACACTGATCCTTAATTCTTGCTGGCTTCCAGCTGGCATTCATCTCTGATACACATCCTGTGTTCTTGATATTAGGAGACACTTAGAGTGTGGTTGGCATGGAATAGTCCCCAATGAACAGGAAAAACAACACAAAAGCAGACTGAGAATAAAAATAGTTGGAAAGGAAGCAAAGAGATGAAAGAGGGAAGAAAGCAGTTTGGCATAAATGTGCTCATCACATCTCCCACACCAATAAACAAGCAAATGAACAAATACCATGTCCTTGCTGCTTAACATTTTGGAAATAGTCAAAAATGACATTAGGTAGGCAGATGCTTTAGTCACTTTCTGTAAATAAAATACCAGAATTAATTTCAAGATATGTAGCAATGCTAGGTTAAAGGTATAACAAGAAGGTATTAATTCCATTACAAAGATATAAATGCTCCTAAATTGTAACACCTGGTGACAGACTCTGTACTACAAGATTCTGCTTAGCTCCTGGTCTCCCTTGTCTTAAACTCCTTCCCTTCACCACCATGTTTCTTTGTATAACCTGCTGCCCCTATTTGAATGTCACCATCTTCTCTATTTCACTCTTCAAAACCCCCATCTCCTACTGTTTCTCTCTCTCTCTCTCTCTCTCTCTCTCTCTTTCTCTCTCTCTCTCTCTCTCCTTCTTTCCCTTTACTTCTCTGGTTTGTTTAGATTTTCCTGGTTTCTGTACTTATATGATGATGTAAACTCATATACAAGGGCTTAGAACTCAAATCCACAAAGGAGAACATAAACATATGTTGTTTGTTTTTCTGAGTCTGTGTTACTTCACTTAGTATAACAGTTTCCAGTTCCATCCATTTACCTTCATGATTTCATCTTTCTTTACTGCTGAGTAGAACTTCATTGTGTAAATGTATCACATTTTCATTATCTATATATAGCACTTTAAACATAGCCAAATACATGACTGGAGAGGTCACAGACCTTAGAGAAAACCCTAAGGATTTCACATTCTTAGACAAACGTAATTTCTTACTATATGCTAATTATGGATCCTTACATTTATAGACAACTATGCCAGTCACCACTCATCGAAGAAACAGAGACTATTACATTATTCTGGTCACACACAGAGAATAAGTGTCTGTGAAATGCCTAAGTGATAACATCTACATGGAACCTATAGGCTCACAGAATATAGTTGAACAAGGGGTTGAGAGAATACCAATGCATCTCTCATCTCTCATCAGTGAACCTCCCTCATGCAATGGAGAGCAATGAACACAAGTGGACACAAATGATCACAGTACAGAGAATAAAATTCTGCACAGTGCAGGACCCTGGGCAGGACTCTTACATTAAACTCCACCCGTGTAGAAGGAGGAGAAGAGAGATGGTAAGAGCCAGAGATGGAGGTGCCTGACTATGTAGAAACAAAGTCTTATAGATTCCTGGGACCTTGCTCATGTGAAGTTACAGCAATGGTATGAGCGTGCAAAAGACCCATGCGAATTCATCAGGAAAAATTCTAGCATAGTAGAACTGTGCAAATGGGCAGCAGGCCCTTATCTAAGCCAAATAACTATTAGCAGCATTTTAATGCTGGGTGAGGGAGAGTAGATATTCTTTAAGAGAGGGACTCTAGATAGGCTGACTAGACCCTAGTGGATGAACTTGAACTAGGTAAATCTGGGAACACTAACTTGACTTGATAGGCCTTAATATAAATGACAGAATGTGTGAAATACAGTGGGGCCTATGGGAGAGTGTGGATGGGGGAGGGGCATAAAGATGAATAGGATATTGAGTATGGAATACATAAAAATTCAATAAAATAGATAAAATAAATATTTTCCCGCTTGGTGTGTGTGTTTCTGCATTCTCGTGTGTTTTGAAAAGACATTGAAAACTTTTGGCAGTTCCTCAGTAGAGCTGGGCTTGCTCTCTGGCTTCTACTCTCACGTCTTCTTCAGATGAACCTCTACTTAGTTACCAGTGGTTTTTTTGTAATTACTCTGAAATATTCTTTTGCACGAACCATCACTCTGCTTCCCTCACAGTTAGAGTAGTTTGAATTCCTTGCTTCATCATCCATAGAGCTTGTCATTGCCCAAATGCTCAATCTGTCTTCCCAGTTCTCTGTCATCTGTTTCCAAAGAACTTTATTTACCAAACCTTTTATGTTCTTTGAGATCAAATTAAAGAATGATTTTCATGCTAAAGACTTCACTGAACAAAGGTCCTGATTTTCCATCTGTAGTATTTAGCAGCAGATATGTTTCTTAAGCATTCATCATTCTTTTGGTGTAAGCTGTCACTGTGTTTGGCAAACTGCCTGTGCTCAATAAATATATATAGAAAACTAATCACCTAATGAACTCATTAATTAATCAGGAATCTTTCCCTCCATGTCTCATTTTTAAAAATATGGAATAGTGCTGTTTTTCAAATTATACTTTGATACTCTGTTTAGTGTCCCCATTCTAAATGTTTATGTCATTTATATGTACACATATCTATATACTACAAAGGAAGTGGGATTTTTAAGACCAAGGCATTTTGGCAGAAGGACACCTCACTCCATAGCTCTTCACACTTCCACATTAATCCATAAAATACCAGGTGAGTGTCACAGTAACAAATACCCTTGAATGAATGAATTTATAAACCTATGTAAATATAAATGATCCCCACATCAACATCTAAAAGAAAAGCAAAGATGACCTGATTCAAGTGAAAGCCAAGAAACTGAAACAAATGCTCTTAAGGTTCCCTGTAGTGAAGTCTGATTTAACCAGTGGGAGCTGGAATGGACCTCAATATCATCTAAATAGTTGCACAACTTTGGGGGAAACAGGATTGACTGATTTAATGAACAACTTAAACAATGATGTAGAAGGGAGGCAAAAATTACCAAAGTCACCTATAGGTTAACTGAAGAGAGCGAGTTTGGATTGCTCTCATTTTGTCTACTTCCCGTGGCCAGCTTTGACTTGGTTGAGGTATTATTATATTCAGGGAAAACCAGAACTGGCAGAATAAACATATATGTTTAAATACTTTATTAATCAGCTTTCTTCAAAATTATAACAACAGATGAATCACAGAGTTTGAGAACCTGATAGATGCTCTGTCCTTGAGGTTGGATTGGGTCCCACTGTGGCTGTTAGCCTCACACTGAGAAGGTGAAAACATCAGTGGTTCAGTGGTTGCTCACTCCTTAGGGCTGATTGTCTCAGCAGTCCCAATCTGGTGTCCCAAACATGGAGGGTTCCTGAAGATTTTCTTGTCCACAGGCAATGATAGAAACCAGGAAATACTTGTTCAGATATCAACAAAGGAATTCACAGCCTCAGCAACAGGGTAAATCAACTTGACAGCAAGAAGGAAGGCCAAGGAAGCCAAAGGCAAATAATCTTCCTTCTGCTCTGCCTCTTTTTATCTGGGCCAGTGCCAGAAGTTACCACCCACATTTGAGGAAGGTCATACCAAGTCAGTAAAGGCAATCAGGGAAAATCCATAGTTGAGCATCATTACTCAGATATCTCTAATGTGTGGCAATTTGCCATTAAAGCCAACCATCTTAGTTGGAGTGATTGATTGAATGATTGATTAAGGAACAAATGTTTCACTATGGAGACCAGGCTAGCCTCAAATTTTTCCCAGTGCTCATAGAATTCTGGCATTCTAGGATCACAGGCATATAGTATCACACCCAGAATGATTTTTCTTAGTTTTTATTATCTCTCATTTCAGTGAACTTGAAAATATGTGTTTGCATTTAAAATAATATAACTGCACATGGCAGGACTTCTTTATAACTCTAAATTATTTAGGAGAGCCACACTAGCATTTTTTTTTCTGTAAAAAGAAACTCATTAGATGCAACAACATATTTTATGCAATTAGTACTTGTAGAAGAAAAAGGAACAGCTAAGCACTTTTGGAAAAGGAGGCTTTATCATAATATGATTCAGTTATTAAAAAATAATAACAATAACTATTTAAAATTGAGTGTTTTCTAGATTTCCACTTCAGATAATTGATTGGGCATAGCAAAGCTACTGATTACATTAAAATTTTGATGAGGCTAAAGAACATTTAAACCCAGCATTGTAACAATATCACCACCATAGAATATCCAGAAGCAAAAAATAACTCTAATAAAATGAACTAGAAAAGTCCAAGTTTTGAGCACAGATGTTAAAAGTGAAAGTAATATGAAATACTTTGATTTTCCATGTATATTTCTTTGAAGATCTCTAGCACTGAAACATCAATTGAAAGTACTTCATAATTAGTAATGTTACAAGAAAAAGAAATATGTGAGAAAAGAATGAAATTATAACTGGAAACTAGGGTGTATTTTATTATTGGACAAGTAGATTTTCTCTTCTGTTTCACAGAATTTGTGATGGCTAAATATTTCTATCTTGTCAGTCGAGGTCCATTCTTGACCTGGGAGCTCGCTGGAATACTCTGTGCACACAAGTAAATTGGGATAAGGCACAGGATGGGAAAGCAGCAAGGCCTGGGATGATTACAGAATCCCTTTGTCCACCTTCTCTGTTGGCTGCTAAGCTTTACCCTGTGCAGAGAACAAACAAAAGGAAAGGTTTAGAGCCTGCAGAGCCCTGCAGAGCAGAGTAGAATGAGAGAAGGAAAATAGTCAATTGTGGGAATGGCTTTTACAAATGTTCAGTATCTGAACTAATTAATGACTGTTAACTAACCCTAGCAAAACCACATACTCTGGTCTGATGACTGAGGTGTCTCCTTGGCAACCTCAGTTTGGTACTCCACCGAAGAAGATAATGAATGAATGTGGCTATGCTTGAAAATTAACATATCAAACCTCTGCAAGCAGTGTGCCCACCAACTGAACACAGTGGAGATTGGGAAGGAGATGTGACCTTAGAAGAATGAGTTACTGTGGATGGAAAGGCTAGATGGTCTGTTAAGACTAAGGATGAAGCTAAACTTTAACTTCCCAGTAATGCTCCAGAAAACATTTTGAATAAATTATGGGTGTGGTCTGATGAGGGTAGAGGGGGTGAGGGACACAGACAGTTCAATCTGCACAGGTTGAGGGGACAAGAGAGATCCATTGGTACAGTTCAGGGGGAAAAATGGTTCTAATAGATAGCTAAGGGTACTAGTGTCCTCCAAGTTTAGGCCCACTCTGAAAAACTTAATTTGAGAGCCAATCTATTTGTTCAAGCGACTATGATGTTGGTGTAATAATTGTCACTGTTGATCAAAGACCAATATGGCAAATGAGCTGAACATTTCTCTGTCATTACAGAGTTAATCTCTGGACACATATGAGCAAATTAATAATAACTTGCACCTACCTAACTAGAACCCCACAGTTTACAAAGCAATTTTTTACGATGAAAATGTACTGTTTATTTATATGGTCACTGTCATTCACAAGCAGAAGTGTTCAGGGGAGAGATTAGACTCATATTGTTGACATAAGGAGCAGGAAGAGCACTGTTTGAGTTCAGGTCAGGTTTTCCTCTATCCCCGTCTCTGTTTTATTACTTCTCAGTGTCTTCTGACTTCCTTCCTCCCTTCCTTTCACCTCCTCTACTTCCTTTCCCATCTCTCTTTTTTGATATGTGCCTTCCTTCACAGTTCATTCATCAGTTTATCACTACCTTACATTAACGTACAAATGATTCTGTTCATTATTTTATACCCTTCAGTATCATTTCCTAATCTTAACAAGAAAATCACAGTACATTTTTAAAATATTTGGCTCCATATAAAAAATAAAGTATCTTTCTTTCTGAGAATAGGATTAGTAGTCTATAAGCAATTGTAATACTCCAGACGATCATGTAATGATAAAATAAGTGGATTGACTGACCCGTACAATAGCAAAGTGTCTGTGCTAAGAAATTCTACTCAGTGGGAACAATTATAGTGAAGTCAACGTCTCAGGTTCATGCCACTGAATTTTAGCAAAAGCATACTGCAATCTTGTTTCCTGAGTCTCAGTTCAGTACTGTATCCACTAATTGTTCAGAGGTAAACTAGAAGTCCTATACTAGAGAGGCCAGTGATTGTGCCGTCAGGAAACAGGGAGCTAGAGGTGGATGTTTGTAGAACACTTTTCTTTGGATAATTTCTTCACTTGTCAGATGTTCCTATTTCCAGCAGCAGATCTCATAGTATGAGGTCCTTCACAAAGGAAATTAAGTTCTCTTGAGAGATAGCATTGGATTCCTCCCAGCTTCCTCAGGCAACCCAGCTTGGTCTTCCGAACAAAAGCACAAAATTTGGGCTGGAAACTTAGCACATCTACAAAGTCCTGGCATTACAAGCTTCGAGACCTGAGTTCAATGCCCAGAATGCATGTAAAATTGCTGGGCATGGCTGGGGAAGCAAAGACCATTGGAAACCTGGAATACACTTACTGGCCAGCCTAGCATAATTTCTGAATTCCAGGCCAATAAGGATGAATAGTGTCCTGAGGTTGACATCCAAGGATGTTTTCTGGCCTTCACACAATGGTGTCCACATGTGCATATTGATTTGTTCACACTTCTGTATACCTACAGACACAGAAACACACACTGTATTTAAAAAATAAAATATAGGCATAATAAATCCATATTTAAAATATAAAGCACAATTTCAAATCCACTGTCACATAAAGTAAGTGTAAACATACAGCTTATATATTCTTGTCAGGGAGAGCATGCTGATTCATGAATACAGTCCTGTGTCTCCAGGGCAGAGTCAGGTAGGAAGAGAAGAGAGCATGGTAACTGGAACTGCATATCAAGGGAGTACATATGGGTCAATTTAGGTTTGGGGAAGAATGATCATATAAGCAAGATAAAGGAAATGGTGGGACTATAGCATCCCCAGCCTGTTATGTGGGAAGATATGCCTTTAATTCGTATTTCTGGCCAGGGATTTGAGCCATGCATGTGTTAAGAACTAGGTTCCAAGTCAAAGGCTCTCAGCCTTCAGTCTGTTATGAGACAACCACACATTCCAAAAGAATGCTAATAGATAATAAAATTTCAAGATTTCACTACATACGCCCCCCAGCATGTGCCTATGTGCCATTTACTGTGATCATTTTTTGTTGCATTTTTGAGATTTTCATATAATATAATATTTTTGGCATTTAAATCTCTTCCCCTATTCTCCCTTTTTAACCTCCATCTAATTTAATATGCTATTTATAATATATATTAGATAGTACATATTATATATATATATATATATATATATATATATATATATATTTGTACACACACACACACACATTAAAGTCCATAGAGTCTAATTTGTGTCCCCAAATGTCTTTCTGTATAGATCTATCCACTGGAGCCTAGTTAACCTACCATGAAACACAGGCTTGAAAGAAACTGTCTTTGCCCCTCAAAGAAGCCATCTGTTGACACAATTTTTTTTGGTAGGATTGGAGCATTTTACCCACTTCATCATATGTATGCTAGGACTGTTCCTGGTTTGAGTTTCATAGGACTTGTACATCCTTTCAACTTTGCTGTGAGTGCACAGGAATAGCCAACCAGTTGTCTGAAAGCCTCTGTTTCTTTGTGGTCATCCTTACACTTACAATCTTTCCACTGTTTTTTCCACAATGATGCCTGAGACTCCGAAGGCAGAAGTTTCATATAGGTTAAAAGGAATTATCTAATAAGGCACTAGGGTGGGGAGGTTGGGGCATCACCCTTTCTAGACATCATAAACTAGTGAAAAATAAAAACAAAATCCTCAGGACTGGAGAGATGGCTCAGTGGTTAAGAGCACTGGACACTCTTGCAGAGAACCTAGGTTTGATTCCTAGTACTACATGGCAGATAACAACCATCTGTACCTCCATTTGAAGCGGATCTGATGTGCTCTTCTGACCTCTGTGAACACTGCATGACAATGGTGCATTCACATATTTTCAGGCAATGCAGTCATACACATAAAATAAAAATGATAAATAAAATAGAAGAATTCCAGTTAATCTTACTTAAAAATAGATGATAGAAAAATAGATAGTAGATAGATAGATGATAGGTAGGTAGATAGATAGATAGATAGATAGATAGATAGATAGATAGACAGATGATAGCTTAAAAACTTCAATGCCGGGAATGTATTCCTTCTTTAGAAGCTGTTGTCCATGGGTCCAATAGACCCTCATACAATACAGGCCACTGTCTCTGCTTTTGGTTACCCAGCTGTTCTGTGATAATTATTAATGAAGTTTCTTGCTTTGTTTTTATACATTCTATAGGTGTTTTTATAATCTCAGAGAATACAAAGGGTAACGGTTGCTTTTTATTCATAATTTCAGCCCTTAAATTAACCCCAAGTTGACTCATTTAGAGGAATGAAGTTTCAAGTATATTTTATCATTTCTATGAGTTGAATGTTTTAAAATATTATTTACATTGAGTATAGATTTTAATTCATATGCTTCTTCTTTGTAAATCACAGGAAAATATTATTGAATCTTCCTATAAAGAAAATGGCATTTCCAGAAATTATATAATAAATATATAGTCTAACCAGTTTCTTGGATCTACCTGTCACAGCCCTTTTGTGCCCGAATTTACTACGTTCAAACGTCTGGAATTTAAGAAATAAATTTCTTTGGTCCATGCAAGTTTAATCATGAAGTACAGTTAAGGTAAATTTAGTAGGAACTCTATCAGATTCAGGGCCAGATTTTGCACAGGATTTAACATAAAATGAAAATAAGGAACTTCTTGTTAAAATAATTTTTAAAAAAGAAAGTTTCTATTTTCCTGTTTTGTTGTGATTTGATTTAATTTTTCATGTTTCTCCATCTTTGATATCTGGGACTCATTACTACACTTCCTCTGCCATGGGGTTATTGATTCCTGCTGGCTCTTAACCTGTTGAGAGTTTTGAGCCAGTTATTTCTAATTCTTTCATTGTATTTACTGAGAAGTCTGCTTGCCAATCTTTTAATACAGTGAATTGCATTTTTGATTTTTAAATGTTGAACAATGTGACATGTGCTTACTAAACCTCTATCAATACTGATCAATTGTTGAAACTATATTACTAGATCTGAAAAATGAATAGCCAATAACATTTATTTCTTCTCATTTGTTTATTGATTGTGTGTGCATATGTGTGCATTTGTGTGTGCATGTGTACAATTCTCTCTTTCCACTATATGTTGTCTAGGAATCAAACTTAGAGTGTCACACTTGGTGGCAAATGTATTTACTGTCTAAGCCATCTCACCTGGCTGCGGATTATTTAAATTATTTGGAAATGAATATATCACTGAGAAGGTAAACTGGGAAATAGTCCCGTATTTTAAAGTCATGGTTTCAATTTATTCCTTAAATATTTGGGTAAAATTTACCCATGATGCCATCAGAGGACCGTTTTTATATTAGAAAACTTACTAAAATATGCTCAGATTATTAAGTCTCTGACTTACTAATAATTTCCATTTCATTTGTACTGTGGAATTCATTCCATAAAGGTGGGTGTGCCCTTGTTATCTCCCTCCACTATCTCTAGAATTGGGGGCTGTGTTCTCTTACTCATGATATTTATATTGCTTTCTGATACTTTTCCTTGAATCATCAGAGACTTGTCAATTTTATTGATTTGATTTTTAAGCTCTGCTTGTCGCTCTGTACATTTATCTGTTTTGTTTTTCTTACATCAGTTTTTTGACTCTCTTTTTTTCACTTATGCAAGCTTGAATTCATTTGCAGATTGGAAATATATATCATAGGCTAAATTAAAATCAAACAAAATAAGAATATTTGAAAGTTCCCAGAATCAGAAACACTAATATTTGAGTAGATGGGACTAAAAGTCTTGATTGATGGTAATTCCTTCCATACATGAGGTAAATTTTAATACTGTATACAGTAAATAAATATAAATTATGGTCAATTAAAATATTATAGGTCAAAATAAAAATTTTAAACAGATTATTTTATGCTAAGAAAATCATTACACACAGACTAGTTTCCTGTTAGAGTTTCAGTGGAGACACGCATGTTCACTTATTTATATTTGATGACTGTTTTGCACTACAAAGTTGAAGGTGCACACTTTCTGCAAGAGCATTATGTTTCTCAAAGCCTAGATCATTTGCTACCCTATTCTGTTATTAAAAAAATGTCATTTTGGTTGTTAGCCTTTGCTTTTATTGTTTGGGCCATCTCTCCAGCCCATGAAATCCTGTGAATGGACCATGGGGGGATGTGCAGATAGTGGAGGGATCTAAATATAATTAGGACTTATTTATGAAAAGCACAAAATTCAATAAAAATATACATTAAAAAGAAATGTCATTTGTTGACCTTTCAGATAACTGAATGAAACTTTTATCTATTTGCACTCACACACACAAACACACACATACACACACACACACATACACACACACATTCACAGTGCTTTAGCTGTGTTCCCAAAATTCATGTCACACATGGCTTGAGAAATAGCTTACCCATTAAAGACTATGGTTGATATTAAAACGTGAGGAGTTCATTTTCCAGAATGTGTGACATGTTATAATTATGTTTTTATTTAGTACAACATAAAGTCTATGTTCCTATCTCTGCTTTGATCATTGGCTTATTTTAATATGTGTGAATTATTTTTTGAGTACTAGAGAGTTTTCCTCATAGCTTGATAGTATTGAATTCTGATTCAATACTTTTGTTCACAGAGAACATTTTGGTCAATTTCTTCACCATGACTAATAGGTTTGTTACGCTCTAAAATATACCCTCATTTGGCAAATGTTACATAGTCCTTTGTAGAGGATGCCCAGAGCACAGAAGTGTAAATGCGTTTCTTTCTTGACTTAGAGACTCACTGAAAACAAAAATCTATAAAAATTTGCATCTATGCTCCTTTCTGTGTAATCTGATTGTCAAATAGAAAGTTATTTATCATATTTTAACTTCAATACTGAGTTTTTTTTTTCTCTGACATAAAAAAAATCTGATGTGTATGTTCTGTGTCTTTTCTGGAAATTGTCTCATTCTAAATTCTAAATTGTCTCATTTAGATTTTATATATACATTGTAATTTCTAATACTTTAAATATGTGATCATTGTTCACTTACGTATTATTTTTGCATCTTCTCTTACTCTTCATGGTTGAAAACCCCTAACACAGTAAAATGTTTGCACTGTCTCTTAAATCATCAACGTTCTTTTCATTTTTCTTTCCTTAGATTTTCCTCCTGTGTTTCAGTTTATTAATTTTTCCTGGGTTGCTTCCAAGTGACGTAATTACTTATTTGATGAGTATCCTACTCGCCTCACCCAATAATGTTTCCATATTTTAACCTCACTCAATAATGTTTCCATTGTGAATATTTTACTTTTCATGTGTATAGGTTTCATTCAAACTTAAAATTTAATTTTAATATGCTTAGGGATACTTTACGTGCTTGAACATTCATATCTACTTTAAAATATTTACATGCTAAATTCTAATAATTTTTTATTTATATTTTAGCTAGTTTGTTTGAGTCATATGTGTAGGCATACTTTTAATAACTCTGGATTCTTTGCATTTCTGGCACTGTTATACTTGGTTATATTACATAAAATGGTCTTGGTATGAGTTCTAGAAGTCTTTTGAGGCTGTTTTCCAAATTTTTCATGGACAAGTAAGTAGTCTTACCTAGACAAGATTTTTTTTCTCTCTCTCTCTTAATGCTTGATGCTCCTGGGACAACTAGGAAGAACTTTCTTACACAGTGAGGTGCTCTCAAACCAGAACAGTCCCTTCTACTATGCTAACTTTAGAATTGTTCATCTTACTGCTTTGTTATAGTTGTTATTGTTTATGTGTTTGTTTCCAGTCACTGCAGTTTGGCTATCTTTAGAAACCTCACACAAAGACTGAAGAAGGAAGTTTCTATTCCTATTTCTAAATTTCAGAAAATATTCTTGCTCTGATCTTGTGATTCACAAGGTCCATCCCTTTGAATTTCTTTAAATTATGCTATCATTCACCCTATCTGTGGGAACACTATGAGAGTCTGGAAGTTCTCTTTTGCTGAGTTCACTTCAAAGCAATGAAATGGTATAGAAAACGTTAATCTTATAAACTTAACTTTATAAGTGGCACAAGCCTTGGAGAGGTGCCCAAAAGAATTTGAATGCATGAGACTTTTTCTTTCTTTGATATTTTTGGTCTCTCTGATTCCTTCCTTAACAATACTGGTTTTTAAAATATGTTCTTTGCTTTGAAATTGTGGTCACTGTAAGTCCTTTAGGGTATTGTTAGCTCTCACTTTAAAGTTCTTTATTGTTAACCTAAATCAGACCATCTGCTGGGTTTTCATAAAGCAAATTCAAAAAGAAAAATTCAAAACTTGAATTAGCTGTATGTATCCTTAGATTTAGGATCATATTGCACATTAACTAATGAATTTTACCAGTCCTTGTTCTTTAAATATCTGGTGAGTGGTTTGAGAACTCTGAGTACTGTAATACATAAATATGAGTGTCTTCGCCTAAATAACCTCATTAATGGAACGCTATCAGCTTTTAGGAGAGCACAGTCTAAGTTAGCACTCTTCCACTTCAGGAATTCCAATTAGTTTGCAGATTTAAAATGCAAATTTTCTTTCTCTGTATAGTTTTGAATTGTCAGAAAAAAAGTAATTTTGCTACTTCTGTATTATAACTATATTTTTGTCATTTTTGTCCATTTGTCATGTGAACTTTGATTCTCCAACATGAAAACCATATAGAATCAAGCAATAGAGTGTCTGATTTTGTGTTTTTTATTCAATCCAGAGACCTTGAACAATTCTATTAATTTTTCTCAATATATTCTTCTTAAATAAAAAATATTTTAAAACGAAAATATTTTCTGCTCATAATACTTTCTAATACTTGCTATAATATAATGTGGGGGCAATTTATTAATTACATAAATTAAGTCCATAAATATTTCATACTAGATTTTGACATTTGTATGTTTATTTCAGGTAGCTATAACTTCAAGAATGGACGAGCAGGGAAGAAAACTTAAATAGAAACTACCCCATCCTAGATGATGGCTGACTTTCAAGATATGATTACCAGTTTTGATCGTCACCTTGACAGAGCTGAAAGATGACTAGAACAATGAAAGCACATCTTTGAAGTGTCTGTGACAGGTTTTGCAGAGAAGACTGATTTGGGGGAAAGTAGCTGAGGAGAAAGTCCAGCATCACCCGACAGACTGGGGACCTGGGTGAAATAAAAGCAGAAAAGCAGAAGTCAAGCCAGTGCACTTAGGCACCATTCTTTCTGAACAAGTGTGCCAGTTGCTACTGCATGAATTATGTGTAGCAGGCCCCAGTGTCTTCATTCTTTCACCAGGGATTCCCATCTGCAGCTCTTCAAGTAGCTTCTAGGCATGGAGAGTGAGGCTGAGTAACTTGACTCGTTAAGATTTAACATAAATGACAGGATGCATGAAATCCAGTGGGGGTGGGGGCTTTGGGAGGGTGCCAATGGGGAATGGAATAAGAAATACACAAACATTCCATAAAAATATACTTAAATATTAAAAATAAGAAGAGTGGTCTGAGACTGCATCAGTGCCCTCTGCTGACCCCGGGGCTTCCTTCTACTTGTACTGAGCACTTTGCCTCGCTAGCATGTACATGTCCATTGTTGGTCTACTAACTGCCCATTTAAGGAACCTAATCTTGAAAATCCCCTTTGCAAATTCTATGCATATGTACATATTCTATTTTTTTCTGTTCCTTTATAGCACCTGAGCTAATCTAGGAAAGTTTGAAAAGAAATAAATAATTCTTGCATTATCATCTGCAGAGGAATATAACCCAGACTCAACATTAACTTCTCATGTATCTTTAAAAAAATGGATTGGATTCTTGGAACTTACTTTATTAGACACATCTTTTTAAAGGAATTCTAAATCTTCTAACTTAGCAATTTTACAAGATATTAATTAAATGTGAACTGTTTGGAATCATCAAACTGACCAAGAAACATGGAAAACACCTAAAAAAGACAAAACTTTTGAAATTGTTATTACTTGCCTGAAAGTTTCTGCTTCTGATCGATGCAGTACAAGGGATTCCCTTTGATCTCTCCAACATGATAGATATTGTCAGTGACATTTCACAATGTGATTCTTTTGATAGAGTTGAACAGTTCGATCATTGCAGAAAACTTGTAGAAGCACACAGAAGGAACACTTAATAGATATTTACACAGTTGACCTCTATAGACTTGAATCTTCTACTTCAAGTTGTCTCTTCATAACTTCTAGGAAATGATGTCTCCATAAGGCTTTGAATTTCTTGTAGATATCTATTACATATCGCCTCCAGAAATCATGCAGGTAAGCAGTATTATTGCTTTAATTGCATTTTCCCCCAAAGCTACCTCATACATGAAAATAAAGGAGATAAAGAGTCCCCTCACTTCCATGTTTGTCTTGATATTATCCAGCTCAGTGGTTTTAAGAAACAATCATAAAACAAATCTCGTTTAGCACAAATAGAGCTCAGATTCTGCACCATCAACTAGATGCAAGGAACTTAAATAATACTCTGAATAGGCTCAGATAAGTCATTTGTTCTCTTTGTATTTCCAAACTTATTATACTTATATTCTCTCTCTCTTCCGTCATTCCCTCCCTCACACTTTGTGTGTGTGTGTGCATGTGTGTGTGTGTGTGTGGTGTGTGTGTGTGTTTGTGCATTGTATGTGTGTGTCTCAAAATATTCTGGAATGTCTATTTGTCATCTGATAGGTATATTGTGTACTCAAATAGACTCACTCATTTTTACCACTGCATCAAACTGGAGTTCATCAAATCTATTTAGTAATTTGTCACAAGTAAGAGAATATAGGGACAGTGGAGGAAAGATACAGAACTTAACAGCAGTACAGTCAAATTGTTCTGTCCATAAAAAGTTCTGAGTTGTTAATCCTAAAACACCTCTTCAAATTTTCACAGTCTAAATCAGTGTGAGCAGAGTTCCTTCATAAGCTCGTGAGCCCTTCCAGGACGGCTGAGCCCTTCCAGGACAGCTGATAAAATGGAAGGTGCTGTGACTATTTCACAGTAGAAAACAATGACAAGTAAAAAAAAAGTGTGGTTCTTAATAATCAATGAATTCCACATTAAGAACATTCATTGATCATGAGATCTAAGAGCCAAATGGAACTCCCATTCTGAGAGATCACCATGAAGCAGGGTTGTACCACAAGGGGATTAGCTTGACACAAGAGGGTTTCTCATGGGAAATAAAATGTGTTGCATAGTGCCACAGAAAGAGCACTGGGCTTGGATTCAGTCAGGCTTTTCTATTGATACACCCAGTTCCCTGTGTATAGGATGTCTCACCGCTCAATGACTGTAAGTAGCTGAAATACAAAGGATTATAAAGAGGTCAGTGACTGAAAAGACGCACATGAAATACTTTGTTATATGAATTTTCCTGGGGAGAGGTGAATAAAAGTTAATTCATCCCAGATAGGGCATTGAAGACAGATTACATAAACAATTCCACCCAACTGTCCACTACAGGCAGTGCCGCTAAAGAGTTTCTTATTTCCATCAATTGTTTATTGCTTTTATAACTTTCAGGAGGAATTTTCTGAAACTTTAACTTTCTGAGTGTCCTTATAAGTTTTGTTAGCTTCTAGTTTTATGAGTTTTTCTCCTATCTCTAGGAAAGAATATTTAAATTCCAAGGGAGCAGCAATAAAACATGCCTACACTTATGCTTACAAACCAAATGTAAATTAGTATCACTGTAATTACTTTTGTAATTGTACCATTCTGGGGCTGGAGACATGGCTTGTCTTTTAAGAGTATTGACTGTTTTTGCAGAACACCCAGGTTTGGCCCAGCACCCACATGGAAACTAACAACCATACATAACTCTAGTTCCTGGAGAGCCAATGCCGTCTTCTGTTATCTGTGGGCATTGCACAATAGTGGTGCACTGCACTTACATATGGGTAGACAATACACTCATATACATAAAATAAAAATAAATAAAATGTTTTAAATTAAAAGCTCAGCAGTTAAATGTACTGTTCTTATGTACCACTGAATGTTGTGATGAATTTTCAAGATACTAAAATCCTATATCCAATAATATTAATAAGATAATGAATCAATATTCAGTGATAAACATTTTAGTAAAATAAACAATGCATTTAATACCTAAAATATCATTTGATATTCAACTTAACATGCACTTATATGCCTTTGTAATATTTTAATTCAATATGTAGTGAGTACTTACTACCTGTTATAATCTTTAGCTACAACAAAAGAGCTTCCTTAAGAAACTTGAATTATAGCAGAATATTTTAGCTATTTCTAGAAATATGCCCACCCATGCTTAAAGTCCCATAGCTGTGGATAAACCATCCCAAAGTCAGAAACATAATAAAGTCACAGTCGTATAATTAGGCTCATAGATTCTGATGCAACAAGTTAGGAGAGACTGACTTGACTATATCTGAGAACATCTAGCATCCCAACTGGACAGTTGATGTCTAATGTTTGGCACCCTCTGAAGCTTCCTTCACTCATAAGCCTGATAGTAGATGCTGACTTTGTCTAAGAAGTCTGGCTGGACTATATAAACAGACTATTCTGATGTCTACTAGAGTTTATAAACTGTGCTTTATCACCTATCTGGCCACATAGATGAGTGTTCTAATCAGATTTTATAGGAGTATGGCAGTATTTTATGATTTCAAACTCAGAAATCTTGCAATACTCTAGTTTGCTTTTCTGTACTGGTTGAGACAGTAACAAGAGTTTGAACAGTTTCAAGGGTAGGGGACAATTACTCTATTCTTCAAAGGAAACAATGCTAAGGCCAATGTGTGATGTGACAAATGAGATGGGAAATACCCCTGCAGCCCGTTAGCAAGTGTACTCTGACACTGAACAGCTGTGTATTTCATCCCCTACCTGGCATCAGGTAAGTTCCTATTGCTTTCCCATCACCTCTGTGTGCTTTATTCTTCTATTATACTTAAACAGACCTCCTTTCACCCTGTCTTTAAACACAGTTCGGTTCTAAAATTGTAAAGTCAACTTTCCTCCAACTTCTAAGTTTTTACTTTTACTTTCAACTACATACAATACAACTAAGTTATTTTATCATTGAATCTCACTAGTGGGGACTTCTAAGACATCTGATGGGCCAATTTTAGATTTATTCAGTCAACCACTGATTTTCCTGATATGAGGAAATTACTGAAGATAAAAAAAATGATCATGGTTAGCCTACAGTCTCAGATCAAGCATTTTTAGAAGAATCAACACAAAGGGAGATAACAATTTACTTATTCTTTCAAATGACATTTTTGAGCAACTTCTGTATGTCAGAAGTCTTTCTAGTTAATGGAAAAGCAGAATTTTTCTCTTTATAAGAAGAGACAATATAGAGCAATAAACAACAAACATAATATATAATGTTATTTTATTTTGTATCTGTTTATATTTATAAATCATTCATTTAATATTGTGTGTGTGTGTGTATGTGTGTGTACACCCCATGTGTGGGGTTACTAGAGGAAGACAGAAGTGGGTGTCAGATACCCTAGAGCATGAATTATAGGTGGTTATGAGTGATCCAAAATAGATGGTGTCAATCGAACCTGGGTCCTTTGCAAAAGCATCAAGAACTAGTTATAGCTGAGGCTTCTGCCCAGATACTAAAATGTCTCCAGTGCACATAAAATTGTGATTTTTTTCTGAAGAAGAAAAACTAGGATGCCAAAGTGTAAAGGAAGTAAAGAGACTACATGAAGGTCAATACTGAAATTAAATTGAAGAAATTGTTATACAAGTTATAAAACATATTTTACAATAAGGTAAAAAGAGATTTGGGAGTTTTGAGTTTGATGGGAAATTATTAGAAGAGTTTAAGCCCAAATATTATCATTGCGTATATCCAATGGTATCCAATCTTGGATCTGACTGAGGATGGATGCTTAATGTTGGATGTAAAAGAAAGGTCAGGAGTCTATAACTAGAGCCTTAAAGACGGTGACTGCTTGGAGCAGTGTGGATGAAGCACAGACATAATGAAACAGTTTATTTTGGTATATATTATATAAATAATTTGACATGTTTTTTGATGGATTAGATTTAAGAAGAAGGAAATAAGTCATATAGTTTGGGTTTTAGCAAATTAATCAAGGAAGTTATTTAAGAAATGAGGAATTATCCTTTCAAAATTCATGAAGGTATATGTCACTGTACAGGAATAATGTATATATATGTATATATATGCATAGGGTGAATGAAATCACCTATGAGTAATAAAAGGAGGACCAATTAGAATAGGATCTATAATATGTCTTGGAATACTTTGATATTTAAAGGTTAAGCAGCCATACAAGAGCAGGAAACCATAATCCTACAACCAATTGCTAAATCAGAATATTCTAATTGCTAAATCAGAATATTCATTCATAATAATTCAGGAGGAAGTACCTATTCATCCAATTCTTAAGAGATTTGAACTAAGGGACTGTTGACTGTTTCAGGAACCAGTTGACTGATAAGCATGATGTGATTAGTATATGGATTCATACTCTGGGCATGGTAGAGGATTGAGCCATGGGGCTAGCAAATGGAGACATCTAGAGGTACTTTGTTATTTACCACGTAAGGAATATATGCAACCGAGATGAGATGAGGATGATTTTTGCATATGGTGTAATAAAGAGGTAGATATGGAGGGTGTTTGCAAGTGTTCTGTGAGTAACCAGAAACAGAACTCACCTCTGCCTGATAATACAGATAATAATAAATGTGAAGAATTCAGCAAAGTTGAGATGAAACCTTGTCCTAGCTATTCCAGTTCAACATAGTCAGCCATGTCCTTCAGTGCTGAAACTGGTGCAGACACTTCTTATTCTACAAGGGGTATTTTATTTTATTTGTTATAATTAAATGACGTGAGCTTTTAGTTATAAAATATTCATTCTTTACTCTTTATGCAAGTATTAATGACAAATATAGACATAAGTGTGCTACTTTTTCTTTTGTCCATCGAAGATAAGCGAAGCACAGAAAACATTTTATGTGTGGTTGTTACTACGATGGGATTATACTTAGCTAATAGGACCTGATTTATCAAATATGTAAAGACCTGGAAACTGCTCCAAGGCTTCTTCCATTAAGCTGTTGGCAACACCTTGAATTGTAATTTTAATCTGAGCTAATGTATCCCAAAAAGTTCAATTTCTTCCCACAAATCAAAGTAAAAGCAATCACATGTTTTTAAACACTTAAAACAGACCACCAAAAGTTGACACATATCTGCGCCAGGCCTAGAAAGACTGGAAAATGTATAACCAAATGGAAATTTGAATTAAATACTTTGTAATTGAAGTTCCAAGAAATTCTCCTATCCTTTCACTCTACCTCATTCAGATATGATTACCTAAGGACAGCCCTTTAAGGTTCAGGTAGAGCATGCCTGGTGTCTAACAGCAGAAGGAGGGAGTGCATTCCAGGCCAGGAATGCAGGATTTCATTCTGACCATTTCCTTTGTTTCCATTTATTGTTTTGTTTTTATTTTGTTCATTTTTAAATTTTTCTTCTCTATCTACCTAGAACTTGTGGGGAGCAGTCTAACTTGATTTCCCACCTCTCCAGATTGGAATCACAACAAAGCTTCATTATTCAATCTGTCATGGGCTACTCAGCAGAAGTATCAATTTTTTTCCTACACTTTCAATCACTAATTATTCTAAGCAACACTTCATAGGAATATCATTTATACATAAGTTAAATTCTTGACCTTATCATGGCCAATTCGGTCACTTTCACACCCTTTAAGAGTTAAAAGTGTCTTAATATATAATGTGCTGTAGTGTAAGCCTAATATATCTATTCTTTCTAAAATTTGCTGTCATGCTTTCTACATATTTATTATTTCCCATGAATTTTAACATTTATGAATCCATGTGGATTTTAAGACCACCTTCTCAAAGTCTATACATATTTTAACCCTTGAGAAAATTGAAAACATAAACTCTATTTTCAGCAAATAGAAGAAATCCTTTAATATTGAAGTCAGTTTTATAATCATTCCCATTAATTAACTTCTGTCGTTCTAGGCAGACAAGTAAGATTTAAACTAAATAAGAAAAGCTTCCAACCCTCCCATTGTTTTAATCTAACGAGAACAAGGACACACAAAATGGGTTGTTTTCAAGCATTTTTCAGTGGTCACTTTCTCTGCGGTATTTTCTATTATGGTGTTAGCTGTTGTCATAACATCTTCAAAATCATTAGGCAGTCTACCCGATCTTGTAGATCGGCTCTTTCTTACCAAATTTGAGTTTGTGTTAAACTGATATTTACTCTTGTTTATTGCTACAAGAATACATGTGGGACTTCTGTGTTCGACATTCAATAGTTGGAGATGTAAGAGGTCCCTCTTAAGAAGCTAGAGGTCTGTAGTTAGGTTCAAAGAAAGTAAATTCCAAGGAAAAAGTAGCCAACAAGGGTCAGAATGGTGCTCAGTGTAGAGAGTACACTGGACACAGGGACTAGCTTTTAGACTGCTTATGAAATGTGGGAGAAAGAGACTGTCCCCTAGTGGGTTCTTAGTCTCATTCATAAAAGATTTTAAGAATGGATCCAAATGGAAGTTTTAGGAGAATTTTATTGGAATTTCAAGAAGGAAAAAACTCCTCACAACCGGCAAACTGGGGACCTCAGCAGTTGCCTGGAGGAGGAGAATGGAGGGGGAAGAAAAGAAGCAAAAAAGTCATGCAGGTTGAAATCCTGCATGGAAGTCAGACACATGGCGGACTGGCAGCCACACAGCTGGGAGAAGGAAGCATTATCAAAAAAGTAAAGAAATACGAGATGTTATGGCAGCCCAAAGCCTTAGAGAAAGAATATTAAGAAAAGGGGCATGAAAAGAAAAAGAAGAGACCAGAAGATTACGCTTTTCTGAATTCTTCAGAAAAGCGGGCAGACTTAGAGACCTACATGTCTGTGGTCAGGTCCAGAAGCACTGCCTCGGGAGACAGGACTACAGGCAGGAAAGGTTGCCTGTCTCATTAACAAACTCACCATTGGGCCCATCTATTTAGTGTAGCTTAGGGTGAACCCATCTTCCTAGGGGTGGTCCAATAATTAGGTGCTTGACCAGTGAAAATGGAAATGCAGGTCCTTTGATAGATAGCTAAATCAGAGAATTTAGAGTCTATCTCAGTTAATAGTTATTTGCTATCCAA
Organism: Eospalax fontanierii; assembly: GCA_035773235.1. Classification (NCBI taxonomy): domain Eukaryota; kingdom Metazoa; phylum Chordata; class Mammalia; order Rodentia; family Spalacidae; genus Eospalax; species Eospalax fontanierii. Next base: position 48,262,716 of record CM069529.1, on the reverse strand, counting down.
CACTTGGTTCAACCTCTTTTCTTGCATTCATTACCAAAAAATTGGAACATGATAACTCACATCCCCTCCCTCTGCCTGAGATTTTTATCTGCAAAATGAGGACAGTAGTTGAATCCTCTGCAGAGTATCAGTGATAGTGATGTGAGGTGATTCATGTATTCACGTAAAACTAAGGGAAATCTAACAGAGGGTAAATCTTCAAGAATGATGACTGTTATTATGGATAATATTGGTCATGGAAATATTTTTGAAGATGATAAGTGATTTGAGTTTCAAGAAAGATGTGGAAGTAAGGTCCTAGGGAATATATCCATGAACCATGTCCCTAATCATTGAGTTTGACCACATATTTAAAGGTCATCACAATTTTAAACATAAACTATCTTATGTACATTTTTCATACTGAGCAGCAGGACCAAGGAAGTTAAGAAAAAAAAAATTCTGTGTAGTAAGAAGCAGAAATGTAAACAAAGTGTAAAGCCTCCAATTGCAGATTTTTGCATGTATAATTCTAAGTCCAGCTGGCTGTTTCTTTGCCTATGTCTCTCTAACAACAAACTACAACTTGTATGAGCTATTAAATCAGTGTACCATGGAAGAAAGAACAGAAATATCTTCCCACTCACCTAAAATGGCTCCATTTGTTCTGATTTTTCACTCTTTACAGCAGGAAATGGAGGAGCAGGTGAAGTGAACTCATTGCAGTCTTAAAGGGCTGTTTCAGTGAATTTAATAAGGAAGAAGAATTTTGTCTTTGACAATTATAGCTACAGAGTTTTAATACAGAATTCCATTTAGATAATACCAGGTTCCTAACTATCTCTCTGAGAATTCAGGAAAACACAGGTACTTGTTAAATGTGTGTTGATGGATCCCCACCCCCACCCAAACTCACACAATTGAAATGCAATTAAAGCATGGTTTGAATTATTAATGATCTGACACTCTTGTGTAGACTTTATTAGTGTTGAATCATAGCTAATTGTTGACAAAAAGTACATGTGCCATTTTAGAGAGAGGTAGAAACTGAGATTCTGAGTACATAACATTTGATCTTTCCTTCTGTGTCTTAAAATTTCACATTAACTTTCTGAATCTATTTGCAATGAACATCACTGGAAAGAAACCTTATATGTTACATAGAAAAAAGTTCTGTTCTTGGTTACAAACAAACTCCATTTATACTCCAACCGTAAAACATGCCACACAAGAAAGCATTTACTCAAACGGACCTAACTTATTGTTATTGTTTTTTTTTTTATTTATGTGCTAATAACCTCTGATCTTGCACTTGATTTAGGAAAGACACTCAGTATTTCCAGTGGAAGTTATTTGAGTCTAACTTTTACTTCTGTTTACTTTTGTACTATTTCTCTTACCTGTACTGTATTCTAAGAAGGCCTGTTGGAGTAATCAGCTCCATGATAAATTATTCCTCTCCATAACGAGGGAGCATAATACATAAATACTTGCTCACATGACCACATTTTGTCATTTGATTTCCAACCACAAACATTATTTCACATATCTCTGTGCACACTATATCTGTAAAATCTTATAGGCTTAAATATAGTTGATGTCTAAATTCAATGCAGTTTGAAGCAAAATTGTATCAATATTTTAGTGTCATTCATGGGAACATAAATGTAAAATTCCAGCAGAACAACTCCAGAGACTCAGCTCAGGACACTTTCACTCAGTAAGCATACTCTTCCCTCAGGGCTTTTTCTACAGATAATTTAGAAGATGCATGTTGAATGATATAATAATAATATGAACTTTTAATGTATGCTATTTTGTAAGAAAAAAAGTTCTTACTACTTTATATATCTTGTATTGAGTTCAGAAAAAAAGGTGTCTATAATCATTACAAATCATCATTTCAATAATTATGTGTGATATTGACTCAATAATAATAATAATTCAATTATTTATAAATTAATTAAAATTTAAATAAAATTAAAATTATTTATAAATTATTCAATTATAAATATTTATTTTGACAATCAAAAATACTGTCCTACCAGTTGGGCTTGTATCTTCATCTAATAGAAAATAAATATGTATTATTCTGCAAATTTTAAAGTGTCAAAATAGAAGTTGGCATACTATTCCCAGAAAAATAACTACAATATAATTTCAGCAGTGTACTGAAGAGACATTTGTTCTCCCATTGTGGGCTGAATGTTAAATGTTCCCCCACCCAGACATGTTCAAATTTCTGGTCCTCAGCTAGGGTTACTGACTGCTGACTGGTATGCCTGCAGAACCCTTAGGAGATGGAGTCTTGCTGAAGGCAATGACTAGGGGAAGGTCTTGAGTTTTCATGGTCTGGAGGGTCCCACTTCCTGTTCACTTGATCACCAAGACTCTCCACCATGTCTTCTCTGCCTGCTGTCTTGTCTTTCCCTCTACAATGGATTACTTTGTATTCTTCTGGAACTATAAGTCAAAATAAATCTTTGCTCCCTTCAGTTGCTTCTTTTGGTATTTTATCACAGCATCAGAAGTAAGACAGACAGATATTTGGTACTGAGAAGTGGGCTATTATATTGAAAAACATGGACATTTGTTTCTAAGATCTTTGGCTAAAGCATGGGAAGAATATGCCAGAGTTTGGAAATTTGACCAAGAAATTCTTCAGGTGGAAGCAGAGCTTAATAGGCCAATCTTATTAGTTTGGAAGATCAGAAGATAGAGAAACATGTGGACTGCAGTGGCTTAGGTCATGGGATCAGGGGAAAGACAAAAGACCTTATCAAGAATTGGATTAAAGAAAATTTACATGATTTGCTGGTCAAAAACTGGTTTCATTCTGCCTATGTCCTGAGAACTCAAGAGCATTTGAATTTAAAGACAATGTACTAATTTCTTTGGCAGAGGAAATTTTAAAACATAGAGCATTCTTCTTGGTACTAAGAAATCTGCTGTGGTTGTTAAAGAGATGAACATCACTGAAAAGAAGTCTTATATGTTACATAGGTACAAAAACAAAAAAAAAAAACGAAAAAACAAAAAACAGTGTTCTGAGTGCCAAACTCCACCCGTTGGAGGCTCCATTTGTGAAAAACTAAATTAAAGAAAGTAATCCTAAGCTGAACAAAATACCCGAGTCTTAAAAGCAACAAAGGAAATTTCAAAACATAGAGCATTCTTCTTGGTACTAAGAAATCTGCTGTGGTTGTTAAAGAGATGAACATCACTAAAAAGAAGACTTATATTTACATAGATACAAAAAAAAAGTATTCTGAATGCCAAACTCTACCCATTGGAGGCTCCATTTGTGAAGAACTAAATTAAAGAAAGAAATCCTAGCTGGACAAAATACCTGAGTCTTAAAAGCAACAAAATGTTGAAAGCAGCAAAATGAAATAGGAAGATGTTTCATCAGACTCAGCATATAGAAACTCATGGTGCTGTGGTTCAAAAAGGCCAGGCTACATCCCGAGACGGTAGAAGAACTTGGCAAAGCCAGCCAAACTATTGACTTTGCAGGCATGAATTATTCAAGAGTGAGAGAGTCATTGGGTCTTGATCCATGATTTCATAGCACAGATGAAGCCAAGCAATGTCTGACAGGGTCATGTCCCCGCAACAAGGACCCAGATAAGGTATAAAGGTAAAATCCAACCTGCAATGGAGACCTCAGGGTATCGGGGATGCCAAGACCATGGAATGTCTGCCCATGAATGTTGCAAAGATGGAGTGGAACTGCCCAGAAATCTATGTGTGCTTTAGGGAGCAAGATGTAGCGTTTGTGCAATGGAAGCCTTTTGGTGCTGAGTTTATTAGAGTATGATTCACAGATACTAGAATGAAACTGAGCTTTTGGTGATTTCCATGCTGTGTTTTGGACTTCATTTAGTTTGCTCATTCCATGATATGCCTTGTTTCTTTCTCTCTCTCTCTCTCTCTCTCTCTCTCTCTCTCTCTCTCTCTCTGTCTCTCTTTTTTGAATATTTACTTTGCCATTATATGTTAGAAATATGTAGCTAGATATTGAATTTATAGGAGTTGACAGTTAAGAGATATTTGACTTACAAATGTTTAAATTTTAATTACTAGAATGTAGCACTGAATACGGTTTATATTATATGAGGACCCTATGGGGACAAGGGTAAAAAATTATGGATTAAAAGTGACATTTTGGAATGTCAAATTCACAAGAAATGGAGGAATGTCTGTTAGTGTTTTCACCTCAACAGAATATAGAATAAACTGGGGGAAGGGCTTCTTGGCATGCCTAGGGAAAACTACCTTGATTACATTAAGTAATCCTATTTGTGTGGGATAATGCTCTGAGAGGATCCTGGACTGTATATAGTAGAGAAAGTGAGCTGAACACCAAGAAGCATTCACTGTTCTGTGCTTCCTGACTTTAAATGTGATGTGACCAACTGTTTCAAGGTCCTGCTGCCTTAACTTACCCTCCACGATCACTATACCATTCAAATGTATATCAAAATAAACTCTTCCTTGAAATGCTTCTGCTTCAGGATATTTTGCAAAAATGTCAGGAAAGGAACCTAAGACATCCACATCTAATTACAGTGCTGATCACAGTGCTGATGAATGGATAAAGAAAATGTGGTGATATATACAAAAGTATATGGACTCTTCAGCCATAAAAAGCACAAAATCCTATCATTTGCAATAATATAACAGTGATTGCAGACCATCATGTGAAGCTGAATAAGCCAGGCACTGCAAGATAAGTGCCACTTGATCACATTCATATGTGGCTTTTAAAATAATTGATCTCAATGAACTTAAGCATAAAGTGGTTAGAAGCTGGACAGAGGATGGAGAACGCAGAGGTGAATGGCAACTCTATTATGCTTAGATATGGGGCAATATGTCCTGCTGTGTTCAGTAGGATTGTCACAGAAAATCTTACAATGGGCATTTCAAGAAGCTGGAGGGATTTTTAAAGTTTCCATCATAAAAAAAATGAAGTGCCATCAAGATGTTAGATATATTTACTCTGATTAAAAAAATAAGCAGCATATACAGTTATGGAAACATCATGGGATACTACATACATCATATGCAATATTTTTTAAATCTCTTATTTATATTTTTATGCGTATGAGTGTATTGTCTGCATGTGTATAAGTGCACCAGTTTTGTGCAATGCCTGCGGAAGTCAGAAGAAGGCATCAGATCCCCTGCAACTGAAATTATGGAAGGTTGTTAGCTGCCATGTGGGTGCTAGGAATTGAACCCAGGTCCTCTGCAAGAGCATCCCGTGCTCTTAACCACTGAGCCATCTCTCCAGCCCCAAGAATTACTAATTGAATTTTCAAAGCTACTAAGCTAAGATCACACTGTTCCTTCTCTGGGTTACTCTGTAATGTGGAATGGCAACTCTCAGGCTTTGCCTAGCCTTGAACTTTTCCATTTTAGAAACCAACAGCCCCAGCCAGAGTACTCCACTTTGAAAATAAGTACGTCTTTTTGCTTCTTTTTCTAACTGTATTTCTAGTTTAAAAAAAAAAAAAAAGTGTTACAATGAAGACTTCGGGAAACCCCTGAAGACAGGTCCCTCAGTCTCTTTTCAGTCAGTAATTTTGTCTCTCTTGGTACTGTGTTGTTTCACACACATTTTAACTCCATTTCTGCAGTATGCTCCAAGCTATTTGTCCTCTTGCGTGTATGTTTTCTACTTGACCCTCTTAGAGTAATCACATTATATCATGTCAGGTTGGAAATAATTCCTAAGGCCTTGCAGTTTCTATGGCAAGCACCTAAACTAACTTAATATGTGCATTCCTCTCCTCCTTCCTGTCTCATCCTTCATTGTGCTTTGAGTTAGTTATTTTTCCTTTTCTCCTAGCGGCAGTATGTCTAAGTAAATAGCAAGTTATGCAAGGAAAGACTCATTTTGGTTCACAATTTGACGGACAGTCCAACAGAGCAGAGAAACCGTGGTGGTAGGGGCATGAGGCACATTTTACCCTCAGTCAGCAAACAGAGAGACGAATGCAGGTGCTCCAGCTGCTTTACCCTTTTTATTAATTACAGCATCCCGGGGCAGGGGATGGTGCTGCCCACATTTAGAGGGGATTCTACCACCTCAATTAACTCAGTCAAGAAAGTCCTTCATAAAGATTTATTTCTACTGTGATTTTAGAACCTGTTAAGCATACAGTATTAATCATTACATATTATTGACTCAGGGGTGATCTTCTGTGGCATTATCAGTATGGCATATTCAGGAGTTATGTTGGAGAAATAAACTTCCTTGATGAGTTGCACATGCAAATGTCAACTTCCTGAATCCCCTTTCTTCATCTCCTAGTCAAATTTTAAAGTAAATTACCTGTTCTCTCTAGGGTCAAGCATTCATGTCTTAGAGATGAGCAATGCTATTAAATTACTCAAAGAAACAAATGGATAAACAAACACATTGAAATGGCCTCTAGTGAAATGAACATGCAGTTTTGCATTCAATGTAAACTCAGTCCTGTTTGTATCTCTTTCAGTTTCTCAGTCTGCTTTGCCCCACTGTGTCAGATCTGAAGAAAAGGTCTCTCAGTTTCTTTCCCCAATTTTGACTCATCCCAGGAACTGGTTTATATCATCCTCACATAATAAGCTGGGAGTAATATCGTGTGAGCCTCTACTTTTCATCTTCTGTGGGAAATATTAAAAGTTGTCTATTTACCGTATAAAACCTCAGTAAATGAATTCTTATATTTTCTGGTTCATGCCTAATTACATTTAATAGCTTTTGTACACAGAACTAAATGTTTTTCATACTGGATCCCTGGCTGGTCCTTCATTCTTTTATTTTATTGGTGTATTACCCCCGTCTAGAAGTTGCATTCTTCATTTATCTGGAACTTGAACTCAAGTCTCAGCTAAAGATCCTCTTCTATGAAATTGAGCCTAATTCACTACAGTGAGCTTATAGCACCATTTCTCCATCTTTCCATTAGACTCAAACATTTGTCTGCTTGCACATTCAGATTTAGCTTGCCTGACTTTATAACTGTGGTACCATTTATTTATTAGGCAACAGTTTAAAAGCAGGAACTGAATTTTTCAATATGCTAAAAGTTTTATAAATGCATTTGTAAGGAAAATGGAAAGACTTCTGTTCTTATGATGTAGTAGATATTTGATGACCTCATTCAGTGACTAATAAAATCATGGTTTGAAATTTTATGTGTAGATAAAATTTAAATGACAGTCAATGTACCTGTAAACACATCACTGCTATTTTTTTGAGATTATTTCTAATGAAAGAACACTAAATATTATAGAATATTCATATATTATTCTTAAAAGTTTAGCATATTGAAGTTTGTCTCTTTTGAACCATTTTCAACCTAGAATTGTCAATCCTGTATTTTACCTGTATAATGTAATTCTCTGAGGTCAACAGAAGTATTGGTGTGGATGAATAACGTGGAATAAATTTATAAAGAATAAATAATGTTTACACCTACCTATGGAATGCTACTGTACAATTCCTATTTGTCATCTCCCTCATTCTTTCTTGACCTCTGCCATTTTGACATTGATGATATAAATATTTTACCACTTTTTTATGGAAGTTTTCTTTGGTTTCTGATGATGCATTTGATGTTCTTAAAATACAGGCCTCACATGATTTCTGATTGACAGCTACTGTAAAATAACATTGCTAGAAAAACACATGCCAAAACAAGAGACATTGATTTGTGTTTAAAAAGATGAAGGAGTACATATTTATTTTCCTAACTCAATTCAGGAAGCAGTGATAATGTTTAGAAAAGAAGACTAAAATTGGAAAAACATGGAGTCAGAAAATTGCGATGTTATGACATTTTTACATGATCTTTGTAGAAATATGCAACTCAAATTTCCTGTACTATAGTGGGGTTCATACATGACAATTAAAAGAAAATCTCACCTTAAAATTTACAGTAATTTTTTGTTTATTTATTTATTTGTTGTTTGTTTGTTTGCTTTAGTACGCCTCCTTATCCATGTGGAGATCATGGGACAACTTACCGTAGCCTAATGATTCTCTCACCATTTGAGTTCTAGGTACTGCACCAAGTTGTCAGATTCAATAGCAAGTATCTTTACTATCTGAGCTATCTTGCTGGCCCAATAATCTTCTCTTCAGGTAGAAAGTACATATATTAAGTATTGACTATAAAAGAGATTGATTCTTAATGTAATTTTTGGCAAAATTAAAGTTTATGATTGAAAATATTATATAAATCATATACTTTTTGCAAAATATCATTTAATATTTAATTGTACAATGATTATAACTATTGAAACTGGAAACATAATCCAGGTGTAAATCTAAAAAAATTAAAAACAAACCTTAAAAATAATTATGATAAACAGTAACAATTGCAGTCATTCTTTAGAATTAAGAATTAAAGAAATTAAATAATTAAAGAAAATCATCTTCAAATGCATGTATGCAAAACACATTACTATTGATTCTACAAGGAAAGCTAATTAGAATATCAAGAGCTATAATTTATTGAATGTTTAATTCATTCATACCAGTCACTTTACTGATAAGTATATATTTAACTTATCTACCCAGAAAACATATGACAGGTACTTTTATATTCCTGAGAGTAAATGTTGCAAAGTGTAGTGAAGTAAGTCCATGCAGCACTGAAACAAAAAGTCTTCAACAATATCCCAACCATTGTTGAGGAACACTGTGGTGAAATCAGGATTACTCAACAATGGGCAGTGGGCAGAGGCCAGGGCTGTAAGAAAGGCAGCATGCCAGTCAGCTTAGCATAGCCTCTCATGTTAAATGAAATTCTTATAGTCATGACTCACCATATCTATGTAATATGATTTGGAGCAATGTTCTTCATCCATTGTAATCCTTCTTCATATCAAAAACATGAGAAAAATGATAATGAGTCATTCTGTCAATGAAGCATTATTTTAGATAAATTCCTACAGACAGAAATGGCTACTGGACATTTTGAATCTGGTAAAAAATTTATAGATAGATTCCCCAGTGGAGAGAAAAATAAAATCTGAGAGTAGATTCATGAAAACTGGTAGGAATTCAATTCAGTTTTAATTTCACTACATCACCTCATCACTAAAGCCATGCAGATTAATACCCAGAAAGACTCCTTCAGTATTTATGTCTCCAGTGGGGAGAAGAGAAGTGAAGTAGAAACAATCCTGCCCCTCAGTCAAGTGGGACAAAGCTGAAGAATCCTAGTTATCTCTGCCCGACCCAGAAAATTTAGGTAATCAGGAAGGATCGAAAAATAGGAAACCTCAGGGGACGAAAACTGGGCTTAAGTCAGGATGCTAACTCTTGGTGGGCAGAATGCATTACTTTTGGATCTGTTCTCATTGGTCCAAAGGTGCCTCAAACGTCCTATCTTACTCACCCCTATCATCACAAAACATGTACTTAAATATATCCCTTCCACCTAGACCTATAGTGAGTGTCTCAAACAAATAGATGGCTGGCATTTGTAGGATCAGTGCAGGTACAAAACGGGAATTTCTGACAACACCCTGGAGAAAACAAACAGAAAGTTCCTTGTATTTGGTTTTACTTCATAATATCATGGAATGGCATCAATCTTAAGAGTTCAATAAGAACTAAAAATTGTTAAATGGATCTAAGAGTAGCTCAAGTTACAAGGAATGGGATGATCAATGACAGACTTTATGTCTCAAAACCGGACAGTGACAACTAGCAGAAAAGACTTCAAATGTAAAATTACTCAGTATAGAGACCATGAAAAACTCAAGCCACATTGTACTAAAAGTCTGTCAAACACCTGGCAGATAGCTGAAAATATCTTAATTAAAGCATATTAAGGTAAAGCACAATACAAATAGACAACTTAAATAAACAAAACAAAATATATTAAAAATAAGATGTCTGACCAGCAAGATGGTTCAGTGGCCTTGCTGCCATGCCTGATAGTCTACGTTCTATCCCTGGAACCTACATTTTGGAATGAAAGAAATGACTCTTCAGGTTGTTCTCTGACGTCCGCACATCCACCATAGTCTACAGACACACACGCACAGACACACACACACACACACCACACACAGTAAAATAATTTTTTAATCAAAAAAAGAGATTAAGATAGGGAACAGGTTGAAATCATTTAAAGTATGCAAAAGAGCTAGCCACTGCCAAAGACTAATGTGGATGAATTGAACAGCATGATCCACAGAGAGTAGAATTATTGAAGTAGAGATGTAAATCAGCGAGTTACAAGATCACTTGAAAATGTCCAAGCCAACCTGGTACTTCAAAGCTCCATTTCTACTGCCTAGATTTCATTGTACTGGAAGGTGCACTGCATTCTACTGGGAGAAAAAAGTAATCATCGCCTTAGCCAACTGTAAAACTATGAACTACAATAACAACTGGCCTGGCAAGACATGCCCACTGGGTACAAAAGTGGCATAAATGTGATGTGAATATAAAACTAATTTATGTTAGGATGTTAGGTCTTCTTCACAAGGTGGATCTCATATCAACCAGAAACATGTGGCTCGACAGGTAATAGGCCATAGGGGAAAACTTACCACAATTATTCTGTTAATTAGACATAGTATTAAACTGACTTCTAATGACTTATTATACCCATAGACTAATGAATCTCTCAACTTTCATGAAAAAACTTCCTTCTTGCAGCAAATCTCACAACTGGTCATCATGCAGAGAATAAAAGACTGCAGCGTGCTTAGCACTGAATGGGACACACATATCAAATTCTTGCCTTCCAAGGCTCAGGGATCATTGTGAATGAGGAGAAGAAAGATTGGAAGAGCCAGAGGTGGTGGATGTCTATAAGGAAATAAGGTTTTCCAGATAGCAGGACATTAACTGATATGCATTCACAGCAATTATGGTACCATGCACAAGACCTGCACAAGCTCCAGTCAGACAAGTTCCCAGCATAGAAAATGGTGAGGTGACAAGTGTGAGAAGCCCCAACTCCAGCTGAGACTCTAAGGGCAACTGATAGGTTGTAGGAGAGGGAGAATCAACTTGTCTACTTTCTGGGCAGGTTAGTCAAGTTCTAAGGGTGATCCTGGGCAGATTAATCAAGTTCTAAGGGTGGACCCACATTTGGGGACACAAATTTGACTCAATTAGCTTTATAAACAATAATAGAGGACATAAAACCTGGTGGGAAAATAGGGGAGGGTGTCTGCAGTTAATCAAGCGTGTTATATGAAACTCAAAAATTCAATAATAATAAATATTCTTAAGTCCAATAGAAAGAAGAGTGATAATAAAGAGGTCATGTGACAGAACACACCTATAATCCCAACATCTCAGAAGCACTGGCACAGGAATCTCTGTGAAACTGAGGCCGGTCTGTTCTACATATTGAATTCCAAACCAGCTGGGGCTACAAAGAGACCCTGTCTCCAAAAAAGGCAAAAGAGTAAGAAAAAGGAGGAGAGGGGAGGAGGAAGAGGGGGAAGGGGAGGAGGAGGAGCAGAAGGAGGAGGAAGAGGAAGAAGAGGAGGAGGAGGAGGTTGAGAAAGTTATGGAATATTTGAGCTACATTAAGAGGGTAAACATTTACATGATGGAAATTAGGCAGAGAGAATGAAGGTAGTAAGATTATTTAAAGAAACAATAGATAAATAATTTCCCAATTCATCCAAATACCTGAATCTGAAGAGCTTAGTTTTAAATCCACTGGTTTGTGAACGATCAGACCTAAGCTCTTTCTCTGATTCTCCTTCTGAGATTCCTTTTAGGTGTGACATTCAGTCTTCGGCCACTTGAGGTTCATTTTGTGTATGGGGTAAGATAAGAACCCCACGTCCCTTTTCACATGTGCGTATCTGTGCTTCTAAATTCTGTCTTTGTGGTACCTTGTTTAAAACGGTTTGGGAATAGTCATTTGGATGCTCTTATGCAATTTCATTTCATTTACTCTATATTTCTGTGTTTATGAAAGTACTGTACTCTTTTGAATTGTGTCATGATTGACTCCATTAAGTGTGGGGACTTGAACTTTTGTTCTTTATCCACATATATTTGGTGACTCCTGTTCTACTATGTTGGCCATATGATTTTTTAATTTTCTATGACAGTAAAATATGTTTGTAATTTTCACAGTAGTTGAATTCTACAGAATGTTTGGGGGTAGTATTAACATTTTAACATGATTTATGTTTCTGATCCATACATAAAAATATATAAAAATATATTTTATTTGTGATTTGTAATTTCTTCCAATAATGTTTTGCAGTATTCATTATAAAGCTCTTCATTCTAATTGGCTGGATTTATTCCTAAATATCTTAAGTTTTTGCTGTTTTTATGTACATGGTTTTTAAATGGACTTCTTTTCAGATTGCTTACTTCAGTAATGCTTTACATAGATACTGAATTTTGAAACAGCAATAACCTTTCTTATTAGTTAAATCTTGTTTGCCTTTGGTGGTTTTGAGATATTTTGTTATCTCAAGTAATGTATAATGTCACTCGGATTTTGGATTTCTTCACGATTTAGCCTTTGTAACTTGTGTGTTTCTAGGAACTTGTCCACTTCCTGTATGTCAATCCCTTGTGGTCACAATACTGTGTACTTTGAGTTAATAGTTGTAATGTTTCTTCTGTGTTTCTGCTTGACTCATTCACCCTGTGTTTTTCTTTTTAGAAATATTTTTATTGAGTTTTGGTGCATTTCATACAATAGTTCTTAATCAAATTTAGACCCCTTCACCCTCCATGTCCCTTCTGTACCCTCTCACTGGACCTCATATGTCCTGTTATATATATTAAGTCATATTGGGTCACGTATTTGAACCTAACTGTCTTTTGCTATAAGTTTAGCCATTGGAGTCTAGTCAGCCTATCTAAGCTATCTCCCTCATCCAGCACAAATCAGCTACCAACACTTCCCAGGATAGGGCCAGCCCGTGAGCATAGGGAAACAGAAGCTTTCAGGCCACAAGAAATCTTGCTCATGTGAACTTTTGTCAGTGGCAACAGCATGCAGCAGACCCATGCCAACACAATCAGACAAGAACCTAGTCTGTATTCTTTTTAATCAAGTTAGTTTTATCATTTTTATTTTGATGAAAAAATCTTCCAATTTTATAATTGAAACTTATTCTTTCAGATCTCAATTTCACTTTTTCCTGCTCAAATTCTTTCTATTTCTCCTTCTTTAAACTTTGTATTTAGTTTATATAGCTTTCTGTAATCCTCCAAGGATTACAGTTAAATTTTGGTGGTTTTTGTTGGTGGTATTCTTATTATGTTTCCTGTTATAAAGATTCCTGAGAGAACTTCTTTGGCTGCTTCATGTTAATTTTGGTATAATTGCTTTTCAATTTCTTTGTCACAAAATATTTGTTATATCTATTTTTCTTTTTGTTAAAATCTATGGATTGTTCCAGGACATAGTTAATATCTAAATACTTTTGAACTTTTCATTTTTCATGTTTCTGATCTCAAAATTTATAGTATTATATTTGGAAAATCAATTGTACAACTTTTTACTTTAAAAACATTGAGATTGCTTTGCTTGCTAACTTATAGAACTTTTTATAACCTGTAGAACAATGTGTGCAGGGCTGGTGTTAGATGAATTAATCTGTATGTTAAATTAAATTGGCCTAAACATAGTCCAAGTCTAAGCTACTAATTATCTATACATCTTTACATCCATTGATGACACTTTTATAATATCGCTGTTTATGTTCCCCTTCAAATTAGCTAATGCTTGCTAAATATATACTATTTAAGCCCTCATGCGTAATACATACATTGACACACATATGTAATAAAAAAGTCATCAGGATCTTGAGGAGTAAGGGTCCTGGGAGGATTTGGAGCAGGAAAGAAAGGGGTGGAAATCTTGTACATTCAGTACTCATACATGAAATACTAAAAATTAAATAATAGAAAAGGAAGATTTTATTTCATTTTAAAGTGCGTTTGTGTGTATGTGTGTGTGTTTGTGTATGTGTGTGTGTGTGTGTGAATGTGCACATTGAGTGTACTTCCTTGGATCTGGAGTTACAGGCTGTTGTTATAGGCTGTTGTGAGCAACCTACCATGAACTTGGGTCCTATGCAAGAGCTCTACACATTCTTGATGATCAAGCCATACCTCAACTCCAAATACATGATCCTGACAGACACATTGTCACTGTATGATTTTTGTCTCCTGTTGTTATAACTTGCCTACTTTGTCTTATGTAAGTATAGTTTACATTCCCTTCTGATTTCTATTCATACTAAACAGTTGCTAACGCATCATTTCCAGTCTTGAACCATAAGTGTAAGGTGGGGCTCACTCTTATTGGAAAAACATGAATAGAGGTCATAGATCCTTGAGAAAACCCACTTACATCTCTAGATCAGAGTAATTTCTCGGTTTATTTTAAATATGTATCTTCATATATAGACAAGTGCACTTCTCACCCTCATCAAAAAAGCTTCTTTTTACAACATATGGAGACTTATACAGAGTTCCAAAACTGGTCAATAGGTGTCTGTGAGACACAGCTCTAAGTGACACATCTTCACTGCAGCGTCTACACATAGATGAATACATCTCTCAACTCTCACCAGAGAGGTTTCTTTATACAACAGATGGTGATTAACACAGAAATCCACAATTGGCCAATGTGCAGAGAACAAGAGGCCACAGAGTTCATATGGTCTCCATAGTCTTATGATCTTTATGAGTTTTTTTTTCTTTAATATTATACCTTTGAGTAAGATTATACAGTTTTTGCCCTCTTTCTGGGCCGGTGTTATGTCACTCTGCACAGTGACTTCATTTGCATCCACACTGCTAAAAGTGATAGGTTTATTTCCATTAGATGGCTTAAAAGTCTCCCAATGGAAATACATACAACATTTTTTTCTCCATTTATTAGTCAATGGACACACTGAATTTATTTCTTGGATATTGTAGAGTGCTACAATGAAACTGAAAGTGCACATATCATGTCGACATCTGATTTCATTTCTGTTTTACATGTACACCCCTTTCTCAAGGTCCTGTGTTTAATTCTGTGAGGAATGTATTCGTTATTTTCATTTTTGTTGTGATGCTGATACCTAACAGAAGCAACTTTGGAAGGAAGGATTGACTTTCACTCACAATGTAATGGCATTCATTCCACTACATTGGAAAGGAATAGTGGTTGAGGATACCTCTTAAGGAGGCATCAGCCCAATGTTACACACTGACAAACAAGTAGTAGACAGGAAATAGGTTTATGCTATGAAAACCAAAAGTACTTCATCCTAGTGACCTCCTTCCTCCAGTTAGGCCCTACACCTACAATTCTGCAATGTCTCAAAACATCGCCACTTGCTGAGGATTTTTCCTGTTTACTTTTCAGTCACCTGGGTGCTGTTTCATCAGCTTAACTCTGTGGTCTATTTTAATGCCCATGTATAATACCCCCTGTTTTGGTCTTATGCTCAAAATTTCTTTGGCTGTTCTTATCTGTTGCTTGTTTGTTTGTTTCTTAATTCAGTAGCACCATAATAGATTTAGGCTTAAAAATTTTTCATTAAGAATAAAGGACTCCAAATGACTGCACATAATATATAGATTTTTCTTAAATGTATGGACATTTTAATAGCATAGGCTTTTCTAATCCATACACAGCAGTCACTTTTGTTAAGAAACATAGACATATGTTACATAATTTTAAAAAATCAAAGTGGACAGTGATAATGTATCTAAATTTACTATTAAATGCAATACTAAAACCAGGAAAGAAATAAGAATAATGATTTCTCTACTCAGAAGTATGACCATTTTCATATAATTTTTCTTTATTTCAAGCCACTCTCAACTTTTAAAATATGTGAGCCTCAAATTTTTCCTACAAATCCTGTAAAATAGTCCTTATATTTATTGCACAGATAAACTAACTGACTTGTAAAGTTGGAGACACTTTTCAAACTTGAACCACAAGAAAATGATAGTAAAGGAACTCAAACTCTTTGATTAATGTATTTTGCCACCTACATATGAGGTCTCAGTCCTCCCATAGTCACTGAGATGAATAAAGTGTTGTTCTCTTCAAAGACACAAACTACATTCAAATACAACTTTTCTGTCTTTTTAACTCCCTAGTGCTGTTTTTCTGAGAGATACTGTTGCAAAATATTGCCTAGAATTTTAAATAATAAATGACTTTACTGAAAGCAAAATATATATTTTACACATCTGTAGTTGAGAAAACTTACAAGATGACAAACATAAATGCTGAAAGAATTAGACTTGGAGACAAGGGACTGCTGATCTCTGACTGTGCTGGGCCTGAGGGAATAAATAGGCCAATTTGCTGTATAATTTTAACTATTCCAAAGTTCTTGTGAGGAAGAAAGACAGGGTTCCTTGCCGTCAGTAGATTCTTCATGTTTTGTTTTCAGATGTGTATGGCTACTGTAAACAAACTAACGTAGTGAAGTCTAAGTCAATTCCACTGAGCATATACTTTAGGTATTATGACTTATCCCTGAAGAACAATAGCAAAGGTTTTCACATGAATGTGTTTAATAAAAAACATGCTCCTTTCTATCTATATTTTTATAGGATGTAGACATATTTGGAAGGAGGCATCTAGTTGAACTAACCTAATCCATATAACAATGGTTGTAAACCATAAATGAATTATGACAATTTCATGATAATATTAAAGTCCTTCAGAAAGGAAAGTTTTCTCATTACAAACTAGTAATGGTGTATGCTAGTAAAGCCAAAAGAGTTCCCTCCACCTTATGAAACGTATGGCATTTACAGAATACAGAGATGAAGTTATTCTCCAATTCATCTGGAAATCACAAAATGGCAAGCATATATTTTCTGTTTATCATATCATTAAAACAAATTTCTCATCATCAGAGTTAATAATGGAGTAGCCAGCAATGGAAAGTTTATAAGACAAAGCAATCCTGATATTTTTAAGTTCCCATTAGAGGTTACTTGAGAAATTCTGAAAGCTATCTTCACCCAAGTATAAATACGTTAGCTCTCTATAATAATTATTTCATGATATCGTGCAAAAATGCTAATACTGGATATATAAAGATTATATATAAAGCCTGATCACATGTAAGAATAAATATACATATATTTGTTTATGTATAAAACATACATTTTTATGTATAAAACATGTGTGTGTGTGTGTGTGTGTTTTCTTCACTGCACTCTTCCTCTGATTTGTTCTGTTGCACAGACTCTTTTTTACTATCTCCTATGTATACCAAAAAGTCATAAGTTAAAGAGTTCAGTCGCAGTCTTTCTGTTCAGTGGTTAGACAGCTGACTGAAAACATGCTTCAGAGTTCATGCTCTAGTTATTCCAAATCTAGACCATTCAAACTCCATGACATTATCTTCTCATGTCTCAGATTTCCGGTCAGTAAATAAGAATATATTGAGCAAATCTAGGAATGTAGTAAAAATCAAACATTTTACATGAGAAAACCCTTTTGTATAGGATGTGCCATGAAGTAGATCCCCTTCAATGAAAGCTGTCACAAATAATGTCACCATTAGAAATGGTTTCTTTAATCAATATCTTCACCTCTTTAATATTCAAAGTCTTCACCTTTATCAGTATGCTGTCACTTGTAGATTTTTCTGGAAAGTCTATAACTTCCATGAGATGCAGTTTAAGACATGATATCAGAAGAAATTAACTGTGAAAGAAGATTACAGAAAATGTCATTACAATGAAACCACATATCATATATCAGAAGATGGCAGACATGAACCTGGTTCATAAAACATAACAAAACAAGTATTCTCTTTTGTTCTCTGTCTTCTTTCCAGAGACATCTCTCTTTGCTTGAACCTGGATAGAAAACTAAAGAGACAGCATGAATTTCCTGAAAACCGTTGGGTCACTGATAGTTCTGTGATCACCTTGTCACAAAATGTACTCAGAGGTAGTCTATACAATGAGATGTTGTTCTGTATCATAAGAAACAACTTACTGACACACACAACATGGTGAGAGTACCTCAGAAGCATTATACAAGTAAAGAGTCTTCATAGAAAATAACGACTTGTCATTTGGACAGACAACATAGTCTGAATATCTGTACAAAACAGCACCTTCGCTTTGAAACAAATTCCCCACTGTGATCATGAGGCCTTTGGGAGGTTCCTTAGTTAAGATGGCTATGTCTCTATGAATGAGTTTGCAAGAGATCCCAGAATTCCAGATATCCTCTTCTATTATGCAAGGGGATAGTAAGAAGTCTCCATCTATGACCTAGAATGCAGAATGCAGAACAGACACTCACTGTGATCTTATATCACCCCACTTCCACAACTTTAATTAAGATTCCTTTAAAATAAACTACTTGTGTCTGTCAGCAGAAAGCTGGAGAGGCCTCTGAAGGTCTGAAACCTCCAGTCTAGGAGGCAGACACAGAGGATCTCTGGGTCTCTCTGGTTAGTCATTCCCAGGGAAAAACATGTTTCAAAGGAATGAAGTAGAGAAGATACCCATATTCTTTCTATGGCCTATGGATGAATACATGTATGTGCACATGCATCGTCTCTTTCTCAGACTATACTACATGCAAAAAGAAAACGGACAATCTTGATTAGATTTATTGTTAGAATGTTACACATGAAATGAATCATTAAATCTAATGCTTTTACATATTACTAAGGTCTTATTCAATCATGTCCATCAGTAGTTTGATCTTAATTCAGGGTGCAGTCTTCTCACTGCCTTCCTGATTGATCCTCATTCTAGTCTGGGTTAGAAGTACAGCCTAAGAAATGTAGGCATGGAAAATTATTCCTTTTCTTTATCAGGCGATTTTCTTCTTCTGAATTAAGAAAGAAAATACACCAGGGGGAATTAATCTATATAAAACGTTGTAAAGTACTAGAATTTCCCTAATAATATTGAGATATAATCCCTACAAATCACATTGTAAAGCCTTCAGAATGAGTACATAGAAGTGTGGGGCTTAGGGAATGTCTTAATTAAACTAATAATATGATAATATTATCGATTCTTTGCCACACATTCATCAATGAGGCTTTTAGTACACTCATTTTAATAAAGTGGAATTAAGGCACAAAATTTTAAAGATTAGTTTACACAAATCACTCAGCTAGTTTTTGGTTTTATAAACAATTGAGAGAGCTACAGCTAGATCTCCGAACACGGGGGTCTAGAGTTGGTGATTTTACTAAGTATCCTTTACAACCTAAGTGAACTTATTTGGGGGTGTGTTGATGCTCACAGATATTGAATGCTCATGTTTTCTCTTAAAGGAGCTATTTCTATGGAGTATCAATTGTCCACCTCTCTTTCATCTGTTTTTCCTTGTCTACTTGGGTTATTTTTCTCCTTCTCCCTCCACCTTCTTCTGACTACCATGTGTCTCTGCCTTTCAGACACACTATGAACCTATGTAGGGTAAATTAATTCTCTGTGGAACAAGCCTGATGAGCTGTGGACAAACACCCCTCCCAGGCAGATTGGTATTTATCCAGGAGCACCTTGCGCAGAAAGATGAGGAGCAGGGAAAGTCCCTCCTCACCAGTCCATTGGCCTTGGATGTGAGAAGGGGAGGGGCTAAAAGCATTTAAACTAAGGGCCCCCGGAAGCAGGCCCTTTTTGCCTTCCCTATGGCTCTTTGGATCTTACTACCTGGAAGTTGAAGCAAGCCAAGTCGTGTGGATTTATTAATGTAACTGATGGAGGGGAGGTAGGGCGCCCGTGCTCTGTAAGTAATCTCATACCCACCGCTCTGTTAGTAAGCCCAAGTAAAACAGCTAAAATTTGCCTAATTGTGAGTAGAGAAATTTGGGTGTTTTTGTAGGATCTGGGGAGGGAGGGACTAAGCTTAGTCTGCCTTTTCCAAGAGAAATTTTAGCAATAGCCTACCTTCGCTTTTCTTCATCACCAGACAGTTTGTTGCCTGTGACCCATGTTCTGGGATACTGGAGTCTCTACTTAAGGCTCCACCTTGCGGCCTCCTTAGCATGGATTTCCCAGAACATTAGCCACCTGGGCCGGGATCAAGAAGGGGTGGTGGTCACACATATGCTGTCTGTGCCCCAATTGCCTGCATTCATCCAACAATAGCCCAGTGGGGAAGCAAGTACCACATCCCATAGTGATAAAATCTTACTGTTCAATCCATCAAGAAGACAGAAAAAGAATCAGAGAAGAAAGCACTTTTAAAATTTTAGCCTTTTCATTTTATTTTGGACTTTGTCTATTCCACAGCTTATTTTTGCATTCACCTGACCTGTTTAGGCAACGACTGAGGTACTGGCCTGGCTGCACACTCCTCCAAAAACACTTTTGTTGTTGCTTTTTCACCCTTTGATTCTTTCCATGCCCTTGGTCTGTCTTAGAGTCTAAGAGCTGTGGAATCACTTCTTGAGATGCATTTTGGTTCAGAACTTCACATCTATTTTATTTGCTCTCTTGTTCAACTTCCCTTTTATAGATTCTGCTAGAATTTGGTGTTGCTAGAATTCTTTCCGGGAGGCGCGAACAGGGTCCAGCGTCCCTCCCCACTCCTTTCTGGGTTACTAGAGACAAAGCGAGGTATAGTTTCACCAAAAGATATTTTGGAGTTTATTTAGGTTTCCTTAAAGAGCAATGGGTGAGGGGGTCACTTACAGAAGCTGGAGGTTTCCTCTACTGAAGCTGTACAGCAAATTCTACATCATGGAAGGAATCCTGTGTCCTCCTGGCAGCTGCCCAAGATGGGTAGCTCTCTACAGTTTCCTCCACTCATACCTTTAGTCCCACCCCGACATACAACTCAGGCCACTGGTTGATTGGAAGGCATGACTGATTCTTTCTGCCCTTCCCTTCTGACTGAGCACCAACAGTCAAATTTGTGATAATCCTAGCAGGGTGATACAACTTGGGAAGAGAGAATCTGTTCAGTATAGCTTGCCAGTCCAGTTGGAAAAAAAATTGTGTTTTATACATTCCATACATTAGTTCTTAATCAAATTTAGACCCCCATCCCCCATGTATAACACCCCATCAAACCTCATGTTCTTCATTACACATGTAAAGGTCTATCTAGTCAAGCCTTTATACCCAGATATCCTTAGTTGCAAATTCCTTCACTGTAGCCTGCTATCCTTTGTCAAGTAATAATCAGTCTCCCATCTTTTCCAGACTAAGACTGGTCTATCACCTGTTTCTCTCACTCCACTATGGGACCTTTTCTGACTGAGTTGACATGGTCTTATGCTCCATACCACAATTGCCACACGCCCACATGTGCAAGCTTCCAGTGCCTTAAAGGCATCTGCTTCCCTATGTTCATGATTCATCCCTGGCTCTTAAAATCTTCCCCTGCCCCCATTCTTCAATGATTCCTGAGCCATAGACGGGTGAGGTTTAATATAGTAGTCCTATCCAGGGACACACACTCTGCAGTCTCTTATTCTTCACACACTCTACAGTTTCCTATTCTTTAAAAGTTGTCCAGTTGTGGCCTTCCATGTGCCTCACATTCTATTTTATAAGAAAACTTCACTGGTTAGAGTTGAGAGATGCACTAGCTTTCTCTTTACTTCCGCATTCAACTATGTTCCATAAACCTTTTGTATAACGATTCAAATGTAGATACGCCAAGTTTCATTTGTCTAGAAATATAACAGAGATGGGGTTTTCTCTAGGATAGGTGGTCCCTTCAGCCATGTGTATTTGGCTGAGTTTACAGTGTCAGCCATGAGTTTATTACCATTGAGAAGAGTTTAAGTCCAATTAGATAGCTGTTGATTATTCCCCATATAACGATGCCTCTACTGTGCTAACCCCTTACATGTGGGTGTATATCCTGGTGTAATACTAGAAGCCAGGAAAATGGAAAAGAAACATGTATGCAAACGAAAAGAAAGACATCAAAAGATGTGGATAGTAAGGACAAGATATCACCATGGGGAGGTGGAGAAAATGATGGTGTTCTGCTGGGAGGGGAGGAGGTAAGGACATGCAGGGGAACATGGTAGGAGAGGAAGGAACTCAGGAGGAGGTGGCAGGAGGTGGCATTATTGGGGGGAGAGGAAGGATAATAGGATGTTTGGTATGGAAAGGGAGGAGGGAGGACTAGAGATGAAAAGATCTCTGGGGACTAAGGATGCTACAGGGAAAGGTGTCACTTCTGAAACTCACAGAGAATTGAACATACTATATGTACACCTGGGGCCTGTATGGGAAGAACACAGTGCAAGACAGGAGACACCTCCCTTTGAGTAGTTGGTCAGAGTGGTACGAGAGACTCCCAAAATAACAGAGGCTATTGCTGGAGCTCTTGCTAACTCCCAGAACAGGATCCTACTGTTGAAGACAGAACATGCTTTTGACACAGTGCTTGGAGCAATGGAGCAGACACTGGCCTGAAAGCCTTCTACCTGAAGTTTAGCTCCCATAGTGCTAGAGGATACTGTGCAAGCCACTAATGGAGAAAATCAATCAATAGTGCAGCCCAGCCTAAAGCTTAATAACCATAATGACCAGCACAGCAAACTATCCCTTCAATGGCTTTGATTCTTTAGCTCAGCCAGAGAAAGTACAGGATATGTTTTCAGTTACCATGAGTGAATTGAAGATTAAAGCCCTATTTATAGAAGGTTATAAGAAGAATAGTCAAGGTTTGCCCTCAATTTCAAACAAAACTAATAAATACCTATAAAGTCTTAATTTTGTGCCAACCACCATTCTACATGTACTGAATGCTTAATCCATTCCATCTTCATAACGACTTGATCAGATAGGTATTCTATTCTCTCGTCCTTTTGGTCAATGATGCTGATCTGCATCTCAGGTTCTTTGGGGCCAGTTGTTTCAGGCACATGTTAACAGTGCTGTAGGGCATGCCTACTTCAGGAGAAGTAGAAATCAGACTGAGCCATGAAGAGTCCCCAGCCTCTCAGGGCATGGTATCTGAGGACAAGTAGCTGCATTCAAGTGTTCTGATTCTCACATTACCAAGTTTATGTGCTAGCCAGCTGCTTTACCCAACTTTAAGTTTCATCCTGAACCTTGATAATAGCCTTTTCTTCGTTCAGCTCAGTACTGAGTCTCAGACATAATGTGTTTAACATCTAACTTTATATACAATCTTTTAAGGACTTCCAGGGTGACTCAGTAAAAGTAATATTTTGCCATATTTTAAATAACTCACTAGCATAAGATCAAGTGGTTTATACTCCTGAGAAATGCCCAAATGTGTTTCCAAGTAGTTTCACAATTTCTTCTTTTCCAAGTAAAAATGCCTGAAGATTCCATTTTCCCTACATCTTCAACATCAAATATCTGTTAGCCTTTGTACTGTAGCATTCTAGTGTAAGTGAAAGCTTTCCTCTTCTGCCTGTGCTTTGCTTTTTCTGATTTGTCAATTATATTGAATAGAAGATGCTGAGTTGATGTATATTGACTTATTGTCATTTTTCAACTTTTCAAATGAACTCTCATCTATTATTTTACACATGTATTTTCTTTTATCATTGCATTATAAAAGTGATGTGGATACTCTGTATCTAAACCCTTTATTAAATATATGGTATGCATATTGAAATCAAAGGTGATTCAACTACAGTCTTTCAAGTGCCTATAATTAGCTCAGAACCATTTGTTGAAAAGACTATTCTTCCCCTAGTAAATTGTCTTGTAATCTTTATTGAACAATATATACTCTAGTGTACATGGAATGAACTAGTTTGTGAAGATGATATATACAGAAATATGAAAAGAAAATGGGGCTAACAGTAAGAACACATAAGGATTTAAAAATCCCATTTATAACTAGCTAGATTAAAAATACTACTAAATTTTATTTTAATATAATTTAGTGCATACAGGACTAATATAAATTGATGTGTTTTTATTATATATTTAGGCAATGACATTAAACAAGTGTCGAGAAAACAATTGCTTTGTTACATTTGCTAAAAGACAGAGACATGCTGTTTCATTTTTGTTAATTTTAAATAAGTTTTTGAACATTAAAAGAAAAATCAGTATTCTCAAGATTCTTAGATTTTTAATAGTATGACAGCTGGGTTAAAAGCTGCAGAATGACCAGAAATTGAATAAAATATCTCTCCGACTGACTGATTAGATCTGTGAAAATCTTAAATAGGTTGTACGCATGGTGCATTTAAATAACACTGGAGATGGCTTATTTCTGCCTAAGGAATATGAGGTTTGACATGAGGCAACTTTAAACAGGAGGAAAGAGAAGACTGGAAGGAACAGAGATATGCAAAGAAAAATTAGGAAAAGTTCCAGGGTGGCTTATTAAAATGGAGCTGAAATCAGAGAAGAACGTTTACCATCATCTCTGGGTTTTTGTGGTCTTCTATGATCTAAAGATTAGGTAGGAATTTTGTTACCAGTGCTTCAACTACATTTTGAATTTACAAATCTCTTGAGGAGAAGTAAGGTTGTGATCTTGGGTCCTGACAAGAGAGGTATTAGTTTGATGAAGTTAATGACACACTTAAGTAAGACACATTGGGAAATAGTTAAAAGAGATAATTTAAAAAGGTAAGGAAATCTTGGATGTAAGAAAAATAGACACAGCAAGATGACAGCTAGGTAGGATTCTGCAGTGATTAGCTCCCTGTGAACACTCCTACAAGCTATGCATGTAGCAAACTATATCCCTCCAAGAACACAGAACACCAACAGAGAGTTTTAGTAAAATAAGAAAAGATGCATTTGAAGAAGGCCAGAAGCAAGCAGAGTTTCAAATTTCATCATCCCAATCCCAAGGAATTAGCAGGTAAAGAGCGGCACAGGTTTGTGGTGGAAGCTAAGAAGGAATTAAATCTATGCTTTATACTTGAAACCCATGACCAAAGTTCAAACAAGAACCTGACTTATTTTTTAAATCACTAATTACATTATTTTGATGCCATTGTTACCAAAGTACCTAGCTTAAAACTTGTAAGGCATGAAGACTTTAGACAGGTTCATGATTCTGGAGGGATTTCACTCCATCTTGGCAGGGAAGGCAGGGCAGAGAGGCTGCATCCACGGTAGCTGGAAAGAAATGAGGAAAACTGGCTATCATACTTGGCATACTATAGTTGTCCTTGAAGTAGGAAGAACAGATCTGAACAGAGATGAGTTTAGCCTTCAAAAGCCACCCTCAGTGACCTACTTCTTCAGCCCACACTTGCCTCCCAATTGCTCCACCATAAACCAGGGGTCAAGAACTTCTATCAGAGGCAAGTGGGAAGCATTCCAGATTGACACATGACACTCTTCCTATCTTTGAGATTTGTAACTTAAATTTCTTAAGTGTTTGAAATTTTCATATTTCATAGTTCTCTGCAAGGAAACTTAATTACTTTTAGGAGCCCTGTAGTCTCCAAGAAAAGATAAAAATGAACAAAGTAACTGCCTTGCGATAGGCAAATAGTTTGGCTGTGCATGAATGATAACATCAATGCAAAACATCTCTTAGCTTTAGAAAAGGCATAACAAAACAAAACAGTGTGATCTGGAATAAATACTGTGATTAGGGATTTTAGAGACCATCCAAAGGCTTGGTTATGCATCAGCTGAAAAGTCAAATAGCCTATTTTTTTTCTGTAAACTGCATATTTATTTGTTCTACGAAACAAATATTTAAACATAAGCAAAACATAATGAAAACTTTTATAAAATTTATGAGTAGTTTAGTATTTTTTTTCAAAGTTGAATTGCTTATTGAAAGTTTACAGTTTGGAGCTCGAAGTACAGCTTTATCTTTTCTGTAAAACATAACTGTATGCTTCCTGAGGTGGTCTTATGAAAAAAAAAATATCTACCGTCAGTATTTAACCTATTTTGATTTTTTATTCCAGTATAAAATGTTTTGAGAGTATCTGAGACTTAGAATATGTGTTAATTTAATCTCATTGTGTTTAGCATTAAAGCTCCTTGAATTATTTTAATTGATGCATGCTTTTTCTCTGTTTCTATAGATATTTATTCAGAGGCCATAGAGATTGCAAAATTAATTTGCCTTTTGGTCCTATTCTCATTTATTCAGTAACTGATGGTGAATAGCTTTCTCTAAGAAAATAATGAATCTACAATATGTTGAGATTATATTCACCAGAACCATGTGTAGAATCTTGTCTTGTCCTTGTGGATTATTTTTAAAAGATCCTCAGTAAATGGCTGAAGTGATAAATTGTACCAAACTCTCTATACTGTAAAAATGTTTAAAATGTTTCTTACATATCCATAACCATGATAGTTAAAGTTGTCAATTAGTATGAGATTAATAAGAAAATTTTGGAACAAACTAAAGGGGTTATGATAAGACACCCAGATTGTTGCAGTAGTTCCAATACCTGAGACATCACTAAATGTGTAATGGGCAGATAAGGTAGATAAAATGAACATTCCAAAGGCACGATTTCAGATCAGACCAGGCCATCGGAGCCATGGACATTTCATAAGAAAAAGGTATGGTTTATAACATAAAGGTCATTCATTTCTGGAATATGTGCATAATATTTTCAGTCTTCATTTGCTGTATTTGAAACCATGGCAAAGGAGGTTGAGGGTGAGGGAGAATTCTTTCTTCCTTCTCTCCTTTCTTCCTCTTTTATTCTTTCCTTCCTCTATCCTTCTCCTTCCCTCCCTCTCTCCTCTCCTTCCTTCCCTCCTTCCCTCCTTCCTTCCTTCCTTCCTTCCTTCCTTCCTTCCTTCCCTCCCCTTTTGATTCCACTTGGAGAATTTTAGTTTTGTTCTCTTTTAAAAGCAGCATTCATCCAAGTACTATCTTGAGCAAGTAAATGAGGTCAGTTCATCAGCCATCTGTGAATCTGAAGTAATTCACCTCAGAATTAGGAAGAAACTATTTAGAACCAGAAGGGAAGAATTGGACTTAGGATCAGACAACTTGCATTCTAGATACCCCTTGGAAAATAGTGCCAACTTTGGGAAATCGTTTACTCTACATTGTTGATTTCCTCTTCTACTGGTTACGGGTTTGATAATACTCCCTGGATAAAAGACACATTGTTAGATAACTTATTTAACTATGATTTAATATTTTGGATCTGTGGAGACTGTTGAATTGATGAAACCTCATGGGTATCAAGTGAAATTATACAGGCTAATTGAAAATAGCATCACTGTATATCTAGTAGAGGTTCTTTATGGAGAAACTGATTTCTATAAGTTTTTGTAATAAATCACAAAGTTTCTAGACCATTGAGACCACGGTCAATCCAAAAGGAACTATGGTTCTTCCATCTCCTCAAAATGACAGAAGCAAAGCTCTAAAGATTTGATATATTGGAGTGTGTCTTTTCAGAAGTTGGTGGTTAAGAGGAAAGACCTAAATACAAGATAAATATATAGGTGTATTTCATAAGCGACAGTGAGTCAGTTACAGGGTGTTGGAGAGTTGGCATTGAGAATGGACAGTAAAAATCTCTTAGAGACAGATATCAATGTGACCAAAAAGAAAAAAAAAACTACTATATATCTTAACCAGTTTGGAGAAAAATGCAAATAATACAAAAAACAGGGTCTTCCTTCATTGAAGACCATCTTGATATCTTTCTTGATTTCCACCAGAGTGAAGATCTTTTGAGAATGGCATGTATTTTCTCACTGGAAAGTAATAACTGCCACTTGCTTAAATAAGTATAAACTTGGTGCATCAAAATTATGTGTCCTTGAGTTGAATGACATAGAAAATAGGTCTATTGGAGGGATTCAATAGCTGTGTCTAGCAGGAAGCAATGGCATTCGTCCAGCCCAAGACAATCAAAGCTGGGAGCTTCCAAACCAACCGGGAGTGAGCTGAGAATGACTCTTTACATATGTCCCCCCCGAGTAACAAGGACACAAGGTGGCCTAGATATGGCTTTCTTTGAAAAATATGCCATTACTCATGACTTAAATTTGTGGAACAGATGAGGACTTGGGAGAACAATATGCTACAGAAACTCACAGACAGAATTAGGGGAAAGATTTTAAAAAATGAGTCACTAAAATTAAGAACAGCTGAAGGAATAGAGTGCTATCAATGGTGGTAAGTCCAAATCAGACACAAGAGAATGAAGCTTAACATAATAAATGACGGGGTAAATAGTAGCTAAGTTTTAAATTTCCGTGTTTAAATTCTACTTTCCATTTATGTCAGAGTTACTTTGGGAGTGTTGAGTACGTGTGTGTATGTGTATGTGTGTGTGTGTATGTGTACAATAAACCATCTTAAACTATTTCTGACATGTTGTTAATCCTTAATAAAGGATTGAGGAATTTGTTACATTTCATTCAGCTGCTATTCTATACACTCTTGGAATGTTTAAGAATGTCAAAGTAGAGCAGATGGCAGCCTGAAAATAACTACAATAAAGAGGACACAAACAAATGTAGGTAAGAATGGGGGCAATAGAAAATCAGACCAGATTGGACTGACCTAAATATAACCCAAGGAGCCAGCCTCAGGCCTCAAGGCTCGCACTGAAAGCCTCGGTCTTTTGAGTGAATATCAAATGAACAACATGTGGACCTGGTTGCATTCACACTTTGATTTCTTATGAGTTATACCTTCTGGCTAATGAATTAAACTTCCCATTTCACAGAGGAGGTGTTCCACTAAGGAAAATGGAATAATTTGACTACTGTTAAAGAAATAGTTTGATAAACACCAGCAAACTGTCTCTGCTATGTTAGAGAAATACTCTAGTTATCTGTTTTTTTAACAATTATGTAATATCATAGTAATACATCAAACAAAACATATTCCTCCCCTTATAGAAGATACATTTTTTTCTGGGTTACTGCCCAGAAAAAGAAACACAAATAAACACAGGAAATAAACATAAAGAGCCGTGATAACATAGTCCCTTTTACTTTCTGTTTGAAATGCATGACATTTGTTTGGTAAGGGGAACATGCAAAAGGAGACTGTTCCATGATTATTCTTGCTAGCTAGGAGCAAGATTAATTATTTCCTGGTTAAGTACTTAAAAATCCCACTATGAGGATAAAAATGACATTTTTCTTGGGAAACCACAGAAAGGTTATGAGCCTTTTAAGAAACTTCTACTCTGAACTAGTCATCAGTAAACATTCTGAAAGTGATACTGATGTTGCCTGGAATTGAATGCCTGTTGTGAAGTGAAACTTGAGAGGCTTTTGTGGACATGAAAGAAAAAAGCTTTTGAAGAAATAGAATGAACAAGTTTTGGGTAGTTACATTATTTTTTTGGTTGATATACTGTTTTTAAATGTACTAAGGATGTTGTAAGACAAAAAAAGCTAAGCCATATTTTTTATTCTTTAACACTGCCATTGCAAATTCAGTCACAGAAAATGAAAATTTTTCATGGAAACTTTTCACTGCTATAAGGCAAATGTTTCTGAGAATCGAATCCAACACAAGTGTCCTCATTACCAAATCTACTAAACTCCAAGCTTCTCTAGGAGTCTAAGGTTAAGATAGAAATGAATGGAGCCTGAAGAATTGCTGATATAATCATAAAACCCAAACTCCCATGGAGAATAAGAGATCCTTTCTTTCAAAGGAGGCTGGATTCTACTCAAAGTCAGGTTTTAGTCTTTCTAGAGCTCATTTGACTTTCATATGTAAGTTGAAGCAATTCCATCTTTTACTATTTCAAAATCCATAGTGGAAGTCAAATCATAGAAGATCCCAAAATTCAGAAAAATATTATCATGCATGCAAAATTACTGAAAAGTTCTCAATCTCATATATAGAAAGTTGAGGAATATGTATCAGATGATATTTCAAACAACCAAGGACCAACAGAGAAAATAAAAATTGGATCATTACAAGCTAACTTTGGAACATATTGAATATACTGAGAAAGAAACCAGGCAGAGGGTGGGAAATCCCATTCCCAGAGCTTGAGAAACTTTATTTTAAAATGATTGTAAACATGGAAGCAAAAGACTTGTACAAATGAAATTTCTAAAAGGCACTGAAGAGTGAAATTGAAAAAGATTCTAGAATATGGAAGTATCTCCCATGCTCATATGTAAGTAGGATTAATATTGTGAAAAGGTCCAGCCTACCAAAAAATTTCTAGAGATTCAACTCAGTCCCTGTCAAAATTCCAATGAAATTCTTTAAAAATTGTTTTTAAATGTCTTAAAATTCAGATGGAGTCCTAAAAGAATGAGAATTTCCAAAACTATCTTGAACAATAAAAATAGGCCAATGCAATGTAGAACCATAGTAATAAAAATAAGGTAGTACTGGTATAACAACAGACACACTGATCCATGAACTAGAATTGAGGATCTACATATAAGCCCACAGTACTACAGGCACATGATTTTCAACAGAGGCCAAAAAATACACATTAGAGAAAAGATACAATCTTTAATCAGTGGTCCTGGAAAAACTGGTTATCTATGTATAGAAATTCAAATTTGATCTTTCTTTCTCACCTTTCACATAATTCAGTACCAAATGGACCAAAGATTGCAATATTATATCTAAAACTCTCAGATATCTAGAAGAAAGAGTAAGGAGCACACTTCAGGATATAGGCTCAGGTAACAGCTTTCTTAATAGAACCCCAGCTGCCCAAGTAATAAGACCAATGCACACATTTGTCACAGGATATGGATAAGTAAGTCAGTACTGACCAGGAAACTCCTTCTCTGCAGATTAGCTCTCATAACACTGGAAGCTGTTATTCAGGCTGATGGGAAAAATAAACCATGAATAGTTTTATTCAGCTATGAACCCTGAGAACTTCCATAAAGACTGGCATGGCTATACACGCCCAGGGGTGCAATAATGGCACAGATATTACAAGGAGGGACAACCTATTTCTAATTGTATTTAAGGCCGTCAGGCTACACAGATCTGGTACTGCAAGCCTGACCAAAAATGGTTGGTTGGGAGTTTGATAGCCACAGGGGTAAACCTACTCATATTATTTTAACAATTGGACATATAAAACTTCCCTCTAAATTCATTTTTGTATACCCATAGATGAGTGCCATGTTCAAAGAAGATTCCTTGTACAGGGGTCCATGTTTAACACAGAAACCCATAATAGTTCAAATGGAAGAGACTAAATGTCTATGGAGTTCTCAGCCAAAACTAGGATGTCTCTGCCACACTTTCTTCCTCCAAGGCTCAGAGACCATTTGAGAAGGGGAGCAGAAAGACCGTAAGAACCAGAGATTGGAAAGGACCAGAGCAACCAGTGTCTTCTGAACATGACAGGACTGCTGCAATCATGAACTCAAAGTATCTAGGGCTGACTGCAAAGACCCACACAAGATTAAGCCAATTAATATTCTAGATGAAGAAGGAAGGGTTTCATAAGTCCCCACTTCTCCAAGGAACTAAGGACATTTGTTGTCTTCCAGTGAGATAGAGTCAGTTTTCCTTAGGGATGTAGATTAAAGTAAGTAGAACACACTCCAGAAGATGGCCTCATACCCATGACTGTCTAGACAGTACAAACTGGAGTGGATAGGTCATCAAATAAAGGGAATAGAGGACACAGTTGGAGGCAGTTATGGGGGTAGGGATGGACCTGTGAGGAGTTAAAGCTAGGAGTTCGGATAAATACAATCAAATAAACTGTATGTCAACCTCAAAGAATTAACAAAAATATTTTTTAAATAAGCTAATGCCAGTTACACTGATGAGAGCTTCTGGATTCAAAGATCATATAAACAGCTTGGAAGAAACTGAAATCCAAGGGTAGTATTGCTCCTTTAAGACAAGTGTAAGTCCTCAAACAAAAGAGAGTAGCTTATTTCTTTTTAGTGAATTTGATCTGTGAACTCTCTCCAATTCTGCATCTGTATGGGGGTCAAGAGAAGACGGAAGACATGCATGTTACTCATTCAGTCACAGTTTTCAAGCCCTTGCCTCTGCGGTGACTGAGGCATGCACTGCTCTTTTTGCATGTTCTGTGGAGTCTTAGAATCCAATGCTATGTCACAGAATTGCTGGGTAAGCCAAACTTTCATAACAGAAGTAATAGAGATGTTATTGACAGCATCCCTCTTCCACTGTAGCATTGGATTAACAAATTTTCTTTTCAAGCACTCTTCAAGAAATCCCTGATTTGTAGTCATTTCACTTGTGGATTTTTAATAACATCTTTATTTATTATTTGAAAAAATCATAAATGAATATAATACAACTTAAACATATTCACTTATCACTCCTTCCCTCCACATGTCCCACTGCCCACATAGCTCCTTTCCAACTTCATAGCTTATAATTTTATCATCTCACTGTGTCCACATGTGCATAGATGGGGAATGCTTCAACAGGACCTGGGTACCTTAACTGTAGCCCCCCCCCCCAAAGAATAGCAACTTTCAATTGACAAAAGATCCTCAGTTAGTGACAGGTTCTCAGGATGAGGGAAAATGACAATATTCAGCAGTCATTAAACCTAGAAATTTGATTTTTTTCCATTTCTCAGGCTAGCATGGTCTGTGTGGTTGTGCAGAAGCCATAAGCTACAGCACTTTGTCAGGCAAATAATCATTAGAGCTCACAACAACGCTCCACTGGCTGCTACTTCTGAGTGGTGATGTTAGGTAGATTAGGCCTCTTAAATGGATTTTCAATTTATGGCGTTTTCAACTTATTGATAAAACAGGATACAAGTATAAAGGACTTGCATCTCTTTATTATTATTTCTCCATTTTTGTTTTCTATGTTACAGTGTGTTAGTCTGTATTCTGCTTTAGTTATACTGAATAGAGTAAGAAAATAATTCTACCATCTTTAATCTCACAATATTTTAAATAAGAAAACTGAGGCTTTGTGAGGTTGGGTTTTTGTACCTCTTCGTTCATATTTATTTATTAATATTAAATTTTACACATTTCATACAACAGTTCCTAGTCAACGTTAGAACCCTCCCCATCATTCCCTCCCCGTCCCTCACCAGACATCAGTGCCACCCTTGTCACAAATTCACATGTGCAAGTTTCCAGTGACCTGAAAACCTCTGCTTCCCTAAGTTCACGAACCAGCCCTGGTTCTTACAATCTGTCCACATCCTCTTCTGCAATGATCCTTGAGCCATGGGTAGGTGAAGTTCAATATAGGAACTTTATCAAGGGATACACATTCTGCAGTTAGTTGTAGCCTTCTGTGTGCACAGCACTATTTTTTTTTAAGGTAGCTTCACTGGCGAGAGTTGAGGTTGGAAAGTTTCACTAAATACAAATAGAAAACAAGAATTAAAAGCTTATTGGTTGTCCCTTATGGTACATTCCTGTTATTGGAGCACTTGGCAGGTAGAGGAATGAGAATCAGGAGTCCACAGTCCCTTTTGCTGCATAGGGAGTTCAAGACCAGTATTGGCTACCTGAGACCATCTCTCAAATCAAAACAAAACAAACAAGACCCCTGTCTTTCTGATTCTGTGGACTATATACATACAATAATATGTAAATTATATATATGTATATATATATATATATATATATATATATATATTTAAATCTGTTTTAGTGTTAGGAGCTTTTATTTCATTATGTGACTATGGTACAAATAACACTAGAGTTTGGGAGTCCATGGAGAATGGACAAGGTTCTGAGCACCTGGATGATGTAGGCTAACTTGTGACAATCATCATGTTCAATATGATGAAGAAAAGAAGCATTTTGGATTAAAGTAAAGCTACTGACACAGTGACCTGAAATTTATAATTTGTCCCTATAATAAATCTTAATTTTTTATTTGCCCATTATTTTATGAATCTTTTCTGTGTTTCTTGCTGTATCTTTTTCTCCTAAGCAATACTGCATAGTATAACAGCCAAATACAAAAATCAGAACTTACATGTGCAAATTCTCATTTTTCTGTGATTCTTACCCATACCACATGAATCAACATGATTTTGAAGACAATGATCGAACTGGGAAAACAGCTTACTACTTTTTAGATTTGGTTACCCCAGGCAAGTTTCTCAGCCTCTTTAAACTCCTGTTTTGATGTCTGTGAAATGAGGATAACACTCCACAGGGGTGTGGAGATATTAAACATGACAGCTGGCATAAAACATTAATATTAATGTTAACCTAATTGCATTATCTTGGGCAATTTAACCTTTAGAACTTCTTTCTTCACATGCTAAATACGAAAGATCCCTTTCGCTTTTAGAATGTGGTTGTGGAAATTACAGTAACATGGCCAGGCTTCTTATTGACCATTGTTAAAGGTTAAAATCGACAAACTGACCATTAGAATTTCCATTAAACTCACACATCTTCAGCAAAGATGTGGATAAGTAGAACAAGAGAGAAATTCAGTCAGAGGCATCATTTTTATCAAGCGTACTTCCAAATGATGAGCTAAATGCCATTCATAAAACAGGTGCATAGAGAGAGACGTCTTGTCAATGATAAAAGCAACATGTACAATGCATTAGATGAGACGACATTTCAAATGAGTGTCCTTAAGATGTAAAAAGTACTGAGATGCAGTTTTCTGGGTACTTGAAAGAAAAGATAATTACTTTGTCCCTCATGAACATGCTAGCAAACAATACTCTAATACAGCGGTAGAAATTTTTGACATTTCTGGCAGGCAATATTGTAAATTATATCCAGAATCTTCAACATGTTTATATATTAGTTCATGGAATCTCTCTTCTATAACTAAGACTATAATGGAGGCTATATGCATAAATTAACCTCAATGCTGCTCACTGAAATTTTGTTATAAACTTCTAAATACGCCACAGCCATTTATATAAACTAACCATGCCAGAAACCACACAAAAATAGCAGACTGTACAAGAAAAATAATTCTAATAAGTACATTAATTTAGTGCTCATAAACCATGTTTAAGTTTCTTATCCATATGATAAGTCATATTACCTTGTACCCTTGTGCATTGAGAATGGCATATTATCTTGGTGATATTCTGAGAGAAATGTACTGCTTCAACAGGGTCATGCAAAATGTTTTAAAACTTTTAGTTAAAGGGCATTTTACAAAATATCTGCTTACTACTCTTCAACAGTGTTAAGTTCATGAAAAATGAAGGAACTGAGAATTTACCATGGTAAACATCCTAAGCCAACTCTTAAAGATTTGGTAGTGTCCTAGATGAGGTCATAAGCAATACAGCAACTATGTAAAATTTTAAAAAGTTTGAATAAAATGTGGACTGCAGTAAATGATAATGATGATGATGATTATAGCAATTTAATATTGGTTAACTATGCATGACAATGTGTCTCCCTAAATGTAAGAAGGTAATGATTAGGGAAATTTAGTGTAGCCAAAATGAGAATTCTATACCATCTGCACATTCATTTTCTCAATGCAAAACACTTTTGAAGTAATAGAGACAGCATCAAAAAATAAAAAATTGTAATAATGCAATATATCCACTACTCAGAACACAGCAACTATTCATAGATTTAAAGGGTTTAAGACTTCGATTGTAGGATTATTGAAATTTTTTACATAGTTAAGAAAGATGAGGAATTTTAGGTTATCTAGAGGCTTAACTATTTTGAACCATTGAGTCAAGGAATGTATTCCGTAGAGTATATATATATTGTGGATTTGCTTCCTCCATTAAGCAACACATTGAGAAAAACAGAAAAGTAATCCATGATAGAATAGAATGTTTTCCATAAATTCAAGGCACAAAAGGCCTTCAACTGTTTAGCATGAAGCACAACTAAATATGGCTATGTTTTCATACAGAGCAAAACAAACAGCTTTCAACCTCCTCTGAATTAGCTAACCCTTTTTTGTCTTCTGGTCTCTTATTAACCTCTCCTTTCTCATTAGTTCCTCATTGTAGGGGTCCCAGAACCGAAAGTTTAGGTGCCATTTTTAGAGCTTCTGAAATGGATCTGGGCAGTGAGAAGTACTCCTTCACAAGGTGGGAAGGGAGCAAATGGCTAAAATAGTCCTATTCTGCCTCTGTCCTTAACAGCATCTCAGATAGTAGAAACCCTCCCTGGTGCTTGTATTGTCTGGTACCTGGGTTTGGCTGTAAATGTCCCGTTTCCTCGTCAGGCCAAACTAAGGGTTGCAGAACTTATCCCATTGTATACAGCTGCTACTTTAAGGATTCTTATTTGAAGCTTTCATTTCTTATTGTAAATCATCCTGATTATTGAACTCTAATTTAAAAAAAATTCTGGGCTAATAATTTCTGCCTGATTCAACCTTGACTTATATCCTGAATGCTAGATATGTTAATATAAGTAGCATATCTGTTGAAATAATTTTTTTAATTATAATATTCAACACTGTTATATCTTATAATCTTTTAACTCTCAATAAGATTTTATAACATTCCTCTGGTAGAACTCTCTATCACCTATCTATCATCTATTTATTTATCAATCAATGTATCTATTCACTTATCATCTGTCATCTACCTATCCACGTATTTATCATCTGCCATCCATCTGTGATTATTATAAATTCATCTCTTTCTTTTAGTACTTTTAAATAGGAAATACAGTGGCTTTTTGTGTCCCCATTTTAAAGTACGTTTTTCATTGGCAGTATTCTTATTTCAATCCCTGCATTTCTGCATAATTTCTATACTCTTCCTCCTATACCCTTTGTAGAATATCAAAAATATGGGTTTACTCATCAAAAAAACTTCTTTATGCAGAATCCTACAACTGGTCACACACAGAGAATATACATCTAAGAAATGCCCATTCCTAGGAGGCACATCTACAATGGAAACTCAACATCTAAGACTTAGGGAACATAGTGGAACAGGGAGCAGAAAGAAAACTAGTACATCCCTCAACTCTTAGAAATGAAGCTTCCTTTTATAATAGAATGTGATGCACACCAAAGGCTACAACTGGCCAAGCTTTAGAGAATAAGAAACAACAAAGTGTGTGTCCCTTGATAGGACTTTTATATTAAACTTCACCCACCCATGGCTCATGGATCACTGCAGAAGAGGGAGCAGAAAGATTGTAAGAACCAGGTTTGTTCTATGACATAGGGAAACAGAGGCTTTCAGATCACTAGAAGTCTTGTGGCAATGATGTTATTGATCACAAGATCCATTCAGACTCAATCAAACAAGATTCCAGAGTGGAAGTGTTAAATACTGATTAATACTGGGTAAGGGAGAGTAGACCTTGTTATGATCTCTAGACAAGCTGACTAGATTCAACAGATGAATTTTCACTGAAGGACATCTGGGTACAACTGTTTCATTCAGTTGAAATTAACATGATGGTGGAATGCATGAGGCCAAACCTGAAGTGTGTGGCTTTGAACATGAATGTGAGAGGGGTTCTAAATTTGATTAAGAACTGCTGTGTGAAATGTACAAAAGCTAAATTAATTGTTTTAATAATATGGTTTGAGACAGAAATGCACAGAGGTGAGTGTCTAACAAGGCAATTTTTAAGTTTCATTTTTAAGAATTTATTTTAGGATATAAAAACATTGTAATACTATCTTCTGCATAACATGATCAAATATGATAGAATTGGGGTAGGTTAATTTTATGATATAAAATTAGTGTTTAATAAATCATGGTACATATTCACTATGGACACATGTGCCATAATATTTTGTTCACATTTGATCTTTTCCTCCAGAACTTGAAACATTACAGTAGTAGTTGTTCTAATATTGAATGACCCACATTTTTACCTCAAGATATTTTGTAACTATGGATTTTTTAAAATCAAAATTCAGGGTTTTTATCCATTATTTCTTTCACTCCTACACTGAAACAGTCATCTATAAATGTTAAGGTTAATAAAATTTTCTGTGTTACTTGAGACCTTCACAACCGAGTCTTTGAGCTGTATCCTGATCTCCCTGAATCTGCACATTTATCAACAGGTCTTCCAGATGTGATTTATTTGCATGGGCTTTAATTACTCAGTTTGAAACACATTGTCCAAGTATTTACTGAACACTGACAAAGTACCAGTTTGTTTGAGGCACTGGGAGTGCAGTTAAGAAGCATTCTCACTACCACAGACATGAACAAAATACACAATACCTGACTGAATAGTCTATCAAAGAAAGGGATAAAGTCTCCCATGAGAATTCTTACCCACAAATACAAATTGAGTTTTCTAGTTTAATTTACATTATAACTGTACCCTTCCCACAGTCATGCAAAAATTAAATATTAACCTTAAAGTATTCCCAGGCTAGTAATGCCATAGTAATTGCATGATCAACTGTAATTCTTGTCCAAAGGCAAATATTTTAATATTAGGTCTAAAAAATAGTTCTATTAAGCATAAACCTATAATTCTATGAGGTAAGAAGACAAAATAGTCTCTCAAGGTGGAAAAATCCTGCTAATTAATGACTATGCACAGAAAGTCAACACCTGCAAAATAAATCCCAAAGTACATACATGTCAAAATGCTTACATACAAAATGCTAAGTATGTAAATATACTTAAGTAAATCAAATAAGAAATAAAATGATGATGATGGATATTCTTAGAAAATCAATAAAATGACTATATTCAAAATTGAACATATAAGTAATCTAGAATTAGTAATATATTTATATGGGCATATTAGTAAAATCATGGACTGCTCAGATAAAGAATGAATGCCAACAAATATGTCAGGAATTAATAGTGAAGTTATATCAACACAGATGCTGAAAACAGTAGCGTATAGACATATTATAAAAGTGAAACAAGCTTCATTCACCGTACAATGAATGAAATTTAGATAGATGTGAGAGGAAGAGTGTGGTGAGGAAGAGGAAGGCACCAGACAAGGCAATTAGTTTTGCATTTGGCCTGTGATTGGGAGGTGGAGTCAATCCCTGAACTAAAGATCAATGCAAGCATCTGGTAGAGGGCAGGTTGGTAGGCTTGTGTTGGAGGTGCCTGATTTCAGAGAGTGTTAATTAGATACATAGCTCCAAGAACTGCTAATTATACATAGCTATTTAGGAGTGACCAGTTTCAAAATGGTCATTAAAGCTGTAAACAGGAAGAAAACTGTCTGAAAATATATTACAGAGAAGAATTGGGAGTTTGGGAAAAAAGTACTAGGAATCTCTAAAATCCAATGACTAAGCATAGGGCATTCCATTAAAGGAGATTCTGGAAGGCAGCAGCAACAGAATGATTTAGAATGATTTTTCATGTGCCCTGACTTAGGAAAACACATGCAATAGAAACTATGAGTGTTTACACATGGAAGTTACAGTAGAAGCAAGTGAGAAAAAAAAAAAAAAGTTTTATATATACCGAGTGGTGTTTGATGAATTTGTGAGCATAAGTTTCATTTGAGTGAATCATGAAAATCACCACATTGGAGTGAGTTGAAATTTATAGAGAAAATGGGAAAATATAATTTAAGATTATATCTGTGTGCTGCAATATTTTGAAAGTTTGTCCATGAAAATGCATGTGCTCTTAAATTAATCTCCAAAGTTCTATGTCAATATTATTTGGAAAAGTGATTACCAGAAAATGTGCTCTATGTCTTGTAAATATCATCCTTTTTAATAATCTATTATATGGCGTGCTGATATTTTTATTGATAAGATTTCTATTATATTTTTTTCAATCTGCTTTAGTAAAAGTTCCCCATTATCTTTGCATAGTAAGCATTTTCACAGATGTCAGAGGATAATTTTGAAGCTCAAAATTAATATGTTGGAAATATTGGTTAATAAACTGTCAAAAAAAAACCAAACTTTTATAAAAGTCAAAAATACCTATGTGAAGAAGAAATACAATAAACAATTATTTCTAAATGTAATCATTTTTGTACATCATGAAGATAAATCTAAGTGATGGTAATGGATCTTCCCTTGAAAAAATGTGGAAATTCAGAATGCTTGTTTGGCTTGAAATCAGAGAACTGAGATGAAGCAAGGGCGAGGGTGGAATTTAGTTTCATAAACAATTTAATGACGGGATCCAGGATACGGTTGGAAAAGACACTTCCGATCCTTATAATTAATATTTATGTTGCCATTATATTTATTGTCAATGTGGGCATGATAGATTAATTATGGAGACATTCACCACATGCATTAAGGAGCAAGAAGTCTCTGGAGGATTTATAAAGGAAGTATCGCTGGAAATGAGAGCAATCATTTCATTGTTATGTCAGAAAAATACTTATGGAGATAAGTGAACACTAGGCATGCTAATTGGAGTGAAATTTTGAAAAACATGCCTTTGTAAATGAACTTAAGACCAAAGGGATGGTGGCTGTGGAGATGGCTCAATAGGTAATGTGATTGCTATTCAACCATAAAGTCTTGAGTTCTGATTTGCAGCACTTGCATTAAAAACAAAAACAAAATTCCCACAGCATTCTAATTCTTATAATCCCTAACTTGGGGAAATAGGATCCTTGGGTTTCATTGATTCTAGCCAAATGGTGAGTTCCAGCTTCAGTGAGAGACTGTTCAAAAAATAAGTTGGAGATTGAGACAATTACAGAGATCCACAACTGGTCAAAATAGAAATTAAGAGTCTGTGGAATCCCCAAATCTAAGTGACTCATCTACAATGGAACGTCTATACCTAAGGCTCAGGGAACATACTAGAACAAGGAGTAGAGTTAATACTAATGCATCTCTCAGATCTCCTCAATGAAGTTCCCTCATTCAACAGAGAGCAGTAGACACAAAGACCCACAAATGGCCAAAGCATGGAGACGAAGAATGAAAATTCCGGGTCCTTGGACAGGACTCCTGTATTAATCTTCACCCATACAAATCTCAGGGACCGTTGCAAAAGAGGAGGCAGAAAGATTGTAAGAACTGGGGAGGGAGGTTCGTGACCATCTGGAGATGAAATCTTAGACTCATGGGATCTTTCATATGAATCTATAGTAATGGTGTCAGTATACACAAGACCCATGCAAACCCAGCATAGAGGTGTAGATGGAAACGAAGAGCAAACTCCGATCTTAGCTGAAGAGCTACTGGGTAGCTGATCAATACTGGGTGAGGAAGAGCTGATTGTCTTTAAGCAGTTATTTTAGCTAGGCTGACTAGACCCCAGTGAATAAATTTATACTGAGGTATATCTGGGACACTAGCTTGATTTGATAGGCTTTAATATACACAAGACAGTGCGTCAAATACACTGGGGTGCTATGGGAGGGTGTAGATGTGAGAAGGAGCTATAAAGATGATTAAGATGTTGTATATGAAATGCAGAAAATGTCAATAAAATATACAAAAAATAAGTTCTGCTTTAAAAAAATTAAGGTGGAGCTGGGCATGGTGGCCAATCTCTTTACATCCAGCATTATAGAGACAGAGGCAGGCATATCTTTGTGATTGAGGCCAGTCTGGTCTACATAGTGAGTTCCAGTATAGCCTGTGCTACACAGGGACAATCTGTCTCAACAAAAGTCCTAAATAAGGGCCTAGAAAGATGACTTGGTGTTTAAGAGCAGAAGACCCAGATTTCATTCTCACCCACATAATGGCTAACAGTTGTTCATAACTTCATTTCCAGGGCATCACACGCCCTCTTCTGACTTTCTTGGGCATTGTACAACAGGAGTGCATTTATACAGGCAATACACTCATCCATATAAAATAAAAATGAAAACTATTTTAATCTTAAATAATAATGATAATAAAAAATAAATAAGTAAATATGAAGTAAAGTAGAGTGCTATTGGGGAAGGCACATGAGACCTCTGGCATCCATATGATCACATTTCTACATGTACATTCATGGCCTATTCACGCACGTGTGCACACACACAAACCACACACTTAAACAAAGTTACACACATGAATACATCACACTCACATATATTCACAGTCCTATATACCACAAATGCATACAACACGCACATACACACACACACACACACACACACACACACACCAAAGAAAATGGTAATTTTTTTTTATTTTACAAGAATGCAGTAGGCACTTTGAGATTTTCTTTAGTAAGAAATAAAAATTATTTGAGAAAAATGTTATAATTCTTCAGAGGATTTAGTAGGAAGTAATGCATTGAATAAATGCTTATTTACCTATGTTTTGAACACAATAATAGGAAATTGACATACAGATTTGGATTTTAATAATCCCTGTTCCCAGAAAGATTGTAGTCTAATTAGAGCTAAATGTGGAATGAATTAAGGGTAGAAGACCAAATGAAATAGGGCACAAAGGAGAGAAGAGACAGTCTGACACAAAGCACAGAGACAGAGCTGTGATGTTGCCTGCATTAGACTGTTTTCTGAGGTAAAATAACTGAGGCTGGGTGATTTTATACACATTAAAACTTTACTTAGCTCACATGTATAAAGGAAGAAAACTCCAAAAATATGCTTCCCTTATTTGCTGGAAATCAGTGAAGAACTCTCTGCTGCATAGAACAATCCAGAAGACATAGCAAGATGCAACATAACGAGCTTGCCAGAGAGGGTTTGATTTTACGACAAAGTCACTCTCTCGATAGATTGGAAGTCTAAAGAAAATCATTCAATCATTTCCCAAAGGACCTTTTTCTTAATTATATTAGAATATAATTTTGAAGATTAAATTAAGAGCACATGAAGTCTCAAGGATAAAATTTCACAATATTCCAGCACTGAAATACAGACATAATCTTAAATTGAGACATAATCTTAAATTAGGGAAAATATAAAAAAATTCTAGTGCTACTTTAAAAAACAATTTATTCTTTGACAGTTTCATACATGTATATAATACCTTTGGTCACACCCCACACAGTATCTCTCTTACTGCCGTCCTCCTACCACCAGTCTGCCCATTCCAGAAGTTCCTCTCTCACTGTATTGTATTTTTGCTTTATTTTTGTTTTGTTTATGACACACAGAGTCTAAACAAGGTTGCTTGCATGGCCCGGGTCGGGGACTATCCATATTACAGCACTGAAGATGATGAGTCTCCCTCCCTCAACAGCCGTCAACTGATCTCTGGGGAGGAGCAGGAATCCTTCCCATATTCATGAGAATGTTTACATTCCCCCACTTGGGCAGGCCCCGTGCAGTTAACCACATATTCTGTGAGTTTATCAGTGCACTGCCCATATCATGCTGAGAAGATAGCATGTCATGGTATTCCATTTAGTTGTTCTTTTATGCACTCAACAGTCACTTATTCTCAGCTCCTCGACCTTCCCTGAATTTGGAAACTAACTCTCATTTTCTGAAAAGACTACCTTCTCTGATCAAGGCTAAGGGCTATTGCAACTTTTTTGAATGATCACATTTTGAAGTATTTCATTCAAATTATTTTATTGTTTTTATTTTATGTGTACAAGTGCACTGCCTGCATGTATGCACCTGCACCATATCCTGCAATGCTTACAGAGATTGGGAACAGGCTTAGGATCCCCTGAAACTGGGAAACAAATGGTTGTTAGCTGCCATGTGGGTATTGGGAACCCAATCCTTATCTTCTGCAAGAGCAGTCAATGCTCTTAACTTCTGAGCCATCTCTCCATAACCCCAGTTGAAGTATTTCTTGAGACAATAGTCTGCTGTTGAGAAGCAAACACCTCCATCCTACCTCATCTATTTCATTGTGTATAACTACTTCAATCTGACACTAAAATCCTGCTTATTTTTATAACCTGGGTTTTTATTGCAACCATTATCAAGAATAGAATGGAAACTTATTACTGGATTTCCCTAGGTATTTTTTAACTAAGACAAATGTTATATATATATAATAAAAATATATATTATATGTAATAATATGACACACATATTATTTTTAAAGCTTTAAATGAAAATTGGAACATTTATAAGAAAATAAGTAGCACTGATTCAGTATATCCAACGCATCAGTGTCCAGTCACATCCAATTCACATTACATTATTTGTCTATGAATCCAAAGGGAAGGTCATATCTCAAGATCACTGCCTGAAAGGGAGAACAGTTGCTGTCCTTTTAAAAATACTTTATTTACTGTTTTTGTTTATGTGCATGAGTATATTGCATTTATGTAAATGCACTGTCATACAGTGTCCGTGGAGGTCAGAAGAGGACATCTGATTCTCAAGAAATACTTATGGTTTCTTAGCTGCGTTGTGGGTGCTGGAAACCAGCTGGGTCTTTTGCAAGAGCAGTCAGTGCTCTTACCCACTGAATCATTTCTCCAGTCACCAGTTAATATTTGCATGTGCTATTTTATTTAATATTAGCAAATCTTTATTTGCTAATATATAAAAATAAAATGGATTTTTAAGTTATTTTTAAGTTGTATATAAAATAATGTGCTTCACTGTCACATTTTCATACCTGCAAATCATTGTGCTTTTCTGAAGCATGAGCTCCCCTTTTGATGGCCGTGTGTGTGTGTGTGTGTGTGTGTGTGTGTGTGTGTGTGAAGATTTTAAGATGCACATTCTGGATATGACAGAAAACATTATGTTTGTCTTGTTGAATCTGGCTCAAACTGCTTAAATGTAGGTATTAACTTAGTCAAATATTAAAGCATGACTTTTTCAGAGGCTTATGATTTTCAAGTGGCGTCTTTTCTATAAACACAAAATTTTCTTTTTTCTTTTATGTATTTATTTCTTTCCATCTAGATTAATTTTTTTATAGACAAGGTTAACCAGATGTAGTA
Source organism: Eospalax fontanierii (assembly GCA_035773235.1). Taxonomy (NCBI): domain Eukaryota; kingdom Metazoa; phylum Chordata; class Mammalia; order Rodentia; family Spalacidae; genus Eospalax; species Eospalax fontanierii. The sequence goes on along the minus strand of CM069529.1, from coordinate 48,218,181 downwards.
AGAGAAAAGGCACTATATCACCATGATATTAATGACAAACACTTCACTCCTTTTAAAAAATATATTTATTTTTATTTTATGTGTATGAGTGTTTTGCCTGCAAGTATGTAAGTATACCACATATTTGCAACCCTGTGGAGACCAGAAGGAGAGACTGAATCCTCTGTAACTTGAGTTACAGATGCTCATTAGCTACCAGATGAGTCCAGATCCTCTGGAAGAGCAGCCAGTCTTCTAAACCACCGAGCCCTCTCTCCAGCAGCCAAGTCTTCAATCCATGATCGTTACATATGGCATTAATAATTATCTCTAGATGCCATTTATTATTTTCAAAATTTGTCAATAATAAACCAAGACAGTCTTCTAGACCCGAAATGATCTTTTATTATGGTTCGTAGAGATCAATGCATTTATTAGACAGAGAACTATTCACTTTTTCTGTTTCATTTTCATATGGTTTTGGTAAATTGTTTTAATTTCAGTGTTTTTGTTTATTTCATATGAATCTGAAACTGAACATAATAGTGGACTTGATGAATTCTTGATATGACACCCTAGAGATGGGGAATAAAATAAAAAAGAGATATTAGTTGCCAATAGTTCCTTGGCCAAGGCTAAGGTCTCCTGCCCATTTCTCTGTTCTATCCTGGGTTTTAGCAACTGATTACTGCAAGGTGAGGGACAGAAGATCGTCCTTAAGGGAATGACTCTAGATAGATTGACCTGAAACCAGTGGAGGAACATGCATGAGTTCTATGGGTCAAAGGCGGGTTCTCTTGTTTATAAGGGCAGCACTTAACTTAGTGAGTTTCCTCCCCATTCACAAACTTTTTGCTTTCAATGTTACTTTGTATCTCAAAATGCACTGTCTATCCATCCATCTGAGGGTCTGAGGTCCCATCTGACATTATTTTCCTTTGTCTTAATAATTTGATTTAATTTTTCTCTGTGGTTTGGTGCATCTATGAATTCTCTATCTAAAATTTTCTCTATATTACTTTTTTAAATAAAGTTTAGCTTACCTATATTTCTTTTGAGAAACATTTTTAGTTTGTTTTTTTTTGGTTTGTATTGCCCTCTCTTCTGACCTCCATGGCCTCTGAGGATCTATTACTTAATGAAAAATTTGCTCCTTTATACATATTATATGAATTTTTTCTTTGATAATTAAAAATTGTTCAGTGTATGTAGGTTTCTTATTGTTGTATCATATTTTTAGGTTACAACAGTTGATTGTGATGTTTACAATGCTCTGTTGTGTATTTAACTGAAATAAAATAAATATTTTACTTATACATATATTTCATATCTTTGAAATTTTTTCAGCCATTATTTGAGCTAATACTTCTTTCTCCCACTTTCTTGTTAATCTCTTCCTGAAACTCCTGTTGTGTATCGGTTAAACTATACTAGATTGACTGATATATTTCTGAGGCTCTCCTTGTATGTTATTCTGCACTGTCTCTCCTTTACAGATGAACAGATGGGTTGACTGCCTTTGCTGTGTTTTCAAGTTCACTGGTTTTCTTTGTAATCTCAATTTTCTGTGAAGCTTTCATATGGAATGCATTATTTTATATTTCTCTTTTAGAATTTCCCCAAGATTCATTCAGTTTTAAAGTTTTCCAGTTCTATCCCTTAGTCTCCTGTCTTAACATTTATTCAGGGCATGCATATTTTACCAAACTAAATAAAAGTGTGATAGTGAATTTAATATCTGTGCCTTGTCAGTTATCTGGGTTATTTAGAATCATCCTAATTTCTTTTCTTCCTCTTTCTTTCTTTCTTTCTTTCTTTCTTTCTTTCTTTCTTTCTTTCTTTCTTTCTTTCTTTCTTCTTTTTCCTATTTTGGAGGGGGAGTCTTTTTGAGAGAGTCTTTCTGTAGTCCCAACTGGCTTGGACTCACTACGGAGTCCAGGCTGATCTCCATCTCAACGATATCTGCCTGCCTGTCTCCCTCCCAAATACTGAGATTAAAGCTTGCACTGCACCTGACATTCATCTCAATTTCTTTTCCTTTCTCTTTAGAAGTTTGCATTCTCCTTGTACTTCACATATAGGGTACTTGTTGATTTGACTCTGGAATTGAAGGATTCTGCCTTTTCTGTCTACTAAATGTCCTTCGGTAATCAGGTTATTGCCTAAGGACATGCTTGACTGAATAGGAATTAAAATGTATGGTGGAGTGCACACAGTCTTGTGAGGGATGGGAAGTAATGGAGAGAGGATCTAAATTTCGTTAAGAGATTGTTGTATGAAATGTAAAAATTTTTCAATAAGAAAATTAAAATAAAAACAGCTCAGATCTACTAGAACCTTGCTGGGCTGCTTTGTGTGTGTTCTCTTTGATAATTAATGACAGGGATGTCAGGATTTGAGGAACTGTGGTTTTCTTACAATCTGAATAATTTGAGTCCCCTAAAACTTGCACGATATTCCTGAGAATTACTCCCTAAAGCCCAAGATTCTTACCAACTACAGGAGATGGAAGCAAAGTTCATGCACTCAGTAAGAAGAGAGTGTGCTAGACTCCACCTGCCCCTCTTCACTCTGCAGAGCCTTCAGATAGCTGCTGCCTTTTCAGTTATTTCGAGATTTTAACTTATCCATAGGGAGTCCTTGTTAGTATACTCTTAATTATTGCCTGTAGACATTTTCACATTTTTCCGAACTTAAATTTGATGTTTTGTCTTGTTTCCCCATAAGAACAGTGGTACCTGTTAAAACATATCTTTCAGTATTTGGGTGTGGAAAATATAACATTAAGGAAAGACATATTTGTGTGTTTCATAAGTTAGGAAAACTTTATATGTATTTAAATCTTTCAGTATATGTTTCTTGAGATTAACTATACTTTAGGCATTCTGTTATATGCATATATATATATACATATACACATATGTATATATGTATATATATGTGGATATGGTAGAGAAGGGGCAAATGTAGAAAAATAGATGACATGTGCATTATGAGAGAAAATCTTACCTTCTAATTACTGTCTTTCATCTACCTACTATAATTGTAATATTTTTATTGATTTTTTGTGCATTTTATACAAAGGATCTTTGTCTGTAAATATAAGGATACATATTTAGCATATGATAAGAAATGTTATTTGTCTAGAAATATAACAGAGAAAGGGTTTTCTTTAGGATCTATGTACCTTCCAGTCATGTGTATTTGTCTATGTTTACAGTGCCACACGAGTTCCCTCCCACTGAGTAGGCTTTGTGTTCAATTAAGTAGCCATTCTTCCCCCTCCAAATAAAATTACCACTACTGTACCAATATAGTTTGCTGTGCTGGTCATTGTTGTGGTTATTAGGCTGTAAAGTTGGAGATATTCTCCCTCAGTAGGTGGCGTAGGGTCCTCCAAAACTATGAGAGCTAGTCTTCAGGGAAGAGACTTCCAGATCAGTTCCAGTTCCATTACTCCAAGTCTGTGTCCAAAGTATTTCCTTCTTCAACAATAGTGTCTTATTATCAAGTTCTTGGAGGAAAGCAAGGGCTGTGGCAAAAGCCCAAACAGTATTCTTTGGAAAGTCGCTAGTAGTACCCTACCAACTTGAAAGAGGTTTCTCCTGTCTGGCATTGTGTTTCTTGCTATATAGCCTTCAGATAATGCTTAGCTGATGTGAAAAACTAGTGGGAGTATAATAGTTTAAAAACCTACTAAAACATTACACATAAATGTCTGTATATGTGTGCACAGATATATTTGAAAGCTATATACCTCTTTGAAACAGTTTTATGCATGTGTTTTCAATGAATCTCTTTGTTCATAGAAGTAACAAATTGGAAGGGAAAATTGTAAACGATATAGGAAAAATCCAACAAAGTTGCACTAACAGAGAAGAAAAGCTAAGCTCAGAGAAAACCAAAACTGAATGCATTTTCAAAAGGCATTCAGTACTTGAAATCATAGGGTGGTTCATTTCAATGGCTGTTGTAATTGATAGAAATATGTAAAGGATGATTTACAGGTGGAAATAAACTTCACAAAGAGCCTTTTAGGCTAAGCTAATGTGTACATTTCTTTTAAAAAATGGGAATATATTGTAATGTATTAGTCATGAAAGTGTCATGACCAGGCATAAAATTTTTGAATGTCACCAAGAGATAGCTGAACTCTTATTGTTTATTGTCACAATCCTGATCATAAATGATAGGAACAGCAGAGATTATATTAGTGTCTTCAGCGTGATATTTAGCCTAAGTGATGGTAGAAGTATGGGATAGGAGAGTCTGTATTGTATACCCTGCCCATACTGAGCTTTTTGTGTTTGGGAAATTAAATTGGAATGAATAATTTTCTATTCTCTTTAATAACAAAAAACTGCACCAAAGTCCATTTCTCTAACTTATTCTTTCCATAGAGGTATCTAGAATAACAGTTGAGTGAAAAAAGAACATTTTATGAGTCATGGGAAATGGGTGTTTTTTTCAAACCTAATACATGTATACTGAACACAGGACTACATCTGGAACCCCCTCCGTCATCTATTTCTAACACCCCTTGCTCCTACACAGGACCGCATCTGGAACTCCCTCCGTCATCTATTTCTAACACCCCTTGCTCCTAGAAGAGTAAGAGACCAAATTCAAAAGAAAAGAGAAATTGCCTTAGTACAAGTTTTATTGATAATTCACTAATAAAAGCCAATCATTCTATAAAAGTGATTGAATTTGGGGTAATGCTATCTCTTCTCATGTCCATCATATTCATGAAAAAAGCACTGTGTTTTGTCTCAAGCATATAGGTGGCAATATCACTATTATTTAGTGCACATCAGCATATATACTTCATTGGTTAAGGATAGCCTGGTTCAGCATGCATTGCTTACAGACACTTGTCCATAGGAGAAAAACTGGCATATTAAATCTATATACTTGTCACACATGTTTTCTGTTCATATACCACTACAATCCTTAGAACTATTTATTATTGATGTCTTTAAACTGCCGAATTACAAGATCAGGAAAGGGAAGAATCATAAAGCCTCACATGGCCACTGCAAGTCAAGGATAAAAGGAGTGATCATAATTCTTAAGTTTTGGATGTGAAAGGGCATCACAGATATTTAAACAGGTAGCTGAAATTACCAGGGAAGAGACTCAGAATTTTAACATTTTTAATTATAATTATAGACTTTAGTCCTTCATCAGAAATAAACTAAAACTGAAAGATAATTGATTCTCAACCTCAAGACAATTGTTTCCTAACCCGAAATGATCAAGATACCTTAAATTCAGAACCAGACTGAAATCAATTACAGACAGTGTTATGAGAGAGACACCTTGGAGACTTTCAAGACATGGAAAAAAGAAGGTCAAAGATGAGCCAGTACTTTAGTGTGAATGACAAGGCTAAGATTGTTGTTGTTGTTGTTGTTAAAAGAAGAAAGCAGCAGATATTTGTGAGCCAGGGAACTTCAATAACCAAAGGTAAGAGTTGTTAATAAAGTACCAGATATATTATTTAGAAAGGGAGAAAATGGCATCTGTGAAAGCTGAAAGTAGGCATTTTGAGAGGCTAGACGATTTCCTAGCTGCTACTAGAGAGGCAAGAATGGAAAGAAACCGGCACACATGGCGTCACAGAGAGGAGAGGGGCAGCAGGTGGGAGAACGTGGGATGAGGGTTGCTCTCCTGTTTGACAGGCACAGTATAAATATGATTCAGGATTACGGGGTAGCTGTTACAGGCTTCAGAGGTGGAGTAGTTCTCTCAGGATATTTTAACATGTTACAGACTTGCACAATTGTGTAGATATTATGATTTATTAGTCATGATCAGTTCTGAGACTTTTAAGCGACATAGTCAAACATTCAACAGAATAGATATTCATGCATCCAACCTTATGAACATATCATTGTCAAGTATGAAAGGCAAACCATTTAAACACATCACATTACAATAAATAGGATAAATGGTCCTGGGAATTCATGGCTGTTGCAGCCTGGGGTAGGTTTCTAAGCAGATATTTGCCTGAACTGTGTGTTGAAAGATGCAGGGAACTGACAGAAACAGAAACAAATGCCAAGACTTAGACAGGTAGAAAGACTGATTAAGATATATCTATGTTAAATAACATCCTGGTGACATATTTTTATAAAGCAGTGTAGAAATAGTGGAAAGTTAACGAAGTGTATATCCAGAGTACCACGAACTTGAATTATTTTGCTGCTGAATGCTAGTGTGTTTGCTTTGTCTCAGATAAGCCAATCTAGTCAGTTCTCCTGTTTATTAGACTGTTTATGCTTTTTTCAATGGGTTTTATGTGCATTAAATATGATAACGCGTGTAGACTCTCAGACAACACCTTATTGTCCTGCTACAACATAGTACCCATATCTCTGATGCTACTAAGGAAAAGTTAGATGGGTATACCACAAATCCTCTCCTAGAATCTTTCCCACTGAGAAGAAAATAGAGTCCTGTAGCTGTCAGTGTTGGGCCAGGTCCTGGGGTGTGGATGCCAATGACTGAAAACACAGGGGAACCTGGGTGAGAAGCAGAGCAGCACTGTCTCGTTTGCAGGGAGGGACAGATGCCTGGGAATAACAGAACCAGGAAGTGTCGCGGGAGAGAGGGAGAGAAAGGACATCAAGGATTGTTAACTGTGATGTGATCTGTGGCATGTTAGAGAGTGATCAGAATATGAGACTGCTGTAGCAGTCAGAGAAACAAGACAGTTATGTAACTTGGAATGCATGTGCAACAGATAACCAAGGCTTTTGGCTTGGAAATTTCTTTGGTGTACCACTGAACCTATGTAGCATAAAGGATTCTGGCATTAATTTGGTAGAAAACCTCCTTTGAGTTTCACATAATTACAACACTAGGATATTTCCAAAATATAGGGACTAACTGGAACCTCATTCACACAGAAAGTTTTGCTCGCAAAACTATGCCAACTTACAAGGAATCAACTGAGCTTCTGAGGAGCTGAGAACTTATTTGTTCAGGTTCATATTCCTCAGCAAAGAAGTTACAGTGGTTCACTGTAAGGACTATCATGTTAGACCTGGAGGGCTCTGGAGCAAGCGGGTATCTAGAGTGAAGAACACAGGCTCTTCTGAGCTGAAGCACAACGAAAGTGGAAAGTTCCCCACCATTATTTCCGCACTATTCTCATCCCTCATACCCACCTCATCATGCATTCCAGGCTGGTGATGACACATTCTAGACTACGTGACTCGCTCTTAGGGACCACTGAGCCCAGGTTCTCCAGTTAACTCCTGTCTGTTCTTCATTTACTTCTCGATCGTCACGTCCATTCATATTTTCTTCTGCTGTGTGTAACGTCTAATCACATCCAGTTGGTTTTCTACATTATATATTGTCCTCAGGTTTTTTCTATAGCTTTTCCAGCAAGTGAAGTGGTTTTGGAGTCACTATTTCAAAATTCACTTGAATTTTGTAGATGGTAGTACTAGGAAGCAGTATTATTCAAGGTAGGATATGTTCATATTTGCATGCCTGGTAAACATCTATTGAATGTTTGATATTGTATGTCATATGTTAATGGTTGTCGTTTTACCATATTTTAAAAATTAAATTAGAAGTTTATGGACACACAAATCAGTGTTCACTGACCCTCTCCTTTAAAAGCCTGTTTTAAATCATTTTGATTATTCCAGAGCACTTTTTACTGTTAAGAATAGTTCTGTAAAATATGTAAAACCCAGTTGAAGTTTCAGAGATTAATTTTTATATTTGGATGTTTTCTTGAATGGCCCATTTTCTTGTTTTGAATACACTTAGTGGACTAAGTCAAGAAGTCAAAGTGATGTCTTTTCAACTCCCATTCCACACAGGCATATTCCTCCGTAGTTTTTAGACTTGCCTGTACATAGTCTAGCTATGTCATCCTCCAAATTCTGCTCACTCACAACCAGTTTCCCAAAGCAGCAGGGCTCAGCCCATTTTATTCATCCTTTCCCAGGAGCCAAAATCTTTCTTAGGTGGCAAGTAAATGAAGTCATGGAGCTCATGTTTGGTGACTCACATTAACTACTCTTCAGTTTTCTGTTATAATCTAAGTTGACTCTTATCTGATGTCTTAAAATGTGTCTCATGTAAGATCATCTGTTCCTGCTATTTAGAGTAGAAAGAAATTCCAAGAACTGTTAATTTTGCAAGGGGAAAGTTGAAAATATCAACTCACATCAAAAAAAAAAATTGGATGTGCTATTTTATGACTGTAATACTAACACTTGAAGCAGGGGGATGTCCGTGAATTTGAAGCCAGCCTGAACTACATATACATAATGAATTTCAGACAAGCCCAAGATAGAGAAAGACCCTGTCTGAATATAAGTAAGACTTGGTGTTAATATGGAAAAAATGGCTTGAAAATACAAGATTGAATTATTGATAAGATTAATCTGAGTAACTTTTATTTTAAAAGATTCTAGGAGAATATATCTGGAAAATAACATTAGACACAATGAAGATTTAAATTTATATTATAGATACAGAGAATGAACTGAAATTGATATTCCAAACTCAGAAATTTCCTGAACATGCTCTGGGATTCCAGACATTAACACACACATACACACACACACACACACACACACACACACAGTCTCTGTCTCTGTCTCTGTCTCTCTCTCCCGTGTTTGTGTGGTGTGTGTGTGTGTATTTTTATACATTCACATATTGCTTAACTTGGGATATTTTCTGATAAATAAATTATTAAGTGATTTTTGCCATTGTGTTAATATAGTGCAATGTACTTACCTAAACTTTGACTAAATGGATGATTGTGTGATGTGGCCCCTTGAGATATTCTAGAGACATGTAAATATGAGGGGCTACGAGACAGTGAATGTCTTGTCAAGGCATTGCATGTCCCATTAAGTTGAAGTGCAGCCTAAAATAGTGGTAAGATGTACAGAATAATAAATGCATATTTCGTGGGAGCTTATTTCATTATCAAATACTGTGTGCTGCCTGTGATGAAGATGCTGTACTTTCACCCCAACAACAGCACCAACAGAACACGTGCATGTTGTATTACACCATGCCTGCAGGAGTGCTGTGAAGTCACCAAACAGCAGGAATTCTTCAACATCATGATAGTCTGGGGAACCACAGTCATATGTGTGCCACAGCATCAGTAGAAATGAGGTTATACAGCACGTGGCTGAATACGCACATGGATACAGAGACATTAGTATAATCATGTCATAGATGCTTTTAATTTTTCCTCTTTAGTATCTTTCTTTATAGAATTTCTACTGTGCTGTGTTAGGGAGTGGAGAAAACCACCAGCCATTCCCTACAAACTACCAAGCTCTCACCTCCCCCAGTATCTCTCGTGGAGGCTGACACTCTGAGCAGAGCAGCACAGCATCACCATTGAGCAGTGAGATAACAGGAGCCCAGAACACCCTTGTTATCCTTGGCGTTAACAAGCTTATTTATCTCATCTATTGACTTGTCAACACAGTGTTATGGAGGAATTCCCTCCTCCGAAATAAACACACACACACACACACACACACACACACACACACACACACACACACACATTCTCCTCCCATTTGAAAACAGCAGCTTCTCCATTGTATTTATCCAAATAGAAATCTGCTTTCAGGAAAAATATGTCAGTGCAACACCTGACACAATTCCTGTCGTCTGTGGCAAGCCAGGGTAGTTTAATATTTCCTACCTGTCAAAATCATAGGAAAGCAGTACAGTTTCTACTGCCTGACAAAATTCTCCCTTGCCTGTACTCGCCTGTTCCCTCAACTTCAAAATGTTAGTTCTATTCAAGCTTTAGACTCTAGGGAGACTATTAACACTGGGAAATGTTTGAGTCCTATACTTATTTGTATGGGATTACTTCCAAGGAATGAATTTTCAGCAACAAATAGAACAAAATTATTTGCTACAATTTTAGAAACACTAATAGATTATTACTCCTCAGTGTTAATTTCTAAAACAATCTTTTATTAATGATACAGTCTGATAATTTTTAATTTTTATTGCCCAATGTATTGACTCCTTGTGATGAAAATGGAATTTTTCCCTAATAATAAACAAGGCAGGGATTGATGCACTATTAAAATAGTCACTGGTAAGAAGAATTTAGAGGACTAGCCAGACAGAAGACATTCTAACCCTATAGAATTTATAGCTTCATTTAGTTCAGGCTAGCTCTTAGTGATATAGTATAGTCATTTTGACTGTGGCACATTCATAGTACATGTGAAAATAACGCATATCAGCTAATAAATTTCAAAGCTATAGTTCCATATATATATATATATATATATATATATATATATAATCTTATTTCTTCTTCACAGTGCTCTCCTTCCCTCACAGAGAGTGTTTCTTAGCTTTGACTTCATTTTGAAGTCACATGAAGAGGTAGGATTTAGAATGCTCATCTAGGTCAAATTTACTAATGCCTCCCCATAGAGATTTTCTCTCATACATCAGTATCATGTGTGCATTTGTCTATATATGTGCAAGTGTGTGTGTGTGTGTGTTCATGTGTGTCCTGTTGCATGTGTGCATGTACCTGTAAGTGGGTGTATGGGGAAGTCAAAGACCGCCTCAAGTGTTATCATCCCTCAGGTTCCGTCCACCATTTCTTTGTGTGACATTATCTCTTACTAGCCTAGAACTCACCAAGTACACTAGACAAGCTAGTCAGGGAGGACCAAAGGTCTGCCTGACTCTGCCTCCTAGTGCTGAAATTATAAGCATGTTGTGCACTGACAGGAGCCCATTGTAGTGGCCCACATTTTTAATCCCAGCATTTGAAAAGCAGAGGTTAATGAATCTCCCTGAGATTGAGGCCCGGCAGGTCTACGTATCAAGTTCTAGGCCATCTGGTACTACAGGGAGACCTTGCCTCATAAAACAAACAAACAAAGAAACAGACAAACAACAAACAATAAAAATAAAAAACTTTCACATTTTTGGGCTGGAGAGATGGTTCATCATGTAAGAATATTTGTCATTCTTCCAGAGGACTTGGGTTCAATTCTCAGCATCCACATGATGTCCAACAACATTCTATAACTCCAGTTTCAGGGGATCCAATACCCTCTCTTCTGATCTCTGAGGTCATTGCATGCATGTGGTACACTTACATGCCTGCAGACAAAACACTAATACACATAAAATAAAAATAATGAGTAAAATATTTTTATAATATAAGGATAATGCCATGGTTCATGACTGATTAAAGCACTCAGGAATAAGAGGCTGGCAGAATTCTCTGTGCTGGAAGCCAGCTTGGCCTACATAAAAATGCATATATAGCTGACATTTTTGTTCTTATTAAATGTGGATTTGCGGGTTTTAATTCAGGGCTAAGTGCTTACAAAGAAAGCAATTATTTAACAGAGCTATTTCCTCAGCCATATATTGAAATATTTCTCACCTTCTGAGATTTCACATGAAATCCAAATTGGAATACTACTGTTCCATTCATAGTCATCTGTGGAATGACAGTGTGTGCTCTTTGCTTAAATAAAAGCTATATGAAAGTGCCCATGCTGCACTGCTTTGAAATCATCTATATTTTCGCTAAGTCAGTCTAGTTTTAGGATCATCTGAGCTTGATATAAGAAAATTCATACCAGGAAAGCTGATAAAGTCACACGCTGAGATTTTTCCAATCATTCTTTAAAAAGTCAATGTAAGTTATACATCTAAACTATGTTCATGGCAAACTTCCTTAGAAAGAAATTGATAAATACCTCTAAAGGATTTTAAGAGAAATATGTGATGCATAGATGCAATAAAGTATAGAGACAAGGAGGGCAAACTCAGAAGATATACCTCCAGGGCTTGAAATTTTTCTCTAATACTAATAGTGTGTTGGAAAAATTGCCTACTTTCATGTTTATATTTTAAATCTGTAAATGATTGTGGTGATAATGCTACAAATATCATAATGCTAGACTGAGAGCCATTTAAATCCCTGATATAAAATCTTTCAGTACACATCTAATATAGGCAATTTTGAGATAGTGAATGATGCGGAGAATAATGTTAGTACATTTTATCTTTATATTGAGGAGATGTCATTGAGTTCTTATTATCTTGACAACGATGTGAATGATTCAGGATGGTGTTTCATATTAAAATTGTAACTATTTACTGTAGCAACTTATCTTTTCTCATTCTATGGATATATCTTGTATATTTATAAAATATAATGTATACATCTGAAATGGGTATATAATGGAACTGAAAAATTAAAGAATATAATTTTAATTTCTTAATTATAGTCAGAAAACAAAGATTCTAAATAATGATAGACAGTTGCCATGTAAATTTTGATTTTGCTAATTTTTTTTTTCACTCTCGGGCCTCAAGCCTTTGAAACTACTGTCTAAATACCAAGTAAGTAAATACAAAAATCAAGGGACTTTTTTCTGTGTTTCTGTGTATTTAATAATTGATAAATGTTATTTCATTCAAAGAAAGTCTAAGATTGAAAAGAAAAGGAGCACATAGTAAAAGATGGAGTTACACAAAGAACAAATGTTAACTGCAAAAAGTAAATGCTGCTAATCAATATTTTTATTCAAATTTATTCTAGACTATTCCATGAAAGTATGTTTATGCAAATGTATGGAAAAGGGAAACTTTTCAACTTTGAAAGTCAGTAAATGATTGGAGGAGCTATTTTTTCCAAATACTATAAAGTGCCAACAGACATATGGCAGAATTATCAGGCTCACTGATTATTAAGGGAATGAATGTAGGTAAACACGTGACTGTGTGACACATTCAGCAGCACGGCTGTGTGTGAAAAGCATATCAAAGAATGTAGCTGATAATGTGAAAAAACAGAAATTTCATCATTTAAATGATTTATAACAGTATAGCAATTGAACAAAAGTTTGCACACAGAATTGCAGACCTAATTCCATGTATTGTTTTCTATCCAATAAAACACTACTCAGAGAATACAAAAAGTGAAACCAACCCACGATCTTTCAACTTATGTATGGATAAGTAAAATAGAGCTATATCAAAACAATGATTGTTATAGCACCAAAAGTAAAGTAGTTACACACGAGTCTTCATAATATGTCACTATGACAAAAGATCCTGACAAAAGCAACTTAAGTGATAAAGGGTTTATTTAGCTCAAAATACCAAGGCACAGTGCATCCTTGTTGGGAAGACACCATGGCAGAAACTTTCAGCAACTTGTCACACTCACAGCCAGGAGGAGTGAGCAGGGAATTAACCCATGCCTGTTAATGTTCAACATATGCAGGGTGGCTCTACCCAATTAAGAAAATCTTCCTCAGGCCAACTTCTGCACAATTCCTCCTTCAGAATCCCTTCCAACATGATTCTAAACTAGGTTAAGTAGACAACAAAACCTAACCATCATCACATGCTACAATAGGCATGAGTTTTGAAAACATGTCTAAATAATAGAAGCCATCAGCAGAAAAGCATACTTTGTCTCTGTTTATTGATACAGTATGCTCAGAATTGTCTATTCTATATGGACAGAATATAGATGTTGGTTACTTAATGTTTGGGGTGTGTGAAATGCAATCATGCCTGATTTAAGGATTCTTTATGAGTTGATGAAAATGTTTTAAAGTATGGTGATGTTTTGCATACCTGTTGTTATAATTAACAAATGCACTTGTCTGATCTAAATGGAAGAACCTTGTCTTATGTGTATTAACTTACAATATAGCTTTATAGAAAGTATGTCCATGAATAAAGTATTTTTAAGTGGGATTAGAGAGGTGGCTCAGTGGTTACGAGCACTGACTGGTCTTCCAGAAGGCACAAGCTTGGTTCTCTGGAACAACATGGAAGATAACAATCATCCATCACTCCAGTTCCAGGGGATCCACTATCCTTTCCTGCCTCTGTATGCATTGCATAACACAGATGCCCTAGCACACATGCAGTCAAAACACTCATAAAATTAAATAAACAAAATAAAATAAAAATCTAAAGCAAAAATGTCAAACTTATGAAAACACCATTCACTTAGTCATGCAAATAGACACCCACTGAGTTTCCTACTTTTACATTTAGTCACCACATTATTGATTTTATTCTGTTTCCTCTGACCTCCTTTTTCCTTCCACTCAGCAGAATTAATCGCTCTTTGCGAAGCTTCTGTTTCAACAGACTATCAGGGTGGAACACACCACAATGGAACAGAATCCTGTGCAGCAGTGACCCTGCATTGACTTATGGTAGTTTACCATATCAGACAAAGGGGAAGAAATATCCTTGACCATGAAGTGTTTGCTGGGCAGTAAAAGCTCAGGATGTAAAATGGCTTTGCCATCTTTGTTGTTACCTCAGCAGGTGTGAATAGATAACTGAAGGTGGGTGGATGCAGCTATCCCAAACAGACAAATTTGATTTATGTTATTAATTCTAAGACAATCAAGCCTAAATCACATTTCAAATGTTCTCTTATCTGACCACATTACTTGCAAGTGTTTTAAGTTACTGTCCATGTTTACAAAGGAATGTGTGTAAGTGGGTGCATGTAAAAAACAGAAATGGGTGACAAACCTTGCTGTGCTTGGAAGAATATGTAATTGAATGGCTTAGGATTTTTCAGTTTCAGAAACAATCTTAAGTGTTTACAACTTACTGAATTATAGACTTACTGAATTAGAGGTCATAATAATTAGAGATTAGTTATAAATATTCAATTATATAGAGTGGTTATAAGATAAATACAGAATCAGTGTCATATATTATCACCCAATTCTAACTGCCAACACTGCTAATTTGCCTCATACTACATTTGATTTTCTGTCTTTTATGTTGAACAGTTTTTATTATTTAAAAGTATTTTATCAGCATAGCTTTCTTTAAGAAATAGTATGGTTACACTGAAAAACTTCATATAGGTTAGAACATTTAGAAAGAGAGTGAAGGGAAAACTCCCATTTTAGGAGCAGTGGCCGTTTTCATATTATTGCTGAAGCTTGCTGGTGCAGTTTTGTTAGTAAGCATTCAAAAATTATAGTAGAGATATAGAATTGAGAATTTATATACTAAGATATATATTTTAGATTGAGAATTGTATCAGTTTAGTTATTACATTATGTACTGTTCTTTTTTCTTTATTTTTTATTTTTTATTTTTGAATTAATGTCCAGGCGGTGAGCCTCCTGTGGCTGTACAAGAGTAATAGAAAAAAAAAAAAAAGAAAGAAAGAAAGAAAAATGTCTTGATTCCTGGTCCTGGTAATGGGAGAAGTCCAACATAAGGGCCTAGACGAAGGACCACATGTGGGATAAGGACCAGAGTTGACCCTCAGAGGAGTGTGAGGTGCATTCTAGAGAATTAGCAGGGGACCACAACTCTGACTCCTGTGAAGCAACTGCCACTCCAGCTCACTAGAGGGGTCCACAGCTCAGGTTCATGAGAGGGGATCACAGGTCCAGTGGGGGACCACAACTCTCATGGGAGGAGAACGCAGTTCCAGCTGGCAGGAGGGACCGCTATTCTGATTCACAGTAGGGGACTGCAGATCCAGGTTACAGTACAGAACCACAACTCCAGGTTCACTGGTGGGGATCAAAGCTCTGGCTCACTTTGGCCTGCAATGCGGGGCACAGCTCCAGTTCACAGGAAGGGCCCAAGGCTCCATAGACAGGGGTTGAATAAAATGCAAAAGCTATTCACAGCAAAGGAAACAAACTGTGTGAAGAGAGGAGCCTGCACAATGTGCGAGAAAATGTTTATTAGTTTTATGCCTGATGGTAAAGAACTCTATACACTAATTTACAAAAGCATCACATAATCCAATCAATAAATGGTCTAAAGAAATGAACAGACAGTCCTCAAAAGATGCAAAAGACCAATAAAGATATAAAAAATTTTGAATCACCCTTGTCCATCAAGGAAATACAAATTATGCTTCACTGAGATTCTATCTTACCACAGTTAGAATGACAAGAGTAGATAAAACAACAACAAATACTAGCAAGTGCACAGACAAAAGAGACTCCTTATATTGAAGGGGATACAAAGTATTCTAGCTAGTGTGGAAATAAGTTTGGAGCATCCTAAAATATTTTAAAATATAACTGTCATATGACCCAGGTGTGCAACTTCTGGGCATTTACTCAGAGGACACCAGGTCAACACACAATGAAGATACCAATACAAACATGTTTATTGCAACCCGACTCACAATACTGAAATGATTATCAATTATTAACTTATTTAATTAGCTTAACCTGGCCTTCACAAGATAAAGGAATTGTACTATACATGCACAGTGGAGTTTTATTTAGTCACAAAAGAGATGAAATTATATCACTCTTGAGAAAATAGATGCAACTGGAAATTGTCATATTAACTAAAATAAGCTTGGGGGCCTGAGAGATGGCTCAGAGGTTAAGAACACTAGCTACTCTTACAGTGGACAGTGAATGCGGGTTCAATTCCCAGCATCCACTGGGTAGCTAACAATTGTCCATAATTCTAGTTACATGGAAATTCAATGCTGTCTTCTGATCACTGTGGGCATTGTACTACATGAGTGCACTTACATACATGCAGGCAATACATTCATATTCATAAAATGAAAATAATAAAATATTTTTAAAAATAAATAAAATAAGCTAGATTCACAAAGACAAATGTTGAAAGGCATTTCCTAATTTTTGACTTTGTGTATATATGTATATATATGCATAATATGCACATGATATGCATAAAAGTACTTTGTAGACATTATATATCTATAATACTAATGCAAAAGCAAGCCTGGGAGTAGGAAAAAGACTAGCAACTAGTAGAATGCGGAAGTGGTGAGAGGGAGGGTATGAGGATTCATGTGTTCAATGCACCATGATGCAAAAAGAAACTGTCTTTAAGGAACTCATCACCAGAAAAATGAACATCCACCAGTAAAGGGATTTTTAAAAGATTACTGACCATATATAAAATAATGACCCTAGATCATGCCTATTTGAGATGATGCTGGAGTAATTAATACAGAACAGTACTTGACCATATTACAATATTCACAAGTTTATATAGCTTAATATTGTACAGGATCATATTCTAAAATATAGATAAAATAGCTCCAGTTTTTAAGTTGTTTGTATTTTGTTTTGTTTTTGATTTTTTTAAGATAACATCTTGGCTCTGTAGAAATGACTAGACATTGCTGTGTAGACCAGGCTGGCCTTGAATTTCCTATTCTCAGGCTTTGTCTCCCAAGAACTGGGATTACAGGTGTGTGTCATCATGTTCAGTGATGTAATTGTCTTAATTTTATTCTCTGAATTCAATTTATTGCAAATGACACATAAAAATTAAAGTAGATGATATAGTATGGTAGTTCAGTGTGTCTATATATTGTGTGACATCTAAATCAGATAATACATAAGTGATTTTATATTATTTTTCATCATTTCAGACAGGAGAGGTAGCCAGAAAGGTGCTTACTGTACAAGTCTGAGGATCTGAGTTTGATCTTAAGAACCTATGAAAAAGCCAGACATGGTGGCTTGTACCATAACCCAGCACTAAATGGTGGATCCTTGGGCACTGATGGCCAGGCAGTCTAGTGGAAACAGGAAGCATTGGGCTCAGTAAGAGATCCTGTCTCAAAAAGTAAGGTTAGAAGTGATTGAGGAACATATTTTCACATCAATTTCTGGCTTCTATGTGTGTTTTTAGGGACATGTGCACCCATACAAACACAAATGCAAGGCCCCCCACAAATTAAAAAAATCATATCTCTTTTTCAAGCTTTTGGAAATGCACATTAATTGCTTCTAGTGTTCAGTCTGTTTTACAGCAGCATTTCAGAACTTCATAATTACAACTACCTGTAACTTGGGACCCATTAATCAAACTTTCCCCCTCACATTAGGTTTCCAAAACTTTTTACTCAAATGAGTTCAGTTATAAGCTCTTCTCTTTCTGACTAGGTTAATTCATTTAATACAAGGAACTCTATTTCCAACATAATTATGAGTCAAGGAAATGAAACACCAAAGGACAACAGTATGGATTGTTATTCAAATATGTTGTAAAAATTTTCTGTGGGGTGGGGCTTCGGGAATGGTGTGGTTCATAAGTCTGAACTCAATAATGTTAAAACTGCTCAAAATTATTTGAAAAAAGGTAATCAAAATTCTTAGTTGAGCAAAGTCACACAAAAGAGTGAGAAACAACTAGTCAAAAAAGTCTCCTGAACAGCAGGGAACACTATGGTTCCTTCTCCAAGTCTGTTCAAATGGGAAGTGAGATAGGAATTTGGTGGTGAGAATAAACATTGGAATAATTCATTGATAACAACTTGTTAAAAAAAATACAGAGGGACCTCTTTAGACAGAACGTATATGATCTCAAAGAGTAAATATAGTAATAAAAATTTATATAACAAAGATCATAAATAATGTGAAGAGTTTGACAATAACTGCACAGTGGAGTGAGAGGGAGTGGAGCTGCAGAAGAGAGAGGAGCTAGCCTGAGGATAAGAGCGGGAATGTAAGGTAGAAAAGAAGAGGGGAGGAGCTCACAGAAGCCTAAGCACTGGGAATGTAGGTGAGATGCGTATTAAGATCTTTGCAAATGTCAAGTGCATGGTTTCCATGTTTTATTTTGCTTTGATACAGAATTGTATGAAAGAAGACTTGAAAATGCTAGACCTCATCCACACATAGGATAGAGGTTAAATTTCTAATACACAAAAGAAGGAATCATAAGAAAGCACTTGATAGGGTCTGGAGAGATGGCTCAGCAGTGAAGAGGACCTTGGTTTGATTTGCGAATTCATGTGGCAGCTAGCAACTGTACATAACTCAAGTTCCAAGGGAATTGGACCATCTGACCTCTGTGGGCATTGCATGACCCATGTGCACTATCATACATTCCGACAATATGCTCATACACGTAAAACAAAAATAACAAATGTGATATTTTTCAAAAAGAAAGAGCAGTTAGAGATGGAGAAATGACCCAGTGAGTAAGAACACCAGCTACTCTTGCATAATAGGACTGAGGTTCGGTTCCTAACACTCACTGGCGGGTAACAACCATCCATAACTCCAGTTCCAGGGGAGATTCAATGCCCTCTTCTGACCTCCTTGAGCAATGCACAACATGGGTGTACTTACACATATGCAAACAATACATTCATACACATAAAAATAATAAATAAAATCACAAGAAAATTAAATAGCGAATAAAATCAGTGTGGATATACAGTGTATTATAGATATGATAAGCTCCAGAACAACCACTAAGGAACAGGTGTCAGTGAAATTAGGACTATACAAGATTCACTTTATGAAAAAGAGTTCATTAAAGGCAGAGTAAGAGAACAACAGAAAGAGACATACAGCAAATGAATATTAAAATAATAAATCAAATCCAACTGTGTGAATAATGAATTAGTTCCATTGGTGCAGGAGTAGAATTTTTACCTTGGGGTTAATATATTATATCAATATAATAAATGACAAAACTACAGTCTAATGGATGAAGGAAAGGTGTATAACAAAATAGAAATAGAAAAACTCATTCATCTGAGAAAGGCATCTAAAAGGAAGCTTTGTCTTAACACTTGTACATTTCCAGGAATATCAGAAATGAGAGATTACCAGTATTTGTTTTTTTCTTGCTTCTATTCTAATGCAAACCAGGATCCACTAGACCATAATAAAACCAGTTGAAGAATGTACAATCTGTCTCAGTAAAAAGCATATTTTACATAGAAGGTCATTAGGAATTTGTACGAAGCTGTTCATGATAATTAACAAAATCATTGAGTTTGTAGACTAAAAGATTATTGACTGAAAAATCAATGACATTTTCTTATAGTAGAAACAATTCAGTTAAAATCATAGAAATATCTTCTTTTATCCATATATAAAAATACATAGGAAAAATAATGATAAAAACAAATACAGATCTTAAATTAAAGAATATGGAGTTGTTTTTGAAAACAAAATATAATTTATATCAAAATCCTAATTGACTTATTTGCAGAAATTATGAACTGATATTAAAATTCAAATGGAACTTCAAGATATTAAAGTTATTCCAAAAATATTTTAAAAGAACAAATTGAGGGTTTCTCATTTCCATATTCTAAAACTTGCTCAAATATAATAAATAGCAAATGCATCATGGTAGTCACACAGATGGGACAAATTTAAACACATACAACTTCTGTAAATTGATTTCAACAAGTGTGCTTTAAAAAGTTTCTTTGAGAACTAGAAAGCTGGCTCAGTGGTTCAGAGAGCACTGTGCTCTTGAAGAGGATCCAGGTTTGAATCCCAGCAACTGCATGACCACTACCAAACATCTGTAATTCCCAGTTCCAGGGGAATTTGACCCACTATCCTAACCTCTGTAGACATTGCATGACATGGCTGTACGTATATACATGCAGGTTATCAACTCATACATTTAAAGATAAACATAATAAGAAATATTGAAAGATTAGAGTCGGTGTTTGCTTTGGAACAGGCCACAATTTCTTATGTGGTAATAGAAACATATTCTATCATAATTTTTAAAGTTAAATGTGCTTCATCAGTATCAATCACCTAGAACTTAAAAAGTTATAATAAAGATATGGGGACCAGAGGCACCTTAAAAAGACAAAATATCTGAGTGTTAGAGTTCCTGTGTATGCTGGCGTCCATGTGCGTTACACAGACCAGTCTCGGTTGTTCCTTAGGTGTTAGCCACTTTCCAGATTTTTCTTTTGAGACAATAACTCACATATTTTCTGAATCTCACTGAATAAGTAGGACTTGGAAAGTGATTCCAGGGATCACTTATTCAGTAGGACTTGGAAAGTGATTCCAGGGATCACTTATTCAGTAGGACTTGAAAAGTGATTCCAGGGATCATCCTGTCTCAACCTCTACAGGAAGGAAAATTCTACCACTCTCCCCAGCTTTCTTACATGGGTTCTGGAGATCCAACACAGGTCCTAGTCCTTAGGAGACAAGCAGAAGACTTTATAGATGAAGTCATATCTATGCCTTTCAAACAATATATTTTACATTATGCATTTTATTTTAAAAACTTTCAAGGAAAATAACCATTGACTCAATATTCTGAAATATTAAACTCAACTTGAAGTTTTATAAAGAGTCTGAACTTATTCTTCACAAAATAGCAAACAAGCAAATAAAGGATTATCATACATTATTAAAGAATGCAAATCAAAGCCATACTGACATGCCACTTTATGCACATAGATGGATATAATCAAAAGAGAGATGATGAAATAACAAAACATTTGCAAAACATTAGACAAATAAGAACCGACATGTCTTGCTGACGGAAATGTGAAATGTTGGAGATTCTCTGGGGAAACAGCTCGTAGACCCTCAAAAACTTAAGTGCAGTTGAACCAGCTCACCTAGCATTTGCACTTCTATATAGATAACTGAGGTAATACCAAAAAAAATGTATATGAATATTCAAGGGAACTTTTGTAAATCTAATTCAAATTTTGCAAAGAAGATGATTATCAAAGGAAGAATGGTGTGGCATGTCTGCAATTCAGACTAATATATTACATAATATGAATGAGCATTAAAATGATAGTCCACATGCAAGATTACAGTTAAAGAGGGCCACATTTCAGACTATTCCATTCATGTGAAATGTCCAGAATAGCCAAATCCGGAGGCAGAAAATATGCCAGGGGTTTTACAGAGAACAAGCAGGTCTCTAGCTGTGCTTGTGATTCTCTGTTACTGTGATAAACACTGACCAAACTGAACAGGAGAAGGAAAGTGTTTATTGCATCTTACAATTCCAAGTGACTCTCATCACTGAAAGAAACTAAGAACTTAAACCGGGTAGAAACCTGGAGAGCTGGAAGCAGGAACTGAATGAAGTACAGATCATGGAGGAACTCTGCTCACTGGTTTGTGCCCCTGGCCTGTGCTCAGACAGTTTTCTTATATAACCCGAGACCACCTGCCCAGGGGTGGCAACACACACAGTGGGTTGGGCCCTCTCATGTCAATTAGCAACTAAAAATGCCTCATAGTTATGACCACAGGTCAGTCCTATGGAGGAAATACCTCAAGTGAGGTTTCCTCTTCCTACCAGTGTCAAGTTGAAAACCGAGTTACCCAACAAAATAGGGAATATAGAAAAATGGATTGTGAGTTTAAAAATACAAGTAGTTTTTGCAGTGTAATAAACATTATCAAAAACTACAATGATAATTGCATAACTATGGTTATTATTATTATTGAACTATATACTTTCAGTAGGTAAACTGTGTAAAATTTATAATCTAAATAAAACTACCATAAAATAGTTCATGAACATTGAAATGGTTATGTTTCCATTTACCTTGAGTAAATATTTGAGTTAGACATTTAGTGAGCATATTTAATGTTCTTTAAGTTTGTAAGAATACAGCAAGCTATTTGTCAATGTAATATTGATATTTGTATTCTGAAGAGCAATGTACAACTTTCTAATCATGCCCCCAGCCTCAACTGTATGAATCTTATTTATTTTTTTATTTTCTCTCATTCCTATAGTACAGACGTCTAAAATCTCAAATATTGTATCATAAAGGGAATATAGGGATCAAATATGCTATTTGCTTCCTCAGGCATGTGGTCAAGTTACAGAGTGTTCTTTTCAGCCTTCTCTTCTGTGTGGCTTTAATTAATTCAATTATTAAAAATTACTTTTTAAGGAGTTTGTACTTAAATAACTTACTTTTCTTGTACAGTAAACCCATAAAACACATAGTAGGCTAAATATTTAGGAAACTATGTGACACATAGATAAAAATGACCCCAAAATATAGATTTTTAGGTCTACAGAGTAAGGAATGTGTCCCCAAATGCTCTTTTGTGTGGGTTCATTCACTAGATCCAGTAAGTCATTGGATATCAGTTTAATGCTATTCTGTTTTGTAGAATAATTATATTAGGCTTTCTCCCATGGCCTGTGGGATGTCTAGACTCAGATTTCTTATCCTGATACCAGTGTAAGTTATGGTATCAATCTTATGAATCAAATAATAAATTCAATTGAAAAGCCGTTCGGATTCCTCATAATGTGCATGCCACTACTGCGCTGGTAAGCATGTTTGCCAGGCCACAGGATTCACAGCTGAGTAAAGTTCATGTTAAATTTTCTCTCCATGTTTCTTGAATAGAAACTTCTAGCACTATGAATACAGGACAGTAGTGATGATTCTCCAAAGTCAGCACCAGATTGATTTTTCCTTATTTGTTCTACTCATATATCTAGCAGCAGGTTTTTACCAAGTAGTTTTGGTGGCTAACCAAGGACCCCCAGTCAACAGTTTCAAAAGAGGGAGTCTATTTCTATCTATAGTTAATCTATAGATTATCTATATCTAATCTATCATTATTTCTCTATCATATGTGTATATATATATATACATATATATATATATATATCATCTAGCTCTAATCTTTCTATTTGTCATCATCATCTATCAAGTAGCTTCTATAGTGGTAGACTTTTTCAAATGGCCTTTACTGATAGTTATTCCTCCCCACTCTACTTACTTATCCCTACATCCCGTTCCTCATCTCCTGTAACCATTCCTACTCTGTTATTCTTAGCTCTCCTCGTCTATCACTGCATTCCACCTCATCTCCCAGGAAGCCTCCCCACCAATCATGAGTCTTTATTAGTTTCTTTATCTTTCTGCATCTTTAAATTTAAACATACATAACTAAGACTTCAAAGCTAGCATCTAGTTATAAGAGAACATGCAATGTTTGACTTTCTGTGTCTGGGATACCACACTCAGGATGATTGCATCCAGGCCCATCCATTGTCATGTGAATTTCATAATTTTGATATTTTAAGTGCTGAATAGCATTCCACATTTCTGTTATTCATTAATCAATTGATAGATGACTATGTTTTTCCAATTTATGACTATTATGGAAAGAGCAACAATGAACATGGATGAAAAGGTATCTCTGTAGTAGGGTACAGAGTCTTATGGTTGGAACAAACTGCACTTCTTCCAGTTGTGGATAAGAGCTCCCCTTTTGCCACATCCTTTTCAATATTTGTTTTTTGGGCCTTAGCCCATTCTGACTGGAGTTAGATGAAATCTCAAGTGGTTTTAATTTACATTTCTCATTATCGTGAATAATGTTAGGTTTTTCCAGTCCTTTACTGCATTTAATGATGAAAATGTGATTTCTGTTCTATAATAGTCTGCTTCTGAAATAGACTACACTTATTGATTTATATATGTTGAACCATCCTTGCAATTCTGGGATGAAGGCACCTTCAGCATGTAGATAATTTTTGATATGCTCTTGAATTAAGTTTGCAACTAGTTTATTGAAATTGTTTGCACCTATATTATCAGAGAAATTGGTCTATACTGGATTGATAGAACTAATTTCAATGTGTTCGTTCTTTATCTTTTTTAATTGAATAATTTCATGAGTATTTGTGTAAGTTACTCATTGGATTTTTGGTAGAATCTGTTCCTGGGCTCTTTTCAGTTAGAAGATTTTTGTGGGTTTTATTATTTTTTGAGGCTTTTAAATTTTTATTGGATTATGAGATCTATACTTACTCAAACAAGACTATTTCCTTTATGAAAGGTTTAAGGAAGTAAATTTGTCCCTTTTCACCCTTGTTCTTTTGACCATATGAAAACACAACATTCAGTGCTCAATACTGAAAACAGTTATCAGGCCCACCTAAAACACTGAAGAAATGTAAGAACTTGATCTTGGATTCTCAGCCTCTAGCAATATAATATAAATATTTATTCTTTATAAATTATCTAGTTTAAAGCTTGTCACAGTAGAAACACAAATGGGTTAAGACATTTCATGTAATATATATATATATATATGTATATACATATATATGTGTGTGTGTGTTTATTATTTTATCAATTTTTGTGTAGTTCATATAAAACATCTTAATCATGCTTCAAACCTCCTCACTTTAACCCTAGAGAGCTTCCTCATAGCTCTCTAGACTGGAATGCATGCATTCTGTCATATATGTTAAGATCCATGGAATAAAATTTGTGCCCATAGATGACCTTCAGTATAAGTTCAGCCACTAGACCTTGTCAGCACATCAAGCATCACTCCCTTAAAGAAGCCCAACTCTCTTCCACTCAGCATCGATCAATTGCTAATAGTGCCTCAGCTAAGAATCGGACTTCTCACCCTTTCCCCCACTTCTATGCTAGGTTTTTATCTGACATGCTGGCACTATTGCTCTAAGTTCATAAGACTAAGTTCCTATCCCTGTGGAAAACTCCATTTCCTTGTTGTGATTCACCAACCCTGAATCTTACAGGTTTTCCAGTCCCTCATTCAAAAGGTTCCCTGATCCCTGAGTGGCAGCATCCTATCCAGGAGCCTGAACTCCTCAGTGACTTATTCTCTACATGTTGGTCAGCTGTGACTTTCTGTGTTAATCACTCTCTGTTTCAAACGGAAGCTTCACTGGTGAGTGTTGAGAGAAACATTAATATTCTATCTGTTCCACTAAATTCCCTGAGTTTTAGGTGTGTAGGTTGCATTGTAGATGTGTCACTTAGGGTTGGGTTTCTCACAGACATATATTCTCTGTATTTGACCAGTTATGGAACTCTGGGATAGTCTTCATCTGAAAAAAAAACAAAAAAAAAACTTCTTCAACAAATAGTAAGGGATACATTTGAAATTATTTCTTTCAGATTTTCTAATTTAGTGGACTATAAATTTTATAAAAATATTTCATTACAGTTTTCTGAATTTCCTCAGGGTGATAGCTCAAGTTCCATAAATTTTTGGAGACTTGCTTTGTGTCCTAATATGTGATAAGTCTTGGAGACATTTCCATAGGCTGCTAAGAAAGCATATTCTTTGCTATTTAGATGTAGATGTCAGTTAGGTCCATTTGTTCTTTGGTGTCTTTAACTCCAGGGTTTCTCTATTTATCATTTTCCGTGTTGACCTGTGTGCTGGTAACAGAGTGATATTGAAGTCATTTACTATAAGCATGTTGGAGTCAATGTGTGATTTTAGATCTAACAATGTTTCTTTTATGAAATTGTGTGCCCCTAGATGTGGCGTAGGTATGTGTAGGATTATAATATCTTCCGGGTGTATTTTTCCTTCAATGAGTATGAAGTGATCTCTCCTGTCTCTTCAGACTAGTCTTTGAAGTAAATGTTGTTGGATGTTAGACTAGCTACACTGGCTTAATTCTTATTTGTCGTGCTTGGAAAATGTTTTCCCATCTTTTCACCTTAATATGTGTGGATTATTGTTGGTGGGATATGTTTCTTGGAGGCAACAAATTTGTGGATCTTGGTTTAATCCAATCAATCTGTATCTTTTTACTCTTGAGAACACTGTTATTGAGAGTTATTATTGAGCAGCGTTTATTAATTCCTATTATATTAGTGTCTTGACCTGTGTTTTTGGAGGTGTTTCTTGGTGTGGATAAGTGATCTCATGTTTGTTTAAAGGATATTTTCATTTTTGTTATTTCCCCAACTTGTATGGTTATGGCCTAGCTGAGCATTGCTTGGTGTTCAGTTTTGTGGTCACATTTTATGTTGATGTGCAAATGTGGTTTAAGGTGTGGTCTCAGTTAAGCTAAGAATAGATACAGCTTTGAGTTGAGTTTCCATGGTTGACTCTTCATGGTTTCTGGACAGCAAGCTTTACTGCATGGATGCTAGGTGAGCAAGTCGGGTTATAGGTCATACTGAGAGAGCTCACAGGTCTTAGGATACAAGTACAAGTACTGTCATGGATGGGGTAGATGATCTCCAGAGCTTGCCCCTAGCAAGTCTAAATGCCAGGCAAGCCTGGGAAAGCTCCCGGCAGCATATAAGAGTCCTGGTAGAGTTGTATGGCAGCGCCTGAGCTCAGGGAACTGAGAGAACAGAGGCATCAAGGCAAATCTGGGAAAGCCCCCGGATCTGGGGGTCCACACAGATGGGGGTCACTAGGAGTGATGGGAAAGTCACTCCTTGGAAAGCCCTAAGGAGAGTACAAGAGTCTTGAAAGAGCGGATATCCAGAGCACATGGAGGTTGGGAAAAGGAGACTTACCAAGGCAAGTCTGGAAAACTCCCAGAATTGGAGATTCTAGCAGAGTCTTAATTTTCTTTTCCTGCATTAACTTTTGTTTGGGGGCTTTAGACATAAGCTCTTAAAAATGAGCAATTTTACAGTCTCATATGCCTGCTATAGTGAGTAATTGTACTGCTTCAACAGCAGTTTGGAAGACTTAGTTGTTTTAGGGACTTTGCTACCCATGGCAGTTATAAAAATAGATGAAATATAGACAGTATTTCTAAGGCACACATAGTATTTTAGAAGTGCTTAGATAATAAATCAATTTGAAGTATGAAATATGTTCAATAATTTATTTGTAAAGAGAAAATAAATTGCTTAGAATAAAGGACAAGCATGTCTAACTATATTCAATGGGGACAATTTCATGAGAATTTTGTTGGAAAATCACACACTAGAATGTATACAAGGGCAAAACCATGAAAAAAGTAACCGAAACAAAGAATATTCTTTAAAATCAATGTGTTGAACTTAAAGCATAAGTGGAAGTCAGGAGAGTAGAAAGGATACATTTAGGGAAGAGGACATTAAAGGAAGGGGATAGTGGATTGTAAATAATACAAAAGTAGTGAAGTGGAATACTGGAGGGAGGTGTGCTTAATATGGGAATGTAGGAGAAATCACAGGATAAAGGGAAAGGCTAACCGAAATGAAGGAAATGTTAACAGTCATATGGATGCTACTATCTCATAATCCAACTTAAAAACAGAATGAATTTTAGAATACACGTGGACAGAAAGCAAAGGGTGACTACTAAGATTTAAAGGATTAAGCAAGAATGGAGGAGGAGTGGAGAAGAGATAGGCTTAATGCGTGGGTTACCCTAAACTAAGCATGTACGAAACAGCTTTACTGAAATTCACTAACTAGTAAGTTAATTTCAAAATACAAATACAAGATTAAATTTGAATTGCAAAATTAAATTGAAATAAAAATTTACAAAACAGAGTGTGAACAGAATTAACCTACATGGGACATTGAATCCAGGAGACATGGGATATTAAAAATGAAAATTGAAATACAAGGCATAGAATACATTTCTATGAGTTATTTGTCAGGAAGGAACCAGAGGTCTCAAAACAACACTGGCTATTGTTATTTCTCTTGGTTACCCACCATAGCTTCATGAAAAGGCAATGTCGATGAAGATACCACATGCTTTGGATTCAGGACATAGAGAAAACAATTTTAAATGGACCAAGAAACTATTTCTCTGCCCGTTGGCTTTCACTGTGCCAAAAGATAATATGCAGGCTTCTTGGTGGGAAAAATCATCAGTGGTTTTAACCAGATCTGAACTCTGAATACTGTAATACTGTTTACAGGCAGGATGTGCTTGCTTTGGTGCATGAGTGGAAAAACTGGTGTAATTAACTGCTTTCTGATTTAATCTGCAGACTGCTTCATGGGACAGAACTTTGGTCTGTACTATATATAACCTTGGACAAAACACCCAGACTGGGGAGGTCAGAGACCCTAGGGTTGAACCTGCTATTGCCGATTTGTTAAATGGTCATTTTGTCAAATTGCTCTCAAAATATTCATACATCAAGACTACTCTCAACCTTAGTCAGAGAGGATTTCTTTTGCTGAAGGCAGCAGTTAATGGAGAGATTGACAAATGGCCAAGGTACCAGCCTTAAATGGGACATCTATGTTAATCCCACTATTACCAAAGCTCAGGGAATGTCATGGAAGAGGAGGTAGAACAATGTGAAACTGAAATAAGGGGAGGAACGTGAAATGCTTACCCTTAGACATGGCATGACTGTTACAGTCATGAACTCACAGCAGCTGTGGTCACCTCTACGAAATCCCGGCATGGGTGGAGTAGATGATCTCCAGATCTTGCCCCATAATGAATGGCTATTAGCAGTGAAAAGTTGCTGCATTAGAACAAATCGTTCTTTATTGAAGACACAGCAACTGTGGGATTCCCAGGTGTAGCTGGATGGCCGGCCCCCACATCTACGCACATAGGGCAGCACTAACTGGACGTTATGGGTTATATAAAATGTATCAAGTTGGGAAGCTGTGTTGTGGGAGTATCTGGGGTGTTGGAGGAGAAAATGGGTGTGTATATAATCATATTTCACTGTATACATGTAAGAAACCCTCAAAAATAAAGAAAAGCAAAAAAAAAAAATCAGTATGGTAGCATGGTCATGAGAAGAGAGGAAATTAGCTACCCATTGGAAGCATACGTGTGCAGGGCAGGCTCCTCAAGTTCATTCTGTACTTTGATGTCCACATATTCATATCACCCTTCAGAGAAAAGGAACCACATGTAGCTTGTCCCTGCACATTGTGGAGAAAGAAGTTAAGCATCAGAAGTGGGGAAGTCTTGAACTTCTCATCAGAGATCCCTGAGGATAGGCCGTCAGCATGCTCTTCCCATAGAAATGAAATGCATTTTCAGAATCTTACTGATATTGAGACTCTCAATAAAATTCAGCATTAAATAGCAGGTACATTATGTTTTTTGTTGTTTTTCATTTATTTTAGGCAAGATCTTTCTTTTCTTTTAAACAGGATCTCCTTGTTGGCCCAGTTGGCCTAGAATACACTATATAGAACAGATTGGCCTGGATCTTACAGAGATCCGCCTGTCTCTGCCTCCCAAGTGCAGGGATTAAAGACATGTGTCACAATCTCTGATTCTAGACAGGATACCATATAGTCCAAACTTGGTCTAGAACTTGATATGTACCTGAGGATGACTTTCATCTTCTTATTCTTTTGCCTCCAGTTTCTCAATCCTGAGATTGCAGACATGCACCCCCACACCCAGGTTATAAGGTGCTGAAGATCAAATTAGGACTAGGAAAGCATTCTACTAACTGACCTACATTCTCAGACCCAGAAAATGTAATTTTAAATTCTGAGTTATGTGTACTTTTCTTGGAAATACATATACTAAAATTTCTGAATGCTAAAAACTATATGTTTATTTCTATTTTATTAATTTTCCCTGTAGAGATTACCAATCCCTTATATGTACAGAATCTGTGGGGGAGCTGAACATATATGTTGTCATATAATAAGGGCCTGAAGGTACATAGTAGTCCCAAGAGTTACGGTGTTTAAAAAGCATTATGAATCCTGAAGAACTAAAGAGAAAGATTTAAATAAAAATATTACAGATTTTAGCTGAAACCAGACAAAAATACAGCAAAGAAATGGAGGAAATGTGGGGAAAAGTCCCAACACTAGCTGAGGAGTTATTGGCAATGAAGGACCAGTGCTAAAGGGACAGTTGATTTTCTTTAAGCGAGTGATGCTAAATAAGTTGACTAGGCTGCAGTGGACATACTCACTCTGGGGATATTTGGGGACACAAATGTGATATGATAAGCCTTAAGATAAATGACATAATATGTGAAATCTAGTGTGCAGTCTATGGGGGGGGACACAGAAGGGTGAACAGGTCTAAATATGATCAAAATGTATGAAATTCTAAAAAATACTCAATAAAAATTAAAAACCAAACAAAAATACAAATCTTGACAAAAATATTAAGCATTAAGTTTTAAGAACTCAAAATTTAGTTTCCTATAATGTCAAAATAAATAATAGCAATTCTCTGGAACGGAGTACATGCTTTAGGAATTACTGAGGGAATCTTGTGAAGAGATAGACTTCATCCCTTCCTGAATGTGGACAGTGCCTACATCATTTATACAATTCAGTCTTTGTTCCTTTGGGTACAGTTTGCTCTCTACATTTCATACAATGCTATAAAATTTATCAGTATGGGGCCTGGAGAAATGGATCAGCATTTAAGAGCATTAGTTTTTCCTGTAGAGGAATCCAGTATCATCATTGCTAACAACCATCTGTAACTTCATTTCCAAGGCATCCAACACCCTCTTCTGAACTCCAAAGGCATTTCATGACATGGGTACATGCAGGCAATACACTCATGCACATAAAATTTTTAAAATGAATAAAGTATTCAAAAAATTAACACTGTGTTTAATAACCAAGTATAGAGAAATAAACCTATTTTTCATCCCTCAAATAAGTATTTTAATTATATTGTGCCCCTGGATTCTCTCTGTTAACCTGGAACTTTGTTAAAATCCTGCAGGAAATATTAATTCAGCCATCTCTAATTTATACATTGTGAACTTTATCCTTTTAATTGGTTCTGTTAATAACATTCATTTTAACCTGAAGGAAATCAGAGCTGAATGTATAAACCTCATTATAAACATGAAATCCTGATTTCTATGGATATGAGAAGAATTTAACTCGTAGCAAGAGATACCTAAAACATAGGGAAATCTATAGCTTAAGAATAATGAAACATGGTTCAAACATTTGAAATTTTGTATTCATGTGAATAGGGGCGGAGCATTCAGAGGTTGCTTTCCAAATGAAGTTGGGCTAAAAGAAGGGTTGCTTAGGTCAGAGAGTGTTGTGACTTAGAAAGGAGGAATGATGTCAACACTTTTCTTCTATTCGTCCTTTGTGTTCTGATGAACTGTTCTGAGATAGTTAAGACCCCCATTTCTTGCTGATCTGGTGATTTTTCCCTGGTAATAACTTAGCCCCATAACATATTATTTATAATAATCTCTGCATTCCATATTGCATATAATTTTGTAATTTTTTTATTTTTAACCCTGCAGAAATCAAAATATGAAAATCTGAAGTTTAGAGAAGTGAAAAAGCCGATTTTTAAATTCTGCTTAGAGATATTGAGTTATCATCAGTCAGGAGCTTGTTCTTACTGGGTGTCTACCCTAAGCAAGTTATTGATTGCTTTGCGTCAATATGTTTATTGAATTTAAAAAAGAAGCTGTGAAGTTTTATACTGTAACTCTTTACATTTGAGGGAAAATTAAAATGACTGTCATCATAGTTACTTAAGTTATAAGAACTATTTGGAAGTGTAGGGATTCTGACTCAATCATTCAAATCCTACAATATATGTAGTAAAATCTTGTGTGTACCAGGTCATTTAACTAAATGTAAAATCTTGATTCCTAACTCATACCTCATAGAAATAGTGAAATGTAATGAGTCGTATAGCAATGAAAATAAATGCAAATATTGTAATTTGGCAGCTTTTAGTAGATTTCTGTATCTTTGTTGGAACTCAGTTCATAAATAAGTGTTGCCCATGTGAATTATACAAGTTAGTGTTTCCTAACAAACTCAATATTAATAGTAAATTTTGAAACAAGTGCCACTCATGTTATTGATAACTCGTGCTATGAGTAACCATTACTAAGTCCATTTTCTGGTCATATAGATTTACTTCTTAGTATTTCTTATAATGGAATCTTCATCAGCTTTTGTTACCAGATGTCACTTTATTCCTTTACGTCACCAAAAAACAGATACAGAATGTGTCATTTCCCCATTTCATAACTGATGAACATTGTTGTTTCTAACATCTGACTATTACACACATAGATGACTTCAAATATATTACTTAAAATGCTCTTGGAAACAGATTTTAATCTCTTCAAAGCCTACAGTTCAAGATTTCAATTTCTTCCATGCACCTTAGTAATCCATGATTCTGCAGTTTTTTAATACAATAAAGAGAAAATTAAAATTTATATTTAATATTTTACTTAGACAAGAGGTATGTATGTGTATGCATTTGTGTATATGAGTGTATTGTTGCATTTAACAAAAGCATTAAGTGGATTATCTTGGATCACCATCAAAATATTATATAATCAATAAGATAAATGAATTATTGAGAATATTAGTTTTACTTTAGTCCAATGTAGACCAAAGTGATGCAGATCAGAGTGGCTACAGAGAGCTACATACTTCTCTGGTAGAGTTTGAAGAACTGTAATAACTTTGACACTAGATCTTTAACTTCTTATAGTATAGATATATTCCTACTGTAGATTAAAAGTACAGTGACTTCTGTTCTCATATCTGTTTTCATCTGTAAATGTTTCCCATTGTGTTGTCCTCTTCAGAACTAGCTTCTCCTACCTTTCATTATTATGCTCTAAATCTACTTTAAACAACAACATAGTTCTATCTATGTACCTCTGATTGAGTAGTGTTTAATTATGATTCTAGTCGTGGCTAATTACAATATTTGTGAATAGATTAAGAGGCTCCTATGGATAAATCACCAAGGCAATGTCTATAAATTTTTGATACTTCTTCGAGGCATAGGTGTTATACTTTTTTAAAATTTGTTTTTGTTTTATATATTGAATGTTTTCCCTGACTGTGTGTAAGGGCACCTTGTGTGTTCAATGCCCATGGAAGATAGAAGAGAGCATCAAATACCCTGGAATTAGAGATGGTTTTCAACCTCCATATGTATGCTGGAAACTAAACTGGGTCCTCTGAAAGAGCAACTAATGCTCTTAAATCCTGCACCATCTTTGAAGCTCCAGGTGTATACTCTTACCTCGTGATTTCTAAGTTGATATGTCTATGGGTTTACATAGTCATTTCTGTTACGATGTAACTGAACATAAATGACAATAATAGCAAACGATGGAAAGATCATCATCATCAATTCTTGGGTCTTCTTTCAAACACAATTCAAATCTACATGCCACAGTGAATGCCCAATAGAGGAGTTCTCATTCCCTCTTTCTTCCTGTATGAAGTACTTCCATTTCATTCTTCTCAATTAAGATGTGTTCTTATTCCCGACAAAGCACTTTCCTCCTTTCCCTGAAGTTCTTAATACTTGATCTTTCTTCAGAATTGCAAGAATTTGATACAATATGCATAAACATTTAATGAGTAATATTTACTGATACAATACATTCCATTACATAGCACACACACACACACACACACCACTGTTTGTGTTCTTTTTTAAAGATGTTCTTAGATCTTCTATAGAGGAGCATAACTGACAACTGAATGATGAACAGCAGCTCTAAAGTGCCATGGACATTTAATTTTGTTTAGAGGTCTTTGGAAAAAATAAACATGCTAGTAATTGTGAATTATCTAAATGAAATGTTTTTGGAGACCCATAAGAAAAAAAAAAGCTTTCTGCCTATAAATACAAATTTATCCCCTACAGAATATCAAACCAGCCTTAGAAGGACCCTACATTTTTAATGTGCAGCTGTATTATGTCTGCCTCAAAGCTTCACTGAAAACGTGAGCCTGCACTTGCATGTTACCACCCAGTCCTCCTTAAAGAACAGTAAAATGCAAGAAAAGTGAGGAAAAACTGGTGAAATCAAAGCAGAAGACTGGCCATTTTCTGGTGCAATCAAGTTATACATTGACCCTTCAGAATGTAAAAGGACACATCTGACTCATAATCAGGAGAGTAAACTCTCGATGTATCATTCTATGAGCAGAACTGCACAATTTCTGACTTCAGAGTCTGTGGCAGAGATATCCTGAAGGAAAAGAAAAAAAAGTTCAAATTATTTTTGGAAAGATTGCGTAAGATGTACTTTCTCATAGAAAATTCCTTGTTTCGGTTATTAGTTTCTGATAGAACACATGAAAGTTACTCAAGGTTCGGTGCTTCGTTTTCCTAAAATCGAGGCACAGCACCTCTTTCCACTTTTCGCTGTTTGTTCTTTAAAGTGTACACTGTTATACACACATTTGTTTTGTATAATGGTCTGAGAGAAGGGATTTCCGTGCTTCAGCATTTCGGTGATTATCAAGGATACCTTGCAGGAATTTTCTTCTGTTTTGTGTGATCTGGGAATTGAAACTAATGTTGACAGGTTTGGTAGTAAGTACCTTTACACACTGAGCATCTCTGAAGCTCTAAATCATGCAGCTTCTCTGCTGTCAGTTGAGAGATGCATTAATCTATGTGTATAATGAGAAGTCATTCAAAGTCACTTTAATACTATATCTATTTAGCAGAATATTAGCAGATTGCTCTCCACCATGTCCTCTGAGATATCTAACCTCGGGTTCCTAGGCTTGATATCAATGTCAGGTATTGACTTTGTCCTACTAAGTAGACCTTAAATTCATTTAGAAAATGTTTGGTTACTCCCATAACATTTGTTCCACTATTGTACTGACTGACATGTCTTGACAGGCCAGTTGTTGCTTTGGCTCCCAGAATTCACAGCTAAGTAAGGTTGATAATAGTTTTTCTCTCTTAGTATCCTGGTATGAAGGTTTGGCACGTAGAGTTGAGACTTTGAAAATCAGCATCAGCTTGATTTCTCCTTATTTATGTATAGTTCCTGTTTGCCCAATTGTGTAACTCTATAATAGTTTCCATCTGTTACAAAAAGAAGCTTCCCTGATTAATGGCAAGAGGTATAATTGTTTGGAAATATAAGGATACATATTAAGCTCGTATAGTTAGAAATTGTATTTTTCTAGGAAGGTGGTACACACAAGTTTTCATTTAGGCTTTATGACCTCTAAAGGCATGCGTATGTGACTATACTTCAGGGTTACACATGAATTCCCTCCCATTGAGTGAACTTTAAGACAATTAGATTGCAGTTGCTTACCCCCCAGATAAAAGGGCCATTACAGCACCAGTAGAAATAGTTTGTTATGTTGGTCATTTTTGTGGTTGTTCTTTATTTTAAAAATAGTAAAGCCCGTGGAGTCCAATCGTTTTATACCAAGTGTTCTTGGGTGTGTTTCTATTCCTTGGAGTCTGGTTAACCTACCAGGCCTTACATCATTAAGGAAAACTGATTGTCATCCTACTAGCATCTATCAGTTGCCAATAAATCTTCAGCTGTCCAGCCTTCCATCTATGCTGGCCACAACATGTTGTCATAACTGCTGTTGAATCATAATTTCAACTAATCAGCAGTTTCCAGAAAGCACAGCTCTCTTTTATTTGTCACACTTCTGGCTCTCACAATGTGTCAGCTCACCTTTCTGCAATGATCCCTGAGCCTGGGGAGTTGGGGTTTGAAATGGGTGTCCCATTTAATGCTGAGAAGTCAGCATTCACATAGTCTCCACACACTGACTATTTGGGCGTATAAATTATGAATTTTTAAGACATTTTCTTGTACAGAATCTATCTCTCCATACACATTTTATGATAAAATAATTTATAGAATGACAATATAGATGTACTCTGTAGGATTATTTTGCAAAAATTTTCTGACAAAATACAAAATACTGAAATTATGTCTGTCAATCAGATTCAAGTGTCTATAGAGAGTTTCATTGGCAGATGAACTACAAATTCTTAACTTTTTACCAAGCATTTAATACATTATGACACAAAACATGAAAGATTCATGCCATTTGGGGATTTGTAAGGCTAAATTCAGAAAAAAGTATTCAAGGGTTTAATTCAAAATTTGGCGAGATTTCAGGTAAATTCTGTTTCCAGTGATAACATTAAGAGATTGGTAAGAATTATTAGAATATGAAATGGTACCAAATAACAAACTATAGTCCATTAGTGGGTAACAAATTCAGTTTAAAGGTCATGGAAATTGTTCTAATTTTTTCTAGTGATACTGGACCGGTTGAAAGGAAAGCAAAAACCATCATTATTTCAGCTACATATGTGCATAAACACTAAACCATGAGATATTTCTTGAAGTATTACCTACTTTGAAAAATGATTACTTATTGCATTGTCATAGTACATATAATGAATAATATGTTATGATTCCTTTTCTGTGAAATTTATTGATATTTTGAAGTTGGGTCTCACTGTAGTCCGGTCTAGAGCTTGCTACATAGAGTAGGCTGGTCATGATCTCACACAGATCTTCCTACTTCAGCATCCAGATTACTGGAACTCAATGTGTGCACCACCATTCCTGGTATAGGGCTATATCTGGCTTCTGTGACATTTTAAAATAAGAACAAATATAGGAATACTATAGAAATAATAACATATGCATGTAATTTAGTACAAATGACCCACCATGCTTGTATTTATATGTGTGTGCTTGTGACAAAGAATGCCCACAGAAAAATAATATTATTAGAAATTTTCAGTGGGTTAGAAATTTTATAACTCCCCTCATTATAGGGTCAATTTCATAAAGTTATATATGTGTTAAAGACATGGAACTGTACATTGAATCAAATTTATTGCACAATAATCTTAAATGTTTAAATCATTAGAAAATATTTGTTTTTTGTTAATTACAGAATTATTTCCAACCCTTGTTGCAAATCAAGTGTCCCTGCCTAAAATCCATCACAAAGAACCACAGTCAAAAAAAAAAAAAAAAAACAGTGAGAACCTCATACAAGAAGGAAGAATTTCCATTCTCTGCACCATCGTATTGTAAGAACAGTAATTTCCGTTGCTCTTTCTCTGTTATGATTCAACTATACAATAACTATCTGGACTGTGTATCTATTTCGTTCTATATCTGTATCTCTGTCTATTGCACATACAAACTTGTGTATCACAGAAGTAAAACAAAAGAATTTCCTACTGCTCACTGCTCACTGGCTTTCAAAGTGCCATAAGGTGCTCTGCAGGCAGCTGGGGAAGAATAGACATTCATAGTTTTACTCAGTGCTGAACCCTGCATGTGGCAACACCAACCTACCAGGCATATTATGCCCACTGCTTTCTGATTGGATTTGAGGCCTGTTCCACGGGAAAGAATTCATGCTTATTACAGTAATCTTTAACAGAAGCTGATAAATGTTGAATTCCCAGGCCCTAGGAGGGGAACCTGTTATTGCTATTTTCCTAAAGGTAAATGTTGTCAAAATACTGTCTAAATACTTATGTTTACACCCATAGATCTATTCTGCTATCATCAAAGGAGCTTCTTTTTGGAGTGATGAGTACTTAATACAGACATTCATAACTGATTAAAGTGCTGAGAATAGGTGACTATGAGTGTTCAGCCTTCAATACAGTATCTATATCTATATCACTCTCCACACAGGACTCAGGAACACTGAAGAAGAATGGTATAAAGAATGCAACATTTGGAAGATGGAGAAGAGTGCTTTGAAATAGTGTCTTCCAGACATGGCATGGCCATTCCGCTGATGAGCACACAATAGCTGTGGCTAACTGCACAAGATCCAGCAAGTCAAAATTCCAGCATTGGTGGTGAAGGGGCTGGCAAGCTTTACCTAGGTGGAGTTATTGACTGCTCATGGATGTTTGATGAGGAAGAATACTTTTTCTAAGGGGCTGTGCCCATTGATCATGCTCATGCTGCAATGGTTGTCCCTCCCACCTCTGTGCATTTGAGCAGTTCTAGCTTAATTCAGTCGTTTGTAAAATGAATAATAAAAAGGACATGAATTGAAAGGGAGATGTGTTGAGGGGTCCAGGGTGAGTTGGAAGTGAGGAGTATAGCAGATGGAATCAAAATGCCTTGTATGCATATATGAAATGGAGAGAAAGAATGAGGATTGAATATAATATAGTACGTTATACACATATATTAAATATGGTTTTTAAAATCTTTTAACTTTTACTCATGTAACAACATTTAAATCAATGAGGGGAGAATATAAAAATATCACATTTAAGCTTTTTCTTTGTCAAAATTTCCCTCTGTGCTAGTGATGTACCAGCACTCAGGAAGCAGAGGCTAGCAGGTCTCTATACGATTCAGGTCAGCTTGGTCAGCATGGTGAATTCCAGGATGGCTGGGGCTGTGGGAGACCATGAAGAAAGAAAGAAAAAGAAAGAAAGAAAGAGAGAGAGAAAGAGAGAAAGAAAGAAAGAGAGAGAGAGAAAGAAAGAAAGAAGACTTTCTTCAAAATAATATTTAAATAGAGAAAAATATGCAAAATCCACATGAAGTATTTTGAAATATGTGCTTTCTGCTGATAACTCATGCCTTTAATCACAGCATTCAGGAGAAGAGACAGGTGATCACCGTAAGTTCAAAGCCAGCCTAGGATGGTCATACAGTGGATTGCAAACCAGCTGGGACTATATAGTGAGACCCTGTGTCAAAAATCAGAAAACATAATGTGCTTTTATTTTCAAATAGCATATTATTCTCTAATGCCATTTTAATGAACCTTAATGAATCATTGATGCAATCCAGCAGTGAGCAATAAATGCCAGAAATGTTTTTGCCTACTAACTAAATTCATATTCTAATTTCTGATATCCTCAAACAATGCTTCCATTTTTAGTTTCCACATTTCCACATTCAAACAGAGTTGAACGGACTAAAATATGAAGCTTTTAAAATGAGATTTAAGGATATGCAAAAAATAAATGTGTTAATGTTAAATGGAAGTATTATTTTCATCCTAAAATCCTCATTTAATCAGATTTAATTTGCTGCAAAGTACATAGTCATTAAAATATGTTAAGATGAGTCATGAAACTTTCCAACCTAATAGCAATTTTAGAGATAATGTTGCATAAATGAGAGAAAGAAATCTTTGGAACTTGTGAGAAAGAAATATTTTTCATCAAAATTATTTTAGAATTAATCCCATCTAACAAAAACAAT
Organism: Eospalax fontanierii; assembly: GCA_035773235.1. Classification (NCBI taxonomy): domain Eukaryota; kingdom Metazoa; phylum Chordata; class Mammalia; order Rodentia; family Spalacidae; genus Eospalax; species Eospalax fontanierii. The sequence goes on along the minus strand of CM069529.1, from coordinate 48,178,707 downwards.
ATTGTCTTATCAAGTGCAAATGATACTCAATATTGTTTTTTTAATTTAAATGATTCTAATATAAATTTTAGAGGAAAAGGTATTATTTGATGCACTTTAATAATTATCTATATGCAATATAAAACTTTCAAACCAGGAGGAAAGAAATCCTACAATTTTCAATAATTATTTTATATCAATTCATCTCTTCTACATTTCCTCTTAACTGACTCCAACATGATGTTATCTTTTTCTTTTCCTTTCCAAGGAAGGAAATACAGAAAAAGTTAAAGGTATCTTGAAAAGCACCCCAAATCCCTATTGAAGTGAAGTGTCTGAAATATGCTCAGGTCGAGTATTTTAACTGAAGGTACAATCTTCAGAGGAGGTAGATGAGAGAATAGAAACAAAGTTGTTGATTGACTTCTACATACATGAACATATATCCCTCTCACATACACAATGTGCATACACATACACACATACCATGATGGGATTTTATTGACTATTTTATAAAAAAGCAATATAACCAAGGGATGATATGATTATGCTGCCCCTTTTACATTGAGTAGATGGTAATAGGATTGAAGTAGAGGTATTTTAACCAGTCAGGTATAGCATAAGCCACTTTTCCACCAGGGTTGAATTGATAGGGAATAGAAAGAGGAGCCCGTGTTGGAAATCATTCTGAGAATGAGTCACTGAGTAAAATGCCATGGGTTCCAGGGCCCATGCTAGAAAGGAACTCATCAGAGTATTTAGCAGAAGACACAGAGTTAACACTTATTTAATAACTGAATAAGCAGAAAAGATGAAAATTTCCAGTTTGTACATGACAGTAATGGTTGTTAACATTGTTGAAGTATTATATTATTTTGCTTTTGTAAGTTCATTTAATTCTCACACTCACTCTATGATGTATGTTCTGGTTTTATTTCTATGACATCAGGGAAGATATTGAGCTCAAAGATTTTTAGATGTTCGCTCATTATCAATATCTACTAAGTGGCAAAATGGGAATGGGAACTAATTTAGTCTAACTATAGAATATTTGATCTGCACTGCACTGATGCTGTGGGATAGTCTATAGAATTTCAGCAGACAATATTCAGCATGTGAATGCATGCACGAATCACTTGGATATATGAATACAAGTACAATGTTATAAGGCCAATGCAGTTTCCAGGTCTGGAATGGGAAACTTAATCTCCACCTCCAGGACGGTCAGTCTCAGCAGCACAGTCACACCTTAAGTTTAGTTACAACTGTTCAAAAAGGAAGCAGTGATAGTCTTACTGGTAATGGAATTTGTGGAAGTGAATAAAGCCTCTCATTGCATGTAGCAGTGGTCTACAAAGACACCTATCTTCCTGCCTTCTTGTCCATCCATACTATACTGTCACTGAGGTGAGTGTCGTCTCTGCTAGAATAAACTGGTCTTAGAGACCCTTTATTTCATGAACATGGTAGCAGTGACACCACAGTTCTGCAGGCACCAGCATGTCAAAGCTCTTTAGTATCTGCTCGGCAGCCTTGGAAACGAGTCTCAGAGCGAAGCCATAGTGTTTATGAATGCTTCTCTTTGCACCACTTTTCTTTTGGATTCTATTTTATCTGTCTGAGAAGATAACCTGGCGGCGTGAGTGGATGATTCAGAGGGTAAAAATGATGTCTGTGCAGCTATCTGAGTTCAAATTCTGGGCACCCATATAAAAGGCAAGAACAGCTGTCTGTATCTATACCCTCAACGTTGGGGGCCATAGACAAGCAGATCCCTGGAGCTTACAGGCTTAAGATGGAGAGTGATGAGACAGCAGTGTGCATCCCCCTCTGGCTTCTATATACACAGGCACACTCACATACACACAAACAGGTACACACACATATTCACACACACACACATCCTCATAGGTGCATATACAGACACATACACACAGACACACACACATATACACACAGGCACACATGAACACACACAGGCATACACAGAGTATATTTTAGTTATTGTCTATCAAGATGACTTTTAAAATGTTTTTATTCCCTGTTTAAAAAGAAGTCCTAGACAGATTCAGGGAGAGTTGAGGGGTAAATGAGAGGTGGATATGATCTTTCATTGTATACATGTATGAAATTCTCAGAGAATACTAAAAAACACTTCAGAGAAATATTCTTTTAAAATGTATTAATTAATTTATTATTTGTATATGTGTTTGTTTGAATAAGATTATGTGCACCAAGTGTGTTCAGGTGCCTGCAGAAGCCAGTAAGGAATTGAGTCTCCTGGATGTGGAGTTATAAGCAGTCGTGAGCCACCTGATATGCATTAAGAAACTGAGCCTAACTCCTCTAAAAGACCACTGTGTACTCTTTAGTGCTTTAAAATTTCTTGCCTTGTTATGGTTACTTTCTACCTTTTTAAATGATCCTGTTATTTCTATAGAGAAATAAAGTGCCAGGCAATTTTCTTTTGTAAATAAAATATCCTGTTTATTTAGCACTATTAAGATATTCTATATTTGGTTTTCAACACTATTATCGTTATGTGGATTGATGGATTTCAGGGCTTAGTTATAGAACTGTTGGGGTCACTGCAACTTTTGAATCTGTGGCTTCATACCAGTTAAAATTTTGGAAAAATATCATGGTTTATACTCTTACCTTTTTTTTCATCTACTCCCCTCTCTCCTTTAGGAAAATGCAACATAAAATCATACAAGGTAAAATTCATTACTATGTGGTTTTGGTTTGTAATATTTTTGTTGATATAATATGTTTACACAGATTAGGGAAAATTTGTACTGAAAGAATGGAAATATATGTACATGATCATACATATTTGTTTTATAAGTTCATTTTAATCTGAGAAAATTTTCAGATAAGCTAATAAGGAGATTATAAGTACTAGAGAAATTTAAAAATAAAAACTCTAAAGATGAGGGTATATATAATTAAACGAATTAAAATATTACAATCTAAAATAGAATTAAATGTAAACGAGAGAAATATAGAAGTTATATAAATGGACATCAGAATATAGAAAACAACAGAAAAGAAGCAAAATAACTTCCAAACTAAATATACTGCTAAATATGAACGGATGAAATAACCTAATCAAAAGACAAATTTCCGGAAGAATAAAACAATCAAATTATTATTATGTGTCATTTATAGATGTAGATTGAAGATAAAAATACACAAGATATAGCAAAGTATACATAATATGAATAAAAACAGGAAGAAAGCTGGCCTGGCTCTACTTAAATCAGACACATGTATCAACCAGCATCTTCCAAGAAAGCTGCTGCTGGGCACTTTACATTGGTGGCTTACAGAGACCCAAAATGAGGGCTGTATTGTGTGGAATCACCATGAATGCCTTCCTTTGTAATTGATGTCCTTTCTGACATTCCATAAGTCCCCTAAAATTACGTAGCATGCTGAGAACAAATATGGAATTTTTTCCCTAGATTCTATAGCATTGGTTTCTGGTGTTTAAGTATTTTCATTATTTCCCCCAAATATTGTTATTTCTGTCCACAGTTCTCCTTATAACAGCTTAGATTAAATGTCTTTTCTACCTTTCATTTCTTGCATGAGTGTGTGTGTGTGTGTGTGTGTGTGTGTGTACACGTGTGTGTGTGTGTGACCCTCTGTGGGTGGAGTTCAGAGGACAACAGTAGGTGCCATTCCTTAGGAAAGCTGTCCATCTTACTTTTGAGAACTACTTTCCCATTGACCATCAGTTCCCAATGTACTCTAGGCTGTCTTGCCAGTGAGACTCAGGAATTGCTGTATCATTTTTCCAATGCTGGGATTAGCAGGTCTGGGGATCAAGCTTAGGTCCTCTTCCTTGAAGGCAAACACTTTACCAGCTAAGCTATTTCCCTATATCTTATTTATTTTTCTTAGGTACTACATATTTAGATGATATTTTTGAAGGAAATTAAATTTTCTTAAAGTTTTCCCTGGATTTAACATGAAATTTCATTTTTTTCATCTTTTGTTTCATTTGGGGATTTTGTTTTGCTTTTCAAGCAATGTCAAAGATAATTTTACACTTGAAAATTATAATTCAATCTATTTGATTTGTGTTTTAAGTGTCGTCAATTTCCTATGATTTGCATTTTGTCTTAGGGAAAATTTAAAAGACAGACATTTTTTATGACACTAAGTTTTTCTGTAATTTCTAATTAAGAAAAATTATGTCAATATAAATTGGGTATCACAAATATAGGAAATTTTAAGATTTCCTAAGCTTACACACACACACACACACACACAAACATATATATATATATATATATATTATATATACATATAATCAGTTCAGTAACAACAGATTTCTTTCATTTGTACTAAGGTTGAGATGGGATAAAAATTTGAGTTAGATTTCTCTAGAAACAACATCAATAGCATATATGCATTGTACATAAAATATTTGTACTTAGAATATACACAGCTATAGACTGAATATAAATTATGTAACATAAAGATTATAAGCATAAATTGTATGTGAAGATCATATGCATACACACATATATGAAATTTATAAGACACTTCAGAGACATAGGATGAGAAATTGTCTTCAATTGATGAGTTTGCCAAGTACCAATTTACAGAAGCATATTTCTGTACAAAAGTCAGCACGCAGAAGAAGAATACTATTTTATTCTTACGAGGAACAGCCTTCTGTTTTTTTTTTTCAGTCCTTTGATTGGTTGTGTAAACCTGATCCACATTCTTAAGAACAATATAATAATTCCCTTAGTTTACCAACTTACATAATAGCATATTCTAAAACAATTTCACAAGAACCTTTAAAATAATGTCTAAGCAAAAATCTGGACACTTCCTGACCCAGACCACATGAAATTAAACTGTTATAATGCATTTTAAAACTTGATTCTTTACTTTTAGTAGTGCACTTAATTTTGCCCTCACTTTCAGCACTGACTGCCCTGAAAATTCTCACTTTTATCCTATATCCTGTCTCTTCCCTGATATTGTCATTATGTGTCATTAAAGAATATCAAAATTATCACGAACACATTATAAGATTTTCTTCTTGGTTCATGTTACATTCTTCCTTTTCTCTCTAGGTCGAATTTATTTCAGTTAATCATACCGCTACACAACCACTTACTTGTACAGAAATGACCCTAGAATCCCCCCTTTGTCTCAAGATTTATATCATAACCATCACTATAGCCTTGAAGTTGAGCTCTAAACTGTATTTTAAATTTCTCCAAATAATAACTGAGACTAGCTATGTCTTTCCTATAATGAAAATTGTATTCTGACAATCTTCATATTAATGACAATTCTGGTGATTTGCTAGTCTTCCAGGGTTCATTCTTTTACTCTAATGTCTTTTTTTATTGTTTGGGGTATTCATACAATACAGCTTCATCAGATTTAGACATCTCCCTCATCCATGCCTCTCTCCCCCTTCAGACCTCATGCATTCTGTCATACATGTTAAGTGCTATCTTGACCAGATGTTCCTAATGCAAATTCATTCACTAGAGTCAAAGTCAAATCAATCTATCTAGAGTAACTCCATTAAGGAAGATCTATTCTCCCTTATACCACAGTAATCAGTTGCCAATGGTTCTACAGCTAAGGTTGGGGCCTGCTTCCCATTCCCCCAGCTCTATGCTGGGTTTTGTCTGCTTGAGTCAGCATGGGTCATGTGCATGCTGTCACCACTGTTGCAAGTTCATATGAACAATTTCCCAGAGGCCTGAGAATTTCAGTTTCCTTATGTTCATGCACTAACCCTGGCTCTCACAATCTTTTCTCCCCCACTACCACTATGGTCTGTGAGTCATGGTTTGGTGAGGTTTAATATGTGAGTCTGTACAGTAACAAATACTCTGTATTCTTTTATTCTCTAAAACTTGATCAGGTATGTCCTTCTATGTGCATTGCACTCTATTGTATGAGGAAGTTTTGCTGATGAGAGTTGAGAGATCTATCAGTATTTTTTCTACCACCTATTCTGCTATGTTCCATTAACCTTGAAGGAGAAATTTCATTTGCATTGGTTTATGTCTGAGATAGCATTTTCGATAGGATCTGTGACCTCTCTAGCCTTGTGTACATTTACAGTGCCACTCATTACTACAGTCCTACTGAGATGCTTTTAAGTCCAATTAGATAACTATTGATTACCCCCTAGATAAAAGTACCACCACACTGCCAATAGCAGACTACTGTGCAATTGTTCCATTCATTAGGCTTTACAACTTGGTTGACCGTTAACTGATTTTCTCCCATAGCATCTTGCATAGTATCGTCTAGAACTACTAGAGCTAGACTTCAGAGAGAAGGCGTCCAGGTCAGTTCCAGCTCCATTGCTTGAAGTCCTATGTCCAAAGTATGTCCTATCTTCCGCAATAAGGTATTACCTTCAGATTCTGGGAAGTAATCAAGGATGGTGGCAATAGCTTGTGTTATCTGAGGAGTCTCTTGGACTACCCTGACCAACAACTGGAACGATGTCTTGTCCTTTTTAGCACTGTGTTTCTTGTTCTATGCCCTTCAGTTATACACATGCACTCAATCGTCAGATATTATATGTGTGTTTTTCATGGGAGGTTGAGGGTTATATTTATATTTATTTTTATAATATATATATTTCCTCTGGCTTTTCATATCACCTAATCTTTATCTTTTCTCTCTAGTTCTCCCTGTCTAAACTCCCTCCTTCCTCCCTCCCCTTGTTTAATTACCTCCATTTTCTCCATTTACCCCTCGTAATTCCTGTCTGCTATTATTCTCCTTCTCTTGAGCTCCTTCTTCTCCCTTACCCCCGTGGTCACCTGCATGTCCTTCCTTTCTCCCTTCCCAAATGAATACTCCCATTTTCCCCTTGCTAACATCTGTTTCCTACGGTTCTCCTCTTTCAAGCTCTTTCTTCATTTAGCCCTATGGTTCCTGTCCATTTTCCTGGTTCCTGCTGTTACACCAGGATATATACTCACATATAAGGAACTGGTGCTAAAATTTGCTAATGAGAGAGAAAATACAGTGCATGTTTTTCTGAGTCTGTTACTTCACTTAGTATACCATTCTCTAGTTCCATCTATTTACTGGCAAATTTCACCATTTGTCTTTCCTTTTCTATGAACAGAACTTCATGATGTAAATAGAGCACATTCTCATTTACTCAGTCATCAGCTGAGGGACATTGAGATTGTTTCATTTCCTACCTAAGAAGGAAACTGAAACAGCAATACACAATATCCCAAAGCTCAGGCCAGGATGGATTCACAGCAGAATTCTGCCAGACATTCTAAGACTATCTACAAACAATAGTCCTTAAATGATTCAGAAAGATATAAACAGACGGTGAACTCTCAAACTCCTTCTATTCAGCCTGTATCCCTCTAATAACAAAACCAGGTAAAGACACAAGAAAAAAAATAATTATAGGGCCATATTATTAATGAACATAGATGCACATATTCTCAAAATACTTGAAAACTGCATACAGACACATATCAAAAAGATCATCCACCATGATCAAGTTGGCTTTATTCCAGAGATGCAGGAATGGTTCAGTATACATAAGTCAGTATATGTAATAAGACATATAAATGGACTTAAAGACAAAAATTACATGATCGTCTCAATAGAAGCAGAAAAATCTTTGACAAAATTCAACATGCATTCATGTTAAAAGTCCTAGAGGGAACTGAACTGGAAGCAATATATCTCAACATAGTCAAAGATAATACAACGCACATCCTTCTAAATGGGAAAAACTGGAAGCATTCTCATTAAAATCAGGTTTCATTCTCATAGAGTTACTTGGTCATATTATATCTGAAAAGACTTTTTCACATACAAATTCAATTCTTTCTTCTAAGATTAAAAAGAAACTTCAAATATGAATGAAATTCAAACAACTTAATATCATTTAAATTTCCTATAATTCTTGTTTTGAAATCTATGCATTCATCCTGATTTAATAATTATTATATTTATTGTTGATTGACTTCTAGCTGTCCTGGCCTTCTTCAGGATAAATGTAGGACTTTCATTGAGGTCACTGATGCCATTTGAAGTACTTTTCATTATTTCTAATTTGAAAGATCAAGATAATTCTTCTGGTTCAAAAGTAAATATTTTATTCTTACTTACTTATTCAAATAATTTCTTTAAAAGTGGGCAAAATGTCGCTGTACTGAACACAGAATCATTAACAAAGAAGAAAGAATACACAATTGTTCCTTCAATATCCTCTGCTCTGAAATAACCCTGAGATGCTTGAGATTCTCCCTGTTAATAGTTTGCAGATTGCTTAGATGGAAAACCAATGCATTAACTAATAAAACCTGAGCTGCATGCCTTTGTGTTCTTACCTTGTAGCCAAACCGTTTCAAGAGCCAGCTGCCCCTCAGGATCATTTAGAGCCTTCAATTCTCTGTCTATGAAACTGGAACTATATGTGTGCACTCTCTGTCCCATAATTATCTGTTTATAAATCTGTCTTCCTGTCACTTTAGGACATATTTGAGTTTACCCCCAAGGTGAGAGGGAATGGACAAAATTAACTTTGCATTCTACTTTATTATGCAACACCTTTGGGACACATTAAATATGTAGGATGTTTGAGTAGCAACCAATATGAAGATGAGTATTTTAACCTGATCGACAAGGACAAAACTGATTTGTAGTATAACTTTTTTATTTATTTTCTCTTGTCATCTGAATTATTTTTAGGAGATTAGTGCCAATTCTTACTATATATGTCTTATAACCATATAAATATAGTTTTGTAAAAAATAGAATGCATGAAATACATTGGCATTGTTATTGGGCGTGTGGATGGGGAGGTAGTATCAAGTTAATTAAGATGTCTCAATTCAATAACAATAAATTCATTTAAAATATACACTGTAAAATTATATGTGGGGATTTTGTTGTTATATCAGTTTATATACAGTGAATACCATATATAGGTTTCATTATCTTTGTAAAGCATTCCTCTAGCAATGTATTGTTATATTAAATGTCATAATAAAAATTATTACTGTGTATGAGAACTTTGAAAAAAGATTCTGAGCTTCCAAAATATGCTCCATCTTCAAGAATAGGGTCTTACCTTTAAGTTCTGGGAGGCAATCAAGGGCTGTAGCAATAGCCCCTGTTATTTTAGAAGTCTCTTGGACCACATTGGCCAACAACTTAAAGGAAAGGTTCATCTGTCTGGCACTCTTTCTTTCTGTGTAAGCATGAACTATGCACATTGGATCATGTAGAGATATTGAGTGTGGAAGCTGTCATTAGTTTGTTGGATTAATATGATTCCTACTGGTGAGCCACTAGCAAGACATTATTTATCTCTTTTCCTCTCTCTCTCTCTCTCTCTCTCTCTCTCTCTCTCTGTCTCTCCCTCCCTCCCTCCATACCTACTAACATTCCCCATGTCTCCTATGGCCACACCTTTCTTGAGTTCCTTCTTTCTTTTTAGCCCCGTAGTTTTTCCTATAACCATCACTCCCCCATTTTAATATGAATTTATTATCTATTCCTTCCTTAGTAACACATATTTCCTAATATTCTTTTCTCTTACATCATTTCTTTCCCTTTACCTCTCTGGTTCCTATCCATTTTCCTAGCCCCTGCAGTTACATCAGGATATATACTCACATATAAGGGTTTGGTGCTAGGGTCCACAAAATAGAGAGAACATATATCATTTGCTTCTCTGATTCTGTGCTACTTCACTTAGAAAAACAATTTTTAGTTCTATCTATTTACATGCAAATCTTATGATTTCGACTTTCTTTACCACTGAGTAGAACTACATTGTGTGAATGTACATTTTCATTATCCACTCATCAGTTGAGGGACACTTAGGTTGCTTCCATCTCTTAGAAACTGAAAAAAAAATGTATGTACAAATATCTCTGCAATATGATGAGTCATTTGGGTATATTCCAAGGAGTGACATATGCGGTCAAATGGTTGATTGATTTTTAACTTTTTGAGTTCTCCACCCTGTTTTCCATAATGGTTGCAGGACTTTGCAGTCTCTTCAGCAGTGACTAAGCATTCCCCTTTCCCCACATTCTCTCCAGCGTTTGACATCATTCTTTCTACTGATATTAGGCGGTCTGAATGGGGTAAGATGAAATCTTAAAGTGACTTTAATTTGCATTTCCCTAATTAGTAAAGGCATTGGACGCTTTTAAAGATGTTTCTCGGTCATCTTTGTTTCTTCTTTTGAGAACTCTTGTTCAGTTTCTTTGCCCATCTTTTAATTGTGTCATTTGTTTTCTTGATTGTTTGTATTTTTGAGTTCTTTATGTATTCTGGATGTTAAATCCCTGTCAGATGTGTCACTGCTGAAGAATTTCTCTCACCCTGCTCGTTTTCTTTTTGCTTCCTTGTTTGTTTCTTTTACTGTACAGAAGATTTATAGTTTAATGAGGTCCTGCTTGTTGATTATTGCTTAATTCCTGAGCAATTGCTGTCTGATTTAGGAAGTTCTTTCCTACACTGACATCTATAGGTTACTGCGAATGTTTTCTTCTTCTAACGGTTTCAAAGTTTCAGGTTTCACATGGAGGTCTTTGATCCATGTGGAGGTTACTTTTGTGCAATGTGAAAAATAAGATTCCAGTTTCATTCTTGTACAGGTGGAGATCCAGTTTTGACAGCAACATTTCCTGAAGATGCTATCTTTCCTCCAGCGAGTGTTCTTGGACCCTCTGTCAACTATCAGGTGGCGGAAACTGCATGAACTCATGTGTGAGTCTTCAGTCATACTCCATTGGTGTCCAGGTCAGCCTTTGTGCCAGTGCCATGTTGTTTTATGACTATGGTTCTGTAATATAGTTTGAAATCTGGTATTGTAATCAGCCCTACATTGTTCTTTGTGCTACAGGTTGCTTTGGCTAACTGAGGTCTTCTGTGCTTCCATAAGAACTTTAGGATGGTTTTGTAAAGAATGTTGTGGCTATTTTTAATGGGATTGCATTAAATTGATTGATTCAGTAGGATTTTTCACAATATTAATTATTCTAATCCATGTGCATGGGAATCCTTCCAGCTTCTGGTGTCCTCATCAATCTTTTTCTTTAGAGATCTAAAATTTTCATTGTACAGATCTTTAATGTCTTTGGCCAGGCTTATTCTGAGGTAATTTTTCTTTTTCCTTTTGTGTGGCTATCATAAATGGGAGGGTTTCCTTTTACTCATTCTCCAATTGCTTATTATTGGTACCAGATTTGGAACAATGGGCAAAGGAGATGGAATTGACAAGGAAGTCACTTCCCGTGAAAGGTATCTCTCAGCCCTAAAGAGCACTATGCAAGTAGCCAAGGGAAAACATCTGTTGCAGGCGACCCCTTGGTATGGAGCCTCCTGGGGGAGAGGGCAAGTAGGCACTGTGTCAACTACACAGACACCGGGAGCCGAGTGAGAGACAGCAAAACATCTGGCTGCAGGCCAGTTTATTGCGGAACATGGGCTTACTTTCATATCCCTTCCCAAGTTCCCATTTTTCTGTGTGGATCCCTTGTCCTTTCCCCATTGGCTGTTGCGCATGACAAGTACTGCATCATCTGTCTCTAGGTCCTGTGGCAGATTTCAGATTAGTTTATGCAGAAGTGCAGCCCGTGTGGATGTCCTAGGCCTCATGGCGCAGCAGGCCAGATTTCATCCCATATATCCACTCTTTTACTTTATAGTTTTGACAGTTTAGCCAGAGTCAGGGATCGTTGCCCCGGCTTAGTTGACTCTACCTCAGAGAGTTCCCAGCTTTATGGACTGTGCCTGTCTTAGGTTGTTCCCTCTAAAGTATAAGCCTTACCTGTCATTGGCACATGAATGTTATCATTCATGCCCTGCCTTGGGTTGACTTATTTTGAGAGAATCTTACCCATCTCTAGCTATTGGCCATTGAAGGGTGATCTTTTTGGAAAACACGTCTGGGTGGGGGGAGTTATCATTTATAATGAGGCCTCATGGATTTCTGTGAGGCAGGCCTGGACTATCTCACCTGTGCTCTGGATGTTCCAGCACCATTAGGACTTGAAGAGTTGACCTGTTGATGGACCGTTGGCAAGATATATGCCAACTCCAGATGGTGAGGCCATGTGGTCCCTTGGTGAGGTTAGGTCTTCCTCTAGTGCCTAGCCCATCTCTGGCTGGGACCCATATTGGGGTGGCATCCTGGGGAAAAACACCACCATGTCCTTGACCCAGGTCAGCATAGGGGTGGGTTTTTGCCATTCCCTGGTGATGGGGTTTTGCTGGCACACCAGGGGAAGAGGCATAGAGCAGGATAAGGAGGGCCAATGTTTATAGGCTGGCCTAAGGCCCCTCACATCAAAGCTAAGGAAGTTCAGATGGAACAAGGCCTCTGTCAGGGCCAGGTGAGGGTCACCTTTGGCTTCAGGGGACTTGACCTTGGCTAATAGGGTTTTAAGTGTTCTATTGGTTCTCTCGACAATGGCCTGCTCCTGGGGGGTGTATGGGATCCAAAAGTATGTTTAATATTTCAAGATGTCTTAAAGGTGTTAAATGTTGGGAGGAATAGGCAGGGCCATTGTCAGTCTTAAGGGCCCAGGGGACCCCCATTATTAGCATAGCTGTTTTAAGAGCCTTGATAGCATGACGGGACTTTTCTCATGATAGAGCAGTAGCAAAAGTAAAGGAGGAACATGTGTCTGCTGTAACACGGATGTAGCGAAGTTTACCAAAAGGAGGATGATGAGTAACATCTATTTTCCAGATAGCATTGGGTAGCAGGCCACAGGGATTAACATCATCCCTACCCAAGGGACCCAGTGGCACGAGTTGGGCACAGGTGGTGCAAGAGTGAGCCACATGCTTGCATTAAGAGAGAGGGGGAGTTCAGGTAGAATCGTATGTGTGCTCTGAGGAGATAGGTGGAATTGTTGGTGCAGTGCGTAATCTTGTTCCAATATTTTGAGATCAACTGACATGATCCTGGTGTCTGTAACTTCATTCCCTCTTGCAAGGACTCCCAGGAGGTTGGAGTCTGATCGAATCTGTGAGGCATACCAAGGACATGCTCTGCATTCTAGACAGTCCTGAAATATTTTCATAGTCATGTGTAATGGACTCATGGTGTCTTTAATATCTGAGAAAGCCAGAATACGAACTATCTGAACTGCATACTGACTGTCAGAGAATATATTGAAGAGTTCTGATGGGCATTTGACTAGGACTTTGAGGAGGACCAGCAGTTCACCCAGCTGTACTGAACCAGGTTTAGGAATGATGTGTGTAACATCTTTGGTGCCTTTGTGTTGAATTAGAACACCATATCTATTTTTGTTAGAGTCAGAAAAGGCCAGTGTTGCATGGGGAATAGGCTTACTGGTGGGGGTGCTATGGGGCTTAATCTCAATAGGTAGGGAGGCCAAGTGGTTATTCTCTTATCCAGGGGAAAATGATTGTCTATGACCCTGAGGAAACTTGTCATCAACTCTTAAAAGCTGATAGAGTCAGCCCACAGGGATTGAGAATGACGCATAGAAAGGGGGAGGATTATCTTGTCTGGCTCATGGTTGTATGTCTTAGGGGCCACTGTTTGGACCTTGAGGGCGAGGGTTGGGGGGGAGACAAGACTGCTCAGTGTCCTCCTCATCAGAGGTGGCCAGCTCCCCATTCAAGGATGGGAGCAAGGTAATTTTTTTTTCCTTTTCTGTGGCCATTGTAAGTGTGAGTGTTTCCTTGTACTCATTCTAAAATTGCATGTTATTGGTACCAAATTTCAAGCAATGGGCAAAAGAGCTGGAATTGACAAGGAAGTCACTTCCCCTGAAAGCTAGCTCTCAGCTCTAAAGAGCACTATGCAAGCAGCCAACGGAAAATATCAATTGATGGACCAGAACCAGTTTCATGATCAAATTACCACATCAATGGTTGGCACAGCATCGGACACTGGTGCAGTAGTGGCATTTTTATCTTGGTAACAATCAACGGCTACCTAATGGGTTTTAGAGTCCACTCAATGGGAGGAAACTCAGGTGAGGTACTGTAATCATAGCTAAATATACATGGCCGAAGAGGTCATCGATCTTAGGGAAATTCCCAATGTTTTAATATCCTTAAGCTAATGTAACTTTTTACTCAATGCAAAATGTATCCTTATATTTACAGTCAAGTATCCCAGTCATAATTCATCAAAGAAGCTTCTTTTGTACCAAAGACTACTTACTACAGAGCAGCACAGCTGATCACACACACAAACACACACACACACACACATACACACACACATACATTATCTGTGAATTGCTCATGCCTAAGTGGCCCAACTATAATGTAGCCTCTAAACCAAAGTCTCACACAATATAGAACAAGTGGTAAAACAAGTCAATAATCAATCTCTCAACCGTCATTAATGAAGTTCCCTCATGCATCAACACACCAGTAACATAAAAGGTAACAAATGACTAATTCACGGAAATAGGAATTTAGTGGGTCCATAGACAGGATTTTTATATTAAATTTCACATCCAGGGAGTGACCATTGTGGAGGAGGAGGCAGAAAGATTATAAGAGCCATTGAGCAGGAGTGTGACCATAAGGAAATGGAATTCTACAAGCTACTGGGTCCCTGCTCAAATGAACCTACAACAATGATATTGGCATGCTCAAGACCCATGCAAACTCAAGCAGACAAAAATCCAGCAAAGAATGGGGAAATGAGTCACAGATTCCAATCTTTGCTTAAGAAATATTGGCAACTTATTACTGTTGAATGAGTCTGAGCTAGTGTTTCTGAAGTGAGAGACTCTGGACAGCTGACTACATCTCAGTAGATGAACATGGATTGAGGTCATTTGGGAATACTAATATGACACAATAGACCCTAACACTGATGACAGAATGAATGGATTCCAGTTGGGGGACTATAGGAGGGAACCAGTGTGGAAGGGAGTATAAAGGTGATTAAGATTGATTTTGATGTTCTGTATGAAACATACAATGATTCAGTAAAAATAAACATTTAATAAAGCTTCTGAGCTTAAAGTGATACTGGATACTGCCTAGCACCATGCTTCCTTCAAAAACGGGAAAGTTTTTCCTCCTAAATCCCTTATGTAAAAAAGAAAACAAGTATTACATAAGCCACAGAGGAATATTGCTCTGTCTCTGCACTATAATTACATTTTTATCTGAATACAAAAAAATCTCCCAGAATGCATCTTTATAAAGTATATTATCCACTGGTCCTATTGTTTTTTATGTAGTAGTAGATAACATCTTTAGAAATTAAACCTTGCTTCTGGGTATTATAGACTGATGTTTGAAACAAACAGAAAAGGTACATGTTTTCGATAAGAATCTCCTAATGTAACACAGTGAAAGCCTGGCTTTGGATGTCCTAAAATTTCTGTCAAACTACAGAGCTATTCTTGAGACCTCTCATTCACACCTGAATCTTTTCATTTATGATATACCAGACAACTGAGAGAGTTAACTAACCAGGTGTCAGCAATGCTGTAAAATGCAATTATTATATTTTTCTAGTGAAATAGCAGTTTATGCAGATAAAGAGACTTCACAGATTGGAATACAAAACAATGTTTTTGAAAGACTGTGTTCTACCTGATTTACCAAGAAAATACATGTGTAGAATGAGAGGGACACAGTACGATACAGCCACTATCAGGGGAAATGGGGAAAATAGGAAGCAGACCTTTAACTTAGAAGAAGGAAAGGAGGGTAGTAAAGAGAGGGAGGGGGAAGGAAAGATAAATAACACTACTAAGAATTCTTAAAAATCCTGTAGGAACATTTTATGAGCTTACTTAAAAACACATATGAAATAAATGTGTATATATATGCATACATAATACACACACACACACACACACACACACACATATATATATATATATATATATATATATCAATGGCATTATGACACACATGGTGATAAAACATACTCCAAGAACAATACATTCTCTGATAAATACCTCAGTTCCAAGCATAGGAAACCTCCCTTTGAGTTGTTGGTCAGGATAATCCAAGAGAGTCCCAAAATAATGTAGGTTATTGCCCTTGCCATTTATTGCCTCATAGAACATGAAGATCGGACCCATTGGTGAAGATACTTCAGACACAGGACTTGGAGAAATTGAGCTGGATCTGACCTGTAAACTTCTTACCTGAGGACCAGCTCTCGTGGTATCGGATGATGCTATGCAAACTCTCAAGAATGAAAAGCAATTAATAATCTTACCCAGTTGTAAAGTCTATGAATCAGAAAAATAATAATCTTAGAAGATATCACCAGTGGTTCAGTAGTGGGACTTTTTTCTGTAGGGGAACCAATAACTGTCTAATTACACTTAGATCCCATTCAATAGGAGTGGTTCTATGGAACCACTGTGATTCTGGAAACCAAGGCAAATATCCATGCCTGGAAAAGTCATAGACCCTAGAGAAGAACCTACCACTGCTAATTTCCTAAACCAAAATACTTCCTAACCATATTTTGAATATTTACATATTTTCCCACAAATAAGTGTAGCTCTCACCCCTCAAACAAAAAACTTTTTTTTGCAACAGAAGAACATTTTTATAGACCTACAACTAGTCAAAGTGCAGATAATAAGTAATCTCGAGTGCCCCAGCCTCAATAGATACATCTACAATGTAAAACCTACAGTTAAGGCTCAAGGAACATCATGAAGGAGGAAGTGGAAGATTATAAGAGCCAGAAGACCAGGATGGTTGTTACTAGATACTGCGTTCAAGGCATTTCAGGGAAGTTGCAGGAGGAAATCTCAATATGCTTGCCAAAACAAGTCTTGTATAATGACAACATCAGTTATCGTGCCAGTGGGGATTTTCACAAGGTCTCATCTGTAGATGAAGAGGCACAGGTAACCAACGGATGCTTATAAAAAGTCATCTTTCTACAGGGACAAGTGGTCAGACCTAAATGCAGTGACAGTAAATGAACTCAGTGTGTATATTTGTGTGTGTGTGTGCATGTATGTGTGTAACAACAATGGAAGAAGTCACAAAGTAAGGAATGAGACAGACATTGAAACAGTTGAAGGAGACAGAGGGAAGGGTGAAAATGATGTAAATACGGTACTCATGCATGAAATTCTCCAAAAAAAATTCAATTAAAAATATTTGTGGTTCTAGGGATTGAGCCTAGTGCCTCACACTCGCAAGGTCATCAATTGACAATCAGCTGCAATGCAGCTACTTCTACAATTTTTACATTTTCCTTTATTGTGTATCTGAATTGAATTTTTGTGTAATTCATATTCAACAGCTTAATCATCTTTATACCCCCACCCTTCTATAGCCCCTTCCCAACTGGATCCTATGCATTCTGCCATACATGTTAAGGTTTATCGAAGCAAATTAGTGTCTCCAATTGTCCATCAGTACAAGTTAATCCCCTGAGATCTAGTCAGGCTATGTAGAGACATTCCCTGTAAGATCAGCTCTTCTACACCGAGCAGTAATCAGCTGCTGAATAGTTCTTTGGCTAAGATAGGGGCCTGCTGCTCATTTCCACAGTTCTATGCTGGGTATTTGTTGGCTTGAGTTTTCATGGGTGATGTGCATGTTGATACCATTGCTTGGGGTTTATATGTGCAAGGTCCTAGGAACCTGTAGGACTCTATTTCCACATATTCATGAACCTTCTCCCAGACTTTTAGAATCTTTCTGCCACAGTGGTCCCTAAGTGGGTGGAGTTTAATATAGGAATCCTGTTTAAGGACCCACACTTTGCAGTCTCTTATTCTCTACAATTTGGTCATTTGTGGCATTTTGTGTTCAGGGCTCTCTGTTGCATGAGGGAGTTTCATTGATAAGAATGCAGAGATTCATTATTATTCTCTCTACAACTGTTCCACTATTTTCCATGAACGTCAAGTTTAGAGGTTCTGTTGTAGATGTTTTATTTAGGGATTTTCATTTCACAGGCAATATCTGTGTGATCAGTTATAGAACTCTGTATGTAGTAGACTCTGTTGCAAAAGAAACTCCTTTAATAAGTGATGACTGGCATACTTGTCTGTAAATATAAGAATCCATATTTAGCATATAGTAAGAAATTATTTCTGTCTAGAGATGTCACAACCCTGGGATTTTCTCTAAAATCTATGTTTATTATACTATAGATGTATTCCTTTTCATCAAATGAGATTTAAGTTCAATTAGTGAGATGTTAATTATCCCTAAGATAAAAGTGCCACTACTGCACCAATATAGTTTGCTGTGTTAGTCATTGCTGTGGTTATTAGGCCTTACAACTTGGGTTGGACTGTAGATTTATGTTATCTCCTATCAACATGCAAAGTGTTCTCAAAACTGTGAGAGCTAGCCCTCAGGAAGGTAGTTTTCAGGTCAGTTCTAGCTCCATTTATCCCAGTCCTGTATCTGAGATATGTTTTGTCTTTAGAAAGAGACTCTCCCAATTTAACTGGAGATTGTAACTGGGAGAGTGATTGTCTCCCAGTATTTGAATTTAAGACACTTCCAAATCTTTTAAATAAATTCATTAATCTTTAGATCACTAGATGAAATAATAGATGTCTTAAAAATTAGAAATCAATGGTTACTATGTTACTAAACTAAGCTTGCCCTCTTTCCTTTTCAGGATTTTTCACATCTGCATTTTTGAGGATACTAATAGATTGTTTTGTATTGTAACAAAACATCTAACATGAACTGTTTATAATGGAAAGAGATTCATTTTGTTCACAGATTTGGAGACCTGAGATGGTCCTTTTTTGCCTAGTTATGATGATAGTTTTCCTATCTACATCACAACCTGATACACAGCCTAACATTTGCACACAGAAGTGTGTGTAAATGGTAAATATCATGGTGAGACAGGAAGGCACAGAGACTCAGAGGGCAGACTTGCATTTTCATAGAAATTCATTCTCATAAGCACTAGTTCATGAGGCAGAATTATTCCTTTGTGAAGGCATAGTCGTCATTGTTCTAAAGTCACTGAGGTCTGCTGGGTCACAGTTCTTGAAGACTCTACTACAAACCACTACCACACTGAAGACTAAGTGTGTAACATATTAATACTTTGGGGCAGACAATACCTTTACTATAACCAGAATTTTGACCTGAATTTTTGTTTAAAAAAGATAGTTCCCATAAAAAGAACACAAATAATTAAACAAAAAGGAATTATTGTATCCAAATAATAAATGAGCTAATGAAATTAACAGGCAGCTATGACATGAAAAAGTGTATCCTGTTTATCTAAAGATGCATCCGGCATTGGCTATGAATGTATGCATTTGTAGAAATGCTTTAGTAGATTCTGAATACAAATCAAATCTATAATGTGTGTAACAATGAATATTAATGAATAAAAATATGAATATGCATATTTTCCTATTTTTTTTTCTTGATTCAACTCTGGGGGAATGCACTGGAATGTACATGAGCACTGGGAATGTGTGCACTAATTCATGTCACTGTGCATACTTCATGTGTTTACCCCAAAAAGTTTTTATACACATTGAGATCAAGTATTCTACCTTTGTGCCAGAGTAAGAATTAATTGCCAACCTTTGAGACATAAAAATCAAAGTGGAGAACAGTCCTTCCTGAGTTCACATGTTTGCCTCATGCACAGGCCCATTTTCAGCCCTTACATTTCAGTGCTTTATATAACCAGACGCTGCCAAGACTGTTTGAAGAATTTTCTCTTCAGGTCCCTTGCAGCAATCTATGAAAAATTCATTCCCAGCTCTTGCAAAAAAACAAATTCTAGCAAAGACTTTGCTAGTCAGGACACCCCAGTTTTCCGGATATGCACCTATTTCAGAATACAGGGAAAGATTTTCCCCAAACATTTTGATGTTAGCTTCCTCAGCAGCCTCTAGCTTTCCAAATAAGAAATGTGAATTTCTTTTGATTCAACAATGTAAATAGTATCTTACATTCAAATATCTATTTTGTTAATTTATATAAAGATATTTATAATTTTAAACCAGTTCAGACATAATCTCAATTGATCTTGTATGACCTTGATAAAGCTGTTTTATTTTTCTGAGTTTCTCTTTTATGTTTCACTTTCTGAAAAATTGTAATAAAAACAACAAGCAACTGAACACAGATGTTGTGGGAATGTGAAGATAATGTCAAAACCTGAGAAAATGTGAGAGGAATACAAATATGCAAAACTGAAACAGTGTCATTATGGTCAACGTTAGTATTTATCCCAGCATGATGTTGAAAATGGAGAAAAAATTACAAAGCACTTAGTTTCATAGCTTCTGAAAAAAAATTCTTATTCCCTATTGATTTCCTTCAAAAAAGCTCTGTTTTCTCTCTACACAAACAAGAGACAATTAAGAAACTTACATTTTTCCATTATTTACATAATAATAAATTTAATTAACCATCATTATTTAGCAAGTAGCTGAGTTAATCACTTTATAGTAGTCTGTGGACCCTGTGTGACATGTTAAAGTTTGGGAACCATTTGAGTATACACATGAAAGTTCAGATTCCACCTGATCTTTGACTTAAATATTCTGTTTGTGTCACCAGAGAGAAATGAGTGTGTTTATGCACACATACACATACACTCACAAATATTCAGGAATGAGTGATATACATCTGAATAGTCGTATTTTGTACACATATTACGTATACAATGGCAGAATGTGTGAGATCGTACTTTAAAATTTAGTAACTATTCATCGAAAGATATCTCACAGTCTATAGAAATAGTAAAGAAACAATGCTGCATGTCTATCACAGGATTCCGTGTGCTGTAAAATCATAGATTGTCTAGTACTCTAAAAACGCTATAATATAATATTAAATTTAACAAAGAATCTTCAGAAGAATATTACAGGTAGAAAATTAAAAACTGAAATACATTTGTGAATTAATGTATATTTATGTATATATCATATATGTATAATTATGAGTTTTTGCAGCTAGAATTACAATACACATGGATACAAACGTGTTCATATATACTGTCTGAAATAAAGACATCTTTCAACTCTATTTTTTTTCTTTAAAGTATTTTTATTGAATTTTTGTGCATTTCATACAAAACATCTTAATCGTCTTTAAACCTCCTCCCCCATGTACACCCTCCCAAAGCCACCTCTACCAGATTTTAATTTATGTTGTAGTAATTTATGTTGAGGCCTAACGAGTCAAGTTCATGTACCAAGATCTACCTCAGTTCATCCACTGGGGTCTAGTCAGCCTACCTAGAGTCACCCCATTAAAGAGAGGAGCTTTCCCTCAGTCAGCAGTAATCAGTTGCTGATAGTTCTTGGACTATGTTTGGGATCTGATGTCATCTCCCCAGTTATTTTCCTTATTGAGTCTCCATGGGTCTGTACACTCTGACTCCATTGCTGTAAATTCATAGGAACAGAGTTCTAGTTCTCCATTTTCATAGAATTAAAATATTTTATACATGCACTGATGACCTAGAAAAGATGAGGTTATCTATGCATAATTTTACATTGTTTGATATTTATGATGAAGTTTTATTTTTATAATGGGACAAAAGTCTATGAGTAAGATTGGAGAAAGTGTAGGCTAAAAAAAAATTACATTTTAAGAGGTAAGATGGGAGTATATTAAGACTCTTTAGAGACCATTCTATTGTATCACTAACTAAAGCCACTGTGTGATTCAGTGGATGTAATGCATGTCTAATAAGTACATCTAATTCTGGCTCACTTGATGATTCCCTGCACAATCCTCTAGAGGAACAAAATCACTGTTGTCTTCCTTTAAAGCTTATTATGATATTATAATAGCTATAATTTCCTTACTTCCCTGGATTTTGATTATGAATTAAAACAGCTCTGTTGATTAGAGGCAATCTTTTTTAAAACAAGGGAAGTTGTCACAATTCTCTGGAGGAACAAAGGGTCGCCAACAAGCTTTATCACAATGAGCAGTCTCCAATAGTTTCCTTTGGGAGAAACGGGTTAGATTTTATATTCCAGTAACGTTCAGATTATAAAATGAAAAGTTTCATCCCTAATGATCAGATAAAAGAGAAAACCTATGCCTTTTGCTTAGTGTAGCTCTTTATGAGTTTGACTTTTAATCAGAACTAACAGGAAGCCTGGAGTAAATCCCTAGGCTTGGTCCCCAAGGTGATCAAAGGTCTGTTTTAGGGTAAACTGCTATTGCTTCCTGAAGCAAACACCAAAGAACCTAAATGGGCTTGTAAAAAAAAATAAATGAAATTGTTTTTCAGGAAATAAAATGGTCTATTAAAAAGTCAGAAGTTATTAGTTTTGGATCTTGTTTCTAATAATTATTGTGTGAATGTAAGAAAATCAAACACTGCTTTAAATACTATACTGTGATATTTTTCTATGAAGTCAGTTATAAATTATTTTAATATAAAAATTTTTTCTTGACTGGGGATGGAAAAATTGTTCTGTGATTAAGGGTACTTACTGGTCTCCCAGAGGACCCACATATCAGGGGACTCACAAAAGCCTGTAACTCTAACTACCAGGGATTTCATCCTCTTCTGGCTTTGTGAACACACACATACACACACACACACACACAAGGCATTTTCTCACACAGACAAATATACATATAAATAAACAATATAATATAAAAAAGAAAATATTGCATTGCTAATGGCAAATTTAGCTACAAAAGAATACATATATTAAAGAAAATTGAAAAAAATCTGTACCTCTCCTTTCTCTACAGAATAATATCTAAATACTTCATTTATTTATACTGCTTTAATATTTATTTTATTGAGGTTTACACATTTCATACAACAGTTCTTAATCAGATTTATAACCGTCTCCGCCATTGACCCCCAACTCTACCAGACCTTATTTATTCCATAAGATATGTTAAGACTTATCCAGTCAAGCATTAGTTCCCAGATATCCTTTAGTGCAAATTTATCCACTGGAGTCCGGTAAGGCTCTCTAGAGATCATAAGCAAGGCAAACTTTCCCTCTCCCAGCAGTAATCAATCTCTGATAGTTTTCAGTCTAGGTCTGTCCAGCCATCAATTTCAATTGCTTCACTCTGGGCCCTTATCTAATTTGAGTTGGTGTGGGTTCTGTGTTCAATGACACCATTGTCACAAGTTCACAAGTGCAAGCTTCCAGTGGCCTGAAAGCTTCTCCTTCTGCAAGTTCATGAATCAGCCCTGGCTCTTACAATCTTTCTGCCCTCTCTTCTTCGAGGATCCCTGAGCCATCAGTCAGTAAGTTTCAATAGATGAGCCCTATCCAGGGACACACACTGCAGTCTCTTACTTTGTAAAACTTAGGCAGTTGTGTCATTTTGTGTGTATACCACTATATTTTTAAGAATTCTTCACCTGTCAGAGCTGAAGGATTCCATAGCTTTGTCTCTACCACTCCGTCTGCTGTGTTCTATGACCTCTCTTGGACATATATTCTCTGTCTGACCAGTTGTGGAATTCTGCTGTTACCTCCATCTGCTGCAAAAAGAAGCCTCGTTGATTATTGGCATACTGTATATTTATCTGTAAATATCAGGATTCATATTTAGCATATGGTAAGAAAATTCATTTCTTTAGAAATATGACAGAGATAGGGTTTTCTTTAGGATCTGTGTCCACTCAAACCTTGTGTATTTGGTTGAGTTTACAGTGCCACTCCTGAGTTCATTCCCACTGAGAGGTTTTAAGTCCAGCTAGAGAGCTATTGATCATCCTCCAGATGACATTTCTACTGCTGCACCCATAGAGGTAGTGCTGTGCCTGATGTTATGGTTATTTGAATTTAGGGTTGGGTTGGACCATTGATTGATTTTTGTCTGTCTTAGCATTTTGTATGTTATCATCTAGCATTGTGAGAGTGAATCTTCAGGCAGAAGGCTTCCAGGTCAGTTCCTGCTCCATTGCTTCAAGTTCTGTATCCTAAGTATGTCCTGTCTTCAGCAGCAGGGTCTTACCTTCTAGTTCTTGGAGATAAGCAAGAACTCTGGCAATCGTTTGTATTTTAACCAACTAATTTAAGGGTATTTTTTAGATTCATTAATTCCTGGGCATATTCATTTTTATCTTTTGTCCTACTCATTCATTCTAGGAATACACCGTAGGCTCACTAGTCAATAGGCCATTTTGGACATCCACCTGGCTAAGGAGGTATCTCTTATCACCTCTTTGTTTAAATCGATTCTCTGAAACTCTTTTCCTGACACATGCTCTATACTAATGTAATACACTATATACTTATAATTATCCTGATTGTGAATATTTATGTGGCATATAACAAATACATTAATAAAATATTTTCAAAAGTTTGCATTAGTTGAATTAATGCTTATTTATTTACTATAATAAAAATAAATAATATATAAAATTTAAAATGACAGTGACTAGGGAAATTGCTCAGTGGGAAAGAGTGATTGCTGCATGTTTATGAGGACATGAGTTCAGATCCTCAGCTCCCACGTAAATACCACGTTGGTCACATGTGCACTCATAAACCCAGTGCTGAAGGGAGAGGGCATGGAGGCAAGAGGATCACTGTGGATTGCTTAGCCTTTACAGCAAACCAGTAACCACTGAGTTCAGTGAGAGAGCCTGCATCAGGGAAATATGACAAAGCAGGAGAGGAGGACACGTGCCATTCGCTCTGATCTCTGCCTGAGCATTCATGGTGTACATAATGGCACATATGTATGTACAAGCGTATACAACACACACACACACAAACACACACACCGTCGAATAAGAATAATAAAAAATAAAAATGGATTTAGTAAAGTCTCTAATAGCCATAGTTATTGGTAGGAAGATAATGTAAATTCCCCATGTTAGGGCCAGTGATAAAAGTCAGCACATAAAGTTACTTGTTACACCAGCATGTGAATCTGGGAAGAAATATTTGGAAGAAAATCATTATTATGGTTAATGTTTACAAGTCTTTATAGAAAGACAAACTAGAAGAAGACCCTAGGAAAATTGAGAAAAAGTTTAACATGACACATCTACAAGGAAAAGTGGAAGGGCTAGATATAAAACTCTCAAACATCCACAGTGCTGGGGGACATTTTGCTATGTAATTCCATTGCTTCATTATAAACTAAAACTACAAAAATTCACTCAATACTTAAAAAATAATAGAGCCAAACTCTTCCAGGGTTATTTTAGCTTATAATTAAATAAGTTTCCATAAAAGCCATAACCAACTATTAACTATTTAAAAAAAATAAGATAAAGCACAAAGCATTGCATAAAGAGGTTTTGCGGAATCATTACAATCAATTTCTCAGTTTTAACAATGAATTGTGGTTAGTAAGGCAGAAGTGAATGTTTGCTCATTCTTAAATCTGTATTTCCAGGATTAATGATGACACATGAAATATTTTTATATTTTTCTGAAAGTTTCCAGGTGAAAATATCCTTTTACTAGATGAGATGAAAGACCATTTTTATTTCATTGGTTGTGTTCAATTACCCGCTAAATAGAAGAGTATGTTGCACAGCATTAAAATGCATGTCTCTGAAATTTGGTATTAAATAATGCATAACATTCCTTCAGTTGCATAAAATATTGTATTTTAAATAAGATCGAAATTTCAAATATTTCTTACAGCCATTTCCTATATTTGTTATATGTTTCTGAACTAAAAGTGTTAATTTATTTATAAATAGAATATAGAGAAAAAGATCCCAGTAATAGTGTATTTCAAAGCATTGTAAGTACTTGTAGAATTTGAACTGATTCTTGTATATTTTAAACTATTTTTAGAAAAAAATTACTTCTATAGCATGAGTGTTCCGATTTATTATGTGCTTATTATTGTCAGCTCTGCTGATAAGATTTTTATATAATATTACCAACTTTATTCAAACTCTCTTAACTTCCTTTACATCATTGATGGTAAACTAATAATAACAATTATTTGCCTTAGATCATTTTTGTAAAAGAACCTAACCTCATATAAGAAGTTTAAGACTCCCTCAAAATGTATACATTTTCAGATTCACATTTAAAATGGCCTTTGTATGTCCTCTATCCTCATTTAATCCTTCTATTATTTTAACAAAGGGATTGAAGTCCTTAGTGTTTAATTGACTTAACCACTGACTTCGTTACTTTCTGTTGCTGTGACGTGACATCATGAATACACGAGGCTTAAAGGAGGAAGCATTTACTTTGGCAGTGGTTTCAGAGAGAGTAAATAATGATGGGGGAGATTTGCCAGCAGATGACCATGGCAGATCATGGCCAGGGCAGGCTGCCAAGAGATCATATCTCAACACCAAGGGTGAAGGAGAGGCTGGAAACTCTGAATGCCCACAGTGATATATGCCCATGTCTTCTTTTAGTCAGATCCATTGGATTTAACTGGAACTGATTGCATGTGCAGGGGTGGAAAGTTTTAATCTAGATCAGGGTCTACTTATTAGTGGCTACATCACAGAATAAAATCCATACCCCAGAAAACTTGAACTTTCAATAGATGCTCAGGGAATGATGGGGAATCAAAGGCCCTGCCCCCATCCATGATACATTGATTGGCCCAGACTTTTGCAATAACCACAGCTGTACTGAGATTATGAGTGCAACTGCCATTTCAGGTTGAAAAGATGCGTTTTTGCTGCACATCTCCTCATCCTTTGGATCTTACACATATTTTTATGCTATCCCCCCTTCTAGGATAATCCCTAAACTTTGGATAGAATTATAAAATTTAACACACAGGCCAAAGCACTCAACATTATATATTCTTAGCAGTCAGCTATGTATTTCCGCATTAGCTTAGTTTAATAAGAAGCTTCTCTGAGGAAAGCTGAGTGTAACACTAATCTTTGAATGTAAATATGAGTCCTGAGAAAGCAGATTGGAAATATAACCATTTAACAAAACAAGAGAATACTCTCACCCACCCCTAGCATCTATGACTACATCCACTGCTGGTCTTTGAACATATTTACAGTGCCAGGCATGAGTACTGTCATGTGGAAGGGGCTTCAGATCTTGTCAGAAAGTACATGGAGGTTCCATAACAGTCATGCCATTGTACAAGAAAGCATATCTTACTTTTGAAATTGATATTCTAGTTCACAACATTTCAAATTCTTGTGTGTGTTTGCGTGTGTGTGTGTGTGTGTGTATTTGTGTGTGTTTTGATTGAATTCTTGTGTGTTTCATATATAACATCCTAACCTTCTTTAAATCCCATCCCCCATCAGTGCAATCCCATAGTTCCCCCACTGGATTTCTTGCATTCTGCCATCACATTAAGGCCCATAGAGTTAAGTTACTGTGTCCTAAAATCCCTCAGTGTATGTTCATTCATTGGAGTCTACCCAGCCTGTCTAGGGTCACTCCCTTTAAGATCATCTCTTCCTCACTCAGTGTTAATAAGCTCCCCAATAGTTCTTCAGTTAAGACTGGTGCTTGCTGCTCATTTAGGCACTTCTATGATGGGTTTTGGATTGCTTGAGTTTGCATGCGTGCATGTTGTCACTATTGCTGTAAGTTCATCTGAGCAAGGTCCCAGGAGCCTGTAAGAC
Organism: Eospalax fontanierii; assembly: GCA_035773235.1. Lineage (NCBI taxonomy): Eukaryota > Metazoa > Chordata > Mammalia > Rodentia > Spalacidae > Eospalax > Eospalax fontanierii. The sequence goes on along the minus strand of CM069529.1, from coordinate 48,151,208 downwards.
TCTATTTCCAAATGGTCATGCACCTCCTCCCCTGAGTATTACAGTCTTCTTTCCCCGTCTTCTGCAATGTCCCTGAGCCATGGGTAGGTGGTTTTCAATATAGTGATCCTGCGCATATTCTCCAGACTCTTATTGTCTTTGATTTGGTCATTTGTAGTCCTTTGTGTTAATTGCCCTTTGTTGCATGAGGGAACTTCACTGATGATACATTAGTGTCCTCTTTACCCCTTGTTCCACTACAATTATTTAAGTCTGAGGATGTCTTTTCTCTCTTGGCAGTCTACATCTCAACTTCCAGCATTAAGAAAACTAGCTATTAGTGAGGGAGTTTATAGCTCAGATCCAGCATGATTTCTTTATGTCTTAAGAACAAAGTACCGTATCTTCAACACTAGTGATATTATTTGTTTATATTGTGAGCATTTCATTTTGGGTGGATTTCAGATTTACAGTACAGTGACAAAGTGCTATGGAATTTTCGTACACCCTTCACTCAGTATCCCATAATATCATTCATGGTTGTATTAAATTAATGAATATGAGAAACTACACAAATGTAATACTAGCACTGACACATAAAAATTCACAAAACAAGCAAAAGCACAGAAATAAAAACTTAATCACCAGAAGCAAGAAGAAGAAAGACTGAGGGAGCACATAGATATGGGATCCTTTTGTTGACTATAAATATGCTTAAAAATAACATAGCTGCGACTTCAGTGCAGCATTGTAAATGCAGCAAACACCACTGACTTACAGACTTTACAATGATTAATTCAGTGTTCTGTGGATTCTATTGCAACTTTGGAAAACAGAATGTATAGTGAATATGTGATAGTAAATGCCTTATATTTGTGATGATATCATGTATGAAGCATATTTAATTCAAATTCTAATATTTGCCTTTTCCTAAAACACACTGACTACACATTTGCCAGAGGATAAGTGGATTTTAAGAAATTAGAAATTTGAATATTGTAATATATTTGAAACACTTTGAAATCTGCTTTTTTATCTTAAGTTCAAATCATATTGATAATGAACAAAAGTATCTTTTAATATGTCTGCAAGAACAAGTGTAGTTAAGTAAAAACAGTTAATTCTTAAGATTAGTTATTTTGGACAGTGGCAATACTTTGTGTAACATATACATGAATCAGAGTACATATCAATGAACAAGAATACTGAATTCCTAATTTTCCTTCTGAGATAGGTTGTCTTGTTTTCTGAGTTGCCATCAAACTCTACATATAGTTAAGAATGGCCTTGAACTTTGGATCCTATTTCTTTTACCCCCGAAGGCAGGAAGTACAGGTGTGTACTACCATGTCCATTTTATGTCATGATAGATATTAAACCCAAGAATTCATGCATCTAAGCAAGCATTCAACCAACTGAGCTATATCTCTAGCCCTAAGAATAGCAAATTTGTAAAATTTTATTATACATGTAAGCTAACATATTATACTGTATCAACTAATAGTAGTTAATAATTTGATCAATATTTACCCAGGGAAAATATAATTGTGACCTTATTCTATGATATATTATATATATATATATATATGCATACATGTGTACATTTATGTGTGTATATATGCTTATGTATGTGTAATGATATTTCAATATCATTGGTGTTAATAGAAAAAACAAGAAATTAACCGAAGAGCGTTCTCTCAATCTCAAACAATTTGTCAACTCCAAATACAGGATGCAAATTCCCATTTCCTCTAGAAGTTTTACAGTTTCAGGTTTAACATTGATATATTTGCTGCATTTGGAGTTGATTTTTGTGCAGTGTGAGAGATAAGGACCAAGTTTCATTCTTCTACAGGTAGATACAGAGTTTTTCCAGGATTTGTTGAAGTCTACAGTTAATATCATACTCTAGAATGAGAAAAAGCAAACTTTCCTCTTAGCAATTAAATAAAAGTGGAATGGTCATTTTCACCATTGATATTGGCGAAGATCAAACATTTTAGTCAGAAATATCAGACAAAATAGAATTAAAAGCATCCAAATGGTTTATTACAACTTACTCACATCCATGTTTGGAATATGAATCCATGTTTGTAATAGTACACATTATTCATATGAAAGCCGTGACCATTAATGACAGAGCTCAGCAAAGATTCAAGAAACAAGAAAAGCCAATCATGGTGTCACAGAGATATCTGTGAGTCTCTGACCAGCCTGGTCTACAGTGAATTCTAGATCAGCTGTGGCTACAAGGATACATTGCTCCAAATTTTTTAACAAAAAGAGCACACAAACAATTTTGTATATTAGCGATATGTAAGAACAATTGTTTTCCCACATTCTCAAATTGATGGCTGTTCAAACAGTTCCATTGCATGCATTAATTTGTGAATATTTTTGTCTTTGCTGCATTGAGTTTGCTACTAAAGGCCATAGTACTAAATTCGTCATTAGTTAAGAAGTCTTACACCACCCAGAAACATTTTACAGTCTTTCCTGTACTTAAACATTCTGATTAGTTCACATTTTTCTGCTTCTGTGAAAAGCATCTTTTATCTCTTATAATCTTTTATGCATTCATTGCTAGTATAATATACAGAAAAACTATTTTTTGTTTATTCATTAGGTATTTACTAGTTAATTATAATAGTTGCTAAATTAAGATTGATTTTCTTTAAGAAAGCATGTTTTGTTTACTAAGGACCTTCAGTATTAAGATTAAACCAATGCCTTTTGAGTATAAATAAAACCAATTGCACAATTATTTCTTAAATCTTTTTATGGTTTAAATTAATCTATTTCTTCATATTAGGTCACCTTTGCTTTGTGAATAAATTCTTTTTGGCCCCCCAAAATCACTTTTGTTATTATATTTCATAAACTGAAATACCACAAATAAAATTAATAATGGTTAATAAAGCATCTAAAAATTGAATACTTTATTTTGGCTTTGAGGGCATATAGGGTCCCATGCATGACACAGTGACAGCTTAGTATGCATCTCACATACGCTAGGTTCTTGATTCACAATACTACTAAATGTGTACATGAATAATTATTTAATGAGATTTTCACAATGTTGGAACAAAACAGCATAATAATTAAACATCAAATTTTAAAGGATTAATTTTAACTCTTACTCAGAAATTAATATTCCAAATGCTATCAACAGATAATAGACTGAAAAATAGCAATTTATATATGCAATTTAAGACATCATAAATTGTACAAATAACAGCAAACAATACTAAAACAGAAAACAACGGAATTTTGTAAAACAAAATCAATTTTGAAAAAACTCAAAGATGAAAACTAATTAAAGAAAAGTGTCTTGAATAAATAATTAGAACTAGATCACACAATATTATAAACACTTTAGGCTTTAAAGGATGAATGAACACTATAAATAAGAGTATATTTAAAGGGTGAATGAACATTATAAATAACCATGTATTTAAAGGATGAATGAACATTATAAATAACAGTATATTAAAGTGATAAGAACAAAAAGTAAAATAAACAGATGTTAAATGACTTTATAAAATTAGATTTTATGTTCCAAATATTCATGTAGCTATTGAAACAAAATGTTATGTTAATAATGGTCTCAGTACACAAGAAAAAAATGTGAAAATGTTTCCAAAATTTTTCCACTCAAAATATTCAGAGGATATTAATGTTGCTCTTGTTGAAACTTCATAGGAAAGGAGTAAAATGGAAAAAAAAGTAATGTACATAAAAATAAGTTCATAAATTATAAATAAAGCTTTATAGAACTTCTGCATTAAAATTGAGCATGAAATATATTACAAATTCACTTAGAGACTTTTAAATTCTAAATATGAGTGGAAAAAAAAATCAAAGGAGGATAGGTATATTCTGCTAGATGCTCCATCACATAACATTCTGTCAGCAACACACCATGCTACATGACCAGAAACAGTGACACACGGGAGAAAACTCCCTTTGAGTTGTTGACCACAGTAGTCCAAGAATCCCCCAATATTACATAGGCTATTTCCACAGCCATCACTTTTCTCCTGGAACTTGGGGATAAGAACATATTGCTGAAAACAGGACACACTTTGGAGACAGGTATTGGAACAATGCTCGAGCTGACCTGGAAGTCACCTTCCTGAAGTTTAGCTCTGAGTTTGGGAGAATACCATGCAAGCTGCTAAGATGTAAATTCAATCAATGGTCCAACCTCAGCTTTAAGGCTTCATAATTACATCAACGACTGGCACAGTAAACAACATTGGTGCAATTGTGGCACTTTTATCTTGGGGGTAATCAGCAATTATTTAATTGGGCCTAGAGACCACTCAATGGGAGGGAACACATGTGTGAAACTGTAAAATAGTCAAATGCATATAGCAAAGCATAGATCTTAGAAAAAACTCAAAGACTGTCATGTCTTTAGACAAATATAATCCCTTACTATGTGCTAAATATGGATACTTATATTTAGAGACAAATATGCCAGTCACCACTCATCAAATGAAATCCTTTTGCCATAGACAGAGTCTATTACAGAGTTATATAATTGGTCACACAGATATTGTCTGTGAAATGACCAACCCTAAGTAGCACATCTACAATGGAACCTCTATGCTTAAGGTTCATGGAATATAGTGCAACAAGGGGTAAAGAGAAGAAGAATGTATCTTTCCACTCACATCAATTAAGTTCCTTCATGAAACAGAGAACCATGAACACAAAAGGGTACAAATGGCCAAAGCAAAGAGAATAAGAGTCTGCAGAGCATGGGTCCTTGGACAGGACTCCTATATGAAACTCCACTCACCCAGGGCTCAGGGATCTTTGTGGCAGAAAGATTGTAAGGTCAGGGAGGAGGTGCGTGACCACATGGAAATAGATTCCTGCAAGCTTCTGGGACCATGCTCATACAAACCCCAACGGTATCAGCATGCACAATGCCCATGAAACCTCAAGCCAACAAAAACCCAGTGTAGAACTATGGAAATGGGCATCGGACAACAATCTTAGCCAAAGAACTATTCAGCAGTTAAATTATTGCCATGAGATTAGGAGTTGATCTTCGTAAAGGGAGGTACCCTAGATAGACTGAGCAGACCTCAGTGGAAGAACTTACACTGAGGGATGTCTGTAGATACTAACAACTTGATAGGCCTTAACAAAAATGAAAACTAATGGTGGTCTATGGGAGGGTGGCAAGGGTGAAGGGAGTATAAAGATGATTCATATGGTCTGCATGAAATGCAGGAAATTCAATAAAAAAAACTTACAAAAAAGGAAGAGCCCTATTAAAGGTAATTACTGGATAAAGGAAAACCCATTCACCAAATGATCATTCATATGTAACATACAGGCCCAGGCACTCCTAGCCTTCTGGATTCAGCACTGTGTAGTGGACAGTTCTGGTCAGTTGCCTGAATCACACATGGAGCCTGACAGGGCCGCATCAATAATACAATAATTTTGTCTGATGCTAGAAAAATACTATTGTGATTCAAATATAGACAGGTTAAAGAAAATAAGAAAATTTTATTCACGAAACAAGCATATTCATTAAAGTTCTATAGGAATTTTCTTGAAAAAAAATTAGAAGGGCTGGAGAAATGGCTCTGGGTAAGTGCTTGTTTCACAAACATGAGATTTTATTTTTACTTATATATTTTTAAGTTGCATGTTTGTGGATGGGTTTGGGCACATGGATTCAGGAGCCACCTGTAGTTGGAGTTATATGCAAAGTGAGCCAATAGAATTGTGTAATAGGAATCAAACCAGAATCTTCTGCAAGTGCAATACACATTTTTGCCACTAAATCATCTCTCTAGTCCTTTCACAAGCAGGAGTACCTGAGTACAGATGGCCAGCATCCAGAGAAAAACCAGGCAAAACAACGTACATTTGTAACCCTCAATATTCAGGAGGCAAAGGCAAGCAGATTTGTATAGCTCACTGGCCAACAAGCATAGCCATTTGGTAAGCTCAAAATTCAACAAGAGATCTTGTTTAAAAAAATAAGAGGGAAAGAAAGTGAGGAGGAAACACCACATTGATTTCTGGTCTCCGCCTACATTTGCATAGACATCTGAACACATACACACACAGACACACACACACACACACAAATGGTAGAAAGCAATATAGAAAGAAAACTTCAGCTTCCAAATGTGTAAACACATACATACATGTACACAAATAAATGCATATAGCCCCCCAATAAATCAAAATATAAAGAATTAGAAAACTAGAAGGCAATTATCATTTGATGTATGTGAATATTAATTAAATGTCCTCATGATCATTTTAATAAGTACCAAGGCTTAAGACATTTTGCTAGATTACTAAGCATCAATTGCATATCAGTAAACATGAAACAAAATTTTGTGAAAATATATTATTAAATAATAATGTACTGAAAGAACAAAAGCAATAAATGTTGCATTTAGGAAACCACATAAAGTTAAATGCGAAATTGCCTATGTCCTTGAAGAACAGAAAATCTCAATATTATAAAAGTGTCCATTCTAAAAAAATAATCTATCTATTCAGTGCAGTGTTAACAAAACTTAAAAATACTGAACATTATAAGAACACTGAAATAAGGAGAAAATCTCAATATCTAACCATTCTACTATAATTTCTTGCATATATATATATCCATATGGTTGTTAAAACACCAACAAATATAACTGTAAATTTATCCTGAATCCTGAAGAATGGGTTAGTAGTTATAAGACCTCATTTTGAATCAGAGTAAGGAAGATTATGTTCTGTAAGTTTTGCCCTTTACTATCCTGATCATTTTTTTTCCTTTCCACACTAATAGTTTGGTTGAGGTCATTACATGAGTGGCATACTGTGAAATTCACCTCTGATTTTTAGCAGTGATTGTTAGGTTTTATGCCATACCACAAAACCTACTCCAAAATGCTTTTGACACTTTTGAATAAGAGGTTACATTTCCTTGAAAAGAACATGGATCATAAAAAATTGTATATCCAAGTCTGAAATCTCTATGCACAGTTTCATAATAGTAGGATTTGATGGATGTTCTGGCTAGAAACAGACTTAAAGGTCATTTTTGATGTCATCATCATCATCCTGAATAACGTTCATTAGTGAGTTCCTTGGGACACAAGACACAGAGAAAGTTCCAGTCATTTGCACACACCTTTCTGATTTTTTTTCATTTATTCTGTCCCAGTTAACTGAGATATACAACCTACATAAAAAATAAAATATGTTTCATGTTATTATATCCTAAAGGAGCTCAGAATCAACTTTCTTCACATTGTGTGATTCATGAATATCTTCTCAAAGACATAGTGAGACTCAAATTCAAATGAAATGTTAAAAATGAAAAAAAAATGGAGTGGAAGCCAGATCATCAAAAGTGAAGTCAATCCATGATCCTTTGAGCACAACCAAATAAGATTCTAGGTTCATTGAGCACCCAGATCCATCACCTCAGGGCATTGATCTAGCTTTTGCTTTTGGATCTGGGCAGTGATACTTGTGAAAATCAGAGATAGGAGAAGCCTGCATCTTTCTCCCTCAAGGACAACGAGTTCTGGCCCCTGAGTGTTGCTGGTTCTATACATATTTATCTCTTTAACACACAGGAAATTAATGTTCATGAAGATTTTTAATTAGATAATTAATGGCATTAACTTAAAGATAATATTTAATAGATATTTAGAGACAGTGGCTAAAGATGTTTAGACAGAGAGCTACTGGCTAAATCAGAATATTCAATCAATATAGCTCAAATATTTCTACTTTTTTAATTGAGGAACTTCCAAGATTTGTTACTACCAACTGAAATTTCTTCGTTTTTTTTTTTTCCCATAATTCATGTTCTAAGCTTCTGACTTGGTGACACATTGTACAGTTCATCTTCTATCTTGGAAAGGCAGATAATCACAAGCGGATATGATTACGCAAACCATAATCTACTCTACCTTAGTAGATTTTTATTCAACTCAGTTGCTTTATAATCAGATGAAGTTATTTAAAATGTCAATAAGTAACTTGCTCAAGCCTTGAGCATACTTAATAATTTTCAAAGCAACTTTTATTCTGGTGTTGGATGAGTGGATCTCTTCATAAAATATCTACCACAAAAGTATGAAGAACAGAAATTGCAACCTCAGCCCTCATTTACAAAGATGACATGATGGTTGGTGTCTGTATTCAGACAGCTAAATCCATGGATCTCAGTGAACAGCACGCCTAGAAAACTGTTGAGTTCTAGCTTCATTAGGAAACCTCGTTTCAAAAAATAAGGTGAATTTCATCAGGGGTTATGGAGCATGCTTTTAATTTCAGCAGTCAAGAGCCAGAAGAAGGGGGACCTCTGTGAGATTGAGGCCACCCTTACCTATATAGTGAGTTCCAGAAGAGTTGAAGCTACAGGAGGATCCTGTAACCAAAAGAAAAGAATGGTAAGAGCTAGACAAATATACTCAAGCTCAATATCTGGTCTCCCAACGCATATGCATACACAAACTAACACATATATTCACAGACACACCCATACACACACACACACACACACACACACACACACACACACACACAGGTTAAAGATATTTGTCTATACCTCCAAACAAAGTCAGAGAGGAAGTAGACAACTGTTTAATAGGATAGTATCCTTATCTAGTACATAGGGGACATAGCTGATGATTGTTGTTTATATATGAAAAAAGTTCATAGATGTCAGTTTAAGAACAATAATTCTGTGTTTGAGTACATGTGTGCACACATCAGACTTTCACCCCCTTGGTCAAGGTCTTTGTTATTTTTTATTTCTGTTATAAAAACACTGACCAAGCCAACTTAGGAAGGAAAAGATTTTGGTTTTTTTGTTTGTTTTTATTCCTGTTTTCAACTTACAGATCACAGTCAGGTCCATCAGAAAGGGACATCAAGGCAGTAAGTCAAGACAGGAACCTGGAGATAGTGACCTGGAGGCAAGAGCTGAAGAAGAGACTGTGGAGGATCCCTGCTTTCTGGCTGACTACTGGGCCTGTGCTCAGCCTGCTTTCTTATACAACCTAGGGGTACCTGCTCTGGGTGACACCACCCGCATCACTCAGGAATCAAGAATATGCTCCACAGACATTCCCACAGGGAAGTCCAATGGAGAAAATTCCTCAGTTGATGCCCCCTCAACCCAGATGTGTAAAGATGACAACTGAAGCTGTCTAGGACAGTCAGCCAGCACTTAAAATTCTCTTGATGTTTACTTGGAGCCCCTAGTTAGTGAGATGGTGAATAAGGTTTAAAAACTTATTTCTGTTGAATTTCAAACTGTAATTATACCAGCTTGACTACTAAATAGTATGAAAGTGGAATATATTACTCAATTCTGCATAGGAATGCATGTCTTATTATTTAATGTTTCTATTTCTGAACTGGACTTAATGAAACATCCTTTTAATCTCAGCACTGTGGAAGTAAAGGCATGTGGCTCTCTGGGTTCCCGGCTAGCCTTGTCTATATAGTGTGTTGCTGGACAGCTAGGGATACATAGTGAGACCCTATATGGAAAGAAAATTCTGTTCTCAGAAACCAAATACCATTGGATTTTAATATGACTTCAGCTAATATTATCTGGGGAATTTGAGGTAAAATATTTATGCATTGAATAGCTTAGATGTAAAATTTAAAAATTAATATAGATGAAGCCAGGACTACGGTATGGAAGAAATATAATTATGTGCCATTAGCACACTATCAAGTATGTAATATACTCTTAATAAGTATTCAATCCAGTATAGTAAGAAATTTTATCGGGAAAATTTATTTGAATGTGTATGTTTGTATATTTCATACAACAGTTCTTAGTTAAATTTGGACCACCTCCCCCGTCCGTGCCCCTACACCACCCTCAGTTGGACTTCATGAATTCTGCCATACATGCTGTGTCCTAGTCAGTCAGGCATTTGTACCCAAATATTCTTTAGTGCAAATTCACCCACTGGACTCTACTCAGTCTATCTAGAGATCGTAAGTATGGTCTATTTCCCCTCATCCAGCAGTGATCAATCTCCAACAGTTTCCTTGCTAGGATTGACCCACCACCCCTTTCCCTTGCTCTACTCTGGGCCCTTGTCTGATTAACTCAGCATGGGTTTTGTGCTCAATGCCACCATGGCCGTAGGTTGGCATGTGCAAGCTTCCAGTGGAAACAGTGCTATTTTTTTAATACATATTTTTTTCTGATTTTGAGATAATGAATGTTTGTATGTCCATTTGTTCTTCCAAATCTCTTTGTGTTAGTTTTGCTTCTTTGTTTTTTTTTTTTTGTTGTTGTTGTTGTTTGTTTGTTTTATAATGTTCCCGTTTTTCTAGAGAGGAAGCGTGGTCAAAGAAGAAGTGAGCTCTGATCAATTGTGCCAGTCTACTCCATTGCACTTATTTTCTCCTCATTAGCAAGGTAATTTACATTTTCCTCTTTGTTGTTCTTACATACCTATTTTCTTAAAGTTCTCAGAAATTTACAACATCAATCCTCAAATTAGAGTGATGTGATTTGTAATTGTTACCGTATGTTCGTTTCCTGGAAAAGGACTCAAGCCCAGGTGGGAAAGGATGCAAAGTGGCCTGACAGAGAATTGGCAGTTCAACAGCAGCTAAGGCTGAGTAATATTGAATAAGCATGGGCCATTTTATTATAATTCCCAAATACCATTCCTTTTTCTGTTGGACATTGCTGAATATCACAGAGCCACAAACACAGAACTATCAGTTTCCACATAGACCCCTCACCCGTAAAACAGGGTCTCTGTGCCAAGTGTAAGTTCTCTTAGGGAGACTGTCTTTATTCCACTGATCCACAACCTGATTTTTTCCTTTTGCCATTTTAAAGTATAAGTCAAGAAGATCAATTACATTCTCCTGAAGAAACTGTCTTCTCTCACTTTCTTCTCACAGGTAAACCTGCCTTCCATACTTTCTGTTGGGTCACTCTAAACTTGAGTGCCACTCTGTGTATCTCTCATGGAAAATGATGGCCTCTTCCCAAGGATGTGAGTGTATGTGATGGTCTCATGCACCATTATTGAGCATCATGCATATGCACTGTGCTATCATGGACTACTCAGAGTAAAAAATCCCTTAATCATCAAAAGTGGAAGAAGCTGTTAAAGGAACAAGGAATGTTACATATTTGGACTGGGGTAGAATGTGAACCAAGAGAGAGAAGAAATCCTTTGTTAGTGCTCTTGATTTAGAATATTTTATCTCTCTTTAAACAAAGATATTTTGGTCAGATCAATTCATGATTGCTTTATTGCTCTCTACTGGTTTGGAAATTATGGTGGGAAGTTTTATTATTTTAGTAACTTCTCTTGAATTTTGTATTTTAAATTTAAATTAGTTTAAATTGTACACAAAAATTAGGCTCATATATGCAAAATTGTAATGATCAAGTAATTAAAATGAAGGTTTCTCTCACCCTGAATATTTTTCATAAATAAAAAAATAAGTCAAAAATGTACTTTAAACTCACTACTCAGAACACTCATTTATGTTCCTCCTATGTAACTGTATTTTGGTGTCCAATAAAAAATTATCTATAATCATTCTTCCAACAACTATACTTTCTAAACTCTTAAGACGCCTCTTGTACTCTACGCTTATATAGAATTAACATTTTAGATTTGATATTTCAGTGAGCACAAATGGAGTTTCGTCTTTCTATACTTGGCTTTTATTTTATTCTACGTAATATCCTCCGGTCCCAACCATGTTTTCACAAATAACAAGATTTCATTCTTTCTTATCACTGAATAATAGCCCACTATGTTTATATGACATATTTTTATTTATTCTTGCATCCATTGATAGACAGCTTTATTTACAGTCTTCCATAATTCTTAAGAAATCCAAGATATTTTTCTAAACATGTGAAAAATTGTATTGATATTATAGTGCAGACATCCTTGACTCTATGAATAGCTTTGTTTGGTGTAACATCTTAATGCTATCAGTTCTTATAGTGTATAAACAAAAGATGTCTTTCTTATTTATGAGTGCTCTTTAAATTGATCAATGTTTGAAATTTTTCTTTTTCCTTTTTTATTGAACTTTGGGGACTTCATACAGTATATTTTGATCCTATTCAGTACCTAGAGGGGTAGCCTGGCCCTTAAATGATAACAACTGAAAAATCAAAACTACTCTCCGATCTGCATCCCTCCTTACTGCCTCCTGCACAATATCATGAAACATATCACATATATATATATATACATATATATATATATATGTATATATATATAAACTGAATTTTAAGGAGTTGTCTAATCTGTCTGTTAGTACTCTTTGGTGTTGATCCATTTATTGATGACATCTAGCTAATCTACCAGGTTAACATACCTAAAGGAAACTGACTCTCCCTCTCCCAGGAGCTGTTAGTTGCCAATACTTCTTCAACTAGGATTAGGGCTTCTAACACACTTTCCCACCTCCATACTTATATTTTATCTCACTTTAGCATACACAGGACTTCTGCATCATGTCACCATTGCTACAAATTCATAAGAGCAATGCCCATATGACTGGAAAACACTGTTACCTTGTGATTATCCATCACCTCTGACTCTTACAGTGTTCTACTCTCTCTTCCTCAGTGATCCCTGAGCCTTGGGAGACAGAGGTTTGATATAGGTATTTTATTCAGGTCCAAGCACCTTGAAATCTCTTACTCTACATGATAACCAATTATGGATCTGTGTGTTAATCACCACATGCTGCATGAAGAAACTTCTCTGATGATAATTGAAAGGTGCATTAATCTATGGGTATAATAATGCTATTAAGAGTTAGTTTAATACTATTTGAAAGAATAATACTACTAAGTTCTCCCCTTTAGCCTGTGACCTGTCTAGATACAGGTTCCTGGCCTTTATATAAGTGTCAGAGATGGGCTCCAGCTTGTGAAACAGACCTAAATTTCAATCATTGTTGGTTACTCACATAACATTGATGTCACTAGTGCACCAGTAAGCATATCTTGCCAAACTTCTTGTTATTGTGGGTTGCAGGACTCACAGCTAAGAAAATTTGTTGATTATTTTTTTCCTCCAGTCACATGTAGAGTACCTTTTACCATTTTGAAAGCTAGCCAATACAGATGAAGCTTTGAAATCAGTATCAGTTTGATTATTTCCTTGTTTGTTCTAAAATTCATGTATGTATTGTCTTTAGCAATGTGACCTTACAATGAAGTTCTTGTGGGTAACCCAGAATAGGGCCAATGGCCAGAAATGTTCGATGGTCTGTGAGACTCCTGGTCAACAGCTTCAAAAGAGACATTCCTGACATTAGGCTTTTTAATTTAATAGCCTATGCTTTCTGATAGAGGCAATGTCACCCTGTCATGGGGCAACTCCTTTTAATGTATTTTTAAATCATACATGCATATACTTTAACAAGATATTATAGTAGTAGGTTTCCATATGACTTTTTCTAAAGACCTTTTGTGTTGGTCATCCCTCTCCGTCCTCTATCCTCTGCCCTGCACTTTAATTCCACACCCCATTTATCACTTCTTACTCTATTGTCTTCCTTTCTACCTTTATACCATTGCTTTGTATCTTCCTTTCAGTGAGGTTTCTCCTCCATGGCTTCCTATTAGTTAACTGACCCCTATAGATATTCTAGTGCAAACATGCATATTCACGAAGTCAAAGCTAGCAAACATCTAATGATAGAGAGTATGTAATTTTTGTGTTCCTGAGCCTGGGTTATTTCATTCAGTATGATTGTTTGCAGTTGTATATTTACATGTGAATTTCATAATTTTCTTTTTCTTGACAGTTGAATAATAATTTTTGTATAGACGCACAATGCTTTCTTTGTTCATTCATCAACTGATGAAATTCTTGATGGTTTCTATTTTCTGGATGAAGCCAGAGTTGTCATATTCTCCAGGACCTGAAGTAATAGGCAGTTGTGGTCCACTTCATGTAGTTGTTGAGAACTGAACTTGGGTTCTTTGGAAAAACAGTAAATATCCCTAAATACTGATCTATTTCTCCAGCCCATAATTTTTATTATAAAATCACTCAATACTTTGATTAAAATTGTTTCTAGATGTTTTATAGTTATTGCTACAGAGGTAATATCTTTCATTTCTCTTTTAGCAAGTTTGCTATCTATACAAGACGGTACACAGTGATTCGTGTTCAGCCATGGACATTCATGCTTATAATAGCAGCACTCTGGAGGAAGACAAAGAGGATTATCACAATTGTAAGGTCATCCTGTTCAACGTGGATACCAAGAGATCCATGTCAGTCAGGATTATATAATAAGACCTTGTTTCGGCTTTAAGTCCTCATGTTAAGCAATTTATTTGTTATCTAACGTTCCTCACTTTTAACAGTTCTTTGATAATTTCCTGTAGTATATTTTGACATATTTACCCTGTGGCCTGTCTCCTTCCAGATCTGCTCCCTTTCCCTACCCACCGAATTCTGTGTCCTCTTGTGTGTATGTGTGTGTGTGTGTGTGTGACTTTTTTTTTAATCTTGAAATTTCTTAATATTTGTTTATAAGTTCTATGAGACTTGTGTATAGTCTTTCAATTCATATGATCTGAAAACAGAAATTATTTGACTGTATGTCAAATTATTTACATTTTGAATGTCATTTATTTCTCCTCTTTTACTAATCTAAGAAATCTGATATGCTGAGATTGAGAGTTGGAATTGACTATCATTTTTTTATCAGGGGAAATACCTCAGTAATTCCTTATTCATTGTGACTTTGGCAGTAGATTTGTAGAAAAATGTCCTGTCTTATGTTGAAATAATATCCTTCTATGTCTAATCTATCAAACTATTGCATCATGAAAGGATGCTGAATTTTGTCAAACATTTTTCTGCATCTATTAAAATACTCGTAAAATTTTATTTCTCATCTTGTTGATGTGACATATTAATTGAACTGTATTTGCTGAGAGGTCCATCTCTGGGTTATATCCACTTAAGGATGCTATTGGAATTCTTGGTGTAAAGTTGTAAAGAATTTATTATATTAGTGGTTTTTGAGAATTGTTAAAACTATATTCACTAGGCTTTCTGATCTGTGGGATCATTAGTATTTTTTATCTTAGTTCTTTCTGTAATTCTGCCTGATTTTAGTGTCAGGAAAATTTTAGCCTCACAGCGTGATCTTGAAAGGGGTCTATCTGCTTCATTTTCTTGGATTAACTTGAGAAGAATTGTTAATAATTTTCTTCAAAGTCTGGTAAAATTTGGCACTTATGCCCTCTAGTCTAGGAAATTCCTTTGTTGGGAGCCTGTTAATTGTTGACACAATCTTGAAATCTAAGACAAATAAGATTAGATCATTATCTTCTCATCTTCTGGAAAAATGATTATTTTTACAGAATTTATATAAAACAGTATCACGTCAATTATATTCATATGTTGTTTTATGTATACAATAAAACTTATGAGTAATACACATTGTACCTGGTATCATGTAATTGCTTTACATCATATAATTTTGATTGGGAACTCAAATTTATTTATTTCCTCTTTGAAAGTTTCATGCATGTACACAATGTATCTTGATAGCACGCAAATCCTACTCCGTCTTCTAAACTCTCTTGGAGGTATTCTCCTCCCAGTACATCTCCCTCCCAACATTATGTACATTTTACTTTCTTTTTTATTTTTATTATTTTATGAACATGAGTGTATTGCTTGCATGTAGGCAGGTGCACCCATGTTGTACAATGCTCTTAGAGATCAGAAGAGGTTGTCAGATCACTTGGAACTGGAGTTACATATAGTTGTTAGCCACTATATTGGTGCTGGGATTTGAACCTGGGTCCTCTGAATGAATAGCCAGTGCTCTTAACCTCTAGGCCTTCTCTCCAGCCCCTTACTTTCCTTTTTTTTTTATAACAGTGAATCCAGTTAGTACTGCTGTCATCCACTCAGGCATGGACAGCCCACCAGTGGCCACATTCCCAGAAAAGTGACTCTCCCTCCTCACAGCAGCTGGGAACTGCCAATAGCTTCTCAGTTGGGTGTGGGGTCCATGGAGTTCCTCCGAACTCCCTGGTTCAATCTTTAATTGACTTGATCTTGTATAGGTCTTATTCAGGAAAACCCAGCTACTATAAGTTCATGTGTGCAGTAGTCATGTCACGTCCAGAGGACAGTCCTTCACAGCACCTCTCCTACTCCTTTGGCTCTGCTAGTCTTTCCCCCAGTCTTCAAAATATACCCTCCCTGATGGAAGGTTTGATATAGATGTCTCCTTCATGGCTGAGCACTCAATTTATCTCAGCATTATGGGGAACATTTATGAGTCTCTCAACCACTACCCTGTACAATAAGAAGTTTCTCTAATAAATACTGAGAGCAGGACAATGGGTTTATGACATATTACTAATTTGGTTGGAAGTTAAGAATAATTAGGTCCCAAAGGGGAAGAAAAACTAAGCTAGGGGCATGAAAACAGCAGTAAATTCTCTCATTCATTAGTTGACTGATTGATTAACTAATTCAGTAAACATAACAGAGGATTGACTTTGGGGTATAGGCCTACAAAGCAGCTTATAGGAGGGACAGTCCCTGCTTCCATGAAGGCCACATCACAAAGAGGGATAAAGGAAAATCCTCATGTAGAAACCAGTAGTAGCAATACAGACAAATGTAGAACTTCTATGTGTTTATGAATTAGAATTCCCTTTCCTAGAGTGCCCCTCATTTAAACAATTGCTGTTCCAACCATAAAAGTTAATCCAAAATTTGGAAGACAAACTAAATCACCTTTCCAAACATGAACTTTAAAAGACATCCCTGTTTTGCCTCCTGCCTCTTGACCATATTAAAGTGCATTTCATTTACCCTGACCAAATCTCATGTCCCCATGTTTCTCTGAAGTACTTCCAGTCATTCCACTTCAGAGTCCTCTATGTACTCATTTGCTGCTGGCATCAGATTCACCTTCAGTCCTGAGTGACAGATTTGTAAAGAACCCAATTAGAACCCAGCTAATGAGCCCTCCATTGGCTCCCTGAATAGTCAAATGCCTGTTTATTTTCATCATTTGAATTAAGAAAAAGATGGCAAGTCCAGAAAGAATTTAGAATAAAGAAGAACTAATTAAATCAGAAAAACACTCATGTTCCCCATTCTATATTTATTTACATGCTTTAATCTAATGCCTTTTAATAGATGCAAAGTACCTTCAAGACCGTAATTATGTGTTACAGAAAATCAGACTCTGACTCAAAATTTAGAATTAAAAGGAGAGATATAAAATAAAACACAAGGAACAAATGAATTCTATAACTTTCTATACATATGTGCTATCATATGAAGACAGCATTTAAATAAGCATTTTTATAATTGTATTTATTATGAGCCTAGGGTATACATTAGATATTTTCAGAACCTATATCTGCAAACATTTGAATGTTTAAGTGAAAGAGTTACTCATTAAGTTGAAACTCTGGGTTAGCCTTCAGTTGTCATAAAGAATATCTATTATATATGTACATTAAAAAAATTCCTTGTACCCCCTGAGAACCAGTTGTTAAAGGCTACATTAGATGTTAGACTAGCTAGTTTCACCAGCAGGCCAGGAGGACTCAGGGTGACAAGTACTTTATTTTAATTGTTTCTAAATTTGCAGTGACTGTAGGAGTAGGAGTCTCTAACAGTATGAATATTTAAAAATCATGATTACTGTATAGTCCTGCTTTTTATATCCCCATCACAAACACCAACAGTAGCTGCCTTCTTTTCACAGGAGATCTCTTCTTGTGATGAGAACATTGTCTCTTGTAACCGAGTCAAAAAAAACATAATACCTAGTACTGCATAGATTTGACCTAGCTGGAAGGTGAAGTCAAGGAGAATCTCAACATCTGACACTTTGAGGATACACTTCTTATATCCCATCTTTCTAACCCTCCCTTGGGCATGGTGTGTTTACTGAAACCACAGTACAGTGTAAGTACACCGCTGTTTTGGTTCGCTTGGCCAAACCAAATCAGTAGTTACCATACTGCTAGCCCTCTAACCTCAGGGAGCACAGAAGGACTTGCAGAGCTGGAATCACTCTCCAGTCCTCCAACCCCTTCAGCTCCTACCTAATTCCTCTTGCAGAAATCTCTATTGTCAATGTATTTCAGGCACTACTGTTCATTTCTAAGACAGAAGTACTGCTCAATAAGATGCTTTGACGTACTTCTGTAACTCTTTCTTACATATCCCAATTTTGTCATGGTCAACATTCAATGACAGAAGAGACCAGGTGGGATCATTATTTTCCAAGTAGACAGGAATTGTGAAATACTGACCAAAAATTAAGCTATTTGTACAGTCAATTGTGAAGGGGAAGGCATGATGGCAGGATCATGAGACAACAGGTCACTACCACGCTCCCAGTCAGGAAACAGTAAGAAAGAGAAGTGTCTCCGTGTGGACTTAATTTGATTTCTCTGTTTCTCTATTTCATGCAGCCTGGAATGGTGCTGTCCACATTCAGGATATATTTTCCCAGCTCACTTAAGTCTCTCTTGAAATACCCAGAAGACATACCCAGAAGTGTTCCTCCCAGGTGATTATATATCTAATCAAATTAACAATGAAGATTAATTATCAGAAAATCAAAGTTCAATTGCCTAGGCCCCAAATATTACTCATGATGTGAATCTGGATAAAACAAAGAATCTTTCTAAGACCAGGCTGTTCATCTGCTTATTGAAATGAACTAGTTCAGGAACTGAGATTTGGTCTGTAAATAGCTTACTCTGCATGTAATAAAAATTATACATATTAATTATTTATTCAAGAAACATTGAATGGTGAGATGGAGAAAAATCCCCAAATACTTCTTCCGACAGTGAAATGTCTGGATAAAATATCTCAGACAAATAGAGAATACTGTGTTCTCGACATTATGATCAACTTTATCTAAAGCTTGTATTTCATAGATAATATATCACTCCTGTCTTTGAAGGCTTTTCTTCCTAGGGAACTCTGCTCTTCAAAATTCAGCATCCTTCACTTCTCTTTCCTTTCACACAAAGCATCAAGCTTATTCTAAACATCTCCTCTGTGGGCCACAAGGAAGATATCAAAAAAAACAAGTATTCTTTGTTGAGATGTTTATGGATGATTTCCTAAAGGACAGAACCTACCCCAGAGTCCAGGACTTGAGGCACAAAGGAGCCTGGATAATTTTAAATGAACAAAAGTAATTAGCCATTATGAAAGGTGACTTTAAACTCTATATTTTCTTTCACCTCGTGCTGCTGTTTTTACAGTAATTGAATCCATTCCATTCTCAAACTGCATTGTCACTCCAGCCTTAGATATCAGACTGACCTTGATTTAAATATTTCTGGGATGGAGCTATTAAAGTCCAATCTCCCTTCCCTGTGGCAAGTGGCCAGTGATAGAAAGAGAACAGACAGCCACCATTTAGTGAATAACTGTCTTGTGATTGATGTCTTATTACCTTTCCTATCTCTTGGACATTAATTCAGTGATACAACTAAAAGTTTGAATAATTAGCAGATCATGGGAGCAAGAATTCCAACTTAATCCCCAGATCCTATGCCTGAAGATTTCATACTGCTTTATTATAAGTCTGATGTAAGACCCAATTCATTATTTATTGACTGAGTGAAGTTGAAAAGAGCTAAATTGTCTGATTCATGTTTCCTTAATGTATATATAAGGCCCTAGAATATTTATCTCCTAGTGAGATATTACATAACTCTGTCATATTCATATATATAAATACATAAAGACATATACATTTATATAGACATATATATGAGTTTGTGTGTGTACTAAGCATAGACTCTTCTCCATTTTAAATGTCCTATCTTTTTTTCAACTATCACTATTAGTATCTCTTCAGCTTAATATGTAAATTAAATGAGGCAACTCCTGCCACCAGAGAAAAACATAGATCTTTCAGTGTGTCATCAATCTCTGCAAATACCCATGAACCTGGATCCTATTTTTGCAGTTGGATTATGAGCTTCACCTCCACACCCAGATTTTGTGGATATTACAGTTTTCTCAATAACTGTTCAGTTGTAGGTGATGGATCTGATACCAGGAATAATTTTTCAAAACCACAAACTATAACTTGCAGAATACTCTGACTCATTTGTTAGCCTCCAAGCCAAGGTTGGAGAGTCATCTGCTCTGTATAAATGAACATGGGAAAAAGGAAAATGAAAAAGAAATGTTCCATATCCCCTCGAATCAGTTGTCAAAGTAGAATGGCATGCTCTGTCCTCTTAAACCAAAACATAATTCAACAAGAAAACCCACCAACCAGCACTATCTCTGGAAACAGTCAGCTATTAAGTTCTGCTGACAGTACCCATATCTGTTAGCTCATTTGAGACAAAGTTGAATGCTACATAGAATCAGTGTTGGGCAAAGGTTTGGATGCAACATGCAATCCTTCTGGATGAGCTGCTAATTTGTTTTTGCCAGTCTTTACTCGTTTCAGCTCAGTAAACATGGACATAGTATCCAAGTTGACAGCCAGAAAATTCCCAGGAAAATTCTAGTGTCCCAGCTGCCTGTCTGAAGGTTTGGCAAGTAAGAGATGACTGGCAGTAGGCCCGAGTAGCAGAGCCCAGCTGTGCTGGGTGCACAGAGAGACCACAGATGAAGAGTCAGGCAGGAAGAGCTAAGCTTTCAAGACCTTACTGCTGTATGTCAGGAGGGGATCCTGAGCTCTGTCAGCACCTGCGCAGTGTGGTGGTGAGTGTTGGACT
This sequence comes from Eospalax fontanierii, assembly GCA_035773235.1. Lineage (NCBI taxonomy): Eukaryota > Metazoa > Chordata > Mammalia > Rodentia > Spalacidae > Eospalax > Eospalax fontanierii. The sequence goes on along the minus strand of CM069529.1, from coordinate 48,130,450 downwards.
TCAGATCTCTGTGCATGTATCACACAGATACAAGAAATGCTTGGCTATTGTAGAGACTAAAATGCCTTGTTTCCATGTGCCAAGGAAAGGAGAGAGAAGAGGCTGGTGGATTACAGAACTGAGATGCTCGTCTTCAATTGTTCAGCTTCTCCACTCCCAGTGTGTACTTCTTGACTGATTTCAGTCCCCCCGCCCCATTATCCTTCTCTCTCTAAGGAGATAGTCTCATTACCATTATGTAGATTAATTCATCTAACTCCATATGATGGTTCTATGTCTTATAGACAGGACTCTAAAATAATCAGAAGAAACATTTTAGATGAATATATAGTAAAAAACACAAAAGAAAGCTGTATATTGAAAGAGAAGCATATTTGGTTTTTTGTTTGTTTGTTTTGTGTTGTTATGTTTCTTTTCTTTTCTTCCAAAAATAATGAAGGTACCTGGACTACAGATGAGAGCAGGGTATCAACATAAAGTAAAAGTCTCCATTTCAGGAATGAACAGAATGACCCTCTGCCTTCTTTTACAGTATCATTCTGATTCTTACACATTTGGCAGTGGGAAGTAATTGAATACTAGGTAAGATATTCTCAGAAGCATGCTCATTTTTACTTTGGGATTAATCATAAAATAGGTTTATAATTGCATAAAACTTTATTCTGGTCCGAATTCAAATACTCTTCATAAATCATCTGGAAAGAATGTAGAGCCTTCTATCCACTTTATGAACCATAAAGTCAGGAGATTTTTTCTTCTATATTTTAAACAAGGGTCTATGGTTAGACAAGATTGGTTTGAATCTGCCTTATATTATTATAATACATAAATCCAGCTTATATAATTCATATAAAGAATGGCCTTTTGATGCGGGGCTCCATTTAGTGAGGAAGATCTGTTCTGTTTGACACACATTCTAATAGAGGGGAAAAAAGTAAAGGTAATACCAAAAACAAGCTGTGTTTATAGTAAACTAGCTGCATACACTACAAGCCAGGTGTCAGAAGTTTAATGTTCTACAAGTCAAAAATCTGGATTATTATTATTTTTCTACATTTCATTGAATTTTGTTGCTTTTCACTGAATATATTTTAATTGTATTTAGATCCCCTCCCCTTTCTTCACCTTACATAACCCCTGGCGGATTTCATGCACCTTGTTATATATTGAGTAAGCAAAGCCTACCAAGTCAAGTTCACGTACCTTAGATGTCTCTCAGTGACAGTTCATCCACTGAAGCCTGGTCAGCTTAACTAGAATTTATTTTTTTTAAGTGAAAATAAAATCAGTACTAATTCATAAGAAAGACCCTACTATGTAGCTTACAAAAATAAAAATAAAAAAATGGTTGGGAGTGGAGAGTTGGTTCAGTAGTTAGGAGCACTGGTTACCCTTGCAGAGGACCTGGGTTCAATTCCCAGTACTCAGAGGGCAGCTAACAACTGACCATAACCTTAGTTCCAGAGGATTCAATGCTCTCATATACATAAAATCAAAATAAGTAAAATAATTATATATATATATATATATATACTTTTAAAAATCTGGAATATTATACCAAGTTTGCAGCATTTATAAAGCAGAGCAAGTGTACATCCAGTTTCACTTTTGCAGTATCTATCCCCTTGCTACTGTGCATTCTACAGAGGCTTGCTGAGAGATCTCTTTGGGTTCAGGATTCAGGGACTTTTATTTTGGGCCCAGACTAGACACTTTTTAAGGTGTGCAGCTGGGGTGAGCATTTACGGGATCAGACCAGAATGAGGAAACTTAGCTTCTCCAAGCCATTCAGTTATCCCAGATGGAGCCTGTGATTTGCATGGATTCAGCAGAGTGGCCCACTCTGGTTGATGGTATTCATGTCCTACATGCTTGTAAGCAAGCCAAGCACACACACTGGTGGGCCATCAATGGTTGTGATGGATGAAAAGTACATGCAGATAAGATTTTGGCTCAAATGTTAAACCAAGGTCCATTGCCTGTTAGACCTGAATTTGTCTGTTGGAAAATGAAAGCAGCTGTACTGTGGCAAAGGATTAAGGTATTAGGAAGTTAGTTGTGTTTCATGCTGACTTGTATGATCTGAAAGATTTCAGATAAATCATGTCTCTTTTCTCAATTTCAGTATATTTCACCTGCAAAATTAAGATAAGAATAATGATGTAGTAATTACAAATGAGCAGTAAGCCTGCTCTAAGGAAACACATGGAAGTCAGAGCAGCTCACCCTCATGTCCATGAATTTACCACATCTTGCTACTGGAATGTATACACAGATGGAAAAAATCATTACTCCATGTTAAACTCACCCTATTTTTCCCTTTTGTTCTCTTAGTAACAACCTAAACTGTCAGATTAATATAAATGGGTAGTTAATGTATTTTAATTAAAAAAATTAAATCTTAATCTATGCAATCTAGGTTCTACCTTCAGGAAACACAAAATCAGTGACAAAAGATCTTTTTAAACATTTTATATTACATTTATTCATTTGTTTATTTATTTAGTATGCATTTGTGCTGGGATGGTGCAAGTGTGATAAGGCATGCAAGTGGAGGTCACAGGACAATCTGCAGAAGTTAATTCTCTCCTTTCATCCAGGGATTGAATTCAGGTGATTAGGCTTGGCAGCAAGTGCATTAACCTGCTGAGATATTTTGATGGTCCAGATCTTCCTCTGGACTCATAAGCTGGTATCCATCTCTTATATGATGACCACTTAAGCCACACCTTTCAGAAGAGGCCCTACGTAACCTTCTATATTATTCACTTCTACTTCTTGCATAATATTGCCTTGTCACTCAGAAAAGAAAACAGTATTTAGGTGCTTTCTAAATGGTCCAGTGTTAAAGTACTGGCTGATCAAGCATGAGGATATTGTTTCAAATCTCAAGGACCCCCAGAAGAGCTGAGTGTGGTGGCATGATCCTATAACCCCAGCACTAGAGGACAAAGACAGGAGGATCTGGAGGTCTTGCTGGCTGGCTAACCTAGCAGAAACTATAAGCTTTAGAATTAGTGAGAACCCTGTCTTAGAAACAAAGGTGGAGAGTGACAGAGGAAGACATATACTCATCTCTGGCTTCCACATGTGCACATACAGGTGATACACCTGCATACATCTGCACACACACATGCACACACATTTATTTAAAAATGCAGTTTACCTTGACCTGCATGCCATGGACAGTTTGTTTTCTCTCCTGTCTGATTGCCTTCAAGTGCTCTGTGAACTCTCTGGTGACTAACGCATTTGGACTACCTGATTTATTTCCCTGTTCCTATTCTAACTAATGCAGTCATACAGCACTTAGTTTTTGGGAGATGGTAGAAATAAATATTTCCATGTTTCCATGCCCTAATCCAACGATAGTTTCTCCGGATTTCTGGAATGTGCCTGGTCATGACCTCCCATTCTTCTCCCATCCGTGGTTATATGATCATTCGCCTTAACTTTATCGTTATCTTTTTTCTAGGACCTCTGCTGCCAACAAACTCAGAAGACAATTATAGATCAGGATGAGCTGAAAGAACTCCTTTGTGCATGCATGTACCTCAGTTCTGAACATTTCTGGGAAGAACCTAAAACATACTTTAAAATTAATATTCCACTCATCAGAGGGTGTTTATCCTGATGCACCAGTGAGAATTAATTACATTGGAGCTCTTTACTGCTCCACCTGTCAGTAATTTAAGAAGTGTGGTGACAAAGAAAGAGCAGAAACAAACAAAAGTCAACCAATAGAGCAAATAAAATCTATGGAGTAATATAAGATAAACTTAAAAATTGAAACTTATAACTATTAAATAAATTGATAAACTGAATGAATAATCAAAACATTTCCATGAAGAACTTTATAGCTTCAATATCTCACTTTTAAAGTGTTTTATAATTATGTTTATGTATTTATATGTATTTATTCATTTATTATGAGTATATAGGTACACATATGTCATAACACACTAATGGAAGTCAAAGGATATCTTAAAAGGAGTCAGTTTTCTTCCAACATTGGGTTCTGGTGATTGAGCTCTCATCCTCAGGCTTGGTCACAGATGCCTTTAACTGCGAAGCCCTCTCCCTGGCTCTTCAAAACATTCACCAACAGGGAATAAACAAGACCATTTGTATGGAAAGTAAGTAAAATGTGTGAGGAGACCTAGTTTTCTACCAATAGTTCTGTAAAACTGACACATCAAAACTAAAAGTATAGGTGAATATCCTTCAGGAATGTATGATCAGAATTTGTGGAAATACTAGAAATCCACGTGCAAATGTATATTAACTGGATTAGTACCCAATGTTAACTAGAGAAAAGGAATTTTAGAGAGTGAGACATTAATACTTTGCATCATAAGTTGCTGCAAAGAAACTACAAAATAGCAAGTAGCTCTCCATTTTGCTGTGGGTCTGCCTTTCCTATCTCACAGGGTCTTAGTCTGTTGCCAATAAGACTCTGGCCATCTGAAGGCTCCCTGGGGCAATGAGTATGTCCCCAATGTCTTCCTCATAGATGTTCCTGAATGATGTTCATCAGCAGGACTGCTGACAATAGCACCTGCCTCCTAGAGCCTCTCCATTTGGTCTGTATTTCTTTCAGTGCAGAAGCTGAGTTTCAGGTGAAAGATTTCAAGAGCGTATGATCCAACACAGGAAGGGCAGGTGTTGCCAGCTGACTTGAGATCCCTCACTCTTCATTAAAGCCATAGGCTATACCCTGATTCAAAAGTCTGAAAATGATGGAGTAATAAAATTATACTCTAACTCTAGCATATGAGTGATATATTCAGTCTTCATGTCTATTTCTAACCTTTCCTGCAGTTTCCTTCACAGATTTAGTTGCTTCCTTACTGAAACGTTCACCTGCTCCAAATCCAAAAATTGGATGTTTTTCCCAAACTACTGGTAATATTTTCACCTTTTTTATGAAGCCATACTATTCTTCATATGGTACATAAATATTTTAACCATCTTTATAACCCCTCCCCCATCCATGCCTCCTAAACCCCCCACCCATTGAATTTCATGTGTTCTATCATATACATTAAGGACAATCAAGTCAAGCTTTTGTTCCCAAATGTGCCTTAGTACAAGTTCATTCACTGGGTCTGATCAGTCTATCTAGAGCTACTCCCTTAAAGATCAACTTTCTCTCACCTAGCAGTAATCAGCTGCCAATAGTTCTTTGGCTAAGATTGGGGCCTGCCACCCAGTTATCCAGGTCTATGCTGGGGTTTTGTCTTACTGAGTTTGCATGTGTGATGTGCATGTTGACATGACTGCCTTAAGTTCATATGAGCAAGTTCCTAGAGGTCTGGAAGTTTAGGTTCCCTTATGTTCAGGCACCAACCCTGGCTCTTACAACCTTTCCACTCCCACTTCATCAATGGTCCCTGAGCCATGGGTGGGTGACATTTAACACAGGAGTCTTATTCAAGTACATGCACTTTGCAGTCTTTTATTTTCTACACTTTGGCCAGTTATGGCCTTCTATGTGCATAGTACCCTGTTGCATGAGGAAGCTTAACTGTAAGAGTTAAGAAATGCATTAGTACTCTCTTTATGTCCATTCTGCTATGTTCCATGAGCCATAGATGCAGACATTCTATTTTAAATGTATCACTAAGGCATCTCTCAGACACTTATTGTCTGTGTATAACAAGTTGTGAAACTCTGCAATAGTCTCTATCTGTTTAAAACGAAGCCTCTTATGAGTTGTGAATTTACTTATTTGTAAATATAAGAGTCAATATTAACATACAGTAAGAAATTACATTTGTCCAGAGATATGAGAGAGGTAGTGTTTCCTCTAGGGTCTGTGACCTTTTCCAACCATGTGTATGTGGCTGTGTTTAGAGTGCTGCACATGAATTCCTTCCCATTGAGATGGCTATAAGTACAATTAAATAGCTGTTGATTACTTTCAAGATAAAAGTGCCATTACTGCACTGTTATAGTTTGTTGTGCTGGTCACTGTTGTGGTTATTGGGCTTTAAAGCTGAGGTTGAAGCATCAACTGAATTTCTCCCTTAGCAGCTTGTATAAAATCCTCCAAAACTATGAGAACTAGTCTTCAGGGAGGAAGCAATTAGGTCACTTCCATCTCCATTGCTCCAAGTTCTGAGTATGAAAGATGGCCAATCTTCAGCAATGGGGCCTTACCTTCAAATCTGGGGAGGTAATCAAGGCCTGTGTTAATTTGGGAGTCTCTTGGACTACCCTGATGAACAGAATTAAGCGAGGTTCCTCCTGTCTGGCACTATGTTTCTTGTTATATAAACTTTAGGTATACACACACACTCGTGTTCAGATATTGTATCTTTATTTTTCAGCAGGCTTTAGAAATAATACATTTTCCTCTGGTTTTTCACACCACATAAGTTTTATTTATCCACATATTCTTAAAGGAATCTAAAATGGTGAATATTTTCCAGAAGGTTTCTAAATTACTTCCTTCGCACCTTCAAAGGAATGATTATAACAGTGATATTTTTATACGCATTTCTTTAGCAATAAGACTTGAAAGGCAAATTCACTTCTTGATTCATAGGTTGCATAATAACTTTGTATCTTTATAAAGCTCAAAATTAACATTAATTTCACAATATATATTTCTTGTTTGATGGAAGGCTTTATAAATGAACAATAATATTTTAGAAGATATTGTTTCTGTAAGCAGGTGGTTTTAATATTAGCCTTCTGATGATAGGATGAGCCCCACCACCATGGCTGAAGACAATTCATATACTGCTTATGTAATTTCCTTCATCCCCTCACAGCAATGTCTAGACCAGACCAGCATCTCAAAGAACTGGATTCTGTAGGCTAGCATAGATGACATGTAAATCTGACCAACAACTTCTTGTTATCAGTTGAGAGATATTTTGTAGTTCATATTATTAATGTTCCACACTAGAATGAGAAGTGAAATTGAGCCACACACAGTACTACAGAGACATGCTCAATATATACACAAGATGCTATTAATCCTTAGCTCAGAATAAGCTAAGAGGTAAGGTGGTTTGACAAGTCATAAATTAACAGAAGGAAGCTGACAGTATGAGAGGTGGGGGCCACACATTGTGGCTGAAGACACCTTCTCCAAGTTTGAAAGTGCAAGGAGTATTTTAGAATTCTCAATATTTATTCTTCAGACATAAAGAAGTGGAAAGAAAACTCATCTCAATGAGTTTTTAAATTTTCTAGCAGAAAAATAGCATCTATGGGATATTATTTATAAGATAGCTATTGATAGAGGCAGATATTGAAGATCACCATATTTATACATTCTGAATATTATGCTTGATAAACATAGATTACAGGAGAGAAACAGTAAGTTAATAACTATTGGGCATATGTTCCAATATTCAATATTTTTTAAATTTGAAAGATTGTGAACAATTGGAGATGGCCCCTGACTTTCTGATACTGGTTTCTGTAGGTCCCAAATTTTCTAGGAGAAATGAAGTTTACATAATAAGAAGAAAGACTGAAAGAAAGGCAAAGCAGCTCATTTCAGTAACATTGTGATTAGGTTTCACTGAAGATTCAGGGACTATCTCCTACAGAGATATGCAGCAGCTCAGATGTGAAATCTGCCTAATAAATAGGAGCTAAAAATTCATGACAGAAAGAAGCAGAACATAACCTGCTTGGGGAAGCTTGCAGAATGCCAACATTGAAAGGAAGTAGAGTTGAGTCCTGAAAACGAGTCAGGAGCTGCTTAACAAATGTTCCACTCTGCATCAATTGTGCCTTCCAATACCCAGAGAGCACCACCATCAGTTCTGCTTTGTCTAAAGGGAGAATTAAGACTTTAGTAAGGGGAAAATAGGCTAATACATCCGATTTCCCCTGACTCCTTTTAGCCTTATTTGCTACATTGTCTTTTATTTTAATAGAAACACTAGACAAAACTGAGCTGAAACAGAGAAGAAAAAGAAATAACTTGTGGTGGATATATCAAGCACATAATCACACACTGAGAGAAAGGCCCTTTAAAGGATTAGAGGTAGAGCAATTTTTAATGATGATTAGAAAATGCCAGGAGACTTCAAATTTCAGTATGTGAAGTGTTCTGTATTGTCTGCAATCTCTCTTTTTGGATGAGGTTGGTAGGGCACAAAGAACTTTGCAAAGTTCCTCAGACTATTGGAGGAACAGGTGGCATGTTCATATTAAGTAGCTGACATGAAGGAGTAGTATTATGTGAAGATTAACCTCTATTGTCTTTGGATTCACATTGGAGGTACCAAAATGCAAAAAGATGATGGAAAGAAATATCACTTAAGGCCCCGCTGAGTCACATGCTCTAAACTGTCCTGTTGAGTTTCATTTGTGAAGTTTATTCAGATTTCCATAAGAGTATAAGGATAAAGTATCATGTGTATTAAGTTAGTCCTCAAAACCTATATCTAGATGGCAAGATAGTTAGCAAGATTGCTAACTTCTTTTAAAAGAACTCTATGGGGGGCACCTAACCTTCCCCCGAAAGAGATATTTCTCAAGTCCTTAAAAAGAAAGATGCTTATTCAATTTTATACTTAATTGGTAAGACCTGAATGGAACTAGAGAGCTGCTTTTGTTTTTAAAAGTCAATATTGTACAGGGACTTTAATGTTTGTGGTTGATTCTCTGCATGCATGAAAAAAATATACTCAACTGTCATTTCTACTAAAATTTAAGAGTAATACAACTAGTCTTGTTTATGGATAATGAATTGAGTTTGCTGTTTCTTTATGGCCTTGCATTTCTGACTGGTCGAAGGCACCCCTTATTTCAAACTACCAGTCTGTCAGACTAGAAAGAACCAGGAAGGAGAATGCCAGAGTACATGTACGCTGCATCTGGCATTTCTTTTTCTGGAAAACGTGAAGCTGGTTTGATTTTTTTTTCTCTTTTTTGTGATGAAGTGCTCAGAAAGAGGTCTTTTTTAACAATGGCCCAGACATCCTCTGTAGAGAACAGCTCTTTCTTCCAGTGAGACTATTGAAAGGATGCAGGGAACATTCAAAGAACAGGGAGCTGATTAAAGCTAAAGATAAATCAAGTCAAACTTTGAGCAAATTGAGAAAAACGTTGCAAAGGAGAGAACCAAGGTGAACAACGGTTCTCCCATTTATCTGTTTTCTAATTCAAAACATTTTTGAAAAATGAGTTAAAAGACTAAAGAACCTTGAGAATTTTCTTATACCAGGAGCTCACAAGTTTATGCAGTAGAAAGTATTTCACTATCTTTATCAAGCGTATTGTTTTATTTTATTCTTAAGTAACCTTTATTATTCTCCAATGTCGATAAGAATTAATAATAGTAAAAAGTAGGAGTTCAAGTTTTCCAAACCAAGCAGAATCCTGTATTCCCAAATATTAGCTCTATTTTGATCCTTGATCTGGGATTCTCAACCTAATTTTATGAGCTTTTGCTTTTATCTGGATACAGTTTTAAAATATTTCATTGTCTTAGTTTGCTTATATTACTATAAAAATTATTGAGACTGGAGAGTTTAGAGAAAACAGAATTAAATTACATCTAACCCTGAGTTGAGAATTTACAAGATCAAGGTGTCTTCATCCTAATCTAGAGAGGCTCTCTGCTGGGTTCCCCTGACTGCAGTGTGGAGGAGAAACTTCCCAGTGTTGACCTGAAACCTCTTGTCGCTTCTAGCAGAAAAAGAAACTCTTAAAGCTTAATAAGAGTTCAAAAGTTTCATCACTTGATATCATCACACTGTATGAGCTGACATTGAGAAAAACTCAAATCATGTTACCCTCCAAGTTATTAAAAAGATCATTACTGACATTATCTGACAGAAAACTAAATCCCAGAAATTCCATATATAATGTTTGTGAAAATGTTTGGACAACACTGGGTAGCACTTTTATTATTGATATAACCCATTATTCCTTCCCTTACTGTGAGTGTTTGAACAACAAAAAGTTCTGATGTTGAATTCAGATAAACTGAATAAATAAAATTCATCATAAATCTGAATTTCTACTGAGTGGGAGGAAAATTATGTACATTCTTAAATATCTTGAAAGGCAAAATTTTAGACTCTTTGCCTCCTTTACAAAATCATCTCAGCTTTTGTTTCATATATCCATTTATCTTTACTTCATTGTATAAATATTTTAACCACACAATCGAAAACCAAATGGTGAATGTCCTCAGATAAATCTTTTTTATTTGTTTTTGTTGTTTGTTTGTTTGTTTTTTTTAACCAGTTCTCCCTGTAGCCACAGCTGTCCGGAACGCACTATGTGAACCAGGCTGTCTTCAGTCTCATAGAGATCTGCCTCCTGAGTACTAGATTAAAGTCATGTACCATCACACCCAGCCCCAATCTAATTTCTTAAATAATTAAATGTAGGTCCTTTAGTTTCAAAGAAAATATATGACACTTGACAAAAATGTAACATTTGGACAAAATTAATTACATCCAAATATTCCATACTATATCATATATCAATATTATCAAAGTACTTTGACAATGTTATTTCATTTAATTCTATATTATTCCTAGGAGAACATGTAATATTTGTATTTTTCCAAATTGGAAAAACAAACTGTTTAGATAAAAAAACATGGTCAAATCAGTATAATAAAAAAATTATGTAAACAAAATTTTAGAAACAGGATGTAAATTAAAGTTCACCACCAAGTATATACAGCCCTGATAAGCACATAGAAAATGGTTCTTATTCACTAAATAAATCTCCTATGTCTAATGAAGTCAGGAAGTATATATGGGAAGTAAGAGATTTCATTAACATGAGTGCAAATAGGTAAGGGTTACGCATGCTTAATCCAGAAAAAAAGAATAATTACGAATTGAGTTGAGCCTCAGAGAATTGAAGGTACCATTAAGGACAGTGAATCTACAAAAAGGAGAGAGAGAGAGAGGAGAGAGAGAGAGAGAGAAAGAGAGAGAGAGAGAGAGGATATCAGAAAAAAATGTTTGGTGACTGGTGACTGCCAACCTTCCTATATAAATTTCCAGAAAGTTCAAAAAAATCTCCACAGGAGACAAGATAGGAGTTCCAGAGAGGAATGCATTAAAAAATGCTGGAAGTCAAGCAGGAACAGGAAAACTTGAAAATAGAAAGAGAAGTCATAATCTCATCTAGCAGCTTGGAAGGCTGCTTATTTCAATGTCCAGTAGATACAGTTACTACTAACACATAAGTATGTTCACTTTAAAGCCTACAACAGTGGCATGATTCTTAAAGCATACATATTTTTCACTAATTTATTTTTATGACAATTAGTCCTCAAAAAAATTTGATTTTGAAAACTATCTTTTCCAGAATCCCCTCAAAAACTTAATGCTCCCAAACTTGTTTTGCCAATAAGATTTCATAAATCTTTCTTGTTTCTTATGAATTTGCAGTACACCATTTAGCTTTCCTATTGGTTCATATACCAGGTGAATGGACTTGGAGTTTACTCCCTGTCATCATTCTAGGTTAACCATGCAAACAATGTCATTTCAGTGTGAAAATTAAGTACATTGTCAAATTTAAACTCGAATTCTGTAATGACAGGTGATAAATCAATCATATCCCTAACACAGAGATTAAATCAGAAAACAAGTCAAAGTAAACAAGTTACTTATGATAATTTGTTAAGGGTACAAATTAAAATAACATGTAACTAATTATATGAAACATAAAATGTAAAGCGAGCAATCGATTTTTTTCCATTTACTGAAAATAATTTCTTAAATCTATGGTGTATACACAAAAAGAAGAAAGTACAGATTCAAAGAACAGTAAAAATCATAAAATCCCAAAGGAAGAGAGAATAACAGAGAGTAAAATGCACTGTCTACAAAACAGACCCCAAATTAAGTAATCAAACACTCACAACTTATTATACATGATGAATATGAATGGATGTGAAGTAAGTTATATAATCAAAAGGTCAAGAGTGGAGGAGTTGTTGTAAAGAAAAAAAAACATGCTTTGCTCCCTGTGATTCCTTCCACATTTAAAAACTTAATATTCAGACTAAAAATGAAGACATGTGAAAAATATGCCATGCAAAAAATAACCCAAAGAAAGTACAAGGAGCCATGCTTAAATTAGACAGAAATGTCATTATGGTTAAAACTATGAAAAACACAAAGTCATTGCATTGTAGCAAGTTGCTTAATAGAAAAGTCATAAAAATTCTATATCAAGCACCTGTGGAAAACTAAATCCAAAGTTTGCAGAAACGAGTCGAAAGATTATAGGAGGAAAAAAAATGAACTAATGGCTTACAACAGCAGATAAGACTAATAAAACAGGGTAGTTTTTGAGAAGCTAACCAAAACTGTCAAATTCTATAAAAGGGAAAAAATACAATGTTCAAATACAAAAAAAAAAAAAAAGGAGACAATGACACAGAACACCTAAAGAGGATGCTGTTAATTTTATGTCAAGCAGAATCACTTGAAGATTTTGATTCACACTAGTTACAAGACAGAGAAATCAGCTGGACTGTGCTGGAAACCTAGTCTCTGCTGGCTGATGCACTCTGTGCTGGAAGGAGCTCAAAGAATGCTGGTGTGAAATCCATTAACATTCTTACCCAGCTGAGGATAGTGTGGGCGACAAAGCTCACCCAGCAGGGAAGCTACGCCCACAGGTAAAATAACATGACTGTTTCGGGGAGAGGGTAACTAACTGCTCTCTGGATTGGAACCTTGCCCCACAGGGTGGAGTGCAGACATTCTACTACAAAACTCTGTGTCTGAGGTGGCCATAGAACCAGCGTGCGCGGGGGGAGGGGTGGTCTACCACTGTTTCACTAAATGGACATCTTATCAAACTGCCTTCTTAAAATGTATATTTATACCTTTAGAGGATTGCTATTGTAAACCTTGGGCAGAGAAAAAAAAAAAAACTTTCTTCAGTGATTGAGGAATAAAACACAAGGTTCATATCTAATTAGTTTCCTGAGAATAAGAGACTGTTGAGCGCTCATCTGTAAACTGGACGTCTCTATCCCCCTCCTAGACGCAGTGTGCATTGAGGAAGACAGAATGGAAAACAAATTGTAAGAGCCCGAGGAAGGAGCGCTATAAAACACTGCCTTGAGGATAGGACATGGTCTCTGCAGTCACACACCAACACAAGACATCATGCCTGCACCAAGGCCTGCACAGGATATGGCCCTCCAACATTCCTGTGAGTGGGGGTAGCATGAAAGCAGGAGGAGCACTACTTGTGAAGAAGAAAGAGTTCCAAAGGAGAGGACTAGAGCGAGTAAGAGAAAGTGAATGTAAGCAAAATATGGTATATATATATACTGATGAACTGTGAGGAGAAAATAAAGCAACAATAAGAAAAACTCTGCAAACTAATGTCTCTGCAAATAAGGATGCCAAACCTCTCAAGGAAGGACCAAAAAATCAGATTCATACCTTACAATCATTCAATAAGTGCACTGGCTGCCAGAGAGACGGCAGAGCCCTGACTGACAGATATGTGTACCACAACTGATTCCATATAGTTTCCATAAAGGCAAATCTATCTGAAGCATTGCTCTGCAGTTTATTTGAATCACAGCAATATCCACTTGAAATGTTGCTGTTGCTGTTTACTTAATAGTGTGAGGTTTTAGGATATAAATGAGAGTCATAGGATTTGATAAGTACAATTCTCACTGCATAACAATAAACTGATAAACAGATCAGATGTGTTTGTTAGTGGAGTCATAAAAACTTATATTTTTATATGCATTAACTATATGGCTGGTTTGTGGTATCTTTGCTCTAGTATTTTGCTCCCACTTTATGATTTTGCCTCAATGAACCCATTCAAATCAATCACTATTATATTCGCTTAAATACCATGTCTACACCAGAGGCTTTTCTTTCACTGATGTACTTCATTCTAACTTGCATCCGTATTTAACACCACATCAAGAATTATTGCATGAATGTGTTTATGGATCAGTTTCTACTTTTTACAATGTCAGGCCTCTGAGGAAGGAATGGAACAGTGTTTGACCTCATATATTTAATATAACTTAGTGTCATATATAAATAGAATTAATCAATTACATGTGGACATACCAGAAAGGATGGGAAGAACTTTTGCAATTGCGTGAAGAGTATTCCATAAAGAAAAAAATTGAACTGAGATGACCTTTTGATTTTTAAAAGTCTTTCTCATCCTCTGGGATTTTCAGGGCTGTCAGTGAAAATTCTAGGTTATTCAGCAAAGTTATTACTCTTTGAGCCCATCACCTTGGCAAGGGTCTCGTAGCTTCCTTCATCTCCAACTGAGACAGTGCACTACAGGCAACATTTTCCATCAGAAGCATTCTTGGACATTCCAGTGGTGTTGTAATCTAGTGACTCTGAGTCCAACTCTCAATATGGGTCACCTCTCATGTTTGATATCCCCCATGATATTAAAAGATTACTCTCTCATATATCTTCCTTTTTTTTTTTACTTGAGAATAATCTTTGCAAATGACCAGTTAGACAAGAAATAAAAATTGCAGTTTCTATGCAAAACATAGCAATGTCAGAGACGAGGGTAACTAATGTCTGCTGAACTGAACAGAATAGCGTCTCATATCTTGTGTGCATCATATAGCCTCAGTGACACAAGATACTGTGCATTTGTTTGTAACCACATACACATGCCAGGTGGGACACAGGAAGGGATCTAGAATGTTTATGGGGACAAGCTCTGCATCCATTGCTATCTGTATAATCCACAGCCCACCAATCTAATAACTTCTTAGATCTGTCATGGTAATTTGGCCATACTGCCATAGAAATATTTCTATTCTCAACAGGAGACAACACTGATTCATATAATAGATTCGGTTGCTTAAATTTTGACAAACTTGTTGGAAAAGCAAGCCGGTGACATTAAAGTCACACTCCAATGATATATGCTCTGTCAGACTGTTAGAGGTCATTAGGAATCCTTACGGAGAACTACTGAAGAGATTTTCAAAACAAAGTAAAATAAATGAAATTAGTAATATTTTGTGGGTTCATGATGCCTTTCTATGAAAACTTGTTGCTCATTTGAAATAAAATTATAAAACTTAAGGAAGTACTAATATAATATTCCAGAAATAAAATAAAAAGTATTTGAGCGTTAATTTATTTACAGCATGAATAATTTAATATCTACCTTTTATTTAATTATCACTCATGGCCAATTAGCTAATTTAATAACGATGTATAAATAATGGATAGTTTCTGTGCTCTAGATGAGTCTTTAAGAAATGGCGGAAAACCAAAATAATTGTAAGTGATGAGACTGCTTTCTCAGAGTTTTCTGATAATGAAATAGGATTAAAGACAGATATTTAATTTCATAACAAGGATTTAGTATAAATATTGTCTACCACATTTTCTTATACACTCTAGGAAACATTAGAAATATATCAATATGTCTCTTTGTTTAGATCATGGTTGTGGTTTAACTGCCTTTTATTATAATCATAAGGCCAATATCTGACACAAAAATATGAAAAAAAGATTTCTGAGAAATTTTTCTTTATAAATCGTGTAAACTCCTACAGCATTATTTGGAAGTAGATTCTACTGTAATAGTAATTTAGCTTGTAGCTCAGGTGCTGAGAACAGGGAAGATGAAGATACATCAAGGTTCATTGAACATCTGCTGAGATGAACTCGGGATGATCTATCTGATTGGAGTCTGGCATAAAAACTACACTGGCTTTCTATGGAGCATCTCAGAACCTCTACTGAAAATGTACAAAATGATAATCATCATGATCGCGTACTGATCAATCTTAAGAATGACTTTAAGACGGGCAGTTAGTCCTTCGCTTAATGATCACTCCAATGGAAAACTAATCTGTTAATTTGGAGGTTTCATTATTACCCAAGTGGAACCTGAGATACCTGTGATAGATGTCTGCTTACTGGAGTTTCAATCTCTGACCCGTAACTCACTCAAGTGCTAATTTCCTCATTTTGTCTTGCCCAGAAGAAATTAGCTGTGCAGCAATTGGAGAAAATAATGATTAAAAAGCTATTGAGTTACACATTTGAATCCAGGCTTTACCATTTGCCACTGTAAAACTTATGGAGAAGATTTATCTCTCTACCACAGTCTTACTCTTTGAGTAGTGATAGTCAGACCAATGTTGTGCTCTGAAAATTATATGATTTCATAGGAAATATTGCAACTTATATGGTCTGGCTATATATACATTCACATACACACACACACACACACACATATATACATATATATATAATATTCAATTTTTGTTGTTCATACACTGGCTTTCTCCCTACATAATAGAAATACTTAAGAAAGATAAAGACTAAATAGTCTTGATTTGCTGTTATATCCTATAATTTTTCAAAAAAATTACTAAGCACAGTTACTTGATCTAATAAGACTGTGTAGATATAGTTGAAGTTTTAATGTTGTTTGATTTTCAATATAGTTTCTGTGACACAGTTTATACAGTAACTTAAAAGAGAATTTTTGTTTGTTGGTGTAGTTATCCTTTTAAAGTGAATACTTAATCTCATTCAGGGGAAAAAATCAATGTCATTACTGAAGAAAAAAAAAGAGCTTATTATATGCTCATTTGAACCATAGATTTGAGGCAGAATTTAGCTAATTTGGTAGTTAATTCTTTTATGTTTTCATGTATGCTAATCCTGAAAGAACTTAGTATTGTATAGAACTTTTGGGGAGGAGGGTCTTACTAAGTAAATATGTCTTGTGTGTTTCCAATATAAATATAGCTAGGAGCAATTGACCCAGACATTTCATGTAATAGCTACTGTCTGAATAAAGTAATCCCAGGAGCAGGGGATTTCTCTCCATCATCACAAAGCCTCCAAGTGATTTTCCTGAGGATCCTTGGTTCCTGCTGAGAATACCTGCCTTCCCATAGAGTGAAATTGCAGGTTTTGCAGAAGAAATATGTCCCACACTAGATTGAATCTCTCTGTCACTGAGTTGATACCTAACTGATGCTTTTACAAAGGTAAATAGAATACCAAATACCATGTGCTGAGTTGGAACACTCCCTTGAGGAATGCTGTATATCAGGACTCAAGTTCAGGTAAATTCAATTACAAATTTACACTCACACACATATATATAAACAGACATATAGACAGAAAAAAATATCAGAATTAATATGTGCTTCCAAAAATTTCACTTTGTCTTTCTCCTTTTTCAGATGGGCAGTGACTATTGTTGATATGGTCAATTGGTACATGTAAATAGAGACCTCATTAGACCCAGCACTTGATACTAAAGTAGTTCACACACACACAGAGGTCAGAAAGGTATAACTAAAATGAAACTCCAGAACATAGGGTTTGGAATAAGAATATATATATATATATATATATATATATATATATATATATATACACATACATACACCTTTACTGGGTAGATATTGGGCTTGATGACGTTGTGTTGTATAGGCATATGACACAGGAATTTTAAGTAAATAGTACAGTGACATTCACAAAATAAACATTTAGTAGGATTACTGATAGAGTTTTGGAAGGAGGACTGTAAAATCTCTATGAAGTTATAGCATCAAAATTAGACCATAGTGAGTGAACAGATATATTAGAAATGATTTTCAGTAGGAAGAAATTAATTTTCACAAAGGCTAAGCAGGAGACTTACACTAAATTGATTTGATATGTGGATAATTAAAGTAGATACAAAACTTTATAAACTGAATGCTGTTTTTAAAAAGATACTTTGGTCTCAGAGATAGCTCAGTTGATAAAATGTTTGCCTCACAAGCAGGAGGATCTGAGTTTGACTCTCCAAACCGATATAAATCGTTGTTACATATAACTGGAGATCTCATTAGGTGGGTTTCTCTCCAAGCAAGGGTGATAGCACAATCCTGTCATTCCAGCTCTGGGGATCTGGAGAGAAGTGATATGCCAAGGTTGGTAGTTAGACTTCCCAGCCTGCTTGATAAGCTCCAGGTCAATGAGAAACCTTGCCTCAAAGAGGTAGCCCACATTCCTTGGATGACAGCTGAGGTCTTTGTCCTCTGGACTCCACATGCAAATTTACACAGACACGTGTGTCCATTACACATGAGCATGTATATACACCCACACATTTAAGGAATTCTGTCAGTTGTCAAAAGTATATTCAGATCTACTCATTATGTATTTATTTCTCATTCTAATTCTGTTGTTTGTGTATTGTAAAAGCATGTTATAGATAAAAACTCTTGAAAGTTTTCTATATTCTTTCTTCAATCATCTGTTAACCATCATATTATCCCTTCATGAGAGGAACTGGTCAATTATTTTGTTATTTATATGTTCTGATTCATAAATATATCCCAATGAAAGTTTTATATATATATATATATATATATATACATATA
Organism: Eospalax fontanierii; assembly: GCA_035773235.1. NCBI lineage: Eukaryota > Metazoa > Chordata > Mammalia > Rodentia > Spalacidae > Eospalax > Eospalax fontanierii. The sequence continues at coordinate 48,112,071 of CM069529.1, read as the reverse complement.
TATGTATTCATTATATATAATGAAAACAAAGATAGTGTTAAACTAGAAATCAGCAATGGGGACATATCTGAAAAACGGTCAAATATTTGGAAAATAAGATTCAAATTCTTGAGTAATGCATGTGTTCCAAGATATAGTAACAAAGGCAAATTATGATGCATCCATTAATGCTACCCCATCATTCTGTATAACTATCCTGTCAGTTACTAAAATTTCTTTAAATGAAATGTACTCCTATAAGTTGACCAAAAACTTTTAAATTTTTTAACATATTAAACAGCATACACAGAATGGAAAATGTGTGAATGCATTAAATAAAATTAGTGCAACTATTTGACAATGAAAAATTATAGCATCTATGGATGCACCTAGTTAAATTCAGACTGTATCAAGACCTACATCCAAAGACTCAGTGTCATTGAGATTTCAACTATCTCCAAATCAATCTTTTGATTGAACATTACACCCATCCCTATATCAGCAGATTTCTTTGTAGAAATTTCTTGAAGAAAGGATTTTCAAGGGACAAAACAGTTTATAAGGCAAGATCAAAATTACAGAAGTCATAAAACCTGATTAAAGCAGTGCAATTATCTATTTTATGGATTGGTGTGCATAACAAGGTTCCTGAAGAGAGAAGAAAGAAGTAGATATACTTGTGTACAGCACATTGATTTTAAAGACATTGCTAAGATAATTTAATACTTAAATAGTATTTTCAGTGAACTATAGTGAGACAATGGTGTATTCATGTAGATTTCAAAGAAGTTAAATAAGTGGAATAACATTAAAACTAATAAAATTCTGTTAATAACATTTAGTATAGTATAGTTTAAAAATAATAGTGTAATTCTAAATGAACCTTGAGCCAAAGAAAACTTCTTAATTGGAATTAAAATACAAATTTGAATTCAATATTATGTGGTAATTGTCTGGGAATATATTTTAAAGGAAAATAATATAAGGGAATTACAACCTGGGAGACGCATATTCTTTTCTTAAATTCAATTAAAAAGCAAAGTATCTGGGCTGGAGAGTTGACACAGCAGTTAAGAGCGTGAACTGCTCTTCCAGAAGATCCGTGTTTGGGTCCCAATACCCATGTCAGGTGAGGAACAATCAGTGTAATTCCAGCTCCAGGGATCTAATACCCCAGACTCCACCTCTCTCTCTCTTTCTTTCCTCTCTCTCTCACACAGACACACACAAATTTAAAATAAAATAACTCTTAAAATAAAAGAAAGCATCTTCAACACATAGGCTATATTAAGTACTAGGTATGACTGATAGCATGTATATTTAGAATGGAGGCAATTTGTCTTTATAGAATAGAGATTAGCTTTTGATATCTATAGACTTTAGATTGGTAAATAAACACATTCTAGACCCACAGGTCTTGGTGAATAATATAAGATCAGTGTGTTGTTAGGAGTCATTACTGATTTTTACTGGGACATGTCACTACTAATCTTTTTCTAAATTAAAATGGTCTTATGAAAATAAAGTATGAATACAAGTGAAAACAATCAGCTTTAGTGTACAGTACTGTAACTGAAGAGATATCAAAGTCACCTTTGTTCACATTTCTCCACTACCTAGAGCAATAAACAACCCCTCTAAAAATCAATTTAACCTAATAGTAGGAATGAAAGATTTGCTCATTAAAAAGAAGAATTATAAATACTTACCTTACAAAGGAGATACCATAATCAGGAAGGTGGTTATCCTGGGTCAAGGCTGACCAATTGCACTTGGGATGTGCTGACCCTTGGAATTTCTGCAATTTCAGGAAACTCATCTGTGGTAGTGGGAGACTGGGTTCACTCTCTCCCTTTAAAAAAAAAGAAAAAGTGAATTATAAAATATTTATAAAGGTTTTAAAGTTCCACAGAAAACTGTAAAGAGAAATTGAGTAAAGAGAAAAAAGAACTAAGGATATCTAAGTCAAATGAATGAGAAATGACCCCATGGGGTTAAGAGGCAAGCACATGCTGTTTGTCAGTATACTTAACAAACATTAACATTGCCATAATCCACTAGAAGTCCAGTTGCATATTAAAAACTGGACACAGGTACATGTAAGTCTTCATGTTTAGAAGATGGCAGAATCCAAACTACTTATTTTTGTTTCTTGTGTGAGATTCACTTAATTTTTGGAGGAGATATGCAGGTATCAGAAACTTTCATTTGAACAATTACAGTACAATGTGAAAGTATGTGAAGTTTCATAAATAATTCATGAAATGTGATCTCTGTTTGAAATAACTGATCGGCATAAAAAGACTTCTGAATGAGAAGTCCACATAGATCAGCATGTTTCTTTTTCTTCTTCATATAAAAAGAGAAGGACAAAATTTGTCAGATTCTTTGAATCTGGCATATATTTCACTATAATTTCAAACAGACTGACAATTCACTGGGGATTTTTAAAGTCAATATGCAGGAGATTTAAACTTGGTTTATTCTTTCATCACAGCTTTTCTAAGTCTATGGTCAAAGGATATAATGCGTTTGAATAAAGACAACGAAAACCATTACTATGAAAAAATAAAGATGAGAAAATGTACTACTCATTTTATCTCATGTAATTTAAACACTAAAATTCACATAGATTCACAGGCAGATCTGATTACTGACATTTCCATCCTGAAAATGCCCCCAAACCAACTAATGACTTTAATATTCCTATTTCCTCTTGTTTCCCACAAAATGATAAATATATTTCTAAAATATGTCGACTGAAAAATATTACCATCATACATCTTTTTCATAGAACATAGTTACATATTCTGTTAATACACTGATAAATTACTGAGATGTTCCCTTCCTCTCTAGAATCCCCTAAGACAATTGGTGAAAAATTGTCCCTCTATTTCTTTATATATATATATATATATATATATATATATATATATATACTGTGTGTGTGTGTGTGTTGTGTGTGTGTGTGTGTCTGTCTGTCTGTCGGACGGGTGGATGTGTGTACTTGTGAGTATGAGCACATGCCACTGTGCACATGTGGAGGTCAAAAGAAAATGTGCCGGTGACAATTCTTTCCTTCTATCATCTAGGTTGTGGAAATTGAACTTAGGTAGTCAGGCTTGTCAGCAAGTGCCTTCACCACTCGAGCCATCTTGCCAGCCCTGAAAAGTTGTAGTATTAGACACAATGGCATTGCTATCAAAAGAGAACTTAGAATAACATCAATGTCACTGCCTCTTTCTAATGGAAAAAAATTATGAGTTATGACATCATTCAGATTTTGCCCTTATGAGATCTACTTTATAAATTTAGCAACTCAAATCTTTTAACCCTCAAGTTTTTAAAGAATTTTAGAAATCTGAGAAATTGGCTATTTTTCTTCTTCTGTTTATTCATGTGAGAGTGTATATTGGAGAATGGAACACTGCTGAGTTACAGCATAGGACTATAAATAAAACATGATCCCATCTTACAGAAGTTCACACATGCCAACAATGTGTAGCAGTCTCCCTATGAATAAAGTATTACTAAAAGGAGCAGAAAAGGAGATAGGATTGGAATCTTAAAGTGCGCATGTCAGACCTAACCAAGATAATTTAAAATACCTTATTCAATTTACTATGCTTACCAACTGAAGTTACACTTTGATTGACTCTGAATGTAAGATATATTTTAGGATGTATAGATTCTCCATTGGAAAGCACATGTTTTTTTAAAGATTTACAAATTCCATGACTGAGGACATAGCTCAGTTCAAAGGATGCTTGCCTAGCATTCATGATCTCCACTGTTATATAAACTGTGAATGGTGTCACACTTTCTAATCCCACTGTCCTTGACTGCATAGCAAGGTGTTTGAGATCAATCTGAGATATCTGAAACCCTGTCAGAAAACTACAAATAGATAGTGTATATATACTTCATCTATTTTCACAGTGATTCTTATATGAACTGTATTTTTATATCTCTGTATATTTGTGTCTGCAAATATATGTGATCTAGTTTCAAATTTAACTCAATATGGGAATATAATGAAATTAAAATAAATTTATAAAGATATTTGAGTGAAGGTGAAAGTGATGGGAACATTAGATAATCTTAAGAGTAAATGGAAGTGTTATAAATCCTTATATTATCACAAAGGTACTCTAAACGTGATTTTAAATTTTACCACTCCTTCAGCAAACTTGGACAGAAAATGAGGATCAAGGTTTCCTCCACTGGTAGAACTTGCAGGAAAGTAAGCACAGGACCGTTCCCTTGAGCTCAATGCCAGGTTGCTATACCTAATATGTGACTAATCCCATTGTCATTACCAGACACAGTTTCTGCAGATAGAGCTTCTGACCTTGTCTAAGTGCCAAGCAGGGATCTGTTATCTCCTGCTGATTCAACTTATATTCTGCCAGCATGATCCAATGCTGGCTGTAGAGGTTTCAGTCCACAATTCCTTATCAATAGCAGGCAAAACATCATAACATATGCCTCTGCTTAAACTTTACTTGTGCTGGGCTCAGCAGTTCATTAGCTTTGGGTGGTATATATCTAAGTAGCCTTGGTGGCTATTGGGATGTTCATATCATTCTTTATATAACTCAAGGCAATGCAACATAGAGAAAAGAAATTTGTTTTCTAGAAGATGAAAAATAGGTGAACTCGGAGTCATTGGATTGGAGCCCGAGGCTGGCTCTTCATACTGAGGCCCAGTGCAGGACAGAAATCTAGTGGTAACCAGTGACTGTCGATGAGGCCTTGCTCTATTCTGAGAACAGGGGGAGGGAGGTTTGCAGGAGGCACCACCAGTTTCAGACATGTATCCAGGTCATTCAACAATGCACATGTTATTGTGTGACTATGCAATGTCCCCACATAGCTGCTATATTGAATGCCATATCCCAGGCTGATGGCACTGTTTTGAGAGTTTGTAGAAACTTTAGACAATGGAATCTAGGTGAAATAAGTAGGTTGACTAGAGTTCTTAGGAATAACAGTTTCCTGTTTTTCACTCTGCTTCCTGTCCGCAATGAAGTGAAACGTGCCTCTCCACCATGTTGGACCAATATCATGCCCTCTTCCATCATGTGAGGCCAAGTGCCACCAACTCAAACCTCTGTAACAATAGGTCAGATTAAATTCTTTCTGTTTTAAATTTTCTGTCAAGTACTTTGTGAGACTGATCGAAAGTTATCAAATGCAATTCCAAGTATATATCCATGGTAAACTTGGACTAGGAGCATCTCCTAGTGATGAAATACCAAGAACACACCAATAGCAGATTCACAGCATATTTGAACTTAGGCTATCATCTAGTGCTAAAATGGCAGAAGCCTTCCCAGACAGAGAAAGCAAGCAGGCTGTGCATAATTTCAGGAATCCAAAATACAAAGTCAGATAATAAACATGAAATGCAATGCTTAAATTTCAGATGTCAGAAGCCAATAATCATCAAGAAATGATGATTTCTAATTAACAAAACAAGATGTCAGAAATAAATCATTTAGCAATTGATATTTTCAAACAGTAGGAATGAGGTTTTGAGAGTAGCTGTGTTAAAAGAAAATAGAAAAAACTCAGAAAGAGTAACAAAATATAAGACACATTTATTCAGTACTCCAAAAAAAGAACTTAATAGAGATATGGAAGGTTTTTAAAACTAAAGAGAAATCCTTGAACTAAAATTACACTAAGAAAAATAATTATTTTTATTCTACTTTATGTGTAAAAGTGTTTTGCCTCCATCTATGTTACTGTACCACATGTGTTGAATTGTGTTGAGAACTGAACCCAGGTCCTCTTCAAAGAACAGCCAGTGTTCTTTGGGTCCCCACTAATTAATGTGATAAAAGACATTGACAGCAGAATAAAAGGAAAAATATGAAAGCTCAAAACAGGCTTAATGAAAAGACTTAAAGAAAAGAATAAACATTAGTGCCAAAGTCTTATAGGAATTTGGGGGAAGTATTAAATCATAAAATATTTGAAGTATTAGTGTCCAGGAGGGACTTGAGAGTTTGAAAGGCAGAAAAAGATGATTCAAACAAATTCTGACAGAAAACTTCACAAACGTAGAAAAAGAGACAACTATCTAGATTCCTGAGGTCACCCTTTAGATTTAATTTATTCAAATGGTTCCCAAAACATATTATATTCAGACCATTGAAGGTGAAAGATAAAGAGAAGGCTTTCAAGGCAGCAAAAGAAAGAAAACAAACATAAATAAAGACATTCATTCCAATATGCAGGACAGTCAGCTCCTAGGTAGACACCTCACTGGCAAGATAATAGCCAGCAGGAGATGTTTCCAATACTGAAGAAAAATAAATACTTGCCAGCTGAGAATAAAAGACCAAAAAAACCTATCATTTATAGAGATAAATCCATCCCAGGGGGGAAAAAAAAAAGGACGAGTGAATTGCCACTACCACATTTGTCCTATCAGAAAGGTGAGGTTTCTTTGAAAGAGAGGATAAGCAGTTAGAAGTAAAAAGAATACCAGAAAGTTGAAATTCACTGGCAAAAATAACCATATAGGTCAATTCAGAAACCTAAAATAGTGAAAACATGGAGGGCAATGACTTGATTATAAAGACCGAAAACAAAGCAATTAAAATAAAAAGTAACCTAACAGAGAGGCAATGCAGGAAAATACAAAGGAAGACCTCAGGAAACTAAAATGTGAAAACCATAGAGTAAAATAAGGAAAATAATTACAATTGTATTCATTTTATACTTTTCTAGTTTACTTCATGTATTTAAGATCAATGCTACCCTTCTGTCATTTCAAAATAGCTTGTAGGAATACTATTTTTAAGAATCATGCTAATAATAAGAACAAGAAATCAATAGTAAATCAATCAAGAGTAATAATCAAGGAACTAAACTATATTAATATATTTTGTATATTATATATAATATATAAAATTCTGGCATAAACTGCTTAAACAAAAAGGGAGCGTATAAGAAACAGAGAAGGAATGAAATCATTAACACTTTAAAATAAGCTGTAAAGTGACTTTAGTAGAATTTCACCTGTGGGATATTACCTTAAGTGTAATGAACTAAGTTTTCCAATTAAAAGACTTAGTGTATCTTTTATTTAAAAATAAATAAGAAAGGGCTGGAGAGATGGTTCAGAGTTTAAGAACACTGGCTGGCTATTCTTACAGAGGACCTGGGTTCAGTTCCCCATACCACATGGAAACAAACAACCACTTAAACCTCCAGTTCCAACAGATCTGACACCACCTTCTGACCTCTGTGGACATTGTATTACATGGGTGCACTTACATACTTGCAGGCAATATACTTATTCACATGAACATAAAAAAAAAACAAAAAATAACATAGTATAAAAAGTGAAAAAGAAGGCAGATATGCTTACCACTACTACAAAATCTACTGAAAGATATACATACAATATAAATATGAGTGTATGTGTACAGTAGAAGGCTATGCAACAAAAGTCACAGTGGCAGGCAAGAGAAACCTCCCTTCCAGTTGTTTATCATGTTAGTTCGAGAGAATCCCAAAATAATACAGGCGATTGCCATGGCCCTTGATTGCATCCCAGAAATTGATGGTAAGACCTTATTATTGAAGACACAACATACTTTGGACATAGGACTTGAAACAATCAAGCTGAAACTTATCTAGAAGTCTCCTCCCCGAATGCTAGCTCTCATAGTATCAGGAAATACTATGTAAGATGACAAGGGATAAAATCAATCAATGATCCTACCAGGTGTAGTGCCTAGGAATCACAACAATGACCAGCATAACAAATAATCTCTATTGGTGCAATAGTAGCATTTTTATACTGGGGTTAATTAATAGATGTTGAATTGGACTTAAAGAATCCTCTATGAGATGGATCACATGCATGGTACTGTAAACATAACTAAATTCATGTGGCTGGAGAGGACATAAACCTAGATTGAAAAACCTACTTTTGTCACAATTCTATGTCAATGTAATTTCATTTTATATTCTAAATATGTATCCTTTACTTACAGAAAATATGTACCTCTCAACACTCATCAAAGAAGCTGCCTTTTCTTTTTTCTTTTTTTTTTTTTTTTTTTGCAACAGATAGAGACTACTGCAGAGCTGTACAACTCATCAAATGCAGAGAATCATTTCTGAAGTGTTCAACCCTAGGTGACACATCTACAAATCAACTTCTATATGTAAGGCTAAGGAATCATCACGGAAAAAAGGCAGCAAGAATATTAATGTGTCTCTCAACACTCAACCATGAAGCTTCCTCACACAAAGAGCTGCAATTGGACAAAATGGAGAGAACGAGAGATTGCAGAGTGCTTGTCCCTGAACAGGTCATCTATATCAAACCTCTGTTTCCCCAGAGTCAGGGATCATTATGGAAGAGAGAACTGAAACATTATAATAGATCAGAGACTGTGAATGATCACAAGGAAACATCCGGACTGCTGGAAAGTTACTCATATGACTCACCGCAATGCTGGCAGAATGCACAGGACCTACAAAAGCTCAAATTAGACAAAATCCTAGCCTAGAAGTGGGAAAGTGACTATGAAGCCCCAACCTTAGCTGAGAAACTATTAACAGCTAATAACTGATGAGAGAGGGAGAGTCTTTTTTCTTTAAGTTGTTGGTGCTAAATGGGTTAGGGAGACTACAAGAGATAGAGCCACATCTGGGGCAAATTTGACTCCATAGATCTCATTATATCTGACAGAGTGCATGAAACTGGGAAAGGGGCATTCAAAAGGGTCCATATATATTGGGGGAGGGTCAAAATATGATCATAATTTCTTGTATGAAATTCCAAAAATTCAAAAAAATATAAAGACATCACACAGTACTTATAAGACACTCAGATGATTTAAAATGACAGGACTATACTGAGAATGTAGGTCTAAAATCCTAGAGAAAGTAGACCACAAGTTCTTGACCCTGATATCAGGGCCAGCTCTGGGTTCTATCTTATGGAATGGCCCTTAAATTCAATCAAAACATTTGATTACTCACATAATATTCTTGTCATTATAGCTAACAACCCATGACTAAATAGTACAGAGACCCTTAGGAGAACCTAAATGCTAAATGGACATAGTATTTAACTGACTCCTAATGACTTATCAGCATGCACATAGATTAGCGCATCACTCAACTCTCATCAAAGAAGCTTTCTATTGCGGTAGATGTTGAAAAGCCCAAAGTTCCACAACCTGGCACTCTACAAAGAATAAGAAACTGCAGATTGCTCAGCGCTAAATGAGACATCTCTATCACACCATTTCCTCCCAAGGCTCAAGGCTCATAAGGGGAAGGGGGACTGAAAGAATCTAAGTCAGAGGCAGTGGAAGACCACAAGAACATAGTTTGCTCTGGGAACAAAGGGATGGTGGCACATAGGAATTCACAGCAGCTGTGATGGCATGTACAAAATGCAAGCTCAAGCCAGAAAAAAACCCCAGCATGACGTCCCACCTCTGACCTCTGGCAATTGATAGCTACTGAGGAAGGTAGAGATAGTTTCCTTTAAGCATGGGGCAGCTGACAGGTAAATCACACTCCCGCGTGCACAAATGCAAGATTATTTCAGCAACAAAAATTGGATTTGTTGGGCTTAAAAAAAAAAAAAAGACATGAAGATAAGTGGGTTAGGATGGAAGGGCTGCATGTCTGGGAAGAGACGGGGGAGGGGAGTGAATATATTCCAAATACTTTGCATGAAATTGCTGTTAGCAGTTAAATACATTTTTTAAGTGAAAGAAAGCCACCTCAGGCACACACAGACATGCAAATTTAGATCTTAAGATGTGTGCAGCCTGGTATGGTGGCACACACCTCTAATCCCAGTACTGAGATGCAGGAGGATTGGCCTATAATTGAGGGTATTTTAAGTGGCAGAGAAAATTTTAAATGAACATGTTCATAGATCTAAAAAGTTAATATTGTTTAACTGTCCACACTATCCTTGCCAATTATCAATTCAGTGCAGTCCTATGAACATCCTTGATAATTAGGAAAAATCCTAAAATAAAATTACCATGGAAGCACATACAAACCAAAACAGCCAAAGCAGTATTAAGCACAAATAACAAGGCAAGTTAAATTCTAATAACTGATATCAATACACATTACAAAACTATAGTCAGAAAGACAAAATATTAATGCCATATAAAGATATTAAATATTTATTCAATGAAATTTTCTTATCTTTAAAGAGAGAGATAGAGGAAGACACCAGGAGATGGAAAGACCTACCGTGCTCATGGATTGACAGAATCAATACTGTGAAAATGACCATCTTACCAAAAGAAATCTATACATACAATGCTCTCAATCAAAATACCCATGACATTCTTCATAGAGTTAGAAAAAAAATCATCCTAAAATACATACGGAATCACAAAAGAACTTGGATAGTCAAAGCAATCTTAGGCGAAAATGCTGGAGGAATTACCACACTAGATCTCAGATTATATTACAGAACTATAGTCATAAAATAGCATGGTATGGGTACAATAATAGACATGAAGATCGATGGAACCAAATGGAAGACTTAAACATGAGTACATGCAATTTCAGTGTCATGATACTTGCTTGACAAAGGTGTCAATAACTCACAATAGAAGAAAGACTACATCCAGCATCTTCAACAAATGGTGCTGGCAACATTGAACTCCACCTGCAGAAGAGTGAATTTGGACCCTTATCTTTCTCCCTGCACAAAAGTCAACTCCAAATGGATCAAAGACCTCAATCCAAAACTGGAGAAGAAAACATAGGTAGAATCCTGCAAGTTATAAACATAGGAAAGAACTTTCTAAAACTTTCTAAATCAAACATCACCTGCTCAAGCACTAAGGTCAACAATCAATAAGTGGTAACTCATTAAACTACAGAGCTTCTGTACAGCAAAAGAAACAACCAAGGAAGGGAAGAGGAAGCCCATGGAGATTCTCCCCGCCTCCTTGTGGAGAAAATCTTTACCACTTGGACATGTGACAGAGGATTAATATCTGGACTATACAAAAAATTCAAAAAACAATGAAACATGAAAATAACCCAATAAGAAGATGGGCTAAAGACCTGAACAGACAGTTCTCAAATGAAGAAATAAAAAGGCTAAGAAATGCCTTAAAAAGTGCTCAACACCCATAGCAATTAGAGAAATGCATATAGAAACTACTTTAAGATTTCATCTTATCCCAGTCAGACTGGCTAAGATCAAGAGAACGAAAGACTCCAAGTCTGGAGAGGAATTGGAGAAAGAGAAACGTTCATTCACTGCTGGTGGGAATGTTCACTCGTGCAACCAATATAGAAAGCAGTTTGGAGAACTCTTAGATAACTAAAAGCTCTTAAATAACTAAAAGTGAATCTACCATATGACTTGGCATCTACCCAAAGGACTCATTTTACAGTACAGATCCCTGTACATCCGTGTTTATTGCTTCTCTCTTCACAGTAGCTAAGAAATGGAAACAACATAAATACCTCTCAAATGACAAATTGATGATGAAAATATAGTACATTTATACAATTAAGTTCTACTCAACAGTATTAAAAGATGAAATTGTGAAATTTGCAGGTAAATGGATGGAACTAGAGAGTGCTTACTAAGTGAAGTAACACAAATGCAGAAAAGCAAGGGGCGTATGTCCTCCCTCATTTGCAGATTCTGGTACCAGTCCCCTGCATATGGAAGCTCCAACTGGTCTGACCCTTAGAATATATGTCTGAGAGATGCCCAGTCCTAAGTGACACATCTACCCTTGAACCTCTACACCTAAGGCTCATGGAATATAGCAGAAATGGAGTAGAGAGAATATTAGAGCATCCGTCAACTATCACCAGAGAAGCTTCCTTATACAACAGAGTGTGATGCATACAGAAGGCCACAACTGGTGAACTTTTAAAGAATAAGAGATTGCAGATAGGACTCCTATATTAAACCTCATCCACTCATGGCTCAATGACTATTGAGGAAGAGGAGGCAGAAAGATTGTAAGATTCAGGGCTGGTTCATGAATTCAGGAAAGCAGAGACTTTCAGGCCACTGGAAGCTTGCACATGGGAACTAGCGGCAATGGGAGCATCAAGCATAAAACCTATGTCAAGTAAATTAAATAAGAGCCTAGAGTAGAGCAAGAGAAATTGGCAGCAGGCCGGCCCTAGACTGAGAATTATTGGGTACTGATTACTATTGAAAGAGGTAGAGTATGCCTTACTTACAATCTATAGATAGACTGATCATCCTCTAGTAGATGAATTTGTACAAAAGGACATCTGGCTATAAGTATATCACTGGATATGACAACATATATGGCTGGATACATGAGGTCGGGTGGGGTTTGGGGGTTGGAGCATGGATGGGGAAGGGGAAAATTTAATTAAGAACTGTTGTATGGAATATGAAAAAGCTCAATAAAAAGTTTAAAAACAAATTTACAAACAATAAAACGGTGAATGGCAGTATGGATGAATGTTTACATTGAAACTTAAAGGCAGCAACATAAATTGTGTAAATTAAATATTTCCTTGGTTGACATTATCATTATTCCTGTAAGTCTGAAGATTTGATGCTTTATATACTTTTCCTACATATGATATAAAATACTCCAGAATATTCTATAATATTCATAAAAGTATATCCCTAAGGGACTTAAGGTCTGTATATTTTTACACATTATTTCATATTTAAAGATTTGTTTTTCTTGTGCTTGTCTTAAAATAATTTTGCTTCACAGCTAAAATTGCTATTAAATTGAAGTATTACAAGTTAAGTAAAGAGTATTAAATTTTACTTTTTCCATGTGCCTGGCCTCAGACTCACAGCAATGCTCCTGCTTCAGCCTTCCAAGTGTTGAAATTGTAGGCATTTATTATCATACTGGTTTCATTTGTTTACTAGACAAAGTGCATATTTGTCTTACAAGAAAACAATAAACAACCCATGATATGAAATTCATACTTTAGGGAGAAAGTATTGTGATCATGTAGCAGATGAATTTTATATCAGGGTCAAGAACTGGCTCAGCAGTCAAGAGCCTGGCTACTTATAGACCCACTTATCATAGGAAGTACACCAAAAGATACAAATTCTGGAAAACTTACACCTTCCAAAGTCAATATAGAAAATCAATGCAGTTTAACACCAAAATTAGCATGAATAACCATGAGATCAAAGGAGCTCATTGAAATGTTCACCTGTCAGGAGCTGGAGAGATGGCTCAGCTGTTCTTGCAGATGACCCAGATTTGAATACCACAACCTATGTGACAGCTAGAGACTATCCCTTACTCCAGTTTCAGGTCATCCAATGCCCTCTTCTGTTCTTTGGAGGCACTGCCTGACACAAGTGCACTTACACACATGCACACATAACACTTATACATATAAAATCATAATAATTAATTGAATATTAAAAAAGAAATATTCGCCTGTCTTGGCAGAAAGAATAGATAAAGAGGATTTCTAGAAAATAAGTTGAAAGTACTAAGCAAACATATTGATGCATAGTAAAGCTTGTAAATGAGAAAGGGAAGGATGAACTCAATCATGAAGTGAAACACAGAGTCCAAAGCAGATTCATGGCCATACAGAAATGAGAATAGGAAGGAGGACATAAGGCAGATGGCTGGCAGAGAAATTGGTCCTAGTACTTGAAACAAAGGTGTATCTAAAAAAGACTGCAAGCACAATCCTAACTCCCATCTTATTAAAACATTAGTCACAAGTGGGCTAAATCAAGGTAAGGTAGACTAAATGTGCAAAACTTCTTTGGGATGTTATAGAGAATCAAACATATAGACAAGTACTTAATGCAATTCTGACAACTGGTCACATAAGAGTGAACCATCAGTGACATATTTGAGTTGTTGGATTATGGAAAAATAGTTTCTAAAAACAAATAGACAAATGCACACATGTGTATATACAAACACATATCTTTATTCAAAAAGAATCCTGTATAGTCTGATCAGTATCTATATTCTTTTGCATTTAGCAAACAATTTGGAATAATTTGCATGTATTTTAATTTTATTTTTAAATGATATTTAAAAGAAATAAAATTGCCCTTTTATTACACGAAATATAGAGGAATTTCATCTTGGAAGACATGGTTACTTCAAAATTTTTATTATTAAAATAGTAATTAGAGATTTTTAATAGAATTTTTATTGAATTGTGTATTTAACACAGAACATCTCAATCAATCTTAATCAGTTGTATACTCCCTTCCTCTCTGGCACTCCCCCCACCCCGCCAGGATTCATACGCTTTGTCATTTGTGTTAAAGCATGATTAGAGACTTTTTATACATCATTTTAAAGTTGTGCCTTAAAAGAAATTACTGGAAATAGGTTGTAATGTAGACTCATATTTAAAGTTCTTGATATGATATGTATTGTAACTTGCAAAAATTTGTCTATACTTGTAATCCTAAAAGCAGCTTGGAAGTATCTTCTCAATTAAGTGGTGCCAGACTTAGTTATTTCTTGGTTTGCATTTATTTTCTATGCTAATCTTTGCTATGGATTTGCTCAATTTAATCCCAATGGAACCTGGTTGTTAAGTCTAAGGTGTTTAAGAGACAACTTTTGTTTTATGGAGTCCAATTATTTGTACCATTCAGTAGTGTCATTTAGTGTTTTATAGCAATTTTACATACTATATGAACCCAACTATATTAAAACTAATTAACATGCAGTTTGTATTTTGAGAAGATTTTTTTTCATTTATTTATGCTAAATTTAAATGTAAAAAAGTGACGTTTTGTTTACAATACTTAAAGTCTTCCTTATTTGTACTTTTGCTCAATAGATGGTTCCTTTATCCTGCTGACTTAATATTGAGTATGTTAAGATTATGGAAAAATTGATAGAGGATCTGGGTCGATCCAAGTTGCTGACATAAATGCATTTCCTGTAGAGGACCTCACATAACCAACAGTTATTCATGATTTAAAATTATAATAAGATTTTGTTTTCTCGCAAGACAAAAATTCTTTTCACAAAGCACCTACACTAGGAACATTAGAGCCCTGATCATCGACAAGTCAGCAACAAAGCACTTCTCAAATGAGACTTGAGTTTAAATGATCTGTAGCCGCAGAGCTTTGTTCAAATTCATATCTGAGAATAATTGCAAATTACTACATGGCATGAACTGCTATTGTGCAGTAGACAGATCTGAGATAGACTGTCCATGCTTCAATTAAGCCTGTGGCTGAGGTGAAAAGGAAAAGGTGGAGCTGGATTGGAAAGATTAGAATGAGAGGACCCTTCTCAGCCTGAGTCAACACAGGAAGTACTATTGACCCTCTGTGCTCCATCTAGACTTAGTGTTTTAACTTTCCCTCCATTCACCTCCAGTAATACTAGGCAAATCTTCACTGGAAAATTAATAATTTGGAAACTAATTTGGGGAGAATGAAAATCTCCAATCAACTGCCAAGGATTGTGTGCATGATTCAAATATTCATTACATTTAGGGACTTTAGCTTTAAATAAATAAATAAATAAATAAATAAATAAATAAATAAGGTTCCACAGCTTCAAGTTTAGGTGTTCTTTTCCTTTGAGATTGATGTGAATAATGTTTGATATTTAGTATAAATTTTGACTTTTATATGCATATTTACTTTGTTTTTTAGCAAAAGAGCAGCTTTCCATTGAAGGTCATTAGGAGGCACTAAAATGAATTACAAAATGAAATCTCAGAGAAAACCATGGGAACCATGTGAAGGTTGGAATGAGAATTCCCCCCTCTACTCTGCACTGGGCTCCAAGTATTTGGACATTTTGTCTCCAATTGATGGTGCTGTTTTGGGGGGCTTTAGGAAATGTGTCAATGCCAGAGGAAGCAGTTCACTGAGGGTGGTTCCCTGAGGGCGGGACTTAAAGTTTTTAAACCTTGAGGGATTTCCAGGAGCTCTCTGCTTCCTGTGCCTGCCTAAAGATGTTATAATTTAGCTTACTTCCCCAATAACCTTTGCTGTCTATACCTCCCCGAACAGACTCCTGGAACTGTAAGCTCAAATAAACGCTTCCTTCTATAAATCACTATGGTCGATGTTTTTAGTCACAGCAAAAAAAAAAAAAAAAAAAACCAGTAACTAATACAACCATCTTTCAATTTGTCTTGTCAGCTGACACTGCTGGATATTTCTCCTGTGATGTGACTGTACACCGTCTTCCAGTCTATGCTTCATTTACTATTTCCGACCCTTGAATATTTGTGCAATTTTCTATAATTATAAGTAAAATTATAAGATTTAAAACATTAAACATGAATCTAATCCTGTGGGTTTTTTTAAGTTTTTAGTCTTAAAATATGGAATTGCTATTTTAAGTGATATAGAATAATTATAGCTCTGAGTTCACATTTCCAATTGTTAACTATGAAGTTATATGTGAGTATATACCTTGAGACACATCTTCTCAAGGAAACATCACATTTTGGATAACAAAGTTTCATTGCAAAATTATAAATTTATGCACATATAATGATATACAAAAGGACAAGTAATCACAGCAGATACGCTTTGCAGAGTAGGAAGAGAAAGAGTCTGAGAATTGGTGGAGGGAATGGGTCTTGATGGATCTGGAGCCTGTGAGAACCCAGGTTAGGATCTTACAGGGTGTGGCATAGAATTTCATTTTAGTTGTCACAGTTCCACAGGTGGATGGCTAGGAATTCACTAGTCTGACAGACACTTGGCAACTACCAAGTCATCTCCACATGGACAAGGAACCAGCACTCACAGAGCAGACTTACCTTGTAGGGCTTGTTGCATTCACAGGTGCGCGTGTGCATGTGTGTGTGGGGGGGGGTGTGGGTGTGGGTGTGTGAGTGTGTGTTTGTGTGTATTGATTCATAGAAGAAACCAGTAAATCCTCATTTTAATTTATGTTTTTCTCTGTATTCTTTATTACTATTTTCCATTTGTCTTCCTTGCTTCACAAAGTTTCAATTCATATGTTGAAATAGAGGACATTTTTAACATCAAAAATTCAGTTAAGGAAAGATGTGGGATGCTAAGGCACAAAACTCTCTGTGTACTGTGTTGGCTTTAACCTCACTATGTAGACCAGGTTAGCTTCATGCTTATAACAATCCTCTTGTTTCAGCCTTCTGAGTTGTAAGATTATAGGTGCATAGTACTATGCCAGAAAGGTGAGTTAGTTCATCTCCTCAGGGGACTGTTATGTGAGCTTATAACAGGTATAACTGTGGGTGCCCTTGCTGTTTTGACACCAGCTGGTCCATTCTAAGCTGTGACCTAGAATCAGATTATCCCAGATCATTGACTACAGCCTCAGTGTGATTTTTGAGATGCTTGCTTCCATAGCGAAGGGCGGACTTGACCTACACATGCACTTCCCTTACGAAGTTCCCGTGCAGATGAATTTTGTAACAAGGTCTCTATAATAGAATCTGGAGTTATTAATTGCCAATTATACTGTGGTCTTCATTTTACTTTAGCAAGGGAGTGAGAGAGATGTGGCAGAGAATTCTGCCTTGTTCAATTTAAACAGGGAAGAAATTTAATTTGTTTAAATCACATTTCTCCCAGGGGAAGGACAGAGACAATCTCATCAACTACAGAGTTCCGTTTTCAAAAAATGCATGTGTTCAGTAGAGAGAGAAATAGTCATATAGATGAGACTTAGGGAACTTCGAGTGCACATTTAAATTGTTCTCCAGATTTGTTTACCAACCGTGTCTTTCTGCACTCATCTGCATCAGTATTATTTTGCGGTGCTAAATTAATTCACATCCTCTTCCTGTGTCGTGTTTTATTATAGAGTAAATTTCATACACTTTATCTCTTTAGAGTCACGTCCAGTGACACAAATCAAAACGATAGCACAGAATTTTACTAGAAAATGTAATTCTGTGCTTGACCTTGTCTCAGCATCAGTGGCAGCCACCAAATGAAATAACTAAAGAGCATGGAGACGTCACTCAGTCACCTGCCTCTCTTCCATAATATATGCACCAGAGGAAGAACCATACTGCATTCGTTTATGTAGTCCTAAAGCTAACATGACACTTGTCACCTACCTGGAGTGCATTATTAAATATCAACACAACACGCAACTGCCTAAAAGTACATACATATAGCTTCCTGAGCAATAGCTAACTCATAGCAATATAATAGCAAGCATTTTAACATTACTACAGAAACAAATGTAGATACAGACATAGGGAGAAGCTAGTGAGGCAGATTGTTTAATATGGCATTATGTCCTATGACTTTCCAGATTAATTGCAGAAGAATGCCAGAAAAGTGCTACTAATAAGTTAAAGTTCAATGCATATTATAACAAAATAATATGGGATTTTTGTTATAATTTCAAGAGGAACTTAAGCCAGTCTTTTTCAAATGAATAATAACACTCATAAGTGAGTGCACACACACACACACACACACACACACAGTTATTGAATTTTTGTTAACTGAGCACCAGAAATTACATGAGATGCTAGAGACAGCTCATTACTGACTGAGATGAAAACTGAATGTGATTACAGAAAGTTCAGGAAAGTTACTGAAAAGTCTTCTTCAGAAAGGTATGTTACAATAACCAGTAACCATATGAAAAAGTTTGCTCTGTAGTAACTGATAATTGCTGGAATCTAGAAGCATCTGATATATGAAAACAAGAAATAGAGCACTTAAGAGAAAGGAAAAGACCACAAGCAATAAAATCAAAACCAGTTTTTGCACTTATAATTGGGTAGAAACTCTACTAGATTATTCAGATGGAATCTTTACTGTTGACTTTTTGGCTTTAGACAAATCAAATTGATCTCTAATCTGTACTAACTGTAGAAGAAATGTGTGTGTGTATTATATATGTACACAAATATATACTTATTTATTTCTAACTCTAACCTTGTGAAATGTTACAGTGAAACTTTAGAAGCACACATAATGTAAGATAATTGCAAAGTTTCTTCTAATACCAAACAGTTAAAGCAAAGATAACTAAATCATGTAAGTAAAATGCAAGATACAATAGATATATAAATGATGAACTTTTTTTGAGGAATGTATCAACTGTCAAGAAATATGTGTGATATTACTAGACTATATAATATATTAAACTAAATGTAAAATGAATATATTTAACTTATAAGCATTAAGGTGGTTAAATATTTTAAAATATCATCATATATTCAGTACACAATGTGTTAGTTAGATTTCCTGTTGTTGTGATAAAACACCCCAACTAAAGGCACTTAGGGAGAAAGGATTTTTTTTTTTCTTCACAAGGTACTGATCATCAGGGACAAAGTCCTGGGGGAAAGAACTTGAAACAGGTGATAAAGTTCCATCCACACTTAGGAAACAGAGAAGGGTGAATATTTCTGCTCAGCTAACTTTCTTTTTTTAATGCAGTCTGAAACTCAAGTTTAAAGAATGGAGCCACCCCCTGCTTAGGACATGTTCCCACTTCAGTGAACCTAAGCTAGATAATCATATGGTAACATGGCCCTAGCATGACCGGGGGTAACCTAATGTGCTGGATAGCTTTAGTGTCAACTTGATACTCCTGGGTTGAGGGTACCTCAGTTGGGGAATTCCCTCCATTGGACTGGCCTGTGGCTGTGGCTGTGGGCATTTTCTTGATTGCTGAGTAATGGGGGAGGGCACAGCCCACTGTGGGTGGTGCCACCCCGGGCAGGTTGTTCTGTGTTGTATATGAAAGCAGGTTGAGCATGGGCCAGGGGAGCAAGCCAGTAAGCAGAGACCCTCTATGACCTGTGCTTTAGCTCCTGCCTCTGGGTTCCTGCCTTGAGCTCCCTCAGAGATGAAAGCCGAATAAACCCTTTCCTCCCCAAGTTGTTTTTGGTCGGAGTGTTTGTCAAAGAACTTGAAAGCAAACTAAAACACCTAATCTAAATAATTTCTTACAGGTGTGTGCAGAATCTTGCCTACTAGGAAATTCCTGTGTCTTTCAAGTTGGTAATCAACACTAATCACAACTCAAAAAATAGGTGAGGAAATATTTAAGTGAATATTATCACAATGTAAGCACTTTTAAATAAACAACCAACATCAGTAATGCGAATGACATTAAGCAAAAGGAAAGCAGTATGTCGTATTGCTGAGACCTCATTTCCCACAAGAAACTGACCTTCAGGTGTATTAGCATTACATGTCATCACAAAAGTGCCTGTAAAATGGGAATTATGACTATTTTACAAATGTGAATTTGAAATCCAATGAATTATAAACCATGAAGCTAAGAGATGGAGAGATTTCTCAGATTTTAAAAACACACACGATGCTCTTGCCCAAGACACAGATTCAGTTCCCAGCACCCACATAGTGGTTTACAATCCTCTGTAACTCCAGTTATAGGAGATCTGGTGCCCTTTTCTGGCCTCTGTGGGTACTGTGTGTACATGGTGTATACACATACATGCAGACATTCCTATAGACATCTAATAAACATCTAATAGACATCTAAGAAAAATACAAAAGTAAAAACAAATGGCAAGTCAAGATGAAATGCTTAACAATTCTACTTAGACTGCTTTTATAGCAAATAAGAAAAACATGATTGCCTGGTGAAAAGGGTAGAATTCTTCATAGCTTTTGAAGAAAATCCTTACCCTCTGCCTTTCTGTCTCTTTGTCTGTTTCTTTCTGTCTCTCTCTCTCTCTTTTACTCTTGTTTCTTCCATATCTCTCTTCCTGTATCTCTCCTTGTCTCTCTTTTTAACTTCCTCCCTCCCTTCCTCCCTCCCTTCCTTCCTCCTTTCTTTCCTCCCTCCTTTTCTACCTCCCTTTCTCCCTTCCCTTCCTTTCTTCCTTCCTTCCTTCCTTCCTTCCTTCCTTCCTTCCTTCCTTCCTTCCTTCCTTCCTCCCTCCCTTCCACCATTATTTGCATTCTAAGGTTACAATTTGAGTTTTTCTAATATTGCTACCCAAATTTAATAGAAGACCAAAATACATGTCAGAAACCCAGAAGAGTGTGAGGCCAATGTAACCTTCATCTTGGAGGTGATGTCATGAGTTAAGTGTGTGCCAAAGAACTCCTTAAAGAAGAAAATTTAATTTAATGCAAAAATTTTAAAACACTAAGAATACAAATCTGGGCACTAATGCTTGACTGAATAGGACTTAACATGTATGAAGGAATACATGAGGTCTGGTGAGGGCTGAGAGGATGGATGGGGGAGAGAGTCTAAATTTTTTTTAAGAACTGTTGCACAAAATCTATAAAACCCCATAAATAAGAACTGAATGTCATAATGGCATATGCAGACAGGATCCAAGCCTGTACTTGAGTAATTATACCTGCTCATATCTTCCTCATCATCTCAAGGAAAGCTTCATGAACATGTGTGTAGTATGGGATCAGAGTTTGCCTACTGTTTTTATTAACTGATTAATTAGTTCCAGCTTATCTGGAACTATGTACCCCATAATTTTGTAATCCTCCTGCCTCAGTCTCCCAGGTGTTGGGATTAGAGAGGTAAGCATCCACCCTGTGTTTGTGTTTGTCAGTTTCTGAGTTTGGGCATCCTTCCATGCCTTACTCTCCTCGACCTAGTCATGCCTCCATAAACTCAACATGGAGGTCAAAGAGAAAATGAACCAAAGAGCAGCTCTTAATTCCAAGCTGAGGCTGTAAGTCCATATGTTACCCCACTGGGGACAGGGTGGCTTCTCCCTCACCTCTCCAACTGCCTGACCAACATACACCCCAGCTTCCTCAGACCACACAGATTGAAGCACACAAGAAAATTCACACTAGGGAAAGGAAGCTCTTTCACAAAGAAATTGGATTTCTAAATTGGGAAAATGCATATGAGAGTATTTGAGCTCCTATATTTCTACTAATATCATAGCAGAGCTGAAATTTCCGTCAAAGCTACACAGCCAGTTACCAGATGCATCTTGAATCTGAGATTGCTATTATTTTTGTCCCCTTGCCAATTTGTTTCATATTTTCATTTTAAGTGTAATTACTCATATGTGTATGTTTATATACACACAAAAATAAAAAAAATGTGAGACAGAAAGCAAGATATTTTGGATTTCCCTTTTATTCCAGACTGATATCTACTAAATTGAATCTTAAAGGAATATCATAATCACAAGAATATTTTCACCATAAAGTTACTTGTTAAAAAGGAAGGAGCCATCATTCCAAGAGTGAACAAAGATTAGTTGTTGTGCAGTAATGACACAGTCATTTTTCAACCTGACACTGGTCAGAGGTCTGAACTTTCCCTCCTCGGTAGAACTTGTTTATCCCCGCCATCCTTCTATGTGGTAGGAGTCTCTGCACCCACCATAAGAGATACTCGGTGTATGGATACACACATTAAGAGACTGACACGCTCTCTCAGCTGCGGACATGAATGGGCCCTGTGCTGTTTCCCTCCCACACCAGTCCCTTTCCTACTCACTAATATGCCCAGAGACAGTTACAAAAAACAGAAGTTAAAAGACTCTAAGGTATTTTCTTTGTCTGAATGTGATTTTCTCAAGCAAATATTACTTGTCACTAGCTCTAAAACCTCTAAAGATTTCAATGCTGGGAGTCTTGGCAATGTAATAGCCATAATTAGGACATGTTTCCTCCATTCATCTTTTTAAGGGTCTTGTCAAAAGAAAATGATACCAGGCATTCTTAAGTAGAACCATAATAACTTTGGGGACTTTGGTTTCTGACATGCCACAGACCACAAATTACCTTAGTTTCATGGGCTATTTGGGAAACTTTTCTTTCTTGAACTAAAATCAGATCACTACATCCCAAAACTACAACACAAAAAAGTGGAATTATCAAACAACATAAGTAGAACCAATACTATATTTCATTGTTTCTAATAGTACTGAGAAACAATCTGTAATTTGATTTACCTACAGAAACAGTGTAGAGGTGGACTATGACTTAAACTTTTAGTTTTCACAGGAAAATAAGTTTAAAATGTAAATTACATCTTCTAGATAGGATTGTTATAATAAAATGGACTAATTTACAGGATTCAAGAATTAAACCAACACTAGTCAGAATTCTTGAATTTTATGACCTTGTGTTCAAAGAGTACAATGAATGAAGCATTCAGTTGAGTTGTATAAGCTACATGGCCCTGAAATGATGGAACTGTAGCTTTTTTTCCTTTGAAGAAAGATTTGGGAGATTTGGGAGAGAGCTTATGACACCTATTTTTGAATGCAAAATGCAACTAGAAGAAGAGGCAGAAGAGGAGGGAGGATCTAGTGACACAGTAGTGATACTTAATAGGCATTTTAAGAAGAGAACAAAATTATGTTGGAATGTGCATACAGACTACCTGTGTGACCATGGGAAAGGCAGCAGAACAATAAACATCTGAAAGCAGTGATTTCTCTGAATATGCAAAACATGTCCCTAATTTCATAGTTATGCTTATTTTTAATGTTCACATCTTATAGCAAAGGTAATTACTTTTCTCTATCAGGAATATAACATCTTACTTAGTTGTCTATGTCTATTTTCATGAACATTTTCTGAGCCTCATGATGTGTCGGGCTATTAAAAAGGTACTGTAACTATGTTACCAGTTGTGGTTCTTGTCCTTCCTGAACTAAAACTGTAGTTTTGATGGTACAATTGAGATTAGACTAGAGCAAGAGATGTTGAGTAATTTAATTCAACATCTATTAAGGACCTGCCCAATGGTTAACATACTCATGAAAGTGCTACAATTTGATGGACACCTCTCCTATTTTCTAGTGGCCCCTAAGCTTTGGATATCTTTTCATTATTTTGGGAGTTCTCCTTGTATGATTCCCATTATGCAGCTTCTTCTTCAAAGCCCAATTTTGAGGTTCAAACTTAAGTATGTGTTAGGCCTGCCAATAATCAGAAGCAACCATATTTAACTTCAGCTTAGAGCAGAAAATGAAGGATGGATTTCATGGTTGACAGTAAAAGTCTTAGTAGAGTTCCTAGAAACAGTGTTCTGCATGTCACCGCATATAAAATGGAATGAGCATTCTCCTTATCAGGTTGAGTTTGGGATAGCACTTTAAACTTTGATGGTGGGACCTGAGGGTGGTCTACTGGCCTAACTCCCCCAAAGTTATTGTGAGTTTCCCTATATCCTCTCTGATATCATAATATATTCCAGGCTCACAACATAGCTAGCAAGTCACAGAATGAACAAACCTGTGAACTCTGGAGAAAACTAGCATATGTGTGTATGGAGCTTAGCTTAGTTCGAGTGAACATGTATACCTGACTCCCTTTGCCTGTCCTAGTTTACACATCCACTGTTCTACCTAAAGCTGTAAGGTAAAAATCCATGGTCAATATTAAATTTTCATTTTGTTTCCACTGAATTGCTTTTTCTATACTAAAGAATATCCATAATATAAGTCATAGAAAAAATATTCAAGATGGATTCAGACTTCCCACCTGCACTTTCTGTTGGAGTTTGAGAAAAGTAACTGAAACTTCATACCCATGAGTCTGGACTTGATTATTAATATCACTCTTTTTTAAAAAATATTTATTATTTTACATGTATGAGTATTTTTCTGCATGTATATTAGTGCACCCAAGTCATACAAATACCTGCAGAAGCGAGAAAAGATCATCAGATGTCCTGGAACTGAAGTTATAAGATTGTTCTTATCTGCCATGTGGGTGCTGGGAACCAAATCCAAGTCCTCAGCAAAAGCAGTAAACTGCCTTTAACTGATAAACCATCTCTCCAACTACTATTACTCTTATTGCTTGCAAACGTATTTCCAGTTAAGTGACTAACTGTATTATACTCCTAAGGCTACTGTTTATTGATGGCTGCTTAGCGAATTTACAGTAAATTAGTAAAGAACTGGAGATCTATCCCAAACCTACCATGACAGTTAATTCAATCCTTTGAAAAAGATGGACTGTTGTAGAGGCAAAACTAACTTGGAATTCCTAAACTGTTGTGGGGCCTGTCAGGACCGTGGTTTGGCTCTGGAGTATCCCTGCAAATTGTTTCCGCGATGGTCTCTCCTGCAAGCAGTGTTGAGGTGGAACTTTGGGGAAGTGGTCTGATTTAGAATATCTAAATCCTTCTATGGATTCAAATTCTGAGTAGAGGCCTGGGAGACTGTGCATCTGGGGAAGACTGTGCTTTATCCTAGGTTCATTTCTGCCGATGTGATAAAAGACCCTGAGCGACAGCCGCGTAGGGGAGGAAGAGTCCATTTGCCTTACAATTCCAGATTATAGTTCTTCATTATGGGGAAATCAAGGCAGAAAGTGAGGCAGGTAGTCATATCACCTCCAAGAGCAGAGAATCGATGCATCCACCTTAGTGCTGGGCTAGCTTTCTCTAATCATATATGGCCCAGGGCCCCAAAATGGGGAATGGCGCCACCTGCTTTCAGGCTAGGTCTTCCCACATCAATTAAAGGCAAACATGACAATCCCCAGAGACATGTCCACAGGTAAACTTGAGCTAGTAAAACCCACGTGGAGGCTCTAGGCCTCTTTGAAAGAAGTGTGTTGAAGGGACAGATGCTCTAAATATACACACATATCTCTGGCTCATTCCTGCCACTCCTTTGGCTTCCAAAATGCTATGAAGTAAGCTGCCTCTTCTACATTTTGGTCCCTCTGTGAAGGCATTCTGCTTCACTTTAGGCTGATAACAATGAATCTAGCTGTCCATGATGGACAACAAAGGTAACAGATCGTTTTGCTTTCAGTTATATTTGTGCATTTGCTACAGCAATGCTAGCACACCTAGTAACCAATATGCTTTGTAAGTGTGATAGTTTTCACTCCAAGAATGTCCCTTCAAGCATCACTAAGTTGTAAGGTCTCATTAATGCTATTACAGACATACGTGTACACATGTCTACATAGGCTCATACACATAGAGGGATATACACAGACTGATCTGAAACCTTAAAGAATCCTTCTGAAATCTTCAACATCAGAAATCTAAGCTTTTTCTATAGTGTATGTGCCACTAAGAAACATTTGCTAACATTCTTGATTTGCATGAATTTAACTGACTTTAAAAAATGAGCTCTTTCCCACCCAGTCATTAATTGCATCAGTCAAAAGTAAACATTATTCTGTATAGCACAATCATATTTTGACAAATAAATTACTGATGCATCATCTCAGTTTCCTATAAACAGAAATTTCTTATTTTTCTTCAATTAATAATGAAAGTTGGGTCCCAACTTGAGCATTTGGTTCTGTTGAAATGAAACAATAACTTCTACAAAGGAGTAGAATTCGTTTAGGTCTGAGGATAAACAATTAGACTCAAATGAATGATATCTGAATGAAATTAAAGCAGAATTCAAGCTCACTTAGGTCTGAGACTTTATTCAGGGCAATGTGCTTCAGAAAATTGCTTTTACTCCAGATGCCCCATGGATTCACAAGTTGCTCAGTGGCTTTGAATGAAGTACTTGCAATATATGTTTATGATTTATATCCTGCCTGTTTCCAAAATAGGCTATAGGCAGCTTGCCACAAAGATGCGAGTGTAAATGTAGTTTTAGAACGAAGTTATCAATATCAATATAAACAATGCCCACAGGAAAGTTAAAATGAACATGAACAGAGAAAAGAAAATTTATGAAGAAAGCAGGTGATAGCTATGTCAGGAACCAATTTGAAGTTTATTCAAGACTCCCATGCAGTCGGGATAAAAAGGGAAACAGAATTGATGACATAGCAAGTAGGTCTCCCGGATGACTTCTGCAGTATCAATCATTTCCACTACTAACAGGCTGCCCATCACAGACTGAAAACTGCTTTAGGAAGAAGAGAAATTTAAGGTGTCAATCGCGGCTTCAGTATACTGCAGAGGGTGAAAATGACAAGCACATGTATTGTCTCTCAGTAAATATAAAAGAGAAATGGGAACTCAAATTTCCAAAGTGGCAATAATTGGACAAAATGAAGCCCCTTTTCTGTCCTTTCTATAAAGTGTTCTTAGGAAAATCACTTGTTTTCTCAAAGTATCATTCTCCTGATTCCAAAAATATTCTTATAACAACTTCATGGATAGCAATCCCATGTTATCAGGCACTAGACAGAATATTATTACCAGGAAATTGTCATATGGATTTTACCTATTTTATGTATGTATGGTATCTGCACACATATGTGGACATAGATGCATGCCTATACACAGCCAGAAGCCAGGGGAGGACATACGATGTATTGAATTTAACATTCTCCATTTAATCTTTTGAGACAGGGTCTCTGACTGAGC
Organism: Eospalax fontanierii; assembly: GCA_035773235.1. Classification (NCBI taxonomy): domain Eukaryota; kingdom Metazoa; phylum Chordata; class Mammalia; order Rodentia; family Spalacidae; genus Eospalax; species Eospalax fontanierii. Next base: position 48,084,844 of record CM069529.1, on the reverse strand, counting down.
TCAGAACTGGGCTGTCAGTCATCAAGCCCAAGCAAGCCTCCTGTCTTCACCCCTCCACAGCACTGAGGTTATTAGTACATGCCTAGCCACATCTTTCCCTAAGCCTGTCACCCACATTTTAGTCCTCATTGCTGTCATTGCTGTATTCACTAATCTCCATGCATGCAGATCAGAGTGACTGACACACACCTACACAACTGGTATAGCTAGCAACTGCTTATCAAAGCCAAGATTCTCAAGAATTTATAACTCCATACAAGCCTGAATTCAGGTGAAGAATCCCATATTCTACCAACTGTGCCCAGACAGCTGCCTTTGCAATCAATTTCTAAAAAGCAGCACTAGAGCTCTGTTCATCCTGAGCAAAAGGCAGAAGCATCTGCAGCACAGGGCAGAACTCAGGGCTTTCCTGCTCTGTGCCCCTGGGGTCCCTTTCATTCTGTTCTTTTCTTTTATGTGGCACCTGCACCGCATGAGCTTGTACAAATTAAGTTTGCCATTTTTAAAGAGATACGTGCATCCTAACATTTGTGAGAAAAGCAGGTTTTAGGTATGCACAGTTTTATTTCATAAGCTGGATATAAACTTTCAAGCTTCAACTCTTATTTAAAATATGTAGACATACATACTGTAAGTATTTATTTTAATAATAACATTTATCAAGTACTGTCAGGTACTATGTTTAGTTATTTCCATGATTATCTCATTTGATATTCTCAAGACTCCTAGCAATGGTGTGTTTATGATATCCATTTTACATACGAGTAACCTGAGTCTTACAGAGAAAATTCAATCCTTAGTACAAAGTTTATTAGTTCAGGGAGGATTTTCCTTTTGCGCTGTCTACTGTGACATTCCTAAGTCACTCCATATCTAACAGAGCCATTAACCTGCCTCACAGAACTTACCAAACATAGAATTCATACATCACTATATTCTTTCTCTGTGTCTCCTCTGAAAGGGCATAGTTTCATGAGACAAGGATCTTTTTGTGATACATTAATCAATAACTCCAGTGCCTCACACTTTAATAATATAGCCTCAAAACAAATTGCTGAATAAATAAACAAATAAATAAATAATTTCAAAGTACAGGCACTTTAAAATGCTTCTCCATAGCTATCCATTAGATTTTATTTTTCTTCTGCAGAAGGCAAACATTAAGCAAATTATGAGTGCCACTTCTGGTCTGGAATAGTTTATTTCAGATTGAGGGCAAAAGCATGAAATCATTTTCTATAGGTCACCAATGACACCCTTAATATATTCTAAAATGAAAGATAGCTTTGGAATTTATGTGGCCACCTCATGATATTTGGCCCTTTGATCCTTGAAGTCTTTTAGCTCTATTTGATTCAAAGCATGACGGAAAGCTTAAGAGAAAAAGAATTCTGCCAATAAGTATTTACTTTCATCTCTTTGCTATATGCCCTCGGAGCTACTTCCTCTAAAATGTTTTAAAGACAGAAATTATTTGAGCAATTGAAAGAATTTGTGAATGGTTAAGCAAAAGAAAACATTTTGAAGGTACAATATCCATTTATCTGTTATATGGAACTTTGTATGAATTGCTTCCAAATAGCTTAAAATGTGGGAATCGGTTTGCAAGAAATTCAAATGCTTAAATTAAAAACTCAGCAAGTTTACCTGATGGAGGTGGTAAGGCACTTCCCCCACTGTTTGTATAGGAAGTGTTGGGTCATCTGTGCCCCTGATAACATTCGCATTGTTGCTCCTGCCAGCACACACACACACACACACACACACACATACACACACATTCACACATAGACACATCATAGACATGTGCATCCACAAATACACACACACATGCAAACAGAGACACACAAAGACACAGACTCATACATACACTCACAGACATTCATGCACATACATACATAGATATCAACATACACTGACATATGTACATATACACAGAGAGACACAAAAAAGGCAGACTCAAATACATACATACATTCGTAGACATACACGCACACACCACACACACAAACACCGATACACACTGACACACTGACACACACACACACACACACAATCAGTTTCCTACCTTTCCCCTCGTGGTCCACGATATAATGTGGTTGTGGTTAATCTGTGGATGCCTCTTCCTTCCCACATCGTATAGGCTTTTTTCCCCTCCCCACCACTTTTGCTGTCATGAAACATTTTTTCACATTGCCCTTTCCATATCATTGTGCATCTTTCCCTGGGGAACTGCTTTGGTATCACATTCATGATGATTCTGGCATCCTGGCCTGGTGTAGGACTGTCTTCCAACAGACAGACCATTGACAGATGTCTTCTTCCAAAAATGGTTGTACCCTCTTGCCTAGGATCATTACAGCTAAGCTAGTTAATTCATATGCTCTTCAGGAAAGGAGGTGCAGGGAAAGTCAGCCATACCTCCCAATCAACCAATTAGCCCTTGTTGCAAAAGGGGGAGAGGCTAAGAATATATCAACTCAGGAAACCCTGGGGAGGCTTTCTTGCTATTTTGTGTAGCTGTGGGCAATCAGGATCCACCTCTGGATGGAGACATTCTAGTGTGACCTTAGAAGGGGAGCATCCACACTTTTGTAAGTGAACCCTCACCCACTGTAAGTAAGCCCAATAAACTCGGTGGTTTCCCAAAATGCAGTCTGAAGTAGTCTGGCAACAGACCTCAGTTTGTCTTAGGGACCAAGGGAGGAGGGGGCTGAACATTTACACCTCCACAAAGTAATTTTAGCTACGTGGTCCTTAATATACCAGAATGTAAATAGATCATACATAATTCATCTTACTTTTTCAAAGATCATCCACATACTATTAATTTTTTGTTGTCATAAATACATCAGGGACAGACTTATTTATAACTCAGACCTTTGTATATTTATGTGAAAAGTTCTGAAATGGTTTAAATGTCATTGAAATCACTCTTTCTTTTTTTCTGTCTATCTTTTTGTGATAGAGTCTTCCTTTAGCCACAGCTGACTTGGAAATAACTATGTAGACCAGATTGGCACTGATGTCACAGAGATCTGCCTGTCTCCGCCTCTAAAGTGATGGCATTAAAGCCATAAATGGCTCCTAATGATTTTTTTTTAGAATGCTTCACCTGTGACAATATCAGAGACTGTAAATGTGTTTGTAACTTTTGGTGCCTAATATATTTCATGAAAAAAAAAGATAAAACATTCAGACATTGTATTTTGGGCTAAATTCTTTGTATCTGTGGATCTTTTCCCATTTAGCTCCTAATTGACTACATTTTATGGTTTCCTTTTATTAGTTTTTCTATATTTGTCTTATCTTCATTTTTCTTATTTTATTTCCCACCTGTAGACACTTGTATTTGTAATTTAAAACTGATAGTGAATGGTTAATTAAATGATTTTCATTTTTTATTATGATATTTGCATTTTGAACAGATATACTATCCTCTGAATATAGCTTTTTCTCTACCTTGAAAGTTTTGAGGTATTTTTATAATTCCTTTCTTTTTATTGATCTATAGAAGCTTTGCATTTTGGACTAAAGTTGATCATAATATTTTAGTTGCACTAGCCCAAGGTTAGACTCTGTATTGATGAGTGTTCTCTAAAGACTAAGAATTGATAAAATGAATATATATATATATATACACATATATGTGTGTAGGTATTTATTAGATTGGTTTAAAGATAGAATGTGAGTAGTCCAACAAGGTTGTGCTTCACTGGAAAGTCTAGTTGCTCAGTCCATGAGGCTGGATGTCTCAGGAGTCCCAATCTGGTGCTGGAAGCCTGAAGGATTCCTGGAGGTAGCTCGTCTTCAGTTTACATTGGAATCTGAAGAAGTTGGCACTATCTGTGAAAGTATGCCACAGCAAAAAGAGATGAATTCACCAGTGAGAGTCAAGATAAGCAGGCAAAAAGCAAAAGCTCCCTTCTGCCAAAGCCTTTTACATGGGCTGACACCAGAGAGTAATGCCCACATTTATGGTGAGTCTTCCAGACTCAAATAATTCAGTCAAGATACTCTTTCTCATTTCATTCTAGATCCAGTCAGGCTGACAACCAAGATTAACCATCACAGACAATCATATCTTCGAATATTTCTGTCTGGTAAACTAGAGTATCCATGTTTTATTTTTACTATTTATTTACATTAGTTTCAGTCTTATTTTAATCTGTGATTTTTTAAATCTTACATCCCATATGTGCACACAGATGCAAACACATTTGTGTAAATGACTACATGTATATATATATATATATATATATATATATATGTGTGTGTGTGTGTGTGTGCATGTGTGTGTGTAAATTGAACACTGCTTAATGATTTTGAACTGACTACAAGTTAAATAGGAGAATTTGCTTTCTCTTAATCACTTACATTGTGTAGAGATATTTTCTTAATTTGTAGACATCACGCTTATACAATACTTAAGATATTTGTCTAAGCAAAAATAGATTGAGCTCCTTTCCCTTGGTGAACATGATTTTCAGTGATGTATCACATTACATGTCTTCACAAGCTTGTTAATTCTTCAAGTATTCACTGAGTGACCTCAATCTACCAGACTCAAACTATTGAAGACAGAATATGATGCCCGAGAGACATCACACATGTTGTGTTCAGTGCTGAGCCTTTAAGACTTTGGATTCCATATCTTCTCAGGTTTTTTTTCACAGTGTACCTCAGAGTCCTAACATTCTTATGCAGAAACGAGTTTAGGAATTCACCATTCTCAAGGGTTCCATCTTTGTCCTCTTTATCCTTCTTCACCTGTGTGCTGAGATCATTTATCCAAACACTACCTATAGGCAAGTTACCTCTAACCAAGGTAAACATCACACACAAAGATTCGCAAATTCTACAAGGAATGAGATTCTGTTTTCTGTTTCCTCGGTGTATAATAATTTTGGTCGTCTTATTTAATAATCCCGCTCTGCACTCAAGCACCTTGTTTCCATGTATCATTATTTTAGTATCTCTATCTTCTTCTCCATTTCAACTGCAGTACTCTTCATTTCTTCAAGCTTGTCCTTTACATAACTAACTTCATTTGTTAGTGTGTGAGTGTGCATGAGTGTGGGTGTACATGTGCCGTGGAATTCATGTGGAGGTCAGAAAACAACATGCAGGAGTCTCTCCTTCTACTATGTGGGTTCCATGGCCTGGAGTAGCCAGGTTTGATGGTAAGCACCTTTACTTGCTGAGCCATCTAGCTGGCCCCTGACTTTATTTTCTGAAAGTCAGTTGTATTGATTGCTGCTTCTGATGTGAATTTTTACACACAAAAACATAATTTGCTTTAATTTTTCCTTAGCTATGCCATTTTCTACTTTATCAAATGTTCCTAGGTTTTCAGTCTCCTTTTGGATATGTTCATTTAATTTTAAATTGTGTGTTTTGGTAAGCTGAATATGGGCTATTTATTCGGAAGTTTACTTGAGAACAGCTCCTGTGAAAACTAAAAGTCAGAATTGGACAAAGGAGAACTTGAGTTATAAGGTAGCTTCAAATAACAGTGTTATGAGATAAAACTGGCTCACTAACGTTCTCTGTCAGATCAAGATGACAGGCCTGAACACTCCTACCTTGCCCAGTAAATGATCATGATGAAAGAGCTTGATTTGTGCATAATGTCTCTGAAGCTAAGACAATCTCAGGCCAATAACTCTTTGTCAAAGGAAACCTGGGTGGTGATCTCAGAGTATGTTGAGATTAATTCCTCCTCATTGTAAACTTGTGTCCCTTATAAGCAACATGACACATCTGGTATGTTCTTCTCTACTGATGATGTCAGCCTGTCCATTGTTGAATGGGAAGTTAATTCTGAGTCAAGTCTTTTTCCTTCCTTCTGTGTGTATGTATGTATGTATGTGTGTGTGTGTGTGTGTGTGTGTGTATTCACTTTTGAACTAGGTATGACGGTGCACATGTGGAGATTAGAGGACATCTTCAGTTTGTCCTTGCCTTCTACCTTGTTTGAGACAGCCTCAGTCATTCATCACTGCATCTGCCCAAACTAGCAGGCCCTCCAGCTTCCTGTTTTTTCAAGTCTCCACTTCCCATGTTGCTGTGGCAACACAGGGATTGCAGACAAACTACAATACCATACCTGGTTTTACATGGATTCTGGGAATTCAGGTCCTCATGCTTGCCTGGCAACAGTTTGACTCCCTGAGTCATTTCCCCAATCTGTCATTTCTTTTCTCAAGATACTATGAGTAGAGTTTTTAAATATTGCTTTCCATTCTTCAGATGTAACTTCATTATTGTTTGTTTGAGTTCAGGAACTAGTGTGTTCTCAGTAAATTTCAGTGAAATGTACTATATATACAAATGAGTAAAATAATGGAGAAAACATTAACCACGACAATAAAACTTCTCTGGATACCAAACTTGAGATTTCCAGAATCATATAACTTGTCACAAATACTTATCGCAATGAATTTTTAAATGCAAGTGTTTTCATACTTATGCCAAGGACATCATCATACTTGATGAAGACACATGGCATTCAAGGTCAGTACTAGAAAGAGGCAGGCGTTTCAATATCCAGACTTGAAGAAGCACTTGACAAAGTTCCAGAAAGCTCGTGGAGATTCATCATTCGGGTGGATGTGTGAGTATATGGGAGAGTGTTCTTATTTCTTAACCATACTGTCAAGTTAGTAAAGGAGAAGGGGACAATTTATTTAATATTAAATCTGTTCATCACACATGTCAGGCTGAATTTCAGGAGATTGGAAAAAGGAGCTTTTGTCCTTTTGCTTTGGTACTACTTGTGCTGGAACATTTGAGAAACACTTAAGGGAGGATTAACCTTTTGAATGTTGTATTGTTATAGAAAATACCTTCAATTTATCCCAGTTTTCAAAAGAGTTCTTTTTAGTGGTGAAGTCTGAACAGATGAAATTATTTTCTCCAAAATTTGCATGTTTTCAAAACAACTACCAATTTCATACACTCTGAAATGAATCTATGTCCCAGCTTAAGAAAAAAAAAAAACTATTTTCACTGATAAAAGGGTGAAATATATTTGTGTTCTAGCATCCTGCAAAAAAATACACATCATGTTGCCCATGAAGGTCTGTGAATGTCAAATATTTAGAAACATTATCAAGAAAGAAATGGATAGGCTAAAAATTCTTGATTTTGTTCTAAAACAAGAACAATCTTGATTCTCTCCCCTCTGGAAACTAATTGAACACTCCTGTTACAAGTTCTTTCAAGCTCTTTTTCCTGGAGCTCCTTTCCTTTCCAGAAAATATTTTAAGCTCCCTTTGTTATCTCTTCAGTCTTAATATTGCAATTCCTATAGAAAGTGTTATTTTATCCATCATGGCAAATTGCACATCCTTTTAAAAGACCACTTCTCCTTAAAACTACAGTGAACACATTAAAAAAAAGCCTCCTTTCTATAATTAACATATTTTCATCATGAAGATGAATTTTCAAAATGGAACAAGATATTTACTGACATATCATTCATCATTTAGGTATTAAAAAATAATTAACGAGTGTGATATAGTTTTTGAAAAGTCAAATGAGACATGTTGTAGCTTTTGAAATCAATCTTAAAAAGTTCTTACTCTCATTTCTTTAATTTCTAATATAGAAAGTATTTGATGGACATTTTTGAGATACTAGATTGAATTATTGGAATATATAGCCCAACCAGCCAGAAAGGGAAACTGAGTTCTACAGAGGCAAAACAATTTAACTGTGATATTAGAATTCTCAGCTGTAAACATCAGAATCTAAATATACCATTCCAGATCTTCATCAAATATGTGATGATGCCTTTGGCTTACATCTGAAAACATTTACATTAAAAGAATTTGAAATAAGCATTTATAACAAGTTATATGAATCTGTAAATCTTAACTAGTTTTAGATAGCGAGAACAATTTTATTGTTGATGCTATTGCTTTCTTTCCTTGCTCATTTGTCCTTACAACATGTTCCATTGAAATGTATGAAGCACATAGTAAGTCCTGAATATTGTATTATGACACAATGGCAACAAACAGATCTGATGTTTGGCCTTATTTCCACTTATGGGAAAAGAACTTTGAGTTGCTCATTGAGTGATTAGAAGGCCAGGGTTTGGGTTAAATTTCATCCTGAGTATGTATGGCTTAACAGGGAAGGATGTACCCCAGCTACAGGACACTGTCAAGGTCCCCCTTCAGTGTCTGTCATCCTGGAAACTCAGGAGAGGCAGCTGCTTCCCTTACATTACAGAGGATTCTTTCTGTTCTGCTTCTTTGACTCAAAGTCTAGATTAAATGAGCCTACGTGACATAATTAGATCACAGGTCAGGGTCTCAATCAAAGCTATCACAAAATCTAGACCAAAAGGTAAACTTTGTCTGCAGTCTTGGAATTTCGTAAACATAAAGGGATAGGATATTAGGTATGACTACATATCAAGAAATGCTCATTTCTTTATCTTTCTTCTCCTCTCTATCCCTCATCTCTATGTCTCTACCCTACTTCTCTAGTTACAGATAATCATGGCAGATTATAAGAATGAAACATGCCTTATCAGGAAATACCTTGAATTATTGCTTATGCTCCCAACCACCAAAGATTATTTCAGGAGAATTTGTAATCCTGAACATATATACCCTTTTGTTTAGATTACTCTGAGAAGTAGAGGTATTTTGCAAAATTTAGAGGGAAAGCCATTTTAGATCCAGGAATCCTAGTATGAAACTAGTCCTCAGTAATGTCAGTAAAACATTAAAATGGGTAAAGATCCAGGGAAGCAAAATGAAACTACAGAAAAGGGGAACAAATTATTCATATCTGAAAATCACTTTCTAATGTATAAAACATAAAGATCTCTAGGAAGTGTCAAGATGAAGGAAGGCAGAGTATACAAATGACCTCACCTCCACAGGCATTCTCCTTCTCCTGCAGTGTTATGTTTATTTAAAGAATTGGTTCCCTCACTAGTGCGTCCCAGTGAGCAGCACAGGGCAGAGAAAGCTTTCTTTCTGTGGTCCCTTCTCTCAAATCCCAGCGCTGTCTTCTCAGTCCACTCTCAGGGGCTGTATCATTCCTTAGACCTTTAATCCCCTGTAGCATCCTTTCTCTACAGTGCATCTTGCACTGCTGCCTTTGCACTGACCCATTTCTCCATTTCTTTCTCTAATTAGCTCCTACTTACCAAGCACCTTAGTCCAGCCAGCTTGATTGACATTCTCATTCTCCCTTCTACTTGCAGAAGACTCCGTGCTGAGGGGTTTTCAAGGGAGCCATAGAGATGAAGTAACAATGCAATGGATTTATTAAGTCCTCTGACTTGTCCAACCATGTCAGAATGATTTTTTCCACAGATACCCTAAACTGATGTCAAGGCTGAGATGCAATAAGCTTAAAGGTACTGGTTGATGAACTAAGACACCAAACAAGATTGCATTGCCAGTTGGCTGAGAAGCCAAAACAGAATGCATACATCTTCCCTAAATTAGCCACAGTGGATAATCTGAAAACTGTAGAAGTCACATTAGGTTGGTATTATGAGGGCATGTTTTTGCTTTTTAACCAGCTCTAAAATTCAAAACACAATTTAAAATAACTAAATAACAAAATATAATAAAAACAAAACCAGACATAACATAAATATTGATGAAAACTTGACTTCAAAATGTTCCATATGCTACGCTGGAGAGAGGACTGCATGATAATTTATTGTTCTTCCAGAAGACTAGAGTTGGTTTCCCCATGCCCACAATACCTCCACCTCCAGGGGATCCCACTTCTCTGGCTTCTATAGACACTTACACTCATGTGCACAGTATGTTCTATGTATAAGTATCCTTACACATGCTCATAAAAAATATAAATCTTAAAAAACATTTTCCTATTTCCCTGGCTGCACAACAAATCCTATACAGGACTGATATTAAACACAAATAAACTGCTCACTAAAAAATTAATTGTGTTGTATCTTCACTAATACAAATAGCAAGGGGTAGGCCTGTGAACAGGCAGACAGCATACACAATAGACAAAGAATGGTACAGCTACGGATGCATGAATCATGTGAGCATCATATATGTACCAGTAAAGAAAAAATATAATAATTTTAAAGTAACAAATGGTAAAGGAAATTGGGAACAGAAATGATATCACTGGTTACTACATAAAATCTCAGTGGAATTTTAAGAAGTTATGTAAAATAAACAAAGCAGATTATAAAAGTGTAAAGAATAACAAAGATGACAGAGGTTCTTCATGAAAGGCACATATAGAAGTATGACCACACAAACACACACACACACACGCACGCACACACACACACACACACACACACAAATAAACCTGAGTAAATACTGGAATATACTGAGAGAGATTGCATATAAAGAAAACTTCAAGTAGAGGACACATGATAAAACGTTTTATAAACATTGCACTCATGTCAATAATCTTACATTTGTTATAAGAAAATGACTTACATATTCCAAAAATTTGTTATTATAAAATAAAAGTTAATCAGTTTCCCCAAATATTTGTAACAATATTGACAAAGAATCGCATGTTATAGTCTTCAAAATTAAAAAAAATGCAGATATATTAATGAATAGGTTTGAGGCTCTAATATGTTAAAATGATAAAAATACAAAGAATGTTTTCTATAAAATGAATGAAAAATAAGGAAAGATCTATGTAATATTTCTCTATACAAAGCAACACGTTACCACAAAATTACAGCTTTTCCTTTAATCCAAATTTCCTTGGGCAAAGAGACCAGTTGAGCTCAGCTGCTATTATCAGACTTCAGAAGGTTAATTTAGCTGGCAGGCTAATCTTTCTATTATAGAATGAGGAGTCCTCTTTCCAAGTTCACGTTGTGAGAATTCTTTTGGCTAGTGGACTAAGGGCCTTCCATTCCTACTGACTGTCAAGTGAAGCCATGGTTGTATCAGCAGACCCTGAAGTTCCTGGCCATGTGGCACCCAGAGATGTCCTCACAGTATGGTTGACGTGACCTGAAAATATGCAGAACAATTTATCTCTAATCTGTTCTCTCTCTCTCTCTCTCTCTCTCTCTCTCTCTCTCTCTCTCTCTCTCTCTCTCCTCTCTCTCTCTCTCTCTCTTTCCCTCTCTCTCAAGTTGATGGAGTAACTATCCCAAACTTCCATGTATCACTGACTGCCACCAAGTAAAAGACTCTATCGTCGGCAAAGCATGGTAGCTCACACCAGTATTCCCATCACTTAGGAGGTGTTGGGGGGTGGGGGGTAGAGGCAAATTAAGAGTTCAAAGTCATTTTTAGCCCTTTGGCTGGGATTTCAAGGCCAGTTTGAGCTACTTGAGAATATATACTATATATGTATATACATATATATATATTCCATTTCTACAAGAGAAGGGATTATACAGAGTTATGAGTTACTCATTCACTCATTGTACATCAGCCTCCAGTTCTGCATAGCATATTTTTCTGTGCTTGTTTTTTGATAAACCCCACACGAAAGTGCTCAGGTACATACAAAAACACACAGAGAAATGATAAGCATTCCTTAATAAAACTGAAATAGGAAACAAAAGGAAGAGTGGGCACAGAGTAAAAAGACCGAAGTCTCAGGGTAAATTCAATACAATCTCACTTTGAAAGGCATGCAAATATTCAACTTAAAACATCAAATTATATCAAAAAGAAGGGGAATTAAATCCCCAAACTCCATAGAACAAACTCAAATATACTCCTCTATTTCAAGTTAGTAAGAGCTACCCTGTGGAGACAAGAAAGCTGAGGAAAATAATTCCAGGACTCATAATGTTCATCATATACACTAAGACAAAATTAAATGTACAAAAGCAACATATGCATTCTGGACTCTTGATGGTAGTTTCATTTTTATAGTGATATATGAAAAGCTATTCTGAAATTATTATTCTGTGTTATTAGAAACTGAACTAGGGACCTTTGTGCTACCAAATTTCTCCACAGAAACAATGTGTGTGTGTGTGTGGGAGGGGGGATGTATGGCAGGAACGTAGTCCATGGGAAGCAAAGCAAAGATAAGCCTTTGGCAGCACAAGCATAAGGCGATTGCTCATTCCCATGGCTACGGACATGGAGGCATAAAGCCTAAACAAAAGGACCATCCAAGGATTCCCTTCGTAACTTTCCTCAGGCCTGACTCTACCTGCCATCTTCCAAATACAGACACAAGCCAGGGGCCAAACACTCAGAACATGAGTTATCAGAGATATTCCAAAAGTCACACCATAACAAAAATTAAACAGTGATCATATCAACACTGTTGAAAACTGAAGTTTTCATTGTGAACGAAGAGAGATAGTTATGAGGACTGGAGGAGATACTGAAGAGCTCTTTGGGTTGAATGATAATTGAAGGGAGTTCTACTGTCTGAGGTTGGAATCAGCTCAAATTGGAAATCAGTTTAAAATACTATTCTCTCCTATTCAGAACTTGGAGCCTTTGAGGAAGTGGCTCTCTCTGTATGTAGGAAACAAAATGAAGAATGATCTCATTTCACTGGAGAGCAAAAGCATCCTGCAAAGCAAATAAATAAATAAATCTATAGGCAAATACCAGAATGATTCAGATTTCATCTGAAAGCAGCTTTCACTATTGAGTTCTGGGAAATGTTTGTCCTCAAAATAAATATCAATTAAGGAAATAAATTAAAGCAGAAAGGTAGTGATAAGTAATAGGTGAGGGTTGATAAACAAGAAAAAGGTCTTTAAAATTTGAATGACAACTAATTAATACGGAAGTATGATAAAACTGGAAAATTACTATGTTCAGCCAACAGTACCAGAAATCAGTCAGAAATCAAATCAGATTTTATATTTGCATGTGTTTTCATACATTTCTAAATGTTACATTACAAAAGGGAACATTATTAAATATACGTTAGAGAAAATGGACTACTCTTCTCAGCACTGGGAAATACGTCTTATACAGTCATGATGTGGTTCCTTGAGACTCATTCATGCTCCATTTCAATAAAACATGGTAAAATAGCCAACTGAATCAAACAGAAGCAACAGATAAACCCAACCTATGACATAATGTTAAGAATAGCATATTTTTAATTTTCAAGTTTTGTTCAATTAATTTTTCATATTAATGTGCAGTCCAAGTATCATTATGGCACTTATTTATTTCTTTCCTTCTTTCTTTTTTTTTCTTTTATGTGTATGCTATGCCTGCATGTGTGTAAGTACACCCCTGTTGTGCAATGTCCATGAAGGACAGAAGAGGGTGTCAAATCCCCTGGACATGGAATTAAGGACAGTTGTTAGCATCCATGTGGGTGCTAGGATTTGAACCCAGGTCTTCTGCAAGAAGAACCAGTGCGCTTAACCACTGAGCTATCGCTCCAGTCCCTGTCACAGTATTTTCAAACACAAGTTGTTTTTAGTTGATTCTTCTACTGTCCCTTCCTCTTCCTCCCTCCTCACCTGCATCCCCTCCACCCAGTCTCCTTTCCCTTTATGTCAGGTGTGTCCCTTTGTCTTTTTACTATCTTGGTCTGCTTTCTACTTTTTCAGACTTTACCCCTATCTACTCCTATTTATAAACATACATGTATACATTAAAGGCTAGGATCTACATATAGAGAGAACCTGTGATGTTGTATTTCTGAGTCTTGGAGAATTCATGTTATAAAATGATTTTCAGATCTTTCCATTTTCCTGTAAATTCCATAATTTTACTTTTCTTTACAGCCAAGTAAGTCTCCACTGTGTGCATCTCCCACAGTGCCCTTAGTTTCACCTGTGGATATACAGCTACACTGATTTCTCTTCCTTTTGCTATTGTAAATTGAGCAGCAATAAACATACATGTACACATGTCTCTGTGGTGGGCTATGGAGTCCTTCCGTTATACACCTATGAGTGGTATAGTTGGGTCAATGGTAGCTCTAAATATTTCATTCTAATGAATGTTGGTACCATGAAAACCAAATACAGATGATATGCTGCAGATTAAAAAGTCTAAAGCTATAATCCTTAATTGAGTGAGTGATTTAAGCCAGACTCCACAATGGAGAGAGAAGATGCTAGAAAGAGCATTGATGGAACAATTCTAGAAATGGAAAGTCATTGCAGATAAAATGAACATTTTGTAGCAATGTTTACTTAAGTAACTTTTACTATAGTTATTTTTAAAATATTTTTGTTTCCTTAAAATCGTTTTTATTACACTTTTTATTTATTTGTTTGTTTATTTATATATTTTTTTATTTGGTGGGGGAGTATGTATGCCATGGCATTGCCTAGCAAAGTACAGCTTGTGGGGATCTCTTTTCTCCTTTCACTATGCAGGGTCCACGGATCAAATTCAGACTCTTAGTCGTCGGGTCAGCAAGCACCTTTACTCAGTGAGCCATCCTGATGTCCAATATCTTTACCCATAGGTTCAAACGTAGCAAGGTGAGAAAGGCTATAAAAATGTATGCAGATATTCAAATGGTTCCTAAGATGGTACAAAATAAAAGAGGAATAGGAAGTGAATCTTGAAAACATGAGGCATATATTTTATGCATTTTGTAAGTTTTAATAATGTTAAAATATAAGGAGAAGAGTGCTGAGGACACAGAATGCACAGAAATGAAGGGCAATTTACACAATACTTGATAAGTCCTGACATATATACGTGTGTGTGCGTGTGTGTGTGTGTTTGTGTGTGTGTGCCTATGAATGGTTAAAACAAAACCAAACATCCTCCTGGAGGAACCCTGATCCCTCTTTATATGCAAAGGAAAGCTCTGCTGCTGGAGAAATCAGTCTGCAGTAGAAGAGAGGGCTTCATGCAGTAAGCAGCACGAATCCCTCTCTGGGACTGAGGCAGAGTTGAATGAAAAAGTGGCTTTTGTGCCAGCAACCTCTTCGTAGCACATTTGTCCTCAGCATCTGAACTGAGATGGGAATCGCACACTGGGGCAAGCAAAGCTCAACACATGTCACTGCCTCAGCGGATTACTTCAGAAAGAGTGCATTGTGCCCAGACTCAAGAGAAAACCAGCCAGAGTGCCTGTGCTTGATAAGTGTATGCTGGTATGAGAAATACTTGAAGGAAATCAATCTAGAAAAGTTTGCTTTGAATCATGATTTTGGAGATTTCTGCCCATGGATAATTGGTCCTGATGTCTTTGCAAAGGCAACAAAACTTGTTTGAAGTCACAGTGATTTGGTTTTCATAGATAAAACCTAGTGGTATTTAGATTCCCTATTCTATTCATAATGAAACTTACTGTCTCCCACCTGATGTATAATGCATAGTATGTGTCCCAATGTTCTTCAGTGTTCGTTCATCCAGTGGAACTTGGTTAAACTACCAAGAATTCCGTCCTTCTCTCTCAGGTTCCTTCTTTCCCTTTACCTCCCTGGTACCTTTCTATTTTTCTTGTGCCTGCAGTTACATTAGGATAAATACTCACATATAAGGATTTATTGCTAGTATTCACAAGAATGTAGAAGACAGGGATTACTAAGGGAGAAATAGATAAATTTGGAATATTTAAATGAGAAGGGTAGAAAGGCCTATACAAGGAATGATGGGGATAAAGGGAAAGAAGGAGCTCAAAAGAGGTGGGACCATAAGTTACTGGTATTATCAAGGGAGAAATGGAGAAAATGGGACACTTCAAATGGAGAAGACATGAAAGGAGGTTTAGATGTGGAGAAAGAGAGAGAGAGAGAGAGAGAGAGTGAGAGAGAGAGAGAGAGAGAATGCTAAGCTAGTGTAAAACACCAGAGGGAATAAGATCAGTTTAACAATTTAAGGACAGATTCCACATATAATATTTCTACATGTCTCCAAGTACATAGCTAAAGGCTACCTAAAAAAAAAAAAAAAAAAAAAAAACAGTGCCAGACAGAAGAAACCTTCCTTTGAGAGGTTTGCCAGGGTAGTCCAAGAGACTCCCCAAATTACACAGGCTACTGCCACAGTCCTTGCTTGCCTCCCAGCTCTTCAAGTTAAGACCCTATTACTGAAAACAAGACATGCTTTAGAGACTAGATTTGGAAAAATAAGAGTTAGATCTGACCTGGAAGTCACTTCCCCTGGAGGCTAGATTTCATAGCTCTGGGGAGACTATGCAAGCAACTAAGGGAAAACATCAGTTGATGATCCAACACCAGTTTCATGACTGAATAATGATCTGAAAGACCAGCACAGCATAGGACACTGCTGCAATAGTGGTACTTTTCTATTGAGGGGAATCAGCAGTGACCAAATTGGTCTTAAATCCCACTCAATGGGAGGAAGCCCATGTGTGGTATTGGAAACATAGATACACATGGCTGAAGAGGTCATAGATCTTAGAGAAATCCCCAAGGTTGTCACATCCCTAGACTAATGTAACTTCTTACTAAGTGCAAAATAAGTATCCTTATATTTACAACCAAGTATCCCAGTCATTACCCATCAACAAAGCTTCTTTTGTAACAGATGGAGACTACTACAGAGGACCACCACTGGTCACACACAGAGATTGTCTGTGAATTGCCCAAGCCTAAGCCACACATCTGCAATGCAACCTGTACACTTAAAGCTCACACAAAATAGAGTCTCTCAACTCTTATTAATGAAGCTCCATCATGTAACAGAGGGCCA
Organism: Eospalax fontanierii; assembly: GCA_035773235.1. Classification (NCBI taxonomy): domain Eukaryota; kingdom Metazoa; phylum Chordata; class Mammalia; order Rodentia; family Spalacidae; genus Eospalax; species Eospalax fontanierii. The sequence continues at coordinate 48,068,234 of CM069529.1, read as the reverse complement.
GTAACACAAAGGATTACAAATGACCAAAGCATGGAGATTAGGAGTGGGAAGAGTGCGAGTCTCTGGACAGGACTCCTGTATTAAATTTCACTCACCCAGGGTTCAGGGACCATTTCAGAAGAGGGTATGGAAAGACTCTAAGAACCAGTGAAGAGGCGTGACCATATAGACATAGAATCCCACAAGCTGCTGGGATCTTCAAGCTCATATGAACTACAGCAATGGTTTCAGATTCAAGACCCGTGAAAATTCAAGTAGACAAGAACCCAGCATGGAACTGGGGAAACAGCCAGCAAACCCCAATCTCTGCTGAAGAGATATTGGCAACTGATTACTGTTGTGTGAGGGTAGAAATGGATTCTGGATAGACTGACTAGACCTCAGTATATGAGCTTGCACTGAGCATCATTTGGTGATACTAACTTGACACAGTAGACCTTGGCATAGATGAAAGAATGTATGGATTCCAGATGGGATGCTATGGGAATGGTGCCAGTGGGGAAGCGAATATAAAGATGCTTCAGTTTGATTGAGATCATCTGTATGAAATACACAATGATTCAATTTTATATTTTTTTATCTCATGCTTTCAGAGAGTGTCTGTCCACTTCCAATATCCAAAAGTTTCTGGGGGATGGGGAGTTTGTGGTTTCTGACCAACTTCCCATGTCTATTCGGAATTGTGTGTGGTTTGAGCTTGCATGGGACTTGTACATGTTGTCACCATTGCTGTGAATTCATGTGAGTAACTTACCTGTAATCTAGAAAACTATATTTCTTTGTGGTCACCCAACACTTCTGGCTGTTACACCCTTTCCACTCCCTCTTCCACAATTATCTCTGGGCTTTGGGAAGCAGAAGTTCAGTATTGGTGTCCTATTCAGGAACAAACACTCTGTAACTCCTTGCTCTCTGCACTTTGGCCATTTGTTGGTTTCCGTATAAATCACCATCTGCTATATAAGGAAAATTCTCTCCTGAGAGCTGAGAGATACATTAATCTGTTGGTATCACAAGAAGTCATTAGGAGTCAGTTTTATACAATAGCTATTTAATAGAAAACTAGTATTAAGCTCTCCCATGTCCTATGATCTGTCTAGGCTCAGGTTCCTAAGCCTGATACCAATGTGAGATATGGGCTTGATGCTATGAAGTCAAGTGGTTGGTTTGTATCATTAGAGAGTAGTTTGCTTGTACCATAATATTTGTGTCACTACTGAACCTGTAGATATAACTTGTCAAACCAGTTGCAAACAGGACTCACCTCTGGGTAAGGCTGATGATAACTGATGATTATTTTTTCTTCTTGTAGCATGCAGAGCACCTTCCAGCACTATGAATGCTAGCCAGTGGAGATGAGGCTCTGAAGTCAGCACCAGCTTGATTTCTCCTTGCTTTTTCTACAGCTCATGTAAGTAGTATCTTTAGCAGTAGGATTGTACTATCAAGTTCTAGTTGGTAACCAAAGGCAGAGACAATGACCAATATTGTTTGAGGGTCTATGGGACCCCCGGTCAGCAGCTTCTAGAGAGGGTATCCATTCCTGGCATTGAAATTTTATTTTGTTACTCTGATACGTAGCCTGGGCAATGTCCCCCTGTGATAAGGTAACTCCCTTCATGTTTTTTATAATATGTGTGTAAATACTTTTAGGAGATTCTTCTCTACAGGCCTTTGGAGTCACTTACCCTTCCCCATGCACCTCCTCTCCATTTAACCTCACTGCGCTAATGTTCCCCTCTCTGCCTTTATATCGCTGCCTTCTACCACCCTCCGCAGGAAGCCTCTTTCCCCCTTTGTGTTCATTGATTAGTTTCATGAATGATCTCTTTTCAAATTGAAACATGTATGTCTAGGATTTCAGAGCTAGCATCCAACTCTGAGAAAGAACATGTAACATTAGATTATCTTAGAATGCGGTTCACAAAGATAAGAAGAAATTATAAGAAAAGTTTAAAAAATGCATCCAGAAACTCCAATATATTTCATTCAGAATTCCAAAAAGATAAAGACAAATGGGCAGAGAGACAAGGGAGAGGGAAAGGAAGAGGCAGAGGAGCAGGGAGAGTCAGAGAGGAATGTGCAGAAAGGCACAAAAAGAGAGAAGAGGGGACAGAGAGAGGAGAGAAAGATAAAAAGAGGAGAGAACATCAGAGGATAAAGTCAAAATTCCTGTAATTATTAAGAACATAAATTTCCAGAGGAAAAAAATTGCAAAGAAGATGAAATTGAAAATCTGGGGCCATAGAGATAATTCAGCAGTTAAAAATACTCATTCAAGCCCCATTGTCTGAATTTGACCCCACTTAAAAGTAGGAAAGAAACAACACCACAAAATCATGCTCCGACCTGCACATCCATAATATAGCATGTGTCACCCTCACAGTATGCACACATACACGTACATACACATAATAAATAAAAAATAAAAATAAAGAATTTTAAATCTGTGCCATACAAAGGGCACCTGATATTTAAGACTATATAGAACATTTCTTTCTGGACTACATGAAGTGATTTCTTCAATGAAAAAACTATGGCTTTGACCTGGAATTTCTTATGCTTTACTAGTAGGACAAAATAAATGCATTCCTGGATATTAGTGACTCAGAGACCTATTTGGGAGAGAGAGGGAAGAAAATCTCTATGAGTTTGAAGGTACCCTGGTCTACATAGGGAGCACCAGGTCAACTAAGTCAACATAATGAGCCTCTATCCCAAAATGAAGAAAACAGAAAACCTAGAAGAGATGAAACAAATATCACTGGTATTAATCGGTGCATAATTTATTTCAACATAGTTAATGATTAAAACATGATGGTGATAAATTTAAGTTCTAACAATAAATTTACAGCTCATTTTAATGGGAGATTCAGTTAGAAAATTCTAAGGAGTTAAGGCAAGTAAAGTCACATTTATTCATTTTTTTTAATTTCCAACTTCTAATCATGTAAAATTTATGAGATAAAAAATTAAAGATAGCCTAGAGAAGGGTGAAAATATAATGTAAATTTTCTAAAACATCAGAGGGAGGATGGGAAGCAGGGTAGCTGGTGAATGCAGCTGATTCCCTCCCCTGGAGACTCTAGGAGCATCACCAGGCTTTTCTGAGAAAAATGGAGCTAGATTTGGCCAAACTTTGAAAAAAAAAAAGAAAACATTGCAGATTCAGAGAAAAGTCTGTAAAGAAGAAGTAAACCAATTACCAGAAAAGACATTTTACCACAAGGTCTAGGTTGTGTGCTTTCACTTTCAGAAACCTACAGAGACAGAAAAAAGGAAGCAAAGAGAAACCAACAGGTTCACAATGGTGACTGCTCATGAAATATCCAGTTACAGTGCAGTGTCCTGAGTAACAGGAACTGCTCAGAAGGTGGTACTATAGTAGACTTAACAGAGGGTAATGTACTATGAGGAATGGCCTGGAATTCCTATCTGAAGACAGGAGTCTAATTCTGAGTCTGTCAATGGGTAATGTTCTTCAACATGCCCTCCCTACACTTGCAATTCTTTGTTCACTTGGTGAGGAATACGAGTTCAAATCATGCTCACTACTGCATTTCTTAAATGATTTTGGAAGATGGATGGAGCATAGACAGAATTGCAACAAATTTACCTGGGGAGGCCAGGGTTGATATCACCATACTTACTCAATATTTAAAAATAGATACATCCCATCAGAGATGCATGAATATATGGTGTCCATTTGCACAAATATAAATTTCATAAACTTGTACTTAATGAGGCTTGGAGATTTGCCATCATACAATCATATTTTTACAATGATACATACTTATTTTATATTCTATGTTAATATGTACACATATATATGTGTGATATAAGGACACACATACAACACACATACTCACACACATGTGAGACAGTTGTGTTTAAAAACACAGGCATCTGGTCTGCAGAGATGGTTCATTGGCTAAGAGCACAGCCTGCTCTTGCAGAGGACCTGGCTTTGATTCCCAGCACCACATGGCAGCTAACAACCATCCAATGCCCATTTCTGATCTCTGCAGGTACTGCACAACATAGGTGCACTTACAGAGGTGCAGGCAATACACATATGCACATAAATAATAATAATAATAATAATGATAATAAAATTTTAAAATAACACATCCACCTTGTTAACAGTCCCATTTTATTTTCATCTGTGTACTATGTGTTCAGATTATCTTTTGATTTATGAAACTTATCATATTAGATATCTTATTTGGCACTCTGACTCTTTATTCATTCAGGCATTTGCCTGCAATCTACAGAAATGTTTAGGCAGGAGAGTAAGAAGCTAAGCCACAGTGATACTAAGAATGAGGATTAGCCATGACTTACTTTCCTTCATAAAAAGACTGCTTCAATAGAACAAATTTTCAGGCTGGTCTCAATACCAGAAACCACAGCTCAGCCACTGTTCTGGTTCCCTAATTACTTGAGTGCTGAAAAAGGATGAAAGTATCACCCCTTGGTTTATTGTCTACAAAATGGGGTGATTGTCCTTTTCTAAGAGCTATTACAAATATCAAATGGAGGAAGGTTCTTCACAAAGTTCTCAAGCTGCAGATTTTTTGTCTAATCTGTCTTTGAGCTTATGTGTTATCTAGTGTTTTTGTTTTGGTTTGGTGTGATTATTGTGACAGGGCCTCACTATGTACCTCCAGTTAGCCTGGAACACACTATAGAGAGTAGGCTGGCCTCAAACACACAGATGCCCACCTGCCTCTGCCTTATGAGTGCTGAGATCAAAGCTATGTGCAACCACACCCAGCCTATCTAACCGTTATTTATGTTTTGTCTTATATATAAGTATATGTTACCTATGTTTGCTTATAGGTCAATTTTCCTTTTATCATACATTACTTAATACTTTAAGTAAATGATAATATGGACTTCATATTTTGTATATGTGAGGGCAAGTTTTGTGTGTGAGTGCTGGCATATTAGTGCCATGTCACATGTGGAGGTTACAGGTGTATGGATCCTGGTATTCCACCGTGTTGAGGTACAGTCTCCTGCATAGGTCAAGCTCGTTGACCCAAGACTTTAAGGAGAGTCTCCTTTTTCTGCCTTTCTTGGCCACAGGTATGCACTGCAGTGTTGAGGTAGGTCAAGAATTGAAGTCTTACATCTGAGTGGCATTTTCTTATTAAGAACAAAATCATTAGTGAGAGATTGTGTAAATAACATTTTATATAAACTTAAACCTAATGTCTGGGAAGTGTAATTCCTTATAGTCTTAAAGAAGCATACTAATCACTTTAATTTTTGGGTTATACTTTCCTTTTGGGTGTTTAAGATCATATAATTTGGCCTAAATAAACCAACTTAATTTGATTCTTAAGGTCAGTTCAGTATCTATTCCTCAGGGGGATCACATGGGCTTAAGGAGCCCCTGGCTCCATAGGCCTTTGTTTTACCAGTTCCATTTATGGGTGGGTCTCCATCTCCAGCACAGCTGTTGTGCTCCAGCCATGCCAGAGAATGGAGGACGATCGAACGGGACCTCAGGTGGCTTAGAGTGCGGCGGGAGGAGTTCTCTCGCGGGAGACTACGTCGGTGGGTAGTTCGGTTATTAGAGCCAATGCAGGGGTTTATATAGGGAAGCCTCTCTGACCATTACAGAAGGCGGGAAAGGTCGGGTGTTGGGGTAAAGGCGGGAAGGTTGTGGAAGTTCAGGAATGAGGAAACGAAACCCAAAAACCTGGTTCTGGTCTGGGGTGGGGGAAAGGAAGATTCATATCTTCCTGAGGCCAGGTTATCACACAGGCAGAGCAGGTCAGACACCTGCCATCCCTTTAGGGTATCTGGAGTTGCTTGCCTTGCTCAATACCCAGATCCCCACATATAGTTAGTTGGTTAGTTAGTTATTGAGTTATTGAGTTAGTTAGTTAGTTAATTAGTCAGTCAGTTAGTTCGTTAGTTAGTTAGGAAACTCAGCAGAGAGAATTATTTAGGTCTCAGCTGAGAGTTCTCAAAGAAAAGAATTGAAGGTAAAGCTGAATATGCCGTTGAGGGAAGACAGCAGGTTTAGATGAAAAGCTTTTGGTATTAAAAAACCCAAGGAAATATCACAAGAGATCAAATATGGAAATAATAAAGATAATAATTTTGTACTCATGTTAAATGTCCTTGAATTAACACATATTCATTCAAGATGGAATTTTCTCTATTTGCACCAGTCTGCTATCAACTTGGGTCCATCATTTCAGCAAAGAGTTTAGGATGATGTTTATAAACAATCACATTATTTTTTATCTAATTTCTTGGTAGTCTGAATCATTGTGAAAAGTAAATCCACAAAACTAATGACTCTATGGAAAACTATGTATTATTCCTTAGAATAATGGAGTTTTCTTATGTTTGTTAACCAGGTAGACACAAGCAGTAAAAGAATATTGTTGGATTAAAGTACCATTTACCAAACAATAACCCATATTTAGGCCTGTGAGAAATATACTTCAACTTCAAGTTCACAGAAGAGAGTACTCATATTCAAAACACAAAACAATTTATTGACGGAGAGGGAAATTAAACTTGGGTATGCATTATAACACCCTTGATATTTAAGTCACAAGCAAGTGGTGGATACAGGATGGAGGATGGAGGGGTTGTTGAGCAATACACACACTTCAACCTATGGTTATCCCAGGTTCGAAAACCCAAACATTAACTATCCCTTCACAGTGCCTGATGAATAGTCATTTGTGACTCCCACAGATAGAAGTAAAGCCTGACTCCACTGAAACCTCACATAAAACTCTAGTTTTACTGGGTACGTTGATCATCCTTTTCGGAAACGACCTTTATGCAATAATGATGAACATTTATCTAGCATTCCTGTGACTGAAACGCTGTCCTAAGTGCATACATACACTGACAAGCTGGAAAAACGACATCCACATTTCTGAAAAAGAAGATGTGAATGTTACCTCACGTAGTCCAAGTATCTGGCAGCACTGGATATGTTGAAGATGATGAAATAAAGGGGTGATCTTCATTCATCCCAGTGAGCTCTAAATATAGTTCAAGTGTACTGCTATGGAAAAGAAAAGGGGCGATTTAACACTGAAAGACAGAGGCATTGTGAAGAGTGAAGCTGGCTTTTTACTGCCTTTGAAGATAGAACAAAGACCAGTATCCAGGAGTGCAGTTCTGAAATGCAGTAAGAAAGGAAACCGATTCTCCCGGAGCCTCCAGACTGAGCTCTTCTTGTTTTGACACTTGAACAGCATAGCACACTTCCAGTCTCCAGAAATAAGAGACAGAGAAAGACTCAACAGGCCTTAACACATGTGACACCATGCATGAAAAACACTGAGGGGGGGCTATGGGGAGAGAAAGATGGGGAGGAGTTTAAATATGATTAAAATGTATTCTACAAAATGCAAATTCATTCAATAAACATATATGTCAAAAAAGATTTTTTAAAAAAGATGAGTTTTGATTCAAGTCTTCCCATTTAAGACTGTCTTTAGAGCTATAGAACATTCATATATTTGAATTATTCAATCTAATTTTCATGGACTGTGAACCCAGAATATTTCTAAACATGATATGATACAAACTTATAAATAAATTGTGAGTTATGCCTGAGCATATGTTAATCATTTTTTTATCACCTGTCTTGTAATATTTGCAATGGTATGTAACACAGGTTAGTTGTTAACAAACAATATTTTAAGTTATTTTGTACTTTTATAGTTATAGAATTATATTTGCTGACTCATTATGCAGTATTTTGAAAATGTAGAAATAATGTGATTAATTCTGAGCCCTTGTGTCCCAGGGTATGCATCCTTAGTATTTATGTTTATATATTTCTGTATTTTAGGCTGATAGTTTTATTAGTTTTACATAGTTGCAGTCTTAAATGTAGGATTGTTTATTATATGTACATAGCCACTTTAATATTCTATACCTACACTGAGGAATATGAACTATATATATCCAGAACAACATGCTTCTTTTTCATTTCTTTATTCTTTCTTTATTCTGATCATTACACGTGAGTATAAAATAAGGAATAAAATGTATAGAATTGCAATGTTAAAGTCCTCAGCTCCTGTGTCCAGTTCTGGTAGGTATTTCTAAATTCCCAACATGAATGGATGATGATGATGATGATAGATAGATAGATAGATAAATAAATAGATAGATAGATAATAGATATATGATACAGATGACAGGGAGAAGAAAGAGAAAAGAGAGAGAGAAAGAGAGATAGAGAGAAAGAAATGAGTGAATAAGCACAAGTACTGTATACTGCTCTACTTTCTATTTGACTTGCAATTTTTTGACTCAGCAATGTATAATGGATATGTAATCTAATAAATAAAACTGAGCTTGTTCTATTCAATGACTCTAATATTCCTCAGCATGGTTGTATTATAATTAATATATTAATAGAAACTTAAGTTTTCTCCAACATTTTCTGTTCAAAAGCTTCAGTGGATGTTGTTTTAAACTCTTGATTGTTTCTGTGTGCTTCAACTTCCAAGCAAGCCTGCTGGTCAGCATTTTCATATGTTCTTGTTTGTTGGAGACAGACAAGTTGCTCTCCAAAAATGTGCCGACCCACTTCAATTTATGAGAGTACTATTTCCCCTGTACACCTAAGAACACTGAATATTATGCTGCACTTGAGTCTTAGAAAATATGATAGATTAAAATAGCTTTTTTATTTTCATTGAGAAATGCATAGTTTGCGCATTTTTACATATATATTACTCATTTTCAAAAATTGGCATTCAAATCTTCTGGGCATTTTTCTCTTTTTCATTTATCTTTCTAAATCATAGAATAACTTTACAAGCAATAGCTAAACTATGGAATGCTATCATTATTCAATATTGAAAAAATATTGGATAAACATCTTTATGCAGAAAGCTTTTATACTGCTCGAGATTATAAAATTTTGACAAAATATTAGAAAAAATATGTATTTAAAGAAGATAGACATTTTTATGGTTGTATCTATTTTCAAGATAATTTCTCAACAAAAAGGCAAAATTCATTTCATGGAAACTAAGAAAAAATACTTTAAAAAATATATTTACTTAGGTAGGAAGAAAATAAATCTCATTTTGAGACGCATATAACATAACTAATTTTAGTGACATTGAAAGTTTTCTTATTTGTTTATCTACTTCTTTTTTTATGTTCCAAGTTGCATCTTAAGATCAGTCCTCACTATTCTTACTGAATGTTTTATTGTTATGAGGAGATTCCCACCTTTTAAATAGTAATTATCTATTATTCATTCTTTATGACCAACATGACCTGGACCCCAAGCATAGTATAAGAAATGAAATTGCAAGTCCAGTTCATTCAATTAGAAACTGCATATATATGTGCATTTAACAGGTTGAAAGAGAATGACTATAATAGATATGAAAGCTTTAATACTGATGCATAAGGTACCTGTAACATGGACATGGTGGCTGCAATTGTAGAAATGCATGGACTCTTCACCACCTAGGCATGCAGACACCTAGTGGATAGTGATAGCTCAAAGCAGAATGAAGCATAGCATCCCTGCCTTAATTTTGTGTCTATTTATTTTCCTGTCTTAAACTTTGGGTCAGATTTCTGCTCAGCTCTGTGGCAGTCATGCCAGCAATCTCCTGTGGGCTATCCTTCAAAACTCTAGTAATATGTATTTGACTGGGTCTGCATTTGCCTAATTTATCTTCTCATGCTTCTGCACTGAGGACACCAGTGTCAATAGATGATAAAAAGTTAAGAAAAAAGGCCTAGATGCCTGCACGCATTGTCCTTAGTCTTTCAAGACTGTTTAGCCTTGCAGCCAGATCACTCCATGAAAACACTGCAAGGTCAAGTGAGAATAATTATGCTGAGATATGAAACCAGCTTTCTTCACACTCTAACCAGGAGCAACCTTCACATTAGAACCAAATCGCTCCTTCAAAAAGGAATCACTTCTGCAGAGCCACCTTACAGAACCAGAAAGAAGACAATGAACATCATCAACCAGACCAGTTTAACCAAGAGTGCTTAATTAATGTGTACCTCTTATTTGTGACTGATTCTTCTTCTATTTAAACATAAGGCTAACGTCAGAAACCCCAATAATAGGGCTGGCTCCGGGATACTTATGCTGATGGAAATCCTTTCATGCTTCTTGCAATTACTTTGTTTGCTTTCTTTGAAGGTGATTTATTGGCAACACTAAATTGTACATCTAGACTGCAGTAACAGACCTGCGTCTTTCTGCATGGAGCCATCGGAAGAGACAAGCTATTCAAATACATCATTTTAGATTCTATGGGAACACTGTGTTTTCTCTATATGGCCGCCTTCACAGGTAAACTGCATTTGATTCTTTATAGAGCTGATTAGGATATTTTTTTAATTATGTGCACTTGTGTGGTAGTATATGTAAGTGTCTGGCAATGGATAACAGATCCCCTGAGCTGGAGACAAAGGCAGTTGTGAGAAACTTGATGTGATTGCTGGGAACCTAACATGGATCCTCTGCAAGAACAATGCTACTGAACCATCTCTCCAGTCCTAAAGAGTTGATTCCTTCAAGAAGGATTTGGTAAACAAGCAAGGTGTTCAAAGTCAGTGGTTATGAACATAACATGCTTAAAAGTAACTGACCATTTAAAAAGAAATTTACTGAAAATTACTTTGGAAAACTATGTTTCCTCATGGTCATCCACCACCTCTGACTCATAACATCTTTCCACGCACTCTTCTGCAATGATCCCTGAGTTTTGGGAGGTAGAAATTTGATGTGTATGTCCTATTCAGGGTTAAAAAGTCTGTAGTCTTTTATTCTCTGCACATTGACCAGTTTTTTCTTTCTATGTTAGACACCACCGACTATATCAGGAAACTTCTTGGAGAGTTGAGAGAGACATTAATCTATGGGTAAAAAATAAGTCATGAAGAGCCAGTTTAATACTATAAATATTTAGTAGAAGAAATGGTATTTGTTTCTCCCCTAAGCCCTATGAACTGTCCAGCCTCAGATTCCTAAGGCTGATATCAGTGTCAGGAATGGAATGCATCCTATAAAGCAGGCATTAAATCCATGAGAGTGGTTGGTTACTTCCATATCTATGTCACTATTGCACTGGTGGGCATATTTCTTCCAGGCCAATTACTATTGTATTTCACAAGATTCGTAACTGGATACGGTTGATTTTTTTTTTCATTCAGGTAATGTGAATAGACTATGAAAGATAAACAATAAATGTAACACTTTGAATTCAGCACCAGCTTGATTTCTCCTTTACAACTCACGCATGTAGTGTCTTCAGCAATAAGGTCTTACCATCAACTTCTGGTAAGTAATGTAGAGCAGGGGTAATGGCCAGTATTTGAGCACCTGTGGGATGACTCATCAGCAGCTTCTAGAGAGGAACTCCACTCCTGCATTGGAGTTTTATTATGTTAGTCTATGATATATAGCAGGGCTAATGTCTCCTTGCTATAAGGTAAGTCCTTTTAGTCGCCTTTACAGTGCACATGTATATACTCTAAGGAGTTTCTATGGTGGTGGGTTTCCGTATGGCTTTTTCTGTAGTCCTATAGTACTACTTTTCTCTACCCACACACCCCCATCTGCGCTGCCCTCCCATTTCATGTCCCATTTAATCTTCCTACTCTAATTTTCACCTTTCCACATTCATATCACTGCATTCTACCACCCCTCACAGGAAGCCTCAATTCCCCAGCACATCCATTTATTTTCATGAATGTCTGTATTTTCAAACTGAAACATGCCTATCTATGATTTCAAAACTTTGAGAGAGAACATGTGATATTAACTTTTTGGCATCTGAGTCACTTCACTCAGGATGATTTTTCCAGTTCCATCCATTTATCTGTGAGTTTCATGTCATTTTAAGGGCTAAATAATGTTCCATTACATATATGTATCACGCCCCTGTTTATCAAGCAGTTTAAATTAAAAAGTATTTATTCTTGGGGGCTAGTGAGATGACTTAATGCTTAAGAGCACTGGCTGCTCTTGCAGAGGACTCAGGTTCAATTCCCAGCACCCACATGTGGCTCATAATCGTCCATAACTCCAGTTTTAGGAGATCCAGTATGCTCTTTTGACTTCCCTGAATATGTCACAATAGGGATGCACTCACACACATCCAAGGAATACACTCATACATATAAACACAATGAATAAAATATTTTAAAATTAAATGTAAGTAAAAAAAATAATCCTTTAACCCATGAGAGATTTGTTTTACATATGTTGTTTTGCGAGCATCCAAATACATTTAATTTCACAGACTAGTCACTAGTATAGTTTACAATAACTGAATATTTAATTTATGAAGTAATTGATTAAATTTCTTTACCATATGCAGAGTTGTTAAACCAGTATGTTTAAATGCTATTTATGCCTCAGATTTCATTGATTTTTTTCTTCTTTTTTTACATACATGTCCAGTTAAGAAATTATTATAGCCATATATCTTAATGCTTACTCGAAGTGGCCACTTTCTATAAGCTTCTTTTCTAAAATTCCATTTTCTAACTTTAAATGTTCAGTGAATACTTCACAGAGGGATGGAGGGAATGGAGGTTGCATGTCAATAAGTGGATCAATCATTTACCAGCACCTCTAAGAGACCGCAAAGATGGAAGAGAAAAGCAGAAGCTATGAAGCAGCTATGTACCAACAGCAGAACATGTACGGTAATCAATTTATACCTTAACATCTTGCAAACTAAACCTAAGAAGTATATGGATGATTAAAAAAATCCATTGTAAAGTAAAAAGTTGGATTTAAGATGTATGATTATTTGATGAATGGTGACTGGGATTCTTGACTGTATATATAAGGATACATATTTTGTACTTAGTAAGAACTTACATTAGCCTAGGGATATGACAACCTAGGACATTTCTCTAAGGTCTGTGACTTCTTCAGCCTATTTATTTGGCTATGCTTATAGTACCAAGCTTCTGTTGCACCAGACAAAGGTTTCTACACAGTACCACAACTGGTCACACACAGACATTGTTTGTGAATTGCCCGTGCATAAGAGGCACACGACAAGGCAACTTCTATTCCCAAGGGTTTCACAACCTGGATCAAGGGGTAAAGAAGACACTAATGAATCTCTCAACTCTCATTAATGAAGCTCCCTCATATAACATTGGGTCAGTAACATAAAAGGTCACAAGTGGTCAAAAAAATGGAGATTAGGAATCTGCAGAGTGTCATTCCTGGACAGGACTCCTGTATTAAGTTTCACTCATGCAAGGCTCAGGAGCCATTGTAGAATTTGGGGCAGAATGATTTTTAAGAGTCAGCAAGTAGGGTGTGACTATATGGAAATAAAAACCTACAGGCTCCTGGGACCCTGCTCATAGGAACCTACAGCAATGGTTTCAGCATGCTCAAGACCCATGTAAACTCAAACAGACAAAAATCCACCATGGAACTGGGGAAATGGGTAATAGACCCCAATCTTTACTGAAGAAATAGTGGTAACTGATTATTGTTGGGTGAGGATTGGCTAATCTTCCTAAAGCACCGAACTCTGGATAGACTGACTAGACCTCAGTGGATGAACCTGCACTGAAGAACATTTGGGGACACTAACTTGTCACAATAGAACTTAATACAAAGGAAAAATATATGGATTCTAGTTGGAGCGGGTATTGGGGATCCTGGTGGGAAGGGGATATAAAGATGTCTAAGACTGATTGGGATACTCTGTATGAAATACACACTGATTCAATAAAGAAAAGATGTATGATCATATAATCACAGAGTGACAAACCACATCTCAAGGGCTGCTTCACTTTTTCTATGAAACACTTACTGGAACTAATTTGGCTTTGTTCATAATAATCTGTCAAATGATGACAATGTCAGATGAAATTGCAGAACAAACAAATTGAAGTGCACAGCAACTGCTTCACTTCCCACTAAAGAACGAGAAAACAAATCTTTAAAAACACAACTTACAGGAAGGCTATTCTGAAAGCCACTCCTGCTCGCAGAGTGTGAGCAGTAAAAACAAGGCTTTCTATTTTTTTCAAATTTGCAACGTGTAAACAACAGTGTCATTTTAAATTTGAGTTTAGCTTTAAATGACAGTCTCATGCAACTGTCAAAAATATATAATTATTTAGATATTTAAATTTAATATATAATCATCATACAAAAAGAATATGTAAAAAAGAAATTTATGCCAGAAAAGTATATAATCCGTACACCTGAAAACTACATATATTTATGGAGCGGTATGCCATGCTTCAATATATGTATATATTGTATAATCTCAAATTAGGATTTACTCAAATGTTTATTACTTCTTTGTGGTGAAAGTATTCAAAATACTTTAGGAAAAAAAAAATATATATATATTATATATAATATATATATATATATGTGTGTGTGTGTGTATGTGTCAATGTTACCTATTTTATTCTGTGCTACAAGAAATATCCAAATTCATTTCTCACATCTAGCTATAATTTAGTAGCAATTGCTTATTCTGTCCCTGTCCTTACACACATATCCACAGTCCTTACTGTGAGAATGTAGAAACTTCCACTATACTCTGTGTTCCTAGAAAACCAACATTTCTAGAATCCACCTGAGTAAAACCATGTAGAATTTATCCCTCTATGCCTGGCTTGTTTCCTTTCTCCTGATAAGCTGCAGACTTGTTCATGTGGTGGTAAATGATGAGATTACGTTTTGCTCATGGCTGGATATTATTGCACTATATCTAGATATGAGCTGCTCCCTATCCACTTATCCACTGATGAGCAGCTCAGTGGATTCCATGCACTGGCTCTGATGAATACATAGAACAATGCGGGAATGGGAGTGCGGGTGCCCGTCTCTTCAGCACAGCGACTTCACTGGTTTTCTCTCTTGACTGTATTACCAGTATTGAGATAACTGTGTCATATGGTAGTCAGATAGATAGATAGATAGATATAGATAGATAGATAGATAGATAGATAGATAGATAGATAGATAGATAGAGATAGATATAGATATAGATATAGATACAGATACAGATATATATGCTTATTTGTTTGTTTTTGAAGCTTCTCCAAGTGTCTCCCACAGTGCTTGACTCATTTTCATTGTCACCAACAGTGGCTTTTGGGATCCTTCTACCGCATACTCTCCTTATCTTTACTTTTAGATAACATCTATTCTTATGAAAGGATGGTGGAATTTCTTATGGTTCTGAATTGTGTTTGCTTGATAAATACCAGTGTTGAACTTCGTCCATGTATCTTTTTGTCATTTATTTTACTTGTTAGGAGACATGGCTGTATAAGCTCTGTTTTATATTCTTAAATTGTCTGTGTATCGTATGTATTCTAGGTACAAGTTCTTTGTTGGGTGCATGGTTTTCAAATATTTTCCTTCATTTGGCAAGCTGCCTCTTTTCACTCTGGACTGTTTCCTTTGTTGTACAAAAGCTTGTTGGTTCCCTATATTTATTTTTGTTTCCTAAAATGTCCATTCTTACAAAAATTCTAAGGTAAAAAGGGACACATTAAAACTGAATATGTTTAAATGCCTGTCACTTGTGATTTTTTGTTATACAAAATAATGTGCTAAATCAGGATTTTTCAAAGCAATGAAGCATTGAATTCCACTATTTTCAATAAAATAAGCAATCTGTGTTTATGAAAGAAGTGTTTCCTGCTTTAATACTTTCTTTTCTTCTAGGAGTTTCAGAGTTTCCTTTCTTAAATTTAAGTCTCTAACCCATTTGAATTAGATATTATAACTGGTCTGGTGTAACTTGGTCTGTTCTTGCCAAGTTAGTTCTCAGCACTCACATGGTGCCTAACAACCTTTTCTGTTGCTGTGATAAAACAGGACGATCCTGGCAAAGGCAAAGAACTCTTGGAACTGTGTCACAGGTTGTAGGTCCCTTGTACTTTCAATCTATGAAATTTTGGACAATGTTTTACATTTAGAGAATGGCATTAAAAAACAGTCAATAAGACACCTGTAGAGCCTTTGAGAATTAGATTAATATTGTTTTGTAGAGCGAAGCACTCATGAAAAATAAGTCCTTATGAGCAGGATCTATTAAGATACTCCCCTAAAATTATCATCATCTGTACTGGGGACCTATTTTCTATTTCTGTTCTCCTTTCAAATATATGTAATTCCTCAACTTTACGAAGGGTTGCAAACTTAAATGAACCTTTATTGTTACATTCTACATTTCCAAATACCTCCATTATATATTCAGCAATAGCAATGTGTTTATAGGTACATATGTAAAAGTTTGTGAACTTAGGTAACCCAAATCACTCCAGTGTAGCCTTGTACCTCCTAAAGTCAGAGACAATATCTTGGGTAACTTTCTTGCTGCAATCACAGCCCCAAAACTTACAATGACACAATGATAGTTTTACAAAACAAAACATCAAAATAGTTTTTTGAAATCTAATGAGGGATCACAGAGAAACTTTTGATGCTAATTTCCTTTGAATCTAGAATATCACCTTTATTTCTTTGCACATAATTGATCTTTCTTATGAACTTAGGCCACATATAATATGTGTTTCCCATCAAGGGGACCCCTCAGATATTTGTTGTCTTATTTTTCAGAACTAGGGATCCAGCCCATGAACTAGATCAAATCAGGATACTGCTCTACTACTAAGACAGAGTCCCAATCCACTAATATTACATCACATTTAGACTTGAAGCATTTCAGCAAGCATGCTGCAGAGAAGATGCTATGTGCTTTCCGTTTTCAAAAGGGAGACCACAATACCACTTCACCCACTACATGAAGTTCCACCCTCAGTTGGTGTCGTTTCTCTCATATATCTTGTCTTTCCTTTGTGGCAAGGTTTTTTTTCCCATCATCAACCATTTTCAGGAAACTATTTGATGTTATATGAATATCATTTTACCCAGTAGTATTGTTTTCTTTTTGCTGATTTTGTGGTATTTCGTGTTGTTTTTGATTATTTAATGTAGTTACATTGATATATATATAGAAAGAGGGGATGGAGAGATGGCTCAGCAGTTAAAAGCACTGGTTATTCTTGCCAAGTTAGTTCTCAGCATTCACATGGTGGCTAATAACCATCCCTAACTCCAGTTTCAGAGGATCCGATGCCCTCCATTGTCACTGTATATGCATACATGCAAGCAAAACAGTCATATACAGAAAATAATAAAACAATACAAACAAAAATAATAAGAATTCATGTATATATATATATATATATATATTCCCTTTATATTTAAAGACTGAGATACTGAAACAATTTTAATATCTTAAATTATTCTACAAAAATTTACTATAAAGTAAGTGTTGAAATAGATTGAGAGTACTTTCAAGTGTTTTATCAACATATACACATTTTTTAAATAAAACGAAATTATAGTATGAAGATCTCTTTTATGAGAAGAGGGGAACAGAGATGCAGAGAAACCAACAGAATTTTGTCTTGTACAGACAGAGTTAGGGAGAAACCCAAAGTCATTTCATTAAAAAATTTAGATTTTTATGTGTATAATTGCTTTGCCTGTATATAGTTAAGTGAATCACGTGCGTGTAGTATCCACTGAGGCCAGAATAAGTTGTGAGATCCCCTGGAACTGGAGTTATAGAAGGTTGTTAGCCATCGTGTGGGTGCTGGGAACTGAATTTGAATCCTCTGCAAGAGCAGCAAGTGCATTTATCTGCTAAGACATTTCTCCAGCCCCCATTTCTCCAGTGTTTTAAAGGTCGTATTTTTAAGGATTATTTTATTGATGACATGATCTTAAAAAATATGAAACAAAGTTAGTGATCCTGGGAAGAAATTTGCAGTTATTTTTTTTTATATTTCTAATCAACAACCCAAACAGAAAAGTTATGGAAAGCCTACAAGGGAATTTACATGGACCCATAAGAGGTAGCAATCTACTGCAAATGTTTCAGAAAAAATCCTCTCTCCTGAATATCTACAGACTTATTATGTTTAAAACCTTTGCTCCTAAGCATTCATGTAGGCTGACTTTTCAATTTCAAGGGATTTCAGTACAGTTCCCTGCAATTTATCATGTGAAAGGAATTAACAAGAAAGAAAATGGAAGCGCGTTCACACTTGCCAAGACATTTCCCTTCAGATGGAGAAAAAGCTACGGAATGAATAATACAAGAAAGATGATTTTGCTGCCTCAAAAACAGAGAAATTACTTACAGCCTCAGTGCCTGAAGCCAGCCTTCCCTCTCCCATAGAATATGAATAGGCACCAGCTACACAATAGGAACCTGCTATAATCCAGCTCATTATCACTTGGATTCAGACCTAAAGGTCCCAGCCTCTTCACAAAACATTCCGATGAACTAAGTATTACCACATGTCTCTATATAAACAGCAAATCCAAATAAAGTGTATTGTTCATTCACAGGATTCATTTAAAATCTCAGAATATGGTTTGAGGCTAATGTGAATATGCAAGTTCATTGCGTACATGTTCAAGACTTTCTATTGTTACTTGGTTGATTTTTTGGTTTTCTTCTTTCTACTCATTCTTTACTTGCTGTCTTCTAGTCACTTGCTTTAATCTACTTTTCCATGGATCCTAATTAACCTGGAAGATTCTCCAACCTTCAGGTTTATATATCTAATTTCTAGTTTGAATAATCAATCTGATTTTCTAACAGAGAGCCCAGATGTGCCCACACTAACTTTCCTCTCTGCCCTTCTTATGTGCTCAACTTTCTAAACCCAGTAACCAAACCTGTCTCTAACTATGTAGCTTCTAGTGATGACAGCAGGGCATAAAGTGGCTTCAAAACAGAGAGAAGTAATGTGAAGCTCAGTCAAGATAATGGTCCTTTTTCACATATAACATCACAGAAATTTTACATTCCAATTACCAAACACAAAAACACTTTTCTCAGTCCATTAAATGGACATGAAGAAATTCATATCAAGCTAACAATGACATGGATCATAAAGAGAGTCTGATACCTAAGTGAGTGGTTATTTCCAAAGAAGACAGAATGGCATATATGAGCAGCTCTCAGCAAACAGCACCTGAATAGCATCTTTCTGACGATAGGCACAAGGTCATCACCAAGAGTTCAGTCCTAGGATTTAGGCTACTGCAGATTGACTTTGAAGACCAGCTGCTCAAGAATCTCTCAGAACAGAGCCAGGCACAGTTGAGATTTGACTTTAACTGAGGACAGCAGTAGATTCTTCTGCAGCGATGTGTGTTTTAGAACAAAGACGGCCTTTTGGTCAATAGCTGCCCAATGTCTACATTACAATAGTTCTCTTTTCTGTTTTAGGCTTTTTGTGAAAATCAGCTTTGCCGTTCTTAGTCATTTATGCATCGTGAAAGGCAACCGCAAGGAAACCATGAGGATAACCGTTGAATTTTATGGAGTAACCCAAAGACAAAGCTCATGGGCAGTGGATCACCACTGCAGGAAGCTGCAAGTCAAAATCGTCTTCATGCTCTGAGAACATTGTTATACCAAGGTTTCAATGTAAATGCCGTAACCATAGATCATGTCATTCCACTCCCCGAAGCTGGCCTGGGAGATTGTGTAGCATGTGCAAGGACCCTTCTGGAAGCTGGAGCTAATGTAAATGCAGTCACAATAGATAACTTGACTCTTTATTTACTGCTTGCTTCCAAGGCAGTGCAAGCTGTACAGAAGTTCTTTGTGAATAAGGAACTGAAGGTCAGCTGGAATCTTGTTTTCCATCTCCAACACATGAGACTGCCAGTAAAAGTCACCATGAATGTCTGTACATATTGCTATCTTGGGGCATAGCTGTTGACCAAGATATCCCTCATTTGAGCACTCTTCTTTACGTAGCTTGAGTGTCACAGCAATTCCATTGTGCCTGGAAGCTTCCTTATGGTGGTGTGGATGCACACAAAGGCAAGTATTGGGACACTCCATTAACAGCTGCTGCTCAACAACCCAGTACTGAAACTGTTTTAAGCTTAAGAATATGGAGCAGGTATCAACATATAAAACACAGAAATTCCACAGCAAATAGACGTGGCTTCATCTAACAATGCTGTGGAAAGAATACTTCTTCAACACGAAGTTTGCCTAGGTCTCTTGGACAACTTTGCCAACTCTGTGTCCATAACTACATAGGAAGACAAAGGCTGTACCTGCTCCCCCAGCTCCAGCTGCCAACATTGCTACAGAATTTTTTACAACATTGATAACAAATTAAATAGTCCTACATTCTTTGAAATCAAAAGCTTCTGTTTCATCTGCATAATGAATATTTCAAATTAAAATGTGGGAATGAAAGGATTCACCCACGGAAGCAGTAAAATGTCAATTTTCATTTTAAGTATACCTGTAGGTATAGTTTAATAATTTTTATAGTCTTTGGACTATAATGTTTAAAATATCTACACATAACTAGTGATTTCAGTGTAATCTTGTTTAGAAAAAAACTGAGATATCCACCATTTTATGTTTTATATTCTAGAGTGGAAAACTATGAATACTTACTAAAATTTTCATTTAATTATAAATGCCATACTGTATTTCATTTTGAAAGATCTATATTCCCCAAATAATGGATTCATTATAATTTGGGGATTAATTATAATTTTGACTACTGTCATGAATTATCTCTATGGATTTAATATTAACAAAAAAATGAGTATATTTCTTAAAAGAGTGACTAGTAGGCTTTTTTGAAATGAAGATGATTCTCACTGAAGAAAGGAAAAAAAAGATTTGTTCGCTAGAAATTCACAACTGAATCAGAGAAATTCAAAGTGATAGACAAACATCACAGTCATCTCTGGGTGCAAAAATTTTTAAAGACTTTATGTATATGAATGTTTGTCTAGCATGTATGTAAGTGCACCGTGTGTATACCTGGTACCTGAAGAGGCCAGAGAAGGACATCAGATCCCTTGGAACTGGAATTATAAATGGTTGTTAGCTACCATGTGTGGGGTCTGGGTCTATTGTAAAAGGTACTGAGCAAGTCAAGCAACACCAGATAGCCTGAAAGGACGATAGGAGTCTGGCCTGCTCTGCCTGATGCAATAATCTAGGTCAGGAAGCCTCTGCAGGCCTCAGCAGTTGCTTCATTTTTACCCTCCACAAAGATCACCCCAGACCAGAACCAGGTTTTTGAGTTTTGTTTCCTTGTTCCTAATTCCCATGTCAGCATTACAACCTTCCCACCTTTACCTACAGACCACACCTTTCACTTTCCCACCTTCTGTAACGGCTAGAAGGGCCTCCCTATATAAACCTTTGCCTTGGTTTCAATAACTGAACTGCCCACTGAAGCAGTATCCTAGAAATCTCTCCCGCCACACTCTGAGCCACCCGAGGACCTGTTTGATGGTCCATTCTCTGGGCTGGCTGGAGCACAACAGCCATGTTGGAGATGGAGACCCACACCAACCATGTGGGTGTTGGGAACTCAGCCTGGCTTCTCTCAAAGAGCAGCCAGTGCTCTTAATCCCTGAGTCATCTCTTTCCAGCCCCAGCTGTGCAAATTTTTGAAACTTAAGCAAGTGCAGGGAGTCAGGGAATCATAGAAAATAGTATTTCATATTAGCAGCAGTCATAATCTGCCATGCCTCAGAGCATGCTGGGAAAATGGATAGCATATAAAGCAATGATGAATGTTTAGAACAATGTGTCCAAGGTGCAAGAGGAACTAGGCCAAGTCAGACAAAGACAGTGCTTTACCCAGTGCATTACACAATGAGAAGAAATGTGAAAGCAAAACACATTCAGTGATTGTTGTGTATGTGCTAATACTGTAAGTCTCTGCTTTTATTACTGCATCAAAATGTATCCGCAGTTTTTCTGCCTTGGTTGTTTAGCTCCTCTTAGTTAATGTTTTTATGGTGTTACTATTTGGATTTCTATGTTGTTTTTAGACAAATACTCCCTATATAACTTAAGATTGCCTTGAAATCTCCACCCTCCTTTCTCAGCCCCCTAAGTATTTGGATTACAGTTATACACCGCCACACTTGAGATTTAATGCCTCTAATATATGAATTTTTCCCATGTTATAAAATTTGCTTTATAATTTTACAAATACCATCATATGGTTTATTCTTTTATAACCCAGTCAAATGGCCAGTGAAAGATATTATGTGCAAAAGGATCATACATGAAATATAAAATATATCTTTTGTTTTTGTAATTGTTCCTCTCATTTTACAAGGAAGAAAACTCCTTTCCCTATGGTATTACTAAAAGACAGGAGTGCCCCAGGTTATAAGAACATGCAACTTAGCAATGTCTAAGCATCATAATTGACAGGCCAGGTAAGCTATTTTCAATATCTTAGACTGAATTCCAAACTCCTGCTGTTGCAAATATTAAACACTAAACTTTGGAGTCAAAAATGTGTAATCATTCAATCTAAGGTTTTAATAATTACTGAGATATTACACAAAAAATCTTGTGAAGAAAAGAAAGGATTAAAAACTAAACATGTCAACCCTTGGCTCAGTGTCTGTTTCATATTTGTGCACCCATCTGCCATAGCCTGCAGTGAATAAGTACTCAGTTTACTCATGAAAAGCACATCCATCATAACTTGGCCTGAAATAAATCACTCCCCATAGGAAAAGTTATATAAATATGGATGTTTATTCAGCAAATTGTGGAGAAAAAAAAAGAAAAGGAAGTTGTTTTGTCTAATTGTCCAAGGGCATCTTCACTACTTATATGAAGAATTAAACAATAAGATTTGGTATTCTCAATGAGATACTTCAAATGATCAGATGGATACAATATTTCAGTGATGTGCAACTGCAAGCAGTCTCTGAATTTGTCAAGGAAGCCAAAGTATATCATAAGCTCACTGAGATTTCTTTCTTTCAGCCTAACAATTTTTTGTTAGTTTCTGAAATAGACTCCGAGATAATGTAAACATTTTGACAGAAAATTGGTGTTGGTGACTATAGCATAAAACTATGAGGACAAATGTACTGTGACTGGGAACATAAGACACACAATTTTCTTTGCATAGAGGCAAAATGAAGAGATGATAGGGTTTGCAAACCTATTCTCTTCCTGAAATTGCATTCCAGCTTTGCCTCTTGTTGGACATCATTCAAAAAGAAAAACTTGACACTCCAAGCAACTCTAATGACATTGCTTTGCAAGTAATCACAATTCCAGAATTTGATTTTCTTTTTCTTAATACTCTTTCTACCTACAAGAGCATTAAAAAGGCAACCCTGCCTCTCTTGCATTTTATCACAAAGTCTGCTTTAGGGGAAAACACTGAGATAACCCAAACTGTACGTCCTGCTCTCTCTTTACTTATATATGTTCCGCCTCCTTCTCTATTAAATAAGTGTTCCCAAGTGGATGATACCAAGCACAGTGCGAAGGCCATGAGGAAAAACTCAGGGACTAAAATCCACTCCTTCTAATCACCTGGTTCTCAAATACTGTCCTTCACACTTAACTGGCCCTTTCCCACAGAGGATTTCTCTACTCTCTATATTATAATAACAGTAAGCTATATTCATATTCCAAAGGATGTACAATTTTTGCTTCCGGCTGTGTATCTTCTTAATCTATATATCCTCCTGCATCTGTCTTTACTCTACATTGACCTAGGTCCAACCAAACTTATTAGGTTTTCCAAGATCCAGCCCAAACATTCCCCTACATGTAAAGCTTTTCCTGAGTTCCCATATACGGTCTTACTTCCTACCAAAAGCCTCCAAATACTACAGGGCCCTGTCAAGTGACAGTGACAATGTCCTTGTCACTGAGTTAATCTCTGTGTGTGTCTGTATTTCCTTTGCATGATCACAGTAAATTGAGCACAAGGTTTGGGTTGAGGTCTCAGAGTCCCTCCTTCCCTAACCTCAGTGTCAGAGTCTAAGAATATGCTGTGTGGAACATGATGTCATTTTTTTTGTGACACAATGAGAATTTACACATTCATCACCAGATGCAATCATAAACCTTAAGTCTATTGTTGATCAGTTCCCAATTCACATGAATAAAATATGAAAATGGCCCTGAAAATTTCCGTTAAAGAAAACAAGAAATCTAACTTAGGGGAAATAACTGACCTCTTCTTAACCTTTCCACAGGTTTCCCAGAAAGCTCAAGTGTATGCTATATATCAAAATGTAGTTTTTGGAAAAAAACAAAAACAAAAAAAAAAAAACCATACAACAACAGATTCATGAATATTGAAATGGGACTTTTAGGGTGGAGTCCAGGGGGGTAATAGAGGTGGGAGGAAGATATGTGGGTAGTGTGATCAGAGTGCGTGTTATACATGTACGAAATTGTCAAAAAACTCAATAAAAATAAAAAAATAGCAAAACAGTGGTCTGAACACTTTACTAAGCTGAGTTTTCAGCCTAGTCCTGTTTGTGAGGGCTCTATCTCTTATACATCAATTTCCTCCAAATTTAAAACAGACTGATTATGTTTAAATGTTACAAACAAATCACTTTACTTGGAGTCTTAGTATTGTTTCTTTAATGTTACTTTCCAGTTAGCAGAACTTTGAAAACAGACAGACTGAGGTAATCACTGAGTCCGCTATATGTTGCCTTTGTTGTTTTAAACTTTGGTGTTAAAAGTGTGTGGCATATGGTGAACAGGTTTGAAGCAAATGCATTCTTCCCCAGGTCTTTTGAATACCTTTGCATATAAAATCAGTCAAAACCAAAAAAAAAAAAAATGATACTTCTCCAAGCATTTATATGAACTTAGAGAAGTTGACAAGGGATATTAAAAGTAGAGCTTGTTTGGACATACTTCAGATCATAGTTAATAAAGTTAATGCAAGGTCATCTGAGACTCTCTGTGGAGTACTTGGGTTTTTGTCCAAGCACCCAGACATAGCCAGAGGATTAAAAACTGCAATAAGACATCAGGAAATTTTTATAAACAATGAAAAGTTTATATTTAAAACTTCAGGCTGTTAGATAAAAATGCTATATATAATTTATGAAAACATGAATATTTAACACTGCACTGAGAAAAAGATTAATTAATAGTTGATTGATTTCTCAATGCCTGCTCTAAATGTCCAACCTAATGGAAAATTAAACAGTCAAATATTACAGTATATACTACAATTATTAAGCTGTAAGTATATCAAAATAACCCAACTCACTCGTTCTGTGTTAATGGAAAGAAGTCTGTTGACTGGAAGTGGCTTGTAACTAATGACTTCTAGTTACTCTACTTTGTCCAGCATTTGGAAAGTTGACTCATTCCAAAGAGTGGTTTTTGATTCAAGGCTCTTCTTACTGTAAGGCTATCAGTAAGTGATGAAGAAATCCTTCCAGAACCAAGGCTGCTATAATATGCCCTCATTTGGTCCTAGGACCAAAGGGCTTCTGATTCCTGCCTTTAGAAACTGAAATTAGATGGATCCCTGGTGAGTTTATAATAGATTATATCTTTAATTTACACCTGTGGATATATGGCATAATCATGAGAAGATCTTTATCCCTATAACAATCACATTGAAGAGATGGGTTCATGCAGAAGGGAAAGGGGCACTGAATGAATCATTGTTTACTCTTCAATTGCATTTTTATGGTCAGTAGTTAAATTCTCTGATCCTTTTTCTTCCCTGAAGAACTCCAGGGTACATGGAAAACCACAGAATAATAAGATTATTGGTTGTGATATGCCTAAGAGGAGACAGTTATAAATTGAAATGCTTTCTTTATTAAATCATACATTCTAAAGCCCACGTAGGATTATCTCCATGTCCTAGACGATAAAACTGTACTGAGCAATGCTAGCGAGGAAGTATATAATATAGCAGTAATCAGCAAAAGGCTTATCTCAGATGAGTTTAAATCTTGTCTCCAAATCTTCCTAGCTCTATGTTCTTCAAGTGATTTGACACCCGGCTCCCATTACCTCACTTGTAAAATGAGAACAGCAGCAGTATAAAATCCATAGCATTGCTATAAGTATCAAGTGATATATATCACTTCAGACAGCAAATGGAACACAGCAATGATCAACAAACATTGACTAATTACCATGATATTGTATTATCAGTATCACTTAGTGGTCAATCAGGTGGGTACCCAATTTATTGTATAGCAATTTCCTCTGAATTTAAATAGTCTGTCCTGGAAGTAGAGTCCCCAAGACTTGGGAAGTAAGCAATTCACAAATCTCAGAAAGTTACTGAAACTTACATGTCTCCAAAACCCTTCCCAGAGTTGAGTAAGCAGTGAGATGCAGGAGGGGACACTTCTCTGACCTGCCCAACTACCCATAAGAGACTGACTAGCTAAGCTGCCTGCACTCTGTACAGAGAGCCCAGATTTACAGCCTCCACAAGTTTTCACCCAGGCTGGGGTGGGCTTCTCAGTGATGCCACTGCCTTTCAGTATCCATGTCATTCTAGGTAACTCTCCTCTGTACTCTCAGGAGTAACCCCACACATTCATTGGTTTGCCGAGTTGCACTTTGCTGGAATCAATGCTTGGTTTGGTGTTTCTTTATCTAGGGTGAATAGGTGTCTTTACTCCCCCAGAAAATCTTGCACAACACTAGCTCTTATCCATTATGCTTTGCTCTTTATATCTACATTCCCCCGACCAAATTTATGATTCTAACATGTAAGACACTTTAAGGAGGATTTAATTCTTCCAATGTTTACATCATACACTAAACACTTAACAGTACATAAATTTACCAATTGCATAATACTACTTAATGGTATCCATTTTTAAACTTTCAACTCATTTAGATTTTTTAAAAATGATAATCTATTGTAAAGAACGTTCATATATTTTCACTCTAATTACTTTAATGGAGTAAGTTGATGACATGTACATGCTCATGCAATGACTGGAAAAGACTAGGAAGGATTGTCTTATGCAATTTGTGCCTAAAATGCATTCCCTAAGTGCAGTTGTGAGGAAACCATCAGGTTAATTTCCTTTGTGGGATCCAGGACAAAACAGCTATGAAGTGCACTTTAAAAGTTACAAGTGATAAAAATCCCAGAAATACTGAGGAACCGTTCCAGAATGAAGGACACTAATGAGCCATGAAAGCTAGTGACAATCTGTGTTCCTGAACTGGGCTCCCCAGCAGAAATAGGACAGGAGAAAACGTGTGAAGAATAGATTAGATGGTCTCATCACTTTTTTCCATCATTTATTTTTCTCTTTCTGGAATGGAATCTAATTCAGGAATATATAAATCCCTATTTTCCTGATTTTATAACTCCTTACAAGATATAGAAATATTTATAATATGCAGGAGCTTGCAGGTAGGGGTTTCTTTCATTTAGATGCATTAGGAATTAAAAGGAAGGCATGCCTCACATGGTGAAGTATAAAGACTAAGTTTCAGAAGAAAGAGGTCTGTATTTGGTAAGAAAGCATCAGTTCTATGATCTGCCTCACTCTCTCAAACTGCCAAGTAGTAAAACAATCAGATCCTAAAACCAGTGCATTAGTATTCTACTGATGTTTAAATAAATTAAGGAAAACTGGTTGACCCTAGACAATACACAGGTTTTCAGTTTTAGTTCTAAAGTTGAAATGTTCATTATCAATTCATTAGGGCCATATAAAGGTTGGTAGGGTCATACTTCCTCCAAAGGCCCCAGGAAATATCTCCTGCCTTGATTTGTCTATCTACTAAAACAATATTTCTTGCATTCCTTGGTTCAGAGTATCTTCTTCCATCTCCAGAGGGTCTGATCACCAAATGTTTCCATGTGAAGTATCACTTCACCGTTCTATCATTTACTTCAAAATCACCCTCTTCACTCTTGTAAGGATATTTAAGTTTCTGTTTAGGGCTGGGTTATATCCAATAAAATGACATCTTCTCTAAGTCACTGATTGAAATCACAACTATAAAGGCCTCATTGTCCCATAAAGCAATATTCACAGGATTAATAGACTGGACTTAAGATGCGTGTGTGTGTGTGTGTGTGTGTGTGTGTGTGTGTGTGTGCACGTGTGTTCTGTGATTGGTTTGGTGGTGGTGGGGTCATTGTCCAGTCTACCACATACAAAGAAAGGCATCTAAACATTTTTATATTTATTTATTATTTTTATTTTATGTGTATGAGTATATTGCCTGCATGTATGTAAGAGCACCCATACCATGCAATGCCTACCTAGGTCAGGTCAGAAAAGAGTGTCAGATTCCCTGAAACTGAGGTTACAGAAGTTGTTAACTATAATGAGGGTGCTGAGATTCCAACCCGGGTATTCTGTGAACGTAATCAGTGCTCCTAACATCTATATTCTTCATTCCCAACATCTATATTCTTACAAAGTTTAAATATTATTTCATATGTTAAAGTAAGCATTGATTCTTATTAAAGTTGAAACTGTAGTTAGTTAGGAAGCAGGTAATTCCGAAACAATTTTAGCAGGATGATACCATGGTTTCCGAATGTATGTCTAACATGTTTTCTGATACTCTCTTAATCTTACATGTGCTCAGAGACAGCATTTTTAAGACATATGCGTGTTAAATAGTTTGTGAACATCCAGTGAGGCTGAATATCCACCCCTAATGATACCTGGATCCCAGTTTCTGAAACCTAAGATAATTATCTTCTATGACAAAAGTGACTCAATAGATGTGATTTTTGTCCATATGGGAAGATAATGCTGGGTTTATCTAAGTGGGCTCTAAATACTATCATAAATGTCACAAGAAGCAAGAAGAAGAAAAATTAACAAAGAACGATAATAGCAATATGACAACAAGACCAGAGAATGACAAGACAAGGAAAATTAACAGTCAGCAAAAGCTCAAAGTGGAGAGAAGAAAGAGACGGTCCTCTAGAAGTTCTCAGGGGATCACAGCCCTGCTGACTCCTTGCTTAGTTCTGCAAGGCTCAATATGGTTTGGAGCCTTCACAATTGCAGGAGAATAAAGATGTGTTATTTCAAGCCATAAAGTGTGTGGCAATGTATTAAAACGGGAAAAGGAAATCAATAAATCAATGTATCTAATAACTAGATCAGTATCTGACACACATAGTGTGCAATCAATAAGCATTTGGTAGTATCAGCAAAGGGCAAAGAAGGAAGCGGTAATAAAGGAAGGGAATAAGAAGGAAGAATAGATGAAAAACCGAAATATAAATAATTATTTTCATTATTTTCTTGACTGTGGATGTTTTACCTCCAATTGAGACACCTTAAGAATGTGTTGTTATTATGTGCTTATTATCGTCTACCCAGGCCTGAGGTTCTCTGTCTTGAAGTCTACCTCTGGCTCTGGAAGTGATGAAGCAAGCCTCTTCGACTTGACAAAACATCTGCAACTTCAACTTCTACCAGACGAGGTTGTGAAGGCAGGCAGATGGTTCTTTCCTGAGGAAATACACGCAGGCCTACTTCAGTACCTGGAAATTAGCGAAATGCTAAAGTAGAGGTAGATTTCCCTCGTTGTTTTAAGAGATCCATCATGTCTGTGTGAAATTTTTTTCTTTGTTTCTTTTTTTGCTAAAATTCTTATCACCACAGGCAATGTTTCTTTTAATAAATATTTTTCTTGCTTTGTTGTTGTATTGTTGTTGCTGATGATTTGGTCTTTTAAAAGAAGGTTTTCCTGTAGCCCCACCTGGTCTGGAACTTGCCATCTAGACCAGGCTGGCCTTGATCTCTTAGAGAAACACCTGCTTCTATTTCCCTGATATTGGGGTTAAAGGCATGTGCTACCATGCACAGCACTTATAGTTTTGATTATCTATTTTATTTTTAATTTGTGTGTGTGTGTGTGTGTGTTTGTGTGTGTGTGTACATGTGCTGTGACTACAGGTGCCTGTGGAGGCCAGAAGAGGGTATTGATGTGGGTTCTAGACCCAAACTCATGAGCTCTGCAAAAGTAACAAGCACTTAGCTACTGAGCCGTCTAACTAGTCTCAACAATTTCAATTAATTAATCATCATCTATCTTAACCAGCGAATGTTGTGGTTATGAACTATGACAACAGCTTCCCTGGCAAGAAAGACCTACGAGGGCAATGGTGATATTAATATTACAGGAATAACCAACCACTTTCTAACTGAATTTAAGGTCCACTTCATAAGATGGAGCCCATATCTGACACTGATGTCAGGTCTAGGATTCTGTGACTAAAAAATTCATAGGATATAGTGCGGAGCCTAATACTACATTCTGCTAAATAATAATATTAAAGAAGCTCCTAATGACTAATTGTTACAGATTAATGCATCTCTCAACTCTCACCAGAGAAGTTACTATATGTAGCAGATGGTGATTAACACAGAAAACCACAATTGACCAAACTGTATAGAATAAGAGACAACAAAGTGCTTATATCTGAATAGGACATCTGTGTCAAACCTCTGTATATCAGGGGTCAGGAATCATTGTGGAAGAGGGGGCAGAACAATCGTAAGAGTCAGAAGTGGTGGATGATCACAAGGAAACAGAATTTTCCAGACACCTGGGAAGTTACTCATATGAACTCACAGCAATGGTGACAGCATGCTCAAGTCAAACAAAGTCCCAGCATAAACCTGGTGAAGAAGGTAAGAAACCCCAGTCCTATCCGAGGTACTATTGGCAACCAATGGCTGCTCCAGAGGGAAGAGTCGGTCTCTTTTAGGCTATTCTTGGTGACCAGGCTCCAGGGAATTGACCCAACACCAAATTGCATTTGGAGACACAAATTTAACTCTATAGTCATATTATATGTATATATATATATATACGCACACATGAAACTGGGTGAGTGTGTGGCAGTAATTGGGGTGCAGACATGCAGACAAAAGGAATTTAAATGCAATAAAATTAATAAAATAATGTTCTCTTGTTTTTAGCTCCAGAAAAGCAAGGCTTATTTGATAAATTTATTTATATGTGAAATATCAGAAGGATTCAGATTAATATCTACCAATCCACACTGAACATAGTAATTTGTGATATTTAATGGGGAAACCAGTAAATGACCTGAAAAGAGCTGGACAAAGTCGAAGGTACTGCGTTTCCCTCCACTACAAGGCTTACTCAAGTGCTAAATTAAACAAAACTGAAAATGGAAAGGTTGAAGCAATTAAGCTCTTGTCCTTTAGACCTTATTTTCTGTAGGTCCTCTGCTAGGATTCAATTAAAACAGAGATTTTTTTTTTCCTTGCTTGAAATTACCATTGACTTATTGAGTTTGACAATACTCAACAATGCCTTAATGTTTGTCCAAGTGAAAGAAATCACTGCTCTGTCATAGAGATAAATGAGGCAAATTCATCAAGGACCCAACCCAATAAGAATATTGATGGTGTTCCGCTTGGGTGCATAAACCCTTCAGTCAAGAGTAGCTTGCCAGAGAGCAATGTGAAGTTTTCTTACTGTTTGTAAAACTGGAATTAAAAAAAGGTACATATAACGTCCCTGTTCTGTGATTTCCTCAATTATTTTTCAGGTTATGCTACATTTTTCATTGTAAATTGTATTACACTGTAGATGAAATAAGCACAGATAGAAATAATAACTAAGCTAACAGACTGCTGAGATGCAGCCAACTTTATTATTTGCACATTTAATCCAAAGAATAGCGTCTGCATGTTAAAACTATGCTATTAAACTAAAGATATCATATTTTTCTCCAATTCTCAGGCAAAGGTTATACATATACACACAGAATACACAGATATAAAACCATAGACTAGTCTTTTCTTAAGGAGGAAAGGGTTTATTTTAGGTTACAGTTTCTGAGGGGATATGGAACATCATGGAGGGGAAGGCAAGGAAGCGGAAGCAGGAAGCTGGGCGGTCACATTGCATCCATACTCAGGAAGCAGAGTTTGAACAGAAAGAGGGACTGAGCTGGAAAACTTCAAGGCCTGTGTCCAGTGACTTACTTCTGCCATGGAGGGTCTTCCTCCTAGAGATTCCACAACTTTCCATTTCTAACCATATCTGACCTGTCAAATTACACTTCAGAAAAGTAATCCCAGGACTGGATGAATTTACTATTGAATTATAGCAAGCTTTAATTTTAATGTATATTTTTGTGCATTACATACAAAATATCTTAAGTATTTGTATACCCCATCCCCCATCCACAGTCTTCCCACCCCCCCCACTGGATTTCATCAATTCAGTCATAGATGTTAAGGCCTATTATGGCAAGTCAGTGTACCCAGACATCCTTCAGTGCAAGTTCATTCACTGGGGTCTAGTCAGCCGATCTAGAGTCTCTCCCTTAAAGAAGATCAACTCTGCCTCACTCAACAGTAATCAGCATCCAATAGTTCTTCAGCTAATATTGAAACTGCTATTCATTCCCACCGGTTCATGCTGGGTTTTTCTCTGTTGCTGTAGGTTCATAAAAACAAAGGCATAGGACACTATAAGTCTGTTTCCATGTGGTCATGCTCCTCCTCCCTTGGCTCTTATAATGGTTCCACCCCCTCTTCCACAATGGTCCCTAAGCTGTGGGTGGGTGACCTTTAATATAGGAGTCCAGTTCATGGACCCACACTCCCCAAAGTGTTATTCTCAATGCTTTGACCATGTGCAGCCTTTTGTGTTCATTGCTCTCTGATATATTAGTAAGGTTCGTTGATGAGAGTTGAGAGATGCATTAGTATTCTCTCTACCCCTTGCTCCACTATGTTCTGGGAGGCTTAGGTGTAGAAGTTCCATCATAGATGTGTCACTTAGGGTTGGGAATCTCACAAACACTCATACCCATAAAATTAAAATGATAAATAAAAATATAGAGATATAAATATAGAGATGATAGATAGATGATGATAGATAGATAGATAGATAGATAGATAGATAGATAGATAGATAATCAGGGTACTTCTTCTAGCCTTAGACACAGACCCACTCCCATTCTTAGCACCGCAGATCCCTAGACTACTCCCTTAATCCAGATCCACCCACTGCATCCTGAATCTGGTACTCAGAGCAGCTCAGTTTCTCAGTCTAGTATGTTAGAGCCTTCACAGGCTATCCCCACTGCCAACTTGCCATTGCATTCCTTGGTTGTCTACTGCCCCCAACCTGCCTTCGATTTTTCTGAGCAGCCTTCTTCACTGGTAAATCTGATCCCACCAAGTAACTTCCTAGTCCCTTACTACCTGAGAAACTCCTTTCTCCCCTTGCCCCGCATCCTGTTTTTCATCTAGTCTTGGGCACAGGCCAGTTCCTGCTTTTAAACCAGCTCCCTAGACTACCCTCTTAGTCCAGACCCACCAATTGCATACTGAATCCTGTAATCAGGCCAGCTCAATTTTTCAGAGTTTGTTAGAGTCTTCAGAGGCTGTCTACACTCCCAACTTGCCATTGCATTCCTATGACTTTCCATCTACCCTGGCTGTCACCTCCCCAACCCCTTGAATTTCTGTGAGCAGTCTTCTTTCCTGATAAGTCTGATTCCACCAACTGCCTTTCCACCCCCTTCCCACATGAGCAATTCTATTCTCCCCTGTCCCACATCCTGTTCTTCTAGCCTTAAGCCTTGGGTGGGGGAGGTGGGTATCTGCTTTTTCTCTTAGCACCCCAGATCTCTGGATTTCTCTCCTAGTTCAGACCCACCCACTGCAATCTGATCCCCTGTTCTCATAATCAGCTCCATTTTTCAGTCTCGTTTGTGAGAGCCTTCACAAGCTTTCCCCAGGCCCAACTTGCCACTACATTCCTGAGACCAGTCTTCTACTTTGGCACTCCCTGCCCCAACTTGACTTGGGTTCCAGAGATCAGCCTTCTTCCCTGGTAAACCTGATCCTGCCCAGTGTCTCAAGCCCCCTATCACCGCAGCAACTCCAGGTTCCCCCATCCCACAACCTATTCTCCATCTATACTGTGACACAGGCACACTACCCTTACTCTTCACCCCTTAGATCTCTGGACTACCCTCTTACATCTGGTGGGCTGTGAGCTCTCCAAATCTGGCCGTATCCATTACCCTATTTCTGTTTCACTCTCTTTATTTGTTATGGATCTATTTAAGCTGTTGATCTCTTCTTGGTTAACTTTAGTGGTTGACATGAATTTAGATATTCATCCATTTCTTTTTGATGTTCAAATTTAATAGTGTAGGTTTTTAAAGTATTCCCTTATAATGTTCTGGATCTTTTTGGTGTCTATTGTGATGTTTCCCTTTTTGTTTTCAATTTTATTGATTTGAATGTGCTCTTTTTTTCTAGTGATTAACCACAGACTATTCTAATTTCAGGTTTGTATTTATTTTGCTTCCTTCTTTTTCACTTTACCTTTGTATCTACTTCCTCTTTCCTTTCTCTGCCCATTAATGAGGATTTCCGACCTTTTAAATAAAGCACAGCCACATTTCATATTCTATACTTTTAATCCAGGTTTTTGTAAAACAACTTGTGTATGTATAATAAGTAGCAAAAATATGGGTGGGTTGGTGAGTGGAAGCTAGAAGAAGATGGTGGTTTCCTATTCTATAAGCCCCTCCTTTACACCATTTAGGCAGATTCATTCATTGAACCTAGAATTAAGCTGGAAGCCAGCAAGCCCCAGCAATCCTGTCTCCATCCCAAGCACTGGGGATTCAGGAAACAGTTCATTTTAACCAGTTCACCTGAGAAAACCTATTTAAAATCTATATATGTGGTCAGTCTATTGGGTATGTCTACTCACAGATTTTCAATGGTTTCTCAAAGATATCAGGAAAAAACAAGTCTGATCCTTTTTCAGTAGGAGCTTGTGCAAACAGTATTCCCCCCCTCCTTTGGCTACATAGTTGCAGTTCCTTTCTTTTCCTATATATCTTTGTTTATTTAAATTGCCCCTTTGGAGGAGGAAAAAGGTCATCTCATCTACATGATTTTAATTCTGTGCCAAAACTAATTTATAAACTAATTTATTTTATGAGATATTTCGATTACTTATTAAGAGCAAAAAGCAAAATAAAAACAGTCAATGCCTTTATTAGAATATTGACCAAAGAAAATATCTCACCGTTTCAGTTTCTAGATATGAGGGATCCAAAATGTTCTCTATCTATGTTGTAATGCAGATTCCTTTGTTATACTCCTGACAAGGGAAAGTAGAACTGGCAGAGATTGAGTCTAAGCATCTTCATGTGCCCAGCTGCCCAGTGCTTCAGGCAGTTCAGAGGAGGGTCAGGGATTTAAAAGCCTTGATCTTTGTCTCACCACCTGGGTAGATTTCCAATCAGCTGTCAGTGAAAAGAAAGGTGCTAATTACCTATTAGACCCCTGCCTCCCTGGGACTCTGCAAGACTGACTTCTCTTTTCTGATTAGGAAGGCAGCACTTTGCTGCCTTCCAGGAACCTCAGCTGTGAGTGCTTTATTCCTGCTGTGAGACTCCAGCTAAAATAAAAAGTTTCCTTGAACCTTAATTTACATGCTCCTGCTCTTTTCTTATGATTATCTTTAATTTTTACAATTGGTTTCTTGAAGGCATCAAACACTATTTTTTAGCAAAACATTGTAATAACCAAGTTTTTTAAGAGTGCAGAGAAAGTTATGAAAGGTCTCATGTATATCAGGCTATCCAGCCACTTGCTGAGGGAAGCCTTGAACTCCTGACCCTCCTATCTCGGTATCCAGATTGCAGGAATTATGGGCATGTACCATCATGCCCAGGTGATTCCTGTGGTGTTTACATTATATATACATTGTAATTTTAGAACTTGGGTAAAAATTCTCCTCATTATCTTTTCAGCTTTGATTTTTTGCTAAATAGCAAAGCTTTAAGTATTTCAATGCACCTTATTAAAATAGCTTTCTTCCCCTATACATTATATATACCCCGATATACATGAGACCCTGTCTCAAAACAAAGAAAACAAAACAATTTTAACAAC
This sequence comes from Eospalax fontanierii, assembly GCA_035773235.1. Classification (NCBI taxonomy): domain Eukaryota; kingdom Metazoa; phylum Chordata; class Mammalia; order Rodentia; family Spalacidae; genus Eospalax; species Eospalax fontanierii. Next base: position 48,032,434 of record CM069529.1, on the reverse strand, counting down.
CAAAGAGAACTACATTTTTCTCTTTCTGTTCTAGCTGACATTCACCTAGGCTCTTTGAATAGGCTGTTTACACTGTCCTTTAGGGTATACAGCCCTCATAACTTTCTTTGCACTCTAAAACACTTGGTTATTGCAATGTTTTACTAAACACAGAACAGATAATATCTCACCTGACATTCGAAAGATGTCTTAGAAGTTAACCATGATACTGAAGCCTTAGCAGAGGCTGTGAAAGCAGATAGGAAACCATAAAATCAAGAGATTTAGAGGGAAATAGCTTCAAACTTGTTCACTTACAGTGAACAGGACTTTAATTTGGAAATTGGAAAGCTTGAGTTCCAGTGTTACAACCAGGCTGTCCATGTATGTGTAGACAAGTGATGGATCCTTTCAGAACTCTGCCCCCTTGCATAAATTGCAGTGCAATTGCATCCCACCACAAGACACTGCTAAATGAAATTGTAACTTTTTCACTTGAACTTGGACCTGAAGGTGTGGCACCTACCTGCTCAGAGTAAAACTGTTTCGAATGCATAGACTGAAGATTTACAAAAGTCTCATCATACAAACAAGCAATCTCTCAAGCACTATAACTGTCTGTATTCTATGTTGATTAAATGTTTATGTAACCTTAATCACTGGTTCATAGGGTTTGTCAGGGTTCTTCAGAAACAAATCCTGATCTGAGGGTTGAAATGCAAGTGATTCTTAGGAAATCAGGCTGAGAAGCAGCTTAGGACATGAGAATGGCCATGGGAAGTGAGAGAAGCCCAGAACAGTGGAAGTTTCTCCTGTCATCTCTGCAGGGCCTTGAAATAAGGGAATGCAAATAATTATACCTATAGAATTTGTGGAGCTTGAAGCCTAGAAACTGATATTTCATACTTCTGCATCAGCTTGGACACTTCACAAAGACTGGAGATGCCTGAAGGGAGAAAGGAGCTCTCAGACACTCGAGGGGAAGCACCACACTCCTAGAGTTCAAAGACTTTTCAGTGATTAATGTCACAGGTAGCAGGCAAATAAAGCAGTCACACAGAAGGTAAAGGAATTAGTGCCCAGAAGAGGAGACTGCATTGAGGGGTTCTAGGTACACAACACGAACACTATTTTAATTTGCTATGAGAGGTTCAAGGAACACAACACGAACACTGTTTTAATTTGCTGGTGCCACTATTGCCACTCAGAAGCATTAAACAGTATGGAAAACTCTATTTTAAACTGAAGACCTTCAGGTCAGTGATCCTCTCGCATCACTGGGATGCTGGTCATTCTGTTACACTGTCAGTCCTGATATTACCTGTTTTCCCTCCTTAATTGAAATTGTAGGTTTCTATCTAATAAACTAGCTCACCCCAATACAAAACTGCTATGTAACCTTAGGAAACAGTTTCTGACAACAGATCCCCTAAAATGCTGCAGTGAGCAAAAATGTCCTGCTTATTAAATGATCTCAGGAAGAATGAATGAATCACCAGGAAACTGGTCTTTCAAATTTCTGCATCAGCTTGGAGACTTCACAAAGGCCAGAGATGGCTGAAGGGAGACAGGAGCTCTCAGACACTTCAGGGGAAGCACCATGATTAAATTTAAGAATCATAGAGAAATTGGTGTTTTTAAAACACTTGGAAAAGGCATTGTGGTCCAGCATGCCCTTGATATTCAGTAATATTGGTCACAATAATTACACTAAAAGTTTAAAAAAATGAGGCTGGGTAGATGGCTCAATGGGTCTAGGTGCTTGACAAATAGACCTGAGAACTCTGAATGCCTAGCAGGCGTGGTAGACCACCTGTAATCCCAGGTCTCCAGTGACTGAGACGGAGGAACCAAGGGGCAAACTGACAAGCTAGACTAGGTGAATTGTTGAGTTTCTGTACCCATATATATATAAGGTTAAGAGCAATCTAGGACATTGGATATCAAACTCTCTCTCTCTCTCTCTCTCTCTCTCTCTCTCTCTCACACACACACACACACACACACACACACACTCATGAGAAAAGACACCCACACAACTATCCTCCCACACACAGACAAGCATGCATACATAGATGCGTGCACACCAACACAAATTAATATATCAATTAAAGGAATGTCCACCGTGATACATGTAGACAGCTTAATAATTTGGTTGTGTAGAAGAACCATTCCTGTTATTTTATGTTCCTGACACGAAGAAAAGTACAGTGCAAAAGTTAAAAGAATGAGGGTTCATCTTTTTTGATAAAACTAAAGAACAGAAACTTACCATATGAAACGTGTGGTGTAATTTTCAAGAATCTATTCTCTTATATTTAATTTTTAATTTGTGTGTATGAGTGTTATGCCTGTATGTATGTAAGGGTGCCACATGTCATGTATGAGTGTTATGCCTGTATGTATGTAAGGGTGCCACATGTCATGCAGTGCCAGCAGGAGACAGAAGAGGGCATCGGATCCCCTGAAACTGGAGTTACAGACAATTGTCAGCTGTCTTGTGAATGTGGGGATTTGAACCTGAGTCTTCTGCAAGATCAGCCACGACTCTTAACCGCTCAGTCATGGACTTCTAAAGAGCCCCCAGACTCACATATACCATGCTAACATGGGGTGAGTTAGCTTCTGGCTGTCTTAGCTCTTTATCCTCATGCTCAGCAAATACCTGCTGTCTTGTGGGTTTAGAAAGAATAATATTTTATTAAATACAAATAAATAACATACTTGTAATTATGGGATATATCCCTAAGTGCAGAACACTTACAAAGAAATGCAGTTGAGAGGCAGTTGGGTCATTTTCCAAAGAAGAAATGGCAAGATTAATACATTTGCCTGCATTTTAATTCGCCAAGTGATATTTAAAAATATAAGAGATTGGAAAATGATTGTTCTGATTGATTAATTCAAAGATTTAATCTGTCAATGAGTGTACCTTTCACTCCAGAAGGCACCAAAACCATTAGAGAAGGAGTGAGAGGAAAATGAGAAGTGAGTAGACACTTCATTGATGTTAAGATCAACAATTGTGAACAGTTAAATCCTAAAATGGGAATTCTGTCCTTTAAACTCCTAGTTTGTGTTATATACTATATCGACGAAGGGGTTGGGGAAATTGCTCAGGAGTTAAGAGTATTGCACTTGTAGAGGCCTGAAATTACCGTCCCGGCATGCACATAAGGCATCTGTCTGTAACTCCAGTTACAAGAGATCAGATGTCTCTTCTAGCTTCCATGAGTACGTGTACTCATGTACACGTACCTACATGCACACACACATACAAGCACACATAGTTTTAAAATAACTAAGTGAAAAAATTTCAACCAACCTTTCTCAATAGGAATGCTCCAAATCTTAGCATCCTAATTTTCCTGCAGTGTTCTCATCTCCTTTCTCTCCACATACACTTCAGGAATGCAGAAACAGATGTAAGTCTTATGTAATACGGCCATCTCATTGCTAATTATTCATAGAAGATGACAGTATATGTCCACATACTTCTGCATGAATGTTCATATTAATTTTATTTTAAACTTTGAGCATATGTATTTATTTTATGTGTATGGGTGTTTTCCATATGTGTATGTAAGTCTACACATGCATGTGGAGGACATTAGATGACATATGATCCCCTGCAACTGGAGTTACAGGCAATTGTTAGCCACTATATGGGTACTAAGTAGTAAACCTAGGTCCTCTGCAAGAACAGCTAGTGCTCTGTACTGATTAATCATCTCTTCAGTCCCGTATTAGTTTTATTTTAAATAGCCCCAAATTGGAAAAGAATCAAACATATATCAATAAATAAATGATTAAGTAAATTATGTCATACTCAAGCAATGGTATATCACGCAATACAAAAGCAATGCCATGGAATACTGATAAACACCAAAACACGACTGGCTCCCAAGATAAATATACTGAATGAAAAGCCAAACATTAATAATACATACAATATCATTCCTTTTGTACAAATTCCAGAAAATTCAAAATAATCTTTGCTATCATAAAAACAACCAAATTATTCCTGGTAAGCAAGGCATCCAAATGGCACCAGGAAATTTTAAGTGTTTTATGTAGATCTTCATTTTCTTGGCGGTGGTAATGGTTCCCAGGATGATACAACTGTCAGAACTGGTGAAAAAGTGTATTAAAAAGACTGGGTGCTTTCAGATTAATTATAGTCAAAGTATATGTGTGTTTGTGTGTGTATGTGGTGGGTGTATGTGTTTGGTGTGTGTGTGTGTGTGTGGTGTATGTGTGTGTGTGTGTGGTGTATGTGTATGTGTGCATACGATGTGTGTGTGTACGGTGTGTGTATGTCTGTGTGCAGTATGTGTGTGGTATGGGGGTGTATATGTGTCTGTATGGTGTGTGTGTGTATAGTTTGTAGAATGAGAAGGGATTCTAAGAATGCCCAAGACATTCTTTTATTAATATTTATTTGTTTCTATTGTATGTGTACAAGTGTTCTGCCTGCAAATAAGTATGTGCAGTACAGTCATGCTTGGTGCCTGCAAAGGCCGGAAGAAGACACTGGATCATCTGAAAAGGGAGTTAACTGCTGAGTCATTCTACAGATCCTTGCTCAACAGCTTCATTTTAGATGTGGGAATGGAGGAAGAGACAGTTTCAAGGTCACAGGGTCAGTTAGAAACAAATTAAGATCTGGAATTTAGATCTCATTCTCATTCCAAATTATTCTCCCTCCTTTTTATCTCAACACTGGCAGTGACCTCCCCCTACCTGTGAACATGTTCAGTAAAGAAAACTTGGCCTAAACATCCAATCATGATTTCCTACCCAGCAATTCTATTTAGAATACTCCCATTTTTTCCTAAATTTTGTCTAAATCCCACCTTGAAGGGATCTATGAAATTTCATACAACACCATCTAAAACACCATCTCATCAATAAAATTATATTTCTAAAAAAAAAGAAATCTCTGAAATGCTATCTTTACACAGGAGATGAAATAAATATTTAGAATAGTGTCACTAATCTCTACTTCAAACAAAACTGAATTATTTCTGTAGTCATCAAAGGCTGCTAGTCAACAGACCAAACCTTCTCTAGTCTGATCTATTCAAGAACTTTCTCGGAACTTCTGTTTTCTCTGAATAATGCCTCACGTATCGCCTCATGTATATATTTCTAGGGGAGGGACTCTTTTATCTTTTCTTCTATTCTCCATCTTTATCCATTGCTTTGGACACATGGGTTAGGCCTCCTTAAGTGCAGTGCCATGAATTTCTGAACACTGCATGTATAGACAGCAAGTGGTTCATGACAATTTAGTAACATTTGAACCCAGTAACAGCTTCAGGGTCTCCTGACCCGGTCTCTAGCCCTGATGATATGCTTTAGGATCATCAAAGATTCTACCTATGTAAAAGCAGTGAAATAACAGAGAATCTCAACTTTAAACATGACCTGGAGTCTCCAGTTAGCCCAATATAAACCTTAATATTGAACTTTTATATCATAGAGATATTGAATGTGTGGATATCAAAGACTTCTCTCCATGAAGACCATAAAGCCTCTGTTATCTAGCAGAACAACTTCTAAGGGTCCTAGAAGATAGGTCCAGCTTTCATTCTATTAAAAAATGCACTCTAAAATTTGCCTTCTAATAGTCATATATCTAGCTGTAAAGCCTATGAATCAGAACAATGACCAGCCCAGCAAGACAGCCCTAATAGAGCAACTGATTCTAAATACTTAATATTATACTCATAGATGCATGTACCTCTCACACCTCATCAATGATGCTTTGTTTTGCAGCAGAAATAGACTATTGCAGAGATCCACAATTGAAGAAAATGCAGAAAATAAGTGACTATGGGATACCCAGTCCCAACAGGTACATCTAAAATGTAACCCCTACCCTAAGGCCCAGGACACATGATGGAAGAAGAAGCAGAAAAATTATAAGAACCAGAGGACTAGGATACCGGTTGCCAGATAGTGCCTTCTAGACATGATGGGAAAGTTCAACCAATGAAATCTAAACAATATGGCTACCTAAACAAGACCTTCAAAATGCTAAGACTACCTGGTATGTCAGCATGGCTGGGGGAAATTATATGAGATCCTACCTCTTATAGATGAAATACAGAGAGGAAGCATCAATTTTCCCTATGGAAATGATACCTGATATGTTATCTAATACTTTGTGGGTCAGACCTAAACATATGTACACATGAGCAACATTAAGTAGACTCAGTAGCTGACATACATACATATATATATATATATATTACACAAATACATATATGCATACATATATATTATAATGATTAAAGAAGTGATTGAAATTAGAGGGAAACAGTGGAGCAGGATGGGAAAGTTGAGGGGAGAGAGGCAGGGATGGCAATAGTACAAATATATAGTACTCATGTATGAAATAATATAGTACTCGTGTATGAAATAATATAGGACTCATGTATGAAATAATATAGTACTCATATGAAATAATATAGTACTCATGTATGAAATAATATAGTACTCATGTATGAAATAATATAGCACTCATGAATGAATGAAATAATATAGTACTCATGTATGAAATCCTCAAAAAATAAAGTTTTTTAAAGATTTGATTCATATTTGAGACCAGATAACACTCCACTCTCAAGCAACATGCACATTTGCAGATAATGATGTAAATGAGACAGATAATACACAGACACAGACAGCAAGAAATGGAATGGGGAAGAATGAGATACAATACACAAGGGAAAGTCAGTCTGTGATCTACTTTCCTGCCTAGTTTGCCTGTTTGACCAATCATTCAATATTCTGCTTCTCTATACATTGGGTAAAATATTATTAAATTAGGGCTCATTGTAAGGAAAACTGGGAAAATGAATTGTTTTAGCATTTTCTGGTTGGAGGGGGGAGATGTTTGTTTTGAGGCATGGTTTCACTACGTAACTCCTTCTGTCCTGAACTCGCCATCCCTGGGTGGCTTTCATCTCACAGCAATCTGCCTGTCTCTGCCTCCCAAGTGCTGGGATTAAAGTTACATTCCATCACATCTGGCATAATATCTCTGATTTTCTCTACATTTCTGAATGGGTTATGTATTTTAAAAGGAAAAAAAATGCACTTAATATCAAGGTATTTCCATCTTTTCAATTAACTAATTTACAAAATAATTCAAATAACACTTAACAAGTATTTCCATTTGTCAAGTGCTGTGTTAGATAATTTTAATGATATATCATTGATTGTTGGTAATTATCATAACGTAAATGAATACTTTTTTCTCATTATTTCTTTGCATTTGACTAATGCAGTTAATACATTATCGAAAGAACTTTGAAGATAAAACACTGCATGAGATATAAAAAGCACTTAAAGTAATAAACATTGTACAATCCCTAATACCTCTGATTTCTGGGCCTAAAATCCTAAAAGATGAAACCATGAAACCTAGAAAAGGAGAATTTTCCTCAAGTATTTCTAGTATCAAATGCAATAATTGAAATAAAATTAACTGAATTTCTACAAACTAAAAGCAATAATATTTACTGTATTTCTAAATAATATGACTAGATGAAATCAACATATTTATTTGATCAATAGCAACCAAATATGAAAGACAGATATGCAACTGTAGTGATGAATGCCTACAATCCCAGTATTCAGGTGGCTAAGGCAGGAAGACCGTTGGTAGTTCAAGTCAGACCTGGACCATAGCATGATTTCAATGCCATTTTGACCTTATTATAAAGAAAGATATTGGGTCATAAAATAACAAGCAGACAACAGAATACAAGTATGTTTTCTCTCTAACAAAATATTGGTGTTCTGTATTTGAAAGTGAATTCAAGATACTGTCTCATGCATAGCAAGATAGTGTTACATATATTTTAAAAACATGTTCACAGTATTTTAAAAGTCATATCTGAAAACAGTATGATAAAATGTGGTAGGAATATGGATATGTTATCCATTCTGATGAACGACCTATAGTAACATCCGAAAGTAAGAACATAAATAATGAAAAGATATCAGGAAGAACCAATGAAGCTTTTGAAAGTAACTTTTAGATATTTAGCAGAGTAGATAAGTAACATTAAATATTTCAAAACATAAAGACCAGTAAATTTGAAGATAGAGCAACTAATAATTGGTGAAAAGGAAGTTTTGAAAAGACCCTAATGAAAATAAGAATAACTTCAAGAAGCTCTTTAAAGACACAAAATAGTGTGAAAGGTTTAACTGAGTCTCAACGAAAGGGACAGGAGAGAAAAATAGTGAAAATAACAGCCAAAAGATGCTTAGAAGAAAACTAAATGTACTTAATGGATGAGAAGGTCAGAAAACAATTTGTAGTATATAAAGCTCAGGAGGAAATCACTCAGCATGAGAAAGTAGTGAATGACTGACAGCCATTGCAGAAGTCAGTCTCTATCCCTTCCTTCTATGTAAGGAGGAAGGTGCCAGCATGATTCTATATGTATGAAAGTATGCAAAAGACAAATCAAATACCTGGAGGCTGGAAAGAGACAAAAGGAATGATTGTGGTCACAGAAAAGTCTTTGGTTTTGAATTTGTGAAGTCTAAATGACTTTTTAAGTCATACTGAAATGTTCTCTTAAACAGAGAATGTTCTTGGTAATTTCCAACTCAATATGGTTGATTGAAAACATTTTTTAATGTCAAAAATGTGCTGGGGAAAGAGAATCCAATGGATTTTTCTGATTACTTATAACAGGGTAACTTTAAATTGTTTATAACAAGAACTAATAACTAATTTCATTACCTTACTTCTGTCTAGGTGAAAAATGTTGCCCTTAAGTGAAATTCATACTGATAGAAGCTGTTAAGAATCTCATCTGCCACACTCATACACACACATACACACACACACACACACACACACACACACACACACACACATATATATATATATATATATATATATATATACACACATATAACACCTCAGTGCTCAACAGCTTAGGTGGTGCTAGCGTTAGGCTCAGGCTTAGGAAGCTGTATGTCGTAGGTTCAAGGCCATGGTCAGGACTAAGGCTCAGGTTAGAAACAGAGCTAGGGAGAAGGCTAGGGCTAGGACTAGGGAACCAGCAAGGAAATTCAGGTTTGTTTTTGTTTGGTTTTCCTTCGATTTATTTTATTTTTATTTTTTTCCGAGTTTTTGGTTTTTGGTTTTTGATTTATTTATTTATTTGAAAGCAGAGGTCAGAGGTAAATTTCTGAATGTGTCTGTTTTCCCTGTAGATGGTCCTATGATCTCTTTCTCTCCAGTACTCCACACACAGTGAGCTAAGATTTATGTGAATGAACAAAGATTGGGTGGTATAAGACATGCCATATCATTCACTCACTTCAACTCCTAAAGCAATATTCTGCTCTTGTCTGCACCCTGCTCTAGTATACTACAAAGGTGATCATAGACGACCCCTAGGCTTCTATGTGCCTTTTCACAGTGCAACTTTGCACCTGCTTCCTTTGAGAAGTGGAGTCTGTTCCTTCACTATTCCTATACACTATCTGGTATTTTCTTTTTGACTTGCTTTTCCTAATGGAACAAAAAGAAATATGATAAAAACAGAGCATTAAAGCAAATCCCTGGGGCCAGGGGAGATAGATCAGTCAGCGATATCTTGGTCTTACAGTTTTGAGGACTTCAGTTTGATTTCCAGAATCCATGTAAAAAAAAATCTAGGTGATCTGGCACATGCCTGTAATCACAGCCCTGGGGACACAGAGACAGGCATATCCTTAAGGTTTGCCTGCTTGTTCAGTTCCAACAAAAAAACGGTATATGACATCTGAGGAGTCACACTAAGGTCATTTTTTCTGGCCTCCATGTACATGCACACATGTAACTGAAGACACATGAGCATGCACACACACAGCACAACCTCTGCATTGTGGTGCTTCCTGTCTTAATGATCTTAGAATCAAGTAAGAATGCTTAAGCTAGTCTGTCAGACAACAGAAAAAATAATGCACCCACCCATCCTCACCTATGTTGATATCAACATGACATAAGTATGTGACCATGATACATGACCAGTCATGTTTGGATGTGTTAGATGATCACAGATACTCGATCAGACCTGCAAAGATGCCTTAGCTAGCCCAGAACACAGCCACTATCCAGTCAATGTTCAAATTACAATCTAAATAAATGGCTGAAACAACAAAATCAGCAAAAACTACCTGGTATAAATAAACAAGAATCACCAGTTCCAACTGGATGTATAGGTCAACTTAAATACTTAACTGAAAAACGTTCGTAGGATCTTATAATGTCACCTCAGTTTAACAAATAGTTTTCAAATACTTATTGCCAAGTAGAAAATGTTTTACAGAATCACAAAGATGAATTGGTTACAACAATCTACTTACATTAACATAATCACTTACCATCTTTTTCTGTGTGATGTCATTTTAGAATTAAAATGACCTTACAGTCCTATGTATGTAAAGATCCCAATGAAACTGTTTAAGTAGTGTGTGTTTTGGGGAGACAGGTAGTGAAAATGTGCAACCCTACTAGGCTACTAGCAGGACAACAGTCCTACTTCATTTTTGCATTGTTTAAAAATAGTCTTGATTATTACAATCATTTTTTTTCTTTACTGAGCACAGTCATCTCTTATGAAAATAGAAAAGCTGCAAAAAATCCAAGTGTCCAAGATTGTATTTAGAAAGGATACATTATCACCCTTCTATAAGTTATGTTACAGGAGAGAAACCTGCAGTGCTGATTCTTAATCTCCTGTGCCTTAGTATCATCTAATAAGACTCATTAGTAGAATCTGGAAACAGATGAGAAAGAAAAGCTCTTCTGCTCCTTGAGCTACAGGAAGGTTATCTAGTCTGTGTTGCATTTATTGATACATGGCAGTCATATTTGTGGATCAGCAGCAGACATAGAACCTACTGGATGTAGGAGCTTGGCATGTAGACTGCACCCTCCCCTGATTCCAGGAATTCACTCCCTTTGCTGATGGGTGCAGTTGGCATCATTGGTATCTGCTTTCTCTCATCCGTGGTCTTCTCTGTTTCTGCAAAGCAGACTATCTTGTCCTGCACTTTTCTGCCTTAAGGATGGATCTCTATTTTCATACATTCAATACCTATCCAATATAATACCTAACATGTTAATTTCTGAAATACCCCCACTATTTTTTTCTATTACTACAGCTGATTTATGGAAATAGTTACATATAAGAATATGGCGCTACATTCTCTCTTCTAGACAAAACTGAAGGCAGACATGCCCACGACGGTAGTACAAAAAGGATATACAGTTACTTATACATTCCATGGGTTTTCTTAGGCTGAAGAAACCATTAAAGACAATGTATCAAGTAATTATGATAATGGAATATTATTAAGTAAATACATTTTATATTTTACTTTATGTTGTGCTCTGTTTCTTATTTGCTGCTCTGAAGAGAAAGAATCTGGCATGAGGTTACATAGTTCTTCAACATGTACAATGTACTGATTCTCAGACAGATTTTAGGAATTGTAGATGAGAATATGATAATTTCAAAAGCATGAAAATTTATAGGCTTATTATGCAAGTGAGAAAAATTATGTTTTTAAAATACAGGGTAGAACAACCTCGAATTTAATTGAGGCAGCCCACCTTGATCTACCATTCAACACTGCTACTAATATTGGCAAGATGACCTTGAGGTGATTTTCTATCTTAAAACTAACAATAGCCACAAAACTTTCAGGATATCAACAAGGCAGAAATACAACTAGAGAGTTATCAAGTGGTGTGACAGGGACTGTCATATCAGTGTGCACAGAAATGTCAAGGTCCAAAAGGATAAAATCTAATAAAAGGTGACAATGTGTGAGTCGTAGAACCTCGAGGATTTAGGAAAAATCGTCTACTATTTCTACCTAACTGGAACACAATGAGAACAGCGTTGTGGGTACTGTGGTATAATCAAGAACTACTTCACTCTTGTGAGTGAACAAGCAATGCTAGCAAAAGAGAGAAACTTTTATTGTTTTCTACAATATCAGAACTTACTGAATAATAATACGTTCCTAATCTCACTATTATGAATGGAATATATTGTCATTTATTGAATTTTTAAAGTCAATATCATGCTATGAAGCCCAGGCTACCTGGTAATCCTCTTGACTCAGCATCTGAGTGCTGAGATCACAGATATAAGCCACCATGCTTCATATCACGTACCACGTGCTCTTCAATTCACTTGGAACACATGGTAGTTGGCAAACACAAGATCTTTTAATCCATTCCATCCTTAATTACTAATTTTAATAACTCAAATTATATAGAACTCTACATGCAATAATTTATATATGCATTACAGAACTGCCAAGAAAGATTTAAAGAGTTTGCAAGTCTAAGAGGGAACTGAACTGAGACCAATGGCAAAGAAATGATAGAGAATTAGAGAAAGTCTTTGTAGAGGAACAAATTACTTTTAACTGACCACAGGCACAAAGCTGTTTGGTTTCAGAGCTGTAAAATGCAGGTCAGGTGGCAGGTAGTCTTGGGTGTCAGTTTGAAGTGGACTATGCATAAGCGACAGGAGAAACTTCACTTGAGTTTGAGTCCAGGGACAGAAATGGATGTCCTTGGCAGTGGTGATTTTCCTGAAAGACACATGACAAGTGATCAAGTGATAGCTCAATATGTCTGCCATGTCTCAGTCTTATGAGATCCTTCTTTTACAGTTCCAGATGAAGGAATATATCTCTTTATAAGCTCATGTGCTTTGTGCTCCTGATATGATCTGATACATGTCCAGTAACACCATTCTTTAGTGCACAAATTTTCAGTTCGTTCTGCCTCATGGTGAGCTCATAAATGGTGATTGGTCACTTGTACACACAGGATATTGAACCATTCTCCCTTGATGCTCATAATAAAAATGGAGTAGCAAATCAAAACTATTGTTGTATTAAACAGGATATCACAAAATTAGGCAAGGCCTGCAAGTTGCAGTTCTATACAACACAAGACAATCCTGAGCAGACTGGACCTCACTATAGCAAGAATCTGGAATACTAAAAAGTACATGTCAATAAAAGGAACCCAAAGGTTGTTAAGTCATAAACTGTAAAGACACAGGTATGTCTTCTGAGGAAGGAATATGCAAGGATAATTTGTTCTACAAGAGAACAATTAGGATTCTACCTTCAAAACATTTGATGGTATTAGGGAGATTAAATGGAAGAGAATGACTCGGAAGCCAGAGGGAGAAATACAAGTGCTTTACAATCCAGAATGACAGGGAAGACCTTGAATGAAGACATTCCAATAAGGATAGAACTAACCTGTGAAACAACCTGGTCAGTGGCTTTCTGCAGTCACCTGAAATGCTGGGTGTATTCTCCTGTTCTTCATCCTCTTTCTGAGATATGCATTTCTTCTGCGGTCCACCCCCACCCTCCCTACCCTTCAGAAAACCCTAGTCTTAAAATATATTATCTAGCTTCCTTCCTGCCAAGCTTTAATAAGTAATAAAGGAACCTGTACAGTTTAGACCACTAATATGGAGTGCTTAGGCACTCAGATTGCAAGCCTTAAATCAGCTGGCCTTTCTGTTGGCCTGCTCAGTTGTGTTATGATCAAGTTTAGGGAGCAATATCTCAGAACACTAATTCCTATTCCTTTCAAGTCACAAAAATCACACATGGAGAACAGGAAAGTAAAGTTAGAAAAATGGAAGCGATTGAAAGAAACTTGGCACTCTTTAATTGCATGTAGGAATAATAGGGCCACTTTTAATTCTCTAAATAAAGAAAAATCATGCAATTAACATCAGTCACCTGATTACCATGACATAGAGCACACAAACTCTAAATAGTAATTAAGAAACCTGTTAAACATCAACAGTCTATCAGAAATAAGTTCATTCCATTATTCTTTTTATTTAAAAATGCTTATATTTTTATGTTTACATGTATAGATATGTTGCCTGCATGTCTGTATAAGTGTAGCCAAGTCGTACAATGCCCATGGGGATCAGAATGGGTCACTGGATCTCCTGGAACTGGAGTTATGGATAGTTATTATCCACCATGTAAGTACTGGTAAACGAACCCATTTCCTCTGGAAGAGCAGCCAGTGCTCTCCAGCCCATTCCTTCACACTTTATTATTAATTAAAAGTTATTCCTAGATAATTTCACACATGTACATATACATAATGACTATTCACGCACTCCACATTGTCCCATATCCCTGTTATCTGTGTGCATGTCCCTTCTCCATAAATCTCTCTCTTTCATATTCATGTCTATTTGGTTTTAAGACTCACTGACAATGTATCGACTTGTAACTAGCTGTTGGACCCTGGTAGACTCCATAGTGGATGTACAACTGCACGACTGAACACAATGATTTCCAACCATTTTCCATGTTTTATACTTATTATGTCAAACACACACACACACACACACGCACACACACACACTCTACACACTTGTACATTTAGTAGTTTACCTGTGAAATTCCCACAATGAGGCTGAGGACTATAATTGAGAATATGTGACATTGCATTGAAGCATGAGCTAAGAAGCCAAACCATGGGCTTCTAGATCCTTAACTAACCATGCAGTTTCCACCTCAAAAGCCCCTTTGGCTCCTGCCCATGTGGGATTGTAACTTCATTCTGGATCACCAAGCTTCTACACATATTCCTGTCACTAAGTTCAAGAATACTATAATCAAATAGCTGGGCAAGAAATCTGAGCTGGAGATTCCTATGATTGAAGAGAATGTGGATTAGACTTTAAGCAGTTGAACCCCACCAAAGCTAGAACACATTCTGAATAAAGACAGTCTGACCCATAAGAACGGTACAGAGACCTCCTTCCCTGTCTTTCTATCAGTTAGGTCCCCAGAAACTTAACAACTCTCTCCCACCTTCCTACCCACAGAATCTTACTCAGAACTTCATAAATTTTTAATAATTGTGACCGTTTTTGCTTTTCTATACTTTCTTTGCCAAACAGTATCAGAACTGATATAGATTTGTAAAAGTCCCTGGACAGTTAGCTATACATTCCCAGCTTCCTCTTCTAAGTGTCCTAATAGAAGAGCAATAGACACAATAGATACTCATAGCTTGGCTCTTAATTAAATGGATCCATTAAATTTTTCATTTGGAAGGTTAGAGTATGTCCATGAAAAAAATAAATAAAACTCAATGAAATAAAAATGATGGTTATTGAGTAAGACTCATCAGGCATTTGGTTTACCCCCAAATGAAGTTCTAAGATTCTTTGATTCATTTCTTCAGAGTAGAACATGAAATATCACAAGCATCTTAAACTGCAAAAGCAGCAACCCTTTTAGCTTCTGCTATCTTTGGACAGCCCTGCTGGGTAGAAGCCTCTTTCACAAAGATGTCTTTTCCAATTGTATAAGATTGCTTGACGTTTGCCTTGCACCTCAAAGGTCAACTTGCTGGAACCACAAAGGTGCAGCTGCTCCTACCTGTGCTCCCAAAAGTACAAATAGATTTTTATTACTTGTTTAGGTAGCTTTTAGTCTATCCACAGCTCTCCTAGGCTGTTCTAGACTTCTTGCCTGGGATGTAACACTAATGATTCACTGTGATCTATTTCTTCCTTTTACTATTAAAGATTATGAGGAGATTATAGGAATTAAATATTATGATATGAGCATTTATTGTGAAAGAAAAATAATCTGAGTTCACATCTTCAACGCCTGGCATGGCTGTACTTGGCTATAACCCTATTGTTGGGGGAGGAGGCAGATGGATACAGAGAGCTAGCTGGCCAGTCAGCCTAGACAAAACGGTGACCTTAAAGGTCAGTGAGAGTCTATCTTAAGAGTTTTAAGTGGAATGGGATAGAGAGATTGCTCAGCGATTAAGAATACTGACTGCTCTTATAAGAACCTGGGTTCGATTTACCCAACACCCACGTGACACCTAACAACCGTTCTAACTCCAGTTCCAAGAAATCAAACCCCTCTTCTGAATTCTTCGGGCATTGCACAACATAGGTGCACTTACATATATACACATAAAAAAACTAATAAAATATTTTAAAAATAAAACATAATAGAGTGAAAGGTGAGAGAAAGACAAAGAGATCTGACATGCCCTTCTTACCTCTGCCTCACATATATGTGAGCATATAAAAGCTGTCACACATACATGGATATGTACACAGGAAGATCACGAGAACTGTAAGAAACCAGCACATTTTATTCTTCCCTCCTGTGCTGACTGAGTAACCATGAGAATCAATGAGCACTAACTGTTGAATTAATGAATAAACCTGCTTCTTATCAAGAGTGCATATTCTTGGATATTGTTATAGCATCAAATCTAAAAGCATCGCATTCTCCAAGAAAATATTTTCTGAGGGTGATGGTTTAATTTACATAGGGAAATATATTAAAAAACAGAAAAATTGAATTATTTTTGATGGAATGTCTTGGTTTTCAGATATGAGGACAGAGGCATAGTTCTTAAGTTTTTAAGTTGATTGACTATATCCAAAACATGCTTCGGCTACTATTGATTCTCTGCATGAAACATTTTTCTTGGTATTTGTCAGTAGTTGTTTCTTTACTGAGAAAAGTAAATAACAAAGTTACCTATCTCAAAGAGCTGCTGTATAGGACAAAAGATTAGCCTCCAAGAACTACATGAAGCAGTTCCTGGCACATAATGAAACATTGGAGGAATGACACATGGGGTTAGTGGTACAGTTATGCCACCGTTCTTACGCAATTAAAACAATTGTGACTTCAGGATTACATGTGTCAAAGTTCATTTGGTTGGAGACCAACAACAAAGATTCTTCAGGAATTTTAATATTCGTTTGCTATAAGGTATACCTATGACCCTAACTTCTAGCTTATTTGCTGAAGGGAGATGATTAGTGGAAATTCCTTCCAGAAATGCTCAGAGATGATTTATTCAGCTTCCACTGCTCCTAGAGGAATCAGAGCTCACCAATCCCAGCACTTGCTCTGTGGTCTAGTTCTGATGCTGTTATAGTAAAATATTTAAACAGAAATATCATTTTACTGATCTTAGAAGAGTTAACTTAGAGATAGCCCCAGTATTCTAGTTAGCTTTAGCGGTCAGATTGACACAACCTGCAATTATCCAGGAAGAAAATATCAATGATAAATTCCCTAGGTCAGAGTGGTCTGTGAACATATCTGTGGGGGATTGTCTTGAATATTAATTGATATAGCATGGTTCAGGAACATTCCCTAGGCAAGTAGCCTTGGACTGTGTACAACAGATAGCTTAATATAAGCCAGCTGCCAGAGAGAAAGTAAGCAGCATCCCCCTGGGTTTCTGCCCCATTTCTTCGTCTATGAAGTGAATTCCATGGTTGGAGTAATGCTGTGGGGAATGACTTTGGATTCTTGTTTTGACTTCCTGCCTTGATTTCCCTCAATAATGAACTATTATCTGAAATTATAAGCTAGAATAAACAATTTCTTCCACTATTTCTAGTCAGGATGTTTTATGACAGTAACTGAATGAACACTAGTATTAAACATTAATGTGCCACTTATTATAATAACAGTCACTAGTCTAATCACTTGTAATGATTACTTTTCAAAAACCCCACATTATTTTCAAGGTGCATGAAAGAAATGATTCTAAGTACTCTAGCTCATTAATGGATGCATGGTAGCATAATGTCATGGAAGAGGAAATTATCCTAGTGACACAGGTCTAATGGCAAAGCTGTTCTGCTGACTCCCACCCAGTCAGTGTTCTTTCACTAAAGCATATTTATTTCACCATCACCAAGAAAAGAAAAGCAGCTCAACGCTGAATGTTCCTTGAGCATCTGGGACTTTGAAAGCGCTGTTGAAAGCCTACAAGAAATTCAGCATATGGCCCAGCTAAAGATAGATACAGGCTCATGTCCACAGCAGGGAGGAGCCACTGCTAATCCTCTAATTGATCATTTTGTGCACATTTTCATCAAGAACAATTTGCTGTTTATGTATGAAGGCCTCGTGCCAGGGTCAGAGGTAACCCAAAATGAACATATTTGTTGAGTCTCACACTCTGGTTGGTAATGCCAGACAGTAAAGAAGAGGAAGCAGGGAAACAGCAATTATCACTCCATACACTTAACATATGAGAATTCATTCTGTTCTCAAAGCAGCCTATGTAGCATTCCTGATGTATTCTCATCCTGGAGATAAGGAAACAAAAGAGAAAAGACTAAATGCTAGCTCAAGATTATGTACTCCATAACTGGCATAATCTGATAGAATCTTTATTCTATCCAGGCTTTTTTGAGGACAGAGAATTTGAAATAAGAGTTCGAATAAATCATATGACCGTATTCTCAGGGGTTTTAAGAGTGCAATTTGATCACACTCCCATGGGTTTGGTCATCAAACTTAGCCACTGTAATTGTTCCACCTGTATTTTCTTCTCTTTTTAATGGCTTTAAAAAATATTAAGTATCCAGATTAGACAGATGCCTCAATTGGTAAAGTGCTGACTGAGTAGGCATGGGAGCTGAGTTGATACACTCCACCCAAGTAAAAAGTCAAGTGCAACGGTACCTGTCATCCCAGCGTCGGCGGGGCAGAGACAGAAACATCTTGGGGTTTGCTGGCCAGTTAATGCATCCAATCAATGAGTTTCAGGTTTAGTGAGAAACTTTCTCAGGAAGTAAGGTACAGAGAGATTGAGGAAGATTCTTGACATTGACCTCTGACCTCAACATGCATGCACACACATATGTATGCACATATGTGCTCACACAAACATACCTCACACGTGAACATATGCACAAACATATTTTAAAAATTAGGTGGCCCATGGATGAGAGTGAAAGACACAGAATTCCCAAAGTGATCTTTTCCCACATTTAAAAGATATTATAAATAATTGCATTTAATAAATAAATAAATTTGTTGTAACTAAAACATCTAATTATTAGGCCACATCAAATATTGCAAATTTCTCATACTGTGCTCCTCTATGATCTTGCATGATTTTTCTGTGGCTGTGACAATATCAACTCTATGGGTCTGCTTTCCACCTACTCACCAATTCTCAAAACTCTGGGATGCTCTTGTCAGTCCCAAGTCATCATGTTAATTGGGTGTATAGGGCCTGTATGCTGAAGTGGTTAGACTAGTTGTGAGGTTTGTTACATCATGCACACTGAAAGAGAGCTGAGGAGAGTGTGAATGCCTCAGTGCTTCAGCCAGGTAAGGACATCCCAAGATAACCCAAATGAAGGAAGCCACTTTCTGGATGAAACCATGGCACAAAGAAAGCACTGATGAGAGAGTCAAGCAGGCAAGCAGGCGCTGTGTGTGTGTGCGTCTGTGCATGTGTGTGTGTGTGTGTGTGTGTGTGTGTGTGTGTGTGTGTCCCTGTTCAAACCCTGTCTATCTTTTCAGGTTTACCACAAATGACACAAATAACAAAAGAATGTGACTTTGAAAGAACTTTATAAAAATTGCAATCAGCCATGTAGGTCAGAAGATCTTAACCTAAAACAAGTGTAGAAAAGGCTGCTTATTAATGGATGAGCAATCAAGGAACAGGCAGTCAATCAATTAACATCCTAAGTGGTGACTTAGAACATAAGGCAATTTCATTCATGAAAAGCTTACTTTTGTAATATTTTACAAAATATTGTCTTATAAGTTGAGACAGTTTAGCCCGCAGGCACTGAAAGAAAAAGGTCTAGAGCAAGACAGAGTTATAGACATTGGGACAGACAGTTACAACACTGCCCGGCATGTGTGTGTGTGTGTGTGTGTGTGTGTGTGTGTGATGCTCTAATTTGTTTTCCTTTTCTGTGATAAACACCATGATCAACAACCATAGGAAAGGAAAGAAGGAAAGTGTTTACTTCCCCTTTCACTTGCAGGTCACAGTTCATTTTGAAGTCAGGCCAGTAACCAAAGCAGAAACCACACGGGAATGCTGCTTATTAACTTTTCCACTGACTCACTCAGCTAGCTTCCTTATGTAGTTCTTATATGTCAGATCCAGCTGCCTAGAAATGGTGCTGCCAAGCAAGCACAGACTGGGATCTCCCACATCGATCATCTGTCAGTACAATCCCTTACAAACAAGGCCACAGGCCAATCTGATGAGGGAAATTCCGCATTTGTGGTTGTCTCTTCTCAGACGATCTATAAAGATTCTATGGAAATAAAGTACATCCATAAACTGAATGTGCAAACAATCATACCTTAAATGCACAGTGAAAAATCTCAACTCGACAAAGTGTTACAAGATAGATTCAGGGAAAGACGAGAGGTTTTCCTAGAAGTCAGAATTGATCTGAGCAGGAAGGTCATAGAAGTGCTGCCAGGAGCCCTAGATTAGGAAGAAAGGGGGAAAGAAGCCTGGGGTAAAGACCATAGTGAAGTGTAAGCTTGCTAAGAGAAATTCTGTATTAAATTTTTCTTCTGTGTAAGCTTGAAAATGCATCACTTCAAAAACATGAAATTACTTGCAATCTTCATAAAAATGAATAGTTCTGGGTGTACCTGATCATCTAGAGCTAGAAGGAAGCTGCAAACGGGGAGGTTCTTGCAGAGTTATGGGAAAGAGAAAGGAAATGGTGTAGAAAGCATCACAAGAAAAAAAACAAATTTGTTAGAAACTCCCTAAGAGAAATAGCACTCATTGATGGGTGAGGTGGATTGCAGTGAATTATTTTATTATTATTATTTTTATTATATTTAAGTGTATGAATGTACTGCCTGCATGAGTGTGAGTGCACCCATGTCCTGAAATGCTGATGGAGGTCATAGGAGGGTGTTGGGTCCCTTGGAACTGGAGTTATGAGTGGTTGCTAGGTGGTAATAGAATCCTCTGCAGCAGCAGTCAGTACTCTTAACAGTTGAGCCACCTCTCCAGTAAATTAATCAGAAAAAATGTGTTTAAAATACAGAGGAAAACATGTACAAACCACCTTTAGGAAAGAATTCCTTAGGACAAAACTTTAGGAAAACAGACATCTGATTAATGGAAAGTGAAGTTATTCAAGCATGCTACATCACAAGCTGTATCAAAAACAAGGTTTGAAGCAAGCCTTCACAGACGTTCTTTATTAATCCAAAGGACTTTCCCCTTATTACTGCTTTAATAACGGATTTTTATCCTGAATGAATGATTACTTTTTCCAATTAATTTTCTCTACATTGACTAAGAAAATCCTACTGTTGTTTTTCATTCTTTGACTAGGATTAATTAAATTGTATAATTCTCAATTTTAAACCAAACCTACAGTCTTCTAATAAACTTTGCTGATCTTATTTTATTACTGATTTTATGTATTGTTACTTTGGGTAGGCTATCCTTTTTGATTTTTATGTCTGTGTTTATAAAGGATATTTGTCATTCAATATTCTTCTTAGTTTTATTTTATTTTGCTTCATAATTTGAAAATCCAGTTTTATTATCATTATGGTAAGGGTTTCTGTATGGACCAAGTATCCTTTCCCTTTCTATATTTTTGGAAAGAGTTTGTATAAATAAAGAACAGTTCTTACTTCCTCAGATGTTAGACGGCATGCATTTGTTAAACTGCTTTGGATTTTTACCAGCATGCTTTTTATGGACTATTCATGTATTTCCTGAGTCCACACAGTTCAATTTAGTTTTTCCATTTTCTCATTACTTATCTATGGTTTTGTTCACCTGTTTTTCTTTTCATAATGGCATTGAAAATTCAATGGTTTTTATCATTTTGCTTTGCTACAATCTTTTAGCTTTACTTTTCTGAATTTTCATAGTTGTTTTATTATGTAAATATAAACACACATATATTGATAAATATAGATATAGATATATCATAGATATAGATATATCATATATCAACATTTTAGTGTTGTTTGTACTTCATGAAAAAGAAACTTTTAAATTATGTATGTCACACAGATCCATCCTCCCCTTTACACTTCAGTTGCTAACATCATGGTGGTCCTGATGGGCATTACCTTGGGAAATAAAGAATGACTCCTGATGCTTCTGATTTTCATTAGGAAACTGCCAGTTGTTGCCCCATTGGATGGATTCAGAATAGTAAATTGATTTTCCTACCACAAAGCAGCTAGCTTCTTGCCAGCAATGACTCTGAATACAAACTTATTCAAGGTCCAATACGTGTTAAAAATGTATACTTGTGATATACACTCTGCCATCCAATCAAGAGAAATATAAAGATGTCAAAATGTTTTGAGGTGCAGAAGATAAGTGTGGAATTAGAGTATGAAATGTCATCCATTGTCTCACATATTGAATGACTGGTGTCTAGCTGGTGGTGATGTTTTAGAGGGTTATGAACACTTTACAAGTTGAAGTCTCATTGGAAAAAATAAGTCACTGAGTTTGCCTGTGAAGGTTATATCTAATCTTAAGTCTCTTTCTTTCATTCTGCTTCCTGTCCACCATGAAATGAAGAAAATCCTTGATCCTAGTTTCTCACCACCATGATATTTTCCAAAGTATAAGGGACCAAACAACCATGGACTGAACCCTTTGAATTCATGAAGAGGAGTCAGATGCCTTTGGGTGCTTTTCTTTCATAAGTTTGATCATACCATCCAGAAGTCAATATTGGGACTTCATTTTCACACCGATGTGAGGGACTTGCACCTTAGGAAAAGAAAAGGCTCCAAAACCAAGCAGATATTGAGGAACTCATTGATTTGGTGATATCCTTGCTTCTATTTTATCCTCAGCAACAACATGAAAAGTACTTTGTGTGGATCTAGAAAGAGTAAATGCTCCTCAGTTAACTGGCATTTCATGGAACAAGCTGGAATGATTGAATATATATTTGACATATGTTTTTCACTGTTCTCAGGAAGTAAAACTGAAATTGTTTCCGTTTTTTCAGAATGCATGAGGCAGTCTATTTACTATTTAGTCTTAGAAGGAAGTTTGTCCTTTCTATGCTTCTTCCTTTTTAATGATGATTTCTTAATTTTAAAAAATTGTATTTATTATTTTTTTGTGTGGATGTGTATGTATGCCACAATGCATGTGTATAGATGAGATTTCAACTGTGGAGTGAGCTGACTCTGTCCACCTCTGCATTGCTTGTTCAAGGACCCTGTTACTCACTGAGGCTTATAACCGGCCCATAGAAAATGTTTTCAAAATTCTATGTGCTTCTTAAAAATTCTTCTCATTGGAGTTATCCATAATAATTCTTTATATTAAAAAATTCAGTTCCAATTACCATGCACTTTCTTCCTTCTGATTGGGCTCTGACTGATGCAGAGGCAAAGTACTAAGATTAGCAAATCAGTCTTGATTAAAGCAAGTGACTGTGTAGACATTTACAGAGAAATTTTAGGGAAAAATTGTCTGTCAGAATGCAAAATTAATTCAGGAAGGGGGAAAAGGCAGAAAATTTTAAAGGCTCTTAGGTTGAAGCCAAAGCCTGAAAAATGAGCAGGAGAATCTCTCAATCAAACCTTGGAGGGCTGCAGTTAATGCAGATGAGTCTCAGAACTATGAAGATGGAACTCCAACTATCAAGATTTCTCCCAATGACAGCAACAGGATTCCCTATGTCTTCAAAGACAGGCATAAATAGCACAGTTACAAACTAATACAGAGTCTCAGCTACTGGGCACTTGAGAATAGTCATAATTACAAATAAAGGACCTGCTTCATAGAGACTCCCCTGCTGCCGGTTTGAAAGTCAATTGAAGGACAGGAGTGAAAAGACTCTGGTGTGTAGATTTGCAAAATGGCACTTTTCTGAGCTTCATTTGAAACTGAACACTAGCAGATGAGGCATGCTGAGAAATAAGAAAATAGATTTCAATGGAGCCATTCCACCTGGAGTAAAATTGTACTTCCATCTACTTTTCAAAGCTTCTTTTTCTTTTTAATTTGAACAGCAGTGTTTAATGTCATGAATATTTCTCACCACAAATACTCTGAAGAGGACTGAGAAACATCAACTTCCATGTGTTTCTTGGAGACATCATACACATGTCTGATTACCTTAATGCTGAGAATGTTTAGAGCTCTGTTTTGTGTCAGAGGAGCCCCTGTTCCCACAACTAATTTCATTCTAAACTGTTCAAACCCTTGTCAGTGGAGTCATCAGATGATCAAAAACATCCCAGATGCTGAGCTTCCAGTTAATGACTCCATGGGGTACAAGCCTTGTCACATAATAGCTATCATGATTCTTTTCATTATTTATTTTTCCTTCATCTACATACATATGATGGAAAAAGTATTAATTCAAATGTCAAGAGACCTTAGGATCACATCAAATCTTTATCGCCTCTTTGATCTGTGATTTCAGAGTCTCTTTAGTTCTCAGGGCCTCAGCATCCTCAACTAATAATATGAACATGGATGTCACATTCACATATGCACAACAGCTTGTTAAAAAAATACCATGGCATTGTGACAGAGAATAAAACTTCATGGAAGTAAAACCCTTAAATTTTTAGAAAAGCAGAATCTTAGCAGTAAGAGAAACAACATGTAAACATGAGTGAAAAGGGTCTGAAGTCTACAGAGGCTAACTCCAGTGCATTGTGGGGAACTGAAATACCGATTTGGTTTCAGCTGTCATATGGAGGGGTGGAATTTGTTGTGGGTGAAATTACCAATGGAAGCACAGAGTGCCATCAGCTGGACTGTCATGGTCTGCTCTGTAAAAGGCAGAAACATACCAAGGAGATATGGGGGAGGGAAGACAGAACTATGGGCGGCCTGAGTTTCTGGATCCAGATGCATTAATAGCTTCAAATCATTATTTTTTCCCAATGTTCTAATCACTGAGCCTTTGACTTGTGACCTCTCTGATTAGTCTTTAATATTGTCTTGGCAAATCACTCATGAATTATGCATTTCATTTTCACTCCATTTTTTTTTCTTTCAACATAGACACTTAAAGAAAATTTAAGTTTAAACTTTACCATGTCACTGTATGACTAGGTATTTATAATCTTTCCTTATTTCTCTACCACTATAAACCCACCCTCAGAATTTAGTACATAAAAGTTCTTTTATTTTTAGAACTTGGAAAAATTATAATTGATTGAACATAATAAAAATACAGCTGGGTTTGGTTTTCCACGTTTTCTCACAAAAAGTCAAGAAACGAGAAATTCTTCAGTTGCCCTGTATAAAATTGCATGCAATTTTTCAAATTCTATAATCAGTTACAGAAAATACAAAGAAGTGGCTAGGATGGCACATGCTGTATTCTCAGTGGTCAGAAGACAGAAGCAGGAGGATCACCATGAGTCTGAGGCTGGCCTCCGCAATATGGCATGTGGAGCCACCAGCACTGTTATAGTGGGAACTTGTCCAAAAACTCAACAAAAAAAGAAAGGAGAAAGAGGGAGGAGGAGAGGGAGAATTCACAGGCTTCACGTTCACTTTTAATTGTCAGCACCATCTCAATTCTATGGTAGAAACCATTCTCTATTAAATATCAAATGTAATTACCAACAGTTTTACATGTCTCTTTTCTTTTATTGAACTTTTGCCCTTTTCTAACAATATAATTTGATGATATTTAGATCCCCTCCCCTATTTGCCCCTCCACTTATTTTCCCTGCCCAATTTATTGTACATACACACACACACACACACACACACACACACACACACACACACACACATATATATGGAAAGAGGCGGGGGGACTACAAAGTCTAATTTGGATCTCTAGTGTGGGTCCATCCACTGGAGTCTGGCTATCCACCAAGTTCAATGCTTGAAAGAGACTGTCTCTCCCTCTCCCAGCAATCATTGGTTGTCACAATTTCTTTAGGTGAGCTTGGAGCTTTTTATGCACTTACGTTTGTGCTAGAATTTTTTTTTTCTGAATTGAATTTGTGATATCAGGTTTAGGAACCTGAGGCTAGACAGATCAAGATCATAGGATGTAGTAAGAACCTAATACTAGTTTTCTGCTAAATAGCTATCCTAGTAAACTGAGTCTTAATGACTTTTCTGTTATACCTACAGATTAATGCATTAATTCTCACCAGAGGAAGTTCCTTATACAGATGAGATGATGGTGATTAACCCAGAAAATCACAACTGACCAATGTGCAGATAACAAAAGAGTCTGCAGAGTGCTTATCCCTGAATAGGATATCTATATCAAACATCAGCCTCCCAAGGCTCAAGGACCACTGCCAAAGAGGAGAGGGAAAGATGGTAAGAGCCAGAGGTGGTAGATGACCATAAGAAAGCAGAGTTTTCCAGACAGCTGCTCCGTTACTCATATGAACTCACAGAAACAGTGAAAACATACATGTCTCTTTTTAACTTGCACCAAACAGTGGCAAAACAATATGATTTCCTCAGTTTTGTGTCTTTTATTTTGTCCACAACTGTCTAGATGCTGCACTGACCCTGCCAGGTCTGAGGAGTAAAGAGCAACTGTGAGGACTTCTAAACGTCTCCTTCTGTTCTAGGGTTCTTTGTTCACAGACCCTAGTCATTGTTCTAGCACATTCTTAGCAGGCTCTTTTAGGACATGTCTTTCTGATCCCCTCTATCAGTTACTCCCACAATACGGGTATTACAAACTGTTCTAGATGGTACTTCCTTGGACACCATTATGAAAATGTGCTGAGGTTCATTAGGTAAATTATGAAAGGGAAAAGGAGGCACGATATGAATAAATTCTACAGGTATATTAAATATTATAGTCAAACGAGAGGTGAAAACTGGGGTTAAAAACCACCCACAGGACAGCCCTGGAAAGAGTGGGCTAAAATCATGGCTGCCATCTCTACTGCATTCATCACATCTCAGCATTCTATTTAGGTTTTAACATATATGATCTACCTTTTCTTACAAAAAAAATTCACACAAAAAATGAACAACTTGTTTTATGTAAAGAAGCCACTACTCAGATTTTTACTCAGTGCACAAGGCACAGTGTTATTTTTAAAGTGCAGCTGCAGTACCTGGTGAGATGACTCTATATAAAGCACTAACTGCACAAGTGCAAGGGATATGAGTTTGGATCCCTGAAATTCACTTAAAGCCAGAAGTGGTATCACATATCTTTAATCCCAGTGGTCCGACAAGAAGATGGGAGATACAGACAAGAGAACCTCAAGAAGCTTGTGAGCCATCCAGTTTGTTGAACGCAGCATCTGTGAGACCCTGCCTCAAAGAAGGTAGAGGAAGTTAAGAAAGAACTCGCAGGGCTGTCCTCTGACCTCCACACTGTGTTATGGCATGGATATACCAACACATGCACATCAACGCTAACATACACACAGCTGATCACATTATTTTTGCCTTTCAAATGCTCCACATTACAGATAAAAATACAGTCTTCTTGTAATGACAGGGAAATTCATGATCCATTTATTCCAAGACCATGGACAACATAATTTTACAATGGCTAAGTATATTCATGCCGTCTTTAAAGTCTTAAAGGAATAAATCACTTGAAGTGGTCAATAAATTGCTACTTCCTATTAGGATGAACTTGTCTCACTGCCCTTGGCCCATGCCTTTTGTACTTTATCACTCTGCCTGAACTGCTTTCGACTTACCACTTTGCAGTCACTAAGTCTACATAGTTCCTATTTGTTCATCCTAAATTACAATTAGGATAAAAAACAAAACAAACAAACAAAAGCAAAGAAAAATAACCAGTTTCTTGCTTGACTAAAAGTCAGCATGAACTTGGACCTCTTGGTAGACTACTCTATGCCAAAGGCCCAAAATGCCAAAAGTATTTGGAGCCTCTTAATCTAATTCCTAAATTGATTTTAGGGTTATCTCTTCAGAGAAGGGAATATTAGAGTAGCAAAAGCTCCATAAGAATCAAGACTATAAAATCTCTGGTCTGGATAAATTCCTGCCTTTTCAGTTTTACTACTCAATCACCTGGTCATAAGACCATCCCTAAAAGGGAACTGGTTCAGCTTAAGTTATGTTAAGGAGATGAGTGGAATACCAAGTGTGCTGCTAATGAGATAGTGAACTTTCCCTGCCTGGAATTCTGCTCTAGTACAGTGCTTCTGGATCAGGCCACAGGCTGGTTTTCTATGTAAGTCTACTGGCTTTTCTGAATTCTGCAGGAAAGTATAAGATTTCACATCTCTTTTCAAAGCATGCCTTTTCACACTCTTTGGGATGTGTGAGCATCTTATATTTCTTTACTTTTTTCTAAAGCCTGCTCCCCACCCTGTGGCTGCCGGTCTGCCATGTGTCTGACTGCCATGCAGGGTGTAAACCTGGATGGCTTCATGGCTTTGTCCTCCTCCCCTCCATTCTCCTCTTCAAGGCAGCTGCCAAGATTTGCAGCTTGCCTGCCATGAGGAATTTATTTAAATTCTACAAATTCTGATAAAATTTTCCTAAATTCAAAATAAATAAATAAACCCACACATGACTACATCACATTCTAAAGACCCTGCTGATTACAGTTTCTTTAAACTCATTATGCAGACATAATTAACAATTCATTGTATATGTATCTCTCTCTCAAGGGACAGGATAAAGTTTCCTTTTAAACAGAAGACTGGTACCATGAGAAACATTTTGCTCAACACCTAGGATCCCTTTAGGTAGGTAATAAGAATGCAGAAAACATGAGTTTAATGAATGAATCGTAAGTAGATGTCTTTAAAATCTTGGTGCTTCTATTGGTTTTTAAAATTCTTTTGTGTTTTTCCATGAGTACATGTGTGTATGTATGCGTGTGTATGCATGTATGCATGTGTGTATAATCTGTGCGTGCTTACATGTGTATTCATGTGTATATGCATGTGTGTGCATGTTTACATGTGCATATGTGCCATGGTGCATGTCTGAAATTCAGAGGACTGCTTCTTGGATTTGGTTCACTTTCTTTTCACCTTTTGATTCCTGAAGATTGAAGTCAAATCCTCAAGCTTGGCAGCAAATGCTTCCTTTTACCTGCTGAACCATCTCACCTCTGCCCTGCCAATTATTTTCAGTGTGATCTTATAAAAGTTTCTTCATTTCATTATAGTAAATGAAAATAGACAATGTCATTTTAAAAGCTTGTAACCTATCCAGGCAGTGTGTAAACAGTGTCAGTTCGGAATGTATTCTGTTACCTTGTCTGCTGTCCAATTGCCCTTACAGAATATCAGTTAAAGAAATCACCTATAATCATGCATTCTAAGTTATGACACACACTTTCAGTACTTACTAAATGATAATTTTCTTTGTCCTGTAAAAGAAAAGAGATTTATAATCCCACAATGCTATTGAATAGATACTATGGCTTTATTCAATGAAATTAGAGGCAAACTGACATAGACAGTTGTAGAACTTAAACTTACATAAATAAAAGTTGGGAGATTTTATGTATCAAATTTATATATCAAATATAAATATTATTAAATACGTATAAATAGGTAATATTTATATGAAGACCTGATCTGATTTTAGCTGGGCCCATCAGATATATCAAATATCTATTGACATGGGATGATGCAGGCTCTACAACCTCTGTGCTCAGAATATGTAGTACCTGCTTCATGCTCTGTTTGAACTTGGAAAGTTTGTGTTGGGTCAAATTATAGTACTTGGTACAAAGTATTCATTTGTTTTTTAATTACTGTCTCAATTACAAAAGTAATTCAAAAATGAATTTTATATTGTATTTTTATGATTTTCATACAGTATAGTTTGATTGCATTACATACATTTTATTTATGAATCTTCACCAATATTTGAAGTATTTCTCCTCTACCTTGGGTTATCTTTAAGTAAGAACAGTAGATTTCCTGGAGGCATAGCTGAGATCCTATACTGATTTTATGAGACACTTGGAAACAAAGATATGCTGATAAATGTTTATTATAAAGGGGGTGAGTGGAGAGGTGGGGGATTTTATAACATTTATTCATGTCTGTGGGGCTATTTTTCTCATTTTAGCAAATAACAAGTCACTATCATGAAGTCAGTGAGTAGAGACTGGAACAAGGTACACAGTGGGACATGCGGAGTGCTGCACTATAGATGTGTAATAACTAACTCAGGTCATCTCAGGAGCAAGACCAATGCCACATGCCATAAAACAGCCATGCATGATGAGCAGTGAATATCTGCTGATTTTGGTTTTAATAGACTTGATATAATTGTAACGTGATAGAACTTAACTTCTAGCTGTAGTTCTTTTTCAAAAACAGGAGAAAAAAGTTCATGAAAATTTCACTTGGAGCTCATCAATACTACACAAAAGCCTAGATTTGTGACCTGAATGTCACAAACACTCTATAAACATATATGAGTAGATTATCGAGAGTATCAGAAAGATCTTCAATGACTTGGCTCTATCCAACTCCTTTTAACATAAAATATGGCTCAAATAAAATGAAGTCATATGCCTGAAGAATGCATGAAAGAAGGACTGTTTCTATAGAAAATGGGAAGAAAGAGAAAGATTTCTCTGTAATAAATTTATTCAGTCTTTCAAAAAAATTGGCTATGTGAGAGAATGTGATAGAATTAGTGATAGATATGTAATTGATGAACAGACAAATGATACATGTATAGATGATAGATGATGATAGATAGATAAATAGGCAATAGATATAAGAATGTTTATCTAGAAGAAATAGGTTTGATTATTGACATTGCAAAAAACAGAAATGAGAGAAAATGGAAGGAGCATGATTCATGATAGAGACTCAGAATGAGCAAAAAGATCGATATACAGATGATAATGAAAGGGTCCTAAATAAGACTGAAGACCTGCCCTTCATCTGCCCCTGAAATTAATTAACTACAAAATGTAACTGATATTAGAACTTACAGACAACACACGCTTTTTTTTATAATTAAAATTTAGGTGTAAAGGAACACATTTTTCATCAATATCAAGTAATAAGTGCATACAATTTAACTGTTTAGTATACACATAGAATATACAGTTTTAAAAGAAAATTAAGAAATGAAAAGAATTTCAATAGTCAGGCAGTTCCATCTCTTTATTTTGTGAAATAGAAAATTAATGAACAGAAGGAAAAAAATTATCCTACACTTGCTCCGAGATTCATAAATAGAGGTACATTCACTGTAATTTATCTCTACTTGCAGGAAACAGAATTGCTTTTTATTTTCACACATACCAACTTCAAGGAGTAGAAGTGTTGGAACTAAAAGTCACACAGCAGTTACAGCTTGGTTCAAGATCAATGGTCAGAAAACCATATTTATTTATTGTTTTTGTTTTCTGTATATGAGCATATTGGCTGCACGTGTGTAAGTGTGCCAGTGTCATGTCATGCACGTGGAGTCAGAAGGAAGTGTCAGATCCCCTGAAACTGGAGTTATGGATGGTTGTTTGCCATCATGGGGATGCTGGGAATCAAGCAGGGTCTTCTGTAACAGCAACCAGTGCTCTTAACAACAGCCATCTCTCCAGCCCCATATTATTATTTCTTGACTACTTGTTATCCAAATCCATCACAGGTCTCATATCCCACACCACAAATGATGTTGCTGTTTAATGCATACATTTGTTAAACCTTTGAATGAATCTTATTTTTCACCTGTCCAGAATTTTACATGGAATACAAGGTTAAACAGAAGTAAAACCTGCTCTGACCTTCATGGCACCAGTCATAAAGGTAAATATGCTAGGGAAGGCCAGGAGAGTCTCTTCCTCATTATGACAGCTCCAGGTGAAAACAAAGAGATCTTATCATTGAAGTTCTCAACAGCAGGAACTCTCCTAACCCAGTCTTCACGTTTAATTGTTTCATCATAGTAACTGAAACATACGAGTAGAACTTGAGACTGAGAGATAAAAGGATATAATATTCGTGCTTTTGTATCTCATCTTAATTAATCAATTATTTAATGTTTGAATTAATTTTTGCAGTAATGGAAACTGAACCAAGATCGTGCAAGGCAATTACTCTACCACTGAGCGCATCCCTGTTTCTTCTACTTTTTATTTTTAGTTAAGAACTCACATTGTCCAGGTTGTCCTTGAACACACTGTGTTGATCAGTAAGACCATCAACTTCTGAGTCTCTGTCTCAGACTCCCATGTAGCTTGGATTCCAGGCCAGTGCAAACAGATCAGGCTATATTTAACTATTTTTTGACAATAATCGAGTCGGGGCAATTAGGATTTTCTTATCTATTATTTTTTGGAGAACTTGAGCTCCTCCTTTGAAGGCACTAAATCAAACACTTAACAAGTTCTTGTGAATTTAAATCATCATCCCACTGAGCTGCAGAACATCAGAGCTTACTCCTTTACTCCAATTTTGGATTTACCTGCTATATGTCTTTTGATTCACCCACTCTCTCTCCAAGCTCTTCATTTGTATGGATGTTTTATAAAACAATATTCTTTTTACAGGGAATGCTCTCAAGTCATCCTCCAAAATCACTGATCATTGGTTGCCTTTCCCAGAAGCATCTCCTGAGAATCTGTATCTTGTGTCATGCCTTTGATTGATCTATCTAGTCTTTCCTCCCTTCTTAATCTTCTCAAGGTTTCTTTCCAGTCTTACTCTCAGAAGGTAAGGAAGTAAAATCCTCCCATATTACATGGACAAAGTATCCAAGTGAGGCAGAAGGATGCTAAGGGAGAATGCATTTAGTCAGCTCAGGCAATTCTGGTTTACCCATGAAAGAAGACTTTCCATGTCTTCTTTGTCTCCATTTCCAAAATTTTTGTGTTTCTGTGATGGTAAAACAGAAGAATGATAAGTTCAGTGTATAATAAATGTGTTTTGATAATGAATATGAAAGCATCCAATAAAATAAATAAATGAAACCCTGTCTATATGATGAACAGTCACTCAAGCTAAACAGATGCAACTTTATAATTAAGTAAAATATATTGTGCAGAAGATAGAAAATAAGAGGCAATTTTATACCATCAGCTGTCTCAATAAATATTCCACATTTTAGATATTGGAGGATATCAGGAAAACTGTCCTCTTTATATTTTTATTTTCTCAGCCTCTAGAAATAAAACTTCAGCATGTCACTCTGAGAAGACAGTGATATTCTTCAGGTTTTTTGCTCATGCAGTTTGACTGCATCTCATCTAGGCTAAGTGTACTTGCTATAGCCATTTGTACGACTTTAGTTTACGGGTGATACTCTCCAGACTTTTACCAATAACTCATAGTCGCTTATCCAATTGTGATAGGAACAGGAATGAGACAGGCTTTTTTTTTTCCTAACAATTTCCTTATAATTTCACCAAGGATACTTATCCACACTGTAGATTCTCCAAGACATAATGGATAGAAGGTATCCATCTATATGGACTATGATATAAAAATGTATTTGCATACTATGCAAGAACTAAGATTATTTCAGTGGGATCATTGAAAGTATAACGAAGAAGTTAATTCCTGAATCCAGAAAGTGTCTGCTAGTCTTTATGTGGATAAAAGTTACAGGTGAATTCTTCCAGATAGAAGAAGCATCATGATATGTACATCAAAACTGAGAGTTCTGTTATCTTGAGGAAGCCTCAAGAATGTTACAGGATCCGCTGACATACATCAGGTGGCAGAAAGGAAAGAAATGTGAGAATAGGAGGAGGGAGATATTAACTGCAATGAAAATATCAGTAGTACACTGGAGATACAGCTTGAGATGAATGTTAAAGACAAAACATCTTGAAGAATAACAAGTAAAGGTGCTCTAGACAGCGATACAAGTGTGGGGTCTGGGCATTGAGCAAGGCAAGCAACCCGGATACCCTGAAGGGGCGGCAGGTGTCTGGCCTGCTCTGCCTGTGTGATAACCTGGCCCCAGGAAATCACTGTAGATATGAATCTTCTTTTCCCCCACCCCAGACCAGAACCAGGTTTTGGGTTTCGTTTCCTCATTCCTAATTTCCAGGTCAGCCCTACAACCTTCCCTAAAGACTCCACCTTTAACTTTCCCACCTTCTGTAACGGTCAGAAAGGCCTCCTTATATAAACCCTGCCTTGGTTTTGATAACCAAACTACTCATCAACCAAACTACTCATCCCAGAAGGGAATTCCTCCCGCCACACTGCACTGTGAGCCACCTGAGGCCCTGTTCAACTGTCCTCCATTCTCTGGCATGGCTGGAGCACAACAGCCTTGCTGAAGATGGAGACCCACCCACATACAAGTACGTCTAAAGAAATGAAGGATTAAATTCTCAATGTAGTTGTATAAAGGAGAAAAAGAAAATAATAGCATAGGAAGGGTTAATTGTGGGGGAATGGGAGGGCAGGACAGAGGATGGAGTATGATGAGGGAGAACTAACACTACAGGCCTTTAGAAAAAAACATGTGGAAACCTACCACTACAGAAGCTTCTTAAAGTACACACACACACACACACACACACACACACACACACACACACGATAAAACCAGATTTAAAAGAGTTATCTTAAAACACGAAACATTGTCCTTAATAGACCCCATAGGCTAACAAAGAGCCAAATGCCAGAAAGAATTCCTTGTTTTGCAGCTGTGAATCAGGGGTCCTATAGACTCTCAAACATTGCTGTTCATTGCCTCTGTTCTTGGTTACCCACCAGAACATGACAGTAAAATCTCATTGCTGAAGACACTACATACTTTAGCTATGAAACAAAAAAGGAGAAACAGAGTGATATTTATTTTAACTTCATCTGTACTGGCTAACTATCAAAATGTTGAGATATGACATGCTTTGTATCAGAAGAAAAAAATATAATCAGCAATCTTGCCCAAACGTGAATCCTATGAGCT
This sequence comes from Eospalax fontanierii, assembly GCA_035773235.1. NCBI lineage: Eukaryota > Metazoa > Chordata > Mammalia > Rodentia > Spalacidae > Eospalax > Eospalax fontanierii. The sequence continues at coordinate 47,997,732 of CM069529.1, read as the reverse complement.
ACAACAAATGGGCTACCAAGATATGTCCATTGGTGAAATAATGGTATGAATATTATTGAAGTAACCTATCACTTTCTAATTGGGTTTAAGGTCTGCTTTATAAGATGAAACCTAATACCTAACATTGATATCCAGTCTAGGAACCTGTGACTAGACAGATTACAGATTATAATGTGAAGCCTATTATTATTATTATTCTACTAAAAAGATAGTGTTAAAGTGACTCTAATTACTTATTGTTATTTCCATACATTAATTCATCTCTTAACTCACACCAAGGAAGGGTCCTTGTGCAACATATGTTGATGAACACAGAAATCCACAACTGTGCAACATGCAGAAAATAAGAAGTTTCAGAGTGCTTATCCCTAAAGACATCTATGTATCCATCTATGTATGTGTGTATCTATCTATCTATCTATCTATCTATCTATCTATCATCTATCTATAAAATTGGTATAGTAGGGATGCAGATGGGGAGAGTATCTAAATTCAACCAAAATATTTTGTATGAAATTGTAAAAATTCAATTAAAAAGTAGATGAAGCATGTGAAAATTGTGATGCAAACACAATGAAGCAATAAGTCATGAGAAGACCTACATATAACTGCAATGTTCTGGTTGGGATAGGGACTATGGACTGGCACTGAGACTAGACTTCCAGAAATGCATACATCCTGAAACACCTAAAACAAAGGTATGGAGTCATAGGGCATTGAAAATTATCAGAATATAATCATATTTTGACATAGTACTTATAGATTATTTTAAGAGCTATATTTTTCAATATGTATTCGTTGAATTTTTCTGCATTTCATGCAATACATATTAGTCATATTTACATGCCACACCTAACTACAACCATCCATACCCCCCATCTGATTTCATGAATTCTGTCATATGTGTTAAGGCTTATCCGGTCAAGTTTGTATACCCTTAGTATGAGTTCAAATTACCGTTAACAAAAACCAATTCTCCCTTATCTAGGAGTGAGCAGCTTCTAATAATTCCCAAGTTAAAGTTGACACCTCCTGCCTGTTTCCCCATTTCTATGCTTGATAATTGTCTGATTGAGTTTGCATGGCTCTTGTGCATGCTGTCACCATTTTTGTAAGTTCATACAAGCAAGTTCCCAGAAACCTAAAAAAACTGCTTCTTCATGGTCATCCACCATCCCTGGCTCTTACAATCTTTCCACTCTCTCTTCTACATTTGTCCCTGAGCCCTGAGTGGGTGAGGCTTAATATAGGATTCTATCCAGGGGCAGACACTCTTATTCTCACACTTTGGCAAGTTGTGACCATCTGTGTTAATTAGCCTCTGTTGTATGAGGAAGCTTTAAAAAGCTGTTGCTACCAAAATCTGGAGGAGAGAAAAGAGAAAGATAAAAGCAAAAGAAGATCGAGGGGTTACCTTACCTAAGATGACCTGAGACTGAAATTAACTCAGGAACTCCATAAAAGACAGGAACATAAGGAAAAATGCACAGATATTCATGAGAGTAGGAGATGCTTCACAACGTGAAGCAATGAATAAGGACGTGCGTGAGGGAGTATGGAGAAATGCAAGGCAACACGGGGCAAAGAGAGGGATGCAGGATTATAGGAGCTGGACACACTTAAGATTCACTCCAAAGTTATAATTATCAGTTACAAATTTGTTGTTTACTCTTTGCATACATAAAATGTTCTTTCGTTCAATCTCTGCTTTTTTATTTGTAGTATTTTTATATTATAACACATAGCCGGGTACAATGCAATATTTTACTTGAATTAGTGTAATTTTAATTCAATATATTAATTTGATGTTATTTAGATTCTATCCTCTGTCCCTATCTCCCTTTATTGTCCTATACACACACACACACACACACACACACACACACACACACACAATTTAGTGTGCTCTAATATATTAATGTACATGTATTTGCCCCATAGAGTCTAATTTGTGTCTCCAAATGTACTTCAGTTTGGGTCCTTTCCCTGGAGCCTGATGATCCTACCAAGTGTCCCATGCTTGAAAGAGACTGTCTCCTTCCTTCGCAGCAGCCATCTGTTGCCACAGTTGCCTTAGGTTGGCTTGGTGCTTTTTATCCACTGTATCTTGTCTATGCTACAAGTTTTTTCTCAGATTTCATGAGGTTTGTGCATGCTGTCACCTTTGCTGTGAGTTCAGATGAGTAATTAACCAGCTGTCTGGAAGACTCTCTTTCCTTGTGGTCATCCACCACCTCTAGGTTTGATAATTTTTCTGCCCTCGCTTCAACAATGGTCTCTGAGCCTTGGGGAACAGAAGTTTGATGTAGGTGTCATGTTGATAGATAAGCACTCTAAGGCCTCTCGTTGACTACATATTTGTTGGCCAGTTATGGGTTTCTGTATTATCACCATCTGTTATATGATGAAACTTCTCTGGTGAGAAGTAACTGATCAATAAGCTTAGTGAGTTGATAAACAAGTAGATGTGAGCAGATGATGAAAGTGGTCATAAGTTCATGTTTTAGGTAAATTCTTAGAGGAACATCTGCTCTCAATTCATGTTCCAATGAAACTGCAGGTACCTATGAGAAAAACACAAAACTATCCTGAATAAATGCCAAGTGTCTACATGGGTTAAGAATTTAAAATCAGACATCCCAAGCTGAAGAGATGGCTCAGTGGTAAATAACACTGACTGTTCTTAAAGAGGACCCAGATTTGGTTCCCAGCACCCAGATGCTGGATCACAATCATCTGTAACTCTCATTCCATGAGATCAGATGTCCTCCTCTGTCCTCTAAATATATTGCATGAATGTGATGCTCATACGTACATTTAGACAGCACATTACTACATATAATATAAAAAGAAAAATAAAAGAAAATTAAAATCAGAAGTCCCTCCCAATGAAAGTCTAAATGTTGCTAATCTGCCTGAGTGAACTGGAGAGGCATTGAGGTCCCATTATTCATCAAGGCACTGAAATCTGAAATAAGTGCATTGGTCAAAACCAAGACAGAAGACCCAAAACATATTTAATTAAAAACAATTAAATATAATTAAATATATATGTGAGAGCATTTGAGTCATGGGGATAAAAATAGTATTCAAGACCTAAGTTCACCTTACACTTGACTGTAGAGACCCTGTAAGTAGTGGTAAAAGATGGACATTAAATAGTGATAAAATAGACTTGTTCAATGGCATTCACCCCACAATCACACAAAGCATGGAACATCATGTCTTTTCCAGTTCATCATCTCTATGGTCTCCACACAATTGCAGAAAGTAGAGTGTCACATTCCATAATCCTAGGATCACAATCAGCTCCTAGAGTCTGTACAAGTCGACCACATTGACAGTTGCCAAAACTCATTCTGTTTCCATTGTTTTTAATGTAAGGCAATAACAAATGTTTAGTTTCAATTCATGTTCTAAGGAAATTGTAAATGTTTGCTAGAAAACAAATACTTTGGTTTTTACCACACCTGTTGTCACTACCTTCAGTGGTAATCTGAAGTTTGATTAATAATCACACTCACTACTTCAAGACACAGAGATTAGAGGGATTAAAAATGGAAAAGAAAAAAGAAAAAATATATATATAAATATAGCTTGCTGCCCAAACAGCATCACGCTCATTTCCCTGCTTCAAGACCATCTGCAGTCCCTCCCACTGCTCCAGGCCAAGCCTACCCTACTGGCTAGTAGGGACCTGGATTTCCATGTCCCATCAACTCTCCTTGGAACAAACCTTTTGAGACTGCCTAAGAGTGCCTGACTCTGCCTCTGGGTCAACTGTCCAAATTGTGCCAGACTCATTCCCCTGCTTTGGAACCATTTTCAGTTCCAACCACAGCTCCAGGGCTTATGCTTCCCTGTTGACTAGTAGGTACCAGCATATCCATTTTACATATCTTCTCTGTGGTCCTTAGCACTATCCCTCTGAGGTTCCTGAGTTGCTCCTAAGTAGCCAGAGCTGCTTCACTCTCTTGAGGAGCTCATGGAATGCCTAACTGGATCCATGTGGTCCCGCTAATATAAAATCAAAACAGAGAAAATGAAGTCTGGACCAATCAGAAAACAGGCAAGTTACTTCAATAATACAAACAAAATCAAACTTCAGTGCAACAAAGGAAGGATTTAGTTTCATACCAGAAGCACAAGCAACAATAACAAAAAATGTACATGACAAAAGAACAATGAAAAAAATAATAACATGGAAACCAAAATAGTCTAGTCTATCAAACACCATCATTCCTATAGAACAATTCTACAGTGAGAATCCCTTAGAGGTGACCCAGCACACATAAATTAAAAGAACAATCACAAGCATGATCCAAGCATCCAGGAATTCAATGAACACACAAACAATTCAAAAAACTAAAAGAGGATAGGAATAAGAATATCCTTCTCAATAGAATTTTAAAAGATTTAGTAATATTGAGGAAAACTCAGACTGAAAAATAAAAGGAAATGAAAAATTCAGTAAGCAAATTTGAAATGACATGAGCAAGACCCACCAACAGAATGAATGAAGTGGAAAAGAAAAGAACAAAATTGGATGTTAAGGACGAAGAATTGGTCTACTCAAGCAAAGAATATGAAAAAAAGTTAACAAAAACAGGAATGAAATACACAGGAAATGTGGGTCACCATAAAAATGAAAAATTTACGTGTCAAAGGCATAGAGGAAGAAGAATTCCAGGTAAATGATATTGACCAGATCTTCAACAGGATTGTAGAAGAAAATTTCCCCAAATTAAGGAAACAAATACTGATACAAGTGTGTGTATTGGGTCTTGTCATTTTAATTTCTGCCTGCTTTCATTGTCTAATTTTGTGTTTCCATAATTATACTTTCATTTACTTTCTTTCTATTGCTATTTAGGTAGGTTGTTCCTTCCTTCAGTACAAGAAGCACATAAAACACCAAATAGTCAGAATCAGAAAAAAAAAATCCCTTATGCCCTATCAAAGAAAAAAAACACTAAATGTACAGAACAAAGAGAACATACTGAAAGCTTCAAGAGAAAAGCAAGTCACATATAAAGGAAAACCCATCAGAAATGCAGCTGACTTTTCAATACAAACTATGAAAACCAGAAGAGCTTGGATCAAAGTATACCAAGTCCTAAATAATCATAGATGCCAACACAGAATACTTTATCAAGAAAATGTGTCTATTATAGTTAGACAGAAAGAAAAAAATCTTCCACGACTGAAGGAATTCATGTCCTCAATGCCAGTTCTACGAAGAATATTTACAGCAGTTCAAAGGACTAAAGAAAGGAACAACTATACCTAAGTGGTAATAGAAAGAAAGTAAATGAAAATATAATTGTGGAAACACAAAATGAAAGCAGGCAGAAATTAAAATAACCAATGCACATTTTTCAATAATAACTTTAAATATCAATGGCCTCAACTCCCAAGTCAAAAGACAGGCTAATTGAATGGATTAAGAAACAAAATCTTCCCAGCACACTGGAGGCAGAGGCAGATGATCTCTGTGAGTTCAAAGCCAGCCTTGTCTACACACAGAGTTCTAGGCCAGCTGGGGCTACAAGGAGGCCCTGTCTCAAAAGGACCAAAAAAACACCAAAAACAACAAAAAAAGAAACAAACAAACAAAATCCATCTTCTTGCTGCCTTTAAGGACAAGAACTCAATCGTTAAGCTGAAAGGATGTTTAAAAAAAGGTATTTTAAGTAAATGGCATTAAGAAACAAGCAGAGGTTGCAATTCAGATATCTGACAAAATTGATTTCAAACTAGAATTAATCAGAATCAATAAAAAAAGGTCACTTCATTCTGATCTAAGGAACAACTGGCCAAGAATGAATTGCAATTTAGAATCCATTTTCATAAAAAAATAGTTCTACAGGACTATAAGACACCGATTAATCACAACTCAGTAATAGTACCCCATGATTTCTAGAAGTGTTGTGTGTTTATTTTAGAGGGGTCTTGAGTTAATACATTTCCCTCTGGCTTTTTGCACCACCTAGCTGTATTTATCTCTCTATTCTCTTCTTAGCTAACCTCCCTCCTTCCTCCCCAGGTCAAGTGCCCCAGGTTCCCCTTGATAATGCCTGTGGCCTATTATCCACCCTCTTTTGAGTTCCTTCTTCACCTCTACCCCCAAGATCCCGTGTATGACCTTCCCTGCCTCCTGTCTGTTGAATACACGTTTTCCCTCATTTTGCCCATGGTAATATTTGCTCCCTGCTATCCCTCTTTTGGACTCTTTCCCTTCACCTTCATGTTTCCTTTCCATTTTTCTAGCTCCTGCTGTTATGTCATAATATATACCCACATATAAGAGACTGATGCTATGATCCACAAAAGAGGGAGAGCACATGTTACTTGCTTTTCTGAATCTGTTACTTCACACAGTATGAAGTTTATAATTTCATCCATTTACTTGCAAATTTCATGACTTCATCCTTCTTTGCCACTGAATAGAACTCCATTGAAGAAATGTACCACATTTTCATTATTCATTCACCAGTTGAGGGACGTTTAGGTTGTTTCCACTTCTTAGCTCTTGTAAAGAGAGCAGCACATATGGATGCACAGGTACCTGTACAGTAGGATGTGTCCTTTGGATATATGGTAAGGAACAGTAAAACTGAATCACAGGGTAGATTGAGTTTTAGTGTTTAAACAGTTCTCCACACTGCTTTCCATAATGATTGCATAAATTTGCATTCCCACCAGCAAAGAATGAGTGTTCCCTTTTCTCCACATCTTTGCAAGCACTTGGAATCCATCTTTTCTTTGGGTCATTCACTGTCTTGTTTCTTTATTTTTTAGTTCTTCGTATATTCTGGATATTAATCCTCTATTGGAAATATAGCAGGAGATTTTCTCCCTGCTCAGTGGGTTTCCTCATCACTTCCTTGGTTGATTCATTTTCTATAAAAAAGTATTTGAGTATAATTAGGTACCATTTGTTGATTGTTGATCTCAATGCCTGAACAGATGATGACCCATTTAGAAACTTCATTTCTACACCTGTATTATATGGGGTACTGCCTATGTTTTCTTCTAACACATCCCTCAACTCTCATCAGCAAGGCTTCCTGACATAACAGAGAATGGTGCACACAGAAGGCCATATTGGCCAAGTTTTAGGGAACAAGAGACTTCAGAGACTTTAGAGTGTCCCTGGATAGGACTCCTGTATTAAACCTCACCCACCCACAAATCAGAGACCATTGCAGAGGAGGGGTCTAAAGACTGTAATAGCCAAGGTTGGTGCATGAACATAGAGAAACAGAGCCTTTCGGGTGACTATAAACTTGTTCCAATGAACTCGTAGCAATGCCAACAGCATGCACAAGACTCGTGTCAACTAAATCAGACAGAAACCCAGCATATAATGATGGAATCCTAGGCTAAGAACTATTATTAACAGATAACTTCTGGGTTATGGAGAAAGGAATTTTCTTTAAGATTATTATATAGGCTGAAGAGACTCCAGTGGATGAGTTTCACAAAAGCCATGGAATCTCAAGGTGACAAAAACCAAGCACAGAAATGGGGAAACAGGCAGCAGAACCAAACCTTAGCCAAAAAACTATTGTTAGTGATTACTGACAGGTGAGAGAGAGTTGATTGTTAAGGGAGAAACTCTAGATAGACTGACTAGACTCCAGTAGATGAACTTTTACTTAGGGATGACTGGGTACACTAACTTGACTAGATAGGCCTTAATATGAATGCCAGAATTCATGAAATCTGATGGGAGGTGTATGAAGATGAAGATGGGGGATGAGATATAAAGACGATTAATATATTTTATATGAAATGCACAAAAATTCAACAATATTATATGTTAAAAATAACAAACACCATCTCTTCTAACTTATCTACAAGGAACTCCGTGGATTTAGACAACATATGTTCTTTCACACATTTTCCAAGTCCAAAAATATTTTTCTCTCTGGAACTAATTTTCCATTCTATAAAGTGGTAAATAACTACCTCATTTGGTCTTTGTACTAATTAAGATAACACAATAAAATGAAACTATTTAAATGTCCAAAAATGTAGCTTACTGCTGATTGGTTGATTGATAGATGTTAGTGTGTATATGTGTGTGGGGGTGTGTGTTTATATTTTTGCTCTCATATCTGTAGGTACACTTATGTGTCCAGAGTGCCAATGTATGTGTTTGCCTGTGAAAGTGGAGAACTGGGATTGACCTACAGAAATCTTTCTCAATTTCTCTTTAACAGCAACAGCAACAGGGTTGTGAATACAAAGAGTCACAAATGCCTAAAGAAAAAAGAATAAGAGTCTTCAGAGTGTGGATCCATGGACAGGATGCATATTAAAGTTCACCCACCCAGGGCTCAGGGACCATTGCAGAAGAGGAGACAGAAAGATTTTAAGAGCCAGGGAAGGAGATACATGACTATATGGAAACACAGTCTTGCATGTTACAGGGACCTTGTTCATATGAACCTAGAACAATGATAGCAGCTCGCACAAAAGCCATGCAATCTCAAGCTGACAAAAGCCGAGCATAGAAATGGCGAAACAGGCAGCAGAACCAAACCTTAACCAAAAATCTATTGTAAGGCAATACTTTAAAAATCTACATGCTATTAAATTTGAAAACCTTAAATAAATGGATGTATATCTAAAATCAAAGGAATAACCAAAGCTAAACCAATAAGAGTTCAGCAGCTTAAACAGACCCGTAACAGGGAATTTAAACAGTAATACAAAACCTCCTGACTAAAACAAGCCCTAGCCCAGATGAATTCAGAGTAGAATTCTACCAGACATTCAAAGATCTATATCTAATACTACTTAAAATATTCAGAAAGATAGAAACAGAGAAAGAATTCCCAAGTTCATTCTATGAAGCCAGCATCACTCTAGGACCAAAACAAGGTAAAGTTACAACCAAAAACATCCTTAATGAATATAAAATTCTCCACAAAATATTTGAAAACTTCATATAGGCACATATCAAAGAGATCATCCATCATGGTCAAATTGGCTTTATACCAGAGATGAAGCGGGGAAGCTCAACGTACATAACGGAGTAAATATCATTAAACACATAAATGGACTCAAGGACAAAAATAACATGGTCATTTCAATAGATACAGAAAAGGCCATTGACAAAATTTACCATGCATTTATATAAAAGTCCTAGGGGAATTTGTACTGGAGGGAACATAATATAATTAAAGCTATGTTTGAAAAAAAAACAACTTTATTCTAAATGAAGAAAACCAGGAAACATTCCCATTAAAAACAGGAACCAGACAAGATTGTCCACTATCTACACTCCTTCTTAACATTGTACTTGAAACTCATGCTAGAGCAATATAACAAGAGAAGAAAGTTAAAGGAGTTCTCATTGGAAAAGAATTATCTCTTTTTGTCAGATGACATGACATTATACTAAAGAGATGCCAAAAAGTCTGCCAGAAATTATTAATATTTCAGTAACTCGCAGGTTATGAAATTAATCTACAAAAATCAGTGGCCTTTCTATACACCAATAACAAGCATTAGAGAAAGCATACAAGGAAACCCTCCCATTCTTAACAGCCTCAAAAAGATATAAAATGCCTTGGAATAAACCTGACCAAAGACATTAAAGATCTCTACAATGTAGATTTTAGATCATCAAAGAGAGAGATTGATGAGGATAGCAGAAGCTTGAAGGACCTCCCATACTCAAGAATTAGAAGAATTAATATGATGAAAATGAACATCCTACCAAAAGCAATATATAGATTCAATTAAATACTTAGAAAAATCTCCGTGACATTCTTTATAGCATTAGAAAAAAATCCTAAAATTCATATGGAAGCACAAAACACCCAGGATAGCCAAAACAATCCTGAGCACAAAGAGCAATGCAGGAGGGATTGCTATACCAGATTCGAACCATAATACAGAGGAAGAATCACAAAAATTTCATGGTTCTGGCACAAAAATAGACCCATAGACCAATGGAATATAATTGAAGATTCAAAAATAAACACATGCAATTTCAGCCACTTGAAAGTTTGACAAAGTTTCCTTGCATTCAGTGAGGAAAAAGAGCATCTTCAGCAACTGGTGCTGACACAGGTGATCTCCACGATCTCCACATAGAAGAATGGAAGTAGAGCCTTACTGTTAACCTGGGACAAAGATCAACTCCAAACGGATCAAAGACCTCAGTGTGAAACCTGAATCCCTGAAACAATGTTTCAATGAAGAAAACATTGGCTGTAACCTACAAGATAGGTGTAGGAAATGACTTTCTAAATCAGACAGCAGTTATTCCATAATTAAGGTCAGTAATCAACAAGTGGGACCTCATTACACTAAAAGGCTTCTGTACAGCAAAAGAAACAACCAAGGAAGTGAAGAGCAAACCCACAGAGTGGGACACAGTGACACATCTTGACAGAGGTCTAACACTAATAATATATGAAGAATTCAAAAACAAAGAATCCAGAAAACAAGTAACCCAGTTCAAAGATGGGCTAAAGATATGAGCAGAAAGTTCTCAAAAGAATGAAAAGAAATGGCTGAGAAGCATTTTAAGAAGTGTTCAGCATCTTTAATAATTAAGAAAATGCAAATTAAAACCAGTTTAGGATTTCATCTTACCATAGTGACACTGACTATGATCAGGGGAGCAAATAATACCAAATACTGGAGTGGATGTGCGGAAAGAGGAACACTCATTTACTGATGGTGGGATTGTAAATGCATACCGCTACTATGAAAACCAGTGTGGAGAACTCTTAAAAAAAAATAAACTACCATTTGATTTGGTTAAACCACTCCTTGGCATATACCCAAAGAATTCATCCTATTGAAGCAATATTTATATACCCATGTATGTTGCTCTTCTTTTCCCAGTAACTAAGGGATGGAAGCAACCTAAGTGTCTCTCAACTGATAAGAGGATAATGAAAATGTGGGGCATTTACACAATGGAGTTTTCCTCAGCAGTAAAGAAAGATAAAATCATGACATTTTCAGGTAAATGGATCAAACTAGAAACTGCTAAGCTAAGTGAAGTAACACAAAATCAGAAAAGAAAACAACATATGTTCTCTCTCATTCATGAATCCTAGCACCAAATCCTTATATGTGAGTATGTATCCTGATGTGACTGCAGGAACTAGGAAAATGGAAGGAACCATGGACGTAAAGGGAAAGAAGGAACCTAAGAGAGAAGAACAATAGGAGACAGGCTTTAGTAAGGGAGAACTAGATTAAAGGGGGGGGAGTATTTAAATGGGAGCGGATAGGAAGGGTTATTTGAAGAACTATGGGGATAAAGGAAATGAAGGAGCTCAAGAGAGGTGGGGGTCTTAGGAGACCAACATTTTCAAGGGAGAATTGGGGAACATAGGGACACTTTAAATGGGAAAGGCATGGAGGAAGGTTATGTAGGGAGAGAGAGAGGGAGAGAGAAATAGAGAGAGAGGAGATAAATAATGCCTAGCTAGTTTAAAACACTAGAGGGACTCATATTAGTCTAACAACCTAATGATAAATTCTACATACAATATCTCTACGTGAGTCTATGTGCATAGCTGAAGGCTATATAACAAGAAACAGTATCAGACAGGAGAAAGATTTTTTTGAGTTCTTAGCCAAAGTGGTCCAAAAGACTCTCAAAATTACACAGGAAATTGCCACTCCCTCTGATTGCCTCCCAGAACTTGAAGGTAAGACCTGATTGCTATAGATAGGATACACTTCAGAGACTGGATTTGGAGTGATGGAGCTGGAACTGTTCTTGCAGTCACTTCTCCTGAAAGCTAGCTCTCAGAGCTCTGGAGAGCACTATTCAAGTAGTCAAGGGTGAATGTCAACCCATGATCCAACATCAGCTTCATGACCAAATATCCACAGTGGTGACTGGCACATCATTCAACATTGGTGCAGTAGTGGCACTTTTATCTTGGGGCCAACCAAAGGCTTCCTAATTGGTCTTAAAACCCACTGAGTGGGAGGAAACTCATGTGTGGTAATGTAATCGTAGTCAAATATACATAACTGAATAGGCCATAGATCTTAGGAAAATCTCCAAGGCTGTCACATCGCTAAGCTAATGTAAATTCTTACTAAATGCAAAATATTTATCCTTATATTTACAGTCAAGAATTCCAGCCATCAATCATCAAAAAAGCTTCTTTTTCACCAGACGGAGACTACTATAGAGTACCACACCTGGTCACACACAGACATTATCTGTGAATCATTCATGCCTAAGCAGCACATCTACAATGCAGCCTCTATACCCAAGGCATATAGGGAAAAAGGGTTAAAGAAGGCACTAATGAATCTCTCAACTTTCATTTAATGAAGCTCCCTCATGCAACGAAGACCCAGTAACTCAAAAAGTCACAAATGGATAAAGCATCAAGATTAGGAATCTGCAGTGTGAGACCTTGGGCAGGACTACCATATTCAGTTTCAGTCACCCAGGGCTCAGAGGCCATTGCAGAAAAGGATGCTTAAAGATTGTAAGAGCCAGTGAGGAGGTGTGTGACCATATGGAAATAGAATCATACAGGCATCTGGCACCTCACCTGTATGAACAAACAGCAATGGTTTCGACATGCTCAAGACCCATGCAAATTGAAGCAGACAAAACCCCAATGAAATTGGAGAAATGGGTAGCAGACCCCAAAATTTGCTTAATAAATAGTGGCAACTGATTACTGTTGTGTGAGGATAAGCTAATCTTACTAAAGCAAGGGACTCTGGGTAGACTGACTAGACCTCAGTGGATGTACCTGTACCGAGGTCATTTGGAGACACTAAGTTGACAGAATAGACCTTAACACAGATGAAAGAATGTATGGATTCCAGTTGAGGGGCTATGGTGTTGTGCTGATGAGGAATGGAGTATAATGATGACTAAGATTAATTGAGATAAAATACACAATGGTTCAGTAAAAAAAATAAAATACATGAAATAATAAAATATTTTAAATTCACTCAGGTTATATGGAATAGGTTAAGTATGGTACAGTAGACCTCTATTTATGTTCTATTGAAACAAAAAATCTCCATTGCGTCTACTGTTTCACCCATGTCCTTGTCATCTGTCCCCTTATCTCTTCCCCATACATCATATCTCAATTTTTTCCTGATTCTGCCTGAATCCTATAAGATCATTTATAACCTGATTTTTACCTACTAGTTTAATATGTGATGGGTGTATGACATCAATTAATTTGCCTCTAAAGACTTTGTCTGTGTCTTCATTGATTGACTGATGGACTGACTGACCAAAATTAATTAACTGTTTATATGTTAGTCCCCGAGAAGATGAATGCAATGTTTTCCCTCCCCAGAAGTCTCTCTTGGGAAGTGTAGAACTGCTTGTAAACATAATTAGTCTTCAGTGCTAAAATTCAGATCTTTTCTCTGAGAGGCTGCATTTGTGCTGAACTCTAGTGACTCAGTAAGAATTTTGCAGGAACAAAAACAATTGCCATGAGAATTCTGGGCGGGGAACATATGAACCAATGTCATCAATGCTGAATTTTGCTATGATGTTCATGGATTTCTGAATTACCTTATGTGCCTGGAGAGACACAAGTGAATGAAAGAACACTACATTAGATGAAGCTACAAAACTTGTGTAAAAAATATATGTATCAGGTGCGTGAGGTGGGACATAAAAAACAGGACTTAGAAGACCTCAAACATTCCTGCAAAATGTATAGCAAATTGCAGATTTTGCTATCTTTTTTCTATGTGAATTTCTGGAAAATGCTTATATCAAAGACACAATTAAACATGGCCTTGTTAGAGTTATTTTTAAATCAGTGTCTAAAATATCTCCCAGATTAATGTTTGTGTGTGTCATGAATCCTTCTCAAAATATCACATTTAGTTATATATTGAGAGTCAATATTTGAATTTAAAATGTTCATTTTATTTATTTCTGAGTCTGATTGTTTTGTCAGTACACTCATGTCATCAAGCCCACAGAAGCCAGAAGAATTTGTCAGAGCCCCTTGAACTGAAGTAATGGATGATTGTCAGACACCTTGATATGTGGGTGCTAAGACCCAAACCAGGACCCGTGAAAGAGTATTTAGCTGATAAGCCATCGCTCCAGCCCCATGAAATTTCATATTAAGGTTATACTTACAACTTTAAAAATTTGGCATTTAGCATGGTGTATTTTCACCATTTTTTAATAAATATATTCAGAAAAAAAATTACTGAAAACCACACTTGATGAATCTAGTAGCCAGTTCTTTTTTTGTTTGTTTGATTTTTGTTGTTGTTGATTTTTTTTTGACAGTGTCTCCCTAAACACAGCAAGTCTGGAAGTCATGATGTGAAACATAGTGGTCTCAATCTAACAAAGACCCATCTGTTTCTGCCTCCCAAGGGCTGGAATTAAAGGCTCATGACACTATACCTGATACTAACAATCAATTCTTAAAGTCCCAATTCCACCACAAAACCCTCAAATTCCTTGAAAGCTAGAGATTAGCAATTCAGTATTTCTACTCTAAAAATAGCCGAGATGCAAAAGATTATATAATTTAAGCCATGTCACAAGCTTCTAAGGAACTAAGTCAAGATTTGGAAGTTGTTCTTACAAATTCAGTTTTTCACCAAGAGTTCATAGGCTTTATTAAATGTGTTTGTCTGTTCAATAAAAGCTATAAGCTGAGTGTGACATCATCAATACACATTTAGTTACCACATTATTCTCAGTCACTTGACAAACATTTGTAGAGGATATAAAAGCTCACTCCAAACTCTATAAGGCCCAGTTATGACAGCTAACACCACCTATTAGATATCAATCTTTTGTCAGCTCTTTGTAAGGAATGGTATTAGAAAATGATTCAGCTACATAATATGAGAGCTGAGATGAACACATTTAAGTCTAAGGTACTAAAACTACTCTCTTTTTCCCAAACATCAGCATTACTTGCCTACCAGAAGTTACACTATGCATGGTTAATAAATAGAGTCACTGCATAAAGAATGCCTCGACATAGAGAGACTGTGGACAATTTTCCTCTGAGAAGTGCCATTAGCGTTGACTTTTGAAAACATAGTAGGAACATTTTAGGAGCAAAAATGATCACTGAGAGAATTCTGGATAGAGAAAAGTATGAATCAAAACATCAGTGCTGAAATTTACTGTTATTCATGTTTCTAAACTAACTTTTCCAGCTTGTTCTAGTTTGTTTTCCTGGTACTCTGATAAACATCCTGACCAAAAACAACTTTGAAAGGAAAGTGTTTATTTGGTTTACCGATTATAGCCCATTATCAAGGGAAGTCAAAGGAAGAGCTCAAAAGAGGTACCTGGAGGCAAGAACAGAAGCAAAGACCACAGAGGAATGCTGCTTATTGACTTGCTCACAGGGTCATGTTTAGCAACTTTTTTTTATAGCTCTCAGGTACACCTACATAGGGATGGTAACACCCACAGTAGATTGAACCTTCCTACATCAATTAGTAACCAAGAAAACTCCCCACAGACTTGCCCATAGTCTAGTCTAATGGAAGAAATTCTTCAGTTGAAGATACCTTTGCCCAAGGTGTCAATTGACAAGCAAACCTAAGTAGGACATTTGTTGAAACTGTCATACACAGAAGGTATTTTTAAGAGTCATATCATGTAAGAAAGTACTGACATTTAATGATAACAAAAAGCAGTTCTTATAGTTAGGGTATTTTGGTCAATGGTCCAGCTTGAAATGGAATGGTAATATTTTATACTAGAAATGTACCTGACTCTGTTTCCTTTTGTACTATACTGAAAGGGGAACAGTATTTACAGCCCAAACACAATTATTTATCTTTGCTTTAGCCTCACTATTAAATAATGCTAAATATTCACTAAGCTCTGTGTTGTCCACATTACACACATTTTTGTGACTGATGAGCTTTAACCTTTCAGTCCAAACTCCTTGATATTATACTTTCTTATCCCCATTTTGCAAGTAAATTTAAGCTGAGGTGTGGATAGTTCTTTGTCTCAGGTAACTTAGCTACTGATGAAATTAAAAATTCATTCCAAAGATGGTCTAAAAGTCACAACAGTGCATCTCAAAATACTCATGGTATGTTGGGCGAGCTGATTTACTCCTCCAACCTTCTGTTTCTTGGCTTATAATATCTACTCTGAAGCCAGAATAAAATGAGAGCTTTCAAGTGAGAACAGGAAGAAGAGTTAATAGTATCAGATACAGACCTTGGTTACCATGGCCCTTGTCATTTCATAGTCTCTGATAGAAATGAGAGAGAGCGAGGGGGAGAGAGAGAGAGAGAGAGAGAGAGAGAGAGAGAGAGAGAGAGAGAGAGAACATGTTCCTCAAAAAAGTTGAGCATATACCTTATTTGAGGAGACTGCCAAAAATACAATAACCCACCTTCCATAACCCTGCTCCTGACTGAGTACTAACTGTTTGACCTGGATCTGTGAACAAAGCAGGTGAATCATCTATGACTAGAACAATTGTTTGGGGATGCTGGGAGGATTTTTTGCCTCTTTTCTTCAGCAGTTCATTCCTGGCCATAGTTTCCCTGAGGGATGTCACATGACCCAGCAATACCACTGTCTTCAAAATTCCTGAAATTTGGCTAGTTTCAGAATAGTCAGCTTACTTCTTAAGTATTTGATGGAAAAAGGTTAAGTCATCATAGACCAATGGTATACATCTCAAAACCAGAAACATGGCTGTATTTTGTGTAATGATTACAGCTATGGAAAGAAATGGAAGCCAGGAAGGGTCATAATATATGACTGAGATAAAGGTCTTGGGAAAGTTGAACAATATCCTCGGCAATAGGATTGGGACCCCCCAGACATTAGTAAAACTCATTTTTTATTTCACATGGAAGGAGTTTCTATGGCTGCCCACTGTATAGCTCATAAACTGAATATGTTTGTTTTGTATGATTTTATATATTTGCTATACTTTGTGATCAAAAGTATATACATGAAATATCTGATTTCAGCTCAGGATTAAATCAACCACCGTATCTTCACTTTCAATGGAGTTCTGAGTGATTTTAGACCCTGCTCTTAATATATGGGTACCTGGTGGCATCACAAGTACAAATATTATGTGTTATTTTCTTACATCTTGTCTGGACTTCTGATAGCTTCCTTCCTGTGACCTCACCCAAAAACTAAAACTTGAAACACCCAATGATGCAGTCATCCTACTACATACAAAAGAGATGAAACAACTATTTTAAAACAATTCTTCTACTATGTTTATTGAAAAGTATTCACACTAACCAAGACACAGAAAATACCTATTTATTAATGCATAGATAAATGTATAAAAATATAAATGCACACACACACACACACACACACACACACACACACACACACTGAGGAATATTAGTCAGTATCGATAAAATAAAACCCTTATATTGTAGCAGGCAGGACAGACCATTGGTCATTATATTAAATAATCTGGGCCCAGAAAGACAAACAGTGCTTATTCTGACTTGCACATATGATACAAAATTGATCTCATAAGAAAAATAAATGATAAAATAGTGGTCATTAGAAGCTGGTAAGGAGGAGATAGTGGGAGACTGGTTGAAGGCATCAAAAGAGAATGAGATGAGAAGAGTACTTCCTCCTGTAGCCACGTTGTGTATAAACAGTAAGGTAACTATGTTTAACACAGGGAATTGTAACTCTGTGTCTCCCAACAATAAAGAGATCACAAGTGTTGAAGGACATAGGAGTGTCAATTATCCTGTTTTGATCATTACATATCATATAATATAATGTGTTCAATTATCACTCTATAAACATGTAAAATTAAGTTTATTTAGCTTTTAATTTTTTTAAATGAGTATCTTGTCCTTGAATTTATACCTAGAATCACCTTCCGGAATGTGTGATCTGAGAGTCACCTATGACCAAGGATGTTGAGGAATGGCCACCACAGAGATTAAGTCCTGCAGACTGCTTAGAATGTTCAGTAAGCTTCAAGAATCCTGGATCAGTCAGAACTGGGTTTCAGTTAAGCTCTGTTTTCCAGGAGGGTGGAATCAAGAAAGTAACTTATCCTCATTCTTCATTTCTGACCAGCAAATTGAGACAACTACTATTTAATTGTCTTTGCTACATTAATAAGACAGCATGTACAAAATAACTTACTGGCTAGCTCACATAATGCCCCTTGAATTGTCTCCATGATTTTATTTTTACTAAGTTCATTATCAGATAATTTCACACATATTTGGCCACTCTCACCTCTCACCTCCTGACCACCCCAGTTCATTCTTCCACAGTCCCTAACCCCACTTTTTAAACATTCAGCTCAGTTTGGGCTATGTGAATGCATTGCCCTGTCTGTATTGACCCTGTGTATAATTGCAATGCCCCATCCTGAACATCTGAAAAAGCTTGCTGCCCATCCCCGTGGTCTGGGACTCTTGAACAATGACCTCTCAGGGGAGAGTGGCTGTCCCTCCCCAAGTGCTGTGCTTTAGTTTTTACAGTATACATTTTTGTTCCATTCCTAGATGGATACCTTAGTATTAAGCATGAACTATATCATCCATTGGACTTGCTGGAAGCCTTGACTCCTGACATTCTGAATCTTCTCCGAAATATGTCCATCTTTTATACCTTGTAAAATTTCTAGCTGGACTCCAGACCTCCCCCTAGGCATAGCTAATTACCCAGAAAAAAGTCAAAATGTGTCTTAATGTAGGTTCCTCTAGAATAGAACTTGAAAAGACACTTGGATGCAAGTAGAGTGCTTGGAAGGTAACTTCAGAAATCACTAGTTGAAGCATGAAGAGTGATGGAGAGGAAAATTGATGGTATTGGCATGTCGGGCAGCAGCATGAGCAAGGGGTGCACAAGCTTGCTAATGCTCCACAAGACAGAAGAACCGTGACTCACAGTGATTCATCTCATGTACAACATTGTTCAAGGACATTTCCCCACAGAGTTCCCTCTCTGGGACTTCCAGCCTGCTCTTTGCTAGAAAATTGCCTAGTCAGATATATTTTCATTGCAACAGCCTTCTGTGGATAAGGGTGAATGCTGAGGCCAGACAAGTCAAGTTGTACTTTCTGATGGACTCAACACTGACTTGTGTTGTTCCAGGATGTTAAATTCTAGCATTCTGTGACATATGGATTCTCCACTGTCTTCTTGAAACAAAGAAATCTGATTAAATTCCCATAATGGACTTAACTACTGTTAAGTTTGTCTACTGAGGAAACACTGCTACTAAATTTATCCAGATGGTATTAATTATTTAATCACTGGGAAAATATGCTTGGTTCAGTGATTACCAAGAAAGTATTTGAAAGGAAATGACATGATGATATGAATTATGCCTACGTATAACAAAGGTGAAAGAGAAAGCTGACAGATCAGTTGGCTAAAACTTGGACTAAATATTCTTTGTCCTGAATTGGTTTGGGATATTCCTGGCTTAGTAAGCTTTAGAAGCCCTGACCCCACATGGGTTCCCCGAATCTAAGGTCATGTGTCTCCAAACCCATCTTGCCCAAAGACATTTCATGTTTGAGTCCTTGGTAAACCACCAAATGGAAATCATTCTGAACCTTCCACCTTCCATTGCAAAGCCTGAGCAGCTCGTATGAGAGAATGATAACTGGGCAGTAATGGGCCAGGGGGTAAGTGCATTTATTTCTGAGCCATGTTGCTAGTACTCTCTAAAATTTTATGCAGGACATTATAAGAACCTGAAAATAGTTACATGGCTTTCCTCATCTTAGAGAAGATGGAAAAGTGAAATTATATTCTCACGGTAAATAAACAGTAAAACTAAGATTTTAAAGCAGGTTTCTCTGGCTTTTAAGAATGTACCCTTCCTCCATAGTTTCTCCAGGAATCATGTCCACCACTAACCTTGGCCTAAAGAAACCAGCAAGATAATTATCCAGTAACCACTGCTGATGCTTGCTTTCAACACAGTAACCCACTACGGTGGGCCACGTGCCTGCTTTGCTCAGCTTACTTCTCTTACTTCTCAGTCCAGTTTCCCGTGTGTGTGTCTGTGTGTCTGTGTGTATATGTTTATGTGAAATAATTCCTGTCATGACTCAGATATTCTCTCACCATGGAGTGAAGGAAGACAAGCCTACATAGCAACTTCAGAAGATTTGTGAAACTCTGGGGTCACCCTTTACATGTGTGAAAAGCACACACTGTGCTGGGGTTGGAAATCTTCATCAGCTGTTGCTACCCAGTATCATCAGATACAATATCTACCACATTTCAGTGATTTCTGTCCTTTCTTCTCCTCTCCACCACTCCACTGGCCCCAGAATAAGATGATAGCCAAGTGAAACAAACCCATTTCTATCCTTTCTCTCATATCTTCTCTGTTCATACCTCAATATCATATCTTTGCAACTTCTGGGCATGCTTTGAGATTTTATTCCCATCATGGGTAAAATCTATAATTTTTCTCATACTTTGATCTTTACAGAGATCTTGCTCTCTGTACTCCAAGTGTTCTGGGTTATCACAATAAATACATAGCTCTTTGCGCCGGTTTTCTGTCACCATCCTCTCCTAGTATGAAATCTCACCTTTCCTTCAAACAGTTAAAGTGGCAACTGCTCTGGAGTCTTTGTTGATCCTAGTGAGGAGATAAAAAATGGTAGACATGTAGTCCATTCTCTGTTTACCAGCTTCTTCCAGTTAACTCTCACAGAGAGTTCAAAGCAGTATCTACCTCAATATTTTTAAATATGAGAGATCATCAAATCATTATTTGTGTGTTTAAGGCAGAGTGTCTGGTGTCTTTGGTTCATTGTTCCATATGCTCCCCAATGCAATTACAGTGAGATTTCCAATTTTATAGCCAAAACAATCTGAAGCTTAGAAGGATTAAGTAAATAAATAAAGATTAGTTAATGTGTTTGATGAAACCCACCAGTCTTATATTTCTTACATGAAAATATTGTCTTGTTTTTCAGACAAGGTCTATAAGAGATGCTAAATGCACTTGAAAAGTGAATTCTCAATCTCTGTTGAAATGGTAAATTGGATCACAGTCTTCTGCTTGGATTGGGTACACAGTTAGCAGCCACTTTCTCCTCAAATCAGTGAAGAACAATATGTAAATATGTTTGGAGCTCATTCTGACAGGTTGGAGAGGGTGGTTTTCTATATATATACATATGCAAATGGGACTGCTCAGAGATGCTAGATCAGATCCATTGCTAATGAGATGAAGGCTATTAGCAAATACTGAAATTGTGAGCATTACTTTGCTCTGAATATCACTATGATCCATCATAGTTATTTATGTCTTTCTATTTTCTTTTTAAATTTCTCTGGAGTAACCCTCATTAACTGGGAGTCGATGTTAAGTCTTCTCTTAAAACAGATTCCTGGAAAATGTATGATTCACCCCTCTTTCTACTCTCCCGGATCTGGCTAGTTTGGGGACAGAACATAATCTAGCTTGAACCAAAATATTCCAATAGAAAAATAAAACTAACAGTTAATAAGAAGCCATTTTGCTAGAAAGTGAAATTGCTAAATTTATAGATGAAATACAGAGGAGAGCTGAAAAAAGGCTGGTTGACTGGTGAGTGTTTTGAAATCTATGGACCTCCATTTAGTTATCTTTCAAACAGATTTAATTATGTTGATTCTACAGGATATACTAAGGCAAATTCTCTGAACACTGTCTAAGATAGTGTTATCTGTTATTACAAGACAAATCAGAGATGGAATCCCCAAACTTCAGTGGTTGCATTAAAAAGAGGCTGAATTGATTTTTAAAATATTCCTTACTATGATATGCAGAATACTATATACTAAATGTATAATCATTAGAAATATTAGTCTCCATTTCCAAAATCTTCATGTCAGATGTAATTGGTCATGGTCTCGATTTAGCAAAAATTTAGTTGTGACCTAGAAATTTTACCAAACCCACACAAGCTTAGTTCACAATCTTCTACCTTTTCAAGGAGATCAAAGACTTAATGACAACTCTAAATGCTATTATGCCCCTCTCATTTTCATTTGGAAGATTCTCTGTGATAGTTTTGACAGTTTCCCTGGTTACAATTGCACTTAACTATAAAATGAAGCCAGAATATAAGAGAAAAACATGTAAGAATAGCTGTAGTTTGTGACAATTTCATGAACAACATCTCAGCATGGGGGACAAGAAAGGCAGCAGCAAGAAGTCCCTAAAAACCTTATCCAATATAGGAGTCCGATAAAGGATACACATTCTGCAGTCACTTATTCTATAAAAATTGGCTGGATGTGGCTTTCTGTGTGCATAGCTCTATGCTGTTTAAGAAAGCTTCGTTGGTGAGAGCTGAGGAATGCTTTAGTTTTCTCTCTCTACTCCTCCTTCCACTGTGTTCCATGAGCCTTAGGTATAAAGGTTCAACTGTAGATGTGTCATGTAGGATTTGGCATTCTTTAGTCATATATTCTCTGTGTCTGATCAGTTGTTGAATTCTGCTGTAGCCTCCATCTGTTGAAAAAAGAAGCTTCTTTGATGAGTGTTATACTATATATTTGTCTGTATGTATAAGGTGGCTCAGGGATCACTGTGGAAGAGGAGGCAGAAAAATGTTAAGAGCCAGGGCTAGTTCCTGAACTTATAGAAGCAGAGGCTTTCAGGCCACTGGAAGCTTGCACAAGTGAAATTCTGGTGATGATGTCACTGAGCACAGGACCACACCAACTCAAATTAGACAAGGCCCAGAGCAGAGTCATAGAAACTGGTGGTGGGCCAGACCTAGACTGAGAACTATTGGATACTATTACTAGGAGAGGGAGAGTATGCCTTACTTCTGATCTCTAGATAGACTGATCAGACTCTAATGGATGAATTTGCACTAAAGAACATCTGGGCACTGATACTTGATTGGATAGGACTTAACATGTATGATGGAATACATGCAGTTGAGTGGGAGTTAGGAGTGGAAGCGGATAGGAGGTGGGATCTAAATTTGGTTTAGAACTTTTGTATGAAATATGTAAAGCTTATTTAAATTTTTTTAAAAGAAAAACCCTTATCCAAGACCAAAGTGTTCCAGGGTTCACTGGCCACTCAGAGATACGCCAGCCTCACATATAATGTGGATTCTGTGACACTTAATAGAAACCTTAAGCTGATTTGTTCTGATTTATTACCTGGATATTGAAAAGATAAATTAACTTTTTCAACCCTTTCTCTCATATTATACAAAGAGGAAATGCTGACATATAGAGGTGTCCTAGAGAGATGATCTAAGAAATGCTTCCCACCCAGCAGTCAAACCTGTTTAAGGAGGACATGCCATCTCATGCAGGGTGAAAAAAGTTTCTAAGCCCTTCAAGTTAGTTACCAGATGATGAATACAGTGAGTTATTTGATTTAGTCAATGTGTCTTTCATTGGCTGTCTCTGTGAGGAAAGGCCCAACGGACATTATTTCAAATTACAAACAATAGATCCCATACTTTCTTCAAGAAATAAAGTAAATATCCAATGAAAAGCAAAATCAGTTTCAAACTATGATCAACTCATTTGGGAGATATGAAGGCAGAGGCAGTGGAGAAAACAAAAGACTGAGAGACAGTTTTGGGGACATCTCTCAGGTTTTGTCTTTTAGAAAGAAAGAATTCAATACAAAGACAGGAGCAACTTAAGTGGAAGTTTATTTAGCAAAAAAAGCACTTTAAAGAGGTTGAAGTGGACTGTCTCAAGTGGGAGCAGAGCAGCAGCCCAGTGAACTTTGTGCCATGATATTAGAGAAGTCGCTTACGAATATTTACAAGATAGATGGCTTACTCAAGGGTTAAAGTGACACTTTTCCCCTCCAAATCGCAGTGAACTGGATCTGTCTTTTGAGGTTTTTTCCCATGATCCTCTAGACAAGTTCCTGGAAGGTGGGGGATCAAAATCACCCTCTAAGTAATATTATAATAAGTTAGGGACTTTGGACGGTGCAGACCTTCCATTGGTACACATGTATGGTAATTGAGAAAGTGTCCCTCATGCCTTAGTTTCTGATATAGTAAGCTTAAGCCATGTGCAGCCTCAAGGATATTAAACCACAAAAGTGAACAGTGACCATCAAGAGCTACCACTACCAAGAGGCATCGGCAGTTCTCCTTGGTTGCCTCATAGCTAAGTCCTTGCCTAATATTAGAATGACAGACATTAAAAGAGACAGTAGCCAGAAAGTACTGATATATATATATTTCTATTTATATATTTCAATACTTGTACATGGATACATGAATATGTACATATATGAATATCCATTGCTGTAGCTTGGATCTGTCATATTTGCCAAAACCAGTATAACAGCTTGATCCCTAACTTCATGCTATTGAGTGGTGGTAGAAATTTTGAGAGACAGGGCTTGGTGAAGGTCTTAACTGATTAAGAGCCTGTCTGTGAAGGATGCTATAGGATCTCAGTGATCTCATACTCCATTTGATTGTTTCAGGGCCGTGTGGTCCATCCCAAAGTCAGTGTTATGGGAACTTAAAAAACAAAGCAACAATAAAGAATAATAATTTGTTCCATATCAAAGCAATTGAATTAGACAGTCAGGATCATTCTAAGTAAACTGCTTGATCATTGCCTCCATCGAAGACCTAAAGATGCATGCTCTATTTTGAAACTTCCTCCTTAATGCATACACTAAGGTAAGGCTGACTTTTACCAGACCCACAGTGTGTTTTATTTAAAGGTAGGAACAGATTGTTTTTCTTTCTCCTAGATACCCTCTGCTTCCCTAGGTTCTGAAACTAATTTGACTTCACAACAAGATTCTGGGAGTTCTAGAACACAGCCTCAAGTAAAAATGAAGGCAGAAGACTCAGTTCCCTGGGAGTGCTCAAATGCAGCAGGAACGGATGATGGAAAATTCATCCTTAAACAACCACAACTTGCTCAGCAAATATTTTCCAGAGGTGGCGACCCTAGATGCAGGATGCCCAGCCTCTGTCCTATATCTTAGGGTCCCCTTTTCATACCCAGGCTAGAGCTCACATTGACTTCTAGTGTGTGTCTTCCCTTTCTTTGACACTGGCCAGCCAAATCCAAAAGCAGGATCACAGATATTAACAAAGGTTTCAGCCCTGAGAGCATAAATCTGCGAGTCTTATCATGGACCTGGCCGCTTGCTGATTGACCTCCTTGAAACAATCTAATATACCCCCAAAATTGTCTCCCTAGGGCTTCTCACAGGTGATCTAAACTCACACATGGGGGCTGATCTTGACCACCAAGTGGTCTCCCAGATATTCATTCTGGTTTGAATAAGCCCTGGCTTTTGCCTTAGACTGTATACTCTGGTAAGACCTTCCTTTTCCCTGTTGGGATTGTATGCATGAGAGCTGTTAATTATGCACTTGGTTAATGACAACTATCATAGAAAAAGAAAGAAAAATGTTCTGCTTTGTATTATTTGAAAATTTCATAGTTTACAAACTCACTTTTGTTTATATCCAATTCTAAGGACTAACATGACATCATAGTAACATGCTTAGGAAGAGGACAGCATATTTAGAAAACTTGTCAGATATCCACCTCAGAATTCATTCTTGTAATACTATATTTAAGTCTTCTGTATCTTTATGTGTCAAAGTGGACAACACATAAATCTGGTCCCCCCAAAAATGCCTCAATATAGTAAAAAATGAGCACTTATTATGATATAGCTAAATAGATTATTTCAGGAAAATATGGATTTTAATTCTTGTTTCCTCCCTCTGCCTTTGTCAGCACATGTCAGCTGAAAAGTTTTTGGTTAGAATGCTAACATTAGCTAAAACCACGAGCCTTGGGTCCTGATGAAACTTCCTCAGTTCTGTTTATCTCAGTTGGAGATTTCTGCTATGATTTTCAGAGAGCAGATTTTTTTAACATTTGTTTTCTTTCTAAATTTACAATAATTTGCTTAATTTTGAGACTCTACATAAGTTCCCTTCTCACTGGAATCCAATACCTATGATGTCAAAGATATGTGCTACTTCCCTTCAGGGTACAGTTTTGAAGCTTGAGCTACCTAGACCAGGCTGTAGCCTAAATAAACCTGCTTCCTGCATCTCCCAATTTCCTGACTCATCTGTCCTCCATCAGTTGCGTAAGCCTGGTAACTTCAGTTCAATCTCAGAATTCACATAAATGTGGAAGGAAAAAAATGACTCCACAGAACTGTCCTCCAACCTCCACACACAGTGTGGCATGCTTCACACACACACACACACACACACACACAAATAACATGTTCTAATTGTATGTTTGGCTAACAGTATCAATCAAGTTCATGTGTACCAAAAACAAAAGCAGTGGGATCCAGGCCTAGGCATTCTTTATAGCCCAGATGCTATGTAAAGCAAAGGTTTCCCTGGATCTTCAGTTTTTTTTCTTATCTCCTTCACAATGTTAGAGTGGTAAGGTTCATATTATTATCAGTTTTCAAAACCCATAAAAAACCTTGAACACTGAATTCACAGTTATTCAAAATGTTGGGTGAGAAGCTGGAGAAATGGCTCTGTGGCTAAGATTGCTTAGGGCTCTTGCAGAGGAGCAGAGTTTCCAGTTCCCAGGAGTTCAGTTCCCACTGAACTGCTCCCTTCTCACTCCAGGGGCATCCAGTCCTCTCTTCTGGCCTCCATGGGTACTGCATGCATGTGAGCATACAGACAAACACACAGATACATACACAGAAATTTTAAACAAATCTTTTTAAAAGCGGGTGATACGAAGGGGAAATTAGTTCCACTGGGAGGTGAGAAGAGGTGATGTTCATTGGAATTTCATTAGCTCAGACAATAGCGGAAGTTATTATTTATGACTAAGGACAGAAAGGGCAATTTGATTTTTAAGATTAAGGGAATTTATGATATGAAAAACCAATTTAAGAAGAGATACTGCCATAATGATGCCCACTGAAGGAAATCTGTAAAGGGAACTTGCAAGTATCTAATAATATGGATATATTCAAGAGGAAACAGGTACATTTAGATTATGAGACATGTCAGGATACCCACCTGTCTTCACTGAAAAAAAAAAAGAAGAAAAACGTATTTTTAAAAATGTGATATTATTCTAGAGGATAAGTATAAAAAGCCCGTATTTTGGGTTAGAAAAAACAAACAGTAAAGGAACAAGAAAGCAACAGTGAAATAAACTGCTTAATTTGAACATAATCTCGATGGTAAGTGACAATAGAGTCGCTGGGTCTGACACTGGTTGGTAAGAGATGGCCTCATGCTTAGGAGATAAATGTTGAATGGTATACAACTGCTTCCCAATGGTCTTTTTTGTAACACAGCACCAAAAGTATAACTATAGGTCATGGAAGTGACCACATTTACCCCTGTTAGAAGGCTAGCACCAGAAGGCAATGCCTTTGTTTTCTTCTTCCCTGTATCTTCCTGTCTAGACAAATACTGGGAAGAAACAAGACACTTGGTACACTGTTGAACCACTGAAAACTTAATAGTACTGACTTTTCAGACCAGGTTGAAAATTCAACCTGTAGAGCATCAGAAGCTTCCTGGCTGATTTTGGTACACATGAAAGGAAGACTTGATTTAAGAGTCAAGAACACAAGACCTCAAAAATGTATTTTGAGAAAAGCATTGGCTACCAAATTTCACATAAACATCTTCAAGGAAATAAGTTCTCTTTTTGAAGATGGGGTTGCAAAATATTTCCCCCCAATCATAATCTAAAGTCTGTACAGTAAGCAAATTTTACTCTTTGAGCAATTTAATAAACATTCAAAATATAATTTCAGAAGAAGCAAAATATTTTATAAAATTAATAACATGGAACAAAATATTAGTAAATTTCAGTTCTAAATAAATACTGCTTCGGCCTTCAAGGTAGGAAATCGTTTAGCTTCGCAGCTTGCCAAATGAAGCCCTCCTTTCATACCCTGTAGCCTCTGGTCTATTGGACTTTTCAAAAGTCAGCAACAAAACTCTTCAGGGATTCATGCTTCTGTTACCTGTTTTTGACAAACTCTGTGCAGAGAGTGTGACAAAGTCACTGTGCTCTTGAACTCTCAGCAGCTACAGATTCTCTGCATTAGACCCACATAGTATTGAGCACATTAATATTCTATCACAGCGGAGGGTAGGTGCTCATTGGGTCCTGTCCCTTCCCCACCGCAAGTTATAAGGGCACTTAACAATTGCTAGGAATGAAGTTACAAGGTCTGATGTCCTACCCCTTCCTGAGGATACATAAGCAGTTTAAAGTTTCTGAAAAAGGAAATATTTTCTTCAGTGGTATATCCACTGGAACGTTGTATATGTATATGTATATGTTCATGTATATGTGAACAGGCCCTCAGCCATGCTGCTGTCAGTGCCCCTCACTCATACTCCTGTAAGTGACCCGGTTTAACTTCTTTCAGACACAAGGCTAGATTTGCCTGGAATCATTTCTTTGGTACCCAATTTGTGGTCAGTACAGATTCTTTCATGTATGGGAGGATATAGTCACAAAACACAAAACCTGTTGTCTTTGGAGGTGAATAAATCCCAGGTCTGTGTTATCCCTATTTGTCAGAAGTAGATAGAGAAAATAATCCCCCATGCTGTCAGCAATAATGACCGAGAATCCTAACAGAATATCTCTTTATGAGCTCTTAATACACCTGGGAGGCTCCCTGACTTAACAAACATGGCTACTTCATTTAGCTGCAGTTGGTACAACTGGATTTAAATGTGTTGCATGATGGATTGCATAAGTAGTTCAGTCAACATTTATAATTATTGAGACAGAAATTCATTGCATTTATTTGAAAATTTCTCAATGCTTATGATACATTGGGTTTAGAAGACAAGTAATGGTTTTGCTACCCACCTTTGAAAAGACTTCAGGTTCTAGTCATGATGGCATAAGTTTCTTGTGAAATATGTTTTAAAATAACTTTCAGGCATATTAAGAAATCAAGTCTCAGTATGTAAAATACTTCAGTAAAAGTACACAAAAGAGCTGATTTCTGCCTCTTAAAAAAAGCTTCTTGGCAAGCAAAATCTAGAATTTAGCACATCTAGTATGGGAATAAGGCCCCAAAACTTATAGTAAAGAAGGCATTTAGTGAGCCAAAGGGGGTTTCTGAACCAGGTGTGAAACACACACTTAAGAATAATCCCAGAGGTGTGGTGGTTATAACAATAATTCATTAGGAAGAATTATCTATTTCAGAATATGAGGGGATGAGGCTGCTAGAAGCTTTGAGCTACCTACAGCACACTGTAAGTGTGCCCAGGTGGACTCAAGTTATCCTGACACCTAACTGTCAGACCTGGAGACATAAGTTTTAAGGAAAATGACAGAACAGACTACTGAAGGTGGCAGGGGGAGAGGTGGAAAGCAAATGTCAACTCCAAACTCTGCAAGCCTCATTTTCACCCCAGGGTTATCTGTTCTTCCGTGAAATGAACTCTGGAAACTACATTCATTCTTCTGCTCAGACACAAGGTTCTACTCCTAAATGAGACAATATGCAAACTTGCTAATTCTACAGTCACAGACTTGGCTATCTCGCTGCTCCCCAAACCAGCCTGCTGCTTCTCCTCATGCCCTCACTCTCTCCTTATGCCTTTTCTCTCTTGTCAGATTATGGCTTAACAGACTGCCCCGTCTTCATGTTCCACTCTGTTCCTTAGCACATGTTCTTATGTGTTCTGCTCACAACTAGTCTCACAGCCCAACTGATGCTCTGTGACTGTGTCCAAAAATCATTCTTGGTACCTTCCTGGGTGTCAGCTTCCCTTTCTTACAGATTTCTAAGTTCTAGCTCTCAGTGGTTTCTGCCCATCATCTCTACACGATTATCCTGATACCTGCAGGTTCTCTTAAAAAAAAAAAAAAAAGACAAGACAGATTTTGCTATACTGTATCAAGACAGTTTCTACTGCTAAACAAAACTCTGGGTTTGAAGTGATAAGGTACAAGCAGGGACCAGAAGGCTAAGGGCAGGCTTAGTCAGAAATCAAGCCAATCACAATGGGAGCAGCAGTATTCTGTCCCTGACCCGAATGCTTTTTCATTCCACTCTCCTTCTCGTGATATTAGGGACCCTGTGAGGAATGGGCATGCATTAGCACATCTTTGGGGTCAGAAGTTCTGATATGATTGACACAAGCACACACTTTACATTAACTTTTAGCCTCAGCATTAACATATCCAGGTAAAAATAGATTTCCCTTTGAGAGTCTTACCTTGATGACATATGCTCATCATTAAAGCTCTAAAAGTAGCATGAGCCCAGAGTTCAAACTCAATAGAAAAAAAGGCTACATTTTACATTTATCTAATTTTTTAATCTGCTTTTCAGCCTAATTATCAAAATTGGTGGTGTAAAAGCAAGAATCCAATTTTAATTGACTAGTGAGGCCCAGACGAACTCAAGAAGGAGACTAAATGCCAGTAAACAATTCTTAAAAAACCCTTCTGGGAAATATTGTTTATTTCTCAGCTAAGGCAGCCATTCCAGGTCCTACCTTTGGAGACCTTGCTTGTCCCAACAGGCACAGGGAGCAGTGATGACAAAGACTTTCAACTTAAAATGTTTGTTCTGCTAAGCTCCCTAATAAAACTGGATTTAGTCTAATAATTGTCCAGACATCCTAAACCTACCACCAAATCTGGCCTAGTGTTTGTACTCCAACCGACAAAATGTGTGCCTGCTCTTCCCTTTCCCGAACACCATAACTTTGCTTGGCTCTGGACAACACTTGGAGCCCATTTCCAGAATCTCATTAACTTTCGATATGGCCTGAGCATGCTACCTGGTCTTTGCTAGGTTGACTCCCAGCTGAAATCTGCTGCATGTCTGTCCACCACCCCATCTTCTCTTCCTTTTTTTCTCCTTTGCCTTCTCCTTCCTTTCCCTGTCACATACACACACTCAAATGCCTACCCCTTACCCACCCCCACTTCTCTCAGATACTACCTATGGTGATGATCTACAGACGTAGAACCTCAGTGCACACATCCAGGCATGCACTGTCTCTAAGAACCTTCCTGGACATCCTGCACCCTCCACCTCTTCACCCTCTGTGCAGTCTGGCTGGACTTCACAGAAACTAACTTTGGCTCAAATGAAACTCAACTGCTGTGCCTCTTGGAAAATTCAGTAGGGACATGGGCCTCTTCTCAGTCAGACAGAGAGCTGGCCACTTTCTGACACTGTCTCTTCTACAATGCCATATGAATGAAGTCACAGGTCTTATAGCTCCTTCTTCCCATGCATGATATCCCACCCAAGAACCCAGTAGAACAAAGGGAAATCATTAACCAGGCCCAGAAAGAAGAATGTTCCAAGCTCTTCTAGGCTGTCAGGGAAAGTACGCAACCACAACTGGTGTGAGAAAAATAAATCACTTACAGCCATTTCTGTTTTTATTCAGGACCACTTGGGCAGTTAAAGTCAATAGGAATGAGATCCATTACCTCCAGCAAAACCCACAGACCACCAATTTCTACAAAGTATTTGTGAGTGAAATAAAATTTTCCCAGAAGCAGGCAGTCACTTTGTTGGGAGATTCAGGTTCATTTAAGTTGGTTTATATCTTCTGGCCCATCAACATCCACTGTTTCTAGGAAATATAAATCCATATATCAGCATTGGCTTGTGCTCATGTCTAATGGCACGTTGGAGAAAAATAACAAAAAGGGGCTCTATTTCATTTTTTTAACTTATGAAGCAAAGCTGACAGTTCATCTGGAGTATTGTCAAGCCAAGATTAAAAAGAGAAAAACATCAAACCTTGGTTTCCGTATTCATTTGTTGGGAAAAAATACAGCGTAGTTACTGAGAAACATTATAGAGTATAAATTGTTTAGCAATTTCCCCATGTGGATCAGAAAAACCTACTCTTTCTTTGCATATTTTTGTTGGCTTGTTTTGTCTACACTTTTGACAGTACAGAAGAATACACAAATGTGATACAAATTTAAGTTCTTTCCTGATGGAACCTTCCAGACCCTCATGTCACATGGTAAATGAATACTATCCTGAAACACAGATGCATAACAATGGATGCCTGTAAACAAAATGTCAGTTTATACCCAGTCTATCACCCTCACATTAGAGTCTCTTAGCCAAAGATGGAGTATGATTAAAAGTCAGTTACTGTCATTGCCTGTAGCAGGTGTAATGCTCTAGGATTTGTTAATGTAATCACAAAGTTAAAAATAAAAATTTAATTTGTGAAGAACAAAAATGAGGAATCTAGTAGATGCCTAAGCAATGTGGGGCATGTTACAGTGACAGGCAGTGCCCGCCTGGTCACAGAGCCACTGAAACCATGGGTGAGCCTTTTGCAGTGTTCCCATCATCTGTTGCTATCTTCATCTGTAAAAGGAGATTACTACTGATGTCCTCAAAAGTGTCTTCTAGCTACAAGTATGTGATGCTGAGATTACATCTTGGTCTGAAAAGACCTAGTTCAGTGGAAACAGCTTATTTAGATTTACTTCCCCTTCATAAACATGCCGGTCAAGACTGACTAGGAAGAATAGAAGATATAGGAAAAGGCAGGGGAAGATGAATCCTAAAACACGTAAGGATGCTAAAAGCTAAAAGCAGGTGGATTTTTTTCTGTATTAAAGGAGAGAAGAGGTGGGAACTTCTTTTCTTACATCCTTAAAAACTGGAAATAAATATATTATCTAGGTTGAGTATATTTAAGATTCCAGTGTTGGTAATCTAAAAAAAAATAAAAGTATTAGACTTCTAAGAAGTATTTTCCTCCTTCTTCAAAATAAAAGCCCTCCTGTTAATATATGTATAGATATAACTAAGAAGCACAATATCATTCATTGTGTCTCCTGCATCATCCCCACAGCACAGTTGCCAGAACGGATTCAATGACAGCTGGATGAGTCCAGACATTAGTTGTAATAATCCAACAATAGCCACAGCAACCAATATTATCTAGTGGTCAAAATTCCCATTTAGTTTTCTGTGAAAGATTTGTTGCTGCATGTCAAAGTAGGCAAAGGCAGATACAATGCAATTTTCCAATTTTCAAGATGATTTTTATCAGTTAACCGAGTCAGACTTCTCACCACCCTCCTGAGTAGATGACACGGATATGTTTTAAGTTTCCACTGAATCTTTAGTCTAATTTATTTTGATAAATATTATCAGTAGTAACACAGAAATACTGTACACACATTAGTATGTGTGTGAATATATATATATACAAAAGCACAGTGGTCTAGAGTTATTAAATAATTTACATAAAAGACAATTTCATCATTAATTACATAACCCAAGACTTTTCACTTCATGGCATCATTTACTATACTAAGTCTGAAGAATGAGTTTCAGGTAGTATGAACAACCAGTGCACAGAGACCATTTTCACAGAACGTCATTCTGACTGATTGAGGTTTTTCTATTGCTATCTTCCTTCCGAAGTCTATTTATAACACTAGCTAATTTGAAATCCACTAGGAACAGGTACAGGAGATGGTGAAGAAAGAAAAAAGGAAGCAGTTCAAGTTTTAGCTTGGGAAGTTGCATACACATTGCTGAACTCACTTTCTTTGTCATTTTGTGATTGTGATGGTTAGTACTGATTGCCAACAAGACAAAATCTATTGAAAGGACTCTGCTCAAAACTATGAGGGATTAACTCCATCAGGTTAGCCTCAGACCCAAGTGCCGGGGTTAAAGGTGTGTGTCACTATACCAGGCCACATCTTCCTCTTGATTTAGAACTTCATAAAATGAGAAGAACCTGCCTGGCAGGTCTCCTTTACTATGTAGTGATTCTATGGAAGAAACAAAGTATCTCATACAAATGGGAGCCAACCAAGTGAGTATTAGACCAGTACCCAATACCAATGATTCCTTTCCAAGTCTGCTCTGGTACATGTGCTTACATATGTTACTAGCTATATCTTTTACATTCTGTCCATTGTCCTCTATTTGGAGGCAGCATCCAGAGCTGTTGAATTTTCCACAAATTCCTTCTTCTTCAGCCAGCAAATAATATAATGCTAAGCCAAGCATGTTCAGTAAACAACAGCTCACATTTGAGTTTGTTATATAGCTAAGAAATCTAAGCCTGAATCCGTATGATTGCTTATGATATATGCCATAAAGTAGTTTGATTGGAATGCAGCTTGGAATCAAATGATTCATTTAAGCATATAAACAGGAGTTCTATAACCCCAAGGGCCATCCTGTGCCCAGGTAGCTGGGTAGTAGGTGGTAATGATACACTGGGGTGGCCATTCATCTTCAGTTCATTTTTGTTGATCCCTAAGGTTAATTTCTTTTCCACTGGCCTTTTATTCCTTGACCCTGAGTCCTCATATAAAGAAACTCTTAGATCCTTTCTTGTTTAATTTGACAATGGGAAGAACTTGGGTCTAATTATGCTGATACAGTGCAGGTTCTTCTTCAATTGGTAGTGAGGTGGATATCTGACCTTTCCCACAGACCCCAAACAGCCTATCCTATATTTTCCATTCAGTCATGGCTGAATTAGTCCAGAATTCGTGGATCTCTGCAGTGTCTAGAAAGGGACTGATCTGAGTAGTGTCAGAGCTGGTACAATTAATCAGAGGTTGTTTCTTTGGAGACCTTATACATTTGAGACCATTAGTTCCTGTCCTTTCTTGCTTGGAACCTCAAAACCAAGGAAGTCTATTGGCCACCAGATGGTGATTCAGAACAATATTCTTTCACATGGAGTCTCTTCTGTCTATTGGGTATGGCTAGACTCTACTCTGCTAATGCATTCCTTTCCAAGTACCGAAGTGAGGACTCAATTCTGGGTCTCTCACCTCCTTGGTCAGTGAGATTTTGGTTCCACTGTAATATGGAATAAGTGTCAAAACTTATCCCTATATCAGGCCATTCTACACTCAGAGGGCACCTTCACATACCCAATAGTTCACTCTAAGACCCTTCACAGTCCTTTTTGCCAAGTCTATAAAGAGGTTTTATTTTTTCCCCAAAAGGGGAAGGTCAAGGTTTGGGCTCAGACTTTGACATAGTTTAGCAGCTGGATCAGGCTTGTGGAAATGGGATTTGTGGTGAGTGGTTCCAGGGTGACAATCCAGTCCCAATTGTGAGATAAAGGAGCCTGTGACAATCCCATCCCATTTGCTAAGGAAGTGTCCCCCAGACAGGGCAGGCCACTGTTTAGAGGACTGACCCAAGCCATATTGACTGGTGTTTTCCAAAAAACAGACGAGTGTCAAACCATAATACTCCTTTGATGGGAGTGCTGCGCACAGGCCTGCATTAACATGTGGAAATATTACTCCCCTTAGCAGCCTCTTAGTAACTTCCTGCCTCTATTCAAACCTGTCCTTGGTTTCAGGGGTATTCCTGCAAAAGAACTAGTTTTGGGTGCATAACCAATAAAACAAACTGTATACAATTAGAGAACTTTCTGGGAACAATTCTCTAATATTTCAAATGCATATTGGGTGTGCATATGATTAAAATCAGATGCATCATAGGAAGGGATATGTATAATGAGCAGACGTTTACATAATCTAAGAAATCAAACTCCTTTTCTCAAACCCCATAAAAGAAAGCTCTAAGCAATACAGGTGCCCTTGAGTGCATTCACCCATGGTGCCTGCTGTCACTCTTCTGACCTGCTGTAGCACAACATTTCTGAATAGTTTCCTCACTAATTTTCATTCACCATGTACCTTTATTACAGTTCTTTGAATAGATAGTCAAGAACCTGGAAACAGATTAGACATGGAACACCAGCAACACCTCTATTTTCTGTAAGAGGTACCATATTTGCCTGCCAGGATTGCTATAATGAAATAGCCAAAACTCGAGTTCTTAAGCAACAGAAATATATTGTCATGGCTACTGGATACTGTAGTCTAGAATCACAAGTTTGACAAGGTCAGCTGCTTTTGAAAGTGGTGGCAGATTGTTCGGTGGTTCCTGGCAATTTTTTCTGTTTCCTGGCTTATACAATTATCACACTGACCTTCTTTCACATATGGTTCTTATGTGCACATTTCAGTCTGAAAATGTTCCCTTTCTAGAAAGATACCTGTCATATTGGATCAGGGTCCAACTGAATGACATAATTTTAGGGTAAGTGTGAAACAAACATCTTTCCAAATAATATCATATTTTAGAGTACTGAAAGTTAGACGTTCAAGGTATTTTCTGCAGGGCACAATTCAACCTATGCCGGGCACTTTCTAAATATTAATACATTCATTCAATTCAATCATATTTTCTTAAAGATTTCATTGATAATAGTAAACATTAAAATAATGATGGTTTTATTAGTTATTTTTCTAGTTTTTGTGACAAAATACTTGACAAAAAGCAACTTAAAGGAGGGAGAGTTTATTCTGACTGGTGACTCAAGGATGCAGTCCTTCATGCATGGAAGTCACAGGAACTGGAGTCTGGGGCAACTGGGCATGTCACATTCATAGTCAGAAAGTAGAGAAAGATGAATGCTGGCCAATGGCTCGCTTTCTCCTTTTCATTCAGCTCAGGACTCCAGCCCATGAGATGGTGTTTCTTGTAGTACAAGTATGTTTTCCCAACCTAGTTAACCTAATCTAGAGAGCAGTAGATCTCTGTGAGATCGAGGTCAGTCTGCTCTCCATAGTGAGTCCAGGCCATCTGGGGCTACAGGGAGACTTTCTCTCAAAAAAAAGGAGGAGGGGAGGAAGATGAGGGGGAGGAGGAAGAAGAGAGGGAAGAGGAAGATGAAGGAGAAGATCAAGAGGAGGATGAAGAAGGAGAGGGGGAAGAGGAAGAAAAAGAGGAGGAGGAAAAGGAAGAGGTGGGGAAGGAGGAGGAAGAGATGGAAGAGGAGGAAGGAGGAGGAACAGGAGGAACAGGAGGAGGAGTGGAAGAAGAGAGGAGAGATTGTTTAGTTTATACTCTATTTTGGCTTAAATAACATGTCTCAAATGGGGGAGTGATACAGAACCTGTTATGAAAATTAAGAGAAACAAAGATTTCCATTCTTTCACCCTATGTCTCTGCCAACCAAGTTCTGCTACCAGGTTTACGGTTCAGCAAAGTTTGCCCTTGTGATTAGAGCACTGACATACCTAGATAGAGCCATCCAGCTTGTAGTTGCAACCCCCTCTGCAAGAACATTCTATTTTTGTTTTTCTTAGATGGAAACTTTACAGAGACTTTTAAAACATTTTTCCCTTTTTCTAAGAGCCAGTGCTTTTATGATACATTGTGTGGTTTCGGAACTTTTATTGTTAGTCAATCAAGATATAAGTTGCTATAACCCACTGCCCAAGGTGTGAAACACAAGAGGTTCCTACCTTCACGGTCTCGACTTTGAGATAGAGTCCCCTGGATGAGGCTGCAGCCTGAATAAAAACCCTGCTTCCTGAGCATTCCCTGTGTCTTGCCTGATCTTTCCTGCCGTGCTCTCACTCAGTTCCATTTTATAAAATTGCCTTCATTGGAAGAATTACTATCTGTTTCTTACTGATAGAAACAGCTTGAGAAATGCTGTCCAATTCCTTTTCTTTCTTGGTACCAAGAATCACCACAATGTTAAGCATAGATTACACACATACACACACACACACACACACACACACACACACACACACATATGTGTGAGAGAGAGAAAAAGGGAACACCATGTGAATTTAACTTTTGTCCTTCTTTTGCCATGCTGCTCATACCCCTCACTGCTTAAATATTTAATCCCTTATATTTAGATGGGTTCTTTGTTTATACCTACATAATTCCCAAAACTACTTTACAGTATTTGCTAATGTGAACAAATACTTGTAACAAGAAGACATCCAAGGTCCTCTATATAGTTCTACCTTTTCCTGAAGTCACTGAGTTTAGAGGTTCAGTATATAGCATAAGAGTTTTAGCAACTTCCTTGTACTTAAGTGTAAACTCTTCAGGTTAGACTATCTATGTTTCCTTCCCTTAAAAAGATATGATTCTATCTGGCTGTCACGTGGAGAAGAGTCACGAAAAGTTCTACATGGATAAATCTCTCCATAAGAAACTGCTTCTTGTCATACCACTGAGATGTGTAAATCTCTTTTATAGCTCTCTAAGAATGAATATGTAGTATGGAAGTTGAAAATATTTTGTAAAGCTGTGAGCTTTCTCTAGTTCACTTCTGTGATGCAGAGATGTTATAGTAGCAATAAGATCTGTCAAAATCATTACAGCTAATTTATCCATCCATTCATTCTGTCTATTATAAGAATATATTCAGAAATGTATTCTGTGCTGTGAGAGATTTAAAGATCCATCTGACACTGATCATATCCTTGAAGGAGTGACAGTCAATTCCAGAAGACATGAGGCATTTAAGTAAGATGATTAAAGGAAGACCATATACATGCTTGAAGACAAGATGGCATGCACGTGGTAAAAGTTCTGAAGGATGGTGAGGCTTGTCAAATCATTACTGCAACAAACCATTCCATGAGTGAGATTGGAGTGATGAAAGTGTCCTTGTCAAGAGCTCAAGGAATAATGATAAGATTATTATAGGTATACAGTTCAAGATCAAGTAGTGTAAGAGGAAATGTAAATGTGGAGTAGTCAATAAAGAAGACTGTGATAAATTAGACCATATTTGCAGGCCAGCACACGAAGAAAAGCTTCTTTATACAGGAGCTAGGCTTGTAATGATAATACCAGAGCAGTAAAATCCCTGAAAGATATACAAGGAAAACTACAAATTCTTAGACTTTCTCATGAGTAACATTAGATAAAATCCCAAGTGTTTTAGTATTCATTAGCTGAAGTCAAATTGAGCAGAACTTTTGAGGATTCATAAGCAATGCCAATGTCGGCATCAAAAAACTTTTTAAAATCATGGTGCCTTCAGAAATTATAATCCCTGCTGAGAAGAAGCTGAGTTTGGGTTTCTGTATGACTTGAGCTCTCAATTGAGAACCGGTATTTATGAGTTGTGCATACACAGTCAAGTTACTTGCCTTCATCTGCACCATGGGGAATTATCTGTAACTTCAGGTTATTCTAATATATTTAGTCTTAAGGTGATACAGATAACATAACAGCTCATAGATACTAAGGATCCAAAGGTATTAGAAATACTCAGAAACTCAAAGTATGTGTCTGGTATAAAGGAAATTAAATGCAGAAAATCTTATGAGAAGCCAGTAATTGTTATAGGTATTCTCTTTCCAGATAGACTTACAAAAAGAAAAATCAATTGTACAGATAAATTTTTACAGATCCTGTTCAGAAGAAGAGTGATAGGATGGATGAATTCTGATGGCATTTTTCTCCATGCAACGTGTAGTTGGAATGGTAATGGGATCTATTTAAGCACAAAATTCCTTGTATACCTAGCTTACCAAGTTCCTACATATCTGGCCTTCTAGAAGCACAATGTCACTCCTGCACAGTAAGAAAGGATATCTTTTCAGAGGCAGACAGAATAAATCTTTATGCAGACCAGATCAGTTCTTATAAATGAAGTTTCTGTTTTCAGTACCTATTAATAAAATAATTTTTAAAAACTAAGTCTATATGTAGCCTCATAATTCATTGGAGATTGAGGCACTTTGAACCAATGCAGTCTACCTTCCATGAAACAGTAGATCTTTTCCTTAAAGATAATTCATTTTAATTTGAGAGATCCTCTCTTTCATAGACATGTACTCAATTTTACACTAGTATAAAACAAACATAAATGTTCTTTAACTCAAAATTTCCCAATTTTCTAAGCTTTAAACCCTAAGACACTCTCAAAGAATAGCATATTAGACTTCCCAAGAAGTCTGAGCTTCTTTCTCTCACAATGTAAAGTCCCACAGATTCTACCCAATGTCCTCCATAAGACTCATCTGCACAGCTTTCTCCTGGCCACCATGGCCCTATGTCATTACATTAGCATGTTGTTTCACATCATGGGATTCTTATACAAACTTATCCCTCTATTTGGTCAGCTAAATTTTCATGAAGCTATCTAGAAAAAAATATCTCTCATTCTTTCTGCTCAAAGTTATATGTAATTACTACAAACGTCCCAGGGCCTGTAGGGAATCTTCAACACTGTGCACTTTGTTCCAGCATCCAGAGCACCGTGTTCATTCTCCATGTTGACAAACTTCACATGGCCTTATAATTATCTATCCTGTGCCCTGACATCCCTCCCACACAGACACTCTAGGAACAAGGCATGCACCTTGTTTGATTCTTTATTCCTAGATGTTAACGCAGTGCCTTGCATGATTTTATATTCAATACATAGCTGGTGGGAAGCCCCATATCAAAACACTTCCCAGAACCTTCACAGGGCTCTGCTTTGTCCTTAAGTTACTCAGGCTAAAGGCAAAAGGAAAAATACTTACCGTTCCTTTCCTTACCATTACAAATGTTCATATTTTCTAAGTAATAAATATTATCGGCCTCATCTTTATCCCCTATCTATTTCAGTTGCAAAGCCTGCTCAATGGGAGGGAAATCATGTGTAGTATTGTAAACATAGCCAAATACACAGGCAAGATCATAGAGTTTAGAGTAAAAAACTACTTTTACCACATCCCTAGGCCAACTTAATTTCATACTTGATTCTAAATATGCATCCTCATAGTACCTCTCACCATTCATCAAAGAAATGTCTTTTTGTATCAGGCAGAGAGTATTACAGAGGTCCAGAACTGGTCAAATACAGATCTTAAGCATCTGTGAGATATTTAACCCTAAGAGACATATCTTCAATGCAACCTATACATATAGGATGAATGAATCTCTCAACTCTCACCAGAAAAGTTTTCTTATACAACAGATGGTAATTAACACAGAAAAGCACAATTGACCAACATTCAGAGGACAATAGTCTTCAGTGTGTTTATCCCTGATTAGGACACCTATTCTATGCTGCAATGATCATTGCAGTAGAGAAGGTGGAAAGACTATAAAAGCCAGAGTAGATGGAGAACCACAGAGAAACAAAGTCTCCAAGACAGCTTGTCAGTTACTCACAGAAACTCATAGAAACAGAGACAGAATGCACAAGTCCTGTGTAAATTCAAAGACAAAATTGCATCCTAGACATGGGGAAATGGGTAAGAATCAACTTCAACCTCATGATTAGTAGACATTTTCATAATGTAGTCGATAAATGAGCATCTGTAGGAGCAGTCAGATAACTCTATTGTAAAGGGATTTGCTGCAAAGCCTATGGATGTGAGTTTGGGCCCCAGGTCCCACATGGTGGAATGAGAGAATACTCATAAACACTATCCTCTAGCCTCACATATGACTTGATGCATATACACACCTAACACACACAACGAATGAAAAAAGGCAGAAAGAAAGATTTTAAAAGACCATAAAAGTAAACATCTGGAACTAAGAAGTAGCAATGGGAATGAAGGAAAAGACAGAACTTCTAAGGCCATTAAGACATGTATACTGACTAGTTTTATTTTTAACTTGGCACTAACTAGAATCATCTGAAAGAGATAACTGCAATTGAGGAATATTTTTTCCCTTAGATTGCCCTGTAGGCATGACTATAGAGCGCTGTCTTGATTGATGCCTGATGTGGAAGAGACACAGCCCCCTATGGGTGGTACCATCTCTAGGCAGGTAGGTCAGGGACATGTAAGAAAGCTAGAGAGCATGAGCTAAAAAGTAAGGTAGTAAGCTGCATTCTTTTATGATTTTGACTCTAGGTTCCTGCCTTGCCTGAATTTCTACCCTAACTTTCCTCAACAATGGACCTTACACTGTAAGGTGAAATAAACCCTCTCCACTCTAAAGTGTCTCTCGACATAGTGTTCTATCACAGCAACAGTAAGCGAACTAGGACAGCATGGAAATCCATAGGCCGTATCTGGATGAATGTCAAAGACAGAGGTAATTAACGGTGCTTTGGGGATGTGTAGCTGCCTGAACCAGAAGGTGAAGGCATGAGGACATACTAAGCTAGTGAGCATTCAGGTGCTTTGCAAAAGTAGAGGCAGGAAACAAAATATCAAGTAAGAAGCTTCAGCCACTTTAGAGACCTACTGTGGGAAATGAGGATAAATGTAGACATGAACTCATGGAACAGAAATTCTTACACAAGCAATGCAACAGGAGAGGGAGGAAGAAGCTCATTGGAAAAGTTGGCTCATGTCAAAGGCTGTGACTAATGAAATATAGAAAGTTAAGTTTTACAGGATGCTTGTCCTGTGAAAGAAGCAAGCATATCATTGACTTGGTTTAATTTCCCAGATCAAGACAGAATATAGCCTTCTGATAAAAGGCAGAATCGAGTTTGGTTCCTATGGGTGGTTCAAGCTCAGCAGTGAAGAATCTGAAATGGATAATTAAGAGTTGGGAATTGTTTTAGATGATTATCCACAATGAAACCACATAAAGCAGGGAAAACCAGCCTTGAGAAATTAGTTTGTTATATGACTTTCCTACAGAGACATAAATGTCTGTTCACCCCAGATCTGAGTATTGGTAACAGACCACAAAAATGGTTCTGCCCAGATCTAGCTAAATGATCAGTGACTATATTGAGGTCACTTACAAAAGCACAGGGCTTCCTTACAGGAGCATGAATGACTTAAAGGCAGCGATACCACTCAAAAATGCACCTAAATGAGTGTTAACTCACACAAACAATTTGCATTCCTGGGACTCCCTGCTCATCTTGCAGAAGCTTGTTGACCTGGAATCTCCTCTCTCCAGCACCATTTACTGCTTTTCTAGTCATGGAAAGGGGTCTGGTGAATTATGTAAGTTTTAGGAGCTTCTGGATCCTTCTACATTTTATTTACCTCTTTAGTCTGCAAGTTTCACATACTTTCTGTGTGTTATTGGCCTCTATTTGCTTTTTAGTTATTATGTTTCAATGCAAAGGAAATACCTCAGAACAAAATTCATAGCTGGAAAACATGCACACAAATGTGGTACATATGACTAAGTTTTCCATTGCTTAGACATGGGGATAAAAATTCCATATATGAAAAGAGTAACAATTGATGAAGAGCAGGTCAGTACATTTAGGGTGCTATAAAATAGTTTTGAGTCAGACTAAGGTTGGACAAGCTTTATCATAACTCAGTTTTGATATTAAAACTGATCCTTATTTCCGCTGACTCAGTTTCCTCATCTATAATTGAAATTGTGGGTTTTACAAAACATTTTCTGTGGATATTTAATAGGACTGAGATCTCAAGGGTCAAGATAATACCCTATACAGGATGAGTATTCAGTGAATGTTAATGTCTAGTGCTTTCCTTGGTCG
Organism: Eospalax fontanierii; assembly: GCA_035773235.1. Taxonomy (NCBI): domain Eukaryota; kingdom Metazoa; phylum Chordata; class Mammalia; order Rodentia; family Spalacidae; genus Eospalax; species Eospalax fontanierii. The sequence goes on along the minus strand of CM069529.1, from coordinate 47,954,517 downwards.
TTTTCATTTTGTTTTACTATTCTCTGTTTGAGTATGATTGCCTAGGCTGGGCTGTTGGGATGAGTCTCCCGTTGGATCCATAAATAGATCTGTCTTTGTAAAAAGCAAGTGTGGGAGGACCAAAGCAAGGAGTCAGTTATTGGGGTGACAGAAGAGAAATATTAAAAAATTAATGCTTTCTTTAAATAAATAGGGATTCTGGATGAGAAGATGAATGATAAGACCAGAAAGCCATGTCTCTTTGTTGTCAAGTGTTGCAATAAAGTAAAATTCCTGAAGCCTTGGCCTGTGCCAGTAAAGGTCATTCAACATATACAAGGCTGGCCCTTTGGCATGACCAACTCACTAACCATCCTGAGGCAGGGAAATTACTCACATTTTATGGACAGCTAATTGCTAAAGTAGCAGCTTGCTTGAAAGACAGAAAGCTACATTTGGAAGCAAGCTCTGTGATGAGGGCACTGCTTGACTAAGCAGATTTTAGGTTAATGAAAAGCAGACCCTTCTGTCACTATGTTAAGATTAAATTGTGTATATTGCTGACTGCCCTAAATTTTTACATCAAAAAGAGAGCAGAGAGATGACATTTGCAATAATTTGGCTATGGACTATAGCAACCTAATTAGAAATGTTCAGTCCTTCAAGTTGACAAAATTATATTGTAACAATTGCTCTTAAAACATTTGTTTAGGGCATATGAGATGGCTCAGTACTCTTAAGAGCACTGGCTGGTCTTACAGAGGATCCGAGATCTGTTTCTAACACCCATATGGTGGCTAACAACTGTCTGTAACTCCAACTTCAGGGAACCCATTGCCTCCTTTGAGCCTCTACAGGCACTGCATGCACATGATACATTTACATACATGCGGGCAAAATATTCATACACATAAGATACATAAATATAAATAAATAAATAAATTCTCAAAAACATTCTAAAAATTCAATAAACAAATCCCCCGAAACAGGTAGGTTACACGTGTTCTGAGGATAAGTTCAGTATCAAAAGCCAGAGTACATAAACAGTGAGAATATTTTCAGCTATATTGTCCTGTCAGCATTTGTCTAGATTCTAGCCATTTTGGTTCCTGTGCTTTCAACCAGAGCACAGTCTGTATTCAAGATTAACCTTCTTCTCTGCCCCACTCACCCCACCCACCTCTGTGCTCTTTCATTGGAAAAGAGGTTCAGTTAGTGTGCCAGTAAATAATCTGGAATGCTTAATTTAAATCATAAGCATCTTTGGATATATTTCAGAATTTCATTCAACATGTGACTTTGAAAGTATCCCATTGTTCCAGGTTCAGTCTTCCTAACACATTTTATTAAGTGCCTTTCAAGAAAGGCCAGTAGGAATTTTATCACTATACCTAACGCTGCTTTGTGATGTCACCTTACCATGAGTAAATGATCTTCACTCGTGTCCTTATTACATTTAGCAACATGATATTTAATATAGTTTGGGGGATATTTTAGTTATATGCATATCTTTCCTCCTGTATGCTGATAATCTCAAAGATCACATTATCTCTGAATCCCTATCTCTAGGCTGCTTCACAGTATAAAGCTGGCAACTTTTAATGCACAAATAGATGGATGAATGGGTCAACTTGGAGTCAAGATAAATATTATAGTACTCATCTTGTGATTCGTTGTTATCTTCTAGAAATCTAAATCTCTAAATCCTGACATCAAACCAATTATGTTGAGATTAAAGTCTCAATACCTCATGTCCTCATTTGACTTATAAAATGAGAATTCTGTGTCCAAGTCTCAGTCTGGAAAACCAGAAACAGATGTCACAAATGCAATTTTCTTCTCAGCATTCTAAATTTCTCTTGTGAAGCTGGGTGTGGAAATTACAATACTTGTGAGGTAGAGGTAGCAGGATCTGGAATCAAGCTCATCCTAGTTACTTAGGGAGTTGAAGGCCATCCTGTGGTTCTTGAGACACTGATGGCTCCATTTACATGCACATATGGGCAAAAGTAATTGGACTCAATATAGAAGAAAAAGAGGAGGAAGAGGAAAGGGGAGATTGGGAGGAGGATGTGTAGAGAGCTCTGGAGAGAACTGGAAGGGGAGAGGAAGGTAGATATGATCTAAATACATTGTATATGCATATGAAATTAACAAATAATAAATTTTAATAACAAAAAAATAATAAATTGTTCCTGGGTTAGTTTTGCTGCAATAACAAATTCTGTAAAACTCTCAAGGTCTTAAAAAAAACAAGTTTGTATCTTTCATATCATGATTCATGGGCTAAGTGACAATGTGAATCAGCAGCGCATCTAAATTTCCAGAGGAACAGAAATAAGTAGTGATGAAATAGAACAGATTCAGAGAAATTTTACTCTAACCTAGCATTATATAATTTGTTCTTTAATCTTCATTAGCCAAAACAAGCTGTATGGCCAAGCCTGATAATGAGGCAAAAGTTCTCCCACAGAGGACTCCCACACATTACACAGTACTGGACAGGAATGAATAATTGTTCCTCGGGTAAATGGAAAGCATTGGTTTATTCTATGAAACATGCCTACTTCTAAGTCACTATGAAGTAAGTCCCTGCTCAGGAAATTGCCCTCATCCTTCATGTCAGTGCTCATAGAGCTAATCACATCATAAGTCCTAAACCTTTTAAATTCTGTCTTTTGTCCTATACTTATCTACCTGCAATTGGATCTATCTTTCCTTCTGCTGTGTATGTTTATCTCTGTCCAGTTTCTATTATATGTCTGTGTATCTCTTCAATGTAATCCTGTCCATTATCAACCAGGCTCTAAATCACTGGTTGCCTGGGAGCAAAATCCATCCCATTTCCTGCTTCTGTTCAGTCTACTGGCACTGCTCCAGCAGACTAGGATTTCAAACTGTAGAAACAAAGCTGGGGTGGCTATAGGTTATACACCTCCTTTTTACATTGCATCCTATACCTGGCCAGCAACTAAGCCTTGCTACTCAAACATTCTTCCCTCACTGGCCAACGACACCTAGAAGTCTCTAGTACTAACTATTAGAGATAGGTGGTGGGAATTTTAGTCTGCAAATCAGTAACTTGGTGAGTCATGCCAAGTTAGGTAGATAACCTAGTAGGGAAGGCCTGACACAGGAAGAAGAGTGAAGGGCAAAGAGCAGGTCCAGATCCTGAAGTCACCAACACTAAGGCAAATAGGACATCATACATCCTTCTGCCAAACTTGCTGGCCAGAGGCGAACCTCTTATGAACAATGTATGGCTGCAGCTGGACCCAAAGAACACTCAGGTGCCTTTGGACATTCCAGGAAAACAGCTCCAGGTGTAGAAATGTGTCTCCTTTTTCTATTAATATCCAGATGTTATCTTCCATCTCTCCTCTTGGCCCACAGTCTCTAGTTATCTAATATGTTCTTTCAGAGAAAAAGTTTACCCAGTAGGACCTCCAAATACAGAATCCCTTTTAAAAAATGAATTTTAAAATTGCTTCTGAAAATTGTCACAAATTGATCCTCCTGCTTCAATTGCTATAAAAGAATATGAAAACGATTCTGTCCAGAGCTGCTGATTTCTTTTCCATTTCAACATGCCCAGGGGGAATAGCCCCAGGGCTGTGGAGTCTGCTTCTTTTCTAAGTACTGATTGAGAGGCAGAATAAGAAAATGAAGTACAGAGGAACAACAGAGTCTCTATTTGTAGGTATTAGCATTTGCCAAAAGCAGTTTTCTCTGGATTTGTTTAGGATCCACTGTGAAACTGCCCATGAAAGCAAATAATCAAGATAACCTGTCCCTAGGCACTTTAGCTTACTGTCATTCTCTGGTTTCTGGTTCATCTTTGGCAAAGATTGTTGCCTTCCCTCTGCTTGGGGCCAGCCGGAGGAGGGCTCAGGGTCTCCACCGAGAGGGGGTGAGAGTCATGGAGTCAGAACACAGACCCCAGGAGCTAGGTGGAAGCAGGCAGAGGGCCAGCTGCTGCAAACTCTTTATTCAAGGAAGTGCAGAGGGTTTTATGGGTTAAGTTGACCAATCGCCCTATGGGGTGGTTCCCAACTGTGACCAATAGTAATCTGTCTCCAGGTAGATCACCTCAGTGCTGGTTCTCTCCAGATGAGGTGGAATCTGGTGTCACACCTGGCCAGAGTGGAATGCCACGTCCACAGAAGCCATTTCCTTATTCCTCATGGCAGGCGGCCTCGCTGAGGTCCATCCTGCCTTACACTATACAAAAATCTGTACCCTATGTAATGATCCACCTTGCTTCTTTCCTTTCTGAAGGACTGTGTGGGTGGAAGGACACTGAGTTTGGTTTAACTCACACCATTCCTTGCAGAAGTACATGCTTATGGGAAGTGCAACACACTGGCTACCAGACGAGATGGGGCATTGCTCCCTCCGTATGTGAGACACTGGGCCATTGGCTTTACCTCCTGCTTTTCTCACTTACTGGCTATGTATAAGAATTTATATTTCACAGGCTTCACCATTTTGAGCTTTGGTGACCCTGATTGTGTGAAGGTCAAGAGTTTTCAGTTGAATAAATTCATCTTAGAGCTCAACAGGTCAGAAAAGATGTTTACAAAAATAACTAAAATATTTTTTGAAGGGGTGAATTGCAGGTAAAAGACATAACCACTCAGACCTGAGCACAGTATTTTTACCTTTTCTAAATCCCAAAGACCATACATCTGGATTGGAATGGTACAGGCAGAGGTATTGATACAATGAACTTAATTTCACGACAAAGGTCAATGAATGTGAAATTAGAGGTCCAAACATCACCCCATTTTATAGAAATGAAGGCCAGAGCCGAGCCCTGGAAACAGAAAGGCTAAGAACATGAAATGGTTCAGCATGTAAAGGCACTGCCAATCCTGATCATCAGGTACAGAGAGAGAACAAACTCCTGTAAGCTGTCCTCTGACCTCCACATTGTGCCATGGCAACTCTATGCAGGAAAATACACACACACACACACACACACACACACACACACACACACATTTTCTCTATAAATAAATAAATAAATAGAAAGTTTTCAGAATGAAAGGCTATGCCATATCATGGAATGTTATCTAACTGACAGAACTGAAACTACTGATATTACTTTGATAGGTATCTCAGATTATATGAGCTGAGGACTGGAGAGATGGCTCTGTGGTTAAGAGCATTATCTGCTCTTCCAGAGGACCAGGAATCTATTCTCAACACCCACATGGCAGCTAACAACTGTCCATAGCTCCAGTTCCAGATGATCAAACACCTTTTCCTGACATCTATGAGCTATGTAAGACACAGGTGCACTTACACACATACAGGCAGAATACGCATTCACATAAAATAAAAATAATTAATAAAATAATATGAGTAAAAAATATAGGATACAAAAAGTCTTTCTGCAGGTAAGTTATTCATACAGAAAGACTGAGATATATATTAAAATACAAATGTTAGAGGAAAATGTCTACAATAACATAGGCACAACTATCATGTTCTGCTAGAGCAAATAATGGTGTAACAGTTCCTCTGGTTAGTGTAGATCTAGAGTAGCTGTCCTTTGTGAGTGCACTCCAGTGTGTGTCAGACTTTATGCATGTTTAAGCACTGCTGCCAAGTTAGTAACAGCTGAGAACAACTTCAACAACAACAACAGCAACAGAGTTTTAGGACATGAGTTTGGTTTCCATTTGTAGAACTTCTGGTCAGTGGTATCTTAGATGAGATTTGTGTCTCTTAGACATCCTGCTTCTTCATTTCCCCCAAATTTGATTCATGCCACACCAGGTTCATCAACTTATCTTAAGAATGGTATCCACGCACACAAGACCTATGGAAACTCAATCAGACAAAAACCCAGCATAAAACTGAGGAAATGGACAGCAGGCCCCAACCTTAGCCAAAACACTATTGGCAGCTGAGTACTGTCCCATGAGGGAAAGTTGATCTTCCTCAATGAAATGACCCTAAATAGGGTGACTAGACTCCAGTGAATGAGCTTGCACCTAGGGATATCTGGGTACACTAACTTGACTAGATCAGCCTTTACATATTCAACACAATATATGAAAATTGATGGGCAGATATGGAAGGCTATGGGTGAGAAAGAGGGTATAAAGATGATAAAAACGGTTTGTATGACATGAAGAAACAGTCCATAAAAATATACATTGAAAAAAAAAATAAGAAGCAAAACCATCCAAAGCTCTTGGGGTACTCGTGGGGTACCAAGGTTTCTGAGCCTCATTCTCCAGCACATGATCATATATAGTCTCTTTTGCACTGCCTGCTTCTGAAGGAATTATTGCATGGAGAAGGCCAGGCCATTATAGCCTAAAAGCAGCAGAGACTCCACAGGAGCAAATTCAATAGTAAGAGGATGGCTCAATACAGGTTAATTGTTTAGTAGAATCTCAGAACAAGAGCTCAAAAACCATTGCTTGAAAAATACTCATGAAGGTTGAATTACATCATGCACTTCAAAATTTGCAAAAAAGAAAGACATATTACAGCATCACAAAATGAATTTACAATTTGCAACATTAAGAGGAAATTTTCAAAGACCTACCTGAAAGCTGATTAAGACAATTATGAAGGGGATATTGGTGATAGTTAAACTGGAGAGGGAGGAGGGAGGTTAGACAGGGAGAGAGAGGACACACAGATAAATAAAGCATTAGGTGGTATTAAAAGCCAGAGAGAAATGTATTAACTCAACCATACCCCAGAAAAGTACACATACAATATTGTAACACAAATATATGTGTACATCTGAAGTCTATACAAAAAGAAACACAGTAACAGGCAAAGAAATCTCCCTTCTAGTTGTTGATCGGGGTGGTCCAAGAGACTCCCAAAATATCAGAGGCTATTCCACATACTGATTGTCTCCCAGAACTTGAAGGTAACACTCTGTTGCTGAAGACAGGACATACTTTGGCACAGGACTTGGAGCAATGGAGCTAGACCTGTTATAGATACCTCCTCCCTGAAGATGAACTCTCACAGCTCTAGAGGATACTATGCACACTGCTAAGGGAGAAAAATCAATCAATGGTCCAACCCAGCTGTAAAGCCTAATAAACACAGTAACTGGCACAGCAAAATAGTTCTGTTGGTACAGTAGTGGAACTTTTATCTAGGGGATGATCAACAATTATACAACTTGACATAAAGCCCTCTTAATAGAACTTATGGGAGGCACTGTAAATACTACCAAACACACACGGCTGGAGAGGTCATAGATCCTAGAGAAACCCTGTCTCTGCCATACCTCTAGACAAATGAAATTTCTTACCATGTGCTAAATACAGATCCTTATGTTTACAAACAAGTATGCTGTATACCTTTCATCAAAGAAGCTTCTTTTTACAGTAGATGGAAGCTATTAGAGTTCCACAACTGGTCACACACAGAGAATATTTGTCTTAGAGATGCTGAATCCTAAATGGAATATCTACAGTGGACCTTCTACACATGAGCCTCCTGGAACATAGGAGAACAAGGGGTAAAGAGAATACTACCACATCCTGCAACTCTCACCAGCAAAGCTTCCCCATATAATAGACTGCAATGCATACAGAAGGTCACAACTGGCCAAGTTTTAGAGAATAAGAGACTGCAGAATGTGTGTCCCTAGAAAGGACTCCTATATTAAACCTCACCCACTCACAGTTTAAGAACCATTGCAAAAGAGAAGATGGAAAGATTGAAAGAGTCAGGGTTGGTGCATGCACGTAAGGAAAAAAAAGCTTTCAGGTCTCTGAGAACTTGTTCATATGAACTCACAACATGATGACAGCATGCACAAGACCCAGGCCAACTCAATCGGACAAAAGCCCAGGATAGAACTGGGGAAATAGGTAGCAGGTTTAAAACTTATCTGAGTAACTATTGGCAACTGATAACTGTGGGGTGAGGGAGAGTTGATCTTCTTTAAAGAAATCACTCTAGATAGACTGGCTAGACTCCAGTGGATGAATATATATCAAGAAACATCTGGGTACAAGTGCTTGACTGGATAGGATTTAACATATATAACAGAATGTATCAAATCTGGTGGGGACCTCTTGGACACAGATGGGAGAAGGAGTCTAAATTTGATTAAGATTTACTATATGAGATGTACAAAATCTCAATAAAATATACACTAAAAGGAAAGTCTTGGCTGTCACAATAAGATACTACATCATTAAAACACTCTGTTATATCCGGTATAACTTGGAAGGTGCTAGTCTTGGCTACTGGGATCCAATAAAGGAAAGGCGTCATTTAAAATAGGTGAATAAAATGTCATATACTATGAGTGTATAAACATCACAAAGTTAGTTTTAACAGCGAGGAGATTTCAAAGTCCAAGATCTGAATTAAAAATTTAGTATCTAGTAATAGCTTGCTTTCTACCTTGTAAGAGTATTTTCACTCTGGCTTCCACGGTGGGGAGAGCACAGTTGGGTCTCTTACTATTTTCTTTTTATGGTCGTTTTGAGACGGAATCTACCTGTAGCCCCAGCTGGCCTGGAACTTGCTATGTAGACAAGACTGTCCTTGATCACAACAGAGATCTACCTGCCTGTCTCCTGAGTGCTGGGATCCAAAGGGGTGTGCCACCATGCCTGACTTGGGTGTCTTCTTAAGAGCACCAATTCCATGTATAAGCACTCTGGTCCCACTGCCTAACCATTCAGCAAAAGATTCGCTGTCTTATTCTATCACCTTTGAAAGTTAGAGTTTCAATACACAATAGGAAGCATTTGTGTTAAAAACAACTTTAAGCAGACTTATATGGGCTGGAGAGACAGTGCAGTGCTTAAGAATGCTTGAAGTTCTTCCAATGGACCTGAGTTCAATTTCTAACACTTGTTAGAAATCTAACAACATTCTAAAACTCCAGCTCCAGGAGATCCAAACACTCTCTTCTGGACTGGACAGGCACACACACATAGCATACACACACACACACACACACACACACACACACAAGCTCACACACCACTTAAATAAAATAAATCTTTTCTTTAAATAGAGGACTAATGTTCCCTTATTAACCATTTCAGAGTAGTATTTGAGCTACATTTCCTATATGTTTGTGATGGTTCTGTATGTCCAACTTTGGTTATAAAAGAAAACCCACTGCCTTAATTCAAAGAAAACATTCAACTTCATAAATATTCTCAAGCTTCTGGTGCAGGCTTTGAATCATGTTATGTCTTGAACTTTCAAAGTTGAAGAGGTAAATGTCTCACTTTCAAGTAACATTTTTCACTGGATGACGTGCACAATTTAAGAATTAGAACACTTATAATGCAAAGGTTTCTACAAAGCTTTTCTGCTACAGGCTGACTTTATCATACAAAGTACTTTTATTTCCTGAGGCTTGATTTCCTTGAGGAATAACTGAATTGGAAATAATGTTGTTTCTTACCTTGCTTAATTATTGTTGGATGTAATGATAATGAAATTAATCATATATATATATATATATATCAATTTGACTTTCTTGTGATATGAAAAGTATAACCATTATTATTTGCCACATTACTAACAAAAATTATAGTGACAAATATATTTTTAGTTTTACTAAGAACAATGATTTTTCAAAGAAAGAAACATAGAAGAAGCTTATAAAAATTTTCACTTCTCATAAAGAGAGTCATTTTGAGATCAACCAAAAGGGTATACACAATGTTGCAGTAAGGTTTGCACAATTAACTCCTACTGGGTAAAGTGCCTTAAAACAACCAATAGCTTCCACACCTGTCTTTCACAATGACAGAACAGTCAGGAAACCGCAACCATTTTTGTAGAGATATAGATACTCAGTGAAAAGGTTAAAGATTCTACTAGACCTATCACATCTTCTGAATTATATGTGCCAAGTGCTTTGTCCTTGTTGTTGCTGTTGTTTTATTTCGAACCTTCCCAAATGAGGTACTGGGGTTGGTAATGTGGAGAAGAGCATTAGTTTATGAGCCAAGAGAATCTGAGTTCTTCAAGAGCATGTGTATTGAACTGGCACCAAAGGGCAGTCTATTTGTTTCTTGAAACGCTGTTATGCTCCTTTCTTTCCTGCATTCATTCCATTTCTCATTCAAAGTACTGAGAGTCAGCGTAAGGAAAGTGTTGCCTTCATTTCCAGTCAGTGTCTGTCTCGATGCTCTGATTTCCCTACTAAGGAGGGAAGGAATATTTCTCTTTTCTGTTTATTTGTAATATTCAAACTTTCTTGGGTCTTCCTGCATTAAAGTGTCACAAATTTAGTGTTTCTTCTATTCTCTTAACCAGTGTCGAAGTCAAGTGCTCACTCAAAAACTTTTCAAGAACAATTAGGTGTTTCAGAGGCCATTTTGCAATTGCTGTGAGAGACCCACTGAGCAGTGCTGGGAGTTAAGTTTTGTTACCCAATAAGAGTGTAAAAGTGGATGATAAAAAGGTTAAGAAAAGTTAACAGACGAGTAACAGCTTACAGGAAACAAAAGTGGTACATGAAATCGAGATTCCTCCGTTCTCCATTCCTTCACTTACTCATCTTTAAACTTACTATTCACTCATAATGTCCTGAATTAATTTCTTATTGCTAGAATAATAAATTACTAAAAAGATTTTGCTTAATAAAATTATATTTTCCTATACTTCTGAGAGTGAAAAGACTACAATCAAGCCATTATAATGGCTGCATTCCTTTCAGACTCTCTAAGAAAAAACACATGGCCTTTGTGTGGGTAAGACTTTATCAACTTGACAGAAAGCTGAGACTTCTGGGGAGAGGGAACCTGACTTGAAGGATTTTTTTCTATTAGGCTAATCTGTGTCAATGTCTTTGAGGCATTTTCTGCATTGCTAATTGATGCAGGAGGGCCCAGTTCACTGTAGGCAGGGCCATTTCTCTCAGGTGTGCCCAGGCTATATAAGAAAGGCAGGTGAGCAAGAGCCAGTCAACAGCATTCTTCATGTGCCTGTTTCTGCTCCTGGCTCCAGGTCTTGCTTGGAGTTCCTGCCTGACTTCCCTCAATGAGGAGCCATGCCCTAGGAAAGATGAATATTTTCTTTCCCAAATTGTTTTTGGTCAGTGTTTTATCACAGCAACAGAAAACAAACTCGGATAATCTTCTTTTTCAAAACAATGGATTCATCTATCATCCTTGATGTCAGGTGTCTTCCCACATCTTCAAAGGGCATCACTCTAGCCTCCAATATCACTGACACATCCTCACATCTCTTTGTGGTAACAACCATCTAGCTTCCTTCTGAAAATAACCACTAAAAACTCATTGCATCTGCTAGGATTATCAAGATAATCCCCCAACTCAAAATAATCATACATAAAACATCAGTTTTTCCAGGAAAGATGCGAAATACAATTCCAGGAATCATGAAGTAGAAGTTATTGGTGTCTGTTATCCCACCAACCAAAGTCCCTACATACCTAGAATTCTTTGAGAATCATAAAAATAAAATGACTGATGCAAACTGATTAATTTTATGTCCACACCAGAACGAATAATAGAAATAATACTAGTCTTTCTCCAGCTCACTTTATTTTAGAATGCAAGAAGAAAATATGAATTCCAATATGCTCAGAACTTTTTTCTTTTTTGTCATGAGAATTCACATCAAAGTCTATTTTCTTCCAAACTGCATTTTCTTGCTTTGTCCTTGGAGAACAAGTCAACTTTGAGATTTGTGAGGACACTGTCTAAATACACATCTTTGAGTCCTCTATTCCCTTGTGCTCAGAAATGGGAACCTCAAATTACTACTCTTTATTTAGTTTAAAAAATGATGAAAAAATATTTATCAGAATGCTTTTCTTTTAAAAATCTCAGAGAACGTAAATATCCTCTTCACCCACTGAGTGGGGATTTACACATTCCTAACCCACTGCAAAGCACACAGTAGTTTAAGATGATTGAATGGATTACAGTACAAAAATATTAACCCAAATATGAAGAACCCATAGGTAGAAAAACCCGTAAATAAGTCAAAGTGTGATTTGGGCCTAACATCTACCTGACACTCATATGGCCCTGGGTAAATCATCTAATTTACTGCTATTTCATAGTCTTCACTTTTAAATATAAAATCTATCCCCTATTACTACACACCATAGTTATTCTTCAAGTTGTCTAGGAAATGAAGTAAATGAAATATGAATAATTTATAACAACTCAGATTTCATCTTTTTAATCATGTCAATAACAATCATAGTGATCCTTGGTATGATGTCACATGCCTGTGAATCCAGCACTTGAAGACTGAGGGAGGAAGATGATGAGTTTAAGACTAGACTGCATTGCATAGTAGGACCTCATTTTTAAGAAATGAACAAAATACAAACAAAAAAAGAGTTTACTTTGATGTCCTTTCTGTGTTTAGAATCTGAGTGTTCATTCCTTTGGGCATATGCAAAACATTAATTTAGGTTTTTCAGACTTGAAGGAAATGAACTTTTATGGAATCATCCAAGGATTCTTAGAACCATACACTAGAGAGATAATGTGGAAGGGATAGTAGCTAGATTCTTCATTGAATCAGTGACTCCTGTTTCTTCTTTCTCTTGCTTAAATATCATCTCATGCTAGGGAATTGCACTGAGTGTTGAGGTTCTTTTCCCAGTCACTTTTGGCATTTTCCATTACTTTCTCTGGTAATACACTTTGTATTCAATAGCATCATGTGGTGTCTTAGTGCTGAGCTGTGTATTCACTGATCACTGAAAGTTTAGTTTTAATTTATATATTATTTTCATTCATAGAATGATTGTAATAAGCTATTGATTGATTCATAACATTTTTGCTCATCAATTCCTGGCAAAAGATTAAAAAATGAATCAGGCTATTAGGCTATGCCTAAGATAAGGGGCTAACAATGCTCTTGCAGTTGACTTTTATGAGTCTAATAGCACAGTGGTCTCAGAAGTTTCAGTTACATTATGGAGTACAAACAAACTCATCCTACTCTGAAGTCTAAGATCTGGTGATATGTAAAACTCTTGGCTTTCATTATTAAGATCACTGTCCTTATTACATACAATCCCACTAGCAATCAGTGAAGCTGAAATATACAGATATTTAAACCTTTGTTCCCTTATTGGAGAACTTATATTCATTATATAGGATTGTCTGCCTCTTACTATTAAATAATGCTATTATTTGACAAAAAAAGAAAGGACATAAGAAATGGGTGAAAAATCAGTACAATATCCTTATTTTGTTCATCTTACAGCTATATGAAATGATTATCACTGGATGTGGCAACCAAGCATTTAGTTCCAGCATTCAGGAGGCAGAGGTAGGTGGGTCTCCATGATTTTGAGGACTGCCTGGTACAGAAAGGGAGTTCCAAGTCAGGAGGGTTGCAAAGTGAGACCCAGCCTACAAAAAACGATTATTAATAGATACATCAAAGTATTGGAAGGTCGTTTCTTTTCTATCTTCTTCCTTAGCCAGGAAGAAACTTCTGGAGTTCAAAATTGCATCCATAAAATGGAACTTGGAGAAAGTGAAACTAAGGTCCTTTTCTAGATGTAACATTAGATCAGGCTAAAAGGGTTGAAATCATCTAGGGTATTTTAAAGGCATAAACTAGTTTCCTAATCAAAACTTTCTCAAAGGAGAACACTTTAAACCTTTTTCTATGTTGGAGGACCATTTCACAGTTGGAGGACACAGTCTAATTTTATTTTCAACCATCACCAATCAATCAAGAAAGAAAGGGAAATATCTTGAGTTAGGACTTTTTAAAAAATCCTTAACATTTCTGGCTAGGAGAAAAATGCCTATGGTTTAAGAAACTCACTCATTTCTGTAAGATTTGGGCGTTCAAACTGTCCCCTAACTTTAGGCCATTTAAGAAGAAAATACTTTTGAATAATTTTCCAGAAAAGCATGTAAATGGAATATTGTGACCCCTGCCTTTAATGGACTATAATGGAAACTTAAATAACTTTTGAAAATTCACCATAGGTTTATTATAGTAGAATTGCTCTCAACTTTTCTCTTTTAATTTATTCCTTAAATACATTTTTATTAAAAGTTTGTGGATTTCATACAATATAGTTTGATCATAATTAGACCTCTTCCCTTATCTATACCCCTCTTAAAGTACCCTCACAGGATTTCTTGTCATATGTGTTAAGGCCTATCCAGCCAATTTTGGGCCCCAAATGTCCTTCAACATTTATCCATCCACTGGAGCCTGGTTAACCCATCAAATGCCACATCATTAGAGAATACTGACTTTCCCTTTCCCAGCAGTTATTGACTACCAGTAGTTCCTCAGCTAAGGTGGGGGCTTTTTACTACCTTCCTCAATTCTATACTGGTATTCTGTGTGGCTTGAGCTTGAATGGGTCTTATACATTCTGTTACCATTGCTGTAGGCTGATATAAGTAACTTCTCATCCTTTTCTTAAGGCAACTTTAATGTCTAAGCTCCCATGAGAACAATTAATAACACCCTGCTTAATCTGATAGGAAATAAATTAGTGGAAGAGATACAACTTTTCAAAGATCACAGAGCAATTCAGCAGAAGATTCAATCTAGGTATTGATTATAACTGCCATTCTGATGTTATATTACTACATAATGTTTCAATAGAAAAAATGCATTTTTGTAAGATTCATTTTCATCACCCATAAGGTATCAAAAGCTCAATATTTTGTGTTTACTGAGCAGTGCATTTTCAATGTATATAATGTCTATAAAAATGTTTGATGGTAGCTCTACCTGCTCTGTGAGTATGGAGATGATTATGAGTTATGAGTTACTTGCTGGAGAACTCATGTCCACTGCAGAATTAAATAGCTCCTGCATTGAAGGCTATGGGCAACCAGAAAGTGGCAAGTTTAAACTCTATCACTGATCAGTTATGAGAATGTATGGGAGTTAGAGACTTTTCCATTCCAACTTTTCCTATCGAGTTACTTATATTTGCTATTTGTAACATAAATATTAGCAAGGGCTCTCGAACTTTCTATTAGTTTCCTGAACACTGAGTTTCACTAGAGGTCTTTCAAACCCTACAATAACTATGTAAACACAAGTTATCTGTGACCTTGAGTATCTGTGGTAGGTTTAGTTCAGTACTCTGCTGTCTTCCAAGTGCTTCAGCTCCTCAGAAGAACGGTGGAATCTATCCATACTTTTCAAAGTCTTTTCTCCAGCCATCAAGCCTAGGAAGTAGAATAACTTTGTACCAAGTGCGTAAGTCTTTTCACAGCTAAGAAAAATAGGCAGGTAGGTAGATGATAGATGATAAATAGATAGATGATAAATGATAATGTTAGATGACTGACAGAGTGATAGAAAGACAGGTGATAGATAGATGAGAGAGATGATGATAAATATATAGATTATAGATAGATGATAAAGATTTATATGTAGGTAGGCAGATAGATGATAAATACATGGTAGATAGATAGATAGGACAGAGAGATATTTTCTGATGATAGATAAATAGATGGTAGGGAGGTGAAAGAGACATAGATAAATAATAGACAATAGTCAGATACATTATAGATGTACAGATACAGATAATGTGATATATGATACATAATGATACAGATTTATGTGTTGTCCTTGCTTCATGTTCATAATCATTAAACTAATTCTTTTTATATCTAGTTGTTACTGGGCAAAGAAATATGTACTCGTTTATAACAGTTTGTTGTCACATGTTCTTTCCTATTTTAATCATTTTGACAAATTTAACAGTTAAGTTAAATGTGTGTGATTTCACTGAGAGCTGATCCATAATATCTATTTCAGCATCAAAAATATTGAAAAATGCTGTAGGACCTTTTCTATTGTCATTAATATGCCTGCAGAATTTCTGTTCTCCATTATTCCTGTGTTCCACAAGATGTGAGAAACTGATGCTCGGTGTGAAGGCCTAAGTACTTCACTGAAATATACTCATAATAAAAGGAAAAATAATCATGAGGAAGAAACTAGAATATTCAGGTTTTATTTTCTTTTAATTAGACTGTGCACCTCTGGATGAAAGATTTTTTGATTACACTTTGTGGGAGTGATAATTCCTTCTTATCTCATGGTGAGTCAAGTGTGTATTTGAAAGAAATGTTAAAATCCTCCCTCATAAAACTTGAAAACTTAGAGGAACCTGTGGTTTGAAAAGTTTTATTTTAGAATCGCTGCCTCTAACTACATAGATTAGAGAATAATATATTTTTTTACTATGAGAGCATATACCATGTACCAATGGAATTATTGTAAAAATGAAATGAATGAATATTTACAGTTATCCACCAATAGTATTTCATAGTCCTACGGTCCCCTGAAGGCACTCTCTATAACCCTGGGAAGACACTGGACTTCTTCATCATTCAGGGTCTGTATTGGTCACCTAAAAACTGATCTATAGTCATCTGGATTCTTGGGGGAACTTTAATGTAATTTCTAGATCAATATTATATATGTCATAAGTCTCTATAATTTAGCAATAAGGTTTATTGTTTCTCTAATAGTATTTGTCCTGTATGGTATGACATAGTTTATTTTGTGCATTTATTAATTCTTTCTATGAACAGTTCAGTAGAATTTTATGAAGTAAGCACTTTGTGCCAGGTACAAAGCCACCAGCTACAGTTAATGAATGATAAAGAGATGTGCCCTCTCCCCAAGACCTCAGGTCTGTGGTTGAAACTTCCAATGTGTTAAGAGTGCTAGTAAGGAATATTTGTGCATGAGAACTTCAGGGAGGACACAGAGCAAGAAAAAAAAATCATGGAAAAGCGGTTCCCAGAAAGACATAATGTTGAGATAATATAACATAACAGAATATCATAAACCTCATTGGGAAGAACACTGCAGTGAATGGGGCACAGACACGAGACACTGAAGAACGTCGGGTGGGTGAGCTTGTTTAAACCGAGGGATGTGATGAGCAGGACAGGAAGACTAGCTAAACACTGAGCTGGAGAATGAAGAGAGGCACCTGGAGCTTCACAGTGAATTTGATTTAGCTCAATGGAGTGGAAATTTAATGTAGTGGGATGACATATTATGCATGCATTCTAAATGGATTAATTTCCTCCCACCAGAAAAAGATGGAAGAGCAGTGGTAGATGTGAAAGAGAGACTGGGAGAAAAGTCAGTTGGGCAGCTTTTGCTAACATTAGACCTACATTTAAAAAGCTGCAGGAAATAAAGCCTTGAGGTAATTTGAGAAGTGTGAAAGAAAAATGATAGGTAGGACACAAGGACACCAAAGAGTGAGTGTTATAAACTCTGAATCAGAAACAGCCTCAAATCACCTTACAAATGAGAGCAAATATAATTGACTGCATGCTAAACCTCTAGACATCCGCAGCTATACTCTGTACCTTTCCCTGTAGATCTTCTATCGACATTTTACTGATTGGAAAAATCAGCATGATAAAAAAATTCTTTAGCAAACAAAAATATCTTAAACCCCATTAGACAGTGTGTAATGAAATGTTACAAATGGAGGATTACAAGGGAAGGATATAAATGACCCCAAATCCAGGGAGAATCAATGCTTTTTTCTAGATTACATTCAAGTTTAATAAAAAACTTAATAAGCTCATGCATTCCTGCCAGCTTTAGATATGGCCACTACTGATCAATCACATTTATTTCTAGAGAAAAAGAAGGGCTTGGAAAGAGTGTCAGAGCAGCATGTTGATGCTAAAGCTGGTGAGTAATGACACAGCGTGGCAGTTAATGTAGATTTGATAGAGGAAACAGCCGGCAAGCCTGTCTTTGGCTCTGCATGGCAAACTGTGTGTTTCTCCTCCAAATCCCATTAACACCTCTTATTGCTAACAACTGGGCTTTGGGCTTCCTGTCATCTCAAAGGGAAAAAAAGAGAGAAACCTGTTTATTTTTTCCTTATATTTATCATTCTAAGTAAAATTCAAATCTTTGATTTCGGAAAAGAACGTTTTGTCACAGGCAGATTTCATAGAACAGAAGAATGACCTTATGGGTAAACAGACCTGTCCCTCAATGCACTGGGTTGTGTCTGAGGGAACAAGGGAGATGGTGATTTTGGCATCTATAACAATGGAGCAGAGAACAGAACATGAACATAATTTGGGAACATTATCCAGAGATCATGGGGCAAATTGTGGCTAAATTAATTCTAAAAGCTTCTTACAAAACCAAAACTTTCCTTCCCTGGTTTTTATTTTCTTTTTTCATCTCCCTTTTTGACTTTTCCTCTCTCATTCCTTTTGACACTTTGAAAACATTCATAAAATTGCTTAAATATTTTTATGGAGATATTTATGGAAAAGTGACATATGTAAAGAAATGGAGACAAAGGAAAATGACTTCCCATTTAGAGAAAGGTTGGTATTCAAAGCAGGAACCATACATTCATCTATAGTTACGGAAGGTGAGACATACATTTTGCTTTTTGTTGTCTAGTATCCAATGCAATTTGACTATAAAATATTAGTGGCCAAATTAAAAGAACCAGTATGAACACAACACGAAAATCCACTTTTCTTGTGAAAAGAATAAGCCTGTTTCTTGAGAAGTAAAGCACCTTGTTCTGCCCTCTAAACATACCAAGAGATTTTATGAAGAACAGGCTGTGAAAATTCAAATCAATGCTGTGTTGAAACTCCATCTACAATTACCTCCAAATAATACCTCTCATAAATATTAAGATTCTAAATTGAGTTTATCATGTCATGATGTAATCAACCAATGAACAAACAGTTTGCCATTGAGTTGTTTCTCTGGACATTTCTGGATCAATATATATGGTCATTTTATGCAAGTTGCTTATAGATTTAACATACCCATGAATAAATTTATGTATAAATGTCCACGGTGGATTTGGTTTTCCTACTCCAATAAGCCATGGTTCTCTTCTTCTCAGTTAATAGAAAAGGCTATTTGATAGAGAATATAATCAAATGTCAACATTTTTATAGTACAATGATATGAATTATTACTCACCTGAATGCTGAAATGTAAACATATATAAATGTGTATATGTTCCTTTATATGTGTGTAGCTATATATGTGAATATTGCAAAGAGTTTATTCACATTCGTCTACAGAAGTGACTCAAAATGAGATGTAATATCACAGTCCTTCTAGGAAATTATACAGAAGAGTAAGAATGCATAAAGAAAGAGCTGATCTGAACAAATTTTAAATATAGTTCTGAATCAAGATTCAGTTTCCACATTTATTTTACCCTTGAGTAAGAACTTTCATCTGTTTTTCTTCCTAATTTCTGTATAATGTAAATACTGCTTCTCAGTTTCTTCTGAGGCTTAAATAATACAAATCAATATACCTTGTAAATCATTATAACAGGTAAATTGTTATTGTTTCTATAGTTCTTTAAATAAACAAAAACAATTTTTAAAAAATGGTCTAATTCTCAAAACCAAGTGAACAATTGGTTCTAACAGGTACAATGCATTTGAAATAGTCACAATTGTTTCTTTTTCTGGAGACATTCCATAATAGTCTCATGGTACAAAAGAAAGAAAATATAGAAATATAAAAAATATAAGAAAAAAGGCAATGTTAATTTTCAAATTTTCTAAGGATTCCTGAAAAAAAATTCATCTCTTCTAAGGACATAAAATGGTTGGTAAAAGAGTCCCAACTGGGATTCTAGTTTTAGACATGAGTAAAATACTTGTTATGCCAAAAGGTAGAAGAAGAAATGTTTGACAGAGAAAGCAAAAATGAAAGTTCTATTGAGAGGGGCCAGGAAAATTGGATTAGCAAAGAAAACATGTTTTAAATAACTAGACATTTCAATAGCCAGCTTTTTTCTTCACAATATTTATGCAAAGAAATCAATGAAAGATAACATGTTAGAATGAATTTTATGTCACCCTCAATTTACATTCCTAAACACATATCTCTGTGCAGTTATACTTCCTTTGTGAAGTCTTTCTGGATGCCAGATTTTGTTTTCTTACTCTTCTCTGAAATGTGTGTTACATGAAAGAGTCTTATCCATCCCCAACAATCTCTAATGCGTTGTGCTTATGTCTTCACATATTTGTAAATATTACCTGTTTATCCATTGACTAAAAGCACATTATTATAAACATTCTATTACAGTTCAGGTACAATTTTTGAGTAACAGGAGAAGAAATAAACGTAAACACAGTTCACTTACTACTACAGGTGTACTGAGAGATGCATAGATTGTAATGCGTGTTCAAAGTCAATTCTACCTGCAGTGCTGAGATATGGCAGAGTCTTAAGTAAATGAGTAGGCATATACATAGTGTGAAGTTTATTCACAGCTAAGGTTTAGCCTAGGAGCAGCAGAACACTCCAAGAAGTAAAATGAAAAATTAGTATTAGCCATAGGTATTGAGTGAGCAACAAGTGCGCTATAGACAACCCATGAAGCGAGGGAGACTTTCAGGAAAGCTGGCTGAAAATAGAAAATGGTTATTTAATACACATTTTGAGTGTCATGCTAAGAAATGTAGGTTTTATGGGTGTACAAACTGATAACTGGATGTGACAATATGACACAGAGATGGACAAGATGAAGTGGGTGTTGTGGAAATTCAAGAATCTGGGAAAAAATTACCTAAAATAAGAAACAGAATTAGATAGGACAGCAATCTGATTTGTTGTGAGCAACTCAAAGCATGCCACAAGGTTTATATGGATAGCCATACTGTGCATGCCGTGTGTGCATGTGTGTGTGTGTGTGTATGTGTGTGTGTGTGTGTGAAATCAGCCACTTGGTAAATGATTACAGTAATACCAGAGATGGGAGATAGTTATAATCATCCATAAGAGCTTTTAAATAGAAGCTGCATGTGCAGCTAACAAGCTGGTGTGGTTCCCAAACGGTGCTATCTCAATGGCAACTCAACACTGAGGCCTAAAACTTAAGGTGCTTGGGCTGAGAAAATATTCAGATCTTAACAGTTAACTGAATTTAGCACTATAGTGTGGCAGTTAGGAGACAGGCAATTGTTATATTTCTACTACTTTATTAAATTGGAAAAGGAAATACATCTACAAATAAAAATCTCTCATTCTTGCATCAGTTGATTTAATTATGGTAGCCACTGAAGCTCTTTAATTGTAAGGTTTGTTTGAAGATGAAATCTTTATCCCTGAATAATGAATGTTCATCTCCTTGGAACAAAGCCCCACTTGATTGAGATATCTGGGTAGAAAGCTTTACCACTGATTCAAACCAGCATTTCTGTTGTTCTTAAACATTTTCAGAGACAATAATATTGATCTCCATGTTATATTCTAAAAATTAAGCATGATAAGTGAATGAAACAAAAATAATTTGAAAGGTGGCATATTGTTAGAGAAACTTTCATAGGTTTTTGCCTAGTTTTCTTTTTCTCACACTTCAGTAAATTATTGGGTTAGCTTTTTGGGTACATCTAATGGCTCATTTCCTCTCCCAGGAAAATATGTTACCTAAGGCAGGAATCAGGATAGAAATGTGACATCAGAGATAGTTAGAATAAAGTGGGTATTGTGCAGATCCAAGAATTCGGCAGAAAGTTATCTGTAACATAAAGCAGATGTTTGAGAAACCAGGGAAAGCATCTGGATTGTGAGGCAGTACTATGTAAACACATTTAATGTGTGTGTGTGTGTGTGTGTGTTTGTATGTGTGTGTGTGTGTTGGTGCATGCATATGTTTACATGTATATGTGCTGGTTCGTGCACTAAAAAGATTGTATAGAGGCAAGAGGAGAACATCGTCTCCTGCTCTATCATTCTCTACCTATTCACTTGAGACAGAGCCTGTCATTGACCATAAAGTAGGTTCTGTGAAAAGATTAACAAGATTGGCAAATCATTATTCAAATTACCCAAAAGAAACAGAGGACCCAAATTATTAAACTCAGAAATGAAAAAGAAAACATTATAATAAAAGCTGAGGAAATTCAGAGAATCACACGAACATACTTTTATAGCCTGTATTCCACAAAAATCAAAAATCTGAAAGAAACAGATGATTTCCAGATGAGGTAAATAATTTAAACAGAACCAAAAAAATGATGTCATAAAAGCAGTAATTAAAAATTTCCCAAACCAAAAAAAAAATAAAAAAAATCCTGGGATGAGCATACAGCACAGAATTGTCCTAGACCTTCAAATAACTTTTAACAATGTTCCTCAGTTTATTTCATAAAGTAGAAACAGAAATAACACTTCCAAATTGTATTTATGAAATTACCTGATATTACCCTGATATGGAAGTCAGACAAAGATTCAACAGAAAAGAAAACTATAGTCCAATCATTCTGATGAACATAGACACACAAATTCTCAACAAAATACTTGCAAATACCATACAGATGCACATCGGAAAGAGCAACCACCACTACAAATCAGCATCATCTCAGAGATGCAGGAATACTTGAAGATATGCAGTCAATAAAATCCACCATGTAAACAGACTCAAATGCAGAAACCACATGATCATCTCATTAGATGCAGAATGGTCTTTTGTCAAAATCCAACATTATCTCATAATAAAAGTCACTGAGAATCTTGGGTTACAGTGGACATATCTCAACATAATAAAGGTGGTATGCAACAAGCTCACAGCCAAGATCCTAAACGAAGAAAACCCCAAAGTGCCTCCATTCACATTAGAAAGTACGTAAAGGTGTCCACTCTCTCCATTCCTGTTAGGAATAGTGCTTGAAGTTTTAACTAAAGCAATAAGGCAATTGAATGAGGTAAAGAAGTCCAAATCAAAAAGGAAGAAATCAAAGCATCCTTCCATGCAGACAATAGGAATATTTGACCCTAAAGGTGCCCCCAATAACCTCCTTTAAAGATGCTGATTGCCTGATTCCTACAGATTTTCACATTCCTGGGATAATGGATTTCATTTTCCAGGTGCTGATGCACTGTACAAAATAGGTCACAGAATTAATCAATTAATTGATCTCATTTGTACTTGGATGGCAATGTGGAAAGAGGATCAGAACCATTCTTGTCACCAAGCCTCTTCCCTGAACCTTTGAAAATAACAGCTTAAGCTGTCTTTATAAGCTGTCTCAGGTAACAGCAAATAACCTTATAGCAGCCTAGAGATAGAGTAAGGACTTGTATTCCGAAATTGTGGGGCATGATCAAAGGAAAAAGAACACACAAATGGCTACCTGTATTAATTACCTTTCTGTTGTGATAAACACCACGACCAAGGCAATTTGTTTAAGGAAAAGTTTATTGGGTTCATGGTTTTAGAAAGAGTGTGCATTGTGTAGGGAAAGCATTGCATGGGGCCATAAGAACTGACGCTTAGGGCTCACATCTTCAAGCCATGTAAAGGAAGCTAAAAGTCACATGCAAAATGAGATGACAAGTCTATGAATTCTCATGCCTGCCCCCAGTGGCATATTTCCTCCATCAAGGTCATACCTCTAAAGATTCTGTCATCCTCCCCAAACAGCACCATCAAATGACCAAATGTTAAAATAGTTGGACCCTATGGGCGACAATCTTTATTCAAACCTCCTCACTACCTCAGAGAAATCCCAGGATTAAGAAACTAGATACTAAGAACTGTGCTTGCCACAGCTAGGAGAAACTAGGGCACTAGGAAAGAAGCATTCTCAGTGGGGTTCTAGAAAACAGAGTTTTCCCACCTCTGCTCAAAGGGAAATCACTGTAAAGATTGATGCCCTGTCCTCTGAAGGGAGGATGGGCCTTCAACTTCAGAGATGACTGCACTGAATGCTCCTAGATAAAAGCCCTTTTCAAGGAACTGAAGATGACCATCAAGGTACTTCAGGTAACTCTTGAAATGATAGGCAAGAATGTATTGAGGGCATTGTATAATAAATACTGTTCAGGTAAGTATCAAAATGAAGGGCATGCTGCAGTGTGGGCCTTGGCAAGGTCACCTGCTATGAGGATTAAGGGAGTGGCTCTTGTGGTTATCTGCTATGAGAATTAAGGGAGTGGTTCCTGTGGTTATCTGCTATGAGAATTAAAGGAATGGTTCTTCTGGTTACCTGCTATGAGGATTAAGGGAGTGGCCCCTGCATCTGCAGAGAACCACCCCATAGGGGTTGGCCAACCAAACTTATAAAACACCCTGCACCTCCCTGAATAAATGAGATTTGCTGTGGCTCACCATCCACATGCATTCCGCCCAACTCACGGAGTTTGTGTCTTAACTCTGTGCCTCTCACCCCATTTCCATGTCTGGGAACCTGTGTCCCCCTCTCAGCCATTACGGAGCAGAGGGATCCCAACATCAAAAGGAAAGGTGTTATGTTGTCAGCCCACGCCTTCAAATTTTTCTAGTTTTGGCCTTTTAATAAGGTATAGAATTATGAGTCCTTGCCTAAAGTTGGGCAAAGGAAATAGAATACATTCAAATATAAAAGGAAGAAGTAAAATTGTATTTGCAGATGAAATGACCATTTACGTATAATAGTCTATGGTATTAATAAAAAGTGTTTTGAGTTAATAAATGAATCCAGAAAGTTGCAGATACAAAGTCAACAAGCAAAATTTAGTGACAGTTCCACCAAATTATATGAACTATTTGAAATGCAAATTAAAGGGGAAAGATTCCCCTTTACACTGACAATTAAACCAATAAAATATTTAGGAAAAAGTTAATCGAGATATAGAAACAACCTAATGTGTATCATTGGATAAAGAAATGGTAATTAAATAAAAAATACACATGATGTACCATATATCATAGGATATACAATACAATATTTAGCCTTAACAAAGGGAAATCCTACATCTGGCAGATGACTCAGTGGTTAAGAAGGTTTAATGCTCTTAGAGAGTATCCAAGTTTGATTTTCAACCCCATATCAGGCAGCTCACTACTGTCTGTACTTTAACATCAGGGGATCTGACAACATTTTCTGGCCTGTGTGGGTACCTACAAACACACAGCTGTGCATAAACAGAGATATACATAGACATTCATCAATTAAAAAAAAAAAAACTAGAAAAAGAATAGAAATCCTGAAATTGTGGCAATGAAGGTGAACTTGGAGATAATTATCCTATCTGAAACAAGCCCCACAAAGAAAGATAATATTTCATGGGAACACTTGTGTAGTTTTATATATTGAAGATAATACAGCTAGGGAATGTAATTGTGATTTCCAGGGACCAAGGAAGAAAGGAAATGGGAAATACACTCAAATGTGCAAAGTTTCATCAATTTAAAATCAGTAAGGTTGGATGAACCTTGCCAATCCCGAGTTTGATCCCTGGCACCCAGATAGTGGAAGGAGAAAATTAGAACCAGAAAGTTGAACTCTGACCTCCACATGTGCAGCACAGCACTCACAGACATACACACATGCACGCACACAGTGTAAATAAATAAGTGTAATAAAATAAATAAATTTGGCTACAGTATCATAGTCTAGAATTAAAATTTACTAAGACTGAATCTTAATATGCACACACAAAATTACATGAATTTCTAATGATAGACATATTCCTTTAATTGTAGAAACCATTTCATAATGCATCCAGACTTTCAAAATATGTTAATTTCTTTTCTCAATTATATATCAATGAAGTTGGAGGGATGTATACAATAAAATAAGGTAAAAGAAATAATCAGTTGGTGAATGTGTTAGAAAGCAAATAGCTATTTAACTGGGATAGATCATACATTCTCTAGTTTATCTGTTGGAAGACCCACATTTCCAGTGTCACTGGTCAATCACCTCATCACAGGACCACCCTTAGGAAGGTGTGTTCAACTTAAGCTATACTAAATAGGTGGGTGGAATACAGAGTGTGTTAATGAGGCAGTGAACTCTTCCTGTAGGGAATCCCGCCTTGCAGGGCGGTTCTTCTGGACCCTGCCACAGAATTCTTCAGAAAAGCGTAAACTTTCCTTCTCTTCTTCACATCCCTTTTCTAAACTTGCTTTCTCTAAGGCTTTGGGCTGCCCTAGCATCTTGTATTTCTCTACTTTTTCTCTAAAGCTCCTTCTCCCAGCCATGTGGTTGCCAGTCTGCCACATGTCTGACCCCCATGTAGGCTCTAAATCTGCATGACTTCTTGGCTTCTTTTCTTCTCCCTCTATTCTCTTCCTCCAGGCAGCTGCTGAGATCCCAGCTTGCCTGTCTTGAGGATTTTTCTTCAAATTCCAATAAAATTGTCTTAAAGCTTCCAATTGGGTCCATTCTTAAATTCTTTAATGAATGAGACTAAGAACCCTCTAGGGGAAGCCTCATTTCACCCCGTTTCAAATGGACTGCTGGATAGACACATGGGTGGGTGGGTAGATGAGTGGAAGGACTGATAGCTAAATAACCCTCTCTCTGATAATGATTATTCTTTAAACTATTGTTTATCCTGCACCAGTGAGATGGTTCCCTGGGAAAATAAGCATTTTTTCATGGAAGTCTTATGACATAAATTTGATCTCCAGGACCCACATAAAGGTGAGAGTAGAGAAATGACTCCATAAAATTATCCTATGACCTTCATACATGCACCATGGCACGTGCATGTATACACATATATACAAACATGCATACATACATATACATACACATTGCTGAAGATAGTATGTGTGTAAGTTGTAAAACAAATATGGAGAAATCAAGCTGGTCCTGATCTTGAGACTTCATCTTTACTGGCTAGCTTTCACAGTATTAGAAGGTGATCTGAGTGCTACCAGAAGAAAAAAGTGATCATCCACCTTACCCAGATGTGAACCATGTGAGCTACAGTAACAAATGCCATGGCATGATATGCTCATTGGTACAATATGCTTCGAATGCTATGGAATTAACCAACCACTTTCTCAAATCTCACAATAGAAATACTTGCTGCAGAGTACAGTGAACACAGAGACCCACAATTGGTCAATGTGTAAAGAATAAGAGACTGGCAAGTGTTCAGCCCTAAGTCATTGTAGAAGAGAGGGTAGAAAAACTGTAAGATCCAGAGGGGGTGGATGAATACAAGAAAACCTTGTTTTTCAGACACATGATGGCAACTGCACCTATGAACCCACAGCACTTGTGAGAACACACATAAGAGGTACACAAAGACAAATCAAGAAAAAAAAAAAAACATAGCATGGGGAGATGAGCAAGAAGCCCTAGCTGAGGAGTTATTGGCTATTGGCAATTGATTTCTGCTGGGAGAAGGAGATTCCATTTCCTTTAAGGGTATGATGTATGGTACACCAACCAGGCTCCAGGGGTTAGATCCAAACACAAGGGCATTGGGGAGCTAAGTGAAAGCTAATAGGCCTTAAAGAAAAGAATAGAAGGCATGACATGAAAGAAAGGGACATAGGGGACTGTGAAGACGTCAGGGAGGGTCTCAACATGACCAACGTCCACTCTATGACGTTCTCAAAAAAACAGTGAAATATTCCTCAAAGGTAACTAAAAATGAAGTTTGTCGGAAACACTGAGAGCAGTGAGAGCAGAGACGCCTTTCAAAAGGTAGTTTCTGATGCTTTGTATACCTAAGAATAAAACAAATTGTGCATATTGTGCTATCCCTCATTAAAATGACATTAAAATGATATTATTCACATATAAGTATAAGAAAACAACAATTCATACTTCTATACATTATTAGGACAAAAATGCTAACTTATTTTTAAAATTTCTTTCAAATATAATTATAGATTTATAAGCAATCTTAAGAAATAATAGAGAAATATCTAGTTTTACTCTGGTTTTACATTTCTTCCACTGGTAACATGTTGCATAAGTATTATCGGATGACACAGACAGGAAACTGGCATGTACGAAATGCAAACCCTCCCATGTTACATCACACCAGTCATGTGTTTGTATATGTGTATGTTAGGATATGTATATGTACATTACTATGTATTTGTATGTATACATGTGTGTTGGTTTAGGTGTGTGCATATATGTTAGCATATGTCTATGTGCATCCATGTGTGTGTGTTTTGTGGTCATATGTATATATATTTTGTGTGTAAGTTTATATGCTTATGTATTCGGGCTTAAATGATTGTATGTGCATGTATGAGTGAGTATATGTATACATACACATATGTGTTCATGTATTAATCGGTGCTTTTGTGCATGTGTACTCATGTGTACATGTGTTTGTGTGTATTTGTATGTGTATACATGTTACCATGTGTTTATGTGTGTATTCATATATGCATCTGTAGGTGTTTCTGTGTGTATATATATTTGTATGTTTGTATATTAAGGATTGTATGATTATGTGTGTATCTATGAGTGTTCATCTGTAATATATACATGTGTCTTCATGTGTGTTATTATTTGTGCATATGTGCATGTGCAGTTATGTATGGATATGATTGTTTGTTTATCTGTGAGCATGAGTATTCATGTATATGTATGTGTGCATGGGTATGTGTGTGTGTCTATGTGTTGTGCATATGTATGTAATGTATGTGTATTCATTCACATGTGCATTAGTGTTTATGTTCATGGATACATGTGTGTTTATGTTCATATTTGTATGTCCTTATGTTTTTGCTTGTGTTTGTGTTATGAATGTATGTATGTGTATATGT
Source organism: Eospalax fontanierii (assembly GCA_035773235.1). Classification (NCBI taxonomy): domain Eukaryota; kingdom Metazoa; phylum Chordata; class Mammalia; order Rodentia; family Spalacidae; genus Eospalax; species Eospalax fontanierii. The sequence goes on along the minus strand of CM069529.1, from coordinate 47,926,028 downwards.
GTTCATCTGTGAAGTATAATATGTATCTGGAAGCACTGTTTTTTATAATCTAGACAGTGCTTAAAAACATGTAGAATACTGTCTACATGTAGTAGGGGCTTAGCTTAGAAAACATAGGCACTTATTATGCTGTAGTTACTAGAATTGGATTTCTCCGGGGAAAAAAAGCTAATCTATTGTCTGGAAGCATTTTCGAACAGAATCACTCAGCACCCATACTGAGAAAAGCCAGCATCCTGCTCAGGAGATTCAGGGCTGGGAATGACTTGGAAATATGTGCAGTACCAGAAGTGATGCCCATTTCATGTGGTGACATCCGGCACCAATAAATGAAGGCTTACAGTCCTGCTAACAGAGACCATTTGCAGCCACCAAGTGGAGAACATTGCTGGGCATGGTATGAACAGACGGTGATATTTCTCAACTTCCGTCCCACGACCGTGAAACTTGGCAAATTCAGGCATCATTTTCACCCTGAGGAAAAGTGATGTTTAAGGAAATTAAATGCCAGCTGCATGAATCTCAAGAAGAGAAGGAGGAATGAAAAGGATGAAACTTGGAGAATCACCTCCTCAGACCACAGCCAGTTCACCCCTCCATTAAGCTGAGTGTTGAAGAATCAAAATGCAAGTTGTAGAAGAAACTGAATTTCTGGGCAAAGGAAAAGAAAAACCTCTGTAGTAACACACACTGATCGTTTCAAGGGGGGTTAGCATAAAATATTTTGATAAATAAATGGACTATGCGCAGCTAGGATTAAGACTAAAAAGCATGATTCAAAAATGTAAGTTACATCAGGAGCAGTGAATGCAAAATTATTCTAAATGATGATATCAAGTCCAGTGCTTTATAAGTTGCTGTTCATTTAATCTTCGTGAAATAGGTATTTTATCATCAATAATTATTCTTACATTAGTTGTAATCAATTATTAGAAAGTTTTATTACTTTGACAAAAATCACAATACTCATTTCGAGATTTATGGCACCTTTATTTGTCTGATTCTCAAACTTGGCATATGCATCAGAATTTCCAGGAAGGTTTATTCATCCTTCAGAATGCTGAGATCCATCCTAAGTGCGCTGACTCATGTTCTGAGTGCTTCTGTTGCTGCTTTATGAACAATTCTTTGAGAAGCTCTGTTTCTCTAGAGTCCAAAGCTCATTGTTTACTTGTGCTGTCCTATGCTCCCTCAGATTCAACTATTCAAAAGAGAGAAGATGAAAATCACGATTGCAATGAGTAATTTCAACAGGAAGACTGTATAACATTTTTCATAAACCATAAAGAATATAAGGCAGTTCCTATTACAAAATATGCAGCTGCTTTGTGGTTGAGTGGGCACTATGAGAAGCCACTGGAAGAGACAGACATTGTAACACTTGTTGTAAAGAGGTTGGAAACAGAGGAAGCAGAATCTAGGGGAGGCAATAGAGTTTCTGTGGATATGTATGCAAAGGGAGCTGGACAAAGGCATAAACACAGGTGTTTCCATCTGGCCAGAAAGTCCAAGGAGATCTCAGCAGTAAAGGATCTGAGCCAGGATTCTGACATCAGAACCAAAATGCATTAAGAACTGGAGTAGGGGCTGAATATGTGGGCAAGCAGCTATATCCCTTTTCTGGAGCTGAACCAGCATAGTGTAGTGTTGCTTTCCCACCACCTGGTCAACTCCTATTTATTGACAGCAGATTTCTAATTCTATTCAGGTAGGAATTTACTCATCCCTCTCGCAGCATAAATTATGATTTGTGTAAAGGGTAATTATTCTAATAATCAAGAACATGGCACACTTTTTTCCTTAGAGACATCAGAAACCTATAGGGTGACTTCTTGGAATTATCCTTTGAGGTAAAAGAGTCATATTTGTGAAGAAGAGATGATGCTTTTGTGTTAGCATCTTTTGTGTAAATCCTTCATACTTAGATTTGTAGAAGCCCTCTGTACTCTGGTAGAGCTGAGTGAAGGACTACACTGGCTCCTTGAAGATGGGAAACACCAAATACAATGAGTACTTGAGCTTTCTACCTCCATGCTTTGTGTTAAATGGGATTCTAAATGCTGAAGAAGTAGCTTGATCAGTAAAACTGATTTTCTTGCACTCAAACGTCCTGGATTCAATCCCTAGAATCTGTGTAAAAGGCTGAGCATGGTGGAATGCACTTGTAACTCCAGATATAGTGAGGCAGAGACAGGTATGTCTCTGAGTATCAGTGCTTAGCCAGCCCAATTTATTTATTAAGCTACTGGCCCTTGAGAGATCTTGCCTCAAAAAAAAAAGTGGCCAGAACTTGAGGAACAATATCATATGTACCATATGTTGTCCTCTGCATGCATGGACAGACATGTTTGTATGCACACTCTGCTGCAAACATACCTGTATGCATACAAAAGAGAAAAAACAGGAATATTAATACTAATTTTAAGTATATAATAACATCCAAGAGACAAATTTAAACAACCGACAAATAAGTGGTCTTCTTTAATTAGACAATAAAACTAAGGTCATTTCTCTCATTAACAGAATGACTTAGGCTTGGCATAAGACATTTGCACAAAACTTTAGAGGATTCATTGATCTTTCCAAATTATAAATCTGAAAAGCTCAACGTGCTTCCCAGTTAACATAGCAATCTAATCCAACCATGGAAGGATTCTCCAAAGAATATTACATTATATGTTTTTGGGAGCCCTGCCATGGTAATTCACATACTTTAGTCAATTGTGGATGTATTCGAGAAGGTTGTGGCAAGTGGGGTCTTTTACAGGGGAGTGAGGAAAATTACAAAGGACATTTTGAAAAAATTCTCCTTGGTTACAAAGACTAATACCAGTCCCAGGTAAAACAGATATTTGCAGGAAAGATGTCTTTGTAGAATTTTTTTTTTTAATGTGGGGTTAGGGTGACTCAGTGAATGGTTGTGGTCCTGTCAGAGTCCTTGTGAGAGTTGTCAGGAAACTGTGTTCAAAAGCCTTTCTTAAAATTTTTCTCACATTTGTTTCTACCATAATGTATTTCCCTTTATTAAGGCTGAGAAAAGAACTTCCAATTTGTCCAGGTCTGGTGGCACATATCTTTAATCCCAGCATTCCGGAGGCAGAGGCGGTAGATGGATCTCTGTGATTTGAATGACCTACATAGGGAACTGCAAGTTAGCCAGGGCAGTATAGTAAGACCCTGTACCAAAAGAACAAATGGAGGGAGCTGGAGAGATGCCTGAAAGGTTAAGAACACTGGATGCTCTTACAAATGACCCAGGTTTGACCCCCAGATCCCACATGGTGATTAAAATAGCTTTATGTTCTGTATTTCTCAGAAGTAATTCATGGTGAAGAATCACTTTCATTGGACCTGTGTGAAAACTCAGAATACTTTCAGACTAAAAAGATATTGAGGATTCCTAAGACTTTTCCTTATATAGGACAAAACTCTTGATAATTACAGTATTACAAACAAAACCCAAGAAAATCTAATATTACTTACCATCATTGAAAATAATCATAAGCCCACTTTATTCAACATATTTTATGAAAATCACTGTTAAACCATCAAATGTTTATTTTGGAGAAGTTCATTATTTTGGATTTCTTTAAAATATTTTTATTGATTCTGAGAGTTTCATACAACGTATTTTGAACATATTCAGGACCCTGCTCCATCTCCACACCCCTCCCTCATTATTTCCTCCCTGACTTCAGGTACTCCACTATTATTTGTTAAAGTTTAAGTAAAACTAATTTTTATTATCCAAATGCTCTTCTGTACAGGTCCATCTGCTGGTACCTGGTCATCCTTATAGAACACAGAATCACACCCTTAAAGGAAACACTTTCTCTCTCTGAGCAGCCAAGAGTTTCTTCTTGGTTTCATCTCTGATGATGCCAAGAGTTTCTCAGCTATGAATGATGTTTCTTACAGTCCTCCCCCACATTCATGCTAGGTTTTTGTCTGGACTGGACTTGCAAAATTCTCATACATGCTATCACCATTGCCATGGGTTCATATGTGTAACTCATGTTGCTGCTGTAAAAACATTAACAAAAACAAAAACCCAAAAAATATTTCTTTGTGCTCAGCCACCAACCTTGACTCTGAAAATCATTCCACCACCTATTCTACAATGATCTCTGAGCCTTGGAAGGAGAGGTTGGAACACAGATGTCTCCTTTTGGACTGATAAATCCACAGTTCTAGTTCTCTGTATGTAGATTAGCTGTGGGTCTTTTTGTTAATGGCCTATTATTTTGGATTTTAATACACTTATCTTGTCTTTTCAGAATATTGATGGCTCACATATATTTTTGCATTCCACATTTTTGTTTGGTTTAGATTTTGTTTTGTTTTTTATGAAGGAAGATTTCTTTTTTGGCTGATGTGTTTTATTGAGATTTTGTGCATTTCATATAATACATCTTGATACAATTTAGATCCCCTTTGTCCTACTTGTAACCTATATTACACCTCCCCCCGCCCCCACACACACACTAGATTTCAAGTATTCTGTCATATATGTTAAATCCGATCTGGTCAGGCATTTGTATCCAGATGTCCTTTATGGCTTTTTGAGACAAGATCTTACGTAGTGAAGACTGGCCTTGACCTTGCTATGAGGCTGACGATGACTTAGAACTTCTAATTCTCCAACCTCTAGCTCCTGAAGGCAGAGATTGTTTGTGCCACCATGTTTATTTATATTGAACCTTTTTTTCAGTGACACATGAGCTACAGCCTCTGTAAAAATCCATTGTACAATAATGAGAGACTTAGAAAAACAGAAACTAGTGCCAGTATTTGTACAGACATAATCTTTACTTTGGTTGTAAATCCTCTAAAAGGACATGAATGGCCTTTAGGCAGTCTCAGACTTGGATTCTAAATGCTGGGTTATGTCAACCAAGAGACTGTAAAAGTCAGAAAGTAATACCAGTCTGACCAAAGATGCTGCCTAAATGTATTTAAGACCAGGCCAGAGATTGTATTCTGGGACTTGGGTTACTGTGTTTAATGAAATGTGATTCATACATCTGATATTATAATTAGATAATATATCTATATTATTTAACAATATCCCAGGAAAAAATCACAGTGCTTTGTTTTTGTACAAGCACAGTAACTGAGGTGATGGTGAATCATTTTGGCTTAGTTAAATGAATTTCATGCATTTTTATGTACATAGAATTTGTTGTGTTTAAGAGAAGAAATTCCACAGATGCACTGTTTGCTGCGATTTTAAGGACTTTTGTGAAGTCATCAATCTGTTGCAAGGAGAGAGAAATTTATAATCTAGTTCATGAAAGAAAAAAATAAGTTGAAAACCAAGGAATTCCATATATACTATAAATTATGCAAACATTTTGCATTTGTGTCAAACATAAGGATGAAATCTGAAAGCAGTAAGAATATAATTCTGAGACTAAGACTATATGAAATGGCCCTAGGACTCAATGCCAGCATGCATATAATGAATCTAATGAAATATTAATCCTCCTATTCATTATAATCTCAAGAGAATGGCTAGAAAAAATGAACTTATCACTAAACTAGACATACTGAGGCCAGAGAACAGAGATGAGCATGCTTGGTTTTTGTTCACATTTACTTAATCTTGAATATGACCTCAAGAAATATTTTTATCTGTAAATCAATGGACTGATCTATAGAATTAGTACTCATAATCTGAATAAATTTTTCAATGGAAAGCACAGTCAGAAGCAGGAATTACAACAAGAGAGACATAAGAGAGTATCTTTAGTCAAGAAGATAATTATTACAAATGGATTAGGGGAGGCATGATGAAAGAGGTTTTGCTTTGAAAAGAAAGGAAGCTTCTACTAATCCCCAAAGGATAAAGAGAATCTATCCATGTGAAGAAAAATGATATGGCAGAATATGCGGGAACAAATATGAAGAGCCAGAGGAAGGTGCAGAGTGTAGTGTATGGAATATTGACTTCAATACATGACATGGTTATTACATTCATGAACTCTTGACCAATGTGATTATCCTCAAAGTATCTACAAAAGATCTACTGGGCCAGACAACATTATGTTATGGAAGAAGGGCCTCATAGGACCCCAGTATTTCTTGATGATTTATAGGCAGTTAATTGTTGCTGGGGAAGAGAAATATTTTCTTCAGGGTTTTATCTACTGGTAGATTTCTCATAATCATGTAAATCATCCCTCAAATATGCCCTTGTAAAAATCCAAATTCAATTCATTGATTCACCAAGAAAAAAAAGTAGGAAAGGAAAGAAAGAAGGAAGGAAGAAAGAAACAAAGATAGCAAGATAGAAATAAAGGAAGGAAGATGACAATTCATAAATAATTTATATTCTGGGATAATTAACAAATGGTCAGAGTTACAATGTGACCTCATTAAAACTTAACAACATAATAAGGTTGATATTGTTGTCCCCAAGTTACAATTGCTTAAAAAAATAAGGCTCATACAACTTACCAGTCCTGCATGCATGATACATTTTGTAAAGTGTATGGTTAAGATTAGAACCTAATCTGTTAGAATATGATGCAGTTTGCAGACTGCATGGTACAATCATGTATAGGAGGATCACAAATGGCAAGGAGGATCATACACTCAAGGAAAGCTAAACAGAAAAGTGATAGGAAATACCTAAAGAAGTATGTAAGTCTCATCTCAGAAATGATGGGAATTTTGTCCTGTAAGAATGTGGGTGGTTATATTTACAGTTAAAGAAGACCTTTCATGATGAAAGAAAACCTTTCTGGGGAATGTTAAGAGAGATAGTGTGTTGGTTTGAATGATAGATCTGTGCCTTAGACTTTAACAGTTTGAATATTTAGTGGGTTGCCCTGGTTTATGGACTTTTAGGAGGTATGGCCTTGGCCTTGCTGCAGGAAGCATAAGAAGCATTTCATTGAGGACTGACTTCAAGAATCCTTAGCCTTACCCCATTTTGTATTTCTCTCTCTCTCTCTCTCTCTCTCTCTCTCTCTCTCTCTCTCTCTCTTTCCTTCCTCTACCAGCTTGAATATGTGAGTGTTGAGCTTGCTAATCTGGCTGCCTCCTTCCATGCCTCTCCCACCATGATGTCCCTCTGGAAGTGTAAGTCCAGTGAACTCTCCCTTCTATGAGTTGCCTTGGACCTGGTGTTTTATACCAAAGAAACATAAAAGTAACTACTACAGAAGTTGGTACCAGAAAGTAGGCTGTTCCTGTAAAGAACCTGACCACATTTTTTAGGGAAATGTGGAAGACTTATGAAGTTGGTGTTAGAAAAGAAGGTGAAAGCTTTAAGCACAGATTAATGGGCCTTTTAGAAAAGACTGGGTTCAAATTATTCCAGAGGGAGAGGAAAACAAGAACCTAATCAGCAGCTGAGATATGCTGGCAAAGAATCTGACTACTGTTTGACTACAGCCTAAGGACTTGCCTGAGGCTAACATAAAATGTAATGTACTAATTTTTTTGCCTGAGAAAATTGCAAGACAGCCTGATGTTAGATCTGTATTGTGGTTATTAATGGTGAACATTATACATATCTGCAGTAAAAAAGAGCACTAAGACCCAAAGTAGTCAACACATGTCAAGAAAGAGGCTCTCTTTGATAAGGAGATTAGAGCCATTAAGGAGAGGCCTCCAGATTTGCACTTAAAACAATGTAAAGAGTACCAATAATATAAGATCCAAGCCAGATAAACTTCCAAATTATAAAAGAAAAAGGCCTGAGGAGTTTTTCACTTCTAGAAAATCACAAAATACAAAATCTCGTGATAATGGGGAAGAATGGGGCCAAGTTCCATTACCAGACTGAAAGCCAATCTTGTCCATGTCATTCATGAGGTGCTGTCCTTAAATGCACGAAAGATGCAAAAGTGTGGAGATCATCAATTCTTCCTCGCAAGTTTCAGAGTCACTGAGGCCAGAAAGCATATAGTTGGGAGGTCAACTGTGAGAAGAAGAGGTCTTGAGAGGGCATGATTTGAAGCTTGGAAGGTCAAGCTCAGTTGGCAGTGAAGAACCCAAATGTTGAAGATCTCAGGCCTATGAGACATCTGCCACAAAGAGCTACATACAGGATGTGGTACCAGCCCAAGTGAGAAATGTATCCTGCAGACAGAAGCTGGAGACATGGAGCCATTGAAGCCGTTTGAAACTAAAGTACAAGATGTAGAACATGAAGTGACAAGAGTTGGTGTTTTCCATGCTGGTTCAGTCTTGTTTTGGTCCAGGATGTCCTCACTATGCCATCATTCCTCTATTTTGGAGTGGTAATATGCATTTGGTTCCATTGTATGTTGGAAATTTATAATTTGATTTTTAATTTTGCAGGAGGTTAAAGTTTAAAAGGTGCCTTGAGTCTCAGAAGAGGGTTTACACTTTGGACTTTTGAACAGTGTTGAGATTGCTAAAGACTATGAAGAGTTTTGGAGTTGGGCTAACTACAGTTTGCATTGTGAGAAGGTCATGAGCCTATGGGAGCCAGGGAATGGAATGTTGTTTGAATGAGACTGCCCCCCATTGACTCCAAGTATCTGAACTTTTGGTCACCAGTTAGTTGTACTGTTTGAGGAAGTTTAGAAATTGTGGCTTTGCTAGAGGAAGCATGTCATTTTGAGGAGGGAGGGGTTGGGGCTTCTTAGTCTTGACCCATTTCTAGTTTCTCTCTCTGCTTCCTGTGCATGCTTGAAGATATAAGTACTCAAATTTCTTCTCCAGCTGTTTCTTACCATGCCTCCCTACCATGGTAGACACTTTTCCCTCAGGGATCCATAAACCCAATAACTTATAAGTTATCTTTGTCGTTGTTTGTCCAGTAACAAAAAAGTACCTAATAGAAATAAGTTTATAGATTTGTCTGCTAACATTAGGTAAAATTAGAATTCTACTTTGGAAAGCATTTAGATATTTTATCATGACAAACTAAGTTTATAAACATAAAACAGAAGAAACTTTTTCTGAGGTTCTATAGACTTCAGAAATACCAATAGTGAAAATGCTTCTGACTCAGGACCCTGGTTGATTCATATTTCATCTTTTCAGGCTTGTGGCTGAAATTGAGATATTGAAACCTCAAAGAAATTTTAAGCTACTTCTCAGAACTTTCCCTTTCAATGGGTTTTCTAAGGATAAAATTAAGGCATAAATTTAAGGTTACATATGAATGGTCAATGCAAAATATTCTAACTTTAACCTGAACCCCTCAGACGGCTCAGTTTAGGCTTATAAAATTGGCCCATACTTGGCCAATCTCTTCAGAAAGGCAAGGACTCAAACAGCAAATGGAAATAGGAGTCACTAAATCTAGTAAGGTTTTCAGAAAAAAAAAAAAGCATAGAAGGTTTGCAATAGGAATAAGGTCCCTCCAAGCTGCAAATGACAGGGCCCAATGTGCAAATGAAGAATATTCAAGGATCAAAGCAGCCAATATTTCAAGTTGCTAAATTGGAAATGTTGCCACAAATGGGAGTTTGGAGGCATGCAGAGGAAGTCACTATTGGGTAAGAAGCAATGAATGTAAGTTTGTCGAAAGTCCCAGTACACTTATGAGACACCTTAAGTGAGTATGATTTCCACATTTTATATTATTCCTATCTTTGGTGCAAATTCTGAATGAGGAGGACAAAGCTGTAGTCACTCACCTGGCTTTTAAAGAAGCTCAAACTCTGGCACTGAGCAATCATTTGACTGAGTTTAGCTTTGCATCGAAATTAGGACAGGCACAAGATTCTAAAATTGGACAATTTTCTCCTCTTTTAACCCAATATGGATTGTTTACATATGAAAATAAAGATTCTTCTATCACATGAGAGAGATTGGAAGCAATACTCTACTAACAAAAACCATACTTACCATCAAGATTCTTCGTTTTAATACTGTTCTTGATAAGCAGAGTCAAGGTTCCTTATAGAAATGACATATATTATAGGTAAAGAAATGTAAAACGGGGCCTGGAGAGGTTCAAAGGTTGGGAACTCTACATGCTGTTCTTCCAGAAGACCTAGGTTAAATTCTAAGCGACCACATGGCAACTCTGTCCCACTGTTCCAGGCTTGGTGGGCACTATGTACATACTAGTGTACATGCAGGAAATCCAAACAAGATAAATAAAAATAAATAGATCTTTTAAAAAAAAAGAATCATAAAGTGATCTTGGAATATGTAGTACTTATAAGTACGAGAAAGTCAGCAGCAGCAAGAGCAATGGGAGAGGAGACAAGGAAGGAAGGAAGGAAGGAAGGAAGGAAGGAAGGAAGGAAGGAAGGAAGGAAGGAAAGAAGGAAGGAAGTAAGTTAAGGATGATGGCCAGCCTGACCTACATAGTAAGTTCAGGCAGGCTGGGACTAGGGAAACTCTGCCAAAACAAAAGTGTAGCCAAGAAGAGATAAATAAAATCAAGACTGAAATTAGTGAAATAAATAAAAATGAAGAAAACAGTTCAAAGAATCAATGAAATGAAGAACTGAATATCTGAAAACTTTAACATGATTAACAAACCTTTAATTGAATTAAGCAAGAGGAAGAGAGGACGAAAATAAACAAACTCTGAGATAAAAAGGAAAACATTACAACAGACCCAGTGGAAATTCAGAAAACTGTAAGAATGTACTTGAAAAATCTAGATTCTACTAAACTAAAATGTCTAAAAGAAATGGATAAATGTTAGATATATAAGGCCTACCAAAACTAAATCAAAATAGCATAATTTATAAAGACTCATAACAACCAATGAGATAGACCCAGTAAATAAAATTATCCCAACTAAAAAGATCCCAGGACTAGATGGATACAAGGAAGAATTCTAGCAAACCTTCCAAGAACTAATACTCCTCAAATTATTCCATAAAATACAAAATGAAGGAACACCCCCAAATTCTTTCTTTGTGTAATACAAAAACCAGACAAAGATTCAAGAAAAAAGAAAATTATAGACCCATATCTCTGATGAAGAAAATGCAAATATTCTCAATAAAATACTCACAAAGCAATTATAAGAACACATCAAAAAGATTGTCCATTATGATCAATTTGGCTTCATGCAGGGATGATTCAACATACATAAATCAGTAAATGTAATCAAACACGTAAATGGATTCAAGGACAGAAACCATGTGATCATCTATAGATAAAGAAAAGACCACCTGGGACTATAGGGAGTCCCTGTCTCAAAAAAGAGAAAAAAAAAAGAGAGAGAAGCAACTAAAAAGAAAGATATATAGAGAGAGACAGAGGAGAAATAATCAGAAGAATACAATGCAGAGAGAAAAACTTTATATAAGACAGTACTATGCACAATATCATAACAGTAAAATAAATTTAAATAAGCTAGATAACTTGTTAGGAAAATATATAATTAAATTCACAAATGAAAAAAGCTATGAAGAAATGGCAAGCCAGAATAATTAAAAGGAAATATTAGAAAATGAGTATTTACCTAACAAATACATATAATAGCATATATATTATATATACATATATATAAGAAAATATTTATAAAAAACATAGATGTCTCTTAAAGAGCTCAATACAAAAGCTCAAGTAATCAGATTTGTAAATAGAAAAAAACCTATATAGGAAATTCTTAGCATGCAAATGGGAACATGTAAATGAAAACCTGGATAATACTATTGATCCCTAGGGAACCAGAAGTCAAAACTACAGTGATTGATTGTTTTATCCCAGTAGAATGTTTAGAATCAGAATGCTAAAAATATAACAAATTCTGGTGTCATTGTGAAAAGAAGAGAAGCTCCTATAAATTGTTGATAAAAACACAGAAAAATTAATTAACTCATTAAGAGAAAAATATAAAAATTCTTTTTTAGAAACCTAAAACTGGAACTGAAGGTTTAATCAGTGTCAGATCATTTGCCTAACACAGGAAATATTGTGGGTTCAATCTCTAACACCACATAAAAAAATTTTAAAAATAAGAAGTGGATATCTTATATGAACCAACAGTTTTATTGGGTATAAAGAGTCAAAGGAATTTGGTTCAGCAAGATGAAGAAATATTGTACCTCTATTTGCTTCATAGCAATATTCACAATAAACCTGATGAAGATTCAATCAACCTGTCTATTCATGGACTAAATGATAAAGACAATGTGGCCCATGTATACACTAACACAGAAAGAATGAAATCATGTGTTTGAGACATCAGGAACTGAAGGGCATCATGTCCACTGAAATGGGGAATAAATGGAGACCTGCCACAGACTTCCATTCAGGTGTGGGAACTAGTTCACACCATACTCTCGTGGAAGAGTGGCCACTAGAGACAAGGAGGGGCAAGAAATGGGGGGAATGGAAGATAAGTGGAAAACAGATAAAGCTCAGTAAAACCGAGAGACTTCACCCTTGTTCCATAGAAAAGCAGTTTTATCTCTGTCTGCTATGAGGGATGGACTTCCAAATGTGATTGACACCCAACTAACCAATGACTTAAGGGGGAAGATTTAGAGGAAATGCAGGAAAGGCTGAGAAAGAGAGAGGCAGGCACAGATTGAACGCACCATGCCCGTACCATGTTCCTGGTCCAGGGAGGTCATTATGAGAATGCAGCCCCCCTCCCCTCCAACTCCATCCCACCATACAACACCTCTACCTCCCTCTCGCCCCGAGGATGAATCCTTTGTAAGTACTCTGGAATAAATCCACTTTTCCAAATAGTGGATTTCTCTATCTGCTCTGTCAGTTCCAACCTGGGGGTGGGGAGAGGCTGAAGACGGAGCCTCACATGCTACAGCCCCATTGTTCTAGAGGTTAGCTATAGCCCCATGTGCACTTCAGAATAGCTGGAAAAATCTACAGCTTCCTAATGTGGAAATGATTGATGTTTCAGATGAAGTGTTAATTATTCTGATTTTCTCATTAAACATTGGATATGTTCATGGAATTATCATACTGTACCCAGTGATATGTGCAAATATTATTTGTTTACAAAGAAACTTAAATATTGACAGTCATTAATTTAATTAAACACTTAAAAGCCCTGATAATTCTTTGAAAAGCCTTAATACTTTGGGCAGGTCAAAGAACAACATTTAAACTCCAATATCCTCATTTGCTGATATGTAAATTTAAATAAGTGATTTTTAACTTACTTATAAAAATTCAATCTATAAAAAAACACTATCAGGCTGCAAGTAGGCAAATCATTTGCTTATTAGAGAAGGAAAGAAAAAGATCTAGATGGCATTTTATCAACTAAAAATTGGTTAGCAAGTCCATGTTTTCTATCACCAAACTTTTCAGATTTTTACCATGATACTTTGCCATAGCTTAAAATAAATTTTTAGTATTATTTACAAAAGTAATGTTGGTTAATATTAGCTTAGTGCTTTTTCCCCCATGATAGTCTATCAGAAGCACATAATATGAAACAGCAAAGTGTTACAGGTTCTTAACTGTAGATCAAATCTCTCTATCCATTTAAGATGAAACTGCTGAGGAGGACAAGAATTCCACAAGGTTTGCCCAAGGGCAGTGGAATGAGTCTTGTATGACACAGTTTCAGGAAGAGTATAACCAGAAACCTATACCCATTCATGCCCATCACTGTTAAAGTGGATCATTGCAGAAGAGGTGGAAAGATTCTAAGACCAACACACAACAGATTAGCAGATGACACAGGGAAACAGACAGCAGCAGGCCAATTACTCATATGAACTCACAGAAATAGTGGTAGCATGTAAAAGTTCTCTGTAAGCTCAAACCAAAAAAAAAAAAAAAAAAATCCCAGCATAGACATGGAGAAATTGGGAAGAAATCCCAACCCAACCTAAGGAACTTTGGGCAATTGATGACTGCTGGGAGGAAAAAAGACAGTGTCTTATACACATGGAACTCTTGTTTGGCCCAGTGGATTGACCACACTAAGGACATTTGGGTTCACAAATTAGACTCTTTAGGCCAATATAGATAGATGATGATGATAGATAGATATATAGATAGATAGATAGATAGATATAGACACATATCTATTTCTACACTTATCTATATTATTTATACATTTTATATAATATTTATAATTTATTATATATATATTACATTGGGTGAGGGCAGTGGAGGAAGATGTGGATGTGGAAATCTAAATACCATCAAACTATATTTTATGAAAATAACAAAAATTCAATTAAAAATTATTTTCTAACCTTGTACTGTTTTATATTGGAAAATAAATGTCCATGTAACATTTGATATTAGATTTAGTTCTTGTCTTTATCATTCTTAGTGAATTGGAATTTACAGTGTCCATGGGATGTTACTTTGGCATTATTATTGGGCTTTTACTATTCTCAGTATTGTCTACACTGGGAGGGAGTGTGATAAACTGGCTATCATAATCCAAATATAAGACTTATGAAACCAAATGTTACTAAATATATTGAACATCTAATGTGTACTAACTCTGAGTTGTAAAACCTTAAGTGCTGTTGGAAATACAATTTTACTGTATAACATTTTGCAGGGTTGCTTCTCTTTTGGTCTGTTAAACATGGTAACAGGATTGTTAGCACAATAATCAAGTTGCATTCACATTAGTGCTATTTACACTTTTAAAATACAGAAGGTATAATTATAATTTGTTGGCAAAAATATCTGCGTTCAGAAATAATATAGCCATGTATGGTTCATTTAATTATCAGTCATTTGAAATGTAAATATTTAAAAATTTCCCATTAATACAAAACACAGGGTAAATTACAGTGTATATTAACCAATAGTTTATGTTTATATAAAAATATTATCAATAATAAATGTCTCTCTTGGACTATTTTGGATCCCTTTTCTTCTATTAGGAAAACCTTCAAACTGCTTTTTCAAACTCATTGTGTAACTTCAGCACCATATTAGCATATGCTAAAATCCAAATTTATGAAAGATTCATTCACATGTTCAATAGATGAATGTATATTCCATGTCTCTTATGCATTATAGAATGGGAGTCTGGTCAGACAGTCGCAAACAAAAGAGAGTTAAGTCCCTTTCCTGCTGTTTCTATGCTACAGAAAACATGAAAGCAGTGCTCAAGTTTGGAACAGGTTTGTTCTTGTTGGTATGGCTTCTGAAGTACATTGAGATTCATATGTGAAGAGATAAAAAAATGCAATAAGTTATGATAATCTTTACATTATGAGCACATACAGGTTAATATTTAAACAAACTACTATTGGCCAATAAAGAGCAAAAAGTTAATTCCAGTTAAGCAGAAGAGGATAGACTTACATAAAAAGTAGTCAATTTGTACCTTTTTTGGTTTATGGGGTATTGAGCTAATGGCTTCACATAGGCAAAGCAAGTGTTTTACCAACAAGATACATCCTTCAAACTTGTTTTCAGTTAATTCAGAATCACACTATGAAGCTCACTCTGGCCTGAACTTACTCTGTACCCCAGGCTGGTCCTAAATTTCTAATTCTCTTGCCTTTGTCACCCAAATGCCAGGATTATAGGCATAAAATTTCTGTCTTTTAAAGAATTTGTTGAATGTTGACACAGTATGCCAGAGTACATTTCTAATGAATCTGCTTTGGATAATTTGTTAGTAATGGGGCAAATGTCTTAGGAAGAGAATTCTGTAAATAAAAGAATTGAGATGGGATGTACAGCTTACATCTGAATAGATGAATAATTTTTCTTTGTTAAATATCCTTCATTATACACAAAGAATGTCAGTTGGTCCAGGAAGACCATGGTACCAAAGGAAAATATGTTGAATGATAGCAAGTCCTATCTTAACAAAGAGATTAGATAAAGTGTCCTTCATCATTAGAGGCTACACAAATGAAAACATTCTAATTGCAAAGATTATGGGTCAGCTCAGTTTTATTTCAAATATATAAGTTGGAATAATATCAAATCAGATACTTATTTTCAATGCCAATGACCTTGATCAAACCCAAGTTCCAATTTCAACCCTATGTAACGGGTAAAATATTGAAAGGGACTTTAAACTTCCATGAAATCAATTCTAAACACATTTATGAAGGATAAGAAAAATAATTTATGGTCCTCTTCATATATCAGTTGTAATAGTTATGTCAACTGTTTTTAAAACTGCGATATAAGTTGAGGAATGCTTCAAGTTATTCTAGAGTAATTGCCTTTTATTCTGCCTTCGGTGTCATGGGGATTTGAGTCCTCAGTAGGGATATAACTGACTTTAAGATAAGGAATTTCATCCTCAGATATTAAAATCAAGAAGCTATTTCCAAAGAACTGCTTCCAAGAATATATACTATATTTGCTGTATATTGTAAATGAAAATCAGATTCCTTTGTAAAAATATATCCTCTTACTTAAAGACAGGTATTTTTGTATACTGATTTCAATAAGAAATACCACAGACTCATGTACTTATACACTTGGTTCCCAGTTGGTGATACTGTTTGGTAAGTCATGGAACTTTTAGAATGTGGAGGCTGGCTGAAGAAAGTATATCATCAGGAGTAGGCTCTGAGTCTTTAGAGCCTTGCCCACTTGCAGCTCACTGTCTGCTTCCTATGTATGGTGGAGATGTACTGTCTCAGCTTCTTGCTCCTGCCACCATGATTTTCTCATCATTATGAAATCTAGTCCTCTGGATGGACTCTAAGCCAAAATAAACTCTTTAATCTGTTTTCATTATGATATTTTATCACAACAACAAAAAGTAACTGATGTAACCTTGTGCTTTTAAGACACGAACATCAACACAAAAGTAAAACAGCATTTCTATACAGGACTGCATGCTTGGTGACAGTTTTCTCTTTTGAAACTGTACATTATACTTCTGTGAATAATGAACCCTGAAGGATTAAATAATATTCATGAAGTCACAAAATGTAAAAGTGCAGAGGTTAGACTTAAACTCAGTTCTCCTACTGTAAGCCTAGGCCGCTCTCGGTGTTATTGTATCAAATTCTGCTCTATTGCTGAGATAACATATTATGACAAAGCAAGTTGAGGGAGAAAGTGCAGGTTTAGCTCAGAGTTCCAGGTTCTAATCCATCATGGCAAGGAAGTCAAGGCATGAGGAGCGTGAAGTAACTTGTCATGCTATGTTCACAGACAGAGTAGAGAAAGAAATGTATGCGTGCTAGTATTCAGCCCATACACAACTCAGGTCCTGCCCAAAATTTAAATGAATCTTCCCACATCAGTGAACATAACAAAGATAGTTTCCTACAGGAATGCTCAGAGGCCTAATTCCCATATTATTCTAAAATTTTTCACTTTGATATTTGTTACTAACACAGCTACAATGAAATAATTTAAGTCTGGTTGCATCAGCTCTCCCCAAACTTCCTGTGAGCATACACTGTAAACCCATTGTTAACAAAAGCCCTGAATAATATGTAAGATGTGGGAATACTCAAAAATGTCAAATTGATTTGGGAAAGAAATATATTTTCTCCAAAATAAGAATCTAGCTTAATAGAACCACTCAGGTAGTTAGTGAACAGAGATGTCTATGCTGGGAACACCTCAATTCATCTCATAATTATGTAGGCATTTACAACTTTTTATAAAAGCCAAGTATATCTGCTGGAGGAAACTGAGTTTCAGTCACCTTTAGCATTATCCACTTATGCCTTCTGTCAGAGGTGACTGGCCCCAGAAGCTAAGGAAGACCCATCACCAGTCATTCAGATATCCTCTCACAGGCGTTCTGCAGTGTTTTCCTGGATGGTCCTCCAGCAAGAGACCACAAAAGTACCTACAAAAAGTCCCATAAAATGCCAGGCTTGGTGGAGCATGGCTTTAATCCTAGCACTTGGAAACAGAGGCAAGCAGATCATCTTGTACAGTGAATTCCAGGCTGACTGGAGCTACAGGGAAATCTTATCTCAAAATAGGAAAAAAAAAAAAAAGCCCCTAAAGAGAAACAACCTGTCAGTGGTTTCTATACCTTTGTATTGCCCAATGGCATCAACTCCAAGTAAACAGCCTTAACCTTATCTCTCCTATTTCAAATAGGAAAAGACAGAGCAATGAGTCAGGGTAGAGGAATAAAAGAGGTGAGAAGTTACAAAAGTTGACCACAAATTCCCCAGCTAAAAGCATGTAAACCTGAGCCAGGCTGGTAGGGAGTACCGCCAGAGGGAAGCTTGAAATTAGGCACAGTTCAGTTTTGTCATTACACTTGTCTGACCTGTTTAGCATCCCTAAAATCAAGTTAGGACGTGGTAAGGGAAGTGTGACAAAGCCTGACCAGAAGGCAATGGCAGGAGGAAGATTAAGTTCTTTCATTCCGTGAAGCCTACAGTGTCAGTAACTGATGACACAGGCTTGCCTTTATTGGGCTGGGATGGGAAAGCAGGGCAGATGAGAGAGTACAGAGAGGGACATTAACACAAGGGCTGGAGAATTTCTGCTGCTTAAGACTTTCTATACATGAGTTGTAGAATCAATAAAGAAAAATCAAACTGGTGCTGACTTTAAAACATAAAAACATGTTACAAATGCTAGTAGAAGAGAAAAATAATCATCAACCTTGCCTACCTGTGAATCCTGCAATCTACAACGAATGATCTAGCAAGATATTCTAACTGGTACAGTTCTGGCAGGAATGATATTGGAGTAACCAACTACTTTCTGATTGGAGTTCACTTCACAAGATGGAGCCCTTAACTGGCACGGATATCAGACCTGGGAACCTGTGACTAGACAGGTCTCAAGCCATAGAGGAGAGCCTAATAATTTTATTCTGCTAAATAGTTATAGTATTAAACTGACTTCTAATGACTTAGTGTTATAAATTAATGCATCTCTCAGCCCTCGCCCAAGAATCCTCAGTATGCAGTGATGGTGATTAACAGAGAAACATATCCAAGCAACATGCAGAAAAGAAGTGTTAGAGTGCTTATCTTTGAATAGGGTACTTGTAACAAACTTCTGCCTCCCCCGGCTCAGGGATCACCACAGAAGCAAGGATGAAAAGATTGTAAGAGCCAGAGGATGTGAATGAGATAAGGAAACAGTTTTCCAGACAGTTGGGGAGTAGCTCATATGAATTCATAGTAAAGATGACAGCATGCACAAGTCTCATGAAAGCTCAAGGAAACCAAAATTCAAGAGTGTATGTGAGGAGGCGGGTAGGAGGCCCCAACCTTAACCGAACAACTATTGGCAACTGGTGGCTGCTGAGAGAGGGAGAGTCAGTTTTCTTTAATATGCCATTTGACCGAGCCCTGGTAGGCTTACACCACTGGGCATTTGGCAACACAATCAGCAAGACACATGACTGATTGATGATAGATAGATAGATAGATAGATAGATAGATAGATAGATAGATGATAGGTGATAACTAGATCGGTAGATAGATTATTGGTAGATGATAGATGAAAAAAGATAGGTAGATAGATAACAGATACATAGATAGATGAGATGATAGACAGAGATAGACAGATGATTGACAGATAACTGATAGATGATAGATATATGGACACATAGATAGATGGTAGATAGATGATAGATGATAAGTGATAGATAGATATTAAATAGAGTACATGAAATTGAGAGGATATTGAAGGGGGTTGCAGTTGTGGGGAAATAAATATAAAAATACATATGAAAATTTTAGAGATTTAATAAAAATGAAAAACAATAAGAGTAGTATGAATGATTCAGGTTTCATGTCATACAGAGCTTGGTATGTAGGGAGCACAACAAACCAGAGCTGCGATCATTACTATCAGCCTGTGTAAGGGAATGCTAGTTAGGAATAACATAGTCTTCCTGTTGGCTGTGATTAACATGATGACCAAAAGCATCTTGGGAAGCAAAGCGTCTATCTAAGGGTTACAGTCCATCCTTGGATGACGCCAAATCAGGAACTCAAAAAGGAACTTAAAGCAGAAGCCACTGAGGAATGGTGTTTACTGGCTTGTTTCTTGCCTTCCTTAAACATCCCAGGCCCACCTGCCTAGGGATGATAATGCACACAGGGTCTGGAGGCCTCACCAAGAAAATGTCCTACAAACATGGCCACAGGCCAGTCTGATGGAGATTATTCCTCCACTGCACTGTGATTTCCTCTTCCAAAATGTGCCAAGTTGTCAGATCAGGATTAGCTATTACAGACTGCATCACTGCTAAGTGTTCAAATTACAAGGTCACAAAATTTCATTTACTGCTTTCAGATCCCTATCTATGCTCCATCTGCTAAGAGTCTACTCGGGGAAAACTTAGATCTTGGGATCTCAGAGTAGCTCTTCTTTTTCTTTCTTTTTTTTTTTTTTATATTCTACCACTTGCTATTGCAGCAGCTTACAAACTAACTAGAAAGATAATTTATTGACTCCACAATGTAGACTAGTAAAGTTAAGTATAGATCAGTGTTCTTTATCCTAAATTATATGCTAGAGGAAGGAAATTCAGGAGAGACTCGGAGTGAAATTTTCATCCACTGTACTAAAACAAACCCAATTATATTATTTGGGGAAAATGTAAAGAACTGGAGATCATTATATTAAGCAAAGTAAGCAAGACTCAAAAACAGAAAATCTATATTAAAATAAAAAAGACATAAAAGTAGAAACAGGAATGGAGAGATGGCTCATTGTTTAAAAACATGTACTGCTCTTGCAGAGGAGTTTGGTTCCCAGAGCCCACATCTGGAGGATTACAAACACCTGTAACTCTAGTTCCAGGGTATCTGACACCCTCTCTGGCTGCCATGATCACCTGAATTCATTCTCTCTTTCTCTCTCTCCTTCTCTCTCTCTCTCACACACACACACGCATGAAATTAAAATTAATAAAATAAAATAGAAAAGAGATTATTTGGGAAAAGAAGTAGATGTGGGCATTGGGGGCAAAAAAAGAAAGACAATGGAGAGTAAAGGAAGACAAATATAATTGAAATATATCACATACATGTCTGAAAATTTCATGATGAAGCCCATTATGTATAGAATTAATATATACTAATTTAATAGGGTATTCAGAATAAGTAGTCATTTCTCTTTCCTTCTATTCTGCGTGAGTATTTTCTAGGGAAGAGGCTTCAAAGAAAGTTCTGGGCAGAAATCTTCTCAATATTGCAGCTGTCAAGAAGGCCCCTGGGTGAACAGAGATGAAAGGTTTATGTTCAAGATGTCTGCATGATGTTTAACAGGGTTATCTCTGAAACTAAACCACGCCATGCATAACATCAAAGTTGTTTCCAAGTACAGGGCACCCTTTTGTAAGCCTTAAAGATGGATTGGTGTTATGACTTTTTTTCTTTATTAAAAAGCCAGTGCTGGAGCTGATTAAGTTTCTAGGAGGCAACCAGTGCATCAGATAAGAGATGGCTGGTTTTGACCATGTAATTTCACTACTGTGTAACAATCTGAAAAGGAGAAAAATGTCATGTCCAAAGGAATTCATCACATCATTTTTTATCATCATGAAATATTTGCTAGCAACATGAGACCAACAATATAAATTGAGAAATAGAATTTTGGCAAAGATTCCATAAAGAAATTTAGTAGAAATTTGTCATTGTTAATGTTATAAGGATGATTATGATGTGGCTATTATTTTCCAGTTTTAAGTATCTGTTATCCATATACTATAACATTGATTATGCAGAAACAAATCAATAAATAAAGCAAATATAGAGAAAACAGAAAATTTTATTTAAAACATTATTGTTGGCCAGAGACCATAGAGTTCTTATATATATTCTCTGCTGAATTTCCAAAATTATCTACTAACAATTTTGCCTCTTTTAAAAATAAAAAACAATAACATAAATAGGTTAAATAAAATATGAGACTGTTTTATGTAGTTACATACAAGCATTCCATATCTTCCATTATTCTGGGCCGGAAGCTAGCAAGCTACAAAGGAAAACACCATGCTTGGATGGAAACTCATATTTTAAGTATTTTTTTAAAAATATTTTATTTATAATTTTTATTTTATAAGTGCACATATGTCATACAATGCCCATGGGGGTCAGAAGAAAGCCTTGGGTGCCTTGAAACTGGAGCTAAGAATGACTGTTAGCCACCATGTGAGTGGTGGGAATCGAACCTAAGCCTCTTGCAAGAGAAGCCAGTATTCTTAAGCACTAAACCATTTTTCCAGCACCATTTTAGACTTTTAGACTTCATGCTGTCATTCTTATAGAACCTTAAGCATATTCATCTTGCTGTTTATCTCAGATTTAGTTTCTTCACCTTACATATGTTGTGCTTTAGGGTTAGGTAAGCAAACTTTTAATTTCTATACATCATTTAGTGGTTAAATACTGCCATTAGACAATCATTTAATTCAAACTTTTATTTTAAAAATGTTATCACTTCATAGTTATTCATTGTTTGCTTGTGGTAGAATGAATCAATACATGCTTATCCCTAACCTTGTTAGACTGGGAAGTACAGAAGTGATTATCCTGCCACTCCACAGTTCACACATTTACACTTGACTTTTTTCTCCTTGGGAAAAGCCAAACACATAGCCAACTAATATGTAAGGCTTCTACAGGTGGGAACGTTAACATTTTGAAATTTTAAGTCATTCCAATAAAACATAATAAACTCTTTGCCTTTCTCTAAAAAGCTAGGGTTTACAGAACTTGCTTCATTTTCTGGCACAAGTGCAGGTTATGTAATTAATAGCGTGGTCAAAGGCATGTTTTTCTTCTTTTTTTTTAACTTCTATAGAAGCTCGTATTTTCCTTATTTTAGACTCTCACAGACCAAATCACAAAACTGAAATGAACTTCCTTTCAAAAGTACTATATGTATTCTCTAACCATAAATGAATGTTTTCTTAGCAAACAACATTTTATTAAAAGCTATAAGAGCATCTTTGGAATTTAGATAATGGTTGAAGACATTATGTTCACCATTCCCAGTGAGTGGCAGAGTCACCACAGTGCACAAGCTCAAAGAGTATTTATAGTGAAGTTATTTGGAGACCCCTTCTGGGATTTCACTGGTGAACTGGACATTTCTATAAAGAAAGCTCAGTCAGATGTTGGAAATCTAGATAAAATCAAATAACAAAATTTGTATGGATGGTAGGAGAATTTCTTTACATACACTTCCTTGAAATTTATCATATAGGGAAAAGATGTTACATGAAGAAATTCCTTCTTTTTCGGTTACTTTCCTCAAGGTTAATACCAAATGCCTGAATAGAGGCAACTTCAAGAAAGAAGACATATGGTTTTGTGGGCACAGTCTTTCACAGTGGGAAAGGCATAGCAACTGCCTGCTTTCCTCTGGATGGATCTTGAAAGAGGAAAAAGAATGTCAGCACTTAACTGGCTTTCTCTTTTTCCCTTTCATATTCGGTCCAGGACCCCAGACCATGGGATGATTCCTCCAACACTCAGGGTGGATATTATTCCTTTAGTTAACCTTCTCTGGAAATGAACCCAAAAGAGCTCCTCACTAATGCCCTAGTGATCTCTTGATCCGACCAATATGATTAAGAATATTAAACTTCTCACTTCTGAAGTGCCAGGGATGAACGGCAGTCACTTCTTGCTTGTCTTCTCTGTGTCTTCTAATTTTAGCATATGCAACATAAAAGTGAGCAAACTTATCATTTCATCTTCCAGATCTTAAAAAATTTGTGTCAATATTTGTTCAGCAACTGAAATGCATATAAGTACATAAAACTATTCATTACACATACACATAAATATACAACACATAAAAAATTCAAAACTGGTGGATTTCCCCTGTCTATAACTGATCGTGGTCTTATTTGTCAAGGACATCTGCCTTCTCGCCATCAATTAAATTTGTACTTTATTCCTGTCCAAATCCATACCTGTTTAGGATTCTTTCCCTTAACAACCTTAAATTTAAAATATTATCCCATTTTGGTTTTCAAAGAACAAAATCAATCATCTCCAACCAGATCTTTATCTACTGCTAGGTGCTATACAGAGCCCAAATATGAGATGGTAGTCTTAACTCCCAAACAAATGGAATGACTGTTAAGTCTCTTGTTGGAAGGACTGTCCCTTGGAATCTAAGAAAAAAAGCACTATAGTATAGAGGCTATTAAAGCTGCAAGATAAATACATACATAAATCTTAACAAATAGTGAACAATCTCTCATCACCTACCACTGGTTGCCTAAATCATAATTCTGCTATTGTAGTGGTATCAATGGTTTACTCAAACGACTATGACATCTTCATAAAGGTTGCTGAATCGTCACTGAGCCTGAAGTTAGTTACTCCATGTTCTGTTCACCTCTGTGAGGTTTATAGGTTTCAGCCCTGTGACTCTAGGTTTCTTACACTTCAAATAAGTTCCTTGGTGAGAGTAATATTAGCAATTTTTTGAGACATAAATAATGAGGTTTGCAAAACACAGTGATCTGCAAAGGCAAATTTATCTCTAAAATAATCCAAATATAGATTAGAAATTGCCACTATGTGCCGAACTGTCTATTGTAGTCAAGCTGCTGCTATTTGTCCATCTGGTTCTCAGAGGGAATAGTGCCACTTACCAGACCTCAGTATTAGTCTGTGCTATTGGCGAGTGAGGTATCCAGCACTGACTGTAGCCATACCATCCGTGGTGAGAGAAATTCACAAACCAATACAAAACTCCTAGGTACTTTTCTATGACCAAATTATGCACAAGAAATTGGAAGCACTGAGTAGGTGGAGGTGAGAAAGCTAACAACATCCACACAAAAGGATAGTCTGTCCATTGAATTTACAAGGATTTAACAGTGGATTCTCTTAGATGAGCAGTCATAAGAAACAGAGATACCTTCATACCCTTCCCTTAGGTCAAACATTTCCACACACATCTTTTTCCCCTCTTTCAACCTCCACAAAACAGCACTGTGTTTTCATTTAACAGCAAAGAGTCTCAGAAATCAAAAACAAGGACAAATATTTCATTATCACAGAATTTTTACTACCTTATATAGAAATTTTAAAATAAACCATTGATAATTTAGAGCTATTGATAACTTAAAAATCAAAGCTTATAGATACCAATCTGTATGTAATGTCTCACTAAAATATCATTTATAACAGCAACTTAAATATAAGATACATAAAGTAAACTTCATAAAATAAATATAAGATACATTAAAAAAGTTAAGAAACATTATTTAAGGACATAAAAGAAAATTTAGGGGTGGTAAAATGACTCAGTAGATAAACACCAAGCCGGACAACCCGAGTTCAACCACAGACACACATAGTGGAAGATAAGAACTGATTCCTACAAGTTGCCCTCTGATCTCCACACATGGTCTGTGGACTGCATATGCCAATACATATATATGTACAAATGTGCACTCACAATAGATAAAAGTAAATAAATTGTTAAATTAATAACGTTTGGCTCTTTTGAATCAAGATCTCCCCGTAGCCATAGTTGGACAGGAAGCTGCTATGTAAATCAGGTTGGATGCAATCTCACAGAGATCTCCCTGTTCTGCCATTCAAGTGTTGGGATTAAAGGCATGTATCACCATACCCAGAAAAGTAATAATTTTTTAAAGAAAGAAAAGTTCACATAAATCATCATGTATATTTTATGAATAGAAATTTTCATTTTCCTAAAATGATCAGTTTCCTTAGAAACAATGCATATATCCAGGGCTATTTATATCAAAATCTCAACATGAATTTTCTTGGCATTAAAATTTTTTAAAGTCTAAAATTACCTGAAAGAGCAATTTTTTAACATTTTCCAAAGTAATTCTAAAAGATGAACTACAGCAAGGTGAATTTTACTACTAGACTTAAAGCTTGGCTGTGAGAACATTAAGTCAAAATCTCAGGAGTAGACAGAGAAAGATAACCCACTGGAAACACTAGACGGACATATGTGCTAATTATCTCCTACCATGCATGCTGTACAGGGCAGTGTGGAAAGGTGGAGGTCACAAGAGATGGAGCAACTCCCCTAACACTCTTTTGGAAAAAAAACCCTAGAGGGTGGCTTTACAAAAAGAAGAAAATGACCCTCAAACACATTGAATATCTAATTTAGGGAATTATATTTTTTCACTTATTTAGATAAAAATGTAGGGGGATATCTTTAGAACTGCTAAGAAAAAAATATTTCTTACAGAATATAAAATCAAGCAAAAAAAAAGAGAAAAAATATATACACTTGATTATGCCACAAGTTAAATTTCTGTGATGTAAATTTTTGTCATGCACAGCAATTAATATGGTCCAAACTGGCAGCAGATAATATATATCATCATACCTAAACAAAGTTGTCTTCAGGAAATAAAAGCCTGTCAATAAATCAATATTTAAAAAATAATTGATACATATATATATCCAAGATATTCAGTCCCTGTAAAATAAGTCTGTCAAAAGTCATTATTTTAAAGGAAAAGTAATTCAATAAGAAAAATGAGAAAAGAATTAATTGAATTGAACAACCCATTCCTAGAGGAGGAAATAACTAATAACTATGGAAATCAGGCCACCTCCCAGGAAATTGGTAAAGTGTGAACTGAAACAATGAGCAGCTATTGCACAAGCATCAAATGACTGGCAAGATCAAGGAAGTCTGATATTACAATTTACAAAATAAAACTAATTTGGAGAGTAATTAGAAACCTAATGAAACTGAAATGAGCACATCTTACTCCTATAGCATTCATCTTCTTGGTTTGTACTATAGAAAAATTAACAAATATAACAAAATTCCTGGAGTTGCAAACAAACACCTCAAATAAAAGTAACAGGCAATAACTGGGTTTTTGCTCATGTTCATGCTATTAAATCACATAATTTCTGAAGTGACTCAAATATGAACACATTCAAGGTGATATTTTTTAAAGTGTAGTGTAGTTTAAATAAACAATAAATCCATGATGAATAGTTTAGGAAGAGAGACTTAGAAATGTAGTTGTTGAGTACAGGAATTTCATATGACTTGCATTCTCATGTAAAATAATAACTTTTAAAATTATTTTGGATATTAGGTTTATGGGATTATGGTATTAAATTTTGGTGTTTACTTTTCAAAATTAACAACACACAAAAGAGCAAGAGAAACAGAGACGGAGACAGAGACAGAGAAACAGAGAGAGAGAGAGAAGAGAGAGAGAGAGAGGAGAAAGAGAGAGAGAGGGAGAGAGAGGGAGAGAGAGGGAGAGCGTGCAGTTACCAGTAAAATAAAGAACAGGAGAAAGATGGATTAAATATGTCTTGAAATTTTGTAAATAGGAGCCAAAGAAATAGGGAAGTTTATAAAAATAAAACCGTGAGTAATAGAGAGTAAAGGCATTTCTTTTTCAGGGAGGTCGTGTGAAACAATATTGCTGAGAAACTGAGAAAGATTCACCTGAGAAATTTATGATACAAGAGAGAAAATTGCTAAAATAAAAGGGATGTATTGAAATGCCAGAGAGAAAGGAGTTCAATATAATAGTGAAGTCAATGATAGAGAAATGTTGTAGACCCTAAAAACATAAAGAAAGGATGCAAATTTATACTAACTGGAGACGAAGGTTGGGAGAGGTCAGCTAATGCAGAGTCATCCATGGCCAGTAGAAAGCTGCCAGAATCTGTTGTCACAGAAATTCTGTCTTCAGGGAGAATGCTCCACAGGATGTTGAGTTGACGCATAATTTTCCGGCACATTCGCTAGAAGTTTCTCGAAAAAGCAGTCACGACTTTACATGCACCCGCCTCCAAGGTCAGAGTTTAAGTCTGCATACAGGTGTTAGCTATTTGTGTTGCAATTTCTCCCTGTTCTAAATGTGTATCTCTGAAAAATAATCTTAACAGTGAAGCTGAAGTAACTATTTTAGTTTTGTTATAGCAAAAGTCAAGTTTTAACTCCTCCTTAGAAACTTATCCTACAAGGAATGTAGAATGGATACATAAAAATCTTGGAAGATGAGAGGGGAGGTTCAACTTAGCTTTAGAATTTATGATCCTCGACACATAGACCTGAGAGATGAACCTCAGCTGTCACACAATGTATATTAAGAGGACTTCCATGTCAGAAATGATAAAGCAATTCATATCTGATGGCTTCAATTTTCAGTTTGAAATATGAACCTAGGTCATCAGCAGAAAGTGATGAAGAGATGGTTTGAGAAGAAAAATTTGTTTTGAGGTGCTTATCTTGAACTATGATAAAAAGAGCTGCTAGAGACACAGGGAAGGATTCCTAGGCAATTCTTCTTTCAACTTAGTGGCCATGTGGAGAAGCAAAGCCAGTTATGTGTGAATTTTCTCAGATGGAGTCACCTTCGTAGGTGAATTCTGCAAAGATAGAGGTCATAATAAAAATTGAGGTAAATGAAAGAGAAGATTAAACCAGGAGAACCTAATGCATTCTTAAGAAAGTAGTAATAATATTGATAATGATAATTAGAGATCAGGTAAACCAAGGTATTTTTACTCAACTGAAAAACAAGAGCTATATAGAGAAAGAGAATATAATAGAGACTTTGGTTTGAAATCCTCAGCACTGGCTTACACTACCCAGTGTAAAGGAAGGAATGAGAGACTGTGAATGGAAATTAAGATGTTTAGTGTTATGGTTTTGAAGATGTTGTGTAAGATTTTAGAATTTCACTTATGCCTGAGTCACAGGTAATGCTATGCAATCTGAAGACATTAAGGAATGAGAGAATACTAGATTCTTCCACAGAATTCTTCCACAGAAATTAGGTCCCTGACTATGGAAAATAGAAAGATTTTCCACCGTGGAAGAAGAAACAGAAAGGAGGAAAGAGGAGGAGATACCAAGTGTATTTATAGAATACAGTATCCAGGAGAGGAAAAGACATCTCCACTAGATGACCAGAGTTTCATCAATGCAGGTCTGTCCAACACCCCTCAAAAAAAGCACAAATGATTTGAAACTGTAGTGCAAACCAAGAGGGATGAGTCCTGGTCACTAGATGAGAGAGCCGGGATAAAACCAGAACAGATCAACCAACAAATCCACATCATCCATGTCTGGAAAGGACATGCTATGTAAAATTTTTTCATTGCCATGACAAAATACTTGACAAGAAGCAACCTAAAGAAAGGAAAGATTTATTTTGGTGACAGTTTGTGAGAGTGCGGTGCATCTTGGTAGGGAAGCCCTGGTGACCAGAGCATGAACTAAATGGTTGTACAGTCTATGTGCTCAGGAAGCAGAGAGAGGTGACTGAACTAAATGGTTGTACTGTCTATGTGCTCAGGAAGCAGAGAGAGGTGATTGCTGATATTTCACTCAGTTCATCCTTCTTAATCAGTCCAGGTTCCCAGCCCATGAAATGGTACTGCCCACATTCAGAGTGGCTCTGCCCATGTTAACTTAACCTGTCTGGAAATGCCCTCACAAACATACCCACAGGAGTAATTCTAGGAGGTTCTAAGTACCTGGTCCCTACCAAGCTGGCAACCAAAATTAACCATTAGAGACAATGAGAATGGACAAATTGCCATGGATTGTCTTATTATATGTAAAAAATAGCTTAAGATTATTCAAAAAGATGTTTGGAGAATTAGTTCAAAGATCCAAAGATCCAAAGACCCTAGCTGAAAGGAGAAAGACCGGAAAACTATATCTGATTATCAATGAGAAAGAAGTGAGCCAGGTTGGCAACAGCTCACCAAAAGACATAGACTCCAGACTAGCAAAATGACTGCAAAGTATGATGGGACCATGCCTCTCCCTGATTTCAAGAAGGTTGCCAGAAAAAATGACAATATGGACCTATGGACCTCAGGGAAGCAGCAGTCCAGTATAGGCCTATTCTCCTCTCTCAGAAGAACAGGAGATCTGGAGTTGGGAGACCCACGGGCTTTAACATCTTCATTTCCCAGATTGCTTCCTCATAAGAAACTGAAGGGATAGTAAGAGCAGAGAAAACAACAATATTCATGAGTTTGTAGGTCAAGAGTCTGGCCAGTTGGCTTGTGGGTGCTGAGCAAAGTCAAGTTCTCAGACCAAGTTTCAGTGCCAATACTGAAAAAGGAAGTTCAAATTTTAAAAGATGACCATGGGACTTTCTTTTCTCTCAAGTTGGTATATCCGACTCAAAGGAGGGACTTTGTAAAACACCAGTTCCTCAAAAGCTTAACGCGCAATCTTTCTGCCGCCTCTTCTACAACAGACCCTGAGCCCTGGGTGGGGTTCTTCTCCAAGAACCCACACTCTGCAGACCTAGAGGAGGGAGTGCATGACCATATGGAAATAGAGTCTTACAGATTCCTAGGACCTTGCTCATAAGAATCTACAGTTATGGTGGCACCATGCACAAGACCCATGCAAAATCAAGCAGTCAAAAACCCAGCATAGAACTGGAGAAATGGACGGCAGGCCCCAAACAGCTGAAGAACTACTGGCAGCTGATTACTGCTGGGTTAGGGAAAGCTGATCCTTTTTAAGGAAGTGACCCTGGGTAGGCTGACTGGGCCCCAGTGGATGAACTTGCACTGAGGGATGTATGATACACTAACTTGACCTGATTGGCCTTATCCTTAACAAAATGCATGGAATCTGGTCAGGGAGGCTATGGGAGATGGGAGAGGGGGTTTAAGATGATTAAGATGTTTTTATATGAAATACTCAAAAGTTCAATAAAATATTGTCTTCAAAATCTTAACACACTCAAGCTCTAGACCAAAACTTTTCTGACACCTGCACCAACTTCCCCACTCACTCTTATCTAGAAAATAGAGTTCAAATCCAGGACAGTCACAGAAATGTGCATCAGGTATAAGTTCCAAAAGAACACCCGATTGCATAGCCATCACCATCATGGGGGGGAGAATTATTCAATAGCCTCTCTACTTTAGATGAATAGCACCTGATAGAGTTATCATTACTTAGAAATGACAATCATGGGTAATACAAGTTTGGAACCAAAAGTGTAAAAAGCATTTGGGACAAGTAGAATCTTCCCAGAAGAGATTGAGGAAAGGATTTTAACACAAGAAACACTGTGGAAGACAAGACTTTGGAAGTATAATCAACAGTAAATGGAAAAGAATTTTAACAAAACCTTTCTGACTCTCGTGCAAATGAATGAAAACAAGAACTTCCAAAACAATTAAAATGTTTCATGCATTTAAGGAGAAAATAAAACAATATACTGTCTGCAGGAACAAAATATACTCATAAGTACACACGGAAGAGGCAAGCGCATCAAGGAATAAAAGCAGGACATGAAGATAGATATCAGAAGGTAAAGGGATGCACTCTGGGAATATAGGAAAGAAAGACTAGGAGACAGGGGATACAGATGGCTTCTGGGAAATGGAAAATGTAGACAGGTGACCCTAGAGACTTCAGGAGAAAAGTAGCCCAGCCAACACTGATGTCAGCCCTGGTTAGACCTGTGAATTCTCAAACAGGAAGACAATCAATCATCCTTTGTGGTGGTTTCAAGCTGCTGACTTCACAGTGATTTGTAATAGCAACAGTAGGGACTTAAAGCCATTGGTTTCTAATATTTAGAATCAATAGAGAGATATGATTCTGAAGGATGAGAAAAAATATGAAAACTTTTAATCTACAATTTACAACATATTAAAAGGTCTGCTTAAAAAAACTAAAACAGGGCCTGGAGAATTGGTTCAGTGGTTAAGAGCACTAGAAGCTCTTACAGAGGACCCAAGTTCCGTTCCCAGCACCCACATGGTGGCTAAAAATGGTCTGTAACTCCAGTTCCAGGGGATCTGACAGCCTCTTTTGTCATTATGTGGATGGGTGCTCTTACATACAGGCAAAACAATCATATACACAAAATAAAATCAATAAATATTGTTTAAAAGAAATATAACAGCTCAAATTATTATGTTTAAAAGTAACATTACATTAAATTTCCCAAATATTCCCAATGATTGGTTTCATTTCCTAAACATTTGTAGTTTTTAAGAAGTCTTTGACAATTAAACAACTATATATGTCTCAATGTGTCTATGAGCTGCACATAGTCAATAAACAACATTTATTGCATCAAAGGTCACACTTTCTCATTTGACATCTCTGATACTAGAAAAAATTTTATAAATGGCAATGAAATATGATGGATTAAAGAAAAATGTTTGCTATCACATGGCCTTACTATTTTAAAAACAAAAGAAATTATGTGTTTCTTACTTACTGTCTGGGGAAGTAGATGGAAATGTCAGTCCAGAGACTGTCTAGGTTTTAAGGAGCATAAATCCCTTTTTGTTTATTGACTGGAGAATTTCCCACAATGTACTTTGACTGTATTCAGATCTTTTCCTCCACCTCCACCCCTCTTTACTACTCTTCAAGTTCATGTCCTTTGTTATTAGATGTCATTTTTAAAAGTTCTGTGGAGTCTATTCTACCTCTCCTCAGCAGTCTTGGCTGTAGGAATCTGGTCAACCCACCAGGCATTACACCAATAAGGAGAACTGCCTCTCCTTCTCCTAGCACCCCTCAGTTGACAATAGATTCCAAACAAGGGTTTGTGGTTCCTACTCACTTCCCCCATTCATATTGGGTCCCTGCCTGGCTTAGATTTAGACAGGTCCATAGACTGGGATATCATGGTATCATAAATGCTATGGGTCCATATCTATATTTATACTCTGCTGTTCAGACAACAGTTTCCTTCAATTAATCTACCACCTCTAGCTTTTAAAATCTTTCCACTCCCTCTTTGCAATGATCTTTGAGCCTTGGAAGGACAGGGTGCCATATAGGTGATCCATTTAGAGATGATCAGTCTATAGTCTGTTTTTCTCTGCACACTGACCAGCTGTGGCTTTCTGTGTTAATCACCCTGACTTGGAAGAAGTTCCCTTCTTCAGTGAGAGCTGAGACATAAACTAATTTGTGGGCATAACAATAAATCATTGGGAGTCAGTTTAATATTATGGGTATTTAGCAGAATAATAATAGTAGTAGGTTCTCCCCTATAGCCTGTGACCTGTTTGGAAAGAGAAGAGACATAAAATCAGGTTCAGATCTGAATATTTTTTTGAGATTTGGAATTGTATTCAACAGACTTACTTTCATAAAATCTTTTAAATTATAGAACAGAAAAGTTTTTTTTAATTTGTTCTTTTTGAGAATTTCACAGAGGTATTGGCTTTGCATTATTTTCTTCCCTCCCAGTCCCCTTAGAACCTGTCCCATGTCCTCCCACTCATTTTCAATTTCTTGTCCTCTTCTTTATTATTGATATATATATATATATATGGCTGTCCATTGGAATTAGATAACCTCTCAGGGAGTTGGTCCTTAAAGAAAACTGATTCGCCCTCTTTCAGCATTCATCAATTGTCTGTAGCCCTTCATCTTGAGGTGGAATATCATGACAACCACCTACTGAGGCATTTCATTAGTGTAACTTCCTATCATTGGTACAGCTTCCATATCATGTCTAGAATGCACTAAATATCATGTGTCTGGTTCCTCTGCCTCTTATGTTCTTTCCATCCCCTGTTCCATGACGCTCCTGCAATCACGTGTAAAGGTTGCATTGCTGATATGTCAGTAGGTCTCAGGACCAACATCACTTATTATCTGCAGTTGATCTGTCATGGAACTTTCCATCTGTTGCAGAAGCTTCATTGATGAGTGGTGAGAGGTACTCTTCTCTCTAAATGCAGGAATTGTGTTTAGAATATAATAAAAAGTTATGTTGGTTTAGGGAACTGACAAAATAGGGTTTCCCCTAGGATCTATGACCTCTCCAGCCATGTGTATTTGGCTATATTTACAGTTCACACATGATTTCCCTTCCATTCAGGGCCTTAAAGTTCAGTTAGACAGCAGTTGATTACCCTCCCTCAAATAAAAGTGCCACTACTGCATCAATAGATAGTTCTCCTGTAGTTACAGTTCATAGACATTACATCTGCTTAGTATCATTCATTGGTTTTCTCCCTTAGCTGATTTCATAGTATCTTCTGATACTATGATGCCTAATCTTCAGGGAGAAGACTTCCAGATCAGTACCAGTTCTACTGTTCCAAGTCCTTTGTCCAAAGTATGCCCTGTTTTCAGCAATAGGGTCTTCAAGTTCTTGGAGGCAAATAAGAGCTGTGACAGTAGCCTGGAAGACTCTCAGACTCTCCTGACCAACAACTGAAAGGGAGGTTTCCCATGTCCAGCACTGTGCTTTCGTGTATTAGTTCACTGCAGCAAGGTGCCACTGTGTTCAGTATGGGTCTTTCCATGTCAGTATTAGTCAGGAAATCCCTCATAGGCATGCCCATAGGTTAATCAAACCTATATAATCCCTAAGAGATGTATCAAGAGGCTTATTTAATGAGTGATTCTAGATCCTGTCAATTTTACAGTCAATGTTAGCCATTACACATGGCTATGAATTTCCCAGCTGACAAAACTCAAAGTTCAGACTCAAAACCTGTGAATGCAGAGCATGCTTTCTTCGGCATCTTCGCCTTCTTAGGTAGAGGAGCAATCACAGTGCATTAGTGACTATATCTGGCTGCCAGTCTTCCTGTCAGCATTAGAATGGAACTGCACACACAGAAAGGAGGCCATTAGTCATTCTGAAGAAACCCTGAATGACACCCATTTAGCCATAAGGACAGGATGTAGGGGACATGTCTCAGAAATTCTCATGCAGGGACCTTTACATTATAGTTATGACTTCGTCCCTGTTATCAAAGCACTGTCAGCAAGCACTTAAGGACTCAGCAGTCTGTTAAATGCCCTGTAGGCCAGTGAGAATTTCTCTCACTCAAGAAGCAGAAAGTCAGACACTTTTAGTTTTCACAGGATGCCAGACTTCTTGGCACAGGTCAGAAAGTGACCCATTCACATGTCCTCTGATCTGTGTGAAGTCTGACATGATCGGCAGGAAGTAAAGACTTCCCAAAGGTAACCACTAAAGTACTTCCTCCATTCCTGTAACAAATGCAACATTCTGATTCTCAATCACAAAAGCAAAATGGAAAACAGACAAAAACCTCCTGTATTTGAAGCATAAGCCATTCTTTCAAAGGAGACATAGAGAGGAACTTGAAAAATTTCCATAAATAAATAAATAAATAAAGGCTTGGGAGATGATTCAGTTTGTTGAACCATTTGGGTAAGCTTCAGGGCCCGAGTTTTGATCTGTAGCACCCACCTAAAAGCAAAGTATGTCACCCCAGTGTTGGTAGAATAAAGATAAGGGGTCCCCTGGCTCCCTGATCAGTCAGGTTAGCCAATCAGTGAGTTCCAGAATCGTTGAGAGACTCCATCTCAAAATATAAGGTGAAGAACTACAGAGAAAGACACTTGAAGTTGATCTCTGGCCTCCACATGCAGGCTTGTACATATGCACACACAAGAGAAGAGGTTTACACTGGGCACCTGACTGGAGGAAGACAACTAAGTTGGTTTGTGTAGTTTGGGTGCTCCTGTGGAAAGAAGTGAGACCTCTGCATAACAGGAATGTGAAACAGGAACTGAGACTCTCCCCAGCTCTTGAGTTGACTGTCAGTGAGGAAGCCACCAGGTAGCAAGGTAGGGAGGTAGCAAGAAGCTGGAGCTGAGGGCAGACAGAGCAGGTAGGTCCGACTTCTATCTTGTGATCTTCACCTCTGGCCTCCTCTAAGGAAGCTGAGAGGACTGAGGCCCCTTGCTGAGAGGAAAAAGGGCTCTCCCTCTTCTATCTGTGTCAAAGGAGGAGACTACATCTTACATGTACTCTAGAGGCCAGAGAAAGGAGACAATCAAGACAATAAACGACATTTTTGTTTGTTTGTGAAACAGGATGTCATGTAGCCCAGGCTGCCTTCAAACTCACTAGGTAGTCAAGGATGACCAGGTTCTGTTTATGTGGTCTTGGGGATCAAGCCCAGAACCTCAGCCATTCTAAAAAAGCACTCTACCAAACCTAGCTACATCCTCAGCTCCAAAGACATTAAAATTCCAATCTAAGCTACTGACATTAAACAACAGCACCTTCTTGAAGTTCTGTGTGTCATAATGGAGAAGGGGTACCCTACCACATCTTCCTTCCTGGACTATTGTGAGGGTGACCTTGAAATGAACTTCTGAAAATGTCCAGAAAGATGAAAGTGATTTGGAACAAAGACTTTTGAAGCTGAAACAGACAAAATTAGCCAGGAGCCATGATGTCACCTAGGGACAATCATGTAAATCCAGGCACTATCAAAAGGCACTCAGAAACCTAGACTCCTTCCAGCTGGGTACAGACCTCACAGTGCTGGACTGCAGGCCTCGTCATTATCAACTTAGAGCCCAAGCAGCATTTTTAAAGGTGCCCCTTTGAGTGCGCTAGTCCCCACGAAATGTTTTTTGAAGGTTTAGCAGACTGTGAGCAGCTCCTGGAGGAGGACTGACCAAGTTTCTGTCCCTTCTTAAAAAAATAAAAATAAAAATTACAAACATTGTCATAGAGTTTTGTAGCAAGCCATGATCTCATGGAACAGTTTAGAAATTTCCTTCTTTCCCTGACCAATAAGAACTATTTTAAAAAGAAAATCATCAAAGGTATACTAGTACGAATCTTTAATCCCAGGCAGAGACAGGCAGATTTATGTGAGTTCAAGTTCAACCTGGTCTACATAGAGACTTCCAGGCTATCTGAGGCTACATAGTGAGAATCTGTCTCAAAGGGCAAATAAAAATAAATAAAATTTGGTCATTTATTGATGTTCTTAATTATATTCTCAAATATTAAGTCCATATATATATGATTGTATATATGTATATTTATTTGCAAATACATGGTTTTATGTATACATTAAAGACTGATTTATGGAAAGGTGTTTATTCATAATGAAGATATGCAGATATGTAACTTTATGAAAGTAGAAGCCTACAAAATGTCAAGGGCCCATGAAATTCACAGTGAAGCCCTGTACTCTTCTTTTCTAGTCCTTTTTATAGTTGTCTCCAACCCATCCTTTAAGGCTCAGTTGAGGGAGTAACTTCGGCAATAATACTGCTTTGAAATAGGAGAGCAAATGTAAAGGAATTTAGGAGGTGAATCAACACAGTCATCAGCTGCACACAGGGATAGGAGCAAAGTGAGCCAGTCAGGACTGTGGCCGGTGTGTGAGGACTGCCCTCCTTGCTGCAAGGCCTCCAGCAGCAAGATGAAAAATGAGCAGGGCTGTTGGGCAAGGCAGGAGCAAACCCAAATGACTTTACAAACATAATATAGAAGGAGGGAAATCCATAGACTTTCATTTCCTCTCTCTGGGTATGGAAAACACTTATCTGCTAATCAATTCCAACAATTGATTAACTAATAGGAAGCTGCATTTACAGCTGTAGGAAATGGTGAGTTCCTATTCCTAGGAAATAACGTCCTGGAGGAAGAAAACGGAACAGGCAAGCAGAAAGGGACAGGGGGCATCCTTCCTTGGAAGAAGTCATTCAGGGAATGTATGCTCCCTCTTTCACTACAGAAGTACTCTTGCAGACTTGCTTCTTTACAACACATATATGGTTAAAAACATTTTCCAAGAAATGCAAAAATAGTTTTACCTATTTTATACATTCAGAACATATCTGCGCTCTCTCTCTCTCTCTCTCTCTCTCTCTCTCTGTGTGTGTGTGTGTGTGTGCTATGATTTTGCCCTCTCATTGTCTTTGACTGGAAAAAAAATACATGTATTTAATCATTAACAATTAAAATTTGATATCTATTTACTAGAATATTCCTATAATTTTTAATTGAATAGTAGGATTCATTTAAGTAATCACATTTTAAAACTTCAAGAGCTTAGAATGAGCTTCTACTAACTACTTAAGCACTCCCCTAGGTATTATGCTGTTAACATGATGAAGAAATTAAGTCTTCCTAAGTGTACTTAGGAATATACTTCCTAAGTATAATCCACATGGGTTTTGACTAAATGGAGGATAGATGGTTTCCCAGGGTTTATAATGACTGTTAAGTGTTCCAAGATTTCAGATGGCAACTTGTTCGTATTCAAGATCTTGGGAAATGTCCAGTATCTGCCGAGCAGAGAATAAAAAACTAGAGGTGAAGAAATCTAAATTAGACAACAAGGGGCTAGAGAGATCATCCACTGGTTAAGAGCACTGGTGGCTGATCTTCCAGTAGAACCCAGTTCAGTTCCCAACACCCACATGGAGACTAACAATCCTCCATAACTACAGATCCCAGAGGATCTGATACCCTCTTCTGACATCCAGGAGCATTGTATGCATATGGTACACTTACATACAGACAGACAAAAACACTCATAAGAGAGAACAACACAGTTGCTATAAACAGTTTAAATAACACAGTTTCCATGAGAATGTATGCCTTTAGTTGGTTTTCTGTCACTATAATAAAATAACTGAGATAACTAATTTATGAAGAAAAAAGGTTTATTTGGGTTTATGGTCTTGTTTGCTTTGGTACTCTGCGGTTCTCGCTTGTTGGGGAGCACTCTAGAGAGAAAAGCCATTCATGTCATCGACCAGCAGACCAGGAGGGACAAAGAGGACTGGAGCCCACATTCCCTCCAGAGGGCAAACCCCTCTTATGGTTAAATATTGACTGTCAGATTCACTGGTTCTAGAATCATCTGGTAGAGAAGCCTCTGTGTAGGCCTGTGAGGACTGTCTAAATTAGGTTAGGCTCTGGGCCTGTGTGTACGTGGTGGTCCAGATTATGTTAATTGAGGTGGGAAGACATGTGTTGATTGTAGGACACAGAAAAACGGAGAATGCAGCTCAGCACCAACTTTCATCACTTTTCACTGGACTCACTGAGAAATGCATTATTTTGGAAGTAATGTAGACATACACACACACACACACACACACACACACACACACACAGCACAGCACATTTGCAATAAATTTATTACGTTCTTAGGAAATCTATCTCACCCCAAATCCAACAGTGATTATATCACAGGCTACAAACTTACCTGATAATTGTTTTGTTTCTTATAATTTCTCTCAATAAAATCAGGTTATAAGACCCGTTAACTCCACATTATCAAGCTGGCTCTATTGGTTTTATAAAACATTTTGATATATGAAGCTTAAATCATCCTGCATCTGCTTATACTTTAATTCATTTCATTAACGATCACTAGTTTGAACAGCTCTACTGTTTTAGAAACACTATTTTTAATACATCCTGCATTTTCTTTTTAAAATCAGGCTCTTATGGAACTTAAAAAAAATGAGGTAGGGTTGCATTTTATTTTATACACAGTTTGGTTTGATTCACATTGCTGTTTATAGGACTACAGTATAGTTGTATTCTCAAATCAATGCAACTTACTGCAGAGAATGCATAGTCCTTGTGCTCCATTTATGCACCCAGTCACTAAATATAGGGCCATATTTCCTCAGTCACCACAATATGATGGTATAAGTACATCAGAACATAGTGTATAGAACAGAGTGGTTTTCAAGCCCCAAACTGGTATTTTCTTTCTTTTTTAAAATGCACACTGAGTCCATTTAGAGCACATGAAGTTGAGAGAGAAAGTTGGGGGGAGGATTGAAGGGGAGTGTTATTAAAATTTCTCTCTGGGAGAGGCAGACTAACTTAACCTGCCTCTCTCTCCCTGCTTGCAACCCAAAGGGTCCCCCTTCCCCAGGCCTCGTAACAAACACACAAATTCCTCCACTCGCAGTTAAACAGATTTTAGCTAGTTTACTTGGGCTTACTAACAGAGCAATGGGTAAGGGGTTACTTACAGAACATAGGCGCCCACCCTCCCCTCCGCAAGTTACATTACTAATCCACGTGGCTGGGATCTTGCAACTTCCCGGTGAACAGATCCAAATGGCCCATGGGGGAGGGGAGAGAAGGGCCGGCCTCCTGGCGCCCCAAGTTTAAATACCTTTAGCCCCTCCCCTTCTCACATCCAAGGCCAATAGACCGGGTGGGTGGGGCATAGGATTTTCCCAGCTCATCCATCTGCTCGAGGTGGTCTTGGGTGATACCACTGAGAGGGGTGTTTGTCCACCTTTTCCCTCGGAGAAGCAATTCACTCCACAGGGAGGGAGTGGGGGTGGATTTGATCAGAACACATTATATGCTTGTATGAATATTAAAGTAAACAAAAACTGGGCTATAAAAAATTTCAGTTTTTCAGTCAATAACAAATACTAAGTATAATCGGAAGTAAAAATATGTCGCTTGACAAAAATTCATTAATCTTGTTTTGGACTTTGTTATTTATTTCTTGAGTCTATCAGACAATGAAAAATAATGACTAAAAGAAGTAAAGCAAGAGAGTCAGAGAGAGATAAACACATACAAAGATAGAAAGCGAGAGAGAGACAGAAAAACAGAAACAGGGACAAATGGAGAATGGAATAAAGAAATGCCTTATTATTAGTGTTTCTTTACACTCATTTGATCTGTTGGATGTTCAAGCTTAACTGTTGGCTTTATGTTCTGCAGTTACTAAAACCCTTTTAATTTTGCTTAAGTGGAAATCTCAAACATAAGATCATAATTTTCTTCAATTGTCAATATCCTTAAAATGTATTTGATTATTGTGTTCTATATTTTTATTACATTAATCATATCTGTCAAATGTCAGGAATACTTTTAATAAAACAAGCCTTACACTAAAATAAAATAAAATTAAATTTAACAAAATAAAATAATAAAATAAGAGTTCAAACTCAACTTGGACTTCTCACTCTTTGTTGTTATCTAATTTAAGGACAGGACATCTCTGCACGTTCTGTAGATCATCATGGGCCAGGTGCAAGTGGTGCCCCACATTCCTTCTGTGATTGTTAATCTTCATTGTCAGCATAGGCACTGAATCCACTAAGGTATCTAGTGGGCAGGCCTCTGAAGGTATTGCCGGAAGAACTGAGAGGAGGAAACCCTCCCTCGGCGTGGTGGCACCTCCCAGTGGCAGGCCAAGATACAAAGAGGTCTGAGGAAAAAAGAAATCACTGCTGCTTCCTGCCTGCCTTTGTTTGCCCCTGCTTGTGGACCTGTCGACCCCACCCTCGCTGCCACCGCCATCTTTACTTGATGCAAAAGTTCAATTAAATCTGGAATGAAGACTAGCAAGAATCTTTCAGGCCTCCAGCCCCACACTGGGGCTGCTGAGTTATCCAGGCACACGGACTGAGCGGCTCCTGGGCTGTCACCTCCCAGCACACAGATGACCTTTGCTAGGTTACCAAGTCCCAACCTGTAAGCCCCTCTAATAGATTCCCTTTTGCAATATATGTTGATTCTGTCAGTTCTGTTCCTCTAGAGATCACACATCCCTAGTGGTATTTTATAGCTACCAGCTTGCTCTTGCAAATAAAGTTAGGTGTACTCTGACCTCCAGTTTGGATCTCCTAGGAGGAAATTCTTAATCACCTAAGTGTTCAAAGATAGGCATAAATAAATATTGAAGAACATCTTGTCCTAAATTATAACTTAAGGATGTGATGGAAATTCAGAATAGATCTAGGGTAGTTGATACACAAATATACTTTCTCTTAAAATGCTGGGACTTCAAGAAGTTCTTTGAAAGCACATTCTCTTACTTATTCGAAGGACCCTTCATAGAAACCTAAAACACAAGTTCTCTACCACATATAGATTAACAGGCTGGCTTATTGTAGCCCTGAGGGCAAGGGAGGCGTCATACTCTGGTACAGTCCCTTGATCCCTCCATGAACCTCCACACTGATTTCCATCAGCTGGATACCAAAAGCTATAAGCTAAATTCTAGCACCTTTGATGACTGACACTCACTAGGATGGTTAACTCCATCCGTCCTATCTTCTGTCCAAGTGTTTTTAATTTGAAGATCAGGTTGTTTCTAAATGATCATTGCCAATCTTTCAGGAAATTTCCTGAAAGCTCAGCTCCCACCTCATTGCTCTGGGTTTCTGTTGCCCTCACTCATCCTATTTTTCTCTCGGGCAATTTTCCTGAAACCCTCACCAGACTCAAGTACCCTATGCAAGGTCTGGGCTCCACAAATCTTCATTTTATAGCCCTATAAACACACGCACGCACACACATACACACACTCTTTCACAGTTAAAACTACAAGCAAAAGATGAAATTCCAGAAGCTTCTTCATCTCTGTCTTTTCTCTAACACTTATACCTTTTTGCTTTGCCTTTGTGGTATGTAATTCCACTAAATTCACGTCGTCTTTCTTTGTGTGGGAATTGACAACAAGCACAGAGAGTGCTAAACTGATCCAGAGACTTGGGACAGAGTTCAGGAACCCTAAAACAAGGCCCAAGTTCCCTCCACCCCTCTGGGTGACTATGGCCTGCTCAGATAGGTGACACCAGCAGGAAATAGAATTCTCACTCATGGAGGGATTAAGGAAGCACATGGCAGACACAAATGCATGAAAATCGATCTTGGGCACCTACTTAAGCCATGGTTACTTAATCATCAATATTTAACAACTTTTAAAATGGGACCATGTCAAAGATTTCTTCAAATTGCAATTTGTTGGTTCATTTAGTTTGGGATAAATGTGCATTTTGCTGTCCATGTGGCACTTTCTCAAGGAATCAAATCAAAGGCAGCCTACTAAATGTGGAATCATTTTCCCCACATTTCCCAAGTCTGTCAAACGTAGCCTGGGAAACAAAGGTTAGAAGCCATCTTGGAAAGGTCAGTCAGCTTCACTTTCTATAAAGAAAGAAAGAAGAATGAGAGAGAAATGAAACCATGCTGCGTTGTTGATAGTTCAGGTTGTTAACCAAGGGCTTCTTCCCAGCTTCTAATCACCTCCTCCCCACCAGCCCTCCATTTCCCAGGGACTGGAGGAGGGCAAATTAGATCATATATTTGAAGTGCTTGGTCTCCTTGTAGGAAAAGGGCCACATAAATCCTCAGTGTTGTCACTTTCCATCCTTTCCATGCCTTTGACCTTAGCTCACTGAAAGTAATTTATAACTTCTTGTAAGGGCAGCTGGGAATAGCTTCATCTACTGCTCTGGCATACAGGCCTGAGGCAGGAGCACCAGCTAGTCACACTCACTTGACCACAGTACTCCCCTCCACTGCCTGGAGAAACATAATTATAACTACAACAGCAGCTGTCAGCAGCCCTGTGACTGTGGCGCAAGTGCTGAGTTACTGTCTGATTAAGACGGTAGGCTGTCAGAATGCTG
The DNA here is from genome assembly GCA_035773235.1 of Eospalax fontanierii. Taxonomy (NCBI): domain Eukaryota; kingdom Metazoa; phylum Chordata; class Mammalia; order Rodentia; family Spalacidae; genus Eospalax; species Eospalax fontanierii. Next base: position 47,883,050 of record CM069529.1, on the reverse strand, counting down.
CCTCCCACTTATCTGGCATCCTCTGGTCAAACACAAGAGAGGAGTCTGCTGAAATTGTAAGTTCTTTGGATACTGAGGAGGCTGGTTCCATAGGAAAGTGCTGCTGCATTTTCCCAGGTTCATTATGGTGAAGGAATCAAGAGTGAAAAACGGATGAAGAACCTTCAGAAGGCTGACAAATAGAGGAACAGATAGCAAATAACACAAACTTTTCTAGAAGGTACTCAGTTAATGGATTCTTGTCCTGTTTAATAATGTTGTTCTTAGGCGTCCAACTTTCCTTCAAATTGGTATGCCTGTGCACAGCTGTAAACTTATTTATTACTTGGGAGGGTGAAACAGGACTATGACCTTGAGGCCAGGGTAGCCTATCTAGCAAGTATAATGGAAAATACATTTTTTGTAAAAATCCAAAGGACAAAATCAAAAGGTTACCCCTTTATTTTAGTTTTAGATCTGTGAAACAAAGTTTCGATTTTGAAACAATTCAAATTTTAAAGGAAAGTTACAAGATAGCATCAAGAACTCTGTTTACCATTTACTCAGATTCCCTAAATACTTACACACTTTGCCTTCTCATTCTATCCCTTTGAAATGATATTCTTATTATATCATTTAAGAGTATGATAACACAGTAGTTTCTATTATCATTTTTATTAAATGTGTCCTTTGACATCTTCTTATATTTCTGATTACTATCACCCACTCTCCATTATTGACCATTCCCTTCTCCTTTCCAAGTCTCCTTCCCACATTCATGCCTTTCTTCCCACTCTGCCAGTCACAATCTTCTCATTTGCATCCTCGAACCTCTTCTAATTCACTTTCCTTCACCTTCCTACCAGTTTTTTTCCTTAGAATTCTAGTAGCCTGTTTCCATAACTCTTCAGAAAACTCGTCTCTGACTGGGATTTCCACGTATACGTTTCTATGAGCTGTCTTTGTATATTTAGACATCAGAGAAATTCTGAAATGTGAGGATCAGAATATTTCAAGGGTTTGGGGGTAACCAACATTGACATCACCAGTGTAAGTGACATGTGAGGAAAGGTGACAAAGTCCAGAGGGATTCCTGCTGTCGTAGGCTGAGGGGTTGAAACCAGCTCCAGCCTAAAGCAAGAAAGAAGGTGCAAAGTGTTATCACTACCCAGATACCTGCTTTGCTGAGGGTTTCTATGACTATAGGCGGCTTCTCAGCAGGGGCCACATGAGCACTCATCATCTAATCCAAAGAGCTTTTTCAGTCTTGCCTTTCATGACTCCTCCAGCATCACCCTATTCTCAAATGAAGTTTAAACCTTATAGACTTTCAGTGGGGTTATTTTGTCCATGACACCATCATACCCAGAAATATATTTCATCCTTTGCTTATTGGAAAATTCTGTTTTATCTTTATAATTCATTAAAGGTTAATTCCTTCTTTTGAGGCATTCTTTCTACCAGTAAACACATGTCCCTTTTTAAATACATACACTTTTTCATCTCAATATTATGTCTTTACAAGCCTATAATTATGTCCTCATGTTTGTATACTCTGCACTGGACTGAATTTTTTCCTCCAGGAAAATCCTAGGTTTTATACATAGAAGATCTTAGTTTTTACACATCATTTCATTCCTATTCAGCAACCTGAGCAAAATATACTTGCACATTGCTTTTTTTTTTACTTAGTTCAAATTAAACAATACAACTGGGTGGTAAAGGATTAGAGACAAGTGAGGAAGAGAAAGTAAACATGGATGAGAATTACAGATCTGGTTTGGCAGAGTATTCTCTGCTGTGAATTTATGTTTCAAATTAAGAAGAAGCTACAAGAAGAGACACAAGATAGAATATTATTCAGTATTCAACACATCCAAATCCCTCCCCCTTTCCAAGCTTTTCACTGAATGTAATGAAATCTAGTACGGGTTCAGATCTGTATAACAAACATTCGTCTAATACTATGCTGTGGACTGTTCCGAGGGTTTTACCAATAGTAACTCTCAGCAGATCCCCTGAAGCAGGTGTGGTATTTGGGTCTTGGAACAGCTCATATGCTATAAAATCCTAAGAACCTTAAGTAGTATTAGGTTATGTGGGTTCTATCCATATTTAACTAACCAAACAGACACTAAAACTGAATTTTAAACATGTATTTGGTTTTAAATACTCTATAATATATTGACATGCATGCTATAATTTGTTAAAAGAAACCCTTTCCATATCAGGAGAAAGGATTGTAAAGACTGGCATTGTTTCCTGCTTTTTTCAACATCTCTAATGTGTGCCTTATAAGGTTGAGCTGAATTCTTTTGCTTTTACATTCAATAATTATGATATATCGAGTTCAAGTCTATGAAGAAAATTTGGCCTCACACAGAAATGTAATTAAAAGAGTAGAGGAGATTCTTCTTATGTAAGGGTACTTTTTTATGTGCCCAAATGGACAAGTGCTAATTTCTTAAGGATCAGTTGCAATGTGAATCTGAAAGCTCATTATGATGGTCAATATTGTCAAAAAAAGAGAATTTTCTAGGAGTCAAGACTGTAGGTATAACTAGAAGGGATTTCTAGATCAGGTTAAGTGAGATGCGATCATCCATCTTAAATGTAGGCTGAACCAGTCTGTGGTCTGGTGTGCCAGACTGAATAAAATCAAGAAAGCTACCTGGGCAGGTGCACTCATCTCCCTCTGTTTCCTGACTGACTCAGTGTGACTTTTTGCCATGACTTCTCCACCATGATGAACTATACTTGAGCTGCAAACCAGAGTAAACCCTTCATCTGTAAGTCTCTTCTTTCAAGATTTTTTTGTTGTTATGCAAAAAGTAACTAAAACACTTATGAACAATACTTATGCACTGTTATATTGAAATTCATTGATCAGCTTTTACTTGGAATAGATCTTACACACATCCTTGGTGCGGCACCAGAGGTTGGGATGTCATGCATTGGCTCAGGCTAGTTTCAGACTTGCTGCAATATTCCTGCTTCAGCTTGCTTAGTGATTGGGTTACAGAGGGGAGCCACCATGCCTGGCTTCCATGCTTAATTTTTTCACAACATGCATTGGTCATTTGAAAAGTATGTGCCTAGCAAGTGATGCAGACCTCCAATATGTTGAATCACTTTGCATCACCGATTGCCAGAAATAGTAACCACAGACATTCTCAGCACTAATAGTGTAATCAGGAAAAAACACAGGTACAGAGAAGCTGTCAAGCACAGGAATATGAGTTCAAGAGAAAACTGGAGCTTTATCATGACCAACAAATAGTATTTGTTTTCCTTGAAGTAATTTTCTTTTCTAAAATACTGCTTGTGTCTGCAGCAAAAATGCTGTGTGAATACTTTTCATTATGCACAAATAGAACTCTAAACTTAAAAATATAATTATTGTTTGAGGAATGGCTTCCTTAAATGAAATAAGGTTATTGTGTTCTTTTAACTAGAAGTGTGTGGGGGGGGGCAATATAGTAATGCACAAGACCCTTTTTAAAAATCTACCTGACTCCAAATTTCCAGTCACTGCAAATGTCGGTGCCGTGAGAGAAGCAAAGTGTCTGTGTTGAAACTCTGGGCTTCAGAAAAGAATCTCAGGGGCCCTCAGCAGTCTAGAGACCACTTCTGTTTATTACCTACTTTAGCTCTTCTTGGAAATGAGAAAATTGGAACATGAGAATTTCTCACTCAGTATCACACAGTTTGGAAGTGTCAAATCCCAGACTCCAAGTCGGGCATTTAAACTCTGTATTATCAGTGACCTTAATCACTATACTCAGTTATTTGGCTACAAAAAGCTTTTACCATGCACTGAGTTATTTGGGGAGTCTTCAGAAGCAAGAACTCAAATATATCATGCTCCAAACTATAAGCTTCTGAACATACTCCTCCAGAGTAACATGAAATTCTACTATGAGTACATATTCAATAAATGATAAAAGGAGGTTCCCTATAGACAGTAGCCCAGACAGGGGAAAGCCATAAAATATGAACATTAATGTAGTCTCAGAAGCCTAAAAGTCTTATCTGAGCTGTAGGCATAATCAGCAATTTCATAGGCATAGGTTTGCTTTCCAGTGCAGAGAAGCAAGGTTGAAAAACTATTATCTGGCAGCAACTCTGTTCTCAGCCCAAGGTATGCTACTGCAAAGTCAGCAGTGCTATATCAGTGATCCCTCATTAAACAATCCTTATCTTCCTTATCCAGGACCAGTTCCATAATGGCCAGTGCATCATACTCACCTTCCTCACTCCAAGGTTACCTGGATTGAATTGTCTGTCAAGGAGGGGTATGATTTCTTCATTTGTCACTTTCTCCAGATTTGGCATCTCTGCTCTCTTTCTATTGCCATCACACGCTCCCCTTCTGAATACTTTTATTTTGAGACAGGGTCCACCTATAGCTCAAACTGGCCTGGTATTTGCTGTATAGACCAGGTTGCCCTCAATCTCACAGAGATCTGCTTGCCTCTGCCTCCAGAGTGCTCAGATTAAAAGCAAGATACCTGGCTTCTTCTGGATCATTCTTTGCAGCTTCCCAGTTTATCTAGATTCACCCTTCTTACAAACCAAACACAAAAGCTTTCCTTACAATGCAGACTCCTCTAGTCATTGCTCATTTCTCTACCTCTAGCACGTCAGACATCTTTAGTTATCTACATCCCTTTTCCCCATGTCCTCATTCACTACAAAGTCATCCTTTTCTCCCATTATGTTCCTATGTCTGTTTTGTAGTGCTGTCAAATGTGCTTTCATCATAACTTTTTCAGATGTCTTGAAATTTCTTGGAGTATTCTATTTTCTTACTTCTGTGATGCTAATCCCCCAGCAACCCTCAAATGCTGACTTTTCTTTGTCTACTTTCTGGTAAGTGCCAGTCAATGTTTCTCTGGATTGGGACTACATTGCATAATTAGGACATCACAGTTATTTACAAGGCTTGAAAACTTCCCTTGCTAATGAATCCAAAAGTTTCAACCATTCTTGATCTCTCTTCAAAATGCAATTTTGTAACTCCAGAAATTTCCTGAGTGGTTTCACTTTGTCCCATAACATCTCAAACATAACATACACAGTACTTAACTCTCAATTACCTTTCTAAAGCCTTCAGAAATATACACCATTCCAAGTATTTCAAGATCCTATTAACTTATGGCACTATGCATTCTTCTGGTCAAGTAAGAATTAAGAGGCATCCAGGCTCCTCTCACTCTAAGTCAGTACCAAAGCCAAATGTTCCCTTGACTCTCTAGGGACTCAACATACAAAGGTCCCCCCAGGCATTATTCTTCACAGAAACAGATTCATGGCTTTTATTTCATATACTGTGAAAATGTACTTACTTATTGGCCCTGTTTCCTGTTGATCTCTCCCGTATATTTAACTCTGATAAGTTGGGTGATACATCTGCTTAACATTGGAGTCTATACCCAAGGTCTCTTACAAAGGCCTCTCTAAATGTGTTTGAAGCAAATGGATAATATTTTACCCCATCTTAGGATAAATTAATTCTCCAAGAGACAAGCCTGATAAGCTGCGGCCAGACACCCTTTCAGGCAGAGTGGTATTTACCCAGGATTGCCTTGCATGGAAAGAAAAGGAGCTGGGAAAATCCTATGCCCCTCCCCACCAATGCATTGGCCCTGGATGTGAGAACTGGAGGGGCTAAAAGCATGTAAACTAAGGTGCCCTGAAGCAGACAGGCCCTTTTACCTCCCTTTGGCCCTTTAGATGCAACCACCAGGAAGTCGTCGCAAGATCCAAGCCTCCTTGTAGATTTATTAATGTCACTTATGGAGGGGAGGAAGGGCGCCAATGCTGCCTAAACAACCCCTCCCCTGCACTGTCAGTAAGCACAAGTAAACCAGCTAGAATTTGCCTAACTGTGAGTTGGGAAATTTGTGTGTTTGTTGTAGGACCTGGGGAGGGAGGGACTAAGCTTAGTTTGCCTCTCCCAAGAGGAATTTTAGCAACATCCATCTTAATACATTTGTCTTATACTGGGAAAATATGGCCAGACTTTTATTTTAACAAAATTATCAATGATAGATGGAAATGGGATTAGGGCACTAAGCCCCACCATTGTGTCAACTGGCATTGCTCCAATTTTGTTTTTCTTGAAACTTTTAAACATTCCGACCAAAAGCAACTTAAGGAAGAAAGGGTTTATTTTGTCGTATACTTTACAGTCCAGCCAAGAAAGAACTCGAGGCAGGAGCTTGGAAGCAAGGAATTGAAACAGAATCCCCAGAGGAGCACTGCTTACTAAATTGCTTTCCCCTGGCTTACTCAGATGCTTTTATAAACCAGGCCCATCTGCCCAACCACAGTGGACTGGACCTTCCTACATAAATTAGCCTCCTACTTGAAAAAAAGAAATGCTCCAGAGAAATGGCTGTGCTGATAAAAAAAAAAAAAAATTCTCAATTGAAGTTTTCTCTACTCAGATGACTCTACTGTGTGTCAAATTGACAAACCTTGCCCCAGGCAAAATAGATAATCCAGCACAATTGATACCTTGTCAGCTTGACACACAAACATATGGCTGTTAAACCATAATCTTTCCTTTATTATTTATCCCCCAAATCTCATATTAATATCACAGTATACAAGATACAACAATATTAAAAGTTCCACAAATATTTTAAAAGCTCCAACACTTTAAAAATTCTGTGGGTCCTAGCATCAACCCCTATGTGTGAGTATGTATCATGTTGTAACTTCAGGAGCCAGGAAAATGGAAAGGAACCAGGGGGATGAAGGGAAAGAAAGAGTCTTAGAGAGAAGAAGGGTAGAAGACTGCTGTTACTAAGGGCAAAGTGGGGGTATTTAAATGGGAGGGGCAGAGGGAAAGTTATACATGGAACTATGGGGTAAAGCTGAAAAGGAGCGCAAGACAAGGGGACCCTAGGAGACAAGTATTATCAAGGGTGAAATGGAGCAAGATTGAAGTATTTTAACTGGGGAGGGAGGAGAGAGGGCTAGACATGGAGAGAGATAATTAATGCCCAGTTGGTGTAAAAAAACAGGGAAATGTATTAGTTCAAAAACCTACCGAAAATTCCCACATACAATATTTCTACATGCATTCATGTGTAGAGCTGAAGGCTGCATAACAAGAAACAGTACCAGACTGGAGAAATCTCACTTCAAGTTGTTGGCCAAAGTAGTCCAAGAGACCCCCAAAATTACATAGGCTATTGCCAAAGCCTTTGATTGTCTCCCAGAATTTAAGGTAAAACCTATTGCTGAAGACAGAACATACTTCAGATATATGACTTGGAGCTGGAACTGACCTGAAAACCACCTTCTTGAAGGTGGATCTGTGCACTGGCCATTCAGAAATATTTTCCAGAAGATTTAACACCAATGACGCTAGTCTGTTCTTAATCACAGCTGACTTTTCAGCCCCAGGTAACCACCATCAATTATCCCACTGAAGCAGAAATTTTCATTTACACAAATTTTTAATTCAATTATAATCGCACAAACAGTTCTATTAGAATCTTGGCTTCCCTCTGAAAATTCAGAAGCCAGGCCTCCATCACGTGCATTTCCCTCAATATTATCTTCTGAGAGATGGATCAATGGTTAAAAGCAGTGGCTGTTCTTGTAGAGGACCCATATTCCTTTCCCAGCACCCGTATGAGGATTAACAACCATTTGTTAACTCCAGTTCCAGGGAATCCAGTGCCATCTCCTTGCTTCCACAGGCATTGCATACACACCATGTACTTACATACATGTAGGCAAAAACTCATACAAATAATAGAAATAAATAAATATACTTAGGGACTTTTAAAGTACATATTATCTTTTATTTTGATCCCTCAGCTATGTGAGGATATGCTTTACCTCTATTTCACACATAAGAATACTAAGGCACAAAAAGCGTTGTGTAAGAAATTTAGTCTACTGAATGGACAATATATGTGTGTGTATAACAATAATAGACAAAGAAGAGGACAAGAAATTGAGAAGTGGGCAGACAGAGAGGTTGGAGGCAGAGCCGGGAGGAATAGAAGTGATGCAAATATAATACTCAAGTATGGAATTATCAAAAAAATAATTAAAATTATTTTTAAAAGAAAAAGAAAATCAGTTACAGCAACATAGTTTGTGGTAAAGATAAGATTTGAACTTGAGGAATCTGGCACCAGAGCCTGTGTTCACTGCCACCTTCCCTGGTTGCATTGGAAATAACATAGCATCAAAATTGGAGACTCTGATGGGTCAAATTCCAAGGCTACCATTACCTCTGTGGATTTAAAAAGACTTTCTCCTTTCATATTGATTGGGTTTGATTCTCCCAGGAGTGTGGTAAATGCAGACATGATTGCAAACAACATTTCCTGATGGACAACATAATAAAGTTAAGAACCCCAGCCTGCGGACACAGGAAAGGGGTAAGGAGCTCTTCGCCTGGGGGCATTTCACAAGATTGCTTTGTAAGTTCTGTTTTGAAGGAGAGAGTGGTGGTGGGAAGGACAGGGAGAAGTCATAGTTAACATTCATGGAAGGTTGACCATATAATAAGAAACTCATTTGCTATCTTTTAATTATCAATTAGCTTTAATTATGAATTAAATAGTATTTTTTAAAGGAAGGAATTGAGCCTCAAAATGATAATTTTCCCCAGGCTACAGAGCAAAATCCTGCTGTGCTCGAACTTGACCACTATAACTCTTACAAGGCTCCGAAGGTGCTAAGGTATTTGGGGCAGAAAATAGAGAAACTGACCACAAAGAGAAGAAAAACCGCACATACAAGCTAATGTAATGTGGTTTAGAGTGCTTGGAGATTATAATGAAATAAAACGGAAGGTGTGAAGGAAGATATCAGAGGAAGCCTTGGATATCAAGTGGCATTTTCTCGATTGGACTGCAAAAGAATGGGGTGGAAGGCATCCTTATCAAGATGGGACAACAATGTTGAAGACATGTATGTAGTGTAGCTAGAAATGCAAGTGGCCAAGGAAGCATTGTGCATGGATTACAGACCTTCTTCCGCTTTGCCTGGATTCCTGGAAGGCTGAGATCTCTCATTTTATCCCCTCAGGTTTTATAGCAAAAACTGTCTGGACCCCTAGGAGATATCTAATGGGAAAAATTAGATCTTTAGAACCACTTCCCAAATATAATGTTGTTAATTTTGCATAGATATCAACCTAATTTTCTCTTGCATACAATTTCTGCAAGGCCTAAATGTTTAAATAGATTCATATCTAGTTCTTTTTCTCCAGTTAAGTGGTGTCTACCTTCAATACCTGTCTACAGTTAACGCTTTTTACCTCACATAAAGATTTCATTATAACAGAGATATTTTAAGATTACAAAATTCCCTAAAATTTGCAAGAATTTCAAGTTCAGGTTGGGGTCACCATTTAACAAGAGTTCTTGACCATAATTTTTATTATAGCAACTTTAAGGTATTGAGAAATACTTAATACAAAAATTTTAATTTTCATAATATTCATCTCTGGATAAGAAAATCAAAGTTCAGGAAAAGGTAAAACTATTTGCTCAATTTTGCACAACCAGTCAGTAGTATATCCAAGGCTGGAAGTCAGCTCATTCCTAGGTCAAACTGTGTATTCTTCCATTATTCTGTTATCTGACTAGGACCAATATTAATTCCAATCCTTATGTCTTCACACACACAAACTATCAAACAATATTAAGATTCACTTCAAATCCATTTGTTTAAATGCAGTTTCCATCAACTACTTCTATCCTTGCCAATATTTGTCTACTGCTTCAAGACAAAAAGCATAATTTTGTTTTAAACAAAGTACTTCCTAGCTTTGACTGGGAACACCAAAAAATTCCTGCTCAAATTTACTTAGTAACTATTTCAGTGATTCTACTTACTCATTAGTCAAAATCATTCTAAAGATGGAGAAATCAATGCCTCTGCATTTTTTTCTAGCTACTTGGTAAGTTAATAATTGTTTTTAAGCTAGACAGAAATTTGTCACTGATCAGGTCAGTGAAATCTACCTTAATTGAATCCAGAAGATAACATAGCCATATTGGTCAACCAGATAGAGTCAGAACCAGTTTAAAAAACAAAATTCTTCTAGTATCTTCTTAAACCTTGTAGCTACAACGCCCTAGGGTCTTGGCTAGGGGAGTAATACCTGCCAGAAAGAAAGGAACAAAGGGCCAAAATACATCTTCTGCTGTTGATTACAAGCAATAGCCAGTAACCTCAACTGCATTCTTCCCATAGGCACTGACTGTCAGACAAAACTCTTTAAAGACAGTGAGCGTTTGGACTTGGGGGGAATACCATGCAGAATAGCAGATGGGAAATGTGTTCTGATGGGGTGTCAACAAAAGGAAAGTGAAGAGATGGGATGTGTATAATTTTCAGAAGCATTCTATACATTTTCATTTGCGTTTTTTATAAACTCTCCTAAAACTATCCTATGATCAGTCTTTAGAGATGAGCAAACTGAGAATAGGTAAGAACAAATGTCTTTTCTCAGTCACAGCTTGTGTATGGTAAAATGAGAAGCAAAACTGGTCAGTGAGTAGCTGTGCAAGTCCATTAGGTACTGAAGAAAAGAAAACTAACAGTAAATGCTCTCCCATATACAAGCAGTTTACTAAGAGCACAAAGCAGGGGCTCCAAAGACAGCTTCTCAAATCCTTGAATGTAAAGATACCTACACATAACACATCAGAGAGAATCCAGCAGAAGAGCCAGTAGCATTACAAAGCTATGAAAGGTGGTCTCTGAATTTTAATTTCATTCTAAGAAGTTTGAATATGATTATGTAGGAAGTCTAGTGATCTTGCAAGTCATGATGCAGTGAGGTCTTGAATCCAATGGATGATCTGGCCTAGTATGTCAGGGGCAGTTTCTGTAAAACTGAAGCAGGATTCTAGGCTAAGGAAAGTGGCAACAGGTTCTGAAACTCACTGGTGAGAAAAATCTGTAAGTGATGACCTAAGAATATGCTACATATATTTCAACTGGCCAACACAGGGCTTCTCTCTAAATGTTAGGCGATGTAGATAAACATGAACAGGCTCTTTCTTAAGCGGAGTTCCTTCAAAGTTAAAGCCAGAAATGTTATCTTGTTTCTGTGATAAATAAAGAGCTTTCCCTGAGGTTCAGAAGAGTGAGAAGAGACCGGGACGATGAGCTGTTGCAGGTGCCAACTTGACTGGATTGAGGGATATTTACATAGTTGGTGTACCAGATAGCCTCATTTGTCAACTTCACACAGCTGTGATGAGGGAACCTCAGTAGAAGATTTCCATTATCAGATTGGTCCGTGGACATGTATGCGAGGCTTCTTCTTCTTCTTCAGTGTGGAGTAATGTGGGTGGGCCCAGCCCACTCTGGGTGGCATCACCTCTGGGCAGGTGATTCTGGGTTGTTTGAGAAAGCAGGCTGAGCACTGGCCAGAGGAACAAGCCTATATGTAGCATTCTTCTGTGGTCCCTGCCTCAGCTCCTGCCTCCACGATACAGCCCTGCTTGAGTTCTTGTCTTGGCTTCCCTCAGTGATAGACTGTCAATTGGAAAAGTAAGATGCAATCAACAATTTCCTCTCTAAGTGACTTATCACAGCAAGAGAAATCAAACTAGAACAGTTGGTATAGCATTCTGCATGAGTCTCTGAGAGTGTTTTCAGAGGAGATTGGCAAGAACGTCTGCAGACTATGTAAAAAGCCACTGTCAGTGGAGGCAAATAGCATCCTATCTATCATCTACCTATCAAGTCTATCTCCCTCTCTAACAGTTGTCTGTCCTTCCATCATCCATGTGCTTATCTATAATGTATTTTTCTACACTGGCGTTTGAGTTAATCTCTGAAGTCCCACCCAGAGATTTTGTCTTTTAAAGCTGAACTTCTCAAACTTTCTTATCTGTTCTTATCGAACAGTGTATACCAAAAATATATTGAAGTCATAACACCCGATACCTGTGAACGTGACATTTGGGGGAATTAGGTCAGTGTGGTCATCTTTCCTCACAGAGAAGTCATAACTGCAGTAGGGTAGCCTTAGCCCAACCCTGCTGTCATAAAGAAAAGGGAAGAGAATATGAATCCAGCTATGCAGGAAGACCACACAGTGACAGAGCCAGATATTAGATAGTATAGTTACAGGCCAAAGACCTGCAGAGGGATTCTCATCTGAGTCTCTAGCTGATGCTTTAATTTCAGACTTCTAGCCTCCAGATTGGGATGAGGATAAACTGCTGCTATTTTCATCTACACAGCTCATGGCATTTTGTACGGGGAAGTCCTAGGAAACTGATATGACAGTCAATGCTGGGGTATATTAGTGATTTACTTTGCCCTGGATCTTTCACCAGCCCCATTAACCTAAGGGGAGTCTGGCTTTCAACTCTCAGGTGTTGGGCATAATGTAAGGTGGGCCTAGCCTAAGGCTACCTGCTAGGAGGAATAGAGGAATGGTTCCTGTGGATGTGGCATTCTGCTCTGGCTAGTTGTGAGACCAGAATCCGGAAAGAACCTGCCCACCTGGGGATAAACTTACTATTGGCTGTATTTGGGACCCCACCCCATAAGGTCATTGACTATCCAGACCTATAAGAGCTTGTGCACCTATTCAGTAAACGAGTTTGCAGTGCCACGTGCTTGGGCTGCTTCCCATCCAACTCCCAGAGTCTGTGGCTTGACTCTGCGACTACTCACCCCCAACCCCTCGGGCTGGCCCCCCAAAGTCCACTCGGGCTGGCCCCGAGTGGTGAGAGACAATGGTAACAGACACAACTATACTCAGGGTCTGTGCACATGCTCTCCAATCCAAATAGCCATGGTTCTCATAGGCTAATGAAAACTCCTGGAATTCTCAGGCCTCCCACTCTTCCACTGTCTTAATGTGAGTCACTGTGGAGGATTACTGGGTTAGCTCCTGCTGCTTTCACTGTGAGACTCCATAAGGCACACCTGCAGGGATCTGCAGGCTATACTCCAAACTGCACCAGAACTATGAGTTTCTGGTGCTGGGAAGAATATCAGTCTTTTGGGAGGGGACATAATTAAAATATATTCATAAATATACACACACAGCATATTCAAACACTGCCTCTTAGATGTTGCTGGCAGTCATAAGGACCAATCTCCAGGCCAGTAACCCTGCCATACTGGAAAGTCTGTGCTGTCCAACAGGACCCAAACATTTGCAAATCAGGGGTTGAAGCTAATGCAGATGGCAGGTGGAAATGCCAAGTCAAACTCCTCTTCAGCCACCTCCGTATAAATGGAATCTTTTTTCAAGGCATATTTTCAGTCTGAATCCCAGGGTGAGTCACACAAGTGTTCTTTTTTAGAAAATGGTAAATTCGGGCCGTAGAGGATTATTAGTCAGCAAAATTCAATTTTGGTAAGACCATATTCTAGAAAAGGAAATAAAGAGATAGGAAACCATATTTAGGCCTGCCAGAGAACAAATTATGCAAGAAACCTTGGAAAAGAAATATCCATGTCCATGCTGCAGATCTCTGGCCTGACAGGAACAGAGGGAAGCTGGCCCCCGCAGTGCAGAAGTCTATCCATTCTTCAGTGCTCAGTGAGTTCCCTTCATCAGCAGAATCAGCATCAAACATCATCTTCCCTTCTGTACACTTATTTGAATGGATTTGATACAGAGCTCTTATGCCACCAACTGCTGGTGAGACCTGAGATGGGACACCAAGTCACAGTGGCTGGAAATGAACTTTTTTGCAGTGATTTTGGAAAAGGTTTGGCTGTCCCTTATAAAATTGGACATATTCTTCCCAGATGATCCAGTAGCCATGTTCTTGATACTGATGGGAATTGAAATCTTTTTAAAAATATTTTATTTATTTTTATTGTATGTGTATGTATGTATTGTCTGCATGTATGTAAGTATACATGTGTTGTACAGAAGAGGGCATTGTATCCCCTAAAATTGGATTTACGGACAGTTCTTAGCCACCATGTGGGTACTGGGAATTGAACCGGGTCATTCTACAAGAGTAGTCAGTGTTTATAACTACTGAGTTATCTCTCTAGCCCCAGAGGAATTAAAATCCTACATATACATAGCAACCTGTACCTAAATAATTAAAGAACTTATTCCTAATTGCACAAACCTGGACAACCAAAATGTCCTTCAATAAGTAAACGGATGATTAAACTGCTGAGCTATTATGGCTTGATGCTGAGCTACAAAGTCATGAAAAGCTATGGAGGAAACCGAAGTGCATATTGCTCAATGAAAAATATCAATCAGGACATTTGAGAAAATGCCAAACTACAGCAACAGTAACAAAATCAGTGGTTGCCAGGGGTTACAGGAGCTGAGTGGACAGAACACAAAGAAGATCAAGGCAGTGAGACTATTCAGTATGGTACTATAATGACAGATATAGGTCATTATAAGTTTGTTGAAGCCTATGGAGTTTACAGCATCAAGAATAAACATTAATGCAAACTATGGGCTTTGGTGAATGATGAACTTTCAGCGTAGGATCTTTGTGACAAGTGTACCAGTGTTTTGGGGGGAGTTGACGTAGGGAGAAATTATAGATTTTCGAGACAGAAACTATATGGGAAATTTCCATTTATTCTGCATAGTTTTCAATATGAACTTAACACTGCTCTCCAAATATAAAGTGTATATTTTAAGAAACAGCCTTCTAGTTACTCCCTTCAGTTAAGTTCCTCTCAATGTCAAATGACCTTTCTGTCTGCCTTAGTGATACCCCTCCTTCAGCCAGCCTTCTCTTTCACCCATATGGCAGCCAGTCCTTCCTTGACAGTCTCAGTATCCTGACCACTGGCTGGGTACCTGAGGCAAAGGCAGCTCTCCAACAGAACCCAAGTATCAGGAAATGGGGCTTCTTCTCTTACAGCATCTTTTCTATGATGATGAACTTAAAAACAGTCCTCAGATTTGCAGTTGTAGATCTTTCCCTTCCCAATCATCAAACATGGAGCAAATAAAAATATATGACAAAAAGAATCATTTTGTTTTCTTTGTGTAACCATCAATTTACCTTCAAGTGCCCCTAGTATAAGCCCAATACTGAATATAGTCACTAAGTAGCAAGCCCATAAGAGCAGTGGTTGTATAATCTAAAACATAACTTTTAGTCTGCATCAGCCTTTGGCTCTGACTTCACTCCATGTGAATTTTTCCTTTGCTTTAAAATTCTAACTGCCCACTAAGCAAACAGAGGCTTAAAATATTTAATAAACTCCAATAATAAGTACATTCTTTATAAAAGAATACATCAGCTCCTCAATCTTCCAAAACATTATGACATTTTAGACCCTGCTTCATTGAATGTCTCTGAAAAAATAGGGACTATAAACAAACTATGACTGTTTTGTACTGCTTACCTCTAGCCTATGGTACCACTAACTATCGTCCAGGCATTGTGCCAGGTGACAGGAGTAAAGTCGTGAGACCAGAGCAATATTTGCCTGAATGTGCTCAGATTAGTGGACGGGAAGTGTCTGACACAGGCAGTGATTTAGCAGGCGTGAGAAAGGGAAAGTGTTGGGTTGGACAATGAGCAACTTGATCTAAAGATGTATGAAAGCATGATTCTAAAGGGCACAGTGTTTTCTAGGGGTTGAAGTCAAAGAGGAGAGGAGCAGGGTGTCTGGATTTCCAATGGAGAAAAGTAAGGTCCTTAGATAAAAGGCAGTGGAACAAAGGCATTTCAGAAAGCAGTAAAAACTTCAAATATGAATTAAAAGGCTGAGAGTGCAAAAGCAGAGACGTGCCTGAATATGAAGGCTATTTTTAAATGAAAAGTATAATTTTTATCCTGCAATGAAAATACTAGATGAGTTTTAAAGACAGAGTAGGGTCACAGAGTTCTGGAATTGTCCCTGGTAGCAATAAGGAGCTGTTGTAGAAAGAATAATCCTGGAGTGGGGGGTCTCAGTCTCGGGAAATGGTTCAACTGGAAATAACTGAGTTCAAATCCCCAGAACCTAAGTAAAAAGCCAGGCATCGTCACAGGCTCACCTGTAATATCAGTGCTGTGGAGGCCAGAGACAGGGGTCCAGCTGGGGCTAGGTGGTTGCCTGCCTAGCTCCATGTTTAGTGAGAGATCCTGCCTCAGGGGAATAAGGATTGTGAAAGAACACTATATCTGAAGTCCTCTTTGACTCTCCATGCAAACCCATGAGAACACACCCACACTCATGAGTACACACACACACACACACACACACACACACCAGTGCAAATAGAATAGGAAGATATGTTAAATACAATAACAATTACCTAAGGAACAGATTATTAGGATCTCAAATCTAGGGTACTGTTCTGAAGAATCAGTGACATTAATATTAAGCTTGCTTCTGCAAAAGTTGTTTACAAAGTCATCCAATTTAGAACCAATCTAATACTGAGTGGTAAAATAACTGATAATGATACCACCAGAAAATGCTCCTACACACTAGAAATCCTTGACATGACTGCTTCACTAGAATGAAAAACAATCTTTGCATGTAGACCAATTTCCAATGTGAAAAAATGTAACTTAAAATATTGATTTTTTCTCCATTTGATCTTTTTTTCCTTAATTGTTACCATTTCAACATTGAATTGTGAATCTGGGCCAAAAAGAGAGAGTCATAAAGATCCCAACAGGAACCAAGTTAAATCCTTAACAATGACGTTCTAAGTAAGATTTTTGGAGTCCATGCCTAAGGCAGTAACAGACTCAGTGTTGCCCTGTGTATAGAAAAGATTTTCATTTTCCAGATATTTTTCCTGGTGTCCAATGACAGTTCAAGTGGATTCGTGGCTTGAACTGTTTACTGTACCATGCATGGATTTCCTTCTACTGATTGGGCCATTGTACTCTGTTGATTAACCTCAAGATTAAAGTGCCACTATTGTACCAGTAGAGATATTTTGCTGGACTGGTCACTACTGTGGTTGACAGGTTTAACGCCTGGGTAGGGCTTTGGTTACTTTTCTCCCTTGGAAGATTGTATAGTATCTTCTGACACTGTAAGAGCTAGTCTTTAGGGAGTAGAATTCCAAGTTTGCTCCAGTTCAAAATACTCACACCTAAGGATTCAGAGCTAGGATCCACAAATGAGAGAGAACACGTCTCACTTGTTTTTCTGAGTCTGAGTTACCTCACTCCATGTAACAGTTTCCGGTTCCATCCATTTACCTGCAAATTCCATGATTTCCCTTTCTTTGCTGGTTAGAATCAGGAGAAGGTACGACCTAGGCTAATCCTTGGAATGTGGATGTGCAGCCCTCTTAGAATTTTTGCTTCCTTTTTTACCACAGTTGTTTGGAAGGGGAAATTTGGGGTCACAGGACTGTTTCGGCAATCTCTTCTTTGGCAAGCATTGAAAGAGGTAAATGGCAGTGACAACTCGGTGCTCCATTTTTACTGTCAGAACTTATTGTTTTCTAGTGTGGGTCTTTAGCTAAAATTCCAAAACAATAGGACAAGCCTCATTCAGTATCCTAGCTTAATAACTTTGAAAACTGAGAAGGATTTTTTAAATTTCTGTAATTGTATATAGCTTTTAAAGAAAATATTAGGATACAGAATTCATTATCATCTGAAAGATGAGGAAGGAAAAATGTTAGCACAAGGTTTATAAAATAGCTCTACATAGCAGTGACTAAGGTGTCTACACTGAGCATAGGTCATGAAGAAAGTTTAGAGATGACACTGGTCTCAGTAATGTGACATTCTCTGGGGAAACTTATTTCATGCTCCACTTTCAGGATCAAATCCTTGAGCATGAGGACAGGTAGAAAACATTAATTTTGGAGAATCTGTGGTATGTATGTTAATAAGATGAAACCTGGGATCTCGTTCATGCTAAGCAAGTATGCTACTGCTGAATTGTATCCCATGGAATGCCTGAGAGAATGTCAGAACGAGGATTTCCACCTCTTTCCTTGAAAGGCAGCCTGGGGCCACTGCAGACCTATGGAATTCATACACCTTGCAAGGGGACACTGGTGGGACTGTAGAAGGAACAGGGGAAAAGAGAGCATGTACCTGATCATCCCATGTAGCTCCAGCTGGCACAACAGGAGAACATTCAGATATGTCTGGATATGTCAGTAGTTCTCCATGTTGGAATAAGAAGAGAGAGAGATGACCCAACTAGAGAATATGGTCAATCAGTCAAGGAGATGACATGGATTCTGTAGTTTGATAACCCAAACCTGCAGGATCAAGAACATATCAGGATGTCCAGAAAGAACCGACAGTGGGCCAGCACTACAGGGCCACCTTTTTCCAAACCTGGTCCCCAGCTGGGGCCCTGAGTTTGCAGAATTCTTCTAAACCCCAATAAGGCTGTGGAAGAAAAGAAGGAAGTGGGAAGAACTTGATAAAATGGATTTGAATGATTAAAGGAGACTGAATTTTAAATTAAAATGGTTGAATTACCTTCACTTGCAAACTTCAGCTTTCTAAATTAGTTTTAAAAATGGGTTGTGTATGAGCTAGATATTGAGAAATGTAAAGGAATGCTTTGTGTACATGAGACTTCATATTAAGTTTTAGAGATAAATGCACTGAAAGGTTTTTAATAGATTTAAATGATTTAAATAGAGCTTGGGATGAAACCAGACCTCTGCTCCTGATTTCAGTCACCGCTAACACAAAAGGGGCAATTTCCAGAACTACCATGGAGAGACTTGGAGCATTTGAAGAAGAAAGCATCTTGCCAGTACATTTACTTTGGATGAGACGAATCCCATCCTGCCACAGCCAAGCTGTGCAAACAAAGCCAAATCCTAAACATCTGAATAATGTGCCCCTTGCCTTAATTCTCATGCATTTGGACACACATTCAAGTGCATTCACATTGGCATCAAAGCAGTAGGTTTGAAACACTTTCTTTATGACAGTGTTTAAAAGACATCATAGTATAATCTTTTATCCAGGAAGCTCTAGAATATAAATTGGATGAGTCAGATTCTGTGAATAAATGTGTAACCTTGCACAATGACCCTATTCAGTGCAGCTCAGTTCCTCATGTGTTAAGGTAAGGATGACCCCAGCATCTATCTCATGGGGTGTCATAAGTGAATACAGATATGTACTGGAGACTGTATAGAGGAGTGAGTCCTCCATCACTTCAGACAATCAAGTCTGGCCTGACCAGCCACATGGTGGGGATGTTGCATTGAACTGACCCATTGCTTTTCTCCATTTCCAATTCAAAATATTCCCTGGAAATGAAGGCTTGTGCCAAAGAACAGCATCCACTTAGATAAACCCAACCGATAGCTCTCATTTGGAAAAGGAGGCCAAAAATACAATCTATTTAAAATGAAGATAGAAACAGGCCCTGTCGCTCCTGTGGCTGACTCAGCACCTATCACAGAGAGGCCACTGGATGAAAGTCAGGAGACCTCAGCTCTACTCCCCACATTTGCAATCAGCTGTGTATGGCATATTGGGAAAGTCAGGTAATAGATATGGCTCGCAGTTTCTTCATTTCTAAAATGAGTGTATTTTTTTTTCCACAAAAAGTACTCATGAGAACTAAATGAGCCAACATGAAATTACTTTGAAAATGGTAAATCATGGTAAGAATATAGGTATTATCATTTGCAGAGCTCAAATTACACTATACATCATTAGTTCTGAAAATAACACGCATAGCCACGGATCTTGAGCTGAGACTAAACTATTATTTTAAACATTGTGATGGGAATAGAAGCTACTTCAAAGGTAGCTGAATATTTTCTCTGCTACTCAAGGGTGGATTTATACTGAAGGCAAGCATATCTTAGGGAAGTCACGTTCATATACACACGTACAGAGAGAGAAAGAGAGAGAAAGAGAGAGCACAAGACTGAGTCATATATTTATGCAAATATAAGCCAGGTATTACAATCACTTCCAGAAAAGGTAAGTCCTCTTCAACTTGAATGCTTATGTCTTACATGTAATATATTCACTGCTTCTTCCAGACATAAATGAGATCTATGTTTTGTCAGACATTTGTCTTTACTAACTTACTAAACTTTCTAATTACATTCATTTATTTGTGTGTGTGTGTGTGTGTGTGTGTGTAAGCATGTAAGCATGTGTCACAGCACGCATGTAGAGATCAGAGGGAAACTTCTGGGACTTGGTTTTCTTCTTCCCACATGTGGGCCCCAGAGATGAACTCAGGTAGTCCAGCTCAGCTAGCTCCTTTACACACTAAGTCACCTTGCCAGTCCTCTTTACTAATTTTTTATCAAATATTTATGGAGACTCTTTACCAGGAAGGTTAGAATTCTGAGAAATAGGCACGTGACTACTGATGTTTACAGATTTTTTAACAGTCTAAAAACATAAGGAAGAAATACAGAAATCATTTATACTTGTAAATGTGCTAAAGGTAATGAAAGAACAAGTTCTGTGAAGATCTGTAGGAAGAAGACATCAAAATGGAGTCAGAGCAGATTTAAGTACATGTCTCTTAGCCTGCCCACAGGATTTCATGCACTCTGTCATATATGTTAAGGGCTGTGGAGACAGGTTTGTGTTCCCACGTGTCCCATTGCAGTGAGTTGATCCACTGGAGCCTGTTCAGCCTATCTAGCATCGCTCCCTTAAAGAAGACCAATTCTCCTACAGCCAGAAGTGATCACCTGCCAATAGTTTCTAAGCTAGGGTTGGGAAGTCCTGCCCATTTCTCCAGTTCTATGTGAGGTTTTAGTCTCATTGAGTTTGTATGTGTTTTGTGCATGCTGCAACCATTACACATGAGGAAAAAGTCCAAGCTTGGAAAATTCAGTTTCCTTATGGTCATGAACCACCCTTTGCTCTTACAATCTTTCTGCCCCCTCTTCTACAATGGTCTTGAGCCCTGGGTGTGTGAGGTTATGGTTTTTTGTTTGTTTGTTTGTTTTTTGAGTCACTGGCCTCACTAGGTACTCCAAGCTAGCTTCAGACTTGCGGCAGTCTTTCTTCCTTAGCCACCCAAAGTGCTAGAATTAGACAAACCTTGCTTAAGTTCATTATTACAGTGCATCTGTATCTAAATAAGTGAATGACCTCATTGTATCTATGTGGATAAGTTGACTCTGGGACAAGAAATAAAGTCTCACATTGTGGACCTTTAACTAAAGTGTAGTCCATTTTGGAACCTGAGTCTGAAATTAACTGTGATTAGACATAGTCACTGTGCCTTGTTTCATGATATTCCTTTTTTTCCCTGTCCCCCTTATGTTCTCTTGCAACAAATTTTTATTGGAAAGTGAAGCCTGATCTCAGATGTGCTTTATAAATCAATAAAACATTTTCTTCCGTCCATAGGATGGGACAGTGAAAGTGAATTCCCTCTTCAAGTTCACGTAATGTCTGGGCATAGAGACCCACTACCTCCAGCATCAGGAAGATAATATCATCATCTAAGCAAGTGTAAGTGTTGACTTTTACCTGGGTCCTGAAAGCCAGTAACTCAAAGGTAGGCAAGAAACACCCACTCATCCCTTTGTGTTCCACAAAACGTTGTCTCCCAAACCGCCCTTCCATATACGACTTAAACCACAGATGCCCATGTACTTACACATAAAACCAGACACAGACCCTCCATATTTCCATTTTTTTTCTGATAAATGGTTGCCTGAAATGGTTATTCCCCCTGACTAATCAAAAGAAAATATTTGTTAATCCAACTTTGGATAACTGTCATTCTTTCTGGAGTCCCTGAACTTGACCCCAGCCTGAGTCAGAATGTAAATTTCATTAATATTTCTACACACACACATAACTCTGAGAATAGGCTAGGCTGTTGATAAGGTTCTCTGAGCTTTAATTCATCCAAATATTAACCCCACACCCCCACACTTGTTTTAGCTTCCCCCCGACTTCAGTAGTAAACATTGCTTGGATCCCTTGGTCAGAAATTCTGTATATTCATCAGTCCCTTTCTACTCGCAATATCATGCTGGGTAAATTGTTACCTTACTAAGACTTAATTTGTTTTTAATTTGACATTTATGAGATGAACATGCATCCTGAAGTGAAAAAATCCAGTGTGACCCTTTTCTAGACAAACCAGTTAACATCCTAGAGAACTGTCACACCAATTAAGAAGGATAGTGTTAGCAATAAGGTCTTACTATCAAGTTCTGTTGTGTATCCAAGTGCAATGACTTTAACCAGTATTGTTTGAGGCTCTATGGGACCTCTCTGATCAATAAATGGTATCTGTTAGGACCACTGAACCCCTGTTGTAGGGTAATGACATTTAGAATACTTTTATATTGCATATGTATATATTAAATTAAGCATCTATATGAGGTTTCTATTTGACTCTTTCAGCTGTTCATTAGTGCTGTTTTTCATTCCTCTTACTGCCCTCTACTGCTTCTTCTGCCTAATTTTCCTGTCCTTGTCCTATCAAATCCATCCTATCCCATTATGCCCTGTTCCCAAATTCATATCACCGCATTCTATCTCTCCTTCAATGAAGCACACCCATGGCCTATTGTTAGTTTCCTGTCCTCTAAGAATTTTCCAATCTAAAGAATCTATCAGAAATTCAAAGCTAGCACCATTTATGAGAGAGACCATGTGACATTTTCCTTTCTGGATCTCGCTTGACTCCTTTAGGGTGAATGTTTCCAGTTCCATCCATTTAACTGCAAATTTCATAATTTCATCTTCTTAACAGCAGAAAAATATCCCATTGTGTAAATGCACTATACTTTCATTGTCCATTCATCAGTTGATAGACATCTATTTTGATTCCATTTCCTGGTTATTGTGAAAAGAGCAGCAATGAACATGGATAATCAGGAATTTCTGTAGTGGGATATAAAGTCCTTCGAGTATATGCCCAAGAGGGATATGGAAAGATATACAAAGAGATTGCAGAGTGTTCAGCCCTAATGGGACACCTATATCATGCCATCTCCTCCCAAAGCTTAGGGATCTGTATGGAAGAGGGGACAGAAAAGTTGTAAGAGCCAAAGGTGGTAGGTGAATGCAAGAAAACTGTATGGTCTGGACACCACAGGGTAGTTGCACATATAGAGCCACAGTAGTTGTGGCAGCACTCAAAACACCTCTGCAAACCTGAACCAGACAGAGACCCAGCAAGGATGTGGAAGGTGGGAAAGAAGCCTCAGTCCTAGCTTAGGATCTACTGGCAATTAATAGCTGCTGGGAGAGGGAGAGTCAGTTTTCCTTACTGTGTCACCTGGTAGGCTGACCAGACTCCAAGTGATAGACACACACCTAAGAGCATTTTGTAACACATATTAAACTTGATAGGCCTTAATAAAAACAAATAATAATAGAAAATACAGAGTCAAGGAAGTATTAGGATGGGGTGAAATGGGGGAGGGGATCTGAATGTGATCAAAACACCTTGGATGAAATTCTTGAATCAATAAAAATGTATTTTTCAAAAAGGATATCTGTACTAATTGCAGAAAGTTAATCCAGTAATTCTCAAGTTATTAGAACTTTGCTATAAAATATGAAGTATATTCCAGCTCATGCATAACAAAAACAGCATAGGATGGGAGAAATGGGCAGCAGGACCCAACCCTAGCCAAGGAGCTATTGGCAAATGATTACTGTGGGTGAGGGAAAGCACTTTTCTTTAAGAGAGTGACTCTAGATAAGCTGATTAGACTCCAGTAAATGAACTCACACCAAGGGACATCTAGATACAAATGCTGCACAAGATAGGACTTAAGATATATGAAGAAATGCATGAAATCTGGTGGAGGGGGCCTAAAAACAGGAGAGTTCTAAATTTGATTAAAATGTACTATATGAAACGTACAAAACTCAATAAAAATCTGAAAAAAAGAATAATAAAATCTAGGTCAAACAAAAAAAAAAAAAACAAAGTATGAAGTGTAGTCTTTTATGGACAGATTTTGAGAAGATCTCTGAGTGATGGATAAACTATTTTCATTGGAAAAACACTACAGGAATTAGAGTCTTCCAACTTTGACCAGGAAATTCTTACTCAGATATTGAAAATTGCTCTCACATCAAAATCTAGCCAATTATGAAGACTCTTCAGTCAGTTAAGAAATAAAAAATCCTTACTTCCCAAAACAAAGGTTTTGCTTCTGGTAGAACACAGCAGTAAGTAATCCTGCTTTCTGCACATTCAAGGAAATGTAGTCCCTATGGTTCTCTCAAAGGTGCTCCTCCCTAAAACCTTGACACACTCAAGTCCACAGGTCCTTTCTGTCTTCAATGCTTCCAATGTTCAAACCTTCTGTAGATAGATGTGAAAGCCCTGTTATTCAATAAAAACGGCACCCTAACCCCCCTTTCTCTCTTTCTCTCTCTCTCTCTCTCTTGTGTGTACACATGCATGTGACTCTTGTATTGAAATACTGAAGGACGTAAATCTTCAGAGGAATAAATGAAGGAAAAAAGATGAGAAGTTCTACTTTGGGAGTCAGATAAATCTAGGTTCAAGTCCATCCTCCATAACACACTTGAAGACAAGACAAGTTAAATTAATGTACTCATCACAGAAATGGGAATAATGATAGGTATCTCAGGTTATTAGCATTGGGACTTTAATACCTGAAAGACTCTGAACAGTTACTGCTCTTACGTAGATAATAGCTTTTCCCCTTTACTTATTCCAAGTACATTTCACAACACACCTTCCATTTTCCCAAACTCAAGTTCAATACAGTGATTAGTAATCATTATCAATTAAAGCACATTATTTAACCAAACTTAAGTATTTTACTAAGTCTATTTTTAAAAGAACAAAATTATGCTCTAATAATTTTGAAAAGCATTTACTTCTAACAATGGCTCTGGTTTTCTTCTTTTCAACACTTTATATTCTACTCTCTTTAGGAATTGTGCATGGGTTCCCATCCCTGTTCTTCCCATGAGACAGCCAGGTTATAAACCTTACTGAACTCTGGCCAGATGCCTTCCAGGGTGGAAGGAGAGGCTGGGCCATGGTTTCAGAGCCAGGAAGCACCTGAGCAGAATTTTTGATCTGGGGTCTGGAGCTGAAAAGACAGTTAAAGGGGTCAGTGCATTTATTACATAAAGGATGGAGGAGAGCTTAAGACAAGCACAACTCTACGACAGGCAAAGGGAGCTCAAACAATACAGACCTAGGAGTTCCTGCAATTGTTTAAATTGAAACTGGAGGTGTTGGTATGAACCTTTGCTAAACAAATTACAAATATATACTCTGATAAATGTATATATATATAAAGCAAATACAGGGCTGGAGAGAAGACTCGGTGCTTAAGAGCACTGCCTATTTTTGCAGAGGACCTGGGTCCAGTTACCGGCACCCACTTGGCAGCTAAAAACTGTCCTAACTCCAGTTTCAGGGAATTCAATGCTCTCGTCTGACCTCTGTGGGCATTACAGGACCTGGGTGCACTTACAGGCATGCAGGCAATGCGCTCATACACCTAAAATAAAAATAATAAAAATATTTTAAAACACTAGATGGTATATATGGACTTTTTATATAATACATATACTTTTTATGACATAAATCTTTATTTTAAATCATAAATTTGTACCAATATTTCTAATTCAATTAAAATACATATAGGCAGTTAAAGGCACAGATATAAATATGTCTGGATATGTGAACCTTACATATAAATATATGGACTTTAAATATAGAAATATCTCTGCAACTACACACTTTATATATGTGTGTGTTATGTGTATGTGCATAAACACATTCATTTCCTATATCTGATTTCAATGCCTATAAGCAATGGTAACTCAGTAGCCATAAACATTCCAGGCATTCAGATCTTATATGCTAAACATTTTCCTGTAATTAAATGCGCTTGGAAAAATTGTTAATTCAAAACCTGTAGAAAGAAAAAAAGCACAAGATGATTGGAGGATTTTAATTTCACTGTTCTAAGCAAAAATTTTTAAAATATAAAAGAAATAGCCACAAAATGGTGAAGAACTGTCAAATAATCACAAAACTACTTCAGAAAGTGTTCTACTGACTAATTCTAAGACAATTATCAAAATGAAGAAAATAATAGACTATAATCTGCTTAATACAGTAGATATATATACCTTATGATCAAGTAAATGACTACATGCATAAACAGAGTAACTCTTCCTTAACTGAAATACTAATGAATAAATGTAAAAGAAATTATGAAATCAGAATAGCATTCTTTATATTCATCATATTAACAATTGGTTCACATAAGAATCACACATGGATGTTAAACCCATGAACAAATATTTGACCAAAGAAAGAACAATTATATCATTAAAATCAGTGTCCTAGAAGATACTTACAATAACAAAGACAGGACATACAATTCAGGTGAAACACCATCAAAACTTGGCTTTGCTACTTAAGACTGAATATCCAACACCCAAAAAGTGGGACTATGAAGACTAAGGACTCACAGATCAAGTCATTTTAAGGGCGGTCAGGCCAGGTTTCTCTATTCTGCTCCTCTGCCTCTCAGAAACCTTCTATCAATGATCACAGTGAGCCAAGTATTTAGAGATGGATATGCCAGAAACCTTTTAGATTGGAAAGGCTTCTATTAAACTTGAAAGCATGCTCAAGACATCCTAGTATCTATAGTCAGGTGACCCAGAAAATTTTAGAATTAGGCCTTGAACAGGATTCAACAGCTTGCATACTTGAGAGGAGTGTTTACACACAGTTGTTTATTATGTTATAACCTGTGGGATGAAGTGGGAGAGTGAAAACCAGAAAGAGGGAGAGAGAGAGGGGAGAGAGAGAGAGAGAGAGAGAGAGGGAGGGAGGGAGAGAGAGAGAGAAAGAGAGAGCTGCCACCCACATATATGCCCATCAGAAAGAAGTGCTAGGTTGGGGATGGTTACTGAGAAGTGAGTTGAGATGCAGAGGACTGTGAACCAGAAGGCACAGCAATGCCTGGGAGTTCTGAGTGGGTGGCAGGAAGAAAGAACTTGGTATGACATATGAGTAACCCTTCCACTTTTGTACCACATAACTTGGAAAACTGTTCTAGAATGAGTCAATCATAAAGGACATTATAACTAAAGTCACTTAGCATAGGTGCAACAGGGTCAAGTACTCAAAAGCTTAGCGAGTACTTAATTAACATTCAGTAACAAATTCCATAGAAATTCCAGTGTCTAGCCAGTCCTAAACCAATGACTATATGATAAAGCTTACATGTTGCAGAATTTCTAGTGTATTTCACTCAATAAAGTCAGATATTAGGAAGGTAACTCTTAACTGTTTATACAACAAATAAATGGTTATTTTGTAAGTAGTATATGGATTGATTCAACATTGATACAGTTGAACAATCTTTTTAGAAATAAGGTTTGCTATATTGTTCAGGCTGACCTTGAAAATCCTCAACTTCTGTGATTTATTCTCCTGCCTCAGCTTCTAAATTAGAATAGACTACAATCACACACAACTGCACTCATCTTGAATATGCTAAGATAGGCTGTAATTTTTATTTTGATGCAGATTTCAAAGAACAAGGATGTGCCTTTGACTAGATCCTGTGTTCATTGTGTTCTGCTCTCACATAGTGGGGAACAAAAGACTATTCTGCTGATAAGTGTTTCCAGACAGAGGTTGGTTCTAGAGAGTTTTAATAATAGGTAAATCTTGAGGCTGTTTCTTGAGCTTCTTTTTTTCATATATATACATATATCTGGACAACAATAAATATGACTTTTTTCTCCTATAAACTTAACTACCAGGGAGCAAACATTGAGCTCCATTGATTTTAAACCATAGCTATGGATGGATGCTACCACAGTGTTTCATCACTGCCCTTCCCATCACCTCCTTATTCCTTACAGACAGTAAGATTTATTTTCCTACAACACTGATCTCCCTCCTTCCTCTTTCTCTTCTCAGTTAGCATGTCAGGATATTGAAAGAAGCATGCTAGTATTTATCAGGAAATAAAACTCCTGGCCTATATCAGGAATGTTGAGATTTCAGGAACCAAGGTTATCCACTTAAAAAAAAGAATCATTCAGGCACAGTGGTCAGAAAAGGAAATGTTTTCCTCATATTATTTTGATTATTCTTAATCATTCTCAGACATTTTGGCATGACTATAAAGTGGATTTTCTCTAAACACTGTAGAAGCAAGCTGGCCTTGGTTGGCAATGTGAATAATATTAATCTTGGTGCCCTTTACAACTGATTCTTCTTCACTAAAATATGAACCTAGAAATTAAAGCCTTATGTTTGTGGCTATTCAAATCCTCTCTGAAAGTTGGCATTTGTTTTGAAACACATCTTAATGTATTCAGATCTGTTGTATTTATGTGTAGCAGAGAGTGAGAGAAGTAATAAAGCCAAGATCAATTGCCTAGTAACAACCCTGATCCATAGACATTCAAGGGTGTTTGTAATTTAGTCCCCATAATATGGCCTAATGCCCTACCTTGTGCAGCTATTGATTTTTCAATAGCAGGACAGCCCCAGAAAACCTTTCAAGACTACATTCTGCCTGCTAATTCCAGCAAGGAACAAAGCCAGGTTTCATCGGTAGGAGGCTGTGCTGGAGCTGCCCTGTGACTTATCTTTCCCATGCGCATCCCTATGTTTGCTCCTTTAAACAGTAAAAAAGAAATGCTAAAAGAGTCTTTTATTTTTCATCCAGGGTCCAGCGAAAAAATCCCAAGATGGAGTAGCCTTAAACACTGACTGTAATGATTAGGAAAGATATCCTAAGATGCCCTAATACCTAAAACCCAACATATAAACCAATAAAACAAATCAGGGGCTAGAAGCAAATCTGTACACTTTGTCCATTGATCTTTCATAGCAATAAGAATACACAATGGGGAAATAGTAGTTACTTTAATAAATGTTTTTAAACTGAATATCCACACGAAGAAGTAAGAAATTAGGCCATAATATATCCACATACGTGTACACAAACACACACACACACACACACACAACACAAAAACAGTAAAACTTGTCTTCAGTTCCTAAAAATCAACTGAATAAAACATAAACAATTTTTTTTTATTTTTAAGTAATTTTATTCTTTGCAAATTTCATACAATGTATTTATATTTTACACCCTCTTCCCCCAACTCCTCCTAGATGCACTTCCACTTTTATGGATTTTTCTTTTCCTCATTGAGTCCTTTTTGTCTTGTCCAAATACTGTTGAGTGTGGAATCAGCCCTATACATGATTGACTTACCAGGGGTCAAAAAACATTATTTATTTATTTACTGGGAGGGCCTAAGAGCATGCTACAATGTGCAAATGGAAACCAGAAGACAGCTTGTGCGAATCAATTCTTTTTCAACATGTGAGTTCCTGGGATCGAACTCAGGTCATCAGGCTTGGCAGCATGTGCCTTTACCTGCTGAGTCATGTCAACAGGAACAAGAAAAATGATATAGACCACTATCTTGGAAAAGATTTAATGAATATGACACTTAAGAATATGCATTAGAAGCATAAATAAGCAAGTGAAATTGTATCAGACTTAAAGTATTCTGCACAGAAAAGTAGATTGTCAACAGAGTAAAAAGTCAAGTTATGGAATGTGAGAAATTATTTTCAGTCCACATATATGATAAGGAATCTGAATCCAAAATGCACAAAAGATTTACACAATTTAATGGCAATAAGTAAACGAATAAATAACCCAAGTAAAAATGGACATTGAGCTGAAATATATATTTCTGAAAAGAAATATCAAAATTGCCAATATGGGTACGAATGGGTGCACCACATCACTAGGCATCATGAAAGCACACATCCAACCCAAATGCTGTGTCACTTCACATCTGTCAGGATGGTTACCATTAAAAAGATAAAAGACGACAAATGTTGGTGCAGATGCAGAAAAAAAAATAACTCAGTCAAATTTTCTCAAGTTCAAACTTCAATTTTTTTTTTCTCCTTTTGGTCTTCTTGAGACAGTGTCTCCCTGTAACACCGCTTGGCCTGGAATGCTATGTAGACTAGATCACAGAGATCTGCCTGCTTCTGCCTCCTAAGTGCTGATATTAAAGGTGTGCACTACCATGACCCACTTTCAAACTTAATTTTTTCATGGACTGTAAATCACATATAATTTTTTCAGTTCTAATTTTTATGGACATATACAATGAATCTTGGTCGTACCCACCCCTATCCACCCCCCTCCAGCTCTTCTTCTTGGTCGTACCCATCCCTATCCACCCCTCTCCAGCTCTTCTTTACACACATCTCCTATCTTGATTTTCTGAATATGTGATATTGTATACTGGTTATTTCTATACAGGAAGGCATAGTTATGCTCATATAGTACTAGGACTTTCAGAATTACATTTTCAAATGCATTCTAACTTTGAATTTAAAAATTCATTAAATGAAAAATTAATAATCCATTGACTCCAATTTGTGCTGCCTATATACTTCTGGGCCATCCTCTGGAGTATGTTTCAAAAGCCACACTTTTAAATAAAACCAACTCTCCTTCCCCAGAAGTCATCAACTGTCAACAGCTCATCAGTTAGGGGTAGAAACTCATGAAGACCTTCAAACTCTATGCTAGAAGATGACTGCCTTGACCTTGTGCAAGCTATAAGAGAGCACTGGATCTCCTGGAACTGGAGTTAGAGACAGTCATGAGATGCCATGTGGGTGCTCCTCTATAAGAGCAGCCAGTGCTCTCAACTGTTAAGCAACACTCCATCCCAGCCCATTAATTTTTTAAAAATGTTTTGTATTGATTCTTTGAAATTTCATACAATATATAGTGATCATATTCAGATCTGCTTCCCCATCTCCATCCTTACTCTACTAACCCCTCCCAAATTTCATATCCTTTTTTAAAACGTCATTCAAGTCTAATCTGTGTTGCCAAATACTATTGGCTATGGATCCATTCCCTGGGACCTGATCAACCTACTTACTGTTACACCCTTAAAGAAAACTGACTCTCCTCACAGTTGCTATCAATTGCCAATAGTTCCTATGTTAGGGCTAGGACTTCTTGCCAACTTCCCATATCAATGCTTGGATTTCTGTCTGACTTGGGTTTGTCATGTCTAAATCCTTTATTGTGTCCAGAGAACAGTTTCCTTGTACTCATCTGCCACATTTGCCTCTTACAATTTTTCTGACCCCTCTTCTACATTGATCCCTGAAGTTTGTAAAAAGATATTTTAGATGCCCCAATTAGGGCTGAGCATTCTTTCATCTCTTATTATCTATATGTTCATGTGCACCTTCAGCACATGAAAACTATCCAGCAAAGATGAACCCCAAGTCAGTACAAGCTTGATTTTAATTATTTATTCTACAGTTCACTTATGTGGTTTCTTCAAAATTAGGGTCTTACAATCAACTTATGCCAGATAGATATAAGCAACAACCATACCCAGTATTATTTGGTAGTCTATAGGTCTTGGTACCTATAGACAGTTTTGGTAGAGACACTAATTAATATGCCACCAGTAAGAAGCAACTTGTAACTTCCTATTAAATTTAAAAACAGAGCTAACGTGTGATCCATAAAGTATAGTGCTGTGTATATTGTGACAGAAAATGAAAACACAATCTTGAAAATCTCTTTGCACAGCTGTGTTAATTATACCATTAAAAACAAGAGCTAAGAGAGAATTTCCAAAATGTCCATCAATGGATAGGCATCATATATGTGTGCTTCCACAATACAGTGTGAACTATTATAAATCTCTAAAAATAGAAGGCCATCTTCTTTTTTCTGTAACTTGTATGAAGGGGTCATTGTGCTCAGTAGAATGAGTAATGAGTGATGAATAGAAATGCAAGCACTTCATTATCTAACTTATATGTGGGAGATAAAATAATAGAATTTAAAAGTGGAGAACAGAAAGCTGATTGCTAGCACCTCGGGGAAGAGAAAATGAAACTGGTCAGAGGTACGAAGTTTCTATTATGCAAGACAAGTTATAGAAATCCAATGTACAATGACATGGACATAGTTAATGACAATATGTTTTATGTTTGAACTTTGCTAAGAGAGTTATCTTGTCCGCTCAACACATGTTGGAAAAAGTAAAATAGGAAAACATCTCTCCGTGAAATAACCGAAACACTGAGGAGTTTGATTTAGGGAATAATTTCACAATGTTTATGCAAAGCCCCAAGTTGTACACCTCATATATATACAACTTTTATTAACTGTACTTCAAAATGTAGGGAAATGTCAAACTTACAATTGATCTTAATGAAAACAGAATATAGCAAAATAAATAACGTTTCACAAAATGATACTTAATTTTCTGTTGTGGCTGTATCCAACAACTCTCCAAGCGTAAATTACTCGTAACCTCCTCAGCCTCCTTCTGGGGAACTTTCCACAGGCTCAGGGGAAGATATTCATAGATAAAAGAAGGATGTGACTTTCCAGTCATCATACGTAGGGTACAATTTGAGAGAACGGCTACGCTACATCTCTTTCATAAAAAAAGGGAAATAAAAACAAAGATTGAGGACTCTGTACAAATATCAAGGAGTGAATGTCAGAGGGATGATTATTCCAAAAGTGGATTGAAGACCTGTAATAATTCATAGCCAATTAACATATAGAATACTTATATTTATATATACATATGTCAACAGCCAGGGCACAGACTGCGTGAATACAGACTGACTGTACTATAGAGGTTTAATGCTGTCAATGGATAAACATTCTCAGTCAATCATGCCTTTTCCACTCTGAAGTTCTCAATGATGTGTCATTGTAGTGTTCCTGGTCATATCCTGGTTCAAATATGACATCACCTATCCCTCAATGGCTTTGTTGCTAAAATTACTTCTGAAAGGCATCCAACCCCCTCCTCCTTCAGTGCCGGAAAACAAGGCATGAGTTCGCCAAGCCAGGGATTTTATTTGAGCTTACTAACAGCAGTGAGTGAAGAGGCACTTGCAGAAGTGGGGGGAGGGGGCTCCCCTACTGAGGTCTTACAGCAAATCATATGTCCCTGGCAGCCACACAAAGTGATGGGAGTGAGCCTCTCTCCAGTTTCCTCTGCTTGTATCCTTAGTCCCACCCCACATGCTACTCCAGCCAACGGGTTGGTTGGGAGGCATGACTGACTCTCCCTGTTCCTTCTTTCTTGTAACGCATCAACAGCCAGGTTTGTTTGTGATAATCCCAAGCAAACAGGTGCATTCAAACTTGGGAAAAGGCATCTGTCCGTGGTCTGTTTTTTGAAGGACAGTCTCTGCTATAGGCTTGCTTAGCTCTGTTTTCCTATAGTGTCATGAGCAAACAACTCAAGGTTTCCCTCTTCAGCAGTGGATTTTATGGCTAGTCAGGATCAAAGTCAATGGCTCAATAATACGTAGCACTGACCTCCACGTCCATGGTGGCCTGGTTTTGTGTTTCCCTAGAAGAGCACTTTTTGCTCTATGATTAAGCTTTTCCTATCTCCCTAACCATGCAAAAGAAATAATATGTAAGAAAAATTCTGAGAAATGAATTCATATTCTGACACCACTGTGGCAAACTGTGAGCTTGGGCTGATCCTTTAACCTTGACAAGAACAGTTTCATTGTGCATTAAGCCTTCCTGTGCGTAATACGAATGGATAATATAGTAGCTCTCAAATATTTGGGCTCAGAAATCCTTTAAAAATCTTAACTACTGAAAATTCCCATGAATTCTTTACCATGAGTTTCTCTATAAATATTGTGCCAAAATGAGAAATCATTAAAATATTTACTCATTAATCTATTCAAAATACCTATTTCATACTAAGTGAATAATCCGGGCTCTTTTTTTCAAAAATATTGGTGATTTTAATTTTTGCACTATTTTATTAGTACCTGGTTACTGAGAAGATCATTGAAATGTCATTTCTGCAACTGAATTTAATCTCTTAGAATGCTTCTTCAGTTGAATTACACAAAGAAAACTCAGAAAAGTATGGCGCATTTTAATATCTTTTGGTATAAATGTGGACATTCTCTTTTGATGCTACATTAAAAATAGAAAACTGGTAGAATTGAAACAAGAAATTTAGAATCTGAAATTATTTCAATTAACTTCTTTTAATCTAGCACATTTTAAAACTGTGTCTATTTTGTGTTCTGTGATTTTTACATCTTTTACTTCAGGTTAATTTACACATCATTTTACAATAATGGACTTTTAGCAAATATAGATTTATTGAGTTGAACAAATCAAAATGTTGGCAGATTTCATTACACAACATCTAATGATCACAATTGCTAACAGTACTTCAGATTTCTTTAGAAAAATCTCTAGAAATTGAAATGCTATCAAAGTTATAGTAGTAAAGACAAGTTTTATAAATTAATACTCTTCTGACACAAACTTTATAAGTGCAAGGAGCATTGCTGTTTGCTTTCCTTGATGGAATAGGCTCAGTTCATTCATTTTAGAGAAAATATCTCCCAAATTTCTAAGCTCACAAAATTATTGTTTGCTGTTGGATCTCAACCTTAGCTGAAGAGCTATTGATAGATGATCACTGCTGCATGAGGGAGACTTGGTCTTCTCTAAGGGAGTGTGCTAGATGGGCTGCACAAGCCCCAGTGTATGAACTCACACCAAAGCACACCCGGGGACACAAACTTGACTTGATAGACATTGGGATATTGAATCTGAGGCTAGGGGGGGAGTGTAGATAGAAGAGAGGGCCTAAATATGATTAAGAAGTATTGTAGGAAATCCACGAAAATTCATTTAAAAATATCCATTGAAAGAAAAATGAATGAAGTTCCATGGGAAAATATGATAATTAAACTAAAAAAAGATGGACATGTGCTTTCTTTACATAGCATTCTTTTTAAACTTTTTATTATTTTTTATTTTATGTATATTAGTATATTGCCTGCATGTGTGTAAGTGTGTAGGATAATGCCTGTGGATTATACTTTCAGAAGAATGTGTCAGATGCCCTGGAACTGGAGTTATGGACAGCTACTAGTTGCCATGTGGGTCCTCTGCAAGAGCAGTCAGGACTCTTAACTGATGAGCCATCTCTCCAGCCCCAACACAACATTCTCACCAGGTATGTAGGTGAAATATTTCATGCTTGCAGTTCTCAAACTGCCTCCCAACATACAGTGTATTTCTGTGGGACTCATAGGAGCTCTGCAGGATATTTGAAATTTTCAAGATTCATGCAGTAACATCAACAGGACACTAGGCAAACAACTGTGTAGAGGTAGCTCCAGTTCAGCAGACACACCACAGCCCATCTCAAAGAGTCATCTACCTGGGAAATTCGGGTTTCTGGGACTGCTGTGATAATAAGCAAGCAACCACACCAGAAACAAAGTACAACAGGAAATGAGGGCAGCACCTGGCCGGGCTCCAAGTTTGAGGACCAGTGCAGTGACTGGACAAGCACACCTTGCGATCAATTAGTTTCTGTGCATGATGTACAGTCATATTTAACTTCTATAGGTTATTTGCAATTAACCACTTTATAAACAGGACTAGTAGATCCAGTTGTTTTTAGGCTGGTCCAGAAAACATCTAAAAATACATGTCTAGGACATGATGGGGAAAGACTAGGAAACTGTGATTTATATGAGCATGCAGACTATTACAACACGTGCATACCAAAGGTTGAGATATCTAATAAAATAAAATTTTATGACATCATCAAAGATGGTTGGCCAAATTTTCCTCTCTCTCTCTCTCTCTCTCTCTCTCTCTCTCTCTCCTAAAATGGTTTGGTGTCATGGCCAATTCTTACTTTTAAAACCACATTGCTTTTGCTTCACCAGTAAATGTGAATGCTGGAAAAGACAGATAAATTCTCACTTTTCTTATGAAAGTAGTTTTGAACATACAGGACTATTGGAGGAGGAGAGTGTTTCCTATATTTAAAAGTCCAGAGATCTGTTTAGCATATATCAAAACCACCTGGTTAAAGAATGATAAAATGCAATCCATATGATTTCTCCTGTAATATAAATTGAGAGACAAATCTGTTTTTCAATCCCTGAATCCTTGGCTCACTGCAATTTTATTGCATGAGTCACTGTCTTAGAAACCTGGGGCGGGCTCAGTCCTGGTTTATGAAGTTGTACTTCATTCTTAGTCATCCTGAAAAC
Source organism: Eospalax fontanierii (assembly GCA_035773235.1). Taxonomy (NCBI): domain Eukaryota; kingdom Metazoa; phylum Chordata; class Mammalia; order Rodentia; family Spalacidae; genus Eospalax; species Eospalax fontanierii. The sequence continues at coordinate 47,847,044 of CM069529.1, read as the reverse complement.
AAATGGGTACCTCTTGAACTCTTGCCCCAGACTTCTTGACAGTGGACCCTGGATTTCTTTATGCTTGACATTCTGACTCCTGAAGACTTGATCTACCAAATGAGGCAGCATCTTGATTGTAAAATAACAAAATATGGCACTGGTTAAAATGAGCACAACAGAAAGCCATTGTGAAGGATCAGGCAGGTCACAGATCTGGTTAGAAGGCCGGCATGCTAGGCTCCGGAATGAACCAAGTAAGTGAGAATGGAACAGAGAGAAAGCTCTGGGTGACTGCATTTGGAATGCCCAGCACCTATGAACAGTCATCATCTCTGAAGGAATTCCTGCCTCCACTGCGGCTCCTGCACCTCAGTTTAGTTGGTGGACACGTGCACGTGCTGCCCGGAGGCAGAGACAGTATCTTTCCCCTTTCCACTCGCTACCTTGACCCATTTAGCTTTCTAATCAAAATGGAACGGGTGTTTTATACTGAACAGTGAAAGTGGCAAATGTCAATGTTTTACACTCCTTTAGCAAAGAATATCCAAATAGAGTCCTCCCCAATCTCTAATGAACAAAGTGTCTAAGCACTGAAAAAGTTACTCAGTATTGAAAGATTTGAATATTGAGAGTTATTCTACCAAGACACAAGCTCAGTATATCCTGATACAAACTGCTCCCTGTAAAGCAGTCTTTTGTGATTTTAATATGATATTCTTATAACTCTTACCTTAATATGTCTTATTAAATACTTAGAGTATATTGTAAGAAATAATAAGGCATAATTAAATTTCTTTTTAAAAAATTGAGGCAGAGTCTCCCTGTAGCCCCTGATGTCCTGGAATTCACTCCATAAAACAGGCTAGCCTCAATCTCAGAAAGATCTGCCTACCTTTTCCACCTGAGTGCAGGGATTAAGGACATGTTGCTGCCATGCCCAGCAAATTTTATAATTATTTAATGAATGTATAAATAGAAGGAATTATAGGTATATTCTGTATTCTTCATCATGCAACCAATCACAATATTGTAGTAAATAACTACATAGTCTATGACTTCTCTCTTCTTACACTTACCCTTGCTGTCATAGTTAAGGGACCCAAATTTTGCTTTTGATGCATATGGAACTGGGGTCCCTAACATTATAGGGCTAAACTTGTTTTACACCAGTCCTACTGGGAGATGTTCCATGTTCCAAGGAATCTGCTGAATGTTATCAATTACTTTATCACCACCACCAGTCAGCAGCAACCCTGTTTTCCCTGGTGATCTAGATTCAATCAACCTCATCAATACCATAATCCTTATTTTACCTTGTTTCCTTAGTTCTACACGGAGTCTGACATGAATGGGTAGAAATTGAGCTGTCAAGTAAAATGGAACTGTTACTGACTTTTCTTTAATACTAAAATCAGTAACTCTTGGTGAGAGTACCAAGAACGCAAAGCAAAAAATGCAACAGGTAATTAGATGATGGTATCATGAGCACTATGCCAATTCCAACTCTTAAGCAATTTATTTATTTTTCACATCTGTAGAGAATTAGGGATCTAAGACCAAGGCACAAGGACACTCCACATTTAGTGGGAGCTGGTACCTGCTTCCAGTGAGAGTCTACTTGCCTTGTATGGGGCAGAGTGCAAACGGGTTGACATCTGTGTCTTCAGTAGTACAGACTGGGAAACTCTCTCAAGTTTGGTTAATATGATTATTAGTCTTGCCAATGAAGACTATAGCTCCATCATCATCTGCTAAAGGCTATACTTCTTGGATTATCCAAATTAGCTACATGAGGGAGCTTGATTAATGAGAGTTGAGAGATTATTAATGTCTTCTTTACCCCTTCTGCTTGTGTGAACCTTGGGTATAGAGGCTGCATTGTAGACGTGCTGCGTAGTCATAGACAATTCACAGAAAATATCTGTGTGACCTGGTATGTTGCTCCAGCAGTCTCCATCTGTTGCAAAAGGAGCTTCTTTGGTGAGTGGTGACTGGGATACTTGACTGTAAATATAAGGATACAGGTTTTGCATTTAGTAAGAAATTATAGTATCCTAGGGATGTGACAGTCTTGAGGATTTCTCTAAGATTCATGACCACTACAGCCATGTGTATTTGGCTATGATTATAGTATCACATGTGACTTTCCTCCCATTGAGTGGGCTCTAAGACCAATTAGATAGCCATTGATTGGCCCCAATATAAAAGAGCCACTACCACAACACTGTCGAATGATGTGATTATCATCAGTGTGGTTACTTGTTCATGAACCTCGTGTTGGGCCATCCATTGATACTCTCCATTGGCTGCTTGTATAATGTTCTCTAGAGCTATGAGAGCTAGCCTTCAGTGACTTGGCTTCCATGTCAATCCCACCTCCAATGCTCCAAATCCAGCTTTCCAGTATGTCCTGTCTTCAGCAATAGGGTCTTACCTTCAAGTTCTGGGAGGCAATCGTGGGCTATGACAATAGCCTGTGTAATTTGGGGAGTCTTGTAGACTGGCCTGGCCAACATCTCAAAGGAAGGTTTCTCCTCTCTGGCACTGTTTCTTGTTATGTAGTCTTCAGCTATACACTTGGGATCATGTAGAGTTGTAGTATGTGAAATTTGCCATTAGGTTGTTAGACTTGTGTTATTTCCTCTGGGTTTTACAACAGTTAGGCATTCTTTATCTCCTCTCTTTCCTTCTCTCTCTCTCTCTCTGTCTCTCTCTCTTTCTCCCTGTCTAACAGTCCCTCCATTCCTTCCTCATTTAAAGAGTCCCCATTTCTCCATTGATAATACCAGTCTCCTAAAGCACCAACTTTCTTGAGCTCCTTCTTTCTCTTTATCTCCATATTTCCTTACATAACCCTCCCTCCACTCTCCCATTTAAATACCCCCCTTTTATCTATTTCTCCCTTGGTAACAACTGACTCCTATTATTCTTCTCTCTTAGATTCCTTCTTTCCCTTTATCTTCCATTTTCAGGAAGTTAATTAAGGATACATACTCAATTTAAGGGTTTGCTGCCAAAGCACAAATGAGAGCAAAGCTACGTTGTTTGTTTTTCTGAATCTGTGTCACTTCACTTAGCTTAACAGTTTCTAGTTTCATCCATTCACTTGCAAATGTCATGATTTCACCTGTCTTTGCTGCTGAGTAGAACTCTATCGTATAAATGTACCACATTTTTATTATCTGCTCATCAATTGAGGGACACTTATGGTGCTTCCATCTCTTAGTTACTGTGAAAAGAGGCGCAATAAATATGGGTGTACAAGTATCTCTGCAATAGAATGAGTCCTTTGGGTATATGCCAAGGAGTAGTATAGCTAGGTTAAATGATAGGTTTCATTTTCATATTTTTAAGAATTCTACACACTGCTTTCCATAGGAGTTGCACGAGTTTACAATCCCACAGGCAGTGAATGAGCTTTCCCAACATCCTCTTCAGCATTTCATATCATTTGTTCTCTTGATCTTGGCCAGTCTGACTGTGGTAAGATGAAATCTTAGAGTGGTTTTAATTTGTATTTCTCTAATAAGGAGGTTGAGCACTTTTAAAGATGTTTTTCTTTGCCATTTTTTGTCTTTTGAGCACTCTCTGCTCAGATCCTTAGCCCATATTTTAATTGGATTACTTGTTTTCTTGATTCATTTTTTTTGAGTTCTTTATATATTCTGAATGTTAAACCTCTGTCAGATGTGTTATTGGTGAATATTTTCTCCCATTCGATAGGTTTTCTCTTCAGCCTTGATTGTTTCTTTTGCTGTACAGAAGCTTTTTAGTTTAATGAGGTCCTGTTGATTATTCACCTTACTTCCTGATGTCTGATATACAAAGTCCTTTCCTACACATATATCTTGTGGGTTGCTGCCATGTTTTCTTCTAACATCTTCATAGTTTCAGGCTTCACGTTGAGGTCTTTTATCCATTTGGAGTTGTTTTTTATAAGGTGAAAGGGTCTAACTTCATTCTTCTACAGGTGGAGATCCAGTTTTGTCAGCACCATTTGCCAAAAATGCTATCTTCCCTTCAGTGAGTGTTCTTGGCCCCTTTGCCAAATATCAGGTACATGAAATTTCATGCATTCATGTTTTAGTCTTCAGTCATATTCTATTGGTCTATGGGTCTGTTTTGTGCCAGTACTATGCTCTTTCTATGACTATAGTTCTATAATATTGTTTGAAATCTGGTATAGTAATCCCCTCTGCATTGATCTTTGTGCTCAAGGTTGCTTTGGGGATCTGGGGTATTTTGTTATTCCATATGAATTTTAGTTTTTTTTTTCTAATGCATTTTAGAGGGAGCGGTCTTCTAATGCTATAAAGAATGTCATGGGGATTTGATTGGGATTGCATTGAATCTATACATTGATTTTGGTAAGATGATCATTTTGACAATATTCTTCCAGTTCATGAGTATGGAAGGTCCTTTCATCTTCTGGTGTTCCTCATCAATCACTTTTTTTAAAGATCTAAGGTTTTCATTGTAGAAATCTCTAATGTCTTTGGTCAGGATTATTCTGAGATTGTTGGGCATAATGCAGAGTGAGCCTGTCTAGGCCACCTGCCAGGATGAATGAAGGAATGGCTCTTGTAGGTGTGGTGCTCCACACAGTTTGGTTGTGAAGCCAGTTTCTGCCCAGCACCTGGAGAGAATCTAATCCGCCTGGGAACAAACTGCAATTGGCTGTGGTCGGGCCCCACCCAATAAGGCTATTCGCTAACTAGACCTATAAGACACTCTGCTCTTTCTTGAATAAATGAGTTTGCAGCAGACCACCACTGCTGGCTTCCATTCAACTCCCAGAGTCATGTCTTGATTCCACACCTATGTACCCCTACAACGGAGCTCCTTTGGTCCCCATCGGGCTGGTCCTGAGTGCTGGGACGTCCAACAAGAGATATTTGTGTGTGAGAGGCTATTGAGAATGGACAAGTTTCCTTGTAATCTTTCTCCAATTGTTAATGATTAGTTTTATAGAAAGGTTATTGATTTTGTAGATTAATTTTGTAATCTGCCACTTTACTGAAAGGGTTAATTATTTCTAGGAGTTTTCTGGTGTAACTTCTGGCATCTCTTAGGTATAATATCGTGTCATCTCCCAGAAGGGATGATTTGACTTCTTTTCCAATGAGGAGAACTTATGTTTCCTTGTCTTGCCTTATAAATAGCTCTAGCAAGACCTTCAAGCATTATATTAAAAAGTAGTGGAGACAGTGGACAGCCTTGTCTGGTTCCTGATTTTCATGGGAATGCATCCAGTTCTTTTCCATTTAAAATGATGTTGTTTGTAGGTTGTTCGTATATAGCGTTAATTATATTGACATATTTTTCCCTCCAGTCTAATTCCCTCTAGGAATTTGAACATAAATGCACCCTGAATTTTGTCAAAGACCTTTTCTGCATCTATTGAGATCACCATGTGATTTTGTCTTTGTTTCCATTTATATTTTATGTCATTTATTAACATATATATATATATATATATATATATATATATATATAACCACCCCTGCATCTCTGGAATAAAGCCAGCTTAATCACGATGAATGCTCTTTTTGACATTTTTCTGTATGCAGTTTGTAAGTATTTTGTAGAGCATTTTTGCACCTGTGTTCATTAAGGATATTACTCTATAGTTTCTTTTCTGTTGTATCATTATCTCATTTTGGTATTAGAGTGATGCTTTCTTCATAAAAGGAACTTGGGAGTGCTCCCTCTGTTTCCACATTTTTGAATAATTTAAGAAGTACTGGATATAGATCTTTGAACTTCTGGTAGAATTCATCTGTGAACCCCTCTTGGCCTGGGCTGTTTTTAGTTGAGGGTTTTGTGTAAATGTTTCAGTTTTATTGTATGTTATGGGTCTGTTTAAGCTGTTGATCCCTTCTTGATTTAGCTTTGGTGAGTCCCGTGATTTTACATATACATTAATTCCTTTACGGTTTTCAAATTTAATAGCATACAGTTTTTAACTATTCTATCCTGGTAAAAACATTTAAAATACATTTGACCAAGAAAGTTCAGAGGTACAATATACTGTTTAAGAATTTTAGTCATTAGAGTTACAAATATCCTGTCTTATACTTATTCCTCCTATTTAATTGAAATTTTATGTCTTTTAATCGAATCTTTCTAGTCTCCACACACTCCCTCCCATGTTCTATTCTTTATTTCTGTGATCTCAGCATTTTGTTCTACATGCAGAAGTGAGATTTTATGGCATTTATCTTTCTGTGCCTGATTAATTTTATCCAATGTATCTTTCGTATTTATTGATCTTGAAAATAGCAGGAATTCCTTCTTTTTAAGGCTAAAGACTATTCTATTGTGAATTGAATTTTCTTTATTCATTAATGAAAATCCATTTGATTCCATATCTTTACTACCAGGAATAATAAACATGGAAGTGCAGACATCATATCTGTAGTCGAATTTCACATTGCTTAAGTATATATACAAACAATGAAATTGCTAAAACATCTTATTCATCAAATTTTCTTTGGAGGAACTTCTATGATATTTTCCATAAATAGTTGTGCTAATTATATTCCGTCAAATAATATACAAGTGTCCCTTTCCTCTAATTCCTTGTGAATGCTTGATATTATTTGTCTTTTAGATAAAAACCCTTCTAACAGCTGTGAGGTGCTAATTCTTTATGTTTTTATTTTAAGTACACAATTTCCCGGATAACTTTTGACTCTTCATATGACTTCTTTTGAGAATATACTAAGGTCTTTGCTCAACATTAGAAATCACCTTTTTTCTCATTACTGATTCTGAGTTCCTTGTGAATTTTGAATATTAACCTGTCATAAGACATAAGATTTGTACCTACATTGATTTGTTAAGCAGTTTTGCCCCTTCACTGTGCTGGCAGGTTCTTTGCTGTACAGAAGCATTATGGTTTGATGCAATCTCATTCACTCATTGTAACTTATTCTGCCTTCACCTTTGGGTCAAAATCAAAGCATGTTTGCCTACACAATGGATTGGAGTGAATGCCTTTTTCTAGCAGTTCTTATTACTTTTATATTTTCATCTTTAATAAACTTTGAGTTGTTTTTATTTGGTGAGTTGGCTACGCTATAAGCATGCTACTGATTTTTGTTGTGATTTTATATATTGTGGCTTTAGAGCTAATTAGCTCTAAAATTTTTTAGCAGGTTCTTCATATTTAAGGTCATATACATGCATAGAAAAGTTAACATCTCCCTTTTAAATTTTCAAGCTGTTTTTTTTTCCTCTTGCCTATTTTCTCTGGCTAGTACTAAAACCAATGCTGAATAAAAGTGAGAAGTAAGTATCTTGTCCTGATCAGAAAAGAAAAGTCCAATTTTTTATCACTGAATATAATGTCAGATTTGGGCTTGTTTTGGACAGTAAATTTTATACTGAAATATATTCCTATATATTAACTTATTAAGAAATTAGTCATGAAATGAAGTTGAATTCTGTTGAATGCCTTTTATGTCTCTATCAGATCACTGTATTTTTTCAGTTTTTCAATACACACCTCAATATATCACAATTAATGATTTGCATACATACAAATATCCTTGCATCCCAGATATAAAACCCATTTGAACATGATCATTTGTGGTGTGTGAGTAGGTTAGTTTGCTTGACACTGTGACAAGATACCTAGCAGAAACAACTTATAGGATAAACGGTTTACTTTAGCTCACACTTTCAGAAGATTCAGTCAAACGCTGTGCCCTACCATAGCAGGGATGTTTAATTTACTTCATGGAGGGACAAGGTACAGACAATGAAACAGAAACAGGAGACCAGATAAAACCTTAAAAAGTCTCTTCCCAGTAACTTATTACTGACAGCGAGACTTCACCTCTAAGGTGTCCAGGACCTCATAAACTAGCACCAAAAAATGGGTGGGTTCCAAGAATCCTAAATATAGGCCTATGGGGATCATTTCAGTTATAAACCATAACATTTCCTCCCTGCCTCTACACGCTCATAGCCACCTGATCATGCAAAATACAGTTTAGTCCAATGTCAAAGAGCTTCCCTAGTATTAAAGTTACATACTTCCAACATGCCAGAAAGTAGTTACAACCATAACACACATGCCACCCTTAACACTAGTGGGTATATCTTGCCAGTTCAATCATTCCTGTAGTTCACAGGTTTCAAATCTATATACGATTGCTGATTACTGTTCTCCTCTGAGAGCATGCATAGAACTTTCCAGTTCATGACAGCCAGTAGTGATGAAGCTTCCAGTTCAATATAAAATGATTTCTCGGTGTCTTATGTCTCAAGTATTTTGTGTCTTCCACAATACTTTCTTACCATCAAGATCTGAAGAGTAACAAAGAGCAACATTAATAGCCTGAATTTGGTAGGGTGGGTGCAAGGGGGGCATCTATGAGACCTCACTGACCAACAGCTTGAAAAGACGTAACATATCCCCGGCACTGGATGTTTTGTTTGATAGCGTATGGTATCAAATTATACCATTATAGGATAGCACCATTTCAACACATTTTATGTGTGTCTGGATACATTTTAGGAAGATTCTAGAGTAATAGGTTTCCATATGGCTTTTTGAAGATCTTTAGTGTTGGTTACCCCTACGCTCCTCCCTCAGCCCTGCCTTCCAATGCCCTGCACCATTTAACCTTCCCTGTTTCATCAGTTTCCTTTCCTCCTGTGTTCAATCACCTTCTGTTAAATTTCCTCAATGGTCCCTTACTAGTTTTCTGACAGTTTAAGCACACTTATCTAATTTTTAAAGCCAGCATCCACAGTTGAGAGATGGCTTATGGAGTTTGTCTTTCTGGGTTGGGTTACCTCACTCATACTGGTCATTTCCAGCTCTATCCATTTACCTATAAATTTCATTCAACTGTGTATATGTACCATATTTGAATCACTCATTCATCAGTTGATAGACATCAACTCTATTTCCAGTCCATGACTATTGTGAACAAAGCAGCAATAAACGTGGATGATCTAGTATTCCCATGATAAGATATAGAGTACTTTGGGCATATGCTCAGGAATGGTGTTGCAAAATCATAAACTAGATCTATTTCTAGTTTTTTTTGAGGAACATCCACACTGGTTTCTATAGTGGCTGTATTAGTTTTCACTTCCACCCACTCCCACAATGAATAAGTGTTCCTCTTTTCCCATATCCGCACTAGCATCTTTTGTCATATGGGTTTGATCTTAGCCTCTCTGGCTAAGGGTAAGATCAAATCTTGAACTAATTTTAATTTGCATTTCCATAGTGATTAATGATATTGAACTTAAAAAAACTTAGTCATTTGCATTTCTTCTTTTGAGTTTGCCCCAAATTTTAGTTGGGTTGTATGTTTTCTTTGGTGTTTAGTTTTTTTGAGTATTTTGTGTATTTTAGACATAAACCTTCTGCCAAAAGCATAGCTAGCTGAGAATTTCCCTCATTCTGAAGGCTGCCTCTTCACTCAAGGATGGTGTCCTCTGCTGCACAGAAGCTATTATTTCATGGTTATGAATTGCTAGCACCATACAATTGTGGTAGAAAGAAAATATAATTTCCATGTTTGTAAACAGGGAAAATTTGTCTTGTGGCTTAAAATCCAATCTATCCTGTAAAGCAGGAAGGCATATTCTGTGTACTTCTGCTCAGCTGCTTTGGTGTACTTGTCAGTGTTCATATCTACTGTCTAGGTGAACTCTTGATTGTTAAAACTGTTCAGTTGATACTACAGTCTCACTTATCTTTTTCTTCTAATCTGCTAACTCTGGCCTTATATATAGATGATTTTTATACCAGATGCAGACAAATTTATAATTGTAATCAATGGCCCCTTCTCCACTAAGTATTAATGTGTAGAAAATACGTCCTCCCATATTTTCTAATTTAAAGTCAATTTTGTGTTATATGATCACTTTTGACTTTCTTCACATGAAACATATTTTCTGCCCTTCCTCTTTACGTCTGCACATCCTTAACAATAAAATAAATCTTCGATACGTAGCATATAATTGGGTTTTTTGTTTGTTCTATTCATCTATGTTTTTTTCTTGGAGAATTTAATCAATTTATATTAAGGTGTAGTTTTTATATTATTGACAGTAAGGACTTCCTCTTACAATTTTGTTAGTTCTGCTCTGCCTGCTTGGCAGATTCTTTATTTCTTTTTCCCGCTCTTGTTCTTGTTCTTTGTAACTCCTACATAGACTCCTGCATAGACTCCTACATAGACTCCTACATAGACTCCTACATAGACTCCTGCACTGGTATGCTTTGATTTATTGGTTCTTATCTGTTCGTATCTACTATTAGATTTTCCTCTTTTTGTTTACCACAATGCTTATATAACAGCATCAAATAACTGTAGCATGTTTAAAGTGACAGCAATTTAAGCTATTGCATAAAAAAAACTCTGTAGTTTTCCTTAGCTCCATACAAATTGTGTATTTGGATGTTACATTTTATATCTCTTTGGGTCTGGAGAAATGGTTCAGCCACTCAGAACACTGGCTGCCTTTGCAGAGGACTCCCGTTTGATTCCCAGCACCTACATGGTGGCTAGCAACCATATATAACACCAATTCCAAGGGATCTAACATCATCTTCTAGCCTCTGTGGGTATTTTATGCACATGATACGCTCACATTCATGCAAGTAAAATATTCAAACATAAAAAATAAGTGTGAAAAATAATTACATCCTTTTAGTTGTTTATCCTTTAAACTACTATGGTGACTTTTTTAAATATTTTTTTCACACAGTGGTGGTCATGAAACGAAGGCTACATCTTTATGTATATTAGATAAGCACTTTACTACTGAGGTATAAGTGTATCCCAAATAATTACATTTTTAACCTCTGCAGTATTAATAAATATGACTTACATGCCACCATTAAAGACTTTGTGGCTGAGGTGAAGTACAAGACGGGGATGGAAAGGTGAAAAGGGGAAACTACTATAGGTTAAAGAACATGATGGTCTGGATGGTAAGAGTGGTAATAGTGAGGGGTGGCTGGATTCACCACTGAGGATGGACTTTATTGACGGTGTGAGTTAGACATAAGAGAGGAAGAGGAGGAAATGGCATCTTCATTTTGTGTCTAACATTGACCATAAGAACGCTTTTGACTTGAGCATGCTTTTTAAGCACTATTCGTCTTCCTGAGAAGTTAATTATTTTCTCTCAATTGTCCTTTGTTGACAGTGATTTTGTTGTGGTTGCTTAACTCTGTAAAGAGATTCACATTTAAGGTGCCCATAATTTGGGTTTCAATAAGTAGAACTTGAAACATGTTTTCACAGGTTCTTTCAATAAAATATTTCATATCAGTCATTTTGGGCTATGCCCTGCTCTACACATGGGAACATGGCAAATACTCCAAATCACCAGCCTCAGAGATTTCCCACGACATGAATCATTTATGGCTTTTTGTTAGAACAAATACCCAACAGTGCCTCCAAGGTTTACTTTTATTGCAATTTGATTGCTATAAGTGAGTTCACTTTCAACTGGAAATAAAGATGATGTGGGTGATGTCCAGAGTCCTTCCCTCCTCAGCATGAGCTGCAATCAAAGCTATTTGACACTTGAGCACTAAATGGTATGCCATAAATATCTTCCGGTGAATGCAGCTTAGAACGCTCTGTCTTGGACCACATACTATAAAATCATTTCTTCAAGCAGTCTCAAATGAGAACTCCCTAAGTTCACCATATAACCTACATAAATTTCCTTATATGTATCTAAAGCTCCCTTTCTAAACAATTCAGCATTGCCATCGTGTAGTCCCTATGCCAGCAACTGAACGTGTCAGACTGGTTTCAACCCTGTGCACCCTCTTGTTGCATAGCAAATCTAGGCTATTGCTTTCTGCTAGATGCTTTAGCTAAAGCCTTGCTGCATTTTTTCTGGGCAACAAATACAGTTCCAGCATAGGCAAGCTGACTACAAGGAAAGAACTTGTGGTTCAGCCTAGGGGAGCTGCCCAACCCAGGAGCAGGCTTCCCAGTCACCCCATTCATTGGTCTGAGCTGAACGCTAATGGGAAAATGGAACAAGGTGGTCTGAGTCACTGTCACTCCCCAAATAATTGCTGCATCTCAGAGACAGGGAGAAGAAAGGTGTTTTCAAAACTATTCCACTGTTTGGCTCAGGCTTGTGTGCATTTTAATTCCCATAATTCCATTTTTACTAATTTAAGTGTCATGCCGTGGAAAGATCCCATAGTTTAAGGGTGAACATGCCTGCTTTCTATCCAGGTTCCATTCCTGCTTAGTGATTTGATCAGAGACAATCTTACACTAATCATTTTGCCTATATAAAAAGAGAAGATTTCATCCATGTTGTTGACTTTTGAGATTAGAGAAAAAGTAAGTCAATTTCTAGGACTAAGGTCAAGACTCGTGTTAATTGTTCAAAACAGTCATAATTCTCTGCCCTTTGACTTCTGAATTTAATAAGATTCAAGAGTCTAACCCACTTATAATGGAGCGATTATTTTTAATGTGCTCTTACCATATGTATGTCAAAAACTATTAGATAATGGGAAATGGAAATATCCTTTCATATATTTAATAACTAATATCATGGCTTAATTTGTTAAATGTATGGAACATGCTTAAATGAAATTTCATTTTATAAACTGATGATGTAAAATGAGCTGAACATTGTTAGTTGAAACCAAAGAGAAGCCTATAAATAGCATTTCCCCCCAAGAATGTAACCTACAGGACTTTCGACTCCAAGAAACTTCATTTGCAAACCCAATAATCACATTTTCTGCTACATATAAAAGTAGAAAGCAGAGCAGATCATTGGATTTTCCAAGGTAACACAGATTTTGAACCCAGTTACCCAGCTTTGTGGCCAAAGTTTTTATATTCATTTACATATTCCATTCAGACAACAGAAGTTTATTAAGACCTGATGATTGTGGCACAGGCTGGGTCAAGGTTTTACAGAGATAAAACGTGATAAAGTCTAGCTTCACTCTGAAGCAGATGAATGATATGGGTGGCAACTAATTCCATGAACAATAAAGTTCATGATAAAACAGAAGATGTTCTGATACAGAAGTTACAAACGGCATGCGGAAACGAGAAGAGAAGATGTCAAGCCCCAGAGTAACTGCTTTCAAAGGCAGCATTTAAGGAAGAGAAAAATGAAATGCAAGATTGTGTCAAGCATTATATAGAGGATGAACAAGTTCATGGATCAAGAAAGCATCTTTTAGGAGTACTAAATAGATCAACACTGCTGGGACAAAATTTTGCAAAGAGAAGGGGCAATAAATAAGAATTCGTTTTAATTTTGTCAGTATTATGTAGAGTCTTGGGTGTCTAGCCAAAATGTTTGGACTTAATTCTGCAGTACATGAAGAATCACTGAAAGTTTACGAGGACTTCAGTGAAATTTTTGTAACTGTTTCAGAGGGATTCTGATCCTAATGTGGAAAAATATGCATTTAATATTCCAAGGATAGATTTGGTGATTTCTTGATTTGTTTTAATATTTGTTTCCTAGGGAGTTAAATCATCCAGTAGTTCTGGTTTTGTGTTCTATCAGCAATGAATCACTAAATATCCCATTTTTAATAAGTAGAAAAGAAAGGATGCTATTTTATTATTTATTCTTTGAATCTGTCATCTCTCCATCTGGGGCATAAACCCCTAGCTTTCAGATAAGGACACTAAGGAGCTAAATGCTATGTCCAAAGGAATAGGATTGAGAGTCTAACTCAGGTCTGATGACTAAAACTTGTGCTCCTGTGGTGTGTGGAAGTTTCTGGACCAATTGAAACAGAATCACAGTTTTGATGGGTGCCATCTGTATGCTGAAAAAGTCCTGGGAACAGAGTTTTTCTTGATAATGGAAGCGTTCCTTTAACAGAGCTATATGCAGGGAGTAACAGCCGGATTGGTTACAGGAGAGTTCTGCCTTCAAATCCTGAGGTGAGTTTTCATTAAGCCATAGGAGTGTCAAAAGAAAATAAGCAAAGCAGTTACAACCAAAAAGAGGAGGCATGAGAAAACAGAGCTGCTGGAAAATGCATGCAGCAAGGGCAGAACCCTAATTGGTAGATGCTTCAAAGCATGCGTTGGTACTTGAGTCTGGATTGCAGGCCTTCTGCTAACATGGTCTTCTCAAAAAGAAAACAGTAGTTTCATATGGAGAGAAAATTGATTTATACTTAATCTCCTCAAGAGAGAAACATTCACTGATGATCCAGTATTTTTTCATCTCATACATCTCTTCTACAAACAAAAATTTATGTATATAAATCACTTGAAGCACTGAAATGTAAAATTTTTCACTGCATATAGAATATTATCATTATGTTAACATGGTATTTTCTTAGAACAGAGAATAGCCATTATGATTAATTCATTAAAATATGAAGGTAATACTTTAATAAGCTACTGGATTAATAAGTTACTTTAGTCTTATTTTCCATTGTTAAAGATTTTATTTAGTTTTAGTTTTTCATGTATATGAATATATTGCCTGCATGGGTATAAGTGCACCTGTGTCGTGAACTGCCCAAGGAGGTCCGAAAAAGTTAGTGGATCCCTTGGAGTTACAGATGGCTGTTAACCACCATATAGGCGCTGGGATTCAAACCTCTGTCTTCTGCTCTTAAGAGCCAGTGCTCTTAATCTCTGAACCATGTCTACAACCCATAGTCTAATTTTCCTTAAGAAATGGCATGCTAAAGTTTTTTACCCAAAAGAATTGAATTAAATGGGTTAATATATGTAAAAGCACCCAACAGTGCTCAGCATAAAGGATGCACTACTTAAATCCAGAAGATTTCCCTTACCGGTTTGATAAGTATTTCAAAGCACCAAGTTCATTTTTGAAGCTACAAATAATACTAAACACTATATATTATGTTTTTTACTAAACATGCACAGTTAAAGAAAGATTAATTTATTATTATGCACAGTAAGATATAGACAAAATTAGCTACAATGAAATAGAACAGTTATAACAATTTGCTATAAAAAAGTTATTTGAAACATGAAAGGCTTATTTCTGGAATAGTTTCCATTTAACATTTTCATTTTTGAAACATGTTAACATTTAACATTTTCATTTTTGACCATTGGTTAGTAAATCTCTTGGAAGCAAAACCAGGGAGAAGAAGAAAGTGCTGTCTTTGTCATTATTTTGTTATCATTATTATCGCTACAGATGATGTTGTAATCATTGTTGCTAGCAAGTTTGCTTTACACTTTATGTCCAAAATACTGCTTTTTGAAGCATGAGCTAAATTTTACTTGTTGATTAGTGAAAATTATACAACAGCAATTGTACAAAATTAATTTCTACCTGTCAAAGATCCTAGGATTGGCTGGGACCAAGCTCAGCTTTCAGTATCTAGAAATTCTTGATGCTCATTATGCAAAGGGATCAGAATGCACGGAAGAGTCAAATGCCTGTTACTGACCTGGGTTGGATGGTTACATAAGACAGATCATGTGTGGCATGGCATGCAAATTCTATGTAGTTATTCTCTGCAGAAACTTTACAAAATAACTGCAAAACAATGCCAAGATTAAAAAAAAATGACAATTTCATCCAGTCAGTCCTCTTATTTTCGTACAAAGTAATACAACACGTTTTTAAATTTTTAAACGTATTTTAATTCCATGTGTATTAGTGTCTTGCCTGCATGCATGTAAGCGTACCCATGTTGTGGAATGCCACAAAACCAGAAAACAGTGTCAGATCTACTGGAACTGGAGTTACAGATGGTTGTTAAACACCATGTGGGTGCTGGGAACAGAAACTGGGTCCTCTACAAAAGCAGCCAGTGCACTTAACCACAGAATCATCTCAGTCAGGAGACTTGTAAATAAGACTTTGGGAATTACTTTTTTAAAAACTCAATATTGTAGCTGGAGTTAGTATTTAAAAGTTTTGCTGCTCTCTCAGAGTACCTGGGTTTGGTTTCCAGCATCCACATGGCATCACACCCTTTGTAAGTCCAGCTTCAGGGCATTCAGTGCCCTATTCTGGCATTCATAGGCACTAAACATACAGGCAAAACACTCATAACATATAAAATAACAATAAATAAATCTTTAAAAATACAATCAATTGAGTTGCTGTGAGCTTGAAGCCCCCGTTACATAATGTCCATTGAATTTCATATTGGAAAATAGATGACATTATAAGGAATTTTTATTCTTTATACAAATATAAATGCTTCCATACATAATTCTGAGTCATTAATAATCAGTCAAACACTCATATTTTTTGCTTTTTCACATTTATATATTGCATAATTCATATTAATTCATGATGGTAGCAAGAGATTCAAGCCTAATAAAATACTGAGAATATTTTAGTTTAATAGATTGCTATTTGTGCTTCTTCACAATTAAGAGGCTTATCCTGGTTTAGGGTCACTTTAGTTTGGTTCTGATGTTATTCTGATAGGCTTTCACTGATTCCCTCTTAATGAGGCTTTCCTGTATTTGGCTAATGAAAGGGCTTTACAAAGCCTATGAGTTCTGCTCCACTTGTCAAATGTGACCAGAAAATTTGTAACTTTAAGAGAAAAAATAGCAGGGTTTCCTTGTACAGGTTGAAGGGTATTTCAGGGGAAGGCAGCCTGGCAGCGCACAATGGAAACTTCTGAGACAGACTCAATGCCTTCTTCTAGTCTTTGTCAATTTGTGAGAGAGTGACCATGGAGCAGCTAGGGAAAGGAACATAGATGTTACTGTTGAGGCCTTGCCTCTGTCAGTCTGAACTGGCACTATGCACTTTCTTTGGGACTCAAAGGACATTGCATGCTAGAAAGAGGTTGGTTGGTTGGGAGGTCTATAGGGACTCTAAGAACTTTGCTGATTTCACACAGTACTCCTCTGAGACTATTCTAGTAACTCAAAGCAGACTAGCAGTAAAGTAAGAACCAGAATTCTGCTCCTCTAATCCTGGTTCAGATCTCTGCCTTTTAGGGCCACTGTATATTAGAGATCCTATCCATTCATTCACAAGCATGATGGCATTTATAAGACAGGTTAACTCCTCTGTGGCAATGGTTAAACAAAACCACAACTCTCACTTCAAAGGGCCTAGAGCCAAAATTATTAATCATGACCCAAGATTTATGCCACCCAAAATTCTATATTCCAACAAGGTAAACATTTCATGAACTTTTTAGAATAACAGAAGAAAGAAGCCTTAAATCAAGACAATTTTCAAATCCATTAGTGTACACATCTGAGAAGCAGGTAAGAATAAAGTGGGAAAACTATCTGTGACATGCTGAGTTTTCTGGTTGGTGGAAACTAGGGTTTTGCTAAGTTGATACATTCCAAAAGGCTTTTATCTGTTAGTCACAGGATGGTAAGTTCCATACACAGGTAGGCAAGTAATTACTATTTAAGGGGCTAAAGATAGCTGAAGATAAACTATAATTAGTCTCTGGATCTGCAGCATTCCTAACTCTGCACAATCACTGAAGTTCTAATCAGTTAATCAGCCTTACAGAAGTTCTGTTTGAAGATGCTATTTTTTAGGGAAATTTCAACCACAAAACAGAGGAAAATGTCATATTTTATTTAGCCCCAGTTCATGACACACCTCTCTTATTCTACTCTCTTATAGCCCACATTCATTCTGTTTAAGTTTTTCTGGGGGGTTTTCATATTTTGTTTGAAACATAATTGGCTATTCCTTTATCCGGAGATTGGTCAAAGCCAACCAATCAGTACAAGTCAGTTAGCATTCATCTATTTCTTCTTATCTGTATATTAGTGAGTCTAAGAGTTCAGGTCTATTCTCAGACTGACAACAGGACCAACACATAACCATTTACTCATAGCTTGTTTCTGAGCTAACTTTAATGAAAGATTATCAGACTTTTCCACATTGTGGATTTTTTCATTTCACACTGAATTCTTATTCTATCAAAACAATATTATACCTGAAGTATTGTATTAACTCAAGCTCAGGTACTCCAGCGTATGACTGTCCCCCTAGGATACTCTGCTGCTTGTAAAATTAAATATCTTCTCTTTACAGTTTTTTGTACTTCCCTAAGCCTGTCTCTGTTTCATTCTGTTCTTTGGTTTGGTTCTACGTTTTGCTGAACAAGCTCGTCTACATGCCTAGTCACTTTGCTGTCGGCCGTGTCTGATCTAACCAACACCTAGCTCAGCTCTGAGAATTCAGTGTCCTCTGTAGCTCTCTCTGTTGAATGACTCACACAGACTGTATCCTTTCCCCACCACATATTGCTTCAGATCTTCATCATCTTTATATAAATATCTGCCCTAACTGGAAACCATATATTTATCTCCAAAAAAGTCCCATGTAATAAGTAAAGTGTGCTTGCCTTAAACATGAGAATCAGTCGCGTTAGTTATCACTGTTTTATCAGAGCTTGGCGTTAACAGTGTAATAGCCTTTTGTTAGCCCAGACTGGAATATGAATGAATCATCACATTCACTTAGCAAAGCTTACAGGATAACAACCTAATGACAGTTGTTGCGAATGGTCAAAATTTGGAAGTGAGAATATTAATATCAGCATATTTGCCTACTCCAAGACCAGTTTGGTTTAGAAAGTTCTATTTACCCACCTCATTAGAGTACATGATCATTTGAAGGGCTGCCAGAAAGCCTGGGCAGGAGCCAAGAAGACAAGAGGGGAAAAACTAGCAATCAGGCCGAACCTGTCTGGTTGGTTTGTAACTTCTAACAACCTCCAAGGCTGATGATCACAGTATGAACCCTCAAATGCAGTTCCCACACTGTTTCTTACCTGTAAATTGGAGACTAGGAGAAAACAGTTCAGAGCACTTATTTAAGGGAACACACTACTCGTTTTCAGATGATGAGCTTAATGCACAGAGAGTAAACATAATGTATGCAGCGTCGCCAAAATCAGTTTGTGGCAGAGAGCAACAAAAACTCATCACTTGTTTTTTTCACTTGATGCCCTTATTTAACTTCTAGGATGGATGTCAGGGCCTAGAACATACTGGGTAAGTGCTGTATGATCTCCAGTATCTCCCATATGATACCTTTTCTGTCACTGCAGGAAAATGATGCCTTGAAACAGGAAGTTTAGGAATACCATCATGGAAGAACACAAAACAAACTACTTAATATCAAACATGATGAAAACATAAAAATAAAAATACATGTGACATTCAACTATATATATATATATATATATATCAACATAAATTTAAAAGGGAACAATAATAGTTTTGTTAAAGAGCAAAAATAGATATAGAAAAGTAAATCAGAATATATTTGGCTTCCGTTGGGGCAGTTGCATATATCTGAGGTAAGCAAGCAGAAAGTCTTCACAACAGGAAATCCTGATTAAATCTGAGTCCAGTTGCTTAATCATTATGAATCATTGCATTCACTGATTTCCTTTTCATGTGAAAATTTCTGAAGTGGTTAGCTGTTACCATACACACAGTCAGACCTCCTAATGACTATTTAGTTCAGTGTGACAAGATGCTATCTCAGGATCTGTCTAGAACTTAAATTTAAAAATCCACCATTCCTGGTCTCACAGGCTTCTCCATCTGGTGTGAGAGGAGGACACAGAGCAGGTCATCCCAGGTTAAGGCAGTCAGCACCTGAGAAGCATTATATACATGACATAGATCGTCAATGGCAGTGACTAAACATCTGAGAAAAGATGATAGGCTGGAGAAACAAAGATTTAACTACAACATGCCTTTCAAATTTCCCAAAGAAAGACACTGTCAAGAAACACCCTAGACCATCCCTAAAGGGTAAAAGGCTCCCACATGCATTAGATGGTGCAAATTGCCCCACTAGAATTAAGGGAGTGATTTCAACTAATAAACAAGATTTTCCTTATTGTTACAGAGAAAGAATTTATCAGCCTCCTCATTCTGATTCCTTTCCCCTGCCTTTCAGGAGGATAAGGGAATGACTTGCTCATGTTTGTGGGAAATTCAGAAAGAAGGGAGCTCTATTATTGGCACTCTTGATGTGGAGGTTGAATCATGACACGAAGGAACTTTGTGCTCAGGGTTGCCCCACAATCTAATAGAATGGAAAGGACAGCAGACTGGGAGCCAAGAAAAGCGCTGCCAAACAGCTCTCCTTTGATTGGGAGCACATGCTCGTACTTGTCTGAGTTTCGGTTTATCTTTAAACTGAGGAACGTTCTATCTACTAAACAGAGGATCAATTGAAATCTTGAATCGTAAGTGATTCCCACCCTGCGAGAACACAACACGCAAGAGTTCCCATGCTCCATTCTCCTTGCCGGACCAGCACATACTCTGTCATAAGCCGAACATAAGTTCCCAGCCTCTCTGATTCCCACAGTCCATACTCACCACTTCCCCCAAACAATGCTTTCAGCCTGCCATCCCACCGAGACAACAAAAATTAACAGACAACTTGTCAAATGCCTGTTTCACTTGTAGGACAAGTCATAAACTCTGAACACAGCATCCTAGGTTCCTTCCTTTCCATCCGTTCATTCTTCCATAAAAATCCTCACCTTCGTAAGAGCTGGCGGGACCTAAGCGGTCTGTATGGCGACACACAGAAGAGGCACCGCGGCACAGCGCCTGGTTCAATGCTTTGCTCTGCTCTCCGAAAGTCTACAGTTTTGTTTTAATTTGCCATGTTAGGTGTGCACTAGCTTCTGTCCAAAGCACTGACAGGAACTGTGGCCACCACCTTTGAAATATGCTTTCTGTCCGTGTCGTTTTCTTAACGGATTCTCTTTTTCGGATCCAGAGTGTATCAAGCCACTGTGGAAGGTGCCTTAGTCATGAAATTTTTTTCACATGCAAAAGTCTTTTTTCCTAGGTTAGATGACAGGTCCCACAAGAAAGGAACCTGTTATGAAATGTGTTTACCTCCTTTGATGGGTGTTTGAACTGATGCGCTCTGAAACTCAGCAGGCCACATCAGGTAGGAGGCACTTGAATTTTGGTTGTATCTAATGGCTTATACAGATGAATTAAAGAATGGTCGAATGGATTTCTTCACATCCAGTCCCTCAGAAATAAAATGTACAGTTAGGTGATGAAAGGGCTCCTTTTCCACCTTGCCTTCAGGATGAGAGCTAACAGCCTCAGAGGAAAGTTCCCTCAAAGGGAGAAATCTACTTTCCCAACTGACTGACAAGCAGGTGTGCTAACACCCCTGTGGCTTCCCAACAGTCTGTAGGGTCACCTGAACAATAGACTTGAAACACAATTGTAACAAACAGAAGAGATGGTGAATTTCTGGCCTGACTGCTCATACACCTACTCTTTCTTGGCCTTACTTTGAAGTTCCACAACAATAAGGCTGATGAAGGGATCCTTTCATACTCCCCAGGCCTCAGGAAACCTACCATAACACCTCCCACATTCTGTGCCTTTTCAGAATCTGGCTAAGGAAAGCAAACACATACACAAGCCCCCTAGGGTTCTCCCTAACTGTGTGGGCCTTTTATTTCACAATCCTCTTGAAAGTGTTATTTGTGAAGCTTAAAATATGTGAGCTTTGCAGGGGAGGCTGCATTGGATTCTGAGAAAATAACACACCAGGACAAGCCATGTCTCATTGTTTCTTTTGGGACACACTTTGTTCTGGGAAAATGTCGTAATAGCCTCTGATTTCAATGTTACCGCGTATCACAGCACTGTGCCTGGGAAAACACAATGGCATTTTACATGATCATATTGTAGTGAAATAATAGCTCCCCAGCACCACAAGCAGCAGATTGACGTGCAACATCTATTGGAAACAGTGAGGTTTGAATGGCTAATCCTTCAGATACCTCTGTGTATAGCATCAGTTTCATGCAGAGAAAGGGGAGATATCACAAACCAAGGTGTGATACACATTTAGTGTCTCACATACACTCTTTGTTGACAGTGATAAGGAGAAACTCACCTTCTTGGGAGGCAATAATACAGTCATATGTTAAAAACAAAGCACAGGTTTATGTCTTACAGATTTGGCACCCACAGAGACTCTGGCAGAGACACTGTGAAACATGGGTCCTTCAGCTTGGGGCAATGATCTTGGCATTTGTGGCTTTCAGTTTCCCAATTTTGATGGTGCCGTTGCTGCTTTGATTTTCTTTTATGAGGAAAAGGCTTTCTACACACCCCAGGCTGGGCTGGAACTGGAGCTCTAACTGTCTCAGCATCCAAGTTTCTGGATTATAGGTATGCATCACCACACCTGGTTTTCATTTATTTAAAATTCATATATTTATATCTACTTCAAATGTCTTTTCCTTATTTTTTTGCTCTGGTGGAAATGGACTAGAGGATTACTATTCACGCTTATTGTGGTCATAATCAGGAAGAAAGTGTTTATCTGAAGAGCAGCATCATAGAGAACAGCTGGTCAGCATCCCCTCTGGGGCAGACGTCACAGGGAGAGCAGGAAGACCACACTCCTCGCACTCCCATGACCAGAGAAGATATTTCATTTTGCCCTGAAATTTGTTGATAAGATAAAGATAGAGAAAGATAACTGTGAGCTACTAGAATTAATGAGCCAAGACCATTCATCAACTCAGGAACCCCAGTTCCTTAATGGATAAGCAACATTTTTTTTTAACTATGCTACAACCAAATACCAACTCCTGGTTATCAAAACTTCAACCTCATTTCCTAGCTTACACTCTATTTTTCTATTTTTATCGTAGCAAAGAACAACGTACTCTATGATTTAAAAAAAAAGAATACAAATGAGAGCCAGGTATGATGGGGCATGCCTGTAACCCCTCACTTATGAGGAGAACATGAGAACTGAAAATTTGAAGCTAGCCTGGGCTATACAGTGGGCTTCAAATCATCCCAGACTATGTGGTAAGACTCTGTCTCAAAACAAAGCCAAAGTGGCACAATAACAACAAAATTCCACAGATTGTTAGTATGTAACACATTCCCTCATAAACCTGATAGTCTCAGTGGGCCAAATGCAAGAGTTACAAGGCACCAGTTAGCTCCCAGGGAGTATCAGCTCTTAGCTATGCAAAGTCTCTGAAGCACTTGTGTTCCTTGGCTCATCATCCTTTTATTCCATCTTTAAAACTAAAAGTACTTCCTCTTCCTCTGACCCTCCTCTTCTGACTTCTCCTTTCACTGTTAAGGATGACTGTGTTTCAGTTGGGCCCATCCAGGTAATCCTGAATAATCTCACTATTTCAAGATGAGATGGTAAGCAACCTTCACTGCATTTGCTTTTGCCTTATATGATTGATTACCTAGGCTCTAAGGATTAGGAGGTAGACAAATTCCCAACAGCCACGATTCTGTCTACTACTGTTTGGCCTTAGATATTTTTCTAATAGTTTTTCAATAAAACAAATAGCTTCAAAAAATAAAGCTTTCCCACCAGTAGGATGTAGTCTATGAGTTTACTGTGTGCATATGTGCTGGGCCCTTTACAGTTAAACCTTAGATCAAAAAGGCTTGCTTACTTCCTCATCCCTATTTTTTCCCTTCTATATACTGTCATGTCATCACACATAAATTAGAATTCCCTATGGATAAAAAGAATTTTCAACACATGAAGAGAAACCAGAGTCTGTGGCTGGAGGGGTGAACAATGTATTTTTGCAAACATGATATATCACCCTATATCTATTGATCAGTGTATATTTACAGCTTCATGCTTATTAAATTCTTCATGTGTATGTGCTATATTTTTTTATTCTTATAGAAATCCCATATGGCAGTATTATCTGTATGCTACAGATAAATGTGGAAAAGCAGATTTGAGAAGCAAGAAACACTGTTTTGGACATATATTAGTAATTGGCAGAATTTTTGTTTCAGCCCTGTTTAACTCACTTGAAAACACACAGGTTAAACAATACCACAAAACTGTCTCCAGGACTGCAATGAGAACAGAAGCTCAAAGGATTGTTAAAGCAACATGCTTATTAAAACACATCAAGATCTGTGCATGGCCTTTAGGGCTGCTTGTTTTTCCTCAATGTATTTTTTACTAATTTTTTTGTGCATTTCATATACTACTTCTTAATTGTATCCAGACCTCCTCCCTTTCTGCATTCCCCTGTGTTTCCTCACTGGGTTTCATACATTCTGTCATATATGTTAATGCCTACCCAGCTAAGTTTGTATGACCAGATCTTTCCTTGGTGCAAGTTCATCCACTGGAGTCTAGTCAACCTAGCTAGAATCTCTCCCTTAATGAAGATCAACGCTCCTTCACCCAGCAGTGATTAGCTGCCAATAGTTCTTCTACCAAGGTTGGGGCCTCCTGCCCATTTCCCCCGTTCTATGCTGGGTTTTTGTCTGATTGATTTTGCTTGGTTCTTATATAAGGATGACTGTTTGAAGGTGAAATCAGTCATTTGAAAAGGTGAGCATAGGATTCTTATTCAGAACATATGGCCCTTTTCTCAGCCTAGGGAAAAAGACATACCTTTTTTAAAGAGATCAACAGAAAAATAGGATTCTAAAGAAAGACAAAGATGTCAATCTACGTAGAGCAAGTGTTGTAATGTTAGTATTACTGAAATTAAAAATGTGAAAATGAAAAAGAAAGAGAAGAAAGGACAACCCACAACCTGTAAGTTTGAAGCTACCTATAAGGTTTGGGGATACACATTGCTTAAGGATGTGTCAGAATTGTACAGGATCCTAGAGAAAAAGTAAAAGAGCATTTGATAAGTTAGTTGATAATGAAGGAGAAAAGGGCCTAAATTAAGAAGCATTCTGGGACTTTTAGAATTTCACTGAGTCAAGTTGGCCATCTCCTCCAGTGGACTTTGTGTTTCCAGGAGGAGCCTGTAGTCTGTGGTGAGGCACATAGAGGTGACTAGACTCTCTCAGAGTGGAATTAAATTGCTTTGAAATGCCAGCCTCTTCCTGGGGACATAATTTAGAGCTTGTCCTGACCTTCTCAGCAGTCTTCACCCTTATTAGAAGAGACCACACTTTCCAAATGAAATCTGGTCAACAGTTGTTTGTGTGGGTCCACAGTAGGAGCTCTGGGTACCACCCTTTTCTCTTACTGGATTATCTGTGACTTACATTCTGTTTGGGGTTTGTATGAGGTCTTCAGAGTTCCTTGCCTCAGGAAGGTATGAGGAAGGTACAAAAGTAGCTATGTAAATACATTTTTGCATTCCTTTGTTTGTGGTTTGATAGTGCTTCAAGATGAATAAATGTCCCCCAGGAACAGAAAGACAAGATGTTCCTTTTCTATTAAACAAGGGGGCAGAGTTATGTTTTCAGAAGTTCTCTGGAAACTCACTTACTTTACAATGGTCTTACTGCACCATATGTGTTTGCAGAATGACTTATTCAATGAGTAAACATGTTTGGGGTCCTCCTCTGTGACTCAAGCTTGAGTTGGATGGCTGCACAATGCATGTGACTCAACTTATCCTGCTTTCATTCTAGCTTCTGCGAAAGAGGGCTGACAAGTGCTAATGTACCAATGTCTGTAGAAATGATTAACCAGCAGTGTGCCAAATCTGCAACACTGGGCAAAGTTCAAAAAGGAATGACTGATTTGAACATTATTGTACAGGGTTTGGCACATTAATCTTCCACAAGTACAGTTCACTTCTAGAGGAATCTACAACCCTTCCTCCCTTTTTTTTAGGCACAGTACAGAGGCACAGTTGTTTATTCAGCAGAACATTCAAAGAAAAGATAAAGATGATGGACTTGGCAAATGGTGAGAAAATGTCCCCAAGACAATGATAGGAGCAGAGATTTCTAATTCTCATGTGTGTGTGTGTGTGTGTGTGTGTGTGTGTGCTCATGTATATGTGGAGTGCATGTATGGGTATGCATGGCTGCATATATTTGTGTGTACATATGAAGGCCAGAGGCTGATGTCAGGTGTGTCACTCTCAATTTGAAGCAGGATCTCTCATTTGAACCTAGAGTGTGTCGATTTGACTAGGTTCAGTAACCAGCTTGCATCAAGAATACCTGTGTGCATCTCCCAAGAACACTGGGATTACACATGGGCTGCTATGCCTATCTGGCATTCATGTGAGTGCTGGAGATGCGACTTCTGATCCTCACACTTTGGCAAGTGCTTTGATCACTGAACCATTTCTCCAGCCACAGGACTTACCATTCTTATAGGAAAAAATGAAGTAAGATGAATAGAAATTGTCCTCCACGGGAAGCTTTCTATGTTCCAGGCACCATTCTATATTCTTCCCACAGAATGATCTAATTTTTATCCTCACAACAAAATTTAAACTCTTCATCAATTGTTCACTTATTATACAGATGAGAAACTGAAGCTGTGTCCATTTAGAGTAGGGCTACCCAATTCCAGAAGGTGCTGCTGAGTCAGTTTGCACTGTACAATTGTTACCAAACTAAGAGTATAGGAGCAACAATTCAAAGACCCACATGGACTTAGAGCTTTAGGAATATATGTGAAAGAGTCAGCAGAACTAAACAATACAAAATGAAGTGGAGGAAATTTCTTATAGTTGCTATAGATTCCTTAATGAAAAATAGGGGAAATTAATCACAAAATACTGTTTTATGATAGAATTTGCTTTCAATGTAGTTATGAATGGGCAACAAGATCAATTTTTAATTATATATATATGTATATATATGAAACTAGAACATATTGTAGAAGAGTCCTTTTCTGAGTGTTTTGAAAGTATGTAGAGATTGATTGCACTTCATATCCACAAATTGATGAAGACTAAATGAAAAACTTTATTAAGTATTGGCAGGGTTTCCAAGTTGCTAAGTAATAAGTAATAAGGAAAGAGGCCAAAAGACCTTTTTGTTTGCAAAGAATACTGATCAAACATTCAAAAAGGAGGAAAGCTAAATTGTTGTCTAAAATTAAGTATACTGGGACTGAAGAGATGGCTTAGTGGTTAAGAACACTGGTTGCTCTTGTGGAGAACCTAAGTTCAATTCCCAGCACCCACATGGCAGCTAACAACTTTCTGTAACTCCAGTTCAGGAGAATCTAATGCCCTCTTCTGACTCACAAACTGACTCATTAGACTCACAAACAACAAATGAAATCCACATGCCAAGGTCACAACGAAAATAATTATATGCAAACCCCAAATAATATGTCCCTACCAAACACCACCACTAGTCAAATAGACAAATTTGACAGCGAGAATTCGGGAGATAACCCAGGCAGAGATTTTAAAACAGCAATCATAAACATGATCAAAGAATTAATGAATTTAAGGAACACATAAACAGAAATTCAAAAAACTAAAAGAAGATAGGAATAAACTTCTGACTGAATTCACAAAAGAAAAGTAAATATTAAAGAAAACTCAGGCTGAAATGAAGAAGGAAGTGAAAAACTTAATACGCCAAATTGAAACGACAGGAGAAAGTGTCACCAACAGAATAAATGAAATGGAAAGAGTGTATCAAGACTGGATGATAAAGCTGAAAAATTGTAGCACTCAAGCAAAGACTATGAAAATCTCTTTAAAACACAGAAATGTGATATGCAGGAAATATGGGACACCATGAAAAACACAAATTTTCACATCATAGTCATATAGTCACAGAATAAGGAGAAGAACCTCAGAATAATGGTATTGACCAGATAGTCAACCAGAATGTAGAAAAAAAACTCTTGCAATTAAGGAAAGATATGTTCATACAAATATAAGAAGCACATAGAACACCAAGTAGACAGAACCAGAAAAGAGACTCCGCACAACAGGTCATAGTAAAACCCTAAGTATACAGAACAAAGACAGAATTCTGAAAGATGCAAAAGAAAACCAGCAGGTCACATGTAAAGGAAAATCCATCAGAATTACAGCTGACTTTTCAATGCAAACTATTAAAGCCAGAAGAGTCTGAACCAAAGTATTCCCAGTTATATGTGATCGTAGATGTCAAACTAGAAAACATAACCCAGAAAAATGTTGATTACAGTTGAAGGGGAAAGACAAATCTTCCATGACATAATAGGCTGAAAGAATGCATGTCCAGAAAACCAGCCATTCAGAGAATACTGGAAGCATTGCACAGAGCTGAGGAAAGGAATGATTACACTATTCCTAGGGGCAACAGAAAGAAAAAAAAATGGGGGTGTAACTGGGGAAACACAAAGATCAAAACTGCAAACAGAATTTAAAATTATGGTAATTGATACACATCTTTCAATAATAACTTTAAATATCAATGCACTGAATTCACCAGTCAAAACACACAGGCTAGTTGAATGTATCAAGAAACATAAATCATACTTTTGTTGCCTGGAAGAAATCCATCTCACTTTCAAAGACAGGCACTACCTTAAGGTGAGAGGATGGAAAACATGTTCCAAGCAAATGGCACTAAGAAACAAGCAGGAGTTGACATTATAATATCTGGAAAAGTAGACTTCAAACTAAAACTAAACAGAGGAGATAAAAATGGTCACTTTATTCTGATCAAAGGAACAGTTAACCAAGAAGATATTACCGTCATGAAAATGTATGCATCAAACTCTGGTGCAACCAACTACATAAAAACAGGACTTTAAGACAGAGATTAATCTTGCCTCTAATGGAGACTTCAATACCACACTGTCTCCATTAGACAGGTCAACTGGACAGAGACTAAACAAAGAGACATGTGAATTTAAAAAAGACCATAAATCAAATGGACCTAACAGACATCTAGCAAATATTCCAGACAAGCACCAAAGAGCACACATTCTTTTCATCACCCCATGGAACTTTCTCCAAAATTGACCACATACTGGGGCACAAAACAAACCTCAACAAACACAAAAAAATTAAAATATATCCATGAATTCTATCAGATCACAATGCAATAACGTTTAAAATCAATTCTGGTAGAAGCCCTAGTAACTTTACAAACTTATGGAGACTAAACAACACACTTCTGGATGATGAATGGTCCAAAGGAGACATTAAGAAAGAAATAAAATTATTCCTAGAGTTAAATGAAAAGGACAATACAACCCAAAACAACATCTGGGAAAGCTTAAAAGAAGTCCTAAAGGGAAATTTATAGCCCTAAGTGCCTACACTAAAAAATCAGAAAGAGCAAAAATAAATGACTTAACATTGCAACTCAAGATCTTGAAAGGCAACAGCAAATGAAGCCTAAACCCAGGAGACAAGAAAAAATAATAAAAATCAGACTAGAAATTAAAGAAATAGAAACAAAGAAAATAATACAAATAATTAGTGAATCCAAGAGCTAGATCACTGAAAAGGTAAATAAGATAGACACTTGGCCCAGTGAACCAAAAGAAAGAAAGAGCAACTCAAAAATCAACAAAATTAGAGATGAAAGGGGAAACATCACAACAGACAAAAAAAGATCCACAAAATTATAAGGGAACACTTTAAAAATATACATCCTATTAAATTTGAAAACCTTAAAGAAATGGATGTTTAAAATTAAGGGAATAACCAAAGCTAAACCAAGAAGAGCTCAACAGCTTAAACAGACCTATAACATATAAGGGAATTGAAACAGTAATATAAAACTTCCTGATTAAAAAAAGCCCAGGCTCAGATGGATTTAGAGCAAAATTGTACCAGACATTCAAAGAAGATATATATCAAATACTACTTAAATCATTCAGAAAGATAGAAACAGAGAGAAGATTCCCAAAAGGTAAAGATACAAACAAAAAAGAAAACAATAGACATATCCTTATTGAATATATATGCAAAAATTTTCTAAAAAATACTTGTAAGCCACATAGAGACACACATCGAAAATATCATCCATCATGATCAAGCCGGCTTTATCCTAGAAATGAAGGGGGTGGGGTTCAGTATATGCAAGTTGATAACACATAAATGGCCTCAAAGAAAAAATATCACAGGGTTATCTCAACTGATGCAGAAAATGCCTTTCTTTGACAAAATTCAAGATCCATTTATGTTAAAATTGCTAGAGGGAATTGGACTGGAGGGAACATAACTCAACATAATTAAGGATATATATACACACAGTCAACATTATTCTAAATGAAGAAAAACTTGAAGCATTCACATGAAAATCAAGAAACAGACAAAGCTGTCCACAATCTTAACTCTTTTTTTTTAATATAGGGCTTGCAACTCTAGCTAGAGCAATAAGATGAAAGAAGGAAGTTAAAGGAGTACTCATCGGAAAAGAACTCAAATTATCCCTTCTGTACATGACATAATATTATAGCTAAGAGATGCCAAAAATTCCACCATAAAACTCCTAGAAATGATTAAAACTTTCAGTAAAGTGGAAGGGTATAACATTAATCTTCAAAAATCAACAGCTTTTCTATACATCAATAATAAGCAATTGGAGAAACAGTATATGTAAACCCTACCATTCGTGATAGCCTCAAAAAGAAAAAAGAAAAAAAAAAAAAACTCCGAATAAACCTGACCAATGACATTAAAGATGTCTAGAAAGAAAATTTTAGATATTTAAAAAGAGAAATTTATGAGGACACCAGAAGATGGAAGGACCCTCATGCTCATGAAAAGAAGAATTAAAACTGGGAAAATGACCATCCTACCAAAAGCAATATACAGATTCAATGCAATCCCAATCAATATCCTCATTACATTCTTTGCAGCTTTAGAAAAAAACATCATAAAATTCACATGGAAGCACAAAAGAATTCTGATAGCCAAAGCAACTTGGAGCACAGAGAGCGTTGCAGAGGGGATTACTATGCCAGCTTTCAAACTACACTACAGAGTTATAGTCTTAAAACACCATGGCACTGGCACAAAAATAGGCCCGTAGACCAATGGAATAGAACTGAAGACTCAAATATGAGTACGTGCAATTTTATCTATCTGATATTTGACAATGCTGTCAAGAACACTCACTGGAAGAAAGATAGCACCTTCAGCAAATGGTGCTGGCAAAACTGGATCTCTACCCGTAGAAGAATGAAACTAGACTCTTGTCGTTCACCTTGTTCAAAACTCAACTCCAAATGAATCAAAGACCTCAATGTGAACCTGAATCAGAGACTGTTAAAATCAAATACTGGCAGTAATCTACAAGATATAGGTATATATAAGGAGTTTCTGAGTCAGAAAGCAGTTGCTCTGGAATTAAGGTCAGTAATCAACAAATGGGACCTCATTAAACTACAAAGCTGCTTCACACCAAGGAAGTGAAGAGAAAACCCACAGAGAGGGAGAAAAATCTTCAGCAGTGACACATCTGACAAAGGTTTAACATCCAGAATATATAAAGAACTCAAAAAACAAAGGATCAGGAAAACAAGGGACCCAATTAAATGATGGGCAAAGATCTGAGCAGAGAGTGCTCAAAAGAAGAAATAAAGAGGGCTAAGAAGCATGTTAAAACATGCTCAACCTCCTTAATAACTAGGGAAACGCAAATTAAAATCACTTTAAGATTTCATCTTACCCTAGTCACACTGGCTAAGATCAAAGGAATAAATGATACCAAACGCTGAAGAAGATGTGAGGAATGAGAAACACTCATTCACTGCTGGTGGGATGCAACCCTCAACAGAAAGCAGTGTGGAGAACTTAAAAAACTAAAAATCAAACTACGATTTGATCCAGTTATACCACTCCTTGGCATATATACAAAGGACTTATCCTGTTGCAGAGATACTTGTAAATACATGTTTGTGGCTGCTTTTTTCACAGTAGCTATTACATGGAAGCAACCTAAGTGTCTCTCAGCTGATGAGTGGATAATGAAAATGTGGTACATTTAGACAATGAAGTTCTACTCAGTGGTTAAAAAAAGATGAAATCATGACATTTGCAGGTAAATGGATGAAACTAGAAACTTATGATAAGTGAGGTAACACATAATCAGAGAAACAAGCTAGGCATGTTCTTGCTTATTTGTGGATCCTAGCACCAAACCCTTATATGTGGTATATATCCTGATGTAACTGCAGGAACCAGGAAAATGAAAAGGAACCAATTTGTAGAAGAAAAGAAGGAACCTAAGAGAGAAGAATAAAAGGAGACAGGTGTTACTAAGAGATAAATAGATCAAAGGGGGGGTATTTAAATGAAAGGGGGAGGGAGGATTATACTGGGACATATGGAGTTAAAGAAAAAGACAGAGTTCAAGATAGGTAGGGCCTTGGGCTATTGGTATTATCAAGGGAGAAATGGGGACACTTTAAATGAGGAAGGACTGGAAGGAATGTTAGATAGGGAGGGAGGGAGAGAAAGAGAGAGAGAGAGAGATAATAAATGCCTAGTTGGTATAAAACATCAGAGGGAATCATATTAGTCTAACAACCTAATGACAAATTCCACAGACAATAGCTCTGTATGATCCCAAGTACATAGCTCATGGCTATATAACAAGAAACAGTGCCAAACAGGAGAAACCTTCCTTTGAGTTTTTGACCAGGGTGGTCCAAGAGAATCTAACATTAATCAGGCTATTGCCACAGTCTTGATTGCTTCCAAGAACTTGAAGCTAAGACCCTATTGCTGAAGTCAGGACATATTTCAGAGACCAGATTTGGAACAATGGAATTGGAACTGCCTAAAAGCCACTTCCTCGTAGCTTTGGAGAGTTCTATACAAGTAATCAAGGGAGAACATCAATTTATGGCTCAACACCAGATTCATGACCAAATAAACACACTGATGACTGGCACAGCATTGGACAGTGGTACAGAATGTCGCTTTTATCTTGGAGTCAATCTATGGCTACCTAATTGTTCTCAGAGTCCACTCAGTGGGAAGAAAGTCATGTCACTTTGTAATCATAGCTAAATACACATGTCTAAAGTGGTCATAGATCTTATAGAGATCCCCAGGGCTGTCACACATCCCTAGGCTAAGGTAATCACTTACTAAATACAAAATATATGTCCTTTTTTATACTGTCAAATATCCCAGTCACCATTCATCAAAGAAGCCTCTTTTGCACTAAATGGAGACTACTACAGAGTAGCATAGCTGATCACACACAGACACTGTCTATGAATTACCCAGGCCTAAGTGGCACAAGCAGCCTAATGCAGCCTCTACACCCAAGGTTCACTCATTATGGAATAAGGGGTCAAGAAGTCACCAATGAATCTCTCAACTCTCATTAATGAAGCTCCCGCGTGCAACAAAGGGCCAGTAACACAAAAAGTCACAAATGGCTAAATCATGAAAATTAGGAATTTTCAGAGTAAGGATCCCTGGACAGGATTCTTATGTTAAGTCTCACTCACCCAGGGCTCAGGCATCATTCTGGAACAGTGGGCCCAAAGATTGTAAGAGTCAGTAACAATGAGTATGGCTATATGGAAATAGAATCATACAAGCTCCTGGGACCCTGCTCATATGAACCTACAGTAATCTTTTTGTTATGCTCAAGATCCATGCAATCTCAAGCAGACAAAACCCAGCATGGCACTCAGGAAATAGGTAGTAGACTCCAATCTTTTCTGTAGAAATATTGGCAACTGATTACTGTTGGGTGGGGAGGAGTTAATTTTCCTAAAGTGAGGGAATATGTCTAAGACCTCAGTGGTAAAACTGAACTGAGATCACTTGGGGACATTAACTTGACACAATAGACATTAACAGAGATGAAAGAATGTATGCATTCCAGTTGGGGGGTTATGTGGGGTGACCAGTGGGTTAGGGATATAAAGATATTAAGATTGACTGAGATGTTGTGAATGAAATACACAATGATTCAACAATTATTTAAATTAAAAAATAATAAAATATAAACAAATTAATATATGTCTGAGCTGTCAGGGTCTGAAGAGAAGTGAAGGGATTGAGAATCACTGGGTGCTGATGGTGTTGAAGATAGAGTCAATCACAAAATGACAGTCTGAAATCCTATAAAGACAGGTATCTTAGATATGGTGCATTGAGAGTCAAATATACACTATCTAGAGGAAGTAACACCAACTTTCATCCTACTTTAGAACTATTTACAGTGAACACTAGCTACTGTATTCTTCTTTTAAATTTATATATTTACTCTTACAGAATGCTTAATAAGTTTAGTATTATATTGCTTGCACTGTTGCAA
Organism: Eospalax fontanierii; assembly: GCA_035773235.1. Taxonomy (NCBI): domain Eukaryota; kingdom Metazoa; phylum Chordata; class Mammalia; order Rodentia; family Spalacidae; genus Eospalax; species Eospalax fontanierii. The sequence goes on along the minus strand of CM069529.1, from coordinate 47,813,097 downwards.
ATTAAAACCCAATCATTGGCTCAAATCTTAATGTTTGTTTTATTCACATAAATGCCCTTAAATGAATGAAATCCTAGAACAAAGATCACCTTCCACTCCTGTGTGAGTTAGGTGAGTGTAGACATGGGATGTGAACGTAGTGTGAGCAGAAACTGGGGTTGATTTGATCAATGTTTCAAAGGACAGGTGACTGTAGGAACATCTGTCCAGCATTTTAATTATAATGTAAATGACTGAACTGCATGACAAAACTTCATAATCATGTAACAACTTCTTTGCCATGTTCTTAATATCCTAAGCAGAAGGAACTCCCAGAAATTATTTTATGCAGGTGTCTGAAGGACAGTACATGAAAGAAAGGTCTTTGATGTCAGGCAGTCCAGGACTAGAAACAGAGCTCTTCGCCTGGCTCACCCTGTAACCTGAAGCGAGTTATTGAACTCTTCTAAATGTCGTTTCCTCACTGGCGAAATGAGGTTAACAGTAGTTCTCCTAAAAGGTTGTAGTGAAAGTTAAATGGCATACTGTGAGCTGCTTACTTTGGAAACAAACATACTGAAGGCACCTTTCCTCTGGAAAGACAAGAGAGCAGAGTCTGATACAGAGATTTTCAGACTCTAACTTAGCAGCCCTCAGAACAGAATATACCTTAAGCCATCTGGTGTGTCCAAGAACTAACATGCAAAAGAAACTAAAAGGCATCATGTCTGAGCCGTTTTATCTGTTCTACAGCACTGTTTTTTAATGTTTCTCTTGTCCTGCCATCACTGAGGTAAGACTGTAAGTTTCTTGAGACCCAGAACCACATCTGCTAGTCACAATATAATGTACAGCCAGAAAATTTGCTGTATTCGCTTAGGAAATACTACTTAATTAAATGACACTGAAACATCTTCAGTGGACAGTATTGGTTTATTTTGAGGACTCCTGAATTCTAGATGACCTGGATGGAACAGTATAAGCCTTACAGAAGAAGAGACATATGGGATGAGAATGTATAGTTTAAAAAAAATTGCCAAGTAGAGATTGAATTATAAAGCTTTAGGCAGATCAGATAACCTGGGCCAATGGGAGTGGAACCAATGAGAGTTTCATTCATGAGCACATGGTCCCATCAGTACAGCCTCACATGTCACAGTCAAAATCATGGGTCATGAAATATAGGCTTTTTCAATTCTCCACTGGGGTTGCATGTGTCTTGAATTATTTACAATGAGGTTTCCTAACAGCAGGAATAGACCAATAAGGTGGCTTTTGAATAGAGAAGTAGAGGGTCTTCACATTGCAATTAATCCATTTCTAGGAGTTCAATGAGTCTGGCTGAACTACCATCCATAAATTATTACAATTAATGCCCGTATGGCATCATGCACGCTTCATGGCATGAAAACCCACATTTCCAGAAAGAATAATGAGAGGGAAACACTTTGAAACAGATTGCCTCCTGCACAGTGGCATTTCTTCCAGGCTGCATTAGGCCCAATCGTTGCAGTGAATGTTATTCACAGGGAAAAGGAGATGGCATATCAAAGCAGGAAAGAGTAAGATGATTTTTTATCAAAAGAAGTGTGTTCCAACCCAGAAAGCACATATCTGAAAAACCCATGAGATGTCATTATGATCTGAACTAGTAGGCTGAATCATCTATGACCTCTCAAAGATTCTCCATCACCTTCCAGAAAGAGCCCAGAGTCCTCAGAGTACAGAAATGCAGGTCCTCTATGAACTGGCTCCTGCCTGTTTCTCAAGCATTACCTCTTATCTCTGCTTAGGTGTTATACTCTGGTTGTTCTCAACTATTTGCCATTCCCCAAACATATCATGTTTTATGTTAGGGATTTTTTTTCTTCCTGTGTTTTCTGTCAAGAATTCTTTCCTTCCTTTTCTGCCTGTGGAAGTTAAATCCTTACTGATTCAGTTAGCATGGTACTTCCTCTGCATGGTTGCCCACTACCAATTTTTTCTTGTCACCTCTCTTAAAATTCATAGCCCCCTGCACTGCCAATATGATCATGCTTTCTAGCTGTAAACTCCTTTGAAACAAGTATATGTATTTTCTCCATTTTCCCAAAGCCTGCCTGAGGGACAAGAACATGGTAGGTGTTTGGATGATATGGTTTTGATAAGGACAAAGGATGCTACAGATCCTGGCATCACTAAAATAAGGTACAACATGTAAAAGACACTTGAATTTGAAACTTGTTAAACATAGGAGTTGATTCTGACAGATGACAAAGCTCCATAAAATGCTAATCTATAAAATTTGAATAGACTACTATAATTAAACTATATACCATTATATAGCAAACTAATTATGCATCTATTCATTCTAGGAAGACATTCTTTTTGTGCCCTAATTTCATCATTAAGTCAAGGTTCAGTTAATGCACCAGCAAGCCTCCATTCAGCTTTCCTATGTTGACTGCACTGAGAACTCATCTCCCATTTCTGAGTTCCTACAGTACTTTAAATGTTTTCCTCTTGTATCACTTCTAACTGTCTTTTTTCATGTTTTAATTACTTATGCAATTTATATAAATCATTAAGACCTACTGTTCCTATTCAATTTGAATATATTTAATTCTGTTCAGGTTATCTACTGACTCATATAGTTGTCTACAACAACAGTCATTTGTCATCCATGATTTTTGAAGGTCAGAAATATGTGAACTACTCACAAAATGGCAGTTATGACTTAGAGTTTCTTCTGTTGTTAGAGACAGACAGCGGTGAGAACTACATCAGTGAACATAAAGCTAGAGCAGCTCAGTACTGACTGAGTTTTGCCTCTCTCCATGGAACTATAGTGTCCTTCCAGGAGTCAGTTCGGGATTCTCACAGCATGATAGCCTCAGACTTCACAAACAGCAGCTCGGAACTCACCGAACAAGTGCCCAAGATTACCTAAAGTTGCATTGCTTTGAAGACCTGGCCTCAGAAGTAAGAGTTGACATACTGCATCAGTTTAGTCAGAAGCACCAGACTAAGGTCAAGGGAGGAGTATATAGATTTTATCTCTGATCAGGGGAGGAGAAGGTGCTGGCAGAGCATGCAGGACAAGAAATATTTTATAGTCATTTTTGGAATATGCATAATTTCTCATGCACGATTTACCTTTATTCCCAAGTATTGGTTCTATGTTCCTGAATTGAGGTCAGTCATTATTTTTAAATGAATAAATCAATGATTGCTGAGTTACAATTATATTATCTTGTGCTAAATATTTGAGTTAATACACTTCCCTCATCCAGTTCGCAACCTCCAGTCAGCCTTTTGTTCATAGGAAAGAACAGAAGATGCAAAGTAGTTGAACCGATGATTTGTAGAACCGAGTTTCTTCCAACATTAAAATCAGCCTGAATAAACCAGGATTGGTGGTTTACACCTTTAATTCTAGTATCCAGGAGACAGAAGCAGATAGATCTTTGTGAGATCCAGGCAACCATAGTCTACACAGTGAATTCCAGGCTGGTTGATGCTAGAGGAAGACCATGGCTTCAATAAGATAAATAAACAAAAATTAAACTGATCAAATGTCAACTTCAAATATTTTGCAATTATTTGAGTTCTTATTCAAAACATCAAAATCTTTCTTCTCTGATTTTCTTAAAAGTAGAGTATGGCAGGAGCGAGTATGGAGAGGTATAACTTACAGTATAACTTACAGCAAAAGCCTTTAGAAAAAACACATGGAAACATTCCACTAAGAAGCTTCTTAAAGTATAAACATGCACATTATAAAAAAATTGAAAGGAGTTACCTTATAAAAGGGGACATTGTCTCTATTAGACATCACAGATTAGCCAAGTAAAGTCCAATGCCAGGAATGGAATCCCTCTTTTGAAGTTATTGATCAAGGGTCCCATACAATACTAGCTACTGCCCCTGTTATTGGTCACCCACCAGAACCTGACAGTAGGACTCTATTGCTTTAGATACTATATACATGAACCATAGGAAAGAACGACCAGAACAAGCTGGTCCTGGCATCAAAACTTCATCTCTATTGTCTAGTTTCCATAGTACTTGAAAGTCAAATAAATGCTACCAGAAGAAAAACTTAATCGTTTATCTTACCCAGCTATGAATCCTGCGTGCTTCAATAATGGCTAGCTTGGCAAGGTATGACTTCTAGTACAAATAGTGGCACAAATCTTTTGGAAATAACCAATCACCTTTTGATTAGAATTATGGTGTGCTTTATAAAATGGAACCCTTTCCTGCCATTGATATCAGACTTAGAAACATATGGTTAAGCAGGCCACAAGCCATAGAGGAGAAAGTAATATTATTATTGAGTTAAATAGATAATGTAGTAAAGCAAATCCTAATGAATTATTGTCATACCCTCAGTTAACACATCTCTCATATCTCACCAGAGATGCTTCCTTATGAAGCAGATGGTGATTAAAACAGAAACCCAAAAGTTGTCAACGTCTAGAGAATAAGATAATGCAGAGTGATTACCCCTGAATGCGACACCTATATCAAACTCTTGCTTCCAAATGCTCAGTGTTAATTTCTGAAGAGATGCTGGAAAGATTTTTCAGAGCCAGAGGTAGCCTGTCAGATTGTTAACAGAAATGCTGACTTTAATTGTAAGGTGGATCTACACACCTGCCAGTAAGGAATGACTGAACAAGTATGGAAAGTCTAGATTCATTTATAGATTGAGCTACTGCATTAAGACAAATGTAAAATGTATGAAAAGCTCCTTCAAGTCTGTGCTGCATGCTGGTGTGCTCCTTTTTCCCATGTCATTGCTCCATAGGATGTGTGCTTAGAATTCCAAAGAAAGAAGTGAAGAACAGAAAAAAATCACATCTCTGACTTCTTAGTAATGGAGATAAGAATCTTGTCCACTTCCCATTTGGGGAAAGTAGAAGCAGAGAGCAACTTAACTCTCCTTCCAAGGTAGGCAGATGGCAAGGTCAAAGGAACTTATTTAAAACAGTAGTGAACTGCTTGTTCAAATTAAGGACCTTTGAGAATTGAAAGAGTTCTGAAAAAGCCTGATGGTTCACTAAACTATATGTCCTCACTGGATGACCAAGCATCTAGATTCCCTAAACACTAAACCACAAAAAATATACTGGGGAAACCTGATTGCTGTAATAAAATCCAGGTATTCTGATGGAAAATGAGGTGGGAGATGAACAGGACCAGAGACAGAAAGCATTCCCCACTGAGCCTCACCCGACTTCAGAGGGTCACAGAATTACCTGGGATGAATAAAGTAACACTGTGGAAACGTCTTCAAATGTGAATCCATGTGGGCCATTTTTCACTGTTTCTTGGGTTATACTAAAACACGCACACACACACACACACACACACACACACACATTTATGAGCATTATTAAACATTTATCCTAAGTTCAAAAGAATTTTACAAGAAATTAATTAATCTAAAATCTTGGGGCTGGCAAGATGGCTCAGTGGTTAAGAGCATCGGTTGCTCTTGTAGAAGACATGGGTTCAATTCCCAGTACCCATATGGTGGTTAAAAACTGTAACTACAGTTCCAGGGGAATCTGATACCCACTTCTGACCTTCTCAGGCATTGAACAACATGGGTGCACTAATATGCATCCATGCAACAAACTCATACACATAAGAATAATGAAAAATATTGAAAATCTCATAGGCCATGTGATAATATGATAGCAAAAGAGAAAGAAGGAATGGAAAGAGAAGTGGGGAAAAATGAAAATGCACTTGTGTGGACCACATAAATCATTATTTACCAGGTTAGGGAAGCAGTTTTATTTCGTGGTCTTTAAGATCTACAGAAAAATTAAAAAGCATCTAATATTTTATTATGAGATCACTGGGTTCTACATGTTTTATATATGTTTTTAAGTTGGAAGTTGGAGACTAATATCAAATAATAAATTGTTCAAACTGAAAATGCCATTGACCAGCATCTACTTCAATTTCAGCTTGTTATAGAGGATGAAATGAGGCCAGGTACAGGAAGCAAGGCTCACAAGACTCTACTGCAAGGGCACAGGGGAACAGAACAGATCTCAGGAACAGAGGAATAAGAACTATTTCAAAGTCTAGTGTGTTATTATCTGACTTGAAATACAGTTTTAGGACCCTCAGTTTCTACGTGTTACCCATCTTCTATGAGATGTATGTGGTAACAGTTAATACATTAATTTCAACAAAAAATACATATAAATAATAAAGAATAAAAGAAGATTATCAAGAAGCAATTTTCTTTACTAAAGACAGAAAACTAAAATTGGTTGAAATTATTCTGAAGCAAAAATAGTTCTGTACATGAATAATATCAGAATTAAATTCTGGAGTAATCCAAATGTTATTATCATAATCTTACCATCTGGAAAAACATGTTCTCTAAAAGACTGTGGAGAATATTACAATGAAATTGAGAGTTCTGTGGGAAATAAAGTAGTTCCTTCCTCTAGAACATAGGTCAGCAGCACGATTATATAACATTTCCATTAAAAAAAAATCCTTGATCTTAAAATAAATTTTATCACACAGGTTAAAATATCCCAGAGTCTAAAACTGATCAGCTAAAGAAGTTGGGTATCTTTAAAATCTCATGAAGTCTTCTTTGATCATGAGAATAGAAGGAAGCAGATCCTGCCTTAGAAGAATGTGTGTCTTAGCAGTTGGGATCCCCATGGAAGGGAGGAAAGAGGCAAAGTGAAAAAAAAAATCCTTGCTTAGAAAGTCTAGGGTATATGATCAACATAATGTGAAAAAGCTGACAGACAAGAACCTAAGTATCAATGGACCAATGAAGTCAGAACTCCAGGTTGTGAGTAACTTCCCTTTTCACAGGTTCAGTGGGAGACAGGCTCAGGATCCAGTATTTGATAAGACAACTCAGAGGGTTATTTACTTCCAGCCAAGCAGTTCAAGGACCAGAATAGAAATCATCACAATCAGGACAAAGAAAAGCTCCCACTGGGAACAATAAGGTAGGCTGCAGAAGAGTGACAGATGTACAAGGGAGAAATAAAAGGCTCCAATTCTGTGATGATAACAGACTCTTTAGAGAATAGGAAAAAGAAAGTAGGAGATAAAGAAAGCCAGATACAGAATAGAAGAAAAGAGAGGGGAGCAGTTGAAGAAGTTAAGGGTGGAGAACTGTACCAGATATTCAGAGAATGAGACATCCAGATCCCATGGAATTCACTGTTCCCACAGGTACTATGGAAATTCCTGGAATTTGTCATGAGATATGGGTCTTTGTTACTACTCAGTTACCAGATGGATAGCAATGATAGAATCACCTTCTCTCTAGATGCATTAGTTTTATCTTATGCAAAAATGCAAAGAAAAATTTTCATCCACAAACTTATTGTGAAACTAATACACAATCTATTCTGGTGCTGAAGAGTATGTCAAGAAATTACCTGGGTTTATTCCATATCTCACTACAGTCATAGCTTAAGCACTACCATTTTCAATGCTTATGGCTTACATAAAGGTGTTTTATAAGCCACTTACTATATGAATGTACCCATTTGCATTATCAGAGATGGTCACTGAAATTTCCCTTCAGTGTAGTTCATAAAACTTAGTTATTAAGAAGTTGGAGAGATGGTTCAGCAGTTAAGAGCACCAGTTGCTTTTGTAGAGGACCCGGGTTCTATTTCCAGCACCAACATTGTGGCTAGCAACCGTTCATAACTCCAGTTCCATGCCACCAATGCCCTCTTCTGATCTCTGCAGGCACTGCACAGCGTGGTTGTATTTACACACATGCAGGCAATATACTCATACACATAAAATAACAATAATAAGATTTCAAAAGGGGGTGCTTACAAAAAGGTGGTCAAAGACTAGAGTGAATACTCACAAATTTGGGATTGCTAATGGGATCAAATGCTAACTAAGATATGACCACACCCCTGATCAAATCTTCATGCACATGACATCCACAGAGACCTCCCAGGTAAGATAACATAATATCACAGGGTTACCTCAACAAATCTCAGGACCCAGAGTTGCTGTACAAGACACTCTAGAGTCTATGGTTTTCTCAAGAAAGTGGGAAAAGGAAACTTGACAATAGCATATTTTGCTAAAGTGCAGCTTTCTCATATAAGAGCAGAAATGTAATTAAAATTCTGGTCTTTATGCCTCTAAATACCAACAATCTAACCATTTGGGGTATATTTACAAATACTAACAAAAAGAGAGAAAAAGAGACACATTTTTATCATCGTTTCAATTTCAGCCATTTTAAATACAATTTTAAAGTATTTCACTGATAAGACTTTCTTAAAGAACTTTCTTAAAGAAATCTGAGGGATTTGGGGGAATTTTTCTCTGCTCTGAGTTTATAAAGAAGAGATTTCTACATTTATGAAGCCTACCTGAAATGTGTTCTTCATTTTATATAAAAGTGGAAATTAATGGAATCGTGCCTTACCCAAGAATACTAACTATCTATGGTCTGGTTAGGACTGAAAATCCAAACCTTCAATATTTGTGACACAAGATTATACTTACTATGTGCTATTAGGGATCAATATGATTTTTGATCTTGTGCTAATTTGAACTGTGTGGAAGTCTTTTAAATTTCTAGTGTCCAGTCATATCACAAAATGAGGGCTCAGAATGTCTGGGATGGGATACATACAGTACTACCTCTGATAGCTTTTCAGGGACAAGGTTGAAAACAACTGTCTTAGAGCCATCTTCTCCCACGTCTACATGACAATTCTGTATTTCATATGAATACCAGTGCCTCTGCCTACATATACTGAGCACTAACTCTGGGCTAAGTGTGTCAAAAATGTTCTTTCTGCTTTATTCACTTTAGTTCCTCAGTGAAGCCTTAAGAGGTTAAGTGTTACCATCATATCATCTGATGCTCCCTGAGGTTAAAAGTCCTTTGCTCTAGGATGTTGAAGCTGAGTGTGGCAGGTCCATAGTAGAGGCCAAATGAGCTAGAACTAGGTTGTGCTCCTTCTATTGCCCAACAATAACATAGTATGTTAGGCTTCGGTAGCCATAGCAGAAGCTATCAAAGCTTACTGGCTCCTATTTTTCCACTTTTTTTTTCTTTTTGGTCTTTTGAGTAAAGGTCTCCCTGTAGTCCCAGGTGTCCTGGAATTCATTATATAAATCAGGCTAGTTTTGAACTCACAGAGATCTGCCTGCTTCTGCCTCCTGAGTGCTTGAATTTTTCCCATCTTTTAAAAAATGTCCTGCTTAAAGTTCATTACAAATTAGACACTTGAGCTTATATGATCCTTTCTTCAATGTGGGAAGATATGGAATTTTAAGTAATGGAAGATATTAGCCTGAGAGACAACAATGGTTTTTTTTTTCTGACTCTGAAGAGCTACTCTCAAAGAACTAAGACCATCATGAAGAACTTTTGCTGAGATACACTTGGCTGTTTGCTCTCTTTGACTATGCTGACTACCCAAGTCTCAAGCCTACATGATGTATGTCCACTCATGTCACTCTGACCTAATTTCTTCTGGGGCTAACTGACATTCCACCTCCAGCTTTTATCTGCTTTCCCTTCCAAAGTCAAACTGAAGGAGGACAGAAATTACACTGAGTGAGAAATAACACTCAACCAGAGTTATTTTAGGATTGTTTATATAAACAGAAATCCAAGGACATGTATTAGAGGTCTTACTTCTCCCTGTAAGATATTTTAATTTTTAACATCATGGCTATACATTTTTTAAATTAAAAATAGTATATTCTAAATTGTTGGTATGACTGTTCCATTTCTAAATACTTTATCACAGTTCCAGTGTCCAGGTTTGCAATTATATTTATAAATGAGTTGTCACCAGTCAAATAGTGCTGCTTTAATTGTCCCAGGCTAATGAGAAAAGAACAGAGGCAAAGTTAGTGGGCAAATGATGCATTCCTGCGGTGTGAACTCCAAATGTCATCACTGTGAACTGCAGGGAAGAAGGCTCTGAGAGAGCACAGAAAGTGGTGAGAAGACTGACTTCAACCCAGTGAAGAGAAAATCAAAAGAAAGTCCATGCTGCAGCCTCGGAAGCAGCAATTTTGTTTCAGCAAAACAGATTACAATTGGTGATTTAAATTATTGTTTTGCTTTTGTAATTTTTGGCTTTAGTTTATAATTATTTCTACTTCAGAATGCTATGAATTGAAAAAAAAAGAATTGATAACTAGCTTTATGTTTATGCCTATTTGAATAATATGAGGATAAAAATCTTATAACTTCGTATTGCTAAGGCTATGAAAATGTTTCCTTTCAGACAAGACATAGGATACCTGCCTATGAATTATTAGTCAGGAAGGCCCCAGAGTTCTTCAAAATAACACAGCCTATCACCTTACCTGGGTTATCCACCATAACTGCATAGCAAGACCTTATTGCTGAAGACACTACACACTTTGGCTATAGGCCATAGAGAAATCAATCAATTTCAAACCAGCCAGGAACCTTTCTCCCTGCTGGCTAGAGTCCATGGTACCAGAAGGTGCTATATGGGCTGCTGGAGGAGAAAAGACATTGACGGTCTTACCCAGCACTGACCATGTATTCTGCAATACCAACCTGCCAAGAAAGATGTACCCATTGGTGTAATAGTGGTAGACTATTATAGCATAGCTAACTGCTTTCTGATTGGATCTCAGGTCTGCTCCACAGGAGGATATTTCATGTCAGTACTGTAATTGTGGCCAAAAGCCCATAACTAGGAAAGTCAGAGTCCCTAGGGTAGAATCTGCTGTTGTCATTTTGCTAGATGGCCATGCTGTCACATTGCCCTTTAAAGATCTGTACTTATATCTGTCAACCTGAGATGCTTATAGTCTTGGTCAGAGAAGCTTCTTTTTGTTGAAGAATGTAAAGCAGTAGGCTAGGGAGGAGTGTTGTGAAATGCCATCTTCGGAACTTGACATGGCTATCCTTGCACATGAACTCACAGGAGCTGTGGTTACTTGAACAAGACAAAGTCAGGCAAAATTCTGTTATAGATGGGTAGATTATCTCTGTTCCTACCCTTTACTGAGGGGCAAATGGCAGTGAATAGTTGCTGGATGAAGAAGGTTCATTCTCAACTGAGGATATTACCACTAGTAGGTTTCCCATGCTCCAGTGAATGAGCCACATCCATGCACATATGGTCAGCACTAACTGGACTTAGTGCATTGTCAGATAAACAATAAAATACTTATAATAATAAATTATTTATAATTATTTATAATAAATACACAAATTTTAAATATTTGTAATAAAATATGAAGTTGGTGGGGATTATGTTGGGGAAATATGGGGAATCAGGAGAAATGAGATACATTTGATCTTATTTCATTGTACATATGTATGAAATTCACAAAAATAAAGAAAAAATATGAAGGAATCACATGTTGAAGTTGGTTCTAACAGGGGAGCTTCGTATCCATGATGACCAGCCTCCCGAGAGGCTCCTGGTCGTCCATTGTCAGTCCTCTATGGAGCAAAAACAGCCATGTGTGAAATCCAGGATAATTCATGACATTAAAGATTTTTTTTAAGTTTATAATTCAATTTTTTTCTAGTCTCAGGCTCATGTTAATGTTCCAATTAAATTGAAAATGAGGACATGAAGAAAGGATGAGTTTTTAATAAATTGAATTTCCATTTGGGTCTTATTAAAATTACCATGGAAAAATTAGTCTCTGAAAATAGTGGTGGGATCAATTGTTTCTATTCTTGTGACACATGAGAGACAGTTTAGAGAGGAAGTACAGAATTTCTTAGCATTAAGCAACTTAAACTGCCTAAGATAATCACAGAGACAGGAGATATATTTAGATATGCCTTATCTGAAAAGGCTCCTGAAAACTGAATTTACATTGTTAACTGTTGTGAAAACTCCCTGCAAATTCCATTTATAAACTAACTCAAATAATGTCATCAAGTTTGGGTATCATAACTAAGTTTTAGATTTAACATATCAATGATCTCAAAATCTTAGCTTTCCCAATAATTTTACTATCAATGGAAATTTCTGTCAAAGAAGTCTCAAATGGAATTTATTTTAAAATAAGACTTTATCATAATATATTTGAAAATAAAATCTGGTTAATATTGTTCTCATTTTCACAATCATAGTCAAGAAGTGATTTTGAGGTAGAAATGTTTCTATAATTATAACCAATTGCAAAGTACCTATAAGGAGACATTTAAAATGATCATGAAATGAAAGCTTAAGATTGACAGGGATAAGCTAGCTTCTAATACATAAAGAAAATCTTGCTGAAAATTGTTCTAGTCTGTAATAGAAGCCAGTTTTATAATTTTCTCTTTCGGATGGCACAGTTACTTTTAACATGTCATGTTGGAAGTTGCTTTGATTTAAGGATTTTGGAAACAGACTACATACTCTCTCAGATGCACCGATTGAATAGAAATATGGCATTTTTGTAATGTTATGCTACTATAGAAAAAGTAAATGAAGGACTTTTAAATATGTACACACCAAGAACATGGCTTGAAACATAAGTAGTCATTCATAAATTAAGGTAACATTTAAAAACATATATTTTCCATGAAGAATCATCTGTCAAGTTTATGTAATTGAATATCTAACAAAAACCTCCCTGCCCGTCACTGCTATAGCCAACTGTGAGCTACTTTGGGACAAGATGGCTTCTGAGACCTATCTAAGTCACCCCAGCGTTCCCATAACCCACACTAAAGCCCCTTGCAAGGATGCCTTGTTAACTATCTGAACACAATTAATGTTTACTTAGTGAAACTGAAATGTTTTAAAAATAAAGTTCATACCCTTAAATTATTGATAATAGGCTTAGAATCAGCCTTAGAGAATTCGGTCAGTGAGCACGGTCGACTGTGTTCTCCTTCAGCTGTACCCAAGCCTCCTTAACTTCTGTCAAACGTTCTGGCTACTTAGACATAAGTGATATGGCAATTAGAAAAGGACTCTGCCTGGATTTTAAATGACAAACAAGCAAAAGAAATACAGTCAGATTTTCAAAATTCCACATTGGGCTTAGTAATGAGAGGAAAAGGAAAACTACAAGACTTAGATTCCAGCCCTAGGTCTGTCTGTCTTTAGAAGTTTGGAAACTTTGGCAAGTTGTATACTTTTCTAATGTTCAGGTTCTCTTTCAGGAACTGAGGATGATAACCCTGTGCTTTGAATGCTAGAAGGAGTAAGACAATATGTGTAAAGTTGTGAGTGCATGGCAGGTTCTTCCTAAAAGCAAGCTTACTTCTAATGGCTCCCTGTACCCTACATCATCCCCTAGATCCCTATCCTGTTCCCCACAGACTGGCTCATCTCTGTGCCATAGTGCTTGTATTACTGTCACCATTCCCTCTGAGATACACTAGTTACACCTCACTGGGGGAAAAAAAAAAAGTATTTTACAAAGTACATGTTTCACCTGCTCTTTTGTACCTTAATATTCTACTTTACACCTACAAACTTGTGATGATAAAAGGAACAATATTTGGAGGCAGGAGAGATGGTTCAGTGGTTCGGAGTAACTGTTCCTCTCCCAGAGGCCCTGAATTTGGTTTTTAGCACCCACATGAAGCAACTCACAACCGCCTGTAACTCAGTTCCAGAGGATCCAACACCCTCTTCTGGTTTCCATGGACACCTGCACACACACCCACACACCCACACACACATCTACCTTAAATATTTGAAAAAAAAAAAACCTATCCTTTTAATTTACTGAGTTCAATTTATCTAAGTAAACTAAACTGCCCCCATGATTTCCTACGGTCATTTAAGATAGAAAGGAATAACACTTGTCAACTAAAGTTATTTCAGAATTCACATCAAGGCCAAGATCTACAGGGAAAATTGTCTAGTCTATGGAAATAACAGCAGAAGGACTAGTGCCTTTGCACCTTCAGAAATTATTTTTTACAGATATGAGCAGAAAAATGCCCTCTGGAACATGTGTGCTGTGACAGATCACAGGCCTACTCTTGGATGCAAAGGAAGAAAAATGATTTTAAAGACAAGATGAGAAGGGTTATATAAGTTGTTCTGAAACAATGATCCTTAGCTATAAGGATTTGTAAAAAGGCTGGGATGAGTTCAGTGTTGAAAAGGTGCTTGCTGGGTAGATGTTTTCTCAGAAATAGTACATGTATGAGGTTGTAGAGTCTCAGTGGTCTCTGCGCAGGGTGTGGTTTACAGAGAATCATTGTGATAGTTTTTATAAATAGGGTTGTGTGTGTGTGTGTGTGTGTGTGTGTGTGTGTGTGTGTGTTGGAAGGATTCAATGTTTTGTGGGGCCATATGAGTGAAGGCATCAACTTTAGCTGGTTAGAGGCCTACCTCAGATGTCAAGCCTCAACACATGGGCACCTTATGATTCCTCAACACATGGATTTCTTCAGCGTGGCCATTCCCACTGGTAGGCAGACAGGAGAGTTTCTGGAATTACAGAAGGTTAGGTCTTTTTTATCAACCAAATCAGGCTGACTTAGACTATACTTACTTGAAATGAGCTTAGTTGGATCCTTAACTGCATTGGTGAAATTCATTTGCTATATTCTGAACCGTATTACGTCTTTCTACATGGAAAGGCAGATTCTATGAAAGTCATGGCCAGAGGACATTGATCACTGGGGGGGGGGGGTCCTAACAAGACGATCTTGTAGGGGGAAGATTTCATGTCAAGGTAGCTAGCTGTTAGGTACAGAGTTGAAAGTGGATAGTGTAGAAATGAAGGTACCAGAAAGGTGTTATCTCCCAATTGAAAGTTTGAAAAGAAGGTTGTTGAACTGAAAGATGACACAGAAAAGCAGAAACTGCATTTTACAGTCAAATATTTTTAGTGGAGTGGACTATAGGGAACCTAACTGACCAGCGAGAGTGTTGTGGTGTAAACTCAGGAGTCGATGTGGTCGAGGGCTACTTCAGCTTGGTGTATTATTCTTAAAACTTGTTCTGTGAGTGTATGAGTTCCATCTAGAGAAATTATAACCCATTTTGCCCTGATCATTCACACATAGTCTGCTTTATGTTGTGTCTCTGGGAGGAATGAGAGAGCCTTGAACTGTAAAAACTTACTCGTCTGGTTTCTTTTCCAATGCACCTGTCATTGGTAGATAGCACTTGTCAGTGAATCCCAACTTCTAGCATAGTTTTTCTAGAATAATGAAGGAATGTGTGCGTTTAGGGTCGTGCGAGTTTAGCCTATAAGAAGCAGGGATACATCTTATCATAGAGATACTACAATTTGTATATGTGATCTTATGCCATAATCAAGTCTGTTCAGTGAAGGGATAGACCAAACTCTGGTCTTGCTAGAATTAAAGACTCTGAAAGAATAATTGGACCTTAATTAAGTATTCAGTTGAGATGTGGTATCCTTTAGGGAAAAAACCATGTGGAATTTCTCCAAAGGAAAAGTATGAGAAGTTAGAAAACCAGAATTTAGTGGTCAGAGAAGCTTCCAGGGTGGCAACATATTAGAGATATTTGACACAGGTGTAGAGTATGACAGACCTAAGATTGACATACACATTCAGCATCATTTAGTGCCCACTGTTTGCCAGATGATGTTCTAAATTCTTCATGCTAATTAATTCACTTATTCCTCATAACTGCCTCATGGATTGTATTTTTATCATCTCGTCATTAAAATCAAAGTCATACAGTAACGAGTAACTTGGACACAACATGACAGGCATAACACAGCACATCTGCTGTCTATGTTTTAGCACTGCACTGCGTGTGTGTTCAGCCCACGGGCTCCATCTCCAGATTGATCGCCTCCTCCCCAAGCCATGGAGCAATCTGCAACATTGTGGGCAGAGATGCCAACTGAAAGACCTGTAGAGACCTGCTGAGTATGTGCATTCTCAGGAGGAAGGCCAGCTCTTGTTCCTGAACTGGGGAGCTAAGAAATAGGGGGAAGCACATTACCAGAGAGTTAATGAAACTATGATGCAGTCTGTATGGAGCCTGAGATGCTGGAATTCTGGCTGCAGTTTGTCTCACTGGATCCCAGACACAGGGGCAGAGCTGAGGCTCAGGGCAAGACCTGGCTCAGAGCAGCATGCCAAGCAAAGCAGAAAAATTAACTTAACAAGCACTTACCTGTCGTGTCCTAAAACTTGTTCAGAGCTTGAGGAATTCACAGGGGAGCAAGACGATTCTATCCTGGAATTTTTCCCAGGTGAGCGGTGCTGTAGGCTCTTGTGTCTATATGTGGATCGGATGCTGATTTTAGTCCCACAGAAGGCAAATCATTGCTGTAAGTGCAAATATGCTAAGACAAAACAGGATTGAATGTGCCATGGGAATAATGGCCTTACATTTCAAGGAAAGTACTTGAAATACTTCTTGTTCTAGATTAAGATGACTTTACTATGCTGTTCATATTCAGCTTTCGATGGCATATTGCATTCTAGGGAAAGAAGGCATGGGTTGCTTAGGATGCAGAGCAGTGAACAAAAAGAGGGAAATGCTATGGGATTGAAATCTCTACTGGACATAAAAACTAGTATAAAATTCATGTATGTTAGGAGAAGAGAAAGCAGAAAGCAGATATATATATATAATGTAATCTGAGAGCTGCTTACAACTTTATTGCAGCCTTGTTGGAATTAGTGTGGAGGACCCCTGGAAGCCATACCTGGAACCCTTATCACCAGGAACTGGTCACCATCAGATGGACCAATCAACCACATACTATAAAAACTAAAAAGTCATTCCAAATTGAAAAACCCAGGGAGGTGAGTTGTATGGTGCAGGAAACCATCAAGAAGTCTAATAAAAACAGACACCCAAATCCAAACCAAATATAAAAATATCAGTTTACATTCAATTTAACACGGGGTTTGGAATGCTTGTTATTTTCAATTAGTTCCCAGAGTCCTTCACAAAATGTATTACTGTCAGCAGCCCTTTAGACAAACTAGCTGCAAGAGTCTGCAGACATTACATACTCCTAATGGGACTGTAGTGAACACAAAAATACAAAAGTTTGTAAGTGCACAAAGGGTCAACCAGGAAAAGCCTAGGTGGATGCCAGGAGAGCAAGCTCCACAGCTCAGTGGAGGAAATGAAGGGGAAGGTTTGCAGAGGCAAAGAGAATGCAGAAATATCAGCCAAAGGCCTTCTTTGGTACCTCACATATAAAAAATTTTAAAAATGCATTACAATAACTGCAAATTCCTTTTCCCATTCTTTTGCAAAAGTTCTATACCTGAGAATAGACCTCAGTGTAGAGCACGTTCCTGCATGCATGTAGCCCTAAATTTCATCTCAGACAAAAAAGACTCATATCGTAGCAAATGGTATAAAATTGAGAAAATATACACCACTACTTAATATAGCACATAAGATCCTCCAGTGGGGATTGCTTTTCTGTGGGTAGATTTCAGAATTTTGTGGCACAGTTTTATTGGTGACATTCTCATCGTTGGGCTATCCGCTTCTTTCTGTGCCACTTGCCGGAATCAGAAATAACAAGAGAGCAGAAGCATGCTGGGCGGCACCTGAGCTAGAAGGGCCTTGTGCATGTTCGAACCAATCATAGAGCAGCTCTGCGCTGGAGGGGCTTTCGCTTCCTGTGCTCTAATACTCTAATATCCTGGCTAAAGAAGGAAAATCTACCTCCAACCCTTTCAAAAGCAGTCTGGGTAACCCTGACGTTGCCTTTCGTGCACTTTTGTGATCACTCTGATGCTATATCTACCCTCTACAATGACTTCGAGCTCATCTTGTTAGCTGCCATGGACTATTTCTTCAATGGGGAATGATGATCACCTATATCCCTGGATATTCCCACTTCCTCTTGGGAGGTCAGAGCAGTAAAGAACAAAGTGAAAACCCAGTGTGTGCTCTTAGAATCCCGACACTAAGCTGCCTGTTTCAATACGTTCCTCCCAGCCCTTATATTGATCTGGGCCTCAGTACTGAGCCTGGGTCAGTAACCAGCCTAATCTTCCATTAGCAAGAACTCAAAAGGTGCAGCAGAGTTGTACAGAAGTTTTTTTCTTTTTTTCTTTCTTTCTTTCTTTCAATAATATTTTTATTCTTTGAAAATTTCATATATTTATACAATGTATGCTGATCATATCCATCTGCCACAACCGCCCTGCAGTCCTCCTGTGGCGCCCCCACATAACCTCCCTCCTAATCTCATGTTCTATTGTATTGTTCTTAATAACCTTCTGAGTCCAACTGGTGTAATATGCTCATGGGAATGAGGCCATTCACTAGGGAATGAGCAATCTACCAGAAACCAAGTCCTCAAAGGAAAATGATTCTCCCTCCCTCAGGAGCAATCAACTGTCAGTAGCTCCTCAGGTAGCTCTGGAGCTTTGCTACCCCTCCCTGACCCATGCTGGAAAAGTCTAACTTATTTTCTCTTGTGAAGGTGAACTTAACCACTATGAGTTTATTTGTGCAACCTCCATGCCTTGTTCAGTAATCACCATTCCATCCCCTCTTCCCTCAAGCTCCCTGGATGGTGGGAGGTTGAGATAGATGGCCCATCCACAACCGAGCACTCAGTGTTATTTATACTGGGCACTTTGACCAGTTATGAGTCTCTTTGTTAACCACTGCCCACTGCAAAAAGAAGCTTCTCTGACCCAAGGTAAAAGCAGAGCCAATCCATGGTTATAAAACATTCAGAATGCAGTTTGACAGCATGATCAATGAGCAAGGCAACAGCTAAAGGTTCACTCACAAAGGTCTAGGACTTCCTCAGTCATGGGCATTTGGCTAGGTTTACAGTGTCAGACATAAAATCCCTCCTGTACAGTAGGCCTCATATCCCGTGAGATAGTTATCCCCATAACTGTCATGTCACTATTGTACCAGAGACACATCATACCAGGCAGGAACGTGTTGTACCATGCATGGTCCAGCACTGGGTAAAGCTATTGGTGTTTCTCTCTAACACAAGCCTGCATAGCATGTTTTGCACTATGTAAGCTAGCCATCAGGGAGAGAGTTTTCTGGTTAGCTTGAGACTGGTTTCTCTATATCCTGCATCCAAAATGAATTTGAAGATGGAAAAGTTCCAGCATGTAGAGGGGTGGGAGATGGAGAAATGAAGTGTTGGCAGATGGCTTTACCAAAATGAAGGGTATATGGAAAAGCTAGATGGAAACCTGTATGGAAACTCCAGGAAAAATTTCAGTTAGAACATAGGAGACATAAAGGATGGTTGGAAATACTTAGGGTGAAAGGTTGAAGTGGGGATAAGAGAATTGGGTAGAAGAGAGGTTATGGAGTGGGTTGGTTAAACTAAGGATGCATGAGGTAACTCTATGGAAATCAACTTGTTGGTAAGCTAACTAAAACTTATATAAAGAAGAGAGTTTGAACAGAAGCAGCCTGCAGGTATGAATGATGCTGCTCCCAGGAGACATGGGCTGTTCACTGAAAACCTCAATGACAGGTATTGGTCAGGGAAGCCCCAGAGGTTCCCCAAACAAAGCAGGAACCTCTCTTTGCTCCAGCTTGTCCTCTAAACAGGAGGGTGGGCAATGTTTCTTTCCAGAGCTCAAAGGACAAACTGTGCTTTCTTGGGTTTGTATTTGCACTTCTCTCTGAGGTTTAGCAACACATTCTCTAATTTGACAAAACTGAATTAAAAATTGGAAAATTTCACACATTTATGACTTTTTTATCCACATGAAATTTTATCTGATTTGTATCAACACTTTGCAAGCTTGATTCTGAACTTCATTGCTCATAATTTACACATCTGAGCAAAAAAATGCTAATATTTTGATGGCTGTATATGCAATATAAAGGAGTCATCCAAAACTAAGGGACAGAAAAATCAAAACAGAAACCATGAAAAGAGGTAAAGGAAGCAGGGATCGCAACACTGATAATCTAACAGGTGTTTTGAATATAAAAATCAGTTGCATAGAATGTCCTTTACTAAAACAAAACTAGAAAGAACCCTGCTGTTTTATTGTCTACGATTCTATTGATGTGATATTCTCAGAAAAGCAAATATTTAGGGACATAAAATAGATTAGAGTGGTCTAAGGAATATCTTGATGTGACAGAATTAGCCGATAGTTCAGCAGGTACGGGAGCTTGCCTGCAAGCCTGGAGGTAGCAGGAAGAAACAGCCCCTTGAAATATGTCTTCTGACCTCTACATACACATGCATAGTAAGGTATCTAAGCCCTGCACATGTACACACACACACACACATATACACACACATGCACATACACACAATAAATGAGAAAAAAGAGCTTTATTCTACAAAAGTGCACTTTATTGCATGTAACTACATTTGTCAGATGACATAATACAAATTTAGACATACACAATTTTGACTTTACCAAAGTTAAAACTTTTGTGCCTCAGTTGTACTCTCAAGACCCATCAAGAACCAAGAATGATAGATTGTTTTTCAAATCACTCATTGGGTAAGAAACTGTATGCTGAATGTTTAGAACTCAATAACGAGATAAACAACCCTGTTTACAGTCAAGAGTATATGAGGCTAGACATTCCTTCAAGGCTACACAAATGGGTAAGCACATGAAAAGACAATTATGTCACTAGATAGTTGGGAAATGCGAATCAAAAATCACGGTGAGATACCTACTAAGATGGAACATTCAAAAAACAGAAAATAACATATTGATGTGGTGGTAGAAAAGTTGAATTCTTCAAACTTTTGTGGTTAGAATATAAAATACTTCAACACTGCATCAGAAATAATTTTGCATTTCCTCAAAATATCAAAACTCGACTTTACATATTACTCACCTACTCCGCTCCTGTTTATTCATACAATATCAATGGAGATGTATGCACACACAGAAAACCCTTGAACATGAATACGAACATAAATGTTAATGGCGGCATTGCACAAATAAGTCAAAAACTGGCAACAACTCAAATATTTATCAACTGGTAACTGCATAAGTAATATAACAAATTCAATGTAATGGAATAGACTCAACAATTCATAGGAATCAAACATGTATAAAAGCTGCAAGATAAACCATGGAAATAAACTTTAGCATAGTTAAAATAGCTACAAAAATACATATCCCACTCATGTGAAATATATACAGTGGGAAACTTAGAATTAGAAAATAAATTCATAGTTGTCAGAACCACTGGAGGAAGAAAGTAATGTGGGGGGGGAGGTGGTTTCTAACGAGCTTTAATGTTTTTAGGATTAAGGAAAATTTCTCTAGATTAGGTTATGATAATGGTTGCTCTGATCGCTTCAGTACACTATACTTTAAATTGTAAATTGTATGGCGTGTCAATTATGTATCAATGAATCTGTTCATTGCAGCGCAATAAACTTAATTCAAAGGAGAAAGTACATCTTAAATTGTTACCGATAAAAGTTCCAAATAAAATGAGAAAATTTATAAGCAAATTATTTCCCTAAGAAAATGACCAATAAGAGCTAAGGTATGACTCAGTGGTAGAGTATTTTAACCTGTGATGTTTAAGGCCCTGATTTAGATCATTTTTAAAAGGGAGAAGGATAACCAGTGCAACCTGGCAATGGTAGACCCCCGTAATCCCAGCACTAAGGAGACAAAGGAGGGGGATCATGAGTTCAAATCCAGCCTGGGCCACATAATAAAACCCTATGCCAAAAGTTCTAACAAAAATCACCAATAAAAATATAAAAATATACTTAACCTATCAACTATTAAACTAATGAGGGTTAAACAAAAATGATATATAAGCCCCCATGACTCACAAAATTAAGATGGACAGTGGGTAATGTGGTGACATTGCAATTACCACCTTCTTACTCATGGTGATCATGAATGTTCAAATGAAACAGATTTGTAAGATTTGTAAGAAGAATGTTTTCAAAATGCATCAAAATGACATATTTACATAACTTTTTCATTTAACCATCCAGTGAGAGAGTGCAGGCTTTGTTTTCAAATGTTCAGAAAGCATCAGCTCAGAACACAGATTGGGGCTGATGAGCCAAGCTTTTAACCTTCAGCTCCCACTATGACAATCTGAGGGGTCCCAAATGGAAACCTGCACAGCTAAGGAAGTTGTCTTGGGTCAGAAAATTTTAAGTTAATTATGAGCAATCTAGTACATGTTTTGTAGATAACAATTGCCCTGGCCTTGCTATACATATTGAAAAAAGTCCTGTAAAAAAAAAAAAAACACGGGTTAAAATTTCATGTTGAAATACGTTGACTTTTTTTACAATGTATTTATAATACCAGAAGTATTAACGTTCATGCGTATGGAATCTTAGTAAGATTGTTGATGACTGGTTAAGTCTCATAAAGATTAAGGTTCACAAAGAACCTGACTGTTGCATTGCCATCCATTGTGTTGCAAGCTTTGGGAGAGCACCAGTGTGGTTGCTGTGTCATTATCCAAAGGGTGAATGAAATATGAAGATGCAGCACATTTCAGAAGGCAAAATTCACATGAGGCTTTTACCAGCAAGCAACTTTTGTAGCTGGAGAAGCACCATCCTAAAATGCCACAGGCTTCAAGGATTCCAATGGTCATAGAAACATGTTGCATTCAATAAACTGGGGTGCCTGATAACCATACCTTGGAAGTGGAACTTCAGATAGGACCCAATGTGTCATACATAATTAGCCAACAATTAGTGTGGTGAATAAATCTATTGAAAACCAGTTTTACCAGGCTACAAACTTGACAGAATTCCAATCCCTATGTTTAGGTTATGATTGACCTATTTAGCTAATTAGCAAAAAAATTTTTCCTGATCAACAATTAAAGTGTGCTTATTTTCTACACCAATTGACCTTTCTCCAAATCATATGGTATTAAGATATATCTCTAAATGTATTCCTGTGCCAGAACCGTATCAATATATAAGGGATTTAGAACAAAACACACAAAACTTGAATATTTTTAGTAACATATAGAACCAAAATCCCAGGAACTAAGAACACTCTAGACCTTTGGTGGCTTATTGCTTCAATCATTTCAAGCACTGTAGGGCCTCTCTGGTTACTGATCTGCTAACTCTGTATTTACTCTCATGCACACATACCCTTATGAATCAGGTTTGCTTAGACACTGATTTAAAAAAAATCAGGTCTTATGGTGATTATATACTGTCATTCAATGACTTATTACTTGCTGTTATGGGAAACCTCCATTTTGAAAGTGTACATTGTTACAGAAGCACATATATTTAATAATGTCTCCAGACAAAAAAAACCCTTATAGTTAATCTCATATTTGCACTTGTTAAGAAGGTCTGAAAAAAGAATGGGGGAGCTATTAAATATTTTTAGTAAAATGTTGCCTTTGTCACCTGTAAAAATGTAGAATAAGTCCTTTAATTTAGCAAATATTTCTAGAAGATAGAGATGCACTGTTGTAGCTAAACAATTTTTAATCAAAAGTTTCCGAAACTCTTGTAAATTTTGTCCATACCATATATATCAGAAGCTTTTTCCAACTTTTTGTGTGAATTATGATTTCTCTCCCTTATCTCCCTAAACTTTCTTACAAAAGTGGGTTCTGCTAATGAACTGAGCAGACATCTACTATTTTATATTAGATTCAATACGAATTTTGAGCTATGTAACTTAATGATTTGATACTTGATAAATTGATTATGTAATCTATAGAATGATGATATGTATTAATGTAATGTTAGTTCAACCATATATTTATAATGTCTAGGAATGTTAAATTATAGTTCTGTTGGAGAAATACTTTGTCAGTGTTCACCAGCTTGTAAAAATTTAGTGCGAGAGTTTTAACATCCAAATAAATAATAAAATGCCTAGCACGCACATGATTCTGGGCTCCAACCTTGAAGACAAGAAAGAGAAAAAGGAGAGAGAGAACGAGGAGGAGAGGAGGAACGAGATGAGGATAAGGAGAAATGAAACTCTTCCGTTGTGCCCTTAAAAGATTAAAGAGAAAGAAATTCTTCCAGGCTTCTTCCACATCATAGCATGAGGCCAACTTTATCCAGACAAAATCCTTGAACAACATAGATATTAAAGTTCCAACAAAATATGACTATGACTAAGCCTAATTCAAAAGTATATTTGAAGGATTTTTCGCCATAAACAAATGAAACTCAACCCAATGATTCAAGGAAAACCCGATATATCGAAGCCAATAAATATGCAAACATTTCGACAGAATGAAGCCCCAAAATGACATGATCATCTTAATAAAGAAAATACATTTGATAAAGTTCAACATCCTTTAATGATAGAAAATGCAAGAATATTAGATCTATAAATATGTACCTCATCGTAATAAAGGTCATATATAATAAGCCAACAATTAAGACTACAGTGAATGGTGAAAGGTTGAAAGCTGCAAAGATCTGAACAATATAGCATTGTAAATCTTGGCCAGAGCAAACGGAAGAAAAATGAGTACAGGACAGGCAAATTAGAAAAAAAGATGCAAAACTGTCATTGTTTACAGATAAAATGGTCTAATATGTAGACTCTACCAAAAATTTAATGTAACTAATAAATGAATTCAGAAACGTTGCAAGATGCAAACTCATTATACAGAGACATAATGAAAAATAGGAACTGGAATGTGATAGAGGGTTTATCATTGAAAATACGCATCTTGATATATACTAATAGCCAATTATCTGAAGTTAGAAATAAAGATAATGATCTCATCAACACTACAAAAAATCCTAAGAACAAGCTTAATCATAAAAGTGAGATATCTTACAACACTATAGACTATGGATGTGGGACTGGAGGATGACCCAGCAATTAAGAACACTTGCTGCTTTTAAAATAACCTGAGTTTACTTCCTACCTGGCAGCTCAGAACCATCTGTAACTCTAGCTGCAGAGGATTTAATGCCCTCTTCTGTCCTCTCGGGGTACCAAGTACACACATGGTACACATACATAGATGCCAGTAAAATGCTCATGCACATACAAAAGAATCTTTTAACTATTGATGAAAGAAATTAGAGAAAATACAAAAAAAAAAAGACCAAAGGAAGGCATACCATGTTCACAGATTGCAAGAATCAACATTTTTTAAATGTTCATGTTAGGTAAAATATACTATAAAGAATTTAATTCCTAAAGATATACCAATGATATTCTTCACATAATTATTACAACTTATAATTAGAATGCAGCTACACACACACACACACACACACACACACACACATACCCTGAATAATCAAAGCAATCCTTGCCAAACCTAGTAAAGCAAGAGTCATTATAGCACAGTCCTTCAATATGCACTATGAAGTTCTATGAGTCTGAATAACACAGTATTAAGAGAAAGACTCATAACCAGCCAAGCAGAAGAATGATAATTTCTGTCTATGTTCATTGGAAAGTAAAAGCTTTTACACATATAACAATATAGGGCAACCTTTCATTTTCCACAAGAGGAAAATCACACTGCGACTGTGAAATGAGGAAAACTCAGGCTGAAAATGGAAAGACGTGTAAACCCAAAACCTAGTAATTAAACAACAATGTGTATAAACAAAAATTATTTAAAGATTCAAAAAATATGTTGAATAAATTATTTATAAATAAATAAAGTTAACTTGCAAAAACATAGATAGAGACATAATGAGAAAATATTAAACAGAACATATCAAATATTTTAATGTATCTACAGCAACTAGCTTTCACTGAAGTTACTGAGAATGTTCATTAAGAAAGGACAGTCTTGTGCTAAACTGTGAAGTGGATCATCTAATAAGAGGACTTCTCTCACAAGCCTGGTGACATGACTTTAATCACCAGAACTCCTATTAAAAGGAAAGAACTAATTAACTCCCAAAAGTTGTCCTCTGACCTCCACGTTCATGCCATGACATGCAAAGGTCTATACTCACACTTATACATGCACACACACATCATCATCATTAAAATAAATAAATAATAAATCCTTAAAACCAAGATCTTTTCTTTAAAAATAAATCTATATGAAACAGAGGAAACAATCAACTGAGTGAAGGGGTAACCTACTGTAATAGAATAAAATATCTCTAAACTATACATATGTCAAGGAGAATATCAAAGGACTCTAAAAAACTAAATAGCTCATATTCACACACAGTCACACATGCATATCTATTTGAACAAAATAATTTGAAAAATGAATGCAGGGCCTAAAGAGTCATTTCTCAAGAGACGGCATGTCAATAATCAATAGGGATTTGAAATAATGTTCTCACTAGTCAGCAGGGGAATGGAATGCAAATCAAAACAAAGAGATCACACCTTACTCCAGGAAGAATGGCCATTGGCCAAAGGACAAAAGGCAACACATACATGCTGTTGAAGATGAGACAAAAAGGGAACCATTTCACTCCACTGGTGAGAATGTAAATTAATAGAGCCACTATGAAGTAGTAGAAAGGTTCCTCCAAATTTAAAGGTGGCACTCCCCTATGATTCAGTAGCTCCACTCTTGCCTAGATATTTGAAGTAATGAAATAAGTGTGGAAAAATGTCTGTACACCCATTTTATTGCAATAATCTTGACAGTAGTCAAGAAATGTAAAGAATCATAATCCATCAAATGATGACTGGAAAATATTTGGTGTGCATACACAGTGGACTATTGTCCAAGGAAAATGATGATTGCAAGTTAAGTTGGGAGTATAGGGAGGAGAGAAAGTTAGTCAATGATGGTAAATTACAGTTAGAAAAATCAGATACTCTAGCTCTCTACTGCATCGTGAGTTGATTCATTATAGGTAATGACAGTGTGCTGTGGGTTTCAAAAAACTAGTAGAAAGAATTTTAATGCTTATACCAAGATAAATGTCTGAGAAGACACATAATTTTAACCTAATTTAAACATCAAAACATTGTATGGTACCACATAAATCTATGCAACTCTTAAATGTTTATCGTTAAAACTCTTCAATTTAAATTAAAAAATATTCATGGACATATGCTTGTACACATGAATGAACACATAGAAGGATATTACTCCAATGATTATGAAATACTCCAAGTAATATAGTTTGTGATAGTTTCATCATATGTATGCTATTCAGTATCCTTTAGAGATTTTATTATTTATCATCGACATATATAATTTATATAGAAATAATAAAATTATTTTAGATAGGTGTCTGACAAATAAATCTTGAGTTGAATTTGGTAAATCATATATATGGTTTGAAAACCATTTCAGTCACAGATCTGGCTTTTAGGCAAATAAATAACTTGTTCACTGAGAAGAGTAAAATCACAAGGGCAAGGTGTTTGGCATGTTTATTTTCTTTCAGAGGGTCAGCTCTCTGCAGAATTTCTGGAAAGCAGAAGCAAAGGTAGAAAAATAAGCTACATTGAAAATATCTGTAATGTTTTGCTGGGTGCAGTTCCGACTGTGCCTTTAATGATGTAGGAGGTGTAATTTTTGCAAACCTCTTCTGAGGAAGGTTTTTGTAAACAAGGAAACGTGGCCAAGAAAAGTTAAGGAATTATCCAAGTTTACCTGAGTTTTAATAAAGCTAAACTTAGTCCATGTGTTTTGTTTACTAGCCCATGGATGTTTATTCTACAACTCATCTCAATAAGATAATAAATAAAAAACTCAATGCATTAATTTCTATCACTACTGTAAGGAACTGTCACAGACATTGGGCCGTAAAACAACACAAAAGTCTGAAGTGAGTTCCACTGGCCTGAAAGGAGGACTTTAGAGCTGCATTCCTGCTGGAGGCTCTGGGGATGGACAGTCCCTCTCCTTGCCTTTTCCAGCTTCTAGTGGTTTCCTTCATTAATTGGCTCATGGTTTCAGGCAACAGTTATCATTCTGGACCTCAACTCCCTCCACCTTTTCTCCTTTTCCAAATCTCTCTCTGTAGCATCCCATGATTAGGTTTCACCTCCCTACGTAATCAGCATAATCTCACATTTTAACCTCCTTAACTATTAAGGGGCTGAGGAGATGGCTCGGTTAGAAGAGGAATTTCTTTGTAAGTATGAGGACCTGAGTTAGATTCCCACAACCCACATTACATAAGCTAAGCAGCCTGGAACTTCTCATCCTTCTGCCTCTGGGTCCTCAGGAGATCACACCTCCTTGTATCACCAATCTTACTATCAATTAAAAACAGCAGCAAGCTGTGGCATAGCAGAACACATGACAAGGATGGGGAGGGGAAGGGTAAGGGTTAAATACTCAAGAAAGGTTGGATGAAGGGGAATACGGCAGAGAAGGGAATGCTGGGTGTGCTAGTCAAACATAAACATAAAAACGCCATATGAGAAACCCACAAGCTGGTGAGCTAATTTCAAAATACACCTTATGATTTCAATATACACTTTTATTGACTTTTGTGCATTTCATGCAATACATTTTATATTTAAACCTCTCCTTTATCTGCAGCCCCCATAGCCGACCCACAGGATTTCATGCATTCTGCCATATATGTTAAGGTCTTTCAAATTACGTTTTACACAAAAGCAGAAGAGAATTGCCCTGCATGGGTGGACAGTGTTTCTTTTAGGAGACATGAGTTACTAAATGAAGATTTCAGAAGAAGGTTTGGAATCCCTTCCTATGAGTCACAGATCGGAGAGACCCCAGAGGACTCCAAAACAACATAATCTATTACCATTGCCCTTAGTTACCTACTATAACTACAGGATAAGACCCTGTTACTGAAGACACCATACAGTAGAGAAATAAATTAAAACTCACAGGGAAACCTCTTCTCCACTGGTTAATTGTCATAGAGTGAGAAGGTACTATGTACTGGCCCCTGTATGCTGCAATATTGATCCTGCCAGACAGATGTGCCTACTGGGCCAATAATGGCATGACTGTTAGGGTATATCACAAACATGGGATGATCTCAACCTTGGTCAGAGAAGTTTCTTTTTGTCGTAGTCAACAGTCGATAGCAATATGTGTGACTGGTCAAAGTTCTAAGAATAAGAGACTGAGTGTTAATCCCTAAAGGGGACATATATATTAACCTCTTCCACATCACCAAGGTTCAGGGAACATTACAAAAGAGAAATAATGAAAGAGCTGGAGGCTGTGGAAGAGCACAGTGAAATGATATCTTCTGGACATGTCATGGCCACTGTAATCAGGAACTCTCAGTGTTATGGTTGGCATTAACAGACTAGAAATACTGTTGGTCACTGTTTCGGGCTAGGGTTTATACATCAATTAAAGAATTAAAAGGTGGAAAAAAATCTCAGACCTAGCAGGGATTTTATTCAGAAAGAAGGAAGAATCACATACATACACATTATCACGCATACATACACACAAAGAAAGATACAGCTCTCTACAAGTGACGAAGGGAATTTAGAAACTGAGAATCCAAAGTCCCCAAGGAGGGCCTGAGACTTAAAAGAGTTTCAGTAGTTTCCTCACCCCTAATTTAAGATTAGTCAATTTAAGCCTGATAGGTTTGTGATTTCAAATGAAAAAGTGTCCAGGTCTGACCTCAGCCTTATCTGGATTGATTTCAACTGGTCAGCCAGAAAGAGAACCCTTCTGGCTAGACAGGGAGCCTGAGGCCTTTGTTTCAGACCCCAAAGAAGACAGAAGAATGCCTTCTCTCTTTTCCCTCCATGACCCTGTTTGTTTATTAGGGATTTAGTGTCTTATAGCAGCAGCACCAATTATCTTCCCAAGACCTACACAAGATCAAGCCAGTCAAAATCTAGGCATTGATGTGATAGATGATTTCCAGGCCCCAGCACATACTGAAGAGCTATTGACAGTAGATACTTGCTGGGGGTGGGAGGTGGAATCATTCTTTACTGAAAAGGTGGCCACTGGTAGGTCTCCTGTGCTCCAGGGGATAGCCCTACACCCATGCTCATATGGGCAGTACTAACAGGACTTAGTGGGTTAACAAGAAAATAAAAGACATGCAGTTGGAAGAGGTGCATATTAGGGATATACAGGGAAAGTTCAAGGGGGAAATGGGGTATATATGTCCACACTGCACATATAGGGGAAATGGGGTAGATATGTCCACACTGAGCATATAGGGGAAATGGGGTAGATATGTCCACACTGCGCATATAGGGGAAATGGGGTAGATATGTCCACACTGCGCATATAGGGGAAATGGGGTAGATATGTCCACACTGAGCATATAGGGGAAATGGGGTAGATATGTTCACACTGCGCATATACACATATGCAACTCTCAAGAGTAAAGGAAATTTTTTAAGTAAAAAAGTAAAAGCTGGGTATAATGGTAGTTATATACATGCCTGTAATCACAGGGGCTAAGAGGTAGAGACAGACAGATCTCCAGGCCCACTGGCCCAGTCTAGCCTACTTGAGTTCCAGGCCACTGAGAAGCCCTGTCTCAAAAATAAAAATAAGAACATTGTATACATAATTTTTAGTTACCTCTGCAAGCCAAGGCAGGATGAAATAAACAATGAGTAAAAGATGCTTAAAACAATGTAGATGGTCAACCTATAAGAAACAGAATAAACTTAACTCTGTGATAAAGTAGAATCTGAGGATAAACAGGAAAATTTGTGATAAATCCTTCCTTGAGTTGGAGACAAAAGAGATTCTAGAAGCCATCTGCAAGTCTGTTTCTCCCAAGCATTCCACACAATTGACTTGGCATCTGGTATTGTAAGGATTAAATTAATACATGTAAAGTGCTTAGAGGACTGTCTTTTGCCTCTACAGGCTCCAGTGTATGTTGACCATTACACTGACTGCCAGCAAGACCATGTGCCATGGCCAGGGAGTAGATTTGTCACTGAGGTCTGGAGCAAGAATTCAAAGGGAGAACCACACATCCTACAAGTTATGAATCAAGATGATGACCTTGAAACATGTTATTCTCCCACTCTGATCAAGAGAACTCTATGATGAAGACACAGAATAGTGTTGAACTTAGTGCTTGGAGCTGCTCTTAGAATTTAGAAGAACAGAGAAAGCCACCCAGAACCCCCAGAAGGAATGAAGGTTCAGAGAGACCAGAGTGGAACTTCTGAGCTATAGAACTGCATGTTAATATGTTATGTTGTTTTGAGTTAATATGTTTTTGATAATTTTCATTCATAGAAAACTAATAGGCCTCCCTAGATTCACATTCTTCATATACACCTCTGATTAAGGAAGGATCTCAAGAGCTCTGACTGGATTGAGGTGTCTTTTGGAATGCATGTGCTAGCTTTTACTCATAGTCCAGTCTCTAACACCCAGGAAGAACTTAATCTATAAATTGCAATTTATAAGGCAATGTCTGTGGAGTAGGCATACATTCACCTGCCTATTACTATTTTTCAGTCTTACTATAAGTGTAAGCAAGTTTAATTTTTGTGCCCCTGAGCTTATTTTCCTTACATGCCTTATCAATTTCATTACACGTTACTGGCCTACTTTATACTCTGCTAACCTTCAGAAATTCAAGAATGAAAACAAAGACAAAGACACAGTTTGAAGTCCCAGCAATAAGCAGGGCCCCCAGAAAAAAATTTCTCCAGAACAACAGGGTAATGTTAAGTAAGTCACTTGAGCTAATTTGCTGCAAATCATTCCTGAATATATTGCAATGCTCAGGTCTGATTGGATAATTTCACAGAAGGAGATGAGCTAAGCTGATCCTTATCCATCTGCAAATCCATTTCGTCTTACAGGTAGAATAATAATAAATTTCATTATGGTTTATTGAAAACATCTCAGTGATATGGATCTGTTTATGAGGGCATTGACTCCTTTTTTAATCTTGAAATTGCAAGTGTAGCTGTACATGTCCTTGTGCTAAATATTCCAAAGTACAAATGTGACTACTACACACTGAGCTAATTGTGGGTTCCCTCGGATGCCCTTGGTCATCTTAGCAATGGCCTTGTCATTGAGTTCAAATGTATTACAATCTATCTCTGAGACAGAAGACACCCTCATTTCAGATCACAGAGTGCAGTGGTAGTTACAATTGTGTCAACTTCAACCAGATATGCCCTAGCTTTTATAAAGTGCTGAATATCCCCTTTGTGTGACTGTAACTCAAATGTTTTTGAAAGCCATTGTGTATGCTGCATGGTTACATCAAATCTCATTCGATTCTCCCCACCCTAGGTGAGTTAAACACTGTTAGTAATTTATAGATGCAGAAATTCAGGCTAAGTGTACTAAAGAGATTCATCCAAGGTCATACAGGAAGTTAACAGGAAAGCTGACACCCAAACTGGTACCCAAGCCTATGACTTAGGATTGAAGGTGGGGTTTTTTGTTTTATTTTCTATTTTGTATTTTTTTTTCAACTGAGTTGTTTCATCTCTAGTTGAGAGTCCATAATAGATGCCAAGAGAAACAGGAACTCACTTTGATTCTCTGAGAGATTGTTAATACACTAGAAGCTATGGTTCTGTCTTTTGGGTTTGATATGGAAGAGTTGTTTGATATGGCTTCTTACCTCCTACTGGCTAAACTACCTTAGGAGAGCTAGGACTTGGACCTAGGAATCCCCTTCCCTCATGATGCTTGCCTCTACATCTGTTATGGATGGTGGGGTCGACAGAGTTGCATCAAAGGCATTGATCACCTGGTATCAAGCAATGCAGAAAACATTTTAAAAGGTGTGTTTATCATCAGCTGAGTTAGATTCGGGATGAATTCCTGGGAATAACAGATTAACATGCAATAAAAATATAAGGTAAGCCACCGGAGTTGAAGATGCATGTGGATAAGTTATATAAAATTGTCACTAATGCATCATGCCGGGCTAGACATGTGGGCGAGTTGGCCTTAGCACAGTGTCCTGAGAGGAATGGCAGGGAATTGAAATTCATGAAATAGGAGGCCAGTGCCAACTCCAAATTTAAAACAACTGAAAATCATATGCTGTGCCCACACATTCTGAGACTCCTTTTACCCTGTTAGCTTCTAGTGCCAGTACAACCCTGCATATTTTTCCTACAGGATGGGAACAGTGTGATTTGACAGTCTCTGACAATCTCACTCATAGAAACATGGCCTAACCTTCAAAGTATTCTAAACTTGAACTATTTAAATTTTAAAAGATCATAATGCAAGATTAGCATTGATGGCTAATAGTGCCATGTCAATCATCACTGAGAGTGGTGATGATTTCTCCATGTTTCTCAGGTTACAGAAATAAGGATGGCTCTACACTCTAACAGTTTGATAAAAGGGCGTGGAGACAGAGACAAACGAGCTTGTATGCAATACATGGGTGCCTATTGCAAGATTATTTCAGAATTTGAAGCCAAAGAACAAATGTCTTGTTCCCACTCTGGGCTAACTTGCCTGGGGTCATGAGCTTCCTTTTGCTTCTCCACTTAATGAGGTTATTCATTGTCTCCAAGTCCCCTTTCAGTCCTGCTATATGATTCTACCATTCATTCCTTATTCGTCCTTCGTATGAGCTAGTGCCCTTATTGGAAGTATTAAAATCATAATAGTGGCACACAGTCAGCTTTTTCTTAGGAAGTAAGTAATAATATCTGTTTTTCAAGGGCTTAGATAAATTTCTGATACACAGTAAGTACAAATGAATGTCATATCTGCAATCTGTAGGTTTTTCAATTCCCCTGAGTCTCCCTACAAGGTGTGATCATAAATCTCAAGATGTTTTTAATGTACATTTAAATCAACCTAAAAATAGAACAGGAAGAACAATTCCTTAAAACAAATTGATCATATATAACAGCTAGCTAAAATCATGTCAAAAACCGTTACAGACTTCCCGTTGCCTTTGAAATAATGTGCCATCACCTGAGGTCATATGACTGACCTCTTCCCTTCATTCCCAGACAGTGCTGCTCAGACCAAGGGGAAAGTCACAGCCTGAAACATACCATATATTTTCTTACATGCCTACATTTGTATGAATGTTGCCTTTTGTTCCACATGTACTTCCTCAACTGGACCCTTCCTAACGATTGTAATTTCTGAAGACCCAACCCCAAGATGACTCTCTTCATGAGACTATCTTGCTTTTTTTGTCCAAAGGAAGTTCCTGTCCTCAGAACTCACACCTGTGAGTATACATCTCAGGCCAACTTGAATCAGTGAGTTTATTAAGGGTTCTTTTTCTAAAGGATTTCTGACACAAAAAGATTCTATCTTATTCCTGTCCTTCAATCAGCCCCTAGACCAGGATGACCTGAAGGCACCACAAAGAAGACCCAGAGGATGTACTAGGGGAGATTATCAATAAGAACATTATTGTTCAGTCAAGCAGGAAGAAGGAAGAAAAACAGCCAATATAAACTGAAAGAGCAGATCTTGTCTCAGACATAATGGGCACTTAAAGGTTGTGATCAAAGGATTAACTACTATGGGGATCCAAAGGGCAATCTTTGAAGAATAGACCTGGAATATGTTGTATGATTGGTAAAAGTAGATGAGTCAGGCTCTGAAAGCATAAAGAATGGGCAACCGGTGAGCATTTTCATGTACTTTTTTTATTACGTATCTCAAAAAAAGCAAAAAGGAGAGAGCCTTTCAGTGTTTCATAAGAGTCCAGACTCTATAAGTCTCTCAGAGCCCAACTCATAGAAGGATTTTGATGCATGCTCAGGAAGTTTGATCCTGGTATCCATCCTGTTTCCTTATTCCACTACTCTCCTAGAAAATGCCCACAGTTCAGTGTCTTGCTCTGCTGCCGACATTCCTCACATTCTGATCATGTCAGATAAGCCAAGTTCGCTTCTACACAGAGCCATTTAGTTACTTCTTCACCTGAATCTCCTTGCCTGAGGCTTATTCTTACACTTCTTGTGTGTACCCTCAGATATACTTTTTACCAAAAAGGTTGTGTGTAATAAATTAAAATAGAAGAACAGGACTGGGAGGTTAGCTCCATGAATCAAGTGCTTAATGTTGAAGCTTCACAACCTGAACTCAGATCCCCAGAACCCACATCACAGACAGACACAATCAGACAAGCATCTGCAATCACAGCATATTTCTACAGGGAAACAGGAGGCAGAAACAGAACTGCCAGACATTCAAAGGCAAGGTGCTGGCTGGGCTTAGAAGCACTAAACAGCAAGGGAGACCCTGCCTCAAACAAGGTCGAAGTCAGAGACAGACACTCAAGGTTGTTCTCTGACCTCCACACTTATACTGCGGCATGCAGGCTCTACATACACACACACACACACACACACAAGTAAATAAATAAATATAAATTAATTTTAAAACAAATAAAATAGTACAGCAAACCTCTATGTGCAGCCTACCACAATCTTTCCATTCTTGTTACCATGATTTATATTCCTTCACAGTTGTTTTCATCCTCTGACATCATAAATTACTTATTAATTACTTGCTGACTCATGTGTAAGTCTCTAAAGGCAAGGCATTAGTCTACTTTTTTCTTTAGTATCCGAAACACCTTTAGCAATGTTTGTGCCACAATCGTAACTAAATATGCATCAAATGAAGAAACCAGAAAGCACTATTCTTTCCAGCTACAAAAATCCATTGTGTAGAAGATTAAACTTCTTTTCCCCAATCACTTTCATTTCCCCAACACTAGTCTGAATCTTGATCAAATTTATTGTCTGTTTAATGCTGTGTTCATGTGTGCCAGATACCTTTCGTTGTCAACTTGACACACCTGGGTAGAGGGGGCCTCAATTGTGGAATTGCCTCCATTAGGCTGGCCTGTGGCCATGTCTGTGGGACATTTTCTTGATTGTTGAGTGATGTGGGAGGGCCCAGACCACTGTGGGTGTGCCACCCCTGGGGAGGTGGTCCTGTATTGTGTAAGAAAGCAGACTGAACATGGGCCAGGGAAACAAGTCAGTAAGCAGTGTTCCTCCATGGCCTGTGCTTCAGCTCCTGCCTCCGGGTTCCTGATCTGAGTTCCTACCTTGGGGACCCTCAGTGATGACCTGTGACCTGGGAGATGTAAGCCAAATAAACCCTTTCTTCCCCAAGTTGGACTTGGTCAATGATTTTAGCACAGCAATATGAAAGCAAACCAGAACAGCATGCTTGTTAGAAGTACTGAAATTTCAACCCTTCATTCATTTTCCAATTCAGAGTCTTAGATTTTTGTCTCCCTTTGTGTATTAGTAAGTCCCAGTATAAACTACTGCCAAGCCTATTCCATTTAACACAAAACGTGGGTCTATGGTCCAGTGTCATCTCTCCACCCCAATGGAATTGAATGAATACAGCAGAAAGTACAAGTTGGAAAGCTCCCAGCATACTTGCAATCATTTCAGCTCATTCTGAATGGAAACTGATAAAGATTGACTACCTTTATGTGGTAGCAATTCATCATACTTAGAGTCTCTCATTTGAACATCAATCTTACGAATTCACCGGGAGACTTAATAGTGTAAATATATTATTCATAAACTGGAGAGAATCCCTGTTCACCACCAGAACCATTTTGACAATAAATCATAACACATAAATGCTTTTTTTCTTCTGTATACTTTTTCTGTGTGGAGATTCAACAAGACACATCTATAAGTATAGTATAACAAAGAGCAGCGAAAATAATTCTCCAAGAAAAAAGTGAAACTCATAAAAAGAAACCTGGATTAAATATCCAACATTTGGGGATATGGATAAGCTGAAAACATTCTTCTTCAGAAAATTTCAACTCTTGTAGAATCTTATTGTATTTTTGGTAATACATGATCTGTAATTTTGAACATACTGCTCATATTGTAAATTCCCACTACACCACAAATATTTAGAAAACGGATCTATTGACCATACAAAAAACACAGACTCAGAAAGTGGTATCACCATGCAGATTTAGGGTTTGTAGTATATAAAAAAGAGCTCATCCTGTGTGTAGCAGAGGTAAACTCAAAGTTAATTTCTAAAGCCTCTTGTTATTAGCAACGATATTATCAATACTTAGTTTCTCTCACATGTAAAGCAAGACTCATACTATCCTTATTCCCATATCACAACTTCTACCGGCATCGCGTAAATTAATGCATACAAAGGCCTTTTCATAAAATATATTTCAAATGTCTATTGACACATATTGATACAATAGTATAGTAGATTAGCATAGAAAATCCAACTCAATTAGTAAAATTAGAAAGAAATGCGACCAAATAAGAACTTCAAATGAAGCTACCACTAGAGAAAAGGGGGGTGAAAGTTCTATGATTTAGCCTGGCATAGAATTAGCTAATTTGACACTCATGTTGGAATCCCAAAACCATCAAAAATCCAGACAAACAACCTTCGTATTACAGTTTCAATTCTGTTGCTATAAGAAAATACCCTGGCAAAAGGCAACTTAGGGAAAAAGTCTTTTATTGCAGCTCACAATTTCAGATTACAGTCCATCAGTGAAGGCAGGAGCTTCAAACAACTAGATAAATCACATCCACAGTCAAGAGCAGAGAGAAATAGATGCACACAGGCTTGCTTGCTTGTGCTCAATTTCTCCACACTCTTACACAGTTCAAGACCCTAGGACATGGCTCCTCCCATGGCAACAAATCTGCTCATATCAATTAACTAAATCAAGAAAATCCCTCCCAGACAAGTCTACAAGCCAAGCCAAAGTGACCTTCCTTTTTTAAGACTCTCCAGATGATTCTAGTTTGTGTGAAGTTGAAAATTAAAGCTAATCCCTGGAACAGTAGTTTTGGGACATTTTTTTTTTTGACATTCAGCCCCAACATCTGTGGCTATTTTCACAAGACTCTCACAGAACCAATCTAGTCCCCATTGCAACACAGAATGGTCAGAGACTCATGAACCCCCAACCATAGCTGAGGAGCTGTTGACAGTTGATGAGTTCTGGGGAAGGAACAATCAGTTTTCTTTAATAATATGGCTACTCATATGTCAACCAGACTCCAATGGATAGGTCAGGACCCAGGAGGTTTGGGGCTGTCCAAACCAGATCAGTACAGACTTTTTTTTTATAAGAGAGAGGACAAGAGATTAGGAGGTAGTAGAATGTTAGGGTTGGATCTTGAAGAAGTTAGGATGTGTGGAGTGAATATGATCAAAATGCATTGTATGTATATGTGAAATCCTCAAAGAATTAAAACATACTATTTGGAAAAAAAGCTAATAAACTCTTTCCAGCACCCATCACCCACATGAATATTAGAAACACCAATTTCTGATGTGATGCTGGGACTCAAGAATACTACTTTGTTATTGAACAGAGCTAGAATTAAACAATTTTAGATCAATAAGATTATCTTTTTCTTGATACATTTTGGTATTCCCAAGAGGAATGCAGTGATTACAAATTGAACAATCTCACTATATTGCTGTCATATTTCGTTATTAATTTTATTTTCCATTTAATTATTGTGTGTATATGTGTGTGCATAGATGTGCATGCACATGCCAATGTGAATGTGTGGAGGCCATAGTACAACTTGCAAGAGCAAGAGCCATTCTCTCCTTCCACCACGTAGGCTCTGGGTATTGAACACAGATCATCAGTTTTTATTACCTTTACCCACTGAGCCATCTCTTTGGCCCTATTTTCATATTTTTGTCACTTGAATCAACCCCCTCCCCCAAAGATTGTGAAACAATAGAAGTTCAAAACTAAGTAAATAAACCTTGGAGAAGGTTTCAAAGTAAGGAAAAATTTTTGGAAAATCTAATTGTAAACCTATCACTAATCTCATGAAGTTGGACAAATAATTAAATCTCTCTGAGACCAAGTTTCTATAGCTGTAAAATTAGGTTGGCAAAATTAAAATCTTTGTCACTTTATTT
The DNA here is from genome assembly GCA_035773235.1 of Eospalax fontanierii. Lineage (NCBI taxonomy): Eukaryota > Metazoa > Chordata > Mammalia > Rodentia > Spalacidae > Eospalax > Eospalax fontanierii. Next base: position 47,774,470 of record CM069529.1, on the reverse strand, counting down.
TTTAATACATTATTTACAGTTAACATGATAATATAAAAATGGTTCAGTATTGGAAAAGGCCATACTCATTATATTTATCATATTTTTCATTGTTGGTTGGTATAAACAGAAGGAATCTCAAAAGAGGAGGCAAAACTGAATTCAGAATACCTAATTGGTATTTAGGTACAATTGCCATAATGATAATAAACCTCAAATCTAGTCACTTAAAATTTCTAGGCCTGAAATGCATACTCAGAAAATTGGAAAGTAATCCATGCCTGACCAATTTACAAAACAGTTGGAAAGCTCAAATGGCACCATGTTCAATGTCATTTCTGAAAGTGTTCTGCAAACTATAATTAGCTGACAGGGAAGTTAATATTCCACTGTCTCCCTTTCCTTTAAATGTTGCATTTCCAGACATTTTTAGAGTCAGAACTGCCCAATCAGTGTACTGCCTATGTCTCTCCATTCATCACTTATTTTTCTTCCTCACTATGCATAGTTATTTGAAAACAAGACAGGCAAGAGGTAGACCAGAAGGAAATGGAACATAATACTGTCAAGAAGAAGAGGGAAATCAATAAATTACCAAATTGTCAAAAATAAGTCCTGGGGTCAGAACTCATCTTCAAATTCACTCCTGTGATATGAATGCTTTGGGACATACTAGGCCACCATTCATATCAACTTATTTTACAGGTCATGAAATTGAGATTAAAAAGGCAAAACTGGAAAAGACCATCCTGAGACATACACATAAACATAGTTTTTAATGGACGCTACTAAAGGTATCAAGGTGATAATAGCTGTGTGCCTCTTAACCTCTGGTAGCCAAGGTTTGACCTTGCATACAAAGGATACAGTAAGGATTGGCTAGGGCTGCAGATGGCTCAGAATATTAAAACTGTGATCTTTACTACTTAGAAATAGTTTTGAAAGTCAGTTTATTTCTCTGATTTTCAATTACATTTTCTCTGTGTAAAGGCTTGGGAATGAGGATGAAAGAGAGGCAACCTAAAATATTATTTAGTCTATGATGAACTCTGAGACTCACGGCAGGGAAAATAATCACAAATGCTAAGCTGATAAACACATATTTCTACCATTCTGTGGTTAGATAAGCTGGTTTCATCTCTTGTTTAAACTCTGAACTAGGACTAGATATTATCTTTGAGAGATTGGGAAAATAGCCACCATTTCCAGCTACATGCCAAAATATATGCCATAAGTTTATGATACAGTGGAGGCTGAGATCTGTCTCCCAAATTCTGATCAGACCTATGTTGCCTCCTTCCGGGATCCATTTATGTTTCTCCCCACTCCACACAAGTCCGAATTTTTGATTATTTAGAATGGCTCAGATCTTTACTCATAATGATTTACTCAGACACATTCATGATGTGCTTTTATGTCACTGATCCACCAATTTTCTCCTGTTTTATCTCTCAGATGCAAAGAATCAGACTATCAATAATGGATCCACAATGTGTTATTTGATAAGTTTAAAATGAAATAATGCAACTGTCAAAGAAAAAAAGTATCTGTTCCTGTCTTTTGACCAACATTTTTTTCTCCTTGTAAATATATTATCTCATTTTAGCCAGATTTCTTAAATATGTGTAATGAAAGATCAAAAAGAAAAAGGATAATTATATGATGTTAGATGACAAATAACAGTGAGACTGTCCAGCCTGGTATACCTCTGTCTACATCAGATAGAAGACTCTTTGACCTATTTTCTATGTAAAAATGGAGTGGGCATAGCCAGTGAACAAAATTCCTTGAGAAGTCTCTCTTCATATCGGTAACTCCAAGTAAGCACCTACAAACAACCTATAAAGTCTTGCTGAAATGTTATGCACCAGGCATTGAGCCGCTATTATATTTTTGCAAGATGAATGTTCTCTAAAGATCTCTGTTTAAAAGGTGTGGTCCTCAGGATGGTACTAATGGGAGGCTGTGGACTTGTGGCAGGCAGGGATTGGTGAGAGGGCCTTAGGTCACTGGGACATCTTTGAGGAGGAATTATGAAACCCTAGTCCCTTTTTCTCGCTCTTGTCCCTCCTGTCCATGAGGTATAAATGGCTTTGTTCCACCACACATTCCCTCCACGATGTGTTCATATGAACCCCAAATGGCAGACCAAATCTATCATGGACTAGAACTTGAAAAATATAAACTAAACCATCTCGTCTCACTATAGATTGATTTTAACATGTATTTTATTCTATACACAGGAAGTTAGTTACAACATACCTGTTTATAATTCACAGAGGTCACTTGGCTCTTAACGACAACCATTGCTCGTAGTCAGCTTCTCATCCTCTCTTTCCCCTCCTTTCTCATCCACCATTTGGCCTCAAAATTCTAATCAGAAATATTACTACTTATTTAGGTCAACAATTTTCAGCCTATTTTGACTTATAGAATTCAGTCTATAACATTTCAACAGTATTCAACATCCAGCTTTGCCTGAGGAATCTGTTCTCAGAAAAAGACCAAGTGGGCAAAACAGTCAGACATGGGGATTCACACAGTCATTACCATGCAGCAGCTATTTCATAAATGTCTGCTAAATGAAACTGCTGAGGTGTGTCAATTGTTCTTCATTAATGAGAAAGGTTATATATAATCCATGAGTAAAAGAAATCCCAAAGTTGTTTATTAAAAATAACAGACTACTCTATTTCCAGAGACCTGTACAGTTAAAATAGTACATGGTTCTATTTTTCACAGAGATATTACTTATATATGCAATATGCAACATGTAATATTTATATATGTGTTATAATATGATATGATAACTCCTCTAATTCATTTATTGAAGTTGAAATTCTACTCTGGGTTGATGGTTTGGGGAAGTAGTGTATTTTAATGGTGACTATCTCATAAAGAGGTCTGAGTTTCAAAATTCCTTCTCTATGCAACCTTATAATAAATTGTAAGAGAACTGTCTGTGAACCAAGCAGACTCTCACGAGTGCTGAATCTGTTTGAACCTGAATCTTAGATTCTCTAGAACTATGAAATATAGTTTATTCGAAATAAACTTATTTATGAGCTGCCAAGATTATGATATTTGATTGTAGCGTCTCTAAATGACTAAAACAAAGAAACAGTACATTCCAATAAAATAGCTTTTCAAGTAATTCAAATCTCACTGGAGTGTCTGGCTACTTTATATAGTTTCTAAATTAGAAGACATCTTTACTGATGTAATGTATCTCTCTTAGAGACTGGTTAACATTGTAACATGGTTATAATTTTCCTGCAGATTGTACCTGGGAATGTTGCATAGCAATTTCCTCCAAGTTAAAATGATCTATTTGGAGAAAGGTCTTTAAAACAACAGGGTGTTCTAAAGAAAAGTAAACAATAGGATATTGTAAAGTGACATTATGAAAGGATGTAAACAACACAAGAGCTTCAGGAAGTCCCTGAAACTGACCAGGTTCACTAGACCCCTCCCCTAGCATATGTGCTCCTGAGGACTGTTGAGAGATGCTCTCAAAGAGGCTGAGTTGCCAGAGGAGGCAGAGCTGAGCTGAGTTACCCAGAAAAGATACACTTACACCTATTGAGCTGCCTGCTGGTTGTACTCCAGGTTTCATGAACTGTCACCCATGCTGGACTGGGCTTTTGGCAATTCAGCAGTCATTAAGTCATTTCTGCCCCTTTGAGTAATCCACCGCCAATATTCCTATTAGTAACACCAATAAAATTCAACGGTTCATCCAAATTGGACTTTGGTATCTTTACTATGGTCTATCATTGGTTCACTATCTGGGGTAAGCAAATGTTTATTCAGCTTGCCCTAGGAATAGCACATAACAGGACATCTTCAGGAAAGTCAATAGTTTGGGTAAATGAATAAATAAATGTGAAAGGAACATATATATTCATCTGGACTTGTGAAGCAGGCTTCAGAAATGGAATCACTTTAATGTAAATATTTTTTTGGGGAACAGAAAGGAACTTGTTCATAGTTATTAACACTGTTAAAGAGGAAAAGATACAGTGTATAGAAAGAAGATCTGGAAAGGAAAGTGACATCTATTTAATGTTTACAATTGCGTGACAATTGTATCATATACATTATAGGATCTGGATTTACAGCAACTAAGGAGTTGGTGATATAATCCCCCTTTTATAAATGGGCATGGCAAAATAACTCATTGCTTGTTTAATAACAGCAGACTGTCTGCTCTTGGGTTTGAATCCATTTACCTGTCTGAATCTGAAGCTTGTGATTTAAAACACTATACTACTTCCTGGGATTTGTCTTCTGCCTAACCCTCAGGGACTAACTAAACAGGCCAGCACAACTTTCACAACCCAAATGACTTATTTTAAAGCAGGCTCCCAAAAGGAGGGTAACCATTGTCGCTCCAAGTTCCTCTCTGGTTAATGAAGTAATCAAGAGTCTGTAGAGGTAGTAAAGACCTTGGCCCCTCCCTTATGCCTTCGAGGCAGTAGCCTCATCATTTACACTATGATTAGGCCTGGGTTATAACTATGTTTAAGAAACCAGGGATTTGCCTGTCTCAGAAGATCAAAGGTAACCTTTGTGACTTAATACTATTCTACAAGAAGCAAAGAGTGGCCCCTAATTAAGGAGTGAAACTCTAAGGGCCCAAGAAAGAACTGACAATAAGAGACCTTTGAAGTCCACAGAACACCTCTTATGACTAGTGTCACTTATTATAAAAGAAGAAAACATCACTTGCTAAGCATCCACTGTTTACAGAACTGTGGTGGGTTTTTCATGTGTTTTAATGAAGAAAAAGAACAGCAGGTTGAAGGTAATATTATGTCTGTCTTACTGATGATACAGGAGGTCAGAGTCAAGTCATGCACCTGCTCTTTTCCCAATTCTCTGACCATCAATGGACCAGTTGTAAAGAGTCATCAGCACTTATCTATCCCTCTATTAAGTCATTTATATTTCTGGAACTGAATAAAAGAGGAAGTAAAAGGAATCACCATCAACTCTTAAAATCTAAAAACTGAGCATATGTTTTCATAAGTCTGCTTTAAAAGTATGCTTTGTTTCAACATGATTGAATTAGTCTAAAACTTAGGGCACCTGGGAATAGGTGTTAAGAACTTTGAAGGATAAGATTCCAGTATGGGAATCAAAGAAGAAAGGCTGCTGTAAATTTAGAAAGCTCTCCAGTTTGAGAGAACTGTGTTGTCAACCTTAGAGTTCAGGACTGAAGAAGAGCATGAACACACACACACACACACACACACACACACACACACGTACACACGCACAGAGTATAAGCTCAAAAAGGAAAAATGCAAAATTTAGAGAATTCTGTAATAAGTAGTATCTAACAGAAATAAGTATAGAGTTGGAATTACTTACTAGGCTGATTTTAGGTATAAAAGGAATTACCTTACACTTGCCCCCAAGTATCCAAACATCCTTAGAAAGACTCAGAGATGTCAGACATTGATTTAATAGAAAGAATGTAGAGACAATTGGGAAAAAAAAACTAAGCTCGAGAAATATAAAGGAATGTTTTCATCTGAAAACTAGTTGAGTAGATGTCTGTGAACCAAGCAGCTTTGGTTCTATGAGTTACAGAATATTCACTGGACTACCTCTTCCATTAAGTGACTATGGCACCTAAAAGAAATAATGCATAATCACAAACCATCGCAATGAAGCCAAATAGACAAGAATGTTCATGTTTACAAGCAGTTCACCAAGCTGTTCAATTTTAGAAAGACACAACATGTGAAATATCAAAGTCAAATACACACAAAAAGAGAGAGTCCAGAGAGGTTAGGAGGAAGTGAGACTTCAAAAACATATTTGTGGTTTACGAATAAACTACTGAGGTTTAGAAAAGAGACAAACAAAAGCCAGAAGAAGAAGGTTGGCTTTGACTTGGGATATTGTGTTTAAAATGACAAAGAGAAAGATGAACAAGTCCGAGCCAGTTCTAGTTTGCATGGTACTTAGCTGTTTGTTACTGGAATGCTAAAGAACTAGATGTTTACTGGCCAGAAATGTCACCCAAGTGATTGCTGTCATTTGAGATATGTTAAGGAACAGTATTCTTAAGTTGTCCTCTAATTTTAAGAATTGATAAAAGGCTATAGAATGTGACAAGATATGTTGTTAAATGAGTGACCAATGACACATATAAAAGTTTTGTCAAATCAGCAACTCAAGTTTACAGTGAACATGTGGATGGATCAGTCAGTTCCCTCCTGATTTGGAGGCAGGACTACTTGTCAAAAGGCAAGACATACTGTCGTTAGCTGACTGCATCTTCTTAGATGAGTTATTTAACCAGATTAGACTTCAGTGTCCTCCACTTTAAGGAAAGGGCTGGCTATTAGGATTATTCCAGCTCTGGGAATCTAAAATCCTATTCCTCCACAAAGGAGAGTTGTTCAGAAAACAGAAGTATGTCTTTGAACAAAAAGAGTTCTCTGTGTGTTAAAGAAAGGTCACCCTAAATTGGGACGGGAAAAGGGTGGTCAAATCCCTTTGAAAATAACAGAGCAGTAAATACTGAGTGAAACTGCTAGGAAAATGAGTAGAGATGTTCATTTGTAGCTTGATTGTCTCACAACAGAACCAGATCATGTAAACTGTCATTATTTTTATGTTGTCTTTAAAAATACAAGAACCTAAATTATAGAGTGTTTTACAACCCAAACCACCTACAAGATTTACAAGATTCCTTTGCTAACCATGGCCTCTCATTTAAGACTCTGATTACCTCACTTACACACCTTTCTGACTTTAATTTCTCCTCTTGTTTTTCTTTCTTCCAAAATGTCTTTTTACAAAAATCCAGTCTATGATACATGTTTCAGCCATTGAAAAACATCATATATGCTCTGCCATAAGAGATTCTGTCTTTTTGACTCAAATGTTAAAAATGTAATTTCTTTTATATGGCATCAGAGTTAGTGGCTCCTGATAATCCAAAGGTCATTGCCCAGGTCCAGGCAATAATTCCTGGGTGTGTTGGGATGGCAGTATCATGAAATCATTCTTTGACATGTGTTTACTCTCCAGAAAGATAAACAATAAGAAGTGAAAAGTTTGAACTAGACACCGAGGAAGATGATCAGAAAAAGATCTATGACTGACTTTCTTGGTGAAGAAAAAAAAGAGGACCAAAACAAGGAAGGGTAAAGGAAAGAAAGCTTGCTTTTCTGTAAAACCTACTATGCTCCAGGCACAGTATTAAGTCCTTAAGAAATCATTGTTTCAGCTGGGCATGGTGGTGCACACCTTTAATCCCAGCATTCTGGAGTCAGGTAGAGGTAGATCTCCGTGAGTTCAAGGTCAGCCTGGACTACATAGCAAGTTCCAGGCCAGCTGTGCCAACAGAAAGACACTGTGTCAAAAAAGACCAAAAGGAAGAGAAGAAGAAGAGGAAGAAGAAGAAGAAGGAGGAGGAGGAGGAGGAGGAGGAGGAGGAGGAGGAGGAGGAGGAGGAGGAGAAGGAGGAGGAGGGGGGGAGGAGGAGGAGGAGGAGGAGGAGGAGGAGGAGAAGGAGGAGGAGGGGGGGAGGAGGAGGAGGAGGAGGAGGAGGAGGGGAGGAGGAGGAAGAGGAGGAGGAGGAGGAGGAGGAGGAAATAATAATCACCATTCCATGTTCTGGCCATCTTCTTGATTGAATTAGAACACTGGTACAGTCACTACAGTTGGATCAAGTGCTCAGATTTGGGAATATTTATATATCTGATGCGACAGCTTGGGAAAGGGATCTAGTCAGAATACAGAATTCATGTTTTCTATACACCTTACACATATAGCCCAAAGCTAATTTTGTACAGTACTTTTTAGTGCATCTTGTTTTACTGTATCACAATAGGTCGGCTGAAGAATTTCCTGGTTTTGATCAGTTTCATGTTTTGAAGCAATACGGATTTTGGATTTTTGGGTTTAGGCTGCTCAACCTCTATTACATGTATACACTGTAGTCAGGTCTTTAAATGATTTGTATTGATTCTTTTTAAAAAATATTTAACTTTTTATTTTATGTGTATGAATATTATGCCTGCATGTATGTAAGTGCACACCTATTGTGCAATGCCTATGGAGGTCAGAAGAAGATGTCAGATTCCCTGGAATTAGAGTTATAGACAGTTACTAGCCCATATGTAGGTTACTGAGGATGGGCTTTGGAGGTTTATAGCCTGGCTCCACTTCCTGATCTCTCTCTGTCTCTCTCCCTCTCCCTCTCCTTCCTCTCTTTCTTCTCCCTCTTCCTTTTCTTCACCCTCTCCCTCTCTCCCTTTCTCTCTCCTCCCCCTTTCCTATAGTGAAAGTGTGATCTGTCAGAGTCCTGCTCCTGCTACCATGCTTTCTCTGACTATGGCCAAGCCTTCATCGCCATGATGGACCATATCTTTCTGGAACCATAAGCCCATTTCATATATGTATAGTTGTGGAGCCAGGCACCGGAACCTGGTCAAACACCAGAAGTATATCCCTAAAGAAAACTGATTCTGCCTTCCCTAGCAGCTATCAGTTTTCCATATCTCTCAGCTAGGTTTGGGGGCCGTTCATGCGAGAATGTTGACAGGCTTGATCTTGTGCAAATTTACGTAGGCAACAACAGCTGCTATGAGTTCATGCCTAAACAGACCTGTCATGTCCAGATGGCACTTTCACTGACTCCTTCCCAAACTCTAGCTCTTATAATCTTTCTACCTGCTTCTCTGTGATGTTCCCTGAACTTTTGGGGGAGTGTTATGATGTAAAGGACCTATTTATGGCTAAACACTCCAGACACTTAATCTCTGTAATCTGTTGTGAGTCTCTGGAGTCCCCTGTCCATCACATAGAGAAGCTTCTCTGATAAGGACTGAGAGCCACACTTGTCTCAGTACAGAGATAGGAGGTAATAGGCAGTTTAATATTCTGTCCATTTAGCCAAATAGTAATAGAAGATTTTACCTCTAGGCCTATCAACTTCCTGGCCATGGGTTCTTAACCAGATTTACAGTACCGGGCATGAATTTCCTCTTACATAGCAGAACTTAAGTCCAATCAGAAAAATGGTTCATGCCACTATTACACTCATGAACATATCTTAGCAGCCCAGTCATTATTGTGTCTGGCAGAGTTCACAGCTAGGTAATGACTCTTCTCCTTTAGAAGCCTACATACCGCATTCAGGTACTACGAAAGCTATCCATCAGGAAGGGAGCTTCCAGGCTAACAGCAGCTTGATTTCTCCATATCATATGATAAAAGTGTACACTGTCTTTGGAAATAGGGTCCCGCCATCAAATTCAGATGGGCAATCAAATGTAGTGGCAATAGTCTGTATTGTTTAAGGGTCTCTGGAACTCCTTTGAACAAGTCACAAAAAGGTATCCAACACCTGGCAGTGGGATTTCTCTCTCTCTCTCTCTCTCTCTCTCTCTCTCTCTCAAAAAACATTGGGTTTCCATATGGCCCTTTCAAACATCCTTATAATTTAAGACGCCTATTTCAAAGATGTGAGAACACTTAAATCATTTCACAAATACCATGAAATTAAGTGACTAACATAAGACTCAAATTCAAATCTTTCAACTTCATAGTAAATGTTTTTCTCTCTCTACCCTATCAGAGTCAGAAACACTGAAAGCAAAAAGTACATCTGTTTGCCCCGTAGAAGATATGATCAATCCCACTATCTCAAATGAGAGACTGAGCACAGCACAGACGTCCCAGAAGGTATGACATTTGTTAGTCACCTGATGAAGTGACTGAGGCAGGGAAGGCAGAAACACAAGGTACTGAGGGTTCTGCTAGTGGAGGGAAGGGCAAGTGATAGGTTTGTCCTTTGTTAGGGGCTGGGGACAGAAGGCCTTTAGGCATGTGGACCAGAAATTCTAAAGTTTCAGCTTCTCTCTGAGTCAAATAGGGGATTTACTGAGCTTCCTAATCATCTTTCTTAGATACAGGGGAACCAAGCAGAGACACATTAATATGGCCTCAAATCTCTCTACGGTCACAAATTAGAAACTGTATTACTCCCTTTGATACAGCAAATGAGCTGAATATGTAGGCAGTATGCTTGTGCCAAGCATCTAAGATCACTCAAGCAATGCTCTTTGCCCTGGATCTTGCTTTCACTTTGCTTAAGCCAGAATGACAAGGAGGAAGGTTCTGCCTGGCGCTCACAGGCCACCAAGCAGCACCTGTTTCATTCTCTGTACATAATGAAGTCTTCTCAGATTAAATCACAGCATTCTGCTATAAACAATAATCAACCCAAATCCACCCAGAGACAAATTACATGTTTGTGGGAACTGAAAGAGCTAAGAGCACCCTCTTGCAAGTGGCTGTGTAAAACCTTCTCCAGTCTAGTGTTTGTGAGAACATCCCAACACGTAGCTGAAAACCATAAAATGCACTAATACTATGGCGCTGTTATCTGCCAGGCATCTTAACTAGATCATTTTCAATCCAGCTCCAGAACTATCCTATAGGGCAGCTGTTCAAATTGACATTTTATAGTGTCGTGGAGCCCAGATGGGGTTTCATCATTGCCCAAGTCTCAGTGTGACCAGCATCTACTGAGGCTGTGCAGTGAGAGCTGCACCTAGGGCCTCTGCTGAGAAAGCTGATGTAACTTTCTATAGAAAACACTGAGAAATGCCTCCACTGTGATTTGAACCCATGTCTGCCTAGCTATAAAATAGATGTGTTAGCTGTTCTGTAACATATCAGAAAAAAATTTTTTTTAAGTTGAAAGGAAGTGATGGTGAGTTGTATTTTTGGATGTTTTTCAGTGGATTCTGTCTCCAATGATTTTAGGAAAAATGACGAGTATCCAGATATTTGACACCCAGTTAAACAAGCTGTCAACCTGTAAATAATCTGTAACTACAGCTGTGAATAGGACCATGGCCTTCAGTGAGGTACTAGTCTTTGTATTTGGGATTTCTCAGTTCTGAGTTCAGGAACTGTTTTTGGTAAGGGGTCAGGGAGATGACGGAGCATAAGACTCAGAAAAGCTTATGAATATCAATTTTCACTTATTGGGCTTGAAAAGGGGGACTAGAAAAAAAACACTTTAAAGTATATCTCTTTTAGTGCTCAGCAAAAATACAGAAAAAGTCACAAAAATACTGCTGGATCAATGTGCATAAGGATAATACTACATACAGCTAAGAGTATGAAACACACTGGCTGCTATGAAGCACACTTTGGGAGTAAGACCAACATAGGTAGGCCTCAAGAGCTGACAACTTAATCAGGAAGATGGAGGTGAACCCTAGAAAAGGACATTTGAAAGAGAAAGAGTAGAAGGTAGGAGACATCATGTACACTGAGCATTCAGTTGCTATTGTCAGTTCCTAAGATTATAAAGTGAATGACCCTGGTGAGGACCCTCCTTTCACGGTGGGTCAGAGACCTCTCTGTACTGATGATTTGCATGCAAGGCAGCAGTGTGATGAGATGCAGACTAGGAAGGGTGATACTTAGATGATGGGAGGAGAGGAGTCTTCCACTACGAACTGGCCCAAGAACTCAGAACTGACTATCAAGAAAATTCCCACAAAGAGAAATGAGGAGTCTAAGAACTCAAGACAGCAGCAAATACTCAGAACTAAACACAGAAATGGCCTTAGGGTGCTGGAGAAGCAGAAAGAAATCAGGAAAGTAGCCTTTTGAGGTCACATTAGAAGTTTAGATGTTCCTTTAGATGCAGTAGGAATGTCCTGGAAGACTTGAAGTCGGGGGTGATAGGATCTGATTTATGCTTTAAAAAAAATACCATTCTGGCTACTGCATGGAAAATGGATAGTTGCTAGGTGAGCGAAGTGAGAAAAGAGCACATTTAAGGACTATTGAAGTCATTCAGGGGGAAAATGAAGGGAGTCTGCACAGAGCACACTGGGGAGAGACGTGGACAGACCTGAGCTATACTGTGTTGGAAGGGCAGAGAGCACTTCCTGATGGATTGGTTATAGATAAAGAATGAATAATTTAAGGGAAAAATGAACTTAGGTCTTTGTCTTAAGCAACTGGAGAAATAATTTGCTTCAGCTCTAGATGGAGTAGTTCAGGGAATAAAGTATTTTCTGTTAATGACAATATCAGTCATTTTTCTTGTTATGACAAAATACCTGGTAAAGGCAATGAATGTAAAAAGGGGCTTATTTAGGTTCATAGTTAAGGATGCAGTCCATCATGGCAAGGAAATCAGGTGGCAGCAGCATGAGGCAGCGGGTTACATGATGACCACTGTCAGGAAGCAGACATAGATCAGGTCAGGTCCTGGTTCCTTTCTACACAATACAGGGCACCATCCTATGGAATAATACCACTTACATTTAGAGTGGATCTTCTAACCTCAAATAGCCTATTCTGGAATCTTCCACTCCAACATGTCCAGAGGTCTATCTAGGTCTGCTAGGTGATTCTCAATCCTGTCAAATTGACAATCAATATTAACCACTATAACTATGCTAAGTTGATCTTTGAATCAAGCAGAGTTGTCTGTGAGACATTTGAATATTCAACATTGGAACTAAATGAAGAAACTAATACTAAGGCATACATTTGAAAGCCATAATGGATTAGAGGAAATTATTTGTGGAATGGAAAACTTAGCAGACCTAGGGACTTTGAAGTTAGTCAGTGAAAAGGAACCACACAAATACTGAATATTTACAAGGAGCAATGGCAAAGGCATCATTCATACCTTTGAAAGAGACACTAATCTATGGGTATAACAAAAAGTCATTAAGAGTTGGGTTAATACTTTGTCCATTTGGCAGAATAATAGTAGTAAGTTCTCTGCCACCTGTGATCTATCTAACCATAGATTTTTGGCCCTGATAACAGTACCAGGTGCAGGTGCCGTCTTGGGAAGATGACCTTAAATTCAGTCAGAAGGTGCTTTGTTATTTCTATTTGTGCCATTATTGTATGAGTGAGTATATCATGGCAGGTCTGTTATGCTGTGTACAAATATCTAGGATTCACATCTGAATAAGGCTTATGATTATGTTTCTTTTCCAGTAGCATGAACAGCATTTTACAGCACTATGAAATCTAGCCAGTAGAGATGATGCTTCCAGGTAAACACCAGCTTGAGTCTCCTTGTTTGTTCTATGACTCGTATATGTGGTATCTTCAGAATTAAGGTCTTACCATCAATTTCTGTTGGGCTACAAGAATAATGGCAAGAATCAGTATTGTTTGAGAGCCTATGGAACTGCCCTGGTCAACAACTACAAGAGAGGGAGCCCATTTCTGGCATTAGGCTTTTTTATTTGCCAGCCTATAGTGTCTGGGAGGATCACTGAACATTCATTATAGGGTACTTTCATTTTAACTCTTTTTATACTGTATATGTATATATTTGAAGAAAGTTCTATAGTAGTGTGTTTCCATATGACATTTTCAAAAGCCTTTAGTGTTAATTACCGCATTCCTTACTCCCTCCTCTCCCATGCCTTCCCATTCCCTGCCTCACTTAATTCTTTCTGCCGTGTGTTATGCCAGTCTTTGAGCTCAGTATTGAGATTGATGTGATGAGCTAGGTGCATATGATCGATAGCACTGGTGATCATCATTTAAATATGTAGCACAGAAAGTAAAAGAATCATGCCACATGTTGAAATGCTCAGTGATAAAGGTGGTCAGAAAAGCATTCTTCAGAAAATGATTCCAGATGTGGTCATGAAGGAAGAGTGGGAGCCAAAAGTGTGAGGAACTCAGAGCTGCTGATTCTAGACAAAGTTACCTAGAGGTGAAGTAATTTACCTTGTCAGAGCATAGACTGCAAGAGATTAGTTTGCACACATACAGAACCAGATAAAAACCATGATAGCTAGAGTGATTAGAAGTTTTGGAAGTCAATAGGAAACATTTTTTCCATAAATGTATATTTTTACTTGAGTTTTTGGCCTTGCATATAATACGTGTTAATCGTATATAGACACACTCCCCTGTCCAGCTCCTGTAGCTTCCCCACCATATTGCATGTATTCTGTCATATACATTAAGACCTATCAAGTCAAGCTTGCATATCCAGATGTCCCTTGATCTAAGTTCATCCACTGGACGCTCTAATCAACCTATCTAGAGTCATTCCCTTAAAGAAAATCAACTCTCCCTCACCCAGGAGTAATCAGCTAAGTTTGGAGCCTGCTGCCTATTTCCCAGACTTCCAAAGGTTTTAATTCAGGTGTGCATGAATAAAAGTGTTCAAAAAATTTTGTTACAAAGAATACAGTTTAGGATAAGACAGAACAAGAAGATGAAGGATGGTCAGGAGATACTGTGGCGTGTGTGGTAGCAGAGGATAAAGAAAACTGACCTGCCGAAGATTTTTATACAATATGGGCTTAAACAGACATTTGGGTATAAAATGGAAAAGGTTGAAGGGAAATCAGAAACTCAATAAGATGCTTTCATTAATGGCTTAAGTAACTGAATGCATATGGTTTCTATTCACTGGGTTAAGACAGCTGCCTCTGAGCTCAAAATGCACTTCAGATTCCAGCTACTCCTTTTTACTGTCACCTTAAGAGGGTTACTTGATATATAGGAAAAAGTTATCTAATCTTCTGAAGCCATATTTTAGCCTGGAAAAATATGTATCATCAGCACTTTTAAATGGTTATTGAGATGATCAAATAAAGAATGTTGGAAGAATCCATGATAATGTGTGTTCCACACTGTGTGGAAGGCAAATAATGGTCAAAATCCCTGGAGCCTGTGGTCCTGGTATCATATATACAAAGGTAATTAAGTCTGCAGATGGAATTAGGCTGCTAATCAGATTACTTTAATGGTAATATTATCCTTGGTTATCCAGTATACCCAATGTAGTCACAAATGTCCATTTAACTTGAAAAGAAAGAAGAAATCAGCAACATTCCAGCATATGGACATCAATTAATACTACTGGTTTTCAACGTGGAATAAGAAAAGCTATGATCCAAGGAAAATTGGTAGTCTCTAAAAACTGAAAGAGGAGAGGAAACAATCTCACTACAGCATGCAGGATGACACACAGCCTTAGCCACACATTGACATCCATCCTGTGAAACCCAGTCCAGGCTTCTCATCTAGAGTTATAAGATCATTTACATTATCAGTCACTCCATTCGGAGAAGATTAAAATAGAAAACTAGCTCCCCCTGCAATTAATCTTAACAATATTCAAATTGTAATAGGGAAGAAGTTAGACCAACAAGGAAGAGGAGGCAAGAGAAAAGGTATAGAGAGAGAAGAACAGGGGAATTTATTTTAGCATGAACAATTCCTCATGTTGAGGGATGAGAAAATGCCCTGTATGATCCAGAATCAGCAAATGGCATGCGCCTTGCTTGGGCCATGAATGAATGTGTACTGCAAGGCTGAACAAGTGAGGAGCTTTTAGTGCCGAGCTGAGATGTCTGATGGGAGTCTATGCTCAGTAATGAGGCTTAGTTAATTGAGACCATGAGTTCATGCAGATGCTTGCCTGTCTATCCTACTATCTTCTTTTATTTCCTTTAAGCTATGATTCTCTTCCAGAAAGAGTTGATGCTTCAAAGAGAATATAGACTTTCCAGAATGTAGTTCTCGGAGGGAGAGTTGCCTGGGGCAGTTTGACATCAGAAGTGGGATCTACTAACAGTGGCTGAGATGTGTGTGAAGTTCTTCTCAAGCTGTCTCTCAGCAGTGGAAGGAGGACCTCACTTGGGAAGATGGTGGACTTTGGGCACAAACATCCAGGGTAGTCATAGTTTATTAGCAAGTATTGACTCTGTTGTGATTGTGCAAACAACGTAGGATTTACTGTACAAAACACTTCTCTGTGTCTGTGAAATGGGAATTGCAGTCCTGATCTGACTTGCCTATCATACTGCTAAGACTAAAGACAGAGTAAATCTGAAACAACTTTGTAAACAGAAAAGCATGATAAATCTGCCATCAGGATTCATTAGACCACCAGCAACCAGCAGCACCTCATGTGAATGTCTCAGTCCTGCACAAGCCTCTGTACTGTCTGTTTGCAGGTTTAATTACATATCATAAAGCCGTCCCTTCACTTCTCCCTCTTATCTCCCTTTTTTTTCTGTTTCCTTTCCAATCAGCTGACTACTCTGGGCTATGTTTTCCTTGCTTGCTACACAGATCTCTGAAATTCACTTATTTACCAACCCGTTTACTATCCTAAAAATTCATGCATAATCTTAAAGCGTGTCAAAGAAAGTCTGGGGAGAAGACTCACCTGGGAAGTATCAATAGGCAATACCTTTGTCCTGTGAAGCCAGGTGTGTTGAGCACACGTTTAATCCTAGCACTCAGGGAGCAGAGGCAACAGAATATGTGGATCTCACTGATATCGAGGCCAGCCTGGTCTAGCTAGTAAGTTTCAGGTCAATTGGGGCTACAAGGAGACTCCGTCTCAAAAGAAAACAAAACAAAAAGTGTTATGAGAAACAAAAGAGCTTTACTCGAATGAATATTCATTCTTAAGTTTTATTTTCTATTTCTAAAACAAAGAAGAAAAGGGCATCAAAGTGTTAAGATGGGATTTCACTGGTTATATACCAATAATAATTTCATAATTAATTCAGATGACTTTTCCTAAAATTATGTGTTCAAAGCAAGTTTCAAGGGTTTGATTTTTATTGAGTTTATCTCCCCTTTTCATGGCCTAATTTGAAGGCTTGAGTTGATTACTTATATGCCATAAAAGCACCTATTACTTCCACCATGAAACTATTTCTGCTGCACATGAATGAGGCACTCTTAATTATACAGCCTTTACTTTCCATCTCAGAGGCCTAGCTAGGCAGCATGTTGGCCCATCCCCAAAAGGACTACAGAGGTAATTGTAAGAGAAGTGCGAAAGTTGAAGTTGTGCATTAATTGACTCCATTGGGAATCATTCCTGATCCCTTCACCTGCTTTCTTGAAAAACTTATCCATGAGCAGTTGCAGATTCAGTGAGCGCTCTCACCTTGAGTGCTGAGATGACTTGGGAGCCTTCCCTCATGCTCCACTCTAATTGTATGCCATCACTTCGTGATAATGTCTCACCCTCTTTGCATTGATGCTGTTCTGCGAGTTGTCCTTCATACAATGAACTTATGTCATTCATCAGAATACAGGGACTTCCAGAGTCAACCCTTCATAAATAGTCATTGACTGAGAAATATAAATGAGCAAATGAGTAATTCAACATGTTGAGTGCTCCTATAGGCAGCTGAGACTAGTTACTGGTAAAAGAAAACTGGCCAGAGACCAGAGAGAGAGAGAGAGAGAGAAATTCATTCCCCATAGTTTTTCATTCTTCATAGTGCCTTGAAAAATTTTTTTAGAACTGGATTAGAGGATTATAACTTCATGGTGAGTTTGTCATAACATAATTAAGGTAATCATGAATCAAGGAAGAAAAATGAGTTGAAGAAAGTTACACAACTGGTCTTATGATTAACACACATTTAGATCACGTAAACCTTTAATATGACATTATATATTCTGTGCAGCCAAGATGTCAGGACGAGAGTATAAAATCAGTAGGCCAACTTAGAAATGACTGCATGATTGGTTCCTACATTTCAAATGTCTTGGGCAGCATCACTGCCAAAAGTGAACTCACCCCTGAAGTTGCCTGACAGAGAAGCCCTGTACCCATGTCCACATCTCCTGCTCACTGAGCCCGGCGCTTCAGCCACAGGAGGGACAGCAGAGCTCAGAGCCCTGAAGACTTCACCTCCAGTCTAAGACTCTTGCTATATAAAGTCGGTTAACAAAAGGATTGGATTTTAATTCCATGAAGAAAAGATAACCTATAGATTCTCAAAAACCATATAAAAATTAAAACCAGAAGATAGCCAGCGTATGTAATTGATAATTTAAATTTCTTTATAATTTGGAAGGAATCGCAGACTTTGAACCAGAACACATATATTCTAATCTTTGTCTAGTCTTTGAATTTATTTTAATGATCTGTAGCTCTTGAATGTTAGTTTCCTCTTCTACAAAAGGGAGATAATCTCCATACTGTCCAGTTTTGATGTCAGTCTATTTTCTGAAAACACTCTGCCGTGTCTTCTCTCTATGTTGTCTTAATATAAGGATAACAGTTATTCTAAAGAGGAAAGAATAACAGAAAACAATGGAAGAGCCAGAAAAATGAAACAGCAATGGAAAGCCACTGCCCCCTAAAGCTGGCAGAAAACAGGGTGCAGAGAAAGGGATTCAGAAGGAAGGATGAAAACAATCACAGGACACATCACTTGTCAAGAGCTTTTGGATTCATCCACTTATATCAAAACTGAAAAGTACAGAAGATTAATCTTCCTTGTGTAGAAAAGGAAGCTCAAGAGCTGTAGATTGAGAAAGTAAAGTCATACTGCTATTTAGAGATTGAGAAACTAGAATACGTGTCACCTAGTCCAGAAGTCTGTGATTTTATCACAAAGAATGTGGACTGTGGGACAGAGTTCCTTATAGTCTGGTGATTTCATTTCTCCACATGTTATTTGGAGGAAAAATGATCTTCTGCCTAAACTTAGGGAAACATAAGAATGACTTGAAGCTACTCAACTGACATGGACCCAGAGTAAAGCTGTTTAATTGCCCAATCTCAAAATTTTCCATCAGCTCAACTCCAAATTCTCTGTATATATGGCCATCAATCTGATAAGCATTGTTTTAGGACAACAGGATGATTCAGCCTTTAAAGGTGTTTGTTCTAAGTCTAAGAACGTAAATTTGATTCTTGGTATACATGTGATAGATTGAAAGAACTGATTCTCACAAATTGTCCTCTGACCTCCACATGCACACTCCAACAAACACATAAATAGATGTAATAAAAAATAGTAAGAGTTCTGTCTGCTAGAGGAGGTGGGGAATGCAGAGAGACAGAAAGAGTCCTAAGGCCCTCTGCAGTGAGGTTGGAAGGATCCAGACCTGGAAGACCCTAGCCTGTACCAGACAAGGTTCTCATTAGATCCTTTAGGATTCAGCATGTATCAGTTCTGCCGTTTCAATTTTTAATTCATACTATACCCCATGCACCTTGCACAAATGGTGGGTTTATCACTGTGTTAGTTCTTCCTCAAAGTTGTATGGAAAGCATCACTCTGAAATATCCTCTAGGAGATAATGAGATGAATTTCATGATTAATGCAGGTAGTTGTTAATATGTATATAGATGTTTCCAATTTCTAAGCATTCTGAAGTTTTCTTCACATTTGAATTTCAAAGCTCACAGGGCCATTTAGAGCAGGAATGGACAGTTTCATAAGTCAGAAACCTTAATTCTAATAGATAGTCTTTTGCTACCTTCTTGGAGGAGGCCAACATTGTACGAATGATCTTACCAAGGATACACATGTCACCCTACACTTCACTCTCTATTTTACATGTAATCTATGCTTTAAAGTTTTTTGATAGCTCATCTTTTTTCAACCTGAAACACTTTAGGAACTTCCTCAACTAAAATTACTTTTCTTTACAATTACTTTTTCTTTAAAAGATATGAATTACTAAATGATATTAAAGTACTTAATTATAATGAACTCATCATTAATGTGCAATTATGATGTCTGCCACTTCATAACTAGCCAATAGCTACAAAAAAATGACAACAGAGCTGATGAGCCTTTATGAACCTGCAGAATCTGGATTGAGTAAGAGCTGTAAATTTGTCAGAATGTTCAAAGAACCTAATCCATAGTCTTTCCAAAAACATAGTGGAGAATATTTCAATGTGTTATGTGTTACAATGTAGACTGTTTCTCATAAGTGAAGAGTAACAGATCCAGACTGACAAGTCCTGGGTATCACTTCTGTTGCTCCACAGTTCACCATGATATAAAGTCCAATGGCTATAGCTTGGCATTCTTCTTGGCTACTAGGCAATCTCATTATACTCAGTCGCACAGAGAAATGTCTTGCCTAGGTCATACATCATGATATCATGATGATAGTGGTACTGGGGCTATGGAATCCATTGTGTGAGTCATTCCTTTTCTATCTATTTCTGAAAATTTTCAGATTAATCCACTTGAACTCAAAAGCAGTTATAATTTAATGTATTTTTACATAAAAAACTTACAGTTAAATCCTTCTTTTATTTCAAAATCCTGGGAGCCTATGCTATAGGAAAGAACAAAGTAGATATATGCTTTCAAGACTTGAAAAAAATAAATTATGAACTTCATTAACATTTGTTATAAAATATAAGTAAAATGTAAATACAAGTCAACTTCAAGGTCAGGGAATTATAAACAATTGGAAAAGTGAAAGAGATATGCCCAGAGTTTAACTAACAAGAAACCTCACTAGAAAACAAAAGTCAAGAAATTTCCAGATGAGCCTAGAACCAGAGAAAGTGGAGACAGAGAGCAATCGTGAAAGTCAGCAAGGCCAGGCATGATATGAAATTGAGCCATCTGCAGCTTGGGAACAGTCACTTCATAACTTAAAGACCAAACTAGGGGCCACAGTACTTCTTAGTATCAGTTTAGTTTATTGAATTTTACTAATCACTTACTTAAATATTGCCATCATGTGATTTTTCAACCTTCTGAGAGTTTGACAGTGATGATGTGATGAATTAATAAACAACTTTGAAAAGTTGCATAATGGACTGTTTCAGAAAGAACATGAGAACCATAGACATGACTGCAGAGTCACATGGTTATATCTAGGCTCAATTGGGAAATTACTTAACTTGTAGGAGTATCCAATCTTTTGACACTGTGGCACCAAAGGTTTAAGAACCAAATAATCTAGTTACAATAAAAATAAACACACACACGTTTTTAAACAATATTTTATTCTTTTTGAACCTTAATTATTACTATTTTATGTGTATTAGGGTTATACCTGAATATATGTAAGTGCACCAGTATTGTGCAGTGCAGACAGAGGCCAGCCATCATCAGATCCCCTAGAATTGGGGTATGGATGGTTGTTAGCCACCATCTGAGTGCTGGAATTCAAACTTGGGTCTTCTGCAAGACCAGCCAGTGCTCTTAACTGTTGAGCCCACATCTCATAATGTTTTAAGTAAGTTTATGATTTTGTGTTGAACTGTATTCATCACATGTAGCCCATGCGCTGCAGGTTGGGCATGCCTGGGGATTCACACTTCCACCTGAAAGTTCTCAGATGTAAATCTTGATGTCTCTGAGTTTGAAGGTGTGACAGAATCCAAAAGAAAGTAATAATCAGTGTTATGTAACAACTTCCTCTGATTTGAAACATTGTATGTTTCAAAGACTTTCTTTTAAGCCTCCAGAACTAACACTTACATCTCAGAATGTTTCTAAATTTTATGAGCTCCCCAAGGCAGATCCCCACAGTTATACAAGCAGTAACAACTGTGGGGAGAGGGCATTCTCTAGCTGCTGAGTTACATGCAAGTCATACAAGGAACTCCGGTGAGGAAGATGTGTGAGTCACTCAAGCTGGGATAGGTTTTCAGGTGATGCATCTGCCTTTGAGTCACCCACACTTCTCTAACTAACCCCTCATTGGTGCTCCTTACAGAGAAAACTAACAAATACATTCTTTCAACCAGTTGCACTTCGGTGGAATTATTACTTTGGTGTGTTGTTGATTCCTTTTCTGTGGTGAACAGATGTTTATTCATGTCTCCCCAGGAAAAGCCCTATGACAGTCAGCTTTTAGGTGTTTCTAATGTGAACTTTGAGCTGCAAACACCCCATAACTTGCTGAGCAATGACATACTTGTTTTGTTTGGAACATAGTGACTAACTGCTGCTGAAGCAGTTAACACTAGATTCCATTGGATTTGAAGCACTTCCACTAGTGTCTTTGAGGATGATCCACAATGTTTCTTAACCTCAACAGAAAGGGTTGCTTCTAATTCTTAACTGCTCAGTTTTTGTCCCACCTTACAGACCATCTGCAGAGATAGTCAGCATCATAGGAGAACATCTGTTCTCACCATACTCTCCAAAATGCCCATTTCCTAAAGATTTTGGGATTATTTAGTATAGATTAAAAGAGCCAATTCTCCCCCAGGTCCAATTAATTTTCCCAGATCTGCTTGCTGTATTCCACATGTTGTTGTATTGGTAACATACTGCTCTATATTTTGCAAACTAGCAGTAATTGCGAGGCTGAGAAATCACTGTCGTATTTCCTGAGAGCATATCATATCAGGAGGTTGAACACTGACCTTTTCATTTGTCTGAACAAATATAAGAGAGAATTATTGACTTTGTTTGCTAAATATTTACTTGCTTCCCTTTCAAAACAATTTACATCAATAAGTATTTCAGACAGCTATTTCAAGAGTGTGCTTTGGAGTTTCACCCTTCTTTACTACTCAAGGCTATTTGCTTTCTGGACTCCAGCTGTTTATGTTTTTCCACCAGTAGAACATGAAATTTGTCTTTAAGATGTTATCTTTTGCAGAGTCTGTGCTGACAAGTGAATCTTCTTAAGACTACCATTGCATGCAACACCCCCATTAGTTTCCCACAATTCTGTTGAGACTGGGCTTGATTTGACTTGCTTTTAAATGTTCTAATAATTTTAAAATTTTAAAATCAACTTTCTCCCCATAGTACCCATATGGAACTTACCAATAATTTGAAAATGAATATAGAAAGGGTTATTAATCAATTGGGCCTGCTGTGATTAGAAAATTAATAAAACGAAAGGTACTTGACAAAAGGGATAGATTTTAAATTTTTAATGCCTTATCATGAATTAGTGAGTAGAATTTTAATGGCACGTCAGCTTCCCACTGTTCGATTTGGCACAGGTAAAGGAAAAGCAGCTGTTCCATGCTTGCTGAGATAGCACAGGGATTTGGACAGACCTGAGTGGATACAGGGATCCTGGTTCTAAGCCATGACCTATGAGGTCTTTTGAACTCTCTGGCTTCACCTCTCTATACATTCAGGACACCACCAGTGGCTAATATCCTTGGGTCTCTGTTTTCCTTCTAGATATACAATCCTAAGTTCAAACTTGAGGTCTCACCATACAGGGCAAGCATTTTACCACTGAATTACATCCTTAGCCCCTCAAATTGCATGATATTATAGACTGATAATGTTCTAAATTCACACAGGCAAACCAAGAGTTGTAGGCTAACAGAAGGTTTACAAGATTCTGTGTCTCAGACATTGGCAATGTATCTTTTGAATTCTTAAAACATTCTCAGTCTCAGAAAAAAAAAATATATTCTTTAAACACAATATAATTGAGTTCATGGAAAACTAGTTTCAGACAAGGCTTCTACATTGGTCTGGCACTCCTGAGTAAATAATCTGACCCAAGCACCCCAGGGATCCACCTGTCTCTATCTCTCCATTCTGGTATCAAAGAATGAACAACCATACTTGGTTTGCTACATGGCAAATTCAGGTTTTTATGCGTGCCCAGCAAGCACTTTCCTGACTGTGTTATCTCCCCATACCCTGGGGCAGAGAACTTCTAAACATCATTAAAATATTGCAATTCTTTGAATCTTCATAACATTAGCAGATAGAAAAGATTATGTTTTGATCTAAAATTCTGTGGAACTAGAATAATAAATGGAGACTGTTCAAACCCATAATCTTTTAAAATCCTATTGATTCAAGAATGTCTTACAATGTATTTTGACCGTATTCATACCCCTCCTCATCTGTACCCTCACCTGACCCCCCCTCCAACCCACCCTCAACTTCAGTTCCTCTATTGGCAACTGAAAAACACCATCCGTCTTACACAACACATCTGAACTGGGTGCCAGAGAAATCATATCTCATTAGAATGTCAGTCATATCTAATTCTTACACAGAGACGGGCCGAAGTCAGGGTCCACTCCCTTTCCTTTGTGTGTGGTTTGGAGTTTTCTTAGAATGGAATTTTCAAACTTACTTTCTGTTTCCCTTACACTCTGCTTAGGATTATGAAGTAGGGATATTTCTCTTCCTCAGTGACCAGAAACACTTGAGTTTTCTCATCAAAGTCAGTTATTTGCAGTCCAAGTACACGCAGGTAACAATATGTTGTTTCTAGGCCTCACGCAGCATACTTACCCCATTGTGGTCTAAAGTGCTCTCCAGAAGGTAAGAGGTTAAGAGCATTGGCTGCTCAAATAGAAGATAGGGATTTACTGTAGGTAAAAGCAGGAGCTTGGTTTTCACAGCAGGATAAACTTAACTCACAGGCCTCCAACCCAAGAGTCCATGAGTAGTAGTTAGGAAGTTTCACAGCTTCACACACAATGTCCTCTAGTTTATTTTTGGAAATCTGTAGACTTCTCAGGTTCCCATTGATGCTGATGACTTAAGTCAGGTCTTAACAGGCACTGATTGATGATGATGGCCAGGCTGACCAGGAATGCACTGTGGCACTCTCATGCCCAGATCCGGGGGCAAAACAGGTACACCAGGGTGCTGCACTATTGCGTGGTCACATCCACCTCCTTTCGCCTAACCCGAGCCCAGGGGCACAGGCAACTGATAGTTATGCCTGCTGAGGTGAGGGCAGGCAGGCCAGCATGACTGGGCCTGCCAGGGCATGGGCAGCCAGGCTTTTTTCCCTGTGAGGATCCAGCTAGCCAGCTGTCCACTGCCCTTGAATCTTCCTTCATGTCCAGGGGGGAACAAATGATGGACATCTTCTTACTAGAGTAATGCTTTACAACCTTGCACCAAGAGCCTCAGTTCTCATTGCAATTACTCCAGCACCCACAGTGGAGCCACCTTGTCTCACCCATTATTTTCTTTCTTACTTGCCAAGTCTTGAGTTCAAAATTTTGAGATAAAAATAGACGGTGCTAAGGTGAGGAAAATAGTCATCCTGTGTGATAAGGTTCCTCACATGGTTCAACACACTACAATCTCTTGGGAGCCAGTGTGCCCTGGGCCCAAGATCAGCTGACTGGGGCAAACTTCATTCTGCCAACAAAACCCATAATATGTATTTTTTTTTAATTACAGACTGGCCGCATCCTGTTTATCTTCTAACCTTGGGCATAGCTCCGCTCTTGTTCTGAGCACCCCAGATCTCTGAACACCCTCTTAGTCCTGATTCAAGAACTGAGTCCTAATCCCTCGTGCTCAGATAAGCTCAATTTTTTAGTATACTTTATTTAAGCCTTCACAGACTGTTCACACCTCCAGCTTCTTTCCACTTGTCCAAGACCAGCCATCTACCCTGGCTGTCCCTTCACCCAACCTGACTTGGACTCCTGTGAGCAACTTTTTTCCCTGGTAAGTCTGAACTGGACTTTCCATTCCCCTACCACCTGAGCACCTCCATTCCTCCATTCGCAGCTCTCCCCCACTCCTCACCATCCTGTTCTCCTTCTAGACTTGGGAAATGCTCACTCTTCCTCTGTGGTAGTAGTGCCCCTTAGTAGGGACCCAGACCTTTGCAGACTGCCAGAGAAAGCCCAAGTTCAGTCTCTGACTAGTAATCTTCCTAAATTGTGCTGTGTGGCTGGCTAGATGGGCCCTGACCTTAAGAGAGAGACTGAGAGCATCTGATCTCACCTAACTTGTGCCTCTGAGGGAACTCTTGAGCAGCTGGACTAGAGCCATCTGGTCCTGTCAATATAAAATCAAAAGATAGAGCCTGAAACCTTGACCAATCAGCTTTTCATACTCAATAAGAAAACAACCAAGTCACATCAAGTATACAAACAGAATCAGACTTCAACTCATCAAAGGAAGGCGGAGTCTCACATCAGAATCATGAACAAAAGAAATCCACATGCCAAGACCACACTGAAAAAATATTAATAGGAAAAACACAGAGTCCCATTGAACATCACCAGTATCATTGAAAGTTCTACAACAAGAAGCCCATAAGGATGACCCAGGACACAGAATTTAAAAGGACAATCACAAACACGATCAAAGAATTCAATGAATTAAAAAAAAACACACACAATCAAACAAACCAAAAAGCTAAAAGAAGATAGGAATAAACTTCTGTTTTAATTCACAAAAGATAGAAGTATTAAGGAAAACTCAGGCTGAAATGAAGAAGGAAGTGAAAAACTCGGTAAGTCAATTACAAGTGACAGGAGAAATCTTCACCAAAAGAATGAATACAGTGGAAAACAGAATATCAAGACTAGACAATAGAGTTTAAAATTTAGAGCACTCAAGCAAAGATTATGAAAAATTAAAACAAAAACCCACAGGAACAGAATATGCAGGAAATGTGAGACACCATTAAAAGAATAAATTTATGCATCATGAGCACAGAGGAAAGACAAGAATTTCAGGATTATGGTATTTACCAGCTCTTCAAAAAGATTGTAGGAAAAAAAAATTCCAAAACTTAAGGAAAGATATGCCCATACAAATGCAAGAACTACATAGAACACCAAACAGACAGAACCAGAAAAGGAACTCCCCATTACATATCATAGTAAAAACACTAAGCATATAGAACAAAGAAAGAATACTGAAATCAGAAAAAAAAAACAAGCTACATAAAGGAATACCCATCAGAATTATAGCTGACTTCTCCAGGCAAACTATGAAAGCCAGAAGAGCCTGGACCAAAGTATTTCCAGTTGTAAATGACCATAGATTAACCTAGAATACTTTATCCAGCAAAAATGTTTATTATAGTTGGAGGGGAAAGAAAAATCTGCCACGACATGAATAGACAGAAAGAAATCAGCCCATCGGAGAATAATTGAGGCAATACAAAGAGCTAAAGGAGCAACTATGCTTAAGGGGCAAAAGAAACAAACTAAAGGAGGATATAACTGGGGAATCACAAAGTTAGTCCAAGAATGCAAACAGAAATTAAAATGACTGGAACCAATATCAATGAACTGAACCCCCCAGTCAAAAGACACAGGCTAGTTAAATGAATCAATTAACAAAATCCATCCTTTTGTTGTGTGCAAGAAACTCATATCACCTTTAAGGATATTCCAAGCCAATGGCACTAAGAAACAAGCAGGAGTTGTCATTCTAATATCTGACAAAATACACTTCAAACTAAAACTAATCAGAAGAAATAAAGAAGGTCACTTCATTCTGATCAAAGGAACAACTAACCAAGAAGATATTATAGTCTTGAATATATATGCATGAATTCTGGTACACCCAACATTATAAAATCAGTACTACAGGACTTTCAGACACAAATTAATCACAACTCACTAACAGTAGGGAACTTCAATGACCCACTATCCCCATTAGACAAGTCAACTGGACATAGAATAAACAGATAAACATTTAAATTAAATAATATCATACATCAAATGTACCTAATAGACATCTACCAATTATTCCACACAAGTACCAAAGAATACACATTCTATTTAGCACCCCATAGAAGTTTCTACAAAAGCAACTACATACTGGTGCACAAAACAAATCTCCACAAAAACAAAAAATTGAAATAATTCTATACATACCATCAGACCACAATGCAATAAAGCATAAAATCAATCAACACTGGAAGAAACCAAAGTAATTCATAAACACATGGAGACTAAACAACACACTCCATAAAGATGAGTCAGAAGAGCAATCAAGAAAATAAAAACACTCATTGAATTAAACAAAAAGGACAATACAACCCAATAAAACCTCTAGAATACTTTAAAAGCAGTCCTGAGATAAGTTTATAGCTCTAAGTGCCAAAAATCAGAAAGCGTACAGATTAATGACTTAACACTGCAACTCAAGAATCTTGAAAAACAGCAATAAATGAAATTCAAACCCAGCAGACAGAAGAAATAACAAAAATTAGAACTGAAATTAATGAGGAAACAAAGAGAACAATAGAAAAAAATCATTGCATCAAAGAGCTGGTTCTTTCAAAAGATAAACAAGATAGACAGACCCTTAGCACAGTTAATGAAAAGAAAGAGCAACTCCAAATCAACAAAATCAGAGATGAAAGGGGAAACATCACAATAAACAATGAAAAGATCCAGAACATTACAAGGGAATGTTTTAAAAACCTATAGGCCATTAAATTTGAATACCTTAAAGAAATGGATATATATCTAACATCATGGGACTCCCCAAAGAAAACCAATAAGAGATCAACAGCTTAAAGGGAACCATAAATATAATGAAATTGAAAGAGAAATACAAATCTCCCAATGAAAAAAAAAGCCCAGGCCCAGATGGATTCACAGCAGACTTCTACCAGACATTCAAAGAAGACCTGTATCCAGTATTCGAAAAGATAAAAACAGATGAAGAACTCCCAAATTCCTTCTATGAAGTCAGCATCTCTCTAATACCAAAACCAAATAAAGACAGAACTGGAAGTATTCCCCTTGAAATCAGGAAACAGACAAGGCTGTCCACTATCTCTACTCCTTTCCAATATAGTGCTTGAAACTCTTGCCAGAGCAATAAGACAAGAGAAGGAAGTTAACGGAGTATTAATTGAGAAAAAAAGAGGTCAAATTATCCCTTTTTTTCAGATGACACGATATTATACCTAAAGACAGCAAAAATTCCACCAGAAAACTCCTAGAAATGATTAACATTTTCAATAAACTTACAGGTCACAAAATTAGTCTACAAAAATCAGGAGGCTTTCCAAACACCAATAACCAAAAATTGGAGAAAGAACACAGGAGAAGCTCCCATTTACAATAGTCTCAAAAAATTCTTCAAATAAACATGAACAAAGACATTAAATATCTCTAATAAGAAAATTTTACATCTTTAAAGAAAGAGACTGAGGACATCAGAAGATGGAAGAATCTCACATGCTTGTGACATGGAGGAATTAATATTGTGAAAATGGCCCTCCTATCAAAAGCAATATATAGATTCAATGAGATTCCAGCCAAAGTTTCCATGACATTCTTTACAGCATTAGAAAAAAAATCCTAAAATCATATGGAAGCACAAAAGACCCTGGGTCGTATAAATAATCCAGAGCACAAGGAGCAATGCAGGGGAGATTACTGTACCGGATTTCAAACCATATTATAGAGCTATAGTAATAAAAACAGCATTGTAATGGCACAAAAATAGACTTGTAGATCAATGGAACATAATTGAAGACTCACACGTGAATACATGCAATTTCAGCCATCTGATATTTGACAAAAGGGCCAAGAACCCACACTGGAGGAAAGATGGCATCTTCAGCGAATGGTGCTGCAAAACTGGATCTCTACCTGTAGAAGAATGAAACTAGACCCTTTTCATTCATCTTGCACAAAAGTTGACTCCTAATAGATCAAGTACTTCAATGTGAAACCTGAAACTCTGACACTGTAAGAAGAAAATACAGTAACCTACAAGGTACAGGTATAGAAAAGGACTTTCTAAAGCAGACAGCAGTTGCTTAGGAATTAAGGTAAGTAATCAACAAGTGGGACCTCATTTAACTGAAAAGCATCTGTACAGCAAAAGAAACATCCAAGGAAGTGAAGAGGAAAAACCACAGCAGAAGGGAAAATCTTCATCAGTGAAACATCTGACAGAGGTTTGGCATCCAGAATATATAAAGAACTCATAAAACAAAGAATTAAGATAAAAAGTGACCCATTTAAAAGATGGGCTAAGGGTCTAAGCAAAGAGTTGACCAAGAAACATCTTTAAAAGTGCTCAATGCCATTAATAATTAGGGAAATGCAAATTAAAGCCATTTTAAGATTTCATCTTACACGGGTCAGACTGGCTAAGTTCAAGAGAATAAATGATATGAAATGCTGGAAAGGACGTGGGTAAAAAGGAGCACTCATTCACTGCTGGTGGGATTGTAACCCATGCAACTCCTATAGAAAGCAATGTTGGAGAACTCGTAAAATGAATCTACCATTTGACCCAGTTATACCACTCCTTGGCATATACCCAAAGGTTCATTCTATTGCAGAGATACTTGTGCATCCATGTTTGTTGCTGCTCTTTTCACAATAGCTAAGAGATGGAAGCAACTTAAAGTGTCCTTCAACTGATGACTAGATAATGAAAATGTGGTACATTTACATAATGGAGTTCTACTCAGCAGTAAAAAAAGACAAAATCATGACGTTTTCTGGTAAATGGATATAGCTACAAACTGTTTTGGTAAGTGAAGTAACACAGAATCAGAGAAACAAATGATGTATGTTCTCTCTCATTTGTGGATCCTAGCACCATACCTTTATTTGTGACTATGTATCCTGATGTAAATGCAGAAACCAGGAAAATGAAAAGGAACCAGGCAAGGAAATGAAAAGAAAGAACTTGAGAGAGAAGAATAGTAGGAGACAGGTGTTACTAAGGGAGAAATAGATAAAATGGGGTGTTTAAATGGAAGGGGATGGAGAGGCATACAAGAAACTATAGGGAGAAAAGGAAATAAGGAGCACAGGCGAGGTGGGGCCTTGGGAGACTGGTATCATCAGGGGAGAACGGGGAAAATGGGGACATTTCAAATGGGGAGGGCATGGAGGGTTAGGGTTAGACAGGGAGAGAAGGAGAGATAAATAATGCCTATCAGGTATAAAAAATCAGAGGGAATCATATGTCTATCAACTGAATGACAAATCCCATATACAATATCTCTACATGAGTCTATGTGCATAGCTGAAGGATAGACAACAAGAAAGAGTGCCAGACAGAAAATCTTCCTTTGAGTTGTTGGCCAAGGTGGCCCAAGAGACTCTCAGGCTGTTGACACAGTCTTTGATTATCTCCCAGAACCTGAAGATAAGACATACTTCATAGATCAGTTTTGGAGCAATGGAGCTGGAACTGACTTAGAAACCACTTCCCCTGAAGGCTAGCTTTCATAGCTCTGGAGAGCACTATGTAAGTAGCCAAGGGAGAACATCAGTCGATGGCCCATCACCAGCTTCATGACCGAAAAACACATCTTGACGCTGGTGCTATAGAGCACCTTTATATTTGGGTCTGTCAACAGCTACCTAATTGGTCTTAGGGCCCATTTAGTAAGAGAAAACTCATGTGTGGTACTGTAACCATAGACTGAACACATGACTGAAGAGATTATAGATCTTAGAGAAATCCCCAAGGTTGTCACATCCTTAGGCTAATGTCACCTTTTACTAAGTGTAAAATATTTCTCCCTATATAGAGAGTCAAGTATCCCAGTCATCAAAGAAACCTCTCTTGCACTAGGCAGAGTACCACAGCTGGTTACACAGAGACATTGTCAGTGAATTTCCCATACCTAAGTGAAACATCTACAATGTAACCTCTACATCCAAGGCTCAGGCAACATAGAACAAGGGGTAAAGAGAGCACTAATGAATTTCTCAACTCTCATTATAGAAACTCCCTCATCAATAGAAGGCTAGTAACACAAAAGGTCACAAATGGCCAAAGAATGGAGATTACGAATCTGCAGAGTATGAGTCTCTAGACAGGACTCCTATCTTAGCTTTAACTCATCCAAGGCTCATGGGCCATTGCAGAAGAAGGGGTAGAATGATTGTAAGAGCCAGTGAGGAGGTGTGTGACCATATGGAAATAGAATCCTCAAACTCCTGGGACTCTGCCCATATGAGCCTCAGCAATGGTTTTCCATTCTCAAGGTCCATGCAAACTCAGGAAGACAAAAACCCAACATGGAACTGAAGAAATGGTTAGCCAACTCCAATCTTTCCTGAGTAAATATTGGTTATTAAAAACTGATTACTGTTGGGTAAGGATCAGCTAATTTGCCTAAAGCAAGGGACTCTGGATAGGCTGACTAGACCTCAGCTGTTTCACCTGCACTGAGGAGCATTTGAGGACACTAATTTGACACAATACACTTTAACACAGATGAAAGAATACATGGGTTTCAGTTGGTGGACTACGGGGGTGTTGGTAGGGGAGGGATTATAACAGTGATTAAGACTGATTGAGATATTCTACATGAAATACACAATGATCCGATAAAAAATTATAGACTCTCTTAAAATAGAACTTTAAAAAATTGGTAGGTCAGCCTTAAAAGTGAAGATTGAATTATATTTTTTCTGATTTAGTCTCATGATGAATTTGATGAAAAGGGAACCAGAAAGTGTAAGACATTGCACTTAAAGAGTCTGCTATTATGACCTGAAGTTTCATTTTTTTATCCTAATTGGCTTTACAGCCCTAACCTCTCTGACTATCTTATTTATTTCAGTTTTTATTTTTATGTTTTCTTTATGGGAATATACAATGTACTACGAGATTATGAAATTTCCTGTGTTTACTGCATGTCAGTCAGAGGAAATGACACTTGTGTGTCTTGCATAATACTAATTTTACAGCTTATTCTGCTGCCCTCTGAAAAATACAGATAAAATTAACTTCATTCCTCTGTTGTTGGAGATAACTGCCAACCACATATGACCATCATCTGAAGGACTTTTGTGACCTAAAGAATTCTGAAGTAACTCCATTTAATAAAAATAACTTTCAATATTATCCATCTTAGAGACTATTAGAAAGAATGTAAAATATTGGGATACAATTTTATAAGTAAGGACTAAACTTTTAAAATATTTCATGCAAGATTTTTGGAAGGATGGATAGGGTTCAGGTTCATCCACCCTTCAATTTGTTAAAAAAATAAATTAGCTGCATGCAAGAGAAATGCCTTCCCCTAGGTTTATAGAAAAATGGATACTATTTCAAGAGCAATTAAATCCAATGAAGCAAAAGATAAAAGACTATAAATGAAAGCCATTTTAAGGAAATAAGACAGAAAATTCATGCTACGTGAATTTGCTAAATGTGGTAATTGGGGTATTTCTTATAACCTAGACTAAATCAGAAAGCCTAAGAAAAATGACTTAATCCCACAAAAAAAGCATAAGTATTTTATGCTTTCACCATTTTTGGAAACAAATAGTAGGTTGCTCATCTGCTGGGAGGGAGGGGGAAGGGTCCTGATTTTTAAAAAACATAGTGTGGGATCACAGACTATTATGATAGTAGAAGTGAGTAAAAACTTAGAATTTATCCAATGTGGGGCAAACTGCCCTCCACTGATTGAAGGCTCCCAATGCCTGACTAGGGAGCTTATCAGAAGGCCATCCATACTGGCTTTTCATTTCTATGTCAGATGTTTGTTATTTTCATGGTGCACTGGGACTGTACTTGACAAAGTCTGTAGCAGTGAGAAGACACACCTCCTGCCTTGAGAAACAAGGAGCTGGTTGTTCTTCAATAAGACATTTCTTATGGGAAAGGAAATACAGTATCTTTTGAAGGAACATTCCAAAAGCTTCTAACCTAAGCCAAAGCATCAGAAGTCCCTATGTGGAGGAGTCCATCTGAAACTTGGCTTTCAGGAGGGGTTAACTCTGGAAGAGATTAATGGCAATCTCACCAGGGAACACAAGGTCCTTCTTGCAGGTTCGCAGTCTCATGGATAAAATAATTTTAAAAGAATCACAGAAGGAAATCCAAGGATGTTATTAATGGAGCTTGAGATAATATTTTTTCCTTAAAAAAGGGAGACAAACTGGACATTTCAGCAGCCACCAGACAGAGTGAACTGGATAAGAGGGAGATAGAAAGTCAGGTTTTTTTGTTTTGATTTTTTAATTGAATGTTTGCAGTTCTCATACAATATAGTTTAATGGTATTTAGATCCCATCCCCCATCCTCCCCTCCCCTCACTGTCTCCGCCCAGTTTAATGTACTGTCATCTATCATGGCCTATAGAGTCGGATTTAGAAGACAAGAAAGCAAGCAGGCTCAGCATTAAAAGTCTGAATGTGGGATGGGACTGTCAGTGAGGGTGCGAGTCTGTACAGTGCCAGGGCAAGAGGGCTTAGGACTGTGTCCTGTGTGTGTAGAGGGAAAATGGAAAGAGCAGCTCTGTTTTCTGAGTTAGAATTCAGCAAGTACACAGGAGTAGCAGTGAGGGTCCATAAACAATGGTCAAAGGAGGAAGTCAGGTCTATATGCACATAGCTCATTAAAGGGACAATTATTCCACCCATCTTCTTTCCAAGGTTACAAATACATCCTGCTTCTTTTTACCTCCTGGCTTCAGGCTGTCCTTATGATTTGCAAAATAGGATTTTTCAACTTCCCACAAGGGATTTTTCTCGACAAGAAAAACTCCTGCTGTCTATTTCAAATACAAACCTCTGAACAGGTCATTTGAAAGGGGGATTAATGTCAATTCACCATATTATTTATGTCAGAGTATATCATAGAGATGGTATCCCTGTGTCTCACAGAGGTCTCCATACAGGGTAGGGAACCACTGTTTGCATCAGAAAGGATCTTAACAAACATGGATCGGGCCATTTTCATCAGAGGGAGCTGACAGAGATATGTATTATTTCCCAAATGGCATTTGGGAAGCAGGTGGTTGCAAATGGTCCTTTTGATTCCCTTTATCCCTGCCTAGCATCTTCTATAAGTTGTCCCAAGAATCAAAAAAAAAAAAAAAGTAAAATCCCAGAGAGGACCTTGGCCAGGAAAATGCTAAATATTCTTCAGGATGCTCAAAGCAGAGAATGGAGAAAGTATGACCCAGCTATCAAACAGCTGCAAGTGCGTCCCCATCACAAACCACAAACTGATGTTTAGTAAACACAACTTTTGCTCAGGTTGACAAATAACACACTGGAGCAAATGTTTGTGTGGAGAAGCATAGTGATGAATCAATCTATTGACTGGGCCCAGGGGAGGAGCAGCAGTTGTTGCCTGAACTGTGAGGGCAAGACTAACAAAGACCCAAATGGTTGCCTTTAGTAGACAGAAGTATGGTCTAGACAAAGCCCAGATGAAATGGTAAGGAATGAAGTTAAAGCATATAATGAAAGAAAAAATGTTATAGAAATAATGGTGGAGAAAGGAGGAGTGAAGCCAAAGAAGTTGTATGTTATTAAGGTTATAACTAATCCTTAGTTTCTATTTACTCCAAACACAGTAGGATACTCTCCACTGCCACTCACCCACCTTCAGTGCAGGGTGGACATGGCAATGATGTGGTATATCTCAGGAAAACAATGAATTCTGTGAAAAGGGGCTCATGAAGCAAGTTCACTGTGCACAGGTTCCCAATTCAACCTGGTTACTAGCTTTTCTCATTGTTATGACTAAATACATGACAAGAAGCAGCCTGAGATGAGAAGGGTTTATTTTGGCTTGTGGTTTAAAAAAGGATATAGCCCATGCTGGTGGGAAAAGAATAAAAGTTACAATTTCAGGTGATACTGCAGAACAGTCATGAAGCTAGAGGGGTGAGTGCTGATGCTCAGTTCTTTTTACCCTCTTTATCCAGTCCCTGACCCTAGCTATTAGACAGTACCACAGACATTGTGATCCTGTCTTCCCTCTTCAGCTAACCCTTTCTGGGTTAACCCTCCCCTGTGTTAGTTACTTTTCTGTTGCTGTGGTAAAACAGCACGACTAAGGGAACTTATAGGAAGAAGAGTTAGTTTATGATTCTAGGTTCTAGAGGGATTAGGGTCTGTCATGGCAGGAAGGCACTGCACCGTGACAGGAGGTGGCCAGAGGGAAAGAACAGAAAGCGAAGCACTTAAACTCTCGAGCAGGCACAGGAAGCAGAGAGGAACTAGAAATCCAGCAAGGTTTAAGAACTCACTCAGCCTACCCCCAATGACTTGCTTCCTCCAGCAAGGCTTCACCTTCTAAGGCCTCTCAAAAGAGGGTCACCAACTAGCAACAAAATATCCAAATACTTGAAGTCTATGGAAGACATTCTCATTCAAACCACCACACCCCAAAGACACACAGACTGCCAGGTATGTTGCCATGGAGAGTCCAAATTTCATCAAGCCAATAATTAAGATTAACCATCACATCAATCCACTGCATATTGATCTAGGAATCAGGACAATATTGTACCTCATAATGTAGAAAACAGTATCCCAACGAAGATGCAATTTCTCCTGTAATCGCCAGGCTTGCAACCACAACCAAGGAACTCCAATAAAAGGAAGTCCAGCCTGGGTTTGACCTCCCTGGGGAGCAGGACACACTGAGCTAAAGTATTAAAAATCATCCTGTCTCCAAAAGGGTTAAGGCTGGATCTGAGCCCTTCCAGCCAGTTCCTTCTCCTCTTGGGATATGCATGTCAGAGTATTCTACACATTCTAGAGGTTTTTTTTTTGAGGACTACATGTGAGAAAGGGAAGCAAAGAATAAGGTGGCCAATTGCTACCCATAGAACTGCAGCAATCAGAAACTGGAACTCCTAAACTTCCCAAGTACCATCAAAGATATGAGGAGGAACAGGAGGGTTACCTGAGCGATTTCTAGTTCTGAGACAATATACAAGAAGCAAGAGACAACAGTAAGGTTGGCTGGGGAAAGAAAAATGCAACAGAAGTCCACAATAAAGTGTGCATAAAGCTGAATTCTGCTAAAACACACAATATGCTAAGAAGTTGGTCATTATAACTATTTGATTAAACAACTAATTATAATTAGTAATGCTATGTGGTTTAGCTAATCTGATTAAGAAAGATGTGTGAAGCTGTCAAACCACACCTGCAATACTAGAATGATTATATAGTGTTAGAATGTCAGAAAGAAATTTCACTTGGGTGGTAGAGGTGCTGACTCTCTGAAGCCTTCCTCAGCATCTCACCAGTTTACTTTTAGACTTCCCCAGACTGAATGATTCACCTGTCACCTGGTAGAGAACTCTTGTTCTGGAGTTGAAATTACCTGCCCTCTAATTCTGACTGGATAGCTACAAGCAGTTGTAGACACAGCAGTCACTGAATTGTCTCTTAGGCTACTGCGGGGACAGAACTGGAGCGGAGCATATGTATGAGCTGTGCAGCAGGGTTGTCTCTAAAAAGACTTTCCCCATGATTAGAAGTTGTTAGTGTCACCCAGCACCTTTAGAAATTTCCCCTTGTTTTTGAACATCTGAGGAGAGCTCTACCTTCTCTGACAACACTAAAACTTCAGCTTGTGTCAAGAAGTCAAAGAGAGGGGATGAGAATGAAATGGAGACACAGTTTGAACAAATCTGAAGCTATGAAAACTTCAAACTTCAAAACTTATTAGCATCAGCAAAAATCTTAAGTAGAAAATGCTGGTGAGGCTGATCAGTCAGCAAAGTGCTTACTGTTACACAAGCCTGGGAACCTGAGTGCCATGACCAGCACACAGGTAAATATCTGGGCATGGTGCAGGGCCTATACACTCAGGGCTGAAGATGTGGGATAGGAGGATCAGGGCTTCTCTGGTCAGTCATTCTAGCTGAATTGACAAACTCTAGGTTCAATGAAAAAACCCTGTCTCAAAAAATTAGGTGGATATGGAACTAACCATTGGAGCCTGATGGGCTCTTCCAAACCCATGATTATGTAGGTAATCCGGATTTAACTCCGTGGATCTCAAAAAGACTACTTGAAATTATAGTGAGGAGAAGGGGTTAATAGGGCTAAGAGGAAACTAGAGAGTGTGAGGATTGCTGAGATCAGAATGTGCTTTTACACGTGTATGAACTGTCAAAGAACAAAGTCATTTTAAAAAATTAAATAGGTGGAAAGTGACTGAAGAGGACACCTAATATCCGCCTCTGAGCTCTACATGCATACACACACACACACACACACACACACACACACACACTCCCCTTCAAGCACCTCTGAGTGCACGTGTACACATAGACGCAGATGAAAAGTAAGTACAATGAGAAGCCACAGTAGAAAATGCTGCACCTGATTTCATGGGACAGATTGGAAGGAACAAATGGAATCAAAATAAAAACATTGCAGAATCTGACTCTCAGATTATCAGATTATCTACACGGATTTATATGAAACCTAAAAGAATTTAATGTTTCCCCTGGTGTCCTATGCTCACAAAATTGTATCACGCATATAAAATATTTCGAAAGGAAAATAAAATAGGAAACACTGATGATTAGAGCATCTTGAATAAAGCATATTTGGCACATACTGAAGAAAACTAACTCTTGAAAATTATAAGAAAATGTGAGCCAAGGGCCTTGTGAATTCTCAGTTTTTCCTGGGTAACATTCTCAAAAGCTCATGTTTGTTGCTGTAGTCACTAGCAACTTATTTTCCATAATGTTTGTCAATGAATAGCAAATGTTATGAATATGCTTCATTAGGCTAAAGCCTGAACTTTCCTTGGAAAATAGATACAATAATAGTGACAATCTATTGGCAAGAATTTTAGCCAGTGTAAAATGGTCTGCTGGGTATGCTTGGGCAAGTGTAAAGAACTGAAGACAATTGCTGATAGCGTTTGTATACACGTCAATAGTAACAAACACTCAGATAATAGGGTGTAGAAGAGCTGACATATCTCTCACTGCTCATCCTGAACTTTGGATGTCTAATTCACTACCTCCCCAAGGTACTTAAAACACAGATAAATCTTTCCTTTTCATTGAAAGCTAATTTATATTGAATTTATCTGATATAAAATGCTATTTCAATTTTCTCTTCAAACTACTTTCTTGAACCTCTAATCTAAGACACTTATCCCTAAGGTAAGCCAGTGTGGACAATGCGGAGAAGCAAATAGATCTAAGTGAAAATTCTGGGTCTATGTGTGCTAATCAGACAAGGTAAAAATTATGAGGCTAACCTTGTAGATAGATAGTTCAGATCAAATAACACATGACTTGCTGTGCCTGGTGCCTGATGGATTCTAACAATCCTCCCACAAAACTGTCCATTATATAGAGTTCTGGTAACGGAAGTGAGGCTACACGCAAAACTAATAGTAGCAATAGTAAATGATTAAAAACAGAATAAAACAATGGTTACATGAGAGCATTGGTCCATTTTGTTTCATCCTGTATCTCTAGGACTAGAACACCCCTAACCCAGCAAAACTGCTTATGAAACACTGAGTTGACTAATAAACAGCTCTAGGAAACTGTCTCCTAACAAGGCCCCTATCAAATACTATCGCATCTTTTTTACCTCATCCAAAGATCCACATCTGCATCTTAAGCCTGTTCAAACATTAAAAAGGAAGTTCTGTATGGGAAAATCTCTCCAGCCAAGGAGCTTTTATGTTTCTTCAGTCTCCCAAATGGAAACTATTTTATTCTTTTGAGATGGGAACTGAATGCAGCCCCAACAAAAAAGAAGTCGTATACTAAATATTTGGCTCATGTCCTGCCTGCTTTCACTAGCTACATGGCCATGAGGTCACGACAATAACCAAGAACTAATGTATCTCGAGGGTTTCTGGGCTATGAGAAGCAAGATATATATACAGTTGGAAAGGAAAATAAAGTTATGAAATGGTATGTGAAGGTCATTTTCTGCACAGTAAAGAGAAATAATCTTTAATTTGCCCACACTATAAAGTATCTTAAGAGAGCAAATCAAAACATTTAAACATGATCACTTCACAGAAATATCATAAAATATTTTTATTCACCAGGATAAAGCCACGGTATTTCAGGAACAGCTACAGCTTATGGTAAGGAATTTGTAAAACCACTGAAAGGCAGGAGACAGAGATGCTTGTATACTAGATGTGGTAATGAAACAACTGAAACATATGCTCAGTTAGAAATGGCAAAAGATTTTAAAATGTGCTCTGGTTCAGAGTATAGCTTAGGAATATCATTTTGAAACTAAGTGGTTATAGAAGCTACTTTTTCATATTTGCACCTTAAAATTATTACACGCAAAAACTCCTCACTTTTTAGCTGGCAAAGAAGAAAATGAAATAGTGATGGGGAGGGAAGGAAAGGTCAGTCTTATTTTTTTGTCCTTCTCATGGAGAGAAAGGATTACAAACATAAGCTGGTTCCTGCTAATCATTTGTTCTCTGCAAACAAAAATGAATCTTTCAAAGAGTTCAAAACACCTTGTTTTGTCAGGAGGAAAAACTGGCTGAAAAAATACAATGAATTCAGACAACACCATAAACACTCAGTACATCAGCAGGTTGTGCCTGCCTCCTAATAGTTCCCTTGGTGGACAGAATGACCCTTGTCTCAAGGTCACCTGGCCCAAGGGATGCAGTAAAAGTGTAGCAAATGTTCCTGACTACTGGCATTTTCTTTTTCAAAAGAAAAGAAACAAAAAGCAAAGCTTGACAGCTGGTACAGGAAGCCCGCATTGGAGAGTAATGCCTAAATAATAGCAAAGTCCAGTGATAAGAAAAACAGACCCTGGCTGTCTGACTATCTGCACTCAAGGGGTCGTTCACGGTCAGCTGGATAGGAGAGAGAGGGTTGTTGTCCATGCAATCAAGACTCAGTAGGAATGTTTCTTTGGCAGCATGTACTCTAACAAACAAAAGTGATTATTATAAGAAAAAGGTAAGAAGCAATAACATAGTTTAGAAAATTGATCTCAACAACATTGATGAAATTCTCCTACACCATGCTTTTCTTTTCAGTCTAAGAGAATCTTCACCTCTTAGCCCATATATTAATCTCTTGTCTGTATTATTTACTCTAAGATTACTTGTTCCTGCTAGAAAGTCACAAGGAGATGATTAGACTGACTGACTTGGTATTTTTTCCCTCCAGGGAATCAGTTAAAACATTTTCTAAATGTAGAGGCAACTTTGCTTCTGTCTTCTTCTAATCAGGATGATAACTATAAAATACACAATCTTCAGGGCTTTCGAGATGGTTCAACAGACAGTGCTTGCTTCACAAGCCTGGTAACCTGAGTTAGATTCCCCAGAACCCACATCAAGGACATAGGAGAGAATAGAGTCCATAGAGTTGTATTCTGACTGCCACACGTGCCCTCCACACAAAGAAAATAAACTTTAAAGGGGTTTTTGGAAATACCACATTTACTCCATAAACGTGAATGTATGTATGAAAAAGTGGGGACAGTAATAAAGGTCACAGGTTTGGTAAAATGAGGAAAGTGTCTATAGCTCTCTCCAAGTCATGTGATTTTGGAGGTGCTGAGAACTCACTTCTCTACTAGCTAACATTAACTCTTGAACGGAATTTTAAAGAAACAATAGTCAAAGAGAAATCATATAACAGCTTTCCTAATCTTAGCCATCACCCAAGATCCACTCACCTGAGGTTTCTTATTAATACTCATTTGGAGAATATCATATGAACCTGAGAAGCAATGGGCAACCTTCCCACATTCTTTGTTATAGCAGGAGCTACAGACAAACTATACCAGGTTTTCTCACCCAATCAGAAGCTACATGCTACATGTGGGGCAATGGGTAAATGTAACCTTATCCCATTCACCTCCCTTTAACTGATCAGTATACCAGGAGAGAGAGAAACATGATGCTCAACAGCCATAAAAGTAGAGGACCAAGAAAAGTACTAGGAGGAAAAAGTCTGACATTTCTCAGTGCAACACTCTCCATTTCGGGGAAGAATACACGTCTTCCCTGCCACAGGAGGAAAAGACTTCCATCTCCCGTTTTTGTTCTCTTGTTCTTTATTAATTTGTTTTATCAAAGGACTTTGTTCAGATGGGTACCTACAGAAGATCATTGATGTGTGGAAGGGTCCCCATTCTACCCTTCCTTATGACCTGCATAGTTAAGCTGTTGTCTCAGAAGTCCTTGCAACAAGTCGGAATAGAACATTAGTTAAACTAGCTTCACAGACATGCTGCCACCTAGACCAAGAATCCATCACCAATTGTAGATTCTATTTCTCATTACAGCTACATCATCCAAACATTTCATAACAAGATGCACCATGAACACTAACATGAAAATGCCACAGTGTTAGTGTGAGTTTGTCCCTTCTTACATTCTAAGAGAAGTAAAATAAAAATAAAATCTCTTCTGGCTTATAACCAAAGATTAGAGTAAAGTCAAAGTTCTTTGTTCCTTATGCTAGAGAAGAATGATGATTCTCCAAAGACTCTGGATCCTATGAATATGTTTCTTGCATGGGAAAGGGGAATTAAGGTTGCAGGTAAATTTCAGATACTTAATTAACTGGCATTATAACAGGGAGACTATCCTAAATTATGTGGGTGGGCGGGTCCAATGTAATAATTAGAGTCTATGAAAGTGAGGGGGGAGCTCAGAACCGGAGGAACAGCAGCGTGGGAAGGACTAACCTAATGCTAGTGGCTTGGAATATGGAGGAAGCAGGAGTCATGGAGTATAGGTGACCTCATGAAGCTATAGAAGATGATGAATTCTTCCAACAGTAGGCAATCATAAACCCACTGAAAACTGAATTCCAGTTCGGTGAGACCCATGCCAGACTGACAGAACCACAAAACAAATAGTGGTTGTTTTAAATCATGGAGTATGTCGTAATGTTTTACATTCACCCTGAAATGAGAAGACTTCCTACAGTTACATCTCTCTTCCCTTAGCCAGAGGCAACTCATTGAGAGGGAGCCTATTCTTCAGCCAGAGCATCTCAGACCACCTTCTCCTGAACGGTTATAGCTTTCAGTGCCTCCAAAATGCAAGCAGTTAAACTCCAACTTTCTTAATCCCAATCCTATAGGTCAGAAAAGACTCAATATCACAGCATCAGTTCCTACCCATGCTTGTGGATCTTTGCCAGTCCTTTGGCCCACTTCCATTCTTGGGAGTTCCAGTCTCTTCTTAATAAAACATCTCTATTTTTTTCCACTGGCCATATATCCTTGGTACAGTCCTTTGTTCTGAAACATAAGTATCTGAACATCTCAGCCCGAGCCCTCTGAATTCAGACCCATGTCTTTAATAGGAGGGTCAAGATCTAAACCCATAAAAAGAGATCTCCTATTGAGAGCTGTGTTGTGGCCTTCTGATTTCTTAGAAGAAAAAAAACAAACCAAAACAAAACATTATCACACAGTCTCCCTAGGAGTGACATATAGGATATGCTGCTTTCTTTCAAGATATTTGTGATTACAGATTCCCTCTTAACATTTTTCCTCTGAAAACCCCTCTTCATTGCAAACCATATATCCTACAACTCAAAATAGAACGGTGTGGACTTTGTCCAGAGTCAGTTTCTTGTGAGATTTACCCATGTTTAAACATCTCAAAACAGCTCTATGGACCAACTTCATTGCTTACTTTCTCTAGCCTGTTTATTCTCCACTCACAGAAAGATTCCAAGGAATATTTTAGTTCTGCACATTAGTAGCTACTGGTCCTTCCTCTTAGACTTCTGCAAATTTAGGAAGCCTTCTGTCTGAAAGGTAGTCCCACCAGGCTCCATCTGTCTTAGTCTAAAAACCACCTTCAGCAAAATTCCCCAACCTCCAAAAGCTCATGTCGCTCCAGAGGCAAACTGAAATCAATACTTCCTCGATCATGTGCCACCCTGCACATCTGCCCAGCTCTGTGCTTCGCTTTGCAGGTTTTAAATAACACTCCTTATAGCGGCAAAACTTTTATTTTTTACCCTTTTTCTATCACAGAGGGAGGGGTAAGTCTCCGAGCGCCTTGGTTCCTCTGTTTTTCTCTTCTTTCTGAGTGGACAGAGTGAAGTTTAAAAAACTTCTACCTATTTATAAGTTGCTCTCTCTCTTCTGACTCATGTGGAGCCAATCCTGTCAGCCAGATCATTAGATTTTGCTTCCTTTCTCTTTGCTCTTGAGCCAAGTGCACATGCCTCTAGGTGCTATCTTTCAGCTCCCAGCAGGAGAGATATGGATTCCATCGTTAACAGATAAAACACCAAACACAAATGCAACCCACCACCTCTGAGCTATCTCTTTCCAGCAGTTTATAAACCTAAGCCTCTTTTTACTCTCATTGACTTCTCTGGATGATATTTAGGATATGTTCCCTGAGCTCTTTTATAAATTTCT
The DNA here is from genome assembly GCA_035773235.1 of Eospalax fontanierii. Taxonomy (NCBI): domain Eukaryota; kingdom Metazoa; phylum Chordata; class Mammalia; order Rodentia; family Spalacidae; genus Eospalax; species Eospalax fontanierii. The sequence goes on along the minus strand of CM069529.1, from coordinate 47,730,873 downwards.
TGTCCATGACACTTTCCTAATGTGGTTTTCCCACAAATATTGTGCTCTCTTATAAAGTCAACATACCATGCTATGGGGACCAAACCTCAGGGAACACCGTGGCATCTGTCCCAGGCTTTAGAGTAGGACACTACTTGCACTTGCTCTTGGCTCTCTCCAACTTATGAAGAGAACATCTGTGAACAGTAATGCTGACCAAGGCTTTTCTCTTCTGGAGAAACATTTGGGCTCACTCTTTAAACATGTCCTGCATAACCTGGCTGAAATTTAGGGGAGCAATTCATTCTCGATTTCCTGGATTCTCATTTCCTCTTGTCTTGAGTGCACCTTCTTTTCCTGTCTTATCTCTGCTCTGTTTCTCAGGTTTCTAGTTAAGAAAAATCCCTCTCTTGTTCTATTTTCATTTCCACTTTTGTCGTTTATTTTTCTACTGCTCCTCTCTGACTTGACAGTAAAGACTAAGGGGAAAGAAGAACTCTAATTCTGCTCCAACATTGCTGATATAACCAAATACCAAAAGTAATGTCTTCCAAATGTGAATGTATTAATATTCTTTTCCATTTTATAAGCTTTTGATCTCTGTCCCCTAAGGTGGCATGTCATCAAGAGCATAAGTTCTAGCCGTTTTATGTATTCATGAATTAATGATGCAGCATTTTCCTGTTGCTGACATCAGTCCGTACCTCTGAAATCTATACTCATGTTCAAGACTCCTGAAGGGAACAGCCTAGAACCAGCTTGAGAGCAAGGTTCAGAGTGGTTACAAGACTCCAGAGGAAATCCACATCTCTGGGATTCCTGCTTTTCCTTGGACAAAATGCAAAGCAAAACACAGGCGGAATTAAGAAACTCTGACCGAGCACTTTGTCACCACCCTGTTATTAAATTCTCAAGGAAAATGTACCACACATGAATGTTCACTATGATATTTACTTGATTCATTTGTAACATAACATCTCAGTAGTACAGCATCAATCTGTCATTACAATGCCTTTGGATCCACAAATAACATCATTAAACCTCTAAGTCAAAATGGTACCCATGCTTGATATGAACTTCTATGGAAAACTATTCATGAGTTCCATGGGCTAAATTTCTTCTCTGTGAACATAAAGATAAGGATATTTGGCGTCTAAAACCAGCCCTTTTCTCTGTTTTCCTGTCTAAAATTCTGGCTATAAGAAGTATCAAAGATTTCTCCTTGAGCCTGAAATTCAACAGAGTTTTTTTGACTCTACCCAAATTAAGCATCTAGGTCCAAAGGTACACCCATCTTGACTTATATATTCAGTATCAGACTGAAAAACAAGAACAAATGCTTCCCCACAGTGTGAACAGAGTCAGTTAAGAAAAGTTTGACTCCTTGGAATACAAAACAGAGAGAAAGTCCATTGCCCTTCAACCTGTTTGAAGAGGCCACGAGGAAAAGAGAATTTTGCTTAAAGAAATAAAATCCCGGTTGTGATCTCTGACTAAACAACTTGTTATGCAACTTCTTAAAAATACACACCTATTTGGCCTCAACCAGATCCATTACACCAAAACCTTTGGGAGCAGAGGCCTAGACGACATCCTTTACCAGCCCTCCAGGCAATTCTCACTGTCACAATGGAAGGACCACTTTTACCTTTGGAGTAACCAAAACTGTCTAATTAGATTAGCCTACGCAGTAAGAGGGAATCCACACCTGGTGCTATTAACAAAGCCAACTCCCACTCCAGTGGCCAAAGACATCATAGACCCTACTACTGGCCTACTCCTGCCATTTTCTTAAACCAATATAACTTATAACTATATTCTAAATACCTATACCCACAAATAAGTGTAGCGTTCACCACACACTCATCAAAGAAGTTCCTTTTTGTAATTATAGAAATCCACAACTGATCTAAACGCAGAGAATAAGTGAAGTAACTGTGGGATGCCTAGTCCTAATGGATGCATCCACTGCCATGCAACCCTTACACCATGGCTCAGGGAACACTGTGGCAAAGGAGGGTGGAAAGAATCAAAGAGTCAGAGGACCAGGAAAAGTGTTCCCAGGCAGTGTCTTCTGGGCAACACTGGGAAGCTGAACCCACGACATTTCAACAATATGGTTTCCTAAACAAGACCTTCATAATGGCAACACCAGTTGACATGCCAGCATGGATGAAAGACAGTTCTAAAGATCCTACCTTAGATAAAGAGCTACAGGCAATCAATGACTGCTGAAAAAGAGTCAGCTTTCTCCAGGAAAAAAAAATATAGAATTATAAAAAATATAGTTATAGTTACATATAGTTATAAAACCAGAATAATCAAAAAGAAGTGGTCACAAAATTGAGAGGGAGTGTGGAGAATAAAATGAGAAGGACTGGAGGAGGGAGAAATGGAAAAGATGCAGATACAGAACTCCTGCATAAAATTCTCAAATATAATTTTTTAAATGAAAGAACCAGTAGGTTCAAGATCATCATTACACTGTTCCTGCGCCAATAGAGGAGAACAAGGAAGCTGTAGAAAAAGGAAAATCACTCCATCATTTTCCCTTCATGGACAGAAAAGGAGCAGCCCCCTTACATAATATTATGTATCAGATATCATAGGCAACATATATTTTCCCCCATATGAGATGATTTTTTTTGCAGAGTAGAAAAAGGATGATATGAAGTCATTTAGAAGCAATTCTGAATTATTGACTCAGTCTCCTCACTGGTATCTATCTTCCCTTTGCTACCAGGGCCATTACTTGTAAAACTCAGGTGTTTCACTGACTCAGATGTTGTGGTTAGCTACCCTACGGGGTAAAATCTGAACTATCTGGAATTAAAAACAAGGCTAGTCACAAAATGTCCCCCAAACATCTTTTCTGCTTGCTTTAAACTCATGTTGAATTCTGTGTCTTTAATGTACTCAGTAGTTTTGTATAAAGAAGCCAAGCAAAGAATCGCCATCCTTGGCAGTGGTTTCTTGTACAGAAGCCCCAGGAAGTAAGTCTGAAAAGCAAATGTTCAGATGCACCATCAGAGTTACAGCCACATAAGGCCTGGGTGGGTACCTACATTTTGTCAAAGACCTCAAGCAAGTCAGCTACAGGTAACTATAGACTCCCTTTGGGAAATCCTGCCCTATATGCTAAATAATGTGATACCTAGTGTGCACTAGATTGTTAGGAAAGTGCTTATTAAGAAATGAGAGATACCGCAGTAATAGTTTTCATTGCCTGATATTTCCATGTCATAAAACTTCCTTGCCTCCTCATCAAAGCATTCTAGTATTTTTCAGCATGCATTTTTTCATCTTTTAAACACAGTGAGGACCAATGGATGGATTGCACAATTGTTTTCGCTGGTATATCTAGCTCTTTTATGACTTTAGACTTGACAGGGAAGGACTCTAGAAGTAGCTCAGCACTGCCCCGAAGGAAAAAAGTCAGTGGAATCTGAGACTCATGGATGTATCTGTATTCATTACCATCCCATTTGAGCCTTTTTCCCACTGTGGGGTGTGTTCCATTTCTAACAGCTACTTAGTCCTGTTATCGAAAAGAACCACAGCCATGATCATGCATTCTCTTAATTTTACCGTTAACTTTCTTTTTCCTGGAAAGCCTCAGAACAGATTCTGTTTGAATGAGTTATACACCTTTTTTCCAGATACAAAGAATAAAACCATTTTGCACAGTGGCAAAAGGAAACCACCAGGACGCACTCCAACATTTTGCCATTTTGCCTGCACTAAAGGGTTTGGAGTCCCTTTGAGGAAATCTGAGATTGCTTCCCTTCCATACCTAGCATTACAAGAACTTCCATTTCAGCAAAAAAAAAAAAAAAAAAACAAACAAACAAAAAAAAAACAGACATTTCCAAGTAGGCTGGAAGTCAGAAACCTGGATTCTAGTTTGGGGTTCGCTACTCCTTCATACATGACTTTTGGTAAAATAACTGACCTCTCCGAGTCTCGGTTTTCTTTTAAAAATGAAGAAAGAGAAATGTATGGCTCCTAAAATCCTTTTACTCTAAGTAGTGAAGAAGGAAATGAGAAAATGCTGCATTGAGATCCAGAAAATATGAAACAGGTATTAGTCTAAGGTGGATGATCTTACTACCTCTAGAAATTTCCCCGTTCTGACCATGATTTCAAACTGATAGAATGCACATACAAGATTTTAAAAGTGGGGTGGAGTACGGTATGCAGTCAGCACTAAGGAGGCAGAGGCAGGCAATCTCTGTGAGTTCAAAGACAACCTGTTCTACATAGAGAATTCTAGGTCAGCTTGAGCTACAGAGAGACTCCATCTCAAAAACAAAACAAGAAAAAAAAGACAATATTTTAAAAGTCAAGAAGGAAGAGTTTTTATAGAAACAGGCCCATTTAATTGTCTGAGAAAAAATTTTCAGTATTGATATGTCCCATGTTATACAAGAGCAAGGATCTATAGACTTAATCAATCTGTCCCTCACCAAGGTTTTATATGCAAACACACATGTCTCCCATCACACTGTGTACTGAAAGCTAGTGACCAATGTTATTACCAATCTGGAGACTTTGGGTAGGTGATCATGACAAAAGAGCAGAATTTCAAGGATACATCATGCCTCATAAAAGCTGGCCTCCTTAGCCCTTAAAGAATGTGATATTTATGAACCAGGAAGTGGGATTTTACTAGACACAAAATCTGCTCATGCCTTCATCTTGGAGCTCCAAGCGCCCAGAACTCAGAGATGAATCTCTGTTGTTTATCAGCTAACATACCTAGTATTTTGTGACATCAGTCTGAATACACTAGGTCCCTGTGCTTTTCTCATTCTCATTTCAGGAGAAAACACCAACACCAATGTTAATTTTAGATCTGGAAACTTTATCAGCCTGGGTTGAAAATATGACCCTGACTTAAAACACCTGGAGTCAGTGGTTGTCAACCCAGACTGTGACTCTTTGACATTCCGTTTATGCTCTTAATGGCAGATTGAAAGACAGTGTGCAGAAACTGTTTGATTTTATTTTTACAGGCTCAACCATTGTAGGTAATTAGGATTCACTGCCTAATTAACTTCAAATGGCTATACAGAGAATAACATAATTCTGTTATTTTCTAAATATCAAAGTTTATCCACACAATAGAAACAAAATTATGCATAACTGAAGATCTCACCACTTGTCCATGTTGAATTGTTGGTGAAGTGACATCCTCTTAGAATGATAGAATATTCATGACTTGCCCTCTCTTTACAAAGAAGATCTAAGAGGGCCCCACAGGTTAATGACTACAGCAGGCCTCCTAACTATTTGGTGATGAAGACAGGTCTTGAAGAAACTCTTGTGGCAGATTAGTGTTCTTTCAAATTAGTCATTGAATTCATGTTTAATCTATCCTATATTCATTTTATGGAGAGATATTACTTCTGCTTTATTGATCTTGGTTTATTGATTTGGAGTCAAGGGCCTTTCTCACACTGAATGGCAGAGGGGCAGGGTTAATAAGAGAAAAGGGAGATTCCTTTTTTTAAAAAATATACTGGGATGTTTATCTATTTATTATAATCTGCCTATAAGCCAAGCTTATAAAATGATGACTTCTAGAGACCAGTGGTTGGTATAAATTAAATCAGAAAAGATATGTTGCTTAGGGTTATGATACTCTGAACAATTTATAACACAGTAAGACCTAACAAGCACTCCAGAGTGTTGAGAGGACCTAGCTCGCCTTGAGTAAATTCTAGGCCCTGAGGCTGTTTGGTGGTGGGTACCCACAGGGGCCAAACCTCCCAAGGACCAAGGAAATTCAAGATGAGCTACACCCCAGGGTCCAGTCTCACTATAGAGAAACCAAGTTCAGACATTCAGGAAGGATATTCTCTACATAAAACAAATTGAAACTGTAAGACAGGAGGCAAACTCTGGGAAATTTTAAAAAATGTGAAAAAAATTTGAGTTGATCTCTATAACCATCAGAGTTTATGGTTTACTTACCACCTCTTGGTCTCTTGAGTTCACATTATGAATGAGTAGTAGACTAGTAAGATATAGATTATGTATCTCAGCATTTTTCTCTTTCTTCTTTTGCAAGATAGCATTATAAATCAGATCACACTATTAGCAGAGATGGGAATCACACTGGAATCCTCAGTAAGGGCACCTACAAGGGTGATCATCCCCCTCTCTCTTAAGAGAGTCTTTGGAAGAGGTAGCTATGGGGAAAAGTTCAGTAGGAGATGTCACACTGCTCTCTGGCCTAGTAGCATGAGTCTAGCAGTAGACTGACCTTTAATGTCCTTATGGGTAACAGCCCAAGCCTTCTGTTTTACAGACTTCCCACCCGATGCCCACAGCCCAGAACCCCTTGCAGTCTATACTCCATAAGTGACAGCATTGTCCCTGGCCTGATCTAAATCTCTGCTGAGTGACACTAAATTAACGTATCAGTCTGCCTGCCATCTCAGTCTCAAGCACAGTATGGTAAGTGGGTAGCCTCAAACCAAGGCTTACTACTACAGAAAATACTGATGTACTGGGTCTGTGTCCATTGATAGAGAAAGACTTGGCCCAGTTACTGTGCTTGGATACAATTTACCAAGGTCACCTGTTTCTCAGACACCACATTACCAATAAGAAATGAATCATCCTCCTCCCCACACCCTTGTCACCAAAGCCTAGTATGGAGAAGGAAGATGCTGTATAAGACAGATGAAGAACCATCAGATATTTTGCTCACTAGGATGGGGATGTACAGGTAAAGAGGGGCATGCTGGAATATTTGTATTCCTGGGACAGAATGGACAGAACAAGTATATTTATTTTCTGACAGCATAAAGGATGCTTCTGCTTCAGGATGAACACATTAATTAATTAATGGATGAATTAATTAACTGCACAATTCTAAGAGGGAACACTGGTCCTTGACATTAACCACTGCTTTTTTTTTTTTTTTTTTTTTTAACAAGTACCATCTTCACACTAGCTACCTAACCTTAGCTAGAACTTTAGGAAAGCTTTGTCAAATGCAAGCTGGTTTGATCTGGACTGTTTTCTAAAGATGCAGGTTAGATATGCCATCCACAGTCTCTATAATAGGCTCATCCTATGTTACCAATGCTAGGACTCAATGCTTAATATTATGTGTTATGGCCATTTGGAAAAAATATTGAAGAAAAATTCACGGGTTCTAAAAGCTTACCTCCAATCTTAGCCATGTAATCTTTACAAGAAAACTGGGGAGAGCCTGCTCTTTTGTTGTTTTAATTCCTCAAACCTAGTTCATTGTAGGAACTCAATTAACAAAAAGGAGAATGGGATAGAGTGCCAAGGTTATGTCGTCTTCCCTATGAACTACCTTCAGAGGCTTCAGGAGATCAAACAGTAAAAACTGCTTTGAAAGCACTACACTGCTCAGTAAGGTTAAGAGTTTTGTTAGATAAAATGAAATGTCACTGTATAAAATTTTCAAAGAATAAGTTAAATTAAAAATGATAAAATGTCACAATATGAAGTTTTGTTGTTCTTTTTTTAAAGAAAAAGACAGTTTGTCATTAGAAGAATCCAGATTTTCCTTTAAGAAACAAGACCTCATACACTGCCTTCACATGGTGTTGGGTCATAGCCCTTCTACTTAGGCTCTGGAATAGAAGGGCTTGTTTTCTTTGAGTCCCTCAGGGCCATGCTCCCTTGATGGGAAGGGAGCAAATATGGCCGCACTGCAGCTTCCAAAGTAGGCTTTCCCCCTCTGTAGAAGTAAACACTGCTAGAGGCACAGGTGTGAATTCTGGGATGGGAGTGCAATTAACTGTGAAACTATTTTGTTAGAAACATAAGGTATTTATACAAAAGTTGCACAGAAAATGCTATACACTAATGGGAAAGTTTATGGGTATGTATGTGTGTGTGTGTGTGTTTGTACTTGTTCATATGTGGAGGCTTATATGCATGTAGTTTACACATGTGAATAGTTTACACATGTGTGAATATGTGTGGAGGTCAGAGTTCAGGCTAAGCATCTTCCTCAATTGTCATAGACATGGTCTCTTGGTGAACTTGGAGGTTGCCAGTTCAGCTAGAGTGCATGGTCAGAAAGCCCCCAGCAATCCTTGCTCCACCTCCCCAAACCTTGGGTTACAGACACCCTCTGCCATGCTTGGTTTTTTACACAGATGTTGAGGATCAGAATTCATGTCTCTATAACTTGTGTACAGCAAGTACTTAACCAACTAAGCCATATTCCCAACCCCAAACACAAGTTTTAATGAAAGAGGAACAATTAGATAAGTTATGGTTAATCTACACGACAGAACTCTTGGCAGCTTTTGAAAGTCAGATTATGAAGTTTTTATTTTCAGATAAGGGCTTACTCTGTAGCTCAGACCAAACTACAACTCAGTATGCAGTCCAGGCTCATCTCAAACTCATGAGGATTCTATCTCTGCCTCCTGAATGCTGAGATTACAGGGATGAACTGCTGTACCTTACTTAAGTATTTTTTTTTTAATTAGCAAAGGAAAGGTTTATGACAATATTGTAGGAGGAAAATTGCAAATTACATTCAACTTTCCTATAATGTCTGCACATACATCTACATGTAAAGTTGATACAAGGGTGGAAGGATAGATGAATGGAGATAGAGACAGCTGTAGGGAAAAGGGATGAGGAAGACAGTTATACAGATACAGAAGTCGCTGTTTCACAAATCAGTTTTTGTCTTTATTTCTGTAGTTCAAAACTATGCCTTGATCCAAAAGCAATTTAAAGTTGCTTACAAAACAAATACAAGATAAAATTAAATTTGAGAAAGTGTAAGCAGATGAGGAATGAATATGAGAAAGATAGGAGAGAGCCTGCAGGGGGGCTGCTGTGTGAAACACATTCTGTGAAGCCTTGTGTATCAGAGGGAGATAAGCCATAAATTTGCCCCAGAGCTTCCTAGCCACCAGTACAAAAAAGGAGATACCGTAGACTATGTGGCTCATGAAGAAAATAAAGCGTTAAGAAGAAAATAGCAACCACAAACCACATTATTACATTTAAAAAAATAAGGAGCAAACTTTTCCCATGATGCGCTGCTCAGGAAGACGTTGTAGACAGTGACGGATGGTAGGGACAATGTTTGATGACCTCTATTGGCCAGCCAGCAGCTTACAGAGGTCCCCAGTAGCCTTTGTGTAAACTGAGGGCAGAGGACCAGGGCATAAGAAAACATAACAACAGCTACATGCTGGATGGTTACCAATTGCCTGTCTCTGTGCTAAGTGACTGACCTACATTCCCTCATCTCATCCTCACAAAGTACACAATATCATTATCATACCCTGTAAACCCAGATGCAGGTATGGAGGAAGCTCAGATTCAATTACCTACCACATGGTTGGACCACATATCTAGCCTAATTTACCATTTGGATCTACTGTTTCTGGTCCAGGAAAAAAAAAAAAAAGTAATTTGCCCCACAGACAAACTGCACAATATCAAAATGCATTTCAGTGCAAACAGCTATATAGGATCACTGTCCTCTTTATATCTTGCAAACATTTGACAATGACTATGTTCACTTTTAAGTACCCAGTCTTTGAAGTCCTAGAACTGCAAAGTTCACTTGCCTCGAATGATTTCAAATTATCTCTAGAAGTTCTTGAGGCATACCTTTCTTTCTACCTGAGCACAGATGTGACCTGGTCCTTATAATGAAATTCCTATAACTCAAATGTAAAAACTATTGAAATCAAGTCATGTTTACACAGCTATGTACAGCTTTTTATGTGGTTGCTGAAAATTTAAACTCAGGTACTCATGTATATAGAGCAAGTCCTCTGACCCACTGAGCCATTTTCCCAGCCCCACTAAATCAACTCTGATCACTTTACTGAGCCCTTATCACAGAGGATGCCCCTTTGCCGCCTTAAATTAGTTAATCCTAACTATATCCCCTTCATATGCTTTCTTATACCCAATAGATACAGGGGGATATCAAGTCCTAGGAATTTTAAAGAAACCAGACAAAACAATATGTACTAGAATTGGTGATGTTGATTGGAAATAAGTGCTCTGGTGAATTCAGACTTGAAGTATAAACAAGAATATCTTTTGTTCTTAAAGATACTTTTCCAAAGTGTGTCAAAAGCAGACACAGTGTGAGTAGTAGTGTAGGCTATTTCTAAGAAGTGAAAGGTAACTAGAAACCCTTGTGAGACAGAGCAAGTAAGCTATTTCCTGAAACTGCTCACAACAGGACAACAATGGAAATTAAATGCTCAAGTGATATTTTATTTAAGTACACTGAGATCTATCCTTGAATGAAATAGCACTCATCTATAGTAAATTGAGTGTCAAAATATTTATTAACTTGAAAATATTTTTGATCTGACATAGTTAAAATGAGAAAAGTGGGCTACGAAGTAATCATATAACATGACCTCATTTCTGAAGTACGTTAAGACAAAATTGCTCAAGTAAAAGATAATCTCTGAATATTAACAGCAACATTTTCTAGGAGCGAGGCACCACCAGGAACTTCCATGTCCATTTCTCACTCTACATTTATCATGGTATTTATAGTAAGACTGCATCAGTTTGTGAGAAAAAGAAAAATGATTTACAAAGAGATGCTAATATGATAATATATATCCAAAGTTCAATTTTGCATCTCTACCTCTACAGGAGAGAAGAACCAAGATCTGAATAAAAAGGTTAATCAAGTTGGTCAGAGTACTCTTCTATATTTATCTGCGACATTGCCATGGGTAAAGTCAAAGATTTAAATATATATCTCAGCAGATGGGGTTTATGTAAACTCTTTTTCTCCTCTCTCTCTCTCCCTCTCCCCCCCTCTCTTTCTCTCTCTCTGCGTGTTATACATATGTTTGTCAGTGGAGGAAGGCTGCATGTTCTTCTAGATGATTGCCCATACAGAGGCCAATGGAGGATGTCAGGTGACCTGTTCTATCTGTCTGTCCCTTATTCCCTTGAGACAGGGTTTCTCACTGAATTAGGAACTTGCCCACATCTTAGACAGACTGAATGGTGAGTGTGTCCTAATAACCCTCCTGTCTCCCCCATCTACCTCTAAGCACATGCAGTCCCATCTTGCTTTTACATGGGTACTGAGGATCTGTACTCAGGTCCTCATGTTTACACAGCAAGTGTTCTGACTAAATGATCCCTCTCACTCCAATCCCAGAAAACACCTGCTTAAGTGTAGGTCTACGCCTTCAGGAATGCCCACCTACTGGTTCCAGAAATGTAACCCAAAATGTTTACTCTTTAATAGCTGTGTGTTAAAAACTGGAGTTATGACTGAAGAGAGGTGTGGAAACCAAATACTTTTAAAAAATATTGTATTAATTAATTATTATTGTTATATGTGTATGACTTTATTGCCTGGAGGTAGGTAGGTACCCTGGTGTCAGGCAGTACCAATGGAAGTCAGAAGAGGGCACTGAATGCCCTGGAACTGGAGTTACGGATGGCTATTGCGTTATTGCCATGTGCGCGCTAGGAACTGAACCCAGGTCCTCTACAAGAGCAGCCAGAACTCTTAACCGCTGAGGCATCTCTCCTGCCCACCAACTGCATTTTCATGCTTGCAGGAAATTTCCTTTCACCCAATTGTCGACCGTCTTTCTTTTCACAGGAGCACACCTACTCTAACACACGCAAAAGTGGTTTATTATAGCTTTTACGCAAGCAGAAAGCATTTGGTAATCAAAGTTAATTCTTCTCCCACATGAATAAATGTACTTAGGACTTGTCTATCACTAGAAAGCCTCAAAGGAATGAAAGATATAAATTGATATGATTTTAGTTCTAAACTGTTTTTAAAATATGTTCCAGCACATGTAAAATCCAAAACTAATGACTGTCAACAGGCTTTTGTCCCTGAAAGCTGCTTATGTGTGTTACTGAATATAAAGATGGATCCTGGTCTTTCCTCTAAAATAACTCCCAATAAAGTAAAGTTACCTCATTTCTTTCCTGTAGGTCTGTGAAAATTTTCATCCTTTCAGGCCATGGAAACCATAGATATGATCATGCTCTCCTACAGACAAAACCTACACAAAGCCCTTACACATAGAATCCAGTTTCACTCCATATTCTCCATTACTCATGAAAGGATTTGAATGTCCCAGGACATGGCTGTCATTTTTTTCCACTCAGTGGAAACTTTAGCTGCTGTGTACTGGAAGTGACCTACTAGACTGCCTACAAAATGCTGTCTCCTGGCTCAGCTGTTTTCTACTCAGTCGAGTACTCAGGGTATATTTCTCTTCTCACCTTCCTACTTCCTGTAATGTCCAGAGGATTCTGCTCCTCCATGAATCACTCTTATCCATTATGATTTGTTCCATGTACTGTTTCTAACAGAAAACAAGACATTTGAAAGCGAGGTCTGAATTGTGACTCTCCAGTCTCAGCATTCCGTATGGCCTTTTCTCAAAATTTAAGGCCCAGGGAAGTCTGTTTTACTTGGATCAAAAGACTAAGTCAGACAATCAAAGAGGGTGAGGAAACCCTAAGCGTGAAATTAAAAGAAGAAAAATAGAGTCAGTTGAAGGGGCTAGCCCCACTCAAGAGTAAAATGCTGTCATCTTAAAATCTGATCTTGTGACCAAACTTTTCTTCTGTTTTACATATACTGTTAGTGACAGAAAAAAATGAACAAATGAGATAGTGACACTAAAATTTGCATGCTGCTAGGAGAAAGTATAGTGTTGGTATATCTACATACTAATATTGAGACACCAAGACTTTAAATTAAGATAACTGGCATCTTGTTTTAAGCCTAATAATCATTATCAACTAGCAATATATGCTTCTTTTCTCACTTTTCACATATTTTGTCACCTTGCATTTCTCTAAGCTTACTCCATGGGGTAGGTAGTAGAAGAGAACAAAATAAAAGAATTCTCTAGTCAAAAACTTTGAAGCTTGTTAAATAGAAAATTGCTTTTTTGCAGTGCTCTCTAGGTCCTTAAAATATTGGCATATATTTTAAATACTTATGACTACAAATAATTTCTCAAATCAGATGACTATAAGACTCTTGTTGCTACTGTATCTCCTGGGAGTAGTGTTCTTTGAAACCGTATTAGGAAATGAAATTCTACAAACTAAATCAGCTATCATCTTCCTCTCTGATAAATACAGACTCCCAAAGAAATGGAGTGAGGTTCCCTGGGGTGTCCATAGCACACAGCACACACTCCAGTCAGGAATCACAGGCATTTGACCTTTGGTACTTGTTCACTTTGAATATAGCTACACATAGCAGTTTAGTACTTGAAATGTAGCTAGTCTGCACTGAGATGTTATCTAAATATAAAAAAGACACCGAAGTTTAAATTTTAATATTGAAATATTAATATTCTACTAAAAGATTTATATTGAAAATAGACAAATGGTAATATTCAAGATACATTGAGTTGACTGAAATATATAAATGAATGTCTTCTCTTTTTAATTCTTTTTACTATTTTTAAGTAGGCTCTAGATAGTTTATAATTGAAGATGTATTTGGTTTTAAATTTCTTTGGACAGTTCCTTTGTGAGGTATAAGTGAGTTGGTTATTTCAGACCACCTTAGACTTTGTTCATTCAAAGTCCATATAGTTTTTTAAACTTTTATTTATAATTAGTGTGTGTGTGTGTGTGTGTGTGTGTGTGTGTGTGTGCAGACAGCTCATTCCATGGCCCCATTGTGGCAGTCAGAAGACAATTTTCAGGAGCTGGCTTTCTCCTTCCACCTTGTGGGCAAGGTTTCTGCTTCCTGTTGCTGCGTTGCATACTCCTGGCTCTGAGCTCTAAACTTTTAAGATGAAAGGAAGAGGAAGCTGTGAAAGATCTGAGGTGTAGGTGTTAACAGACAGAACCTGACCAGATAATTTTACATGTAAGACTCTGAGCATTTAAAAACAGGCTAGTGAGTATGATCAGAGGAAGAGAGAAAGCACTAACTAAAAAGAAGATCAAAAGTTCTCATAAGGTTGAACTAGTGACAAAATAACTAGGATGATCAACTTATAAAGAGTTTAACTCTTGGTTTCAAAAATATCAGTTCTTCGCTGATTGGCCCTGTGGCAAGGCAGGGCATCATGGAAGGATCGCATAGCAGAGACACCCACTAGCCTTGTTGTAGTCAGGAAGCAAAGACAAAACAAGCGGCATTTGGGTCCCAATAGTCCCTTCAAGGACATGTTTTTAATGACTTAACTTCCTCCCATTAGGTCTTATCTCTTGAATTCCACCACTACCTAATTTACTATGTGCTGGGACCAAAGACTTTAAAACAAAGACCTCTGGGGAAAACATCAAAACCGCAATAACTGGGATTGATGTATTCAACAAGTTTCATTCCTTTCATTCCATACTTTATTTTATAAACAGATATCCTCTTTTGGACATTTTTGGAAAAGGATGTTCAACTTCAGTACAAGAAAATATAACTGGGTAAAGGAAGGGGGCATAGAGAAAGTGTTCCTGGTTTCCTCACTTGTAGCTCAAGCCTTCAGTCTTCCACACAGCCCTCTCAAACCTCATTCTCAACCTCCTGGGCAGGCATTCAACAAAAGATTTCACGGAAGAAAAGAATGTTGCACAAGACTGTACAAGAGCATTTTAGCTTAGTGAAGACAGTTCTGCTTCAGTAGGAAAACACTTCTCATGACTTTTCCCTTTTGAAAGAAGGAAGAAGCTAAAGACAACTAAGATGACTTTGGAAATGAAATTTCCCAGACAAGGAAGTCTTTTTCATACTTGGTTACCATATAATCATGGTGGAAAAAAAAATACCTTTGATTCCTGACATAATGTCAGCAATATCTGAACAAGACGGATGAGAAATGCATAGACTAGCATCTGAATTTGACTTCTGTAGAGATCTGTTTAGAATAGAAATGAGGGAAATCTTATGAATTTACTAGGGGACAACAAAATGAGTCTAGATTGGAACCTTTAGAAGAATACTAATGGCAACGGAAACAGCATTAGATGTCATTTATTAGTCTTTCCCAGATGGGGGAAGGGCTCATTGACATGTTGGTTGATACAGTTGTTCAGTACATAAAAGTCTGTTTCAGACTTTCCAGGTGCCTTTAATATATCTGGAGCACTGCAAGGAAGCATTCAGCAGTGTCTACCTGAAGACCATCCATGGATTTGAATATTTGTAGTCATAGGTAATAAAGACCAAACATTAATTTATGACGTTCAATACCTATTTCAGTTTTTAAAGAGATTAATACAAGATGGAGTTCCAAGTAAATTACAGTTTAAACATTAAAAATCATTCTATATCTGTTTCATCCAACTAATCATTACATGAGCTCAACCTTGAAGTCTGAATCAACTTTGGCTTAGTTTTGGATGAATGAATCTCTACTCAATTGTGAGTGTTCATTAAAATAGCCCCAGAAAGTTTCTGAGGTGAATTCTGCCACTTCAGAATAAAATAAAAATGATTTTCCATGTTAAGAATAAACTACTAGAGTCTGAGGAGTTCTAGGTAATACCTAAAGGTAAGCATGTGGGGGAAGCATTGCTATCACTAAATGTGCAATTTTTAAAGAGCAACTGGTTATGTCAATTGATGTATTGGAAATTGTATGGAGGAAAAGTTGTGAGTCTCCCCATCACATAGGTGAATCAGAAAACTGACAATTTAGCTATCGTTTACTCCAACTCCTTCAACTTTCATACAGGAACATTGAAATCGAGTCTGGCAAATGAAATATCCTTCTCTTAAAAAATTATTCTAGTCATCTATCATAGAGTTGGAACGGTATTGCAATTGGGAAATGAGTTGTAATGGAGTCAGAACATAAGAATGACTGCTTTTTTCTACAAAATGCTTAGTTACTTAACGTGTTTCCTTTGTTTCTTTGGGATACTTTAAAGTCACTGATGAAACAGGTGCTATTCATTGTTCAATCTTTTTCTCTAAAACATGGAGTAAGAAAAGAAATTTAAATCTCTTCCACATACAGATTGTTTTAAAAAAGCAGTTCTGTTGATGGGTCCAACAGAATGTTCACTGTTGTCTAAACAATATTTATGTTGGTTTGTTGACCTTGAAATATCTAATTAGATACAAAGTAATTTGTTTTAAAGTCTTGACTGACTGTCATTCCAAAGTTGCTTATTGACTAGCTATCTGCTTGTTTACTTAGTTGGTTAGTTGGTTGAATGTTTGATTAGTTTCTTGGTTGACTTCCTGGTTATTCTTAACTTGGCCTGCCTAATATTTTGAGGAAGAATGTTAAAATGTATGTCTATATGTATATATACATAGATACATTTATATACTGCAATACATACATTATGTATCTATACATAAAATAATAATTAAAGAAGAGGTCATGAATCTGAGAAAGAAGAGTTGGCGGGGAAGAAGAGTGGAGATGGTGCAGATACATTACTCCTGTATGAAATTTTAAAAATCAAAAATTTAAATTTAAAGAAGTAAAATCTTCAATTCCAGTAAATTTGAAAATGTCTTTTGAAGATTTTGGACACAGTATTCATTCTATGGAAACAAATAGAAAAGACAGATAAATTAAAACAAACTATCAAACAGACATGTATCATAAGGAAGCAGATAATTAACAATCAATAAAGATTGCAGAACTCTCAGAAAGGTAGAGTCTTATAGACGAACACCGAGGACTTCAGCTACCAATGGAGTAATTAATCCTGAGTATAAATTGAAGGCTGGAAACCTAGCCCAGACACTCAACTAATATCAATAGGCATAACCATGCAGTGTTATGCATCCAAAACCTAAAAGAAGAATGAGTGAGCAGAAACAGAGGTAAGGGAATTGGAGTCAGCAAGTAGAGACTTTAAAGCAAAGTTCATGAGTGTACTAAAGAAATTATGTTCATAATAAACAAAGGAAATTTTCAGTCATAGCTAAAATCTGTAAAAATAATTTATGTGTGTAATGTATATGTAAATAAAAGAACTCAACGAATGAGCTTCACAACAAATTAGACAGAATAAAATACAGAATTTGTGAACTGGAAGATTGATTAATAGAAAACATTCAGATTATAATTTAGCAAGGAAAAAAAATTAAGGAAAACTGTAGTCAAGATAATAAATAATTTCCTTGCAAGATATTGTTTATTTGTAGATAGTAACAATATTCTACGCATAGAAGATGGAAAAAAAATCTACATAACCTATTAGAATTAAATACTTCAGCAAAGGTTACTGGCTATAATTATATTGTAACAATCAATCATACTTCTGCATATTAGAGACAAATGATGAAAATTTGAAATTCAAATCCTTTAAAAATGTTCTCAATACACCTCATCTAGGTACACCTTGGATGAAAGATGTTTAGCCACTAAAGGAAAGGCACAATGGTGACTTTCTTAGACTAAGGATTTACCAGAGGTGACAGAGACAGGAGCACACTTCTGGACACAGATACTGTCTTTGCAAACAGAGACTGAGTTATCACCCCTACTCTTGGTTTTCTCATAACAGGGGAGATATTGTAAAGAGTCTTCTAACGTATTTAATTCCACATTTATGTCCTTGACCTCCTTCTGCTCTGGTTCTCATTAAATCTGTCTTTTCAGAGCCCCCAGTAATCTATTTTTGACACATAACTCCAACCACACTTTAGTCTTCATGAGCTACCATCTGCCCATGGGTCTCTCTAGCAGCCTGAAGGTTGATATTGTACATCTTTTATGGCTGTGCAGCCAAGTCTCAACACAATGCTAGTCAAGGTTTGCCATCTGAATAGATGAACAGTGAAAGCATCAAAATGGAAATTTTTGTTCAAAAATATTACAAAGTAAAATTACAAAATTTGAACAGGTTGGGAATAAAAACGATACAGAAAAACAAAAGATGAGCAAGTCAATGGTGAAAAAACTCAGAAGCACAAGGAGGTTGACAAGGCAGTCAGGGGACAAGAGCTACTACTTAACTGTGGCATAGGAAACATGTCCACCTGTTTTTCAGCACAGGGCGAGTAGAAAAGAGGGGTGAGTCAACTCATTTATCACAGACGTTCTGGCTAAATTCCCTTCACCTTATCATATCCCTCTTTTGAAAAGCAAACCATCATTTCCTAGGGAATTTGACTCAGCATTGGTATAGTTGGTACATGTGTAGCCATAATGTCAGTTCTCCATGTCTCAGTGTTGCTAAGCCATATAAAGGTAAGAAGACAACACTACAATTAGACTGACAGGAAAAAAAAATCTTGAGTCCTTCACAACAGGAGAGATATTGTAAAGGATCTTCTAAACCATTTAATTCTACACCGGTAAGAAATCATGTTTAATTGAGTATATTCACTAATTTTGTTCACTTACTGAGTGTAGCACATATAAATTTAATCATGGGATTGCAAAGCTGGGGCAAGATAATGAGCTTCCAAAGGTAAGGTTAAATCTCAGGTGGCTACATAGTTAGTAAGAAGTATCACTCTATATAATTTACTTAATTTTTTTGTTCCCAGTTATTTTCTATTTATTATTTTTATTTTATGTGCATGTATTATTTTATGTGCATGCATATTGCCTCAGTATGTCTAAATGCACCCATGTCATGAGATGTTCTTGGCTGTCAGACAATGGCATTGGAACTGCAGTTTGGATGGCTTTTAGCCACCATGTGGGTGCTGGGAATTGAACCTGGGTCCTCTGCAAAAGCAGTCAGTGCTCTTAACTGCTGAGCCGATTCTCCAGCCCCATATTTCCAGTTATTTTATGAAACACAATATAATTATATCTACCTAGGAAGATTGCTGTAAGTTTTCAATGGGATAATACTCACAAAACCCATAGTATATTGCAAGTGTACTCATAAAAATGAGTATAATAGAGCTGGGAACAATGATGCATGCTTATAACCCCAGCAGTTGGGAGTTGGGAGGTGTATGCAGTAGTCAGGAGGATGATAGGTTTAAGGTCATTTTGGGATACATAGTGAATTCAAGACCAGCCTCGGCTATATAGACTCATCTAAACAACAGCAGCAACAACAAAACTAAAAAAAAAAATAATAATAATAATAAAAAACCTCTATAATATAAATCAAATAAAATCTTGGATTCATAATGAACTTATTCCAGAGTAATATCATATTTAAAAAGAAACAAGGAGTATAAGAATATAGTTTAGTGGTAGAGTTCTTACCTAGCTTGCCTGAGGTCCTAAATTCAATTTCCAGTATCAAAAAAAGAAAGAGAGAAAGAGAAGGAGAGTGGAAGAAAGAGACAGAGAAAGAGAGAGGAAGGGAGAAATATAGAAAAAGATGAAAAAAATAAGAACAGAAAATGAAAAAAAGAAAAAAGCCAGGAATAGTTTAGAATCATGGCAGTTCAATACAGGAAGCATAGTACAATAGTCCCTGATGTAACGATGGTTGAACTTTACTGTTTGGGGACTTTACAGTGTTACAAAAGAAATGCACATCAAGTATAAACCATATTTGAACTAGGGTTTCTTCACAGACTAGAACAGGTGATGACAGTCTCTCCTGATGACGTGAGTCAGTGGACTCTCTTGATGCTGGACAGCCCTGTAGCCACCAGAGGACTCACAGATACCTCGTGGCTGAGTATCCACACTATTGTTAAGTGAATTCTCAATAGGCTGGGTCATTCCAATGGGTTTATTGAAGCAGAACCTCCTTTGTATGTTGAAGAGTGTCTACATTTAAATTCCTTATAGTCTGAGAAATTTTCTTTATGGGGCAAAAAGTATACATATTTATTCTTACCTTTTCATCATCAACAAACTTCACGTTACCTTTTGATTCTTCTCTTCCATTCTACTAACTTACATTGTCCATATAATTGAGGTCAAACAAATAACTGAGGTCTAGGAATTGGATCTAAACTCTTTGCTTTTCTAATTCTTTTAATCTCTTCATTTTGTAAGTTTCAGCCTTTCTGTATATTCTCACAAATGAGGTATTTCTTCTCTTGAAACGCAGAGAACAATTCACCATTTTTCATGACACTGAACCTGTTTCAAAATTATCTTTCCAGTTGAATATTAACTGCTTTTATGTTACAAGTCACATAGACAAAATAGTATATTCTAACAACAATCTTTAGCCTTGTTGTCACCTCAGATCTAAGCTACCGTGTGGCAGGCAGAGGTCAGTTGTGGACCTAGAGGAGAAAATGAAAGCGTGTTCTGGGGAGGTCAGAAAAGCAAATGGAAAAAAAAAAGACTGTGATGTAGACCTCCCTCACATACATTCCACTGATTTGATGAGAACACTCCCAGTGCCTTATGATTAGTTTGCGTACATAAGTCTATGTCTATTTCTCAAACTCTGAAAAAATTGAAAACTTCTTAAAGGTCTTCAACTTCCCTTTGCACCTAGCCTTGCCTTAAACATGAAAAGGTCACAGCACAAAGCTGACATATAGAAGGGGGATAATGAAAGGAAGAAAGATGGGATGAGAACCAGATATAATGTGATTGAAGCATACAGTTGAGACCTTTCAGATTAAAGATAGTTTTCTTTGATCAAAGAAAACTGATGGAAGCTTATTTCAGCTCTGGTGACTCTCAGAAGACTTTTAGGCCAGAGGCTTAAATTCATCTATGATGCTTAGAAATAAATTCAAAGGTACCTAACGTTGTGCCAAGAGATCTGAGTTCTGTACTGTCTGCAGTGCTCTGTGCTGAGAACAAAACTAGGCTTCCTTGCTCTATGGAAGGCCAGCTCAGATCTTGGGACCAGTGCTACACTTCAAGAAATAAGAAGCTCTGTTTTGCTATAAAACAAAAGCTCTTATTTATTCACATGCAGTTGTTATTTTCCTCTTTCCTTGTGCATGTGCTACAATTCTCCCTAAACTAATTACCTAATTACAGATGGTGAAAGCGTTTAAAGGATTAAGCTGAGATCCCTCACATGTAATGTGGAGGTAGAGATGTTTATTAACTGCTCCACTGAAAAATAATCCAACCCCCTTTCACTGAATCATTCATTAGTCTGCCTTCTCCGTCCATGCGTTTAACCAGCTTTAATCCCTCCAAGGTACTACTAAATACTACCAGTCATTTATACTAAGCACTTTAATTACTTATATCAGCGATCATGTGTTGACCCTCGTCTCTCCTGCAAACCACTCACGCAGCTTCTTGGGAAAAGAATTGAGCACACATTTCTATTCAGGACCACAAGGCACAGAGTAGCCAATTATTCCTTTAAAGATGGAGTCACCAACATCTCAGATTAGGGCGGACAAAATATGGCCATTCTCATCTTGACATGTGGATGTGATTGATGCTCTTCCTCTCATTATGTTTTGGAGAGCAGGCCATTAAGGGGTATGTAGGGAAGAACAACCTGCTCAGAAGCATGACTTCTTCAAATCTTGAGTCCTTATAAATCATATGCCTCTCCCCAATTGCAGTACCCTCGGGTGATCCATTAATCTAGGTCATGCTATGCAGCAAACAACCCCAAAACCTCTAGGGCACGGTTGTTTATGTCACACACATACAAATTCCTTGGCTTCCCAGCAATGAAGCTGCGTCCATCTGAACATCCCCACTACTTTCCCTCCCTGACAGGAAGGAGAGGGCTAAAGCAAGGCAAATTGGCTTCTCACTGCCTCTGCCTGGATGACAGGTATCACTTCCATGCCCAATTATGTAGAGGGGGATTACAGCACTCAGCTCTTAAGTGTGGAGAGGGAGAGGGAAGGAGATAATAATATCTATGATTAATTTTTACCTGAAAACACTGCGTCCATCTCTATTTACTGCAACTACTTATTGATTATTAATAAAAATACCTTACTTTGATCCAATAAAAACTTGTTTACAAAGAATTTTTGAGTGTGTGTGTGTGGTATGCACATTTATGTAGGTGTGTATAACGTGTATGTAAGCATACTTGCATGTGTATGCGCTCATGCATGGATGTCAGAAATCAAGGTAGTGTGTCTTCTTTGATCTTTGCCACCACTTTATTTGTTGAGACAGGTTCTTTCACTGAATGTAGTATCCATCAAAGCAGCTAGGTTGGCAGGCCAATGAGCTCCAGGGACCCAACAGTGAACTCATTCCCAGGGCTGGGGTTACAGGTGTGCACCATCATGCTGGACTTTTACAAGGCTTCTGGGAAGCCAAACTGGTCCTCATGTTCACAGGGCAGCCACTTTACTGACAGGCCATCTCCCAGTCACTACAAAGCACTTTCTACTGCCTTATGTTTTGTTTGATTTTGTTCTATTGCACTTTGCATCAAAGTCATGACTAAACTCTGAGTGAATGAACAGAATTTAGTGGGGAAGTACCCAACTCTACCACGACTGTGTTTCTACTACAGGCATTCTTAGTTTGGGTGCCATGATTCAAGACCACAAAGATTTTCTAAGTGGCTCTATGTGGTGTTTTCTGTGAGAGGATCCATAGCTTTCGTTGGGGTCTCAGTAAGTTCTTGCTTTGCTGATCTATTGTCTTCTTAAAGGTTAAGGCTTTTCAGTAAGCCAAAGCATGTGCTGAGTGCCTGTCACAGTCACACGTACATGAGAGGCTACTGAGGAAGGAATTTAAGGGAGGCAGGAAAGATGCCGAAGTTCTGCTTCAGCAGATAAAAGATCTTCAGCAATTGGAATGAGGGAAGACAGAGCAACTGGTCCAGCAATGGGGCTTAAATGCTTTAACCAGTGTCAGTAGAACAAGGAAGCAAAACCAGAGTTCAAAAGGAAGCAGGAAGAGCCAGAAGATAACCAATCACTACGCAGTTTTGATTTTGCAAACTGTTGGGGAAATTGCATCTTCTGCCCTTGAAAGGGAGGGAAAGCAAGAAGAAAGAAAGGAGAAAAACAAGGAAGGAGGGAGTAAGGGAGGGAAGGAGGTAGAAAGGAAGGGATGGAGGGAGAGTAGGGGGACTGGCTCAGGCAGGAATAAATTGCCTTTGTTGACAATAAAGCTCAGCATGGGGCTACAACTTAGAACACAAGTCTTCTGAATGTGTCGTTTTCTACCTTTAAATCCTTTAGCCGGTAAGGGTTGACTGTATAAAGAGGAACATCACTCTTGACCTGCCTGGGTTATCTGACCACACTACCCCTAGTAAGAACAGGTGCAAGTGATCAGCTATCCCTCAGCATACTTGCATGCTTTACCTGCACTATGTAATATTTTAATATTTGAAAAAAATAGTGCTTTCAGAATAGATGCAGGAAGGTGTGTAAGTCAGTAAATATGCATTTAGTAACTAAGCATAAAGTAACCTTCCATGTGTTTACCAGGAGAACCAGAAGCCCCTAGGTGTCCCTTTCCTCTCTCCTACCCATTGGAATTGGCTATCCCAACATTCTATTAATAATGACCATGTTTGTCTTTGATCATTATGACCACTAAGTCCATGCATTATCTAATTATTAAAATTACCTAGCCAGTAGTTACCTAGTGACCACCATGTCTGGGGATGAGACTTCCAGAGCTCCAAAGTGCAGAGTTCCATATATTGGCCAGGAATGTATGGGAAGGAGAGAGGTCCAGAGTGCAAACAGGTCTTGTTCTTGACTGCAACTGTGTCCACAGTCCTCAGATATACCACTTGGAAATAACTGATACTCAAGATTTTGAGTCAGTATTATCTCCCAGAGAGTACAGTGGGGCTTATGGTCATATTTGCAGCAAGCCTATGCTTCAGTACAGCCCATTTGACTCTGCTATAAAAAATAAGGAAAAGAAAAATATACCAGACACCCAGAGAGCAACTAACCTGGTATCA
Source organism: Eospalax fontanierii (assembly GCA_035773235.1). NCBI lineage: Eukaryota > Metazoa > Chordata > Mammalia > Rodentia > Spalacidae > Eospalax > Eospalax fontanierii. Next base: position 47,707,170 of record CM069529.1, on the reverse strand, counting down.
CTAGGAATCATTGACTTTTAGCACATTTATGAGAAAAGCCCTGCCTCTGATTTCTATGTGAACAAATCCTTCATTTAAAAAGATTGTTAATTCTGGATGTTGCACAGAATCTCAAAAATAATCCCAAAGTATGAAAATTGAGAAACTCATGCTTAGAGGGAGGAAGTGCTGTTTTCAAGGTCAGACAATTGTGATAAAGTGCAAGCAGCAAAAAGGCTGGGCATATAAAATCACTTAAACGTAGCAAGACTCCAGAAAAGGGGAAGCCACAATGGTTTTCCTTCACATTTCAGGCCAGCCAGTTCCATTGGTTCACAATCTGCTTTGATGAGGTTCTGGGAAGTTAGCCAGGTCACTTCAGGGATTTAGATAAAGCTAACAGAAATAGATTTGCTCTTTTCCCTAAGCCCAATTTTGAGGCTGGAATTGGGTGAACTAGTCAAGGATATCTCACTGTCTCTATATGAATGTCCCAGAAGTCACTGGGCAAGTGTTAATAGTAATTGCTCACATATACAGTGTACACAGCACTCTGCAATCTAAAAAGTACTCTGAAGTTTACAAGGTACTTGCACACCAGTTATCATACATGATTAATGTAATCTTACTCTAGGAAGACACAAGGTTAGCCATTTCATTTCTATTTTTAAACGAAACTGAATTGGAGCACAGAGCCTCTCTCCTGTTCCATAGTCACAAGTCACATTTGGTGACAGAAAACATAGCTAGGGAAACAATGCCACACATTTCATCCTCTACCCCATCATTAGGAGACACTGAAGAATGTTATAAACAGCTATAATGGCTTCTGTCCCAATCATTTCTTCTTCACATGTCTTCAATTCTGCAAACATGAAAAATATTGAATATTCTATAGGAAGAGTTAGATTTAAACACAATACTATCTTAAAGAATTTTTAGAATCATGAATAAGTATCTGATTATCCTAAAACGATTCATGTCATATGATATGATATCTCTGTATATTCACTTCAGCCTGTTACAGCTGCAAGGAGCTTTATAAATAATCTTGGCCCATTTCTCTAATTTGGGGAAGAGGATGAAGAAAATGAAGCCAAGCGAAAGGAAGTAACTTTTCCCAACAGACAGAAATCCATGAGGGAGTCAGGCTGAGCGCTAAACTCCATGAGCAGCAATTCCAAATCTCTTCTGCCCCACTTACCCTTCTGAACCCTTGTCTTCCATTAGAGCATCCCCCAACCTGGTGTGCACTTAAGCAACTCCCACAGATCAGGCTGCAAGGGGCCCATCAGCATTTGTGACTGTGTTCCATTTATTGTGGTTTAATCTCACAGAGCCACCATCTCCTTCAACAACTTCCTACCTGAAATTACCTCTCTCTGAGCATCATGTCCTCACCTGGAAAACTTCAGCAATGCTGTGCCTCCCATCCCAAACTGCTGTGAAAAATAAACAGATAGGAAAATGGAAAGGTTATTGATAGTATTTACCTATGACTGCATTCTGTGCAGTTTTACTGTGCCACCATATCTTTGTGTCTCAGTTTCTCCGTCTGTAAAAGGGACATAATTTAGTCTCAGACAGCTCAGTGATATCGTGCTGCTATGTACAAGAACCTCTCCTGATCTCTAATAAAACACATTCTGCTTACCAATGCCCTCGTCAGTTAGTCTTTAATATTTCATTGATCCACATCAATCATATTTTTACTTCTTTAACTAGCATTTCTTTTGCACTTACTATGTGCCCAGCACAATAGAAAGAGGCAACACACATAAGAAGACCCAGTCCCTGCCTTCCAGAAGAAGACACCTGCACAACAAAAGGACAACAGCACCAATAAAATAGAATGGTGATAGAAGGGCAGCTCAAACAGCTCGAGAACGATTTGTGCCATTCTTCGACTGTCCCATTAGCAAAGCAGATTTCCTACTGCCTTGGGACTGAACAAAATAAAAGACACTAATAATGAGAACATCTCTCCTGCTCCTTCCAATTAGCACAAGGGAATTCGACTCCAGCAGGCCTCTTCCAGAGGCTGAGGCAGGTTAAGCCTTCCTAGTTGGCCTAGAAGAGTTAGTAGCTTCTAGGAATCTTCTTTTCCATCTGCATTTCGTTTTGTACCAGTCCCTCCTCAGAGTTGTTTGTACACCTGTCTTTGCTCTCACCATTCCAGAAAGCCATGAATTGTGTCATTAATTTTTCCCTTCCTTTCTTTCTGTTCACACATATACTTCATATAATAGCAATAGATGTATTTATGGATATAGGCTGAATTGAAAGAAATTGACTGCCTGACAAGGGATGGGCTTGCCAACTTTCAGCCTGGTTTCGATCTTTGCATGTCTCTATAGCTCTATTAAGAACAAATGTAAGCTAAGGAATGTGACTAGAAGGAGCCAGGACCTGATTTTACTCCATTCACAAAGCAGCTAGGAGGCTTCAGACAGGCCTGCCAGAATGTATTTAGCAGCCATCATCATTACAAACACAGACATGAATATACACACTATAAAACAGTCAAGAGCAAATAAATATGGAGGAGGCTGATGAAATGGTAAAGAAGGTGTCTTGGTTTCTTTTCTGTTGCTGTAACACTGTGACAAAAGCAACTTAAGGGAGAAAAGGTTTACATTATCTCACAGTTCAGGTTATAGTTTATCACCAGCAAGAAAGGCAGAGTGACAGGAGCTTGAAGCATCTGGTCACATCACATCCATAATCAAGAACAGAGCAATGGACACATATGCTTGTGCTCCTTGTCTCCACGTTATAAGTCCAGTATCCTCTGACCAGGAATGATCCTACTTAGAGTAACTTGGCATTTCCCCATCAATTAACTAATTAAGACAATTCCCCATAGGCATGTCCAGAGGCCTGCCTCCAGGTGGTTCTAGATTTTGTCAGATTGACAACACTAACTTTCACAAGTTTGGTTTAGATCTGGTGACTTCTCACTCTTCCTCCATGCACTATGATATTCCATTTCTACAGTCATACAGTCACCCAGGGATATCTTGACTGTAAAACCTCTCTATAATCTGAATTCCCAACCCATAACATGCTCCAGACATTCTCCTCCTTATGGATGCCTATATCCACGGGAGGCTAATATATAGATGCATAGCAACTTTCAAAACCGAAAAATACCTCAGACCTTTCTCTTAGGTTCTATGATCCAAGTATGGAAAGAACTGAAGAATGTTAGTTTTAAAGATGCTCTGTGTTCTAATGTAAGTGGTAAGGCCCAGGATAGAATCAGACCTCTATTTAATACAGTGGTGAACAGAGGTCCAAGTTGCACCTGCTAATTCAAAGCCAGTCAGATATTTCCAGACCGAGAAAGGCTCAAATCTCTTGATTCTTACTTTAGGGTTTCATTAGGGAAAAAGAATGGACAAAAGGTAAAAAACCTATATCTTACCAGTCATCTTCCTTTTATTCCAAACAGAAGCCATAGTAGAAAAAAAAAAAAGGAATACTTTTAAAGTCTTAAAAGCAAATACCATAATCAAGAAAGAGGATTTTTCTCTGAATATTTAACTTCCTTTTGAAAGCAAGAAAATAAAAAGACACAGAAAGTGAAATGGCTCCAATTTTCTATTAAATCGTCTTGTGAATTAGGTAAGAGATTCTGCCAATATTTCAGCCTGGAAGGAGACTGCTTGAGGGTTTTTATGAATAGCTGCTGTCATCCAGATGGAATTCCCCTTTACTTTTCAATCATGTGTTATTATTTGTAATATTTCTAAAATCACTTGGAGATAATAAACTTGAAAAATCAAAGTCTCACGGATGCATGGGGTTTTTATTGTAAAATAAACAGCAGGGCAGAAGGAAATTGTTAGTGTTTCATTTTAGTTAAGACATCTCATATTGATGGAGGTCCACAAGAGCAGGAGGCAATATATCCACATTTCAAATTGGTGGCATTATACCAAAACAGAGCTATTAGGGAAAAATGTAATAAAAGACCATTATAAACAAGTAGAAAAAACAAGGTCCAGTTTAATGGAAGCAGAGAAACACTTAACACAATGGCTGGGATAAGCGTTCCTTTGTCCTTAAAAGTACAGTTACATGCCTACTTCTCACAAATCATAATAGTAATAGTAATTGCAAATCTTTATTTATAGACACAAAGTACATAATTCAATAGACTACGCTTAAGAGATATTCTCAAATTGTGAACAATTAACACTACCCATTCTCTAACCTGAGGAAACTAAGTCTGGTGCATAAAATGATCTTTTATTTAAGTTTAGGAAAAAAGAAATGGAATGGGGCTATCACTTGGTTATCAATTTATTGTCCATATGAGGAAGTATATTTTCATTAAAAAATAAAAATATGTAATTCTATTCAATAGGTATTTATTAATAATCAAGAAAGATAATGCAAGATTTTTAAAAGAAGGATCCGCGATTTAGTTTGGTTCCTAACCTGTAAGGGGATATGAAGTACTAGTATTCTGATTATTTAGGATAGATTATGCTTTGCTGTGGTAAAAAAATTCATCCCCAAATTACAAGAGTCCATAATAATAAAGTGTTCAAGACATCTTCTTATGGTTTTGTTCACTTATATGAAGTCTAAATTAGAGATTTCATCCTTGGCTACCTCCCTCTTTCAAAGCCATCAATTGGAGTTCTTCCCTCCAAATGCGTGAACAGGGAATAGAGAGATGGTTCAACAATTAAGAACACTTACTGCTCTTACAGAGGAGCTGGGTTCGACTCCTAGTCACCGCATGATGGCTAACAACCATATATAACCTCAGTACCAGGGTGGGTGATGCCCAATTCTGACCTCCATGGGCACTGCACAACAGGGGTTCATTTGTCTACATACGGGCAACACACTCATACACATAAAATAAAAATAATAAATAAATTATTTTAAATGCATGAACAAAAGGAGAGAAACAGGAATAGCTCTCAACTTCTAAATCTGAACTGACAAACTTTCCAGGTCTGCTCCCACTTCCAGTGATGAAGCACACAAGGTTAAAATGCTAATGTCAAGAAGCTGGAGATATACCATTTCCTTGTCCACCCAATAAGGGAAAAGTCTGTGACAGTATACATATTAAATGTATTGGAAAATCAGATACAGAGAAGAGTAGTAGTCTTTGTAGTCAGGGACAGTTTTGCCAGGGTTAAGATTAGAACTACATTCAAGAACAGATTAGGTGGAGATGACAAAACCTACAGCACATGGATGGGGTAGGGTAGGCAGACTGCTAGAAGCAGGAAGTGGTGCTGTGTTTTCCCATATTAAGGAGACAACCCTGATTAACAATGGGGAATCAGGAAAGAAAAGTTTGCAGAAGCTGTTGGGGCTGGATCATATTTTGAATAAAAATGAGCAAAACTACATTTCCACTGGGGTTTGTGAGACCAGTTAATTCAAAGTTACGCTTACCATGACCTAAGTAGGCCACCATCTTGACATCCAGCTTGTAACACAGAAACAAGTCTCTGCCGTTCTTCACGCTAGCATATAGTTTTGCCATAGCACTGTGAAATGACCAACACAGAAGCCATCTTGCCACAGCCCGTTCAGTGGTGTCCTTGCCTTCAGTGGCTCCCATTCAATATAATTTGGATCAAATCATGTTCCAGGTCTCTTTCTTGACTATCTGTGTCTATTTCATATTGTGCCAATGCTACATTATTTTGAGGTTTGGTGAAACATCAAGTTTCCATACAAGGCTTCATTTCACCTCAGGCCTCTTGCTATAGTCTTTTCTGCAGCTGTAATTGAATAATACTATGTGCTGGTTAGTTTTTATTATCTTGACACAAACTAGAGCTGCCTGGTAAGTGGGAACTTCAAGTGAGGAATTCTCTCCATCAGTCTGGCTTGTGCGTATGCCTGTGTGGCATTTTCTTGGTTGTGTGGTGTGTGAGGGCCTAGCCCACTAGGGTGGTGACTCCCCAGGGCAGGCCGAGCACAGGCCAGAGAAGCAAGCTAGTAGCAGCTTTTCTCCATGATCTGTGCTTCAGATCCTGCCTCCAGGTCCCTGCCTTGAGCTCCTACCCTGACTTCCCTCAGTGATAGATTAACGACTTGAGTGTTGTAAGCTAAAATAAATCTTTTCCTCCCCAAGTTGGTTTTGGTCAGTGTTTCATCACGGCAACAGAAAGAAAACTAGGACACTATGAATGGGACAAATTATAAACTTTCCAACTCACAATTCCAGAAGCTTGCATATTTAAGACTTAAAGTTTGTGATATTCTCCACGTCCATCCTATAACAGCAGAAAGGCAGGCAAGCATATGAGAGGATAGAGCTAGGGAACACAAAAGACAAAGGACAGGGAGGAACTTGCTTTGACATCACTCCCTCCCCAGATGCACATTGGCCATGAAGGTGGAGTCTTCTTTAAGGTCCCACCTGGGAACCTAATAAAACTAATTTTCAACATGAGTTTGGGAACAGACATTCATAGCACAGCCCCTTTTCACTCTTTCCCACTCAGAAAATCCCTACTTATGTTGCAGAGCCTCTTTGTACAGCAGCCTTCCCTCAACCCTCCCACAGTTAATGACTCCCTTCTCTGTGCTTTTAAAAAATTAGTTTCCATTAGCTTCCTTTAGTCCACATTTGTTCATGTCCTATTCTCCTCTCCTCACAAAATGTGAGCTCCATGGAGGACAGAGAATATGTCTTCACTGTGGGATCAGTATTATTATTAATAATACAGACTATTGTAAAATAAATAAGGCAGGATTCTTTAACCAAGTATTTTCTGAGATCTTATTCTGATACAGTCACTGTGGTGAGAAAATGAATAAATTATCACATTTAATACTGATCGAAGCCCTTACAGAAGGATAGTATTTACTGCATTTTAGAGGTAAGTTGAGTCACCATATGGCTTCTGTCGTGTAGCCACAGCTTGAGTCTACATGCAGAAAAACAATCTCTGTACTAAAGTTGTTCTGTGGCAAAAAAGCAAGCTCAGGTATTAGGATCAGAGGCAAAGACAAAGAGTAATTAAGACAGCTTTAAAGCCAGGGGAATGACGGAATGGAAACAAGAGGGCATGTACATTAAACTCAGTGTCCTTGGTGATTTAGAAATAGGCTGAGTATGTGTTTGTAAGAGTAGTTATTAAGCGTGTGTTTTTAAATAGAAACTACATTAACTATATGCTATGTCTGTAGTTAGTCAAGCTTCTGACATCTTGATACATCTAAACACATCATTATGATATGTTTGTTAAGCAAGTAAACACAATGAGTCATCTGTGGGAATTATGAAAGTATCCCAAGGTGCCAGAGAAAACACCTTGAAGAACATGCAACACATATGCATCCAAGCAGCTACTTGCTCTTTGCTGTTTTAGACTAATCAGTTACCTACTTTTATTAAGTGCGGAATTTTATCTACCAATAGGTGATACATTGAGCAAAGTCTACTATAGATTCCCTACTCTCTGGTTCAGAGTGTAAAGGAGTTTAACTTAAGACAATGATTGGATAAGGAAAAGGGAATCGGAGGGGAGGAGAGGATGGAGAGGAAAAGGCAAAAGGGAAGAGAAAGAAAAGAGAAAGGGGAAAAAGAAGGGAAGGGAAGGGAGGGGAGGTGGGTGGGAGACACGGAAAGAGGGAAAGAGAGAAGAAGAACTGGCTTCCAAGAATTAACAGTTCAATCTTTTCGGATCAGTACGTATTAACCTACTCGGCAGCATGTACAGTGCTCAACAATGGGAATCCTAGAGGGAACAGTGTGAATATCGGTCCTTCTAAAGAGTTCATAGCACACCCAGACACAACCAGGCGGTGCAACCATACGAAGGAAAGAGCAATGCAGAGTAGGAGCAAGGGATCTGAAAAAGAAAGACTCAGACAACTCAGATCTATCACAGAACCTTTGAATGCAAACTGATGTCTTACCTTTGAGTCGTGCTAGGCTAGTCGCTGAAACACTGCATCCAGGATGCCTGGGACTGTTAATCAAAATGAAAATTCCTAAAGCCAATCTTGAAATTAAATTTCAAATGATTGGGGATAAGCCTGAGAAACTCCATTTATTTGGTGAGGGTGTGTGTGTATGTGTGTGTGTGCACATGCCCCTACCAAAGCAAGAAGAGGCTGGCAGCTGTCTTCTGTTGTCCTCTGTTTTATTCCCTTGTAACTGGGTCTCTCATTGAATCTGGAAATTTTCCTTCTTTGGCTAAGTGCTTGTCCAGCACAAGCCTCAGAAGTTCTCCTGGCTCTTCCCACCTTCCCCTACTTTCCTGTCTCTGCCTCTACTCCAGGGTCACGAGCATACAGGGTCATACCTAGGTTTTTATGTAGGTGCTGGGACTTAAACTCAGACCCTTATCCTTATTGGCAGGATTCCCACCATTAAGCCATCTCCCCAGCAGGAGAAATTGCATTTTTATCCAACATCCTGATGATACCAGAAGACCATTTGAAAGCCCAATGTTGTGAATCACACAGCAAACTTTCTTGCACAAAATGTAATTTTATACATGTACTAGGTGTTAGAGTGCACAAAATAGTAAAAGGTAAAATAAACACAAACTCTGAAATCTTACTAATTAAAACATCATTAATGCGTGCACTGTGTCAGGCTAATTGCATCTGCTGAACACAGTAGATACCGTGCTTCATTCACTTGACAGAAAGCACACGTTTTACTAGACTAAGGACCTTTGCTCAAGCATATCTTAGTCTATTCAGAAAGAAAATAAAATAGAAAATTGATCTTTGATGAGAGCTGAGCTTGATAAGTATTTTGACATCTCCAACATATTTCATGGCCAATAACACACCAGTGTTATAGAAATATAAAGGCTGGTCTTGATTAGAATGGACTGAAGGGAAAAATATACTAGAAGGAATGACATTTGAAAGGATTATTCATTATCAGTGGAAATTACACAAAGAAGGGAACAGAGAACAAAGACATAGCAGTGTGTATAGAATAGTGACCTAGTCCCAACCCTAACAGGTAGTGATGGAACCAAGCACCACCCCCCAAAATGCATTCATGAGACGGGGAAAAAGGACCCAGGAAGAGGCATACTGTGTGCAGATAATCTTTGTATAATCTACACACAGGAAAATATTAGACTCATAATTTATGAAGGCATTTTCCAGGAACTATTTATGAATCCTTAGGGACTCAATGATAAGAAGTCACTAAAAATACTAAAATGAGAACATTCAGTTATAGACAAGAACTCAGAGAGTGTAAACAAGCAAACAAACAAAATAATGCATGGTGGAGGCTAAACTCAAATTCCTAGGAGGCAATTAAGATAAAAACAGAAAGTCTGAATATTTGTTCTGCAAACAACTGAAGGGAAGCAGGATTCTTATTACTCTTCACTACAAGCAGGTTACCTGGCCAGTCATACAGTCTAGAAAAAGTAGACAGCAGGAATGACAGCGAGCTGGATAGGATAGGCACAGAGGTTATGGGAAATTAGAGAACACAGCAGGGACATCTGAGATGGGAATTAATGAAGGCTATGCATCCATTTTTAGTCTCCTTAAATTCTGGGTGATGGCTGAAGATACATTAATAGATCAGTGTTACAGCACATTTCTCAAATATGTGAAGACCTGGGTTTAACCTCCAACACCACCACCACCACCCCCCAAGTGATGTGAGCTTATTGAGATGCTGCAGGGAGCCAAAGTCAGTCTTGAACATGAGAACAAGTACAATTAGAAAAGAAAAAGGGTGGAGATATTTGTTATTTTGAGTCAATTCTTAAATGAAGGTGAGCATAACAATCCCCATAGACTAGCTACTGTAACTGATAACCTTGAATCTTCTGATGACTTCACTCACTATGGTTTATTTCTTTGTAAAACAGCCAATGCATTTATTTGAGAGGAGACATTGTCTGCTTTACTCAGTCATTCAGAAACCTTGGTATGCTGGTTAGTTTTTGTCAATTTGACACAAAGTTGAGTCATGTGGGAAGAAGAAACCTCAATTGAGGAATTTCCTCCATCACACTGACTCTGATCATGTTTCAGAGACCTTTGCATAACTGCTGATTGATGAAGGAAGGCCCAGCCTACTGTGGGCAGGGCCATCCCTGGGCAGGTGTGCCTAGGTTGTAAAAGAAGAGTAGCTGAGCAAGCCCAGAGACCAAACAAATAAGCAGAGTGCCTCCATGGTTTCTCCTTAAGTTTCTGCTTCATGTTTCCTGTTTATGCCTGACTTCCCTCAAAGATGGACCACGCCTCCCCAAGTTGCTTGTGGTCATGGTGTTTTATCAAAGTAACAGAGAAGTAAATTAGAACACCTTGCCTGTTTCCATCTTGTGTTGCTTCTATCTGGGAGATCTACGAGCTTTATCACGGGTCCTCTACACTCTGCTGAATGGGAAAAGAAAGTTCACGGATGAACATGTTAATCCTTCAGGATACCAGTCTTAGAATGAGCAGTTTAATATAATACTTTAGCTCAGGACTTTGCATTTAGCCAGACACCCTAAATAAAAGGCAGGAGAGGCTGGAGAGATGGTTCAGCAGTTAGAAGCACTAGCTGTTCCTGCAAAGAACCTGGGTTCGATTCCTAGCACCCATATGGTGGCTAACAATCACCCATAGCTCTAGGTCTAGGGGATCCAATGCCCTCTTCTGACCTCCACAGGCATAGTAGCACACTGGTACAGTTGCATACATACAGACATTACATTCATACACATAAAATAAAAATAACATTTTTTTTTTCAAAAAGAAATGGCAGCAGAGTTGGTAAAACGAGAGCACAGTTTTTGCTTCAAATGGTTACAGCATATTCTTCAGTGCAGATCAGGTTGAGCATGCCAACAGAGAGGAAGCCAAGGATGGGAAACAGGACAGTCCTTTTCACAAAAGGATACAGACTAAAGTAGGGCAGATAATTAAAAGCAAAAGCACTGCTTAACAAACAATGATTAAAAGCAATGCTGGGGGAAAATGCACATTGTTTCTGAACCCTTTCTTCTAGGGCTACTGGAAGAATGACTGTCTGACCCAAGGTCACAAGAACCCAAGGAACTGGTAGTAAAATCTCATGAAGGAACAAAGAGAGAAAGAAGGAAGATGATAGCAACAGAAAAGCTCCCATCAGATGATTCCTAATTACACCTTTCTAAGCTTTCTTCCTATCACTCACATTAGGAAATGTTTATTTTAACAACTCAGAAGAAAATACTTTCAGGGTAGACAAGCTATCCAAACCCTTAGAAACAACCCTATACCCAGTTAGGGATAGCCTTGGCCACCCTACCTAGAGAAGCTGACAAAACTAAGCAAGGCTTCGGGTTCCTTCCTCTCTTCTACAAAGAACAATAACAAGATACCACTGATGAAAGATACAGCACTTACACTCGTAAATTTGCAGCAGCTCCAGGAAGTGGATATTATTATTATTATTATTATTATTATTATTATTACTGGGTTTTTTGAGACAGGATCTCACTGTACCACAGCTGTCATGGAACTTGATATGAAACCAGGCTGGCCTTGATCTCACAGAGTGCTGAGATTAAAGGCATAACAGATCAGGAATCTCGTCTCTAGAAAGTAGGTAACTTAACCATGATTACCAAGCTTTCAAGGTTTGAGACACAGTTTAAACTAGTGGCTTCCAGTCTGGTTTCTGATGACTGTATTCTATTATTGATGACCATAGTTCCTCAATGCAGAAGCAGGTAGTGTAGAGTAAAAAACTAAAGCAAATCAAAACAAAACAAAAAACACATAAACAATTAACCAACAATATCTTGTCATGAACACAAGCATGTTTTAACATTGTGTTCTTTCTATTTCCCTTTGTGACCGTCAAAAGTTCCACAGTGCAGCTAGCATTATCCTCAGTTTACTCCCAGCTCCAGTCGTATGGTAGCCTCATTCTATTTCTAAGGGCTCCCTGGGTATTTATTTGTTCTCTCACATGAGTGAGGCAATCAGCCTTTTATCCTAGCAGGTAAGAGGTAATGGAAGGCAGAATTTAAAAAGAAAAAAGCTGCTTATTGATATTTTAAACTTTATGGAATGTATCTCCAAGCAGTAACAACATTTTACATTAATTATCGTTGGGAGTGTTGGGCTACTCAGCAAAGGGAGGCCCACTCAGTCTGCATTCTGGAATTCTGTAAGGTACAACAGGTGGAACAGAACAGCATAAGCTATACTTATTTGTGGGCAGTATTTGGATCATGGGACTAAAGAGAGAGTTTTTTTTTTTTTAAGTTATTTGGAGTCAAGCGCTGAGCAGCCTCCAGTGAGCCTCTTTACGATTCAGTAATGAACTTTTCACATAGCCAGACTTCCAAAGACTAGTTGATTACAAGCAATTTGCTCAATTCTCTTTTGACTTCCAGGCCAAAATGAGTTATTATTTGTGGCAAATATCAAAATGGCTGTCAAAAACCTGCTGTCAGTTTCAAGGAGGGCAACTTATTTTCTAACAATCTGCATGAGAACAATGGCCAATTTTCTGAAACGATTTAAGTCAATAAAATCATATAGATAGTTGCCTTAAAACCATGGGTTTGTTTCTATTGTTGTTGTTACCAATACTTATTATTTTATCTTAAATCACTACACTTGACGGCTTTGAAGGTAGACAATGTCCTTCGGGAACCAAACAGGAACTGGAGGCTGAGTGACTTGGAAATGTTCACGCAATCTAGCAGAGAAAAGAAGGGTTGATAGCAAGCATCCTTCTCATGTAACGTTGGATCAACCAGGTCCTTTCTCTAAAACAAGTTTTTCTTTTTCTTTTTTTTTTTTTTAATGTTGTGAAACAAGATTTTATTCATTCAACAAATACTATACCTTGGTAAACACCTGGCTAAATTCTCCGTTCCCTTTGGGTGGATTTTTGGCACTGATCCTACAATCTGTTTATTTGTTACAAATCAGGTATTAGTGAATACCTTATAGAGGCGCAGTTATTAAATCATCTATTTACACCTCTTGGCACAGGAAAAGTGGCCACTGTAGTCTTCTTTCCTCTTATTTACTACTGATGGCGCCCACCCGCAGTGATGCACTGGGAAAGAGACCGACCCAAAAGGTAGTTGTGTAGACTACAAGTGCAAAGTGCACCTTCAGTTCAGAAAGAGGTAAGTCAAGACAGGCTTGAAGTGGAATATGAGCCCTTCGCTGGCACCGGCTACCCAGAGGGCAGAAATATAAGGCCAACTTATCCCTGGAGAGAAACAAAGGCTGCATGGAAACATGTCAGAAGCCTCGCTTTAAATATAAAGTGGCATCAAGATCGAATCAGCCTAAGAACTCTACAAGCTTAATGCAGTAAGGGTTGGAAAACTGTTGATCTAGAATTTCCTATTACGAAAGGCAGTAAAGCATCCAAAGTCGCCAGCGCGCTCATTTACTGCTTGTATCCAGAAAAGCTGCTGTGAAGGACTGTTGGACACCTTCCTCCCACTAAGCCAAACCCAACTCCCTCAGTCATGGCAATTCTGGGGCTTTAAAACATTCTGTGTTCTACTGTCAGCTGACGGTTGAGACTGAGCCCTTTAGAGTTGGGGGTCAAAATCACAGGCGCACAAGGGAAAAAGTCGGGCAAAGGTTCAGCTATCGGGTCCCGTTTGCCATCACTGTCCTTTTAAAGCCGGCGCCAGCGCTGGGTCAGCAGTTTCACTTGGCTCAAAGGACAGGCGCTGAGCGCCATCGCGCAATTTGTAAGGCGCCTGTGAGTGGCAGAAAAAGAGTCTGTGAGCCAAGGATCAACTCAGGGACAATCAAAGCCAAGACTCCAAGTCCCATGAAAACCCCAAGTGCTGGCCTCAACCTCCACGACTTTGCTCCCTTTTCCCAGTCACTCGCAATTCCAGCGCCAGGCTGAGTCGATTTTTTTCATTTTTTTTCTCCTCCACCTCCAGACTCAGCTTCCCTTCTGGAATCTGTCCTCTTGGAACACAGAACGCGAACGCGGGCGGACTGTGTTCTCAGTTACAGTCAGCCGGGGAAGCAGGGGGATGCAAGGGAGCAGCTGGGTGCAGCCGCGCCACGCCCCTCGAGCACAACCCACCAGCACACACCTACGTTCCGGGAGGGCGGAGAGCCTTCGGGGACCTGGAGGGGGTGGGGAAGAGAAGCACACTGGAGACCCGCCCTTGATCCCACCCCCGACAGAGATTGGCAGGGCCTGGGCACCTGACCCAGCCAATGGGCGCGTGCTGAGGAGGGACCTGGAACCGGCTGTAAGGGCTACTTAAAGAGTCGTCCGCGCGGCTGTAGAAAGGAGAACCGAGTGGAGCCAGGTCTGCCCAGGTGGAGCAGATGCCCAAGCCAGCGTAGACACAAGCGCACCCGCATCGCACTGGGCACTGCACCGCTCGCCTCCGGGTAGACCCGAACCGCAGTCCCCCTCGCCGCACAGGAACCGCTCGCTACCGCCTCTCCGCAGCACCCATGGGGACCTGGAGACTTTGAAGGAGTTTGGGGTTTCGGGAGCAGGGAAATCACGGGTACGGAGAAGCCGCTTTCTTTGCCTTGGAAATGGTTTTCTTTCGTCCGATTGTGTGGATTGTGTGTGGGTAGGAGGGAGAAAGGGTCTTTTGGTTGAAAATGGACCACACACACACGCACACACCGCACCAATATCCACCACCGGCTTCCCCTTCCCTGCCCTGTCTCTTTGTTAGGTTATTTTAGACCGAGCAGCCTCGCCCTGGCGCAGTCCGATTGGCTTTGCTGGCGACCAGGCAAAGTGAGGGCAGAGTGCACCTGCCTGCGTGGGCAGGTGTGCCTGGGTGCTTCAATGTATATGCATCGGCAAGTGTGCAAGCGTACCCCGGGATTGTGGGGGGTACCAAGTGTGCCAACGTGTGGTCGCGAGGATGTGTCATTGTGGGTGTAAGTGTCTGGACTCCAAGTGTGCAAAATATTGCTGATGTCAAGTGAATGCCTGCAAATGTGTCTGTCATTGTGCGAATCGCTGTCGGGGATGGGGTGTGACCCAGAACAAAATGAGCACAGCAGGTAGGATGGAGAGGTTGGGAACCAAAAGAGGAGCACAGCTTGCTCCAGCTCTCAGGCCTTAGGCGTCCCTTTCTCTTCCTATCCAGCCTTCCGTCTGGGTACCTGTCTCAAACCCTACCACAGCCCGTGTTCTCCTCGCCCACCAGGACCTCGCGCGCTCGCTAGCCCGCCTGCATGTTCTGTGGAAGTTCTAACAGCGTCTGAGGCTTGCTTAACCGTGGTGTCCAGCCCGCCAGACTGGTGGCTTCTTCTGCGTCCCCTTCCCTAAGCCAGGACGCATCTGGGAAGTTGGCTGGAGCAGGGGACTTGAGTGAGGGCTAGAGGAACTGAACGCCTTGGGAGAAGGGATGCCAAGAGGGTCACCCGGGCTCTCATAGTGTCCGTGCTTTTTTTTCCCTCGGCAGATCCCAGTTCCTGGCCCAAACCTCGCCGCATCATTGATGGGCAACCAACTGGACCGCATCACCCACCTCAACTACAGCGAGTTGCCCACCGGGGACCCATCGGGGATCGAGAAGGACGAGCTGCGAGTCGGGGTCGCCTACTTCTTCTCGGATGAGGAGGAGGATCTGGACGAACGCGGGCAGCCGGACAAGTTTGGCGTGAAGGGCCCCCCAGGCTGCAGCCCCTGTCCGGAGAGCCCTAGCCGCCACCACCACCACCTGCTGCATCAGCTCGTCCTCAACGAGACTCAGTTCTCCGCCTTTCGGGGCCAGGAATGCATCTTTTCCAAAGTGACCGGCGGCCCTCAGGGCGCCGACCTGAGCGTCTACGCGGTCACCGCGCTGCCGGCCATCTGCGAGCCCGGCGACCTGCTAGAGCTGCTGTGGCTGCAACCCGCGCAGGAGCCGGCCGCGCCCGCCCCGCACTGGGCCGTCTACGTGGGCGGCGGGCAGATCATCCACCTGCACCAAGGCGAGATCCGCCAGGACAGCCTGTACGAGGCGGGCGCGGCCAACGTGGGCCGGGTGGTGAATAGCTGGTATCGCTACCGCCCGCTGGTGGCCGAGCTGGTGGTGCAGAACGCCTGCGGCCACCTGGGCCTCAAGAGCGAGGAGATCTGCTGGACCAACTCCGAGAGCTTCGCAGCCTGGTGCCGCTTTGGCAAGCGCGAATTCAAGGCGGGAGGGGAGGTCCCGGCCGGCACCCCGCCCCCGCAGCAGCAGTACTATCTCAAGGTACACCTGGGGGAGAACAAAGTCCACACGGCCAGGTTTCACAGCCTGGAAGACCTCATCCACGAGAAGCGCCGCATCGACGCCAGTGGCCGCCTGCGAGTGCTCCAGGAGCTCGCGGACTTCGTGGACGACAAGGAGTAGTGGCGGAGGCGCTGCCTGCCCCGCCGGTCCCGGCGTCCCGCTCTCGTCCTGGCCCCGCAGCCGGGTTTCGGCCCGAAATTCTCCTCCCCGCGCCCCCTAGCGCGTCCGCGGCGGGTGGTCGGCGCCCCCGGGTGCGCCCCTGGCAACCTCTGCGAGCGGCTGCAAGTCTCAGGAACTGACCCCGGCATTGGGCAGGCGGCACTGCGCGCCCGGCGGAGAGCCCCAGCGCTGGTGACCCTGTTGGGGTGACCTGGCGAGCGCTTTCCCCCTGGGTTGCGAGCGGGGAACAGGGAATGGGCCAAAGAGCGCAGGGACGGGACCTTTCCCGCCAGACGGTGAATGCGCTGTGACTTTTCACCCGACTGGGAAAGTACCCTTTTCCCAAAGGGGACCGTCACCGCCCCAGACCTGCACACACAGGCCAGTCAAAGGCGAGAACTGGTCTTTTCAGGGCACGGTTCAGCTCCTGCGTGGATGTGTCCCCAGATCTCAGAATTCCTGTCCCTTGCGCACTTGTGAATAGTTCCACGAGAGAGCTCTTTGGGACTCTGAGTTTCCCTGGGAATGCCTGGGACTCACAGCTCACCAGCCCAGGTCTCCTGACTGCATCCCAGGCTCCGGGCTAAGCTAGATAGGTTTTGCTTCCTCTTTGCACCGAAGGAGGCAAATGACACCCCCCACCCGCGTCTGCCTGCCAGTCTCCTTGATTGTTGAAGGGACGCCTTCCTGGTCCCGGGAGGAAAATGGCGCGGCAGCTCTTTTGGTGAGGAGGGCCCGCCCCACCCCGGAAAAGGAGCTAGCTCACCTGGTGTGTGGGCTCTTGAATGTGGGAGGAAGGAGGCTTTTCGCTCTGAACCCTTGATTACTTCCCTCCTCACTCAGTTTCAAAAATAGTCCTGTTTTCAAAAGGATTGGAGGAGAGGGAGGTGGGGGGGACTGGCAACATTCCAGAAACCAGCATTATGAAAACAACATAGCCAATGTCTGTAGCTTGGCTTTTCCTAACATAGAAGATCTTAGAAGGAGGGGAGGTGGAGATTAGGTTTTAAAAGTGAGACAGCATCTTTCCAACTATGTCAACAAAACCTATCGTGTTGATGCTTCTATTGATCATTTTAGCAACATGCTAATGAAATTTCAAATTGAAATTTTTATTTTCATGGCTTTAATCCATGATAGTTTAAATACTGGGGGCCATTAAGAGTGGATTTAGCTAAGAGCTTAGCTAACATTGCCTTTCACTCTATGTTTCTCAACTCTTATGAGAATTCTGTTTTGGGATATTGTTTTTTTTTTTTTTTTTTTTTTTTTTTTTGGCTTTACAGAGCAGCCCTGTGATGGTGGAGTTGTTCATTAATGTGTATATTGTACTGCGTTTTTGTCAGTTAAAGGGTCTGCTGCTTTGGTGGAAATTGCTAGCAGGTTTCATGAGGATTAAGGTTCTTTTCAAAACCATTTCACCTTTCCTTTTCCCCTCTTGATCTCCTTAGAAAGGAATCTAGAGCTCTTGGACTGTGGGCTGTTTGCCCCTCTTCTTGGTTTAGTCCTGCAGTTTATTTCTAAAAACAGGGAAGACTCCTAGGATCAGGAGAGAGCATGTGTCTTTCAAAACATGAAGGGTGTGTGAGATTCAGCCCTTTGGGCAAGGATTTACAAACTTCTTTCCAAGGGATGCAGCCCCAGCCTAACTGATTATTACTTGAGTCTACGTGCTAGGCACACCTTACAGCATGTAAGTCTCTCTCCAGGGAATTCATCAACTAATGATATTTAGCTAATTGTTTCCAACAGTTGCATACTGACAGCTATTATTTAGTTGGACAGCAAATGCTATGACCAAAGCCAGTTTCTTGGCTTTTCAAAAATAATGCAATAAAAACTAGTGGAAGTTAGCTGACAGGGAAATGCCTTTTCCATGGTAAATGATTAGTTTCTGTTTTATGGAGATTTTTGTTGTCATTTTATTTTGTTTTGTTTATTTGTTTGGTTTTCACGCTGGATTCATTCCCTGATCTTAAATCAAAAGGTCAAATCAATGAAACATGAACTAAAGTATTTTTCTGAAGCCTATCGAGTGATTTATTTTTTAAAAATGTTTATGCTTTTCTTTCAGCACATACAACAGCAGAACTTTTGTAGCAGCTAACTTACCTTTGCATGTATAGAGAACTGAAAGTCATTTATTTCTCTAACTCAGTCCTCTGGCAAATGACAGACCGCAGATCATAAACCGAGATTCTTTATTGTGTCTACACACTTTCATATCCTTTCCTGTGTCCTGCTACTGTACCTTGACTCCCTGCTGTATTAAACACCATCCCAAGCACTTGTTCCCACAGGACTCCTTCTTGACATTCTGTCTGACACCTGTGAAAGGGACATCAGCAAATCTAATGCATCAGTCTCTGCCTTACTGAAAACTGAGAGTCATTTCCTCTGATGGTACTTATCTGCTCCCTAAGAGGGTCACTCTAACAAAGGAATAGCTGGTCAGGTTTATACTTGCTGAAACCTGATGGCAATGAAAATAAGAGTTGGGTAGATAAATAGCATTCACTAGCATATTGGTCTATCAAGAATGATAATACAACAGATTCACCATAATAAAGTGCATATCATAGAAGGGATTTGTAGTGCTCCTATGAAATAATTGCTGTCTCTTGGTAATTGTTAATACAAGCCAATCTGGGATTGTTTTAATAAGTGTACATCACTGGGGGCTGGAGAGCTGGCACAGCCTTTAGAGGCTCAGGCTCATAAACAAAAGCACGTTGTGGAATGGGTATTGAGCAAATATGGTCTGATTGCTTTATTCTCAAGAAAAGTTTCTATTTTCGGGACATTCTAAGGATATTGCTAAATCCAAAAAGGTTGGTTTTCCTTTGGTAGATGGCACTCGACTTTTTCTTATATGTGGATGTCATTTTTCTAGATAGCATCAGAGTTACAGGAATGAAGCCATGATCTCCTAGCATGTGAACAGGAATAATAAATGTGGCTGCAGTTTTTGTTGTCCTCAAGAAAGCAGGACAGTGACCTCCATGGTGCGTGTGAGGGGGAAGTGGGTACTGCAGAACTGTATTCCATCCAGCCTGCAACAGGCCATAGGATGTTTTCCACTTTAAGGGGTACAATTCTATAAAGCAAACTACTACCAAAAAAGAAGAGAAATTTCAAAGGCAGATGCTCCTAAGAATGCTTTAATACATATTTTCTTGTTTACAAAAAAAAGGTAGGCTGGCCATGCTCTAAATAAAAAGCCCCCAGACACCATTATTCTCAAAGTGTATTCCTTTTAAAAATGAAAATTCTATAGAATTGGTATATGCTACTTTTAAAATACAAGTGTATCAATGAACTAAACTGATACGTATAAAAAGCTCTTCAACGTTTAAAAATTTAAGTCATTCTGATGACAACATTTTATTCAAAGAATAAGATTCTGAATTTAGAAAATATAATTACTGTACCAAACACAGAAGGAAATTTCAAGTCCAGTAATGTTACCTGATTTCACTAGACTTTTTATTCATGTTTTCTCCCTCAAGTACCGTATTTCTTCAGTGAATTCTTTTGTTTGAATAACGACATTTGTTTCAGAAAGTATTTTCTTGCTGTTTACATAATAATGAATGTCCTGACTCATCAGAATATCCTCACAATCTTCAAACATCACTTTAGTGATTCCTTCTGTTTTGCTTTGTGGTAAGCTTTCAACATCTCTAAGAATTAAATGTCTTAGTCACTTAACATACAATACAATAGAGTCATATTTAAGTAAAATTAATAAATTACACAATAGTAGCACCAGCTAGTTTTCTTTTATTGCACGTGTATATTCAAAGCTTCCTGTGATTTCTGCTCATTTTTCTTATTGATGCTGGAGCTTGAACTCAGGCCTTGTGCATGGTGGAACTGTACCCCTACCTGTGACTTCTGTTAAATACAATATGTGTTTGCTTCAGGGAGATGACTTCAACATGCACAAACGACTACATGTGAAAAACAGAGTTTCAACTTCCTTGAAAAGTAAAGACCTGCAGTTAGAGAATGTTTAGCCTAAGACCATGTTCATTTATTTTCACTGAGAATTTAGGAAATTTAGGTATTAGAAGAATGTACATAGGTCTATGTGCATAACGCACATTTACATATACACATTTCTGTCTATGGCTAGTCATTTTCAACACAAAAGACAGACAGCAGACAGAGAGAGAGAGAGAAACAGGGAGACAGAGAGAGAGAGAGAAACAGATACTTAAGAGACCAGAATGGAAAGTGACTGGGAATTTATAAAAACAGGAGGCAAACAATCTAGGATTTAAGGAAGCTAATATGCAGTTGGACAACAAGGAGCTATACCTATAACTAAACATAAAAAAGTATGTGGGACTTACACATACTTTTAACCTCTTTTATTATACTCTTAATTTTTGGTCTATGTTTTGAAACGAGTCTCACTATGTAGCCCTGGCTGAGTTGGAACTCGTCTGTAGACCCTGCTATTGAGATCAGACTTGCGGTGATCCTCCTGCCTATGCTTCCTTAATGCTGGGAATTACAGGCATGCACCGTCACATCCAGCTTAGCCTCACTTTTGGAATATATTTCTAGTTTACCTGGAAAAAAAAAAACATAGAAGCAAGATTCAAAGGAAAGTTGAAAAGATTAGGAGGTAATTGAAAAAATGAGTAGGATGAACTAGGGATTTATGAAATGATTTAATAAGCCAATAAGCCTTCCAACAGGAATGGCTGCTCTCCATTCTAACTGAAGACAACAGAGAAAAGCTGAAACTCTCATTTTAGCCATTTAATAATTTACATGGTTCTCTGACTACATAACTCAAAGTTTATTTTTGAGGCTATATGTTTACGGAATTTGAATTCACGATATCAGAATTTTAAGTATTTAAATTCGTTGAGGGAAGGAATGGTCTTTTCTACCCTTCTGTGAGGATGAATTAAGATTCTTGCTTTGGATGGCAGAGCAAACACATGAACAGCTTCTCGGCTGCGTGGTTTCACCAGCCTTTCTCATGGCTTTTGGAACATGGCACATAGTAGGTAGCCTCAGTTCAGCAGGTGTCTCATTCAAATGTTTTTCAGTTATTCTTGAGCACTAAGAAACCCAGAAAGCAACATCATTTATGTCTGAAGGATAACATAAAGAAATTTCAGTAACTGAAATTGGCAGAGATTTCATACCTCAGAAAGCTTGTGGAACTGTACTTTATGCATCTTAAGGATGATTGATTTCAATTCAATGGGTTTTGGAATATTCACTTTTGCCTTTAAAAAATCCATCAAGGAATCCAAGAAAAGTAGAAAATGTTCTCTTGTCATTTGGTCAGAAAGGAGAAAGCAAATAATAATTTCTGACTATAAGGTCTCACAACTTCATTTCTCTTTCACCTCAAGGAGAGATTTTCTTGCATGAAATCACAAGATTATTCCTTCAGAAGAAATCTTATTACCATAGCTCTTGCTAAAAATTTTCTTTGGTGTAGATAGAAAGACTTAGAATGCACACCAACTTTCTGGGGAAATTAGATTTGATGCTATTTGGTCATGGGTGTTTTTTTCTAAATGAATACTACTTACTGATAGATATTAAAATAATTGCTATGCTTGTTGGCTTTTATGATCCAATTATTTCTAGATGCAAATATAAGTTCTGTACTTAATTTTATCCAAAAGGTAAATGCTTATGAAATATTAGGTGTGAATAGAGCAGGTGCTTTAATTTTCCAGTAAAAAAATAAAGCCCTGAAAGTTCATTTGAGCCAGGCATGGGTGGTATGTGCCTATTAACTGAGCACTCAGGATGTCAGGGCAGGAGGATTGTGAGCTTGAGCTATCCTGGGCTACACAGCGAGACCCTGTCTCATAGCAACAATTCAATGTTATAAAAACAGTAAGTTCAAATAAGGCTCCTGCTTTATTCATTTATTATTTATTTTTGCTTCCCAGTGGTAGCATATTTCTACCATCAGTCCAGATATTAATATTCTGTTCACACACCAGTGGGAAACTTGAAAGCGTTTTTCACTTATAAGCATATTGATACCTTAACTTATTAACAAATAAGTTGCTGTGAGTTCAACCATCTTTCCTCTCACAGTCCTGCAGCATGCTAGCTTTCAATAAGTGTCAGTCCCATTGTCTTTAGATCTCAAAACTCCTAAACTATGTACGAATCTAGTGGAGTCATCTGAGTATGACTTCATAACACATTGCATCTCCCTAGAACACATGCTTTCTTCCTGATTTTGTTTACTTGTTTGTTTTCTAACAGCATGTCTATAGGGTTGGGGTTCTGAGCTAAAAGGAGGCGAGGTTCAGGGTTAGGGTAGCCAGATACAGCTCATAAAAGTATAGGCTGCTTCAGTTACATTAGAATTTCAGATACATGATGAATAATTTTGGGGTATGTGTATTTTATATAATATTTAAGATATATTTATACTAAAAGTCACATGTATTTGCAGTTGTACTATAAATACAGCGATACAGGAACATTGCCTGGCAATGCTAGTCAAGGAGAACTGTGCCCCTTCTATGGAATCACAGTAGACCCTGATGTTTAGAGTTGACAAACAAAGAGCATACTTCCTACCCAGAGTTCTGGGGGTTTGCCATGTTGTTTATGTGGTTTTTTTGTTTGTTTGTTTTTTTGTTTTTTGAGGTTCAAATCATGTTTGTGCTAGGAAATGAGCACAGATTTCAGGAGACACCACAGGAAGAATAGTTCACAGACCCTGTAATTGCTGAGAGTTGGTTGTAGCTCTGTGTGGGTGAAGATGGGTGGGTTCTTCATGCATCCATTATTGTACCCATTTGATTGTGTGTTATGAGATATGGCATCATGATTTCCTGGATACAATGAGAAATATTCTATGCCAGTTATTTTAATCACACTTGTTATTTACCCAGTCTGGGTCTCCTGTTCCCATGGCTTCCTCACCCATCTCTGTTGTGGGGTCCCTCTCTCTGAACACTCTTGCCATGGTGATCTTTCCATATCCAATCCCACTATTCACAAGACTCATCAGCAAATTCCTTAATGGGGCAACCACATCCCTGTCTATACTCAGTTGCATTTCCCACAACTGTCAGTTTAAATTCAGGTCACGTATGACATTTTGTAGATCATGTAGTTTTCAGTTAGGCTTCTGTGACTTTCTATCTTGTTCCTTTTACAGTTTTCCAGTTCTAGTTCTAGAATGACAAATCTTTACTTATCCATCTTTCATGACCAAGTTCCTTGTAAATGCATTTTGGTCATTTTCTCCTGGACCTTCCCATTGTACTTCATTTGTAGAACCCACACACATGTTTTCCTCTGCAATAAATGCCATAAGAATCTCTCCCAGATCTATTAAGTCTGTGGGAGTTGCAGGGGGTTGAGGGCTCTATGACCTGCTTATTTTTTTGCCTGTAAAGACTAGCACTGTCAGTAACTGTTGAGAATCTAGTGAATAAGTGAGAAAACTGGGAACAGGAGAAGAGTTGACTTCCTACAGGAGAAGCACTTCAAAGCAAGCATGAACTTCCATGGGATTCTCTCTGCAAATCATAGAGTAGGAAATAAGTTTCTGCTTAGAAAGTAAAATAGGGTGATGAAGGCTTTGCATAGCATTATATTACAAATGGCAGGAGACTAGCCTTACATAGTTTAAAAGCTTTCCACGCCCTCAGCATAGTGGTATATAGATTTCTTCATAAAAGTAGTTTATGTGTTTCATTACAATGGAAATACAGATTTTCTCATCTTGGTAATTTAATTTCTGCCTACGTTTGATAGCTCTGAGATAGTTCATAGTAAAGACAGCTGAGGATTGGCTTCCAAGCCATAAAGATGAGACAAGGCATTGTCCATATGGACTAAGTGAGCATGAGCCTAGAGTGCTTGAGATATTCAGACAGTACAGAAAAGTCTACTGAAAACCCAAGTCTTTGGAAAGTTAAGTCTTTCCCAATCTTACCCCTAAGCAATTATATCTACAGCATGTGTGGAAGAAGAAAAATCAGCTTGCTTGACATTCCACGGATGGGGAGGGTACTGAAGAAAAATCAGCCTCCTTTGATTGATGGCTTTTGGAGTTCCAGGCTGATTGAGCAGCCACGATAATTTCAAATGCAACTGAGGACTAAAAATGTAGCTAAATTAATGTCTTATGAAATATATATGCTTTTATGTTTAATATTTTCCCTAGGGAGAGTGCCCTGTAGTTTTCCAGGTAGCTGTGATTCTCAGCACCTCTGGGCATTTAATAGAATGTAATATAGTTTGGGTCATGATTATGGTTGTCAGTACCTAAGGAAAGCCATTTCAACTTGGAATTACCAAACCATACTATCCTGTTGTGGTGAGGAAGTGTCAAAATTCATGAATTGTATTCTTTAAAATGAAATGTAATAGTAATTTGCGAATCAGAAATTTAGAGAACTAGAGATTCTGGTAAAGCCTAGCTTTTTCCCAGAGAGCAATTGCTGAGGTAGACAATGGAGAATTTTCATTATGAGGTCTCACCATTCTTATTTCAGTAATTTGCACCTTAGTATGCCTCTTCCTTCTCTGTATATAATTTTTGAAACAGGTTCTGCACAAGAAAACAGGCACAGCAAGTTCTTCCATTTTCTCCAGACCAACAAAATAAATGATAGAGACCAAATTTGTTCTGACCTTGCTACTCTTAAAGCCTTTAAAGGCTTCCATTACTTACCAGATAAAATTCTAGCTTTGGGGCAGCATTGAAACAGTGCTTTTGTCTGTCCCTTTCAATCTCCCCACAACCATCTGAACACCCCTGTCTTTTGAAGTATTGCCCTGGAACCATAGTCACTGTGATTTCATTGGAAGCCATGTACCGTGCACATTGCTGGCCTCCAAAACCTGTTACCACATCACTTTGCATGAGCTGGGTCATTTCAGGGGAAACTCCTGCTCCATTGCTTGGCCACATTTAAAAATCAGCATCATTCTGAATCTTGATAAGAACTCAGTTCCCCCTCAAGCTGTTCTGTGAAACCTCTCTGTCTGCCACACCCCCACTTCACCAGTGAAGTGGGCCCAATGAATCCTCCCACATTGTGCTGTAAGAACACTTTATCCAAAACTTTCACATTTATTCCAATCATTTAACATTCGGATTTTCAGTTCCTAAATTATGTCAAACACAGTTGGTTTAAGTGACTGGGAAACACTTGTCTTCTAAAATCATTTTTAAAAAATATTTTGTATTTCATTTTTATTTTGTGTGTATAAGCAAGCGTATTGCCTACATGTATGTAAGTGCACCCCTGTCATGCAATGCCCACAGAGATCAGATAGTGTGTCAGAGCCCCTGAAATTGGAGGTACAGGTGGTTGTTATCTGCCAGTTGGGTGCTGGGAATCGAACCTGGGTCTTCCTCAAGAGTAGCTGGTGCTCTTTCCAGACCCAATAGTTTTAACTTAGAGTCAAAGACCTTGGTATCGTGATGTTTCTTTCATTAGTAACTAGTATCTGGCCATGTTTGATGCTCAATTAATGCTGATATGACTCAGTTCCATAAATTTAATTCAAATGCAACCATCCAATTAGAAGAAAAGGAAATAATATATTTATTTATTTAGAGATAGGGTGCCATGAATCTGAGACTAGCCTCAAACTTGGTATGTACTGGAAGATGACCTTGAACTTCAGATCCTCCCTACTGCTAGGAATATAGGAGTGTTTCATCATCATCTGGTTTATGGGTGGTGCTGGACATTAAACACAAGACTTTGTATAAGCTATGCATATATAAACCTTCAAGCATTCTGTGAACTGAGCTATATCATCAGGCCTAAGTATTATTTTTAAATTAATGTTTTAATGGGAGGTTGGCTTCTGAAACAACCCCTAGTCCGTATTAATGTAAATGTAAATTTAAGCCTTTGCTTTAGGCCATATGTTTACAAAACATTGTCCCACCTTCAAGAACCAGTTTTGTGCAGCAGACCTCAAATGTGATCAAGAAAGCAGTTGATTACGTCCATAAACAGACCTACCACTATTGCAATAGTAGGCACATCTTGCCCGAAGGTCAGTGTTGCAGCATGAAGTGTACAGTGCTGGATGAAACCACTGGGGTCTTTTCTTCACCAGTAGTCTGCATAGCAACTTCCAGCATTATGAAAGCTAGCCAGTAAGGAGATGTTTTGAACAGTGCAAGATTGACTTCTGTGTTCTACCACCAACATTTGTGGAGTCTTCAGTAACAGGGTCTTACCATCTAGTAATGGTGGGCCACCAAGAGCAATGACAATAGCCTAGGCTGTTCCCTGGGAGGAAATTCTAGGATAAATAAATAAAGAACCACATCTGGTAAAGGACACAGCACACAATTAGCTCTAACCACTTGCAGCTTAGAACATAGATCATTATCAAGCTGTAACTTTTCTAAATGCTTTAGGAGTCTAAGGGAAAAGTATTTGAAGATATAAATCAAAGGCATTGACCGGCATGAAAGATTTGAATGCTGTTTCTAATACAATTACACATTTCTGATGTATTTTTACTAGTAGTTGGAAGTAGAAATAAATATTTATCTTGCTATTTAAATATTATAGTTTATCTTCTGTCATTATTATGTAAAAATCTATTTTTAGAGTAAGTTTCATCCTAAAATGACTTAGAAGTAAGATTTAAATGTGTAGAAGCGAGTCTTTGTTGTTTAACTACCGAGATTAGCAAGCTATTAAGTACATAATTTACCAGTCAGTTCACCTTGCACTGTAGATGAGATCTTTGATTGATAGGTAGATTGGTTTATTAAAGCTTAATTCACACAGATGGGACAGGTTCTGTAATGGAAAAATGTGCAAATATTGTGGATTATTAGAACTGACTGAGTTCAAAGTAGTAATGAGCTGACAGAAGGATAGTCTCACTCAAGGAGAGAGGCCATGTCAGGGCCAAGACAGGAGGACACAGGATAATTCTATGGACAAGAACAGCCAGAAGGCTGAGCACCATGAACTGCACAGTGCAAAGCACTTCAGAACCAAGATTCTGCAACCAAAGTTTAATAAGCAGTTGAGGAGGAACAGTTGCAATGAGGGAGTCAGGAGATCTAAGAAGCTAACACTGGCTCGCAATCTATACGAATAATTCAGTAATAAAGAATATAAGCTTCTATGAAAAACAGAAATATATGAGCTTTGAGATTATTTATGCAATACAAATAATAAATTTTCTTTGAGGAAAACCAAATTTAAGTCTACTGTCCAAAGAAACTCTGAATTTTCTCAAGTGTTGAAAGTGGCTTTTAGTGTAAAGCCTTGGCTTTCTAATTACAAGAAATAGCTCCATGAAATCCAAACATTGTACAAGCAAAAATGTGTCTACTTATATGAAATTCCCATTTGTTTTAAGAGAGAAAAATTCCATAATCTATACAAAGATAGAGAACTTTTCCATAATTTTCAGATATATAAGTGCCAGAGACTAGACTGGAATTCTTTCTATATTGAATCTTATGTTAATGAATTCCAAAGAAAAAAGCTGACTTTATATATTTATTTTATTAAGGCTGTGAAAACAGTCCATTTGCAGTGTAAAACCCCTTGTCTTTTAAAAATGCTAGACAGAATATTTTAATAAATTAAATGTCTGCCTGTCAAATCTGTCAAATTGACAAGAAACCTCAAGGAAGACTGCTGATGTTGTAGTTCTATTTTTTCAATAGGATTACATTTTGAATTTAATATGAGATGGTTAGAGGAAGAATCTATCTATCAGAGTAATTTTAAACAATTACTAACATAATATTTTAAGTTTCCAACCTGTAGAGCCAGGGTGATTTTATTTCCTTAGAAAACTCTTATTATCTACAAAGGTTCTTCAAGCATATGTGTGTATAGTGATGTACTGATTTAAGAAGTCAAGTAAATACCAATTATCAAAAGGATAACTGTGAACATTTACTAAGAGATATTAACCTTTCATCAACAGTTGTCATCCTCCAAGACAACCTTGTCAATTTTTACTGACATCTGTGTGAAGATGCGAGCATTGAGGATTGATAAGGGCCAACACCCACCTCAAGATCACATGTCTTGGGACTTAAGTGATGGGTTAGTCGGTAAAATGCTTGCCATGCAAGTATGAAGACCAGAGTTCAATTCCCAACACCTACATAAAAAGACAGGTGTGCTGGTGCATGTTTGTAACCCTAACACTGGAACAGAAGGATCCCTGTAGCTCACTGGCCAGCCAACCTGGCCTAATTGATAATCTGCATGTCCCAATGAGAGACTTTGTCTCAAGAAAGATGAACAGCCTCTGAGGAACAACACCAGATGTCAACCTCTAAACTTGGCATACTCAGGAACACATTTGGATGCCTACGTAAGTACCCTTTCCCCAAATGATCATAGGTCCTACATTTAGTAAAACCAGCCCTCTAATTCAGATATTATAATCTGAAGCCATTACATTTCTGTCTTTTATATGATTTCCTAGAATGATCAAATCTGAGAACATTTATACCAAATTTCGATAGAAGTTGATTAAAATGATGAACTCTTAATTTTTAGCTTAAAATAATGCACCTTAAAGAGACAGGAATTAGGATTTTCAAAATCATAAACCCACTCAGGCTCTGGAGGACCTATGTAACATATACTAGTCACTTAAACTAAGTAGTCAGTCTTCTGGAACAATGTTCAAGTACAAGTATATACCAGGATAAAGAGACTTGAACTTCTATCCTGAGATTGTTTTATTTCATCCTGAACTTCAGAAGCAAAGATGTACCTACTGGATAATATTCAAGGAGTCTGTCTCTGTCACTGAGGGCCCAAAGCCACTGTCAGAGGATTTCTCCTGTATTGTTTAAGAAATATTGTTTATCACGTGTTGGCAAAAAGCCTTTAAGAATAAATGGAACAGGGCCAGTGGATAAAAGAGCTTGCTGTACAAACCTGATCACTTGAGTTTTCTCCTTCTAACCCATGATGGAAGGAGAGAACCATTCTCATAGTGGACAGCATGGCGCTCATGCACCTAACACACACACACACACACACACACACACAAATAATGAACAAGTGTAACAAGAGAAGCTCGCTGAGAGATGGCTCAGTCAGTAATCCAGCATCCACAGAAATGTTGGCAGTCACTTGTAATACAATGGTGTGGAGGTGGAGACATCAGGATGCCTGGGGCTTGCTGGCTGGCCTGCCAGGTTAGCTAAATTGGTGAATATGTGGTCAGTGAGAGACCCAGTCTCAAACAATAGCGATAGATTGAAGACAACGTCTGGTGTTGATCTCTAGTCTCTATGTGCAGCAGCACACACATGTATGCACACATATGAAAACACTCACACAAACACAATAAGTGGAACAAGAGCCAGCAAAATGGTTCAGTGGATAAAGGCACATGCCACCAAACCTGATGACCTGAGTTCTATCTCTGGGACCCATAAGGTAGAAGGAGAGAACTAATGTCTACAAGCTGTCATGTGACCTCCATATGTGTGTTACAGTGTGTGTATGCCCCCCCCACACAACAAATAAATAAATATTACAAATACTAAAAAATAAGTGGTCAGTCAGAATGGCCATCATCAGGAATACAAGTGACAACAAATGTTGGCAAGGGTGTGATGACTGTTGGTGGAGCGAAACTACTGCACTCACTTTGGAAACAAGTACAGAAGTTTCTCAAAACCTAGAAATAGGGGCTTGAGAGATGTTACAGAGGTTAAGAGCTCTTATCACTCTTCTAGAGGACCTGAGTTCAGTTCCCAGCACCCACATGGTAGCTCACAACCATTTTTAACTTCAGTTCCAGAGGATCTGACTCCTGCTTTGGCCTCCATAGGCACTGCATTCACATGGTACACATACATACATGGAGGCAAAGACTCATACACATAGCATAAAGTTAAATAAATAACTAAAAAACAACTAAACATACTACTACTAAATGACCAGCTATACCACCCTTTGGTACATCCCTAAAGGTCTTTAAGTCTTTCAACAGAGATTCTTGCACATCCATGTTCATTGCTGTTCTAGTCACAATAGCTAGGAAATAGAATCAAACTAGAGGTACATTAACTGCTGAATGGGTAATGAAACTGGTATGTACGCACCACGTAATGTTAACCAGCTATAAAGAAAACAAATGGTGAAACTTGCAAATAAATGGATGGAACTGGAAGTTACCAGGCCCCTGAGGATAAGCCATACACTTGTTCTCTCCTAGGTAGGAGCTAGTTTCAAATCTTGTGTTCTGTGTGTTTATTCTGGAATATGCATGGAGTAAGGAAGCTAGTAGCCAGCCAGTGGTAAGATGCATTTAGAGAGGGGGAGAATAGGTTATGGTTGAGATGACAGTAGAGAGGAGGAACACTAGGGGCAGAAAAGTTTAAACAGGTAGTGGAGTGATGGACATGGGGAGATGAGGGGCCCGGAGAGGGCTAACCAAAATGAAGTGTGCATGAAGAAGCTGCATGGATATTCTAATCCAAGTAAACCATAAATAAAGTCATAGAATTTTTAAAACTCATAAAATAGATCCTAGACAGAATACATATGATATGAAAGAACAGGAGGAAGCAACACAGAGAGTTAAAGGTTTAAGTGGGAATTGGGACAGAGGGTGGAGAGAAGAGGGGTGAAAATCAATCACCTGAAACTAAGGATGTATGAAGAAGTCCTGTGATAGCACATTGGTTCATAAGATACCTACCACATAAAGGAGTTTGAACGGAGGAATCCTGTATGAGTGAACAATGGTGCTCCCTGAAGAAATGAGCTAATAAATGAAAATCTCACTGGTAGGCCCAGGTTTCCTCCTGGTGAGTTATTGGTCAGAGGGCCCTAGAGACACCAAAAGCAAAACATTGCTCTTGGTTGCCCACCATAAACAGATAATAAGACTCCATTGTTGAAGAATCAACAAACTTGGATTACAAGACAGAGAAATCAATCTTGAACTGACCCAGAAAACTGCCTCCCTACCAGATAGCTTTAGTAGTGATAGAAAATACTGTTCATGCTGCTGTGGGACAAAAAAACCATCACTGGACCCTGCATGCTACAGTGATGACCTGCCAGGGAAGATGTGACCACTGATGCAACAGTGCTAAGACTTTATAGGGGTAAACAACTGCTCTCTTGCTTGGATTTGAGATCTGCTCCACAGGAGGGAATCAATGCCTGGGACTGTAAACATGGTCAAAACCATGAAGACATGAAGTTGGGAGGGAGATACATTGAAGATACATTGGCAGGGGGAAGAGGGAACTGGGGGAAGGTAGTGGGGATAGATATGACAAAGAAACACAGAATACATATATGAAATTTAAAAAGAAAGTTCTTGTTTAGTGACTGGCTAGCCCCATCAACAGGGCAATGACATCAGCCAGGTCTGACATAGATCTGGCTGAAGGACATCTTTTTTAAGTACAGAAGCCTGTTTCACATATCTCAGAGAGAAGTCCTTTGAATGGCTGCAGTGACTCAGTGTTTGCCCATGCCCAGTCTCTTGAAAGAATATCTGATGACTCAACACATGCTATTTTCATTTCTGAATGAGATTATTCTTTATGAACAGTGGACTGACTAGAGATCAAAATAGACTCACACAGGTAAAACCCAGCCACTAAATCACTGAGGGAGGGAGGAGTGGTTCAGTGAAAATAACACTGCACTTTGGGAGCTACATGACTTCAAGTCTAAGTCCTTGCTTTTTGGCTATGGCATCTCAGACTAACCGCTGTCTTTAGCATGCATTTCTCATTTTTAGAGGGAATTCATGAACCTGAAGTCTCAGGAGATAAAGTTGAATTAAATGTCCATAAGCTTGTCCACTATAGTGTTTGTATATAAATTGTCTTCCGTTAGTTGCTGTAGGTTGGTAATAGTGGCTCCTAACACATTTGGGGCATTAGCACAGGAGTAATGTAGGAGTGAAGTGTAGAGAGGGTGCTGCGAGATGAGCAAAGCAATTTAGAATGGATGGCTTATCATTTCAGTAAAAAAAATGTGTTCTATGTGTGGTAGAGTAGTATAAGCTGAATCTTTCTCTCGTGCATGCTCTCAAGAGACACACCTCTCCTCCCATAGGAAGAAGCAGGAAGAAAACACCATTTGTGATTCAGGAAGCAGGCATTCACCACACAGAATCATCTGGCACCTTGATCCTGAATTTACTAACTTCTAAAAATGTGACACATAAACGTGTGCTGTTTATAAACTACCCAGTTTATGCTACTTTTTATAGCAGTCCCAGCAAATTGAGGTGTTGATTTGTGAGTTGTCTAAACAAGTTTTCTGTCTGCTAAGGTGAATTTTCCTACTTTTCACCATCATGCCCCATCTCTTTTCTATCACACTCCCTTAGTCAACACATCCACTTTAATATCCTGCTATTGAAAGAAAACCAACATCCACTGGGTGTTCCCCAGCTCAGGAGCTCAGGTGGCTCTGTAATTCATTCTTACACTTCGGAAAAGTACTGACATCTCATAATTGGCCACATTTCTTAGCATATTTGCATTTATTCTGGGAGTAATTCTTTCTTTTCTTGGTATAATTTGTCTTAGCTTTTTTGAAGTAACACCTATTCATTAAATTAAATTTGAAAGTACAGGACAAAGAAAAACTTGTCTGCAGTCCTACCATCCATATAAAACCTCTATTCACATATGTGAAATTTTCTTTAGTAATATTTCAAAGCATGCATTAATTTCAATTACATTCATACAATGCAATTTCATATCATATGTTTCATTTCTTAATATGCTGTCAGCACCACGAATGTCAATACAAACACCATGTAAACACGAATTTAGTGGTTGCAAACTATCACATTAATGGAAATCTCATGGTTTAATTATTGTGCTTATTGTTAAATATTTACATAGTTTACCTTGTTTAGTATTGAAAATCATTCTACAGTGAATATCTTTGGATAAATATTTTTATTTACTTTCAGTTATTCCTTCAGGATATGTTTCTGGATATGGATTTACTAGATAAGGAGATAGGAAGGACTTCAGAACACACACATACTCTTTTTTTCAGAAGGCTAACTAATACAGATCCAGGTTCAGGTTCACAGCATATCCTCATTTTTGATCCAAGCCAACTCTGATTCTTTATTGATTGATTTCTATATCCAGTTTCAAGTTCTACCCTGTTCACCCTCCAGAGGACACTAGTCTAATACCTTTGTATGCATCTCTTATTTTATGTGAGCACATAAATATATTCTGAGCACAACTTATACAGTTAAGCAAATAATACCAAGCCATATATTGCATCTTATTGCTTTCTTCTCACCCTAGCATTACTTTTAAAGTTTTTTCCATTTAATATTTGAGAACTTCATATGTGAGTATTGTATGTACATCACTTCCCCTTCTTCTTCCTTCTCCAACTCTTCCATTTCCCCCACTCCCTCTCAATTTCATGACTTCTTTGATTATTGTCGATACACACACAGACACACACACACACACACACACACACACACAACCTCTGAGTCCGTTTAGTGGTGGCTGCATGTGTGTATGTGTGGCTGAGCATGATAATCTATCAGGGAGCTCCTCTTTGGGGAAAACCGATTCTGTGTCTCTTAGCAGTCACTGGTGCCTGCGTTACTTCACCTAAACATGGGACCTTTGAAATTTCCCCCATCCACACTGGTATGTCAACTGGTATTTTCATTATGCTGTTCTCCTCTAGGAAACAATATTATTGAGATTTCATGAGTGCAATTTAAAAGCTGTCTGTTTCTTATGAAGGCTGCATGCTCCACTCTGTACACATATCATGTTGCACTTCCTTGTTCTCTAATTGATTCTATAGACCATGTCCAGCTCTGCTGTATAAAGCAAAGTGTTGGGATAAACTTTCCTATAGATGTGTGTCCTCTCCCCCTCGATGTTTGTGAGCTGTATACTTATGATTTGGTTTGCTTGTGTCTCCCCAAATCCCTAAGCTGAAAACTTAATTCCTCAGTGAGGCAAACTTGGGTCATGGGACAGAGTCTCAAAATGGGATAATGCCTTTCTCATTAATAGACTTTCCTTTTGAGGAGATAGATTAATAGCCTTCAGCTATAAGAGATCATGCCTTGTATCTTTTCCCTTTTACATACCCTCCAATCATTCCAGTTTCTGTTGTAAGTTGAGAAAGAAGAAGAAGAAGAAGACTTTCACCAGATGTAGTCAGTCCATCTTGGAGTTCCTAGACTCGTCTTCCTTTTTACAATTAATTGAGTGATCAGGAGTGTATAGTCTTACACACCATCTGGGTCTGAGCTTTCCTTCTGCCACTTATGTTTGTCTTTTTTCAATAAAAACCATGCATAGGTTCATCTATACATTTTTATATCCTATTCATTTTAAGGTTTATCAGGCACATGACCTTGTAGGAATGGTTGGCTGATACCAGTTTCCTACTCTAAATTTATAGTTTAAAGGGTACAGCTAGCTAGACTGCCAGCAAGGATTCACTGTTTTCTTTTTATAGTAATGGGAATTAAACTGACTTAAGATACTTCCATTTTTTACACAACCATTTTTTTAAAGCTAGATTTCTTTTCCTCTTGAAAATTTCTAAATGTTCCTTGCCAATTAGGAAAATTAACTCTTGACTATGAACAGAACTAATCAGACTTTGTGAAATAAATTGTTATATATATCATATATATATATATGTATATGATACTCTTGTCTGTACTGGATTGAGTTTTTCCATATTATTATTACTGAATACAATGTATCAATATCTTATTTCACTATCATATTTAGAAAGACTTTTGCAAAAATCTATGTCTTGCTTCTTTCTAGTAGGTTTATAATTTCATTATATGTAGTTAATTTACAATAATTCTAGTATCAGCTGTAAAGTGTGGATTCATGTTTGTTATTATAATAGTGTCATCATTCTCAGTGAATTTGTAGTTACTTGTATCCTAGTCTATGTCTGGCTATATTTTCTATTTCTGTATTTTTGCCATTGTCTATCTGTATTTTAGCACTGTAGGTGTTTGCAACATAAATTGCTAATAGCATTAATTGTCACTTTAATAGCTAGCAAGACAAATTTTCATTAAAACTTAAAAAAATCCTTACTATAGTAGTTATTTGTCTTGTTACTGCTATAAAGTATCTAACAAAGCAACATAAAGAAGGAAAAGATTACTATTCTGGCTTGCAGTTCTATGGTGTAAAGTACATCTTGGCGGGTAAGGCATGTTTACAGGGGCAGGAAGTAGCTGATCACATTTCTTCCACAGTCAGGAAGCAGAGAGGTGACTGGTAGTCTTTTGCGTGATTTCTCCTTTTGTTCAGTCTGGAGCTCCAGTGCATGATCAGGTAGGTACCTCTCACATTAAGAGCTTCCCACCTCAAACTAATCAAGTTGATCCCACACAAACATGCCTAGAGATTTGTTTCCATGGTGATTCTAAGACCTGTAAAGTCCAATCAAAATTAAAGATCACACTAACCTATTTATTTTTCTTTATTTTATTATATTTTGACTAGAACATCCAGTGTAAGATTAAATACACATGTTGGGTATAAATACTTTCATCTTGTTCTTCATATTAAAGGAAAGACTTCTAAAAAAGCTGGACCAGATAAGACTTAACTTAAATGACAGAATGCATGAAATCCGGTGGGGGCAGGTAAATAAGTATAGATGGGAAAGGGGATCTAAATTTGATTAAAATCTATTATGTGAAATGAACAAAAACTCAATAAAAATATCAAAATATTAACAGAGATTTTAAGTTTTTGTAGTTTAGTAGCAACTCTTTATTAAAGGACTTCTCTCTGCTTCTGCTTTTCACTGAAAAAATATAAACTGAAATTTAAAAAAGAATACTGTATTTGTTGAAGACAACAAATAAAGCACCTAGAACTCTTGTGCACTACTGACAGTTATCTAGATTGACACAATCCCTCTGGACCATTCCTAGAATTCTTAGAAATTCTTAGAAATTCAGAAGTTCTACTTGGGTATAAGCCCCAAGAACATATACCTTGGTATAACAAAAGATATGTACAGAAGTCTTAAAGTAGCATTGTTAGTCTTACCAGGAAACTTGGAACAACAACTTATACATTACAGTGCATAAATATTTTATTCTGCATTTAATAGTGGCATATTCTACAGCTATAAGATGAGTTATTTTATATGCAGTAATAAAGATGAACATAATTAATGTAATATTGAGCAAAATATTGAGCAAAATAATATGTACATATTACTATTTATACTAAGAAAATTACTAACCTAATCTAAGATGTTATTCATATAAAAATAATACCTACCATTAGATAGGTAGTTTAAAGTATTATTATTTTATATAAGAATTGTTTCATTCAAGTTAATTTAGCTGTTGAATGGAAGAGATATTAGGGGAGCCTCTAAGCCATTGATAACTTTCTATTCTTCAATCTGATAGACTGCCCTAGAGTTGTTTTTGTTTCTATTCAAAAAAATATACATATTTTCAAAGTTTAATCTTGTTGAATGAATGACAAAACAAATGAAGCAGTGGGTGAAATCCACTGCAAATTAAACTAGAAAAGACTCACCCTAGTGTGAAATGAGAGGCTGTGTTTATTCTGCGTTACTTTGTTTTCTTTCTGTTCTTCTTCTAATGAGCTATAAGATTTTTTTGGCAAGTCACTTCCTTACTTTGAATTTCTTTTCCTAATTTCTCAAAAATGAAGGATGAACTACATATTCCTTAAATACTCCCTGAGTTCTACAATTGTGTATGATAAGACTCTTCCTAAAGTAACATATCTTTTCTCTTTGATGTACTTATACTGATGGTTAGGAACATCTAGAATTTTTGTTCTTTAAACTCATGCATCAACTTTTGGGTTCCTTTTGTCTTTTTCTGGCTTCCTCTGTGATCCTTCAATACAAACTGCCTGTGAAAATCAATAGTCACTTTTCTCATTCTAAATGTAGTTCTTTTCCTGGTTTACGTATCAGTCTTTTGAGAATATTGACCATCCGAGGTGCTAAAATAAAGTACCACAAACTAGTTAGATTATGAAGAACATAAATTTATTTCTCAGAGTTCAGAAGTCAGAAAATCTGAAATCAAGGTGCTAAGAGTCTCAATGCCTTGTGCTGGTCTGTGTCCTTAACGTGGTTACCTACTTATGGGAATCTCTCATGATTAAAAGTAAGGTGATTCTCTCTGGAGCTTCTTGTATAAGAGTAGTAAAGCTATTTATCTCTCTAAAGCTCTACTTACCCCCAAAGACCCTGTCTTAACACCATTATCTTAGAGTAAAGATGCTATGGCTGCATGGAGAGAGGGCTGGCATAAAATTTTATACCATGGCAGAAAGTTTCATTAGCACACACCCCTGCCCATATATTTTTGTACTCAAAAACGCTGAAAAACAGGTCCTAGGGACTATATCTCAATGAGCAACTAATTATCTTAGAAATTACATTCTGGGCCACAAGAAAAGTCAAGGAGAACATCAAACCTTCCACTGCTGGTTCTCAAGATCAAGAATGACACCGAAAATTCAGGGTAAAGAGGTGGAGCAAATCCATCCTCTTTTACTGTGAGTAAACCTGCAGGTTGTGTTTCACTAGCTGCTCTCCCTTCTTACAGTAAGTGTAGCTCTAATATCGAGCTGTTTGCATGACTCCAAGTGTAGTGTATAAGTCTAACATGTACCAGTGTATGTTCATGTGGCCAGGTTCTGACAGATAAGATGCGAGTAGAAATGATGATCTTCAGCCCCTAGTGTTCCTCAGGGCCTGAGGTATAACCTTCCCTTTGTGAGTGAAAGTTCCCATAAAGAACCTGCATCTTGAAACCAAACATTCTGTAAGGCTGATCAACTAATTAGAAGTTCAGTGATTGCGGAGAGTCTCGAATCTGGAATGTTGCAGGTCCAGAGCCTGATTACCATTTATCTCAGGCTATCCTTATGCCCTAAACAATGATTTCTTGCTCACGTCTGTTTCTGACTTAACATTCTGTGATGAACAAATTAAAAACATTTTGGCATGTATTAACAGCAAACCACCAGCTTCTACCAACCAAAAGGCTGAGTGTCATCAAACAGCATCTGAAGCCTAGGGCTGAGATTTCTCTTTTGCTATATCTGCCTACATAATGTGTCCACCAATGCATTTGAGGTGTCTTGATTTAGGACTTTGCTTTATTACCATAAGAATTTCATGAAACTGTTACCATGTTGTAGTACAGAATTTGGGGTGACCTGAATCTGTGTTCCTGGGTCATGGTCACTCCTATTGGCTCCAGAATAAATTCGCATCCCCTTTGAGATGGGAGTTGTGCTTTTGTATGGACACTTCTCATTCTTCCTTTCCTGTCTTCTTTAATAGAGATGAAAGATATGTAATTTAAGACAGTGTAAACAAAGATACAACACTGGGAACATTGGGTACACTGACAAAAGGAGTCAAGACTCCTGAGAGAAGTTCATGGATCCATTCATGGCTCACTATCACCATAAAGCTTACACCTGTAAGGGAAAGTACAAGCATCTATCTTTGCATAAACCATTGTATTGGGAGGTTTTGTCACGAGGCACTGAAACTAAATCCTACTTGATAAATTCTTTTGTGTATTACTAGAGCCAGGTTCTACACCTAGGAAGCAGCTAAGATACAGATAGGCACTACCCTCTTGTCTAAGGTTTTTAAATGTAAGGTTAGCATTCAGGACAACAAGGCTTCCCTTGTCTCTTTAACTTCATTCTACAGCTTTCGGGTGGTCCAGCATTGCAAGGAAGAAAGCACCAGAGCTGCTGCTACAGCTGACCTAATGATACCGGCAGCTGAGTGAACTCACCACAGCTCAGTCTGTTTGGACAACTGTTTTCAGAGAAGTGACAGGAAGTGCTTGGAAGAGAGCAATTAAAAATGTACAGGTTAATCATCTAAAATCATTAATGTCATCCATTAGGGAAATAAAAAGCAGGCTTCTTTGCCCTGGGGTAGTTAACAGTGCTTTGAAATTCTGTCTCAGAGAAACAGCAGATGAATCTAAGGATAAAGACTAGGAAAAGGAGGAGAGAGAGAGTAAGATTTGGAACATAATGGAATTATAAATGGTTAGTGGTGCATAAGAAATCAGACTTCAGTGCTGTGAAATTTGCAAAATTGATTCACATTAAGTGCAATAAATTCTTGAAGGACAGAGGTATCTTTACTCACACTTACCCTCCGCTGTTATGACCACACAGAGAAGAGAACTGAGAGGATATTGCACTCATTAATTTGTTATTGATTCCCTATTTACTTTACGCTGCGTATTCTTTGGGTGACTAGGCTAATAGAAAAAACATCAATCATCCTTATAATTTCATAAGACAAAGGCGTGAATAAACAAAGTGTGTCATGTAAAATTGTGAGATGAGAGCAGTCAAAGCGTCCATAAGTGCAATAAATAATACTGCAGTATCACATGGGCAAAGGGAATTATAGGTGAGAACTGCTATGGAAGACGGGCTCTGTTATTTAAACAGAGGTTGGGGTAAACTGAAGGAGTGCCACGCCAGAGCGATGACAAGCCGAGTAAACAAGTAACTGTAAAGTCCTGAGGATGGACAGAACAGAATTTTTTCAAGTACAGATGACATCTGTGCCAGGAGTATGGCTACCTTCCCTCCTGTACCAGGAAGTGATGCAGATATTAAGTTCAGTACGTTTCCCTGAGCTATGACTGCCTCAGCATCTTGCTGAACCCCCTAGAGCAAGTGCAGAATGAACAGCAATTGTCCTGCCCTGCAGTTCAGCCTTTCTCCTTCTAGCCTATAATCCAGTCCTTAGTTAGGAGTGGTTTGCAGGTATGATGTTTCTAAAGAGGTGGTACACCCCAGTTAGTGATAGATACAGAGCATCCTCTAAGCCAGAGAGTAGCTCCCTGGCTATGCATTTGATCTCCTGTGTAGACATTCAATTATTTTTTTCTATTTCAGTAAGCTATTGAATTTATTAACACAAATCTATACTTACTGTCATAAAGTGCTTTTAGAGTCTAGTGCAATGTACTCCTTTTCACTCAAGATAAATTTTTCTTTTCTGAATTTTTTTCCCTGATGGATTTAGTTCGTAACTCATTAGGCACATTGATCTTTTTTTTTAACCCAAGCATTACTTTAAAATATGTTCCTGATTTTCAAGTATCCTACAGATAACTTGTTATTTCTGATTTCTAGTTTAGTTCTGGTGTAGAAAGATAATATATTTGGTATGTTTTCGATCCTTGGAAATGTACTGAGATTTTATCTTTCTTGGCCTTTCTTTACAATTGTTTCATTTATTTATTTATTTATTTATTGTGTGTATGTCATATGAATGTCAAAAGAATATTTTTCAATTGTTTTCCATGATGCTTATTTTTCATAATGATTTCTTTAATATCTGTTAGTGGCATGATGTTTAATGGTATTGCTTGAACATCCCATGTGCTTACTCAAAACTTGTCCTATTAATTATTGAGAAAAGGGCCTCTTATCATTTGAAATATCTTTATATCTGCCTCTAGGACTCTAGCATTCTGTGTATCTTATCTACACAGACTCGCTTAGGTACAGCATTTCCATTCTTGTTCTTTTAACTACACACTTCATAGTTTGTCCCTTGTGACAGTGTACAGCTATTTTTAAATGCATTCTAAAATTATTGCCTTTTAAATGGAGGTGTTTGTCACTATATTCGAATGCGATTACTTGATCTGGTCATATTTAGTCCACTGTCATGATATTTTTTCTGTTTCTTCTGTTATTTGTTCCTTGTTTCTTTTCTGCCTTTGATTCCCTCTTTTCATTTTTTCTTGAACTAACAGAATTTCTTTGGTATTTTTATTTTGTTGTTTATTTTTATGTTGAAATTTTAGTTATATATTTTAAAATAATTTTCATGGTTTTCTTTAGTGACTAATCTCAGGATTTTATATTGGATTAACAGATATCCCTTCATGTATAATTAATAAACAGAACAAACCATTTATTTCTCCCATTCTTTATGCCATTATTGTCATATATTTTACCAGTAAATTTGTTGTAAAATCTATAATCTAGAATTACTTTCAATTTTAATTAATCAATTATTTTTAAAAACTTTGTAAAAAACATCTTTTACATCCACTACCTATTTACAGTTCTACCCTTCTCTGTTCCTTCTCACAGAAAATCTCCACCTCATGTTATCTGGATTAATACTAAAACCTTCTTCAGTGACTGGAGGGTCAGACTGGTGGTGACAAATTTGACCAAATTTTGTTCATGTGAAATATAGCTTTATGTTCCCAGAGGACACATCTTTCATCTGGATAAAACTTAAAATCTCCATCAGCTTGTCATATGATTTCACTTCTTCCTGACACCATTATTTTTAAATTCATCATCAATTGTCGTTCTTATTCTGAATGTAATTTGTCTTTTCTCTGCCCCAAATTGCTTTAAGGAATGTTTTAACTAATGATGTTGTGAAACCTGACTATGAAATACCCTTAATGTGGTTTTCTTTGTGGTCATCCTGTGTAAACTCTGCAGATTTTCCCATACTTTGCAAGTTTGGTAACTAGGAAAGTATCAGTCAACTTTCTTCAGATATTAATTCCAAACATTTTTTTCTTTCTTCTACTCCAATCACGTGACTATTAGTCTGCTTGATTCTGTTTTACAAGTCATATAGTTCAGTTCATAGCTTAATTACATGTTCTCTTTTACCTGAGATTGGTTTTAGCACTCTATCTTCAATATTGGTTCTGTAGTATAAAACCTGATATTAATCTTCTCCACTTAATTTGATATTCTAAAGATTTATTTTTATTCTGTGGGGGGTGTGTGTGTGTGTCCATGTCTCTGTGTGTGTCCATGTCTGTGTCTGTGCCTGTGTCTGTGTCTGAATGGGAATATGTGCACATTAAGGCAGATGTTTGTGGTGGTCAGAGAAACTGGATCCTCCAGGAATTAGAGTTACAGATGACACTGAGCTGCCTAATGTGGATACTGGGAAGCAAACTCAGTTCTCTTCAGTATATGCTCTTAATCACTGAGCCATCTCTCAGCACCCCTCCTTTTTGGGGAAATACTCATATTTTAGTCATACATTTTTAAACATTTTATTTACTTTATATGGATGAATGTATTGCCTGCATGCATGTAAGTGCACCCACGTCAAGCAATGCCCGCAGAGGTCAGAAGTAGGCATTTCCTTAGAACTGTAGTTATAGACTGTTAGCTGCCACGTGGGTGCTGGGTATTGAACTGAGTCCTCTGCAAGAGCAGTCAATGCTCTCAACTACTGAGCCCTCTAGCCCTACACATTTAATTAAAATTTAATTACAATTTTAGTTTAGAATTTTCAGTACATTCTTTACAGTTTTCATGTCTCATTAAAGTCTACACTTTTCACCTTCAACATCTACCTTTACCTACAAATTATTTTCCATATTTACGACAGTTTTTATAGTCATACCTAACCTAACACCAGATTCTACTACCATGCTCATAAATGCTCTGCTGACATTTCCAGCTTTTCATGGGTTCTTCGCACCTTTCTGGAGACATGCCTATGTATGAGCATCTTAGGATACAGTCAAAAATTCCAGTGAATGTTCCTCCCCTCAGTGGTTCTTGATTTTTTTCTCTTTAATATTATTCCTTCATATCTCAGAAATCATCATAGCCTCAAGTTCTAACTTCTGACTTATGAGATTAGGAAGGAATACCGCTACTTTATACTTTAATATCATACCCACTCACCAGAGAGACTGACTCTAACATCAGAGAAAATGTAGAAATATAGATTTGGATTTGTGTGGTCTCCTTTCTTCATAGACTGAAACCTCTTCCAGTATCTTCCTATTTGAGATCACTGTCAATATTGATATGTAGTTACTTCTTATCTTCCCAATTCATAATTATCATCATCTGAAACATTCTTGTAGAATGCAGGATGTCACCACTAATGACAGCTCTTACCAGTGCAGTGCGAAGGGACTGGAGAGATGGTTCAGCAGTTATGAGCATTGGCTGCTCCTGCAGAAAACCCAGGTTTGATTCTCAGCAGCCACATAGCAACTAGCAACCATCGTAACTCCAGTTCCATGGATTCAAAGCCCTCTTCTGACTTCTGTGAGCATTGTATGACACAAGTGCACCTACTTACGTGCAGGTAATATATTCATACACACAAAATAAAAATAATAAAGTACCAAGCTCTTTTCACAGAGTGCCTGAGTATCTGAGGATGAGGCTCATTCCATCTTTGCATTCCAAGAGATGATGATGTGGTTCACCAAATATTACTAGATTTCCAGGTAAGACTCCAAGGACTTCATGATGGGGTCTCAGACTACTTCTGACCTGATCCTATGTTGGCCCAGGATTGTAGGATAGAAGGAGTCAACATGATTCTCAGGATATTTTAAAAGAGAAACTTGTTAAATACTGGAGCATTAGCTACAATTGAATTATAACTTGGGTTCTCATTAGTTACTTTTCTGTTGCTGTGATAAAACAATATGACAAAGGGAATTTATAGTAGGAAGAGTTTATTTGGGTTTCCAACTCCAGAGGGATAAAAATTCATCATGAAGACAAGACATGACTGCAGAGGTGGCTGGAACAGAAAGCTGAGCACTCACATCTCCAAACAGACACAGGAAACAGGAAGAAAAACTGGAAGTGGGACATGGCTTTGAATTCCCAAAGCCACCCCCAGTGACACACTTCCTCCTTCAAGGCTATACCTCCTAAACCTCCTCAAACACTGCCACCAACTGAGACAAAGTGTTCAAATACTTGGAGTCTATGGGGAACACTTACTCAAACCACCACACATTCTTTCTGTCATCCCAATCAATACAATTTGATATGTAAACCTTTTGGAAAACCTACAAACTCATCTTGATAAAACCTTATTCAAATTAGCAGGACCCAAGCTCTGTGCCAGCAAAACTGAACCTGTTTGTGTTTTGATTAAAAGTTCAAATTTTAATTTCTCAAATCTACTTTTTCTTCAAGGCCATTGGGATTTCTTTTGTGTTTGGACTATAATCTTATAAAGAAAAGATACTGAATTCTGAATTTTAAAACTTTATAAACAAAAACAAAACATGATTTCCTGCTGAGGCATTTTAATGATCATTTCTTCTTCACTTTATTTGCATTATTTCTTCAAAATGGATTTCAAAAATAATGCTGTTGTATAGAAATTTGGACTCATTTTGGCTGTCTATTTAGCCATTCAAGAGGTCTCAACTATTAATGCCAGTTAGCCCAAGTCATTTTATTCTTCCATTGATTTTTCCATTTCACTATCCAGACTGTAAACTACAATAAATGTTTTCCTCTATCTTTCTAGATTTGGAGGGCAGTGCGGGGTGAGACAGGGTCTCTGAATCCCCAGTTGGTCTGAATTTCACTATGTACGCCAGGCTGGCCTCAGTCTCACCAAGGTCTGTCTGCCTATACCCCAAATACTGGAAATAAAGGCATGCACCACCATGCCTCTCGT
This sequence comes from Eospalax fontanierii, assembly GCA_035773235.1. Classification (NCBI taxonomy): domain Eukaryota; kingdom Metazoa; phylum Chordata; class Mammalia; order Rodentia; family Spalacidae; genus Eospalax; species Eospalax fontanierii. The sequence goes on along the minus strand of CM069529.1, from coordinate 47,662,349 downwards.
AGTTTTCTAGATTTTCTTCTGTATATTCAAGCTGAAATGTCCTTTGTGAAACCCTAATGCTATGTAGGAAACCACGCTATTCCAAAACCCTAATGCATTCTCATAAGTGTTGGAACCACACTATTCCATTCAAGCAACTCTATCATAAAGGTAATACTATTGTATTTTTAGTTTCATCGTGTTATTCTACCCAAGAATGCTGTCAATAGGTTTATTAAAACATCCACAGTGGGTGACACACAGGGACATTTAACAAGTATTCCTTGACTGAATTTAGTATTCTTCTGGAAATAATGAACAGACAGTCCAGATATACATTAGGTTTACCATATTCTTTTGCTTGTTTCATTGACTCAGTTTAAACTTAGTCATCCAAAGTTAAGATAAAGACATATCTGGCTAACTAATGTAATAAATGCATAAGAACACAATGAAATAATTTGCTTTTAACCAGAAGGTGCAGTGTGTATGTGTGTGTGAGTGTGTTAGACAGTTAAGAAAGTAAGATAAGTTACTTCAAAGGGAATGTTATTCTGTTTGAACTTCTGAAGTAGGCTCTCTTCAGATAAATACCCAACTGCCACCTCTCCCCCAGGACAGTCAATACAATACTTCAGAAAGGCTATTACAGGTGCTGAAATGAGAAAGTAAAGATCCCTGGCTGGCTGGCTATACTTGCCATTTAATCTAACCCACTCACTATCTCTTCAAAATTCATTTTGATTTCTACAGAGAATTAACTGTTACAAAATGACCCATATTAAGGGAAGCTACAGCAAAGAATAGAGCAGAGTTATAAAAAGCACCTTTTCCCATTTTTCTTTGCAGACAACTCATATTTTGTTCAAAATTTGGAAAAAGAAGATAGGAAGTTTCAAAATTGATAAAGGCATGATTCACAAAGTCCATTGATTTTTAAATGAGAAGAGAGGATTTTACTTTCTAAAAGTGAGAAGGATCCAAAACTTTTTGAACAGAATAGTAATCATGCAAAAACTTAGAGTAAAGCTAAAGAAGTTATAGTCAGAGAAAACACATCTTTGAAAGTGGTCAACAAGACAAAGCAACTAATTGATTCAATCACAGACAGTAATATCAAATATAGAAAATGCAATTTAACATGTAAGTCTTTCAATTTTACTTATTCTAAGGATTCTATATTAGCTTCTGCATTGAGAAAAATAGACTTTGGATGTAGTTGAAGTTGTTCAAATATTCCTCTCTAACATAAGGATGAAGAAAAATGCATGGGGAAGGGAAGTCTGGCTGGGACTGTTCAGGGGAGAAGGGGGCTGGGCTGGATCTGACAGAACTGAAGGAGATCTCATTCTAAGCTTAAAGTGACCTCATGTTTGGGTAAATGGCAAATACGCTCTGAAAACCAGAGCAGTATGAACAGTTTGGCATTACCAAGGGTCCAAAAGCTCACAAATCCAAAATCTGGGCTTAGAACTGGGACTTAGTAACTGGAGACATTTGCAGGGGATAGCAGTCAGGAGTACTCAGAGAGTGGCTAAGGGCGATTGCCTGAAATAGAATTCATTTTCAAGCTGTTTTCCATGTTCCAGCCACAGCTTGAAACAGGGCTTTCAGAGCCAGGACCAGGATGTATAAAGCTCCAGTAAATATTACCAAATCATCCTCCAGACTGATTTCGCCCATCTATATTCCCACCAACAGAGAATGAGCCTACTTCCTCACTACCTACTTTGCAGCATAAAGATGAATCTTTTGATGTTCTTATTTTCTTTTTGCCAACTTATCTGGTAAAGAAAAATGATGCTCTGTTTTTAATTTGCTTGCAATTGTTATTAATGAACATGTTTTATATATCTTTATATAAAGCATCTGTGAAGGTTTTCAGGTTCATTTATAGTTCTTTAGCATTTTATAATTTCCATGAAGTGTTAAAGTATACCTATTATCTTACTTGTTGAAAATTTCTTCTTGATACTCTGTGTATATTTTGATTCCTGAAATGATCTGTAACATAGCAATGATGCAATCATATCCTTCGAGATTTTCTTTCAATGTTTATATTTGCAGAGATTTTTTTCCAAAATGAGGTCATTTAAGAACACATATATGTCTTTTTATTGTTGTTTTTAATTCCTTTTTATGTTTTATTATTTCATTTTATATGTATTAGCATGTTGACTGCTTGTATGTAAGTGTACCCATGTGGTGCAATGCCCTCAGTATCAGAAGAAAGCATCAAATTTCCAAGGAACTGAAGTTACTGATGAGCAGTCAGTATTCTTAACTCTCCTAACTCTCTAGCCCCTTAATTACTTTATTTTGATAACTACTTAATTTCATTTTGCTTTGACAAAGCCAGGGATCTGTGCTGGACAAACAGTTCATCTATTTTATTTCAGCAGGACTAAGGTGAAAACACGTTACTTCTAACTTGAAGCTAAGTTCCTGAATTACCAGAAGGGCCAAGGTATCCAGTCTGAATTCCTCATAGTCTAGAATGAGATATACTTAATCACATTATGGGCAAGTGTTAAGGAAACCTACCAGTTTACAACTGGTGTCTGAGGATTAGAACCTCCACAACAGTAGCCCAGCCCCAAGACCCAGGCTGTCAGGCAAGTCCCCAGTCCATGTTTTGATAGACAATTATATCTACTGGACAGCTTTTACCCATACTGACTGGGTCTATAATGTGGACTTTAAAGGCCAGCTTGTGAGCTTAGGCTTCCTCCCTCTGTGACATAAGCCAGAAGTCAAGCTGGGCACTGAATGCTCCATTCACACAGTCCTGTCCTGTGACAGAGTTCTACAGTGCTACTCAATTTTCTAGTGCTATTTATTCAATAATCTTCCCTTCCTTATTGATTTACAACATGCTAATGCCTTGTACATTGAGTAGGTAGTCAATGACCATTGGTTAAATCAATGACTATGAGAGAGTTTATTTGTGGACAACCTTTATTGTCAGCTCTGGCATGTTGTGAGACAATGTCGCTTGCCTTTCAGGAAGTACTCCCTGCATCTAGCTTTCTTGCCCAATCTGTTCCATCTTTATCGACTATCTCCTGTGGATATTGAAGGAGCTATTTTGCTCCTGTTTCTGGTTGGGTTCAGGGGATAGAGGAAGGAGGAGCACTCATGAGCAATATCTCTTGCCTCTGCTACCTGCCCAGATAGCTTTGAGTTGACTAATCCACTCGGAAGTGTTCAATTGCTGTGGGTAGTCCCTCTTCCCATTGATCTTCCTACCCTAATTTTAAAACTACTCCTTCGCCTCCTCTTCTAGTATAAGGATGCCCCACTGTCCATAGTATTGAATAAATCTGTAGCAGCATCTCTAAAATCTGTCCATATTTTTATTAAATAAATTAGAACCACTTTAAAGTCTAAAATGCAATGCATTGAATTTTTAATATTTTATTTATTATTTTTATTTGATGTGTATAAGTGCATTGCCTACATGTATGTAAGTGCACCGATGTGCAATTTCCATGGAGGGTATGGGATCCTTTGGAACTGGAGTTAGGACAGCTGTTAGCTGCCATGTGGATATTAGAAACTGAACCTTCTCTTCTGCAAGAGCAGCCAGTGCTCTTATGTTCTCAGCAACCTCCTCTACATCAGTGCATTGAATTATTAAAGTTGGAACATAATTAGACTACAAATTAATTGCAATGTTTTGTTTTCCCTGTTAAGCACATGAAATGGCTTCTCATCTCATCTAGCTCTACAAGTTTCTTGTTTTCTGGGATATTAGAGATTCCACAAGTCTGGATTTTTTTTATGTGTTGTAATTTTACTTTTCTCATCCATGATGGCTTCACCTAGCCATTTCCAAAAATCTATGCATGCAATTCAGCTTTCTGTGATTAAAAATCAAGCCACGTTATTAAAATCTAAAAATCCATATATGCAATTCAATTTTCTGTGGTTAATTGTCAAGCCATGTTATCAGTTATTTATTCTCACAGGTTGTTGAGTCTCTTGCATATTTTGGATACTGACTTCTTCTTGGGTACAAGTTATCAAATCTACTCATCGAAACTTTTAGGTATCATACATTATTAAATTGTATAAGATTTGTCAACCTAAATGGTAAGTTCAGGCTCACGAAGTATGGAGGTTTGAATGAGAATGTCCCTCATAGACTCAAGTATATGAACACTTGGTCAGTTGGTGGTACTCTGTGGGGAGTGCTGTGGACTCTCTGGGAGGCAAAGCCTAGCTGGAGGAGGCAGGTCACTGGGGGTGGGTGCTGAGAGAGTGTGTAGTCTTGCCGTACTTCCCGTGTACCCCCTCCCCTCCACAGATCAAGTGTGAATTCCTAGCCTTCAACTCCTGTCACCATGCCTGTTGCTTGTTGTCATGCCTCCCCACCATGATGAATCTTTTCTCCCCCTAGAACCACACGCCTAGGTAAAGTCTGCCTTCTGTGGGTTGCTTTGGTCATGATATTTTATCACGGCCACAGAAAAATAATACACTAATCATGAGAACAAAGAGATTCTAGAGCTAAAATGACACCAGTACTTAAATAAGCATCTTACAGATATTTTTTAAGTGCTTATATTGCACTGGTTAAAATAACATTGGTCAGAAGAATAGCACAGGGCAGTGACTGCTTATATGTGACTCACGTATTCCAGGGAGAACCAGAAATCAGCAGGGACAAGGCATTCTTAAGTTATTTATTATTCCAATGGTGTCAGTATGTCTACAAAGAACTAAATTGAAGTTGTTAAAGGTTAAATTAACTGAATAATGACTTTAGAAGGCAGGAGGGCATGGCCGCTGTCCCACACCCAGATTCTCCAGGCCTGATAGGACTTTGAAGACCATTTTCCTATTTTTTATGTCTCTGGTTTCTTGAAATATTATGATAACGAGATTCTGTGGCCTTGACCTGCTCCCAGATTTTAATGAAATACCTGAAACGAGTCAACAGTAGCATGCATTTGGGTTTGGATTTTACATGCTCTTTGCACTGTTTAGGAAATGGCCTTCTAGTCCCAGTTTACTATACATTGCTTGGAAAAAATGTTACTTTTTTTATTCACTAATTGAGAATGGGAAATTAATTTCATTAAATGATATCTCAGCATCTTTTAGAATGATTAAAAATGTTCATTTCTCAGTTCATTATATTAGAAATAATACAACTAATTTTATTTAAAAGCCTTGTATTAAAAGAATAAAACCTATGTGGTCATGGTATATTAATCTTTATAATTTGAGATACTAATTTCTCAGAATAATGTAAAGCGTTTCTTATTTGCCATTTATTTCCAAAAATATAGGTGAATCGTGGTTTTTCTGTGCTATAATTGTCAAGTTTGGGTGAAATAAATTTCTTACTTTTCTCTGCCTAGGAATAATTTCAAATAGCATGGGAATTATCCTATGGAAATGTAAAATATCTGAGCCTGGAGTCGTTTAGAATCATAATTTTATATCTTCTTCAACTCTATGTTTTATTCAGTATTTTCATTCTTAAAATACATTTGAACCTTTCAGTTTCCACAGAGAAACCCTAAAATGTTGTTTAGATGTTTCAGATTGTCAACTATATTGGTATTCAGCTCCGTATGATTTCTTTAATCCTAAAAATTTGAACTGTATTTTTAGCTTATCAATTCTACTCCTCTATATAAATTTGTTAGCTTCTGATTATTGTTGCTTTTGATACTGCATTTTCTTTCATTTTTTTCTGCTCCTATGCTTATTAAAACTTTCTAAATTTCAGCCTTAGTTAACTGAATTTGTTTTTATTTTGTTTGGTTTCCCACAAACAAAGAATTATTCAGTATTTTCTTCTTCATTCTTCAAAATACAGCCACATGTGATATCTTTCCTGGGACTTTATTTTCACAGTGTTTTTAATAAACTCATTGTATTTTTGTTTCTATTTAAGCAGTAATGGTTTGGGTATTGCTTTTAAATACTATTAGCTTTTCTTTTGTTATTGTTACACTTTTCACTTCTGTCTAGTGTTGTAACAGAGTAAAAGATAACAACTTACAGAGTAAAGCATATTAATAATTTGTTATTGAGAGAGATGGCTCTGTGGGTAAAGCAGCTTGTTCCCAAGCCTGAAGACATGGGTTTGATTCCCCAGAGAAATAAGGTGGAAATAACTGACTCCTACAAGTTGTCCCGTGACCTCCACATGCACGCCATGCTGCATGCACACACACCCACACAGACACACACAACATGAATGTTTTTTTTAAATCTATGATTTATTTACAACTTGCTAAATTGCTATAACTGATGACCCATCAACCTTGAAGTTAGACCTTTTAATGCTTCAGGGGGAAAATTAGGATAGACCTCTAGCAAGCATATATGTTCCTTCAGGTTTGTGAAAGGAAGCAAAGACACGAAGACTGGCTTCTTTTCTCTCCCTTAACACTGTGTAAGCACCCACATGCTGTGCCTGGCTAGAGCTAATTGGTGAATTCAGTTTGCTGAAGAATAGCAGATAATTTTATTTATCAGGTGTTTCCCTTGTCTGGTGAGGTTTCTGCCTCTCCTTAAGAAAACGGGAAGAGGATTTCTGCTGCCATTCTGTCCAAGTACACTGAGCAGTTTCCTAGACTTCAACTAGATATAAATGAGTGATAGATTATAAAAATGATGTCAACATAATTGAAGAGCATATTATTATGTTGTATAAAAATGAGTTTAGTAAATTATAACAAAATAATAGCTTATTTTCTAAAAAAACATCTAATGTGTTTTAAAAATGTTTTTTAATCCTTTTAAATAAGAAGTCATTCTTATGGTTGCATACTTTTGAGAGGTGTGCTAGTTTGCTTTTCTGTTGTAGTGATAAACACCATGACCAAAAGCAACTTGGAGGATGGATGGAGCCAGAGTCATGGAGATACCAGTGTGGCTTACTGTAGGCTTGCTTCCAGGCTCACACTCAGTGACTATTCTTCCATAACCCAGGCCCACTTGTCTAGGGATGGTACCACCTGCCACAACATTAGAAATCAATAAATTTCCCCCACTGACATGTCCAGAGATCAGTCTGCTAGAGGAAACTCTTCAATTGAGGTTTCCCTCTTCCAATATGGCTCTAGATTTGTGTCAAGTTGACAGCTGAAGCTAATTATGAGAAGGGGTTTCCAAGGTATTTGTTCATCTATTTATTCATACAACTGTAACAACCCATTGCAGTTTGTAAGGATTTACATCATTTGACAAGTACTAAGCATTAGAAAACAAGAAATATATTAAGGATCAGAGAGTATTCTTGATTTCATAAAAATAATACAAGCAGTAAAAATAAATAAATAAATAAATAAATAAATATGATTTGGGCTTTCAAGGTTTTGGAGTCATATATCTTTAAGAACCCAGAACCTGCTTCTATTCCTATACCAGCCTGTGCTGGTTGAACTGTGTACCTCAGGTCCACACAAGCCCTAATTTTTCCACATTTTACTTCATGACATCCCAATGTCATGTCCCTCTATTGAGTGTGGTTTTTCTCTTTCCTCAACTACAGTGAGAACTTCATGATGATATCTGAGCACACTATGTATCTAGACCAGGATTTCTCAAGAAAATGATGTACATGGATTGACAGAATGACTAAGAGACAAACATGGACAGAAAATGCATGGGTTTGTGAAAACTTGGTCAGCTATGGCAAACCAGCCAGAAATTTGCAGACCTGTTCCTCAAGTAAGATAGGCCAAGAAAATATGGATGGTATTTCAGCCAGGCTTGTATATAAAACAACTCCCAAGTTGATAATATGTAAAAATCAAAGAGCTACAGACAATTAATGACTGTTAAGAGGGGTAAGAGTTATTCATCCTCATGAATGAGCTCCCTGAGAAGTTATCTAGTCCTAGGTGGTCACCCTTAACACATGTACAAGCCATAAATGTACATATATATATAATATATATATTATTGAATATGTATTTAAATAAGGAGTCAGAATATTGAGAGGTACTATAGAGAATATGACAGGAGTTAGAGAGGGAGTGGGAAGAATGGATACGATGTAAAAATAGTACTCATGTATAAAATTTTAAAAACATATTAAAAATTTTTTAATTTCAACATTTCCTTTCACTATGAGTCAGGCAAGCTCTAGTTCTTGTCTGATACTCACTGAGAAACCTTTGGTAGTTTGTTCCTATCCTAGGTCATACTTTTTTATACAGTTTATGAGGAAGTCATAGCAGATAATCTTAATTCTAAAGTTTCCGTTTTCAACATCTTTACTTCTAAAATCACTGATGCTGTTCACAACTGAAGTAATTACAAGATGGAGCAAACAGACAGGACAGAGGTTTATAAAATAAAATAAAGGCTGAATTACCACTACTGGATCCCAAATGGGGAAAACAACTTAGATCCTTGAAGCAAATGAGAACAGAGCAACTTGGGTAACTTATTGTACTGCTGTTATACCATTAAGTTACAACTTTTGAAATTAGATTTAAAAATATGTGCCTTAGCAGTCTCTTTTATAGCTTTATCTTCTTCTATTCTCTATTTATTAATATAATTGCCCAGTATTCTTTGTTTCATATTGATCAGATCTATAGAAAAACATATTAGTTACAGAATATAAACTCAGGTACACATAAATCTCTGGAGGAAAAGGTCCAGCTGAAACTTATGCTAAAGAATGCCTAGAGCTACAGAGAAACATGTAAGGCCTAGTAGACCCTGAACCAGAGCCTTGTGTCACCAAAGGACCAAGACAGAGCTGTGTTGAGCTGATATTTGAACCAAAGTAGATCCTGCAAGTTACACATCTTAGCACCTGGGCTGTTCTCCTTGTCTGTTTCTCTGGTTATGGAACATCACAACTGCCTAATCCGGATGATCTGATGGCATAGAAAATCATGCATGCATGTGGCAAGCTCCATAGACTTTAAACATCGTTTTCCCCTCCCCCCATGCGTCAGTGCAAATGAGAGGATAAGCTGTCCTATTTGGGGACCATCTACACCCAACCCTATTCATAACCAACCAAACACGTAGACTGGAGTCATGATAAAATATCTGTTCAATTGCAGATAAATCAAACCACAGAAGTTGGTCTGGACAGAGGCCGTTCTGCGCCTTAACTGAAGTCTTCTGCTGGTTCCTCCCCACTCCACTCCTGAAGTGAATTTACTCAGCCAGTCACAAACAGAACTTTCAGAGACTATAGGCTTCTCCCACTTAGGGAAGAGCCTGTATGATGCCTAATCACACAGAAAAGAAAATGAAGGCACACATATTCTGTGGGCAAGAGAAAATGCTGGAAGAGCTTTTCATCTGCGGGGGCAATTTTTTCTAAATTATATTAATCAGTTCAGTCTTTTCTCCTCTCAAGATAAGAAAAAAAAAGTGGCTCGATTGACAAGTGTGTTCTCTCTAGGCTTCCACAACTGGAGGACCTTTGTTCACTTTTATTCTTTTACTGAACTTTTGTGTATTTTAACATGAGACAGCAAGATATACTAGGAAAGAGTATTACTCTTAACACACAAATTAAAGCTCCCTTGGCAAGTTCTGGAGTGACCCATAAAAGAGCATAATAATTTATGAAATTTTCAAGATGTGATGAGCTGAGTAGGTGGAAATAGGAATAATGGTAGCAAATATAAAGTAATTGTAAAGGCCTCTCAAACAATTCCCCCAGTAATTTTTACATCCCTGCTGAGTATCAAGGCAATATTTCACATCTTAGCAATGTTTCAAAGTCACAGAGACAAATGACAAACATGAAGGAAATTATTAGATCATAAATGACCTTGTTATAAAGTACTTACACATTATTGAATGAAACTAAAATTAGAACCAAGATAAACTATACTATGCATGTAACCTCAGAAGGATTTGTAACTTTGTTATATTGCCTGGTCCAAATACTGGATTGACATGGAAAATGTATGTAAGAGACAATTGGTCTAGTTATCCTGAGTTTATGTTTTATATGTAATGTATCACTTGGGGCATCAGTTACTTTTCTTTTTGCTGTGACCAAATCCTTGACCAGAAGCAACATGAGAGAGGATTGATTTATTTCAGTTCACAATGGAGGGCACAGTCCATAGGAGCAGGAGCAGCGTGGTCAAAGGAGAAGCTCATAACTGTGGCAGTAAGAGTGTGAGGTTGTTTGCTCACATCTCAGATATAAGCAAGGAGTCAGAGATAGATAGATGACAGATAGATAGATGATAGATAGATAGAAGATAGATAGATAGATAGATAGATAGATAGATAGATAGATAGATAGATGAGAGAGAGACTGGGGTCAGAAACATGGACGTATTATTATCCTCAAAGTCTGTCTCCCAGTAACCCATTTCTTCCAGCTAGGCTGTGTCACCCAAAAGTTCCAGAACCTCCCAAGTTCTCTCGCCAGCTGGGACCTAAGTGTTCAAACATATGAGCTTGTGGGAGACATTTTATATCTAAATCATAATACTTGTGTTCCATGCTTTCAGAACAAAATATGTTCACTGGAAGATAAGCAAAATTGAAAGATTATCAACAAAGGAATCAGGAAATCTGGGTCCAAATGTCAATTCTATTTCTAACTGTGCCACCTTGGGTAAGACATTTTTCTTTTATATTTCAGCCATTTCCTTTGTAAAACCAGAAACCTGATAATGTCAGAAATTATTTCCTAATTTAAATTTTATGTATTACTTTCATTCGGTCTATCAAGTCAATGCAATAGAAAAGTTGTGCCGTCTATTGGATGTAAAGAGTTCTGATAAGAGATTTATGCTAGCTCACTTCTAACCCTATGGATAAAAGTAAGCATCCCCATTTTATAGATGAGTAAACTTGAGTTCTGAAGCATTAACTGATTTACCCAGGGTAGGTGAGAGAGCTGATATTAAAACCCCTTGCGTAGTCCAAAGTTAAGTCATCAGTTCATCATGCATTCAGCACCACAATGTCATGTCCCTGAACTTCTGTGGTCCTCATGATAGTCTGTTTGAAGAGCACTTTTCAGATGAGCAAACTGCAGCTTGTGGTTGCAAAGCTGTCCAAGGTCTTATAGGTCATTGGAATCAGGACTGAAATGGCTCCCGGTGCTTCTGAGCTGAACGTTCTGGGACTGCTCATTTTCTCTGAAGCAGACCACCCTTGGTCACTTTTTCTAGAGTTCTTCAAAGAAATGCCAATCACTGGGATGGCTATCTGTAGCTACTTCTGACTCAGGCAGACAATTCTACTCATTTCCTGAGATTTCCAAAATAAGTCCTTTTCTTTGACACAGCTCTATCTTCATGAGGCAGTATTTGCTGCCTCTTTGATTACATCCATTAGCTATTCAGACACAGCTGCCCTTCAAAAAGCAACAAGCCTGGGAGAGCCACATACTTAGTAGCTACCCAAGTCAGAGACGGGCCAGAGCAATCTAACCTCTCCAACAGTGGGAGATGTAGGAAAAGCACAACTGAGTGGGATGGGGCCAATTTTTTCTGATAGGGAACCTGAAACAGAGTGAATGAAGGTCAGGCAGTGCTGAAAAAAGAGGAGGGACCTTCTGGCTTAGAAATTAGTGCTTTTCTTATTCACTCATGGGGAAGTTCAGAAACATGAAAGATTCATTGTGATGTGGGAGGTGACTAGAGAGCTAATCTGACCTATTCCCCCCTTCTATATGGGATATGCAAGTTACAAAGCTCTACTGTCTACCTGATCATGCCATGGAAGACCTTGTTGTTTGTTTTGCTATAGCAGTAAATGTATAATTTATTCCTTGGTTGTTCATGTACTTATTCACTTTGGTTTGGTTCTGGTCTGTTCCACAGTATTTTCACTCCAGGATTGTGGCTGACAGAGCAGCTTTCTCTGGACTGTGGCTGCTTGTTATGAGCTGAATTTTATCCCCCCAAAAGATGCTAAACTCCTAACCTCTATGCTGTGATGCTTCTATTTGGAAATGGAACAGATTAAGGTGAGGTCATTAGGGTAAAAGCTCAATGCAACTTGTCTGGTGCTGTTTTAGAAAGGGAAAGTTTGGACATAAAGACACATACAATGAGAGTACCAGATGAAGATAAACACAGAGACTGGGTGGCTGCTGATATAAGCCAGGGAGGGGTGAAGGTTATAAGCCAACAAACAGAAGTCAGTAAAGGGATATGGAACACAGCCTAAGAAACAGAAACAACTCTCAGGACGGCTTGATCTTGCACTTCCAACCTCTAAAACTGTGAGATAATAAACACCTGTTGTTTCAGCCTCATAATATGTGGAGCTCTCTTAAAGTAGCCACCAGACTGCTCTTGTGGCAGAGACAAAGGGGTGAGTGAGAACCACAGGATAGCTTCCAGATATGCTTTTAGCACATTAGACAAAGCAAACAGCTGAAACTCAAGCAGGTGCCAATGAGATAGAAAGCATCCTTCTCATACAGGAGTGTCTTCTCAGGAAGGGGACCCCAGACAGGAGCAGGCAGAATACTAAACTATAATGTAATGTACCACAACATTGTTATAATTGTAGACAGATAGTACTGAGGTTCATTGTACTGAAACCAAAAGACAGCAACTGAATAATCCAAGCTGAGAAATTGTTGGAACAAATCTGGACCCCAGATTCACAGTCTCAAACCATTAGCTATTTCTATTGGAAATGTAGGACCTTCATTTTTCTTAAAAGACAGGACCCTCACTTCAGCCATTAAAACCTCCTTGTCAGCTCACCCCTCCCTAACTGAAAAGTCCCAAAAGTCATAAGGGCTATGTCAGCATCTCCTGTCACAAGAGCCATGTCAACAACTTGTGGTATGTGAGATAATGTCTGGAATAATAACAAAAAAGCCCCTTTCTTGTAAAAATAGACTTCTGGTTAAAACATTTGTCCAGTCAACATTTTGTAATGTGTCACAATGCTTGTGGCATAAGGTTGGACTATGTAAAAGTTGTGTTTTTGTAACCCTGGTCTGTGCCAATCTATACCCTGTATGTCAATATATGATAATCTTGTGGTTTTTTACTATAAAAGCTTGGTCCGAGCAGGGCTGGGGGGGTGCTTGGCATCCCAAGGCCAAGTCACCCACTTGTACAAGTGTGATAATAAACTCCTCATGCTGCTTACATCTGACGGTCTGGATTCTTGGGACTAATACTCAGACAGCCTAAAGGGGTTCGAGTCCCCTAGGCTGAGAGTGGGAGTCGGGTGAGGCTCCCCGAGGTTGGGCTCTCAGGCAGCCCTGGGAGGGGTTCGAGTCCCCTGGGCTGAGAGTGAGAACCAACAGAACCTCAAAGCATTCTAAAGGTACCATACCTGTGGTCAATACTGATCTCTATTGGGAAACTGCTATGGTAATTTTCCCTCATAAGTCCCCCTTGGAGAAATAGCAGAAAATTGTCATTCAAAAATTAATGAAATATTTGAATTCATAGACTAATCAAGAGTCAGTCGTTTTGAAATTGGATATATTCTCAGACTACTCTATGGGCTTTTCTTTGTAAATGTATGTATGAAATCAAACCATGGGTTAGATGGTTGTTTTGTATTCAACAGTTTTTTTTTTATAAATTTGATTAGGAAGAGAAAACTCAGAAGATCTTAACTATCAACTTCTTATTCCTGTGGCCTCTGGTTCCTAGTCACAATATTGTAAGAGCCAGAGTTAACTAGGTTGAACAGCATACGGGCAAACCTCTATAAGCTAAGTCTGAGTTGCAGGTCTTGAGTTACTTGGTGCTAGAAGAGGCTTGCTCAGAGAATCATTGATGTTCTATATTTGGCCTGGACTGAGGGTTTTCCCAGGACACTGAATAGCAGAATCACCCTCAGGACTTAGTCCTTTCATTAATTACAAGTGCAAAATGCTTACATGGGAAGTTCAAGAATGAAGAGTGCATTAGAGTCAAAGATTTAAACTGAAAGTGAACCTTAACATCTCCTAAACTTAATGTGAAATAGACCAACCAGTTTGGTTTTTCCAGTGCTGAGGCGCTCCCAGTAATAGAACCTTAACTTTACAACTGGAAAAGTACATGGAAAACGGAAGGAGGTGACCACTGCACCTACTAATGTCACATTTTACAAACAGAGAAAACAAGTCCTAAAGGAAAGCAAGGACTTGAAGGTCATCATCAAAACCAATGTGAAATCAGGAGCACATAGAGGTTTTTTAACTCCCAGTCTAGAGTTTATCTTGAAGAATGATACAGAGTTTTATCTATCATGTCTGTTTATTCATGCCATTCAAACAGGGTTCCAAATTTAGTTTGAACTGTTTGAACGACCTGAGAAACTAGAGCATGGAGGGCCATACCAGACCTTTTCTTCAAGCAGCGTGTTGAAGAGAAAAGAGTATAGCCAGCTCTGAATCTCCGAGTCACTTGTCCCTAAGATTCTCAGATCCAGGAGACTGGAGAGTCCATGCCGACTGTCACAGACAGAAAAGAGAACAAGCTCCTTTCTTCTCCCATAACTGGTATCATGTTCCCCCTGCTAGCCCACAACTGTACCAGGAAGACGCAGACAAACAGCTTCTATTCCATAAACTGAACTCAACACCAGAAGACATGTTCTCCTTACTAATCCAAATGCTGTGTTACATGTCACAATGTATCTGTCATACATGGGCTTAATTCCAATATCCTACTTCCATTGTTCAAGACATACACTGCCTGGATTTCTGCATGAAATGCCATCTTTACTAGATCAAAACTAGAATGCATTTTGGACTAAGTAAGAGGTGAGTTTGAGTCACAGCTCTCTTACATATTAGCTATTTGGCTTTAATCAAATTATTTAATACCTATGGCCCTTTGATTATCTATGATACTCTTTCAAGAAATTAGCAATGCCAGGACTCGAGAGATGACTCAGTAGTTAAGAGCATTAGCTGCTCTTGCAGAGAACCCAGGTTTGGTTCCCAGCACCCAGTGGTCCATTGTTTCATTCCAAAGAAAGAAGAAGGGAGAAGAAACAGTAGATAAGCGAACAGTTGTGGTTGCCGCTATATAATACAACCTAACCCTGTGAATCTGAATCCGTTAGCCTGTGACTTTCCATAGTGAATCTACCCCTGATGCTTTGAAAACCCCACAAAGATGTCTTCTTCTTACCACAATTAACCATTGCACTCAATTCTTCCATGGGATTAGTTGAAAATTGATTACATTTAATTGTATGTCAGTTGGTAAAGTATATTTCCTATTCTTTCAATTTTTCACAGATACTGAATAATATGAGCTTATAGCTCACATAATATGTAAGTTTTACTTGTTTTAAATAGCTATCACACAATGTCCAGTTTGATGCATTTCACAGATGGAACACATTTCAACTCAATTTCCATCGATTTTGAAATCACACTTTCCCAGTAGAAATATATTCACCCAGCACAGACTGTACTGGATTTGGCCTGGCTGTTTATTAAATTGTCTGCACTACTGGATGCTATTTTACTGACTGCTTTTAAAAAATTCAAATTTCACCAGAACGTATATAGTATGTCCTAAAAATTAATTTATTTTGAAGCATCATGACTTAAATATCTAATAAAATAAAATAGACTGTGCTATCAGGTATGTATGTAACCTCCAGAAACTACAGAAAATAGTATAATCCCTATAATTTTCACAATGACCTTGAGGTAATTTATGTAAGATTGATTGTATAGCTTTAAATGTCTATTATCTTCCTAATTTGAAACATGGGAAAAACTTGAGCTTAAAAAGCCAAGAGACATATCCAAAGACAGTGACTTTCCCACCCTCTCTCTTGATAGAACATCTGAAAATTTGGAGTTCATTCAGTTTGGGACTTTTTCTGTATTTGTTGTTATAATGTGAATCAAGCACTTTTGACAATCCCTGTTTATGAAAAATGACTCATAGTTTTCAGCAAAAGTGCCAAGCTCAACTGTGTAGAGCACAGTATTTGGGAAGAGAAAGTTAAATTTATCCTCTAAGTGAGGAAATACAGAACAAGAGAAAGAGGGAAAAAAAGCCCCTGCTCTCCAACATCTTGTAGCAATGTCTTGGATAGTCTATGCTTAGTCATGAAGGCAGTCAGAAAAAGGAAAAATAGACAAAGATACTTAAATTATTTTTGAGGAAAGCAAGAAGACCCCTTTATTAAAGAATACAGACCACAATGTGCAATAGTAACCTGTTCTACAGAATTATAACTTGAATCATGTCCTGAATTCTATCAAAGTGGAAGTGAAGTTCTACTGTTTTATTTTATTTAGCTCAAATAATAGCCAAGCCTTACCAGAGATCCCAGCCAGGCAGGGTAAGAAGGCCAGAACCATGGCAAAGGCCAGATCTGCAATGTAGCCCCAGGGATCCTAGAAGTCTCTTATCCCGTTCTCTATTTAGAATGCATTCCTGAGATGGTTACCTTTAAAGGTCAGCTGGCTACAACCTGGAATCCACTGGAAAAAGTCCCAGTTGAGAAATTATCTAGATCAGATTGGCCTGGAAGGGATTGTTCATTGATGTGGGAGGACCTAATTCACTGTAAGTGGGACTGTTTCATGGACTGTACCCTGAACTGCATAGTAAAGAAAGCTGGCTGAGTGCAAGCAGCAAGTGAGCAACATGCACATATTCTCTTTTTGCGCTCTACGGTGGATGTGATTGCACTAACTGCGGCAAGTTAAGCACAATGTCCCATCACCACTGAACTAGCCTTGTATCCCTGTGCCTAATTTCTTCACTCATGGTTTTGACTTTTGGTTCATTATTACAGCATTACATCAACAAAGGCTCCCTGCATGTCAGGCCTGCCTAACCAGTCTTCAAGAATGATAATTCTCCACATGGTAAGCATTATAATGTGTCTGCAATAATCTCAGGGTATACTGCCCATCTCAGCTTGACTACCAGGAGTTCCTCAACACCCTTGGAATGACACTCTAAGGGCCGTTTCTCCTGAGATGCAGAAATACCAAGATTCACATTTGACAGATTATTTCTCAATTAAAAATATTCTACTCTTAACTGTCAAGGTGGATCAATGGATATAGGCTGACAACATTTCCTATACATAATCTCACCAACTCTGTTCAGTTGAGCAGCATTTTTCTAGTTATCTTCAAAGTGTTCTTTTTGTTGCTTGTTTCCTTGTTTGTTTTTGAGACAGGGTTTCATTATGTAGCCCCAGTTGTCCTGGAACTTTCTATATAGACCATCGTAGATTGTCTTTTATCTACAGCAGTCTGCCTGCCTCTGCCTCCACAGTGCTAGAATTAAAGGCATACAGGACTGCTTGCAGATCTAAAGGGTCCTTTAGACTAAAGAGGCTTCTTCACCTGATGAGACTCACCACAAGGAAGCACAGGGAAAAGGTAACTGATTAAGGTTCATAAATAGTTATCCCAGGGATGTGACTGGGAATCAGGACTCCATGTCAGAGGCCCAGGTTTACTTATCACCATAGACAAGTTACTCTGAACTCTGTTCAAAGCCATAACATAGAGAACAGATGAAATGAGAGATGTGACTATGTTTTGTAACTACCTCTACATGTACCACAGGACAAAATCATCAAAAAAGAGGGACACAACAGGGAGGTCTTTGAAGTCTCAGACTTTATTGATCTCCCTAAGACCCAACATAAAATAGACCAAGTAAAATTTTGAATAAATGATCAAGTGCACAATACATCAACTGGTGAGAGGGCCATGAGAGAGCAGGGCTTGGACCAGTAGGTGAGAGGATCAGGCTTTATAATATTTCACCCATATAAAGGACTCTACCATTTGCAGAGCAGCTGCCTAGTGTTCGTGAGATTAGTGAGTAAGCTGTTCACAGCCAGTGACCAGGAGAGGTAGAATCTGAAACTCAGTTACTGCAGCTTCAGCTTTCTTGCTTACTCTCTGACGCTCACTGAGCTCATGAGGTAAGGAATTTCCAGCTTCACAGTGCCAATCAGCTCCTGGTACCATTTCTCTCCCATGTTTTCTTATTATGGGCTTTAGTGTCAGGATCCAGTACTTCTTTATTTTTATTTTATTTTATGTGTATAAGTGTATTGCCTGCATGCTTGTAAGCACACCCATGCTGAGCAATGCCCGCAGAGGTCAGAAGAGGATGCTGAATCTCCTGGTACTGGAATTACAGACAGTTGCTAGCTGCCATGTGTGGGTACTGGGAATCAAACCCAGGTCCTCTGCAAGAGCAATCAGTTCTCCTAACCACTGACTCATCTCTCCAGCCCCAGAATTCAGTATTTCTTAGATTCCCCATGAACACTTCCTGGTTTTTTTCTTTCATTTTCCCTAAAAACCTGCAGCTCCTACAACACATATTACACCCACAGCTGCACTTCGCCCTGAGATCATCTATGGACTCCACAGCACCTTTTTCAATGTACTGAAGACTTCTCTGTCAATCTGTAGCTTGCCACCTCTATTCCTCTCTTAATTCATGATAACTCCCATTATTATGCCCTTAGACCTTGTCATGGTCAGTGACATATATCCTCCAAAATTTCTCTTTGAAGTCCCTCAATCTCTGCGTATATATCTTCAGCCCACGTTTCCTTTAAGAGCCTGACTCCAGAAGCACTTGTGGCCCAGCGATATCTGAAGCTGCTGGTTTCATCACCTTTTCTCTGTCCTCACACTTCTCCTCACTTGGCATGCTGACTTTTGCTCCATCTTTATAATGGCATTGTTGCATAAATGCTCAGCTTGCATAATCTAATTCTCAGTCTATTTTATA
This sequence comes from Eospalax fontanierii, assembly GCA_035773235.1. NCBI lineage: Eukaryota > Metazoa > Chordata > Mammalia > Rodentia > Spalacidae > Eospalax > Eospalax fontanierii. Next base: position 47,643,690 of record CM069529.1, on the reverse strand, counting down.
TCTACATTCATGTAACTAAGCAACGCCTGACATGGGAGGGGCAGGGGACAAACACTGACACACTGAAGTCTTTGAATCTCAATTGAAATGGATGATCCCAAACTCCAGGCCTGCCTTGAGTGATGCTCTCAAAGACAAATACAGTCTCATCCAGGCTTTCATTCCTCAAGATCACTGTTTCAGCCTTTATTCTTCTCTTCAAACCCCAAGGTACTTCAGCACTTCCTCTCAGCTCTCAGGCATTCATCATTTGCGTCACCAACTAGAATGACCAGACTTTCTACACTATCCACATGTACAAACCAACCCCACATCAGGACTTAATTATGAGTGACAGAATTTTAACAGGTAGTACTGCATGAGGGTCGATCCACCTGGATAGATGGCAGCTTTAAGCACTAGAGTCATCATAGAGCTGAAATATCAATGCATGCTATACCTATAAATATTCGCTCCCTTCACTCACATCACAAGATGTCCATACTAGCATAAGCCCCCCTCACTCTTCAGCACAAGATCACCTCCTGTCTGCTGCTCAAGAATATCATTTTTACAAATTCTTACTTGTTTTTCTATCAGATTTCCCCTTCTCTGTTTTTTTCTCATCTATACACAAGTATGTTGTAGGAGTTTTTAACTCCCCTCCAAAATGTTTGTTTCTATTTCTTCTGTCTCTTACTTTTGCTGCTCTTGAAGTTTTGCTTTTTGTGACTGTCTTCACCATTTCTTTCTGAATTCTTCTTTGAAATAGGCTTTTCCACCTATCGCACCCAAGACAGCATTGCCAACACCTCCTCTAGAAGAGCATCAAGTACTCATAACTGCTGAACCATCTCTCTAGCCCCAGAAAATATTCATTTTAATCTCTTACAAAAGCTTTGAAGCCACTAACACAGAGAAAATTATATTTATTTATTTGCCCAGCAGATCTTAAATTATGACTACTACTTCTACTACTACTACTTATTATTATATTATTACTATTATTGTTGTTGTTTTGTACTATATTCTTGCTTAGTGATCTTCAGTGAAGCATAGCTCTGTGTCTCACATTCTCTATAATGAGACGTAGACAATAATTCCTACCCTACTCATGACTCAGATAGAGATCAGTAAAGGTGTGGATGGATGACACTTTGGAAGAGGGAAGAATGTAATCATGTCCATGCCCCCATCAGTTGCCAATGTTTAGCATTTATTATTTGATGCACATCATCTGTTATCTTAGGAATTGACTGTGTTTCCTCCCTTTTCGTTTGTTTGTTCATGAGACAGTAGTTGAGGATGTGAAGTGAGAAGCAACTCTCTCTATTTTACAAAGCTACTAAGGAGTCTGGATGGGAGCGGCACCTTATATCAGTCTGTTTCATTTTAAAACTCATTTTTTGACATAAAATGCTTCCTATGCTCTGCTTTCAAAGGATGTCATTTTTAGTCTTTTATTGACCAGCTGGCATGCTGCCATGGGATGCGTACTGGATCTCTGTAAAATGCTACAAATACATTACAGGGTATTCTGCTTTTCAGCTTTAACATGTCTGCTGTCATAAAATTTGTCTTTATCTCTCAGAAATAGCAGTTTAAACATTTAACTGTGCCAACCCACAATTTTGATTAACTCCCTTGCAGGAAATCTTGAAGAATTTTCCATAGATAGCAGATTGCTTATCTTAAGGTGCATGACCTGTGCAGACTTTTCTGTGCATAGGAACTATCACCTCTGTGGTTTACTTCCCATCAGCTTACAAAAACATGGAGTTCACAATTCTTCCTATGCTGAATATTAAGGTTAGGAAGAAAAGCTGAAAATCAGATAAAATGAAGTCTGGAGAAACTCAAAGTAAATTTAAAACAAGACCCAAAATGAAACTCTCTAGGGAAGAGCAATTGATTATTCTGTAGGAATTCAGAAGTAGAAAGGAAACTTGGGGAGAAATTGATTGGAGATACATTTCTACTCAATAAAAAGTAGAATTTAGGATGTTAGAGTGGAAGGAACCCAGAATGAAGGGAAGCCATGGTGTTTTTCTAAAGAAATAGGGGGGATTGGGTAACCACTCTGTACGATTTAGATAGAAGGGATGTCTTTCCCATGGGCCCCTGGAGAACTTTAAGGGGGTCCCTGAATGTGTTTCAGAGGACACTACATTCATTAAAATTATGAATAAAAATACAAATGTCAATGAGAGTTGAGAGATGCATTAGTGTTCTCTCTCCCCTTTGTTCCACGCTGTTCCCTGAGCCTCAGGTGTAGAGGTTCCCCTGCAGCTGTGTCACACAGGGCTAGGCACTGCAACAACAAAACTCCTCATGCACCAGAGAACAATGAACACAAAAAGGCACAAATGGCCAAAGTGTAGAGAATAAGAGTCTGCAGAGTGTGGGTCCTTGAACAAGACCCTATATTAAACTCCACCCACCCAAGATTCAGGGACCATTGCGCAAGGGGTGGGCAGAAAGATTGTAAGAGCCAAGGAACGAAGGAGGTGCATGACCACATGGAAATAGAGTCTTACAGTCTCCTGAGACCTTGCTCAAATGAACTTACAGCAACAGTGACAACATGTACAAGACCCATGCAAGCAAAAACCCAGCATATAACTGTGGAAATGGGCAGTAGGCCCCAATCTTAGCCAGAGAACTATTGGGCAGTTGATTACTACTGAGTGAGGAAGAGCTGATCTTCTTTAAGGGAGTGACTCTAGGTAGGCTGACTAGACCCCAGTGGATGAACTTGTGCTAAGGGATGCCTGGGGACACTTAACTTGAGTCAATGAGCCTTACTATAAATGACAGATTTCATGAAATCCAGTGGGAGGGGGGAGGTAAGAGGGTGCCAAGGGAGAAGGGAGTATAAATATGGTTAAGATGTTGTGTATAAAATACACAAATATTCAATAAACATATACTAAAAAGTATGCAAATGTCAGTTGTTTAAATGAGAAAGTATAATGTTTTCCTGAGGATGTCAAAAATCTCAGACTAAAGACCAGATGACAAGTCTATTAAGCATAGAGATATTTCATTAAATTTCAATTCACAGATAGTTTTCTTATTTTGAAAGGGAAGGTAGAGTGGTCGATTCTTGAAGTATTTCACCATTCTAATATGCCATCTTCAAATTAAATGCAATAAGGATGTTACAAATGAATCTGGGAAATGTAAGAAGCAGTTCTGATCTACGGCAAAGACCATAGGAAAAGGAAACAATTAATTAAGACTTGGCTGCTTCCAGCATCGTGTGCAATATACCAAGATATTTCCTCCCAGATAGAACATTATTAAAATTTGATTCTAGTCATTGTCCAAGCATCCCATCACTCAAGAGTATGATTTTGAAGAAGCCAGTAGAGGAACAGTACCCTCAAATGGTAAGAGCCCAGTAAAAAAAAAAAAAAAAGATCCAAATTCCTGTTTCCCTTGAGAAAAAGATAAGACTTTAAAATGCAATGAAGTATGTAGGAAACATAAGCATAAAATTCAAAAATATCTGAGAATGAAAGAACATATTCTAATTGTAAAATCAAAATTCCAAGCACACAGACTGCTTTCACTGGTAATGCTCTTCAAAGCACTTAGCCAACTGGATCTTTAAACACCCCTCTGCCATGCATCTCACCCAGCCCTCGCCTCTGGTCCCCTCTCTTTGTAGGTAATATCCTCTGATTTTGATGTGATTACAAGGGAGCCCAATGGTGCTACTTTCAGAAGGAGGACCTTTAAGGGCATTCAGAAAATTTACATGACAAAAATGTAAATAGATTGTCAGAGCTTTCATTTTCTGCAATGAAAGGTTTAAAAATACATCCTCATTTTAAAAAGAGTTCATTTACATTTTTAAAACTTTTGCTTTTATCCACCCAGGAGGCTGACTCACTTTCTCAATATTCTACATTTTTGTAGAGCTCTTGTGAGCCACAGTCTTAACAGGAATGGTCCACCATTAGCTATCTTAACTACCTTGCTTTCTGCCAAAAATAACCATATATCCCCTTCTTCACCAAATAATATATAATTCTTAAAACTAAATTCTAAGTAAGATCTGCCAAGGTCAAGATTTGGAATTTTAGGTCAAATACTGCAGAACATGTCCCAGAAATGTTACAATTATAAAACTAGAAAAATGCTGGTAGAATTGAAAAAAAAAATAAGTTTCAAAGATAAAAGAATTTATCACTGTAAATCACTTAATGACAGTAAACACTTAATGACAGTAAAAAATATATAGGTGGGTTCCTGGGGTTTGCAGGCCAGCCAGCCTACTTGCCAAGTTCTAGTCCGGTGAGAGATCATGTCAAAACAATTTGGATGATGACTAAAGAACAACACCTAAAGTTGTCTTCCGGCCTCCACATGCACACATGTACATGTGTACCTCCATACATGACCGTACATGTATACATACACATATAGACACACAAAAGAAAGAAACAAAGTGGGCAAGGCAAATTTTGGCAAGCATTAGCCAATGTAAATTGCAGCAATTTAAGATGATTCCATGCTCAGAAAAGAAACAGCCCAGGAGAAATTTCTATAATTTTAAAAGTGCCCTTTATATCAATAACTCACTAGATTCCTGGGGGTTTGTAGTCAGATTCCAAATTTTCCATTAGTAACATCTAGTCACCACAATTTCAACTACCAAGGTTAAAAATGTTTTCAAAGACAATAAAACTGGCTTAGCTCTGCATTCTTTTCATTTGAAAGATACCCAAAGGAATTTTACTAAGAAACAAGAATTAATTTCTTTGAAGAAAATAACCTCCTTTGACTCTTATCTTTAATATCGTGATTATCATTATTCCTCTTAGGAGCTCTTGACAAGTGGTGATTTAGAGTTTAAATATCTCTGCTAGACTTCTTTTGATGTAAGACAGACTTGGAAACTTGCAGGGACAACAACAACAACAGAAAAAAGACCATTAATGCACATCAACATCAGGCAGTAAATGAAGTAAAAACAAATTCACCACTAAACATTTCAAAACTTTTCAAGGAAGAAATTTCAAGAGACATGAAGTTTCACAATCCAATTGATAATCACTTAACACTTTCCACTTGTGGTCACAGGGAAAGTACAGGACTCCTTCCAGGTGCCTGGACACAGATGTGTCAGCTTGGGTTTGATCTGCAGATACAGGGTTCCAAGAAACAGAGGCCATATTAAAGTAGTTCAAGGATGCTAAAAGCCAAGGTTTTCTGCCTCCCCTTTTCTATGTGAAAAGAAAGCCCTCTTTTCCTCTTTTACACAAGTACGTAGGAGTAACTCCCCTTGCAGTCTTCCCTCCTGTCCTCCGTGTCCCTCTCTTTGAACTCCACTTTTCTCTTCTACGTGACAGCTGTACTGTGCGCCCCTCTCAGTCAGGGTTCTCATTAAACAGTATTTGGTTCCTTTTACAAATCTTACTCCTTGAATCTCCTTCATTCATTTTATAAACATTTACTAAACACCTGTGGTTCTAGGCTTGCCCTGTTGACTGCTTGCGAACAGATACAATATTTTCCTTCTCTCTGCCTCTTCAAGACTTGCCACAGTCCCTGGCTTCTGTAGGGTGTTCAGTAAATATTTGTTGAGCTGAATTCCTGTGCTGTACTCTGTTTGCTCTTACGTAAGATGGTTTCTGCTGGATCTGTAATCAGATAATGTTAGGATGAAAATTTGCTTGGTGGCTAAACTTCCTCAAATATAAATCCATAACTAGGTTGGAAGAGGGATTATGAATATTTTATTTTTCTTATTAGCATGAATTTTAGTGACTTTTCTATAGATATCACTTTTGATAAATTTTTGGTTACCATTCAAAGAAATGGGTTTCATTGTTACATTTAAATACATATGCAAATCATTATACTGCCTTCCCCTCTTCCTCTTTTTTCTTCTCACTTCTTTTCCCTTCTGTTTTCATGTCACACATCCCATTGCTCCCTCTGGTCTCTCTGCCCATAAACATCATCCTCCTCCCTTCATAATCTGTAGATATCTCACTAAAGTATGATGTGGCATAGTTTAGCTATCTATCACTTTAACTTTTCATCCATATTCATGAGGAAAAGAATTTACTCTGAATAGTTAATTTCCCTTTATGCAATCAGCCTGCATTTTAAAGAGAAGAGGAAAGACCTTGATAGAGGGTCAAGATTTGGAAGTTCCATAGCTCTCCGGTGGCCTCTTTATCAGTACCTCAGCCAAAAGGACAGAGGTAAGCCAACTCTCTGGGGAATAATTCTTCCAGACAATTCCCTCTCAAAGAATATTAGCCTGCTTTAGAACACACCTTGGAAGTTTGTTTGTATAGGCAACTCACTCTAGCTTTCATCACTGATCACAATGCCTACATAGTGGTGTGAGTGATGTGTGTGCATCTACTTACAGGATAAGGTTCATGTAGTCTAACAATGGCTGCACCACTTTGGAGAAGAAGCTGAGATTTCTGTAGTTGCTCAGTCTACCAGGTTGGATGTCTCAACAGTCCCAATCTGGCACTGAAGGCCTGGAGCATTCCTGGAGAGCTGCTGTTCTTCAGTCTATGTTAGAATCCAAAGAAGTCGGTTCTACTATTGATGTAGGAATACCACAACCACAAAAACTGGATAGATAAATTTGCCAGCGTGAGTGAAGGCAAGCAGGCAAAAATCAAGTTTCCTTCTTTTGTGTCCTCTTTCCTGGGCTGCGACCGGAAGGTACTGTCCATATTTAAGGTGGTCTTAAGCTTTAAATAATCAAGATGATCCCTCATAGGGGCTCACCCAGTGGCTTATGTTTTAGTTGATTCCAGATCTACTTAAGCTGACAACGGAGATTAGCCACCACAATGTCTGATTCTATTCAACATATAGAACTTTTCCATCACTCCAAAGGTCAAGTCTTAGAATCTGAGATACCCCGTTACTAGATATTTCTTGACTACACTTAGAAAAGAGTTAGTAAGAGATAGAAGATCATAATAGATAAACATTATGTGCTACCAGAAATGAAGTCTGGCTCTGGAGACATGTGTTTGAGCCTGGTTGAGCATGTTTTTACTCCCATTTCTAATAAACCTATATTTTCAGCTCTAAAGAAGAAGAGGAGAAGGAGGAAAAATGAAGACTAAGGACCAACCCAGTCATCCAGTCATTTGTTTCTTGTGTGATGTAGGTAAATTCTTTCTTCACTTTTGCTCCCTGAGCCGAACTGAATATTTTGGAGCACTTGTCCCTACTACAACTGACATTGTTTGACCCAGATTCCTAGGCCACTGTGTACTCTGGCTAGTGTGACCTTATTCTTTACCTGGAAAACGACTTGAAGCAAAATAGCAAATAAATTGAGATTACTTTTTTTTCTAGTTTAATCATACCATGGCTCATCAATAGTAGTGATTTTTATGTGGAAAAGAAAGATATGAGCTTTCACAGAGACCCTCAAGTACAAGGAAGGGCAGAAGACAAAACAGGAGAAAGCTGGGAAGGCTTTAAATTATGATGGGAAGCCAGCTATGTGAAATAAATATAATCCTAAATACTTGGTAGTTTTCAAGTGCAAAGGACTAGGTAACAGGTGGGTGGAGAGAAGAAGGGTTTATGAATAGGCAAACAACTTTCTATCCTTCCCACCAGATCATGAAAGCAAAAGGCCCCCAAAAATCAGGGTAGCCTAAGATGCACGTGTTATGCAGAATCAGCCCCCTGTGCTGTAGGGATCAGAGAACATTCATAAACTTGAGGCCAGCAGTGGGCTCCCCTACATCAACCAAGCTGGCAAAGACAGAGATTAGGTTTTGAACACACTCATTCTTTGGTTATGTGGAGAATTTCTACTGTAGGACATCTCTTGTGAGCCTGGAACAGGCAGATCTGAGTCAGTACAAAGACCCAGAAAAGACCAGAAGTCTGTAGAGCCATTTGGAAGTAACTGTGAGGGATGAAAAATAATTTTCATTTTCATTTAAGGAAAGAAGTAAAAGGAATCCAGGCAAAGCTAAAATCCATATGCAATTACTGTGATGGTTAATCTTAGTTGTAAACTTGAGATCTAGAGTATCCTAGGAGATGGGCCTCCACGCATGCCTGTGGAGGATATAGGTAGCTGTAGTTAACACCAGAAATAACGTAGAAGAGATCCAGAGAATTGCTTGCAGTAGAATCAAAGCTCCAATCTAACTTTTTTTCTTGTTATATTTTTAAATCTCTTCCTTTATTACTATTAGAAAATCATCTCAGTCAAGGGTTTCATTTACCACATTAGTATCTCAGCAAAGGATAAGGCTATTATAAACAGGGAGGTAATGCCTGCCTCACAACCAATTGGAATCTGCAACTCTGATCTAATAACTATTTAAATACTCAGGTTATGCTGCAGCTTTAATGCATCTACTGGGAAGAGAAAGGCCCTTAATTACATTCTGTTATGACCCCCCCAAATGGAAGAAATGGAAGAAGGATCTTAATAGTTTCCTTTGAAAAACCTGATTTCTTTACATTTAGGGATCTTTTGATATAAATTGACTTTTTCTGGGCTACTAATGTTTGTTAAGTACATTGAATTCTAGAAAAAAAATAATAAAAAGGCAGAGAAACTAGTCCAGAAGAAATTTCACAATGAGCTGCTGATAAGATACACAGGGTATTTCTGAGAGAATCTTTACAGTTGGTGGAATTAAATTACTGCTCTGGGTATCTATTTTTTAAGGAAAATGTGTATTTGCCTAATCCAATTTCAACATAATTCATATCCCTGTAACACTCTGAGAACACTGGCATATGGTTACATGAGATATAAATTGGGAGTATGATTAAAAATCACTGGTGTTTCTATTTCAATTATATTGCACAAAATAGACTCCAGGGAAAATTGCACAAGCAAGACCATAACCCACTGCAGGATGAGAGATGAAAAAATCTTCTACATATGCACACACACACACACACACACACACACACACACCCTTTGCGGCACTGATCAGGCACCTTATTCCCCAGGCAAACTTCTGGCACTAGCCTCCTCATGATCACTAGCCAGCAATACTTGGCTTGACTGGAAGCCAGAGTCCAAAGGTTCTCCGTAGCCATCTGTGAATGTATACACTGAACAAAAGAACAGTTCAGCTTTCTAAAATGTTGGCATCAGGTCTGGGACCAAATCCCAGCTATCATTGCTTAACTTTGGAAATCCAGTTCATCTTTCCTTAATATGACCTTGAGGAAGATTTTTACGAACTCAGTGAGAAACTGTGAATGTCTTGGCACATAGTAGGGACAAAACATGATGATCTAAATCAGTGCACCTTTGCTTAGAACTTACCAACAACATTTGCTCATCTTTATAACACCTAGCAGGATTTCTAGAATGTACTAAATGTTCAACCTTTATTTGCAGAATTGAAAATCAAGAATCAAGCTTCCAGTTTTCTGTTCCTAACCCATTTTAACTCTTCATGTGATATAAAAGGGGAAAGGTGAAAAGGAATTATTACACATTTTAAGAGAAAAATAAATTCTTTCCTCCTTAATCTTGACAGATGGGAATTTCAAGTTCCTCATTTTGCTTTAAGGAGCTAATAAGGAGCTCATAAATCTCAATTACTTCTATGGAGTTAAGAGCAGCCCCAGGTCTGCTTAGCATGATTCCAATCTCTGAACTGCCTAGTACCTTTATTAAAATAGTGGAGGAGGAGAAAAGCCAAGTCATATTTCAACCTTGAGCTGACATCCCTGCAGTAAAATTCCCTCTCATTCTGGTCAAAGTAAAGGAGCAGATCAGACCAGGTCACCTATAAGTCACTGTGGTTCAGCACTGAAGCAGCTTGAGCCTTGGCCATAATGAGTCCCTAATGTTGATGAATTCTCATAAGATGCTTACTCTCATTTATATGTGTATATATACAAATGTGGAGAGAGAGAGAGAGAGAGAGAGAGAGAGAGAGAGAGAGCTTTGTCTGAATTCCTTCTCAGCTTTCCATATCAAAGTCCTGAAATGCCTATCATGAAGCCTTTCTTGCATCACCCCCTAAAACTCAATCAAACCCTAATTCTAGCTGATTCTCTGCCATCCAGTGTTATTCAAGTCTATATTCATCCTCTAATGGGGTATCTCCTCCCTACCTTTCCAGGCCCATTTCACAAGCTTTTAGTCACCCTTCCTCTACCTACCCACACTGCAGCACAGGCAGTGTACCTACCTGGGTACTTCCCTTTCCAGATCCTCAGGCCTGCCTCTCTTAGTTAATACCATCCATGTATAAAGCTCCGATCCAAACCCTAAATTCTCTTCTCAGGAATGAACCTCTCCTTTCACTGCTAGCCTGCATTTGTGTATTCACTCTGCAACCCGTATTCAAGAGAATGTGATGCAGAGGAAGGAGCAGGCAATCAGGAACCAGGTGTCTTTAGGTTCAAGGTTGCTCTCTGTCACACACTAACTGCAGAAGTCAGAGCAAGTCTAAATCTGTCTGAATTATTATGGGAATCCTAATAAAATATCCTAATTAATGTGATTGACATAGACCAGACACTCAAAGCTTCTTGTCATTGCTATTACTATTACTGTTCATACTGTGTATTTTTCACCTTCTACTAAAATATTAGCTCTTGGAGCATAAGCACTGTAACTTGATAATCTTTCTATTTCCTAAAGCCCCAAGGCCAGTGATTTTCATATGTCGGTGCTGAACAAACATTCATTAAACTCATTTTGAGCTCCTCTTCTGAGACCCCTGCTACCATGATATGCTGCTTTGCACTGTTTAGAAGGTATCGATCTCTGTAATCAGGACACTAACCAGGATAATTCACAAGATTTCTTTTCGGATCAAACAGAACACTCTTCATACGTTACAAACAACTATGAAAATGTTCACAGTTGTTTAGAAAAAGAAAGCTTCCTGAAAGAGAGCTGAAGACGTAGACATGTTCAGGGATGGGAAAAAAATGAGGATGTAAGGAGGCTTAAGGTTGAGGTTGACTTGCAGAGAGGTCTCTGTGTCACATGCTGAGTCCCCGATAAGCTAGCACAGACTGGATGAAAACCAGCCAGCAGCAGCCCAGGGTTATGCTGATTAAAGAACAGGGGCAGATGGGGAATCAATGGTGAATTCAACACAAAGTCTCTGTAAGTGAAGGTTCAAGACATCCTGGTCTAGTGCCAAGAGAGCTCACGGGAATTTTACTTGAGTATCACAAAGCACGTGGAATAGGGCTTTCAAACTGTAGGACAGTCAGAGTGAAAGCCTCGAAAACAAACTTGTTCATTAGAAGATTCTTAAGCCTGATTCTATAGTCTAATGTTACAGAACTGAGTGAGTTCAAATTACTACCTTCCTAAACTAGAAAACAGTTATGTACACCAATGGACTGCTGTGATTAAATTCTGCATGGAATTCAGCGTGGCGTGGAGGAGAGGCCAGCAGTGCCTGGAGATATCAGCATAGATGTGCAGAGAAGAGGATTATTATTCTGAGTCCTAAAGAATCTGTTTTGAGGTAGAGTGAGGAAGATGATGAGCTGCATTCACTGCAACCATCGATTTAGCTGAATGAGGCAGAAGCAGGGACAGAAGAGGTTAAAGTGATTGGTAGAGAAGAAATCATGGAGAGCCTTAACTTAAAAGAAGTGTAGATGGGTTCTAGCCATGGGTGCTCAGATGCCACTGAGCATGTTCATGTTTTAGAAGGACAGCAATGAAATGGAGGCAGTTGGTGTTCTATCCTCCTTTGTTAATTAATACAACAGTGGATAATCAGAATACGCGTGAGTCCTTTGAGCATCCAGTGCAGCAGCAGTAGGGAGTGAGCAAGTTAAAGAAGGTGTTTCTCAGAGGCCAGTAAGGGCTGGGCTGCTCATGTAACACTCTACAAGGAATGAACTGAGCTGAGCCATGAAGAATTCTCAAATTGGAAAGAAAGGAAATCTGAATATTTAACCTCTCTCCACATCCAGTTCCTTATCTGTAACATGCAGATGGTCATAATGCTTGCCTTTTATGATTATTAGGAGTATATATAGAAGTGTAACCACAGTACATAGCCTCCAGTAAAATATTAGTTAATAGTATCTATTCAAATGGAAGAAGAATAGATTTGCAATGTACTGAACATTTGTAGAGTTTTGAATTGAATAAGTAGTATATAGGACTTGCTAGAAAGTATATTTTGTACATTATGGTGTATTATACAACCTTTTAACAGATCTTTGGTTTCTGTATGACTATGATATCTATTTTATACAGGAGAAAACTATGCTTTAGAGATTCCAAGTGATTGTCCAAGATTACATAGACAGAAGAGGCTAAGCAGATGAAGTCACCTACCCCTAAGCCTGACAAACTTGAGTTTAATCCCTGGGGCCGACATGGGAAAAAGAGAGAACCAGTCCCACAAGTTGTCTTCTGACCTCCACACATATGCTGTGGCCCATGTGCTTACACACACACACACACACACACACACACACACACACATATGCACGCACGCAAGCACATGCACTCATACACACATTAAATAAATAATAAATAAGTTTAAAGAAGCTAGGTCTGAAACAAAATTATGTTTCCAAAGTTCAGCTCTGGTATTTATGTGTTTTGCTCACATGGGCAAATTTGAACCTCTGCAGGCCAGTGAGTTCATGTACTTTTACCCTTTGGTACACTATAGCCTTTAGTTCCCAGCCTCACTGCACTTAGAATTGGCATGAGACTTAGTTTCAACCAAGGTGTAAGAGAAATAAGGTATGATGTAATTGTTAAGTCACAGAGGTAGAGTATGTTATCTAATATGAATAAATGAATGGACTCAAGTCTGAATTGGATAGTTTAGAACAGAAATTTTTATAAAAGGAGAAAATTCAGTAATCTGGAGCTTAAAGAGTTGCAAAAGCCAGCTTCATTAGTTCTGAACCATTATATCTAATCAATTGTATGATGTTCCATTTCTTGCAATATAATGTCATCTCATAGATGTCGTTGCCCAGTGACCACTGTGACATAGTCCTTATTGTATGTATCTGTAAACTTGGTACTTATGCCTCTTCATCATTAGATAAGAGTATCTCTTAAATGTTTCAATTAGAAAAACTATTAATCATAACTTGAGAATGAAATGGATAAAAATTGCCTGAGCAGCTTCCACTGACAGACAAGACTTCTGTAAGATTAGAAAATGAAGAGATGTCATCACCAAAACTTGGAGAGTTGATTTGGAAGAAAATCTTGGAGATAATAATGTGCTACTGGTTTTAATAAAATGTCACACAACCAATATTTTTGTGGCATAAAAGATGATATTTTCTCAAAAAAGAAAAAAACAGACATCCACAAGTGAGTCAGAAATTGACTCAGAAAACCTAGCTTTGAGCATGAAATACATTTGAAATGATTTAACCAATTAATTTGTTTTCTTGTTATTTATTGTATATTAATGAAATGATGTATAATATAAAATATATGCCTCGACTCTTTCTGCGACATAGCTGAATAAGGCTTGGATTCATCAAGCTTCCAAAGGGAAAATAGTGTAAACTTCAGAGAAAATACAAAACACCCTCGAGTATTAACAAACAGCGCTGGAGAACAATCAAAAGCCAGTACATTCTGGAGAGGAGTTGACATTTGGAAGAGCCTAATAACATAGGAAGAAATTGTTAGTTTTATAGTTTTGCCTTGAGGGAGTTTAGCCTGTTCAGCTAGACATAAAACTGCAACCTCTCAAGACTGGACAGAATGAAAGGGAATAATTTACATGAGCCACATCAGTTGTAAAGAGAAATGAAAGTTTCAGAAAAAAGTAAGGCAGAACACTAAATTATATGCATAAGGTCTACCCCAAATCTCTTGCTGAATCCTTAGCTTTGGCTTGTATAGAGATGACTCCAAGCATCAAAGCTGAGGACTGGAGAGCAGAGGTGAGGCTGAGCTGCCAGCAGTTTGTATCTAACTGAATAAACTGTCACCTAAACGCCTTCGCCCATAAACCTCAAGACAAAATAAATATAGCAGAATATAGAGGTTTGATCACCTAAAAATCATGAAATCTTAGTTTAATAAAAAAAAATCTTAACATCAAATCCAGCTCCTGGCCTGGTTTTACATGTATGAGAAGCTAAGGGTAACTTTCAATCTTTTATTATTATTACTATTATTATTGTTGTTATTGTTATTATTATTATTTTATGTGTATGAGTGTATTGTCTGCATGTGTGTAAGTGCACCTGTGTCATGCAGTGCCCACAGAAGTCAGAAGAGGACATCAGATTCCCCTAGAACTGGAGTTATGGACAGTTGTTCGCTCCAATGTGGATGCTGGGACTCAAACCTGGGTCCTCTGCAAGAACAGCCAGTACTGTTAACAGCTGAGCTATTTCTCCAGCCCCTCGATATTTTTTTATATAGAAGAAAAAATAACCTTAAAAATGAATATTTATACACTGTTGATGTAAATGTAAATTAGCATGGCCATATAGGAAATCACTAAGGAGGTTCCTCCAAAAATTAAAAATAGAATTGCCCTATGAACCAGCTCTATTGCATCTGGCTATGTCTTCAAAATAACGAAAGGCAGCACACCACAGAGAGACTCACTCATCCAAGTTTATTGGTGCACTAGTCACAATAGCCAAGTCATGGGATTAGTCTAGGCTTCCATAAACAGATAATAGACAAAGAAAACATTTAGCTATTACGAAGAATGGAATACTGCTTGTGGGAAGATGGATAAAAGTGGAGATGAACAGGTTAAGCAAAACGAGTCTGTCTCAAAAACTCAAGAAGTATCACTTGTTTTTTTGCTTGTTTGTTCTTGGTTTTTCTCTTAAATGTGGAATCTAAAAGAAAGATGTTGAAATTAAAGAAGAGACCATTATAGACAGGGATCAGAATGAGGAAGGAAGTTTAGGTAACAGGAGTTAACAACCTTATACACGTGTGTTAAAATGTCATAATAAAATTCACTAAAAAAAGAATGTAGGACCAAGACTGTATGTGACCCGAGCCAGTGAGCTCACGATGATCAGGCCCTTTCTGGGTAAAGTTTGCTAATGGAGACTAGCCATTTGAGAGCCAAGACATTGGAATAGAACAGTTATTATAATTATGTTTATTACCATAAATATATAAATTATTGTAAGAATGGAAATGATTGTTAGAAAATGTTAGATCGGGACTGACTAGGGTGACATGACAATGAAAGGCGAATGAATTTGCACTAAGGGACATCTGGATACAAATGCTTGACCAGAGGATAAGATTAACATACCTGACAGAATGCATGAAATCCAGTAGGGTGGTTATGAAAGGTGTGGATGAGGGAGGGGATCTAAATTTGATAAAGATCTATTATATGAAATGCACAGAAACTCAATAAAATACTTTAAAAAATAATTTTCGTCATTTGAAGTAACCAAATACCAGATGGAAATCTAAATCTTTGAGGACTGGCAGAGTATCAAACAAAGGGGCATAGCAATGACAAAAGTTATTTTCTTTCCTATTTTATTTAAAATGTATGGGAGTATTTATATTTTTTTAATTACCTCGTTTTTGATGGTCTACATCATGTATGCAATATGCACAAAGACCTCACAATAAAGAACGAGGGTAAACTGATAACTGATGCTGGAGGCTTTCTGCATCCCACATAAAGTAGCACCAAATGAATTCCAAGCAGACTCTGTAACATTTGAGGTATAGATTATAATGCATGTAAAGTAATCCCTAGAACAACAACTATAAGAAAGATAAGAGTTGAAGTGGGATTATAAAATATTATCAAATAATCCAAAAACACAAATGAAATCTGGGGCTGGAGAGATGACTCAGCTGTTAACAGCACTGGCTGCTCTTGCAGAAAACCTCGGTTTTCAGCATGCACACAGCAGCTAACAATGATCTGTAACTCCAGTGCCAGGGGATCCGACACCCTCTTCTGACCTCTGAGAGCACTGGATGACACAGGTGCATCTACCTTCATACACATTAAACAAAAATAATAAAATTCTTTCTAAAAATAAATAAAATTATAACAGATCAAAAACAGCAAAAAGCACAGAACCAACAGGAAAGCAATGATGAAATGACATAATTTAATCCAGTACTGTTAATATTACATGAAGAGTGAGCAGACCAAATATTTCAAATAAGCTTATAGACAATGATAAAGGTGCTCACTCCACATACACATTAAATATACAGAGACAGTTAGTTAAAAATATTTATGATGTGAACAGGCATCACACACTAACTACTAAAATAAGGTCACTGATCAGATATTGATATTAACATAACTCCAGTAAAGAGGAGTGGAGCAAGTCAGAAGGAAATCTGAATGATACTTGTGAGAAATGTAAAGAAAATTTACTGTAGTTTTTTGTTTGTTTTTGGTTTTGTTTTCTATTAAAGGGTTAAAGAGACAAAGTTCCATCTATAAAGAAATCTGTAAAAACACCAGCTGGCAATAGTCCCTAGCCCAGTCAGCATTTTTCTAAGCGTCAAGTTGGTGCTCAATGTTGTATCCGGCTTTCAAAAGCTGCATTTTGTTTATCAGTTGTGCCATTTTGAATGAGACGGTTGCAAAAAGAATATGAGGCTGAGCTCTGAGGACTCAAAAGGAGGCACAGGACCCCTTTGCCTTAGAAACAAAAACCCAGCAGGGGTTCTTGATGGATGTGCTTGCTTGCTGGATTTAGAGCAGCTTTGTAGCCTTCAGAAATACTTTTGGATTATGTGGTCATTTTCTTGAGATCCCCGAGGTGTTTCTAACATATTCACATCAGAAGAATGTAGCAATATGTACATATAGAGAGAAAGGCGATTCAAAAGTCATGGAGCAGCCTGGCATGTGATACTCAGGAGGCGGAGGCAGGAGAACTGAGAGTCTGAGATCAGCCTGAGCTACATAGGAAGATCCTGCTTTTAAATAAAGGGAATGGGGTGAAGCAGGTGGAGGGATGGGTGTGGATATTATCTAAATACATTCTATTGGTGTATCAAATTTCAAAGATGAAAAATTAATAAATTAATTAAAAATAAAAATGTAACCGCATGAGGCAACCAATAACAAAAATGAAGGGGGAAATAGAGTTGTATGTACAATCACACTGGAGATGGAAATGCTTTCTCAACTGATAAAACACACGGAAACGGATAGGATCTGAATAAGATTTGAACCATCTTGACTAAATAGTATACTACAGTCAAAATTACAAAATAAACTTTCTTTTGAAGTACACTTTGAGGATTCTTAGGACACGTAGTCACAAATCTTACCACATTTCAACTACATGAAAGGGTCTCTGACCACAGCAAAACTAAACAATAAACCATAATGAAATTATTATGAAATCTCCCTACTTGGAAATTAAATGATACGTTTTCAAATAGTCCATGAAATAAAGAAGATATCACAGGAGAAATTAAAAATATTTTGTACTGGTGGATAACACAAACACAATGATGTGGTGATTAGAGGAAACAATATTCCTTTAAATATGTGCACCAGAAAAGAAGATTATAAACCCATGAACTAAGAGTCCAAGGAGCCGGAAATAAAGTAATTTTAAAAATAAGAATAGAAGTCAATAAAAATAAAATTGAGAAAATGAACAAAATCAAAATAATTTTTTTAGAAAAATAAAACAGTGATCACTCCTCCAAAAGGAAATTACAAAGGAGAGCAAACACCAGTGGATGATTACAGTGACCACCATGGCAGTTATTCAGAGACAGTTATGAAAAACTGCATTCATAAAATGCAACAAATTAGATGAAATGGATAAATATCAAAACTATTACAAGTGGCTGAAGAGATGGCTCAGCAATTAAGAGCACTAGCTGCCCTTGCAGAGGACCAAGGTTTGGTTCCCAGCACCTATAACCAGCTAACAACCATCTTTGCCCCCAGGTTCAGGTAATCCAATGCCCACTTCTGGCTTCTCCAGGCACTGAACACACATGATGCACTTACATATGCGCAGGCAACACACTCATACACATAAAAATTAAATAAACCAAAAAATTTTAAAACTGTTACAAGATCAAGCAGAAAAAATTTAAATTGTCATATCAATTTAAAAGTAAATTACTTATCAAAGCCCTCTCATAAAAACAGTGTTAATCCTAGACTTTTGACTGCTAAGTTCTGGCAAATACTGAAGGAAGAAATAACACTGAGGAAGTAGAAAAAGTATTCCATTCATTTTATGTCAAAGTTTGTCAAGGATCTTATAAAAATTATGGACTAATATTCCTCATGAATATTTATGCAAAACTCTTAGAAAATTAAAGAAAATTTGATCTAGTTATGTATAATACATCATGAGCACATAGGATTTATCCTAGGAATGTTAGGTTAGTGTAACAGTGTAAAGGAAGAACACATACATTATAAACAAATGCATAAGAAGGAATAATTCAAGAGAGGTAAGAATACAAGAAACAGATGTTATCAGGAGAGAAATGGGGATACTTTAGAAGGGGACGGGCATGAAAGGAGGGTTAGACAGGGAGAGAGAGAAGAGATAAATAAGACCTAGCTAGTATAAAAAAACAGGGATTGCATTACTTCAAGAACCTACTGACAAATTATATATACAGTATCACTACATCAGTCCATGTGCATAGCTGAAGGCTATGTAACCAAAATCAGTGCCAGAAAGGAGGAAACCTTCCTTTGAGTTGTTGGCCAGGGTAGTTCAAGATTCACAAAATTACACAGACTACTGCCACAGACTTTGATTGCTCCCCAGAATTTGAAGGTAAGACCCTATTGCTGAAGACGAGACATACCCCAGAGACAGAATTTGGAGGAATAGAGCTGGAACTGACTTGGAAGTCACCTCACCTGAAGGTTAGTTCTCATAGCTTTGGAGAGCACTACACAAGCTGCTAAGGGAGACCATCAGTTGATGGTCCAACGCAGCTTTCAGGCCTAATAACCATATCAATGACCAGCACAGCAAATGGCACTGATGCAGTAGTGGTATTTTTATCTTGGGGGTAATCAACAGTCACCTAATTGAATTTAAAGCCCATTCAATGGGAGGAAACTCATGTGTGGTACTACATACCTAGCCAAATTCACATGACTGAAGAGGACATAGATCTTAGAGAAAACCCCAAGGCTGTCATATCCCTAGACAAATGTAATTTCTTACTATGTGCAAAATAAGAATCTAATGTTTACAGACAAGTATGCTAGTCATCACTCATCAAAGAAGCTTCTTTTGCAACAGAGGTTATTACAGAGTTCCACAACCAGTCATACATAGAAACTGTCTCTGAAATACCCACGCCTGAGTGGCTCTTCTATGATTCAACCTCTACATTTAAGGCTCATGGAACGTAGAACAAGGGGTAAAGAGAACACTAATGCATCTCTCTGTTCTCATCAATGAAGCTCCCTCATGCAACAGAGTGCCAGGAACACAAAAGGTCACAAATGGACAAAGCATAGAGAATAAGAGTCTGCAGAGTGTGGGTTCTTGGACAGGACTCTTATTAAAACTCCACCCACCCAGGGCTCAGGGACCATTGTGGAAGAGGGGATGGTAAGATTGAGAGAGCCAGGGATGGGGTGCATGACCATATGGAAAGAGAGTCTTGCAGGATCCTGGGACCTGCCCATATGAACCTTCAGCAACATTCACAAGACCCATGTAAACTCAAGCAGACAAGATCCCAGCCCAGAACTGTGGAAAGAACCTCCAGGCCCCAATCTTAGTTGAAGAATTATTGGCAGCTGATTACTGCTGGGTGATGTAGAGCTGATCTTCCTAAGTGGACGGACTCTGAATGGTCTGACTAGAACCCAGTGGATGAGCTTGCACTAAGAGACAAATGGGGCCACTAGTTTGACACGATGGGCCTTGACACAGATGACAAGATGAGTGAATTCCAGTGGGGGTAGGCTGGGAGGGTGCCAATGTGGGAAGGGTGGTCTAGAAATGATTGGGATATTCAGTGTGAAATGCACAAAGATTCAATTAAAGTAATTAGATTCATTAAATATTGATAAAACATGCTGCCAAATCAAAGTATAAATAGTAATTATGGTATAAACTTTCATTAAACTAAGAATGGATAAGAACTTCATTAATATGATATGGAAAGCATATCATTACATCATGTGGACAAATTTAGAATGATTTATACCAATACCTAAAAAAAAAAAATCAAAAAAATCTCTAACTCATTATTCATTCCTGATCAATATTCTACTGAAAATACTAGAAATTGCAAAAGACCAAAACAAATTTATTTTGTTAAACATTTTATTTATTTAAAATATTTATTTACTTATTTATTTGTTTGTTTTATGTGTATGACTGTATTCCCTGCATGTATGTAAGTACTCGAGAGTCATGCAATGCCTACAAACAGTAGAAGAGGGTCATGAATCCAAGAACTGGAGTTACAGATGGTTATTACCCACCATGTGGGTGCTGGGAATGAACCCTGGTCCTCTGCAAGAACAGCCAGTGCTCTTGACTGCTTAAACATCTCTCCAGATCCCCCTAACTTTCCAAAACAAAATTTCTAATAAAATAGATTTTATATAAATATGAAATAAAAATGCCCAACTTGCAAATTAAACATTTTTAAATTGGAAAAATCCTACTTACTCTGCCATAGAATCCACGGCTATTGATTTAGCAAGGTCACAAGGGTCCTGCGGAGTAGGAAGAAACAGCCTCGATGAAGAACAGTCTCAAAGAGCCTCCGTGAATTCAGTAAACACATGAACTGTTGCTCACATCACAGCAGAGATCGCCCTACAGACACCCTCTCCTTGTCCTTTCCCGCTTCTCTCTTGGTGCTATGCACAAACTCTTTTTCCTGGGACTTGTGCATACCACCTTCTCTGTCTTGAACATAATATCGAATCTCAGCTGTTCGCAGCCCAGATCTCCTTTCTCCCTTTCCGCTCTTTTCTCTTCTCCTTTATTTTTCTTTTGGGGTTAGCTGCCTCTTACACTGTAACCCAAGATGACTTGGAACTCATTATGTAGCCCATGTTGATTTCATACTTGTAGCAATCCTTCTGTCTTGGCCTCCAAGTGCTGGAACTACAGCCTTGAGTCCCCAGGCCTCATAAGCCAGGTCCTTTCATCCTCTCAGAGACAGCAGTATATCTGTTATATCGTCCTTTTCCTGGGCAGACATAAATAAACATCTGTTCACAACAGGCAAGGGAACCAGCTACAGAGCAAAGTGACAACTACACCAAACTCCAGCTTAGAGAATTCGTGAGTTTACTGGGGTCCCTTAAAAGAGTATAGTATGGGTGAGGAGTTCCTTACAGGAGCAGGCACGACTCAAAGTCAGCTTATCATCAAAAAGTCCACCAGCCTGGGTGACAGCTCATCAAACCTGCATTCCTGGACTTCTCTGCACAACTTGCAGCTGTAGTTTGGAGGGTCCCTTCTGCCTCAATCCTTACTGCTTACATAATCTTGAGGAAGGAGGGCTGTGTGAATCTTCTTGGTTTCAGGAGCTTGTTAAGACTGGTGAGCTATTTCCCTCTTGAGTCTTAAGAGCCTTCCTCCTCCTTGGAGGCAATGTTGTAATTCACAGGAAGTTGCTACATAACAATATCCTGCACCAGCTCTACTTTCAGTTTCAGACTCTGGCTCATTTTTTTCACAATACTTACCATCACTCATAGTTGACTTTTTAGTGTACTGACCTCAAGGTATCAGGTATCATAACTGTTATATTGATTTTGATGCCACCAAGCAATCACAATAATACTCAAAATAAATGAATATTTGTTGCATAACAGGTGAATAACTGGCAGTTCACTTGGTCTCTCTAATATTGCACATGCTTCCACAGTGCACAGATAAAGACAAGTTCCAGGTACCCAGGTTCTATGTGTTAGTTCTAGTAATGAAACAGCTGAAAACAAGATTTGTCAAGTTCAGTTGCACTTTGGGAAAAAAGCAAGGTGTGCCATTTCAATCATCAAGAAGGAAATGAACACTGAGTCTTTGATTTATAACCGGATAAGAGTGTGGACTTTGCATGGACATTTTGAACTATGAGAACTCAGGCACATTTTTTTAAAGTTTCTTAGTGATTTTTTGAGATTTTCATAATTTGATAGTATTTAGATCCCCTTCCCTCGTCACAGCTCCCTTTGCTGCCCTGCACCCATATTAATGTACTCTAAGATTTTATATATATATATATATATATATATATATATATATATATATATATATATATATATCAGCCTGCTTTATGTTCCTAAATATCCTTCAGTATGGGTTCATCCACTGAAGCCTGATTAACCTACGAAAAGTTCCATATTTTTTTAACTTTTGTAAGCCTATTATTTCTTATCTAAAATATCCTTGATTTTAAAAACAAAATAAGTAAAATCAAATTTATTTTACCAACTTTTATGAGAGAGCAAGGCTACTCTATATAGTACCTAAAACATAGCAGCATTATTTTGGCTCATAATTATGAGTTCTTTTATTGGGAGAACATTCGTTAGTTGCTAATGCGAATGAAGATAAACTAGGATCAGTGGAGTATGTGATCAATTTAGAATAGAAAGCCTGGAAGTATTTTCCCAAAACCATGACTTGATGGTGTTTTATTTAAACTAATTAAACTTCTACAGAAAACTTTGGCAATGCAAATTAAAAGGTGACTTGCTATTTTCAATATTTTGATACCATTGTTTCTGTCTTGAGTTCTATGACATTGAGGAACATGCCAGTTCCCAGAAAAGCTACAGTGATATGGTTCTTTCCTGGTAATTAATGTATAGTTCTTAAATGATCTTTTTCCAGATGAGCCCTTATTGAGAATTAAAATATATGCTTACCAACACAGAAATCAAAATACTAACAAGCTGATAGGCTGTAGTAAATAGAAATTTCCACACCCAGCTTATTGCCTAGTACTATATTACCATTAGTGATTGACTCAGAGATGGTTGCAGACTAATCAGTCTTTAAGGTTGTGGAAGGAAATCAATTTTGAGGTTTAGTTCAAGGTAACACAACACATATTAGAGGAAAGCTGATTTAGAATTAGACTAATAACTAAGGTCATTTGTTTACTAACTTTAAGATATAGAGACATTTCTTTAAACTCCGAGTCTCTGGTAAGCTAGAAATATAACTACATACCTACAGTTCTCTGTATAGCCAAAGGGTGCATGATGGGAAATAATGAAGATAAAGACAAGTTCCAGGTACCCCCATTTATGTGTTAGTTCTAGTAATGAAACAGCTGAAAATAAGATTGCCAAGTTCAGTTGCACTTTGGGAAAAAAGCAAGGTGTGTAGACCGTTAGGACCCATCTCATCTGCGTTCAGTGTCCACACCCCAAACAGGAATCAGAAATTTCCACAATCCATCAGCCACCTACTCCACCTTCCTTCTCCTCCTTACCTCTGCAGGGCTCACTTGGTCTTAAAGACCTATCTAAAGGCAATGCCATGATTTGGAAAGGATTGACCCCAGGACTTCTCACCTCAGTCAAATGGCAGTCCCCAGACTGTCACACTCTTCATGCTTATCAACCTCCTGATAGGTTACCCTCCTGTAAACTAGATAGCGGCACAAATTCTCTACTAACTTAAGTTTTGAGTTTTAAATTATTTACTTTCTTTTGTGTCTCCTCTACAATCAAACAGGGCAAAGATTTGAAGCCCAGTGTTAGGATGATTATACTGAAAGGAATAGGGTAGTTTTGTTGTTTTCTAGGCTGTTTTTGTAGGATGGGTAGGATTTATACTTAAAGTACCTCCTTTAAAGCAGTAATGACAAATTGAAACACCTTCAGAAAAACCCTTGACACCTTTCACACTATGAATTGAATCTCCTGGTAACAGAAAACTGAACCAATATCTTATGGTCATATCAAATTCTATTATTTTTGCTCAAGTTCAATTCAGAGCAAAGGTCAATTGAAAAACAAAATGAAACAATAGCCAAACAGACGGTAAGGGAGAATTCTAAGCAGGGAAGGTGTGCTGTGTTAACTTCCTAGAGCCTGGTCACTTTCATCCAGGCTTTCATCTGAATCCAGGAGTATGAGTGGGACTGCTTTCTATGTCCTTGAAGACAACTGCAAATTCTAATTAATCAATTTGGTCCATCCAAGACCAATCATTTCTGGTTCAAAAGCATCTCAAAAATGTTATTTACCATTTTTATTTTTTAATGAAACTTCCATATTAATTTCCTAAAGCTGCTGGCACAAATTATCACATATTATTATATCACAATTTTATTAGACCATTGATAGTCTAACTGAAAGAAAGCTTCATGGTTTTGAATGTGAAAAGTCTGAAACAGTGTTGGCAGGTTTGGTTGGTCATTCTGGGTAGTCTAAGAGAAGATTCTTTTCCTGTCTTCCGGTTCCAATAGCTATAGTTAAGCCTAACTGTTTCATGGCTTGTTGTCACATCGCTGAATCACATGGGGTTCTATCTTGTAACCTGTCTGTCCCTGTGTCTTCTTTTCTTGCAAGATCACCAGTTTTATTGGACTTGGGTCCCTCCCAACTCCATCCAGAATGACCGTACTTTAATCACATCTTCGAAGACCTGAATTCCAAATAAAGTCATTTTAAGATTCTAAGAATACATGGATTCTATGGAACATGACTCAGCCAAGGACACATTCTCCTGGGCAAAATGAAAACATACATTCAATGCAGTTCTATCCATTCTAATTCATTAAGTTCTGATTATCTCATAAAGAAAAAAGCTTCACCTGGGTGGTTGGAAACTCCTGAGCTAAACTCTGTGTGTTGACACTTCAGTGCTTTCTAATGGACTCAGAAACATCCCCATACCTATTGCTGTTGTTTCCAGTGGTGTTTACTCTTCTTCTGGACATGCAAAGAAGAGACTGATGTCAGGTTCTCTTTTTAAGGAGGCATCAGAGGGCTGGGGATCACTAAGAGTTCTCATTGTGCAATCCCCATGGAACTTTCTCCATGGGAACCAAAGCAATGAATGGCATTGCCTCATATAGTACCTAATATATCAGCAAACTACAATTATTTTTCGTCAAATCTAAATATGAAACATTTCCTTCAAGAATAAATTTAGAATGGGAACCAAGGGAATTGAGTCAATTGGCAGATAATATGGTTAATAAAAAGGTCTCAGTTTTTTTAAATTCAGGTAACTAAGACTTTGCCAAGCAGTTTTCAGGAACCAAGTTCTATAAGATGCAGAACTGACAGTTCACAATAGTGGTTTAAATGTAATTAATCCAGCACAAAAAATATGCTGATACAGAAGAGTCTTGTGTCCTATAATTCTCCAGCTTTCACATTTTCTTATCTCTTTAAATTTAGAAGATATTAGAGACCAAATGTATACCAATGAACAAAGAAGAGTGATGATATGTAGCATTTATTGAGCACCTGCTGTTCTCTGGGCACTATGATTTATAGTTACCAATTATAAAGCAAGAATTATTATATTAATTTCAAAAGTGGAGAAACTCAGGTTGCCAATGTCACGCTTTTTCTATCCTTTTGCTTTGTTTTACCATCCCTAGTAGAGATGTGGATCCAGCAGCCTCTAAGGGCTAATCAACAAGATCCTGACTCTCATCTCATCAGTTATTGTGAACCAAATAACTTTCAATAAAACATTCACATAATTTGTCAACTTTTCTTTATTTCTTCCTCAAGTAACTGGGGAGATCAATTTCACTAAGCCCCAGTTTCTTCATTCTCTTCATGATGGCCCACAGATGGTATCTAGTAAGAGCTCCACCAGCTAAAAAGCTGGAGAGACAGCTCAGGGGTTAAAACCAAGCAAAGCATGCATTGCTCTTTCAGAGGACCCAAGTTCAGTACCCAGCACCCACATCAAGCAGGTCACAACTGCCTATAAACTCTAGCCCCAGGGGATCTGAGATCCTCTTCTGGCCTCTGTGAACACCTGGACCCATGTGCATTTTAACATAAATAAAAATAAATTTAAAAAAGAGCTCTGACAGGTTAGATTATTATTCTTTTACAGTGATTCCATAACAGGCCTACTCCTTTGGGAGACTACTGTCCACGTCTTCTTTTTCAGTTGTCTCCCTCTGAAGCAGGCAGGTGGTCGGGTGCTTTGGTGTTTAGAGTAAGGAGAGAAGAGAATGATGAGGGCAAGTAATCATCAGTGATAGCAATCACACCATTAATGTATCAGTTATTCTGCTATGCTGATTTCCAGTAGGAGCTAAGAATTACCTATAACTCACAGCTTCTGCTTCTGGGCCAGAAAAAGGACCTGACAGAGAGCAGAGACCAACACAGCCACCAACCTTGAAGGAATCCGAGGAGCAAGACAGAGACTCCATTTTAACAATATCACCCCTAGAACCATCATAGCACAACAGTAAATATTTGTAATGGGAAGATTCCTTGCTGATCATGCAGTTTAAGCTTAAGATATTTGAATCCATGAGCTTGCATCTTCTTAGAATTGGAAAAGATTTGAAAAATCATTTACCCTAAAATAAATATTCAATTCACAGGTAAGGCAATACAGCTTGTGATAAATGGGTTTGCCAAAATTCACACAGTTAATGTGACAACGTAAGTTCTGAAAATTGGGTCCCTTTTTAAAGAAAGAACTTGAATGCTGAATTTTTGATGTGGCTATTGGAATATAGATGGATAATTCTACATTATAAGGAGGTGTCAGTAGAATTCTTAGTAGCATTTCCCCTGTCCAACACTTGTCAGTAACAACTTCCAGCTCTCCAGCCTGAGAATCCAGCATATCTCTGCCTGTTGCCTGGGAATTATATCTCCCCAATCAAGAATCACTGTCTTAACGCTTATTTAGAAAATCAAAGGAGGTGATGTGTATGTTTAATAGTGAGTTGGTGCTTAGTAAAATGTAAATGCTGAGATCACCCGTGTTTGTAATTTAATACGCACATTCCTGTTCTCTTTTCTTGGTCTCACGTGGTCTTGCAGCAAGTATTGGAATGAACAGGACAGAAGAGGGCTACTATTGCCTTTGGAAGGAAACCATGAATTCAAATCAGAATGGATGAAACTATGTTTCTACTCTTCCTACACACCTTCTCCTCTGTCTCTCATTCACTGATTATTAAATAGTGCCAACACCAAAGTCTTTTTGAATTCTGAACTGTGGTCTGTGGTGGGTTGCTCCTCTTTGCAGTCCCAAGCTCTTAAGCATTACTTTTCTGCTGCACTAACACATTCACTTCCATTCTTTACTGATCCATCTCTCCCCATAGATATAGGTTCCAGGAAGGCGATTGTGCCTTATGCATCTTATATATGTGTTAATCTCTGCCTTGCATGAGCTAGAAGGTGCTCAATTAATGTTTATTGAGTAAATTATTAAGTAAATGATGGAACAATTTCAGAAAGTGAAGCTTGAGAGATACATGAATTATACTTACTTTAAATTATAAACAAAGAAAACATTCCCAATTCAAACAAAAAGATTATCTCTGAATTTAGCCAGACCAAAGAGGAAGCCAGCAGCTGGCTACCTACAGCATCAGTTTTAAAAGTACTCTGAAACATCTCCAGTTCTAAAATATGTATATCAAAAATTAATATATAAGAATCTGTTTCATGAAAATATTTTTGGTTAGAGAGAATAGAATCTAAGCCAAATCTGAGTGATAATAGATAATTTCTAAGCTACTGTTTTAGGAAGGTAGATTCTGTACCCAGTAGAGCATTATTTTGCTGAGTAGGAAATGAAATACTGGCCCAGATAGGGACTGCCTGGAACAGCCAAGACTTGACACAGTCATGAAGGTCCACTTTTAAGCTCCCCCCAGGTAAAATGCAAAGACCTAAAAATACTGAGCAAGTAGGTAAAGACCATTACTTGGAAGAGAGGGCAAAGCATTGGCCAGGCCCCAATTTTAGTTTGGAAATGTAGCTACTGTTTTTAAAAAGATGAGGAAGTTGTACAGTGGGGATCATTAACAACAGAAGATAGAGAAAGGCAGATGCAATGAAGACCCTGGTGTGGAAATTCAAGAAATCCCATAGGCAGAGAGTGACCAGGTAGATGCTTCAGTGTGCTGCTTTCCAGAGAGTGTACATGACAGTTAAGGCGGATGCATTTGGTCATCACATTCAGTTTATATAACTGCCGATCTTTCCATCTTTTGTGGTTGCAAATTTCAAGAAAATCTTGACTTCTACAGTAGTTTGTCTACAGGAAAGAAAGCCTGACTTAGACTGGACAAATAGCTCAGTTGGTAAAGTACATGCTTTGCAAGCCTGAGGACCTGAGTTCAATCCCCAGAATCCACATAAAAGAGTACCAAGCATAGTGGTACTTGTTAGTGACTCTGATACTGGGGAAGCAGGCATGGACAGAACTTCTAGGATTCACTGACAAGCCTAGGCTACTTGGTAACCTCCAAGCCAGTAGGAGACCTTGTCTCAAATACAAAGTGATGGGTCCTGACGAAGAACACCTAAGGTTGACCTGTGACCTCCATGTGTACATACTCTTGTTCATATAAATATACCTGCACACACACGAAGAAAAAAGAAAAAAAAAAGTCCCTGGCCTGCTTAATGGTTCTATTCTCTTGACAATCCACATTTTTCTTGGCTTATACACTTGAGTTGACAACATATGAACTGACCTTTCCATGAAGAATCAGCTCTGGGACTTTCAAAAGGTTCTAGATCTGTGGGATGAATGGATGTATCTGGGATTTCCTTGGATTGCTAAACTTCATAGAACCCAATAGGCCATCCTGTCCTGAGCCACCACGTCTGTCCTGCCAGGGCATTCCTTCCCAATGGATCTCCATGGGGCATTAAAACCTCCATCCTTGGAACTGGGTCCAACTGTTTCATAACAAATTGCAATTATAAACTCCTACATTATGTCACAATAGGATGAATTCAATCAGAATTTTCTTGCCAAGTAAGCTCTTCTGAATATCATCATGATTGTTTTTCTTCAGAAACCACTCCATCTGGGATATACAGACTCTGAGAGAGCAATACATCTCAACTCTGACAGACATCCAAGACAACTCATTTCAAATTTTGTTGTCATTGATTTTTTTTTAAGTGCCAGCCCTTCCCAGGATTCTGAGAAATGTTCTGATTTTGTCATTTTAAATCTGTTCTTTCTCTACAAATAGGACCTATTCATTTGTGATTGACAATTCTTTGGGAAATACAGAAGAAAAACTTAGACTGACTAATGCATTTTTAATATTTTCAGGGCACCGGCCATCTGTGTATGCTTGGTTTACTGTCTTGTATTTGTTGAAGCTCAGAATGTGAAATGATAGCTATACTTGAAAAGTCTCTGATTTGTAAAAAGCAGAATACGTATTTTCCCAGAACACCTAGCAAATGATGATCTCCAGATATTAGACTATGCACAGTAGACTTAGATGAGTTGGAAGTGTTACACAAAGCTGAAATAAAACATGAGTTATCTATAAATATTAATAATGATCAAGGCAGAAACACAAAGGGAGGCCCAAATATTTGTGGTAAGTTTAGTCTTCCTAACCTGCTACCTTCTGCCATTGTCTTTCCCAAACAAGGCTTAAATTGACTTTCTTCAAAGCTGGAGAAAGGGGGACATTGGAGCAGATCAGCAAATTTCCCAGCATCATTGATAAAACTGAATGACTAACTATGCCATCTCATCACTGACAACTACCGCCTCCACTGTGACGGCCTGTCAACTCCCTGTGTCCCAGGCGTGTGTACATCTCCAAAGCCTGCACTTCTGCCCTATCGTTCTCTCAGTACCTGTAATCATCCGTAGAGCATCTTTATGGCTGCAAATCATCATAGAGTTGTCAGAAGAAATGGCCTTCCTTAGGAAAAAATAAAGCTAATAGAGCTTCAGTGTGGGGATTATCACGAAAGTGCAGCCACATTTCAAACCAAAGTACTGTCGATAAAGGCAGAAAGGCAGCTGCACCCCTCTGGTGCCAGAGCCGAAGGAGTGCCAGGCACATCTGTTAATGTTGGTTTGGTTTCTGCAGAAAACCTGCCAGATTCCTCCTCCATCAGTTGTTAAGTGCTGCTAAAGCTGTCTTTCCATCAGGTAATTAAATCGCCTATGATTCTCCACACCTCACCTTGTAGGGTAAGTATTAAATTTTGGCAGGGAGCACTGAATATCATGTTTGAAGGACTAGATTTCTATTTTTATAATAACTGATACTTTTATTGCTTTTCAGATTTTAAATCATATCCCTATATGTTGTCTTTTAATTTTGGTCACTAACCAGTGAGCGCTGGCTATCGATAAAAGCAGAAGGTTTACTAGGCTAAATAAAAAAATTATCTGTGATTACTCAGAAAGGGGAGAGTTAAGACCTAAATCTTAGGCTTCTGATTTCCAGTCTTACTCCATGTATTCATGAAATAGGATTTAAGCAAGTAGAAACTACTCCTTAGAAACTGGGCCTCCAATGTTACAACTCTGTTCGCTAGACCTTGTATCTTATGTTTCCCACGTTGCCTAGATAGGCAAGGGTGGGCCTAGGGATATTCAATTAGGATCTTAGAAATGTTTAAGGATAAAGTCTGCACATTACATAATCTTTATTCCATATGTGCTCACTTTAACAACACATTATATATATATATGTATATATATATGTATATATAGTTCTAGTGTTTTAGAATTTTCCCCCAAGCAGAAGTGCAATAGTTATTTTCACTCAGTATGGTAGTTAGGATTCTGGGTGGTACTTGGGAATGAAGGTGAGAAATGTTTAGCTTCAGGAACTAGGAAACAAAACAAGACAAAATACCTGGTCCAGAGTACCAACTTCCTGTCCAAACCTTCTTTTACGACTCTACTAGATTCAAAAAAGTATGTCCTGTTTTAATGAACAGTGAACACAGAAGCACGAATTGAGAAGAGAGAGCTGCTTAGGGCTGGTGGGAAGGACAGCAGGCGGGACCATGGCGCTGTTCTGAGGGAGGAAAAAGACGCCAACTGCTTCATGCCACAATGGTCACAGCAGGCCTGGTGCTGTGCCTGAGTACATAGAGATAAATGAGGAATAATTATACTTTTCTGGCACTCACAGAAAATAAAGAGTAACCCACAGGCCACTTTGGAGTTATGTGGTCGGTGCTGAGACAAAGAAACATAAAGGGTAGTGGGAATCCAGGAACACAAAGCCAGAAGGAAGCACACTGGTACCTAGGATTCAAGAAGGGAAGTAGGAGATAGAAGTTAGCTGGATGAACACAGTGCAGAATATTCTGAGTAATACGTGTTTCATGAAAGAAGTATAAAAAATAAAGACTAACACACATTGAGCTGTTTTATACGTGTAAAGAAATGTTAAGAGATAGAGTTGAGACAGTTGGAAACTATTTGGAGCTGGGCACCCCATGGTCACTTACTCTTGGCATTTTTCTTAATACTAGATCTCTGTAGTGGCCTCGATCTCCTGCAAAAAGAAACTTCTTTCATGATTGGTAAGAGCTATAATTATCTGTGGGTATAAAGATAAATGTTTAGAACATAGATAGAAGCTAAATTGATTTAGGAAAATAGGAGTAGGTTCTCCACTAAGATCTGTGACCCCCCCCCCCTTTGCCTTAGGTTCTTGAATAGGTTTACAGTACCAGGCATGAGTTCCCTTGCATCAAGCAGGTCTGTAGTCTAATTAGACAGCTGTTGGTTACCCCCAAAGTATAAGTGCCACTACACTTGCACCATAAGGGATATCACACCAGGCTGGTTACTGTTATTATTTACAGGCTGGGTAGGACTATTGATGACATTTTTTCCCTTGGAAGACTGAATATTGTCTTCTAATACTACTACTACAAGAGCTAGACCTCAGGGAGGAGGCATCCAGGTCAGTTGCAACTCAATTCTCCAAGTAATGTGTTGGTTACTTGGGGCTATGTATATAGATAGGCTAGATCACAGAGATGCACCCTTCTACCACCAAATGATGGGTGCCACCACAACTTCCTGCTAAGGTTCTTAAATGAAGCACTGTAAATATAAGGAAGAGAGATGTGAGGCTGGGAGACCTGGGAGAATGAAATCACAGAGCAAAGAAATAAGAAGTAAAGGCCATTGAGACTAACACATAATATATCAGGGATTGGCAAACATTTTGCAAAAAGCAACACAGTAAATATTGAAGGCTTTGGAAGCTACATAGTCTGCAATCACCCAACTCTGCTACTGCAACATAAAGGCAGCCAGAGACATATGTAAATGAATGAGCATGGCTTTTTCCAAAACAACTTCATTTACAAAACCAGGTGTCAGTTCAGGTTTAGCCTGAAGTCCTTAACTTTCCAATACCTGTCCTGCACAACTCACCTTTCCCTTTATGCTAAGTTCATTAAACTTCTTCAACCACAATTCTTAGATGGCTTTAATGGTGAAACATAAAGTTTCTTTTTTCTTTATTGAAGACACAGTCATCTTCTTGGTTGAAAAAGGACGTTAGGTATCCCTATAAGTGTTGAGAAGTCTATGTTCTGGATCACAAAGCCAAGGTCCTAGAATCTATGGGAAATCGAATTTCATCAACTCAGTGCCACAGTAAAACTGCCTCCTTCTTATGATGTCTGTACTACAGAGGGTCATCTCCTCCATTGTTGAAAACATTACCAGGAATTACACTGCAACAGAAACTCTCGGAGTCTTTAAAAGAGACCTAGGAAGCAGCCCAATATCCTACTTCAAAGAAATTGAATTTACGCTGTGCCTATTCATTCTTATACCTCGGTTCCATTCTCATGTTCTTACCTTCTGTTCACTCTGTTTCAAACTCTTAAACGGTGTCAGATGCTAGATATTTTCCATTTTGGGGGGCAAATCTCTTCACTTCTCTGAATTCCATGTGTTCATGTGAAAATAGAGGAGCTAATCTCTATCACACATGCTCACTCGGCTAGCTGAGTTATATAACAAACGTGAGACTTGTCCATCAATGGGTGTCCAGCCTGTAGTAGATACTCCATGCATTCAGTGTGGTCCTGAGGGGTAACCGAGGTGCCTGGATGAATTATGCAGTTTTCATAGCCTTTGATCTTAAGCCTCCACAGAAAGAAGCTCAAGAATTATTCATTGGACTGGTTATGTTTTTCTGCACGTGTGGTCTGGGACCTATTGTAACAGAATTGATCCAACATACTGAATGCCTCTGAAAACTACATAATCTGGAGAAACACAGGCATGGGTGTTTTGTAAATAAATGTAGTGACAGATGTGTGGAGCTAGATATTTTGTCAACACAGAAATCACGTTTCCAAAGTAAGTTTCCCTATTCAAGGATAATGTCCTTTATTTCTATAATTAAAATGCCTGCCATATGCTAAACCTTTTCATGGAAACACACCCTTTAAATGTCTTCCCTGTGCAGAGATAATTGGAATTAAACAAGTTAGGAGACTTGGGTTGGGGTACAATCTGTCTCTCTTAGAGGATGGCTCTTCACTTCAAGCCTCATGCCCTTTGGGCAAAAATAAAGCATGTGCCTCTCCTCTCAAGGCTCGGGTATCATGAAAAAGGGGATCAGAAAGATAGTAAAAGCCAGACATTTTGGATGACTACAAAGGAAAGTGTTTTCCAGACAGCAAGGCTTTTACGTAGGAACTCACACACAGCAGTGTGACAGCATGTGTTAGAACTACACAAATTCAAGCCAGACAAGATCTCAGCATAGAGGGGGTTAGGTGGGCAAGAAGCCCCACTCTAGCTGAGGAACTACTGGCAATTAATAGCTTCTGGAAGAGGAGAGTCAAGTTTCTTTTTTTCAATTTTTATTTATTTATTTATTTGTTTGTTTGTTTATTTATTTTATGTGTATGTGTGCTATGCATACATGTGTGTAAGTGCGCCCATGTTGTGTAATGCCTGCAGAGGACAGAAGACGGCATCAGATCCTCTAGAACTAGAATTACAGATGGTTGTTAGCCTCCATGTGGGGACTGGGATTCTAACACGAATCTGCAACAACAGCTAGTACACTTAACCTCCAGCGCCATAGGGGACCAATTTTCTTTAAGAGTGTGATGTCTATAGGTTGACAGATTCTATGAGGTAGACCCAAGCTCCAGAGCATTTGGGGACACAAATTATACTCAATGAGTCTTAACAAATGAGAATAGCAGAGATGAAGTCAGAGGGATGGTAATGAGGTGGGAGGTGAGTCTGAATATGATCAGAATATACAGTATGAAATTGTCAAAGAATCAATAAAAGTATGTTTAAAAGAATAAAGTTAGAGGACCATAATAAGAAGTATGACTGAAATATGTGACATGGAGATAAGACTGAAAAAGGGGACAACTTTCAGCAAAAGATGCTTCAGAATGGTCTCAGAGCCATTGGGTAGATGGATGAGGTGAATACAGAGGCACAGGAAAATGGGTGTCCAGCGGAGACAGAGTTCAGAAGTGTCTAAAGTTCAAGTTGAACTTCACAGTCAGCCAAGTAGTGGCTCAGCACCACATCCTCAAATGATGGTGTTAGAGTGGGCAGTGAGTTCCAAAAAATTTGGCTCAGATGTCCCAGCTCAAATGAACATGTGATAGAATGGCCTCAATTTACAGGTCAGCAGATCTGGATTCAAGTTCCTGCTTGGCCATTTAATTACTTGGTGAACTTCAGAAATTCATTTAATCTCCCTGAGGAGAATGGAGGCGATATAAAACATCATCCCCAAGAGCTTCATCATCACCAATGAGTTTTGAATGATGGCTAATGTCACAGGGCGGGCACTGAACCAATGACAAGGGTGATGGATTTGATGATAAGTCGGATCTTTCTCTGTCCTGCGTGCAGCACCTTAGTCCTGATGTACAGGACATCCTACCTGGATTAGCTCATGCTCAGCCTTCTAGTTAGGGTACCCCTTCATGCTTTTTCATATCCTAATGTGTTCTCTAAAGCAACCTCCCAAAATTATACCATGATGCTTGAAAATTTTCACAGGCATCTCACTGGCTAAAAGATAAATTCCAAACCTCAAAGTATGCAAAGTCCTTAAAAAATTTGTTTTGCAGTCTTATGACACCTCCATATTCACAGATGTACCAGCATCTCTGGGCTGTCCCCAGGGGACACGGTCCTCCCTGCTTCCCAGCCTTAGCTCAAGGTCCTTATACCCAGAAAGCTATTTGCTGTCCTTTAAGTTAGTGGAAATTATATTTTTACAAGAGTAAACTTTAAGTATCTCTTCAAGGATTACTCCAAGCTCCGTGGTCACTTTGTTCCTCCATTCACCACTCATTTTATGACACTGTGTTAGTTCTTTGTTCTTTCAGAAGCTGTGCTTGCTAATAGGAAGAGCACAAAGACTGACCACCGTTCCTGGCACATAACGTGCTCAGTCTAATGGAAGAAGGTGGATTACTCATTACCTGCCATGAAGAAAGTTCTACGGCAAGTGGCAGAAGGCATCAACAGACTGTAGAATTGGAGGCAAGGAAAGAGGGAGGGCAGCCTTGCCTGGGCTGCTACGGAGCTCTTACTCCTTTCTCAGAGCTTTATAAACTCGTGTGTGTGTGTGTGTGTGTGTGTGTGTGTGGTTTTTGAGACAAGCCCATCTTACTGAGCATAGTCCTCCTCAGCTGACTAGACTGGCTGACTCACAAACACCAGGGAGCCTCCTGTCTCTTTTACACACCCAGCCCTCAACGTGCTACGGTTACAGACAGACAACCACACCTGACATTTTTGTGTAAGTGCAGAGGAACTGGACTCAGGTCCTCATGCTTACACGGCAGGCACTTAACCAATGCACGATCTCCGCAGTCCGTCTTGTTATCACTTTCCTGATTGCTGTAATCATGCACTTGTTTTCCAAATATAAGTGGATGCCCAGAGTTCATCCTTCTGTAGGGTGAACCACAGCTCAAGATCTGAGAGTGAGCAGGTCCAAGAGAGTGAAAAATATTCTATTAGCAGCGATCAAGGAGTCATCATCTAGTGACCAAAATGGTGTCGAGTGGTGCTTTTCTACAGAGAACCTCCAGGTCAACGTAAAAGCCGTCACACTTGAATTAGCAACAAATTTGTCAAACTAAGCTAACATTAATAATAGTAACACTCTATTTTGTTTCAAAGAGAAACTCTGCTTATTTTATCATTAAGAAAGTAGGTTGACCTACATTTAGACTTCGATGATTTCACACCACATTTGGGCAGTGACAAAACCATCTCTCTGTGCAGGTCTGTGCTTAGTAACAAATGTCTTCCCAGAAACATTTAGAGTGGCACATCTTACACTTAGCACAGCAAAAGCAAAACTTTCAGGAGTCTCATTACCCAGGACAACAACACTTCAATGAAAACTTTCTGGAGTTGGTTAAAACCAAAATAAAAGCAAGCGTAAAATGATTTCAGTCATTGCCTTTATGTATACAATGAATGGTTCACAGTATACATTATATTTCCATATAATGATTTTCTTTAAGCCTCACAAATTAAAGAGGTATTACTGTCCCCATTTCACAGGAAGGAATGCACAGTCAGGTCCAGAGTGAAAAGTCAGACCTTTTCTCTCTTGTGAAGATTTAGTAGATCTCTCAACTCCAGTGATACACTATGTAAACCTAGGTCACAGTGCCTCACGCTGTAACTCCAAGTACCAGTTTGACTTTCAATACTGTCCCCGACAGGCCACCAAGGAGAGTCTGGATGCTGAGATTCGGGGAAATGACAGATCCCTTCTAAATCTAGAAAGCTTCACATAGAAAGAAAGATTACACGGCCACAGTAATTGACAGGCAGATAAGGCCAAGTTCTACCTAGAGAAGAACTACATAATGCCCCAGGATGCAGTAAGCTCACAGTTACTGAATACCAGGAGCATACAAAAGGTATCTGGCTGGACAGCTGTTGCAGACAAGCAAGCCACTTGGACCTGAACCAGTGACTCCTTCTAAATCAATTTTTTTCTACTGGGATTCAGAGGTCTTTTACTAAGTCTTACAACCTAGAGAGCATATCAGCCTCTCCTTTCCTAAGCCCTGGAGAAGATGCCTTCAAAAATCAAAATTCACTGAGGCTGTAGCTCACTTGATACAGTGTTCACCCAGCATGCATAAGGCCCTGTGTGCAGTCCTTGGGACCCTATAAACGAGGCATAGTAGTGTACACCGGTTATCCTACCACTTCAGAAGTATAAATGGGGAAGATCAGGAGTTAAAGGTCATTCTCAAATACATACCCTGTTGGAGATGATCCTGCAATACGTAAAACGTGATGGCTTGCATAGGTAGGCAGGTGCAAGTTCTCTCTCTTTCTCTTTCTCTTTCTCTCTCTCTCTCTCTCTCTCTCTCTCTCTCTCTTTCTCACACACACACACACACACACACACACACCATAAACTTCCTATCTCTCTCTCCATTAATTAAGTACTGGATCACAGGCACCAAGCCCTCTGAGCCACATGTTATAATATAGCTCACAAACTCAACATTTCATTTCTGAAATAATGTGAAGTGTTAGTGCATTTATCTTTGTCTTGATAAGTATACTTATTTGTACAGGAACTGCAACTTGCACATTTGAAGCTCTGTATATTTTACAACATAAATTGAATGACTATTATGTTTGAATAGGAGGAAATTAACATTAGCAATGTAGTTCTGCCTTCCCCTGTACCGAATGTCTGCCACACATCAGGAACTCTACTAGGGGCTGTGCAAACATTCTCTTTGTCTTCAACTTGCTCCAGTGTGCTTTACCCGTCTGAAAGATACTTACAGAAATTAAGTAATTTTAATTTAACTCCCAATCCTGTGACATTCAAGCTGTGAAATGAAAGGGAAATGTATTTCCATGGAGATCTTGGCTGACAATACAGCTGGACTTCAGCACTATGTCTATCTGACTACATAGCTTATTCTATTTCCCATTGCAAGAGGTTGCTGAAAACATCTCTAGCTTCAACACCAAAAGTTAAGTTTTCATTCTTTGTTTTATAAAGGAAAGGCCATTTTTATTTTCAGAACTGCTGTTAGGAAATGGTTGGTAGAGGGCAGGAAATATAAACAGGAAATAAAATCCCACCACCAGGTTGCATGGTTATTTATTACAAATGCTGATTTTCTCCTCTCTTTTCCATTATTTACTTGTTCAGGGAGCTAGAAACAGGAAGGCAGTCCTGGCGATTCAGCAGTTATTTAAATAGAACAGTGCGGGGATTGTGCGCTCAGTTCACTGTAATTGGAAACCATTCCTACCATGCACCAATATTTCAAAAGCAATACAACCCAATTCTCTGACCCATGAATCAGGGTTTTCCCCTCTACCAGCATAAAAGATTGGGGCCAGAGAGAATCAGAAGGAAGATTTTTTCCCAGGCACAGATTTTGCAGAAGAAATCTGACAAAGGATTCTCACCATTAACTGCATTTTTAATTGAATGTTAGAATAAATTAAATGCATAGCTTTCTCTCTTCTTATGCTGCATGTGCTAGGGAATACGTGCTTTGAAATCTGAGCCACAGACTTCTCCAGACCATTGTTATGGTCCCTATATCTCAGTGTCTTGAAGGAAACTCCAGCAGCTACAATTATTTATAGCCAAGCAAGATACAATACTGAATAAGTGATTCTTTTTCAAAATCATGTTAATTCTCCTCTGATTTAAGTACGTCGTTTTCCATTCTAAGACATACACTGGCTACCAATCTTATCTTTGGGAAGACTGAAATCACGAGTTTTGAAACTGAGCAAATCTTGCATTTCTCTATAGCATTAAATGGAATGCTTCCTCTGTCTAAGCTTAGGTTATAGCATCTAAAAACTGGTCCTGTCCCAAATACTTCACATGGGTAATGAGAGATTAAATGAAATGATGCACATAAAGGAGCAAGCAGAGCATCTGATGCCTGCTGGGTACTCAGTGATGTGCCTCTGTTCTTTCTTTACTCTCTGATTAAAAGTCTAATGAGCATTTTGTGGGATAATGTTGTCCCTCAGCAATATATAGACTCAGACCACTTTCCATGATTCATTCCTTCTGACTGCAGTAGGTTCACATTATCCTGCTTCCTAGTTCTCACTATGAAGACCCTGGTGCATGTGTGGCTGTATTCTAGGCAGCTCTCACATACAATCTTATTGAATCTGATCTTAACACTGCACTGTGAGGTTGTTGGTATCATATCCATTTCACAGATAAAGAAGTTGAGGCTACAAACTGCTTACAAATCAAATCATTAGTAAACAGCATAGCCAAGAATCAAACCAGAACAACCTGGCTCTAAAGCTTAATCTTACTAACTCAATAGAAATTGTCATCCCACTACTTTAGGCAACTTTGTGTTCACAGTACATTCAACAGTAAATATGTTTTATATCTCCCAAACTGGAAGAGATGGAGCCACTGCCATTCACATCTAGTAGGTGGCCAGGGACACCATTAAACACGTTACAATTCACAAGACATCCTCTCAGAACAAAGAATTACCTGGCCTGAATGTCAGCAGTACTACTGTTGAAAAACCGTGCTCTGACATTTATCAAAATTTGTCTAGTTTTAATATAAGTGAATAAAATACCATTGCATTTCTGAATTCAGACCTCTATCTCTTATTGATATACAGATGCCAGATGAACATATTTTTCCAGTCCTTGAGAAGGGCGGCAATTTTCCCATAGCTTGTTACATGTTCATATTGTCAGCCTCACTCATTCTCCCAACACAATGTCTATTGTCTCCTGGTTTCCATGGCAAAAAAGTCTGTGTACTGTTTGCTTAGATTATTTTTTGCTTGTTCTTGCCATTCTGAAAATATTTTTTTAAAATGAAACCCCAAGGTCAATTTTAATATATTCTGTCTTCTTTTTCTCTTATTTCTCCTACAAAAACTTTATAGCCAACCATGGAACTCTAACAATTCACAATATCTGTATAATATATACTAGCCAAAAGATATGACTTTGGAAATACTTATTTATAACACAAAGATATTAGATGTGGTAAAGTTCTTGGAGGTCTAGTTTAGCCTCCATCTCCATCTGAGAGAAAACGAAATAGAGACCCACATGAACCATCCTCCAAGCAGAGTCAAACAGTGAATT
This sequence comes from Eospalax fontanierii, assembly GCA_035773235.1. Lineage (NCBI taxonomy): Eukaryota > Metazoa > Chordata > Mammalia > Rodentia > Spalacidae > Eospalax > Eospalax fontanierii. The sequence continues at coordinate 47,603,679 of CM069529.1, read as the reverse complement.
GGAACAGGGCTATACTAAGACAGAGATATTCTAACTCCTGGGCTGCTGTTTTCTGAATCCTGAACTTGGGATCTCATGCTATAAAATACAATCACCATACACATCCTAGGGTATGCACACATGTAGACAGTTACTCATGTGCAATACATATGCATAGATTCTTTGAATTACATTTTCCATCTTTATAATTTCTTAAGGCTTGGGTACTGATTATTGTCAGTATGCTAAATGAAAGGCTAAAGTCATGGCTTCATTGTTTTGTTGTTGTTGTTGCTGCTGCTGTATAGAGGGATTCTGGAATGAATAGAGGCTTTTAACTATTTAGAGTACAAGACAAGAGCTGGTATACAAAGACCTGCTTTCCTTCACACGTCTAAAGCCCATGGAGACTGCACAGGATACATTTTGTCCCTTGTGCTTCATGTGTGGCTTTGCAACCTCTAAAGTTGCTTCAGTGAAACATGAAACTCAAAAGACTTGACTAGCCTCTCACTGCCTGGATGGAGGCTAAGCTATCCAGTATGGTGTGTGTGACAGTCTTACTTTTCTACCCTTCCCCAGACTCAGACCCTCTCTTTAGTCATCATGTCTAAATGCTTCCCAAAAGACTATATCTCATGAATGCTGGAACAGGTTCCTCTAAACTTTCACACTTGTACCTGGTATACAAAAGAAAAATGATAAATTAAAAAACAAAAAAGAAGTGATTCTCTTAGACCCAAGGACCCAAGCCAAACTCAGAGTCTCAGCCCAAATCTCACTTACTTTCTTATCTGAAACCATCTCGCTCACCCAACATGATTTCTAGGCATCTCCATATCATGACTTTAAGTTCAATTCTTTCGCCAACCGGCTTAGAGAAACTTTCCCTCTCTACCTCTATGAATCATATTATTTCTTGTTCTAGGGTGACCAATGGTGGAATGATCTTTTCTTTCTGAGAACTAAATACAAAGCTGCAATTCAAATACTGTCCCAAACTCGAACAAGACAGTTACACCTGTCTAAGATATATTTCGTGATGTTCAGGTTGCTGAGTCACAGTACCATGCTGCCTTAGCCAAAGTCTGTCCAGTTCTGAAAGTTGCCTTTCTTCCAGCCAGGCAGGTGGTGAGGCTGAGCCCCATTATGCTCTGCAGGAGGCAGGCCACGTAATTCCCAATCCACGTAAGTGGGGGGGAATGAGGCACAGAAGGGACTAGTCACCATGCAGAGCAAATCAGCTGCAAAGCAAGGACAGGAGCTCAGGTCGTTCAAACCCTGGTCAAATTCTACCCTTCTTTTCATGTGTTTTGAAATCTTACCAATGAGAAATTTTATATGACTATGAAAACACATATAGCCACTGGGCAGATATGAGAAGCTCAGGACATACTGAACATATAAGAGCTGTATCTGGGCCACAATGCTCCTGTGAGGGTTTCATCATTCCTTGTCGTCAATCTTGATAACTGAAAAAAGAAGGTAGATTTCAATGGCAAGGGTACAATACACATTGTAATTGACTTAGAAGATGTATTTAGAGACTGTTAATAATGCATAGAAGATGCCGAATACTACTTTTCCCATTATAAATATTTAAGAGCATATAGTTTTTAATAGCGCAAGCACTTACACAGTGATTCATTCATGTAAATGATGCTCTTCACCAGGTTCATAGAGCCAAGGAGAAATACCATTTCCTGCACATGGCATGATTATGAGTGACACCTCAGAATGGAAAGCTAAAGTTCACTGCAAAATCCCAGTGTTATACAGTTTTAGCTCACAGCTAAATCATCTCTTGTCAAACAAAGGTATAAACTCAGTTTATGCTATACAAGGTACATTTTCCATGTGACCTCTGGGGCTACTTTCTTACTCGTCTCTTTTGGTGGGGTTTTAATAGCAATAATCAAGTTGGAGATTTATTTCTTTGATTCTAATTAAGCCAAGAAAGCCTTTGAATTTTTTAAAACATATCAGTCAAAGGAAGGTTCAAATGACAAAAAGAAAAATAACTTAGTGGCTAGATACAGAAGTGCTAATTGGAATTTATTATAAAAGTTGACAGGTCTGGTCAATAAAGACTCAATGAACAGTACTTTGTCCAGGTAGAAACCACTCACAAGAGTATTTGGATAGACTTTGAACAGGGACAGTCACTCTGATCAAAAGAAAAAAGCACATAAATGCATATACAGCAACAAATTCCCTGGAAGTAAGTCTTTCAGTGTCAATAGGTGGAAAAGAAACAAAAAGAAGAACAAAGAACTTAATGCAGATGTTAAACAAATCACCTGGAATCCAAGGATCACCACTTACAAATTGAATGACTTAGGCGAGTCACAATTTCTATTAATTTTTCTCCATGCTGTTACAAAAATATCCAGCAAATGCAACTTTAAAAAGGCAGGTTTTATTTTAACAGTGTGAAGAGAAATGGGCTTCATGGTAGAGAAGGTGTAGTAGGAAAATAGCAGTAAGCTTTGACGGCTGGAATACAAGGCAGCTGTCCATATTGCATCCATTGTCTGGAAGTAGAAAGCGATGAACTGGGTTGATGCTTTTGTTTAGTTCAGGACCTCAGCTTATGGAATGATGCCACACATATGCAGTTTGGTTCTTCCCAACTCAGTGAAACCTCTCAGGAAATACGCTCACAGAAATGTCCATGTTTTCTGTGACTGTCTAAATCTATTCACTTGACAATATGATTAACCATCCCATGAACCTTTCTGGGACTTTAGTGTTCACATTCATGAATGAGAGGCAGAATTACACTGTACTCAAGTTAAAAGCAGTAGAACCATAAGCCTTGATGCCTGTGCAGACATCCATAATCCACCAATGTCGCTAGAGTCAAAGGAGACAAACTACTGCTCTTAGATACAATGTGGTTTCAAGATACTCGCTCTTGCCATTTGATATCTCTCATAGCATGCCTGAGGAAAACTGATTAAATGTTTTAAATCTGAAAATTGGGACTTGTTATTATGAAAGAAGCTCTAAACCCTTTAATTTTTCATTTGACATTTTAGAATTTTCTTTTTATTGGTTAAAATCTATCATCTATATTCTTCCTTCATTTCTTTCTTTTTCTCTCCTTTCTTCTTTTCTTCCTTTCCTTCTTCTCTCTCGTTCTTTCTTTCTTTCTTCTAGATAAAAGTATCATGTACCTCAGGCTGGCCTCAGATTTGCTATGCAGCTGAGATGGTCTTAAACTCTTAATCCTCGTGCTGTCACCTCACAAGTTCTGAGGTTGCAGGCATAGGCTACCATTCCTGGCTTCACAGTCTTCCGCTAGATGAGAAAAGTCTGGAATCCTCAAGAACTAAACTAACATTATATCCTTGATGTGAGAAAACACTGGGTCACACACTTGGTATGCAAAGCCAAGTGAGGATTCTGGAAATAAAATGCCAAATACAGAAGTCAAATAAGAAAGATAAGCATGCCTTTCACAGTCTGTCAACTGGTGAATGTTAGAAACAACCTTACAGAAGCAGAGGAGACACATGGGACAAGGGCGTCTGACATTGGATTAAAAGAAGTAGAATCTGAGAAAAACTAAGCTTTGGGGACATTTTTCAGGCCCCTGAATTCAGGTGTCGAGAACAGTGAATGACCCTGACATGACAGGACCAAAGAATGTGCTCCAGGCTTCCTTTCAATATTGGGTTTATCAAATAGAAGGAAAATCATCATGTTTCTTTGGTTCCAAGTTTTAAAAAATGAAGAAAAGATGTTAACTGCCACCTGCCATAAATGCACAAGTCTTTTGCTCTTTCCCTTCAAGGTAACAACAATAGCAAACACGTGTGGGCTATGAACTTGATGCCACTCAACATAAAGTATCACCCATAGGCTGAGCATCTGCTTTTATTCATTCTTCTCTGCAGTTCTAATGCAGGGGTTGTTCAAATCCAGCAAACCATTCCATCAACAGGGACTCCAGGATGAGCACACCAGGTAAAAGAAGCTGAGCTCTGAACTTCAAGATGGAACAGAACATAGCAGCATGTGTGTCTTATTCAGTAAGCATAGGGCAAGGAGAGGTGGCACCACCGGTCTCCTTAGGTTCACAGTGAGCAAGAACCTGGAAGCTTCCCGCACTCAAATCCAAAGTCTCTCCCTTGCCTTCCTATGTCCCTCACAGCCTGACTCAAGCTTCCGTTGGGCATGACTTCCTCCTCCAGTTCTCCTCTCTTGCTTTCACTCTAAGTCAGCCACTGCTTCCTCCAAAGGAACATGCTGAACTTCAGTGCTTTCACTTATAGTACAACCTCTGCTTGGTGTTTCATCCCAGAATGATACATTTAACAATACATTCAGGACCAGTGAAACTGCTCAGGATGAGAAGCCGCCTGCCATGCAAGCTTGTTGACCTGAGGTTGATATCTAGAAACCATCTCAAAAACTGGAGGTGGTGATATACAGCTACAGTCCCAGCATTCCTGCAGCAAGACAGGAGGAGAACTGCCCAGTTCACTTAATCAGTAGCAGAGCTAACAAGAGAGACCCACTCTCAAATAGGACAGAAGGAGAAGACAGACTGCTACAAGTTGTCTCTGACCTCCACACGCATCCCCCGACACAAACATATCCTCAGTTACATACATACCATACACACACACATATACCATATATACCCACATTATAACAAGTGAAATGAAATTCAACATTTTTATAAAAGGTAAATGATCCCCGTTCCCATGTTCTTTCAACCATGCACTCATTCTATAAATGTTTACTGCTCATCTGTGCCACTGTCTGTTCCAGGTAGTGGTAATGCAGATAGTAATTAGAAACCGGAAACATAAGATGAGGCTTCCTGAAGGGAATGCTGTCTGCTTGCACGATACCTAGATAGTGTTCGTAGCTGTCTTGTCTGAGGTTCCACGTCACTGAATTTACTACACTCTTACAACACTTGTTACTCCCAACTTCCACTTAGGACTATCTAGTCAGTTCTGCAGTTTGGGGTTAAATTTTCCTTTAGCACAAAGTACTTTGTATAGGAAGGAACGAACTGGTTCAGTCTCAGAAGTGCATAATTTCCTACAAAGACATATTAATTCTCAACTATGGGTTCTATTATCTAGGCACTTGATTGTAATGCTCGGACTATTTCTGTAAGTCCCACGATCAAAGCTTATTAAGGGGCTGGAGAGATGGCTCAGCAGTTAAAAGCACCAGCTGTTCTTGTAGAAATCCCAGGTTCATACCCAGCACTCATATAGCAGGTAACAACTGTCCGTAACTCCCAGTTTGAGGGGATCTGGATCTCTTCTGTCCTCTGTGAGCATTGCACGACACGGGTGCACTCACATATATGCATGGAGTACACACATACACATAAAATATATTTTTTTAATTTTTAAAAGAATGTACTAAGTCACATGTGCATCTAATGTCATTTATTCCTCTTCTCTGCTCCTCATGTCTTCCTGAATGCTTGTCCAGCTCATGAAAATCTTGGGAACTTGCTTCTTATTGCAAGTTTTCTAACATGGGTGTTTTTCCTAGTGCTCTCACTTTTTCTTCCAGAGAGAGCAGATGACTGCTGTAAGAATGCATCTCGCAGGGCTCCAGCCACAAGGAGCAGTATTGATCTGGAGCCCCAAACTCAGAACCTCAAAATCCATCACAGTGCTTGTGCTGAGATCACAGCTCTTCAGGAGGGCTGTTCTGCTACAGCCACGGCTTTGATCAGCGACATATCATTTAGGAGATATCAGAAAAATGTATTAATGAGAATAAGTAATATTGATTCACTATTTTTAAATCAAAATGAATATACAACATTAACTATGAAAGAACTTTAAAAATTGGTGTTGACATTCCTGATTTTCCTTTTGCTCAAGCTAGCACATGGTTCAATGAAGCTCTGCTTCTAATGACAGATCCGAGCAGAGGTGATGGGGTAAATGTTTCTTGGGACTTGCGGGGCATATCTATTTATTTGACTTTGCTTTTGATACTGTCATCTTTGCTGAATCCTTTATAGACACCAGCATAGTCCTGGACATTCTACTCAACCTGTCACCCACTTCATTCCTCCTAAAACTTTCACAGTGCTCTGACTGTTCTCTTTACCCTCTCTAAGCCTATCTATTTCTACACAGGCATTAATTTTCCTAAGTAAAACTGTATGCTTTAATCCTGTCTTAGCATTCTGCTTCCTAGAGAATCCAGACTAACATAAAATGGGATTTCCTCTTTCCTGAAGGACAGGGTAGGGAAAAGTTTTTTACCCAGTCAGAGTCTGGCAACATGCCTGAACTAAGGGGTCAATATTCTCTATCTAAATATTCTGTGTCAGGGCATAAGCTCTTGTGTACGTGTGTGTGTGTGTGTGTGTGTGTGTGTGTGTGTGTGTTGTGTAAGCACACATACACACATAATACAGCTAAGTTTGGAATGGTTAAATTTTCTTAGGGATTTACACTTATTTTCAACCAAAAGTGTTTATGTTTTGCTTATTGATTGGAGCCAGGATGATAGATCATACATATCTATATTAATCACTAGCTGATTACTAACAAGATGTTACCTTTGAATATCAGTGCTATAAAGAAGAAAGTAGCTAGAGATCGGGAACTTCAAATGGAATCTTTATATTTTGAACTTGTTTTTCAATGTTAATTATGGTCTTTTGAAATATCTTAGATATATGTTGTTCAAGCAAGGACCTCAGAAACAATTGGCCTGCTTTCGATTCAGTTTGACCCTGGATATAACATCTGGACATCATTATGGATTTCTAAGACCAGCCTGACTGTGGGTTCATACAAAGAGTCATAGGAAGTTCACCAGTTCATAGACCTAATTCATCCTCAATGCCTTCTTTTATTCCTGTGTGCCTTAGAATAAGGAGTAGCTATTCCTGGATCCAGGTATGGTCCTTGTTCTGATGACTAGGAACAGACATAAGACTCAATACTGGTTGAATATCAGTGCTATAAAGAAGAAAGTAGCTAGAGATCGGGAACTTCAAATGGAATCTTTATATTTTGAACTTGTTTTTCAATGTTAATTATGGTCTTTTGAAATATCTTAGATATATGTTGTTCAAGCAAGGACCTCAGAAACAATTGGCCTGCTTTCGATTCAGTTTGACCCTGGATATAACATCTGGACATCATTATGGATTTCTAAGACCAGCCTGACTGTGGGTTCATACAAAGAGTCATAGGAAGTTCACCAGTTCATAGACCTAATTCATCCTCAATGCCTTCTTTTATTCCTGTGTGCCTTAGAATAAGGAGTAGCTATTCCTGGATCCAGGTATGGTCCTTGTTCTGATGACTAGGAACAGACATAAGACTCAATACTGGAGAGATGGCTCATTGGTAAAGTGCCTGCCACTGAGTTCAGTTCCCTAGAACCAATATAAAAAATTCAGGCATGGAAGTCTATATCTGTAATACCAGCTTCAGGGAGTCAGCAACAGAAGGATCCCCAGGTTTGCTGGCTAGCTAGGCTAGCCAAGTCAGAGGGTTCTGAGTTCGTTGAGTAGCCCTGTCCCAAATAGTCAAGTGCAAAGAGATTCAGTATTCTCAATGTCAACCTCTGACCTCCATACACAAGCATATACATGCACACACACACACACACACACAGACATACATACACACACAATAGTTTTCCCAGAAAAAAATTTCAAAGTTCTAGAAACTTCTAGAGAAACCCTTCCATATTTTTCTGGGGAAAGAACAGGAACTAACCTTATCACTTATGCAGACATTGTCATACATGTGCATAAAGTCCAAAACTACTGTAAAAAGCTAGAAAAGAAGGAAGGCAGTCCAAATAGTAAAGCAGGACACAGAGCCAAAAAAGGAGCTGCAGCCTGGGTTACACAAATAATGAAATCTGCCTTCCCTCCAGACTTCCAGATATATGAAACAATAAATTCACTTAATTGAAATTAAGTTGGGCTTTGCACTGTTTTCACCCAAGAGCTCCCAGAATATTATACAGAGCCTTATTGTATAGGAGAATTAACTTACTATTGAGCTAAAGTAGAAAAAGCTCAATGGAAGTAAACATTTAAAATTTTTCAGCATCCAGAAATCATATTTAATCACAGATTCAAAGAATAGTATTGGGTTCTAATGGGAGAAAGGTCTTAGATCCTCCTTTTAAATCAACTACTCTGAGAAAATAAATAAAAGTGAAAAGTGACACTTGATTGAACTGGAGGCCATGAGGGATTTCCCTGTGAGAAGGGTTGTGAGGTACAAGGGCTGGTTAAACAGACATGGAGTTGGGCGATGATAATGAGCGGCACTTGTTTTAGCAATGGGAAAGGAGAGATTTCAGCGTGGAGAATGCCCACAGAGATCTAACACGGGAAAAACTGTTGAGGTTGGCTGCCTAAACAAACTACATCTTTCTCCTCTGAGTTCCAAACTGCGCTGGTACTTCAGTATCAACTTGAAACACTGGGCAGAAGGAACCTCAACTGAGGAATGTTCCCCACTGGATCGGACTGCAGCCATGTCTTTGGAGCATTTTCTTGATTGCCCAATTATGTGGGGGCGGGTCCAGCCCACTGTGAACAGGTGGTCTTGTCTTATACAAGAAAGCAGACTGAACACCAGCCAGGGGAACAAGCCCTGGATTAGAGAACACTACTTCAAATCTGGCCACACATTTTCTTTTAATATAATTTTATTAGAATCTCCTCTCAATATCTTAATTAACTGAGCTCACCTACTCATTCACAGGGAATGCACCTGGATAAAATTGGGTGTCCTTCTCCTTGCTCTTCCCTCACTTCCCACAGAGACAGAACCCTCCAAGGTTCCTTACATAGAAGACAATAAAAATTAACGTTTGTTGCCATCAAGACAGCTCCTCAGGGAAGAATGAGGCTTGAGCCTTGGGAAACATGTAACGTGTATTCTTATTTTACCTCATTGAAGAACTTGAATCAATGAATCTCCCAGTATTCTACCACTAAGTCCAATCATTCTTCCTCCACAAGGGAGAGACAGATGGATGGCAAGGGGATGTACAGGCCATTCTACCTATTTTGCTTAGGTCAGCATTCCCTTGTGGGCACAGGGCACAGGGTAATACTGTTCCCTTCACAGGAGATAAGAATTCAAGGAGCACAGTGAAATTGCTCAGTCCCAGTGGGAGCCAGCATCCAACACTGTTAAGTTATAAAAGGGGTCCATTTTAAGCAGAATTAGAAAATCAACCTTTTACTGTTAGGAGAGCTATTACACTTGACAGACTATCAAACTGACTGGAGCCAAGAAGAGGAAAGAACAGCATAGGACTTGTCAAGCATCATTAGTAATATTTCCAGATGACGTGATTTAATGTCTCACACTCTACGTGCCCCCTATTTAGGTAGGATTTCCCATCATGGCATAGGTCTCTGAAGAGTATTTCTGGGATATTTCTACTGTTTTAATGCTATAATTAGAAAAGATTAGATATTCTTAAAATGAATTTCAGATTTAGTACCCAGATATATATTTGACAGAAGGAAGGCTGGATCCTGGTTGGAGACATCTGTGTCAGGAAGATAGGAGCAAATAAGATTTGTTTGCGAATGGATGCTTTAATAGACCCAGAACCCCTTCACTTTACATAGCTCACTGCCACAATACCCTCAAATAGAAACTAGAGGAACTAGTGTTCAGTCCCAAAAGAAGCCTGACTCTAAGAGGCAGAGAAAGAATGCATCCAATTTTTGAAATAGTCCTGTATTTATACAACTTAGCAAGACGTGCTTGAAACTAACAGGGGGAAAAATAAGCAGCAGGTGAGTCACAGGAAGTCAAGCATTGCATAGGACTGTACTCTGACAGGCAGACTAAGGAGAGATGCCATCTTCCCATGTTGTTTTTGTAGCGACCAAGGGAGGATGGGGCAGACGTTGTTTACACCCCTCCAGAGGGAATTTCAGTTACAGCAAGGAATGGCTTGGAAGACTGTTTCCCATCACCATCCAAGGATGCATGTATGTCCAGTCAGACCTAAAGACAGACTAAGTTCAGGGATGGTAGGCACAGACGTTATGCTGTGTTACCCCAACCCCAGGTGCTTTATTGTCAATAGCAACAGTGAGTGTCTGGGATCTTCAAAGTGTAACTGGGGCTAAACGTGGGGACAAGATGGAGGTCTGTCTTCTCAAAACAGAGTGGGGCCCAGTCTCCAGCCAAGAGCCCAGTCCAAAGCTGGGAACTAAAAAGCCCAGGGCTCAAAGAGATTTAGTAATTCACATGTTAAGAGGGTGGGAGTCAGGGTGAGGGTTAGATCAGGGTTAGATGGAGGTTTAGGGCTATGGCCAGGATTGGGTTAAGATACAGGACTAGGCTAGTATTAAGGTTAGGGTTGCATATACCCTAAGGGATGGGGGTAAGGACCTCAAATAACTCTTGGTGGCCCAAAGTGCCAACAAAGGAAATTTCAAATATTTTGTGTCAAGAACATTTCCATTTTTAGTGGTCCTCTTGGAGCAAATGGGCTCCACAATACACAGATTATACCCTCAAATATACACAGAATGCCACAGCCTCCAATGGGGTTTTTCTCTGTTGCATGGAGGATGGTTTCTAGGCCATTGACAGAGACTGCCTGACCAAAACGAAATAAAGTTTTGTTGTGCTGTGTTACTTCCTCTAAACCCTGTCAAATCTCCACTGTAGAGTTTGACTTGCAAAAGTTATAAAGATTTGGTTTTCATTGCACGCTTGATCTTAGAAACATAATCTTGCTTTAGATTAATTATACAGGAGCTGAGTGGTTTTGCATTTTTCTAATATTCTGAGTATGTAGCTGTAGTGATAATCTTATCTGCCCTTAGCCTTTGTAAAATGTCAAGGGTAAGTAGGCTGGGTTGATTAATTCAACATGGGCAGTACTGAACTAACTGGAGTCACCAATGACAGAAATGCAGCCTAGAGCTGCTACAGGCAACCAACTACGCACAAACATCTGAGAGAGGTTCATCATTTAAGACTAAGCAGAAGACATTACTGAGAACAGGATTATGGAAATGAACAGCTTTCAGTTTTAACTTCTGTGCCTTAATACCATCACCTGTGGACGGAAAGCTACATTTACTGCATAGCTTCCTAAGTGGCAAGAATGGAGTATCCAGTGCATCGTCAGTCCTCAAAATATACCAGATCATTTGCAGTAACTTACTAGTTAGATCAGAATCTAAAATATCAATAATCTAATGCTTATCTGAATCAAAATGGTTCAAACTGCCTATTTTAAAACATCTGGAGATTTCTGGAAGCAAGTCCTTAATGCAAGCTTGTAACTGACAGAGCAACCCCAAGATCCCAGGCACTGGAGACTAGAGAGATGAAGCCAGACACTCCTTAGGGCAGATGGAGCCACATTACTTACCTTTACTCCATCCTTCATGTATGATAAGTGTTCTAAGAACAGGAATTTACTTTAGTAACGCCTTTCGAGAACTTATTTTCAAATACAGACAAACACTGAAACTTCGGGAGTTGTTAGAACCTCAACATGTTAATTTGGGAAACTGAGACCATAATATTTAGGAAAGATGAAATTTAAATTGCTTGAGGTGTTTCCATTTACAAGGTACTTTTGACCTCATTATTCTATCTGTGTCTTTAAAACATCTCCCTGTAGTGAGGGAACAGCTGGGGATTTGAGAAACCATTAGTTATGTAGCATCACAAAGTCAGCAAGGAGCCAGTTTAAAGTCCTTACACAGAGTGCTATCTCTGCTTCTCATCCTAGACATTGGACTTCTCATATCCCCACATCATCTTCATAGAATTATTTCTGTATATTACATCTTGACTGTGATAATCAAGAATACCATGAATGATGCAGACTTTCAGAACAAGAAAGCTGACAGAAGCCCAGCCCAGTCTCAGAAAAGCATTTGGAAAAGGACAAGAAGATCCAAGTCAGCTGCCACTTTGGATGTTCTCTGTGAGAAGTACTTGGAGTTTGTCTTCTGGTGCTTGGAGGTTGTAAGGAGCTTGCTGAGCAATCAAGCCTGGAATCAGTAGTACTCTGGAGAGCTGATGTTGGGGCCCACAGATGCCATCAAGAGCAACACAGACTGCAATCCCTATCTTTCTTAGTGTCTTTTCCTGTTGTTGTGGTAAGATATTCTGACAAAAGCAATTTAAAGGGAAAATGCCAGCTCACAGTTCAAGGTACCGCCTGTCAAGGTGAGGAACTCAAGAGAGCAAGGGAAGCAGCTGGTCACATCGCATCCATAATCAGGAAACACTGAGGGATAACAGCACACTCCTGCTCAGCTCCTTCCTCTGTGCATGTGATTCAGAATTCCCAGCAAGGGTGTGTCTTACCACCTCAGTCTGTACAATTAAGATAATCCCCCAAAGACATATCAAGAGGCTCCTCTCCCAGGCGATTCCAGATTCTGTCAGGTTGCCGATTAATATTAACCATCACACTGCCGCTTTCTTCTCAGTCTCACAGCTTGTTGAGCTGACGGACAAGATTTATCTGTCTTCATGTGAGCAAATCTACTCAGTCTTCAGAAAAGTCATAATTATTAATCTGATATGATATAACATGGATATTTTTATTATAAATAGATTTCTCAGTGTCTTGGTTAGTGATTAGTTTGGGAATGCTAGGGGACACATAGAGATGTTCGAAGTACTTGGCAGATCTTTCTGGAATGTGCTTTCCTGCTAATGAGCAAGAGATTGGTCTGCTAGGGACCTTTTGCTTATTTGTCCTGTCCATGAGTGGAATGATAAGATTTTACCAGGGTGTCTTCTTCACTGACATTCTGTAAGATGGCGGCTCCCTTCATTTCCTATGGGATGGATGACTTTGAAGTAAGCTTTCTAAAGCATGTGAATGAGTCACCCTCCTGATAACCTTAAACTTAAATTCACTTTTAGGTCATTTTATTCTTAGTCACTCCAGTAAGCACAAATTCTGATTATAGAATAAGTCACAATTGCAGTTTGAGAATTGTTTAAACTTGAAATCATGTTTTATTAGTAAATAATATTTATTCCCCCACTGAGTATCTATTATGGTCAGTATCTATTATGGTCACCCCAGTGGTTAACATAGCGCCTGGTGCCTACTGTGTGCTCTACAAAACTGTTTCAATGAATAAATAAGTGAATATATTCTAGATGATCTTGAGTGCTTCAGCTTTGAAGCTATTTCTTTCATTTTTTGAATTTCCTGTAATTAGATCATATTCTCCCTCCTCCAACTCATGCTAGATCTATCCCTACCTCTCTACCCACCGATGTTCAAATTCTCACCCTCTCCCACCAAGTCCTATGTATGCTGCCACTATATTCTTGAGTGTGGAGCCATCCCTGGAGCACGGTAGACACACAAGGGGCCACACTCTTAAAGAAAACTGACTTTTTCTCATCCAGAAACTATCACCTGCCAATAGTTCATCAGTTGTGGGTGGGACTTCATGCTTCCCTCCTTCCTCCATGCTGGGATTTTGTGTTGAGTTTGAGTACATCTTGCTCATGCTGTCACAGCTGTTGTGAGTTCATGTCTGCCACTGCCTTGCTGTCTAGAAAACACCGTTTCCTTGTAGTCACCACCACTTCTGTCTCTTACAGTTTTTCCATCCCCTCTTCCACAAATATCTCTGAGTCTGTGGGTAGGGGGAGTGTGACATAGAGGTCCATTTGAGCCTCAGAATTCTACAGTTCTTTCTCTGCAGGTTGACCTTTTGTGTGTCTCTGTGTTAATTGTCATCTGCTACAAAAATGAAGTTTCTCTCATGAGGATTGAGAGATGCACTAATCTATGAGTATAGCAATAAATCACCAGGCATCATTTTAACACTGTATCCGCATAGAATATCAGTAGCAGATTCTCTCCTAGGGTCCATGCCCTACCTAGCCCCAGATTCTTGGCACCCACAGTGGTGTCATATATGTGTTCTATCTCATGGAGCAGACCTTAAATCCATTCAGATGGTGTTTAGTTACACCAATAACATCTGTGTCATATTGCACCAATGAGCATATCTTACCAGGTCAGTTAATTTTGTAGCTGGAAGGATTCATAGCTGGTGAAGACTGTTGATTACTTTTCCACTCCATTAGTGTGCATGGAACCTTCTAGCACTATGAAAGTTAACCAATAAGATGAAGCTTTCAGGTCAGCACCTATTTGATTTCTCCATATTTTATAAATACGTATATGTTGTCTTCAGCAATAGGGTCTTACCTTCAAGTTCTGGAAGGTAACTAAGAGCAGTGACAATATCCTGTAACACTAGGAGGATCAAGAATAACCCACTGGAAAACAGCGCAAAGAGAAACAACCCATTCCTGATACTTAAGTTGTTAGTTGCTAGGATAAGATGTCTAGTTGGAGGCTTGGCCAGGAATAGTATTCTTGAGTATATATCACCCACATATACACACATGTGATACCTGAATATGAACTTCCTCTACAATGTACAAAGGACGGTGTGTGCATCTACCTGATTTATATCCTGTGTCAGCTGTTGGGCTGCCTTCCTAGATGTTTCCACAAGAGTAGATATTCATGAGGAAACTTCCTGAAATGCTGATTTCATGATTCTTTAGGCACATATTGACCATGAGAAGACTTGGAGGTTTAAATAGCAAAGGATTGCTAGACAGTACAGAATCATTACATATGAGAAAAAAATGACCAGAGACAATTTGGTAAACACTGCCACAAAAGCATATGGCCAAAATCTTGGTTGTTATTCATTCTTTTATTTGTCTGTTGTTTTTGATACAGGGTCTCACTAAGTAGCTCAGGCTGGCCTATAACTTACTATGTATCCAAGGCTAGCTTTGAACTCACAATAATCCTTCTCCTGCAGCTTCTTAAGTGTTGGAATTACAGGTGTGAACCACCAAGCCTAGACACCTATATATTCACCTCTTTATTATTTGTACTTCTGTTTCAAAGTCCTTCATAATTCAAGTAATTATGGCTGTGATAATAAGGTACATACTTTTTGTCACACAATATAGGATAAACCATTTTCACACAATGCCATATTGTCATATTCAGAATACTGAAGATTTGTCTGAACTTGATATACCCTGACTAAGTTCTGGGGTCAAGTCCAGGGCCCTGAAGGATGTGACCTCTGCCTACTTTCACCAATTTCCCACCATTATAAGATGCTTATTTTCTGACAGGTGTTTTGTGATATGGAAACATCTAGAATAATGTCTAGTAGAAAGTAGGAAACAAATCCTTGTGGTTGTAGTTTTCTGATGACAAAAGCAAACATTAAAAAACACCATTAAACACCATTATCTTTAACGGTATCTTCCACTAGTTATAAGAAAAACAGGGTGACAGGAAAGATAGACCTTTCCTGGCATCCACTATTAAAGGCAATCATCACAGAGATCTTCACGTAAGGGACATGGAACAAGAAAATGGACTCTCTTTGGCTGCACTTTTATGGAAGATATAGAAACATGCTTTATTTGGTCATTTCTTATATGGTCCCTCAATAAAAAAAAGGACATCCTCTTAAATAGCCATCCTCTAGAGACAGTTTAACAGACTTGAGAGTGATGGCTTTGGGACCTAGAGCTTTGGATCATCTGACTCAGTGCAGGATCAGTTAGTTGATACTGAAGGGGAGGGACGAGGTGGCAGCACTTATCTCTAGTACTGTTTTTCAACTTGGCAGGAATGGCGACAAGGTGCTGGGCTGTAGGAACTGAGCCCTCTTCTCAATGCTGCTCTCTCTCTCTTTATCAACCCCTTTTCTTTTTCTTTATCCCTGTGTGCCTTTTTGATTTCCAGCATCTTGTTTGAGAAGTCTGCTTTGTCAAAACATCATATCACCCTTGAAGATATGGGAAAGAAAAGAACTTCCTTCTATGGGTGATGAACTCTTTGGTTACTGTATGTGGGAGTTCAAGTTTATCTATTGCTCCTTCAAATAATTGCAATAGAGAGCTGGGAATGTGTATCAGTAAGTCAAATAGTCTCTAACGTACAGAACTGTGATCTATAAAAAGGCATGGCAATGGTCCAATTTATAATACATGTGAGGTTGACATTGTTTTGGCAATGTCATCAAGTCCAAGATGCAAATAAAGCAAGATGAGATCATATTTCTTTAACATGGACTTGGCATATTAGCTGGTGTCCATATAAAAAAGGGGACAAGGAGCTGGGGAAATGGCTCAGTCAGTAAATTTCTTATTTAACAAGCATGAGTACCTGATTTCCATCCCCAGAACCACATAAAATGACTGGGTGTGGTGACACATATTTGTAATCTTAACCCTAGGAAAGCAGAGGTAAGTGGGTCCCTGGGGCTCACTAGCCTACTTGGTGAGCTCCAGGATAATGAAAGATCTTGTCTCAAAAATCAAAAAAGTAAAAAATAAAAAGCCCACGAGACTATCCTGAGATTAACCTCTGGCCTCCACATGCAAGTGCACACACCTGCATGTGTTCCAGTACACATATGTGAACACAAACATATACACACACATTTACATGAAATGAGGTACCCAAAGATTATGACAGCTAAAGATGGAAGCCAAGACAGGAATGAAGGAGTGACCGGGATTGCTGGAAACCAGCAGAAGCTACGAAAAGCAAGGAGAGTTCCCGCCCCGGAGCCTTCAGAGAAAGAATAGCTCTGTGGCAATACCTCACACTTCTGGTTTTCTGGGCTGAAAGTGTGTACATTTCAGTCATATAAGGGCATCAAGTGTGTTGCATTTTGTTACAGGAGTGCTAGCAAGCTGATATATCGGTTAACTCTTTTTACATGTAAGAGATATACAAATGAAAAGCCAGAAATGTCTAAGTATGGACAGGATTTAGTTTTTCTAAGAAAACATGTTAAAGGTCAACATGATCTTGTAAATATAATATTGTTGATAATGATGTGTAAACCCACAAATCCATGAGGCACCCATACATGATATCGGAGGATCTGTACTAATCTGAGTCCCCCACTCTTCTTAGACTTGAGCATCATACAAGGTACATTCTTTCCACATATCACTTCCCCAAGGGGAACCAGGACACATTACAAGTTTCCTTCCAAGGGCACTATGATGATCTGTGTCTCCAGAATATTTGTCCAAGAAATTGGAGCTTCTTGGAGGGCTGTCACTAGCTAAATATAAAGTATGTTATTATGCCTAAAACCTTGGCAATTCTTTGTCACTTGCTTTTGAAAAGAAAATTATACTTACCCCAAGCATTTCATTACCACCTGAACTGTCTATTCAATATAAATTTAGCTTGCTAAATTTATATAACCCTGCAGCCAAATGCTTTAGAGTTAGGAGCCCAGGGCACCTGCAATGCTGCTGTTTCAGAAAATAAATATTGGCATGTGGCCTCATATGACTGTTCAGCTGAGTTCATAATCACCTGTGTTTAGAGAGGCCCCTTAAACTACTTGGTGGCTTGCCTACAATAGTTTTTGCCAGGTAGATCTTATAAACTTGTTGAGAATTATACCAGTACCTTTCTGGTTGTTTGGGATTCTTTCTTTATGAAATCTGCTTTATCTATCCACTTGTGTATTATATATTTATCTAGATATCTATTGATTGAGACAGGGTTTTAACTATGTAGCCCTCTCGTATGTCACTTTTATTGCTTATATCATATATATATATATATATATATATATATATATATATATATATACACATCCAAGGGCTAAGTTTTACAAACATATGCCACAATATGCATAGAAAAAGCAAAGTCCCATTTAGGAGTAGTATAGTTACCCTGGGTTTGACTTTCTACATGTGTGATGTGTTTGTGAATTCAGGATAGATAAGCTGGAAATCTCCATACATATTTTGTGCCTTCCTTTTTAGTGGCATCTATTAGGGCTACAAATGTGTGTTCACAGGCTAGTTTTTCCTAATCTCTAATATCTTTACAAGAGTGTAAGTCTATATAGAAATAGAAACCCTGTACTGGGTTCAAGTGCTGTCTCATTTATAAATCAGAACTAATACAGAGCTGAGGTTGTTGCTCTAAAGGTAATGTGAAGGAATTCTGTTAATGTAACACGGTTCCTGTCGTGTAGTGTGTTCACTCCTGTCTCCACCTTTGGGAGAATGTTCAGATTTGTCTCAGTGATTCCCTCAGAGCAGTAGGCTAGAACCTCTAAGGATGCCAGCAGTAGACATGTCCCTGGCAACTAGTTTCAGCTCTGCACTGAGGATCTTTCACTCTCATTTCATAGAAAGACTCATCTTACTGACATCAGGGAACATAGAAGGATATGCCAATTACTACTCAAACCTCATTTCAAATATTTGATAGACGAATATTTTACAAATTATTATGCAAATGTAGGTGCTGCTGGTATTGTTAAAGGTTTAAGTATTATTAAGTGGCATCATTACTGTAACAGTAGCATGGAATGTGGGGGGAACTAAGGGGATTATATATGACATTAATTAGCAACACTTTATGCTTTTAGTAATTCTCTTAATTATTTAAGAACTTTGTCTTGCGGGGAGCCACTAACACCAGGTTATAAAATAACTACCCAATTTGACCCCTATTCTATTTGCAATGGCTCCATTTTAAAAACATGTCTTTCTCAGCTTCAACTGGGATTCTATATAATTACTTGTGACTTTGACTTCAAGGGAACATTTTAGAATATTAAATAAACGGGTTAGTCTTCTGGGAAACTTAGCAGAAGATATTTACACAGAAGCAAACTGAACACTAATTCCTTTGTAATGAACACTCTTTCCAAAACCCTCTCTTTCCCCTATTCACACCTCATCTTCGGTTATTGCAAAATTTATCATTTGACCACCTTGGGAGGTTCACTCACAACCCTATATCACACTGTTAGAATAAATTGGTAAGTATTTGCAGAATGCTTATTGCAGTATTGCTGTTACATAGATAATATTGCTGAGCTACTGCACAATATGCTAACATGAAGCTTTACATTTTTATAGACAGCTTCCAGAAGAAGAGAACTAATTCAAATACAATGGCTGCCTGGGATCTTCCAACAGTCCCTGGGAATAAGGAGAATAATATCTTGGTATCACTTCTTACTATCGGGGGCATGCCATACACCCTGGTTGTAGTAATTTTGAATAAACAATGAAAGGTAAGACAAATGTATCGTTGTATAGAACTTACCTTGTAGGTTTTAAAGTCAAGTCTCACTTCTGTGGTTGCTGTGCCTGTAGCCCTGAGTCAGTTATTTATTGCTCTGTACCTGCTTCAGCTTTACTATCTGTAATACATGGATATGAATTACAGTACCTAATTTCAAAAGCTGTCATCATGATTACAGTTGTTAAAATACTCAGAAACAGTACATGATACAACGTGCTTCCTTTATGTTTTGCTTCTCCAGGTTATGTTTTCATTATCTTCAAATATATCTTCTTATATATATATATCCATCTTATAAAATGGCTTCATTGTTAGAGCATAAGGGTCAGCTTTCTGTTGCTGAAACGAATTCCTGAGATGGAGAACACAATAATGAAAATAGTTCCAATTTTTTGAATGGCTTCAAAGATTTAAGTCCATGGTTTCTGCATCCCATTGCTTTAGCTGAGTCAGTATTTCATGACTAGAGCCACAGTGGAGTGTGCTGTTCACCTCATGGATGCCAGGGGGATGGTCTCATCCCTTTGAAGGCACACCCTCATGGTCTAACTTCCCCCAACAAATTCTCACCTCTTAAACATCCCACCATCTCCCAATAACACTGCAGACTGAGGTCCGAATCTTTGATACATGGGCCCTTCTATCTGGAAAAGCAACAGCCTTCATCCAAGTTCTTCTGGGAGTATCACAGTATGCAGTTCTTTCCAGCCCTTGCTCATATCCTCTCTGGAAAATATTCTGAGGACTGACACAGGTAGGTGCTAACTGTACTGTCATTTAAAGGTCTTTAGTAACTGCAATGGCCAATGGATTTGGCAAATAGGAGCTTTTGGTGGCCTCTGGTGAGAGCTGCTTTGAGGAGAGGTTGTTGTGGTCTCAGAGTGAAGGGGTATAATTAAGACAGTGAGCTGAGAGCCTCAGGCTACAGTAAACACAGGTGGAAAAAAAAACAACCAAACACAGATGAGAGGGGAATAAGAGAAAGAAAACTGTATTTTGTGTGCAAGCTAAAATAGAGATGTGTTCATTTGCTAAGAGCAAAATACCAGTAGAGAGGACGGGGCTCAGAAGCAGGAGAAAGAAATGGATGATTAATGGACTGAGATGGAAGATATTGTTGGAAGGACGTGTAGAGTCTCAGATCCTCTCTCCAGGAATCAGTGAATATAATATTGGCAACTGGATGACTTAATTGAGCTCTCTGATTTCAATGATGCCCACAAAAGAGATAAGCACATGTTAAATTTTAAGCTATCCCCAGTTGATTTCTGTGCTTGTAGTTGCTGAAGAAATAGAGAAGCTAAATGGTAGAGATTGATTTCACTCTTCTCAGGAGGCCTGGCTGGGATTGATAATACAGTTGGTTCCATAATTACTCAGGGAGTCCTGAGGACAGAGTTCCTCTGGAACCAACTTTTCGGCAATCCTATAAGGCTGCCACTCTTCATAAGTTCTGATCCACCCTACAACCTCCTGGAAAACATACAAGGCAGATCTGCAATCCCTTCAAGGTAACAAGCTTCTAGTGGAACACTCCTCAAAACTGTCTGTTTGGTAGGCACTATATCTAGAAATACCCATTCTTGCTGGTCTTCTGAACACAAGTCATATGACAACTCTCATTTGCCCCAGATCATGGGACTAGGTTGCGGGAGATGAATCATCCCACTCTGTTCTCTGATGTCTTGGAATTGGCAGCTGATTTTTCCA
This sequence comes from Eospalax fontanierii, assembly GCA_035773235.1. Taxonomy (NCBI): domain Eukaryota; kingdom Metazoa; phylum Chordata; class Mammalia; order Rodentia; family Spalacidae; genus Eospalax; species Eospalax fontanierii. The sequence goes on along the minus strand of CM069529.1, from coordinate 47,582,865 downwards.
GTGTCCATTCACTGCTCCCTTTTCTTATCCTCTGCTCTTCTGTCTGACTTGAAGAAACTCTTTCCTCCTCCAAGTTTTATAACACTTTCCATATCAACTACTGTCCTTCATGTTATAAACAATAAAAAGACAATATAACCAATTTAAATAATGAATAAGATATTTGGGTCACAGCATAGGAAGCCCATAGAGATAGGAGGTATTCTTCTTTGCTTTCTGTTGCTGTGATAAGATACCATGACCAAAAACAGCTTAAGGAAGAAATGATTTATTTTAGCTTACAGTTCCAGAGGGACACAGTCCATCCTGTCAGGGAAGGCATGCTGTGGGTGCAAGTACAGGAACCTGGCTGATCACATTTTCATCCACACACAAGAAGAAGAGAGAGAGAAAAGAGCGACCAGGCTACAAAGCCCTCAAACTCCAACCCTGATGATGTGCTTCCTCCATCAAGGCCCTATCTCTTAAAGGTTCCATAACCTCCCCAAACACTGCCAGAAATTGGTGACCAAGTGTTCAAATCCATGCCCATGGGGGACATTTCTTATTCAAAGCACCACAGCAGAATTCTTGGCAAGCTGAGTCTAGTGTCTTCTCTGCTGGTCATTCAGCTCTAGTTTCCTCTGTGTTTTGAGTCTCTTTTCAGCCTCATAGAGGGAAAACGACCATGTCATCTCCAGAGGACAAGAAAGAAAGTGGGAAGCAACACCTTAAATTTCCCAACACATTTCCTCCTCACATCTCATTCACCTGAAATGAGCCATGAGGCCATTAGGAAACAGGTCTCCATGCCAGAAAATAGGCATGTATTGATGACTGACTGATTTAAATTGGGAAGCCCACACCAATGATAGAGCTGAGATATTATAATTAACCAGACTGCTTTTATCCAAATCAGAGTTCATTCCTGGAGCTGAGGGTAGGGCACTCCCCCAGGTCTCACAGTGGCCCTGTCAAAGGAGGGATGCAAAACAGAAGCCAATTTTGATCAGGTTCTGGTGGCAAGAGCCCAGTGTACAAATAGGAATGTCCACCATGCTCTCAATCTACATGAACAGAAAATTCCTGTCACTTCTGTAAAAAATAAAATAAAATAAAAATCCACAGAGCTCCTAAATGTAACCCCTGGGCAGAAGGGCTTTGGATGCCAAGTCATCTCTCAGATAATCCCTCCCACCATATTTTCTTGTTCTCAGCAATATCGGGGGTATTTGTTCTAAGCAATCTTACTAGGCAGACCCAGAACATAACTATCATAACTATAGTTAGACCTCTGTATATGTACAGAATTGGTTCCAAGGTTCCTCAAAAATACAAAAATATGCAGATGCTTCAGTCTCATGCAAAAAATAGTGTAGTGTTGCATGTAACCTCTAAACAATGTAAAGGTTATCCAAATCATTGTTTACTATATTTTCCCCAGCCTATATTACACTTCAAAGAAAATGATGAGGAGGAAAAGTCTGTGCATGTTTGGTACAGGCACAACGGTTTTTATTTGTATTTTGTATGTATATTTATTTTTAATATGTAGCTGGTTGAATCAATAGACGTGGACCCCAGAAATGGCCACACTGACTGCATTCTGTTTGCTGGGTAGTGGATTGGACTCTGAAGATAGAATGAAAGATTTCCCACACTCTATCAGCTAGAGGGCTTGCTTCTAGTCTGTGTCACTGTTTTTCACAGGGCAGGGAGAAAGTTTCAGAGTCATCCCCTTTCCCTTGGCTTGGCTTGTGGAAAGGTTAAAGACCGCTTCTCAGAAAGCAACATTCCTTCAAGGTAGTGGCTGAAGCCAGTATGATGGGCTTTCCTGAAGAGCAGTTGGGAACAGAGAGCATGCTGTCCAGTCTTACCAGGGACTGAGGTGGTGGAAGGAACTCTACAGAATAAAGCACAGCATCTTCTGTGATGATGTGTTGACCTGAATCACTTTCCACAGCTGTCATCCGCTCTGCCCCTAGAAAGAGCTCTTCATGTAGAAAGGCCTTCAGGGGGGGAATATGACTTAGCCTAGACCCTCAGGAACAGGCTTCAGAAGTCATTTCACATTTTTACCAAAATCAGCCAACCTAGATGTCCATTAGCAGATGAAGGACAATGAGAATATGGTACATATTCACAATGGAATTTTATTGTCATAAATAAAAAATGAAATTTTCAGGAAAATGAAAGAAACTGGACAAGTATTATACTAGATAGAGCAACACAGACTCCGAAAGACAAACAGTGCCTGTGTTCTTATATGTAGATTTCAGATTCTATTTTTTCATAGTTTCTCTTCCTTTCTCTTTCTCTCTCTTTCTTTCTTTCTTTTGGTTTGTTTGAGACAGTGTTTCCCTGTAGCCCCAGCTGGCCTGGTATTTACTATGTAGATCGGGCTGGCCTCCATCGCACCCCGCTCTCTCTCTGCCAGCTCCCCATGTGCTGGGATTAAGGGCATGTGTCACCACCCTTGGCTCAACTTCTGATGTTTTTATGTGTGTGTATTTATGTGGGAGCAAGTGAAAGCGGAGACTAGAAAGGTAGAAAGAAATCCATGAGAAGAGGAAAAACATGAAGCTTTAAGGAAGGATGTGAAGAAGGTAATAGAATGCCTTTGATACAAATGTGGTGGGGGGACACTGGGGTTAGAAGGGAGCAAAAGGAACTGGGGAAAGGATGGACAGTGGGGGAGGATCAACTGAGACTATGCATGAAAATGCCATAAGTAAACCTGTTTTGTATGCTAATTAAAAAAATCAAATTAGGCTTGGAGAGATGGATCAGCAGTTAAGAACACTGGCTTGCAGAGGACTCAGGTTCAGTTCCCAGCACCCTTATGGTGGCTAACAACCAACCATCTGTACCTCCAGTTCCTGGGCATCCAACACCCTCTCTGGCCTCCGTTTACACACATGCAGGCAAAACACATCAGATAAAATAAATCTTAAAATCAAATTAAGTAGCAAAATAAACATTAAAGTCAAGAGCACTAAAGCAACATCTCCAAAAACTCCTACAGGAGTTACAGCTTAGTTCAAAGGAGTCAAAGACAAAGAGGAAGTAAAATTGTCTCACTATGTCGTTCCACAGAGCCAGAACAGAGTTGGCCAGACCCATAACAGATGTCTGAAACGTGGGAATGGCACCAAGACGGGTAATCATGTTGCAACAGCTAACCACCAAAGGCTTTTCCAGATAGAGTCAGAAATCTCGAGTCCAGAGTCAGTGGGAGGGGCCGGCATCCCAGGTGTGCTGCCAACAGCTCTCTGCCTCTTTCACTGGCTGAATTTCCCCTGTATCAGCTTTTGCCCTGGAGGCATTTTCACAGCATTTTGCGTTTGCCATCCTCAAAGATATCATCAGGAAGGAAAGCTGGAGCAAGTATCTCTGTGCTGAGCTGAAGGTCTGTTTCCCCTCCCTGTCTTCTCCACTCTCTCCTATGCACACACTCACACACACATGTGCTCACACACACACATCCCACACTCAGACATACACAAAGACACACATGAACACATTCATATTTGCATATATTCACACTCAACATGTTCATATACTTGTATACCTGCTTGCACACTGGTACACATGGGTATGCACTTATAAACACCCACAGGAACACACACTTTTATAGTAGTTTCCTTGTCCCTGATTTGCTGGATACCTGTGCCACCCTTTCAAATCCCTCAATTCTTCTTAGTAAAAAGACTTTAAAGGACCAACTTTCATGATACCCAAAGAAGCTAGGGTTTATATTTGTGTCTCAGTCACTTAAAGAGTAGCTTTGAGCAGCTGCTTTGAATAAATGTTCTGTCACATCGGAACTATAGAGAAAGGTACAAATGTAATTACCGAGGAACAGATAACTTTATCCTTTCTCTGCTACAGGGAGGTTTTGTGCTAAATGCGCCATACATGATTTTTCATTTAATCCTTGTAAATAACCCATGAAAGACAGCTGTCAAAATACTTATTCACAAAAGAAGAAATGGTAGTTGAAAGAATTTGCTGAGGTCACAGAACAGGTGAAAATGTGTATTTTCCTCTATAAACACAACTCTTCCCTTTGAGGGAAAGCACTTCTGGCTTTGGGGGAGAGGAAGCCTTTTTGCTGAGCATGTAAGGACAGGCAGCAATTTGACAGTAGAACCCTAGAGTCCAAAGCATCTTGAGAACAAAAACTCTTGGGGAGAATGTCCTAATCCACCATGCCTCGCTGAAGGGGATTGACAGGTTGTCTGTTTGGAACTAAAAGAAAATCCTGGAAGAATGACCGAGACAGGAGGACTTCAGAAACCCAAATCATTCATGTGTATGAATATACTCCTCAACACAAAGAAGGCCATGTGCTTTCTGCCTGAACTGTTGAGAATGCTTGCTGCCAGAGTACTTGTCATTAGACATCTCAAGGATCTCTCGCGCCATTCATTTTCTTCTGCTTTCTATGGCATGTCCTTCAAAACAGTCAGCTACTCCCCCATGGAGGAACTGTTTCTCTTCTTTCTTCATCCTAAGCCATTCTCTGCACCCTTTGTTTTATTTTATCCACATATAAACATCTCCCCTGGACCAATCAAATAGCTTCCACGTCCTCTCCCTGCTCACGCTGTTCCCTCTGGCTGACACAATTCCTACACAAATTATTGGAATGACCTTTCTGAAAAACTGTTTTAGCCACATCATTTTCCAACTTGAGGCTCAATTTTAGGACTTGTTATTGTAAGCAAATAGTTAACTAAATTCTGGGTAGGTGTGGGGATCTGAGTATTGAGCAAGGCAAGCAACTCCAGATACCCTAAAGGGATGGCAGGTGTCTGACCTGCTCTGCCTGTGTGATAACCTGGCCCCAGGAAGCTACTGTAGATATGAATCTTCCTTTCCCCCACCCGAGATCAGAACCAGGTTTTTGGGTTTCAGCTCATTCCTGAACTTCCACAACCTTCCCGCCTTTACCCCAAAACCCCACCTCTAACTTACCCGCCTTCTGTAACGGTCAGGAGGCCTCCCTATATAAGCCCCTGCATTAGCTCTAATAACCGAACTATCCACCGACGTAGTCTCCGGGAAGGAATTCCTCCCGCCGCACTCTGAGCCACCTGAGGTCCCGTTCGATCGTCCTCCATTCTCTGGCATGGCTGGAGCACAACAGCCGTGCTGGAGATGGAGACGCACCCACAGGTAGGTGCTCTAAATAGACAGCAGTAGGTATTGAGGACTTGTTGGGAATTCCGTGCACTTGAAACACTGGGGCAGAGGTTGAGAAGGGCAAGAAAAGGGATTGGAAAGAGATCAGAGGGTGAACTCCCTATAATGTCCCAGCCCTAAGATGACAGTACTTACCTCATATTCAAACGTGCTCAAGATCTGATGATGCCTAAGTATGCCTTTACTCCACAGGCCTTCTGACCCTATGTGCCCTTGACCTGAACCTCTTGAACTTCTGATGGATTCTTGTCTTTCTTCAGTTATGTGATTCTTTTTGGTATTTCTATTTCACATATATTGGCTTTACCATTGTTGACAAATTCCTCTAATGTGGACTCAGAGAGAAGACTCTTTCCTGAAACATGAGGTCACATAGATTTTAGATAGGCGAATGAAGTTCAATTTCTTGGTAGATGCAGGCAGGTGAAAAATATTTCTAAGAGCCTGAAGCTGATGTGCCTAAGATTCATGGAATAATGTCGGCACCTGTCATATGAGCCTCCCATGAAAAGAATTGTCAAGGAACTTGATCTCTAAGGACAACTGCTTGGTAATGGGTTTCAATACTCAAAGCCATGGGCTTTCAAGATTCTAAAGAAAAGATTAAACCCCAAGGGTACAGACAAACAGTCTTCATCTATTTGTCAAATAGAATGAGCTGCCTCCCACGTCCTGCTGGGCATAGGCACAAGCTTTCAGCAATGAGCTCCACTCCTGCTGAGCAGGGCTTTTGCTACTGCAGAATCCAGTGCTAGTAGAGCATTTTAGGGCTTCCATCTGACTTACATCAGTTCAGAGGACTGTCATAAAGCCCCTACTCTGTGTAGCGTGCTGTGCTGAGGGCTGAGAACACAGGAAAAAATGAGACATCACCTCTGGCCACTAAGAATTCCAATATTAATTTAAAAATAAAAGTACATGACTAGGTGGGAGACGGATTCTTTAAAAGAATTTTCAAGTTCAGAATACAGGTAGCCACATTCCTCCTCTCCTCCAGGCCACCCCAACTGTTTTCACATCACAATTCGAGGACCCCAACTTCCATGTCCAGTGTCAGAGATGCAAGATTAACAATCAATCCTTATCTTCCCCTGGACTCTGAAGAGATTTTATACTATGAAAGGCAGAAGGGGCGGGATATTTGGGGGCATAAAGACCCAGGACACTAATCTGTGGCTAAAAAGCAACATAAAATTCCATCGCCTTTCATGACTGCTGCCTCATTTTTTTTCTAACCTGGATTTCCTGAAAGCAGATAAAAGATAATCATTACCACTCTACAAACAAGGAAGCTGAGGCCAGAGACACACAAGACTCCGCAGAGCCAGGGGATGAGTCAGCTGCTTCCCAGTTCCCTTAGTTAGTTCCTCACCTGATCTCCAAAACTTACCTAAATGCAAGTTTACTGAGATTTGCTTTCTTTCCATTGTTTAAAAATAGCTTTGCAGAACTGAGTGTACGAGTCTGGAGAAGGAAGCAGGTTGTTGTATATGTAGAGACCTGGACAGCCAGCTGGGCTATCTTCCATGAGGGCCACTGTGAGATGCTGCAGTAAGGGGTGGGGGCAGGGTCCACTCCAGAAACTTGGCCTTATTCTACATGCGGGCTCTGATGTCATTGGGTTGTTTTATAAATTATTTAGAAATGAACTGGGCAAATTCCCTGACACTGGCAATTCAGAAAACACACAGCCTATGGTAATTGGTCATATTACTGGCATACCAGTATGTATAAGGTAAGACATTTGAAGTGATTACCTAAGGTCACAAAACTGGGTAATGACAGACACAGGTTTTCTGCATTCTACTCCATTTTCTGCCAATGACTTTTCCCAGACAAACATAACCTTCCAAGATCCGATAGAAGCAGATATCCCTAGTAGGAACAGGATTTTTTCTGTTTATTGACAGCTATTTTTCCATAATGTAAAGGAAACTCTCCATCATTTTACTTAAATCATTAACTGCAGACAATTGGTGGCTTTTCTGGGTGTAACAAGTGGCATCTCAGATCTTATGGCATGCAGAGAAAGGGCATGAAGAGAAGTTCCCTCAGAAAGCCAACTCTGGGTTGTCTGTCCTGCCCTATGTCCTATACCCCACTGAGCACATGATATTCCTTCCTTACAGTAACCTCACCCTCATCACTCAGTGCCTTTGAAACATTCATTATATTGGGCAATTGGCCAGTCACAAGAGAAACAGAGAGGGAACATCTACAGGTACCACGTAGTCATCTCAAAATGTAGCCTGGACCTGACCATCCGCATCGAGCTCCTTCCCTGGCAGACCCTCAGAGTAAGCACTGCTGTGGTTTGAACATGAACTATTTCTATAACATCATGTATTTGAGAGTGATGGGATATTTGGAAATGACTGGATCCTGGAATCTCTGGCCTAATCAATGGATTGATTCTTTGATAGATTCATCAAATGATGACATTATCGGCTGGTGGTACAAACTGTCAGATAGGGCCGAGTTAGAGGAAGTCAAACAGTAAGACTGCGTCCTCAGTATCTAAATTTTGCCCCAGATCCTTCCTATTTTCTCTTTCACTGCTTCCTGACTGCCATGAGGTGAAGAGATTTCTCCCTCATAGGATCCCACTGCCATGATCTTCTGACCACGTGTTTAAGACCAAGTAACCATGTGCAGATTCCTCCAAAACCATGCACCAAAACAGCCCTTCTTTCCTTAGATTGTTCTCCTGGGTATTTTTGTTTTTCACAACAATGAGAAAGTTAAATAATTCAGAAACTTTCCTGCAAAGAGAACATGGACTCAGGACCTTAGTTACCAAACATGAAGCTATTGTTTTCTGAAGTCAAGTTTTCTACTTCTGAAGGAAACACAAGTTTCTTCTCCTACTTGTGAAGGGCATTCCCCCTACCAAATACAGACATGTAGATTAGCACGGTAACTAACAATTCCTGATGAATCAATTCTGCCCCAAGAGAACTTAGTGAAAATGAACTCTCTGTAGATCCCCCCACTTCTTATTGTTCCCCCACAAGATTACCAAACATTCCAGGAGGGGCTGAGCTGAAGAGTTAAGAGTACCAAGTTCACAGCTGTCTCCACCCACCCTTAGACAAACTGTCAGCTCTTCCCTTGTGTCTTAGCTTCCCTCTTAATGAAATGAGCCAATAGAAGCCGTGTCTGCCTCATAGAATTGTTGTGAGTGATACACCATGCACTTACACAGACCAGTAGCTCTGCTCCTTGCACACTCTTGCAGAGTAGGTAACTTCATCCTCATTTTTTGGGGGATGAAGTTAAATGTGTGAATGTTTAAACAACATGCCAAAGATTAGACAGCTGAAAAAAGTGGGGATCATTTGGGCCCGTTCTGTGCTAGAGAATGACAATTCCAAGCAGTTCATCATGTGTGTTCTGGCTCCCGTCACCAAATGAACAAGATGGTTGCTGAGTAATAGCACAAAAGCAAAGGGCCGAGCCTCTGAGCTGGTGCCCAGTACCAGAGCTCCCTGTCTGGCTTCTGCAGTCTATACTTTTCCCCGCCAGATACTTCATGTTCTCAAACACTCTTTTGCAAATCTGAGCCTAAGAAAACACTATTCTTCTAGCCTCTGCAGAAAAGGACCTGGGGAGGAAGAATTTCTCAAGAGCCTCTGCTTTCCTGGAAGCCCCAGAGAGTTTGAATTATGTGGTTCTAATCCCCTCCCTCTGTTCATCTCCACAATAACACTCTTCCCAATCACCTGATATTTACTCTTCATTAGCAATGGAAAGAGTGAGCAAACCCCATTCGCTATGCCTACCTGAACATCTGGAGCTAAAAATATCAAATTCATTCATTTTAATGTGCACATTTCAAATTATGGATTTGTGGCTACCTGTCTTGTAATGCCTCATGAGTTTCCAGCTGGTCGTCATCAAAAATGCAACCTTTGGAAATTGTCTCCCAGCACCTGCTTCTTTCTTCCTGCTGCATCACCATCACCATCATCATCACCACCAGCATCAGCAACACAAATAAATCAATCACCACTGAGCACCTACCATAGTAGTTCTTTTTTAAAGTTTTAATTGATATGTGGATCACCTAGGTAATCTCAAAAGCTTTAATAGCCACATTAGAACAGCAAAAGTGGGTGAAATTAATATTAAAGGTAATTTATTTAATTCATACAGGTAATATATTATTCTTTTAAAATGTTTATGAGACAGTATGCAAAAATAAAATGTAAAACAAACAAAAACAATTTTAGATGAAATTTACGTATAATTTAGATTTTAAAGTAAATTGATGCAATGGGTATAGGGATGCACATCTTTAATTCCAGTACTTGGGAGGCAGAGGTAGGAGGATTTCTGTGAGATTAAGGCCAGCCTGGTCTATATAATGAGTTCCAAGCCTGCTGGATCTACAGGAAGACCCTGCCTCAAACAACAACAAGATACAGTATAGAGGTACATAAGCATTAACAAAAGAATTTATAAACTCTAGGACTTCCAAACATCCTCTGTGCCCACTGGCGTTAGGCCTTTTTTTTAGCCCCTGCCCCCAAGCCCTGATAACCATTGACATAATTTCTATCACTCTAACTTTGACATTTATAAAATGTAACATATATAAGGTCATAGTGGTTGTAGTCTTTTGTGTGTCTTAGTACAATGCTGCTAAAGTTCATCTTTAATGAGCCTAGTAATTCTTAATCTTCAAAACCTTAGCACATTTATAAATTATTTCTTTGGCTTTTGAGTTCTTTGTATATTCTGGATATTAATCCTCTATTGAATATGTAGCTGGTAAGGATTTTGTCCCACTTGGTGGGTTTCCTCTTCATTTCCTTGGTTGTTTCTTTTGCTGTGCAGAAGCTCTGTTGCTTAATGAGGTTCTACTTGTTGATTGTTGACCTTAATGCCTGGACAACTAATGCCAGATTTAGAAGGTCCTTTCCCACACCCGTATCTTGTAGCATACTGCCTATGTTACTTCTAGAAGTTTCAGAGTTGTGGGTTTTACACTGAGGTCTTAAATCCATCTGGAGTTGGCTTTGGTGAAGCGTGAAAGATAAGAAAGGGTCCAGTTTCATTCTTGTATGGGTGGAGATCAAGTTTTGTCAGCACCATTTGCTGAAGATGTTGTCTTTCCTCCATTGTGTGTTCTTTTATCTCTTTCTTAAAAGTTTTAAATTTTTCATTGTAGAGATCTTTAATGTCTTTGGTTAGGTTTATTCATAAATATTTTATTTTTGGAGGTTTTTGTAAATGGGAGGGTTTCCTTGAATGCTTTTTCTGATTGCTTGTTATTGGTATATAGAAAAGCTACTTATTTTTATAAGTTGATTTTGGAAAAATACTAATCATTTCTAACAGTTTTTGGTGGAATTTGGTGGATTGCTTATGTATAGTATCATATCATCTGCAAATAGTGATAATTTGACCTTTTCTTTTTCAGTCGGCACTCCTTTCGTTTCTTTACCTTTTCTTATTGCTCTTGAAAACGTTTCAAGCACTGTATTGAAAAAGAATGGTTCCTGATTTTATTGAGACTGCTCTCAGTTTTTCTCCATTTAGAATGATGTTGGCTGTGGGTTTGTTGTATATAGCTTTAATTATGTTGACATATGTTCCCTAGGAGATGTCTTGTTTTATATTTTGTGAATAAAATTCATCTTGTCTAAGTGAAGGGAAGTGTGTTATTTTTTCAGTCCACTTTGGTGAAATAACAGAACTTAGGTAGCCATGGGTATGGTGACAACATTTTTGATGTATCACCAAAAAGCTTTATTAATTTAAGAAAAAAAATTGACAATCTAGATTTTATTAAAATTAAAACTTCAGTTTTTAAAAAATAATTCCTAAGAGAATGAAATGACAAGCATCAGACAGAGAAAATAATTGCAGATGATCTATGTAATAAAAAGACTACACATGTCATTAGTTGGTTTACAAGCACCAACTCCAGTACTCATCTTAAACTTGAAAGTGGTATCCCACTTATGAATGAGGAATATAAGGCTTTAAAAGGTTAATTGCCTTACCTCAGATCTCACCACTGCTGCTTGGAAAAGTGAGATTCAAACTCAAGTCTGTCTTTTGGCACATCCCTCATTTCTTTTCCTGCATAGCTCACAGCAAAGGAGATCTCCCACTGTGACAAAGAAGTACTTCTTGTACTCAAGGAAGGGCAAGGAAAAATTTTACTTTAGAAACACCTCACTCCTGTTATTTGGCTGGAGGTGGGTGGAAAGTACCTAAACAATTTTCAGAGCATGATAACTATGTGTCATGCTTCAACAGTATAAAAATGGCTGAGCAGAAACTTACTAAACTTTCAGGAGGAAAAAAGAAATCACCTTTGGGCTCAGAGCAAGCCTGATAGATTTCAGCCCAAAGGGCGAGTTGAAGACTGCTAAAGTTCCTGAGCCACTGACTTGTAATAAAAATGATTCTACAGCCATAACTATTGCAAAGCTGGAGCTGTGCTACAAGCAGCCTAGTCTCAGAGGTCAGATTGGCCAGATGAAAAACTAAAAGCTCTCTCTAGCCTTTGACTTCTATCTACACACTGTTAACTAGGTCTGCCTAGGAAGACATTTCTCTGTCCTTTTTGCTTTCTAAGTTCCACAGAAACAGCACTGGGCCTAGTGGGATCTGTTTGTCAGAAAGAATATTGAGTACAATAACATTTTAGAAAGAAAAGCAATTTTCAGTTAACAACCCAAGACAGCATGGTTTTCAAAGGACATTTGAATTCTTTGAAATAAGACATACTATCACCTTTAACAATATTTTCACTTGCATGTAGACAGTGCAGAACTAGGCGCAAAGTGGGCTTTTATGTTTGCCACATTATTGGGAAGGATGGTATTAGTTTTTAGTGTGTATATGTGTGTTCAGAGGAATGTGAATACATGACTATTGATACAAGTGTTCCATCTTGTCTTAATCTTTCGGTGGCTGCAACACATCTACACATCCTGCAAGGGTGACAAGCATTTGCATGTGAGAGATATTGCTCAAGGCAGGGGACCTCTGCTTCCCAACCTCATTCTGTCCTCGGAAGCCACTAACAAACTAACAAAGAGACCAGATTCCTGGGATTCACACCAGAGACTGATTTCAGCAGGCATTGGATAGAGTTGTACACCACTTGTTATGGCTGCTGTAGCAACTATAGAAACCTCTGCACCTACATTTTGGGTTCCAGATCCATCAGTGGATATCTGAAATCAAACTTAGTACCAAACTCTACATACGACTTTTCCTGTAGATACATACATCAGATAAAATTTAAAGTATAAACTAAGCATAGTAAAAGATTAACAAGTATAACTATGATATCTGTACAGTCAGAAGATACTTCCCATACATTTCCGATGGATACACTGGAAAGAGGATTCATGCTCTGGCCGAACCCATGGGAATGGGTAGGAAAACCATTCTACCATGCTTCTCAGAATGATGCAGAATTTAAGAGTGTGTACTATTTATTTCTGGAATTTTTCATCTGAAATCTAGGATCATGGCTGACTACAGGTAACTGAAATCCCAGTAAGGAAAACTCTTAACAAGATCAATTCTATTGTGCCATAAATGACTTGCAAAATCTATTGGTTCTCTCACAGTTCTGGGCCTAGAAGCCTTTGATGAAGGTGTTTATAGGGTTGGCTTTTTCACAGGGTTATGAAAGAGAATCTGTTCCATGCCTCTCTCTCACCTCTGGCAGCTGCTGGCCATCTCTGCCAACATTGTTTTCAACTGCATGGATTTGGCTTTCATACACACAACACATTCTCCTTGCATATATGCCTTCCTCTGAATTTCCTGTTTTTATAAGCACACCAGCTGTGTTAAGTATGGGGACACTCCTCCAGATGACCTCATCCTAGCTTAACTACGTACATTCATAATAGCCTATTTTGAAGCAAGCTCATCTTTCATTTATTAGGGATTAGGATCCAACAGCGGAATCTGTGAGAAGAGTACCTCTTCAATCCATAATTGAAGTTCAACCAATAATTATAAACAATTGTCTGAAAGAGCTTATCTCCCTGGTTAGAGGACCAGTAATATACAATAGAAACATCATGTTTTGGTTAATCCGTTTGTATCAGTGGAAGGAACTAGCACACACATACGTAAATATATGCCTTTCCTTCCCACTGGTCTCTCATCATATAAATATTTCATCTTTATTTTGTAAAACACACTCTGACCAATGGAGAAAGAACATGGGTGCATGGGATGTCATGGTTGACTTCTGATGTCCACTTCACACCTGGGAAGAGGGACCCTCAATTGGGGAATTTCATCTATTGGTTTGGACTGTAATAATGTCTGTGATACATTTTCTTGATTGTTGACTAATGTGGGAGTGTCCAGCTCATTGTGTTTGGTGCCACCTCTGAGCAGGTGGCCCTGGATTACATAAGAAAGCAGGCTGAGCGCAGGACACAGGAATAAGTCAGTAAGCAACATTCCTCCATGGCCTGTGCTTCAGTTTCTACCTCCAGTTTCCTGTCTCAAGTTCCTGCCCTGGCTTCCCTCAGTGATAAGCTGTGATTTGGATTTATAAGCCAACTAATTCTTTCCTCTCCACATCTGTTTTGGTCAGAGCATTTATCACAGCAACAGAAAGCTCAGTAGGATGGGGGAGGGGTGCCTATAGTAAGTCATTACAAAAAAGAAAAATGTTGGAATTGGAGAGATGGCTCAGTGGTTAAATATGCATACTGCTCTTACAGAAGTCCCAAGCTTGGTTCACAGAACCCACATCTGTAACTATCTCCACGGAATCTGACACCCTCTTCTTGCCTAGGTGAGCACCTGCACTCATGTGCAATGCTTACACAAATACACAGAGAAACACAGATAGACATACACATATATACACACACATGCACATAATTTTAGAATATATATCTTTAAAATAAAACAGAAAACATTCATCTGGCATCAAGGGGCCACCTTTAATGACTTCCCACTGGTAACTACAGTAAAAGCCACAGATTATATTTTCCAAGAGAATGTTCTATATTAGATAGTGTTCAAGGTCTAAGAGAGTTTATTCTTGTTCCTAAAGATGTTGTCTATTTCAAACAACAAATAAAATTGGACATCAATAAATAGTATGCTCTTCTGGATAACCAATTCAAAGAAATGGTGTCTGTTCCTTCTGCCTCTGGATTTACATTAAATTTTCTTAGAAAAGAACATAGCCAAAAGTCAAGCATGCATTGTGTGAATGCAAAACAGCATGGTCATGTGGCAAACCAGATGATGCAATAGCAAGAAAAAGAAAATTCAGCTATTATAGATTAAAGATAATTTTCCAGCCAAGAAGAAAAATACAATACACACACACACACACATGCATGCATGTGTGTGTGTGTGTGTGCACGTGTCTGTGTGCTTGTAGGTATGTATGTATGTATTACAAAAACAGAAGAGGAGTGATTTAGGAGAAGGAAAGGACTAGCAGATGGAGGTGGGGAGACGAATGGAGCTTAAAGGGGATGACTACTGCTAAAGGATATTATAGATTTGAATGAAAATGATTTTATGAAATTCATCAGCACGCACATGAATATACTCTAATTTATAAAAGAAACTTTTAAGTTAGAAACAATAGTTGGGAGAAAGGGAGAACAGTATGTGAAATTTGGGGCCATTAATAATTCATTCACAAGTCCCGGTAATCATTGACAATCTAAGTCAGAGCATGCTGCCTTCTTGGCCAAAGTGTGTCAAGGGTTTCCAGTTCTACTAGGAACAAGTCCAAAGCCCTTGCTGAAACAAGGCAGATACCTGCCTGCTTCCCTGGGCCCTCTCCCATTGGATTGGAGTAAAGAAGTCAGTTACAAAATCCCAGTCCCTAAAAGAACAATGGCAGAGGTAAGAGTGCTCTCTTCTATGGATTAGAAGAATCCCTCTATTGGAAAAGAAAGCTGCTGAAGGATGGAAGATGGTGGTTGAGAAAGTGTTTGCTGCATAAAAATGAAGCCCTGAACTCAACCCCCAGAATCTATGTAAAAAGACTGGCTGGGCATGGTAGCATACGTTATATTATCAGCTTTTGGACAGGAAGTGGGGGGTAGTGGGGGATATGCTCTGTGGGCAATGGAGACAGAGTGATTCTTAGAGCTCATTGACTAGGCAGCGCAAATGAATTGGTGAGCGCCAGGTAAAAGTGCAGTGCGAGACCCTGCCTCAAAGAAAGCAAAGAGAAGAACTGAGGAGAACACCAGAGATGGACTTCTGGCCTGTACATGCATGCACATATATGTGCACATCATATACCACCATACCACACATATATGCATCTGCACACACACCAACATGTATACACATACATGTGCAAATTAAAAGATCACAAAACTGTCATCACCAAAAAACCGAGCAAATGTCTCCCCAGGAGGGCTCTCAATGCTTTCCAAGCTTATTCAACAAGGTCCCAGAAAGGAGAGAGGCACCCAAAAACAAACCTCAAGGAGACACTCTCAGTGCCAGGCATATGCTCTTTGGAGCCCAACTTCTCAGCTGTTAACCCCACTAAGGTGAGGGTTGTGAAAATTTGCCAACCATCAAAGGTTTCCAAACATACAGGGGGCAAAAATTAATTCAAATATGCAAGGTATCTGAGATGCTCTGGCCAACTTGTCCATGTTTCCTCATGTAATTTTACAACTGTCTTAATTCTGAGCTCACAGCTCACCTGTATTACATGATGCAACTTCACTGCAGCTTTGGTTCTAAGTTCACAGCATGCATGCATTGCACCACACATGTCTTCATGCCATGCAGCACCAACCAACATTGCCTGAACACCTCAGCTGAGACTGGAGGCTAATGTATTCAGTGAACTATAGCATGGTCACTGTACATACAGTTTTCACTTCACATAGGAACATAATGGTTTAGTTACAGGAAATGAAGGCTCAGAATAATTTCCCGACATCAAGCCTAGGCATGTAAGTATCAAATTGGCATACCTCTGACTGCATTGTGTTAGAATGTTTGATTTTTAAAATCACTATTTGAGTTGCTGACTTGAGTTTCATTAAAACATTTATTAAATGAATTTTGGCTTAAAGTTAGCATTGAATTTCGAATAATTTATGAAATGGCCTGAGCAGACTTCTGCCATTTGGCACATATTTATGCAAAATGCATTCTCAGCACTGACATTCATAAAATCAAAACGTTGTTCAATTCTAAAAAACACTGAAATGTCCTGTATCCCAGTGTCAAAATTCAGCCCAAACTCTATTCTTTATGTAAAAATTAAAAAGAACATCTATCTTATCAGAATATAAATTGTTTTTATCATTTAAAAATGGTAAAAATGTATACCAAAGAGCCGTTTTCAAATAAATTTCTTTATGCCTTATTAGTAGTAAATGTTTGGTTGGTATGCCTATTTTGTATGCCCTCAAATGTAAAATTTTCTCAGGTTAAAATGAATTGGGGGTGGAAAAGGTTTAAGAAGGCCTGTACTAGAGTCTGCATGCTAGATGTCTCTCTTGTTCCAGCCCAGCCCCATCTCACTTACATACTACAAAGTTCCTACAGTCAGATCCACTTGATTCAGCTCCACCACTCCATTATGCACCCAGCTGGCTTCTGGTGTAACCTCAGCCAGCCATTGCGATGGAAACAGGCATGAAGGAGGACCAGAGACTAAATGGACAAGCTTAGGATCTCATAGGGATGCTTGCCTAATACTCAAAGACACTGTGTCATGTTCTCTAGCAGAGGTATAAGAGGTCCATGGGGACAACGCAGGAGAGGAAGAACTCCTTAAGAAATAGAACATCACAGTGGAGATGGATGCTAAAGAATGAGCAGATTTGTGACAGGCAGAGATAGAAATTGAAAAATTCCTAGCAGAAAGAAGACTAGGTCCATTTCCCAGGTGGGAAAAAAAAAAGGACAAGGTGTGAGGTAAAAAGATTGCACCCTGCAGAGAGGAAAAGGTTTAATGGACATTTTGTTCTTAGCCCACAGATGTCTAGATGTCATCAAAGTCTACTCAGCTTGTCAAGACTGACTATTTTTCTGTCATTTTCTCCCTAATTAGTAGAGGAGCTGAGCTCTCAAGCCTTAATTTTACTCCTATGCCTGTGCTAATGACAAGATTGGCAATTAGCTGATATAAAAGGCAATGTCTTCCTCGCAGACCATTTAAACTATGCTTAGGGTTAATTCCTTCATCATATACTAAAAAAGAACTTCATCCAAACCTAATGAGACTCTGTGAAGAAAGGTGCTAGGCTTCCACACACTGTCTAGGGGATTAAATGTACTAATTAAAATGTGATGCAGCCCAAGTCACCCAGTTTCCAAAGATCAGCAATGCCAAGAAATCAATGAGGCTAAAAGTTCAAATTGGCGAGTGGAGTGAGGCAAGGCGCAGGGCTCCCAGGAGCGAGGACCCCTGAGTAGCACCAAGCAGCCAGGCAGTTCTCACTTGGAGAGATGAAATGCTTTCTGATGGTTGTGTGTAACTCATAATAACATAATTTTATTCTTAGAAGCAATTTCCATTACTGGCCCTGTTTATTATCACATTATTTTCTCAATAGCAGCAATAAACACACTAAACTCTCCCTGTTTGCTCACATTTTTATTACTGCTCAGGAAGGGTAAGCCATGAAGAATGGGCTCATTATGAGCACATACTTGGCATCTCTGGTAGCACAGGGAACCCAACATCGTGGCCTGGGAAATGGCCAGGAGCCTGTGGCCTGTTCCAAGGGCCAGAGGAAAAAAGTCACTTCCTGCTGTGATGTCCATGCCAGTCTGGACTGCAATTTCCACTAAGCACTTAGTTTCAATCTCTCTACAGTACTTTTGACTCTGCAGAAAAAAAAGATATAAGCACCACAAATGAATCCTTTAGCATGCTGAGGGAAGGATGCCTTTCAAACTGTAGATCAGGGTCTCTTCATGAATTAGCAAGCAAAAGCAAGGGGTCATGGAAGAACTTTAGAAAGGAAAGGATAAGCTAGAAAACAGTAGTGTGCTCATTACAAAGCTTTCCTTGTGTGTGTTCACCTGGGTGTGAGTCACATGAATCACAGGAGTTGGCATAAAAATGTTTTGGAAGCACAGTTTATCTATCAGGCTTTCAAGGACCATGGCAGATTCATGAAATGCATCGGTGGGCTTAAGCACAGAAGGATTTGAATTGTGGCCATCAGACCTGGGAGACTTTGGGTACTGCCACCTGCATCCTGTTGGCTGAGGATGATGGTGAACGAAACGCTTGGCTAGGGTCGATGGGTAAAGTAGAAGGACGACAGGGCTGAAATCAGATTGGGGGAATGGCTCAGCTCCACTGTGTATTGGTCACACTGTGGTGTGCAGCCACTTATCTCTGCAGGCATCAGTCCTGTCTCTTCTAACCTGTGGGCAATGACGTCTACATCAGATTTGCTGTCAGGGTTAGTGAGATTAAAAGATGTGAATGTGCTTCGTGAACGGAAAATGGAAAAGTGCGTCAGATGTGAGGACTTGTTATTACCATAGTATCTGCTGTCATGCATGAACAGTGCTGTTCCTAATGGTCTCCGTCATCTATTCTTAGGAGCTACTGGTTGAGACTGGGCTGCGTGCAGCCTGGTGTTCCTATGGTGAGAATGTCAGATGTGTGACAGTCTCAGATAGAAAACGAGAATTTGGATGCCTCTTGAGTCTCCTGTCTCCTAAAAAGACCTCCAGATCTTTAGGATGTGCATCTAGGCTCTCTACTGGCTAGTGGGAAAAGGGCTTTTCACAGGAGATAGAAGGCATCAGTGTGGAGATAACTGAAGACCCCATCTAAAGGAATCAAGTTACTTGGTTACTGTTTATACTCTATGCGGACTCCAATATTCTAAAAATGGTCCAGTCTAGTTTCATTTGAGTTGTAGGGATACAGTTCTGAAGTCTCACAGAATATAAAGGTCATCAACAGAAACAATGAAAAATAATGATCCTGGTAAGGAAGTTCTCCATGAAGAAACCATGAAAGATACCCTGGTGTGACACCTAGGAGTTTCCCCTTCCTTCCATGTTCTTTAGTGGCTCTGATAACACACTGAGCTTCAGAGTTTGTATCTGGTCTTCTCAATAGTTCAGTCCATTATCTACAACCGACATTGCCCTGAATGATGGTTGTCATAGCTTCAGCATGCTTAGGAATTACCCCACAGATGATGAAAATTTGATTGCTGAGCTTCACAGACTAGCTGTTCCAGTCACTGTGGAGCCAAGGACTCTGTAGTACTAAATACATTCAGATGCTGCTCAGAGAGATGAAACAGAAACCAGCTGTTTGAAGAACATTGCAAGTCTCTGAGCCTGCCTCATCGACTGCAAACTAGAGCAACTCTACTCCCCACCCTTACTAGGCGGCTGCAAGGGCCAAACCAGATGGTAATCTGTAAATTTCAAAGGACCATAAAGGATGTTTGTTGTGGTCTGTCCACCAGATAGCTGTGGAGCTTAGAGCAGAACTGTTGGCACAGAAAAACCACACATTTCTAGCTCTTCCTAACACATGTCTTAAGAGACAAAAAAGTCACAATTCACTTGACAAATAGATAATGAACATGCTAAACCAATGGAAGCAGTTCCCCATCCACCCAGCTGCCTGATTTTTAACTGCATTCATGCTAATTTCTTCCCATTTCAGAACTATAGAGCAGTGCTTATTTTTCAACACAGGCAAATGTAGAATAGTTACAGTCTGTACAAAGCCATAAATAAGCTATTAATATAAATATAAATTAACCAAAAACAGATTTAAAATTCTTCATGGGTCTAGAGAGATAGTTGAATGGCTAAATCACTTGCTGTGAAAACATGAGGACCTATGTATATAGGCACAGAATTCATGTAACCTAGATGCAGTAGTGTGCATCTATAAGTCCAGTGTTCCTAAAGAGAGATGGGAGGCCAAGAAAGGACAGTCACCAGAAACTGATGAGCCTGTTGACCTACCATCTACAGCAGTGAACTAAAGACCCTGTCTCAAGCAAGGAGGGAGGTGAATACTGACACCTGAGGTTGTGTTCTAGGTTCTAAATCCTCGATACTATATGCTATACATAAGTGCCAGCACATACACATACACACACACACACACACACACACACACACACACTTGTGTACAGACATTTAGAAAGAACTCTGCAAGTGTGTCAAATATTACTGGCAAATTTCATGAAAGTCAAAGATTCAATATTCAGGGACCATAATGGTATGAAACTGAGTCAGTCACCCAGCAAAGGCCTACACTCAGACTATCAGGGCTGGGGGCAGGGAGATCACCTGAAGTCTCTTATACAGGAGAAAATCAAGACAAAGAAAAGATCATACCACTGGAGTTACAGAACTAACTCTACATGACCCCAAAGTCACTGGCCACTTCACAAACAGTTTTAATAAACATTCTTTTTTTTTATATGAGTGTTTTGCCAGCATGTAAGCATACCCATGTCATTCAATGCCTGCAGGGGTCACAAGAGAGGTGTCACGACCCCCTGGAATTGGACTTATGAACAGTTGTTACCTGGCATGTGGGTACTGGGCATCGAACCCAGTTCCTCTGCAAGAACAGATGATGCTCTTAACAGTTAAGTCATCTCTCCAGTCCCAATAATAAACATTTTTGAATACCTGCCATATTTTTGGAATGTACACCCAGGATTCAAGGATGAATATAGTATAGTCTCTGTCTTAAAGGACCATACAATCTAAGTACCAAAGCAAGAGAAACTAATCAAAGGTAAAAACTCAAAGTCTATCAAACCACCCACAAATCAAAGCAGAATGAGCTGTTCTGGTAGTACATAGTGGAAGGGGTGAGCTCAAGTCTGAGCTAGACTTGGGAACTGGGCAAGTCAAGCAGAAACAAGCACAGACTGCTCAGGGCGCAATGAAAGGACAGGGGTCTCCAGAGGCCAGGACACATAAAAGCAGGAATGCCTGTAGCATAGGCTAGGCTAGATCCTGATAAGCCTGAGAGCTCTTGTTGAAGAATTCCAATTGCGTAGTTTCCTAGTTATTTTTCTTTTGCTGTAATAAAACACCATGACCAAAAGCAAGTTAGGGGAGGAGAACACTTATTTTGCTTGCATTTCTCACCCACAATCTATTGTTAAGAGAAGTCAGGGAAGAACCTCAAGCAGAAAATGAAGGCAGAAACCATGGAGAAAACTGCCTACTGGCTGGCTTCCCCTGACTTGTTTGGCCAGCTTTCTTTCTTTTTTTTTTTAAATTTAAAATTTTATTTTTAATTTTAAAGTTTTTATTGAATTTTTGCAATTTTCATGCAACAGTTTGATGGCTTTAGCCCACAGATAGATGATAGATAGATAGATAGATAGATAGATAATAGATAGATAGATAGATAGATAGATAGATAGATAGATAGATGGATAGATGAGCTTATGGAGTGTGATTTGTGTCCCCACATGTCCTTCAGTATAGGTTCCTTCAATGGGTATACCAAGAGTCGCATCCCTGTAAGACACTGTCTTTCTCCCTCCAAAAAGCTATCAGTTGCAAAAAGTTCCTTAAACTGGGTTGTGATTTTTTCACCCACTTCCCATGTCTATGCAGGGATTTTGTCTGGTTTGAGCTTGAGCAAGACTCATGCATGCTGTCAGCATTACATGAGTTCATATGAGTAACTGACCAGCTGGCTGGAAGATTCCATTTCCGAGTGATAATCCATCCCCTCTGGATCTTATATTCTTTCTTTCTCCTCTTCTGTAATGATCCCTGAGATTTGGGAGTCAGAGGTTTGAAATAAGTGTCCTAATTAGGGATAAGCACTCTGCAAGTTCTTGTTCTTTGCACATTGGCCAATTGTGTGTTTCTTTGTTAATCACCGTCTGCTGTATAAAGGAAAGCTCTGATGAGAGTTGAGAGATGCATCCATCTTATTTGTTGAGGTTACATTGAAGATGTGTCACTTAGGTTAAGTATCTCACGGACACTTATTCTCTGTGTTTGATCAGTTCTGAAACTCAGTCATAGTGTTCATCTATTACAAAAAGTAGCATCTTTGATGAGGGATGAAAGGTACACTTGTCTGTATATATGGAGGGGTGCAAAGTAAGAAATTACATTGATCTAGGAAAGGAGCAAAAGTAGGTTTTTCTCTAGGATCTATGACTTCTCCAGTGATGCATATTTGGCTATGTTTACAGCACTACACATGAGTTCTCTCTCATTGAGGAGGCCTTCATCCCAATTAAGTAGCTGTTGATTACCCCCTATGTAAAAGTGCCACTACTGCATCAATAGAGATTGTTTGCTGGACCCATAGTTAGTGTTTATTTGGCTGTACAGATGGACAGAACCTTGGTTGATTTAGCCACTTGTATAGTATCCTCTGATCCCATGAGAGCTGGTGTTCAGGGAAGAGGCATATAGGTTAGCTCCAGCTCGATTGCTCCAAATCCTGTGTCTGAAGTATGGTCTGTCTTCAGCAATATGGTCTTACCTTCAAGTTCTGGGAGGCGATCAAGGGCTTTGGCTATAGCCTGTGTTGTTTAGGGAATTTCTTGGATTTTCCTGACCAAGAGCTTGAAGGGAAGTTTCTCCTTTCTGGCACTGTGTTTTCTGTTATATAGCCTTCAGCTGTACACATGCACTGGTATATTTATTGTATGTGTATTTTTCAGCAGGATTTTGAACTGGTCTATTTGCCTCTGGATTTTCCTACATTTAAATGTTATTTGTCTCTCCTCTCACCTCCCTTGTACAACCCTCACTACTCTCTTCCTAGTCGGAGTACTCTTTCCCTCTTCCCCTTAATAACGCCTATCCCCTTCTTTTTAACTTCTTCCTCCATTCCCCCTGGTTCTTTCCATCTACTTGATCCTGTGGTTACATCAGAATATATACTCATTTATTCTGATATATTCTGGAGTTCTTTATATAATCCTCTGTCAGATGCATAGCTAGTGAAGATATTCTCCCACTCTGTGGACTTCCTCCTCACAGACTGCTTGTTTCTCTTACTGTACAGAAGCTTTTTAGTTTAAAGAGGTCCCATTTGTTGACTGTTGACTTTAATTCCTAAGCTGAGATTTTAATTCCTGGAGCTAAGACCTACAAATGAGAAAAAAAAAAAACCTTATATCACTTGTTTTTCTGAGTCTGTATTACTTCACTTAGCATAATAGTTTCTAATTCCATTCACTTACCTGAAAATTTTATGATTCTGTTTTTCTTTACCACTGAGTAGAAATCCACTGTGTAAATGTACCACATTTCCATTATCCATTCACCATTTAGGTTGTTTCGATTTCTTAGCTGTTGTGAAAAGAGCAGCAACAAACACGGCTGCATAAGTGTCTCTCTAGTAGGATGAGTCCTTTGAAGTATATGCCAAGGACTGATATGACCAGTTCATATATAGATTTATTTTTAGTGTTCTATATTTATACCCACAGTGGTTGCACCAGTTTGCAATTCTATTAACAGTGGGTGGGATTTTCCTTTCTCCATATTCATACGAGCATTTGATTTCATTAACTCCTTTCATCTTAGCCATTCTGAGTACGGTTAGATGGAATATTAAATTGTTTTGATTTTCACTTCCCTATTTACTAAGAATGCTGAACATATTTTAAGATGTTTCTTCGCCATTGTTATTTTGTCTTTTGAGAGCTTTCTGTTCACATCCGTAGTCCATCCTTTAAGTGTGTCATTTGTTTTCTTGCTTTTTTGTTTTTTGAGAGTTCTTTATATATTCTGATATATTCTGGAGTTCTTTATATAATCCTCTGTCAGATGCATAGCTGATGAAGATATTCTCCCACTCTGTGGACTTCCTCCTCACAGACTGCTTGTTTCTTTTGCTGTAGAGAAGGTTTTTAGTTTAAAGGGGTCCCATTTGTTGATTGTTGACTTTAATTCCTAAATGACTGAGGTCCAATTTAGAAAGTCCTTTCCTATACCTATATCCTGTAGGGTTCTGCCTATGTATTCTTTTAACAGTTTCAGTGTCTCGGACTTCACATTGAAGTCTTTGATCCACTTGGAAATGGATTTTGTGCAGGGTGAAGGATAAGAGCCTAAGTCCATTCTTACACATATAGAGACCCAATTTTACCAGTCCCACTTGTTGAAGATGCTATCTTTCCTACAGCTGTGTTCTTGGCACCTTTATCAAATAGTGAGTAGCTGAAATCACATACACTCATGCTGGGGTCTTCTATCCTGTTACACTGAACTATGTATGTGTCTGTTTTGTTCCAGTACCATGCTGTTTTTATGGCTATGGCTCTGTAATAGAGTTTGAGGTCTAATATAGCAACCCCCCTGGCATTTCTCTTTGTGCTCAGGATTACTTTGACTTGTTGGGGTTTTGTGTTATCATGTGAATTTTAAGATGGATTTTTCTATTTCTTGAAGAATGTCATGGGGATTTTGAATGGGATTCACTGAATCTGTAAATTGCTTTTGGTAGGATGGTAATTTTTACTATATTGATTCTACCATTCCATGAGTATGGGAGGCATTTTCATCTCCTTGTGTCTTCCTCAATCTCTTCAAGTATTTAAAGTTTTCATTGACTAGATCTTTAATGTCTTTGGTTAGATTTATACCTAGATATAATGGTTTTGGTTTGAATGGAGTTTTTTTTCATGAACACTTTCTCTGATTGCTTGTTATTGGTATACAGAAAGGCTACTGGTTCTTATAGATTAATTTTGTAACCTGCCACTTTACTGAAAGTGTTGATCAGTTCCATATGTTTTGGTGGAATTTTTGGCATCTCTTATATATAATGTGATATCATCTGTAAATAAGGACACTTTGACTTCTTCTTTTCCAATTATATACCTTTAATTTTCTTCTCTTGTCTTATTGCTCTTGTTGGAGTTTCAAGCACTGCATTGTAAAGGAGTGGGGATAGTGGACAACCTTGTCTGGTTCCTGATTTTAATGGAAATGCTTCCAGTTTTTCCTTTACCTAGAATGGTTTTGGCTGTGGGTTTGTTGTATATAGCCTTAATTATGTTAGGATATGTCCCATCCAGTCCAATACCCAATATATATGCATATTGGATTTTGTCAAAGGTCTTTTCTTAACCTATTGAGATAATCATGATGTAATTTTTGTCTTTCAGTCCATTTATATGATTTATTACATTTATTGGCATGTATCTTGAACCATCCCTGTATCTCTAGAATAAATACTTAGTCATTTATAGAATGTATTACTGTTGAAAGAGTTAAGAAAAATGTAGCATAACATTGAAACAGAAGCAAGTTGTTTAACAATGCCCTCTTAATACAACTTGAATTGTAGACAGCCCAGTGATTGTGGCTCAGCAGCATTTTTCTACACACTTATTGTCTCCTAGGTAGGGTCCTTTCTGATGATCTTTAGAAACAGATAAGTTAAACTGTGAAGCATTTGGTTAACTGTGGTTTTCACTTAGAGAAACTTTTAAAAATGCATAGTTGATTATTTTTTCCTAGAAGCAGCAATGGGCGAAGCATTGGAATGTAGTTGTACCATTGGATTCTGCTCATCACTGTGGCCTTGATCAGGTAGCTGGAGTGTTAGGCCACAGTTTTATCAACAATAAAATTAAAAATAAAATGGCTTTCTCCATATTTAATGACTCAGAACATTCAAGATTGTAAGTAAAATGAAATTCAAAGTGGGAGGCAAGAGCTTAAAAAAATTTTAAACCCTGTTTAAGTGGTGTGAAAACCCAGAGAGAAATGTATTAGTTCAAAAACCTACTGAAAAACACACATACAATATCTGTACGTGAGTGCGTGTGTATGTCTGAAAGTTATATAACAAGAAACATAGTGTCAGTCAGGAGAAAACTCCCTTGGAGTTGTTGGTCAGGGTAGTCCAAGAAACTCCCAAAATAACACAAGCTACAATCACAGCACTTGATTGCCTCCAAGGACTTGAAGGTAAGATTCTATTGCTAAGATAGTACATACTTCAGACACAAGACTTGGAACAATCAAGCTGGAACTCACCTGAAAGTCTCCTCTCTGAAGACTAGCTCTCATGGTATCAGAGAATACTATACAACCTGATAAGGGAGAAAACCAATCAATTGTACAAGCTAGCTGCAAAGCCTAATAACAACAAAAATGACTGGCACAGCAAGCTATCTCCATTGGTGCAGTAGTGGCACTTTTATCTAGAAAGTAGTCAACAGCTATCTAATTGGACTTAAAGCCCAGTCAATGAAGTGTTAACTCATGTGGTAATGCAAACATAGCCAAATACGTATGGCTGGTATATTAGTTACATTTCTGTTGCTTTGATAAAACACAGTGACCAAGGAAACATATAGAAAGATGAGTTGATTTGAGCTTACAGTTCAAGGTTTCAGAGGGATTAGGGTCCACCATAGCAGGACAGCACCGTGGCAGGAGGTGCCCAGAGCAGGAGCAGAAAACTAAATGCTCACATCTTCACAGGAAGCAGAGCACAACTAGATGAGAACTCTCTTAAGTCTGTTCCCAGTGATGCAGTGATGTGCTTCCTGCAGAGAGGCTACACCTTCTAAGACCTTCCATAACAGATCCACGAAGTAGGGACAAAATATCCAAATACTTGGAGCCTGTGGGGAACATTCTTATTCAATCCCCTACAGCTGGAGAGATCATTGTTCCAAGAGAAAACCCTATGGTTATGCCTGTCATATCACCAGACAAAGGTAATTTCTTACTGTATGCATAATACTGCATAATACGTATCCTTATATTTGCAGACAAGTATAGTTTTCACCCGTCATCAAAAAAGCTTCATTTTGCAACAGATGGAGAAGATTGCAAAGTTCCACAACTGGTCAAATGCAGAGAATAAGTGACTGTGATATGCCCAGTCCTAAGTGACACATCTACAATGCCACCTCTACACGAAGCAAAAGGTAGAAAAAAATATTAATGCATCTCTCAATTCTTTTTTCCCTTGTTTTTTCAATTTTTATTTTCTGGTCTTTTTGAGACAGGTTTTCCCTGAAGCCCCAGTTGTCCTGGAACTCACTATTTAGACCAAGCTGGCCTTGAACTCACAGAGATCCCCCTGCCTCCCAAGTGCTGGGATTAAAGGCATTTGCCACCACACCCAGCTTGTATCTCTCAGTTCTTAAGTGAAGCTTCCTCATACAACAGATGGTGATTAACAGAGAAAGCCACAAATGGCCAATATAAAGAATAAGAGACCACAGAGTGCATGTCCCTGGATAGGAGTCTTATATTAAACATCTCTTACCTAGGGTTCAAGGACCATTGAGAAGAGGGAGCAGAAAGAGTGTTAGAACCAAGGGTGGTGGATGACCACAAGGAAACAGCTTTCCAGATGGCTAATAACTTGCTCATATGGACTTACAGCAATGTGAAAGAATGTACAACACTCATGCAAAGTCAAACCAGACAAAAACCCAGCTTAGAACTGGGGAAATGGGTAAGAAGTCCCAATCTTAGGTGACGACCTATTGGCAACTGGTCACTGCTGAGAGAGGAAGAGTTGCTCTTCTTTAAGGAAATGATGCTAGTTAGGTTCACCAGGCTCCTGTGAATGAGCCAAGGGACATCTGGGTACACAAACTTGACTTGATAGGCCTTAACACATATGACAGAATGAATGAAATCTTGTGTGTAGAAGTTTGGAGAGGGGTGCAGATCAGGAAGGGCACCCAATATGATCAAAATATATTATATGAAATGCACAAAAATCAGTCAAATACAGAAAAACTTAAACCTGAATTATAATTAATTTATTTTAAAATGAATTTTAAAAGGACTAAGACCTGCTAGGCATGGTTTGGTGGTGTACACCTTTAATTCCAGACTCTGGAAGTAGAGGCAGGTGGATCTCTGTGAGTCTGAGACCAACCTGATCTGCAGAGTGAGACCCTGTCAAAAGGCAGGAGAGAGAGAGAGAGAGAGAGAGAGAGAGACAGACAGAGACAGAGAGAGAGAGAGAAACTTCAACTCTCACAGATGGCACTTGTTGCTTTTCCAGTATCCAAATTCTTTCTTTTTTAGGCCAGAACTCTACTTATACCTAAGTAAGCAGTAAGTCTGGATAAAGAACTACATTTCCCAGTATAACTTTGCCGCTCAGATTCACTATGTGACACAATTCTGACCAATGAGAGAGTGAGTGTCTATGGAAAAGGATTCTTTTTGATATAGATTCATCAATAATCATTCATTAGCTCAGGAGGACACCCTATGACTAATTTCTTAATCTGATTCACTAAAAACTATTTTCTCAACCAGTAATAAAATTTATAGCAGTTTTGTTGGCTTCGATGTTGACTCATGTTAATCATAATTTGGGCTTGCAGTTTCTTAAGTGTTTTGAATTTTACCTGTCAGTCATGTCACAAAAGTTAACTATTTTGTTAACAAAACAGTAAGTTCCTTCACTTGTATTTTCTGTCCTGGTTGCTGCCACTTCTACCTCATTGATTTACTGCCTTGTTTCATGATTGAGAGAAAAGAGGTGTACCAAATAGGACACCAAGACTGGAAATATTACACTCACTTGTCTTTACATACCACACATCAATCTAATCAGTGCATATACATGCATCTTGCATGGCACATACATGCACACTCAAGGCCATATCTACCCAGGCTTGACTTGCTTAGAGAGACTGACAGAGATGTATTTTGACACTATAGCCTTTGTATAAAGAATAAGCCATTCAATGGGCTGAGAGATGGCTCAGCAGTTAAGAGCCCTGGCTTCTCTTGCAGAGGACCTGAGTTCAGTTCCCAGCATGCACATGGTGCTCAGAATTCTCTATAACTCCTATTCTAGGGAATCAGACACCCTATCCAGGCCTCTATAGGCACTGAAAACACCTGGAGCACATAAATACATGCAGGCAAATACTCAGACATAAAATAAAAGCAAATCTTAAAATGAATAACCCTTTCACAGTAATGACAGACACATAAACAGGAATAAATCATAACATCTGCATGAGTGAGATTGAAGATGCAGTGATACTCTGTCTCATATTATGAACACTTTGCAGACCATGAAAGAATAAAGAACACCCAGTAAAGAGAGAAAAACCTGGGAAGGCATGGGTACACGCATTTCTGAGTGATTCATACACTGTGAAATCTGTGTGAAGTTAGCTCTGCAAAACCATACCCAGTCACAAAGCCACAGTGTACACACCTCCCTGATTTCTCCTCTACTTAAGAAAGTAAATCTCTGTGCCAAAAGAACAGTGGAGATGGAAGATTGGACTTAACAGTTACTGAAGAGAGAGTCCACCAATTCAGTTATAACTCCTTGACATTCATCCTATTCATACTGTGCACTAGAGTGAGGTTCAAATTTCATAAAATATAATACAAAAAATTCAGGACCAGTGAGATGGTTCAGAAAGTAAAGGTGCTTGCTGCTAACCCTGACCACCCGAGTTCGATCCCTGGAACCCACATGGTAGGAGAGAACCAACTCCTGCAAGCTGTCCTCTAACCTCCATACACATGATCCACTCAGCAAGATAAATTAATTAATGTAAACTATTTTAAGAACAAAAAATCAAAGAACATTGAGCCAGGCTCGGTCAAACACAAATAATCACTATTAACTTTCTATGTAGTCAGGGAGAAGAAAGATTTTTTTTTTGTTCTGTTTTATCTACACTGAACTAGTAGATAAGTAGACCCTCAGAAAATTGGTGTACTGGTCATAAGCATTTTTAGAGTTGGAGTTGGGTCACATTAAGAAACTAGCCTATTACTGATCATCAATGAATTCACTTAGAGCTTCCCATATCTTGCAATTATTATTATTAACAGATTATTATTAAGTATCATTGACATTTGTAATCATTAATTATGGTACTGTTGTTTCAATCAATGGCTGTTCATTAATGAAAACAATCCTACTACTTGATGCATCTGGTGTTTGGGATTCCAGCTCACTGGCATTATCATCTTAATGTCCATTCATCAACCCTCCACATTGGAAAACTATGACTAGAAAACAAGTTTTCTCCATTCATTGTTTATATGGGTGTTTTCCTGTGTGTCACATTTCATTCTTCATCTACACTGCCCATGTTGGAATATGATTTCCCTGACTGTAATTATCTTTGATTCACACTTAATGTAGCCTTACCATGAGGTACACCTTTTAAAATATGCTCTTTCATGTGGTAGGCACAATCAGAGCTCACAGTCTCTTTCTATGTCCACTGCCTCTGTGTACTGCCTTCTGTGTGCACCTGCAAAGGGGACTTCAGCCGTAAATCATATCCTTTGGAATAGAAATACTAACACTGTGGTTGATTGCAAATTGAAAATGAATCTCACAATGTTCAAAAACAAAATCCATTATCCTTTCTGCACTACTTTTAAACTGTGTCTAGCCTCTACCTTCTGGCTATCCCATTATGTACATGTCAAGAAGGAGACTGCAAGTCATCTGTCATCTCTGTATGTGTCCTCCAGTACTTCCACTGACATGTGGCACTCCTGCTCAGGGCTCATTATTCTACATTTAAAATCTAAATTTGCCACAACCCTACTAAAAAGCCTCTGACAAATCCCTCTCCAATATAGAAGGCAGACTTCTTTAAATAACAGAACATAGCTTAAGCCAGCTTTGGAACTCTCTGAAGATGCCTTTTGCACCATGCCAACCTTCGTAGGTTCCTACATGATTATTGCTCTCTGTGCCTTTCTACAAAGGGGTCCTGAACCTAAGATGGCAATCCTGTCCCTTCAGGAAGCCCTGTCATGTTCTCCATTTTATTTAATCAAACACTTCCTCGATGAACCTCTGCAAAACAGAGTTCTGTCCCCTCATATTACACATGGTTCTACGATGGTTAAGAGTGTGTTAATCTACTGGAATTTCAGAATCTGCATGTCTATTTCTAAACTTCTAAGATATGGATTTAGGGTTGTTTGTTGGTTTATTTTACTTTTGTTTTGTGAGACAATTTCTTTGTATAACCCTAGTTGTTTAACCTTATTTTTTATTATTTTTATTTTATGTGTATGAGTTTATTGCCTGCATGTATATAAGTGCACGCATATCCTGCAACGAGGTCAGAAGAGGGTGTCAGATCCTCTGGAACTGGAATTATGGATGGCTATTAGCCACCATGTGTGTTCTAGGAATTAAACCCTGTCCTCTATAAGAGCAGCCAGTGCTCTTAACCTCTGAGCCATCTTTCTAGTCCCCAATCTTAGATGTCTTAGACCTCATAATGTAGACCAAGCTGGTCTCAAACTTGTGCTAATGATCCTATCTCTGCTGAATGCTGAGATTATTGGCATGAACCATCAATCCCAAGCACAGGTTCTTGTCTTTAAAATGAGGGCAATACCACTCTCTGGCAGACAGTTTGATGTAACAGTAGATGATAACACCTACCCTTGAACCAGTCACCATCTCAGGAGCATCTTAAGATCTAGCATCTTACTCAGATCCTAGCCTCTGTGGCTTCTATATTAAGGAATAACTTTTTGAAGAAAATTAAGTGAGAAATTATTTTCAAGAGAGCCTTGTAGCTTTTGTTCTGTCAGGCACATTTGTACCATACTCCCTGTCATGACTATGTTGTTCTCTGAGTTTTTCTGGCTCCATCAAGTCAGTCATACAGGTTCTGCCTCAGAAATCATGAAGAAGCCTCTAACCATGTCACAGATCCTGGTTAGTATCTCCTTAACAAAAGGAATGTGGTCCTTACATATCCTGTATATTCTGAACTTTCTGAGGCTTACAATAGAATGCCCAGAACACTATTAGGTCCAATGTGGCTCTTATCATAAGTTTTTCAAAGCCTCTGTTCTATGACAATCCTTTTTGTTTAAATCATGCTGCAAGCCAGGGTTGGATATGCAGTGCCCTGTAAATACTAATCCTTGATATTATCATAGACTGCATTTTTGAGCGGTAACTGTCTTGTTCATCTTTGATTTCAATACAGGATAAAGACATAAATACAATAAAGTGTCCACCAACTCTTATCAGCCTGGCAAACATGGGTTGTGGGATAGTAATCGTGTCTTACTAAATTCCAGAGTTTCAGGATCTGGTTAATTTTAACTTTTAATTGCTTCAGTGTAGTTCCTTGTAGACATACTGGAACCATTAGCATAATAAATAACTTGAAGAATGCCTTGTACCTGCTTATCACAGTTCCTCCATGGCATGTATAACATAAAAGGAGCAACAACTTAGCATCCTGGGATGTTTTTGTTGACCACGACCATCACAACCAACTGCGTGCTCTAATTCCTTTCTTAGTCTTTCATTATAAAATCAGATTCCCCCTCCCTTGGACACTATTGCCAAACACTTATTTTGGGCAACTAGAGTTTGTGATTCCTGATAGCCATCCTCACTTGTGCTTAAATAAACTCTTTGTTTTCACACACATAATGTGCCTCAATTTGCCTGTTTAGGTTGACAAGCACTAACTACAACACGTGTTGTCTTTGGATTATATTGCTGAGTTAACAAATTCTGACTATAACTAATACTTAGTAATTTACAGTATATACAGAAGTTGCTAATTCATCTCCCTAATTATTTTCAAAATAATGCTGTAACATAATTTGTCTTATTTTCTCTTGAAGACTGTGGGAATCGGGAAAGGGAACACGGCTTGCCAAGGCTACAGAATAAATGACAGAGCCAAGACTCAAACCCATGTGTTGTTTTGCTCTGTTTTCAGTTTGTTGCTGCTGTTGCTGTTGTTTTGAATTTCAATTGGATGGTCTTTTCACTATGTGATGATTTGTTTAATTAATTAGCTAATTTTGACATGGAAATGTTATTTGAGTGTGTGTTACTCAAAGAAACACTTCTGCTTTTCCTGCCTCATAGGCAACGGTACTGAAGCTCTCTTTAACCCCAGAGAAACCCCACAGAATCATGATTCAGAGTTATAACTAATCCATAAGCTGCAGCAGAGAGAAAGCAAAGGAAACACAGAAGTCATTATCTGCAGAAAGGAAGGGTCTGAAATCACTTCCATCGAGCACAAAGCCAGTAATCTGCGCTGCATTTCTGGGGGGGAACATATGTAATTGGATAATTCCAAGAACATTCAACGTTATCATATTCCCAGCATTGAATATATAGGAGTGTGTTATTCTTTCAGTAAATCCTGACTGTATTAGAGTTTCACATGATGAATGGGTACAGTGAAAACATCTCTGCACACCCCTTGTCATTTTTACTACTAAGCCACTCCAAGAAGTTCCAGTCAAGTTATTATTTTGCAGTTTAAACATCCTCAGACACTAAAGGTTCCAAAAACTCATTTCTCATGTTCAAGAACATTCTCATAATTTAGACACAAGCTTTTTATTAAATGTATAAAGGTAAAAAATTTATAAACCTCATAAAGCTTCCCCACTTTTTTTTTTCTCTAAGTATCTGATTCACCTTATCCCTGTTTCTACTCAGCCACCCTTAATGCTGATTTATATAATGGAGCCATGTAAAAGGCAACCTGGACAATTTAAATATTTTAAAACCTCCTTTTAAAAAGGGAAATGCATCCTTTTATATGTGTAACCATCGACCTTCTGGGAATTAAAATAAGGACAGTCAACTCCGTTTGCTCTTACACGCAGCTCAGGAGGAGAGCACGCAGACCACCAGACAGCAGATTGCAGGAGGAGGTCGTTTCTTCAAGTAATGACTTTCCCCCCTCCCTCTATTAGCATCTTAGCAGTATATGGATTCACGATAACTGAGAGGCATAGCCATAAGGTCATGTCAAACTGCCAAGAAACAAACAACTTGATGAGAAATTAAGTCATCGTTTTCAGAAGTGAATGGGAGAGTTGATTTGTTCACCAATATCCCACTGAAAGACAATCTTTGAGGTCCTCATATGAAACCTTCCAACTCTTGAGTTGCAATCGCTACATAGGTCCCATAACTCATTAAATGAAACACTGTGTGTGAAATCACTGTTACTTTAAAAAGTTTTGTTTTCAAGTATAGAAAAAGAGAAATGTTCCTTGTGAAACTATTATATAAATTAAGAATAATTTTCCTACAACACTGCCATGGTATGACTGTGAAGTGTTCTGGTAGATTCATGTGTTTGAACACTTGGTCCCCAGCTGATGACACTGTTTGGAAAGTCTGAGGAGACTTTAGGAGGTGGCGTCTTGCTGGAGGAAGTGGGTCACTTGAGGATGCCTGGAATTTTAGGCTTTGCTTTTTTATAAAGGTTTATTATTATTTTATGGGTGTTTGCATATATATATATATGTATATATATATATGTATGTATGTATGTATATGCAACATGCCTGGTGCCTGCTTGGTACCTGTGGAGGCCAGAAGAGGACATCTGATCCCCTGGAACTAGAATACAGATGATTGCAAGCTACCATATGAGTGCTTGGAACTGATGCTAGGTCCCCTGAAAGAACGGCAAGTGCTCTGAACCACTAAGCCATCTCCCTCTGGCCCCAGGGCTTTAAGGTTTATTCCCTGATGGCTACAGTATGATGAGTCAGCCTGCTCCTGCTGCTGGGCCTTCCACGCTATGCCATATGTGTCCTCTTGCATTCTAAGCCATAATAACAGTTTTTTCTTCCTTCCTTCCTCCAATTGGTTGTGTCAGGTGGTTTGTCATATGGAGGAGAACAGTAACTAATACAGATAAGAAGATTGTTTCTCTTCTGCAGTACTCCCTGGAGGTGGAGAAGTATATCTTTAGGGTTTCCTCCTCCACTTTACAGAGCATAGTGAAGAAGGAAGGCTAAGACTTTGATCTGGCTCAGGAAAAAGATAAAACTATGAATTAAAAGCACACTTCTAGAAAGAAAGACTAGAAAGCATGACTGGGAAGAAGTGAAGAAGAATGACTGCTATTTTAAATGGCTTTAATATGGGCCCAGTTTTGCATGTTTCTCAAGTCACGAACAATGCATGACAGGAAAAGAAAGAAATAAAGAAAAACAAACACAGTTCATGGTGTAAATACTATACTGACCTTGAGAGCAAGAATGGTCTTTGTGGAATCTATATATTTTAGGAAGGCATCTTGAATTTCTTTAAGCTATATTGTGTCTGAGAAGTATATCTATCTTGGGAATCATATGACATATGGGCAGGGGTCTCAGTCCAGTTTACCCACGTAGGCCCAAACCACAAGTGAGGGTGTGTTTATAGAGTCTACATAAGTAAAAGACACAAAGAGTGCCTAATATTTATATGCAAGTGCAGAGACAGAACTGCTTTCTGACAGAGGGAGAGGGAATTATAGGTCCCAGGCATGTTCAGACTTCTAACATTGTGATGTGACCATGCCATCTACAAAATTTGTCAAGAACCATGTAATTGAATTATAAAAAGAGAAAAATATTCACCCACCGCCACCCCCAAAATTCAAAATGTTTCAAGTAGGACTCTGTATTAGATCATATTCATAACCAGTATCAGTCACGTGCAGCTGCACAGGATCCACAAGCCCTGGACTGGACACACTGAAAGGGAAGCCCACCTCTAGAGACAGACATGGAGTTTCCTGGTAGGAGTCTGTAACTACACTGTGAACGATTAGGGGAATGGGTATCACACTGACATAGTTATCCATATATGGACCCCTGTGATTGGCAGGCTTACTTTGCTAGGTCAGACTGAAAGAAAACACTGATGGAAGCTGTGGGTACTGAGCAAGAAGAAGTGTTTGTGGGTCCAAAGGGAGAAGAATGAGGGCAAATTCCAGTTCCTAAAGAGGAGTTGCCTTATGTTCAGCTCCTGGGAAGACGCTGTGACGCGCCCCGCTCCTCACGAGCATTCTAGAGGAAATCTCCCCTTGTTTCCACCGTTAACAGTACTAAGCCTCTGATTTTCATTAGTCTTCTATAAATACGTATGGAATTGGATAAACAGAATAATTTGTTCATTCTACAAGTACTTGGTGAATGCTAACAGTGAGCTCACATCTGAGTACTCATGCACACATATTCCCATAACGTCCACACAGAGGTCTTTTTGTACATACTCAGGCATATACACATGTGTACATGGTCATTCAACGAGCACTTACATGTTTCTAAAGAGGACAAACACTCCGCAGAACTGCAGCTCAAGATGTCAGCAAGTGTTAATGATCTCAGATTCTGCATTCTCCTGAATTCCTCCCCAGTCAGGGGAGGTTCTGAGTTGAAACCTTTGAGTTCAAAGGGAGACAGACCCTTTTTAAAAGGCTCAAGAATTTTGCCAAAGAGACTGTCATGGTTTGTTCCTGTGAGCTGTCACTCAACTCTTCTGCCTGAGTTCAGGCAGGCTATGGAGCACCAATGGAATGCACGTCTTTGAGGTATGTTAAGGTAAACCTAGAATCAAGCAAAGATACAAATGCAAGGAGGAGAGCTGCAGGAAAAGGCAGGTTAAAACTCATGTGAATTTGCCACTCCCCCACCCTACATTCTATTATTCTTCTAGTCATGGGCACAGGCCAGTTCTTCTAGCCATGGGCACAGGCCAGTTCTTCTAGTCATGGGCACAGGCCAGTTCTTCTAGTCATGGGCACAGGCCAGTTCTTCTAGTCATGGGCACAGGCCAGTTCTTCTAGTCATGGGTACAGGCCAGCTCTCGCTCTTAGCACTCCAGATATCTAAGCTACTCTCTTAGTCCAGACAATCTACTGCATCCTGAATTCCCTACTCAGACGACCTCAAAATTTCAGCCTGGTTAGTTAGAGCCTTCACAGGCTGTCCCCACCCCCAACTTCCCTCTGCACACCCTAGACCTGCCATTTACCCTGGCTGTCCCCTCCCCAACCTGCTTAGGATTTCTATAAGCAGTCTTCTTCACTGGTAAGTCTATTCCTGCCCAATGCCTTTCCACCCCCTCCCATCTGAGCATTCTCCCTTGACCCACATCCTATTCTTCTTCTAGCCTTAACCCTCAGGCACCGGCCCACTTTGGCTTTTAGTACCCCACATCCCTAGAGGACTGCACACACCTGCTGCA
The DNA here is from genome assembly GCA_035773235.1 of Eospalax fontanierii. Taxonomy (NCBI): domain Eukaryota; kingdom Metazoa; phylum Chordata; class Mammalia; order Rodentia; family Spalacidae; genus Eospalax; species Eospalax fontanierii. The sequence goes on along the minus strand of CM069529.1, from coordinate 47,545,721 downwards.
ACCTGATCCTCTGTACTCAGATCAGCCCAATTTTTCAGTCTAGGTTGTTAGAGCCTCCACAGGCTGTCCCTGCCCCCAATCTGCCATTGCATTCCTGAGACCAGCCTTCTACCCTGGCAGTCCCCACCCCCAATTTGCTTTGGATTCCTGATACCAGCCTTCTTCCCTGGTAAATCTGATCCTGCCCACTGCATCCCCACTCCCCCACACCCAGCAATTCCAAATTGCCCCACCCCATATCCTGTTTTCCATGCAGCCTTGGGCACAGGCACAATCTTACTCTTAGCCCCCAGATCTCTGAATGACCCTCTTACTTTTACCTGACTCTGAGCTCTCCAAATCACACCCTGACCATCCCCCTGCATTGGTATCACTTGCAGCCCCTCCCACTGCTGCAGGGCTAGGCTTCTGTGCCTGTTTGTAAGGGCCCAGACCTTTGCAGACTGTGTGAGAAAGCCTGAATACAGCCTGGGTCTACACAGCCTTGTTCTGTGTCTGCTGGCTAGAGGAACCTAGACCTTAAGAGAGAGCCTGAGAGCATCTGATATTGCCTAACCTACCTCTGGGGGAACTCTGGAGCAGCTGAACTAGAGCCATCTGGTCCCTCCAATATAAAATCAAAAGAGAGAACCTGAAGCCTGGACTAACCAGTTTTTCAAACCCAATAAGAAAACAACCAAGTCACATCAAGTTTATAAACGGAATCAGACTTCAACTGAATAAAGTGTTTGAGTCTCACATCAGAATCACAAACAACAAAAGAACTCCACATGCAAAGATCACAATGAAAAAATAATAATATGAAAAACCCAAATAATATGTCCCCACCAAACATCACCAGTCCTATAAAAGAATTCTATAATGAGAACCCTATAGCAATAACCCAGGACACAGAGTTTAAAAGAACAATCATAAATATGATCAAAAAATTCAATAGTTTAAAGAATATACAAATTAAAGAACTAAAAGAAGAGAAGATTAAACTTCTGACTGAATTCACAAAAGAGATAGAAATATTGAAGAAAACTCAGGCTGAAATGAAGAAGGGACTAAAAAACTTAGTAAGCCAATTTGAAATGATGGAGAAAGTCTCACCAATAGAAAGAATGAAATGGAAACAGAATATCGAGACTGGAAGATAAAGTTTAAGAATTGGAACACTCAAGCAAAGATTTAAAAAATGAAAAAATAAAACAGGAATCGAATATGCCGGATATGTGAGACACCATGAAAAGACCAAATGTATGCATCATATGCACAGAGGCAGAAGAAGAATCTCAGGATGATGATATTGACCAGATCTTCAAACAGACTGTAGAAGAAAATTTCCCAAAATTAAGAAAAGACATTCCTATACAAATAGAAGAAGCACACTGAACAGCAAATAGACAGGACCAAAAAAGAAACTCCCCAGCGTTTCAGAACCTAAGCGTACAGAGCAAGGAGAGAATTCTGAAAGCTGCAAAAGAAAATCAGCAGGTCACATATAAAGGAAAACTCATCAGAATTACAGCTGACTTTTCAGTGCAAACTTTGAAAGCCAGAAGAGCCTGGACTAAAGTGTTCTCAGGTCTAAATGACTATAGATGCCAATATAGAATACTTTACCCAGCAAAAATGTTGATTATAGTTGAAGGGGAAAGAAAAATCTTCCATGACATGAGTAAGCTGAATGAATTCATGTCTAGAAAACCAGTCCTTCAGAGAATACTTGAAGAAATACAAAGGGCTGAAGAAAGGAAGGACTATACCCAAGTGACAACAGAAAGAAACTAAATGAAATCAAGTATCTCAGCCACCACTCATCAAAGAAGCTTCTTTTGCACCAGACAGAGACTACACAGACATTGTCTGAATTGCCCATGGCTAAACGGCACATCTACAATGCGGCCTCTATACCCAAGGCTCACATAATATAGAACAAGGGGTAAAGAAGACACTAATGAATCACTTCATTAATAAAGCTTCCTCATGCAATGAAGGGCAAGTAACAAAAAAGTCACAAATGGCTAAAGCATGCAAATTAGGAATCTGCAGAGTGTGGGTGCCTGGACAGGACTCACCTGCCCAGGGCTCAGAAACCATTGCAGAAGAGGGGATGGAAAGATTGTAAAAGCCAGTTAGGAGGCATGTGACCATATGGAAATAGAATTCTACAAGCTCCTGGGACCCTGCTCATATGAACCTACAGTAATGGTTTCAGTATGCTCAAGACCCATGCAAACTCAAGCAGACAAAAACCCAGCATGGCACTGAGGAAATGGGTAGCAGACCCCAACTTTGCTTAAGTAATATTGGTAACTGATTACTCTTGGGTGAGGATAAGATAGTCTTCCTAAACTGAAGGACTCTGGGTAGGCTGACTAGACCTCAGTGGATGAACCGGCACTGAGGTCATTTGGGGACACTAACTTGACATAATAGACCTTAACACAAATGAAAAAATGTATGGATTCCATTTGGCGGGCAATGAGGTGTGTTGGTGGGGAAGGCGGTATAAAGATGATTAAGACTGATTAAGGTGTTCTATATGAACATTTTTTAAAAACTCACGTGGAAATGAGATTAGGAGACAGAAAACATTCAAGAAGGGCAGGGACCCCAAAGCAGCATTTCCAACAATACGCCTGCTGGAGGCCAGGAAGGCCAGAAGAGAGTTCAGGCTCCTACTTCCTTGTTACTGCTCACCCTCACCTGAAGTTACATCTGAGAACATGGCAGAGGTGGAGAAGAGACACTTGGAGGGGTGGGCCAGCTGGGGTGACCAGCTCCTTCCCCTACAAGTGCCTCACCCCAGTTTCTGCCATAAGTCCTTTAAGAAGACCCCAGACTAGCAGGGTCAATGCCACTTTACATCCAGGAACCCTTTCCGCTACACATGAGCTCTGAACATCCCCAGGCTTCCCAATATGGATCTATAATTAACTACTCTCTAAAACTCACTCTGTGCTGTCCATTCTTTCTTTGAGTTTGTGAAACAAAGACCCAAAAGACACAGGCTCATAGTGACTTTGATGCCGTTGAGTTCTCAGAGACCCTTGTCCCCTGAGCTAAGTTCACCAAGAAAAAAGAAAGTCTCCATAAAACTGAGAGACAAAAGAAGAAAATAAAGCATGAGATTTTAAACCTGAGTGAGTTAAAAATTTCAGAAAATTGATAGGTAGATGCCAAGAAAGCACAGGAGTCATTATGTGCCTTCAAACCCTGAGGTATGTTGCCAAGGTGGGACTAGCTCCCTAAAATACCAATGGGTAACCCCAGCTTGAAAAATCAACTGTCCTTTCAAACATGCATTAAAAACACAAAATTTTTAAAAAGCATTTAAAAGAAATTAAATATACATTTGCAATCACCAGGTTCTATGTTCTTATATGTGCAGTTATTAAAGGGCTCATGGCAAGACTGGGTCTTTGGCTGAAATATTCTGATTTTCTTTGAATTTGGAGTTTTCACAAGCCCAGCATCTGTGTATACATGTGCTGGGGGATTTTGATACATGGTAAACTCTAACTGTCAAGCAAAATAAGAGATGAGAGTTCTAAAAGAGAAAGCCAGAAAACAAAACTGAAACTTTGTATTACAGCATACAAAAATAAGTGTATTACATCTTCCTGGTGTTTCTTTTGGGGAGTGGTATTTGTTCTATTTGAGGGAACGTGGCATTTTATCTAAGACATTTTTATAGGTGCAGGCTGTTTCCGCTTCAGCTTCCCTTTATTTGAGGAGATTTTATAATGGAAAAAGTCATTCTATTTCTCTGACTCACACTTCTTTTATACAATGAAAACTTCCATGATTCTACCAAGGCTATAAATATAATCAATGAGGCTGTTAATGTTATGTGCCTACAAATAATATGTGGCTTACTTTAAAAAGTTCTTTTAAAATTTTAATCTGTTTAAAGATCTTTTAAACTATTACCCATTACCAGAAATATTTAGTATAGATATATAATGATCATTGACTTCAGAAAAGAGTCTAGACTAGCAATTTAAAAAAATTTTTATATTAGCAGAAAATTAGCTCAGACTGTATTTCCAGCTTTTCAAAGCACTTACAAAAGTTATTGTAGGGCAGGCAAGCTTGCACAGCAGGTAAAGGCACCAGCCACCAAGTCTGACAACCTGAATTTGATCCCCACAAACCCACAGAGTAGGAGAGACTCAACTCCAAGAACTTTTCTTCTGAGCTCCACATACCTGTTGTCAGAACTTTTCCTCTCACCTCCACATATCTGTTGTCACATGCATGCACACACACACATACACACACACATGCATGTACAACACAAATAAGTATGCAAAATGTAATAACTTTTAGAAATTATTTTAGGCATATACCTTTAATCTGTGCACAACAGAAGCAGAGGCTGGTGGATCTCTGTGAGACTGAGGTTACGTACTACATAGTGAGTTCCAGGATAGCTGGGGTTACTGTAACTTTCTTTCTTTCTCAAAAGGATCATAAGACATAACTAACTAAATAAATAAATATTTTAGGCTGAGGGGAAAATATATCAAGGAGGTTACTGTAACTTTCTTTCTTTCTCAAAAGGATCATAAGACATAACTAACTAAATAAATAAATATTTTAGGCTGAGGGGAAAATATATCAAGGAGGTTTATAGAATTAAATACCATACATGGAGAATTTACAGAGCTTCACAACTTGAAAACAGAAACGCCCTAGTATCTTCTCCACAAGGCTTTCCAAAGAATACAGACAGTAGACTCTGGGTCCCCGAGGACTGAAGAATGGGAGATGGGGAAATAAAGGAAGCTGAGAGAGCAAATAAAGGATGAATGTTTTTCTGGCAGCATCTCCTGCAGGAATTGGCAAGGAAGTCTGCTCACTGTACATTGACATGTAAGCTCACTGAGCCTCCGTTTCACTCAGTTCATTCATCCTTTGTCCCATAGACGTTCATGGTCAGGATAGAAAAGGGGGTCAACACCCGCAATTACAGCAGCAGCCTGGAAAAGCCACCCCAGCACCTCCCAAGTACAAACACAGGCAGCCTGCCCTGCCTTTGTGCCAACACTGGAATCATCACCCTGCTTAGCCATAATAAGGTTAGGTGTGTTGAGGCCAAGTCTGCTCATTAACTTCTTACAGTTTCTGTCCAACAACATACATATGGATTTATTTCAATTCTAAGCTGCTAGAGAGTCTTCCCTCTCTTTAGGTAATCCTACAGAGACTAAGTGCCCAGCCGTAAAGCTGACAGATGGCATTGCATGGGATCTGCAGACATCACAGAATTTGAAATGTCAGGGAGCTAACTTCACATAATTAGGGAACTGAGGCAAGGTTTGATGGGTAAAATCATGGCAGCTGCTTATCCAGTGTATGAAGTTGGGGAGCCAACTTCAAACCCACTGTTCTTCTCCAAATTCCCAAGAGTCTTGCAGAGCTGGCCTGGGACAACTCTCCTGTAATTCAGAGAATGTCAGCTGGGGCTAGGAGATGGAAACTACTTCAGAGGAATTTTGAGCCAAGGAGAGATGATTTGGCAATAGAGTCAAATGCAACCCCTGTGTGGAGCTTCCTCTTCATGTCAATCAGTAAAAGAGATTCTCTGTACACATGACCACATGAAATTCTATAAACATACCCAAGAGATAGTTTCCTCTTTGTATGGAAAACAGAATTTTCTCAATGATAGATTTTCTTCCATAACTTTTCCTCAACTTTTAACTTTAGCTTTTGCTTGTTAACTGATAGGCAATAAACTAATCGAACACTGAGTTGATTATATCTCACCCCATATCAACTGTCTGTGTTCAACATGTAGGCTCAATCTTTACCTATGTGGCACATAGATATTGATTATTTTTATGCTATTCACACGTGTTTTATTTAAAAATTTATGCAATATTTTCATTTGTGATTCAAAAAGTTAACTATAAAAGTGATGGCATACAGCAAGATATTTCTCCTGGAAATTTCTTTTTTTCCTGTAGATACATAGTAATTTTTAAAACTTCCTTCCATTTGAGATAAGACCATCCAAATATTGTGTTGCTGCATTAGATAAGCAAATCTGAGATGTTCTCTGTCCCAAGCTGTTCATTTACACAGAGCCAGAAGCATTGTTTAGAGAGACAAAATGATTGCAATTAATCCTAAGGTACCCAGTAATTTAGTATCAGACACAAAGATGAGAAATCAGCCAACTCATTCCTTTAATCCTGACCTCAGACTCCTTACTCTTATGGCACAGAAACAGAATATTCATGCTAAGAGCCTAGATTGTATATTCTCTCACATTTCCTATGAATATCTATCCAAATTTGAACTATGAGAAAGGAAGGTGACTAAACAGCCTTAAATACACGAGGATTTCTTGAGATTGAGGAAATGGCTCAGTTAGTAAAGTATTTATAGAGCAAGCATGAGGATCTGAATTTGATCCCCAGGTGAAAAAGCCAGATAATGTGATACATGCTTGTAATCCCAGTACAAGGAGGCAGAGACAGGCCTGGGGCTCGATATACAGCATGCCTAGCCGAATCCTCAGAGCTCCAGGTTCAGGCCTCCCTCAAAAACAAGACAGAGAGTGATTACATAAGGCACTGGAAATTGACCTCTGGCTTCTATGTCCACATACAAACATGTACATGGAGAGAAAGAGAGAGAGAGACTATGAATCAAATGTTTTGAAAATACACGCCTGACTATACATGGTAAGAAAAAGAAATAAGTATCAGCATGAAGTTCCCATTAGTGGGTGGTAGAAACATACATGTAATGCATTTAAAGGTACTGTTGACATTCCTCTTGTCCGGTGTATGTCAGGGAAGATCAAGCAATATCATCATCACCAACCAAGAGAGCAGGAGCATGTGTTCCAGGAAGATGGCTACCATTTGAAGGAGAAGCTACCAACACAGGTTATCTGAACCAGGAATAAGGAGGGTGGGTGTGGGATGCTTTTAGAAATGGGCAAATGCCCAGGATTTTTCTGATTCATCCACAGCTGGTAAATTAGATATCAGGGATCTGAGCACTCAAAGCTGAACATGAACTAAAATACCTGGATGGGAAATACAAATACATGTCAGAAAACAACAGTCCCGGAATCAAATGTAGATGTGGAACCCTGGGAAGGTTACCTGAACTTTGCAAATTTTGCCACCTTATCTGGAATTTAGAGATTATAAAACAAATGAGAGACATATACAGATATTCAGAGGTGCTCAGAGATGTTCTTTCTCCTGCTTCCTAATTCTATTTCAACATTCTGATATCATTTCTGAATATCTGATCCCCTTCTCAGTGCTCTTAAACCAAGCAACACATTTGAGAAAATCCTGTCTTAGAACATCATACTTTCATCTGAGACACCTCTCTCCTAATTTCCTGCCAAACCAAGTGAGCCAAAGTTGCAGTCAACAAAACCAGGAAAGAGCTTGAAGACTCAAAACATCACAAGCATTCTTTCCAGGGTGCAAATGCCAGAGGGAAAACGCTTGTTAGAAAATCCTTTATTTCCCCAAACCCACTTTCTGAAGTCAGATGAAAAGGTTGATGGGAAATCTATAGCACGTGACTGTAAACCTGTCAAAATGATAGTGACTGCAGTACATTAATGGTGGCTCCCGGGCATCGATTCCTCCCCCTTCCTTTCTCCATCATCGCCCATCACCTTCATAGTAATAACAGATTCTTTTTTCTAAATTAATCTCCAGGCCAGAGAAATCGATAGCATTTACCATGTGTAAATTTTCCTATCCTCAGAGCCAACAGTTCCCACTGCTTTGGACATGAAGCTAGGAGCCCATTGCGGAGATGCTGTGAGGGAAGGGATTTTTGACCTTCTAAATGTGGGCTAACACCTGGCCATAAAATATACTCCATTGTAAACAAATATCTTAAGGAAAAAAGGAATTCCACTGACCCCATAGGTGTGTTTAAAAGCTGGACATACGAATTCCTATTTAAAAAAAAGATTTTAGAGGCTAGAGAGATGGTTCAGCAGTTAAGAGCCGTGATTGCTCTTGCAGAGGACCTGGGTTCAAATCCTAGCACCCAGAGAGCAGCTGTAACTGTCTGTAATTACAGTTCCAGAGGATCTGCACCCTCTTCTGATCTCCTTCGACACTGCAAGACACAGGAGTACCTACATGCAGGCAATACACTCATACACATAAAATAAAAATAATTTTAAAAATATATGTTGAAGGCACATACCTTTCAGCACTTGGGAAGCGGAGGGATCTCTATGAGATCAAGGCCATCCTGGTCTACACAGTGAATACTAGGCCAGCTGGGGCTACAGGGAGACCCTGTCTCAAGAAAAAAAAAAAAGTGTAGTAACATTTCATGATGAGAATTGGGTTGGGGTGAGTATTCTATCATTCCAAAGTCACAAAATTAGGCCACACGTTAGACCTAGAAGGAGCATGATGGGATATGCAGGTCTCTTAGTGCTATTTTGGAGTTATAGCTTAAAAATAATTATTCTAATGATTGCCTGCTGCTTTGAACCCAAAATTTATATTCATTTTAATTTTGTGACCATAGGGGAAAAACATGAGTTTATACAAGAAGTGAGACCCACATTGCTTTCAAAAAGCATTTTAAAATCACCAATCTAGTCCCATTCCTCGACCTACCAATGGGATGTTGAGCCCATCAAAAAAAAGGAGACTTCTGAATTTCACCCTGTAGGAAAGTGGCAATTATTTGATGATAACACTAGTAGTAGCCAAAGCTAGCTGCAATTTATTGGGCACTGATGTCTATGATCAGTCTGGATGGGCCCTTAACATGCATTTTATTCTTGGAGTGATCACAGACAGCAACTACTATTATATATAACCCTTTCAAAGTTGGGAAAGTCAGGCTCTGAAATGTTAGGTGATCTATCGATGATCACACATTGAATTATAAGAGCCCAGACACATCACTTTCCAAATGATTCATGGACTGTCTTAGGCTTGAAGATGACCTAAATATTGTTTTATTAAGAAACAAGACATGGTCTTACAAAGAGATAGGTGACATCATATGGTGTAGATATTTAGTTGCTCTTTGAATGTGAAATTCAGGTAAGTGGGGGTGTCAGGAAAGATTGGAGAGTTTTAAGATGAGGCAATGGAGATTATTTCAAATAGAATTGGTTATATAAGCCATAAGAAAGGGAGGCATGAACATGGAGGCTGAGTATGAGCACTGGAAGGATGAGCTCCCTATACATTAGAACCGGGAAAAAATAAAAATGGAAGGAGGGGCGGAGACTGCACGAGGAAAGGAGCCAACTGTTCACCTAAGAACTTAAAATGCAAAACTAGTCCAGAGAACATGGAATTCAGGGATGAAAAAAAAGGCAGAGAATAGCCCCTAAAAATTATTTCAGTGTTTCAATAACACTCTACAGGGATCGCGGCTCCAGTCACTGAAGGTCAAGTAAGAGAGACACTGTGAAAGAAAACGTGGAAGTTGGAGCCACACACTTACAATCCCAGCACTCAGGAGGCTGAAGTAGGGGGACTCCAGATTTAAAGCCAGCCTAGGCTACTTAGCGAGAGTGCCACAGAAAACAAACAGAAACCTAGGTTATGATCAGAAAAGTAAGGATGGGAAGAAGAGAATAAACCACAATTACAGACGGTTCATGTGGAAGCTCAGAGAATGGGACAGCTGCAGCATCTTTAGGGGAATAATGACAGTGCTGTGAAGGATAGGAAAACTACTAATTTGTACAGTATGTTTTCATTACATTTTTAATGTACATGTCTGAGAATGTCTCTGGAAAATTAGCAAGTTACAGATTCTTCTCATCACCCTAAAAATGAGCATTCAGAAGTCCAAAGCATTTCAGAGACTGGCTCATGTCTATTTGATCATTATTCTGGAGTCTGATTCCTTTCTGAAGTTCAGGTAATCAGCGCAGTGAAATACGAGGCATGAGCCAACAGCCAAACACCAGCATCCAGGAGGAGAGGATGTAGCACCGGGCACTGGGGAGCTTCTGGGCAAAGGACTGGAGCCCCTTGGCAGGTTCCTGTCTTTTGAATAAGCATTTCCACGCATCGCATTTCACCTTTCTACTCTTCCGAAGCAAAATGGCCTCTCCTAAATCCTTCTGCTGCATCTCAATGTAGCAGCCACAATGGGCTCTTGAAATACCTTCCCTCATGTCAGCTCACTTCCCTCTGAGTAGAATCAAAATCCCAAATTCAGCCCTGCAATCTGGCCCCTGCTCTCTGTGACCTTACCGCTGTATTTCCCCACTGTGTTCTCTCCACCTCCCGAGAACCAAACCTGCGGAGAACTTGTCTTCCTCCCGCCTTTGTTCCTTTCGCCTATAAGAATTTCCTTGCAGGGCCACCCTCTTCACTCTCCCCTTGCCAGCCCTTTCTTAGTTTCACTTAAATAACAACAGAATTGCCACTCTTACCAACCATAGGAGTCGTCACAGGACTTGCCTCGACGATTACATCTTACAGTTATTTATTTCTTGCCTAACCTTCAATTCTAAACTCTTGCCTGATGAGAATAGATTTTATTTTTTGCTCACTTCTGAATCCCCAGTGCCTATGAGCCTTTTTGTGCATCCTGGAATCTTAAAATATTTTTGAGAGGCTGGAGAGATGGCATAGCACTTAAGAGCACTGATTGCTTTTACAGAAGGCTCAGGTTAGGTTCCCAGCACCTACATGGTGGCTAACAACCATCTATCACTCCAGTTCCAAGGTATCCAATGCCTTCTTCTGGATTCTGCAAGCATTTCATGACATGGCTGCATTTACATCTATGTAGGCAATACACTCATACACATAAAATAAAAATAATATATAAATAAAAGAAAAAACATAACATTTGAATGACTGAATGAATGATTCTTTTAGCACTGTAGGGGTTTTGTTTATGGATTGTTTCTATAACTACCATATAATAAATCTCTTTTATTGCCAGAAAAGTCCATTTATCACTGTGCCACAATCCACACTTAATGACCTACTAAGTGCAAGTGACAGTAACATCTAAACTTCACTCACCTCCAACTCCTCTTCCCACATATGTGGGTCTGGAGTATAGAAGAACCAGAAAAGAGAAGATGGAAATTTCTTCAAACTCATGCTTAGTCCATCGTTGGCCTTATGAAATGGAACACTAAACCTTCCCAAACCCCAGAAAGCTTTTCAATAAGATAAGGACAATCAACATCAGCCAACCTCTTGTCTCCATCTCCCACAGCACTGGTGTTACATGTGTGCACATGGCCTTGCTCAGCTATTTACATGGGTTCTGGGAATTCTAAGTTGGGTCCTCATGTTTGTACAGCAAGTGTTCTTGCCTGCTGGGCCATCTCCCCAGCCCCCATGGAACCAAATCTTAACCTTGCTGCACTGTGATTATCTGTTTATGTGTTTCATACATGTTTCCTCTGTTGGACTGAGAGTCCTTAATAACAGAACGGGAAACAACTAGACTTGCATTTTCCATTCTTGTAGTTTGGTCGCTAATGATGTTAAACATATTATAGGAACTGACTAAATACTTGAAGAAAGAAAAAAGAGAGAAGTAACAAAAGACAAAACGAGAAAGAAGAAGAGAGGTAGATAAAGCAGGAAGGTGGCTCCAGACAGGGAATTTTACTATAAAATTTTATTTCAGCCATCTTGAAAAGACAGATTTCATAAGACAATCTGCCTCTTGGTAAAGTGGGTTAAACACACACGTTAAAAAATCTGTAACAAACAGAATGAAAAACACTCTCTGCCCTTTTCCCCTCTGCTGAGATTGAAATGCTCTTGCCAACAGTTGGAAGATGTCTTTTAACTTGGAAGCCTCCTTGGCAGTCCGTGAGTTTGAACAGACATCAATAATACTGCAGCATCTGTCCCCACAGTGTCTTCAGGATGTAGCACTTGTAAAAATGAGACTTTCCAGCTTATTTATTTGCTTACGCAAACAGAGCCCAGAAACAGTTAACCCCCCAAAATGACTGCTGTATTTTCATCTTTTACACACTGTTTCAAGCTGGACTTCAGCTGAAGCTAGATAAAAGCCATCCAAGAGACCCCTAATGTCCTACCCAGGCTGCTCAAGAGAATTTTCAGAAGAACAAAAAGAAATATCTAACAGAGGAGGCATGTCCTGGGTATTTCTTTTCCTAAAAATGGCAGAGGCCATCATTATTCAAGGTGAGTGAAGACAAGGCTGTAAGAGGCAGGTCAACACGGCTCTCAACAAACACGGCACAGTATGGTACTTTTGATGACACTCCTCAGAGCCACAGTCTGATGGGGCTCCCTTCATTATGATATGTCCATGAGGCTTTTTAAGGACACCTTTATAAAGTATTCTCTTGCTAAAGGCTATTGTGGCAATCAAAACTTGATACTGTATAAATAAGTTTACTTTCCCTCTCTTTTAAAATGAAGAAATGGAAAAATACACAGAGCTGGCAATAGTAATAATTGAAAATTTGCCCTCATAATTTTTACCCTTTCAGCATCATCTGTTCCCTCTGGAGTGAAGCAGTCCATCCTCCACAGTGTCACCCTCATGGCCTCCGTGATTTCACCCCCAAACTAGTCTTTCTTCTCTTCTCCCTCAGGTTCAGTCACCAGCCGTATTGGCATGTGCCCGCCATTAAAAGCACAGTATGAATTGCTTGTTTATTATTCTAGTCACTAGCCCAACACTTGCTTCCTAAGGCCAAAGTCCTTCCATGAGCCTAAAATAGTAAATAAAATTAATTCCACAGCACTGATTCCTCACATTGCCCCCTTTCTCTTACATACCTTTCTTCTTCCTAAAGAAACCACTCACTAATTAGAAGTTGCTCTTAAAACTGGGGTTTCCACGTTTAGCTCAATAATAAAACTTCATAATGACTCTAAATGAACTTCAAGTCACTTTACTCTAACTAAATTTACTGCCAAATAAATCTCCACCCACCTAGTTAGCTTAGGCAAGAGATGGTGCCTCAAAAGGGGCAGCTCCTCTGACTTAAAACCACTGAGCTCCACCCAGCATTCAAGAGCATATGTTAGTGGAAACTTTCAATACATTAGAAGGGGGGCGGTGAATGGGACGGGAGGCAGAATGTATTGATCTAAAGGAGGAAAGGGGAATAACAGAGTAGGAAAGATTAATTAGGATGGTGAATGGAAGGGCAGGGCAGAGGAGGGAGTACTGCTAATTATCCCTCGACACTAAAAGCCTTTAGAAGAAGGCACATGGAAGCTTATCACTGTAGAAGCATCATAAAGTAAATGCATATATCATAACAGAAGATTAAAAGGAGTTACCTTATAATGGGGGACATTGCCCCTACTAGACACAGTAAGCTAGCTAAGCCCAGTTCCAGAGATGGACTCCCTCTTTTGAAGCTGTTCACCATGGATCCCAGAGACCCTCAAACAATACTAGCCATTGCCCCTGCCCTTAGTTACCCACCAGAACTTAATGGTAAAACCCTATGGCTAAAGATCCTACTTACATGAGCTGTAGAAAAAACAAGGAGAAATCAAACTGGGACTGACATCAAAGCTTCATCTCTACTGATCAGCTTTCACAGTCTTGAAAGGTACTATGTGTGCTACTTACTAAACGAAAAAAAATAATCATTAACCTTACCCAGCAGTGGGTCTTGCGTGTTTCAACAACAACTGGCTGGGCAAGACATGACTTCTGGTGCTACATTGCCATGAATATTATGAGAGCAACCAATCAATTTCTAACTGGATTTAAGGTCTACTTCATAAGATAGAGCCTGTAAATGATGTTATTATTAAGTCCAAGAATGCATGATAGACAGACCACAGGTCATAGGGAAGAGCCAAATACTACTAAATAGATATAGAATTAAAGTAATTCCCAATGACTTGTTTTTATACCCATAGATTAATTCATAACTTAACTTTCACCAGAGAAACTTCCTTATATAGCAGATGGTCATTAACACAGAGACCCACAACTGGCCAACATGTACATAACAAAAGACTAAAGAGTGAGTGCCCCTGAATTGAACACCTGTCTCAAACTTCTGTCTCCCAAAGGCTCAAAGGCTCAAGGATCATTGCAGAAGAGGTGACAGAAAGATTGTAAGAGCCGGAAGTGGTAGATGACCACAAGGAAACAGAATTGTTCTGGGAAGTTATTCACAGGAACTCACAGTAGTGGTGGAGCAGGCACAAGTACCACATAACTAAAAATAGAAAACGTTCCAGCACAGATGTGAGGAAGTGGGTAAGAAACCCCAACTGTACCTGAGAAATCATTGGAAACCAATGGCTTCTGAGAAGGGGAAAGTCAGTCTCTTTTAAGGCTAGTAGGTTAGGTTAACCAGGCTCCAGTGAATGGACCCACACTGAAGGACATTTGAAGACATAAATTTGATTCTACAAGTCTTAATATGTACATAATACAGCACATGAAATTGGTGTGGGATAGTGAGGGGGTGCAGATATGGGAGGAGATCAAATATGATCAAAATATATTGTATAAAGTTCAGAATAACATGTTTTTGCACCAAAAACTTTTAAAATGTAAAGCTCTTCTAATTATTCATTATACAATTGTTCATTTAAAATGAAAAATGAGGGGCTAGAGAGATGTTCAGTGGTTAAAAGCAATGGCTGTTCTTACAGCCAGGTTCAGATCCCAACACTTACATGGCAGCTAATAACTATCCAAAGCTCCAGTTCCAGAGGATCCAATGACCTCTTCTGGTCTCCGTGGGCATTGCACAGCATAGGTGCACTTACATGTATGCAGGCAATACATTCATACACATAAGATAAAAAATAATAAATAAAAATATTTTAAACTGAAAATGCTAGGAAAACAGTTATAAACCATTATATAGCAGCTTTGTACAAGGTACCATTTCTCCTGTGGTCATCTTTTACCCTGCTAATCATCACCAGTTTGGGGTCTCAGTACATTAAGAAATCTTAAATTCTGAAAAAACTCTTGGACCCGTCAATTACCTTATAGTCACTCACTACCTATGGACAATGCATGTAAACTCACATGTATTATAGTGATAGATATCAATATAGTGATCCTTTACCAAGATAGCAGGGCACCTGCTCCCTGCCAGCCTGTCTGTATGCTGAATCTGTTCACCAGGAGAAGACAAGTGGAACAGAGCCAAAGAGGACTTTTGTTCACCATTGTCTGCAATTCTTCTGTACACATCAAGTACTCAGCAAATGTTTAAAGAATGTATAAATAGAACTTGAAGTTAGACATAATAGAGGAAATGTAACTTTTTCCCTTATTGTTGCAAAAGCTATCTGAGTTAAAATAGAGAAGTCCCTAGCATATATTATCTGACCATAGATTACCTTTCTGATCTCCACAACACCACTTAAGAAATAGACAAAGTAATGAGTTTGAGTCCAGGATAATAAAGGCAAGATATAACGACTCTAGGATTTTAACTCAGGGTTCTCAGAATGAAAGGTGCAGACTTAACTGCTTTGTCTCACTCTCCTCTTCCTGCTAACTTCTTTGTGATTTTAGACAAACCATTACTTTAAATAAGTCCCATTTTCTGCATGGGTGGCATAAGAGGCTTTGGACGAGCTGTTCTCTAATGTCTCCTCCAGTTCTCATATTATACAGTCCTATCAACCGTAATTAAGGAACATTTGCTTCAGAGCCAGTCTCTGTGACAAGAGATAAAATAGTTACCCATTTATGGATTCTTCTCATACACGCCAAAGAGCCTGTTTTGCAATGTAAAAGCTTGACACTTCTTTCTGAAATCCTTAAGAACTCTTTTGCAATGGTCCAAGGAAAGTAGGCAATGATTTCTCTTGCTTGCCCCTAAAAAGCAGACTGTGTGATAGAAACAAAGGCACCACAACAGAACAGAAAATTATATCTGTCCCACTTCTACTTCCATGAAGGCACACACTTTCCCAAGGGGGAAAAAAATCCATGCCTTGTGCTAAGGTCTTTGGGAGGCTTATCTGTACTATGCACTTATCTGGACAATCCTTCCAGAAGAGAATAAGAATGCAGCCATCCCTTCTAAGACCCTTGAACAATGAAGTAGCTGGAATGTTGTGTCATGTGGCGCAATGTAGGCAATAAGAGTATATACAACACATGTGAGCAGGACAGGAGGAAAGGACTGGAAAACAGAATCAGTCTCTGCAAGGGGGCTAGGTCCAGGAAATATTTTATTTCATGTACTAGAAACTCACCTATCTGCTCAGAACTCTAGTGTGGGAGGAGGTGTCAAGGCAAGGCAAGGCAGCAATAGGAAAACCAGTTCACCCAGCCTAGAATAAAGAAATCGAAGATTTTTAAGCAGTGCTAAGAACCTAACTGTGTCCTTGAAAAATATGATGCCCGTGGCTTAACCCCTAATGTCACTATATCTGTCTTTAGGAAAATAATTAAGGCTAAACAATGTCAGAAAGCTAGGGTCTTGATCTGCTAGGAATATTCTTACATGAACACCCTCGAGCACTCTCCTCTCCTCTCCTCTTCTCTCCTCCCTTCCTCTCTCTCTCTCTCTCTCTCTCTCTCTCTCTCTCTCTCCCAACTTCTGAAAGTAAAACAAGATAAGCTGTACACTATTCAGTATAGGAACCCCTTAGAGAAATAGAAATCAGCCTGTACCTCAGATCAGTCACCAAAACCATAAGAAAAATAACTCTTTTGTTTAAACTACCCTGTACACGATATTTTGCTGTGTCAATCCAAATAAATTAAAATAAGCAAATAACATCAATATGCTTTAGCAATCCAGAAAACATTCTCTTGAAACAAACAGAAAAGAAGTTTCATGACTCAAAAAGAAGTCATAAAAAGCATAAGAACAAAATTCTGTTCTGGGGGCTGGAGAGATAGCTCGGTAGTTAAGAGTGCTTGCTGCTCTTGCAGAGGACCAAAGTTCAGTTCCCAACATCCACATGGTGGCTTATAACCACCTGTAACTACAATTCCAGAGAATTTGATGCCCTCTTCTGGTCTCTGCAGGCACTGCACTCTTGTGGACATACACAAAAGCACACATATACAGTATAAAATAAATATTTTCAAATTCTGAACTGAAAATTCTTTTAATTTTAAAAATTGGATAGGCTCAATAGTAGAATGCAGATGACAGAATATGGCACAATCAGTAAACTGGGAGCAGAAGAATAGAATTAACACAATCTGAACAACAGAAAATAGACTGAGTAAAACATTAACAAGCAGCACTGGGGACCTGGGAGCAATAAGAGAAGCTCTAAGAGCTTTATTATCCAAGTTCTGGAGGACTGGAGGAGGAGAATGGTGTGGAAAGGTTACTAGAGGCAAAAAGGGTTAATTTTCCTCTTTTTCATGCAAGATGATGAGCAAACACAAAAAAATCCATGTCAAGTTACATCATAATTAAACTTCAGAACGTTGAAGTCATTGAAGGAAACAGTGGCACAGACAGACATGAAGTAACTCAAGTAACAGTAGCCTTATCTTCTGAAACCTGGGATGTTAGAAGAAGAGGCCACAGTATTTTCAAGGGTCAAAAAAAAGTTAACCATCAGTTCTGAACTTGGAGTGACCATCCTTCAGAAATAAAGAAGAATCATGAACATTCTCAGATGAATAAAAAAAAAAATCAAAGAAATTGTCACTAACAAACACACTCTTAAAGACTGGCTAGAGGAAGCTCTTCAAATAGGAAGAAGGCTAGAATTGAAATTATTGTAGCAAACCAGGAAAGAAGAGAGGACAGAAAGATCATGAACATAATAAATGAAATTTATGCCTTTTCCTCATGAGTTTTAGAAATTCGTTCCAATAATTGGAATAAAAAATAATAATGTAGTCTGATCCCCTAACCATGATATAAAGAAGAAAAGATAAAGGAACTTCAGTAAAAAAAAGATTTCCAAAACTCACTCAGAAAGTGGTAAAATTTTATTACCAGTGAACAGTCATAAGTCATATATGCATACTGTAATAATCAGTGTGACTACTATGAAAACTATTAAACTATATATTCAAAACATTGTAAATTAGCAAATGAGAAATCCTTTAAAATGTTTGGTATTTCATAGAAAAGAGAAAGAGAAGACTCATACTCAAATCAGAAGACCCAAGTTCAGTTCCCACAACCTTTTAAATGAAGAGAATTACTATAGAGAAGATCATTTCATAATGATAAAAGTAAAAAACTATCCAGGAAACTCATAATGATATGAAATGTGTACACATTAAACCACAAAGGCTGAAAAATCCATGAAATAAAAACTGATAGAACTGAATAGAGAAAAAAAGCAAATTAACAATTAAACTAGTAACTTAAATGCTACCTTTACAGAAACATAAACTATAGGAAATAAGATTGATTCAGAAAACCTCAATAATACAGCCACTCAAATGAACATAACAGACATACACAGAACATTCTACCTAACAACTCCAGATTGTACTTTTCTTTTTATTCATACACTCTTGGAACATTTACCAAGACAGATTCTATTTAGAGCTGTAAAAAACAAGACTCAGCAAAGTTAAAGGAATTGAAAGCATGTACAGTGTTCTCTAAACGTACTGAAATCAAGGTAGAGATCGATGCCAGAAAGACACAAGGGAACTCTTTGAGCACGTGAGAATTAACAGTACACTTGTAAATAAATCTTGGGCAAAAGAGAAAGTTTCAAGGGAAGCTTTCAAAATAGATAAAATTGAATGAAATGTAAACAAACTTATAAAAACATGCATGATGTAGTTAAAGAAGTATTGAGAGAGAAATTTATAGCACTTCAACACATTTGACATGACAAAAATTCCTTTTAGCAACTTGTTTCCACTCGAGAGACTAGAAATATAAATGCAAATTAAGCCAAAACCAGGAGGAAGAACATGTAGTTATAGAAAATTAGGAAATCATAAGAGAAAAGTGAAAAGATGGTTAAACCAAAAGCTTATTTTTTAAAAAAAGTTCAAATTTTTGTATCTCCAAATAAAATCACAAAATATTAAGAGAAAACACTAATAAATAATATCAGGAATGAAACAGAGATGATGACATATCTTCTGGCTATTCAATAAAAATGAGAAAATATAATGAACAGCTTCATACTAATCAATATAGCTTGTAAGAAATGAATCGATTCCCTCTGAAGCTACAGACTGTCAAAAGTGCAGTAAGATGAAAGCAATGCTCATAATTACATTATAACCATCAAGGATATTCAGTTTGCAGTTCAAAATATCCATAAACAAGGCTCCACACCTAAGTGGTTTTACGGGAGAATTCCACCAAACAACTGACGAATGTTTAGCATCAATTTTACAGTATAAACAAAAGAGGAGAGAAGAAGGTGCCCTTCAACTCACCTTATGAAGCAAACATTACTCTATTAGGAAAACTATGGAAAAGGTGATGCTAGCGATTAAAATAAACAACGAACTATGAGCCAATGCCTCTCACAAATATACATGTAAAACTTATCTTTAAAATATGGTAGACCTACATCTAATAATGTATAAAAAGAGCTACACACATAGCCACATGTATGGTCCTTGTGGTCCTGTGATCCTGGTAGATCTGGAGCCCTTCAGTTATCCTTCCTGCACTGATGGACATAAAGAACTATACAGGTGACAGAACTGTATGAAACTAACACACACACACACACACACACACACACAACCCCCACAATCTTGTAGGGCACTGAATGTCCCCAGGCTTAAAATAAATGAGTTAAATGATATGTGATATAAAATACTCAAATGTGTCAGAAAAAATAAAACCAAAATAACTAACTTATGAATATCTGTAATATAGTTAAATATCAAATATGCTTAGCTCAATATTTAATAAACTGGATAACTGGTCTAGATACTTTAAGGAACTGTCTTGCTTTATCTTAATACCACTTCTTTGAGATATATTCTTTCACTAATTCTTTCTTCTCTGTCTCTGTCTACCTCTCTCTAAGAAAACAGAGGCCTAAGTAGGCTAAAATAATAGCTAACATTTTATACTTGTTTAGTGTAGAGTCACATTAGAACTTAGGAAATCTGTATTGAAAATTCACATAGGTACTTTTGTGTGATGCATAAATGAGCATATTAACAACATATTATCTAATTGTTATATCAGATGTTTGGAGACTGAAATCTTTAGGGAGTACAGAAAAGAAGGTACAAATTCTGACTCATGGCATAAAAGGTTCGTCGAAAGACAATGACACTGCAAGGGATGAAGAATTCACCTTGAATTCTGTTTTTCCCATTAGAAGCTGGGTGTTTGTGAGACAATATTTCTCTACATGTTACTTTTATAAGTTAATTTTTTAGATAATTTTAGAATTTCATGCAGTCATAAGAAATAAAAAGAGATGCCTGGAAGACTTTGCCCATCTACCTCCAGTGGCAATATTTTGCAAAACGGGAGTTCACCTGAATACTAGCACATTCCACTGATCCACTGTTTTTTTCTATTTTTTATGTATTCCTAGGGTTGTGTGTATATGTATGTATGTGTGTGTGTGTAGGTAGTTGGCTATATGAGTGTGACTATGCATGCCACAAAGGTCAGTAGACAATTTCCAGGTGTCGGCTCTTTTCGTTCACAGCGTGTGTCTCTGTGATTGAATCAGGTACTGAGGCTTGGAAGCATGTGCTCTATGCCCTGAGTCATCTTGCCAATTGTTGATCTACACTTTTGTGGTTGGTTATACAGATAATTAATTTTTTATTGCTAAATTTTGTATATATTTCAAATACTATTTGCAAATAATTTCTTCAGTCTGTGATTTGACTTTTATTTTCTTAATGGGGTCTGTCAATGACCAAGCTTTTAAATTTTGAAAACCTTAAATCTAAAATTGTTGTGTTGTTTTTACTGGGGAGAAGTAAACAAACATCTATCATGCCACAAAGGGCACTGATGGCAGGCCAAACAAACAATACCACCCAAGTCCATCTTGGTGAAACAAGGAATATACTGGGATTATTTACAGTAGCGTAGGTGAGGGGCTGTTTATACATGTGTGGATAACTCAAAGGCAGGTGCATCACCAAAAAAGGGTGACCCACAGATGGATGGGAGCTCCAGAACTGCAATCCTGGAGCCCTGGAGCGAACTGCACAATTTATAGGCAGCCTCTTCTTCCTCAGCAATTGCTTGCTGTCTGTATAACCTTGGGGAGGAGTCTTATGAATCTTGTAAGTTCCTGAGCTTCCCGGGCCTCCTAAATTTCATGAGTTTTATGTGCCCTGTGAACCTCCCTCCAGGAGGAAATGTTTCAGCCTGGAGCTAGCAGCACGCATGCTCTGACAACTATCTGAAGATATTCACCTAATTCCAGGTTCCTACAATAATTTTAATGTATTAATAAATTGGAGTTGATAGCTCTTGTCATGAGTATTCAGGAAAAGTGGCTATCCTGTGCATTGCAGGATATTTTCCAGCCCTGCCGACCATATTGGTCTCAACCGAAAATAGCTCCAGATAGTGCCAAATGTCCTGGGGGTTGGCATAATAGTGCCCAATATCCTAGGGACAGTGTGCAAAATTGCCTTGGGAGATAACCACTGATATACCGTAAGACCACTAATAATTTCTCCTATGTAGCCATATAGGAGTTTTAGAAATTTAAGCTTTATAATCAAGTCTCTGAATCAGTGTGGGTGGGAGTATATAATATAAAATTCCAGCTTTTTGGAATTTCATACAGTGTGTTTTGATCAAATTCACCCCTTACTCTCCGGCCCCCTCAATTCCTGACAGATCCACTCCTGACTCTTACCTCCTCCCAAACTCTTGTTCTCAAGTAACCTACTCAGTCCTGTTTGTGCTCCCTATGTACTCCCAGGCATGAGGCCATGAACCAAAGCATGGTCAACCTACCAGGAGCTGCAACCTTAACAAAACTGAGTCTTTCTCCCCCAGAAACCATCAGTTGTCCATCACTCATCAGTTGGAGGTGGGAGCTCATGAGTCCCTCTTGACTGTCTTGATCTTGCACAGGCAACCGCAGCTGCTGTGAGTTCTTAAGTGTAGCTGTCCACTCAGGTCCAGAAGACACTTTTTCTCTGGTCCTCTCCCACCTCTGGCTCTTAGAGTCTTTCCGCACTGCAACTTGGGGCAGTGATATAGATGTCTCATTTATGGCTGAAAAAGTGGGAGTATTTTTGTGCAAGGATGTCCAGTTTTTACCTGTATCATTTAAATGGTTAAAATGCTATTCATTCTCTAATATCAGCTATTATCAACTAGCCATCAAAATATTTTGGGCCTCATAGAGAGTTGTGAAGTTTTTCTTCCTCTTGAGTTTTCTAAAACAGTTTGTATAGAATTGAGATTATTTTTTTTCCTAAACAATCAATATAATTCCCAGTGAATTCATTTGTGCCTCAAGTTTTTGATATAGAAATGATTTTAGCTGCAGTTTAGTTTTCTAAAAGCATTTAAAGTTGCTGACCCCAATCTAGGTTGTTAAATTTATTGGCATAAAATGCTTATCATTTAAAGATTTATAGAATTTATAATGATATCACATTTTTATTTTTAATATTGTTCATTTGGAACATTTTTCATTTACCGATCTGACCAAAGGTTTATCAATGTTGTAATACACTCACAGAGAATTTTATTAGCTTTTGATATACTTGTTTTTTTCAATTTTCTGTTTTATTATTTGATGTTTTCTTTAATTTTTCTTTTCTTATGCTTATTTTGTTTCATTTATTCTGACTTGTTTGGGTTTCCAAAAGAAGCTAAGCTCATTGGTTTACAATATATTTTAGTTTTAAAATACCATTTGTGTCCATGGCTTGACCCCCAAATCCACTCAGTTAACTCTCTTTACAATAGATACAAAATTATGATAGATTCAATACTCAATTCTATTTAGTCCAGAATTATTATTATTTTCCCTTTTAGATTTCTTTTTGACTCATGCATAGAGTACAAGTTTGGTATTTTGCTTCCAAATATTTAAGAATTTTCTAGTTATCTTTCTGCTACTGGTTTCTAATTTAATTAAATTATGGTTACAGGACAAAATTTGTCATATTTGAAAACTTTCAACATATTCTAAGCTTTTGTGATCTAATTTAGGATCTCTTACAGAAAGTTCTATTTTTCCATAACAGTATGAGTATTCTGTTGCTGGTCTTCTGTTCTAAAATGTCATGTGTTCAAATTGGATAAAATTCTGTTTAATTAAGTTTATATATATATATGTATATATATATATATATATATAGCTTTACCAACTTTCTAGTTATTGATTCTATAAATTGCTGAGAGAAAAGTGATGAAAGTCTCATTACAGTTCTATATTTGCCTATTTCTTTTGAAATTCTATAAGTTTTTCCCTGTGTATTTAAAGCATTTTTGCATAAGAGCATGTAGTGTGTGTGCACAGGTATATATGTGTATGTGAGCTTGCATGTGTGGGGTGGTGCAGTGTGTGTGCATGCATATGGAGTTCCAAGGTTGACACTGGGAATCTCCTTCACCCTCCACCATGTTAAACTTGTAGCATGCCATTCTGTATAGTCTGGCTATCTAACCTTGCTCCCTAGATCCTCTATCTACACCTCCTCTGCACTGTGATTACTGGTGGGCCACTATGCCCACCCAGGTTTTAATATGATTTTGGGGGATCTGAACTCTGGTCCTTAGGCTTGCAGGGCAAACACTTTATCAGCCATATTGGTTACTTTTCTGTGCTATGATAAAACACCGTTACCATGGCTGCTTACACAAGGAAGAGTTTATTTGATTTACAGTTCCAGAGGGTAAGAGGCCATCATGGTAGAGGAGGCTGGGCAGGAGGTAACTGGAGCAGAAAGCTGAACACTCACATCTTTAGGCATTCACAGGAAGCAAAGAGAAGACAAACTGAGTGGAAGGGGCTATGAACTCTCAAAGTCCACTCCTAGCGATGAGCTTCCTCCAGCAAGGCCACATCTTCTAAAGGGTCCATGACCTCCACAAACACCACCAACTGGGGACCATATGTCAAGTATTCAAGTACTTAGGCTAGGAGGAACATTTCTCATTCAAACTGCCATATCACCTGAGCCATCTCCCCAGCTCCAAAACATTTTTAACAATTCTCCTTGCTAAATAAACAGATCTTTCATTAAGAAAATGCACTTTATCCCTCATCAAACTGTTCATTATAAAAGTCATTTGGATGATAATATAGTATTAATGCAGAATATATTTTACCATCCTTTATCAATTTATCTTTTTGTCTTTATACTTAACACGTGTGTCTTATAGTCAGTATCTAACCCAGCATGATTTTTATCTTTTCTAACAACATCTTCTTTGAAATGGAATGTTTACACCATTTGTGATTATGTGTTTATTGACATGGTTGAATACACATTTTCCACTTTGACGATTTGGATTAGCCTCATTCATTGTTTCTTTATTTGCTTATATCCTGCTTTCTTTTAGATTGAATGTTTTTATAGTTCTGTGCTGTCCCTTTTTAGACCTATGAGCCAAAGCTCTTTGTTGTGCTATTTAGTCCTTGACTTGAGCAGTACAGGAGTTAACTATGCATCACACTGCACCTTCAGGTCAGAGCAGTTCCTTACAACTCGCATTTCTTACGTTTTGCTTCCACTGCTGTTCTCTTATTGTCCTATATTTTATTTCCACATTTTTATAAATTTCATACTATATTGCTGTTATTTTATTTTAAACATCTGATTCATTTAAGTACATGTAAATTATATGTAAATAGCACTTGTGTTTATCCAGTGTCCATTCAGTGCTCTTTGTTCTTTGTGCAGAACTCAGTTTTCATTGGAATCATTTCTCCTTGAGAACCTCCTTTAATGTTCTGCACAGTGCTGCTACAAATGGTAAATTGTTATGGCTTTTAGGTGAACAAAAAGATATTTTCAGGACTGGACTGATGCTTCATTGGTTTAAAGCACTTGCAGCTCTTACAGACGACCAAAGTTTGGTTCCCAGCACCTACATGGTGGCTCACAACCTTCTGTCATTCCATTTCCAGGGGATCCAGCACCTTCTTCAGGCCTCACCACGCATGCTCATACACATACACACATACAACACATACACATAAATTTTTAAAAATAAATTTTTTGAAAGCTGATATTTTAATATTTGAACTGAATGTAGAATACTATATTGATCTTCACTTCTATTTTCCATATTTCTAATATATATTGGTTCTGATAGTAACTCTGTTATCATCCTTATTTTAATTTCTTTTTCTGAAACACCCTCATCACTGTCTGCAAAATGTTCTCTTTGGCCATAATTTTGAGGTATATGATTACAATTCACTTCATTCTTTATTTTGGGGAAGGTTGCTTTAGCTTGGGTTTGTTGTTGTGGTTGTTGGGTTTTTACATAGTTGTTTGAAACAAGTTCTTGCCATTTGCTTAAGCTTCCCTCAAACTCAATATGTAGCCAAGGATTGCCTCCAACTCATAATCCTCCTGCCTTTGCCTCTTAAGTTCTGATGTTATAGGCATGCACCATCATGTTGGACTTGGATTTTTCCTCTAATAATTCTTCTCTCATCCACTTCTTACACTAGAGAAACTCTAATTACCCATGCACTAGGTGGCTTGAAGTTAGTTGCTTTATAGTTCTATTCATTTTCTTCAGTTTCCTGTGTTTCATTTTGAATTTTTTTATACTGACATGGCTTCAAATTAACTGTTCTTGTCACATGCAATACTTCATATATTCTTAATCACATGCAGTATATTTTAAACTCGAGACACTGTCCCATTATGTTAAAAGTTTGTAACTTTCATCTCTAACATTCTTCAGTTTCTGCCTTAGCCTCAAGGGTATGTGGAGTACAACTTCAGGAACTGAGATTCACCATTCTACCCTGTGCCATTTTGTGGTTAACTTCATTGATGGCTTTTAAATTTCTTTCAATAACAGTCATAATTTTTGTCTTTACATATCTGTTAGTTTTGATGGGTTTCAGACAATGTAATGCTATTTTACGTGAGATTTTGTACTTATTTTTTAGTCCAGATAGCATTGTTCTAGATATTGCTATTTTAAAATAGTTCAACACAGTGCTGGAGAGATAGTTCAGCAGTTAAGAGCACTGGCTGTTCTTACAGAGGACCCGAGTTCAATTCCCAGAACTACATGGTGGCTAACAATCATCCATAACTTCAGTTCCAGGGATCTGACGCCCTCTTTTGACCTCCATAGACATTGCACAACATGAGTGCACCTACCTACATGTAGGCAATATGCTTATATACATAAAAAAATAAATAAATAAAATATAAAATAGGTCAACATTTTTAAGATGTGTTTAAATTGTGTTCATCAGAATCATAGCAGCATTTAAACTAAGAATAAAATAATCTCGGGCAAATTCCTACTGACCACTTTATCTAGTGCTCTATGAAATGTTGAGTTTTGCATTCTTAATTAAGAGAAAAAATTATTCATGGTCTTATGTGATCAGTAAATATAATCCCCTGTGATCTTTCCAGAACTTCTGTGATTTTCAACATTTATTCACAAGTATGTGCTGAATACTTACAGCGGGTGGGAGCTCTTTGGGTCTCTGGAGTCCTCTATGGGGTTCTAGCCTCTCTAGTCCTTTGCCTTGTATATGCTGTCTCAGCCTACTGAGACTTTTAAACTCTTCAGACTTTAGAGATGGCCAAGCTCTCTGTTGGGCTAAGTGTCCTCTGATGTCTTTCCCCAGGGAGTGAGATGAGACAAGCCTAGAACTCACCTCCGAAATCCCTGTGCTTTTTTGTCCAAACAATGCACAGTATTGTCTGCTCTGTCAGTTGTGAGGTGCTTTAGAAGAAAGTAGCTCTGGATCTTGTACTCTGTCCTGGTCCAATTATAAATATTTTCAATGTATATGAAGCCAATCCCCATTACTTATGGATTCTGTATTTGTGAACTCATCTATCCACTAAAACACAATTGAAATTCTAAAATCAATACATGTGGCACACCTGCAGATATGCACAGAGCAGAGGGGAGAGTGACGCAATGCATGTGCTCAGCAACAGCCAAATAAGCGTAGTAACCTCTGCCCTCCTCTTGCACTTCTCTTACTGTGTCTTTTGCACAGTCTATTTAATATCATGCTTTCCACGCTTTGCACTCTTCATTGGTGATTTTAGGTTCAAAATGACTCCCAGGCATGGTGATAAAGCGCTGTCTCTGGTCCCTATCAAAGGGAGTTTGTAATGTGCCCTACTGAAACCGTGTGTGTTAAAGACGCTTCCTTCATCCACAAGCATAGTACATGACTGTGGGTTATATGACGATGAATGAACAATTATATATAGATGTAAAGGTGTCTTTATAAAGAGGTATCTATAAAGACAAGGTTAAGGGATGGGGAGATGGCTCAGTGCATTAATTGCTTGCTGTATAAGCATGAGCTTGAGCTTGGATCTAGAGTACCTACATAAAAGTCAGTATTGGCACATATCTGTAAACCCAGTGCTGTGGGGAACAGAAATAGGAGGATCACTGGGTTTTGTTGACCAACCATTCTAGCTGAAATGGTGAGCTCCAGGTTCACTGAGACCTTGTCTAAAAAGAAATAAGGTGAAGCACGGTAGAGGAAAACACCTCACTTCGACCACACATGCATGCACAGGTGAGCTCGCATATACACACATATGCGCATGGTACATGCACATAAATAAATGCCAAAGGAGGTAAGGCTAAGCATTAAAAGACAAAAATACTGTGGCAGAGGTCACAAGAACTTCATCCCGTATTCATTGCAGAAATAATGGTTCTGCATTTGCTAGCGCGGTGTTCATGGAGGCTTCATGAACTGTACAATACAGCCACCAGGAATAATGAGAGGTGAGTCTATTTTAGTTGCAATGTAAAAGAGATCAATATCAACACTCTAACAGAGGTTTCCCATGCTGTGTTCAGCCTAGTGAAAGGAGGAAATAATTCAGGCTAGGTAGATATAATTGTTTTAGTGTCAAGGACTTGGAAAGGTTAAGTAACAAGAAAGAAGAATAGCCTGAAGGGTGTTTGGAATTATGAATTTACCGCCAGTTCTACTAGTTCCTGAATAGCATGACCTTGTTTACTAGAAGAGGAAAGTAATTCCCTTAGTTTTCCCTTACAAGGTCTTTTGCTAGAAATGCAAATGCTTTTGAATCCTCCACTGACAAACACACACTCTACCCCTCTGACATGGCAGGTCCTGCAAGCACAGTTCACCAGGGAAGGCAGGCATCAAGAGTGACTCTCATTTGTGGTAGCTGGAACATGAAACTGCTTGTTCACATCCTGGTGGCTTGGGAAACCAGAAAAAAGAATCAGGGATGGGCTATAAATATCAAATACCTCTTCCCCTAAGAACAGTACCTTCTTCAGCTAGACCCCACCCCCCAAAGATTCTATAGCCTCCCAAAACAGCACCTCAAGCTGGTAAACAAGTTTTCAAATACATAAGCCTTTGATGGATACTTTGAATCTAAACTTTGACAGTCAGAACACAGACTCTCCTGTGTTTTTTTCCTACAATGTTTCAATGTATCTGCCCTCTGGAGAAAAGACTTTGCAATAAAAAATTGCGATTTTGATTCTATTACATCCTTAAACTTTAAAAGAGCTATTTCATACACCTGCTACCACACACCCACCTCTGCTCTAACTAGGAAGACCACTCAGCACTTCCTGGAGATTCCTACTCATGACTATGTATCCTACAGTTATAACCCTCCATTTTCTCCATTAAAAATGAATAATCACACATTAAATAATAGCCATATTTTATTTGAAATAGTTAAGTGTATGATTCACCTTTAGAACATGAGATATTTTTATGGTTTCTACAAGGGTCAAAGGCAAACCATGTAGAAAATGCTAAAAGGAAGAAAATGAAATAAAGCTTCTCAGATGACCAGAGTTTACCTCAATGCTTTTTGTTTTGGTTTGTTTATTCTTTTGCCCATATGGGTTGGTGTTGATCATCCAATGCATCAACAAAACAGTTTTTCTTTATAAAACCTATTCCATTTCATTTTCTGTTTGTCATCAGATCTCCCTAGGGGTACACATTCTACTCAACTCATTTATTTTTGTGAAATTCTGCATCCCATTTTCTTGTGTTTTCATCAGGTTTTCCCAATAACTTTGCAGCTTCCCTATAGAAAACAATAACCAAAAAACTACACTAATAGAAGGAAATGATTTACATTGTTCTCTGATTCACTTGGATACAGTAAGAGAGTGGCCCCGAGGCTTACTACTTCCACAAGCCCAAATATAATGTTTTGAATTCCTCAAACATTAAATGCTCCCTTTTATTTCTTAATTTACATTTCCAAGTTTATTTGTGTGTGCATGTGAATACGTTTGAGTGTGTGTGTGTGTGTGTGTGTGTGTGTGCATGTGCATATAGAAGCCACTGGAATAACAGAAAAATAAAAGCAGTGTTTACCCTCCAATGTTTTCATGAGGATTCAATATAGCAATTTCTCCAAAGCACTGAGCTCGGTGGTGCCTGGTACAGAGGCACATCTATTAGCAACTTCACAAAATCAAAAGACAGGTCATGTCTTCTGAAAACCAGAATGAATGTGATTCATAAAACATCTGCTCTATTTTAACACGAAACACCTTTGGATTCTGACATCCCCTGCCCAGGAGAAGAGAAATTAAGCAATTAACGAGAAATCCTGGTTTCAGATCAGAAGTGAAGTGAGAACATTCAAAAACACCGCTCAGCTTTCCTTTCCATTTGTTTCCCTGTCACATTGACAGTGCTCACCTGGAAAATATACAATAGGTAATAGGTGATCACCAAAGGTTTCTTTAACAAGAAGTAAAAGAATTGGGGTTTTTATAGAGTTTTAAATAGAGGTTGTCTGCACAAGATCAAGCCAGCCAATATTCCAGTCTGTATCAGGAAGAGCTCATGAAATCCCACTCCTTGTTGAAGAGCTGTTGGTAACTGGGGCACCTGGGGAGGGAGAGTCAGTTTCCTTTAGGAGCGTGATCCCGAGAGGCAGCCCGTGCTCCAGTGACTGGCCCTATGCCCATGCACATGCTAAGAGCACTAAGTGGACTCAGTAGGTTTTCCAAAGAGTAAATTAAGTTAGGATGGAGAAATGGGAGGAGAATATGAGAGAATTTGAAGGGGAAGTAAGTGGGGGAGGATTTGATTAAAAGGCGCGTGTGTGTCTCTGTGTGTGCGTGTCTGCGTATGTGTCTGTCTGTCTGTCTGTGTGTGCATCTGTGTGTGCAGAGAGAGGTCTCAAACAATAAAATGAATAAATAAACACACAGAGGTTCGCATCCGGAGGCTGTTTTCCTCTCAGTGGACATCTGGTAGTGTCTGCTGACAATTTTAGTGTATTGACTGGAAGGGTACTACTGGAATTTAGGCAGAAGTTGGAAGGATGAACATCTACAATGCCCACAATACTCCCACCATCATTGCCACAATTGTCTGAGCCAAAATGTTATAAGTGAGAAACCTAGATTATGAAAGAGTCAGGGGAGCAAACTTAGAGAGCAGTAAAGTTGCAGCAATCCAGGGAGATGTCAGTGGATCGAGGTGCATAGATGATGAAGCCAAAATGAAGCTAGGTGGGAAGGAGGTTGTCAGGATAGAACTGACATACCTTGGAGAGTGGCGTGGAAGAAGCTGAAATCTAAGAGTCTTTGGTAACTGGAGTAACAAGAAGCCAGGAGTCCTGGTCTGGTCATCTAACAGTGCCAAGGCAACCAGAGCACAGTACACAGAAACAACATCAATTCATTTTTTACCATGAGCCTGTTGTTGACTAAGTGGTTTTTGGGTTTCACTAAAGATTGGCTGGGACACAGGACAACTGAGTAATTAAAACAGTGTCATTCATAAGGTTGGTGGATGGTGCTAGGCATATCCATGTGACTAGTTTGGTTTTCTCACAGAATTGTGGCCAGGTTATAAAGATGTACAAATGAGGCGCGGGAGAGGTGGCTCAGCAGTTAAAAGCACATGCAAACAAAACACTCATACACATGCAATAAAAATAAATATTTTTTAAATATACAAGTACTGTTAGCCAGATTTTGTTCATGTCATTATTGTCAACACACAATTGGTCAAAGCTAGATATGTGCCAAGCCCAGAGTTGGTCTGAGAGAATCTCGTATGCTGAGTACTTATCAGGATAGTGCATCATAAGACACTAGAATAACAGTCTACTACAAACCTCCAGGAGTTTAACTACTCTGGCAGGAGTAAAGATATAGTAAACAGAGACACCTGTGCCTGCCCCTTTGGCTATCAGAATATTGAAGTAATCCCACTCCCACCAAGAAACTGACTTTTCTCTAGGAATCTCATTCATGAAACAGAAAGGGGCTGGGATCCTAGGGCCAGCCAGAGGAAGAATTTGCCTCCCAAGAAGAGATTTCACACAATTCTAACTTGCCAGAATACTTTGTATGAGGAACTGGATCCAAGACATTGCTGAGTCAATGCTGAGATGGAAAGAACCATACCTTGGCCCAGACTACTTAGTTATACATACCTCTGGGCCTTTACTTACACTGAAACCTCATGTCAGAACACTGAAGATGGTTCAGGGGAACACTGCATCTATTTTCTTGTTCTTCCTCCCAATGTGACCTCATTGAATACATTTTTCTCTGCTTTTTCCTATTATTCTGTGACCAAGCAAGAGGAGTGGGTAGTTGTGCCTAGATTTGCAGGGCTTCTAAGGTCTAGGCTCTGACCTTAACAACTCTGCCAACAGCATTAATCATCTATCTGCATTCTATACATTTCTCAGAATGCATTTGCTTACATTATCACCTTCCTTAATAGCCCACCCTCCTAAATGATCAGGACTATGCTATACACATCAAATCTCTCAGTAGTACCTGGGACCTAAAAGGTATTTTTATTTATACACAATGAAAGGGTAAAAGAACTAATGGAGAAATGGAAAAAAGAAAGATGAATAGCTAGGAATCTCAAAATTTCTCATGCCCTTTATTTCTGAGATACAAGGAAAGAATAAGTTATTTGGTCTTTAGTTCCTTCATTATCAGAAGCTAAGATCTCAACTTGAATGCTAAGAAAACCTGGGGATAAAATGCCAGACTTGTTCAGAACAAAATAGGTAACGAGCTGGGGGATTTAGAGTATGTTCATCTGCTTCTGTGATCCAAGGCTATTTCACTTAGAATACTACTGCAAAAAGATTGGCTGAGATGTAATTCAAACTTCAAAGTACCCATAGTTGTTGGAGAGTGAGAATACGAAGGCCCAGGCTGAGCCAAACACTCACCACAACAGGCAGAATTTTCTTGCCAACTCAGTTCAGCTTCTGGTACTCAGACAATTGTCAGGGAAAGGCCCTGTGGGAAAACATCGAAAAGCTATGTCAACAATGAATAAAGTCTGAAGTTACTGAATTATAATTTCAAATAGAAAAGTCACTCAACCTCTGCTCCCTTGATCTTAGAAATCTCAGTAACTTCCCTCCTCCTCCACTTCTTCTTTTTCAAATAACCTTTATCGAATTTGTTCTACAGTAATTTCGTACACATATAAAGTGCATTCTGATGATCTTCACCCTACCATCTCTCCTCTCCCTCCCTCCCCTCTTATCCCCTGGTCTCCTACAAGTCTCTTTCCCACATTCTTATTGAATTTGGGGGAATTTTATACAATATATTTTGATTATATCCAGAAACCCCTCCCTTTTGACCCCCACCCACCCCTGCCTAATTGTAATGCACTCCACTGAGGGCCTATTGAATCAAACTTATGTGCCCAAGTGTCCTTCAGTGTGTATCGATCCACTGAAGCCCAGTTAACCTACCCAGAGTCATATCCTTAAAGAAGAATGACTCACCCCCTCCCAACAGTTATCAGTTGCCACTAGTTCCCCAGCCAGTGTTGGGGTTGCCCATCTTCTTTCCCACTTCTCTACTGGGATTTTATCTGGCTTGAGCTTGCATAGGACTTGTGCACATAGTTATCACTGCTGTGAATTCATATGTGTAACTACCCAGCTCTCTAGAAAACTCTGTTTCCTTATGGTCACCACCTCTGGCTCTTCAATCTTTTTGTCCCCTATTCCACAATAATTCCTGAGCCTTGAGAGGCAGAAGTTTGATACAGGTGTCCTGTTCAGGGGTGAGCACTCTACAGTCTTGTATATCTGCACATTGGCAGTTGTAGCTTTCTGTGTTAATCATCATCTGCTGCATGAGAAAGATCCTCTGGTCAGAGTTAAAATATACATTAATCTATGAGTATAACATAAATCATTAGGAGTTGGGTTGATACTCTGTCTATTTAGCAGACTAATAGTAGGCTCTCCTTTGTGACCTGTGACCTATCTAGCCATAGATTCCTAGTCCTGATATCAGTGTCAGGTATGGGCTCCATCTTGTGAAGTGGACCTCAAATCCAACCATAAAGTAGTTGATTACTCCAATAACATTCACTCCACCATCGCACCAGTGGGTATATCTTGCCAGGCCACTTGTTGTTGTAGCTAGCAAGATTTACAACTGGGAAATATTGATGATGACCCCAGTCTTCCAGAATCATCCATAGAACCTTCCAACACTATGAAAGCTAGCCAGTAAAGACAAAGCTTTGAGGTTAGTACCAGCTTGATTTCTCCTTGTTTACTCTTCAACTCATATAAGTAATAGGATCTTACCTTCAAGTTCCGGTGGGTAACCAAGAACAGGAGTGATATTCCTTCTTAAATATCCTAATGCAGTCTTTTTCACATGTTCCTAAGTTTGTTGCACCTACTACATAACTGGTATGCCTACATTCACCTTTACCCATGTCTATTTTTTTCCTCTTTATGACAGTCAAATGAATATTCAAAAATTAAAATTCTAACATCATAAAAATGAAGCCTAAACTCATTGAGGCTTACGGTGTTTCTCGGGATTGGCCACTTCCTGTCTCAGCGGCACCTTGTGTTTTTACTGCCCTTGCCCGTATTCTCTGAAGACCTTTTCTGGTTCAGACTTATAAACATGTCCATATTCCTTCTATGAAAAAGAGGACCTTCTTCTTACTTAAGTGACTGGCTCCAACATATTCTTCAGGATTTTATCTTAGAAGCATAAACCACATTCAAACCTCAGCCAAGCCTTGGCAACCACACTCCTCTCCAATGAAATGTACCCACTGCCTTGTGAGCTTCACGTTGTCTTCGTCTTTGCCATCTAACCATCCACTCCTAGAGAGTAGAGGTCATGCTGTATCCATGTCCTTGCTATGGCACAGAACTCTGCAGATGTGTCTCTGCAGGGCCTGTCATCACTGCCAAAGTTTAACTAGTTGAAAAAGAACTCATCCTATGAAAAGTCTTCTTCCCACGCCTGAATGAAGCAGAAAAAGCCACAAGCACAATTCCATCTGGCGGGGTTCCATAAAATGAAGGTGATTCCTTAAAATAATTAGCCTGTTACCTGAGGATAAAAGAGATGATTTGCTCAGGACTGGAAAATGTTTGTCATTTGTCTTTCTCATGAAGTCACCTTTCACAGGGTTGAGAGATAATGCTTCTCTGAATCCCTTATTACTGTTCCTGTCTTATAATTTTATCACATGCTATCACATATTAACAGGGAAGAGTTTCTCTCCCTCATGTCCACAGAGAACTTCCTGTATCATTACAAGGTATTTCATTATTTAGCATTTAAACCCACCTTCTGCTTCTACCTAGACAACTAATCCCCCCCGAGACGCATTCACGAACTGCTATCTCAGAGACGCCCTCTCATAACTAATTTGTCCCTTCATTGTGTGTTCAACAAATGATGCTACATGTGTCTGCCTGATTACTTGTCGATATCTATCTATCTATCTATCTATCTATCTATCTATCTATCTTCTACATGCCACCATGAGATCTTCAAGGCTAAGGGTAGGATTTTGCTCTTGTTCAGATTCCTTTTGCTTTCTGTGGTATCTAGAATATGGGAAACCATATTAAATACACGCTTAAATAAACAAATAATGAACTTGTGAATAAATAATTTGATGAAAAGGAGATGACAATTACTGCTACATATCAGTGGTGAAGGGCTGAGCCAGAGATTCATACAGCCATTGCAAATGTGATCCCACAGAGATTAGGGTTGCCTGTACTGGGCCTGAGCATGATAAGACTGTCAATCATGGATTGAGGAGGGTCTGAGGGCGGTCCCATCCTTCTCTGATGAGCTCTTCTGGGGAAAGATAACTACTGCCTTCCTTCAGTTATGTACCAAATAGTGAACCCATCAGACTCCAATGGATAGTTCCAAACCCATGGACACAAAGATAGTCCTGGTTAAAACCAGAGAGTCACAAAGCAAAAGAAAAGAAAAAGCAGGAAGGAGAGGAAGGGAACTGTAGGGAAGAAGGAAGAATAATGGGTGGGAGGATGGTAAGAGAGAGGGGTGGGGTTGAAAGCAAACAGAATGTGCTATATACATAAATGAAATTGTGAAAACTAACAATAATGAATAATGAAGTAATTTTCGAGATAAGAGAAATATATACATATTCTTATATTCTTGCATTTATTTTCTAAAGTTATGACAGTTAGGATTGAATGTGAACTGGCTGTTTTCTTCCAGGAGAGTGTTAAGAAATAGTGGAGACAGCAAATTAGAGCTAATTTTAAAGCTGGAATCTCTGTTCTGCAGTTGACTCTGGTATAACTAGGAGCCTATCATTTACCACGATTTCCTTCCCTGGTTGGATGAATGTGTACATGTTCACATTTCCCTGGATTCCTTCCTGCTGTCAACATCTTCAAGACCATGATCCTACCGTCCCTTCCCTCTCTGCTCTTCCCACCCATGCAGCCTACATGTCTCTGTCATCAGCACTCTGCCACCACTTTCTGACACACCTCCACTTGTCTTCCCCATTTGCCTCTGCTCCATCTGTTTGGTCAGATTTGTCTCAAAACACACTCATCCCTGTCCATCAGCTCTATGGGACTATGGCTTCTCTTAGAATCACCTCCTACTCGATGCCCAATGAGCTGTCTTCTCACCCTCCTTCAGAAAGCTCATCGAGTTACTTTCCTCCCAGAAACTCAGATTTATTCAGAACCAGACTTTGTACCTGTGAAGGTATGTGAGAGTGGGCAACTTGCAGTAATAGCAACCACCATCAGTATATCCCAGTCCTTCAAAATCAGTCAGCATCCTCCATCCCGTTTACTTTCTCCAACAATAGTTGGATAATAATAGTTAATACTCCTAATAATGACTTTTTAAAAGCTGAGATTCAGTGTGGAATCACAGGTTAGGTTAAGGAGAGGTGGCAGTCAGAACTTATTCTCAGGTCTTTCCTGTTTAATCTCATTCTTCCAGAATTTTCTTGTGATAGAAATTACATATACAGGACTGAAAACAAAATCTTTACATGCAAAGAATCATAAAAATTGCTTGATTATTTGATTAATTTGTGGTGACTAATATCTACCATCTCAAGGTAAGATACACCATTATGAAGGACACACAGGGATCTTCCTGCTAAACCTCTACAAGTAGCCAGTGGAGAGAGGTGATCCCCTTGGTAGCAAGACTGAGTGTCAAAGATGCCTGGAGGTGACATCCAGAAATGAGCCTTAGGGACTTCTTGGTCCCCCTGTTTGAAGGCACTGAGCTACTTTTACTAGCCTACGAAATTGGATCATATCTGTTTTCATGTATCTGATAACTACAAGTTCTGCCTGGAAATCCCCTGCTTAACCCCTTTTAGAGCTAGAACACTGTTATGTACACTCCAGGTCAGCAACTCCACCCAGATTTCTCTAATCAGCCTGTGCCCTATGCCACTCCTCTAGGCTCTATGAATTCTTGCACTGCCATCCATTCTAACAGTTCTCATTCTGTTGTTGTTAACATCTTTCTTTCTGCTGGATTCTTTGCTCCTTAAGAGCAGGAGTGAGTGGTTTCACATGTGCCTGTGTTTCCTCAGAGCTACTTGGATACCTGAGATTCATTAAACGCTCAAAACATTTGTGAATGAACGAATGATGAATGAATGATGAATGACGCTTCTAAGTAGATTCCCACGTGGGAATTATTTTCTCTGCAAATCATAATCTCCCTATGGGAATCTCCCAAACCAACCAGCTCAAGATAGTTTCACAGGTGGCACATCTGCATAATCAGAGATGAATATCTCCAGTGTTCTAAGATTTCTATGTTGTCCTTTTGTTCAATAGAAAATATTAATGTGAATCACAAAATATTTTTTCTAAGCTCATCTTCAAAGTATACATGAAGAGTATACATGGAATTAGAAGGCAATCTGTAATACTAAAGATAATAGAAAAAAAAAGTAAGATGCAAAAGTAAGTGAAAATATTCAGAAGACTTGAACTACATAAAGAAGTAGAAGATTCAAATAGGAGCAGGTCAGAGATTCTTTCCATAAGTTCCCTATAAAGAGAGTACCATAGATAACAGCATCGCCATCTGTGAAGAACCAAATAGCACTTGTAAGGCTCTTTAAATAGTAACACATAAGATATTAATTATAATCAAAACATACCACGACATTAGAGAAGTTCTATTTCTTGTTTAGAATTCTCAACTGGAAGAACTCTTCAGCAGCTGTTGAGAAGAAATTCCTGGAAGGGTTCACCACAGCATCAGTCATTCCCTCTTGGGAGGAAGCAGCTGCCACTAGTGAAAGATGTAAATGAACAGGACTGAACCTATCACAGTGGTCAGGTCACCTCCCCTCTTACAGCAGTGTCCAGGAGCACAGTGGCTGGGCCAGCTCAGCACTGGGAGAAGCTTTGGTATAGAGGTGTAGACATTCTTAGGAGCCAATGGAACTGTCTTACAGAGTTGGCAACT
The DNA here is from genome assembly GCA_035773235.1 of Eospalax fontanierii. Lineage (NCBI taxonomy): Eukaryota > Metazoa > Chordata > Mammalia > Rodentia > Spalacidae > Eospalax > Eospalax fontanierii. The sequence continues at coordinate 47,507,917 of CM069529.1, read as the reverse complement.
TAGTGACCAAGAAGGAAACCTACCACAGACAAGGGGCCTCGTCATTTTTACAGTGTGAAAGGGAGTTCCCATTCCCATTTTGTAACACTCAATAAATGAGGACCTCACTTTAACCTCTTAACCATTTGATCCTAATATCCACCTTTTCTTTCTGGATTTGAGCTTTTAATTTCCCTCAGCTCAAAAGTACTTCCACCTGGCCTCCTTTCAAATTTCAAATTCTTTGCTCTGTTTCCTGGCAAAGAACCCAGCCCTGATTCTGGCCAGGTCTTTATTCCCACATCCCCACATCCTGAAAAAGATTCCATAACAACAAAGCCAACTACAGAAATTTTTATCTCAATAATGTGGCACAATTAGTGATGAAACTTGGGCAAAATTTTTATATTTTTCCTCTTGCTATGTAAATCTATATTAGCACATCTCTCAAACCTCATCAGAGAAGCTTCATTTTGCAGTAGATGGCATTTAACACAAAGACCCACAACTGGCCATGGTTCGGAGAATAAGAAACTTCAGAGTGTTTAGCCCTAAATGGGGCATCTATATAACACCCCTTTCCTCCCAAGGATCAGGGATCATCGTGGAAGAGGGAGCAGAAAGATAGTAAGAGCCAGAGATGGTGAACAACTACAACTAAACAAGCTTCGCAGACACAACAGGGCAGTTGCATGTATGAACTCACAGTGGCTGAGACAGCATGCACAAGTCCTATGTAAGTTCAGGCCAAACAAAATCCCAACACAGAGGGAATGTGTGAAGCCCCACCCTAGCTAAGACCTATAAGCAAATGATAGATGCTTGGAAATGAAGATTACTTCTGGACCCCTTGTTAGGCAACCACTCTCCAGTGGTTGGTCACACACTGAAGAGTATATGGGTAGCCCAAACTGAACCAAAGGGCTTTAAAAAGAAAAATGAGAACACAAAGGTTGGTGTGGGGAGAAGTTCAGTGTGATTGAGTTTGGGGTGAATATGATCAAAACACAACATATAAAATTCTCAAAGGATTGAGAATAAAAATCATTTTTAAAATTCTAGAATGGCATCCAAAAATGCTATAAATGAAATCCCACAATAAGCATGTCAAAATCTGGAAATTCTGAAGGTGAATACTGTAACAAACTGGTTAGGTAGCATCCGTCTCGACATAGAGGGACAAGTTTAACCATATGTCAACCAAAAGTTTTGCCTCTGATTTTCTTTGTCAATGCTATTGGCAAAAAGGAATTATTAAAATACCAGATTTTTATTTTTCTAGGAAATTGCTTCAGTTACCACTTTATTTAGAAAATGTATTCCTTTGAGTTGTGTCACGGGCATTCCAATGTTCCATAGCTGTGGAATGTGCCACTGCCATGAGAGTCTCTTAACGCATCTTGGCTCTCCTAAGAATCTAGTATATGCTACATATCTTTACCCTAGAGGACTACATACACACAATATTTTGTCATGCAGTTTTTATATTCCTCTCAGTCTTAAGACCGTGAACCCCCAATTAGTTGAATCTAACCTAATCTATTCCAGCACTTTATTCATGAATGGAAACAGACTGCCTCATGTTTCTCTCCCAAGTGACACTCACCCCCCTCCTCTCTGTCCGCTTTACCCTATCTCATTGCCTCTCAATGGAAACCCCACTAAACTGAGCACTTAACAGGCAAATGACACTCAGTGATAGATCTTATTTGAAATACAAGGGTGTAGTTAGATCTAAGATTATAGATCATATTTAGATTTTCAAAATGAAGCTACTAATGATGACATAACAATCATTGAACACCCACTATTCACAAGGCAACATGCCAAATTCAACTTTTCAGAGTCCTTACCACTTCCTTCTGAGGGGTCAGTGATGAAGCATTTTCTAAAGAGTGGCTGAGTGACTAAATTATGCCTCACACAGTGACAGAGACTAGATTGGAACCCACAGTGAAGTCTCAACATCAGAGCCTCCATCTCTTGTGTGACGGCTGTGTCACAGCTGAATTAGCAAAACAAGCATGTGTTGCAGATAGGTGTGGGCTTTTTAAATAAAATTTACTTTTATTCCTGTCAAAAATCTATAGGGACTTAATTTAAGCATAGCATGCACTCCAATATGCATTAATGAGTAGTTAAGGATGGTCTGCAATTAGCCAATCAATTTCTTGTACCTAACTCCATGCTCTTCAATTGCTTCCAATTGCTTGAAAGTGTTCTCTCAAGCATTTTAAACATTCTTCCCCATAGCCTCCTTTACACTATTCATTTGTAAAACTTAAAAAGAAGTTGTTTTACTTGACTGAAGTTTTCATTTCACCAATACTTGTAACTAAATTAATAAGAATTGTAGTTGACTTTTCTTTATTTCCTTAAGAGCAGAAAAGGATCTTACGGATCATTTAGTCTGACCCATTCAGTTTATAGGGAAGGAACAGACGCAAGGAACATTAAAAGTAATTTTTATGAAGATTTTACAATAAGGTGCTACAAAAAAGCCAGGCCAACACCTCAGATTTGCTTTTCCAGAGCAAGCCAGGGGCCTAACTCACATTCTGCTACAGCTTTCTAAGGTTTTATGCTTTTCTGAATGATTTCTTGACCCTTCCTAAAATAAGAGCAAACGGGGGCGGGGGGGGCTTGTTGAGATACTGTTCTTCCAGAAGATCTGAGTTTAGTTTACAGCACCAGAACTTCATGGTTAGACCCTATTGCTGAAGATACTGCACCATGAGCTGAAGAACAAACAAGAAATCAAGCTGGTGCTGACTTCAAAGCCTCATCCCTGCTAGCTAGCTTCCATAGTGCTGGAAGGCGCCATGCAAGGTACACTTAAAGAGAAAATTCAGCATGAACCTTACCCAACTGTGAATTCTGTGAACCACAACAGATGACTGGCAAGATATGGCACAATGGTGGTGTGAATATTATAGGAGAAACCAACTGCTTTTTAATTGGATTTAAGTTCTGTTTCGTAGGATGGAGTCCATTCCTGACATTGTTATCAGGCCTGGGAAATAAGCTAGACAGCCTACAGGCCATGGAAGCAAGCTTAATACAATTATTCTGCTAAATAAATATAGTATTAAATGGATGTCTAATAACTTATTTTTATGCCCATAGATTAATACATCTCTCAACTCTCAGCAGAGACGCTTTCTTATACAGCAGATAGTGATTAACAGATAATTACAACTCACCAAAGTGCAGAGAATAAGAGGTTACAGAGTACTTTTCCCTGAATAGGACACCTACACCAAATTTCTGCCTCCCAAGGTTCAGAGACCACTGTAGAAGAGGAGGCGAAAAGATTGTAAGAGCCAGAGGTGGTAGACACCCACAAGGAAACTGAGTTCATCAGACAGCTGGTCAGTTACTCATAAGAACTCACAGCAATGCTGACAGCATACACAAGTCCCATGTAAGCTCAAGTAAGACAAAAATCCCAGCATAGACATAGGAAAGTGAAGTCCCAACCCTACCTGAGGAACTGTCGGCAACAGATGGTGACTGGAAAAGGAACATTCAGTCTTATTTAAGGATAAGACCCTTGGGAAGGTTAAAAGGGCTTCAGTGAGTGAACTCACACCAAAGGACATTTGGGGACACAAACCTGACTCTAAAGGCATAACTTTATATATATTAGAGTACAGGAAATTTGGTGGGAGGTGCAGACACGAGAGGGGATCTGCATATGATTGAAATGTATTAAATTCTCAAAAATTCAATTTAAAAATAAGGCAAAATGCAATTATAAAAATGTTTTTATTTTAATATCACAACACTAAGTTTAAAATACAGAAGGAGCCCAGTAAATATTCATAGAAGGCAGAAAGGAATAAAGAGGCAAGAAAAACACTCAAACCAGAAAGTCTCTGTCCTTCATGTTTAAATGTGGTCCTTGGACTCTCCAGGAAGGCACTGTTTCAGAGTTTTAGAAACGTCATCTTTCAGGCACTAACCCACACTGCTGATCCAGAACATGCCCGCTAACAAGGCCCCTATAAATGTCTTGGAGCCTTCATCCCCACTAACCCTGGAACAGCAGGTACCAATGAGATTCTAGAAACAGAGAAAGCCAGGGAACTGGACGGACCACAGGGAAATTTAGAGGCAGTGGCAACTGACTGATCCTCTGTAAGGTGACAGGTGGAACCCCTTTGAGGAAATATTTATAATCCCCCTGGGCAGTGATCAGCAAGGGAAATATATGAGAAAGAACTGACAAGCAGGAATGTTTCAGCAGCAATGAGAATACCAACCATGCTGCTTAAGGAAGGTGCTAGGAGAAGAATGGTTGCTGGGTTTTCTTGGATTCTTGCTATGCTCTAAGCTCACATATCACCACATAGCATACTTCAATTTATAGAAAGAAAAATCATTTTAGTGTGTACACGTACATCTGGGGAAGACATGGGTGCTTGTCTGAGTAACAGGAAGCTGGAATCTCACCTGTGTTGATTCTGTCACCTGGCCCCACCTCCCAGGTGAGCACCGTCAGCTTGCTCCATAAGGCAACAGTACAGAGGGCTCTGGATACCTGCATCTGCAGCTCATGTGAAGATGTTTTCCTACTTCCCAGTTCTATGGACAGGAAGGGGTTCTGACTGGAGTGTCACTCTGCTGATGTGCTTGTCTGAATCAAACAGAAGCAGATGGTCACTGGTTAACTGAAGGTTAATCTCTCTTCATTCTTTTCTCTAGACAAAGCAAATTTCACCAGAAACGAGCTGAGTCGCTGTGGCCACAGTGATTTGTTAAGATCGTTAGCTCAAAGCTGGCCATCTAGAAATTCAGCAGGTGGTTGGCCTTAGACATGAACCCTGCCACTCTGTATCCAGGGCACCCAGGTGCTCAGAACATGGGCATTTACTGAGGCTGACCTCATATCAGAGCTTTCCAGGCTACCATGGATTTGGGGATCAAAACAAATGGTTCTTACATTTCTTACAACTCCCACTTTTTCTTGCAACTAGCAATTAAAATTCTGCAAGAAGGTTGATAATGGGAAAAGACAGAGTTTAGTGGGAGGTCAGATGAAGGAATTCCCCAGTAGTCTCTGAGAACTTAATGAGACTGCTTAGAGTGAGGAATTAGGTCGAGTGTCAGTAAGAATTTGTCATATAGACACATGGAAAAAGTACACGGTGTTCCAAGGAGATCAGTTTGTACAAAGCTGGAGAGTGTGAGTAACCAGGCGCTACTGGGAGCTATAAAGTTTACAGATAAGAAGATTCTGGAATCTGGTAGTTTGAGATTCAAGTGGGCTTTATTAATTTAGTGTTAACAAGTCCTCAGAAATAATGAGGAAATAAATGCTTGTTTCAAACAAGTAGCAGGTGGAGGGATGATTTGTTACACAGCAACAGATGACTGTTATACAATGAAAAGAATGGACTTATCCCTCAGGATCCCTGGCATGATCCCTTCCTGTACTCAGTGGCAAAAAAGGGCTAGCAATGCTTCATATGACCATTAGTCTTAGTCACTAGCCAAAAGTGCAATGTTGGATTTTTGTAGTATTTAAAGGTTTTTAAAATATTTTTAAATGTCTAATTAGTTATGTGGTTATTATTAATTCTAAATAAACTGACATTCGTAGGAAAATAAATATGCACATACAGGGGTATATGTGAGATGCTGTGCTTAGAAGAACCTGTATGTGTATATGATGCAGTGATTAGCAGTCTGTTTGTGACACTTTACATGTATACGATATCAAGAAGTAAACTCCAGTTTATAGATGACAATGAGCCCAGAGATTTGCTAATTATCTCTACTCTTCAAACATCTCTGTCCCTCTCTGTGTCAGCTCCATGAAGAACTCCACCCTCATCACCTCATCGAGGAATCAACCTCACAGGTGCTGTGTTTGGTAAGAGTCAGGAAGGACATATTACATCATGTCCTTGAAGTTATTCCACTACCATCTGCCCAGCCTTCACGGAGCCCTGTTGCTTACCATTTGACCCCACCCTCAGCCTCCAGTCTCAAAACGAGAACCTCCCTGTCCTTCTCGGACTCCCAGACATCTGCTGAAGTGTCAGTTTCATGCCGCTGTTCTCCTGGAGATACCTCCCTTCAATTCCAGTGTACAACACATTCCAGCACATTGTAAATGCACCCTGAAAATGATTCAGCGTCCCTTCCAAAGAGACCTGCAACTCAGTACCACTGGTTTCACTCATTCTGGGTTGTAGTTCACACTGCATCCAAGAAAATTTAGTGAGAACAGACCAGAGGTAGGTGTGTTTCCAGTATGCACCATGCTCATTCCAAATGCATGTAATTCAGCTTGATATGGGAACTAAGATCTGCAGTAGTTCAAAGACAGAAAACCTATACAAGAATTGAATCATCTTAAGGGCTGAAGAAATAGTTCAGTTATTAAGAGCACTGCCTGATTTTGCAGAGGACCCAGGTTCAAATCCCACATGGTAGCTAACAAACACCTACAACTCCAATTACAAGGGGTCAGATACCCTTTTTTAACATTTGTGAGCATTGCAAGACATGGGTGCATTTATTCTCGTGCATGCAATACATTCATATGCATGAATTTAAGTAATAAATAACATATAAAAAATAGAATCATCTTAAAACAAGAACATTATACTGCTATTACTTCAAAAGAATTTGCAGTACGTCCCAGCAACCAGGAAGAGAAGGCCGGTAGCCCATGAGTTTGAGACCAGCCTGGGCTACATAGAGGCTCCCAGTCCATTCTAGGCTTCATTTCAGGCTCCAGCTTAGACTAAAAGCACCACCCAAAGGCTAAGTAAGAAAACATAGAAGAAGGTGGCTGAGGTCACCCCAAATTGTCACATTGTTTCCTCACTATTTTCAATCTTTTAAGAAGGATTTTCATTGAACTTTTGTGGATTTCATACAATGCCTCTTACTATATTTAGTCCTCCTTCCCTATCTGACCCCCCATAGCCCACCCACAGGACTGCAGGCATTTTGTCATCTATGTTAATTACTCCTAAGATAAGAGTGCCACTAGGGCATCAATATAGTTTGCTGTGTTGGTCATTGTTTTGGTTATTCGGTTTAAAAGCTGGGATTGGAACACTGGCTGATTTTCTCCCTTAGCAGTTTGCATAGTGTTCTCCAAAACTATGAGCACTATCCCTCCAGAATGTGATTTCCAGGTAAGTTCCAGCTCCATTGCTCCAAGTGCTGTATCCAAAGTATGTCCTGTCTTCAGCAATAGAGTCTTACCATCAAGTCCTGGGAAATAATCAAGGGCTATGGCAACAGCCTGTGAAATTTGGGGAGTCTCTTGAACTACTCTGACCAACAATTTGAAGAAAGGTTTCTCCTGTCTGGCACAGATATAAACATGCACGTATGTACAAACACTGTATGTGTATTTTTCAGTAGGCTTTTGAACTAATTTAACGTTTCCCTCTGGTTTTTCACAACAGCTAAACATTGTTTATTTCTCCTCTCTCTCCCTATCTAACCCTTTCTCTTCCCTTCCCAGTTAAATACCCACTTTCCCTCTTCCCCTCCCAGTTAAATATCCTTATTCTACCATTTCACCCTTGGTAACACCTGTCCCCTATTATCCCTCTCTCTCAAGCTGCTTCTTTTCCTTTACCGCCATGGTTTCTTTCCATTTTCCTGGCTCCTGCAGTAACATCAGGATACACACACACATATAAGAATTTGTTGCTAAGATCCACAAATGACGGAGAATATACATTGTTTGTTTTGCTGTGTCTGTGTTGCATCACTTAATATAATAGTTTCTAGTTCCATCCATTTACCTGCAAATTTCATGATTTCATCTTTTTTTTACCACTGAGTAGAACTCCATTATGTAAATGTATCAGATTTTCATTATCCATTCACCTGTTGAGGGACACTTGCATTGCTTCCATTTCTTAGTTATTGTGAAAAGAACAGCAACAAACATGAGTGTACCAGTATCTCTATAGTAGGATGAATCTTTTGGGTATATGCCAAGGAGTGGTAGGTATAACCAGATCATGTGGTAGGTTCATTTTTAGTTTTTTAGGAGTTCTCCATCCTGCTGTCCATAAGAGTTGCATGAGTTTGCAATCCCACCAGCAGTGAATGAGCCTTCCCCTTTCCCCACATCCTCTCTAGCCTTTGGTATAATTTGTTTGCTTGATCTTAGTCAGTCTGATTGGGATAAGGTGAAATCTTAAAGTAGTTTCGACTTTCATTTCTCTAATTACTAAGGATGCTGAACACTTTCTAAGGTGTTTCTTAGTCATTTTTATTTCTTCTTTTGAGAACTCTGTTCTGGACCATTAGCCCATCTTTAAGTGGGTAGTTTTTTCCTTGATTCTTTGGGGTTTTTTTTTTTGAGTTCTTTATATATTCTCTATATTAATCCTCTGTCAAATGTGTGGCTGGTGAAAATTTTATCCTATTCTGTGAATTTCCTCTTCATTTCTTGGATTGTTTCTTTTCTTGTGCAGAAACTTTTTAGTTTAATGACGTCCCACTTGTCAATTGTCAGCCTTAATTCCTGAGCAACTGACTTGCCATTTATAAAATCTTTCCCTGTACCTATATCTTGTAGGGTACTGTCTATATTTTTTCCTAAGAGTTTCAGAGTTTCAGGTTTCACATTGATATCTTTAATCCATTTGGAGTTGAATTTTGTGCAGGGTGATAGATAAGGGTCCAATTTCATTCTTCTATAGGTGGAGATTCAGTTTTGCCAGCACCATTTGTTGAAGATGGTGTTGTTCCTTCAGTGTGTATTCTTGGCACCTTTGTCAAATATCAGGTGGCTGAAATCACATGTACTCATATTTGGGTCTTCAATTATATGCCATTGATCTATCTATGTGTCTGTTTCTGTTCCAGTACCATGCTGTTTTTATGACTAGAGCTCTGTAATATAGTTTGAGATCTAGTATGGTAATTCCACCCCCTCCCCTGCCCCAGCATTCTTCTTTGTGCTAAGGATTGCTTTTAGTCAGGGTCTTTTGTGAATCTGTATGAATTTTAGGATTTTGTTTCCACTTTTGTGAAGAATGTGTTTTGATTGATATTGCATTGAATTGATAGATTTTTTTTGGTAGGATGGTCATTTTCACAATATTAATTCCCCCAATCCATGAGCATGGGAGCTCTTTCCATTGCCTGGTGACTTCCTCAATCTCATTCTTCAAAGATTTAAATTTTTCATTGCAGATATCTTTAATATCTTTGGTCAGGTCTATTCCTATTTTAATTCTTAAGGCTATTATGAGTAGAAGAGTTTCCATGAACTCCCTCAGATTTCTTGATATTGGTACTGTATTTTGTACAATGATTTTACAAGCTGGCACTTTGCCAAAAATGTTGATCATTTCTAGACATTTTCTGGTGGAATTTTTGGGATCTCTTGGGTATAATACCATACCATGTGCAAATAGGGATAATTTGACCTCTTCTTTTCCAGTTGTTTCTCCTTTAACTAACTTCTCTTGTCTTATTTGCTCTAACAAGAGTTCCAAGCACTATATTGAAAATGAGTGGAGATAGTGAGCAGTCTTGTTTGGTTCCTGATTTTAACGAGATTGCTTCCAGTTTTTCTCCATTTAGATTGTTTTTGATTTTCAGTGTTGGCACTTACTTCCCTCTTATGACTTGATTATTAAAATAGCCACCGTTCTAGAAGACTCTATGTAACATCAGGCACCCTGTTCCTCTGGCTTTTACAATCTTTCTTCCCTTCTTCCACAGTGTTCCCTGAGCCTCGGGTATAGGGTGCATCATAGGTATATACTTGGTGTTGGGCTCACCATGGCCACTTACTTATTCTCTGTATTTCAACCAGTTGTACATCTCTGTAATGGTCTCCACCTGCTGCAAAAAGAATATTTTTGGTGAAGAATGAGAGCCACACTTGTCTGTGGATGTAAAGATAATTATTTGTAATGCAATTCAGAATTATATCAGTTTAGGAAAATTATAGTAGTAGTAGGTTCCTTCCTAGAGTCTATGACTGCTCCAGCCATGACTAGTTGGCTAGGTTTATGTAACAAGGCATGAATTCTCTTCTATTGAGTGGGCCTTAAGTCCAACGCAACAGCTATTGGTACCCAAAGATAAAAGTTCTACTGCTGCACCATATTTTGTCAAGTCAGTCATTACGGTTCATAGACTTTATAGTTAGGTAGCACTATTGATTGCTTTTCCCCCTTGGTAGCCTGCATAGGACCTTCTGATTCACTGAGAACTGATTCACTGATTCACCAAGGAGGCTTCCATGTCAGTTCCAGCTCAGTTCCTCTACGTATTGTGTCGGGTGTCTGAAGTATGTGGTGTCTTCAGCAATTGGGCCTTATACCTTCAAGTTCTGGGACACAATCCAGGGTAATGGCAACAACCGACATTGTTTTGGTAGTTTCTTGAACCCCCATGGCCAACAACTCAAAGATTTCCCATGCCTAAAACTTGGTTTTTTTTTTTTTTATCAATGTAGCACTCACATAGGAAATTCTCAAAAATTAAAAATTAAACTACAAAAACCTACAAAAAGAAAAAATAGAGTAAAACCACTTTTATATAATTGTATAGAAGATAAAATAGAATGAACAGGAAAGGTGCATTTCTACTATTTCTACAGCTATTTGGTGATTTGTCCCCATTATCTTCCCACACACTCACTGTGACATTCACAGCACCTCAGCACAGCCCAACCCCTCTCACACTGCACCACATGTAGACATGGAGACTTTCAAAGCACCACACGTAGAGAGGATGCTGCAGACATGCTCTGATACTCTTCCCCCAGGAGTTCCATTTGCCTCTGCACTCACTTCAGCCTACTGAAACAGAGTTTACATATCTTAACAGTCCTTCCCCAGACTCTAGAATCATTTGGAAAACACTTAAAATATGGATTCTTAGGCCTTCTCTAAGATATTTTGGTTAAATTGCTTTTAGGTTACACTATCAAAAAAAAAAAAAAAAAAGACTAAGGATCAAATGGAAGTTTAGATATACCGAATGCTGGTTGATTTGGAGGCCCCCTTGTGCCACCTGGGATACTTATTCTGCTTCTCACAATATCACTCTAGGTGCATCAGCTTTCATGTCAAGCTGGGACCTCCATCGTTCAAACATGGTTGCAACAACCTCAGGCATTTGGTAGCTCCTGTTATATAATATCCAACAATGTAGAGGTTGAGAAAGCAAACTTTTATCATGTTTCTTTCTAGAAGATAGGACCTCTTTGGAAGCCTTGCAGCAGACATGGCCTCACATAATCAGACTCATATAAATTAGCATCATCAGTTTCATGTAATTAATCAAAATGGCATCATGAACCCCCCCTTAAACTAATCAGGGATGATTATCCTGACTGGTTTACGTGAGTCATGATTGATTCCTGGAGTTGAAGATTTAATTACTCTCAGAGTCAGTGAACACTCAGACAAAATCCAGTTTTACTGCTCAGGGAAAAACCTGACATTATTGGATGTCCCATAAACCAAATGAAAATGCTTTAAAAGATCTAGAGTACTATAGGATGGTCAGTCAGACTTAGGAATCAGAGCCCTTAGTTCAGAATGGCTGCTAGCCCATTTGTTACTTTCTGTCAATTGGTAGACAATGAATGATTATTTCAGGATACAGGGTCTGTGAATGTTTAGCTGTGAGCAAAGGACAGCTATGCTGACATTAGAAAAGGAGCCCCTCTCTCACAGCCCCAACTCAGGGAGCAGGCTTGATGAGCTAACTGATGGACAGGGCAAGAGCTAAGTTTCTGTACCACAGCTCCTCCCAACCATTCACAGAGCATGATGATAAATGTTTTACAACCAGTTGTCCCATTTGTAGGCTGCCAGTTGCTGTGGTTTAAATATACTTATCAAGGTCAATGTTGAGCTACTGGTCTAATATCATTGATCATGGAGATGGGAGGAGATGTCCTCAATCAGTTGTCATGAGAATTGTGAGCAAGCTGCAACATCACTTCAGCCTGGCCAAAAAAGCACCATGTGATGAATGCCTTGCAAAAGAAACACTGCAGCCCCTTTTGAAACCACATCTTATGCCTTATGAGCAAAAATACCAAATTAAGCCCCATAACAAAACTAGCAAGGTTTTACAGAAATAATGAATTCTGAACACAAACTGGAGTAATTGCATTTCGAGCATCATGCCTTTAAATCACCATTTTAGAACCCCTACCTTCTATGAAATAATATTCCATTTGAAAACTAATAATGGACAGAAACTTCATATGTTTCAGGTAACAGTGATCATTACTGTAATTTATTACTCATTAGTTGGAAGGAAAATCTTATATAAAGAAAGAATTCAAAAAAGACTAAGTAAAGAATTAATCATTTTTATAAATAATGTCAAGGAAAAACTTATACTTTTGAGTTCCATTGAAAGCACAAGATTTATTTTAGAAAATTTCTCTCCCTGATACTACTTAATAACATAGAGAAACCTTAAGCAATGCAAGTTTTTAACACAGCCGTGCAATTTGTCGCTTAGTATAGGGGTCCAAAATAAGTCAACTGGCACAGATTAGCGGTTAAAAGAACACGTTGGGCTGTGGCAATGGCTCAGTTATTAAAGTGCTTGCCTTACAAAGGCCTAAGTTCAATCCCTAGAACCCACATTTCAAAAAAAACCCTGATGTGCTGGCCTCTCTCTAGATCTATCTCTCTGCCTGTCTGTCTGCCTGAGTATAAAATCCCAATGCTGAAGAGTCAGAGATAGATGGATCCCAGTGGTTCAAAGGACAGTAAACCTAACCCATTTGGTGAGCAGGTCAGAGAGAAATTCCGTGTCAAAAAAAGAAAGAAAAAAAGAAACAAAAAGTAAAAGGATGGACAACACTTGAGAAAGGATGCTTGAGTTTGTCCTCTGGCCTCCACATGCATGTACACACAAACTATGAACATGCACATGCATCTCACACACACAAGGTAGGGGGAGAGAGAATCTATGACAAGCTGTGAGAGAAACCTCAGTCAGTAAAGAGCTTAACTTGCAAGCACAAGTATCTGAGTTTGATCTCCAGAAAATACAGTTTAAAAACTGGGCTTGGTGGCATGCACTTTTAATCCAGTATAGCAGAGGGACAGGGTCACCCCCTAGCTTGCAAGCTCCAGGCCAGTGAGAGATTCTATCTCAAAAAGAAGGTGGAAGGCACCCGAAGAATGAAACCTGAAGCTGTCCTCTGCCTCTACATGCATTCACACACACTTTCAATTCTCCCTCCACACACACACAGAATATATGACACAGTCATAATTGTAGGTTATCATGTAAAAAGATGGCATTAGACCAAGGTACACCCCAGGAAGCCAGGCTCTGGGCCTGGGACACATCAGCTGCCAAGAGACTGAATGCATTGCTGGATCATGTGAGAAACCACACAAAATGAATGCTTCCGTGATCATAGGTGCTTCTCTATTTACCTCAAAATTCTGAACTCAGGACTTGGCAAGTAAGAAAGAGAAGAACTAGAGAGAGGAGACGGCTGTGACACGGCTGCAGGCGCTGGAGAGCCGGTAGCAGCAGCTCTCAGCACAGACTTACAACACAGCTCCAGTCCTCCTTATTTTAAGACTCTTGGTGTTTCTATGCTGATCTCAAAATTCTGAACTCAGGACTTGGCAAGTAGAAGAAACGTAACTAAGGCCAAGATGGCGTTGGCATGGCTGTAGGCACTGGAGCAGTGCGGACAGTGCTGGCGGCTCCCATGCAAGGACTCAAAACATGAGTCTGAATGTCTTCATTTTATTAAGAGTTGTGACGAGATGGCAGCAGAATGAGGTGAACCAAGGCAGTCAGCTTCTGGGCCCAGGGAGCACTGACTCCCAAGATTCTGAGTTGCATGTGCTGGACTGTGTGAGGAACCTTATCAAAATATAACAAAAATTAATATTTTCTTGACCATGGGTGCTTCTATATTGTTAACAAAATTCTGAACTTAGGACTTCACAAGCAAGAAGGAAAATAACTGGGGAGCCAAGATGGATGGGGCACAGCTGCGGGCTGTGGTGGTGGCTCTCATCAAAAGGACTTTAAAACATGACGCTCTGGGCCTCTTCATCTTGTTGAGAATCTTAGTGAGATGGTGCCCCAGCAGTTGGCAGAGCCTCTCCAGCATGGCTACGCATCACCTGTGCCCCTGGGAAAACCCTTGGCCACCCAGATCAGGCAAGGGGACCAGGCACAGACGTAGCCACAAGAGGCTTGTGACCACCTCACCAGGGTGCACCCTGTTGCGCCTCTCTTTCCGGGAACTAGACCTACAAGTGGCCACTATACCGTGTACCCATGGTCAGTCCAGCCATCATCATCAATTAGTGCTGATCAACATCTAGTTGCAATCAGCAACAGAAATATAACCTGAGAAGTATACAGAGTCCATAAAATAAGCTAGAGGACACTGGTGTAAAGCTGCAGTGAGAAGCTATGAAACATCCCAACTGCCACTCAGAGAATCTTGGGTTGGAGACCTCTGAGCTGTCTTCTGCCTGCTGTGAGGACTTAGCTTCTGCTTTTACCCACAGTAAAAAACTTTGTGGGGAATCAGTCTGTTGTAGGATGCCTTGAACCACAGTAGGGTGAGTGTCCTGTAGATAGCCAAAGTACAACCTGCATGTACTCAGGCTGTGAACAACTGATTTTGATGACAAAACTCTAGTGTTTCTGATAGCTAAGGAAGAGAGAAAACTCTCCTTGACAATCTTAAGCATTGTGTAAGAGAAACAGAAAACAACTGTGAACATTCCATTCCAAGAAAACTGGGTGTACTTGGGCATGGTGGTGCATGCCTTTATTCCCAGCACTTGGGAGGCAGAAGCAGGTGGCTGGTGAATCTCTATGAGTTCAAGGCCAGTCTGGTCTACATAGGGAGTTCCAGGCAAGCTGGGGCTACAGGGAGACCTTGTCTCAAAAAGACAAAGAAAGGAAAGAAAGAAAAAGAGAGGGAGGGAGGGAGGAGGGAGGGAGGAAGAAAAGAAAAGAAAAAAGAGAAAACTGAGTGTATTCTGATCCTGTATTCTGATCCCAAATCACATACAAAGGAAAGGGAGTGGACTTTATTTACTTTGAGCTATCTGTGTGTAAGATTTATAGATTACTGACACCCAGTTCGGATGGGTTGTGTAAAATGGATGGAGGTTTTCAAAGGCTGATAATAGAGGACATGAAGTTAGGCATGGGTGGAAAGGAGAGGCTAGAGATGGGGGAGGAGGTCTGAATATGATCAAAATAGATTGTGTGAAATTCTTGAAGCAATAAAAAATTTAAAAATAAATAAATTTTTTCCTTCCATTATTACTATTATTCATGAGCATAAACGGTCTGTGTAATCTGCATCAGATAAACTACAGCAAAACATCTGAATCTTCTTCTTTTCTTCCATAAGTGAGCTAAGACTCAGAATCATTTCTGTGTGCATTACAGGTGCTAGAATAAGACAAATCCTTGCACTGAGCCAGGACATTGGATGCTCCTCCTGACCCTAATTAGCTATGATCATGTGGACACATGTCGGGGTTACCTGACATGCTCACAGTTTCCTCCTGTGGTTTTTGAAATACAGAGCTACACAGATTTTATTCTAAATAACTTGTTCTTTGAATTTGTGAATTTAAAATGGCTTGTTCTTTTCTGGATCCTTGCTTTTTGAACCTATGCATATAAGATTATGATATGCTACAGAATTAAACATTAGACTTCCCTAAGACATTCCAGTGAATTGCTTTGGAGTTCAAATTAGGGCTGTAAAAATCAATGACAAGTCACCGAATGTATATATGTTTGCTATCATGACTTGATTATTTCTCTGCATGGAAGATATCTTGGATTTAAATATGCACGATTTTATTACCAGTTCAGGAATGTGGTCCTTCCATCATGTATTGAATAAAAAGAATCAATAGAAAATAATGCTTCCCATCAAGCTCCAGTCAAATTGAATGTTGAAAAGCCTAACTGCAGACACAGCAGACTTGTTTTTTTAAAAAATCAATCTCCACCATGAAGCCCGTGTGTGTGAATACTGAACAACCCATTCCTTACTGAGGAGCCACTTGCATCTCTGCCTCTGCTCCTGTCTGCCATTGTGATTTCTCTGTCAGTATTCAAGGTTTGGGGCAAATAGGTCATGACATCTCTGGAATCTTCTCGCAAGAAGAGGTAACACTTCTTGACTCTGAATTCATTCAGTCGAGAATATTCATTACAGGGTTATTAAGTTCCTCCTCTGCTATATTCCCTGGAGCCAATGGCAAAGGAACTTGTTGCAAAACAGCATGAAGGTCCACGCAGGCAGCTCCAAGAGCACCTTGCACACTAGTAGACTGGGATAAAGATACAGGCATATAGTTGGAGAAATGGTGCAGAGGAGGATAGGAGGTAGGAGAGAGGCAGCTGAGGACATAGTTTGATTCTTAAGTTACTACATCTTCAGTAAAGAAGACAGCATTTCAGAAACATGGTTCACAGGTGAACCTAATGCGTTCATAGGGAAAGGTGAAGGATGATTTGTATAAGCTAGCATAAATCAGTTCTAGTTTAATGAGGGGTGGACATGATCAGACATGTATTTTAGATGAGAACTACACTGGCAGGAGAAGTGAATAGAAAACCAGATCAAATAGGAGACAGGAGAAGCAGAAGGTTCTGGAACAATGCAGGTCAAGTACAAAAGTGATCAAAAGAGATTGTTTCACAAGAGGTAAAATGAGCAGAACAGCAGGGATTCGGGGATTAAGACATGTGGACTCAACAATGACATCTTGATTCCTGGCATGAAAGACTAAGAAGATGATCAGATTTTGAAGAAACGATCAATTTTACATTTGAGATCTGTTGAAACTGATGAGCCAATAGAACACATCTGTGGAAGCAACCATCAAACATTCTGATATGTAAGTAAGACACTCAAAAAGTGATGCAAGCTAAGAATGCATATATCTTAAATATCTTTGTGAAAAAGAAACACTTACATAGAAAATAGTGGATAAAAAGAAGAAGAATTGGGATACGACTTATTTAGTAAAATGTTTGCCAGTCCTAGAGAGATGGCTCAGTGCTTAAGAGCACTGATTGCTCTTGCGGAAGACCCAGGTTCAATTCCTAGCACCCACAAAACAGCTAACAACCATCTGTAACTCCAGTTTCAGGGAATCTGAAACCGTCTTCTGACCTCCTCAGGCATTTCACAACATGGGCACACTTACATGCAGGTGGTACACACATACACGTAAAATAAAAATAGTAAATAAAATGTTTAAAGTGCTTGTCACACAAGGGTGAGGACCTGAGTTCAATAGCCTAGCATCCATGTAAAAAAAGTGAAAAATCAGGTATTGTGGCTCACATTTGTAATCCCAGGACTGGTATGGGAAGATCACTAGAGCTCTCTGACTGGCCAGTCTAGCCAATAAACAAACTCCAGGTTCTGTGAGAGATCTTCTCTCAAAAAAATTAAGGTGGAAAGCAGTTGAGGAAGATGACTGACATTAACTTCTGACCTCCACATAAATACATACCCACCTGGTATGCACATTAATATAAGCATACAACACACAATAAATAAATAATAAATAAATAGGCTAATTGATAATTGTCCATTAAAAATTTGTGTAAATATTAATACAATCCCAGTCAAGAAACAGGACATTTCTAAGCTCCAAGGAAATATCAACATAATAAAAACTTAATGAAGTATTTTGAATCTTCTGCCAATCATTTGTTTTCTGATCTACTTTTAGTAGCCACTTATACACATTCCTAACCACACTTTACTAATTCAGCCATTCAACCTTTCTATGAATGGAATTATATAAGGTGCATAGTTTTGTTCTTGATGCCTTATCATCAAGAAATTTCCAAACTGGGGCTAGAGAGATGTCTCAGAAGTTAAGAACACTTGCTGTTCTTCCAAAGGACACAGGTCCATTTCCAGCACTCACATGGTGGCTAACAACCTTCTGTAACTCCAGTTCCAGGAGATCTGACGCCCTCTTCTGACCACTTCGTGGCACTGCAGTAGTGTGGTACACTTACATACATGCAGACAAAACACTCATATATATAAAATAAAAATAATAAAAAGCCTTTTCTAATAACAATAAAAGCCTTTTCTAGGCTTGGGCACAGGTTTGTTCTTGCTCTTAGCACCACAGACCTCTGAACTACCTTCTTAGTCCAAACCCACCCACTTGGTCCCAATCCATCATACTCAGACAAACTCAAATTTTTAATCTAGGTTGTTAGAGTCTTCAAAAGCTTTTCCCACAACCATCTTGCCTCTGCTTGCCCTAGACCAGTCATCTACCATAGCTGTCCCCTCCCCCAACCTGCCCTGATTCCTGTGAGCAACCTTCGTGGGCAGCTGTCAAGACATCATAAAGTCCCTGCTGAAATGTAGACTTTGCTGTATGGCCTCAGTAGGGGAGCCCCCACCCCATTCCTGTAAGTAAACCCCTTACCCGTCGCTCTGTGAGTAAGTCCCAATGAGCTCTGGTTTCCCAAAGTGTAGTCTGGAGAAATTATACCTCACTTTGTTGTTAAGGACCTAGAGAGGAGGGCAGGGTTTGGCACCACTTACAGCTCCCAGAAGGAGTTTTAGCCACAGCGACACTCTGCCAGCACCTGATATTGGGTGTCTTTCTCATTTTAGCCTTTCTGGTGAATGTATAGGATATCACAGATGGAATTTCACTTATAACCACTGAGGTTGACCCCCCTCCATTGAGTTGTTAATGATTCAGGCACTCTCTTATGGAATGTCAGTTCTGAGGCCTTGCCCATTTATCCCTACTGAATTGTCTATCTTCCTCTTATTGATGTAGAGTAAATCTTCATGCATTCTCATGGAATGCATTGAGTTTTATTTTTTTATATCTTTAATGGTGATTACTAATAGACAAGTTCTTAATTTTGTTGTAATAAAATGTTTTTTTTTTACCTTACAGTTAATGTTTACATTTTGTTAAAAATACAGTCTTCCTGAGGGACTAGTGGAAACAGCTCAGTGGGGAAAAGTGCTTGCTGCACAAGCATGAGGACCTGAATTCAGATCCCAACCCATGTAAAAAGCTACGTGCAGCCACTTGTGCCTGTAAACTCAGGGCTGGGGAGATGGAAACAGAAGGATCCCTGGCCAGCCATTCTAGCCAAATGGGTGGTTCTGTAAGAGACCCTGTCTCAAACATAATGTGGAAAATGATAAAGGAAGACACCTGACATCACATCAATGTCTGGTCTCAGCCTTCACACTTATGTAAACACACACACACATAATTATCTTCCTCAATAATAGAACAGATTTCTGTAAATTTTCCTCAGTAAGATTGATCGTTTGGGCTCTAATAGTAAGGCCTCTAATTTATCTAGAATTGATTTTGTATATAGCTTGAGGTTGGAAGCAGTCTCTTTTTCTGCCCCAGTTAGGTTACCATTTGCTACAGTTCCATCAGTCAAATGTTCTGTGTGTCTAGATGTTTTCTGAGTTGTCTGTTCTATTTTATTTCACTATCTGTCAATCTTTCAAGGTGTACCTTGTTAATCTTAATAGCATAGCTTTACCACAAGCCCTTGCATCTGCTAAAACAAGTTCTCCTTTTCATTGCTATTTTAGCTTTTAGGGATCCTCATGATTCTAAACACACAGCGTTAGGGTCCAAGAATTGGGAACAAACCCCACAACTCCACTATGATGCAAAAAATAAAATTTATTTATATAATTTGGCAAACAAAGCGAATCAAGAGGCTAGCAGGGCCGCAGTCCCTAAAGCCAGATCGGGAGACTGCCGCACACTCTCCAGGGTGCAGCCAGCTTTTAAAGGTTCCATAGCTGAGCGGCTCTGTGGGCGAATCCAACCTTGGAATTGGTTGATACAGAACCTGTCTGTCCCTCAGGGATTATTTGTATTGGACAACTCAGACCTTTTCATCGTGGGGTCTTGGCTTGATGCCAGAATGCGGATGAAGTGTTAGCCCCGGAATGTAGTAAGGAGAGGTCTGAGTTTGCTTTGTCCCTCCACAATGCTTCAGTCTCATAAGACACTGGATATTGCTGGGGAAGATGTTGTATAGCAGTTTCTTCCAAGATAAGGCATTCCATCTTGGAGGGAAGCTTGCTGAGATTCAGACTGTTAAAAGGGAATTGAAACAACAGAATGTTCTAACAGGAGGTGAGGTATTCCATCCCCACAGAAGCTCCTTTAAACTAAGGAAGTAAACAACTCAACAGCTTCAAGAAGCCCCTGAAACTCATCAGGGTTTCATCAGGCCCTCTCTCCCAAAGTACATGTAAACCCTAAGGCCTGTGGAGAGACAAGAGAACAAGCTGACCTGCTGGAAGGGGCAAACACCAGCCAAGATGTCTGGAAGAGACACAGTATAACCTGTCAAGCTTTCAAGAGCCATCATCCATGCTGGGATGAGATGTAGTTGTCTTTGAGTCATTTCTGCTCCTGTAAGTGACCCTTCACCCGTATATTGTAAGTAAACCCAATAAAATTCACCAAGTTGGACTTGGGTAGTATCCTAGTTTTGCTGTCTTTGTTTCCCTATCTGGGCTATGTAGATGTTTGTTTGGATCTCCCCAGAAGGAATAGTCCACACAACAGGGGGTCACACTGAGTTTCTATAAACACATAGGAAGAGTTGGTTATTTTCCTACATGGAATCTTCCAATTCGTGAACATGGAACACATATGTTTATTCCAGTTTTCATTCATTCTTCCAATTTTTTCTGTACCAACTTCTTGTACATCCTAGATTCAACTTGTAAATTTATATTCTAATAATAAATAGAAACTTAACTTTATTTTCCATGTGAATTTTCAACAGTATATAAAAAATGTGTTTTGTTTTACTGATATTCTATGCAACAAGCTTATTAAATGAATGTTTTCATTTTAATAATTTATCTTTATTGTGCTACAAACATAACTGGAAGATTTGACAGTTTTACTTATTCGTTTTCATTCTTATAATTTTTATTAATTATTCTAATTTTTCTGCACTGACTAAAGTTCTCAGGGTGAAGTAAATGGCAGGATAGTTTAGTGTTTTTCTTCCCTAAATGAAGTGCACAAACTTGGTTATGAATACACATGCAAAATTATAAACAAATGGGAAAGGGACAGTCCTGGGGGGCATTAGAGGGATTTGATGGAGGACATGATGAGAATACAGTTTTATATGTATGAAATTGTCAAAGAATAAATAAAAGACATTCTATTTTTTTTTAATCTGGATAAAGGGAACTTGGTATACCAAGTATCAGAAAAGCTAATAAATCATGTCAAAGTGGCAATTTCAGAATATCTATTTTTTTCTTATTTGTTTATTGAGACAAGGTATCACTATGCAGCCCTGGCTGGCCTAGAAATCATGGCTATCCTCCTGCCTCAGCTGTCCAAGTGTTGGATTAAAGATGTGTTCTACTGTGTTTAACTGGAAAAAGCACATTCTTGGCCTTGAGTGCTTCTTTTTATAATATCCTCATTCTGTTTCTCTCTCCAAGCTTTGCTGGGCTCATGCACCTGCATAAGAATGGCATTTGTCTTTACTGGCGGGGGGCAGAGGGAGGTTGGGTAACATTTCTTCCTTATGTGTTTGGTAGAATTTATTGAAGAAGCAATTTGAGTCTGGAGCTTTCTTTATAGAACTGCTTTTATTTATGGATCTATAATATTAATAATAATAATAGAACTGTTCATATTCCCTTCTTCTAGAAGTATGTAAATGTTATTAACATATATCACCTTTCTTTATATCTGTCATCCTTCTCTCTTTGTTCTGGAAATATTTATTTTTGTTTGCATTTAACTGCATATGTATTTGTCTATATAAGTATATGTCAGATGTGTGTGGCTGTCCATGGCTGAGAGAAGAGGGTATGAGATACCCTGGAGATGGAGTTAACAGATGGTTATAAGCTGCCTGACATGGGTGCTGGGAACTGAACTTGGGTTCTCTGTAAGAGCAGCAAGCATTCTTAACTATTAAGCCATTTCTCCAGACCCTTCCTTCTTTCTCTTGCTATAAAATTATTTTAATTTACACATTTAAAAAAAAACTAAAAATGGGTCACAGCATGTAGGGGAGAACCTACTACTGTGATTCTGCTAAATGGACATAGCATTAAAGTGACTCCTAATCACTGACTGTTTATAGCCAGACATTATGCATCCCTCTACTCTCACCAGAGCAGTTTCTTCTTGGAGCAGATGGCAATTAACTTGGGGACCCAAAACTGTTCAATGTACAGAGAATGAGAGAATGCAGAGTTCTCAGCCAGAAATGGAACACCTATATCACACCCTTTCCTTCCAAGGCTAGGAGATCATCGTAGAAGAGAGGGGGAAAAAAATTGTAAGAGCTAGAGGTGGTGGATGGTGACTATAAGGAAACAGTGTTTCTGGACACGATGGGGCAGTTGCACACATGAACCCACACTACTTGTGACATCATGCACAAGACCTGTGAAAGCCCAACCCAGACAGAAACCCAGCATGGGTGGGGAAGGTGGGCAAAAAGGCCAGCCCTAACTGAAGATCTGTTGGCATTTGATGGCGGCCGGGAGAAGGAGAATCAGTTTTCATTAAGGGTATAATGCCAGGTGGGTTAACCACGTTCCAGGGGATTGACCCACATCCAAGAGCATTTGGGGTACACAAATTAGACTCAATAGTCTTTAACATAATAATAGAGGACATGAATTTGGGGAAGTGGGGAGTCAGGTGGAGGTGAAAATGCAGAAGGGAGTTTGAATATGATCAAAACACTTTGTATGGAATTCTCAAAGTATTAATAAAAATATTTTTTAAAAACTGAATATTGACAACTTATTACTGTTAGGTGAGGATGAGATAGTCTTCCTAAAGTAAGGGACTCTGGGTAGGCTGACTAGACCTCAGTGGATGAGCCTGCACTGAGGTCACTTGGAGACACTAACTTGAAGTAATAGACCTTAAGAGAAATGAAAGAATGTGTAGATTCTTGGTGGGGAGCTATAGAGGTGCCGGTGGGGAAAGGATTATAAAGATGATTAATACTGACTGAGATGTTCTGTATGAAACGCACAAGGATTCAATAATTTTTTTAAAGCCTGAAACATACCATTGATATTTTCCCAATTCAAAATTCACCATATTGTTGGTATGTAATTTCTTTCTGATAAAATCATAAAGTAGCCTTTCTGCCTAAAGTACACTTTTTAATAGCCCCTTCAGTATTTATACTGGTCTCCTAGTGAGACATTCTTTTTGTTTTTATTCAACTGAAAAATATCTATTTTGGATACATTTTTGAAGAATATATTTGGCTGTGTGTTAGTTGGTTTTTCTCAGTTTGACACAAATCTAGGCATTACCTGGGAAGAGAAACTCTCGCCTAAGGAATATCCTCCATCAGACAGGCTTGTGGACCGGTCTTTGGAACATATTCTTGATTGTTGATAGATGTGGGAAGTCCTAGCCTACCGTGGATGGTGCCATCCCTAGGCAGCTCGGCCTGGGATGTGTGTAGCTGAGCAAGC
This sequence comes from Eospalax fontanierii, assembly GCA_035773235.1. Taxonomy (NCBI): domain Eukaryota; kingdom Metazoa; phylum Chordata; class Mammalia; order Rodentia; family Spalacidae; genus Eospalax; species Eospalax fontanierii. Next base: position 47,484,420 of record CM069529.1, on the reverse strand, counting down.
CAGGGGAAGCAATCAGTAAGCAGCATTTCTCCGTGATTTCTGCCTCAGACTCTTACCTTGAGTTCTTGCCTTGGCTTCCCTAGGTGACTGGCTATAACCTATAAGCCAAATAAACCCTTTCCCCACAGGTTGCTCTTGGTCACTGTGTTTATCACAGCTACAGAAAGCAAAGCAGAACAGGCTTTGTAGAAGGTCACACTGGGCTCTTCACCCAGGGAATCAATTGGTTTTGCTGTGATATATCTAGATGTGGTTTGTTCTTCCTGTCTGTTTTGTTATTTAGCTTGATTGTGTTTCAGCAGGTGTTTTGAAGCTGTGATCCAGCAACTATCCTGTATTTTGGAAAGCTTTCCTTTGTTATTACTTTGAACTTTTGGGTCCTGACTGCAGTCAGTCTCTTCTAACACTCCAGGTGCGTGATTTCATGCCATCCCTCTTTGTCAGAGACGTCCTCTACCTTCTTGTTTTCCACCATCTTTATCATAACCTATCCCCATGTTTCCCTCCAGCACTCTTTCCCTATCTGGGATAAAACTATATCCATTTGATTTTTTTTTTTAGACAGAGAATCTTTTTATCTCAGGCTCACTGTGCAACACAGGCTGGCCTTGGCCTCCCAGCAAGATGCTTGCCACACCTATCCAAGTGCTGGGATTAAAGGCATGAGCCCCCATACTCGCTCTCAGTTGAAGGTTTTTATTGATTGATTGATTCATTCATTCATTCATTTATTTTTACTTTATGTGTATGAGTTTTTGCCTGCATGCATGTAAGTGCACCAATGTGTTAGATAACCTGTGGAGGCTAGAAGAAGTCATCAGACCCCCTGAAATTGGAATTATGGATAAGTGTTAGATGCCCTGTGGATGCTGGGAACTGAGCTTGACTCCTCTGCAAGAGCAACCAGTGCTCTTAACTGCTGAGCCATCTCTCCAGTCTCTATTTTTTCCCTTTTTAAATTAATCTTTTGCAAATTTCAAACAACATGTTTTGATTGTATTTAGACCCCTCCCTTATCTGCAACCCCCTTAACACTCCCACTCAATTTAATTACATATGTGTATATATAGATATATATGTATATATATGGAGAGAGAGAGAGAGAGAGAGAGAGAATCAAATTTGTGTCCCCAAATGTCTCTTTATCCATTGGAGCCTAGTTACCATACTAGGAGTCATACCCTTAAAAGAGACTGACTCTCCGCTTCCCAGTCACCACCTGTTTCCAATAGTTCCTCAGCTAGGCGTGGGGTTTCTTACCTACCTCCCATGTCTTATGCTGGGATTTTTCTGGCTTGAGCTTACACGGTACTTGTGAATGCTGTCACCATTGCTGCGACTTCATATAACTAACTTCCTAGCTGCCTGGAAAACTGTTTCCCTGTGGTCATCTACCTCCTCTGGCTCTTACAATCTTTCCACCACCCCTTCCTCTTATCCGTAAGTTTTTGGAAGCATAATTTTTATATAGGTGTCCAATTCAGGCATAAGAACGCTACAGTCTATTATTCTCTGCACATTGGCCAGTTGTGGATTTCTGTGTTAATCGCCATCTGCTGCATAAGGAATTTTCTTAGATAAGAGTTGGGAGATGCATTAAACTATTGGTATAACATTGTCATTAGGAGGTGCTTTAATACTATATCTATTTAGCAAATGGTATTAGGCTTTCCCTTATGGCCTATGACTTTTCTACCTGCATGTTCCTAGGCTGATAGCAAGTTGCAGCCCCAATTAATTGAATTCTTTTTATTTACAGCTTTCTAAAGTACTGGGACTCAGATCTGGTTCCATTTCAATTTTGTCATTTCACCTTTTATAATTTCCAGCTGATTGGGAAAATGTTCTCCCTTTTTTTGTCTGGTTATTGTACCAAGCGTATTTATGATATTTAATGTCCCTTCTGATCATTTCACTGTCTGAAGTTCATGTAAGTCTGTCTATATTGTCCGTTGCTATGGCTGGCTTTTTAGGGATGCTGCCCAGCTGATGTGCTTTGTCATCATTGACCGTGTGCCAGAAAGTGTTGAAAATGTGTTGGTAAAAATATTTTGAGTCCTTAGATAACATTATGTATCCATGGAGATTTGTTTCTACGTGTATCTGCTGGCATCAACCATCCTAGATCATCATTTAGAGTAATTTCTAGAAGTGAATTTTTTTCTATATTATAGGCAACTTGAAAGCAGATTCATTTGAAGGAAAAGAAGGAGGAAAGACAGGAGGAAGAGGAAGCAATTTCTAAATACAATAGTTATTTAAAACACCCATTAATTTGACAACTAGGGAAAGAAATGAAGATGGTACCCATAATGTGGTGGGAAAAATAAAGTTTCAGGAGATTAAAGAAAGAATATTGGAATATAAGATGGAAACGGTCTGAGCCTGGTGGCATGCACCAGGACAGCTACATCTCAAAACTACAGGTCAGTCTAGGATATATGAGACAGGAGAGAGACAGAGAGAGAGAGAGAGAGACAGAGAGAGAGAGAGATTCAAAATGTTTTCAGAAATCTCGACTTCTACAGGAAGAAAAGATCTCAGTCCGGGAGCATGTGCAAGCTATTCTGCACTCTTCAAATTATGTTTATGTGAAGGTTTACTGCTGCTACTAGTTTCTAATCTCACTTCAGTGGCATAATATTCAAGGCCAAATTTTTGCCTTTTGCTTGTAACTCCAACTTACGTCTTGGAACACTGCATATTACAGAAGCACAATTAATCTAATTGAAATAACTTCATTATTCTTTGGGGACTCATTGTGAATACCAAATCCCAACGAAATATGCATGCATTTTGTCTTGTGAACCTTATTTATCTCATTGATGCTTATGGGAAAAGTTAGTAAGTCTCCAGGGACTAATAAGAACCATAGAACTTATGAGCATTCTAGGGTATGTACACCTGCAGCCCGGGTGTAAGCAAGAGAAAAGAAAGAGAAAATTGTGGTGGCTCTTGGGGAACCTTCAAGTTTGGTAGGGGAAACAAATATGCAGGTGCCAGTTCAGATAAACAAAACCTTTTCCTCTCTAGTTCTTATAAAACATCGACTTTAGATCACATTATTGCTTTCAGTGGTTGCACTGAACAGACATAGCTCTTGTGCAAGTGGTCCTTTGAGAAATCTCGGGATGATGCTATCCCCTCAATAATTTAAGTGTTCTATTATGTGGTAACCTATACTTTACTACTGGGCTTAAAATTTTATATTGCATTCTTTAAGAGCCTGACATTGCTTTGCAAAATAGGCAACGTGAAATACCTTGGAAATACTCTTGTGATGTGTACTGTTCTCTCTCTCTCCTCTCTCTCTCTCTCTCTCTCTCTCTCAGGAAAATATGGTTGTCATGGAGACTGTAGGTTCCAGAAAGACAGAGTGGCATGTAGCACTTCCCATATTCCATATCTATTGTTCACTGTGTTTATACAGAGGACGAGGAACCAGGGGAGCAGAGCATGGAAGATCATGCCTTTAGTGAAGAATTATGCTCTAGGGTTTGGTGCCAGAATCTGGAGCACAGGGTCCATGAGCGAGAAGGGTAAGCACATAAAATCAAGGAGCAACAGAACAAAGCATAGACCAGAATGGGAATCACATGAATGCTGGAGATCTCTGACACCTGCTCCATTCCGGACATTCCAGGTGTGATCTGGGTTTAATATAGAACCTTTGACGAGTGAAATGTTATAATTTCTGAATTCAGTAAGACTTAGGTTTCAATTCCACTTTAGCATTTTGCTAGTGACATGATACGCATGTCAGCCTCCCAGATTTCAGCTTCTTCATCTGCAAAATTAAAATTGATAACTGCATTTCAAAGTTGCTGCCACAGATGACAGAGATAGCACATATAAAATTGCTTGTCACTGTGTTACACACTTAACAGACAACTAATTAATGCTATTGTTCCCTCATAGATAGCATTAAGGTAATATTAGACACTACGGTAGATAATTATTGAATTCTAAGTAGCTCAAGACAATAAAAATTCTTTGCTCATTCATATGAGCTATAAATTTCATTAAGAACTATTATATGAAATTATATTAAACTATTATATGAAACAAAAACTCAATAAAAATATGCAGAATATTATTTGCTCACTGACAACACAGTGCAGTGTAAATACTTGTGTTTAAGCAGACTCCCACAAGAGAACTTGAAGACTGACTTCCCCCTTCTTGATCCTCTCCTCAGTTATCTGTATTCCTTCCATTTGACCAGTGAGGGCAAAAGGTTATAGAGAAGGCATATTCACACCTTATGCCCTCTGGCCCAGAAGTGATACATCAGTAGGTTGCTCCAGGAATGCCGGGATTGGGAGACTCTGAGAACTCTAAAGGCTCTCCATCTTTTTCCAAAGAGACTCATTAAGCTAATTTCCTTTGAATGTGGAAATATGTCCTGGGGAAAAGCAAAGACATTTCTGCCATCCCAAATGTGTTTAAACTTGCTACTAAATAACCATATATATCTTTCCAAGACCATTTACCTGTATAAACATTCTTGAAAGAAATAGACTGAAACAAATTGACTTTTAATATACAGATGTGTAAACATAAGAGATTTAGAGAGAATTATATCTGGCCCTTAAATTTCTATTTTTATAGGCAGGGAACATAAGATTTAAAGAGTTCATTACCTTACCTTCCTGAAGAGCAGGTAATATCCAGTGAGTAGAGAAATAGGAAGAAGGGCCCTGGTCTCTGGGGTCTCCAAGCAGCACTGATTGATCCTCTCCAGGTTATAGCAGCATCTGAGGGCAAAATCAACCTTTACCAATGAGAAAAGCATCATTTCCTTAGGGAACAACTACTGAAAAACAAATTCCAAACTTGAACTCAGGACTCCCCTGCTCCTGACTATTCTTATCATCCCACTGGTCATATCAGGTCTCAATCCAGACATACTCAATTCCCAATCCCCATTTCTGATAGACATTTGAGTTCTACCAGAACTCAGAACTTGGAATTGTATCAGTTCTTTACTGATATTTATAGCACTTTTCTACAGACCTTCAGTGTTGTGAGAGTTAAGATGCAAAAACATACTAAAGTAGCAGACACAACACATGGTACCAAACAGTCTAAAGTACTGGCAGCCACTTGAGCTGCCATTTATAGGAGCTGTGTGACCTTGAGCAATTTAATGTCTCCTTGACTCAATGAAAGCAACTGTACAAAGAGGATAGTAACGTAATCCATACCTTAAGGCTTCAGGGCAGATTCAGTAAGATGATACATAGAAAGCACTAGAACAATATCTGCATTTAGTAAGGTCTCCAAAAATGCCAGCCTTCACAATTACATAGAGTGAACAATCCTAATTGCTATAGCCCTGTCATGAATTCTATTCTGAAGAGTCCTTCTATGGGGGACCACCTCTGGGACAGGACAGCAAACATGGGAGCTCTTCATCACCTACACCTCTTTACATGGGTGACAGCTTTAGCATTGCTATTTGACTATTTCTCTTTAGATGGATTTCCTCCAACTATGGTTTCTGAGTTAGGAGAAAATGGAAACTGCTCCTTCTACCTTACTGCTTTTTAGCCACACTAAGATCATAAAAGTTGCTCCCACCTCTCTGGGCTTTCAGTGCCCCCATCTACCAAATAATAGGAGTTGAAGGGTTGGTGGGTGAGAATAACACCTTTATTTATAACACTAATATATCGATATCCCTTTAGACTTTTCTTAGGAGCCTATATCTCAATGTCAATGGAAGTTAGAACGTGCAGGTAAGGAGAAAGCGAGGATATCAGAAAACTACGGAAAGTGAAGAAGCACATCCAACCAAAGACAAATAGGAATATGAGTGCCCAATGTATTGTATCCGACAAGCCAGTAGAAGCTTATCTCTTCAGACAGAAAAGGGAAGGGCAGATTACTTTTCAACTGGGATAAGAAAGGAAATCTCTCACAATTCTGTGATTTGTTATTTTGCACACCCACTTTAATGTCTCTGAAATGGGAAATTGTCTTACCCACAATATACACATTCCTCTTACTATTTTTTTATAAATGCTGCTGTTGAGTTAATGAGGCATCTTAAAATTAAATATATACCCAAGTCACAGAAAACCATGGCGCATCTGCATGTGCACGAGCACTCTCTATACTTAATCTCATCACTTCTCCACAAGTCCCAGGGATCTTGTATCATTATTACTCCCATACTGTTAGGGAAACTGGAGCTCAGAAGAGTGTGGTTTTCCCTTCAGTTAGCAAAACTCTAAAGATTAAGAGCCAAACCAAAGACTTGCCTCACTTCATATCTCCTACTGTTTTTAATTAACGGTACTAAATCCTTGGACAGAAGAATTTTGAACAGAATAGTACTGCTAGTTTTTCCCTCTATCAAAGGCAAGTGAGATGCTGAGTCTGATTCGCAATTTCACAGGGACTAGTATCTATTGAACCCTTTTACTCTACACAGCAGAAGGTAGGTATTTAAAGATCTCATTGCCATGTGGCCATTGCCACCCCATCTTGTCCAGAAGCCAGTCTCTCATCTACACAGTCAGCTTCATGGTGTGAGCTCTATCTCTGCTGTAAGAGAGCAGCAGCTCTGAGTGCTTTATCAAGTAGGGGATAGTGAGAAGATTGAGTCTGGATACAGACCGACCTATGTTCTGCAACCCAGAGGTACTGGTAATATTTACTCCCCATTCTGTCAATCTCCCCTGACTGTTTTTTAGTTGATTCCTATTGTAGTAGACTATAAAATATTTAGTTCCTGTTGTTGTTATAAATTTCTAGTGTAAATATGTGTAGAATATATTGCAGTAGCAATGACATAATACTGTATAATAGATTTATATATTTTTCTAGAATTTCTCCTGTTTAGTTTTTAGATGTGAGAATTAAATCCCAGAGACACTATGTAACAGATGCTTCTAAGCTTTGAAGTAAAAGTTTTTAAATAAAATTTATGTTTCCAGATACCTAAACAAATATTGTTCTCACTCATCCCATATAATCATGTATTGATTAAAATATAATGGCCAAATGAGGTTACGTGGCTGAAAACTGACTACAGGAGGCATACAATTTTCCTTTGAGAACTGAGGCTTATTCTGAGAAATACTGCTAAGTAGACTGAATAGCCATCCACAACTACTGCCAATATCCATTTGAACTACAAAAGAATACATTATCCAAGATGGCCTTTGTCTTGGCATTTCATTGATAGCCACACAATTCAGAAAATGGAAAAACCCAATGCTAAGAGACTATGAAAAGAATCACATTTCTAACCCCAACACTATGAGTTACAACTCTGGACACTTGACTATTTTAGTCATAGAAGCATCATGCAAGTTTATGCAAAAAAAAAATTTTAAAGGCTTATATGCCATTGCAGAGAAATTAAAAGCAAGCAGAATAAATTATGAGAAGTTAAGAGTGACATATAAAACTTCCTGTTGGGTAATTTAACAAGCTGATATATCATTAAGTGTTGTTACAAGCTTTTCTGGGGCTAGGTTAGAAAGTCAGTCTTTCTGGCCATGGTCCAGGAGTCAATAAAATTTGCATCAAACCACAGCAGTTTTCTGAACAGAAGGCAGTCCAAAACATTTCTTAATAGCATCATTTCTGTATCTTGGCTCCAGAGTGATGATAGGTGCAAATAGTGCAAATAGATTTATTGTATTTGCAAATCTGAAATGTTCAAGGAAGCATGGAATCAGCCCATTCTTGAGGAAGGCCTCAGCAACTGATCTTGAAGATTAAATGTGTAGTTGTGTCTTCAGACCCAACCAAGAGCAAGCATCTTCATTAGATAAGGTCTCCAGGTGAATCTGGTGGTTTTGGATGTCTGCCCTGAATCCTAGGTTGAGCAGTTCAGCAAACATCTACAGAACACTGGGATGTTGGTAAAGGTGCTTTGTAAACCGAACAGGAGATAAATGCAAGGACTGGCTATATTTGATTAGAATACTTTGTAAATAATCCAGGATTGATAGCATAAGTCAAATTATATGTTCTGTGTGAGGCCTCAGCAATAGAATGGACCACAGTGAAAAGACAGAACATCTCAGCTTGAAGATATGGTGAATGAAAAAAACCCACTCCAGTCACAAAAAAGATTAATAAAAAGCTATAACTGGGACTTTTAAAATGTTCCAGATACTTTGAAAAGACAAGATTCAAGGATCATGTACATAGAAGAAGGAGAAAAATTTCACTCTAAATGCAGAGAAAACATTTTCAAAATTAGTGATATATTGTCCTCCTCTGTCCCCTAAAAGGTGGCTAGTTCAAATTTCCTCTGTGGGACTTGTTTGTTTGCTTGTTGCTTGGTTTGCTTTATTTACCATTTTAATAAAAATACACATGAGATTTTGAGAGAATGAAGCCCACTTATACATTACAGGAATAAAAGTTTCCTGAGTCATAATCATTAAAGGTCACAAAGAAGGGATATTAACCAAAGAAGCAAATTATACTATATAATTTCTTTTTCTGTTGACCTCAAGCCTGGTCCAATTTCTCTCTCTGTCTCTGCACCAAGTGCCTTGGGCAGAACTCCACGAAAGTACTAAAAATTGAATGTGCCCATGGCAACAATCAGCCCAAAACAGAAGCCAGCATTTTCTTAGCAATATTCCAATTTCTTTCTCCCTCAGGCAGGTAGTCTGCAGTACTTTCTAACTAGTTATTCACAGAGTCTCTAAAAACTGAGTAAAAGTTACTCACAGTGGTAACAAGCTTTAAACATATCCTTCATTGGCTTTCCTTTCCAGCCTGTCTGATTTTTCTCATTCTTTCTCATGGTTTAAGAGATCCAAGACCTTTGTATTTATTGTAATTAACTGGAGTCTCTACTTCAGAGACTCACAGGTGGCCTCCACCATCCTATTCCTCCACTAAACCTCTGAAGCTCGTCTTCCTTCAGCTGACACCACTCCCCACCGAAATCCTTGTCAACTGCTTCCATAGATTATCTGCCACCAAAACCAGGGAAAAGGCTAAGTGAAAAAATAAAAATCAGCTTGGTTACCTGAATATCCAATATGGTATTCTCTGTGCATATTACATAAAGGCATTGACTGGGGTCAGTCATCCCAGCCAGGGCCACTCCTTTCTCATCTGTAGAGCATTTGTCAGAGAATGTCAGAGTGAATGAGTGTGAGCCAGAAAGTAAAGTTGAATGAGCTGGAGATGGCAGCACAGGCCTAGAAGCCTAGCACTTAAAATTTAGGAGCATAAGAATGGGAAGTTCTAGGCCTGTCTAAGAGAGAGAGAGAGAGAGAGAGAGAGAGAGATCCTGCCTCTTACTTATTCCCTCCTTTATTCACTCATTAAAAGAGTATCTACTTTTAGCCTTGATTGAGTAGCAAAACTAAATTTATTTCTGAGATTTGAAATAAATGTTCAAATAATTAAAATAAAATATATTGAATGGGATTAAAAGCAAATTATACACTGTAGAGCAATTGTGATTAGCAACTCTGATGGTTCAGAGATAGATAGATACTATCCAAACTGAAAGACAAAGAGGAAAAGTATATCGAAAGAAATATCATTGAGGAGCAATGAGACAGCACTTAAAGACCTAACAAATGTGCAACTGAAGGCTGTAAGAAGCAGAGGAGAAAGGGGTCAAAGGAAAGAAAATATAAACAACTAAAGAAAAATAATACAGAACCAAGAAACACATGAGCCTCTTAAAGTAATGTCCAGTAAATCCAGTTGCTGGACAATAGGAACAACGTGAAGGCACGCAGTTAGAGGATGGAAAATCATTTATGGACAGGAGTGAAGATAAGCCGATAGCAGCTTTCTCAACAGAAGCGATATAAACCAGGAGGGAACAGAGAAATGTGTTTAAAGTCACTGCAGGGAAGAAACTGTCAACCCAGAATTCCATGTCCAGCAAAAGCATTTTTTGAACACACGTGTAAGATAACATCTCTTTTAGATATATGATATCTAAGAGCCATTACCAGCAAGCCAGTGCAGGAAGAGTAAGGACTTTAAGTAAAGGAACAGTGAGGCTTTTTAGAAATATTCATTTATTCAAGATGTAGTACTAGAAATATGAAAGACAGGGCTGAACATAAATTTTATTTTAAAATGTCTTTAAACATAAAAGCAAAGAAAAGGTCATGATATATCGAGGATTTGAAATGTAGGTAGAAATGAAATATATCCCCAGGCCAATGAAAAACCCTGAAGAGGAAAAATGGAAGTGTACTTCTGTGAGACACTTAAACCATAGAAAATGTCCCTCTGACATAGTCTGTGTACACTGCATGCCCACAGGAAGCAACTATAAAAGTCAAAAGATCATGATCAAATCCAAAACTAAAGATTAAAGGGAAAATTTTAAAGATAAAGTCTAAAGAAGGTAGGAAGAGGCAAAATGGAGCAAAACTAGGTAGAACAAATAGTCAACCAGAAGAATGGCGGAGTTAACTGCCATCAGAAATGATCACCTCAAGTGCATATTGTATAATATAGCATTAAAGGCATAGCTTTACTGGGGGTGTAGCTAGGTAGTATAGCAGTTGACTCGCATGTACAGGTTACTAGGTTCAATGCCTAGCTCCACGAAAGCACACCAAAGGCAGAGATTCTCAAGCTGAATAGCAAACCAAGGTCCAGGGGTTGTGCTGATCTCACACAGAGAGGCTCACAAGCATGCATGTGCTCACTTATTTCTAAAACAAAATGGGTTAAATGTAAAGGAATGTAAAACACAGACATACATGAAGCAATGAAAAATTAAAGTGAGGACTAAGGAGAAGGCTAGGTAGGTAAAGGACTTGCCACATCAGCCTAAGGAAGTGAATTTAGATCCCCAGAATTAGAGTCCCCAGAAACCATAAAAAAACAGCTGTGGGAGTACATGGGTCTATAGTCCCAAAGCTCTTAGACAAGATGAGAAACAGGAGAATCCCAGGAAGCACTCAGGCCAGATAGCCTACCATATACAGCACAGTGGAAAATAATTGACTCAAACAAGAGGAAGGCTGTCTGCCTGATGACCTATATATGCATGTCATGGTACATACACACCTACACTTACACAAATACACACACACACACACACACACACACACACACACACACCTCTATCCCTCTCCTATCTCTCACAAAAAGTTAAAGAAAACCTGGAGTGACTATACTGATATCAGAGATAGTAATTTTAAAGCAAACATCAACTCAGGTATTATTTAAAGGTGAAGAGGATATAATAATTCTAAATATTAATGCATAATAATAGCAATTATAAACATATGAACCTAAAATGAATAGAACTTGAAGGGGAAATAAACAAACCCGGCAGTTTCTTTTCAACAATTAATGGAACCAGTGAACAAAACTCAGTAAGCACTTAAAAGCCAATTGATAGCTTTACCTGAACCAGACAACAAAGGCAGAATGCATGCTCTCTGTCAAGTATATATGAAATGTATACCAGGATAGATTGTACTATACATTGTAAAACAGTTTTTGATAAATTTAAAAGACTTGAAACAGTATAAGTTTATTGGCTACATAAGAAAATTAGAAATTAATGGGAGAAATATATTAAGAAAAATCCTCAAATGTTTGTACAAGAATAAACTTCAAAATAATTTGCAAGTCAAAAAATTTAATGTATTTTGAACTAAAGAAGTGAAAATGTGACGTATCAAAATACGTGAAATAAAACTCAGGCAGTACGTAGAGAAAATGTGCTGTGCTCAGTTATTACATTAGAATAGCAGAAACTGATCTAAAATTAAAAGAACAGAAAAAGAGAAGCAAATTAAACTCAAAATAATCAAAATGATGACAACTATGACTAGATAAATCGTTCTAAGAGAAAGAGGAATGAAGTTACACAACATCAGGGTGACCAAATTTGGCTCTGTAGAGACTGGTAGGCCTGGCAAAGCTTCTGGGAAGACCACTGAGGGCTGCTTAGGAGAAGCAGGGGCATGCTCCTGTAAATAACTGGCAGTATCCCTTCAGCGTGACTTGGTGCGGTTTTGATTTAGTTTTGTTTGGTGTGGTTTTCCTAAATTTTGTTTCCCTAGGTTTGGTTTGGTGCAGTGTGGTTTGGTGCAGTCCAGTCCCGTCAGGTTCTGTCTGGTCTGTTCTGGTTTGGTTTGGTTTGGTTTGATTTCAGATAAGGTCTTCCAGAGAAAAAACCCATGGAAGCAGCCCAAATCCAAAATTGAGTTACCTTGAGTCACTCTTGCAGGTAACCTCTAATAAACTCTGTCAGTAGTAATCTCATTATAATGCTGAATTCTTTCCTCGGGGGTCTTTCACATCTGCCATTTCTGAATGTTCATGTATGATGAAGCAGGATCTCCAACCGAGCATGTTCTGAAGCCTGAACACTACTACACATGTGATGACCAGTCTTTTGAATATACATTAGTTCCCTCCTTCCCACTCCAAAGCCCCCTTGCTTTTTTAGTCCTGAGAAACCCTGGAGCTAACTCTCCTTGCAGCAGATGTTAAGCCTACCTTTCCCCCTTTTTGTACTTATCAGCTTTGCACTCACCAAGGGGCAAACCTCTCCTGTTCTATTGGCTTCTACTGTCAGGGATGAGCAGTGGGGAAATACTACAGATCTAATAGATAATAAAAAGATAACACAGAAATATCAAGACTTTTTAGGGCAATAGAGTTGAAATTTTAGTTGACCAATTTCTTGAAAATGATCAACTCACTCAACAAGTAGATCAATTTAAAATGTAATACCACACAAAGTTTTCCTGAAAATTAGTGAGGGTTCAATATATAGCTCTCAGTGGAGCTACGTTGTACTGATAACAAAACCCAAGGGATTATAGCACAGAACAAGTAAAAACCAATATCTGTTATGAGCATAAATAAAAACAAAAGTCTTACCAAATACATGGCAAATAGAATCTCAGAATATTATAAAATAATAAGTGGTATATTGATTCCTTTCTCACCGATGCACCAAAATTCCTGACCAAAGCAACTTAGGGAAGGGAGATTTATGCTGGCTCACAGTTTTAGAAGACTTCCATCCGTCATAGCAGGGAAGACATGGTGGCAGGAAGGGCTCAGTTTGTGTCACTGGGAGCAAATAGCATGTTAACTGTTCATATTTGACCAGCCAGGAAGCAGAAAAAGCAAGCCATAACTGAAGATGGGTACAACCTTCAAGGCCAGCCACTAGTGATTCACCTCTACTAGCTATGTCCCGCATACCAAAGGTTCTACAACCTCCCAGCACTACCAGCTGGGGACTGTGAATAAAAGTTCTCAGCTAGGAGACTGGGAAAGGACTGATGAAGTTTGGTTTTCAGTGGGAGATAGTTAATGTCAGCTTTGTGATCATCCTTCCTTATGTCATTTTTATAGTACAGTCTAAGGACTGCATTTTGTTTGCTGATCATCTACCTAGCTTATTAGAACTAACATGTCCTCAGTTCGCCATGAGGCAGGGCTGGTGGCCACTCCAACCTTGCCATTATATAACATCGTTTCTGATAGCCATATGCTACGAGCTGGTCACATTTATTTGAGGAATCTGCCACATTGTTATGGGGGCTCTCATTTCCATAAGAGCATTTCCTGCCATCAGTCCTGGATTCAAAGGAGCACTGACCACTCAGCTTCTTACTGGTGTGGTTCCCTCTTATGAGCACAATCCTGATTTCCTTCTTACCTGCACTCCCCACTGAGCTCACTGTAGAACACAGATAACTGATCACTTTTCTAGTCTTTATATAGTATATTCACTTTAGCATGTCCACTTCTCTGAGCCTTTCGATCCTTTCTAATTCTGCCACGGTGACTTTGCTTTACTTAGTACAGGCCTTACCTTCTGCAAGATTTCAGAAGCCATTCTAGTAGTGTTTCAATGCCATTTTCTATAGATCATAAAGGATATAATTCTCCTTCCATGGGAGGATCCTTCTGAGATAACTAACTCTTCCTTTTCCAGCTTTACTTCCTACTCTCCTTGATTTGACAACCTCAAGATCCAGTACTTTATCTACTCCTGAACTCTGTCTAATATATGGCTATGTAGGAAGATAGATAGATAGATGATAGATAGATAGATAGATAGATAGATAGATAGATAGATAGATAGATATGGATAGATAGATAGGGAGGTCCTACAGCTCTTTTAAAATTCCTTGAGCTTTCAGCAGGCCCCAAATTCCCACATTGGGTAAGGTTGTAATAGTTAACTGGTAGGAGAGAAGATAGCAGCATATCTAAGAAGAAAATGCATTGTCTTAAGCAAATGAACCAGCACCCTTCAACAAGGATGAGTTATATATTTTTTTCATATCCAGGGGTTCATGAAAATCTGAATTTTCAAGATACTTGCATATATTAACTCAGATATCATCATCCTTTTCCTAGCCAGAGCCTGATTTAGATCTAGGAGTTTCTAGGATTGAGGATTCAATATTTGTAGGCATATCAGTACTATAACTAAGTCTCAGGCTTCATTTTCAGCTTATCTTGGCCTCTTGCTTTAAGTATTTGGAATCTCTCTCCTGACTTCATATTTCCCATCTAATAGATAGCTTCCTTTTGCCCTTGTAGCTTAGATATGACATACTCCCCAGAAGATGTGTGTTGAACAGTTGGTAGATCTAATCATTAAGATGTGATTAGATCATCAAAAATTTAATCTATTCAATGCATTAATACATTGATGGATTCATAATTGTATATAATATTATTGAAAGATGATAGAAATCAAAAGGTAGAAGAAAAAGAGGGTCTCTCTCTCTCTCTCTCTCTCTGCTTTTTCTAATTGCCTTGAGGTGAACAGCTTTCTTCCATATATTAAAATTTTTTTGATAGTATGAGATACTATGAACCAAAATAAGTGTTTCCTCCTTTTCAGTAGTTACTTTCAAGTGTTCCTTCACAGCATACGAAGATTAAGAGAGACAGCCTCCCTTCCATTGCCTTCTCCAGTGAGTACATTAATGCTCAAACTGTACTGTTCTTATAATCACTATTTCCCTACAACATCTTATATGCCTGAGATACTGTACCTGCCAGTTCATTTCCTTAAATGCTATTTTATCCCAGTTCAACGTAGGATAAACTATTATTTAACAACAGCTCACCAGGGCCCACAGTTGTTCCTGTTCAGCGCTGACTGACTAGCAAGTGATGCCACACTGAAATCCTAGCTTGTTATCTGCTATTGTTGAGAATAAGGGCTG
This sequence comes from Eospalax fontanierii, assembly GCA_035773235.1. Lineage (NCBI taxonomy): Eukaryota > Metazoa > Chordata > Mammalia > Rodentia > Spalacidae > Eospalax > Eospalax fontanierii. The sequence continues at coordinate 47,469,241 of CM069529.1, read as the reverse complement.
TTTCTCCAATGATGGGTAAGGCAGACACTAATGTCCTTGGTGACCTAAGACAGGCGCTTGTTTATCTAAGAGAAAAGGGGGAAATGTAGGGCTCTGGCCCCTCTGCATGCCCTTTTCTCTTAGGGCTAGGCTCTCATCCAAGAGCCAGCCAAATCTTGTCAGCTGCGACTTCCGAGAAACACATCCTCAGCTGCGATTTCTGAGAAAAACACCCTGGCCCTTAAAGCTAACTGCAACTCCCCTGTACCAATGGTGTGAGACACATCCTGTGCACAGCCCCTTCGTGAGAACCTGAACTTTGGATTTTTGAAAAAAAAACAGTCATTTCCCATACCTTCCCCGCTGGGTGTATGTATATGAGCACCCTGCTTGAAAAAATCAGAAGCTTCTCCACCATTTTGGTGTCTGTGTGTCTTGTGTGTCTCTAATTCCTCAGCCCCTCACTGGATAGACTCGGATACAGTTGTAGCGCAGGCATTACATGCTATGACGAACAACTTCTCAGACCAGTTGTCAGGGTAGACTTCCAGATGAATTTTGTCTTCTACATGAAATTTTACTCGAAATGCTCTCAGGAATAACATGGAAGTAAGCAATTGGAACAAACTTGAATACAGACAGAAAGAAGTTGAAGTACAGAACAGTTGCAAAAATGACCATGCTCCAGGGGACAGACCCACACCCAGGAGTGTTTGGAGAACACAAATTAAACTCCTCAGGCCTTTATAAAATAGAGGACATGAAGTAGAGGGTTAGGAGGTAAGTGATCTGAGAGGAAATGGGAGATGGTGGTCTAAAATGATCAAAATATATTGTATAAAATTCTCAAAGAATCAATAGAAATTGTTTTAGCGGCAGTCCTATGGGGAGCTGTGAAGTTGAGATGTCCTTCAAACTGGTCTTAACCTATAAGAACAGGGTCATAGTTTGTGTACTCATAGTGGCTAGTCTTAAATGGGGGCTGCCCCTAAAATGGTGATAATATTAACTGGCTAAGCTTCTTGGCAAAGGGCAGTTTCTGGGAAGAAACCTGGCTATGAATCACCATCTTCGATATCCCCAGCAGCTGGATGGAGGAATGGCTGCATTCCAAACCTGTGAGCCTGAGAAGGACATAGATATGCTTTTGTTCTGTAACTGACTTCATTTTAGAACAGTTTTTTGGTTTACAGTAAAGAATAGAAAGTACTTACAGTGCCCATATTCCCTGTTCCAGGCAGTCCACCACTCTCAAAACCCGCCTCCAAAGTAAGTAATGCCTTTGTTGAAATTGGTGAACCAAAATCAAGTCACACCATTTTCACCCTCAGTCCCCAGTTTACTTGAGCGGTCACTTTGGGGATTATATATTCTATGGCTCTGAACAAGTCTGAATAGGTACCTGCTGTTTACAGCGATTCATTGCCCTGAAAGTCCCTCATGATCTTCCTCTTCTCTCTTCCATCTCCACCAACCCTTGGCAAACATGGATCATTTTACTATATCCATAATTTTTGCCCTTTACAAAATGTCCTATGGTTGGAATTATCCAGCAGATAAACTAGTCAGATTGACTTCCCTCATCTAGTACTATGTGTTTCCTCTGTGTTTTCGTGGCTTTAGAGCACATTTCTTAACAGCACCAAGAGACATTGTACTGTACAGGCATACCACAGTTTACTCACTTACTGTAGGAAATTTCATTTGCTTCCAAGTTTTGTCAATTATAAATAAAAGTTCTAACAACATTCATGTGAAATATCTCTATGGATATTTAGTACTTTTCAGGATCTGTAAGGCCTTACTAGAATGTATACCTCCAACTAACTTCTCTGCAAAGAAAACAAGTACAATGCAGGAAAATATTATAGGCCAAAACTATATAATACAGCACATCTTTATCAGCAGTAACAATCATAGTATATTTTCTTTTTGATATGACTTTTATGTCTATTTATCAAGACACAAAGATAAGTATAACCGATCAGTAAGAATCTTGATTGAGAATCTAGAAGGCTCAGGGTAACATTAAGAGCAAACATTGCCTTTCTAGAAGACCCAAATTCAGTTCCCAGAACCTATGCTGAGTGATCTCTGTGGGCTCCTGCATTCATGTGTACATACACAAAGACACACAATCAAAAATAAAACTTTAAATTTTTATTGTTTTCATTTTATGTTTATGAGCGTTTTGCCTGCGTGCATACAAGTGTAATATGTTTGTGCAGTGTTCATGGAGGCAAGAAGAGAGGACATCAGATTCCTCTGAATTTAGGAGTTAGGAATAGTAGTCAGCAGCCAAGTGGGTACTGGGAACCAAACCCAGATTCTGTGCAGGAACAACCACTGCTCTTAACTGTTAAGTCATCTCTCTAATCCTAATAAAAATAAATCACTTTTTAGAAAAGAATCTATAGAAAAGATTTCATTTCTCCAATCTCCTAGAGTAATAGTATAACCCACAGAGTAAGAAGAAGCTCAAATAAAGCTATAAGCAATACATGCCTGCAGCATGCCCACAGGATAACTAGCATACTACAGGCTTTAATATTTATGGTCCTGATGAAATAAAGATCCATACCCAACAGAGAAAGCTTCAGGGCTTGCCCCTGAACAGAGAACAAGAGGTGAGCTTCACAGAAAAGAGGACAGCATCTCCTACTCGTGATGAAGAAACGCAGACATCTGCTCAGAAAGGATGCCTCCCTGGATCAGCTGGTAGATCAGAAGGATATACCAGCAAAATGTCCAAGAAGGACAGACTAGCCACTAGAGAAGCCAGAGGAAGCAGCTTGGAATTCCATTAAGTGTAAAAGTGGCTATCCTGGGAAGGCATGCATTCTAGCGAAGAGGGAACAGATCAGGAAGAGTCATTCCTTGGAGATGTGGTAATGAAAAAAGGTTATAGAATGAGAAGACACTGTCAACTGTGTGTACACAACAAAGGAAAGTTTATAAATAATTTTTCAAATATGCAAAAGTGGGAATTCTTGAACAAAGACATTTAGGACTTATCCCAAATCCCTCAAACTTTTCACACATGTATGACCTGCTGCTTGTCCAGAAAATACAAGATCCCATGGCAAAATGTGTATGAAACCATTGTAATTAAAAAACAGTGAACACCAATATTTTTCAGTTCATTATATACTCTATAAACTACGTACAGTTGAGCAAAAAATACAATATAGCCGCATGAAATAAATTAAACAAGCAATGGCCAATGTCAGATAACACAGTGAGTTTTCAATCCAAACATCAGAAACCTAAAATTCAGACATTTGTAGAAAGTGTGGGTGATTATCTCCTGTACCAGAATGCACACATTAACTAATAAGCGACGACTAGAGGGGGTGCTGAGGTGTCTAGTAGTGAAAACTGAACGGAATGGAAGTAAGTCAAAGAGAAGAAAGGTGGAAGAGTAATGCACAAATGTTCCATGTTCTGACCAGGTGACTGTGAAGAGAGAGATGAAGAGAGTAGTTATCAATGTCTGGACCTTTATATTCCTAGTGTATGCAATGCACACACACACACACACACCACACACACATACACACCACACACACACACACATACACACCACACACACACATACACACCACACACATACACACACACATACACACCACACACCACAAACATCACACACAACCACACATACAACACATACTCACACATACCACACATACATACCACACACACATACACACACACATACACACCACACACACCACAAACATCACACACAACCACACATACAACACATACTCACACATACCACACATACATACCACACACACACACACACACACACCACACACACCACAAACATCACAACCACACATACAACACATACTCACACATACCACACATACATACCACACACATACACACACACACATACACACCACACATACCACAAACATCACACACAACCACACATACTCACACATACCACACATATATACCACATACATACACATATATACTCACACACATACACACACACACACACACACCCATGTCTAACGCATTCATGCCTCCTTTTACAGGGTTCTGTCTTGTCTACTTGGTGAAATGGGTTAAGGAAAAGTCTTCTCCAAAAGAACATTCCTATCTTGGCAGCTGCCTGGAAAAGAAGAACAAAGATGATTCTTAAGAGAAATTATCAAGAAAAGCTGAAGAACCCCAAATGCATTCTTCTGTCTATTGGAGAATTCTTCCCATCAAATGATTCCCGATCATTGTAGAAGAAATGCACAATCCTGAGGACATTATTCTCTTGATCTCTCCCTCAGAGGATGCTAGAGCAGACTTATACCTTGACCAGAGAGACAGCAAACCATTCACAGGGCACATGCTCACAAATGGTGCTTCGTAAGTTAGTGCCAATGATCAGATTAAAAGCCAGCACCACCCATTCGTGTTCTGTCCATAGAGAGTCCTATCAAAGTTACTGGCTTTTTTTCAGCTATCCATCTCTGGGTCTTCTTTATTGTTTATATGAGCTACTCTGCATCCCTTGGTGACAATATTTGCCTACATAAGCCCAAAATTAGGTTTCATTAGGGGTAATAGTAGTCATAAACACAGCAGCTACAACGTGTACAACTGGTAAAGTGTGCATGAAATATGTCAACTTAAGCATCTGCCTAATTTTGCATTTACATATTAAAAATTCTACTGAAAAACACAGTAATTTTGTGCTGTTAGTATAAAGAAGACTAAAAGCAGTTACAAGGTGTACAATGTCTCTTGTTGATAAGCATTTTCTTTTTCCTTTGCAAATTTGCTCCTATTTTCTCTCAAAAGAGCATCTTCATTATATTTCCAGCTAACACTGCAAAGGTGGGATGGCACAAAATGATGCATCACAAACTTAGTACTAATGTTGCATTTACATATTGTTTATCTAACCCAAATCGTGTATTTCAAATATTTAAATGTCTTTTGTTTGTAATCTCCCTTGTCTCCTTTTAACTTGTTCCGTACACAAGAAAATTCAACAGTATCAATAGGTACTTAGGTCAGTGATGTCCTGGTCTTGGAAATTAAAGCGACATTGGTCTCTCCATCATCACAGAAGGTAGTGGGAGCTGGAAAGGTATTCAAAAGGTGTGGACAATGTCCATGAGCAAAAAGGCTTGGTCAAACCCTAGTAAGCTTTGGAGATAAGGAACATGAATCCTAACTGCAGTGGGCACCATATCTGTGAATAGAGCAACGTCTCAGATGACCGCCATTGTCCCCCCAAGCTGATATCTAGAAAGTAACGGAATTTCAATAGAACCTATACGGAGAGAATGCTGGTATCTGCCCAACAGCAGAAAAAGAATCACTTGGTACCAAAGAGACCATTGGTTCCTTTAGGTCTCAGGTACCAACACCTGACTCTGCTCAGGTAGCCATCTTCCCATGGTGACAAGTTCATGTAAAGGTATACACAGCATATCAGTTCTTATAAAATCAGGGCTCAGATTTCAGCACAGAGATTTGTTGCAAGTGAAACAGAATACAAAAGAGCTCAGGAAATACACAAAAAAACTCATGAGCACCAGTATCATAGACAAACATTAGGACATTATTTCAATATTTCTCAGTCTACAGTAGAGAAAAGAGCTTCTTCATGTTTGTGACTTTTTACATGCTTTATCACTCCCACAATCTAAACAAATCAGAACGGTAGTCCTTGCCCCTGAAACAGAGTCAAAGAAACTGGGACAAGAGGTCAGCAAAAGGCAAGAAACTGTTCTGAGTCATTTTCCTCTTAAAAATATGTCACACAAAGTTGAGTGTCTGACACCCATATATACTCACTTATGATACAAAAATGCTGTGGCACATCCTAATCTAACTATGAGGATCCTGAGTAGGTAAGACAACCCAGACCTCTTCCTTGAGGCAGTTACTTGCCAGTGGGAGAAGGTAAAAAAGAAAACAAATTATCTCAAACACTAACAAGCACTTGGAAGAAAACAAACTGGACGACAGAAGGAAAAGAAACTGCAAGATCATGTAAGGGAGGAGTTGCTGAAGAAGATTCCCCAGAAGATACATCATTTGATCTGAAAGGTCAAGGAATCTAGCTCTGCAGAAACCAGGGAAAAGAGAGGTCAGATAGTTGAAGCAGTAAGGGAAAAAGCCTCAGGTGAGAGGGGAAAGATGATCCCCAGATAAAATGCCTAAGGAGGGAACATGAAAGGTCAGAGAAGCATATGACTGGGAGTTGAAATTTTATTCCATGTTTGATGATAAGGCTGCAAAAGACTTACTTAAAAGAGTTTTAAAGTAAGAAACATTATTCTTACTGTTGTGAATAGAAAGATTTGTAAAAGGAACAAGGCTTTAAGTTCAGAAACATCAGTTGTTCACATAAGAGGTAATGGTAACTTGGACCAGAGCATGGATGGTAGAGAGAAACGGAGAGATTTGGGGTGCACTGACTTAAAGTGAAATTTGCCAATGGCGAGAACAGGAATGAGGGACAAGAAAGGATCGAGGCTGAGGCCAAGACCTCCATATTTGGATTGAGTGACAATGCAGACAGTAATATACTTTCATGAAATCCTGAACGAGGCAGGTATATAGAGAAATTGTGAACTCTATTTCAATGTTTTATAAACATCCACCAGAGAAAGTCAAAAGAACAGTGGGACAGGAGGATCTGCGGTTGAGTGCACATGTGAGGCCTGGAGACACGGGTTTGGGATTTATCAACCTGCAGATGGAATTTAAAGTCTAAGACGTAGATGAAATCTCCTTGAAAGATTTTAATATGGAATAAAAGAGCAGCCAAGACAGAGCCCTAGAGTCTGCTTCACATGGGAGTCAGAAAGAAGACTAGCAGAGGCCAGCACAGGAGGGAAGGAGCACGCTGCTTCAGGGAGGAAGGCGAGGAGTCTCTGAAGCTCTGGTGCAGAGAGGAAGAGGGTACGATGAGTGTGCCCTGTAGACTTAACATGTGCTAGTCTGAACAGTTTCAGTGAGGCACTGGGAACAGAAACCAGACTGGAATAGAGTAAAAGGTAAATCGAAGGATAAGAAATAAAGAGAACCAATACCTTGCTGAGTGAGAAAACAACGAGTAGGGCAGAAACTGGACCAGTCTGGATGGAGTGGCCCAGCCCAGCCCAGATTCCTACAATATAAAGCAGGCTCCCCTGGTCTTTAACACCCGGTAACCCTTGATAACCAAGACAAGCTCCACACTGACAGCCTAGCTTCAGAGAACGATTCCACCGAAATCCTGCCTCTTTTCTTTCGTTGTCACCCAGCACTCGAGTCTGTACTACACTTAGGCTAGAATGGTCTCCACCCTATCATCCCATTCTCTTTCGAGCCTCTCCTCTGTTTCTTTTGTTCAAGTTCAGTTCAGTCTTGAGGGGAATTTTTCAGTCTACTTGCAGTTCCCACTTGTCTGCCCTGGGTTTCTCTATCTGCACTTCTGCAATGATCTCAGGAGGGGTCTTCTCATTGCCAGTTTACTTCCTGAAGACAGAGGCTGTTCTGTTTCCCTTTCTCTATGTCTTGTAACTAGCACAAGTGTAGGTGAGATACACAAGCCTGACCACACTCATTATCAAAATAACCTGAAGCCCTGTACTGCCCCTGTTTTAACTAGAGCTAGCGTACATGTTGATGTATCCGAACTCTAGCACCACTCCTTTTCCTCCCCATCTTCTGCAAAAGACAACGCCCAAGGTAAACTAAATGGTAAGTCAGCTAAACAGAAGTAGAAGACACTGGTGAAGGCTTAGCAGAATCTCAAGACTGAGGACGCACATCTCAATTCTTCGTTTCTGAAGCTGGGTGTCATTCTCCTTTTTTATACAAGTTCAGTAATCACAAAGTCTGTATTTCTCAAAAAACCTGAAGAGAGCTCTGTAAGAACAAAATGGTTAAGGGTATGGTCTTTATTTTATTTGAAGTGAAATCCAAGCAGGTAACCATGATCTCAAAAGGAATTTAATCTTCTTAAAATGATTGACAGGAAAAAGAATTTGTTATGCCAGAGTTACTTAGAAACCCCAAGAAATTTCATAATCCTTTCTGAATAAAATACTCTTGATTGATGTATTTTTTAGGTGTTCTAGAATGTCCTCTACTTCTGAAGATGCTAGTGAGGATAAAACCATGAGAAACAGAAGACAGGGAAGGCACCAATGTAGGACAGCCTTCTGTAGGACAGCATCTCCTCTGCCTGTGCATGAGGGCTACATGTACCTCCAGGAAAACTTGAGGACTTTGCTGTCTGCTCTCTGCTGTATTCCCGACACCACCTTAGCTACTTGATCAGATCTATTTCAGGCTCTGTCTCTCGAACCTATTGCTTCCTCTCCACATCAAGCTCGTGCTAGTCTCCACATACACCACCCAGTCCGGTTCAGCCCACCACCTCCTTATACCAGCCATACCTCTGCTCACAAGTCAACATTGCCTCCCTACACGAATTTATCTGCTACTAGAACCCTTCTACAGTCTAGCCTTCCTTGTTCCTGGCAATTCCATTTCTCAAAGACTTGAATAACTGAAAGGGATCAAAGAAGCCATTGCTATCTGAATGCAATCTCTTTCCATGCTATTTAGTCATCTCCAGAAAAACTTCAGTAAGAACAATGAGAAAGAGGTATCATGAAGGCTGAAGGATAGAATTCTAGAAGCCACTTTTGTCAGACAAGCATCCCAGGATGTTCAAGCTGAGAGTCTGCTGGGAGCGAGGCAGAAATGGGTGTGGCTAAGAAGGCTATTTTATTCTTAAGGTCAAACCCATACAAATGTAGCTGGTTCTACTGTCTCCAAAGAGAAAGGTGAAGATACAAGCAAGAATGTCAGTTCGAGGGTCAGGTCAGATGCCAGGAGAAGTCCAAAAGATCTATAAGTTGAATGTGTACTTTAGAATTGAATAGCTACATGTATGTTGAACATGGGAGCAGACAGGGCTTACTCTCCGCTGACCTTATTCCCATACCTTCCTCACCAGGGGCCTAGCTGCCCTGTGTCCAGAGCTTGCCTTTGGACTTATTCATCACCTGTCTTCATAAGGCCCATTATGAATCTCTGCTCAAGAAAGAATTTTCTTACCTATCCAAAGGGATGGGGCATCCATCACCCTATCAATTCCAAAGACATTTTAATGGCTTCTTCTTGCCATTAAATTTTAATTGATTTTTTCTTTTATTAACATTTTTCAATCAGCATACAAATGATAGGTTTCATTATGCCATTTGCATGCATTTATATAATGGTATTTACTCATTTACCACGCCCATTACAATCTCTTGTCTCCTTACTTCTTTAACAGTCTGCTTTGACAGCAATATATTGAACCTTGTATATCTGGTGAGTAGACCAAAGAGAATCCTGCTTAGGAGCTACATAACCTCTGCCTGCTACTTTACACAAAACAGTTGCTGTGGAGGTTTGAAGGAGAATGCCCTCCATAGACTAAGTATTTGGACATTCTTGTCCCCAGTTACTGGCACTGTTTTGGGAGGTCTTAGAAGGCGTGACCATGTTGGAGGAAACAAGTCACTGGGGGTGGGCTTAGAGAGTTATTAAGCCTTGCTGGATCTCCAGTCACTCTCTGCTCCCAGTGTCTTGTTGAAGATGTGAGGACTTAGCTGCTGCATCTATTCTAGCCACCTCTGCTGCCATGATGAATCTTGATTACTGATTGATTGCGAAAGACCCAACCTACAGTAGGGAGAACCGTTACCTAGACTGTGTAAGTAAAGAGAATTGCCAAATAGGAAGCAGGCGGCACAGGAGCATTCCTTTCTCCCTGCTCTTGGTCTGTGGATGCAATGTGACTAGTTGCTTGAGTTCCTGCCTTGATTTGCCCACAATAATGAACTATAACCTGGAATTTTAAGCTAAATGAACCCCCTTTCCCCTAAGATGCTTTTGATCAAGGTGTCTTATCACAACAACAGAAACAAAGTATGAGCATCTTAGAAGCAGGTCTTCCAATTGCTATTTGTGTGTACTCAACTACGTATATTATAGAGCCCTTCTGAGGTTTCTTATCCATACAGTGGAGATGATGGAAATCAACTTACAGGACAGGTTGTAAGGAAGGCACATATATGAAATCAATTAGACAATGAATTTGTGGTGTGCGCACACGTATGTGTGCATGTGCATGAACGTGTGCAGATGCATGAGTGTGTGTGCGTGAGTGTACATATGTATTCATGTGCACATATGTACATGCTTCTGGAGGCAAGAGGGTAATTTCAGCTGTCATTCCTCTGGTGCTATACACCTTGTTTTATGGGACAGGGTATCTAATTGGCCTGGACCTTGCCAAAGAGCATAGGCTATGTGTCCAGCAAAGTCCCAGGACACTCCCTGTCTCTGCCTCCCCAGTGCTGGAATTATAAGCATACACTAACACACCTGGCTTTTTTAATGTGGGTCCTGGGAAATCAGTTTCAGGTCCTCATGTCTACAGTGCAAGCATTTTACCTACTGAGCTATCACCCCAGCTGCAGGCAATGAATTTAAGAGTTATTTCACTGGGGCAGCCACACAACCACACACACATTCATTTTAAAGGTATATACCACTATAAAGATATAGTAATCTAATACATGTGTGTATGTGTGTGATTATATGTATTCTAAATAAATTAAAATCATTCCACAACATGTACTCAAATGACTGACTACTTGAAGTAATTTATTTGAGGTGTAATAGCATCCAGAGTCCTAACATAATATTCTCAAAATCTTATAAGCGTTTGTCCTTAGGATCCCTACAGTTTGTAAATGCTGATACCTATCTTTTCTGAATCATTTCCCCTCATCTGAGGAGACCATGAAAAGAAAGATTTATCCTTTATTCATAGTTTCTAAGGATTTTGTATTTTGTTCTCTAGATCCCAAAGACTCATTTTACAAAAGATATAATGACAGATTTTTAGCCAAGGAAGTAGAATGTATCATGAAAGATATAAATTTCCATATCTTGCACAGAGCAAAAAGAAAACTCTATCTCATTCCCAGTAAATGGCCTCAGAACAAAAACATATAATGCTTAGCATGTGGCATATTTTGTAAGTTTTAACTCTTCTCCACAAAACTAAGCACTTTTGGTGATAAGGGTATTACCTAGGCATCATCTATAAGAATCTGCAAATTATTTTGCTGACATTAAAACATTATTAGTTATAACAGTAATCATATTCTCTTAGAATAGCAAGCACCAAAATTCAAGTGTAAATTGCCAAAATTGTCATAGACTTCAGCTTCAGAAATACCCATTGGTAAATGGAGGACATTTACCAATAGTAGCAATTTTTTTTAGAATAAAAGAATTAGTATTATTAACTTCCAGAAAAATTACTCCCTTCTTTTTCTTGCAAAGTTCTTCCCTAAGAGATTTGAAGATAAAAGAAAAGAATGATCCTAAAATAGCTGTATCAGCATAAATATGCTGTATCTATATATTTTTGTCAATTGCTGATGGTTCTAGAAGAAAGAAGATGAAGAAGCCTGTCAACTCAGTGGACAGAGCAGAGGGCTGGGAATGGGCTCAGGAGTCCTTGTTCTAAACCCAGACAGACTCAACTGGGAATCTGGAAATTGATTTGATACAAATATAATGTAAATTCCTGAAATCCGGTGGGGGGGAGGAGCTGTGGGGAGGTGCAAATGGGGGAGGGGCATAAAGATGATTAAGATGTTTTATATGAAATAAACAAGAAAATCAATAAACAATTTTAAAAGAAATAAAATGTAAAGATAAGAATGGAACTTTTGAGATAAAATGCTTTACAGCTAGGAGTGCCACTCAGTAATGAACATTCCCCTGCATATGGGACACTCTGGGTTCTAGTCCTAGCATCACCTATTCTTTTGGAATGTTTGGGTGAGGGCAAGGTTGCCAAAATTACAGGAATTAGGCCAACAGGAAAGATGTTTTAATATCTAATATTTATTTTCATATATAAGTACTAAGATAAGTCCTTAGCTAGTTATTTGTATAAAGAATAAACAGTCCTTGATTAAAGAAAAGAATGCACAAATATTGACGATTATGGAACATTTTGCCAGATGCTTTACCTACATACTATTAAGGCATTTTCACAATTACCTGTGAAATTTATGCTGTCATTCCTACTTAATAAATAAGGAAATGGTGCATGAAAGAACAAAGGAAGTTGTCCAAACTGTCACACCAATAAACAGCACAATTGTGATTGGAACCTGGATATTACCACACCTTCCCTTCACTCAGCAGGCTGCCATGATTCTCTTCCAGAGTCCAGTTCTACAAGAAAGTCAGAAATGAGCCATGCTCAACCTACAGAACCTGTAATTCTACCTACTTTTCCTCCTACAGCTGTCTAAAATTATCATGAAGGAATCAGATATGATATAGTATGAAAAGTACCGGGCTTACGGGGCTGGAGAGATGACACAGCAGTTAAAAGCACCAGCTGCTCTTGCAGAAGACCCACGTTCAGTTCCCAGCACTCACAACTGGGATAATTAATTATTTATTTAGCATGTATAAATGTTTTGCCTGCATGTAAGTGTACCTGTGTTGTGCAGTGCCCTCGGGGGACAGAAGAGAGCATCGGATCCCCTGGAACTGGAATTATGGACAGTTGCTAGCCATCATGTGGATAATGAGATTCAAACCCATGTCTTCTAGAAGAATAGCCAGTGTTCTTGAATGCTGGGCTGTCTCTCCAGTCTCTTAAATAAATAGTTAAATAAATAATAAATAAATGGATGAGAAAAAAAGTACTGGACTTAGATTAATTACAAATAATTACAACTCAAATCCAGACTCCAGTATTCTATTCTGTAAAATGGAACTCACAGTTCCTCCCATATGATACAAACTAACCATTGCATTCTAAAAATGGTCTAGTGTCACCAAGATTAAAATAAGATAGAAGTATTTTATAGAAGTGAAATTAGAATTGGTAGTTGTACATACGCTTGAGTCACTGTTGTGATACAAGCGGTTGTCACCCAGAAGGACCAGTCACAGACTTTTCATCTCCTCTGATAGTGAAAATAATTAGTTAATTGATTAAATAGTAACACATTAAGGTCACACTAAAAAATGTCACAGTTTGAGACTAAAGGACAACCCAGATTGTGTCCTACAATGGTAGAGATGTGGCTGCTTGATGGGAATAGACCAGGACCACATAGCTCATCTGGGTCCTCTTCCTTGTAGTCTCTTAATTACTTGCTAGATTGTTAAATCCTTCACTTTCCTGGAAATTCATTTTCCTTCTATACACTAATGTGTTTGGACTCTTTTCTCTTTATCTATGGTTACTTGATTTCAGTGTGCTCCTCAATCCATTGACTGGAGTCCTTTTTTGCTGAACTAGGATAGAAACTGTAGGCAGGTGAAAAGAAATCCTTCCAGTACTGGTCCCTGGCAGGTTTTTCATTCCTTGGCTTTTGACAGCAGCAACTGGAAGCAGCAGAGATCCAGGACCAGCAGCTTCTGGCACATCTGGAACAGCTGTTGCTGATGTCGCAGCACATGTAACTCTCTTTTCCACTGGTTTGTTCTGCTGATGTCTTCATGGCCCCTCCTTTGCCGCAGTCATTCTTGTGGCTGCTCCCGACAGGTGCGATCTAACTGCTGCTGCTACAGTCCCGCCTCTGTCACTGCGACCCCACAATGCTGCCTCTGCTGCTACAGCACCACTGTCTTCTGATTCTATCATCCTTCTTTATTTGCTGCCTAAGCCCACTCTACCAATGATGTGTATCAAACTAAGGCAAGAAAAGACCACTCAAAATTACTCTTTTCCTGGGCCATTGTAATGTTGCAATTCCAGAGGTGGTAGCACAGGTGACATCTCCCAGCCAGCTCACAAACTAAGCTGAACAGTCAACTTACATCAACAAAAAAAGAGATGTTTGCACCAATCACCGCAGACCACGCCATCAAAATAAAGTATTTATATCATTAATGGCATTGCTCATGTTGCACAAGTGACAAGAGTAACTTCCAAGTCACCAGGGAAAGTTCTCTCCCCATAGCCTATGTGGAAGTCATTGCAGGGAAAGTCTTGTACGAACTGTTTGAAACAATTGTGGCTGGGGCTGTATCTTAAAGAGCCAGAGCTATTCTTCATCAGCAAGCAGCTACAATTATGATGGCGCTCACTCAAGGAATCGTGAATATTCAGAATGGCCAGTGGTGGCATAGGGTAGTCCAGCTCGGTATTTGACTGACGGTTTTTTGTGTAAGGCAATCATACACTGAGCGTCTAACAGCTGTTAATAAGGAAGTCAAATTGCCCCACCTTCCACAATTTTTTGCTTATTCACAGAAAAACATAACATCAGAAGGACTTGGTATAGAAAGAATTTGTCATTAATGTTAATAGTGATTTTTGACATTGTTTAACAATGTTTTAATAAGATTTAACACTTGTTCGGTGCCTGAAGGAGAAGTGGGTCTTGTTAATAGTCTTACTATATATTTAATATTTATTTTATTTTTTAGTTATATGTCTATGTGTGCATATGTGGGGCAGGAGTATGTGTACATGTGAGTACAGGTACCTGCAGAGTCCAGAAAAGGACATGAGATCCCTTGGATGGAACTGGAGTTACAGACAGTTGTGAGCCACCCAACATGGGTGCTGGGGACTGAACATGGATCTTTCAACGAGAGCAGTCTCTACACTCTTAACAACTGAGCCATCTCTCCAGACACCATCCTACGTATTTTTAAGTGCAAACTTCTGCTTAGCTTTAGCAAATGTCTTTTCAGCATCGATTGAACCACTCAAATGTTTTTTTTCATTCTTTTATTTTCCATGTGTAATAAGGTGTGCTGATAAGTATTTCTGACATTAAACCATCCTTGTATTTCTGAAATAAACTTCCTTGACACAGTATGTTATTCTTTAGTCTGTTAGAAATCTGTTTTCATTTTTATATTTAACCTTGTAACAATTCTGTTTCCAACACTGATCTACTATTTAGTTTTGTCTCCCTTTATTTTACTGTCTGTTTTTATCAGGATTCACAATTACTACCACACACCCAGATTCTTCTTTTAATAATATAATATTTTGTATTTAGAATTTCATTCATGTACATAATGTATTTTGATCATATTCACACACACACACACATACACACACAAACACATACACACACACACTTCACCTTCTAACTGCTCCCAGATACTCCCATGTACACATGGACATATAACTAAAATCCAAGATCATATAATTAATATTACAATCCTTGGTTCTCTAAAAATTAGATAAGACCCACCCGTGAAATCATAGCATCCTTATAGTTTTTCTCATTTTTATTAGTTCTTTGAGAATTTTATATACTATATTTTGATCATGTTCATCCGCCTCCCACAATTCCCCCAAGATCCATGCCCCCCCTTGCCTACCCACTCAATTCTGTGTGCTTACTTAAAAAAAAAAAATAAAGTCTAATTTGTGCTGCCCATAGACTCTTGGCAGTGGGACCTTCCTCTGGAAGTGGCCAACCCATCAGAGACCACCACCTTAAGGAAAACTGACTTCCTTCTCCCAGCAGCTTCAGTGGCCAATGTCTCCTCCCCCAGAGGTGGGACATGATGCTCTCTTCCCCTTTCCATGACAGGGTTTTGTCTGCCTTCGGCTTGCACAGGTCTTGTGCATGTTTACACAACTACTTTGAGTTCTTCTGTGCAACTTCCCTGTTGTGTTCAGAAAATACTGCTTTAGTGTAGATATCTACCAGCTCTGGCTCTTGTACTCTTTTTCCCACTCTTCTACCATGATCCCCTAGGCCTTAAGAGTAGGGGTGTAATGTAGATATCTTGTTTAGGGCTGAGCACTATGCAGTTTCTTATTCTCTGCACACTGACTAGCTGTGGATCTCTGCATTCATTCCCATCTACTACAAAAAAAGAAACTTCTCTGATGATGGTTGAGAAATGTACTAATCTATAGGCATAACAATAAGTTATTAGGAGTTGGTTTACTTCTTTGTTCATTTAGCAGTAGGCTTTTGCCTAGGGTCTATGACCTGTCTAGCCACAGGTTCATGGCCCGAATAATGGTGCCAGGTATGGGTTCCATCTTTTTAAGCAGATCTTAAATCCAATGAGAAACTGGCCAGCTACTCCCACAGCACTCATGTGGCAGTGGCCATGTCTTGCCAGGCTAGTGGTTGTTGTAGCTCACAGGGTTACCTTATAATGGAGATAATATCTTTCCTAGATACATAGTATAACAAAAAGCGGATGCCAGGAGTAGGTTATCTCTTTTTGAATATTGTCCAGTGAGGCCCTTAGAACCCCCAAACAGTATAGGGTATTTTCATTAATCTTTGCTACCCCCAGAACCTGGCAGTAAGACCCTACTACTGAAAACACTACATACCTGAGTCAGAGAAAATGGAAAAAGGCAAGCTGGTACTGACCTCAAAGCTTTATCTCTACTATCTAGCTTTCATCGTGCTGGAAGGTACTATGCATGCTACTAGAGGGAAAAAGCAGTCATTACCCAACCGTGAACCCTGCAAGCCAGGGTTTTTGAATCATTGAAATAGCTAAAGTTTTTTTTTTTTTTAACCGTTCCAAGAAAATACCCATTCTGCTATTGTGGTTTCTTTATCATGTATTCCCACATTTATCTGCAATATTTTGTCTTCCTAGTTTTTGTTACATTTTCTAACCTTTTTTCAGATGGGCAACAGTTCTAGACTAGAGAGTTTCTTGTCCATTTTTAAAAAGCATTTTTGAGGTAATAGCTTTTCTATTGGGTGCACACTAAGCTGCGTCTAATAATTTGAAGAGGAAGTGACTGTTTTCCATCTGCACTCAGAAGCTTCACTCTCCACTGGCCTAGCTGTGCACCCCAAACTCTGCCTTCATAGGCTGTTTACACAGAGTCTCTTGGGGGGATAGTTGATTCTGACTAATGGGAAGCAGTAACAGGAAATCAGAGGAAAGAAAACACGTACAACCCTCTTCCATCCTCTCCATCTCCCCTTCGAGCCTCCTGACAGTTCCTACAGTGGAAATCGCGCTACTGCCTTTAAATAATATTTGTCCTTAGTTTCAACACATATTGAATTCTTCTAAACATTTCCTCAGCTTATCCTTTCAAGTTTGATGTGTAGACAGTATATAGGTGTTGCGAATCTTGATGGACTTCCTTGACTTTGCTTAAAACTCTATAAACACAGTTGGCCTCTATCTATTGATACAGACCGATAGATGAGGGGGTGGATAGATAGCTCTCCTTGGCATCAAGCAACCACAGGTTGAAATATTGTTTTAAATGTTGCATTGTTGCTGGTGTGTACTATATGATAGGACAAACATGGTTGTATCTCCACTAAACATATACCTTTATCTTGTCATTGTTTCCTAATCAATACAACATAGCAACTATTTACATAGTATTTATAACATATTAGGTAATGTACATAAGCTATAAATTATAGTAATCTAGAAATGACTTTAAGGATATGAGAAGATATGTGTACGTTTCATAAAATATGAAACCAGAACATCCTTAGGTTTTGATGTCTGTCGGATGACCTGAAATTACTTAAGGAGAGTCTTTTTCATTGGAACACCTAAATGGAGATCTGTTTCCTACTGGGACTGACTGGTAAACCATATTTA
Source organism: Eospalax fontanierii (assembly GCA_035773235.1). Taxonomy (NCBI): domain Eukaryota; kingdom Metazoa; phylum Chordata; class Mammalia; order Rodentia; family Spalacidae; genus Eospalax; species Eospalax fontanierii. The sequence goes on along the minus strand of CM069529.1, from coordinate 47,451,625 downwards.
TTGTTCTTTAGATAGTTTAGTTTTTTAAAATTAATTTCTACTTTGACCCAAGATTTAAATATTACTTAGATGAGCATTTCTTAGTTTCAAAGTTTAAGACACCATTATTTGCCATATTTTAATTGACTAGTACAGACACACATACACAAAAAACTTTTTCACATGCTTACTCAGAAAGGATGTGCTCCACAAACAAGAAAGTAAACCAAGAATCAAGATAAGAATATGTGGGATGAAGAAAACAGGGGATCCAATAGGCAGAAGGCAAGGAGACTTCCCTGATGATCGGAAGGTAAATCTTCAGACGTGAGTGGTGCATCCCAGAATGTATCAGGAATGTACACAGCGACCACAGATCTGGAACTGACATATGTTTGGCTCCATTCAGAGAGTATTTATGAATATTTTGAATATTTCAAAAAATAAGAGTGACCTGTCATTCCACAGGAAGTAAATAATGATAAACTAAAAGTATAAATTTGTATGAAGAAATACTGAACAACTATGTTATCATCCATGGGCAATGTATAATATAACCATAAAAACACAGAGACTGAACATGGATTCAACCAAACCTAAAATATGTCATGTGAAGAATAGAGAAGGAAACAAGGCAAAAGCTACATGTATGCAGGAGACTGGAGGAAAGGAAAACTTTATTCCACACAAGAAAAGCCGGTGTATAAACTGACCAGTTCAAACATGCATAGTAATTTACATGTGTATCTCATTGTAAACTATATAAACATTATTTTGATAGAAAGTTATGTGCTAAATATAGAAGAACAGAGAAACCAAGAATCTCGGTTTTCTCTTACTAGATGCCAAGAACAAAACATCAAAATCATTCTAGAAGAAGTGAAGCCATTAACATGATAGGATGAATTGCAGGAATTGGCTTCTATGTCTAAATCTCAGCAGTGTAATGGCTCAGGGTTTCCCACACGATTCTTCAGGATATGTGGGAAAGGGCATGTGGCCAACTCTGACCCTCAAAGCTATTAGTAGTCTGGCTTCAGTTCAGCCAAGATGCTGGGCTATATACTGATATCAAAGTTCATTATAGTCTAAATATCACACCATTGTATATTACTAAAACTTTTGCAAGTTTGATGATATACTACTTGAAATTAAAGAGCAGTTTTGTTCTGGTTTTCACGTCAGTTTAGTTTTTTTCCTAAGTCATTCTCCTGCCTACACTCCTACACATAACAGATTTTCCTCAGCGTTATGGGGGAGGTTCCACAGCATATACCTTGAAGCTCATTCTGGTCACAGCACATCAATTAGCTGCTGAGAAAAGCACAGTACTCTTTCATTCCTTTCAACTCAAATTTTATATGTGAATCACAATTCGGCACTCGGGGAGTACTGACTGAGCACCAGTGCTGCAGCATCCATGACTTCTTCCAGACGGCAGGGGGCAGGAGCCTTGGAGAGAGAAGTCTACAGACACTGAGGAGGTGGAGAGAATGTATCACAATGAACAACGGTCCATGATGTTGTAGGCAACTTATCAACGTCTCCCTACAAATGTCCTGTAACTTGTCCTGAAACTTGACACAAAATTCAGATAAGCTGAAAAAAAGAGGAGACCCTCCAGTTCAGAGACTTTCAAGCCCTAGTTGAAAGCTCCGAGTTTCAAGGAAACACCTAGAAACCTCTGTGGTAGTCAGAGGAGGTGAGCTCAGTCCTTTTGACTCATGAGTCCCCAAATGCCCCTTTCCTATCTTTCTTCACATGGAGAAAATGGCCTGATATCATTCAACTTGCTGTTGTTAGAGTAGTTAGGGTCAGAGCCTAGACCCTGACAGCCCCAACAAGCCAGACTAGGCCACCTACTCTCAATGAACCAATTAAGCAAGCAATAGTAAAAAGCAGTAAAAGTAATTCATTTAATGTGGCCACAGTGGGCAAAAGAATAAAGAGGGCCAGTGGCCTCAAGTCCATCTTTACTATCGTAACATGAGGTTTAGGTGTAAACAGAGGCCTCTCTGTGTATAACTAAACAGGCCTGGTCAAGGGGTGGTCCCACTCATCATCGTCATCGCTGTTCCAGTCTCTCCTGAAAGGGGTCTGACAGGTCAGAACTATGGGAATCTCTCTCCAGGAAATAAACATCCCCTTTGGATGGGATTGAGGCCCAGGGCCTTTCCATTCCCCAGCAGGAGACTCCCAGGGAAATTCCAACTTCTTGCATGTATTATTTCAATAATCCAATAGCCAAAGAGAAGGGCACAAATGTCTCTTTAGCTTACATACATCCCTGCCAGGAGGGCTATATGGAAAGTAATGAAACTGGAAGAAACAGGAGGTCTTTTGACTCATTGCTCAGTGATCTCCTCACTGTTTTGTTTTCCTTGCCGATTTTCAGTCCTTTCCTACTTATGAAAACTAAAAATGGATCCCATTCTAGAGAATTATGGAGATGTTACCACTCTGCATTTTCCCCAAGGAAAGAAGTTTGATAAATTATTTAAATATCCACTTTTCTCTACTAAAATGTACACTATGTTTTTTCTCTAAGTAAAATGTGAAAACACTTATTTTACTGAGCCATTTATATGCACCATTTTTCTTCTTAAGAGCTTCTCTTCTCCCAAATCCATTGCCGTGGAAACCCCCAGAGATGTAATGAGATATTGATTGCCCTTGGTCTTGTCTCCGCCCTCCTTTAATGATTCTACAACTTCAGAATAATTTTTGTTCAGAAAGCACCAATTCAGAAATGGTTTCTACAGCCTTGTGAGAGTGCATATGAGTCTGAATAGGAAATCAGACACCAGCATGTCAGCATAGCAACTCCTGTTTTTGAGGTCATCTACAAAACATCACAGCAACGGCAAGAATGTTGAATCACCAGAACTTGGGAAGATGAGTCAATCAGTAAAACACTCGCCTTGCAAGGAAGAAGTTCTTAGTTTAATCCCCAGAACCTATGCAAAAATTGGGGCATGGTGTCATACACTTATAATCCCAGTGCTGAGTGCTGAGGATGGAGAGAGAGAGAGAGAGAGAGAGAGAGAGAGAGAGAGAGAGAGAGAGAGAGAGAGAGAGAGAGACTTGCCTACTTGGCAGGCCCCAGGTCCCAGTGAAAGATCCTGTCTCAGAAAACAAGGTAGATGGCTCTTAAGGAACAATACCCAAGGGTTGACCTCTAACTTCCACATGTATGCACACCCTTAGATATAAACATGCACACAGAGAGAGAGAGAGAGAGAGAGGAGAGAGAGAGAGAATATTGAATTAGTGGCCTTAAATAAGACCTTCTAATCCCCAAGAAAGGTGGACTATAAAAGGGTGAAAGTAATGACACATTAGACTAGGAGCTAGGGAAGTTGTTCAGTGTTAGACCATCTACCCAGTGTATATAAGGTCCTGGGCTCAATCCCTAATACCACAACCATAAAAGAAGACATGGGATGACCCAGTTTGGAGCTCTACCATAACGGCTGCAAGTTTGGCTTCAGGAAACACGGGGCAGAGGGGTTGTGTGACCTCTATAGCCCATGGCTGAGCCACACTTAGGCAGGAACAATGCTGAGGGAAGGCTTCAGTCTCCTCAATATAACAGATGTTCTGATCTAGTGAAATGTGTTCTGGATTTAGAAGCAAAAGCTTTAAACTCAGGTCCAAAGGTTATCCGATGACCTATAAACCTGTGAGCCTGGATAACTAGTTACCTTTTGCCTAGTTTTCACTGAAACTAGAGATAAATAGTGACATTGGGAGGCAGCGAGCAGATCTTTATTTATTGCATGCCACCATGTGCCTGTAGATTCTTGAGGAACATAAAATCTCTTCCTTGAAGGGCAAAGTTGAAAAATGAAAACGTGGAGTATTCTCAAGGACACATGAGTAGCTTTGCACAGGAAGACCCAGAAGATGCCCACATCTCAATCTCCGTGGATAGTCATCAGGACACAGATCCATCCATGAAGATTCACAAGCAAAGCATCAAGCAGCAGACAGTAGGGAACGAGAAGCTTCCAGAGTAGAGGTGCTGCTGCTTTACTACTGGGGCCTAAAATAATGCAGTGTAGAACAGCTTCCATATCATTTCTTCGCATTGTTCTGTTGTTTGAGCTAAACTAGGAAGTTACTCTCTACGGGGTCGCACGTGCTTTCAGTAGCATAGTGTCTCTATGAGGCGTGATGAGGGAAGCAGGGATGACTGGGCCTTTTCTTCTCTTCTCATGGTACCCAGGCTCTCCCCTCACATGGTCTACATGGTAGCTTAGCTCTTCCACAAAACTGGTCCTCCTGGAGGGAGGAGGTTTAGGCTTTGGAACTTTCCTGTTGCCTTGACTAGAAGTCCAAGAATTATTACTTCATCCATAGTCTATGGAAGAGTAATCCCACACCCAGCCCAGATTCAAGAAGAGAACTAGAGAGCTGCTCAAGATCTCACAGACCTCTGCCTAGCCATCCCCAGTGGCTGATATTCAACAGAGTATTGTCACTAAGTAAATGTCAAATGACTGAATGCATAAGTGATTGCCCTTAGTCCAGATTTAAGGTTTGTGGTGCTGGTTATTGTTCTTTTAGTTACTGTTTTTAGTTCTTACCTCCATAAATCAAGAAAAGTTCAGTTTGTAGCTGGCTCACCTGCAACAGCTGCCTTCAAAATGCTGAGTTCTGTGGCATGCAGACTCTTAGATGATTCTCCACACCCATTTAACCAGCAACTGTGCTGATGGGCCATTCATAAGCTTCCAAAAGACTCATCACTGAATTTTCCACCCAGTATTTTAAAGTGAATAAGCCTTGACATGATTACAACCAATTTAACTTGGAACTGGGTGGTTATGTTCAAAAGTACTTATGCCTGCCTTCTTCCAGGGCCCTTTGAAAGGTTAGACTTACCTGCCCCCCTTCCTTTCTCTGATTCCTTCTTCTATCTCTATTTTTTTTAGTGACTCCTCTCATTTCTTAGGGAAAGGTCTTCCACTCATTTTTCCGCTTTCTTCACTCACATCTCAGCCTAATATTCATGACACTCTGACAGGACTTCATGAACGATCATACCTTTCTAAGTTTCAATTACAATACAGAATCTATGCTCAGCAAACACATGGAGGAAAAAAGAATGCATGAATGGTATTCTACTTTCCCTCTAAACATGCCTATTCCAGCCACACAGAGAGTTTCATTATGGTTCCCCCATTCTGAACTTTCTTTTGGATAACTTTTGTCTTAGAAAATATTTTATTTAATATTTTTATGTGTATGAGTATATTGCCTGAGTGCACATAAGTACACCCATGTCATGTACTGCCCATAGAGATCAGAAAAGGGTGTCAGATCCCCCTGGAACTGGAGTTATGTAAGTGCTAGGAATTGAACCCAGGTCCTCTGTAAGAGCAGTCAATGCTCTTAACCACGGAGCCATCTCTCCAGGCCCACATCTGCCTTTGTACACAAACATTTTGTCTACCTGGTATGTCAAACTCTATGATCATTCACCACTGAAATTACATTCATTTATTTGGTTATAAATGCCATGTCTCCGGGAATATTTCTGAATTTCTGCACTTATGAAGAATTCTTTCCAATCCAGTCACCCAATCAGTTTATCAATAATTCTAAAGTAACAACTCTATACCCAGTGTTTTCATTAACTTGGCAACATTTTTATGAATATATACTTAGACTATAGTGCATATAGACTAGAGGAAGGTGAAATTCCTGTTCTCAAGTTTAACATTTAGAAGAAGAAGAGAAAATCTTCTCAACAAATAAGTTTGGTAGGCAAAAGAGCACAGCATATGGGAAATAGAGAATGCAGCATACAGCCCGGAAGAACTAAGATGCAAACATCAGAAGGAGCCTGGGAGGGGAACTGTCATTGGATTAGAAAGTGGAAAGAAACCATTCCAAACCGGCACATGCAAATGACTGAATCTGAAACTCCAGATGGCTATCATTCCATACGGACACATGCAACTGCATAGGATTATGGAGACCGTAATCCATGGCAGAGATCTACATGAAGACAGGAATCTTGTCACTGAAACCTTAAGGACACCTCAAGAACTTGAATTTCCCGTGGTTAGGAAGAAAAATCAGCTTCCAAGTTGTAGGCAGAGGAACAGATCATTTTTTGCCCATCATTAGCCCTAAGAATAGCAAATATAGAGCCTGTAAATCATAAAAGTCACGTGGACATTGTAGGGTGGATTGATTCTCTGAGGGAAAAGGTGGACAAACACCCCTCCCAGAGTGGTATCACCCAGGACCACCTTGAGCAGAAAGACAAGGAGCTGGGAAAGTCCTATGCCCCACCCACCCTGTCTATTGGCCTTGGATGTGAGAAGAGGAGGGGTTAAAAGTATTTAAGCTGGGGGCGCCAGGAGGCCAGACCTTTTTCCCCTCCCCCATGGGCCATTTGGATCTGTTCACCTGGAAGTTGCAAGATCCCAGCCGCATGGATTTACTAATGTAAATTGTGAAGGGGAGGGTGGGCATCCATGTTCTGTGAGTAACCCCTTACCCACTGCTCTGTTAGTAAGCCCAAGTAAACTAGCTAGAATCTGTTTAACTGTGAGTGGAGAAATCTGTGTGTTTGTTACAAGGCCTGGGGAGACTTTTTTGGGTTGCAAGGCAGGGAGAGAGGCAGGTTAAGTTGGTCTGCCTCTCCCAAAGAGAAATTCTAATAACAGACATAAATTGGCATTTTCTATCTATCTGACTCTATGGCAATCACTTCACATACATTAGTCAGTAGCTGCTCAATAAAAGTTTATTGTATTAAATTAAATGGAATTTCAATACCATCCCATCTAGACAAGGTAAAAGTAGAAACTGTCATTGTAACTTTAACAGAGAAATAGAAAATTATAAGCTTAAAGAAGTTTAGTATGGATAGAGGATTCAAATAAAGGAATTTGATTATTTCTCAGCTAAAAGGCCAAACCAGATAGACCCAGGTAATAAAAAAGGAAAGATGACTTTTTAAATGGTTAAAGAGCTAGAAAGGATTCTATAAACACTTTAGGCACCAAAAGGATAAACCACAAAGAAAAATGGTTCTTCTAATAGATGAGCAGGAAAGGAGAATTAACAATAAATGAGGACAGCTGAAATATTGAACTCAACCTCTGCAAGAAAAATGAGAGAAAATAACTTAGATTCTTCACGAGTAATAAAAGTCTTGCGAAATACTTAATAGGGGTAAAAATCCAGAGAGGCAGTATGCGTTAAATTTAATTCATCGCTTTTAAATGGATAGCCCACAACTCTACCAGGAATCACACCAGGGTTAGTGTTCTCCTTCCATGGCTCCTGAAGCACTGTCCATGAGGACAGACTAAATGCTCTGCAGAAAGGCAACCCCACACTCAGGCACAGCCCTAGAGTGATGCAGTGGTGTGCTGTACTGGGAACACAGGTGGACTGGGCTGGACTCTGGCCCTCCCCACAGCTGTAAGGCCTGGTGAGTCAGGCTGTGCTCTGAGACTATGTGGCTAACCCTCCTGAACTTCAGTTTCCTTAATTCTATAAAGTGAGCGTGCTGATTCACAGAGCAGTAACTTCTCTTGCTCTTCTAACTCTCACATTTTTCACATATTCTGTCTGATATTGTCTGTAAAAAGACCTAAGAGGAGGAGAGTACAACAGAGCAAAATAGAAGAGGGGAAGGGAAACACAAAGAAATATGCACATATGTGTGCACTATATATGTGTACACACACACGCACATGTTCATTGTGAGGGATTCAAGCTACATGGAAAATGGTCAGGAAGACGGTCCAAAGCCTCACTGCCAACCTGGAAATTCTGCCTTAATTCACACTTACTGGTTAAGATGATGATCATCAACAGAAGAATAAAGAATGATGAAAAATCAAGGCTTCTAGAAGACTAGAAAGGAAGGAGGATACAGAACAAGAGACAAGAAGCAAAAAGTGAAACAGAGAGAAATGAAGGATTGGAGTTAGTATCTGAAGAATCAAATGCGGCGGGATTTCAAAACCAGAAAATCTGAGGGGAACGGGTCTCAAAAAAAGAACTGCTCCAAAGGGAAATGAGCCATTCAGAAGAAAATAAGTGGGTGTTTATTTCAGAGGCCCAAAGGACTCACTCGGGGGGAGGGGGGATCATGTAGTGAGAAAACCACCAGAGAAGGAGACACAAAAAAGAAAGGCAGAGACGTCAGCGTGTGAAGCAGTGACAGATTAATCCCAATGAAAAGCAATTGAGGTCAACTTGTTCCTGACTGATGGATGAAAGGATGAATGAATGAATGAATGAATAAATGAATATGAGAACAAGCCAGGCCTTCTAAGCGGTCTTTGTATATGCTGAATAAATTTTCTTCCAGAGAAGAAGAGCAGTCACTGTATTTTATGAGCTGGTTTTGGTGTGGCAAGCCTTTTGATGAGTGTACTGGCAATCCATCTGCAGTCGCGCCTAAATCCAATCACCACAGGCATATTCTGAGTGTGTCACAGAATCTCAGAGGCCTGCATCCAAATGTGTGTGTGTGCATGTGTGTGTGTGTGTGTGTGTGTGTGTGTGTATGATAAGCTTTCCAAACATATACACTAGAAATTGGTAAAGAAAAACCAAATAAAAAATAAAAAAAAAAAACAAAATAAAAAAGTATCTTCCCTGAGTGTTTACAGAAGAAGAACCCAGGTGACAAAGTAGACCTGACCCAGCTTCTCAGGGAACAGCTGCTCGTACAGGACTCTGAACATTTTGAAGGAGCATGGGTCTTAGCATATAGCTGAAATGCACAAATGGAAAAGCACAAGGAGAAAATCTCATGAGCACATGTTCAATCTCACGATGCTTAGACTCAGCTTCTCAAAATGAGGCTTTTTGAAGGAAAAGTTCACCTTAGTAGAAAAATCATATAGCTGTTTTCCTCAGACCATAGGCATCAAAATCATGGCTGTGAAAGAATGAAGGAGAAGGTGGGAAGTCAACATTTACAGAGGAGAACTATCAAGATTTAGAGAAGAGGCAAGCCTGCCCCCTGTGGTCTGGCGACATATGATATGATGCTAGATGACGTGTAGACTGTACCAGAGGCAGGAGCAGAGGTGTCCAAAGAAGCAGGATGGATTCCTGCTCCCACCTGCATGAACTGCTTGGGTTGAGTTCGGCACCCCTTCTGAACACTCAGAGAAGCATGGGCATTTCTCAATCTGTACATTCCCGTTGTTTTATGCTTGCATTTTTCTCTTTTAGTGCATGAGCCCTGTGAAGGCCTGGAAGCACTGAGGTAAATAAATGACCATACTGAGCACTCCACAAAGGTATATGAATGAACAAAATGGGTCTGTGCATTGACTGAAAACATCAAAATCAGATACGCACCTGACTCACCCACCCATCTGCAGGGAAGCAGAGGCGAGCCCCAATTATACTTGTCTTCGTCAGGCTTTCTGTGGAACCCTCAAGGAGAAGTTAGAAATCAATAACATGACGAATCAAAAAGTAAGCAAGGCCCACGTGCATGTGAGTAACACTAACTGAACTCAGGGGTTATTAATAACAAAAAATAAAAATAGGGTATGATCCTGAGAGGGAGATAAGGTCGAGGGGTAGTAATGAGTGAGTATGCCTTGTGTAAATGTGTGGAAACTTCAAAGAATAAAGAATATTATAAAAAAGAAGGAAGTGCTATCTGCAGCATGCCATGAGCCTATTTATTTGCCTCCTTTGAATGTCTCAAACAATGCCATGTGGGAAAAGTGACCCAGCAGAAGTCTTCAAAAATCTAAGAATAGATCTGTCCTAATGAAAACAATTCAGGTTACACACAGCTTGTGTGGATGGGAAGATGATGGCTAAGATGTGCTGTCTTCCCCATGGAATGTCTTCATCTCTCAAGACATGTGAGGATCCAAGGGTCCAAAAGGTTCAAAGGCATTTTCCCCAAGAGGGCTTCTCCAAAGACTGAGTCAGAAGTGTCTTCCATCACTATAAATTCCCAACTTCCCCCACTCTCCTGTCTCTCCCTCTCCCTATCTGTCTCTCTATCTCCCCTTCTCTATCCCACTTCTGTGTACTGATGGGTATACATATTTATAGACTGTGAACTTCTTGAGGAGAATGTGTCCAACCCATCTTTCTATTTCTCCTCCCTACTTTGCTTTCTAGAATGTAGTGAGTGCTCCAGGAGTAAGCAGCAGCCACATTACATGTAGTGGTTACAGAGTAGCTGCCCTTCACTGAACACCTGATGTGCTGTCAGGACTATGTACAATTTCTATTTACCTGTTTTATCCATTCCTAAAAGCAGCTCCAAACAGTGGGTGCCTATTATCTCCATTTTGCAGACTTATCCTCTTACAAGTTAGAAGGGGAAAATGCAAGATCAAATGGTCTGTTTGTAAGAGGCAGAGCCAGGATTCAGGCTCATAGCTCATGGACACTGGGGTCTGTTCTCTTCCTAATTGAATGAATACACTGACTTGGCCACTGCAGAAACAAAATTACTTCTACTGCCTGCAATGTGGGCTTGCAGCCGAAGCACTTGCTGTTTCTGGAGACCCATCTTGACACTCTATTGCTCCCATGCTGGCTGTTTTAGTCTTTCTCAGATGACTGCAGGATTCTGGAGTCCTAAAGCTTAAGAAAAAACCTAGTGGTGCCAAAGCCATGGAGGTGGCATGGTCCACTGAACAGCCCTGGGTGAATGCAAGGCAGAATGAGACAAGTAGCTTGATGACTTGATTCCAATGGCACAGTGCTGTTTCTATTATTTGACAATTTTTCTTCTGTTGCAAATACAAACTCAGTTCTCAATATAGAGAAACCTTCCAAACAAATGCACAGAATAATTTCCTACTACCAAATACAAAACAAAACAAAACAACCCCAAATCTCAGAGCTGTTGTTATTTGATGTTGATGACAAAGGAAGAATATAATAAGCTTGGCCCATTTCTCTGTTTTGGCCAGGCCCCTGTCTTGTCTCCAAAACCAACTGTCAAAATGATATGAACTTAAATCTCTCAAATAAATATTACGTGTATTTTATTTCCTGAGAGATGGATATGCTAGCTTTTCATTGTTATAACAAAATACCTAAGGCTAGACAGCAAAGAAACACTGAATGCAAAAATTCTCTCTGGAGAACCAACTAGTCTCATGAGAACTACATTAATCCCTTCTATGGACATTGTCCTTGGCCTAACAATATCCCATTGGACCCCACAAATTAAAGGTCTCCCAACATCACCACACTGGGAACCAAACTTCCAGCATATGAGCTCTTGAAAGAAAAAAACACATCCAAACCATAACATGAATTTCCCATGCCACTCATTTCCTATGAGATGAACTTGGAATTATCAACCTTCTGCCAAATGCATTTAGTTCCAATGTCTCTATCTTTGGCCCACGAGTGCCCTGGTTACATAAGAGAAAGGGATTTGCTTCTTTCATCAGCATCTGGAGAGAATGAAGTCTCAGGCTGCTGCCAGGTCACTCCCAGGCTGTCAACCCGATCCTTGGTTCATCCTGTCCTGCAGAAGTTCAGCTGACAGGATGTCATCATCCACTGGAAGATAGCATTCCAGGGTCACACTTCCCTAAGTAATTCACTGCCTCCTTGCAGTAAGCAACACATTTTTTCACAGACACAAAGCCAAAACAAAGGGTTTTCTCTACTTGTGGCAAAATACTAGAAAGAACACAGGACTGGATTTCCTCTCAGGAGAATTCAGTGGAGATTATTTTAAGAAATCAGTACAGATAAAGAACAAATACATGAGAATCAGCTAGCATCAAACAGACACACTAGGTGTTCAATGGAAGGCTGCATTTTTTTCTCTGCTTCAAGCTTCCTAGACAAAGTTCAGGTGCAATCACTTCTTCCAGACCTTCCTGAGCATCTCCCTCTATTGCAGCCTAAGCTGTGAATTCATTTCCCTGATGTTCTAGTTTAATTCTGTAGCTATGATAAAACATGACCGTGGTAACTTAAAGAAAGAAAGGATTTATTTGTCTTACACTTCCAGATCACAATCCAGCATTGGGGGAAGTCAAGGCAGGAACCTAAGCAGGAGCTGGAAACAGACTCTATCACAGAATGTTGCTTGCTGACTAACCTGCAGTCCTATCCTGAGCTACTTTCTTATTTTGCCCAGACCCACTGGCCCAGGGTATGGAGCAGCACAGAGTGGACTGAGCCCTCCTACGTGAGTCAACAATCAACACAACCCTCCGCAGACATGCCCACAGGCCAATCTGATCTAGGTAATACTGCAATTGAGAGTCCCTTCCCAGGTGACACTGGGCTGTGTCAAGTTGACAATAAAATTTAACTATACACCTAACATTCATATTTGTACAGTAATCACACTCTGGTTCTAATTGTTTTCATTTTGTATTTTAAATGATTGGCAGAGACCTTGTCTTCTTTCCTTTTCTTGTAGCGAGTGAACAGAATTAGACTGGAAGGAAGCGGTTTCCACATCATGAGTTCTGCTGTGAACTTGCTGAGCTCTCTCTATACCTGAAGTCCCTTGTGTACAATTCAGAAGGGTGACACAAGAAAAGACACCTTTGTCCCAGAGCCGAGTTCTCAGGGTCTTGAGCATCCTCCCGAGGATTCAGTCAGCTTTACCAGTGCTGCCTAGAACTTACTGGAGATACATACCTTCAAGCTGAACCCCAGACCTTCTGAATCATAAAACCAAGAGACCAGGGGTGGACCACATCGTTAAAGTCTAAGAATGACTGTCTTCAAAATACAGAAAAGCACTGAGTGTCTGAGAACCCAAAAGATTACATATAAAAACCTATGCATACACCTACACATTCGTGCACGCTTTTCTTGAAGAAAAATTTGCTTTTATCATATTCTTAAGGTTTTTTGCCCTAACAAACAAGGCCAACACCCCAGAGAAAGCCTTGTCCTACAGTTCCTTCTTCAAATAAGATGCCATGAGTCTTACTAGAAAGAAAAAGAACATGTGACAATTAACATAAACAGGTCCTAATTTCCATGCTGAATGATTAGATGAACACAAGGGACCACAGCAATATGCCAACAAGGAGTCCAACAGGGAATAGCTTTTATGCAAGTCTGCCAACTGCTCTAAGGATGAAATTAGGCCTTAGTCCCTCCCAACACCCTAATGCCAGGGCCCCTCCTCTTCCTAAAAGATCAGTGTCTCAGTGTGCAAAGGCTCATCAGAGTTCATTTGAGGCCTTGTTGCATATTAGGACCATCTAGGGGGGACGTGTCTCAGATAGAGCCCACTCCTGAAGATACAATGATTTCAGAGTCTGACTTCTCTTTTTAAGTTCCCTCATGGGGATGATTCTACAGCACAACAACAACTGATAGACACTAAGTCTAGGTAAGAGTTTCTTAAACCCAGGGTCCAGCTCCCTGCCATAGGACAGAATCAGATCACTGTCATCCCTGCCAGTCATGGACTCTTGTTTTAAAGTCTCTGTGCTAGAGCTGGGGCGATGGCTCAGTCAGTAAAATGTCTGCCATGCAAGCATGAGAATGAGATTTTGATCCCAGTTTACAATAAAGTCTAAGTATGCCAGTTTGTAATCTCAGTCCTGATGAGGCAGAGACAGGCAGATCCTGGAGCTCACTGGCCAGCAGACCTATCCTAACCAGTAAGCCCCAGGTCCCAGTGAAAGACAGTCTCACAAAAACGTGAAGGCTCTGGGGAGCAACACCTGAGGTTGGTTGGCTTCTGGACTCTACACATACGTGCACACACCTGCATGCTCACCTGTGCACACACAGATACACACAAAGAGAAAATAGAGTGATAATGCCAGCGAGTCAAGTGCAGGTGTGTAAAACGAGCTTGAAGCCTGGCTCTCTTAGCCTACTGGAATCCATGATTTCATTGAGTTCTGTTTCCTGCCTGTACAAAAATCGAGCAGTTTTACTTTTGTGAGACAAAAGGAGATGTCCACACAAACAGGGCTTTATTTAAAGAAGGATCATGTGACTAGGTCAAGACAGGGTCAGGGAGTGATGTGCCTAAGAAGAAGCTGAGTTCAAGGGACTGAGGAGGTCGTTGCTTTCTTGGTTGAAAGCTAGGAGGCAAGATTGTGCCCTAGGTGATGACAATGAAGAGTTAGGCAGTGAGGTAATGTGAGAGTGGCCATCTGCATGCCCAGCAGCAGCTGTAGAGACAGCCCAAGTGAACCTGATTCTCCTCTAAGCCTTTTCGATTAGGGGCATTAAAGTGTTAACTTATTCCAAAATTGATGCTACCCTGCATTGCCTGTTGCTGGCAGAATTGTTTCTGTTTCTGATAATTAGAAACAGGTGCATTTGCCTGAGACCTGTTCTGGGAGCTTTTCTGGTTTCTGATAGCCCTAGAGACTACTGTCTCCACAGGTAATCAAATTAGGGGAGTTGTAGCTTCATTTGCATGGGAGAATTTGGGTTTCACCTGAGTTCACAAAAAGAACAGAAAAATGATATGTGATATGTGCTTTAGCTGTTCTCCAAGAGAGGGAAAAAATGCCTTGATTGGAAGATTAGGAAAAGGAAAAGGAAAAATAAAACTGCAAAACATGAAGGTGGGATTCAGAAGAAGAGCAAACGCTTCAGCTAAGCCAGGAGCGTGGGGACCTGGTTCCAGATAGTCTCTGTCTGACATTATATAATTGAAAAAAGCATGCTACTGAGTCTACCATGTCTTTTAAATGGGTGACTATTTCTATTTTAAAGATCTGAAAACTGAGGCACAGTCAGGACCAGATGCTCCAAACTTTGCCGCATGATGGTTAATCTTGATTGTCAACTTGATGAGATTTAGAGTCACCATGGAAGCAGACTCTAGGCATATCTGTGAGGGATTTTCTAGATCAGGTTAATTAAGATGAAAAGACCCACTCTAATTGTGGGTGTTACCACCCTATAGACGGAGGTCCTAGACCGAATAAGAAGAAAGGGAGCTAAACACCAGCTTTTATTTCTTTTTCTGACAGAGGACCCAATGTGGCCAGCTGCCACACACTCCTGCTGCCATGACCTTCCCAACTAGACGGACTATACCTTTGAACTTTGAGCCAATGTAAGCTGCTTAAGTTGTTTTGTCAGGTATTTTGCCCCAGCAATGAACAGAGTGTGGCTGGAGAGATGCTCAGTGGTAACAGCGCCTGCTGTGCTTCCAAAGGACCAAAACTTAGCAACTCACAACTGTCTATAACTCCAATTCTAAGGGATCCAACACCTCCTTCTGGCCTCTGCAGGCAACCACGCGCACGTGCACACACACACACAGACACACACACACACACAAAATGAATCTTTTTTTAAAATAAGAAAAGTAATCCATTCAATAAGGATGAGCTATAATTCACATCCAGTCTTCTGAACTCGCCTCTGCAGACTTCTTTTTCTCTTCTGGGACTCAAAATCTTGTACAAAATGTGGAATTTTTCACTTCTCAAAGGTACCGTCTTACCTGTGGATTTATAAGTTCATTCTACTATGACAGAAAAGGGTATTTTCCCTGCAGTCTAACCCTGCTTGGTAACCTCTGAACAACAGTCCCTCAGCAAGTTCAAGGCTGAGTTTTCTGGCTTCCCAAGAAGAACAGAAGGCAGTATAGAGAGACAATGGGGGAGAGAGAACAGCCCAGAACAACTGCACCAAAGTTTTAATTTGATTTTGAGCTTTGTGTTTGGGCAGACCGGAAGCTGATATTCAGAGTGGATGATTTGGATGTCAAAATGGAGCCAAGAACTTGATTTATAGTGGCTAGAATCTATGCCCAAGGATTTAACATCTGATTCACACACACACGTGCACACACACACACAGACACACACACACTTTTTAATTTACAGCTCTCTAGCCAATTTAATTGGATTTGTCTTCAGTGGGGCTAACTGTTTATTATCATTTGAGTAGGAAGGATTTCAAAATTACAAGAGCCTTCAAAATTGTATTGAGGATAGTGAAGAATCAGAAGATAAGGATTCCAGTACACTCATGCAGCAGGGGAGACAAGGCTAAGTTAATGGGTTACCCAGCGTTACTTGGCTGGATTGTAACTTTGGAAAAGTTGAGCAAATCCAACTTCTCTCTTCCCCATGTCAGTCACTTGAGGATGTGAAAGCATGTCTCTCTGTTCCTTCCTTTGAACAAAGAAACTCAAAGTTACCTTTTTGAACCTTCCTCTCCCATTTAGCTTTCAAGATGTTGTGGAAATCAAAGTTTCCAACTATCTACAAGCTTTTCAAGATCACTCAACAGAGCTGTCACTCAGCAACTCTGAAGTATCTGTGAAGAAGTAGAAATTGCACTGGTCTTCAAGTAGAAAATGCATCTCTGTCTCATCTCTAGCCTATTTGACCTTGAACAAGTCACTTCTCTAGTGAGCTCAAGGCAGACAGGAAAGTAGCACTTCCTTTCTTCCTTTCTTCATTGGGAATCTAGGGAGACAGTGTGAAAGCCTAAGCGACAAACCAACACACTAACTGCTTACACAGATGGTTCTGGAAGACAGTGGCTCAGACAGGCATGGGCTGCTTCACAGTGATGTTACAGGACAATGTGTAGGTTTTAGAGAGAGGCACACAGAGCCTCACAGTTTAGCTCCACCACTGACAATTCTCCCCAGTGACCTCAAGCCAAACTGCTTCTATAAAATGGGAGAGAGATGGTACCCATTAGAGAAAACAATGCAAATCCCAGTCATTAACCCTCATTAAGAATGTAGTGAGGCTCCCTGCTGTGATCTAATTGTTAAGTACCATATTCTACAGCTAGACTATCTGGATCAAATCACAGCAGGCCATCTTCTACCTGTGCTTCTCCTAATAAGGTACCTGACTTCTCAGAGTGCCAGTTTCCCCTTCAGGAATGGAGACAATTGTGGTACCCAGTGCATAGAGTCATCCCAAGGATTAAATAAATGAGCACTTGAAAAGTACTTAGGAAGGTGTCCATAAATAAAATGTGCTTTGTATCAAAATTCTTTGAATCCTCTGCTTTACTCAGGCAGCAACTAGCCAAAGCAGTAAGTTCTAGGAAAGCAGGAACCCAAATGTCACCCCTCATTAAATCATCTCAAAAGTAGAAACTGCCAGAGCTGGGGAAAATCTAACTCCAATACACATATACAAACATAACACAGAAACAAGGGTGCCCCATCATCTAATCACCAAACCAAAAGACCCAGTGTGTTAGAAGGGAAATCTTGGGTGGTGTTCTACTTTTGTTTTTGTTGCTGTGATGAACTATACTGACAAAAACAATCTTAAAGGAGAAGAGGGTTTGGTCAGTTGGTTGGTTGGTTATTTTAATCTTACAATTCCAGTATTGTAGAGAAGTCAGGTGGAGGAACTTGAAACAGCTATACACATCACATTCTCAGTCGAGAGTAGAGAGAAATGAATGCACACATGCCTCCTGCTGCTCTAGCTGTCTCTAGTCAGATAACTCAAGACCCCTGCCTATGGAATGGTACCACCTACAATGGGCCGGATCTTCCCACATCAACTAACAATCAAAGACAGTCTTCCAGAGACATACCCATAGGCCAACCCATTTGTAGACAATCTCTTATTGAGACTCTCTACCCAGGTGATTTGAGATTATGGCAATTAGAAGTAATGATCACAGATGGTCCTGATACCCTTATTTCTCTGGGTTTTATCTTTCCTTTCCCATTAGTTACCACAGAGACCAGGAATCCAATCAGTCCCACTTTCTCCAGATTATATTATGGAATTTTCCAGTATGCATTTATTTTTTTTCTTTAAAAACTCCTTTATTGAGTTAATCTCAGTTCCTGTACTGTTCGTTTATTACATGAGGGTTTTAACTGAAATAATGTGATAAGCCACTGTTTTATTTTCCACCCTGGTCTGGAGCTATTTTATTTCAAACAACAAAAGAGGAACAGACTGAAATTTCCCAAGAGTATTTCAAAGAGCAATTTTTCATTTCCTGCCCGTATAAATTTATGTCCTTAAAATAGAATTGTGCTAAACAGTTTGTTCTGAAATCAGGTTAATATGAGCATGAGATGACGGGGGAAAAGTTGCAAAGAAAGAACATTAGACTTTTGACGAAACTTGTTTAAAAGAGGCTGCATCTCATTCATGAGAATGAAAACAGCCTGTCCACAAGAACTGGAATTAGTTAATTTCTATTCACTCACTAATTCACAAATATTTATTATAGGCCAGAAGCTGAGATCAACATTGACATTCATTGTCTGTCAGCACATGAACGAGATAAGGGGTTTAAGGGCATGTCCTAGGTAGACATAAACATGGGGCTGGTTAGGGTTCACACCTTGGTACCCTTAATCATTGATCAGTGATCAAAGAAGGTTTCCTGGAAGGGTGCCCTCAAGATGACAGTCATTAGAGATGAACAGAGGTTAGGCAGGAAAGGGCCTTGACCACAAGGAAGCGTGCAGGCCTGAACTCAGCTAAATGGCCAGGAGAGAACTGTAGATAACTCAGGTACAGATAGAGTGTGAACTAGCTACTTTTCTTGTAGTCCTGACAAAATACCTGACAAGAAGCAATTTAAGGAATTAAAGATTTGTTTTGGCTCACAGTGTGAGAGTCCTGTCCGTCAGGGTGGGGAAGGCCAGGTGGCAGGTGCGTAAGGATGCCAGTCACATCGAATCCATAGTCAGGGCAGAGAGAATTGAATGCTGGTGCCTAGCTGCCTTTCTTCTTTTTATTAAGTCTATAATCCCAGTCCATGACATGGTTTTGTCCACAGCTATGGAATCTTTTCACTTCAGTTAACCCAATCTGGAAGCTTCCTCACAAACATGCTCAGAAGTTTGCCTCCTGGGTGATTCTAGATCCTATCAAACTGACAATCAATATTAAGCTCCACAGAGTGGCAGATGAGGCCAGTGTGGAAAGCTATGGAAATTAAATTAAAGGCTAGCAATGAATCAAGACCTGAGCTTTGGGGATAGGCAGGAATGGTGCCTGGTCACTTGATAAGGAGCATTTCCTTTCTACATTTAGAATTCATTTCTACACTTAGAATCATGGGAAGCCATTAATGGATACTAAGCAAAGGTGTAATGCTGTGGCTTGAATGAGTCCCCAGTAAAGTATGCACTGGAAACCCCATTCCCAATGCAACATAGTTGAGGGACAAGACCTAATGGGCAGTGTTTAGATCAATGGGGCTCACTCTGATGACCGGATCTATGCTCATTTTAAAAGCACTTGAGACGGCAAGTTTGATGTCATGCTCCATCTCGCTCTGTCTCACTCCTCAACCATGAGCTGCCTTCCTCCACGAGATGATCAGTAAGGGGGTCCTTAGAGATGTCAGCCCCTCACCTTTGAACCTCAGCCTCTACATCTGTGAAAAATAAACTTTTATTGTTTCTAAACCACTCAGCCTCAGGTTTTCTGTTTCAGTAGCATAAAGCACATTAAGACATGTGATCATATTTGTACTATAGAAACCTACCCTGAAAGTGGTGTGAGTAGTTCAATGGAGGTGTCACATGGGGAGAGAGAACCATTTAGGAATGTGCTAACATGGTGCATTGGCAGTAAGAAACAAGAATCAGAAAGGAGGCAATAGCTGTGTGAGCAGAGAGTGCAAAAAGTGGGTGATCAGGAGAAAGATCCCAAAGGCTATATTTTTGTCAGCTATATTGAGGTATGGTGGTCAACAAAAAATCATATACATATATATATATATATATATTTAAGAAGTACATATTGATGTTCTGATATGCCTATGTCCTAAGCACTGTTCACCACCATCAGTCTGATTTACATATCCTTTACCTTCCGTGGTTACTTTTTTCCCTTCTCTCCTTTTTTTCGCACTGAGAACACTAAAGACTCACACCTTCAAGATTATAAATGTAAGTAAATCATTAAAGACTATAATCACATAATTGTAGATTAGATCTCCAGAACTTACTCATTTGGACACCAGGAACCTTATACTCTCTGCCTATCATCCTCCTGTCTTCCATCTACCCCACCCCTGGCTTCCCTACTCTTTGTTTCTAGAAGTTCAACTTTTTAAAATTCTAGATTTAGATGAGATTATGCAGCATTTCTGTCAACAACTGGCATATTTCACTTAGCACAATGTCCTCCGCTTTATCTAGGCTATGACACAGAGCCAGATTCCTTCTTTTTCAGAATCTGAATGATAATTCATTGGTTTTCTTTCCAATTTCTCCACCTGTGAGGGTGGGATTTCTGTCCTAGGATTATAGAGATAGCTAAGTACATAACTACTAACACTAGGCAGATATGAATGGTGGCAGTTTACCAATCAGTTAAATTCTAAGCCCAGGGGAAAGGACATCCCACCACCCATACCTGCAGGACTGTGGGAGGTAGACGCTGGACCACTGCAATGGTGGAATACTCCCTGGTCACAGTGTGATGAGTTGAAGGACTTGTTTAGACAATTCCAAGGCTAGCAATGAAACAAGACCTGCGCTTTGGGGATAGGCAGGAATGGTGCCTGGTCACTTGATAAGGAGCACTGTTGAGTGTGGAACCTTACCTGATAGAGCAGACTAATGAGAGGACTATAGGCAATCTACACAAAGCTGCAGCAGGCTAACAAGACTTATCTTCTGGTGTAGCACACAGCCTGTCATGAAAACACTTGGAGGGTAAATGTGGGAATGATGTCTCTAGTGCTTCTGGTGTAGAGAATGTGGGTGATGGCACACTTCTTTCAGATAACTTTCCAGGTGAATACCTAGACATTACCATGTGTTTACTCTGGGACATTGAACAGGGGGTTGCTTATGATGTCTGCAGGTGAACTTGAAAACACTAAATAAGCAAGTTGTTACAGGTGCCTGGAAGGCCAAGGCATTTCATCCTTTACCTTCTGTGTCTTTCCACTTACCTACTCTCTATTCAATATTTTGTTTTGCTTTAAGCCACTGAAACGTGGGATGTTTGTTGTATAGCAAAATCTCACTGATACAGGAGTCTTCCTAACAGGTATGGGTTGAAGAAGAAGATGAGAGCCAACCTTTCCAGGTTTCCAGGTAGTGATGGAGTTGGTCCCCTCAAGTGTCAACAGAGAAAGGTAGGGTCTAGGTAGTAGATTTAACTTAATTACTTTCCATTTTTTCATATCTAGTTTTTACCGAAAGTTTCTTGTAAAAAACATTATCTGTGTGTCAACTGGATCATTTGAAAAAAGTAATTAGAAACAGTTAGGATTTAAACATTGGGAGGTCATGTAATCCAGTGGTTAAAGGCTAGGAATGTGTTGCTGAGTAGAACTGCATTTGAATCTAGGCTCTGCTCCTCCTTTATGAACTTTGTGAGCTGGCACAGGCCCCTGAACGCCTGTGAGATTCTTCATTTCCATCTGTAAAGTGAAGAATCCTGGCAATAATACTAGGTTGCTGTAGGGATCAAGATGAATGATACAGAGCAAATCCACGTCCCCTCTGTTGTTGGTTCCCCATCTGTGCAACAAGAAGTTTCCACCGGATGATCTCTAAATCCATCTACCACTAGCTCTATGAACACAGAGAACACTTCAGGGTTCAATATCTACCAGGAAAGAACCCCATGATTTTTAAGGCTTTTCAATAACCATACTGCAGATATATAGGAATATTTGTTGTTTTCTTGACTTTTAGTTAAAAAAAGTAGAGCTTCTCATCAGTACCAAAATAAAATATATTTCATCTATTGTATATTCCAATGATATTGTGCAGCATATCTGCATATCATGCTTAGGCTGCTCTCAGTTTCTCTCTCTCTCTTCTCTCTCATACACACACACACACACACACACACACACACACACACATATATATATATCCTATATATATATATAGGATAAGATTTATTGAGGCTGAGAAGTGATTTTTCACAGGGTAACTACTGTAACATTGCTCAGCAATCTTGCCTGGCAGATGGACCACTGTGTGATGGTTAGCTGCTAAGCCTTGCTGGATAATTTATTGGCACTTCTCTGCTGTCTCAGCAGATGCCTTGTGTGTTCAGATCTGGCTGAGCCCACAGTCTGGGAGTCTGAGGTTATCTCCTTACCAGTTGTCCCATTCAATGCAGACAGTGTATCACATACAGTGTTATGGTTCTTTTTCCAACCTGTTCTCCCTGTCCATAAGGTGGGCCAGATTGTAACATCTTCTGTTTTTGTCATCCATGAATAACATTAGGAGGCATAATAGGAATAATCGTCACATGTGGTTTTCCATGTTCCTATTGAAATAAGCCATATGCCGGCTGGACCAAGGGCAAGAAGGCTATGGGCTTGATTTATATAAAAAGGCAGAAAATTCATAATTAATGTATTAGATGAATATACCCACATTAAAAATACCTCAAACTTAGAAGCTTAGAACATTATGCCCCATTTTAGACATACACTAAAGGTAACCCTAAGTGAAAAACTCATAAGCCTGTGGAGATGGCAGATCCATAGGTAGAGTGCCAGTACTGAGCCTCTGATATTCCTGTGCCCACCCTCGTGTCTCCATAAATACAGCATCTTCCCCATTAATCAGTTAAGAGAGACAAACCCCAAATGTGGCCCTCATGTTACAATCTGCCACACCCAAGTCCAGGCCCCTCCTTCTGATAATGGTCTTATGAACCTATTCACACTGCCAATGTTCAGGGTTTGAGAACCCACCGTGGACAGTACTGGTAAGGCTGTTGTTCCTGGAAGGCAGTACTTAAATTCACATTCTCTTCTCTGGGACCATTTCCCAACACTACAGACTCTCATTAACTCCTGGGTTCCTGGGCTTCATCACTGAGTAAGAGAGAGCTGAGCCCCATCTCTATGACAGGCACTGCACTGGGCACTTATCAGGGGATATGAGTGATACCCTTTCCCTGGAGAAGGAGCAAATCCTTGCAAAGAAAGCAGTGCAATTCCATTTGATGTATGGTTTCAATCTGACCCAGGTAGACATGGAGCACAAAGAAGGAAAATATCAGGAAAGAAATATTAGAAGGAGCAGAACTTGGTTTGAGCTAAATCTTTAGATAAGCATGTGGGAGTTAGAGAGATGACTCCGTGGTAAGGGCACTGGCTGCTCTTTCAGAGGGCCAAGGTTTCATTCACAGCACCCACGTGGTGACTCATAACTGTCTCAGTCCAGAGGATCCAACACCCTTTTCTGGCCTACACAAGCACTGCAATGCACGTGGTGAAAGGTTCCTGTGGCCACAGCAAGAGATAGGATTAGAGAGGGTCAAAGTCAGAGATGTGAACTAGAAGAGAAACTTCCTTAGGAACTATCCTGGTTAGCATTAATTGTCACAACCTTGAGTCTTCTAAGAGAAGAAGCCGCAATTGAGGAATTTTTAGATCATTCTGGCCTGTGGATTTGTCTGTGAAGGATTGTCTTGATTGGTAATCAACACAGGGAGATCCAGATCCTGTGCATGGTACATCCCCTGTGCATGTTGTCTTGGACTATGTAAAGAAGCTAGTGGAGCATGAACTTGAGTGAGTCAGAGAATTAGCCCATAAGAAGCATTCCTCAATTGTTCCTGACTCTGGATTACTGCCTTGATTTACTGCCAAACTCACAACAATGCTAGATTTGTAACCTGGAAGTATTACCTAAATAAACCTAATTTCTCCCCAAGAATGGCAACATAATGAAACAGGGACCCAGTGGGGATGGAGGAGAAGTGTGGATGAGAAAAACATCAAGAGGCAGAGATGCTGGTCGTGATTGGTTGGAAGTTAGTCTGAGCAGAAACAGGACACAGGAAAGTGTTAGTGCCAGAGTCTCAGGTTTTGGATAGAGGAAGGAAAGCGTAGAGGGAAGGTGGAGAAATGGTGTCATTAATTTCCAGAATGAATTGTGTAGGGTTTGGAGGAGGTGGGAGCAGAGAAATGCTAGGTTAATATTGTATTAATTACTTTTCTCACTGCTGTGACCAAATACCTGACAAAAACATCTTAAGGAAGAATTTATTTTGGTTCATAGTTTGAGAAAATAGAGCCCATCAAGGTATGGGAGACATGGCAGCAAGGGGCTGAGGAAAAGGGTCACATTGCACCAAAGTCGGCAGACACGGAGCCTGGTACTCAGCTTGCATGCCCGTTAGTCTTTTGTCAACTTGACAAAAAGTAGTCACCTTGGAAGAGGGAACTTCAATTGAGGAATTTTCCCCATTGAACTGGTCTATAACCATTTCATTGCTAAGAGGGCCCAGCCCACTGTGGACAGGCAGGGCTGAACTGCATAAGAAAGACAGCTGAGCAAGCCAGGAAGAAGTAACCCAGTCAGCAGTGTTCCTCCAAGGTCTCTGCTTCAGCTCCTATTTCCAAGTTCTTACCTCAAGTTCTTGCTCTGACTTTTGTCAATAAAAACTGTCACATGGAAGTGTAATCCAAATAAACCCTTATTTCCCCAACTTAGTTTTGGTCAGTGTTTTATTTATAGCAATAGAAAGTAACTAGGACAGCTTGATTTCACCTTTTTTCCTTTTTAATTAACCAGGAACTGAGCCTATGGTATGGTACCACTCACCCAGGATGGGTCTGCCCAACTCAGATAATCTTCTCTGGAAACAACCTCAAAGATGCCACAAAGGGCATACCTCACCAGCACCCCCTAATCCAATCAAGTTGACAGTGAAAATTTAACTATCACACATACTGTTCATATAGATTTTTCGAGCTGAGATGACCAGACTTAGAGGACAGTCTTTAACACCAAATATTGTGAGCAAGGATGTGTGATCTGTAACTTCAGAGCTACCTTCTTTGTCAGTACTCTTGGCTGGAATTAAAGGAAGGCTCACATATAAATCTGCAAATTTTAGTAGTGTTACATGCTTTCCACAAGATATCTTTGCTTTAATGACAAATGTAGCTGCAGCATCTTCCCCCCCCCACACACACACTGTTAAAAACCCAACATTCTTAACTGTGGCTATTCATGTTCAAACAGTATTTATTGACCATCTTTTGTATGCCAGAAGCTCAGGTAGGTACCTGTGTATGACGAAATTAAGGCCCCTCTGGTAGTAAAGATGCTAGCCTGAGGACAGAGCACATTAAACTAAAAGTACCTCGTAGTAGTTTCACCAATATGGGAAGACTGACCCTTTATGAAGCCTAGAAATTCAAAAGCAGAGATTGTGGGGAAAAGTTTGTTGAATTAGAAAGCAGAGACTGTGGGAAGTGTGTTGGGAGAGAGCTCAGACTGGGGTGAAGGAGCAAGGGTCTGGTCTAGAACCTGTTATTTATCTGCATATACCTGAGTATGATGGTTACTTTTAATTGTCAACATGACATCATTTGAATCACCTAGGAAGGGCATCTCAGTAAGGGATTGTGTATATCAAGTTGGCCTGTGGGCATGTCTGGGCAGAATTATTGGGGTTTTGTTAATTAATATGTGAAGACCAGTCCACTGCAGGTGGCCCATTCCCTGAGCAGGGAATCCTGAATTATATGAATAGAGAAAGCCAGCTGAGCACAGGCATGCAGACACTCCTTGCTCTGTGTTTCTTGACTGTGAATGTGATGAAGTCAGGTCCTTCAAGCTCCTGCCACACAAAGAGTTCCCTGTTATGTTGGATTGCAATCTGCAACTGTGAGCTGAAAAAAAAAAAAAAAGAAAAGAAAAACTTTCCTCCCTTAGATTGCCTTTGTTGGGATATTTAGAAACAACAAAAAAGAAAGTAATATATTAGTAAGTCACTTTCACTTGCTGTGCACTGGTTTGCCCATCCATGAAATGAGGAATGTCATGTAAGTTTAGACGATAATGAAATGGAAATACCAGCAAAGTACGGCATGGAGAGGAAACCTGATTATGGGAAACACTGATCAGCTCATGCTGCAGTAACAAAATATCATGGGATGGGCAGTTGACAGAAGATATTTATTATAGTCCTGAAGCCTAGAAGTCCAGCGTCAAGACAGGCAAAGGTCTGGTTCCTCCTGAAGACTCATTCTTGGCTAACAAAGGACTATCTTTCTCTGTGTCCTCAAATGGCCTTTTCTCAACATATGATCCTTCCTGATGTCTCTTCATATGAGGGCACCAGTTATATCAGATTAGGTCTCCATTTATGATCTTCTATATCCTTAAGGATCCTCACTCCAAATACAGTCATGTTGAGGTTTAGTGTCCTACTTATGATATTGAAGAAGATATGATTCCATCCATAAGTTAATGGCAGAGAGTCTATCAAGTTCATCAACCAGAGGGAAACAAGAAAATATAAACTATACCCGACATGGTCATTTACCTACTACTCATCTTCATCAAAACACATCTATTCATTTATTTAATGGTCCTTTGTTTTCTCATTCATTCCTTCAATTATTACTTATCACTACACAAGCCAATCCTGTGTCAAACTCTGTTGGTCCCCAAAGATAGACATACACATCTGATCTCTTCCTTTTAGAAACTGTGGTCTCTGAAGGGGAAATCATTGTACATAGGACAAGTGTTCAGCTTGTACAAATGCAATTAAAGTCAAGAGGGCTGACTGTGGTGGGTGCACCCTCCAGAGATGTGACAGTTCCTTCATCCATCCATCCTTATCTTCTTCCTGCTCTGTGAAAGGTACATGTCCAGCATTCATCAGTTCTGTGGTAAGATAGCAAGTTCCTTGCTCCTATGAAGCTTTCTCTGCAGTGGAGAAGCTTATTCCAGAGTCCCAAAGAAAATCAAGGGTTTATCTATGAGACAAGGGCAAGAAAGACCCTCCCTAGTCAGAGGAAATACAAAAGACTACAGCTCATACTGTATAAGTGATATCGATCTATAGGAGCTTGCAAGGGGCCTGGTCAGAGCAGAGCATGCATTCTGAGGCCTGAGATGACGTGCAGGCTGGCATACTCTCCTTAGTACACTACCCATGAAGACAAAGGGCACGAGTGAAAAGCTAAGGAAGCTCTCAAAGCTTGGGACATGGTATCCTAGTTAAATGAAGCATTTCTGGAGGGAAAAAAGCTTCTCAAAGCAGAGTGCAAAGAATCTAGAAGAAGCAAAGCTTTACATTAATTTCAAGTGGATGGAGAAAGTGTTTCTAAGCCTTTGTCCTCTCCATTCCCTTCCCTGCCTGGACCTTTCTAGAAGCAATCATTTTGTCATGCCACACCGCGACAGATCTCTCTAAAGTATCTGACACAGAATGCATTGGTCACAGTTAAGTTAAACTACATCTTTCTTCTAATAGTCCCACGGTTCTGTCCACAATGTATAGAGTAAAGCAATTCTTAAATTTAAGAGGAGACCTTTGAATGGCACAAACCAAAGCCAGTCTAAGAACAACATGATCAAATGAAGATTTTCCAGAGGTCTGTTTTTTTTTTAAACCTTTAGAAAATGTTAAATGCAGATTACAGCCATAGAGATGATGGAAGAGATTTCAACATCCCCTAAAACATATTCAGGAATATGCACTGGAATAGTTGGTGCTCGTTTGAAATTCTGCTTAGGGATAAATGGCTACAAAGAAGTTGTTTTATATTCTTTTTACTACAAATGCCTCACCGCTGAATCCACAGAGCCACAGGCCTGCCTACCAAGTCTGCTCTCAAGATATATGGAAAAAGACTTCCTAGCATGAATTAATTTATCAGGCTTGATACTGAAATCTGAGAAAATTTAAGGCAAATCTAAAATGTTCTCCCTGCTGTAGCCGAGACACTCTAGTGCTGACCACTCAGTGTTATTTCCTATGTAATAATGCCCTTGATTATCTGTAGAGACCAAGTACCTACAGGGTTCCCTTCGACCAGAAAAATGGCCTCCTGTGAGCCTCCATTTTCATTTTTTCAAATAAAGCCTTATTAACTCCACCAGTGGCGGCTGTTTTAGGAAAGTTGCCAAAGCTCTCTCCTCATTTTTCTGCTGCTCAGAGCTGATGGGTTTCTTTTCTCAAAATAGTCCCTCTCCAACACAATTAACTTCTTCAGTAAAGACCCATTCAGAGTCACAAAGAATGTTTTTGAAATGCAGTTATAATTGTCTGATGGTGATGTCTCTGTACATTCCACTTTAACCCTGTAAACTCCTGGCACCCCACTGAAATCTATCTACTGAGAGCAAGCAGTTTGGATAGTAAAGGTATATTCCGAATTCAAAAATAGGGGATTTTTTTTCTGGTCTCTTTTTCCCCTTTCATTTTGTTTATTCATTTTTAGTTAGCATTCAAAGTAATGAGTTTTTCATTGTGACATTTTCACACATGTCACTAAATCCTGTTATTCTCCAACCCACTGATGTCTTCAGTTCTCCTGCGCTCTTCTAGACAGTCAGTCCCTCCTGCTTTCAGTTCTCATCACCCTCCCATTGGACTTCTTCATCTCCTCTTATGGTCACCTCTGTACCTTTATGCCATATATACATGTTCATATGTATAAGCCTAGGTTCTGCGTGTGGAAGAAACATGCACCCCGTCCGTCTTTGTCTCCTCATATCTCACCTAGTTTGCTTATGATGGCAATCTCCAGTTCCAAAATGCCTGTAAATATCATTTCCTTCTTCCTTATTCTTGAGTAGAATTCCATTGTGAAGGCAAGTTCTATAAAGCAGCTCTTAGGTTCCCAGGGCTTAGTGAAATTACAGGAATTTTTCCAAAAGAATTTTCACCAAGACATATTTTCACACTGAGAGTCTGGTGCCTTGATTCATGCAAATCCGAAAGCCCCACTATGAGTCTGGCTAAGTTTATTATAAGCATATGTCCATGATAATTCTTCCTATCTTTACTGCCCAATTCAATGAGCAAAGTTCTCAAAAAGATGATCTCAAACAGTATCTCTCCCATACCAAAGAGATATTATTCTAGGAATTTCTCAACTCTGAATACTCCCAAAAACTAGAACTCACTTTTTCAAATTGGCATTAGGTATGACAAGTCTAGACTACCTATTTCTACTAAACTTACTATTAACTGAATTATTCATTGAACTTTAATTTAAGATGTAAAATACGTTCATAAGAATGTAAGCAATTGGGAGG
Organism: Eospalax fontanierii; assembly: GCA_035773235.1. NCBI lineage: Eukaryota > Metazoa > Chordata > Mammalia > Rodentia > Spalacidae > Eospalax > Eospalax fontanierii. Next base: position 47,422,701 of record CM069529.1, on the reverse strand, counting down.
CAGAGGCAGGCAGATCTCTGTGAGTCTACATAGTCAGTTTCCAGGCCAGCTGGGACTACGTGGAAACCTTGTCTAAAAAAGGCCAAAAAAAGAATGTAAATCATGATGTGCTAAGATTCTAAGATTTAGAAAAATATACAAAAAGAAAGAAAACACACAGTGGGGTGTGGACTGCCATATCCTCTGCATAGCTCATGCAATTCCATTATTTTAGAATGACAAAATAGCATTTACTCTTTAGCATCACCGTGTCAATTAAATATTTCCTGAGACCCACTCACTTGGCAGAGTTTAATCACTCTTTCCTCTGTGGTCCACGGGTTAATTGATTCTCACTACAGTTTTTACACAATTATGGTATGTGATCCTGACTCTGAAACCAGGTGACCTCAAAAGGGCAAGAGCTATCTTACTCCAATTTGTCTACTGTAGAAAAAATTTAATTAAATTGAAAAGTTGAACTAAAATAAATACAGTATGAGGTTGAGTTTATTCACTAAAAATTTGAATCCTCCCTTTAGATCATTTCTCCTACAGGAACATATTTCTAGTCTTTAAAGAGAAGTAGAATTTAAAGTCTACTTGCTAGAGTCCACTAGTCCTCCAGCATGTTTACTGCTTCTCCTGATCTGATTAGTTCTGGGAATCCTGCACTGTCTTCTAGCGTAGAGAATCTGAAACTTCAAAATGCTTCCCAGGAACATGAAACTCAGAATTCTGGGAAGGAGGTGACAGAGTCAGATTTAGAATGTTTAATATGGTCCTTAAAAGACCTAAAACAGGAAGTCATAAAATCACAGTTGATAAACACAACCCTGATGAGTGGAGGTTTCACACTCAGCTCTACTCAGTCTTCAGAGGCCTGCACCTAACACAGCTTCTTTTCCTCCCAACACCTGATCTGTGGTAGGTGTTTCTGGAGAGTACAAGACCTTTCAAATAGCAATGAGATAAGTTAAAAAGAGCCTCAACACTGGGAGATGGTTAGTTGCTGAAGTGCTTGCCGTGTAAGCATGGGGACCTGAATTCCGATATCTAGCACCCAGGTGCTGTGATGTGTACCTGTAACCCTAGGACATGCTTAAATCTCAGCACTATGACGGTACCTAAAGGAAGATCCCTAGAGCTTGTTGGGTAGGCAGTCTAGTTAAATCAGTGAGCTCAAGGTTAAACAAGATAATTTGACTCTAAAAATAAGGCAGAGAACAACTGAAGAAGACACTAAGTGTTGATATCTGGCCTCCACATGCATACACACATGCAAACATAGACCAGTTGAGAAAGACAGCCGGAAATGACCTATGGCCTCTATATACACAAACAAGAACATGAACATATGTGTACACACACAGAGAAAGCTTCAATAGGAGACCTTTATTCCAGTATAGGCTCCACTAAAGAGTAGTTACTGAACATGTTCTACCTGGGAGTATGAAAGTTAGTCAGACTAATCATTCCATTCAGTAGATGTATAGATAATTGAAAATACATATATAGTCCCTAGTATATAATGTATTCAATAAGGGAGAAGTTTCTTTGTTCTTTTAGAAACTGTGACAAAATACACATAACTGTTTAGCCAGTTTGAAGTATGCTATGTGTGCCTTTAAGTATATTCACACTGCTGTGCAGCCACCTCCAGGCTGCTCTATCTTCCCCAGCTGAAACTCCGACCTATTAAACATTGACCCCTCCATGCTCTCACCCCTCAGCCCCTGTCAATCATGATTCTTCCTTCTGTGTCTCTGAATGTGATTTCTCTAAGAACTTCATATAGTGTATGGTATGGTTTGGATTCATTTAATCTAAAGGTCATGTGTTGAAGGCATGGTCATCAGTTCATGGGACTGCTAGGAAAAGGTAGAAGGCTTCAAAGTAGGCCTTAGTAGGAGGAAGTGACATCACTGGGAGAAGGGCCTTGAAGATTATGAGACTCTGCCATCCCTTCCTCCATCAAGACTTCCTGGCTGATGTAAGGGGCTCAGTCCCCCTCTGCCACTTGCTTCCACCATGATGTCCTGTATACCATTTGCCCAAAGCAACACAGTCAAGTAATGATGACATGAAATCTCTGAAACTGTGAGCCAGAATGAACCTTTCTTCCTTTTAAGTTGATAATCAGGTGTTTTAACAAAAAGATAACTGTGTGATGGTTAATACTGTGTGTTAAATTGGTTGGACCACAGTGCCCAGATATTTGATCAAATGTTATTCTGGATGTTTCTACAAGGATCATTTTAGATTAAATTTTTACATAGAAATTAATAGACTCTGAGTACAGCAGTTTGCCCTCCATTACAGTAAGTGGGTCCTTGTCCAAACTGGCAAAGGCCTGAATAAAACAAAAGGCTGACCATTTCCTGAGCAGGAAAGAGGTTACCAGCAGAATGCTTGGAATTCATCTGCAACATCAGCTCTCTGGGTTCCCCAGAAGATGGTCTTTGGACTCAAACTGCAACAACTCAGGGTCTCTAGCCTATTAACATCACATTCAAAATTAAATACTAGATTGGTCAAGCTTCTATTAGCCTATCAGCTGAGTAAGTCCTTAAAATAAATGTCTTACCATAAAAAAAATATATTTTGTTGGTTCTATTTCATTGGAGAATCTTGGCTAATACAAAAATAATTATGTAATACCTATGATAGGCTTACATCAGTTAGTATGATGTTTTGAAAGTTGACCCATATTGAACAAGTGTCAAAATGTCCTTCCTTGTTGAGTTCATTATATTTAGTAATCACCTCTTGCTTGTCCATTCATCCCATGATGAATACTCAGGTTGTTTCCAGTTTGGGGCTAATGTGAATAATGCTGCTGAGGATGTTAGTCTACAAGTATGTGTATAAATCCTGCTTTCAATTCTTTTGAATTTCTAATTGAAAGTGGTATTGCTAGTTATATTAGTTACTTTTCTGTTGCTGTGATAGAAACACCAAGGGAACTTATAAAAGGGAGAGTTTCTTTAGATTTTGGTTCCAAAGGGGCAAGATTCAATATGGCAGGGAGTCAGGGAAGCAGAGGTAGCTAGAGCAGATTCAGCGGCACAGGAAGCAGAGCAGCTGGAGATCCAGCAATGCTTAAGAATTCTCTAAGCCTGCCCAGTGACGTGCTTCTTCCACACCTTCGAAGACCTCCTAAAATGGTGCCACCAACTGGGGACAAAATGGTCAAATTCTTAGAACATATGAGGGACATTCTCATTCAAACTACTACATTCCACTCCCTGGAACCCATAGGCTCATGACCATGTAAAATGCAAAATGCATTTAGTCCAACCTTAAAAGTTCCTACAGTCTTTACTAGTCTCAATACTATTCAAAAAGTCTAGTGTCCAAATCTCTTCTGGGACTCAAAACAATCTCTTAACTCTAAGACCCTGGAAAATCAAAAGACAAATTACATACTCTGAACATACAATGGAACAGAATACACATTCCCATTCCAAAATGGAGGAATAGAGGCATAGGGAGGAGATACCAGACCAAAACAAGACCAAAACCAGCAGGGCAAACACCAAACCCAGTACCTCCATGTCCATCTTCTGGGACTTTACTTCCAAAGGGCTTAGATGGCTCAACTCCTCCAACTTTGTTGCATGCAGCATGCATCTCTCTCTTGGGCTGGTACCACTCCCTGTATGCAGTCATAGGCAGATGTCTCACAGCTCTGGCATCTCAGACGTTTTCTTGAGGTCTTCACTGCCAACCAGGCTTTACCTTGATGGCTTTTCAGAGCCTTCCTTACGCAGGACTGCACCTGCTACATGCTGCCTGGCCTCAGAAGCTCTCTGAAACCTCAGAGGAAGAACCAATGACCCGTTCACTCTTGCATCTTTCATGCCTCTAAAGCCAGCATCGGGTGAACGATATCGGCAGGCTTGGCTACAAGTTTGGGTTGAACCCTAGCCTACTTCATCCACTTTCAAAGCTTTTCTCTTCAGCTGAAAGACCCACCCTAAATGTGAGCTTTGCCTCCTGATGGCAGCTCATATAAAAGGCCATGACAGGAGGGAGCTCACCGCTTTCTGCCACTTTCCTTCTCTCTCATTGGTGAGTTCGTCCTGCTGCCGTGACCAGCTTCTTCGGATTCCAACATAGACTGAAGACTAGTAGATCCCCTGGAATTTATCAGGCCAAATTGAGACTGCTGAGACATCCAGCCTTGTGGACTGAGAAACTGCCTCTCCAATCTGGTGCAGTCATTGTTGGATTATTTGGATTCTATCCTGGAAGCTAATGTAATTATATTACATTAGCTTACTGTGGATTCTGTTTCTTTAGAGAAAGAACCCTGACTAATACAGATTGTGGAACCATGGGTTGGGTGTTGGCTGTGAAGAACCTGACCATGTGGGCATGTGGGTTTGGGGAGCAATGTGAAAGACTTTGGAAGTTTGGGCTAGAAAAGCAATTGATTGCTGTAAGCCGAGATTAATGGGCCATTCTGGTAGGAACATGGAAGAAAACAGAGGTGTGAACATTGTCGTTCCAGAGGAAAATAAGGTCTTAAGCAACAATTGGGACATTTTAGCAAAGAGTCTGGCTGGAATCTGACCACATCCAAAAAGTTTACCTGAGGCTAAGTTGAAAAGCAGTGGACTAATTACTTGGGAGAGTACATTTCAAAACAGCCTAATGTAAAAATGGGGGTATGGCTATTAATGGTGAATATTATGCATAACTATAGTGAAAAAAAACCAAATGGGGCAGAAAGAAATGCACTATGTACAGTTTAGATTGAAAAAAAGCACCAGGAAGATTGATGCCGGGGTGTGGTTCCAGCTTGTGGTGGTTTGGATGAGAGTGTCCCCCACAGGCTCTAAGTATTCGAACAGTTTGTCCCCAGTTGGTGGCGCTGTTTTGGGAGGGCTTAGAAGGTGTGGCCGTGCTGGAGGAAGCATGTCCCTGGGTACAGGTTCAGAGAGTTCTTAAGCCTTGTCCAATCTCCAGTCACTGTCTGCTTTCTGTGCCTCGTTGAAGATGCTTGAGTGCTTAGCTTCTACCCTAGCCACCTCTGTCATCGTGCCTCCCCACCATGATGGACTCTTACTCTTTGGAATCATAAGCTAAATAAACTCTTCATTTTATAAGTTCCCTTGGTTGGTGTTTCTATCACAGCAAGAGAAAAGTGACTAATACACCGGTTCATACATGAATTCTGTGTTTAAATTTTTGAGATGTGGCATATCATGTTCCACAGCGACTATATAATTTTCCATTCCTAATAACAAAATACCAAGGTTCTAGACTCACCTGTATCCTTACCAACACATTTCCAGTTTTGTTTTGTTTCTGATGATGGACAATATAATGGCAGGAAGTTTCTCACTATGGTCATGATTTAAACTTCTCTGAAGACTAGTGATGTTCACTTTCCATGGGCTTTTGGACACTGGTACATTTTCTTTGAATAAATGTCTATTTACTCCTTTGCCCATTTTTTAATTGCTTTTTAGATTTTATTAGCATTGAGTTGTACAGCTATTATAGAGGGACCTCTTTTACTAACAAGATTATGGGTTTATTCCATGGGAGGCTACATCTTCTATTCCTTTGTCTTTTCAGGTTTAATACTTTCCATTTAACTTTATTAATTCTCTCCTTTATATTAAATTAAAATTTAAACAGTTCTTAAACTTGCTACTATTACTTTTATAGGTAATTATTACCTTCCTAATAATATTATGCTTACAAACATACAAATGAATAATCTTTTTCCCTGGGAAATCGGTTCTATCTTCCTATTCTCCCTAGCAACATGTCATGAAGAGTTAAGGAGCTCATTCCTCTGCTTTGATCCTACATGCAGTCTAGTAAATACATCCTGCCCAGAATCACAAAATGTTTATTTATATCTCTAAGCAGATCACCTCTCAGAGAACATAGGAGACAAACAAAAAGCTTTTCTTGATAGAGAAAAATATAGGAGTTAATTATATTTTTAGTTATTATAAATTCATGTCACAGGAAGAACTTTAGGTAAGTAATACAAGAAAAAATAGTTACACAATATATTTATAATGCATTTTAATAAATAATAAGCAATAATTTTATGAGTCATAATTTCATGTACCCTAATATTTTGGTATTATTACAAAAGACAGTTTAAGAAATCAGTTATGTAAGGCTTCTTTTATTTGTTTGTTGTTTGTTTTCTTTTATTTTGCTTCAGTTTCGCTTTGGTTTTGGTTTCAAAGAATGTGTATTTTACCATGACATTAATTACTAGACTACAAATCACAAAGTTTGAAGACTCCTATGGCAGTTATTAAGCATCACAGGGCAAAAGTTTTATCTTCCAGATATTAAAAGAAACTAACTTGAGGGGTTGGAGAGATGGCTCAGAATTTAAGAACACTGGCTACATTTGGACATGGGTTTTGTTCCCAATATCTGCATGGAAGCTAACTATCATCCATAACTCCAGTTCCAGAGGATCTGCCACCCTCTTCTGGCCTCTGCCAGAATTGCACAACACAGGTGCATTTACATTCATGCAGGCAAAATGTTCATAAATAAATTCTGAAAAAAATTAAAGCTAAACATAGTAATCCCAGAGATGGGAAGGTAGAGACAAGCAGATCCCTGGTTCATGCTAACCAGTTAGCTTAGCCTAATGGGAGAGCTCCAGGTCAGTGAAGGTCCTATCTTTAAAAAAGATGGACAGTATTCCTAAGAAAATATTCCTGAAGTTGATTTCTGGCCTCTATACATATACATGTATACATACCTGCACACACACACACACACACACACACACACACACGAATTGTTTTGATGTATTGTTTTAGAGTAGCTGGGGAACAACCACTTCAGAATGAAAGACGAGAGGTGATTTATGTTCAACAGTGAGATTCCTGTACCATTCCAGGCCCACTGGATCAGAACATCTAAGGATGTGCTGAAGATGACCCATTCTGTTGCCTACACCTATCAATCTGTCAGAACTGCAAACTAAAGTGTTCCCTGACACTCTCATGGTCAACAATCTTCCCTGCAATGACAAAGATTTCATGTGAGAATGAAATGCTATTTTTGCAGCTCTTTGGATAACAGATGTTAAACAAGACTTCTTTGTTCTGAATTCCTGCTGAAGTTCTCATGCCAAAAGCAATAGATGACAAAAACACTTCCCACAGATGTGCGGGGCTATCCTTAGACCTTGCTAAGAGACAGGTCTGCAAGCCACACCTTATCTTCCAACTCCATTTTATACAGAAGAAGATGAGAAGAAATCCTAAAGAACTTGCTCAGAATAAGAGCTGAACATCATACTTCCCCTTCTGCTGGGAGATTGGCTCCCATCCCAGTCTAAAGCTGAGAAAGGCAAATCATTAGTGGATCTTTTTATTATGGTCACTCAGCAGATGTGTATTTGAACTGCATCTCTCCATTCTAAGCCTCTTATGAAAAGTAACTCTGTAAAAGAAAATTTAAGGAGTGTCCTAAAGAGAAGATTGGTATCTGAGCACTATGTTTAGTGGGTCACAGAGACTTATTTCCCTCTCTTAGGTAAGTGTTACTGTGAGAGGTTGTTTGGAGCAGCCCCAAAGACACAGCTTGGAGACAGAACTCTTTCAATGACAACAATTTACTTTCACTGGAGAAGCAAGAGGAGGTTTTCCAATGCTCAAGTTGCTGCCTTGAAAAGGCAAAGTATTTTCAGAAGACAGAAGCATTGTGGAATAAATAGCTGGAGACACCACTGAGAGACACAGAAGTCATCCTGAGAGCACATTGCTCGAGCTAAGGAACAAAGAGGAAAAGATGGATGGGTCCTGAAACATTCCCATGGGAAAAAGACAGTCTCTAACACAGACATCGTGCATTCCAGACCTGTCAGCATCAGTCATGCAAAACTGTGAGACTTCACCCTTTCCTCCTGTTCTCTTTCTGAATCCTGAAAAATACGGACACAGGAGAGAACTGGAGGAAGAGGACTAGAGCAAGATGAAGGAAGCACGAGAACAGGCCAGGTGTGCTGTCATGGAATGTTAGAGACACCCTGAGCCAGGGCAGGGGTGACGCATGGACCAGAATGAACAATGTATGTCCTGGCTTACATTTGGACTGGACTTTTCAATATCAAAAGTCAGAGTGATGCTGTACCTGAGGATGGCTATGAAAGTTTAGGTGCTGCCAGCAAAGGCATCCAAGGGTAAGGAATCCGGGACATAACTGAGGAGGAAATGCCATAAAATACCCACTTTTCTGCTTGCAGCCTCCTGAGCCTTGCCTGCTTAGAATCCATTTTAAAACCTGTAGTCACCAAGGTCCATATGTGATCTTGCCAATGGCTTCTGAGTGGACAAATAAACTTGACTCTTGTCTGTGTTGTCAACACTAGACCTCTGATTGGGCATTGATTTTAGAGAGTAACAGACTCCAAAGAGTAATGGATCATTTAACTGGCCTATTTCCTGAAGAAATATTGCCTATTTTGTTGGTGTTCTGGGGATTGAACCTAGGATCCCATGAATGCTAAGCAGCACATGGCCACTGAGCTACATCAACACTCTTCCCATTTCACTTTTTACTTTGAGATAGGGGCCCATTATATTGCTTAGGTTGGCTTTGAGCTGATTCTATAGCCCAGGCAGGAATCTGTAGCCCAGGCAATTCGTCTGCCTCAGCCTTCCAACTATCTAGAATTCCAGACTTATCCCACCACACCTGGCTGGAATATGAAATGTGTTTTTTTTCTCTAATGCTAGTTCTTTATAGTTCTCTTGCCTATTATCAGTTCCAGAGCAGGACTGAAGGAGATAAGTTCATCACAGTCCTGCGTATTTATTTCACTGTCACACATGCTTATGGAACACACATTTGCTCATGTGCACTTGGTTCATTGAGACTGACATGAAAATAGTGCAAAAGTTTCATTTCATAGCAATGTATCCCAACCTATCACTGTCCTGTGCTACAAACAGCAGCAGCCAAGCACAGAGGACATGCACCGCTTTGCACAGAGTTGTGAAATAACTGAGAGCCCTGCACTGTGACCATATCCATCAGGCTCCTCGTTCAGTTTGGCCACATGTTCTGTTGCACAAGGTCTCTATGCATTTTCACTGTCTCGTGAAAACAGCCGCCCTGACCCAGCCTCACCTCTTCAATTAATGCACTCTCCCCTTTGATTAATGTGCAATTCTATGTATTCTGCATTTTTCCTCTTTTATTAGAAATCAAGCCCATGTTAGATTTTTCTCGTGGTGTTCTTTTTAAAATCAAGGAAATACTTGCTTTCTTGGGTATCATAGTAATATAGTCAGTGAGCTGCTTATTATCTAGAACTCAGTGTGTGTGCATGTGTGTGTTGTACATGTGTGTATGATGCATGTGAATGGGGGAAGATGTGCAGTTGCCTGTGCACACATGCAGAGGCCAGAGAAGGACATCAGCTGAGCCTCATTCCTTTCAGATAGGGTCTCTCATTAAGCCTGAAGCTAGGCCAGCAGGCAGCAAACCCCAGTGATCCTTCTGCCTCTCTCCTCCTCCTGCAGTGCTAGGGATACACGCATGGCCACAGTCCATTCCTTGCTTTCCACATGACAGTCAGGATCTGAACTCAAGTCTTCATGCTTGCGTAGCAAATGCTCTTATTCAATGAACCATATGTCTGGGCCTTTACCATCTTCTGTAGCACACTGTTTTGTAGAATGTGTAGTGTTTGGGGATGATGTGTGATGTATGTCTTCTTACAGCAGAAAGCTTTCTGCCACTACAACAAAAATACTGAGTTAGCTGAGCATGGTTGGTCATACTTTTAATCCTAGCACTTGGGAGGCAAAGAGAGACAGATCTCTGTGAGATGGAGGCCATCCTGCTCTATGTAGCATGTTCTAGGCCAGCTGAGGCTACAGGGAGACCTTGCCTCAAAAGTTCCTGAATTGTTTAACTTATAAAATAAAAAGATTTCGGTCCCCAGTTTGGGGAGTTTCAGACCACGGTTCTCTGGACTTCATTTTGACCTGTGGTACCAAATACATCCTGCTGGAAGCACATGATAGGAATATATGGCAAAATAAAGCTAATCACCTCAACAACCGGAAAAGAGAGAAAGAGCCTGAGTTTGATAATCTCCTTCAAGTATACATCTGTGGTGACCTGATGGCCTCTCACACAGTTCCACCAATTCCCAATAGCACCATGCAGGGACCAAAACTTTAATACATGGCTTAGGGGCAGGAGAGTAGTGTTGCAGATTTCAATTATAGCCTTTCCCTTCCACAGGTCTCTGGAAGAGTGGGTCCAAAAAGCTGGGGTCCCTGACAATACCCCAAATGACACTCAGTTCCTTCTGGATAAAGCTGCTAAGGGTTGTGGACCTTCCTTCATGTTCTTACTGATCTGTCAGTGCCATGTCAGGAGCAGTCTTGGAAGAACCTTCAAGGCTAGGGCCTCAGGCTCCCTTCTTGGTACCTCAAAAAAAGACTTTTAACATCATTAGCTGGTAGGGAGCAGCAAGAACAACAAAGAAACCCAGGGTCCCCCACAAATGGTCTACTAGTAGCCTGTCTGATTTTGTATGGTTCATATATTGGGTTCTGCTGTAGTGACTACATTGTACAGATGAGGGCAATGAGGCTCACAGTGAGCTGAGGACTGAGCAGGAGGAGCCTAGGATTCTGAACCCCTCTTTCTCAACAAGTATGCCTTCTCTTTGTCTTTAATATGCTTTTAGAACTCAAGCTAAGAAGCAGCACCTTGCCCGGATTTCCTTAATATGAACATCAGCAACATGACTGAAGCATCAGTTAGCTTTGGTAAATGTCAGTGTCTGAACTGAATGCCTAACCCACCTGAAAAAGACTGCAGGAAAGCTTAGTGCCTAGCCTGTGGTCAGACTGCTGAAAGTGAAGGCAGTTGCAGAAAAGCCATCATTTATTCCTCCGCCTTCTTTTTTGTTGGTGTGTCTTCTAAATCCCTTTAAAAAATTCTTAAAGGCGCCTTACAATAGCTACTGTCAATGTGGTTTCTATAGTTACTTCTGATCATGAAAAAGGCATACTTACTTGAGACTGGAGATATTGTAGGCATGGAACTAATATTCTATTGACTATTGTTAAGTCAGGCAGCAACCTGCAAGTTGTTTTGTGTAAAAAGAAAGATGCTTCTGAGAATGAGCTTTATTCCTGTATGGTTGTAGCAGGAAAACTAGCGTAGGCTTTTGAAACCTTCTAGTTCAATCCTGCCATTTTATAGAGGAGGAAACTGAATTTCACAGAGGTTATTTGCTAGATAAACACAGCACTAATAGGCAGTCTGGGGCTTGCAACTTCTTCCCAGACTGAAGGTCTTTTTGCTTCACTCCTCTCTTAATCCAAATTGTGAGGAACAAAATATTTTGCAACAGAATTTATCCCTCCAACATCTCAACAGTTCCTTGGAAAGCCATCTAGGTGATCTTTACCCTAAGTCAACCTAAGCAAGATAAGAAGCTGTGCTTAAAATTAGAGGAAAAGTCTACAAAATCAACCCTCAGTTCCCTAAGATGATGAATGATCCTGGGCAACAAGGTAACTGATTATTAACTATAACATTAAACAAACAGTTAACAAAGATTAATTGCCTAGGTTGTATGCAAAGTACACCGATAACTCATTAGTCTGCTGGTTCCTCTTTTGCTTCGGGGGCGAGGGTCTGGCATCCTGAATAAATGACCCTGTTTTTAGAAAAAGAGAGAGAGAGAGAAAGAAAAAGAAAGAGAGAGAGAAAGAGAGAAAGAAAGAGAGAGAGAGAGAGAAAGAAAGAGAGAGAGAGAGAGAGAAAGAAAGAGAGAGAGAGAGAGAGAGAGAGAGAGAGAAAGAAAGAAAGAAAGAAAGAAAGAGGGGAGGAAGGGAGGAAGGGAGGAAGGGAGGGAGAGAGGGAGAGAGGGAGAGAGGGAGAGAGGGAGAGAGGGAGAGAGGGAGAGAGGGAGAGAGGGAGAGAGGGAGAGAGGGAGAGAGGGAGAGAGGGAGAGAGGGAGAGAGGGAGAGAGGGAGAGAGGGAGAGAGGGAGGGAGGGAGGGAGGGAGGGAGGGAGGGAGGGAGGGAGCTCATCTGGCCTGTGCAAGGGCACTAGCCAATCTGAGACAAGCATTCATGCTGACAGGTACTCAAGGTGAGTAGATTCAAAGAGATCAGTAAGAAAAGAATACAGCACATGATCTTTGGGTTCAGCACTGTCATGTTCGTGACAGTCTGTATTACATGAGGCTTCTTTGTCATGATTTTCATCCCAATATGAAAAATCTCACCAGGTGTAGTGGTTCACATCTGTAATCCCAGTGCTCAGGATTGCCAAGAGTTCAAGGCAAGCTTGGTGTACATAGAAAGATCTAGGCTAGCCTGGACTGCAGAGTGAAATTCTGTCTCCCAAAAAAAGTTAACAGTTTTTTTGGGGGGGTCCATTTTCTTCGGTAGTACAGTCACTGACAAGTTTCCTTTGCTGCAAGAAATAACCTCCCATCCATAACAAGAACTTGAATTAAATTTAATGAGTCACACACAGAAAGAAGGTAGGAAAGTTGGAGTGGGACTTGGTTGGGAAGAACACTTTCAACAGTACAGGAGGAATGTGAGGGAGGGGAGTGGGGGTGTAAATGACTAACATTCATTATAGAAAAGTATGGAACTTTCCAAAAATAATTTTTTAAAACTTTAAAAATCAAAAGAAAGAAAATATACAAAGAAAAATCCTAGAACTAGACATTTATCTACAATGTTTGCTTCTAGAGAGAAGGTTTTTAAAGAAAGGGGATTTTAAAAGACTTGTTTGTATGCTACTTCCCACAGGTTGAATCATCAGCAAAGTAAATCATTCTAAGGTGAAACCTAACATGAAGCTTTTTTCTCTCTGTCTTTGGAAGGTGGACAAAACCATGAAGTCTCTAGGAAGTACATACTTAGAGATTACTGAAGTGAATTTTGATCTAAACATCAAATTCTAGCCTGGGAAAGAAGGAAGAAAGGATAGGTCATTTAGGATTAAAGTATGTTTATGTTATCAAGGGGAAAATGAAAACTAAAATCGATTCCATTTTCCCATAGGCAAAGATTATTAACAGCTTGTGGCTAAACCCATGTGACTTGATATAATTAAATCCCATTTTCCTTTGTCTGTTATATAGCACCTTTGGATTTTCTAAAATATGTATATAAATGATGAAGAAATTATGTTCTTCAGATGTCAACATTGCCTCCTTCCCCTTCCTCTTCTCTTTTACTAGTTGTTATTTATATTTTGAGAGTTGTAAATTGTTACTTATATCTTGTGAATTACAAATCCTTTTCTGTATACTCTATGACCCTTCCATATTAGTGTGAAGACTCATTCAGAAATAGAACCGAGTACCATGATTGAACTCAAAAAGGAAAAAAAGTTCTGTTATGCAAAAGAGATATTTTCAAGCACAAGTTCTAAGTTAAGTTCTCTGTAGGGAGCACCTTCCACCCACTCAGGCCATACAGTTGTCTGGGCCCTTTACTGGGACCTCAGTCCTCTTTACTGGAGTCCCTTCATTCCACTAGATTTTCTAATGTCTTTCAGGGTTTTCTTTCTTTTTTGCATATTAGGTATATAAACAGCAACAACAACAGATAGGTGAGAACTAAACTCTGAAATGTTTGCCTACAAGTGTTTTACTTTATCTTTAGCTTGACAATGAATTCTAGGTTCAGAACTTTTTCTCTCAGAACTTTACAGATAATATTCTTCATCCGTAGCACCCCAAGCTACTCAGAAAAACAATCCATGTTGCCTTGTTTCTTTGTAGATGTCATACAGCCTCTCTCTTAGTGCCTGTAAGCTTTATTTTTTATCCTAGATTCTGAAATATATATGTTCCACTAACTCCGAATATACCTATTTCTCTTAATCCCTCAGCTTCCAGTAAGCCTTTCCATGTGAAGATTCGACCCACTCAGCTCAGAAACTCATCATCTACTCTGACTTTGACAACTCCATCTCTCATATTACCTGTGTTTTCTCTTTCTGGAATTCCAGCTGGATAGATGTTGAACCCCCAAATCTATCCTCCTTGTTTCTGAATTTACCTCTCAGTTTTCCCATCTCTTCTGTTTGCTGCGAGTCTCAGACTTATCTTCAGTCTGTATTTAGCTCTCTTCCTGTGTTTCTTTAGACTACCTAGGGCATTTTTATTTCAACATCACAGTTTTTCATTTCCCATGTCTGGTGTTCATTTGCTAACAAGGCACTGTTCATATTATTATATTTTCTAGCTATAATAAGTTCTCAAATGTAAAGAAAAATATTTTTGTTTCTATGTAGCTTGAGCACCTTGACTTTGTTCTCTGGATTGACCTAAATAACTCCTACCTCTTGGGTTGCTGATTATACTTATGAATAAAGGATAATGTGCATCTTCTAAGTGGACTGCTATGGTTTTCCCTGACTCTTCTGCCCATAATCCTTCTCCCTTAAGCAGCACCATATTTAAATTCCCATTATAGGTCCATGGGCTCCACCAACCACTTTGCTGAAATGTGTCTCCCGCTACTTCAAGGTTCTGTAGCAGAAGATATTGCAGGTTCCCAGGCTCGGAGCATCAGAGCCAACTGCTCCCAGCCCCTTCTTGTGCCGACATGCCTGTGCTTCTGCTTCTTGGCTTCCACCTGTCCACCCCAGCACCACGCTGAAAGAGGGGACAAAGCAGGAGTCTGTTCTTTATTCAACAACAGCTAACTCAACCTTGTCAGAACAAAAGTCCAAATGAATGGCACAGATCCCTACTGTCCCAAATCATCTTGAGATAATCCTGGCCTAGAAGAATTCCCTGGTTAAAACTACTTTGGGATTCTATCAAAAAGAATCTGAAGAGTTAAAACACCTATAGATACACCAAAAATAAATGTGTGCCTCGCCGTCTCGCCCTCTCTGGGAAAGAACGTGACAGGAAAGGCTAGGGTAGAATTATGAATGTAATGCCTATGGACATAAATGAAATGTTATTCTCACAAACTGACTCTATACCAACCACAATCTTATGTGTATATATTTAACCTTTGGTTTGTGAAAATAAGAATGAAAGCACATTCCCTTAGAAAGCACACTACTGCTGGACCTGTCAGTGAAGAGGATATTACGGTGTATTTAGGACACCTACACCAGGTTTGTCTGTGGTACTTCCATGAAAGGACTCTAATTCAGGTGCATCAGCTTTCTGTGAGCTGAGGGGCAGCAATCTATAGACACAGCGCTGGGGGTGTGGAGGCAGCTCAGCTCAGCTCCAGGGCTCCCTTTGCCCACTGGTGGGTGCCAACCGGACCTAGCAAATCAAAGCTGCTGACCACCAGTCTGAGAAGGATACTCCTTCCCGTTTCTCATCCCGTTTTTTAGGGAGTGGGGACACACACGCAAATGCAGGTCTATATTAGTGGGGATCAGAGAATAACCTTAGGTCTCAGTCTTCGCCGTCCCCTGTCCTTGAGATGCAGTCTCTTGCTGTTTACGCTGCTCATGCCCAGCCAGCTCGTCCAGGGATTTTCCTGTCTCTGTTTTCCATCTCACTGTAAGAAAACTAGAATTACTGGAAGCTTTCACTTGTGTTTCTGAGGATGTGAACTCAGGTCCTTGGGCTTAAGTGGCAAGCGCTCTACCCACTGAGTCACCTCCCAAGACCCATCATGAGTCTCATTCTTTATCAAGAGTGCTAAAACATACACAAAGAGATGATTGATCGACAGAGGGGCAGAGGACATGCTAAAGAGCAACAAAAGAAGAAAAGAAGGCAGTGGACTAAGCTGCTGTCTCCAAGAGTAGTAGAATGTAGGGCACTGATCCACTGAGGCCCAGCTTACCCCTTAAGCGTGAAGAGAGGCTGCTGGGGACAATGTCTTCCACAGAAAGAGTTCCTAGACTTTGAGAGAGACTCAGTGTGGTGTGCAGAACACTAGAACATAAGGGATTAGGAAATGTGTCAGTGAACCTTCCAGAAAAGGTTACCTGTTGGGGAAAACTCTGGTATCTAGCAGATTTATCCCTATAAAAAGGAAAGCTGAGCAGGGCGTGATGGTGCACACCTTTCATCCCATCATTCAGGAGGCAGAAGCAGGCAGGTCTCTGTGAGTTCAAAGTCATACTGATCTACCTAGCAAGTTCTAGGCCAGCCAAGGCTACATAGTGAGACCCCGTCTCAAAAACAAAAACAAAACAAACAAACAAACAATATATATATATATAGATATATATATATATAGATATATATATATATATAAAATAGTAAGTAAATAAATGAAGATAGCAACTAGGCAGGGAGGCAGTGGGAGCAAAGGACGGGCAAAGGGGAGGGGAGGGTGCTGAGAGATCCCAGGTTTGACGTTTCACCCTTCACAGAGGGTGCGGAACCTGCAATTTGATCTGGTGAGTTATAGACAAGAGTGGCTAAAAATACAGACTCTGTTTCTGATATAAAAACCCCAACTCTGCCACTTTTTACAAGTGTGAACTGGGCAGCGGCTCTCTCTGTCAGTATCAGTTACCTTATAAGTTGTCCTCAGTAGCTCAGTCAGTTGTCCTCAGTAGCTCAGTCAGTTAATATGAAGAATATTCTCAATACTGAAAACATTACACACATGCAATAGTTACCTAGCATTACTATAATTATTACTGATAAATATTCATAATAAATATAAGTTTTTAATTCAACACAAAATTTTGGAAGAAAATTGTGCACACATATACACAGAGTATCAGGGCTGTTTATGGAAACCTTCTCCCACATTCATCCTCATTTGATTTCCTCTACGACTCTTTGAAGTAGTGATTATTATGCCCAGAAGAAAACTGCAGTTTATGGAAATTAAATGACTTCATAACCATTGCTCTGCTAATGGGTTTCTAAAATTTGAAACCTGATCAACCTCATTCCAAATCATCTTTATCCCATTCAATAACAGGAATAATACAGACAGGAATGGATGACTAAATCTTCTCTGGGAACTTAACTGATTTCCATGCAAAGTATAAAGAATATGAGAGTTCAGGCTGCCCTGGTCACAGCCTTACCGCACATTCTCAAGACAGAAAGAAGGCTACCATTGTATGTGCAGAATTGCAATGCTTCTGTACCTGGGTCACCTTAATATTTTATACAGTGTGTCCACTGTGGTGATTTGTATTACACAAAGAAAGAAACTACAGTTGACAGTGTTTAAACATCATGAGCAATGAACTCTGAGATCTTTATGCACCTGTCACTGTTGGAGCTACTGGACTGATTTAGAGATTAAGACAACAGTTCCATAGAAGTTTCTCACCTTGGTCTAATGCTGGAAACAGGGAGTCCACTTCAACCCAGAGCAGCCCCATGTGGTCTCACAAGATCTCTAGGTCTCATCTTTCACTACCACTTGCAGATATGCTATGCACCCCAACAGGCTCCTAAGTGCCTGAAAGCCACTAGCACTTATTAGGGAGAGTCAACTTCATTGTCTCACCTAAAGTATACTGTCCCATAATAAGCAGAGGGAAGAAGACTAGGAGTCATGGAAGGATTGGATATACCAACTGGGTGCACCTAAGTAGAAGGCAGGATTTTGCCCTGCTCCTCCAGGGCGGGCGGTCATGACCAGGATTTGTGACCAGAGCTGGCATTCAACCTTGGCATTCAGCCTTCTGTCCCATTTCATGTAGTAACGGTTACTTTATTCTTGCTTCTTTTATATCCAGTTTCCTCAGCTCTATGTCCATTGCTTTTCTCACTCTATTTCAGGAAGACATGAAAAGGCATTGTTTATAATATTTTAATAATTCACTCATTGCCTACTGTGCAAAACCTTTCTTCAGTATTATAAGATCACAGCTTAGAAAGACAGAATCAAGACTTGAATAAAAATCTTGTGCCTCCAGGCTTCATGGACTTTTTTTCCCACATGCACCTCCTGATCCACATCTCCTCAACCACAATGCTCCAGATGAGATTAGCCCACTCAGCTTAGCCTAGAATCCACACTTAAGATATAGTTCTACAATGGGCCTCATAGAAACAACACACTCTAACAATCCTTCTTGATGGCATTTCATTGTGAGACTTTAAGTGCATTTTCCAGAAAAATGGTTTCTAATTTTAAATTATTCTCAAGATGCTCAAAATGTTAAGAATCACTTTTGAAATTATGTCAGGGGCTGGAGAGATGATGCAGCAGTTACAAGTACTGACTGCTCTTGCAAAGGACCCAGGTTTGATTCCCAGCACCACACAGCTGCTAACAACCATCTGTAACTCCAGTTCCAGGGGAATCCAATGCCCTTTCCTGACTTCCTCAGGCACTGCATGACACAGGTGCACTTGCATACATGCATACACATGCATACACTCATAAAATAATAAATGAAAATTTTTTAATAAAATGATGTGAAAGACCTCCTCTGACCCTCACATTCTATAGCACAACACAAAACATTACCATGAACTCGTTGAATGTTAACTTGAGTATGGAGCATAGGATCTGAAAGGAAATCTAAAGGCACTTTGGCTCAGATGAAATCGAATTTACCTTCAGTATACCTCAGAGCATGATACAAGGTCCTGTCTGAGGTAGAAAGCACTAGCCGGGAGAACCAGCACGACGAGAACTGAGCTTCCGTCTCTGCCTAGCTCCACTCTCCTGGTACCCCTGAGCTGGAAAGTTCTGCTCCAGCTTCATTTTCTGGCACCCATGTTCTTTTCTCATATCTCCAGATCCTTCCCAAACCTCCATGGAAAAGGAAGATGCTACCTAGGAAAGCTAACTGCTAGAAAGTTCTTACTTGCCCTGACAGGAGATATGATTGTCTTCTGGCCAGACCAGTCTCTGTTTGCACATTACTAGAAGGAGTAGACTCATAAACCTTCCTCTGCCCAACGTTCACCTAGCTTGAAATGGTTCTCATTTCTGCCTACGTCTTCTCCATCTTCAATAGCACAGTGCCTCCCAACACTCTGGAAAGACACAGTGCCCTTCATTGGGAACCTCCCCTGGCTTTTTAGGACTGTTCTTCATGCCCAGAATTTAATATAACATTTTCTAATAGTGCAACGGCACCCCATGAAATGTCAAAATTTTCACCTTTCCCACTCAACATGCTGTAATATGTACGATAGTCCAAACTCCTTGAGAGTTGGACGAATCTTCTATTTATATAGCTATCTCAAGCCTCTCACCTAATCCTCCTGAATATAAGAATCTACCATATACCAGGCTACACTTATATCACTATATTTACAATCATTCGATATTCCTCTGTGAACAAAACTGACAAAATATCTGCTCTCCTAGAACCTTTACTCTAAAAGGATGAGGAGCCGGGCAGAGGAAGGTAGTGCTTGTTACCTAGTAGATCTCTAATAAAACCTTCATGAATAATGGGGACGATCAACAGTCAAGTGAAAGGCAAAGGTGGGCTCATGGCCCATTGGTAGATGATTGCACTCTTTCTGTGACAATCCATGCATCAATGAAAACTGAATGATGTGAACATACACGAATGCCTCTGAGGGCTCTTGGAGGATGAGGAGCCTCCTTTCCAGGATCTTCCTTTCTCTCCCCCCGCACAAGCAATATTAAGTAGAAATGCTTATTTGGGCAGCACAACTGACCTATGAACCTCAGCAGGCTTCAGGAAGTATCAGCTGCTTCTTTAGCAGCTGCTCCCAGGAAGAGCAGAGAGGACTCCTTAGAAATCACTAATTCCCCATTGAAGTGGAAAGAAATCCTAGAAGCTTCCAAACATATCCCTCTGGCCATCAGCCTTGGACTTTCTTGCAGATATGCTTACCAGGAAGCAAGAAGGCATGGCAGATGGCTGGTTTGCTGATGGGCTCAGAAATACTTCCTGGAGCATAGAAAGCAGGGTGAATGTTGTTCATGACACTGCTGGGTGTCACCCAGCCCTGCAGAAGATGGAGTCCAATTTGGAGACTTTAGACTAAATTGTTACAGAGACCAATAATCAGATTGTCACTGTCTTCTGCTGATTTTGCTTAGAAATCAGCCTCCTGCTCTAAGCCACAGATTTTCATGATACAGATCTGACATCTCTGCCCCCTTTACTGCTTTTGCTCATTCTGACTTCTGTTTTCTGGACTTACTTTTCAATATACAAACAAAAAATCTGCAGAGACTGTGGGACAGACTCTCTGCTAACTTTCAGTTGAGCTACAACGTCCTTGCTTTTTTTTTATGCACTTGACAGCTTTGCTATTTCTCTCAGTCTAATTGGCAGCCCAACCAGCAGCTTCTCAGACATTCCAGACCATGAACTATTGAGCATCAAACTGGGACACAGTGGCTCAAGAAATTCTGTTCCAAAGCTCATTTTACAATATGAACATTGAGATCCAAAAAGCAGAAGTGATTTTTGCAAAGGTTTCACAGAGATTGAAGCTCAAGCTTGAGGCTTTGACTGCCTCATTTAGTACTCTGTTTACTAGCGTCTAAGAGCTGTGGTGATGTTGAGTGGACTTCAAGTCCCACCCTCCTGGGAAGTGTTGAAGGTCACGACACATGGAGACTCCAAAGGGCAGAGAAAGGAAGGAGAACCAACTAAAATGAAGTCTGGTTCTGGCACATTAAGGTGCTCAGCATGTGACAGCTGAGTCTGAATCTAAGGGGAAAATGGTTTTCGTGTAGGCTGACAAGGTGGTGAGAAACGTCCTGCTATTTGCATCCAGCAAACCTCATATGTAAAGGAAGGCTACTGCAAAAGCAGAGCTGCTGTCTCTGAATGTTCCTTCCAGCAAAGGGAACGCAAAGGTGACAGTCTCTCCTCCTGGTCTTACTATGGCTAATGAACAACATGTTCCCTCCTTACTCATTCTCAGCATGCGTCCATTAGCATATTCACCCTCCAAACTCTGAAATGCATGCATGCATTATCAAATGAACTGTTCTAGAGCAAAGCTTCTAGTCATGTTCCTAATCAGAGCTGCTCAATGACTCACTGACTCAATGACTCAGAGGAAGGACCACCAGATATGCTTGCAGCAGGCCTTCCTACACCTGTTATCAGAGACACTATTCTTTCAGTTCCACATACAAGCAGAGCTAAAAGGACCATTAACAATAGAACTTCATAGCAACTTCGTTCACGTTTCTACATGAGAGTCGGACTTTTTCCCAGAGGCTATCACCATTCTTTAATGACAAATAATGAGTATATCTATAAAATTAGCTGCTGATCTTAATTCCTAAAAGTTACTTGATTCCATTGCAGTGTCAAGCTATAAAATCCATAGAATCAGAGTACCTAATAGCCCGGGGGAAAAAAATCAGATGAATCTAGATTAATGCATCACCCCGCCTATAAATTAGCATAGTACCTTATGCATAGTAAATGTTCAAGACTTCTTTATATAATTACTAATAATTTCCACCCCAATTTAACAACTGTGGAAAATGAATAAAAGTAGTTTCTTGCCCCAGCTCACATGTCAGAGGTACAATTGAAACGTACTTGTGCAAATTCTTAGGAACTTAAATTTCCCACCCATTTTTGGTGGCATCCCATCTAATATTTATTTATTCTTCAAACACAATATTTCAATATGTAATATTTCACCTATGCAAATGGAGAGAAGAGGCTAAATAAAGTGTTTGGCCAGAGAAGGAAGCTGCCTCTATTCTTCACAGGAAGAGATTTCACACAGTCCCTACATCTTAGCTGCTAAATTAACATGGGCATTTTCCTGACTTTCGTTTCATCTTTTCTATGAAGCTCTAACAGTGCCACAGGAAAGATGGGGGAAACAAGAAGTTTTTCCCTTCCTAGTTTGGCCAAAGTATAAATAAATCCATTTATCATTACCAGTTTCAGTTTCCTAATTTATTTTAGAAGAGATGTAAATGGAGGCAGTGAGTTTATGGATTCTCATGGTTTGAATGTAAAATGTCCCTCACAGGTTCACAGGTTTAAATACTTGGTGCCCAGCTAGCTGGTGGAGCCATTTTGGGAGATGTAGAAACTTCAAGGTCATAAAGGGAAGAACACAGTGGAAAATGGGGTCTAGAAGGCCTTATACAATCCTTACAGGATTAGCATATGAAAGCAGGTTGGCAAAGAGGAAGGCAAGAAAATCCTCTGGCTTAAGGCCAACTAACAACACTACCATCTCTGGTACAGAGGCACTCCAGTGTCTGAAGGTGACCTCCGACTCATTTTAATACTAAAACACACACTCCTGTGTGGAGATTTAACATGCATGAGGTTGTATGAAGAACTACTTCTAATGGAGCATGCAAGAAAAAACTCACACTATTCAAAAGAATCATAAAGTCTGCGCTATGCTGATAATCCAAAAGTCAATGCTGTGTGACACAAAAGCCTGATCTGTGCACAAGGGCCATTATAATATAGAAGTGGAGTCTGAGAGAAGTGGAGGCTTGCTCTCTCCCCTTGGGTGAACATAACCCAGGGTGCCAGGGTTGCAGATAAATCAATAGTGACCAAAGCAACCCGGCCAGTACCTTTCAGTTCCTTTGTCTCACTGATAACTGTGAGTTTAGAAAGGGATTTTGTGATAGGATTTTAGGAGGAAACTTAAAAGAAAGCAGAGTTCCTATATCTTAACAAGATCCCAGAAAACAGGGTAGAGCTGATAATCTAGGGGCTTCTTATAGGACTTATGGCAGAAAGCAAGGTGAAACGTGGAAGGAGGAGTGGGTCAGCCCAGCGGCCCTCCCAGGAGGTGTCCAGGAGCCTCTCAGTTCTGGCCACATTCTCACCGTAGTTTCCAGGAATGGATACTCATCTAGATTGCATAAGGGAAGGAAAGATAGCAGGAACCCAGACCAGGAATCAGAGCCCTTTTCTGGCATCTTGGTCTCCAGCCAAGACAGAAACAAGAACCAGAATTAGAATTGTTTGCTATCAGGGTCCTGTATTAAAACCAACTGAGCAGTTTCTATGTCCTGCTCTCAACAGTCAGAGCAACTGTTCCTAGTTGTTAGAACTGGAGACTGGGCCCTGGCAGCCCTAACAACTTAGGCTAGGTCACCTGTGCTCAGTAGGTCAATGAACCAAACAAATTATGGTGAAAAGCAGAGAAAGACTGATTCAACATGGCCATATTAGAAAGAGGAACAGAGTCCATCTTCAAGGTCCTAGCAGGAGGCTCAGTTTGAATCGACGGCAAGAAGGATGACGACCTGTGCTGTCCTGGTCAAGTGTGATTCCATCTGTCATCTCTGTCTCAGTCCAGCCTCTCTTGCAAGGTGGTCTGACAAGTTGTCAGAACTGCATAAAATCTTGCTAGGAGACAAACTTCCCCTCTGACCAACACCAGACTTTTTCTTCCCCCAGCATGAGATTCCTGGGGGAATTCCAATTCTATGGGGCCCCTGTTTCAATAGTCTAACAGCCAGTGGGAGGGGCACAGATCACCTTAGCACACTTTCGCTCCTGCCAAGGCAGTTCCAGGGCTAAACCATCTCTCTTTACTCCAGCTTTCTTCTGCCTCTAAAGGTATATTATTTTATAACAAATTTTCTCACTTTGCTTCTGTCCACTGGTCTTTGTCTAATCCTTTTTTCAAGGCCACAAGAACCTAGAACCCATCTAGGGATGCCCACTAAACTAATATTCATGGATATCAGTGGAATCTAGCTGGAGACATGGGTCACAGTAGAGGCCCCTTGGGATTGTACAGCCCAGCTTCACTCTGAGTCTCTCTGCTTCCTGGTCTTCCAAGACCCGGACATGAGCAGGAAACCCAAGCTTTGTCTGTCATAGATGAGCTTCCCATCTCTGCCATGATGAACTGAACCCTCAAACCGTGAACCCAAATAAACCCTTCTCTTGGGTTGCTTCTCTTAGGCATTTTGCCAAAGCAATGAGAAGAAGTAACTAATACACAGACCTAATTGTCTGCTAATGAAAGCACCATACTTGTTTTATAAGCACAGCAAACAAGGACTATATACCAAATTCCCAGGCACTGAGGAGGAGCCCTGCCAGTTTAAAAAGTTCCCTTTGTTTCTCCTGACAACTATGAGTGTGGATATCCATTCAATCAGCCCAAAATACAAAAGCTTCTAATCTCTTGTTATAAATCAGACATAGTGCAATGTGCTCACCTAAAGTATCTCGTCTAATTCTCATCTAAACTCTGCAAGCCTTCTCTGCAACATACCTTGAACAATGGTATGGACATATGTGGAATGACACAGCTCATGACTGACAGAGCTAGGACTTGAACCCAGGTCAGGGTGACTTTCAGTTACAGGAATTTATTTTCCATGAAGTGATTAAAAGGGGAGTTAAACCTCACCCTGTGGAGTAAGACTCACTCAAAGTAGCCATGGCAACAGGTATCATGTGAGTAGAAAATAGCACCCTGCTATGTTCTAAGATGGACCTGTGTAGGATCAAATCTTTATATGGAGCACAGTGAAGGTATACCACACAGAGGCCAGGTGGTGTACAGTGAGGACTACAGAATCAAGGAAGATCTTTCTGAAATGGTCATATTTGTTGAGTTTCCAATATAAAAGGAAGGAAAGAGGATGAATACACAGTGTTCTGGAATACAATGCCTGTTGGATATCATTAATTTATTAAGCATGGAGAATTTTAGATGTTCGTCTCCATAGTACTTGAGGAGGCAGCGATTCTTCCCACCTCCTGTATAAGGTCCCTGTGGGCAAGGAAAGGGGCCATTTATATTTGATTCATGTTTTCTGAACCAGAAATGACTCAACCTAATCCTACTCTCAATATTTAAAAAAAAAATCTTACTTGTACTGCAAAATCATTATCATGATTTCAATTCCAAGTCACACTTAGAGTCGTATCATTTTGTCCACTGAGTTTTATCCTCAGTTTACCTATGTCAGAGAAGAAAACAATGGGAAGGAGGTAGAAAGAAACATGGTAGAAGAATAAGTAGAAAATGTTCCCAATTTGTCATTACAGTTGGGAAGAGCTGTCTGAAGGTAGAAAGGATGACCCAGAGACAGAATGAACCACAGCACCTCCTCCAGCCCTCTCTTGCTTTAAAACCAGGGCTTTGCAGCTGGGGCAATGGTTCAGAGGGCTAAGAGCACTTACTGTGCAAGCAGGAGTTCAAGCACCCATGTAAAAGCCTGGCATGGATGTGTATATGCTCATAAACCCAGTGCTGCAGGGACAAAGACAGGAGACTTGCTGGGGTTTGTTGACTACCAGCTTAGCTCCAGGATCAGTAAATGTGGAGAGAGCACAACAGACACTAGTATCCGCCTCTGGTTTCCATTCACACACAGTGTGCATACACAAAAACCAAAACCAAAGGCCTGGTTTACTATCACACACAACCCAGTTCCCATGGACTTCTAGATGAAGTGTATCTACTATATGTGCTATGGGAAGTTGTGGTG
Source organism: Eospalax fontanierii (assembly GCA_035773235.1). Classification (NCBI taxonomy): domain Eukaryota; kingdom Metazoa; phylum Chordata; class Mammalia; order Rodentia; family Spalacidae; genus Eospalax; species Eospalax fontanierii. The sequence continues at coordinate 47,397,364 of CM069529.1, read as the reverse complement.
ATTAGTTCTTGTGAAGCACTCCTGGGAAGCCAACTTGAACTTGACATCAGCCTGATAATCCAAGTGTGATTAGCTCAGCAGTTCCTGACAGCCAAGTTCAAAGACCTGTGATCTTTTAGTCTATATAGCTCAGAAACCAGTAGATTTAAAATTTCCCCAGAGTTGAATGTTTGTTTCATGTATGAACTGTGATGTCTGATGACAGGAAGAAAGCTCCTTTTAATCCAACCCTACCTCTATGTCAGATAGCACATTTGTTGCTTGCTGCTGTCATGTGTCATCCTCAAAGCTACTCAGTGAGGTAATTATCATGAATCCCACAGTACAGAAGAGTTAAGCCGCTACGTAGTAACCTTAGAGCAGGTGGGAAGCTGCATGTGGGTTTCACTTCTCTCGGGGCTGCTTTAGAGTCCCGATAGTCTGACAGCACAGCCCTTGATCATTTTTCTGTGACTCTGTGCTCTCTCTCTAGACATTCTAGGTGTTCATGGGAAACAGTTGAGAGAAAATTGTCTCCATCTCCCTGGTGAAAGGAGGTGAAATGTCCATGAAACTTTTTGACTAACTGAGCTTTCACTCCAAATTGTAGAACCACTATCTGCCTCTGGTATAGGACCCTGCCTCTCCCAGCCTCCCACTCCAACATTAAGCTCAACCTAGGTCAGCTTTGGTTCTGGAACTTAATGCCCAACACAAAAACATGGCAGCAGAACCACCATAGTCAATGGAAAGCTCTACAAGTGTCACTGCCAGCCACTGCTATTTGTGGTGTAAACACAATGTCCATCGGCAGAAAGAATAAAGAATATCCCACGTCTCTACTGTCTTCATTTCTCTTTCCTTCAGGCAGTAGATGTGGGAGGGTTTCTGCCTTTTCCTCTGGTTCTTCAAAAAAATAAATCTTACAAAAATATTTGTTTAGCCCCCACTAAATACCAGACCCTGTGATAGTCAAGAAAATTCTAGGGGCTCATTCCAGGTCTGAATACAGAGCAGAAATCAGAAAAGCTGAGGCTAATGGTTGAGCTAAGAGTTGGGATGATAACTGCATAAATGCTTTGGGTAGATTGAAAAGACGGTTCAGTTGGTCAGTCAAGTTAGGGGTGTTTTTCACACCACACTGTCCTTGACGGTGTCCATAATGCCTGCTTTTAAGCAGAGAAATGACCCAAGCCAATTGTGTTTTAGGGTAATTGTCTCAGCAGCAAGCATTTTCAAGGTCAGAAAAAAGCTAGCGCCTAACAGAGAGCCTGCCAGGGAGTTCACCGATTCCAGTAATATCTACAAGTTCCAGCTGTACGCCAGGCTCAGAACACTTAATTTACAGCCATGAATCCCCACGCTGGGAGAGCAGAAGTCAAATAAACAGGGATCACTGAGTGAGATGGGTGAACTTAGGAGTAATTCACCTCCATGCAGGGGGCCAGCCAGAGCTGCCCAGATGCAGTGATTAGGCTATATTATGGGGAAAGGCAACAATTAATCAGAAAACTTGGGAATGAGAATAGGGACAAAGATAGGAAGGATGTTCAAGACAGAAGACACTACTCAGACTAATGCCTACAGACAAGAGGGAGCACTTCACTCAGTGGCAGGTCCTGCTGAGAGGGCCTGGGGCAGTGGCTAAAGCTGGAATGGTGGACAGGCCACACTTGTTGCACTAAAGTGAAATGGCTCCAGTAAAAACAGAAACTGGAGCCAGCAGGCACCAAGGCAGAGAGGTCATCTGGGCCAGAGCAGGATGAATGTGACCAAGAGAGGAAGATGAGAGGGATGACCAAAGCAGTGAGAATGCAGATGAGGAGTTGGCATCAAAGGACGAGGTGTTTGAAGAAGAGGCTGTCAGAGAGACATCTAGGGATGGGACAGGGATCTACTCCTTTAATCAGCTTCAAGTATAGGCCTTAAAAATGGACACAGCATTGCATCAACAAAACGCCTCCCCAGTAGTCTTCACACTGAAGGCACCACTCACCCTTGTGTCTACTGACCACGGGGCTGCCGACCTGAGAGACCATCTTCCGTTCCATGAAGTGGCAGGTGGAGACTTGTGCACTTGACTGCCTCCAACTTTCTCAGATACTCTGGCTGTCCCACTTGCTTGTCAGATGTGCAGAAACTGTAGGAAGCGCTGGTCTCAGCTAAGCGAGTTTCTCCATCTGCTGTGAGTGTAGGCTTTGGGCCAACCTACAATAAATCCTTTAAGGGGATGAAGGTAGAGAAGGGTGGGCAAGAGTAGCACAGAAAGGAGTCCTGGCACGAATCATGCCGCCATAGAACAGATGGCGAAACAGAGCGAGGTGAAGAAGACAGAGCTTCTATAGAAGATGAAGGCATGGGAAGCCATGCTTCACAGAACGTGCTGATGTTCCACGGAGAATGGGCAGGTACCTGGAGGACAAGAGTCCAAGACTAAAGAAGGGAATTTTACCTACATGAAATACAGAGCCTCCTCTAATAAAACAGAGCCAACCATTCCTACCCTGCCTCCATCCCAAGATTCTCAGCAGGAATAAAAATGGCGTGATGAATGTGAATGTGCTTAGTGCATGCCAACCCCATGGTGATTGATATAGAGGCTGAAATTGTCTCATGAATCTATAATCACTACAGAAATAGCTACTAAGAAAGTACAAGTTGAACAGCAGGCCTGGAAACGCTGTGTGACTTACATTTTACTATAATAGACTATGCTGAATGAATTCAGCCATGGTATGTGAAAAGCATGTGTGTGTGTGTGTGTGTGTGTGTGTGTGTGCATTCTCAAAACCTGTGTGTGCCTGTGTGTTGTGGTGTGGGAAGAAAGCAGAGGATACACACTCAAAGGTAACCACATGAGCATTCAAAGAGGGTGAGGAGTCCCTGTCTGCTTTGGGCACCATGGTAACCAGCAAGTAAGATGCCAACCACTCTTTCCCTAGAAACATTCTTTTTGGCCCTCAGTGAGGAATAAAATATTGATGAGTTTCATGGATTGAATTGTAACGCCTTAAATTTCATTTGCTGACGTTCCAATTACCTATGCTTCAGAATTTGACTATTTGCAGATAATAGTTTTTTGAAAGGTAACCACCTTAGAGTGAGGTCATTAGAATAAGTCACAAGCCTATTTGAGTGCAGAGCTGCTCACAAATGAAGATGACCATCTATAAGCCAAGAAGAGGTCTGCAAGATATCCTTCCTTACATCTGGCAGAGAAGCAGCAGCCTTGCCAACATCTGCATCTCAGACTTCATCATCCTGAGCTTGAAGACTACATCCTCCAATGTCTAAGGCCCCAGACTGTAGTCCTTCATTGCTATAGCCAGAGAAAACTGGAAGAAGAAGAAGCTGGGACAGTTCGAGAGCTGAGGCCCTGGATGCAATGTCTGGAGAGCCCTGGGGTGGGGGGTACTGTTTTCACCTGGGCAATAGTTGCCAGGAGGGGAGCTGGCCAGGCAGCTTCACACAAGAACGCCTTGGTAATGCAGCAAGGGAGCTATTAAAGGAGCTATTTGGGAAGGACTGGCTCTGTTTCTCTGGACAACACAGGAGATATTATGTATTATAAAACATTTATAATCCAGGATCAGATAAGTTTTGAATACTCAGTATTTCTATTTCTTGATGAGTTTCTATAAACAGTAGCTTTATGTTTTCTTCTCTTTTTTGAGACAGGGTCTTCCCTGTAGCCCCAACTGGCTGGAACTTGTTACACAGACCAAGCTGACCTTGATATCATAGAGATGCACCTGCCTCAGACTCCTAAGTGCTGGAACTAAAGGTGTGTGCCACCATGCCCAGCTTGTTAAAAGCTTCTGAAGAAAGAATCTTATTTAACTTTGTTGAACCCAGGAATGTCGCTAATTTAATCAAGTAAAATCCATCAACCTGGCATTAAACTCCAGAGTGACACAAAGCTCGCTTTGAAGATCAGGTACTAGTTCTCCCCTAGATCCACCCAGTTCTAGCATTACACGAATTGATGGATCTAATGTCAGACTTCTCTCAGGGAAAATTCCAATTCTTTTCCAGTCTTCACCTGTCTTCTTGCCATACTCCATGATTCCCTCATGAAAACCTCCTCTCCAGCCAAGCTGGCCTCCTCCCTGGATCTCTCATTATACCATGTCTTCTTGGGCCTTTGGCTCCATCCCTCAGTCCTGCCAACAACTCATCCCTCCTTTCCTCATACAACATTTCACTCAGCTCTCTGTACCTCTTCCATCTTTCCCACCAAGGAAACCTTCCTAGCCTCCAATTATTGAGTGCCAATTAAGCTCCAAATACCTGTTACTTCATTGCTACCACACTGAACAACTTGAGGCTCAGCAGTATTAGGGGATGTGCCAAATTCCCTCATCTGTGAAGTGTCAGATTTCAGACCAAACCCAATGTCAAGCTGGTTCTGGAGTCTGCTGTTGGCCTCCTCTGAAGCTATCTAATCTTCACACCTGTGCCTGGTCTCTTGCCCTCCATCAATCCCGTGTGTGATCTGTCTGCCTTTCTTTTTAACCTAACATGAATTTTAAACTTGTCATCCAGCCAGGCTGTGAAGTCAGAAACTGACAAATTGCCCCCAAAGTCGGGTTTGGTTAATATTTTATCTGTAGAGACAGAAAGCAAGGCAAAACACAAGGAAAGATCAGGCCACAGGAGAAGACCAAAGTGGCCCTTCCTGCAGCCAGCCGACTGCCAGGTGCCTGTGGACGATCCCTTTCCCTCAGGCAGCCTTTGTTTTCTCTTCCGCCAAGGTTGGACTTAGAGACCTCTAGCTTTCCTTAGATACTTGATGACTGAATCTGCCGAGACAAAATACAAAGTGAAAGAAAAGCTGATGTGCTCAGAGAGAGGGAGTCATCAAGGAACATGCTGAGAAGCATAAAGCAAGATGGAAGGTATACATATGGGCAGAACCACACAGCAGGAATGAAGCTCATCTACGCCTCAGCTCTGAGATTCCTGTTAATACGAAGAGATATGAGAGGTGGGAACCTGAATGAGAGCCGGAGCAATGGAACCCAGGTGTCTGTTATCCACCCTAATCTTCAGTTATTCTTAAAGGTGCTTACTTATAAAATATGTCCTTAGTGCTTTGCTTTTGAGGAAGCAGTTTTGGAAAGGTCAATGGTACATAGAGATTAACTTGTAAAACTAATCAAAGGAATAGAAAGGCCTGCTTTGTCCTTGAAAACGGGCGCTCACAGAAAAGGCAACATAGGCTACTGCTAGAAGCATAAATATTGGAGCTCTCTAAATACAGGGCAGAAGACGTAGAATATTAGGAATCCAAAAGTAAATGAAGAAAAATGAGGAGGCAAAGGACAGAGAGGAGGAAGAGAGTGCCACGAAAGAGGCCTAGGTAGTCTGAACTCAGGCTTGCCATTCATGTCTTTCAAGATGGTGAAAAAGGAAAGAATTGTGAAGAACTTTCTATAGCTATGTTGCAAAGACTAGGATAGGACTCCAGATACTGTGCTCTTATCCTTGTCCACCACCTTCCCACCAGCTGTTCTGTGATGTTGAACAAGCCACTCCATCTCAGTGAAACTGCTTATCTTAAAGGTGCAATATAATTCCTGTCCTTTCTACCCTCTCTTTACAGTGCAGGTAAAGTCTGTAATGCATTAAGTAAGCTGAGCAGTGATACGCAGTACGTCGAAACAGTAGGGCATCATCCTATTGACTCTCTAATAACATCAAAGCCAACAATGAGCTTTCTCCATGGAGCTCACCACCCTTGGCCATTACAACTATCTCACATCTTGCACTTTTCAGACATTAACCAGAGCCATCTTTCCAAATTGTAAATGCATTTGCCCTAGTTTGCTTCTCCATTGCTGTGACACAACACTCTGATCAATACCAACTTGGGGAGGAAAGGGTTTATTTCACTTACATTTCCTGGGTTACAGTTCATCAGGGAGCCCAAGGCAGGAGTCAGGGCAGGAACCTGGAGGCAGGAGCTGGAGCACAGGCCATGGAGGAATGCTGCTTACGGGCTGGGCCTTCCTACCGCACTCATCAATCAAGAAAATACCCCGCAGACATGGCCACAAGCCCATCCAATGGAGGTAATTCCCCAATTGGGGCTCCCTCAACTAAAGCTATCCAGCACAGTTGACCCCTTTTCAAATTGACACACAGAACACATCACTATTAAACCATGACATTTCCATTTCTTGTCCCCAAGATATGTTAACATTAACAGCACAACATAAGACCGTACATCCTTAAAAGCCCCAGTCCTTAAAAAAATCCCAAAACTTAAAAGTTCACAGTCTATTTTAGAAGTCTCTTAACTCTGGGCTCCTATAAAATCCCAAACAAGTACTGTCTTATTTCAAAGGGAAGAAGCAGGCACACACACCTAAGCAAAACGTAAATCCAGAAAATAGCTCAAGGCTGGACATCTGGAATTCACTCATTATCTTCTGGATTTCAAAGGGTTTCAGCAGCTCCACTTCTCTGACTGCCATCCACAGCACACACAGCTCATCTCACAGGCCCAGACTGGCTCCATTCCACATCTGCTGCTGCCCTTGGGGTTGTTCCATGGTTCTAGCATCCCCCAAAAGCTGGGGTCTCCACTGAAACTGAGGCTGCACCTTCAACATTGGACTCTTCTGTCCTCTCCTGGTGCAAAATCTCAGATTCTCTCCATGACCCCTGCAGTCCTGGGGTCTTCACTGCAACTGAGGCTGTACTTTCACCAATGGCCTTTCCTGGCCTCTCACCGTGCCAGGCCTCAGTTGCTCTCTGTAACCCCTCCACACTTACAACATCAGAATCATGAAGGAGACAAACATACCAAGTCCTGCTTCCAGCTTGAGATGGAGGCTTGGGCTCCTCTGGCTCACAGCTTCTGTATGATGACCCTCAGGAAATCCTTCCCAGGAGATTTTGCCAAGATGATGCTGGTCTCTTGTTACTTACAGCTGATTTTTCAGCCCCATCTAACCAGCATCAATTGTTCCCGTAAAACAAACGTTTCACTTTAGGTTCTGGTCTCTTCTTAATCACAGCTGATTCTTCAGCCCCAGGCAACCAGAACCCACATATTCTCAATCCAAAATGTCACACAAACAGCTCTGATAGTCTCTGCTTCCCTTTGAAGCTTCACAAGTCAGACCTCCATCATCTATAACTCTTTTTAGCCTAACTGTTCCAAGCTCCACAGCAACAAACTCTAAGAACTCAATGGCTTTTCTAGCCCTAAATTCCAAATGCTTCCACAATCCTTCCCAAAATACCAAGCTCAGGTCTGTCATAGCAATACCCCACAATCCTAGTACCAACTTATTTCCTAGTTTCCTTCTCCATTGCTGTGTCAAAACACTCTGTCCAATACCAACTTGGGGAGGAAAGGGTTTATTTCATTTACATCTCCCGGGTCACAGTTCATCAGGGAGTCCAAGGAAGGAACTCAGGGCAGGAACCTGGAGGCAGAAGCTGAAGCACAGGCCATGGAGGAGTGCTGCTTACTGGCTTGCTCCTGAGTCCATCCTCTGCCTGCTCTCTTATACAATAGAAAACAACCTGCCCAAGGATGGCACCGCCCACAGTGGGCGGGGCCCTCTGCAGAACTCAACAATCAAGAAAATAGCCCACAGACAAGGCCACAGGCCTTTCCAATGGAGGCAGTTCCCCAGCTGAGGCTTCCTCAACCCAGGTGTGTCAAGTTGACACTAAAGCTATCCAGTACAGCATTCAAGACTGTCCCTCTCTTACTACTGTCTGTCATCTGTAGATTACATTTAAAGCCTCTAGAATACAAGGGTAACCTTCCCTGGCCTGATCCCCAGCCTCCAGTTCTAAACACTGTTAATCACTTGCTATCCCAGTTCTGTAAACTAACTGAATCTGTTAAAATCGCCCAAGACACCTTTATCTGTGACTCTGGGACTTCATACATGCTTGTTCCTTTCTCCGGTGTCCTCTCCCATCTGGTACTTTCCACCTGAACTTTCCACACTTAGTTCAAAGACAATCAATACAAAGTTCAAATACAATCTTCCCAAGGTACATTCTCCTAGTTCCCTAGGCAGTTAATGTTTCTATTACCTTTGATTTTTTCACCAAAACATTTATTTGTTCACAGGGAATTTCTACTATTTCCCTTAGAGGGAAGAAAAGTTCCATGAACCGTTCTTTCTTTGGTAACCCTGAAAACTCTGCTTTATTGGCAGCTCTAAGGCCAGTACTTTGGACATGCTGTTTCTTTTATCTTACACTACTCAGTAGGACTAAATAGTACTTTTTTTAAAAAAGGGATGTAATTTGTAGGTCATCATCTGCCATATGAAACATTTCTGTAAATGTAAGTGATTCAGGGGGAAAATTCAATTGCTTTTGTTAATTTGAGATTCTTAACATCTGAGTGAGAATTCCCTCCTGTGCCCTCACCCTGCTCTATGCACAGCTGTAGCACAGCTTCAACCCAGCATGCCTCCTTGCCATCTCCTTCGTAGCTTCCCACAGAAAGCCCTCCAAGCGTGTGGCCTCAGATCGTGTATCCATCTCCATACTTCCTAGTACCCAGCCCAGTTAGGGAAACATATTGACTCTCAATTTGGAAATGTTCATTGAATGAATAAGAGTAGCTACAGTTATAGACTGCATAGTATGTATCAGGTATTCTGTGAGACGTACCGCATGCCAGTTCCACAGAGCTCCACAATGAAAAGTCTAGCTTTCTTTCCTTCCAGTCTTGTCTCCAAATCAATATTTTTTCAATCTATATCACTGTGTTTGAGGTATGGGGAAGTTGCCATCTAGAGGTCAACCTTCCAGAAGCAGTAGATTATCTTTCCAGGAACAGACTCAAAGCACAGGTCTCAGGCTACAGATATTGATCAACGTACAGTGCTTGACTAGTATGTACAAGGCCCAAGTTTCACTTGCAAAAAGGAAAAATAAAAGGTAGACCTTGAAAAACTCACAATTCACATAAGGAGGCCATCAGCCATCGACACCAAGGGCAAGAGGACGGAAGAAGCATCATTTCAACAGGTGATCCAGAAAGCCTTTTAAAGTGACAGTTTGGAGGAGCTGAGTTCCTATAAGATGACTGCTAACTAATGATGAGTTTCCATGAAATATATTGAAAAGAACAAAAAGTTACACTAATCTTGAAGAAATAGGAGTGGAAAAGAAAGTGATAAGGGAGGGAAGAAAATAGGGATACTAATAAAAATAATGATTTAGTTCTCATAACAGCTGCCTGCTGCAGGCACTACTGTGATTTCTGTTTGACAAATGAAGAAGCTGAGACCCTGAAAAGCTAAGTAGACAAAACTTGGCATGGTGCCAACTATCTCTGTGATTTCCCAAATCTTCTCAAAACTACAGATGATACTGCTGGTATTTTTGATGGAAATTAAGTATCTGAGCATTCTCCATGGGTTGATCTACAGTGAAAAGGAGGCAGGTGTATATGCACATCTGTTTGGGATGAGATGACTACATAAATTGAGTAGCAAATATTCAAATATTCAAAACATACTCAGGAAAAAGGATTACATACAGGAGCTGTAATTGTTGAACTCCTGAGAGCAGAAGAGAAGCTGTCTAATTCTTCAGGGATTTGAGCCAAAGTAATCCTCAGGTCACTAAAAGCATTTCCAATGGGTACAAGAATTCCAAAAGTGCATTAGTTTAGATTCTGCCATACCTCCCCATGTGTGCTCTTAGTGATCAGTGTGAAGCCAAGGCTGTCATGAAGAACAGGTTCTCTCCTGCACTCTTTCTTCACAACTGATCTCTTCATACTTTTAAAAGAAACTGATAAAATAATTCTCATTCTTTCTCAAGCTTAAAATTGTCCAATGCTAAAGATTCAAAATAAACTATGAAAATAGAGTGCAAATGTCATTGCAACAAAAATTTATATAGTAGGTCATCAGCTACCTACGCTCACCTCTGCAGCAAGCCTGACCCTTCTTTTCACTGATACTACAGCAGGCTTGCATGATATGTCACTGGAATTTTTGGACCTAATTTGGTGCTGTTTCTCATTTGCTGTTGCAAATGAAAACCATTTCTGACAATTGTGTGACACAGGAGTTGGCAAACTTGATTCTACAGACATACAGACAGAACACAAACGTCTATATGTTCTTTAAATAAGTCTTATGAATGGAACTTGAGATCATACTAAACAAAAGAAGCCAGACTCAGAAAGATAAATCTCCTGGCTTTGCTCATGTGTGGCATCTAGATTTAAGAAACAAAAGCACAGAAAATAGAAGGGAGACCATTTGGGAAGAACCAGTAGGAGAGAGAAAGGGGAGGAGAGAAGGGACAGACCAATCAGATCGAAGTACATTACACACATGTTTTAAAATGTACAATGCCATTATTTCATATATTAATTATATATAATAAATTAATATATAAAAATAAATGAGGACTATGAATACATCCCCATTGTTCATGAACGGTCTAACAGCGTTCATGTTAAAACCACAAGGTTGAGTAGTGGAGGCAGGACTCTGGCCTACCAAGTTTATTCCACCTGGACTTCTACAGAAAACACAATTGAACTCTCGCAGTGCAGATGTTTCTCAGCCAAAAATGAATCTTAAGTTGAAAATACCCTGTCAATACCCTGCCAACACCATAGCTTAGAGACACATGCACTGAACAACAACAGGTGTTCCCCTCACGGCCACAGAGCCGAGTTCATGCTGCAGCTTCTTGCCACTACCCAGCACCATGGGAGCGTGTTTTATTATACATTGCAGCTGGGAAAATATTGAAATTCAAAACTTGAAGGATGATTTCTCTTAAGCATTTATCACTTTTGTACCATTGTTAGATGGAAAAACTGTAAGTCAATGCATTGCCACTCAGGGTCACTCTGTATGTTTTCAAGTCATCTGGTTTCAGAGTCTTCTCTTTCAACAAAAATGAAAAAGGACCAAAACAATTTAACTTAAGCTGAATATTTGCTTTCCTTCTCAAACCTAGAATTTTGCTGTGTTCAAGCAGAAGACACTAACATGACCATGCTCCAATTAAAGCCTTAGATGCTGAGTCCATAAGGGGTTTTCCTGGTAGACAACATTTCATGTTTCCTGTCACAAGGCCTTCGTGGTGGAATTAAATATGTGCAGTGTGATTCCACTGAGACACGACTCTTGTATTTTCGTCTTGTCTACTCAGGACTTTACTGCATGTGCTTTTTCCACCTTGCTCATTGTGCCTTGTACACACTTTTTACCCCAATAAATCCTGCTTGTAGGACAATGTGCTGATCCTGAGAGTCCTCCTACCCTGCCCCTACCAGGCAGGCCCAGTGCCTTATAATTCATAGAGCACTGGGTGGTGTCCTTGAAGGGTCACGTCTCAGGAATGGGAAATAATTGCCCCTAAAATAAAAACTGCTCTGTCCTAGCAAACAAATCTTAAAAGCAAGACAGACACAAGAGGAATCAAACTGCTTCCAAGCAACCTAACTGATTCAAACAGCAAAAACAATAATATTTATAGCACATCATATTCAACATTCACTAATTCACAATGCCTGGCATCCAATCAAAAGCTACCAGGCATTCAAAGAAGCAGGAATTATTACCCATCTGATAAACTGATGATTGAAACCATCCAGAACAGTCATAGATGTTACAGCTAACAGACAAGGACATCAGAACAATAATTATTATAACTATACTGCATTTGTCCAAAGAACTTGAGACAATGACAATGTTCATAAGATCCAAACCAAACTTTTACAAATAAAATCTTAACACATGAGCTGAGAAAACAAAGTATGCTGGATGGGATTAACAGCAGATAGAACATTATAGAAGAGATTGCAATGGGATAGTCAAGAAATGATCCAAAATGAAACACATATGTACACACAAATACACATACACACAACACGGCATATATACAATACACACATACCTATAAACACATATACACACAATACACATAGACATGTACACACATATACACATAAACAAACACAAATAAGGATCAAGGGGCCATAACAGTATAAATTCCTCTACATTTAACAATAATCAAAATGCATTAAGGAAAATCTACTCTATTTATAAGGATAATAGGCAAATACACATTATAGGGCATTTCAATACTTTCTGTTAATACTAATAAACAAGTAAACAGAAAAGGATATAAAATATAAGAAGCATATAGATTACTTGAAAATAACTCCATATAACCCAGTTGACATGAATGGACAGCATGATTCACAGAATTTTTAAGTGCACATAAAATGTAGAACAAACTAGGCCATCAGGGGAGCCCTAAAAAATTCTCTGTAAAGCTAAAAGAATGCAAGTCAAACAAAGTATGTTCTCCAAATCTCATGGTTTGAATCTGAAATTTCCCCCACAGGGTGATGTTTCAAATGCTCGGTCCTAGCTTCTATTACTGTCGTTTGGAGGTTCTGGGTATTTTGCATGGGGAAGCCTAGTTTGGGTTATATTACCCTTTGGTCATATTAGCTGTGACCACTTTCTGTCAATTTCTTTCTGTATCTCTTCCACTGAGATCTGAACAGCCCTGCTGTGTTCCTCTACCTGCTCCTCATCGTGATAGACTCAAACTTTTGAAAACATGACTTAAACCCTTCCCTCTTAAGTATCATTTGGGTCATGGTGATACAAAATAACTAACACAGAAAACTGGTTCTAAGTATAGGGTCATTTCTGTGACTAAGCAAGCATGTGATTCCTAGGCCTTTAGAACTGATATGTGGGAAGAATTTGGAAGAACTTGGAGCTTCAGGCTAGAAAAGCCCTTGAAGGCTATAAGAGATGTCAATGGCTGATGCTGGTAGGAGCACAGAAGACCAGAAGACCAACAGACATGTAGACGGAAAAGAGTTCGTGAGCTTCAGATCAGAATAAGGACTCAAATGACATTGAACCACATACTGGCAAAAAAAATTCCTTATATTTGCTCATATCCTCAAAGTTTGAGTGAAACTAAAGTCAAAAGTAATGAACTAATGAATTTGGCAGAAGAAATTCCAAGAGGGCAGCAGTCAGGATACAGCTCTAGGGTTGCTGACTGCTTTTGCCAAGTTTCTAGTGAGGCTCAACAGCACAAATCAGAGCAAAAACTACAGAACTGTGTGGTTTGGCCATGTTTTAAAATTTCTGACTAAGAAGCCACAGTTATTAAAGATATTAGTTCCATTAAAAAGAAGCCACGTACTTCGCATTAGGACCCTGGGAAAGTTACTGTGTGCAAATTTCAGGAGCTGGTGACACTATTCTTATCATAGGCTGCAGGTTTTGAAAACTGCAAACTCATTCAAAAGATCTTCGCCTTGATAAGAGAGAACCTCCAGTATTACCTGTTCACACAGAGCCACATGGGGTGGGAAGGGTTTAGGGGGCGTGGAGTGTGGATTGGTTCAGCAACCCAGGAACTTGGAGGCCACTACAGTCAAGGTCCAAGGAGGCCTGTTTACTATTAGAGCTGGCAACAGATCTTGGTATTACAAGTATGCAGATATGGGCTACTGGAGTCTTCCACCCAGATTTTTAAGGCCCTGGAAGTTAGACATGTTGTAGGAGGATGGGTTTCCAACTTCTGGAAATCCTCAGATAGTGATGAATGAAGCTTTGGGGAATGAATCGTAGGCTGTGAAGGAAATTCCAAGATGAGGGAGATCACGAGACTGAAATGTCTTCCAAAGACTTCTGAAGGCAGCAAGTTGAGGCAGCTCAAAAGAGTTCTGTAGGCTATCTGTGGCAAAGCATAGGGGCTGAGATACCCAAACCTGTTGGAGCTCAGGAAATGCCACCAGGTACCCTGGATGCTGGAGCTATGGGATTTAAAGTTTGTCTTGATGAGTTTTGGTCTTGTTTGGATCCATCTTGGCTTGCTATCTTTCTGCTCCTCCATTTGGAATGGGGACTGTTTACTCAATGCCATTGCTTATTGACTTTTGTAACTGTAATTGTCTTTTTTGTTGTTGTTGTTTTATGGGGACTTATAGCAAAGACATAGCCTTAAGTTTCAGCAGAAACTTTATACTTAGACTTTTGAACATTATTGGAACTGTTAAAACTATGGGGTGGGGATTTTTATGATTAACTGAATTCATTTTGCCCATAGGAGTAGAAAGTTTTGGTCTAAGTCTAAAAGACCTGCCCTCCGGTCATGTTTTGAATACTTGTGATACAGCTCATGGCACTATTTAATAAGGCTATAGAACTTCCGGGAGGTAGAACAGAAGTAGGTTACTCAGTATGGGCCTTTAAGAGTTATAACCAGCTCTGGTTCATGATGTTCTTCTGAAGTAAATGAGCTAAAGGAAGTAATGAACTGGAACCCTCTGAAACCCTGAGCTAGATCTTTCCATCCTGTCTTAGCTACTTTTTCTGTTGCTGTGATAAAATACTCTGACAAAAGCTACTTAAAGAAGAGTGAGCTTCTCCCTCCTCCCTCCTGTTGCAAAGGCCCTGCTTGGGCCTTCTCTTCCTTTCTAGCTGCATTTTCTCCACTGCCCCCTCCAAGGTCGGGGAACCCTGCTGGGGGAAAGGGGGGTCCCCAGAGGCTGAGGGAAGCAAGACACAAGACATCCAGCATTCTACAGCAGATAATGACCATCATCATCCAGAACCTGAGCGAGGACCAGACCAAGAACACATCCTAAACTGCCACGGAATGAAGTCTGCTCTCTTTAGTGTCCTGTTTGAAATCAAGGAGAAAACCAGCCTCAGCATTTGAAGCTACCAGGAGGAGGAGCCAGTGGACCTACAGCTGATGGGCTTGGACAACAAGCTTCAGGCAGTGGGTGAGGCTGGACCCCAGAAGGTTGGGGAAAGGTGGGCTTTGCAGCAGCTTCCGGGAGTGGAGGGTCCCCAGACAACTCCATTGAACATTCAGACTATCGCAGCAAGCTTGCCGAGATCTGCCAGATCTACCACTCAGAGCTGGAGAAGTCTGAACTGGCATTCAAAGAGCTCACAACCTAAGCCATGAACCCAAGAGAACAGAGCCACACACATCCCATGGCCCCAAAGGAGATGGAGTACGTGATGAGCATAATTCAGTGAAAGTTCAGCACCATCCAGATGCAGCTGAAGCAGAGCACCTGCGAGATGGTCATGAGTCTGTGCTCTCGTTTCCTAGATGCCAGATAGAAACACCGCAATTTCAGCAAACAGGCCACTGAGGTCCTAAATGCGTCACCCGTATTCTAGTGAGGAGGCTCACCTGCAAGTGTAGCATCATGGTCCCTCAGGTCTCCAACAGGTTTGGGAACAAATGGATTCACTATAAGAAAAATACGGGGAGCTGGAGAGATGGCTCAGCGGTTAAGAGAACTGACTGCTCTTGCAGAGGATCCAGGCTCGATTCCCAGTGCCCACATGCTAACAACTGTCTGTAATTCCAGTTTCAGGGTATCCAACATCTTCCTCTGACCTCTGAAGTCATTGCAGGGCACCGGTGTAATCATACATACGCAGGCAATACGCACACACACATACACATTTTTTTTAATATTGGGAAGTTCCAAGAAGAGGCAAACATCTACGCATGGAAAAGGCTGTGTCAGTCACCCAGGGGGACCACAGTTGCACCAACTCTCTAACACCGCCTTCCTCTGCAAGCTTTGGTGGCTCCTTCAATCTGGGGATGCCCTGGCTTAATGGAGACTCCCATTCCACTTCCCTTGATGGGGTCAAGGAGCCACAGGGATAACCTTGCAGGCAGCCAGATATGTAGTCCTCAAGAGATGTGGGTCAATGGTGCTGACAGGAGACTGTGACCCGGTCCTCAGTGACATCCCCAACAGATGTGCCAAGAAATGTTCAATCCGACACCTCCAAAGGATTTTGCCCCTCAGGGTCACAGGACTGGGGGCTTCTACAATGCAACTCTCGAGGAGGACAAACCCTAGACAGAAGCACAAAACAGAAGGGCAAATAGGGTCACGCTCTCCCCAACTAGACTCTCAGTGCTGACCAGTGGCAGGGAAACTGGAGTCCCTGAAAGGAGAGGGGATGTCTCCTCCTTTTCCCTTTTTCAGTGGGGTGTCTCCCCCAGCTTTCCTTTTTTCAGTCTTTCTCCTCTCCCTCTCTTACACAGAAACAAATACCTATTTCTGAAATATTCTCTGTGTGTGTGTGTGTGTGCTTGTGTGTGAGCTATGCCCACATACAACTACTCTGTTTGTCTCTCCTGTGTTCTCCCACTTTACCTTCCCGCCCCACCTCCCTGCTCTGGACTCTGGACTCTGGACATGTCAGCCCTGACTGACCCAGAGACACCAAAAATGGAAACTCCTGGACAGAGGACATGGCCACACCCCCTCCTGACCCTCAAGATGACTTTATTGCCTGATGTGCAGCTCATCTTATACCAATAGAATTGGTCAGTGGACGAGATATCTAGCTCTGAGGCAGTTTCTACTATTTAAATTGTTGACTGGGCTTTGGGGTTGATTATTTTTTCCTTTGAAAGAAAAGAAACCCTCAGACCTGTCTGTAATTTTCTTTTATTGTTTTTGTCAGTGGTAGTGATTCTTAATGTCTATAGAAGAAGAAGAAGAGGAAGAGGAAGAAGAAGAAGAAGAAGAAAAAGAAGAAGAAGAAGAAGAAGAAGAAGAAGAAGAAGAAGAAGAAGAAGAAGAAGAAGAAGAAGAAGAAGGAGAGGAGGAGGAGGAAGAGGAGGAGGAAGAGGAGGAGGAGGAGGAGGAGGAGGAGGAGGAGGAGGAAGAGGAGGAAAAGGAGAAGAAAAAGAGGAAGGGGGAGAGGAAGGTGTTTTGTTTTGACTCCTAATTTAAAATTACACACCATTGTGGTGGGGGAGTGACAGTATCAGAGGCTTGAGGCATCTGGTCACATTGCCTACGCAGTCAGGAAGCAAAAAAATAATGAATGTATTCTGCTCAGCTCCCTTTCTCTATCCAGTCCCAAGACCCCAACAAAGAAATAGTCCCACCCACAGTGGGCAGGTCTTCCCACCTCAAACATAATCAAGATTCTCCCTCACAGGCATGCCCAGAGGACTATCTTTCTGGTGACCTTAGATTCTGTCATGTAGAAATTTAACACTAACCATCACACCTCACTTCAGTTGTTTCTGTCAAGTACCGTGGTCACTGTCACACAAAAGTAACTAGCAATGCAGTTAAAGAGAATTGAATTAGAAATCAACAACTGACAGACCTTTCTTAATCCTTAAGTGTTTAGGATACTAAATAGCGTATTTTTTAATGTTCTATATATTGAATAATGAATCAAAAGGGAAATTATAAATTATCTAAAGTAGAATGAAGATTAAAAACAGAAAATATAAAAATGAACACTGTGCTCTGGGCATAGACTCAGAAAGCTCTGTATCTTACTGTACTCATATTCATGCTCATTGCTGCCCTTTTCAAAATAGTCAGGAATGGAAACAGCCTAGGTGTCCATGAACTGATGAACGGATAACAAAAGTATGGCACAATTACACAACGAAACATTATTCCACTGTCAAAAAACAAAGTTATTAAATTCATAGGTAAATGGATCAAATTGGAAACCATCAACCTAAATGAGGTAACTCAGATCTAAAATGCAGATTTTGCATGTTCTTTCTCACAGTCGAATGCTTTGATTTCTTGGATATACATGCTTCTATTGGAAAATGCAGAGAGGTCAGGAACAAATACGGGGTGGCGCACTTCATGGGAGTGGAGATAGAATGCAGTTATATAAAGGGGAAAGGAAGGGGAATAATAGAGTCGAAAAGATTGATTAGAGTGGAGAATGAACGGGCAGGATGGAGGAGGAATTACGAGGAGTAACACTAAAGGCCTTTAGAAAAGCCATGTGGAAACTAGCACTATAGAATCTTCTTAAAATACACATGCATGTATTATAAATAGAGATTTAAAGGAACTACCTTATAACAGGGGGACCCCTACCAAATATCATAGGCTAGTAAAAAGTCCAATGCCAGGGATGGACTCCCTCTTCAGAAACTGTTGACCATGGATTCTACCATCCCTCAAATAATATTGGCCATTGTCTCTCCTCTTGGTGACCCACCAAAACTCCATAATAAGACCATGTTGCTAAAGATACTACATACATGAGCCATAGGGGCAAAAGGAGAGATCAGGCTAGTACTGACTTCAAAGCTTCATCTCTATTGGTTAATTTTCATAGTACTGGAATGTGCCATGTGTGCTAAGAAGAAAAAAAATTAATCATTAACTGTACCTATCTGTGAATCCTGAATGCTTCAACCACAACTTACCTGGCCAGATATGACTTCTGGTTCAAAAGTAGCACAAATATTATGGGAGCAGCCAATCATTTTCTAATTAGATTTCAGGTCCAATTCATAAGATGAAGCTCATACCTGAAATTGATGTCAGGCCTAGAAACCTATGGCTAGACTGACCACAGGCCATAGGGGAGAGCCTAATACTATTATTCTACTAAATCGATATAGTATCAAAGTGACTCCTAATAACTTGTTATATCCATAGATTAATGCATCTCTCAACTCTCACCAGAGAAGCTTCCTTATACAATAGATAATGATTAACACAGAAACCCACAACTAGCCAATGTGCAGATAATAAAAAACTAGTGTGATTACCCCTGAATAGCATACCTATATCAAACTTTTGCTTCCAAAGACTTAGGAATCATTGGAGAAGAGGTGGCAGAAATATTGTAAGAGCCAGAGGTAGTGGATGACCACAAAGAAACAGAGTTTTCCAGACAGCTGGGCAGTTATTTATATGAACTCACAGCAATGGCAACAACATGTAGAAGTACCATGTAAGCTCAAGGCAGAGATTCCAGCATAGCCATGGAAGTAGGCAAGAAACCCCAACTCTAGCTGAGAAACTATTGGAAACCGATAGCTGCTGAAAAGGGGATAGTCTCCTTTAAGAGTATGGCTCTTTGGTAGTTTGACCAGGTTCTTCCAATGAATAGATTCACATCTGGGGACACAAATTTGACTCTCTCTCTCTCCCTCCATATGTATGTATATATAAATATATATGTATGTATATGTATATATGTATAATAGAGTAAACGAAATTGGCAGGGGTAGAATGGCAGTGCAGATAGGGGAGGGACTCTAAATGTGATCAAAATTTAGTGTATGTAACTTAGGGAAATTTTTATAATACTCAACATCTGCATTAGGAAAGAATATAATCTCAGTCAATGAGCTCAGATTTCATCTTAAGAACCTACAGTATGAGAAAAACATAAAGGAAACAAGAAGGGATTTAAATCATAATAGAGACTAAAGAACTAGAAAACAGAAAAAAGAGTGAATCTGGGTAACTAAATCTCATACTTCAAGAAGATCAATAAAACTGACATCTCTGCCCAGACTGACCAGAAGTTTATAGGCGAAGGCACGGGATGGTGAGCGGTCCAGCAGGTCAAGAGATGTGCACCCAAGTCTGACAGCCTGATCCCTCAGATCCCTGTGGTAGAAGGAGAAAATTGACTCCTACAAGTTGTCCTCTGACCTCCACATGCACAATGTGGTAGAAAGAGAGAGAGAGAGAGAGAGAGAGAGATTCATTTTAAGATATTAGTCAATTTTTAAATTGACGTTGAAGGGAGACGTTTGTAGCCTAAATTTTTGCCCCTTCTTCCATTTAAAACTACGTCAAAGGACTGGAGGACTGGCTCAGTAGTTAAGAACACTGGCTGTTCTTTCAGAGAACCTGGGTTTGAGTACCAGCACCCATAAAGTGCCTAACAACCATCCATAACTCCAGTTCCGTGGAATCTCTCACCTTATGACCTCTATAGACATTGCATGACATGGGTGCACTTACATATATGCAGGCAATACACTCATACACAAAAAATTAAATAAATAAATCACTCCGTCATAATGTTATTTATAACCTAAAATATTTTGCTATACAGAAAACATGTTCTTTTAAAATATTTTAAAAGAAGACATACATTACCAATATCAAGGATCATTATAGACGCCACAGATATTAACAGCATAAATGAATATAAGAAAACTGCATGCCAATGAATTCAACCATTGAGATCAAATGGGCAAAAGTTTCTTGAAAGACACACACTATCAAAGTTCACTCGAGAAGAAATGAACCAATGACTCCATACCTACTAAAGCAAGTGAATTCATGGTTAACAGCCTTTGAGGGACAAAAACTTCACAGCAAATTGCTTCACTGTAAAATGCTGCCGAACATCTAAGAAAGAAATATCATCAATTCATCCAGGATTCCAGAAAATAGGAGAGGGTATTTTACAAGTCATTCTGAGTCTAACACTGTCTTGATTTTTAAAAACAGTGTTTTAGTATTTTATAAACTGTGAATAATATCCCTCATGATCATAATTCAAAATTTGAAGTAAAATTTTAACAAATTGATTACAACAATATACCTTGGAAAATAATACATCCTGGCTGCAAAGGTAGAACTTTGTCTCCAAATGAGATATGTATGATCCTTGAAATCCAGGAATATGATTCCACTTAGAAATAAGATCTTTGTAGATATGACCACATTGAGATGAGGTCACAGTAAACCAGAATGAGCTTGATGCTTCCATCAAAAAAATAGACACACAAGGAGAGTGTCATATGACCAAGATGTAGAGACTGGGGTAATGCAACAGGGAGCCAAGGAAAACCCACTTAACGGTAACAATAGAGGCTAGGAAGAGAGAAGAAGACAGACTCCCCAAAGCTTTCAGAGACCATAACCAGAGCCCAAAGGATTCACTCAACAATACAGGTTCAGGCTAATCTTTGAAAATCAGCAAACAGATTCTATTAGATGACCCCACCAGGAAAGAAATATGTGTATGACTGTCTCATCTGTGATTGATAAAAATGTTGGGCAAAGCAGGAACAAAAATGAATGCCATCACACTTAAAGGCCTTGGTCATCAGCTTTTGGCACAGTTGGACTGTGGCAGGATCTTGAGGATGTGGACCTATTGGAAAGAATGTGGGTACTGGGGACTGGCCGCTGAATTGGACATTGGGACCCCAGTCCTTTCCTGTCTCTCTCATTGCTTCCAAGAGTCATGAGGCCAGCAGTTGTCGGCCATTGCTTAGACAATGTACTGTGTCCTCACAGGCCCAAAACTACAAATCCAAACAAGCATGGCTCTGAAGCCATGAGCCAAATAAACCTATTCTCCTTATAAAAAAAATAATGCCATCATTCCTTCTGCAAAAACCTACAACTAATACCATAGATAATGATGAAATACAGAATGACTTTTCCATAGCTGCACAGAGATGTCCACACTCACCATCTACTCAGCATTATGTTAAAAGTCCTATTGTGTAATCTGTTAACAAAAATTAAATAAAAATCCTCTATATTAGAATGAAAGAAGTAAAACTCTTGTTCATGGTAACATGATTAGTTATACAGAAAATCTTATGGCATCTACAACTACTAGAACTAATATATAATGACAAAGTAATGGGATATACAACTGAATATAAATACCAACTATATTTTATATTCTAGCAATGAAAAATTTTAAGTTGAACCCCAAATTGAAATTTATTTATGCTAATATAAAAGTATGTAGTTAATATTTCATCAGCCAAAAAAATCAATGGGACTTGTACTGTGAAAATTAGCAGATACTCCTGAGGTTATGTTAAGGAGACCTAGAGGCTGGAGAGATGGCTCAGCAGTTTAAAGGCCCTGGCTACTCTTGCAGAAGACCCAGGTTCAGTTCCCAGCACCCACATGATGGCTAACACTTGTTCTTAACTCTGGTTCCAGGGATCTGACACCCTCTTCTGGTTTCCTCAGGCACTGCATGCATTTACATACATACAAGCTAAACATTCAGCATAAAATTAAAATAAATAAAATATTTTTAAAAGAAGACCCAAATAAATGAAATGTACCCTTGACTTGCAATTCTGAAGATTGTTGGAGTATCAGTTCTCCCCTAAAAATGATAGATCCAATACGATTCCAATCAAACTTACTGCAGGACTAGGGAAATGCTAAAGTATAAAGTAGACCAAATAACTTGCCAAGAAAATAAAGCTGTAGGAATGAAACAACCTAATTTCAAGACTTTTACTTATTTAATGTGTGTATGTGTATGTGTGTATATGGTGTATGTGGGCACATCAGTATGACCTGTGGAGGTCAGAGAACAACCTTTGGGAATCAGGTTCTGACCTTCAACTCTGGAACCCAGAGACTGAACTCAGGTCTTCTTGATGGCCTGAGATTTTTGCTAAAGCTTCAGTAAACAAAACTAGACCATATTACCATGAAGAAACTAAAAAATGTTATGGAAATGAAACAGAAAATCTACAAGATAGGCATATGGTTTTTACAATCAAATTTTTTATCTGTATGAGTGTACTGTGTGCATAAGTATAAGTGTACCAGTGTCATGCATGCCCGCAGAGGTCAGAAGAGGGCACCAGATCCCCTAGAACTGAAGCTACAGATGGTTGTTAGCTGGCTGCCATGTGGGTGCTGGTAACCCAGGGCCTCTGCAAGAGAAGTCAATGCTCGTAACTACTGAGCCATCTCTCTCCAGTCCCTTGGCAGCCAACTTTTGACCAACATACAATATTGTCTCAGTGAAGAATTCACATGCAAAATTAGCTTAAAATTAATCATACACCTAAAGATAAAATTGAAACTATAAATCTTCT
The DNA here is from genome assembly GCA_035773235.1 of Eospalax fontanierii. Lineage (NCBI taxonomy): Eukaryota > Metazoa > Chordata > Mammalia > Rodentia > Spalacidae > Eospalax > Eospalax fontanierii. The sequence continues at coordinate 47,374,732 of CM069529.1, read as the reverse complement.
AGAAAACAGCAAACATAGAAGTAAATCTTAGTAATGTTGGGTTTGGACTGGTCTCTAAAATCGACGTTAAAACATTGTCTCTTTGATACAAACATCAAATCAATGCAGAGCAAACTGGATTGAAAACTAAAACCTTTTGAGCTGTAAGCAAGTCAATCAAAAGGTGAAAGACAGTGCACAGAATGGGAAAAGATGCTGCTAAGTCCTGTACATGTTAAGGGATTGGATCCAGACAATAAGAAGAATGACTTTTTTAATTTTATATTTTTAAGTTAATATATATTCATTACACAAAAATAACAGGTTTTAAGTTGGGTGTGGTGGCACACACCTTTAATCCCAGCACTCAGAAGGCAGAAGCAGGCGGATATCTGTGAGATCAAGGCTAGTCTGATCTACATAGTGAGTTCCATGCTAATTAGAGCTATAAGTAGACCCTGTCTCAAAAAGACCAAAATAAATTAATAATAATAATAGTAGTAGAAGGAGTAGTAGGTTTCACTGTGAAACTTTTGGACATGTGCATCATGTGATTTGATAAAGGAAGAGACTGGAGAGGCTGATGTGGGTGAAGAGGAACAAATCACATGACTTAGCTGCTTGGCAAAATAGAGTGTGTTTTTTTGGGTCTGTTGCTTCTTCATACAGAGCAACTAATGCCATCGTTTGGGGTCCTGCTTTCCTGAGCTCATCAAACCCTAATGACTTCCCACACACTTCACCTCGAAATACTATTAATACATGAATTTGAGGACTAATTTTAGGAAACATGTTCAAACCAAAACATGAAGGCATTAATATCCAAAGCAAATGTTGTGAGGTGGGGGGGAATATAAGATGCTTATACTCAGTCTTAAAAAGACAAAGAACTGAACTTATTTTAATGACAAAGGAATCTGACAAGTCATTTCTCCAAAGAAGATATGCAAGTGACAAGTAGCACATAAAAAGATACTCAGCATCTTGAGTCATTTGGGAAATGCAAATCAAAACCACAAAGAAATCTACTTCACACCCTTTAGAACCACTGTAATAAAAACCAGACAGTAATAAGTCTTGGCAAGGATGATGAGAAACTGGAACCCTCATCCTTTGCTAGAGGGAATGCACAATGATGCAGCTGCTTTGTGCAGCAGTTCCGGCTGGCAGTTCCTCAGTTTGTTTACACATAGACTGACATAAGGCCCGGCAGTTCCTCTCCCAGGTACACACTGAAGGAGACAAAAACACACCGCACAAAAACCTATACAAAGCGTTCCTAACAATATAATTCACAGCAGCCAGAAAGTAGAAACAACTCAAATGGCCATCAGCAGATATGTGAATGGATGAAATGTGGTGTATCCACAGTGTAATATTATTTATATAAAAAGAAAAATGAGACAACATAGGTAAATCATGAAAATAGTATGCTATGTGAAAAAAACTCAAAGACTGCATGCCATTTTTTTATTTAAGATTCTTTTATTTTTAGTTCTATGTGTATGATGAGCGTTTTTGTCTGCTTGCATAGATGTGTACCACGTGTGTGCCTGATGCCCACACAGCCCAGAAGAGGGTATCAGATTCCTTGGAACTGGGGTTACAGATGGTTATGAGCCATCACTTCCGTGCTGGAAACTGAATCCAGGTCCTCTGCAAGAGTAGTGAGTGCTCTTAATCACTGAGCCGTGTCTCCAGCCCCACACAATGTCATTTATATGAAATGTCTGTAGTAGGCAAATGTATGGAGATAGAAAGCAATTAGTAGTTACCCTGGACTAGAACTATAAGAACTCTAGAGTAACTATTTAATGGACTTTACAGTTCATCTCTGGGGTAAGAAAAATGTTCTAAACTTGATTATGAATTACATAGTATATCTGTGGCTATACTCAGACAGATGATCATTACTTAATGAATGAACAACATGGAAATCGTATCTCAATATATATTGTTGTACATATATATAAACACATATATACACACACACACACATATATATATACTATGTGTATTTGTACATATGTGTATGTATAGCTATCTTTATATACATATACACACACACATATACATACTCTATCCACACATACTTATGCCATGTATAGTGAACTAAGCTATAGGTCTTCACAATACAAAAATGAGGAGAAAAAAGACTCCAAAATGACTCCAAATGCAAGACAATGAACTCAAAGGTATTTGCAAAACTTTCCACAAAATAATCACTTGAAGTGACCCCTCAAAACAAGCTTTCAGAAAAATTCTTCAACTCACATCCATACTGAATCTGATCTATACGGAGGAAATTTGATGATCTTACACTTTAATATGCATCCCATATAAGCTTCGTCCATAGAGACGTTCAGGAAATACCTCTCTAGTGCATGCATTTTTCTTTAGAAGTGGATGTAAGACCCTATTTGGATATTCAGTAATCATAACACACAATACAAAGCACATTGTTTATGAAAGACCATACCGCACAATGGTTAAAAGTCTAGTCTCCAGAGCTGACTGCAGAAATTTACACCTGTTCTATGTGGGACAGGTGAGACAACCTCTACTCACTGTCAAAATGAGAACAGCAAAAGTATATCACACACGAGCAACAAGTGAAAAAGACTCCGTGAACAGTTGGGCCTAGAACATAGCAAAACATCCAGAATCTGAACATCACATCATCTGATAGGACCAACCTCTCACCCCAATTTTGATTTTAAAGTATTTTATTTATTTTTTTTATTTTATGTATATGAGTTCACCCATGTTGTGCAATGCCCACAGAGGCCAAAAGAAGGCATCAGGCTCACCTGGAACTGGAGTTAGGGACAGTTGTTAGCTGCCATGTAGGTGCTAGGAGTTGAACTCCAGTCCTCTCCAAGAGTAGCCAGTGCCCTTAACCGCTGAGATATCTCTCTGACCCACCCCACATTTTGATTTTTTAAAACTATTTTCTTCTAAGCATGGTGAAACCTGAAAGCCCTATCCCCTCTACACACTATGATCATTTTTTGGTGATGCTAATCCTAAAGCCTTCATAAAGATTTGAGAAAAACCACAGACACTAAAGAGCAAGAAGCCAGGCCAGCCATGGCTGTAATGAGCAAAGGGATCCTAACTTTCCTTTTCCCCATAGGACAGCTTATAGTACAAGGGTTTGGAGAATATAAATGTCCAATGAATAATTTTTACTTTTCTCTGGGTGACTATGATCTTAAGTAACTCTTTTTTGTCTCACTCTTGAAAACCATCAATCAACCATGAAACTTTGTTTCATGAAGACATGTTGTGTCTTTGAAGGTAACATGAGAAGGAGCTGTGTTGACAGGCAAAACAGTGCAAAAATTAATGTATGGGTTCAGACTTCAGAGTGAGTGACCAGAGATGCTGGGTTATAACAAGAATAATAAAGCATCAGCAGCAGCATCGTCATCAACATCATTCTCAAGCTTGACACTATTTAAAAACAAAACTTCTAAGTTAGAACTTTTTCCTACAATGCTATTTATCCTACCCATAAGGCCCCATTCTCAGAGGTATAGGTCTTCTCTGAAGGAGACAGGAATTGCTTATTTAAAAACACCGTCTGATGTAAAATGAGAGTAGATGAGCTAAAGAAGAAATTATCTACAGGTTTAGGTCTCTTGGGTATACATTTGAGGATCCTAACAGTCTTGGAAGTATTCTAAGTAGAAAGCCCAAAGGAAGGTGTTGAGACCAGATGAAACGGCACCTGCAGAGAGAGTTCAAACAAACAAACAAAAGTGGACTCTTCTCTGTGAGACAAAACGCAGAGTGAAGCATCATTTACTTCTTGTTTATCACCAACCCCAGAGGAAATCCTGGACTAGCTGCAACGCTGCTTACTAAGACAAGGTAATTGTCTTAGTTACTTTCTTGTTGCTGTGATAAAACTACTCCTTACAAAAGGAACTTAAGGGAGAAAGAATTTGTGTTGGTATCCAGCTCCACAGGGATACAGTCCACCATGGTGAGAAAGATGTGGCAAGAGCCATGGAAGTTATTTTGGAAGGATGGCTGGTCATAATGTTTTTGTACTCAGGAAACAGAGACAGCAAGAATTAGGGCCCACCCCCAGTGACCCACATCCTCCAGTGATATTCCATCATTCAAAGGTTCCACAACCTTTCCAAACAGGACCATTAGCTGGAGACCAGTTATTCACACATGAGCCTATGTGGTGGGGGTTGGGAGGGGAGTATTTCACATCTAAATCACAATAGTAATAAAACAAAGATATACTGTCTCTTGTTTGGTATTATCATTTAAGAAAGGGTGAATCACATTAAGCAAAACAAACCAGACCCAGAAAGATTAGTGTAATAGGTTTTCTCTCATTATGGAACCTAGATTTATATGTTTATATGTATATATACTAGATATAAAAATAGAGGGTGCTACTTAGGAAGAGGAAGGAGACCAGTGGGAGGGGAAGAAGTCAAGAGAGGGTAATGGGGAATGAATATAGTCAAAGCTTGTAATATACTTGAACAAAAGTGTATTTAGGAAACCACTGCTTTGTATAACAAATAATCACTAATAACTTTTGAGGGAGCAATACCTACTGGTAGAAGCAAAGTACTGGCAGTAACTAGAGCCAAGATTCTGGAAGAATTGAATCACTGAGGTCTGATGGCCAAAATCCCACCAACAACTTCCCGGATTGTTCTCTCTCTCTCTCTCTTTCTCTTTCTCTCTCTCTCTCTCTCTCTTTCTCTCTCTCTCTCTCTCTCATTGCCAACAATAAAGGTTTATTTTTACTCTTTTCTAACCACAAGTTTTAGCCTTTGCTGAGCCAATTCTTGAACTGTTGCCTTGTTTCTACATAAAATTAATATTCATCTGAGAAGCAAACTATCACCAAGTTCATCACTCATCTAAAACCACCAAAAAGCCATGGCTTCCCACAGTGTTTCCGTTTTCCCTCTTCTCCCATCATCACCGTTGGTTTCTCTGCTGTGTGTCTTTCTGGCAAGAAACCACGGGGAACATGTTCTCTGCTTCATGAACTTGGCTACTCACTATCAATTTGTAGCAAACAGAAATGCCTGCTGGGATGTGGGTGCTGAACATTTCTCTATGGTTACTCACCATTCTCACAGAATCATGAAATTCATTATTGTGTCTTAGCAAGTTTTAAGTGGAAACAGATAGATCATAAGATTTTCCTGCATCATGAGTTGTCAGTATCATGATATTCAACCCTCAAATACCAATACTGCTGAATAAACTCCTGTGACATGGGAAGCGTCCATCTCTGTGGTTTGTGTGCCTCCATTAGCCAGACATGTCAGATACCAGAGTTCATGATGACATTCATGATAAAGTGTCTGAAGAAGCACCTGGGACATATCTATTCCAAATCCACAGTTTTCACCATGCCAAATGCAGGGATCTGTCCACAGGAAAGAAAATTGTCAATCATTCTTTGCCAAATCATATAGCCAGTCAGCTAAAGGAAACAGAAAAACAAAAACAGAAGCATTTAAAAGTGAAAGCTATCATTTTTTTACAAATGAAATGGTACCAGGCATCAGATATGGACCAGAACTGGTCACTCACATATCTCTAATTGATTTGAATAGACTAAAAGGATCAAGGAGGCTCTTCAGCTGGTGGGCTACGCAATCAGGTATAAATCCAGGTCTCTATAACTCTAAAGATGGCATTGCTCTCAGTAAACCATCCTCAAATAAGAGAGACAGGCAGTGGGTGCTGGGTGGCAGAGAAGCTTCATTTCCAGTAACCCAACTTAATGAGAGGTCGAAGCCAAAGATTGGATAGCTGTCACTAAGCCCTTTGGCTGTCTCCAGGAATGGCTTATTCTGAATCATCAACCCTGAACCAAATGTAACTGATTTTGCATTATGCCTTATACAGTTCTTGACAAAATAAACCATTACAGGTGATAAAATGACTGCTTGGGAATGCTTTGAAAACTAAAATTGACTTGATTTTATTTTCTAAAGGAATTTTTAAAGCTGGCTTTGAATACATACATTCCATGAGATTCAAAATGTTTTTGAGAGACATAGGGAAAGCAGTTGAAAAAAAAAAAAAAAACAAAACAGAAAAGCAGAATTCAAAATGTATCCAGGACTTTCACAGAGTCACGCAAGCTTCATAGACAAATACAGCAAAGAAGCTTCAGACCACAGACCAGGAACGATGAGAATCAAGGGCACAGGAAATGAGCGAACAAAAGAAAGCTAGGTGTTCTTTCTTCCCCAGGAATATTTTTAGTTTATTGCTTGTTGTTAAAGTTTACTGTGTGCCATTACAACCTTGTGCATATGTTCTTTATGAATATTTGAATTGCCTTGTTTCTGTAAAGTTTTTCTGGAGGAGATTTTCATCATTATTATGTACATTTAGCAGACTGCTCCCAGCTGCCTGCTGAATCAGGTACAAGGGCTCAGTCTCTTTCAAGTCCCTTATGAAACAACTCTGGTCTGTTTCTCCCTCTAACCAGCATGCCAATCCTACCTTACTGTGTACCTGAACCCTTCTCATTCTTCAAGATCTAGATCAAAAACCAGCTCCCCCAGAATATTTCCTAGGTTCACCCAGAAAAAAAAAAAACAGTGATCTTCCATCTTCCTTTAATTATCCACGTACTCTTACAACCAATTTATTTTAAACCCCACTTATGTTACTTTAATAATTATTTGTGCTCATATTGGTTGTTCCTATTGCACAGTGAATTCCTTTGTGGAAGGATTTCATGTCTTTTCCTGTAAAATTAAATTACATAACAAAGACTTCTCACAGGGAAAGAGGAATGGATGCCAAAGTGTGGATGAAAGCTTTGGGCTTTGTGTCAGCATTTTCACTGCTGTGACAAAATACATAAGATAGAAATCTCTAAGGAGGAATGGCTTACTCTGACTCATACTTTCAGAGGTTTTAGCTCATGGTTGGTTAGCTCTAATGCTTTTAAGCCTGTTGTGAAGTAAGGAATGCATTTTTAGAGCAAAGTTGCTTCCCTCGTGATGACCAGAAAGATAAGAAATAGAGGTAGTACTGAGAGTCCCAGGATCTCCTTCACTGACTCAACTTCCTTCTGCTAGGCTCTGCCAGGTCCCAGTAGCACCACAGGCTTAAAACCAAACCTTCATCACATGGCATAGCAATCCAAGCCCTAGTAAGCCTCTAAACCTTCACGATACACAGAAAGGTGGGCAGGCATAAAGCAGGATCTTCAAAGAGGAAGAAAAGGAACAGTCATGCAGAAGACCCAGAGAACTATCTTTGCCTGTTATAAAGGCAAAAGAAATATATAGATTCCCATTGAAACCAAATATATCTGTTACACTTCAAGTTAATTATCCAGTGTTAACTAACACAACAACTTGTTATGTTTCTAATTTAGGTAAATGATATTTTACCAAGATGTCCCCATTACAGTCCTATGTCCACCATTCTTTGTAGGAATCCTATTTAAATAAAATACTCATTTAACTGAAGGACTACAAAAGGCCTTGAAGTTTATCTACAGAGGGTCCGTCTGTGTTGAGAAGCACTTATCCCTAGCTTCAGCTGGAGATAGACAGCAGCTAGTCAAAATATCCCAGTTGCCTGTTAGGTCCTTATTTCCCTCTGGAACTACCTTGCTCTCAACACTGCTTTCTTCCAGATTCCTACTAGAATGGCCTGTTGGGCTTTGCTTGCAGCATTCAGCTGCTTTTCTAGTCAAAACTCCCAAAGTCTTCTACATTCCTCCCAAAAAATATGGGCAAGTTATTCATTGCAATAGCCCACTCTCTTATACCAACTTCTATATTTGTTACTTTCCTATTGTTGCAAAAATACCATGATCATGGTAACTTATAGAAGGAAGAGTTCACTGGGCTTATGGTTCCAGGGGGGTAAGAGTCCATCATAGAGAAGAGGCATGGCAGCAGAAGTGGCCAGAGCAGAAAGTTGAGCGTTGAAATCTTCAAGTAGACATAGAACCTGAGAGAGGCAGACTGGAAGTAGGCAAGTTATATACTCTCAAAGTCCATTTCCTGTGACGTGTTTTCCTCCAGCATGGCCACACCTCCTAAAGTTTCCATGATCCTCCCCAAGTAGTACCATCAACTAACCAAATGTTCAAATACTTGGAGCCTACGTGGGCATCCACTCAAACCATCACACAAAGGAAGTGACGCATATTCAGAGGAGCACCTCTTTGGTGGATCTTGAGTGTATACCGCACCATCTCCAAATTTCTTAAACCAGCACCATCAACCTTTTCTAGCTTTCTAGCTTGAAGACATCATCCAATGAACACAGATCATTGATACCCATAATGGATTGCCTTCTAAACTCCAGAATCGGGGCGGGGGGGCTGCTTTCATATCTTTCTGGGTCAGAGATAGTTCTATCATATTTAGTGGAAGAATTGAACAAAATAACTCTTGTTTTTTAATTCCAGGCTCATCTTTGACATATAAATATGTGTATGTATGTGTGTATGTATGTATGTATGCATACATACACATATAAGCTTTTAAAGGAACAGGTCTTTTGACAATGATGGAATAACATACTCTATTAGCTATCTCACTGCAAACCGGTATAAAACTAGGCAAATTCTGTGAAATAATTCATTTTATACAATGGACAATGATCAATACTGGACTGTGATTTTTAAATTTAATTTTTATTACATTTATTTTGTACGTATGTATATGTCTGTATGCATATGTTCTGCAGTACATATGAGGAAGTCAGAAGACATCCCACAGGAGTCAGTTCTCCCCTTCCACCATGTGGGTCCCCAGGATCTAACTCAGACTGTTAGGCTTGTCTTTATCTGCTGAATCATCTTGCCAAGTACCTGGACTGTGATTTTTTTCGGGGGGGAGGGGAGACCTTTTTAAAACAGCGTCTCCCTGTAGCCCCAGCTGGCCTGGAACTCACTATGTAGACCAGGCTGGCCTCAATCTCACAGAGATCCACCTGCCTCTGCTTCCTGAGTGCTAGGATTAAAGGTGTGTACCATCATGCCCAGCTGGACTATGATTCTTGAAGGAAGGAAATAGAAGTTTGTCAACAATCAAAGCTAGCACACTTTTACTGACATGAAGTCACTATGCTTCTTTTCTTTGGAGAGTTGGACTATAGCAACGAAGGAGGCATATTTGGAGCTAGACATCCATAAGTTAATAAATAGGATAGGGGTTGAATCTCTTGATTTTCTTAGTTTTCTTCCTAAAATCATTTTTCACATTATAGTACAAAAGATGGCTACCAAGCAGCCTAGCTGAGGAAGGAGACAGAGATGAGTGTTTTGAGGCTGATGAGTTAGCCAGAATCTTCAAGTCATAACATCATAGAGAAAGGTGCAGCACAGGAAACAATTTCAAACATCTGCATAATGGGTTTCCTCAAGTCTAAATGCTAACTTCTAGGCATCAACAATGTCACTGTAGAGCAAGAACACAGGAACAACTGCTTACCAGAGTACACAGAGTTTCCTAAAGATTCCAGACATTCAACAGCAACCCCCTAGGAGACCACACGTTGGAACTAGTCTCATTAGATTTGTATGTATTCTGTAGACTCAGCTGTGGTGGTTTCAGTGGTGGTTTCAGTGGTGGCCCTCTCCAAAAATATGTCTATAGCCAACCCTTCAAGACCTATAAATGTAACCACCTGAAAAATACCTTTGCAGATTGCTCTGAATAAGATCATCCAGGAATAGATGAGTGGGCCTTAAATCTAATGACAAATAAACTTATAAGACAAAAGAAGGGAAGACACAGAGCAGGCCATGTGAAGGTGAAGGCAGAGGAAGGATCATCAATAACCAAGCAACAGGGAGAGACGCCCGAAGCTGAGAGAGGACACGAGGGATTTCCCCAGGGGCCTCTCAACAAGCACGGCGCTGCTGCAGGGTAGTTAGTTTGGTTTTAGGTTTTATTCACATCTGACCTTCAGAACTGTGAAGAATGAGTTTCTGTTTCTTTAACTCATTAAGTTTATAGCAGTTTACGAAGACAGTCATAAACACTGGCACACCACTTTAATGGAAACTGAAGCCAACATCTAGAGGGTCCAGCTATCCTGCCAGTGAATAAGCAGCCTGCCAAAAGAGTCCAGTCTTTAAAGGAAAATAACAAAATCCAGATCCTCAAACATGTAGCATTAGCCATGCTCAGCACACAATGCAAATAACCAGATGTATGCAGGAGAAGAAAATGGGTCCCACAAACCACACAGGAGGAAAAAACTAAAGGGGAAAAATACCTTGGGCCTTGCGGGGAAAACGTCAGCACAACTACTGAAAATACTGTTAGAGATTTAAAGAAACACACACAATGATTGCACAATAAATCTTGGCAAGAAAATGAAAGCAATAAAAGAGAATGTAATGGAAATCCACAAGTGAAAAATGCAATGTCCAAAATAAGCCAACAAATTTCTGAATTTCACATACATGTATCAATCAAGAAGCAGTATGACACATGGAAATATCATAAGTTCTGGCATTCAATTGTAATTTCATCATTTAGTACCCATAAAACTTTGGACAAGTTTATCATAGTAGATATAGTATACTGATTCTGGTCTAAACAATGCCCCACTTCCCACCAATTTCTTCTGACTTGCTTCACATTCCCTATGATCAAGAGTTTGTGTAAAAGTGGCCATCTTTTTAGAAAACCCACATTACATTCCATAGTATTTAATCTAGAGAAAAGCACAGCCTGACGAGCTGGGAATATTGGTTTTTTCACTTGCAAATTTTAAATAGGATTTAAAAATAGACCATGGCTGGAAAGATGGTTCAGCAGTTAAGAGTGCTTGCTACTTCCAGAGAACCCAAGTTTTAATCCCAGCACTCACATTGTATGGCTCACAACCCCCTGTAATTCCAGCTCCAGGGGCCCTGACACCCTACTCTGGCCTCTGTAGGCACCTAAGCACACATGCAATACACAGATATATACACACATACTCACAAATAAAAATAAATAAATGGGTACAGTTTTTCAAATTGGAGAGTTCCTCATCCTAAATGGGTGATAGTCTCTCCTCTGGTTTACTGACAATCCTAATTCCAATTCTTCAGCTGACTTATTCCTTACCTTATAAAAATTATAAAGTTGCATAATTTGAAAAGACTTTGGTATATATCTTTTTCAGGTTTTTAAGTTCAGGGAGATTGAAACACTTAAAAACAGTGGTTCTCTTCAATTGTCACATGCTGTTTGTTTAACCAGACAGTCACTATTCCCCAAATGTCTATATCTATGTTACATGTCTCTTTGCTTGCCTACACCAGCCTTCCAGCTAGAACTCCTTTCCTTCTCTTCCCCTCTTACCAAAATTCAAACCCTTCCTTTGCTGCTCAGTCTAAAGAGTGCCCCCTCTGAGCACTTCCCCAGGTCTTTCCAAGCAGTGATTCTCACCCTCCTCTCTCCATTCTAGAATTCTTCAGCCCCCTTCAGAGCACTCATCCTCAGTGACTTGTATTAAGGCTCACCCTATTTATCTGCTTTATTCCTCTGGAGTTTCAACTTTGGAAGAGCAACAACTCATCTCTATTTATTTTTGAAACACTCGCTGATCCTGAAGTTATGCACATAAAATAATTAATATTTATTGAATTCCACCAAATTGTAGATTATGAGAGACAAATCTCAAAGAATGTAGGAAAAGGTTAGATGAAGTGGGGTTTTTTTTCTGAATAAAGAGAAAAATAATCAATAGAGTGATGACCTTGAGCATAACTAATAGTAGACAGAAAAAAAAAAAACCTTGTATAATTGAATAGCAAGATCAGGACCATACCTAGTAATCAGAAGAACCAAAGACATATGAATAGGGAAGTTGAGGTTCAGAGAGATTGAACCAAAGTTTCAAGTCACCCAGCAGGTAGTAGGAGGATGCATGCCCATTCATTCCTTACAGTGCCAGTAAAACCCATTCACAACATTGCATTGCAATGACGTTCTCTCCAGCTTCCTTCTCTCCTCACCCCATTCCAACCCGAAATCCCACATCCAGCATCTTTATGAAAAGTCCCCTTTTAATTTCCACTCTCAAGGCACACAAGGGATGTGAGTTACAAACCTTGAATATGAGGTGCGCAGAGGTGTGGGGAGAGCTATTTTCTGCCAGATCCTGTTAGTCATAGCCAAGGCTGGGGGAGAAAGTTTTCATTTCTGTGAGTCACTGTTTATCTGTCTATAAATTTAGTAATGAAATGCCTGTGCTACAGGGATGTGAAGAAATTTCATTTTTGCTTATAAAATCCTCAGGGCATGTTTGGATACAAAATGCAATAACACCATAAAATATTGCCCTGATATTGCTATCTCCAAGCCTGGAACTCATTTCTGCATTATGAGAAGCAAAGAAGAAGATTTGTGGAAAAGATAAGGAGACAGCATTTCTCAAGTATTTAAATGAGGATTTTCTTTAAATAGGCATTGTCTGCTAGTGTCCTGATGTTTAAAACTGACAAAGAATATCTGTCAGTAGCTCTAAAAACTTTCTGTTGGTTTCTTTAGTCAGGGCAATATTTTAGTAGACATAAAATCAGCTATAATTTATTAGGACTCACTATGAGGCCGCTTTCTATCATCATTACTTTAAATTCTCAAAATAGTTTTGCAGAGTATATGTTGCTAGTATTTTACAGAGAAGGAAGTGAAGGCTAAGTCATACAGCATGTAATGGCAGAAGTGGGATTCACAACCAGACCTTCAGGATTCCAAAAACTTTGGATTTTCCTGGTAGAAGTCTACATGTGACCAATGAACACAAATCTATAATCCACTACTCTGTCAGACTCCCTGTCCAGAAACTCTTTATTGTCCTTGAGAAAAAAGTTTAATAATAAACACAGATAGGAGAAAGATACTGACAATCTATAGTGTAGATGCCACTGGAAATTACTTCTGGCTTAGGTTTACGCACTTAGGAAAACATGCAGGCCTGCAACTATACCACACAAAGATGATTAAAGAGCTGGCTATGGGATGAAAAGCCCTGGGTTCTCTCCCAAGACCTTGTTAAATGATCTTGAAGGAATAAAAACCTATAAATCTGTACGTGCAAACTGAGAGAAGGAAGACCATCATGTAAACCATTCCAAAAGATGGGAAAGCACCAAGCAGACGGAGGAGTCATGGCTGCAGTGACCGTGCAAACGAAACCATTCGTGCTGCAGAAGAGAATGCTAAAAAGAGGCAAGCCTTTGGGAAAACAGCTAGTCAGGCCACAGTAAAGCACAGAACTGCTCATGAAGACTTGCTAAAAGAATCATAGCCAGGCCTCAGGGGCCTTTTGTCAGGCCTGGGCACACAACCCAGTGAGAGGAACTTGAAAGATGTCTCCTGAAGAAACTGAATCATAAAGCCACTGCATTCTAGAACAACCGTCAGCTTTAAGGCAGGGTGAAGGAAGGGCCAAAATAAAAATAAGAGGTGCCATACCAGCAAGCTTGACCTGAACTGCTGTTACAACATCAGCACTGTGCTGAATAAGAAAGGGAATTAATGGAGAAAACTCAGAAAATTTCCCAAGCACCTTCTTTGGAGAATTTCTCAACAAATGGGACTATCCTATGAGGAGGTTCGTCAGAGGGAGAGTTATGCCAACCCAAGTTCCTGAGTGAATCTTTAAGATCAACTTCTCAATTCCTGGACTCTTGAGTGTAAATAATCAGGGGAAAAAAATCCCTACACATGAACATGCTCTCTAGTGTGAAATGTAAGAGCCAAAATAAGATATCTTGAAGCTAGAGAAAAGCAAGAAATGCTATTTTAGGTACATATGATTTTAGGCTGGAGAGATGGCTCAGTTGTTAAAAAGCCAGTACCCATGTGGGGCAGCTCACAATTGCCTATAACTCCAGCTCCAGGAATGTCTTCTTCTGGCCTCTGCAGGTACCCACACTTACATGTACACTCACATGTACACACACACACACACACACACACACACATACACACAATTTAAAATAAATCTTGAAAAACAGAATTAACATCTTCAGAAAGACAAGAAAAGATAACACATTCCATTAACAATAGTAAGATGGAATTGAAAGGTAAAACCCAAAAACCAAAATGAATGTTTTGTGTCCTTTAAGAATTAGTAACAAATTTTATTTCAGTGTATACTGAAGGATAAATTTGGAGAATACATCAAAAAGCTGAAAGTTCAAACAGAAGAAAAGGAAATCAGACAACCATTTTTAGACATCAAACATCCAATAGGAACAAAAGAGAAAAACAGGAGGAAGAAATGTATCAAAGAAAACATGTGAATCTCACATTGTAAGTCTCTAAACAGTGCCTCAGTAAAACAGCTGAAAACCCCATTAATTACAGTAAGATGACACCTAGAAGGACAAAGTTTAAAGGATGTCTTCAAATCTTATAGAGAAAAAAGGCAAGAACACCACGAAAGGGCATCCAAGGCGTGGCCTGAATCCCTGGTGAAACAATGCCTTCAAAGGCAAGAGAGGTGAAAACATTGTAAGAGTCTGTCCTGTCAACCTGTCACCAGGTGGAGAACACTGCCTATTCTTCATGCCACGTGTGTGGAGGCCACAGGTTAACGTCAGGTATCATCCTCAAATGCTCTTCCACTCTTCTTTATTTTTTGAGACACGTTGCCTCACTGAACCTGGAGCCTGTCAATTTGACAAGACTGGCCAGCCAGTCCTAGGGTTCCTCTTGTCTTCTCCTCCCTAGAGCTGGGATTACATATGCGTGCTGTCATGCCTGGATTTGACATGGATGTTGGGAATCCAAACTCAGATCTTCAGGCATACATGGTAAGTACCTTACCAACTGAATCATCTCCCTAGTCCTACACTAATTCTGTTTCTTTTTTACTGAACTTTTGTACAATTGATACAACAGTTCTTAATCAAATTTAGACCCCCTACCCATACTGCTGATGTCACAGTCTCCTTGTCAGTGGGCTGTCTCCTATGGTAGGGGAAGAACAAGCCGGTGAACCCTCTCAACAGTGGAGACAAGAAGTTGCTTTAAGCCAAAGATCTTTGGGATTGTTTATGATGCAGTCATAGAAAAGCAGAATAATTATGTTACATGGCAAGGGAGCTAATGTGAAAAGACTAAAAGACTTGTGATCCCGGAAATAAGGCCGAGTTTTAAGATCAATCCTAGTATAAGACTGTATTGCAGATCCAGAGAACAGCTTGTCACCACTGGAATGAGACACTGGGGCTTTCCACTGTCAGGGAAGGCTCTGGAGACATGTGGACTTGAGGCACTCTCTCCCATATTTGAACATTCAGAAAAGTATCTGGAAGCATATAACACCAGAGAGAATGTATGGAGAAAATCAGAGTTGCATAGACAAGCAAATAAATGAAAAATGAGGCAATTATTCGTTCCAAGGAAACAGGAAGTAAATAAGAAAGAAAATATAATTATAAACAATCTAGTTCATAACAAAATTTGCATATCTACAATAAGGCAAAGGCTGATGGATGAGAAATTCTAAAACAACAAAATTAAGAGTGTGAGGGAGGAAACAAAGAAAGGAACGTGTAAGAACTAAACCCTCACCGTCGTACATTCAAGAGAAAATGTCTAAAGCTAATACATCGATAAACAGCAGTGAGCATACATTAGGTAGAAATGCAAAGGTAGATACCAGACAAAGTGCTGACTGGTTGTCCCTGGGAAAGGAGCTGGGGTGAGGAAGAAAGGGACCTGGGCTACCACTGCCAGTGCTAACCCACAGACTCTGCCACACTGCCTGCCCACATCTCAGCCCTTCCACGGGCAAGCTCACACATGCAAACAAACTTCTCCGTACCCAGTGTCCCATCTGGAAGATGGGAATAGTAACAGCTAGCTTCTGTTACTATTCTGGGATAATTAAATGTGCTAATTTATATAGAGCATTTAGAAAGGTGCCAACACGTGTGCATGTGTGCACTACCACAATGCTGCCTTTTGCCACATTTGATTTTAATCCATAAGTAAGAATTAGTTTAATAAAAATGAAAAGTGAGGGCTGAAGAAATGCCTCAGTTGGTAAAATGCTCGCCATACATCATGAGAACCTGAATTTGGATCCCTGACACCCATGTAAATGCTGGGACCAGAGGGGTGTGCCTGTAACTCCAGTGCTAGGAGGACAGAAATGAGTGGATCCCTGGAGCTCACTGACTGGCCAGTCTGGTCAAATCGGTGAGCAACCAGTGCAGAGAAAGGCCCTGTCTCAAAAATAAGATGAAAAGTAGTTGAGGAAGACACCCAGTGTCAACTTTTGGTCTGCATATGGTATTCAGACAAGTACACACACATACACTGTGTATGCACACATAATGAATATTAATTTTAAAAATAAACATAAAACAAATTAATGAAAATGCTAGAAGACAATGCAAACTATCAGAATGGGAGAGCATCTTTGCTACCTATTCATTCAATATAGGAGTGATACCCAAAATATACAAAGAACTCAAAAATAAAGAAGCAAGAACACAAATCACATAATTTAAAAAATGGGTTACATGTATGAACAGAAAGTTCTCAAAAGAATAAATAAAAATGGCTAAGAAATAGCATTAAAAGTGTTCAACTTCCTCAGCAGTTAAAGAAATGCAAATTAAAAGTACTTAGATTTTATCTTACCCCAGTTAGAATGGCTAAGATCAAGAAAACAACTAACAACAAATGCTGGCAAGGATATGAAGAAACGAGAACCCTCATTCACCGATGATGAGCTTACAAATTGGAAATTTGTGTTGATGAGGTACAAACACTATGGAAAATAGTCTGAAGAATTCTCACAACGCTAAAGGTATATCTGTCATATGATCCAGCTATACCACTCCTGAGCATATACCCAAAGGACTCCGTATCCTACTAGAAATAGTTGCTCAGTCTTTTTTGTTGCCACTCTTCTCGCAATAACTAGGAAATGGAAGCCAACTATGTGTCCATCAACTGATGAATGGATAATGAAAATGTAATACGCTGACATAATGGAATTATCTGTAAAAAATTTAAATCATAAAATTTGCAGGTTAATGGATGGAACTGGAAAGCATTTACTGATTGAGTTAACACAGACCCAGAAACACAAATGTTACATGTTTTTTTTTTCTTTTTTGTGGATCCTAACTGTGAATCTTTAGAAGGGCATATATAGCCTGAATATTAACTCAGAAGCCAGAAAAGCAGAGAGAGACCATGGGCAGAGGAGAGGAAAGGAGAAGAGAGGAGAGGAGAGGACAGGAGAGGCGAGGAGAAGGAGGTCTAAGAAGGCAAGCGAAAATTGGAAAAATGGAGAAAGGACATTAACTTGGGAGAGATGAGGGAATACAGAGGAGAGGAAGGAGAGGTGAATAACACTAAGGGTGTTAGAAAAAATCACAGGGAAACATAGTACTCTATATGTGTACTTCAAAATACATTAATATATGTGTGTATGCATGTATATAGTTTAAATGAAGTTGTGTCACGTGGGATAATAGACTAACAGTTAAAACTCCAATGCCAAGCATGGTAAATCTCCCTTCAAGTTTTTGGTTAGGTGAGTCCAACAGACTCCCGAAACAGTATAGGCTATTGCTATTGCCCTAGGTTGCCTCCCAGAATGTGAAGGTAAGGTCTTATTACTGAAGATACTACACATTTTGAGTACAGAACTTGAAGGAATCAAACTGAACATGACTTGGAAGCCTCTCCTTAAAGAGCAGCTCTCATAGTGTCAGAAGGTGCTATGCAAGCTGCCAAGGGAGAAAAGTAGTCATTAATCCTATCCTTCTATAAAACCTACAAACCACAACAATGACTGACTCAATAAGTTATGCCGAATGGTGTAATAGTGGTACTTTTAACTTGGGGATAACCTACAACCATCTAATTGAACCTAAGTTCTGCTCAATAAGAGGAAATTTGTGCTTGGTACTGTAAACCCAGGCAAATAGCCATGGCTAGAGAGGTTAGAGATCCTAGAGGATAACCTCTACCGCCATTTTCCTAAACCAATAATTTCTAACTGTATTAATAAGGATAATCCTTATCCTTATGCCCACAGATAAGTGTAGCTCTCTCTCACTCCTTACCAGAGAAATTTCTTTTTGCAACAGATTGAGATTATTACAGGAATCTACAACTAGTCAAGTGAAGAAAATAAGTGATTGTGGGGTACCCAACACCTCAACTTGATAATACAACCCCTAAAACATAAGGTTTAGGGAACCTCACAAAAGAGAAAATGGAAAGATTGAAAGAGCCAGAGGACCAGGACACTGATGCTTAACAGTGTCTTCTAGACATGAGTGAAATGTTGCATCTGTGAAATCTCAACAGTCTGATTGCTTGAACAAGACCAATATAATGATACCACTAGTTGACAATGTGTGTGGAGGATATTTCACAAGGTTCCACCTCTAATTGAAGAGCTACAGGCATGCTGAGAGAGGGACAGTCAGCTTTCCTCAGGGACCAGCTCTCTGACAAGTTATCCGATACCAGTGGTCAGCATTAAGGACATGTACATATGAGCACCACTAAATAAACTTGTTAGGCTGTCCATAAATATATATATGGATTCAGTAGGTAAGAAGAGGTCACAAATTTGAGAGGCAGTGGAGAGGAATTTGGAGGGGAAAGAGGAAATGTTGTAAATATAGTACTCTGGTATGAAATTCTCAAAAAATATTTTTAAAAATTTATAGACAAGTATCTCAGTCATGACTCATCAAAGAAGCTTCTTTTGCAAAAGGCAAATATTATTATAGAATTCCACAACTGTTTGTACACAGAGATTGTCTGTGCATTGCCCAAGCCTAAGTGGCACATCTATAGTGCAACCTCCACACTAAAGGCTCTCAGACCATAAAAGAACAAGAGGTAAAGAGAACACTAATGTATCTCTCAACTCTCATCAATGAAGCTCCTTCATGCAACAGAGAGTTGGAAACACAAAAGGTCACAAATGGCCAGAGTGTAAAGAATAAGAGTCTACAGAGTGGGTCCTTAGACAGGACTCCTGTATTAAATTCTACCCACCCAGGGTTCAAGGACCATTGTAGATGAGAGGGTGGAAAGAAGGTGGGAGGTGCATGACCATATGGAAATAGGTTCCTACAGGCTCCTGGGACCCTGCCCATATGAACCTATAGCAATGGGGTCAGCACGCACAAGACCCATGCAAACTCAGGCAGACAAAAACCAGCACAGATCTGTGGAAATGGACAGCAGGCCCCAATCTTAGTTGAAGAATTATTGGCAGCTGATTACTGCTGGGTGAGGAAGAGCTGATCTTCCTAAAGGCAGAGACTCTAGATAGGCTGAATAGACGCCAGTGGATGAACTTGCACTGAAGAACATCTGGGGACACTAACTTGACATGATAGGCCTTAACATAAACAAGAGAATGTATGAATTCTAGTGGGGGGGAGATGTCAATTGGGGAGTATAAAGATGATTAAGATATTCTGTATGAAATGCACAAAAAATCAATTAAAAACTTTAAAATATATATATAAATTTTAAATTAAAAATAAATTGAGACTGGAGAGATAGCTCAGTGGTTAAGAGCACTGGCTGTTCTTGCAGAAGGCCTGGATTTGAATCCCAGCACCCACACAGCAGCTAGAAACCACCCGTAACTCCATTTCCAGGTGATCCGACTTTTCTGTCTTCTTCTGTCCTCCACAGGCACTGCATGACATGGTGCACTTACATAATGCAGGCTTAACATTCACATACATAAAAATTTTTTAAATTATGAATAAATAAATAGATCTAGAGATTTACTGCTTGCCAGTCTTTCCCATATTGGGACTGTCACTCTGTTGCATGAGGGAGCTTCATTGATGAGAGCTGAGAGATGCATTAGTGTCCTCTTTACCCTTTGTTCTATATTCTGTGAGTCTTCAGTGTGGAGGTTGCATTGTAGGTGTGTCACTTAAGCTTGGGCAATGCACAGACAATCTCTGTGTACGACCCATTTGTGGAGCTCTGTAATAATCTTTCTCTTTTGCAAATACATACATAATAACCTGTCTTATAAAGCCAGAATCAAATAATATAGGAAGGAACTGAAACAGTTTTACACATGTTAAAAGTGCTCAACCAGCAGAAACCTCTACCATTACTCAGCTATAGAATACCTTTTCAGCACAAGTATATATCTATTGAAGAAATGTGTGTATAATGAAGAAAAGTTAGCTACATTAAGACTGCTTTTGCAGAGGAAAGAATATTTAAGAGAGAGGTTTAAGAACTATCAAATTCTGTGGTCAGAGAAGGGAGCACAGGAAGCCATCACAGCTTTGAGAAAAGGGAGAACTTGCTATGAGGAGGCACAGGAAGCGCTGAGATGGATAAAGGATGCACTGAAAGTCCATGCTTGAGGAGTTTGAAAGCAGAGCTCAGACCCACCCATAGTGCAAGTCCAGGGTTTCTGACAACACCACAGCAACAGACCCTGGACCCGCTGCTTTTGGAATACATGACTCGTGAATATGGACATTCCACCTGGGGCTGTGGACTTCCTCTGGCAACTGCCAGCCCAGATTCTGTCACGAGGCAGCCACACAGATACCCTAACCCTAGGTTTTTGTCAACCATCCAGGACCCTCCATCCGAGAACCTACATGCACCTGGCTCCCTGTCACTCCTCATCTCTGTCCAGTCATACCCTGACTCCATGCTCTGACTCTGGTCCCTGCCCCTGCTCCTACCTAGACCTGGAAGGACCTACCTCTCTCCAGGAGCTGAGAACTTGGCACTGCTCTGTGGCTTACCTCCTTCGGGGAGAGGCCTCTGCATTTCAGCTAGAGGGGCCAGATCATGAAAAAGTGAAATTGGAGAAATGTTTTAGTCAACAGTAAAACAAATGAATATATCAAAGGGTGTGTGCTTTTTGAAGAGCATCACCTTAAATAGAAAATAAGTACATTGAAGTAGAACTTGAAAGTTCCATAAAAACAGCTTTTTTTAAGTAGAATGCCCTGCAAAAAACAGTGACTGGAATGCTGGGTTAGAGTCAGGCCTTCGGCCAATTTCTAGTCCAACACTAATTCTGCCCCTCCCTTTCTACTCCCTCAACCCCAGCATTTATCTGGGTTATCTTGTATCCAGAATGTTGGTCATTCACGGAGAGGACCATGGATACTATGTAAACACTCATGTGCAAGGACAGCGATGACCCTTTACTTTCCTCCTAGGTGTCCGGGTATATAGTTACACTCTTGGGGTTTGAGATGCAGACTGTGAACCCAAGAATGTGTACTAGAACACAGACTTTCTGAGTCAAGAGGAAGTCAATGAGTAGAGATTTGATGGTATTACAAAGAGCTGGCCATCTTTGGGGACTTTGAAAGGTAGAAAACTTCATGAGCTGAGGCAGAGGTTAAGTCCACAGTGAAGGGCAGAGAAGGCTCCACGGTTGGTATGATTACGGAACACTATTGATTGAAAATGAACATCAGAGCCAGGAGAAACAGACTTGATTTTGAAATCATATTTCGTTTGATCTTATAGTAAAATTAGAAAAAGGTGAAGGTATAGCTCAATGGGAGAGAACTTGCCTAGCTTGTGTGAGGCCCTAGGCTGGATCCCTAATATCACATAAAAAAAGAAAAGACAGTCCTCCCACCCAGGAAACATGGTCAATCCTAGAGTGATAATGGAAAAGTGAAGGTTACAGGAGGGACAGGTTAAAGTATTTAAACATTTGGAGAAACCCAAAGAAAATAGAGTAACAAGAAAAAAACAGGGGTCTAGTAATGCACTCATTGCTGCAAAAAAGCAAAGTGATCAGACAGAAAGCTTCTAGTGACATTAAACTAGAATTAGACAGATCATGTCAGCACAACTGGGAAGCTGAGAAAAGACACGATTGTTGAAACTAAATAAGGATGACTTGCCCCCTCCGAGCACCCAAGAATTCAGACTAAGGAAACAAAAAAAGCTGTTTCAATTGTGCAACCCCTGAAAGGGTTTCCTTGTTACACACCTGGGTTACAGGACCTGGAAATGGAATTGAGTGGCATACCTAATTCAATGAACATCTATTAACTATCAAATGTTTCTGTTCTGAACTTCTAAATCTCTTGTACTTGATGTTAACTCTGTGCTATCCAAAACCTGGAGTAGAGTTAAAAATTGTATTGTTAACTCTGAAAGAATATGTGAAACTGACATGTTTACATATCAGCATCATATCACGTCATACGGAGCAGATTTAAGTCTACTGATGACTAAAACGCTACTGACATCCATAGTCCCCCTTGCCACTTTCAAGTAAATGCAAGCGAAACTAAGCCATAGCCACCTCCACAGTTGGAATCAATTTTAAGCACTAGAACTTGGGTAGAATTCACATGTAAATTATAGATGTTAATCATTTTATTAAGATACTATTTTGAGTGTTTTAGCTAGAAGCTGCCTAACAAACATCCCAGAACAGAATAAAATTGTTCATTTTCAGACATTTAAATCCCTCATAGGTATATCTTAGGGCAGCATAATAAGAAGAGAAAGCTACATTCAACTCTCTAGCTAAAATGATATGGATTGGAATGCTCCATTATAATCCCCATAATAATGTCTCCTGCCAATATATAGAATGGCCCATTAAATTCACAACAATTAAGAGAGAGAATACATTTAACATGGCCAAGTAGCGTGTTGCTAAAAATTTTATCTAACACGATCCTTTTCCCATAAGGATACACTATATAAAGTCTGCTTTGCAATATAATACCTTCAACCAGTGGAAAGAAAAGGTATTGATACAGAACATATTCTATAAGACTTCAAATCTCCATCTTTTTTGAGTTTCCAAGGGAACCTAATATAAGAATTTTTTTCGAAGAGTTTTCCTATAGGCCAGTTTTTGTGCATACTTGAAAACGTGATAACCCGCTTTGCCCACAGAAAATACACCATAGCTTCCAACTGTACATTCACTTCTTTGAACTTAGCAATGAGAAAATGTCAGTGTTTAGACAATCAGGAATTCTTCTAGGGACTGGAGAGACAGCTCAGCAGTTAAGAGTACTGACTGCAGAAGACCTGGGTTCGAATCCAGTGCCCACATGGCAGCTAACAACCATCAATAATTCCAGTTCCAAGGTATCCAACACCCTCTCCTGACCCTTCAGGCACTGTAAGACATGGGTGCGCTCACATGCATGCAGGCAATATACTCATACACATAAAATAAAAAGAATAAATAAAATTTTTAAAAAGAAAACGAATTCTTCAACTGCAATCTGTTTGAAAGGTAGCTATCAGGCTGGAGAGATGCCTTTGCAGTTAGGAACACTGTCTACTCTTGCAGAGGACCTGGGTTTAGTTTCCAGCACCCACATGGCAGCACAAGACCCTCAGTAACTCCAGTTCTAGGGGTTCTAATGCCCACTTCTGGGGTCCGTGCTACTCCACAGCTGCCACATAGATGGTATACATATATACATGTAGACAAAACTCTCATATACATAAAATAAAAATAAATAGATCATTTTTAAAAGTGGTTATTTATTCAAAATTGGGTGTATGCATCTATGTGAGTTGGTGGGTGCACTCATTCATGTGTACATATGTTGAGATCAGAGGCTATGACCTGTTGCTTACCTCAATCATTCTTTACCTTATCTTTTCGTGACAGAGTCTCTCACTGAACCTGGAACTCACTATTTCTGCTGGACTATCTGGCCAGTAGCAACTCAGATCCAAAAGGTAGCCATTTTAACACTAAAAATATCAAATATGAAATCCATCCAGTAAAATATGAATCTTCATTTTGTTCACAAATAAAATGTCCTCTAGAAATACCACCAGCAGATCAATAGAGAAGTCCTCAAATTCCACAGCATAGAAATATAATCATCTTTAGGTGATATGTATTAATTTTTATCAAACATTTTGATATAAACACAGAAAATATTTTAGGGAAGTCATTGTTTATTTTTGGCAAGTTAATGATCTAATTATCCTTTAACATCGTTTTCAAAATAGGTATGACATAATTTCAAATACATTTTAGTCCCTGTCAGTACAGATTAAATAACAAATAATATATAAATTAGTCCATGAAATGTTATATCATTTAAAAAACACATGTGTGCAACTTAAACAAAACTTTACCAACAGAGGCATATTTGACAAACTGACTCGACACATAGCAACTGTGAGATTACATAGCAACTGGGAGATTTGCTTTGTGAGTAACTGAAGTTCTTTGTTTATTACAGCACAGACTCCAAGCAATCATTTCCATGTTCACATGATAGTATGATTGATTTCTATGGGTGTGATTCATTAGATGCTACTTTTTAATTCAGATTCTGGGGGCTTTGTGTGCTAGATTATGCTAAATTGAGTGGCAATTGTCAAATGTTGCATTACATAGACATAGCATGATTTTTGACCTTCAAGTGTTGATTTTTATGAATATATATGCATAGAAACTGTTCAGACTGTAGACATGGCGGGTATCGCACATTATTTTCATATCTTTTGAGTTTACTGTCACGTGAGATAAGATAAAGTAAGCGAAACAAATAGGAAAGTATTACTTCCCACGGTTTTAACATAGTATGTTTACTTGATATTTAGAATCTCTTTTTAAAGATTTGTGTGTATGTGTATGTGTATGTATGTGTGTGTATGTGTACATGGGTGCAGGTACTTATGGAAGCCAGAAGAGGAAGTCAGATGTTCTGGGGCTGCAGTTGCAGGCAG
This sequence comes from Eospalax fontanierii, assembly GCA_035773235.1. NCBI lineage: Eukaryota > Metazoa > Chordata > Mammalia > Rodentia > Spalacidae > Eospalax > Eospalax fontanierii. The sequence continues at coordinate 47,350,037 of CM069529.1, read as the reverse complement.
TTGCATCCAAACTTGAGTCCTCTGCGAGAGCAGCAAGCTGTCTTTACTCTTCAGGCCCCTTTTGCTATTTGAAGTGAGTTTGGCTAATTATAAAGAACTGAGAGAGCAAAGGAAAACGTGAAGGGAAGCCTCCACCAGCTGCAGTCTCACTGCGCGGAGATTTCCCTTATACCGAGAACTAAAAACTGTAGTTCGGCCAGATAGTAACAGAGCACAAGTGTTTAAGAGCATGCTGGCGTGCTTTTTTATCCTCTGTTTTGTGGGGATCTGGGTACTGAGCAAGGCAAGCAACCCGGATACCCTGAAGGGACGGCAGGTGTCTGGCCTGCTCTGCCTGATGTGATAACCTGGTCCCAGGAAGCCACTGTAGATAGGAATCTTCTTTTTCCCCACCCCAGACCAGAGCCAGGTATTTTGGTTCTGTTTCCTCATTCCTAAACTTCCACAGCCTTCCCGCCCTTTATTCCAAAACCCCACCTTTAACTTTCCCGCCTTCTTTAATGGTCAGAAAGGCCTCCCTATATAAACCCCTGCCTTGGCTTTAATAACCGAACTACCCGCCGACATGGCATCCCAGGAGCGAACTCCTCCCTCTGCATTCTGAGCCACCTGAGGACCTGTTGCATCGTCCTCCATTCTCTGGCATGGCTGGAGCACAACAGCTGTGCTGGAGATGGAGACCCACCCACACTGTTTTCTGTGCCCTTTTCTCTATTTGTAATTGAATTTTTGTGTACCTCATATACAACACCTTAATCAACTTTATACCCCCTTCCCTATTAGCACCTCCCCCGAAACCCCTCTACTGGATTGCACGATTCTGTCATTTATGTTAAGGTCTGCCAGGTCAAGTTAGTATCCCCTGATATCCTTCAGTGCAAATTCATGCACTGGGGTCAAGTTAGCCTATCTACAGTCATTCCCTTAAAGAACATTAACTCTTCATTACCAAGCAGTAATCAGCTGCCCAACAGTTCTTCAGCTAAGACTGGGGCCTGCTGCCCATTTCTACAGTTCTGTGCTGGGTTTTTGTCTGCTTGATTTACATGGGTGCTGTGCATGCAGACACCATTGCTGTAAGTTCATATGTGCAACATCCCAGGAGCCTGTAAGACCCTGTATCTACGTGGTCCTGCCCCTTCTTCCTGGCTCTTACAATCTTTCTGCCCCATCTTCTGCAATGGTCCCTGAGCAGTGAATGGGTGAAGTTTAATATAGGAGCCCTGTCCAAAGACCCAACTCTAAATGCTTTTATTTCCTAAGCTCTGGCCATTTGTGGTCTTTTGTGTCCATGGCTCTCTGTTATATGAGGGAGCTTCATTGATGAGAGTTAAGAGATGCATTAATACTCTCTCTACTCCTTGTTCCACTATGGTCCATGAGCCTTAGGTATAGAGGTTGCCTTGTAGATGTGTCACTTAGGGTTGGGCATCTCAAGACACTATCTCTGTGTGTGACCATTTGTGGAACTTTGTAAAAATTCTCATCTGTTGTAAAGAAGCTTCTTTGATGGATGGTGATTGGCATACTCACCATGCGGAGGCCGGAGTCAAGCCACCTCCTTCTATGCCTTTTATTGCAGTTGATTTCTGAGCCCAGTATTAGATTTTGATGAAATTTTAGGTGATTCCTCACCCTCTCTTCTGTTCTCCTCATCCTACCGGCTTCCACTCTCTGTTCCATTGCAATGTCACTGGTCAATTAATGTGACAAAAGATATGCTGTTTGTATCTCTATGTCCAGATTCTCCCACTATACCTCTGAAAGCAGGTCTGATCCTGAAGCATTGTTCACATCACCCTGAAAATACTTCTGGTACAAATAATGCATCTTCCCTCCCCCTGAATTATCCTCCAGAACTAGGCAAAAAGACAAAAAATATTATCCAAGAGGTTTTACCAATTTTTTTTTCAATTTTGGTTCGGTCATACAAATGTGGTTTATGTCCATTTGTAAAAAGGCTCCCTTTAATTGGAGGGAGTGCATCTGCCTTGTCAATACAAGTTCACTTTGCAATGTAAAATATAGTGTAAGTAGATATCCTACCTACCAAGTATTAGGTCTGTGTACACTTATAAATAGGGATATCTCTTCCTTACAACAAATACTACTGTTCAAGATGACTTCATGGTATTTCCCACTTGATTTTCTTGAAGAAAAATTAGACTTGCTTTGATTCTCCACCCTGTTATTCCAACTGACCACCAAGAATGATAACAGAAGAAAAATTACAAAAACATTAAAAATTAAATTACAAAAAATATTAAGAAAACAGTTAGATAAAAATGAACTACTAACCTCACAAAAGAAAAACAGACAATTGGTAATTGGCTATGATTGCAGTGTTACACATAAGTTTCCTCCCATTGAGCTCTAAAACCAATTAGGTAGCTGTTGACTGGCCCCAAGATAAAAGTGCCACTACTGCACCAGTGTTGAATGTCGTACCAGTCATCGATGTGCTAGCCTTCAGGAGAAGTGGCTTCCAGGTCAGTTCCAGCTCCATTGCTCCAAATCTGGTCAGTCAAACAGCATGAAGAGGTCATAGATCTTAGAAAGGTCCCCAGGGCTGTCACATATCTAGGCTAATGTAACTTATTACTAAATGCAAAATATGTGTCCTTATACTTATAGTTAAGTATCCCCATCATCACTCATCAAAGAAGCTTCTTCTGCACCAATGGAGACTGACTAATACAGAGTATCACTACTTGTCACACACAGACATTGTCTGCCTAAGCATCACCTCTACAATTCAGCCTCTACATCCAAGGCTCATGCAATATAGAACAAGGGTAAAAAAGACACTAATGAATCTGTCAATGCTCATTAATGAAGCTCCTTCATGTATCAGAGGGCCAGTAACACAAAAGGTCACAAATGGCCAAAGAATGAAGATCAGAAATCTGCAGTGTGTAGGTCCCTGAATAGGACTCTTATATTAAGTTTCACTCCCTCAGGGCTCAGGGGCCATTGCAGAAGAGAGGGAACAGAAAGACTGTAAGAGCCAGTGAGGAGGTGCAAGACCATATGGAAATAGAATCCTACAACCTCCTGGGACCCTGTTCTTATGAACCTATAGCAATGGTTGTGGCATGATCAAGACTCATGCAAACACGAGCAGACAACCCAGCATGGAACTGGGGAAATGGGTAGCAGCCCCCAATCTTTGCTGAAGAAATATTGGCAACTGTTGGGTGAGGATGAGCTGGTCTTCCTAAAGCAGGGGACTCTGGGTAGGCTGACTGAACCTCAGTGGATGAACCTGCCCTGAGGTCACTTGGGGACAATCACTTGACACAACAGACCTTAATATAGATGAAAGAATGTGTGGGTTCCAGTTGGGGTGCTCTGGGGGCGGCGCTGGTGAGGAAAGAGATGTAAAGATGATTAACATTGAGATATTCTGTATGAAGCACACAATGATCCAATAAAAAATTAATAAATAAATAAGTTGGGGGCTGTGGGTGGTGTTACTGGGGAAGGGATAAAAAGATGATTACGACTTAGAAAATAAATAAGTAAAATCTCTTTTAAAGTTAAAAAAAGACAATTGATAATTTTTTAAAATACTTAGCCTACCTGGTTATAGCATAAATTTAAAACATAAGGTATGCATTTCTGCCTATTAAATTAATAAAACTTTTCAAAGTTTTGCTTACAGTTTGCATGAAATGGCTCAAAACAGTGAATCCCTATCACTGCTGAAACAGTCAGTTTACAACACTAATAAAAATGTCACACAACATGCACAAGTTCTATGCAAGCTCAAATCGGACAAAATCCCAGGATAGACATGGTGAAGTAAGAAATCCCAGCCCAGCTTAAGGAACTTTTTTAGCATATGAAAATCACAAAAATTCAGTAAAAAGTCTTTTTAAATTATAAAAACTGAAATTGTCACATATGTTATATAGAAATTTTTTTAGCCTATTTGACTAGTAACCTTATTTCTGTAGGATTATTTTAAGAAAATAATCTCAGAAAGTAATAAATCTTTGTTCCCCCCCAAAAACTAAATAAAATCAAAATCAGTATAGATTTCCAGAAATAAGAGAATCAAGGTAAAACATTGCACATGCATGTAATGGAACCTTCAATATCCATGAACTCTTAAATATAAAGACTACCAGCTACACCCTCCCATGGAAACAGGCACATCATATAATCATGTGTGCAGCATGATGTCAGAAGTTGGTTCTGTCGCTATTTTTCTGCTTAGCAGTCATTCATAATATGTTATGTTAAGCGGAAATTTCAAATCTAGATGGTAGGAGATTTTCTTGAAGATTCGTGAATGGGATAGACACTGTCTTGCACATATAATGAGCAGATCTGATGTTCACTAGATATTTATCAAATAAGACTTTTTGTATTTCAGAACCACAGATGCTTACAGCATGAAGGGACTTGTCATAGTCACTGTTCTAGTTTCATTCTGTTGCTGTGACAAAGAGCATGACCCAAACCAGCTTAGGGCAGGAAAGGATTTATCTGGCTTACAGTTCCAGATCACAGTCCATCGCTGCAGGAAGTCAAGGCAGCAGCTAGAAGCAGAAAGCATGGAGGAGCCTAGCTTGCTGGCTCCCACAGACTCACGCTTACGTAGCTTTCTTATACACTCCAGGACCACCTCCCCAGGGAATGGTGCCTCCCACGTTGGGCTGGACAGTCCTACATCAATTAGCAATCAAGACAGTTCCTCACAGACATGCCCACAGCCCAACCTGATGGAGGCAGTTTCTCAATAGAGACTTTCCTCCCAGATGACTCTAGGCTGTGTCAAGATGACAACTAAAGCTAACGAAGGTAGGGCAGTCACCCAGGAGATATATTTCACAGAAAATGTTTTGAAACCTAGAAGAATCTCTAAGCTTCACAAACCTCTGATATTTTTTCAAACTCCTTAATAGTCAAAGAAATGCAAACTAGTATGAAAAAGTATTTTTAACCTACTAAAGGCTTGATTCTAGACAAAAGATAACGCATGGCCACTCTCACATATTGCTGGTGGTACAAGGAATGACATACATTTGGGGGATATGTCTTCAATGGCATTGACATTAGCTCAAAGAAATATTCTTAAATTTAGATTAAACAAGTCTCTAACACAAGGTCTCATTGTATCATTTATTCACATGGAGAAAAACTAAACACAGTCTTAATGCTCCACAGTCAGGTAATACATGTGTAAATCTGATCTGTACACTTGATATAATATTACATAGACACTAAAAAAGATGCTCACAAATGTGATGGTAACGGAATGAGTGTACTGTAGTTCAAAGTCAAAGCCAGAGTCCAAGATGGTAGAGTCGGCATCCTTACAATGCTACTCGAAACACTGTGTGCATCAAACAGACCACAAAGAAAAATACATCAGAATTCTACTCAGTTTTATTTGGATGACAATATTACAGGTAACTTTTTCTTTTTATTTATTTATTTATTTATTTTAGTTTTTTTTGTTCCTTATCTTCTGAGGAATTTGATTTGGTCTCCTAATTAATTTATTTTATCATAGTCCATAAATTGACAAAATGGTACAAATACCTGTTACTCAAAAAAAAAAAAAAACTGCAGAGACAAAATGCATAATCAATTTAGCATTTTGAAAGAAGTATTAAATAAAATTACAGTAGTGTATCACTTAACAGAGGGGATATGTCCTAAACATGCCCCAAATCATTTTGTAAACATCAAAAAGTGTACTTACACAAGCTAAGATGATAACAACATGCAATATTAAAGGACCACTGTGACATATTTCATCCATCATTCATCAAAACACTATTGTGTGGTATACGGCTATAGTAATAATCCAGTGCTCAAATGACTGCTACAGGTAGGTAGTAACTATTTTTTTCAATGTTTATTTTTTAATTGAATTTTTTTGGTACTTCATACAAAACATCTTAATCACCCCCTCTCCCATGCACGCCCCCAAAATCCCACCCCCACTGGATTTTCTGTAGATCTATGACCTCTCTGGCCATATGAATTTGGCTATGTTTACAGTGCCACAAGAGTTTCCTCCCATTGAGAAGGATAAAAGTGCCAGTACTATAGTTTGTGGCAGCAGTCAGTGTTGTGGTTATTAGGCCTTAAAGCTGGGTTTGAACCATTGATTAATTTTCTCCCTTAGCATCTTACATAGTATCCTCCAGAACTATAATTTCTATTAATAGTCTAATTGAGTATCATACATTTAATTTTCCAAAGTTTTTTTAATCTTTCAAGTCTTTATGGTCTCCAAGCATTGCTCTGAAGGAGATAAGGTTGTCATCCTTTTTAATTCACATATACCTACCATCTTTCTAATGGACACTGCATCATATAGAGAATGTAAAGAAATGAGCTTGCTTCCTGAAGTGAACCTGATCCCAATCCAGAAGAAACAACTGAAGAAATAGACACTGAAGATAACTACAGAGATGGAATGTTGGGAAGTAGCCCAACATGACAGGGTCAGCTAAGCATGGTCTCAGAGGTTGATTGGTGCTGGGTTCACCAGCAGTGGAGGAACCAGTCCAGCTGGCCTCCTCCAGGGGCTGAGCGGGATGGTGAGTGTCGACGGCCCAGACCCTTCTCCACTCAGGAGAAAACACCACACCGAGCTGGGAGACTTGTCGAAGCAGGATCTCGCTTTCTTACATCAGGCACAGTTTTATACAGGGTAGGGGGTGGGGCTAAAAACATGGGAAGTGAAGGACCAATCATTTTTTACCACGTAGGCTGCAGCCAGGTAGTGGCCATTTTTTTATGCCTTGCTGAGTCACTCCTATGCGGAAGTGGAGTGTCAGAGACAGGCCCCAAAACTCAAGTGAGGCTCAGCACCAGGCCACATGTCTGGGCCCATGAGGCCCAACAGATTGGGAGTTTAGCAGGTGGATGAAGACAAGCCAAAGATGAGGCTTTCTCATCCACCCACCGTTTAGAACAGGGCAGAGAAGAGACAGCAGACACAGGTCTGGCATAAAGGCTTGGCTGTGGTGGTATGCCTGGGGAAGGGAATGTAGGTTCCAAAATCAGATGACATGCTAATCAACTGTCAGGGCTAGGACTAGAACTTAGAACTTCAGGCCAACAACTCTGAACTTTCTCCATCAACCTCAGGGGAAAAGCAATAAGTTGAAATAATTAAAATTAAAAACTTACCTATATACAAGTCTCACTTTGTTCAATAAAGATCACCTTGAGGAGTCTGATTATTTGAAAATAAAATAGCCTTTTCTGCAGGATATAAGTAACTAATAATCTTATAATTATATAATAATTATCTTAAGGATCTTTGTCAACCCAATAAATATAAAGTACCATTAATGTTATTCTTCTCAGTTTTACATGGAATCAACAACATTTGCTATTTGAAAGTTCAATAGCATGAAGAACTATGATCACGGTCTTCAGACATCACTGCACTTTAAAAATACCTAAAGCCCTTTAAAACAGATGTTGACCCTCTTACGTGTCACTTCTCAAGCCCTGCAAGTGTTTAGATTTAAAATTTGCCCTATGTGCCTATGTCCAGTCACACTAGCATCCTCATGCTTAGAACCTTGACCTCAAAGTGTGTTCTGAGATCACTAGTATAAGCAGCACCTGGGTGCTTGGCAATCCTGTCAAATCTCAAGGCCTCTTGTCCTACAGTGTAAGAATTTTAGGTCTAACAAGCTCTCCAGGTGGTTGGTATGCTTCTTAAAGTTTGAGGAGAACCCCTCAATCCACATTTGTTCATGTACTTAATTCTCCAGTTCTTGTTATTTTGGCTTTCAGAATACAGAGAATGAATCCCAGCTCCATCTTCAAGGGTTAAAGCAAGGTACAAAAGCACATGGGGCACCAAGATTACTGAGTAAGGATGTTTCTTTGTGGGAGGGTGAGGATGGCAGGTCAAGGTTAGAGAAGACCTCCTGGAGGAGGGGAAATGGGACTGAAACAGGTGACATCTCGAGCTTAGTGTCGGCCAGGTGACACATCAGAAGCAGCCGGTTTGCATTTTGGAGTTTTGAAGTTTAAGGAGGAGATCCAGATTGGTGATATAATTTGTGTGAAAATGCTCTGTAAACTGTAAATCATTATGCAAATGGAAGTGTTTCTATTTTTCCACATAAGCCCTAGTAGATCTTTAGGCATCTTTAGAGAATTAAACTCTTAATGACAGCAATCATCAAATTAGGGTGGGTGCTCAAGTCTTTTCCAATGATGAAAATGATGTCAGGCAGCACTATCTGATGCTTACCCTCTCCTGTACAGGTTAACTGACCAGGGAGACCACACATCCTGCTTTGCCAGGAAAGATTTAATTACACCTGTCATTCCAGTACAACTTGTAATTGTAACTCAGCTCATGCTCAAAAGTGTCCTGCTTAGATGATTAAAAATATGGTCATCTTGTACCGAACCTAACAGTATTTCAAAAATGCAAATGAGACATCCTTTATTTCAGGAGATGGTCCAGAGTTTCATCGACAATATTCAGACTTGTGTAGTATCAGCTCTGAATTTCAGTGTTTCCTTTGTACTACCAGAGGTATCCAACTTTTCACATTGTGACATGATGTAATCTGTATTGTCCACGGATGCATGCAACCCATGGGCCATAGGCTGGATATTCCTACCAGTCCCAAGAGCCCAAACATTATACACATCTCATGCCAATGTTCTCAACCCATCAGTTACGAGTGACAAGCTAAAAGGGGTTTGAGGTGAACTATTTTGAGGTGACAGTGTACCATCCACTGCCAACCACCACCATTGGTTCTGGGTTTATCAGATGACCTTCTGTGGTCACTGGCTTCTGCAGAATAAGGAAGGAGAGGAATCAATCAGGACAATGTCCCATTTCAGATAAGCACCAATATCCACTTAGGCATCTCAGTGCCATTTCTTTCCCTTCTACAGAGACAGCAGCTGTGAACACCTGGCAACAGACTGACTCCATATTCATGTCTTTGAATTCTGTTTCTGAGGAAACCAAATAAGTATTCATCCAGATCATCTCATAATGTTTGTTAAAGAGAATCCCTATTCATGAACACCCCTGAGCTCTCTGCAGTTATTTCAAAAAGAGGGACTTCAAATGGAGTGTGGATATACTGAGCACTTACTCCATGCCAAGCATCCCTTGGGTCCTTTACATGCCCCATTATGGTGTATCTCACTCACAGCGGCACCAGGAAGAAGGCACCAGCCTCTACACATCACACATGAGAAAACTGGCCATGAGGGGAGATAAATTGTCCCAGTCACAAGTTAGGACAGTGTAGACCTCAGCTTTCACTCATGTCGGTCTCGTTTGTTTCTATTTTGACCACAGCAAAACCAAATTACACTAGGTTTAGTTATCGATGGAGAACAGGAGCACAATTAGGCAGCCTTGCACCCACTGCCTGCTGTTCTTGCTGTCCCACATTGCATAGCTCTCTTCTGTCCTCTGCTAGGACTGGGTTTCTGGAAACAGTGCTTTTTTCTAGAATAACACCAATCCTAACAAAAATCATCCCACTCAATTTTATCTTTCCTCCAATGTCCCAATTCTGTATCAGAAAAATAATTGCCCTTTCAAAGACTTGGCAAATTCTTCTAATTCAGAGTTGTCTAAACACACTCAAACTGTATTTTCTCTTTACTGCTAGCAGCCGGCATGTTTACTAAAAACCCAGTCACTGCCAGAAATAAAACTAAATTCAACACAAACGCTCCTAAATCTGTCTTGCCAATAGCCTGATATTATACCACACATTCCCAGACATCTCTTAAATCAAGTCATATAATCCAATTTACTAAACACACAATATTACATAAAATTCGACTTAAGCCATATCAATGAACGGAACACCAACCACAGTTCATCCACTGTTCCAAAGGGTAGAAGTCAAAAAATTGGTGAGACATATCCTTAGCCATCCACAAATATTATACTCTGGTAAAAGATGAAAAATATGCACAAAAATAACTGTCAAACTGCCAAGCCCAATGAGCCAGACTTAATCCCTGGAACCCACATGGTAGAAGGAGAGAATCACCTCTTGAAAGTTGTCCTCTGATCTCCACATATGTACTATGGCACATGCACTCACACATCCACATACATAAATACCATAAAAAAGTATTTAAAATCAAAACTTAGAGTCTGGGGAGATGACTCCGTAGTAAAAGCAGTAGTCAAAGTGCCTGTTATACAAGCATGAGAACCTCAATATGGTAAAGAGCACTTCAGGAAGACGCCTGTCAGCCTTTGTTGTTCTCTATGCGTGCACACACTCCTGCACATAAGTGTGCCACACACATGCAAGTATAAACATGCATACATAACACACATAGAGACATATTTTAAAAATCAAAGTTTACCTCTACCTGGCCTACTGAATGTGTTTTCTTTGCTTGCACTGAGCTTCCTTAAGTGGCAATCCATTTATGGTAAACTGGGAGGAAAAGCAGAGGTTGTCACTACCGAAAGGTAGTGAAAGGAGCGTTCCCAATAGAGAGAATAGAAAAATCAAAAAGGAGCCTCCACACTAATTTCCATCCCCACTGCTGGCTTTACCTTTCTACCAGCAATGTGCGAGGCTCCACTGTCTATGTCCTTACCCCATTAGTTGTCATTTGTTTAACAGGGGAGGGTGGTATTTTTGTTTTCTTTTCTTTTCTTTTTATTTCTGGCAGTTCTGGCGATTGAACTTCATAGGGCCTTGTGCATGTAAGGCAAACATTCTAGCACTATGCTGCAGCCCTAACCCTTTGTTTTCTTGATGTTAGCCATCCTAGGGGGAGCGAGATGGAATTTCAAAGCAGTTTTAATTTGCACTTACTTGGTGGCTAAGGACGTCAAACATGTTTTCAAATATTTATTGGCCATTTGCATTTTTCTTTTGAGAACAGTCTATTCAGTTCATCAGTTTATTTACTGATTGGAAGATTTGGAGTTTTCCAGGATGGATATCTAATTTGGGTAGTTTTTTATATGTTCTGGATATTAACTTCCCCTCTGTGATGTGTAGCTAAAGGAAACAGAGGACCATGAGGGCCAGTTCACGTTTAGACAATGTGATATGGATGCAGACATTGGACATTCAGGTAGCTGAATGTGAGTCAGCACAAAATGATTTACACTGAATGTCCAGGAAACCCAAAAGTAAACAGTGATGTAAGTTATTATATAACTATTCCTGGCAGAATGCCAGTTTCATGTGGGTTTTGTATAAATGTGCCCTTTAAGATGGAGTCTATTATCTTTTACCTCCCCCCCACCCGTCTGTGTGTGTCTGTGCACAGGTCTGAGTGTGTACATAAGCCTGCCTGTGTACAGCCCATGTGTGCCAATCTGTGCCTGCATGTCTGCCAGCATCTGTATGTCTAGCCGTCTATGTGGCAGTCTTTATCCAGATTGAATAAATATTTCTTATCCTGTCCATAGCTCCTCACAACCTCTTCAACCTCCTGGCTTCTTGTGATCCTCTCCTGGCATCAGAGCTTAGACTTCACAGGAGCTGACACAGAATTTTCTCTCATTCTATAATCTCTCTTCACTCAGGTGATTGTTTTCTTTGCTATGCAGAAGATTTTAATTTTATGCAGCATTTGTACTGACAAGTGTCAGTACATTTACATGAAGAGTACCTCCTTTGCAATTCAGTCTTTTCCAGAAAAGCTTTGCCTATGCCTGTATCTGGGAATGTTTTTCCCAGTTTTCACCTAACCAGTTCATAGTATCAGGTTTTAAATTGAGGTCTTTGACCCATTTTGAATTTTTGTGCAGGGTAAGAGATATGGACCCAGTTTTACTCTCCTATGTGTAGATATCAAGTTTTTCCAGCATCACTTGAAGAAGTTGCTTCTTCTCCAATGTATATTTTCTACACTTTGTCAAAAATTAGGTGGCTGTAGCTCTGTGAGTTTCTGAGTTCTCTACTCTGTTCCATTGGTCTACATGTGTGCTTTTGTCCAATACCATGTTGTGTTTGTCACTGTGTCTCTGTAGTATAATCTGAGGCCAAATATTATTTCTATTTGGGGTTGTTTTTGGCTATTCAGGGTCTTTTGTGCTTCTATAAAGATTTAGGATTGTTTTTTTCCATTTCTGTCAAGAATGACAGAATTTGAATGAGAATTGTGTTGAATCTGTACATTGCCCTAAGTAATGTAGCCACTTTACAATATTTACTCTGCCACTCCATGAGCAACAGAGGTCTTTCCACCTTAAATATCGTCAATGTCTTTCTTCATGTCTTAAACTTTCATTGGAGAGGTCTTTCATCTCCTTTGTTGGGCTTATTCTTAGATATTATTTTTCAAGATATTGTGAATGCAGTAGGGCTTTTTCCTAATTTTTTTCTTGGTAAACTTTCCATTGGTATACAGAAAAGCTACTGATTTTTATATTTATTTTTATATCCTACTGCTTTGCTGAAAGTAGTTATTAGAGCTAAGTGACTGCTGTTGGTGGAATTGTAAACTGGTACAGCTACAGTGATTTCTAATCACTATGGAGGTTTCTCAACAAACTAAAAATAGAAGTATCATATGACCCATTTATACCACTCCTGAGAATATACCCAAAGGACTCTAAATATTACCACGAAGATGCTTGCACATCCATGTTTATTGCTGAAGTACACAATAACAAAGAAATGGTGCCAGCCTAGATGTCCACCAACACATGAATGGGTAAAGAAAATGCACATACAGCATGGAAATTTATTCAGCTGTAAAGAAAACTGAAGTCATGATATTTACAGGAAAATGAATCGGGCTAGAAAGCAGTGTGTTAAGAAAAATAAGCCAGGTTCAGAAAGATAAAAACTAGGTATATTCTCTTATACAAACCCAAAATTTAGGGGTGTGTGTGTGTTGGAGTGTGTGTGTCTGTGTGTGTGTGTGTGTGTGTGTGTGTGTGTGTTGGAGTGTGTGTGTTGTAACTAGAAAGGGGATCATGAGAGGGGAAAAGAGATCTGAAGGGACACAAGAAGTGAGGAATAAGGGAAATAATACATGTAACATGAGAGCAGAGGGAGCTTCGGGAAGAAGAAAGGGGAGCAATGAGATGAGAGAGGGGGATCTGGGGGCGGTGGGGGAAGGTGATGAGTAAAATCAGAGTACTATGAACATACAAAAATGCCATAAGGAAGCCCATTCCTCTTATGCTAACTGTTAAGCTGTGAGGCATGATATTAGGCACTGGCCGGCCTCACCTGACTCGGGGTGCCCTGTGGAAAGGTGACAGTAATGCCAGTGCTGGCGGGCAAAGTGAAGCAGGATGCCAGTCCCAAAGGACCCTGAACATCAGCCTCCACGTCTGACTCCACTCCCAGGGTTTCTATGAAAGACAAGTTGTTTGTGAAAGAGCTTGCAAAACTTGAAGCTAGTCTGTTTTTCACATGAAAGTGCATTTTCCTGATGCAAATGAGCTTCCTCAGCTTTAGCTAATGGTAATCCCAGATGAAGGTTACTACCAGGGTGGGAAATGGTGACTTGAAAACGAAGTTCCTAATGCATACATCATGGCACCTCCCAAAGAGAAGAAACGGAAAATATGTCTGAGTTTACTACGAGAACGTTCCATTTACGGCGCTGGCTGGGCTCTCACTAGACCGTGAAAGGATGCTGTGTGGGAATTAAACACTTTACTGATCTTTTGAATTTAGATGATCCACTGAATATTGAGGCTGTATTTTTTTAAGACAAGGAGGACTTTCAGGACAAAACGGATGACTACATCAATCACATCCTCAGATAAGAGGAGACAAATGAAGGCCTGTGGGCTGTGTGTAGTCCTGAAGATGACCATCCTCCTCGATTCTCCACTGCAGGTGGTAAACGTAATACTGTACAGCAAGAAAGTATGTCTGAGCCTTGAAAACTGAAAAAAAAAAGAACTAAATAAAGGAGGTGTAGAAACTAGGAAGAGGTAGGATTGTATCCATTGCTAATTCAGGTCTGCCAAATTTCTAAGGAACATTCAAAACTGCACGCCATCTGCAGCCTAAAGCCAATAAAAAATAATCTGAATCTGGCCTGAAGCGGGACAGCTCAGTGACAGAGCCCTTGCCTCCCATGCATGATGCCCAGTACAACAGTTCGTTCCCCAGTACAGTCAAATAAAATGTAAGATGTCAGAGAATTCATTGTGCAGATGCCAGAATTGAGTTGAAGATGGAGTTCAGAATATCTAGGATTCTAGCTTTCCCCTCTAGAGCAAGAGGTTTTCCATGTGGCTGAGGAGTGTCTGTTCTCTTCTAATACGGCTTCTGGAAAGCCACAACCTAGGAGCAACTGCAAGGCTCTTTCTCCATGCTCTGCAGATGTTGGCACCAACTACCAGGTGTGCCAGAGCCTCTAGCACCTGGATTCCAGAGATAATGGCTGCTTCTCATCATGCCTTATCTACCAAACCTTAATCACCTGGCCATCCCACCCAGAACAAGGTTCTGTCAGAGCAGAGGCAGAGAGTGCCTTGCCTTCAGCACAGACTAGGGATCCTTCAGCCCAGAAAGCCTAGCATTACCTGGCATGCAATGACCACTCAGTGGGGAACTGCCTCATCTCCAACTCCTTTTTTGAGCTGCTCCAATGAGGATCAAAACCCCATCCACAGAGCTCAAGGCTGCATTGCTGCAGGATAATCAAGGAAGTACTTATCAAAAGTTTTTGATTCATACTCTGACCCCCAGATTCCAATCAAGTGGATCACATGTGACAAAGGAATCTGCATTATAGCAAACTCCTGGAAGATTCTGGGAAGCAATCGGGTTTGGAACCCTTTGTGTATGTCCTAGGCATTTTAGCTGGAACAGCAGCACCTACCTTCTTGGTGGCTGGGCCTCCAACACCATGCAGAAGAAGTTCTGCACACCATACCATCTCCTGCCTGCCTGATGCCCAACCTCCCAGAGGCTGTGTTGCTCAACAAATGCAGAATACACACCTTGAGCTAGTCATCTGCCATCCTCCTTTCTAGCTGCTCCCAGCTGAGCCTGTTCACCTGAGAAACTTCTCTTTCATCTTTGGTGCCCAATCTGGTAGCCCAAAGACCCATTGTTATAACCCATATCAAGCTTCTCTCCTACCCAAGTACACACAACATTGTCTTATATGCCCACCACCCCCAACCGCTGCTCCCGAACCCCACCCCTACCATCACCAAGCCTACCCCAAAGTCAGAGGCTTTCCCTGCAGTCCTCTTCTGTGGTTAAACTATGATAATGTGTATAGCATGAGCAAGTCACTGTCTCAGCACTTGGCATATGGTAGATCTTCAATAAGGGTCTGTGGGGTCTGGATTCAAAGAAGCATGAAGTAACCCCATTGGCTTTCTCTGCTGTAGATTCACTGGGATACCTAAAATGATAGTAGTTACTGACATATGTGCTCCTGTCATGCAGCAGCATCTTTGGAGACTATCTGCTTGAAGATGTGTCAGCTTGTAGCATCCTGTATCACTCCCATTGCCGCTTACAAATTAGCAAATGAAGACCCAGGGCTGACATAACTTATCAAGAGTCACCAAGCAATGACTACTAGAGTCCAGATTCCACCCAGGTTGTCTCCACCCAGGACCATACATAGCACCAGGCTGTTCTCCAAGGTCAACAACCCCCCTCCTAATGAGGGGACATCTGTTCCTGCCTTGCCCACCTGCTCATCACAACCCAGAGGGAAACACTTCCACCATAATTGCTCTGAGCTGTCGAGAGATATTGCTGTTTCTTTTCAATGACAGACACCCTCAGGTGCTAAGAACAATGTTAGAAACCTTGGCTTGTCAGAGTTGAAGTTAATATTGTAGGATGGAGCCGTCTGCTGGGGACCCCAGAGTCCCTTCTGCCTTCCAAAGGGCAGGACAGCAGATGCTGATCTTATGAGAAAATCACTCCTTACATAAACCAAGTACAAAATGTTCCAAGGACTCAGAAGGAAAAAAGGTGTCAAAGCCACCTCCAGTTTCTCTCCAGCAGAGCTGTGTGCAGAGAAAAAGTCCTTTCTCTCTATCCCAAGTAGCCCAACAGAGTCACATGGAACTTTTCAGAAAGATTGTTACTTAAGCAACAGGACAATTATCAACACAGATTAAGAATCCAAAGGAAAAAGCCTGGGCTTTAACTTACGAAGTCCAAATTTCTGACTCTATAACAAGAAACTTCATCTTTCTGTTTATAAAAATCACATGGAACCAAATTATTTTAAAACTACTTAAGTTGTTCCTCTTCTCTTTCTAACCTGACACATGAACTTGCTCTTCTTCAGATTCAAGTCAGTTCAGCTCATTACAACAATGACCACCTTTCTTAATCTAAAACTAACAGAAGTGCATAAATTTAAAGTGTGCAGTATACCAGGGGCATGCATTGTGAAAGGGTCTCCGCAGTCACAGTGACTGACAGACCCATCACCTTGCACAGGGCCTTTTATTGCATTGAGGGAGACATTTATAGCCTCTGGTTAACTGTAACATTAGATGTGCATTAGAATTTCCAGTGCTTTTCATCTTACAGATACACCCCATTCCTTTCTCCTTTCTTTTTTCTCCCAAACATGGTATTGCATTGGGTAGTAACATTATTCTTCCTCTGACAGAATTTGTAGAAGAAAAAAGAAAACAGAGGCTGTCGTCAAGTAAGGGAGGAGATGCTCAGATTCACAGACATGGTAACTGTAACCTGGGGTCTAACAGGTCATCTGTAGACAAAGCCAGGACCCCTTGCTCTCAGGGCTAGGTGGCTAAGAAAGCTCCGGAAGCAAATCCTGGTATGAAGGATACCCCTTAGAAGACCCATCCTGCCCCTTATAAACCAGAAGCTACAGCCTCAGTGTCCTTGGCCAAGGTGCCACTTTGCCTATGTGAGGCTTAGAAACATTAAGTGGATACAGTTTGTTGCTGCAATGATAAAGGGAAAATACACAACATGGAAGAAGGAAATCCAGCATCAGGCTCCCGGAACTTGAGGTCCCCTCTGCCCACTTCCACATTTCAGACTTACATTCTAGGGTGAGCTGCTTTTTATCCTCTAATGTGTAAGTTAAATGCACACTCCAGCATGAGCACACACACACACACACACACACACACACGGTGCAGTTCCATGTTGCCATGGGAACCATCTTGGAGACGTCCCATCTTATTCTGTCAAAGTTTCACCCTCACATTTCCTTGAAGTGAAATACACTTCCCTTCACAAGAGGACTATGGACAATAGCTGGCCTGGTGGGCTGCGCATCCAAGGAGCAGGCGAAATTCTCCAAATCTGACCATCTTTCAAGACAGTCACAGCACCAGCAATCTAGAGCTGACCCTAATTAAATGCACATGAGTGAACAAAGGCAGGGTGCTGGGTGAGCCCCCTCTCCTCCTGGCTTTTGAGGTGGAGAAGGGTTCCTAAACCTACAGATCTCCTGAGCTCATTCTATGACCCTTTCTGAATCATTTAACCTTCCCAGTCTCTACCAATCATCTATGAAAACCTGAGGAGAGAAATCTGGAGGAAGATGACTCAGTAGGTAAAGTGCCTATTCGACAAGCTCGAACTGAGTCTGGAGGCCCAGCACCCATGCAAAGGCTGAACACAATCTCATGCATCTGAAACCGTAGTGCTACAGGGATAGTCAGTCTAGCCAATTAGTGAACACCAGGTTCAATGGAAGCACCAGTTTCAAAAGGTAAGGTGCAGAGTGATAGTGGGAGACACTCAACATCAACCTCTGGCCTCCACGTGCATGAGCACACAAGTAACACACACATACACGCACATATACACCCATACACTACACATATATATCTACACATACACCACATAGACACACATACACACGCACACATGTCTGTGAAGAGGGAGGCAGTAAATGCTCATGTGTTCAGGGCATCAAGAATTCTTTGTGATGACACTCAAAAGAGCTCCTTTCAAGTTTACCTCGCTCTCTGTGGAGATTGCAAATGAATCTCATAAGCACAATGGCAGAGGACCCATTACTGCAGGCAGCCCTATCCCGAGGCACCTCGGAGTCCATTTACAAACTTACCTGGTAATTGCCAAGCAAGCAGTTACAAGGCTTGAGATGATGCACAGATAAAGATCGTTTTTATCTCTTCATTAAATCATCGAGTGTGAAGCCAAAAGGCTGGAGTTCATCTCTCATTTTCAACATTTACTGCCTGTGTGCACTTACCACGAATGTCCTAAATTCCTTGAGCCACAGATTTCTTGTGTGGAAGGCAGAGCTAATAATGTATCTAGTGTAAGCCATATGACGAGGTAAATGATAATAAAGAAACGTGAACTTTGCAAATTGCCAAATGCACCAGCTCATTGATTTTGTTATAGTTATTGCTTGCCAATGGCACCACACAAATGCATGACTTGCTGGCTAAACTGTGAATAAGGATCTGTGAATGACAAGAGACCCTCCCCTAGTTTACCCCAGCCTATATACTCTAGTCTTCCTCCACCCCAGGCCGTATGCTGAATCACCAATCATAAGTTGGAAGGTATGGCTGGGCCCTCAGGCGAGGGTACCATGGCTCCCCCTGCCTCTGCAACAGAGCCTCCCTGTAGCCCCAGTGGGCCTGGAACTCACAGAGATCTTCCTGCCTCGGCTTCCAGAGTGATGGGGTCAAAGGTGTGTATCTCTATGCCCAGCCTGAGGATCACAGTTCTTATTATATTGAAAAAACTGTTTTTAGAGAGCAACTAAAAGCAGGAGCTGTTCTCCACACAGGTGGCAGGGTTGGCGTGAGGCAGGACGCAGGTGGCTAGAAAGGGGCCGGACTCAGACTCTTCCCATAAGTCCTAAAACAGCACTTCTGTGTGAGGAGAGCAGTCCTCCTCTTCCCCGGGATCACCTTTCGCTTAACTGAAAACAGAAAGTCAGTCAAAGCACAGTCACCTGAGGTTCACTCATTCATAGCACAAACCTTAACAGCTGTGGCCCTGGCCACACTGCTTTTCCTCATTCTGTGAGTCCTCAGAGCAAAAGGCCATGTGGTTATCTGTTCCCTTTCTTTCCTTTCTCTTTCCTGGAAAGTGGATTCTGTCAGCAGAATGTATGTGTGTGTGTGTGTGTGTGTGTGTGTGTGTGTGTGTGTGTGCACATTTATGTATGTGTGGGTGTGCAGAGATCAGAGAAGGTCAGTCCTCACTCTCCACCTTGTTTGAGACAGGGTCTCTTTGTGGCTTCCCATTTTGGACGTCACCCCAGCTTGTCAACAAGTTTCCAGGGATCCACCTGTCTCAGTTTCCCCTCTTGTCATGTGGCTAAAATTCCTCTGGTGAGTGTAAACAACCCCCTCCCCCTGGTCCCAAGGACAAATTGAGGTATGATTGCACCAAAGTGCACTCTGTCTAGGAAATCAAAGAGTTTATTGGGCTTACTTATTGAGTAATGGGTGAGGGCTTATTTACGTGAGTGTGAGTGCCCCCACTTAAGGTCACACCAGAAAGTCTTCACCTAAGCATGGTCAACAGCTTCTCCATAGCCAAACAAGATGACAAAAGACGCTCCCCTAGTCTTACCCCAGCCTAAATACTCTAGTCGTCCCCACCCCTAGGCCATATGCAATTAGGGCCGACTCACCAATCATAAATTGGAAGGTACGGCCGGACTCTCAGGTGGGGTACCATGACTCCCTCTGCCTCTCCTTCCATGCAGAGGCATGAACAGTCTCAGCTGTGGTGATCTTAGGCAAGCCATTGCCGCTGAGCTCAGTAAGACAATTTGATAACAATCCTATACAACACGCCACCAAAGAAGCACTGGGTTACAAGTGCATGCTACAACACCTGGCTTTGCATGGGTTCTGGGGATTTGAACTCAGGTCCTCACAGTTATTTGGAAAGCACTTCACCTCCTGAGCCATCTCTACAGCTGTAATTTCATTTCTTGATTCTGTGCTTCACATGATTACAATCTACCAAAAAAGAGGGGGGACAATATTCTGAGAATGATACAGTCCTATGAACTCTGGGCCAGTCAGTTTTCAGTTCATAACCCAACCTTGCAAAGAGGCACAATAGCGAGTCATGTTCCAGAGAAGACAGAACCCTGATACTGCTTCTCAGAGAGCAGAAACAAGAGCCACCCAAGGAGAAGATTTAAGTCTGTGATAAGTCCCACAAGGTACTAAGAACCTAGTCTTCAACGACTATGACTTTGACAACCTTCAAGGCTTGAGGTCCTCCCTTCCTACTTGGGCTTAACTACTCTCAAAGTAATATGACTACAATGAATGTCACAAAAAAACTGTGAAGGAGATGGTGACAAACATTAAACACTGGCAACAGATAATAAGTGAACTGCACTTCTAATTTCCTCTCAGATGAAAGTGACTGTGGAGACAAGAATATGTGAGGCATTTGGCAAGGCTCCATCCTATGCCCACGGTGACCAAGGACCCTGAGTGCTGAGCACCCACTATGCACCAGTGTCTACACCCGCACTCTTTCCTGACTGCCATATTCCCACTTCACTCTGATTTCAAGAACAGGGGTCAAGGTATGCATTTGGAGGATGTAGTGTTTTTAACTGAGCTTTCAGGATATGAATGTTGATAGTGAAGAGAAAAGTCAGTCTGGGTAGAAAAGGAAGACTATTTTGTGCCTTTTGGATGATCAAAGAAAGCCTAGATTCATGGAGATGGCTTGGGAGCTGTTTGCATTACTGCACACTGTCCCCATTTTCTCACTCCTTCCAGAGGTAAGCCGGGAGTACCCACCTACTGGGCATGCCTGGGATGGCTGGTTCCTGGACACTATGAATGTAGCAGCAAACAGACCTGGCAATTTTCTGCACTCACAAAGCCTATGACTCAAAGCAGAGAAAGTAAAAGAAAAACTTAACAAGCCCATTCTACATCTACCAGCTATCAGTGCTAGGAACCAGATACAGGAGTGAATCTGGTGAACTGCACCATTTCAGGTTGAAAGGTAGAAGTCGCTTTCATTCCCCCTAAAGCAGATCCATTGTGTGGGCCCCTTAAAAGAGTTTCATAGAGCCCCCAAACCTCCCTCTCAAACACTCCACTCTCACTTGACAGAACCCAAGATTCTAGCTCCTAGAAGCCATTACTACCTTGTCACTGTTTTGAGTTAGGTTCTAAACAACCAGGGGCAAAATATTTATGGCAAGATAGTCTTGACTGCTAAGAAGCAAATCACATTAAAGTACCTGATATTTCAAGTTCATGACTGGATTAGTTTTAATTAGAATTTTCTCCTTCTCCTGAACAACAACAAAAAATACAGCACATGATATCAGAAAATCAGTTTTCCTCTTGTGGCCCTTGAAAGATAAATCAACTTGAGAAATTTCCAGACATCTATTTTTTAAATACCATAAAATATAAGAACACACTTTAAATTTTTTTTTAGGTCACCGAGATCTGTAGCATTTAACACCATGTTTTAGAGCTAAGAATTCATATGCACAGCTTCATGTTATCTTCACAAATTGGATTCTTGGCCTCCAGTCACGAATAAACTTAGTCTCTTTCAACATATAAAACAGTTCCTTTACTAATCCAGTTCATTTAGCCCAACACTGGTTTTTGTAACCCTTTTAAATGTGTATTTTCTGGGGTGATTCGTTTTCAAAGTAAGTGATTTTTTTTCAGACCTGCAAATGTACAGGGTTTTTTTTTGTTGTTGTTGTTTTTTTTGAGTTTTGAAAATCACTTCACTTAGAGATAAGAAAAAGTTATTGCTCACAAATCATATTTTCAATGCTTTACTGCAAGGTTATCCTTGGTTTTTCTGTATTGTTTCAATGCCTTAAAGAAGAATCCATAAGTACCGCCCCCAAAACAAACATTTGACAATATGTTTACATGCCAGACTGTGCGAGGAGGCATACTATTTTTATCACCGTAGAAAATATTTTTCGGGGAGCCGGAGGGATGGCTCAACCATTAAAAGCAGATACTGCTCTTGTGAGCAGCAGAGTGTGAGGATCCAAGTTGATTTTCAGCACTCGGTTGGGTAGCTCACAACTGCCTGCAACTGCAGTCCCAGGGGATCTGAGGAACTCTGCCTTCCAGAGGCACTGCCCCCAAGAGAAGCTATCCACACACAAATACACATCTGTACACATAACTCAAAAATACACTCTTTTTAAAAGAAAAGAAAACTCTTTTAGGGACAAGCAGTGAGTGACAAAGACCAACTTTTATCATACAATGAGTTTCACATCTTCAACATGAAAATATTAATAAGATCCCCACAATATGAATGCAGAGGTTAGAAAACCCACCTGACAGCTGAGGAGTAACCCTAATAGCAAACTGACCACAACTCAACAGTTTTCTCAAACATGCTCGAGTCTGTTACAGAGATTTTGGATAGGCTAAGTTTCTGTATCTGGAAAAATAAAATCCTGAGGATTAATCTTTGAAATGTCTTTTATGACAGTAAGAATCTGTCCTCCTAACAGAGTTTGAAGTGTACATCAGGTCATTGCTCTGTCTGGACAAAATGCCACACAGCAGATCTGTAAAACTATTCATCTCAGGTGACCAAAGTGTTACATCTCCCCCTTTCTGCTGGCCCCGCCCCTGGCCCTAACATTCTAGTTTTCCCTCTGCACCTTCACACATTCTAGACAACTGCA
Source organism: Eospalax fontanierii (assembly GCA_035773235.1). Taxonomy (NCBI): domain Eukaryota; kingdom Metazoa; phylum Chordata; class Mammalia; order Rodentia; family Spalacidae; genus Eospalax; species Eospalax fontanierii. Next base: position 47,327,444 of record CM069529.1, on the reverse strand, counting down.
TACTTTAAGGGAGGAATTATTTATTTAGAACTCATTAACTGATAACCCAGTGTGCTGACATTAGAGCTTTTCTTTCAGTATTTTATTTTATCATCCCATCAACTCTAAGGGGTGGGTGTTACTATAGTCGATTAAGTGGTTGCCCCAAGTCATGGCTAAATGAGTGGCAGAGGTGAAATTGGAGTCCAGGGAGATCCAACTCCGCGGGAGGCTTATGAACATGAAGAAGACAGAATGTGGAACTGAGCCACGGTATGCCTTCCCTCCAGATTCTCAGAGAAGCATTCACTGCCCCACTGCAAGGATTTGAGAAAATGCACTGAGGGCATCATTTTTAGGAATAAACTGGACACGTGGGAGGGTAGAGTGGACACTTGGTCAGGGAGATTCAACTGAAGTTAATTCCACGTGAATATACAAACATTTTTTCAATCAAATAACATCAGGAAACATATTTGATGATCAGCTCTGGAAAATATTCCATTTTAATAGTAACCCAATAAATTTATATGAAATAAATAGACTCCTTGAATTAGAAGTATTCACAAATAAGAATACCTGGCATAAATGACCAAATAATATAAGAGACAAAAGTCAATAACTTATGTTCTTCAACCCAGACTCTGTCTTTGCAAATCAATCCAAAGGAATCTTTTGGAAGCAAGGAAATAAGGTTTATGCACAAAGCTGTTTATCATGATATTTTTATGAGAGTAGAAATTGAAAAAGTTCTTACAAGAAGGCATGGTTTCCCATGTTATATAATATCCAAGGTATTATAAATTCTTTAAAATATATAATATAAAGATGGTGCAAGAGAGAAATTGCTTATAAAATAAGTTCTAGATTCAATCGGATTACAATTGTACCTTAAAAATAAAGTCTATATTAGAGAAGAAGAAGCAGTTACATCATAAGGTGAAAGATGACTTTTTTCCAGTGACAAATCTAAAGTAAAGTCTGTGTTTTTCTGTCTTCCTATAACATTTTCTTTAATACTAATTACTTTGGAAAAATGCATTTTTTTTAAATGTCTCTTCTAGCTTTCTAAGCACTTTTCCTTGCATCCTCTGATGTCCAAAGATGCCATCTGGTTATGTATATCCAGTCAGGATCATGGAACATGCCAGCAGAAGCTTACGGGTTTGCACATGCTAGCAAGTTCCAGGAGCCTTCTGAGTTTTATAAATTCTGCTGCCTCAGGAGGTAGTCGGTGGTGATTGTTCTGCCTCTGACATTCACTTGTGTTTTCCCTGTGCCTTGATGTTGGTCATGAGCTTCCACTTAGGATCTACTTAAAACATCATTAAATGCCATTCAGTCCCTCTTTGTCATCATTAAAGTAGACACTAAGCCAGTCAGGAATTCTCAACCACCGCAGGGGGACCTTGGATGAGATGCCAAGCAAGAACACAGGACCATTTATCATTTAGGTCTGCTTTCTTTCAAGAGCATTTCAATATATGGACTTATTTTCATCTTCATAGAATTTGAACCAATTTTAAAACTAAATTATCAAGAGACATAGGCAAGTCAATTATCTAAGGCTGGTCTCTGAGGCCTGCCATGATCCTTCTTCCCACATGATGGGCAATTCTCCCTAGAAGCCAGCAGTGGCTGCTGAGACTCACTCAGTCCCATGCTGTTTGAAAGTAGGAAACCAATTCTATCAATGGTTTTGATTTTTCTCTGAATGTCTGTTCCATTTATTCATGATTTTCAAATTCAGGCAGATTTTATAATTCCTCATCTTTGTGATCTGATGTTTAAATTTATTCTATTTATTTGAAAGAGATGGAAAAGTGTCTTTTTTGCATCTTATAATAATTGTCCTTGTTAAATTATTTTCATTGTCAGTTACATATTTTGCCAGGAATCAGCAGCAGGCAATCTTAATATAAAGGGTCTATGTTCATGGCTTGGGCTCCAAGCCAGAGTATCTGAGCTTCTAATGTCATTGTGTTGTCTGAGGGGAAATGATTATTCTCTTCAAAAATATCTCTGTACAACTCCAAAGACAAGACTCTCAAAGGGATAAGAGTAAGGACTGAAGACAATCAAGCAATGAAATGTGTTGCTTGGGGGAGTCTAAATTCAAACAGCCAGTTCCAGTACTGCACTGCATGATGTTGTCAGGTCATAAACCTCCCTAGTGTTCGTTCTCCCCTCTGTAAAAGGCAGACAATAATACTTGACTTACCAAAAAACCTACAAAACAATGCTTTACTAGTACAAAAAGATAACAGGAAGTTCAACAGGACAGTACTTTGGTCCTTTAGTAGGATGTCACTGAGTGGTAAATGTTCCATTCCATTCCTGTGCCAGTCGTCGATTCCTCACCTTCCAAAGGCTGACCCCAGCCACACAGATAATTAGCAGAGGTGAAGACACTCAGAAACAGTCTTTCACCATTGAAGAGCCTCCGTGGGCATCGTCATCTTTTGCTTCCTCACTACAAGGACGGCCTCAAAATCATGATATACCCCCAGTTTTCTCTCAGGTTTCCCAGTGCCAAATAAAGTCTATGACATAACCTGTCTCTCTCTCCCAGTTGCCTCTTCCAGGTCCATTCATTCCTTCTAGAAGCACTGTAAGAATGCAGAGCATTTAAATAGCCAGGGCCTTTACTAGAAGGCTCTGAACTCAGCTGGACTCTGAAGCCAGTGTCATTCTCAAAACACCAAAGGCTGTGGGAATGTTAAACAATCAGTGAGAATGAACTTCAGTAACTTGAAAATGTTGCAAATGCCAGCAAATTAAATCACATTCCTTGTTTCACAAAGATACGAGGATATAGACAAGAAAGATGAATGTCTTCTCTCACCCAATCCCTAACCATCCCAAACACATATGTCCATCTATTTCCAAAGAAATTCTACAACTGGGGATATCATTAGTTGCAGACCAACAAGCAAATGGGGCACCTTCGATGCCAGGGTATTTCCTTGGTGCTGCTGTGAATGGGTAAAACCTTGATGCCCAAACTAGAAGTACTAGAAGGTGCTGGGGAACCTTTAAGAGGCAGGGCCTGCTGCGAAGTGCTTGGGTCATTGAGGGTATGTCCTCAAAGAACTTGGCGCATTGTCTCTTCCCACTCCCCTTTCTCTTCCCCCTACCTCTCTCCCTCCTTCTCCCTCCCCATCTCCCTCTCCTTCTCCATTCCCATGATGGAGATGGGACTGCTGCCTCTAACATGTTCCTATCATGATGTGTTGTCCTCATCAGAAGCTGAAACAAATATGATCACCTGATATTGCACTTGAACCTTCAGGACCATGAGCCAAAATAGTCCTCTTTTTACTTCCTAAGTAGTTTGAGTCAGATATTTTATTATCACAGTGGAAAGCTAATATAGTCAAATAAATAATAGCTAGGAAAAGATTTATCAGGGTTTTTTTTTTGAGGGGGGAGCTTTTTTGAGACAGGGTCACCTGTAGCCCCAACTGCCCTAGAACTCATCATGTAGACCAGGCTGGCCTTGAACTCACAGAGATCCACCTGCCTCTGCCTCCCAAGTGCTGGGATTAAAACACTGTGCCACCACACCCAGCTTATGGGTATATTTTTAAATTTACTTATTTTATGTGTATGGCTGCTTTCCCTGCATGTATGCAAGTGAATCTGTGTTGTGCAATGCCCGAAGAGGACATCAGATCCCCTAGAACTAGAGTTATGAATGGTTGTTAGCTGCCATGTGGGTGCTAGGAACTGAACCCACCTCCTCTGCAAAAGCAGCCAGTGCTCTTAACTGAGCCTCCCCTCAATCCCCTTACCAGATAATTTTTAAATGACTTCCTTTCAAAGAAGGAAGAAAGGAGAAAGAGGAGGAAGGAAGGAAAGAAGGAAGGAGGGAGGGAAGGAGGGAAGAAGAGAGGAAGGGAAGGAGGGAGGGAGGGAGAGTGGGTGGGTACAAAAGGATCTGGAAAAAAGGTGAATCAATATCCATTCCTCAGTAAGTAAACAGACAGGAACATCAAGAATCAGCAATGAATGGATGCCAGAATTAATCAACCCAGTAAGAAAGCTAATCCCAGGAAAGACTTTTGGAACCTGGTGATATAAGGTGGCATGTTCAATTCTCTCAAACTTAATTCATAAAAGTAAAGGAATGAATGCCCTGGGTTTGGGGATCTTCTGACACAGAGGAGTCTTCCTTTACATGAGCTCCTGAAAGGACCCCACTTGTGAAGCAAGCCATTAACCTCTTCCACTTACTTCCAAATCTGCCCACTGACATGAGGGAAAACAACACAAAGTATCTCTCCACGTAGTCCCTCTTGTTATTGTGTGGCCCTCAAGTGGAGCTACCTTTTAGCACCACCTGGTTTCCCAATAACGGCCCACCCTGTGTATTATGATTAGTCATAAGTTTGTAAGAAATGTTCACTGCCACTATATTATTTCATGCTTGTGACAATGCTTGAATGAAACTGGTAGATCAGGAACTAAAATCATCCTGTTTCAGAAAGGAAATAAAGCATGGTTGTAAAAGGACAAAGAGCCAGTGAGATCACACATGAAACATGATCATGTAAACATGATCAAAACTCATTTCCCATGTGAAAATTATGTCACTTTACTGTACTATTGGACGACCTCCTCATCCCTATTCCAGGGATGACCCATGAGATGCCCAAATCTAGTAAGCTTGATTTCTCCTTTCAGGTCATTAATTGACAAATTATAATTATTTTCCAAAGTTTTGGCTTGTTTTATTATTTTTGTTGCTATTACTTAAATATAAAAAAATTTTTGTCAAAAGTAATACAATAGCTTTGATATTGTGGAGCCTAAGTGATTTACTTTGACATAAGAATAAAAGGATTAGAGCTGGAGTGATGCCTCAGTAGGTACGAGCACTGATTATTCTTGCAAGGAATCCGAGTTTGGTTCCCAGCACCCACATGGTGACTAACACTTAATTCTAGTTCCAGGAGATCAGTTGACCTCTTCTGGCCTCCACCCACATCGCACAGAGGTGGTACAGTTACATATTTGTCGGTAAAACACTCATTCACATAAAATAAAAAATAAATAACTCAAAAAAGAGGGAATAAAAGGATTGTTGTATTCTTATCTCCCTTTCTTACTTAGCTAATATGAAAGAATAGTCTTAATGTTACTACTAAAGATGTGAGTTTGAGAATTATTTCAATTCATAGTGACTTCCACATACACCCAAATAAGAGAACCTTGGATTCTAAGATTCTGGTAACAACTCTTTTTTTTTACTTTACCAAAGTAAAAGTTTTCTTTGCATGATATCACTCTTTTTACACCTTCTTTTTTAGTCATTTTTTTCACAGGATTTCATGTACAAACCTGCGCTTTTGAATGTTGTAAATTTATCAATCAAATATGATTATGCACATAAGAAAATCGCTCTACATTTCAATAAGCTGCAGAATGGTTCAGTTCAAAACATGTGGTTTAATGAAATGGTAATGATTTCATTAAAGTACCAAGCCATGTCTAATTCCTTTCAAGGAACATAAGACAATTCACATTTACCCTAAATGTATAACAAGTAAATAGTCAAATTGGCAACAGATAAAAGGAGTTCTCTACAGTCAGAGTCCTGATATATACATGGTTGAAAAATGATTAGAAATTGTTGGAAAAGGGCATAAATAAAGGTTTAATGTTGAAATAGTAGAAACTCCTTTTCTGGTCATAATTATCTATGAGATACATAATTAAGACAAAATTCATGGGATTATTCAATAAATGTTTTATATTCATGGCTGCACATCTGATTCTGGTTATAAAAGTCAAAGTACTTTATATCTCTTTGTATATTGTCCCTTGGACACACCTCTGAAAGAGCTGATAGAGGGAAAGGAGCTATGGTCAGAGAGAGGAAAAGAGAATCTTGGAGCTGTGCTGAGGCATAGAAGCCAAGAGGCAATGATGTAGTCAGACATAAGCCAGGCAAATCATCTTATTTTTACCTCATGACCATCTATTATGGAGTGAATGTCTGAGTACCTCACAAAATTCGCATATTGAAACCTAACTCCTGAGATGATAGTGTTTAGAGGTAGTGACTTGGAGGAATGATTGACACATGAGAATGGAATCCTTGTAAAAAAGAGGCCACTGACGCCAAGGAGAGTGCTCAGTCAGCAAAATGCTTGCCATGCAAGCATGAGGACCAGAGTTCAGATGCCCAGAATCCCTGTAAAAAGCTGGGCATAGTGCTATACACCTGTCATCCCAACACTGGGAAGGCAGAGGCAGGCATATCCCTGGGCTTACTGGCCAGCCAAACCTAGCCCTGGAGAGAACTCCAGGTTTAGTGACAGACACTAAAAAATAATTAGGTGGAGAGTGATTGAGGCAATCACACATCAACGCTGGCTTCCATAAGCACACACACACACACACAAGACAGAGACAGACATAAAGAGAAAGAGAGACAGAGACAGAGAGACAGAGACAGACATAAAGAAAAAGAGAGACAGAGATATAGACAGACATAAAGAGAGAGAAAGAGAGACAGAGACAGAGAGCAAGAGCACTAGATGAGCTAGCACTCTTTCCACCACATGGAAATTCAAGAACTCTGTAGTCTGTAACCCAGAAGTGGGACTTACTAGAACCTGACAGTGTTGACCTTTGAGTCTTGGGCTTCCAGTCTGTAGAACTGTAAAAACAAATTCTACTTATAAACAACCAAACCCATATTACTTAACTATAGCTGCCTGAAATATGGCACATCACATGTAGCCTTTACTGTTATCTTTTCTTTCTACAGATAAGAAAATAAAGCCTTAGAAAGAATGATATGCAAGGTCATACAGCTACTTTCAGAGAACTGGAAGGTTCACTGCAATACATCTCACCCCAAACCCATGTCTTTTTTCACACTCCATCTCAGTGCTGGAGATGTTCTGAAGAGAAGAGAGCTTCCACAGAGAGAAAAGCCTTTCAGTTTCCAACAAGGAGGAGTCTTAAGAGTTACAGAATTATCAGTGATATTTTCTGGAGTAGGTGCATAGATTTTGTGAGTGAAGAGAGCTTACTGTAAGGGGTGATACAAATGAGATGACCTCATGAACACTCGAGCTGTTTTTATGGTGACAGGTGACAGAGCATGCAACAGGAGCCAGGAGCATACTGGAGTTGAAAGAAGCTTGCTCCAGGACAGGAGTGCAGATGAAAGCGAGGGAGGAGATTATAGATGCAGTGAGAACTCAAGGGAAGGTCAGAGGCTCTGGTGGGGACGCTGGCCCCAAGGATAAGAGGGCAGAGCAGGAGAACAAAGTAAAGCCAGACATCAGGGAGTTTGAGATGGAGCATAAAGCAAAGAGGGGGCTCCATTCCTAAGAGCAAGTTCAAAAGCAGTAGAATTCATCCATCTTGGCATTGAGTCCGCAGAGCTGAGATGAGAAGTAGCTTTTATCAGTGAAATAACTGCTAGATGGTGTCTCCTTTATGTTGAGACATCTAAAACAAAACTCGTCGACATGCAGTGGGGAGAGAGAGCGTCATAGGCCTGCTGGCAAAACTGTGAAAGTCTGAAGCAGAAAAATGAGTTTAGTCTTCCACAGATTAAAGTCAACCACCACTTAGCCAGCACTTACTCAGCACCAGCTGCTATGCAGAAATCTGACAAAATACCGGCGATGAGAACAAGGACAGAGACTTCGGATGATGTGAGAACAGTGGGAAGGTGCGGAAATGAATGACAAATGACCAGAGGTGCACGCTCTGGAGGAGGAATGAAAAGGAAATGAGCATAGAGGAGAATCTACATTCCACCACCTCCAGGGCCCACCCCAGAGGAGGAGTTTCATTCTTACAGGTTTTTGGCTGAATTAATTAACTCGCCCAAGGGAAGGCTTTGGAGAGAAGACACACGCCCTAGCCTGTGAACCACGCACAGCCCACATCCAGGCAGAAGTGGAGGGCAGGCTCAGACTATACCCAGCCTAGTCAGGAAGGCCTTTGCAGATACACCCTAAAGCCAATTTAAATGGTCACCCTCCCTAGCTGAAGACTGAAGGGACACAGAAGCCTTTCGGAAGAAGCAGATCTGAGCTCTCAGGCCTAGAAAGGCACACAGTGACTTGGCTTCTGACTGCTGCTGCCCACCCCACCCCTACTAAGGCTTTCATAGCAGTTTAAAAACATCAGTCTCAAGAACCACAGGCTGGTCTTCCATCAAAGACCATCCAGGAGCTCTGGTCTGGGAAAAGAAAGACACTTTTATTCAAGAAATCTAGATCCATGTAACTTCCTCAGTGACTCTAAGAGTTCAGGTTCCCTAAAAACAGATTACAAAAAGGTGACTAGTGGACAGATGGCATGAACACCGACTGCTCGTAGGAATGTTATCTCGTGGCGCAAGGAAGCAGGTCTGGAAAGGGGGAAGGTTGAGCTGCTTTGCCGTGGCCATGGCTGTGAGGCGCTGGTGGCTGATAGGTCTGACTGCTGGGAAATGAGTGCTGTGCTCCTCAACAGACAGATGGGGTGATGTACCCCAACTCACCACAAAAATAAGCCAGTGATAGCTTTGTGGCAGACACTGGGAGGACTAAGAGTACTGTCTGTGAAGGTTTGTGCTACAGTGTTACCTCTTCTCCCTGTGCCCACCATCCAAGACAGTGACTTTGTAGGATGGTGCCACAATCTCCAGTCCACTGTTAGCACTGGAGTCTGGATCTTTCCACCTCCTTGACCTTTCTGATTCGACTCTAATCGGCATCCCCCCTTAGATATAGTCCCCAAGGGAGCCTTTCCCTTTGTCCACACCCAATCCGTTCCTTACTGTCTGTCTTTTGATCACTAAAATGGATCCATTACGTAGAAAATTACTTAAAAATTTAAAATTCATCCTTAAAACCCATCTTTAACTTTTAGTTCTTTCTATAACTAATGTTCCAAAAGATCTTTAACTTCCAAATATATCTACCACCTTCTCCAAACTCTGCCGTGTCCAAGAGTCCCAGTGCTGCTAGCTCTTGCATGGATGGCTACAGTTTCTTGTGGCTGTCACGCCACTGTCACTATTTGCATTAGATTCCCTCTTTGTGACGTAGAGTGAGCTTAATACTTTTCAAATTCTTAGTTTTCAAAGTCTTTCCATTCAATTATTTGTACACACAGAGTAATGTCTGATTGAGATTTTATTTATATATATATGTGTGTGTGTATATTATGCATGAATGTATATGAACATATATATACGTTTGTATTTAGTCATTTGTTCATTTCCTGTCTTGTTGGTTTCTCATCTTTTCCTCCATCTACACTGACTTCTCCACTATCCAAACTCTACAGCCTATCTCAATGAACTATGGAACTCCATGTCTATACATATCTTACTATAATTGTTCTGGTTATTTGAACAATATATACATATAATGTAATGTTTATTAGTTATTTTTCCCCTTACTATAACAAAATACCTTACAGAAGAAATTTAAGAAAGGAAAGAGGTTTGGCTTGGTTTGGATCCAATCCATTATGACAGGGAAGGCATGGCAGTGGGAGCGTGAGACATCCACAGTCAGGAAGCAGATACAGATGAATAATGGTGCTCAGCTGGCTTTCTCCATTTATTTACTACAAGACTCAACCCATGGAATGGTGCCATCCACATTTAAGGTGGGTCTTAACCCAATCTAGAAGTTCCCTCACAGTCATGACCAGAGATTTGTCTCATAGATGACTCTAGAGCCTCTCTAGACAATATTAACCACCAAAACCTATAAACCTTCAGAAGTTATTTTACAAGTTTCATTTCTAAAACTGTAAGTTTATTATAGATAATTTGCTGCACCTTACCTTTCTCTCTCAACAATAGTTAGTAGGAAGCCTTTCAGATCAACTGCACATAATCTATGATATATGAGCAAATCTAATGTATTCAATTTTCCCTTATTTATGGGTATTTGCGTTGATGCCTGTTTGCTTAAATTTTGGAGGTTTCTTTATAGCTTGGCCTGTTTTTTTTTTTTTTTAGCTTTGCCACAATAAATATAATACCACATGAATCATCCCTTAAGTTTGAGAATTGAATCTCTTTCAGAAAAATGTTTAGTTTTCGTCTTAGTAGATTTCGCTCATTGCGACATAAAATGTAACTTCACATTTTCCCAAGTTAAAACAGAAAGTCCCATCGCTCTTTCATCCCAGATGCCTAGCAGCTTTATGTATCCTTATTTCCCTTTAAGTTTTGCCAATCAAGGACCAGCCAGATGGCTTCCTCAGGTAAGGGCGCTTGCCACCCAACCTGACAACCTTAGTACAATCCCCAGAATCCACATGATGGAAGGAGAGCACCAAATGCCAATACACTTGTTGTGGCACATGTGTGCATACATATGTACACACACACACACACAATAGATACATTTTTAATTTAAATTTTGCCAACAAGCATAAAATTATATCCCATTGTTATTTTAATTTCCATTTCATTAACTAAGAGACATTATTTGATATGTTTTCTCACCTTTCCTTGAATTGAAAATTTATAACTTTTGTTTACCTTAGGGATTATTTGCCTTCTTGTAAATATTCTGTAGATATTTTAGTGTCCAGCTTTTTTGCTCTCTTTCATAATGTTATTATCATACTATTATCAGTATGACTATCCCATTATGATTTGAAAATTACCTGTGGGGTTTTCCACATGCAATAACAAAATTTTAGTTTCAGAATATTCAGATAGGCCCTCACATCCTTGTACATCATGTTTTCCCAACTCCCCTTTGTGCATGCGGCTTTATTGACTTATCTTCACTTAATATTTTAACTTAACCTGCAATATTTCTTTAGGTGCAATACAGACTAAAAACTAAAAACATGAGGTGTCAATCTGATTTTCTTTCGGATGAATAGCTCTGTGCTAGAATTTCCTACATGTATTGGGACATAGTTATGAGTTCTCTATTTGTTTCTCATTAACCTGCTTGTCCATTCATAAGCCAACTTCCTACTGACTTGGTTTTGATGGCTTTATGGTATAATGATACCTAAGTTTCAAAAAACCTCTCACTTCCTGTTCTTTTTATTAAATCTTTTGGATATTTTCTTCCTGACTGCTATTCTTCAATATAAACCTTATCATCCCTTTCTCACTCCCTTTTCTCTAAAACCTTGGGGGATTTAATGGGCTGATGAAGGGACTAGGAGGCCATTCAGGCCAGTTTATATTTAGACACCAAGCATGGCTGACACTGGACATGCAGGGGACTATGAGGCAGCGAATAGTGGCGGACACGAGACCTCTGGGGAGCTGGGGCAAGCAGAGATGCAATCTGTCATGTAGCCATTCCGGCACAATGCCACGTCTATGTGGGTTTTGTAAAAATATGGTCCTGAGGTCAGAAGCATGTGCCCTTTCCTCCACCTACTGCCAGACAGCCTGTGTGTGTCTACCTATGGCCTATATGCCAATCTGTGTGTGTGCCCATGCCCACCTGTGTGTGGTTTATGTGTGCTGATGTGTGCCTGGGTACCTGCCAGTGTCTGCCAACTACAGGCCTGTGTGCTGGTGAATCAAGTATGTCTGATCTGCCTATGACTCCTTGTAGATTCTTCAACCTCCTATGACCCTCCTCCACTCCTGCGTCCAGATTTGAACCTCACAAATGACATTAAAATTTAATATCAATTTAGAACAATAAAAAAATTAGGATAGGATGATTTTTGTCTGTCAGACTTCTTTGCCTTTATATCTAAGAATAATGTATATTTTGGTTTCAAATTGATTTTATTATTTTAAATAAATTGGTCCAGCTTTCTTTTGACAATTTCATACATGAGCACTATATAGTGCTCATATATGAAATATATATAGCACCACCCTTCCCTGTGCCCCCTGAACTATTCCAGTTTCCTTAACTCATCCTCAAGTAGATGCAAAAGACGGGATCCAGAATTCCTGGGAATACCAACATCTCTAGATAATCCAGCTCATTATGTCAAATGGCACAGGACTTGCATGGAACCTAAGTAAATCTTCCACATACCTGAATCATCTCTAGGCTACTGGTCATATTTACCACAATGTGAATGTCATGTAAATAACTGTTAGATTTATCATGTAGAGACTGATGACACAATGAGAAAGTCCATGCATGTTCAGTATAAGCAAATGTTTTTCCAAAGATATTTGATTCATAGTTGGTTGAATTTCAAGATGGAGAACTTCAGGAGCAGGAGGCTAACCACAAGTATCCTGTCTTCTAGTCTTATTTACACACCCTATATATTTTACTTTGCTAGTACTATAGATGAACTTCTATATCAAATGAAAGGTCATTATTTTTTGTTAAAATAATGTCCTATATCCAGCTACTTTATCATAAGCTTTTCTGGTTGGTTGGTTGGTTTGTTGTTTGTTTGTTTGTTTGTTTGTTTGTTTGAGACAGGGTCTTCGTACATGACACTGACTGCTCTAGTACTATGTGTCAGCAAAACTCTTGACTTAGCCTCCTGAGGGCTGAAATTATAGGTGTCTGCCACCACACCCAACACTGTAATCTCTTAATAATTTTAGTAGTTTTACTAGAGTCTTCTGGGTTTTCAAGTACAAAATATATCATAATGGGGCTGGAGTATATCTCAAGGGTAAACTGCTTACAAGCCAGTGTGAGGTCCTAGGTTTAGTCTCCAACACTACAAATAAAATATAATCTAAAAGATAGGTGTCTCATTTCAAAGTCTTATAGGAGCTACTTCAATTTTATGATGTTTTCACATTTACTAAGATCTCTCTTCTTCTTTGAATGAAGAGAACAGGGGTATTTCTGTATTGTTTTTACTGCTGATCTTTTCATTGGAGTTTTGTGAATTTCATACAATGTATTTTGATCAAATTTAGACCCCCTCCCCTATCTGCAACCCCTTTCTCTCTCTCTCTCTCATATACATATATATATATATATATATATATATATATATATATATATATAAAATTCAAGGCCTATCAAGTAAAATCTGTGTCCCCAAATGCCTTTCAGCATGGATCCTTCACTGGAGCCTGGTTAACCTGCCCAGCATCACACTAAGTGCTTAAAGAAAGCTGACTGTCCCTCTCAAGCTATCAGTTGCCAATAGTTCCTCCGCTAGGGCTGGTGCTTTTTATGTCTCTGTGTCCCACTTCTATACTATAACACAGAGACCCACAAGTGACTACTGAGATTAGGAGTCTGCAGAAGTGTGGGTCCCTGGACAGAACTATATTAAGTCTCATTCACCCAGGGCTCAAGGACCATTGCAGAAGAGGGAGGCAGAAAGATTTCAAGAGCCAGGGAGGAGGTGCATGACCATATGGAAACAGAATCCTACAAGCTTCTGGAACTTGCTCAGATGAACCTACAGCAATGGTGTCAACATGTTCAAGACCCATGCACACCCAAGCAGACAAAAAACCAGCACTGAATTAGGGAAATGGGCAGCAGTCCCCAAACTTTGCTGAAGAAATATTGGCAGCTGATTATTGTTGGCTGAGGAAGATCTAACCTTCTTAAAATAAGGGACTCTGGATAGGCTGACTAGACCTCAGCAGATGAACTTTCACTGAGGAATGTCCAGGGACACTAACTTGACACAATAAGCCTTAAGACAAATGACAGAGTGTATGAATTCTGGAGGTGGGGGCTGTGGGAGAGTGCCAATGAGGAAGGGGGGATAAAAGTGATTAAGATTCATTTATTGAGATGTTCTGTATGAAATACACAAAAATTTAATATAAAAAAGAGAGACTGTAGAGTGCTTACCCCTAACTGGACACCTATATGAAAACTTTGCCAGCCATGGCTTAAAGATGATTGCAGAAGAGGGTTTGGAAAGTTTTTAAGAGCTAGAAGTGGTATATACCATAAGGAAACTGAGTTTTCTAGACAGCTAGGTAATTACTCATATGAATTCACAGCATGCAACAAGACCCAGGTAAGCTCAATCGATATAGTTCTTGATCCTTTTTGTGAGACAGATTTCCCTGTGTAACCCAGGCTACCTCAAATTAGTGATACTCCAATTCCAGCTCTCTGATTCTGGGATTACATCTCTGTGCCATCACACCTAGGTCAGTTCTTGATTTTAACTGAATTTTCTATTTCCTTTTAGAGTAATGTTTAGTACTTTCTAATTGTTAACAATTCTTAACTGTTGTATTTGGCTTCTGTGTAGCTTTATTTGGTTCTTTTGTGGGGATATTATTAAGGATTTTCTACTAAGTCACATCAAATGGCTCACAGCATTTGTTAGGGACACACAGGTTTTCTCTTTCAGTTTTGTTAGCATAATGGATAATGTTTACATATTTCATTGATGTTATGTCTTAGTTTATTGGTAAGTAACTGTCCTGTCCCCACATATTATCCTTTGAACGCATTGTTGGAACCGACTGACTAATATTTACTGTTTTTACATTTATATTCATGAATGCAGTTGTTTTCTGGTTGTGTTGAATAGATCGATTGCCACAGAAGAGACTGGAAAGATAATTAAAGGACTAGCATTGGAGAGTCATCAGGAACTGAAGTGCTCACAGCTGCATTTTATTCAACCTTTAAATAGCAGATAATTGCATTGCTTTCTGACCCAGTGATTCTCAAACTTGGGTATGAATAAGAATCATCTAGGAAAGTTGGGGAGGAAAAAAAAAAAGCAACAGAGGCCCAGACCTCGCTGCACTTCAGAGAGGGTGGGTCTCTGTGTTCTTTACTGGCTTTTCCAGGTGATTCTGACACATGAAACCATTTAAGGACTATTGTTCTCAAATGTTTACAGAGTTCCCAGTTGTTCTGCGAAGCCCCGACAGCTTTAATACCAAAGCCTGATTGAAGGAGAAAATGAGAGTTTTCTTTTAAAAAATCATTTCCCTTCTTAAAACTTTTGAGTAGTTTTGCTCTATTGAAACTCAAATAAATAAAACCCAAATTCCTTTATCCTATGAGGAGACATAGCATAGTATGCTGGGTTCACTTGATGTCATCTTTCTTTCCTAGCTTCAGTTGTGGGGAACTCAAATGTAACAAGCTCCATCTACTTTAGGGCCTCTGCTGTTTCTATCACCTGGACTCCCCTCCTTCAGATGGAGGTATGCACACTCCCTCCCAGCATCCCAAACAGGCAGCAAGTCTTTCCTCAGCTACTGCTCTCTCTTCTGCTCTGTCTGTGGAGTTGGTGGAATCATTCACCCTGTCTTGTCTTTATCTGATATGTATAAAACTCAAGGTAGAAGCAAGAAGGCCATTCACCCCCTCTACCCAGTGCGGCCTTCCTTCCCAAGTAGCCCCCATGAACACAAATACCTGCCCCTTTCTGCCCCTTTGTATTGCTGCCTGCTATTTTCTTGTTTAATCTCTCTCTCCTCTCTCTCTCTCTTTCTCTCTCTCCCCCCCCCATAATATCACAAGCAAAACAGCAAGGAGCTCATCTTCTTTATCACTGAGAATTCAGCACTAGAGAGGGACCTGACACCTGGTACAAACTTATCATCCACTAATGAGTCCACAGTTTCTGAAAGACACAACTTGGTCTGATTTACACCCATCAGTCCAGAGCCAGGTATAACATGGACTTGATAAAGAAGTGAATGCCTGTCGATCTTTCCTCAGCTTCAGAAAGAATTCATAATAAAGGATTGTTGGCTTATAATATTTCTTTGAAAGGTTATGGAGAATTCTCAAAAAAAGAGGTAAGCCGACCTGAGGAAGAAGGATCCATTAGGAAGGGAATTCTAATCGTAACACCTTCTACCAAGGGTGTGACTGCCTGAAAAATGTAACAGCATGGAGAATCTTATACCCGAATGAGCTATAAATGGTCACTGGTACAGACACTCTGCCTTCAGACTGTTATTAGCCTTACTTTATAGATAGAGTTTGTTAGTAACAAAGTAAAAGATGAACTTGGAATAAGAAAGGGGGGGGATGAGAAAAAATACACAAAGTAACTGGAGTAATTTGGTCAAACTCTTGGGAGAGAGAAGAGTCTAAAGAAGCCTATTGTTAGAACTTAGAAGCACATTCCAGCATGTATTAAGGCAAAAAGTATATAAAGGTTGCCCAAAGTATTGTTTGTTATTTTTATTGCATTTTTGCAAATTTCATATAATACATTGTGATCATATTTAGATCCCCTCCTGTGTCTATATACACCCCCTCTTTCTATACCCTCCCCAAATATATATATATATATATATATATATATATATATATATATATATATATGCCAACAGTGTCAGGTTCATGTCCCCAAATGGCTCCTGTGGGGGCTCATCCCCTGGAGCCTGATCAACCTACTAAGAGTCCACCCTTAAACGAGACTGAATCTCCCCTTCCCAGGAATCACTGGTTGCCATTCCTCGGGTATCAAGTTGATTTCTAATATTCTATTGTTATACCCGTAGGTTAATACATCTCTCAGCTCTCATCAGAGAAGCTTCTTTATGCACTAGATGGTGGTTAACACAGAGAAGCACAACTGGCCAATGTGCAGAGAATAAAAGGCTGCACGCTGTTTATCCCTGAATAGGACGCCTATATATTCTTCTGCTTCCCGAGGTTTAGGAATCTTTGCATAAGAGGGGGCAGAAAGATTGTAAGAGCTAAAGGAGGTAGAAGACCAAAATGAAACACAGTTTTCCAGGTCGCTGGTGGGTTATCCATATGACCATTCATATTCATATGTCACAGCAATGGTGACAGCAGGGACAAGTCCTACATAAGCTCAAATAGTGTGTGTGTGTGTGTGTGTGTGTGTGTGTGTGTGTGTGTGTGTATGTGTCCAGTTGTTCTGGTCATGTCTCATGAGGTGATGTAGCTCCAAGGAGTGGGGGATGCGACCGTAAGGAAGGAGGACAGAAAGATGGAGAGAACGAGTCTTTGTAATCATAGAGGCTACTTGGGAAGGAAGATCACGCTGAGTAGAAGGAGTGAGTGGCCTTCTTGTTTCTACCTTGAGTTTTATACATGTCAGATAAAGATGACAGGGGAAATGATTCCACCAACTCCACAGACAGAGAAGAAGACACAGAAGAAGCAGGTAGAGTACAGAGCTGTCTTCCAGCTCGGCCCTGCCACCAACTACTTCATGGACTGGTGCCTTCTCAAGATGTGCTATCAAATAGAGAAAAGGGAGGGGTAGCAGTGTCAATCGCTTTCAACTCAGACTTCCAAGTCTAAACTGTTCAGTGCTCATTCAGGTGATTGCTGAGAGGTTCAGGGAAGACATTACTCAAAGGGATGTACTCTCAAAAGAAAAAATTAGTAATTTAGTCTTCTAAAAAGCAACCTTTTTAGCATGGAAAAATAATTCCAGCTCACAGCCTCCATAGCTCACCAGGGAGGAAACTCATCCTTGTGCAGCTTTACTCTTAATTAATTTAAGCAGCTGTCTGTTGTCTTCAAAAATTCATCTCCTGGGAGAGTGGGGAAGTTGATATCTTCAATCATATTTTTTCCTCTATGGGACACATAAGATTTACTCAGCTGAGGGCCAGAATCTCCAGGGAACAAACCTGGGATCCTTGAAGAGCAGCAATCTTACAAGGTGGGTGATGGCAGGAAAACACTAGTTTGGGTGTCAAAGGAAAGAAAGGAAGCTTTGGAAGCAAGCCAGAGGAATACAAGTCCAGAGTCTGTTCTGAAAAGTTCAACCCCAACTACTAATGTCTTTCTTCACAGTGCAAGTGAATGAAGCTGTGGAGAATCATAACATGACTTAAGACAATACGTATTCAGAACATTACCCTAGACTTTCAGTAACAGATATTTAAAGAACGTAAAGGAGAGAGAGGGGGGTACTGGTAGAGGAAACGGTGGTGCTGGGAAAATTCCCTCTTCCCTGAACATATCTAGAAAAACTTTCATCAAAAATTGAAAATTTTCAGGACTAGAAAGGTAGCTCAGTGCTTGAGAGCACTGGCTGCTTCTGCAGAGGACCCAGACTGGACTCCCATGATGGCTAACAACTGTCCATAACTCCAGTTCCAAAGGATCCAGCACCCTCTTCTAACTTCCTCGGGTATAGCACGATACAGGTACACTTACATACATGCAGGCAAGACAGTCATACACATAAAACTTAAAAACTAATAATAAAATATTTTTAAAAGTAGGAATTTTCATTACTCTTGAGAATTTCACGGATGTATACAATGAAATGCCGACATAGCTGCCCGTGTCCCCCCTCCAACTCCCTTTCGTATCCCCCCAACAAGTCCCCCACCCAACATCCTGTCTTTTTTTTTTGGATAGCCCACTAAGTTCAATCAGTGCTGTCCACACATGCACTACTAAGACTCCCAATGAGCTGGGCCGAGGTCCCTCCCTACACTCCTCGCTCTGAGAACCAGAACAAGCACTGTTGGTCTGTGCTAAGACTGGTGTTGATGCAGGTAACACAGTTCTCACCTCAAAGAGAGCAAGATGGCTTATCCTGGAGACAAATATGAGTGATCGTTGTCTGGGAACATAGACTTCTGTTACCCCAAATACTGCATTTGAACATGGTAACAGTTTCATGAAGCTTTACAAAGAAAGTCATTAGAAACATCAGCTAGGCAGGTCACAGCAAGGCTGGAAACCTCTGTTACAGGCCTCAGATGGTATCTGGTGACATTCTTGGTCTTGGGGTTGGTAGAAGCTAGGAGTCTATTTGAACATTCCAAAAAGGCTTACCTAATATTCACAAAGATGTTAGGGAAACAGAGGTGGGCCAAAAAATGTCTATTTAAGGGCTAAGATAGCCCAAGATAATTTGCTTCCAGACCTGCAACATTCCCACTCACTAAAATCATTAAAATTCTAATTAGTCTATCAGCCTTGTAGAATATTTATCAGGGGCAAAGATGCAACTTTTTTCTGAGAACTTCGGTGTATAGCTTGAATGCAGAACATCTCCAACTTGGGAAAAACTAAGTCAGAACCATGCAAGTTTCCACGAAGTGGACATATGATTCTAACCAGAGCCTGGAGAGGACTGTGTAGCCAGGCCTAGCACCCATTCTTATCCCTACAAAGAACTTCAGAGAGGCAGACCTGGTACCCACACCCTGCCTGTGAGGAACTGCACAAAGACAGGCCCAATACCCAAATCCCACTAGTGTGAGAGACCACACCGAGACAAACCTGGCCCCATGCCTAGGCAAGGGACAGTATAAAGACTACGGCCTCAACCAGTTCTGTTTCCTTCATGTTTAAACTTCTCTTATTTCATATCTAATTTCACTTTGCTGAACCAGCTTTATCCTATCTTCTTTATCCCCTCAAACCTTTCTTTTAGCTTTCCCAAAGAAAACAGATTGTCCTAGAACTGGGGCCCTCACTGCCTTAGCCTTCCAAGTGTTGACGCCGTTTTATTCTGTCTGATTGCAGCTCTTCCCTCGTTCTCTTTGCATTCTATCTTTAGTTGAAGCTGCCTTCTTGCCTCCCTTAGTCTTATTGTTCCATTTCTGTGATGTTTGGTCTTAAATGTCAGTTTGTCACAACTTAGAATCACCTGAGCAGGGAGCCTCAGTTGAGGGATAGTCTTGATTGTCTTAACTCGTGTGGGAAGACCCACCACAGCTGTGCGCAGCACCATCTGGCAGCAGCCCAGATACCAAACGGCATGGACGAAGGGCATGGAAGTGCCTTTTACTCACTTGGACTTTTCTCTTGCTGCTGAGTTGACTTACCTTGCTGCTGCTGCTGCTGCTACTGATGATGATGATGATGATGATGGTGATGATGATTCATCACCGATAGTAGAACCATCATTCTAGTCTTCCAATGTGGACTGAGGACCAGGCTCTCCATAAAACCCCTGGGTCTTCAGCACCAGACTGGGGGGACTGGGGCTGCTGAGACACATAGCCTTGTGGTGTGAGTAACTACGGGACTGTCAGCCTCTTCTGTATGAAATACCCACAGGATGCCAACTCCAGCTGCTGAGCCACTCAGGCTTAAGGACTGAGCAACTACCAGGATCTCAGCCTCTCAGGACTAAAACAGCTGATTTATGACTATTTTGACAACATGTGTAAGCCAATTTAATAAATTCTTAGCAATCTGTCTGTCTGTCATCTATCCGTTCTGTAACTCCAGGGAACTCTGAGGACTAACACAGCTTTCATTTACTTTTCCCTCTTCTACTTTATCTCTGCTGCTCTAATATTAATTGCTGGTCTTACTTTTTATTTTCTTACCATTCTTACCCTTAGCAAATAATATCTTCATACATACCATACTGTCCTTACTCTTTTTCTCCCTAACAGTTGCTGGAGTTGAAGAGTAATTGTATTTAATTGGCTACCACTGTGTTTTCACAGTGGACCTAGCCATCAGTTTCGGTTGTTTCCAAAGACAGCATTCTACCCCAGTGTAGTGGGGCAGATTGAGCCTGGTGTCCTGAGTATGTGGGTTGAGAGTTTAGCTATTGACTTATCTCGAGCCCAGTGAGAAGAAATGACATCTCCACCCTACTGCAACATAGTCCTATTTGAACATTGCAAATATATCCATTGAAAGAATATGGGAAATTAAGCAAAGAAATTTGACCAACAATCTAATCCCAGATGTACAAAAACAGAGGAAACAAATAAATCAGGGCAACATGGTTCTTCTGAGAATTATTAATTCCACAGTAATGGACTTGGTTTCTCATCACTGCTTATAAAAAAATGTAAGGGAAATTACTTGAAGACAGAATTACTAACCATGAAGCAACTAGAACTTAATATTTGTGAAATTCTCAGCATATCCATATCGCAAAATGTGATAAAGCATGTTTGAAGCGAATGCTAAGCATGTGGCTCAGAGACAATTTGTCAAGCAGATTCTCATTGGTAGGAATCTGTTTTCCATCGTCTTCTCACTCCATCAGGAAAGCTTCCAGTTTGAATTGAAGGAATGATGAAAAGAAGGGAGGAAGAAAGGCTTTCATGTCAGAGAACACAGACCTTCTCCAGCTGCAACAGTGCTCTGTTTTTCAAGACAGGGGAAGGACTGTCCTGAAGGCCATCTAAAGAGTACCAGAACTGCGTCCTCCATATGCAGGAGGCGGTACACTGTATGATTTGTGACAGATCAAGCAAACTCTCTTCAAAGCCACAGACAGAAGGCTGCCCAAAGTCTTAGGAGCTTGACACTGCCCAGCTAAACCCTGGCTGTTGGACCTTCACCTGCCAAAGCTTTGGGGGTTGGACTGCCTCAGTGGGCCTGGAGGGTAGAGTATCAATCCAAAGAGTATTGTTCCTTAGACATATAGTTTAATGTTTTTGCTGTGTTAAGCTTCAGGCCGACCTGGGACTCATCACTCCTTTCTTGTCTGTTTCTCCTTGTGGAATACAAATGTCTAATGTGTTTGTCCCCAGCATTGTATTTGGGGACTGCATCACTAGTTTTGTTTCACAGATTCACAGCCAAAGAGGAACTTGGCTTTTTGATTAATTGTATACTGAGACCCACCTCTGACTGACTTATATGGTATTTAGATAAGAATTTGATCTTTAGATTTCAGCGTTGACAGAGTAACTCAATTAAGACTTTTTAGAACTGTTAGAACAAAATGAATATCTTTTGGATGTGAAAAGGACATGAATTTGGCTGCTGGGAGTGAGATGCTATTGAATAAATACTTATTTGCCCCAAAAATATATATGTTGACATTTAATCTTGAATATGATGATATTTGAAGGTGAACCCTTGAGAGTTAATTAATTTATAATGGTAGAACCTTAATAAATGGTTCTAGTGTCTTTATAGAAAGAAACAAGAACAAGTTCCCTCTCTCTATTCTTCCTCCACGTGAGGTTGCAAGAAGTTGGAACACTCGAGTCTGAAAGAGAAAGCTCACAAGAATCCAACCATGTCATAAGAATCAAGAACCTTAATCTTGGACTTTCAGGCTCCTGAACTCTGAGAAATAAATTTCTGTTGTTAATGAACTACACAGTCTATGGTATTTGTTATAGATGTCTGAATATACTTCAACAAACCTTAACAAGCAATGGGGAGAAAATCCCACTAGAGTCAATGTCCTTATGGTGGTCTGAAGGAAAATGCCCCCATAGGCTCAAGTATTTGAACACTCTGTTCCCAACTGGTGTTTGGGAGAACATGAACTATTTAGATGTAGTACTGTTGTAGGAAGTGTGTCACTAGGTGTAGGTTTGGAGAGCTCATAGCTTCCCACACACACTTGCAGTGTGCTCTCACTGTTCTGTGTTTGTGGTTGAAGATGTGATCTCAGCTTCCTGGCCCTTCCACCATGCCTGGCCCTGGCTGCCATGCCTCCTACTGTAACGGACTCTCCCTCTGAATCCACAAGTCAAAAATAAACTCTTTCTTCTGTTAGTTGCTTTTGGTCATGATATTTTACCACGGCAACAGAAGCATAACTACTACAGAAGTTGATACCTGAGAGTGACCTGCAGCTGTGAAGAACCAGAGCATGTTGGGTTGGTTTGGTTTTTTTTTTTTTTTGCTGTTTGGATTTTTTTTTTTTTTTTGGAGGAAAATGGAAGACTTTGGAACTTTGGACTAGAAAAGCACAGCCAGCACTTAGCACGCTGTCCTAATACAAGCCTGGAAGACAATGGTGCTGAGAGCAATGAGGCTATCTCGGGCTAGTAGGGAATGCTCATTCTAAAAAAAATCCAAAAATAAAAGAAAGATTAGAAAAAGAAAACATGCTGGACATGGTGGCTCATGCTTTTAATCCCAGCACTCGGGAGGCAGAGGCAGGTGAATCTCGGTGAGATCAAGGCCAGCTTGGTCTCCAGATCGAGTTCTAGGACTGCTAGGGCTACAAGAAGACCCTATTTCAAAAAAGCCAGAAGAGAAAAAAAGAAACTATGAAGTTGCTTTCTAAAAATCCTACTTACATTCCCAATAGCAATGAGAACAGCAACTCCAGGGCTCTTTCTAATAGCTGATAGTATTGATAATATTTTGGATTTTTCTGCTATGCTCTACTTTTTTAACGTCTTATTTGAGGTTGCATTTTTTGAGTGACTTTGAGCCCCATTCATTCCTGCATCCCTAGTGTCTAGTGTCTAGTAGTGTCACAATATGAAACAAATGCTATTTCTTATCAGAATTTCCAAATACAATTGCAAGAGCAAAAGACATTTGCTAGATGATGTGCCAGGAGGTATATTAGTCACTTTACATTCATGACCTCATTAATTCCCTCAACTGCTCTCAAAAGTATTCTTTTTTTTTCTTTCCCATATTGTAATGAAGACACAGAAGCTCTGAAAGATTAAGTAAATCCTCAAGGTCATGTAGATAATAGGACAATATAAAAATCGCAGTCCAAGTCTGACTCCAGAAATGGAGTCCCATTTCGCCCTATCACCCAGATCTTGATGGAGCACTTTCTCTGTGCGCAGAGCTTCGGGAGGTCTCGACAGCATTAACACTGTACCTATTTCAGGCAGACAGGAGGAGTTGACGAAGCACAGAGAATCAGCAGAGTGACATCTGCCATTCTACCTACTGATGTATACCTCAGCAAACTATTTCTCCTGTTACACACTGGAACCCAAGGCAGCTCTTTGGGCAGGCAAGACAAGGCTGAGGAGAACACTATCCATCCTTGATGTGAGGATTTAGAACCTGACTCACAGAGGAAGGAAAGAACTACCTACCAAAGGACACACAGCCAGCAGATGAAAAAGTTGCTAAGTGTCCAAGAGGAGGCCTGGGCACAAAGACGATTAAAATACCTCAGGCAGGTATCTGCAGGCTGAGCACACACAGAAGGGTCTGCAAGAGGTAAGACTTGACTAGAGTGGAGGATAGGGTAGGCTTTGGGGTGGGGATTGGCAAAGGAACTCAGGGAATCATTTGATGCTTCAAATATCAACACCAAAAGAAGTATTTCTCTGGAGTGCATGAAGAAAACGACTTCAAGCACAGAGTGCTCCTTACACAAAAGAGACTTCATGTTCTGCTCTGTCACAAGTGTAGTGATCCCTCTCCTTCCTCCAGTAAACAAAATCCCATAGCCATGCCTGGTGGTCCAGTCCTATAATTACAGCTACTCAGGAGGTTGAGACAAGAGGGTGGTAAGTTCAAGGTCTGCCTCTGCTGTAGCATGAGTTCAAGGACGACCTGGGAAATTCAATGAGACCATGCCTCAAAATAAAAAGTAAAATGGGAGCTAGGATAGAACCCAGTGGTTAAGCACTTTCTAGCTGTGATAAGTGTGCTGGATAGCTTTGGTTGTCAACTTGACACACCTCGGAAGAGGGAGGCTCAGTTGTGGAAATGTCCTCTATTGGACTGACCAGTTGACATGTCTCTGAGGCATTTTCTTCATTGTTGAGTGATGTGTAGGGCCCAGCTCACTGTAGGTGGTGCCACCCCTGGGCAGGTAATCCTGGGCTATATAAGAACATAGACTGGGCACAGGCCAGAGGAGCAAGCCTGTAAGCTTGCTCTGTAAGAAAGCCTGTAAGTGTTCCTCTGAAGTCTCCGCTTTAGGCCCTGTCTCCAGGTTTCTGCTCTGAGTTCCTGGTCTGGCTTCCCACGATAAAGGATCGTATTGCAGATGAACTAAACCCTTTCCTCCCCAACTTGTTTTTGGTCAGATTGTTTTATCACAGCAGTATAAAGTAACTGGGTACTAACATACTCTAGGCCCTAGGTCCAAACTTCGGCACCACAAAAAAATAAAAATAAAAACAAATAAAGATCCTGGAGCCTGCTCTGGTTTTTCATACAAGGAAGCTCAGAAGGCAAAACAGAATAAACTATGGTGAGATAACCCTCTGGGGTACAAATCTTACTCTTCTTTCTGTCTTTCCACCCCACCTGTCTCCACCCCTGCCAGCATATTCAGAGCACTCAATAGTTTACATGATGCGTTTCTGGCCATAGGTAAGTAGAATTTATCTGAAAACCTGAAACACACAGAAGGGTCTGTATAAAGCCTGTATTTTAGCCATCCCAAACATACTGTTAAAACCCAATTTTTGATCAAAGTCCCTTCAAGGGGACTTCTGTTAGAGAATGAATGCAAAATGATAAAATCGAAATCAACTTAGACACATAGTTATTTGGAATTGGGAATAAAACTTTCATATATGATAAAATGTTCAAAACAGTCAGGTACCATAAATATATAAAATCTAAAAAGCAAAGTGCTCTTCTTATTTGTAATTATCTGCTTAAAACACTGTAAGCTTTCTACATTGGATGCCTGACTACCCTTTGATCCTCTTCTGACAAGACAAAGATTTGCTAGACCTACCCATGTAGAAACAATGAAAACTAATTTAGTCTTTCTTGTACAATGATTGATTAAAAATTGGGTTTTAACAGTATGTTTGGGATGGCTAAAACATTAGGCTTTATACTCAGACACACCTGCTAGGTATAGGACTGCAAGACCAATAGCCTCTCCCCAAGCTGTGTTTGGTCCCAGTTTTGACTTGGATGTACACAGCAATATAAGCTTCTGAATTCTTACTTCACACATTTCCCATCAAGCAATAAAAATGTGACAAACAATTATAAACAAAAGGGGTTGGAATGGTATATGAATGCTATTGACTACTTTGTTATCAGGAGAGAATTCTACTTGACTATTAAATGAGGACCAAATATCTCACTTAACATTTTGAATATCTCATGTTCCACCCACTGACACTTGATGCCTGGTGCCACAGGACTCCTTATAGTGATACAGGACCTCTGACCATAGACCTGGCTCCACTTGAGTCATACACCAAATAGTGGGAGGATCTCTGAAAATCCTTCCACCTCTACACCATAAAGCAGCAACTGAACCATCAGAAAGTGACTGAGACCATGCTAACATATTCCACTGCTCCCAAGCAGGTGCCTCCACATTATTTCTTCCCATCTCAGAAAGGCCTAGAGTCATTTCATATCTCTGGCCTGAGGAGAATGTGAGGGAGGATGGCAGAGTGAAAGGAGACCCTGTTTTGCAGCAGTTACACATGCAATCGCTTACAGGTTACTAAGATGAAGTTAGCAGAAAGATAGGGTCGTATGAATACGTGCTGAGGCTTCTACAACTATGTCTTTGTTGGTCTCCTGGCAAATCCCTCTTCTCTGGCCCCAGACACAATCCTGACTCTAAAAAGACCCCTAGAATACATATCTACAGCAGTGACTGACCCTCTGTTACTATAGGAAACATGGGCGCAGAAGACAGGTTTACACACATAGCCCTTGACTCTGATTGGACGAATGTCTTTTCATACATGACTTACCTATGCTTGAAATTTAGTTTCCTAGTCTGGTGAGATGTGTCTGTGGGTAACAGTGCTTGCCTCCAAGCATGATGACCTGAGTTTGATCCCTGTAATCCACATGTTAGAACGCAAGAACTGATTCCAGAAAGTTATCCTCTGAGCTCTACACTTGCGACTATGGCATGTAAAACACACACACACACACACACACACACACACACACACAAAACAAACACACACATAATATATAAATAAATGTAATAAACATTAAAGAGAAATTTAATTTCTTAATCTGTAAGATGAAAATCGTGGTACTTATTCCCTAAGGCCATGTCCAGCATAATGTTGATGGCTAACCCATTCCTGCAGTTGAAGCTGAAACAAGGGGATGTAATCACTGAGACCAGGCTCCCAGACTCGAAAACCCTCAGATGCTGTCAGGCCAGTAACTATGGTCCAATACCCCTATAAAAATAAGTCATGGAAGAATTGAAAGAAATAGTTACAGGCCATTTTTCACAAGCTGATCTGTGGCTCTATGAAGGTCAAAGAAGATTAAGGGCTCCTGGAAATTCAAAGGCTGATTACTTCAAATCCTATCCCGAGAGCCCAGGGAGTGGGTGCCCCACTGCTCAGTAGTTTGTGCACAGGTCAGGTTCTTTCAGATATGCATTTCAAGGAAAGCAGACTGAAAGGTTTCCTAGAAAGCTGGGACTTTATACAAGTCCACTGAAACCCAGAGGACTCTGTTCAGCCCTCAGAATCCGCTGGCCTCTTCTTAGTGGTGGTCTGATGGGGTACCCCCACCCTAGCTGCAAAGTAAGTCTTCTTTCAGTCTCCTGAGGCTGGAAGAACTCAGAGCAGCTGGAGGAGCTGGCGATCCTCTGACTTCTGATTCCCTACCCACTCCCTTTCTAAGCTCCGCTTAAGGTGAGGAGGTGAAGTGCCTACAGCTAACAAGAAACAAATTAGATGACACCTTAAATCTTGTTGTAGGTCAGGTGGGTAGTAATGTGAATGATGTGTGTTCAGGATGGTGATCCATCTTCTCTGTCTCCCAACTCCTCTGTCTTGGGAGAGAAAGGCAGATCTACTAAGAAAAGAGACCAAGACAGGGGTGGAATCGGGAAGGGATTAGCTTGCACTGACCCAGTTCAGATGTTTCTAGATGTCCTCTATGGTTTATAGTTCTTTTTTTATTTTGATCTACTTATTTTTATTTTATGTGTATGCATATTATGCCTGCATGTATGTGAGTGCACCTGTGTCCTGTAGGGCCCCCAGAGAACAAAAGAGGATTTCTGATCCCTTGGAACTGACTGGTTGTTATAGCTGGTTGTTAGCCACCATGCGGGTGCTGGGATTCGAACTCTGGTCTTTGGCAAGAGTATCCAGCATTCTTAAGTCATGAGCCATCTCTCCAGCCCCCTTATAATTCTTATAAGAAGGATCCTAATAACCAAAGAAGGACTCCCTCTCTCAACTGTCCCACCTCCAGGTACTGTGTGGTCATCCTCTGATGTGCCAGGCACATCTCATCTAATCCTCACCATCATTCAGCAAGGGAAGTGTTGGTGCAGGTAGGAAAACAGGCTCAGAAGTTATAAAGATTCGCCCTGATTAGACAGAGTGTGAGTTAATTCACAATGGGATGGGGATCTTGGATTCCCATAAGACTTTGGGAAGTCTTGAGCATATGCAGATGGCACACATAACCCATCTCAAACACGGCAACCATCCAGTGCTCTGGAGAAGGAGCACTGGAATCTAAGAAAAAGTGACTAGAACAATAGCCAGTAGTGACTTTGTACTGCTGATTCAGTGGTGATGGTTCAGCACTGGCCTTCCCAGCCTCATGACCACCAGGAAAATCTCAGCTGGTAAGCCCAAGGACCTGCTGAATCACACCTTAGGTATCTTCATACGTCTCTAAGGCCTCTGCCCTGAAAAGCATCTGCTCCATGTCTGTCATTTTGATCTCTCCCAAGAAATCCCAGCTTTTGCAGCTGCCCCTGAATCCACTGAGAGTTGATCTGAAGACCCCATTCCATCTTGCCTATCCCTCTGAAAATGGAGGTCTCACTTGCTTTGCTGAACAGTAAATTCATATGTGTCAAAGTCTTTGTTTCTCTTCCTCAGTTTGCCTACTTGAGTTCAAGCCTCTCCAAACCACAGTGCTATCAGATTACATCGACTAAAGCATAACCTTGGTATGTCAGTGCCAACCCATAATCCCTCAATAGGAATTTCTCCTTGCATATGGCCAGTTTCATTCTTCCAGCATTCACATCACTCTTGGGGGCCACATTAAGCCACTTCCCGGTCTCTGAGCAGAAAGTAGATCTCACACAGTTGGACTGCTCACCCTCATTTGTGATCCTGCTGAACAGAAAGCCAAGTCTGGGTGAGAACGGAGAGATGTGAAAGGAGAAAAGGAGATCTGAGTCTCCCTGGTGGGTGGCTCCCAGAATCCCTTTGGGAACCAGAGAGGTGAGCAGGTATGATAAGAACATCCAGAGTTTATCTTCCAAGGAAATAAGAAGCCACAGCCCAGGACAAAGATCTGGGCAAAGGCTGGGACACCGGAGCACATGGCTATGCCCCTCCCTGCATCCTGGCTCTTTACATAAACATCCTTACAGAAGAAGCAGTGACAGGGCCAGTGGGTGATGTGGCACTAGCCAGCTTTGGAGGCCCTGAGGAGTCCTTGAAGGAGATAGCAATTGTCAAAATCAGGATCGACACAGACTGAAGACCTGGTACACCCCAGAAGGTAAAATCAGCCAGAGATTGAAACTGATAGTTAAGACAGGGATAAGCGTTCTTAGCACAGCAAACGAAAAGGAAAATGAGACCTGAGTAATGGGAGAAGACTTCTCCCCAACTCCAGTTATCCAATGGTCCTTTCTACACGACTAAATAAATGTGCCAGCACATCTGGGCCACTGCCCTATCTGTACAGCAAGAGAAACACTCTCTTGCTTCCAGGAGTTCTACCAACACCAGTGTTCTCTTTTTCCCTCCTCTGATTCCAAATGGAAATAAGACCTGGGAAGTGGGGGCATTTTTAGGCTCCAGAGCACATTCCAAAGCTGACTTTGGAACAGACTCTATTTTAGCTAGTAAAAGTAAAGTAAGAAATGAAGGTGATCTGTGCCTGGGCTTCACCTGTTTCATTATTTGCTTTAAACACAGACAATATTTAATAGCACACACCATTTCTAAATCCTCCTGATATTTCCGGAGCTGAGAACTGCTGGAGGCTTCATGTAAAAACTTGGTCTAAATTGGTCTCCTTTGTAGGAGAAGGAGGGATGATGGAAGAGGAAACCTGGGAGGTGGTGGCCTTCGCCTCTGCTCTTTTCTGTCTGTAAATGTATAATTGCTATCCTTGGAGGCTAGAAAATGCAAAGGGGTCTGGACCAAAGAAGTGACAATGTCATCGCAGGCTGGAGCTGAACACTGCAGCCATAATGACCATAATTTAGTTTAGTTTCCATTTATTATTGCACAGGTTGTTAATTGGAGTAGACGAAAGAAAATTGCTGGGAGAAACAAAATTACACCAGGAAATGGGGAAATGAGTGAAATGACCAACAGTGAGGTTAAAATTACTACCAGCCAAGAATAGAGAAGAAAGAAGCAAAATATTTGAGAGTTTCAAAGGAGGCCCTGTGCTACCGACCTGTCTGTGTTCCCTCTGAGGGAGGAGGAGGCTCCAGTCTGAAAGGCCCTGAGAGTTCTCTAGAGAGGAGCTTGACAGGGTTGCAAAGCACTGAACCCTTCTTTCTGACAGCCCATCCCAGCCCAGGTCTGAGGGAAGCCAGGCACATGAGGATGCCTGCCCCTTGTACAGCAGTAGTCACTCATAATATAGAACATTCTGGAATCTTCCTGCATCAAGTAATAATTAAATCTAGCATAATCTATGACTTGAATCCGAAAGTAAACTTCATCCATAAAGTCTGTGGATGTGTAAATATTTCAGACTTGGAAGGTTGCTGGATTTCTGATGCCGTGAATCAGCTCTGTCACCGGAAGAGGAAGGGAGTCATGGGCAATGCATAAGCAGAGTGTGGCCGTCGATTTGTGAAAATAGGCAACAGGTTGCACTTGGCCCATGGATCCTAGTCAGCCAACCCTCCATTAAATAATAGCTAATCCTCTCTCAGCACCCTGCAATTTGCACACCTCCCTTTGTCACTGGGTCCTGTCTGTAATCTTTGAGGAGAAAGGGAAAAGATCAGTAGATTGCTCTGACAGACAAGTTGGGGCTCCCAGAAAACAAGTCCGTAGTACAATACAGTATAGTCTATGGGCAGCAAATTTCTGGGCAGGAGATCCCTGTGTCTCGGGCCCCGCTCACCCCTTGTCCCTGCCAATGACCTCTTCTTAAGCAGTGCCTACATCCGTTCCCTTCCCTGCTTACCTCATCCCTTCTGCCTTCCTCTGACTACACAGCTGCACAGACTCAGCTTTGAGCCTGTCACACTCTACTAAAAGCCCTTCAGTATCTCCCCATGGTCTTGAGCGGCTGCAGACCCAAGACTCTCCAGAAACCCAAACCCTATCTCAAGTCCTTACACAACTTCTGCTAGGCCCCATGGAGGTCTAAAGGGTTTAAAAATTCCTCCAGGAATTAAGGAAACCCAGGTTCTAAGCCTGGCTCTACCAGGGCCTGGTGCCCTCTTCTGGCCAGTCAGCTCTTTGACATTCTTCTGAATTGTCTAGCTGTAGGATGCCTTGTGACTCCATCCCACTCTGGGCTGGCAGGACTATCTAGATTTTGAAAGGTCCCACAAAGTAGTGTCTTCCTCTACCCGTTATCTGCAAACTTGATTCATTAAGGCAGAAATTCTCTTGTTAACCTTTTTACCCCCAAGCAGTAGTTGGTGCCTGATGCAGAGCAGAGGGGCAATGAATGAATGAATGACCAAATAATTAGTGAAATTCTTTTGATGAGGAAGTTGAAGAGTTTGGAAATATGATTTTTTCTAATAAATAAATAAACAAATATTCTTATTTTGTGGCAAAATATCTAACAACAAGGAAAGATTTATTCTGCCCATCATCTGAGGGCACTAGTCTGTATCTGGCAGGGAAGCCCTGACATCAAGGACCTGAGCTAACTGGTCACCCTGCATGTGTAGTCAGGAATCAGAGAGCTATGACTATGAATGTGCAGCTCTCTTTCTCCTTCTCATTCAGCCCAGGACCCCAGCCCATGGGATAGTGCCACCCATATTCAGCTGGGTCTCCCCACTTCAATTAATTCAGTCTAGAAACTCCTTCACAGGAATGCCCAGAGGTTTGTCTTCTGGGAGATTCTCGATGCTGTCAATTGACAATCAATATTAACCCTCACCTAGGGGTTACGCTGAGCGGAGAATACACTCCTTTGTTACAACATTAAAATTAGACAGCTCCCAGTTGTGCTGCTCCAGAATCTGTGCTTCTAATTATTTAGATTCCAGATGACAGAATTAGCATTCTGTAAGATCACCTGTTAAACTGCTGATGCTGCAGAGGCTGCAGGGGAGGAGGAGCGGCTCTTTGCATGGTTCAGTTCCCTCACACTGATGAGTTGGTGACAGCTGACTTAACAATAAACTCCCAGCCCAGAACCCCCACAGTCCAATTATTTCAGCCATATTCAAGCCTATTGGCACTGCACACTCAGAAGAATGAATAGCAAAACTATTAATGAGTTTTCCGTAAGATAGAAAAATAAAGACAATGTGTGACAAGGCATACTAACAAGGGGGCTCCCCAAAGTGCAGAGAGGAGACTTCACAAAATAACTAGAAGAACAGGGCTCTTTTAGTGCAGTCAGGGAAGGTGGGAAGAATTTCTGAGTTGTACTCAGTCATCTGCAAGTTATTTGCTTCCTAAGACTCAGTTTTCTCATCTGCACAATGGGCATGGACATCTCTATCCTCTTGCCTTGCTTTTTGAGAGGCTTAAATGAGGTGAACTGTGACTACTATAAACAATGATGGTTTATCCTATTTTTCATACTTCTGTTCAATCTGCAATTATTTTTCACTGAAGGGCAGCATGATCTTCCCTGTACAAAAACAATGCTTTGAGCACAGAGCCTTCTGTTTGAAATGAAACATAAATGCATTTGCTAGTATCAAGGCATAATTGGGGAAAGGCTAATGCATAACAATGAAATGTCATATGCTAATAGGAGCTCCTAAGGGACCTTGTATCGAAATCAGATTTCAAAGGAAAGGGCCCATTCTCCCCAATTAGCAAAGACTGATCAATTTCTAAATATTCTCTTCTCCCAAAGTAAATATCAGAATCTCAATCACGTATTTTTCCAAAATTCTTGAAGCATTCAAATTAGACAAATCAATCCAGGGAGTTCTAATTGACTGCCAACATTACACTGGGCACTGTGTTGAGAGCTAAAAATACATGTGGCATGATCCTGAGCTCATAGACCAACAGGCAGTGATTGAGAAAATAAAGCAGTCCTCCTGTGTGAGAGAAGCTAATGCTGAGGTCTGAGCACAGTGCTGAAGGGTGCAGAGGAGGCTGACAGGGAAGTCATCCAAGCTTCACTTTGTGTAGTAGTTGTTCAAACCCTGGGGCACAGTGTCTACAATGTGGTTGGAGTGTCCCAGGTATGTTTCATTTTACTATCTAAAACCAAGGAGAACTTTAACCCCATCCTTCCACCCCCTGCTTAGAAATGCCTTTCCAACTTGGAGCACATGGTCTTATGTAAAGACATTCTTGGCTTCTCCTTCTAGACTGAGAAAGGGAGCTGCACTATAGCCCCAGCTGGCCTAGAACTCGCTAGGTCAACCAGACTGGCCTCTAACTCACAGAGATCTGCTTGCCTCTGCCTCCCAAGTGCTGGGATTAAGACATGTGCCTCGAGGCCCAGAAAGATGCGCTAATTCTTGACCGGTCAGCTCTGAGACTGACCTCACCCTGCTCTGTGCCATCTGCATTAGCTCCAATAATCCTCATGGAAAGACCATGAAACAGGAAAATTTGATATGCTCACAGAAGACCTGAAGCCCAGAAAGGGGCTTTCCCATCATGGCTCCTCCAGCAAACCATGATACATGGCCCCAAAGCCTGAGTCTTCGCAAACCTTGCACCCCCTCAGTAGATGGGGTGGGGTTAGCTTGCATTGGTTCCAAGAGACAGGCACAGTGACACAGAGATGAGACTGAAGGTCCAATGGTGTTGAAGGTAGAAGTCACTTCCTGACAAACTGACAAATAAAATTGTGCATAACTAGGCATCAAACATGATACTTTGATATATGCAAATGATATGAAATTATTACCACAATCAACTTAGTCACAGATCCACTACCTCACATGGTTACCTCTTTGAGTATGTGTAGGAATATTTAAGATACACTAAACAAACAAATTTCAAGTTCACAAGATAATATTGTAACCATAATAACCACACTGTAACTTATACCTCCAGAACTTACTCATCCTATAACTGAATGTTTGTGCCCTTTGACAATATCTGCCTTTTCTCTATCCACTTATCCCCTGCCAACTACAAATTCTACTCTCTCATTCTACGAGTAGAACATTTTTAGATTTGTATATGTGAGACGATACAGTGTTTGTGTTTCTTTGTCTTTATTTTACTTAGCTTAAAGTTATCCTGAAGGCTCATATATCCTGACAAAGAATATCTCCTGGACCAAATGCTAGACTCCTCTCAGCCTTCTTCTGGACTAAGCCTCTGATTTGCCTTTGACCTGCTCAGTCCAGCCTTAGCAAAGAATACTGCTAAACTATCTCTCCTATCCTTGACATCAGATTATCATCTTTCCCATTCTCCCTTCTGATTTTTAAATCCTAAGAATCCTGTTATCAGTTCAGTAATCACACTCTTACCTCCTGTGTCTCCTCTTAATAATTTCCCATTCACAAAAGTCTTAAAGTATTTTTTACCATTTTAACAGGTTTCAGAGAAATTTTCTTTAATATAGATACCTGCATTTCTAAGACTATTGAGCTGTACACATTTTTATGCACACAGTCATAATGTGCATAAAAATAAAATAAAGTATCAAAATAAACAAAAGTTGATATTATTACCTCCTAACAGACTCCAGTAATGTGAATTTCATTCAAACCTCCTTCCTTTTGTGCCTATCTTATTTTCCTAGCAGAAACTCTACTCTCATGGTATATAATGTACCATTAGTTTTAGTCTCATGCACATACCCTGTGGAAAATAAGTTTACTACTTAGAACAGTTCTTTTGTTCTTTCCTTTCTGATAGTCAAGCAAAGCATTCTCTGGTTTTTAAAGTCAGATACTTAATTTGCCACCTGCTTTAGGAGATTGTGTCAGACAAGGAAACAGTCTTTCCTCCCAGTCTGTCTTTCACCTTAGGATCCCCTAACACTTTCTATTCGGTGAATGAAGTCTCGTTCTTTTCCTAAGCTGCAGAAGTTTATAACATGAATGACTGTTGAAATTTACCAAATACTCTTATCTCTCTACAGGGATGATCATGTGATTTTTCTTCTTCAGTCTGTTAATAAGTAAATTGTGTTGATAAACATTTCATATGTTAAACCAACATATTTGTGAGATAAATGTTTTTGGTGAAGACACATTATCTATTTATATATTGATGAATTTGATTTATTCATATTTAAGGATTGTTGAATACATTGCTCATGAGAAATTTCAGTATGTAGCTGTTTGCTGGTAATGTCTTTAAGTGTGGGTAGCAGGATGATGTTCTAGTTTGCTCTCTGTATCTGTGACAAACATCATGACCAAAAACATCTTGGGGAGGAAGGCGCACATTTTATCTGACATGTTACAGTTCATCATTAAGGGACTCCAAGCAGGAGTATGAACAGAAACTGCAGAGGAACTCTCCTCACTGCCTTGCTTTCCCCTGGCTTGCTCAGCTAGCTTTTTCTATACATCCCAGACTCAGTTGCCCAGAGATGGTACCTCCCGCAGTGGGCTGGCCCTCCTACATCAATTAGCAATCAGAAAATGACCCACAGATGTACCCACAAGGCAACATATTGGAGATGATTCCTCAGCTGAGGTCCCATCTTTCCAAATGTGTCAAGTTGACAGTCAAGATTAACTTTCACAGGTGATGATGTTCCTATACAATTAGTTTGGAAAAATGCATCCACTCCTACTTGTTAGAAGAACTTTTATAGAATTGGTCTTATTTATTAAAATTTTGATAGTATCTACAGTGAAGCCTCTAGGGTCTTCGCATTTTAATCAGAGTTATTTTGAACTTCCTGTCAGCCAGTTCCCCGATCTGTGCCATACCTGCATTGGGTTCTGGTGACTGCTCTGTTTCTTGGTGTGTGTTGCTTTATCCTATACCTTATTAACTTTTTGCCATCAAAAGTAAAAATAATCAAACATGATGTACAGGAGAATAGAATCTGAGATAAGTTTTTACATAGAGAAATAGACAGGTTTTTTGGCTATTGGTCTTTAGTACTGGTTTGCATTAATCTACTCAGGTGTTAGGCTGGACTAGAAACATTGTTTCTGTAGTTACCTTGAATGTACAAAAGTCTTCAAATTCCTCCATGGCTAGCTTGTATCTTGGGTTTACCAGAGCAGTGTCTGCTTGATTATGAGTTTTGGTCTTCCCTGTGTGTTGTGTTCCAGAAAGGCCCCTTCTCTTATTCTTGGACCTCTCTTGGCCCCACTCAGTAATACTCTGCTACTGATATCAAAATCTTCTCTGGTTGCTTGTGAAGGTGAGGTGAGGAGGTGCCATCACTACCACTTATTATCATGGGTAGAGCTAGAACTTCATCTCAAGCCTGGGTGCCTTGCCCCTGGGTCCTTGGAGTTTGGTTTGGTAGGTTCCCTGCCAGTTTCCTGTCTGTTGGGACCACCATTTGATCTTTCTCTCCTCTGAGAGCAGTGGTCTTCCTCACTCGCTCCCTCCAGCCACAGCAGGAAATGTTCACCTGTGCCATGGTGAGTGACACCAATACCACAGCCTTGTAGACCAGGCATGCTGGGTCTGCCTGGTTTGTCAGGTCAGCCAGGTGAGTGCCCTCCAGGCAAGACAGGGTTCAGAGGATTAAAGAAAAAGCTTTCAGCAACTTCAGGGACCCCCCCCTTCTGGCCACATTTGGTCTGCACTCAGCCTTCGTCAGTATATTAGGTTTTAGCTGAACTCTCACCCACGTGTGTGTCAGTGAACACGAGGTCATGTATTTCCCACTGCAGGCACTGTCTCTCCATGGACTTTTCCTCTGGTTGCTACTTTTGCATCTTCTGATGGATTCAAAACCAGTCATGAATTTGAAATAAGTTCAGCTTTTTTCCATTACAAGCTGGTGAGATACTGCTCCAAGCTCCATCCATTCTTGAATGGAAGCTAGGTTTAGAATATTTTTAATTTTAGTTCTTGAGGCTTAATCTGAATGAGCTAAAACCCCATCTTAACTGAAATGTCTTATTGAAATTCACATAATTCCTAAAACTTTTAAAAATAGTTTTAAAACTCTCATCATCCATGTAGCTCCAGAAAATGTCTTTTAAGCACTATCTGCACCTAATTATGGAATTTAAAGGAACTCTCACTTACACTCAACACACTCCAAACATTTCTTTACTCTTTAGACCCCTGTAACAATTATAATGAGATAATTTGAAGGGAGACAGGAAGAAAACTTCCTGTCTGGCGCCAAAGAATGGACTGTTCTGATGTGGAAACAGAGAGTTATTCTATTCTATTACATTTATTTTTGCCACTTTAATACTGAAAGTGGTTTTATTTTAGTTGTATAGAAGAAAGTCTAAGTCAAGGGAGAGAATAGTTTTTCTCATTAATTTGATACTGATGACAGTGTAGAACATGAAAAGATGAGATTTAACTAATAACCAGCTCTACATTAGAGGCATGACACATTTCACCAAGGAGTTACTGGGCCTTCATGCCAAAGAGACAGAATCACAGCAGATTGCTCCAGACAGATCCAGGGGCTGGTCAGACCACGGCAGCAAGAGAAGGTTGGGCCTGTTGGAGGGAGCTCTCCTGTAACC
Organism: Eospalax fontanierii; assembly: GCA_035773235.1. Taxonomy (NCBI): domain Eukaryota; kingdom Metazoa; phylum Chordata; class Mammalia; order Rodentia; family Spalacidae; genus Eospalax; species Eospalax fontanierii. Next base: position 47,290,217 of record CM069529.1, on the reverse strand, counting down.
AGGCAAGTGAAAGGGCTTTCTTGTGTGAATCTGCTGTGTGTGTGTGTATATATACACACACATACACACATACACAGAGGCCAGAGAACAGCTCCACCTGTCATTCCTCAGGCATCATCCACATTTTTTGGAGACAGGTTGTCTCATTGGTCTGGAAGTCACCATATAGGCTACAGTAGCTGCCCAGTGAGTCCCCAGGATCCACCTGTCTCTACCTCTCCACCAGAATGACGAGCGCGTACCACCATGCCTCGTTTTATGTGAGTTCTAGGGCTCAAACTCACATCCTCGTGCTTGCTTGATAAGCACTTTACCAACTGACTTATCCCCTTAGATTCACTTGAGGGGTTTTCAGATGTGAGAGTAGCTGAGGTACTTTCTAACACTGAATGAGTTGCACAGGAATCATGGAAGCAGGGGAAACTGAGGCAGGGACTGTGAAGTTCAGAAGAAGCAGTGAGAGCTGGCAATGAACAGGGCAAGACCAGGGGGACATGATGGAGAAGGGAAACTTACTTGCCTCACAGCGGAGGAGGACAGCACGGCTCCAGTGGGAGGCCTCAGCCCTGCCACTCACAGGGAAAGCAGTGGCTGAGGCAGGCAGGCAGCAGGTGGCACAGCTGTGGCTATGGAACAGAATACACACTCTGCCTGAAAACAGGCCTGAGTTGCCGTCCCAGCTCTGCTACCTACTCACTGTGTGGCATCAATAAGTGACCTAACTTCTCTGCCCTGAGCTCCTCACCGAGAGGATAGGGATTTTGTAAAGTAGCATTTTGTGAGGAGTAAGTTAGGAAACTTGTGCCAGATACTTATCATGAGCTCCGACTCACAGTGTGTAATCAATAACTGACTTGTGATTTCTGACATTTTCCAATGGCTACTGGAACCTTCTCTGTGCTGAGTACTCTGCCTAGCAATTGGGATTCAGTTGTGAGATAGGTGAGCAGGTCCCTGATGTCTTACTGGAGCTAAAAAGCTTCAAGTACTAGTGGAGACAAGATTGGCCCAGAGCCAGATGGGTAAGAGGACCCTGCAGTGGGAAGGGGAGGGCTGGAGAGGCCAAGAGGCCAAAGCCCTGTGTGCAGTTCCATTTTCGCACCATCCCAGTCTGGTGCTGTCCCTGCTCTTAAAGTTTTTTGTGTATGGACCACACCCAGCCTAGGCAGGAAACAGCTCCATCATTCTTTCCATCCCTTTCAAAGCTCAATGACCCTCTCAGTCAGCGCAGACTCCAGGCCTGCTCCCCAGGGACAGAATTGCTCTGCAGTGACACTAGGAAGCAAGGTGACATTCGAATCTGCTTTACACATCACTGGCTCCTCTTTCCTCCCTGCTGAAGATCCTTTGAAGTCTTGGTTCAAGTCAAGCATTATTCCAGTCTCATTACAGATTGGACTGTGGATGACCCAGCTCAACAACCACAGACAGTTACCAAGTGACCAGACTGTGTCTACTTTCGACTGAGTTGCAATAATATAGCTATTTCCTTATTCCTAAAACAACCCTTGTGTAAGTGGCCTTTTCTGGATTGAATCTGAAATGGGCCCCCCGAGGAGAAGCCAAGTCTCTGGGCATTGGATGAGTTTTCCCGAAGAACTGGTTGCATTAATGTGCATTCAGGAGCCTCTGCTGACTCTCTCTCTCTCTCTCTGCATCCTCCCCCACACATGGGCCTTTTCTGAATGTGGCTGCTTTCTTTTCTATTCTCAGCCTGCTGTGACATAGCCAAGGGGGTCCTTGTCAGATGCAAAGTTGTTTAAGCCAAATTAGCTTTATTTCTGGAAGAGGAAGAGGAGGAGGAGGAGGAGGAGGAGGAGGAAGGGAAGGAGGGAGAGGGGAGAAGAGGACGAGCAATGGGAGGGGAGAGAGTGAGGAGAGAAGGGAAGGAAAGGGAAAGAGCAAAGGAAAGGAAGACTCCCCAGAGGCCTTGTACTCCGGGCTTGGTGGCTTGGTCACTAGCCTGTGGAGTTACTGGCAGGTGGTGGATCTTTAGGAAGTTAGTTAGAGGAAGTGCATTATTAAAGAAAGGTATGTCCTTGTAGGGTATGTTAAGGCCCATACTCTTTCCTCTCTCTCTGCTTCTAGCTACTGTGAAGTGAGCAGATTGGCTCCACCACACCCCTACAACATGATGTTCTACCTCACCAAAAACCCAGAAGAAATGGAGTAGGTGCACTACAGGCCAAAACTTCTGAAAGCATGAGTCAAAATAAACCTTTCCTCCTTTGAAGTTGTTTCTCTCCGTTATTTTGTGGCAGTGACAGAACGCTGGCTAACACACCACATGTCTGTCTCTATTCCCCGGTCTGCTTAGATCTCCTGTTCACAGAAAACCTGAGCCCCACAGTGCTTGAGTTCTGTCCTGCTCACTAGGGCCTAGTTGGACAAGCCACTGCACCTCCCTCAATGAACTCCCTGACTGGAACAGTTGCTGGGGGAGTATGAGGCATGTGGAAGAAAGATTTGTCTAGGGGATACACACGAGAACCTCCTAACCTGACCAACTGGAGTAGGAGCTGGACAGAAGCCATCTTAAAGGAAGCTCCCTATGTGGACTAACTTTGTCTTTTGTCACTGTCGTCCTTGGGCCTTGCCTGCTGAGATCCCTCATATCTCATATAGCCTGAGCATCCTTGCCAATGCTCAGCAACCTCCCACTCCAAGGCTTTGGGCCCCTGATATGACCCCTCTGAACTCTGGCAAGGAAAGGAAGCATTTGCTGAACTGTGAGGGTCTTAGGGAAAGCCAAGCTTCCCCCAGGATGTTAGTACCACAGGCTTGTGCATCCAAAAAAGAATTATCACAGCTATTTTCTCTCTCTGAACAGGCACTAGATTGCCAGTCAATGGGGTAGAGCTGCCAGAAGGGTCTGACTGACCCCTGAGCTCTTGGGGTGTTGCTGTCAGATGATGGAGACTACTGTGCCTGCTGCTTCCAGCAAAGGAAGCACAGACCAGCCATGTACCCTTGCCTTCTGCAGCTGAGCCAAGGGAGCTTCCAGAGGGCCTTGTAAACAAGCTAGTGACAGCATGAGCCAGTCCAGCAGGTACCTAGGGAGCTGACAGAGGGAGAAGTCAACAAAGCAGAGCAAACCTTGTGCATGTCAAGTCCTAACATTCCACTGCAGGTGTCTGCTCTTGGCAAACCACATAGCTCATCCCAGCCAGAGCCTATACAGCTGGGGACCTTGAGGACCTGGGGACCTTAAGATCTGAATTTTAGCCCATCTTCAATTCTAACCTCTCTGGGTCTCATTAGTGTCATCTGTGAATTATCCCCAAATCTAGCTGTTTCCTGTCGCTTAGATTCTCTATGACTTGGATCCCATTTCAGCTCAGGAACTTTATCCTGGAACCATCTTAAGGGAATGCCAAACCAGAAAAATAGTCCTCCTTCTTCTAATTCTGCTCTGTTATAGATACTTTAAATGTCATTTTCTCTAACCAGACAACATCTGCTACAGGTCCATAATCTTCATCCAAAAGATGGAGCTTCAAATTCAGGGTTTTCCCAGGGTTTAAAAAGGAAATGGGATGTGAATGCCTGAATTCAGCCTCCCTGTGGTGGTAAGCGTCCCAGACTGCTCCATGCCCACCCCCCTATATTAGAACTACCTGCTGTCCCTCCCTCTGTCCCAGGGCTAGGCTCTCTGCCATCTAGTAGGAACCCAGACCTTTGCAGGCTGGCTGAAAGGGCCTGAATTGGGCCTCTGTCTCACCATCTTCTCAAATTGAGCTGTGCCTGCTGGTTAGCAGGGACCCAGACCTTAAGAGAAAGCCGGAGAGTACCTGACTGGTGACTGACTTGGGCCTCTGCAGGGAGACCTTCCCAAATCACATCATGTCCACCCCGTCCTTCGGAACCATCTGCAGTCCTTCCTACTGTTCTGAGCTCAGGTTTCCCTGTTGAATAGTAGAGACCAGCACGTTCCTCCTCCGTTTCCCTTTCTTGGACCTTGGCACTACCCATCTGAGGCTTCTGAAGTACTCCTAACTAGACAGGGCCACTTCACCCTCTGGGAGTGTTCCTGACTAGCCAAACTAGAGTCATCTAGTCCCTCGAATATAAAATCAAAAGAGAGTATCTGAAGCCTAAACCAACCAGTTTTTTATACCCTATCAGAAAACAACCAAAGTATAGAAATAACACAAACGGAATCAGACTTTAACTCAACAAAGGAAAGTCTCACACTGGAATCACAAACAATAATAGAAATCCTGACGCCAAAATGACAAGAACAAAAATAATAATATGAAAAAACAAAATAATATGTTCCCACCAAACACCACCAGTGAGAACCCCCTAGAGATAACACGGGACACAAATGTTTTTTAAATCATAAACATGATCAAAGAATTCAATAAATGTAAAGAACACACAAACAAACAAATCAAAGAACTAAAAGAAGATAGGAATAAACTGACTGAACTCACAAAAGAGATTGAAATATTGAAGAAAACTTAGGTTGAAATAAAGAAGGAAATGAAAAACTCAATAAGCCAATTTGAAACGACAGAAGTAAGTGTCACCAATAGAATGAATGAAATGGAGAACAGAATACCAAGACGACTGCTGAAGAACTGGACTACCCAAGCCGAGATTATGAATCTTTTTTTAAACACAGAAATACAATATGCAAGAAATGTGGGACAGACCAAATATACATCACAGCATAGAGGAAGGAGAGGAATCACAGGTTAATGGTATTGACCATTTCCCATAGTAAAAACACTAAACATGCAGAATAAATAGAGAATTTTGAAAGCTGAAAAAGAAAACAAGTCACATTTAAAGGAAAACCCATCTCAACTACAGCTGGCTTTTCAATGTTAATTATGAAATCCAGAACAACCTGGAACAAAGTATTCCCATTTCAAAATGACCAAAAATGCCAACCCAGAATACTTTACCCAGAGAAAATGTCTCTTATACTTGAAGGGGAAAGAAAAATCTTCCACAACAGAACTAGACTGAAAGAATTCATGGCTTCAAAACCAGCCCAAGTATTCTCAAAACCAGAGAATACTTGAAGCAATACAAAGAACTGAAGAAAGGAATAACTATACCCAAGGGACAACAGAAAGAAACTAAATGAAGGTATAATTGTGGAGCCACAAAAATAGACCAAGAATGAAAACAGAAATTAAAATGATAGAAAACAATACACATCTTTCAATAATAATTTTAAATATCAATGGACCGAACTCCCCAGTCAAAAGACACAGGCTACTTGAGTTCAACAGAATCCATCTTTCTATTGTCTGCAAGAAGCTTTTCTCACCTTCAAGGACAGGAACTGTCTTAAGGTGAAAGAATGAAAACAAATATTCCAAGCAAATGGCACAAAGCAGGGGTCACAATTTTAACATCTGACAAAATAAACTTCAAACTATAACTAATCAAAAGAGATAAAGAAGGTCACTTCATTCTGATCAAAGCAACTACTGACCAAGAAGATATTACAATCATGAACATATATGCACCAAACTTTGGTCCAAACAATTTCATAAAAACAATACTAAGGGACCTTAAGGCACAGATTAACCCTAACTTAATAATTGTAAGAGACAGCAATATCCCACTGTCTCCACCAGACAAGTCAGCCCGACAAAGAATAAACAGAGGAACATCTGATACCATACATCAAATGGACCTAAGAGACATCTACCAAATATTCCACCCAAGCACCAAGAATACACTTTCTATTCAGAACCCCATGGAAAGTTTTCAAAAACTAACCATATACTGGGTCACAAAACAATCCTGAACAAATACAAAAAAACTGAAATAATTCCATGCATCCTAACAGACCACAACACAATAAAGCTTAAAATCAACACCAGAAGAAGCCCTAGTAACTATAAGAACTTAGGGAGATTAAACAACACACTCCTGAATGATGAATAAGTCAAAGAAGATGTTAAGAAAGAAATAAAAGTATTCCTGAAACTAAATGAAAAGGATAATACGACACAACAAAACCTCTGGGACACTTTCAAAGCAGTCCTAAGAGGTAGCTTAAAGCTCTAGGTACCTACATTAAAAAGAATCAGAAAGAGCATGAGTAAATTATTTAACACTGCAACTCAAGATTTTGGAAAGGAGAGAACAAAAGAAGCCCAAATACAGCAGATGAGAAGAAATAACAAAAAATCAGAGAAGAATTTAATGAAAGAGAAACAAAGAAAACAATACAAAGAATCAATGACTCTAAGAACTGGTTCTTTGAATAGATAAACAAGAAAGATAGACAGACACTTAGCCCAACCAAAAGAAAGAAAGAGCAAATTCAAATCAACAAAGTCAGAGATGAAAGAGGAAACATCATAACAGACATCAAAAAGCTTCAGGACATTGTAAAGGAATACTTTAAAACACTATACTCTATTAAATTCAAAAATCTAAAAGAAATGGATGTATATCTAAAATCACTGGAATCACTAAAGTTGAACCAAGAAGAGATCAACAACTTAAACAGAGCCATAACATATGAGGAAATTGAAACAGTAACAAAAAACCTCCCAACTAAAAAAAGCCCAGGCCCAGATGGATTCACAGCAGAATTCTACCAGACAGTCAAAGAAGATCTAGATCCAAAACTACTTAAATTATTCAAAAAGATAAAAACAGGGGGAGAACTCCCAATTTCCTTCTATGAAGCCAGCATCACTCTAATACCAAAACCAGGTAAAGATAAACCAAAAAAGAAAACTAGAGTCCCATATCCTAAAAGAACATATATGCAAAAAATCCTCAACCAAATATTTGCAAACTATTTAGACACATATCAAAAAGATCATCCACCATGACCAAGTCAGCTTTATTCCAGAGATGCAGGAGTGGATCAATATATGTAAGTCAATAAATGTCATATACATGGACTCAAAGACAAAAAAATCACTCAATCACCTCAACAGATGCAGAAAGGGTCTTTGACAAAAATCAACATGCATTTATGTTAAAAGTTCTAGCAAGAATTGGACTGGAGGGAACATATTTCAACATAATTAAGGCTATATACAACTACATAGAGCCAACATCATTCTAAATGGAGAAAAATTGGAAGCATTCTCATTAAAATCAGGAACCAGACAAGGCTGTCCACTATCTCCACTCCTTTTCAATATAGCACTTGAAACTCTAGCTAAAGCAATAAGAAAAGGATAAAAAGAAGAGGTCAAATTATCCCTTTTTACAGATGACATGATACTACACCTAACAGATCCTTAAAAACTCTACCAGAAAACTCATAGAAATAATTCACACTTTCAGTAAAGTGACAGATTACAAAATTAATCTACCAAAATCAGTATCCTTTGTATATGCCAATAACAAGCAATTGGAGAAAAAGAGTACAAGGACACCCTCCCATTCACAATAGATTCAAAAGTAAAAATAAAAACAGCATGGTACTGACACAAAATAGACCCATGGACCAATGGACTATGAAATTGAAGAATCAAACATGAGTACACGCAATTTTAGCCACCTGATAATTTGACAAAGGGGCCAAGAATACTCACTAGAGTAAAGATAATATCTTCAGCAAATGGTATTGGCAAACCTGGATCTCCACCTGTAGAAGAATGAAAATACACCCATATCTTTCCCCTTGTACAAAAGTCAACTCTAAATGGGTCAAAGACCTCAATGTGAAACTCTGAAACTGTTAGAAAAAAAAAATTGGCACTGACCTACAGGATATATATATATATATATGAAAGAACTCTCTAAATTGGAAATCAGTTGCTCAGGAATTAAGATCAACAAGTGGGATCTCATTAAACTAAAAAGCTTCTGTACAGCAAAAGACAACCAAGAAGTGAAGAGAAAATCCACAGAGTGGGAGAAAATCTTCACCAGTGACACATCTGACAGAGGTTAACATCCAGAATATGTAAAGAATTCAAAAAACAATCAAGAAAACTAGTGATCCAATTAAAAGATGGGCTAAGGATCTAAGCATAGAGTTCTCAAAAGAAGAAATAAAGGTGGCTAAGAAACATAAAGTGTTCAGCATCATTAGTAGTTAAGGAGATGCAAATCAAAATCACTTTAAGATTTCATAATTCCCCAGTCAGACTGACTAAGATCAAGAGAACGAATGATATTAAATGCTGGAGAGAATGTGGGGAAAAGGGGAATGCTCATTCACTGCTGGTGGGATTGTAAACTCATGCAACCGCTATGGAAAGCAGCGTGGAGAACAAACACTAAAAATAAACCTACCATTTGACCCGGTTATACCACTCCTTGGCATATACCCGAAGGACTCACCTACTGCAAGGGACACGTGTACATCCATGTTTGTTGCTGCCCTTTTTACAATAGCTAAGAAATGGATGCAATCTAAGTTTTCTTCAACCTGTGAGTGGATGGTGAGAATGTGGTACATTTATACAATGGAGTTCTACTCAGCGGTAAGGAAAGACTAAATCATGACATTTGCAGGTAAATGGATGGAACTAGAAACTGTTCTGTAAGTGAAACAACACAGACTCAGAAAAACAAACCACAGAAGTTCACTCTCATTTCTAGATCCTAGTACCACATCCTCATATGTAAGTATCCTGATGAAACTGCAGGAACCAAGAAATGGAAAGGAACCAGGGAAGTAAAGGAAGAAGGAACCTGAGATAGAAGAACAGTAAGAGACAGGTGTTTCTAAGGGAGAAATAGGAAAAATGGGGGTATTCAAACGGGAGAGGGAGATAGAGGGTTATAGAGGGAACTATGCGGGTAAAGGGAAAGAAGGAGCTCAAGAACAGGGAGGCCACAGGAGACAGGTATTATCAAGGGAAAAATGGGGATCATCAGAATACTTTAACTGAGGATGGCATGGAGGGAGGGTTAGATAGGGCAAGAGAAATAATGCCTAACTAGTGTAAAAAAAAAAATAGAAGAAATCCTATTAATCCAAAAACCTGCTGAAAAATTACATATGTAGTATCTCTACATGACTACATAACAAGAAACAGTACCAGACAGGAGAAACCTTCCTTTGAGTTGTTGGTCAGGGTGGTCCAAGAGACTCCCAAAACAGGCTACTGCCACAGTCCTTGATTGCCTCCCAGATCTTGAAGACAGGACATACTTCAGATACAGGATTTGGAGCGATGGTACTATAACTGACCTGGAAGCCACCTCCCCTGAAGGCTACCTCTCACAGTTTTGGAGAATACCATGCAAGCTGCTAAAGGAGAACATCAATTGATGGTCCAGCCCCAGCCTTAAAGCCTAATAACCACATCAATAACTGGCACAACAAACTACATTTGGGTAATACTGGCACTTTTATCTTGGGGGTAATCAACAGCTGCCTAATTGGACTTAAAGCTCACTCAGTAGGAGGAAACTCATGTATGGCACTGTAAATCTAACCTGGTGAAGAGCCTGTATATATATATATATATATATATATATATATATATATATATATATCAGGATTTTCATCACCTATCAGTTGATACTACCCAGAGTGTCACTGTGAGATTTGTCTCAATCGGTGACTGATAGATAGCAGACACCAATTAAACCCAGATAAGTTTTATCATTTATACATCTTTCTAGAAATATTCTTTCCCAAGTTGGGTAGTTCACCCTCTGACCACTTTTTAAATGAGGTCTTCTCCATTAAGACTTCTCTTCCCCTAACTTACAATGCTCTCCTTCTGTGAGTCTATAAGGTCCTGGTCACTTGCGATGGTGGCTGTGGACTTGTTTTATTGCCTTTACTGGCTATAAGCATCTGGGGCGTCGGCAGGGGGTGGGGGGCTGCAAACCTTGTCTTTCCCTCTGGAACTCAGCACAGAAACTGACACGTAAAATATCCTCAGCAAATAGATTCTGGTACATAAATTTGTGAGCAAAAAAAGAGGACTTCCCATTCAGTGATAGAAGGAAGCAATGAATACAGGCCCCTCAGCATCTCTTTATTCAGTGGGACCGTGATGTGCGAGGACCACACCCACGTGCTTTCCTCAACCCTGGCAGTTTACAACAGAAGTGGGTACTAGGGAGACAACAGATGTTTTCAGAACAATCAGGGCCTGGAGAGCAGACTTAATGGTATCCATTTGTCAATTCGGAATCCCTAAATACTTCTGCATCTCTTCCCCAAAATAGCCAGTACTGGAGGTTGGCATCATGTGGCTATCATCGCCTAATTTTGCTTCCATCCTTCACTAAGATATATCCTCATCTCCATCCCAAACCTTCCCCGTCTGCTCTGCCTCTGGAACACATGACCAACTTTCCAACCACTGGTGTTCACAGGCCACCTCTGAGTCTTGACACTAACCCACACTCATCCGCTAAGGCATAAGTCCAGTTCGCATTTATATTTTATATGGAGTAGGCACAGTCATTCATAGTATGTTTATTTTTTCTAATGAATCATACTTTAAAAACTAATTGTATAGTAATTCAATATAGAAATCAATGTTAACATTCAAGGAAATTTGAGTTTTTACATTTCAAATTATGTGCATATTTTGATACAAGGATGTCTGACGAAGTAGTTAATAAAAGACATTTAAGTATAAAGCTAATTTAAAATTCTGAACAAGAAGAAAAATGGAAATTTAAACTCAGTGAGAAAAAGGAGCAAAATAGATTGCAACTATCATCAAACAAAATCCATCCATAGGCTGGGGTTATAGTTCAGTGGTACCAGCCTAGCCTTCTCAGCCTTTCCTGGTTTCAACGCCAAGCACTGCAGAACAAATAATCAATTCATAAACTATTATGCTTTCTGTATGGTCATTTTTTTAATGAATGATAGTGGTTATGAAGTCACTAAGGTTTTTTACATTACATTAAAAAAAGAGGGGGGACATTGTAATTTCATGTCAGTAGTTTACAGTAAGCCAGAAATAATGACATTTGAGGCTCTTGGGTAAGCATGGTAATAATGCATAGACATTGACTTAAAGAAGGAGGTACGTTAGTTTCAAAATGTGCTTTCTTTTTCTGGTTTTTACACTTTAATGAACAAATGATTTGCTAAAATCTGAACAAGGAAAGATAACAAGGATAATGCTAAGCATGGAACAGAAAGTCAAAAAAATTAATATAGCACATGTAAAGAGCAAAAGAGGACAGAACTCAGGGCCCAAATTCCAGCCCTAGCACCATATGACCTTGTAGAAATTCCCTTCCTCTCAGATCCTCAGTTCGCTCTGAAACCAGGGAAATGGATGGGAGGTTTTGTAAGACTCTGTAATTTTAAAATATTTCTCCAGGGGCTGGAGAGATGGGGCAGTAGTTAAGAGCACTGGCTACTCTTCCAAAGGACCTGGATTCAGTTCCCAACACCCACTGAAGGTTAATAACTATCCATAACTCCAGTTCCAGGGGATCCAACACTGTCTTCTGGTGCACCTAGCAGATAGAGGCAAAATACTCATAGACATAAAATAAAAACAATTTGTTGCTGTTGTTTTTAATGAAAATAATACAGGCTATTATTACCCCTCAGAACCTGAAGGTAAGACCCTACAGCTGAAGACAAGACATACTTCAAACACAAGACTTGGAGCAATGGGGCTGGAATTGACCTGGAAGCCTTCTCCCTGAAGACTAGCTCTCATAGTTCTATAAGATACTACACAAGCCGCTAAGGAAGAAAATCAATCAATGGTCCACCTAGCTCTAAAGCCTAATAACCACACTGGAAAAACAAACCACCTCTATTGGTACTGTTGCGGCACTTTTATCTAGGGGTAATCAGCAGCTGTCTAAATGGACATACAGCCCTCTTGCTGGAAGGAACCTCATGGATGGCACTGTAAATATAACCCTATATATATGACTTTCAAGATCACAGAGCCTAGAGTAAACCTTATCTCTATCATATCTCTTAGACAAATGAAATTTTTCTTACTGTATGCTAAATATGTTTCCTTACATTTACAGATAAGTATTCCATTTACCACTAATCAAAGAAGCTTCTTTTTGCAATGGACAGAGGCTATGACAGAGTTCCACAACTGGTCACACACAGAAACTATGTCTGAGAGATGCCCAGCCCTAAGTGACACATGAACAGTGGAACCTCTACACCTAAGGTTCATGTAACATAGGGGAACGGGGAGAGAGAATACTAACGTATCCCTCAGCTCTCACCAGTGACGCTTCCTCATACAACAGTTTCGTGCACACAGGAGGCCACGAGTTTTAGAGAATAACAGTCTGTAGTGTGTGTCCCTGGATAGGTCTCCTATATTAAACTTTATCCACCCATGGCTCAGGGACCATGAGAAAGAGGAGGTAGGAAGATTGTAAGAGCCAGGTTGGTGCATGAACATAAGGAAACAGAGACTTTCAGGCCACTGGGCGCTCGCTCATATGAACTTGCAGCAATGGTAACAGCATGCAGAAGACCCACACTGACTCAGTCAGACAAAACCCAGCATAGAATGAGGGACATGGACAGCGGGCTCCAAGCCTAGACTAGGAACTATTGGCAACTGATCACTGCTGTACGAGGGAGGGAGAGTAGATCTTCTTTAATGTAGTGACTCTAGACAGACTGACTAGACTCTAGTGGATGAACTTCCACAGGGACATCTGGGTACAAATGCTTGACCAAATAGGACTTAACACATATAACAGAATGCATGAAATCTGGTTGGGGGAGTTCTGGGGGTGTGGATAGAGGAGGGGGTCTAAGTGTGATTAAGAACTATTATGATTAGGAATTAGATGAAATGCACAAAAACTCAATCAAGTTATCTTTTCTTTTAATTGGGCTGGAGGGATAGCTTAGCAGTCAAGAGCACTAACTGTTCTTGCAGAAGATCTGTGTTTGAATCCTAGCACCCATATGATGTCTAACAACCGTTCATAACTCCAGTTCCAGAGGATCTGACTCCCTCTCTGTCCTCCATGGGTATTGCATGACGCAGATGCACTTATACACATACAAGCAATAATTCATACACATTAAATAAAAATAAATAAATAAAATATTTAAAAAATTTTAAGCATCTTTAAATATATATTGATTTAATGTATATCTAGCATATTTATATATTTATTTATGTATGTATAAAATTATATATAATAAATATATTTATATATTATTAAAATTATGTATAGCTAGATTTAAATACAGTTAATATCTTCATATTTAATATATACATTTCACCACCTTATTTCCTGAAAAGTAGCACTAGCTCAGAGATGTAAAAGTCTGAATTAAACCTTCGAGACAGAACCCTACAGGTTGGACCCTCTGGAAAAGGAAGAGACAAGATAGGCCTGGTATCCTTTTTTCTACAGGTCCTGGGGTCACTTCAGTTAGCAAGAAAGAACTGTGGTGACTGGGCAGGGGGAGATTTGATCTCATTTAAGGGTGAGACTCTTTGAGGGTTGACCACTATCTAGTAAATAAATACACACAATAGGATATTTGGGGGACACAAACCTGACTCTATAGTCCTTAACACACACACACACAGACACACACACACACACACACACACACACGAGTACAGGTTATTTGGTGGAGGGCTAGTAATGTGGGTGCAGATATGGGAGGGATCTAAATATGATCAAAATATATTGTATGAAATTCCCAAAAGTTCAATTTAAGAAAGGAAGACCTGGAGGTTCATATGGAGGCCCCCTAAGCCTTCTAGGGGACACATTCTCCCAAAGACAATTAGAGACTGAGAAGGGAAAGGAGCACTTTTAAGCTCAGGAAGCAACACATCGGGTAGCTTTACCCTCCTCTTCAGGGGCTAGCCACCAGGTAGATATGTAGCACATCATGGTGAAGTGGGGTATAAGGTCCTCAAGTCAAACTGCATAGGTGTTTCAACTCACAGGCCACTGGATTCTCATGCAAACATTTCTGAGAACTGTTCCATACTGTCTGCTGATTTCCATACATGCAATAGTCTTTCTGCACTGAGTTCTGAAACATATTTCCTTTCTAGACCAAAGTATCAATAGTGCAAAGATTGAGAAACACAAGAATTTATTATCCAACAAAAAATGCACAGTTTTTTTAATTGGATGCCACATTGAATGAAGAAAACAGTTTACCACAATCCATTGAGCAGGTGTTATACCCAGGTGAGAGGATTACAGATGATCACCACACGAATAAGCCAATTAAGAGGGAAAGGATTCCTTTATTGATAACTGATAAACACTCGACCAAGAGTGGCTAGAGCCTTTGAAATTCTCTCTGCCCTGAAGCTCAGAAGTATAGAGTTTATAAAGGCAAACTCCACAAAAATCACAGTAACAGTTGGACAAGACGGAGGTCAGAGAGCCCTTGCTGCAGTAGCTATTTGGTTTATACTTTAGCCATTGTTTTCATTATACTTCTAGGCCATAGTCAAGAGTCATGAAAGGCCCTGAACATGTTGCTGAGGGAGGCTAGTGGCTGGGAAGAATGCCAAAGCAGGCACTACCTGGAGTCAGGACTGCCCAGGATAAAACGAGATTTTTTCTGCTGCTATAAAAGCAACAAATAGCATTTAGTGCCAGGGGCAGGACAAGGTTTCAGCTGCTAATTGTCAAGCCCAGCACTATGTCAAGACAGCTCCAGTACTGCACATGCAGCTCTACGCTCCGGGTAATTGTAAGGGGACAGGGGATGAGGTCCTTGGGGATGAAAATGAAATGGCAGGGATGATAGAAAGTGACTTGGAACAGGGTCAAAGGCACAACACTTCATTCTAAGTTCCTTTCACAACCGGTCCAGCATGTCTGCCTTTCCCCTTCTGCACAATGTGGTGAATTTCCTCCAACGATTACCAATTGAGTTGATTCTGTGGACACGCACATCCCAGGCCAGGAGACACAAACATGGAAGGCCAGCATCTGCTTTGAGCAGCAACCACATCCCTACTCCACTGATTTTCCTGTTCTTCCTCTAAAATTCCTCTTTCCCAAGACACTTGCTTCAGACGCCATCTTTAGTGTCTGTGCCTAACCCCTCCATCTTCCACCTGGCCTCTGAACTCCATGCTTCGGATGATTTATATTTTCCCGAACCTCAGTCCTTGTAAAACCTGCTGCCAAACTGGGGTTAAGGTCAATTCCACTGCTCCATCTGCTGAGGGACCTGGATGATGTGACACGATGAGTGTGAAGACAACTTGTAACTCTAAATATGTGGACCAATACAGGCAAATCATTATTAGGACAACTACTGTATCTTAGCTTTGTACATAACTGGTTCTTGGAACATACTCTTTGTTCGTCATGAAGCTGAGAGCCACAGGGCAGAGCAGAAGAAAAGGAATTAAAAACACCCAGTCTGTTCCCCTAGAACTTTCCCATAGAGAGGAGGCTATCCCTGGAAGTAGCCAAGACTGCTACCTGGAAATAAACTCGTGTGTATGATGCATATGTCCTCGCCAGAGACTGCCTCACCTGGTGCCCAGGGTTCTAGCAGAGTCCTGATTAGACTCCACCCAAAGTGTTAGGCTTCATTCTCCATGACACATGTATCTGGGAGCCCAAGCAGAGGATGGCACTCAGACTAGACTGAAACTAGGCTGCTTCTTAGGAATACACTGCATGAATTAAAGACACTGACCCTTAAAAAGAGAGGACTTGGACTGAAAATGCATTCTGTGAAGCTCTGGGGATGAAAGGGGAGATGCCAGCTCAGTGTAAAGGAGAGCTCACCAGTAATTAGGGTGAGCGTATAGGGAGTTATGTATTATTAATCATGAACTAACAGTAATAGGAAAAGATGGATGTACTGCTAAACAAAACAAAACGCCCATTCAGAAGTCTGGTCGGCTAACATATTGAACAAATACCTAATCTAGAGTGGGCTCAATTGGATATCAGCTGTGCCTTCAATTTGTTAGGTGACAGTGAGCACATCACCTAATGTCATTGGGACTCTGTTCCATCATTAATAAAAGGGAGATAATCAGACCCACAACCATCCAAATGAAATGAATCCTGACACATTCACACTGAGAAAGCATAAAGTGGGACACAGAGGGCACAGATGTGTACTTGAAAGTCCATCCAGCACCTTTGCCATGTCTTAGGACCACCTTTGGATTGTTGCATCAATTTGTCACCACATGTCCTCATGTATTTCAAGTGTCAGAGCCACCCTGTGTGCACAGCCAAACTTTCTCTTAGTGAGAGCAGCCCCGAGAGAGGTCTTAATTTAATGAACTCTGAGGACGATGCTGGGTTGTCTGAGGGAAGAACATGTTTTATTGAAACATGGAAGATCACAAACACAGGCCTGCTGAGCCCCTGTTTACTCCTCTTCTGATCCTGGCAGTAATTGGTCACAAGCTAAGCACACACAGGGCCAGCCCTCTGGCCTACAGGGGACTGCATAGTTATTCAGGGCAGGGAAGCAGTGGAGGGGAGCCCACACAGCACGCTTCTGCAACCAGGGGAAGATGGGACTTCAAGTCAGAGACGCGGGTCAAGAACCTTCTCCTTGGTGATTTGAGACAAACAGTATAACCTCTATAAGCTTCAGTGTTTCTAAACTGGAAAACCACGGGAGACTGCCATTATTCTCACCTAAGAGGTGTGGGGGAATTCAAGAAGGCTGGACACAGCCTCAGAGAGAAGAGCCATAGGTGAGACAACGACCACACTTCCCCGGCTTTCTAGTAATCAAAGCTATTATAATATCAAATGAAAAGTAGGATTCTCAAGAAATCAGCTTCATCATTAATGACAGGTAAATGGGCTCAATTATCCTGCAACAATTTAAAAAATAATTCAGTGTTTCCATTTATAGAGAAAATAAAGACAACAAAAAGACCTTAAGAATTCTCTTCCAAGGGAGGGCAAAAAGACTGCTCCAGGGGCCCTAGATAGTGGACAAAACTACGCCATGGGGTGATTGGAAATATACATGCACCTTGATCATTTAAGATAGAGAAAAGAGCTGCTAAGGCTTTGGAGCCCAAACAGCATCCCAGGCTTGGGACTTTCTTATTCCACATATGATTTTTAGGCATGCATCTTTTTTTCTAAATATATTTTTATTGAAATTGTGTAAATTTCATAGAATGCCTCTTAATCGTATTTAGACCGCCTTCCTTATCTGCACTCCTCCATGCTCCCTCACACTGGAATTCATGCATTCTGTCATATATGTTATGATCTATCAAGTCAAGTTTGTATGCCCAGATGTTCCTTGCTGTGAGTTCATCTACTGGAGCCTGGTCAACCTATCGTCTAAAGAAAACCAACTCTCCTTCCTCCAGCAATTATCAGCTTAGTCAAGCTTCTTTATCTGATCTACACAACTCGCTTTCAAAGCTGCCATGAAGATTAAATTTACTCCTTTGTGAGAACTGCTTGCCACATAGTGAACACTCAACATATGATCTTTTTTAATGGGAGCAGATAACTGTATTGATACATGTGTTGACATTGAAATGTTATTGTGTGTTGGTAGAAATGAGCCCATTTGGATGACACCCCAAGGACCTTGGGTTCCATCATGGAGGTAGGAATCCACACTGTCTATATGCCAATCTTTTTCCTTTCATTTGTTTAATGGCGAAATTCCTAAGAGGAAAGACATCCCAAAGCAACCAACCCCACCCAGGAGTCTAATCAGGGTGCTCAGGAAGGTTTTCCAGATCCCTCTCAGCTCTGTAGTACATGGTAACATCCAAGGAGGAAATGAGATTGGTGTTTGTTACGGGAAATAGTTCTTCTCTTAATTCCCTTTTAAAAAAACAGAAATCTGCTAATGTCTTCAGTTATAATTCATCATAGAAGAAGGTCACATACCTTAAAGAAAAGTGCTGCCGCCTTGGGGATAGAGAGATGGCTCAGCAGTTAAGAGCACTGACAGCTCTTGTAGAAGATCTGGGTTTGATTCCCAGCCTCCACATGGTGGCTAACAACCATCCATAACTTCCATTCCAGGGCATCCAACACCCTCTTCTGTCCTCCACAGGCATTGCATGACAGGGTGCACTTACATACATGCAGGCATAACACTCATACACATGAAATAAAAGTAAATAGATCCAAAAAAATTGTAGGTGTTGCCTTGCTGAGCACACAAAAATATATACAGGTCAGAAGGACAAGAAACAGAAAGAAAAGCAGAGCCCATCCCCTGAAAAGACAGAAAATAACCACCAGGTCCTCCAAGGTGAATAGCCAAGAGCCCAGGACACATATTCCAGACTGAAAGGACAGCATCCCCAGCAAAGCTGCCATCTGTTAGAATTCAACCAGGCTATCCATAGTCCAGGCAAAATTCCCATCATCCCATACTGATAAGACACATCCTTCTGGAATTCACTGCCCAAAAGCAAAGACATGTAGCTCACCCCTGTGACTCCTGTCCTCTAGCAAGCTCCAAGCTCCAGCATGATGCTCAGTTGCTGCACTCTTGGATCTGAAAGTGTTGATAGAAGGTTATCACTCAGGGAGTCATCTACTAGCCCGTGTTATCACCGAACAGAAAATGGACCTGGTCAAGCTACGCAGAGCATGAGATTCCTAGGCTGCCAGCAGGGCTATTTATAATGGAGGAAGGACATTTGAAAATCCCATCTCAGTGTCTAACCCAGCATGATCATTTTATATACAATTATCCCCCGGGTTGGCATGAAATCCAAATAAGTATTTGGAAATGCTAGAACCTCTAGATGAAAGCTATAATTATTGTATCAATGGTTTTCTTCTAAAGGGCACACAATCGACAAGAAGAGCCAGCATATTAGAGCAATTAATGGAAATTATAGAGTGTAGGGGACAATGGTTTTGCATTCTGGTTCCAAACGTTGTCAGAATTTAGACATCATCAGAGTTGTGGCTGAAGCCCAAACTCTGATTAACATTCATGGTTTATGAAGGGCATCACACATGCAGGCTGAACTTTGCAAATAGTGAGATGTAAAAGACAAGGTCCTGCCACATGGACCTCAGAATTTGAACAATATGTAAACCAAACAGCAGATGGAAGTTAAGTGTTCTATCAGAACACAACGGTCAGAGACAGAACTGTGGATTAGGCAAGGCGAGCTTCAGGAAGCCTAGAAATGGAGATAAGTCTAGAAATCCAACCCATTGAAACTTTGGGGGACACAGCTCTTCTCCACAAGGCAACTGCAGGTGATTAGCCTTCATT
This sequence comes from Eospalax fontanierii, assembly GCA_035773235.1. NCBI lineage: Eukaryota > Metazoa > Chordata > Mammalia > Rodentia > Spalacidae > Eospalax > Eospalax fontanierii. The sequence goes on along the minus strand of CM069529.1, from coordinate 47,271,106 downwards.
GTAAACTCTTCTGTCTATCTAATACAATATTAGTCCTTGATTTGCTCTAATGCCCATCCTTGTCCTGGAATGTGGGCAGCTCAGAGCAAGACTTTGTGTTTTCATCCCTCAGCTCCGTGCCTTAAAGAGCAATGTTTATGTGGCTGCACAAGGCTGAGACCTGACCTCTCACTGTGCTTAACTTTTAGGTGCAGTCTTCTCTTTGAACTTCTAGAAATGCAGAAGCATCTTTCCCCCTTCGTTACTTCACCCCAGAAGCCTTCCTTAACATCGATAGACCTTCCTGGAGGTCCAAAAATCACTCACCACCCCACCTTCCATAGGGGGTCTACATGTACCTTGTACATGCCTAGAGGATGGAGACAATATCTCAATCTTTGTATCACTTTGACAGTGTGGGATTTTTTTAAATATGAAAGTTGGCCTTTGAGCTGGGCATGGCTGTGTACACCTTTAATCTCATCACTCAGGAGACAGAAGCAGGTAGATCTGTGTGAGATCGAAGCCAGCCTCATCTACATAGAGAGTTCCAGGCTGGCTGGGCTACAGGAAGACCCTGCCTCAAAAAGACAAAAAAAAAAAAAAAAGTTAGCCTTTGAGCTGAATTGCATCTCTCCCTAACTCATATTTTAGAGTCCAAACCCCAGCACATTATTGACTGTGCTAGAATACAGGGCCTTTAAAGAAGTAATGAAGGGTAAGTAAGGTCTTAAAAGTAGGACCTTAATTCAGTATGACTGATGTACTTATAAAAGGAAGAAATATCAGGCATTGAAAGAAAAGACCAGATGAGATCCCAGAGAGGAGGAAATCTGTCACCAAGGAATAGGACTAAGGGGGAAGCCAATACTCAGTGCCTTAGTCTTTGACTTCAACCCTCCAGAGCTGGGAGAAAATATAATTCTATTATTTATGCCACCCAGTCCATGGTATTTTGTTATAGAGGCTCTAGCAAAATAATACAAAAGTTGTGACATATAAAACCACCAATTTCCCCTAAGAAATTGAAGCAAGGACAGAGAAGAAAAAGTGAAACAGAGTGCAGTGTGTGTCTCTTAGGCCCATTTGGTCTGTAGTGCTGTTTAAGTCTGCTGTCTCCTTATTGATTTTCTGTCTGGATCTTCCATCCATTATCGAAAGTGGAGTATTGAAGTCTCAAAAATCTAAACCCAAAGTGAGCAGAAGGAAGGAAATAATAAAGATTAGAAGAGAAATAATTGAAGTTGAGAATAGAAAGACAATAGAAAAAAAATCAATGAAACAAAGAGTTGGTTTTCTGGACAGATAAATTTGATAAGACTCTCAGTTAGATTAACTAAGAACAAAAGAGAGAAGATCCAAGCAAATAAAACCAGAGATGAAAGGAGAGAAGTTACAATTGATGCCACAGGAAGAAAAGGAATCATAAGGATATTATGAACAATTTTATATCAACAAACTACATAACCTACGGATAAATTCCTATAAATGCACAACCTACCCAGATTGAATCATAAAGAGAAAAATCAGAGCAAAGTAATAAAAAAAAAAAGAAGATCGAAGTGATGATCAAAGGTCACCCAGTGACAGACCCAGGGGCAGATGATTTCACTAATGAAGCCTGTAAACATTAGAGAATTAGTCTTCCTAAATTCCATCCTTCCTAAACTCTGCCAAACAACTGAAAAAAGAAGGAAACTTTTCCAAATGCATTTTAAGAGGCCAACAGTATCAAAGCCAGAGGCACTACCAAACGATAATGAAAAGTGCAGACCAATATCTCAGATAAACACAGATGCCAAACTCCATCAATAAAATCCTACAAACTAGATTGGACAGCACATTAAAAAGACCATACATCATGACCAAGTATGATTTACTCCTGGGATGCAAGGATGGCTCAACGTAAGCAAATCAATTAGTGCAACACAACACAGTAAAGAGGATGAAGGATAAATGTCACACAGCTGTCTCAGTAGCTGTAGAACAAACATTATAAACTTCATTAGTCCTTCATGAAAAAAGTGTCCAACAATTTAGATTTAGAAGAAATTAACCTTGGCATAAGGAGGGCCATAAAAAAAAAATCTTAATTAGCTTGAGTGTGACCATTTCACAATGTGTACATAGATTAAAACATCATGTTGTGTATATTAAATATAGTCTTTATATATTAGTGTCTCAATAAAGCTATTAAAAATAAATAAAATCTCATACAAAAAGCCTAGAGTTAGCATCACATCAGTGAAAATCTGAGGCATTTTCCTCTAAGATCTGGGAGAAGGGAAGGATGCGGTGTATGTGTGTGTACCTGTATGTGGACATGTGTGTGCAAATACATGCAGAGGCCAGAGATCAATGGTAAGTGTCTTTTTCAATCACATTCCACCTTAATTTTTGAGATGAGGTTTCTCATTGACCCTGGAGCTCACTGACTTGGCTAGAGAGTAAATTAGAGGGATTCTCCTATCTCTGCCTCTTAGTGCTGGGATTAAGGTAAGTGCTGCAATGCATATCTTTTTAAGTGGATGAAGAAGAACCAGACTCAGGCCCTCATGTGCTTACACAGAAGGTGCTTTATCCACTGAGCCCATCTCCTCAGACCCTAAAGTAAATATTTTTAATAAACAGAAAGAAAAATGAAACATTCTTGAGACCCAATTTGAAACTAAGAGAGAACCATACATAAATAAAAGAAGTAGAAGGCCAAAATAAAAAAAGAAGGTTGACTAGTGTCCAAGTTCCAGAAATTGAGAAGTACATTAATAATTTCTACAATGAGCTGAAATTGAGTAACTTTGAAATTAGCGAAACTTAGCTTTGATTTGCTGCTAGCTGTGAGGACAGGGCACCTAAATTCCTTGGAGCTTGGTTTTCCATTTTGTCTCCTTTATGAAATATCTACTAGACATCTGTCGGGGGTGGCACAATCACCCATGCTGAACTCAACTCAGCTACAGTAAGGAGGCACCCCAAAAAGGAAGGTTTGGAGATGCTAAGGAACAGAATTGCTCATTGCATGCTTTCATCCTTCTCACCTTTGGCCCTCAATCACCAGTTCGTGGTCATTTTGATACGTTATGGTCTCATAATGGTAGAAGCCAGTAGACATTCCAGAAATGTCTTGCTATTCTAAACAATAGGCTAAATTATCCTGCAAGCTCCATCGAGAAAGCATCTTTTTTCTGATTGAAAATTCAGGATGCAGTCTTCTTATTCACCGGAGAAGATAATATGAGGACACACAGATTTGGCCTCTTCTATCTGATTTGTCAAAGCCCTTGGATGAGATGCTCAGGACTCCCTAAAAGAGTTCCTGATTACCATACTCAGTGGTGACCTAACTTTGGAAATTGTCTCCTGGCCCAAAGAAGAGATTCCTTCAGACATGACAGAATCCCAGAGGCTCCATCTGAGAGCAGTTTTCTGAAGGGTTACCCCATGAGCCAGCTCTACCAGGAAAGGACCTCTAACTCTCAGATCACTGGACTCTAAGGCCAGGTTCCCTATGGGAATTGCATGCAGATTTCATCATGAATTCCATCAGACACTGAGCGGGGGAAGCAGGGACTATGAATCCTGAAAAGAGACGGCAAAAGTGGCAAAGGGCTCTATTAAAACCACTTTTCATATGTCCAGGGATCAAAAGCCAGGAGATGCTTCTCACTTCCTGGAATATCTTCAGTCATGTTGAGAAAGAAAATAGTAGCTTTTTAAGGGTATTTTTCTTCTGTGACAATATCTACATAAAACACTGAGGAAATAGGGAAAAGGCAGGCCAGTGTTTGGCCTTCTTTGTGACCTCTGTCAGAAATGAGGGCAGAAAAGCATTAGTATAGAACAGTGAGGAGTCAGGTACTTACATGAAGCTCTCTAGACCTTGACCCAGACATACTCAAGAGCCCTTTTAGGGACTCAGTGAGGTAAAATGATCCTTACCCTGGTGAACTGTGTTTACGATCATCCTCCTCCATCAAGACATCACAACTGCAGAGTCCCTGACAGCACCCTTTCTTCATTCAGCTTAGAATTCCAACTGCTACCTGACTTGCTATTTCCCAGTGACATCTTTGCAGTCATTTTTGCAAATTCGACCTATGTAGAACAAAAGGTCGTCAAGACTCGCTATATAAATAAATGTTCCTCTGTTCCATTCCCCAGAAGGCACAGATGCTTCCTCAAGTCCAGTCCTAACCTGCCTTGAAGATGGCCCATGGCTCTATTTGTGTACACAGAGCCCAACCTAATCCCTTTTGGATCAAAAAATAATCCCTCAGATCCATCCTAGAGAGGCTGCAGGATTCCATAGCTGCTGCCCACACAGTCAGAGCTTCCTGGGGGTTTCTGGAAAAATCAAAGTAACTTGGAATTGGCTCTGCGCATCTGACCAGATATCAAGAGATGCAGAACAACAAGAGCAGAAACATGCTGTGGCTGCCTGGGCGCCTGATTCCAAGCCCATTAGTATTCATCAGGACAAATATTAGTCAAGTTTCCTACCTGATAGCTAACTGCTCTCCTCTGGGAATCCTAATTCCCTTTCGTGGAAAACCCTGTCCCCTGTCATATCCAGCTATGTCCTTCTCCTTAGCATCTATGACACCTGTCACAGAATAGGTCTCATTAAAACATTTGCAAGGCCTACAAATGATCACATTGTTAGAGCACTTGCTTGAAAGACCAAAATGTAAAGCAAATATTCTTTAGGAGAATAAAAAAGGGCACCTTCTTCCCTGGTCCCCTTCTCTGGTAGCAGTTCCTCTACTGTACTGGCCTGATCAGAAAAGTCGTGGAACAAAAATCAAGCTCTTCAGCTTTCATATGGACAAATGAGGGATCACAGGAGAAAGCAACAATCCCACAGTGTGTCAGCAGCAGAGATGACTTGGCAGGCAGCAGTTTCCAGAGTTGGTCACTGCAACGTAGCCCTGATCCACATATTGTTTTCCCATGTTGCATTATGTCTGCCTGCAGCCTCTGCAAGCTGGAGGACGGGGTTGAGAGTAGCAGAGATTTAATGATGTGAGGATGTAATGAAAACATTATCAAGGAGAGAGTGTATTGATTAAATCATTGTCCTTGAGGTTATGGAGTAAATAAACAAACAAGTTCAGATGGATATCCACACAAATTAACATTTATCTGGAAATTTTAACTCTTTATTCTGAATGACACTATAGAAGGGTTAGCGCTTTAGAGAGTTATTTGGGTTTGGGCTCTGGAGAGATTTTCTTATTACTTTTCAGATGTTTTGTAAGACAGAAATTCCTCTAACAATGTTGAGAGTACCTGTCTTGTGACTCTTAAGAGTGTTTTTACAATACCTTGAATCTTCATTATTTATCAAGTTATTAAAATATTCATCTCATTATTTTAAGTGACTTTAATAAGTTAAAGTTGTTGTATTTGCTTACTGAGCATTTATATTGATTCTTCAATGATTTCTCATTCAAGGCTTTAGCTCTCCCTTTTTGTTTGGCTGGTGCAAACATTTAAATATATAATATTATATACCATGCACTTAACATATTTATACATATAAATCCGTTACCATAATATTGTAAATATTGTCCTATTCTTTCATTTGTCTCTGGGTTTTTTACCAAGTTTTAGTAATACTAAGATTTTAATCTAATCAAATCCATTTAACTCTCTGTGATTTCTCCAACAAACAAGGAGTTCCCCTTTAAACAATTAGGTAAATATTTGCCCATTTCAACCTTGCTTTGATGCTTACAATTTTATAAGTTTATAATTACATAAATATTTAATTAGTCTTGACACAATGTGGTAAGTGAAATGATCATCTACCTCCTGATGAGGAGTCATAGAGAACAGAAAACATGTAAATATAACACTGCTCATCTGAGAACAAGAACATCATCCCATTTAGTATAACTTATGTAGTCAGTAGACTTTAAATTAAAAACAATGGGATAGGGATGTGACAGACACAGATGCAGGTTTTTCTCTGGAATCTATGACCTCTCTAGCCATGTGTATTTGACCGTGTTTACAGTATCACACATGAGTTCCCTCCCATTGAGCAAGTTTTAAGTTCAATTATCTATCTGTTGATTACCCCCAAGATAAAAGTGTGACCACTGTATCAATAGAGATAGTTTGTTGTGCTAGTCGTTGTGTTTTTTAGGCTTTACAGCTGGGGTTGGACCATTGATTGATTTTCTTCCATAGCAACTTGCATCATACCCTCTGGCACTCTGAGAGCTAGTAGTCTTCCAGGTGGAGACTTCCAGATCAGTTATAGCTCCATTGTTCCAAGTCCTGTGTTTATGTAGGTCCTGTCTTCAAAATGTAGAGAATAAGAGACGGCAGAGTGTATTTCCCTGGATAGGACTCATTTATTAAACCTCAGCCAGGGTTCAGGACCGTTATGGAAGAGGGACCAGAAGACTATAAGAGCCAGGGGTGGAAACAGAGGAAACACAAGGAAACAGAGTTTTCTGGGCTTCTGGAAACTTCCTCATATGAACTTACAGCAATTGATGACAGCATGCACAAAACCCATGTAAACTCAATCCAGATAAAAATTCAGCATAGAACTAAGGAAATGGGCAAGAAGACCCAACATTCACTGAGGAACCACAGGCAGCTGATCACTGCTGGGTGAGGGAAACTTAGTCTTCTTTAAGGGAATGATGCTAGATAGACTGACCAGGCTCCAGTCAATGAACTCACAACAAGGGACATCTGGTGACACAAACTTGGCTCAATAGGCCTTAACATATATGACAGAATGCATGAAATCCAGTGGGAGAGCTATGGGAGGGGTGCAGATAGAGGAGACGGTCTAACCTTGATTAAGATATATTGTATAAAGTTCACAAAAATTCAATAAAAATATATATTGAAGGAAAAAAAACTTCAAACAATGATCAACATCAAAGACAAACAGACAAGTATAAAGAATGTGATGGAGCACATTCTCTTATATCTTAACTTTAGAAAACAGAAGTTTCTGTAAAGGGAGAGGTGCCTGCAACTATTCACTGCTATTTCCTCTCCCTAGGCCACTGCAAGTAACTACAATCCAACACTGTGTCATATTTCCATGTCTTTTTTTTTTACTTTTATTAAGTTTAAACTGCAATGTTACATTTTTTCACATTGTATATACACAGAGATTAAACACACCACATTGTCATTTTCTATAATGTTCTCTCTTTCTCGTTCTCTCTCTCCCTCTGTGCGTGTATGTGTGTGTGTGTGTGTGTGTGTGTGTGTGTGTGTGTGTGTGTGTTGTATGCACATGTGTGAGGCAGGAGGGTATATGCCTGTCCTCCTGCTCACAGAGACCAGAGGACATCCAGTAACCTGCTGTATCACTCTCCGTCTTCTCCTTTAAGACACGGTCTCTCACTTACTGTGGAGGAGATGCTGGTAGCCAGCAAGCTCCAGAATCCTTCTGTGTCTGCTCCCAATAGCACTGGAGTTATAGGCATGCAGCCTTACCTAGTTTTTAATGTGGGCACCAGAGATTTGAACTCAGGTTCTCATGATTGTGCAGCAAGCATTCTTACCCACTAAACAATCTCCTGGCTCCAATTCTTTTTCTTAATATCGTGCTCAGAGAGTCCTCCATTATGATGTGCGTAATATCAGAACATTCTTTTTCATGAAGGCATTTATATATATTGTAACCTACCATCATGTTAACAGGTATTCAGGTTTTGGTGGGGTTTTTTTAACTTTATACATAATGCTGCTGATAGTATCTTTGTATTTGCCTCCCTAAAATGATTTGCAAGTGTCAGTCAAAATTTCAACAGAATACTTCTATAATGAGACATGATAATGATATGGTTCATTAGAAACACTTGAAAAACTCAGGGAAAACAAAAAAGAAACATCCTAGGGGCTGGAGAGATGGTTCCGTGATGAAAAGAGCTTAACACTATTACAGAGACCTGAGTTTTGTTTTCTAGTACCCATACCAGGCAGTTATGACTATCTGTAACCCAGTTCTCGGAATTCAACAGCCCCTGGCCTCTGTGAGCACCTGCATGCATATGGTACACATAAATTCACACAAGCTCCTACATGTACACATAAATAAAAATAATAACTTTTTTTAGAAAAGAAAACAAAATTTCTTTGAATATAGGGAAGACTGACACCAGATATTGAAAATACGTTCTAAACTTACAATAATAGAAACAGGGTGCTATTGGTTCAGGAACAGACAGAGAAGTAAGATTGCTCAAAGAGCTTAAAAATAAATCCAAGTCTATGTTCAAGTGCATGCAAGATTAAAGGAGATATTTTGAACCAATGATAAAAGCTGATTTAATCAATACTGCCTGGACAACTGGCCAGCCATTTGGAAAAGGGAAGCTGGATTCTTATCGTGTTTTTATATACAAATTAATTTGAACAGAAAACTAAGGAATAGTTTTAAAGCACTATTAATTATGCACACACAGGCATGATTAAAATGGTCCACAGTTGTATAAAAATGGTAAATTGAACCACAACTGTGTGCTTTTTTTATCTAGAAGAATGACAAGGATTTACATGACATACTACCCAAGGGTAGTGACATGCCTTTTTGAGGGTCTATCAAGAGCTGTTGATAGAACCAAGAGTTTCATAATCTGATAGCATATATCTTCATTAAAACCAACATACTCTTTAAGTTGGTAATTCTACTTCAAGGATTTAATTTTATTGCACTAAAATTTATCTACAAAAAGATTCATTGTTTCATTGTTGGCAGTAGCAAAAACCTGAATTAACCAACACGTTTTTGGCAGGTAACCAGATGAACAACCATTCATGGCAGAGTAATATCGATTATATGAAGATCTCTTGAGCTTTTTGATCAATCATTTTCAATGAATCGATGAAGTCCAGGTTCAACGAGAAAGCCTATCTCAAAAAATAAGGTGCAGAGGATTGAGGAAGACACCTAATGCCAGCCTCTGGCCTCCAAACTCACACTGGTGCACATGCACCCCCTCCCCACACACACACCCATGCACACATGAACACACACATACACCATACACACAATAAAATAAATATCAAACTTAAAAGAGTACTCAGCAAAGACCTAGGAAATTAGCATTCTTAGCATAATTAATAATTCTTAACCACTAACTTCATGTCCTTAGGGAAAGCTGGATCTATCTGATCTGTCTTAATATTTTTGTAGATTATACTATTGTAATTCACTACACTACTCTCTTTGAGTTGTACTAATTCAAGTGTGTAATTTGTTTCCTATTGAAACACTGATATGTATGTATAGGATGATATCATTTATGGACCCCACATACAAATTGTCTCACACATGCATGCACATGTACATAGTACATACATACAAATGCATAGGACACAAAGGAAATTTATGACTCTAGAGGACGGAATTGGTTGGTAGAATTCAAAAACAACAAGTGTTTTATGTCTTACTTTTAATGTATTTGTATCCATTGAGATTTTTCCAAATGAGTATTTATTGCTCTTTAAATATAGAGATATATTTAAAAATAGAGAACTAGAATCTGTCACTCGGTCCTCAATCTCTACCCTATTATTTGAAGCAAAATGACTTTGAACACCCACTCTTCATCATAGTGAGCACTTGTATTTTATAAATCTCTATCTATAATAGATAATCTATAATCTATAATCACCTCTGGTAGATACATAACTCTTGGAACCTTGAGCCATTTAGTTTCTCTGCTACTCACTATGCTGAACTCGATGGAAGAGAGTCTTCACCTAAGAGACTACTCATAGAAACTTTCAAACATCAAAAACAGAAGTCTAGGGTTAAGAATACAGCTCTACAAGTACAGCAGTTTGCCCACAGTACATGGAGCCTTAGGCCCAATACACAGCAGAGAGAGAGAGAGAGAGAGAGAGAGAGAGAGAGAGAGAGAGAGAGAGAAGAGAGAGAGAGAATAGCAGTTAGTTTAGGGAAAAAGCCAGACATGGGAGATCACACCTGTAATCCCAGAACATTAGACAACTTAGGGATGAAGATTCTATGAGTTTGAGACTCAGATTTCTCTAAATTGATGGGAACCATGCAAGAAATGTGCCCTTTCTCCTGATGATACACTGTTTTAGACATGCTCACTTGAAGGAGAGTAATTTACAGAATATAAAGAAGCTTAGGTCATAGTAAAAAAATTTAATCTTTTTCTCCTACAATTATACTCAGACTGGACCTTGGTGTGAAAGCATCCCAAGAAGAAGAGGGGACTGATATCAGAGCTGAAATCTGACAGCAGACACCCAAGTTTAATTCATAATTCTTGCGAGTCAATGAACCAGACACCTATCTGAAGCCACCTCCCTACCAGAGACAATTTACTTATTGTTGACTAAGTTCACAGCCAAGTTACCCTACAGACCTTCCTTCAAAGTCCCCCTTCCCACAGTAGAACATATGGTGCTACTCATCAGCACTGCTAAGCAAAGAAAATAGCTGTACCTGCAACTGTATATTTGAATACCTTACCTGTGACTCCATTTCTTCCCAGTCTGTTTCATTGAACAGTTGAAGAATTTACCATGTTATAGAGATTTTTCAACAGCCATGCCCAGGTTCATTGTATCACAATTCAAACAAGCAAGGATGAAAGCCATCTTGGTTATTGTGTACAACCAGATTGTTAATTACAAAGAGTAGCTCCTAATTTTTCTATTGAAGTGTTTTATCTTCCACATGTGTCAAGGTCAACACTGCTAGGATCATCATATTCCTTTCGAATTCAGCAGTTCAGTTGAACAACCTTCCTTGGTATGAATCTCTGCATCAATCATTTTCTGGGATTATAGTAGAAAAAGACCTTATCCCTCTGCTAGTCCAGCTGGAAATGTAAAAAGCAACCAAGTTCATGCAGTTCATTTTGTTGCATGTAATAGGGGGAGTAGATATGACACACTAAAGTGTGTGATTCACTCAGGAGGGGAAGAAAGACCCAGCAAAGTTTAAAAGAGAGCTCTGGATCATGGCTTTAAAGGAATTTTCAAGGTATATCAGAGGATAAAATACAGTTTGAACAGCAAACCACGTGTACAGGCTTGACATAAAGTTGAATTTGTTGAGAAGGATCAGAGCTGAAATAGTCAAGAGATAGTTTGTATTCCTTAACACAAAACTGTATTTCATGCTACAAACTATCAGAAGCCCTGAAAGGCTTTCCCAGCAGGGGATTAACAAGGTCAGATATGCAGTTTCCCTATGCAGTTGGCAAGAGATCTGGCCTGGTGAGGGTACTGCAGTGCTTCCATTATACACAATGGGAGAATATCAATAAAGTCAGACAACACAGGTCCCTTTAGAAGCACCCTCTTCTACTGCTCAAAATAAATAATGCTTTGTCCGACATCTTTTCTTTCTTCCAGGAAGTTCAAAGAAATGTGTGGACTTTGTCTCTTTAATCTTTTCCAACATTTCTCAGTGATAGGGGAGGAAAATAACACTTCCAATGGGCACTTACAAATGTATTTCAAACTTAGTCTATGTGAGTTATACAGAAGGAGGGCTTTGATCTCTGTCAATTTCACCCACTCTCTTCTGAGAAAGACTCTGTCCCTGGACCTTCTGAGTTGACACGGGATTTGAAGACCAGACCCTGAGGTGCAGGCTATCAGATACAACATTTCCAAACAATGGGCTTTTCATTACAAAAAGAAAATCTAGACCACACAGAAAAATACATAAAATACACAACAAAAATCTGTAATTTTTTTTCTATAACACAGAAGTGATGACTTTTAACAAGTAAATATATTTCCTCCTGGTCTTTTTGGCCACATAGAAAAATCAGAATCAAAGAGAATACACAATCTGAGATACCAATAAAGTTCAATCCTACTGAAGGTAGAGTGAGAAATGAGAACATGCATTGTATAAAAACATGCATTGTATTGAGAGCACACATTGTATGAGGTACAAGGAAGCACTGCACGCTTTAATTTTGGGTGATGAGCAGGGTTTGAAAATAGACTGATGAAAAGCGAACGCCATCTCCGCCACCCGCTTTCTAATCGCCTTTCTAGCAGGAAAAGAGCAGGGACGTTTTAAGTATGGCTGAGGTGACCTCCGAATCCCCTCCAAAGCCTGGATTATCCGACTATAAAACTGCAAAATAACAAAGTACCCGATTAATCTCAGAGCTTTAGTTCAGGCCAACTTTGGTTCCTCCAGGGAAAGGAAATGTGAATTTAGAACTAGATCAGAGTAAAATAAAAAAACCTTCTCAGCCACTAACCAGTTAAATAGTTTGGTTCAAAACTTTTAACTACCTTAAGACTCAGTTTCTCCATCTGTGAAAAGAAAAATGGTCTTTCCTCCCTCATAAATGTTTGGGAATTTAAAGAGAGAAACTGCAACTCTGGTAAGCACTTCAAATTACTCAACTTCTCCGTCATCACTGTGGCCATCAGACCTCAGAAGCCATCACTTATTTCTGGGACAGTTGATGAGGACCTATCAGGGCCACCTTCATGCATATACATTCCCAAAGACACAGGACACCCATTGTGCTTACTATGAACCTGAATTTCTCACCCTCGTCCCTGCCATGACTTCTGAAGTAGGAGAGGCTGAATCACACATTCAATATCTGATACTCATAACTGCCAAAGAGTTCTAATTCACATCTCTGGTGGTAAAGACTGATTGTCAAATTAACAGGATCCAGAATCACCAAGGAGACAAACACGTAGGCCTATCTGTGATGAAGTTCCTAGATTGAGCTGATTGATGTGGGGAGGTCCACCTTGAATGTGGGTTGCACCATTTCATGGTCTGGAGTCCTGGAGTGAATAGCAAAGAGAAGGCTAGTGGAGCACCAGCAGTCACTGCTCTCTCCTTTCTGCCTACTGATGCAGTGTGACTCACAGTCCTGCTGCGATGGCTTCGGTGCCATGGTGAGCGTCACCCTCAAACTGTGGGCCCAAATAAGCTTTTCCTTCCTTAGGTGCTTCTGTCAGGTATTTTGTCACAGCAATAAGAAAAATAACTAATGCACCATCTTACCTGGTTTCTTCAACACAGTTCTAGAACGTTCCTAACACATCCATTTCTCCTCTAGTTCTCTGCAGTCCCTGTCATTGTCCTCCACATGGTGCTCATTATCCAGCATTACAATTCTCATGCAAATCTTAATCTTCCAACCCGATAAGGAGCTCTTTTAGGACAAGGATGTATTAGTCCAAGATTAAGATACAGTAAAGAATAAACTTACAGAAGGAGTTCGAGCTTATTTGGCATGACTTTTTAATAGCTGTTATACTGGCAAAATAGTTCTTTTCTTTAAAGCCATTTGACCTTGATATGAGCTTTTAAAAAATAGAAGCCTTATATCCAACACCAAAAATTCATACACGGTAAGGAAGGTAAGGAGAATAAGCCTATTCCCCCATGAGCCAGGCCCTCGGATGCAGAAGTCAGTCTTGTCAGACATCCAACACTTTGGCCGTATCCCAGTCAAGAAGAGAGTTGTCTTTTTCAGTACCTGGGGTTAGGAAGGATATTGCAGGAAGAGTGTGGTCCTTTCTCCTCCAGAACTCCAGAACCATTAAGGTTCTGGATAGGTCAATCCTGTTCCCATAAGCCACCAAGGGCTCATATGTACTTAGAATAATTTCTTGGAAGTGATGAGATGATAAGAATATGGCTTCAGTCCACAGACACTCTGCTTGAGAGCCACAGTTGTTCCTAAGCACTCTGATGTGCCAGTTACATCTTCTGTCCCCTCCAGAAATATTGTTCTTATTTAATCAACTCAGAAATCTCTCTCAGTTCAGGCAAAAAATTAGGATGGAAGGATGATTGTTCTAGTTCACTATTACTATAAACAGGCATCACTCCAAAAGTCTGTAGGCTTTCAAACAAGGTTTTCAGTCTTTCTAATGTTTCTCTTTATTTCATCAAGAATGTGGCCAAGGTTCAGCTGGGTCAGTCTTCTGCTCCACAGAGCATTAACTAGACTTGCAGTATGGAATTCAGATAGGAAAAAGTTAGTTTGGAAGATCCAAAGGCTTCATTCCCCTGTCTCACACGTGAGTGGGAGTGGTTAGAACGCTGAGCTCAGCTGGACAGTGGGACTGAAGAGTCCACCTGTGACTTTTCAGCATAACAGTCAGAATCCTACATATATGGTGGCTTTGAGATCTCAGAGATCTCTAAGGCTCAGGAAATATAATATAAGTCCAATTTCTTAGGATCTGTAATAACATCACTTCCAGACTACTTTACTGGTCACAAAGCCTACCTGGAGTCAAATGGTGTAATCATAACCCAACCCTGGATTGAGGGACTGCCAAGAAACCCATTTTATGTTTTATGTTCTAGAAAAGCAGACCATTGTTGGAAGATGGCTGATTCATCGCCCTGAATGAGCTGTCTCTTGATGGGCTTCTCCTATCTTTCATGTCACCTAGATCAATTAGCTATCTCCAAGCCAAGAAAAGTAAGGTATATTTTCCTTGTAAACTCAAACAATCCAAGTCTGAATGGCCTGCATGTTACAATGAGGCTGTAGTAACTGTGATTTCTGGTTTTGATTAGCATGCTATACGTTCCTGTGTAATGGTTGACTCTTTATCTTGCACTCTAGTTCTTCCCAAGTTACAGCTAGGAATTCTAAAGGAATGTTCCCAAGGAATGCTTATCCAAGATGAGATGCTCAGAAATAGGTCTGTTCAGGTTGTTTATAGGTCCCCTTTCTCTCTTCCCTCACTCTATATTTACCATGGATGGTTAGATAGATGGATGGATACAGAGAGATTGGTAGGCGATACATAGATAGATGATAGATAGATAGATAGATAGATAGATAGATAGATAGATAGATAGTAGATAGTACGTGTGTTCCATGCTTATCTATTATATTATGATTCTATAATAGTCTAATGAGCCTAGCCAAGGACTCTAACTAAACACAGTCAGCCGTACATAGGTTTTCCTAACATTCATGACATCCGCAAAGGCATTGCCCAAGACCACCATTCTTCAGAGAATTGCTTACAACACGGCTACATCCTTCTCCAGAATTCTGCACTAGAGACAGTTAGTCTGCAGACCCAGAGCCTTTCCCACTTCTTTCTTCCCTACCTTGTGTATTATAGCCAGGGCTCTTTCCCTCATAAACCAGTAGCCCAAATCATCCTTATCTGTCTATATGATTACCATCAGCTCCCTACATCATGGGTATAATTCTGACAAGATGTGCCATATATCTCAATTTGCTTAAGACTTTGGCTACCACCTAAAAGGCTGGCAGAGAATGCTCATGTGGCAGGCATTACAGGCACAGCATTGTATGGAATCAGGCACATCTGAGTTTGAATCATAGCTCTTACACTTCTACACATAAACCTCAAAATAGCTTTTAATCTCTTAGCCTCCATCTCCACAGTCATTAAATGAAGATAATGATATTAGTATAACAGAGGAACTGCAGGCAATTTGATAAAGAATGTTTAATTCTCCCCAAGTATTCAAAAATATTAGCTATTGGTTGGAGAGATGACTCAATAGCTAAAAGCACTGACTGCTCTAGCAGAGGACTCTTGTTCAAGTGCCAGCACCCACATGGCAACTAACAACAATCTGTAACTCCAATTCCAGGGAATCTGACACCCTCTTCTGACTTCCATGGGCATTGCATGACATGGGTGCACTTACATACATGCAAGCAACACACTCATACACATTAAAAAATTTTTAATAATAAATAAAATAAAATACTAGTTATTTATGAGATGTCCATAGAGATGTTGGTGTCAATGGTGGTGCTGGTGCTGATGGTGTAGTAGTGATAATGATGGGAGTGTTGCTGCTGGGAGTGCTGCTGGTACAGTGGAACTGGCTGTTCTGCTGGTGTTTGTGGTGGTTGTGATGATAGCGGTGGTGCCGGTGATAGTGGCGATAGTGATGGTGGTGGTGGTTATGGTGGTGATTATGGTAGTGATGGTAGTGATGGCAGTAATGGTGGAGGTGGTGATGGTAGTGATAATTATAGAGGTCATGGTGGGATTATCTGACCAATTTACCTACCTGTGACCCTAAACCCTATTATACCCTGAGTCTGGCAACATCCATGACTCTATATCACACAGTTAATTGTTTCGGTTCTGTTTGCTCTCACAAAGCTCCATGGACCAGCCTTGACCTCCCTGTTGTTCATTCATTAATTCATTCTCACACGAAGTTTCTGGAGTCACTATGATATACTGTACATGTGTCAGGATCTGGGGATACAGCAGTGAAGAAGAGGTGGGTGCTCCCTTAATGGATCCTACAGCTCCGTTCTGTTGCAAATCAGGGGACAGCTGATGGAATAGACCTCTGAGTCTCAGGTCTGGAAAGCACTTCCACCTTCTCTCGGCCCTGCCCTGCTGGTGGCTTGTCCAGCATATGCCTCTCCAGCTCCCAGCACTCCTCCTCATTTCTGCTCTTAAATTCTTTCCAGCTCCCTGAGAAAATATCTCGCCACATCAAACCCAGACCTCCTAGATGCCAAAGTTTATACGGTTACCAAGCCAGGGTCCCAGAGCACAGTTCATTTCTCCAAAGATAAAAGCACCATTTATTGTGCACTCCGATGTGCTGTGTGTCTTCTTTCCTTTACTCTTCTCAGTCAGTACAGGACGGTGGCCATTGTCCCATTTAGACAAGAGGGAACAAAGTCATAAGAGTTGCCCAGGATCAGATAATCAGTAGTAGAGTCAGAGTTTAGATACAGGTAAAAGGAAGAATTGAAAATGTGGGGCTAAAGAGATGACTTGGAAGTTTAAGATGGCTGCTCTTGCAGAGGACCTGGGTTTGGTTCTCCATACCCACATGGTGGCTCAGAACCATCTGTCACTTCAGTTCCAGGACATCCGATGCCCTCTTCTGGCTTCCAAGGATATTGTACAGGACAAGTGCACTTACGTATATGCAGGCAAAGCACTCATACACATAAAAAATTTAAAAAATTGAAGATGTAAGGTGAATACATACATCTATTAGAAAACTATTAGATAACTTTGCCCCTTTCGGGGGGAGGGTGCTAAGCTTCCGTCAGAATTATATTTCCATTTATATATGCTTTCCCATGGTGGGCATAGCAGTTAATTAATAAGAGAAGAACTCACTCGAAGATGGAATTGCTATGTAAGATAGAGCTGACAGTGTACTGTGGAGACCACTGACGTGGAGAGACCAGCAACCTTCCCAAGGCCCCATCACATTACTGAGGACCTAGCTGGGCAATGGCTTCCTTCAGAGCGTCATTGTCCTTGAGTTGGTCTGAAGGGGATTCTGTTTCTCGTGCCAGTGCTCTCTAAGTCAGCTGCCACCAGGCAGGGCCCATCTTCTTTTCTTCCTCATCACCCCGGTGTCTAGCCCATGCACAGAGGTACCCAGAGTTGCTGGTTGAGTACACAGCAGCTACCTTTTAATGCTTCTAAAATAAAAGCTGGGTTTTCACTCCTTTCCCCAGACTTGTTCGAAAAGAACAAAACGTCCTAGTCTATTCCACATGGAATATGTACCTCTCTCAGCATCGTTTGCGAAAGTGTTCTAAAATTGAAAATTGTTGTGGGCTAAAATTGTCTGCCCTCTTCTGCATTTTTATTCAGTCTCCAAAATGCTGTGATGAGGAAAGAACAGATGTTTGATGCAGGTAGAGCCTGCTTTTACTAACATAGCATACAGAATCATCAAACCATTTTCATCCATCACAACAAAATCATAGCTTTTCCAAACTCGTGTGGCTATATCCAGAGGAGGAGAGAGATTCCATTAAAAGGTTTCTGGGACTGACTGATCAGCCTGCATAAGCCATCAGCTTATTCTCTCGAGTAGAAATCACAGAAGGAAGAGAGCGTGAATTTTGAGATCAAGAGACCAGCATGTCATTCTGCACTCTGGACTTTCCAGCTCTACAACCCTCAAAAGGTGACTAAATGCCTTGGAGATTCAGTTTTAACATCTGTGAAATAGAGATAAGGGGCTAGAGAGATGGCTTTGTGGGTAAAATGCTTGCTGCACAGGCATGAGGGCCTGAGTTCAGATCCCTTTAACCCACATGAAATAGTTGGGGATTGCAGTGCATACCTATAACCCAAGTTAGGGACAGAGACAGGCAGATTCCTGGGGCTCACTGGCCAGTCAGTTTAACTGAAGTAGTGAATTCTAGGTTCAGAAAGTAACATTGTCTCAAAAAGTAAGGTGGCGAGCAATGGAAGATAATACCCAAAGTCAACCACACACACACACACACACACACACACACACACACACACACACACACACACCAGAGAAAGAGAGAGAATGGGGGAGAAGGAGAGAGACAGAAATGCAGACTGTAGTCCAGGCCTTTAAACCCAGAACGTGGGAGACAAAGCAGGAGGATCTCCGTGAGTTTCAGGTGGTGAGTTTTCAGTCCAGTAAGTCTGCTGACCAGGTTGAAGGAAACATAAAATATGGAGCACAGTGCATAGTGCACGGAAAGCTCTGAACAATGGCTTTTACTTTTATTACCATAGAAATGGGGTTAAAGAGTTTTTAATTAATTAAGTCGCCATTCACGTTGTTTATTTTTCAGCAAAATCAGTGTTAGAATATAACCTAAAATATCTGGGATAAACTTTATCCTACCAAGAACACCAAAGCTTCCTTTGGAGGGTCTGAGTCTCCTTAATGAAGGAATTTTAAAACATAATCAGAAGAAAGCACGAGGAGAATTTCATTAAGAGTTTCAGAGAAAAACAGCAGAGCAGGCAAGCTGTAAATCCTGGCAGCCACCTACAGGAGGGAGATGGAAAGGAGGAAGAGAAAAAGAAAGCATGCCTTTTGGTGGAGATGAGTAAGCAGCTGGATGACAGAGGGGAGGGAAGGCTTGAGAGGAAGAGAGAGCCCATAGTGAGGGAAAGCATGCATAGACTTGGCCAGGATCCAAAAGAAAAAGAGAGACAGAGGAATAAAAGGAAAAGACAAGGTTATACTTTCCTGAGTTAGAACTCAGAAAAGCAAACAGGCTCTGTGGCACGGCCCCAGGGCAGTTCTGCAACCCCAGGGAGGGCCTCTTGTGGAATTCTCTTTACCTTCTTTTAGATTTCTTTAGGTAAAACAGCTTTCCTGGCAGGTGAACTCCTGGCCAGGTGATTGACAGGCCCAGGTGAACTAACTTTTAAAAGATGGACAGTGTTTAATGTCTTGAGCGCCTCTACCCCAGGCCAGCGGTAGATTCTTTTGACCCTAGGGAAGTTTTGCTTTAATGGGTCTCTGGAAAGTCCAAATACCTCCACTTTTTCATATGGTAATTTAAACCTTAGGAGGGGCTCCCCATAGGTGGGGTTCGTCCCCAATGGCTTCCAAGGCTGCTAATCCCGGTAACCTCATAGTAAAAAACAGAGAGGATAAATGGCGTATTCTTTGGACGTACTGCGTGCGATCAGGCTTTCTCTCTCCTCAGCCTGCCCTTCATCCCCAGCTGGTCAGACCAATGATGTTTAACTACAGCATTACAGATAAAGAAGACAAAGTGACCAGCCCCGCTCACCTCTCCAGTGCACCCTGGAAGACAAATAGGAAACGTTCTCAGAGAACTCATCAGCTGCTCAGCCTCTGAAACATCAAGAAAAGACACCTTGGAAATTAGATTTCTTCATTCTGGTGGGATGCTGGCCAGCTCTGCATGGCTGTGCACCCCAGGAAGGGACTGCTCATCTGATGACAGCTAGAAAGGTAAGGTGACTGGAGATAAACAGGAAAGCCGGGAGAGAACTGCTGAGACTCCTATGACATGAGTAGCACTTTTTCCTTTAAGCTCTGCTTTTATTCAATCACCCATTCATTCATTCATTCATTCATTCTACAAATATTTGTTGAGCCCTCACTGTGTCCAATCCCTGTGGCCAAGGCTCAAAGCACTAACTCAATGCCTAAGCAGATTGCACTGGCTTTAGAGAGTCAAATACCCTGAGAGGTAAAATCCTTACCAGATGGCACGTACATGCCCAGGACAGTGAACGAGTCAAGAATAAGGAGTCCTTTGGGGAAAGAGCACACTCAGAAAAATCAATGCCACAGCATGCTTTTCTAACCTAAGTTTTCTATTTTCTACATTTCTTTTTTATTATTTCTTTTTCTCTGCAGAGTCCCAAGTGTGGGACACAAGTGATCCTTCAAAGTGGACACAAAGAAAACAAAAGACACCCATTTGAAATTCTCTGGTAAAGCCCTTGGTATTGATGAGAACAAGAGATAGAAACTGATCAGGTAGGGCAAGGAGCCCAGAGCAGCAGGTCTGAGAATGTCCTTGCTGGAGGCCGGGACAGTCAGAAGGGACTTCTGGTTTCCGGTCTCTTCTCACCTCTTACTCTTACCTGGAAACCGTATGTAAGGATGGGGCTGAAATTCAGAGGAGATGCCTGGACTGGCGGTTAGGCCAGTTAGGCTGATCAGCTCATCCTCTTCCTTGTGCCTTACCCTGGACTCTTCATAAATCCTTTAGAAAGCCCCCAGACTTAGCAGCCCAGTGATACCATATTTCCTGGGACCCCTTCCTGTCATACAGGCACTGACTTTTCTTAGGCCTCCACCTATGAATCTATCATAAACTTCTCTCTAAAACTTGCCCTCAGTAATTCATGAATTTCATTATTGAATTCACAACACCAGAACCCAAAAGCCTCAGGCTCTGAAAGACTGTGTGACTGTGAGCATCCTACGCCCTAACTTCTAAGTTAAAAGCCACCCAAGAACCAAGAAAAGCTCTGTGGCTCTCAAGGACATCCCTAAAATTTCCCTTATCAGTCTACACATGACCTTTCCCCTTTGGTGAACATTTCTTAAGACCAGAGATCACTGTACTATAGTTCAGATCTGTAATGTCCCCAGGTGTCATTCTCAGCTCTGGATTTACCAACTCTGCAACTTACTAAAGAGGTTACCATCTTTGAGCAGCAGTTTTGCCATTTGTAAAGCAGAGATAAAGATGCAGAGTAGGTTGAATAAGAAAACATATACAATCTGTTGTATAGTAAATAGTACATGGTAATCACATAGTAATGATATTCACCTTGATTGTCATTGAAAGAATGTGCATATGTAATTAGTCAATTAACTCATTCAAATGGATCATTCCCAGAAAACTCAGTGTTAGAAATAGCCCAGGATATCTGGGATGACAGGATAAAGACCTACATGTTAAAGGCCAAGTCCCCATTTTGGTGGTGGGAAAATTAAAAGATGAGGCCTGGCCGGAGGTGTTCAGGTTACTGTGGATGTGCTCTTAAGGGGATTATGGGGCCTATCCTTTCCTCACTTTCCACCATGGGAGAATCCAGCCCTCCCAGGAATTGTGTTGCCTCAGTGTAAGCTGAAAAGTAATAGGGTCACGTGATAATCAACTGAGACATTCAGACTATGAGACGAAAGTAAACCTTTTGTCTTCTTAGGTTGCTGTCTCTCCAGTGTTTATTACAGTAATAGAAAGCCAACTAACACAGGCAAGTCCTGCTAGGTCTGTCTTTTGAGCTCTACAAACTGAAGAACTGTTGGAGAGGGGACCTGGCATCTCTTCTAGAACTTGATATTTCCATAGAATATAAGATGACCCTGAGGAACACAGTATGTTAGAGCCAAAAAAAAAAAAAAATCTTCCATTCTTACAGATAGGAAACACAAGGACATGAATGGGACTAAGAAAGTTAGTCTGTGACAAATACAAGGCTGCCCAGGTCCTGGCCCAGGTTCATTCGCCCCAAATCCAACATGGGTGAGAGAGAAGATAGAAGGATTCAGAGTAATAATCAAGGGTGTGAAAAAAACGGGTCTGTGTGGACCTGAGTTGCATTTGTATGGCCAATACAAGATGAGCACAAACCCCAAGTATTTTGGCAGTGTCCTCCCCTGCAGGAAGGTGGGAACTGACCCCACAACAAACGGTTCCTTCCTCCATCTTCTCCTCAGCTCCCAAAACACTGGGTCCTGCTATGTCAAGTTATAAATGGTTTTGTAAATACTTCATGAATTTTAAAATTCTTTATGTGCAAAGAAATGTAACTGGCTTTTAAAATATATCTGAAGTAAGTAATTCTGAATTTCTAATCATCCTAGAATCACAAAATTTGAGATTAGGACCCTCCAACTCCTCATTTTGCTTATGAGGAAAGAGAATCCAAGGAGAGGTAAAGATTTGTCCAGTTCACAGCATTGGTTTAGAGCCAGGGCCACCAGCTCAGACAGCCACGGATGGGCCTGGAGTGTAATAAGCAAAGTCGGGAGGGGCAGGGAAGGAAAAGCAACCCAGAATGGCAGGTGCCAGGGCCAGGCACTGAGAGCAACCCACACATAGCTTGAAAGCTGTTGCCATGGGAAATGCTGGCTCAGTGTTGTTGGGAATTCTCAGTGTTGTTGGGAATTCTTTTTCAAAAGAATCAAAAAATTAGATTTTTACATGAAATCACGTGCAATTTCTCATCTTGTAGAGTTGGTAAGCAGAAGGAGAAAGAAGTGGGTCACAGTCCCACTGTATTCTCCAGTGGTACCAACAAATGACCTAACATCCTTCCACTACCCCTGCCTCCTGGATGTCTCATTACTCCTAATACTGAGAACAGCTGGGAACCAAATCCCATGAGCTTTGAGGGAACATGTAAGATCCAAATGATAATATACATGTGGCTTTGGCTTTTGTTAGTACAAACAATGCCGATAAAACATATGTACTGGGGCGCTTAGTAGATTGACCAGTCAGTACAGTATGCATGCTACACAAGAGTTGGGACCTAAGTTTGGACCCCCAGGACCCATTTAAGCTAGGTATGGCAGTACACTCCTATAATCCCAGCACTATGGAAAAAAGAAGGCCCTGAGGTTTGCTGACCAGCTGGGGTAGCTGAATCAATAAGCGCTAAGTTCAGTGAGAAACCCTGACTCAAACATTAAAGTGGAGAGCAATCGAGGAAGCCACCTGACATCAACCCCTAGTCTTCATGCACGTGAATAAACACACAAACACATACACACACATACACTGCATGTGCACACACACAGACACACCAAAAGATACAGGCATTGAAATCATAACAGACCCTGGTGAGCTGATTCCGGTGTTTATAATCCACTATGTTCACAGCATCTATCCAATGTAAAAGCTGATCAAGCTACAAGAGCCCAAAGAAAAGGGAGGATGACATCTCCTTACATTAATCCTCAAGTCTCCCTGCTGGAAATTAAGGAGACAGCTTTGAAATTATGCTCCAAATAGAAGAGCAATTAAAGCAGGAAAAGATGGCCTCACCTCTGAGTTTCCAGCCTTTGAGAACCTGCCTGAGGCTGTGAGATCCCTCAGGTAGGGCCTCTCATGGCTGATACCCAGAGGCTATTCACATTGATGCTTAGACTGAGAAAATCCCCATTCCTTATTTGGAAAAGTCACAGGAAGCAAGAGGTCTTTATTTCAAAGCCCTGTGGCATTAGATAAAAGGCATTTCAAATGGTTTTCACACTGCAGCCTTGTGGAGCCTTCACAGTCCTTACAGCTGCCTGCCCTGCGTAGCAGCCTCAGGCTGACAAGGGGTCAGCTAGATCCTTTAGAGGCCCTGAGCCCTGGAAAAATGGTGGTACTCATCCCTTTCTTACCTTCAGCCATTATCAAAACACAAATTATGATAGAGACAACAGAACTTTTTCCTAAACTTCTATAGGTGAAAAGTTCTGGATAAGTCCATGAAAACCTAACTTTGTTCATCATTCTGGAGTCCTAAGCCTACATTCCAGCTGAGTTCCCTCAGAAACTGTCAAATTCAGTTATTCTAACTCAGATTCAGATAACTGTGAATAGAGACCCTGAGGCCCTGATCACAGTAGCACTGTGGGAACCTGAGCTCAGGCACTCTATTTCCAGGGTACCACACAGCTTTTCCATTCCAACCACCTGTCAGTGTAATACCTACCTACTTCCCAGTTTTTAAAAGTTTCAAGTAAGGGAATGGACACATTCAACACTTCCCATGTGAGCTAGTGGAATACGTGTTATAAAAGAAAAACTAGTCTAAGATGATTTCAGCATCCCCAGCATGATAAATTATGTACCCTTGGCAAAGTATGACAATGTGTGTTCTAATTAATTAGGTTTGCAAAACATCAGGCGAATTGGACAGAAACAAAGAACAGGATTTAGTTCACAGTAAAGATACACAAATTAATTTTAAAGAAATATATTCACTGCTTCTGGTTTTTGCTCCTCCATACCCTATTTCATTCTGCAAATATGTTACAAGCTCTTATTTTCCTCAGGGCTTTTCAGTGTGTCTCTGAAACTCCTCCTCTCTACTGTAATGTATTTTCTTCCCCTGCCTGAATGCTTCTATCTCCACACTCAGCCCTTCCTCCAGCATGTCCAATTCACAGATAATTACTCCAAACTAAAAACATAATCTGCTCAGAGTAATTGACTCTATATGAAGGCAGCTTAAAAAAAAAAAAGGAAAAAGGAAAAATAAAACCTGTCTTCTGTAGGTTTCATGGATTTGTATATTATAATACAATTATTTCTTGAGTCAAATTGAAATCACAGGAGGTCTAATCCTCCATTGGATCTACTGAGTCACCACTCATGATTTGGATGATATAGAAGAAGCAAAACCAATTTCAAAACCATAGCACTGTTTTGTTGTTGTTTCTTTTTTATCAAAGCACAGAATATAAATGGAATTATTCTAAAATATTACTGGGGTAGCTACTCAAACCCAGTAAGGTGTCTGCTCTTGGAACTAGGGAGATGGCTCAGTCAGTGCAGTGCTTGCCATGCAAGCCTGAGGACCTGAGTTAAATCCCTGGCATCCACATAAAAAGCTGGGTATCATGGCATACTTATAATCTGGAGAGGTAGAGACAGGAGGATTTCTGAGCTTCATTGGCCAGCCAGCCTATCTAATCAGCAAGCTCTGGGCCAATGAGAGACATTGTCTCAAAAAAAAAAAAAATTCAAGGTGAATGACTCCTGAGGAAGATGAGGAAGAATAATACCTGAGATTGACCTCTGGCCTCCACCCATGTATACACAAGCATGCACATTCACACATACATACTCACACATACACAACAATATTAAATTTAAAAATATCTTTTCCCAGCATTGGAGACAATCCAGAGCTCTGAAGGACAACAGAACTTTTTTTAAAAAGTCAATTGCATTTCTGCCAGTAGATATTGACTGATGATTGTGCTCAATTCCTTTCTTACCTTCAGCCATCATCAAAACACAAATTATGATAAAGACAATAGAGATTTTTCCTAAATTCTACAGGTGAAAATTTCTGGATAAATCCATGAAAACCTAACTTTGTCGTTCTGGAGTCATAAGCCTAGATTCTAGCTGAGTTCCCCCAGAAACTGTCAAATTCAATTATTCCAACTCAGATTCAGGTAACTGTGAATAGTGGACCTGAGACCCTGGTCCCAGTAGCACAGTATATTGACCAATATACTCTATTCAGTATATGTTTTGTATGTTTATATGTGAAGTATAAATTGGTACAAACTTTCTGGAAAGTTCATTGGCAATAGGTTGAAATACTTTGGCTCAGTTAGTTCACTTCTTAGTTGATTCTAGGAAATTAACCAGCAATCCTTTATTAGTTACCCTTGCATCCCTATGAAAAAGTATCCGACAGAAAACTTAAGGGAGGAATGGTTTCTTTTGGTTCACAGTTTCAGGAAGATTTCAGTTATTCGGGACAGGTATTTTAGCTTGCTTTTCTGTTGCTGTCATAAAGCATTCTGACCAAAGGCAATGTGAGGAGGAAGTGCTTATTTAGCTGACACTTCCCAGGTCACAACCCTTCACTGAGGGAAGTCAGAGTAGGAACTCAAGCAGGAGCAGAAAACAGAAACCATTAAGGGTCACTGCCTACTGGCTTGCTCAGTTCAGCTAGCTTCTTACACAGCCCAGACCCACCTACCTAGGAGTGATGCTACCAACACTGGGCTGGGCCCTCATAAATCAATTAACTGGCCACAGGCCAGTCAGACCAAGGAAATTCTTCCCTCGAGATTCCCTCTTCCCCGAGGACTAGAGGTCGTGTTACATAGATAGTACAAAATACCCAGGCCAGTGGAGAACATAGAGTAGAGGAGCAGCTCCATCCATGGCAGAAGGAGTGTCGGATGGCAGCTGCTCACATGGTAGCCTACCAGGAAGCAGAAACCAAGATGTGAACCAGAGGCAGGTAGAGTCTTCCAAGGCCGGTCCCCTAGTGACCTAACAAGGTCCCACAGCCTTCAAAATCGCATTCAAAACATGAGCTGATAGGTAACAGTTCAGACTCAAACCATAACAAATACTACTGAAGATTTTTCTATAAGGAAGTTTATCGATATTATTTATATAAACAGGAAACTTGGAGAAAAGTGCTCAACTTTGAAGACTAGCTTAAATCAATTATCTTATAGTCACAAAATTTAACTAATATAAAGCTGCTTAAAAAGGCACTTACAGAATAATTAGATATGAGGGAAGTGCTCCTGATGTGAGGAGCAGTCAAGATTAGCCTTTTAATTATAAAAAACATTGTTTTATTCCTGTTTGTTTGTTTGTTTGTGACAAAGCCTCCCTGTAGCCCCAGCTGGCCTGGAATTCACTATATAGACTAGGCTAGTCTTGAACTCACAGAGATCCACCTGCCTCTGATGAGATTAAAGGCATGTGCCACCACACCTAGCACAAAACATACTTTTAATGAATCATTCTCAAAATGCATTACAGATTTAAAGTACTACTTAATTGTAATGGATTAAAAAAAAATAAGCCTAGTTTCTGGTTACTAAATGGGGAGAAACATTAGATGAGTTTTGTTCATTATTAATAATGGTTTCAGAAAGACATATAAACTGTGGGACCCTCAGTTCTGGGCCAAACTGAAAAATTAGCTTCACATTTGACAGATCCATTTTAAAACGTACAAAAAGAAGTTGTGGTAAAGCCAGGCTCATAGAAGGGTCATTTGCCTAGCCCTCCGCTTCAGGTCCAGCCCAGCCCTGGCTGGCTGTTACGGTAATGTTCAGAAAGAACACATTCCCCTCTCTGGCAATCAGAGTGTGTCTTCTTCTCCATCTGTCTCATAACGAGAAATCATAATCCTCTTTTTTATGGCATTATCATAAAAGACATCAATAGAATAAAAAATACATTGCTCCTAGTAATAATAGCGTTTATTATGGAAATGGTGGGGTGTTTCCATATAGGTATAACACACTTTAATTAAGCCTTGTCAAAGAATGCATTTTCAAAACATCTAAATCGGAATTGCAGAACCATGAGCTTGTTGTCATGGGGAAAAATGCACCTGAGGGATTAAGCATGGGACTGAATTAATTTTCTTATTAAGAGCCTGTATGGCTGAAGACATTTGTAATGGAAACTAAGCCAAGTCTCTGGCCTTAAATTCAAGCCTGGCAGTCAGATGGGGAGTTTTTGAGATTAGAAGATATCCCTCAGACACCTAAGCCCTATGGTGCCCATGGTTCTTAAATGCTCCGTGAGATGCTCTGAAGTCTGTATCCTTGATGAACTTAAACCTGAATCAGAGACTGAACAGAGATTCTCAGGGCTCAGCACAGGAGCCCAGATTCCAGGCACAGGGACAAGGAGCAAGGAAGACCCTGGCCAGATCAATGGAGGAAAGCGCTGGTTTTTTTCCTGGGATTCAATCTTTAATTAAATTTCTTCTAAGAAATTAAATTAAATCCCAGCACTCAGGAGGCAAAGGCAGGCAGATCTCTGTGAGTTTGAGGCCAGCCTGGTCTACATAGTGAGTTTCAGGCTAGCTGGGGCTACAGGGAGACCCTGTCTCAAAAAGACCCCCCAAATTTATTAAAATAACAAATGTGTCCCTAATTCTAAAAAGAAAAGTATGATTGCTAATCTTAATTATCAACTTGATGGGATTTAGAATCACTGTGGAAAGAGGTCAATGGGTGTGTTTCCAGAAAGATTGAAATAAGCTAAAAAGACCTACCCTAAATGTGGGCAGCACCATTCCACAGGCCGGGAACGTAGCAGCGGTCATCTCTCTGCATCCTGACCATGGACACAATGTGACCAGCTGCCTCACGATCCTGCTCCCATGACTTCCCTGTCACGATGCATTATACCCTTAAACCACGAGCCCAAATGAACACTTCCTTTCTTAAGCTGTTTTTGTCAGACCTTTTGTCACCACAACAATAAAGAATAAAGAATAGTCTCCCCGTGCTGAAGAAATGGCTCAGTGACTGAAGTGCTTATTGCACAAGCATGAGGTCCTAAGTCAGGATCCCAGCACCCAGCTAGTCTAGCAGAAATGGCAAGCCTCAGCTTCAGTCAGCAATCCTGTCTCAAAAATTCATGCCCACATATAACAGGCACTCTGAACAGAAAACAGGGCCCCAAGGCCTTCATATGCAGGAAGTAGTTTATGACTGTGCCAGCACAGGCTCCGTGACATAGTTCTTAAAAAACAAAACCTCAAAAACAGAAAAAGCCAGCTTTTTACACTCTTTGTTAGCTCTCCGGCAGGAGCCTGCCTGCAGAACTGACAGTACCTGAAGCGGGGAGTGAGGATTAAGAAATGAAGAGAGTGAGAAAGGATAGAATCCAGAGGGCTGTCAGTCAGTTCTAAAGCTCATCGTATTTATACCCTTACAGCTGCATGAGGAACAAAACAACTGGTGAAGAATTCAACACAAAAACAAGCGTGCATTTACATAGGTAAAACCACTCAAGCCACCCACATCTTACGAAGGTCCTCTGCCTTGGGCCCAAGATAAGCTTTCCCTCAGGTGCTAGCAAAACATCCTGTGCCCACAGTCCTTCTGTGCACAGCAAGATTGACCTCTGCCTAACCCCAGACCTGGCATAGTTCAAGGCAGGCAAATGGCTCCCGACACTTTCCATACAGTTCAGTTTGTCTCCTGTATATGATAATACACATAACTTGACTGGGCATTCCATGCTACAAGGTCATGACAGGCAGAACTATGTGCTCGCACTCAGGCATAGACAACACTACATTCCTTTTTCTCTCTTCTGGGGTTTTCCTGCCACACACATGGGAAAGTACATTCTTACACATACACATGCACTTACTTACACACATATCACACAAGAATAATCTCTCAGAGCTGGGGAGATGGCTCATCCAATAAAGTGCTTGCTATGCAAGCATGAAGACTTGAGCTCAGACCCCCAGTGCCCATGTTGAAAAGCCAAGTGAATGGGCACACATCTGTAACCCCAGCATGATGGGGCAGAGACAGGTGGATTCCTAGAGCTTACTGGCTAGCCAATCTAACCAAATGGGTTCCACGTTAAATGAGAGATCCTGCCTCAAAAAATAAAATAGAGCAAACAAGGGCAACATCTGCTGTTGATCTCTGACCTTCATATGTATGTACACACACACACACACACACACACACACACACACACACACACAGACCAAGAATAATCGTGGCTTTTGGTATATATCTACTCCTTTAGGTAACCAATAGCAACGGCCCAGTGGGTATCTTTTTATTCTCTCCTCCATAACACGTGTACAGTAAGTTGCATGACTTGTTTTTATTAAAACAAGAGTATTTTGCACTCTTTTATGGTTTGAATGTCTCCCAAAACTCATCAAATTCATATGTTAATGGAATGTGGAGGTAGCACCCTTGGGAAGTACCTAGGATCAGGTTATAAAGACAGGACCCCAGGATGGCATTAGTGACTTTTTAAAATGAAGCAAGACCTGATCTAGCACGTGATGCCCTCTTCATGCTGTGATGCAGCAGGAAGGTCTTGCCAGCAGCTAAGGAGATGCTCACATCACATTTTTGAACTTCCCAGGCTGCAGAATCACAAGGAAAATAAATTGCTATTCTTATGAGTTCCCAGTCTCTCCTATTCAGTTAGAGCAACACAATGGACTCTAACTTTGTGCAAGTTTTTTCTCATTTCACACCCCAGGTCACTATCTACTGATGGAGGAAAACAACATGTTCAGCCACTGAGCTCTGATGGTTTTAGCATCCTCTGTGTACCAGGCACAGTGTTATTCTGCAGAATGTAGCCCCGTGAGACTCCCATCACCAAGGAGAGAGACTGGTGCAAGCTACTAGTAAACGTCCCAGCAGAAGAAAATGAACCCAGTTCTGAGGAAGGATTAACCACATCTCTCCAGGGAAGGAAAAGTGGACGCTCTTCAAACAAAACGACATTAGGCTGGGTCTAGATGGTGACTGGATCTCACGTGAAGGACAAATCTAGGAAGAGCATTCAAGGGTGCAGGAACAGCATTACAGAGGTACAGAGGTATTAAATAACACCATGCAAAGTCTGGTGTGACAAAAGATTAGGTCATAGGTATGTAAGCTGGAGTCACCCAGCCTGGGAAGGTCCTATTATTGCAGACCAATGAATTTACTTTTAAACTATAAGAAATAGGGAGCCACAAAAGGTCTGAGGCAAGGACATCAGTTTTAGTCCACAAGAGATACTATATAGGCTGAAAGAGTTGAGGAGGGGGACCGTGGGCATTTCCCCCTCTGTTCTGCTTCCCACCAACATCGGGACAGGACTGCATGTCCTCTTTAGTCCCAGCACCGGTCTGGCATCACAAGATCTATTCTAGCTTCTCGACACTGGTGGCCTCTCTTCCCTCATTGTTCTCCCAGCTCTTGGACAGTAATGGGTTCCATCTGCTGCCAAACCTAAGCAAGTCCTCACTCCTCTGCTTGGCTTTCTTTTCTTTCCTGTTGGAAAGGCCCTATTAAAATACTTAGTGTGGTTTCCATTTACTGGCTTGGTAATGGCTGGTACACAGCACTTTTTCTATCAGATTATTATGAAACCTTTTAAGTTTCTTTACGATGGGTTTTCTTTAGTAAAGTGAAGAAATGTATATGTCACAAAGCAAAAAGTGGGGTGTGGCTGCCAAAATGCAAAACTGCCTACAAATGAGATTTCTGTCTCAATGGCTACAAAGACAATGTTCAAGGGTTTAGCATTATCTCAGGTTAGAGTTATCTCAGTGGCTTTTTACTTTTAATTTTTATACATAGTCATAACTTCCTACAATGTGTCGATGTAAAGGTTGGTAAATGGCAAGGCAATGTGTCATCTTGCTTTTAAACGTTAGCTGGTCTTGAGAGAGCACAGTACTGAGTGTGAGGCTTTGGAAATGCTTGGGTTAAGGGCAACTAGCCAGGCTTGTGTCTAAATTGAGATGTTGGCTTATAAATCAAGCCAAGGCTCTCAGCAAAGGGAGGTGTTTATATACCTATTTCCTTAGAGCTCAAAGACTCCCTCCTGGAAGGAGACTCCTTAAGATTCAGGAAGTGAATGAAACTCACAAGGTTCAGGAAGTATACAAAATGTACAGGTCTCAGGAAGATGCTGAAACTCGAAGGTTCACAAGACCCATTCTCAAGATGATGAAAGCAGTCAAATTCCTGGGGAGAGGGGACAGCAAGTTTGTTTAAATTGTCATCTCCTAGCTCAAGTCTGGCTGGAATCAGGGCAGACACCTTGCCGCCCTCTTCTCCAGCTGTCTGGACATGGCCTCTAGGATGCCATAACCTGACCCTTGTAAATTTCATTGACTTCCTAAGTCTTAAGGAGCCTTCCTTCAGGTGAATGTTTCAACTTAGCTACCTAATGCCTGCCTTTGTTGGGAGCCTTAGTTACAACCCCAACAGTTCAACTTAGATTAAGTGACCTTTAACTTAAGCATTTTCCAAGCCCCATGTTCAATACTCTACTTTCTCCAGACCAGCTGACTGGCCCTTTAAAACTAGATGCAATATTGCTTCCCCATTTACCAACTGGTTAAGACAAAGACAGATTGGGTAATTATCTACTGTTCCTGCTGTGACTCAAGGCTTCAGCTGACATCTGGACCCAACCTCTGAGGTTTACAATGCCATCATCAGTGGCCCTCGATGAAACCATTCTGTGAACTAAAGAAAAGCTCTCTACAAAATAAATTAAAAATGAGAAAGCACAACAAGACCTTTGGTGTGGCCAGACGCTCAGAAACAGTCCCAAGTTATACAAACTCTTCCTCTAGGTCCTTGTGGGGTTGCACAAGCAAATGCCAACTCCCCTTTGAAGACTCCAGGACTTGGGTCTTCTGCCACCCATACTCGGGGAGGTGCCATGCCACTAGGCACCTGTGGCAGCAGAAGCAGGCAACAGAACTGGAAGCATTACTCAGGCATTACAGCCTGAGGCTTGTTTTCTGGCTCTCATAAGTGATCAGTCACTCTGAGAAGATGCGATAACGTTGCTAAGGGCTTGTTCAGTGTCTGCTGCATGCAGCCCTAGCACAGATCATGACCATTCCAAGAGAGGCACATGAAAGCATGTGCAAGGCCTGAAACAAGGATGTGGGTACAAGGAATTTTCCTTGTCAGGAAGCATGCAGGGGAGAGTGGTGGGCACCCTGAGAGCAAGATGCTGGGTAAGCTTTAATCCCCAGGCAACTCTGGGAGTCACAGCAGAGTCAGTCTATCTGCACTGCAGGAACTGGGCATTCACTGAACGCCTCCTACCACTCACCAGCTGAGAGTTTGGGGGATGCTGGTTAGATGATTTGGCACTTCCTACAGCCCTGAAGATGTCTTAGGCAGAGGGCAACTGTCAGGCAGGAAGTCAGAGACAACACAGGTCAGGCTCCTATATGGTGGTCCTGACCCGGATCTCTAGCCACAGTAGAGTGTAAAAGAACGTTCTGTCCAAGCTTTTAAGGTCATAAAAAGTAAATGGTGATAATGCTATTTAATTGGGATCAACAAACTTTTTATATATATGACCTTTTGGGGGGAAGAAAATAACTATATAGTCCAAGCTGGTCTCAAACTTGCCATTCTCCTGCCTCAGCCTCCATAATGCCGAGATTGCAAGTATATGCCATCACACCTAGTAGAGGAACGGTGTCTGAATTCAGTGGAGATGCTCTAACAAAGTATCATAGATGGGTCTCATGCAAACAACAGAAGTATGCTGTTCACAGTTTTAGAGACTGGAAGACCAAAATCAGGGAGTCCTTATAGTCAGGTGGTGGTGAAGGCTCTCTTCATGTTTCTCTTCATGGTGTCTCTCTGGACACTTCTATGGGCCTCTAATGCCATTCATGGAAGCTCTGTGTTCATGACCCAAATTTGTCCCAAGGGCCCCACATAATGCCATCACCTTGAGTTCTGGAAATTCAGCATATGAATTTGAGTGGGTCACAAACATTCAGTCTACTACAGCCAAGCAGTAAATATTTTAGACTCTGTGTATCATAAGGTGAACCCCAACAACTATGTTTTTATATGAAAATGACCATAGAAAATACATAGGCAAATGGGCAATGCACTATTCCAATAAAGTTTTATTTACAAAGGAAGCAGCAGGCTAGGTCTGCTCTGAAGGTCACAGTTTTCTGACTCTTGCTATATCATGATGTTTTAATAAACACAGACTGCATATGTTTCATCTATGCTACCTGACTTAATCTCTAAATGAGAAATTGCTACACTCAGTTTCACAAAAGACTGAACTGAGATACTGTCAGCCTATATCACTTGTCCACAGATACCCCCACAGCTTATGAAGAACATTCAGGACTCACACTCAGATCCAACTGACCCCAAAGCAACATACTTTCTACACTAGCAAAATATTACAGAGTTTCTAAAATATAGCTGGGTATGGTGGTTGATGTTTGTAATTCTAGCATCCAGGAGTCTGAGGATCACTGTACGTTTCACATCAGCCTGGACTAAATAGTGAGTTCAAGACTACTCTGGGCTATGAAAGGAAGCCCTGTCTCAACAGACCAAAAAAGAAGTAAAGGTTTCCTGAAAATACAGGAACTTTTTGTCAGGTGAAAATCTGAGATATATAAATAATATGATCTTACCTATTTTTTAAATGTCTAAAAGGAGCTTGGACAGAAATCGATCAAGATTTTAGGTGATTGTTTCTTTTATTTCTGTTTATTTTTAACTTCCCAGAATGATTTTTATCACTAGGAGTTCAATTAGGTGATTTATATTTTCTATAGAGCACAGGTGGGGCTGTAGAGGAATCAGAAAAAATGGAAAACCTGCTGGTGCCTAGGAACAGGAAAGATCCAATGTGAAGGTCTGGGTGTCCAGGACTACGTGTGGAGTCAAGATCATAGGTGGCCATCAAGGGAGGTGAAGCCCCATTCTTGAGAATTAGTCCTCTCAAGACTAGACTCTATAAATGACAGAACTCTCCCCTGTCCAAGCATAAGCACAACACAGAGGCAAAGCTCCTGTGTACAACCTGGGAACTCAGGGGAGGGGGTTATGGAGAGTGCAGCCCCTCAGAGGAGGTCTAACCTGCTGCCTCCAACCTCCAATCTGCTCCTCCATCAGCTCACCACCATAAGAATGTGGAACTGTGATTCACTGTTACATACCAAAGCTCTCATGTGAGGGAACCACAGCTCCAGGCTCATGGGAAGAGACCACAGCTCCAAGTATACAGGAGGGACCGCAGCTCCAGACTCACAGAGGGAACCGTAGGTCCAGCTCAGAGGAGATGGCCACAGCTCCAGGGTCATGGGAGACAATCACAGCTCCTGGTCAGGGGAGGACACCACAGCTTCAGATTCACGGGAGCGGACCACAGTTTCAGGGGTCATAGTTTCAGTTCTCTTGATTCCTACTGTTTTCCTGTCTCCATTGCTCTATCCACATGATCACACTGGTGTTTAGGAAAGAGCATTCGCTGGGTGGGGTGGTACACACCTTTAATCCCATTACCCAAGAGACAGAGGCAAGCAGATATCTGTGAGATCAAGGCCAACCTGCTCTACATAGTGAGTTCCAGGCCAGCTGGAACCACAAAGAGACCCTGTCTAAAAAAAAAAAAAAGAATCAGAAAGAGTGTTTTGGCTTCTGTGTCACAAACAGAAGCAACAACTATTTGCTGGCTTGAATTTCTCACTAGAAGGATATCAATATTGGAGAAAACCATTTTTTTTTTGCTCTTGCTCAGGAGACAGATGGAGCAAATGTTTTCTTTTTCATTATCAAGGATCCAGTTGGCTTTTTTGGCATCTACTGTCCTCACATCTTCCTCCATGGTCGGGGAAGCAAGTGATGAGACACCTTCTTACTAGAGTCATGTTTCAAGTCCTTTGATTGAAATACGAAGGTCATTTCCCACTTTAAATGCCCCACCTTAACTTACAGGGCCCCTGGTGAGTACACGGCCAGGTCTGGTGGGCAGGACACACTCCTTGACGTCCTCACCTCACCAAGAGATGCCATTGCCACAGCTGCTCTGATGCCTGTGGCCAAGCTGCACCATCTTGGCCCATCAGTTATTTTCTTTCTTACTGGCCAACTCCTGAGTTCAGAATTTTATGATCAATAAAAAAGCATCTAAGGGCAGGAGGGCAGGAACATACTTGTCATATGTGGTAAGGTTCTTCACATGGTCCGGCACCCCTATTCAGCCTCTTGGGAGCTGGCACACCCCAGCCCTGAGGCTGGCTTCCCAGGCCATGCCTCATTCCACCATCTTCAGCCCTGAACGTGTTATACTCCCACCTCCACCTCCCATGTGCTGAGATTACAGACATAGAGCACAATGTCCCACTTAGGTGCTGCTGAGGTTGGAACCCAGAACTTCATGAGAGGTAAATGTTCTACCACGAAGCTCAGGTGATCATTTCTGAGAGCTGTATCTTTGCATTCATCTGTTTTTCTCATATTTCCGTATATTCTATATTGGAACCATATCTCTCATGAAAATAAAAACCAAGTTTTAAAAATCACAGGGCCCAGTGAAAGCACAGAGGGAGGAACTGTTCATTCCTGATGGTGTCTGAAATGAGATACAGCCATGCTGAGATGCTCACTGTGGTGATTTGAATGAGAATGTCCCCCATAGGCTCAAATATTTGAGCACTTGGTCAATTGGTGGTGCTGTTTGGGACAGTTGTGGGACCTTTAGGAGGTGTGGCCTAGCTAGAGGAAGCACATCATTGCAGGCTGGCTTTGAGACTTTATATCCTTGCCCAACTTGCAGTTTCTCTCTCTGCTCCCTGTGCCTGCTTGAAGATGTGAGCTCTCAATTTTCTGCTCTGGTTGCTTCCTGCCATGCATCACCAAATGTCTTGATTAAGCTTTAGTTGTCAACTTGACATACCTAGGAAGAGGGAGGCATTTCTTCCATCAAATCAATATGTGGCCATGTCTATAAGGCATTTATCTTAAAAATGTGGGAGGATTTACATTGTACTAACTCTATGTTCAGAATGTGTCTTCCCTTACCTGTATGCCATGGCTATGTGTCCAAGGGACACGGAATCCTTCTGGAAAAGCCAGAAATTTCAAACTGGCTTGACCATGGTGACCACACTTGGTTGCAATTTTCACCTGACTCTAAATTACATGACTATCTATTGAATCTTCCGTGGACCCAGGCAAGTTACAGATTCTATGACCTCATATTTATTTTTAAGTGAACAGAGTAGAAAAAGATTCATGGAAAGAAGTATACAGGCCACAACTTTTCTAACATGGAATTAAGCAAGCAAGAAATGGAAAAGTTGTTCTGAGTACGGCTTCCTTTCCACACTCACATCCAAGGAGGAATGAAGACATTCTATACTAATGACTTTCTAACCATATCAGGTGCAAGGTCAACCACAGTAAAGCACTTAGGTCGTAAGGATTCCATCTGAAATTTGAGTGTATGGCTGTTGTGATAAAGATAATTCTTATACTCTTAATGTGCATTTTTCTTTAAGAGTGTGAAACATTGAAAACATGGGATTTTCAAAAATCCCTTATTCTTCCTGCCATAATAATGTTAGCTAAAGTTATATACAGCTGTAAAATGGTGATGTAGTAATGAATTAAAATGTGTTGTCAGAAACACATTTGGAAGACATAAAAGGTTTCGTGTGGTAAAACTGAGGAGAAATGAATATTAGGTGCATTTTTTAATATCAATTTTTTGCCAAGCAGTTGGGTTAAAGTGTAGATGGTTCCAGTATATCCTATGTTATGGATCTGAAGTGTTTTAATCTAATGTTTCATGCAGCTATGCAAACTGTACCCTGCATATTCAAGAAGCCTTCATTCATATTGATGTTTATCTAACAGGCATCTCTGACATTGTACAGTACACAATGTGGTGACCCTGATATGGTGACCCAATGTGGCATGTGTGAAGAATTACTCTTATATAAGCCATGGACAGGAAGTCATATTGTGAAGACACAGCGTCAATAACTCATTCTGTAATTGTGTGTCTTTCAAGCGCACTATAGAAATATAACCTTTAGAATTTGGAAAAGATTCCAGAGTAAGGTCAGAAAGAGCATCACACATAAAATTCATTCATAGTGCCATCTATAGTCATGCTATTGCAACAGGAATATAAGCTTGAGGTAGTGCATGGGTGCTGTGGAACATCATTGACTTTAAGGAAAATTTGAATGGTAGAATTTTCACAAGAATTCAGCATGATATAAGGTATGACCGTGAACTTCTGTTGTCACACACACTGTACTTGAAATAGTTGTACTTGAAGCTGGACTATACATCTCTTCTTTACAGAGAGACAGGATATCAAATCTTGGAACCTTTTCTGTGATGAAAAATAGCTCTCATGGTGTACCAGCAGTAGATATTAAAAATAAATAAATAAACACACCTAATCTGATCTTTCAAGGTGAAGAGTGAGAAAGTAACTACTTTTCTAAAAAGATCCACATACTCAAGAGCATTTTATAAACCACTGTCATCACTATGTGATTGTTTTTACCAATATAGTTGTTGTATAGCATTTGGTATAATAGCATTCATATATGCACACTTAAATGGAAGTATCCAGAATTCTCAAAAATCTTCCAGTGAAGTTTCAATGGGATTTTGGACTCAGTTCTTTAAAGATGTAAAAATGAAATATCTACCAATTAGTTTGCAAGAATAACTTCCTGACATTCAGGGAGATAGAAATTTAGTAGCCTAATTTCAGCAAAAACCTTTGCATAATTGGTGGATGGCATTGAAAAATGAGAATCACGATTTAGTAAATACAGCCACCAATGCCCTTCTTCTGATCAGGATTCACAACTCTTTGTGAGAAATACCTTTTAAATTCTGACAGTTATTAAAACTAAATATTTTTAAAACTAAACTCAGAACTTCAATATCTTAGTTGTATCAAGTGTTGAAATTTCATAAATAATGAAGCATATTCTATCTTAATACTTACTGTAAACTATTATTAATAACTCCACTGGCAGCCAAAGTGGAATTCTATAAACTCAGGCAATTTAAGATACCATTTATGTCATCTTTAACTGAAACTTTTAAAAGTTCTATATTTGTATATATAATGCATATGTAAATTGCATCTATATTTTATATATCATAATACAAATATATGCTTATTAGATTGATATATAAATTAAGAAATACATATACATACATAGAGAGAGAGAGGTGGAGGATGTGGCTTGCTTAGCATGCGTAGAGCCTTGAGTTCAATCCCCAGCATCACATAAACCTAGCATGATAGCACATACCTATAATCCTAGCACTTAGAAGAGAAAGGGGAGAACTAGTTCAAGGTCATTATCAGGTACACAATGAGTTAGAGGTCAGTCTGAGCTACATGAGACCCTATGTAGTCATATATGCATACATATCAGACATAAATATACATATAGTGAAAACAAGTCACGATTCTCACCCCTGTTGATTTTGAGGAGAGACAGGGATAGCTGTGTCTCTTCTGAAAGGGTAATGTGACCTGACCCTTAAAATCAGAGTCGCAACTAAGAACGATTGTAGCTATAGTATGGATGGAGAGCCAGTTTCTTAGTGTTCATTTGGAATCAGACACGAGTGAACTTACAACACAGGCAAGGATATTGTCTCTGGACAGTAGGCAGCATCCTTGTGAAAAACTGATTGGCCTGCGTTAGAGATTGTGGAAGAGGACTCAGGTTCAAGATGAGTGGTTCTCCACCTTCAGGAATTAATCCCAGGGGTGGGTTTTTGAGGGTGGAAATCTCAGAGGCTGCTTCCCTGCCCTCCCAGCAGATACATTCTCTTGACTCCACACACAGCCATTTATCACATTCTTACCAGATAAAGTGACTTCCTGTCAGGACTCAGTTAAAGTGTCCTTTCCTCAAAGTTTTTTCTTGTCTGGAGGTTAGAGCTCTCATTCCACTCAATTTCTGTGGTATCCCCTGCTAAACAAGGATAATTCTGATGGGGGAGCACACTAGGTCTCCAACCACAAAGGTTGTTATCTAAGATGAACAGAGGTAAAAGCTCAGAACCATGAGAAGAGACTCAAGGTCAGAACTGGGAAGGAACTAATTTAGAGCACCATGGGGAGGAGACCAGAGCAGGAAGTGGGTTGTAGGAAGGGGATAAGGTGCACACTGCACCTATAACTGTCAGTGCTGCATGAACCATGCTGCATGGTTTGAACTTGACTGTGTAAGTATCTCCACTCTTATCTCAATTACCCTAGCCAGTAGTGAGTCTATAAGGGAAATCATTTATTCGGCTTTGCAATTGTGTGGTGTCGAAAATACAGACACACAGAGACTTGACGAGATCTTCAACAGGTCTGCACGGTCTTTAGAAGACCAAAGATTGGAAGTTATCTTGCACCGCTCTTGCCGCAAGCTGCTTCCAACACTTGAGCATAAATGGTATTGATAATGAATTGCAGCCTTCCAAGGAGACCTCTCCTACCCTCCACCTCACCCCCAGGCGAACAGTTCGCTCCTTCATTCCAGACTAACTTGGAATACTTGGAATGGGTGAAAGAATCATTGTGAGGAGCTTTAGAGTGTCTCCTCTGTTTATCTTGACCTCCATTCTGGATAGACAGTTTGTGAGTCTTATACAAGAAAATCAGTTAGGCTACTTGAGGAAAGACGTCCTCTTTTCAAGGTATTTAGCTTCTGAGAGCTACATGGGGAAAGTTAAGAGTAAGGAAGTGGGCTGGAGAGATAGCTCACAGAAAGAGTACTTGCTCTATAAGCATGAGGACCTGAGCGCTAATCCCCAGTTCCTACGTGAAAGTTGGGTATGGCCATGCATGCCTATAACCGAGAGTTAGGAACAGAGACAGGCAGATCCCAGGAAACTGCTGGCCAGTCACCTAGTTGAAACCACAAGCTTCAGATTCAGTGAAAGACCTTGCCTCAGGGAAATAATGCAGAGAGCAATAGAGGACATCAAATGCCTTCCTCTTGTCTCTGCATAAGCATGCAAGGACACACATACCCTCACACAAACATATTACACACACACACACACACACACACACACACACACACACACACCATACTCCATCACACAAATAGAAAAGTAAAATAAAATGAAGAAATGGAAGGAACGAAGGAAGGAACGAAGGAAGGAATGAAGAAAGGAAGGAAAACAGAAAGGAGAGAGGGAGGAAGGGAGGGCAGGAAGAGAAGTAGGGGAGGGAAAGAAGGATGGAGGCATAATTTGCTCAATTAATGAACCAGCAGAACCTTACTGATCATCAGTAAGGAAACAAATCTCAGGAGGCTGCTCCCAACACAGCCATAATCTTAAGCCTCCCCCTACCCCATGTGCCCTGATGTCACTGGGTCTAGACTGTCCTCCCTGAATCTGCCTATGAGTCAGTTTCTTTTATTGTCTTTCAGAAAATCCCCCGCAGGCTTTACTGGTGCCTCTCCAGAGATTCCTGGCATCTCAGTAAATATTTTAGATATATTGTTGTGCAATATTCTCAGAGAGGGTGTATTTTTGCACCTGAGGTCTTCACTGAAGTGTCTAATGTAAGAAGCTGGCATTCACCCCAGGACTGCAGCAGAGGAGTAGACACGGTCTAATCATAGCAGGACTGCCAGCTCTATCGTGTGCAAAACTGACCGGCATCCAACAATCAAAATTAAAGTTTCCTCCACCAATAGGTAATTATGTCTATCATCACTGAAATGACCCTCACTTGAAGATATGCTTACTAAGGAAAAAAGGTCATGAAAATGAAATTGGGATGGGATGTGGAGGCAGGGGTAGATCTGGGGAGAGTTAGGGGTGAATATAATCAAAATGTATGAAATTTTCAAAGTATTAATTAAAATATTATATTAAACTATTTTTCTTTCATGCTAAGTCCCACATTTCCTATCTCTTCCTCTGAGTGCTTATGAAAAGCAGACTTTGGGGCAGAATATAGAACTTGAAATCATGGATTCATTCAAGAATCACCTGTGGATATGCACTCCTCAGTCTCCAGAGCTCAGGATTCAGAAAGCAGTGTTGTCATTAATTCCCGGGAAAAATCTGTGTGGCAGGATAGCTTATCTATTACAGTTTCTATTACAGTGCGGATATCATAGCATAGAAAACCGTTTCTGATACAGAGTCACCAAAGCCACTACTCGAAAAGGTCAACAGTTCAGGACCAAGGACAGGGCTCACAGTGTGCCTGGAAACACAAGGTAGGTCCAGTATAATTCAAATAGTTAAAAAATCCCCGCCTTGTAGAATAGAGATTCAGAGACTACTCAGTACAGCTCTGACCCTCTACAAACATTCCAAATCTGGTTATAGTGGGGACACAGCACACAGGTGGAGGGTCATGTGGGGACAGCAGCTTGGTCCAGCTATATTTCCCTATTGATCCTCCAGGATCTCTGGAGCTGTCTGTCATGTCCAAGTCGTGCACACAGAGAAGCTAAGACTTGTTTGGAATATAGAATGGAAAATATTTCAGAGATTACAATTCCCTTTAGCCTTGGGCTACGTCTGTCCAAATTGAATTTACTTGAACAACAGGATAGCTATTACAGCGCACTCTTTCAGCTCTGTACTCTAATGAGATGGCTTTGGGTACTATTAAAAGTTAAATCAGTCGATAAATGAAATATTAAAATCACCAGAGAATTGGCCCAATGTACAAAATATTAACACTGCAAGCTCTAAATCAGTCACTGAACATGAATTTAGTCAAAGCCATTAAAACAAGACTCGGGGCTCTGCCCTGAACTCTGGAACTGAATGGGGAGAGAGCTTTCTAGAAGTCCCGTTCTTCCTCTCCTTGCAGCTGTAGCATGAAGGACCCCCACCCTGAAGGCTGTCTGCAGATGTGAACACCAGAAAGACTTCTCGTGGAGCCCAGAGAAGCCAGATGATCAGGACTTCACCAGTCAATCATCACGCCATAATGTCCTTGAGAAGACAGACTGAGATCGATCCACATCATATGCCCAGCATAATCTCTCTCTCTCTCTTTCTCTTTCTCTCTCTCTCCTCTTTCAGTTCCATGACACTAATCTACTTACTTTCTTGTTAGCACTGCGCATCCTCAAGGCTAATTCAAGCCCCACTCCTTCCAAGAACATTTTCAGATGACTATGTCAGAACCCTCTCCTCACAGCTGGTTCTTGCTCTCATGACTTGTGGTATGTGCACCTGTTGGACCTTTTCCCCAGATATAACTGCACAGTTAGTGTGCAGAGTCTATCACTAAGTGATAATAATCCAGAGATAAGGATTCAGGTGAAAATCATACATTTAGTATGCAGCAGGATCACAGGGAGATAAGTCGGCTAGTAAGACTTGAGACTCAGATAGTCACAATACTTCATCCCAAAGGTGCACTTTGAGAAATGGACTCAAAAAATACCCTTAGAAATCTGTGTGAGGTGCAGGGGAACTTGGGTGTGTATATCAACCTTCAAAATTTATATTTGAGTCAAGCATGGTGGTACATGCCTCTGATCCCAGAACTCTGGAGGATATAGCAGGAATACTCTAAGTTCAAGGCCAGCATGGGCTACAGAAGAAGACCCTATGTTTCCGTGAGTTTATATGTCAGAGGAGCTCTAACCTCTCAAGCAGCTGCACATGGAAAAAGGGATTTTAGGTAGTCACTAATGTTAGATGAAGTCTTAAGGATGACACGTATATCCTAGAGGACTGGTGTCCAGGTAAAAGTAAGAGGCACACACAGGTACTCGAAGGAAAGGCTGTGTAAAGACACAGTACAAAGGCAACTGTCAGCAGGGCATAGTGGTGCGTGCCTTTATTCCCAACACTCAGGGGTAGAGGCAGAGGGAGCTCTGTGAGATCAAGGTCAGTCTTGTCTACAAAGAGAATTTCAGGCCAGCTGGGGTTAGAGAAGACCCTATCTCAAAAATCAATTATTCACACAAACAAACCCCCCACAAGAAGGTAACTATCTAGAAGCTACAAAGAGTGTCCTTACAGAACCCAACTATGCTGGTACCCTGATGGAGGACTCCCAACCCCCAGAAATGTGAGGCATTAGCATGTGTATTTAAACCCCCAGTCCTGTTGTGGTATTTGTCATGGAGTTCAAGCTACCTAAAGCAGGCTAGCAGATACTGAAAGTTGAAAACTGGCTAGAGTGTGCAGGAAGGTCAGAGAAATGTAAGACAGACTATATAAAACTCAGGTGGGGCCCATTTACAAGCCTGCGAGCTTAGGCATTAATATAAGACAGGGACCAGGTGATACAGATCCTCCTGAGCAACACTCAATGGGGAAGGGAAGCAACATTTACTGAGAATTTACTGTGTGCCATATTATGCCAGATTCTTTTTACAGGTTTGTTTATTTTTATTATTTTATGTGTATGTTTGTGTGCCTGCTTCTCTGTATGTGTACCTTGTGTATGCAGGTGCCCATGAAGGCCAGAAGAGGGTGTCAGATCCCCTGGAATTG
Source organism: Eospalax fontanierii (assembly GCA_035773235.1). Classification (NCBI taxonomy): domain Eukaryota; kingdom Metazoa; phylum Chordata; class Mammalia; order Rodentia; family Spalacidae; genus Eospalax; species Eospalax fontanierii. Next base: position 47,227,371 of record CM069529.1, on the reverse strand, counting down.
GAGTTATAGGCGGTTGTGAGCTGCCTGATAAAGGTGCAAACTGAATGTGGATCCTCTGCAAGTGTAGCATGTGCTTTTAGCTGCTGAGCCATCATTCCAGTCCCATGTCAGACATTCTAAAATCAACTTTATTAAGGTATAATTTACATAAATAAAATACACACATTTGAAGTATACCAGTCTACAATTTCTGATCATCATGCATTCCCACAAAGTTTCCACCATATGGAAAGAATCCTATCACCCAAAAATTCACTTGGGAGTCTGGAAGATGACTCAGTCAGTAAAGTGCTTGCTACACAAACATGAGGACCTGAGTTTGGATCCCCAGGACCCACAAAAGATAATCAGAGATAAAGACATGTTCCTACAGCTCCAGCAATGGGGAGATAAAGACCAACAAATCCTTGAAGCTCATTAATCATCCAACCTAGCCAGAAGGATGAGCTTCAGGTTCAGTGAAAGACCCTGTATCAAAAAGTTAAGGTGGTAGTGATGGGCCTACATAAACACACATACCCACATACATCCATACACACACATACATACTCACACTAACCAGTACACACGCCATATTCATACACAATACCTACCCCCCACACACACACACACATACAAGATTCCTTGCACCTTTTTCTCGCTGGCTCCCTCTCCTGGCTCCAAGTTACCACTGATCTCCTAATTAGATGTGTCTTTCCTGGAATGTCTATGCAGTATGCAGTGCACTGTGTCTGGATTCTTGCTCTCAGCATAATGTTTTAGTTTGCTGCTTGTTTTTATTGTGTGTATGTGTGTGTGAGTGTGTCTGTGTGTTTGTGTAGGTGTTCCACAGCAAACATGTGGAGGTCAGAAGACAACTTGCTGAAGTCTGTTTTCTCTTTCCACTGTGTGGAACTTGGGCTATCAGGCTTGGCAGCCAATGCCTTTACCTGCTGAGACATCTTTCCGCCCCAGTCAACACTATGTTTTTGAGTCATCTATGTTGATGCATGTATCAGCAGTCAATTTCTTCATTGAGGGGTGGAATGCCACTGAGTGAATATGAAAATGCTACCGATGAACGATGGAGTTACTTCCAAATGAACACAGGATAAGTTGAAAAAAAGTCTCAGATCATTATCATGAATACATACAGTCTATCAAACATTATAACTGAGCAACAAAGGGTGGTGTCATTGAGCAGCTTTGGTATTTTATATGAGCAGACCAAAAAAAGATTGAAATTCAAAGTACAGGTTCTACCAAATGTATATTGTTTTTGCACCATGATAAATTTTTAAAAATCATTGCTGAACTGTTATAAGCCAAGGACCATCTGTGCTGCAATTTGCTTATTCATTGACCTGTTGATGGACTTTGGGCATGCTTCCAGTTGGTGTTATTATTAATTAAAGCTCCTGTCAACATTTGTGTATAAGCTTTTGTGTAGACATAAGTTTTCATTTCTCTAAGGTATCACCCAAGAAATAAAATCGGTGGGTCATATGGCGTGTATGTTTAATATGATGTGAAACTGTGTGCCAGGCACTTTAAATCTTTTCATTAATTAATTTAATTAATTTAGTGTGTTTGTGTGTGCATGTGTCAGTGCATGTACCCATGCACACACACACACATAGGCCAAAGAAAGGCATCAAGTGTCCTGCTCTATAACTCTCTATCTTGCTCCCTTGAGACAGTCTCAACGAAACCTGGAGCTAGTCTGTCAGTCAACAAACCCTAGCAATCCTCCTCACACAGTGTTGGGGTTATAAGTGAATATGAACAGTCATTCCCATCTCTTTCACATAGGCAATAGGGATTTGAATTCAGGTCTTCATGCTTGCACACATATCCCCTTATCCGCTGAGCCATCTCCGTGGCCAATACCAGGCGTTTCTGAATACATTTTTATTGAATTTTTGTGTATTTCATATACAATGTCTTAATCACTTTTATACCTCTTTCCCCATCAGCACTCTCCCATAGCTTCCCACTGGATTTCATGCATTCTGTCATGTATGTTAGGCCTATAAAGTCAGGTTAGTGTCCCCTAACGTCCCTCAGTGCAAGTTCATCCACTGGGGGTCTAGTCAGCCTTTCCAGAGTCACTTAAACATAACCAAATACACAAGGCTAGAGAGGTCATAGGTCTTAGAGAAAAACCTCAAGGCTGTCCTATCCCTAGATAAATATAATTTCTTACTATGTACAAAATATGAATCCTTGTGTTTGCAGACAAGTATGCCAATCATCGCTCATCAAAGAAGCTTCTTTTGCAACAGACAGACTATTACAGAGTTCCACAACTGGTCACACACAGAGATGAAGTGTCTGTGAAATGCCCAGTCCTAAGTGACACATCTACAATGGAACCTCTACATCTAAGTCTCACAGAAGATAGTGGAATAAGGGGTAGAGAGAACACTAATGTATCTCTAGACTGTCTTCAATGAAGCTCCTCATGCAACAGAGGGCCATGAACACAAAGGGCCACAAATGGCCAAAGTGTAGAGAATAAGACTCTGCAGAGTGTGGGTCCCTGAACAAGACCCTATATTAAACTTCAGGAATTTTTAATTTATGTGATTTAATTTTGTTGACCACTCAACAGTGAAAGTATTACCATTATTTTCTGACTACTCTGAAGTGCATGGAGGTAAATGATTTATCTCTATTCAGCAGCAGTGAGAATGGTTGTTGTATAGATACAGAAGTGTTCCACCCAGAGCTATGTTCTTTCTATCACATCATCTTCCTCTCCTTTATTGATCCATCAAAGAAACTTGCTGTTGAACCTAGGAAAATAAGTGAGTTATGTCTAGACTTCTAGCCTTTACAATTAACCAGACCAGGAAAGATTGGTGATCAAGTGGATTAATACAATCCCAGCAAGGGAGGAAAGCTGTCTCACAGAGGCCTACCTGAGCCAAAGCCAGAGCACTGAGCTGTCACTGTTACCAGAGAAGCTATTGAAAGAAGAGGAGAAACTTGCCTCTGCCAGGGTGGCGCTCATACTTTAGGAAGCTGTAATCAATTGTCAGGCAAAAAATGCAGCCAGTTTACAATGAGCACAGAGAGCCATGTTCTTCCATCAGTGTCTGAAAAGGGTTTTAAGTCTTAACACTCGGGCATTCAGGTGAGGTGGGCATATATAAAATCAACCCCAATGCTGACCAAGGTAATCCAATCAATTAAAGTGTGATAAATACCACTCCGCACGGACTCTAGAACTCACAAACTAGAGAATCAATTTACCGGAACAAGGAAATAAAGGAACTGTAGGGGTTGAGGTCAAATCTTTAGCAGAATTCTAAAGGGAGGAATTGGCCTGGAGAGCAAATCTTTTAGTGCTAAAGATGCAAACTCTGGCTAATGTCCAGAAACAGAGGCTATTAAAAATGCATTAGGAGGGCCATGTTTACATTTCTATAGTCGACTAACCGCCTCACTCATACCAAATGGGGCCTCCTCTGTATACTATGGTGCCTGTTAATAAGAGATGTGCTTGAATTTCAGAGAGCTGCAACTCTTGGAAACAGGCAGAATATTCCTTGACTTCATGGCTGGTACACATACAGGACAGAAACCACCACAGCCCCAAGCAGAGATCAGAAACTCGAGTTTCTGATTTGGTCCCACTGCTGGCCACTTGATTCTTTAATAGTGACTAGAAGGGGCTATGAAGGCATCTTGGGTGACCAGTCTCTACCTGACAAGGGCAGTGGGCGAAAGCGTTTCCCCTTTCTGTGGCTCATTAGAATCTATGTTAGTTTTATGTAGTTTTCTGTACTTGTGTGGTGCCTAACATTAAAAAAAAAAAAAACAGGAAGATGAACATCTTTTCAAAGGATGGTGATAAACACCCAAAAAATATTTGAACTGGTTAGAAGTCGAAGGTGTTGGGAAAAGAGGGATCTAGAACTACTTACCTAGCACCAAGCCCATTCTCCAACTGTACAGTGTTCTGATGGTTGGAATAACTGGTTTTGATAAAGAAAACAACCAAGCAAGGGAAGAGAGAGCAAATCTCACTAAATTTCTCCAAAGATAAGGTTTAGATACACATGAAGTAAAGAAGCAGGTGGCCTGGAGTATGGCAAAAGGAGATTGGACATAGGGTGAAGTAGAGAGTTCAGTGATTTGTATGTGTGTGATCAAACTGCCCAGCTTTCTGTGTGATAGGAGAAGGGTGGCACCTGCATCTCCTGGGCCTTCTGATGTCAGAAAAGGCACTCAGTGACCACATGTGCTAGCCCAAGTGAAAGGTTGCTGTTTTCAAGCAATTTGAGCTAGACCACAGTGGCCTCCATGTCTCTAAGAGCACACTGAACAACTGTGACCGTCATGACCCACAAGCCAAACGGGTTACAGCAAAGCCAGCAGGAACCTAAAAAAATACATGGCTTAGCTACCTGACCTCGGTGTTGCCTTAAGATCAACTAGAAGAGAGTAACTAACAGCGAGCGAAACCAGGGAAGAATACAGAGATTTTGTTCTCCTCCGTTTCACTTATATATGCATATAATGCCTGTAATGCAAGCCTGACATTTGTCCCTGTCTACTATTGTGACAGGTACAAAAAGCTTAATTACAAAATGCACATTCTTGCTTGGGTATATCTTTGTGAATTCCATGTTCCCAGTGTCTTGCTTGGTTTACTACAAATAGCTAATAAATGGTCTTCTAGTGGATAAATACTTCATTTCACACCAGAATTAGAGAGACTCAGTATCTAAACCCAGGCTTGTCACTGTAGGTCTTAGGGGAAAAAAGGTTTTCATCCCTAAAAAATAAGGTTTTATAACCTGGAAACATTTAGGTAGGAAGAAAGGTGCTAAAGCACACAAATTCATAGCTAACACTTATTATGCTTGAGTATTTAAGGAAATCTACTTCATAACTGGTATTGTAAGATGAGATCTGATTATATTTAAATAAAATGAGATGAAAGATGTGCAAAATTTTGTTTATACTAATTACTAATAAAGCTATCAACCTAGGGCTTCTGTAAATAGCTCTTACAATAACCATTGAGAGGACTGTAGCCCACGCTGATTTTAACAGACTCACAATCCACACATTGCTACTTTAGGGCCCACATCTAATCTTTGGTCTTTGGGGTGGTTGAAGACAAATCAAGGACAGCGTGATGACTCAGTGTGTAAAGGCGCCTGCTGTGCAAGCCTAATGACCTGAGTTTGATTCCCAGAACCCACATAAAGATGGAAGGAGAGAATGGATTCCACAAAATTGTCTTCTGACACATGTGCTGTAGCATGCACATGCCACATGGCCCCCTCTTCAGATAATAATCAATAAAAAGAAGTAAAAGAAAGAAAATCAAATCAAAGAACTCATAGGGTTCTCATAACACATCGTGCATCTATAAAAAGCAAGTTTAGGACAAGTTTCCACCACCAGAGGCTGGGAGAGTAGCCAGAGTGCTCTAAAGATGGCCTATGTGTGACCAACTCAGCTCTGGTCATTTATGACAGGAGCGGAAAGAGCTCTCCAGGTTTTTTCCTTCTTATGAAAAAACAAGTCTTATTTGATTAGAACCCCACTCTCACAGACTCACTTAGTTTTAAGTATCCCCTTAAACTTCCTGCATTTAATTTATTCCAAATATAGTCACATTAGAGACTAGGCTTCAATATAAGAATTGAGGGATACAAACAGTCCACAGCAAGGACATAAAAATAGAGTAGTGATAGCTGACATGTGCACACACTCTACAGTTTATGAAGTGCTTCACACACACACACACACACACACACACACACACACACACAGAGTAAACATGGATCTTCATAAATTAAAAAAGAAGTCACATTAAATGTGTGTGTGTGTATGTGTGTGTGTAAATCAAATTTTACCAATCTAGCAGAGAATCTGGAAAAGTCCAGTAATCATTTTTTCTTTTTCTCTCTCATGAATTCTCTCTCTTTTTTCACCTGCCCATCTAATGCTAATGAGACCCAAATTTCAAGACATTGCTTCTCATATTAGACACAGTGCAGGAAACTGAGCACCATTGTGATTGATTTCCAACCCCACACGGCAGAGGTCATAGGGCTGGCAGAAGGTCAACCATTCAGGGGTAGGAAGGTCTTCACCAGAGGTACAGCACCTGTGAGGACAACAGAACCTTCCCCAAATAGTTCTGCACTGGAAACCAGTGGAACCACAGTAGCAGGCAGACAAATAAGCCACAGGAGCTCTGGGTGAGATTCTGGAACTGTACCTGACTCCTATCCCACCCATTACAGGTCTGCCTAGCTGCTGAGCTGGGCTTCATTCCTATTCAGGACCCTGTTCTCTTCCTGGACTAGTGACAGAGCCTGGCCTCACTGGTTTTCCAAAGAATGCCTTGCAAAGTGTGATTATCAGAAGAGTAGTCTTAAAATTTGTCCTAAAGGAGGAAAATAGGGTGTATCAATAAGAGTGGGAAATACTTGGGTATCAACTGAGCCAGACATTTTATGATATAAATATAAAATGTCCCTCAATGATGAGTGTATTGAAATTTTGGTTCTCAATTCAGTAGTGTTTAAAAGTGGGGTTTTCAGAAGTGACTGGATCGTGAGGCTCTAAACTGACCCATGGATTCATCCTTGATGAATTTGCGGCTGAATGGACTAGGGAGGTGGTTCCTAGTGGAGGTGGTTCACTGAGGGTGTTACTTTTAAAAGCTCTCTCTCCCTTCCTCCGTTTCTCCTTCTTCCCCCTCCTTTTCCTTTCTGGTCACCATGAAGTGAAGAGCACTGCCTCCCACACAGTGCCTCACCACAGGTCCAGAAACACTGAGCATCACAGAATGAAACCTGTAAACATGAGCCACAACAAACCTTTCTTCCTTAAGGTCAATTGGCTCAGGCATTTTGTCACAACTGAAAGATGACTAGCAGACAGGTTTCCTAACTGCAGGCCTTCTCAGAACCATTAGTATGCTGATGAGGCAGAAAGAAAACTCAATAAACGCTCTATGCTTAACTCACTTCAATTGTGTTTATTTACTTGTTCTCATCTCCAGCCTTAGAGATCCTGCAGCTAAGCAATATACTATTAGACTCTCATTAGCTCTGCAGTGGATAACATCTCTGATCTGTGAGTCATGATGGTAATGGTTGCCTGCGACTGCTTTATAACATTTTTAATTAATTTATTTTTTTAATATCATACATGTACACAATGCATCCTGATCATCTCCATCCCTCACTCTCCCCTCCAACTTTCCCGTGCTCCCCAACACAACTATCACCCAACTTCATATCCTTTCCGTTTTCTATCTTAAAAAAAACTATAATCCTCTGAGTCCAATTAGTGCTGCCTGGATTATGCACATGGTCTGGGGCAACCACTGAGCCATAGGCAACCTACCTCTGGCCACACTCCCCATGGAAAAGTGCCTTTCCCTCCCCCAGCAACCATCAACTGCCAATAGCTTCTCAACTGTGGGTAGGGCCTCCCGAACCCCCACTCCCATCTGTGATGGCATTTTGACTGGCTTAATCTTGTGCAGATCTTGTGCATGTAACCATAGTTGCTGTGAGCTCATGAGCGTCACAGCCTGGACAGTACTTCACGGCACTCTTCCCCATCCTTTGATTCTTAGTTCCTTCCACTCTCTTTTCTGAGATGTTCCCTGAACCATGAGGTTGAGATGACTGATAAGGATATCCCATCTATAGCTGAGTACTCATAGTCACTTAACCTACAGGAATGTGAAGGTCACTTTCATCAATTTCAAACTGGTTGAAACTATGGCCCCCTTCAGTTGGACCTGCATGAGTGTCTGTTGAAGACTTTTTGACATCAAAAGGCCAAACCTTCTGGACAGAGGGTTCTATGCCACAGTCTTCTAATATGTGACCCATCAAGAGCTAGGAAGTTAGACTATGCATGCAGTGTTACCTGTATCCAGTCATTCCACATGTCAGGCCACATTGTTTCATTGTCCCATAAATGTCCCTAAATCTTGTTCTCGAGGAGGTGGGTTTGAGACCTGATTTCCTGTTTCCATACTTGGCTGTCCCAAAATAAACTTTTTGTCTTTTGTAAAATTTATCAGTTCTGTGACTGGCACATTGTGAGTAGGCTGAAAAGGCCTGGTTGCCTCCTGCCCCTGATGTGCTACTAAGCTGAAGAAATGAATGAATATTCATTTTTTTAGAATATTTACTTTTCCTAAACTTATGTTCACAGACTCCCTCCCCACCAACCACACTTTCTTGAAAGAGAACCTCTTGACACACTCTAGAGCTTGTGGCATCAGGGACATGGTGTGGGAACTCAAACTAAGGACACAGGATGGTGTACACCCTCCTCCTGCTCTTGTTAGTCAGCCACATGCCCAGCCTGTCCAACTTGTTCCCAAGCCCCACTCTTACCCTTAGGCTCCCAAGCCAAAGGGCTCTGACCATAGTTTTCTTTTGCTGCATTTCAATATTCTTCTAAACATCAAAAGGTGCTTGAGGCAGCCAGGGGCTGTAATACAGAAAGGCAGATGCCAGAGCTGTTATCACACAATCCCTATCATACTCTCAGGAACAGGCTTTATTAACAGGAAAAAAGAAACAATTTGTTATTGACTAACCCTAGCCATCCTCTGCCCTCCTGCTCTCCCTCTCTAGAGTCCCTTCGCCACTCTGTCACCAGGCAGAGGAGACTCCAGCAGGTCCTGCCCAGCCTCAGAAACAACTGATCATTTTCTTTGCCATTATGGCCACCTCTGCCTGTCACGGTCATTAATCAGGCAATGCAGGGCAGCTGGCAGCATGAGTTTATCAATGATGCTCACTTGGAAACTCTTGGGAAAGTTTATGCATAGGTTAGACAAAGATGCGCAGGATTTGGTCTCAGCCACTGCCATCATTAGAGGACATAAGTGATGGATCTTGAAAGATGGCCCCCATGACCTTCCATACCCTTTACACACACATGTGTTTAGGCTCTCCCTACTCCATGCTAGATATGAACTACACCATCAATTGATTTTACCAGCATAATGAGGCAGAAGAGCTGGTCAACCAGTTCTGGCTTGCAGGCTGAAAATGCCTAAGGGCTCCTGCTCTTATGATTCAGGGAGCCCCAGTCCACCACACAGCAAGACATCTGTCCATCCTGCTGCAGAAGTAAGTTGAAGAGCCCATGTGGAGTAGCTATATAACACTAAATAGACATGGCATCCCAGGTGAGCCAAGGCTTATAGCACCCTGGTCAAAGTAGCCAAGTGAAGAAACCGTCTGAGAATCCCAGTGTCCAGATATCACATGGAACAATGATGTGCCCCCTTCACTTGTGTTGTTTAATCTTGATTGTCAACCTGTCTAGATTTAAATTCACCATAGACACACTTCTGGGTATATTTGTGGAAGTGTTCCCAGGAAGGTTTACACAAAATGGCAAGAGTGACCCTGGAGGTGGGCAGTACCGTTTCATGAGATGGGGTCCCAGAGGGAATGAAAAGGAGAAAGCGAGCTGAGAACCAGCATTCATCTCGCTCTGCTTCCTGATTGTAGATGCAATGTGACAAGCCACTTTATGCTCCTGCCATCAAGCCTTCCCCATGATGATAGACTGGACCCTCAAACTGTGAGCCACAATGAACTCTTCCAGCTTTAAGTTGCTTTGTCAGGTACTTCGTCACAACTAGTAAAGTGACCACGATACCACCCATGTTGCTATGTTAGTGTGGTCATTGCTGCAACCAAATGCCTAAGAAAACAACTTCAAGGAAGGAATCCTTTATTATGACCCACAGTTTCAGAGGTCTCAGTCCATTTTCCTTGGCTCTGTTGGTTCTGAGCCTGTAAAAAGGCAGAATATTGTAGCAGTGGAAACGTGTGTAGAGGCTGCTCACTTCACAGTGAACAGGAAGCAGAGAGAAGAAAGGAACAGAGAGCAGGAATAACTTTTAAAAGTATGGCCCCAGTAACCTGCTTCTTGCAGCTAGGACTCACATCCAAAAATACTGCTACCAGCTAGAGATCAAGTATTTCACACATGATCCTGTAAATGACTTTTCCTATTGAAACCAAAATATCTGCTCTGTCTCATTCCAGACCCACTAAAATTATGAGAAGTAAAAAGCCTACTATGATCAGCCAGTACATTAAGCACACTTTACTAAATAACAGAATGGTAGTGTGGAACTCAGGGATCAGAGTCGGAGTCCAAGGGAAGCAAAGAGACCAAATATGAGGTGTTAACGTTGTTAGGTCAGCATCCATTGAGGTAGGCTGGTGAAGGGATAAAGAACCACCAACTGTCCTCAAAGGGAACTCTACTCTCTGCAGAGTTTCTGGCTGGGCTGAGTTTGAGAGACAGGAAGGGAAAGGCCTACTCCATTCAGAACTGAAGGGGGATATACCCAAACTGAGAGTGAAAGTAGCAAAGGCCTGGAATGTGGGGTTGGAGAGATAGATGGCTCAGAGGTTAAGAGCACTGGCTGCTCTTACAGAGGACTCAGGTTCAATTCCCAGCACCCACATGGTGGCTAACAACTGTCTGTAACTCCAGTACCAGGGGAATCCAATGTTCTCCTCTGACCTCCATGGGCATTGCACCACACAGGCGCACTTGCATACATGCAAGCAATACACTCACACACATAAAATAAAAATAATAAATAAAATACTTTTTTAAAAGCGCTGGAATTCTTGGCACAGAGTCCTTGGACCAATTCTGGAAATGGTCATCATAAAGCCCATACGCAGAGTGTCCCACAGGAAGCACCTTTTACACGCATGCCATACGCTAATCCCAGTGGTTGGTAAAATCGTCATCCCACTGGACAGTTTTAGCAGCAGAGGCTCTGCATCGATAAGTGAAATCTGCGTTGTAGCGCAGAGATGTGGTTAGGATACCCAGTCTGCTCACCTGGGTGCTAGACCCGCAGCAATCCACGCTCACCAGGACTGGAGTGGAGGGCACTTCCTATTTCCTGTCAGCTGTGAGAAGGAGTTGTTGCATGAGTTCCTTTCCGGTTCAGCTGGTGGCTTTTCATCCCCACCCCGCAACCCATCTGGACACTGACCCACACAGCGTGCTCGCCACGCGCTCTGTCTCTTTGCTCTAGATGCTCAGGTAAGGAGCACAAGGAATGAGAGGGTGCTGTCTTATTTTAAAGCTCCTGAATATAAAGTGAAGAATTTAGGATTTGAACACACGTGTTTTCCTTTCCTTTGCCCTCTTTAAGGGAGAGGTCTCTGGTTTATCCTCAGCAGGTACTCTGCCCATGAAAGAACATGAAGGAAAGGCATGAAGCGAGTGACTGCGTGCCTAGGTGGGAAAGAAAGGGACTCAGGCAAAAACAATATTAAAAAGTGAATGAAAGCGTGGGCGAGAACACAGCCAGCCCAGCCGCGCTTTCTCTCCACCACACAGAGAGGGACTTCAGAGGCACCTCTGGACTGACTGCTGCTTTCTGCATATGACCTTTCTCCTCAGCAGGATGCCTTTGTCGCTCTCTAATGGCCCATTCACAGCTTTCCTCCACCTCTTTTATTCTTTTTTGGCTCAAGAGCATCTATTTTTCACTCAGCCAATAATTTTGTTCAATATCTAATTCATCTTCTGTCTTGAAGGAAAGCCAAATGGGGATAGGATACAATTATCTGTCGATTTCCAGCCAGCCCATATGTCCACGAGCATGAGAGTCGGGGTTTCCTCATGGGAAATTGTGGGTTTTAGCGGGATTACATTCGGGGACAGGGGCCTGGCTTGACACCCCCAAGGACAAGCATGGTACATCTTTCATCTCTGCATTTCAGCAGCTGGGGGGCAAGGACGATGGGATTGCTACAACAAGAGTGCCCGTGCCCGCATGTGGCAGTGGTGAGGCCTGCCCCCAACTCCACTCAGCCCTCATTCTGCTGTGTCTCTCTGATGGTCAGAGTCTGAGCCAGGTGTTTCTAGGTTCTTGGCTTCTCAGTCAAGAATCAAATAAGCACACATAGATCGCAAAGGAGCAGGGAAACTGTAACCAAAGAGAAATGACTGTACAACTCAGAAAGAAACACGCCATCAAGATTCACAGCAGGCCACACAAATAAGGACACTCAAGGGCCCCAATTAATTGTTTAGAGCTTCCTTTTATGAGGGTAGAGAGGAGTTTGGTTGCTAGGGGTATATATAGTTTGAGGGATTCTCTATTTTGATTGCCAGGCTTGAATTAGGCAGGGCTTTGCTCACTGCACATGTCCCTTCCCATGATACACCTGATTTTAATCATATGGATGTCAAATTATACATAGGCATATGATGGCAAATAAGAGATTCTCTCTAAAAGCTCACTTTGAGGACACAATTTGCTATATTATGCATACACTGGGAACTAGTTCAGTCAGGATTAGCCCTCCTACCTTCATATCAGATGTATTAGGAATATGCTTGAGCAGAAACTATCCAAATGTGATAGTTATTAAGGGGAGGAAAAACTTTTTCTATTGTTCAGAGCAGGGCATGTGTACAGCTCAAAGAAGATGCGGTCTTAGGTCACCACCAGGTATCTAGGTGCATTGTTTGGAGTTGGATATGTGTGCCTAGTACAGGCAGGAATGGGTCCTAGGCTACCGAGTGCAAGTCAGAAGAGTGTGACTAGCCCAAGCCAAGTGGAATCTCGGGTTGCTGAATGGATACTCTCTGTATTTGCTATCTCACTGAAGAGCAAGGAAGTTGTCACTGTGGTAACAAAAGAAGGAAAAGATGGAAGATTTGGTGTGCACATCAAACTCTAAGATAGATACTTTTAACAAAGGTTGGAGGATAGAAATCAGACAAGACATGTTTCATTCATCTCTCACTGAACTGTAGCTTTTCTTCCATTATTAAAGGTGAATAAGAAATCAGACTAGTATTAACAGGGATTTTAGCGCCAACAGAATTAATTGTTTATATCCATCAGTACTTCAAGCTTTATGAAAACTATATCCACATTAGATCTTGTTTCAAATTCATTAGTAGAAATCACAGATAGTGTTAAACCATAAATTGAGGCTTGATAATATATCAACGGAGTAAGGCATTATTAATTATGTTTTGCCTTTATGATTATGTACTTTATTTTATGCACTAGGAACACTACTCTAATAATGAGTCCATAGATTTCTTCAGACCACTAAAAAGCCCAGGCAAAGAATTCCTTAAGATTTTCTGATCTATAGGAAACCTCAGGTTCCTTATGTCCTATTCTGAATATGGGGTAGAGAAAGAAAAAAGGAGAGAATGAAGGAAGAAAGAGAGGGAAAGGAGAAAGAGAGAAAGAGAGAGAGAGAGAGAGAGAGAGAGAGAGAGAGAGAACCAGAGCTTCCAAAATCACCCTAAGAACACACCAAATAATACTAAGTGAAACCAAAATTTAAAACAAATCTTAAAGTTCTCTTGATTTCACCAAAGCCCCTAAAACATTGAGGAGTGGCCTCCCATTGAAGATCTGAGCATCCTGACTCTGACCCAAGGTCCTGTAGAACAGCTTCAGCTCAGAACTGCCAAGGGTCAGAGGAAGGGCATATCAGGCCCCACATAGCATTGTCTCTGGATGAAAGCAGTTAGCGAGACCCTTGATGCCTGGCACACTTGGCCTCTCAGCAGGGAAGTGGAGGTCCCCGTGACTTCCTCCAGAGCTGGTGCCTCCACTGAGGCAGACTAGGGAATAGCAGGCTGGGGTCTAGCATTCAGTGTCCTTCCTGCATCATTCTAGCTCTCCAAGGAAACCCATGCCCTCTCTCTTCACGCCACAGCAGATCCCAACAGACTTTCTTCACACTTTTTCCAAAACTGACATGGCTGAGGGGCCCAGTGGGTCAGGGCTCCAGTTTCCCCACTTTACAGCATCTTCTTCAACCCTTCCCACTAGGGAAACTTTAGGTGGGTCCTGTAGGCAGGACTTCACTGGATACAGATCCTAAGACCAGGTGACACACCTATTAGAAGAGCAGAAAAGGACTTAGGAAAGAGGGTGTGGCCAGTAAAGAAGGAATAGCATGCCAGCTTTTGGTAGACAGGGAGCTTGATGCTGCTGAGGAAACTGGGTTCATGTAAGACACACAACTCAGAGTCATCACACCTGAGGGGTAAGGGAGTTGGAATACTGATATTCTAGATTTCCCCAGTCACTGGTTGAAGGATAACAAAGTGTATTGGCTAATACAGCAACAGGTGCCCACATCTAGAAGCCAGTTAACAGATGTGGAAGGGGAGGATGGGAGAAGATATGGCAGGGAACCAGCAATCCTGCTTCAGAACTGAGGGTTCCTAAATTCTTACTAGAGACCACAGCTTCAGCTAAGCACTTTATAGATTATGTGTCATCTCTACGGTATCACTATGGGTCAAGTATGTTAGCTTTAGATCTCAAATTAGGACATAAAGGCTCCCCCTTCGTCTAACGACTAGCACCATGAAAAATTAGGCATTGATCACAAGTTACCCTGCCTCTCCCCACTGCATGCCATTCCTCTAACATCTCTGAATACTGTGGGAAGAGCCTGCTTCACAGGCGTGCGCCCTTGCAGTCACATGACCCAGTGCCCAGAAGGGACCCATACTGGGCTTAAGGCTTGACAACCCCACCATTTTGAAATGTAACTAATTTTGGAACAGGGGTTATGACTGTTGATCTCAATTGTCAACCTGACTGGTTTTAAAATTACCATGGAAATACCCCTTGGGACATGTCTATGAGTTTTTTCCAGAAATATTTAACTGAGAAGGGAAGACCCACACTGAATGTGGACAGCATTGTTCCATGGATTGAGGTTCAGGACTGAGGCACGTCATTTGTTTTTCTCTGCTTCCTGACCTGGGGTGCAGTATGACCAGCCTCACACTGCTGCCGTCATGCCTCTCCAAACATAATGGACAGTGCCCTCAATGTGTGAGTCAAACCCTTCTTGAAGTTGCTTTGGCTAAGTTGTTTTTGTCATGTTTTCTCTTACAGCAACGAGAAAAATAACTGATAAAGGATATTTTAAAATGTATTTTGCATTGAGCTATGAATTTCAGATCAGGTCCTGACTGAGAGCCTGGCCCACCCAAGTTCTAATTTCCCCAAGAAACTCATCTCAAGCTCTTATGTAGCTGGTTAACATGTGACAGACTCTACTGAATTAATTAAATGCCCCCTGCCACTTGGATAATAATTTTCCTCCCTAAAGTTATACCAAGAATTAACAGGTGATAAGGATTTAACAGTGTACGCCCAACAACAAGAACTGGCCAACTTCTGTTACTTTAATCTTCTCACTTCTTCCCTGTATCATAGCACAGCGGTTTAATGATCCAAAATAAATCCAAGAAACTGTGATTTGAAAACTACTGAGATCCATCTTAGAATAAATCTATATTTTCATTGAGAGGTGGTATCTAGGTTACCTGGACCCAGCAAGGATTCCTTGATATTAAGGCTGTGCTTCTTAGATGCCTAAATCGGCATCTCCACTGTCTCATCCAAGGACTTGTATTTTTGCTTCTAATCACTCACACCTAGCCTTTTATCTAACCTTGCCAGACTCCTTACTCTTTGAAGTTCAATAGCTGAATTATCAAAGGTGATTGTATCTGTGACTACTGAAGGAGAGCCAAAGGCCAGTAATGTCCTGAACAGCTGAAGACATATGCCTTGTAGACTGTGCTCAAGTCCCTGTGCTGGGGTCACACCCAAGCCCTGGATCCCCACTGTGGCGATTTGAATGAGAATGTCCCCCATAGGTTCCAAGTATTTGGACACTTGGTCCACAGTTAGCACTGTTTGGGGAAGGTCACAGAACACTTAGGAGGTGTGGTCATTCTGGAGAAGGAAGACACACATCACTGGAGGCAGACTTTGAGAGTATATAACCATGCCCACTTTAGTCTGTCCCTCTCTGCTCCCTGCACCTGCTTGAAGATGTGAATGCTCAGCTTTCTGTTCTGGCACATCTGCTGCCATGCCACTCTGCCATGATGGACTCCAACCCCTCTGGAATGATAAATCAAATAAACTCTTCGATAAGTGGACTTGGTCAAAGTGTTCAATCACAGCAATAGAAAGGAAACTAATATACCCACCCTGGCCATATACATATGTGTGTGTGTGTGTGTGTGTGTGTGATATCCAGTGATTTCACAAAGGATTCTTTGGAGCCACTAAGAGTCAGTTCTCTATTCTCTATTCTCCATTCAGTAAAACAGTCCCTGCTTGCTGATGGATCTGTATGGTAAAAGCTAGGTTGGAGGTATTCCCCATTCTCCTTAAGAAATTATATAAACAAGCTCTCTAGCTGTATCCCTGGGAAGAATCTAAGGGAATTACTTGGAAGCCACAGCTCCATGATCCCTTACCTTAGTTCCCAAACCTAAACTCTGAAAGCTGACTTTTTCTCAATCAATTGGGTCAGAGTCTGTGTGGACTGAGCTGAAGTAAATACTGTTTACTTCTCCCTTTTAATGGGACTATTCTACATCTGCAGCAGAATCATTGATGTTGTTCATGAAGAGATCACATGATACAGAATGGACACACAATCATACTTTCCACAAATGGGAAACGTTATGCTTTCCAAGACACATCTGTTCTCCAGGGTTTGGGTCTCACTTCCATTAACACTGTAATCACAAGACATAGTTCAAGGTATGAACCATGTACAGCTGCCACTGGGAGAAGTTAGGAATCTGGGACATGAGATATACACATACTTATCTTCAAGTAGGATACAGTCAGTCTAGCTGGAAGAGCCTGAGAGGCACTCAAAGAACAGATGTGATGTATGAAGAATGTGTGGGAAGTATCATGTCATTGGGTGTGCAGAGACTCGGTGGCAGGAAGCTGAAAGGGAGACTGGAAACTCCCTTTGCAGGGGCAGAAGCCCAAAGGAGAGCAGGAGTGAAAGGTAGAAAAGTCACCAGGGTCAAACTGGAGAGGGCCTGAACGTCACGGGAGACAAAGCTGAGTGGGGTGATCTGGGCTGTTTGGAGATGCTAAATTTTGGCAAGCTGGAAGTCCATGCAGGTGACTGCAGAAGGCATGGCAGAATCCAGGGAAGTACGATGAAGTGGGGCCACGGGGTGCGACCTTGGAGCAGGAGGAAGACAGATACACTCAAGACGGGGGATGTGGGAAGCTGAGATTCTGGGACACGGGACCCGAGACACTTCAAAGGGGGTGGGTGGGCCCAGAGTGTCCAGGGGTGGGTTCCCCTCATCTCCACTTTACTTCATACTGGTGCCCAGGCTGAATCTCCTTCAGTGTAGTGAGTCAGGCCTGGGTATCATCACAGCCCTTCCTCATTTGTATTTCTCTTCTAGCCTGCCCAGAGAGGCTTAATTATTTAAATCTCAATTAATCCCCGTAAGGGTGCTTGCATGAGAAGTTTGTTTAATTACCTCCTTTAAACTCCCCAGTTGCACATGGCCTTGTTCGGTTTATTGATCACTCGAGCGCCAAGCTTCTGGCTCAGGGTTGATGGCTGGAGTAGCTGAGAAGCAAAGCTTTGGGGGTGAATTCCAAGGGTCCCTGTGCTCCCCGTGTCCTGTCCGGACTGGACCACAGCAGAGACAAGGTCAGGCATGGAAAACACAAGGCCTCTTTTGAGCTCTCCTGAGCGCTTCTTTGTTTGCTGTTGTTTGTCCCTGATGGCTTCGCTAATGGAGGCCATGCAGAGAGGCCCACCGCACCTCTCACAAGAAGTATTCATCCAATATTACTTTTTTTGTGGCAAATGCATATACCATAAATTTCACAACCGGCAGCATTTTTCACCCTCACAATGCTGTGTGAACATCACGCCCAAAAATTAGGTCTAGAACATGTCCATCTTCCCGGAAGTAATACCCACAAAGCAGTCACTCCCCATTCTCTCCTCTCCCTCCCTATTTGCTTTCTGTCTCTGAAGATCTGTCTGTTCTGGATATTTCTGATGAATGCAATCATACAGCATGTGACCTCTGTGTCTGGCTTCTTTCAGGTGGCATGATGTTAACATTTCTGTCTATTGCAGCATAAGCCAATGCTTCTTTCATTTCTGTGGCTGGACAATATTCTCTGTATTCTTATAGTTCATTTTGTTCCTTCACCTGTCAGTTGCTAGCTATCTGGGATCAGGCATTGCTTTCTCATTATGAATATTTGCTTTCAGTTGTGTCCAGGAATATCAATGAAGATCACCCTTTATAGAGCATAGGACACTCACAGGCAGGGCATAGGTACCAAACATCAGAAAATAAGGAAGCAGTCCCAGCAAAGTGCTTCACAATCAGTAGAGTGGGGAGTGGCTCTGAGTACGTGACCAAACCTGTCTCACATCAGCTTCACGACTCATTGGGGTTCCAGAAGGAGGAGGGAGCTGGGCATGGCTACTCATCTCTGAGACTGAAGACTTGAGACCCACCATATTCCTGCTGCCAAATCCTTCCCACTGTGCTGCCTTCCTGACCCCAGAAAACAGTGCAGGAATGACCTCTCAGCAAAGACTTTCTCATACCATCCTAATCCCGACCCTCCAAATCCCCACCCACCCCTTTTGTATGTGCTCTTCACTGACGGCTGCATCATATTCATTTCTAGACCAGTGGGCTCCAAGTGGGTTTGGAGACTCTAGGAGTCACATGAGCACAAGAAGAAAATGCTCGAACACTCATGTAAATCTATTTGCTATCTTAGCATTCTAAACTTTCTGGTTTTTATTGTGTTTGATAGTGACAGCATATACTATGATATTCTCAGCATATAACATATATGTGTGTTGGGCATAATGCAATGTGGGCCTAGCCAGGCCACCTGTTAGGAGGAAAAGAGGAATGGCTCCTGTGGGCATGGCATTCTGCTCTGGCTAGTTGTGAGACCAGCTTCTGCCCAGCACCTGGAAAGAACCTGCCTACTTGGGGAGAAACTTACTATTGGCTGAATTTGGGACCCCACCCCATAAGGTCATTGGCTATCCTGACCTAAAAGAGCTTTTGCACTTATTCAGTAAATGAGCTTGTAGGGCCATGCACCTGGCCTGCTTCCCACCCAGCTCCCGGAGTTGGTGTCTTGATTCCGTGTCTACCCGGCCCCTTCCCCCATGATGGAGGTCCCCTTGGTCCACTCGGGCTGGTCCCAAGCGTTGAGACCCCCAATATATGTGCACATTTATGTATATATTTACACTAGAGATTTTTTATTTTTCTTTCTTCTTTGAAAATTTTATTCATGTATACAATGTATCGATGCCTTATTTCTCCCATGACCCTCCCATCGGACCTTTCTACCAACTTCATGTCCTCCTTGTATAATTTTTAATGAATAAAATGCATATATTGGGCATATCTCAATTTATTTTTGAGACAAAGTCTCATTCTGTAGTCCAGGCTGGCCTGAAACTCACTATGTAACTTAGGCTGATTTTGAACTTTTTCCTGTCTCAGCCTCCCAAATTCTGGGATTATAGGCAGGATCCACCACGCCTGGCTAACATTTCTTATACTAGAGAGTTTTCAAATAAGAACTCCAATGAATTCTAGTATGGGTTCTTTGAACTCTGACTATAATTAGTCTTGATTCACAACTCTAGTATCCAATTCAATGCATAATTTCTGAGCAGTAGAAATTTTCAGGTCTTTTTAATTTTTGAAAGAGAAGCCTCCAAAGACCTTCTCAGTCTGCTTGTATATAACTTCCTTTCTCTGGCTGAAATCTTTGAAATCCGCTTTTGAGTTTTTCTGGAAGGAAATCTGCATGAGATGACCCAGTTCCTCCAGTACCCACCATCCTGGGAAGCCATTCTGATGAAATGCTTCTTGGCCACATTTAGAGTCAAAGCCATCTCTGCACCCTCCTAGCTTCTGTGTCTGGGTCCTCATCACTTCACCCTCTGAGCCTCAGTTTTCTCATGCTGTTTCCTTTACAATCAGCAAGAACTTCAAATAAGAGGTATATGGGCTGGGGAGATGGCTCAGTCAGTAAGTGCTCACCATACTGGATTTGGATCTCCAGCTCCCACATAAAAAGCCAGGTGCAGCAGCATATGCCTGTAATCTCAGCACTGGGAAGTCAGAGGCAGGAGGATTCCTGGGGCTTGGCTGGCAGAATTGGTGAGCGAGAGGTTCAGTAATACCCTATCTCAAAAAATAAGACCAAGAGCAACTGAAAAAGACACTGAGATTGACTGCTGGTCTCCCATATGCTTAGGCACACACATATGCATGCATTCACATACATGTGCACCCACTCATGAACATATACACACATATGTACACAAATAAAATAAGAGATATATAATTTTTTTAAAAAAACAGCAAGGTTGGACACTCTATCCCACTCTTGTAATCCAAGCATTTAGGAGGTTAAAGCAGGAGGATCGTGAGCTTCAGGACACCCTAGGTTACAGAGTAAAATCTTCGAGATTTAAGAAAAGGAAGGAAGGAGGAAGGAAGGAGGGAGGGAGGGAGAAAAGGAGGGAGGGTTAGAGGGAGAAGAAGGTTGCATATGGAAAGCATGAACTATTTTCTTCTTTAACTTATAAATATGCTGCAAAAGATATTACCATCTAAAAGTTCTTGGAATGTATCCAAATAAATTGAAAATGTATGTTCACACAAAACCCTGCACATGTTTATAGCAGCTTTGTTATAAAACTGCTGAAGTGTGGAAACAACCAAGATGCCCTTCAATAGATGAAGGGATAAATAAATTGTGAGAGTCGGGCAAGAGAATATTATTCAGCAGTGAAAAGAAATGAATTACCAAACCAGGAAGACACAAAAGCACTTTATGTACCTGTTACTAAGTGGTAGAAGTCCTCTAAAAAGGCTGCACTCTACATAATCTAAATATATGCTATTCTGGAGAACACAAACTATGACAGTAGTGAAAGATAATGTGATTACCAGGTATAAGTCAGGAGGGAAAGAAAGATGAATAAGTGGGACATTGGGGAGTCATAGGTGGTTTACACAACTTTGTATGACATCATCATGGTAGACAGATGTTATGACTCTAATTGTCAAGATCCACAGAATGCACAACACCAGGAGTGAGCCTTAATGTCAACTGAACTATAGCTATGTATAACTGTTAGCTATGATGCGTGGATGCAGGGCACCGAGTGTGGGAATATAGATAGGAGGAGGCTGTGAGGATGTGGGCAGACGTGCGTGAGAACCACCTGCACCTGAGGGTGGGAGAGAGGCTGTGCGAGAACCACCAGCGCCCTTGGTTGTGGGGAGAGCAAGTGTGTGAAAACTGCCTGTCCCCAAGTGTGTGTGAGAGTCTGAGAACCATCTGTGCCCAAGGATGCAGAGAACAGGTGTGTGAGAATCGCTTCTGTCGTCTTCTGAAATTTTGTGTGAACCGCCAAATTATTCTGGAATGTAAAGGATTTTTATGTTTGCAACTCTCTAGAACATTTAATAATTGGAACTCATGAGGGCTGGAGATAAAGCTCAGTGGTAGAACAGTTATCCAGCCTATAAAGGATCCCTAGGTTTAATCACTAGTACTAAAAGAATGAAAAGACAAAAAAGGAGGCTCCACTGTGATTTTTAAAAAGAAGATAGAATACTAAATGTAGACACACACACACACACACACACACACACACACAGAGGCATTGATATGCAGTTACCGGATTTAGCAATGATAACTTCTGGGTGGTAAGATTATAGAACTTTCCAAAACTTATATTTTATAGTTTGCAACATATTTATATCATGTACAATAAGAAAGTATATAATATATTCTCAATAAGAAATAAGACATTATTAAAAGAAAAGAATCAATTCCGTTTTCTGAAAAATGCAATACCTTTTGTAAAGTGGAGATGTGTTTAAGTTCAAGTGTGCCTCGTCCATCAAGCCAACAGAAATTGAGGCCCCAAATATGCTATAGTCTTGGTGCTCATGTGGTCAGAGAGGACAGCCCGGAGTCTCCTGCCCCGGAGAAGCTCAGTCTAACAGCAGAAGCGGAGGAGGGCGAGGCCTGTGGGAACTTGGCATTCCCCTGAGGAGGCTTCCAAAGCAAGGCGAGAAGCACATTTGACGGGCACCATGGGGCGGGCTGGGAGAGTGAAACTAGGCAAGGCTTCATAGGGGAAGTCGTTTGTGAATGGTCTTAAAAGATGGGCTTCAGTCTTAAAAGACTTCAGATTTGGGACACAAGGCTTTCCAGGTGAACAGTCACAGCAGAGGTGTCAAGTTGGGAAAGTGGACCATGTGTCTCAGAAACTCAGAGGTCTAATAATGCAGCTGGACCACAGGATTTACATCCAGGAGCTTTGAGAAATAAGATGGGAAATTGGGTCTGACCTGCATTGTGAAGATGGATGAGGGTGATAAAGAGTAGTCGCTAACTTCTCTGGCAATAGGAAGCTGGTAAAGGGTTTGGAAGCAACAGGATGATCAAGTTTGTGTGGATCAGGATACCAGTCTTTTGTTTTGTTTTGGTTAAGAAATAATGTTTATATTCTTAAGTGTGGATAAAAATTTTAAACACATGTATTAATTTTGCAAGTGAGAAGGAGAGGTCTTCCTGTTGAAGGATTGCTCTTTAGGAATCCAGAGAATGATTGGAAGAGACTGAAACTTACCTGTGATCAATTTGAAAAGTCCTCTTGGGATTGTGCAAAAATCCCTCCTCTGTACACCTGCTACTGTCTCTATAACATGCATGTACGGACCTCTCTCTCAAGTGTGTGCTCTCCCCTTCCTGCATCTTCATCTAGCTCTATGTCTATCTTGATTTGGAGACAAGGCTCCTGTCCCTCCCCTGAATTCATGTTGTTAAAGTCCTCACGATATTAGGAAATGAGGACTTTGGGAGGTGATGAGGTCATGGTGGGATTAGTGTCCTTATACAAGAGACCCCAGAGTATTCCCTCACCTCATTCTACCTTGTTAAAAAAAAAAAAAAGATGTCAGCATCTACCACCCAGATGAGGCCAGCACCAAAAGACTCTCCCATCTTGGCACCCTGGTTAGAACTCCAACTTCCAGAGCCATGAGAAACACATGTGTGTGGTTTATAAAAGCCCTCCATTCTGTGGTATCTTTCATTACAGGAACCTGAACAGGTTCCCTCTTTCTCCCTCTCTGTGATGGGAGTTGACATTTGTGTGAAGCAGACATAGGTGATGGTTGGAAACAGGTGCTACCTGTTGAACCCAGCTCTGTGTGCCAGGCTTTCCACTCCTTCATCCAAGGACTCCCATCACAGGTTCACTCTGAAGTTGTTGAAATCCTTTGCTTCTTTATGGCTTTTCTATCTACCCCCTTTTCTAATAGTCTATTTAAAGCTGGAAGATGAACCTCATTTTTTCCAAATGTAATTTAAGGGAATTTGCATGATACACGCAGTAACAAGTGAG
This sequence comes from Eospalax fontanierii, assembly GCA_035773235.1. NCBI lineage: Eukaryota > Metazoa > Chordata > Mammalia > Rodentia > Spalacidae > Eospalax > Eospalax fontanierii. The sequence goes on along the minus strand of CM069529.1, from coordinate 47,204,068 downwards.
TCCTGAATTATGTATGATCTCCTCTAATGGGCCGGAGCTTGTTTGGGAAGTGTGATCTTATAAACTACTGGGTTTGCTTTTTATGGCAAATTGAACGCCATTCCCCTACTCTTGCTTTACATATTCTCCTAATTAGGGGGAGATAAAATAGATTTTAGACCTGAAAAAAGCTATTTCTTTCCGAGAACCCACATTTGTATGGAGAATTAAGCTCATTCCAGTCAGCTGCACCCTCTAATTTAGAGCTGTTGTCAGCACAAAGTATAATCATAAAAGATTTCTCCACTGGGAGTTCTTATGCAATCCACTTCTTAAGGTGCCATTTTCAAGCCTAAGAGGGGAGTGCTATACTGCCTCCCTTAGGAGGTTTGGGGAGGTGGGCTGAGGTCTGTTTTTCCCTAAAGTGGGCTTACAGTTGTTCTGTGTCCTGCTGTTCCATTCTGTAGAAGCGTCCTGGTCCTCCATAAGGGCAGGACCTGTGGAAACATCATGGTCCTATATAAGGACAGGAACTGTGAGAACAGCATGTTATATTCAGCTCTCTCCACAGTCAGAGGCGGGACATGGCTTTCTATTTGTCTAACCACAGAGCCTCACCAGGGATGTCTCTTCATAACAGATGCCTCCTGCCTGCTCAGGGACATGCATTTCTGTCTTCCTGAGTGGGAGAAATGTGCTCACAGCTTCCAGTAGGCAGGTTTTCTGTCTTCTACTCATCTCAAAATTTCAGTCCGTGAGCATCCAATCTCTGCTGCCATTATTGACAGCATTCCCCAGATACCAACTCAGAACAACCGGGAAAGACTCGAGCCTCTGACCAGACCCTGTGGAAGGAGGCTCAGTGTACAGCAGAGACCCTCGTCTGCTCTGGAGCTGGAGAGGGCTTTAGGGCAGAGGTGCCAGACCAGGGATAGAGGGCTGGAAAAAAGTTAGGTTCCAGGGATGGAAAGAAAAGTTCAGTTAGGGAAAATAGCATTGCTGCCTCTCTCTTAGAGGAGGAAAAAGAATCCAGAACCATCTAGGATCCGAAAGAGGGTCAATGGGCCTGGAAGGAGTAACTCAGAAAGATGCAGGAACCGTAAGCAGGGTCCAGGAGGTTCAGGCGGCATTTCAATACTCAGAAGGGGTGTGTGAAGCATTTTAAACAGAGAGGTAATAGAATCAGATTTGCCTTGTGGAAACAGCAATGGTTAGAATTCACAGAGCGTTTTGCTCTGCGCCGGGAAGTGCGCTTTGGGCTTCCTACATACCGCCTCATTTATCCTCAGGAGCAGTCTGGCAGAATGATGAAAAGCAGGAAGGCTGGGGACTGACATCCCAGTCACACACCTTCCAGTGAACCCCAGCCTCTTAGATCCCCTCTCCATACAGACCCTGGGACCAAGCCCCTAGACCTTTGACTTCTAAATAAATAGAGGGAGGAATAGTGATAACAATATTCAGGAGACAATCATTTCACGGCCAATTTCCTCCAACTCAGAACATACCACTTTTGCAAGGCTGCTGAAATGGACTTGATCAAATAATAAAGAGAATTTCGATGCTGTGAAGAATAAAGATTGAGATAATTAAGACACATTAGCAACCTCAGAGGGAAACAAAGAAGTCAGCTCAAAGAAGTGACCTTTTTCTTGAAAGGAAGAGAAAGAAAAGGTAGTCTTTTGTTTTCTCCCATTTGCCTTTGAGATGTTAAACTTATTTTTCACATCTTAATCCTTTCATTGATTTTTCATTTGTTCTCGGAGGGCAGGAGTCCCCTCTACTCAAGTGCGACAGCTCGGATTTTGTGCCAGAGTCTGGTGGAGCTGAGAGACAATGAGAGAAGCATTGTGCCTCCTGCGGGAGGCTGCAACCACACACCGACAGCGAACCTGACTGCACATCTCCAAGTTCCCTTTCACCCTGAAGTGTTACTAACATATCGTTTTCTTCTAATCAGTTTTTTTTTTTTTTTTTGAAAGTAGCAGAATTAGCTGGAGACAAAATACTACCTTTGAAGTGTTTGAGAGGCAATAGAGGATGGAGAAATGTGAGGGATATGTTAGACTGCCCAGTCTTGAAGCATTATTGGCCCTTTGGGCCTTTCTTAATGCTCAGAGTCTAATCCATGGTGCAGTGATTGTATGATTCTATAATGGTGTGATTTTAGACTTTTTGCCTCCATATTCAGATTTTGATCTTATGTGGAGTGTGTGTGTGTATGTGTGTGTGTGTGTGTGTGTGTGTATGTGTGTAAATACAACACATCAATTTCTTCAGCAGGGGGTACAGCAGTTGGTGATAGATTGTGTTTTATGAAGACAGACACAGTACTCCATTGTACCTGTTCTTTGTCTTGTGTGACTTTGATATTCTTTAATTAGAAAAGGGAACCCCGTTTTCCCTTCCTACAACTATGGACAGGAGATACCGCCTAACTTCTGGGGCTGGAACGTAAGAGAAGACAACTGTCTGGCTCATGTTTGAAGACTTGTTCTTGGAACCCAGGCACTATACTGTAAGGAAGTGCCAGTAGCCTGAGGAGAGATCACATGAAATGTTCTCACCAGCAGTTCACAAAGGGATGCCAGACAATAGCCAGCTTCAACTGTGAGACCACATCTCTTTCTAATACGAGGGCCTTGAGCCTTCTAGTTTTCCTTGGGAGGCTACAGACAACACAGAGTAGAAAGAAAAAATTTCCTGCTCTCCTGAGAATAATATATGGGCTGTTGTTTGACAACATTCAGTTTGCATTGGTTTGAAAGGAAAGAGGACAGCAAATTGGAAAGCTGTGGTTCAGATCCCAGAGTTACCACCTGGCAGTCTTAAGTCATTTACTCTCCATGGTTCTTAGGCTCCCCATTTGAAAATGAAATTGGTATCTGCCTCATAGGGATTTGTTCAGGAGTATAAGAGATTCTGTATTTAAAAAAAAAAAAAACACCCTTTATAGATACAAAGACTATTCAAAGACAAAGGAGTATTATTTTTTAAATTTTAGAAATGTCTTGTGCCATGCAAAGACAGATTTATCAGGAATCATATTTGCCCCCATATGAGGGTACAAAGTAGTACCACTGAATAAGACTTCTCCTGCTTTAACTGTGATACAGAAGACAACCAGGAGAAATCTTGGAGGAAAATGAAGATGCACATGAAATGCGTTCAGCTTTGTACCCCAAGTAAATGTGCTGTTTTGTGCATTAAATTGTACAGTACATTCTTATTAAGGTTGAATGTATAACACTTCTCAGAGAATTTCTCTGGTCTTAATCGCAAGGCATACTTGTCCCTACCCCATGGAGAAAACTGGGAAATTCCTCTCTAGAGAGATGCACAGAACATAATGTTGAGTGAGAAAGCCAGAAATGGAAGCTCTTAATTCTGGAGTGATCGGAACTTGCCTTATCTCTTTGCTATTTATTTTAGTTAAAATGTGTCTCCTAGACGTTTTCTGGATGAATCCAGTCTCCCCATACTTATCTCTATCTACCTATCTATCTCTAACTACTCTACATCTATCTCTATTGAGAAAGAAAACAAAAACTCATTAAGAAAAACCCAGAGCAGGTAGCCTGAGAAACCAATCCTCCTGCTGGCCTAGGGAAAGAGCCAGTTTATCCAAAACAATCAGTCCACTCATCTGCTTAAGAAAACAGATGTATGTTTAACCTTTTTTGCTTCTGTAAATATGCTACCCTGCTTGAAATTCCAGCTCATGCCACCCTCCATTTTGATCCATAAGGCAGAAACCCCTGTGGCATGGTCCCCATTCACATAGACCCCCATGCACGGTCCAGTCACGTAGGCTGGAAAACCCTGTGACCCTAGTGCCCAGCAACATCCAAGTGGCTATGGGATGATGTAGAATTTTCTATTGATATTGTGAAGAACCTACTGCTTGTGCTCAGGCTTTGGAGATGACTCCCCTGGGCCTGCTGCTGGCAGGAGCAGGAATAAAAGCTGTGACTTAACACTTTGTCCCAGGTGTTTGGTTTTAAAGCGGTGATTCCAAGTACAATTTTCCCATCACACCATCTCTATATCTATCTTGCTATCTCCTCTTTCTTTCTGCCTTGGTAGATCTTAAAGAGTTCTGAGTTCTACTGTCCTCTTTTCACTCTCAGTGTTTTTGGAATGCTTGCTCTGAGCTCAGACAATACAGACACAGACACACAAACACAGACAGACAGACAGACAGACAGACACACACTCTCATCTAATCCTGCTGGACCCCTAAGAAGATAGCAAGCATGGCCCCTATCTGATAGAAGAGGACAGTGAGGCCCAGAAAGACTCAAGGCCTTACCCAGCGAGTTCCAGTTGGGGACGAGAACAGGACAGAGTAAGGAGCAGAAGCCTTACACAAAGACTGCAAAATCAGTATACAAGGTTCCTGCACCCTACCCTGCATAGGCTAATTAGACCTGGTTGGAGACTTTACAGGGCAAAGTCTCTCCAGAATACCTAAAGATGACCCATGTCTCATTATAACACTAAAATGCCTTCCTGGGCAGAGATTTAAGATGCTGATGAGGGGGGCTGGTGAGATGGCTCAGCAGTTAATAGCACTCACTGGCTGCTCTTGCAGAGGACCTGGGTTGGATTACCAGCACCCACATGGTGGCTAACAACCATCTGTAACTCCAGTTCCAGGGGAATCTGATGCCCTCTTCTGACCTCTGTGGGCACTGCAGAACATGGGTTCACTTACACATAAGACAAAATATTTTTTAAAAAGATGCTAATGAGACACATGAAGCATGAAGTTGTATGTGGTACTACATGTAATAGAGAGCATGTACCAGAAAGCCCACACTATGCAAATGAGTCCTAAAGCACTCACTAGTGACATAAAGCCCCATCCTTGTGGAGCAGGCCACTGAACTAAATTGCTCCCTGCTTGCCTGCTTCCTCCTTCAGAAGTGTATCTTTCTCTGATAAACCCTCTCGGCTTCTGTTCCTATCCAATTGCTTGTTCCGGCACAAAAGAACCTGGTACCCCTCCAGAGGCGCCACAAGGGTCCTGATACCCACCAGTATTGCCAGCGGAGAGTGGCGGCATTGCCCCCCAGTCCCCAACTGATGGTTCCACACTAGTTCCGCTGGGTTGGGGTCGTTCCTCCCTTCCTCTGTTTCTATTCCATTCTAGAAGCTCAAGACGCTGTCATTCTGTTTTAAATTGTGTCAAAAGAGCTCTTCCAACTGAAGCAAGGGAAAGAGTCAGCAAGATGAATTGTGTAAAGGCTAGACTCATTCCAAGATAGAAGAAAGCTTATTTTTTGTGTAATGGTACAGTGTTGTTTACAAGCAAAATCAAATTTTTTCACAGTAGGGGCCATTAGAGCACTCAAATAAAGTAGAGAATGCAGTGTTCACTTTACCATGTCACCTGCCTTCTTCCAATAAGAAAAGGACAGAAAATGTCAGAGAAGATTTCAAAGCTGGCATTGGTGGTCCCAGGCACCACATAAACCCAGTAGATAATCCTATATATACATGACTTCTTCTCCCCCTCCTGGAAAGAGAAAGAATGAGCTGAAAATTCAAATTCAGTGACTCTGAAGTCACAGCATATTTAGAAACAGTGTGAGTCTGTGGCATTTACAATCACCAAATTCATGTCAGAGAATAAATCCAGAATCACCTACAGTCACTGAACAGGAACACTCATTCATCTCTAGTCTTGTGGCAGGGGACACATGCTTCAGAGACGATAATATTCAGAAAACACTGAGAGGCATTCATGCCACAGGGAACCGCCTCCCTGCAACCCAGCTCTTAGACACTGAAAATATGTGGAAACTGGGGAAACCCAGGGGCACAGCAGTAGGGAGAACAGAGCAGAGCAGCTGAGAGTAGCCAACCTTGCCCTTCCTCAGTCAGTACCTGGGACAGACACTCTTGGCTATGTAGAGGGACACAGCTGTGTGGGCTGAACTCAGCACATCAAATGTCCCATCTGGCTAATGCAGTTCTCTGAAATGCTTCCCGGTTAAGGCTCCTGCAAATGACGTCAGGCGTGGCCACAAAGAGACAATCTATTGAAGAGCTAAAAATGCTTTCGCCTTCAAGGGGCTGACAGGCAAATATTGGAGGAAATGCTTCACCAGCCACCTACCATTGTGAAGAGACATCTGCCAGTGCTGCTGATTGGCACCCTTCCTGTGTTAGTCATCTTGCCCAGCCTTGCTAAAAACTCTAAAGTACAAGTTTATTCATGCTGCGTCCCATTCTCTGGAGGGCTATTCCCAGGATGCCTGCTGTGAAAGCTTACTTCCTCACCTCTCAAATGCTGAGGATAACAGGCAGGGGGAGTGGGAGGCCTTCCCCGGAGGAAGCGAACACCCACTGCCAGAACATCTCCAGAGCATCTTTGTTTTACTTTTGAACCTACATGTAGTACTCAGATTGAGAGCAAAGGAAATGTTGAACTTTAGAAGAAACATTTCTCCATATATGGCTAATATATTTTATGATCAGACATGGAGAAATCAGGGCCTAAATATTCACCCTGCCCTCACTGAGTAATTGTTGAATGTGTTTCCAAAGGAGATGAACTAAGCCACTGTGTTCTCTGAACTATGAAATCAGCACTTTGAAATATGCCCATGATTATTTTCTGCTTTCAAAGTGTATCTTATCACCTAAAATAGAGTAGAAGCTTCTAGAAGCATGTTGGTCTTGCTGACCTTTGTGGCTTCCATGGGCTGGACCAAGTGATCTCTTAATCCCCACCAGGAAACCTCATCTTACAAACGAGAAATCTGAGGTTGGGGGCACTCACTTTTCCTTGCTGTGGTTTGCATATGAAGTGTCCGTCAGAGCTTATGTGTTGAAGGCTTGGTTCCTCTGTAGTAGTAGTGTTCAGAGGTGAAAGTGATTAGATCTTGAGGATTCTGGCCTCATCAATAGATTAGTACACTGATGGATTCATAAACCAAAAGCCTTATTGAGAAATGATGGAAGCATGAGGCCTGCTTGAAGGACGTAGATCCTTTAGTGGCTCTTACATTAAGCACCTCCACTTCGATCTTTGGTCATGCCATGAGGTTTGGCTTCAACTTGGACTTAGATCACTGTGGACTAAAATCTCTGAAATAATGAATCAAAGTAAATCTTTATTCCCTGAAATTTCTTTTCTTTGGTGTTTTATAACAACAGAAATCCGACTAACACAGCCCTACAAGAAGTTTCCTGAGAGCTGGGCCCTGATAGAACTTAGACAATGCAGGTCATGGCTTTGACTTTTCAGTGATCACTGAGCACTCCACATTGATCAGTAGGGTAAGGTTGAATGCTGAAGTCCATAAGGTTTCACTGAAGAGCCAATTCAATGGGAAAATCAGAGCAAACACAGAGATGTTAAGAACGAGGACTTGACTGTGAGCTGCAGCCCTCGAATAAACACTCTACTCATGAGCCTCATCTTACCTTTGTGTCGCCCCTCAGAGGCTTTCAATAGTGGGCCCATCCTCACTGTAGCCTTTGTCAGCACCTTCCATGACCGGGCCTCTAGAGGTCACTCTCACACTCGGTCCCCTACCTACATGCATATGCTGTGTCACAAGACAACATACATGCCATGTACTGTGGCTGTCTTAGAAAGCCCCCGCCCCCTGCTCTTATTGAATGTGTGAAACCATTCTGAACTGCATATACCAAGGCTGTTTCCAGAACTCATCTCAGAAAGTCTGTCACAGGCCAAAGAAAACACAGCATTGGTTTACTAGTGGAATGACTTCTTTGTTTGGACTTTTAAAAATCATTTTTGACTCCAATGAAATTTTGTACATAAAATGCGTGCTGAGCACAGGTTGGCGTGATGTACTCAGGGTGCTGCTAGGCCTAGCCTGGCTCACCATGTGTCCCCAGCAAAGAGAAACATCGTCAAGTATTTATGCTCCTGGCCATTTTTAGTGTTTTGTTTTGTTTTTTAACAAAGTCTCAATTTGTAGTTCAGGCTGGTCTTGAACTCACTACATATCCAAGGCTTACCTTGAACTCTCAATCCTCCTGACTCTCAGCCTCCCTCTATAGTGCTGGGATTACTTGTTGGCTACTTTTATCCAGCTCTCTTGTAACACATGTCCACTTGCTTGGCTTTTGCTCACTCATTCTCTGAACAGGGCAGTGGAATAAAGCACAAAGTGAATAGGTACAGGGTTCAAATCTGGACTGTGTCACTGAAAAACAGCCTCATGTATTCCAACACATGAGCTCACTTTGGATTAGGAGATATATTTTTTAACACAAGTGCTAAGGGGCGGGCGGCAGCCTTCTCACGATGAAGGAGTTGGCCATGGCAGACAGGACTGCCTTAAGATAAAAGCTGACAATTTGCAGAAGTGCCTTTCTTTACTGCAGAGTGGCTGGCTCTGAGGCACTTGAACTGCAAAGCCTTCCATAAGGTTAAGCTAGCTGATGCGGCTGTGAGTGGAGATAATCCTGCTGTGTTAGAACAGTGGATTAATGAAGAAGGCTACACCCTAGATCAGTTTTTTTTTTTTTAATTTGGATGAAAAATGCTCTTAAAAACCTAATCTCAAAAGAGGCTATACCTACCCCAGGGTTTAAGGCAGTAAAGAATAGATTGGATACACTACTTATGTTGCTGGACACAGACACCGAGAGGTTATACATCAGCACTCCGTTAGCATCTCCATGACCAATTCTCATTAGTTCTATCAGCATCTTCATTACTAGGTTTTTAGTGCTGCTTTCAACTCTTTTTTCTCATAATCCCTGTGGCTTTTATTATGCACTGTTGAAGAATCCTGGAGGTTTTTAGGGCCACTTCTATAGTGTTATAGCAAAAATGCATAGCTACACACTTGTATAAGCCTATGCACACATCTCATGTCTGGTGTATGGTAGGTAATTTGCAAATGGAAGCTTCTGATATGGCTGAATCTCCACTCTGCACCTGGCTTTCCAGTTGAGAGTTGGTCATTGTCTTGGCTACTTGTGTTTCACACAAGCTGGAGTGTGTGAGTTCTAGGCCACCTTAGATGGAACCTGTGGGCACTGAGTACCAAGTGCTCCTGCCTCTTCACTGTGGTCCCTGTTCCCATCAGCTGCAGCAGCTATCCCTGCTGAGAAAGTGTGATGAGATTTTACTTCTTAGGATAGGGTCTCTTGACCAGTGACTTTGAAACCCTTGGTGAGGATGAGAATGGGAGGTAGAAATTGGCTAGGCAGTTTAAGGTTAAAAGACCCCACCCACAAGAAAAGTGACCAGTTTCTTTCTTGGCCAAGAGCTGGAAATATTCTTAGGCCTGCCAGCAGAACTGTCTTTACTCAAGTCCAGAGATGCAGGAAGTATCTAAGCCAAAAATGTTTTTGTTTCCACCACAGCCAGAGGCTGCAGACACCAGAAAGGGGATCTGGTATTTTTCCTTATTTACTTCCCCTAAAGGAGTACCCTCTTCCTAGAAATCACACTGAGGACATGACAGAAAACTTAGGTCAGGATACCCGAAGTCGAATGAAGCTGGACTGACCATCTCTCCATTCCTTCCTCCATCTACTAAAGCGTTATTAACTCCAGGGCAATGAGGTTCGTAGTTTGCAGAGACTCCCAAGTATACTGCATGTGCCCCTGGGTAGCAGATAGGAGACGGGAGACTCACACAGGGCAGTTAGAAAACCATTGAAGTCACTTGAACAGTCCAATCAAGGTGTAGCCAGAGCCTTGTTACCGAATCCTGCATGGTTAACCACGGTTTCCTGGAGGGCCACTGTACTCAGGACACAAGGGCAGTCACACCTCTGTGGGCCTGGGCAATTGAGTTGAGGCCCTGGATTCAATCACCACAACAGAGAGAGGGAGAGGAGAGAGAGAGAGAGAGAGAGAGAGAGAGAGAGAGAGAGAGAGAGAGAGAAAGAAAGAGAGATTATACACCATGGGGCTGAGGGAAATTGTCAAGGTTTTCAGAGCCATTTCAAATAAGAAAAACAGACAAGGATTTCCAAAAATAGGGAAGATAAAAACAAACAAACAAAACAGAAAGCAGCAGCTCCAGCCCAGTTGGCTGGATGTCAGTTCCTAGGGAAAAAAAAAAAAATCCACAGAGAGGTGATTTGGCCTTTATAGGGGCAGTCAGTGACGTGAATGCTCCAACTCACCTCAGGAACACATGGGTGACAGACAGAAACTTGCTTTGGAAGGGGAGGAGGAAGGGTGGGACAGGAACACTCAGAAGGTGATGTGGATGAACCCCTGCAGGAAACACCAGGTCTGGTGAGTGGGGCTTACAGGCAGACAGAGTTTTGACTCAATATTCAAGCAATCATCTGATCATCCATTCTTATGAGAGCAAGCATCATCACCAGAGTTAACACTGACCGATCAGCATCGCTCTGGGAGAAAACACAGTATTGAGAAGCCAGTTCCTTCCAGTTTAAGATTTTTGAACTGTGAGGATGGAGAGATGACTCAAGAGTTAAGAGCATCGGCTGCTCTTGCAGGTGGGCCTGGGTTCGAATCTCAGCACCCACATAGTGGTCAACCACCATCCTAACCCCAGGGAATATGACGCCCTCTTCTGGCCTCCGCAGGCATTGCGCAACATGAGTGCACTTATATACATGCAGGCAATACACTCATACACATAAAATTAGAATAATGAATAAAATATTTAAAAGAGATTTTGAGCTGTGATATTTCCATTGAAGGCTGTAGATTGTGAAATCAAACTGATGCTGTTGGTTACAGGCTGCTTAGTTAGAAAGGTAGAGCTGGAAGACCCAAAGGCAGGTACCTCTTTGGCCACTCATTACCTGCATGATCTTGTGAGTCCTCTTCTGTGTCTAAGCTTTGGCAGCCTTTGACACAAAAAGATGATAATTCTTTAGAGGGGAGTTGTAAGTTATGGGGATGTTGTAAGTCATAAATTAAATGAGATAATATCCATAAACACATTTTATAAACTAAAAAGTTCTGTACTAATGTGTGCTATCATTAAGATTTTAAGAGCTTAGAAATAAAAGGCTCTCGAGGCTAGTACTGTTGGTACACATCGCAATATTCTGTTCTGGCTCTGGAGCCAGGGTGGAAATGAAACTCCATGAAGCATAGCATGCCAGCCAACCCTGACATGCAGGGCACAGATGATCACTCAGGCCTCCCATCCAGTTCTAATGATTATTTCAAAGCATCAAGGCCCAGCCTGTGTGTCTGCTTGGAAGTTGGCACATTTTTATTTTGGTTTATTCCAAAGTTTGAAAAATGATATGTTGGATATTCTCTGGGTCTGGATACAGCTGATGAAATCTCTCCCTAATTAAAGAAGTTGACAGATGGAAATAAGTTTCATTACATTATATTCCTGGCTCACTGGACATGAAACAGGGTCACCAAGGCTCTTCACCAGGGGCTCTAGTGGGGAGGATGGTGCTACACAGACAGGACTGTTTTCTTTGCCATTCCTCTTGGGGGCTGTGTAGATGCTGGTGGTTTTGAGGTTTGTTTCTTTGCTGTGACGTCTAGTTCTGCTCTCTCATGGCTCTACCTAGAGCTTAAGTTGGAAATACATCACTGCTGGTGTGTAGAGGCAAAGTCATTTCACTCACTTTTACTGCTATTTTATGTGTATGTGTGAAAGAGAGAGAGAGAGAGAGAGAGAAAGAGAGAGAGTCAGAAACAGAGACAGAGAGAGGATTTCTTACGAGCCTGGAGCTCAGCAAGTACACTAGGCTAGTTGACCAGGAAACCCCAGGGATCTGCCTATCTCCACTTTTCCACAACTGGGATTCAAAGCATATATATAATGCTCAGCTTTTTTTAGTATGGGTTCTGAGGATCAAACTCGGATCACCATGCATTCAGGTCAAGCACTTTATCAACTGATCCGTCTCCCCAGCCCTTCTTCTGATTTTTGCATGATGCAGTTCAGCAAAAATTTGTTGAGCAACTATTCTCGTTGGGAAACAAGTTTTTGTCTCCAATATGAAGATCTGAGTCCAGCTTTGCTATACACAGGAGCAAGCATGTCTGATCCCCAAATTCACCAATGCCAAGCCGCCATTCATTACTGTGGGCCCTTTAGGTTGTAAGCTGGTTCCTGTGGAGCTGGGGATAAAGATCAAGGTACCAGCACCACAGTGTGTGGGGAGGGCTCTTTGCTCATAAATTATGCATTTCTAGCACATCTTGATGTGGTGGAAAAGGTGAATAAAGGTAATATTCAATGTACAGTGAGGGATGAATTTCCTAAGGAGGCATCCTGTGCAGTGATGGAGCAGTGACACACTGGAAGCAGAGATGCTCCCTACCTTGAGGATGATTGGAACAAGTGATTCATAAGTACTTTCTGAGTGCACTCAGAGTAATGAAGTTTAGAAAATTCTAGAATACAATGTAAAAGTACCCATTCTGAGATGCTCCCCCCCCCGAACTAGTCTAATGCCCTTAGGCAAGTACTTATACCTTTGTTACACTGTTTTCCATCTATAAACATGAATAGAAATATTCACCTCCCTGAATTCAAATCCTGTCAAGAATAAATATATGTTTAGCCACTTAAAGCTTGGCTGGTACATACTAGGGACTCAGCAAATCTTTCCCTACATCTGTGATGAAAATTCCTAAATTTATTTTAAAGATAGTGAAGGTTCAATTACAAAAGGGCCAAAGTGTACACAAAGAACTTAGGTAAAACCAAATAGAGTCTAGATACTATTCAATCTAACTTCCAGGAAGCTACCAAAGCTGCCTTCCTGCTTGAAGCTCACATCCCTCCAGCCCTCTGGCTCTGCCTCACCTCTCCTACAGGCTGGTGTCAGAATGTGCCTAATTAAGACTCCAGAAAGGCACACTGGCGTTTTCCCACACTACTGCCTTCTGACAGGGGCCAGGGCTGTGTTCTGGATGCCACATTTTATGACCTAATATGCAAAGGGCTCTGCATTTCTTTACGTAGTAGTAAATCTTCCTTCCCCTCCCTGCAGAAGTAATTGCCACACATGCATAAAATTGCCGGATGTAAAGTTCCAGTCTCTTCTCTGCTTCCTTTCCACCACGTAAGCATGCCTGCAGAGATGGCTCTGGTGCCCAGATGGTCTGTGAGAAGAAATCACTGGCAACTCATCACTGCAATTCTCTGTGCCAAGACACACAGAAGGTTTATGTTTAACAATGGAAAGGTAAGCATCTTGAACAAGGCAGAGCCTGAGGTAATAAAAGCTTCTTTTATTTCATACTCTCTTTCACAGTGGTGGGTTTTACTCTGAATCTCACCAGACGCTTGACAGGCATAAAAGGCAACAATTTTGTGCCCCCCAAATGTTGCCGTCAGAGCTTTTTGTTTCCTTAAACTGAGCTTGCCCCGGTAAGAGAAAGCTGCTCTCCATGGGAGGGCAGAAAGGCCGAGAAATGTCATTGTCTGCTGCTACCAGGAACAGCAGCTTTGTGGGAGCACGGGCTCCCCAGCTCAAAGCCACTTCCTAAAGGCAGATAAGAAAATGGGCCCTTCCCTAGTGCAAGCCACAACCATCACACCCAGAGGGGACTTCACAAAGCCTATTTCTGTTTCTTACCATTGTTTGCATAGAAAGTGGGCTTTGTCTCAGAAAATGCAGTTAAATACAGATTGGATGATCCAAATACAACAGATTTACTGTGTCTAGATTTTTGTTTGCTGTTTTTAAAAATGGTATATTTATTATTTTTACTTTACGTGTATATGTATATTGCCTGCATGTATGTAAGTGCGCCCATGTTGTGCAATGTCCACTGAGATCAGAAGAGGGAATCAGTCCCCCGGAGTAAGGATGGTGGTTAGCCACTATGTGGGTGCTGGAATTTGAACCTGGGTCCTCTGCAAAAAGTGGTCAGTGCTCTAACTACTGAGCCGTCTCTCCAACCCCTACTATGTATAGTTTTAAAGCCTAAGATGAGGGCATGCACAGCTTCATTGTCTGTTCAGGCTACATTCCTCATGATAATTCTTCTGGCTGTGTCACCTTGGGAGAAGACGAACAAGCTTCTTCGAGCTTCTTGTTGTAATAGCACTAATCCTATCAGGAGGGGTTCGCCCTCATGGGCTAATCACATCTCCTCAAAGACCAAGTTTCTTTTTAAAACAAAACATTTATTTATTTACTTATTTATTTATCTATTAATGTGTGTCTATGGTATGTATGTGTACACTTGAGCCACAGTGCATATATGGAGGTAAGAGGACAAATTTGTGGAGTTGGTTCTCTCCTTCCATCTTTCTGTGGATTCTAGGTGTTTGAAATAAAATCTGAGGTCCAAGGACCCCACTGATACTACACAAGGAAACATGAACAAAGCAAAACTAACTTAGAAAGGTGTTGGGCATAATGCAGGGTGGGCCTAGCTAGGCCACCTGCCAGGAGGAATGGAGGAATGGCTCTCGTGGGTGTGGTGCTCCACACAGGTTGGTTGTGAAGCCAGTTTCTGCTCAGCACCTGGAGAGAATCTAATCCACCTGGGAACAAACTGTGGTTGGCTGTGGTTGGGACCCCACCCCATAAGGCTATTGGCTAACAAGACCTATAAGACTCTCTGTTCTTTCTTGAATAAATGAGTTTGCAGCAGACCACCACTGCTGGCTTTCTGCTCAACTCCCGGAGTCTGTGTGTTGACTCTGCACCTACTCACCCCCTCTGCTACAGCAGTCCCCCTCCGGCTGACCCTGAGTGCTGAGACCCCCCCAACAAAAAGGCAGATTCATTCAGATGGACTAAGCACACCCAACCTGGGAGTTAGATAAGTTTTCATGCCTAATGCAAGAGTACTGCTATTATGGAAAAGTTCTTTAAACAGCCAAGAGACCAAGCATTTACCCAGGAGAGAGTAAGAAAGCTCATTTATTCCTTACTTATGCATGAGGTCCCAGAAGCAACAAAGGTTTTTCAGATTCTCTGGGGCCCAAACTGAAGTATAGATGAGGCTTATATAGTCAGTTTTATAACATCATTTAATGGCTGGCACCTGGGCCCTATATTTCCTTTCATGATGGGTCATGTTATCTCAAGAAAATTCCTTTCTAAGTTCACTTAGCCATCACAGCTTACATAGTAGATATCCCAGGTATGGGTCAGCACATCTAACACCATTTGATCTATAGCAAGTCAGGCTAATTGGGCTAGGACCTGGTCAAATAGTTATCTCAGTTTATAAAAACAGGTGTCCTCGGCAGAATTTTAGATTTCTGACCCGTTTGATCTACACTTCTCCTGGACTAATTGGACCAGGTGCCTCATCAGACCATTTGGAGGAATTTTCCATTCTTTTGGTTTACATCTTTATCAACAGTCAGGCATAGAGAGTGGAAAGCATGACAGAGCTTCAAGACGTTACAGACTTTATATCTCAGAAAGGTGAAAATACCACAGAGCAATATAACATCTCTCAGCAGCCCAGAGTTACATTTCAACGTATCCACCAGTAAGTAAAACAAAGGAAACTTTCAAATAGTCTAAGTTTACAAGGACTTTAGATAAGATTATAGTTAGTTATAAGAATAGAATTTTTTTCCTCATGACTGCGTTTTTTCCACATTGACTGGGGTATGACTTCACAATCTTTCTGGATTGGCTAGCTTAAAGAATCAGGTCAAAGGAAAAGAAAAGAGGGTTGAGCAAAGGCAGGGAAGGGTTCTATCATCCCAGGCTATCAGGTTCCATAATGTATCATTGCCCTTTTGTAAACAAAAGTCTTGAAAGAGTGCTGGGGGAGATTAAAAGATTAGAATTCCTTGTCATAAACCGAAAAGTATTACAGGGTTTGAAGGTAAAGACTAATATTTAATGTTTTACACAGAGATTGAACTTTGATCACCAGGCTTGTATGACAAGCACTTTTACCCCTGGATGCATAGCACTGGCCCAAAGGACATCATTTCTTAATATCGTCATTTCAGAAGAGGTATCAACATGTGAACCGAGGTATGTGAGGGGACCGACATTCAGATCTCAGCAAAGTTAACCTGGTCTGTGCAACTGAGCTCAAACCCATAAGTGCTGGGTCTGCCCTTTTCCACACATGTTGTGTGCTAGAACAAGCTCGTCTCTCATTTCTCTCTCTTTATCTCCTTCTTCTTTCCTTCCTCCTCTTCCTCCTTCTCCTTTAAAAAAATATTTTATTTGGTCAGGTATGGTGGCACACACCTTTAATCCCAGCACTGCAGAAGCAGAGGAAGGCCAATTTCTGAGTTTAAGGCCAGCCTGGTCTACATAGTGAGTTCCAGGCCAGCTGGGGCTACAGGGAAATCCGGTCTCAAAAAGACCAAATATACATATATATTTATATTTATATAATTTTTTATTTTATGTGTATGAATGTATTGCTTGCATGTATGTAAGTGTACATGTGTCATGCAATATCCACAGAGGTCAGAAGAGGGTGTCAGATTTCCTAGAACTGGGGTCACAGATGGTTGTTAGCCACCATGCGGGTGCTAGGAACTGAACCTGGGTCCTCTGCAAGAGCAGACTCTCACTGACGAGCCATCACTCTAGTCTCTCCTCCTTTGTCCTCCCCTCCTCTTCTACCTCTTCTTCCTCATTCTCCTCCTCTTTCTTCCTTTTCCTGTTTTGTCTGTCTGTTGCTTCCTCATTACCTATGTCTCTGTCTCTCACACATACACATAACATACACATAGAATAATTTCATATGCAATTTTACAACTTTCTGAGACCTTCTGAGCCCATTCATGCAAACTAGGGAGATGGGGTTAATGGGTCCCCAAGAACTTTGCACTAACTTGTATCCAAGCTGGGAACTAATCTCTTCTTTCTTGTAATCTGCCAAAACCAAAATGATACTCTGCTTGCAGAAGTTACTTGTCTTGTTGCCATGACAAAAGCAACTTAAGAGTTAATTTTGGCTCATGGTTTCAGAGCACAGCCCATCGTGGTGGCAGGCATGCAGCAGGAGCTTGAGACAGGTGAGAATTCTGGTACTCAGCTCACCTTTGCCTTTGTGCCTGGTTCAGAACCCCAGCCCTGGCAATGGGGCTATCACTACCCACATTTAGGGTCAGTTTCCCACCTCAGTTAAGCTGGCCTAGAAACTTCTTCACAGACATGCCCGGCGGTTTATCTTGTCAATGATTCCAGACTCTGTCAGGTTGCCTATCAGTACTATCCACAGCAGTGCTCCTCCATCAGTACTCCCCACAGCAGTGCTCCTCCATCAGTACTCCCCACAGCAGTGCTCCTCCATCAGTACTCCCCACAGCGGTGCTCCTCCATCAGTACTCCCCACAGCAGTGCTCCTCCATCAGTACTCCCCACAGCAGTGCTCCCCCATCAGTACTCCCCACAGCAGTGCTCCTCCATCAGTACTCCCCACAGCAGTGCTCCTCCATCAGTACTCCCCACAGCAGTGCTCCCCCATCAGTACTCCCCACAGCGGTGCTCCCCCATCAGTACTCCCCACAGCAGTGCTCCTCCATCAGTACTCCCCACAGCGGTGCTCCCCCATCAGTACTCCCCACAGCGGTGCTCCCCATCAGTACTCCCCACAGCGGTGCTCCCCATCAGTACTCCCCACAGCGGTGCTCCCCCATCAGTACTCCCCACAGCAGTGCTCCCCATCAGTACTCCCCACAGCAGTGCTCCCCATCAGTACTCCCCACAGCGGTGCTCCTCCATCAGTACTCCCCACAGCGGTGCTCCCCCATCAGTACTCCCCACAGCGGTGCTCCCCCATCAGTACTCCCCACAGCGGTGCTCCCCCATCAGTACTCCCCACAGCAGTGCTCCCCATCAGTACTCCCCACAGCAGTGCTCCCCATCAGTACTCCCCACAGCGGTGCTCCTCCATCAGTACTCCCCACAGCGGTGCTCCCCCATCAGTACTCCCCACAGCGGTGCTCCCCATCAGTACTCCCCACAGCAGTGTTCCTTTCCACATTTCCTGCAGCCACAAACTCAGTTCTGATAGGTGAGAGATCCATGCAGGTCCTCATCAGAATGTGCCTCAGGACCCACCACAGGACTGCTCCATTTATCCTGCTCACAAAGCAGAGTGCAGAGCTACAACGTCCCTAAAGAGGAAGCTTCATCCTGAGCTCTCCAGAGCAGAATCTGCAGGAATATAGATTGAACCAGCCTTGAAACTCCTGGCTCAGAATCCCTTGCCAGCCCTCATTGTCTGTTCAAGGCTATCTTTACAGAATGGTCCGCTTTTAGGACCATAAATACCATGAGCATCCAAAATCCCCTTCCAATGAGTCTTGAGATATTAAACAGGCACCAAGTTAAATTGCCCATCAAAACTAGGGGCTATCAGGGTTGGGGAGACATTTGTTGCACAAATGTGAGGTCCTGAGTTTGGAGCCTCAGAACCCACAGAAAGCCAGGTGGGTAGCACACATTTGTAATTCCAGGGATCCGACAGAGATGTAGAGATAGAAGAATCACCAAGCAGTTCATGAGCCAGCTAGCTGGATACACATAGTAGGGATCAAGAGATCCTGTGTCAAACAAGGTGGAACATGAAGACTGACACCTAAGGCTGTCCTCTGACCTCCAGACATCCTACTTGTACTGTGGCATAAACACATACATATATGCACACCCACACCCACACACATATACACACAGATTAAAGAAAAAACTGTAGGGCTTTTCTATCAGTATTATAATACTTGACTATCTGACAGGAAGCTGCATCAAGACCATGCTCCTGCCTTAGAGAGGAGAGCTGAACAGCAAGCATCACTTAGACAAGCCCAAGTCCTATCATGTGAAGAAACAGAGGGCTGGGGGAGGAGCAGGGAGCACTGGGGTGGAGGAAGGGAATCTGCAGTGGAAGTTCTGAGGCCCACTCCTGGCTTTGCTGCATATGAGCAGGTAACTTGAGTATGTCCCTTGACTACTCCTGCCTCTGTGTCTTCATCTGTATGAATCCAAGGCTGAGAACATACCTCATAAACTATTCAGTATGCTTACATAAATAATATGAATGACTTTTATCCTCGTCCTGAGTTCCAGCCATTTTGTATGCCTGGGGATTAGGAGGACAGTGCCCACAGGAAGCTGGGAAGTCTCTGGAATTCATTGTGCCCAACCCTTCAAGGCCATGTGTTAAGTGGAGGGCCCTGAGCAACAGTGATTCAAGTGACCTGCAAATGACCCACTCAAGGCCTCCACTGGATAGAAGCCCCCGTATATACAGCAGTCACCCTTCTTAGGAAGCCCTCTGGCCCCAAGACTGACAGTGCCTACCATGGTTAACAGCCAGTCAGGCAATGGGCTTGAAGAGCAGAGTGTTGTCATGGCAACCCCTTGCAAGGACTCCCAGAAGGAATGACAAGGCCAAGGGCTGAGTTTGCTTTTTCTCTTCCCTTTAGGAAGTTTGAAAATGAGAAGGGTCTCAGGGTAAAGTCTTCTAATGCCAGCAGGCACCAAGACCCTGCGTGTGTTACACAGCTCTGACATCCCTTTCAATCTGCTCCTCCTTCACCAGCTGCCATTCAGCAAACATCAGACCTCTTAAGGAAACCTCTTATCTTTGATGGACAGGCCTCCCATTGCCCCTACTCTGGACTTATATTTGCCTGCTTCTCTGTCACAGTCCTAAGGAGATTTCCATCAGGGTAGTTACCAGGATCCAGGTCCTGACTTCTCCCCTCTTTCTTCTGGAGGTACAGCTGGAAACTGCAACCACAGTTAGACCAGGTCCCACTGTTTACCAGAGGAGGTAGCATCCTTTCCTCCGTGGTGGCTGAAACACAAAGACAAACTCTAGGCTTCAGGGGGCTGTGTGCCACATGCAGACACATCATCTACAGGAGTGAACCTGAGCCAACAGCAGAGAAATGCAGACATTATCAGTAAAGAGTGCGAGAGAAAACAAGATGGTGTCTGAGTTCCCTGAACCAGTGTTCTTTTCTATGTTTGGTTATCAATGTAAAGAATGGCCCTTTCCATGGCTATTCTGTCCGAGGCACTCACATTTTGGCCACCACCCAACCCTCTAAGGAAAACTGGCCACACCTTCTCTTTGGGATCTACCATCCATTTGTTCTTCTAGCCTTAAAGCCTCCAGTATTCAGAGGAGATTCTGAAGAGGTATCTGGAGCATGCAGAGAGGAATCAGGGCATGGCGGGTGAGAATGGGGTATCTTTTAGATTCCTGAAGTATGTGCTGTGTAATCATTTACTGGGTGCCAAAGATGCCACCACTTCTGGAGACAGGGAGTTGGAGCACATCTAAGCTTTGTAACTGAGGCAAACTATGCTGCAGATTCCTTCTCTATAGACTAAGAAGTCATAATACCGTATTAGGTACTTTTCTGTTATTGTGATAAACAAAGCAACTTACAGAAAGGAAGAGTTTATTTGGCTGACAATCCAGAAGGATAAGAGTCCATCAAGGTGGGTAGGCATGGTGACAGAGTTGGCTAGAGCAGAAAGCTGAGTACTCACATCTTTAGACAGGCTCCCCCAAATGACATGCTTCCTCCAGCATCACCACACCTCCTCATAAACAGTGACCCTCTCTAACACTGCCACCAAAATGGAGACCAAGTGTTCAAATGCATGGAGTCTATGGGGACACCTCATTCGAACCACCATATTCCAGTCCTTGGTTCCAACAGACTCATGGCTATATCATAATGCAAAATTCATTTACTCCAATTTTAAACAGTCCCCATAGCTCTTAACAGTCTCAATACTGTTCAAAAGTCTGAGACTGAAGGCACTCTCTTAACTCTATAAAATCAGAAGACAAATTACATACTTTCAACATAAAATGGCATAGAATATATAATCCCATTCCAAAAGTGAGGATTGGAGGAATATTTAGGACCAAAGTAAGACAGCAGGGCAAACACCAAATTCTGTAGCTCCGTGTTTGATGTCTGATGTCTGGGACTTTAGCTCCAAAAGGCTTGGATGACTCCATGTCCCCAGCTTTTCTGTCTGCAACATAGTTTCTCTGTTAGGCTGGTATCGCAGCCTGTATACAACTCCCTTTGACAGATGTCTCATGCCTCTGGCATCTCCAGTATCTCAGGCTCTCCATTGCCAACCAGGATCCACCTGTACCCATAATGCAATGGCCTCTCTTTGTCTCTCAACCTTGCAGGGTCTTCTCATAGGGATTCATCCGCTATATGCTGCCTGACCTCAGTAGTTCCTTGAATCTGCAGTAGAAGAACTGATGACCCCCTCACCTTTGCATCTTTCATGCCTCTAAAGCCAGCACCTTGGAAAAAACATTGCCAAATCCGGGTGTCAGCTTAAGGTAGACTTTCCCCCCTGCAATCACATTTACAGCAGCTTTTCAATGTGTTGTGGTTTTCTAGGAACAGAGAACTCCTTAGGCCTTTTCCTTTCATAAGGTGGAAACTTAGTTGGGTGGGGTCTTGTCCTGAGGGCATTTGAACTTGCCATTGTGCAAGTGAAGATCTAGAGGTCTCTCCTTAGTGGCCCTAATCTCCTTATCAAAAGAGCCTTTCTTCTACCACAAGTCTGGCTGCCATGTAATAGTGCTCTTTTTCTGCTCCAAACTATACATTTTGTATTTCTTTCTGCTCGACTGCTCTTTTTCTACTGCCTGAAACTCACTATGCAGATGAGACCAGGCTGGCCTCCATCTCACAGAAATGCATCTGCCTCTACTGGGATCAAAGTCCATTACATTTTTAATTCATCCTTGGACAAGGTCTTAGGTTATGGGTAGATTCTTTGCTAGTGTATCCCAGTTGCTGCTTAAGTCCCTATTTCTCTCTAGAACTATACTGGTCTTAGCACTACTTTCTTCCAGGCTCCTACTAGAACAACCTATCAAGTTCTGTTTATAGAACTCCAACCACTTTTCTAGTCCAGACTTTCAAAGTCTTCCACATTTCTCCCCAAACTAACATAGCAGGTTCTTCACAGCAACAGTATATTCTCTGGTACCAACTTGAATATTAGTTACTATTCTGTTGCTCTGATGAAACACCAGTGTAAGGTGTGACTGAAAGGAACCCTCCTACCCCCAGCAGTTCCAGAACTCAGAAAGACTGACAGAAACCTTGGACCAGAATTTACAAACATCCATGAGAAGAGACTGACTTTTACAAATTCTTGGCCAGATAAAATTCCTGACCTAGAGTCCACAAATATCTGGGAAAGGAACTGACTTTTACAGCTCCCTGGCCAGATAAAGTCCCTGACCCAGAATTCAGAAGCATCTGTAAAAAGGTATTGCTTTCTGGCCAAATGTTATTATCTCCCGTGAACATCAATCAGATGTCATGGGGATCCCCTCCCCATTAAGAAGGCCTACTGACCAGCTAGGCGGAGCTCACTCATTCTCTCTCTCTTCTCCCAGGGCTAGCTTTCTCATCTCCTGTCCTGGAGCTATCTTCCGACCTGGGACTTACTTTCTCATCTCCAGGGAGCTGGGGAGGCTAAGCCAGGTCCCCCAGCCTGGTCCCCCAAGATGAGCAGGGTGCCCTTAATAAATCGGTCCTGTTAGCTCCCTACAGAGTCTCTGGTCCATTTCTGCTTCATCTCTCGAACCCAAACCTTACAACCAGGACCATCATGGTGGGGAGGCATGGCAGAAGGCAGCTCAAGCAAAAGCTGAGCCTTCACATCTTCAAGCTAGCACAGGAAGCAGAGAGAAAAACTGACAATGGGACTTGGGAACTCTCAGTTACACCCACAGTAATATACTTCCTCCAGGATTCCTTTAGTGCTGTAGGACTGGCCAAGTAGGAAGGCCTTCACAGACACAGTGAGCAAACATAAGAAATAAAGGGCAGTAACAGACTCTAAGTAGGTCACAAACACAAAACTCTTCAGTAACTTTTTCTAACCCTGCAACTGGGGCCTGTTAGAGATGGGTGAGAATGGGATCTTGAGAAATCAAAGCTTCAACAACCTATCAGCTACCAGAAATAAAAATAGTAGCAAACCTCCGTTTTCCTAATCCAAAAAGAAGAGAAAATGCTAATCCACAGAATTAGAAATGATGGAGTTGGGGACTAGCTCAGTGGTAGAGTGCTTGCTTAGCAAGCTACAGGCCCTGGGTTTAGTCCTCAGCTCCAGGGGGAAAAAGAGACAAAATAACAACAACAACAACAAAAGACAAAACAAACAAACCCCAGGGTGACAAAACTGAACACACCTGTGGTGGCTCATATTGTTAATATGAGAGAACCTAGAAGCACTCAGGAAAGGGGCCTCTGGACATGCCTGTGAGTTTTCTAGACCAGATGAAGTTGGAAGACTTAACTAACTGTGGGCATCATTTCATGGACTGGGTCTTAGACTGAGTAAAACCTCGGCAGCAGTCAAAAAGGAAGAAAGAAACTGAGCCCCAATCTTATCCTCATCGCCCTGCTTCGTCACTAGATACAATGTGACAGGCTGTCTCCTGCTTCTGTAACCCCACCATTCCCTCTCCATGATGGACTGTAGCCCTCTGGAACTGTAAACCAAAATAAACCTTTTCCTCCTTAAGCTACTTTTATTTAGGTATTTTATCATGGCAACAGGAAAAGTGGCTAATAAAGCATCCAAAGACGCAGAGACGAAAACCTAAAGGTGAAAGCCTTCTTATCATTCTATTCTTTTTTTCCAATTTCAAGATAATTTTTTTATTTTTTATTTTTTGAGACAAGGTCTCCTTATAGTCCCAGATGACCTTGAACTTGCTATGTAGACCAGGCTGGCCTCGATCTCACAGAGATTCACCTGCTTCTCCCTTTCAAGTATAGGGACTTAAAGCATGTGTCACCAAGTCTGATAGATGTAGGGGATGATTTTTAAGAAAAATATGTATTGCCCCAAGTGAAGAAGTAGAAAACAGACTGGAGAGACGTCTCAGCAACCAAAAGTGCTTGCTGCTCTTGCAGAAGATCGGAGTTTGGTTCCTAGAACCCATATTAGACAGCTTATAACACTGTAACTTGTAACTCTAGCTCCAGAGTATCTGACACTCTTCTCTGGCTTCTCCAGGTGCTGTACGCATGTGCACGAACCCACGCACATATACATGTTATTTAAAAAAGAAATAGAAAATCTACAGAGTAGTCACTATGAAACCAAATGAATGTTATCAAGGACTTTACTCCAAAAAAATATGGCATCCAATGGTTTTGAATGCTCTTTCAGACTTTTCAGATTCAGAGAATACTCTTAGTAGATGAGGTAATTTAAAGCACTGGAATATGCTCTTTACATTATAAGCTAGGTTTAGCTAACATGAAATCCCAGGCATTAAAAAGATTTGCACAGTTTCTTCAAGCTAGTCTCAGCTATCATGAAAACAGGCAAAACTTTAAAATAAACTCCTGTGGCTATACCCAGTGGTACACTGAAAATCTCTTACAACTTACTTGAGAAATGCAACAATTTGAGATTGTAAGGAATCCACAGTGCAATGTAAGGGGAGTTGTTAAGTGAATTCATCTCTTCAGTTAGTGAAAAAAGAAAATTAATAAGTTCTCAGTCAAAAGTCTGTAGATATTACTCAACATTCTACCATTTCTGATTTTAAAAAGATATAAAAAACACTCTTTGGGGGGATAGAATTTCCCTCAAATGTTGGAAGAAACAACGAAATTCACTGCCAAGCCATATGCACACTGGCTCACAGAGGGAGGGGATCGGCACTCAGACCCCAGCTAGGCCAGTTTCCTTGTTTTTTGCCTGCACCATCACTGCCCCACTATTTACAGGTTCTTCCTTTTGCCCCGAACTTAGGATGAGTCTGTGGATCAGGCTGGCCTTTTTCCAAGAGTCTTGAAGACTGTGGTTTGCTCCACTAATCACCCTAAGGATTCTGTGACTAGTGCTTCAACCAGGGCAGCTGCTGTATACTGGCTTCCTGCTCCCAGGAGTGAGGCGGGGCTACCTACTGTTGATGCCCTGGAAGGTTGCCAGCCAAGTCTCATCCAATATCTATCATGGCTTCAATGGGGCATCTGCTCTCCAGAGCTCAGATCTCCCCTCACAGAGCCTGTCGTCAAACAAGTTGTGGAATAATGAAGACTGCAAACAGCTAAGTTAATACGCTGCCCGCTGCTCCCCAAAATGAAGGCCAAGTGGAATAACAGTCAGCCTTAAGAGGGAAATTCTGAGGCTGACTCAGGCTACAACTTGAATGAACCTTGAGAACACTGTACTAAGTGAAGTAAGTATTATAAAAAGACAAATACTGTATGTGCTCACTTAATTGAGAGGTCTATATCAGCCAGATTCCTACAGAAGGTATACTGGTTGTCATCCAGACAGAGACTGAGGAAATGGGAAGCCATTTAATGGATCAAATTTCATTTTTGCAAAATGAGAAAGTTCTGAATAAGGTTGTACAATGTGAATAGACTTGAGTATATTTACTGAATATTTAAAGTGGTTAAGATGTTAACTTATGTTATGCATTTTTACAGTTTTACACACCACACACACACACACACACACACACACACACACTGCTTGAAACATGGAAACATGGAAATATAGACAGGAACAGAAGACAAGAAAGTACAAATTTCAGCCCTGCTGACTCCTATGACTGATTCAAGTTTTTTTTTTATTTCCATGAATCTCAGTGTTCTATAAAATGCATGAAAAATGTTCTATAATAGGGTTACTATGAAAATTACCTAGAGAAGATTTTGCCTATTACATAAAAAGGAACACTCAATCCCAGCATGAGAAAAGCTTTCACTATCATGCTAAGGAGCTTTAGAGCAAAAAACCACTAAAGGGCTGCTTCAAGTTAAAAGATGACAAGAGGACACATTAAGAGGATGGCTGTTGTGGCTGCCAAGAGAGGCTCTGGACAGGTGGTGAGGGCCAGTTAAGAAGAGTGGGATCCAGGTGTGTATAGGAAGCATGTTTTGCAGCACAGGAGAGGCAGGCTAAAGGAATATCCCAGGAGGCAGGACTGAGCACAGTGCATTGTGCTCAGGAAAGAGAGTACTTCAGAATGACACTGAAGTAAGACCCGAGGCAAAGGGACATGCCTGGAACACAGTGGGAAGGCTTAGGGTGCTCTCCATGGACCAAGAAAAGATGTAATATAGCTTAAAGAAGATGGAATTCCCAAATAACTAACAGTCCTAGACCAGGGAGAAACTGCTTTGAGACAACCTGCAGCAAGGGACTATAGGCCAGGAGTTTTGGCAGAGGAGGACACAGGTTGGACCAGATGACTGTCAAGTTCCCTGCACTGCACAGGTCTGATTTCCTGCTCCTTTACAAAGGAGAAGCCCAGCTGGTATATCTCTTCCCTTTCACTATCAGAGAGTTTGAGAAGATTAAATTATGGCATACTGATTATCAATTGTGAAAGGGCACCTGGATTTTTTGGGTCTTTTTAAAAATGGGAGCAGAGCATCCTTTTTCTAAGACAGAATGATCACACTTCCACTTTTACAAGAAGTGAACATGAAGTCAGAGAACTTTCCTTTGACCTGACAGAGGCCGTGGATGTTTTGTATTATCTGCTCTTGGCATGGAGACACTGATTATGAAACTGGATGTGGTCCCTTCCCTGTCTCAAAGAGCACAGTCCTAGAGACTACTTACAGGGCACATGAGGTCAGAATTCTCAAGCAGTGTAGACTTGTGTAAAAGCTAGACTGTAGAGTCAGACTGATATTAATTCAACATCTATTCTCCCTCTTAGGAAAATCTTGGGGAAGTTAATAAACCCCTCTGAGCTGGCTTTCTTATTATACACAGAGGGGGATAATCTCTACCTCTCTTTCTGTAAAGAATGCTGATGTATGAGACCATGCACACAGGGCTAGTGAGATGGCTCAGGTGATAAAGGTTCTTGCTGCCGAGCCTGATGACCTGAATTCAGTCTCTGGGACTCACATGGTGGAAGAAGACAACTGACTCCAGAAAGTTGTCTTTCGATCTCTACATGGATTCTCTCTCTCTCCTCTCTCTCTCTCTCTCTCTCTCTCTCTCCCTCTCTCTCTCTCTCTCTCTCTCTTCCCTACCCCACGGAGCCAAAATGTAAAGAAAAGAGTTTTTGTACATATACAGAGGATAAATATTTTGTACCTTATGTTATTTTTGTGGCTGGGACTAGTTTTCTCGTTAAGGAAGTTATAAAAAAAAAGTGACAAACAAGTTTACCAAGTGACAGGAGGACACCTTTCCCCATATGCTGGGAAAAGGTGTTGTATACAGTAGGACTAATGGCAGAGGGAGCTGAAGAAGTGAGTCTGCTACAGAGAACTCCAGGATGTAGCCCACAGTGTTGACGGAAACTTCAAGTATCCAGAACAGACTTGAGTCCCTTTCCTAGCAGTTCGTGGAGCACACACAGAACCTGGGTCATTTAACTCTGGCCTGCAACTCAATCACTGGACACGATGTAAGGCCTTGAAATGGTAGCAGGGTCTACCCAGCTTAGCTCCAGGGGCTTTTCTTAGACTGGAATGTCTACTGTCCTAAGTGTCCTGGTTCCCAAATCAAATGGCCCTCTTCCTCCTGGACCAACAGGATTCTGACTGTTGCTCTAACCCAGTTCAGGCACGGTGGGAAGTCCTTTGTGATTTAAATATCCAAAGAAAGATGAAGCAAAGAGGGAGATAGGGGTGTTACCTTGGGATGTCAGTTTTCTGTCTGGTCTCACAGTGTGGGATTAGCAGGGTCAAAGCCTGGGCCCACCTTTCCCTGGCTCCCTCTCTTTTAGCCGCTCCCCTCATCTTGACATACCTTCATTTTCTTCTCTTTACACGCAAATGAACTTTGTGGTAAGTAATAGATGCTGAGAGCCAATCAGGAAAGTTGCCTGAGGTCATAAAGTAGCTGAGTTCACTTCAGAACCACAGGCCTGACTCTGGTCTGGTGTGTATGCTGCTTAAGCTGGCCTAAGTGAGAGACATGCTGTTTTTCTAAGACAATACCCATCACTCTATCAACTGGGCTAAGGATGAGCCAGTGAAGGGTTCAAGTTCCATCTGGCACCATCCCCTCTTCTTCGTATCAGGATAAATTCCAGCATCCTCTGAATCAATACAATACTCTGGCTTCTCCTTCCCACTGTCCTACTTTGCCTTCTGTTGCTGTGATAAAACAGACCAAATCAACTTGGGGGAGGAGAGGGTTTATTTCATCTCACAACTCCCAGGTCACAATCCATCACTGAGGGAAGTTAGGGCCGGAACTGAAGCAGAGGCCATGGAGGAACCTGCTTATTGCCTTGCTCCCTCTGGTTTGCTGGGCTACTTTTCTTTTACAGTCCAGGCCTGCCCGCCCAGGCCTGCCCGTTCACAGTGGGCTGGGCCTAATAATTAAGAAAATGCCTCACAAACATGCCCACCAGCCAGTCTGATAGAATTTCTTAGTTAAGGTTCCCTCCGCCCAGGTGAGTCTAGTTCGTGTCAAGTTGACAAAAATTAATCAGCACACCAGTTAATGATTGTGAGGGCTCTGGTTTCTGAAGCGGCCTTTGTGCCTGCAGGCTGCCTACAGAGGCTCTGGGGAAACCCATGTTCCAGGAGTCGAACATCAGTATTAGAGTAAACTTTTCAATTTCACCGGCAATAGTTTGGTGCATATGATCCCAGGCTCACAGCTGTGAGCAGGTTATCCCCTTAGTTCAGTCAGGTGTGTGCTGTCAGTCTCATATCTAAGAGCTCTGGATTCCCAAGAACAGAAAACCAGCCTGCAGGCTCAGATCCCCTACTGCTGATACTAAGGAAACCCGGGATAGTTACTCAAACAAGAAGCCTCCCTTTCTTCCTTTATGCTCTGGGACAGGCCTAAGTCTGCTTTCCCATTTTCTTACTATATAAGCCATCTTTAGTTTATAATGAGTCTGGAGTTATTAAGGAGAAAGACTCAATCCCTTGCTGTTGGAGTGAAATGAGTGTGTGGAGCTGCTGCCTTACCATTAACTACAGAAAGCTGCAGCTTGGTAAGCAAGGTAAAGCTGCCTTTGAATGCTTCCTGCTATGGTGATCATAATGAGTTTTCTTTGCAAAAAGATAAGACCTAGCTTTCAAAGCGAGAGAGAACTTAACATACCCCGCCCCTCCAGGGCTGCTGCCATTCAGAAAAAAGACCTCATCTCCAGATCTAAATTTAGCTGTGGGTTAAATAAACCATAGGATCATAGGATTTTTCACTTCCTTTTATGTTTTTTTTTTACAATGGATTCCTTCTTTGTGACGCCACCTCCCACACACCCTCATCTGAGAGCCTGAGAGAGAACTAGAGGTGGCAGACGGTCACAAGTCTTGAACAGGGAGGTGGAGTGTGCCCACCCTAGGGAAAGCTGGGTTATCAGTGGGAACAAAGGGGCTGCTCATGGCTCCCTTTATTATGCTGTCAGATCTTGAAGAGAAGGGATGGAAAATAAAGCAGTGTGTCACATAGATGTCCTTCAAAATGCCATCCATGTTGCTCAGTACATGAAGTAAACTCCCACTGTAGCCAAGGTTAGTTCCTGGGAAAATCCTGAGTTTGCATCATTGTCCCCGTTTTTAGTGTCTTTGAGATAGTTATTGATTAGTGATGGAGAAGACCTTAACCTGACAGACGAGAAAATCGAGTACAGATAAATAAGCTGTTAGAGTATCACAGTATTCACATTACGCTGTTTGATACTCCATACCTACACTGGCTCATCCTTGGGTCTGCTCCCCAGGCAGTCACACTGTAGAATCTGGGGGTAAATGAGGGCCACTGCAGACATTTTTGGTCCCACTTTGTTTTTGAAGGAAAAAAAGTCTGGGAAAACAGATTTTTTTTTTTTCATCAGAAAGATAATATGCCACCTTCCTTCACCTAGCATTTATGGTTGATATTGTAAATACCAACATAAAGACCAAATCTATTCTGGAATTCTTGTGGAAAAGATGAGGCAAAATACTGGGAAGATATAGGAAGCAGGTTTTATTTAGGCTGCAGCCTGGTCCAGAGGACTTGAGTCTCAAAGTCTGGACCCTGAGGAGAGACGTTCTTACACTTTATACCTTGAGTTGTGGATTAAAGGCTAACAGCAAAAAGTTATAAAAAGCAAGCGGTCTAGCTCTTGAGAGAAAAAAAGTATAAAATGTCCCTGAGTGAGACAAACAGAATTGAGGAAGTTTGGCTCTAGCTAGTTCTGTTAGTGCTTTAACCACAAACCTGTCAGGAGATAGGAAGGGAGGGTAGAGGAGGGGAGGGCTGGGGAGGGGAAGGAAGATGGCTATGTCTGTTTCCTCCATTGTCCTCATTTTCTGTGTATGGTGTCAGTCAACTTTTGGCTTTTTGTCCACCTCCTCCACCCCATCCATAGAAACGGCTCAAATCTTTAAAATGTAGTTTCCAATAAGTAAGGATATTAGGTCAAAGCAGCTCCTCCGAGGCTTGTGGAGCGGGTGGCTGGGCAATGCATGGTTCACGGCTGTCATTGGTAAATCTCAGCCTTCCAGACCTTGGTTTACTGGTCAGACCTTGATCCAGAGTCAGTATTGCACTCAGATTCCTGAGACCCAGAACACTGCAACTCGAAGAAAATGGTGTCTGTGTGGATTCTTGATCTCAGAACACTGTCCCCTGTGTTCTCATTCACCTGAAAGGGTGAAGGCTAGCTGTGATGTTAAAGAAAGCCCAAGTTACTAGTGAGCACTTTCCTGTGGGACCTGATCAATGCCACAGGGGTACTGATGTTGGCATCAGAGTCCTTGGAAGTATCTGAGCCTTATGCCAGCCATTCCCAGATTTCAGTGCTGCTGAAGGTGTGGGCAACGAACTCAATTCTGGGGAGAGTGTGCTTCGTGCTTCACAGAAGTCTCCAAAGGTGAGCAAATCTTTCTTGTTGGAGGACTTTGTAGTTGAGTCTAGATGGGTGGAAAGGAAGGGAAACCAATGGTGATGAGACAGTCAGTCGAAGTGACAGTGTTCTTAGAGCATGTAGTCAGCAGACATGCCCAAGACACAGGCTGGGAGAATGCGGATGAAGACGCGGAGAGTGCTGTACGCTGCATGGCAGAGCCTCGCATGTAGCCTTGCTATGTTACTTCCACCCCACAGTCTTGGAACTGTCTTCATTTAAGCTCAACAGGAAATGACACTGATGGAAAAGATGCTGGCTCCACCTCCAGGACAGCGGCTGGAGCTGCCTGGGAAGAATCCATGGCTCAGGAAAGGAGAGAGATGCTTTAGCCTGCTGGCTTCAACAGAACGTGGAAGCCGACCAGGGACAGCCTCTTCAAGTTACTTAAAATTATTCCTATGACAAAAGATTCATAAAATCTCATCAGACCTACTGTGACGGTTGCCACAAATCACCTGAGTAGGAAGCCTCAACTGAAGAATTGTCCTGATGGCCTTTCCGGACATGGGAAGAGCCACCCCCAATGTGGGCAGCTGCCAGAAGCTAAAAAGACTTGGAAGAAAGCAGAGTGCTGGCCTTTGGCTCACTTGGCCGTCCTGCAAGCTGACTGACCCTGTTGCCACCTTCTCTGACAAGAGAACCAGCATTTCCAGGCTTCCACTGATTAAGGACCAGCAGCTCCCCAGGAACCTTCCAGGGTTTTGGTATCACTTTGGGACTGCTGAGGCACCCAGCTTTGTGAACTGAGCAATCAGGCTGTCTGCCTCTGCAATGTGAGACAGCCACTGCGGACTGAATGCTGAGGCCCCCACTTGACCCTCAAGGACCAAGAAACTACCAGGTTCTCTCAGCAAAAGCTGATTTAGTACATTCTTGTATATATTTGCACCCTATCAGCTCTGCTCCTTTAGGGAACCCCGATGAATACACACTTACTTAGACCAAACCTACCAGCCACATTCCCCGCAAGTCATTTCTCTGCAGCAGGGATGGAGTCCTCTGATGGCAATGGTCTCTGTGTTGGTATAGATGTTCCCATTCTGTGACCTAGCTTGTTGCTGTGGCCTGGCACTGAGTGAGACATTCATGAAAGCCAAGTCCTGATAAAGCCTTTGTCCTGAGGCACATGACTGGGCAGTAGAATCAAGTGCCAGTGAGTTATGTGTGGCTACCTTTATTCTCCATTATGAGCAATGTCCCTTTTGTGGTTTTACGGATGCAAATGTCAACTTCAATATGCTGATTTTGACAGTTGTGCTAATTCATTAGCAAACAGTGACTGTATCTCATGGGCAACACCCACATAGTCAACACTAGTAGGTAGGAAAATTAGCATTTAAGTCTCTCCTATGTACCTGACAGAGCTTCACACAAACAACCTCACACCATACTCAACAACTTTGTGAGCTAAATAACGTAACACTTACTTTTATCTGACAGATTTAGAGAGTTTGGGAGGTCAGCTACTTGACTCAAGGCTCTAAGAACTGCTCTGAGCTGTGAGCCCAGGGCTGCCCCTTTTCTAGCCTATGGCAGCTGGCCCAGCCACTGGCTACCCTATACCCTCTCATACAACGAATCACCCATTCCAATTTTCTCAACTACAGATTTAGATACTGTCAATTATCTTCTGCCCAGAAATGCAAGTTAAAGAAAAAAGTCCACATTAACAATACAGTATGTCATCAGTCCATAAGGAAAAAAGCTTAAAAGGCAAACAGTCTTGTCATTTATAGACATCTTTATTTCTGACTTGTTGGAAACACTGAGAACAAAGAATCACTACAAGTGCTGCTTCTAGGAAGGTTTCTGCGTCAGATGCTCCATTCTGCCAGGAGCAGGGCCACAGATAGGTGTGCTCACACCCAGTGCCGTGCTGCGCTGAGGGCTGTGCTGAAAGTTCTCAAGGCCCGGTGTGTCCCCCGCACAGCCAGGAGGAGCGACCCGGCTTCGGCTTCATGGCCGGCCTCCTGCAGGTGTCTGGCCAGCTCCTCTGCATCCCAGCGTCCTTGCTGGTTGCTGGCGACAAGGTGACCAATGATATGTGGATAGAAGGGGGTGGAGACACACTTCACCAGCAGCCTGGCATCCAGGAGGAGGGAAAGCAGCTCCTGGTCACAATTGGAGTCATTCACCTTCAAGAAATAAGACAGGTAAACACGAGTGAGCATTTGCGTCCTTCTCTATCCCCCTCCCTGTGTTCACACTGGCTTGTCACATGCAGCCTTCAATGTCACACATACCCTGCCTGGTTTAAGAAGATTGCTCCAAACAGTATAAGGAGGAAGTGATGAGCATCTTGGAGGTCAGAGCAGGGATTGACGATATGGCTTCTTTCAGCATAAGGAGACACTGTACCCAGACCCCTGCCTGAACCATTACTGCTCCAGCAATCACACACTGAGTGCCAGAAATCCTGCTCAGTACTGCAGGAGCACTACTTCACAGAGCCTTTCTGATTCAGCCTGTGAAATTGGCACTTTTCCTTAGCTTTACACATAAGGAAATTATAGTCCAAGAGCTCTGCTTAACACTGGAGTAAACCATAGAGCCAACATCAGAATTTAGGTCAGTCTTGACTTCAAAGTCTGAGCTCCTAACAATCACATTTACCATTTCATTTGCCTTTTTATCGTGGTCTGCATTCTTTAACCCAGATTCTCTGTTGAATGAAGAACCACATGAAAATATATTTTCAGAATAAGAAAACTTTTTTTCTGCTCTGCTGAAAAAAGAATATGTCTTACAATCCCACAGACATAAATAGGATGATCAGCAGTAGGGTTTAAATTGTTCTAAGGCCCGGAGGAAGTTCAGCATCAGAGCTGCCTTTGTGAAGCATGTTTACAATCTGACTTGCGCCGGCCTCTGTACAATCCTTTTCCCATCTTAACTTTTAAGTCTATACATATTTTGCTAACTTCTGTTTGTACAGATAACAGTGCAAAGTGAAGCAGTATGACCTGAGAAGTGATTCATTTACATACTTAGTATACAAATCTTGGAGTGCAACTACCATGTGACCAGCCACTCTGAGCCTGGGGGATGCCAGGGTGGCCAAAAGACATGGTGTCCCTGCCCTGGAGGAGCCTGTGTTCTAGAAGGTGACAGAGACTAAACTAGTCAGAGATAAGCTACTAGTCCACCTCTGCCATGGAGCTCCCACATAATCTTCATGCATTAAGTGAGGATAGAACTGCCATAAGTGGGTGTGCGGAAGCTGAGAGAGGCTGTGCCTCTGGGGCTTGTCATGTGGTGATGAAGAAACAGCTCCATGAGATGGAGATGTATGCTTGACAAGAGTGTGGAGAAGGGGAAAATAAGGTAGAGTAGCCATTCAGAGCTCACGGGCACGTGGGCAGAGAGCTAGTCTCTTACACCAGTTGCCTTTCATACTATATCCCCTCACCCAAAAAAAAACACAAAACCTAAAGCCCAGGGGAGATCAACTAAAAATTTTTCTGGGTCAGACATGGGTGAGTTGTACATTTAAAGAGTTTATAAAATGAAAGCCTAGCATGGTTGCTTATACCTGTAGGCCCAGCACGTAGGAGACTGAGACAAGGTTGCTAAGTTCTAGTTTTAGACTGCCCTGCACTACAGTAAGATCCTGCCTCAAAATAAATAAAAGTTGGGGAAATGAGAGGCCAGAGGCAGAACACTAAGGACGTGGAGATACCTCAGTCCCAATATGCAGCTCTCTGAGGGTCAGTCTACTACATGTGTATAGATTATAAAACTGTGGCAAAGTTTTGTGAGGTCAGTTCATTTGGCCATTTAACCAACATCAGCTGGACTAGATAGTGAAATAGAAAAACCATAAAATCCCTGTGCTCTTACGTGCCCCTGCCTCAGCAGGGGAGGCAGACAGGTCACTGTAGCACACGGAAGAGGCGTGTGTTGGTGTGAGGGAGCCTAAAGGAAGAAGGATCGAGAGCCTGGCCAATAGAGCTCTAGAAAAGATTGCCAAAGTTGGGTTTTGAATGCTGCTGACACACTGTCGGTGGAGGCAGTAACTTTCATTAAGTCTTTGAGCAGTAGACAGTCTTCAGTGTCCTCTCGTCTCGGTCAGGAACAGGCAGGAACCAAGCACACTGTGTGCAGTTTTGTAGTATAGTTTGTCTACACGTTAATTGGCTTTGAAATGCCACATCGTTTTTGAGGTTCCTGCAGGCACAGTTGCTAACTTCGGTGATGTGAACAGGAACTGCCACAGCTGTTTGGTGGCACTGACAGTGGTGGGATTGCCATGTGCCATCCGTGTTGACATGATCCCTCACAGAAATATGAATAACAATGCTAAACAAAAAAATGCAAATGAAGCGACAAAAGCACACAGGGCCTCTGAACTGCTTACTCAGCATGCTGCTACTCTGGTTTACTCTTAAAAGTAAAGACTCCTTGTAGTCCAGCCTCCAGGAGAGTATGCTCCGTCAGCAGGAGGCTGTGGCATACAGGCTCAGTGCAGACACTGGGAAATCTTTTCTGTGTTACCCTGAGTAAGTTTTTAAGGCAGGATGTTTTTGTTCTTTTTGGTTTACTCACAAACCTCTCCCTGGGGGAGGGGGAGGCAGTTTCAGCTGGGAGAACAGACATTCCTTTCAGTCAATGCTGGTTCCTCTTACTCCTTGCTCAGACCCGACCCAATCCTTCACACTGCTTCTGGTCAGAGGGGTCCAGCTTTCCTGGAGCTGACCAGGACCTGGCAGGGAGTAGGAGGCGTGTCCCAGGCCACCTGCTGTCTGAAAGCTCCTGTGGAAAGCCAAAAGCCAAAGTTGTGGACCCAATGCATGCAGTATTTTTCACTAAGAAATCCCCAGGAAAATGCAGAGTCAAGACTCAGGGTCACACTGGAGTAAGCAGCCTTTGGAGACAGGTTTTGGGGGAAATTCTGTTCTTATAATCAAGTGCTAGGAACATGGCTATGGCTGTCTTTATTTCAAAATTTCCTTCTCTGATTTTCTGCCTGGGTCTGGCTCTTTGAAAGAAGTACAAAAAGCCTTCATAATTGTTATTTGGAAAGAAAATACTTCAGGGACTGCACATCTGGGACAAATGAAGGATGAAAGTATAAACCCAAGCTTGGGCCTGCAATCCCAGAAGTTCTAGAACTGGGATACAGGGTGAATTCAAGGCCATGTCTAAAAATAAGGACTGGGTGATAAGATGGCTTGTTTCTCAAACCTGATGAAGTGAATTCCATCCTCTAATCCCATGGTGGAAGGAGAGAATGGACTCTGGGAAGTTATCCTCTGACCTCCACACTTCATAGTGTACACACCCTCACACATACCTACATAATAAAAGTAAATGAAGACATAGCTTTTGTCTGATCCGTTCTAACAACTGCACTTTAAAGAGGAGTGTAAAAACCATTAAAGAAGTGAGTAGCCATAGCCCATGACCAGAGCCTTCCACATGCCCATTGTCCACAACAGGGCTCTGAAGGGGTGGCAGTTGCGCAGATAGGGGAGGGGTCTAAATATGATTAAGGTGTATTTTAATATGATTAAAATGTATATTAAAAGAAATATCTTTAATAATATCTCAAAAAAAAAAAAAAAAACCAGAAAAACAAAGCAAAAAGGAAAAGAAAAACATAAAAACTGTTTTTTCCTTTTGGAACAGGGTCTATGTCGTCTTGGCTGGCCTGGAACTATGTAGACCAGGCTGCCTGGCACTCACAAAGATCTGCCTGCCTCTGCCTCTCAGGTGCCAGGACTAAAGTGGATTCCCTCTACCCAGCCTACGAAAATTATCTGAAAGAGCAGTAAATCATCCAAATTAAATCTGTATCACATGAGAACATGACTATACCCCACCTCTTCCAGGAGCCATTCATTGACAGAGACATTCTTTTTTCACAATGGATCATGTGATAGTTATCTTCTCACTATATATTAAGAATTCTAAGAATGCTTTTATTCTTAATATTTTAATAGCTATAAAACAGCCTATGGGAAGGATGCTCTCAGTTACTTAAATTTCAGCTGTTTTAAATTGAGATTATTGAAATACTACATTGAATGATTTTTGATACACTTATTACCTTCCTAATTTGAATTTTTCCACAGGATAAAACTCCCTGAGAGGTATCACTGGGGTAATATTTGCTGAATTATGCCTGCCCCCAAACTTCACATTAGGTCCCACCTGTAGCCATGCCACCCCAGGAGCTCAAACAATGACTAGGTTTAGTTAGAGGTGATAAGGTTAAAGGGTTAAGTGAGGCAGCAGGATGGGCTTTGGCCCACTACAGTTGGTGCCTTCATAAGAACTGAGGATGAGGA
This sequence comes from Eospalax fontanierii, assembly GCA_035773235.1. Taxonomy (NCBI): domain Eukaryota; kingdom Metazoa; phylum Chordata; class Mammalia; order Rodentia; family Spalacidae; genus Eospalax; species Eospalax fontanierii. The sequence goes on along the minus strand of CM069529.1, from coordinate 47,167,024 downwards.
CACACACAAGCTGAGAGTTACCCACGTGAGGACACAGGAAGAGGACAGCCACCTCCAGACAAGAAGAGAAGCCACAGAAGAAACCAACCCAGCCAATACCTTGATATCAGGCTTCTTGTCTCCAGAACTGTGAGGAAAGAAAGCTCTGCTGTTTACACCATCCAGCCTGGGACTCTGTTATGCTTGCCCCAGCACACTACTGCAGGACATGGGCAGTGTCTGAACCCTCTTTTGCTCTAAACAGTATGCAACCCATCTGAACCACAAACTGTCAAGTCACAACAGGGATGGCAGAGTGTCGTCTATCTGTGAACATGTCAGCGGTGGGTGCTATCTTGAACGAGATCATTGGTCAATTTGGGGAATAGGTGAAGCTTCCTCAAGGCTGCTTTATTCTGAATTTTTGTATTTGCAAAAGTGAAAATGAATTTCTCCCTTGGTTCCTATTACCTTTTGTTGCTGGTGTTGATGAGGTTCTCTACTCATTCAGTAGAACTCGGAACATCTGTTCATATGAGGGAGTTCTTTGTGTGACTTCAACATTAATCCTGAGTTGAGCTATGGACATTTTGTCCTATCATTTGTAATTCTGATTTCGATGTATGGCGATTTTATATGTTTATATTATCAGGAAAGGGTTTTTTTTTTTTTTTTTTTTTGCCTTTAATGAGTTCAGCTGCTTTAACATTTAAGTTCTAAGTCCTCAAAGGAGTGCATGTATACATGTGTGCAAAATTTTCTGACTTTTAAATACATTTAAAATGAGTCTTAGGTTCACCAGGAATTGACTTTGACCTTGATATCTAGCCTTGGAAAATCACATATTCTTGCTATTGGCATCATTGATACCCTAAAGGCTTGAAGGAGAAAAGGTTGTTGTTGGGGGTCTTAGTCTGGTTGTCTAACATACACATGAGCCAAGTCCAAAGGGTTAGCAGATCTATCTCCCAACTAAATAACTGAATCAAAGTGAGAGGCAGGCTGGTGGTTTGAAAAGAGACAGTCTTTCAGGTTAGAGATCAATTTCTAGCCTTAGTTCCTCTGCTAAACAGCTGCATGACCTTGCTAAGGACAATCTCTCTGAGTTCTATTTTCTACATCAGAACCATGTTCTCTCTGTAAAGCCTAAAAATAATGCAAGCTGTTAAGTGCCATGCACAATGCTTGGTCTCCGGGTTCAAGCTCAGAAAATAGTGCAGTTATTACAGCTAAACACTGGGAATAAGTGACTTCCTAGAAGGGGAAGGGCTCACATTTATCACACAATGAGTAACATCTCTAACAGATATGCTTTTGTGTGTGCGTGTCAGTGGTTAGGTTTTGAGAATAACGGAACTCTGCAGATCTTGGAAAAGAAATCTATTAAAGCACAAAGTTCTATTGTCTTCCAAACCATTAAAATATTATCTACTTAATTCCTCTTTCAACAATAGGTAATGAACCTTTTCTGAATTAAAATGTTTGATTTTATGGATCTCCATCAAGCTAAGAGTAATTACAGTAATGAGGCAAACTGAAATTTCAGCAGCATAATGCATACAGGGCTTCCTTTCAATTACTTCAAAGAAGATTACTTAATATTATTTCACTGTTTATTTTAGGGAAAGACATTTGTCTTATTTTTACATACACTATTACTTAGTAAGTTATTAAAAATATCCACCTACAATGGCAGAGAAACAAAAAAGCAATATAAATGTATACTTGAAACAGGAAAACACCCACAGACAATTCTGCTTTCTGTATTTGAGTGTGACATTCAGATTCCATTTTCTTAGCAGACCATCAGCTCTTCTTCTAGCCGAACATCTAATCATACACTTCTGAGACTAAATTCAGGTCAAGCCATCTGATTTATGATCTAACAAAGGGTGGGAACCTCTACAAATCTAGCCTGATCATGTCTGGGCACAGCTGAGTACTGGACTTTGAGCTCTCTGTGTGCTCAGCTCCAGTGCTCATCTGTTTTGTTTAATTTACTGTGTTGTTTGCTATGCCACTCTGTCCTAGAGATAATTCCTTTAAATGCAGGAATGAGAATGTCTTATTTCATCTTGACAAATATCCTTCACGTAGTACTAGGCTGAGTCTACACCAAACAGGCCAAGCAGCGCTCTTCAAAATTGGCTATTTAGAAGTAGACTAGGCTCACCTAAGGAGTGGGCCAGGGCCTGGCACTGGAGGAATCTGTGAGATCCTGCTGCAGAGCTCCCTTCACCAGGAGGACTGAGCACAGGTAAGGACAGGTGACGCTAGGGAAAGGGACAGACATGAAAGGAGCGGACGTGTCCAATATCCTGAGAAAAGCCTCTCTCAGCCAAAAAAAGCTGAAAGAACAAATTTATAACCAACTAGGAAATAACTCCCCTAGTTCCTTGCATCACTTGGGCCACTTAAATTTAACCTGGGTTTGGGTACAACAAGTAAACCAATTAACACTTGGGCAAGAACAAAGAAGGATTTTGCAGACATGGAATCACGTCATAAAGACCCTCTCCCAATATTCCTCCTATTACAGTATAGGAGACAAGAAGGAAAGTGTGTGAGCGTGAGGCAGGCGTGCAGGAGGCAATCCTTCAGTATGAGAGAGGCTCCCACTAGGGAGAGACCAGGGGAAACATAAGCGTTAAAGAGTACAAGAAGGCTTCCTGGTTTTAATTAAGCTTGCCAATTCACACAGGCTCTTGAGTATCCTAAGGTTCTTGCTCCAGCTCAGACACTGGTCACTGAATAACTTGCTAGGTTCTGGTGCCTTCACGCAAGAGGAAAGGGGGTAGACACCACTTGATTAGATATGTGAAGGATGCCATGGGAAGAAGGGTGTTATTGACAGAGTAACTCCCCAGGTCAGGACTAAGGCTCACGTGCGCAATATAAAGAGGTACAGGCTGAATTTAGGAGGTGCTCTGGTGTTATGAGTCCTACCCAACATGGTATAGTACCCTGGAGTGTGGGAGTGGATCATCTTCTGCAGTTTCCTGCTTAGATCAGGTTAGTGGGTATAAAAAAGAAAATCTGACAGGATGAATTACAAGACAGCTCTGGTTCTAGTCTTCTTCAGTGCTAATATTACATGCTTCCTGATATTTCCCAGTCTCATTTCTCTGGACAGAACTCTCATGCAACACAGCTTTCTTAGTTACAGTAAACAGAGCAATATGATTGAGTATGCCTCTGAGTGTCAGGTCTGGTTGCTTACTAGCTGTGTGACTTCAGTGTCTCAGAGTTTCCATCTGTGAAACAGAAACAGTCTTTCTGGAGGATTACTAAGTGAAGGATTATTAAGAAGACAGAGAATTATGTGTTATACCTGGCAGAGTGGGACTTGAAAGATGGTGGTCATTATTAAGGAAGAAACTCTTAGTAAGGTGCTAGATAGAAGTCAAACAGTTCCTTTCTGACCACATGCCTTATTTTCACATTAGGCCTCTGGGATGTGGGAGAGAGGCAGACAGACTGAGCAGCAAAAAGGAGAAAAAACAATAAAGAGCAGGTGTTATCATGCACCTGAAACTGTAAACTGAGAACATTTTCAGTACACCAAACTAATATAAATGCACAATGCTGACTTTGATGAAATGAGTTCAGAAGACTGTGACCTGAACAGAATACAGCCTATAGATGAGCTCCAAACACACTAGCAGAACAGCCTTCTTGGTGGGGACAGAGTGTTGAGGGCGAGTGCTCACTATCACTGAGATGGATAGAGATGTCATCCAGCAGACTATACCACACAGGGCTTTTACTATTCACCAGACAGTATCTTCTCAAGAAAGAACTTTCTGTTTCCTACCCAAGAAAGAGGCTACTGGCCATGTGAAGATGGTTACCTGCTAAAGACCAGAGTTATGCTGTTCCAGAAGAGCTCAGGGGAATAAGTGAGTTCTGCATTGGAGGAAAAGCTGGTATAACCTCTGCATCAGCACTTAAGCATCTCCCTTATAACCACAAGCACCTATAAAGCTGTCACCATCTGATAATGAACAGTGAAATAATACATGCTATCAGCAAACAAGTGGGGGTGTTTTTTCCACTCAGGTCTGCACACTGTGCTGGATCAATTGCTACCAGAGGAGTCTCTTTACCAGATGCTGTTTCTTTAATGTCAACAGAAACTACCATCAACAAACAGTAAGGGGAAAACTAAAGTTAGTGAGGAAGTCTAGCCCTCAGCAATGGACAGAATGAACAACAGAGCAAGAACAAAAAAGGAAGCACAGGATTTGTATTTTCCACTACATTACCAAGGATGATTTAAAAATAGCTAGCCAGGAGTCTGTAACAATGGCCACCGACACACTTCTCTTGGGAAAGTGTAATATGACCCTTTACTGCTGCTGGGTGAGCACTGATGAATTATAGTAATTTCATATATACAGTATTCTTGAAATGACAAAATTATAGAGATGAAGAACAGATTAGTAGTTGCCAAGGGCTGAGTGGGAAGTGGGGCAGGTGAAGGCTGCCGAGGCTATAAAGGACAGCATGAGGGTCCTTGTCGTGGAGCTGCTTGGATCACAACTGCAGTGCTTGACACAGGGATCTACCTGCCACAGTGTGACATAACCAGACACATGAAAGTACGGAAAACTGGTGAAATCTGAAATAAGGTTAATAGGCTGAATCAAAGCTGACAGTCCCAGTTATAATATACGGTAGTTATGCAGGATTTACCTCGGGGGAAACTGGGTAACAAGCCTAAGAGACCTTACTGTTTATTTTCTACAACTGAAAGTGGAATTTATTAAAAAGTGGTCTGCTAATGTCTATTAAGCTGTAGCCTTGGAGAGACAGGCTATCCTAACAGAAACACTCATTTTAGCATAGCCAAGTTACAATTAAATGTCATCATTAAATTGCTAATAGTAAGGGTTTGCACAGTAGTAAGTGAGGCATGTACGCAGTCTGGACTTGTGGCTTTGATTTTTATGCCTGATGGGCACAGAGGGTAGATACTGGCCTCACAATCCCAGGCAAACTACCCAGTTTGCAGTGTTAGTGCCAGTGTGTCAGCACAATGGAGTACATCACGTGTTTAGGAAGCTGCATAGAGGCCATTGGAGCTATCTAGTCCTCACTTAGTTTCTTATTCTGATAGTGTGCAGGGGAGGCATGTGCAGGTTAGTTGGCAGTTTGGGATTCCTGCTGTAGCTACAGTTCTAACAGATGTGTTTGAAAGAAGGAATTTTCACAGTGAAAGCTGATACACTGGCCTATGGAATCATAACAGGAGAGCAACAGGACGAGGAGGGGAGCCAGGGATAAGACGTTACTGCTGTGTTCTCTGAGACACTCTAGAGAGAATGCCTGAGCTGTGGCTCAGGTGCCCAAGGACATGGGCTCTGGACTTCAGATGACTCCAGTGACCTCTGCTGGAAACTATTTCTCCCTGTTTATGAATAGCTACCCAGATACAAGCCTAGAGATGGAAGCCTACCTGAAGCTAGAGCTCAAATTCCAGGTGGCAAGGAGCCTGGGCCATTCTATGAGACCGTACACTGCTTCTCTGGGAAAACTGTTTTGCTGTATGTATTTGTACCCTCAGTGCCTAAACAGAGCCTGGTTTGTGGGAGAAGCTGGTAAATGCTTATAAAACAAACAAATGCACACTACCTGGACAGACCAGAGATAGCAACTATAGCCAGAAAACAGCATATAAAGTGGCTCTGAACGAATTATGGCTACTGTTAACAAGGATCAATGCACTAATGTACTTTTTGAATAAGAATAAACTCCACTGGCATACCTGAGTGACAGCTGAGATTTGCTGCAGCGCCATGGCCTGTAGACTGTCGTCTTGGGACTCAAGGAGCAGCTTCAAGGATGGGAGCAGGAGGGACTGGCGAAGCAGCAGCTGGCACAGCTCCTTCACAACCTGAAACCAGACATGGACAAGGTGAGCCCAACTCATGAAGCACACGGCAACCCTGCGCTGCATCTTCTAGATGTGTCTTTCTACCCCTTTGCTGCTGGAGCCTGTGTGAAGCACACAGGATCATCCTGTACCCAGAGTTGGGGCCCATATCTTTCCTCCATGGTAAACTATGATCATCTTTCCAAGTAGTCAGTGGCTGGTCACATTCACTGTGGGGATCTAGTGCTATAGTTTATTTTCTCTAATTCTTTTCCCTACAAGTACGATGGAGGTTTTTTGTTGTGTGTAACTGAGAATCAGTGTTAATATAAATGTACAGTGCTGAGCATATGGCAGCTGTTATCAGCTGTTGACGATGCTAATATCTAGTTCTTATTTGTTGAAACAAAGGACGTCAACAGATACAATATTTTTAAAACATGTTTAAAATTCTAATGTTAAAGTAAATGAAATCCTGATATACTTAAGATACTCCACTGTCGTGAAAACCATCTGTGGTCCATAACAATAAAAATGTGGGTCGTCGCAGGTATACCTGAATTTTATTCTCAGCTTTTTATTATTCTTTGTCGGCAGACAACAGGACTTTGAATGAGGTAATGAATGGTAATCTGTTACAACAAAGGTATATAAGAATCAAAAAACAAAAACCCTGCAAAGCTGTTTTACCCTACCAAGTTTGCTACCTTTGTACCCTGACTTTAGCTGCGACCCAAAGGACAGAACACTTGGACGAAAGAGCAGACAATAACTGTAGTCCCATTATATTAAAGCAAGACTATTTTGGAAAAGGAATCAAAGATCACTGCCCTCCACAAGACTGAGTTTTGTGATGCGGTACTCAAACAGTAGTAGATCAGAGAAGAAAAACTCAACATTCAAATATAGAGCATTTTCAAAATTTCTGTCTATGATTCTAAAGCAGAGATGAACTAGGTTTGCACAAAGAAGCTCCAGGTAAAGCTGGGCTGCAGTCCGCATTGGTATTCCACACGCTGTTGCTTCCCCTTTCACCTGGCACCAGCAAGGCCTTTGCATTTCAGAGTAGATGCTTTGGCTATGCAGCCTGCTGCCATGAAGATCCATGCAGCAGGGGGGCAGGCTGCAAAATGTGCCCTGCTAGCGGTGTGGATTCTAGTTCAGAAAAGCACCAGGTGTGCCTCGGAAAAGACCCTTCGCACAGGTCTCAACAAATGTCAGGGCCAAAAAGAAATGCTAACTTTCCATCTAGTGATGAAACCTGCAGAAAGTATTCAAGAGCATGAAACTGCCAAAGATGACTGTGTCCTGGCTGCCACACGCCTACTTGCTGCCTGCAGTCTCCTCCTCCTTTGGCAGGGCTCCCCACCAGTACAGCCCACAAAGAGCACCATCCAGGAGTTGTTTGGTCTCACTGGAGCTGTCCCGAATCAGTGATGTCCAATGCTGAAGTCACAAGTCAAGAATCCCAGTACAGATGTGTTTAGCGCACCTGAGGAATTGCTCTTTCAATTTTGCTCACATTGCATTTTTACTATGCTAGACAGAGCAGCTGCTGTGTGGACTCTCTCAATACCTTCACATCTCTGCATATGCGTGACCTCTGCTCTTTCTCTTTAAGACCCAGCTTTTTACTAAAAAACAAAAAAAGGCATGGGGAAACAGACCAGACAGTAAAGTGCTTATTGCGTAAGCACAAGGACCTGAGGTCAACTCCCAGCACTCAGGTAAAAGTCACAGATAGTGGTATGTCCCTGTGATCCTAGCTCTGGGGAGGTGGGGACAGGAGGGTTCCTATAGGATTTGCTGGCCAGCCAGTCTAGCTGAATCAGTCAACTCTAGGATCAAGGGGGAGAAGCTACTGAGGAAGACGCCTGATGTTAGCCTTCACACACAGCCCACCACACCCTTATCTCATCTGAGCAGGCACCTCTGATTGGCACAGCTTAGCCCTCTTTGTCTGTTCCTACTATATTTTCTATTTTGACATCTTTTGCTCTGTATGACTGCAATTATTCATCTATCTGCTTCTTTTGAGGGTGACTATTTTTCCTTCTCTGTATTCCAAAGATATTTGGCACTTATCATACCTAAAGATACTTGCATTAATTAGTTCTCTTAACACTCAGTTTTGCTATTTATTAAGGTATCAGCAACTGATAAGTAATTTTTTCAGAACTTCGTGCTATTTAGATTATAAATAACTTGGAATCCCTCTGAGAAGACAAAATAAATAGATGGAAAATCCAGACAAAGATTTGGAAGGGAGAAAGTTAGTTTATGTGAGCCACTGAGTACTTTTTAGTCTCTTAGTTAAGTTGTTGGCCAAATAGTCCACCTTAAAAATGCTCATCTTCTACTGTGCTTGTACTGCAAGAGAGGAGCATTTATCAGGAGATTTACAAAGGGATTTGGGGAACTGCAAGCAAACCAAAGCAGCAGAGAAATGCAAAACATCACTTTCACCACTTTCACAGTTCAAACTTATCAGACAGTCAGATTAACAGAAGAGAGAGGCCTTGAAATACAGTTAAGTGGTCTGGGCTCAGACACAAGCCTCAACTTGGACTTTGTTCTCCCTGTGGTTTGTGTTTTATGGTTAGGTACCAGGCCACAGTCCTTGTGGCCTGATGTTTTTTGGGAAGCCAGAGCAGTCCACCAACACTCTTTCTGCCTTTACACACCCTTTGCCAGATTCGGGGGTAAGTATCAAAAGATGTTGCAGAGCCTGCAGAGAGAACATGAGCACAAGGTGTGCTTGACCTTGTTTTACAGCAGGTCCTGAACAGACTAGGCTAGACTGTGGCAGCCCCTGGTACTGCAGGCTCCACTCAGCTGGGTGGGCCACAGGGCGATTGTAATGGGACTGAGTATATTCTTGATCTCTTGCTTTCTAGAGCTTCTCAAGTGATGCTGGGTCTACACCTTGACCTCTAGACTGCTGGAAGTACTTTTCCATCTGTGATCTTCACCTAGGGACTCAAGTTCCAAACTGGACTCCAACTGCTCACTATGTTTTAGGCTATTCCATGTCATTTAGCTTGTTCCAAAAATCCTTTGAGGAAGGCATTGTCTTGGCCCTGTTAATGAGATGAAGACGAGGAGGAGGAAAGCAGAAAGAGAAATAGTTTGGTTGTCACTGGAGTCTAAAAATCAAGTTTCTGGATGGGTGCTGGACGTGGCTCAGCAGTTAACACTGGCTGCTTTTGCAGAGGACCCGGGTTCGAGTTCCAGCTAACAACTGTTTATAACTCAGTTCCAGGAGATCTGACACCTTCTTCTGACCTCCAAGGGCCTGGCACAACATGGGTGCACTTACACACATGTAGGCAATACACTGATGCTTATAAAAAAATAATAAATCAAGTTCCTGGCATTATCAAAAGCAGTCAACTCATCTGTGAAGAAGGATGAGTACATTCAAGATTTTGAAGCTGGGGCTAGCTAGTCTCACTCATTACTGGGTGACTCATTCCCATAACAGATCCATAGTGTCTATGATTAACTTATGCTGTACCTCAGCTAAATCACAGGCCTCCAGGATCAGTCACAGATAGCTAGAACTTGGAATTATAGGTCTATAAATACCAAGGACCTGTTTTATGCCAATTTCTTATATCACATACTCTCCACTTCAGAAGGTGGTATGAGGAGTAATCTTAGCACATCTGTGCTTTACCTGCTGTTTATTATTCATGTTCTGTAAATCATGCATAAATCACTGATCATAGAGCCCAAGATCAACCAGGACAACTACAAATGAAGGGCACATGTCAGTCTGTCTTCAGACAAGTCAGGGAGCTGGATCATCCTGGGCATTTAACTTATCTAAATACTAAGTCTTATCTTTTTCCTAAGAACCAGAAGGCATAACTTGTGACACATTGGTCAATAAAAAGAGCTATCACTTTGATGCCCTAGTAAAATGTAAATGTAGTATAAACATCGCTGTGGACATGCAGAAATCTGTGCTCAGGTGGCTAGATCATAACACATGAACTGTTACTGAGCCTTATTTGGCCAGTGGAAGGTGAAAGAGTCAAGAGACAATAGTCTCGTCAGCTAAACTGCATTCTTTGTCTTAGAGAGTTATCGTAAACCAAGAAAGACATTTAAAAGCAAACTGTTCTAGCCATGGTAGAGATCCTAACAATCTGAGATTCAAAGCATGGCTACTCTAGAAGCTAGAATCCACAGTCCATTCTTGAATGAAGCATTATGACAATGGGAAAGTTGACAATAAAACCCACAGAACTACATCAGATATTCAATGTGCATCACCACAAGGGCACCAAGAATGGCTTATCTGCTCAGAGTCTCCATTCTATCAACTCTCCATGAGAAGGAACCTCTGTACAGGAGTGGTAAGGTTAAAGTAAGCAAACCTGGGCCTACCAAGGGTTATTAACAAGATTACCAGCTGTCAGATGATGACATGGGATCCTAATTTTTTTTGTGTGTGTTCACTGTTCATTTAACTCATGGGGTTTTACTCGATCAGTTAACAAAAATCACTTTCCATCAACTATTATTATAATACATAGAAGCAGCACATGAGGACACAATCAACTAAAGTCTTCTAAGTTTGCTGTTATAGACACCAAAAACACACAGTTCAAGTATAGACAACACTGTACCAAGAACACTGCGGATCTAATAAAAATAAAAATACAACACAGGCATTTACAGTATGAATAATTATAATTTCTAACTAATTTAACACAGATATAATATTAAGTCACTTTTAGGTTTGCTAAGCACTTCCAAATACAGAAATGCTAAGATTACAGCACTATACTAATCATCTTATCCATCACTGAATGTAGCCCATGAGTTCAGGCTGAATATTCACTCTCTGAAGCATGCAAAAGACAGGGCTAACAGGTTTAATCTATTCTTCTCCCCAAAGTGACAATCCAGCAATGACAAATAATGTATGAAAAAGATCCATCATATCTCCTGGCCTGTCCACAAAACCTTCAGTCTCTTCTTCTTGACATGCTAAGATGAAACTTCATAATTTTTCTCTATCAATCCAATGAAGCCTTCCGATTATCTTTAGAGAAGCCAACACCCACCATGAATAGCATTCATCTGGTAACTTCTCTGGTCTTCCACTGAATTCACCTGAGGGCAACTGTCATTCACAAAGCCACCAAACAAGTAAATAAGAATTCACTTGATGCAACTAATTAGTAATCGCCAGGAATCCTGTGCAACAAGAGATCTGCCTTCATGAGATTCAGAGCCCAGTCTGCACCCAAATCCACCACTGAAGTGCATACAGGACAAAACAAATTCAGTTGCCTTTTCCACATTAATAGCTTCAAGCCTGCCCAACAGAGCCAAACTTGCCATGGCACAAAAGGAGAATCTTGTCTCAGTTTCTCCCCAGATGTCTCCAGCAAATGAACCATCTTTTTATAAGCTCTGAACATATGCCACCACTTTATTTACATCAAGAACACTGATGCTATCATACAGAGTAAGAATCTGGACAGCACTGAGCATGTGCAGAAGGTAAAGATCATGGCTGATGCTGGCATGACTTGATAAACACCAGGATTTCTTCTCTATTCATGAGATGCAGCTGTCCCAAAAGGTCCATTACTGTCAAGCCCCAGGAGATGCCACTCACTCTCAAATACTCAGACATGCAGTATTCATAATCATCTATCTTTGAATCATAGGAGGTGATATAATCAACATATTTCTCTAGTAACAGGGTGTCAGATGCATCTGACTTGATGGTAATGTTCTTCTGTGGTATGCCCATGTTCAACCACTGAAAAGTGAGATCTTAATATTTTTCTAACCAACAGTCAACAAAACAGACATAGGTCACTTCTAACATTTGGTCCTCATTGGATAATGCTCCATCTTGGCTTACATGAAGGCAAAGGTCTTGAAACTCATGCCATTTGCATACTCTTACTGTGGTGCAGATAAGAAACTGTATTGAGCTCACTTATTTGAATAAGTGCTTAATCTTGTCTTGGTGATAAGAGATCATCCTTCCAGAATCATACTCCCCAGGTATCCTGTGATTCAGCAGTGTATGAGCAATCAAGTAGCTGATACTAACAGACCAAAGAACACAGCTCCCATCACTCTCCACTACAGTAAGCGGATACTATTTTTAGAATAATTTGGTCATTCCAGTGGTTGGAAGAGTTCTTTAAATGAATGAAGTATTTTAAAATTCAATCAAAAAACACTTGCCATTCCTACATTTGGAAAACAATTCATTAAATGTGTACTCATGGAAAAAAATAGTTCTCTTGAGTGATTACAATGAGAATTCAAAGGATCAGATTTATAGTTTTATTTTCAAATTTATTTCCTATCTGGCAGAAACTCAAAACCAATGAATCATTTTAATGCCATTATTGAAATGCTTAAATTTAAGACATATAAATTACTCAAGTAGCACACTGCTGCTGAGGGTCTACATTAGGGGCCTTCAACATTAGATAGACTGTTTAAATGTTACATATGTAACAAATACCTCTTTCACAGTCAAATATGGTACCAAAGAGAACAGGGATCAATATGGAAGTGTTTGAGTTTCTGCTCCATGTTACAGAGAATAACTAATGTGGCTACATAATTTCATAAACTAATGCTTGGTTAGCAGTAGTAAGTTAATGCTTACTACTGCTCCACAACTGATATGATTGAGAAAGACATCTGAGTTCTTTGGTTCCCTGGAAATATCAACTTGGGTTGGCCATAAAATGACCTCCGCGGGAACTGACATGGCTATGCCCTGAGATTCGTAAAGGGAAATACTGTTTCAAAGCTCTGGCAAAAAAGAAAACTCCTCTAAGGCATCATTTTTCTTCATTTGATACATTATAAATTATGGGCCTTTACCAGTAAAGGTTAAAGTTAAATGTTCAAGTACAGTCACTGCAGTTGCTCAGAACAAAGGACTATGATAAGAACAAGGATCTCCCCAGGAAAGCTACTCAGACACCCACTCACCTCCACAGGAAGCATCTGTGTGCTGTCATAGAGAGCTCGGCAGACCTTCAACACCTCATTCCCGAGTTCCTCCTTGTTCTCTACTGTACATCTGGTCAGCATCACAGTTGCTAGTCTCACCCACGGATTGCTGGATATACTGTTTCTCACAAAAAAATATGTAAAGGGTTGGTAAAGATTAAAACTCTCAGAACTGTGATTAAGGAATCCCACATTTTTTTCAGAAATAAAACGCTTACGGTGAATGAAAGAGTCTAGATGATGTACTCCTTTAAGTCTATATTGTAGAAGAGATAACAAAGAAAGGACCCCCAGCTCACTGTGGCATGGGTAAGTTGCTGAGAGCTGACAGCAGACAGCACAGTGATGGGCCTGCTGAAGAGCTCAGACTCTGAAGACACAGACCCAGACTCACATTCTGACCCCACAGCGGCACTGCCAAATACCAGAATCTATAAATTCCTATTCCCCACTCCAGTTGAGCACATGATGCAGGAACCTGCATTTAGCAAACAACTCCAGACACTGAAGCAACTCTACCAAGATCCCTGGGAATTGCAGAATACTGTCTCAGTGGCATTGAAGGTCCTATTAGAAGAGCAAGTCCACGCTGCAGTTCAAATAGTGCAGGAATGGCAGTCAGGCATGGTGGCATTTGGGAAGGGGGCAATGATCACTAGTTCAAAGCCAGCCTGGGCTATATAGACAGACTTTGTCTTAAACGACAACAGAAAACCTCAAACCAAACAGGAGGATGGGGAGGAGTGCTGTGAAATACTATCTTCTGGACATGATATGGCCAATACAATCAAGAACTCAGCAACTGTAGTTACTTGTACAAGACCTATATAAGACCAATCCAGCCAAAAATCCCAATAGATGTGGTAAATGATCTCCAGGCTCTACCATATAACAAGGAGCTATTGGCAATTGATAGTTGCTGAGACTCCTTCTTTACTAAGCATTTTGCAAATGGTGAGTTTGCCGTACTCCAGTGGGTGGCCTCAAACCCATGCACATATGGCCAGCACTAACTGGACTTAGAGGGTTATCACAAGAAAAGAAAAAGTTAGGAGAAGGTCATGATGGGGTATATGCAAAGAACTGGAGGGAAGAATTGGGAGTGGATACGATCATGTTTTATTTTATACATGTATGAAATTCTCAAAAATTAAGAAAAACTAAAAAGAAAAATCTTCACTATAGTACGTAAGTGCTTAGCTAAGATCAAAAGGTATTAAATTTGAACACGAATGTACACGAAAAATGTACAGGAAAAAACAGCATAAAATAGAGTTTGGTAGTATCCAAGGTTTCAGAGTGCTTGGAACATAGGTTCCTTAGATAAGGGAGTGGCTGAAACCTTGATATATGTGTAAAAACACACATATGCACATTCATGAATACACATGCACAATCACACATGTGCACAAACACATACATACGTATGCATTGCACACAGACATATGCATATTCTTTCATTGGCTCTTTTGGAGTTGCTACATTTTCAGAACTGACATCCAGACAGAGCAACTCCAATTAGGCTAAGCTTACTGTAATACTTACACATATTCACTTTTCATAGGTGGCCAAGCTTGCAAGAGCAGAATCAAGTGCTGAAATTCACCCTCCTGGTGGCTAGACTCCAGGAGCTCCATGAACAGAGAGTAGCGGCTCTCTTCAGTCTCGATGTCAGCTACTTCCACCTGCAAGCAGTGGTGAAGAATACTGAATTTGTTTATAGTGGAGTCTAAATATGAATGCTTGAGGAAATACTCCTGGAAAAACCTGAAACTGGCTGAGTGAGAATTAAACACGCTCAAAAACCAAATCTGAAGGAAAACAAACTGCTATGGTTTAGATATTGTTTGTCACCCAAAGTTCTTGGATTAGGAGGTTGGTCCTCAGAGGGCTTAAGAGTCCCAGTCACGGGGGGAATGTCTTGGAAAAGGACTGTGAGAACCCATTCCTTCCAATGACTTTCATTAATCACATGATCTTTCCCCTAGGCAACTGCTCCCATCAGGACATGGCATAGCCAAGAAAAGCTCTTAGCAGAGCTGACCAGTGCCTGTGCCATGCCTTTGAGTCTTTAGAATCATGAGTGACATAAACCTCTTTTCATTATACAATTAGCCTGCCTTGGGTATTTCATTCCAGTAATGAAAAAAAAAAAAAGAATTAATAAATAAATTTTCAAAATTTCTGGGTCTTAATTTTTATATTTGCAAATGTAATATTTCAGCACATTAACATTAAATGAATTTTAAAGTGCAAGCTATCTAAAAGTCCTTATTTTTATTAGAAAACCATTAGCCTACATGTGTCTAGGAATTTCTCTAACTTGCAATGAGAGATTTCGTCATGAACATTTGCCAGATGAAGCTTTCGCTGCACATTAAAATAAAGCAAAGCACTCTTTCATCCACATCATTTCCCATGCAGAAGTCTCTGGCAAACACAGAACACTCATTTCCTTACACTGTTCTCTTACAGGCTGATAGCTCTAAATCAAATCACATGTGTAGCACGTCTGGTGGAGAGAATGTTGGTTATTTTAAGCTGAAGAGTGATTTTGAGCATGGCAGCACTCCAGTCTGGCTCTGCAACTTCCTAGTTTCTCTTCACACAGATTCTCTGTATTTGGGTACACAGACAACCATGATGGTAAATTCATGATGATTTGTGAACAGGCATTCGCATGAACACACCTTCAAAGGAAAGAAGGGATGTCCTTCTCCACTAATACATGCTCCCAAACATTTATTTAATGGTCATTCTGGCTCTGAAAACATTACACCATGAATTCTGTTTGTTTTTTGCAAATGGTCATATGTACTATGAAATTATTAATAATTAGCATGGGAAGCCCTGGTTACACAGTAACCTGCCCAATGCTTCAAAAGCCTGCCTCTGAGCCTCATACCATTCATCTCTGGAAAAATCACTTTAGAGAACTTTACAGTTTTAGAAACAATTTCATAATATAGCAAGTCAACTGATCCCTATCACAGCTCTGTATGGAGGACACTCGGGTATTAGCAACCTCAAGGAACATGTAGAAATGGGCTCAACTGTTCTGGTAACAGGACTCACACATGACAGAACCTAAATATAATCATATCAGCATGTTCTGATAAGAAGACTCAACATACTAGATGAGCTCTAAATGATTTAAGCTATTCTCTTGGGTATTCACAAAGAAGCAGTATTTAAAACAACAACAACAAAACAACAACTCAAATTTAAGACTTTCAGTAATCACTAGCTGATCTGGCCATCTTCAGCCTGTCTCCAGGCTCAGAGCAGCCTGGACATTTCCTGCACAATTACACAATTTTTTCCTGGGGACCCGGAGCTGTTTCCTTAGCCTGGCACTTTCTTCTTCCAGATATCAAGCAGTTTATGGCCATTTCCTTCAAGTGTAAAATGTCATCTTAACAGGAAAAGCGTTGCTTACCTGCCTCCTGCCTCACATAGATGCCCCATGCCTGTGCATCTTCCTTGCGGTTTCATTTTCCTTCTTAGTACTTAAAACTACATATCATTTTATGCTTATCTTCTTAAGACTATAAGCTCCTAGAGGCAGAACATACTGTAAGTTACATCTGAACAGATGTATGATGAGCACTTATGAAGTAAATGAGCATAGAAATGATGAATGGTGATATTTATCATTTGTGAAACAATTTAGATTAAATAATATTAAATACTCAGAGTTGCTATAGAGTTTTGGTTGGTTTTATTATTGGGGATGTATAGAAGATTTAAAGAGAAAATACTGCGAAGAAGAAAATTACAAAAAAGACTAAAGATGGTAGGTTCACTGACATTATGTTTATACAAATAATGTCTATGATTAGCCAGGAGTTTCAATAAAGTTCCTTGCTTTGGGCCTCACTTTCCTTACTTAAAAAAATGGCCTTTAAAAAATACCAGAAGTCTCAATTTCTGAGAGAGTTCCGTGATACCACCTCAGGGTAAGAGCTCAGATAATGGCTGGTCTTGTCTTCCTGCATGGTCATCTTGGTCTGTATGTTAAGAGTTCAAGTTCAGAAACAGTTTGTGCTTAAAAGAGTACTTAAGATCCCTCCAATGCCATATTGCTAACACTCCCAACAGCAGCACTATTTCCAAGTCTACAATTAAATGCAGGTTAGTGAGCGGCAAGCAGTTTCTCCGAGTACAGAATCTATGTGGGTTGCTTTCCATACCTGATAGAGCTCATGAAGAAGGAAGACATTAACCCAAACAGTCCTGTTTCCAGTAGCATCTAGATTCAAGTTCTTTCCAGAAACTGTAATAATTTATAAATTTTGAGAACATAAACAGTATCAAAAGAAAGGAAAATGTAACTAGAAATTAAAACTCCATATGTGTTTTGATTAGTCAGAAAAGAATAGTTTCCATCTATAAATGGTTTTGGTAATAAGTTTCTTTGAAAATAAAATCCTTTGTCATATAGATACACATGTGTAAGTGTTTTTGTTGTAGTAATGCTTACTAATCATCCCATTTTTTAAATAACTTACTTTTTAGAGAATACTCTAGAGACAAGTAAGTTTATTAATTTCAGGGCAAACAATTGACAGTATATGTTGCCAGTGATACAAATGGAACTTTCAAGAGAAAAATTTAGATTCTGACAAACTTGTAATCTGACACAATGAATGTGAAACTTTTCCAATAACTTGTGTGTCTAATTAGGTTGGATCATGGCAATATTGGAAAAGGTGAATTCTTAGTATTATATAATGAGTCAATATTTAGAAGCACTTATAACTTATGTAAGGAAGACCAATGGATTTCTTTTCTATTCTTTACAAACACTATGAAAAAACTGTTGAAACCAAAAAAGTTCTTTTCAAATTCCACACTGCAACTGATCTTTAAGATAGTACCACTTAGCCCGGCATGGTGGCACAGGTCTTTAATCCCAGCATTCAGGAGATAGAGGCAGGTGGATCTCTGTGAGATCAAGGCCACTCTGGTCTACCTAGTGAGTTCCAGGCCAGCTTGGGCTATGAAGAGACCCTGCCTCAATAACAAAACAAAACAAAACAAAACAAAAAATAAGATTGTATCATGTGTAAGGTTTGGTGTACCATCAATGAACAATACCCACATTATTAGAAAAACTCAAAATATTCCTTCTACAACTACCGCATGTCTTTCTAAGATTAGGGTTTTTTCATATACATCAAACAGAACACCATATCGTAATGGTTGAATGTGGAAGGAGATGCTCTGGACCAGCAAAAAGAAATTTAGTAGAGAAGGGATTTCAATAACAAGATGCAAGAGTTTAAGAGACAAGTATAATCAGATCCAACATTTGCAAGGGATGCCTAAATTTCTCCTAGATTTTTGGTACAGCACATAAATGAAATGAAATAGGAAGATACCGTGTGAAAATTCAAAAGACATTTCCCAAGTTGTCAGAGTAGAACTAAAGAAATTTTGTTATCTATAAGACTACATGTTGGTAAAATGAACACAAAGGCATATGCAGACAACAGGCCTCCATGAAAGCAGCCATGTAACACAAAAGGCTTTTGCTTCACATACGTTCTGAGGAAGTCTTTTTGCTGGAAGCTGACATGGTGGAAGTGGGAAGAAACGGGAGGTGGGGATCGTAAAGATCTCTCAAAACTCTGATAATCTATAGTCCTGAGATAGGAAATAGATGGAAATACCCTAGAATTCCAGTATGGCTTACAATGGAGAACTATGTTGACCCCGGGTAAGTTTGAATATTACTCGACTGTTCGCTACCTGGGAGACTACACATAGCTGAACTCAGTTCTCAACAATATGGCAGAGTGAGGGTATAACAGAGCTCCCTTGAAATAAGGATTTGTTTTTTAATTACCTATTTTAGTACCAGCTAACCTATATGTTAAGAACAGAGACAGTCTCCTCCTACCCACAATTCCTGGCCTCAGATGGGTGCAATAAGAACCTGAAAAGCTAGAATTGGGAATTTTGTCCTCAGGCTCACGGAGAATGATATGAATGCATGCAGTGAGTTGTGAAGAGCCCCAAACTTAAGGAATATGAATCTGTTACACAGGATGGCAAGTATATGTGCCTTTGCTCCAAGAGAGATACTCTCTATCTTTCAAATAATTTGCTGTAAAAAATGCTCTTGAAAAGACAAAGCCAGTGCCCCTGCGCATGAGTCTCACAGAAACATGAGAGAGCTGTGGAAAACTCTTCCAATAGCTTTTTGAAATGTCTGTGATCATTATGTTGAGAAAGAGTCCAAGACTATCCTTTTGTTTTTCTTCTTTTCATGTAGATGTGTACGTATATAAGTTTGTAGGTACTTGTGCGTGCATGCATGTGTGTGCGTGTGCATATGTGTGTGTGTGTGTGTGTGTGTGTGTAAGCCCAAGGCTGATGTCCTGAATATTCCTCTTACTGCTCTCCCACCTTGTTTTTTGCATCAAAGTTCTTCAATCAGACCCAGGCCTGCCTCAGGGCTACTCTTGTTAGCCAGATTAAACTGCATGAGCTGCCTTACAAGGTTGGGATTCCAGGTGGCCAATTATGCCCAACTCAGGTCCCCTTGCTTGGATAGCAAGCACTGAGCCATCTTGCCAGCTCAACCATGACTACAGATAAAGTTAAACTTTTAGTAAAAAGTATTAAATAGATTTCATATAGTGAGCATTTTATATATTAAAAATTTAAATATTAAGTCAGTTTTCCCTTTGGCATTCTAGAAATTAGAACAATATACAAGTAAATAAGTGCAATGTTGATATTTTAAAAGGTTACAGGCTCTATTTGTTTCTATTTTTATTACCCTGGCCAACACTTGAAGAACAATCTTTAAAAAAATCATATTGGGTACTTCTGTATTGTTCTGATTTTAATGAACATGCCTCTAAATTTTCAATGCTAAAATTTCTTAGCTCTGGTTAAATTCCAGAGCTAAGTCAGTTGTCAGCAGAGAATAGAGTGCATGGAATGACCAGCGTGTGTTTCTTATATAAACAGTACAATCAAAATGATGCTATTTTCAAACTTTCTAGACAACAGCTTTGGCCCAACACATTTTCATACTATGTCTTGCAATGCTGATCATTAAGAGTTTTAAAAAAAAGTGTCATTTTATGTAGAAGAAATCACTATGCCATAAAAGTAACAAGTTATTCAGGAAAAAAAAATTTAAGGAATAAAGAAGTTCCCTGAGACTACAAAAGCTAAATCAAATGGGTGTCAAAGGCTTCCAGAAGTGTGTAGGCATGTGATTAGTGTGAACATCACAAGATTTTGTCATGTTCTGAAACACCTGAAATCAAGGAACTGGATTCAGTATAGATGTAGAGTTAGGCAAGAATTGAGAGTCTCCATTTTCTAAGATATACTATAATCCACACAAACTCTTACTTGATTGCTCTGCAAATAAGTAAGGCAGGGTCTCTCAACTGAACACAGAGGCCACTGATGAGCTAGTCTCATTTCAGCTTTCCTTTCCAGTGCTGGAATTACAGACTGACTGCCATGCCTACCTGGCATTTTCATGGGCTCTGATGTTCTGAACCTGATCCTCATGCTTGGGCACCAAGCGCTTAACCCACTCAGCCCCCAGGTCAAAATTGTTATTTTTTTTCTTTGTCTTTTCCACTAGTGAAAAAGCAACACATAGTTCTCCGACACTGTCCTAGCCCCAGGGATATCAGAGAAGCTAGGAGGTAACAACAGCCAATACTGTGCAAGTTCTGGCAGTATTAGTGACTATTCTGTTGATACCAACTAATCATTATGAAATTTAAAGGGCAAAATATAAACGTGACTCAAACATGAGAGCATTTCTCTCTCTCTCTCTCTCTCTCTCTCTCTCATCTTTAAATGCTGCCTCTGCCTCTCTGAATTAGGAGACATTAATTCTTCCTTTAAGTCAATTTGTCACGTCAGTGCAACACCTTATCAGACACAGATTCACTGTCCTTGAAAGAGAACTCAGCCACCTGCTCTCAGCTGAAGCCATTTTTTACCTCAGATTTCCTTAAAGCAGCTGAAAGTGAAGCCAAGTACCTTAACTGAGGCAGTTTTCTTGATTACTCATCTTCCTATAGACAGTGACATCAGCTCACTGCATCCTCACATAGTACAAATATGAAATAGCTGTTAGTGCACATAAAGTACTCTGTAAGCAGAACTTTATTAGAACCCTAAAGAGGATTATTACTGGTAACAGTGGTATTAATCACTACTCCTGTACCACACACATGTGTTGTGAGCTCTCACAGCTTCTAAGAGACAAAAGGATAATTGATTTAAAGATGCAAAATAACTATTCAATTATTTTCATGAGCACAAAGAAGTTAGGCAGAGATTTTCATACACAGGACTTCAAACTACAAATGAAAAATCTATAGGCTCATCTGGAAAACAGAAGCACAAAAGGCAAACAGCAGTGATATCTAGCAAAGCTAGCCCTGTGACTGTTAAGGCAGCTCCTCTGAAGTTTGAGGTGTCCTATGTGGTCTCTTGCATCCACTGTATCTAACCAAGATGAAAACCAGTCATGGAGTGTTACCTAGCAATACACCCCACTAATCTAAGCAATATTTTAATCAGTGTCTGGCACACAGTAGGGACTTAATAGCACTATTATTACTGCTAGTTATCATCAATTGTATTATTATTATTAGAAAAGAAAAATATAACTATAAAATTGTATTTTTCACTTCTGAGTTGTATTAAAATATAGATTTTATTAAAACAAAACATTAAATTATGGAAAAATTACTAGAGTTTAAACATTGAAAGGTAGTTTTTCTGATAAGATTTTCACATTTCTAAAGAACTAAAGACCGATGTGGATACTGAGAATTGATCATAAATACCTGACCCTGCACTGCTTATAGTAAGTGCAAGCATGCTGACAGAGCCCGGAGTTCCAGGCTCTGTAGGCTGTGCTGAGGTGAGATCTACTATTATCAAGGTGGGGTTGACAAGGAACAAACAAGTGAAAACCTGAAGTAGCCTCCACTTTCGGTTCAGGCCTGGTGGTATCTAGAGCACTCAGACCCTCCTCCCTCAAGGCACGGCAGGAAATTGCACGCCTGCTTTAAGCTGCCTTTGCAAAACCTCTCAGAGGGCACAGCAGGCACATCCTTAGGGTGAGGGTGTCAATGAAAAAACAGCAGTCTGGGTTCTCAAGAGGTTTCCACACCCTAGTCGGTGCATCAATGTATATAATCACACATAGGCAGCCAACAGCTGTGATTCTTAGCCATGGTTTACAGTATCCTATTCACTATACTTTTAAACATTCAATAATCATTGTCCCTAGTGCTATTGTAAGTCCAAATCATAGCACATATTTTCACTTGGCTAAACACATCATATTCAAAACTTTTTAAAGTAATACTTAAGATAGAAGAAAAATTCTTTATATTACATGAGAGGAAAGATGTCGTCTAATGGTTTTATTCTCTAGATCAAGTAACTGATTGTGTCATAAGCCCTGTGTTTTCTGTGAATAACAGCAACTGAAGCTAATTTTGAAAGGTTTGCTTTATGTGTAAAGTTGATGAAGTATTAACAGAATAATTTATAGAGCTAAAGATATTTTTACTGCAGTGTATCATTCCAATTCATGTTAGAATGCTGACCTTGCAGAGCTGTGCCATCACATAAAAACCCTAAGCCTCAGTATGTCCAAATGCAGAGAAGTTAATGATTACACCAGCCTAACAAACTGTTCTGAGAATGTAATTCCAACACAGTAGAGTCCAACATCCATATAGAGACTCTGCAGGTATCTACCAGTGAGTTGGTACTGAGTCAACAAGGTAGCTATTAGGATTTAGTAGTTCATTACCATATACCAATTTGACATATTTTAGTATTGAGATATAAAAATTTTCTGACCAACCTTAGCCTCTTTCCCCTTGTGGTAAATGGAATGATAAGAATACGTAAACTCAAGAATTAAAATGTTGAAATGATGTGACATATGATGATGTCCAGTCCATGGGAGGTGGGGACTCAAAAAAACCCAAGGAAGCAAACAGTACATACAGTATCCTCTCAGCTTAAGTGAAAACAGATTTCCACTGAAGTTTCCACAGTTTTTATTTTTACTCTCATGTGTTATTTCAACTACAAATCATCTGAAGGGATGCCAGGGTAACAGAAGAAAGTGTTAGCTACCAAGTTATGTGTCTGCCCAAAGAAGCTTCCTTACAGATGATGGAGACAATTACAAAGTTCCACAACTGGTCAAATGCAGAGAATAAGTGACTGTGAAGTGCCAGCCCTAAGTGACACTTCTACAATGCAAACTCTGCACCCAAAGCTCAGGGAACATAGAGGAAAAAAGGGGCAGAAAGAGCCAGGGAGAAGATGCCTCCTGGTGAATAATGCATTCTAGACATGAGAGGAAGCTGTGCCAATGAACTCTCCAGGGCACAGAGTCTAACAAGATCTACATAATGACAAAACCAGCTGACATGCCAATGTGGATGAGGAAATTTTCATGGGGTCTCACTTCAAGATGAAGAGCTAGAGGCAATCAGTAGATGCTGAGGGAGGGAGAATCAGTTTTCTCCAGGAATAAGATTCCTGAGAAGCTACTTAATCCCAAATGGACAGCCTTAAACATATGAGCATGACTGAATAGAATCAGTGCTTCATATATGTGTGTGTGCACATGCATTTATTTATAAATACATGACACACACATATATACACATATACATATACACACATATATACACATATACATATACACACATATACACATATATACACATATACATATATACACATATACACATATATATACACATACATATGTATACATATATATACATATATACGTATATATGGATACGTGTATATATATGTGTGTGTATATATACATGTATATATATGTGTGTATATATATACATGTATATATATATACACATATTGACAGCAGTCAAGAAGAGGACAAGAAAATATGAGGGAGATACATGGGAGAGGTTAGAAGAATACTAGGAGGTAGAAAATGCAAATACAATACTCATGTAAGAAACTCTCAAAATATAAAGAAACAGGGGCTGGAGAGATGGCTCAGCAGTTAAGAGCACTGTCTGGCTGCTCTTCCAGAGGAGCTGGGTTTGAATCCTAGCACTCATATGGCAGTTAACCATTAGTTAACCACCTGTAACTCCAGTTCCAGGGAATCTGATGCCCTCTTCTGACCTCTGAAGGCATCACATGACATGAGTGTACTTACATATGTGCAGGCAATACACTCATACACATAAAATTAAAATAAAAAAATAATATTAAAAAATAAGGATTAAAAAGAAAAAAAACTAGAAAGAAAACAAAGCCATGTAAAGCCTCTGTATCCACAGCGCCATTCTCTCTGCTTGAGGGCTCATATCTACCATGCTTAGTTAGACTCTCCCCACACTGTCCCCATCCCTGCCTTGGGCCAAGGCTCCCTCCTGCTCCTCTCACCTGAGAACACTGGACTAGCCTGCTACAACCTGGAACTGAATCCCCACAGTCTCAAACTGGGTCTAGGCCCCTTCACCCAGCTGAAGAGCTCTTG
This sequence comes from Eospalax fontanierii, assembly GCA_035773235.1. NCBI lineage: Eukaryota > Metazoa > Chordata > Mammalia > Rodentia > Spalacidae > Eospalax > Eospalax fontanierii. The sequence continues at coordinate 47,142,617 of CM069529.1, read as the reverse complement.
CCTAGCCAACTTGGAGCCATCCTGCCATACCAATAAAAAATCAAAAGTGAGAACCTGAAGCACAACCAGCTATTCAAAGGAACCAAACTACATCAACAATACAAACTGGACTGAATTTCAACTAAACAAAGGTAGACTACAATTTCATATTAGACACACAACAAACAAAAGAAATCCACATGCCCAGACCACAATGCAAAACACACAAATAATATGAAAATCCAAGATATGTCTCCACTGAAATGTACCAGTCCTACAGAACTGTACTATAATAAGAACTACCCAGAGGAACCCCAGGACTCAGAATGTAAAAGACCAATCATAAACATGATCAAAGAATTCAACAACTTTAAAGAACACACAGAGAACTCAGAGGATAGAAATAAATGCCTCATTGAAACTCAAGAAACTATGGATCTATGGCTGAATGAGATGACGAAGACAATTCAAGACATGAAAAGTGAATTCACAAAAGAGATAGAAATACCAAAATCAGGTAAAGACACAACGAAAAAAAAAAAATACTATAGGCCTATGTCCCTAATGAACACAGATGCTAAAATTCTCAATAGTAATCCACACAGACACATAACAAAAGAATCCATCTACCATGATCAAGTCAGCTTTATTCCAGAGATAGAGGGATGGTTCAACATACATATGTCAATAAATGTAATAGATCATATAAATGAACTTAAAGACAAAAATCACATGATCATCTCAAGATGTAGAAAAGTAGAAAGACGCGTGCGTGCACACACACACGTGTGTAAACGTGTATCACTGAAGGGTAAACAATAAGAAACAGTGCCAGACAGTAGAAACAGCTCTTCTAGCTGCTGGTCAGGGTAGTTCAAGATACTCCTAAAATAACACAGGATTGCCTCCCAGAACTTGAAGGTAAGATCTTATTGCTGGAGACAGGGCATACTTTGGAATAGGACTTAAGGGTTGAGAGAGGGCTCAGTGGTTAAGAGCACTGACTGCTCTTGCAGAGGTTAGACACCAGCACCTACATGGTGTCTAACAACTGTCTGTAACTCCAGTTACAGGGGATCTGACACCCACTTCTGATCTCCACAGGCATTGTACAACACAGGTGCCTTACATATATACAGACAATGCATTCATATGCATAAAAATAAAAAAAATTAAATGCAATTATAAGCTAAGAATCCCCAAACTTCAAAATACCACAAGAAAAAGCAATACTAAATCCTTCTTCCTAGATTATATCAAACACTATAGGTTAGTGTTTAACATATGAAAAAAATAAAAGAAATCAACAAGATTGGATAAATCATACAAACAGAAAAAAATGAGCTGAATGGTAGTATAGGGAATTAAGATGATTATACTGAAGATGGTGTGTCGTGTGAATTTGTACATGGAGCAGGAAGGAGGAAAAAGTTAGGCAACATTAGGGGGGAATTATTTTTATTACTATTATTGTATAGCTATAGGAAAAAAAGAGCTCTATAAAAATAAATTCTAGTCAATAAATGGGTTCGCAATTTCAAAATTATATACTCTTCAACTGAGCAAGTGTATAAATAAATTACAGATGGAACTCAAGTCTCAGGGAAAGGGAAAGAGTTTACAAATAAGGGAAGGAGGGAACCAAGAATGAACTCTGTTGCACACAACTGGAACAGGAGACATTAATATGAACTGGGCTTTTAATGATCAATATAGAAACAGATGGAGATTTATGTAAGGCCATTAACCTATTTATGTATTCACTTCCTAGTTTCTTTGTCCTCAGAGGATCCAGAATCCACAATAACACACTATCAATGAGCACACTTAGCAATTTGCTTCTAAATGCTATTCTTCAAAGAAAGGAACTGTGGCTTTTTGAAATCACTGGCCAAATTAAGAGCAGGGCAAAATGTACAAAGGACTTGGAAGTAAACAAAAGCATCAGACTGAGGAAGAGCTCAGGAGATGATGGACAAGCATGAACAGGAGAAAACTTAAAGGCAAATCCCAATGGTCAGCTCTGGAAGAATTTGAGCAAAAATCAAATGATCAAAGAACAAAATGAGAAATCTTTAAGATCACACTGAAATAAATATGCAACTGAACACACACACGAAAACACACATACACACACACATATGTGGGGGAACAAATGATGGAAAAATTCTATAATAGTATAACTCTGAGGCAATAATTTTCTATTCAAGCTTTTTAAAACCGGTATATGAAAGTCTGAGGGAATATTTACATATTAAAGTATCTTCTAACAAACTACTTTGTCATTATGGACCAGAAAAAATATGCACCAAAGAAATGAGTGTAATCCACTTCAAGTTAACAGTATTAATCATGAAATAAACCAACACAATGCGTCTCGTGATATACTGCACTAAGAAAGACACTGTGGTGTTTTTTTTTTGGACAGGGTCTACTTAGTTCCAGATGCCTGGAAGTCATGGTGTGGATGGAGCAGGCAGAGGCAGAGATCCACCTGCCTCTGCCAGCAGAGGGCTGGGATTAAAGGCACACACCACCATACCCAGCATTGCTGTGTATTCTTATCCAAAATGCAAAATCTGAATATATGACAAAGTCAAACTGACTGACATTTCACAAAATACTTTTCCATTACTGTTTAAAAATATCAAGGTCATAAAACACCAGACACATAAACAAGACTAAAGAGCTGCTCTGGACTTAACGAGACTGAGGAGACATGACAAGTGTAGTGTGTGACCTGGGGTGGATGTGGATCAGAGAAAGGCATTAGTGGGACAGCTGACCATAGATGAATTAGGTATAAGTCAGGTAACAGCACTGCGACCATGTCAGCTGTGACTGAGATGTTATTCTCTGTTAAGTGAAAAATATATAAAATTCTTTGTACGGTTTATGCAACATTCTTGTATATCTTCAAAATGAAGTTTTAAGTTAAAAAGTTATCTCCAGCTACTCTAGTGCTCTTATCACTGCCTAGTATTGACATACTTTTTATTTTATTCTTTTCTTTCAATTTTCTCTGTGTTCTACATGAGAACAAAAACAAAATATCTTTATCCAACATGGTAACTAAGGGATGATTGTTGAGGTTATGAAATTAAAAACTTCTTTACAGCAAAGGAAAACAGACTGAACAGTCTACAGAATAGGAGAATCTGACAGCTATTCATTTGACAGGAGATTAATATGTAGAATTTATAAACTTAAACACGAAAAGTTCAATCAATGAATAGTCAGTTTTAAAAAGAAGTACAAATGGTCAATAATTATAAAGAAAAATGTTCATTGTCCTTAGTCAAAGGGAAATAAAAAATCAAAATTACACTGCGATTCCATCCCACCCTAGTGGCCACAAAATGTGTAAAATTAAGAAAACAAATGCTGGTGAGGATGTGGGGCAAAATAACCCGTATGCACTATTGACAGGCATGTAAATTAGTGTGGCCACTAGGAAAATCTATATTGAAGTACCTAAAAAAAGTAAAACAGAGCTACCATATGATCTAGCTACATCTTTGTTGAATATGCTGCTGAAAGACTGTAAATTGGCTTACAATAGAGATAATTGCACAGCCTTAGTCATAATAGAGAAATTATGAGAAAAGCCTAGATGCCTATCAACAGAGAAATGGATAATGCAAATGTGATACATGCACACAATGGACGTTTATGTAGCCATTAAAAAAGAAATTCCATCATGTTCTGGAAAATGAATAGAACTGAAGATCATCAGGTTAAGCAAAACAAGCCAGACTCAGAAAGACAAATACTGCATAGTGTTCCTCATATGTAGAATCCAAAGTTAAAAATACATATAAGACATGAAGATAGAAAGGGGACAGTGAGATAAGGGAGACTGGGACAAAAGAGGTCAAGGAAAGGGTGAGCACAATCAAATCACACACCCATGTATGAAAACATCATAATAAAACTCATTATTCTGGATAATGAATGTTCCTTAATAATATTTATAAAAAAGTACTAGGATATATTAAGACAACAAACTGGGACCTGAACTGAGCCTGTGAAGACATAAGAGGTGGCAGGGAACTGCGTCCTGTGACATTTGCTAAACTTGTTTCTTCCTAGAAGGTGGCCACTTTCAACTAAGGCCCAGTTGAAGCTATGAAAACAGTATGTCTATGTAAAAGGTTAAGATGTATCTGCCTGCTTTATTACTGTTCCAACATGATAGAAAATGCTGTTCAGGGGTAACGCACACTAACAACTTGCTTGAACTTAGCATCTCAGCTTCACCTCCTATACTGTCCAGTGAGTGGAGTACCACTGCTTTCTTCCTGTTAACAGCAAAATTCAGAGCAGCAAACCTCCTGCTCATCTCCCCACATTTGAGCAGACATGAAGTCAATGACACTAACTTCTCAAGCTCTCTTTTCTACCCCTGTCTATCCTCACACCTAAGGCCAAGTTCAAAGAACTGCCTTAGTCTGCCCCATGTAGTCCATCCTTCACACTGAGGTCAGATTGCTTCTCAGAACTGAAAACTGAAATCTGCTCATGCAGCTGTGGTGCCATGTTGCCATGTTCCCTAAGCATGGCACTTATGGATCTCCATAGTCTGTGCACTCCTTGTCATCATCATCTATTGGAGTCTATTTCTTTCACAGGAAAGACTGGTTGTACTGAACTCATTAGAGCATTCTTTACTCACTGCCTCAATATAAAGGCCTCATGTCACCCTTGAGCCTTATGCTTTGTGCAGACTTTTATCCTGGCACTCACTTCTTTGTTGGCATGTCTATGTTCTACAGTGTGGATTCTCACACCAATGAGGACCATTTACCCTGTCTGAAATTAAAACCTTATAGGTATTATCCCACTTAACTGTTACAATGATTACATATTACTTCCATTTTATAGATGAGAACACTGATGGTAGAAATTTACTAACTTCTCCCCACTCATAGCTAGTGGGTAGTGAAGCTAGCTGAATTCAGGTCTGTGTGGTTGAAGAATTCATAGGCTTAAGAAATCTTACCCATTTTTCTGTCCATAGAGTGTACACAATTAATGGCATATGACTGAAGAATCTCTGATAAACATTTCAGAGAGTGCTCTATTAAAGTATGACTTAATAAGGCATAGAATTTTCAACATTTTGGTTGAATAGCAGTGAACATACACAACGCTCTGTGTTGAGGCAATGTGAAATAACAGATGAAGAAATGCTTTCTATTGTCACGCAACTCCAGATATCTCAACTCTCTATTGTCAAATTTCAGACATCTCATGTCTAATAAAATCCAATGCACGGAAGAATAAAAAGTCAATGAAGGATATTCCATGCAGTCTAATGCTACTCAGACACTACTGCTGAGTATGTCCATCTCTCTGGCAAATGGGAAGATATATGGAATACGGACAAGAACAAGGGCTTTGGGAAGGGACAGAACTAAGGTGGAGTTCCCATTGTATCACACAAGCTGTGTCCCCTTATGTCAGTCACATGATTTCACATAAAGAGAAGGTAACTGTGCACATAGTTCACAACCCACAGTCTCCTCCTCTGACTCAGTGGCAAGAGAGAAAAATCTCTAGCCCTTCATTCAAAAAGGGAGACTCTAAAGGTTTCTAAATTTTCTGGCAACCAGGTAATATGGATGCTCTCTTGACATTAATCATCATGGAGAAGAGAGGATATGGAAATCTTTTCTAATATTCTAAATCTCTTACTCATATGTAGATAAAGATGCTTGTGACTTGTTTGCTGCCACACAAGAAGCAACAAGTTGGCCAGAAATCAGCCAAGAAAGTATGGCAAACTAATATAATCACATCAGTCTAAAAGCATCAGGCCACTCAGGAAGGACATCTTTTTGTTATTCCACACAAATCATTTTGCCCTCAGATAAGGAGAAAAAAGCAATGGCAAGAAAAACACACTGAAAGTCAGGAGTCCTGGTCTTGCCATTTGAAGGATGACCTTGGACAAGTTTTCAAAGACTTAATATTCATTCATTCAACAAATATTTATAGAGTGCCTGCCAGATCCCTGCTCCCATGCAATTTATATTCTACTGGAAAAAGACATGACATAATAAATAGAAAAATAGGGAGAAAGAAGATTTCAGAGAGTGGTGGGTGGTTCACAAAGAACTAAGACAGTGATGAAATGTATTCTACGTAGCCATTTTAGAAAGGTGAAATTTGAGCTAGAATCTGAGTAACTTCTTATTTTTGGACATCCATACTTTTTTCTATAAAAGATGGCTAACTGAGCAGGGAAGTGTTAGAAGTCTCCCAGATCCAGGACTGAAGGATTTCAGGGCTGTTAGAGATACATGATCTGTATACGTACACTCATATTCCTAACATCAAATCACAGCCTGTGTTTGGTTAAGCAGAACAAGTCTGGGACTCTTAGCTTTGAAAACATTTAAAGCAACAGTAAATGATTTTAAAGGAACTGCACATAGCTTTTCATACTGAATCTTTATCATTTTTTTTCCAGCTTTGTCTAACAAGGAAAGTATGTATTTTGCTAACATTTTGGTAAATGAAGTCAACTGGTCTCCGACCAAAAGGGTTCACCATGGACTTCCCTGTTTCAAACTATAGAACATATATCACTTTATAATGAGATTAGAAATTATCTTAAACTTTTCTGGTGATCACTTACATTCCCCAAGTTCATACAAAGTTAAAAGGCAAAAACTCTAAGCTACATGTTCTTTTTTACATAAAAAAGTGAGAAAAAAATCTGAGGTGCTGAGGTATGGGAGTTTTTAAAGGAAACATCAGTATTTTGAACTGTATTTGTCATGCACCGGTTAACTAGAAAATTATAAAAGCTGAAGAACTCTGATAAACTGCACCATGAGGATTAATACAATATATTCATCCCCTCTCCCTTCCCATAGCATCCCCTCACTCCATTCTGAGATGGAAAGTAAAGCCTCTCAAACTGCTGAAAAATGAAGGTCTCTGAATTTTTAATTCTGTTAACTAGTCATTAGAAAACTAGAAATTGCTGCCTCTCTAAGAAGCAGTGAAGGGGCAGGTACCACAGACTATGCTGAATTTTGCAGGAGTTGGCTGGTTTCCCAGCAACGAGATGATTTGTGGGGCTACTACTTTGGGCACCTCAAGGATAATTAAATATTAAGCCCCTCTTTGATGTATGCAAAGTCTAAGAGGATTACCAGCACAATAAAGGTAGACTCACAATTTTTTTTTGGTAATTGGACACTGCAATATTATCTATTCTTATCTTCAGTCTATAAGAATGGGTCTCTATCATTAATATTACAGAAAATCCCTCTGAGAAAGAAAAAGGTGACAGAGAAAAGCAAAGAAAATGAAAGCACATGGAGGAGACATTTCTGACTTCTCTAGGAATATAGGGTACATAATGGCAAGTACTTCTGGTGTGTGAGGAAAGGCAGATAAGATGAGCAGACTACAGTCCATCTGTCTTAGTTCAAGGTTCCATTTTACACACAAAGTTGTCAATGCATGCAGTGTGAGAGTCCTCCCTGAGTTATACACACAGAAGCACGGCAGAGATAAGCACTGCCTACCAATGCCCTGATCTTTCCATTGTTCTAAAGAAAGACAATGCAATTTGTGAAACAGTAATTTAAGAGATGACTTGAACTATGCACGTCATTTTATAGCATTCCAGAGGTTGACGAAGTTTCCATCCTGAAACCACAGCTTTTCTGCATTCATTTAAGGAACAAGATGTTTTAATTATAAGACAAATTTCATCATCAAAGACACATGTCCTCCACAAAAGATTTGGATTATCAGTGCCAGTCTGACACAAAATATTCTTTCCAAAGGTGGGAAAGACACTCAGTGATGTGTTTCTTGGATGTGACTGAAGGTGAATAGTACAACACAGCCAGAATGAACGGGTGTTCTTGTTTCTACTATCAAATATTTAAGAAACCCCAAACATTCGCTGCCAAGAAGAGGCAAACTGTTTTTATCTAAGAGGAAGGTAGAGGGACGGGGAATAGAAGAGCAAGGGAGATGTGAGACAATTTCTGCCAGTTTTTCTAAGACTTTCAGAAGTATTTCCTACCCCTTCAGAGAGGAAAGTTTTGTGAAGGGAAGCTATGCATGGACTTTACAAATGAGAGAAGGAAGTTTCACTCACAGTTTGTAAAAGGTATGAATAAAAAATAATCTTATTAACAGAGCCTTGGCTGCCTTATCTCTCTTGTTTCAGGAAAAAGTTAAGCAATAAAGAAATCAAAATCTCAGAAATGTTCAGACATTATTGAAATCATATAAAAGTTTTAATTTGAGAAATAGGAACATGGAGAAAAATGTAAAAGAAATAGTAGCAACACATTATTTAAAAATTTTTAAGTTCAAATATGAAAATGTATATTCTCTTGTTTTAACACGACAGATTAAATGGGTATTTCTTCTTTTTCAGCTTCTGTTCTGTTTCAAAATGTTTTCAGTAGAGAGTTCTGACATTGCAAGAGCCAGAGAAGCCAGCTTCATCATTCTGAGGCTCTAGCAATCAAGGGAGATACTATACAAGCTTGAGAACCTGGGAAATGGAGGCTGTATCAGTAAGAGACAAAAGTAAAGAAAAATTTCTGTAATATGAGAGTCAGAACCAGAAGTTCCTGTGGTGAAAATATCATGTTTTGATTTAAGGTTGACTTCAGGGATGGTAAATCAGCCTTCACTATTTTCTAAAACAAGCAACCTCTAGCTTCAATACCAATCACATCTGTGTTCTGGAGAGTTCTGGGCTCTTTTACAGCAGCTGCAGGTGGTCTTCTTATGTCATTCAAAGCAATGCACAGAGACTGGGTATGCTGGTAAGGTCACACTGCATCAAAGGAGCAGCATTACAGGCATCAGTGACCTTGTCATTATAATCCATTTCAGCACAGTGGCAAGACAAGAAATTTTTTGATAAACTATTGTTTTTGAATCTCATAGTTTTCTCTAACTTTGAAGAGTAAATAATAGTATTGATCTCAAAAGAAAACAAACATGTAAAAATAGTAATAATGAAGGTAGCCTGATATGAGTTAAAAGATATTCTTAATGTTTGATTCATTCTTTTTTTATTAAGTTGGGGTTGAAGGTATAGCTAAGTAGTAGAGTGCATGCTTAGCATGCAGACGGCCTTAAGTTCAATCCCCAGTAAACTGCCCTCCCCACAGAATCTCTGATTCACCTCTGCTCAAGAAAACAAAAAAGGAATAAATCCATTCATTTATTAGATGCATGACCAAGAATATAAATACATACTACAGACAAAGTTTTAAAATTAGAAGGTAAGCTGAATGGGAGTCAGAATTCCAGGAAATTCTTTTACAGATGAGGTCTTGGTATCTTACTTTTCCTGACAGTGGCCTACTCTGTGTGGAAAAACACTTGACTGAGGTTGCTAACTCCTGCTGTATACTAGGTCCTACAAGTGCATTAACCAAACTTCCATACAACAATTTACAACTTAAGCCAAAGTCCAACAGCTACCTTATCTCTATAATTTTGGAACTGGCATTCATACTCACTCATTCACAAACAAGTATTTGAGTGTGTAAATATGACAGAATATCTAAGTTTTTATGACAGTTAAGAGAGAAGGAGCTTTTAAAACAATAACAGACAAGAGAAAGAAGCTCAACGACACAGAATTCAAAGTTCAGTTGAGCTGGTGGTGGTCAGAGAAGACTCTAGTGAGGAGAACTGAGGGAGCCTTAGAGGAAGGTTTGGAAAAACTAAGGCTTCATGTTTGATGTGCAGGAGCATGAAGGGTATTTTAACTGTGCACAGGCAGAGCATGAGATAATTAAACCAGCTAAACATCACCCCACATTTCCATCCAGACCTGCATTTCTCCTGGAAAGGGTTAGCACCACAGTTTATTTACTACTGTCAGCACTCTTCACGAGAAAAACGACACACATATTTGGTAAGTGAGAAACGACTGACTATGCCGAGTCACGTTCAGTCACGTGGGAAAATCAGAAGAAACTTTATTGCATATACTCAACCACTAAGCAGCTGGCCTGTGGCACATTCTGGGAAGTCTACATTACCAAGCTGATAATTCGCCAGAAAGCAGCTGAAGCTGCCCTCCAATAATTGTAATCTTGGAAAGGTCTGAAGATAGCTGTTTACCTCTCTCTGGGGCCATGTGGCTTTGAGAATGGCTTCCGTTCGGAAGAACACCAGGAGCTTGCTGTCCTCCTCACTCAGGTGGAAGGATTGCCCCAAGATCTGCAGTGCCTGGATGCGGGGCCTCACAGGACAGGTATCATCAGCACAGAAAGGCCGCAGCCACTCCAGCAGCTCCTCAGCTGACACCAGATCCTCCCTGTAGGGCAAAATCATGGGGGAAAGAGAAACTCCTAAGTCTTTCTGTGTTTCTTCTAGAAATCAAATATCAGCAGGGACCCAAAGATTTATTGGATGACTTTATGTTTTTCTTCCTAAGAGGAAACATTTACATTTTTAAGTGGCTTACAGCAAACCATATTGAATAATTTTTAAACTATGTAAACATAAATTTTACACAGCTTCCTATTAAACAGTTACATAAAGTAAATAAAAATAACCATTAACCAATATGTTCTTAGCTGGCTTCTTTCTTTTCTTTTAAAGTAAGTAGTAAAGTGTTCCTCTATTAATTATACTAATAGTGTCAGGTATCATTCTAATAACTTTATTCTATTACTAGTTGGCAATAACAATGCAAAGTAGATGTCACAAATTGCATTTGCCAGAACAACAGGCTGCAGGGAGGTGACACAATCTGCTCAGCATCTGCAGCACAATGCAGTTTAACCCTGCATCCTGAACCTTTCTGCTGCTCCCCATTGTGATTAGAATTTCAGCACGTGCTTACAGTAGTGTAGTTAATAATACTTTTAAAATAAAACAAACAGAATCTTTTTTTTTTTTGGACAGGGTTTTCTGTAGCCTCAGCCCACCTGGAACTGACTATGTAGACCAGGCTGGTCTTCTCACCTGCTTTTGCCTCCCAAGTGCTGGGATTAAAGGTGTGAGCCACTGTGCATTTTCTATACACATGTTTGAAACTACTGTACAGTATGAGTCATCTATTAGAAATGTCTGCTTTATTTTTATCAGCCAACAAACTAATTTGAAATTTTTCATTTTGGTCAAATGATGTTTTAAAGATTAATCTCCTCTGCCAACATTAAAACAACAGACATTTTTATTGTCAAAATGACCAGAATACTAGTGAAAACTATTAAAATGAATTTATGAATAATAACAGTTAACTGGAATGCTGTGATGGCATTTACATACTAAATTAGGAGTTAGAGCCAGGGTAGACCCTGCTTTCACATCCCAAATCTGAGACACTGGGAAAGTCACTGAGTCTTAAAATCCTCTCTTAGAGATAGCAACAGCATATGCAGCTTTAGTAACCTATCCTAAGAACTAGCCCACAAAGATAAGTGTGAAGTGTTATAATAACAAGTATGGAAAACAGATACAAGTGTCTAAGTATCTCCATTGAAACTATATAAAACATATGTGTAACAAACTATACTTGGAAATAAAGAAAAAGAAAACTTTGTTACTCAGTAGTGACTTTCTTAATACACTTCTTCATTATAATTTTACCATATTTTCTGTGAAAAAAAAGTGCTGAGGAAAAGTTAGATAGGTTGCCACAGATTTCAGGTAGACCAAGGACTGCTGTAAACCTCGAGGAAGTGCAGATCTGTTTAGTAGTGGTTGTTGTTTTTATTGATACGATTGCTTCTGAATGAAATTCTTTCTAAAAATGATGTTATAAATGATAGCCACTTTTCTAACCTCCAAAATCTGCATATTCTGAGTCTTTAGGGCAAGCAGCTGCTGCTAGAGCTGTTAGGGTAGCCCAGCGTCAGGGATCCAGGCCTCCAGCGGAGCTACCCAGAAGGAGCTTGGCAATTTCTTTGTAAATACCTACACAAATGTTTCTTAGTCTGACAGCCTTGTAAATATCTGTATTTTTGTATTTGACCAAAATATATTTTGTATTTGACCAAAATATAAAATTTCAAATTTATACACTAAGAGTAATCCTAAGATTCTGAGGAAAGCCATTCAGCAGGGATGGGCAAACTGTCCTGTTCTTACCCCTTGTCCACACTGGCACGGACTGCCCCAACAATGCCTTCCAGGAGCCGGAGAGGGTCCTTTGGCCCACAATGGTCGGCACTGCTGTCACTGTGATGAGAAAGAATACCTGAGTCAGAAGAGGGTCACTGAAGCTTCAGAACACACTGTATTTACACACTCAGGCAAACCCAGCTAAATGGTGGCACAAGGTACTGCCTGCTCACAGCTACTGGTGCTGTGTGCTCCAACATGAAGTACTGAGGATAAGAAACATTCACTTCCCTTAAGGAACTCATGGTGTAACAATGGTCTAACAATACACGCACATATTTCTAGTAAGACAGTAACATAACCTATTCTAAACAACTAAACATTAAAGCATTTTAAAAATAATTAAATATGTAAATCCTCAAGTTGAACTTTCTTAAAAAATAGCATTTACTCACTGTCTAGGACTCTAGAAAATTCTGAAATGTAACAAAGGAAAAAAATTTTATGTTTTCAGACTAATTTAATGATTTAAATCACCTGCTGGATTCAGTTACTTCAGGGTTTTGTGACTTTGTGCCTACGTCTCCAAACCTTAAACTCCTTAAAAGGTAAATGTCATGACTGTAAAATGCATGCCTATACCACTGAAAAAGAGGCAGCTGATCTCTTCCACCCCTGGCCTTCCACTGCTTAAAATTTTAATTCATGTTAGTCAAATATCTTAAGTGTATCAAGTATAGTGTTCATGAAATTAGAGCCAAATCTGTAGCAATAGGAATGGTATACAGAAGCAAAAAGAAGTATAACTTATGTTAAAATGTTAGAAATATGAAAACATGAAAAGACACCCTTTTAGGAAATGAAGTAATCAAAACACTATTTTTTCAAAATATTTATTTTATGAACTTCCTCTACAGTTTGATTTAAGAAACAATAAAAGGATAATTATAAACTAAAAGGTATAAAACATGGCAAATAGATGTCTGCTATAGCTTGAAAATGAGTGGTCCTTAAAGTAGGTAACAGCAAAAAGTTCCTAACAGACTAATAGTAGAATAAGTGTTACTAATTTGGAATTTGTTATTTCTAAAATGAAGGGTTACTGCATCCTTTGTGTGTCTCTCTCTATAAAATTACCAGACACTCAGAGCATTAAGGTGAAAGCTGTATGAGGCTGGGGTAATTAAACTGATAAAGGCTCATTTGATTTCAGTTCAACTGCAGAAAACTGACATGCATTTAATCAAAAAGTTCCTCAAGAGCAATACAGAATTACAAAGAATGGCTAAAAGGAGAATAAATTAAATACAACTAAATCTTTTAGCCTAATTGCATTATTCACAGAAAGCACTTGAAGCCTCATTATTTCCTTAGCTTCACTTTTCTAATCCTTTTGGTTACAGTGTTCTAAACACACCCACATATGAACATAAAGCAAGAATTTCTCCACTGTCAAGTTTATGCCACTCAGCAAGTAAACAATGTCCTGAGACAGTCAGCAGATGTCTAGCTTCTTCAAAGTATGATTAACTTTCACTTGAGTACATCACAAGAATCACCTGGGCAGTATCTTTCCATCACCTCCAAGAAGGGAATTAGAAGAGGCTACAGGGCAGTCTGGCTCATAGCTACATGCTTCAAATGCCATTTTGGTCTTTCTTTTGCTTCCCAAACAATGTGTAGAAATGAAGGAGTGCAACCAGAAAGGAGCTTCTTAGGCATGCTATTCCTAACACCAGTGAGGAAATATTTCCACGATTCTCCATTCTCAAGATATTTTAAGAGTTAAGATTTTGAGCACACTAATGATAATCTCTCAGGTTTGTAAAATACTTGAAAATATAACATACTTCTACATGTTGATGATAGTTTGGCTTCATAATAACTACAAGGTGGTACTATCAGTGACATATTACCTCAGGTCTTCTGCAACGGTTACAGTGTAGCTTACCTCAATGCAGAGATTATTTTCGTAACTGCACTGTGAACTACATCCTTGGGTGAGAAATTGAGAGGGCCAACGGCCACCTCTAGCAGCTGCTGAATCATTCTTAGAGGCTGACCATCTAAACACATGGTCACGGCTTGGTCATGAAGTTTCCCTTTCTCTGACCGGGACAAATCATACAGGTAACTATATTTCTGTAGTGTTTCCTGGAAAGATATGGTAATCAGCATCCAACTATTAACTAGAAATTAAATGTGTCTACATACAGGAAACACATTTAGAAGATCCACAAACTAAATACATTCCTACCAGTAACAGAACACCAAGGGCTACAGTTAGTTAGAGGGTTTAGGCTCAAGGTTCACTTAGACCTCAAATTCTTGCTTTACTATTAACTAGTATAATGGGCTGTTGTGATCTGAAATTTCAGCCTCTGTAAAATGAGGATGAGGACAAGATTACCTTGTGAATTGAGTGTGTTGTGAATGCCAACTGAGATGACACAGAAATTAATCCTTTAACATAGTAGCAGGCATAAAGCAGCAGTAGAAACTGCACTACTATACTTGAACTATAAGGCATAATAATTATTTTACCATTTTGAACATCAGCAACACAATCTCAGAAGTTGCACATATGGAATTTAATTCAATACTTGTAATACTTCAGTAATTCAATTAGCCCCGTGTCATCAAAAAGGAAACTGAAGATCAAAGGTACTAATTAATATGCCTAAAGTCACACTCCAAGCAAGTAAAGGAGGTAAGATTATAATCTGGACGTTTTCCTCCAACCCCATGCTCTACCGCTTGTGCTGGACAGCTTCAGTTGTCAACTTGGCACACCTGGGAAGAAGAAACCTTAGCGGGAAATCTCTAGTGGATTGGCCTGTAGCCATGTCTGTGAAGCATTTTCTCCACTGTTCAGTGATGCAGGAGGGCCCAGCCTACTGTGGGTGGTGCCCCCCTGGGGCACATGGTCCTGTGTTGTGTAATAAAGTAAGCAGAACACAAGGCAGGGGAATAACATTCTTTCGTGGTCTCTGCTTCAGCTTTTGCTTTTAGGCTCCTGCTCTGACTTCCCTCAGTGATAAACTATGTATGACCCGAGAGATATAAGATAAACTTTTTCCTCCCCAAGTTGATTTTAGTCAGTGTTTTTGTCAAAACACTAGAAAGTAGTTACACTGACATCTAATAGTTTGTGTGCTAATTTATAAGAAGAACACTTCTATCAGTAGTAAAGTTACATTAGACGTATGTACCACTAAACAGGATAAGGAGTAGGCATATTAAAAAAATGTTTGAAGTACACACAGAAAACCATCTTTTTGAATTTTTCTTAAAAATGGGGAGGGTGGCTTTATTTTGATTCAGTTAGGGAGCAAAACGCCAAGCAGTTCCAATGACTAGCACTGCCATCTTCCGCATTTCTGAACTTTAGAGAGTCCTCCTCACCCAGGACATCTACTGTTCCTTTGATTCTAACTACCTATCTCCTCTCCTCTCTTTTCTCTCCTTTCCAGGTACAATCTGTGTTAAGTGGCCCAAATTCCTTTTGAAAGAGTAAAAAGTAAAATCAAAAGGCAATCAAATCATGATGAAGAGGTTAAGGGATATAGAGCCGAGGGCCATTTTCATTTCTAAAAACCTCATCAACATTACTGCTGTAGCTGGGGTCTAAGAATCTCACAAAAGACCACTTATTGAAACTTTACAGCATGGTGGGACCTTTAAAAGGCACTGAGAGGCCAGCAGGTCAAAGAAGAGCACAGTATCATCCATCCAGTCCTTTCTTTTTCTCTCTTACTTCTTACCAGGGAGGTGATGGTTTTGCTCCATCACATCCTTAGGCTAATCAGTTTCCACCACAAGCAAGGCTAAGTGACCACAGACTGAAACCTTGAAAACTGTGAGGTAAAAATAAGTTTTTTTTTTTTTTGGTACAAAATGATTACCTCTATTATCATTACAGTAATGAAAAGCTGATGAGCCAGTTATTAATGTAGCTTTGAAGGAAAAAAGGAAGAATATCCTGCTGCTACCTGAGGAAGTGGTCATTCCCAGCCTCCATTTCCGTACCTGCTTGCTGTTCTTCAGAGAAAGGACAAAGCTGTGGCTGAGGGTTTCCAGGTGAGCGAGTGACTGTTCCAGATGACTCAGGGTATCTGCATAGGTGATTTTAGAATCACGAGTCTCTGGAGGGTCTTCTGGATTTCTTTTCCTTGATTTCTCAATAAGGTGCTTGACTGTCTTGATGGCCTTTCTAGTCATCTCTTCACGTGCTTCCACTGATAGCTTCAAAAGGCATTAAAATTAGGAAACCAAAACCTGTCTTATATCTGGCATGTTCAATAAGGCATTAGTGAGCACAATAAAAGTAAAATTTTAACACAATTTAACTAAATTAGGACTTTTATTGGTTTTCTTGTGAAGAAAACAAAAAACAGTTAAGTGCCATTTATCTACCTATGTTTAATACCTATGTTTAAAAGAACATTCAAAGCAGTAATGCTGGAAAAGATGAAACTAGAATTCACATTTACGGCTGGGTTAAAGTGGAAACAAAAAACAGTAATTTTGCAATCATAATTTCCAGTTCTGATCATTTATTTACTATAAAGTAAAAATTCAAGAAACAGGCAGCTGGGTATGGTAGTAAATGGCAGCAATCCCAACTCCTGGGAGACAAAGCACGAACATCATGAGTTTCAGGTTAGCCTGGGCTAAGAGTGAGATCCTATGTCAAAATACCCAAGACGAGAGAGGAGGAAGGAGGGAGGAAGGGAGAGGGACAGTATGTAAAACAATCAGAATAGTACCTTGCCCACAGCAAGTGCTCAATAAATGGAATCCACTTCTTAATTTGACCAACTGATAAATACACAGGCCATCACCCTACCTGCTGGCTTTTCATATTCCTAGTGAATTTCTTACATGCCTCCTCTAAAGAATAATTGTTAATCTTTTAAAAATAAGCTCCTTGACTTCCTTAGCATGAAACAAAAGGATTTCACAAGCTGTCTCCATGTCTCATGATATAAACATAGGATACAACTTTGACACCAGTCATACAGACATCTCATCATTTCCAGGTGTCATTGTTGTCTCAATGAAATGCTTCTCCTTTCTTAGCAAGGCCAATTTCTGGTCATGCTTCAACTCAGATTATTTTGTTTATTCAGGTCCCACCTTCAGTCTACCACAAAGTCCTTTGCTGCTACATGCATGACCCACACTCTTATAAATGACTTATTTTTATTTGTGTGTGTGTGTGTGTGTGTGTCTATACAATATATGCCTTCAGACATCAAAGAAAGGCATAGGATCCCTCAGAGCTGGAGTTACCCAGACCCACAGACTGCATCCTGATTCCCTGTACTCAGACCAGATCAATTTTTCAGTCTATTTTGTTGGAGCCTTTAGAGGTTATTCCCACCCTCAACTTGCTTCTGTCCACCCAAGACTAGCCATCTACCCTGACTGTTCCCTCCCCCAACCTGCCTTAGATATCTATGACTGGCCTTGTTCCCTGGTAAGTCTGATCCACCCACTGCTTTTCCACTCCCCTATTACCTGAGCAACTCCATTATTCCCCATCTCAGAGCCTGTTCACCTTCTAGCCTAGGGCACAGGAACACATTTACTCCAGATCTCTGGTCTGCCACTTTACCTTTGCCTGGCTGTGAGCTCTTCAAATCACATCATGCCCATCCCCCTACACTGTTACCCACAGCAGCCCATCCCATTACTGCAGAACTAGGATTCTGTGCCCTTTAGAAGGGGCCCAGACCTTTGCAAACTTCCTGAGAAAAGCAGAGTTGAGCCCCTGCCTAGAAATCTTCCCAAACTGTGCTGTGCCTGATGGCTAGAAGGGCCCAGACCTTAGGAGAGAGCCTCAGGGTATCTCATCTCTGCTTACCTGTACCTCTGAGGGAATTCTTGAGCAGATGAACTAGAGCCATCAGGTCCCTCCAATATAAAATCAAAAGAGAGAACCTGAAGCTGTGACCAACCAGCTTTTCATATACAAAAGAAAACAACCAAGTCATATCAAGAATATAAACAGAGTCAGACTTCAACTCAATAAAGGATGGCTTGAGTCTCACATCAGAATCACAAATAACAAAAGAAATCCACATGACAAGATCACAATGAAAAAATATTATGAAAAATCCAAATAATGTGTCCCATCCAACATCACCAGTCCTATAGTAGAGGTCTACAATGAGAACCCCAAAGAGATAACCCAGGATGCAGAGCATAAAAGATCAATCATAAACATGATCTGACTTAACACTCAGACAGATCAAAGAACTAAAAGAAGATATGGATAAACTCCTGATTGAATTCACAAATGAGATAAAAATACTAAAGGAAACTCAGGCTAAAA
Source organism: Eospalax fontanierii (assembly GCA_035773235.1). Classification (NCBI taxonomy): domain Eukaryota; kingdom Metazoa; phylum Chordata; class Mammalia; order Rodentia; family Spalacidae; genus Eospalax; species Eospalax fontanierii. Next base: position 47,124,223 of record CM069529.1, on the reverse strand, counting down.
GGAAGAAGGAAGTGAAAAACTCAATAAGCCAATTTGAAACAACAGGAGAAATAGAATGAATGAAATGGAAAACAGAATATCAAGACTGGATAAAAAAGTTGAAGAACTGGAGTACTCAAACAAAGATTACCAAAAAAATTTATAAAACACAGGAATGGAATATTCAGGAAATCTGGGACACCATGAAAAGACCAAATTATGCATCATAGACACAGAGGAAGGAGAAGAATCTCAGAATAATAGAATTGACCAGATTTTCAACAGAACTGTAGAAGATAATTTCCCAAACTTAGGGAAACACATGCCTATACAAATACAAGAAGGACATTGAACACCAAATAGACAGAATCAGAAAAGAAACACACTAGGGCATAGCATAGTAAAAACACTAAGTGTGCAGAAAAAACAAAGAATACTGAAGGCTGCACACACACACACACAAAAAGTCACATATAAAGGAAAACTCATCAGAATTACAGCTGACTTTTCAGTGTAAACTATGAAAGCCAGAAGAGCCTAGACCAAAATATTCCTAATTATAAATGACCACAGATGCCAACCTAGAATAATTTGCCTAGCAAAAATGTCTATTATAGTTGAAGGGAAAAGAAAAAAATCTTCCATGACATGAATAAGCTGAAGAAAGGAATAACTATACTCAAGGGACAACAGAAAAAAAATGAAGGTATAGCCATGGAACTATAAAGTTAGACCAAGAATGCAAACAGAAATTAAAATGATGGCAATCAATATACACCTTTCAATAATAACTTTAAATATCAATGGAATGAACTCCCCAGTCAAAAGACACAGGCTAGTTGAATGGATCAAGAAACAAAATCCATACTTTTGTTGTCTATAAGAAACCCATCTCACCTTCAAGAACAGGCACTACCTTAAAATGAAGGACAGAAAAAAAGTATTCAGAGCAAATGGCACTAAGAAATAAGCAGGAGTTGCCATTCTAATAACTGATTTCAAATTAAAACTAATCAGGAACAACAAAGAGGGTGCCTTTATTCTGATCACAGGGACAATTAATCAAGAAGATATAACAATAATGAACATATATGCACCAAAGTCTGGTACACCCAACTACATAGAAACAATACTATAGGACTTTAAGACATAAATTAATTCCAACTCCATTAGACAGATCAAAGAGACATAGACTAAAAGGAGAGACATCTGAATTAAATAATAATATACACCAAATAGTCATAACAGACATCTATGGAATATTCCAACCAAACACCAAATAATACACATCCTATTCAGTACCCCAGGGAATTTTCTCTAAACTTGACCACAAACTGGGGCACAAAATTAACTTCAACAAATAGAAAAAAATGTGAAAAATTACATGCATTCTATCAGATCACAATGCAATAGAGCTTAAAATCAACAATGGAAGAAGCCCTAGTAACTTCACAAACTCATGGAGATTAAACAACACACTCGTCAATGATGAATAGGTCAAAGGAGAACTTAAGAAAGAAATAAAAGTATTGCTGAAATCAAACAAAAAGGACAATACAACTCAACCAAACCTCTGGGACAGTTTAAAAGCTGTTCTAACAGGGAACTTTACAGCTTTAAGTGCCTACATTAAAAAAACCAGAAAGAGCACAAATAAACAACATTAAAACTCAAAAATCTTGAAAGGCAACAACAAATGAGACTCAAACCTAGGAGACAAGAAGAAATAACAAGAATCAGAGCAGAAATTAATGAAATAGAAACAAAGAAAACAATACAAAGAATCAAAGAATCCAAGAGTTGGTTCTCTGAAAAGAAGATAGACAGACCCTTAGCCTAGTTAACCAAAATAAAGAAAGAGCAAGTCCAAATAAAAATAAATCAGATGAAAGGGGAAACATCACAACAGACAAAAAAAAAATCCAGAAAATTATAAGGGAATACTTTAAAAACCTATATGCTATTAAATTTGAAAACTTTAAAGAAGTGGATATGTATCTAAAATCATTGGAATCACCAAAGCTAAACCAAGAATAGATTAACAGCTTAAACAGATCCATAACCCATAAGAAAACTGAAACAGAAATACAAAACTTCCTGACTAAAAAGAGCCCAGGCCGGATGGAGTCACAGCAGAATTCTACTAGACATTCAAAGAAGATCTATATCCAATTCTGCTGAAATTATTCAAAAAGATGGAAACAGAGAAAGAACTCCCAAATTCCTTCTTTGAAGTCAGCATCACTCTAATACCAAGTAAAGATACAAAAAAAGAAAGAAAACTGTAGCCTCATATCCTTAATGAACATAGATGCAAAAATTCTCAACAAAACACTTGCAAAAAGTTTACAAACATACATCAAAAAGATCATCCACTATGATCAAGTCAGCTGTATTCCAGAGATGCAAGGGTGGTTCAATATATGTAAGCTGATAAATGGCATAAAACAATTAAATGGACTCAAAGACAAAAGTCATATGATAATCTCAGTAGATGCAGAAAAGGACTTTGAAAAAATTCAACATACATTTATGTTGAAAGTCCAAATTGGATTGCATAGAACATACGTCAACATAATTAAAGCTATATACAATATACCCACAGGGAACATCATTCTAAATGGAGAAAACATCTATACCCAAAGCTCACACAACACAGAAAAAAGGTAAAGAGAACACTAATGAGTTGCTCAACTTTCATTAATGACGCTCCCTCATGTAAGAGAGGGACAGTAACACAAAAAATTACAAATAACCAAAGCATGTAGTTTAGTAGTATGCATAGTATTGGTCCCTGGACAGGACTAATATATTAAGTTTCACTCACCCAGGGCTCAAGGGCCAGTGTACAAGAGGAGGGTGGAAAGATGGTAAGAGCCATGACCATATGGACTTAGAATCCTACAAACTCCTTGGACCTTTCCCATATGAACCATAACAACAGTGTTGGCATACTCAAGACCCATGCAAACTCTTAAGTTTAGTTTTCAGACAAAAACCCAGCATGGAACTGGGCAAATGGGCAGCAGACCTCAATCTTTGCTGAAGAAATACGGGCAGCTGCTTACTGTTGGGTGAGGAAGAGTTAATCTTCTTAAAGTGAGGGACTCTGCATAGGCTGACTACATCTCAGTGGATGAACTTGCACTGAGGACATTTGTGGACACTAACTGACACAACAGACCCTACAACAGAGGAAAGAATATATGGATTCCAGTTGGGGACCATGAGGGATGACAGTGGGGAAGTGGGTATAAAGATGATTAATATTGAGATGTTCTGTTTGAAATATACAAAGATTCAATACAAAATTAAAGATATATATATATATATATGTATATGAATGTATGTACACAAACACACACACACTCCTCACACATACACACACACCAGGCATGGTGGCATACGCCTTTAATTCCAGCATCTTGGAGTGACAGGTAGGTGGGTCTCTGTGAGACTGAAGCTAGCCTGCTTTGTAGAGGTTACAGGGAGACCCTGTCTCAAGCATGCAAATATACAAAGTTTAAATTGAGTTACCCTGATGCCCCTACCATATACCACAGTCTAGCAAATAAAAACCCAATGCCAAAATAAATAATAATTTCTATAATCAAAGGAGATGATTAAATGGGTAAAAAAATGAAGAATAGTATCAGAGTAAAAACAGGCAATTTGTTTATTATCCCTACTAGTTCTGTGAGCCCTTCATTCCTACAATTCTTTCTGAAAGTCAACCAACATGTTATTAATACATTATTAATATGATAACCAAGATTTTAAAAATTATTCTCTGGAACATTAACTGCTATTAAAATAATAAAAAAATAATTTTATGAAATTAAGGTACGTGGCTAAGGACAGTGAAGTAGCTCAAAGGGTAAGGATGCCTGCCGGCAAACCTGAAATCCAACAGGAATTCACACAGCTCGTCTGCTCACCTCCACACATGCATAAATCCACACAACAAGTAAACATAAAGGATTTTTTAAAAAAGATTAATGGCTAGTTGTTCTACCATTGAGCAAACAGAAACTGATACATATTTTCTAGGCTCCACAGAAAAATGAGACAAAAGCATGAACCAGGCACATAAAGAAACCACATGTGATCAAGGGATATGGCAGTGGGAAGCTTCAGTTGTTGGTCAGGGCAGTCAAAGGGACTCCTAAAATAATATAGGCTATTGTCATAGCCGTTTGTTCCCTTCCAGAACTTGAAGGTAAGACTTTTTGGCTTTGGACACAGGATTTGGACACTGGAAATGACCTGGAAGCCTCCTTCCTGAGGTCTAGTTCTCATAGTATCAGAAGATGCTATGCAAGCTGTCAAGGGAGAAAACCAATCAGTGGTCCCACCCAGCTGTAAAGCATACAAACCACAATGACCAGACTAGCAAAATATCTCTGTTATTGCAGTAGTAGCTCTTGTATCTTGGGGGTAACTGACAGACGTCTAGCTGTCTAATTGGACTAAAGGCCCAATTAATAGGAGGGAATCCATACCTTGTACTGTAAATATAGTCAAATACCCACAGTTAGAGAGAGTCACAGACCCTAGAGGAGAAGCTACTACTGCCACTTTTCTAAGCCAATGTGATTTCTTACTATATTCTAAATATTTATCCTTACTTATATTCACAGTTAATTGTAGCTCTCACCACTCATCAAAGAAGATTTGTTTGGTCTCTTTTTTTTTTTTTTTTCCCAACTGATGGGAGACTACTACAACTCCATAGCTGGTCAAAATGCAGAGAATAAATAACTGTGAGGTGCCAATTGTAGGAAGATGTATACCTAACTGATACATCTATAATGCAGTCTCTACACCTAAGACTTAGCGGACATCACCAAAGAGAGGGCAGAACGAATGTAAGAGAGAGAAGAGAGGAACAAGATATCTGCAGCTACTTAATGCATTCTAGACTTGATAGGTAAGCTGCACTAATGGAATCTCAGCAGTGTGGTAGTCTAACAAGATCTGCATTATGACAAAACCAGTTGACATGCTAATGTGGATGGGAAAATGTCACTGGGTCCCACTTCAAGATGAAGAGCTACAGGCAATCAACAGATGCCGAGGGAGGGAGGATCAGTTTTCTTCTGGGACTAGCTCCCAGAGAGGCTATCTAATCCTAAGTGGTCAGTCCTAAACACAGGTACACATGAATACCACTAAATGGACTCAATGCAATATGTGTGTGTGTGTGTGTGTGTATAATATAATAAATCAAGAAAAGGACAACAAATTGTGAATGAAGGAGACATGGAAGGACTTAGAAGAGGATGGGGAGAGGTGGAATGATGTAAATACAATACTCATGTATGAAATTCTCAAAAAATATCAAAAATATTGATGTATCCTTCTCAGGAGTTCATAAAATAAAACATTTAAAATGGTATTAAAAATAGACCATAGGAGGAGAATAGGTTTAGACACCATGTATGACAAGAGCACATCTTTCTGGATCTACCTTCAAAATACACCCAACTCTAAGCACTGCCCTCCATCTTCACTATCAGCTTCCAGGTCTCAGTCCCCACTGCCTCTCCTGAAGAGTATCACCATGGTTATAACTTGTCCCTCCATGGGACATATGGTATGTTCATGGAACACAAGCTCTTCTATCCCACTGCATTTGTCAACTTGCAGTTGAAAGGAGCCACATTCTAGTCATGCCATTTCTGAGTCAAGGCAAGAAACTGCACATGGATCATTAGGTATTCTTTTCCTTCTCAAACACAGTATTCAAGGAGTATGCAGAGCCCACATGATGCTGATACAAAATGGCAGGGCTACTAATCAGTCTCGATTCTAGGTAATTTTATAGTATAGGTCTCTTACTGCATTAGGACAATGAAGGACCATAATCCTCTATATTGTTAAGCCAGTATGAACCTTGGCCTTTCTGACATAAAACAGGGGCTATGGTGATCTGAAGCTCTAGTTATCAGGTAAGATATAATAAAACTGTAATTTATGTTATGCTACAAAGAAATACTGAATAAAACTGTTGGTGGTACAGATCATGTATCTAATCAATGTGTGGCTCTACAGATGCTATAAACTGAGCACTAGTAGTATGTGATGGATGTTATAAGATGCTATGATTAAATATTATAGGAGAGAAATTAGGAAACTATTACCCAGATTGTTCATAGGAGTGGAGTAGGAAAAAAAAAAAATCACAAAAATTCAGGCCTTTATATAGTTTTTTTAAAGTACTACTTTTACACATCAGTGGTAGGAGAGAAGATTGAGAAATTCGTAGATAATAAATGTCAGGTAAAACCTTTGGAAGATTACGATGCTTTAGGGGAAAGATAAACCAAGGGTATGACACCCTGTAAATTCTTTCAATTGGATAAAATGTCTCAAGGCAGAGATCCAATTAATGATGTGGTCCTTCACAGAAACCCGATAGCTTTAAGGCCGCTCCCTTTAAATTGAGAGAGACGATGGGGGTGACACATCAAAGATATATGGTATAGGAGAAGATGTCTCAAAACAAATAAGCAAACAAAAGACCATGAAGATGGATTATGGGAACAAGTTGCTAACAGCTATCAAATCTGTATGAACTCTGCTAAGGTTCTGGTGCCAAGAAGTCACAGCCAGGCTCCAGATGCTGGTAAGCATCTGAAACAAATACTTGAGGCTTTGACCTTTTCCAGCAGGCTGAGCCAACTGGGTAGCCTTCAAGAGGGCTCAGGCCTCCCACAGCATTCCACACAGAGCTGTGGAAGGAAGCAGAAAAACCTCACTGGAGAAGAGAGTTTGCATTTGGATTCATGGAGAACAAAGAGCAAGCAACAAGGTTTTTCCCAGGAAACAGGATCTAGACCTACTTAAGGACCATAACCCAGTCCACACGGAAGCCCAAACAACCCAGTAGGCCAAAATTTCAAAACTACCCCACAGTAGCACCTGCCAGGCACTCAAGTGTCTACAGAACTACCCTGTGCCTGGTTTACCACCTACACTGTGGTTCAGGGGAGGGTGGAACAGCACAGCAGCAATCTGTTCACTTAGCTCCTGGTCTGGATCAGACTGGACTGGATATACAGCCCAGTGGGAACTATCTCAGCTTTGAGCTCCATGGGGTGGGTGGGAGAGGGGGAACCCAGGGATGGAATGTGTTCTATGGTACAGAGAATTGGCTGGGCTGACCATGGTATTCATGAAGTAGTCCACTGCCTCCTCTCTAAGTGAGATGGGGCTGAGGGCCCACAAAACAGACGAGGAAGATCACATAACCTTGTGGTTAAAGCAATTTACCCAATTTTCCAGGCCCCTCCTTTCCTTGTTAGGTGCCTGAGAAGACCCAAGTATGGGTGTACACTGGGGGAGATTTTTGTTTGACTTCTGTGGTCCAGGGGTTCATCTCTTACTCCAGCATTACCAAGAAGAACAGTACTTTGCATGTGTCTGTGTGTGGTATGTGCTGGTATGTACACATGCCTGTGGTAGACAGAAGCCAGTATCAGGTGTCATTCTCCACCTAATTTTTTGAAATAGGGTCCTCCCACTGACCCTGGAGCTCAATGATTTGACTAGACTGGCTGGCCAATGAGTAGCAGACATACTCTGTTCTTTGGTTCCCCAGCACTGAGATAAGTGAACACCACCTTGCTCAAGCAGAAGGAATGATTTTAAGGGCCAGAGGAACAAGACACCTGCTGTAGTTAGTGCATTCTAGACAAGAGGGAAGCTGCACCTCTGAAGTCTCCACAAAATGGTAGTCTAATAAGATCCGCAAAATGACAAAACCAGTTGACATGCCAATGTAGATGGGAAAATTTCACAGGGTTCCACCTGGAGATGAAGACCTACAGGAAGCCAATGGCTGAAGAAGAATCCATTTTCTCCAGGGGTGAGCGAGCTCCCTAATAGGTTATCCAAACCCAAGTGGTCAGTCCTAAACACATGTACACATGAGCAGTACTGAACTGACTCAGTATAATATATATGTATAGTAACAATAATAATCAAAGAAGAGGACAAGACATTGAGAAGGGAGGGGGGCATGGGAAGACTTGGAAGAGGGAGATGCCTGGAAATGCCTTAATACAGTACTCATATGTGAAATCCCACCCCCCAATCATAAAATAAGTAAAGAAGCAAACAACAAATGCAATCAAACTCCATGCTGTTAACATTTCCCTAGATACTTATTGTCCAGAGCACACTGAAGGCTGCGGATCACCCAGACTAACTCCCAAGGAGATAAGGACTTGAAACAATACAAAAATTAGATTAAAAAGTATGCCATGGTCACAGAGACAGGCTACCATGGATCAGAAGTCACATAGGAAGGGTGCAAGGATGCCAAGTGATAGCTTTCCACTTATTCAATTTATATTTACCAAGTGCACAGTATGTTTCTGTTATGGGCAGAGTGCTGGTGAAACACAGAACTAGACCAAATCCTTGCCCCTGGGTATGTCTCAGTCTAGCTGGAAATACAGAGCGGTAAAAGACAGTACAAAGAAGCTTGATCATTACATAAGTACAACAGGGCACATCGGGGTACTCCATCCGGAATGAAGCATGAGGCAGACAAGTAAGACTCTAAGTCCTAAAAGGTGAGGAGGAACTGACAAAGGAAGGCTGAAGAAATCACAAGTAGCCACAGGTACCTGGAAGTGCGTGGGCTTGGTTGGAATGCAGGGTCCCACAAAGGCCTTCTAGACAAGGGGAAAAGGAAGCAGGGATGCCGTAACCAGGGTCCCAGGTAACAGGCTCACTACACTGTTCTTACACCTTTATACCTGGGAAGGCAGGAAAAGAGCTCAAAGTATGACACAATCAGCATTGGAGTCTCATGAAATGGCCTGATTCAGAATTCACAGACAACTGCAGGCACCTATGGCTGATAAATTCTGTCTGGCAGACATTTTCTGAAAAAGTGAACACAGTGTGATTTTGAACCTAAAGCTGACATTAGGAAATGGCGATAACTTAGGAAAACTCAACTGCTACCTAAGGGCTAGAAAATCAGGGCTTCATAGTTCCCACTGCTAACAGCAACTATGCAAAATAATAGGAAAGCCAAGAGAAATGTATTTTATTCATGTATTCTCAACATCAGTAATTTGAGAGATTCAATACAATCTATTTACCTAACAAATGATAGTCTTTCTTTTTGTGTTCCCATTTGTGGATGTCTTTTAGTTTCCATCTCTACCCCCTTTAATCCATGTTTAACACTACAATACTGAACATGTGCTAGGCCAGCTCTTGGCCCAGGGGATACAAAGACAACTAAAACCCGGTCTACCTTTGATAACCATGCATGCTAATGGAAAACCCAATAAGAAATTACCTATTTATAAAAGGTAAGATATAAATGAAGTACATAGACAGTAAAGCAGAGAAGGAATTCTGACTCCGGAACCAGAGCTCTATAGAGAGAAAATGATAGCAGACTCAGGACTCAGCAGGGACCAACGGCACACTGGGAAGAAAAGGGAGAGGATAGCCTTCAGGAAGAGCAGCCTGAGGAATAAATGAGGCCCAGTATAAAAGAGAATGGTCTATGGCTGTAACTCAATCTTTTATTGTGCTCTAAAATACCTTAGAGATCTCATACAATCTCACCCAAAACAGAGGCTCATTACTTCAGGGATCCTTCTGGGTTGCAAAAATGTATGCAGAGCAGCAGCTGGCAATGCATGTGAGGGGAGAAAAGGGGGGATATTTTTTGAAAAATATCCAAATATCCCAGAAGTTTTTGAAAAATACCAAGATATCCTCAAAGTTAAACACGATTCTTCCCCTAGGCTCACTGCTACCCTAATCTGGAAATCTCGTCACACGCGCCTGTGTGTGTGTATGTGTGTGCCTTTTCAGTCAAGGGAAAAGCTACAGAGGACTGACTTATCACACAGAAAATGTTGAGATACTCAGACCTTCTCATTAGGTCAGCAGTCTTCAAACTGGGGTATATGTACTACCAGCACACAACTTGTCCAAAGTGGACACAATTCCAGAGAGCGCTTAAGGGAATCACTTCTAAATTTCCACCTACTCTAAACAGTTTTTCCTTCAACTGATCCTCTTGAGAACATGCTGGAGATCAAAGTATAAAGTCTTCTCTAACAGCCCTTCCTCTGCTTGCACAAGAGACATACCTCACGTTTCCTGAACCCAACAATCTTGTATTGACTCAACCATACATATCTCCAGAATATCCAACAGTGGGTGTTCAAAACACTGCTATATGTAGAACTCCATTGATAGAAAACAAATTTATTTCTACATGTCACAAAGTTTCCAATCTTTGCTTTCAACAAAATTTATGAAGGATCTAATTGAAATGACACCTGGAAAACCATTCAAAATAATTTTTTAATATGGTATTATATGTCTGTGTTCTAAGACTTGGAAAACATCAAAGAATTGAGAGGCCCTGCTATGACAAAACTCCTTGGGCATTCATTTACTTACATGAGCAAGTATATACTCAGACTTACTAAAATATAAATTATGAAAGAATTGGTGCAGAATCTGATTTTAGTGTAGCAATAAGTAATATTCACCAAAGGACAGATGAGCTAGTTAAAACCAATATTTAAATCCCTACCTACCTCATTAAGATGTGCATGCAAAACATCATTTTACTTTTATATTACTTTATAAAAAATTAGCATACCTATGTTGCTCTGATCAAATACTATAGTAACTGAGGTAACTCAATACAGAATAATTTTAAAGGAAAATTTAGAAGCTTTTGATCAAAGAATTTTTAAAAGTTAATTTCTATTCATGCAATTATTTCTTATTCAGAAAAATGGGCTTTTAAGCATAAACATGTTATATCAAGATAAAATTACTTGAAAGTGAAGATGGCAAAAGTGGTTGGCACAAGATGACTGTCTAAACTCCTGCACCAATAGACTTGACCAAACCCTAGCATGGTTTCTGGAAGTTTACAGTTATGTCCCAAGAATGGCTCCACGTGCCTTTAGAATGTCTAATGGCAAAGTTAAAAGCTGCCAGTAGAATTCCTGTTCTGGTTGGGAACCTGTGATTAGCCACTAAGCCCCTAAACTCTCTCTCTGAGCAGTTACTTAGAAACCATACAATTATAATCCTCTTCCCACACCTTTCGCAATGCAGTTCCTTGAGGAAAAGGCAGCTTCTCTTGAGACAGCTCTCACTCACTGGTAGTCCCTATAGGAGGGGAGGGGCTGACCCTGGTCCCACTGCAACCTGCACAGCTACCCCTGTCATACAAGTTTGCTTCCAATGAACAAACCCAGATGGTCCAATCACACGGGTCTCCTCCCCCAACACCTTTCAGTACCTCTCCTTCAGCACAGCCCATCATTTTAAAACTCTCCTGACTGTTAGGGCAAAACTGGACTCTATGCTTCACTTTTCTTTCTCAGTAGTTAGCTATGACTAAATAAGACCCATCTTTACCTCTTTTACCCATGTGCTAGTCTTATTTCTCCTCAAAAAACAGTAGAAACAATTTGAAAAAAAAAATGAAAGATGCATTCTTTCTGACTGCTGAAGATGTGTGTCTTTGTTTATAAAGGAAAAGTAAGCTACCCAAATTATTGTTCTATAGCCTACTCTGGATACACAGTTACATAACAGTTTTAATTATCAATCAATATATAAAATATGCTGACACTTATGCCCTCCTTTGTAATCACTTCTAGTAAGGGTAAAAATGTAAGACAGCAAGCATGTGAGAAGATAACTGAGTTATCATCTTATAAGATCTCTTAGATACTTGAAACTCAGGGTTAGGGTCACTGTTCTAGAGCCCCATTCCCCTAACATGTAACTTTTTAAGCACCTGTGTCAAATTAACTAAGCCTGATTTCAAAAAAATCCATTCCTGAACAGACTGAGTGTTCTGTGTGGGTGAGAAAGACAGAGGCATTAGTAGAAAGAATCCCTGCATTTCCTTTGAGCTTTCCCTGGACAACTTTAGAGGCAATGAAAGTGTGTGATCCATTCTAAGCGCTCCAAATGACTCAACTAATTCACCCAGGATTGGTAAAAGTGGGGAGATGAATGCAAGTGGTTCCCAGGACTTAAGGAAAAGGAACAGCCAGGAAGTCACTACAAAAATCTAGACAGTGGGGCTGAAGGAAGAAGACAGTTTGGACTTAGTTACTCTTCTGTTGTTGTGACAAAATATCATGACCAAGGGAACTTACAGAAGGAAGAACTGATCTGGCTTACGGATTCAGAGGAAGAGACCATGATGGGGATGGGGAGGCACGGAGACAAGAAGTTCCTGGACCAGAAAGTCAAGCGACCACGTCTTCAAGCAGGCACAGGAAGCAGAGCGAAACTAGAAATCCAGAAAGGCTTAAGAACTCTCAAAGCCAGCCCCCAGTGACATGCTTCTTCCAGTATGGCCATGCATCCTAAAGCTTTGTTCCAGGATCCTCCCAAAACAGCACCACAAACTGGGGACCAAGTGTCTAAATACCTGGAACCTATGGGGGATACTCATTCTAAACCCCACATACTTTAAATGGCATATGCAAGAGTACAAGGGTACCTTCTGCTATCTGCTGGGGGGATTTCTTCTTATGCATGCAGTCAGATGCATTAGTTGAGTCAGCAGCTTCAAGTATTTTTGCTCAAGAACCAGAAGATTATATATCAAAACTCAATTAGAGCACACATATATTAAGAAATAATGTGTATATTAAAAGTAACAGTTTCACGAAATACACTCTTACTAAGGTGAGATGTATTCTGTTAACTCTTGTTCTAATCTCCAACTAGTGTTCTTTTCTATTTTTGTTTCAGTGCTGACTACAATGCTCTAAAGTGATTACAGGATTCATTGATGCAAAACACCTGTAAATCAGCTCCAATGAGAGAATACTTTTAAGAGCCAGCAAACCTGGGGCTCCAAGAGAGCATCAAATCCTCTCATCTTTCTTTAACTGACTTGATAACTTTCTGCTCTGCTACTGGTCAAGCACATCTCTGCTACCACATATTACCTGTGGCTTTAGCCACATAATGCAAGGTCATGTGTGCAGGCTGTGCTATCTCTGGGCTTAGTACTGCATATGAAGCACTAATTCAAATTACATACATATATGTATATATAATGAAACAGTGAGATTGCAACTAAAATTAAACCAAACATTTGTTTAAATGGCAAATCAAATATTCAAACATAAAACCACAGATGCCTGTTTTATCACATTCCTTTGTACACTTAAAAGTCATCATGACAATTGTGCTCTTTCCCCTATCAACTACTTATATAACAGACATAATTACAAGACACAGAGGCCATTTTATCTTTGCCCTTTGCCTTGTACAGTAATCACAGAACTGGATTGTTCAGCAAAGTGTAAATGGCCCTCTTCTTTTTTCTTGATCACTTTCAGCAATATTATTCACTGATATAACCCCTAAATTTCCCAACAGTCTGAAGGTCATCTTTAGGGGCTAGAGGAATGTTACAAATGAGGTAAACGTGACTACAATCAGTAATAAATGCTGCTTTCTATTTTATTTATTTACTCCTGTTTTCCATTTCTGTTGCTCACATCACAGTATCTGCTTAAATAGCTCTATCACATGTATGTATATGAAACATACACAAATTCTATGACTGAGGACATTTAAAATAGATATACTATGCTTACTTCAAAACCAAGTACAAACATGAAAATCAGGATCATATCCAAAATTAAAGTTACTTTCAATCATTACAAAACAATCTAATTGCTAGATTTTTTTTAAATTAAGCTTAAATTTAAATACTTTTTTTTTTTTTTTACTTAACAGGTAGAAGAAAAACAGTGAACTGACAATACTGAACCTGTTCGCACCCCCAACTTCTCCATACACTGTCTTACTTAACCTCCCGATTACTCCTGACGGTGTCTCAGATGTTTTACTAGCTCCTCGTACATCTGCTCCACCCCATATCCACACAGGCGCCCCTCATAAATTGTCCCTGAAGCCTGTGTAGAGCTGATTCAGTGCTATTTCGAAGTTTGGTCAGATTATTCGGTGTCACTGTTAACTTTTGCTGACATAGATTAGTTCAGGTAATCCAGACTTGAGCTAATTAGCACCCAACAAACCAAGTGCATTAGTCAGCACAGAATGAGAACTGCCTGTTTGGTACTTGGGGGAATGGGAGCTCTCACTCTGTTTGGACATGAATTAGAAAGCAATATAGGCCCTGTTATGGCTAGGCAGCATCCTGCAAAGAGCCTTATGATTAAATTAATGTCATAGATAGCAAGACACATCAAAGGCATGGAAAGAAACAGGTTCACTGACATCACACACTACTGAAATAGCCAGCTATGAAGTCAGTCTCATGTCTGAGTCACATGAGCCTGTAAATTTTCTGGTCAGTTAAGGGTCATTTTAAATAGAGGAATTTTATTTGTGTCTAAAAACATTCTAAAATTGATCCATATTTATACAGTAGAGATTACACTCTATTATATACAGAGGAGAAATTTTGAAGAACTTTTCCAAGGGCAAAACTGAATGGAAACTCAGGAAAGTGCTTATTTACACTACTATGCTATCAAGAGATCCATCAAGACTCAGTTCAGTTCATCATACTGAGAGGCTGCAATGTTAAATATGAAACATACTAGTCTTCCCTGGGTTCAGGTAGATTTAAAATGCTTTGCTCTGTCCTAATGAGAATTCATAAAACCTGGCCATTAAAGGGCATCAATCCCTTAGGCTTTTACAAATAAAGATGGCAAAAAAATGCCTCATCAGGTAAACTCGACATAAAACAGCCATATTAAGATGAAGGAACTTTGTTGGGTGATTCAGAAAAGAAAATATTAGCTAATACGTGCAAGTTCCCCAAAGGCAGCTATTGAAATACAACACAGAGCCACATAGATAAGCGCATAGCTATAGTAAGCGATCGCAGATGCTGAGACCTTCCCCTGGCCTGTCACCCCTATTCCATCAAACGTGGTGACAGCCTTCATATTGGCTGTGTCCTGGTCTCATGGCTAGTCCCTTCTGTTTCTTTCTTCAATCGCCAACATGATCTTTCTAAAGTAAACATCTAACAATGCCAATACCTGCCTCAAGACTCACATCTAGTGGACCCCTTTCCAGGATGCAGTCTAAGTGCTTCAGCTAGGTTTACTCCTCTCGTTAGCCTCAGCCCCTTACTTCCATGTATACCATAATAATCACAGTCAGCAGAAATCATTCCATCATCCCATGTTGAATCTGTCTAGAATATCCCTTCCCTTACGGTTTCTTCTGCTATGGTGCTCAGGACAAACATGCTGTGGACAGACGTGGGTACAATGCCCTCTTCTACAATGGGCCTTTCCTGGCTATTATATCTCTGGCCCTACTGACTCAGTGATTAACCATTTCTACTTTTCTGACGGCACAATTTTCATCAATGTATTTGACATCTTCATCTATGAAGCTCTCCTCTGACCACTAAATAGTTAAGGAAAAGTGATACCCTGAGAACTACGGTTACAAGGAATCTTCCCATAGGGGCCCAAACATGACAAAACAGCTAGAATTGTCTGAAAGAAGAAAGCAGGGCTTTGTACTACGAATTCCCTCACTGAACAGGACAAAGGATGTATTTGCAAAACAGTAATTAGGAGATAAATCTATACATTTGAAAGATTTAAATGGCAGGAAGGAAACTTATAGGATGAACAAAGAAGGAGGAGCAAGAGGCCCACATCACTAACAATTTACCGTCGAGAGAAGTACATTTTGGGAGGGAATTATTGGCAGACTCCTTGTTCCCCAATGCTTCCTTAATCTTAAATATGTTTTAATACTGGCTCTACATTATTCTAAAATGGGTTAGTTATTCGTCTGTCCTTTCCAGGATTCATACCCCTATGAATTTAGAGCCCCCAAATTTCACGGGAAGGGAGATGCAACTCCTTCCCAGTTTATTAATGAAAAGATCTCTGAGGGTCATAGAAACACCACCAGCTCAACATCCCACCCTGGCTCCTCCTCAGGAGCAGGAGGATTATATCACTTATGACTGACTGTATGATGTACACAGTTTTCTAGTCAATTTTTCAATTTCTTAATAAATTATTACCTTAGTCACTTTGAAATAATTTTTCAGGCAAAAACAGAATGAGTTTTCAGCTTTTTGGTCAGTCTAGTAAATATGATCAACCCAGATGGAGTTTTGCAACCAAACACTCAGGGAAAGGAAGGAACACAGAGCAAGATCTTGGGGTAGGCATGTATGTGAATCCTTTTCGTCACTTTTATCCCAGAAAACGCTGGGGCAGCCAGGTAACTTTTTTCAGACTTAATTTCCATATCTGTTAAGATGGCAGTGAAATGATTTACAGGGATGCTCTGCCAACAATTCACAGTATTATCCGATATTCTCTCCCAGCTCCACCATTTGGGTACAGTCTGGATGGCTAAAGCAGACGCTCCTTGTTCTTAAGCAGTGACACTCACAAAATCTGAAGGCCAGTACTGATCAAGATGCAGAATGAATGCTACCCCCATAATTCCCTTTTGAGGTAGGAGCCATAAGCAGCGAGCATATAACAAACTGGTTACCTGTTCAGCAACAAAATTCCTTCCCAATGTGACCATGGATGATGATGAGATCAGGGACTGGAATGTGGCAAAGGGCCACCATCCAGAGACCAAACCATTTGATCTATAAAGTATCTGGCCACATGGATCTGTCCTAAAGAACTCAAATGGCTCTTCTTGGGAAATGTGAATTTGATCCTGGGTGGAGAGGGGAGCAGAATGAGCAGGTTCTGTAATGGCTTTCCTTCACTGCCACCCTCAGTGAAGACAATGATAGTCAGTATAAATGTCCCATTAGCTGAATAACTGGATTGCTGGGCTTTCTTATAGCTGAAGGACGCTGGTGGTTTTGCCTTAGGAAAGATGAAAGTATGACTGACCTTTCCTCAAGTTCGGACCTAGCACCTGCTGTTAAATCCCCCACAATGTTGGCAGTATCATTTTCTGCTGTGTAGACATCTAGAAGGAGGATCCATGCAGTACTAGAAGACCAGAGGCTGACTCTCAGGTGCTGTCAAGGATACAAAGACTTTTAACAGGTAGTCTGCTCCAGAAACCATCATTGTAGAGTCCTGTTTCTGATAACTCCTCTCCAGCAGCTCTACTAGCCTCAGCAGCAATATTGCTCTCAGTCACATTATTTAAACTAAGGGAGTGAAAAAGGGAGAAACTAAATGAGTTTGTAAGACAGTCTATATTTGTATAAATCACATGTTCAGAATAAGATATCAGAATATACAACAGACTTAGGTCATACCTAGGCTCAATACATGTCCTGGGAAAAGTCCCTTAACTTCTGTGAGCCTAAATTTCTAGGTCTATAGAAATTAAGGGGATCTACCCAGCATAGTTAATAAAAGGGTCTATGAAATAAGGTGTGTAAAGGATCTTTGCATCCAAGACATTCAAATTTTACCTCTCTTCTTCATCTTTAAATTGCCTTTTCCTTACTCCTTTACTATCTATAAGCATGCACTTAATGCCTGCTTCTTCTGCATACCACATTTACTTTGCCCTTTGAGGCTGCTCCATAATGGCCCATTTCAGAAAAAAAAAAAATTTCAGCTTTCCAAGGGTGAGAGTTTTTTAGCTAGGCTTGGTGATACAGATCAGTAATCTCAGAAATCTTAGCTACCTTTTTTGTGGCTGAGGCAGAAGGTTGCATATACAGTTCAGTGGTGGAGAACTTGCCTACTGTGTACAAACAAGGCCCTGAGTTCAAGCCCTGCTACTAGAAAAAAAGAGCTTTGCATGTATTATAAAGCATTTAGCTATTTTCTGGACTTTAGCTACATGTTTTTTTTTTAAGCTACAATAACTCTCTTTCTCTTCGGAGTTCCTATAGCAGGATCATGTTTCTCATGACATCAGAATATTTAGGTTTGAAAAGAGAATCAAATACTGCTTATTAAAGGATAGGCAGTCACCCTCCAATAATCTAACCTATAGACCAGATTTGCTTAACAATCACCCTTGCAACTCATTGTTCATTTTAATACTGCCTTGTATTCTGCACTGTTTCTGTGAGTAGCCTGTTTTATGTTCCTAGACTATGTCTGACAGCAAGGGTATCTCAAGTTTCATTTAAGTTTTCTACATGAGGGTAGAACAGAACCAAGTAACAGCAAAAATACTAGCAGCAGCATTAATTTAAACAATGAAGTAAAACAGCAGCAACCAAACAGTAGCAAACATTTGCTTTCATATTTACCCCTGCCCACCCATTATTCAAATCACTACACCCTTAGCACCAAGCAATTTAGGTAAGGGACCCAATATATATATACTTCATATTCTAGAAACATGTAGATTGAAAAGCAAAAATTTTAACATTTTAGTGAACAAATGAATCTGTAAATAAGAATAAAATAGGCACTTGTCAGGGATAGAGCAGTAGAGGAGGATCTTAGCTAACAGCAATTCCATCTTCATAGCTACTCAGAAAGGCATTCTGGATTATTGATGTTTTCCCTCACATCAAATCCGTCACCGAATCCCTTCAGCTCTATCAAAATGTGACTGCTCCTGACCATTTCCACTTCTACCACTCCAATCCAAACTGACTTAATTTTTACAACAGTTACCCTTTATCCAAGGTTTCCCCTTCTGTCATTTCAGTTACATGTGAACCATGATCTAAAAATTTTAGATGGAAAATTCCAGAAATAATAAGTGTTAAATATATTTTTATAAAATACTTCTCTAATTGTTCTACTTTAGTATCAGTTGTTGCTAATCACTTGCTTTGTCTAGTTTATACATTAAACTATTATAGGCATGCATACACATGAAAATAACAGCGTTACACATGGGTCAGTACAATCTGAAGTTACAAGCATCTTCTGATAGTTTTACAATGTTCCCTCTATAGATAAAGTACTACTGTACTTATGTAACTGCAATGGCTTCCTAGGTGGTTTAATTGGTTCTGCTGTTGCCTCCTATATTTCTAACATAAACAGCAGAGAGTCAGCTAGAACATCAGTTCAGACCAACTCTTCAGTGGCTTCTCATTCATACAAGCATTCAATCAGGTACTATTTCATACTTCTTTGACCTACCTGGTCCTCCATCACCTTCTCTCTCATTCCACATGAACACATTGGGCTCCTTTTTCTCAAACGATCCCGGCATGCTCCTGGCTAGAGACTATACTTATCCCATCTTCTTTTTGTTCTCTAAACCTTATTGCTGTCGTACTTCCCCAAGGTCTTTGCTCAAATGGTAGTCTCTCAGTGAAACCTTATTTGAAACTACAGCAGTTCTGCTGCCCTGCATTCCTGAATCTTTCCCCAGTTTATTCTGTTATATCTATTATCATTTCATGTGTCTGGATGTAATCATCATTTTGTTTTTGTCTACTTTAGTTTCTATCTCTCCCTAGTATAGATTTCCTAATACTGGAGATTTTTATCTGTTCTGTTCAGTGCTATATACTAAGCATTGAGAATAATTCCTAATATGTGGTAGATATATTATTATTACATAACAAATTATCCAAATTTGAAAGCTTAACATGCATATAACCTAACAGTTTCTGTAAATCATGAGTCTGAGAATGGCTTAAATAAATGGCTTTGGATTAAAGGGTTTCCCAAGGATACAAT
This sequence comes from Eospalax fontanierii, assembly GCA_035773235.1. NCBI lineage: Eukaryota > Metazoa > Chordata > Mammalia > Rodentia > Spalacidae > Eospalax > Eospalax fontanierii. The sequence continues at coordinate 47,104,607 of CM069529.1, read as the reverse complement.
AAAATTCCTGGCCAGGACTGTGGTACCATCTGCTGATTTGCTTGGGAAAGAAGAAAGAAACCTAATCCTGTGCTTATTCCTATGATTGCTACCTAGCATCCCTGCTCCCTGGTCATGGGGCGTCTTTACTGAGCTGCTCTAAACAAGGCAGACGGATTCCTCAGGGTGAGCAGCCCAAGAGTATGTGAGAGATTAGCTCAAGCAGAAGCCCTAGGATCTGTGTAAACTAATTTTTGAATGGCATCCCATCAATGCTGCTCTATTTGTCTGAGAAACATCAACAAGTCAAGCCCATTTTCTAGAAGTGGAAATTACACAGAGCTTAAGTACTAGTGAGTAATGATCACAGAGAGCCATCTTAGAAGCTGGCTATATTATACTCAGCAAATCTTTCCTCAGGCCTAGGGATATAGTTGAATGGTTTCAGAGTTCACCCAGCATGCACAAGACCCTGAATTCAAGCCACTGTACTGATAAATAAATGACCAAAATAAATAATTTGTTGAATGAATCAACAAATGAACCAACAATACACCGTGAAAAGAGCAAACATTAAGCCAAATGGAAAATTTTCTAAAAATTTTTTTTTATTTTAAAGTAGTGGAAAAGGGTTAAAACCAACTTCTGATAGGTAATGTCATGTCAAACCTGTTATAGGAGAGCCTTTCTGATTCAGTTTTGAAAAAGAATGTCCTTTTCCTCAGGGATGTTTACATTTATTTGAGATTTAATTATGCGCCAATGAGATGGCTCAGTAGGTAAAGGCTTGTCACCAAGCCTGATGACCTCAATTCAATCCTAGAGCAAATATGATGGAGAGAACTGACTCCTGCAAGTCGCTATCTGAACATGCACTACGGTATACATGCATGTGTATACACACAAAGTAAAAAAAGTAAATTCTAGGTTTGAAGAAGTAACTCAGTGGTTAAGAGCACTGGTTGTTCTTCCAGGGGACCTGCATCTGGTTCCCAAAACCCATTTGGCAGTTTAAAGCTCTTTATTTCTCCAGTTCCAGGGGATTCAACACTGTCTTCTGGCTTTTGCAGCTATTGCGTTAACACTTACACCTATGTAGGGAAAACACTCAAGGAATAAAATAAAAATTTAAAAAAGGGCTGAGCATGGTAGGCTGAGTATTTGGGAGGCAGAGGCAGGTAGATCTCTGTGAGATCAAGGCTAGCCTGGACTACACAGTGAGTTCCAGGCCAGTTGGGGCTACTGGGAGACCCTGTCTCAAAATCAAAACCAAAACCAAACAAAAGTGAATTCTTTTTCATTATACCATGCCTTAAAGATTATATTCTCCATCCCTCAAAAATTCCTCTTGCTCATGTTTTGTGTCTCTGACAGTCACAGCAGGAAGACAATTCCTTTTTAGATATGTTCTTTTATGCTTATCTCCTAAACTGGTGGTTGCTTGTACTTTTGTCCAGATAGATAGGATATGTTGATTGAACTAAATTCTTTCCCTAAGTGACAGAACAGAGTAGTCCCATAAAAGCAGAAGCATTCAAGTACAAGAATGAAGGGACAATGGTGATGACTAGAATATACACTTTAGCTGAAGATCAGATGACAGCAGTGTGCACTGCACATTTAAAAACTGAAGTAGTCACTCTTAGGTAGCATGTATTACATGCCTGGATATAAAGGCATTTAATAGGCATTTAATATAGAAAGTATCGTATGTCACTTTTCAGTTGCTGTGATAAGATACCATCACCAAGGCCACCCACAGAAGGAGGAGTTTATTTAGTTTACGATTCCAGGGGCATTAGTGTTGTTATGGTGGTGAGGCATGATGGCAGGAGGTGGCTGGCAGAGAAAGAAGAGTGTTCACATCTTCAAGTAGGCACAGGAAAAGAGAGCCCGACTGGAAATCCAGCAAGGATTAAGAAGTCTTCAAGTCCTCCCCAGGCAACAAGCTTCCCCCCAGCAAGACCACACCTCCTAAAACCTCCCAAAACAGCATCACTAACTGGGGACAAAATGTAGAAATACTTGGAGACTATGGGGACATCCTCCTTCAAACCACCACAGCGTTTAATAGATATTTCTTTCTTTAGCCAACAGAATACCAAAACTATGCTTCTAATAAATTACAGTTTATTTGCCTTGTACCCGAAGATACAGCTCAATAAACTAGGAGATTCTGGAAAGCAAGAGTGTGGCAGTTCTGTGTTTAAAGTATCATTAAGAATGGCAATGGAGGGGCCTTCCAAAACACTTCCTATAAGAATCTGAAATGAACAAAATCAAAGGAATCGAACACAACCAGAGTCCAATTGGCAAAGTATGTATTTCAAGGCAAAAGAAACATGACATTAATCTTAGAACCTGATAAAAAACTTTCCAACACTTCTATAGTTGGGTTCAGTATCACTATAATAACCATCACCACACACTTCTCTATGTACTAATGGGAGCTTCAAGATGTAGTGGTTTTAAGACAAAGATTTTCACCAATTTGGTCTCAACTTCAATACTTTCACAAATCTATTTGTACCTGGCCTATAAATTCCATAAAACCTTATTTCATGAACAGTTATGGGTAAGTATAATTTTGGCCTCCAAAGGTGCTCACAATCTTGATCACTGAATCAAGGACTAGGGAAATGCATGGACACTTAGAGGGAAGGCCATCCTGGATCATTCTGTTGGCCCTGTCGGAGCCCTCAGGGCCTTAAAAATGGAGATCATTTACCAGCTTTGGTCAGAGACAAAAGGGGCAGTTTCCTATCTCTGAAGATGGAGAAAAGGGACCACAAGTCAAGGACAGAGGGCAGTGTTTAGACCCCAGAAAAGTCAAAGAAACGGATTTTCTCCACAGAGCCTCCAAAAAGTAACACACCTCACGTACAGTCCGATGTTAGCCCCACAAAAGCTTTAGCCTTATAGCCAAGTTATGCTAGTATAAGACAATAGATTTATGATGCTTACGCCAATAAGTATCTTTTTTAAAAGGAGGAACACATATAAAATAAATTGAATCAAGGATATGATTAGAATTGGAACACAAGTTGATTATGTGCAAAATAAGGAAGCGGGGATGGAAACTCTAGGGGCACACGGCATTTTCACTCTAGTAAAGGGTCGCCAACAATCAGGAGGCACTGTTTGTTGTTGTTGTTATAGACTCCACACAAAAAGAATCACAAATAAGGTACCCACTGAATAGGTTGCCTCTAAAACCTATAGATTCCTGCCTAAGGAAAGACAGATGATCACCTCCTGAAGGAAGTCCTCTAATGTTTGAGCAGGTAAGAAGATTAAAAACGGAATTCCGGCCCAGCTACCAACTTTATTTCTTATCTTAAAGAAATTACCTAATCTCTAACTTTTTTAACCTTTAGCTTCCTTCTCAATGGAGATTATACCGATGTTGAAAGTCAATGTTTCCTGGAGATCAGGTGAAGTGTTAAACCAGTGCCTGGTATATTATAAGTGCACAATGAATGGTAGCTATTGCTTGGACATTACATTGCACTTATTCTGTTTTCTGTAGAGGACAGATAAACTCTTGGGTCTTATAATTTAATATCAGTTTGACACGTCTTTGGATGTGTGGGAAGTAGTTTTTTTTCTTTCTCCAGAGTTTCTACTTTGGTCCTTAAATCAGGTGGTTTCCCTCACTGGTCCAGAGAAGACAAATGCTTCAATCTTTATCCTCCAACCTCTCAGGAGAGAAGTAAGACCTGGAAGTAACATGGGATGAAGGAACTGATGACTCATTGTTACACAGTCCTCTCCATTTCCTGTAGAAATCTACCTGGCTGCCATAAGAATGCACTCTATTACTAATGTCTCTCACTTGGCAACTATGTATAGGTCAGGGCTACTACAGTTACACTCCAGGGTGTGTTCAATATGCTTAATGTGGCTACTGACCATTTGAAAATAACCAGCCCTAGTGGATTTACAGTATAAGCACATCCTGTATTTTTTAAATTGGTTAAATGGGGGATGCAATAATCTCAACATTTTATATTGATCACATGTTGGGATAATACAAAGGACAATTCTGTGTGTGTGTGTTTTTTTTTTAAATAATTACTACTAAAAATTTCAAACTCCATAAGTATCACATGATAGTACCATAGCAAAGCACTGATCAGGACGTGTTCCCTGGGGCCTGTGAATTGGAAGGAGGTAAACTTTCAACACAGCATTTGTGAGCTACAGGTCTGCCTGTGTGTCTGGCAGGGTGAGGTGAAGACCTAGTGCAGATGTAGGATGTAGAGGGCTAATAGAAACAAGTCACATTCTCCTCTCCAATTCTACTATTAATAATGCTGAAATTTTGATTCATGTATACCTGACTTCTCTGATTGTAGCGTGAAAAAAGATTAGATGCTTTTTATTGGTCTTCACCATGATATGAGACTATGTCTTCTCCCTAGGAAATGGCACAACTGCAAAAGTCATGTCAATGAGCAGCATGAAGCACAGACAGTGGTTCTTTCCTAAGCTCTTATGTCACAGGTTTCAGAAGCACTTGCACTCAATTTCAATTGAGAAATTACAGGAAGGGTGCTTCTTGCTCAAACAAATGTGGGCCTCAGCACAAATTTCCTGCATATGCAGGTATCACAGCCAGGGGTATTCCACAACAAAAAGACAGGAGTGGCCACTATGGCACTTGAGAGGAGCAAGTGAGAAACAGGAAGGAACAGTGGCCCAAGAGAGCTACATGCAAAACAAGTCACTCTCAGAGAGGACATGGTAGATTTTCTTTCTTCTTAGAGAATATATGCAACAGTTAACCTCTACATGTGGAATTTTCCAACGAATCTGATATCCTAATACAGCTAAACCATGTAAGATTTTCCTGGCCTGTTCGTCCCCTCATATCACAGAACCACTTCTATGGGTTCACTAACATGCATTTGTGTTGGACTAAGAAAAGGATTATAGGAGCCTTGTTTCTGAACTAGTGATTTGGTTGTTTTCTAATTGCATGGAGTTGATGCTGATACATTCTTTTCTCTCCTTTGAGAATGGGGGGGGACACAGCGAGAGAGAGAGAGAGAGAGAGAGAGAGAGAGAGGAAGAGGAAGAGGAAGAGGGAGAGCGAGAAGACAGAAACCCTGAGGTCGATTAATTTAACTTCAGATTTGCTACAGTAACTGTCTATTCAAGTCAATTGCTAAAAGAAACCAACTCTGCCTAGATACCCAAAGCAGACCTTTCTCTGGCTAAGATCTGACAATGAGGAACAGGTGCAAATGATCCTTTGCCTTACATTTTGTTGTGCTTAGGAATTTTGGATTTTTTTATTTAATTGAAGTTTCACTAAAAGAGTAGAAGGATTTGATTTTAGCTATTTTTTTCCTGATAATTTAATAACAGGAACTACAGTTTGATGCATTTTTAAATTGCTAACCTGTAGACTTTGACATATTTTCTACTGTCACTTAGAAAACTCAATAGCAGAGCTTCTGGTGAATTTTGCTCATCACTGCAGTTGGGCAAAAGTTGAGATGGGAAACAGAAAAAATGAATTTTCCACTAAGAACTATTTGGGAACCAGAAGAATGTGCTCTTTTGACCTACTTTAGAATGATCTGGAAGCAGAGCCCAATGTATCCCACTATTGATCACTGGACAACCTCCTATAAGACTGGTAGGTAGGAGAAGTGGCAGTAGGCCAGGTCCCGACAGGTCCTCACTGCCTTCTTCCCTGCCAGTAAAAGGTCCCACAATTATCCCAGTCAACAAAGGGAACACGAAGCCTGTTCCCCACTCTAGTTTCCAGTATGAGAAGCTTTTCGCCTCAATCAACAGTAAGCCTTAGGAAGAACATGTCTTTCTTCCTCTCCACCATACTTTTCTACACAGCATGAGGAATGACTTAATCTCTCCGTCATCTAAGCACTTGTTCTTGGATTCCTAGTAGAACTGCTTTAAGGAGCACTTTTTAGCCACCCAGTTTACATGTGAGAATGAACATCCAACATAGTGTGCTGTGCTCCAGATCCAGACCACACTCTCAACTCCAGCCCTTCTGACATTTAGTATGACACTGATAGTGAATGGTAAGTGAAAGAGGGGAGGAAGTATGGTTGAGAATCACACTCAAATACTACTACACACACCCCTTCAAGAAAATTCCTTCTTCTTGACCTCATTCCCTAGCCTGAGAGGATCTGAGGATGTGGGGTTGAAAGAGCACCAACGAGGCGCTGCGTAATTCGTGCCTCTGCTCCTGTCTTACACTTCTCTCAGGAACCTTCCCATTCAGTCTGATTAGCAATAAAAGAGTGATTAACAATGTGTCTATGTGTGATGGGTAAGTTAAGGAAATCATAAAGGTTAAAAGTTAAAGAAAAATTCTGTACAGTTCATAAAGACAAAAAATGGTATACTGATGGGAACATACACACAGTCAGTTCTACATCTTCAAATGATTTGTCCTATATCTGGACAGCTGATAAGAAATTAGTCTATTTCAAGAAACTAAAAATTTAAGACCACTGCTATGTTTAGATTCCAAGGGTTTCCAAAGCTCATGTGTTGATCCCTAGTGCAGAAGTGTTCAGAGGTAGGGCCTGTGAGAAGTGACTGGATCAGGGCCTCTGACCTCATCAATGTAAGTTTTGGAGAAGAAGCCTTATTATGTGAATTCTCTTTCTGGTTCCCAGCTACCACAGAGTAAGCAACTTTGTGCTATCATATGTATGCCGCCTGCCATGATGTGCTGTGAAAATACATTAGTCTTAAAAAAAAAAAATACAGTCCAGCATTCATGGACTCAAACCTCTGAATCAAATAAGTATTAACTCTTTAAGTAAATTTTGCTAAGATACTGTCACAAGAACAAGCAACTATTTTTATGCACCTACCATGACATTTTTCATTATTCTTTCTTATAAATATTTACAAAGTTGAATTGGGGCTGGAGTGATGGAAACAGAGATTCCTTTGTGCTGTTTACAAAGCTCCCAGAATGTCAACCAAAAGGTAGGGACAGACTGTCAGAAAGAAGAGAGGAAGAGGAGAATAACAGCGTTAATTATAACTAGAAATGATGCCTGGTACTTAAGATATGAGGTTCTCAACCATTTTTTATTCCAACTCAAAAGAGACAACATGCAAGGTCCTGGATTTAATTCCTAATACAGCAAAAGCAAAAACCAGGAGACACATGTCCCCATGAGAATCAATGCTTTACAACTGAAGTGGATCAAAATGGTGGGAGCTGGAACGGAAGGCATCAGTGCGGCAGGACGCGAAGAGCAGTACCTACCCAGTTCCAGAGTGACAGCACTAGGAAAGATACTACCTCACAATGCTCAGTCCAAGATGGGACATCCATGCCACACCCCTCCCCCTCAAGGCTCAGGGATCATGAAGAAAGGAGGAGTAGAATGATTATAAGAACTAGAAGTGGTGGATAACTGCAATGAAGCAACGTTTTCCAGACACAAAAGGGCAGCTGCACATAGGAACTCATTGGTTATGACAGCATGCACAGCACCTACGCAAGCTGAACCCAAAGTCCCAACAGTGAGCTCTAGGTCTCTAGCTTTGATCAACCACCACCTATGCTGGGGCGGGCTTGCAGTGAGTAGCTACACTTTAGCTCCTGCTGTTCTAACCCTCACCCACACCCCAGTCAGGAACCCAAGAACTCAGTGGTTGACCAGTTGGACTTTGGTGATATCCTTACTTTTGTCTGATGTTGGTTCCCTAACTAGGGTGAGTAGATATTTGTTCACATCTCTCTAGGAATAGCATTTACACATTGCTCTCTGTACCTGTGATAACAATATTTGTAATTGTAGGAATGAACAAGACGGCAGCAACTCTCACCTGACTCGACCTAACAGGACCATTTTAGACAGCAGCAAACACACTTAAACACTTCTGCCCTCCTCTCACCTGCATATCCATCACTTCGAAGGTCAGGAGACTTCAGTCTCTGCCTAAATGACATACTATTATTTGGTGAATACTTTCCCCAGAATGTCTAAGAATGTTGCTAATGCAAATGTTAACTAACAACTGTTACTACAAGTGCAAAGAGACATTACTGGTATATTTACTATGGATTCAGCACAAAACGTAGGCTTTGGGAAATTCCTGTCTGAATTTTAATATCCAAATAAGTGCTGACTGCTTTGTTAGGTACCTTAGAAAAAAAGCTTACCAGTTCTTTCTAAAAATGTGGTTCTGAATTAAAAGTGGTTACATATCTGAATATTGCATACTGTGTATGAATAACACACACTTACTTTACATCTTTAGCATCCTGTACAAGCTGTAGGAACATCTGGTGTTTTGAAAATTTGAACAAATCCAGCTGTATTTCCTTTTCCAAATGTGTCCTCTAATTTGTGGGGGGTTGTGTTTCATTCTGCTTGCTCTCATGTTTTCTCTCTCTCTCTCTTTCTCTCTCGCTCTCATGTGATTTCAAACATGCAGTTTATCTAAATTTAAACTTTTCTGCTCTGACCAGAAAATGAAAGTTTGCCAATTAATAAAATGGGGGTGGGATCTTTATCATAAATAAAAATACAAAAATTTTAAAGTAGTCTATTTTATTTTTCTAATTTTTTTTTTTTTTTTTTTTTTTGAGTAAGGCAACCAGCTCTTGAAAAGAGTCTACAAAAAGAAATGTCTGGGTTTGGATTAAATCATATGCCCTAAGAGGAAGTAACACAATAATTGAGTGAACCTTTACTGAGTCAGTGTTGCATCTTTTCCTCATAAAACCATATATGAGCACAACCAACTGCGCCATACATACATATCAAATGGTCAGCAGACAACTTCAAAGTATAAATTAAGACTGGTTTAGGTGAGGAACATGTGTTATAATTTAAGACCTTGGGACTTAAAACATCAAACAGCAACTAAAACTTCAAGTGAACTCTAAAGGCCAGTATGCTTCATCATGAATAAGTAACTGTTGGAGGGTCTAATGCTGTCTGCCTCTCTATATATACTTGCATTAGCACACACCACAGTGGGCCATTCCTAGCCTCACATAAAATATTTAAAACCTCCTTCAGCTTGTGGGCAAACTAGGTGACTGTCTTGAAAGGAAGGTTCTTCCATCTTCTTGCCTCCCTTCAGCCAGTAACTCGGGTCCCAGCTCTCAAGCCATTTCCTTGGCTTCAATCTCTCTGAATGGATTGGTCCCTTCCAACACATTCCACCTTCTTGGCCCTTCTCATTTCAACTTAGCCCTACTGTGGCCACAGCCCAGGCAGTCTGCTCCTCTGTATCTGCATGCTTGGATCTCTTAGCTCCACTGTTCCTCGAGGTAGTATAGTTCAATGGCTAGAAATGGCCATGAGTAAGTCTCCTTCAGCTCAAACTATGGCTCCTTACAGCTTTGCTTTGTCTCTGAAATCACAAGGTCCTCATAGATTATTCACTTTCACGGGCCTCTGGAGGAGGCAGAGTAGATTCGTGAGGCTATATCACATAGCTGCTGAGTGACAAATTCACAGTTCAAAGGCAGGCTAATATGATTAAATACTTAAGCTTTTTTCAAGTATTATCATACAATATTTCCTTTAAAACCATTCTTACTTCCTTCTTTAAAACAATGATTGTTCCCTTTTTTGCAGCAATGACTGTATAAAATTAAATAAAAACAAGTTATTATTCAAAGTACTTAGATTATAAGAAGAAGAAATTGAAGAAGCTTCTGGTTATCCCAAACTCCAAATCTAGTGAGTTGGCTAAAACTTGAAATTCTCCAGAGATCTGAACCTTCACCTGTGCCAACTTTAAATGCATTCATTGAAATTCTCTGCACCTATCCTATAATATAACAGGATACTATTAACCACAGCAGAACACTTCTCAATAAGGTACTGGGTATACTTGTTGACTTGGAGGAGGCGGAAGGCAACAGCCATGTGTAGGAGGAGGAAACAAAGGAATTCCAAAGCCAATAGAATTTTGTAGCCATTACAGAGGCTGAGAGATTTTCCAAGAGACATGATGCTTTGGTCCCAAGCAGGGAGCACCTGACATTTACTTAGCAGAACATCTGGGTCAGAGAGCAAAAGGAGAGAGGAGCCAACTCATCTATTTTGAGTGAAGCTAAATATTGATGAAGGACTGAGAGCAGGTCTTAGAATGGAGTCAAAGGACTTAGACCTGAACCCAGAACACTGGAAAATCTAATATGCCTTCCCAAAGACAATTCTATCACCATGTCCTATACTCTGTCATAAAAGATTTTCAAGGCTAAATCACAGCCAAGATAAGGTGTTAGACTGGAATCACAGTAAAGACACTTCAAAGTAGGCAACGGGGCTCCCTTTTACCTCGATTAAAAACAAGGCTGTTATATTTATGGTGACATACCCATGAGAACTATAATGTGCAAAATGCAAATTAGAAAAAGCATTTCTGATTCTTATTTGTGTGTCTGTAACAGGAGAACATAATTCCTCAATTAAGCTTAGTAAAAAAGAAAGTTTAAATATGTGATAATTTTCACTTCAAGAAAGAAAATTCAGGGCCAGCAAGATGACTTGGTGGGAAAAAGCACCTGCTGTCAAGCCTGACAACCTGAGTTCCATCCTGGGACTCACATTGTTGGTGGAATGAGAGAACTGATTTCCACAAGCTGTTCTCTGACCTCTACAAATGTGATGAAGGGCATGCTTCCTACTTATCCCCACACAATAAATAAAAATGTGATTTTAAAAGAAGAAAGAAAAGTAGAGCTGGAGAGATGGCTCAGTACTTAATAGCACTGGCTGCTCTTGCAGGAAGACTCAGGGTTTGACCCATTACCCACATGACAGTTAACAATCATACGGAAGTCCAGTTCTAGCAGATCCCATGCCCTCTTCTGGCCTTCACAGTCACTGCACTTGTGGGTGCACTTATATACTTGAGGCAAAACACTGAGACACATACAACGATTTCAAAAAAGATGAAAATAAAACTGTCAAATATAAGACCAATTTCACTTCTTAAGCACTCAATCTACTTTGAATTATTTTTTTCCATTACCTTGGTCACAGCTTTGGGAGAAAATGTAATGGCATCCATCACAGTGATGAGGTCACCTGGGCAAAGGCGATCAAAGTACTTCAGACAGACATCATAGGCGTGAAGCCACTCAGGGGAGGACTCTGGAGCCTGTTTGATGAGGTTGGGGTCTCCAGTCCAGAATAACTTCTGCAACCAGATTGTATACAGAGAGCTAGGGAGAAGCATCTGCCCATCCCTGTTAGGGATTTTGGGAGCAAGTTTGGAAATAGATAAAATATTCTGACTTGACAGCACTGGCTCCAGTGCTTCCAGAGGATCCATGTTTTCATCTGTCAACTTCTTATAATTAAGACCTATCAGAAAGAACAGAGAAAGGAAAGAGGTGTCTCACTGAAATGGAAGCATACAGGTGCTTTCAAACACACCCACAAGTCCTCTGGGTGGCTGAAGGAAGAGCTGGTAATTTTCACTAGACGATCACAAATTCTGAGTTCTAGTTCCAGACTGAACGTATGCCATGCAATTCTGTCACTAAAATTATATGAGCCTCAGTTTCCTATTTGTATGCACAATAAGACACTGTCTCCTTGCCTCTCTCTTGCCCCACACAGCACTATGCTGACTTCTTTCAGTGTATTCAGCAAACTGCCCTATGTTCATTTGCTATTAAGCTCGTAGCTATTACATCTTGAACCTTATCACTCAGTAAACAGTTGGTAACCTAAAGCTCATTCAATATTGCCAGGAACACAAAATGAATAGAGACTTAAACAGTCTCTGTAAATTATAAGGCATCATAGAGAAATTTAAGGGGCATTAACACACATTTAATTCCATAATTACAAGCACATAGATATCATTCTAAAGATTTCTAAACTTCATCAAAGTGCAAAGGCTCCTATTTTACATGTCCCCCATGAATATTTTTAAAAGATGGGCTCTCCCTATGTGAAATTCTGACAAAATGCCTGGGGTCTATGAATAAGTGCCCCAATCATGCCATCTCTACATACAAAAAATGATAAATTAGAGTGGGGAAAACCAGTGGAGCAGTGAACCAAGATGGGCTTTTAGGAGCAGGTCTATTGAAAGTCACAGTGCACTTTAATAGGTTTCTCACTATTTCTGATGTTGAATTTCTTCAACTGTAAGTGAAGGAATTGGAAAGATGATAACTTAAAGTCAATTCTCTTCAAAATTCTATGGTTTTAAGTCTATGTCAATTATCATAAATGAACCGTTATGAACAGAAAAATTAATCCAGAGATTTAATTCAGAAAGAGATTTAGAAGCAGGGATATACATGTCCTACCTGAAGCAACTACTTTAAACTTCTTCAGCAGCCGAATGTGGGTTTCTGGCTTAATGGCACCTTTCTCCAAGTTCACACAGCCATAGTTTTCCAGGACAGAGAAATAATACAGTAGTCTTTCATGGTCTAGGCCAGCGATGGTGGGGTAGATATACTTGACCATGCGCTTATGAAAAGATTCAGGATCTGTCTTCAAAGTATTAAAGAGATGAAGGGCTTGGGTTCGCTTTTCAATTTCTCCAGTGGACAAACTGAAATCAAGAGCCAAAGAGTCTGGGTTAAGATTTTGTTCAGTTAATAAACAACATGATCTTTAAACCTGGGAAGAAAAGCTACTTCTTTTTAAGAAACTTGTTTATTATTATTATTATGTTTGTAAGATTTGGTGGTGGTGGGGAGGTAATGCATGCCACAGTGTACATGTGAAGTCTGAGGACAACTTTTCAAAGTTGGTGGTTTTCTCCTTTCATGAAGGGTCCTGAGGATCAAACTCAAGTCTTCCAGGATTGTGGAAAGCACTTTTATCTGCTAAGCCATTTGCTGGCCCAGAAAGGCTACTTCTAGTAGAACCTTTCTATTAGCCACAAGACCTAGGCAACTTACATAAAGAGAAAGGAACAAGAGTCAGATGTCTAACCACCCACTATATGATTTTCACATGCTACCTCAGGTAGATTCAGAGCAACCCTGAGAAATAGCAATCCCTGCAGTTTCAAGAATTCAAGCCATAGCTGTCAGCTTCCACTCTAAATTGTTTAGGACCTACCTAACCACACATGTCCCATCTACAAAACAAACAAATAAATGACTTTAAAAAAAGAAGTCAGGGGAGAAAGATGAAATTTTAAAAAATCATCTATTCAGGTATGTCTTACATTGGAGAGTATCAAACTGATACTCAATAAACCTTAGTTTTATGCCATGTTCAAACAAAATTTAAAAAGGAAAGAAATAGTTATGCTTTCAATTAAACTATCTATAGGAATGCTCCTTGAATAAAATGCATCTTAACATTTTTGTACTTATTTAAATGTCCTTTAATTTAATTTAATTTAATTAACTCAAATGTTAAATATATTTCTTTTTGTTACTTAAGGCCAATATATTGAGGCAAAAATGATTTTTAGCTTGTCTGTGGTGTGTCTGTCTAGAGACCAACAAGCACTTAATTTTAGTTTTTTTCTCCCTAGACAGAAGCCTCGGGTCTAGTGCAATCCCATGGCCGTGGACAGAGTGAGTCTCACACTCTCCAACTGCAAGGTCCCTCAAACAGTCCACTAATAAAAAAGATTCTGTTTCTAGGACTCCCATAATATCAACAAAAATATCTGGGAGACACAGGTAAGGTCTTGAAAACCTCAGAGTTAGATTTCATACCATTTGAAAGCAGCGTCTTTGTCTGAAACTCAATGTTTTGTTTACTAGAGTTGATTTTTTTTTTCTTTTTAAGAAAGTGGCAGTGGCGATACGTATAGGTTTTATTTTTATAGATAAAGTTAACATAAATTGCATTTTAAAACTTTTATGAATAATTCTCAGGATAAAAGGAACAGTCTACAATATCAAAATAACAAGTAATTAAAAAGATGGTCTTTTTACTTTTACTTCATAAGGAATCTTTTTTGCTTCCTAAGACACGATTCAAACATTTACAAAAAATAACAGAAAAAATACTTACCTCTAACATGTCCCAAGTCCATGAAAATCTCCTTGGTTCCCTCTTTTGGCAGTCAAGACATGCCGAGTCCCTTTCTACTACAGAACTGGTAACATTCCACTGCTTACTTACCCTGTCTCTCCCTCACTGGACTTTTTTTTCTTGACAGTAGGGATTATATTATATCTTCTTTAATTTCTTGAGACCAAGACCTGGCTGTGATACTAAGGAAACATTCAACACATGCCTATGAACACACTAAGTAGACAGCTGAGCACACAGAACAAACCAGGTGCCCTCTATACTTCCCTTGCTCTAGGAAGGATGGAAAATTTGTAAACTTCCACCTAGGTTTGAAAATCTAGTTGAGTTCTAAGCACTGAAAGTTAAATAATGATGCAAAACAAAAGCATGGTCAGACCAATGATTGAAAAATGTATCCCAATTAGGGCTGCTAAAAGCTATGACTTCAGAGAGGGTAAAAAACACAATAGCCCAAGACTTCATGAAAGAAGGCCTTGAGTTTGACACTGTACGAGGGAAGGAACAGTGCTATGCATGGTCAACAAATGCCTTTCATCCAGACAGAAGCAGAGGCAGAGGCAGGTAGAGCCCTATGAATTCAAGGCCAGCCTGGCCTGCACAGTGAGTTTAGACCAGCTGGGGCTACATAGGTAGATCCTGTTGGGATCCAGCTGGGGCTACATAGGTAGATCCTGTTGGGATCCAGCTGGGGCTACATAGGTAGATCCTGTTGGGATCCAGCTGGGGCTACATAGGTAGATCCTGTTGCAAAACAACAACAAAAAGATGAAACAGAAATAATGAACAAAAGTATCCAACAAATGGCAAAAAAGTACTGCAAGTACTACCTATATAAGGACGAGTGGATATAAAGAGCTGGCTGGTCAGAAAATGTTCCTGATGCCGTCCTTACTCAAAATGCATTCTCTGGAAGATACTGTATGCACACACAGTGCAGGAAAGTGACAGCAAAATTTCTCATGGTCCTTCACAACTTGCAAAATGAAGACAGATAACAATGCATCAAGAAGGTAAAACTCTGTAACCCCATTAAGATGATTCATATTGACAGAGATTTGCAGGGAGAACAGGTACAGAACAGAGGAAGGAAAAAAAAAACACAAAAAAAAACAAAACCAAGATTCATTACATTGATTACCATGCTACGAAGTTAAAAGCTGGGAAGTCACCATTTTGTAGATGAGAAACTATCATTCTGAACCATGTGGACTCAGCTATGCTTGCTCACCAAGTCATACAGCATCCTGAAGGTCAAGTATCCACACTTATAGCCACCTCAGAAACAGGCCTCCTCTTAGTACAGATAGTATCTCTGTCACAGCAGCAATATTCTAAAGAGTTCTGTCACACTTTACTCCTAACACTCCAAGACACAGAGAATCAAGACAGACTCATCTACAAAATGGACAACAACTCGCCACAGTTTCTTTAGCTCGTCCATGCTGGGCTCGATTCTGAATCTCGGCTCTCTCAGCACTGCTTTCTTCTCACCCACCTGCATATTTCTGTGCCTACAATTTATTCTGTCTCATGTGCAATTTTACCTAATTATCTTGTCAAGATAGATTCTGGGATACCTTTACTGACACGTGATAAAGACCTAAGCCTCTCTCTCCAGTAAATTACAATGTGCTGAGATCTTTTATAGATGCCAGTAATCAATAGCCCATTTTAATAGCTTCCATTGAAAGAAGCTGTTATCTTCCCTTTGGAACAAGAAATGAAATTTTTGCTTAGAAAACAATTCCAAAGAACCCACATTCAAGAGAGTCAATAAAATATCATGAAACCATTGTGGACTTTTCTTTAATCAAACTAATCGTTACACTTAAAAAATGGATTAAGTACTTTTTCCTGAACTAAGTTTTAACCATAAAGCAGCTTATATTATATATGGTACCTATTTAGCGTTCAGAGATTAACTACTGGAAGAAGCTAGCATTTGTTGTACTTAATGCATAAGGAATAACTTGCTATGACTAATCCTATGATTAAGGTGCTCTGTAATAGCTTCAAGCTGTCAGTCACCCAAATGTGATTCAAAGCAGTCATGTACTGAAAGGACTTGTAGAAGAAAACAAATCTATTTAAATAAAATGTTCTTTACTCAACCTGAAACTGAGCGATAATACAATTCTATTAGCTGATTGAAGGAATACACAGAAGAGGAGAAGGAAAGGAGGCAGAAGAAAGATGAATAGAAGAAAGAAGGCTGCCGGGAAAGGCTACAGAAAGAGACAAATAGGATAGGGACAGGGTACATGTAAACCTCACAGGCAACCTGGCAACACTTTGCCCTTGTTACTTCATTTAACATTTATAACCATGTTCTACAGAAAGATTTGCTATTTCTATTCTCTAAAGGAAGCCAAAGCTCAAGCAAAAATAATTTACCTGTTAAGAGTTAGGAAATGATCTGAAGTTGGGCTCTTTAAATTCAGCTTTGTACTCAATAAAGCAATGAAGCCCTTATCTTCATCTGGAAACTACATGTTGGGCACAGTTCAGACATAGTAACTTGACAGCATTTCCCACAAAGACTAATCCCCAAAGTATGGAGATGTATGAATCCCAATGAGCAACTACTGATGGGTGAATGGTGGCTTTAGCACTGAATATTGTGTCTACCCTCTGAAACACAGCCACTCCTGGGAAGGAGCTAAACCTTAGGTACTTAGCACAGGAATGTCCCAGCTTAAATGCCTCAGGACAAATGTACCTGCAAGCCTCCCAAGGGGTGAAAGTGTGATTACTCAAGGAAAACTTTGGTAAAACAGAATCTTACAACTTGTCAAGATCACCCAGATGGATGAAGAAAGAACTAATAATGAGCATCTGATAGTCCACTTCTTGTAACAATGCTACTCAGTGAGTTCCTTTACCAACTACATTAGAATATAAACACAGCTGTGATGTTAAAAGCTATCTGAGTACGTTTTACCTCCTTCTTAAAGACAACCCTGTTCCCTAAGTTTCTGATTTACAATACTGCATTTTTAACAATTTTTAACATGTTTTTTGTCAGAGTTATCACAGTACAAATATCGCATCAGCATGTCCTTTATCATCTAGTTCTCATAGCAGTACTGACAACTATACTGAACTGAATAATACTTGTTCAAATAACCACATGTGTCATAGTGGTTTCTAAGATGAATTTGGTAAAGCTAGGCTGATTCTAAAATCAACAAGAAACACTGAAAAAACACTCCCTATATGTCAGATATTTTAATTTATAAATCTCTTTAATTTCACTTTGCAAAATGGCTAACAGCTATTTTGTGGGGAGAAAACTGAGCTGGAAAATTAAAGAACCTTTCTACCAAGAACACTTTCAATGGGGAAAGTCACAAAGCAGGGGCTTGGGCTGGGCTTACAGGATTCAAACCTAAACCTAAACCCAAATGCATCTTCTTGCTTAGATTTGTCTCAAAGTGAGGAGGTTTTGGCTATTTAGAAAAAAAATGACCTTAAGATACCATAATGTGGAGACCGGAGAGATAGATGACTCAGCGGTTAAGAGCACTGCCTGCTCTTGCAGAGGATCTAGGTTAGGTTCCCAGCACCCACATGGCAACAAACAACCATTTGTAACTCCAGTTCCAGGGGAACCAATGCTCTTACCTGACCTCCATGGGCACTGCACAGTACAGGTACACTACATGCATGCAGGCAATATTCATACACATAAATTTATGATAATATTTTTTAAAACGACAACACGTGAGTGCTCAGCCCTAAGTGGGAAATCTGTATCACCTTCTCCAAGGCCAAAGGGACATGTAGAAAAGGGGGCAGAAAGACTGTAAGAACCAGAAGATGGGGAGAGGAGGAGTGCGATGACGTGCTCTCTGCTTCTTCTGATGGGCTAGTGCAATCATGAACATACAGCAGCAGTGGTTACCTGCTCAAAACCTACATATCCAAACAAAGTAGGCAGAGTACTAGTTAGGGAGAAGGGGGTTGGTAGTAGAGACAGGGATGAGAGAGCATAAAAGGTGAGTGTGGTCCCAATACAGTGCACTCAAAATTGTCTTAGATTTAAAAAAAATTAAATTATAACGTAGAAATGAGAATTGCAGATACAAGAAAGACAGTGCTTCTAGGTCAGTAATGGTAGGAATTAGGATTTCATTTCTCTTAGGTTTGATGGATTTACTTTTATGACCAATGCAAATCACAGCTCTGGCTGATATCTCTATTCCCTTAAGGTGAAAGAAAGATCAAATATGAACTTATAGCTCAATTTTAACAACTCTGTGAGATCTGTGATCAAAATATTTACATGCAACATTCCTACTCTGAGACATATTTTTCTTGGTCCTGTATTTTTATTTGTTTCTATTTTCAATGTTATGGCCTACTGATGAAATAAGCTAGGAGACTAATAAGAATTGGATCACTCCTTCTCCATCTACTGACCAATCTGGCACTAACTTCTCTACTGCATCAGGGGTCCTCCAGGAACGGGGAGCTGGAGAAGCAGGCTAAGACTTAGGAGTGTTTGTGGCAACATGGGCACAAGCCTCATGGTGTGAATAACAACCCTCAGACATAAAGTGTGTGTCTCATTTCAATTCAGAAAAATGCAGTTATATTGTAGTTTATTCAGCTCCACACAGGTATAACCTACTAGTACCTGTCTCTGCATCTGAGATGAAAGAATCCTCCCAGACTATGAAATTCACTGAGAAATAATATTAAAGTTTCTATGAACAGGAACTTAAAGTTCCTAATTCATCAACAAACATTAGATCTTCTGCTACTTGCCAGCCAGGAAGAAGAATGTTGGCTGTCACCTCCCAGACTAAGAAGTTCAGATTGGACGGCAAAGCACAGAGTGTTTAATAAGAAGGCACAGGTGAGAGTGGGAACAAGCCTGACACAGCAAACATTTGCCCCCACTCCGCTTAGTGCTCCCTGGCTCGCTGACACAGCAAACATTTGCCCCCACTCCGCTTAGTGCTCCCTGGCTGGCTGACACAGCAAACATTTGCTCCCACTCCTCTTAGTGCTCCTTGGCCAGCTGCACTTTGAAATATGGCCTTCCCTTTAGCTACAAGCACATTGAGAATCCTCACTCCCCACAGTCTACTCTGTAGCCAGTGCTCTTCCTCTACACGCCTTCAAAATTAAGCACTGCTCTCTAGATGTCCAAGACAGCCCTTCCCTGGCCACCCCAAGCATTTCTTTCAAGGTACCGACTGCAACTGCATTTTGGCTATTTTGGAGGGGCATGAAGGGGAGAGAGGGTGTTGTATTAGGAACAAGCTCCATGAAGGAAAAGAAGTGTCTATCTTGTCTAGCATCTGAAAGTCTGCTTAGTGTACAGTCATTAAAGAACAGCAGCAATATCAACATTTAATGAAGAAATGCAATGCTAGAAGCAGCCTCTGGTATTTCAAAAGGATGCATGGTCCAGAACTTGGAGATGAAAAATCAGAATTAACAGGGGCAGTAGCAATAAGAACACCACCACAGTACAGAAAGAGCCACCAAGTTATACAAATCCCAAGATTTGTTTTCTAAGCTTCACATCCCTGCACATTAAGACAGTGATCTCTTTAAGAAAACAGTGACTCAAGTAGATTAAGATACATGTTCAAGGCTCCACGGGCCAGTAGTTTTGAATCTTGAAAGTCATGGCCTCACACCAGGCCACACATCCATGCATAGTTACTATCATCAACAAGGTTTACCAACCTGCCTAGAGACACTCCAAAGTGAAGATTGCTAGTAACTAACTCTGCAATGAGTAAAAAGCCAGCTTTGAGCCTGGGGGTACAGTATGCTACAACAGAAGCAAGAGGTCAAGGGAGTCCATGCCTGCTGGGTAGAAACCTATGACCAAGTACAAACAATGCTCTGTGTAAAACTAGTAAGAAGAAGGGAGTGGGGAGAAGAGGAAAATATAGGGAGGAACGATGCTAAGAATTCAAGTATGAGTGGTTAGGAGAATTGTCTCTCAGAATTGAATCCCAGAAATAATTACCATTAGTTAAGGACTAGTCATGTACCACATTCAGTAGGATAAATATTTTACCATTTCATCATTTAACTTTTATTGCTCTTTCCTTACAGTTGAGGGCAATGAACTTCAGAGAAGAGAAACATCTAGTCCAAAGACTCAAAGCTAGATGTGACACACAAAGCAATCGGTCCAGTTATCTTGACTTGTGGGGTTGCCAACTGCTATGTAATGCTGCCCTCCTCTGTGCCTGTCCGTAAATGTGGCATTGCAGGTCCTACCTTCAAAATCAGCCTAGAGGATGGAGAGCACCCAATTACAGAGACATGAACTTCGTGGGAGGAGCAGAAACTTTTTAAAGGAAAAACAGTTTCTGTTGTTATGGTACTGGCTAACTTACCAGTGATATCAATTCAATGAGTAAGATAGATAGCTTTTACTGTATTAACAAGGTTGATTTCTAATAACCAGTTACAGAATCTGATTAAGCAGTAAGGCAAAGTGCTGCCTTTTAAGCAAGAAACAGTCTCCAACACCACTTGCAAATCAATATTAAGTGCATTGCCACTCACAAGTAATGATGCCAGGAGGTAATGATTTCCTGCTTTGTAATTGCTGTGCATCTGCATAATCACACTGCTATCAGGTATAATGATATGCCAGGAACAGTCTTGCATGTTGCTCAATTGCCTGATAATTTATAATATATTCAGAGACCAAGGAAGCATCCTGTTTACACAGATACAACCCTTTATGTAACATTCAATGAAAGGAAAAAGATACTTAATAAAGTGCCATAATATTTTTAAACACCAACACACCTACCATAGGAAATATTTGAACACATTATTATGCTTGAAAAATGGTGAATTTAGGGTAATATTTACCATCTATAATACTATCCCCTTGGAGCAATCTGATAAATACTAAAAATATAGATGTTAACATTTCAATGACTAATGAAAATCAAAGATGCTAAATCACAAACACATTGGGCACTTCAGTGGGATTTGACTCCACTCAACTCTCCTCCCCTTCTTGAAACACGGTGATCATAGCTTCTCTAGAGTAAGATCTCTCCATGAAACTCTACGGCCACTGCTTCCCAACAGTTAGCACTCTCCATTTTCCTCTCCTCTCCCTACTGTTCTCTGTACCTTTTGCTGTAATATGTGCAGTATGTGCATATGACTCAAATCTGTACTTCACTTTTACATCTTGCTCTCTAATATCCAACAGCCAACTTAGCCTGTCCTCTAGGTATTTAAGATGAATCATTCCCCCTTGCTTTTTCTCCATCCTGCTTGACCTTCCGAGAGTTCCCTGACTATCCGAGAGATGCTGCCATCCAGCAGGAGAACCAAATGAAAATCTGGGATGATTTTTGAGAGCTCCACTTTCATTGCCTCTATGTCTACTTCATCCTTATTAACCAGTATATAAAGTAGTAGCTATTTTAGCTTTTAAGTGTTCCTAAACCAGAGCTTCTCCTATACTCTCAAAATCATACTCCAAGCTGTGGTCACTTGCTATTCACTCTAGTTCTGCAATAGCTCCCTATCTGCTCTGACTTCCCTAATATTTTTATTCAACATAGTACCCAATATGACTTTATCAAAATGAAAATTTGGTCATATTACCTAACTTTCTACCAACCAAATGCTCGAGCAGCCTACTCTTCATAGGGAGATGTCATGAGTCCTTGCTAGGGCTTGTGTTATGGCACAGCACGGCCTGGCTCCTATGTGTCACCTCACATGCACTCCCTACTTCTGGTTTCACCCACACTGTTCCTCTGCTAGGCCCTTAGACTCATCATGTTCCTAATCAAAGGACCTTTGTACTATTATATGATCTACTTAGAAAGTCACACCCACCTCATAGTAAAGTCTAACTCAGTATTTACATCTTGGCTTGCAAAAATTTATTTTTCATTGCCATCATGAAATACCTGAGGCAGACTACTTAAAAATCTAAAAGTTTATTCAGCTGATAGAGGCTCAAGGGCCCACATCTCCTGATGGTGTTCTTGCTAGCAGAGTCCAAGTCTGCAGAGAGCATCATACAGCAAAGGAAAGGCAGCACCACATGTATGTATATCTACAGCCTCTGGTGTCTCTTCTTACAAAACTACCATATTAATAAGAGAAGTCCTATCTTGGAGATCTTATCCAATCCTAATCACCTCCCAAAGGCTATACTTCTAAACACTATAGCAGGATTAAGTTTCTGCCTTTTTTACTGCTTCCCAGTGGTATTAAAATTCAACAAATGAACTTTGAGGGTTACTCAAACCATATCCAAACCACAACACAGCACAAATGTTATGTCCTCAGGAAAAAAAAAAAAAAAAAAAACTTCTCTAACTATGCTACCCTCTAACTGGGATTTCTTACACACAGCGTATCAGCTATATTTCCATATTTACCTAGGTAATTATTCAATTATCATCTGTCTCTAAGTCCCAAGACTACCAAGATACCCACTATTATACCCTATGTGTCTAATACTGTCAAGAGATTCTCCACAGAGCTATTCAATGAACATGAATACTAGTCTAAGTGAAGGCTACTGCTGAAAAACTAAAAGTTACAGGCTACTGCTGGAGTACTCAGCTGAGAAGGAACATCGAAATTGTACAAGTTCAAGACTCTTCTACACTAGACCCTGAAAAGAAAGGCATGAATGTAAATATTCATATGAACTATACTTACCCACTGTCACTGAACAAGAACTCCAAATGGGTCATGAAGACTTCCCACTGGGAGACATTGTATCGCTGTGCCAGAGAAAGAGCAATGTCATAGACATTTTCCTCAAGGCTTCTTCAGGAGTGTCCATCAGATACAGGAAAGGAAAAGAAAAGAAACACATGACTAATCAGTGAAAAAATGCTCGAGAGGACAAACAACTGAGCTGGAGCTGCCAGCACAGTCCTCCCTAAGACAGCTCCTAGGCAAAGAAAGGTCTGCCCCATTCCCTCCCACTGTGCCGCACAGTAGGGACCCTGGACTTGTCTGCCACTGGCTCCAAGTCAAGGGTAATTCTTGCCCCAGGGGCCACCTGATCATGCTCAGAAACTTTCTAATTGACACAAATGGTGGTGGGTTTGTGCCAGCTTCTGGCAGTTTATGGTTAAGACCCGGGATGCTATAGAACATTCTACAAAGCATATGACAGTCCTCCCACAAGACAGAATAACTCAGTCAAATGTCAGCAATATTGAGATTTCTTTGTTTTTTAATTCTGGTCTAGATACTACAGCCTGTATATGATATTTGACAAACCATGCCTAGTCATTAAATTTTATTTTTAGTGTTTTCTACATTGTGCCACATATTGTGCTGTTCAGGAAATAAAAATAAAAAAGCTGTTTCTATTCATATTCTCTCTTTCTCTCTCATTCACTCCCCACCCCCCTTTACATTTTATTCAGATAGGGTCTCCCTGAAGCCCTAGCTGGCCTTGAACTCACTATGTAGACCAGGCTGGCCTCAAACACTGACATCCAGCTGCCTCTGCCTTCCAAGTGCTTGGATTAAAGACATGCACCACCATGCTAGACCCAAAAGATGTTTCTGGAACTCACAGTGTAGTAGAATATGAGAGGACATGAACTAGTTAAATATAACAGGGGCAGGTGAGCTTGTTTTTTGTTTGCTTATTTTTGTTTTTTGTTGAGGTGGTTTTTAATTTCAAACTACTGTGAGAATACGGGTGAGAGAGTAACCAATTTGAACTGAAGGATGAAGGACAAGCAAGCATTATCAAGAATATGTAGCCAAAAGGACAAAGATTCTCATAGACTTCTGAAAAATAAAGCAGAAAGGCGATCACAAGCAGGAAAGTACACATAGGTCCTCAGGCCTAAGAGACCTGTACATCCTTGTCTATAGGTGAAAAAGATCTGGTGGAAGGTATAAGCCAGGGAACAGCATCACCAGGGCTCTCAAGGGAGATAAAGAATGCCAAGAAAATGGTTCAGAACAACCACCTTAGCATCATTACAAGAAGCCCAGCTTTTAAATGCAGAGAGAGGAAGACAGAATTCTTGGTTGGCAGGGTCTGGTCAAAATCACAGAAGCAGAAATAAAATCTGTTACTATTAGCATTGCTATGGCTACATTTACTCAAGTTTAGCAAACTAAACCAGTGGTTTGGCAAGTGTTTTTTCTAGAAAAGGGCTACCAAGAAAATACTTTGGCTTTGTTGCTGTACAGTCTCTGCATCAGTCTTTGCATTCTTTTGGGACTCTTGTTTGTTTTTTATAAACCTTTAAAAATATGAAGCTGATTCTTTTCTTATGGGCTATAGAAAAAAATGTCAAAGGCTGAATAAGTGTGCTAACCCATAGAGTATATCACTGTCAACTGAAAATTTTCTTATTTATTTAGTAGTGACCCCCTCCTCCTGTCCACCATGAGATAGAATGAGGGACTCCCTCAGAGTAGGATGCATTACTGATTCATTCTTTCTGGTATGGGAGCCTGACACAGACTCATGCTGAATATGTACTCTTTTCTCTCTCTCTGTAGTGTGTGTGTGTGCACACATACGCATATTTATGTGTGAGCATTCATATGTGGACACATGCTGCATGTGTGGAGGTCAGAAGACAGTCTCAGGTGTCAGTCAGGTGCCTTTCACCTTTTGAGACGGGACATTTCATTGACCTGGATCTTTACCACATAAACCAGGCTATCTGGCCTTCAAGCTTACAGAAATCCATCTGTATTTACCTTCCATCTCACCATTGCTGAAATTATAAGAACATGCCACAACACTTAGTTTTTGATATGGTTCTTAGGTCCTCAAGCTTGCCAGGAATACTTTACCAACTGAGCTGTTTCCCAAGCCTTGTATTGATATCTTTATCACTTCATGAAGGTGGGAAGGAAAAAAATGAGTTTGTCTTCAAAGCTACACTGCCTAACTCTGAGAATATTTTAGTAAAGACATGTGACATGTGTAATGTTTTTCATGTGTAATATGTTTTCAAAACCCAAGAGGTAAGAAAAAGAATGCTGATTGTATTACATATAAGGGAAACAGTGGAAAATCAGGAGAAACTAAGTTTTGTAATTCTACCCAACAATGAAATTCCATCTCCAAATTAGAAGTGGCAAAGTCAAACCCCAGTGAAACTTTGAGACATTTTAAACAAGTCACTCAAAGACTGCTTGTATCTTTTTCTAAGCTACAGAATATAGAAAGACTCTATAACATATTTATCAGAAGCGTATATTTGTCCTTGAGAACACACTTCAAATAGCATACATTAGCTACACACTTAGAAAGTAAGAAACAAAACATTAGCAAAATATAACTAATGATATAAGGCATACTTTATCCTTATAGAATTTTATTCTGTATAATAACCCTCTTCTAAGAAATCATGAACACAGCTCCAAGGATTATAACATGCCCAAAGGAAAAGCACATTGAAATGAGAATTAGGAAACTCAGGCTTAACTCCTAGCTGTGTGACTTTGAACAATCCTTAAAATTCTGTTTCTCAGATTCTCTTCCAAAAACAAGGAAGTTGGACTATATTGCGTCTTAGGAGTATAGAGTGCCTTAGGACTTACAGTAGGTAAGAGAAATACTGAGTACTCTTATCTTTTCACCTACCATCCTAAAAGCTCCCAATTTCATAGAGTCATTTAATGTCTAGCTTGAAAGTAACCCAAGGTACTGTACGGTCCCAAGACACTGTATAGTCCTAAAGTATTCTATAGTCCTAAGACACCCAATAGTCCCTAAGGCACTCTAGAGTCCTAAGATACAAAGTAGTCCAATTTCCTTGTTTTGGGAAGAACAATCTGAGAAACACAATTTTAAGGACTGTTCAAGGTCACACAGCCAGGAGTTAAGCCTTATCCTAAAGAGTATCCATGGTCCTTCTAATAGCAAGGAAGTTCAGGCTAATATAAAATTATCAGAGAGTACCAAATGTACTTTGTCATTTTCTCAAGGATTTAAGGATGATGATGAAAAATAGCATATCAATTTCATGGATAAAGGTAAGCAAGCTGGACCTATAGGATCACATTCATAGGGACTGGCCTTTTCTGAATATACGGAAGGCAACAATAATTGAAATAAAAGCTAGGAAGATGTTGGTAAGTAAAGTTATGATGAAGTTAATTACCCTAACAAAGACCATTTTTGTTACTTTAAAGTAATGCTTCAGCACAGACCTGCGGAAATGGACAGCAGTCCCAATCTTAGTCAAAGAATTACTGACAGCTGAGTACTGCTGGGTGGAGAAGAGCAGATCTTCCTAAAGGGAGGGACTCTATTTAGACTGACTAGACCCCAGTGGAGGAAGTTGCACTGAGGGACATCTAGGGACACTAATTTGACATGAGAGGCCTTAACACAAAGGACAGAATGTATGAATTCCAGTGGGGGGGCTATGGAGGGTGCCAGTGGGGAGGGGTGTAAAGTGATTCAAATGTTCTGCATGAAATACACAAATTCAATTTTTAAAATTACCAAAAAAAAAAAAAAAAAAGCGCTATTCTTCAGGAGAAAAGAGTACCAAGTGTAGGCACAATTTAACTTTTGTTTCAAGACTACAATTCTAACTTGCATGGCTGTTGTACAGGACTGTCCCCCAATAGACAGACATCATCTTCCTAAGCTCAGTTGCACCCGCTTGCCTAAGATGATCACAATTGAGCTGTTCATACCCCACAAGGAAGGGAGGGCAGGGAAACTCATGGGACCCTACCAATTAGCCCAGCCACACCTCCCACACCTTAGCTGCACGTGGCCTGGTGAAGGGGCTAAGGGTATACAGGCTGGAGAGGCCTAGGGAAGGCTCTCTGACCATTTTAGGCAGCTATAGGAAAGCCACCATCCAT
Organism: Eospalax fontanierii; assembly: GCA_035773235.1. Classification (NCBI taxonomy): domain Eukaryota; kingdom Metazoa; phylum Chordata; class Mammalia; order Rodentia; family Spalacidae; genus Eospalax; species Eospalax fontanierii. Next base: position 47,077,788 of record CM069529.1, on the reverse strand, counting down.
GTTTGGGTGAAAACCTTCCTGTGCGACCTTGGAGGGGTATACTCCTGTAAGTAAACCCTCACTCATTGCTCTGGAAATAAGCCAAATAAACTCATTATTTCCCAGACTGCAGTTTGGCAAAATCCTACCTCAGTTTGATATTGGGACTACAGGAGGAGGGAGTGGATGTTGTTTACACTCCACAAAAGGAATTTTAGCAACAATGGCACACTAGTGCATGCTTGAGACTGGAAGGGTGTGCAGGAAGGCGTAACATGTAAGGGAGAGAAGTGAAGCCTTTGAAATGTAACAGTTACAGGTCAGCATCAAACTTACAGACTTTACCACCCACAAAACATGGGCCACTTAGCATGCTTGAGCAGCATTTTCTTAGCAAATAAAATATAAGAAAAACACTTTAGGGTTCTTACAGGGTTATCTATGAGGATGGAAGATATTAGATATTACAGAGTATCTTACATACAGCTTTGGTCCTGAGCTCAGAGTAAGCACTCAACACATTTTAAGGTGTTAAAATTTTTTCTACTTAATAACCACCATGGGTGAATATAATTTTCCCATCTTCTGGCTAGTGAATACGTCTCACCTGACCCAAGGGAATACCATACCTAGAGAGCCACTGTTTCAGTGGGGCTCTGTTTCAATGGGGCTCCCTTCTCACACAATGGCAACTGTTCTTTACTCTGTGAGGAAAGTGGACCAGGGCTGAGGAAGTCCAGGGCATGGGCACCTGATCATACAACATGGGGACTTCTGATATGACATCAGCTATATTTATGAACACATTGAAGAGGATAAATTCTAAGTACTCTGAAAAGTGAAATTCTCAGTCAAGAATTAAAGGCAATTTGATTTTTAAAGTTCCATCACAAGCATCGTACTTTCCACCCAAACCATATTCTATCCCCTTCTAACATGATCATAATTTTAGTGTTGGGCCAGCAAAGTCATGAAAACAAACAACAGTGAAAACCCAGTGCTTACTGTTTAAATATATAGGCTCAAAATTTCTGGACCTACTGAACTACATGGTGAGAAACACATATTTCTCATAGGACTGGGGAAATTGAGGGAAGGTCCTGTTGATAGCAACTACATGCAACTCTTCAAAAAGAATGTGATTAGGACTTATCCCACATTTCAAATACACCTCTCAGGAGACAAAGTGACCCCTTACTCTGCCAGACCCAGGATGGTTTCTCTCTTGTACTGATCATCAGCAGTAAACCGCTGTACATCCACACCCTTACGGAGGCCCTGGAGGAGCTGAGCCTGGGTGAAATCCAGCAGGCGCTCATTGTAGCAGTGCAGCTGCTTGGTCAGTGACACCAGGTCCTCAGGCCAGGTCTCATGTCCATGTTGAGCCACATGCCTGGTGACCATCTGGATCAGTTCTTTAGGATTAACCTGTGAGAGTCATAGAAAAGGCATATACATGTTATATCAACATGAGTACTTACACAGTGAAGAAAACAGCTCCTAGAAATCTGCAGGCCCTTCACTGACACATGTCATTTAATTACAGTCACCTAGAAGCCAATTGCAAGCTTTTACTTTGCAGACCACAGAGAAAGGACACAGAGTTGAACCGACAAACAGGCTTTCTAGACTCCTGCTGTGATCCTTTTGCCACTTTAAAAAGCTCTAAACAGTGTAGAAATTGATAGTGTAGAAATTTGCAGCTTTTTCAACTATCATAAACCTATTCCATATTTTTGTCCTAACCTCTCAATCACTTTTAATAATTGACTCAGAGAAATTTTCATCCTCATTGCCTCTGGATACATTTTTATTGTCCACTAGAAGTGTTCATTCTCAGTAAGAAAATCAAAGCTCAGTAGAGCCTACCATAAAAGGCTGGAGAATGATGGAGGAGAATAGTTTCTACAGGAATAAGTTAGAACACAAAAATAAAAACCTACCCATCTCACAAAGTTAAAGCATTTCTAGTGACGTAAGAAAGCACCCAGTAGTGTTTTACTCTTCTTGATTTGGGGATCAGAGGAATGGGGTTCTATGACTCTTGGCAGCTTCTCAAGTAACAATACAATTATTCAAACAGAACAAAACTCAGAATTCAACAGCTGACAGGACAATAGAATAGGTGATTAGCTGGCCACATTATTTATAGTAAAGTTGGTCTGACTGTCAATAAAGTAACAGCAACTCAGTCATAATTCTAGAATAACCTCGCAAAGAACATAAAACTATAACAGCATCAACTCCAGTGCACCTCATTTCTGGGAAGACATATTAAAAAAGCAAATTGGGGGAAAAAATAAAGACTCTATCCTTGGTAATCAGACCTACATTCCCAATTATGGTAAGCTGTCAGCACGTCTAACATGAAAACCCATTATTCTGAGAGACACAGGAGATTTGTTAATGTTACGTCTATACAACCAAACCTAGCCTAACAGTCTCCCTCCCTCTTCATCCTACTGTGAAACAATGTGGAGGCATGGAGAAAACAAGATTAGAGAAATCTTGAATTCCAGGAGGTAGACTTGAGTAAAAGTCAACCCTATATATTTCATATTTTTCTCAAATCTATGCAGATATTGAGTCCTACTCTCAAAAATGATACATATGCTTCTTCAATGAGAGGACTTAGCTTTGAATGATAAATTTTAGCAGAGGAAGTAACAGGACAATTCTTAATTTGTTAAGATATTTCTGTAATAGATATAATTCTTGTATGCTATCCTTTAGCTCCCATCTTCACTTCTGTTTTAGTCTCAGTTCTTTAATTAATCAACATCAACTATTCTTTTGCTAAAGATTCTGCTAAAGATTTGGTTATGCTACAGCCAGACAAATCTTATCCTCTCTTAAATTGCTTAAGAAATAAGCGCAAATATCTTGGATGTTTACAATTTTTCATCAATAGCCTTGACACTTGAAGCAGTTTACTTAGAAAATAAAGCCTTTGTTCCTGTATCCCTTAAAAAGAAAAAATATTTCTGTGCACTTATATGCCAAGTGATATACTAAGAGAATGTGCCCTGCTCTGCCAAAGATGCAATTTATTGAGAGACAATAAAGCAAGCAATGCGGGCCACAGATGGGCACGGAGTGCTACAAAAATGCAGAGGGGTGGGACTTAAAGCATCAAAGAAGTTTTCTTAGAAGAGTTAACACCTAGGCTAGCAAATCAAGTATTAGTAACAGAAAAGCCAACCAGAAACAGGAGGATACTTTCTAGTAAAAGTCAGAGGAATATGCTATAGGATCAGGTGGCTAGAACCAGATGAAAAGACTGAATAAATCAACTCTCATTATAATGATAGAGTTGTCTGGGAGTCAGCTGTGTGATAGTTAATTTGATTGTCAACAAGCATCTTGAATCACATTGGAGAAACATCTTTGAGCATGTCTGTGAGGAAATTTCTAGATTGAGTTAATTAAGGTATGAAAGACCCACCATAAATATAAGCAACACTAGGTCCCAAACTGGGTGAAAAGGAGAAAGTGAGCTAAGAACAGTACTCATTTCTCTCTGCTTCCTGACTGTGAATGCAATATAATCATTTGCCTCAGACTCCTGCTGCCATTCCTTTTCCACAATGATGGATGGTACTTTTCAAACTGTGAGTCAAAGTCAACCCTTCCTTTCCTTAAACTACTTCTGTGAGCTAATCTCCCACAGCAATAAGAAAAGTAACTAACATAACTACAAATAAACAGTGTATCTAGGGAAAAAAGGGATTTATGCTCAGCTCTTGGTGTGCCCATGGCTAATATTTTATTTCTTTTCTACCTGTTCACTGTTTTTCATCATACTCTGAACCTTCTACTATGCATGTAGCTATATCTGCAGTTATCTGGTCCACAAATGATATTTGTGGCCACCCAGCCTACCTTCACATGCCCTGCATGCTGCAAGTACACTTCCTCTCAAAAGGAATGGCTTACTCCTGAGTTCCAGAGTCTTAGTCACAAAACACCTCATTTACACTCTGTGCCCTAATACAATTTATGATACAATCCAATGGCTCCTAAATGGGGGCTCAAAGGAGAAACACAGTTATTAACTAAGTCCTCCAGGAAGTTTCAAGTACACATACAACCTTTGTATTTAAATATGGCAAAAGACTGTATTTATCTCCTTTAGCCAATTGAGAAAATGACATGGCATGATGAAACAATCAGACATGCAGAATTTAGAAGCTGGATGACTTTGTGAAAGTTGACTAAAAACTATGAGCTTGACAATCTTGTGTATAAACTAGCAGTAATAATATATGGTTTTCATGGTTGTGAGAAGCCCAAGAGAAAATAGGTAAACCGAGACCTGGTATGAAGCAATGGCTCCAGAATGAAAGGAATTGTAGAACTTGCTGAAAGACATTCTAAAAAAATCTTTCTGTAATTGTACTTCTATTGCATAATTTATTTTACATTGCCTTCTCTCACTGAATTATAACTGTGGACTACACTGGCCTCGATCTCACAGATATACACTCGCCTCTGCCCGCCTCCCCACAGTTGAGATTAAAGTAGCATGCCACCACATCCGTTGAATTATAGCTTTGGAAGGACAGAGACCATGAGTAATTCCTGAGGTCCTCTTTTCCAGAATACAACAGAATTTCCCACAAAATGAAGGTCCATGGTAAAGTGGGCACACTGACCTGGGTCTTAAGCCAGTAGTTCCAATTTATACTCCAGGTCTCCCAAGAGGTAGAGAGGCAATTTGGAATTATTTCATCTATTTCCCCACTATAAAAGAATTAAAGTAAGTACACCTCCTCAACACTTTGTTGGGAAGCACAAATAAAATAAGGCATTAAAAACAAAACAAAACAAAAACTCCTTTCTCCATTATTTTATGAAAACAAATTGTATGCAGAGCTTACTCTCAAGGAATTACAAACTGGTGATTGACAAAGAGTTATGCATAAGCAGCTCACAGGGGGCATCTGAACACATTTCATTGCAGAATCATGGGCCGGGAGTCCTGGGAACTCCAGGGAGGGAGTGATTGACTCCTTTCTTGATTCCTCTGGTATTGTTTCCTCAAAGGGCAGAAAGGTACTTCAGCACATGATCACCTTTCTAAGACTAAAATTCTACTATCATACAATAATTCAATCATTAAAGTAGAATAAATCCTTGAAAATCCCTCCAGGTGTGGAGATGAGGAAGCTCTGTATCTCTTGTATGCTTCTGCTAAATTTTAAGAACTGATTTCTTTCTTAAAAAAAAAAAAAAAAATTTAGATCAACAAATTAAATCTAATACATTCCCACACAGTTTAAACAACTTTAATCTCTTCTCCTTTCCTAAGAAACTATCTAGTCCTGCTGGACTAATTCACATTTTTTTTACATCAAATTTATTCACTTTACCTAAGAAATAGTCAAGAACAAAAATTGGATACTTAAGCCTTCAGAATGAAAAGCCTGATGCTAAGTACATGTAGGAGTCTGAGTTAATACTAACAACCTTGGAGGACAGGTGTCTCTTAAGATCATCTGATTTTAAAGATGGATAACGAGTTAAGCAACCTGTGTAAGGCTTGTAAGCTGGTAAGTGGTGAAGTAGGGGGCCGACTCCCAAGCACAATGCCAAGGAACCAAGGTATGTAGAGGAGGACTTCTCTAAGACCAGTGCATACAGTTCTGTTCCCAACACATGTAAATGACAGTTGCCATTAGAGTCCTGACAGGCTTAGAAATGATGTATTGTCTTACTGTCATTCTATATTACTATAGGTGACTTTGTTTTCACATATGAACATGTGTAAATAGAAGTGCTGGATGTATGAACTAAATGTTTGATCTGAGTTTGACTTCTCAGTCTGGAGTGCCTTCGTTAATGACACTGTTTTACAATCATGCGTAATAATGGCATCTTGCGTTCAGCTCCGCAAGTACTCCTCTTTTTGAAATTACATCTCAGTACAGTGGTGAACAGGGGCATTCTATTAACTGCTTGGTGACAGGTTTCTAAGCATTGTAAGTGTATGAATTACCCCAAATCTGTAAAATATATGGACAGACTTTTCAGTACTTAATTGATTGTGGAAAACAGAGACAACTTTTCACAAAGGTTTCTAAAAAAAGGAAAATTATTTCTGCTCCAGAAAAACCAATGAAATGGATTCAAAGGCCTGAATTGCTGGTATTTGCTCCCGAGCACCATATTTTCAATTTTTAAACTTGAAGTCATTTCTTCGATATAGAGGCTTCATAAAGATTAAATGAGACTAAGTAGAAGAGTGTGTTGTACACTCTAGCTGTCTATGTGGATTATTTCCTTATTGGTACTATTATTTTCTATCTCTTTCTCAAGGGACTTGGCCAGATATAATTACATGTTAAATTTTAGTAAAAGTTGTCCAATCACTTATCACTTTTCTCAAAATAACCCAAACCATTTCCTATTCACCCAGCATTTAACATGTGATACACACATTCACTTATATTCACAAATGCATAAAGTTTAAACCTTAAAAAGTGTTTTCCCTTGACCTTTATACCAACCCAGTGTGGGGCAGGGGGGCGGCAGGTCCTGTTTTCTAAAAGTCTGCTCTGTGCTTGACTGTAACTGGGAACAAAATCAAGCCATGTGGCCTCCCACACAGTGTCCCCACTGCTTCACAGTCTCCATGAGTGCTCCACAAGCACTCCTACTAACACACTTAAGAACTTTTGTTTAGCATATGTGCTGGATAGCTTTAGTGTCAACTCGACACACCTGGGTTGAAGGAGCTTCAACTGGGGAACTGCCTTCATTGAACTGGTCTGTGGGGTATTTTCTTGATTGCTGAGTGATGTGGGAGGGCCCAGCACACTCTGGGAGGTGCCACCCCTGGGCATGTTGTTGTGCATTGTATAAGAAAGCAGGCTGAGCATGGGCCAGGGGTGCAAGCCAGTAAGCAGTACTCCTCCAGGGCCTGTGCTCCAGCTCCTGCCTCCAGGTTCCTGCCCTGAGTTCCTTCCTTGGGCTCCCTCAGTGATAAACTGTGACCTGGGAGATGAAAGCCAAATAAACCCTTTCTTCCCCAATTTGCTATTGGGTCACAGTGTTTTGTCACAGCAACTGAAGGCACACTAGAGCAGCACACTTTCAAACTTTTAGCTCTCTTGTTCCCTCTTAAGTTGGATGACATAATTCATAACTGCAAAAGCTTTTAGCCTCTATGATGACTGCGGAGAACTTTGCAGGTAGCTTTAGAATTTCCATAACTCAGTACTCAAAGTGATATTGCAAAATATCACAGGCTATAAAACCTAACAGCATAAAAAACGGCATAAAAAATTTCAAGTGAAAAGTGTGAAGTTATTCTTCTTATCCTGACCTCTCCCCAAAAATTTTTAGCAACATAATTCTTGAAGGGGGTTAATAAGATGTCTTTGAAGAATATAGTCACATCGCTGAAAACAAGGTATACATAAATAATGACAGAATGCTAAGTGACTCAATCAGCTTGCTTACTGGTAGAAGGAGTAAATCTATTCTGATTTAACAGTCTCCATTTCTTGGTAATACTGTTTGTGAAGTTTTAAACAGGTGTTTTGTTTCCCTTTAGGGTTGTTACTTTGAGATAATTTTCTACTTAGTATTTTCAATTAGTAGCTAAAAAAATTTAGAAACAGTCTACCATAAAGTTTGAATTTCATCCCTGCTATGCTTCCTTTTCCAGGCTATAAAGCAAAAGAACAAACTTCTATTCCTAACTGATTTCATCGTCTGAAAACTTAAAGAATGCTACCAAGATCACACTTCAAAATACAGTTCTAGTAATTATAAAGGTGATATACAGCAGGAAAGAATGGAGGTAGAGTACAATATGCATGGCTTACATTTGTCTGAAATAAACTTGTATAAAAATAAATATTTGTAATTACTTCTAGACAGACATGAAAGGGGAAAAAATTGACTTTTAAATCATAATGTCATTTTCTCCACCTGAGTCTTCTGGCCATGTGTGGATTATGTCTTATACAGTAAAAAACAGCTAATTAGGACAAATGTTAGAAGAAAATTTATTTTGGATTAAGCACTAGAAAACTGCAGGCAAAGAAGGCTATTCCAAATATTTCCAAGAAAAGTTGTTCAGTTCCAAAAGCCACTGCTAGCTGGATCAAGACAGCACTTCCCTACAATGCACAAGTCTTATAGCAGAAATAGCTGACCAATTCTATCAGTCTACCTAAGTTAGCATTTCTGCAACAGTCAGCCAACAGGGAACAGAGAGAGATGTGAAAATTCTACAGAATTAGAAGCAAGCTGTACCTACAAGTGAGTGAAAGCTAAGCTTTACTGGGTGTCATTATGTGTAGGCAACAAATTGAACACACTTTGATTTCAGTCTCCAAGATGATTCATCAGGAGTTTGTCATATTTAATTCCAAACTCAGTAGTTCTATTTTATGCAGAGGAAGATGCTGAAAAGACTCAAATAATGAGCCATTAAGCAGTCAGTAGGAAACTGTGTACTTAGCATATTCAGTTCTGGTGCCTACCTGTACTTCCTTCTAATCTAAGAGGATCAGGATTCACATAAGCAAACCTCAAGCTTCAAGGTACACTAATGTCCTACTTCATAGCAGGTGACAAGATTCCTGAACTTATTTACATTCCAATTAACATTCACTGGGTAAGTACAATGAATCAGGTCCTGGAAATACAGGAAGCAATAGGACTTCTGACCTCAGACACAATCATCACATTCAGAGGACAGACATGAGCATTGTTATAACTGTAATGCCCTAAAAGAACCCTTTGCCTTGCAAGGAACAAAGAGAGACCTGAGAAAGGACAATGTTTGTGGAGGAGGCAGGGAGGGCTGTAGAAGAGGCACCTTGGCTCAGATTCATTTGTCCATCATGGAGTGAAAATATTAGGCAGAAGGGATTGCATCTATACACCCACAGATATACACAAAATGACCTTAAATTCTGAGAAAGTTAAATTCAGAGCTAGAACATAATCTTCAAAAGAGACAGTGCTGGGAAACAGGCCTGGAGGGATAGAGCAAAGCCAACCAGTTCACTGAGGATTTATCTGTCATGCACAGGAGTTACATTTCAAACCTTACAGACACAGCAGCACATGAAAATATCCTGTTGGGAATTTCCTATTAGACTTGCATGCCAGAAGGATCACTCAGGTCCAAAAAAAAAGTGACACCACTTCTTTTACAACAAAGCTAGAGTGAAGCATGCCTGAGTAACAGGCAGAGAAAGTAGGAGCTTCAGGTGACAAGATGTCACTTTCTACTGGAATAACCTGAAGCATGCCACTGCAACCCTTCGAGTGGTTTTCTACAAAGAAGAGTTATCTTCTGCAAAAGGGCTCTAAGCACCCAGCACAGCATTCACTTATACTTCTACCATCCACTGGCAGCTCCCATAAACAAATCCCTAAGCTAACTGTGACTTCTTGACACTTTCTTAGCCGCCTCAAAAGGCCCTCATCTGGCCACAGTCTGTGCACTGGTTTCAGTTCTATCCTGTTGTCTTATTCAGGCAATAATTTTACACTTTAAATTTTATATAGTAAAATTTGAAAACTAACTGAAATACCTTGTGAAAAAATACCATAGTATATATGACTGAAAATGACATTTTATGGCTCTGGGGCTGCTACTTCCTGTCCGAATGCTCTTCCTACAGGCATGCTCATCTTTGTCTTTGCTCAAGGATCATCTCAGCTGAGGCTAAGAACCCAATAAATACAGCAGACCTTGTCTTCAAATGGCCCATTATTTATGGGGTGAAATGTATAAAATCTCTAAACAGAGAGTACATGTTCTATGACAAAGCAAGCACAGGGCAAGTTCACAGCTCAGGAGTGCTATTGGGAGCATTTGAGATGAAGTAGCTAAGCAAAGAAATGCTGGTAGATCATGCTGGAAGGAGTAGAATATGCTTGAAGACAGGAGAGAGAACACTGAGGGTTGCTGGGGGAAGTATTAGTTTGTTAGGCATTCTGCAAGGTGAAGCTGAACAGAAGTCAGACCACACGGGATTACCCTTGTCCTGGAAAATCACCGTAAGATTTTAGGCAGAAAGGAGGATGATCACATCTTCAGTTAGAAAGACCATTACAGAGGCTGGAGAAGGCGGCTTAAAGGTTAAGAGTACTTGATGCTCTTGCAAAGGACCCATTTTTGGTTCTCAGCACCCATGCTGAGTGGTTTACAACCACCTAAAACTCAAGCTCCAGGAGGATGTGATGCCCTCTTTAGGCACACTCACAGGTGCACATACCCACCTACATATAAACACTAACTAAATTTTAAAAAATCATTTTAAAATAAGCAAGAGGATTCTAATATCTATATGGACAAAATACTACAGAACTGAAATTGAAGCTGAGGTGAGGCTTGAAAGGCTGTAAGAGCTATCTAAGGAAAAGACTGTGAAGACTAAATTAAACTGAGGTCGCAGAGTGACGAAACTGACACAAATAGAGAGTTGGTGACACTATTGAATAAACAATTTTTAGCATTATCTGTCTTTCTGGGAATGTTTCTGAATTTATTTGCATTTCCATGTGACAAAAAAAAATCCTGGACTCTTTCTAAATCCTCGTTTCTTCTTTCAGACCAACAGCCAACTGCTTTCTGAAGAGTTGCCAAGAGTCGACTGCAGAACTAGCTGGCTCATGACCTGCCCATGTACTATTTTAATTTACTGAAGGGCACACTTCTTGTGATTGTTAGTTCTAATTGTCAAGCTAACACAATCTAGAATCACCTCGGAAAGGAGTCTCAATGACAGACAAGTCTAGATTAGGTTGGCTTGTGGGCAAGCCTGTGGGTAATTATCTTGACTGTGCTAAGTGAGGTGAGAAGGCCAACCCACTGTGGGTGGTTCTATTCCGAAGGCCGGGATTCTGGACTGTATAAGGGTACAGACAGTAAGCTGGGCACTTACATGCATGCATGTATGAACTCACTGCTCTCTACTCTGGACTATGGATGAGGTGTGTGTAGCTGCTTCAAATTCCTGCTGCCTCAATTTCTCTAAAGATGGACTATAACCCTGAATAAATAACCAAATAAATCCTTTCTCCCTTAAGTTCCTTTTGTCAAGGTGGTTTATTTTAACAATAGGAGGAAACCAAGACAGTAGTCTCTCTAGAGCACTTGAGAGTCACCAACAACTCCCAGGCTGGACAGGCTCTGATGGCTTCCATGCTCTCAAGGCTGTAATGCTGCTTCTGGAAGCCTTACTGCTACTGGGTCCAGAAATGGAATGGTGGCAGGCCACAGGATGGACAGGTAATATCACAACCAGGAGTTTGAGGCCAAGGTAAGGCACTGTAAGGCCACTGTAAGGCAGGAGACCTTTAAGGAATACTTTCAAAGGCCAATTCAGTAAGAATACTGTGATAGGAACAAGACTAAGGAACTAATGGGCAGAGATGTAGGTGGACAGCTCTGGAAAGAAATCAACAGAAATTGGGGAGAAGGGGCAAAAATCCAAGTTAATTATTCTTCATACTACAGTGCTGTGCCCTATGTCCTTTGGTGCTGAATGATGAAGGACACACAAGTACAGTACTGGAAGTAGATGCTCACACATTCTATCCAGCATAAACAACTGCCAAGCACAGCAAACAGCAAGATGGACACACTCCACTGTTAACCCCCATTGGTCAATATTCTGCTTCATCTCCTTGAGAACTTTGTTGTTTCTTATAGAGTAAGAGCATAATGAAGAAGGATAGAGTGATAGCCAGACAGAAAAACTGGGGTTGGACTAATTTAAGTTTTCTCTTAACTTATCCTTTCAGGAATAGTACATGCTTTGGAACTTTCAAAGTTTTAGTATAGAGAAAACAGGACAAATATTAAGTTGTACTAGAATTTTCCTCCAAAATGATTAAACTAAGGATTTTTGAAAATGAAACTGAGTGTAGGCCAAAATTTAGCTCTAGAGCAAGATTTCTGGCTTTCTTCAAGTAGGATCTTCTAAAATGCAGAACAGGAATCTTTGGTTCTCTTGTCTGCAGTAACTCCGATCCATAGCTCATGTACCTCTCTAAAACAGATTCAAAGGAAGTCTCCAGCTCACTGAGGTCAGGCATTTTGATCTGCCCATGCCAAAGCTCAGTGGGAAAGGACAACACAGTTAAGAGGTTAAGAGGTGCTGCAGGTTTGTTTAGTGATAAAATACGCTGGCTGATGGAAGGCCTTTCGATCTTTTGTGTTGAGGAAAGGTAAGGCATAGAGCAATGCATACAGCATGACCTTGGTATATGGATGACGGTGATAGCTAATTTTGACTGTCAACTTGATTAAATCCAGAAATTCTTAGGAGATTGGCAAAGCATACCTATCAGTGTCTCTATGAGGGTGTTTCCAGAAGGAATTAACTGAGGAGGGCCTGCCCTGAATATAGATGGTACTATAGATTAGGGTCCTGGAATAAAGAGGGAAAAACTATAACACAGTCATACTCCCTCTTTCTCCCCGGTTCCTGGTTGTCATGAGGTGAGCTGCCTCTGCCACACACTTATGTCACCATGATATGCTACCTTGCTTCAGACCCAAAGCAATAAAGCCAACCAACCATTGACTTAAACCCCTGAAACTATGAGCCAAAATAAATCTTACCCAGGTTGTTGATGTCAGGTTAATCAAAATGACTAACACAGAAAATTGGTACCAGAAAAATGAGGTTGTTCCCATGACTCTGCCTCACCATGGTTCAGAAACCTTTGGGATTAGATTGCGGGAGGCATTTGGAAGTTTGGAGGGTACAATAACATCCTAGAACGCTGTAAGCAGAGCTTAATGGGTGATTCTAATGGGAGCTCAGATGAACATGATGCTGACAGGAATGTGGAGAGTAAAGACTATAACTCATGAGATGTTTTTAGAAGTGAAGAAGGACTTGGTGGGGAATTACACTACAGGCCATTCATACATATTACATGTTTGCCAAGACCATTTTGTCTATTGCCTCAGGATTGTGGGAGGCTCAGTTTAAAGGAAATGGACTAATAAATTTGACAAAGAAAATTCCAAGAGTACTCAGTATTCAAGCTGTAGTATGGATTTTGGTGGCTCCTTTCAGTTGGGTTTCTGGCGAGAAGTGGGACCAAGAACCAGAACAGAAAGAATGAAAAGACTTATAGTTTGCCTAATACTAAGGTTAGGTCCAAGGATGGTCTGTATGGCTGTCAAAGAGAATAGAGCCATTGAAGTCAAGTATCTTGCATCCTGGCAATAGGAAAGATGTCTTAAGGTCATTGCAGGAACTGGTGGAACCTCCTCAAGCCAAGATAGAAGGCTCAAAGATACAAAAGTTGTAATTAATTTGAAAGATTTTTGCTTTAAGAAGAAAGCTCTATGGCTCCCTTCCCACAGAAGATTACCCAGAAAAATGTTTTCCCAAGATCAGCCTTCTAGGCAATGCTAGACACATGGTCCCAGGGTGACTGGCTAGCAGCTCTAGACTGAAAAAATAGTTGGCATTAACCACATGGTGCTGCTTTTATAGGTATGAAAAACGCAACAGTTACAAGTTCATGGAAACTTCTATAGTGAATTCAAAGGAAAGCCTGAGAGGGCAGACAATGTGTAGCAGAATGAGGGTCCCTACAGGCAGTTTCTGAGGAGATCCATGAAGCTGTGAGGGTGAAGTGAAAGACACTCGGGACCCGGGAAGTTACAGAAAGCAAAGGAAAACTACTGGCAGCAAGCAGAGATCCCTGAGAGAGAACCCTTGTGGGTTACAACTGGCCAGGCTACAGGAGTAAGGCTGCTAAAGCTCCAAGGAGCTCACATCATGCCACCACCTACTTCAGATGGAAGACAGGGAGCTCTGCCGGGGTTGTGCATTACACAGTTAACTTGTTCCTTGTATTCTCATATCTTTTCCATTTGGAATGGGACTATTTACTCTTGTGCCACTGAATAGTAGAAATATTTTTTGGTTTTATTAGAGCCTACAGCTAAGCGTTGACTTGAGTCTCAGCGGGAGATTTTGACCCATGTTAAAACTGTTAGGACAATGGAGATCATGGTGCTGGACTGAAAGTATTCTGCATTACAAAGTATAAATGAGCCAGTTGGGGGCCATGGGTGGAATATTATGGTTTAAGAAGATGTTTTTGGATGTCATATTGACAAGAAGTGTACTTATTAATGATTTTTAATTATGAACTTGGTTAGTTACCTAGGAGATTAGTAAATACACCTCTGGGTATGTCTGTGAGGATTTTTTTCCAGAGAGGAATCAATGAAGAGGAAGGTACCAGTTGTGAAGGTGTGTGGTCCTATCCCATAGACAAGGGGCCTGGATGGAATGAAACAGGGCGAAGGAAAGCTCTCTCCCTCTGCTAGACAGAGGAGCTCACCAGGAGGTGAGCACCCTCTCCGCATGCCCACACCCGCGATGCAGGATGCCTGCGCCAGGCAAAAGTCAGTCCGCTACAGAATCAGACCTTGGAAATTGGGTTAAAAACAAAACAAAATTGTCTTCCTTTAAATGTGTTTCCTTGGGTTCTGGCAACAATGACCAACAGCTAATTAACACAATGATATAAACTAAAAAGGAAAACAGGTCCCAATCAGACTCTGCACTGCATGACAAGGATGGACAGTAGAGAACTTGAGCAAATATATTTTGAGAATTTCAGCTGATCTTTTGAGGAAAATATTCAAGTTTATAACAAGGCACAATGCACTTGGCAAAGTAAAGCTTCATTGTGCTTCAATACGTTGGTGTTTTAGAGCAAATTACTTGTTCCTTGTGTACATAATAAAGTACTAATGGAAAGATAAGCATGAATAGACTTGTCATGTTTCCTCATCTTAGTTACTTTTAAAAGCACTATGATAACATATATGACTAAATAAACTTGAGGGAGGAAAAACTTACTCTGGAGACAACTACATACTCCACCATGGCAGGCAGGGACACGATGGCTGGAACTGCTCTGTTCATGGAGGTAGGGGCTTGCAGTGTAGCCTGTTCATACCTTGGCAAATCAGAAAGTAAAGACCTTGTATCTTCAAGTCACTAGTGAACCACTTATGTAAGCGAGATAAGGCAGTTCCAAAGGTTCCACGACCTCACACACAAGTATTGCTGGCAACTTAACCCTAGGCTTTACACATACTAAGTGTCTTGCCACCGAGCTCTATCCCTGATGGCATTTCTTATTTCACATAAATACACCTGAGACTAAAACAAAACAAAATCATTAGTTTCTTTATGTGAGCTGAGAAATTATAACTATAGAAAATAGCAATAATGATCAAAAGAAAAAGTTAATACCCTTGAACTTACAGGCACTAACCCTGAACAGGATCCCAGTAGTACACACATTAAGACCAACAACTGACAAATAAGACCCCATGAAATGAAAAAGGACATCATCATCTGCATGAAGAGGCAGCCTATAGAATAGGAAAAAGTCTTCCCAGCTACACCTCTGACAGAGAGTTGGCATTTAAAATATACAACTCAATAAACTAAACATCAAGAAAACAAATAACTAATTTAAAATAGGGGCAAGGAATTAAATAGACTTCTCAAAAGATGAAATACAAATGGATGAGAAATGTTTTTAAGAATGTTTCCCAATCAGGGAAATGCAAATCAAATTGACTCTGAGATGTCATCTTACCCCAGTCAGAATGGATTGGATAAAAAACAAATGGCAATAAATACCAATGTCATGTATAGAAAGAAGAACGGCCAGTGGAGTGCACACGGGTGAAACCATTACAAGGGTCCTCAGAATGCTAGAAACAGCACTACCTCATGATCCAGCCATACCACTCTTGGGCATATTCCTGAAGGATTCTGTATCCTACTACAGAGATATATGTTCATCCACGTTCATTGCTGCCCTCTTCACAACAGCCAGGAAATAGAGACAACCTCACTGCCAGCAAGTGATTAACAGATAATGAAAGTATGGTACATTTACATAATGGAATACAATTTAGCTGCTAAGAAAAATGAAATTTCCAGGTAAATGGATGGAACTGGAAATAATCATTCTGAGGTAACCTAGATCCAGAGAGACAAATGTTTCATGTTCTCACTGATAGCTGAATCTTAGAATATGCATGTTTCAGATGGAAATACCACAAAGGTCAAGAAACTAATGAACAGCCATGGGGGGGGGGGTACCACCATGGCAGGGGAGCTAAAATAATGCAGTGATATAAAGGAGGAAAAGGAAACAATACAGTAGGAAGGGTCAAATGGGGTGGGGAATGGGAGGGTGGGCAGAGGAGGGAGAACAAGGAAGAGATAATATTAAAAACCTTTAGAAAAGGCATATGGAAAAATTTCACTATAGAAGCTTCTTAAAGTACATGCATATACGTTATATAAAGAGATTTAAAGGAGTGACCTTATAACAGGGGGACATTTCTCCTACTAAACACCATAGGCTAATAAAGTAAAAGCCCAATAGCAGGAATGAACTCTGAACTCTGTCTGTTGATGCCATTGACCAGGGGTCTCAAATAGCCTCAAGCAATACTGGTCATTACCCCTGCTCTTAGTGACTCATTAGAACTTGACAGTAAGATCCTATTGCTGAAGACAGTACATACATATGCCATAATTTTAAAAAAAATAAAAAGAAATCAAGTTGATCCTGACATCAAAGCTTCATCTCTACTAGCTAACATTCGTAGGGCTGGCAGGTCCAGTGTATGCTACCAGAAGATAAAGTGAATCATCAACCCTACCCAGCTGTAAATCCTGAGAGCTACAACAATGGGCCTGGCAAGATATGACCTCTGGTGCAATGGTGGCATGAATATTATGGAGTAACCAATCGCTTTTTAATTGGAATTAAGGTCCAGTTTATAAGATGGAGTCTATACCTGACGTCGGTATGAGGCCTAGGAACTTGTGGCTACACAGGTCACAAGCCATAGCAGGGAGCCTAATACTACTATATGCTAAATAGATATAGTATTGAACTGATTCCTAATGACTGATTATTTGTTATATCCATATATTAAAAAAGTACTTTTTAAAGGTAAGATTCCCCAAATAAATACATTATAATTAGTGGGTAAAAGAACGCAATCTTATTCCTTGGTCAAACACCATCAAGGTAAAGAAAACACACTTAGGTGTAATATATACCTAATAATGACTATGCCTTTGGAAGATTTGCCAATGCTGTAGATGCTTCCTAACTCTCCTCTTAAAAAAAACTTGATGAATGAAAACAATAATTATCACAAATAGAATATTTTATATAACTTGGATGATCTAAGATATGTTTTGGATGATTAAGGTAGCTAGAAATTTGAGACGCATGTAAAATTATTTCTTTATAGTCTGCCTTGGGCCAAGGGAAAAGAATCTCACTTCAACAAAACTTGGACATTAAAACTGTACACACAGGAGCTGTAAAAGTTGATCTATTTACTAAATACCCTTGAAGAAGTTTTCTTAAAATGATCCAATAAACAAGTATTTCATTTTCTAGTGCTGATTATTACAAGTGGTTTACAGAAGAAAACCTGGAGGCTGAGGTTTCCCAGGGGCAATGGTAACACTTTTGTGTCCACAAAAGAAGACATGTGGTTAGGTAATTTCACTCAGAAGTCAACCATAAAGATATGTCTGAAGCTCTGGCAAGGTAGACAAGAAGTTTCAAAGTGATAGCTGTACAAGTACTGTTTTAATAGTTTGGGATCTGCATATTACTCAAGGAATTATATTGCCTTTTATGATATCTACTGTTAAATCATGACTTTACCATCTAGAATCACTTGGGAAATTCAAAGCAGTTCTACAGTCTTTCTAACTAAGAACACAGTAAAATCAAGACAATGAAAGGAAAGGAAGAGAAAAAAAATCAGGATTCACAATCACTACTAGACAATGTACCTCTTAAAGACATCTGGGAAGCAACTATGCCTGACAGAAAAGGCCAGAGCTGTCTGCTGGAAATTCTTCAGGATACAAAGGAAAGAAGTGTTTTGACTATTTTAGAAAAGCTACAATTCCACTTATTAATAAAGTGAAATTGTGAGGACTTACCCTGTAAAGAGGATGGTACTTGTCCTTAAAACATGGAGCCAGTCGTGCGTAGATCTGGAGGCTATAGTAATAAGCTGCCAGCTGGAGAGACAATGCCGAGGGAGCCTGCTTCTCAAAGCACTTATTAGCATCTAACACCTACAAGGGAGCAAGACAGAATTAGCTCAGTTGAAATTTTTTGGTTTTTTTGAGACAGGATCTTATTATGCAGCCCTAACTGGCCTGGAACTCACTATGTAGACCATTCCAGGCAAGCCTCAAGTGATTCACCTGCCTCTGCCTCCCAAGTGCTAGGATTAAAGATATGCCTTTAATATAAATTGATATAAGCTTCCCATCATTATCAATTCAAAATCTATGTAGTGGGAAGTATGAAAATTTAGAAATCTCTGTAAGGCAGACTTTACAATATAAAAGTGGATTTAAAGATGAATATTAATTCCAGAAATATAGAATTTGCTCTGTGGATATTGACTAGAGCCCTTTGGTGTAAAATAATCATCAGGAAGAACTGATGCTTATAATACATAATTTCCCTAACAAGTTCCCCAGGACAGAATTTTAGTTTATTTAAGTTCTTTGTTGGTAAGGGCAAACATACCTGTGGTAAGGCTAGGAGATAAGCAAGAGCTAACGTCATGTCATTCGGCAAAGCATCACTTGCTAGCTGCAGGAGAACTGAATACAGGAAAAAAAAAACAAAACAACTACATTACCTAGGGTGGAACCTATTACTGTTATTTCTGCTAAATGGTACTATTGTCAAAGTACCTTCCAAATATTTATGTTTTCACCCTTAGATTCGTGTTTCTCTCAATCTTGGCCAGAGAAACTTTTTGCAGTGGACAGCAGTCAGTGGAGAGTTGCACAGGTGGTCAAAGTGCTGAGAAGAGACTGAGTGCTCAGATACAAATGGGACATCTAGAACAATAAATCCCCACCCAAGGCTCAGGAAACATGACAGAAGAAAAGGGGGAACCCTAAGAAGCGGAGGATGAACAGGACTGTGAAATGCTGCCTTCTGGACTTGTCAGGACTAGTGCACTTGTACACTCACTGTAGCTATGGTTACCTGTACAAGGCCTGTACAAGAGCCGGTCAGCCAAATTTCTGGCATAGATGGGACAGAAGATCTCCAGGACCCATCCCTTACTGAGGTGCTGGGGGAGGGAGCTGGGGATAGTTCTGGGGGACGGAGAAGCACTCTTCTTTAAGGATGTGACTACTGGTAGATTCCCCATACTCCCGTGGATGGCCCCAAACCCATGCACATATGGACATCACTAAATGAATTCAGTGGGGTGTAAAGAAAAAAAGAGAGACATGATATTATGAGGGGGACTTGTTAAGGGAACTAGAGAGAGAAATGGGGGAGAGGGGAAATGAGGGATAAAGATGATCAAATTTTATTGTATGCATATACCACATTCTCAAAAATAAAAAACAATTAAAATTACATGACTTTGCTTAAGGGTCCACATGGCACTCGTAGTTACAAAGCTCCATGCTTCTTATGCTATGTCTATGACCTTTCGTGAATATCTACTCTGCACCATCTAAACATCAATCATAGGAAGCTGATAAACAGTAACCTTACACTGGAAAAAACTATGGCGTATGTTACTGACAACGTGAAGAAATCCTGTCAGTCCAGTTATTACAAAGTTTAAACATAAAGACAACCACAATAATTCCTTAGAACACAGTCTTTTAAAGACAGTGTCATGCTACAAAATTATATGTATCGATGATAGCTAATTGGGGGCAATTACCTGCATACTCTACAGTCCACGCAATAAGCTGGCTTTGAAATTGAGAAAAAAATTTGGATTATTAAAAATAACTTTGTTCCTTCTAAGAACACCTCCTCATCACAATCCACAAAAGGCAACCAGCCTTTTGCTTTATTCATAACTTAAAGTTCTCCACAATTAACAACTTTCCACAGAAAATTTTTATAACAAAAATTTGCCAGTCTCAGAGCTTTAATAAAACAGGGTACATTGTCAATAAGGTCTGAGTTTACATACAATTTGATTCAATAAACATACATTCTATTTATCTGTGATCTTAGTACAAATACTGAACAGTCACATATAATCATGAGTAAATTTACTGTCTAAAAGCACACACTCATGAGGTGCACTATTAAAAGAGAACAGACATAAATAACCCAAAGTAAACTACATTTGACTCTGGAAATACATCACTTGAGGTTTTCCCCCCATTTTTACCTTACTTGGACAATATTTAAGTCATCAGAATCATCTGGGTTTAGCTGATGGATGATGGGAGAGTGGGGAACAACTTACAAGTGTCAGAGGCTGACCTAGAATTCAACAATTCCTGTGGTGATTCACAGGAAAAAATACTGAACTTTCTCTCCTATGCCTTTGCAGAGTTTTGTTTCCGTGAATATTCATTTCCAATGTGTTCTCCAAGCCTTAGAACCAAATGGACTGCATTCAGGCCTCCACAAAAATGACAGTGTAAAAACCTTTTCTAATCAAAAGCTATTCATTTCAAAATCCATTTCCGAACTCATCTCTTCATTCAACACCAGCAGAAAACTTCTATAACTAGAATTTCCCTAAAATAAGAAGCAAAGTCCTTCACCTGCAGGGATGAATGGATTACGACAAAAGAGATAACTCTAAACAAATAGTTAAAATACAAGAGAACGGGCCCAAATCAGAATTTGTATCAACGATTATGAGAGCTTGACAGAAAGTATAAAATTAGAGACTTAAAACTTAAGGGTAAAATTAAGGATAAGCTACACATTTTAGATACCAGAAAATAAAACAGGAAAAAGTGTATACCTTTAGTCTGCTGAAAGCTCTTGACTACTTCAGAAAGAACATTATTTATATACCATACACATACATTACTTCAGGGCCGCAATTTTAGGTGTGTCTACCTCACGTAGTCTACATTCAGTACCTGTCCAATAGTCCTTCCAGACTGTTACTCTGCAAGATGAAAAAACCCATATCTGTTTTATCTATTAAGAATTCGTCCCTGCTCATTTTCTTTCTTGCAGCTTTTAAAATACAAGCTTTAATATCAACCTTACCTAGTTTATTTCCATTTCTATTCTAATTTTCTTCAAATTGTTTCCCTTCTTTATGTCCCCAACACTGAACCTAGTTGTCAAAATCAGCAAAGCCTTCTTCCAAGGAATCCCCTAGGAGCCCTCACTTCACCTGTGTTGCTCTTCTCCAGCTATCGAAGGACCTTCTCAGAGCTACAGCCACAGCCAATCTCAAGCCAAGTGGGGAAATTAAGTCCCATTATGACAGTCTTCCTATCACATCTTTATTGTAATAGCAACTTAACTTTCCTTTATTTAATTTGTATCTGGCTGTTTCAAAAAACCAAAGCACTATAAAGGGATGAAAAGATGCTACCACAGGGAATGTTCCTAAGAGTATGCTAGGTGTGACAGAAACTCCCAAACAAACAAAACAAGCAACAGAAAATGAGGAATGATGGCAAAGTTAGAATAAACAAGCAGTCTGTCCCCAGGAGACATCTCTGAAGGGAGGAATTTTCCTGTGAATCTAGAAGTTATAGCAAATTTATTCTGAAAATAGCTATACTATGCCACAGACACAGCCACAAAACTGTTACTAATGTTTCTGAGTTTATGTAACTGAATACAAAGTTTATAGCAAAAAATAGACCAGAAATTGACAATTTCTATGGGTTCAAAGTATTGACAAAAATCATCCTCAGATTTTCTCTAAGTGCAAACACAAACGTTTGCTCTAAGGCAACAATACCCACATCAACACCACATGTATGTCTATAGGAATCGTGCTGTTTTCTGTATTTTACAATGCTCCCACATTCTGGGGCTTACTAATCCTAGCGACCATGTTTCCAGAGGTAGCTGGATTCTGGATATGGTGAACAACTTGCCTGTGAGCACAGCTTTGTCATGGAAACCACACTATTGAAGCAGTTTATCTAAGTCTTTATTAAGACAATAATCTGCTTTAATCACTCCAGGACCTGGTACCAGACCACCAGAGACTACACCTATAGACCAGGGCTGCACAAATTATCCATTCTACCCAAAGTTCATCCTGCCCATGCTTATGTCACCGCCTCACCGCTCGCCTCCTGTAAGAACCACAATAAAGCCCTCCATACATGCTTTCCCTGGCCCCTCTGCCAGTGCCAGCCTACCTGGAGGCTTTCCTGTACGTAGTGTGTCACACCCACTGTTTTAGGGATGTGTATCAACTTCTTCAAGACACATACCTGTGACTCCTCAACCTAAAGAAAACCAAAATCCTGAGTACATTTTAGAATAATTACTAAGACAAAAATCTATAAATAAATGATGAAACTCAAGCAAAATGATACAGCAGGAAAGAGAGGACCTTCCAAACCAGAGAGCCCTTGCTCAAGGCTCTCAGTTTCTTCAATGATTTGAGTTTCAGCATGCAGAAAGCTTTGGACTTAAGGAGGTTCTCTTTGTGTATATTATACACCACGACACCCTTACCAGCACATTCTGGCAACATCCAGTAACAAAAGACATTAATATCTATTTTGCCAAGCATTTCAAAATTCACACTATGGGGAATAAGCAGAGACAATAGCCTCACGTAAGCTTATTTCAGCTTTAGATGTCAAACAAGTAACCAAAAGTCACTCTGGCTTTCAAAGCACCAGTGTGCACTCCCACTGGCAGGAGATAAATGTTCTTCTTTCCCCACAGGACATTAGCATTTGTTGCCATTTGTGAATTTGGGGTCTGAGCATACTAGTCTCATAAGTTAAGTTAGGACTGAGCAGGTGCAGTGCAGAGCAGTCTCTAGCAGACAGAAAGCACTCAGTGGGCTTCCTTCTTCTCTTTATAAACTATACGATCAAGGAAGCCAGTATTTCTTCAGTTAGGACATTTTGATTTCCCCCTGAAAATGACTGATAAATTCTTCCACTAATAACTAGTGGTAATAGAAGCAATTCCTTTCATTTTATACAAATCATAATTAGTGAATTAACAATGCATTTAAGCTCGAAGACAAATTCCACTGAGAAAAAACACCACACTTAGTCACATCTGACTTTCCAGGACACTCTGCTACCATATTTACTCTTACCTAGAGCATCATTTGGAACACTGAAAAATCATCTGAATTAGTCACTCTCACATTCTCTATGTGGAAGGAGTCAGTTGTTTTCCTTCATTTACAGAGAAGGGAGAGTCTCAGTGAGTGCTTTTCTATCTACTTAGTGTCAATAAAGAAAGAAATCTCAGCAACTTTGGGGGGAAAATACTTCCTTTAGCAATTAGTCATTCTAACAACTCTAGTAACAGCCCCCTTCCTCTCCATTGCTAACCTTATTAAGTGGTCCACCCCACAACATTCATGACTGTATTAGTTTTTCTGTTGCTGTGACAAAACACCAAGACCAAGGGAATTTACACAAGGAAGAGTTTATTTGGCTTATGGTTCTAGGGGAGTAGAGTCCATTATGGCGGAGAAGCATGGTAGAAGGAGGTGGTGAGACCAGAAAGCCAAGTGATCACATCTTCAAGCAGGCAGAAGAAGCAGAGAGCGACTAGAAACTCCACAAGGCTTAAGAACTCTCAAAGCCTACCCCCAGTGACATGTGTCTTCCAGAATGGCTACACCTCTTTAAGTCTCCCAAAATAGTGCCACCAATTGGGGACAAAACAGCCAAATGCTTGGAGACTATGGGGGACATTCTCATTCTAATCACCACAACTCTGACATCCATTTAGAGATCTGTGGCTCTGTGTCCAAATATATATTTACCTAAGAGCTGTGAAACCCAATTTTCTTCTTTTTTTCAAATCACTGATAAAATGATTCTGTGGGCTTTAAGCACATGAGTTCTCTTAAATAAGTCTCTAAATGATTCTCTTCTACCTTGTCTTCCCTGAGTGTTGGAAGGTGTCTGCATTTCTTCATTTCTCAGTCCCACTGTATTATTTCTCTCCTGGAGAACACCATCACAGTTCCTGACCTCAACAGACACTCTAGTCTACTTTCCTCTCCATCTCACAAGATTTACATTACCAAATGTCACTAAACATGGCAAAAAAAATGTTGACCCAACTTAATCCTCTTTACTCAGTGTCTTTAACATTTCTGAAACTGTTCACTGTCCTCCCCTTAGGCCAGACTTCAACTCCAGAGATACCTTAGACCTTGTCTTCTCTGTTCTCAACAGAGAGGAAGTCATCGAAACTCCTGGGGAATCATCTCCAAAGGGCTGTCATACCTCTTCAATTTCACTCCAAGAAACTCCCAGTTAAAGTTTTCGTTGTTTAAAAGCTGGACTCTGCATAGCGTGGTGGCACACACCTTTAATACCAATATTTGGGAAGCTGGTCAGAGGCAAAGAGGCTGCATTCAGCCTCCTGATTCCTCTCTACTTGATGCCTTTCAGTCTTTCTCCTTCCAGATCCTTCTTCAAACAGCAGCACCATAGTAACTTTAATCAAGCATATGTAACTGTAGCACGCTCCAGATTAGAAAAATAAAACCTTTCACTAGTCTCACAATCCTTAAAAAATGAAAGTTAAAATTTCTTATTAGGGCTGAGAGTTTGATAACAAATACCATCAATCCCCATGGGCTTAGACTGCAATTTGAGATTTTAATGGCCTCTCTCCTGTATGCCAGGAAAATTAGCCTGGCAGCCAGACTCTGCATGTGCTCATGACATTCCTGTACTAAAATTATGATACAACAAAAAATTACCATAATTTTTTAAAATATCTGTTCTGATGGGACAGAATCTTTGTATGAATTATCCCCCAAAATTCTGAAACCAGATAATGCTATCTCAAATCTTATTACTCAGGCCAAACTCAAAAAAGCAGCTATCTGTATGGATATAAAACAGGAGATCCAGAGAAGACAGCTATCTTTCCCTTTCAGTACTATTCAAGTTTTAAAAACAAATAAAAGAACTGCTTCATATTTGTATAATTAAAATGCTACCCAATCAATAAACAACAAAAACTATACTAATAAACACAGCACAGAGAATCTCAAAAACTTTCACACTAAATTTTACAGAAAGAAAACTCATACTGTAGATTTCACTGGATGATGAACCTATAGGCATGAGCTGCCTTCTACAGAGAATGGGATGGATGTTCCCCAGGAGGAGGTCACAGAGTTCTGGGATGATATTCTGTATCTTGATGGGCAGCAGGACATACTTGTACAGCACATCAGAAATGGAACAAATTTTCTATTTCATTGTTTATAATTTTTAATTTCATAAAAAGCAAAAAATAGTAATTTTGGGTAAAGACATGTACAGTGTGATTTCAAAGGAGATGAGTAATGGTATACCTGCACCTTACCTTGAAATGCAACAAAAAATAAGTTGGATTTGATGAAGAAATAAAACTACATGGTAAAATGTCAACCATGGATTCTACATGAAGGTCTATGGGAACTCAATGTTTAACTTTTTCTATTTTATTGTGAAATGTAAAAGTCTTCCATTACAAATATAGCAAATGTTAGCTCTATCTCCCTGTCATTTACTCCCTAAAGGAAGTTTCTTTTTGGACCAGTTATACAGATGCCTATTTGCCAGCATTTAGCCAGTGAAGCTTACAACCTTCCAGGTACTTCAAGAGTAGAGGAATCACAGGTGCCCTAGAACCAACCTCAGTATGAGTTAAGGTTGAAGAGTTATCTTCCCTACTCACTACACAACTGCTGGTGAAATTATCTCATAGTACCTTTGTTCTTCCACACTAGACCACAGGTCACTGATCTCTCCCCCAGATATCTAGTCTAGTCCAAGCCTCCTCCTACCAGAAAAACTTAAAAAACTGATAGGAGAACTGGAATTGGAGGACATCATACTCCTGGACACAAACCTCTCCCTACAGTTCTGAGAGAGAATTAAGGATTCCTGCAAAGTCAAGTCCCACACAAAGGAAACCTCTCAGTCTTAGAATCTTCAAAGCATTTCAAGCAATATTTGACCAAATTTCAGAGATGATAAACAGACTCATCAAGGAGTTTTAAAGGGACTCCTAAATTGCAATACTGGCTGAAAAATCAATCACAGGCACTTTACACTGCCCTGGAAAATTCAGATTTTAAAAAGACCTGTCCTACTTTTAGCAGTGTACACAGATTTAATTTTCAATGCCACTCCTCAAACTTTGAATGCAATGCAATTCCCAAACAAGTCACACAGTCAAAATCAGATGAAATTTATGCCTGAGCCTCTAAGCACTAATTCTGTGCAAAATAAGTGCCTCTGGAAAGTATCTATGAAAAATTTCATTCGAGAACTAAATTCACAGACAGGAAAGTTGCCCGTATTATTGATTTTGAAATCATTAGCCATTAAATCATTCATTCAGTTAAATAAATAATGATTAATGTTTTTAAGCTGGTCTCCATAAAAAACTTTTCATCAACTTTATTAAAAGATTCTACAAAATTCAATCACGTGGGAAATTTAAAGTACATTTTAACCTACTTTGAACCAGTCAAGAATGACATTTTTAATCACAATTTCTAATTTCAGTCATTTAACTTATATTACTACAATTCTACTGAGGATTTTGTGTTTTACAATTATTTTATGTTATAAAATTGTTAAAGATATTTTTCTAGATATATTACCATTGATAGTATAAGAAAAGGCTTCATGATAAATCAAATGCAAACAAAACAGATTATTATTAAAGCCATCCCTACACTCAATGTTCACAGTAAATTAGGGATATACACAAAATATCCTTCCTTAGTCCTAAAATGTTTACTCATTCAATTTAAAAATACTTCATATTTTTAAAAAATTTAAGACTTAAAATCCTAGGGCAGAAGAAATCAATCAGTAGTTAAGAGTATTTGCAGCTCTTGCAGAGGACTTGGGTTTGGTTCCCAGAATCCTCACAGTGGAAAACCACCATCTATAACGCCAGTTCCAGGAACATGGATTCCTGTTCTGGCCTCTGTGGGCACTGTACACATATGGTCCACATACATAAATGTAGGCACTCAAACATATAGATAATATAAAGGATAAACTGTTTTAAAGAAACAGTTTAAATTCTTTTCCTTGGAGGATCACTAAAACCTGATTGACAGAAAAGATAACTAGAAAAAACACTGGGGTACAAGGAGAAATCCATGTACTCTAAAATCTCACAGACCCAACTGCATGCAAATGTGGATTCAGATCAACTAAGAAGAGCACACTCTTGATCCACTGGCCAAAGGACTGTGATATCCTTAATCTCAGCATCATGGAGGAACAATCATTTTGCATATTCCAGACCGAACATCCTGGCAGATCTGCCAGAAGTGTTAGCAGTAGACATGGCCATTAGAGATGGAGCCTCGGGTTAAGCAGATCAGACAGACAGCAAAGATGCAGGTGACTCTGTCTTGCCAGGCGGGAGGCCCAGAAAACAGGCATGGCAGTTTGCAAAAAAGATATACCATGATTGGGATAATCTACTCTCTCTAAGGGAATTGATACATATAGCCTTAATTATGGTTTCACAATCAGTCTGAATGGCACTGTCCAAGTTTCTTGGCAGTTAAAGACACCCAGTAAGATGTGACTGGAAGCCAGGGATAGGACACCCTTCTACATCTTTACTCATCACCTCCTTTCCCTCTTCAGATAGCCTGGAAGACAGAGCAGATAGCTAGAGCCTTAGCAGTGTTTGAACAGTGAGAACTACTAACTATGAAAGACAGCACAGCAGAGAAGGGAAACTGAGGAGAAAAGCCTAGAGCAAGAGAACTGACTCAGTACCTGCCACCAAGCCTGATGAACTGAGTGTGCTTCCAGGACCCACATGGTGAAAGGATAGACCCACCTCCCAAAAGCTATCTATCCCCTGACCTCCACAAGCATACACACACATACACACACCAAACATACTAAAAAATTCTACAAAAATAATAAATGCTTAGAAACTTCAAAAGAAATGAGGCAAAGGAGAGAGGAAAAAAAAGGACAAAAAATTTTCTTTGGCAAACATGTTATTTTCTTTTCCAAAAACTCTACCTACAAATATATACTACTGTGTAGAAAACTCTGCAGATCAACTATAGCTATATTCAAAGAACAGAAAGATTAACTGAGCACACTGTAACATTCACTAAGATAACAACTTAAAGATAGAAATTATATTTTACTTGCCATTTTAAATATATATCCCCAAACCAGTCATCTCTAAAATTTGAAATGACTGAATAGATGTCAAGTTCAGCAATTCAAAATTACTACATTATATTTTTTGTTTTTCCTAATTGTCCACTCATTCATATATTCATTTTGTTCTACTAACATGAGTCATTTCCTGTCAAGAGTTGAGAGCCCTTCTTACCTTCTGTGGTTGGAAATACTTCATCCATTTTAGCCTCTGCCAGCTTTCCAGTTCTCAGTAATACCTCAGCAAAGCTTTCCACGTGGACCTGCTCATAAAGGTTATGGGTCATTTCAGGACAGTTAGAAGCAGCAGTTTCACGATTTAATAAGGTACTTTCTTTTTTCTAAGAATGTGCTATTGGAAAGCAGGATCCAGGACTTTATAGCTTCTGATGAGTAGAATAACTTCTCACTAAAGCACATTATTTAATGTTTTAATGAATTAAAAATATTTTATTTGTATTATTTTTATTTTATGTGTATGACTGTATATTGCCTTCATGAGTGTATGTGCACCTGTGTCATGCAATGCCCACAGAGGTCAGAAGAGGGTGTTGGATCCCCTGGACCTGGAGTTATGGATGGTTGTTAGCTTCCATGTGGGTCCTGGGAATTCATTCCAGATCCTGTGCAAAAGCAGTCAGTGCTCTTAACAGCTGAGCCATCTCTCCAGCCCTGTTTTAATGAATTTTCATCCATAAACATGCCATGATGTATATGAAATCACACAGAACCAATGATAAGTCAAAGATGTATGCCAGGGAAACTTCAGCTTTCCCTTGAAAGGTCTACACTATGATGGCTAAATCTGTCTTCCTAGATACACTGTCTTTACCTCAGTGACAAAGGGATTAGAGATAACTGATTCATAAAAAGGATGGCATCCTTGTTTTTCAAGGTCTTCATTGGCCACAGTTCCCATTCGAAATGTACCACCAAATTCTTGTCCCTAGAAAGAACAAAGTAAATAAAACTGAATAAAAGAGAGACCTCAGCATTTGTAGTCCCCAGGGTTTCCTCTAGCAGTTTCAATGGTTCAAGTCTTGCATTAAGGTACTTGGTTCATTAGACTGACTTTTGTTTAATGTAAGAGATAGGAATATAGTTTCAATCTTGTATATGTGAGTATTCATTTTTTCCAGAACTTCTTGTTTAAAAATGCTCTCTCTTTTTCCCCCACTATATAATTTTGAAACCATAGTAAAAAGCCAGACAGCTTTAGGTGTATAGGCCTATTTCTGCATTTTTTCTCCTTTTCTATTGGACCACGTATCTGCTTTTGTAGCAGTACCATGCTGTTTGTTACACAGTTTTGTGATAAAGCCTCTTGCTGTGCTCATTTGCTCAGGGCTGCTTTAGTTGTTGGGAGCCTTTTATGTTTCCATGTGAATTTTAGGATGGCTTTTCCTAGTCCTGTGAAGAATGTTGCTGGAATTTTGATGGAGACTCCACTGAATCTATACTATGCTTTTAGTAACATGGACATTTAAAAAGACTCTGTGCACCTGGGAATGTACAGATCTTTCCATTTTATACTATCTTTTCATTTTCCTTCATCAATACTTTATAGTTGCTAATATCTCTAAGTTTATGCTTGTGGCTATTTTAAAGCTTTTATGAATGGGATCATTTTCAAAAGTTCTTTGCAGTGAGTTCATTGTTGTGGTAAAAAAAAAAGGACTGATTTTTATATCTTGATTTTATATCCTGCTACTGTGCTGAAGGTGCTTATCTGATCTAGGTATCTTCTCGTGTATTATTTAGGATCTCTTAACAATAGAATAATGTCTCAAAATGAAACATAATTTGATTTTTCCTTTCTCGTTTGTATTTTATTTTTCTTGCCTTCTAATTTGGCTAAGATTCAGAGCCCTGTATTAAGAGTGGTGAGTATGGACAATATTACCTCATAAGGATTTTAGAAAGAGTATTTTCAGTTCTTTCCCATTCAGTATAATGTTGGCTGTCATACTGAAGTTAGCTTTACATTACAGTACCATTTCAGTATTATTTAAGTATTTTATCTCCTCCACTGCTCCAGAGAACAAGGGAATTATACTGAACTGTTTTCCTACTCTATTCTCAGTATTCTGTGTTTGACTCAAAGAAAATGCCAAGAAAGTAGATGCTAGATAGACGGATGGATGGATGGATGAAAACATGAGTGTTTGGGATCAACTGGTATCATATCCTTTTCTTTTATTTTCCAGTGCAATATCAGAGGACTGCAGTGGGACAACGCAAAGAAGACAGCAGGGTAGCCTCAACTGTTCTGTTAGCCTGATCTTCTATTTCAGAGTGGAAGCAAGCAGCTGCAAAGCTGCCACCAAGTCAGTGCTCATCTTTCTCAATCCCAGCATGTAGAAATGCAGAAAATGCAACTACGCACTGATGACAGAATCATTTTCTTTGTCTCCCTAAATGTTGATCCTAGTATATAAAGTAAATCCTACTCAAATGATTATTAGTGTCCTTTGCAATCAATTCATGAGAACGTGGTACTCTATGAAATAGCCTGATCAGTCTTTACCTGATAGGAGGACCAAGTTTCTTAGATTATCTTGATAATCAAAGACGTAGTAGTGAAAATAACTGAAGAGCAGCAATAATGCAGAAGGTAAATCACAGCACTGATTTAAAAAGAAGGGTGTTTCGCTTACTTGGAGGGGTCGCAGATATGCTAGGGACTTCTTCCACCACTGCCTGTCACTAACAGCTTGTAGCACAGCCTTGGTGGTGGTCGTGGTGTTGGACAGGACTCTCATGGTGGTGGCAGTGGTCCAGTGTAACAGGTCAGCAGAGCTGCTGTCTGGAGCACTTATATCACCCTGTGTTGAGTGGAAAAAAGCAAGAGCAAAAATATACATTGTTAAGAACAGAGCAGAGACAATGAGATGTTTAAAATAGTCAGATCACTACATACAAAGATAAATAAACTTAAAATTCATCCTTGCCAATCACTAAACAAAGGTGAAATAAAGCACTAACGGCATATTGTTCCCCCTAAGCCGTTTACAAAAAAAAAATAGGGAAGAAAAAACAGTAGTAAATAAAGTCAATAATTTTTTTATTTATAAGGAAAATGATGTACTCCTTATTTTTAACAATCTAGTAACCACACATTTTAAGTAGTCTTTAAATTAAAGAATAAATTATTCAATTGAACAATGTTTCTGTGACCCTGACAAAAGCAGAAGACTACAATAATCTATCTTTTAATGCTAAAAGGCATAGTTTTTCATCCATACAAGTAGATGATTAATGTTGTTTAAAAGATGTGGCATATGTAATCTCCTGCCAATCTTGACACTCAGCAAAAAATTTAACACCCTCTACTAACCTGAACAATTCCATGAGGAGAAAAACCACATACATTAACATAACTAACAAAAATAAGAAGGACTGCATCAGCTCCAGTTCAAGAATTATCTTTAAGGTTATGATGAAAGCATTCAAATTAGGTCCTATACTTTCCATATCAATAGCTGTCTTGATCTTGGTACTAATAGCAGACAGCTTAGTTTGGTCAGTTAGTTCTGTATCACATTACTCATTTAGGCACTATGTCAGTAATAAAAAACAGATCATATAATCACTAGTAATCCACAGGTATCATTGTATAATGGGCACTTAGACCTAGTACATTCTTTAGATCTACTTAACAGTTGTAACGGAGGCAAAACTATGTGGTAAGACATTTTTTCTCTCAACCTGGAACTTACAAGTAGGTTACCCTGAATGGCAAAGGAACTATAAAGATACAATTAAGTGCACAGAAAGATACATGGAAGTATCTCACTTGACCAGTATACTGATATGAGCCCTTGGAAAACATGCCAGAGCTAGGGCTGAAGAGCTCATAAGTGAGAAATCAGGGGAAGAAGCATAAAGGCATTCAGTTCACAGTTGTTGCCCTTCAAGAAATTTGAGAACTCTCAGATGGCAGCCAATAAAGGGAATATGGATGTCAGTCTACAAACACAAGGAAATCTAACAACATGAATGTGTACAGAAACAAATTTTTCTCCCACAGCCTACAAAAGCCTTGAGTGCATCTGGATTTAGGCCTTAGAAGACTAAAGAGAGACTCTGCCGTGCCCACCAGATTTCTGTTTTATGGGAACTATAAAATGATCAACTGCATTGTTTTAAAGCTGGAAACTCTGTAGTCATGGTACAGGAGTATATCATGTTAGGATACTTAAATGTCTAGTTTTTTCTTATTTCTAAAGGAAAACTGAAAGGAAACATTTAAATTACACTAACCAATGCTCATGATTTACATAATCCCATGGGTAGCTTAAGGCTATCCATTTGTGCTCTAAACTTTTAAGACACCCCCCACATGGTTTCTAATTGCTTATAGGATGTTAGGAAACATAGACCCATGAACTCAATGCAATATTACATATTAAAAGTTAATTATGAAAAGCAAGAAAATGGATAATCTATTAATAAAGGAAAAATCATGCTAAATTGCTCATATGGACAACTTTGCAAAAAAGTTTAAGATTTAGGTGGCAATGCAGTGTTTCTCTAGTCTTTAGTTTATACCATATTGTAGCTTAGCTTGCTTAACTCCAACAGGACCTTCCTGCAAAACGTCTTGCTGCTAGAAGTTTAAAAAATATATTAAAAAGAAACACCATTCCCAGAATTCCAGAAGCCCTTTTCAAGCTGATGCCATACACAGTGCCAGAATGAGCACTGGTCTGAACTGTAACAGCATGTTACTTTACCTGTTTTGTGTGTGACTATTTGTGTGTATACTGAGGACTGAACCAAGCGTCTCAGCTGTGATAGGGAAGTACACTATTACCACTGAATTACATCCTTAGTTTCTAATTTTTGAGGCAGGGTCTAAGTTGTCTAGACTGACCTTGAACTTGCTCTATGACACAGGCTAGCCTTGAATTCGCAAACTTGCTGCTTTGGCCTACTAAGAAGCTATGATGCTAGGTCTACATCACCAGGTTCAGATATTTAAACTCTTTCTGTAGAGAAGCATTTAGATCGCCTCTGGAATGGATCTACGGCTAATAATGAAGCTGACTTGCTGGTGAACACAGGCTTTTTGGGCACATACCTAAGTAGTGAACCTGCTATAGCACAAATGATGCTCATGTCCAGATTAAGCACACAGAGTCAACCACTTTCTAAAGAGGCTAAACCAAAGTATACTCTAAATCAGCAATTCTAAGAGTGCTAACATATTTCATGTCATTTTTATTTTAATGTTCTTATAAGTGTGTATTATCTTTTATGTGGTTTAACTTGCATCTCAGGAATAATTAAGGGAGTGTACCACTTTTGCATATTTTTGCAAGTATTTGTTCAGTTGGAACAAATCTTTTCAGTTGGACGTTTCTGTATGTATTTTGGATATACATGCCTTACTGGATATATGAACAGAGGTTTTTCTATTACTCTATTACTTTCCATTTTCCTCTTTATTAATTTTTAAAAATTATTTCGTGTGTATGAGTGTTGGCCTACATGTGTACCCATGTGGTACGATGCCCACGGAAACCAGAAAAGGGTGTCAGAGCACCTGGAACTGGAGTTGTCAGTCACCATGTGAATGCTGGGAATTGAACCCAAGTCCTCTGCAAGAGCAACCATTGCTCTTAATCACTGAGCCATCTCTCTAGCCCCCTTTCTCTATTTCCTTAATAGTGTCTCTAATTAGTATAATTCAGTTTTTGACTTTAGGGTTATGTTTTTATATGTATGTTGAGCCTTTGCCTATTCTAAAGGTCACAAGGATGTTCCTCTATGTTAATCTTAACATGTAATATTCTGCCTTTATGTAGGACCTTAGGAAGATCATGTATGCTTCTATCCACTCAATACTATACTAATAATTGCAATGTATTCCCACAGTACCTTGATAATTTTTTTCACTGGACTGCAGTAGAAACTATTCAAGAGCAAGCACTCTGTTTATTCACTACCACAGAATGAATGGGTAGGATCCCTGAAGTTCACAGCTACAGATAAATGTAAAAAGTCTGGATGTTCTGTACAATTTAAATGTATTAGATACATTTTCAAATGTGTCTAGAACAAACATTATTCAAATGGAATTTCATGTCCCATTCTCAGTTCCTGTTCATCTTCAGAATCTTCTTAATTGAGAGGGTGTATCAAATGATTTGAATGTCATCAACTAATCCAAGTATAGAACTAAAAACATAAACATGCTGAGAAATGCAGCACTTAGGCATAACATAACTTCCCTTGCAGGTAAATAAAACCAATTGAAAGAAATCAAAATATCAAAGATATAAAGCCACCGATCCGTTTTATAAAATGAACCTAAATGTTATCTCTGTTGATATGGAGGGATGGGGTAACTCAAAATAGGAATTTAAGATATCTGAAATATAAAAGAATTTCAAACGATAAAACGCATATGTTCAGAAGTGTACATGATAAAAGGATTTCCTATAAGTATGCCCTCTAATAAAAATTTAAAATGAAAAGGCAGGGCTGGTGAAATAGCTTCATGGGTTAAAGACACTTGCCCCTGAACCTGATGTCCTGGGTGCAATCCCTAGAACCCAGGTAGTATAAGGAAAGAACTAGAGTCTCACAAGTTGTCCTCTGATCTCCACATGTACAACACCATGGAACACATGTGTGAACACACACAAAATAAATGCAATGAAAAAAAAGTAAAATGAATGGTTCTTTTGGAGCACAGAATAAACATTTAATTTGGAGGTGGTCTACCAAGTTCATGGTACAACCAGAGTTATTAATGAAGAAAATTATAACAGTGAAAGAAGGAAAGAGGTTGGGCAAAATTTACTAATAGGGTGGTCTACCAAAGATCACAGCACAACTAGAGTCATTAATG
Source organism: Eospalax fontanierii (assembly GCA_035773235.1). Classification (NCBI taxonomy): domain Eukaryota; kingdom Metazoa; phylum Chordata; class Mammalia; order Rodentia; family Spalacidae; genus Eospalax; species Eospalax fontanierii. The sequence continues at coordinate 47,042,739 of CM069529.1, read as the reverse complement.
AGCAGCAACATTTTCTTTCAACTTCCTATAACGGGGAAAAAAGAGGCAAAATTTATTCCTGAAATTATTACTAGTGATACTTTTCATATTTGTACTGCATACTGCTAATTTAGATTATGTAATAGCAGAAATAAATTAGACCCCCAAAGCAGACCAACAATTCTTAACATAAAATCATGGCTCAAAGGTTACCTTACTAATCGGTAATCACATCTTTCAAATCCTATGACAAAAGATGCCATTACTAATGGGTTCATAAAACAGGATGATTTTACACATCAAGTATGGCTCAAGAAACAATTCTTACTAGTCTACTGCTTACAGTAGCTAATTTAGTTAAGGAGCTGTTTCTCTAGTGTCTTGTAACAAAGATTAATTTCAGAGTGAGCGAGTGAGTGATCTACCTAGCTTTATAACCAAAGTAAATCTTATGTTTTGAGATCATTTCCCACTATCTCAGTCTGATTATAAAGTAAACAAGCATACTAGACCTTGAGCTCCTCTTTCAACCTAAAACTATAGCTTTAATCCCTCATGACTCTTGTATATACTGTTGTCCTTACATATGCTGAGCTATGCTGAGTACATGTAGACTACATAAAGATTATAAACACAACTCAGGCAAGGCTCAACCACTACCTCCTTTTCCAAAATATCCTTAAGTAATCCAGAACATTTCCCTGCACACTTGTAGTAATTTTCAAAGCACTTCCTGCAAGTAATACCAATTTTTTTTTATCCTGTACTTAGAATAAGAATCCAATCCTTGTGTTCTAGTCTGCTTCTCTAGTGCTGTGACAAAACAGTCTGACTAATATCAACTTGGGGAAGAGAGGGTTTATTTGACTTACATTTCCTAGGTCACAATTTATTCAAGGTAGGAAGTCAGGGCAGGAACCTGGAGGCAGGAGCTGAAGCACAGGCCATGGAGGAAGGCTCTTACTAGCCCATGCTCAGCCTGCTTTGTTATACAATACACAACAACATGCCCAGAGATGTCACCTTCCACAGTGTTCTGGGCCCTCCTACATCTCTCAACAATCAAGAAAACATCCCACAGACATGGCCACAGGCTAGTCCAATGCAGGTAAGTCCCAAATTGAGGCTGCCTCAACCCAGGTGTGTCAAAGTAGACACTAAAGCTATCCAGCACACTTTGTTACTGGGGCTGATGGTCAGAGATGAGCCAAGATTATACAGTGAAACCCTGTGTACAGTCCAACAGAAACAAAAGTATCTGTTAGAAGAACAACAGAAAAAAGTACACAAATGAAGCACATCACTCTCCTCTGTATTTATATTCATTTTCTAATTATCAGGCAAAGCAACAATTTTCTATGAGAGATAAAAGTATAGATATTAGGCTGGCAGCTCTGCATACAAGCCTATAACTCGGGCTCCAGCTATAAAGCAGGAAATAATAAGCCCCAGGATGACGAAGCCATGATCAGGGAGAGATCATCTAAGGAATGAAGGCAGTTGAAAACCGTTTGTATAAAACTGAGACTGAGGGTCTAGCATTTAGCTTTAGTGGTGAATATTGACCTTCTAATGGTAAATAAAAAGAAAACTTAAGTTTTAGACTTCACTAAAACTAAGAAAAGTTGAGTATATTGTTTTTAAAAATGTTTTAATATTTTTTCAAGTGTGTTAAACAAATATTTTTTCAGAGTGAAAATGAATTTCTTTTTGCTAAAGAGTTATGTTAAAACAGAAAACTATATGTATACACATAAACATGCCACATTACAGCAATATCTGAAAAACAACATGACTCTTAGCATCCATTAAAGAGTGGGAACTGATCTGTTCTGAAACTTGTTCCTTCAGATCTCTCTCATAACTGTGTTTATGAAAAAAAAGACCTTACTCTTTTTTTTTTTTTATTGTATGGTCTTTTTGAAACAGGGTCTCCCCTAGCCCCACCTGGCCTGAACTCACTATGTAGACCAGGCTAGCTTTGAACACACAGAGGTCGACCTGCCTCTGCTTCTCCAGTGCTGGGATTAAAGGCGTGCACAACAATGCCCAGCCTAGACCTTGCTCTTTTTGAAAATGCACAACCAGGATGAAATGGGGAAGGAAAAGCAGAACGTTATCAGAGAAGAATTTTCCCTTTCTGACCCACCCCCTACTTGACCCAGAAGTGCAAATATAGTCACAAACAAATGTTGTCAATCTAATCCCACTTATTGTTTAAAACACAAATGGGATAATTCATTGCTTCCAATGAATATTCCCTGCTTGTACTTGATATTTTCACAACATAGACACACACACACACAAAATTATTATTCTGGGTCGGGGAAAGAAAAGGTCATGAGGGATTAAAGTTGCATGTTTAGGTTATAAGAGGAGCTCAAGGCCTGGTAAGCTTGTTTATATTATAAACAAGCTGAGATAGTGTTAAATGATCTTAAAATATAAGATTAAACTGTGGTTACTAGATTAGGTAAGTCATACACACACACACAATATTTATATACCTACATATATATTTATATGTATTAGGAATATATGGGTTCTTTGATGAAAGGATAAAAGAAAATCGTGGAATTTCAACTGCAGTGTTAAAGACAGAAGTCATTAATTTTAACTCTGTGAGGAATGGAAATCTATGAAGTAAAAGACTGACCAATCCTATTCAATGTTCATGCTCACATTCTTGAGCACCAAGCTATGAACTGAACAGAGTACCCAAGAAGCATGACAATGAGCAGAGTACTTCTTTCTTTGATTGGCTCTCCACAGTAAGGAAAAGGCATCCATAGATATTCTGAACTGTGGAGGCTCTGTTGTGACTCAAATCATTGATGGCAGGATCATGCAAGCTGAGTCTCCCACAGAGAATACTCAGCAAGCAGCACTTTGAAAACACCCAGCCAAACAAAACTTAATGAGGGTTAGCTGTATTTCTAGTGAAGTGAAGTGCTGGCTAACAATAATGAGCACTACACAAAGGGATGAGGCAAAACTAAAAAACAAACAACAATAACAAAAAAAAAAAACCAGAGAAATCACCTATCCCAGGAGCCCATTTCCATCCCTGTTCCAGGATACTACTAACACAAGTTTATAATGATGTGTATACAAAATGTGAAGAGATGATCAATATAGAATAGAGAGGAGAAAATGGACACAATCTACCTCCAAAACACAAAGCAAGAGAAACATAAATGATGGCGCAAGCATCTAGTGAACATCAGTTGTTAGTATGCAAACAGTCTAACATGCAATAATAAGGGCAGAGTCTGTAAAACAAGAAACTGAAACCTGAAAAATAATTATAATCACATAGGTGTGTGTTTAATAGTTTAAATAACAAAATAGTAACCCTCTATGAGCCAAGAGAGCCATAAGGAACTTCTGTGCATTTTCAACAAAAACATGGGAAGAACAGGATGGGTATGGTGGTACAATCACAGGCATACCTCAGCACTTGGAAGGTAGATGGTGGAGGAGCCCCAGTTCTAGGATATCCTGGGCTATACAAAGACCTTGTCTGAAACCAGACAAAAACAAAATGCAGAGTAAAATAAAGGTTTAAAAATATTTCTCTCTTGTGGGGCTGAAGAGATGGCTCAGCGGTTAAGAGCACTGACTGCTCTTGCAGAGGATCCTAGCACCCACATGGTGGCTAACAACCATCCAAACTCCAATTCCAGGGGATCTAATGCCCTCTTCTGACCTCTGTAGGCATTATATGATACAAGGTCACTTACACACATGCAGGCAATACACTCACACACAGAAAAAATAAAATGAATAAATAAAATATTAAAAAAAATGTTTCTCTCTGGGTAGTGAGACTCAGGGGCTATGTTGCCAGAATGAAAGAAAAAGAGAACTTTAACTCATTTATTAAAAGATTGTTGATTAAATTATTTTTATAAAGAAGCAAAAAAGTATAAGGTTCCACCATTACAGCCATGTACCCTCCATTAAAAGTTAACAAATGTTAGTATTTTACCAGAAATGCTCATATCTAATTTTTCTCAGATTTGAAATCCAATAACAAGTGATTACATGATATAAGAGAAAACAAAATAAATGAGATTCTCATAAGTTAACTTTTGTGTGTGCCCTAGGGTCATGCTAATTCATCCTACTGCATGTGGTTATCGCCTCAAGCCTATACTGATTTCATATAAAAGTGTTTGCATATTACCCATTTACCAGCAAATTTAAGTTTCAAAATCTTTAACAAAAAAGGATGGGAGTAAATCTGTACAGATTTCATAGATAAATCAAGAGTATGAACAACAAACAAAAATGTCAATAATATTATATAATATATATAACATAAATGTTATACAATATTAAAAGTTTTGTACTTTAGAAACCCCCATTAAGAAAATGAAATTTTGGGGTTGGAGAAATGGCTCATTGGTTAGGAGCACTGGCTGCTCTTGCAGAGGACCAGGGTTCCATTGCCAGCATCCACATGGTGGCTAACAACCATCTGTAACTCCAGTTCCTGGGGATCTGATGCCCTCTTCTAATCTCTGTGAGCACTGCAGTACATGGGTACAGTTCCACACATACAGGCAACACACTCATACACATAAAGCAAAAATAATAAATAAAATATGGCTGGAGAGATGGCTCAGTGGTTAAGAGCACTGGCTGCTCTTGCAGAAGACCCAGGTTCCATTCCCAGCATCCACATGGCAGCTAACCACCACCTGTAACTACAGCATCAGGAGATCCAACATCCTCTTCGGACCCTCCTCAGGCACTGCACAGCACAAGGGCACTTACATATAAAAAAAAATAATGCATTTAAAAGTAATAAATAAAAAGTATTTTTAAAAAGAAAATGAAAATTCATGCCACACACTGAAAGAAAAATACTATCTAATCACAAACTGATAAAACACTTATATCCACAATCGAGAATGTTAACAACAAAAAACCCTTTTCTACCTTAGGTACAAGGCAAACAACAGAGCACAGGAAAAAAGGGGGGAGGCTAAGTATGAGGAAATTTTTTTCACAAAAGATGGCACAGAGAAGCCACCATAGCTATCATACCTAGGACATCAAATCCGAACTAAGAGCACACATATTAAAATTCAGCACAGAGACAAGAACGTTACCACATTCCTGTTAATAATATAAAAACAGGAGGCTGGAGAGATGGCTCAGCAGTTAAGAACACTGGCTGCTCTTCTAGAGGACCCAGGTTCAATTCCCAGCACCCACATGGAAGCTAACAACCATTTATAACAACCATCCAATTTCAGGGGATCTGATGCTGTCTTCTGACCTCTATGGGCACTGTACATGGGTGTACTTACCTACATGCATGCAACAGACTTAAAATAAAAAAATAAAGAATATAAAGACATTGGTGTAGTCTGGATATTAATCATCACCCCAGAGGCTTAGGTGTTAAAGAACTGGTGTTCAAAGTGGTATTTAGAAGTGAGTGTGGGGAAATGACTGGGCCGTGAGGATTCTGCCTTCCTCAACAGACTGGCCCACTGCTGTACTCCCATTCTGTTGGCACCACTGGAATATATGGAAACTTTCAGAGGTGGGGTTTCCTTAAAGAAAGTAGGTCACTGGGCTGGAGAGATGGCTCTGTGGTTAAGGGCAATGGCTGCTCTTGCAGAGGACCTGGATTCAATTCCCAGCACCGACATGCTGGCTAACAACCACGCATAACTCCAGTCCCAAGGGAATCTGCTGTCCTCTTCTGAGCTTCATGGGCATTGCAGGATACAGGTATACTTACAAATATGTAGGCAATATACTCAAAATTTAAAAAGTAACATTTTTTTAAGAAGCAGGTCACTGAGAACCATGTTCTAGAGGGCTACAGTTTCTTTCAGGCCCCTTCTGTGGTCTCTCTGCCTTCTCTGTGCCAAAAGGTGAACCACTTTGTTCCACCACATATTCCATACTACAGTGTGCTGCCTCACATTCATCAGGGTCCAGAAGCAAGGAAACCAAGAGACAAGAGCCTGACACTTCTGAAATAATGAGCCAAAATAAATACGTCTTCCTTTTCTGTTGTTTTTAATCTGAAAGTTTTGTCTACCAATGACAAGCTATGTGTGCAACTACTTTGGAAAACAGGTTGAATAGCTTCTTGAAATATGAAATATAAATATACCACACAGGGCAGTTTTATTCCAAGGTGCCTAAGTGACAATAAAAACATTTCCAAATAAAAACTTGAATATTCAATGTTCACAAAGAATTATTCATAAGAGTTAAAAAATGAACAATTCAAGTACCTACCAATCAACCAATGGGAAATGAAAATACACTGGTCATGATACTGAAGCCTAAACTGCCAACTCTCATTTTGCTTTCTTTTATTCAAGTATTTCTAACAATCCTATATTCAAAATAGTAATTTGCTAAGAACATGCTTGTGCCCTACACATTACTTAGTACCACTGCATATATCTATAGACACTTAAAATGTTCATAAACAAGTTTTCCTACAGTGAAATGTGTTTTTAAATAGAATCATGTATATAATCCATTTCCAACTCTAAGTAGATTTATCTGGGAAAACACCATTGGTGATATAACTGATTCCAGTTAAGTAAAATGTTAACAATTTTCAAATAAGATATAACTACTCCATCTAAAAAGTGCAATAAACAGCACCAACAACTTGGAATTATTCAAAGTCTGTATTTTGCTCTGTTTATAACAAATTTTGCTCACAGGACCAAATGCATTATCATCAAATAAGTAGTATCCACTTGCATTAACATGGATTTTATAGCATAACAATTACATCTTTACTCTGAATATATAAATAAAGAAAATTTCACAATGAAGTAATGAAAGTTTGAAGTGTTAGGCAGATTACACATAAAGTCAGCCCTCATTTATGAGTTATAATTTAACGTGGTTACTACAGCTACTGTTAATGTGCAATATATGGCAGCTTATAGCCAAACACTACATTTTAGTCTAATAATAGCTATAATATTCTGAAATGTGCTTCATGAATGAATCAAAGCTATAATGTGTTCATTGAGGGTTTGGATTAGTACTTCATGAAAGCTAGATCTATTACAAATTGCTGAAAGAGAAAAAAAGACAGACAGGAAAGCTTTTAAGAAAGGGAAAAAAATCATTCTGGAAGGATTCCATTCTTTGCTAAGTGGAACACAGAGGATGCTAGTGGCCATCTGCATTTACTTAGACTCTGTTGAAGCAGTATGTGCAGACTGTGGTAAGACAGCACAGCCTAATGGCAGGAAGGCATCAAAGGGACCAGGCTGACACTAACTCATTGTAACACCAGGAAACAGGAAACCCCCAAATCACAAAATGCTTCTTATGGATTTTTAAAAGAAGGATAAGGATTCAGAAGTTGTTCATGGATTTGACATTAGCAAAAAGATGGACCAATTCTATGCTAAACAAAAAGAATGATACATCTCTTATTGGCCAAAACATAACAAGATTTTAATAGCCACCACAGGCCATAAAAAGGAATTAAGTTAGAAATTATTTTCTTTATTTTAAAGCAAACTGAACCTCATTTATTTTAATCAGATTAAGCATTACACAGTGGATGTTTCCAACTGAGCTTTGGCAAACATTAGGCACTTATTACATGCCAAGCACTTTGTGAAGAAAAAGAAAAGAAAGTGACAAATCATTTACAACATACAGCACCAAATCATACCAGAAAGTAATTAAGCAGAGTAAGAAGAGACTACTTAGGAAACAGAGTGGGAGTGCTTTTCCTGGTTGTCAACTTGACACACCAAGGAAGAAGGAAATCAACTGAGGAATTAATTTCCTTCATTGAACTGGTCTGTAGGCAAATCTACAGGGCATTTTACTTTTTTTACTGTTTATTCATATAGGAGGGTCTAGACCACTGTGAGATGTGCAATCAGAAAGTGGGCCTGGGTTTCCTAAGAAAGGTAGTTAAACATAGCCTGGGAGCTAGCCAGTTAACAGTATTTCTCAACGATCTCTACTTCAATTCCTGCCTCCAGGTTCTTGCCCTGACTTTCCTCAATGATGACCTATTACCTGGAAGTCCAAGATGAAATAACCCCTTTTGTCCCCAGGTGATTTTTGGTCAGTGTCTTATCACAGGAACAAAAGGCAAGTTAGAATTTGGGGGAGGGGGGTTGACAGGGAGGTGGCAACTAGGGAACTCAAGGAAAATATCAGAGAATATTTTAGAAGAAAGGGTCAAAATACAGAGCACAAAACAAGAAAGGTAGTATAGGCAGAGAGAAAACACCTACGCCCCCAGGGAATGACAGAACCTATGCAGAGAATGATGAGGAACTACCATGAGTAGAGCACATTTGAAAGGCATAACAAAAGATGGCTCTAAAGAAACACTCAGTGGATCTGCCTGGACAAGATAAACAGAGATGCAATAGAACCAAGTCTTGGGTTAAGATCTCTTGAAAAGTCTTTATATGAACCCTGGGCATAAGTCTTAATAGACTGAAAATCCAGAGATGACTGGCTATAATTAGAACTTCTCTGAATCTATGGAAAAAATATAAGATTTCTAAGGATGACAAGTCAAAATTACTGATCTGTACAACTTTAAGTCAAAACATACCTAGGGATGAATGTGTCCCCACTACTGCAGGCCCTGGAAAGCAAGCAAAAGAACAACAGGATACCCATGTTCTTAGTGTTCTCCCAACACAATATTCTACTGAATGCTGAATCCTACGACAGTAATGACAATCAACACTGTTGGCCAGTGACACATGTGACTATTTAAATACAAACCAGTCAATAATAAATAAAGCTAAAATTTTGATTCCTGAGTAACACTTGTCAGGTTTCTAGCACTCAGTAGGTACAGGTGGCCATTGCTGCCATGCTGGACAGTGCAGGTGCAGAGCACATGGCTCACTGCGGAGAACTCCACTGCTCAGCTGTCATAGAGTTGCCAATGTAGGAGAGATAGGCAAGCTCTAAATTATGGGCAGAAAGTGACATCATAAACTTCCAAGATCCTCAGATTACTTAGCACTGAACTGGAAGAAGTATTTATGTTAAATATATGCCTAATGTTGGGATCAGGTTGTGCCTACTATAATTTACTCCATATTGTATAAAACAGTGGTTTTCAGGATATGTATTACCACAGGAGACTCCATTTTATAAGCAGCTTTTAGCTCCATTTTGAGGAAAAAGGATAACTGTAGCCTCTAGGTAGACTATAAACTGTACCATCTGTCAGGCATCACTCCTCCAGCACAGACTGAAATGGAACTACCCTCTAAGTCTACTGAAGTGAATTGAAAGTGTAGGAACACATGGGCATACTAAAATCATATCTAGGAAACCAAGCCCAAGAATTTACCAGATATGTCAAATTAAGGTATAACTCTCTCTCTCTCATGTTGACCCCAGATCAATGAAAGGATATAACTCTCTCTCAGCCCCCACAATGTGATGAACACCTAACACTATGATGGCATGGAGCCATACCAACCAATCATGTTATACCTGGTATGTTTGTATGTCAAGGACCAAGAACACTCAACTCTACCTGGTCCTCTGCTGTTCATACAGTCTACTAGACTGCCTGCCCATCGACCTGTTCACCTGGCCTGTCTGAACCTGACCTACTGTTTCCTGGTCTAATCAGTTTCATGCTCTAGATCAAATCTGATCTTTCACCTCACAGCTGAATTCTGTAGTGTTGCTTCAAAGCTGACTCCAGCAACTCTACCATGCATTCTAGCAGCAGTTTCCAACCAGCAGTTCATTATTTTATTTACACAAACTCCTTCTCAGTTCACTTCTGAAACTTCTTGAATTCTATTATAGATACTTATTTACTATTATAGATACTTATTATGAAAGATAATAATACTTAAGATTAGAACAAAGAACTTGCATTCACTTCAGCCAAGCAAACAAGGAAGACAGACTTTATGACAAACTGCTGTCACTGAAACCACTAAACCTTATTAATTTATTGCTACTCAATAAATTCTGACACTGAGGAAAGATACAGAGGTTTTTTGTCTGTTTCTGTCACAACACACTCATATCTAACAAACTGAGTTTAACATAAAAGAAAAAAGTATGGAAATGGGAAGCTATGTGTCTTCCACTATGAGCATGAACTTGAATAGATTCCACAACTAAAGCTTTGTACTACAAGACTAAAGGTGCTGTACAACACAAGCAGTACAGAGTTCATCAAGATGGACACTGCCAGTTAAAAAAGCAGATAAATTAAACATTGAGAGAGAATGTTTGAAGTGTGGGGTTAAGGTTATTTTAAACAGAAAAGTCACATGGGTGTGCTATCAGGATTTGCCAGGATAGTAACAATCTCTAGTGGGGAGGGATGGTCAGAAAAAAAGAACTGCGGGAGCTGTGCAAAGTTGGACATGTGTACATGTATCATTTCTTGACCTGTGTGGTGGTTCATAGGTGTTTTCTTTGTGATAATATATTGAACTGTATATTTTTCAGTACTTCTCTATATAAACATTGAATTTCACAGAAACACAAAATTGAAATGTAGTCAACACACACACACACACACACACACCTTTTCATCCGTGGCAGAAGGTGAGTGCTTCCTCCATTCCACTTACAGCTTTCCTCCCTCACATCTTAACTCACCTCTTGTAGCACTTTACCAATTAATGGTGAGATGGCAACATTTTCTCCTTCAGGATAGATCTGGAAATTCACTCTTTGATATAGAATCTGAAACAAGAACAGATTATACCATGAGAAAAGACTTGTATTATTTAATTTGCCTCTTTCCACGATGTAGGCAAGAATTTTAAGAGTATTCATTGCTCATTCTGAGAAAAAAAAATACAATTTGAAAATGAACAATTTTGGCAACAATCAAACATCAGGACTTCATGAACAGTTTCACAAGAAAGTAAGTTTCAGAAGTGGGAATAACTGAAAAACCTGGCATACAACACAATGCACACTGGCATGAGGACGGGTCTCCCAATCTCCCGGCACCTTTACCATCACTTCTCACCCAGCCGACCAGCTTTCCATCTAGATCTAGGAAATTTATCTCCTCTCTACCCAAGGCCCACTCCCACTCTCAATTTCTCAAAGACACCAAAAAAAAAAAAAAAAAAAGATTATCTACAACTTGCTCTGACTCACATGGCTGCAGATACAGTTCACTTGATCACTTTCCATCTATTTTATTCTTGACAATGCCAAGCTCCCCCCGAATTTCAATCATTTACTGCCTAATACATCTTCAAATTTTCTCAAGCCCTTTCCTTCCTCAGTATAATAAAGCCAATAGCGCTGTTTAATATTCTTATATTTTATATTTTCAAATTCTTCTTTGTAGGGCAATCATTTTTCTTCTACAAAGTTCCCATGCTACTAAAAAATTAAAAAAAAAAAAAAAAAAAAAAAAAAAAAAAAGACCAGATGTCTCTACACATCCAACAGGATGAACTTTTCCAAGTCAGGATTTAATTGATTTGGGAGTGCTTACCTCTGTCTGTAGAGAGCTGCTAGCTGCCAAAAGTAGCTCAATGCTGCTGGGAGGGCAATGTGTCAAAGCAAAAGCCATGAGATCCTGACGAGTGGCCACATCCTGGTAACCTTCTGACTGTCCTAACTGGCTACAAACATCCCAACTTTTTGTATATCCTGAAATTGGCAAGAGAAAAAAAAAACAACCAGATGCCAGAAATGAAGAGTAACACACAAAGGAAGGTAAGACAGATACTGGGTTCTTGATCAGGTCTTGTGGTACCAAAGCAAAACTGAAGTCAGTAATGACACATTTTGTAAAAAGGCATAAGAATCTAAGCAAGAAAAGAAAGATTAGACTGATTTACTGTACACAAAATTAAGGACACTCCACATAAGTGTTGACAGAACTCTTTAAATTTTACAGTCACTAAAAAGGAACCCAACTAAACCAGTGAACTTTGATGTTGGGTAAAAAAGGTGGACATCTAAATTCAGATTACTAAGGGTTTAGGTGTGAATTAACATTCCTACAAACTTCAGAAATCCTCAACACCTTCCATCACTACTACAAAGAATAACAATAAACCCTTTTCTCTTGGATTGGTGAAAGAATCAAAGTGCACCAGAAATTGCAAAGTGCCTGATAGATATTAAGATAGATGCTCACACAGAATTCTCCATTTTACAGAGAAAGATAACTAAGGTCAGTGCCAAAAATGGAGCCAGCCACCGACTTTCAGCAAACACCTTTCTACTACCCAATGTACACATTATGAATTTTTCAAAACTAATTTTATTTTTATTTTGAAGGAGTTTTCAGCTTGAAAGTCAGGCTCTGTTCTAAGAATAAAGGCACTAGCACAGAATAATTTCTCTAAGTATATACAGTAAAAATTAAATCAGGGGTTAATCTTATGAGAATAACTTTAATTTTAAAAACCTCTAAAAACACTTTTGGAATAATACAACAATATACAACTCTATACTGAGAACAGTAATTCTGAATTTCACATAGCAAAATCACAATTAACAGTATAGAACTCAAGATTTTATAGAACTAAGTTTCTAATGATAAGATTGGGAAGTACTATGCTGACTTTCCAACTGCAAAACGATTTCTAGATTTATTGCCAAAAATCATGACCTTGACCAAATTTCGGGCCAGTTTCCTCTGAGTTCACTTATAGGCCAGGCCTTAGCATCAACCCTCACAGTTATGGGGCTGGCAAAACTCAGTTGGGCAAAACTCCTAAAGGTGGCTGAGCCAGAATCTGTATCCTCAATGCCAAATTAAATCCCCATCTGGTGGGTTTATTCCCATTCCTCTGGGCCTGCCTTCAGGAAAGACTTTATTAAATCAATTCACCAAATAATCCCTTTACCCATCCCTTTGACATCTCTTCTTAGTAATTTTCTACTGGCTAGCCCACTCAGTTGGCTCATTGGCTACAATATCCATCTGTTCTTGATATATTAAGAGATGGGTTTAGTTTCTTCCACACAGGAATCTTGAATAGACTTCTTTACAGTTGCTAACAGGTATCAGAATATTTTTTCTATTAATTAGACACACACAAAAAAAATGCACAATGGCGAGAGGGCTAGTGGGACAGAGTTTGCTTAGCATGCATAAGGGCCTGCGTTCAATCCCAGCAGCACACAGGGGCAGGAATCATGAGTGGTAGCTCATGAGTTACGATGATCTTAAAATGGTATGTTTGTTTCTTTTTGCACTGAGGAGTGTTATTTAGTTATTTAGTGTTTTTTAAATAAGAAATTATTCTACAATAAAATCTGCTCATTATCTCAAGGCAGAAATTTTAAATTCAGTATAGAAAATATTGAGGTATAAACCTTTTCCAATTTTTCAACATTAGTTTGAAAAGCAGTTTTCTGTACATTAAAATACAAAAATATTAACATAAAATCACAAATTGTAGATATTCTTCCAAATTTTATATTAAAATAGTTCATGTAATATTGTTTCTAAAAATATGAACATATTATGAATAGGGAATGTGAAATAATCAAAATCAAAGGTTTTAACACCTGAGTCCATTAAAATGTTAATGTTAACATATAAGCACAGAGCACACATGGTGCTAATAAGATGTATCTCAAGCTTATTAATCAGGCCAAGATTTGAGAATGCCCCTGTTTCACAGCTCATTGTGTAGAAAGCACAGGAGCCAAGCACTAAGCTGTCTACTCACCTATGGCCATCAGTTCCTGGCAGTGCATGTTGGCTGCTTTGTAGTCATGAACATGAAGCGCCTGCTCTACTAACAGGATTAGCACCTGTCCACGCCTTTCTTCTGAGTCCTCACCTGTAAGGACATCAAATGAATATTGATAATTACAGCAGCATCAAGTGATAAAAGAGTTCATTAATAACATGTTCCAAATTCACAAGTAAATCATAGATAAGACAGATTTTACATGATTAGAAGATAAAAGGTAACTGTACTTTTGAACTTTCAATCTATTTACTATACATGGAAGTAACCCTCAATCTTGGAAGAGATCATTGGCTAACATCAGTTCCTAATTAAAATACCCAAACCAAGAAGCTGGAGAGATAAGTCCAGTAGTTAAGAGCCAGAAATGCTCTTGCAGAGGACCTGGGTTTGGGTCTCAGAACTCACATGGCAGCTTACAACCATCCATAAATCTAGTTCCAGGGGATCTAACACTCTCTTCGGGCTTCCTCAGATACCAGGCACATATATGATATAATACATACATAATGAAAGAAAGACACTCATTCACATAAAGTAAAAAAATAAAATACCCAAACCAAAAATAATCCAAAGCCAGGATGGTCCATACTAGTTATTCTTTCCAAAGATTTGTTCTTCCCTTAACCAAGGTAAGAGGGTAGGAAGAAACCCACACTTGCATAAACATCATAAAATGAGGGCCAGTGAGATGACTCAGCAGAATAAAGTGCTTGCTGCCAAGCATGAGGACCTGAACCCCAACTCTAACAAGCTGTCCTCTGACCTCCACTTGCATGCTAAAGTACACATACATATACACACACAATAAATAAAATGTAAAAATAAAATAGGTCATAAAATGGCTTGAGAAATACTGGCTGTAGAATACAAATGAATGGAGTAATAAAGTAGTATTATTTTTCATCTTAAAATTCAACTACTGAGACCTATGTAGTGGTCCACATCTGTAATCCCAGCACAACATACTGATGCTTAAGGGCAATACAGTGAACTCAAAGCCAGCCTAGTCTATATGGAGAGATATCTGAAAAACAAACCACCACCAAAAACCAACTAGTATTTCAAAATTTATGTACTCCAAAATACAAAGACCAACTCCATGAACAAACTCTGAGTCCTGCTAGGACACATCTCTGTGCTTGTCCTCCACACTTCAGTTTCAGTAACTGTTTCACTAATTAGTTCAGGCAAAATGCCCCACGACGCCTATTACCCCAACACACTTAATAATACCTGACCTCATCTACTCTGGTGGTATCTGACCACTATGGCCTGTTTTCAACAAGAATTCTGTATCCTGTAAGGTCCTTTAGTGATAATCTGCTTACCATTGACAGGTCTTCTTCGTAATTTCACACACACACACATACACACTTACACATAAACATACACAGACATGGTGCACTTTTATTTGCAGTTGAGTCTGTCGTTAATTGAAAGGCCATTAGAACAAGATGGTTACAGCACCTTGACTTCTTACCTAAGTGAACAGAAACCCAACCCAATGGAAACAGTAAACTGACAAAGAGCTATAGTCAACCCATCCTGTGATACCACCAAGGCCACTGCCCTTATGATGTATTGGGGCACTCAAGAGTTCAAAAAAGGCAAAACAAAGTTTATTATCACCTTAATTAGAGCTGTAAGCCCAGAAATGTATTTAGCATTCACAGTATTCTATGCCTTAATGAGTGGAGAATTCCTGAATCACTCAAAAATGGGTGCTAAAAAAATCAATTTCCTTCTTGTTTCAATGCATTGGTAAAGTAAAGCAAGATTAACCTTATGTGGCAACACGGTGTTTGAAGATATGCACAGGGAACCTACACAGATGATTACTGTATATATCACATTAGAGTTTAAGAATTCAATTCCCTGTTGATCTATGGAGGGTCCCATGTGTCTGACACATCCTCCATGAAATTCAGGCAGTTCTGGGAGTCCTAGAAAACCTGAGAGTTCCTACTAGGACATGGAGTATTTTTCTGTATTTTTCAGCATTAGTGTCACCCAGCCAGGAAGGTCAGCCTGATCATCAGAAACTGTCATCAGTAGTGCACAGAAAACTTTCACAGCACATTACTCAAGCACTATAATCATGACAAATACATTCACTACGTCCTTGGCAATGACAACTATGTTCACTACGATCTTGGCAATATTTTAAATTTTCATCATTTGCTTTTTGCTCAATGTACAATTCTTTTATATCACAAATTTGCCTTGATTTGGTAACATAACCTTTAAGAACTGCAGGTCAAAACAGAACCAGACTGAAGGGAAAAACTATAAATACAGTAGCATCTAAACAAGCTGATTCCATTTTCAATGTTGAATAGTCAATTCCAGTAGTAACTGAGCATGGTGATTATACACACTATGCTGGAAGAACTTCATTTTGAATTCATTTTTATAAAGGTTTATGACACATTCCTTGCATTTAAAAGACATGCTTGAGAAGCAAACATCTAAGTACAAAGTGCTTCAGAAATGAAAAACCTTGAGCTGAAACAATCAGAAATGACTAGCTATCCACTAAATAAAAATAACAAGAATTCAGAGCTGTTTTTGCTAAAAGCACTGCCTCTTTCTTGGCCTACAATGCCCAATAATTACCTAAAAGCGGGATAAACTTGGGCATCTTTGCCTCCATTTGCACGTTTCCTTCACCCTAAGTCACTTTGTCTTGCAGTCTCCATGGAATCTAGGAATGACTGAGTCAGCGGGTGAATTGACTGTGGAAAGTAGTGGAATCTAGCCCCACGCAACAATGACTTTCATACTGTGACAAGGACCCTCTGATCAATCAGAAGATAATGGTAACCAAACAAGAGTTTGACAAAGACTAATTGCATGTTTCTTATCCCCAACTTCTATCTATCTCTTCTCCTTGTAATCTGGGGGCTCTGCTTGGTTCCCCAGATGACAGCACTAAGGTTACCTGTTCTTGTCTTTACACTGAGCATTGTGATTAAAGTTCCTTTCCTGTTTCTCAACATTTCTTTTCCCTTTGGGGCCACTTTTTGGGTAAATGGCCAGACCTGATTTGTGGAGGTCCTCCAAGTTGGGCCTCCAGCCTAGGATTCCCATAACAAAGATTTTCAAAATCAGAGCTGCCTCTGATTATCTAGCTAACCTCTAGATAGAATCTTTTTACTTTCACCAATTATTTTGTTTTGACCAATCGTTTTGTTTTGTTTTGTTTTTTTCTATTTTGGCTCAAACATGTTACAAAACTCTTTCTCTTTCATCCACTTGGCAGAGCCCTGAATCAAGCCAAGTTTGATGCTGCCTGATTAATGAACTGCTATCTGCTGAAATTAACTCATTAAAATTTACCATGCCTACATTTAGCTTTTAACAAGCCTAATATCTTTCCTATGGTAAAAGCTCAATGCTGTAGTCTCTACCTTATAGTAAGAGTTAGAAATAGTGTCCCTTAAAAGTATCAGAATCTTTTAAAATAGTATGCACATATCTCAATGATACAGATGTGTACACACATACACATAAATACACAAACACACACACACACCAAGAATGGCAACAAAATGTATGTTATATTATCTTAAATTTTATGTTCAGTTGGACAGCACACACCCTAAAACTGTACCCACAAAGAATAAGTTAGCATGGCCCAGGACAAAGCTGATATGGAAACCTGGAAAACATTCAATTAACTAAAAAGGTGTTATGTTGATTGGAAAGTGTGCCCAATGGTTAAGAGCGCAGACTGCTCATGCAGAGGACCTGAGTTGGTTCTCAGTGCCCACATGGTGGCTCACAACCACTTTTAACTCCAGTTTCAAGGCATCTGATACCCTCTTCTAGCCTCCATGACTTGCACACACACATCACATTAAAAAATTTAAAGTGTTATTGCTACTTTACATGTGTCAAGAACCCCCATAAAATTACTTTACCATCCAAAAACCTATTTACATTACACCACATTTTTGCCTCATTTTTGTCAAAGGGTAGTAGCTTTCAAAAAGTACAGATGACAAGGAATACAGCTTTTATTTTAAACATAAAAATTAGCACAAATTAAGTTGGTATTAAATAATACCATCTTCTATAGACTAGCAAACAATATATTTAGAAAAGGAAAAACAATCTCCTCTCTACTTTAGAAATTCTTATTGTGAAGGAATCCTTGAACAAGGCAGTTTAACAAAAGAAAAACTATCAGTTTTAACAACATGCATATCCCATGTATACTTGACCAATTCCTAGCAAAGGAAAGTAATCAGAACACAAATAAGTAGCTTTAAAATACCACAATCCACTGAAACAAAGAAGGGGTTAGTGAAGCCAATAATGGTGAGGTGACCAGGAAACACTGGGAACAAACATAGGTTTGTCAGGCAGATTTAAGCTGTTCTCCAGGGATGAGTCTGCAGTGGTTCAGAATTCTCTTTCTAGCACACAGAGGTTGGGGGCACCCTAAGAAATTTCCTTCCTGTACCTGACTTTCCTTTACCCAACAGTCTCTTTTCAGAGCTTCTTCTGTGTACGCAGTATCTCAAAATAATTAATTTGGAGTACTCATTTGTCAGCGAGGCTTACTGTGGTAGCCTATAGACATATTTTAGATGATATATTCTTATCTCTAACAGATACTATAAAATGCTATAATGTGCTTTTTAAAAATAAATCTATAAACATTTCACTTAAAAATTTGGCTTCCACCAGTCTCATAATTTGGAACTGAAAGGATCATAGTTTTTGTATGAAGATTTCCAAGTGAAAGATATTTTCAACTAGAAAAGCAGAATGGGGGACTGGAGAGGTGGTTCCGCCATTAGAGCACTGGCTTCTCTAGCAAAGGACTTGGGTTCAGGTTCCAGCACCCACATGGCAACTGTCCATAACTCCAGTTCCAGGGGATTCAATGCTCTCTCCTGACCTCCATGGGCATTGCACAACATGGGTGCATGTACAAATATGCAGGCAATAGACTCATACACATAAAAATAATAAATATTTAAAAGAAAACGAGAATGCAGTTTTACCTGCATTAATCTTATCTGACTAAAGTACAATCTCCCCCTAAACTACTAAACACTACTAAAAACCCCTCCACGTACCAATGAATAATTCAGCTGTCATTTCTACTTGTGGGATGGTACTGTAAATATAGCCAAATACATATGGCTGGAGAAGTCATAGATCCTAGAGAAAACCCTACCTCTGTCACATCTCTAAACAAATGATTTTTCTTTATGCTAAATTTCTGTATGCTAAATATGGATTCTTATATTTACAGACAAGTAAACAATATAAAACTCATTAAAGGAGCTTCTTTTTGCAACAGATGGAGGCTATTACAGAGTTCCACAACTGGTCACACACAGAGAGTATATGTGTGAGAGATGCACAGCCCTAAGTGACACATTTACAGTAGAACCTCTCACGGAACATAGTAGAAGAGGTGGTAGAGAGAATACTAAAACATCCCTTGACTCTTATCACCGAAGCTTCCTCACACAACACTGTATGATACACAGAACAATTGGCTAAGTTTTAGAGAAAAAGAGACTGCAGAGTACGTTTACCTAGATAGGACTCCTATATTAATCCTCACCAACCCACAGCTCAGGGATCACTGTGGAAGGAGGGGATGGAAAGACTGGAAGGGCCAGAGTTGGTGCATGAACATAAGGAAACAGAGGCTTTCAGGCCTCTTGGAACTTTCAACAATGGTGGCAGCATGCACAGGACATAACTAGACAAACACCCAACACAGAATGAGGGAAATGAACAGCATGCCTAGCCTAGCCTAAGAACTACTGGCAACTGATTACTGCTGGGTGAGGGAGAGTAGCTCTTTGAGGAAGTGAAGCTAGATAGGCTGACTAGACTCCAGCAGATAAAACTGCACAGAAGGACATTTGAGTGTAAAAGCTTGACTGGACAGAACTTAACGTATGTGACAAAATGCATGAAAGTCAGTGGGGGGTTAGGGAGGCATCGATAGGGGAAGGGGGTCTAAATTTGATTATAATCTATTACATGAAATATATAGAACCTCAAAAAATATTTTTAAAAATAAAATAAACATTAAAAAATAAAAAAGAAAGTTCAAAAAATCCTTCCACATTTTTTCCTTGAGGCTCAGTCCCTTCCATATTGTGTTAAACTCACAGGTAAACTTAACTAAGTGAAAGCTACAAACATGTAGATACACATACCACACTTATTATATATCTTGTTTTCTACCTAACACCTTTGAATTGTTTATATTTACATACAATCTACTTAATCAAAAAAACAAGAGCCAGGTTTGATTGTCATCCCCCCACACCCCCAAATGCATCAACTTGGCTAGAATCCACAGATGGTCATTTTAAAGATAATATCCCTAATCAGGGTAGGTACAAAAGCTTATACTGGATAATCTTGAATCACAGACAAGAATTACAAATGCTGGAATTAGAGGGAGCAGAGAGACAGAGGGAGGTTAAAAGACTCCTGTAGACACTATGGACAGTTCCAGACCATGCCTAGGGAAGTCCATACTGCTCCTAATTTTCTCAGCCAGTCTGCCATGTGAATTTCAGGCCTGATTAAACAATCCCCAGAGTAGTAAAAGCCAATTCCACAACAGAGCACTAATGTCTGTCTCCACTTGTTGTGCTTCTTTGGCTGAAGTATGAGGAATAGCATGCATGTTGGTTTGTAGACCAGGTGCATACCTGGTACCCTTGGAGACCAAAATAGGGTGCCAGATTCCTTAGTACTGGATCCCTAGTACTGGAGTTATAGAGGGCTGTTGGGCATCATGTGGTTGCTAAAGAGGTCAAAGATCTTAGAGAACTCTGTCACATCCCTAGATAATGTAACATCTTACTAAGTGCAAAATATGTATCTTATATATACAGTCAAGTATCTCAGTAACTGCTCATCAAAAAAGTTTCTGTTGCAGCAGACAGAGACTATTACAGAGTACTACAACTGGTCACACACAGACATTGTTCGTGAATTGCCCATGACTAAGTGGCACATCTACAATGCAACTTCTATACCCAAGGCTCACAAAACATGGAACAAGGGGTAAAGAGGACACTAATGGATCTCTCAACTCTCATTAATGAAGCTCCCTCATGCAACAGAGGGCCAGTAACACAAAAGATCACAAATGGCTGAAGTGGTCATGGATCTTAAGAGAAATCCTCAAGGCTGCACATCCCTAGGCTAATGTAACTTCTTACTAAATGCAAAACCTCTATTCTTATATTAATAGTCAAGTATCCCAGTCACCACTCATCAAAGAAGCTTCCTTTGCAACATACAGATGGAGACTACTACAGAGCAGGATACCCGCTGGTAACAGCCTTTTTCTGTGAACTGCCCATGCCTAAGCAGCACATCTACAATGCAGTCTCTACACCCAAGGCTCACACAATACAGAAGGGGTAAATAAGACACTAATAATCTCTCAACTCTCATTAATCAAGCTCCCTCATGCAACTAAGGGCCAGAAACATAAAAGGTCACAAATGACTAAAGCATGGAGTTTAGGAATCTGCAGAGTATAGGTCCCTGGACAGGACTCCTATATTAAGTTTCACTCACCTAGGGCTCAGGGACCATAGCAAAAGAGGGAGTAGAAAAATTGTAAGAGCCACTGAGGAGGTGGGTGACCATATGGAAACAGAATCCTACAAAGTCCTGGGACCCTGCTCATATGAACTTATAGCAATAGTTTCGGCATGCTCAAGACCCACGCAAACAGACAAAACTCTAGCATGGAACTGTGGAAATGGGTAGCAGACCCTTATTGTTGCTGAAGTAATATTGGCAACGGATTACTGTTGGGGAAGGATGAGCTAATCTTCCAAAAGTGAGGGACTCTGGATAGGGTGACTAGACCTCAGTGAATGAACCCGACTGAGGAGCATTTGGGGGATACTAACTTTACACAGTAGACCTTAACACAGATGAAAGAATGCATGGGTTCCAGTTGGGGGATATGGGAGAGTGCTGGTCAGGAAGGGGGTAGAAAGATGATTAAGACTGACTGAGATGTTCTGTATGAAATAGACAATTCAATTAAAAAAATGTTGGGAGTCATAATGGAGTCTAAGTGACCATGTCCATGGTCATGTGATCATTCGAAGGAAGGAGGGAAAGAAGGAAGGAAGGAAGGAAAGAAGGGAGAAGGAAGGAAGGAATGAAGGAAGAAAGGAAAAAAAAAGGAAGAAAATAAATATCAAACTAAATTTGGATCATAATCATGCACTGGTAAGGATACCCAGCTTCATACTGGAACTTTCTGGTTTGAACTGCAACACTAACTTCTGCCTGATCACTCAACCACACATCCTGAGCAAGTCAGCTTTATTTCAAGGGCAGCTGATTGTCCCAGAAATTCAATGCAACACACTTTTATAACATGCCAGTCTTCCTGGAGAATGCTAATCCTGTCTCAAAAGACGCTCTTCTGACACGACACCAATGTGATACTCACATAGGCCAATGTTCAGGGTGGCACAGAAACTTACATCAGTAATTTAGCATTCAAAAGACTTACCTGGAGCAGGGCATGGTAGTGCCTTTAATTCCAGCACTCAGGAGGCAGAGGCAGACAGATCTCTGTGAGATCAAGTCTCACACACAGCAAGTTCTAGGTCAGCTGGAGCCACAGGGAGACCCTGTCTCAAAAAGACCAAAGGGGGTGGGGGACTTACCTGCAACCCTCAGCAACTCCGCAAGGCCTAGAAGTTTGGCAGATTGCTTGTAGCATGTGGGGGACTGGGAAATACATTCCTTGATGAGGCTGATCCGATCAGAACACAAGCGCACTATAAAACAGACATTAAAGAATTATTAACTGGGGACATCACAAAAGTGATGTTATGAACACCAACAAAATGAATTGTTAACCTCAGATGGAGAATAGTAGCACACTTCTGAGATCTCTATACTCTGTGGCTGAAACCTGTACTATACAGTACGATCTTATCACTCCAAAGGCAGTCTGTGCTGTTTGTATGCACACACATAGGGCCTCACTATGCAGCTCTGAAAGCCTAGTTGTACAGGAATCCTCCTGCTTGCCCTCCTGAGTGCTGAGTTTATAGGCATGTACCGCTGCTCTTGGCTTCAACTATTCATTTTCTAACCTCACTTCATCCTGGAACTGAAGGGCAGGAAGGAGTCTTCTAAGTGTACACTGTCCCAATCCTCTCAAGGCTAAGCTCAATCCCTTCATTTCAAGTTAGCACTCAGGAAAACAAAACATATTTGATCAACCAATTCATATCATAAGGAAAAAAAACACTTAAAGGGAAAAAAAAGTCAAAGGACAGCAAGTATATTCTAGGAAGAAGTGGTGCTTATGTAGATTAGAGAGATCAGGAAGCCAGCCACTGCCTTAGAAAACTGGCTTGCAAGAACTATGACAACAACAGTTAATAGCCCTTAAAATAAAATGGAAATCAACTAAGTCTCAGGCACTGCTTTATGCATAGTAACCAAACAATGCAGGAACTTATCCTCAAGGGAAGGAACTGAGTGCAGAGAATTTAAGGTATTTTGCAAAGATCAAGAATTCAACCCAAGCCTATACATTTGGTTTGTGGCTCTCATCTTTATTCATTCCTAAATCCACAGTAAATCCTTATATATCCTGAGCTCTTAAAATTTCTTCTAGGTGTTGGTTAGGAGGGAACACAAGTCCTAGCAAGATAAAGACATCATGATTTTTCTTTGGCATATAATATTTATTTTATATTTTTATTATAATTGTCTTATGAACTTAGAAAAGTTGCAAGTGCTACATTATAGCACTGTATGCTAAGATTAATCAATTATTAATAATTTCATCTTCATATATATGCATATCCAATCAGGCATGTAAAGTCTTCCACCTTCCATCTCTATAGGCATACACATGCGCGCGCACACACACACACACACACTTTTTTGAACCGTTTTACAAAAACTTAACAAACATAACCCTTTTATGCTTCAATATTTTAGTGTGTACTTTCTGAAGTTTAGCTATTTTAAGATGGATAGTTACTTATATGTCTGCTGATATAATCATCCTGCTAAGGTATTTATGTAGACTACTAGGCAAAGGTTTTTATGGTTAGGGTCATTCACAATAACTATAGTCAATTTTACAGCTGAGTATAACGTCTACAAATTCCATTAATGCTCCAAATTATCCATGCCAATTATTTTATATAACAAATGCCCACCACACTAACATTAGGCTTGGCCCTATGATTTCTAAGGGCAATGAACGGCAGTGGAAACTATGTGCCACATGTGCAGAAAAGCCACTTTACAAGATTCCACTCCTAATATGTTCCTCACGGCATAGATTAGAGGGTGACAACGTGGGAGCTCCATAAGCAGAAAGCAAGTTTGTGAGCTGTGCCAATGAGATTTTCCATCTTCCATTATAGTACAGTGCAGTCAAAAACTTCAAAGGCATATATCAAACTCTTCTTGACTTAAAAAAAATGTGGGCTTGGGGCTAGAGAGATAGTTTATCCTAGAACCCAGACTCAGTTCCCAGCAAACACATGGCAGCTCACAACTACCTGTAACGTGAGCTTGAGAGGATCCAACATATCTTTTGGCTTCCATGGTCACCAGATATGTATGTGGTACACATACTTAAAATACAGGCAAAAGATTCAAACACATAAAATAAAAATTAATTTTTTCTTTCTTTTTTTTTTAATGTGGGCTCAAAGTTAGAGAAATGGCTCAGTGGTTAAGAGCATTGGTTGCTCTTGCAGAGGACGCATGTTCAGTTCCCAGCACCCAAAAGGCAGCTAACAACTGTCCATAACTCCAGTTCCAGGGAATCCAATGCTCTCTTTTGACCTACATGGGCACTGCACAACACAGGTGTACTTACATACATGCAGGCAATACATTCATACACATAAAATAAAATATTACAAATTAATGAATTAAAATGTGGGCTCTTCCCTCAGTATGTACTACAGTCTTACAACTTTTCTTCTGAAATTCAATAATCTAATGACTATGAAGGAGAAATTTTTTCACGTTCCTAATTTGATTTTAAAAGGAAGACTTGCCACAGACACTATATCATTCTATGCACATCAAAGGCTGGCCTTCTTCAGGCTTGTTAAGGATTCACTACATTCTAAGAGAAGCTTCAGCTTGAACAGCTCTAGTAGGTTGGCTCCCTTACTATTACCACCCTCTTTCCAACTCAGAATCAAGGTAAAAAACTGAAAACATACAGTAATGGACCCAAATTTCCTCCAAATTTCCATTATGGACCATTTCTTGGGCTCTTTATCTCCTGGTTATTCTAATGCATTCTGATAACAGTTAAGTATATTAAATAAGTTTGGAGAATAGGAGTCTAATAGGTTACAATTACCATGTTCAAATAGCTTCATTTTATCTATTTTCTGAACTGCTGTAATCAATATACCAGTTCCCTCATACGATAATCTTAGGATAGAATTAATTGAATTTTAAAATATGGTTTTTAAGTTAAATATATTTAGACTTTTGCTTCCCCATACAAGAGATGCTTGACTCAAAAATTTCTACGTAAAGTGGAGTAATAAACACATATATATATACACCTTTTAATAACTGAAGATACTTCAATACCCTGTAGATTTCACAAGTGTATCTCAATTTTTAAAAACAGCTATTATAAAAAACAGGAACACACAGAGGGCTCAAACAAAAAGCATTCAGATATATATTGACATACAAATACCTCAGAGGATTCATATATAAGGGAATAACTTTTGTATCTTACTGATATTCCTGCTTTTCATTAACTCAATCTTAATTTAGTTGGCATCACTGGTCTCTATCTGGAAAGACACAGCATGTAGTATAAAGAAAGGCTTGAAAAAATAGCAATGGGACAAAATGAATTATGTACACTGGCTTCAATCCCAGAGCATAAATTTCTAAATATCAAGTAACACTATCTTAATTAATATTAAGAACAAAAAGCAACAGTCACACAAACTGTAGGATAAAGACAGCTAACAGGAAGGAGGGTCAGGTTCCTTCTCTGCATCTAGAAGCTTCCTGCCAGTCCTTTTCATAGGAGGGTTCCAATCAGTACAGTACCCTGGAAAACCATCCAGACAGTACAGCAATGAGGCCATTAAAATACATACTCCTCACTCGGAAATGTCCCAGAAGGAACAAGAGGCTAGCAGGTTTGGTTATAGATATTAAAACACAGTAGCTAGTAGACAAATATTACTAGTAAACATGTTAACTACCATAGGAAATCAGAACACACCTTAATATTCTAAACTTCCACAGCATAAGAGACCACTAGAAACATTTTGTATTATAAATCAGTTCAAATTATTTAAGCAGCTAAAGCACATACAAACACACATGAAACACACAAATCAAAGTTGCCAAGTATTTATCCTAATGAAAGATAAAGCTAAAAATTACTATTTTCCAGACTCTTCCTTAATAGCAGAAACAATTGTTTGGAGGAAACTAGTTAATGATTTAAAACATTTTAGAATAAACTGAAAATGCTTTTTAGTAACTTTGATTAATTTTCACAATATTAAGAAACTCTGAATTCAAAAGTTGGGTTAATGGTACAAGTGAATAGAATTGTTTATGATTTAACAATCGTCTTACATACATGCTTAAGGCGATATAAAATACTGACAACTGTATAATAATGATTTCTAATCAATAACATTTGGGGTAATAAAAGTCTTACCTCTTTGAAGTACAGTAACTTTTTCTGAGAAGTAGAACTTTAATCTTGAGCAAAACCAGAATAGCACAATTTAAATGCACATACAGTACTCTGAGACTGGCTCTAATTCAGGGCCACTCAAGCTAACACTACACTGGACAGGGACACAAGGACTAGATGATCATTATCTGAAGGTAAAGAGGCTTCAGTGGACTTTTGGTTTTTGTTTGTTCGATTTTTTTATTTTTAAAAAGCAGAATCAACTGTTGTGGACTTACTGTGCTGGCTTGAATGAGAAGTGTCCTGCATAGACTGAAATATTTGAGCACTTGGTCAGTTGGGGCCACTGTTTGGGGGACAACCAGCACACTTTTGGGGGTGTGGCCTTGCGGGAGGAAGGATATCATTGGGGACAGGTTTTAAGAGTTCATAACCTTTCCCCATATTCAGATGTTCCCTCTGCTTCCTGTTTACCTCTCAGCTTTCTGCTCTGAGCACCTCTTCTGCTATGTCTCGCTACTCTGATGGACTCTTTTCCCTCTGAAACCCTAAGCCCAAAGAAACTCATTACTCTATAAGCTGCCTGGGACATGGTGTTTTATCACAGCAACAGAAAACTACTATAGAAGTGGTACCAGAAATAGGTATGGCTGTGAAAAACCAGACCATGCTGTTTTTTGAAGAAATGTTGAAAATTTTGTAAGTTTGGACTAGAAAAGTAGCTGAATGCTATGATCAGAGACTGAGCTATTCTAGTAGGACCCTGGAAGAAAGTAGTGCTCAGAGAAATTGCAGTTCCAGAGAGAAGCAAGGACTTAAACAGCAACAGCAGTAGAGAGGTCATTCCTGTGTTATTTTCACAAAGTATCTAGCTGCTTTCTTCCAGAGTACTAAGAACTTGCCTTAGGTTAAATTAAAAAATAATGGATTAATTTCTTTATCAGAAGAATTTTCAAAGCAGCCTAACGTTAAATCTTTGGCTTGGTTATTACTGAAGAATTTTATGCAGATGTATAATGAAAAAGAGCAAGTAGGGCATAAAGAAATGCAAAATGTACAGTATGGAGAGAAAGAACACTGGGAATGTACTTAATGTTGCAGCCAAGGTGTATCCTCAAAGAGAGGCTGTTATTGAAAAGGAGACAAATGACATTAAGGAGAGGTCCCCTGCTCTTCACTATAACAATGGAAAAGGTACCCTCAGAACCCATTTAACCAAGCTTCCAAGAGATAGAAGAAGAAAGTCTCAGTGGTTTTCTGCTCCCAGAAAACCACAATATACAAAAGCAACTACAAGTGTCACCCAAGGAGGCCAAGGTTCATCCTAAGCTGGCAGCTGAAGTTAGTTGTGTCCCTTGTGTGGTACTGGTTTTAAAGGTATAAAAGATACACAAAGGTAAGGAGGTTGCTGATTATTCCTCTGCAGTTTCAGAGAATCACTGAGGCCAGGGAGCATATCACAGGGGAATCCCTGCATAAAGAAGGCCCAACAGGCCAAGAGGCTCTGAGAAGATACTGCCTGAAGCTGTGAAAGTAAAGTCTGCTTTGCAATAGAAACCCCAAGATACAAGAGATGCCAGGGCCAGAGACAGCTGCCAGGGAGAGCTGCATAGAGGAGGTGGAACCAGTCCAAGAGAGAGATACATGCTGCAGGCGAAGCTGTAGGAAAAGAGCCATCTAAGTTAAGTCGTTTGAAACTCAAGTCCCAGACTCTGGACGTGGAGTTACAGGACTCGGTGTTTAACCTGGTGGTTTTGCATCTTGTTTTGGTCTAGTATTTCATCACTATATTTCTCACTCTATACTATTGTATGTTGGAAGTATGAAATTTGCATTTTGATTTTACAGTGGATTATGGTTAAAGGTGTGCCTTAAATCTTAGCAGAGACTTTGAACTTTTTATTTTTTATGTGTACAAGTGTATTGTATGCATGTAGGCAGGTGCACCCATGTCATGCAATGCCCACGGAGGTCAGAAGAGGACACTGAATCTCCTGGAACTGGAGTTATGGAAAGTTGCTGGCTGCCACATAGAGGCTGGGAATCAAACTTGGTCCTCTGCAAGAGCAATCAGTGCTCTTAACCACTGAGCTATCTCTCCAGTCTCAAGACTGGATTTTTAAACAGTGTTGAAACTACTAAAGACTATGGAGACTTTTAAAATTGGATTAAATGTATTTTGCATTATGATGTGGTCACAAGCCTATTAGGGGCCAGGGAGTGAAATGTGGTAGTTTAAATAAGAAGTGTACCTCATATTAAGTATTTGAACACTTGGTCAACTGGTAGCACTGCTTAGGAAAGGTCATGAACTTTAGGAAGCGTGGCCTAGTTAAAAACCACATCACTGGAGGCAGGCTTTCAGGTTCATAGCTTGCCCCACTTCCTGTTGCTGTCTCTGCCTCCTGTTTGCCATTGAAGATATGAGCTCTCAGCTTTCTGCTCTGAGCACCTCTACTGCCATGCCTCCCCACCATGATGAAGTCTCATCCTTCGGAACAGTGTGCCCATATAAGTCCTTTGGTCTATAAATTGCCTTGGTCATGGTGTTTTATCACAGCAACAGAAAAGTAAAAAATACACTTACCAAAAGAGAAGGGAAAAAAGGAACTCAATTATATTTCCTCAAGCTCTAGTTCCAACCATTTCTAGAAGTAAGGACAGCAATAACAGAAAACAAAAGACAGCCCAACATACTACTACTAAGTTAACCACTCTCTCCCTTCAGAGAACAGAGGTCTTAGGTTTGAAAGAACTGAAAATTCCACATCCCA
This sequence comes from Eospalax fontanierii, assembly GCA_035773235.1. Lineage (NCBI taxonomy): Eukaryota > Metazoa > Chordata > Mammalia > Rodentia > Spalacidae > Eospalax > Eospalax fontanierii. Next base: position 47,013,577 of record CM069529.1, on the reverse strand, counting down.
CTTGTCAGGTAAGGTTAGCTAAGGTCTGGGATGCTGTAATGTAGAGCAGAAAGTATCTGAGACAACTGTATGACTAGAAGCCTGTTTGGATGGTACCACCATGCCTTTTACATTTAGGCAAAAGAACTTAAGCAATATGAACATATCACTGGGAATTAAATTCTAAATGAGAACTTGTAATCACTACTTTTGTGTCAAGCATAAATAGGGGCCAAAAACCCTATCACTAATACCTAGTTAATAATCTATAAAATTAAACAAACTAGAGGAGTAAGTTTTATGCCAAAACTGATGTAAATCTGAAACTCTTGTCCATAAAGTCCCTGGTAGCTCTTTTCACTTTTATCCAATAGTTTTATTGCTCTGTTGCTGATGCTAATTCTTTAAAGGTTTTACCATCACGGAAAAAGTAGTAACTATGCGGGAAGTTCTGGCACATACTTCTAATCCCAGCACTGGGGAGACAGAGGCAGATGGAGCTCTGTGAGATGGAGATCAGCATGTTATACATAGCAAGTTCAGTTATTTCATGGCAGAATGTTTCACTTTAGATTGCATAGCAAAATCATAGAAAAAGAATAGGATCTATCATTAATGAATTTAAATAATCAAAGGTATTCTTTAATTCCAAAATAAGGAAAAGGGAACACTAATTTGTGCAAAATAAATTAACAACAATGTAATACTAAGCATAAGACTCACCTTGCAAAGGCAAGATTTTTACCCCAAATTCTTCAAGATAACTAAGGGCCTGGATAAGGTCTAGCTCTTCCTGAATGGCAGCAGGCCTATCTGTTATCAGCTGTAAGCAGCACCTATAAGAAATAAGACCACTTTTAAAAAAACAGCAATATACTTTTATCCAAGTTACCTTTCTGTTGGACAAGAGGAGCTTCAACACATATTTATCAAGCATCTAGCACTTTCCGATAGTCTGCTAAACACTTAGTTATTTAGTCCTCACAGCAAGGCCATAAGTGAGCAAATGTCAATTTTTGCTTTTTAAATAAAGGAGCCAAAACTGAAGCTCAGAGAGGTGAAATGATTTGACAGCAGCAGCACCAATAGTTCGTAACTCTACCAGGTACGGTGGCGGTGGCAATGTCACTCTAGTGACATTTTTACTGATGAATACAGAGGCATTGATTTTATCAGAAAAGACTGTTTTAGAGACAGAATTCAGATCATTTCTTCTTTCCCTTTCCAGAAATCAAGAATATCTTGACAGGCTCAATTTGGTATCCTTTAAGAAATGGCTAAGAAAAAGTACGCACAAAACATTTTTTTTTTCTGACAGAAGAGAAGAATCAGTTGATAATATAGTACTGAGATAAATTACAAGAGAGTGACGTGTTAATCAAAGAATGTGTAGTACCTATACAATGTATTTGTTTCCTTTGAGACTGTGCCTTGCTCTGTTGCACCAGGTGCTCTAAAACTCCTGGGATCACAGGATCATCCCACCTTATGTCTGGCACTATGGCATATTCTAACCTTTTCTTTTTTAATTCAGGAAAAAACACACTTTAATAAGTTCTCTTTAATAATAAATCTTTGAAAGGTAACTTTATAGAAACATTTAGCTACCACAGCCAAATGCCAAGGGTGGACATCAGGTATCACCAGATTGAAGTATCAAGGCCCCAGTATGGCATGGGTATGACTGAGGGTTAAGTACATGCCTAGTGTGATCCTGCACAATTGTGAGATTTAAATCAGTAGGCACTCACACATTCTATTGACTCTAGTCTAAAAACTGTAACTCTTTGTGATTTCGAGTCAAAACCAAGGAATTCCAAAATGGAAATTTATCCTACACAGAGCCTCATACAATGCTATTACCAAACTGTTTTTCTTTTAGAAAAATTAGAAGCTAATTAAATTCTATAAAAAATTAATGAACACACTATAACTATGGAAAAAAACAATGAAACAGACCTGAATATACATAGATGGAAAAATATTCAATACAGAACAGAAGGCATAGAAATGAATGCACAGTAAGGACTTATTTAAAAGGTAATTGGGCTAGAGAGATAACTCAGCAGTTAAGAGCACTGGCTGCTTTTACAAAGGACCCAAGTTCAATTCGTAGAACCATATGGCAGCTAACAATCATGTGGTACTACAGTTCCAGAAGATCTAACATCTTCTGTCCTCTGCAGGAAGTATAAAACATGGATGCATTTACACACATGCAGGTAATACACTCATGCATATAAAATAAAAATAGTAATTGTTTTTAATTTCTAAAAAAGAAAAAAAGAGTAACATTTCATGAATTATTTTGGAGGCACACACAAGAAACTAATTTTTAAACTAGCAGAAGAAAAAGGTCAGAGAACTAGAAGAGGGGGAACTATCAATTCATATCCTTTTGTATTATGTAAATGCTTATTACTTAAAAAAAAAAAAACGAGTTAGGAAGAAACACTTAAATACGAATGGATGGACTCTTTTCTGCACAAATCCCAGGGTAAACGCAGGCAACTCTGAGTTTGTAGGCCATAATTAGTTCAGTACTACACTATATACATATGAGATCCTCTCAAAATTAAAGTGCATCCTTGTGGGAGAGAAAGGAACTCAGTGAAGAGGAAATACAGGAGGTGGTTTTATAAATCATCTGAGAAACACCTGCCAAAAAGAATCAGGTCAAACACAAATCCAAGTTTCAAAGGCTATTCTATCTGATATTTCCATCACTTGAAATAAAAATAGTATCCCTAGGGAGCAAAGAAAACGATTTACTAACTCCATTAAAGCACTCTGTCAAGTTCAATAAGAGTTTGAAAAAAAACCTGATTCTGACACAGGTATCACTGGGGTGGGGGGAGGATGCTTCTCAGCTTTGCTGGAGTTAAAATAACTACCATTCATTTAAGGTGGAAATGAATGCAAATGAAAACCACAACTGTTACCTTAACATCACTTTCAAATCACTTGAAGTGTGAATGAAAAAAAAAAATTATGTGAATTAGACTTTCAAAGAATAACACATAGGACAGGATAAAAGAAAAATCAGGGGCTGGAAAGATGGCTCAGCAGCTAAGAATCCTTACAGCTCTTGTAGAGGACAGACTTTGGTTCCCAGCACCCATACAGGACAGCTCACAACTGCCCTGAATTCCAACTACAGGGGATCTGATGCCCTCTTCTGGACCCCACAGGCACCTACACAGATGTGCACATACACAACAATAAAATAAATCAGAAACTACAGTTAGAAAGATATATATAACAAAGAGTGGCAATGAATTTAAACTATTTAAAACAAATAAACAAATACCAGTGTATGTGTCTGTGGGTCTGTAGATGTAACTGTCCATTGCACATGTGCATGCAGATATATATGTACATATGGAGACCAGAAGTTGACATCAACTGTATTTCTCAATGTTCTTTTCCTTTTTCTTTGAGGCAGGCTCTCTCACTGTATTTGGAACCTATTGATTTTGGTAGCCTGATTAGCCAGTGATTTCCAGAAATCTGCCTATTTGTACCACCAAGCACTGGGATTACAGACATGGGCCACCATGCTAACTTTTACATAGGTGCTCTGGATCCAAACTCAGGTCCTCAGGCATATATGGCACCTATTTTACTGATTGACCCATCTCCCAGTCCCAAAATATTCTTTATGAAAAAAAAAAAAGGCCCTAAGAATCAAAAGATATACACCTCTGAAAGAATAATGAAAGGCTAGAAATAGGTTTCAAAACAATACACACAAAGTAGAGGTGTCCATTAGGCAAAAATTGTTGAGACTTACAGTTTAAAGAAAGGGCACTAACATTATCTGGAAACAAACTGATGCCATTTGGCAATATATACACTTCCATATACATTTACCCTTTGCCTCTCTCTCAATCCTACTCTATTGTCTATACAACAACAATTCTAACCACTTTACACACTCAAAATCACAACAAAAAAAATCAAACCAACAAAAAACACAAAAGGAGTGGAGGGCCTGGGGAGTGGCCCACTGAACAAGAGCACTTGCTGTGCAAGCATGGGGACCTGAGTTTGGATCCCCAGGCACAAATATACTTAAAACATAAGGAATGAACAGATGTACCTTCAAGTCTAGCACTGGAATGAATGTGTATGTGGAGAAAGAATAACTGGGGCTCACTCGTGCTTGATGACTATTAGTCTAGCAAGAGCTCTAGGTTCAGTAAGAGACACTTATTTAAAGGGGTTAAAGTTGAGAGCAATTGAGGAAGCTGACAACTTCTGGCCACACATGAACGTATACATACATACATACATACATACTCTCAAAAGAAAAGAGTTCTCTCAAGTAATTCTATTTTAAAGGAAGAAGGTGAGGTCCTAAGTCCAAGGTCACAGGGCTGTGAGCTACAGAGACTACATTTACAGACAAAAGACAGTTTTCATGCTCTCCTGGTACTCTAAACATAAACAGAGGGAAAGGTAACAAATTAAATTGAAAAAGTGGTTGAAGAAATCTCTCACTTAACACAATGCTATAAAACATATAAAACTTGTAGCTGATATATTGACACAAATACACTGAAAGATGTTATAGCAAGAAATTCTATCTCCATTTTGCAAAATCATATACAAATATATATAAAAAATAAGTAGTGTCCAAATGAGTAAGCTTGAAATTCCATTTTATTTAAAGATAAAAACTGTATTATTAACCATCACATAAAATATAGAGTCTCTTATCAACTGTTAAATAAAAACGCCTGGAAGATAATATAAAATTAGAATGCACAGTGTTAGAAAATGAAAAGAATAAGCTATTTCCCAAAAATTAGTCATTTTATACTATGGAGGTCTCCTGCTTTCTTCAGTTTCTTTGACCAAAAAAAACTCACACATTTCCTGAGATGCTCAAGTCAAAAACTGGCAATTGTCTTGACAACAGAGAATAAGTTTCAAAATATGTTTTTACAAATAGTAAAAGAAAAGTTAAATAAGGGCTAAAAGAAAAAGTTAAAAAACAAAACAGACTCAGACATCCAAGGTAAAAATTGAGGGAGAAATAAAAACATATTAGAGAGTTACAATACTGGTCAGATGGTAGAGGAACAGAGACAAACTATAACTAAGTCACCTACCATTGTCTGCAGTGTGAAGCCAGGTTACCGTTTTGATGTGAATGTGGCCTGTGTTTCCCTCAAGAGTTGCTGAGCTAGGAGTTTGTTCCCCAGAAAGGAGGCATGGAGAAGTAACTGGATCTTTAAGAGGCAAGGCCTAGTGAGAAGTCCTAAGACTGGATGCTTCCTCCCCCTGACTTCCTGTCTCACCTTAGGGTATCTTCCTCTCCCCTGACCTTATGTTCTCAAACTTCTTTGTACCTAGTACAGGCATTTCAATATAATAACAATCATAAGACTAATATAAAAATCATTTTTAATATATTCAAGATTCATTAGTAAAGAGGTATATAAAATATAAAAATGAATTTTACTGTATTCTCAATTTTACAATTAAATGCATAAAAAATTTCAAATCTTGAATTCTTTTCCCCCAAAATAGGTACAATTTTAAAAAACTATGAAAACTATGGAAATTCAGATGCCCAGCATCCTTTCGTCTCCTATTAACGAAGAGGAATGGACTGGTATCAGGCCAAGAAAGGAGCTGAATTTATAATCCAGAAATTTCTACCTGGAAGAACTTTGGAAGTTTATCAATTAATTAGGTTCCTTGTCTCTAAAAAGAGCAGACGCTATGAAAAGAGATGGGTACTATCTATGCATGCTGATTTTCAGAATTCTAATTTATATCCTAACATAAGAATGTCTTTCCAACAAAAAAGGAACACAGGCTCATAATTGGAAAAAGGACTCAGCAAAAAGTATTCTGGCAAAGGCAGTCAAGAAGAATTCAACAGCCAAAAAGAATTAAAAGCCCGTGTTTGGAGGGGTTGGTGAGGTAGATCAGCAGTTAAGAGCAAGGGCTTGGTTTGGTTGATATATTCTAGCAGTAAATGACAGCAGCCTGTGCAGTGTTGTCATTCTGTGTTTGAGATAACTTCTAGCTTTTGTAAAGTAAAATAATAATAATAATCTATGCTCTCTGACTTGTACTCTCACAGAACATGGCCTTATCCTACCTGGCCAGATCCATGCAGCTGTCAGTTAGGCTGGTAGAAGAGTTGAAGTACTCTCTGCTGGCAGCCAAAACCAGGTCAAGACTTCTCTCATAGCTGACCCTGTGTGGGGGTTTTCCTTTATGGGCTGCATTGGCTGGAAGATTTATTGAACAAGAACTGCAGTGCATCATCTGTCCTGCCAGATAGATGTTCTCAAGGCGACTGGAGCAGAGAAGGCTTTCTGTAAATATCTGGAAAAAAAGAAAAATCGGGAGTTACCAACAAAGGGCAAAGACTCAGTTCAACAAAATGAAGGTTCTGAAATCCAAATGATAGAAATAAAAAATATGTGCACTCCAGAGATGATAATTTTAGAATTGTGTGCATGTACTAAATAAGCATGCACTGTCCACATTAAAATAGTTAATTTTGTATTATGTGAATTTCATTTCAACAAAAATTCATCGTTTAGGAAAATTTTCACTAAACCAAATAAAGCATAACATTTAAGGCATTACAATAAATATGTAACTACTTAAAATTCATGGTCATTAAAAATTGAACTGAAGTTATGCATGATATAAACACAGTATTTAAAGCCTAAGGCAGGATTACTGTGAGACATAGGCCAGCCTGGGCTACAAAGAGACTATCTATAAATAATAAATAAATTCTAGTAGTCAATTACTAGCTATACTGCTCTACTCATAAGTGGACCCATTCGACTGAAAGTATACCTACATCAATTTTTAAAAGAAATGTGTGAAAATAATATCTGACATATAATTACTTAAAACATGTAAGTTTACATTTCCCCACTTTGAGGTGCAGGGAATCAAACAAAGGGTCTTGGGTATGATAGGCAAGTATTCCATCACTGAGCTACAAACCCCAGCCTCATTCTGATCTACTCTTATGGCTAAATAGAAAAACTATACACATTAAACTCACATATATACATTGAAATTATATCATAGAGCCCTTAGCACGGTTTTTTTACAACTTGCATATTAAAATTTATTTCAATAAAGTAAGAGATACTAATGGAAGGCATCCTTGTAAATATTTGATTCTACTATTAGCACTGATTAGCATTAAAATTGAGATTACTGAATGCTTACTCCAGAAAATCATTTAAAATGGGCTCTTTTAAGCATACACTAATAATGTGACATATAATTAATACAAAAAGTAAATTTTCTTCCTTATTCATCCATGGTTATTAGATGAGGATATTGGAGAAATTGAAGAGACTAAAAATGAAATTTCCTGAAGAATAAGAGTTCCTTATTAATACAAAGTCCATCTAATTTTCATAGCATGACTTCATTTGCGTTTCTGGGAGAAGGTAACTTTATTATAACGTCTATAAGGAAAAGTCACTTATATCTAAAAAAGAGCTGCTGTAAAATACATGTTGAGGGGCTGGAGAGATGGCTTAGTGGTAAAGAGCATTGTCTGTTCTTGCAAAAGACCTGGGTTCGACTCTCAGCACCCACATGGCAGCCAAACATAACTCCAGTCCATAACTCCAGTTCTAGGGGATCAGATGCCCTCTTCTGACCTCCATGGGCACTGCACGACACTTAAACACATGCAAGCAGTGCACTCACACACATAAAAAATAATTTTCACATTATGAAAGAGCAGCCTTTCTCACCAGTGTCCTAAAGGTGAAAATGGCACGCAGGCCCAATGCAATGACAAACTCACCACCACTCTCTCTTGTCTCCTTAGTTTATTCAAGTAAGCCTTAAGGAGTCAAGGCTGATACTGAAAAATGCAGCTTACCTACCCTAAAGTGTAAAAGATGTTACTAAAATGAACAATATGGACTTCTATAGGTTTCATTTAAGTCTCTAACATTTTCTAAATTATACCACTGTGCTTTCAAATTATTATTCAAAGACAACAAAACTTAATAACATCAGTGAGACAATACAGAATACTTGAAAGGGCACAAAAATACTTAAAACTTTAACTCTGTCAAATCTATATTACTGGCTTCTAGAACCTTTTCAAAACTTATGTTCTCTAGCGTTTTCTCAGCAAAGACTCAGACACCCTTAAAATATGAAACCTAATTATTAAAAAAGCTACAATATTTTTAAAGTACTGTTAAGTTGCTGAGAAATATTGCTATACTTTAGTGAAATATACATATTGCTATTTTTCAGTCACAGAGTCATAGAAAGAATAAAATACTACCCCCAAGTAAATCTAGTACTTCCAGCACACTAATGACAAGTTTCAGAACCCAGGTATATGCAGCTTAATTTCTACTGAAACTGACAAAGTTTTTCTTCAGATGCAAAAGGAAAGACACTTATATCCAATGTCATCTGAGACTATAAGCATCAATATAAACATTTCAGCCATCATGTCTTTAAAAACCTTGAAATCCAAATATAAACCATTCATCAATGTCTGTATTAATGTTCCTTTGGTTACGCTCACATTGAATTCAAAGGTAAACAAACTCATAAACTAGAGATCAAGTTTTATCATTCCCATTTCATCCATGTGTCACACCAGGATACTAAAGCAAAGCAGCACTAATGATATTCTGCATGGGTCTGTGTCTGTCTGGTTAATTAACAAGAAAATTCAAATAAGCAACGATGCTTGAATTACAGCATGTGGTGGTTTGAATGAGAACGTCTCCCATAGGCTCCAAGTATTCCAACATTTTGCTGCCAGTTGTTGGCACTCTTTTTGGAGGTCTTAGAAGGTGTGGCCATACTAGAGAAATCACATCACTGGGGGCAGGCTTTGACAGTTCTTAAGCCTTGCTATATCACCAAGTCACTCTCTACTTCCTGTGCCTTCTTGAAGATGTAAGTGCTTAGCTTCTACTCTAGCTACCTCTGCCACTATGCCTCCCCACCATGAGGGACTCTTTCCCCTTTGGAACCTTAAGTTAAATAAACTCTTCCTTTTGTAAGTTCACTTGGTGTTTCTGTCATAGCAACAGAAAAGTAACTAATCCAAAGTACATTAAAGTGAATTAGCTGGACCATCTTTCCATGCAAGTCATGAGGGATTTAATAATAATAATATACACACTGTCCACAATGATTGGGTTTTACAACCCTTGATAGTGGTATCATTCAGATATTGGCATTCAGACATTATAACATGAACTAGGAATATGAGCATGGAAATAAGAAAATGCCTACATTAGGAGCTAAAGGTTAAAGCCAAAGGAACACATGTGTAAACAACTCCATTAAAAGGCGGGCAATGGTGAAATCAAGTTATATAAAAATAAACAGCAAGGTATCCTAAGGGGCATTATTGTCTATACATGAATATCTATCAGTTTCCCAAGTAAAAAAAAGACTATACTGCAGGTAGAGGGAATAATGTACACAAAGTCACAGCAACAGCAACAGCATGGGGGGAGGGGTGTATCACACTTGAGGGAGCTCATGGAATACTGTCATTACACCGTGGAGAGCGACAAAGGGAGGAGTGGCCTACCAGGCTCAGTCTACTGTGGCTTTCCATCCAACAAGTGAGGGTACTTACTGACTGACAGGGAATAAGCAACAGATTTTAAGAAGGAGAACAACAGCATGCTAAGTTTTGTTTTAAAAACTTCTCTGCATAAACAGGAGACATTGACATAGAGGATGTTGCAATTCAGCCATGAAAGAAGATGCAACAGATTCAGGTCTCTCTCTAACACATTAAATAAGTTTTGATTTCATTGTTGTTTGAGAGTTTTATCTTTTTGTTGGCTTGCTTCTGTGCTAAGAACTAAACTCAGGATCTTCACTAGGGTAAGCACGCACTCTACAGTGAACCATTTCTATTACTTTCGTGATCACCAAAACCTGTTTTAGTGAGAAACCATGTGTGATTCTGAGTGTTTTGGGAATTGAGATGCTAAATAGATGGTACTGCGATACACAAAGTAAAGGTAAGTGTGAAATGGCTTCAATTCTAAAGCACTTGTCAGTCATTAGCTGTTATTCAATAGTATTAGACAGTTACCTCATAGCAAGCACCAGAATTCAGGCTTCTGTACACATTCTGCTGCATAGTCAGCATGTCCTGCAGCAATGTTCTCCAATGAGACTCACTCACAGGAGGCTGCCTAGGAGGAAGAGGAAAAAAGACACGGTCCATGAACTCTATCCTGAAAAACCACCAGGGACTATTGTTCACATACCACACCAACTCACAAATGATTAATAAGGCTAAAAAATTTCCAGGAAAAAAAAAAAAAAAAAACTCGTTCAAAGATAGGCGAGGAAGGCCAACTGGATTGCTGCTGGAAGCCAGCTTCTGTCACAGCTGCTTAAATACAAGAGCAGAATACCATCCAACATTAAATGGTGAAAGCCAACAGTAGAGTGCCTATGGTATGACAACAAAATAACAGAGTAAAATAAAGCAGAGAGAGAAGAAACGGGGCCCTGTTTCAGATTCCATCTTCATCACTGCATCCCTCACAGAATTTGTTGGTGTCTTAGTAGGCTCTATATAGTTTTGATCGTTTTCTTTGATCCAGTCTCATTATATATCTCAGGAGGGCTGGCCTTGACATCACAATGTAACCCAATAACTCTTGATCCTCCAGCTTCTACCTCTTAGTGTTCAGATTACAGGCATGTGCCACCAGGCCTGGCTACAGGAGGGTCATTCTGAATTTCATTTGAAAAAGACAACCTCAGGCCACTCTTAGCTTAGGTCTGAGGCACCTTGGCTTGAATTTTCCCTTAGGTAGAAGTACTAGTAGCAATTCACAAAGCAACATACAAATCAGATAAGGAGTTAACTTCTCAGGTGACAGCTCAGAGATAAGAAGTTGGGGCCTCAGAGGGGTTACAGACACTGCCATCTGGCTTAGAAAGAAGTATCAAGTCTAAAATAGTATCTTTTGCAACAGTTCAGCAGACACAATTTTCAGGATCTCACTCAACAGGCATGCCAATAGGCATGCTCAAGAAAAATGAAAACGTACAGTCCCTACCCAGAAAGTGTTCAGTTACAGTTTGTCTATGCTGTTGTAGGGGGCTGTGCCCACTCCTGCCCCAGCCCCTTGGGCTTGGTAGCCTCACCAGCCATATATATTTGGTTGTGTTTAGTGTACCACACACGAGTTCCTTCTCATTGACTGGGCTTTAAATCCATAGGTAGCTGTTGATTACTCCCAAGATAAAAGTGCACCAATATAGTTTGCTGTGCCAGTGAATGTTGTGGTTATTAGACCTTAAAGCTGGGATTGGACCACTGATTGATGTTCTCTCTTAGCAGCTTGCATAGTGTTCTCCAAAACAATGAGAGCTAGACTTCAGGGAGGTGGTTTCCAGGTCAGTTCCAACCCCAATGCTCCAAATCCTGTGTCTGAATTATGTCCTGCCTTCAGCAGCAGGGATTTACCTTCAAGTTCTAGAGGGCAATCAAGGGCTGTGGCAACAGCCTATGTAATTTTGGGAGTCTCTTGGTGTACGTACCCTAGCCAACAACTCAAAGGAAGGCTTCTCTTGTCTGACACCATTTCTTGTTATATAACCTTCAGCTATATACATGGATTCATGTAGATATTGTATGTGTAGTTTTTCAGGAGGTTTTTGAACTAATATATTTCCCTCTGATTTTTCATACCACCTAAGCCTTATTTATCTCTTCCCTCTCTCTTCATCTGATCTTCTCTCCTCCCTACCTGGTTAAAGTATTCCTATTTACTCCATTTCACCCTTGATAATATTCACCTCCTACGGTCCCCCATCTCAGGATCCATCTTCCCCTTAACCCCCATAGTTCCTTGTATAGTCCTCCCTCTCCCCTCCCATTGAAACATACCCATGTTAAACAAAACTATGGGTGTGGTGAGGCCTGACACCAGGACACAGTTTGAAGGCAAAGTTCTACAACAGGGTTTCCAGAGAAACCCTGGGGGAATGGGTGTCTTCCAAGTTCTAGTCCATTCTTAAAAACTAAAGATTGAGGCTGTTTACTTAATGTGATTTGGTAATACCACAAATCTGTACAGACTTCAATATCTGAATCTATGAGTCTTAGCCTCCTGTTTCCTGTATTTTTATGTTTAACTTAAAGCAAAATATGTGAAAAGGCCCCCAATTTTTCAGATATAATAAGTATATAAAAAATGTGAATGGGTAAATCTCAGATCCTAAAGCATTTTGTTTTAAGTTACATACACATTAATATGTTATGAGGGGAACATTTTATAATTCTCTTTGCATCTCTCAAAAGTTCATCTTAGTTGAATGTATCTGAACTTGTAGTCATTGCTATTTAACCTCCAATAATCATGTTCTAGACAATAATGGGTCTCAACATTTGCAAAGGGTAGATTCTGTTTGTTTTTCAAATACCAAATAGATGTTCCAATTTACATGAATTAGTTTTTTTCTTTTTGCCTTTTAAAATCATCATCATTGCCAGGTATGATGGTATGCACACCTGCTGGGTGTGGTACATGCCTTTAGTCCCAGGACATCAGAGGCAGATAGATTTCTATGAGATCCAGGCCATACCATCTACACAGAGAATTTCAGGCCAACTAGAGCTACAAAGAAACCCTCCTCAAAAAAAAAAAAAAAAAAAAAATTTCCTTTTAGCACTTTCATTTTGGGAGACTAGGTCTGACCTCAAACTCCTAGACTCAATCCTTCCATCTCAGTCTCCCCAGGAACCTACTCCATCGTGCTTGGCTTCATCTGAAGTTTTAACGAGCAAGTATGTTTCATTGCCTATGATATTTTAGATTTATTACACAAAATAAACAATTATTTATGTTCCATATGTAATAAGGCATAAGAAAACACATTGCTTATTAAGCATACACAAAAATATATTTTTTAAAACTTTAAGTCTCTGGAGAAAGATTCTACTACTTCCTGCAGCATCCACTGATACCATTCATTGGTATTTTTAAGAATTCCAGAATAATCCACAAGATATATCCATTATTTTAATGTTGGCCCCTGAACTTTTAGGGGTAGACTTCACAGAATTGCAGAACCCTTTTCACAGCTTAAAGAAAGAGAAGTAAAAAGTTTGAATTAAGTGTTCATCCTATATTCAACAAAATCAGACCTTGGCCTTGTCTAGTTGAACTCAAGTTCCTATAGCCCAGCTGTTCTTCTAGAAGCCATCAACTCTGGGACAGATGGTGTGACTGCTTCTTCACAATGGCTAGCCGCAAGTACATAGTCTAATTAAAATAAATTATAGCACATCATTTATAATGGCCTTTCTTAGAATACATTCAGAAAACAAGAATCAAAAGCAGAATCTGAGGAACCTAGGTTTAACAAATCAACAGAGGGATTCTTGAATACACAGTATTACTTGCAAGTCTGTAATAGAAGTAGACTTCTTTTAGGGAGAAATAGTGCCATGTCAAGATGATAAAACCTGGATTCATGATAGATGTGATGGGCTCTATCATCATTTACAATGTGTATAAGACTAATTACTTAAAAAATAAAAGACATATTCTCCTAAATATCTACACTCACCAGATCACCACGAGTAGAAATAAATATCAGGGACTTTGGAATCATGTGAGGAACATGGAGAGGCAGCACTAGAAACAAGGCTCTCCAACTATGAAAAAGGAGGTTCTTGGGCAACAACCAATACTTTGGAAAGTATTAACTTATAAAGTTAAGACCTAAGTAGTAAAAACCTTATAGGTCATTCAGTTTATAATTAACAGGGCTACTGCTGTGTAAGTTTCTTTTCATTTAAAGTACACAGTGGCTGTAACATGTAATAGAGAATTTACAACGGAAAAGAAAATTTAAGGTACATGAGTTAAGATAGTGTACTGTTGCAAGAGACAGGGACAATGATGAGAGGAAGAGAGCACAAGTGAGTATAAACAGAAAGCACTATATACATCCATGAAATTGTCAAAGAACAAATTTAGCCAATTAAAAAAAAAAAAACTGACAAAAAAGCCTCCTCATCAAAAAAGACAGTAAGAAAATGAAAAGGACAAGGAGAATACAGGAGGACTGCTGCAAAGCACATAGCTAACAAGGCTGTCCCAGAGAATGTAGGAGGATTCTAAGACTCAGTACAAAGGAAACATCTCCATGTTTTAGAATGGACAGAAAAGACAAACAGAAGGAAAGAATAATTTGAAACTTCACTCCCTGTTATTACTTGAAAGAGAAATGCAATTAAATCTTCAATAAGATACTACTGCAAATCAAGTAAGATAGATAAAAAAAACATCAGAATACACCTGAGTTGATGAGGATGTGGAGTAACTGAACTACTGCCAAAGACTCCAACAATGTAAGTACTTGGAAATTCTTGGCAGTTTTTTCTTTGCATTAACCATATGATCCAGCATTTTATCTTTGGGTACTCACTCAAGAGAAATGAAAGGGCATGTCCATATGAAAACATGTACATAGATATCCACAGGCACCATGCTCATAAAAGTCAAAACTCATAACAATCCAAATGAAGAAACTAACATAAATCCTTAATATTCAGCAAATAAAATAGTACTGATACATAATACAACATGAATGAACCACAAAATAATTATGCCAAGTCAAAGAAGACAAACAACAAAAGACTGTGTGATTCAGATATATAAGAATCTAGAAAATAAAAATATATAAAGTGATAGAAAATAGATCTCTAGTATCACAGATTGATGAAGTTTATGTAGGAGGAAAGGGCCCATAAAAAATAAGAGACAACTTGTAAGGATTGCCTTTTATATTCATGATCCTGTATATAGTGATGGTTCTCTGAGTATATGCACATATTAAAACTCATGGAAGCATATACCTTAATATCTGCATTGTATTATTAACCAATTATAATCTAGTGGAGCTGTCAAAAAGTAAAACAAGCAATACAACAAACATGGCATATAATCACCCATCAATAGTGTCTATCACTTACTTCCGACCGGTATGCCTGGTCAGTCTAACCATCAGGCTGTACGCCTCTTCTGAGCTTGACTGAGTGTTCCTAACAAAAGAAATTGGCTTCTCTAGTCCATGCTTTTCCAAAAGTTCTGACACACTGTAAGTAAAAGTAGAATTACTTAACATCTTTCTTCCAAAAACAAGAGACTAAATATTTTAAACATTTAACTTATACTCAGGTATTTAATGCATATATATATATGTATATATATATATATATATATATATATCATCACATATATCACGTTTATCACCACATATAAACTGGGAATGGTGTCACGTCTTTAATCCCAGAACTTGGGAGGCAGAGGCAGATGGATCTCTTTAAGAATGAGGCCAGCCTGGTCTATGAAGTGAGTACCAGGCCATGTCTCAAGGACAAACCAAAGTATCATATATAAGTAGAGTCCAATATCACATAATATTAATTCTTACCAAAAACAGAGCTCATAATTATATCAAGTTCAATTTTCCCCAACGACTTCTATTAGAATATACCTAGACTAAATAAGATGTTCTTATAAAGATAAATCTTTAACTGAAAATTTTTCTTGTGAGTGCTTTCTACTCTAAAAGAATATATCAGTAAAATAAGCCAAATGTGTAACTTCAATACTCAGCTTTAACCCTTGGCAACACGTATGTGTTATGGTATACGGAAACATTATGGTCCCTTAAATGCAACTTAAAATAATTTTACAGTAAAATTTTGTCCTAGTTTGCTTCTCCATTGCTGTGACAAAACACTCAGACCAATACCAACTTGTGGAGGAAAGAGTTTATTTCACTTACATCTCCCAAATCATAGTTTATCAAGGAGTCCAAGGTAGGAACTCAGGGCAGGAACCTGGAGGCAGGAGCTGGCGCACAGACCATGGAGGAACGCTGCTTATTGGCTTGCACCTCTGGCCCAGGCTCAGCCTGCCTTCTTATACAATAGACAACAACCTGCCTAGGGATGGCATTGGCCACAGTGAGCTGGGCCCTCCTAGCTTCATGAGTGGGGCCTCCCATGAGTGCTTCATGAATCAAGAAAATACCCCACAAACATGATCACAGGCCAGTGCAATGCAGGCAATTCACCAGTTGAGGCTCCCTCAACCCAGGTGTGTCAAGTTGATACCAAAGCTATCCAGCATAAATCTCTAATTTGAGCTAATAAAATCTGTAATTACTGATCTTCAAATAATCATATATTAAAAGAATACTGCTATTATTTTGCTTTTGTTCTTTTTTTTTTTTTTTTTTTTTGACAGGGTCTCACATATGCCAGGGTGGCCATTAACTTGCCATGTAGTGAAGGATAACCTTGAACTCCTGCCTCCACCTACTGAGTGATGGCATTACAGGCAAAGGCCACCATATGGGTCTTATGCAGAGCTGGGAATCAAACTCAGGCCTTCACACATGCTTAGGCAAGCACTCTACCAACTGAGCTACATTCCCGGCTCTTAATTTGAATTCAATTTTTATTTATAGTACAATATTTGGGAATTAAAATATTTACAAACACAAAAAAACAAAAGCTAATAAATAATATCAGACTTCCTAAAATGGAAAATTAAGACTGTTTTAGTCTCAAAGAGAGAGAACACAAGATTTTATTATAATAATAAAGAATATCACAACAAAGATACATGAAAGTTCAACACAGTTTGACATTATTCAAATAGTCAATGAAATATATTATTATGCTCTGAAATCTAGGAGTATAACTGACAATGATTGCTTCCAGATGCAATGACTGCTGGATAAATCAGTATTTCGCATGTGCCTAGTGTGAGGGACTTTATTTAATCTAATATTACTTCCAACATCTTATGAATTAGATATTATGGATAACAAAACCCTAGGTTAGGAGACCACACAGCTAACAAATACCAACATCTGGATTTAAAGACAGGCTTAGCTGCACATGGCAGCTCATATCTGTTATCCCAATATTGGGGAGCTGAGGAAGGTTGATTACTATGAGTCTGAAGCAAAAGCCTCCCTAAAAAGCAAAAAAAAACCACAACTAAATATAGTGATACTCACCTGTGATTCCAGCATAAATGAGGCAAAGGCAGGAGGATGACCCATAAATTCAAGAGCAGCTTGATCTACATAATGAGTTGTAGACCAGCCAAAGCTACATAATAAGGTGGAGGCGGAGGTGGAGGTGGGGGTGGAGGGAGGGGGAGGGGGGAGGGGGAGGGGGAGGAGGGAGGGAAGAGGAGTGAGGGAAGAGGGGGGAGGGGAGAGGGGGAGGGAAGAGGGGGGAGGGGAGAGGGGGAGGGAAGGGGGGAGGGGAGAGGGGGAGGGAAGGGGGGAGGGGAGAGGGGGAGGGAAGGGGGGAGGGGAGAGGGGGAGGGGAGAGGGGGGAGGGGAGAGGGGGAGGGGAGAGGGGAGGGGGAGGGGGGAGAGGATGGGGGAGGGGGGGAGGGGGGAGGAGGGGGGGAGGGGGGAGGAGGGGGGAGGAGGGGGGAGGAGGGGGGAAGGAGGGGGGAGGAGAGGGGGAGGAGAGGGGGAGGAGGGGGAGGAGGGGGAGGAGGGGGGAGGGTGAGAGGGAGGGAAAGAGAAAGAATGAACATGAACATACACTAATCAACTTATCAGTCTTCAAAGTCATGTTATTATTCAACCATTCTGCCACAATAAGATAATATATGTATCATTAAAAAAATATTCAAAAGAGAGTCAAGGAATTATGTATCTTAGACTGGACACAATGAGTATCAGGCAGGCCTAGGGTGAAATGTTTGTCAGGCCCCTCCATAAGCACTCAACCAAAAAGTCACTTTCTCACCTGAGGATCTGTTCCAGTTGGTCCACCATGTCATGAAGAGATGTGGTTACTTTTGTCTTATGACTAAAGAATTAAAAGAATAAAACTTGAAGTTTACTAGCAGCTGTCCAATAACACAAAACAATTGAATGAGGGAAGATGTTTCTCTTACACATAACACATACACTTTCCCAGTAAAATTTGAGGCTTATCTCTGACACAGTATTCAAATGCCAAGAGACTGCTACTTTTTCCTTGAGGAACTGACAGCACAATATGACTATCACTCCTGTCTCTCGTCATATACAAGAATACAATCAATTATGCTCATTTCACTGAATTAAATCAATAGTTTGCATGGCTGAACAGATTAAGATTAAAATTAGTAGACTAAAACAACATTCTCTGTTAGATAATACTCAGAAATTAGCAATTATATTTTCAGGTACTTTGGGCTTAATTTTACTTCAAAGAAATAAATTCTTTACAAAAAATAATTATGAATCAGTTGTGGACTTCAAGAAGCACATACTTAATCTTAACCAAAGAGTCAAGATATAATGAAAAAGAGGTCAAGTGTAAAAGCACAGGTTCCACTGTGGAAGAATGACCTAGCTCTGTGACTACCCTAAGAGTTCCATGAGGGATCTATATACTCAGAAGAGTTCTTTCACATAATCATTCTCTCCCACAAGGAAATCATATCAACTTCAGTAGTAAGGAACCAGGGACAAGTATACCCATCAAGAGGTAGGTAGTCCTTAACCAAGAATAAATATGAAGGCAAACCTTTCTGAGGGAAACAGTGGGTAAGGAACTTCATAAATCATTAACATTAAAAGAAAAAACACAAACAGATTAGCAACAACTGTATGTGTGGAGGTACAATGAAGCTGACACAACACACATGTACATGAGCAAGTACCGCCAGAGCAAGGCACTGCTAGAAGCCCTCTCCACCTTGATGACTCTGGGTTCCAGTCATTCTCCACCAACAGCCACTGATCTGACCTATCAGGAACTTCACAGCAATGTTCCTACTGAATTCTACATCTGAGTTATAGTAATAAGAACCCGAAGAGAAAACCTTGTCTTGCACTTAGAAATTCCAAAATATCCCAACTTGAACATAAAGCCTCATAACTTTTAAAGGCTTTTAAATTTTTTGATTCATATTTATTTTGTGTGTATGATATTTTGCCTGCATTTATGTAAGTGCACCTGTGTCATGCAATGCACAAAAGAGGATGTTGGAGCCCTTGGAACTGGAGTTATGGATGAGTGTTAGCTACCATGTGGATGTTGGGAACCAAATTAAACCCCTGTTCTCTACAAAAGCCATCTCTCCAGCTCCTAAAACTAAGTTTTAGGCTTTGAACCTCATGAACTCTCCTTCAGAAGATCATGCAGAGAAGTTAACTTCCATACTCAGCAGAAATATTTTCAAATTTTCATTTGGGACTAACCGTCACGGATATTAAACAATGCAATGCACGTGATAGATAACTGACATTCAAAAATAAAATGGCAAAAGAAATTTTTAACCCAATCAAATATGCTGCCTAGGTAAATGCACAAAACTAATTGAATTGAATAAATGATTATTCTTTTAATTGGAGACTGGGAGTCAGTAATCCTATCTAGTTGATAAAGACAAGAAGAGCTAAGTCAACTGAGAAGTCAGCACATTTCCTACCCAGGCCACTGAGGAAGAAGCTTTGTACTACGCCTGCTCTCTGGGCCAGGTGTTAGTAAGGGGTCTCACTTGCACTCTGATATGCTTCTGGCTATGAGTTTGATGATGAGTAAACCCATTTTGCTATACAACTCTGTTGGGACAATCTATTTTGTCTGCCTTTTGCTGCTTACTGAAGGCTATGGATATAAAGTCACCTGTGGCCACATTTTATAGGTTGGAGAACAAGTGTATGTTGATTCTGCTCTGTAATTTATCCTTCCCAGCAAAAAACAAAAACAAAAAAAACAAAGAAAAGAAGTACTAAGTACTGCTGCAGTCACCTCCCAGCCACAAATATATTGCTACAATCCCTTCCTGCCTTCCTGGCAGTCAGCACTTAGAATCCTGATGAAGACAAGGGGACATTCAAGATCTATAATGTAACAGAATCTAAGATCCCACACCCCCAGAAAAAAACCTCAAAACTGAAATAGCACTGGTGATCTAGCTGCAAACAGCATTACAATGTAAAGGCTTGGGCTTGGGTTTGTCATAAAAAGACAAAAGATCACAGAACTACAGAATAAATTTAAAGGAATGTCTAATTACATATGACATATTGAACTTGCATACTTATCTCCATTCATTCCCAAAACCACTTAGGTGAAATAATAAAGAATGTGAGTGGGAGAGGAAGATATATACACAAAGAACAAGGAGAACCAGAAAGATGACCGTATATCAGAGAAGGAAACAAAACATGGAAGACTGGAATTGAATAGTAACAAACAAGGTAAAAAACTCTGCAGTACAGATACAGGCAACAGAGGTTGTCAATATACATGTCACAACAGCAACCGATGAAAAAGATCTAGAAGCACCAGACGCTTTAGAAAACTGAGTGCTAAAAGTAAGAAGACTGCCTGAAAGCTTATGATACGACAAATTACACACTTACACATGCACGTGTGCAGACACACATGTGCACACATGCACATGCAACACACATATACACACATACACATGTGTACACACATGCACACAGCCAGTCAACTCTCTTCTGGAAGAACACGTGGACTCTACGCTATTGACAGTTGACTTAAGGGGACTACACACTCAAAGGTAAAAAGCCACAGCTGAAAAGGCACATGAGAGGTAAAATCTGAATTCAGGGTCTAGGATATGTGAGGCCCATTCCTTCCCAGTGCTTCTATCTAGATTCACTGAGGCAACAAGAAGAAACTCTTCCACACATTTCCACTTGCAAGGTAAAACATACAGACCCTACCCATATAAATGAGCTTTCTTTACCATGTGATGGCAAAGGTTATCTAGAAACAAGTCTTCAATATAGAAAGACAAGGCTTCCAATTAGCATTCTGGTGTCTTAAATATAAATGAATGGTCAAGAATCTCAACATGTAAGACAGCACCTAGGAATCCAGGTCCAGATATAAACATAATACACAAAACCAGAGCTGGGAACTAATATTAGGGCTTTTGTTTTTAAATAGCTCTTAGAATTTAAATTAAAAAGCCAAAATAATGATTAAAATTCAAAATATGAATTAGAAGATAAAACTGAATAAATCTGAGATCAATTCACAAAAGGTCAAAATGTGGGAACAAGAATAAAAGGCGAAGAAAATAATATATAAGCACATAAGAACTATAATTAAATTAAAAACCTGACAGACCTAACCTTTTAATAATGAGAATTGGAGGTGGCAGGGAGGGGAGTGTGAATACAAATATACCCACGCAAAAAACAAAAAAATGGGGGGACATTTAGAAATATTAGGAGGATATGAATTTCCAGAATAGAAAAGACCAATGAACAATAAATACATTTAACTGAGACTCACAATAAAGTATGTCCTTAGAGTATTTCAAGACACTAAAGAGGACTACAAGATACTAAAATCTCCCACAAGGGTAAAAGCCTTATACAAAGCACCACAGTTCAGAATGATGTTAGATTTCTCAGTAACGTGAAGAGGAGAAAAACAAAGCCTTCAGAACTCACAAAGGACAAACCTAGAATTCTATGGGGAGTCAGACCACTCATCATAGCATAAAGTTACAATTATGATGTTTTCTTGATGGTATTACCAAAGTTCTCTCTAAAAATATCACCCATGCAATCTTTGATAGGAAGTGATTTGAGACGGTATTCTATCACAATGAGACACTAAGTCAAAAAAGAAGGTAAGGGAGCTCTAGAGATGGCTCAACCAATTAAGAGCATTGCTTGCTGTTGTGGAGGACACAGGTTTGGTTCCCAACACCCTCAAGGCAGCTAACACCAGTTCCAGAGGATCTGATGCCATCTTTTGACATCTGCAGGCATTGTATGTCACAGGTTCATTTACATACATGCAGGCAAAACACATATACACATAAAAGAAAATTTTTTAAATAAAAAAATTTTTAAAGATACTAAAAGTTCAAGAAAAACAATAATGCAACACAAAAGAAGGGTAACTAAAGGTTCAAGGATAAGAGTTCTGCACCAGAAGGAAGAAGAATCTGTTTATGCCAAAGCATTCAAAGGGCAGTCCAAGTGAGGTAGTTCAAAAGTGAGCAAGAAAGGAGAAAAAAAAAAAAAAGCTGAGAGATTATCAAATGCTTCTGGCTACTAAATGTACTTTATGGTTCTTCAAGAGGCCCAAGGAAGATAAAAGGAAACAATAAAATGGTGATTATCCCATCCAGGGCAACCACAAAGCTATATAAAAAGAAAACATAATCACACCTAGCTCTGCTTTGACAATATTCACATAATCATATGATGGTAGAAATACTGAAGAAATAGGAAGTCTAATCAATAATGATTTTTAAATAACTTAGAGTTTTACCTAGGCAATTAAAAGTATAATATTTTAAAGGAAGCAGCGAAGAAAAAATAAATTATCTGGGAAGGTATTTATTTTTTTTTAAAAATACTGTATTTGTTACTTTTATTTTATGTGCATGAGTGTACTGTCTGCATGTAAGTGCACCCATTTCATGCAATCCCTGCAGAGGTCAGACCAGGGCATCAGATGCCCTGGAACTGGAGTAATGGATGGTTGTTAGGCATCATGTGAGT
Source organism: Eospalax fontanierii (assembly GCA_035773235.1). Classification (NCBI taxonomy): domain Eukaryota; kingdom Metazoa; phylum Chordata; class Mammalia; order Rodentia; family Spalacidae; genus Eospalax; species Eospalax fontanierii. The sequence continues at coordinate 46,991,029 of CM069529.1, read as the reverse complement.
GCTGGGAACTGAACCCGGCTCTCATACAAGAGCAGTCAGTGCTCTTAACTGCTGAGCTGTTTCTCCAGCCCCAGTATTTACTTTTTAAGCAATGCATGGTAACACATATCTACAATCCCAGAACTTGAGTAGTGAAGGCTGGAGTATCACAAACTTAAAGCTAGCCTTAGCTACAGAGTGTGTTTGAGGCAAGCCTGTACGATATAAGACCCTATCTCAAAAGCAATAACCCCCTCAAAAACAAGACAAAAAAAGCATTTACTCTTGGAAAACAGAAATCCAAGATGAGAAAAGTGAACAACAAACACCAGTTTATTATAAGTCTTTAAATGCTTATTTCAACTATGTTCACACAGTACATTTAAAAATTAGGAAAGGATCGTGCCCCATGGACTCCTTCATTTTACAAGGTAGTCTAACAATGTGTTTTTCTAAATGACTAACTTTTCACAGTGAAAAGACCAAATATGACAGTCGTTATTTAAGACTTCTTTTCTCAACGTGTTATTTCAGTTGTTCCTCTACATCCTGAAACGTCCTCTGAGCATAATATCCATTACTATTTTCATCAGAAGCGGCCATAAGGATTCATAAGCGGCCCTTGAGACTGGGCTTATTGACATACTCTCACAGAAGGAGAAGGGAGGGTCACTAGACCCTCACCTGAGCTCTCAGTGATCCCCCTGAACCTTCTTATCAGCTTATGTAATTCCACCCCAGCTTCTCATAGTCCTGTAGTCTTTGGAAATGTTAGGGTATATAGACCGAGGAAGGTTAACTAAAATGGGGATCCCATCTCCACAGCGATGGGGAAGTCATCATCCACAGTGGAGTGAGGCTTTCTGGTGGTGTGGCTGTTAGGGTCACTCACACTTCTGTAAGTAATACTTCACTCATACTGTGTGAGTCAGCCCAATAAACTAGGTTCACCAAGTTGAACTCTGGAAGACTTGTACTTTGGTCTGTCATTGGTGATCTATCTGGGGTAAAAAAAAATGAGATTCTTCGTATCTCCCCAGGAAAAGGTCAGATACCACCTATATTGACTTTAAACCTAAAGTTCAGCCTAAAGGATTGATGAGATTGAGGTAAACAGTTGGAACAAAACTCCTTGTCCTAAGGGACATTGTGATACCCCAAGTGTCTTTCACACCAGGAGGGTGATGCTCCTGAGATAACTGGGTGAAGTTGCTGGGAGCAAAACCATGACTTTATAAAGATAAACTTCACCTCTGAAATTTCAAAAGCAAAAGGATAGATGCTGGGATAATATTCTACCACAATGCTGATGTCCTTTTCCATTCAACTTTTCCCAGTATAAAAGACAACAGGCACAATTATTTCACAGTGAATTGAAAAGCTACTGACTGCCATTATTCATCTAATAACAAATTAACATTTACTTAACATGAGAAGGACAGAAGAAAAAGAGCAAAGCGAAAGAGGAAAATGTATAGCAAGGAAGCCTTCTTATCTAAATATTTAATTTTAGTATTGAAGAAACTGATGACCAAGGAAGTTACACAAATTGGTCTAATCATCAAAAGTATGCAAACAACTGCACTGACTCTTCAGTTGGTGATTGTTCATGTGTCCGAAGCATCATGTGCTCTTTTCTATGCGGGATACTCATGGGCGAGATTGAAAGGGAGGACTAAGGAAATGACAATGACCTGACATCCAGGGAGAGAACTACTAAACAGGGACCAAGAACACAGAGTTCACAAAATAAATATAATCAGCTCATAAACAGGGCAAACGCTAAATTAAAAATACCACTAAAGAGCTGGAGAGATGGCTCAGCAGTTAAGAGCATTGGTTGCTCTTGCGGAGGACCCAGGCTCAATTCCCAGCACCTACATGGTGGCTAACAACCATCTGTAACTCCAGTTCCAATGGATCCGATGCCCTCTTCTGATCTCCACAGACATTGCACGACACACATGCATTTACATACCCACATGCAATATACTCATACACATCAAATTAATAAAATTTTAAAAGAAAACCACAATTAAAAACACAAAGAAGTCATTACTAAACATTTTTAAGCATTTCTGTTATTGTGCTATTTCTGTTTCAATGTATGATGATGTTTAACAGAATGATAGTAGAAATTATAATTATAGTAGAACTTCCCATATACTAATAGAGGAAAAAAAGATAATCTCTAAACACCTTTATATTGACAGGGCTGGGGATAGAATTCAAGGCCATGCACATTCTAAGCAAGAACATTACCAATGAACTATGCCCCAGGTCTAATTTTTTTTCTCATAGTCTCAAAATTTTCTGTTGATGAACACTTGGAGAAACAGCACTTTTGTTTTAAATTTCAGAATAAAAAGACTCAATCAGATCGGCCTGCAACAGATTCTTACCCATATCCCCTTTGTGGAAGACATTCTAAGATGTCATAGCAGAGAGAAAGCTGGTCATTTCTCTCACAGCTATAGATGCACTCCAGGGCTACTGCCATTAGCTGGTCCTCATCAGGAATAATTTTTTGCTGCAGCTAGAGAAAACAAAACAAGCTGTACTAAATGTCAGTTTCTCCATATCCCAGTACCACTGTCAACAGAATATTAAACAGTGCAATTAATCAGCCAAAGAAACAAATCTAGATTTTTTTGGTAGTTTATAGTCTTTTGTGGTATTTAATAATTATAAATGAAATCACATTTTAATTACAGAATCAGCTAGAAAAGATAATTTGTAATCCATAAGCTTTGCACCAGCTAGAAACAGAGCCTTCAATTTACCAACCTTTTCAAGATAAAGCAGATGGAAAAACACAGTGAATTTAAAAGACAGTTCATTAAAAATAACATTTCTAATCCTTAAGTCAAATTCTATGTGTTTCAATTGCAAAAATATATTAAATTCCTCAACTAGTAGTAAAAATTTTAGAACCTATTATTTTTAGTATGCACTATATATTACTCATTAACTACAGTGTGCTGATGTTCTACTGAAATGAAGTTAAGTATAATGCAGCAATAGGAAACCACAGAACACCCTCTATTTCTGATGTAGAACAATGCCACTTTAGACCTCTTTCCATATAGAATATCCATTACTCATTACTTTGAATACAAAAATAACTACCTGGTGCCTTGTTTTCCTAATCTATAAAGCCAAGGCCTTTCTAAGAAGTTACATGGGAGAGGTAAAGAAATTAATACATATGGAATGCTTATGCTATTTCATCACAGAAACCACAATGGAAGCTTGTGAGGATTAAATGAATTAATACATGAAGAATCAAAGAAACATAAAGGAAAGCCTGAAGCAATTTCGTAGAGTTTTGGTGATGGAACCCATAGCATTGAGTTTGTAAGGCTTTTGTCAGTTATATTACAGTCCTTTTTTTTACAGCAAAGTAAGTTTAGAATAATTTGGGTAACAGTGTTATACTGGATTTAAACATTTCCAAGACATCAATAAGCAGAAATAGAAAAGTGATGGCAAAACAGCCACATACACGCCATTGCCTTAGTAGAGAATCACATCAATGGGTTGGACATAAAAGCACGCAAGGTTACTAAAGTTTCCTAGAGCAGACAAGGTAAAGAAAAGATTCATACAAGGAGCTTCAAGATATTAAAATATTATCATCAATTTGGGACTAATATTGACAAAGGATTATTCAAGTAATCCTTGAGTAAGTGACAGCAGTGAAATAAGGAGAAGCAGGATGTAAGAAACATACTGTTAGAAAATAATACAACTTGCTAACCTGTGTAGATTTTTATTTTGTATAGAGTATGATTCCTAAGAACCTTTACATGCTTTAATATACAAAGGTTCATAACAACCTTGTAAGATTGATTCCAGTATTTTTCCCATCTTATGTAACGGGGAAAACGGAGGCACTAGAGAGTTACATGATTTAGTCAAGATGTTGAAGCTACAAAGTAGTAAGGCCAGGACTGAGATTCAGGCCACTGGCTGCAGGGCTTGAGCCAAAAGCAGCACAGGCTCAAGCCAAGCAATACAGGCTCTGAGAGTCCTGCAAATGTCTCCATGGGTAGGAAGACTAGAAGAGATTGAGGAGACTCAGGGAATGTACTGAAGTAAAGAGCTTAACACAGGAAGAAAATATCTAAAAAGATAAACAAGCTCCAGGGCAGCCTGGGAAGCAATGTGAATCAGAAACCACCTTCCTGATGCTTTATGTTAACTCCCTGTGTCTGCTCTGCTCTCTGAGATTCTAATAAGCCACTTTTAAGTTCAATTCCCTAGTTTATGCTCAAAACTTTAATGTGAAAGGTAAGAAAGAAACTTCTTCTTTGCACTCAAACTCATCTTGACCTCATACCAATATGCATTTTTCTTCTTTTTGAGTAGAGTCTCCTGTGCTGCTTACTTACATCCTAATTCCTGAGTTAAGCAATGCTCCTACCTCTGCCTCCCATGAGGCTGAGACCACAGGCTGTGCACCATGTTGCACTTATGAACCAGTTACCCTTCAGAAAGTATCACCATACTCAAAATAGTTATCACTAGTTATCTGCAGCAAACCTTTTCCAGGTCTCACAGATAGCAAAATCTGTACATGCTTAAGTCTTTTATAAAAAATGAGATAGAATTTGCACATGAAATACACATACCATGCTCTAAATTTTATTTCACCTCTTAATTACACACAATACTTGGTAAAATGTAGGCTCTATGCAAGCAAATGTTATTCTATTGTTTAGGGAATTAAAATGAGAATAAAATTTACATGTTCAGTACACACATTTTCTTCAAATACTTTGATAAAGACCTAGCTAAATCCAGAGCTGCTTAATGCTGAGGGTGCAGAATCTGTAGCTATATAGGGCCAAGTGTGCTTTCCCTGGAGCAATGAGAGAAGCCTGATTATGGCTCCTCATCTTAGTCTGTGTTACCTGGGATGTCTTCTCAAGAATTTAGCCTGCCCATGTCTAAATCCTACTTAGTTCGGCTTTATTTTCATTTGAACTCAACTTCAATAGGACATTCCCTGATTTATATGGTTCATGATCTATGTTCTACACTGTTGAACCAAGGAAAAATCTCTTTACTTCTCAATGACAGAGCCCTTTTCTCTCTGCATTCTTATTTGACTTAGTTTTCTCCTCACACAGCAGGCATTTTTTTTTTCTTATGTATATTGCCTGCATTTGTGTAAGTGCACTCGTACTGTGCAATACCCTAGGAGGTCAGAAGAGACCACTGAATCCCTTGGAACTGGAGTTAAGGTGGTTGTTAGCCACCATGTGGGTGCTGGGAATTGAACCCAGATACTCAGCAAAAACAGTTAGTGCTCTTAACCTCTTAACCACTGAGCCATCTCTCCAACCCCAATTTTTTAAATATAAGCTTTTGTGTAGATGAATTCTAATACTCAAAATTTCAAGGACAAATTTTACCCTTGCCTGTTTAGACTCCCTATGTAATGTTTAACTTTATAGACTAAGGTGCTTTTTATTGTTCTAATCATTCCTTCCTTAATATCTTAGGGATCACTATGAAGCCATCATTCTTCCTCAAATCAAAAGAAGGAAGTCCACCTAGACTTCCTAAGTCAATAAATTGTATCTTCCACATTGGCAGTAGGTTATCGAACATGCTGCATAACAATAAAGAGCAAGAGAATTATAATTTAGAAAATTATAATTTAGAAAAAGTCTTAAAATTATATACAATGGACATCTAAAAACAGTATTATCTGATCAAATCAAACATCTAGAAAGGATCTCAGAATCAGAGAAACCAATGAAGTCACAGATACACAACTAACATAGAAACACGTTTTTGTAAATATGAATAATAAACAGTTGAAAGTAATGAAGGTAAAGAAAACTCCACATGTAATAGAACAGAACTTTAAAACTTAAAAATCAATTTAATAAGGAATGTGCAAAATCTGAAAGAAGAAAAATTTTTAACATTTATCTTTGAAGACATTAACAAATAAAATGATACCATCTATTCTTGGAAAGACAGGACTGAACATTATAAACAAATGGACCAATTCGTCTCCATAAATTAATTTGAAAATCAATGTAATCACAATAAAAATGTAGAGTTCATTTTATGATATTAACAAGCTGATATTAAGGCTTAGAAAAGAAACTGCAAGGACAATTTTTTTAAGTACAGAAAAAACTATAAAAGAATATTAGACTTACAGGATATTAAAACATGCTATATATCTCCACAATTATTAGGGAATTAGTGTCATATAAACAAACTACCAAAATAATAAGGAAATTCTAGAAGTGGATACAAATACAAATGGATTTTTAAAAAGCATGATCTCACTATATAGCACTGGCTGGCCTAGAACTTATTATGTAAACCAGGCTGACCTTGAACGCACAAAAACAGGCTGCTTCTGCCTCCCAAATGGTGGGATTAAAGGAGCAGCCCACCCCCACCCCATGGACAGTTAGTATATAACAGAAGTGACATCTCAGGTCACTAGGGTAAAGATAAACACTTAACTGCTAACTGCTAAGTCATCGCTCCAGCTCCATGTGTTTCTGTTTTAAGTAATGATTGTAAAGTGCTTTCCCACTCAGAGTTCACAGTACAATTGTTTTCTTCTAGTGTTTATACTGCTTTATTTTTGCATTAAGATCTCTAATTTATTTGGAGTCTATTCTTTTGTATGGTATGAGATACATATGTAATTTTATGCTTTCTCCCCAAACTACTTAATTGTTCCAGCAGCCATTTATTCAATATTTCTTTTACTGAGTCCAGCTTATTTCACTTAATATTTCCAGTTGAATTTTCCTGAAAATAACAACATTTCTTCTTTCTAGCTGAATAAAACTTTTGTGACTATACACCATATATTTTTGACCATTCATCCGCTAGTCACCTACACTTTTAGCTGTTCCTTTTACATTTTAACTATTATGAATAGGGAAACAGTAAGTATGGTGTGCATCATCTCTGTAGTATGCTGGGTTAAAAAGAGTCCTTCAATATATAAGTACATATGCTGAAATGGTTTGAAAGAATCATGTGATAGCTCCATTTTCAGATTTTCAGAAACCTCTGTGTTTGTCTCCAGTGCAGCTAGACTAACATACACTGCCATCAGCAGTTTAAAAAGGTTCCCTTTCCCTACATCCTGACGAGGATCTGCTAATCATGTGTTTCTTCTAGGACAGTCATTCTGACAGGGATGGATACGATCTCCTGGTTGCTTTGGTTTTTGCTTTGCTTTTAGTCGTCGTTGTTCTTGTTTTTTGTTTTTGTTTTTGCAGGAAGGGGGGCTGTTTTGTTTTTTGAGACAGGCTCTCCCTAATGCCCTGGAACTGGCTATTAGACCAGGCTGGCCGCAAGCTCAGAGAGCCACCTGCCTCTGCCTACTGCAAGGATTAAAGACATGGGCCAGCACCATGCCTACTTCCAGCTCTTTTTATTTGCATTTCTTTGATGGTAAAGATGGTAAATGTATTTCTTTAGTATTTATTGGCCATTTGTACTTCTTTTAAAAAGTTTCAGCTCATTTAACTTGGGTAAAAAAAATTAAATATGACAACAAAGTCAGTCTGAAAAGTTTTAAATACAAAAACATATTCACACAAGCAAAATAAAGCAGAACCAACAGAAGTCTTGCCTCTCGAGTTAGAAGTCTTCTAGGAATATACCCTGAAGATACATCAATAAATCAAATATTCACAAGGACAAGATTACTCATTGTGGCAACTGTTAATAATTGCAAATTACTGGAAATAGCATGTTATTAGACCATTATGGAAAGCTGTAAGACTGAGAAAAATATTTTTTGCTTTATTTATCAGATATATATATATGGATAGCTACAGGCCAGTAGTAACTGCCATATGAACAACACAACACTAGAAAGAGCAGGGGCCAATGGACAGCCAGGCAGACTGCAGAGAGAGTCGAAGGTGTTCAGCAGACATTTGGTAGTCACACTGTGCTGGGAAAGGAACCCAGGACATGACAAGTTCAGCCTAAATAAGCTTAAAGGTGTCTGATTCAGACTGTTAAATGCAGTACAATCCTTAGAACCCACATTAAAAAAATCCAGGAATGTTGGTACACAGTTGTAATCATAGCAATAGAGAGGTGGAGACAGGTAGATCTTTTCGGCTTGCTGGCCAGACGGCCTAGCCTATTCTAAGACATCCAGGCCAATGAGAGACCCTGTTTCAAAAAACCAAGGAGGAAAGCACCTGAGAACTGACACTTGATGTTGATTTATGGCCACCATGAGCACATGCACACACATGTACACACTCCTGCATCTGCATACACAAGAAAACACACTCAGACATGAACACACAAAAACACACATACACACACAAATATAAAGAAAATGTGGTACATGTATACAATGGAATTTTACTCAGCTTTAAAGAAAAAAATCAAATCATGAAAATTACAGGAAAATGGATGCAATTTGAAGTCATTATGTAAAGCTAAAGGAGTCAGATTCTGAAAGACAAATACCCTACGTTCTCTCTCATAGTGGACTCTAGATTTATGTTTGTGTGTGTGTGTATGTGTGTGTGTCATAAATGTAGAAAGGGGACCAAGAGGAAAGAAAGAGATCTTCGGGTGTAGGGGAATACATGGAATACATGTGAGGTGAAAGCAGGAGACTGTCTGTAAGGATCCAGCAAGAGCAGGATGCAAGATTAAAGGAAGTGGGAGTGGATGAGCAAGAACAAGGCAAAATGACAAAGATGCATAGAAAGGACATAGGGAGACCTACTTTGTACAGTACCTCCAAAAATGCTTTAAAAAGGCCAAACTGAATAAAATTAAAGATTGAAGCTAATGTGAACACTTAATTCTGACTGATTACCTAGATCACTTTCATTAGTTTACAAAACCTCCATCTTGCTATTTTCTACGTTGTCTTTACTACAAATAATTTTTTTGATTATTGATTGATATTTGCTAATATTTCCTCTTATTAGGATTTCTAAATATAAATATTTTCTGTACTCTCCAATATTTCCTCATTTGGCTACTTTCTTTTCAGATGTAAATTCCTTCTTCACAAAGTACATCCCTGAATAATTTTCAGAGTATCTCTGCAAATAATAAACTCTCTCAGCTTATAATATTTTTTTTTCAAACAGGATAACACTATATAACTCAGCTGGCCCCAAACTCATGATCCTCCTGCCTCAGTTTCCCAAAACCTGAAATTCCATGCCAGCTCTACATTCATCTTTTAAAGGGGTTTCCTATCTGTATGCTTAAGAAATTTAAATTAAAACGCCCAGAGTTAGCATGTTGTCAGACCATACATTTGTGTTAGGCAAGCCTGCTATTTTAAGTATTCAAAAAAAATCTACTGCTCCATCCCATAATCCCTCTAATCCCAAATGCAATCCAACAGAGCCCCAAGTCTTTCCCATCTTATGCGCCAATGGTAGTGTAAAGTTTCTTTCCATACTTCTTGAAGGAAACTACAATGGCTACCCTATACAGCCACTGCATTCTTCTCCTAAGAATTTCTCGGATTTTCTCCCTCTTCACTTTCAGCCAAGAGGAATTTCCCTTACTTTTGATAAAAGGTCAGTTATGCAAATAACTTAATGACTTAATAACTTAATGAGTACTTAAAGGTATCTTACAATGGAAGCACCTGAAGAGTATTTACTTATACTGGGCATGGTAATGTACTAAGGAGGCAGAGGCAGGTGCTTCTCTACATAGTCTACACAACAAGTTCCAGGCCAGCTGGGCCAGCTAGGGCTACAGAGAGACCCTGTCTCCAAAAAAACAAAAAACAAAAAAACAAAAAAAAAAAAGGATTGCCGAGATTTTTTATCTTCATCTTTCCATCTTTATGTTTTTCTTCGTTTTCTCCATATTCTACAGTAAACATCATTTAAAATTTAGAAATAAAACTATTAGCAAGGCACAATGGGGTACACCTGTGACCACAGCACTCTAGAGGCTGAGGGAGGAGGTTAAACATGAATTTGAAGATAGTCTGCCCAATATAATGAGAACTTGTTTCAAAATTTAGGAAAAAAAATTAAAATTGCCTGCTGAATTATGTAATCAGAAATGAACTAAAAAGATAGCACCTCACAAAGCCATGGTGAGTAGTTAAGGGTCTATTTGTTAAAAAAAAAATTTTTTTTTTTAAATTAAAGCACCTTTTCCTGGCTTTTCTCAAAAATCACAGGATAAATTGTAAAGTCATATTCAAAGGCTCTATTCAATAATTACTAATTACCTAGACTGGGCATACTAATTACTAATTACCTAGACTGGGCATAGAAAGTTCCATGTTTTAAAAAAGGGTACACGGTTCCAATACACAGATAACATGTTTGAAGCTTATTAATTTAGAAGATGAAACAATAGGGAAGGCAACAGATTCTGTCCTTGGGTCACTTAAACTTGTCCAGAACTTCTCCAAGATTCTGGACAAGTTCCATTTTCCAAAGAAGGATGCAAGCAAAAAGTAATGACCTCAAATTAGAGATGAGTGCTTCAGGGTTAAAAAACAGCAGCAAGTTTGAGGCATGAGGGAGTTTAGAAAACAAACTGCAGGCAAGTTCTATGGCAGCACACAGATCCATTTCCTAGGACCACCATCTCTCATTGTGATACTGATCACCAGCACAGTCATCCCTATTATTCCCTCCTGATATCGGTGGATTGCTCCTCCCTTGCTGTGTAGTAACAAGTAAACAAGTAACAACCTAGCCCATGAGACTTTCTTCTCCCACAATATGTTAAGAAGTAGGTTGAAAATCACTTTTGAGCTAAAAGTTTGAAAACCACTGTTCTTTTTCGGGACAGACAGAAAAGGAGACTGATTTTTCCACTTGAGTGCTCAAAAGGGTAAGACATAGAAGATGGCAGATGCCAAAGGCAGGACACTAGTGAGAAATTAACAGTTGCTGGTGTGAGTTACTGAGATTTAGAGATCATTTGTTAGCACACCATAACCTGGTCTCATCTGACACAGAAGTTAGTGCTCCTGTTAGATTATAAAAGTTTTCCATGAATGACTCACAGCAAAGTAAAAGAATGTTCCCTCTCTATCCCAGTAAAGCAAATAAATGCAATAAGATGATCTACAGCACTAGTTCCAAACTTTCATTTCACTCATTTGTCTTAACAAAACATACTTAGTACATGTTCTTGACTAGAAACTATGCTATTCTCTGATAGTATAGAGAAGGCCAAAACTTTGAGGATATACAAAACAGAGAGAGAGAGAGAAAGAGAGAGAGAAAGAGAGAAACGTGAACAAACACAAATATTTCTAACACAGTTTGAAAGAGGCTATAATAGAGACAGTACAAAGACCAGTCATAGTACAGATAAAAACAGGGATGATTTCACAGCTGAGAACACCTAATGGAATAGGGCCTCAAAGAAGAGACAGTTACTTAGTGACAAGGAGAGAGGAAATTACCATATAAATAAAAGAATTAGTCTTTCAAACACAGAGAGTAAAGGAAGAGCCCTGATGGAGTAAAGAGTTAAAAAGTTCCCTGAAAATGGCCTCATGTGCTCCTGGAGAGGATAGAGGCAGACTGTAGCTAAGCCCCATTCAAACCACTCTAGAGAGTCCGGAGGTGGGGGGGTGGGGTCAAAAGGAAACAAGAAGCAACAAGGAACATTTCCATGATTATGACACCACCAAATTTGTGTTGCAGGCAGGAAGATAACACTGAAAGAAACATGGAGGTGGTACTGAAAAGGAAGAACCTAATAGCATCACTGTTAACTGCCTGATATTCACTTATTTCAACAGAGGCAAATGGCTGTATGTTTTATTCAAAAGCACATGCTAAATTGCCAGGTAAAAAACAAAAAGCTTACTATATACAAAGGATTTGCAAGATTCTGTATGGAAGAACTATCACAAGCTTTCTGGAAAGAATTTAAAGTCAATTCTTTATTCTTCATAAAACATTCATATTCAATTCATCCTGCTTCCCATGCAGTATTCTGCTGCCATAAGCAACCGACCAAGGCTCACAGGAAACTACCCCAAATATAAAACCAGATACTAAGTGCAAACTGATTATGAGAAGATGGAAAAGTTTAAATAACCAATGAGCAGATACATGTCTGACAGATGACCCTCTTATAAGTCAAAAAAGCCTAAGATACAGGAAAGCTTACCTTTCCACTTAGGGCACACCACCCTATGCCCACGCTGCTTACAAGGCAAGTGTGAGGAGGTGGAATCAATCAAAGCTAAAAATTGGAAGAAGTCTGAAGTTCCTTTGTCTTAAACGCTGGTTTCACATCAGGGCCAAAGTGATTGTGCCATCTCCCCCACCCTCAACCTACCCCCCCAATGAAATGGGAGTCACTACTGCCTAGAAAAGCATATTTTCCCTATGACTACATTTTAAGAGGTTTGTACAATATAAAGCTATCTTGCACTTAACAAAATGACTTGACTTCTAGCAAATCCAAACACTTTAGAAACAAAGTTATTATAAATGTAGTCTTATACAACTAAAAGAATTATCAGGGATGACTGAAAGATATTTTTGAGAAACTAAGATTTCATAAACTATTTGAATGCCCTCAAGTGAAGGAACATTCTCTTATTAGTGATAGCATAAAATATGGTGGATAAAACACAGGTGTAGAATTAGAATACTCCAATCTAGGTTCTTCTGCCTACTGTAGGTACAACCCTAGGAAATGACATAACCACTTGATGGCACCAATTTCTCTAAGACTAGGATAAAAAAAATAATCAGTTCATGTAACAATTGCTAAGGAATTATATAAGTTAACATTACTGAAATGCCTTTACAGTAAGAATTCATCATCTATCAACTATGGAGTTTTGGTAGTGACAGTTTGCAATGTATCTTAAATATGAAATGAATTAGTCAAAATAACCATAAACTATTAAAAACTATTGTAAACTAATGAAAAAAATGTGGATCAACAATATTGAAACATTTTTAAAGAATGACAACCATGCTTTTCTTCTTAAAGGGAAATTCTTCCCAAAACGTATAATAAAAACTTATAAACAAATCTAATGCTGCAAACTAGAGAAAGAAGTGAAAAGAATGAGAAGAAATGAGACTTTCTACTTGCATCGGGTTTAGAATGTTGAAATATCTTCAGGGGAAACTTCAAGTCTTCTTTAGCTAAAGTTACTAGATATTCTTTTAGTAGTTCATTGGCTGCACCAGGAGACTGCTTCTCACAACGGTGAAGAAAAGGAACCATCCACTGGTAGGCACTTGTCACATATTTCTCCTCGGAACACTGGAATATAATTAACCAAAATAAACAAGCAGTCAATTAAATATTTTATTATACTGAACAAGTCAGGCTGAGGTTAAGCAGTGGAAACTCCATACTGTTTAAAACATTGTAGGGCCTGACTCACTTAAGGTCTAACAATTAACAGAATTCATCACCTTCTCCCAAGGCTGGTGCACTGGCCCAGCCCATAGCCCATCTCTGCAGACAGTAACTGACTTGGGCCTACAGGAACCAGGCCCAGCTCTGAAAGACACAAGTGATGCTACTACTACTTAGCCTTGAGGTCCTCCAGAGCAGAGAGGAAGAGAGAAAAGAACCTGTGAAAAGAGTAAGAGGGACACCTAAGGCCAACCGAGAGAGTGAAAGAAGAAAGCACAGGACACAGAGACAAGTAAGCAAAGATGAACTTTAAAAGGAGCCACTCCGGAGTAGCGCCCACTTAGAAAAGCCCCCATCCTCTTCCTTCTTTGTTCTTTTTTGTTCTCTTCTTGTTCTTCTTCCTTGTTCTCCTTTATATCCACCTTTATAATACTCTAAATGACATGGGTGATTTGATTCTTAATTGCTCCAGGAAGTAAACCTACAATTCTTAAGCAGAGTTTTACACACAACAGGAACCAAAATTCAATAGATGGATTCTAGTGGGGGCAGGGGGAATTACTAAGCAAAAAGAAATTAGAGACTGAAAGGGGAAAAAAAAAGGAAGTAGACAAAAGAGGACAGATGATGATGAGGCAAAAGAGAAGGAACAGTTATGGTGGAGGGCATGGGGGGGGGGATAAGAGAGAAGAGTCAAGGACAAAGCAAAGCAAAGCATAAAAACAGCCAACAGTTTATTATTCCTCCAATAACTTATATTATTTTTGAAAAAAAATGTAAAGTATTGTCCTTTATTTAACTAAGCTTTCAGACTCAGTAGACATTTCATATTTGGTTTGTAACATGTAGTAATCAAAGTCCATAGAGAATGTTTTTAAAAAAAGAATTAAATTACACCTACATGATTCATCAGTAATCTCAGTTTCTCAATGTCTTTCATCTGCTGGAGTTCTTTCAAAGTGAGGGTTAAGTCACATCCGGCTTCATAAACCATTGTTTCCAAAGTCACCAAATCATCACAGAGAGCTAGCAAGCCAGGAATATGGCGTTCCACTCCAAGGCGAATAAGTGACAAAGCACAATCAACCTAAAATTGAATAGCATATATTTCTTATATGTTCAAAGTAAAACCCTCTAGAGCAGAATCTAATTCTTATACAACCATTTTATAAAATTCCATGTTCCTTACTATAAAAGTATTGAAGTTATTTATCAAATATATCAGCAAACTTTTGCAAATGAATCAATCAGTAGAATATATGGAAATACAAATATGAAGAGAAAAATAACATCTTAATTCTATAGAACACTACAGTTTGTAGCACAGGTTTATGTACACATCTCTATGTAATTCTCACATTAGATTGACAAGAAGAGAAAATGACAGCATATCAAATACCAACAAAAGCAAATGAACTGAACTAGCACTCTGCTTCTGAAATGAAGATGCGCTCCCCAGCTTTTCCCCTCTAATGCCTAACCGTCTGCAGTCTCCCTTACAGAAAGCACACAATGAATATTCATTTCATAACTAAAACAAAGAATTGTTTTTCTACTAGTTGCTCAGCAGACTGACATTTGTCTTCCGTTGCCTGATGAAATTTATACACTGGTATAACTGATTGATAGGAAAATCATCTAGTGTGGCCTACATCCATCATTTCTCACCTTACCCCTACTCTCCTATTTCAAAACTGAAAATTATTCCCTGGGAACCTACGATAACACCAACCCAGGTGTTGGGAATATGAAGATGAGTGGATGACGTGTCTGAAGTCAAAGCTTTGGACATCCAGAAACATGGCAGCTGACACAGGGTGAAGTAAGGACTGTGTCTGCTTGGAGTTCACAAAGATGTAGGCAAACGAGGGTGCCATGGAGTTTCACAGAGAGGGAGACCTAACATATTAGTTGGGTGAAGGAGACAAAGGAAGAACAGCCTAGAAGGCAGAGAGCCACTTCAGAAATATAAATTAGATCCACGTGACCGAAAAGAGCATGAAGTTGGCCCTGTGAAGGGCCAGGCAATGAAGAAAAGTGTTCACAAAGCTAGAAAATTCCCTGTTTATCCTGAAACACTAGGGCCTGTGATCTGTGACATTTCATGGGGAAACATAAACATCCATTCACCTCAGATACCACTGATGACAAATCACAGAAAGATTCCACCCAAGACTTGCTTGGTGAAGCAATGGGGCTACTTACAGAAACAGGGATTAACTTACAGGGCAACACCACCACCAAAAGTCTCCTCTTCCCCACTAATTTGATTATTGCTCACATACCCTCAGGGAAGGACAAGAAGATGTTAATGGATCCATCCTTGTGCTGGGTCTCATGCAGATTATCATAGCAGCTTTGGTTTTAGGGTGGCAGAAGCCATCCCATGTCAAGAGGGCAGTTCCACAACAGTATGTCATAAACATTTACATTTTAGGGGGAATACACAATATTGATTGAATGATGAATTTATGTGAATGATGAACGAGAAATAAACTGAAAGCAGAAAGACCATTCGGGAGAACTGCAGCTCTCGGTGTTACAGCCAGAGGATACTGTCAGAAATGCACTACTTTACCTGTTTACTCACTACTTTGTACATTCATTTATTTACTGAGTAAGTATTTGCTGAACACTCCCCACTATATACTAAACAGAAAGCTATAAGGAGCTAAACAAGGGCGGCATAACTACAGACCCACAGGAGTATGAACGTAACAAATAGAAAGCATGAAAGCTGGTCAGTCCAGATGAGGAGCACAGGTAAGGAGGAAGAGGAGTCTAGAGTTGGCCTGGTCTATCCTCTCAGCCAGAGGCTGAGGACAAGAGAACACTCACACAAAGTGCATATGTACTCTGCACTACACATGCACTGCTGAGAGGCCTGTCTCAGTACAGATGCCCAGTTGTAGGTGTAAGAACAGGAAACCCACACCTGAACAGGACTCCTATATTAAGTTTCACTCACCCATAGCTCAGGGATCACTGTGGAAGAGGGGGCTGAAAGACTGTAAGAGCCAGGGAGGAGGTGTATAGTCATATGGAAATGGAATCCAATAAGTTCCTGGGACCCTGCTCATATGAACCTACAGCGATGGTTTCAGCATGCTCAAGACCCATGCAAACTCAAGCAGACAAAAACCCAGCATAGAACAGGAGAAATGGGTAGCAGACCCCAATCTTTGCTGAAGAAATGTTGGCAACTGATTACTATTGGGAGAGGATGAGCAACTGACTTCCTGAAGCAAGGGACTCTGGGTAGGCTGACCAGATCTCAGTGGATGAACCTATACTGAGGGGCATTTAGGGACACTAACTTGACACAATAAGACCTTAACACCCGATGAAAGAATGTATGGATTCCATTTGGGGGAATATGGTGGAGGGGGAGGGTCGGTGGGGAAACGGGTATAAAGATGATTAAGATTGTGATATTCTATATGAAATACACAATGATTCAATAATTTAAAAAAAGAATAGGAAACCAAAATTGGAAACAGAAGACTGAAATACTATACTTGGCTGGAGAGGATATTTGGGAACTGTCAGCACATAAATCATTGAGCAATATTTGAGGAGAAGATCTAAGTGGGCCACAGTTGCAGACAAGATTAGTGTCGAAAGCAGCACCCTGGCAAACAATGATAAGCAACAAGCTAAAGAGCAGCTGCCAAAGCAGCCATGGGAACAAACTAACATGAATAGTCAGGACAAGATCAAGAATACCTGACCTGATATCACAGAAGACCCTGAGAAAAAGATGTCCAGAAGGAAGTAGTAAACACTATCAAAGGACAAGAGGCTGAATTAGAAGGAGGACCCTGAAGTTAGAGGAAGACTGTCAGCTTCACAGACTGTATCTTCCACAGTGTGTCAGGAGTATCCGGACTAAGGCGAAATGAAGAGCAAACAAAAACTGAGACAGTGAGTCAAGAGCAGAGTGACTGACTATTTCTAGGCCAGGTATGTTGTAAACAAGAAAAACAGAAGTCTGCAGGAAGACAGATCTGTTTTATTTTTTTTGTACTTACACAACAGAAGGGATTTGAACTTTCTGTCCTAAAAAGTATGTGGGGATGGGTGGGGAATAGAAGACTCAGTGAAGAAGAGTTAGATATGGGTTGAATCCAGAGCCAGGTAAAGAGGATAGCTGTGAACTCAAGAAGAGAAGGAAAACAAAAAGGTACTGTTAAAGGAAAATGCTCAGATTCTCAAATGAAGTGATAAACAAAATCACTTTCTGAGAGTCACAAGCAAGTGATAAGGTAGGAAGAGGAGAAAAGAAAGAGAAAGCACAATGAATCTCAGAGGAAAACTATAACTAACAAGAAGGGCATCCCACAGCCTGGCAGGCATCAGTAAAGACCAAGGGACAGGAGAGCAGCTGAGGAAAGAGCAGGGACTAATCAAGGGTGAGTTCAAGTAGGCAGGGTGAGGCAAAGATGACGGTCTGCAAACACCTCAATAAAGAGTGGAAAAGTTCAATTCATATTCTAAATATTCTAGTTTATAAAAATTTTTAAAGCCTCAGAAGAATTTTCAGAAAACCTGATGCATTAGACACAATTCTGTACAATAAGAATTTGAACATAGACACATTACCAATTTGGGTCTGTTGTCCTCCAAAATGTTTACTAAAGTAAAAGAATAAAATTTTTAATCAAGCTGCTGAAACTTGAAATGAAAGTAGACTCTACTGAAATTTACAAAACTATACCACAAACTACAAGTCTTCAATAGATAAAATTCACCATTATGAACCTTTTTCTAAACCAACAAACAGGTTTTGCTGACAGCAGATATAGGTGTTAAGGAAAAAGAAGTCCCACATCAAATTAAATCCGTAAAAATGAAAAAGATAAAAACTATGTCAGACAGCACTTAGATTGCAGCACAGATGACAAGGAATGTCAATACTTTACATGAGGCTGAGTAATAAAAAATCCTATTGTATGTTTAAATATATAAAAGACATGATAGAACACAGCTGATTAAAGTACTCCAAATCACTTTGCTTTATCATATCCCTAATTATGTGAAAAGAAACCAAAATCTCTAAGAATTCTACTATAGTATTTAGTACAGCAGTTTTTGATTCACAGTAAAACGGGCAAAAACAGTTTCCACATAACTCCTACCCCTCTCCCTCACCATCTCTCTCCTCCCTCATCCGTCCACACTTCACTTCAAGAGCCCTCATTAGGGAGGAACATTTTTTGTTCTGTTGGTGAACCTGTACTGACACATCACTCTCATGGAAAGTCATCAGCTAACATTCAAGTTCACTCTTGACTTGTACATTCAATAGTTTTGACCACTGTTTATAATGGGACATATCCAGCATTATAGTAGCCTAAAAAACAGTATCACTGCCTGAAAATCTCTCTGTATTATGGCTCTTCATTCCAATAAGCCCAGGCTACTATTGAGGGTTCCACTGTCTCCATAGTTCACCCTTTCCAGAATGCCACTGCCTTGCAATTCACCTTAGGCAACCATTTCACACTGGATTCTGTCACTTAGAAACATGCATGCCCTTATAGCACCTGTTTTACATGGAGTAATATTCCATTGTGTGTGCATGTGTGTGTGTGTTTGTGTACAGATCACAATTTAGTTACTTACAAAATGACATCTTGATTCGAACTATAAGAAACATACCACTCAAATGCAGAATGGCAATGGTAATAAGGAAAAGACAGAGGGGCAGGCAATGAGGTATGGAAACATGCACTAGCATTTCTACTCAATTTTCCCATAAACTAAAGCTCTTATAACAAATTACATAAGTGAAAGAGGAAAAAAATATTCCAAAAAAGTTAAATGACATTTATTTTGCATCCCAGAATCTGATACTATTTTCTTTTTATTAATATTTTATTAAAACGCAAATAGTGCCTGAAATTTGAGTTAAAATATTTATACATGGAGAAGTCGTTACTAATCTATTTAAAACAAACACACTGGTTGCCCTATATGTCTAAGTAAGTTACCACAACTCTATAGAAATCAGGTTTAAATGTATGGATACACACAGATGCAAAGTGTTCTACCTACCAGATCGGCTAAGAAACTACAGAATGCTTAAATAAAATTTGTTCACTAACAGGATCATTTTTCTGGTTAGCTAGAAATTACAGTAAGCTACATAAATTTGTAAAACTGAGTAAATTATATGATGCTACTAGAGTTTTAAAAGATGTAAAATGGGAGCTACAGGTGTCACTTAATGGCAAAGCACTTGCATAGCATGTGGGAGACTCTGGGTTCAATCCCCAGCACTGAAAGTAGCAAACAAAAGATATCCAAGATTACCACAACCTGCTTTTGCATGTATGATAATGTGCCTCACCAACTCACACCAGAGCTTTCTTTTTTAAATATTACTACCAAGCGAGCATCCCTTATGAGAGCAAAAGAATAACACCTTGTTTAAGTTAATCACCAGGAACTGATCATTTCCAGGTGTATGTTATGGTTAAAGAATATAGTTAGTTCTCAGTGACAGCAGAACTCCTGACAGGAGATGTTTTGAAAACAATGGAGGCATTATGTGTCATCACAACAATTAGTGAGACCTACTGAGACTGAGTAGAGGCCAGGGATTCTAGAACTCCCTTGGGATGAGCAGGGCAGTCCTACATGACTTTTCATATATCCTGAAAACCCTGGATAGAGCTACCTGAATGCAGATCTCAACATCATTTACCCACTATATTATTTTTGATTTGATACAATTTATATTAAATTTTCCTATAATGCAGCTACTGCATAAACCAGGGGAAGGTTTTACTTTGTTCTAAAAAAAATTTGCCATGAATTATTTGTTCACATGTGAGCCAGCAATCTGGAGTATTCTTAGCAATATAGCACAGTTCAATCTATGGGAGATTTCAGATCTCACATCTCATAGTAAAGTGGCTTTTCACTGCCTTTGCTTCCTGCTGTGGTGATGACTGTGCAATGAGAGTCCAGGCTAGTGCACTCTGTCTGGCCCTGCCACAGTACAACTGTGCACAACCTCTTCATGTTCCTTTCTGGGAACTTTGGTTATCTATCTATAAAACAGAATTTTATCTCCAAAGATACATTTCACTGTGATAGCTTCAGATTACAAACACTGTCAAATGTACTATTTCCTTTGGCATCTTCAAACACTTGGAAATTAATGACAAATTGTCTTGATAGCATCCAAAAGTTCAGTAAAATCCTATCAGCTTCTGTAAATAATTTACCTTCAGTCTTATGAATATTATAAATATGAATCAGATCAACAGGAATTCATGAAAGCTGCCAAATGAACATGTGGGGCCAAGACAGATACTCTGAGTAGAAATTTAAACAAAGATATACATATTTCTTTCCACAATACTCTCTGGAACCAATCTTGCTGAAAAGCTGAGGGCTACTCCACCACAAGACTGCAAGCAGAAAGAATTCACCCACTGGCCAGACCAAATTCCAAGAGTATCTTGTCATTCTTTGCTCTGAATCACCAATCTCTAGTTTTAAGATGAAGCCTACTGTTGACATTTATAGACCACTCAATTAGCAATGTTTAAAGCTTTCTCAAGGATGTTCTTTGTTCTCATCCACTCTAGGAACAGAATTACAGCCAAGAGAAAACTAAGGCATTAAAAAAAAAAAAAAAAGACAGGCAGGGACTGGAGACATGGCTCAGTGGTTAAGAGCACTGGCTGGCTCTTGCAGAGGACCTGGATACAGTTCCCAGCACGCACATGTCAACTAGCACCCATCCTCAACTCCAGTTCCAGGAAATCTGATGCCCTCTTTAGGGCTCTA
The DNA here is from genome assembly GCA_035773235.1 of Eospalax fontanierii. Lineage (NCBI taxonomy): Eukaryota > Metazoa > Chordata > Mammalia > Rodentia > Spalacidae > Eospalax > Eospalax fontanierii. Next base: position 46,969,885 of record CM069529.1, on the reverse strand, counting down.
AGGACAGCAGGCACACACATGGTTCACCTACACACATTCAGGCAAAACACTCATTCACATAAAAACAAAAATAGTAAATAATGTTTTTTTAAAGATAGGCAATAGGTCCAGAGTCACAGTCTATTCAGTTAATGGTAGAGATAAGTAAAAGATTCAGAACTCTGAATCATGGACCCCTGTCTAAAGCAGGTGTAAGCATCTCTATAAAGGTACCCAGGAACTGAGAGTAGTCAGGCAAGATTTCAAGAAAATAGAAGCAGCTCCAAATAGTGCCTGAAAGGCAACATCACAATCAATTATGCCAATGCACTGAAATAAGGGACTAATCAAGCATTTTTTTTCTATGTTGATACAATCCTTTAAATTAATATGGCAATAAGTCTATTAAAATATAGAGAAAAACAGAAACCTTATGCACCATATTTTTCAGGTTACATTTTAAAGAAAGATTTTGAACAATTTGTCTTGCATATATTTGCTCTGTAAGAATCCAAAAGTTACAAAGGCTTCTGGGCAAAGATCAAATGAACAAAAGTAATAAGAAATACTCATTTTACGCCTTACAAATTACATCTACAATTTCTGGCACTGCTATACACATTCACTACATGTACTGAATCCTAAGGACCCAACACAGTACCTGCAGCATCACTGAGCTGCAATGGCCTCCCTCTCACCTGTCCGGCATAGTGCTCTATTTCCTCTGCTCTGCTCTGATACCAATCCATAACCTTCTCCACTGTCAATTGAGGCATCTTGTACTGCAGTAGCTCAGGCTGTGCATCGTACAAGAACTCACTTTGATCTTGGAGGCTGGGCTCTACAACCACTCTGCAAATCACAAAGAAAACAATTAGAAACTGACTGGAATATTGCAGAAAATACAATGTTTTTAACAGAAAGACAAGGACAGAGATGAAAAGAGAGGTTACAGAGATGGGAAAGGGAGAGAGACAGAGATAGAGGGAAAGAAAGAAGGAGAGTATGTTTTCTCACATGCAAACTTACAGTTTAATGAAACATTTTTGGAAATGTATTATTTTTCCACTGGTTTTCAAAAATCAGAACGGAAAACAAATTAAAACAACTAGGCCACAAATCAACTCAAAACACCTATGCAAGTCAAGAAGTCCAATTTGAATGGAATTAAGAAATTATGTTTTCAGTCTTCATAAGAATAATAAGAAATGTGCCATATTTATGGTGATCATACACTTCTTCAGGATACCAGCAATATAGCACTGCATTACATCTGCACAGCACAGAACTCCTCCATAGCATTCCCCTTCAGGTGTAAGAATAAACATCTTAAAGGCATGCACACAAGGATCACAAATTATGAGAAGTTTTTATAAGGATAGCAATCATCAATTGTCTTCCAGGATAAGGATTAACAAAAGAGTAAGATTAACTTAAAACTTCTTAGATGGGCTCCAGGGTCATTCATTCAAGTTGGCATATGTGACTGGTTATTGTGATTATTATTCAGTCGACAGCTTGGAGTCAGAACAGTATCTGAAGAACTAGTCCATCACTGAAAGCTTATGAAACTCGTATAAATTACCTAAAGTTACCCTGAGACCTCTTTTATTTATTAAAACAATGCAGGTAATATTATGAAAGAATGCTGTGAAAACAATGCAAACGAAGTACAGGGAGAACAGTCCAATACAAATCATGTTCTGAATTTGTATTTATAGCCATTTTTTTAATTGAGATTCTAACAGCTAAGTATCTGATCAGCAACAGAGCCCATAAATATTGAGGTAATTTATCCACATGCCTGAGACCACCTACTGTACATACAACCAGTGCTGCAGTAAAGATCCAGACACTCAACTCCTCTCCTAGTGAGATTAATCTTATTACCTGGGATCCTTCCCCACCACTGCACACAAAAGTTATACTGGAGTCTTTTAAATCTCCCTTATTTCAGCAGAGAAAGAAAGTCAGTAGAACTCTGAGTTCCTGAGCCTGTAATCCTCACCATACCTTCCGAAAGGACTGAATGCTTCCTCCTGGAAGCACACTGCCTGTTTACCCCAGCATGACCTACATATGGCTAGGATTCTTCACATCATTCTGGTTGCTCCTTTTCAGTCACTTTTGCTACAATATTCTGCTCTCCCCCACATTAAACACTAGCATATTCAAACACGGAGCCCAGCTTTCTCCCCTTCTCTCTTGGGTCTCTTCTTTAATTCCACCATATCTGAGACCAATCTGATTTCAAATTCCATTCATGAAATGGGGTCTGTCTCCTTAGAGCATGTTCTGGATATTCTAGAAGTGATGATATGCTTTAAAGAGAATTTCAATCTGTAAACCCATAGCCTGTAATTCTAATTATTGGCTAGAATTATTTCTTATAATTTTCTCCTCTGTTATCTATGTCATCTCTTCTTTTTTAGAGACTATAACTTGAACAGTAGACTTGTTTTATTAAATTTTTGATCTTATATTCTAGCTCTGCATTTTTATTCTAATTTCTGGAGAAATTGCTTGATTTTATTTTCTACTCCTAATTTTTGTACACAGCCATATTTTTGAATACCAATAAGTTCTCTTAGCTCACTGTTCCTATTTTATACAGTCCTATGCATTTTAATAGGCTAACTTTCTGAGACTTTTTAAATGTTCTTTAGTAATTTCTATACGTATACAATGCATCTAATTGGTATCACCTCCACCCTTCTATGGGTGGGACAGGGCTTATTCATTTGTGAGCTCTACTGTGTCCTGACAGTGCCTAACTTTGGGGGGCTATACCTCAGAGTCCAGAGCCCTCTTTTCTGAGGCTACTCTATTTCTCCAGAATATAATTCTCCAGGCTTCTACATGAGGAGCAGCCTGCCTCTGGGGGAAAGGAAGAGGAAGAAAACCTATAAATTGTCTAAATGCCTATACTTCAAACTGTTGCTTCACCATCCCTACCCTACTGCCCGGTCTGACCTCCAGGAAGGAGGCACTGAAACTGGATTAGCCATGTGCTGGACCCAAAATATAAATCTCCAGTCTTGTGGAGGGAAAATATGGAAAGAACAAGTGAAAGGTTCCTCATCTGGTTCTGATGAGAGGAAAATAAAAGGACTCCAACGCTCCACCTGCCGACTGTCCACCCGACATCCGCACCCTTCTGCATGCTTCACACCTCCATATTTTGAGGCTTTTCCAAGATCAGTCTTATGAAAATAAAAACTAAAACTAAACTGAGAAATATATAAAATATATCTGCTCATCTGGTAGAATATCTTAAAATGAAGAAATATAATAAAGACCATTGTTTCAATAGCTCCCTTTTAACATTTAATATTTTCTCTTTAACAATTTCTTAATTAAATCCAAGTTAATAATGGTTTCTGTAAACTCTCTAAATTAGAGAACACCATCAAGCAAGACACCATGGTCACACAAAGTTGTCATAGGACCAACTATTTACCCATTCCACAAAGAAACGAAGATGCTTTGTACTACTTCATACTGACCTGCATTCCAGTTCTTCACACCAATCTTTAGCTCGGTGTTTACGTTCAGCCCAAGGAATGATCATCAAGGAGTCACCACTGCAACTTAAATTTTTAAAAATAATAATACATAAGCATTCAACCTATTAGTAACTAGCTTCACAAGAAATCCGACTACAAATAGCATAACCACCAAAATTCCTGTTTACGCTATTCTAAGTTGTGCAGGATACAATATATATGTAAGTAGGAGAGACCTCAGTGCTAATTTCCTTTCATCCACAAATTGCTCAAAAAGAAAATTGTAAACAAAACATGAATGGTAAATTAAAGAACGACATGAAATTATGTTCATTCACATGTTTAAAAAAATAATTCAGAACCTTTGTTGTATACTTCATATCAACATGAATAATCTTCTGCCATAAGACTTCAATCGATAGCAGGGCTATTTAAACTGAGCGTCCGGTAACTATGAAAACAATCTGTTTCTGTTTTATTCAATACAGTAGCTCCCTAGCTACATGGACATGTATTAAGCACGAGAAATGGAGCTACTGACACAGAGTAAACTCTATTATTAATTCATTTCTATTTAAATAGGCACACATGCCTGGAAGCTATCATATTAGATAGTGCGATCCTAGAGGAGAGGCAGTAGTAGCAAGAGTAAAGAAATTATTTTGCTGGTTGAAAAGTATTGTTAAGAGATAGACAAAAATAAAATCTGAAAAAGTTAAAAGAAAAAAACTTATCACATGGAATCAATAATCAATTTGGTGTTAATGAGATGGCTTAGCAGGCAAAGGCACTTGCTGTACAAGACTGGACACTTGAATTTAATCTCTGAACCATACAAAGGGGGAAAGAGAACTTACTTGACAAAATTGTCCTCTAACCTCTACACATGTGTCATGGCACACGCGCACGCACGCACACACACACACACACACACACACACACACATTCTAATAAGACTAATACTAATACTAATAAAATTTTAAATAATCGGTTTTAAAAGAAAACAGATAAACCCAGTATGTTAATATGCTGGAACAATCTGCTATGAATAAAGAGTCACTGGAAACAGAAACAAATCTTTTAATGAGCTATGCAGTCTTTAGGAAGTAACTTTCTCAGACAAAGAACTTTAAAAGTATTATCAGGGCAGTCCCTTTTAGCTCTAACATTCACAAATCCATGTCAAGACTAGACAGAAACATTCTGAATGAAGAATAAAGGCTAAATTTTAAAAAACAAGACCTCCCTATGTAGTTCAGTAAAACATTTTTTTCTCATATTTAGGGCTATCAATAGTGGTATTTTCCTAAAACTAGCAACAGTCACAGAAAAAAGGGCTGAATGTATTTGTGTTAAGTTATGAAACATGCTCTGCATAATAAGAAACACTTTATAAATATTTGAAAATTATGTTAGTGAAAAGATTGGTCATTGTGTAAAAAAGTGCTAGGAAACCACTAGAGGGTTCTACAGAAAGGGGGGCACCAATGAAACCCCAGAAGCAGCAACAATGGTTCATCAATCAACAGCACCAGGCCCGCAGTTATTATTAGAAGAAATTGGTCAAAGTTGAGGTTTGCCCCCAATATTAAAAAGCTTATTAAATGCTATACTAAAAATACAACTTTCCGTTCAATACATAACATATAGTAAACTGGGTGCCACAGAGACATTTGAATATGTTTGTGCTCAGATGTATAACTTTCTAAACCATTCAGATGCTGACACTGAATGAAAGCTACAATATTACTAATTTGTCAGTAAACAGACCATTTTATTTGCTTTCATGTCAGTAATATTTTATTTCAAACTCCAGAAATGAAAAGTAAAAAAGACAGCCTTAGATCGAGAGATAATGGTAACAGCCACTCTACCAACAAGAACAAATTACAACAACGACTTGAGAAAGAGGGGAAAAAATGAACCTAGCAAGTAGACATGGTTTTTTAAGCTACACAGAATGTTTTCAAATATTTTTTTAAAAAATGTATCACAAGTTGATGTGGTACTTTCTACACAAATTATGTATTAGCTACAGGAGTGATTACTAAAATGATCAGTGATAGTATGGGACCCTTGGCAAAAGAAGAGTCTGGAATTTACTCTAAAAAGCTGTAGAACACTATGATTCTTTAATGAAATGGATAAGAAACTCCATTAAAATATAGTAAAAGTAAGTTCTGCTCAGAGGACCACGCTAAAAGGTAAATTTAAAAAGCCCTGGTTCTTTAAAAGATGTTATAGCCTACTTTCAAAGTGCAGCATAACTGGCTCATGTCTACAGGTGCTAATACAATGCTACTGCTTTACCGTATCGCCAACGATAGGCAACGATACTCCTTACCGCTTACTGATCTTTTACTATGGATCAACAGTACACAATGCTTTCAAAATCCAATAACCCCTACTCAGTCCTAGCAATCTAATGAAGAGAGCGATATGATCTTTTTCATATTCCAGTAAGAAAACTGATACACATGATCACTACTCCCTCCTCACAGAGCTAATAAAAACAGAGCCACAATATGAACACAGTCAAGAGTTAAGAGCCCAAAGATTACACTTTCGGTCAGCATACCATACTGTCTCTGGAAAGGACACAGCAACCACAATCTAGAATATAACCCATTTCCATCACTCTCCTATTTTTATATAAAAGTAACCACTCAGATTTGTGTATGGCAGGCAGAAAGCATCTTGAGAGGTCCTCACTTATTACAGCCAACCCAACACCACGCATACAGTCCCTTACATGAATATTTGAAGGACACAGTTAAAATATATAGCCAATAGATTAATAGTCTTAGGAAATTAATTTCTACTAAACATCACTTAATTTCAGATCTGATCACCAAAGTATACATAAGAAAAAACAAAATCCAAGCACAGTGGCATATGGCTATAAGTCCAGCACTCAGGAGGCTAAGGGCAGGCTTGAATTCAAGACTATCCTTGGTCACATATAACATTCTAGGTAATTTCAAGCTACATAGTGAGACTGTCTCAAAAATAAACAGAAAATCCAAAGAAAACAAATAAGAAAAATTACTTTCTGATGCTTTGTTTTCTTACAACTGTTTCTACAAATTATTTTACAATCACATTTTAGACAATTATAATGTTTGTGTTTTTTCTTTAAAGCATCATAATTTCTTAATTTCATTTCAAATAATAGGAAACAGATAAAAGGACGTCCTCCCAAACCAGAATTAAGGCTCCTTTAAGGTGGGTATCAGGGTCAATCTTAATTGTCAATTTGAAATCAGGAATCACCTGGGAGGTGGGCTTCTGGGCATGCATGTGGGAGGTTATTTTTATTAGATTGACCTGTAAACCACCCATTTGGGATGGCAGCATTTGCTGGACTGGGATCCTACAAAGTATAAAAGAGAGGAAATGAGCTGAGCACTTAATTAATCCCTCTCTGCTTCCTGATTGTGGATGCAATGTAACCAGCTGCTTTAAGCTTCTGCCACCTGGCCTTTCCTGCCTTGATGGATTCTACCTTTGAACTGTCAAATAAGTACTTTGTCCTTTGTTTTATCAGAGTGTTTTACCACAGCAACTGGAAAAATAACTAAGACAGCATGGATATTACAGTTTGTCTACGTTCATATTTCTAGCAACTAAAATAGTTGTTGACAATTTAGCAGACTCTTAAAAACAATATTGGTTGAGTTAAATAGCTGAAAGAACAACAAAATTTTAAAAGTGATCTCATGGATAACACTAAAACTGAAGACTAAAATATGGCCACAGACAGAAATAGTTTTTTCATAAAAACCAAGTATGTCAAGAAGTTTTGCTTATACAGCATAGAAATCACAGATCTGAGAAATCACAGATAAGGAACAATTTCCTGATATACATTATTATACTGGAAGAAAAGCAGGCTATATAGGTTGCATATCTCTTGTCCAAAATCTTGGGAACAGAAATGTTTGATTACCAAGATTTGCAGGTTTGGAGTATCGGCAGAGACTTTAAGGAGTGTGATGAAAGCATGCAAAACTTTAGGTTTTAGAAGAATATTCACAACCTGTATAAGTTATAGAAGAGACCCAATACTTAAGTCACACAGAAAAATGAAAAAGGCAAGACTAGGTGCATCTCTAAAATTCACTGCTACAGTTCAGGTGTGACATGTCCCCCGGTTTCAAGCACTGGCACAGTTGGTCTCCAGCTGGTAGCAACTGCTTCAGGAGAACATGGAAACCTTTAGGAGTTAGGGCCTAGCTGAAGAAAATGGGAACTATCTCCCTCCTTCCCTCCCTCTCCTCCTTCCCTCCCTCTCCTCCTTTCCCTCCCTCTGAATGCCTCCATGATTCGACTGGCTATTTCGTGTTCCTTACATTCCTTCCCAAAATAATGGATCTGCAACCAAGAGCCACAACAAATACCTTTCTTCTACTAAGTTTTTTCTATCTAACATTCAGTCACAGTGATGAGAAAAGTAGTAAATACACTCAGGAGTCTATACAATTCAAAATAACTGAATCATTCTTTTATCTTTTAAAAAAGGGTAAATTTATTTATTTTTAATTTGTAAGATAAACAGAATGTTTAATAAAATTCATAGAAAAATCTTTTCATTAATTCTATTTACCTTTAAATATTAATCATGTATGACAATTACAAATGGGTCTTATGAAATCAGTTTTAAAGAAATCTACAACTCATGCTGTTACTTATAGAGAACTATAAAAGTTTCAGTAATTGCAAAACGTTTCACTCCAAGTTCTAGAAACACAAAGCTGCAGTTACACAGATTTTATTTCATTTTATTTATACTTTCTTTATACTCTACTTGGAAGTCCAACCTTTAAGTGAATCATCCTCACAAAAAAATAAAACATAGTAAACTGAAATTATTTCCTTAAAAAATGATGGCTGCTTTTGTTTAATTTTAGAATTCTTTATATTACAACTCTGTTCATTTTTTTTTCTAAAGAGTAGACTATGCTGACTTCATTTGAAGGTAACATTTATTTATCAGCAGGAAAGGAATGAATATTACAAGTTCTATTATATTCAACAATTTTCTCACCAGTTATTACTTACACCAAATATAAATGTTTTATTTCAAGGAAATTTTGTCACAAAAATCTTCCAAAGGTTCTTTTATGCATATTCCATGCCTTGGAAACAAAAAGGCTATGTAGGCAGTATATTATACTAATTGCCACCTCTTATGTATTGATTTTTAAGACATGGAGTTATATTTATTTCTAGTATTTAGCAAAGAAGAAAATGTTCTGATAAAGCCTCTAAAATAATAGTAATTTGGTCCTACATGGAGAACTACACTGGGGTTACCATCACTGAGCAAGTCAAGTTGATTTAAAACTCAGTGGCAAACAAGTCACAAAGCTAGCTATCTCTCACAGCACCAAGACAGAAAAAGGCTACCTGAGGGCATGAGTCAGTTCTCCTCTTGACAAACAGAATTCAATTTCATTAAGAAATGGAGAAAAAAAATCTGAAAGGAGATTCTGAAAAACCATATTCTCAGATGCTAACAAACTACACAACAGACACATGAATGAAAACTTCAAGGCTCAAGGATAGGAATGATCCAACTCCCATCACTGGCATAATCTCAGAGACGAAGCTGCCTTATCTACATAAAATACTACAGTATTTCCAGCCTTAATACAAATAAGACTAACACAAATGTTTTCTTGATCTCTAATCCATACTAATTAACAGCATGCTATTAGAAGTCTAACTTCTGTGGTAGAATTATAACTCTGTCCTGTACCTGTGTAACCTTGATTGTATCCTTCAATTTACCTATGATTTGGTTTCCTCATTAGCAATACAAAGGCAATAACATTATTTACCTCACTTAGATTTGGAGAAGATTAAGTTAATACATATAAAGCCTTTAAATAGCACTCAGTAAACAACATATGTTCAATACTAACCTTTATAAAAGTATTGTATTTAACAGCAGAAAAGTTTGTCATAAGTAGTAAATAAAAGATTAATTAGTTAACATTCCAAGACTGACTGTAAACAGCAATGACTATATCAAGTATTATGTTTATTAATATCTAACAAATTAAATAATCCCCACTGATACCATCCTGAGTAAGATGACACTTGGTCAGTATATTCACGAAAACAAGAAAATGTGATTTTATTTTACAAGGTAGAAAAAAAAAAAAAATTTCCAAAAGCCATGGTTTCTCTGCTAAATGTTTAAAACCAAGTTTAAGGATGAGTTTTTAATGACTAGAAATGTATGATCTGATGATTTCAGAGAAAATCATTAGTTTATGAGAAGGCACAAAATCCAATGGACTCACTATAGAATCTCCCAGAAAAGTCAGTTATGTAACTGAGTTATAGAACCGTCAGTTATAGAACATCAGTTCTATAAAAGATAACCAATGCCAGCCAAACAAGAGACAACAATGAGCAGAACCTTCACTGGAATGGCACTGGTTTCTTCTACAACTACCACCTCCAGCATATTAGAGAGATAACCCTAATTTTGAAGGATACCATGAGGGTGTTGAGAACAAGGTAGGGTACCTATACTTGCTATAAGGAGAGTTACAACGGGAAGAAGCATCTTCCTGCCAAGGTACAATGCTGTTCTACTTGCCACAAATAAGCCTAACTTGATAATGCTGAAAAATCTCCCAAATAAAATATCTACATAGTAGCCCTTATAAAAGTACTTCGTATTACATATATAAGAAATACACATAAATGCATATTTCACTTACAGTTGTGATGATGCTTAAACTTGTAATGTCACATTTTATTAGTATGACATTTGATGTTATGACAAATATCCACGAAAACAGCTAAAAGGGGGAAAGTTTTACTTGGACTCATGATTTAGAGGTTTTAGTACATGGAAGACAGGCTCCAAGGCCTTGGGCCTGAGATGAGACAGAATCTCATGGGGAAAGGACTTGATGGAGCAGGGATGCTTGCCTTACAAGAAGCTGAAGGAGAGGAATAACCCAAAGAGACCAAGGCCAAGGCATAGGCTTCAAGGGTATACCTCCAGTAGCCCACTTCCTCCAACTAGGCCCTACCTTCCACAGTCCTACTAAGTCCCAATAGTCTATGCAAATTTTGAATCTATTAATAGATTAAATGACTGTTTAGTATGATATAGCAGACTATTTAGTATGATATAATCATCTCCAGAAATGCCTTCAGACACTGGGGTGGGGAGGCAGGGGAGGGCTATGTTAATTTCCTGAGCATCTCTCAATTCAGTAAGTTGACAAGATTTTAAACATCATGTGTATCAACAGCAAACAGGAGAACAAATTAAAACTGGTCACATGCAACTTTCATTTATAGTAACCAAGGAATCTATCTATAGGTTCAAGGCTCTCAGAATTTTATTCAGCAAGGGAGATTGCCTATGGAAAGTGGTGACAGTGAAGATCTGTACTAGACCAGGACTATTCTCGTGCAGAAGAAGCTGAGACACCCCCAAGTACATAATAAGAAAGATATATCAAATATATTTTGCTCCCTAACTGCTACTATCTAGTTTAATATAGAACCAGTAGAGAAAATAATAGAGAAGTCTTTACATTGCTTTAAACCAATCAGACCCTGACAAATCTTCGTTGGTTTATTACCCACACCAGGAAAACCACTTCCAGAACGAAGATAAAACTTTGTAACATATGAATTTATCAATTATAAAACTGAGACACTCTAAAACATTCATGAATTATATCAATGTGCATTATTATATGGGGACCTGATTAGTTATAGTGCTAACAGATTTTAAACAACAGAGTCAGAGGAATAAATAATATCTTTATCTCCTTTAATTCATATAACCAAAAAGCAGCACCAATAATGTGATGCCTAAGCAAAACTATAAACCACAGAATACTAATTTCTTCACTATCACCATCAAAATTTCTGCATATTCCTAATGGGCTTGTGCTCGATGGGCATTTCATACACCATCAACAAAGCTAATCAACTTTGTCCAGAATATGGCTACATTTTATAGTACTTAATATGTATGAACATAAAGTTTTAAATACTTGTGTTATAAATCATATATACATATATGTGCATATACTCAGCAGTTCTTATAGACAATATTTTATTTCCAATTTTATAATAGAGACACAGGCACAAAACACAAAGCAATTTGTTAAAGATCACTCAGATCTTAAGATGCAGATAACTTTTTATATAAAATATTTTTATTGTTTGTTTTATGTGTATGAGTGTATTACTTGCATGTGTGTAAGTGCACCCATGGCGTGCAATGCTGTGGAAGTCAGAAGAGGGCATTGGATTCCCCTGAAGTGGAGGTATGGGACAGTTGTTAGCTGCCATGTGGGTGCTAGAAATCAAACTCACGTTCTTTGCAAAAACAGCTCATACATTTAATATCTGAGTCATCTCTCCAGCCCCACTACTAAGGTTTGAACCTAGGCAGTCTGGTTTCAGAGTGTATGTTCTTAGCTACTATAATATCCAACCCATAAGTACCTACCTTTCACAGCACAAATTCTGGCTTGCCACAGATACTTATCATTCTACTCCACAATGCTTTCTTCTTGTTATATATCTTCATTGTTTTTCACCTGAACAATTCATTTGGCACTTACCCTTACTTAGTCTTCTGACAATATAGGTGGTATAGTCCTCATGTTAACCTAGAGTTCTTACCTATTATATCTCATTAATTTCTTAGTATACAGTCTGTACCCTCACTAATAGTAAATATTATATCTAGTAAATAACTCTATTGATCCCACTCCAGGACGTGTGGTATGCATAGCAAGAATAATATGAATAATATAAAATCCGTGTGCTCAAAAATTACCTCTGAAGAGTGACTATCAAGAAATGATCAGTATGAACAGATCCACTGATATTCTCCATTCTAAAATCAAAATGCACAGAGGAAAAAATTCATAAGAAATAGAAATATAAAAATAAATTAAGGTATATAAATTCACTGAACAATGAATTTTAAAATGAGAGTTAGAAAGGAAGACTAAATAGCCAAGCGCACTGAGCTGCAGACAGCTCTTTCAGCATTAATCTCACACATAGCTATGTTATCTGCATATATACATTTCAAACCAAGGGTACTCCAAACAACAGACAACTCACAGGAGCTCATTATGATTTAATCAAATCAGCATGCTCTTTAAGAAGTACTGTGTTACTCCAACATTTGAAGAAAACTCCAGTGATAAAAAGCAAAAGAAGTTTTTCATGTGGGATAGAAAGACAAAGAAAATTAAGAGGACACTAGAGGGAAAGGAGCCCCCTCAACCCAGAGTCAGGCTGAAGTTTCTTGCCAACTGAGAATCAAGAATTTTAACAACAAAATATGTCATGAATATTGCCTATGTAAAGTCAATATTATTTTATAGAGATATTTCAAAGACAAACATTGAAATACCAATGAAACATACTTAAGGCCTAAGTGTGTGTGATCTATGAATTTAACCTTGTTCCTTTGCCAGCTATAAACCTATATCTGTCTGAGAATCTCACAAATACGATTATGAATTTAGCTTACAGTCAAACATATGTCTGAACTTGTGACCTAATAAAGTAAATTGACCCTTGTGATCAATGGCTTTTTATTTTCAGCCTGTACATTCTATCTAATGTACCCTTAGGAACTACCCTATGATCTCTATTACTACTTTATGATCTCTAGTACATTAAAAACAAAAAATTCTTGGTGCTGGGAAAATGTCTCAATGAGTAAAGTGCTTGCTAAGCAAGTATGAGAATCTGAGTTCAGATACCCAGAACCCACGTAAAAAAGCTAAGCACTGTGGTTCATGTCTATAACCCGAACGCTAAGGGTAGAAGGTGGGACAGTCGATCCCAGGGACTCAATGGCCAGTCGGTATAAGTGAAACAGAAAGCCTCAAGTTGAATGAAGGACTCTGTCTCAAACAGTTAAGTGAAGAACAACAGAAGACACCTGATGACATCTGGCTTCTATACCTGCACGCACGCGCACATACACACACACACACACGCACACACACACTTCCTTAAAAACCCTTTAGATAATGTAACTTCAAAAGTCACTAAAATCAGACTGGGAATATAGTCAATGGTAGAGCGCTTGCCTAGCATGCATGAGACCCTAAACTGAATCCCCCAACTCACCCCAAAATAATTTTTAAAGGTCAGAAAAATTATACATATGGCAACACTTAAGATATTATAGCGAGCAAGACATAGTGGTGAACGTCTTTATCTCAGCACTTGGGAGGCAGAGGCAGGTAGATCTCTGTGGGCCCAGCTCTGCCTCCTGAATGCTGCCAATCTGGTGTACCTACTAAGTGCCAGACCATCAGGGACTACAGAGAGACCCGATCTCAAAAACAAGACTATAGTCTCTTTCAGTCTCAGCCTCTCTCTATCTATCTCTTCTCCCTTCCTCCCTCCCTCCCTCTTTCTGCCTACATTCGTCATATTCATGCATTTTTCCTAGGTAGCTCTCTCTTAATGTCTACATCTATGTTAAAATCATTTCTGTAACTGATGGAGGAAAAAAACTTCAGCAAACAAGTTGAAGAATAGCATGAGGAAGGAAACAAAGTAGACATTAAGTCTTCAAAAGAAAGTAGGGAACCCTACAAGATAGCTCAGCAGGTAAAGGCACTTGCTGCCAGTCAGACAACACAAGTTCTAATCCCCAGAATAAAGATGGTGAAAAGAGAGAACTGACTCCTTCAAAGCTATGCTCTGACTTCTATACACATACTGTGGCACAAGTGTCCACACAGACACACACACACACACAAATACAGAACACTAAATTTATTATTTAATATTTTTAAAAATAGTCATTATTAAATATAATTTTAAAAATTTTAAGGCAAAAAAGCATGAATATTGATTTTAACCTAAAGCCTACCCAAATAGGTAGAAAGGTAGCATAAAGTTTCATACCATGAATTATACTATCTTTCTGCCTATCACTGTAGCATTCAGTCAAGGATCAAAATGAAAACCACTGAGGCTCCCAGACCATGCTTGCTAGACCTTCCATCTATGTAATTAACATTTCGAATACTTCTTTGCTGGTGTTACCATGTGTCTCACTCCTTACTGAGTCATGAGGCCCTTTGGGGCTTAAATCACTTTTTTCACCCTGAGTGCAATCATCTAGACCTCGCTACAAATTTAATGCACAGACAGATTGAAGAATGGTGGAAGAACATATATAAATAATCCAAAAACAAAGACTACTCCCAAACAATATTTATAGATAAGAACCAGTATGATTCCTTATAGGTGAAGATTTAGACAATATGCTTAAGAGCCTATTAAACATTTCTGATATAAATTTTCTAAAATGGACTTTAAAACTCTTACACCAAAGTCATAGGCAGCAATGCAATGATGTGTAAGACAGATAACTCCATGCCTACACGGGCCTCGTAGAAGAATGGAAAGAGAAGAACAATCCTTAGATGCTAATAAATACATAATCACGAAGGTTGTTTGCCTAAGATACTGCTGCAGAAATCTATTTACAGCCTCTTAAATCTTGAGTTCTCTGACTCTTGGCCAAACTTCCCTGTACATTGTCATACAATCACAACTGATGAAGGCTTTGATTCTGATGTTCATAACACAGACTGTGGACAGAAAGACAATGCTTCAGATTATTGTAGTGAAAGTAATTCTAATATATTTCTATGGCTGTTGAGGTTTGAAGTTAAAGAATGAAGTTAAAGTCCTATCACTTTCCAACAGTCTATTCAAATCCTGAATCCATCAATGATTTAATTCATTCATGAAGGCAAAATGTTTATAATTCCATCACTTCTCAAAAGCCCATCAGCTATAAAAGGAGTCCTCGATACATGAGACTATGGGAGATATTTTATATTCAAAATATAAATAGAGTCTCAGGAAAAAATGCACACACTGGAAATAGAAAAGGGAAACTGAAAAAAGCCTAAGGAAGAATAGAAGTGAATTTTCTGATTTAAAAAAATAAGACATAGTTATGAGAAACTCAACCAATAATCAGAATAAACATGAAGACATTATAAAACCATATAAAATCACTGAACACTCTTTTAATTAAAATGTTTAATGCACACAAAGAAAATAAGCTAAGAATGACAACTGATGTCTTAGAAGCAGTATAATGCAAGACTGAAAGAATAAAAGTGACAACCAAAAATCTCCACACAGCAAAACTATCTTGAAGAGTAAGTATAAGACACAGGGGAGGGAGATCACTCAGTCCAGAAAGTAGTTGTCATCCAATCACGAAAACATGAGTTTGAGCCACAGAACCCATGAAAAGCAGACACCTGGGACTCACTAACCAGCCACCTTAGCCTAATCTGTGAGCTCCAGTCCAATGAGAGACCCTGTCTCAAAAACAACAGGTAGATGGTACCTGAGGAAAAATATGGCACCTGATGTCATCCTTAACTTTTACATGCATAAACACATACAGACATGCTTACAAATGCACTAGTACACACAGAACAGACATACATGTACACATACACATACACACACACACAAATGCAAAATATAGACCACTCAGGGTTGGAAAGATGGTTCAGCAGTTAAGAGAACACTGGCTGCTCTTACAGAGAACATGGGTTCAGTTCCCAGCACCAGCCAGTATAATGGCTAACAAACCAACCATCTATAACCCTAATTCCAGGGAATCTAATAGCCTCTTCTGGCTTTTGTGGGCATTGCATAAATCAGTATATGTGCAGGCAAAATATTCATACTCACAAAATAAAAATGAAATCTTTAAAAAAATATAGAGCTCTTCAAAGAAAAGCAGAAAAGCATGAATACAGTATTTTAACCTAAATGCCATCTAAATACCCAGCAAATCAATGCTACAAGAAATGCAAAAGAATGATTTTCAGGCAGACAGAAACTGACAATAGATGGAAATCTGGGCTTGCAAGATTTCCTTAACCTACTCCAGTTGATGGCCTCACACCTACGAATGTAGGCCCAGCTTGGACTTAAAGGACTGTTTTTTGTTGTTGTTTTTTAAAGACACCAAGTTGGGAAGAGGTAGTGAAGGGCGTTGGATCTGGGAATAGTTAGGGGAGAAGAGGTGGGAGAAGATGATCAAAACCCCTATGCAAGTCAGGCGTGGTTGGACACACCTTTAATCCCAGCACTTGGAAGGTGGAGGCAGGCAGATCTCTGTTTCCATGGTGGCCTGCCTGGTCTATAAAGTAAATTCTAGGTTAGCTGGGGCTACAGGGAGACGCTGTCTCAAAGAGAACCAGAAAGAAAAAAGAAAAAAGAAAAAAAAAAAAAAAAAACTATGTATGTGTTAAATTCTCAAAGTATTAATAAAAACATTACTTTAAAAACAACTTTCATAAGGCAATGAAGGATACTAGAAATGATAAATACATATGTAAATATAAAGCTTATCTTTAAAACAAAAACAGTGAAAATGCACTGTGTTTATGACATATAAAAGCTAAATGTATGGCAGTAACAGAAAAAAAGCCAGAAAGAAAAAAGTGGGAAAGATCTACTAAGTTATTTGAAACCAGACATGGAGACTTTCAGTGGACTTTGAAAGTAGACATTGCATTTCCAGAGTTGAGACAGAAGTCTTCATAAATCATTGTACTGTTTGCTGAAAGGCTAATGCACTATGAATCTGGTGGTTGCTCTCCTAGTGAGGTAAGTATGTAGAAGGTAGAAACCAATAGAGCACCAGAATGCTGGAAATGGGTTTTCTAATCTTACCTTGGAAAATTTGTTAGTTTACACATGCTCCTATTATCTATAACCCAAGAAAAAGATAAATTTTAAAACAAACAGAAAACCTTCAATTTCATCTAAAACAATACAGTGTGATGTTTCCATTACTAATTTGGAATCTCTGGTACCTTTACCAAGAAAGGGGCACTATCCCAGTAGGAAATCGATATATAGGTGTTCTCAAGAAGAAATGTCCCTATTCTGACCTGTTATAACAAAATATCTGTAACTGGGCAATCTATAGACAACCAAAATTTATTTCTCAGCATTTTAGAGATTGAGAAGAGTTCAAGATCAAGTAGATGGCAGGTTTGGTAAACTGGTGAGGGGCCAGACTTGGCTTCCACAATGGCTCTTTGTCGTTTAACCCTCCAGCAGAGCCACTGTCCTCATAAGGAAAAGGGATGGAACAGCAAGAAGATGCTCCCTTCAACCTTGAGTATCTTTGTAACAACACTAATCAGGTTCATGAAGGCTCCTGACTTAATTACCTCCCTCCCCAAAGCTACACTGCTTCACAAACACTACTGCATTTCAGATTCAATTCCAACATGAATTTTGGTCATGACCGTCACTCAAAACATACTAATTCCTGATTATAATCTTCCATTTTGCTTATCAGTCTTTTTTCAAGACTATTTACTGCACGTGAAAAGATACATGTGTAAAATGGTGTTCTTATCAACATCCACAAAGAAACTACTGCTTTATGATAATGGCTTCTGTTAATTAGTTCTATGGCCTCTATTAGGACCACCATAACCACCTAGTAAACACTACAAAAATGCCCTAGAACTGAGATTTCCCAAAATTAAGGAAGCTAGCAAACAGCAATGCCAAGAATTACATACAAATTCTACTAAAAGTCTTTGCTTCTTTCACTGTTACCATGGTACCATCTCTCCATATTAAGCATATGCTCGCATCATTTAGACCCAGTGTAATGCTGGGTCTCTAACCACATCTTTTTAGGGGAAGACATCAGCTTAGAAATAGAAAAGCAAAGGGAAAAAGACGTACCCCTCTCAAACATTTTTAATTTCAAATGAAAACAAATTTTGTACTAAGTCATATTAAAGCTTTTTGACAACAGTTACAACAGTAATGCAATTAAAATTGTTAAAATAATAACCCATGTATGTCATGGGTTTTCATCATAGTTTTTATGGATAGATTAAATGAATGAATTAATGAATTAAATGAATGAAAACATTTCTTAATTTATGCTTATTGTAAAATAGGAACTTGATTCCTGATGGCATTCTTCTTATTACAAATACAATACTCAAACAGACTTGCCTATATCTAAAACCAGGAAAAATGCCCCCAGGGTTATTTATATGTTAATTAAATATAGTGTGATAAAGAGAAACTGCTGTTACTAACAAGTATTTACATATTAATGAAATCTTGACTAGCAAAGACACATTGTATAGACAAAAGGAATCATAGCGACTATTTTCCCTGAGGCAATTCAAAATATGTTATAATCTACTTGAGGATCACATGTTCTAAAATCATTGGTCAAGATATCTAGAGTTTAGAAGATAATAAATAATGAAGAAAAAGCCTTCTCTCCATGAAAGGAGTACAATTTGACTGCAGTGGGTAATGCTGGGTCTACTAACCACATCTTTTTAGGGGAAGACATCAGCTTAGAAATAGAAAAGCAAAGGGAAAAAGAAGTACCCCTCTCAAACATTTTTAATTTCCAATGAAAACAAATTTTGTACTAAGTCATATTAAAGCTATTTGACAACAGTTACAACAGTAATGCAATTAAAATTAATTGTTCAAATCATTCCTATTTCAGGATACATTTCACTAACAACTTCCAAATGACTGTCTTACAGTAAGATAATGTTCCCCACTCCTTTTTTGCTTTTTGGAGATAAGGTCTGCCTGTAGCCCCAACTTGCCTGGAACTGGTTATGCAGACTAGGGTGGCCTGTAACTCACAGAACTCCACCTGCCTCTGCCTTCTGAGTGCTGGGATAAAAGGCATGGGTCACCACATCCAGCCAGACAAGCCCTTTTCTGCTCATTTTGGGAACAGGCTGTGAGAAGTGCACATGCAGCAAAATTAGAATATAACCTTAAAATGTGTTCTAAACTCAATCTTGAAATGCTAAAAAACAAGAGAAAATAAATGAATCATTACTATCAAATTTCTTCAGTAACCACCAAGATCCCAGGCACCGAACAAATACTCAAAAATGTCAATGCTGAAACTTTTACTTTGAAATAATAGTTTCTATCTATTCTAGGGCAGAGAAACTGCCCTAACCCCATTTTCCCTTTATTACAGGAAGGTAAGAATAAATTCAGCTAGCACCTCAAGTACCCACCATACCAAGAGATATGCAAGCCTCCTGATAGACTGAGACCCAGACAGGTGAGGAGAGCATGTTGTTTTTTCCTGACATAACCAATAGACCTTGAACTCAGAAACTGCAGTCTATTTATAAAAAGTATTCTTTTCTACTGACAGCTGCCTCAGGGCTAGTCCTTACTCCAAACCCAGAACTCACAGCCACTGAGAGACAATCTACACAAATGGGAACTGAATTAGAAGATAGCTAATCAACTTTTCAAATATAAAGGAAAAAGAAATGCTTCTGTTTTTTCTTGAGAATCAAAAACAGTAAAATGCACTTATGATTTTACCACAGCCACTTCATTACTTCACCGCTCAGCCACAGAGCAGGCAATGTTTTATTCTAACAATGGGGTTATGGTGGAACTATAATACCTTTTAAAATTGCTTTTTTAAATTTCAGGGCAAAAACAACACTTAAGAACAAGTCTAGTATATATAAGATGAGATTCCATACCTCTTTGTTAAGTAAATATCTATGCACAAGGTCCCACTCTGTAACCCAGGCTAGCCTCCTACTCAACGCAGGCACTTTTCCTGCTTCAGCCTACTAAATGCTGGGATTACAGGTATGAACCATCATGCCTGGCTATTGATTCATTTTCAACTAGCGAGTTAAACAGGAATATCATCAGTACCTTGTGAATAAGTAAAATTATACTGTTGAGTCAGTGATCAACTTCAGGTTAAATATTTATTCAGACTTTTCTACTCAAATGTCCCCCAAAAGAAAATCAAAATATATTTGATTTTCAAAGTCTAGATTCAAACTTTCTCTAAGAAGGCTTTCCTGATTTTCCTTTGTAATGGAAAATCTCTCCCATGTCTAAACCTATTTGCATTCCTCACATAAAACATAATCTTTGGAAGATTATTATTTGTTTACTTATTTATTATGTGTACGTGGGGGGAGGGGTGCCTACCCTGATGTTCATGTGCAGGTCAGAGAACAACTGGCATAAGTCAATTTTCTCCTTCTGTCATGGATGCCAGGATCAAACTCGGGCCTTCACCCACTGAGAAACTTGGCTTGATTCTGTATTCTAATCTTATGGTAGTTACATCTATTCTTAATCCATCAGGTCTTCCTTACTAGATTACAATTTAACTGGAGAAAAAGTTCATATTGTATCCATATTTATAAAAAACTGACCTGTCAAAGCTAATATAATATCTTTATGAGGCATAAATATTAAATTTCTACTAAAACATAAAATTATATGTGATTCACATCTTCTTTAAACTGTCTTTTCAAAGAAAATGAAATAAATTTAGAATTTTTCTAAATCAGTCTCACATATACTCATGATTGGTTATAAATTTCAACAAAAAAGGACTAAAACTAACAATCTTCTAGGAACATAAATTTGACTCAACAGACCTTCACATACATGACAGAATGCATGAAATCCAGGGTGGAGAGGGTTATAGGGCAGGTAAAGATGGGAAGGGGGGTCTAAATATGATTAAGATGTATGAAATGCACAAAAATTCAATAAAAATATTTTTAACTCTTAAAAATTACATCTGCTTTACAAGAAACCATTAATTTGTGTCTTATGGTACACAACCTTTCTGAATATTTATATAATTCAGCAAAACTATGGCAACAGCAACTAATTGTGGTTATATCTCCTGCTGTTTTTCAAGGAAAATAAAAACGAAAGAAATTTACCTTCTGAATTGAACACTAGAGTATGCTCTAACTTCATTGAAAATATTACAATAATTTCAATTCAAAAGAAAACTATTGACTAATGTAAATTATGAAAACGATGATCAACTTGAGACTAAACAGATTAAAAGTAGACTTTTACCTACTTTTCAACTGTGAAGAACTAGGATAAGGACTTCTGATCTTTTCAAAGGTAAATCTACATCTTTCATTTAATAATCAAAATTATATTAATGATACAGTGGTTTAAATTTTATTAGTGACTTAGAGCCAGGTATTGTGGTACATATCTGTAATCCCAGCACTCAGGACACTGAGGCAGGAGGAGCATTGGGTCTGAGGCTAGCCTGGGCTACATAATGAATTCAAGGCCAGCCTGGGTTACACAGCAAGGCTAACCTCAACTTCTCCCAAAATTATATTAATGATTTAAAATATAAGGTAAATCAATTTGACATAATCAAATTTGTAGTACTAAGAATTTTAATAAAAGGCATACTGAGATTTTCTATTGAATAATAAGGAATAAAGTCTCCTATTCAAATTCAAGAAATATTTTTTTAAAATACTGAAAGACAAAGAAGATGTTCCCTCCAGTTTGGAGGACCCATTTATCACTAGGAAATGAAGAGGAGGTTTTCCACAAGGAGCCAGGCAAAAATAGTGACATATCCTCTCATCTCACATTGAAATTTACCTTCATCCTTTCTGCAGCACAGAAACAAAGCCCAAAGGTAGAAATTCACTCTAAGTCTTATTTAATCATAATATTAATTTCACAAAACATGCATTATATATTGAGGGTATTATAATAAGTAGGCAAATTACAAAAAAAAAGCTGTGCACTTCTAGTTACATAACATTCAGAATGTGCCAAAGGGACAACAGTTGAATAAGCAGGAATAACTGAGGATTAACAAGGAATCAACAAAAACAGACATAAAAGCTTTTGGAACAGAGGTCCTAGGCCTGCAGGCCAGAGGGAAGAACGCTCTGCCAAATGGCATGCCAGTTCATGTACTAGTCTGCTTTGCAAGGTACATAAATCAAGGTACATAAAAGTGGTTTGTGTTGGTTTAGTCTATTGTTTGAGACAGGGTCTCATGTACTTTGGGCTGGCCTTAAAGTTGCTATGTAGAAATGAATAACCTTGAACTGATCCTCCTGACTCCAGTCCAAGGGCTAGGGTTACAGAGGCCACCACATCCAGCTCTGAAAGTTTTTATGCTTCAGGAAAGCAGGGATTTCTAGATATGGAGATTAGCATATACGGACATAATCTTAGGTTGGTGCTCTATGCAATCTAAGCCCACTGAAATCTAAAATTGTTCACTTAGCCATTCTTTACGTTAACCTTCATATGTCATACAAATTATTGGGAAACTAAAGGAAAAGAATAATTAGACGTGAGTAAATAGATCATTCACAGTCATAAACCGGGAAAGAAAACAGGAACATCTACAACACAGTCAGAGTTCACTCATGACAGTCCGTCAGAGGGTCCAGCATACTTTGAGAGTCAAACTTTCAACTCCAGATGATCTAACTCTGATAGCAACAGACACATTAAAAGAAGGAAATACCCTAGACATTCTATTTCCATTAACAAAATTTTGCCCCTTATACTATACAATAATAAAAAATAAAATGTCTAATCTTTTCTTAGTGACTCTTGAGCTAATCCAGGAATACTTTCATTGACTAGTGTCAAAGAACTTCGCAGTTGAAAGATACTGAATTACAGTTTATTTCTGTGCACTGAAAGTGAATGAAGTCTACATGAAATGCAGGATCTTAGAATCTTCAAACTGGAAATGGCATTAGTAAAACACTGAATAAATACAAATGAATCTGTAGTTACATTACAGTATTGTACAGTCTGATAAAATAATGTCTTTAAAACGTAAATTCATTCCAAAACAGCTTACAGATAACAAATTTCACAGTGATGAGCACAATTTTCTCTGTGGGAAGTTTCAGGCATGTCTAGCTTTTTGAGAGAATGACACAATGCTGTCATCTACAAAGTTCACACTAGAGAACTGAGCTTTCAAGTCACCTCCCCCCAGAAGAAAAAACTCAATGTTTCACATAAGTTTACAATTTTGTGTTGTGCCAAATCCATAGCTACAGTGGGGCACATGAGGGCCCTAGGATGACTCCACTTGCCAAAGGATGAACACATGAAACCACACCCAATCGAAGCAATCCACAATCTATTTCCATTTGCATAGTACTCAACACCAACCAGTTTCTTGTGCTCACAAAGCACAACAAAAGCCACTCTAACCACACCTGGAGTTTCAAGTTTCCAATACATACTATACAGCAGAGATAAGTACTCTGTGGTAATTTCTTGTTTTGACAAATGTTCTGTACTTGTAGGAGAAGAAATAGGAATCTAGGTTAACAGAACACAGGAATTCTCTATGTTCCTTCAGACTTTTCTGAAAATATAAAATTATGTCAATAAGAAGTCTAAAAGAATAAGTACATTGTTATCTAAGTATGGAGAACCAAACCTTAGTATGGGTTCTGTATTAATAAGGGCTAACAGCTGGCACTCCACTAGCACTTACTTGATGCCAGACACTGCTCCCAGAGGATTATTTGTACACGTTACTCATTCTCTAGTTCATTTTCACAGCAGGATAAACTAAGTGCTATAATCACACCCATGTAACAAGTGAGGAGAGGGAAATGAAACTAAGAAGATAACCCAAATTATGAATTCAGGCAAGTGGAAAGTCAGTACTCTCAGCCCATGCTACATTATTTCAGATATTATAGACAACTAAGCTATCCAATATCCAAATTATTCTTCTCACCAGATTACAGTCATCATTCTAGAAAGATTTTACATGCAAAAGGGAGGCAAAGATAAAAGAAATTTATATTTGTGCTAGGCACCTAATATTAAGGAAAAAAATATCCTTTGTGTACAGAGTATCTCTATTAAGTAAACAAGAACGCTAACAAAGATGGTAAAGAATGTCACCTTTATACTTGCAAACAGACAAACTGAATATAAAATGTAAATATTTTACAACAGCAACAAACTAAGAATAGATAGCTAATAAAATGATGTATCACTTGTGACAAAGAAAATTTAATTTCAAAGCTTTACAACACTTTGTCTCATTTTATCAATGTCAAATACACCTGATGATTTAAGAGTAACAATATAAAACACAAAACAGCATATAACAAAGAAGTTTCCCAGCCATAAGAATCATAAAATTTGAATCAATCAAAACTTGCTCATCAGGAGCTGGAGAGATGGCTCAGAGGTTAGGAGCATGTGCTGCTCTTGCAGAGACCCAAATTTGGTTCCTAATACCCCTCACAGATGGCTCATAACCACCTGTAACTCCAATTCCAGGGGGAGATCCAATACCTCTGGCCTCTGAGGCCACATGCACACAATCACACACACACACACACAATTAAAATAATTTAAAATACATCTTTTATTAAAACTGGTTAATCAGGATCAGCCCAGCCTGGCCAGTATAGCCTCCAGTTCAGAGGTGAATTCTGTGCTTGAGCACTGTGATCCCAGTGACAGAGCCTTGCTCACAGCTTCCATCAAGGGAAAGTGGGCGGCAGTCAGGGCAGCACCTCTCCTGAGTCCTTCCCATCACCTCACTGAGAACAGTCCAGCTGAATAGGGAGAGGGGAAGGTACAACCCTCTTGTCATGCCTCTCCGACTCATGGGACAGACAGCAAGAACTGTGACAGCACTTGAACCCTTTCATGTGATCTTTCCTTGGGACACTTTCTTAAAAAGACATCCCATTTATTCAGATAATTCCAGATAAATGGACTTCTTGCAGAGTAAACTGCACTTGCCTCACAAAGACTGGAAAAACACCCATGTTTTCACAATACAGCCTGAGGAATTGTATACACCATTAAGGGGGCCTGATTTAAAATGAAAAAAAAAAAGGCAGGTAACAAACAAGAACCCATTCCTACGCTGTCCTAGGAATAAATCAGTGACAGTTAGAAAGCAGTTATCCTCTGAGGTGGGTGAAGAGGAAAAACAATAGTTTCAATAGCAAAGACAAAAAGAAAACTTATAAGACAGGAAAATAGAAAAGAGTTCAGAGTCCCTTTAGAAGGACTCAGCCCCATCTGGGGAGTAGTATTCCACTGCCAAGTAAGTTAAATGCAGAGGGTAACCACAGCTTAGGACAAAGAGCCAGTCTCAGAAAACATTCTATTCTCAGTATAAGGTAATTTAGAGAGCAGTAAGAGAGAAAGGAAGAGAGAGGGGTGATTTGCAAGAAAGGAAAGTTCATGCCATGCTGACAGGGCAGGGTGGGGGATTGCAGAGTCCAAAATAAGCAAACCAATAAGGAGACAAATCAGTAAACACTGGGCATATTTGAAGCCCACCAGATATGAATTTGGGGTTCCATATACCACATGGGGCAGGAAAAATCCTATCTTCCTAACATTTGACCACATCTTCAACAAGGACCCATGTTAAATAGACCCCTGATCAGTCAACAGCTAGACTACTCTAAAAGCAAAAGTTCCCTGCACACCCAATCTGGGACCCCCGGACAAGTGTCAGAGCACTGTTCTGAGCCCTAATATGTAGAATATCTCACTTAGAGAGAAAACTGAATCAGAGCCATGCTGTGTTTTAAGCCATAGACTAGAGTGAGACTCACTAGGCTCACGGGATGGCCCAGCAGTAGCAAGTGCTTAGAAGTGCCGTAGAGTGGAAGGTGCACAAGTGGAATACTCAAATTATAACACTGTCTGACCCATGAACCATGGACTCTGGTTGCCAGACAAAACACAAAGATCAATACAGGAAGTCTAATACCACAAATGTTTTGCTCTGATCACAAAATAATAAACCCAAAGAGTCACAGAAGGAAAAGCAAACCACACAGAGGAAGGACCTGTACCTCCTATACTCAAACAAGTGATCATGACACTGAGATACTAAGATGCTAATCAATTTTAATTTTCAAGCCTCTTTGTTCTACACTGCTTCTATCTCTCTCTCTCCTTTCCTCCCTGTCCCTCCCCCTCCTTTTCCCTCTCTCATTCTTCCCTCACTCAATTAAAGAAAGCCTCTCCCAAAGAAACAGGTAGAGAATGAGGATCTTAACTCAGCATCCACAGTGCTAGATTGGTCTGGGTTGGGTGGTTTACTTCTTTCTCCCTTTCATTTCATTACCTTCAGCAAGAGTTGTCTTATCTCTTCCCTTTTCTCTTGCTTCCTCCTTTTACTTACTTTCTCCTCTTCTGTTTTCCCTCTGCTGCTCTCATTCTAATCCCAGTCTTCCCCAACCTATTTCCTTTCCATCCCAACATTCTGTAACTAATACACTGGAAAAAACCATAGGCTCTTGGTTTTTTATATTCTTAAAATGTTATTAGACTTACAGGGGAAGTTATTTTTAGGTTATTACCACATTTTCATAGTGGAGCTTATCTATCACCTGTGGCTGCTTCTGCAGTGAGTATCCTACTCTTCAGGAATCATGTCCAGTGCCCTGAGAATATGAACTGAGGGGTTTAGTTACTGAGAGAAAGGAAAGCTTCACAGCTAGAAATGAGACCTCAAACATACTATAATATAGTCCCAGTTGAACATTGTAAATACTTATACTAAAAGAATACAAAAATGATTTTTAAAAATTCAACCAATGACATAATCCAAGATGCACAAGTCCTAAAAAGAAACATAATAACCATGAAAAAATACAGGCAATATGACTCCTTTGAAATTTATCAACACAACATTGATAGATTCCAACAGAAGTTAATTAAATGAAATCTCAAAGAAATCAAAAGAATGATTATAAGACTATTTAATGAAATTGAAAATGTAGTAAATAAGCTCCTGATTGAATTCAAATAGAACACAGAAAAGCAGGTGAATAAAAGACTTAAAACAAGGTATGAATGAGAAATTCAATAAAGAAAAAAGAAAGCCTTATCGATGACCCTTCAAACCACTAGAGTCTGGGTAGAACACACCCACCTGAGGCTTCTCCCACATTCTTCCAAGAATGTCTCTAGCCTCTTTTTAAACAGCACAAGAAGGACCTAATTTATACAAACTGTAAACATTCTTAGAGCACCCACTATACAACCCAAACATAAGAAAGAAATGGTCTCTGCCTTTGCAGTTAGTTTGGGGTTTAGGTTAGATGTTAACAAGAAGAGGGTTGAGTGTGGTGGTACATGCCTTTAACACCAGCACTTGGGAGGCGGGGGCAGACAGATCTCTGTGAGAACAAAACAATGGAGAGTTCCAGGGCATCAGGGCTAG
Source organism: Eospalax fontanierii (assembly GCA_035773235.1). Taxonomy (NCBI): domain Eukaryota; kingdom Metazoa; phylum Chordata; class Mammalia; order Rodentia; family Spalacidae; genus Eospalax; species Eospalax fontanierii. Next base: position 46,942,285 of record CM069529.1, on the reverse strand, counting down.
TTACATACAAAGTAAAAATCATGTCTTTAAAAAAAAAAGGCGGGGGGGACAAATGAAAATTACTAGCTATAAGAGAATGTAAAAAATTCACAGAATTCTGAGAATATAAAGGAATAATTTATGAGAGATATGAAAATAGTGATTCAAAATAGATTTATCTTGTAATTATCTTCAGTGGCAATATGGTATAACAACAACATTTATTGTCATTTAAAACAGTCTTTGAGGCAGGTCCCACAAAGGAACCACAAGGTATTCAAAGGTAATATGGTATTGGATGGTATCTAATTATTTTCCACCTACTTCTGAAATTTCAGGTTAAAATCAATACTTTATGCAATCATCAAAAAACAGTAACAATAAATACATTCAAACACAAAGAGAAATTATCTTAACTTATTTTGTATAGAAAGAATTATATACTAGTGTATTTATAAGTACACAATTACAAAAAGCACTATTACCATGTAGGTCTGAAATTATCTAAGAAGAAAAAAATAGCATCCCAAGGTTTTCCTTTAAAAAAATAAGGAATTTCTAGCAAATCCTTAGAGCTATAACCCATAACTCTAAAAAAATGTGGGTTCAGATCCTGAGTGTTGTGATTACAGGCCAACATTGCTACCACGACAGAATAACTCTTCTTAAAAATGACATAAGGATAGATTTGCCTCAGTGCATAGCTTAAAGATGGACAGGCCATTAGCCCCAGGTTCAGTGACACCAGACATTACATAAACCTATAAAGACTACAGCATATTACTAAATTTAAGTCTCAGATTTCTACAACAAAGGAAAGACCCCAATTACCGCGATACAAGATGTAAGTCTGTAGCAATTACTCTGAGTGTATTGATCAGCAGCATTAACACCCAAACCTAAAACCATGACACTGGGGAGAGGCAGCAAAGGAGGAGGAAGCCAGATGACCCCCAAGTCACTTCACTAACATCCCTTAACACTGTAAGTTCCCAGGAGCTACAGTTACTAACACTGCAACCATAACTGTTATGATCTCTGACAGTGACTTAGAGTCTATAAGCAGATTTTACACATGCAATTCATCTGTTAAAACTGAAAAAAAAAATCAATATGAGAAAGCAACACAAATATAGTCAACCCATTATAAAAATAAACTCAAATTCACAAAAGAAAAATAGTGCAATCAATCATCAATACACAGTCATTTCATTGTTCATAAAGCTTTCATAAATGGATGTCTTGTCACTCTTTGGCCTTCTGCCTTGATGCAGTAACTGACCTAGGCAAGGTATGCTGGGTGTGCAACTCCATTGTCTGCTGTCATTCAACCCGGGGCTAAGGGTCTATCTATTTTTAAGTTATACACTGAGGCAAATATATCCTTGTGTCATTTTTAAGAAAAGTTGTTCTGGTCATATGACAGTGCTCGCCTGTAATATCAGCACTCAGGAGCCTCAGAAGCAGGAAGTCACTCAAATGGGAAGCTGTCCTGGACTGCATGGTAAAGTTCCAGACCAACTTGAGCTCCTTAGGGAGACTCCATCTCAAAAACAAAAACAACAACAACAACAACAACAATAATAATAAAATAAAAAACTACTTCGGCCTCCAGGAGACCATAAAGTGGTAATATTGGGAGGGACTTAAAGTCTGCACTGGCTTCAGTCTAGGCCTCCTGCAACACCCCATTAACCAAACAGCTTTGATGTCAAATAGAAAGCATTAGTCTGACTAATAGTTTTTGGAGTTTCTCTGTGTTTCTAGGACTTAATTCAAAGAAAAGGCTGTGGAACAATGCAGGATGCAGACATTGCTGGGTCCTGAATAGTATGAGAACTTCAGTTCAATTTCTAAAGACAACTAATTCAATTAGACACCATTAATCTAAACTGTTCTTAGCCAGAAAATAACTTTTTTAAGTTAAGGTGATCCTATACTCATAAATATATTTTACTCATTTAAAAACTAAGTTGAAATTGATTTCATTATCAGAAAAGGAGTCTGAAATATAAAGTGTTCACAATTAACAAAAAAGTATTATATATGTATATAATTACAATATATAAAATTTTATAAATTATACATATAATAAAACAATAACATACCAAGCTTCAGGCAGCAGAACAGAATATTCATGTGGAGAAGTAGTTTCTGGGAAATTGGACAAAATCGCAAGGTGGTGAGGAAGAAGGTCAGAGCCGTGGTAAGTCAGTAGAATTTCTAGGGCTTGTACATTACTTTCCTGTACGAAATGCAAGGGAAAAGTGTCTACAATGAACCTCAGAAATAAAATACTGATTTTCATGAGAATATTCAAACACTGAAAGTTAAATTTGGAGAGGAGATCACAAATAGGCCCTCGTCTTTCCTTGCCTGCATCATTTTTCTCAATCTACAACAAAACTATTTTAAAACTCTAAACAATGAATATTTTTAAAATATAACTCCATTTTCTCTACACTTATAATATTACCACAGAAAAGACAGTGTAATGGTATATGCATGCAATAACAACTACAAGGCTCAAAGATTTAGTGTTAATAACCATAATTATTCTTGTTACAAAAAAGCAATTACCCGAGCATAAGTTCTTGCTGAGAGAACAATATTCTGGCTTCTGAACTTCTTAAAGAATTCAGCGTCATACCTCTGTTCAGATGCATGAGGCACCCCTAGGATTTCCTGAGGGGAACAGTGATTTAATGAATAGGTTTTCTAAAGACTGGTGACAGGAATATATTAAAAACCTTTACAACTGTGCCTGCCTAAATAAATAAAGCCAGAGCTAGTTTATTTCAGATATCAACTGCTAACTGAAGTACTTTAGTTTTTTTTAAGTACTTTATTTTCCTTATTTTATTTTTAAATACAACATTCCACTTTAAAAAAAATTTTTTTATCAAATCATTGTGTTTCATACAGAACATCTCAATTAATTTTAATCACCTCTATATCCCCTTCCCTACCAGCTCGCCCCTACAACTCCCCAACTGGAATCCATACATTCTTTCATCTGTGTTAAGTAAGGTCTATTGTGTCAAGTTAGTGTTCTTAAATGACCTAAGTGCAGGTTCATCCACTGAGGTCTAGTCAGTCTACCCAGAGTCCCTTGCTTTAGGAACACTAGCCCTTCCTTACCCAACAGTAATCAGTTGCCAATACTTCTTAAGCAAAGGTTGAGGTCTGCTACCTATTTCCTTAGTTCCATGCTGAGTTTTTGTCTGCTTAAGTGTGCATGGGTCTTGAGCATGCTGAAACCATTGCTGCAGGCTCATATGAGCAGGGTCCCAGGAGCTTGTAGGATTCTATTGCCATATAGTCATGCACCTCCTCACCGGCTCTTACTCTCTTTTCACCCCCTCTTCTGCAATGGTCCCGGAGCCCTGTTTGAGTGAAACTTAATATAACAGTTCTGGTCCAGGGATCCACGCTCTGCAGATTCCTAATCCCTGTGATTTAGTCATTTGTAACCTTTTGTGTTGCTAGCCCTTTGTTGCATGAGGGAGCTTCATTAATTAAGAGTTGAAAGATTCATTAGTGACTTCTTTACCCCTTGTTCTATATTGTGTGAGCCTTGGGTGTAGAGGTTGCATTGTAGATATGCTGCTTAGGCATGGGCAATTCACAATGTGTGTGACCAGCTCTGGTATTCTGTATTAGTCTCCATCTGGTACAAATGAAGCTTCTTTGACGAGTGGTGACTGGGATACTTGACTGTAAATATAAGGATACATATTTTGCACTTAATGAGAAGTTATATTAGCCAAGGGATGTGATATAACAGCCTTGGGGATTTCTCTTAAGATCTATGACCTCTTCAGACACGTGTATTTGGCTCTGATTACAGTACCACACATGAGTTCCCTCCCATATAGTGGCCTCTCAGACCAATTAGGTAGCTATTGATTGGCCCCAAGATAAAAAGAACCACTACTACACCAGTGTCAAATGCTGTGCCAGTCTTTGATGTGGCTATTTGGTCATGAAGCTGGTGTTAGGCCACTGAATGAGGTTCTCCCTCGCTACTTGCATAGTGCTCTCCAGAACTATAAGAGCCAGCCTTCAGGAGAAATGGGTTCCATGTCAATTCCAGCTCCACTGTCCCAAATCCGGTCCCTGGAGTATGTCCTGTCTTCAGCAATAGGGGCTTACCTTCAATTTCTGGGAGGCAATCAAGGGCTGTGGCAAAATAGCCTGTGTAATTCTGGGAATCTCTTGGATGACCCTGGCCAAAATTCAAAGGAAGGTTTCTCCTCTCTGGCACTGTTTCTTGTTACATAGCCTTTGGCTATGCACATGGGCTCATGTAAAGATACTGTATGTGGAATTTTTCATTAGGTTTTTGGACTAATATGATTGTCTCTGGTGTTTTATACTAGCTAGGCATTATTTATCTCTTCTCTCTCTCTCTCTCTCCCTCTCTGTCTCTGTCTAACATTCCCTCCATGCCTTCCCCATTTATTTTCAAAGAGGCGATATTTATGTGTTAATTTTTAGATTCATAAGAAATGAAACAGTGAAAAATAAACTGATAACATTAAGAAAACCAAAACCCATCTAATAATAACAGATGAGCAACAGTTATACACAGCTGGTGTATTATGAGCACTGACCATCTCAACAGGAGAACGAGAGATGAATTTTACTACTGCTAGAATAAGTAATGTTAAAGGCAATTGAACCTTTCATTAATTCAACAAACATTAAGTGTCTACTACGCCCCAAGGCAGTGAGAGTCACTGGTGATACAATAAGCAATATACCTCTCTACCCTTCAACTAGCTTAAAGTAGGAAATGAACTAACTTTGTCTTTTAAATATTTATTATTTTTATCTTATGCTTATAAGTGCATTGCCTGCATGTATGTAAGCTCATCCCTGTCATGCAATGCCTACAGAGGTCAGAAGAGGGAGTCTGATCCCATAGAACTGGAGTTAAAGACAACTGTAGACAGCTACCATGTGGGTACTGGGAACCAAACCCAGGGTCCTCTTTAAGAGTAGCTGGTGCTCTTAACTGCTGAGCCATCTCTCCAGGCCCAACTTTATCTTTAAAAAACGCACATGAAAGCATCCAGAGAACTCTGAACATGAAAGAAGCATGTGGGAATTACTATTCATTCATTCTTAGTCCTTGAAATTTCACTTAGAGATATTAACAAACGTAAGAGAAAATGGTACAATTTCTAGGATTTTCATTAAAATACTTAAGTAAAAGAAAAGGCAGGTGTGAGTAAGGAGATAGTATAAAGGATATAAGACCCAACACAAAATTGAAAATGCTAAGGTTGTAAATGGGTATCTCAGGCATCCTCATTATACCCTCTACACTTATGGAAATTTGAATTTTTTATTATGAAAGCAAAAAAAAAAAATCTGACAAACCTAAGACCACAATATTCAGACGGGTGCTGGGAACTGCTCCTAGACAGCGGTACACCAAGCTTTTCTTTCCTAGTCTCTGCTACAAACCTTTAGAATACTTTGATTTTCTAGACCTCCAATACCTTATCCCCCAGCCACCGCTCAATGAATTTCTCCTTATCCCTCTTATCAGCTCAATCCCGTTATTCCTTCCTCCCTCTGCTATAGAAACAACCAAGCAGGCGTACATTCTCAAGCACATACCATCTTCTTTCACATTCCTAGGACTTTGTCTAGGACTCTATCAACATAGACTTCTAGTCACAGTGGTTTGCTTAAGAGTTGTTGCTTCCTTTTATTAGGGTAAGCTGCTTACCTCCTCTCATCCTCAATTTCATGGCTATAAAATAAAGAGGACAGCAAGGACAGCGTCAAAGGATTGCTGGGAAATAATCTGGACTCAGTCCATTAGACAATGGCTGACAAACCATGGGGGTGGTATTGTTTAAATATCCCTGTAACCACTGATTCCCTCGACAACTGTTTACTGAGTCTACAATGAGCTAGACACCTCTCTAAGCACAGGAGGCACAGCAGAAAAGAAAAACCATGAAATTCTACTCGTGTCTCCCTTGTGTACCTACCCCTTAAAAACTGCCTTGCTTTCTTAAGGACTTCTTGAAAATAATTTCCTGTGTAGAGTTCCACAGGTATCTCCAGGAAGAATTTATTGTTTACTATGTTTCCTCATTGGTTCTTTACACCGTTTGTCATAATTCAAGGTGTGTATACTGAGCACTGAGAACTGAGTATTCTTATACAGCTCCCTACCTCATGCAATGGTATCGTCAGAACTGGCATGGGGGAGGCAACCAGGGAAGTTGTAATGAATTCATTTATATCTTACTCACATGGAATGAATAATATTAGTCATGATGAAAACACACCACCTACATAACTGGTAAGCCTTTATAACTAAATAGTTTCTTCTTTATTTTTATTTTGTATATATGAAGAGTTTTGCCTGAATGTATGTATGTGCACCATATGCATATAGTGCTCAAAGAAGCCAAAAGAGGGAGTTGGATCCCCTGGAACTGGAATTACAGATGGTTGTGAGCCATCATGTGAGTGCTGGCAACTGAACACAGGCCCTCTGAAAGAGCAGTAAGTGCTCTTAACCACTGAGCCATTTCTCTAGCTCCATAGCAGAGAATATTTTCATCAGAAAGTTTTAGTATTCAAGGTTTTCCATGCCTCTTACTTTTTAAAAACTAAATTTCCTAAAAAGAGTGGATTCAAAAATATTTCAAAGGTCACTATCACAATATAACAACAAAATTTACCATTATCATATGGTGAATGACAATTCAATACCCAAAGAATAATGAAAGAAAATAAGTAGATAGTCAAACTCTGAACATTTCCTGAAATGAAAGGGAAAAATAATAATGACCTATACCTATATTCATATTGGCAGTTTCCAAGGTGCTTATTATCATCTCAAATGTCACAGAACTCAAACTATAGGAATAAGATTCTTTAAAGGAATATGGCCAAAGGCCAAACTAGCTGTAGTAAAAAATAAAACACCAGGAATTCTTCATAACTGTTCATATTAAATGATATGCTCATTTCCAACAATTTTTCATATCTACAGAAATATCCCTTTTAGTATTTTTTCTTCATTTTTCTTTTTAAAAATATTTTATCTACAATTTTTATGTGTATGAGTGCTTTCCTGGCATGTATATGTAAGTACAGCATATTCATGCAGTGCCCAGGGAGGCCAGAAGAGGGCATCAGATCCTCCTGGAACTGGAGTTACAAACCATTATTAGCTGCCATATAAGGGCTGGGAACAGAACCCGGGTCCTCCAGAAGAAAAGCCAGTGCTCTTAGCCACAGAGTTACTCCAGTCCCGTTTTTCTTTGTAAGATTTAAATTTTATTTTTAATTCTGTGTATGTAGTGTGTGTGTGTGTGTGTGTGTGTATAGGGGTTTCTGCAAATAAATGCAGGTTCCTGCAGAGGGTAGAGGCATTGAATTTCCCTCAGCTAGAGTTGCAGGCAGTTGTGACCCACCCAGAGTGGGTGCTAGAAATCAAACTTGGGTCTTCTGTAGACCACTACTACTGCTACTGCTACTTCTATTTTTTTAATGTAGGGAGGAGATTTGGATCTAACTGCACTCTTCTTCATATGGATATCAAATTTTGCCAGCACCATTACTGTTTCTTTTAGTGTTCTGTTTGAAAACAAATTCCTCATTTCAACAGGATGGGGAAATCAAAGGTTTTGGAGTTTATACACATGGTCAGATATGTTAAATACCTTCAGCATTCTTAGGACAGGAATCATGCTAACAAACGTGATTGTGAGTGCCTAGTAAATACCAGTGCACAGGCCAAGAGTGCTGATAAGTCAATAGAAAGGAGGCACAGCACACTAAATGAGGAAATAATCTGTATGCGAGGCCAAATTTCAAGTCAGAATTTGATTTTAAAAGTTGAAAAGGGTTGGCTTGGTGGTAGGGCGCTTACCAATCATGTATGTGACTTCATTCAATTCCCAGATAGAAATTATTTTTAAAAAATAAAAATAAAATAAACCTGAGCAACTTCACCTAAGAGGGTCAAGTGAAAAAGAAAATACACAAACTAAACCATATATAATTGTTAAAAAGTGGCTCATTTCCACTTACCTTTTTTTGTTTTTGTGGGAGGGGGTGTTTGTTTTTTTCTTTCAGTTTTGATTTGTTTGCTTTTTGCGAATTTTTGCAAATTCTCACTATAAAGCTCTGGATATGCTCAAACTCAAAGTCATTGCCCTAACTCGGCTTCCCAAATACCACTATTACAGGCATGGGCCACAATACACCTGACTTCCACTTCCACTTTTAACACTATCTAAACTTGTACAACAACACAGAATGCTAAAGACATACCCAATATGGAGACATTGGTGCTTGTGTCCCCAAAGAACTAAGAAGCACATTGCTTTAAATTCAAGTATGACCCTAAAGACCAAATATCAATAAACTAAATTCAATCCAAACCACTGCCAGATTGTCAAACTATTTCAGAATATTCATACTAAGATTATTAAAACTCAATGTGTATTCAAATTTTCATACTAGAAGCATCTGAAAATAAAAACATAAAAGCAAACTAAGTGGATTCTAAATGTAGAAAGCACAGGCCACACTGAAAAAGCATTCTTATCCTCTCATTACACTTCTATCCTTTTATAAGGTCTGATTTTACTAAAATTAGTCCAAGTTTTTAAGAAGTTTATTTTGTAACCTAAATAGCTTGAAAGACAAATAATAATCAGATATTAGGATAGCTATAGCATTTGTAAATAAGAGATCAATGAGCATAATTGGTCTGATTAAAACCATTCCTTACCTCATATGTTGCAAGTCGATCTAAGTAAGTTAATAATTTCAATCTACAATGGCATAGTTCCTTTTGTTCCAGGGTCAACCTGTTTTGAAGAACTCTATTAGACCACTTGTATTTATACAGAAGTACATTTATCTAGGAGATAAAATGTACTATTCCACTGAGCCTATAGCACTTAAAACATAAAAACATGAGAATTAAACAAAAATTAATGCATTTCAGTTGCTGAAATAACTTACAGTAATTCCTAATGTTAAAGGATATATGGAAATGACACATTTAAAAGAAATTTCCAAGTGAAGAGTAAAAAGTCATTTACTTTGAAAAGTTTACTAGTTTAAGTAGCTCTCTTCTCTTCTGAAGCTCCTTCTCCTTTCTGTTCTTGGTAGGTTCTTCATCAGGGGGTGACAGCTCCTCAAAGGAGACAGAGTCAATGTCTACTTCACCAGGCAGTGTAAATCTGCAAGGAATAAACAAAACATGTATTCTTATTAACTTTTTAAAATTTTATTTAATAAAAAGTTACTTTCTTCTATCATGGATAACTTATTCAACTAAGTTAATTTCCACAGAAATAGAAAAAAAAGCATTTTTTAAATTTCTGCCAAACAACATGATTCGTTCATTATATCCATAGGAGAACTAATGATCACAGAAATTTTAAAAGGAAAAAGATGAAAACTTTCTAGAAAGCCTTGCAGGGTTATATTCACCCATTATAAAACAAGTTTTAGAATGTGAATCACTTCTATTTATAATCCTTTGGATTTTGTTTTGTCTTCTTTTTTGTAGAAGATAATAACCTATTCATTTATTTCTAAGGTATACACAGTCAAAGGATGATATATCAGATACAGAAGTAGGTGATAAACTACTTTGAAGGGGACTAAAGATGGCCTAAGGTAATTCTGGATCTGCAGTATTCCCACTCTACATGGTCAGAGAAGTCTCCAGTCAGTCTGCAGAATCTTCAACACAGATGTAGCTTTTCTGAAAACTTCAGTATGTAGTTTTCTATCATCTGACACATTTCTCATATTTGTGATGAGAACATTTAACAGCTTCTCTTCAGTTTCTTTTGGATTATACAGTACAATATTCTGAACTATAATCACCCTCCATGCACTACAACATCAACATTCATTCCTTGAACCTGGCTGTAATTTTGTATTAACAGCTTCTCAACTCTCTTCTCTTCCCTTCCTTCCTCAGCCTCTGGTAGCCACTGCACTGCTCATTTGTTAAAAGAGATCAGTTTTTAGACTGTACATACGAAGCACTAGTATCTCTCTGTTTCCAGTAATTTCACTTAACTTTGTGATTTTTAGTTCCATTTATACTGCTGCAAATATAAGAACTTTGTATTTTTTAAAAAAACAGCTTGTTTATTTTTATTTTATGAGTATTTTATCTGCATGTATGTATGTGCACCATGTGTGGGTCTGGTGCCCACAGAGGCCAGAAGAAGGTGTTGGGTCCCCTAGAACTGGAGTTCAGAGGTTGTTAGCTGTTGTGTGGGTGCTGAGAACCAAATCAAGGTCCCCTGAAAAGCAGCCAGGGCTCTTAACTGCTGAGCCATCTTTCCAGTTCTGGTTCTTGTCTTTTATATAATTAAAAACTATTTTACTATTCTACTGTCTGCATATGGGGCATTTTCTTTATTTGTCTACTGATGGACATTTTAGTTAATGCAGAAACTTAAAACTGGTCAAAGTGCAGAGACTAAGTGTGAAGTGCTCGGTCACAATTGGGACATCTAGGGGTTGGAGAGATGCCTCAGCAGTTATGAGTACTTTTTGATAAATGCCTTTGTAACTGTGGTGAGATGCTATGTCACAGTGCTTTCAATCTGTAGTTCCCAGATATCAATACACTATTTAGACTCTTAAGATTATAACAAATATTAATCTCATTAAATTATTTAATTATCAGATATATACTATCATTTAAATCTCAAATCTCAAGTGTGTGATAAGCAAGAGACTGTCAAATTATGTATTGCTAATATTATTATTATTACCTGGCAATTGAATAGTGCCTGAAAGTTTATCACAAGCTATATAATGACTAAAAGTAATTAGTATGATTCTAAAGGTAAGGAAAAGATAGGCTAACTTGTAAGTCAACTCTGTTAGTTCTATAACACCCCAACTTTAAAATCATCAATATTTATAAGCATGTGTAGAGCTTGGTATGTCCTCAGCATCAAATCATTGCCCTGCTTTAACTGAAAGGAAAGATAGCTCTGACCCAAGATAAGAAAGTACTGGTAAAAAGCTTCAATACAGAGTGGCTTAACGTCTACCTGGCACAATGTCTCAGATTCAAGGTTTTCACAAAGTCACCTCTGCTGTAAATTAAATTTCTATGACCAACCTGCCATTATCTGCTCCTTCCCCTATTGCTACAAGAGCCTCCAGGTCTGTGCCTTTTAATCCATACTGCAGCAGTTCTTTTGCAGCATCCACGTTTTCAGGAACTCTCTCCAAACATTCATGGAGAACCCAGGATCGCTTCTTTATTTTACTCTAAAGAGAAAATTAAAAACACAGTATCTTCCAAAATCTAACAGCTGCTTTCTAGAAATATAACCCTGTATATGAGGAATTAGAGTCATCTAGGAACTTTGTCCCTATAACTGCCTGGGAAGGTCAACCTCAAAACAGCTACTTTGCTAATGGTGATTCCAACTGTATATAGGATAAGTGATTCCAAGAGCATTTTTTTGTAATTCTAATAATCCACAGTGAAATACAAAGCTCCAGTACTCTTTTCTAGAAATATAAGAAAGATCTTTCCAAACTTTTATAGTTACCTGGTTTGCATTTTGGTTGTATAATAAATATAAAGGATGAAGGGAAAATAAGGTATTTCCCACGGTGTTAAAACAAACTGCCCAGGAAACACATCAGACTCTTGTCTAACTGACCATGAGATATAGCACACAGTTTGATGCTAACTTAATCATACAAAATCAGAGAATGGTGTTCTTATGAAAGACCAAGAGACTGATCTGCCTTTTCAACTGCTTCCTCCATCTCCGTTCAAAATCCCTGGCTTGCCCTCTTCTTAGATGCGTGTTCATGGTGACAGATTTCAGGAAATGACTCACACCTCTATTTCTTTACACATTTCATCATACCATCATTCTTCAAATGTCCCTTAACACATTTTATATTCATGTCTGCATTCTCTATTCCAGTCTAAAGTATCAAAACTCAACAGGACACCATAGGAGTCCCTTGTTCCTAGAAGGGTTTCCCACACCCCTCTCCAGACCTCTACTGCACCATCGACCACAAATCTATCATACTTCCTCATTACCCAAAAGACAAACCCAAGTTTATACACATTTTCAACATCCCAAACCCAAATCAAAGCATTCTTCTAGCCAATGTTTCCCAGTGTCCGTGACCATTACCCTATCACTGGCTGACAGACTTACAGAACTCACCAAGAAATGCTTACAGAATTCTGCCTCAGGCACTGGGCAGGACCTGAGGATACAGTAGTGAATGAGATAGATTTGCTTGCTCACTTCATGAGGCATGGCAGTGCCTTTTACTTTGTTCATATCATTTAACCTCTTCACAATGCCTTCTTTTCTGATGAGAAAAATCCTACTTTAATCCATTCAAATTCCTGTCTAAAATATTTTCAATACATAGTAAAATATGAGCCTAAGTCTACAATGGCTACAACTTTCATTGAGCTTCTACAACTTTGTCTGAAATATTCTGGCAGTTATATATACTCGAAGTATGAAGTCTGTGTCCTCAGTGTGATTGTAAGTTACAAAACAGCGAAAGCTACCTGCATATCTCTCTATTTACACTCTCTTGTACCAAATCTTCTTGTTTTTGAAATGTGATTTTACTCAGTAACCCTGGATGGGCCAGAACTCATTCTATAGTCCAAGCCAGTCTTGAACTTGTGGAATTCCTCTACTTATCTGAGTTAAATATTCACCCCTCTCACAAAAAAAAGGTTTACTTGTTTTGTCACTTCTAATGCCTCTAAACTCCTTCAGAGATCAAAATTGTCCACTGTGCTCCAGAAAAGGCTAGAAAGTAGGTAACATGCATTCCAAAGCTCACTGTTGAAAACCATTAAAAAAGGGAAGATAGTATGTTTGCACTTAGACATTTAAAAGCAAAGGTAAGCAGTTCTGCCTTCTTCCTTCTTCCATTAGTTCTGCTGCTCTCTCTTCTCTGGTATCTTTTGTTAAAATTAACGATCATTCTATTTGGTTGAAATGCAAACTTCTTACAAACAACATTTTCAGATCATGTTTTGGTTTATTTTAATTATCTATACAAATGAACTTTTAGACAAAACAATTACCTTGAAATTTTACCATCATTTTATAGAAAGTTCTTAAAGTCAAAAGTAATTTTCTTCCTAAACATCAGATCAGAAGGCCCAGTCTTTTAAAAGCATGCCATGAATTCAAGTATTTTCTTGCAAAGATGTCAAGGGTCAAAATATATAGGCTATGAATTGAGTAAAGCACCCAAGAGCTATATGTTAAGAAACTATTTGGCAGGTTACAGTATTTAGAAAGCCAGCCATGGTAATAGTGGTATTAGTGCCCAAGAGACTAAAACTGCTTCCCGTTTCTTGTTCTTTGACATACAAGGACACATCACTTAGGAAAATGTCTGGGAACCAAGATGAACATCATCACTAGGAACCAAATTGACTGAAACCTTCACCATGAATTTCCTAGTCTCCAAAACTGTGGAATAAAAGGATTTCTGGCTTATGTCACTGAATATATTTGTGTTACAGCAACTCAAACTGACTAAAACAAAGCAACATATTATAACTTGGAAGTCTATAATAGGAAGAATTAAGTGTGGGATTTAACCAAAATGGGAGTATTTGGCAAGATTATATGCCAGTTATCATTTTAAAAAATATTTAATCTGTTATTTTTATTTTATGTGTATGAGTGTATTGCCTTCATGTGTGTAAATGTGCCCATGTCATGTACCCACACTCTGAAACTATTAGAAGAAAACATAGGCAGTATCCTATAAGATATAAGAAAGAACTTTCTAGATTGAACATCAGTTATACAGATATTAAGGTCAACAATTAATAAGTGGGACCTCATTAAACTAAAAAACTTCTGTACAGTAAAAGAAACAACCAAGGGAATGAAGAGAAAACCCACTGAATGGGAGAAAACCTTCAGCAGAAACACATCTGACAGAGGTTTAACATACAGAATATATAAAGAACTCAAAAAAAAAGAATCAAGAAAACAAGTCACTCAATCAAAAAATGGGCTAAAGATCTGAGCAGAAAGTTCTCAAAAAAAGAAATAGAGATGGCTAAAAAACACCTTTAAAAGTGTTCAACATTCTTAGTAATTTGGGAAATGCAAATTAAAACTACTCTTTCACCTTACCCCAGTCAGACTAGATAAGATCAAGAGGACAAATAATACCAAATGTTAGAGAGGATGTGGGGAAAGAAGAATGTTCATTCACTGCCGAGGGGATTGCAAACTCTTGCAACCCCTATGGAAAGCAGTATGGAGAACTATTAATAAACTAAAAAAGAACCTAGCATATGATCAAGTTATAACACTACTTGGGATATACCCAATGGATTCATCCTACCGTAGAGATACTTGTATATCCATGTTTGTTGCTTCTCTTTTCACAATAGCTAAGAAATGGAAGTAAACTAAGTGTCCCTCAACTGATGAGTAATGAAATGGGGTACATTTACATAATGGAGTTCTACCCAGTGGTTAAGAAAGATGACATTATGAAATCTGTATGTAAATAGATGGAACTGAAAACAGTTATATAAAGTGAAGTAATACAGTCTCAGAAAAACCAATGACATATGTTCTACCTCACTTGTGGATTCTAACACCAAATCCATTTATGTGAATATGTATACTAATGTAATTGCAGGAACCAGAAAAATGGAAAGGAACACAGGATGCAGGGAGACAGAGGGAGCCTGAGAGCAAAGAACAGTAGGAGGCAGGTGTTACCAAGGAGGTAATGGGTAAAAGGAGAATATTTAGATGGGAGGGATAGAGGGAAGGTTACACAAGGAACTATGGCGGTAAAGGAGCTCAAGAAAGGGGGAACCACAGAAGGCAGGCATTATGAAGGGTGAAATGGGGAAGACAGGGATACTTTAACTGGGGAAGGAGAAGGATCAGAGAGAGAGAGAGAGGAGAGATCAGTAAGGCTTAGCTAGTGTGAACTAGGGAAACATACTAGTTCAAAATCCTACTGAAAATTTACCCATACGATATCTCTACATGAGTCCATGTGTCTAACTGAAGGCTATATAACAAGAAACAGTGCCAGACAAGAGAAACTTTCCTTTGAATTGTTGGCCAGAGTGGTACAAGAGACTCCCAAAATCATACAGGTTATTGCCAGTGCTCTTGAATGCCTCCCAGAACTGCTGAAGACGGGACAAATTTCAGACACAGGATTTGGAGCAATGGAGCTGTAACTGACCTGGAAGCCATCTCCCTAAAGGCTAGCTCTCATAGTTTTGGAGGACACTATGCAAGCTGGTAAGGAAGAACATCAATCAATGGTCCAACTCTGGCTTTAAGGCTTAATAACCATTAACAATGACCAGCACAGAAACTATACTGGAGCAGTAGGGGCACTTTTAGAGTAATCAACAGCTACCTAATTGGATTTAAAGCCCACTTAATGAGAAGGAACTCATGTGTGGTACTGTAAACACAGTTAAACATAAATGGCTGGTGAAGTCACAGATCTTAGAAAAAAACTCCAAGGATGTCACATCTCTAGATAAATGTAATTTCTTACTATGGATCATTGTATTTACAGAAAAGTATGCCAGTAACCTCTTATCAAAGAAGCTTCTCTTGCAACAGATGGAAACTATTATAGATTTCCACAACTGATCACACAAGAGATTGTCTATGAAATGCCCAATCCTAAATGACACATCCACAGTGGAAGCTCTATACCTAAGACTCACAGAACACACTAGAACAAGGGATAGAGATACTAATTCTTCTCTCAACTCTCATGTTCCAATACAACAGAGGTCCATGAACACAAAAGAAGACCTGTGGGCAAAGCATACAGAATTAAGAGTCCGCAGAGTGTGGGTCCTTGGACAGGTCTCTATATTAAACTTCAACTACCCAGGGCGAAGGATCATTGGGGAAGAGAAGGTGGAAAGATTGTAAAAGCCAGGGAGGAGGTGCACGACTAAATCGAAATAGTCTTACAGGTTCCTGAGACCTTGCTCACATGAAATTACAGCAATAGTGTCAACATGCACAAGACCCATGCAAACCTAAGCAGACAAAAACCCAATCACAGAACTGGACAGCAGGCCCCAACCTTAGCCGAAGAACTACTGGCAGCTGATTACTGCTAGATAAGGAACAACTGATTTTCTTAAAGGGAGGGACTCTAGATAAACAGAATTCATGACATCCAGGAGGTGGGTATGGGAGGTGCCAAGGGAAAAGGGGTACAAGGATGATTAAGATGTTCTATATGAAATACACGTAAATTTAAAATATTTTTAATGCTTTATTATTTTTATTGTATATGAGTGTATTGCCTGCATGTATGTAATGACCTCGTGTTGTACAATGTCCAGGCTGAGAAGAGGGCACTGGATCCCCTAGAACTGAAGTTACGGACAGTTGTTAGTCACCATGTAGGTTTGGGGAATTGAAAGTGGGTCCTCTACAAGAGCAGCCAGTGCTCTTAACCATTGAGCCATCTCTCCAACTCCAAGTTATCTATTTATTACCTCTGAGCTCCAAATTTCCTCTCCAGGCTAGGCTTGTGATAGCATTTCTTATCTTTCACTGACACAGTATAAAACTTTGTCAACAGAGGGCGCTGAAGGCCTACTACAAAGGAAGAGACTCTGGTCCTAGTGTGCTTTGGTTCTATTCTTTCTACTCTGGCTTGGCAACCAGCAAGGCCTGGGGGGTGGGGGATATTTAGGGAAAGGGGAGACTTATCTAGTGGCACTTACTTAGCCCCTCCTACTGCCACAACTTCCCATTGACTGTGATATTTCTGAGGGAGATTTCTTCCCAGTGAACCTCCCAGGCACCTCAGTGGGATGTTTCCTTGACTGGATCTCCAGCAAGAGTGGGGAGTTTTTCTTACCAAACCTGGGTATGGCTCCCTTTTTACCTAACAAACTTGAGCTATATGCTGTTTCTGGGAGATTTCCTTGCTAGTACTAGGGTTTTCTGACCCACAACCTCAGCTCACTTGTAGCAGTAGACATCTAGCTTCCTTCTCTAATTCTGACCTAAACAACTGTGAACCAGTCCTGGTCCAAAACAACCTCAGAACTTCTCTTCTATCCAATTTGTTCCAACTACTTCATGTCCAACGATGTCCAAATCAAAGCCCTAACAGAAATGAGCAAGTCTCCCTCCCAAATACAATCTCTTCAGTCTAAAGGTGTTCCTTCAACTTCTCTTTACCTCTTTATTGGTTATCTCTGATTACCAGAAAAACAATTCTCCTGATTGAAATGTTCCAATTGGCTCTTTAGTAGACCCTAACCAATGTGGGTGAAGAGAGGTACAAGAAGGGAAAGGATTAGATAGGTGGCTAGTTTATCAGAAACTACTATATTTAAATATCTTCAACACCAAAGCCCAGCTGCCAGAAGCAAGAGACTGACAATTTTTCCAAGTAGAAATAATAACGTGAAGCACTATTTTTAAAAAGATAATCCATGTATATCAATTTTATTATGTTATCAAAACTATTAATACATACCAAGTAATTTTGAATTGAAGCAATGTTGACAGCTGACTTCCTCCACTGCCTCTGATAGACAAGGTCAGTATCCAAGCCATAGGTATAAGCCAAAGACAAGGCTTTCTCATACTCTTCACTTTCAATCTTTGTCAAGGAAACAGACATGAATTACCAATGAAGTCATCATGATTACAGGAAGAGTGAAGATAATCCCTGGGGTCTATGCATCAAGTTATGAATGCATGTGTACAGTGGCATCAGAAGCTCACAGACAATTTGAGAAGCAGATAAACCAAAAATTCTTTGAGCACTTTAATAAGAATAGTGAAATATCCTTCTTATACAGTCAAACGATGGCAGAACTGGTACCAGAAGCAGTGCCACAGCTTTACTCCAGGTTCAGGGCTCCTCTCACAGAACCACCAGAAAGTAACTCTAACAGGCAGTACTGGTCACATGGCTTAACAAGCAAGTTGCCAAATGCTTCTCATTATCTGTGGTTTGAGTAGACAGCAGTGCATAAATACAGATAAGGGGGACAGCTGAAAGTATGCAGCAGGTAGCAAAAAGCCCAGGTTAGAGCTGGCAAAATGGTTCAGTGGGTGCTGCTATCAAGTCTGACAATATGAGTCTGATCTCTGGAACCCACATGATAGAGGGAGAGAACTGACTCCAGAAAGTTGTATTCTGACCTCTAAAAATACACCATCGTGCGCGTGCGCGCACACACACATACACACACACACACACACACACACGAGTAAATACATAAATATAATAGCATTAAAAAATAAAAATAAAAAACAGGTTAGTTATACACATAAAGTGTATAACCAGACAGAGAGAATTGGATTTATTTGGTTTGAGGAGACTCTGTCTTCGTTTGATTTTACAGGTATATTTTGTGTTATGTGCACACATGTGTATATGCATGTTTTCAAGTGTGTGCACACATGTGGAGGCCAGAGGTCAAAGACAAGTGCCTTCATCAATTTCTCTCCACCTCGCATACTGACGTAGTTTCTCATTAGAACTCAGAACTCATCGGTCCAGCTAGTCTAGTTAACTGCTCTTGGGTTACCCTATATCTGCCTCTTGAGCACTGGGACAATAGGCCTACTTAGCATTTACATGGTTGCTGGGGATCTGAACTGTGATCCTCATGCTTACATAAGTGCTTTATGTTTGAACCATCTCCCCAGCCCCTGAATCCCTCTTTTATTCACTGTTTTGATTTTTACTACTCAGGTAGAAAGACTAGCATTATATTAAAAGAATTATATTACTGATATTCTAACATGTCAATGATCTAACATGTCCTATTTACATATCCTCCTGAATTGAAATATTAGCTGTTTTCCAACCGAAAAAAGACCTGAAGTCTCCCACTTTAGTAGTTACAGGCCACTCTTACCTTTCTATGATAAAGCTCCTCTGGAGTCGTGGAGCGCAAACTCACAAGACGGTAGTTTTTAGTAATGGTTCGTGGCCGTGTCCGTGGAGGTGCAAACCGCTCCATCTCAGTCACTAGATAAAGGCCTTGTTTTATATAACCAAAATAGCGAGCCTTGGCAGATGTTTCATGATCAGAGTCAGAATCATCATCTTCATCTTCTTCTCCTGCCCTCATCTCCAAACGAGATCGTTTGGGGGCAAGTTTAATCTCACACTGAATTGAAGAGAGAGATGTAAAATTAATAATAAGCAACTGAAAGCAGTTTAAGAGTTAATGAAAAATTATGTTTTTAGTTCTACTCTGGTTTGATTTATTATATGTCATTCAGAATGGAATTGAAAGGAAATAAACAGCAAACATAGAAATCAAAGACCTAAGATACAAACATTCATGTGTCTCCAAATCTTTAAAACTAATGCTGCCCTTAACAACAGGTTATCAACAGGATCTTATAAATACATGCCTATAATATTTTAGAGAAAGAAGTTTGGAATGTAAATTTCTTTTACTTTTGTTATTTCTAAATGTGCTATAGAACAAAAATGATGATCTAGAAAATAAACATGAAGGTATTTCTTTCTTTTGCCTAGAATAGCCTTCTGATGTGCTTTTAAAAAGCCTACCAGCTTCACCAAGTGCTGTGGCTGAACGTCTGGCTGCTGAAGATAACTTTCATTTAAGACAGACAGAATTGGCATGGAGTTTAAACCAGTTTTCTTTAAACATTTTTTGACTGGGTGATAAACTTCAGATCAAAAAATATTTGTCAATATATACTGCAGAAGTAAAAGCTACTGAAGACTATACTCTTGAACGTAAATGACCAAACACATAGATTTAAAGAACTAGCCTCTATTTTCCAGTCTTTCATTATGGTAAGTAAGTTTTTCCTAAAAGAATAAAAATGAAATTTAAGTTGTCACACTTTCAAAAAAATATATATAAACACCAAGTAATTCCTAACCATGAAGGTAATGATAGCATTCTATATTTTTAAATGACTTGTCTAGAAAAAAGTAACTCTACCACGTCCAGCAAAGGTGAAATGATTTACAGGAAGCAAAATAGCTATAAATTTTCTTTGTTCTCTTAACAATGTAATGCTTTTAATTCACTGAACAGTGAAATTCTTTTATATTATACTTAATATTTTCTTTCATTAAGAGATTTTTGTGTTTAAACACAGGACTAGATCACAGACAACAGAAATTTTAAAAAGTCAGATACTGAGATTTTCAGTGAAATGTATGTCTACTCTCAAAGGGAAAAGCCTGACCTCCAAACTTAAGAATCCTCCATCATGAGCAGCAGTGACTTGAGGTGATGGCTCAAACCATTCACATGATTTTCCCAGTAAATTTTTCAGTGTTTTCACAGACGAAACAGTTAATGCACCAGAGCACCGAGCCAAGATCACAGCACGTTTGGCCCACCAACTGACATCAATAAGTGGGTAAAAGAATTCTTTATCTAATGGGGGAAAGAAAACACAAATAAATCGGCAAAAGTAGCTTAAGTACAATAAATTTAATGAAATATTTTGAAATCCAAGTTATTTCATATTATTTTTGCCCCAAAGGTATCCTAAACAATTAGACAATAAAACTGAAGTCATTACTCAAATTTTTACTTAGGTAAAAGGTACAAAATGGTGCAGTAATTTTTCAAAGAACATTTAAATGATAATAGTCAAAGTCTAAAACTCTGGGAATACAGAAGTAAATAGATTAAGTCCTTCTTTTCAAAACGTGAAATCAAACCAGCAATGGAGCTCAGTGGCAGAGTACTTGTTTAGCATGGGTAAGACCCTGGGATGGAGTCCCAACAGAAAGGGAAAAAAAAATTGTCAAAAACCTAATTATCTACTCAAGAAAGAGATATATAACCATTTTCAACACAGTAATGAAAAGTACATCTCGGCAATAAAGAACTTGCCTACCACTGAAAGGTCCCTAGAAAAAATACAGAAGGGAGGCAAAAGGGGGAAATTTTTGAAAATATCCTTAATGAGGGGCTGGAGAGATGGCTCAATGGTTAAGAACACTCACTGGCTGCTCTTGCAGAGGACCTGGATTTGGTTCCCAGCACCAAGACAGCAGCTAACAAATCTTAACTCCAGGGATCTGACACCCTCTTCTGTCCTCCACAGGCACTACATGATATGGTGTATTTACATACATTTAGGCATCCCCAGGAAAGAAGACAGCCAGAGAAGACAGCCAGTGGAAGGCCCCAGATGCCAACATACCATAAACCAGGTGACAGGATGCTCTGCTTGAGCACTATAGGGCACAATAGGCATCTGGACCCACCCTCAGGGACTAGAAGATGAGCTCATTACCTAAAAGATAACTGCAGATTATGATAGTCTTAAGGCTTAGGTCTGCTAATAGATCAAACTCTGGAGCCAACTATAAGACAGTCTAAAAATTAATATTCTAACAAAGAATAACCTGAGTTCCATAGCATCATCCCACCAGGAGGATGACTATGGCTGAGTGGGTTTTGAAAGTTATGAAGACTAGTTTGTCTGTACAGATCTCAGGACTGTGTTTGCTTTCTGCACTCACAACACAGAGAGAGACACCAGAGGACTAAAACCTTACCCACCCTAGAGTATATGAACTGGGAGTCTCAAGAACATGGGAGAACCTGCCAGTCATAAGCTACAAAGTCAATGTGGCCAACAGAGGCTCCTGATATGCAAAGAAGGAACTCTTCCAAAGGGAAGAGAATTTAAGAGCACACCTGAAACTTCTGAAACTTGACTGGTCCAGGTATAGCCACAGCTGAAATGGAAAGATGAAAAACCTCCAACTTCTACTGGCCCTCTGGCCTCTACCTAACAGATTCCCAATTTTAGAAGAAAGAAAGAAGATACTTCATTATCTTTTTCTTTCTCTTTCTTTTTACTGTTTTTAGACTTCCAAGACAAATCAAACAAGAAAATTAAAGAAAAAAAAAATTCAGGACTTGTATAAGAACGTTAGCAGTGAAAAGGGATAAGGGAAGACAGGAAACATGTCTGAAAGACTCAGAAAAGAAAATGAGATCTCTCTAAAAAAAAAAAATGAGAAACTATGGAAATGTTTGAAAAATTTACTACAAACAGAATAAAAGCTACCAGCCTGCAAAAAAATAAACAAACAACAAAGGCAATCTGTTGCCCTTGCTACCATCTGGTGACATCTTAGAAGAGATTCTTCAAAGATGAAACAAAAGTATATAGAAACTTTCTATATTTTTATATCATCTAAAGAAAACCTTACATAATTAGAGGTGTTTCTTAAAGTTGTAATGTCATATTTCTTACAACTTACCTTTCATTTTCTTTCTCTTCTCAGGAGACAATCTCCAGTCAGGATTAAGGTCACCATAGCCTGGCTAAATACAAAAATAGGCACATAATTCATTGAGTCAAACATGTGAGAAAAAAAGAGAAACGTAATCAAGATCTGTGAAATTTTTTAAATAAGAAAATACAGAAATGATGCTTTCCCTTGATCTGTGTGTTACACCTAACCAGAGTCTTCCTCACCATAGCAAGATAGGAAAGCAAATATGTGACTCAGTTTTATACAGAAACAGACACAAAAGGTAAGACAGAAAGTAGATCATGCTAATGAAAGCTAGCCAGAGTAGGAGCTCATTCAATTCACATGCCGCACACTAGCTGGTGGTGCTATGCTGCTGAAAAAAATGGCCTGGGTACACTCTAAGCCTTGCCATCTAAGTTATGCAGATATACACACTGAGTACAGCAGCACCTTACAATCCACAAGGACATCTCCGGCCACTTGCTCTGGTAATATACAGATATAGGCTAAGGAGCAACCTTCTGTCACTTTGTATTTGTTGGGACTCAGAACATAATAAGCCAAAATATGGCACCATGACCTGGTGAATTCTATGAATGGAAGGACTGATGCACAGCTCAGAAGCAATGTCTCTCAGATCTCTCTGACCTCCCATCTCCAGCCCCTCATTCTGTCCAAGAACAAGTCACAGAAAACAGAATCCTTCTCCCACAAGTTTGTCACAGAAATTAGAAATTCTTACTGTAAAGCAAGCCATAAAGTCTAGAAAGTTTCTCTCTCCCTTCATCCTTAATGACTCAGTTCGGGTGCAGCCACATACAACACTGGGTAGAAGGTGCTGACATAAAGGCCAAAAAGGATGACCAGAGAGGCTTTGCTGGGTGCGAAGTGATCTACTACTGTCAGATCACAACTTTTAAATCACACTTCTGCATAGCTGTCCATTTTTTCATCAAAACAAAAAGCTAAAAGCAGACGATAGTCCATGAGTCTTTAAGTCTTCCTTTCTGAAGTCTCCTGTATCTCTTAAAACTCTGATCCCATAAAGTGATTACATTTTTCTCTTTTCAGCCTATTTCTGTTATAGGAGTTACCTGCTGTCACTCACATCCATCCCACAATTTCTGGTGCCCAACACAGGGCAATAGAGAAAACGACCTATAAAGAGATCTGTGGATCTTGGAGCCACTAACAAAAATCTACCGAAAAAGAGAATAAAAAGGGGGAGGGAGCGCTACTGACCCTGCTTGCAGTCCCTTATCAAAAATGGTAAAAGAATTTTTTTTTCTTTTCAAATACAGGCTTGCAGAAGAAAATCATTTACTTATTAAATGTGTTACATTCATATTAATTTGTGTTTTGTTATAAGGGTGTTACACAAATGAGTGCAGGAAGAAATTGCATCTTTGTGCCCCAACATATATTTGCTACCACGGATCTTCAAAAGCCATATTTAGTAACTGCCAGCACTTAGTAATGCAGCAGCAGTCCAAAGAAGGATGCTCTTATATATACACACACACACATATATTTAATTTTATGTGTTTGAGTATTATGCCTGCATGTATGTAAGTGCACCGATGGAGATCCGAAGAGGGCATCAGATCCCTTGGAACTAGAAGTACAGACCATCATGTAAGTGCTGGGATTCAACCCTAGGTCCTCTGCAAGAGCAGCCAGGGCTCTTAACCACCGAGCCATTTCTCCAGCCCAGTAAAATGATGACCTTCTAAGAACACAGCTATAAATCTTTTTATATAATTAGCTTAGTAGCCATAATTGACTAAAACAATATTTTCTTAGATGTAAGAATTTTATTTGCTGATTCCTTAGCAATAGAATCTAAGTCTCAGCCTTTCAATAATACAAGAGCAGTATTTCAAATATTTATTCATTTCACAGATATCTATTAGTATTTAATATGCTAGACCCATGGTATAGTCTGTGGGTAAAATATATATTCAGTGCTGATTCTCAAAGAGCTCACAGTTCACTCAGTTGTGAAAACAGCTGTGGATTCTACCAAGATTAATCACATAAACTGCCATCTTCCCACTTGTCCTTCATTGATTCACCATTTAACAAAATTAGTCTAATACATACTATGCATCAAAAAAGAAAATAAAATTAAAATGGAAAAGATAAGCTCTATTTCATTTTCTACACCTACAGAAGTACAAGTCAGCCAATAATAAAACATCGGAGAAAAATCAAGAACAAAAATGAGATGTAAAGATATAAACATAACATATGGGAAATATTTGAAATGAAAAATCACTAAAACATTCTTACTTAATTCCAAACATGAATGAACTGAACACACAGACTTCTAGCCAGATGGATTTTCATGCTGACAATGAAAGCCAAAGCATTTAATCAACTCAAAGTGGATAGAAGTATATCAGAAGAGGGACTTCCATAGCTACCTCTAATCATTAGTCTTTAGAGGGAAAATGGTCAATCAAAAATAGATTATAAAAACATACAGTGGCAAGTTGTATGGGAAAAGCCCCAAATGAGCTGAGTGCACAGTTCTGGTAAAGAATTTTAAAGGAGTACAGGGCAGTAGTAACATCAGTTGCTTCTCAGGCAACATAGGATTTAAATTATTAGCTGACTAGATAACATATTACCATAGAATCTACTACAAATCCACTGGTTTGCCCCTACATTTCCTAGGTTATCTACTGTGAGGCAAAGCTCTGTCCTACCTGCTGGATCAGGCTTACTAGAATACTGCTAGAGGAATAAGAAAGGTGTAGTTGTCCAAGGATTTTACAGAACTTGGGGTTTCTCTTTAAAGGAACCCCTGTGATGAGCACACACAGATACTTTTACATCTGGTAAATGACAGTATTGTGTCTCTCCTGATAGCTATAGCATTTGCACATTTTTAAAGTCTTTACATAATGAACTGCACATAAATGTAAGTCACTCTGATAAATGAAAGGTGGTATCCCTTCTTTAAGTAACAGATGCTAATACCTCATGTGCTCAGATAAAAGTGAGCACTTCTAAATGTAATCTGTTAATAAATGTGAACAAAAGTGCCCAGAAAAACAGCATCTTGAAACTGAACATTCTACAAAGGCTAAACAACTGATCAGAACTTCAGTGATTATAGAGTTTGGAACATGGCAGGTCCAGAGTCTAATAACCATTTATCTTGGGCTATTTTTAGCCCTCCTTGTCCACCTTTGTTTCTGACTTAATATTCTATGACTAACAGATAAAAAACTTTTGGAATGTATTAATTTACCAAATCACCAGCTTCTACCAACCAAAAGGCTGAGTGTCATCGGAGAGCATCTGAGGACTACAGCCGAGATTTCTCTTCTGCTGTATCTCCTTACTTAATGTAGCTACCAATGTATTTGAAAAGTGTCTTGATTTATGACTTTTCTTTGTTCATTTATGATAAAAACTTCATGAAACTGTTACCATATTGGAACATGGAATTTGGGATAAACTGAATCTGTGTTCCCAGGCAATGGTCACTCATATTAGGCCCCAAAATAAACTCTAATGTACTTTGATGTGAGAAATTTATGCTTTTGCATCAACATAAATATTCATTAAAAAGTTTAACTGATGAACTCAAAAACCTAAATCAGAATAGAATCTTGATTATACACAGTAATCTCAAGTTTTCACATCTACTAAAATGGAGATTTTTTTTTTTTTTTTTTTTTTTTTGGTCTTTTTTGAGACAGGGTCCCCTTGCAGCCCCAGCTGGCCTGGAACTCACTATTGTAAACCAGGATGGCCTCAATCTCACAGAAATCCATCTGGAATTCACTATTGTAGACCAGGCTGGCCTGGATCTCATAGAGATCCACCTGCCTCTACTTCTGCCTCCTGGGTGCTAGGATTAAAGGCATGCATAACCCATACCTGGCTTAGAAACATTTTTACTTAAGACCTATGAGACAAATAAAACTATCAAAACTATTTGTAAAAAGCCAAGCCTTAAGATGCCAATTTATTTCCAATTTTACCCCCCAAATACTGCAAGTGGATTACATGCCTCTCTCAGCTTGTCTATCTTTTCATAATATGAACATGTTATTTTAATCATTTCTTTATAATTATCTTAGCAAGACTATGAATATCTTATGGCAGAAACTGACACCAGCCATGTTTCCTACTCTAGAGCTCAGCAGAGATCCAACAAATAACTCAACTTCATGATTTTACAATGATGTTATCATAGATACAGGAGCAACATATTCCATGTGATAAAACAGTTCCCATATAGGAGTTATTGCTCTTACTACAGAACATCAGATTTTGGCAACATATACATTAAAACCCTAATCTCAGATATACCATTTAATGGGATACACGTTAAAGAACATAGGATAAAGACTCAAAATACAATGTGTCAAACTTTCTGGGAAAGTTAGCACCTTGACCTTGTATCTGACATTATCAAGGTCCTCTAGATCTCCATAACAAAGCTAAAAGTTTACAGGGAGAGCTTTCTCAAGTACTCATTCTGGTACCTCTTATACATTAACTAGTGAGACACAGGGGCATCTGAGGAACAACAAAAAAAAAAGACATTATCTCTGTGCTTAAAAGATTATCAAATAAAGAGCTCTTAATCTGCAGAGACAGAGCTGCAACTTGAACTCACCTCATGTACTTTTCCATTTTCCTTCTTTCCTGTCCTACTATCTTATTTGAATGTGTATTTCTGAGATAAATATACTTACTCATTCCAGGTTTCAAAGTTATTAAGCAATTTCTAATTTTATACTAAGCCACTATAAAACCTAATTAATGAATAACATTAAATAGTAATTAATCATGCCAACGTTGACTGGCAACTAATGATGAGCATATGCCAAGAAGGAATACAACAAGAGGCAGTTTATCTCTGTAGGCCAAGGAAGGTCCTTCAGAATCTCAGTAAACAAAAAAAGCACATTAATCAGTTTTGCCATTAATAGCTCTTAACACTATATGCTCTAGATACTAAATGAAATATTAAGAATGCTTCAGAAGCACATCAATATTTCTATTAGGTGAATGAATCTAATTTAGGAAAATAGAAGGCCAGGGATGCCTTTATTATTCAAATTTTTCATGATTTAAAAAGATATTACTCAAATATAAAACTTCTGTGTCTGAGGGTATTGCCTGAATGTATGTAAGTGCACCCTTGCTGTGCAGTGCCCATGGAAGTTAGAAGAGGACATCAGAGCCCCTGGAACTTAAGTTAGGCAGTTGTTAGTCGCCATGTGGTTGCTGGAAATCGAACTCGGGTCCTCTGCAAGAGCAACTGGTACTCTTAACCACTGAGCCAACTCTCCAGTCCAAGGAAAGGCTTTTCTTTAAATAGCCCTTCTGTCACAATGCTCCCCGTGAGCACATCTGACTTTCCCCTTGTAAATTTAAATAAGTTTAATTTGTATTTCCCTTATAAATATAAATGAAAATATATGAGTCTACCTGTTACCAAAGAAAATCATATAATTTTTTATACATTTTATTGAGTTTTTGTGCATTTCATACAATAAATCTTAATCATATTTAGACTCCCTTCTCCATTAGAACTCCCCCATAGCCCCACCCCAGATTTCATGCATTCTATCATGTATGTTAAGGCCTATCTGGTCAAGCTTTTGTACCCAAATGTCCCTTGGTGCAAGATCATCCACTGGAGTCTACTCAAAATAACTAGAGTCATGCCCTTCAAGATCAACTTCCCCTCATGCAGCAGTAATCAGCTGTCAATAGTTCCTAGGCTAAGGTTGGGGCCTGCTGCCCATTTCCCCAGTTCTGTGCTAGATTTTTATCTGATGGAGTTAGCACAGGTCTTCTGCATACTGTCACCATTGCTGCAAGTTCATATAGCAAGTTCCCAGAAGCCTGAAGGTTTCAGTTTCCTTATGTTCATGCACAGTCCTGGCCTGGCAACCTTTTCCCCCTTCTTCCACAATGGTCCCTGAGCCAAATAATTCTTAAAACTTGTTATTTAAAGACACTAAAACATAAGCATGCTCCATCTTTTTCCATGTCAATACTACTGACTTTCAGTGAGGAAAAGGTAACTCCCCTCACACCTTGATTAAGTACATAACTAGTCCTCACAATTCTGGTAAGAACTGTTATACGTTTAGGATTTTTACCTCCAAATACGTGATTATTTTTGGCTGAAATTTTAACATCTCCATTTTGTACTTTCTGATGAATAAAGAGGAAAATAAATTAAGATTTACATAAATTACCCTGTATACTGCATGTGCTATATTAGCAAATTAAAAGTAATATATGGTACTATTTTATTTTTAATTTATCCTTGTCCTAATGTACTGAAATCACTTGACACCATTTGACATAAGATGAGCAAGGGTTATAAATGATGAGAATAAACAATAACAGTGTACTATAGAAAACAACATCAAAAAAAAAAAAAAAACCTTTCTCCCTGTGCTGTGTCAGTTGTCAACCTGACCCCCCCAGGAAAAAGGGAACTTCAATTGAGGAACTGTCTCCATTGGACTGGTTTGTGGCCATGTCTGTGGGACATTTTCTTGATTGTTGAGTGATGTGGGAGGGCCCAGCCCACTGTGTGTGGTGCCACCCCTGGCAAATTGTCCTGTCCTATATGAGAAAGCCGGCTAAGCACAGGCCAGGAGAGCAAGCCAGTAAGCAGCACTCCTCCATGGTCTGTGCTCAAGGTTTCTGCTCTGACTTCCCTTGATGATCTGTGCTTTAAGCCAAATAAACTCTTGCCTCCCCAAGTTAGTTGTGGTCAGTGCTTACATCACAGCAATAGACAGTAACTAGAACACTGACAAAATAAAATTAGTACTGTTAGATCACCCTTGACAGACTTGCCCAACCTATACATATACCTGCTCATTTTGAGCCCAGACCCCTTGTTGCTTCAGAGATGGAATAGCCCAGATGCTCAGTTTCCCTGAGAAGTGAATAGCTGCAAGGAGAGTCCCATCTGGAGAAAGGCTCATCTTGAAGATTCCATCCTGTATGGGAATGATATGTAAAATTAGAGCAGAAACAACTTTCAGAATTAAAATGGTATTCATTAGGACTGCCATTTATAATGATTAGTGATTAAGGAGTCTACCAATATTACAGCACTACAGATGTATATGCTATAGCATACAGAAACAGAACTGCCATCTGAAGGAGGTATTGTCTACTTTAGAGGGTTACAATTCATATACAACCCCAAACCCAAATATGCAAGCAGTATAAAAATATTCCCAGATGATCATGATTTCCCAATAACTTTTATAGGTTGTACTTTAATAGAGTAGGAATTCTTTGAAATTTATACCTACATTTAGGAGAAATGGTTGAGTGCATGGTCTCAAGAGAATTGTTTCTAAAATTAAGATGATTGAAATGGTTATACAATTCTATATTAAGTTGTATAATCATATACTAAGAAACCATGAATTACTTTAAATAGATGATGTGTAAGACTTCAATAAAGCTGTCCCGTAAAGTCATTAAACCACACATATGCTTGCTGCAATTTCATGTACCTTCCTGATTACACTAGTACTAGTCCAAATGTCCATTCAATTTTTTTCTTAACTAAAAACACTAAAGCTTTCTACTACTGACATCAATATTTAAAGTAAGATTCATACCTCCTCTCAAATATTGTAATAAAATTTCCATCTGCCTTTTCTAGAGAGATCTTTGTAATGTTTAATAGAACTTTGTACTGAAATCAGCTTAATTGTCTCATTTTCTTCTATTTCCCATCACCCATATGGCACAACTAAAACTGACTGATTTCCATCACCTATACCTTTCAATTCTACAAGCTACATTAAAATGAAAGTACCGAATTCTATTGCATACATTCACAATGCTCTGAATTACTAGATATTTTTAAAGAAAGGTCATATCCATAAAATGTAATTTCCTAGGTGAAGCTCCACCAATATTCTAAAGGTACTTACTGAATATAGATATCTGATAATAAATGCTGCATGCCAAGTACTATTTAAACTCTGGGGGTCAACAGTAAACAAAACAAACTTAAATCCCTGCCCTCACGCAGCTTAATGGAAGCTGGGGATGTAGCCCTTAAAAAGGATATACTTTAGCCGATTGTAACTTAGAAGCTTAATAAAGAAAAGAGGGAGGGAAAGAGAGAGAAGGAAAGAAGGAGGGACTATAGGGGGGAGAGTGAAAGAAGACACCTTCCTAATTAAGAGACAGTCATCCTAGCCAGGCGTGATAGCATACACCTTTAATCCCCATACTCAGGAGGCAGAGGCAGGTGTATCTCTGTGAGTGCAAGACCAGGCTAGTCTCTGTAGCAAGTTCCAGGCTGATTGGGACTACAGGGAGACCCTCAATAGTCTGGTTAACAACCTGAGGGAAAAAAAAATAAAACTATGTATGAAGAAAAGAAAGGGAAAAATTCAGAAAAAATGTTTCTAAGACATTATCATTTGTAAATATAAATAATTCTGGCTATTACAATCATTTAAATAGGTTTCCATATGGCTCTTTCAAACATTCTTAGTATTAGTTATCCCTCCCCCAGCACTCCGCTTCTGTCCTACCCTTTCCCAATTAAATCCCTGTCCACTTAATATGAGTGTGTGTGAGAGAGTGTGTGTGAGAGTGTGTGTAAGAGTGCATGTATGTGTATGTGTAAGAGTTTAACTGGAGTTACCATACATATGGGATTATGCTCATCCCAGAAGCTATAAATTGCCAAATAAAAAGCTATGGGATAGCCCTCAAGTTGTTAGACACGTCCTAGAGACCCTCGAAACAATACAGTCTATTGTCATTGTTCTTGGTTGCCCAAAAGAAGTTAATGGTAAGCCCCAATGACTGAAGATTCAACAAACATTGTTCAAAGGACATGGAGAAATCAAATAAGTACTGACCAGAAGATTTCCTCCGTGGTGGCTAGCTTTCATAGTACTGGACAGAGCTATGCAGGCCACTCGGGATGGAAGTTTAACCATCAACAGTCTTGTCAGCTCTGACCTCTGTGAACTGCAGTAATGACCAGCATGGCAAGATATGCCCTTGAGTACAGTAGTGACATGAAAATGTTATAGGAGTAACCAACTACTTTCTGCTTGCATTTGAGGTCCACTCCATAGGAGAAAACACATGGCTGGTACTGAAAATCTAGCCAAGATTCCACGGAAGGGGAGCACATAGGCCCCAGGGGTGAACCAACTACTACTAGTCTACTAAATGGAGATAGCATCTAACTGTCCTTTAAATTTGTATCTCTCTGTTGCTTAGAATAGCTCTCAGACTTCTTCAAAGAAGTTTCTTAGGCAGATGAAAGTTAATGAAGAAACTTAAAACAGGTCAGTGTACAGAATAAGTAACTGGAGTGGTCAGCCACAAGTAGGACACCTAGGGACTGGAGAGATGGCTAGGCAGTTAAAAGCACTGGCTGCTCTTGCAGAAGACCCAGGTTCAGTTCCCAGCACCCATATGGAAGCTAACTATCATCCATAACTCCAGTTCCAGGGGATCCAAATCCCTCTTCTGACCTCTGTGGGCACTGTATGACTTACATACATGTAGGCAATACCCTCATATACATAAAATATAAATAACTAGATAGATAACCAAATAAACACAAAACAACTGGGACATCTATATTATACCCCTTCCCCAAGACTCAGGAACCATGTTGGAAGAAGGGGAAAAAATATTGTAAGAGCCAGGAATCTAAGAGAACTAGAGCAAAACAGTGTCTTCTTCATATGACTGACTGGTGTACCCATGAACTCAGGGCAGCTGTGGCTGCCTGTATGAGATGTAAACAAAACCAAGCCTGTCAATATTCTAGTATGGAGTGAGAAGGAATGCATGGGCTCATACCCCTAAATGAAAAGATACAAGGGCTGATCACTTCTGGAGGAGGGAAAGTTAGTCTTGTTTAAGGGTGTGGCTACTTGCGGAAATACCCTGCAGTTTATTCATCTATTCTCAGTCCTAACACCATGCTGGCCTTCATGTATATACTTAATAACTAACTGAAAACTGTTACTACTAAAATTCTACATTCTCTGTTAATTATAGCTAGCAGAACAACAACAAAGAACACTTGGAAATCTGTAAAAGATAAAGAGCTATTATTTCCCAGTTATGAAGGGAAAATGAGAGAGATCATAGGAAAAAGTCTAGGTAAGTTCACAGAGTACTAATATGGTGATAAAAATGCCAACACAGGCAATACAGCAAATTAGAAAAAAACAAACTTCAAGGCAGAAGTCAAATCATCTAGTCTTGCATAGGTTTCTTCATCTGCAACATGAAGAAAATTCCATGAAATAACTATAGAAAATGCCAACTAGAAAACAGTGTAAATATTCATAAGATTAGAGATGAAAGTGACTTTGTAGACATAAGAGCACTGCTATTGTTCAACTCTACAGACAAAATGGCAAACCTATCCAGAAAACATAATTATGCTGAAGTCAAAGGCAGAGGAAAAAATTAGAACTTAAAATGTAAAATATATTGAATACTAATATAGCAACAGAATTCTTATCACACCTCCCAGGGGTTTAATAAGGAAGTCGAGGAAATGGAAAAATAAGGCCATTTGATTCTTCCCAAGGCAGAAATCTGATGTGACGTTTCTCTGTGGATTGAGCCTCTTGAAGAAGCATTTGAGACAGCCAAGAAACCCATCTCCCTCAAAGGCAGGTCACCTATATTCAAACTGAAAACTGTCTGGTTCTCTGTTGTGGAGCCATGCTTCTCCCAACAAGCAATGAGGCAGTAAAGCAATGCACTTGAAAACAGAGATCAGTATTGTTCATTTCCTCTTAGGTCATCGATAATCTCCAATCTGAGGAAGAATTTTCTTTTTAATTTTCTTTAATTTTAACTCACAAAAAAAGATCTCTACTGGGTCAGAACAATTTTTAAATACTATATATAAAATATATATAAAGTAATACATACTTCTGGAATTGTTTGCTTAGACTATAACCTTATCCTCCAAGACTAAACATGTTCCCCAAATTTCTCCTTAAATTATTTTTCTTAAGATTAACACATACTAACATAAATTTTCAGTGAATTACTCCATTAATTCTTACTATTGTATACACCCTCCATTATACATAATTTGCATACACGCAGACAAAGATATAGAAGAGCATTCAAAATCTTTGAAAGTTGAAACTGTTAAATTGATCAGGTTGAGAACCACCTAGAAAAATCACTATTACACAGCCCTAGGTGTGTTTGTGAGGGTGTTTCTAGAGAGGATTAGATGATTAGATCATGGGGGCTCTGGCTTCATAAATGGTTTAATCTATTGGTGGTGGAACTGTAGAAGGTGAGGCCTGGTTGGAGGAAGTAGTTCACCATCCTGAGAGGCTATAGGTTAGTATTCTTAGAGTATTTTGCACTAGTCTCTCTCTATTACTATTCCACTCTGCTTCTTATCCACCACTAGGTGAGTTACTGTGCCTGCTTCCTGACTTCCCTGAGTTGACAGCTGGGCTTCCCCAGGCACCTTTTCCAATCAGTGATTGACTGAAACCTCTGAAACTCTGAGCAAAATAAATCTTCCCTTTCTGAAGCTGTTTGTCTGGAATTTGGTTACAGTGATGAAAAGTCTGACTAGTTCAAACTTCATGAAAACTTTAACATAGAAGGAACTCTGGTGTAAATGTTTGAGAAACACAAAGTTAAGCAACTTTACATTACCTGTTCTTGTCCCTGGTGGGTGTAAAACTTGACACTTAGCATCTTTAATAATCCCAGGGTCTTTGGCACCTAAAAATTAATACAGATCAAAGAAAGATTAATGGGATGTTCTCTCGTTATCTTAAGTTCTTTTATCAAGAAAAGAGCAACATATCTAGTATTTTTTTTAAGTTAATGAAATCACCAATGCGGTAAGGGTGTAGTTCAATAAGAAAGATTGTGAAGAACTCAATCCCACCACCATATAACAAGTAAAATAAAGTTACAAGCAATTTCAACATATACCAAAGTAAGGGCTCACTAACCCAGTCTTAAGCTCAATAAAAATATAAATAAGTAAGTAACACCAATAAACGCCAAGGATTTTACCAATATTCCGCTTTTGTTTAGCAAGGGAGAGATCTACCAAGCAGTAAAATCTTGTAGGATATAATCATGATTAAATGCTTTCTTAAGTACGCAAATAACAAGCCTAATACAACTTATGCAAATTAGAATCTATTGCAAGTTCTTTGAAAATGAGGCTTTCTCGGGTTACCATTTACCCTAGCATCCCTATGGAAATATCCAAAACTGCCATAGAAATTTCATCCATTAAGAACTGAACATGAGCCAAGTGTAGTGGTAAACATCTTTAGTCCCAGCACTCACTCAGGAGGCGGAGGCAGGAAAATCTCTGTGAGATGGAGGCCAGCTGGAGCTACAGGGAGAACCTATCTCAAAAAGACAAAAAAAAAAAAAAAAAAAAAAAACTTTGATAAAAATATCATTTAAAATAATATATCTCTTCAAAACTAAATGATAAAACGAATTGAATCTATTCATTTAAAATACCAGAAAAAAATATATCACTTAAAAACCAGTATTTAGGGGCTGGAGAAATGGTTCAGTAATTAAGCACACTGGTTGCCCTTGCAGAAGACCTGGGCTCAAATTCCAACACCCACACAGTAACTAACAACCATCTGTAACTCCAGTTCTAGGAGATCCAACAACCACTTCTGGCCTCCACGGACACTGCATGACATGAGTGCACTTACATACAGGCAAGCAGTACACTCACACACATAAACTAAAAATAAAGTTAAACAAAATAACATTAAAAGCAAATAAAGGGTTGATTACAATTTCTGACACAGAAAATAAGTGTTACTGAAGATATACTGGGTTTGGAACCCTCACACATCAATTTAGGGAATGTAAAATAATACAGCCACTGTGGAGAGGTTCAATAGAAACTCAAAAATTTAAAATAACAAGTTTTGCATATGAGCCAGCAATTCTTTCGGAGGTATATGCCATCAATAAGTATAGGTAACAATTGATTTTGTGCTACATGTCTTCTATAATTTTTTAAAAGGCAAAAAAGAAAGCTGAGTATGGTGGCTCCTGATAAAAATACCTGCACTTGGGAAACTAAGGCAGGAGGATTTTCATGAGCTTGAGGCTATTCTAGACTACACAGTAAATACTAGGGCAGTTTGGGCTAAGTATGAAATCCTGTCTCAAAATAAAGACAGGGCAATGACCTAAAAACGTGACTCCAGGCCTCTTCATCTTTTTAAGAATCTTGATGTTTCTGTACTGATCTTATAATTCTGAACTCAGTTATCTGATTTAGATAATAACTGGGGAGTCAACATAATACAACCTGGCCACACTCACCTCTGGAGACTGGCTGCCCACGTGTACCAGTAGGGCAAGTGGGGCACAACTGAGCAGGTCTGACCACACAGATACACAGATGCCACCCATGGTTGAACAACTATATTCACCACCCAGTGGCTGTCAAGAACTAGGTGTGGTCCTCAACAACATTAAGAAAGCTATATATTTCATAAAATAAACTAAAGGACACTGGTATAAAAGCTGTTATATGAAGCTGTGAAACCTCCCAACTGCCACTCAGAGAATCTTAGCTTGGAGGCCTATGAGTTAATTATGCTGCCTGCTATATGGGTCTAGCCTCTGCTTTTACCCACAGTGAAACCTAAGGAGTTCGGCCTGTTGGAGAACACCTTGGTACACAGTGGGGTCACTGTGCTGAATGAGGACTGGAAACAGTCAAAATGTAACCTGCATACAAAAGCTTCGAACAACTAACTTTGAAGAAGAAATCAAAGTGTTTCTGACTGAGAAAAAGAGACATCCCTATTTGACATTCCTAAGCTGTATATAAGAGAAATAAAACTTAAGAGTGAAAATCCCATTCCAAGCAACGTAGATATATTCTAACCTAAAACCACATACAAAGTAAAGGGAGTGGGCCCACCTGGGTACATGTATTACAGATCACTGACACTAATGACATATTTCTCTGGCACCCAGTTCAGAGGTCTTATGTAAAATGAATGGGGTTTTTCATTTGCAAACAGAAGACACAAGGGAGGGGACAGAAGAGGAGGTCTGAATAGAATCAAAATTCATTGTATAAAATTCTTGAAATGATAAAATTTCTCTTAAAATTTATAAGTAAATATATATATATCTTTATTTTTTAAAAAAGCAAAAGAGTACTACTATGCAGTTAAGGTTAAAAAATATGTTACTAGTGCTTTTGATTTGAAAAGCTGAAGACATTAATGATGGCATAACTACACATCTCCCAAATTTCCTCCCAAAACAATATAACAAGAAGAAAACAATCCAAGTAAGAACCACATCTTCAGGCTGATTTGAAGACAGATGATAACTCAACTTCAAAATAACTTTACAAAAAAAAGAGAAAAAGCACTAAGTCCCAGTTTGGCATATCTATTACTATTACCAAACCCACAACCCCGCCCTGACTTTCCACAAAGCTTGATGATGAGCAAAGACAGAAGGAAGAAGCACTTGAGGGTCAAGGGAAGCTAGCAAAGAAGTCAAAGGTACATCTAAGGTCCCCAAAATACTAAGTCTGCTTAGCATTTTAACACTAACAGAGCATCCATATCAACTAATATGGGCTATGAGGCAAGGACAGAAGTGTCACAGTGCTCCAAAAGAGAAACTTAACAAACACACAGCTTCTAAGGGAGAGCAACGGAGAAAGGGGAGAAGTTCATTCTGCCAGAGTTGTAAAGGATGAAATGAAGCAATGAAGGAAATGTAGTTTGTGGCTAATCAAGTTTTACAGTACTTGAACTCTGCTCTACTGACAAAACAAGGCACCTTAAACTTGGAATCCTGTAAAGCAGTCTAATATCACTACAATGAGCAAAAGCAAGATTCATAAATATCTAATAGAAAATAATAAACTGAAAAAAATAAATTCTAAAAAGTTTAAATCCAAAGACAAAAATTCACACATACAAAGGTAAATTACTTCTGGTAAAACAACCAAGAAACGAAGGGGCAGTGCAGTGTGAAGGCTGCTCCACAGCTAGAGAGCTGCACGTGCCCAAGGTTTCTGCCTCCCTCTGCCCACAAGCCACAGCCTGAGTCCAGGCTGAGGCCCCAGAAGCAGCTGGAGAACAACCCTAGTAGCAGCGCCAGGGCCCGGTGGACCGCCTACAGATGTCAGGACCAGGACGCAGCCACTGTGGCTACAGGGACTCTCCCTCTGTCTGGCCACTGTTCCCAGCGAGGAAACTTCGTGAGCATTACCCCAGCTGAGGTTGGTGTCCTGGCTGACAAAGACCAGCCAAGTTTTTTTTGTTTTTTTTTGTGAACAGGCTGACACTGGGGACCAAAATTCACTATGGATCTTGATACCAAGAGCACTGGAGGAGCCCTCACCAACAGTGTCACTGTAACCATGACAGCCAAGACACCAGTCCTGCTGATGGGCAAAGAAGATGTCCAGGGTGGTTTGATCATCGAGAAAAGTTATGAAATGGCCTCCTACTTGAGACGCTCCCAGTATGCGCTACATCTGTCCTTTCCACCACTCTCTTCAGCTCTTACAACCTTCCTTCCCATACACACACATACCATTTTTAATTTGGGGGCCATTGCCCTACTTCCTGTATTGCTGCCCAAAACAGATGGGCTGAGAACAGGGCTGGATAAACAATCTCTCCCAAACCATACCCTCCTCTTGTGTGTTTGTAAAACATTTTCTTGTTTTGTTTTTAATAAAAAAGATTCTACTAACAAGGTTAAAAAAAAAGGAAACATCAAATAATATTTATATAAAACCTAATATTCCTGAACAAGCATTTGAGCTTATAGAAAAACTTAAAAACTTGCCTTAAAAATTTAATAATTAAGAGAATTTAACACAAAGTTTTTAAAGAAAGAAAATGAAAAAATAATGGTGAGCATATTAGCAAATGTATATAATCTCAGCATTTGAGGGGATGAGACAAGATGATAGATGGTAAGTTCAAGGTCAGCCTGGGCCATCAAGTGGGACACTGAAAAAAGGAAAGGAAAAAGAAAAGAGCAGGAAGGGAAGACAGTGAAGACCAGAAAGGAGGCTGGACTATAGTAACAAGAGAAGATCCAAAGTACAGGCACAGTGTTGGGAGGCAGAAGCCCATGGAAGTATTCTGCTTAAACACAACTTTTCAGAGAAAGATGATTTCTCAGGGAACTGATACACCCAAAAAGTCTACATTGTTTCCACAGGAATAATATGCATTGAAACAAAGCAGCATCTGTAAAAAGAACTTCAGTCAATTTTTGTTCATTTTCACATTTTTTTTTAATTTTGACCTTTAAAATCCAAGAAAATAACTGCTATCCCGTATATTAAGAGTTTATCAAGAGCTTTTATATAAACTGCATCATTTGATCCTAGCAAAAGCCTTAACATACCAGTAACAAGGGAGGGACTAGAATTCAAATACCAATCTTCTGACTCCAGAGCCCTGGCTGATTCTCAGTCCCACTTACTGAGTTCTAACCTGACACCTGTTACAGTTTACTGTACTCATTTGTGGAGGTGGCTATGTTAGTACCTTTATATTCCTAACACTTGAAGCAATGATTCAATGTTGAACAAATGAGTAAATAAAGTCATGTCACACAGAGGACAATAGCATTAATATGGAAACCCTGATCGATGTATATATTGAATTTTGCATAGTTTCTTTTAC
Organism: Eospalax fontanierii; assembly: GCA_035773235.1. NCBI lineage: Eukaryota > Metazoa > Chordata > Mammalia > Rodentia > Spalacidae > Eospalax > Eospalax fontanierii. The sequence continues at coordinate 46,903,271 of CM069529.1, read as the reverse complement.
AACCTAACAGCCTGTGGGAGACTGAAATATCTGTGTGATCAGCATTTTCAGTCAATATCTACCCAACACAACAGCAACTTTAAATAAGCACTAAAAGGCCGTTCGATAAGAATAGTATCCACCACCTGACAAAAGAAGCTAATCCTATAACCTTGAATTACTTTGCAGTAGAGAAAGCTACGGAGAATGATTGTAAGTTTAGCTGCAAGACACATTTAAAGCTACTAACATAATTAAAATACACTTAGAGCATTTCAAGAAGTTAATCATATGGCAGGGCATTCAATTACAATTCAATAATTTTCCTCACTTATTTTGTCAATGCCCAAGCAATTTTCTTTTAAAAGACTCCAACACCAAAGTCTCAGGTCAGAGACAGTAGAACTTCATACAGCACAGCAGTTTCCTATTTGATGTGCAGCAAAAACAAAGTGGAAGCCCAAGAGAATAAAGGGAGCCAAGGAGAAAAGGTTTGCTACTGTGCAACAACACTCCACAAATTCACCTCTCTGGAGCCACTCAGTCACAGACACCTTAATTATGCTGTGTTTAGCTGTTAAACTCCCATGGGCCTTAAGCTCCATGTCTGTGAAAGGCAACTAATAAGACTGCCTCCCCCTTGGAGTCTAAACAGAGAACTAGGTGGGAAAACAGGCAGAAGAATCAAAACTGGAAGGAGAAAACACAAAGCATGATACTCTGGAGGGAAGCTAAAAATACGAGCTGATTTAAGGTTTGGCAGCACATAGCCAAGTAGGTGTTATTTTTAAAAATTATTACTTTTCTGGCTTAAATCACAATCACCTATCTCAACCTAGGTCAATTCTAAAAATAATAATAATGGAAAACTATAATTGGTTAAGATTGATTTTTTCAAAAGCACCTCCTCTTTAGTTCAACACCAAGCCATTCATTGCTTTAGAAGATTATCTTTAAATCAATGTATTTTAAGAAAAATAACAAGGGGCTGGAGAGATGGCTCAGGAGTTAAGGCTGCTCATGCAGAGGAAACAGATTTGATTCCTAGCACCTACATGGCAGCTAACAACAATCCATAACTCCAGTTCCAGAGAAATTCAATGCCCACTTCTGATCTTCACAGGCACCGCATGACACAGGTGCGCTTACATACATGCACACAATACACTCAGAACACATAAATAACTTTTTTTAAAAAAAAAGCAAAATACCAAAACAAACACCATCTCTATCAAAGCAGCCTAGCACATCCCCTCGCAGCATGCTTCACTATAGTTCCTTGATTTCATCTCTCGTTTTAAAATACATACATAATTTCCCACTACATAACAGGCAACGTATTAAGTTCAGGATGCGTAACTTTGGCCATGTACTTACTTTTATATAGTTTATCCAAATAATCAAGATAAGTGTTAGTCCAAAATAGTCAATATGGTAGATACATTTAACATTCACTAGGATCTAATTCTTCTTACTTTTCTAGATACACAGAAAACTACTTCCAACATTCTTTAAAGCTAGGATAGGGTCATGACAAGCCATGATAAAGATGATGTTCTGGTAGAACTCTGTGAAACAAAGTTCCATCCTTTATTCAGCTCTACCCTCCCTTAAGCCATCAGTTGAGATAGAGGAATCTTGGGGTCGTCCTTCACAGATTCTCTAATGCTCAACTACAAGCTAGCCCAAGAGAGAAAAGAAGTCAACAGTGTGTCAACAATTATGGCTTTGCCATAAATTCTGATGTGCCAAGCTACAGAAAATTTATGTCTTCTCATGTGCTTATTTATGTGATTGTCTGATTTTATACAACAGAGCCTAGCCTATACTGATTATTACAGTCTAAAGGGATGTTATGTTCTGATCTGGATGTTCCCTAAAGGTCCATGTATTAAAGATTGGTTGCCATTATGGTGCTATTGGGAGGTTGTACAAACTTTAGAAGGTAACACTTTAGAAGGAAGCAGAAACCTTAGAAGAGACATGCATTCATTCTCAAACCAATCTCTCTCTCTCTCTCTCTCCCTCCTTCCTCCTTTCCTCCCTCCCTCCTCCCTCCTCTCCGTCCTCCCTCCTTTCCGCCTCTCATTTCTTTCTCCCTCTCCATCCCACAGCAGTCATGAAGGAAGCTCTTTTATCATCTGAGTCCATCATGAGCTACTGTAACACAACAGAACCAAACCACCATCTATTGAAATCTCTGAAACTATAAGCAAAATAAGCATTTCCTCCTTATAAGTTCTTTATCTCATATACGATGCCACAGTGAGCACAGCTAAAACAGATGCTCATCTGACACAACACAGAAGTCTAATAAATAACTATAAGAGTGGATGAAGAGATAAATAGTCCACACAAATATGGAAGGAAGTACACAGCATGGAAATTAAGAATGTGACCTGGTACTCTACATCTTCACTTACTAGCTAGGTGGCCCAGACCAACTTATTATGCTCATTTTCCTCATTGATTGATTTGGACTAATCAGTACATACCTGAAAGGACAGTTAGGTGAGCTAACACATGGTAAAAACACTCAGAATAGTTGTCCACACAAAAATAACTTACTAAATGTTAATGTTTAAATAAGTAAATCCATGTAATGAGACTACAGTTAAGCTGTTTTTTTTTAATTTTTATTTATTGCATGTACGAATGTGATTGTGTGTGTGTGTGTGTGTGTGTGTGTGTGTGTGATGTATGTGGTCATGAATGCCATGCAGCACATATGGAAGTCAGAAGACATCTTTGTGAAGTCAGTTCTCTCCCTCCATGTTTGCATAGATTCTGGGTATGGAATTCAAACTTGTAAAGAAAGTACTTTATCCAGTGAGTCATTTCACCAGCCTTAGTTTATTTTTCTAATTACTGAAAATATCATTACTAAAAATGAAGTCAAGTTAAATTCAACACATTTTACTAACTTTGATATTTAGATATGGTAGATATAACTATACTACCATTAATCAATCTTCTACATTTAAGACAAAATGTCTTCAGTTAAGCCTTACAAAGAGTTTATTTGTCTAAGACCAATTAGAAAGTAAAAGCTGTTACTAATGCTTACCTCAGTAACCCTGTCTCCACCATTAGTAACTTGCTTATAATAAGGTGAGCCTGAAAGAACTCTCCATGCAGAAAGGCCACAGCTAGAAGCCTTTGAAACTCCCAGTTCAGCAGTTTCACATCCACCAACCAGTAAAAGTCTAAAAATAGGAAATACAGAATTAATAAGTTACAAATATGAACAACATAACAAGAAAACAAAGAGTGTAGAAGCAGTCACCTTCATAAAGAAAATTTTAGTTACTATCATTAAACATAGATGATTAATATTATAGATGAAACAACAAAAAGGAAACCAAATGGTTTTTCAATTAGAATTTCACCTTTACTTGTACAGAGTAAAACTTCAATATTTAGACACCTAAACTCAGAAAGGAAATTAGAAATGAAGGAAAATGTTTTGAAGCTGCCTTTGCATTTTGAAGACACTACCTGTACTGACCCTCAATAGGTATTAATAAACAGACATGTAGTTTTACCCAGATACATATTATGAATTCCAACACTACATTTGCAATCAGGGCACAACTATAGCATGCCATGACAGTGAGGCATGCTCAGTGGAAAAGAACTGTACAGTAATAACTACTCAAAAGTAAGACTTGTATTTACATATAGCATATTGTAATTGGTTCATTTTTGTTTGCCATACTCTAAAGTAGAGCCAGCTACCAAAATGGCAAACAGCCTAACATACACTGAGCAGTGAAGGATATTACTATGCAATCACTGTACAAACTAAGCTGCTTAATAACAGAATTTAAGCAGCCATTTTTCTTTAAGTTAAATCAGGTTCAGTATATCTAGCAAAGTCCGGTATAAAAGACATCATAATCAAGTGTATTTTAAAAAGGGGGGCTCTTAACGCCAGCAAGATGTCTCAGTGAGTAAGAACATTTGCCACATAAGGTGATTTGATTGAAAATATGCTCTATAAACTCCAAATATCTGAATATCTGACATCAGTTGCTGATGCTGTTTGCACAGGTTTAAGAGACAGTCTTGCTGGAGGAAGCACATCAATGGGGGAGAACTTTGAGAATTCATTGCTTCATCCCACTTCTACTGTGTGCTCTACTGTTTACTGCCAGTGCTTGACAATGTGACCACTCAGCTTTCTGTTTCAGCTGCCTGCCATAATGGACTCTTATCCCTCTGAAACCATAAACAAAATAAACCCTTCCTTCTACTAGTTGCCTTGGTCAGGGTGTTTTAGCACAGCAACAGAAAAGTAATACACCACCGAAGCCTGGTGACCTAAGTTTGATTGCTAGAATCCACGTAAAGGTAGAAAGAGAGAACAACTCCACAAAGTCTTCCTCTGACCTCCACACAGGCTATGGCATACACATACGCATACATACCTACACATACTCACATACATACATACACACACATACAGAGGCATACACACACACACAAATAATAAATGAATGAACGAATGAATATGTACATAAATACTGAAGGTAAAGTTTTGATACATTAGCAGGAAGACTTCCATTGTCAGTGGGTTATGTGCTGCTGCCAATGATAAGTCAATAGCGATAACAGGAAAGAAAAGCATGTTCATCTTAATAAATTAAAATAATAATAATAATAATGAAAAGAGTTTCTCATGTTTTAAAATTTCCTACCACCTAAAAGGCTTCTAGAGGTTTCCCACCCACACTTGTAGGTGCTGTGCCCACACCAGCTACCACTGCCTCAAGACAAGATACTATGTCAGACCCCTTTATATCGAAACATGTAAAGCTTTTACTACCACAAGGCTACCATTTTGTTGAGAATAGAACATACTTCATCACACATATGAAAAGTAATCACCAATCCATAAGATTCCTTATATTTGCCAAATAAAAGATAAAATTTTATAACCATATTAATTATAGTCACTTTTTTTTTTTTTAAAAAGGATCTCATTCTACAGCATGGTTGGCCTCAAACTAACAAATCTTCTGCCTCGGCCTTACAAGCATAGGCATGTATATCATACCTAACTAAAAATAATTAAATATTATGAAATTATAAATATCTCATGAAATTTCATGATGACCACTCAATATTTCTCCTTTGAAACCAGTAAAGGGACATGTCCAAGGACAGTCAACAAGAACTACACATTGCTGTCAAAAGTGGCACCTGTCTTCAATTCCTTCTGCATACCCTGTGTGATAGGCAGAGTAACACTTCTCCCCAAATGAAAGTTCATGCTAATTCAAGGAAACTGAAGATATGTTGTATGGATTCAAGGCTCAGATGGAATTAAGGTTGCCAACTAACTTCCTTCAGATCTGAAAATCATCTTGGATTTTCTAGGTTGCCCAGTGTAATCACAAGAATTCTAAAGGTGGAAGAAGGAAGCAGTAGTGTCAGCCTAAGAGTGAAACAATGTGAGACTCAGCTGGTGGCTCTGAAGGTGCAAAGAGCCATGAGCCAAGGAATCTGGGCGGCCTTGAGAAGTTAGGAAAACCTCCAGAAAGGAACACAGCCAGTTGGCACCTTGATTTACTTCACTAATACCCGTTTCAATCTTCTGACCTGAAACTACAAGATAATCAATTTGCTAATTATGCCCCTAACTTTGTGATAACTTGTTCTGGAGCAACCACAGAAAACTAAAACACACCATGCTGCATTTCAAACCTAAAATGCAGATGACTTATCAGATTCTAATTCCATGGACAGAGCTTCTCATTCAATAAGCTTCCTAATATGTATTTCTGAACTAAGCTAATAATAATTAACACAAAACTAACTTCTACTAAAGTCTCACAGATCTAAGAATTTCAATACTTTTGAATAAAAATCCTTCAAGAACTGACCATAGTTTATCCCAACTCAGAAACGCATGAAATCATTTTAGCACTTTACTGAAAGAAACACAACTTTAGGCTTCATTCAAATCTTTTTTCCTATTGCTTTTACAGCTGGGGATCTAACAAGAAATCAAGAGTCAAGGAAGTTTCAAACAATGACACAAAGTGGCAGATTTGGAATATTTCAACCATAGGCAAATTCTCAGAGCTAAACTATAATTAAGTTTATTCATCAAGGCAAAAGACATTGTTGTCTACAGTCAAGCTAGTGGCCCAGAATGACTTGCCCAGAGCATTCATTATGCTCAAATGTTAAAATAAAGTATCTCTGGGATAGAGAAATGGTTCAGGGGATAAGAGCACTGGCTGCTCTTACAGAAGACCCAGGTTCAAATCCCAGCACCCACAGAGCAGCTAACAACCTTTTGTAACACTCCAGTTCCAAGGGATCCCATGCCTTCTTCTGGCCTCCAAGAGCATTGCCCAACATGGGTGCACTTACATACATGCAGGCATAATATTCATAAATAATTTTTTTTAATTTTTTAATTAAAACCAAAATATCTCCCCACCAAAAGTTTATCTAATATAGATAAAATTGCACGATTTCATCAATTTGGAAAACACATAAATTTAAAAATAAAAAATACTTGAAAATACAAGAATGTAATCTAGACAGTGAAAATGTAAACACATATAAAATAAATGGCCCAATTTCTTCAAAACAAATGCAAAATCACACACACACACACCTGCACACACACACATGCTTGCACACATGCACAAAGACAAGGGGTATCAACTCTGATTCAATATGTTAATTTTTCTAACACTTTATTTTTTCTGAGGCTTAAATATTGACTTAGCACTAATCTGCAAGTGATCATGAAAATAAAAATAAAGCTGAAAGCACTGCTTAGCTGAATAAATGTTCCTCAGAGTGATCGCAGCATTGAGAAGACTTGCAAGAGCAACATGGTCAGACAATAAAGTTGCACTGGTAAAGCCATGCTAAGGTAAATAAAGCCAATCAATGGAAAGGGAGAGGAAAGGGTCTCAGGCCCAAGACAAAACATTCAGTAATGTTTGCTGAGTGACTTGTGATGGTCAAGCTCTAACTTCCTCCTTCAGCAGCACAGAATGAACACTAGCAGATGGCGACCCATCTTGACACTGACAGTCCTCATTCCTCCCGCTCTCAGCAGTAACAAATAGAGACATAAGGAGGGAAGGAAGTTCACGGCAATGGGGGCAGTGAGACGTGGGGGTCAAACACTCATTAAAAACGGCACAGGATAATGCTGAGGCAAGAATGTGCTAAAGAAGAGCATCAGCAAAAAAAATGCTCAAAGTGTTTGTGAGAAGAATGAGAAGAAAATAAAATGAAGTGTTCCTTGCTGGACTATTAATACCTTTATGCCGACCTTCCTCTTATACTCGTGCAGAAATTGCATCCAATTTCAAATGAAACTCTAGCAGAATCTTTCATAAAACTCAACAAACGGGTTAATGAAACTACTAGAGAAACATAAGGTACACATGCCAACTCAATCCACATGGACCAATCTTCCCAGTCATGAACTAGGTTATAGGCATCTTGACCTAGAAATATTTTCCTCCCTTATGTCATTAACACAACCTCCCTAGCCAGGTGTGATGTTGCATACCTATAATCTCAGCACTTGAGATGCTGAGGCATGAGGATAATAAATTGGAGGCCAGCCTGGGCGACTCAAGTTCTAATCCAGCTTGAGCTTTACATAGCAAGACCCTGTGTCAAACAACATGTGTGTATGTATGTATGTACGTGTATATGTGTGTGTGTGTGTACACATACATTTACACACACACCTTCCTTCTAATTTGACTGTTAAATTTTAAATTTGGAGAGCTAGAGAAATGGCCCAGCAGCTTACAGAAGAGCCAGGTTCAAATCCCAACACCCACATGGTGGCTAAAAAACATCTGTAAATCCCAGTTCCAAGGGATCTGATACCTGCTTCTGTCCCCTATGGGCACTGCACAACATGAGTACACATACATACATGTAGGCTTAACACTCATACACATAAAATTAAAATGAATAAATTAAAAAATTTAATTTTAAAGTTGGGATTAACTATATGAAAATATCAAAACATAAATGTGAGAAGTTTATAACATAACACTAATAGTGTATCAGTAAAAGGGAATTATGAAGCTCTCCCACAAATCCAGAAGATGGACAAGATGGATAAGGAATAAGCAATGGCAAAGACCAAATATGTAGACTGAAACAATGAAGATTTACACCAACCACCCCCAAATGTTTAAGGGCACAGTAAGTTATATGAAAGTCATGAGATAACATAGCAAAAACGTTTAGAGAAGGTAAGTAAGTCTGTCCACACAGTAACTTACAGTGTATTACACTGTATTTACAATATAAGATAGAAAAGTATTTTTTAAATATAATGAAAGGTCACACACTAAATCTCAGAGAGGTAAAATACAGGAAAGAAGCAGGAAATTTGGTACTATTATCTCTCTTCCATTTATAGATCTCTGTGTCTACATATGTACACACACCTTAGGTTAAAAAAAACACACAAGACTTGTAAATTGTGGTTAATAGGTACTTAGGGATGCTTCTTATTCCCCTACTCCTTTCCTTGCCCTTCCTTCCTTTCCCAATCCTACACTAGAGCAAGAAACAAGAGAAGCACAGAGACAAGGCCAGTGCGCTACTACTAAGCTGTATTCCCAACCTCTATCTCTTTTATTATCTTAAAAGCAGACCATCGAGATATACTATCACAAATCATATGCATAGTGAGGAAATACTGAACCAAAACAGGATCAAAATCCAGCAGGGCAAACAGCAAATGCAGTAGCTCCATGTCTGACTTCTGGGATTTTATTTCTAAAGGGCTTAGATGGCTCAGTTCCTCTAGCTTTGCTGTGTGCAACATACATCTCTCTCTCAGGCTGGTACCACTCCCTGGATGCAGTTCTCCTTGGCAGATGTCTCAGATCTCTGGCATCATGAACTTTCTCCACTGCCAACCAGGCTTCATCCTCACAGCTTCATACAATGACCTGTCAGGGACTTCTTTATGCAGGTATGTATCTGCTGCATGTTGCCTGGCCCTAGGAGCTGTGTGAAACCTTGGAGGAAGAACCACTGACTCCTTCACTCTTATCTTTCATGCCTCTAAAGCCAGCAGCAGGTGAATGACACTGCCAAGTTTGATTGCAAGTCTGGGATGGACCCCAGCCTACTTCATTCCACTTTCAAAGCTTTCCTCTTCAGTGGTTTTCTAGTAGAAAACCCTTGCAGCATTTTCCTTTCACAAATCGGAGGCTTAGCTGGTGTGGTCTTGCCCTGGAGGCACTCTCTCCATTGTTTTAAGAGAAAAATCTCTAGGCCTCGCCTTCATCACTTTAATCTCCTTATCAAAGGAATCCTCTCTTTCAGCATGTGCCTTAACTCCAACATTAATCTTCCTAGTGCTCTTTTTTCAATCCAAACTGTACATTCTGTATTTATATCCCAATTGTTCTTTTTCACTGTAGATCTGCATAATATTCGCCATCAATAACCATGCCACCATTTCTACATTAGGCTGTCTAGAAATGTCCTCTGCCAAAGAAATTAGTCCACTGCTTTTCAACTTAGCCTCAGGTAAACTTTTGGGCTGTGGACAGACTCCAACCAGACTCTTTGCCAAAATATCCCAATTGTTGCTTAAGTCCTTATCTTCCTCTGAAACTACAATGTTCACAGCACTACTTTCTTCCAGGTTGCTACTAGAATGGCCCATTAAGTTCTGCTTACAGAAATCAACTGCTTTTATAGCCCAAACTTCTAATGTTTTCCACATTCCTCAAAAAACCCACATGATTAGGTTTTTCATTGCCAACAGCCCACTTCTGGTACCATTACTGTATTTAGTTACTTTTCTGTTGCTGTGATAGAAATACTGACCAAGGGAACTTATAAGAGTAAGAGTTTATCTTACAGTTCCAAAGGGACAAGAGTTCATCATGGTGAGGATGTATGACTGCAGAGGTGGCGGGAGTAGGAACAGAAGTTAAGCACCCACATCCTCAAACAGGCACAGGAAACAGAGGGCAACTGGAGATCCAACAAAGCTTAAGAACTCCCTAGGTCCACCACCAGTGACATGCTTCCTCCAGCATGGTCACATCTTCTAAGACCTCCCCAAACAATGCCACCAACTGACAAAATGTCCTAATACTTAGAGCCTATGGGAGACATTCTTATTCAAATGACCACAACTTGCTAGATTTTTATGGATCTTGATCTTGTGCAGGTCTTATGCATACAGTCATAGCCACTCTGAAGAACTCATGCTTAATACTGTTAAGTGAGCCAAGAAACCAGGAATGAATAGATCATAAGCCCTAAGAAAGAACTTATTACTATTATTCAGCTAAATGGACACAGTATTACCCTAAATACGTATCTTTATTCCCACACATTAGGGCAGCTTTCAGTTTTCATCAAAAAAGCTTTCTGTAATAGATAGCAATTCATAAAGAGATTCATAACTGGTCAAAGTATAGAGAATAAGAGACTGGAGTGCTCAGCCCTCAATGAAGCACCTATATTAAACCCTCTCCCCCAAAGCTTGGGGATCATCACGGAAGAGGGGGCAGAAAGATTAAGACCCAGATAGTAGAGGACTGCTGTGAAATGATGTTTTTCAGATATGACGAGACCATTACACACATGAACAAAACTTCTTTTCCTTCACAAAAACAAAGGAGATAAAAAGTGACTTTCTTTCCTAATAATCTTCAACCTCCCATTTTGTGGAAAACAGCAGGAAATATCATGGTTCTCAGAATCTGTGGGTATGGGGCTCACATAGTTGAAGAAAAGTAAGTAATCCTTTCACTCATTAATACTTACTGCATACGAGTCATTCACTAAGCAATGAGGACTGTCTTAAGCAACTCAAGGAACATCCTACCAGACCATTTCTAACTCCCTTGAAATTCATGGGCACTCAAACTCTCTCCTTTCACACATAATGAATATCAAGTAGTGGGCTGTAAGTGGGCTTACATTTTGTCTCTAGGTTCCTTATGTCACACAGCCTTTGGTATATACTCTTACACAGAAATGAGCATGGGCCCAGTCCACTACAGATGAAATCACTACTACTAACCATTAGTAACCACTGGCAACTGCTACACAGCACCTTGGCAGCAACCTTAGAGTTAGGCACAAAAACAGTGTCACAGGCACATTAAGTGTACAGAGAATGAGGTCAGAGAAACCTTCACAAGAAGCATAGGTAAAAACTTAGCCTTTAAACAGTTTCCCAGACAGATAAGGGGTTTAAGTAAAGGCACTCAAAGCAAGAGAACATGATACATAGGAACACAGAACTGAGGCTGTAAACAATGTCCAAAAAACTGTAAGACACCCAGAGAGTGTGTCCAGTCTCTAAAAAGCACGTAGAAAAACAAAAGAAAAAGTTCAGAGGGGTCATTAGCATCACAAGTACTTTATCTTGCTTATTCCTGAGCACCTATCACAATCCACTGCAACTTATTAAATCATAACTCCATTACTATAGTTGGAGTCATTTGGGTACAGAGAGTATGTCTAATTCATCTTTGTATCCTTTACAGAATTTACCCACCATGTTCCACTCAAGAAACAATTATCTGGGTACCATGTGTGATGAAACGCACCAAGACACAGTCTTTGTCCTTGGTTTATCCCACGTGAAAAATGAAGGGTTTTAACCAATGATGAATGAAGTCTGTTCCAGCTGTGATACGCTAAGTCTAAAAGTCAAAGCAGGGACACAGGTATCAGACAACAAAAATAAGTTCACTGATGGAGAAACATACATGTATGTACATACAAGTACATTAGCACATGCATGTGCGCGCACACACACACATAAAGAGAAGAGTGAATTACAAGAATAAAGTCAGAGGCCAGAGTAGAACAGGGCAGTAAAACAGATTAGTCAAGTCTATCTAAGAAAAAAACAGAAAGGATATTTACCACCAAGACCATATGCAACACTGATAAAATCAAGGGTGACATTAAAAATGAATTTCAAGAATTAGAAATGGTTTATTAAAGTTCTTCAGTTAGTAATTGTTGGAAGAACCTGCCATCTAGTGGTACAAAAATCCCTTCAGGGCCACAAAAATAAGCTTGAAATAACAAACACTATTAGGTATTCTGTGTGATGGCCAGCAGAGTGCTTAGGGTACACAAAAAGAAGGGAGAAAGGGAGGGAGAGACGGAGGAGGGAGGAAGGGTTCAAAAAAATAGTTTTAACCATTATATAATATTTCATACAATTCATTCTTCTTCTGAAAAAAACTGAAATATTCCCAATTTAAAACCATTTTAGTATATCATAAACATTTCATACAAGTCCAATACTGTAAATTTTGCTTATCTTTATTACATGAAGTATTTATAAAAAGACATTTTTAAAACCCTTTAAATCATCATTCTCAAGCATTATGCATCAGCACTCATGAGGCTGCAACAAGAGAACTGTCAAGAGTTTCAGGCTGGCCAGGCTACAAAGCCAAGACCTGTCATGGAAGCCCTATGCCTAAGTCTCAGGGACATCACAGAAAAAGACAGAAAGATTGTAAGGGCCAGAGGACCAGAATGCCTGCTACTAGATAATGTATTCTAGACATGATAGGGAAGCTGCAACCATGAAATCATCATAATATGGTAGCCTAAAAAAAATCTGCATGACAATACCAGTTGACATGCCAATATGAACGGGGAAAATAACACAGGGTCCCACACCTCTAGATGAAGATGTACAGACAATCAGTGGATGCTGAGAGAGGGGAACCAGTTTTCTCCAGAGATGATTTCCCTGATGGGTTATCTAATCCCAGGTGTTCAGTACTAAATATGTGTACACACGAGTACCGCTGAGTCAGTGCATTTGTGTGTGTGCATGTGTGTGTGTGTGTGTAAAATAATAATCAAAAAAGAGGACAAGAAATTGAGAAAGTGTTGGGCAAATATGGGAGGAGATACAAATAAAATACTTGTGCGTGAAATTCTAAAAAATTATTAAAGAAATAAAAACACGAAGGAGGAGCAGTGCCACAGAGCATCCACAGTCATAAATATCACAGCAGACTGCCAGGCCGAGGGTGTGGCTCAGAGTGCAGACAGCTAGGATTTGCATTTCCTGTGAATATCAACACTGATCCAGATGCTGCTAATCCAAGAACCAAAGTATAGAACCACTGTTTCACATTATGCTTGAATGTGATAACTCAAAAAAACATGAACAGTTGGAAGCCAAGCTAGGAAGCATCAAACTACTTAGATAGCATGTGCTTCAGGATGACCACAGAAAATTTATTATATTGAATGACTGATTATGTGATAAAGACAAAACATGAAGATTTTCCTTGGACTGTTGAGCTTAGTAATTAAATCATTTTCCTGGCAAATTGATAATCTGGCATTAAACATATTTAAAATCAAGTAGTACCTATAAATTCATTAAAATATGATTCATAATTTAGAATAACAAAATATAAGAAATCCATAATGTTTATAATGCTTCTGCACCCACTGATTGCCTGTAAGTCTTCAAGCAGAACTGGACCCATACTCAAGACCGTTAGATAGTATACAATAGGCATTAGCAAACAATTTCCTAAAAAGAGCAGGTTATAAATATTTTAAGCTTTGGAGTTGTATGTTTCTCTTTCACAACTGCTCGTTTATGGCACAGCATGAAAAAAGTCATAGAGACAATATTCCAAAAAAGAAGTGTGGCTCTGTTCCTATAAACTTTCTGGATATTGAGATTTGAAATTCATAAAACTTTCATGTATCATAAAATATTCTTGCTTTGAGGGTTTTTTTTAAAACATCTAAAAAGTGTAAAATCTCTTCTTGTAAACAGACCGTGTTTGGCTCAAAGGCCAAGTTTATATAACCGCTCAGGTTCTGAAACCAAATTCCCACTTCACATTCCAGTAAGGCACTTAGAAGCAGCTTTGGCTAAACAGCACCGACTCCTTCCTTGGGCCAAAAAAGGGTAACTAAAAACCTGGCATCTCTGCTTTCATTCTGTGTCTGTCTCCTTTACTTTGGCCAAAAACACAGAGCTAAGTCATTGTCTTAATCTTTCCTCCTGACTTGCCTTCAATTCCCAAAACAGCAGAGCTTCATGGGATAGGCCTCCCTCACCATCCCTAGATGAGGACACAGGAGTAGAAGTAATTACCTGGAAACCATCCTGTCCCCTCAAACAAAAGACTTCATGGAACCAACTTGCAGACCAAAGCTGAGACAATGATCAAAGATACCACACCCTTGACCAGGCCTGCTAATCAACCCTGTTTGCAAACCCTTGCCCCAATTCTTCTACTGAAACCTAAAGCTCATGTCAGCATCATGAAGATAACAGCAGTCAGTGGACTCCTTTCCTCTGTTCCTCTTCCCTATATGGCCACACTGAATAAATCTTTCTAAGCTTTTCATCATATCATCTTTACTTGGCATATCGCCACAGGTGCTGAGCCTCACCTATTGGAGCTACTGAAGCCTAGGTTTTTGTTCTAAAAACACAGTACAAACAAGTTTTGTTATTTAGTTTGTTTGCCTGAGACAAAGTCTATATTGTCCTGACCTCAGACCCTCAGTCTTCTTACCTCAGGCTCTGGAGTATCTAATAGTTTAATTTTAAGCCATACTCAACTCAAAGTAGCAGTCCAGAAAACTTTAAGTCTTATCTCTAAACACTAGTTCACTTTCTTTTGAAGCTTCTTAACTGTTACCTGCCAGGTATCCCTGCCAATGGGTCCATTTGTTGCTGAACACTCTACCACAGTTATCCCAGGTTAAATGTTATCTAGAACTCTATACTGGGCATACTTGATGTGGAGAAGCTTTCTCAAACACACCACTTCTGGCCTGTGCCCAGGGCAGTATGAGACAGGTGACTTGTCCAGGGTCTGCCTTGAGGACAGGTAGTATAGTCAAGAACAACATCAAGACTCCTATCTCCTAATCCACAACACTTCTATTATATAAATTTTTAATTTTATTTTTGTCTACCCAACAAAATTAAGTGAAATTCCTATGAAATAAACCAAGGTAGCAGTCTTTTGGCTCTCTACTCCCAAGAGTGGACCACAGTAGTTAATATCCTTCATGGCATAAGAAGAAATCCAGCTTAGCCAAATTAACTTCTTTTAAAAAAAAAAAAAAAAAAAAGGAAAAGGGATTATGGAGTGGATCTTATGCCCATATAATAAAGTATAACAGAAGAATAAGGTATCTTATTAGTGAAATCCACTACTAACATCAAATTAAACCAAAACACAGAGAGAAAGAAAACAGGAAAGCCAGAGCAAAATTTCACCAGCTAACCAGTGTTAAACCCTATAAAGGCCCACTTAAGTGTAACTATAACCTAACATTACAATATAACATTAACCCACCTGTCAAGATTTCCAAAAGAAAGAATAGTGGGGGAGGGGAAAGGGAGGGCAAGCTAATTTCCAAATTTTTTTTTCCAATAGGCAAAGAGTTGATCTAAAACTGCCAAAAACTCATCACCGTCATTAAATTAACAACTGTCCTCTAACACCCACCACAAAACCAAATTAACTGTAGAGTCCACTAGAGACAGCTAAAGATTAAGCTACTGTCAAATCTCGCACGTCCACATTACCTGTAAGTAACAGGTCAGTCAGCCTATGGAGAGAATGAAAACAGATCAGAATAGACATGAATCTCCATTTCCCAGTGCCTATGATATCACAAAGTCAGTCTGCAAGGTTCAGCAAGTCTCTTAACTCACATTTAAGTGTTCACTCCTACCAAGGCAACAGAGTTCTCTCTAAAGACAACAGTGCCTGCGCGTTCCTCTTCATTAGCTAACCTGTGCTTATGCTGGGAAGTTTCTCATGCTGAAGGAATGAGAGAATGAGAGTTAAAAATGACAAATCCTTTTACAAAGGGTCATCTCAAATACTGACACTTCCCAAGTACAACGCTGCATTTAGTCTTATCAATGTCACCAGTCCCTGTATTACCAAGGTCAAACGTGCTCCCTCACTGCATTGGAGAAAAGCACCACTGATGATGACTAGTGCACTCGTCCATTCCCACAAGCATTCCTTCATAAAATCAGTCTTATCCAGTCAGGGTCTATGAAAATTTCTTAAATACAGTTTGTACCTAACTGCTCCTCCAGCTGTCAATTCAGAGTATCTTCTCACTCATCACTGTCTGCAGTTTCACCAAATACCCATAACTTGAGGAGCCCAAGAAAATGGACAGACAGACAGTTTTCTAACAATGCAATGGCTATGAAAGTCTACTGATCAGTTTGCAAAAACATCACAGAAGTTTAGAGGGAACTCAGACCTCAAGGAAGAACAAAATTTTCTCATGCCTTTGGATAACCTGTGAGCAGGGAATTCTCAACATTATCTTCTCAAGATAAAATGAAAACATTTGTGGTGGCTAGAGAGATGGCTCAGTGGTTAAGAGCATTGGCTGCTCTTGAAGAGAACCTGGGTTCAATTCCCAGGACCCACATGGTGGCTAATAATCACCTATAACTCCAGTTCTAGGAGATCCAACTGCCCTTTTCTGGCCTCTGTAGGCACTGTATGCATGTGGTGCACTTATATATATACTGACAAAACACTCATACACATAAAATAAAAAAATACATTTTTAATATAAACATTTGTGGGACCAACCCCATATTTCCTGGACAAGGGCAACGTATCAAGGTCAGACTATGGCTCTCTGCATATTCTCCCAATCCTTTCCAATCAACTCCCAGAACTGCTGTCCTCCAAGTTGTACCAGGGAAGTTACCAACCTTGTCTTCTGTGCAATTCACACAGGAAACATTTTTACCCCTCACTAAGGACTAGATATATGTTTGGAATTTTCACATTACCCCTTCTGTATAAAGGACTCATGTATTAAAATGCAGGTTTTAAAGAGAAAAACCCACCTGAGAAAACCAAATCAGCATTCATAAAGCATAGTTCTTTAACATTCTACATGACACTACTTAAAAGTATTCCCAATTTCCCCTAAAACATTTCCTAAAGACCATGTCCTCTTTGATCCCCAGAACAGTAGTGGCCCCTTATATCATTGCCTTCTCCCCCACACAATGATAACTACTCTTAGCACTTACTTAACCCTACTGGACAGTAACCCATTTAAAGGTAAACTGAAATTCTAGCCATCATTCTCTGTAAATGTTGTCTCAAGTTTGGCTTAAAGTTGACTACAAGAACAGTATCTTTTCAATCATCCAAATACTTGGATTCTCCCTCTGCAGAGCTATGACATACATTAGTCATCAAGCATGGTACTTGCCCATGGACTATAGGAAACATAAGCATCTGCCTTAACATAAAGTGTTCAAATGAAAACTTACAAAAGGTCTCTTTTTCTTTGTGATTTCTTTCTATTATTTATATAGAATAGTGTTATGGTTTGGATATGGTTTGAATGCCTCTCAAGGCCCAGGCTCCATGTACTAAAATTTGATACCTACTGTTAAATACTAAAGAAGATACAAACTTTATCTAATAATGCTAAGAGAGGAGGGCTTTTAGGGGATTAGAATGAAACAAAACAATTAGAGGTTGGAACCTCATGATTAAATCCTAGTGGCTTTCTCTCTCTCTCCCTTTTTCTCTCTCTGTCGGTCCTTTACTTTCAGGACTATAAATCAAAGTAAATCTCTTTCTTTTAAAGTAGGTAAACACCCTGGGCCTTTAATCCTAGCAGAGGCAGGAGAAGAATCTCTGTGAGTTCAAGGACAGCCTGGTTTACACAGAGTTCCAGGCCAGATGGGGCTACAGAGAGACCCTGACTCAAAAAGACACCCTCCTCCCCATCAAAAAAAGAAAATGCAATGTATACAATGCCTACAGAGACCAGAAGAGGGCATTGGATCCCCTGGAACTGGAGTTATGGATGGTTGGTAAGGTAAAAGATGGTTTCTTTCATCCCTTTATTTTTCCTTATGATAAGGAAAACTGGACTAATAAAACTGGCTTAAGTATGACATATCCATAAAACTCATGAAGGACTCTTATGAGTAACAGATAGCAACTGATCTTAATAGTTGCCCATTTAGTGGAATAACTGAATAGCACTGAAATTGTGGTCAGTGTCATCAAGAATTCTGAGCATGAATGGCTTCTCAAAAGGAAACGTTCTCCCAAAAAGAGCAAGGAGATGTCATCCCTGCCTTTCAGTTCTACAGAGATGTAAATCAGGATCTAGACAAGGTTAATACTAAACAGGAATCCTGTAGTTATGAAAGAACTGATGGAAAGTCAAACCTGAGTTTGCTTACAGTTATATTTGCAATTAAATTATGAACAAAAGCTTTAATAAAGGAAAGAAAACAATGCGCTGTTGAAATACTAGTCAGTGTCATTTAAAAATCTAAACATACCTTCTATGTGAATGCACATTAAGCCACCTTCTCAGACTATAAACTGACTATAAACTGCCCAAGTGCACGGACAACTCCTAAGCCTCCTCTGGGAAGTATTCCTCCTACCATGTGAGAACTCAGTGTCACCTCCTCTAAAAAGCAGAGGTAAGGGGGCCTCTCAGCCAGAGTCACAGCATGAACTAAAAGACCAACGGATCAAAGAAAACAGAAAAGGGAAGCAAGGTGGTCCACGGTCCACTGGGAGTGGAGAGGGAGGCAGAACTGGAGCACTGGACGCATGAGGTGTTCGGAAGGATAAAAAACATTTCTTAGGCTGACTGTGGATACAAAAAACAGTCAAAATCAGCACATCCAAAGAACTTATTCCAAGCTGCTCAACTAATTTGTTTCATGTTAATTCATCACTTCAATTTCTCTTCTCAGCAAACGATGAATTTCATAAAAACCCTGAGTCTGTGTATTGTCAATTTACCCCAACTTCACCCTGGCTGATTTACTGTGCATTTATAAAATCCTTTCAGATAAATGTCACATGCTCAACATACTAGAGAATGCAAAAGTAAAAACATGAATATTTCACCTTCTTTCACTTAAAAAAAAGACCACACAATGGAAAATATAAACAACATACTATCATCTCTCAGTAGGATATTAGCCTTGCTTTACAACAATTTTTATTGTGAAATATTAAGGTACTCACACATCTCAAGGTGACTGTTATCAAGAGTTGTACATGGCTGTGGAATAAAGAAGACCTCTTTCTTTATGTTAAGAAATTATCTTACTTTCTAAAATTTACTTTGATAGACCACTTCCACTACACACACACAAAAAAAACCACCCTTAACTGCTTAAATTCTGGACCAAAAAGTGAAAGCCTTAAGACTACTAAAGATGGGGCTGGGGAGAGGTTCGGGGGTAAAGATGCCTGGCATACAAGTGTGATAATCTGAGCTTAGATGCCCCTAGGACCTACATAAAGTCAGATACGACAGTGTTCACATGTGTAATCCCAATATACACTCCCATGATGAGATGAAAGGCATATAAATAAGAATCCCTGGAAGCCATCCAGTCTAGCTTAATCTTCAGAAGCTCACCCAACAGCCAGTCTAGCAAACAAGTTGTATCTGGAACAGAGTGGAAGGCAGGGACTAACACCCCAGATTGTCCTCTGACCACTATAGCACACTTTCATACACATGCACATGTGCAAACATGCATACACACTCACACAACACTTAAATCCTTATTAAAGTAACTTATCATGTAATAAATATTAAGTATCTGAAAACTCCAAAACTATGGTCACACATGACTCTAACGTACTCTCCTGAAAGAATGATATAAGGAAGTCTAATACCGACTTCTATAACCAATCAAGATAATAGGAAAAAGTAAAATAAACAAGGTAGAAAAGAGCCCAGAGCTAAGATGTAATATATGGCTTGCTGGACAGGGTGGCATATGTCTTTAATCACAGCACTCAGGAGTCAAAATCAGGCAGAACTCTGAGAGATGGAGGTCAGTTTTGTCTATACAGTGAGTTCCAGGCCAGCCAGGATTACAGTGAGACCCTAAATTAATTTTTTTTAAAGAATTTTTTTTTGAAGATGAAAAAGATCTGCTGTGGTTTGGATCTTAAATGTCTTCCTAAGGCTCATGAACTAAACACTTGGCCACCAACCTGTCACATTAGTGGGAAACAGTGAAACTTTTAGGAAGTAGGATCTGGGGGAAGGAGTTGTGGCATTCAGGCTAAGCTCCAGAAGATTATTTTAGGACCCCTGGGATTCTATCCATCTTCTGTCTATCTGTCTCTATCACTCTTTAGTTCTTAGTTGTAAGGTAAGTAGCTTCCTCCACCATGTAGTACCAACACAGACCCAAAGCAATCATCATGGCCAAGTGATCATCAACTGAAACTTCTGAAACTATGAGCCAAAATAAGCCTCTCCTTGAGTAGATTCATTTCAGGTATTTGTCCAAGTGACAGAAATAAAACTAATACAAAAGACTTTTTTGCATGGCTAATGAAAAAACAAAACAGATAAATGTGGGATAAGAATACAAAAATGGAAGAGAAGATAAAAGAAAAAAAATTAAAGAGTAAGGATAATTTTTCTTATTTGCTCAGGAAATCATTCACTAAAGGTATCATGAAGGGAGCATCATCTGAGCTCTCATGCTAAACAGCATGGCTTTTGCAGAGATGTACACTACATATTCACTGAATTCAGGGACCAGATACTAATTAGAGTTATATATAATGTCTTCCCATTTACGATGTTCTAACAAACTACTTAAGACTAGGCAACTTATAAGAATGAATTTTCTTACAGTTCTGAAGGCTGAGAAGTCTACATTAAGATGTCAGCAGATCTGGGGTCTGGTAAGGGCTACTATCCACTTCAAGATGGCACTATGTTATTGTATCTTCCAGAGAACAGTAATGGTGTATCCTCACAAGGCAGAAGACATAGGCAACACATGAAGTCTCTTTTCTAAGGACTTTAATTCCATTCATTAGGGAGGAGTCTTATGACCTAACCACTTCTTAAAGTTCCTTTCTCTTAGTAACATTATATAGGCTCCTAAATGTCAACATACAAGTGTTGGAAAGGACACATTCAAACAATAAAAGCATATGGAAAAATAGGAAAAAAATGAATAAAGAAAACAACAAAATATGTTACTGATATATATATATATATATATATATATATATATATATATATATGTGTGTGTGTTTCCAATGTGACACAAACACATAACAGTGGCTTTATCAAAAGAGTCCAAGAAGTGGCAGTGACACACTAAAAGAGAGAAATGATCAAGAAGGAGGAAACAAGAGCTCCAGAAAACAGGTCATACAACTGAAGAAAAACATGAAAGTGATTCCTGGGATCAAAGTGAAGAGAAACTCCAAGACACCTGCTATGCAGCATGTGAAAATCTGTATTAGGGCAAAACAGAAAGTTCTGAGAGAAAACTTCAAGACCCCCCAAGCACAAGATGCACTGAGAGTGATGTAAATGAAGGCAGTAAATCTGAGGTTTGGGGAATAAATTTGTAATAAATCCATTTAAAAACTTGACAGTTTTACTTTTGTGTCTTACAATGTAAATGTAGCCCAGGCTGACCTCCAACACATGCTCCTACTTCATCCTCATGAATGCTAGAATTACAGGCATGCACCACCATGCCTAGGCTGGTGATTATTTCTAATCAAGATTTTTTTTTAATGTGTACGAATGTTATGCCTGCAAGTATGTAAGTCCATCTGTGTCACGCAATGTCCATGGAGATCAGAAAAGAATGACAGATTCCTCTGAAATGGAGTTAGGGACAGTTGTCAGCTGCCACGTGGGTACTGGGAATTGAACCAGGATCCTCTGAAAGGACAGTGAGTGCTTTTAACGGCTGAGCCATCTCTCCAGCCCCATAACCAAGAATTTTTAACAGGAGAATAAATCTTAAAAGAATAAATTTAACTATGTCCTGCCTACAGAGCCCTATACAATTCAGCACCCACCACTCTCCTTTTGCCAACAGATTATTAATCTACTTGTCAAGCGGCTCTTTTCAAACTGTCCTCTCTTCTGTTCCTAGACAACCAACAACAAATGTACCCCCAATTCAGCACTGTATTCAGCTATTCTCTCTGCATGGTGCTCTCTAGCTCTAGTTAACCAAAGACAATTAGTCTTACTTCTCACGGGGCTTTGGGTAAATGCCACCTTCTCAATGGGGACAGCGCAGCCACTCGTGTGTGTGTGTGTGCATGTGTGTGCGCGCGTATGTGTGTGTGCGCGCGTATGTGTGTGTGCGCGTGTGCGTGTGTGTGCGCGCGTGTGCATATGTTCGTATGTGTGTATGTGTGTGTATGTGTGCATGCACACAAGCAGCTATTACGCATGTGAACATACATGCCACAGTACAAGAGTGGAAGTCGGATGACAACTTGCAGGAGTCAGTTCTCTCCTTGCATCATGTGGATCCCAGGGATCAACTCAGGTCATCAAGCATGATAGCAAAAGCCTTTACCCACTGAACCGGCTCACCAGCCGGCAGTTCCATTTTAAACTGTCAGTTGTACCTTACTTCCCCATTCTTCCTACATCCCATCTCTCATTACTTTTTTTTTTTTTTTTTTTTGGCAGTAGCCCTTAGCTCCTCACATACTTTAGGTTCATTATCTGTTGCCAGTACCTTCTAGAAGTAAGTTCCATATGGATGGCACAGAGTAAGAAATAGAAAATATTTACTGGATTAATAAATAAGAATGGGAAAGTAATCATAATACTATAAATAGCTCTGGTCTCACCCGTGGCTAGCTCATACAAACCATAACAGTACCCATCCCACAAAATGATGATATAGATATTACAGGAGAACAAGCGAGCTTTACTGCACATACCTATAGGTAAAAATCTAAATACCTATGTTCCACAATGAGAAATCAATGGGTAACAAGGAAAAATTGGAAATGAAAAAGCAGCAATGCAAACATTTTATTTAGATGGTTGAAAACCATCAAAGGAATCAACTAATGGCTGAAAGTGATTACTTGTAGAGAACAAGAATTTGGGTGAGTAGTTTTCAGAACTAATTAACACATGAAATTATATACAAACGTCATTCATAAAAAATAACAGGTAAAAGTAAGAAAAAAACATATAGACAGGTACCATCTTGGGAACTAGTCATCATCCATATAACAGATCCAGAATTAATATACAGATTAATTAAATGTCAGGGTAAAACTGCCCAATAATAAAACCATATGATAAAGCTTTTCACAGTGAGGGAGCAGCCAATTAGCTTATACAAAAAAGCTACTCATCACTAACCAAAGAAATGAAAATTAAAACTAGAGTGGGATGTTTTGATCTGCTTCCTAGCTTTTTACAATGCTAAAGATGGAATCCAGAGCCTCACACACTCTCTTTCACTGAACTAACCCCATCCCATCTTAGAGGTATTCTTAAGGATCAGACATTTCAGTCTGACATTAACTACCAACTGGAGAAGCAATGAATGTATGAAATAACCACTTCACATTGGAATTGTAAGCTGGTGCAGCTACTCTGAAAAATACTGACCTTAACTAGCAAAGTTGAAGAAGGATTTAGCCAGTGATTCAGCACTTCTGCTCCTAGTTATGTTTCCTACATAACTCATGCCATATGTACCAAACTAATACATAGTAATTTTTAGCATAATACTACTTTTACAACCAAAACAACTTGCGAATACATCAAATTTTCATCTACAGAAGACTGAACATTTTGCATGTTATTCATTAAATGGAGCATCTTGATAGTAGTTAAAAATAAATAAACTATGCAGCACAAGGAAAAGTCACCAGAAATGAAAATGCTAAAAGTTTCTAGTAAACCTCAAAGTAGGTGGCAAACAATGAAGTCATGGGAATATGTAGAAAAGAACACTGCTACCAAGAGAAATCTGTAGGAAATGAGTGAGAAGTCAAGTCTCCGGAGGCCCTTCCAGAGGGCAGTGGACACACAGGAGTGAATACGCAGGACTCCTACTTTTGTCAATAATGCTGAGGCAGGTATTACACTCATTTTACAGATAAGAGACCCCAAAGGCTAAGAGAAGGAAACACTTCAAGGTTATTCTCAATGTCCTCACTGGCTCAGGGAAGTTCACTGAGTCAGAAACTTAGGGACCAAAGATACAGGGGATGACAATATTATAGATATTAAACATAATTATACACAAAAATACAGAATGAAGACATCAACTATAAGAGTTGGGATGGACAATTTCTTTTCTCTGAATCTGTGCCAAGATTTCTATATCTACTTAATCACCCGCTAAGCAGGGGAACAAATAATTGCTTACCTGTGACCAGGGTGATAAATAGCAGTATTTATTCCATGAGGATAACGACCACGAAAACTGAAACTGTGACTCTCCTGGTAGCTCTGATTTGTCCCAACACTCATTTTAAGAAACAACAAAAGAAATAACAATAAACCACAATGGTGTAACTGAATATTGAATATATCTATAATGCAAAGTCAGACAACATCAAATATTGTTGAGGATGTAAAACAACCAAAACTCTGACATATTATAGTGGGAATGTGATTCCCACAATCACACTGTAAAACATCTAGTAGTTTCTCATGAAAGCAAACTGTATCTACCCTATTGTCCGGTAATCCCATTTAAAGAGAAGGACCCAGGAAGAAAGAAAATGTTCATCTATAAAGACTTATGCAAGAATGGCCACAGTAGGTCCAAAGGCCAAGAATGTCCAGTTTGTCCCAGCTCCAAATGGAAACTTAAAAGTCTATCAACAGAGGAATGAATAAACAAACCATGCAACTGTTACATATCTATATGTAAATATACCATATAATTCCTTAAATACTAATCACTGGTAAAAGTGAATAAAGTAATAATGTGAAAAAATATTGATGAATTCAAATTATGCTAAATAAATTAAGACTTAGAATGAAGATTGTATACGATTCCATTAATGTCAACTATTTCAGCAAGCAAAACTAATTTATGACTTTAAAAAATAAAACAGCTTTTCCAGTGGGGTCTAGTCAGCCTATCTTGTATTGCGGAAGTGTGGGTACATTAACTTGACTTGATAGGCCTTAACATACATGAGAGAATGCATGAAATTCAATGTAGGGGGGCTGCTATGGAGGGTGCAGATGTGGGAGGGGGTATAAAGATAAAGATGTTTTGTATGAAATGCACAAAAATTCAATTTAAAATATACATTAAAAACTAATTTTAAAAAACAAACTTTAAAAATGGTAGCTCTTCCAGGTAGATGTGGAAGAGAAGGATGAGGGAACTTTCTAGCATGATAGTAATGTTCTGTATCTTCTCAGAGGTCTGAATTATACAAAAGTATCCATCTGTAAAAATTAAGATTTCTGCATTTCATTGTACATAAATTTTATCACAAACAAAAAGAAATTATGAACAAATAAAGAACTCAATAATTTGTATTCTGATGTCTCTAACTTACTCTGCAATACAAAATAGGATTAATTAATAGCTGGACAGAGAGGTGAATAAATGGACTAAGATATAGCACAGAAAGTAGAGTGAAATCCTAATCACAGAATGCAAACAGAAGTACATGAGTGTTCACTCTTATAAATCTTTCATTTTCTAATATATTTACAATTTTTCATAATGTACTTCTAAAAGTATTAATATCTAACACCAAATCAGAAAAATAAACATTCTATCAAATATGACTTCAACTACATTTTTACCTAACAAGGTAACTTCTAAGTTCTCCTCGGTAATTGATGACCACGAGTTCTGCAGACCATTGTGCACTTGCTTTGTATTCTAAAAATATCAACCCAGCGATGGAATAGCTCAAATCACCAGCAAAGTTAGAGGCCTGTAAAGAAGGAAGAGATTACATTACTAAAGTGATACTAGGTAAACCATCACATGCACAACTGGAGAAAATCCAGTGCTGGTTTTAATAACCACACCTAGGTCATGCCTCTTAACCAGTTTGTAACCACAGCAGCCTCTATGAATGAGATGCTCAGCTAGACAAATACATTATTCAAATTAACTATAAAATAAATAAAGTAATAACACCATCCAGCCTAAATGAACTGTAACAAGCCTCTTTCCATATATAAGCTTTCAAATATTAATTTCTACTGCAAAAACCTATGCTAAAAAAAGACATCAGGAAATTTCCATTTGCCTAATCAGCAACTTAAAGGGAAGGATACTTAAAAACACTCACTCAATGTCGACCTGTTTTCCATCAACTAAATATCTGGCTATACTGATAAATATTTGAAATCTGAGCTCCTTCAGAAGCATAATAATATCATCATCCTAGAATATGATCAGAATATTCCATTACAACATATTCCATCTTGGTATAAAGATTAAGGGACTGGAGAGATAGCTCAAAATTAAGAGCACTGGCTGCTCTTGAAGAGGACCCAGGTTTGGTTCACCAGCACCCACATAGGAGCTAATAACCATCCGGTCCATTCCAGTTCCAGGTGATCCAACACCCTCTTCTGACCTCCATAAGCACTGCACAACATGGATGCACTTATGTGCATGCAGTCAATACCCACAAACACATAAAATAAAAATAAAAAAAATTTTTAAAGATGAAGGCAACTAAGAACCAGCAGACACAGGAAGTTTTCTATTCTTCCCTCATCTGCTTAAATATATGGCATATATATTCAAGCATATGATGAAATTAAGCATATATGATGAAAATGCCCTTGTGCACCATGAAGAGGAAAGTAAGAATTATATCAGAACAAATCTGAAAACCTTATTAAAGATCCATTAAGACCCTTCATTTATTTCCAAGTCACTTTCCCACATTTCCACCACTAGAAGGCCAAACTCCCTTTATCTTGTCTATTCACTTCTCCATATTTTATAACCCTCTATTAAAATAGCACATAAGCTCCTGACTCAAACGGTTTCCTTTAAGTTTTTGGTTTTCTGTAAAACTCCATGCATGCAAAAATATTATAAATAAATATTACATGCCTTTTCTCTTGCTAATCTGTCTCTTGTCAAGTTTACTTTGTAGGCCCACAGAAACTAAATTTAAGAATGTAGAGGAAAAATTTTTCTCCCCAATATGACAAACAGCTTCTCATGATCTAGAACTATTCAATGAATATTCAATATAGGCCTAGTCCAAACCAAGATATTCTACAGATATAAAAATATAAAAGTACAGGCCAAATCTCAGACTTAGTACCAAAGAAAGTGTAAAATCTCTCTCAACATTTCATAAAGATTCTATGTTGAGGTGATCATATTTTAAATATATGGAATAAATAAAATTTAGTTTTAAGTAAATTTCACATGTTCCTTATTACAGCTACTTGAAAGTTTAAAATTACACTTGACCACATAGATAACTCTCATTATGGTTCTATGTGACAGTACTAGCCTATGAAAGTCACTTGAACCTTTATTTGATTTTTTGAAACTTATACAATATAAGATCATTGTACTTTTTCCAGTTTTCCACTGTTTCCGCATTGAGATTCATTCTCTGTGTCATCAACCTTCAACACTAACTTCTTAGAACAAGCTGAAAAATCTGCAAACAGTATTCATCCCAAAATCCCACTCATATCAATTAAACAGAATCTCTGTGCACTAAGCCTGGGCAACCTACAAAATCTGTTGGATTTATGCTTTACTTTTTTCTTTATGAAGCTCCTAGGTGATTCTATAACAGACACTTAGACACTGCTTTGCTAAGCACTGACTCCTCACTTAGGACCACAAAGTAACTAAAGCCAAAGGGAAAATCTAGGCTCACTCTCTGCCTTCATTTTTTCTCTCTCTTTACTTTGGTCAGATTTCTGTTATCATTCAAGCAGAGTCTGTCTAAAGGCTGGTGATACCTAACCACAGACCCTCTTAAAGGATAAAGCACAAAGAGTAATGGAGGAACTGGGTGTGGGGGCACACACATTAAATCCCAACACTTGGGAGGCAGAAGCAAGCCAATCTCCGAGTTCAAAGCTAGACTGGTCTATAAGCAAGTTCTAGGCTGATGAGGGATATATAGGGAGACCCTGTCTCAAGGAAAAAAAAAGGGGGGGAAGGGGTTAACCGAGGTAGCTTATTATATGAATGTCAGAACTTATAAATGTCCTGTTCTATATTCCCAAAAGACTGAAAAGTCTCCAGTTATGGGCTGGGTATGTAGTTCAATGATAGAATATTTACTTAGCATATAATAAGATTCTGGGTTCTATCATTAGCAGAAAAATGAAAAACAAAAAAGTCAATAGACACTGGCCTAAACCTGTAATAAACTGGATTTCAGGAAGAGCAAAGCCCTGAGAGACCACTCCATGATGACATCGCCCCAGAACCAGGACTAAACTTAGGACCAAACAAAACATGGGTGGATCAAGTGCACTCACTTACATAGAGCTCTCACCTAGTGCCCAATTCTTCCTTCATTTAAACATAAAACTCAAGTCCGCACCCTAAACAGGGGCTCAAATGTTTGCTTTCAGTCCTCCCAAAATAGGTACTTTGATTCAAATTCTGTCCTAAGTTTTTATAATTATTTAGATTTGGCCTTTTAGTTTTCACTTGCTATGTTTTTCCTCCCCAACCTACTTTTGAGTAGGGTGAACATTAAATGAAACTACATATCAAAATCATGACTAAAGAAGTACACTAATACATGTTATTCATAACACTGCTTTTTTCTCTACTCTTTCTTTTCATTCCTACCCTTTTCTAAGGTAACAAAGCCCAACTCCTCTAGAAGTGGTTTCTGATCCAGTAGTGCATTGATTTCATCCTTCACTGTAACCTAACACCATTGCATACCACGATATAAGAAAAACTGAGATATGCTAAACCTAATTACAAGAACAAGAGAAGGGATGGGTAGTAGAGAGATAAGGGAAATTAATCAGTTAACAGGTGTGGGGGAAACCAACGCACAGTTCACGTTGAACCATGACTCAAATCCCCCAGGCCCACCGTCCATATTGCTTCACGGTCCACTCCAGTCAATGAAATCCACAGCGATGATTTACTTCCCCTTAGGGGCAGTCTTCCTATGCTAAGCTTTCCCTACTTTGTGTTATCTCACCCCTCCTCCCTATAGTAATACACGTTCAATGCAAACAATGCTTTCCTCTAGTGCCTTCCTAAGTACAAAAAGAATCTTAACTCTAGATCCCAAAGACATTTTCCAGCTGGTACCTAGGGCCTTGCACCTGAAAGTCATCAGAATTAGTCCTAGAACCTGGTCATTTGGTTTTCTGGCTAATCTCTATAATGGTTCAATATTTTATTGAACCATTATATTTGAACCTTTTATTTCAGACATCCCTTGGTCTCAAGAATTTGAATTTAATAATATCTATCTAGTTCATACTACCAGGTGGTTTACACCTATACAATATATTACCAAATACAAAAGTTACGTAACTGTAATTCTCTGACTAAATGTTAAGTATTTTAAGCTCACAGCTCATTGTTCTTATTTACACTTGTATTCGCTCTCTTCACACTTATATATGGCAACATTATATAGAGAAGACAAAAAAATACACACACACACATTGTCATGTTGGTTGTCATCATCATCATCATCATCATGAGGTGTATACATACCGGAGAAATGACAAAGAGTTCACTTCCCATGAGATCAAACACCCTTACAGTTCCTGTGCTCTCAGCATAGGCTAACAGTGTGCAGTCATGACTCCAAGCTACCCGTCTCCACTGGGGTTTGGGGTCTTTTGAAACTGAAACAAAAAGAAAAGAGGTGCTATTAACAATATGCTATAAAGATAGCTAAAACTTTAGCAATTACAATGAAATTAAGTATTCAACATGTACCTCATCTCGTAAGGACCTCTAATGCTTCAGTAAACAGAGCAGTTCCCAGAAACCCATTTCAGGTAAAATACAACCATTACAAACTCTGACTCATTTACATTATAAGCAAAGCAGCTTACCACTACCAGAGGTCTGATGAATGTTGAGTATACCCTAGACTAGCAAAGGATCAGGAATAATTTACCTCAAAATATCTATGAAATTGATAACAAAAGTCAGAGCCCAGGTCCTTAAACTATGACTTGCCATATAAGGTAAAAAATAAATGTGGGAATCAAGAAAACACTGACAATGGTAAACGGTCCTGGAATACACAATGACCAAAAATTACTCCAAAATCAAATGAATAAATCTGAGGTCTTTCTGGCAGCACTCACCCACGCTGCATTGACCATTTTCACTGCAACCTTCATTATGAGCACGTAACATGTACACGTGGCCCTGTGAAGACCATCACATCTCACAACACCAAGGAATGCTGCCTGAAACACCTCAGATTCTAAACTAGTCTATGTGATGAACTGCAGTGCTTTTACTATATATACAAAATTTACCATCAACCCTTAGTATGTATCAAATATTTGGACTGTACTATATTAAGATGTTTGATTTAAAAATTATTATTTACGTTATGAACTTGAGTCTCAGATAAAAATTTAAAAAAGAATTTTGGTTTGGGATTAGATTCCATGGGGTTTCTAAAATGGCCTTAAACAACACTTCTGCCATTTGTACCATATACTTATATGAAGCACATTCTCAAGCAGTGATGATTATATCAAAATATCTATCAACTCTGAAAACATTGACAATGCTGTGTCCTGAAGTATCACACAAGGACATCTGCCTCAGTAGAAAACCTGTCTCCTCTTTAATGAATGGTAGACTTAAATGTAAACCAAAGAAGTGTTCCAAAATAAACTTCTTAATGATTCATTATCAGTAAATGTTTTATTTGTAGACAAATTTTATATACCTATATTCCTGGAATCACATGAAAATTTCTCAGGCAAACAGTCAAAAGTAGCAAAAGTTTAAGAACGCCTAGCCTACAGAATAGGTAGAGAACAATTCTATTCCACTGAGTTCAGGCCCTCTAAACCCCAAACATAAAAAGTCCAATTGAGATCTTTTAAATTTATCCAATATATATTCCAAGAAGGTACAAACTAAGAAAAGAAAGAGGAATATATATATATAACATATATATAATATGTGTGCATGTGTGTGTGTGCAGGTGAATCAAGAACTGTTCCAAGTCACACATTTACAATTCTGATAATGGTTATCTTAATAATTCTAATAAAACCACAGCAGTTGCTCAAAAAATTAAAAATAAAACTATCATGTGACTGGTTACATATCCAAAGGAAATGAGATGAGCAAGTCTAAAAGGCATCTGTGTTCCTGTGTTTATTACATTATTTACAACAGCCAAGAAAGGTGTTTATCAACTGATAATGAACAAAATCTGATACATATATTCGCATAATGCAATACTCTTTACCCATAAAAAAGAATGAAATTCCATCATTTGCATCAGCATGGATGAACTAGAGATCTCTATGTTAAGTGAAGTAAGGCAGGCACACAAAGACAAGCATTATATGATCTCACTCATATGCAGAATCTAAAAATGTTGATTTCATAGAAATTAAGAGCACACGTTGCATAAGAGAGGGGTAGAAAGACTGTAAGAGCCAGGGTTGGTGCATTAACGTAAGGAAACAGTCCTCCATCCTTCTGAGAACTTGCTCATATGAAGTTAACAGC
The DNA here is from genome assembly GCA_035773235.1 of Eospalax fontanierii. Taxonomy (NCBI): domain Eukaryota; kingdom Metazoa; phylum Chordata; class Mammalia; order Rodentia; family Spalacidae; genus Eospalax; species Eospalax fontanierii. Next base: position 46,871,761 of record CM069529.1, on the reverse strand, counting down.
AATGGTGTCAGCATGCATAAGTCCTATGCAGACTCAATGAGACAAAAACCCAGCCTAAAACTGGGGAAATGAACAGGAGGCCACAATCTTAGGTGAATAACTATTGACAGCTGATTATTGCTAGATGAGAGAAAGCTGACCTTCTTTAAGGGAATGATGCTAGATTGACTGACCAGGGTTCAGTGGATGAATTTGCACCAAGGGACATCTTGATACAAAAGCTTGATTCAATAGGCCTTAACATATATGACCAAATGCATGAAATTCAATAATGGGGGAGGGGGGGACAATGGAAGGGTACAGATAGAGAAAGTGGTCTAAGTATGATTAAGATTTACCGTACGAAATGTACATTTCATGCATATACATTTTTTTTTTAATGAGAGTACATCAGTGGTTACCAGAAGCTAGAGAGAATAGCAGACAGGAAGAGATGAGAACAGGTTGATCGATGGGTACCAAGGTACAGAAAACAGTCCTCTGATTCTTTACTACTATCAGCCAGGTTTCATCACCTCTTTCTTAGACTCTTACAAGAGCCTTGTAATTAGTCTTCCCCTTTCAGTCTCTTCTCTTCCTTCCAGAATATAATTCAAAGACATTTTCAAAAAGGAAGGAGAACAGATCACATCCTCCTGTTGCCTTGAAATCTCTGATGATTCTACATTCCCAAAAATGTGAAGTGCAGACTTCTCAATACACATGAACGATCCTTCACAGAGCTCAAGCTTAGCTTTCTAGCTTTTACTCCCAACACCTACCTCACTACTACCTGGCAAATAAGTACATCTGTACCTTCCAGATACTTCGCTGCCTCTCCTGGACAGTTCCTCACCAACAGTACTCCTCATTCCAAGACACTCAGTGTCTATCTTCCAAGATGGACAGTTCTTTTCTATGTGCCTCAAACACATAGCATGTTGCTTACATAACTTATCACTCACAAGTCTCAGAGGTTCTAAAACCCATATAACATGTCAAAATTGTCGCCCCAGGTCTTAAAACACAAAGTATTGTTCTATTCTTTGAGAGAAGCCTAAGTTTCCCTGGAAATCCATACCAATGGGGGAGGAAGGTAATGGAAATGTTTATCATCCCTCAAGAACACCAATCAAATGTGAGTTACATAACTGAGGTCTTCCCTCTGCCTAAAAAAGGTATGGTTCAGAATTCACAATTTCCTTGTCCTTTGAAAACTATATTCTAAATATGAGGAAATTACAGCAGAAATGACTGAGTTTCTCCTTTTTGTGTATTTGTCAATGCATTAAAAGTATACAAAACACCTAAAAAGAGTCCTCAAACAACAGATCTGACAGATTTTACTGAAAGCTAACAAGATACCACATAAACTCTGCAAACATCATTTCTTAATGGGAATAAAATGAAAAGAAAATCCATTCCCTGTATTCAGGCAGTGACGATAAAACATCAAACTTGGAAGAGACAGATACAAAATGATAAATGATACAAAGATGAATACAGATGCTCAAAAAAAACCATAAGAGAAAACGTCTACCCTGGAAAATACTGATGTGCTAAGGAAACACTGCAGTTAGCCATTATAATTGCTTTATCTGTGATAACAGAATTTTCTTATTTCATTTTGATGGGATAAACACTGATGCAATACATTCTGTTTCAGATGAAATAAGTTCCATCTGAAAGGGATTTGGTTTAACTATTACCTCTGGTTATAAACAGTAACTCCAGAAAGCTCAGCATGTATTTTGACACAGAAAAACATATCTTTCATTATAAAAGAATACTTTACACAAAATGTGAAAATACCTCATCACTGGATTTTTCCAGCCACCTTTCTAGTTTGTGAAAGGAATGAACAGTATAGACCAATACAAAACAAATGTCAACAGACTGGACAACAAAATTTCTGAAGAATATTCAAGAACACTGATGCTAAAAATTCACTGAAACTCAACAACTGACACTGTTTACACCAATCAGCTTCTGAACTAACTGCAGCCCCTGTGGGGTCACAAGTCCTTCGCTACCTTGGAGACTGTTCTCTCTTTCCATGAACCCTTTGGCTGACTTGTCATCTTCCAAGTCTCACTTCAAATCTAGCATCTCTGGGAGGCAATCTGTGGTTCCTCTCAGTGGCCTCTGAGCCCATCCACTGTTCCATCTCCCCACACCTCTTTTCCCAAATGAGAATTACATATCTTTATCTGTTTTTTTTATCTGCATTATTTATCAGTGTATAAATTCCAAAATGTCAGGAGCTATGTCCATATTGTCTTTAACTTTCCTCTTTCCTTTCTTAGTTTGTACCATCTTGGACTATATATTGGATGCATTTAAATGATTTCAGTTGGACTTTTGCTGTTCTGGATTTAGAGCAGCTGAGCTCAGTGGATATGAATTACTTTCTACCAGTTCTAATAGTACATAAAGGACATTCCAATGCTAAATTTCCATCAGTGCCCATTATATACATCTGAAATGGAAATAGCAAGAATTTTTAAATACGGAAGCCCAGAGAGATCAATGAAGCCTCAGGTTCTTCAGCTGCTAAATTAAGAGATCAAGGCACACACAATCTCTCACATATCACTTGACTTCCAAGTCATGAATCAGAGATCAAGAGCAATTAGTGGGAACAGAAAGACATAAAAGCTAAATACCTAAATGACTAAAATCATATGATTTCTGGAAGATACATAAGAAAACAATTTACAATCTACCTACAAAAGGTCTAAACATAAGAACTTCTCAATTTATGAGAAAAAAGTGACAAGCATGTTACAAAGAAAGAGAGGAAGAAAAATGGAAAGGGAGAGGAAAAGAAGAAGGGAGGGACTGAGGGAGACAGGATAGTCTTTATAGAAAGAGATGCAAACAAATTTAAAATGTGTAATTGGGTAAAAATGTTTGCAATAGACATGATAAAGGTTTAACATCCATGCTACATAAAGACACTACCAAATAATAAGAAAAAGCCAAGTAATCTGAAAGTTATATAGGGAAAAGGATCTAATAATTTGCTAAAGTAAAAATAAAAATCTCCACTGAATATATGTCCTAATAATTAAAGATATGCAAATTAAAATAAGATGCTTTTTTCCTTTACTGTCAACATGATGAATATCAAGTTACAAAGTAGCTAGGGGTCTTAGTTACTTTCTCTTACTGAGATAAAAATACTGACCAAAACCAACTTGGGAAGGAAAGGGTTTATTTCACCTTCTGCTTACAGTTCATCACGAGGGGAACCAGGGCAGAACCTCAGGAAAGGAACTGAAGAATAGACCATGGAAGTAAGCTGCTCCCTAACTCCCTGAGCCTGTGCTCAGCGTGCTTTCTAATACAACCTAAGACCACCTGCTCAGGGGAAGCAACACCCACAGTGGGCTGGGCCCTCCTATATTGCTGGGGATAAGGATGGAACTTAAATTTGCATTGTAAGTCTGATAAATGTATAATGAGGGCTCCCACTTGATATCCTGCAACTTGAGCTCTCTTCCAGGACACACTTAGAAACCTTTAGAGGGCTGATATGTATTTGGAGATAGTTAATTTTACTACGAGTTCATTCTTTTCCTCCATCACTTTATCCAGTGATGCTAAAGTAACCATCCAACATCATTATTTTCCTTATTTTCCCACAAATTGTCAAATGTTTTCTATAGAGTCAAATTCCTTCTCACAAGAAGTGAATAGAAGACTCAAATGCATTTATCTTCATAGTTTCTTTAAATAGTTCGCACCACGGACTTTCAGTGCTACCAGGGGTATCTTTAGGAACTGTAGGTTTCCTTCAATTGGAGAGCCTGCTCTAGATACTACCAAGTCCATTAAAGAAATTCATCCTTCCAATTCTCTTTCTCTAGAACCACTCCTGGAAGCTATCCCAGCACAACAGGTAATTTCTCATATTTAAAACACAATACCAATAACTACACAATAGCCTAGAACCAAATTCTTCAAGTTATATATGGAACATTCACTAATACAGACCACATACTAGGCCATAACTCAAGTCTTAATGAATCAAAACATTAAAAATCAGACTGCATATATTCTCTGACAAGGGAATTAAGTTATATGATAAAGGAACAGATGCTAATATTTGAATGGGCGTAAATGCTTTTATAAGAGTTTAATGTTAATTATCTAAACTTCCATCTTCAATCTTACAAAATAAGAACTTAAACACAGCAAAAGTCAAGGAAAATAATAAAAAAGAAATCAATAACAACCAAAGATTTGTTACTGGATAATAGTAATAAACTAATAAAACAGGAAGATTTAACTTCTAAATAGCAGAAACAGAAGAGATCCGACAGTAAAATTAACAGACTATTATAACTAACTTTAAGCCTATAATTTTATAATTCAAAGGAAAATTTCACACAAAAGTCAAAATTTGAAAGTTTTATTGTTTTTTATATTTTATTTAATTTTTAATTTTAAAAAATTAATGTGTATGAATATATTGTCTACATGTGTGTAAGTGCACACATATTATGCAATGCCTGTGGAGGTCAGAAGTGGGCGTCAGATCCCCTGAAACTAGAGTTAGGGAACAGTTGTTAGCTGTCATGTGGAAGTTGAGAATAGAACCCGGGTCCTCTGCAAGAGTAGTCAATGCTCTTAACTGCTGAGCTATCTTTCCAGTCCTATGGATCTGTTGTTAAAATTGAATTAACTAAAGCCTGCTTACAAAGAAAACTTCAATTTTCTGTCATGAACTACATAAAACATTTAAGGAAGAAAAAAGTTGAATTCTACACAGTGTCTTTCAGAAAATGAAAAGGGAGGGAGCACTGGCCACTCCTATTTTGAGGTCAGCAAGACCCTATAAAATCAGAAAGACATTAAAGCAATTTACATGCCCTCATAAATACAAGTGTAGTATTTTGATATCTATGTCTGCATAAAGACCTAATAACAGCTTTGCTTTTATGGACTCAAATACAATACAGAGTTGCTTGCTACTCAAAGATAAAAATTTTATAGGAACCATCAAGATTACATGGATGGTTTGAAGGCCTGTTTCCAAACACCAAAGGTGTTATCTAATATAAAAAAGTAAAAAAGGAAACTTTGGGAAGTTCCTCTTAAACATCAGCCAAAAGAGAGAGAGAGAGAGGTCATAGCCATCTAAGAAAGCAAAGTACATGGTAATTTATTTCTGTAGAACATATTCTGTAACAAGTATTACAGAAAACTTCTGGGAAAATAAATAAAATATTAGTAATATTTATCTCTTCATTGTGTGCTCATTTTTATTTCTATTTCTCATTCTTAGTTGCTGTTAAAAATGTGTATTATATTTTCAATATGGAAAACTGTTTTCTCTAAAAATAAATAAAAGGAGAAAATAATTGTCCTACAATCTGAAGCACATTTTGAAAATGGAATATTACATCTCAAAGACTGGGCATTTTACATAGTTCATGTTTCCCAGTATTTGTGTTAAGACACACATTTAAAAATCATGTTTGCATAGCATCAAAGGCAACCAACAGGTTGTCATGGTGTTCACTCCGCCCCTGGAAGGCTGATGGGCTCTCTCAGCATTCCTACAGTAGACAAGGAAACTCTGTCTCAAAATCAGAAACACAAGAAAAACCTGTTAAACCAGAATATCTCTTTAAGGGTCTAATTCCATGTACTATTTCTTAGGTCATAATTTCAGACAGAAAAAGCCTGAATTACCATAAATGGCCTGGCAGACAGAGTCAAAACAAGTTGCAATCCACATTTCAAAGATTCTCAAATGGCCTATCTTTTATAAAACAATAATTGAAAAATATTAAAGTAGAACCAAATAGCTCCTATTTCAGTTTGCAGACTCTGCAATATGTAGTTTCAAAAATGCATTAACAACAATCTGGCTCCCTTTCTCCAGGCCCACACATGAAATATCATTTGGCATATGGGAGTTATTCCCATAAAGATGAGTCAGATAATAAGCAAATGATCATTACCTCACATTATATGAAATGGAAAAAAGCCATTAATGCAGCATTAAGGTCATAAATTCACACATTCAGAAGCCAACAAAATAAAGCATCATTTCTCAACACATTATCCCATCTATGCTGCCACATTAACTGTACGCACTAAAGCTTCTAACAAATATAATTTGGATGAAATACCGAACAGTTACACTTGCCATTTTCATGTTAACTTGCAGCTTTTCAGTTACTTACTGGCTAAGAGCAGGTGACTAATGCCAAAGCTCAAAACGAAACACACCCTCCACATCCACACCCATATATCTGAATCACTCTAACACTCTGAGCATGCACCTAAGAGCCTATCTCACTCCCCAAGCCTTCACCCAGCAAAAACACTGCACTGGCAAACATGCAGTTGAATAGTCCACATTCTTCTTCTGGAGATTTCTTGATCATTATACACCCTTTAAGTCTGATCTGACCCAATCCACTAACTACAGCTTGAGACTACAGAAAGCAAATTCAGAATATGCCAGAGCTCCAACTTTTAGACAGCCACATTTAAACACTATCTTCTTATACTATCTTCAAAAAGATAATCCACAAAAGGGTTTCTGATCAATACATACAGTCTAATTCATGGGGTGCACACACACAGTACAGAACAGGAACACAAAGCATGGCTAACATGACAATCACTCAAAAATGTGCAAAATTTAAGGTGAAAAGACATTCTGTATGAAATATACAAATTCAATTAAAAATTTAGAAAAAAAGCACAAAAATAAATATATATACTCTCACAAATTTCTATAATTAAACAATAGACAAACATATACTCATTCATGAAAATCTCTTCAGTAGTTGCCAAGAGCTATTACCAACTTAAGAGTCAAAACTCCACGTGCCTACCATATATCAGGAACTGCACTGAGCATGAGGAATCTTTTTAAAAGTTGAGTAAAAGAGGAATCCTCCCTTCAAGGAATTCAATCTTGAAAACTGGGCTATCTTTTTACTCTACTGATCACTTGTGTAATAAGAATTAGACATGACTAGACACTTAATACATTTTTTATATTAATCTACTTAGAAAACTTCATTTCTTTTATTCAGTTTGCTTTGTAACCTGGAATTTTTTCCTTTTTCTTTAGTTCAAAATTATCTCAAAATAATTCCATCATACTATAATTCAATATGTAAATTGTATTGTTGCACATAAAGTATGCTTTTTATATATTTTTTAAAGAGTTTACAATCTGTTGTGATTTGAGGGTGAACTTTCATCACAGGATTATGTATTTGAACATGAGTCCCCAAGTGGTGGTGCTATTTGGGAAGTTGTAGAAATTTAGAAAGTGGGGCATAGATAAGGGAAGTAGTCCGCTAGCAGGTAGACCTTGAGGTTTTAGAGCACCATCCCGCTCCCTGCCTCCTCGGTGTCTCCTGCCTCCCCATGCTCCCAGCCTCCCTGTACTTCCTGCCTCCCCTGTGCTTTCTGACTCCCATCTCCCCAATGCTTCCAGTCTCCTGAGAGCTACAGACAATTCAGAGAATGTAACCAGCTTCGAGTGCTCCCTCCTCCACTGAATACCTGCTGCCATGCCTCTCTAGTCCTGGTGGACTATAATACCAGCCAGAATCAATTACTTCATCCTGGGCAGGTATTCTATCACAGCAATGAGAAAAGTAATACACCGTCTAATTGGGAATCAGAAAACTGAATGATTACAAAAGGAAAATAGGTAAGGGCTAGTGTTGAGACACAGTCACAAACAAGAACCAGAGAAACCTGAATATATACCAGTGGAAAAGAGGGGAAGGAGAAAAGGTCTGCAAAAAAGAGCTGATATTTCAAAAGTAAGACTGATTAAGGCAGGGACTTCATGTCAAAAGGAACTATATCAATGCAAGAAAAGCACAGTGAGGTTGGGAAAACTACACAGAGAACCTTCACAGAATAGACAGATTAAGCATGGTCTGAATTAGAAAATATGAGCTATACTCCAGAGTCATTAGCAATCAACTGAGAAATTTTAGGTAGAATCACAGTAATAACAATAGCTTAACACTTCCTAAGTAATTACTATGTGTCACTATGTGAAGAGTTTCATACACATTACCTCATAATTTCTCCATAACTCAGTCTTTTTATATTATGTGCATATTACATGTACATGAGACTAAAAGAGTATGCTAGCTTCCTGACAAAATACCTGGGATAATGAACTCAGAAGAATGAGCAAATCCCAAACTGCTTTGCTAGCTTTTATCTGAAGAGCTCTGAACTTAAAATATTTATCTCTGCACTGAATCCAAAATGAAAGACCACAGTTACTTAGAATTTAATACATACTAAATTTCAAATTCCTACAAAGTACCTATTTTATAGCAAATAAAATACTTAAAAATTAAGAAAAATCAATTATAATTTCTTTAAATATGTTTAATAAAGTCATAGAAATTCTTATTAGTAAATAATTATTTAATATCTACTCAAACTTTTAAGAAAAACTGCAAGCTATTACATATTTAAACCCATTATTTTTTGGTATTTTGGCAACTCTTACCTTGACATTTCCCAATAATTGATGTAAAATCATCTTTGGCAGACCTGTGAAATATAGGATTAATCAATACAACAGTTTTATACTAACAACACTCAAATATAAGTAAACACCAGAGATACTGTGGTCTAGATAAGTATCTACAACAGTAAATAGTTCTTTCAGTCACAGAGATAAATGGTATTGTAAATTAGACTCTTCGATTAGAAACAATCTTCTTACTGTTACAGAAATGGAGCTACACTGGGAAATAGTAGCATCAGAAGTGAGCTTAAGCACACCTAAACAACAGCAGTATTTGCAGCATCCCAAAGGATCCGAGCCAGTAAATCTAGGATGGGACCCAAGTAAAAACATTTTGTAAAGCTCAACTAACTGATACTAGTTAAGAATCACTACTCTATACCATAGTACAAAGTCTGATCACACAGGGGAAAAAAAAATCTTATTTTAATAAATCACAAAGTCTAAACAGGTTATAATATATACACCAGTGGCCAATTCACAATCTGCAATCTTGAAATATATAACAAAGTAGTACAGTTATTCTACACTATGTTCAAAATTGAAAACTGATGAACCTTCTAGCACATTATTTAGCAACAATTACCAAAAACTTTAATGTCTAGAGCATTTCAACTAGTAATTTGTCTTCTTTTATATATTATTTCCAGGAAATAATTACAGATTTATATAGCTATCAAGGAAATTAATACAAATTTATAAAGAAGAAAAATATATCAAGGTGTAAAAGATTAAATTTTGCTACTCATGTTCAATGAAATATTATGCAATTACTGTACCTGACATGGAAAGACGTTCATAATACATTAATTTAAAGGTTACACCCAGAAAAAATATAAAAGATATAAATTAAATTTATAAATCACAGGAGCATTCAATAGAATATATATTATTCACTAAAGATACATATTTTTACATACACATTAGACAAGTTTCAAAGAACAAACACCAAAATGTTAATAGTATACAACTCCAGATAGTAGAATAATAGGTAATTTCTAGCTCTTCTATTTAACTGTATTTTCTAAAATTTCTAAAGTGACTAGGCATTACTCTAAAAATAATCTGGAAAATTCTTGATATTTTTCAAATATTGTTATATTGTGACTATCAACAATTATAGATGCAGAAATAAATTTCCTCAAGACAACAGATTATTCAGTTGCCAAACAGAATACAGCAGAAAAAAATTCATTCCTTGAAATGAAGGGGACCTGGTTCCAGTTCAATCTGTGTGACTTGGACCAAGAATTCAGCACCCTCACAGCTTAGAAAAAACACTAAATGAGAATTCATTAAATGTTCATGACTTTCATCCCTAATGTCAATAATAGACATCTATTGCATTTTTCTGTTAGAGGAGAGAGGGAGGTATGAGTTTGTGTGTATGACTTTGTTAAAACTTCATAAATTATTCACTAAAAATAGTTAAGTGAGCTTTGGGTGTGAGAATATATATCTTTTTCTTAAGATTGTCTTCATGTTTTCTGTTGTGCTCTTTGAAAACTTCTAATTAGTTTCCATATTTATAGAAGGTCCATAATCATAAGAAATTATTACTTTGCTATTTAGGAAATAAGGAAGCACATATTAACCACTTATAATCCTTAGTTGCTGCCAAACTACAAATTAAAGAAGCAATTCACAAGTTGTTTTCTATCCAAAGGTAGCCCCCAGCACATGCAAGTTAAGGATGTCATACTACAGGAAGTGACTAATATCATTCAATACCACGAAAATAAAACTGGAAAACAACAACTCAAGTACTACTATGAAATGAAAAGCTAGCTCTCAAAATTAAATTGCTTTAGTGTTTCATTTTTCTTTTCTCAAGAACCATTTCCTCTTTTAACTGCTTCCTAATAGCAAATAACAGCTTTCACTACAAGAATCATCTTTAATCATATTTAATATCGTAAACCAAACAAGACATATTTATCAAACACCTACACAGTGTTACTACAGTTAGTACTAAACCAAATCGCACTTGCACATCATTGTGGCTTGAATGTAAAACGTTTTCCATAGGCCCATGTTCTTGAATTCTTGGTCCCTAGCTGGTGGCTGTGTTCAGAAAAATTGTGAAACTTTTAGGAGGAGGAAATTTACTGAGCAAAAGGAGTCAATGGGGGAAAGCCTTGAGATTTTATAGCCACTTCCTGCTCTCGCTCTGCTTCCCGACTCCTGATGCAATATGACCAGTCAGTCTCATGTTCCTGCCTTCCCAACATGATGGACTGTATCTCCCTGAAAGCATCTGCCAGAATAAACTCTCCCCAAATTCAGTCAGGTTTTTGTCTGGTCATCCTGTAAGTAACTAAGACATACATGTTCTTCACTATGGTAGATAGGATGAATATGGAAGAGAAAGAGCGGCTAAAATTCAAAACAGATCCATGGCAGCACACACCTGGAATCCCAGCACTAGGAAGTCTGCAGTAGCAGAACGGGAGCTCTAGGCCAGCCTAAGTCACACAGAAAGGCCCTGTCTCAAAATAAAAAGCTAAACAAGAATTCAAAGATAATCACTGCTCATCGAGCTTCCTTTGGGGACCTCCCTTGCCCTTTTTCTTTGCTGCTCATTCCTCACCTGTTGAAAAACACTGCCTTTTAGGTTACTGCAAAGCCAATACACATGCCTATGCTCATTTAACACATGCAACTGAACCCCACCTCTGAGCAGTATGGAGGACTATGCCCCACATAATTCCCTCTCAACATATGTTCTTCCTGTTATACTAGCAAAGACTGTACTTATTCATCGCATATAGCTGTTAGTTCCTAGTATGTTCATGGAAGTAAGCAAACGGGGAGTGACTTTGTTGGGCTGGGGAGGAGAAGACCACCTGAGTGCTGGGGAATGAACTCATGGCCCTGAACTACATAGGGAAGCACTCTACCACTGATCTATATCCCCAACCCTATATCTACGTAAATTTATCATACTGGAAAAATGAGACAATCTCTAATTGCAAAGAAAACACAATATAATCAGAACTTCAGACTTCTGGGTCCCATTTGCAATGAGTTCCTGGTAAATGGTGCATGCTGGAGTTGTAGAAAACAGAGGTCCTAAAACATAAAGAAGAACACAAAAGCACCTTTGACAAAGCACAGCATGGTTGAAATAGAGAGTATATAACCTGAAGCTACAAAAGCAGATCTCAATTCCTACGGCCTCCCATTTAAACATATGTGCCTACTATGCCACATGTCTAAAGTGGAGGAAAATCTACAAAACCTCCCAGGACTTCTGTCAGGATAAGATTAATTCACATGGTAAAGTACTTACAATAATTCCTAATATTAGCCTTATCTTATTATTAAGAGTAATAGTAAATATGTTCATTATTATAGATATATAAAGGATTAGTACTTAACCAATTTACAGTGAGAAGAGACGCATATAAAGTATGTTCTCAAAAGGCTTCCTGGCAGAGGTGATTTCTCATCATATAAATTTTTATACTATACCTTACAAAGCTTTTCCAAATAATCTTTTCAAATTTTTCAATAATAAATTTCAATAATCCTTGGTCAAATTCTTCCCCTCAGGACTAAATTATCTATCTTGATCCCAAATGCATCCCTGACTTTTATAGTGAAAATTATTTTATCAATCTTCTCTTTTCATGGGAAAAAAACTGAAATAAATTTTTTGTCTGCTAATTTCTGTTTCTAAGTTATACTATGAGCTCATGTCTCAAAATACATCTCACATTACTGCAGCAAATGGAGGAGGAGGGGCTAGCTCATGCCTACAAACAATGTCAATTCAAACACTGACAATTTGATGCTTAATGATGCTGTACAAAACAACAACAACAAAAAAAAAAAAAACAGCCACATCACATTAAATAATTTAGGGTGGAAAGGCTGCCAACACAGCCATCATTATTATCTTGGTGGCTTAAAAGGAATCAGAAAATCAGAAAGCCTCCCCACCTGAAGTCAGTGCCCAAACTAGGAAAGATCTTTATACTTCTCCAAAAAGTTCTGGAGATCAGTCTTGCTTTATACATATATGTGTATGTATCACAAGCAGAAAAACTAACACGAATGTGATAGCAACTGAACAGTGTCATTAAAACTATTTTAGTCAAGATTAATGGAACAGCAGAAGAACATATTAATTAGAATCCAAGTTTACCTTCAAATTTCTTCTCCACTTTTTTTGTGTCATGTGCCTGCCTGTATGTAGGCATATTCACATACATGGGTGGGCATACATGTATGTGTATATGGAGGTCCCAGATTAGCAACAAGCACCTTCCTCAATCTCTTTCTACCTTTGTGTTGGAACAGTGTCTCTTGCTGAAATGAGTGCTCACAGTTTTACCTAATCTGGCTAGCTATCTTATTGTGAAGACCCTGTTTCCACCTCCCACGGGAGCTGGGATTACAGATGAGCCACCATGCCTACCCATCTCTTTACATGTGTTCTGGGAATCCAAGGAAAAGGAAGATGTTAAATTTTAAGAATGTCATATATTAGCGCACTGATGCAAATGTCACAACAAATCAAGTACTGAGTTGCAATTACTGCTATATTTCTCACAACAGCTCAGTCATTTGAAAATAAAATAAATACCTAGAAAGCCCAGCGTAGAGGTTTGTTTTTGTTTGTTACTGCAGCTGCCGCTGCTATTGTTGTTGTTGTATGTGTATGTCTATGTGTCTGCATGGATTTCTGTGCATCATGTACATGCAGGAGCCCACGAAGGCAAGAGGACTTCAGATCTCCTGGAACTGAATTTATAGGCAGTTATGAGCTACCATGTGGGAGCTAGGAACTAAAACCCAGGTCTTCTGCAAGAACAGTAAGTGCTCTTAACTGCTGAGCCATCTTTCCAGTCCCTAGAGAAATATTTTACATAAGCATACAATATAACTAAATGTCTTGTGTAGGCAGCTGACACATCTCCAGTAATAATGTAACTTTGGTATTTCACAAACCTTTATTTGGTCTATACCTTTGTGTTAATATAACAAAGCTGTCCTTCTATTTTTTTTTTTAACATATTCTTGAGCATCTGTCTGTTTAGAAGACTTAGCAGGAACAGTCAACAGTGATTTTTAGACTTCTAGATATTACTCTTATTTAGCAGGAACATAAGAGTTCTCAGGAACCAGCATCTTAAGTACGAAGATGAGCAAACTGCCCTAAGAAAGTATCATTTCTATGTTAGTGTTAACACTTCAAAAGCTTAAGTGACTTAATAGTAAAATCTTTTTAAATATACCACCCCCATGAAACTAAGGTTTTTATGCATAAATAATTAATTTTTCCTTTAAAAAGATCTTATATATGGTAACATTAACAATTACCTGATCTCCACACACTGATCTTGAACAGCAGCCAAAAGCTTTCCATTGCTTTCACGGGGGAAAGAGAAAGAAATTCTGCTGTGAGTATCAGTAGTTTAGCACAGACAGAACTGCCTTAAAATCATTTTTTAATTTTTTTGCTCTAATTATCTACTTTTTGACTTGACAATTAAATGAATGTATAGGTACAAAAACACAGAAAATTATTCAATACAATTTGAATCAGCATGTTTCAACAATATATATGTAACAAAGGGAATTTATAACTAAATAAAAATCAAAAATTAAAACCATAAGGATCCCAAAATTCATGTCTACACTGAAATTTAGAAAATTCAGATAGAAAAGCTGTAAAGAATTTTATACATACTTACGTTGCAAGTACCAAATGCCAGTTTATCTGTTTATTAACCAAGCGAACAAGTCCATCAGGAAGCAAAAACGGTGCAGGGCTAAAACCACAATATAACAGTTAGCTATGATCTAATATACACACACACCATACATAAGTAGGTACATATATTTATAGAGAGGAACTTTTTGTATGAGAATATAAACTTTAGTTTTATTTTTTAATTTGATGCATGAGTACTGTATTTGCACTATTTCCATCCCTCCCAGTCTCCCCCCAATTCTTCCCATGCCACCTGACTCCTTCCCAACTTCTTGTCCTCTTCCTATATTATTGTTACATAGACATACATGTATTTATAAATATACATATATGTATGTATATATAATACACTGAGTCAATTTATTGGTGCTTCTATGTACTTGTGTTTAGGGGAGCCCACTTGAGATTAGACAACCTTTCAGAGAGTTAGTCCCTAGAAAAAAATGGATTCTCCCTCCCTTAGCATTCACTGACTGACTATAACTCTTCATCCTGAGGTGGGATCACATGGAATTTCTCCTATCCATCTTGGCATGTCAACTGGTTTTGTCATTATGCAAATCTTAACCGAAAGCCAAAAACTATTAATTTGACATGTGAAATCTGGCCACATACTATCCTATTTTTCAGAACATACAGTGGTATGTTCAAAGGTGCAAATGCTGTATCTTTCTGTGGAAAAGATTTCTAGCATGAGCTTATAATAAACCCTTCCTACCAAAATTACAACCAGACTTTAGAGGAGAACCTCAGTTGCAACAACCCCAATAAGCCAGGCAAAACCCCCCATCAAAATATGCCAATTAAAGAGATGATTCATGGTGAAAAGCAGACTGAGGAAATTTAATCAACACACTGAGAAAAGAAACAAATAAAGTGGTGTACACACTCTCTCTCCTCGAGTACACTCTGGGATACTGATATGAGCTTTATATATAAATAAAGAACTGGGGCAGGGAAGCAAGAGGTGCAAAATTAAGGTCAAGATCAAGGTGTGATCTTGCCCATCACTGTCTCAGTTCCTCTCCTGAAAGATGGTCCAGCACTACTTACTCTCTCAGAAGGAACCAATCTGATCCCTATGAGATGATCTGCTCCAGATTATAGACTTTCATCATAGATAACTATTCTGCCATGGGAACAGCTTGAACCCCTTCTATATCCAAGGTGAGATCCTGTTCTTCTAGCCTGGGTACAGACCTGCTTTTGCTCTTAGCCCCCAGATCGCGAACTACCCTTTTAGCTGCTATAGACAGCTAGCTCTCCAAATAGTGTCATGCCATCACCCTACACTGGGAACACCCACAGAACTTCAAACTGCTGTAGGGTTAGGCTTCTCTGCCCCTCACCAGGGGTCCAAACCTTTGCAGACTGCCTGAGGATGACTGAATCCAGCCTCCATCTAGCAAGCTTCCCAAATTATGTGTGCCTGCTAGCTAGAGGGGCCCAGACCTTGGGTGGACACCTGAGAGCATCTGATTCATGACTGGCTTGGGCCTCTGAAGGAACTCCTGAGTAGAGCCATCTGGTACCTACGGTATAAACCTCAAAATAGAGAACCTGAAGCCTTGACCAACCAGCTTTTAATACCCAATGAGAAAACAACCAAGGCACAAAGTATATAAAGAGAATCAGACATCAACTCAAAGGAAGACATGAGTCTCACACCAAAATCACGAACAAAAGAAAACTACATGCCAAAAGCAGAACGAAAAAATAATACGAAAAACCCAAGTAATATGTCCTCACCAAACACCACCAGTCCTATGGAAAAGTACTACAATGAGAACCCCCAAGAGATAATCCAAGACACAGAATTTAAAAGATCATAAACATTATCAAAGAATTCAACAAATTTAAAGAACACACAAATAACTAAAAGATAGGAATAAACTTCTGACTGAATTCAAAAAAAGATAGAAATATTAAAGAAAACCCAGGTTAAAAAGAAGGAAGTGAAAAACTCAATAAGCCAATTTGAAATGGCAGGAGAAAGCCTCATCAATAGAATGAATGAAATAGAAAACAATATCCAGACTGGACGATAAAGTTGAAGAAGTAGACCACTCAAGCAAAGATTATGAAAAAATGTTTAAAGACAGGAATGAAAAATGCAGAAAATGTGAGAAACTATGAAAAGAACAAATTTAGGCATTATAGGAATAGAGGAAGGAGAAGAATCTCAGGATGATTTTGAACAGATCTTCAACAGAACTAAATTAAAATTTCCCAAAATTAAGGAAAGACATGCCCAAACAAATACAAGAAGCACATTCAACACCAAATCAACAGGACCAGAAAAGAAACACCCCACTAAGTATACAGAACAAGGAGAGAATTCTGAAAACTGCAAAGGAAAAACAATATATCATATATAAAGAAAAACCCATCAGAATTACAGCTGACTTTTCGATTCAAACTATGAAAGTCAGAATAGCCTGAACCAAAGTATTCCAGTTCTACATGACCATAAATGCCAACCTAGAATACTTTACTCAGCAAAGATGCCTATTATAATTGAAAAGAAAAGGAAAATCTTCTACAATGAATAGGCTGAAAGAATTCATGTGCACAAAACTAGCACTTCAGAGAATTCTTGTAGCAATACAAAAAGCTGAAGAAAGGAACAACTATACCCAAGAGGCAAAAGAAAGAAACTAAATGGAGATATAACTGTGGAACCACAAAGTTAGACAAAGAATGCAAACAAAAATTAAAATGATGGAAACCAATACACATCTTTCAATAATAACCTTAAATATCAAATGGAGTGAACTCCTCAATTAAAAGACACAAGCTAGTTGAATGGATCAAGAAATAAAATCTTTTTGTTGTGAGATGCAAGAAACCCATATCATCTCAAAGACAGGCACTACCTTAACGTGAAAAAATGGAAAAAAAAATATTCCAAGCAAATGGCACTATGAAACTTGCAGGAGTTGCCATTCTAATATCAGAAAAAATAAGACTTCAAACTAAAACTAATCAGAAGAGATAAACAAGATCACTTCATTCTGGAATGAATAATTAACCAAGCAGGTATAACAATCATGGACGTATAAACACCCAACTCCATAAAAACAGTACTACAGACTTTCAAGGTACAGATTAATTCCAACTCACTAATACTAGAGAACTTCAATACCCAACTATCTCCATTAGACAGGTCAACTCGACAGGGAATAAACGGAGAAATCTGAATTAAACAATACCAGACATCAAATGGACCAAACAGACATCTATCAAATATTCCACCTAAGCACCAAAGAATATACTTTCTATTCAGCACCCCCACAGAATGTTCTCCAAAATCAACCACATACTGAGGCACAAACCTCAAATACAAAAAAAAAAAAAAAAAAAAAAAAAAAGAAATAATTCCATTCATTCTATCTGACCACAATGTAACAGACCTTTAAATCAACATCAGAAGTCCTAGTAATTACACAAACTCATGGAGACTAAACACATTCCAGAATGATGAACGGGGAAAGAAAGAGAAAAACAAAGAAAAGAAAGAAAAGAAAGAAAAGTATTCCTGGAATTAAACAAAAAGGACAAACAATGAAACCTCTGGGACACTTTAAAAGCAGTCCAAAGATTGACATTTATAGCTCTAAGTGCCTATGTTTTTAAAAAAATCAGAAAGAACACAAATAAATGAGTTAACATTGGAACTCAAGATGCTTGAAAGTCAACAAATGAAACCCAGCAGACAAGAAGAAATAACAAAAATAGCAGAAAATATCGAAATAGAAACAAAGAAAATACAAAAAAAAAAAATGAATTCAAGAGCTGGTTCTTTTAAAAGATAAACAAGATAGATAGACCTTTAGGCAAGTTAACCTAAAGAAACAAAGAGCAACTGAAAATCAACAAAATCAGATGAAAGGGGAAACATCACAACAAACAACAAAAAAAATCCAAAACACTGTAACAGAATACTTTAAAAACCTATACACTATTAAATTTGAAAACCTAAAAGAAATACATGCATATCTAAAATCATAGGAATTCTGAAAGTTAAATGAAGATCAACTACTTAAACAGACCCATAACATATATATTGAAACAGTAATACAAAACCTCCCAACTAAAAAAAGCCCAGACCCAGATGGATCCACAGAATTCTACCAAACATTCAAAAAAGATCTATATCTAATATTATTTAAAGAGAGGAGGAACTCCTAAATTCCTTCTATGAAACCAACATCACTCTAATTGCCAAAACCAGGGAAGATACAAACAAAAAAAAAATTTAGACCCATATCCTTAACGAACATAGATGTAAAAAGTCTCAACAAAATAGTTGCAAACTGCATACAGACACACATCAAAAAGCTCATACACCATAATCAAGTCGGCTTTAGACAGAGATGCATGGATGGTTCAATATACAAAAGTCAATAAATGTCATAAATCATAAATGGACTCAAAGACAAAAATCACATGGTCATCTCAATAGACGCAAAAAAAGGCCTTTGACAAAATTCAACATGCATTTATGTTAAAAGTCCTAGAGGCAATTGCACTGGAGGGAACATACTTCAACATAATTAAAGCTATATACAACAAACCCTCAGTCAACATCATTCTAAATGGAGAAAAACTGGAAGCATTCCCATTAAAATCAGGAACCACACAAGGCTGTCCACTATCTCCACTTCTTTTTAATATAGTGCCTAAAACTCTGGTTAGAGCAATAAGAAAAGAAAGGAAATTAAAAGAGTACTAATTGGAAAAGAAAAGGTCAAATTATCCCTATTTGCAAATAATGTGATATTATAGCTATGCAGATAATATACCTACAAGGTGCCAAAAATTCCACCAGAAAAATTCCTAGAAATTATTAACACTTTCAGTAAAGTGGCAGTTACAAAAGTAATCCACAAAAATCAGTAGCCTTTCTATGTACAAATAACAAGAAATTGGAGAAAGAATACATGGAAACCATTCCATTCATAATAGTCTCAATATATACCTTGCAGTAAACCTAACTAAAGATATCAAAGACCTCTACAATGAAAAGTTTAAATCTTTAAAGAAAGAGATTGAGGAAGATACTTCCTATGCCCACAGATTGGAAGAATTGATATTGTGAAAACGACCATCCTACCAAAGGCTGTTTATAGATTCAATGCAATGCCAATAAAAATTCTGATGACATTCTTCACAGAATTGTGAAAAAAAATCCTAAAATTTATATGGAAGCACAAAAGACCCCATGTGGCCACAGCAACTCTGAGCACAAAGAGTAATGCTGTGGGGAGTACATTACCAGATTTCAAACTATATTATACAGCTATACTCATAAAAGCAGCATGGCATTGGCACAAAAATAGACCTGTAGACCAAGGAAATATAATTCAAGACTCAAACATGAGTACATGCAATTTCAGCACCTGCTACTTAACAAAGGGGCTAAGAACACTCACATCTTCACCAAATGATGCTGGAAAAAATGGATCTCCCGCTTGGAAAAATAAAACCCGTATCTTTCACCTTGCACAAAGTCAAGTCCAAATGGATAAAAGACATCAATGTGAAACCTGAAACTCAAACTTTTAGAGGAAAACATTGGCAGTAACCTACAAGATATAGATGTAGGAAAGGACTTTCTAAATTGGACCTCAGTTGCTCAGGAATTAAGGTCAAGATTCAACAAGTAGAACTTTATTAAACCAAAAAGCTTCTGTACAGCAAAAGAAACAACAAAGTAAGTGAAGAGGAAACCCACAGAGTAGAAAAAAATTTTCACCAGTGACACAGATGACAGAGGCTTAACACCCAAAATACATAAAGAATTCAAAAAACAAAGAATCAAGAACACACGTGACTCAATTAAAAGATGAGCTAAAGAATCTAAAGAGTTGTCAAAAAAAAAAGATGGCCAAGAAACATCTTTAAAAGTATTCAACATCATTAGTAATCAGAGAAATCCAAATTAAAACCACTTCAAGATTTCATCTTACCCCATTCAGACTGGCTAAGATCAAGACAACAAATTGCCGGAGCCCGCCGGCAGAAATCAGACTGGAGTGAGGATGAGCTGAAGCCACTTGCCTTTATTAAGTCTCCCCTATTTATACTGTAAAGCAAAACAATACTAACACAGGCAAAATAACTCAGGATATGATTGGCTTCCTTCAAAGATCTTCACGTGACCTCAGTCTTAGGTGAAAAACAAACTTCTCCTCAGGTGTAAATCAATTTTGCCTAACGAAAACTCCTGCTTCCAACAGCACTTCTGTGCACGAGATTGACTTCTGCCTAACCCAAAACTAATGCATAGTTCAAGGCAGGCACATGGCCCCCACAACAAATGATAACAAATGCTGGAGAGGATGTGGGGAAAGGGGAATACTCATTTACTGCTGATGGAAGTGCAAACTCTTATAACTCCAATAGAAAGCAGTACAGAGAAGTCTTCAAAAGCTAAAAATGAACCTACCATTTTAATCCAGTTAAGATCTAAACTATTCCTAATTAAAGCCCACAAACTAAAGGTATCTACTGGAACCTTACTCAGTCCATAAACATCATAATACTCCTGAAGTTTTCTTCCTACTTTCTTCCATGTTTTTGAATCTACAGACCTATCTTCAGGGAACCAAGGACAGACTTTTCTACAAAATTCAAAAATTTACAAAGCTGCTGCTGTTTTACACCAACCCCTCGAGCATAAAGCATATTTTCCAACAGATTTACAAAAAGCAAAAAACTATCACCCTCACCCGATTTACTCCTGAGATTTCTCACCACACTCTTTTCCTTTACTCTTCCTTTTACTTTACATTCTTTAAGTGAGCTCACTCATACCGCGGTGTCCTTCACTTGATCCCCAGTCTTCAAGTCCCTGGTCCAGGCGCCACTTGCTGGAGCCCGCTGGCAGAAATCAGACCATACACAAAGCGGGGAGTGAGGATGAGAAAATGGAGAGAGAGAGAGAGAGAAAACAGGACAGACCCAGGAGAGCTGTCAGTCACACTGAAGCCGCTTGCCTTTATTAAGTCTCCCTTATTTATACTGTAAAGCAAAACAATACTAACACAGGCAAAATAACTCAAGATATGATTGGCTTCCTTCAAAGATCTTCACGTGACCTCAGTCTTAGGTGAAAAATAAACTTCTCCTCAGGTGTAAATCAATTTTGCCTAACGGAAACTCCTGCTTCCAACAGCACTTCTGTGCACGAGATTGACTTCTGCCTAACCCAAAACTAATGCATAGTTCAAGGCAGGCACATGGCCCCCCACAACAAATGATAACAAATGCTGGAGAGGATGTGGGGAAAGAGGAACACTCATTTATTGCTGATGGAAGTGCAAAATCTTATAACTCCAATAGAAAGCAGTATAGAGAAGTCTTCAAAAGCTAAAAATGAACCTACTATTTTAATCCAGTTATATCACTACTTGGCAGATACCCAAAGGACTCATCCTATTACAGATATATTTGTACACCCATGTTTGTGGCTGCTCTTTTCCCAATAGCTAAGAGATGGAAGCAAACTAAGTGTCCCTCGACTGGCAAGCAGAAAAAGAAAATGTGGTACATTTACACAATGGAGTTTTACTAAACAATAAAGAAAGACAAAATCACGAAATTTTCAGGTAAATGGATGGAACTGTTATACTAACTGAAGTAACATAGGTTCAGAAAAACAAATGATGTATGTTCTCCCTCCTATTTGGATCCTAGCAGCAAATCCTTATGTGAGTATGTATCCTAATGTAATTACAGGAACCAGGAAAATGGAAAGGAATCATGGAAATAAAGAGAAAGAAGAAACCTGAGGGAGAAGAATAGTAGGAGGCAGGTGTTACTATGGGAGGGATGGATAAAATGAGGGCATTTAAATGGAAGGTGGGAGGGAGGGCCATACAAGGAACTTTGTGGATAAAGGGAAAGAAGGAGCTCAAGAGAGATGGAATGATAGGAGACTGGTGTTATCAAGGGAGAAATGGGGAAAATGGGAACACTTTAAATGGGGAGGGCATGGAGAGAAGGTTACACAGGGAGAGAGAGGAGAGATAAATAACGCCCAGCTAAAAAAAAAAAAACATTAGAGGGAATCATATTAGCCCAACAACCTAATGACAAATTACACATACAATATTTCTAATGAGTCCATGTATCTAGCTGAAGGCTACATAATAAGAAACACTGCCAGACAAGAGAAACCTTCCTTTGAGTTGACCAGGATGGTCCAATTATACAGACTATTGCCACAGCCATTGATTGCCTCCCAGAACTTGAAGGTAAGACCCTATTGCTTAAGGTGGAACATAATTTGGACACAGGACAATGGAGCTGAACCTGACCTGGAAGTCACTTCCCCTGAAGGCTACCTCTCATAGTTTTGGAGAGCACTACATAAACAGGTAAGGAAGAACCCAACTGATGGTCCAACACCAGTTTCAAGACCAAATAACCACATCAATAACCAGCACAGCACAAGACACTGGTGCAGTAGTGGCACTTTCATCTTGGGTGCCATGAACAGCTAGCTTTCTGACTAGACTTAAAGCCAAGTTAATGGGAGGAAACTCCTGTGTGATACAGTAAACATAGCCAAATACATATGGCTGAAGAGATCATAAATCTTAGAGAAATCCCCAAGACTGTCAGATCCCTAGACTAATGTAATCTTTTAGTATGTGCAAAATACGTATCCTTATATTTACCAGACAAATATCCTAGTCACCACTCAAAGAAGCTTCTTTTGCACAAGATGGAGACCATCACAGAATACCACAACTGGTCACACACAGACATAGTCTGCGAAGCACATCTACAATGCAACCTCTACATCTAATGCTCATGGAACACAGAAAAACAGATAAAGAGAACACTAATGAATTTTTCAATTCTCATTAATGAAGTTCCCTCATGCAACAGAGGACCAGGAACATAAAAGGTCACAAATGGCCAAATCATAGAGATTAACAGTCTGCAAAATGGTGGTCCCTGGACAGAATGCCTGTATTAAACTTCACCTACCCAGGGTTCAGGGACCATTACGGAAGAGGGAGCAGAAAGATTTTAAGAGCCAAGGAGGAGGTGCATAACCATATGGAAACAGAGTCCTACAAGCTCCTGGGACCTTGATCATATGAACCTACAGCAATGGTGTCAGCATGCACAAGACCCATGCAAACTCAGGCACACCAAAACCCAGCATAAAACTGGGGAAATGGACAGCAGACCCCATTCTTAATCAAAGAAATATTGGCAAATGATTACTGCTGGGTGAGGAAGAGCTGATCTTCCTAAAGCGAAGGACTCCAGATAGGCTGAATAGACCTCAGTAGATTAACTTGTACTGAGGAACATCTTGGGAACACTAACTTGACACAATAGGTCTTAACACAAATGACAGAATGTATGAATTCCAGTGGGGGGCTATGGGGGGTACCAGTGGGGAGGGGGCATAAAGATGATTGACTGAGATGTTCTGTATGAAATATACAAAAATTCAATTTAAAACATTTTTTAAGTTTAAAAATAAGTAAATAAATAATAAAAATCCAAGGTGACTATAGATCTAGGACAATAACTTACCTATGTACTGTCAAACATGAGAGGGGATGAGATAGTTTGATAGACAAACACTCCTTAGCAACTAAGATGCCTATGAAGATTCAAGCAGAAACTTGGCCCAGAGTAAAGGACACAGACACAAAATGAAGGCAGAGGTACCAGGCTTTCACACTGCTTTCAGTTACTTTGTGAGCTACAGTGAGAAGTTGATGCTTTTTAGCAAAAGTAGCTTCTTAGGTGCCTTTTACTTGACCACCTAAACATTCTAGCTCACTACAACAAATATAGATAAACTCACAAAAAAGAAAGAAATTCTTAAGTACTAGGAATAGAAAGGTGGTTGAACACTAATACTAAACAAGGAAAAAGAGAGATAATAACTCAACAAGACTTAATAACCTAGGAAAACCAGAAAGAGAAAGGTTAGATGTGAACAGACTCCAACAAAAATCAGAACACTCAAGTGACTGTTCAAGCAAGAAAGAACGCAAAACATCTCATCCAGGACCAAGAGATTCTTAGAACTCTCAGATCTTCCTGGAATTCTCATCTGTGAGAGCTGGGAATGAAATCTCCTGTCAAAAGTTAAAACCTAAGTGTGTACTAAATGCAACAACAGAACTCAATTGTACCTCACTCACATGACAGAATTCCTCAAGCAAGAATTTGTGAGGAAACTATTGACCAGAAAAGAGCCAGTACATACAAGAAATCAAGAAAATAAAACAAAAAGAATTTTAATTATTACATTAAGAATGGAAATCATAAAATACAACATAATAAGACATGTTTAATATGCTTAAACTCAACTTTTAAATAAAAAATATTTAAAATCAAGACAGTTGCAGAAACGTGTAACAAAGACAAAAAGCACATATGTGAATACCATCTATCTGTATGATAATTAGCTCTAAAAGGAAAGAAACGGGGAAAACATGGAGGTAGGACATGAGATGGAACTCTGTTCATAAGAAAGGACTAGCTGAAGCAAACACAGGAAAATGGCACCATCTGCCTTAGGTCAGATGTGCATACAGTCCTAAGTAGGCGTATTAGATTATCTATGATTCCCAGAACATTCATAATACTTCTAAATAAAAAAATGTTTAAAGTTTAGCTAGATGTGGTGGCATAAGTCTTTAATCCCAGCACTTAGAAGGCAAAGGCAGGCAGATCTCTGTGAGACTGAGACCAGTCTGGTCTACATAGTGGGTTCCAGGCCAGCAGGAGCTACAGGAAGACCCAGCCTCAAACAAAACTTTCAGGAAAAGAAAGTCACTTATAACAAACCAAACCTTTAGGTTTAATCATCACAAACACAGAGCAAAAACTGAAATACAGTGCTCTTGAAAACAACATTGCCATGAGGAACATGAGGTAAAAACCTAAAAGTGTATATACAACCTGCAGATTAACCGTCAACCCAGCCAATTCAAGGAAAAAAGACTTCTACGCAGAAACGGAACCAAGACTGATGCCTGGCAAGAAGTGCTCACACATGGGATGAGACTTTTGTCAGAGCTGGAGCCCTCCCTATTTTCAAAGAAGACTTGTGTCAGAGTTTGAGAACTCCTTCCTGATAAATAACAAATTAAGACTGTAAAGCAGCAGAACAAGCGGATCTGTTTTCTACCTCTCCTACTCAGGCTGTTCATTACTCTGTCACACCCTACGTCTACAAAGAGCAAACAAAATTAAGTTTAAAAAAATCTAAATGTGGGCTGAAGAGACAGCTCTTGCAGAGGGCCCAGGTTCAGTTCCAGCATCCACATGGCCAGTAACAATCATCCATAAAAGTCCAGTTCCAGGGGATCTGATGCCTCTTCTGATCTCCATGGGCACTGCATGATACAGAAACACTTACATAGATGCAGGCAATATACTCATACACATTAAAAAGTTTAACTTAATTTTTTAAAAATCTAAGGGAGAGAGAGAAATACATACACATAAACTAAAAGCAGAAAAGAGTTGAACAGGCCCCGGAGAAGAGCAAAGGTTTGTTTTACAGAACTATCTTATCTCTATAACTCTTAAGTTTAAAATTAAGAAATAGCAATGTGTAGTTAATAAATCTACCAAAGAATTCTGTAAATATTTCTAAAAGCAGAATTATATCATCTGCTCAGAATACTTATTTCTCTGTTCCTTTCAAAACTAAAAGTCAGCATTGTATCTGAACAAAGCTCTGAAAGAGTTAAAAAGCACACAAGATACAAACTCTGAAGAACCTAACACACAGCAATTGAATTACCAACCACTAGAGCTGATGTAACAGTAAGAACAAAAACGCTGCTATAAGACACGCAAAAGACAGAGACAACACGGGAATTTGCAATGAGGTTGAGAACACTCAGTACAGGAAGCAGAAATCATCATGGTTTCTCAGTAAAGACTAAGGCAGCCAAAACTACTGAGTCCCTAAGACATCTTCAGGCTAGGCCAAAGTATCTTAAATGCCTATTTAAAAGCCAGGTTGATCTGAATGCCAGCATCTACACCATGATGTGACAGTCAATAATAAAAGCTGAATCAGTAGTAAGAGCAACACTTGGATCCAATGTTTATACTGCTTCTCTGAGAAACAGAAGGCTCACCTGTACCAGATGTATTGGCGTAGAAATAATAGATGATCTGTAATAAAAAAAAAAAAAAACAGTAGTCCTTTAACAGTCATTTTCAAAACAACTCTTAAAAATGCGACTAACCTTATATATACTATAACTTTTACAGGGTCATATATTTGTTTATATTAAATTCCAAGTTTTCATGTTGTTCAAAACATTTAAAAATTTCCTAACTACAAATTTTAAAAACAGTTTCAGATGTTAAATTTAATCTAAGAATCTTTAATCAAAACACAACTAGAAATCATAGTAATCGCTCTTTAAAACAAAACTATTTGCATAAACAAATCAAGATAGTAATTTGAACTTAATAGCAAAAATTATAAAAAATAAGAGTGGAGAAGTCTATGGAAAACAGAATTTCAAACACAGGTCTAAAAACATTGTACCACAGAGGGAGTATGGTGGCACACAGCTTCAATCCCAGCACTCAGTAGGCAGGGCCAGGTGGAACTTGAGACCGAGGCCAGCCTGGTTCCAGGCCAGCTGACACCACAGGGAGATCCTGTCTCAAAAACTTAAAAACAAATCATATCATTACATACACACAAATGTTTAAAGTCTGTTTTATATCATTATACACACAAAGACATATGAACACACATGTCACTTGTACGTGTTAGCTAGGTTCACAGTCAGAGAAAAATGTCTCTCTAGATTGTAAAATGAGGAAAACATAATTCTAATGTGTGGTCACTTATAATAATTTTCAATTTTTTATATAGAATATATATATTCTAAATAAATCAAAATACCAAAATTCAAAGCATAATGGAAACTGAATATACCAGAACTTACTCTATTGAAATATAAAAATCATAGTTAATTATAAGTATTCAATTTCTTTGAAACTGTATTTTCTCTTTGTAACAAACTCAAATCTATCATAATAAAGATGATTTAGAAGCCAGAAAGACAGACAGTGACATTCCCAAAGAATGATGTGAGCAAGTCTCCTCATTTAAAAACATTAAAGGTTAACAGCATCAACCTCAGTGATGTGGTAGGAAGATTCTGCTAATTAATGTAATAAAGCCCGCATAACCCAATAAAGCTAGTGCTCAATTCTTTTTCGTACTCCTGTTATTTCATATGTAAGATCTATCAGTGGCTAAACAAATGCCCAGATTAATCAAATCCATAATTTGAGCACTTTTGACCAGATAGATCCAAAACAGCATATAAACCACTTAAAACAGTATCTTACAATCTTTTCAACTTCAGCATCCATAGATTCTCTAAGACTCATACTGAACTTCCTCATTATACATCACTCCTAGTATATCTATAACGCCTAAGCCTACACTATACTTTAGTTCTATGCGGCATTAAAGATATATATGAAAATAAACTACATACACACATATATGTAGACAAAGAAAGATGAATGATTGATTTAGATAGATAGACAGATGATAGATAGAAATATACATAAATAATTAAACAGACAACACTCACTCATGCTAGTTACCTTTATCAGGCTCCATTATCAGAAGTCTAAAGAACAGAATTCTAAATCTCTGAACTTTTTAAGACTGAACAGTTATACCGTGGGAAAAAAAAACTGTCCACTAACTATAACATAGGTAAAAACTAAGCCATATTTACCTCGGATTGCTTTAGTGATGATGAACGATGCACCGTGTTTGCGATTACCTCTGGGCTAAAATTAAAAAAACATATTTGAGAATTCTGTGATACTCATACAACATGTAAGCTTGTATTTCTCTACTTATATTCAGAGAGTTGTGTACAAGTATCAGTATTTAAAAACCATTTACAGACTGAAATAAGACATAATGGGTACTGCGGACAGAGGGGTAAGGATGAGAGTGATGGTTACAGGCACATGTCAGGATGAACCCTGCAGAGATGCTCAAGAACTGAGGCTGGAAAAGGGTTCCCAATCAAAAGACAAGAAAGAAACAAGGACAGGGAAGGAGAGGAAGCTCAGTGGTAGAGAATTTGCCTACCATGTACAAGGCTCTGAGTTTGATCAAAAACCATACTAATTGCCAATTCAAAACAGTATTTGGTATTTGGGTAGGCTACAGAGACCTAAAACAAAAACAAAAATAAATTTCTTTTTGAGAAAGGATCTCACAGTATAGCCCTAGTCAGGCTAGAAATCACTATGTATAGCAGGCCTGCCTCAAACTCACAGATAGCCATGTGCTACTCCGTCTCAAGTGCTAGGATTAAAGATATATACTACCAAAGCCAGCCTAAAATGAATTTTTTCTCACAGGAAAAGTTAGTATCTACTGTATATCCATAGAGATAATGCTATTAACAAAACACAGATAGGTAACTGCTACATTAAATAATATTCCATAAATATAAACTAAATGCCATTGTTTGCAGGAGAAAGAGCAGATAAATGCATATGTGTAAGACACACTACAGTACTATCAAGAAAAATACAATGAGGGGCTGGAAAGATGGCTCAGCAATTAAGAGCATTTGCTGCTCTTACAGAGAACCTAGGTTCAGTTCTCAGCACCCACATGGCAGCTAACAATTGTCTATAAAGTCCATAACTCCAGTTCCTGAGGATCCACCTCTTCTGGTCTCCACGGGTATTATACACACGTGGTATACTTTACCTATATGCAGGTAAAACACTCAATACACAAAATAACTTTTAAAATATACAGGCTGGAAAGATGACTCAGAGGTTAAGAGCACCAGCTGTTCCTACAGAAGATCTGGGTTCAATCACAAATACCCACATGGCAGCTAACAACCATCTGTAACTCCAGTACCAGGGGATCCAAAACCCTCTTCTGACTTCCTCAGGCAGAGCATGATATGGGTGCACTTACATACATGCAGGCAATACACTTATACCACATAAAATAAAAATAATAAAATTTTTACAAAGAAAAATAAAAAGACAATAGTAAGCAAAGACCCATGATTCCTTAAGAAACTCAATTAAAAAAGTATGAGCTAATCACCTAGAGACAATTTGGCCCAGGGGAGGGATATGAAGGTGAATAACATGCAGCTGCCCTCTAAGAGTTTATAATTCAACAGTTGCAATGAACAGATGTAGATATCAATGGAGGCGGGGCACGAAGCACTATGAAACTTCACTGTAAGTTGACGCCGTGCTGTTCTTTTTAATTAATTCATAATGTTAAGCATTCTGAAACATTATTGCAATTAACCAGACATTTAAGAAATGTTAGTTGGATATCTTTATCCAATTAACAAGCAACAGCAACAGCCTCTTAATTTCATAATCTACAAAATGTTCACATCATTCACGATAAATAGAACCTATGTTAGTATTTAAAAATGATAATATATGCAAGTCTCTGCCTATAAAATACATATTCAAGGCAAGCAGAGTAAACACTGAAATGACAGTAAAGAATCCAATAGGATAAACTCAAGAATCATTAACAAAGGTCTTTTTTCATCTTACTCCTTCCTCTGGGTCTAAGAATACAGTAAAGTTACACGTTAGGCACTCATTCAACTGTCAGTTAAACGTGGGCCTGAGGCTCCTGGTCTTCACCCTCTGACTGGAAGGCCCTCCCTATGAAACTAGTCACTCCAAGGTCCAGTTCTTAAGTTACAAGTCACCATTAACTTCTCTAGCAAAGTTCCCAAACAGCCCGAAGCTTCTTTCTCGACACTCCCTTGGCATTTTGCTAGTACAGCTACTACCGACCTTAATAGGCTACGCAATGAAAAATGCACCCTAGGTTGTCTCTCCTCCAGATTGGAAGTTCCAGGAAAACCTGAACCCCCAGGACCTCGTACCGTACCTGGGACCGGGGTGTGTACACACGCACACACACGTTAGTAAATGCTTATTACTGAAACACAAGAACGAGGCGATTCAGCCCTACTGAGGGTAAAGGGTCAGACCCGGTCAGCACACGTCCAGACGACTATAGTCCCGGAACGTTCGCCTGCCTTAGCCAGCCGGTCCTCCACAAGGAGCAAGGAGTCCCGATCTGACAAGGACCTCCTCTTGGAAAAAGGGAATGACACTGACAGCCGAGTGGGGACAGCTGAATCCACAGACATGAACCCAACCCCAGACCCCGCAGCCCCGCCGTTGCCAGGCGACCGCACAGCTGCCGCCCCGCTCGGCGCGCGGCGTGGCAAGGTGACGTGGCTCAGCCTGCTGTACCTCCGACGGAGCCGACCACCTTCTAGGAGGGGCCCAACTCACCTGTACTTCTGTCTCCGGTGGCCACTCGGTGTTGACCAACAAGTCATATAGAATCGTCGCCTCCTCGTCTGCAGAGCCCTGAGTGCAAGCCGGTGATAACTCGGGGGCCGCCATATTAGCCGAGGACTGGGCAAAGGGAGGGGCACTACGGCATCCCACACCGGACATGCTTCCCTCTACGCGGCCGTCCTTGATTGGAAGAGTGTGAAGTGGGTTAAAAACCGAAAGCAAAGGTCAAGTTGAACACTTTTCTGGATATAAAAAACAATGAGCACTGCTTGTCTGAGGTATGGCTTGCATGTGTGTAAGTGAGCCCGCATCGCATCGTACAATGACCACGGAGGTCAGAAGAGTGTGTCAGATCTCCTCGAATTGATGGTAGGAGCATTATTAGCTACCACGTAGTACCACGTCGATACTGGGAACCGAACCCAGGGCCTCTACAAGAGCAGCCAGGGCTCTTAACCGCTGGGCTAACTCTCTCCAAACTCCTTTTTAAGTAGTCTTACCTTACACAGAGTGCTCAAACAATGGCTTTTACATAAAACCAAGCAATTATCTAGCTCAACAAATTAAGGAAATGGTAAGTATCACAGTACAAGTGATTTAGAAACCCAGAAAACGCACCGAGGGCAATGGGGTCTGACCAGGACTTCCTGCAGCAAGTACAACTTGTCTGCTATGTACAGGAAACTTCCCTATAAGTCACTATAGAACATTGACTAGCCTCTGACTCAAAGGTCTGCTGCCCAAGCCTGCCAGTGCTAAAATTACAGATAATATCCAGCCCTGAGCCTTCATCTATAGGCAGAAAATGAATTCAATGAACAGGGGCTGGGAAAAGTATTTCAATTAAGGGAACATGCCCTGCACAAAGACATAAAAAAAAAAAAAAAAAAAAAAAAAAACTTGAGAGGACAGAAGGGTGAATAGAGACCAACTTAGAAAAGGTAAAAAAGGATATAAAGGGCAGGAAAGATAAAATAGTAGACTGAAGAACCCCGGAGCGCATTCACCTCATTTGTTTCCTTACTCATTAAACAAATGCCTCTGGAAGGCCCTTGACTGTAAGCAGAGCCAGCTGTGATCTCTGAATGACCACAGGGTGTACAAGTTATAAGCACTGTCTTCCATTCAAAAGAAGCACAATTTTCTAAGATATCTTTGAGAAACTGTACTGTTCAATATTTATCCAGATACATTAGATAACGATGCAATTAAA
The DNA here is from genome assembly GCA_035773235.1 of Eospalax fontanierii. Taxonomy (NCBI): domain Eukaryota; kingdom Metazoa; phylum Chordata; class Mammalia; order Rodentia; family Spalacidae; genus Eospalax; species Eospalax fontanierii. The sequence continues at coordinate 46,839,937 of CM069529.1, read as the reverse complement.
AGTTATTACTACAAAGCTTCCAATGGCTCTCATTTCTGTCCAAGTTAAATGAAGTCAAAGCCACATACCTTTACCTGCACCTTGCAGACTCACAAGTGAGCCTTTGTTGCCCCTTCTGCCTTCTGCCTTGCTATTTCTGAAATATTAGACACACATAAACAATCAGGGACTCTGACAGGGTTGTTTCTTCTGCATGGAGGGTTTCTATTTGCCATTCTTTGGCTCTCTCAGCTCCTTCAAGTTTTGGTTCAAATGCCACCTTCCTTCCAAACTCTACCCTGCCTACTCACACTTAAATCTTTAATCATCTCCACCACCCCACCCCAACTCCAGCTTTTCACATCTTCCCCTTGCCTGCTCTGTATTTTTATACACAACATTTGGCATCATTTGAAATGTTCTATAATGTATACTTTATTATATTTATCTGTTGTCTGTCCTCATCCTCCAAAATGTAAGCTCTGGCAGGGTAGAATATACTATCATCTTATATAATAGATTCCATACACCTCCTTGCTATGTCCGCAGAGTTTAGAACACTACCAAGCACAAAGCAGAGGACAAAATATATAATAGGGTTCAAAACTAGAGTTACAGGAAATTGTAAGCCACCCCCATTGGGTTGTTGGGAACAGAAGCCAGCCCTCTGCAAGAACAGTAAGTGCTCTTAACCACAGAACCCTCTCTCTAACCCCAGGAACAACTTTTTTTTTTCAAACTATTTTGTCCAGGCTAGCTCAGAACTGCTAATCTCAAGCAAACCTCTTGCATCTGTCTTCTGTGTAGTCCTGACTACACCAAGATTTTTAAATGACTCAATTTTACACACTGGCTCCTCAAAGAATTTCTTTTCAAGCGGCTATGTCTTCTCATCATCAAGCTCCCATAGCAAATCCCAGCTTTTCCTCTCCCACCCCATTCAGCTTGAAGAGGTACACACCTGCAAAGCACACTTCTCACTTGGCACAGTGCAGGATGTGAAGGAACACCAGGGAAAAGAATGGGAGATGCCCAGTGAGTTAAAAGAGAACAGAACAGCACTCGCCTTCGTCGAGTACCAGCTTTCCCTGGTCATTCCTCCCCTCATTCGTCCTTTGATAAATACTTGGATTGCTTTCAGCTTTTTCCATTTTCTTCACCACTTCCACCTGATCACGCAGATGTAGCTTGCAAAGGATGCTTCTGTCTTAGCTGGTATGCAAAAGGGAGTTTTGCAAATACATTACTAAAATTCATTTCCTTATTATATTTTGCACCATAAAATAGGAAATATAAAACTGATTGACCTCTGGAAAGCTTCTATTCTAAATTTTATATAGATAGTGAAATGTTTTACAGACTGAAAATAATTCCTTGGAGAGTAAGTACATACAACTTACTGCAATTCCTAGAAGGAAAATTATTCTTACAGACAGGCTATGAGCAGATGGAAAATTGTTAAGTCCTCTCCTTAAGCCCAGAGAGTTCTTGAAACAAGGTAACACATCGAAAAGTAAGAAGATGGTAAGAATATGTGTGTCATGAGAACAATTCAAAATGTGGACATTAGACTCTAGAATTGGAAAAGAAAAAGCAAACTGATCAAAGTTCAGTTGACTCAGAAATAGTCAAGCCAAGCTTCATATCCCTATAATCCCAGCTACCCAAGAGTCTAAACCAGAATGGTCACAAGTTCAAGGCCTGTCTGGACGACAGAGTAAATTCAAGATCAGCCCAGGCAACTTAGTAAAAACCTGTCTCAAAATAAAAAGTTTTGAAAGGACTGTGGATTTAGCCCAGAGGTAGAGTGCTTGCCTAAAGTGTCTGAGGTCTTAGGTTCAATCCTCAGTACTGAAAAAAAAAGGTTGAGACAGATTGCTAATTCAGTCATTCTTACAATGACTATAAAGCTAATTTTTCAGACAGGACAATTTAAGATGGTTCTAATAATTATACTAAGACAACACGTGCCAAAAACTACTCTAGGAACACTAAGATGATGGTCACACTGATCTTCATCAGTGGACATGACCTAATGGGGAAACACTAGGTTTAAAGGACAGTAAGACTCTTCATCATTCTCTTCTCTCTTCCTCCTTCGTGTTCTGTAGTAACAGCTGTCATATCCATCTGTTGCATAGGACTGTCCTCTGAAAGCCAGAACATGGACAGATGCCTTCTTGCCAAGTTTGGTTGCACCTGCTTGCCTAAGATCATCACAGCTAAACTTCTCAACTATTAGGCTCCACAAGCAAGGAGAGGTAGGAAGAGTCATCTGTTACCCCACAACCAACCAGTCAGCCCTAGTTGCACAAGGGGGAGGGGCTGAGGGTATACAAGCTGAGGAAGCTGTGGGTAGGGTATCTCACCATTTTGTGTATCTGTGGGGAAGCCATGATCTATGCCTGGATGGAGGCTTTTCAGTGCAGCCTTAGGAGGAGAGCATGCCCACTCCTGTAAGTAAACTCTCACCCATTATTCTACAAGTAAACCCAATAAACTCACTGGCATTCCAGACTATAGTTTGGTGAAATTGTATCTCACTTTGTCATAGGAACCAAGGGAGGGGGCCAGATGTCATTTGTGCCTCCCATAAGGAATTTAATTACATTGTCCAAGAATTTTGCCTCTTTTTAAAATTTTATTTTATGTGTATTAGTGTTTTGCCTTCATAATATAAGTGCACCTGCGTGTTCAATGCCCTGAAGAGGACAGAAGAAGGTGTCAGATTCCCTGGAACTGAGTTAAGGATGATTGTTATTGTCGTGTGGGTGCTAAAAGGGGTCTAGAAGAACAGCAAGTGTTCTTAACCACTGAGCCATCTCTCTAGCCCCAGCTTTTGCTTAAAAACTTTTTCAAGAGACTGTTCAAACTACTCTTCTCTCACTCAAGGCATGTAATTCTAATGGAGCCACTAGCCTCCAAAATCTGCCTCTTTGATTCAAAAGATACCATCATGTAAAATCAAATATTAAGTTGAGAATGCTTCATTAGGACTTTTTTTAAAGATGAAAGTAGAGGAAAAGGCTTCTTGGTTTTTGGGTCACAGAATTTAAAACACAAATTGAGGTTTATCAGAAGTCATCTTGTATTAACTCTGTAGGGAAACCTTCAAAGTGACAGACTAAAACGAGAGAGAGAGAGAGAGAGAGAGAGAGGAACACTCATTTGATAGAAGCATGCCTGTGTGTGACAGGAACTTCCAGAACAAAGAAAAAGGAATACAGTGTGGTCTGTGCCTGAGCGCAGTATACAGTTCTGCCTGTTCTGACCTTGTAGCCTAGAGTGCCCAGTCAGGATACGTATGCTACCATATATGAGAGACAAGAAACTAAAGACTGGGTTTTTCTTTGTGTACTAATGGGCATTATTGGTTCTCAATAGGTAGTTGTTTATGGTATGCAGAGTTCTTTCACCTTCACAGGTGTTCTAGGCTATCTTTCAGTATGAATCCAGGAAGCCAGGTACTAGCACAAATAAACTGCTTCCTGGAACAAGGGAAGCCTCAATGTCTCACCTCCCTGCACATAGCACCTCCAACAAAACAAGTGTAAACTATATGCTTCCTCTTTCCATTCGAGTAGATTCCTTTAATTTTCAGCTAATTTCAGCTGACTTTCAATACATCAAAATGATTCTTTTCAGTGTTTTTATAGTGAGTTGTGTCCTGCACTTTGAATGTGTGTGCAATGTAAAATCTATGCAGTGTCTCTTCTGTGTGGAAGCATTGCTGTTACCAGTCAACAATAAATGCACAGTATTCATGGTTTACAGAGGTTTTTCATCTTTGCAGACTGTTGCAGCTTAGATAAGAAGTGTCCTCGATAGACTCCTGTATTTAGACACTTGGTGTATGATTGGGTGAATGGTGCCTTTAAGAAATGGGCCTTGCTGGAGGAAATACATCATTGAGGGTTTGGTTTTGAGGTTTTATAGCCTCGACCCAATACCCAGCTCCTCTCTCTCTCCCTCTCTCTCTCTCTCTCTCTCTCTCTCTCTCTCATGCTCTTGCTCTCGATCTCACTCTCTCCTCCTCTCTCCTCTCTCCCCCTTCTTTCTTCTCTCCATCCCTCCCTACCTCTTCTTCCTATGTACTGATGAAATGTGATCACGCTGACACCAGGCTGGTCTTAAGCTCCTGTTGTCATGCCTTTCCTGCCTTGAAGGACTGTGTTCCTCTGGAACTGTGAGCCCAAATAAACCCTTTCTTCCCTAAATTGCTTTTGGTCGTGGTATTTTATCACAGCAACATAAGAGTAACTAATAGAAAATGATTGCCACATGAACCTCCACTCACAGACAAAGCAGCTTTAAGCTCCCAGAACTACATGATCTCTACAGAGCAAAATTCAAACAGTTTTTGATGAGGGTTAGTAGCCCACACTTGTAATGCCACTACTCAGGAAGCTGAGCACAAGAGTGCCCCTGAGTTTGAAACCAGTCTGGGCTATATTGTGAGACTTTTAAAAAAAGAACAACAAATATTTTTTTCTTGATGTTTGATCCTGTGCTCTTTTCTCTATAGGATAGCTCATCACACAGAATTGCCTGGCAGAGGATCATTAAGTAGTACAGATGGAGAACTTAGATGGTTTTAAAGAGGAAATATGCAGTCTTGGATTAGAAGTACTGTACCAACATACAACATGTAGGCTTGGATTACTACACATGTGCTCTAAAAGAGGAAAACTAAGCATGTATATGTAAAAGTTTGGTTGCTATGTACTATTGTTGTCATCAAATCAATGTCATCATGTAGATGGAAGTCCACCTTCTATGGTCGGTGTGTTCACCAAATTAATGTGTTGAAACAATCTAAAGTGGCATGGTATTAAGAGAGAGGGCTTGAGGAAGGAAACCAATTCTGTAAGATGATTGAGGAGGCTGGAGAGGTGGCCAGGTGGTTAAGAACCTTTGCATATAAGCAAGGTTAGGATCCTGAGTTAGGATCCTAGCACCTACATAAACAGCAACAACAAAAAACTTGGAGTGGCTGCACTGAAGATAGAGACTGGAGACTCATTGGGGCTTAGGCCACCAATCTAGCCCTACATTCAGTGAGCAACCTGTCTCAAAAGAGCAACAGAGCAGGACACCTAACATTGTCTTCTGGCCTCCATGAATGCACATAAACCACACTCACACATACACACACACATGCACACATGCACCATTTAGGGAGCTTTTTCATCCTTCTACTGTGTGAGGACACAGGAAGAAAGTGCTATTTTTGAGGAAACTAGCTCTCACCAAATGTGAAATATTTTAGTGGTTTGATCTTGGACTTCCTAGCCTCAAGAACTGTCAGCAATTGATTTCTTTCTTTACAAATTAGCCTTTTTAAGATATTTTATTGTGAAAACCTAAGGAACTAAAACTATATGTCTGATTGAAGATACTTTAAGTCATAACTAAATTTTTTTGAGACAAGACCTGGTGCTCCAGCTGGCCTGGATCTTGCTGTGAAGACCAGGCTGAACTCCATCTCACAGAGATTCTCCTGCCTCTGCCTCCCATTAAGTTGGGACATAATGTGTGGACCTGGCTAACTAAATCACTTTAAAAAGAAAAATTATTCCAAATATTCAACGCGAGTTGTAAGTCTATGAAGAACGCAAGGAGAAAAACAAATTAAAATGGAGACAATTACAAGACAGACAAGATCATCACCCTTGCAGCTGTGTTTATGTGTCTGCTCTGCCCCATACCAATGGCATATATTAGGAAGCTGGAGCTCTAAGTTACTGTGACCCAACTGAGGTCATATGCCAGTGATGGTTCACATTATTAATAGAGAAGGCACTGTGGCATATTCACTCTGAAGAGCAGTGATCTGGTGCTTATATAAGCTTTTGATGAAGAGAAAGATAAAAAGTGCTAGAAATGTTTTCCACTTATCCCAACCCTAACCACACATCAAGTACATCTCAAATGAACTAAAATGTAATTCTTATTGACTTTGCTGATGGCCATATACATTTCTACTTTACACTCAGATACAAATTGCTTAACAATGTCTCAAAAGTCTTGAATAATTTTCTTCTCTTAATTCCTGTTGTAGAGCTATCATTAATGGATAGAGTCATTTTATGAGCTCAGCGTTTTAGTCTCTGTTGGCTAAAAGGTCCATTAAACTAAAAGCCATTAATGATTCTGCATTTAACCCTTTTATGCTTCCGATTATGAGAGACCAAAGAGATTGGGTTGTCATGTGCAGTTCCTTCCATTTTCAGTTTGAAATTGCATAATAAAATCGAATTGAGGCATTTAAATCCTATACATTATAGGTGTCATGCCTTTGTGCTTGAATAGATGGTGCACAAGCTCTTTATAAAGAGTATAAATTTTAATCATCATAATAAAATAATATTGAGAGTAATCCAAGAAATTCTATTTCCTCCAAAAGCCTGGAGAATCCCAGTTAATCCTTCCTTAAAGATTGTTAGACTCCCATAATATCTCTTGGCATCCAAAGTACATATCATAAAGTTCAGACATAATTTTAGTCAAGAAATCTCCAGCCCTTAAAGCTGGTTTTCTTTAACTTGCTATACTTTCAAACAGGTCATTTCCCCCTCCATTTTCCTCACTCAGAAATTAAACGGAATAATCATAGAGAATGAGCCCTCCCAGAGCCACAGTCAATGGCAAGCAGAAGTCAGTACCGACTCTGCAACACTGCTTCCACGTGGAGTAATGGGCACCACCTGCTATCAATGTGTAGGTAGTTACTTGTAGTTTACAGAGTTCTTTCACCTTCACAGTCTCTGCTTAGATGGACAGACCGAAATTTGGGGTTGAGATTTGGATCTCCATTCATAGACAGGAAAACCAAAATGGACAGAAATTCAAGGTCACAACAGAACAAAATTTAAACATGGCTCTCCAGTTTGTTTGAGTCTTGTGCCTTGTTTTTTGTTGTTGTTGTTTTTGTTTGTTTTTCCTTCATAGGATGGCATATCACAGAGAATGTTATGGCAAAAATTACTAAAGGAGCGCTTAGATGGTGAAAAGATGAAATGCACATTTATGGGTGAGCAGGGTTAAGTACAAGAAGTGGGCAAATAAAGATATACTGATAAATTATCAACTATTGAATTATAAATGAGAATACCTTTTTAAATTGTATTTAAGAACAAAGGTAAATGATCCATAATATTCTTTGAAGTGCATCAAACAATAAACTGGATTACTGGATACAATGAGGGATAAACATATGAAAGTATATATGAAAAAAAATCATAAAATATTCATGATAAGCTCTCAGTGGGGAGTATTAGTATCCAGGATAAAATTCTTTCAACTATGTTATATATGAAAACTTCAAAATAAAGTACTGGAAAAGGGTAAATCAACTTTAGGGTATGAGAAGGTAAGTCTGCTGAATGACTAGTAAAAAGTATCTTATTTGTGAGGATGATTAAAATATTCCTACAGTGAGATACTGCCCCTTATTCATATTGATTAGAAAATAAACTTCCTTTGCAATATCTTCTGCAAAGGAAAAATCTAAAATGTATCTTCCAAAACCTAGAAAGGACTAATAGAAATTATTAATTTGGGGCAGGGTCGGACAGAATAAGCTAACATAGGGTAGGATAAAATGTAAAATTTCTCTTGAAATTTTAACGGAAATCTTTAAGTAATCTTTAAGCTAATAATACATATCTATCTACCTCTGTCTCTTTCTCACACACACAGATACTTCTTATAAAGAATAATTTATAATATAATATTCTTCTAGTCCCTTCATTTCAAAATCAAAGATAATATTTAACCATTACATCTTCAAACATTGCCTGTATACCATTCTCTGTTTTATATTCAGTGTAATTTCTTCAGGAATCTCTTCCTTTTCACTAACTTTTCAGCTTTCTCCATGTTTAATTTTCCCCATTAAGTATTTACTATCTACACACACACACACACACACACACACACACACACAAAGCTTTAGAAACATATAAAGCCTATATTCTTTATCTGATATTGCTAATACCTGAAGTTTGAGAATGTTTGTCTTTTCTGCTGACTGTTATACATGGCAATAGCTTTCTTTATGCAGACAGTGAGGGAAGGAGTGAGAAAGAGAAAGAGGGAAGGAGAGAGGGAGGGAGTTAGGAACCTTGAGAGACTTAGATTCGCCTTAGATTATTTCAGATGATACATATGTGAATTTAGGCCCTTATAAGAGGGTCAGGCCATAGCCACAAATTATCAAAAAAGACATTTATAAACAATCAAATTTCAGCCTAAGCAGACATGCTTGTTTTGGGTGGGGGGGGTGCCCATTTCTTTCTTTCTTTCTTTCTTTCTTTCTTTCTTTCTTTCACTTGTCTGTTGTTTTTTAAAGACATAAGACATAGTTTCACTGTGGTGTAACTCTGACTGTCCTGGAACACCCTATGTAGTCCAAGCAATCCTCCTGTTTCCACCTCCTGAAAGCTGGGATTATAGATGTGAACCCAAACACCTCACTCTTCATGAGATTTTTATATTTATTTATGTAGCTATGTATAGGTCCCTACTTTATCAACTTTATTTAGTGTTTATTTAGTCACTGGTGATCCAGGTACTCCCTGAACGAGTCAGAGCCTCTGTCCTTAGCCTCCATATCCCACCCCTGCCTCTGTTATTAGCCCTGAAAACAAAGAGCCACACCACAATCCCTAAACCTGGCGACTTTAGTCTTGCATGGATTGCCTGCCTGTCACTGGGACTCAGGATTTCTTTTACTTTCTTAGAAGCTCATTGATTCATTTGTTTCCTTTCTTTTCTTTCCTTCATTTGTTTCTTTGTTTTAGAGCTGGTCTTAAGGTTTTCTTTGAACTATGTAGCTGAGGATGACATTGAACTTTGATCCTCCTTACTCTGCTCTTAAGCACTGGGGTTACAGGCATGGGCCACCAGGCCTGGTTTATGCAGTATTGCAGATGAAGCCCAGAGGCTTCACATGTGCGAGACAAGGACTCCATCAACTAAGTTCCAGCCCTCGTTCATTCATTTTTAAAGTTCAGGCTTTATTTTATATTTTAGCTTGTACTCTTGGAGTTTGGGGAAATTTTTATAAAGTGTTGCCTGACAACTTGCCTGAAAAGAAGCACTCTAAACCTGGCAGAGGAAAAGAGCAGGAAAGGCTTGCCAACTTTGCCACAAATAGTAATGCAGATCAGACCCCACTAACAGTGGGAGATGGTTGACAGAGTCCAAAAGGAATCAACTTGGTTGCAGACACACACCAACCACCTCTGGAGCTCCCGGAAATATTTGGTAGGTAATTTTACAAATGACAGAAGATCCTATATTACCAACTAGGAGCAAGATCAATGAAATTACAGTCAATGGCTGCCAGCTGTGTCCACAGTTGTGGGGATACCTAGGGAGTCTCAAAGAACACAAGTAACTCAGAAATTCAAAGGGCAAATATAAAAACAAAATAATGAAATTTCTTTGTGGATGGGGGACAATGGCTTTTTAATCACTAAACTCAACTTGAAGATAGAACCTGAATAAATTTGTATTACTGGCGTGGTTTATTAATGGCTCTCTTGAAGCTGTTATTGTTCAACTTCAGTGTTTTAAAGACAAATTAAGATCCCTAAAGTCACGTATCCTACAAAACAATACAACTCAAATGAACATTTCTCTCAATAAACAGACCATTTATGAGCTGCGGTATAATTATGGTCAAATCCTCCAGTTTATTCCTAAGTTTCCACTAGTAAAAAGCTACTGTGGAAAAATCAAAAAGAGCAAGGATTCAATAGTTGATGAGTAATTACATGTTTTGATTGTGTGAAATACTACCTGAAAATAAAGTGGCGATTAAGACATCAGGACTAGACAGCGTCTGCTATGTAGGGACGCTAAATCAAACACCAAGGATTAATGCCTAGTCAGCATTCACACTGATCAACATTATAATTTTCACTTCTCTAGGTCTGTTAAAACCCTACTGATTCCCATTCTCCTCTCCTCCAAAGTTGATTCAGGTCACATTAGACCTTCTTTGCTAATATAATAGTAAATGAATGATTAAAACCTATTCTTATAGATCAGTTTTCCACTTTGTTTTTGGCAGTTTAAGAGTTAGGAAACTTTAACTGTGGAGGGAGTAAAAAGAATTAGAAAGGAGTAGAGAGGGGAGATAAATAATACTTTGATGGTTTGAAAAATCAGAGAGAAAGAATTAATTCCAAGTCTTACTGAAAAATCACATAAAATAAATTTACAACTGCATGTGTATAGCTGAAGGTTATATAACAAAAGAAACACAGTGTTGACCAGGAGAAACATCCTTTTGATTTGTTGGTCAGGGTAGTCCAAGAAACTTCCAAAATATCATAAGCTATTGCCACAATCATTGATTGCCTCTCAGAACTTGAAGGTAAGACCCTACCCAAGGAGCAATGGAGCTGGAACTGACCTGGAAGCCTCCTCCCTGAAGACTAGTTCTCATAGTATCAGAGGATGCTATACAAGCTTCCAAGGGAGAAAACCAATCAATGGTCCTACTCAGCTATAAAGTCTGATAAACAACAGTGACTGGCCCAGCAAACTATCTCTATTGGTGCAGTAGTGGCACTTTTATTTTAGAGGTAACCAACAGCTTTATAATTGTAATTAAGTTCTGCTCAATGGGAGGAAACTCATGTTGGTACTGTAAACATACTCAACATACACATGACTGGAGAGGAGGTCATAGATTCTAGAGAAAAACGATAAATATGCATCCTCATATTTAAAGACAAGTATACCTTTCACCCTCATCAAAGAAACTTCTTTTTGCAAGATATGGAGACCATTGCAGAGTTCCAGAACTGGTCAAACATAGAGAATAAGTGTCTGTGAGACACTTAATCTGAAGTGACCCATCTTCAATGCAACCTCCACACATAGGATAAATGTATCTTTCAACTCTCACCAGAGAAGTTTCCTTATGCAGCAGATGGTGATTAACAAAGAAATCCACAATTGCCAATGCACAGAGAACAAGAGATCACAGAGTGCTTATCCTTGAATAGGACACCTGTTCCAAACCTCTGCCTCCCAAGGTTCAGGGATCATTGCAGAAGAGGAGGCAGAAAGATTGGAAGAGGGAAAGGGGGTGGATGACCACAAAGAAACAAAGTCTTCCAGACAGCTAGCCATTTACTCATATGAACTCATAACAATGGTGACAGTTTGCACAAGTTCTATGCAAGGTCAAATCAGACAAAATTCCAGCATAGACACTGGGAAGTGGGTAAGGAATCCCAATCCAACCTAAGGAACTTTCTGTAATTAATGGCTGCTGGGAAGGGGAAAGACAGTGTCTTACAGACATGGGTCTCTTGGTGGGCACAGTGGATGGACCCACACTGAAGGACATTTGTGGACACAAATCTGACTCTATATGTTTTATATGTGTGTGTGTGTGTGTGTGTGTGTGTGTGTCTGTGTGTCTGTGTGTATGAGTATATGAAATTGGGTGGGGGACAGTAGGGGAACGTGCAGATAAGGGATGGGATCTAAATATCACCAAACTGTACTGTATGAAAATTGCAAAAATTCAATTTAAAACTTTGAAAAAAAAGCCATAAAATGAAAAGGACTGCATTGGTTGAGCCCTAAGGAATGCTATTCTACAGTAGCTTTCCTGTATATGTAGTCTGGGAATGCCACCAATAGCAGAATCACCCAAGAAAATTGATTAAAGGCACATTCTTTTAAACAATGATGCAGTAAATATAATACATCAGTATGACACAGCATCTTATTGTATGTTTGCTAATTAATTACACTTTTTATTCTAAGAAGAATGAAATGTACATACCTGGGCTTTACTAAATATAAAGCCAACAAAACCTTCCAAGGTGAGACAGGAATCTGAATTTGAGAGGGTTCCCTGGAATAATGTGATCTGTTTACACTTGAAGATGAGAAACTCAACAATCAAACATGCAGCTGAAAACTATCTTTCAAAGAAACAGTACATAACATATATTCTCTCTACCTTAGTGTATATGAGGCAAGACAGCATAAAAATTGGGGTAAAACAGTGGCAAGGGAGCAGGTTTAGAAGTCTGGGAGTCTGCAGTATGATAGAGTCTTGAAAATCTAGCTCAGGTGTGGGCAGATGACTCAGCAGTTAAAGTGCTTGCTCACAAGCATGAGGACCCGTTTGGATCCTCAGAACCCAACATAAATGTCAGGTGAGAGTGGCAGCTCGCTTGTAATTCCAGCCTCTGAAGGTGGCAGGTGGAGATAGGGGATCCCCAGAGCAAGCTAGCTAGCTGGTGAGATGGCGCAGGGGTTAAGAGCACTGGATACTCTTGAAGAGAACCCAGGTTCAGTTCCCAGCACCCACGTGGTAGCTAATAACCATTCATATACTCCAGTTCCAGGGGATCCTAGGCCTTCTTCTGATCTCTGTGGGCATTGCATTCACATGTGTACTTACATACATGCAGGCAAACACTCAAACACATAAAGTAAACACATTAAAAAATTTTAAAGAATAAGGTTAAAAAAATGATATTTCAGTACTTCTAGCCTTGTGGTGTGAGCTTGTGTCTGCCCTTGAGTCAGGGACTGTGAAAGAGTTTTGCTTCTGACCTCAGGCTTTAAAGTCTACCAATGTGGTGTCCTCTTTTTTGTGTTCCTGAGCTTTCATAAAGAGGCCACACTTTTTGAGACAGTAGCTTGATAGTGAGACATCAGAGAAGGATATGCCACACTGGGATGATCCAAGTCCCAAACATCCAGCATCAGGTCCACACTCCTTAAGTCCCCTACAGAAAACCATTCAGGAAACTACACTGAAAATAGGAGTCATCTTCCTCTTAAAAATGCAGTTTTCTTTTGAATATTACTACCATGTTTATCCCTCCCCATGACCATGCAGTAGGGACCGCTCATGTGCCAAGTTCAGATCACCCTGGTTGGGAGAAAACGTCTCAGTAGCCCCATCTTCAATTTGTTGTTTACTCCTTAAACTTTACTATAGAATGAATTAGGGGCTGGAGAGATAGCTCATCCGTAAAGTGCCTGTTGCACAAGCATGAGGACCAGAATCCAGATCCTCAGCACCCAAGTAAAAAACTAGGTGTTGAGGGGCAAAGAAGCAGAGACAGATCCCAGAGCTCATTTGGCCAGCCACCCCACCCCTATCAGTGAGCCTCTGGTTCAGTGAGAAACCTTGTCTCAAAATCAAATGGAGAGTAATTGACGAAGACATCTATCTGATAGTAACCTATAGCCTATACACACACACACACACACACACACACACACACACACACACACACACGGCTTTCAGTCAGACCCAAGGCAAGGGCCCAAATGGACACCATAATACGTGTAGTCTTCCAATTCTGCGTTATTGATGCTTTGAGCTTGAGCTCTTCTGATCCAAACAGTTCGCTCTGCCCAACTAAATTCCTTCTTCTTTGATGCTGCGCTCAGTCATTGGTCTGCTTCATCTTTCTGCATGTTAATCTATTTACTAGCTAAGTCCGTTCTGTCTGTAACTATACTGGAGTTTCTCACATAATTAAAAAAATAAAGCCAATTCCCCCACCTGCATCCCCCAACTCAATTTCCATCCAACTCTCTTCACCTCATTGAAACCTCTCACAGTAGTTTAATACATACATTCATTTTCCAACCAGCCCTTCATTTCCACACATTTTGGATTCTAGTTCCAAAATATACCTCTGCAAACCTGCCTAGGCATTTAACACTGAAAAAAAATCACACAAATATAGTCGTGTCTGTTACCGTCGTGTCTCACCACTCGGGGCCAGCGAGTGGACTTTGGAAGGCCAGCCTGAGGGGTTGGGGGTGAGTAGATGCAGTCAAGCTGCAGACTCTGGGAGCTGGATGGGAAGCAGGCCAAGCGTGTGGCACTGCCAACTCCTTTATTGAATAGGTGCACAAGCTCTTATAGATCTGGATAGCCAATGACCTTATGGGGTGGGGTCCCAAATACAGCCAATAGTAAGTTTGTCCCCAGGTAGGCAGGTACTTTCCAGGTGCTGGTCTCACAACTAGCCAGAGCAGAACACCACACCCACAGGAGCCATTCCTCTATTCCTCCTAGCAGGTAGTCTGGCTAGGCCCTCCTTGCATTATGCCCAACACACAAACACCTGAAATGTCTATTCTTTTGTGGGAAAATGTGGAAGCACATTTTTCAGTTTGTTCCTGTAATTTTCTGGCTTCTTCTATGTCCCCTGGAGCTTCCTTCCTTTCTTCTGCAGGCCTCACTCACCCTAAAGCCTGTAACTAACAGAACTGCTCAGACCAGCTGTCTCGGCATCACAAAGCCGCTAAATGTGATTGGTTTAGAAGCACTAATGATCAATACGTGAGGATACTCCACCTGAGTCCTCACCACTGTATGATGCTCCATGTTGTTCCCCTACCTGGAAAGCTGCTCCTCCCCCTCACCCACTATAAACTCCTGCTCATGTTTAGACTCAATTCATTTTTAAGACTCCTCTAAGGTACTACCTCCCTCAAAGACCTCTTCCCAGTTGCTTCTAGCCTAGCTTAGCTGGTCACTGGGAATTCCCATGACACTCTAGCTATAGCTCTACAACTGCATTCCTGACCTCTCTAATAATTATGGACTACATTTTGTCTCAGCTGAAAACCTTAAATTATCTTCAAATCAAAACAGTATGTCTCCTCATCACTGCCATTGGCCTTAGCACTTAGAAGACACTTGGTAAGTTTTGTTAGATGAATAGTGTATAAAAGAGCATGGTGAATATATCCAAGACACCTTGGGGAAATTATCTAACACCTAGTGCTTTTTTTATTTTTGAACCTCGATATGTTTCTGTTTCTTCCCAAGGAATAGGTAGCTTCCAAGTTAGCGACTTAATATATTCATTTAAGAAGACTAAATTTTCCAAAGATGACTATGTGCTTTGGGTCATTGTTTGGTACATGGTGCTATTTCTCACATAGCCAAGATTCATGATCCAGAACTCAAAGAGGTAGAGATAGAAATATTACCCATTAACAAAGTTATTTTTTCTTGTCCTCACAACTTACATTCTGCTAGTCTAGAAGTCTTAGTTCCAAAAGGAGGAATGTTTCTATAAAAATGTAATGTTAAGATTTAGCCTTTCTTCAGGTCATAATATCTGCAGTAAGCTCTGCTTCCCTTTTCATGGACACTGACAGGCATCCCTCCTGAGACACTGTCTTTGAGTCCCTAGCTATCAGACAATAACTGTTCTAGGATATCTCACCTGGGACATGAGATTACATCAAAGCCAGACATCCCATTCCACACTCCCTTCCTGAGCTATGGCTGCAAGCTTTTCTGTGAAAGCTTCCTCATCCTCCAAAAATTCTATGAACAACCCTTCACTTGACCACATGGGCTCTGATTTCTCTCACCAGGGGCTCCACCATGCTGTCTGTCTCTGATTCTGGGGCCTGAACTCTCCTCAGAGTCGCTGTCATGCTACTGCCTTTTTGTCTATCTGTCCATGGCATTAATAACTCTTCTAATAAACTCCTTACTCCCTAATAATATGTCTCAGTGTCCTCTTGAGCCCACCTCTGTTCAAAGCCTAACAACTACCAGGAGACTCGATTCCAGTGAATAGAAAGTTGGGGCCACTTGGAGATCCTCATGCTTCTGAACCAATAGGCAGAATACATGAGTTACTGCACTAGCTGGTATGACTTGTCCTGACTACCAAGAGGAAATTGAATTGCTTGCTGTTCCACAGTACAGTCAAGAGAGAACATCTGGAATACAGACCTTACCTTGAAATTGAGCTGACCTTCATACTTGGCTCAATTAATAGAATGAGAATTGACACTGCTTGACTTCTAAACCTCAGTCATAAAGGCTCCATGGTCATTTGGTTATCTGCTTTAGGAACACAAATACTGTGTCCTGGGCCACAGGCAGTGCCACAGCTGACCAACAGCCTCAACCAAGGGCACATGAACATGAGCATCAGCTACGTGATGTGAATGACTGAACCCTCTCATTAGTTTAGCCCAGCCTTGGAGTCTTTCAGTGGAGTTGTTAGGCATTGTGGAGCAGAGTTAATACATCTGTATTGTGTCCTGCCTAGGTATCCCCACTACAGAATCAATGAGCAAACTAAATGGATGTGTTAAACCACATTTGGGGTCATTTATTGTGCAGCCATAGTAGCTGGAAGACATCATTCAGGGGGACACTTGGGATAGCCTTTGAAAATTCCTATTCTTATTATTATAACAGAAGAACGGGGCAATGTGAACAGTCCTCCTAGGTATTTTAAATACTCTTGGTCTTCCTGTTTATTACGCATACCCCTTTAGTATAGTAAGTTGTCTTACTTCAACCTAAGTCATCACAAGCCTGGTTAACACACACTCCTATGCCATCACTGTCACAGATAGATAGGAGTGCAGTGAATGAGGGCACTGGGGAGGGGGGGATGAGAGAGCAAGCTGCAATTCCATATGCTGGTACAAAATGGCTCCTTACAGCGAGTGACGGAGAGGGGAGATCTGGGCAGATTCTCGGCTGCTCTACTCAGAACGTTTGTCAGGTGCACAATCTGTTCTCAAGTATAACCCCCAGGCCATGTTCTCTTGCTCAGATTCCAAGTGCAGCATTCATTTCCTCAGGAGTCATCAACATCACTCACTGGGGCTGATGCGTCTGCAAGATGGTAGGCCTGGGAGATGGGCCATGGGTGAGAGAGAGAGAGAGAGAGGAGGGAGGGGAGAGGGAGAGAGATGTGTACAGTCCTGCCTGCCTGCCAGTCAGCACCAAGCCATAAATCATACCCCTGGCCTGGCTTGCTTATAATGAGAGCAACCATTTGTGAGATCTCTTTTTCTGCTTTACAATCCCTCTGAAACTCCTTCGGGCTGCCCTTTGTCTTCCTCCCCCCATATATCTGGAGTGAAGGACTTTATGACCACTTCTTCAGGGGATACAGAGTTATAGATCTCTGGATTTATGTGTTTGCCAGGCCCCCTCCAGTCTCTGTACCATAAGGTGAATGCCAGGGCAGGGAAAATGATGTTGCATTCTAATAGCTCTGGACCAGTTTCTGACAGCTTATTTTGACAAAAACATAAAATTCAGTGATTGTTGTTCAGCTCAAAAACTGTAGGAAATACAGTGGTTAAAAAAAGAGAGGAAGTTTAAATGTGAAGCTTCCTGTCTCCAAATTGTTCGTGAGTCCGGTAGATTATAGAAAAACACAGAAAGTTAAGCCAATAAATGTAATGACAATAGATGGTTTGCAAGCATCAAGCTTTATCCCAGATGATGTGTAGCATTCTCTTTCCCCAGATGGAAAGATTACTGTTCATACAACCTGAGCACAATAGGGAGTCTGTTAGGTAAGTGGCAGCTTGGTAGCTCACAGAAGATGGATCAGAAGGATCCTTTATTTGCGTTTACATCATTGTATGTGTAGTCCCCTTCCACACTGGACAGGCCTGGGTGCCAATAAGAGATTGCAGAAGTGACCACGTGTGACTTTGATGGCTGTGCAATAAAAAAAGCAACATTCATTCTGCTTTGTTCTCTAGGGCTCTTCGCTTTCATGAGAAAGGCAGAGGAAGATGCCAATAGACATATCATGACACTGTAAGAGCACAGTTAGAGATGCATGTGGAGAACAGAGGCCTGTAGCTAACTAACAGCAGTCATGTGACTGAATGACCCTTTAAAGCTGATCCTCTAGCCCCCATCAGACCATCAGCTGGATGGTTACAATCACTGCCAGCAGCTTGATGGCCACTAAAAGAAAGATCAAACTAAAACTGCCTAGCCAAGCTGTACCTGAGCTCTTGTTCCACAGAAGCTGTGAGCAATAATAAACACATCTTGTTTTAAGTGCTATACCGGGAAGCAATTTGTTTTCCACCAATGGATAACAAGTGGAGGTGCATACAATAAGACTAGCCTTGGCTTTGTGGGACAGAAACCCCCAAATGAAGAGAGATGTTTATTCTCCCATATGAGAAATCGGTGGTCATAATTTTTGGCTGGTATGGTGCTCCATAGTACTGGGGACTTGGGCTATGTCTCCCCTATTCTACTGCTGTGTGCTCTCTCTTATGGTCCAACGTGACATCATAGCCATTTCCAGCCAACAAGCAGGATGAAGAGAATGTACCACCCCCTTAAAGATATTTCACAGAAGTCTCACATATCATTTCTGTTTATATACAACTCCCCAAGCACATAAATGTGGCCCTACCTCGTTACCGGAGGGAGGGAACTGAGAAGCTCAGTCTTCATTGTGAACAGTCTCTGTGAATGGAAGAGTCCAAATTTTAAGGAAAAGGAGAAATGAACATTGGAATAGCAGAATTTCTGCAAGGTACTGGCTTTATTGAATCTCAATGATAATTAGGAGTTTGCTAAGAGAACAGGTGCTATAAGGGGAAGATATATTTATTAATTATACTCATTAGGTTATAGAAGATAGTTTTATTATAAATAGCCTTAAAGTCTTTGCATCAAATACACTGAGAGATAGAATGTATTTCTGCCTCCCATGAATCAGGGCTGACTGTGTGACTAGCAGGATTTGGCAGAAGTGATGATGTACTGATTCAAGAGAGATTCAGCATATATTTCTGGTTCATATGTTGGAGGAACCTAGCTAGCAGATAGGTTTTCTATCCTCCTTAGTATTAATCCTTCTGTGAAAAGGTCCAAGCTGACCATGTGGAGAAAGCAAGGCCACAATGGAGTGCTGAGCACCACCTACTGAGCAGTCTTCTCAGACTTCCTGACCTTCCCAAGATACCATCTAAATGAAACAAAATGAATGATCCTGGAAATGCCACATGGAGCAGAAGAATCATCCTCCTGAGCCCCACCCAAATTCTTGACCCACAGAATCATGAACTAAGAAATTACTTGTTTTATTAAATCACTAAGTTTTAGGTGACTCTTATCCTAAATCGAATATCCAGAACTAAAAGGAAATTCATTCTAGTGAGAGGAAATAGCATGAGGAAATATCCAGTGGTACAAGACAATTGGTTTGTGCAACCGATTTGATATGCTGGAAAGTAAAATTTACAGAATACAGTGGCAGGGAATAAGTAATCAGGAAGCTGAATGTGGATACGCTGATGTGTGCCACTCTGGTAAACATGCACTCAAGAGTCTCACCTACCAAAAGCCATAGCAATGGCTAGAAGGCTTATTGAGGGCAGATCTGATCACAGCAAAATTCAATATGAACAACAAGGACTCCTTGAGTCCATTTTTCTCTTAATATATAGATCTGAGGACAAAGCATGGGGAGCCCTCAATAGGTAGTATTTAAGAGGTAGAAGATGGCTATCACTTTGTGGAATGACAGGTGAGTTTGTATCAGGTAGTATGAGAAAGGGTCTTGGAGGTGTATGCAAGGAAGAAAGTCTCTCGCTGCTTCCTTCTTTTTGGTCTAAATCTTCTGGAACTTTGTCAGTTTGTTTTTTTCTGTTCCAAGAAGGAGTGGAAAGTAGGAACTCAGAAGAGAGTTAATGGCAATAAAATGACATCACAAACAACTTATGTAAGTTTACATTTCCTAGGCTGAGTCCATATATTTCTATATTTAAGACTCATTTTTAATGAAACTTTTGTGGTTCATGCTAGGGGTCTCTGCCTCCTTGGATCCAAAATAGGTTGCTCTATCTCTCTCCCTGTTATTGTTTTTGACAGGGTCTTTCATTGAGAGACCTGAGCTTGATGCTTTGGCTAGACTGGCAGGCCAGCAACTCTCTGAGGATCTCCCTATCTCCACTTCCCAGTGGATGCACACCACCATGCCTGGCTTTAATATGGATGCTGAGGATCCAAACTTAGGTCCTCATACTTGCACAGCAAGAATTTACCACAGAGCCTTATTCCCTGCTCTCATTTGAATTTTTCCTAAACGATTAATTACATATCCATAATGATAAGACTTCATAATATGTTGAATTGCAAACAAAAAGAAATTAAATAGCTTAACCAATGAGGCATTTTCATGTCACAAGAGGTCTAGAGGGGCCTGTGAGATGACTCAGCTGATAAAAGTGCCTACTGCCAAGCCTGATGATATTCTGCTCCAACAGCCTTATTTTGAAGACTTTATCTTTCTGGATCCTTGCTACTCTTCTGGGAACTATGCCAATGCTTCAGGAGGAAAGAGAGTAAATTTTGGTCAGATCTTTATCTTTATGAGGCATTTCTGGAAGTTCTAGTCTAGAACTAACATTTATATCTCTCTAGGCAGAGCTAGGTTTCAAGACTCTTGCAGTAACAGAGTCTAGTAAGGTGGGCTTTTCCTCCTTTGCAATCTCTCTGATAAAGAGAATGGTAGAAGGAGAAGGAGTTCCTCCCTCATGAGTAGGATTAACGTCCTTATAAAAGAGGTTTTGTGTAGTGTGGGAGTTTGAATGAGAATGTACCCCATAGACTCCAAATATTTGGAAAATGGTGGTGATAGCAAGGTGGTTCCAGAGGGAAATAATTTTGACAAAGAGTTTGGCTGCTGGCTGCCATAGGCCTAAGAGCTTGCCTGAGACTATGTTGAAATGCAATGGACTAATTTCTTTGGCAGAGGAAATTTCAAGATAGCCTAATGTAGAATTGGTGGCATGGTTATTAATGGTGAATGTTATGGAGATCTATCATGAAGAAGTGGGGCAGAAAGAAATAAACAATATACAGTTTGGAGAGAAAGAGAGTATGATGAAGTTTAATAATGTTGGAGCCAAGGCATATCCTGAAGGAGAGGCTCTCTTTGATAAGAGATTAGAACCATTAAGGAGAAGCCTCCAGATTTTCACTCCAGCAATGGAAAGTGCCCTCATGGAAAGACCATATCCAGCTAAACCTCCAATTTATGAAAGGAAAAGCCTAAGAAGTTTCTTGCTCCTAGAAAATCACAGCACGGAAAAGTTGCAAATGTGGATGAAAGGGGTCTAGGTCAATCCCAGGCTGGAGCTGAACATGGCAGTGTCATTTGCATGGTGCTGGCTTTAAAGACATGAAAGATGTTAAGAGTGAGAGATCATTAGTTCTTCCTCAGCAGTTTCAGAATCCAGGCAGCTTGCAGCAGGAAGTCCCTGCGTAAAGAAAATCCTGATAGACCCCATTGTGTGAAGCTGTGAAGGTGAAGTCAATGGAGACCCCAAGATGCCAGAACTATGAGACATTTGCTATAAAAAGCTATATATGGCCTAACACAGAGATGCATGCTGCATGCAACAAAGCTGGAGGGGCTGAGTCATCTAAGCCTTATGGAAGTAAAGTTCTAGATCTTGGACATGAAGCTACAAATCTGTTGTTTACCCTGCTGTTTTTCAGTCTTGTTTTGGTCTGGTATTTCCTCAATATGTCTCCATTCCTCTCCTTTGGAATAGGAATGCTTGTTCATTTCCATTGTATGTTGGAAGTATGCAATTTGATTTTTGCATGGAGCTTACAGTTACAGTGCCTTGAGTCTCAGAAGAGACTGAATTCTGGACTTTTGAGTAATGCTGAGACTGTTCAAAACTATGGGGAGCTTTAAGGTTGAACTAAATGAATTTTACATTATAATATTGTCATAAGCCTATGGGGGCCAGGGAGAAGAATGGGCGGTTTGAATTAGAATGTCCCCCATAAGCTCCAAATATTTGGACACTTGGTCCCCAGTTCATGGCACTGTTTGGGGAGGATGATGAAACCCTTAGGAGTGTGGTTATGCTAGAGGAAGCACATCGCTGAGGGTGGGCTTTGAGAGTTCTTAAGCCTTTCCAGATTCCCAGTTTTGTTCTGCTTCCTGTGCTTGTTTGAAGTTGGGAGCACTCAGCTTCCTGCTCCTGCCACCTGTGCTGTCATGCGTCCTCCACCATAATGGACGCTCACCCCTCTGGAAATGTAAGCCAAGTAATCCCTTCCTTCTGTAAATGGACTTGGTCATGGTGGTTTATCCCACTCACAGAAAATTAATGAATACACGTAGCATTTGGGCTCTTGTTCTTCCATCTTCAGTCATGTGAGGTCATAGCATTTCACCACTTTGGAGGACGCAGCACTCAAAGTGTCATCTCAGAAGTAGAGACTTCATCTTCACTAAACCTCAAACATACCAGCACCTTGATGTTGGCCTTCCAAGCCTCCACACCTATGAGAAATAATTTTGCTTTGTATAAGCTAGCCAGTCTGCAACGTTCTGCTACTGCAATGCAGTGGACTAATATGAACTGTTTGTGGCTTTGGGTGGCCAATCAAGAATTTTTCATGAGGCCCAGTCTCTATGCACTGTACTGTGGACGTTTTCCTTAGGCCTGCCTTGAGAAATCATCAGTGGAGCATAGCTTACCCCACTAATACTTTAACCCAGTCTGGTTGATGCATGATGATAATGTTGTAAAATTATCATGATTAATGCATCCCAAAGGTTCAATTACATAAAATGTGAGACTATTACGAAGCCACAGAAATAAATTTTGGGGACAAATCTATATTAGTTTGAAAACCCCATGGATATCTCTTCCCTGCCCACCTGCCATTTGGTAACTCTTGCAGTGGCTGTCCTTTTGCTAACTGGGTTTCTGGGGTCAGGCAGGGGTTCCAGAAATCTCCTTTTGTGTAGCCACACTTTTAATTAACCTGTTCCGGGAAGATTGTATCTGCAGGAAACTGGTCCTTTGTTGGTTTGGTGGAAAATTTGCCTGGTACCTCTCTGCCTGGTGTTCTCTTGCTTGCCAACTAAAGAAGCCAATCATACGGTATTTCAGTGCACATTCTTGAAGGGATTAGAGCAGACACATTTATAATGAAATCAGTATATTAAATAAGCTCGAATTTATAAGACACAAACATAAAATATAACAAATCACCTTGAGATGGTCTCTATGGGTTCTTTATTTTTTACTTAAAATTTTTATTTATTTATCTGTGTGTGTGTGTGTGTGTGTGTGTGTGTGTGTTTAGTAGTTACTTTTCTGTTGTTGTGATGAAGCATCATGATCAAGGGAACTTAGAGAAGGAAGAGTTTATTTAGCTTCTGGTTCCAAAGGGGCAAGGTCCATCATGGCGGGGAGGTATGGTGGCAGAGGTGGCTGGGGCAGAAGCCAAGCATTCATATCTTTACACAGGCACAGGAAACAGAATAAAAATGGAAATCTGGCAAGGCTTAAGAACTTTCTAAGCCTGCCCCCAATGATGTGCTTCCTCCAGCCAGGCTACATCTTCTAAGACCTTCCAAAACAGCACCATCAACTGCAGATAAGATGTCCAAATACTTGGAGCCTATAGGGGACATTCTCATTCAAACCATCACATTCCACTGGCTGGTACCCATAGGCTCATGAACATATAAAATGCAAAATGCATTTAGTCCAAACTTAAAAGTATCCATAGTCTTTACAAGTCTCAGAATTATTCAAAAATCCACAGTCCAAAGTCTCTTCTGAGACTCAGGGCAATCTCTTAACTGTAAGGCCCTGTAAAAATCAAAAGACAAATTACATACTTCCAACATACAGTGGAACTGAATATACATTCCCATTCTAAAAGGGAATCAATGACAGACTTAAGTAAGGATACACTAACTTACAACTTAGTGAACTAATGAGTTTTATTGGTTTGAAGTTTCTTACAAAAGTATAGGTGGGCATTACTAATAGGTGCAGAAATGACTCAAAGACAGCTGCATCAAAAGTCAACCCCAACATGGGTGACAGTTCACAAAAGCTGGAAACCAGGAGTGCATTGTACAATCTGCAGACAGCTCAACAGGAGGTGTTTTTTCTAGGCACTATAGTTCGTTTGAGCCTCTTCAGGCAGCTTTTCAGGTCTGACTGTACGAATGACTTTTCTGGGACACTATTTCAGCTTGTTTGCAATGGGAACAAGCTTACTAAGTCTTGGACTTCTTTTTCAAGTTAAATGTACAGCTTTAATCTCACATTTCCCTTCCTTGCCCTTGACCCAGAAGTGTGTGTGTGTGTATGTGTGTGTGTGTGTGTGTGTGTGTGTGTATGTTGAAAATACAAGAGCTTAAAGAAGTATCTTTCAAACAATGAATTATCCCATTTGTGTTGAAGACAAGTGATATTTGACTGATAATATCTGTTTATGGTTGTGTATGCTATTCTGAGTCAATAGGGTCCTGTATTTGTCACTTTTCTGTTGCTGTGTTAGAAACACTGACCAAGGGAACTTAAAAAAGGAAGAGTTTATTTAGCTTGCAGTTCCAAAGGGGCCAGAGTTTTATCATGGCAGGGAAGAATGGTGGCAGAGGTGCCTAGAGTAGACTCAGAAGCTAAGCACTCACATCTTCAAGCAGGCACAGGAAGTAAAGAGTGACCCGACATCCAGCATGTCTTTAGAACTCTCTAAGCCCACCCCCAGTAACAAATTTCCTCCAGCATGGCCACACCTTCTAAGATCTCCCCAAACAGCTGCCCACTGGGGACAAAATGTCCAAATACTTAGAGCCTATGGGGTACACGCTTATTCAAAGCACAGGGCCAGAAAGGGAAAATCCACCGATAAGGCGAGTTCCATATTTCCTTTCCTATTTCATGCTGGATGTACTGTTTCAACAAAAAGAGAGCAAGTCCTTTGTTCAGAAACAGTTCTGAGAGAAATCAAAAGGAACAAACTCTCAGAGGGATTGGGTTCCCTCTTAGATCCAACCAACCAATGTCAAGGGCTCAAGGCTGTCTGTGCAGACATTGCCATAATGTTGCATCACATCTGAAAGTGTTTCTCAGCAACTTACATATGCTTAGGGAGGGAGGAGCCTAAGTGAATCTGGTCTGGCCCGTTTTAGGGACTTCCTGCAGGAAGTTGTTTACTTCTTGTATTTAGTGGGCCTCCCTGAAGGTTGGAATATTTCACTTCTCTTTAGAACATCCTGTGTCTTAATGAGTTTCCCTCCAAGATGAAATGTCTTATCTTGAATTGCTACACGGCAGAGCCACAGGTCTGAATGGATTGTTCTTTGCAGCTTCAGGTGAATCCTGTTTCATATAATAGTAATAATAGGAATAACACATATATTGTCACCATGTGCTATTCATTCTTTTAAGAGCTTTGTGAATTTTACTTAATTCTCCTAAGAAGCTTATGATATAGATAGTATTATTCATCTATAAACTGAAGCTCAGAGAAGTTGCATGATGTCGTTTATACAGCTAGGCAGTGACTGGGCTAAAATTCAAACCCAGGAAGTATGCCTCTTAAAATCTTTATTTCTAACCCTAAGTCACCTAAAGGTTTCCCTTTTCTCGCGAACTTCCTGGGGCAGTTTACAGAGGGCACAGAATAGGGGCTGGAGTTGGTCAGATGTAGCTCAGATCCCAGGTTGACGTTTAGTTGCTCTATGGCTTTGCTGAATCTTGTTAAATACACCTGAAGATTCCAAAACCTAACGGCCAGAATGAGTATGGGGGAGGAGCCATCATTCCTATACTCTTCCCATCTCTTAGAAAATTGAAAGAAGCCAAAACTGCTTGGAAGTTAAGCCTGAAATTATCAGTGCTACATTAAACACGGGCACAGGAAGGGAAGGAAATCTGTTTCACTAATTTTTTCTCCATTAAAAATACTTAACGGATACTTATGGATGACAGGCACTCGCTAGTCTTGGTTCCCTGGGGAATAAATGAGTTGTTCTCTTCAAGTCATTCCCTCACCACATGGCCCTGCTTGTGAGGTTGAGGGAGCCAATGAGGCATCCCTGAGAGGGCACAGTTATTGTTTGATCCTAATCATCATCTTCCTTATCTGAGGAAAAGTGATCCTAAAATGGCACGCGACGTCCTCTAAGTGTATGATAATTATAAAGATGGATAATAATGACAGTACTTAGCTATTACGGAAAGCAAAGTCCAGCGGCACTGGATGTGCGTTTTGGAATCAGGCAGGGTCAGAGCCTCATAGAACATCCACGGTGGGCCTTTTCTTCCCTCGGAATCGTTCTCTCCAGCCTGAGCGCCCGCCCGGAGTCGGAACGCCAAAGGGCGAGGGCCGGAAGCGCGCGCCGTTCCGCGGCGGCGTGTCGGGAGGGAGGGAAGGAGTGAGCGAGCGGAGCCGCGGAGGACTGTGCGAAGATGGCGGCCTTCTCCGGTGCGTGGGGAGAAGCTGAGGCGGGTGTGCGCGGCTCGCGGCTCGTCTCGGCCCGCGGGCAGCTGGTGGGGAGCTCTGGGCGGTGGGAGGCTGGAGTGCCCGCGGCTGCAGCGCCCCAGACCCGCGTGAGGGGTCGGGCGGCGGAGGCCGGTGTCTTCCTCTCCCGCTGGCCAGACTCTAGGCCCAGCTATTTTCCTCCTCGGGTCTGTCTGCAGCTTTCCCGCCACGCACACCCACCTGCCCGTTTAAACCAGTCGGCGTTTGCGCTCGCTGCCCGCGGACGTCCGGGCCTCCCGCCTCCTAGACGTGGCAGTGGCTTCTAGGGAACCTTTTTTTCTGTCCTGCAGAACATCTGGTCTTTGGCTGAGAAGCAGCTGGTCGTCGGGAAGGTGACACTTGGGAAAAAGCTGATTCTGGACTCTGTCCTGTTTTTGTTTTCTTTTTCTTCAGGCCTTTCCAAGAATAAAAGTCCCAAGCGTAAATCTGCCCTTCATTTGTTAAACGGCACGCTATTAGGATTAACGTTAAACGTTGAGGCTAAAAGAAAAGCTTTTTTTTTTTTTTTAACTTAACGGATATTAACTATAACATTTCAGAATTAGTTATTTGCCGTATGATACCAATGAAGATTTGGGGTGGCTATCGAATCTAGCAGTTGATATTTTTCTCCTTTTCAGCCCTCCTTTATGCATCCACAGTTTTGCAAAGCTCCAATCAGCCTTAAATATATGAAAAGCGATAATTATTTATAGTACTAAATACATCAAATGAGGCCCACCATCTTTTCATGTTATTGACCTATTAGAACGACATTATGCTTTTCTATGTTTTTCAGTTTTCTCCTGAAAGACTATTAGGAATTTCAAATCTCAGGTCATAAAAAATCAGATCCCTAAAAGTAATCATGAGGAAATTGACTCAGAATAGTTTCGATTTTTCTTTACTTAGTTCACACCTAGCACAGTTTTAGACCCAAGATCTATAAAATAGTTGTAGGCTACTGTTTTGTAGGTGCACATTTTGGGGGAGAATGCACAAATTACAGGACTAGAACAAGGGTTTCTGATATGTGACATATAGACAAAGGCAGAATTAAAGAACATGAACATGTACCTGTTTCCCCATTAATGTTAAAAGTATTATACTTTAAAAAGACAAGGTTTCCAACATGCATAGCACATGACCCAATGGGTCAAGAAAGTGTTTAGAATTTGCTAAAAGCAATCCATGGTTACTGCTTGCATTGTAACAGTTTTGCTTGAGCTTGCCCTATTGGGCAGCATATTTAACATTATAAAAAAAATTACATTTGTTTTTTGTTTTTTTTTTTAGCCAGGGTTGGGGTTGGGGATTTGCAAGTGGAATTCCAAGGACAGCATACAGAGTTGGCTCTCCCCTTCTGTCATGTGGGATCTAAGGATTGAAGTCAGGTTGTCAGTCTTGGTGGCATCCATGACTCCTTTTCTCAAGCAGTTTACCTTTTAAAAGAGAGACTGAGTAGATTGTACTGGGGGTAATTCTTAGGCTGGTTATACAATTTTAGGTCTTGGTTAGTTTATCTTGGAAGTTTTTGGAGGAGGGATTTAAAGAAATGAGATAATGATTCTGCCCACCTAATTCCACCTAATGCAAAGAAAAACCTATTTTTGTAGAAAAATATATTCATGAAGATTTGCTTTTTGCCTTTTCACAAACTGATAAGGATTAGTGAATTTCAAAATTGACTAACCTTTATACTTGATAATATTTGAGCATCATTCATTAAAATTTTTTATTATGTTTATTTTTTGGGTGTGAGTATATGTACACCTGGAAGTCAGAGGACAGGTTGGAGGAGTTGACTCTCTTTCCACCAGACGGGTTCCAGAGATTCAACTTGGGTTTTGAGGCAAATGCCTTACTTGCTGAGCCATCTCACTGGCCCCATGTTCTTTTTTTTTTTTTTAAGATATATATATATATATATATATATATATATAGTTGTTGTTATGATAACCAGTAATAACAACTACATTTTATAATTACTGACTTAAAATAAAAACCACTTCTCATTTGGAAGGGAAGTTTAAGTACTGTACTTAACTATATGTAACTAATTTCATTTGAGAAATGATAAAATGACCAGCCTAATCTATTCCTTAAAGACTGGCCTTGATGCAAAATTCTTTGAATACACAATTAAGAATATAGCAGATCTTTACCTGACAATTCCAGCTGTTCAAGTTTTCTCTACTGACCCCTTTCTCTTTGGTTAACCAGAATTTGTTTTGTTTTGTTTTTTAAGTCATCTTGATTTTCTCAACCTTAAAATAACTAATTCATGTTTAAAGCAATGTCTGTTACTGTGGAAAACTGCACAGCCCTTGTGCCTCTGCTGTGCAGTTTAGTGATGGCTGAAAGGTTGCATAAAGCTAAGACTGCTGTATAAAGATTGAAAATTGCCTAGAAGAGCTAGATTCTGCAATGCACCTTGTGTTGCAGGACCAACAGTTACTCTACCTTCTGTATTTCTTAACAATTTGGGAGTTTCTGATTAACTTAAAAATTTTAAATTCTTTTATTGAAATATAATATTTATACATAGTTATAAGGTTCGAAGTACAGCTTTCATCCACAAATATACATCATAATGATGAACTCAGGGTAAGTAGCATATTCCTTACCTTAAACCTTAAACTTACCATTTCTCTATGGTGAGTACATTCAAAAGATGTTCTACTTTGAGCTATGCAGTGCATTAATAGGTATTAGTTAAGCAGAGATTTGACTATAGCTGCCAGTAAATATGGACGGTTCATTTTTCTCAGATCCTTGAGTGTTTTGAGGTGGTCTTGAGATAGCCAGAACATATAACTGCTATGGTATCCATAATGAAACCACTGAGATGCTGTTCTAGAACCCCATCTAACTCTAGGAGATTTCTCACTGGTTCTGTAGGACTAAACAAGCACTGGTGGATAATGTATCATTAAATGGCAACTGGGTGAGGGGCATCATATTAATAATAATCACATTATTATTTCTAATCTTCTCATATCCCTACAAAGTAGGCTGGAAAAATCCCATTTTGTATAAGAAAACAGATTTATAATTTATCTAAGGTCATGTTCTAGCAACTGAAACCTTGAATTTGAACCGAAGTCTGTCTCCAACAGTGCCATATTCAGGTCCAATAAAAGAGTCAAACTTCAAAGCCTTTACCCAGTTCTATAAAAGTAACTTTAAGAGAATGCCATTCATGATCAGTTTCATCTGCATGATTTTTAAAATTACTTTTCATTTCTAGAGATGGGTGTTATGCCTGAGATTGCACAAGCTGTGGAAGAGATGGACTGGCTGTAAGTACATAGAACTTCAGAGCATCTGTAATAAGCATGTTTTATAATGTAAACAGTGATTTTCATCGAATACATTTTAGTGTAGCTGATTATGTATATCCAGTTTCATGATGGTTCTTTATATTACAGAATGTTTCCTTTGAACTTTTCATTCTAGCTGAGAAAAAATTATTGGATTTTCCAAATAAAATTCTCTTTTAGGTTGATTTAGCATTATTTAATTAGCTTACTTTATTTTTAGTTTTATTTTTTTTAACTAACTACAGTTCTTCAAATGTGATTCTTTTAGTCTCCCAACTGATATCCAGGCTGAATCTATTCCATTGATCCTAGGAGGAGGTGATGTGCTTATGGTATGTTCATATTTAATGAAGTGCTTGGGAGTTGGCACACAAACAGTTCTGCAGCTATAAGTGTGTGTGTGAGCCACTTTTTAGAAATTCTAGAAGCTTAAAAATGGACTTTTTTCTTATCAAATTCATTTTATTCATTCACCAACATTTATAACACACATATACTATATTCAGAGTATTATATAGATGCTTTGAGGACAGCCTTGGGGCAAAAAAGTTACATTTTTGCTCTTGAGAAGGGTAAATACAGTGGTAAAACATACACAGAAATAAACGTCCTACCTACATTTATTTCTGTGTATGTTTTACCACTGTATTTACCCTTCTCAAGAGCAAAATGGACGACCTACATAGGAGATGAAAAGAGCTGCAAGGTTCAGTTGGGAAGCCAGTTATCTCTTTTCTTGGAGATCATGAAAGACTGCAGAAGAAGGGATGATGAAAGAACAAGTAGCAAAAGGAGAATGCAAAATATGATCCTGAAGTGGTTCAGGTAGACAGTAGTATGAGATACAGATACCTGGGATGGAAATGTAACTTCTGATAAAATGAGAAGTTATATATGGAGTCAGATTGCATTCTTTCTCAATTGTCATGTTTAAATATTTTGTACATTTGTTGACAGTGGAGAGTACAGAAAGTTCATAATAAGTAGGTATGTTACATGGTTAGAATTATGATTTTGTGAAGACTCATTTTCTAGCACCTTGTAGTATAGCTCTGTAAGGTTAGATACTATTAGGATATTCCCATAATTAGATTAAAATAATGAGGGCTTCATTCTGAGTGGTGGCAATGGGAAAGGAAAGAGAAGGACAGATTCTTAATAAATTGGGATAGGTAACCTGATTGGAAAGAGTCCAGGTTGACTTGGGCAATTTGGTTACTATTGAGGCACTGAAAATAAAGGCAGTTAGTTAAGTGTTACAAGATTTCTACATGCTTGTGCTAAGTTTGATCTCTTTAATTCTCAGTTTAAAATAAACCAAATTTCCCCCATTCAGGCTGCAGAAACAGGAAGTGGAAAAACTGGTGTAAGTAGTACATTTAAATTTGATTAAAAACTGAGTTTTAAAATAATTGCTTTCATTTTGAACTATTTAAACAATCAACTTCCAACATGTAAGAAGTTCATGGCTTATTATTTAGAGAGATATTTCTGTTGGCAAATTGTGAAGATCCATAAAATAATATTGTTTTAAGAATGTAGTTTTAAAGAGGTCTTGGAGAAAGAGACACAGATTCTTTAGTGTTTACATTCACTTCAGAATTTTAATGGATTGTGTCTAGAAAGTTCTTTTCTCTTGGCTGAGACTAGAGAAGCCGTCTCTCTGGCTAGATGGGTTTTTTTTTTCTTTGCTTGAGGTCATTCTGAGGTCCTCATTGCTTATGCTTTGGGCCATAAGCTGGCTTCTGTTTCCTTCAGTCTGCTCTTGATTACTGGTATTTTAGATTTGAGGATATGAAATGGGAGCAACCATCTGGGTAACTAATATACATGCATAACTTTGGTCATTTATACAATCACTATAATTAGTATCCAACTAATAGAGAACTTGTTTCCTTCACAGGCTTTCAGTATTCCAGTCATCCAAATAGTTTATGAAACTCTGAAAGACCAACAGGAAGGAAAAAAAGGGAAAACAACAATTAAAACTGGTGCTTCAGGTAATTTTATTATTGATACTTTCATATAAATCAATTCTCATGATTTACAAGTTTGAAGTTTGGGTATGCATTTTTATTGCCCATATATGCAGCATGATATTGCAGTTTTGTGTCATGGAAACCAAGTATAACAAGTAATATTTAGAACCTAAATAATAAGTGTTTGTTGTTCCTATAATATAATTAGCTCTTCCATTAAGAAAACACTGCCATTTTGGAATCTATGTTTAGTTATTTTTGTGTTTTTCTTAGCCATATAACTGCCTAATACTGAAGACAATTTAGTCTGTTGTGTGAAGGAACTATCATAGGAAGACCTTTCATGTAACTTATGGGTTAAAGTCCACGATGGTGAGGAATGGCTGTCTTAACATAGCCAGAGGGATGCTTTTTATTAAGAATTAATTTAATTCTAAGAAGTTGAGTATAAATTTTAAAGTCAATTTAGAATGTTTTGTCTTATTTACCTGGAGATTGAGCCTCTAATCCTGTCTTTATTATGAATAATCCTGCCTTAAATTCCCTTTAAGTTAGGTTGTTTTTGTTAAATGGTTTTAAATTCCATTTGTAATCTATTCTTTCATTACAATTTAACAAAATTTAATCTGTATTTTGAAGTAATTTGTTTCATGTTGCATATATATACAACTCTATATACGTCTGTATTCCAAATGATGTATAAAATCATATTGAATCTTGAGGAATTAAGGTGTCATAAAATACTTGCTGTGTTCTTAAAGAGCTATTAATTTCATATGTTTATGGCTAACTTTTCTTACATTTGTTTAGTGCTCAACAAATGGCAGATGAACCCATATGATAGAGGATCTGCTTTTGGTAAGTAGGTAAATGTCACTCACTTATTAGTAATTAAGACTTTTGAAAAATTCCAAGAAAATTATGAGAAAGTATAGTAAGTGGTTCAGTTGTCAGATATTAGAATATAGTTACAATGCCATGTAGTTTGTAGATAAGCAGTGCTAAACTAGGAATAGACAATAGAATATAATGGAAATAAATCCTAGTATATATGACATAGTACTATGCATGCAAAAAGGTGTATTCCATTTCAGTGGGAAAAAGGATTTACTCAGTAAAGGATGCTGGCGCTATTGATGATCCATCTGATATATCAGAAAATTGACTTTTATCTCATAATTAGAAATAAATTCCATATGTACTTGAGATTTAAATTTTATATATGTGTGTATGTATTTATATATATACACACAGATATGCATGTATATTTAAATGTAGAAAATTACGTGTATTATTCAGTAGAAGAAAAACTTTTATAACCCAAATAGAAGACTTGGAAATTGTTACAGAAAAGCCAATTTTTTTTATTATTATAATTATTAGCATATTAATTGTACAATTGTTCACTATGGTATTTCCATATATATATACACATGGAGCTTTAATTGTATTTGTCCATTTTCTCTTCTCATGGCCTCTCTCCCAAGATAGGTATATTTGGTTTTTGTTGTTCTTACTGATATTATTTATAGAATAGTCTCACTGTATAACCAGGCTGGCCTTGAACTTGGAGTCTTTCTGCCTCATCACTGAGTACTGAGATTCTAGACCTGTACTACAGCACCTGGCTAAGATAGGTCTATTTGTGTAAAAAAAATTTTTGATGTGACAAAAGTATAAAAATGAATATAGACAAATATAGATGGAAGAGAATCTTAGAAGTGTTCTATAGTTTCCATAGTTCAATAACAGATAATGTTTTATCTGTTTGAGTAAGAGAAATGAACAATAAGGAACATGGACAGAGGTATTAGTAGGCAGGTTTTAGAACATATTCAAATGGTGTCTAAACATTCGGAGGTTGAACTTCCAGGAGGCATAGAAATGAAAATTCATCTGTTTATTGCTTTATATCCATCTAATTTGTCAGAATTCAAATATGTGATTAATTTCTGGATTAAGCCCTTCTGGAAAGCAATTTACATTTATTAAAATGAAAAATATGCATTCCTAGAGAATCTAGTTCATTAAAGTACCAATATATAAAGATATACAAACAGAACCAGCCATTTGTTGCACCACCTTGCATAATGTAAACACCTCTCAGAGCAATGTGGATGCGATTGCTAGCAAAAACGTTAACAGTCATTAGCGTGTGTTCACGGTCTTCTGTGTTACCATCCCAAAGAGTGAGTAAGAACTGTAAAGTTCTGTAAAGTCCACTGTAAAGTGGAATTGTCTCTAGGTGTTGATGAATGAGAAAAGTAGAGTTCAAAGAAATGTATATTGGACATGAGGAATTGTGCCAAAAACCAACTATTAAAAAAAGCACAGTTATTCTTCTCTCCATGTGACATATGAGTAAAGAATTTTATAGATAAAATTTTAAGAAATTGCCAAAGAACATGGCTTTTTTGAGAGAGAGTTTCATGTAGCCCAGGCTGCCTGGAACTCATTTAGTAGCTG
Source organism: Eospalax fontanierii (assembly GCA_035773235.1). Taxonomy (NCBI): domain Eukaryota; kingdom Metazoa; phylum Chordata; class Mammalia; order Rodentia; family Spalacidae; genus Eospalax; species Eospalax fontanierii. The sequence continues at coordinate 46,806,077 of CM069529.1, read as the reverse complement.
AGGATGACTTTGAATTCTTGATCGCTCTGTCTGTATCTACCAAGTCCTAGGATTACAGGTGGCTTTCTAGAGAGCTTTTTAAAAAGCTTTATATCATTTATTATCATTTGAGTAAGAATTTAACCTTTGAAAATGATGTGAAATATTTAGTGAAGTGATATTTTGCAAGTTTGTTCTATACTGGGTATAAATATGACTTGGAACTATGAACTGGGGCAGAAGATGTCGTTTCTTTCAAGTATAGACAAATCTTGACTCATTGCTTAAGTAGGAACTGACTATGTAGAAATCATGGAATTTGATTATGGTGCATGATATAAAACATCATCTGTTAGAGCCTTAATACTGGCCAATAACAAATACTGGTTATTTGTATCCTTTATTCTACACAATAAGGGCAACTAATGAGTAGGTGTCAGTTTCATTTCTCGGTACCAGTTTCCTTATAGTGCTGCAGAGAATGCTTGTCTAAACATTTGTTGGTGGTGCAGTTATTATTAGTGCAAATCACTTTAGGGGCTAAGCTAATTCTGTTCTGGATTTGTTGCAGTCCTCTTAGCTGGTGACACTATAGAAACTAACCATCAGCATAGCCAAAAATGTCCTGAGGATAACAAGGGGGATTACCTTTAAGGAGGGTAGTGCTGTCACCCAGGAATCAGCAAGTCCTTAAACTCTAGAACATTCTAACAAGTAAAGACATTGTTAGTGAATGGTATTTATTTCAGAATGCATGACTTATAATGCCTGTACTGAGATACATGGTTTTTGTGTGTTTTTCTCAAATCCAGCAATCGGGTCAGATGGTCTGTGTTGTCAGAGCAGAGAAGTAAAGGAATGGCATGGGTGCAGAGCTACGAAAGGGTTACTAAAAGGTACGTGAGCAGCATCCATACTTGCTTAAGTTTTGAGACCATATTAATTATCAGTACCTGTACTCCCCTTAAATAGCTTTAAAGCCAGGCTCTAAAGAGCTTTAATGATACAAAGAGACCTACAGTTCTTCATTTGTAACATACAAATTGTAATTCAAAAGCAGAGGGAGTTGTTGAATGGTAAATGAATCATATGTGTGTAATTATAGAAATCTCAAAGTATTTTACCCTTACAGGGAAGCACTACTATGAGGTGTCCTGCCATGACCAAGGGTTGTGCAGGGTTGGCTGGTCTACTATGCAGGCCTCTTTAGACCTAGGTAAGCGTTTCTAAAGTAACTGAATACATTTATATGTGTAGATTGTTAACATTTTATTATTTGGGAAACAAAACTACTAGACTTAACTATATTAGATTTAATTTTGCAAACACAGAAATAATATTTACCTGTTCCTTACCCTATTCCAGAAAAATTGAGCTTATCTCCCCATATCATTCCTCCAAGAAAACAAAACCTTCCATATTCTAACCATGTGAAATTAAGGGGATAAGATTAAGAGCCAGGCATGGTAACACATGCCTTTAATCCCATAATCCGAGCAAGAGTGGGGCTGTGGGCGATCTCCATGAGATCGAGGCCAACTTGGTCTACGTAGTCAGCTCCAGGCCAGCTGGAGCTACAGGGAGACCTTGTCAAAAAATAATATGAATAGGAGTCAGGGTGAAATTAGTATGCATGAGACATGCTGTACTGCATAGACTTTTCAAATTATTCTAAATTTGTGCCTGAATTTGTTAGTGTCCACAGCTAAGAGAGGTGCACTGTAATATTGCATATTTGGTATAGCTTGAGAATGGCCAAATGACTCAGGATTCAGAAACATAAGGTAGAAAAATGGTCTAAAGTAGTTTCTCAAACTTGGTTTGTAAAATCACTTCTTTTGCAATGCTTTTAATCCTCTTTTATTCTTACTTTGCATATGAACTGCCTTTTAAACCTAGGTACTGACAAGTTTGGATTCGGCTTTGGTGGAACGGGAAAGAAATCTCACAATAAGCAGTTTGATAATTACGGAGAGGTAACCTCTGATGTTCCTGATTTATACAGCATTTTTAACTTTCTTTGTATTTTTGATCACTGTGACATGAATGGGGATAATGAGATGGTTCTCAAAATCAGGTATTTTCTACCAAAAGTTCAGATTTGGACTTCAGAAAGAAACATTGTTACTAAATCAATATATTTTACTTTTAAATTTTATTAGCTCCTCCAGGGTATATTAAATAGTCTTTCTTTACCTCATTCGGACATCAGCTTTGGGTCATTTATGTTTGTTCTCATTTTTCCATTTTGATTAGGAAGGCTTTAATTATAGTTGTTCTGCTGAGCCTAAATCCATAGTAATGAGCCTAAATACCATGTTGATTCTAAGAAGCCTGTCAGATATACCTACTATTACACATGATGTGTGCTCTGAAAGGCATTTTCTATTTGTTTGTTTTGTGGGGGCAGTTTTTTTTTGAGACAAAATTTCATTTTCTGGCCTAGATGCCTAGCAATCCTTACTCAGCCTCCCTAGTGCTGGGGTTAGGCATGAACCACCATGCCCAGCTCCGGTAGGCATTTTTCTTTCCTTACATTGTCATTTAGAGAATGTTTTTATTATGTTATTTTGGGAGTGTGTGTGTATGTGTGTGTGTATGTCTGCACGTGTGCCATGTCCCATCTGTGGTGGTCAGAGGACAGTTTGCAGGATTCATCTTCCTCATTCTACCAGCAACAGCCTTTACCTGCCAAGCTATCATTCTTGCCCTAAGAAACTATTCTGAACCAGCAGCACATCTCTATGTGCTCTCTATGATGTGTTAACGTCATTCCATTTTGCTTTCTGTTAATAGCACTTCACTTTTTCTAGGAATTCACTATGCATGATACTATTGGATGCTATCTTGATATTGATAAAGGACATGTGAAGTTCTCTAAGAATGGTAAGCTCTGTATGAATCTTAATTGCAAAAAGAATTTTCTGTGGTTTTTTGTTTTAAATCCACACATTCACTTCTTTAATCCTCTGCCCCTCCTGCCTGGCCTTTCACTTGAACAAATATTGGTTATTTGCTGTGTGCCAGGAACTTTGATTCAGTAATAAAGACACAATAGAGTAGACAAACAAGGTGTCCTCTATGGTGCTTATGTATTGATGGGAAAAGCAGACGTAAATAATAGGTGGTGGAGAGGACAAAGCAGGAAAGAGACTAGAGAATGCTGGTAGTCTAGGGACATGTGCTTTTCTATGGGATGGTCAGAAAAGGCTTTGCCAATGAGGTGACATTTAAATAAAAGTTGTAATTGGCTGGTGAACTTCCTGATAATGTAGAACATTTCAAGAAAAATTGAATGTCCTGAGATAGAAGTTGGAGGGCTTTAATAACAGAGAGGAGGTACATATGTTAAGCTCACTTAGCTTGGGGGAGTAGGCTAGAAATGTTAGCTCAGGGTTCTAAGCAGAATGACATCATGTTTCTTTAACAGACAGGGGACAACTGTGTTGACAACAGACTTGGGAGTCAGGGGATGGGATGAAATCACCTAGGGAGTTAGACTAGATAACAAGCCCTAGATTCCTGGCACCAGAAATTGGCCTACTGAGGAAAATCCAGTAGAGGAGAATATGAGTGCATGGGCTCAAGCTGCCCGAAGGAGGAAAGTGATTCAGTCTGGAATCACTTGTTGACCAGTGCTGCTGAGAATCTTGTCTAGAGAGACAGAAATGGGCCAGGTGTGGTGACATACACCTTTAATCCCAGCACTTCGGATATAGAGACAGGAGGATCTCTGTGAGACTGAGGCCAGCCTGTTCTGCATAGAAAATTCCAGACCAGCTGGGGCTATGAGAAGACCCTGTCTCAAACACAGACAGACAGGCCAGACAGACAGAAGTGATAGCTCACTGCAGGCTTGGCAAGAGAAGAGCATGAATGTACTTGATAGCTCTTTTATGGGGCAAAGAGATAGATGAGTGAGAGTCAGATCTGTAGTCAGTGGGATGAAAGCAGAGAAGCAGTTGTACAATAGTGGAAAGTGAAGGAAGCAGAGGGCTTAAGGGAGAATTTCTCCATGTTGTAACATGGGAATCTGTGTGCTCTGGGATATGTAGTGACAGATCTTATAGGTAGGGGGTAATTGAAAATACAAAGGGGCAGAAGGAACAGATGGGAGCAAAGTGAAAAGGTGAAGAGTTTGACTCTGGGCAGCCCTATTTATCCATGAGTTCCAAGGGGTACAGTAGCAAGCAAGTTAGAGATTTGATGGTATATGTGGAAATTCTTGAATTGTTTCAATTGCTTTGATTTTGTTTTTTAAAGGAAAAGATCTTGGTCTGGCTTTTGAAATACCAGCACACATAAAAAACCAAGCCCTCTTTCCTGCATGTGTTTTGAAGGTAATTAGAAATCTGTTTAGAAAAGTTTTGCTGTGATCTAAGCTAGGCAATTTGCATTAGGCTAAACTTTTTAATTTTCTCCTTTATTGAACACAAGAATGCTGAATTAAAATTTAACTTTGGTGAAGAAGAATTTAAGTTTCCACCAAAAGATGGTTTTGTTGCTCTTTCGAAGGCACCAGATAGTTATGTCGTCAAATCACAGCACACAGGTATGTATTACACCTGAGAAGATAAGGGTTTCTAGAATGGGGCATGGGAGAGAACTCAAGTAGGTAGGGTTTCTCATACTGAGTTCCATTTGCCTCCCACTTTGGTTTGGTCAGACCTCTTTATTTAACAAATTAGTAAATTTCAGTTTCAAAACAACTGATGAACTGTTTGGTTTCTGTTAAGGCTTTTAGACCTTCTCAATCACAGTGATGGCAGCTAATATGCTCAGATTCATTCTGTACTTGTTAAGTGCCATAGCAGCATGCCAAGTGCTTTGCATGGATTACTTAATCTTCGTGACACCCCTCTAAGGAGGTACTCTTCACATTTTAGAATGCTTGAGGAATAAGGATTTGAAGTAACTTGCTCAGGGTCACAGAGCAAATAAGTGGTAGAACTGAATTCAGATCCAACAGTTGACTCAAAGCCTTATACTGCTTCCTGTGTTACCTAATATAGTCCCACTTGTTTAAAGTAAATACATTTTATAGTTTATCACAGAGCAAACAGGTTGTTTTTAGAGCCTCATCTATCAATTGTACTTATCCCAACTAGAGTTAAAAAATCCTTAGTTCCTTTTAGGAATTTTTCACTTTGTTTGGTTTTACCATATCTTATATATTTTTTAATCACAAATATTTAAATTTTTGGTATTGGAATATTAGTACATTCTTTACAACTAATAGTATTTCCAGACATGATTTAAGTGTGTTTTAATCTTTTTTTCTCCTAAGGTAGTGCTCAGGTGACACAAACAAAATTTCTCCCCAATGCTCCAAAAGCTCTCATTGTGGAACCTTCCCGGGAGTTAGCTGAACAAACTTTGAATAACGTGAAGCAGTTTAAGAAGTATATTGATAATCCCAAATTAAGGTAAGTTCTTTTGTACTCAAATGCTTATTGTCTTTTAAAAAAATATTTATTTTTATTTTATGTGTATGAGTGTATTGCCTGAATACGTGCACCATATCATGCAATGCTTGTTGAGTCAGAAGAGGTTGTCATATTTCCCTGAAACTGGAATTACAGGCCACTATGTGGGTGCTGGAACTAAACCTGCGTTATCTGCAAGAGCAGCCAGTGTTCTTAACCACTAACCCATCCCTCCAGTTCCTGTTATTGCTGTACGTTTAAAGAATTTAGGAAGAAGAATTAAGTCAAAAAAGTTGGGCATTCAGCATAAATACATAATACACATATATAAATATGTTAATATACTTATACTTTGATAAATAATGACAGTGTTTCCATAGCAAACTTTATTCATTTGGTAATTGATGCCATTTCTTCTAGGCCTTTGGTAAGGCTGAATTTCATAATGGGGAACACATGGCAAAGCAGACTGCTACTCATAGTAGCCAGAAAATAGAGCTAGATAGAAAGAGACCAAGAGCAAGTTTAACTCTCCCAGGGTATTCCCTCAGTGACCCACTTCTCCAACTAGACCCTACCTCTTGATTCCACTGTTTCCCAGTAATGCCATCAAATCATGTGTCCATCAAGATATCATCTCTTGATTAGGTCAGAACCTTCATGACCCAGTTACCTCCCAGTGATAGAATCCAAGAACTGGGGACAAAGTCTTCAAAACAAAAGCTTTTTCAGGGACAGTTCACATGCTGTCCAAAATGCCATTCTGTATTTGTGTTCTGTGTTTTAAGTGTGCGAAGCCTTACTCGACTAAGTTTTACTTCCCTTAAGGTGGGGATTTAAAATATTTTTAAACTTTACAGTGCTTTTCCTTCAAGTATGGATCATTATGTATGTTTGTTTGTATTCATGTTCTGTTGAATATGTAGGATAAATGTAACTGGTTACAAATGGAGATGAGTAATTTGTTGTTGGATAAGAAATGATAGAATAGTTTCCAAATATAGGAACTTGGGGACTTTATTTAAAGATACAAATTAATGGCTCTGTCCCTGGCTGTACTAAATCACAACATCCAGGTAATGGTAATCAGACCTTTTCCTTGTTTTCTAAAAGAAAATGAACACCAGCTCCGTGTGATTCTTGGGTAGCCTGGCTCTTGTGGGTATTGTTAGATTTAGAAAACTGACTTTATAGTAGTAGTAGATGAATAGGGAATGTGCCAGGATGATATCCATTCATAGAAAGCTTTTTGCATAGTTTTGTAATGATATAAATGGATTAAGGTCATGTTTGGCAGCCATAAAACTAATTTTTAATGAATTATAAATTGATAAAACTCAGTTTTAGATTATTCATTTTCTTAATGTTCTAGTATTTTTAAATTGAATAATCAGATAGTAAAGTTGATACAAGTTAAGTATTTTACTTTCAGTTTCCAGTTGTCCTTTCTTTTTACACTTGATTTTATCCATTCTCTCAAAAATATTGTAACACTACAATACATAAGTTGTAAAAGATTGAAATTAGGTTTCAGAAGAGTGTGAATCGTCCTGATGTAGGATCTGTAGCTGAGTATTAATTTTGCTCCGAGCTTCATTCACATTCTCTTTACTGGCTTTATCACGCTTTAGCATTGTTTCTGGCTGTCAGGGTGGAGTATTTGTTTCCTACCTTCTCTATGTTTACTTTCTTTAGGTTTTCTTTTAATGACTTAATCAGTTTTCATTATTAATTTCTACCTGATAGGAATTGATACAGTTTACCAATGTAGAACAAACTTTACTCTTCTTTCTCTGTTATTTGGTATTTATTTCAGGGAACTTCTGATAATTGGAGGTGTTGCAGCTCGGGATCAGCTCTCTGTTTTGGATAATGGGGTAAGCTCTACTTTTAATTTGGCAATGTAGTTCTATTTTGTCCAAGAAAAATCAAATGAGGCTGAAATTAACATAAGACCAGAAGTGTGCATGTGTTCAAAGACATCTTACAGGTACCCCTTTTCATTAACCCAGAAGTATACAGAGCAGCAGTTCTAAATTACTCATGTAAAACGCCCCTGAAGTTTTTGAGCACTTGAGAATTTCCTTCTAGTCTTTATGAATTGAAAGTCACACATACACACACACACACACACACACACCCATACCCATACCCATACACTTTAAAAAAGAAACCAGAACTGTGGGTGAAAATGGAGATGAAGTAGACTTTAGAAAATTAGAAGTTTCTGCAACTACCCTTTGGAATGAGGAGTAATGTTAAGACAATTGGTGGTGGGTTTTGTTTTAGTGAGAGGACAACTGTAAGGGAAGGTGTGTGTAAGAGAAGTCTTAAAGATGGTGCTCAGGTGTGTCATTATGTAGGACAAAGGCAAGACTCCATGATCCCCATTATTGTGAGAAAGATTTGGAAATTCTTAACTGTGTTCATTAACCCTCTGAAGGTAGGACTTCAAAAATACTTTGTATTCATGAATTGAACTTATTTAAATTTTTACTTTCTGAATAATCATTTATTCTAATCTACCGGAATCAAATCATGTTTTCTTTTAGTTCCATCCCTGTTAAACTAGATTTGATATTGAATGAACTGTGTATATTAAGAGCAAGGAATCATTTTAATGTATGTGTTAATACTATTTTATGATATGTACTATTGTTCTGATATGTTCTTAGTGTGTTACTTTAGTGATTGATAAATTTCATAGGTTCATTCTCAGCTTTCAGTTTTCAAACTCAAATAATTTCTTATATACTAAGATTTTCAACTTAGAGTTTCTGGCTCCATCTTATCTCAAAGAGATGGCTCAGTCAGTAAAGTCTTTGCTATGTAGCTGTGAGGCCCTGAGTTCGATCCCCAGCAACAACATAAAAACCAGATGTGGGGCTAGGAATGTAGCTGGCTTAGAGTGCTGGCATAGCATACATAAAGCCCTGTGTTCAATCTCCAGTACTGCATAAACCAGGCATGATGGCACTCTCCTATAGTTCTAGCACTTGGGAGGCTGGGGAAAAAGCACCTTGAGTAAAGCTAGGCATGGTGGCCAGCACCTGTAATCCCAGTGCTGCTAAGGTGGAGACAGAGATTCCTGAGATCTGCTGGTCTGCTAACCTAGCGTACTCAGTGAGTTCCAGGTTCAGTGAGAGACCCTAACTCTGAAAATAAGGTAGAAAACAATTGAAGAAGACACCGGATGACAACCTCTGGCCTCCATACACATGTGCACTCATGTACACATGCATACACAATTGATGCTAAAGCTACTGACAAGGTAAAGGCAGTGCTGCTGCATAGTTTTCTTGGCAGAGCTCAATTTTCTTCCTCCTTGTAAGGCATCTAGTCACTCTCTGCTTCTTTCTAACTTACATTTTCCACTCTTGCCTCCCCACTGCCTTTAGATCAGCCTTAGCTTTGTGTCATGTCTTAACACTAAAATCCAAGTTCATGTTGGAGGGAGAGAGAATTATTTTAGTTTGTAATTTTCAAGGGTGCTGTATTGTGGAACATGTGTATTTATGTAAGTCATGTAAATATTTTTCTCAGACTTTTCTGTTGTAGCTTCTTTTCAAGCCTGTGATAGCTTATATTTGTTTTAAAGGCCAGTTTTCCTTCTATAGTCGAAGAAAGGGAATTCACCTAGAATCCTACACCAAAAAGATGTTGCACACAGGCCCAGAGTGATATTTTGTTTTCTTCCGTATACAGCATCTGTATCTGTTCTGGCATGTAGTAAATTCTTAATCCATTAAATAGATTTTAGCTTCACATTTTAAGACAGTGTTCTTAAAATTGAAACTTACTTGTAGTTATCAACACAGATGAAACTAGTTTTAGAAATTCCTTCCTTCCTTCCTCTTGCCTTCTTTTCTTGCAGTCCTTTCTATCTTCCTTCCTTGCAAGTCTTCTCCTATTGAGGTACCCCAGACTAGTGTATACATTTTCTGATTTCTTACAGTAGCCCTTTCTCTGAGATGGTCTATCAGATATTTAATAATTGACCCAAGAATGAAAATGTTACAGATAGAGCTTTATTCCAGATCCAGTGTTCCTAGTTCTATTAGCCCAGTAGACTTGGTTACTAGACATGTATGGGACAATGTAAAACATTGTAGTTTTGTACTGGCATTAGGGCTCAATATTATTATCATTTGTGTAGGTTTGAAATTTTTTATGGTAGTTAGACTTGCTGTCATTTGATTTAGACCCAGTAGAACTTTTCTTATGTTTTGACTCAGAGTTTCAGTTGCCGTATGGGTGCTTACTTTCATATAATCTAAATGCTTATGGCTTCAGAAATCTGTATATAAATTTTCTTGTTTGAAAATAGGAATAATAGTAGTTGTATTTACTGGCCATGTGAAATAAAATATGACATTTAGCTTAGTGCTTGTTCACTGTAAATACTTGATAAGTATTAGTTATTATCTTCTTGGGCAGTGTAGTCATAATTACTGTTAATTATAATCAAGTATATTGAGCATTTATGCACTACATCCAGTGGTTTATGTGAATTCTCTTAATTATAACAATCATCTTATAACATAAAATGTGTTTCTTCTATTCAGAAATGGGAAAATTAGTACTAGAAGATATTAAGTCATTCAAGGTCACATAATTGAATAATGGTAGAATTGGGATTTGAGTCCTGTTTTAATTTCAGAATTCATGTAAACACATCTGATTTTTTTTTCTTGGAAAATACAAACAATATATTAGACTATGTATAACAGTTAAAGTGCCCAAAATTAGTTGCTAGAGTCTGCATATTAATTTGAAACTAAACAAAAATGTAATATATGGCATTATCTGTCTACAACTCCTTTTAAATAAATTTATCACTGACTGTGACTATTTAATGTTCATGTTTGGTTATAAATAGAAAATTATTCATTGCTGTTTTACAATAAGTATAACAATTCCTTGGTTTCCATTGGGTGCTTCTTTTGCAATTTTTCAGGTTGACATTGTTGTAGGCACTCCAGGAAGACTAGATGATTTGGTGTCAACTGGAAAGCTCAACTTGTCTCAAGTTAGATTCCTAGTCCTGGATGAAGCGGTATGTTGAAATACAGTCATGCTTTTTTAAAAAAAGTATGCATATGCTTTTGGAGATAAAAATCTGTAAAATGAGGAAAATATACGATTCAGCCATGATCAAATTACTTAGAGACAATTACAGTTTGGCATATATTTATCCACTTCATATTGACGTGAATACAGTTGATTTTTTGCATTTGCAAATTCTGTCACTTGAATAAAGAAATACTTGAAAAAATTTGCTTCTGTATTGAGCATGTGGTACAATTTTTTTTGGTAATTTTTCCATAAATAATATAGTGCAGCAACTTTAACATAGCCATTAGGAATAATCTAAAGTACATGAAGAATATGCATTGGCCTACAAGAGGGGCTTGAGAATCTGGGGATCTGGGGACCCAGCAGTAGTCCAAGTACTGATTATCTGGATCCTGAAGGATGGCTGCATTAAAATAATGTAGTTAAAATCAAGATTTGAGAATATATGAAGCCCTTTTTAAAAAATACAGTATCATAAATATTTCATGTTATTATTTATAATTAATCTTTGAAGGCTGCTTAATGATCTGTTATAAAGATACTTCACGGTTTCTTTAATTACTCTTAGATTAGCTATGTAGGTAAGGTTGCTTTTTATTTCAAATAGCTCTTTATGAATACATATTTTATTTGTTGTTGTTGTTTTGGTTGTTTTGAGACAGGGTTTCTCTGTAGCTCCAGAAGGCCTAAGCTTGCTATGTAGACCGGGCTGGCCTTGAAGTCTCAGAGATCTGTCTGCCTCTGCTTTGCAAGTGCTGGGATTAATTTTGAAACTATGCCCGGCTTCATACATTATTTTTTCATACTATAAACTGTTTCCTTATGTCAGAGTTGAAAAATATGGACCATTTGGAAGGATATAAATGTGTTTGAGGCTTTTGAAATATTCATCCAAATTATTCTCAAGCTGTCTGAATTAATTTCCCAGCACTGACTGAGACTTTTATTTTTCCTGTTAAAATCAGAATCTTAAGGACATGTGTTAGAAACAGTTATATTCATTCCAGAATATTAGAGTATGATTTTGGTTCATTATAGCTTTTCCATACCTTATTTTTATATATATTTATTTTTATTTTATGTGATAAGTGTTTCCTGCATATATATTGTACACTCATGTCATGCAATGCCTTCGGAGGCCAGAAGAGGGCATTGCATCCACTGGAATGGAGTACTGAAGCCTGTTAGCTACCATGTGGGTGCTAGGAACTGAATCTAGGTCCTCTGAAAGAATAACCATCTCTCCAACTCCAGCTTTTCCATATTTTAGTCTTTAATCACAAGTAACCTGAAGTTGAATTTATAACTTCACTTTATCCAACAGAACATAATTATTTTATAAATTCAAGAGTATGTATGTATATAAATTCTCATTACATTTTGAATTTAAAAATAAGAAAAGATTTTAATACTGGTTACAAGCAGTTTTTTCTTTGCTTTCCGCAGGATGGGCTTCTTTCTCAAGGTTATTCTGATTTTATAAACAGGATGCACAATCAGATTCCTCAGATTACATCTGATGGAAAAAGACTTCAGGTATCAAATGACTAACGCAACCTAAAAATATATGCAAACAATTATTGTGTTATTGTAGTGGTAAAGTTTTCTATTTAATGTCTTCTAAGTGAACTGTGTAAAATGACTTCTTTATTAGTTACCAAATAGTACATACAAAGATGACTCAATCTTAAAAGCTGCTTTTAGAAACAGAAGCTAATTTCTTAGATGCTACAGAAGACTGTAAGTTCAAGTTTCTCAGCTGTTCCTTTCTACAGAGCTTTTGGGGTTCATATTCCAGATTATTGGTATTGCTTCATGTTTAAAGGAAAAGTAAGTTCAGCTACTGAGAGACAGTCTCCTCCTTAATAATTATTTCTGAAAACATTGCTCTTATTTTTTCATCCTTCTTTAGGAAGCATTTGGGGAGAGGCTTTTGAGAGGAGGAGATAAATAATAACTTGTGGCTTTTGAGTAAAAAAAAAAAAAAACAACTTTTCATCCTAGTTTTCCTAAGCCTTTGTAAAAGAGATGGCATGATTTCTCTGTGGGAGGAGACTGAACCTCACAGATCAACCTGCAAGTCACACTGGTAGTTGTTTCTACAAGGAGTCAGTACTGAACTAGTTCAGATTTCCTGGCTACTATGTTCCTATGATGATGATAGTATAATGTGGTACTGATTGTTACAATAAAATAAAAGTTTGTCTAAATCTGAGTTTTCCTGTTCTCAGGTGATTGTTTGTTCTGCTACTTTGCATTCTTTTGATGTCAAGAAACTATCTGAGAAGATAATGCATTTTCCCACATGGGTTGATTTAAAAGGAGAAGATTCTGTTCCAGATACGGTGCATCATGTCGTTGTCCCTGTGAATCCCAAAACTGACAAACTCTGGGAAAGACTGGGGAAGAACCACATTAGAGTAAGTGCTTTGCAATGTAGACATTTGTGTGATGAAGGGGTGGCCTCTGGCTCTTAGTGGTGCTTAAAGCAATGAGATTTTTTTGCCAGAGCTAAAACAGATTGATACACTGACTGTGTTGGGTTTTTAAAAGAACTGAATAAATGATAGATTACATCTTTTCTTTTTCTCTCTCTATAAAATCACTTATGATTAGCTAGATATGATCTTCATAAATAAGATTAGATATATCTAATTTCAAATGCAGTTATTTCCATTTTTAGTAGTCTTTCATAAGAGCTTTATTGTGACCTCTTGATGTACTCTGTTTATAAGACTGATTTCACTTGTCCATTTTGTCCTTTTTCCCCACTGTTAATTACACTTTTATATAGTAAAGATATACCTGTTACAAATACACAGTAATCTGAGGGCCAGGCTGGTGACACACACCTTTAATCCCAGCACTCAGGAGGCAGAGGCAGGCCAGCCTGTTCTAGTGAGTTCCTGGCCAGCTGGGGCTACAGAGAGACTCTGTCACAAAAAGCCAATAAGTAGATAGATAGATAGATAGATAGATAGATAGATAGATAGATGATAGATAGATATATAGTCAATAGTCTGAAAGTCACATTTGTATTTTTGTTATATTTATACTTAGTTAATGAAAGATTTTTCTGAATTTGAGAAATTATTTTATGTATGGATTATAAAGACATGCCTAAAATTCAATCTAAAGACAAATGCATTTCTCCTTCTAAATAAAAATAACATCTGTTCTGCATCATTTCTTAACATTCCTCGTCTCTGTTTTATCCCATGCTTTTGATAGACTGATGATGTACATGCGAAAGATAACACAAGACCTGGTGCTAATAGTCCAGGTAAGTTGAAAGAGTAATAGAATGTGTTAAAGGTCTTGGAAGTGATTGGTTTGCTCTGTTGAGTTTCTGTCCTATTTGTCCTCATGAAAGATGTGAGATGACCTACAAAATCAGAAGAGGAAACAGGAAAATAAAAGCAATAAAAATAATGAAGATATGGGCGATAAGCTAATCTCATTGATCTTAAAGGAGAAATATTAATCACTGAACTTAGGTATTAGTTTTATGGGATCACCAAATATCCAAAGGATTATAGATTTTAGTTCATAGCCAGCAAATTTCTATGGTGATAGATTTATATTGGCCCTGAAATTCCAGGAAAAAATGTCATAGAGGGATATGGGGTAATAAAAATACCTTTACCTATAATGGCGAAAGATACAGAAATGATAGGGCTTTCTTATTATTTTTATGTGTGGCAAAATACACTATCCTTAGCATTTTTTCATATTCTCAAATGGAAACTCTGTCACATTAATTAATTTTGAAAAAGGCTAACATTGTCTCAACTAAACATATTCTATGAGAAAATTCTTTTCATGTCTATAATGTTTCAAAAATTTATAAAGATACTAGAGACAAGAATGGTGCTGCAACCTAAATGAATGGGTCTTAAAATCACTAGTCTGTATCTGACACCAGTTGTCTTGTGAACCTTTGGAAGGGGTCAGATTGCCTTGACTGCTTGGTTGAATTTACTGGCGGGTTTGGAACATGTATCTGAAACGTGGATTGTCTGAAATCTTGATTAGAGAGTTCTTTGGAAGTCAGTTTTATGTGTATTTCCAGGTTTACATGTGTATACTCACTTATCCTTACTATTGGAGAGGAACTGCTAGTTCAGAGTAAGCTGTCATCCCACTGTTAGATATGCATTTTATAAATGCCAGCTTATACTGTTTCTTGTATTTTCCTTATAAAAGGTTGTACTTGGTTTCTACTACAGTTGGAGACAACCAGAGAGCTTTTAGAAATAGACTGGGCAAGCCTTGTATTAGATAGCAGGGGAGTAACTTCCACAGCACCACTTCACACTGGAAAAGACAGATTTGGAGGAACCTGACTGAGAAATTATTAACTAGGTTTTATATTAAGATGATGATTTAGAAAGTTTATTAGTTGTTTTTAGTAAGGGTTAAGATGGTTGAGTAAACATTTCTTGAGTATTGAGGAAAGCTAGTAAAAACCACATGAGAGGTAGGCGCAAAGTATGTGTGTGTGTATGTGTGTTCCTTCTTAAGGGGTGTGGCTACAGGTTTGTGTGTATGCCATAAAATAGCATATAAGCTGCTAACAGAAACAAAGACGGAGTGTATTAACTCAGTATTCCACCCTCTCACACTGGGTCTATTGTGAAGTATCTCAAGTACAGCAGAAAGTTTTAGGGAGCGTTAATAAGTCTGCAACTAATAATGTGTGCTCCTGACAGTTGGCATTCTGTTGCTTTTTGTTTCTGTGGTACTCAAGAGATGTGGTCTGAAGCTATTAAAATCCTGAAGGGGGAGTATGCTGTCCGTGCTATCAAAGAGCACAAGATGGATCAAGCAATTATCTTCTGTAGAACCAAAATTGACTGTGATAACTTGGAGCAGTACTTTATGCAACAAGGAGGAGGTAATTTGTGTTTATTTCCTCATTTAATAGGTTATCAGCCTCAGGTTGATGGAATCCAGAATGGGTGCGCAGAATTTAAAGCAGTGACAACACATTGTAATATATCTGTGTTTATCTGGTACTTTTCCATTGATAAGCCCTAGGAAAAATAATGAGAGTTTTTTCCACATTAGTACATCTTTCATCATAATAAACCTGAGTCACAGCATTCTAGGGCTTTGAATCTTGATATATAAAGTTAATATTAAATATCTAGATGTGTAAGCTTTATTATTAAGGTTTAAAATGTAGTGACAAAAATAATAGAATGTATGTCTTCTAAATCAGTAAGTAGGAGAAAAGGGAATGTGGGAAAAACCCTAAATAAGGCTAAGGGAAGAAGGAAGTCAAGTGTGGTGTTACAGACCTATTACCTCAGCACTTGGAATTCAGAGGCTGGGGATCATGAGTCTAAAGTCAATCTGAGAAGCATACCAAGTTCTAGGTCAGCCTAAGCTACGTAGTAAGATATTTTAAAATATATTTTTAGAAATTTTATCTTACTGCCTGCCTGTGTTGTGTAGTGCTGGCGGAAATTAGAAGAGGCTGTCGGATCCCCTGGAACTGGGGTTACAGACAGTTGTTAGCTGCCGTGTGGGTACTGGGAACTGAACCTATTTACTCGGCAATAGCAGCCAGTTCTCTTAACTGCTGAGTGGTAGAACACTTGCCTAATATGCATAAGATGCTGGGTTTTCATCTCTAGCACTGCCAAAAAAAGGATGGGGGGAACTGGTTAGAAATTACAGAATAAGACCAGTATTATTAAAAAATCTGAATATATTTCAGTACTAGTGGACTGAAGTGTTCTGCTAAAGGCACATAGGATACTAAACTATATGAAACTTAGGTATATACAGTTATAGGGAACTTTACCAAAAACTCAAGAAAAAAAATTAAAAGCTATTTACTGATTTGGAAGATACACATTCTGTTATTGTAATGATCATACTTTGGATTTTGATATTAAGGTTAATGCACACACCCACACCCAAAAAATACTAATCTAAAGGAAACTAATCTAGTTGTAATAAGGGATAAAACAGACCAAAAATATTACTAGAAATAAAGGGCCACTGCTATAGAATAATCTACAGTGAACATATAATAACCCTAATTTTATGTTCCCTACAACATCAAATATGTGAATCAATATGAAAATATCCCCAGTCAGTATGAAAGTACAGAATTTTAAGCTAAAAATAAAGCATCACATTTTGTGAAGGATATGGAGCACACTGTAGTTCTCTTATCTGTGGTTGAGAAAAATGATAAAGCCACTTTGTTAAAAAGGTCTTATGTTCTTTTATAAAGTTAAACATTAAGCTAGACATGGTGGTGCATGACTGTAATCCCAACTGCTTGGAAGGGTGATGCAGGAGTTTTGTTACAAACCTGGGTAGCATAACAGAGCTGTCTCAAGGAAACAAGTAAATGGTACCATTCTATGGTTTAGCAATTCAATTTCTGAGTATTTTCTCAAGATAAATGAATATGTATATTAACAGAAGATATGTGCAAGAATGGGCATAGCAGCTTCATAATAGCCTAAGATGGAAAGCACGCTAAGTGCCTCCCTATAAGTAGGTGAAATGGCTGTGTGTGGAATGTTTTCACAATGGAATACTACTCAGCAGCAAAAAAGAAATGGACTACTTACAAGCACAGTTATGAATGAGTCTTAGAAATGTGCTGAATGAAAGAACTCATACAAGAATATTTTCTGCATGAATCTTAATTTTTTAAAATTCTGAAATAGTTCTAGCTATTCTATCATAGGAAGAAACTAAAATAGTGATTATGCCAGTGAGAGAGGGAACAAAGATTAACTGTGAGAGGACAGAGTATTTTATTGGGTGAAATTCATATTTTCTGAGTTTTGGGACTTTGTTAAAGTTCAGCAGATGTATACTATAATCCATTTCTTTGCATGCAGCACTCACCTAAGAAAAAACTAGATAAATATGGAAGTTTAGTTAATGATACATATGTTGTGTTGTATAGCTTCAGTTGTCTGCTTGACACACCTGGGAAGCGGGACCCTCAATTGGGGAATTATCTATTGGATTGGCCTGTGAGGCAATTTCTTGATTGTTGAGTTATATGGGAGGGCCCAGAACACAGTGGGTGGTGCCCACAGTGGATCTTGGGTTGTATAAGAAAGCGGGCTGAGCACAGGCCAGAGGAGTAAGCCATTAAGAAGCATTTCTCCATAGTCTGTGCTTCAGTTCCTGTCTCCAGGTTTCTGTCCTGAGTTCTTGCCCTGACTTCCCTCAGTGATGAACTGTGATCGGGATACATGAGCCAAATAAACTCTTTCCTGCACAAGTTGCTTTTGGTCATTATTTTATCACAGTAAAAGAAGCCAAATCAGGACACATGTTGAACCACTGATGTCTGTAATTTACATTAGAATCGGTGCCTTTCAAAATATATTACTCTCTGAATTCTCAAATACAATCTATTGACTCTAATTTACTGGTGAGAATCGTCAAGTGACAGAGGTTGTCCTGGATTCTCTCAATGAAACTTACTGGTCTTATGAGTTCCAGAAGAATGTTTGGCTCTAGATAGAGGTGCCATCTTTTTGTTAAGTGTCTACCAGAAGGGTCCATTTTAAGACTGGCTAATGCTGTACTTTCTTCTACAGTGGCACCTCTCTGGTCTTCCAGTTTGCTGTCATGGACCAGAACCCCAACAACTAAGTTGTTTAGAACACCACAGGGAGGGTGGGCTTGTAGTATTCCTGTTAGGAGAGGCGTGAGCTTCATGATGCTTTCTTTGCTTCTTCCAAGAATGAGCTCTTTGCTTACATTTTGGTTCTTTGTTTTATACAGTACAGTAAGGTTCCTGGTATACACAGATCCTTTTTAGTTGGCATACTTCTTTATCTACTCCTACAGACTGAGAGGGACAGTTTAACACATCAATTTTAATTCTTTGTAGGATGTTGTGTGTGTGTGTGTACATGCATAGAGAGACCAGAGGCCATCATCAGGTATCTTGCTCAATTATTTTTCACCTTATTTTTGCAACACAGTCTGTCACTGAACCTGGATCTCAATTCAGCTAGGCTTGATGGCCAATGAGCTCCATGGGTCCACCTAGACACACACACACACACACACACACACACACACACCTAGACACACACACCTAGACACACACACACACACACACACACACACACACACACACCCATGCCGGGGTTGCAGATACTAGCCACTGTACTTAGCTTTTACACGAACAGTAGGAATCTGAACACAGGTAATTTTGCTTATGCTATACCAGCCATACCATCTCCCCAGCATACGTGGAAATATGTGGAACTTATTTTAGTGACATTTTGCCTATGAAAGAAAAATTTTAACCTTCATTTGTGGCAAATTGGGGTATGTAGATGTTTATAGAATTATGTGGTCATATTGTAGTCAGAGGTTTATTGCCTTTTCATTATAGACTTAGACATAATGTTTTCCAAGATCAGATATTCAATTGCTTTTCACTAGGACCTGATAAAAAAGGACACCAGTTCTCTTGTGTTTGTCTTCATGGTGACAGAAAGCCTCATGAAAGAAAGCAGAACTTGGAAAGATTTAAGGTACTAATGCTTAATTGGCTGCATTTCCTTGATACTTAAGGGTGTTGAATATAGTTTTTCTCAGTGCCAGTTAATATTATTAAAACAGTTCTTGTTCTAGAAATGCTAATTTCCACCCTTATTTATGTGTCTTCATTGTGGCAGAGATTACTCATCTTTAACACTCACAGGATAAATCTTATGTTCCCTGTCAGCACAATGCTACTGATAGGAGCTTTTATTGAGTTCAGGCAGCCAGGCAGTACTCTCCCTAACAATAAATTAATTAATTAATTAATTTCTCAGGTAGATAATTTTTAAAGTACTGGATAGGAAAGCATTGTCTATCAACTTTTTTTTTCTTTCAAAGAAAGTGAATACTGATAGAGAATTTAATTTACATATTAAATGAACATAGTCCTTATAGTTTTATAGAAATAAGTACATTTTGTTTGACTATCACTTGGGATACACCTTCCCAGCTTGCTGCTAAGTTTTTTGTAAGCACTAGGGGCCCATGTCCTGTTCCATCTCCTTTGAGATTTAAAATAAAGTTAGAAATAAAGATAATACCTGTGATTGTATGTTTTGTTTTATTTTATAATATATATTTTTTGAGTTTCCAAAGATACTTCTAAAAGCTAAAGATAAGCCAAAATTTAACCATGGTTTAATATCTTTGGTGTAAGAAAAACAAGAATGAATTTAGTCATAGGTTTAATAATAATGTTTCAAACAGAACTTCAAGACCTGGCCCAGTAAATTATTGTATCTAAACAGCTCATCTGAAAGTGGCATTTAATGGTTAGAGGCCTCATTTAATGGAAAGAGTATTTGTTTTTATGTTTTTAATATATTTACTAACAGAACTTTTTCTCTGTATTCTTTGTAGAAAGGGGATGTGAGATTCTTGATTTGTACAGATGTAGCTGCTAGAGGAATTGATATCCACGGTGTTCCTTATGGTAAAAAGAAATTCTTTATGTCTGCAGTGTGTGAATTTACAAAGAAATAGCAACTGTTAATAATTGCTTTTGTTTGCAGTTATAAATGTTACCCTGCCTGATGAAAAGCAAAACTATGTGCACAGGATTGGAAGAGTGGGGCGAGCGGAAAGGTACTGCACAAGCTTCTTCCCCCTTTTAGGCTCCATGCTTTAGAATACAGTCTAATAAAGATTCTGAAATCTTTTAGGATGGGTCTGGCCATTTCCCTGGTGGCAACAGAAAAAGAAAAGGTAATGTTTCCACTGCTTTCTTACATTCATTGTGGGTTGTGATTTTGGATATTGGAAGCAAAAGGAGTTTGATTTTTTTTATTTCTGTTTAAATTGGATTCAATCACAAATGGAACGAAAGTGAACATTTTATGGTATTTTTTCCTCTATAGTCATTGAATAGACAAATAATAGGATTTGATTAGGAAGAAAAAATGCAAAATATGATTTTTTTCTAGTAGCCTTGTTGTTACTCTCAATAAAAAATGTTTAAACACTGTGATATGGTGCCATTGTACACTTTGTGGGTGAGGCAATTTAATATAATTACAAATTTGTAGAAAAGTTATAATTATAAGGTCTTCCATACATCTGTTTCCCAAATTCATTTGCACATTTTTTCCCATATGCTTATTGTGTAGGAACAGACTTTTTAAATACTAATTTTGATATAGCATTCTCAGTATTTAGTTTTTCTATCCTTGTTTGGTTTGAGAATTTCTCAGACATCCATTTTTGGGAGACTTTTATATTACTTTCAGTATAACTCAGATCTATTTAATGAGCCACCAGGTAGTAGCAGTCACTGTGTGCAGTACCTAATCTCTTTTTCTAGTATTTTAAGAAATAAAATGTTAGGAAAAAAAAAATTTAGAGCAAAATATTTGGCATGTTTCTGTCTTAATTCATGTTTATGTTTTTTCTTTAATGTAGGTTTGGTACCATGTTTGCAGCAACCGTGGGAAAGGGTGCTATAACACCAGGCTCAAGGAGGATGGTGGCTGTACCATTTGGTATAATGAAATGCAGGTGAGACCTTGCCAAGACTCTCAGAGTTTACTTACTCAAGTTAGTAAAGCAGACTGCATTTACTTAGAATGTTTAGATCTCTGCTTTTATCTGTTTGCCAATTATGAGAGTAGTTGTTGGTTAATAATGTTGTTTGTGGGGCTGGAAAGATGGCTCAGGTCCTCTTGCAGAGGACCAGGGTTTGGTTCCCAGTATGTGTAATTCCTATTCCAGGGGATCTAATGCTGTCTTCTGACCTCCACGGGAATTGCATGGCATGGTGTACTTACATACATTCATGCAAAAGATTCGTACACATAAAAAAAAATAATAAAGAAAATATCTTTTTAAAATGTTATTTGTGAGTTCATTTCCAGAAACCTAACTTCCTTTTATGCAACATTCTTACTTTCCTGCTTTTTATTTACTGCTGTCACAGTGCAGTCCTATCAAAGTGAAATTTGATATTCTTTTTCTTAGCTTCTCTCTGAGATAGAAGAACACCTGAACTGTACCATTTCCCAGGTTGAGCCAGATATAAAGGTTCCAGTGGACGAATTTGATGGAAAAGTTACCTATGGTCAAAAAAGAGCTGCTGGCGGTAAATTTTCAATTGTTTCAAAGTCTATTCTAAATGTCCGTGTGTTGTCCCTGTCCCTTCCCCACCACCTTTTGGTGACCCAGGCTGGCCTCAAATTCAAGAACTTTCTGCCTCAGCCTTCTGAGTGCTGGGATTACAGGTATATACCATCATACATGGCTGTAAGTGCCCTCCTTCTTTGAACTTCAGTTTATGGAGATAATGGTTTTATTTAATTATGTTAACAGCATATTATTAGCATATTACTTATTCTCTACTGATTACTCTAGCACTTTGTTGTTACTTGTCTTACAAAATTTTTATTGTGTGATCTGTGTGAGAGTAAGGGATAGTACCTTAGCTAATTCTCTTGACGTATTAATGTTAAGAGCACTTGGACTTTTAATCGTTTTTTAGGAAACCAATATATAGATGGTTTTGAACAAAGAATTAGAAGCCCTTAATGTAGGTGCTAACCTAGATGACTTCCCTTTGCCTAGACATCCTTCATTTAGCTTGTTTCTGAGTGGTTTTGATTTGGGCTAAAATAATTTTTTTCAAGTTAAGGAAATTGTGGGTAAGATTATCCAGGCAGCTCTTAATGAGGTCTGATCATTTGTTTATCTTGAAGTAATTGATTTAAAATTTTAAAGCTGAATGATCTGTAGATAGCTTGCCTGGTAGAAAGTTTCATTGCTAGTTACAGTGTTTGAAGTGGTTGAACTGAGCTAAGGTTTACTGACAAGCATCTTAAGTATGTCGTTTACATTACCTTGTGCTTTGTGTGTGTGGTACAGGTGGAAACTATAAAGGCCATGTGGATATTTTGGCACCTACCGTTCAGGAGTTGGCTGCCCTTGAAAAGGAAGCACAGACATCTTTCCTGCATCTTGGCTACCTTCCCAACCAGCTGTTCAGAACCTTCTGATTTTCATGTAGACTGAATAAGATTGGCGCAATAAAAGTCTGTAGTCTTAACTTTGAAACAGTTGTACTGCTTCCAAGCAGCAGTATTTATAGTAACTGAGCTATTAATCCTAACTCTTGCATGTCAAGGAACATGAATCTTGGGAATTCTTTGTAAAATGGCAGCCTAATGAAAATAAATTTGACAAGTATATTTTCATGAAGGTTTGTGTCTTCTTTTAAAGTTACATTGTTCTAAGAACACTGTGGGCTTATGAGTATAGTTTATGGATGTGTGAATGTGCCCCAGAACCCACATGAAATGAGGAGCAGTTGTCCTTTGAGTACAAATTTTCACGGGAGTTGTCCTGTGGAGGTGATTTGCAGAAGGTGGAGGTTGTCTAGGTGCATGTGAAAGCTGGAGGAGAGTTGCAACATGAAAGGAAATCTGATCTCAGGTAGAAATACTGCTTGGTTAGCTTGGAAACCGGATAAGAATCTTGGGAGTTAAAGGAGGTTTGTTGTGTCCAGATTGGGACTAACCTCAGTGGTAGTGAAGAGGTCTTTTACAGATTCTCTTCTCTTTAGAAACCTTTCTTTCAAGATGATAACACAGAAAGCTATAAGTACTCTGCTGACCCTCTGTGTCCTGAAGTCAGACTTAAACATACTTCAAATTCTGTCCCTTGCTTAAAATACCTCAAAGATAAATTAATTACATACAGTTGAATTATTTTTGTGCTTTCTGACTCTTAGTTGGTAAAGCAGTTTGGGGGGGAATTATTCTTGTAGTTTCTGTAGGAACACAGGATGGTTTTCAGGCCTTTCAACACTGAAGTCTTTTTCTTAAGGCAAAGTCTTGAGTGAAACTCAGCTTATGGAATGATGAAAGCCCTAGAGAAAGCCATCCCTGCTGCTCTGAGCTCAGAAAATGACTTGAAGATGCCATTGTTTCACTTCTGTGGACCACTTTTCTTTAGAGCTGTCCTGAACTACTGCAACAAGTCTCAGCTGTGCAATGGCAGCACTTAGCAGGGCTGAGCATATCACCTGTTCTTTAGAAATGGATTTTTGGTGGATACATAGCAGCAAAGACAAAACTGGGGATCAGATTGCTTAAATGTTAGGGCCGAAAAGAATCTTCTCAATTCTCTTATCACATCCTTGTTTATAGGGCCAAGAACTGAGCTTAGAAAAAGGCACATCCATATGTCTGATTGGTAGAGCTGAAAACAGACCTTGAGTTTTCTGGTTTCATTGTTTGCTTTTTGGGCTACTGTTGGAATATTAATCTTCTAATGGGTAGGCCAGAGAGCAATGTTGAGTTAAGCTGGGTGTCAAGTTGAGCTGAGTGAAGGCTGAGGGATGATTCAGTTTGACTTCAAAATACTGTTCAACTAGAATCACCCAGGGCACTGAGCTGTTGGCAGAAGAAAACTTCATGTAAACAGATCAAAGGGAGGGGGTGCTCCTTGCTGACTGACTTGCTGTTTCTGCCCACCTCACCACTAATCTTTCTCTTTATTCTAACTCCTCCTTCAGGTGTTGTTTCTGTTATGCTTTGTTAATGCTAAGCCTGGGAATCATTGGTAAAGATTGGTTACAATTGATGGCTAAGCCTGGGAGATGCTGATTGTCTACTTCATTTTAGGAGCGAGCTGAGTTGGATTAGAAACAACCTTCTCAAACTCTGAGTTGAAGTACTGGGAATCACTTCTGGGCCTCATCCTTTTACCATCCTTTCCCTCCCTCAGACCTGAACTTGAATGCTGTACTAGTGAGCCGGTAGCTACCATTAGAGAAGGGCGATACTTGGCAAATGGCAAAACAACCAGACGGGACCTGCCTGACCCTGGGAAAGAGCCGCTCTCTCTGAATTATCTGTTACAATAACCTCTTATCCGAGCCTATGCATGGCTAGATCTTGGTTATAGAACTCTGGCCTCTGCCTGAATGAATATAGAACTAGAGGCCCTTAAAAGGCCAGAAAATGTTAAACATTAACCTTTAAATGGTAGTACCTCTGACTCAGCTTCTGTGTTGTCCTTGTTTAAGTTCTGTAGGAACTGAGAATGCTACTCACAGGTCTGGGGTCAATCTTGCCTTTAAACATAAGTGCCAAGGCCTGTTCCACTTTAGCACATGATGGCCCAGGGTCTTGGGCATATGCCTGCTTACCTATCTAGCTACTCGCTTCTCATTCTCTTAGCAACTGGCTTCAGGCTTTGATTGCAAAGGCCACACTTTAATAGTGACTGAAGTCGTTTGTGCCCAGGGAATTGGAGGTGTTTTTCTAATCTTAAGAAATTTCAAGGGGCTGGAGAGATGGTTGAGCAGTTAAGAGCACTGGCTGCTCTTGCAGAGGACCCAGGTTCAAATCCCAGCACCCACATGATGGCTAACAATCATCTGTAACTCCAGTTCTGGGGGATTGGACACCCTGTTCTGACCTCCGCTGGCATTGCACAACCTGGGTGCACTTAACACACGTGCAGGCATGAAACTCATATGCATAAAATAAAAATAATAAAATTATATATAAAAGACTTCTAACAATCCATTGAAGACTGTGATGGTTTATGTAACCACTGTACTCTTAATATTCATGAGCAATGAGGGGAATTGAAAAGGATGTAATAGGCCTGGATAGAATCTGACTCTAACCCATATTGTCAGTATGACCAAAGGGCAAGATCACTAGGTTCTCCAAGTCCTGATTTCCTTATGAAAATAGATTAATTTATATTATTTGATAGTCTGTCAGACACTGAGGAAAAGTTCAGTAGCTGAGAAGTGCTCATTCCTTCTTAGAGTTTGCATTGCTGCTGTTCTTATGTTACATGTAAACTAGAGTGCATGTCTTTCTCCTGTCTTATAGAATGTTTTCTTAAGAGTCCTAGAAACTGAGCCTCGCATTCAAGAGCATGAACATTATGAATATTCTTCAGGGTTGTTAGTACCAGATTCCTTTCTGCAAGGACTGTGCTGGTTGATATTCACATTTGCAATATTGAGGAATTCTGTAGAGTTTATTTTATAAACTGAAGTAGACCTCCTTGCACCGAAGGGTTTGTTCTCTTGTTGTCTGTTCTTCGTAAGTCAGTGCACACAGGCAGTTGCTTCCCACCATTATAAACTAGAATCCAGACTCATTTGAAACAAGATTGCAGGCATCTTTCTTTTTTCACTTCCTTTTTTTCTGTTCTTTCCTCCTTTTTTTTTTTTTTAAGGTAAAACTGTGTGTGGCAATGACTCAAAACTGCCCAGACTTAAAAAGAAAGAAAAAAAAACTGGTTCCCAGCCAAGCCTAAATGGGCAAAGCCATTTAATCACATTCCTCACCTTGTTTTGACTTAAAAAGGAACTATGCACTTTAGGTGTTTGAATGAGATATGTGAAATGAAAAAGAGTATGTAGGGAAAGATACAGTAAAATCTGGGATAGATTCTTTCATGGTAATCTTATTTGCCTGTGATAGTGATAGTTTTCTAAGGTTCCCCCCCACCCCACCAGCCCAAGTGACCTTATTTGGGGGAAAGGTAATATTTGTTATGCCACAAATGTAATGGAACAGGAAGGAAAGGGAGGGTACTATTGCAATTCCAAAGTCATTGATAGAGGATTCTTTTAGGGGAGGAGGAAGTGGGAAGTTTTTGCTGTTGTTTTCCATTCTGTTGCTTTCCTGATTTCATTTAAAATCCTTTCAAGCTCCAGTTTTTCTAACACATATTCCAGTCCTTCTGGTGAGAGTATTGAGGGAAATCTGGAAAATTTTGGAGTTTGGGAGGCCTGCTTTTGATCCCAATAATAGTTACTGACTTCTCTTGAGCTCAGTCACAGGCAGAAGCCAATAGCTCCAGGGTGGGATCCAGAAATCTGCTCTTAACATATTGCAGAAGGATGGCGACCACAGTGTGAGAAATGCTGATAGAGAGGTAGCTCTCAGCTTTCGTTTCCATTTCAGCTTTACCTTTACCTGAAAACCTAGGACAGATGATTCAAAAGGACAGGAGAGACAAGACAGATGGTTGCTGTCCTAGAATCCTATCTCCTCCTGATCCATCCACTGCCTTTGTACCAAAGGTGTTCACCTCAGGTCTCAGGTCTCAGCTTAGTGGCCCTGAACTTTGACTGCACATTAGGATCAGCTTGGGTGCCCTAAAGGAACCTCCAGAGTCTGTACCTCACCTCTAGGAACTCTGCTTTAACTGCCCTGGGTGTCCCAGGTAATGCTAACAAGCTGCTTTAAGTGGAGCCTGACTCATCTTATACATGTCCAAACTGCTGTGTGTGTGTGTGTGTGTGTGTGTGTGTGTATTTGTTCCTGTATGCACATGCGTGCACATGTGTGTACTTTGAGTCTCTTCTTAGATTGCTCTTCACTATACCTGGCATTCATTGATTTGACTACGCTGACTGGCCAATGATCCTGTCACTGTACCCTGGCTAGATAACAGATTCACACTGCTGTGCCTGGCTTCTATATGGGTGCTGGGAATTCAAACTCATAAGTCAGAAGTTACTTTAAGGATTTAGACAAGTTTTTAAGGATGCTTTAATATTTTGAAACTCATCTGGCCTTAAGTATTCCTTTTCTTTCTTTTTGATTTAGATATGGCAGTTTATTTTTCTTTAAAGCACCATATTTTCTTTTGACAGCCCACTTGACAGGGCTCCGAAAGTGACTTGTTCAACCCAGCACTGGAGCTCATATCTTGTTCCCTAGTTCTGAACTTCTTTTTGTTCACCAGAGGAGGCTGTTTGGTTGCTGTGTAATTTCTTAAATTGAGTTTCAATCAAAGATAATTTTTTTTGCTACCTCCAAAGTAGGACTTAGAAGAGGCTCGACAGAAAAATGCCTTAGTGCAGGACACTTAATATAGAATCGAAAGCTTTCCAGCTTTTTTGTGGTGGTTCAGAGTCTTGAGGGAATATGGGATAGGAATCATGATCAGAGCAGGAGGACAGGATGAGGAGAGACCAGTAGGGTTGGAGCCAGTTGAATGTTGGAGACATAATGTTAATTGTCGGTTTGGGTTTTTCCTTTTCCACGTTATTAATGCCTAGATACCTTCAGATGTTTGCGTCCGGTGCTAGCAACCAGCTACATTAATGTGACTTGGGTGTAAAAGGAAACATTCTTTCTTTGTTTAGACAAAGTGATATTGGAGGTTGTAGCAACTGGCTTGGACCCCTGTATTGTTAGCAATTAGTAATGGAAAGAGGGTCCAAGAAAGCTCTGGAGAAGCCATCTAAAAGTTTGTGGAATGACAGACTTAGGCACAGTCAGACTGAGAAAGCACTCGCTCATGAAATCTTAGACATATTTGAGTGAGAACCGTTAACCTGCAGTTACAGTCTAAAGTCTAAAGTATTTTGTTTGCTCTTAAAGGCAGACAATTTGGAAAGATTTGATTATACCCATGTCATTAAACACTGTTACTTAAAATGTTGGTAATGGTTCTGTTGGTTTTAATCTTATAATATACTTTCATCCATAAATTGTTATTCACTGCTGTTGGTTTATAATCTAGCACCAAGAGAATACTACAAAATAAAACATGTGATATGGGGACTAAAAATTACCATGATCAAGTTTTGTGGGTTTTGTGGTGCGTCGTTTCCCAGTTGAATACACCAGGTGGCGCTCGTGTCACACTGCATACCCACAAAGACCTGAACACATGTGTAGTTATATTTTTACCACTTGGGGTCACTTAAGGATTACCTGACTTCCTTTTTTCCCCCCCATCTAAGCAAATTCACAGATTCAAAGGAATTATTTCCCCATTACATTTGTCAGAGACTGTGGTCTTTTTTTTTCTGGCTCTTGAAGGCCAAGAAATGTATATTGGGATTTTTTTTTTCTTCTTCCCACGAATTAGCCCCACATGGTTAGTGCCTGGGTGGTTCCTCCTGTCACAGAATGTTGGACCACCATCCCAGCCTTCTTCTGGCTCACCACTGGCGACTTCTCTGTGTAAAGAACTATCATACACGTCAGGATCGTGCTTATGCTAATTGCTGTACTCATTAACATCTCCAGAACTCCGAATGCTTTTTCTCAGTCATTTCCTTTGAGTCTGCCTGTCTCTGAAAGCCTAGCTCTGAATGAAATGGAGTGGAGAATCCTGTTAACAAATTGCTGACACCCACCAGCCTTCCAGCCTCTTATACAGCTGATCCTAGGAATTACCACATTGCCCTTTGAGAGCATGTTGGAAATTTGTGGAATGGCCCCAGTGGACTTGCCTGCCTGTGGGTGGGTATGGGTGAGGACAAGGAGAGAATTGTGGACCTACAAACCCCAGACAATGAGCCTAGTCACTTCACATGGCAGCTCATGACTACTTATTTGAAAAACCAAAATGTTGGATGTCCTTAGTGACTATCTTCCCTAATCTCCCTTCTCTGTTCTGGTTTCAAAGAATACCATCTTGAATGCTGGGAGCAGAAGACTGGGATCTCTATTTAAGCTGGTACCATTTAAACCCATGGCAGTAGCTCATTTGGCTTCTAGCATTTAAGGGGAAGACAAAGGAATGCACAGGCTGGCTTTACCCGGAGGCACACTAGCTAGAGCAGGAAAGCCCAAGTTCTAGGGTTGACATCTAGGACTTGACTTCATCTCTCTGGGCCTCAGTTTCCTTACTTGCAAAGAAGATAGCACTGGTTCTTACATAAGAACACATACAAAATATTTATCCAGCTTGTAGATGTCATTCCAAAGCATAGAGTTTTCATAGTCTCTCAAGGGATAGAATGACTCAGGCCCCTGAGGCTGGGTAGAGAATCCTGACAGGCAAGAAGATGTCTATCCCATTCAAGAACCTGCAATGGACCTTTATTGCCATAGTTAAGTGCAAACTAAGCTGGGCACTTCAGGTCCTCTGTGATTTGATTACCAGCCTTCCTCTTATCCTCTTCAGTTCTCAGTTCATATCAAGCCTGGTCTTCTCATTCTCCTTCCATATGTAAAAGCAATAGATAACATTTATTGACCTGTATCACGAATTGGGCATTGCTTGCTCGTCCTCACTCAATCGTCACAACCAGAAGAAATGTTCTCTTCATGCTTCCATTTCACAGATGAGGAAGCTCAGCCACTGAGAGAGTAATGGTTAGCTTAAGTGCACATGGCTGAGGAGCAATGGGGCTACAGTTTGGATGCAGACACTTACTCATAACCGACTGTTCATATGTTAGTGCCTGCTGGAAGATTTTCCCACCTTCTTGCCTGTCAGGATTCTACCCAGCCTCAGGGGCCTGAGTCATTCTGTCCTTTGAGAGACTATGAAAACTCTATGCTTTGGAATGACATCTACAAGCTGGATAAATATTTTGTATGCGTTCTTATGTAAGAACCAGTGCTATCTTCTTTGCAAGTAAGGAAACTGAGGCCCAGAGAGATAAAGTTAAGTCCTAGATGCCAACCCTAGAACATGGGCTTTCCTGCTCTAGCTAGTGTGCCTCCAGGTAAAGCCAGCCTGTGCATTCCTTTGTCTTCCCCTTAAATTTTCTGAAACTGTGTCACAACCCCCCGCCCTCCAATTCCAGATTTATCAAAGGTATTTTCCGGAAAAGGTTTGGGGGCTACACTTCCTCTTCTCCCTCTACAGTGCACATAAAGGGTGCATACACTGATTAGCTTATTTCTCATATTATGGGGAGTCTTTCAACTGGCAGGAGAATTCTGCTAAGATGAAGATTGTGATAGAAAGATTCCAAGAGGCTTTCCTCTCTGAGCAAGAAACAATACTCCACAGTCTCACCCGGACAGAATGAGAGAACAGGACTACTTTCCATGGGAAAATAGGGCTTTTAACCTTTTCCAGAAAACCTTTGACCAAAATCTGAGCATGATTTTGAGCATATGGGCCCAAAGTTCCAATTTGCTATGGCTGAGATTTCACTGGTACGATGGACCGACACTAGGAGAGAAATATGTGAATTCATCATGGTTATTTTTGCAGCAGTCAAGTTGGCTAGCTTCCAAGTCAAGAACTTTCTGCCTTAGCAGCTCTCGGTTATTTGAGGCTGGATGACTCACTTGGTGTAACATCCTCTTGTTTTCCTCCCTCTGGGCCCCTCCTACCTCAGAGGGCTGGCAGGGGCAGGGAGGGTTATGAAACTCAAGCTGCTGTGGAAGGCTGCTAGTTAGTTTTTGTTAACACTTTGTTGAGATCCACCTTTCCCTCCTCTTCTTTGCCCCCTCCCAGCAGGCCACCTCCATCTTCTGTGTGCTCCAAACCTTTTGTTCCTTCCTGTATGGTAGTGTATATCTTCTGTATGCTATTCACCTGCTTATGGCAGTGTCTCTTACTGCAGGGAGAAGAGCATTTAGGACAAGTCTGGTTTTAGGATCCTTAGGACCTGGGGCAGATTCTGGCTCAGCGAGGGCTATAGCAAACATTTGTTAAGCTGGAAAGATGGAAGGAAGGAGAGAGGGTGGAAAATGCAAGCGATAAGAAACTTCTCTGAAGGAATTTTTAGACACCAGCGAGCATAGTTGGGATGAGAAGTTAGAATGCATTAGCTAGTTATTTTTATTTTTTAGACAGGAGATCTGCATATCTTGGGAAATTAGGCTGCAGAGACATTTAGACTCTGAGCCTCAACTTTCTCTTTAAGAGTGGTTTGTGTCTTCCAGAGTGAAGTGCTTGCACAACCCAGAATCACCCAGCTACGTCGGGAGGAAACCTGCCTTCCCACTTCTGTGTCACACTGTCACTTTGCCCCCGGACACTGGAGAGGTAGCTCCTGCTATGTGGCAGGTTGCGGCTTGGGGTTTTGTGTTCTTTATCCCTCTGTCAGGCAAGAAGAATTACTTTACTTTAAGGAAACAGCAGTTTAAAGCAACAAGGTAGCAATTGAAGAATAATACTTGGAGACTTCAATATCCTACTTTTAATAATGACTAGAGCAACTAGCCAAAATCAACAAGAAAATGAAAGACTTGACAGCACTCTAAGCAAACAAAATTGAATAGACATCTTTAGAGCCCCCAAAGTCACAGAATACACATCCCTCTAGTGTACATAGAGCATTCCCTAATATACTGCATGAGTCCATAAAACAAGCTTCATGATACTTAAAGGATTAAAACCATCAAAGTATCGCCTCCAAGTACACCAGAGTGAAATTAGAAACCATTAGCAGAAAGAACTTTGGGAAATTCACAAGTGAAAGGAAACGGACACAGCACACCACTAACACTAGTGAGGTGAAGAAGAAATCATGAGGGAATTAAATACTCCTCTGAGAAAGGTAAAAATGGAAATACAATGAAGACATCTATGGGAGGCAGGAAAAGGAGTGTTTAGAGGGAAATGTGTAACTGGAACCATCATATTTAAAAGAATCATATTTAAAAGAAAAAAAAAAAGACCTCAACAAGCTAACCTTCCATCTTAAAGAACTAAGAAGAACTAAGAGAAGAAAACAACAACAACAAAAAACCCACCCAGACTTAACCCAAGCAGAAGGAAGGAAACAATAAAGATATGAGCAGATATTAATAAATAGGGAATAGAAACAACAGAAGAAAATCAGCGAAATTAAAGATTGGTATTTCAGGAAGATCAGCAAAACTGGCAAAGCTTTCACTAGAAAGAGATGAGGTCATTTTCCTAAAGTGTCTATAGCCAGCAGGGAATGTCAGAGTTAACATTTCCAAGTAGGACAGATTGGTGTCAAGGTTCGGAGGGTGGCCCTGTCTGCCTACTTAGCCTGTGTGTGTTCAAGGATCAGGCACTCCTGTCACTCATCTTGCACATCCCTGGTGCTTTGACTCTGTGCCTGGCACACAAGGGGCTCCGGAAATGTTTGCTGAACTAAAATGAGAAGCAAGCTCCTCCCCGTCCTTAGCTACCATCTGTGTACAATGATAAATTACACTTCCAATGTAGATCGAGCTGAATTGCACGATTTCTGATGAGAAAAGCTGAAAACAGCAAACTGCTTGTCCTTAAAAATAAACCCCTCAGCTTCAGAGATTTGGCCCAGAAATGAACAGCTCAAGTCCGTGAGACTGAGTTTATTACTCTGGAGTGGGGGATGCTGGAGTTTCTGACAGGAAGAAACTCAATCATCTTGACCTGGCCCTGGGTACTGGATGGGAGCTCATCTGCCTTGTCCCTATTCTGGGCCCCCAGGGAGATGATGCTGTTCGTGGAGAGGACTGGTCCCTCCCAGCAGGAGATGATCCAAGGAAGCCCCCAGATCCTGCTCAGGGTTCAGGGACTGAGTTCCACATAGAGTCTAGTTTTCTGACATTTTCCAAAGATTGAAATGTGAGGAATATTGACTTTCAGGAACCCAGGGGTATGCTGATAGATCCTAAGAAGATGGAGGGAGACCCACCCAGGTAGTCACACAGCAGGATAGAGGCTGTGACATGCTCAGACTCGGGTGACATGACCTGTTCCGGGCTAGGGTTGATGACAACCTTCACAGGTGCTATCCTTGGCCTCCCAGGAGTTCTGAAGAGGGCAGGGTGCAAGCTGTCCATTTCTCCAAAGGACTAGATGCGTTGCCCCTGGACTCACCATAGTAGGGGAAGGAATCTAGTGTTTTGGGCTTCCACATCCTCTCATCCTCTTGGTACTCTCCTGCCTCTCTGGGGGCTGCTTTGGGCCTCTGTGTTTATGAGTTTCCCACGAAGTATATGTGTGTGGGGTGGGCGGGCGCCACGCACATTTGTGTGTGGTTCTCCCTAGCTTATATGCAACAGCTTCTTTTTTTCCCTTTTCTTAATTTAAAGGTGACTCCTCTGGAAGCCTCAAATGTGGAATTGACCCTAAGTTGAAAAGATCTTTTTAGGGCAAGAGCTTTGTTCTTGTGAATTTTCTGCCTCACCAACCATGGGGAATGTGAGCCAGGGGGAAAGTCTGTTAAAGAAGCTGGTCATTCATTTCAGGGGCCAGGGGCTGTTCTGCAGACCCGGAGCCTCCCCATTCTCTCAGCCTTTTGATTCACTGGGGCTCTGGACAGGAAGGCACAAGGCAATCACTCTGATCCCCAGAGCCCTCCCACCTGCCATTGAGGGAGGTGATTACTGGAGTCGAGAAAGGGGCTTTGATTTAAACATTTTAAAGGACAGTTTTAATTCTGTTTGAAATTAACAAGCTCTAATTTCCATATAATAAAATTAGTTAAAAAAATACACTTTTTCCCTCCAGAAAAAGTGACCAACCAACATTTGTATGTTGACCAGGTGTTGAATGGCTATATCTCCCAGAGTGTGTTACCTCAGTATCTTGCCCACATGGATTAGCCAAGATGTCGAACATAGAGTTAGAAAGTTCATTCTATAATCAGAATAAAAGGATGAACTATGACCCATGATTCTTGGTGTAATTGGTGATGTATATATCAGTTAGGATTAGGTGCAATCGTATACTGCAGTATTCTCAACGGTAGCTCAGGCACAAAGGACTTATTGTATGTTCTGTTGAAAAAGCTATAGAGGCAGCAGGCAGATTGGAGCTGATAAAGTTGATCCTCTGTCCTCAGCCGTCCAGATTTCTTTCTAGCTTTCTGCTTTGCTACACTTAGCTTATGCTCAGAGGAGATAGCTCAGTGGGTAAGGTGCTTGCCATGTAAAAATGAGAACCTGAGTTCAAATCCCTAGCACCACAGAAAAAGCTGGATTTGGAGGCACATATCTGTAATCCCAGCCTTAGAGAGGTGGGAGACAGGAGGATTCCTGGAGTTCTCTAGCTAGCTCGTCTAGCCAAGTCAGTGAGCTCCAGGTTCACCGACAGGCTCATGTCTCAGAAACAAAGGTGAGAAGTGATTGACAAAGACCCCTGTCTTTGACCTCTGGCCTCCATACACATATGCTCATTTTTGTGCACACACACACACACACACACACACACACACACACGCGCGCGCAACCACAAACATGTTGCTGGGAGCTCTAGCTATCGCCTCTGAATTACAGAAGAAAACAAAGTGAAAGGAACATCTGATGTGGTTGTCTCCCCTTTAGGAACCCTTCCCAGAAGTTGTTGCAGGAATTTCTATTTGCATCTCAGTTACCAGTATTTGGGGCCACCTCTCGACAAGGGAAGGTAGATAGAGATGCAGGGTTTAAAAACAAAATTGGAACATCTAGGTTCTGTGTCTTAGTCAAAATGGGAAACTGGAAGTCGAGGAGACACACATTAGTCTCCACAGCATGCTCTATGAATTTGATGGCGGGTCACATGAGCATCATGTCCCTGTGGGTGCGTCTTCTCTTCAGCGTATTCACCAGTCATTTCTTCATCAATTTGCATGGTCAAGCAGCAGCCTGGG
Organism: Eospalax fontanierii; assembly: GCA_035773235.1. Classification (NCBI taxonomy): domain Eukaryota; kingdom Metazoa; phylum Chordata; class Mammalia; order Rodentia; family Spalacidae; genus Eospalax; species Eospalax fontanierii. The sequence continues at coordinate 46,771,286 of CM069529.1, read as the reverse complement.
TGCCATATATACATACATAGGCAGTAGACAAGTAGGAAGAGAGTCCAAGTGAGAGCTACAGGCCCAAAGATGGAGGAGCACAGAGGACCCCGTTTAGCAGGGGTCTCAGAAGAGCCCAATCCCTGGGTTCAGGGAGGACGTCTAGGTGGGGTGACAGTAATGAACTTGGAAGAGTAAGCAGCAGTTAGTATTTAGAGAGAGGAAGGCTGGCTTATTTAAACAAGTGTAAACTAGTGCCCTATGCCAGCCTGCACCACGACCAAAAAGCTACCCCTGGGAAGACCCCCAGGAAGGCTCACCACACTAAGATGGTGTGCAGAGAAAAGGAGACACAGGTTTGCATCACTTAGGGACATTTAGTTGATGAATGATAGGAAACACAACTCAGAGTGGCTTAGGCACAAAAGAGAATGGATGAGCTCATATTCTGGAGAAGCCCCATGAGCATGGCCTCAGAAGTAACCCAACCCAGGATGCCCATGATGGCTGTGGGGCTTGGTTTCTCTGCATTTCTCGGCTCTGCTGTTGTCTAGGTGGCTTCCTTCTTTGGTTGCACATGGTGGCCTGGGTCAATCCCAGCCTTCGGGCCCTCAAGTCCAGTAGAAACACAGCTACTCTTTCATAAGGCCCAGGAGTTGTATGGCAATTGAAAGTTAGATTTGAAGCCCGGTGGTACCCACCAGACACTTTACCAGGGGATTTGGTGATGCTGTGAGTTCATGAGTGCAATGGCCCTGATATGCCCAGAAGATACAGGTTCACAGCAGATCTCTCCAACGTCTGGGCTCTTACAGTCTTTCTGCCCCATCCTCTGCAATGTTCCCTGAGGGGTGTGTATGAGACAGATGAGAGAGAGAGGGGGGGGGGAGAGAGAGAGAGAGAGAGAGAGAGAGAGAGAGAGAGAGAGAGAGATCCATTTCGGGCTGAGCACTCCAAATTACTCATTCTCTGCTGTCCATCTTGAACACACAGTTGTGGTAGGTGCTGGTGAGGAGATTTCAAACCAGCGCTCAGATCAGTCAGCACAGCTGGAGTTCCATTATGTATTCCCACCTCTAGGGCTTACCTATCCTTCGTGTAGTTGTGGTTATCCTTAGATTCTATTCATAATATGCAATTAGTCCAGAGGCACCCCTTGCTCTAATGGCCACCAGAATCTCAGCTTAAACGTGGCACTTAAGGTCCTGTGTGGTTAGAACTCTGTTCACTCCAGTTCATTCAGTCACCGTAGCTACTGGTTTGTTTATTTAGGTGTTTGTGTATGTAAGTGTGTTTGGATTTTTTGTTTGTTTGGGAGAGGTTTTGAGACAGTATCCCTGTAGCCCCAGAAGTCCTTGAACTCACTATGTAGACCAGACTGGTCTCTGTTTCTTAAGATCTGGGATTAAAGGTGGTTGCCACCACACCTGGCCCTAGTTATTTTTTAAAAGGCAATCTACTTCTAGACATATAACCAGCAATTCCATTTCTAGACATATAACCAAACAAATTGAAAACAGGGACTCTAACAGATATCTGTACATCAGTGTTCCTAAGCAGAATTATTCACAAAACCCAAAGGATAGAACCAATCCAAATGTCCACCAATAGGTGAGTTGGTCAAATATGGGATATCCATAGAATGGAATATTATTTGTCCTTTTAAAGAAAATTCTGACACATGCAAAAACAGATGGAGCTGGGGGACCTTGTGCTATAGTGAAATAAGTCAGACACAAAGGGACAAATGCTGCAGGAGTCCACATACATGTAATGCCTAGAGCAGTCAAACTCCTGGTGGTGGCGTGAGGTTAGAATGGACAGTTTGTACTTGGGAAGATGAAAAATGTTTAGAGACAGAGTGCAGATAATTGTACGGTGTGACAAATGGATGTAATGCCATTGACCTGTGCACTTAAAATGACTAAAATAGCTTTTTAAAGGTTCTAAAAATGGGACTGGACAGGTGGCTCAGTAGGTAAGCACACCAGCTGCTCTAGTAGAGGATGTTGGTTTTGTTTCCAACAACACCCCCATGGTGGCTAACCACCATCTCTAACTCTACTTCCAGGAGTCATTGCATGACACAACTGCACTTACATACATGCAGGCAAAACACTCATACATGTAAAATAAAAATAAATAATGTTTAAAGTTCTGAATATGAAATGAAAGTTTAAAATTCTCCAAGAATCTTCAGAATGAAAGTATTCCAAAACCGACAGTAGTGATAGTTGCAGATAATTGTGAAATTTATTAAAAATCACCGAAATGTCACCTGGCATGGGTGGCCTGCAGGGCATGTGAATTATTACCGGGAGCCTGCTATATGCTAGGTGCTATGCCATGCACAGCTTCCTGGGATCTGAAGCCTTTTCTAGAGATACGTTCCAACAGCCTCTCTTACACTTGTGGTAAATAGTAAAACAAGTACTGTGATCTCCACTGCAGGGAAGGGTGACTCTGGGGCTCAGGGGATGGGGCAGGAATGACCTTGACTCACAGGGCCTGGTGATTCTGAAATGAGCTTAATGAAGGCCTCAGCTTCCTCAGTGGAACAAAATGGTCTCAGTACACTGTCCTGCCCACCAAGGGCTCACTTGCTCATCTATCTATCTATCTATCTATCTATCTATCTATCTATCTATCTATCATCATGTGGCTAGGGAAACCCCACAGCATGTTCTCAGGGCCTGACCTCCCTGATGACAGAGCTGACAGATCATAGATCCCCAGGTGAGGTGCCCTTGCCTGACAGACAGAGACATGCCATCCAGCTCAGCCCACTTGGTTTCCTGCTGCTGCACTCAAACCCTTCCTCTCCCACGTTTTAGTGGCTGTGCTGAGGATGGAACCCAGGGCTTTGCATATGACTTAGGCAGGCACTCTACCAATGAGCTAATTTCCAGCCTTCATCTAATCTCTTGAGGAGACACTGCCCCCCTTCCCTTGTCCCAGGACTGGAATACCTCCTGAGATCAGAGTTCAGAGTGACTCTGACAAAGTCCATGTCCCAGTCAGCCCTGTTGGGACTTCTACACTAGTATGTTGTCTCCAGAATGTGGTCCATGGAAGGTGCTGGAGACAGTTTTTCTGGGCAGTGTTGAGAACAGTGGAAAAGGGACTTTATGAGAGAATCAGCTTAGGAGGAACAAGAGCAGTAACAGATCACAGAAGGACCTTCTTGGGAATCCTCCATTCTGCAGCTTTGGCTGGCCCAGCCTTGGGGAAACTGCTGTGGGCCTCCTGCCCTGGAACATGCCCATTTCAGGCTGTCCTCTTGGGCCTTCTGCCTGGATCCCCAACATACACCTAGCTGATGGAAACACTATGCTTTCTGTGGCCATCACCAGGCTTCTGCCAAGGCAGTCCCTGAGAGGATTCAGCAGCCTCAGGGACCAGCACAGGATGCCCTGGCAGACCAGAGACAGGATACCTGGACCAAAAACCCCTGAGCAGAGACCAAAGCCAGGAAACTTGTTTTCCTGCTGCAGGGACAGTCCAGTGACCTGGAAAGGTATGGGTCGTGATGCTCATACTTCTATGGTGACATCACTGGTGGGATCCCACACCTCGGACATAACAACTGCATAGGCTGCACTGGAACCATGGAGACTCAGGCAGCTGATGTGCTTCTACATGTAGGCAGGTACCTCTGGGTGAATCTGAAGGTTTCATCAGTGGGGAATCTCTGTGTGATCCCATACAATCACAGAATAAAACAGTTACAGATGAGAAAGAGGTCCTATCCTCTCCAGCCAAGTTGTAGGAAGTACCTTGCCTGAAGGCTTCCAGGGCTGGAGGCTCACCTAGTGCAAGGCTTGATCCCACAGCTGGGCAAGTGCTCTCACTGGTCATTATTGCCATTTCTGGCTGTTTCTCACTCTCACTGGTCATTATTGCCATTTCTGGCTGTTTCTCACCACCTACACTCCCAGACCAGAGAATCCCTCAATGCTCCACCAAGTCCTTCCACATCCCCTCTTTCTGAGTTTTTCTTGTCCACACCAAATAACCAGTAGTCTCCTAAACTCTGCCCCTTTAATGTGACTCCATAGCCTCTACTTGGTCATCGTGAATTTGTTCAAAAATTATCAAAGATGGGTCCCATGCCCAATCCCATGCTCCAAGTAGGGCCTTGGTGGTGTGGAATGAAGTAAGGTCACACCTGCCCCAACCTAGACGTTTGACTTCTATTAACGTAGCATTGAGGGAGGTGATGGGGGAGGGGGTTCTGAGGTCTTGACAACTGTCAAACCAGGAAAAGCTGAACTCTTATTCTTCTTCTCAGTGCTTGGCTTCCAGCTACGAAGAATGATGGTTGCCCCCCACCCACCCAATTTCTGACCACCTGGCTTTTAGCATAATATCTCATTTTCCCTCAGATTTCCAGAAGTTTGTGGTCCCTGAACAGTAGGACACACTTTTCTGAGAGCCTCAGTTAACAGGGAGTGAAATCAGGGCTGAGGCTCCTGGTGTCCCATGAGCTTCTTCCTTCCACACACCTTACACCCTGGGTCACCGTATTCCTGTGAAGGATGTGAAGTCCCTGTTCTCTCTCTAGCTCACTCTCCTTGCTCTTGTTCCTCTCATCCCTTCCTCCTCTTCTTCCTCTTCTTCCTCCTCCTCCTCCTGCTCCTCCTCTTCCTCTTCTTCCTCCTCCATCTTCTCTTTCTTTCCCTCATATTTTCTCTCTTTCTCCTGGTTCAGGGTCACCCTCATTCTGAAAGCTCTCACTAAACTTCTCCCACCCCCTCTTTTGATGATAACTGTTCCTCCCAGCTCCGTGACATGCTCACTGTCACCCACTCACTTACCAAGCGCCGTCTCTGTGTTTACCCACCCACCAGTGCTTGAAGGCAAGGCTGATTTTTTTTTCTTATATCAGATGAAATCACGGAAAGCTGGAACATCCATCTCAGAAGGCTAGGAGGACTCCTCTCACCCTGTCTTAGTTACTGTCTGTTGCTGTGATAAAAACACTGACCAAAACCAACTTGGGAGGAAAGAGTTTATTTTATCTTATATCTCTGAGATCACAGTTCATCATTGAGGGAAGCCAAAGTAGGAACCCAGGGCAGGAACCTGGAGCACAGACCATGGAGGAATGTTGCGACCTGGCTTGCTCCTCCAGCCTGTGCTATCTGCTTTCTTTTACAGCGTAGGACCACCTGCCGAGGGGTGGTCCCACCCACAGTGAGCTGGAACCTCTCACATCACTCAATAATCAAGAAAATGCCCCACAGTCATGACCACAGGCCAATCCAATGGAGGAAGTTCCTCAATTGAGGTTCCTTCCACTCAGGTGTATCAAGTTGACAACAGAAGCTGTCCAGCACACACTCTATCATTACCCAGTCTCCAGAAAGAAAAGGGCAGACTCAGGTCCTGACATTCACCCTGGGCTGTGAATGAAGGACCAGAGACTTGCATTCAGGACTGATGTGCACTCTCACACAGAAAAGGAAATGACAAGTCATAGCAGAAGTCCTTGGCTGGTGGTGGAGAGGGGCTTCTGACATCTGCTAGATGGAGAAGTACCTTGCATTCTTTCTTCTACGGCCACATCCCTGTCAGATAGCGTGGATCATTTGTGATGCCATTAGGCCTTTTTGTTGTTGTTTTGTTGTTGTTTTTTAAAGACTAATGCCCCAGATAGTATCCCTGCCTGGTGTCCCAAGTGACTCTGACCTTCTTGATGAAGTTTTTGCAGCTGTAGTTTCTTTCTTTATTCTGAGCTCTCTAAATGGCCCAGACTGCCCTTCAGCTCCTGGGCTTGGGATTCTCTTGCCTCATCTCCCAAGTGCTGGGATGACACGGTCACCATGCCCAGCTGGGCTCCTGTAACCCACTCACTCAGATGGCAAATTGCTCTTGGCAGGTGGTCTGGCGCTTCCAGCAGGGGGCTTCATCTAAGTCCCTTCCTGGCCACCATCTCGGCTGGGGTCAGATGGTTAAGTCTCAGAGCAGGAAAGAGGCAGAGTTAGGGCCTCAGGTCTCCAGTCCTGCTCTGCTTGCCTGACACCCAGCCCACCTCCCTCAGGCTTTGTTCCTCACCTGACTGTTAGTGCCTCTAGCCCCTGCCACCCCCTTCCCGTGTGACTAGTGCAAGCTTGCCACGCAGGCTGATGTTGAAGGATAGGACCCTTGTGACAGGGTCAGTTTCCCGCAACTAAATAACAACAAAATTTATAGGGATTTTTATGAGTGTCTTTTCTAAACCAAGGGCTCTGGACCCATTATCTCTCTTTATTGCCCTCAAATCTCCTCTGGGAGGCTATGTGGCCTCCACTTTACAAATAAGGAAATAGAGGTTCAGAGAAGTTACACAAAGTTTCGGATCCGGCAAGTGGTAAATTACGTTCCATGGGACTGGCACTGTGGGATCTCTGGCCCTGAGTTCCGGTTCTTTCTACTCCACTGCCCTGCCTCCCTGGAAATAATACTGACGAGTTAGCCCCTCTCCTCTAAGCTCTGCCACTTTTGGTTGTCCAGAGCAGCTCTAAGTTGGTGCTGACTCCACACGCAGTGCTGTCAGGCCACACCAGCCATGCCAGCCATGGTTAATCATGGGGGCCCTGTGGAGTAGTGGTAGAGGGGACACACTAATGTGCTCAGCCCTCAGGCCAGAGATCAAACAGCCAGCAGGGTCAGATGTAAATCACCCTCAGAGACAAACAGTTCCAAATGACCAGCAAACTCAGATTCCCACAGACACCCTACACCACGCTCCATGCCTCCTGCTGCCCTCCAGGTGGGGGCCAAGCATACCCTGGGAACCCAGTTACACTGGAACTTCACAGGGCTTGTTTTTCCCACTTAGGTTCCTTCCTCAGCTAAAGCTCAGATTAGGGTTCTCTGCAGGACCCAACATGTATACACGGTTTGCAAAATGGTGTGGAGTAAACTGGGCCAAGATGCAAAATATTTGAGCACTTCCCAACTGTGTGATGGGAGACAAGTTGTTTACCAACTTGGAGGCTCATGTCCGTCAGTAATAAAGGGATGGTGATGATAGCCTCACTCTGTAGTGCATGGCCCTGCTCCTGCGTGGCTGATTATAGAAAACACTAGCCGTGTCCCTGTTCTATCTCTCTACAAAATGCTTTTTTAGCACTACCTATTTAAACTTCAGAACCTTTAGCAAAGTAAGTATTGTCTCCATCCTTAGAGGAATTACAGATGCCACACAAAGCTGAGATTTTGGACCATTCTTCCTCACCCACACTTTGCCTATTTCATGAGTTGCCTTGGCCCTAAGAAAGTTTGCTTAAGTTTACTAATAACCTCTGAGCAAGTCTGTTTCCCACCATTAACACTATAAGCAACTATGCCTCATACTTTGAACCCCTAGCTATTTGGAGATACTGGGGAACAAATAATTTTGTACATATGTTTTATAGCAGTGAAGAGCATTCTTGGAAAGAGACAGTGCCATGATGGCCAGTGACTTTTCAACACCTGTCCTGGGTTCTTCTGCAGGACAGAGTAGAAGATGGTGCTGAGAGAAGCTCTCCTGACCTTTGGTGGCATGCCAGTGGTTGCAGGTTGGGCAGCCAGGAGCCGCAGTCTTGTCTGTTTTCTGCACCGAGGTAACCCTACAGATAAGCCCTGAGCCTTCTATGGATACCCTCTGCACTGCCCCAGCAGCTCTGTGGGAACTGGAGCTGCAAGTTTTGCCCTTGGGGAGGCCAGGGCATCCCCACAGCCCCCGCCTCTCTTCACCCCTGAGGCCTGCTTCTCATCTCCCAGCACCACAGGCAGTAACCCTCTGTCCTGTGAAAGCCGAGGAGAGAGGAATGTCACATGAAAGGTGCCCGAGGAGGCCTGGCCAGCATCAGGCCACCAAATGGCATGTGCCAGGTGGTTAGCATTAATAGAGAGGCTGCAGGGGGCAAGGGCTTGACTCCAAAGATTTGACTGTGTGCTACTAGCCGGGCTGCCGCATCTCAGTCGCAGTCAACAAGGGTATGCGGGGGTGGGGACTTGCCCCACCAGCTTCGCTCCAGCTTAAGTGACTGATTCTCATGTCACCTGTCACCTGCTCTCAGAATGCCTTATCTGAGCTTCATCCTCTCTGGACTGTCTTCCCGTGGCCTCCAAGCCATTTTGCTTAACATAAGAGCTTCAACTTCTCTTGTGGTGCTGCTGAAATGACCACTACTTTAATGCTCTCGGCACATAGAACTCTTCTCGTATTTTCCACAGTAAGTGGCCAGACAGGAGAAAAGGGTGCCAAGCTGCGATTCACCAGCTTGGCCTGGAGTCCCAGGTGATGGGCCTTCACTGGCTCAGATGAACGGCTCCTTTCTCCATGGGTGGCCTTTGCTGGGTGGACCAGGAACCCAGGAAGAAGGTTGAATCAGACGTCAGTAGACTTGGCAGAAAGGATGGGGGTCTAAGCACCAGCAAGGATGACAATCCACCTCTGAAGCTCTGTTTCTCATGAAAGAGTCTAATGTTTCAGACTCAGTTTATGATGAAGTGTTTTGGTAGTATTTGGTCTTCCTTGGGATATTTCTGATGTTTTCCAAAATCCTCTGGGGAGCTCCTCTTAGTCTACTTCTTTCGAATGTCTACAGAACGAGACACGACTCCACAGCTTGACATACTCTTTGTGACTCAGATTTGCTTTATTTCTGTAATCATATCCCAGTGGGACAGTTCCTATGACCTATGTTCTGACCACTTGGTCCATTTGCTGAGAGACTGCCATATTGGAGTGAAACCTTCAAAGCAGACAGGCAGATGTCCCCGGCCCCAAGTCATATGATCCCTTCTCTCCATTTCGTATCAGCAGAGGTAGGGGGATGTGGCCGCATTTATAGGGGATTCACAGGGCTCTTATATTGGTGGTGGTTTGTGTGGGCTGAAGGAAGGGACACTGGTTCCCTTGTTGAGCCTGTGAGGAAGGGGGCTTCGGGGAAGGGCCAGCTCGGCGGAGCACAGATGTTCGCTTCTCATGAGTCAGAGCTGCAGAGTGGTTTTGAGCAAGAATGAGAAACCCTCAGTTTTACATTTTAGGAAGTCACGATAATAATTCCAAGAAAGGATTTACAACGGGAAGGCAGAGATGGGAGAGAAAGGAGGATGGTTGTGGCCTTTCAGGTGAAACATGTGGAAGGAAGGACTCAAGAACCCTGAAGGCTGAAATTATTGGGTTTAGTGATTTACATAAGGGATGGGGTCTTGTTGAAGCAACTGGGGTGATGGGGATTGAAAATGATGCCTCCTCAAGTTGTTTCTTACTGAGACTATTCTAAGATCTGCTTAGTATACTAATAGTCTTCTCAGTATAAAAATACTTACTCTCACTGTTGGGTGTAGTGACTCACTCCTGTAATTCTAGAACTTGGGAAGATCCATTCTCTCTCTCTCTCTCTCTCTCTCTCTCTCTCTCTCTCTTTCTCTCTCTCTCTTTCTGTCTAAAACAAAACAAAACAAAGTAGCCAAACAAAACCCATGAAAATGATTTCAGTCATTCTCAAGGTCTCCGTCAGTCCTGTGTAATGAGAATGTTTGAGAGAAAATATCTGGAAATCTGCTTTCCAAAATACTGCACAGATGAATCTTTGATTTTTAAAAAATGAATGAATTTTATTTATGCTTTCTAGGAACAATTTCTCTAGGTCTCCCTTGAGCTCCCTACATATCTGAGGATGGCCTTGAACTTCTGATTCTTCTGAATCCTGAGATCACAAGTGTGGGCCAACACACTAATTTATGCAGTGCTAGAGATCAAACTCAGGGTTTCCTACAAGCCAGATATTCTACCAGCTGTGTTCACAGGACTTTTACTGTCAGTTGACTCTGGGGCACACTGTTGACATTGATGGCATGCTGCTGGTTCCCATTGGGCCTCCCCAAGATTATGAGCCTCCAAGACCAGCAGCAGCTCCTTTGTGCCTTTATTTCCCCAGAATGGAGCTCAGGGCCTGTGTGGCCCATGGCTGGCATTTATTGGATGAAGAAGCTGGTCTCTAAACCAACATGAATGATTTCCTTTTGTGTACTTCAGTAAGTATCATCCAGGCCTCTGGTGGCTGAGAGTGGCTGGCCTGACATATAACCATTCTGCCCCAAATCTATTCAACCCTTCTCACATTCCAACACTTGTCTGCTGGTTTTGAAGGTTTCATTCCAGTGTGGCAGCCTGATGTGCTCCATGATTTTAGATGTGAAGCCCTAGAGGCTTCTATCTTTTATTTTCAAGGTGAACAATGGTGAAAATAATTACTTTTGTATGTTTTTTTTAATAAGAAGGAAATGTTACCAATGGGAAGGTCTTCAAAAGGCCACTTCTCAAACTCAAGATTTACTTGAAAGCACATGCTCTCTTGCTGGAGGCCAGGCTTGGTATGTTTCTGATTACACCAGTGACCCTCACCCCTGAAACCCTTTGTAGAGGGACCTTTTTTCTAGACAACCTACTGATGAGCAAATGATCTAACAGATTTCACACCACATAAATTTAAGCCTAATAAATGGCTTCAAGTTCAGGGCTCCTAGTTCTGGGTTCAGAGAAGTACAATCTCTACAAAAGCAATTGTGTAGACAATTAATAAACCCACACACAGCACTGGGAAAGGGTGAATTCTGCCCCTGATCTCCTGTCCCCAAACAAGCTCCAGCCAAAAGATTAACTTTGGGAAGTCATGATTACCTTGGGAGTTATTGTTCTTGTCATGGTAATAGGTCTGCCTAATCACAACTATCTCCTGCCCTGTTCAATACTATAGTCACTAGTCATATGTTGCTGCTTACTTTTAAGTTTTTGATAATTAAATTAAACATTTTTGTCTTTAATTGTACTGGCCACATTTCAAGGGCTTGGTAGTCAGTCACATGTTATTTGAAAGGACTGAATTATAGCACAGGGTAGAACATTTCTTTCACCAAAGTTCAGTTGGACAGCATTAGTCTATTAGGCAGAACCTGTCAGGGCTCAAATTATTTGTTTTGTTCCAATTATTAGTAACTGTACCTCTCCTGAGTCTGATTTATCTCATCCATCTAATTAATCAAAAGAAAGTGAAGTTTATGCCAAAAATATAGACTAAAAGAAATCCTATTGTTGATGGGAAAGAAGGAAACTTCATTTTAAATCTGCTGATGAGCTTCAGTTTCTTTCAAGTCTCTGCTATTTTGGGTGATAATATTTACAGCTTTGAGGATGAACAATCTTCATTATTCAAGACCAAAATATAAAATCTGCTTTCCTATCCTGGTTAGATAATTGCTCTGTTTGAATTAACCAGGTAATTACTCTGGTTGCCAAAGACACGTGCATGTCAGAGGCTATTAGGGACAGTAAGAAAGGCCTGGACCTTCTGAGTTCCATAGTCTCCAGGACAGGTGACCAGAGGAAGAGTGAGAGATTAGTTAAACCATATAGCTGGCTTGTAGCAGAGCAGTTTGCTGCCCTTAGTAGATGTCCTTTGAGCCTCAGTTTACTTCGTAGGGGGACTTTTCAGTCCAAGCCAAATGGGGAGCTTGTGGGACTGCAGCAGTCCCGACAGATCCAATCTTTGCTTCAAATGATTTGCATGTGTGTGTGTGTGTGTGTGCGTGCGTGTGTGTGTGTGTGTGTGTGTGTGTGTGTGTGTGTATACATGGGTATGCATGTGTTTGTACTTGTGACTGGAGACCAGAGATTAACATCAAGTGTCTTCCACTTTATTTTTTTAGTCAGAGTGTCTCATTAAACTCAGAGTTCACGTATTTTCAGGCTGACTGGCCAGGGAATTCTGGAAAACAGCCCATCTCTGTCCTCCTCTCCCAGCATTAGACTTGCAGGCATACACCATCACTGCCTGGGTACTGGGGAGCCAAGCTCAGGTCTTCAAGGTTGCACAGCTTGCATTTTACCAACTGAGCCATCTTTCCAGCCCCTACTAGGTCTAAATTGTTGTAGGTCATCCTCAAAGCTGGCCTTCTAAATTATACTCTCAACTGGGAAATTTAGTTTGTTTCTACTCAAGATTGTTGTTGATGGATAACGATTTACATCCACCATTTTTTTTTTTGCCAGAGACAGTTTATTGATAGAGAGAAAGATACTTCTAAGACCGGAGTGGGCTCAAAAGTTCCAGACCTCTCTGTCGTGACCCTTTACAGGACATTTTACACAGCATCCACCCGCTCCAGCATTTGTATATGGCACTCTCTCACCTTAGCACAACCCACAGCACTGGTGAGGAGGGGTTTCTAGTCTTTTTGCCAGTTGGGTTCATTCGTGTTATCTTGGTACTTTTCTGATGGCTCTTCCCTCCTGTTACAGAATATTTTATGTCTAGGGGTCCGCATACGGACTGGCGGAGTGACTGAGCTCTGTCTGTTTGTTGGCACTCACTTATGCTTATTTATATATGTACTCTTTATGGCTATTTTGCCCCACTGAGGCAGATTCTGCCATTTTCTTAATCTACTTCCATTTGTTTTGAATGGCCTTTGTTCTTTTTGTGCCCTCTGCTGTTCATCTCTGTGGCTTACTGATATATTGCATTGATTCTTTTTGACTTCTCTTTTGTGTGTCTACCCTACTACTGGGTTTTCATCATGATTACTGTCTTTCATATCTGAATATAGGACTCCCATCAGCTTCTCTATAAGGTTGGAATGGCAGTGATAAATTCCCTCCATTTTGGCTTAGTTGGGAAGGTCTTCATTTTTCCTTCACTTCTAAAGGATATCGTAGCTGGGTATAATATTCTTGGTTGGCAGCTGTCTTCTTCCAGAACTTGGAATATGTCTCATTCCCTCTCGGCTTAGGATGGAAGTCTTTCCTGCCAAGGGCTCTGCTCTATGTAGAATGATTGCAGATTTAAATGTGATGTGGTTCTTTCTAATCCAATTCTGAGTTCTCTCTTTGCCCTATACTTTTGCAATCTAATTATAATAAACCTCAGTAAAGATATTTTCTGATCAAATTCATTTGGAGCCTTGTGCATCTCCTGTGCCTCAATATCTTTTGTCTTTATCAAGGTTAGAGAAATGTTTCAGCTATGGCTTCATTGAAAAGTTTTTCGGTGTCTTTCTCCTTTCCTTCAAGAACTCCCAAAATGTGAGAATTTGTTCACTTAGTGGTGACTCAAATGCTGTCTTGATTATTTTTATTTTTTTATTTCATTTTGGTTATATGAAAATATCTATTTTGGAGCTGGAAATCTGGATATAGTGTATGCCTTTAATCCCAGCACTTGAAGGCAGAGGCAGGTGGATCTCTGTGAGTTCGAGGCCAGCTGGTCTACATAGCAAGTTCTAGACCACTCAGGGCTAAATAGTGTGATCCTGTCTCAAAACAAAAACAAACCTCTTTCAAGTTTGAAATTTCTTTCTTCTTCTTGATCTACTCAACTCTAAGGCTTTCACTTCTATTGCTATGTAACATGTTGAGAAGATCAATTCCAAGATTTCTGTTTAGATCTTTTTCTCAACCTTCTGTCCTCATTTATATCATGAATTGTTTCTGTTGAAGTGCTTGCTTGTGCCTTCCTGAGTGTCCTGTTTTCCTATAGCAATTCCTCTGAATTCTTTACCAGTCGTTCTGTCAATGTCCTTTTCCCAGAGGCCTCTCACCAAAGAGTTATTGTGTTGCTTGTAAGCATTGTGTTACCTTGTTTGTTCTGTATTTCCTTGACCCTACATTGAGATTTGCACAGCTGGTAAATGAATCACCACCAGCACTTTTACGAAGTGGTTGATATAGTTGTGCTTTCTCCTGAAGCTGTCCTAATGTTGGTTCAGAAAGCTATATTGACTTCAGTTCCAACTGGATACTGTAATTTATTTTCCTCTTAGTTTCTCCTGCTATAAGCCAAGGGTTTGAGTGAAGTGAAGAGAGACCTTTATTCTCAAGGGGCCACATGGGAAAGGGCTACTCTAGTCATTCAGGTGGTTGTGGTGTGCACAGCAGTAGAAGTGTGGCTTAAGCTAGCTGGGTGCACAGGGTCAATGGTGGCTGATGGTGTGGTTCAGCACCCACTGCGGAGTCTATGCTGCAACAGTCTGGGATCTGGAAGTTGAGGGGCAAACAGTGCAAATTCCTTCAGTGGAGCAACACTGTGGTGCAAACTCCAGAAAGCTCCTCTAACAGGCTCCAGCCTGCCCTTCCTATGGTGAGATTTGCTGGTGACCAAGGTGAGGTTTCTGGTAGTCACAACAATGGGACCTACTGGGATTGTCCTCCTGGTCACCATTGTCCATCCAGTAGGTGACTTTATCAGCTGGGGAACCAGGATCATAGCTTCCAGAGCACTTTATTCCACTCCATGCAGCTGACTATCCCAATTCTGTGTCTCACAGATTACTATCTCTCCCTTGCTGGGTTCTAGTACCACTTTAAGATATAGCTCTTTGTTCTGGTTCTTTGTAGGAGAGGAGACAAACAGAGGTCCCTGTATCTCCAGTCTGTCAAATGTGATGCCTCTAAAAACTGAACTAATGACACTCTTCCCCATCTGACAGTCCCCCATATTCACCATGCCAGTGAAAGCACCACCACCATTTGGGTGAAGCAAAACCGCAGCCCCTGATTTCCTATCATGCCTTCCCTTTCTTTCTCTTCCCACCAAATTCTGTGGATTTTACCTCCCAAAGTGCTCCTATAGTCTATCCATGTCTCTCCATACCCACCAATCCCTTGGCCCGAACTGTAGTCATCACTTACCAGGCTGCTGCTATATATAGATTCCTGATGAGTGTCAGCTATGTTTGTACCTGATTCTCCCAGTGTAACTTCACTGTTGAGTCCAGAGTGGTTTCTTAAATGAAATCTTTGTGATGTGCCTGTTTTCAGTTTCTGTTGACCTTAGGAGAAAAGCGAGGTTCCTTAATTGACTTCAAAGTCTTCCATCTTCTGCCCCTTTCCATGTCTGGTCTCATCTCTTAGGCCCTTCTTCTCCTCATCTTGCAGATACATCCCCGGGTACCTGTCAGTTTCACATAGCCTATGCTACTGTTTCCCACAGATCCTCGTATGCTGCTTCTTCCTTAATCACCCCTCATGCCATTAAGTTAAGTCCATTCATTTTCTCATCTCAGTCAAGCATGGCTTCCTTAAGGGTATATTCCTTGAATTCCCATATCAAAGTCAGTTCACTAGTATAGCTTCTTAGAATACCAAGGGTCTTTCCTTTAGAGCCCTTATTCCAGCTGAAATGCCACATTTGTTTGTATGATAAATAGACAAGCATCCTTCTTTTCGAGTAAGATGTAAGCTCTATGATGGGAAGAGTCAGACTTCTGTGCTCACTGAAGAGTCCCTGGTCTGACTCACAATGAGCACTTGATAACACTGAACCATTGAATGAATAAAAGAGCTACAGTATGGAGTACATCAGACCTGCTCTTTTCTTTAGATGTTACTCATTATTATTATTATTATCATTAGTGTGTCTGTGTGTATTAGATATGTGTATGTGGGTGTACATGCCACAGCATGTGTGTGGAGGTCAGAAGATAACTTTGTGAAGTGAGTTTTCTTCCTCCACTTTTACATGGGTTCCAGAGATTAAATTCAGGTTGTCAGGCTTGCATCATCCAACAACAAATGCTTTTATCCACGGATGGATCTCACTTGCCCTGGATCTGGTTTTGAATCTTGTGTAATTCATCACTTTCTGATTTGTGTGAACTTAGCAAATCATTTATTTCTTAATGTGGAGAAAAAGAAATTATTTCATAGGGGCTTAAGAGAAAAGGTAAAGCTATTATGAAAGGTGCCCAGAACAGCCAGGGTCTGGCACATAGTTGGCACTGGGAGATGGTTTTTGCCAATACCAAAATGTCCGTCCTATATGAAAATCATTTCCATAATTTGTACCCCAGTGTGGTTAAAAGTAAATGAACAAAATTTGTACAGCATGTTCATAAAGCACCCTTAACCCAATTCCATTAAAGGAAGAAATGTACAGGTATTTATCATGCATGAAAAAGGAAGAAATGACAGGAGTATTCCAAAAACAATCATTACCTCTCAGTCATAGCATTTTGAATTATTTAATTTTCTTTTTTATCTCCTTCTAACACCATAAAATGGTTTATATAGCTTGACTCATTATGCTTCAGGACAATCATCTAAGTTAGATAGTATTATCTTCTACTGCACAGATGAAGAAGCTGAGGCACAGAGCAGTTTCATAACCTGTCCATACATAGGACAAATAGGGGCAGAGTCAGGAACCAAATCCAACCAGGATGGATGTCTAGAAAAGTACATGTGACTGTAAGTGCCGTACCAAGGGGTATCTCTCAGCTCTGAACCAGGGGAAAAGAGATGGAAGCAGTTGATACATTGAAGCAAAGGAAAACTTGGTTTGTTGGTTTGAGGGCCTTTTAAAGCAAGTGGCTTCTTGGGCACTGTTTTTTAATGTTGTGATGGAGTAGAGTGGGTACAAACCCAGAAAAGTATACACATACATAAAATATTTTCACCTTCCACTGAGAAAAAAAGCTTCCACCAAGAACACAAGAGATTCTCTAAGAGATTCTCTAAGGAAACAACACTCCTTCTTCAGCATTCATGAGGATGTCACCAAGCTGACATTCAAAGTAGTGGCTTCTTTATGAGATCTATGAAGATTGCTTAGGTAAAGAAAACCTCCCTCTCTCCTTTCATTCCTCCCTTTCTTCTTCCTTCCTTTCCTTTCCTCCCTCCCTCTCTCCTTTCCTTCACATTCTCTTTTCCTGTGTGTATCAATTCATCCTTATTGGCTGAGCTGATATTTAGTCCAAAGCTGTCAGTTGATTTGAAATTGGGTTTCTAAGCCTCCTTGGTGGACGAGACTGAGAAAGGTCACCTGGTTCACCCTTTCACCCGCTTTACCTTCCACCTAAACTGTCCCTAACAGATGGAATGTGGCTCTGTTTGCAAGGACCTCCAGGGAAGATGTCTCTGGCTTCTCCCCAGGAAGCCCTCATCAGTCCTTAATCAGAATGTTTAGGGCCCGTGGGAGAGCTGCCTCGGAGTCCGGCTTATCAAGGTGGGATTTATTTACTTACTGTCCAAATCATTTCACATCAGCTTAGCTTGTTGCTCTGCGCTCACCGGCTGAGAGGTGAGGTGACAGATCACCCAGCTGCTTATTTAACCAACCATAAACAGGACTTGAAAGAAGTGAGTTTGTTGCACATAACTCATCTTTGGAGAATGTGACATGCATCAAGTTGATGGTAAACTTCTGGTTATTATCTAAAGACACTTTTCCTGCCTTTTTTTTTTCTCTCTCTTTTTTCTCTTCCCAAAGGGAGCCGCTGACCTCAGAAAACTAATGATTTTATGCCATGGAGATGGGAAGAAGAGCACGGATACAAGTCGGAAAATCACTGCCCCCCCCAAATGGCCTGAGCCATTGGAAGTTTTCCACCTCTGTGGGCGTAGGCCTGGAGGAGGCTGAAACAGAGTTGTAATAGAATTCTATGTTAATAAAGTTGGATTTCTGACCTATATGAAATGGAACTGTGCCCCACATTTCAAGGAATGATTCCAATTTAAAACACATTGCCCTGTTCTCATTGTTCTCCTTCTCCCAAACAGTCTCACCAGTACTAAATAAGGAAATAAATGGCAGGTTGATTACTTCCCCCAAGCCAAGTACTGTGATGGATGTTGGGATTTTATGACACACATTATTTAATTAAAACTTATCACAAGGGGATGGAGAGGTGGCTTATTGGGTAAAGTGCTTGTAGTGCAAGCATGAGGATGAGTTTGAATCTCCAGCATCCATATTAAAATACCAAGTGGGTGTAGTGATGGATCTGTAATCTCAGCACCTGGGAGGCAGACTCTAGGTTAAGGTGAGAGACCCTGGCTCTGTATGTAAGGCACGAGAGAGTTGCACAATCTCTGAATTCCACGTGTGCAAGCACACTCTCTCACACACGCATATATACCTGTGCACACAAATACACATGCCAAAGACATCGTTACAACCATGCACCACTTACATTGTAATTATAGATGAGAACACAGTGGTCTAGGTAAGCTCTACACATTGCTCAAGCACACTGGTGAGGAGCTCATAGTTAGGTTGTAAGCCCACATTTTTCATGGACTCCTTGAATTGTCTCTACTATATCTTCCAGTGCAGGGGAAATAATGGGTGACTGGGGAGATCACATACAGTAATTAGCAGTACAGCTAGGTGTGTGTGTGTTTGTGTGTGTGTGGTGACGGCATACAAGAAGTTGAAAGATTAAAGAGTAGACAAAAATGAGGTTGAAATATACAGAGAGAAATGACCTGGAGGATGGCAATAAGAGCTGCATGAGAAGTGAAGAGCAGAGCAGAAGATGGCGAGATAGCACATTGTTTTCACAGCGACAGTTCTTAGGAGTGCTGTCCATGAAAATTGAAATCGCATACATCGAGCTGTGCAATACGCATCACACACTGCGCTCAGGAACTAGCAAAAGCCATGTGAATGGTGGAAACTCTCCTTTTGGAGAGAAGTAAACCTTTCTGGTTAAGAATAAATGTACCACCCCAGGTCCATGCTCACCCCAGAATCTGTGGGTGTCTCAGGAGTGTGATATGAGAATCTATGTGTTTCCCTGGACAACTGGAGGCCAGGGGAGACTTCTGAGTTTTGAGGGAAACTTGAGATCAGCTGCTGTGTGATTTTATTTAGAGAAGGACATTTAACAACCTTTTGAGACTTTCTTGAGACCTGGGAATGTATGTATTTCCTATATGTTTTCAGTTCACTGGGGTGATGGAAAGGCGACTGCTCGGTCCACTATCTAAAGGACCAGTTTCAGTCCTAGAGGTCTGTATTTGATATGACTACAAATTCCTTGGTTTCCACATTTGTATATAAGATAAAGAGAACAGTCCCTGCATTTGGGGTTGTGGGTTGCTGTGGAAATTAGTTTTACAAGAGAAAAAAAAATATATTTGTGTTCGTTGACTTTCTACAAAAAAGCATAGCAAATAATTTGATTGGCCTTCAGTAAGTTAAACAGAGATTTGCCCTATGCCTCAGGGATTTCTACTCCAAAATCCTGAAAACAGATGTTCAAAAACACTTCTCTAAGAATGTTTGTGGTAACACTATTAACAATAGCCAAAAGGTGGAAGCAACCCGGATGCCCATAAGTTGATGAGCAGGTACCAAAATGTGATCTATTCGCATGATGGAATACTGTTCAGCCACACCAAAGGATGAAGCATAGATACAACTAGTAATGCAGATGAACCTTGGAAACAGTGCTCAAAGTGAAACACCAAACATCCCATACCGGGGCTAGAGAGATGGCTCAGCAGTTAACAACACTGGCTGCTCATGCAGAGGGCAGGGGTTCTGTTCCCAACACCCACAAGGTGGCTCACAACCACCTGTAACTCCAGTTTTAGGGGATATGCCTCTGTGGGCATTGCACAAACGGGTGCACTTACATGCAGGCAAAACACCCATATACATAAAAATAAAATTTAAGAGACCCTCATGTTGCATAACTGCATGCGTATGAAACCTCTGCTACAGTCACATCCATAGAAACAGAAGGCAGGTGAAAGGTTGCCAGGTGCTTAGCAGGGAGAGGCGGGGAGAGCCCCTGCTTCATGGAGACAGCATTTCGGATGGAGTAATGAGAACGTTCTGGAAGCAGAGATCCGTGATGATTGTACAACATCACGAATGGGTTAGATACTCTGAACTGTGCACTTGAAAATGGTTGAAACTGTAACTTTATAGTACACACATTTGATAACAAAATTATATAAGGAGGAATCTGTGGGGCTATATTTACAACGTAGGTAGAGCCCTCTCCTTGGGCATAGAACTTTGTGGAGATAGGTTTCCTCACACCAGCTCTGAGCAGCAACCCGCACTCCTGAGGCCCCAGCACACACAGCCTGCGTATCCCCTACCCACCTGTAGGGTCTCCACGGAGCTAGACAAAGACCCTTTCTTTCCTCATGGGCAGGAGGCGCGCAGGGGCACAGTGGATGCATAAACATGGGCAGGAAGGCAGGCCGCCTGAAAGCTTCCAAAAGCCCCTTTCTGACAAGTGAAAAATGTTGGTGACTTAAAGTCACAGGGCCAGGCTTTTAACAACCCTGCGCGTATTTATTTAACCCAGTAAATACGTTTATTAGCAAGGCCGCCTTTGTACAGCAGGTAATGGACTTCCCATATGGTTCTGCTTTGCAGACCCGGCCACGACGGCTCACACCTAGCTCCCCTCCCGCCTCTGAGGTTAAGACCTTGGTGTGTTACCACTTCACTGCCTTGGCCCCTGCGTGCGTGTAATTAC
Organism: Eospalax fontanierii; assembly: GCA_035773235.1. NCBI lineage: Eukaryota > Metazoa > Chordata > Mammalia > Rodentia > Spalacidae > Eospalax > Eospalax fontanierii. The sequence continues at coordinate 46,751,048 of CM069529.1, read as the reverse complement.
AGTCTTTCCCAGAGAGGAGGAAATCCCCCGGCTTCGGCCTTAACTAGCCTCGGCATTGCACTTCCAGAGGGCACGTCTCAGAGGGGGGAAGAGAGAGCCAATAAAGCCTTCACATTATTAACTTTTTCCTTCTGAAAAGAAGCATGAAAAATACCGTTGCCCCACATTAAAGGCTGTGTGTGAGAGCCGCCTAATGAAGAGCTCGGACCCTGGGCCACATGCGAGGTTTGTGAAGGCCCCTTTTAACTAACCTTGATGTCTTGATGTTGTGCCAGCCCTGGGGGTGCGGACAGGGCATGAAGGCAGGCTGCACCCACCCCGACTCAGAACTAAGGTTTGCACCTGACACAAGGACTTGGGTGGCAGGGCACCACCCAGGATGATACAGAGGTAGGCAGGTAGTCCCAAAGGACAGTGTAGGGCAGGTATTTCCTGAGCCGTGGTGAGCCACAGCTGGGCTCCATCCAGGGTTCCCACAGCTGAGACCTCCTGGGAGAACTGATGTGTGGCCAAAGATGCAGTAAATAGAACCTCTGGGGCTTTCCCCAGCTGCCTGGCATCCTTCTCACAGGCCAATGGGAACATCCCAAAGGATTTTTGGTATCTTAAGAAAGGCTGAAATTGGGGTTGGAGAGATGGCTCAGCGGTTAAGAGCACTGGCTGCTCTTGCAGAGGACCTGGGTTCCATTCCCAGCACCCATGTGGCAGCTAATAACAGTTCTTAACTCCAGTTCCAGGGAATCCGAGGCCTTCTTCTGACCTCTGAGAGTATTGCATGACCACGGTGCCCTTATATACTTACAGGCAATACACTCATACACATAACATAAAAATAATAAAATATTCAAAAAAGAAAGGCTGAAATTGCCTCCCTGGGCACTCTGGGGGCCCTGTAGTAGAATTACGCGCTGTGGAGCAGTGGACAGACCCCAGCCATGAGATGTGAAGTCCACATTTTGCAGTGAGGGTTGGTCTTAGAGGCCCTCTGTGCTACTGCTCTCCGGCTTACAGAGTGCTTATCTCCTTGCATGTACTGTAAAAGCCCTGGGACTGGGCAGAGCTCAGGAAGCAGCCTCCCCTCTCTCTCCCCAGTCCCAGGCAGGAAGAGACCCAGGGCCGAGTCAGGAGTTTAGAGAAGGGGGTAATCTCTCCAGCCTCAAGGTCTGGTTTCCTGACTGAGGGAATGTATGCTTTCCTCTCACCTTTGCTGCACTGGATGATTGTACAGGCAGCTTGCCTGGCCCGGGGATGTCTTACCAGATCTACCCTCTGCAAACCCACACCTCTTCCTTGAACATCTGGGCAAGAAAGGCTTGTCTGTCCACTTGTCTCCCACCCCGCTTCCTGCCATGTTCATGCCTCCCAAACTGCAACATATGGTTGTAGGTGCTGGGCACTGGCACGGACTGGGAAGGGAACGGAGAACTCACATAGACTTCGGAGTGAATGGAGCCGCCCCTGCCTCCCATCCTGCCTTGTGAACACCCTGCTGACCAAGAAAAACCTTGGCATTGGAGGGCTAGCGGTGGCTCCAGGACAGTTGTAGACAGAGGGAGAGCAAGCCCGGGGGAGAGCAAGCCCCTGCGAGGGTGGGATAACTGATGGTTAATTCATCGTCTCTGTTTCTGAAGTGCTTTGGCATGCCTTGTCTCATTTGGTGCTCCGTGTGGGAACAGACATGCACTGGAGACCCTTACCACATGCAGACAAAGTGAAACTGTACAGGAAAGATGTACTTAACTGCCATAGCCAGGCGTGGCAATGGCAAGACTGAGGGGCCATGGGCCTTGTTGTCTAATGGCCTCATCAGTAAACTTCAGGTACCTGTCCCGAAGCTACATAGATTCATGCTCTGCTCCATCAAGTATCTATCTGTGCATCCTTTAGAAGAAGCTACTCTGGAAGCCTCAGTGGGTAACTGATCTCAAATGCCAAGATGACCTGTAGTCAAGGTACTTCATTCATTCATTCATTCAGCAAGTATTGATTGGGAAGCTGTACACTGCAGTGAGCAAAACACACCCAGATCCTGGCGGTGTGTGCTCATAAAATCACATGACTAAGTGCAGGGCCCAGTGCAAATACACAACCGTGACTTGACTTCCATCTGTCCATTCTCCAGGTGCTATGGAGATACAGTCATCTGTTCTCTCCTCAGAGAGTAGAAAAGAGGGACAAATTCCATCTCTGAGCAGCTCCCAGCCCTTAGCTCAGGCAAAAGAGGTGTGGGAAAACCACCTGTTAGCCCCTAGGATTGCTTTTCGTGGGCTAGGGGTGGCTGGGCATTGACATGCTTGAGCTGGTGATAATGGATTCCACAGCTAAGTGCTCCTAACGGTGCTTGTCTAAGTGAATGATTTTCCCTGTGACACCAAGCATTTTCTGTACCAGTCACCCACCATGCATTGTTTATTTACAGGGTCATCAAGGGAAGTGCCAGTTCCTCCACTCAAAAATGGGGATCTGGCAGGCTCAGGAGCCACACTTAGCACATGGGGAGATTGTAATCATTCAGTTAAAATGTCTCTGTAAAACGGCTTGAAGAGCATTGGTCACACAGTAGGCAACATGAAAAATGTGGTGCCTATTTTTGTGTTTCTTACTGTTGGGGGCCTCAGATTCCAAACCTGGAAGGTACATGCTTTTGCTTGCAAAAAGACCCATATGTCTGCCAAAGCCAGCTCCGTCATATTTTCCAGGAGGGACTTTACAGGTAAGACAGAGAATATAAAAGCTTGGCGATCGTGGCATGAACTTTCCCTTCCTCACAGTGTTTACAGCAAAAGCTCCAGTCTCTGTTAGACTAGAACAGCCCCTGCCTCCTTCAAAGAACTTTTCCAACATTTTGGGCAGCTCAGCCTGTCAGGCTTCAGGTCTCCAAAGCAGCAGCTGTTTGCGAATTTGTCCATCAAAGGCTACATATCGGGACCCTTGAAGTTTTGGAGAGGAAATGAATTTGTGAGTAGCAGGGGACAGGAAAATGCATAGACTGCCTTCTTAGAAACAAACTTACGAAGAAAACTGCTAAAATCAAATGCTCAGAAAGACTCTTCCCCCCAGAAAGTTCACTCTTGTGAAGATCGATACTTAGAAGTAAGGGAAGGTAACATTTTGGAATTATTAAAGGGCTTGGGTTTCAGCTCTCAGGCAGTGAGGGGAAGATGCAGCCCTTTGTCATGATACGGAGGACAGCCAAGCATGGGTCCAAGTAAATAAGTCCAACATACTAAGTGCAGAGGTGGGTATTTACTTTTGTGGTGCTGGAGATAGAACCCAGGGCCTTGGGCAAGTGCTCTCCCACTGAAGTATGTGTTTGGAAGTGGTGAATCCTGGTTGGGGTATGTGATCTGTCTTGAAAGCTGATATGAATTCATTGTACGACACTCCAGGCAAAGGGAACAGTTTTGACATTTAAGAGCCTAATAGGATAGAGGATGATGGTAGGAGACCCAGTTGAGGAAATGGCAGGAAGAGGCACGTAGGAGCTGGTCTGATGTTGGGGATCTTATCTAAATCAGATGTGTGTTTTATCTGAATCAGAAGTGTGTTTTATCTAGAAACTCAGGTTAGGGGCCACTTCCACGGTTAATCTGATTTTGTAAGTAGGGCAGCCTCTGTTGACCACAAGCATGGAAACAGAAGTGAGTTCTGGACTGATGCAATGGTCTCCACATGACAGAAACAGGCATAGCTGGCCCCAGCACAATTGCTCCTTCTGGGCCGTGTCTGGACGCCGCCAACCTCAGCAACCCCTTTTTCCTGGGAAACTGTCTGTCTTTAAGTGAGGCAGCAAGTTCAACATTTTTGTGCTGGAAAGCCCTGCTCTGGTCCACCACAGGCGGCTCACAGCTTTCAGCAGAGGATTACTTAGAATAACAAGTTAATGACTGTCTTTGGGTTAGCTTGGCTCGCTGGGAGAAGCAGCCATGCCCGGGGTTCATTTTACTGGAGTCTTATGGGGTGGGAGCAAATTCCATTCTAGAGGGGAAAAAAAAAAAAAGAAAGAAAAGAATGTCTCATTCTGTCTGAGCAACATTCAGGCCAGTGTGTGGAAGCTGTGCTTCATTTAACAAGGTAAAGGAATGATGTCCTCTGAGCACAAGCAGAGCCCTGTGGCAGGCGGACTCCCGGACAGGAGGTCTGGGCTGCGTGCTGTGTTGTAGAGGTCAAAAGCTCTCCCGACTCCCCAGGAAACAGCTGGGTGTGTAAATGAGAATGTGGAGGGGGAGATGGGGATGGAACAGGGGAGGGGAGAGTGCGGAAGGCGAGGGCAGAGGAGACAGAGCAGAGGTGCTGACTCTCCTCAGTCAACACACAGACCACCAACAGCCCTGGGCTAAACCCGCCTGTTGCTCTTCTATTGGTCTTGAAGGTGTCTACTCTCAGTCATCCACTCACTCAGTAAACATCAGTGTCCTGCATCTACTAGTCCCCTCTGGGGGGATCAAATGGCACAAAGCTTCTTAGCCAAATATGAACTTTAGAACCTGCCCTATCCTTCCAGGATACCAGTTGCTGTGATACATGGATGAGAAGAAATATGAGTGGAAAGGCTATGAGGCAGCTTAGGACACATCCCTGGCCTAGAAAAGCCTCAGGATCTTGAGGAGACTGAGTCTGCTGGTGTTCTAGGAGTTTGGAGTGACAGGCCTAAACTTGAAGGACAGACAGGTGAGAAGTAGAAGGAGATTTGCAGTGGGGATTGCAATATCTTGCTTCCCAAGACCCGGTTGTTAGCATGCGCTATTGCTGATCTTCAAGCCAACCCCTGCTGCACAAGCCCTCTTCCTGTTTGCAGGGACAGAACTGCCAATGCCAGAATTATTTATTTATTTATATATTTACTTATTGCATGTGTGAGAGAGATGTGCACATTTGTGTATGCATGTTCACATCTATGTTGGCCACATGAGGATGTACATGCACATGTGTACCCATGTGTGTGGAGGTCAGAGGCCAACTTCATCATTCTCAAATACACTGTCTACCTTCATCAAATTTTTAAAAAATTACAGTGTGTGTGTGTGTGTGTGTGTGTGTGTGTGTGTGTGTATGTGTATGCGTGCATGTGAAAGCATACAGAAATCAGGGGACAAATTATAGGTGTTGATTCTCTCCTTCTGTCCTTCTACCTGGATCCTAAAGATTGAACTCATGCTGTCAGTCTTGGTGGCAAGCACCTTTATCCGATTAGGCATCTCACTGCTCACTGAGGGGTCACTCTCCCTCTTTCATACTAATCATCGATCACTGATTATCACAGCCTGGCTAGCAGTAAGCACTTATCTCTGTGTCCCCAGCACTGGGGTTACAGGCACACACCACACCTGGCGTGTAATGGAGATTTTGTGGGTGTAATGGAGATTGAACTCAGGTCTTCACAAGGGGAGCACTTTACTGACTGAGCTACCTCTCGAGCCTCATTTTGGTACTTTTGATAGGTTAGTTTTAGAAACAGCTTTTTGGAGGTATCATTGATATACAAAGCACTACTCATATTTAATGCAAATGAGTTTGAACAATGTAATAACCCAGGAGACCATCACCCAGTCATTGTGATAAAGCCATTCAAAACATGCTGCACTCTGCTCATGTTCCCTCCATACCTTTTTGCTTGTCATGTGAAAGGGACACTCATCAGAAATTTACCCTATCAGCAACCAAATTAAATTAAACAATTAACTAAAGGCTAATGTGGTGAGATGCATCTGTCCTCTCAAGACTCAGGAAGCTGAGGCAGGAGGATTTTGAGTTCAAGGATAATAGCTGGACTATGTAGCAAATCCAGACCGGCCTCAGCTATATAGTGAGACCCTGTCTCAAAAAGCCCAAAGAAAAATGCTCCAGAATTTCAACTGTTCAATATGATCTTGTCAAATATACATACTATGCTGCACAGCAGATCACTAGAAGTTATTCAAGTAACATCACTGAAATTCACATTATTTAACACTTTCTGCTTTTCTACTCTTCAGTCCCTGAAAACCACTACTGTCCTTTCTGTGTCTGTGCATGTGATGATTTTATTTGCTTTGTTTTTGGAGACAGGATCTCATGTAGCCCAGGCTAGCCTCAAACTCAATACATAGCTGAGGATCACCTTGAACTTCTGATCCTCCTGCCTCTACCTATTGGTGGAGGATTACAGGTGCCATGCCCAGTTTATTCAGCACTGGGAATTGAACCCAGGGCTTTGTTGATGGTAGGCAAGGCACAGTACCCATTGAGCTACAGCCCCAGCATATGCAACAGTTTCAGATCCCTCTTAGGTGTAGAATTATGCTGCTTGTCCCTCAGGATGGTTTATCTTGCTTGACATAATGTCTTCCTTGTTCATCCAGGGTGCTGCATATTCCAGGATTTCCTTTATTTTTATGACTGAATAAACTTCCTCATATATACTGTCTGTTCTTTATTCATTCACTCTGTACTGGAAATTTAGGTTATTTCCATGTTTTGGCTATTGTGAACAGTGTTCCAATGAATATGGGACTGCAAATATCTCTTTGGGATCCTGTACCATTTGGAATCTTTATCAACAGCATTGATAGGTTCTAATTTCAGGACATCTCCAACATCTATTGATTTCTGTTATCTCTTAAAATAAAAGCCAGCCTAATAAATGTGACCTGATCTCTCATTGTGGGTTTAATATGCATTTCTCTGATACCTAACAAACCTGAGCATCTTTTCACATATTTGCTGGCCATTCCTGTCTTCTTTGGTGAGCTCTGGGAGATTAGACAATGTGTCTGTGTTAAGTGACAGCTCAGTGGCAGAGTTGAACCTGGATCCCAGTTGACCTGACTCTTGCTGGTGTGCCTCTTTTAAGCTTCATTAAGGGGTGCTCTGGCTTGAGGCAGCAGAAGAGCCCAGGGAGCCAGGAGAAGGGGAGGTGGGGACTCTCTGAAGAAGAAGCCGGAAGTGCAGGCAGGAAGGCTGTGCAGGGGAGCTTGCCAAGGGTGCTGCAGGAAGTGGGGATTTCCAGTCCTCACTGGAAGGGAAGAATGTAACTCAAAGGTGAGCTGGGGCAGTCCCTTGAGTCCTAAGTTTCCTCCCTGACCTTATAGGAGCCCCTGGCTCTGCAACTGGAAGTTCCAGAGAGATGAGAATCGGGGATAATTGTCCGCCAACAGTTGTGTATAGGAAATGAAAAAACACGGTAGGACTGCAATCATCTAAACAGATGACACAAATCTTTACTTGGTCATCTTGGGCTGCCCATGACAGAAGCCTTCAGGAACCTGCTTGTGAAAAGAGCCACTGACTGAGAGGTTCTCTGCTGCTGATGGCTGGACTCTGGGTCCTTTAAGGGGCCCTCAAGTATCTGATTTTGATGCTTGAATTCCATAAGCTCATTCCCTTATTGGTTTTGTGAGCTCAGGCAAGCTGCTTGGCAGAACTGGGCCTCATTTGTCTCATTCAGCACAAAGGGGCCTGGGATATTCAGGGGTATGGGTTGTAAAACAACTTCCTAGGTTTGTTGATTTACTCAACATTTTTTGCTGAGTCACTATTCTGTATACACACTGCTGAGGCTAGAGATTCTGAAGAATTCATGAGCTAACAGATGATAGACCTTTAACCAGCCATGGTTCCCTTTCCTAGACCATAGTAGAGTTTTCATATGATAGGGCCTTTCCTAGAGTTAGCATGAAGATTAGCGTCAATTGTCAACTTGACAGAATCTAGAATGACCTGAGAGATAAGTCTCAGTCCACACCTGCCAGGGTTTATCTAGTTTAAGGTTAGTCTCTGAGAAAGTCTGTGAGGAATTACCTTGATTATGCTTATTAACTGTGGGGGAAAGCATTCCCCAGGCAGGGGATTCTGACTGTTAAACGGAGAAAGGGAGCCGAGCAGCAGCTTGCATTCATAGTTCTCCCTGCTTCCTGCTTGTGGATGCACTGTGACCTGCTCCTTCAAGCTGGGCCACACCACTCTCCTCTTAGCATTTCTTGTCTCTGTTGGCTTTCTGGGCTGCTAAGAACTGCACTTACGGTTAGTCCCACTACTCAGCCCACCACTCCGTAGATGACTGCCTCATGCCTCAGGGGATGGTCCCCTGGAAGTCGGGCCTTGTCCACTGTAGTTGCTCTTTTCACCCACACTCACGCTCTCTTGCTGCTTTGCGCTGCCCATCTTTTCCACAGCTATCTTACCTTAGCTTCTCAGGTAGAGGAGAGGCCATCAGCAGCCTGGCATCTAAGCGTGCTCTTCATTTTCCGTTTGTTGCTGTGAAGATTTATGCTTTCAGAGCTGGCAAGGGGCTCTGATGTCTGATGGCCATGCTGAGTGGCTCGGATTCCTTCAATGGCGTTCAAATGCCCCGGGATACAACCCTGTCTCTTTTCCTTGACCAAAAGTTAAGGAACTGTGTCACCCAACTGCCTCCTACACCCTCACGTGATTAATCTCAGTTAGTGAGGATTTCCTAATAATCTTGCTGCTTTTGAAGATGCTGAGCAGTGGGAAACACAGATTGGGGTGGGCATGGCAGAGGTCTTCTGTCAGGGAAGGGTCTTTTGTGCTACGTGGATGAAGATTAGAAAAGCTTTGTGGGTAATGGGGAGCCACCAAAGGCTCTGGAGCCAGAGAAAGAGTGCAGAAAAATAAATTGCGAGAATATCCAAAGGTTTATTTCATGAATGTCACATTATGCTAGGAACTAGTTCTTTAAATGCCTCCTTCTGAACTGATTTGTACAAGTAAGGCTTCCTCCTGGGGGGGTCTTTGTGTTGCAGAGGTCAGAGGGAACTTTGGGCTCACCCTCCCTGACCTGCAGCAACATCACAGGAGACTGTAGTGTGCAGCAGGCTTAGTCATGCCTAAGGCTTTAGAAGAAATTGTCAGACCAACCACCAGGTATTCACTCATTTTGATCCTTGGGTAGGTATAATAAGCCAAGGAGACAAGGGTTCAAGTCCTCAGTCTCCTGAGGAGAGACCTGGGGTGAATCCGAGATTCCCCTGAGTGTCAGTCCCCTTCTTACAGTATGGACATAATAACACCCACCCCATGGAGAGCAAAGGAGGATCTTGTATATAAAGCCAGTGAAACAGAGCCGAGTAAGTGCTACTTAACATCAATCCCCATACCAAAGTGACAGCTGGAGGCACAGAAAAAGCCCATACACACATCTGAGAAAATTCTTTTAGTGGAAAAAAAAGAGAAAGAGAAGAGACAGGAGCATTGGAGAGGAAGAAAGGAATTAGCGCTGTCAACAGCGGGTCAGTTTGTCTTAAAACCTTTCAAATTGTGTAAGGGCTGAGAAATGTATTTCCTGGGGCAGGAGGCAGGGGGCTGAGGGGGCTGTGTACCCCCCTTGATCGCCTGTGAAGGCAACTGCTCACTGAGTGTAGCATTCCAGAGGGGTGGGCCTGGTGCTCATGAAGCCTCATGGAGAGGTGAGCCAGTGGCCACCAAGCAGGCAGGGTGAGGCCAGGAAAGGAGGGACAGGAAGCACAGGCAGAGATACAGGCTGCAGTGTGGGTGAGCCCTGAGCCATTATGCTAAGTGAGAGAAGCCAGGCACCTCAGAGCACAGAGTGTGGGACTGACTCCCTTGATAGGAAATGCCAGAATAGGAGAATGGAGGGCAGAAAGCAGATTTGTTCTTGTCCAGTCTTGGGGTTGGGGGCTGGGGACTTCTGTAAGTGTTCAGATCCCTTGAGGCTGAGGACATGGGAGAAAGTTCACGACAGGGATGGCTGCATGATTCTATAGATATACTAAAACCCACCAAATGTGACCGAATGGTATGTGAATCATGTTTGGACAAATCCTACTTCATGTATTTATTGGAATGATTGTGTGACTCTGCAGATATACTAAAATCTACTGAGTGTATTGCACATACACACAGAAAGAGACACAAACACGGACACACACACACAGACACACGAGCAAGAGACACTTCATGTGTTTGCTGTAGAAACAACACATTGGAGGAAGAAGCTCCAGGATTCCCCTAGTCAACCTACTTATTGTAGAGTGGAGACAGCCCAAGAAGGCAGCGGGGCCTGCTTTCTTTGTTACCATTAAGGGCCACGGAAAGACAGTATGCCACCTTCTGAGACTGCCTGCGTGTGAGCACTGTGTGTAAGCCATCTGTATTATACCAGCTCCATCTATACCACCACCATCTACAATGTTAGCTATACTTTATGTGCAATTAATGTACATGGGACCACAGACTGACAGGGGGAAAATGATGTCTTGATTCCACATTGACTTTTGCTTTAAGTTAAGGGATCTCATAAAACTCAATATTTTCATTGTAATCCTGGAACGACTCCTAGATCCCACATCTAGACTTTCTCTTACTAAATTCTAGTGTGCATAGTCTTTACAGCCAAGGTCAGTCACAGTGGAGCTGGAATGAAAGGTCCCTGGTTCCCCCTGGATGGGGAAACCTGGCCAGGTAATTGGGAACATGATAGGGAGACAGGCCTTCAGGGTTGAATCTGCTTTTAAATACATGGGATGTGAAACCCAAAAGGTGAAGGCTTCTCCGAGTCACACAGTCATTCACCTGAGGTGGGTTTGAGACAGGAGCCAGGACTTTGGACTCTCTGTCCAATATTTCCTGCATGGTGCCTTGTGGCCCCCTTGAATGAGAGTAGGTGTGGGTGGGAAGGCAGGGGCTACTTGGATGTGTCCTGGAGAGGGGAGGCTCCACAGAGAAGCACAGAGGCAGGAACTCTCACTTGAAGGAAATGTAGCCTATATGGGATCAGAGGAAAGTCTCCGGATAGGAAGAGGCAGCCTGAGGAGTGCTGGGTTCCACAGAGCTCTCTCGTTCCTCAGTGATGCCATGGGATACCATACCTCAGGAATACCATGTTCTGGGATTAAAACAGGGTGGAAACAGAGAAGAACAGTACAGTAGCTGACAGTGTTACTAGATGGTTCTGCTGGCTTTTCTCAAGCCTTAGAGAAGGAAGGGAAGGTACTGTTTCCTAACAGTGATGGTCTTCAGGTTAGGCTGGCTCAGACTTGGTCCTGATCTATCCTGATTTGTTGTCTATTGCTATGATAAAACATTGACCCAAACAAACTTACTGAGGAAAACGTTTATTTCATCTAACAACTCCCGGGTCACTATCACTGAGGGTCAGGGCAGGAACTCGAGGCAGAAACTTGGAGACAGGAGCTGAAGTAGAGACCATGGAGGCAGGCTGCTTTCTGGCTAGTTCCTCTGACATGTGCTCAGCCTGCTTTCTTATATAAGCCCAAGATCAGGGATCGCCCCATCTACAGTAGACTGGGCTTTCCCACATCACTCAGCAGTCAAGAAAATGCTTCATAGACATGGGCACAGCCAGTCCAATAGAAGAAATTCCCTAACTGAAGTTTCCTCTTCCCAGATGTGTCAAGTTGACAACCTCCACCAACCATGACATGGCTTTAGTTTTGTCTCTTACTCATTGAGATGTCTTAGGCAAGCTCTTTCTCAGATCTATTATGCATTAAGATGGGACTAAGAATCATGCTCATCTTTCTGAGCCACAAAGATTCCATGAGCTGATGCCTAGAAAATCTGTGTCCTTCAGTATCATGTGTCCTTCAGCACATGCCTCTCTGACTGTCCATCATTCTCCTGCTGCAGAAACAGACAGCTTGGTATCTGTCAAGGCATTCATGCTTCTGTGCTCTGGCCCCTGTGATGAAAGCCAAGTTTCCTACAGAGGAACCCAGGGTAGATCATGGAACCTCTGAGAGAAGGGTTCTGCTGCCATCGACCTTGTTGCTTATTCTCAAGTCTAAGGAGAGTTGAAGAAAGCAATTCACAACATAGATCATTCAAACCGTCATCTCCAGAACCCTGATTGCTCCCACTACAAATTGGTCTTCTCCCCAATGGGATTAAGCAATTTTATTTACTCTGAATTTCTAAAATCAATGAAAATGTGTAGTTGTTTTAATGATTTTTTTATTGAATAGCTAATAACCTTTACCAAAACTAAAACTGAAACAAATAAATAGAAGCTGAAGAAGATTTTTTTAAAAAAGACAGAATATAAAAAAAGGTTTGTAATCTTCCTTTAAGGGCACACTTTAAAAAATCAATTCAGTCAGTGTAGCATACAGGATCAATGGCAAACACCTTGTATAAGAAAGTATGATGGCGATGAATCTACAGGTTTTCTATCATGAGGCAGCACACAGCAAAGTTTTCATCTGTGTTGGCTAAATGGCAACTGTTCTGAGTGCAAGCTTTGGAGGCATTCGTTGATTTGAGATGAAATTGGTGCTCAGAAATTTTGTATCTTTGTTTTTTGAGACAGAGTCTCATTCCACACAGGCTAGCCTCAAACTCACAATGTAGCTGAGGCTGGTTTTGAACTCCTAAATACTTCTGCCTCTCCCTTCAAGCTTTAGGGTTACAGGTGTGAGCCATTACATCTGGTGGTACTCAGAATCGTTTCTTATAAATATATTCTTTGTATGTATGTGTGTTTATGTGATACATGTATGTGCTCTTTTTCGTGTGTGTCTATGAGTGAAAGACGCCAAAGGTTGACACTGGGTATTTTCCTCTATTGTTCTCCACCTATTTTTTGAGACAGTCTCTCACTGTACCTGGAACTCACCAATTGAGCAAGACTAGCTGGCCATGGAGCTCCAGGGTTCCTACCTCTGCCTCCCCAGGTCTCGAATTTTAGGCACATGCCACTATATCTAGTTTTCTTGTCCATGCTGGGGTTCCAAAATCAGGTCCCCATGTTTGTGTGACAAATAAGTGCTTTACAAACTTAGTGACCTCTCCAGCCCCCATCACCCCGTGCTCATAAGTTTAAGAGAGTTAAAGTTTTGTATGATTGAGTTCACATAATTGCTGGAGCCATGATTCTTCCCCTTCTAACTCTGTATTCTAAAAACCAGAATACCTAGGCTCAGAAAAGTTAAGTAATGTATAGAGGTCACTGGGCCAGCAGAGGGTGGAGCCTGGATGGGACCACAGGTCTGCACATGCCTCAACTCCATCCTCATTCAAAAGCTGCCCAGAACAGGATACTGCTGGTACTATTTGCCCATGGTCTGATTTTGTTCAGAGATCGTTGTGTCCCAGGCCTGAGTTTACTGAAATGTTCTGAGAGTTATTGGGAGAAATGAAGCTTTGAACTTGCCTAATATAACACGGGCTGGTTCTCAGGATCATAAACATGTTTCTGAACCTAATTAAAGAGCCTCATGAAAAGAGCAAGGGCAGGACTGAGACATGACGGTCGGTCTAAAAACTCCCTGTGGGCCAGGACTGGAGTTTTGCTGTTCCCAGACACGGGAGGACTGGCTCTCTCTGGGGGCAGAGAGTTAAGAGCTTTCCAAAGAAGAAAAGGCTCCTTTACAGTCCTGGCTGGGGACCTGGCCTGAACTAGGGAGGGAATGTAGGAGGCGTAATTGGGGCTTGTAAAACATTTCCAGACAAAATCATTTAATGTGTTTGGAAAGTAAAAAGCAACAGTTCACATAATCCTTACGTTTGGACAGTGTGCTGCAGTCCCTAGAGCTGGATGGAGGACACAGAAGGACAACCAAAGCAGGACTTACAGTAGTGGATGCTCTGGAGGACACAGGACTCTGGAGTAGCAGACTCTTCTTGGCTTTGAATCCATGTGCTATCCAGGATTGCGATCTTGGCCAAATAATTTATCCTGCTGAACCCCAGTTTCCTAATATAGAAAATGGGGATACAATGGTGTCCATGCTGGGCTGAGGAGATAGCTCAAACAGCAAGGAGCTTGCCTTACAAGCAGGAGGACCTGAATTTGCTTCCCAGAACCCATGTTAATAAAATAAATAAGTAAACAAAAGTGCAGTGGTGGGCACTTGTAATCCCAGCTCTTGGGAGAGGGAGACAGGAGGATCCCTGGGACTCGCTGGTCAGCCAGCATAGCCTACTTGGCAAGTTCCAGGCCAGTGAGAGATCTAGTCCCAAAATAGGTAGATAGAACCTGAGACTGTCTTCTGGCCTCCACATGTGTGTGCACACACTTGTGTTTGTGTGGGTCTCCCCAATAAATATATACACTTGTACAATAGTACCTCCTTATGGGTAGTTGGGAGAATTAAGAACTCAAAATGCTTGATGCACTATCTGGTATCAGTGGGGGAATCTTGTAGATGTTCACTCCTTTGATTCTGTTCTGTGGACCTGGGTCTAATCCCAGGGTGGGAAATGTGCATTTCTCCTGGGATAGGTCACCCTAATAAGCTTCAAGAGCTTTCCAGGGGTCTTTGGGGATTCATTCTCCATTTTCTTCTGGCTTTCTTTCTGCTTGTAGTTATTCCCATTCATTTTCTAACAGGCTCCTCAGCAATATGCTTCTTGGATCTGTCTCTCTTATAACCCTAATAATTCTCCTCTTTCAGAAGAAAGGTAAAACTTCTGGGCCCTTCAGACTCAATTTAGATTTCTGGGACATGCCCAAGCATGCACCCTCATGTTATCATACTGTGCCAAATGCTTCCAGTTTCTCTTCCTTTTAGACAAATGGTAAATATTGTACTTCCTGGCTCCCTGGTGCTCTTAGTTGGGCAGACAGCTACCTGTGACCAGTGAGCTGTGAGCTAGAATGACATGTGGTCTGGAGCTGTGTTTTGCTGTGAACAGTGGGAAGTGGTCTAGATCAGGTGTCAACCAGCTTTTCCTGTGAGTATGTTCAGCTCTACAGGCCAGTTGGTCTTGGCAGTAGTGCCTCATCTCTGCCGTTGTCATGTGAAAGCAATCAAAGACAATACACAATTCAATGAGCATGACTGTTGCAATAAAATTTCATTTAAAGATTAGATTGAGTTTATAGGCTATAGTTCACAAACCACTATTCTAGACAAGCTGGCTAATGAAACCTTTTGAGATGCTGGAAATGTTTTATAATACCAATGCTGTCCAGTGTGGTAGTCAGTAGTCAGCCATGTGTCTAGGGAATAACCTCACAGGAATAGTGGACATCATACTGGACACACCTTTTTAGACAGCCTTTTCTCCATTAGACAATGTCCTGGAGTGAACACAGAGAGAGGCACATTGGACCCATAGCCTAATTCTTGATTTTCTAAGCAATTGGGACTTTGAGGTTGTTTGCTTCAGCAGCGTGCTGTTCCCATCTCTGACTTGCACACTTTCACCTGTGACCGTATACGTATCACATGTGTTCAATTTGCTCTCATTCAACCCTGTACTCCATCCGTGTACTCCAGGCTTCTAGACAATTCCACACAATTCATGCTACGCACTCAGCTCAGGATGCCCTCTGTTCTCCCAGATGCTGCCTCATTGTTTTAAGTTTATCTCACATTTTACTGTTTCTTTGTAGTTTTCTACGGACTCTCTGTATCTTCATACAAAAAAATTACCTGCAACTTTCTCAGGACACTTTGAAAACACAATGCAGATAAAATATTGGGGTATAATCATTTATTTCTTGTGTTTTCTATTAGATCATGAACTCCTAGAGGAACCACTGTCCATCATCCTCTAATGTCTGTATAAGGAGTTCAATAAATGTGTGCCAAACTGACCTGAATAGACATCAGTCCCAAAATGTGGGTCCTTTCATAGTCCCTCACTGGTACTGGTTCAACTTTAGACCATTTCCTCCAGATCTTGTTATCCTGTTATGACTGCTTCTATGTGAAATGTCATCAACTGGTTCATGTGTTTGAATGCTTGGTTCCTAGCTGGTGGTACTGTGCTGAGAGGTTGTGGAACTTTTGAGGTGGGTCACTGGGAGTTGGCATTTGAGGGTTATAATCATCCCTGCTTCTGACCAAGTTCCCCGATTCTTCATCTACCAAGATGTGAACAAACTATACCACAAACTCCTATCAATATCGATGGAAAGGCACCATGCCTTTTCTACCATAATGGACTCTCTAACTGTGAGCACCAAATCAACCTCTCCTCCCTTAAATTGTTAATGTCAGATATTTTGACACAGTGTTGAGAAATACCTCTGGTTACAGAAATAAACCCTAGGCTCAAAAATTCAGACAATGATGATGCTGGAGATGAGGAGAAAGGAGACAAAAGAGATGCCTATTAATATCATAGTGCAGAAATATAAAAATATCAGTTTTGTTATTTCCTATAAATGGACTGTACCTTAAAGAGTGATTATGGCTGTGAGCATAGTTGTAGCTTGCTGATAGGTTTAGGGCTCTTGAAGTTAATGGAGCCATACTGGAAAGTGTTTGAGAGATTACAGTTCAAGGGCTTTTCCCGGAAATTTCTTTCATTGGGTATGCTTATCAAAAATGCCATTTTATTCTTTCAATCATTTTCATCTATCTGAAAAAAAAGATGCTAGCATTTTGGAGTGCGGCGGGGTTTTGAGGGTACAGATATCGAGAAAGCCCTCGGTTTGTGTGCATCTCTTTGTGCTTAACAAAATGCTCTCAATTATCTATCTGCTCAGGGCTCATTCTAAATATCTTGGGGAAGAAGAATGTGATAACATGTTCCTCATGGAGAAACTATAGTCCAGAGCTGGCAGATGGTTCTTCCTCAACCACAAACAAACTGAGGCTCTAGGGGGTACTTGAACCTGGGACCCTCACTCTCAGACCACTGCTCTCAGCCTTAGACATTCCACCTCCAACAGCTGCTGTGATGTATGTTTGGCCACGGTCTGAACCTCCCTGCTGAGAGGTTAAGCCTGACGTCCCAGGTTCTTGCTAATCCTGAAGCCCTCCTCAATTTCACATCCTTACTCTGTTGAAGAAGAGGAGTCAAAGCAATCAAGAGCAGGTGGGAGTTTTCTGTATCACTTTCTGAAAACTTTCTACTCGCAAGCACTGCGATCCTTAGAAAGAGGTGAATTATTTAAGATGAATTTGGGATAGTTCTTGAAAAGAGAATAATAGGCCTGAACTTCCATCAGTACCAAAAAGAGTTTTCTTTATAAACTTCTTGTCAAAGGAATTATTTTTATTTTTAATTCTGAGTCTATCTAAAAGACCAAAAATAAGGTTGTTGTGGATCCTCCCTGCGTTGCAGTATGCCCCTTCTGTGAGGGGACTGAGCGCTGGGGATGGAATTATCCTTACAGCTTTCTCCCTTCCCAGTTTGTTGTCTTTCCCATCCCATGATACTGTCTCTGTCCTCAGCCTTAGCACTCTGCTCCTTACCAAGATCAAGAAGAAATTGTGCTAATCTTGGACTTTGATAGCATTTTGTTTGGGTGACTAAAGAATCCAAGAGAGTAGAAATAGCAAATTGAGTTTCTTTTGATGCTAAGGTCCAGATTATGAAATTCCTTCATTGTCTTATCTGTGATAATCATACTATCTGAATAAGTCTACTAACAATGGAAGGGACTCATTCATAAACTATAAATAAATGGCAATATTAGACATATACAGAGTGAAGTAAAACACATGCTTGTACATTAGAAATTGATAAATTAACTGAAGAATATTGTGATTAAATATACTTCACATACTATATAAAGATATATATATATAAAGATATGCTTTAAAAGAAAGTTAAAATTTATACCCATAAAAATATTTATGAAAGTTCTTCCAAAAGAGCCCCAAAGCTAGAAATGAATGAAGTGACATATAAGAGGAGAACTGGCTACTAAATTATAGTATGCTATAGCCATTAAACGAATTGTGAGAACTATTCAGTTTATAAGCTTTAGATCAAAAGAGTTCATGACGGGGATCTATATGAACAGTAAGAGTCAAACTACAATATCTTGTGATTGAACTGATGAAAGATATTATCTCTGTGTAAATAAGGACCAGAGGTAGAAGGGAGGCATGAAAAGTATCTCTCTATCACTATCTATCTGTCTGTCATCTATCAATCAATCAATCCATCATTTATCTTACTCTGGTTTCCTGAAATTGGTTGTCAGTGAACCAAAATATAAGCAGTCACTTTTATTGTTCCTACTATAATGTTTGAATTAAATCACTTCAATATAAATATACTAGATCTGATTCTTTAGGGCTTAATAAAGTAAATTGACAGCAAGATGAATGATGAAGAGAGACTAATACAATAAATATTCATCTACTACCTATCAGCTCTGAGTATTTTACTACAGGCTTGGTATATATTTTAGAAAGTAGAACATTATAGACACACCTGAGTCCCTTTGGATTAAAAAAAAAAGGGTGAGGGGCTTTTGTTTCCTTAGTATCTTAAATATTTTTATTTTTATTTTATGTGTGTGTATTGCTTGTGGGTATGTAAGTGAACCTGGGTCCTGCAATGACTACAGAGGTCAGAAAAGGGTGTTAGATCCCCTGGAATTATGGATGGTTGTTAGCTGCCATGTGGGTTCTGGGTACTGAACACAGGTCCCCTGTAAGAGCAGCCAGTGCTCTTAACCACTGAACCATCTCTCCAGACCAGTATTTTAATTATTTTTGCTATAGTATTTTTTAATATTAAGAACTTTCAGAAGGTCAAAAGAAACAAGCTTTATGTAAGTTTTGGTTTCTCGGTTCAGATTATAGCTCAGTGTGTAGATGATATGTCTCTCAGTATAGATATCCAACAAGTACCCTACCTCATTCTAATGTTTGGTTTTCTTATGAGTAAAGTGAAGAGGAGGGATTTAATGTATTTCAGAAGATAACCAAATAAATGAATGGTGTCTTAGAAGGCAGTAGAAGGATTCCAAGAAAAGAATAACGGTTAGGCCAATATCTGTAAGTATGAAGAACAGCTTTCAAAATGGCCCAGAGTCACAGCCTGGGTGAAATGGAAATAGTCTCCCATATTAGTTACTTTATTTACCGTGATGACGAAATACCAGACAAAAGCAATTTGAGGGAGGAGGAGTTTATTTTGGATCACGGTTCTAGGGGAAGTCCACTGTGGAAAAGAAAGCACGGCAGCAGGAGTGTGAGGCAGGTGGTTGCCCTGAATCAGGAGATAGAGACGAACGCTTGTGCGCTGCTGGCTTTCTCCTTTTCATTCAGTCTGGGACCCCAGCCCATGGAATGGTGTCATCTACATTTAGTGTGGGTCTTCCTACCTCCATTAATCTAGAAAATTCTTCACAGACGTATGAAGAGGTTTATCTCTTAGACTCTGTCAAGTTGACAATCAATATTAAGTATCACATTCTTGATGACTGAGGTCTCCTCTTAGAATAGGAGAGGGAAGAGGTCACCACTGGCACTCAGAGTTTTGACTTATCTGTGGTGGCATCTCCAAGCTCTGCTCACCTGTGCACATCCAACTTCCGTAGCCTTTTCCTATGTCTTCTGGTCTTCAGGTTCACTTCTCAAACCTTCACGACTCAGTATATACTTCAGTGGAGACTCCAAAAAGCCTACTGTGGTTTTCTGTCTTTCCTGTTTCTTCTACCGGCCAGATGGCTCCCTAGTTTGTCTTTCCTCATACCTACTGTGGAGGAATCCTCCATCAGTGGCTGGCCAATAATAAATGAAAGAAATGGACAGAATGCAAAGATTCTGATAGGCATTGCTCTCAGAGGAAGGCATGCTTCTCCATCAGCAGAAAGGAGAAATAATGTAAATACTACATCAAAATATAATCCTCAGATGCATCACTAGCTCCTGCTCAGAGGACAGAAGAAAGGCATGAAGAAGGTCCTGGCAGAGATTACTAGCTGTGTCCTCAAGGGCAGGGCACTGCTTCTTTTTAGTCCAATGCCAGGTTCCTTTACACGTTCTCTACCACATTGTACCTTCCCTAAGGCAGAAGTCCTACATGTCAATCCCCATTGTGCTTTCCTAGGCGGAGCTCAGGCTCCGGTGTTCAGAAAAGCTATAGAACGAGGAGGGGCTTTCTGTGGCACAGGACAACCAGAACTCACCTCTAGATAAGGCTCTATGTGTCAGTACCTGAGTTTTGAAATGAGAGAGATCATTGTGTTGTTGAGAACTGGTGACTCTTTCCTGGGGCAGTTATCAACCGATGCATAAACAATCATCCCAAACCTAGTGACATAAATCAATATAATCATTGATTTTGCTTCTGAGCATATAATCTGGGTAGTGCTCATGGGGCAATTGGTTTCTGTGCTGTAGGATTTCAACTAAAGCTGCTTTGTAGGATGGACCCTTAGGGTCATTAGAAGACTTTTGTCTGCCTGAGAAGTTCTAGGAAACACCATCTTAGGTAGTTCTGGGGTCTTATAGTTCCATTTTAGGATCTTGAATATCACAATTTGAGAATTGTTTGCTATCTGGGAGGTCTTGAAAATGAAAAACAGATTGATTTTTGAGTGGAGCAAGTTCTGGCTTCTTGATCTTGTCTCTTCTCTCATATTTTATTGTAGCTAGAGAGAAGGTAGATAGCACTTTGAGTGGTCTGCCTGGAACCTTCTCAGCTGGACTGAAACCATTAGGTACCTTCCTCTGTTCTGTGTTACTACAGACTACAGTGTTGCCAAACTTTCAGCCACTACAAAACAAAGAGCCCTTTTACATGAAGACTCCCATAACATATCCATGATTTTCCTGAATGCCTCATTGACAGCCTTCCCAAGTCCCTTAAGCCTTTCACTTATATTCTCCTTGAGGCCCTTAAGACTGACTGGGCTGAAAGTCAACGCCATATGTTTTAGGATTTTATTATGATAGCACTTGACTTCCAGGTACAAATATCTATTGCTACAAAACAACCACCCTAAAATTTAAAGCAGAAACTGGGGCTGGGAAAATGGCTTAGTTGGTAAAGTACTCTCCACACAAGCATAAAGATCTGAGTTTGATTTCCAGAACCTACATTAAAAAGCTAGGCATCATAGTGGATGCTTGGAATCCCAGTGCTTTTGAAAACAGAGACTGGCAGATCCCTGGGCTTCACTAGCCAGTCAGCCTAACCTAACTGTGGGTCCCAGGCCAGAGAGAGAGAGACCCTGTCTCAAAAAAATAAGATAGATGGCATCTGAGGAATGGCACTTGAGGTAGTCCTCTGGCTTCTGTACACACATATATACATTATACACACACATGGACCCACATAAATACACATGCAGACACACACATACACATGGACACACAGCAACTGCCATTCATATTTTTGCATCTGTCTGCATTTGGGGCAAGACTCAGCTGGGTCAACTCATCATCTCTGACCTATAGCTGACTGGCACGGGAGACCCCACCTCAAGAAGACTCATCCCCACGCTGCATTTGGGGCTGATGGTTGCGTCTTCTCTTCCATGAACTGTTCCATGGAGCAGACTGGACTTGCTTACTGCATGGAGGTCGGGTTTCAAGAACAAGCATACCAAGAGACTATAAAAGTGATTAGCAACAATTATTAAAATTAACAAAAAGAACCCACTCACTAATCCAGTGTTCTTTGTACCCTACAAACCTACTATGGTACCTTCCAAACTTTCTATGTGAGGATGAACATCTCAACTCCCTACCTCCCACCTTCTCCCACCTCCCATTCATCACTCTGTCCTGTCTCCCTCCCACTCAGTTCCTTCTCTGCTTGCAGTTATGTGTCACCTACCACTTCCCACTTTCTCCGTGACTCATTTTCCTTCAACAAGAGGCAGGTGCAGCATAGCAGTCAGACTGACACCCTGGAGCTGGGATGCCTGGAGTTCACACCCGGCTCCCCTTGTTCCTTAGGTGTGTGTGGTTCCCAGCAGTTTACTTCGGTCCTTCCCTGAACTCTGCCTTCTCACTTGCAAAACGGAGTTTGTAATAGCAACGGTTATGATCTGAATGTCGATGTCTTCCCAAATTAATTTGAAACCTAATCTCCAAGTTGATGGTATAAGGAGACAGGGTCTGTGTGAAGCGACTAGAGGTTCTGCCCTCCTTCATGACATTAGTGAATTTTAAAAGACAGTGCTCCTACCAAGTGAGGATGCACAGAAAGTTCCTTTGAGACTAGGCATGGTGACTCATGCCTGCCATCCCAGCATTTGGAAGACTGAGGCATGAGAATTTTGTCAAGTTGGAGTTACAGAATGAGACATTGTCTCAAAAAAGTTAAAAATGATGAAACAAAATAGAAAAAAATAGGAAGAATTGGAGGGAGGAAAGGAAGGAAGGAGAGAAAACATAAGGAAGGGAAGAAGGAAGGAAGCCATTGATAAGGAATAGGTCCTCACCAGACACACAATTGGCTGCTGCCTTCATCTTGGACATCACCTCCTTCAGAGCCATGAGCAATAGATTTCTGTTGTATATAAAGTAGCCAGTCTAAGGTTATTTTTTTATAGTACCCAAATGGACTAAGAATATCACACCTTGTAGGGTTGCCCATGATGATAAGCTGAGTTGAGGTATTCGTGCCAGGATTTGGCTTTAACATCTATTATCATTCCTCATCTTCTCTGGATACTGTCCCCAGCCTTTCTTCTAGTTGTGCTCTTATCTCTCTCTTTCAAGGTATAAGGCCCACACACTATCATTTTCTTTCCTTAATTAAAAATAAGTGAGTATTTTAAGAAAGTAACAATTATTCTCACTTGTTCAACACTTTTATTTGTAGAACAGTTTCACAGCTATTACCACATTTAATAACTGTCTGTGGTGGGAAAAATTTCAAAATGGTCTTCCAAATCCCTGTTCCCATAATATATATTCCCTTGAACTAAGAGTAAAATAGATTTAAGTTCTGTGTTTAATTTGTAAGATGCAGTTAAAGGGAGATTATCTAGATAGGACCAACTATCATATGAGCTCTTCAAATTGGAGTCTAGAGGTCAGAGAAGGGGAAATCAGAGATCTGATGTGTGAGAGGAGACAACCAGAGAAAGATACATCATTGGTGACGCTGAAGATGGAGGAGACCACCTGGATGCAAATGACTGTACAGGACCCTGCCTCACAGCTGGTAAGAAAATGAGGATCTCAGCTCTGCTGAGAATTATGAGCTGAAGTGAATCCCCAGCTGCAAGTGAGCAGGCAAGGCGAATCAGCTGATGCCTTGCGGAAGCCTAGCCATGCTGTGCCTGAATTTCACATCTAAAAAACAAGCAATACAAACAATAACAGAAACCCACAAAGGTCATGAGTCTGTTTTAGCTTCATTTCTGTTGCCGTGTTAAAATGCTCGAACATGAAGCAACTCAGGGGAGAAAGGATTTATTTTCGCTCACAATGCCAGATTATAGTCCACTACTGCAGGGATGTCTGGGCAGCAGGAGCTAGAGACAGCTGTCACATCAAACCTGTAACCAAGGGCAGAGAGGGAAAATGCAGACATGTTCACTTGCTTGTTTGCTTGTGCTCAGCTTGATTTCTCCACATAGTTCAGGATTCCTTGCCTAGGCAATGGTGCCACCCACAGTGGGCTGAGTCTGCCCATATCAATTCACTTCATTAAATAATCTGACACAGACATGCCCATAGTCCAGCCCGATCTCCCTCATTGACACTCTCTTCCCAGGGCGTTCTAGGTTGTGTTAAACTGATGATTAAAGCTAATCATCAGAGTCCTTTTCCAAACTGATGAATTTGAAGTAATTTTTTATACAGCAGTAGGAAACGATATTGGCTTCCTATAGACTGAAAACATTACCATGAACTTTGTCACTGCTGTGACAAAGTCTATGACAAAAGCAACTTAAGGAAGGAAGGGTTTATTGGGGCTTATGGTTTGAGTGTACGGTCCACCACAGCAGAGAAAGCACAGTGACAGGCATGAAAAGCAGTTTCTCATGCTGTGTCCACAGTCAGGAAGCAGAGAGAGCACTCTACTTATTTTTAGTGTAAGGTGTCAGCCCGAGAATAGGGCTGCTCACATTTACGTCTTCCCACCTTAGTCACAACTCTCTGGAAATGCTCTTGCATACACATCCATGCAGTTCTGAATCTCATCAAGTTGACAATGAAGATTAACCATCAGAAGCCCACCCTTTGTTAACTTGTACTCAAATACATCATTTTAAAGTCATAGTAATATTCTACTCCTGGTCCATAACATCTCATTTTCATGTCACAATGAATTTGGTTTCTCTCTAAACATCTCTGTACTCTTTAACATTCCCAGTACTGTTCAAAAACACAAAGTCCTCTCTGAGGTTCAGGACAAGCTCTTAACAGTGAGCCCCTATAAAACGAGAAAACAAGTTACATACTTCTGATACTGAATGGCACAAAATAAACATTCTCATTCCACAAGGGAGGAATGGGAGCATATCAAGGAAAGATCAAGCCAAAGATAAACTAAAACACAGCAGGGAAAATACTAAATCCTGCAGTTTCATGTCCAGAATCCAGGACTTATGATGGAACCATCTAGGATCCAGTGACTTTGGGCAATGCTAGGCTTCAAACTCTGCCACATATAGCACACGTCATCTTTCCGTTTGCCTGACTCCACTCTGTGCAAGCAGCTTTCCTGGCATCTCCAACATTCTGGAGTCTCCAGGGTGGCTGAGGCTTTACCTTTCTCATTCATGTAGCAGCCTCTCAAGACCTCCACTTGTACTGACACTCCCCTGTACTTCTGGACCTCAGCAGCTTTCTGGAACCTTGGTTCAAGTTTCCATGACCCTGAAACAATCACATTTTGCATGTCTGAGAAACCACATAAATAATGCTGACAAGTTCCACTGCCAACTCAAGGTACAACCTGCTCCCCATCTATCATAGCTGTAGTGGCCCCACGTGCTTTGGTAGCTGAATGTGAGAAAACTCTTTCCTAAGCAATTTCTTTCTAGCATGGAACCTCTTTAGTGGCATCCTCAGTTCAGGCTCTCTCCTTTGAAATGAAATTGTGTTTTCATAAGGTGAAGTCTTTGATAAGTTGAACCTTGCCTTTGGGGCACTTTTCCTAGTTTCTCAGTGTTGAGCAGGAAGTTTGCCCTTGATGATGTTGAAATCTTTAATAGTTATGGACGTTTTGCATTCAGTTTGCCTTATCTGCAGCTTTAAATGCATTTGCATTCCCATTCCTTTCCTTGCTGAACTGTACATTTTTCATATCTTTCTGCTCCACTTGCTGCTCTCCTGCACTGCAGACCTGGATAAGAGCAATGACAAGTAGCCAGGCCATAGTCTGGATGCTATCCTGTCTTGAAATTTCCTCTTCCAAATAAATTAATCCATTACTTTTTAATTCAACCTCATTTCATTTCTTAAGACATAGGGGGAATGTAGCCAGGTTCTTTTCTAGGATATAAGATGAGTGGCCTCTAGCCAAGTTTCTAATACAGTCCTTGTTCCTCTCTGAAATCTAATGAACCAGGCTTCCACATTCTTCACAATCTGGTATTTCAGACTCCTGTTAGAACGGCCCCATTTGTTCTGCTTATAGTATTCAAGGGCTTTTCTAACCCACACATCCAAATACTTCCACATCTTCCTGTAAAAGCCTACAAACTACAAGGTCAAGTTTATGACAACAATAACCCCACTCCTGGTGCCGATTTTCCATATTATTTACTTATTGCTATGACAAAACCATCTTAAGAAAGGAGGGCTTATTTAGGCTCACAGTTCCAGGTGTAATCCCTCATGGTGGAGAATGCATTGTGGCAGGAGTATGAGGCAGCTAGTCTTCTTGCTTATAGTCTGGAAACAGCGTTATGATACTGGTGTTCTGCTTACTTTCTCCTTTTCATTCATTCTGGGACCCCAATCATGGACTAATGCTGCCCACATTTAGAGAGGATCTTCTCTCCTCAGTTAAGCCTCTCTGTAGATGCCCTCATAAGCAGGCCCAGAAGTTCATTTCTTAAGTGACTGTAAATTCCAACAAGTTGATGACAGGATTAATTATCACAGTGACTTTAAGCAACATAAACTTATTCTTCCTTAGCCTTAGAGGCTAGAAATCTAAAATCAAAGGAAGAGCAGGGTGATGTTCCTGCTGCAGGCTCCAGGAAAGAGCCTGTCTCCTCTCTTCAGATTCTGGCGGTGCTAGGCATTCCTCATCTTTGTCTGGTCCATTCCTCCTTGTGTGTCTGTGTCTTTTTCTCTTCTCCTTTCCAAGGATAGTCATCATTGTGTAGGATCCTGATGGATAATCCAGGGTCACGTTATCAGATTGGGAGTCTTATTTTACCTCTGCAAACGTTCTCGTGCGAGTAAGTTTATATTCACAGAAGCCAGGATTAGGATGTGGATATCATTTTTTTTCTGTGCTGGGGATTGAGCCCATTACTTTGTTCATGCTGGGCAAACATTTCCCTGCTGAAGTATACTCCTAACCCTTAGTTTTTGAGACAGAGTCTCACCATGTACACCCCAGGCCTCAGACTGGCTTTGAACTTGAAATATTCCTGCCTCAACCTCTTGAATACCTGGATTACTGATGCACACCACCACACACGGTGGCCATATTTTGGGGGGACATCATCCTATCGGTGACAATAACTATATAGAGATAGCTTTCTTTATTGCTTTATTTTAATAAAGAGGGAGCTGTAGAGTGAACAGACTTATGTAGGATTTTCAAATTCATATCCAGCAAATTTCTCATTGTTCCACAGATAGTTGCTAATTTCACAGCATTTATCACAACATTGGGTAGATATTAGTGCTGAATAAATACTTGTCGATTAATTGAAATTCGAAATTAGTCAAGAGTGAACTTGTACTGAGCTCAGAAAAGGACTCAGCATTGAAGGGGAAAATGATCACTTCTGCAACTTCTTTGAATCTGTGTAAAGGGGCCTAAGTTGATGAGTATTTCTGTTCTTGATTAAAATGATTAAGGGTCCTTATGAAATGAGAGCTTGGAAGCTTTCCAAAGAGATGCTTTCCCAAAAGGATAGAAATGTCGAAATGGAAGAGGAAACTTTCCCCTGCTTTGTGTAGTTCAGAAGCAAACTGACCTGGATTTGAATCTAACTCTGTCTCTTGCCAGTCAAATGGCCCTGGCCAAGTCACTTAAGTTTTCAGATAGATAGATAGATAGATAGATAGATAGATAGATAGATAGATAGAAGAGTATTTATCTCACCATTTTTAAAAGACAAACTGAGATCATAGCAATAATAATAATAATAATAATAATGCCATGAGTGTGGAAAATACTCTTCCAATTGTTTTGTACATATTAAATCATTTATGCCTTATAACTACCAATGAGAAGGATAATACTGATCCCATTTTATAGATGAAAAAACTGAGACAGGTAGTGGTGAGAGCAAAGGCCAATAAGTACCAAGTGACTTAGCATAGTCAGGGTTTGTACTCAGGATGTATAGTTCTAGATGCTGCCTTCTCAGTCTTTGCCCTCTACTGACTATATCCTTTAGGGGATCCTTAAGCTAACAGGGGAACCATAAGTGATGTAGAATAAGGACTTAAAATTAGGCTTTCTGTAACTGCTGACACTGAAAGCTGTTCATGCAAACTATATAAAGCAGTGGGCATGACTGCAATAGGTCCATGAAGAACGGCCGTGGAGGAAAAATAGTGAGACCATACTGCAACAGGCAATGTAACTGGGCCGGTCTGACCTTCACTGTCTCCTACCTTGGGATGCAGGTGACCTGAAGAGTAACTTCACTACAGAGCCACATCTGTACCTAGCATAGACTGAAGAAAGAGACAGGGTCATCACTACAGCACCTGGAGAAAGGAATCCATACAGTCAAGCTCAGCGGGGTGGGCACAAGACTGTCTTTTGATGCTCAGAAGTGGCCAGAGAAGTCATGAGACTGGTGAATTTCTACCCTGGGCTTTGGTAAATGTCAGGTCCTCTCTTTTCTGTTGTGCTTCACGGGAGAGCAGTGAGTGAGTTTGTTCATCTGGAGTGAGACTTGAAGAGGAGTCTGAAGATGAAGTCCGATGAGGGTCCATGCTAGAAGGGACAGTGACAGGGAACCTAGGCTCTGCACAATCTCTCCTCCTTTCTCCCCAATCCCTCAAACCACCCCATCTTGAATACGCAGAGGATGTCTGAGACAACTCTTAAGTGACAAAGCCTCCTCTACCCCCGTGAGGAATATCCTTACCCTTCCTAGGCACAAATCAAAAGTTACTTCCACTGGCCACAGCAGAGCAGCAAGGCTGAGTTTTGGACTTTAAAGAGCTGAGATGAGTCAGGGGAGTCATCCCTGGAGCAACAGGGTAAGCTGGGTGATGAAGGGCATTAATACAGGAGAGCAGGCAGAGTGGGTGGGATAGGGATGGGGGACTGCAGGGTGGGGCCCTTGAAACCGAAAGGCAGCCCAGGTGGTAGTGAGTTCAGGGATAAGCAGAGTCGGGAGGGACAACAGGTGCTCCCTGTGCAGGGGTCCCAGACTGTGTGATGTGTAGGAATGAAGTTAGTGCCCATGAGAACACCCTCACTTCTGGAGAGTACAAGAGAGGACCAAGCCTGGTATGGTATGGTTCCTTGCTCATTTCATTACATATGGTCCCTAAGCATACTGAGAACACTTGAGTCTGCTGTCAGGCATGGCCACCCCATGACTTTTCCTTAAAGAAATCCTCAGCACTAGTCTAATAGGTTGTATAGTTTAAACATTCTCCTTCCCTGCTCTGTCCTTCCCTCCCCCTCCCTTGTCTCTCTTCTCTCTCTCTCTCTCTGGTATGCATGTGTTTGCAATTGAATATGTGGGTATGCTTACCTATAGGCACTTGTGTGGAGGTCAGAGCTTTGTGTCAGGTGTCTTCCTCAATTACTCTCCACTTTGTTATTTATTTATTGTTTTTGTTTTGTTTTGCTTTGTGTTATAGGGTTTCCCTATAGCCCCAGCTGGCCTGGAATTCACTATACAGACCAGGTTGGCCTGGATCTCACAGAGATCTGCCTGCCTCTGCCTCCCTAGCGATGGGATTAAAGGTGTGCGACACCATGTCTGGGTCTCCACTTCCTTTTTGAGACAGAGTCTTTTGCTGAGCCTGGAGCTCAATGATTGGACCGAATGACCAGGGAGCCCCAGGGATCTTCCTGCCTCCACCTTCTAGCACTGGAATGACAGGTGCAAGCTGCTGTGCCCACTTTTTTTGTGTGAGTGTTAGAGGTTTGAACTCAGGTCCTCATGCTTGCAAAGAAGGCACTTTTTCCCCTGAGCCATCGCCCCAGTCTTGGATTAAGCCTTTTCTTTACTCTGTAGGTGAGGATCATCATGGTCATTTTATACGGAAATGCTCACAATGTTTCAGAGCAGTTAGGTAACTTACCACAGAGTGCTCCCCTTAGGAGAGAAAAATGAGATTTGAACTCTGGCCTGTCCAAATTCAAAGCTCTTGTTCTCTTCATCCAAAAAGGGATTATAGAATGTGCAGGAATCTGGAGTTTTGAACCCTTGGAGGTTTTTTTCATCTTTGAAAGTCTGTGAGATTTTAGAAAACATGAGGTTTAGTGTTAAAATGTTTTCAAATATTTAACTGAGTTTCTTAGGATCTAAAAAAAAGAGACCAAGTTGTCTCTTTAGAAGTGAAGCAATGCGTTAATGGCTGTACACAGTACAGTTTTCCTCTTGAAGCCTTTCAACCTCAAATTCAAAGCAAAATGTTAACAATAAACTCTGACTTTCTAGAAATCAATTGCAATTGCCTTTTACTTTAATTGAGTCATTTTGCAATTACTAGAGTATTTTTGGCAATGACCACGTCTTCTCTCCCAAGACAATTCTGATTTCTTTTTTTGAGGAGAAAAATAGGTCTTCGACAGGTGCTTTGAGCCCCAAATCACAATGAGCCAAGAAGGAAACAAACCGTGGTTACTGGTGCTCCCTGCTGCATAGATGTGGGGGGAGGGGGAGGCGGCCAGCGGTCTGTTCTTATGTTCTTATGGGGGGACCCATCCTTGAGGTGCCAGGAAAAAATGCCAGAAATGCATACCAGGGAGCCTAGTAGCATCTGGCTTTGTCACTTTGGACGCTCTGTTCCTCATTTATTGTTCTATTCACTTGTGCAATTCAGCACCCAGATGTGAGTAAGTTGGACTTTGTCTTGTCTTTGACAAAAATATAACCATTTAAGCAGAGTCTTTGTACTTGGGCACCTGGCATCCTCAGTGTATCACTGCTGTAAGTCCTGGGGGCATCCGTTCATTCCACAAATGTTTATCTGATGTAATTTGCCCCAGACCCTTTCCTTGGTGCTCAGGACCCAGCCATGATCAACTCTTCTTTGCTCTCCACCCTCCCAGAGCACACATTCTATCTGAACAGAGAAAGTGGCCAGGCTGGAGTGCAGATCTTCCCCGAGTCACTCAACACAGATTCTATAACTATGGCCCCAGAAGTCAAGAGCTCACAGAGGGGAGGGCGTGCCCTTGGCAGAGGCCTTCCCCGGGCCAGCTATTGCTCTGTTTGACCCTCTGCTATAAGCAAGAAGGCAGGCAGCACATTACTATGTAGACAAGCAAATGGAGTTTCAGTGCCACAGGTGGCCCTGCTCCAGTTCACAGAGCCACCAGGTGATGAGATCCCTCAAGTAGTCAGGTCTTCCTGAAGCCCTTTCTGCCTCTCATCTGCCTCTCTGGAGTCTCTGCCTAGCAGGGCTCAGGATGACACAGATAGAACCACTCAAATCTACTACCTTCCTCTTCTCCAAGGTAAAGCTTTGTCAAATAGCCAATTCTTAGGTCAGAAATGTACTTTCTTCTTTTGGAATGAGGATGTTGCCTTTGGGGACATCTAACGGAACAGAGTCTATAGAAATCCGAAATAGACTGAGAACTCTCTTTCTTGGCTCACGTCCCACCCACTTCAGGGGTCCATGGTTCCTGCATCCTGGTTTCCTAGTTTTGTATGTTTGCTTGCTTGCTTTTGAGGTAGATTCTCACTATAGTCCAGGCTAGCCTGGATCTTACTGTGTGGCCCAGGCTGGCCTCCAACTCAAAGCAATCCTCCTGCCTCAGAATTCCAAGTGCTAGTACCATATGAGTGACCACACCTGGCTAGAAAATGAGTTTGGAAAGGCATTTCACCTTGAGTCCAACAAAGAAGAATGGTTTTCTTCACCTTGCCATTTGCCACGGGTACCATCTGATGCTCTGAGGGTACACTCATGGAAGCCCACCACACACAACATAGCTGGAGCCAGAGGCTAAGACAGGCTAGGGGTGAGGGAGAGGATCTCCTGGGGAGGAACAAATAGGTCAAGTAGATATGGAAGTCTGACTTTGGACAGGTTGGTAGAGTTGCCAGCGTGCTACCAGCTTGTGCTGCCCTCCTGGTACGGTCGATCCTCCTTCTACATCCACCCTGCATCCTGGGGTCTGTGCCACACAGGACTGACAGGCAAAGTGCTCTGAGCCAGCCTCTGACGAGGAAGTATTGCCTGTTGGCAGGCAAGGTTTTCTGAAACAGCTTCCATAGCAACCAGACAACAGGGAAAAACAGCTGAAGAGCCCCTCATTGCTTAGTAAAGGGTGGCCGTTTGGGAGGTGGCATGGCTCAGCAACTGCCCCCTGGGGAATGAAGACACTGGGAGCATTGCCTGCTATTCCTCTCTCTCCTGAGGAACTTGAAATTGGAGGGCACCTTAAGGCTCTAGGCCTGTAGCCTGCCTCCTTTCTCTTTGCTCAATCCTGGCTCTGTCTCATGCAGGGTGGCCACTTTATTGAACAAGCCATCATTCCAGGCCAAGTTCACACTGGTCCCTGAGAAATTGTCTCTTTGTCCTGCTATGGACCAAGATGTGACTACTCCAGAGGCCCAATTGGTCATGAGGAAAACAGACCCTGGCAGGGGGCTCAGAGCTGTGCGTGAGGCAGGACCTCTAGGATCCTGAGTGTGAGGGAAGGGGACACAGGCTCAGGGTGATGGATTGTGCCAGATGGATTCCATGCACAGTAGGAATACCAAGAGGTGGCACTTAGGGGCCCTAGCCAAAGGCCTGCCCACACGCAGTCATCAAGGCAGCAGCTCCAGTGATCTATCCTCCACCTCCACCCCTTGCTCATCCTCCCAGAGCTCCTAGGTCAGAGTGTGCCGTGTGCTTGCTGGGTGACCCTGGGCAGGTAGTGGAGCCTCTCGTATTCTGTTCCTGAATTTCCAGATTCTGCCCTGGCTCCCCTTCTCCCTTCATTCCTCATTCTTTTCTAGCAAATTCATTTCAACCTACAGGCTAGGAAAGTACCAGGATGGAGGGAGACTGGAAAACGCAGTTTGCCTCACTCTTGAGATTGCCTCCACAGCCTAGTAGCCTTGACATCGACTTCCTTTGGTAAGAACTATGTCTTATTCCCTCTATGTCCCTCAGCACTGCAAACAAGGAAAGCCCAAGGAAATTGTGATGAGTGGGGAGTGAGAGAGAATGGAGCACGGAGTGAGCTTTAATCTGCAGTCAAGGTGAACAGAGGTACAGAGGCAGTGGCTAGCGGTCAGGGGACATTCCCCCCTGGGTCCAGGGCAAGGCGAATAAATGCTTGCACAACTCCTTAACTTCTTTACATCACTTAAAACCAAAGGAAGCTCCAAGTCGTGCATAATTACCTAGCCACAAGTCAGCCCTAGAAGACCATAGCTACCAACAGGCATTCTGTGTAGGAAGCTTCTGGGCTCGGCTGGTATCTGCCTCTCCAGTCCATGTGGACTATTGTTCTCTAGCTCCTCGACTCTGTCTGCTGTTGATGCAAGAAAGGCTTTTCTCTCTTTGGCCATTTTACAGGGTTAGGCAGCATTGAAGTACCTTGGGCCTCACAGGCGGGCCTTGTGAGGGGTTTCTGCTGCAGGACACCCTCCACCACCATGCACACACTACTTTCATTTGCTTTAAAAAAAAAACAAAAACAAAAAAACAAGCCGCAGGGAGTGAATTTAGTGGTTGTGAAATTTAAAGAGGCAAGTGCAGAGCCGGGAGGCATTTCCTTAAGCACAAAGTAATGAAGTGTCCCGCCAGCCCGCCCGCACGTGCACATGGTTAACATTAGTGGCAGCTGCAAAGCTCTGCTCCCATCCCCATGGAGGAGCCCTACCCCAGGGAGCCCCTCACAGCAGCGGAGGAGGCCTTTCACACAGGGTAGCGTGAGATCTCGTCCCTCACGGAGGAGCATGCACCTCCTCGGTTCTGCCTGCTGTTCAGTTTTCATCCATCCCTGACACCTTTGTTCTTCATGTATTTCATGTAGGTTGCTAAGAACCCATCATAGCCTGAGGACTGGACCTGGTGCTCAGGATGGGTCAATGAACAAGAGGCAATTATGTGCCACCTGTAACAGAAGGTTGCAGTTCTGAAAAGTACATCTATCTGGGTAGAGATGCCCCAAATGCAGTGCCTGAGTAACACTGCACTGGGAGGTAGCAGTTGGCTCCTAGGGGGAGGTTGCCTTGAAAAGTATGTAAACACAGGTACCAGGTACACATGGGGAGGCAAAGAGGTCAGCTTAGTTGAATGCAGTAGGTAGGGCAGGAGGGTGAGCAGAAGGGTCTGCCTCGTGAGGCGTGGGATCCCCTCACAGTCAGGTACAGTGGCCTTTGCCAATCATTTGTATGGGTACTAGCTCCTCTTGGTCACACCTCCAGGTCTCAGGAGTCTGGACTTTGGTGGTCCTTCACCAAGGCCTGGGTACCTCCTTGAAACTGAAGTGTTGCAGTGTGGCTCTGCTCTTCCTAAATATCACCTTTATACGTCCGTGTGAGCAGCCCCAAATCTCAGGACTCCATATGGGAGCAGACCCCAGGCACTGGCCTCTTTCCCTGCAGGATGCTACCAGAAACATCTGCTCGGGCCAGAGAGCGAGACCTCTCGTTTCCACTTGTCATCCTTCTCTCGCTTGCTTCTCTTTAAAACAATAACTGTTGTTTTTCAAGGAAGATGTTATGACCTGTGGAGCCGCGGAAACGTTGGCCGGCCTGAGTCATTAGGGCCGGGCCCTTATGCCCTGTGTCCCAGGAGGCCCGAGTCCATCAGCCACAAGTGGTGACAGCCTCAGGTCTGGTGTCCCAACCTCTTGGCTGGCAGAAGCATGTGCGTGCATTCGTGTGTGTGTGTGTATGTGTGTGTGTGCGTGTGTGTGTGTGTGTGTGTGTGTTTACATCTGCAGTTTCTAGGTCTTCATCTTCAGAGAGAAAGGCCAACATTTGGTCCTCATCATGTGTGTGGATCAGGATTGACAGAGTTCAAGGCATAGGTGTATGGAAAGAGCCTGTCCCCTTCCTCTGTGGCCACTTCTCACCAGAGCCACTTCAGTGATGAGCCATGGTATGTACTGTTCCTGCCATTCATAAACTGTGCAAGAGCCTGAGCTTGGAGTCTGGAAAGCTCATTTGCTTTAAAATATATAATGAAATATATTTTTATATTTTATTGTTTAAAGTATTGAGTTGGAAGTCTATATCAGTAATCAACTACAGCTCAATTACTGATACAAAGTTGAATATTTAATTTCTGAAGCCTGAGAACCTACCGATGTTCCCTTCCTCTCCCTCCTTCCCTCCTTCCCTCCCTCCCTTTCTTCCTTCTTTCTTTCCTTCCTTTCCTCTCTTGTGTGTGTATGTTATATGCATGTACATGTTTGTGTGTAGGTATACGTGCATGTGTATATAGAGCCACAGATCAATGCTGAGTGTCTTTCTCAACCACACTTCACCTTCCTTTTTCAGACGGGGTCTCTCATTGAACCTGGTGCTCACCAGTTCAGCAAGGCTGGCCAGTAAGATCCAAGTGTCTGACTCTCTCAGCCTCTCTAGTGCTGGAATTTCAGACAAATAATGATGCATCTACTGGGGAGTCAAACTTCAGTCTTCATGCTTCTCCCCAGCTACTCAGAATGCATATGGGCCTCCTAAGGCTGCTGTCCCCAACATCACCACCCATTTCCAGATCTGCCTTCACCACGGCTGTGCCTGCATCACGCCCTGCACCCCCCCCCCCCCACGGCTCCATCCTTGCTAGCTGCTTTCAACCCCTTCTGAAACGTCTGTCATCGCCAGTGCCATTACCATTACTGTCACCACTGTCGCCAGGGAACAATACCATCACCCCAAGGCTCTCGTTTGCTCACATGTTGATAATACTTCCTTGCTAGCAGATCTCTTTCCTACTTGGGAACTTACCTGATCCTGCTCATACCTGGTGTGGCATCATGCCATTGGCTGATTTGGGTCATCTGGAATCTGTGCCATTTAGCGTATATGGACCATAGAAATGTTTAGGTTGTCTGTAAGGCTCAGCCACATCTGGCCGATAATCAGTTTCACCCTTCCACAGAAGATATGGGGAATGGAGAGGAACCTTGGCTCTTTGGTGAGAGCTTCATTGTCTGCAGTAGCCAGACATCTCCACAGTATGGGGCTTTAGAAAGCCCCATGCCTTGGCAGACAGGGGCAGAGGATAGAGGCCAGAATGCACAATTATGGGGAGGGTCCCCTGCTATGATTTGGCCTCTGTATGTCTGTGCTTTCCAGGTCACTTCAGAAGAGCCCTCAGCTATGTATTAAGTTCCTGTTTAAGGCAATGGATAGCTGTTCAGACACAGAAAGAGGCTTCCTAAAGTCACTCAGTGAGTGATCACTGGAAATGACACTGGAACCCCAAGCATCCACTTTCCTAAACTAGGTCCAGGTCTTGGGGCTATGGATGTATCCCATCAGGCTTTCCATACAGGCCCCACTTTATGCAGGTCTAGGAGATCATGTATAGAAGGGCAAGTAAGCCTCCACCTCCCTGTATTCCACAAGAGAGCCTTGGCTGGGCACAATCAGCCATCTTCCTTCTATTTCTCAGGTTAGTAATTATTTTAAGTAAAGAAAGATCCATGTGATGAAACTCTGGCAAGTGAGCAGTAGAGAGGCCATGCTAGGGCTTCTGGGAAAGGTTTTCTGAAAGTTTTTTGCTTCTATAAGAAGGCACAAGAAAGGGACTTCTTGGCCTTTTGATATTGCTGTGTGGGGCTGTGACGTTTGGGTCTACTGCAGTCATCCTGTGTCCCTGAGAGAGAGAGGTGATGTATTCTGGGTCTTTGTCCAGGTTATTCCCATTAACAAAAATATTGAACTATTTCCTTATCCATCTGGTGAACTTGTCCCTGAAAATCAGCAAAGGTTTTGCTTCCTGTTGGAACCCTTCCTCAAACACTATTGTGTAAAGAGCTGATTGCTTCCCCCTCTGTATACTCACTGTCCCTGGCCCAAATCTGCATGGATTGTGGTACCTGGGGTGCCACATGTTACTGGTGAAAATTGGGGTCTCTTTTTTGGGTTATTACTCTCATTAATAAAAGAATTTAAGAACAGACTCAGATGAAGTTTGGGGACAATTTTATTAGAGCTTAAAGGAAAAACCCTAAGGCAGGCAAGCTGTAAATCTTGGCAGCTGCTTGGAGAAGGAAGAGAAGAGGAAGAGAGAAGCTGTTATTTGTAAGCAGCTGCATGGCAGAGGGGAAAGGGCATCACAGAAAAGGAGGAGAAAGCCCACAGCATCCAGGAAAGCGTTCTCAGGCTCTAGCCAATGTCTGAGAGCAAAAGAGAGAAAGAAGGAAGAGTTACCTTTTTCTGAGTCAGAAAAGCAGAACGTAGTAGCTACAGCGCTGTGACAGCACAAGTGACTGCACCAGGGGGCAGAGTTTCTGGGAAGGAAAAGTACATTATCTCATTAAAGGGATAATTATTCCTCCCATTCTTTATCATGGCTTAAGGTGAGTCAGCCTTCCTGAAGCATGGTCTCTTGGCCAGGTGGTTGACAGGCCTACCTGGATTAACACTTGCGTTTGGGTAGCTTGAAATGTTAAGTCTTCATTCAGAGTTAGAGATATAACTTAGATTCTTTCTTTGTTTCTTTGTTTTTGTTTTTTGAGACAGGGTCTCACTATGTAGTCCTGGCTGGCCTCGAATTTACTATGTAAATCAGGCTGGCCTCAAACTCACAGAAATCTACCTGCCTCTGCCTCTGCTAGGAATAAAGGCATGCTCCTAGAAGATTCTGAGTTTTGACCAGAAGTTAGTAGCTTTGCTGGAATAGGCTTTGATGAGGCCCAGATACCTCTACTTTTTCATATGGTGATTTAAGTCCTAAGAAAAGGCAAAACTGAGGTTTATTCTTCTAATGTTACTAGGGAAACAGGAGGAAGCGTCCAAAGCCTCAGTGGTGGGAGGCTATGTAACAACTGCACAATAGAATTCAGGGCTCTTGTCTCCTCTTTCCACTGGATCTCCAGGACTGATGAAGAATTCTGCTTACCTGTTTCTAGAGCTGTAGCACAGAGGCCTGGTACAGAATGGAATCCGTGCCATGTGTTCGACTGAACGGAACCAAGTGGCACAAGGAACGAGAGGTTCGATGAACTATGAAGTAAGAAACACAAGATAGCATTAAGATGATAAACGACATCACTAATGTGTTAACTGCTTTTTAAATGGAATACATTCAATTAAACAGAGACTTGTTTAGCTATTGATATAACTATCTGTGTAGACAAAGGAAAACAGATATTTCCAACCGGATCTTTTTCCCCTCCCAAAAGTAGTTTTAAAGACAAGATCATGTTCCATACTCTATGGACAGTTATCTCTCACTTCCGCCAACGACATGATATACCTAGATGTGTCCAGGGACACTCCTGAGGAGGCACGCGTGGAAGGTCAGCTCTGTATTGGCCCTGTAGGCCATTTTGTCCGCTGCAATTTAATCTCCCATGATCTAGGGATTAGTTCAATCCCAGTTGCCCTCAACTGCCTCGAGACCATAGGAAATCAAGAAGAAATGTCTACACCTTATTCCACATGGTACATCCTTCGTAGGATCCTTAGTGCTCACTGCCACAGCTGTGCACTGGCCTGTCAGCTTTCAGAAAGCATGCCATTTCATCTCAACACTTGGGACATTTGTCAGCCCCAGGTGACTCTGAAGGGCTGGCTGCCAAGCTCCCCCTCCCAGAGTTGACCGATTCTCCGAGATAGAAAGGTATTCAAGCAGCCAGGCATTGTGACTCATGCCTACAATCCCAGCATTTGGGACACTGAGGCAGGAGGACTGCTGTGAGTTTGAAGCCAAGCTGGACTGCATAGTGAGTTATTGGGTAGCTTGGGCTGTAGTGAGTTCAAGGCCAGCCTGGCTACAGAGGGAAACCATGTAAAAGAAAAGAAAAGAAAAAAAAGTGCCAATGAGTGTTTCACATGCAGACCAAGTAGTGTAATGCTTACTTGCCACCACCTCCTTGGGCTTTTCACTATGACTACAGCTCACCTTTGTTTCTCACTCCGGAACCAGGACCAGACAACTGTGGATAGTTCCATGTACTGGAGCCCATGAACATCACTCAAACGAGCTGACCCTGAACGTGCTCTTCTACCTTGGCCATTCCTTCCTTCAAGAGCCCCAGTGAAAGTTCTTCTTCCCCCGGCTCCTTTCGCCTTCAGGCCAACAGCCACAGGATGTACGTGGCATGGGGCACCCCCTCTTGGGAACTTGGAGCAACAAGCAGCATTTCAATAGTGATCTTATTTTGAACTATTTGTTCTCCACTACACTTGAATAATGATAATAATAAATGTACAATTACCTATGGAGTTGTAAAACAGGAAGCCAGTGGATGAGGCGTGAACGGATGAGGAGTCTCTTTTCTGGGCCCTGAGGCATCTCTTAGCCTGTCAGAGACCCTGAGTAAGGAGTGTTACATAGTCTTTGGCCCCTATAGTAGCCCAACCCAGTCCAGTCTAGCCCAGCCCAGCCCAGTAGTGTGGCAGAGTAAGGTAAGAATCCAGCGTCAAACAGCCTTCTAGACCATTTCATAATCTTGGGGTGCTGGTGTGAATTTGGTCCTTTCAGAGGCTGGATACCAAACCTAAGTGAGCTGTAGACAGCAGCTGAGAATCCTAGAGGCTTGGGAACTGGGATGGGCATGCATACCAGAATTTCCAAGCCTGCTCTTCCTACTAGGAGCCAGGGGCTGATTCACTTTTCTGGAAAGCTCAACTTGTAAAGGCCTTTTAGGTCCCACTTAAGGGGAAGGACCATGCTTAGGAGGGTCATCTCCACCTAGGAAGGAGACTGACAGAAGGTGCTCTTTCCATACCCTATGAATATCTGGAGGCTGATATCCATTCCCAGAGCAACTAAGCTCTGGGAAGCTCTGCTCAGGGCCCTGTGGGTCAGGCAAGGCAGTGCAAGAGACTGACAGTGGCTGCTTCACAGGAGCAGCTAGGTGGGGAGTGGCTGTGGGGAGTGGTGATGATACCGGGATGTGATCTTACAGTTTGGATCCTCTCCGGGCCCCTAGGGCAGGGCCATCCTGGTGCCTGGAAACTGAGGTGGAGCTGTATGGGAAGAACTTAAGCAAGAACCTCCTAAACAAAGGCCTGAGGCTGACTCATCTTCTCCTGGGTCTCCACTATCAATATCAGCCCATGACCATTAGACTGGCACTCTTCTAGGTCTCTGAAACCTCCAGTCAACAAAAAGCATTGAGTGTTTCTTGAAGTGGCCTTTTCTGATTGCCAAGGCCCCTCTCCAGTTGTCAGTCTTTGGGGCTTTCAGGCCCTTCATTTGCTCCTGCAGGGTCTGGATTTAGAAGCTCCCTGAATTCAGTCTGGCCACATGTGCCACCCTAAGAGGTGACTGAGGTCTTTCTGGAGTGGATATCAGGGACAAGTCCAGGCTCAGCTCCAGTTCCAAAATGCATCCTTGGAGGGGAATAAACATGCTCTAATCAAAACAAAACACTTCCACATGGGAGTTTCCTTTTGGAACTTCCTGGCGGCTCCCAAGGCGGTGGTGATTATGGAAACACTCACTGAGCTTTTCTCCTCGGGGTTGTGGAGGTCCAATGACAGTGATAGTCTTCACTTCCTCTTTCTGGACGGGGTGACATCTGCTGTTATCAGAGGAGGCAACCTGAAACCGGCAGGTCAGCTCCTGTCATAGAAACCCTGTCTGCTGCCTGCCACTCCCTGCAAGGAGAGGAATTAACTGCCAACCCATCTTGGCCACAGGCTGCATTTTCTGTTTGGAGAAATGGTAGATTCTTGGCATAAGCTATAGACAGAAGTTTGAGATCATCCTAAGTGTCCCCTTCCTTGCCACACACCATTGGTGACCAAGCTCTGTGACTCTCCCTACTTAGCATCTCTGCTGGGTTTCTCTCTGTTACTGACCCAGATAAGACCTAGACGGCTCCCACAGTCTTCATGAGCATCACTGTCTTGCTTCGCTTCACTGTATCCTCCACATAGACCCCAGTGCCTGTGACCATGCCCTGACTC
Source organism: Eospalax fontanierii (assembly GCA_035773235.1). NCBI lineage: Eukaryota > Metazoa > Chordata > Mammalia > Rodentia > Spalacidae > Eospalax > Eospalax fontanierii. The sequence continues at coordinate 46,711,027 of CM069529.1, read as the reverse complement.
TACTCAATATTTTTCCACGAGTCTCCATTACCTTCCAGGTAAAGCCCTAACTCCTTAGCTCAGCAAGCAGGAGGTCCACTTGGCTCTACATCTCATTTTTCCTTCTCCACCCATGCCTGATGATCCAAGCTGGAAAGCCCTGTTTATACTGTGGTATAGGCCTTTCCTATAACCACATTCACAGTTTGTGTTCTAGCATTACTTTACAAAGAAGCATGGATGAAACAGCTTAAACAACAGAAATGTATTGTTTATAGTCGAAGGTCAAGATTTGAGGGACATGTTTCTCCTGAGGGCTTTAAAAGGGTAGGCTTATCCTGGGCCTCTGTCCTAGACTAGGTCCTGATGGTAGCTGGCAGTCTTTGACTCCTCATCTGTAGGGGCATGTCTTCTGAACACTGCTTGCATCTCCACGTGACATTTTTGTGTGTATGTTTATGTATATTCACTCTTTTATAAGGACAACAGTCCTATTTGATTAGGGCCTACTCTGATTACCTCGTTTTTCCTGGATTCTCTCTATAGCTTATCTTCAAATAAAGTCATATTCTGAAATCTTGGAGATAAAAACTTTAATATATAAATAAAGATATAAATTTATATATAATATATAATATATGTAGTTAGTTAGTCAGTCTATAGCACTCTCCACTGAAGACTTCTTGCATTGGTGAGATAGCTCAGTGGGTATAGGCGCCTGCTGCCAAGCCTGATGACCTGAGTTTAATCCTTGGGATCCACATGGTGGAAGGAGAGAACTCGACCCCTCAAACTGTCTTCTGACCTTCACATATGCACTGTGGCACATGTCTACCAACTCCCTAACCCCCTGAAATAAAATAAATAAAAATGAGTTTTTAAATGTAAGAACCTCTCCACTGTCCTCTTATAGCCCTGAGAAGGCCAGGCTGCCTTCTTTTGTGTGTTTTGGATCTATATAAAAGACCATAGAGAGCCTAGGCTTTTGCCATTAGCTTATGTCATGTTTATTTTATGTATTAGACTGTGAATTCCTTTAAAATATGGAGAAGACTTTATTTTTCTGTATCCCAGGACCCAGGACAGTGCCAAACACACCACAGGTGCTCACTGTCTGTCTGCTGAATCAGTGAAGCACTGAATGCAGGAGTCTTTTAGTAAAGAAGTGAGTTGCTCATGTTCTCCCACCCAGTTCTCTCTAGGGTCTCTGATTTGTCTCTGTGGTGGCTGCCTCATTTCTCTCCGACATCCCCAATTCAGACTGAAAAATCTGTGTGAATACAGAACTCACAGCTTTATTCCTCAGAGTCAGTGGAGATGCTCAGTATTTGCTTGCTGGATGAATGAAGGACTACATAAATGAATTTCATACACACCCACAGGCTTACACATAGAATCGGCTTATGTAATGATGGAGGCCAAGTTCTACCACCTGCTGTCTGCAAGCTGGGGAAGCAGGAAAGCTGGTGATATAATTCAGTCTAGGGCTGAAAACCTAAGACCTGGTGGAAAGAGGCATTGATGAAAGACCCAGAGTTCAAAGGCCCACGAGCCAAAAGCTCTGACATCTGGAGGCAAGAGATGCGTGTCCCACCTCAGAAAGACAGAACTTTTGCTGTTCCTCTGTGTCCGTGGTCTGTTCAGGTCCTCTGTGGATCAGATGGTGACTACCCACACTGTGGAGGGCAGATCTTCTTTATTCCATCTGCTACTGCAAATGCTAGAGTTCTCTGGAAATGTGTTCCTACAGACAACCAGAAATGTTTCACCATTCATCTGGGCCTCCCCTACCCCAATTAAGCTATTATAAGGCACATTAGGCAATGTAATGTCATTGATAGAGAAAATGTCTGTAAACAGAGGTTGTATTAAAAATAGTTAATAATTGCTGGGCATAGTGGTGCACACCTTTAATACTAGCACTTGGGAGGCAGAAGCAGGCAGAGCTCTGTGAGACCAAGGCCAGCCTGGTCTACATAGTGAGCTCCAGGCCAGCTGGGGCTACAGGGGGACCTGTCTCCAACAAAACAAAACAAATAAATGAAAGAACACCAAAAATGTTAATAACAAAACACATACCAAACAGCTTCGAGCAATTAGTGAAGACTTTGGCAATTCTGATAGTCAGATATAAAATAGAATAGACAATGTGTCAGGTACTACTTCCAATGACCCTTAAGCTGATGTGGGATTTATAATGTTATACTTTGAGTGTGAAACACCCTCCACAAGCTCATGTGCTGGAGCACTTGGATCCAGTTTAAGAAGGCCATGAAACCTTTAGAAAGTGGAGCCTTGATGGAGGAGGAAGTGGGTAATTGTGGGAGGCCTTGAGGATGGATAGCCTGGCTCCATTTCCTGTGTTCTCTCTACTTTGTAACACAGTGTGACCATCCACCTGAGGCTCCGGCTGCCATGCCTTCCCTGCCATGATGTGCTGCATCTATGTTCTAAGCTGTGAGACAAAATGAAACCCTTTCTTGTCAGATATTTGCTCACAAAATTGAAAAAGTAACTAGTACACGTGGTAAAAGGAAAATTGTAGAAGTGGGCCCAATATGTCACATGAGCCCATTAAAAGTGAACTGTTCCCTATGGCTGGTAATAGAATCAAGGGTGTGCAGAGCATGAGAGGAACTTAACCCAGCTTTGTTGCCTTGAAGAAGTAGAAACTTTTTCGTAACTGAACTTCTTAATTGAATTTTTATGATTTTCATATAATAAGTTTGATGGTATTTAGATCCTGTCCTCTGTCCATTCCTCTCCCCATGCACTTCTTCCCACAGTTTAATATACTCCTTCCATCATGACTATGCTGGAATTTTGTCTGGTCTGAGCTTGCATAGGACTTGTGCATGCTGTCACCACTGGTATTGAGTTCACATGAGTAGATGACCTGCTGTCTGGAAGACTGTTTCCTTGTGGTCATCTACTCCCTCTTGCTCTTCCAGTCTTTCTGCCTCTGCTTTTGCAATAATCCCAGAGCCTTGGGAGACAGAGGTTTGAAATAGGTATCCTAATCAGGGATAAACTCTCTGTGGCCTCTTGTTTTCTGCATATTGGTCAATTGTGGGTTTCTGTGCTAATCACCATTTGCTGCATAAAGAAACCTCTGGTGAAGAGTTGAGAGATGTATTCGTCCTATGTGTAGAGGCTGCACTGAAGATGTGTCATTTAGGGTTAAGTGTCTCAGAGACACTTACTCTCTACATTTGACCAGTTCTGGAACTCTGAAATATTCTTCATCTGTTGCAAAAAGAAGCTTCTTTGATGAAAGGTAAAAGTTACACTGTTTGTAAATATGAGAATGCATATTTATAATAAAGTAAGAAATTACATTGTTTTAGGGATGTGACAGAAGTAGGTTTTTCTCAAAGAGAAGCTTTTAGAAGAGAAGCCAGCAAGGAAACAGAGACACTGATTTTATAGCTGCAAGAAACAGAATAGAATTCAGTCATCAACCCAAGCTAGCCTTGAAAACACTTCCCTCAGCCTCTAAAGAAGCCCAACTGCCTGACACCTTGTCTTTAGCCTGCGGACTATGGACAGACAACCTACTTGAGTCCTCTTGAACTTGGACCTGACAGAACCATAAGATCATAAATGGGTATTATATCATTTTAAGTCACCAAATATTTGGAAAATACTTTTACAGCAATAAAAAGTACAAAGGATGAGAAGTGTTAAAAATTAATTTGAAAACAAGAAGAAATGCCGACCTGTTAACAGTGGCTCCCTTTGCTGGTTTGTTCTTTAATGTACTTTGTTAGGTGCTTTATAATATGTATTCTCTGATCTTATGATGAGCAAACAGTGTATTATCTCAGGCTTCTTTCTTTTTATCAGCTAGATTCCTTCAAGACAGAGGCTGCCAGATCTTTCCATGTTTGTAAATAGATATTTTAATATACAAATTCAGCTTTCTAAGCCCACATGGATTTCCATTTCTAAACGTGATCTTTAATTCTAACAATACTGCTAAAATTTGAGCAGTATTAGGTCTAAGTCTTAGGTGTGGAAGCAGAGATTCTATGCAGCTGGGTAACCTGATCAGAGATTTCACACTAGTCCATGTGGCCAATCATACCCACACTGGTTTGGTGACTGCTTAACCCCCAGACTCTAATTACTCATCATGCAATCTCCCTTTCCAGATTCCTGAAGGATGATTCCACTGAAGTAGAGTGGGAGTCCATCTGAGAGACCCTCCTGGAAATAAATGGATGTCTGGGAATCCAATCCGTCCGGGTGAGGGCTCATTTCTGCTCCCTGGTTCACTTGGTAGAGGAGAAAGGTCAACAAATGCTGCTCTTTAACTTTCTATTCTGCTTAGTGGCATTACTGATGCTACTCTATCCAACATGGATGCAGGAGCCGGGCAGCCTGGGGCAAATGAGCTATGTCTTCCACATGCCTACCTTTCCCTGGTATCACTGCAGCCACAGAGCGAGTAGCCAGCTGTGTGAGCAGGGCTGGATGGCCCTGAGAGACCCTGCACACACTCAGAGAGGGCGAGTACCACTGCTTGACTCACCATAACTCTATGCCTGTGTTTATAACAGATTTTAAACAATTCTCATGCTGTCGACAACCCCCTGCAAAAAGGCAGCTGCACAACCCCTCCTTCCTGAGCTGACGTCCCTGTTTAGAGAGGGACATCCGGGCTTTTCCATTTTCCTCTCTCCTTTAAAGTGCAATTTGAAAACACCGTAGAGCTCTCCCAGCCCAGGGCCAAAGCCGGCCTTTTATCATGAGAGACCTAGCAAGAAGCATTTGGAGAGTCTACTTCCTGTCCAGAGAGGAAGTAGCTAGGTCTTGACCTCGGACATACTCTCATTTCCAATAATTTTCCAGCGTGGAATGCAGTGATTCAGTTTCCATTTATAAAGTGAAATCAGTGCCTGTTGACTGCTCTGCGTGGGGGAGGGTAGGAAGGAGGAAATGAGAGCCTCTAGCAAACAATTCTCCCCTGTTTAGCTTGGAGCTGGCTCTGTTGGGGAAGGATTTCCTTATGTTCAAGGTGTTAGCAGCTTCTCTCAGGAAAGGCCCTGCTTCATTCTCTTCTGCAGTCCAAAAATAAAAGAGTGCTGCAGAAGCCACACGACTCTGCAGAGGCTCGGCTATAATAGACTCCACTGTTTCTACAGCACTTCATGCTTTTCGAAGAGCTGTCACACGTATTATCTCAGCAGATCCTCAAATCACCTCTGGGAGGGAAGCGGGCAGGGCATCGTTGTCCTCATTTAACTTTTGGTGAAGCAAATGTGTTAATTTTGAAAAGGCCTATGAAAGTGCTCCCTCCTCCTCCTCCTCCCCCCCCCCCCCGCCCCCACCTGGATTCTGATCTTTGTTGGGCCACCATCTCTCCGTGTGACTTTCTGGACTGTGATTTACCACAGGACACCGAGACAGAGCCCTTAATGCATAGAGGACACCTGTGTGGAGATAGGACAAGTGGTTTGGGAACAATTTTGTAACCTAAATTCTAGGTTCTAGAGGAACATCTTTATGGAACCCCAGAGGCATCCTTAAACAGCTGGGGAACAGCCATGGGGAACCTCTTGTTCCCAAGGCTCAGTGATCGAGAGGCTCATAGCTAAATATGCCCTTCAGTGCGCAGGGGCAGGCTAATCGGAAGCACAGCCTTGAAACCAAGCTTGAGGAGATGGTCCTTCCTTGCATTCAAGGACATATGCCATGATGGGTGAGGATGACAGCAGATGAAAGTGCTCTGGGGAGCAGGGGGTGCTGGGTGTACTAAGCAAGTGGCTCAGATGTTCAGATGTCAGAAGAGCCAGCCCATCAAGGAGGGCTTGAACCCTCTTACAGGGATGGATTTGAAAGAGCCTGAGAAAGGATTTTAGAAGGGTAGTTCTCTAGGCCCCACTGAGGTTTGTGGTTTGAAGGAATTTTCCGGAGGCGCTGCTGTAAATCAGTGATGGAGTGAAGGTTGTCAGAACTTTTGTCAGTCTCCTGATTCTATGTGCTCTTCTCCCTCGCCCTGCCAAAGTGAGAGTGCTGGATTTCTCTGATGTACGGAAGACTGGCTGAAAGTCCCTCTGGAGCTTTTCATATGCCCCTAACACTATCACCCAAAGGCCCAGCCCCGCAGGAGTTCAGGTGATCCCTGTAGGCAGTGACTTGCGGAGGTGCCACAGAGAGAACTGGACCTGAGCCATCTTGACTGGTGAGGACAATGCTATGGGAGGACTCTAGGACCGAAAGGCATTATTGTCTGATGTAACTTCAGTATGAAACCCAGATATTCTCAGCAGCTCAGTAAAGGACATGGAAGTGGCATTTGTAGTGGAATGGAGGGGTGTATCATAGGGAATACTACAGAGCTTGCACTTTCTTCTACAGACACAGTGGTGATTTAGGGTCCTTACTTCTGGAAGCCTGTAGTAGACTCATAGAAAAGGAAGAGTGTCAAGGCAGAAAGCCCAGCACAGATGTGGTTCTAATACTGGGGAGTGTCCTAGTTACTTTTTCTGTTGCTGTGATAAACACCATGACCAAAAGCAACTTGTGGATAGGGGGAGGTTTATTTCATCTTACAGGTTACAGTCTGTCATCAAAGAAAGTCAAGGCAGAAACTCGAGACAGGAGTCTGAAGCAGAAACCATGAAGGAATGCTGCTTACTGGCTTGCTTCCTGAGGCCTTCTCAGCTAGCTGTCCCAGACCCACCAGCCTAGGGATGGCACTGCCCACAGTGGGCCGGGTTCTCCGACATCAATTAGCAATTAAGAAAATGTTTCACAGACATGCCGAGAGGCCAATCTGATGGGGAAAATTTCTCAGTTGAGGTTCCCTCTTCCCAGGTGTGTCAAGGTGACAACCACAATTTGTTATCAAAGTGGGTGATAGGTGGTACATCTCTGGAAAGGAAGGGACACATTCATAATTCTGAGTATACAGAAGTAACAGGTACCTTAGCATCTACTTATGCTTTGCCTCCCCCATTGCATTATATGATGCCCTGGAGCTTGTCCAATTCCTCTCTCAATCTCTACCATCTATCAGAGACTAAGGAGGAGCTTGGGACATCTTGTAGGTGTTTGGTCTTGAAGAAAGCTAGAACCATTCTCCAAAGACAGGAAAGAGGAGGTTTAAGCTGGGAAGAGGCATTCACTTTGAATATCTATAGCCAGTGTTCAACTTCATGCATGCACGCTTCCTCCAGCATTTCTAGAAGAGGTAGTCACTATGGCATACATGAGAATTCATCTACAATGTGGACACAGCTCGTGCTAAGTGTCTACCATATGTACTCAAATTCACCCACCCATTGACCAGACCTATGATCACTTTACTGAATGAACTTCCCACACTGAAGCCATCCTTAGTTCATCTTTCTATGACTATCCCAATGTGTAATGTACACACCACACTGAGTGAATTAAAATATGTTGTGTAGCATGATTTACGTGATCAGGTTGTACAGATCAATGAACCTTGAAGAATATTGAAAGGGTGTGAAGTTGAGTTACCAAAAATCCTTTCCCTGTCCTCTTTGCCTGGTAGGAACTGGGACAGGCAGCTGGTCTGAAGGACTAAGGCAGTCTCCTGCCTGTGCAGAATGCAGAAGACATCTGTTGCATAGAAAAGCAGTTTTTCTCTCTGTCTGCTATGAGGGATGGGCTTCCAAATATGACTGACAGCCAACCTTCCAATGACTTAAGGGGGGAGGTTTAACAGAAACACAGGGAAGGCTGGGAAGGAGAGAGGTGGGCGTGGTGCCAGGTCTCCATCTTGGGCACACTTTTCCAGAGTTCCAGGGGGACCTGTGATCAAAATGTAGGCTCCGCCACAGGAAATCTCCCTCTCCCTCTCTCTGGGGACGAACTCCTTGTAAGTAACATGGAATAAACTAATCTCTCTACAGAACATTTTCTATCCATTCAGTCGGTTCAAACCTGGGGGTGGGGGGGGGTGAATGCCCGGCCTCACCGTGAGAGAATTCATGACACAACATCTCACCATCACTGCTTTACCACATTCCTAGCTTAGGATTTACCTATAATTAATTACAAAACTGATCATTTTTCTAATTATTTTTGTCTTTAAATCATAAATACAGAGGGCTATGGAGATAGCTTAGTCAGTAAAGTGCTTGCCACACAAGCAACAGGAATTTAGTTTAATCCCCAGAGTCCATGAAAAAAGGGAGTGGTGGGGCATGCTTAGAATTTCAGAACTGGGGAGGCAGAGACAGGAAGACTCTTGATGGATAACGGCCAGTCAGCCTAACCTAATGGTTACGTCCCAGGTCCCAGCGAGAGACCCTGCCTCAAAAAACAAGGTGGCTAGGTCCTGAGGAACAGTATTCAGAGTTGATTTCTGGCCTGCACAGATGTACACAAGCACATTACATACACACACGTGTGTGTATACCTGCACAGTTTCCCCACGTACGCACACAGTAAATACAACAGAAAGTTTCCTAATTCATTAGAGAGGACCAGAAACACTTTCTGAAGTCACAAAAAGTTTGAATGACAGATGTACTCCATTTTATTCCTAAAAACCTGGAAAGTAAATATCTCTACTTCTGTGTGACCGTTTGTGCAACTGGATGCCTTTTGCAGAAAGTTCCCTCAAGGATACATCATTGAAGCTCTGAAGTGTGAGTCATCCATGCCTGTGCGTGGGCTTCAGTGTGTTCACCAGATCTCTAAATATATATGTGTATTTCTGGAATGACACCTCTGGCTCATAGAATATATCCATTTTCAACATTATTAGATGTTGGCACCTTGTTCTCCGACGTGGTTGTATGCATTTGCAACACTGTAACTGAGTTCTCCTTGTTCCAAATCTTCACCGACACTTGATATTGTCAGGGTTTTAAATTCCTGACAGATGCATAGATGTGAAATGTGACACTCTCTTGTTTTTGTTTAAGAAGTACCACTTGAGGGGCTGAGAGGATAACTCAGTGGGTAAAAGCACTTGCTGCACAAGTCTGAAGTCCTGAGTTCAAATCCCTAGAACCCATGTAAAGTTCAACAGGTAGCATATATCTGTAATATGTCTGTAATCCCCATGTTCCTATGATGAGATGGGAAGCAGAGATAGAAGAATCCCTGGAAGCTCAAGGGACAGCTAGGCTGGCATCCACACAGACAAACAATAAGGAGACCCTGTCTCAAACAAGGTTAAAGGTGAGGACCACTATCTAAGGTTGTCCTCTGATCCCAACAAGTGCACCATAGCATGTATGCCACACACTCATATATATATATATATATACATATATATATATGTATATATATATATATATATCATAAACATCACACACACACAACACACACATGCATAACACACACACACACACACACACACGCACACACACCATTTGATTAAGTCCCTCTTCTGTGTATGGTGCATATTTGCCACATCAAGGTGCTGTTCCATAGACATGTATAATTGAGGATTAATTAGTAACTTTTCAATTAGGTGTAATGGCACACATCCATACAAGTACTCAGGAGGCAGAGGCAGGAGGAAATGAGTTCAATTCCAGCCTGAGCTATGCAGCAAGATCCTACCTAGTTAATTAATTAAAAATTAATAAAAACCACTTGCTTTACTGAGTGATTGCTTATGATAGAATCTTTCATGTTATATTTTCACAAATTAATAATACAATAACCTAAAAAATGAAAATGTATTTATTTATTTGTGAGACAAGGCCTCAATATATAGCCCTGGAACTCACTATGTAGACCAGCTGGCCTCAAACTCAGAGAGATTTATCTGCCTCTGCCTCCCGAGTGCTGGGATTAAAGGTGTCTTCTGCCCCAAATTTACTGTTTCTACTGAACAGTTGTCTTCCTTACTTGTTCATTTGGTTAAGAAAATATTGTGTGACTGAAGCAGCTTCCTTAGAGGGCAGAGTCTGATGACCATTTGATGATCACCTGTATCAGTCACCCCTTCCTGGTTACAACCTTGCTTCCCATGAGAAATACCTTTCCCAGAATGGGTGGTCTTGCTGGAGATGCAGGTCGAAGCCCATAGACATATATGAGCTGGTTCTTTCCCTCATTGCTCCAGTACAGCAGGAGCCAGACCCTGTCTCCCAGAACTTCAAACCTGAGTGACTCTTGAGTAAGTGGGTTCAGGTGGAGTGGAGTGAGTTTCAGATCCTGGTGGGCAATGTGGGGTGGACCAGCCCTGATCAGGCTGCCTCACTGGGCACCTCTGTCTTGCCTCCTAGTCTGAGCCTGGGAACTCCCCTGACTCATCCCCAGCCACCTGTCCTTTATGTGACCCTCTTGACAATCTCTGACCAAGTCCCTTTGATTTCAGTTGGTTTCCTTGGCTCACAGTAGGAGTGCTCTCACTAACATAGAAGGACGCATGTGGTTCTACCACTGGGGAGGGGATCTTCAATTGCGTGGTAGGTGGGCAAACCGAGGTCTCACCCAGGAGGAGCAGAAGCATGACCTCCGCTCTCTTTTTTCTCCTGCTCCACCACTAAATTTTTTTTAATTGCCAAGGTTCCCCGGAGGCGTCTAAGACAGGTGCTTTGACCTCTGTTTCCCTGGTCCCGGGCCCTGATTCTTGCTCTAAACTAAGATTCTGGGGTTTCTGTTCAGCCCTCTGCCACAATTGGCCTCACCATTCCTGGATGCCCATCCTGCCTGAACAAAGCCAGGACCCTCCTGCCAGGGTGCCTTGTTGCCACCCGAGGCTGTGGGAGCTGATGACCATTTCCTCCCAGCCTGAGTGTGTTTATCTCGTCTTCCTCCGCCCCGCACTCCTCCCCGCCCGTTGGCTTCCCAGGCGTTTTTCAGGGCCCGTGTATGTTTTTCTTGTGTGGGATTTGAAATGATTTCTTTAAACAAGGTCTAAACTGGGATTGATTTCCTCTCTTTATTTAGAGTGGTTTGTTTGGTAATATGGTTCTTTTAACAATCCAAATTGTGGGAACTGAGGAGAAAAAAAAGAGAGAGACTTTTCTGACTTTGTATAAATACAAATTACTTTATCTGTCTTTGAAGATTTCCATGGCTTTTCCTTGAAAAGGCTGGAGCCAAATTCTTTGGGGGTCTTTTCTCGTCAGAGCCATTATGAAGGGCAGGATGGTCGTGCTGAGAGTTGCACGCCAGGCTGGGGATGAAAAATGAGCCTAGCCTTTTGCAGCTCCTTCTACTTTTCTTTTAAAGTGTGGCCATTTCCATCATCGGATCTTCACAACATAAAACTTCCTTTAATTTGATCTTCACAACAACTGCCAGCGGTAAAGAGGAAGACAAAACCACACCAGGCAACAGAGGAGGCTTTGACTTACCAGTCAGGTGGGGACCTTGCCTGGGATTCACTGTGTAGCTTAGTCACTTGGAAGTATGCTTAATAAATATTTCTGCATGCCTACTGTGTGCTCTAACCTGGAAGCAACCATGGCATGAATTATTAAACTGTTTTCATGTACTAGTTGAACTATCCTGCCTCTGATACCTTGCAGGTTGCAATTCGCCTGCTTACACTATGGGCTGCCCGTGATGGAGAGCTTGTCATCTAAGATGATTGTAGGCCATTCCAGTGTGAGTGGCTCACACTGCTGGAATCCTTCCTTAGAGAGAGATGAAACCATCTCCTGTCTGTGCCACCATGCTGCCTGGCATGTTCTTACCTCTCTATGGCATAGACAGCCATGTCACCACCCCAGCCTATCTTCTCTGGTGGGAGTAATCTCTGCTCTGTGTAAGAGCTGGGACTGAGACTTACCCTTCAGGTCTTCTATCACAGGGATGACCTGACGAGCCTATCCTGGGGCAGGACACTCTCATCTTTTATTCTGTGTCTAACAACTTAATCAATGTGGCATTAAGTTAGCTTACTTTAAGTCACTTAGTTCCTGCTGACCTATATGGGGCCCAAGCTGTCAAAAAGCCTCCATTCTTCTTCTAACACCTTCTCCCTGTCCCTCATGTCAGATGGAGGAGCTGGAGTTCATGTGCAGAGCTGTCCTTGTTGAAGCCTTCTACCCAGCCTTTGCAAGGTCTGTGGATCCTGACTCCAGGATCCGTAAATTTTGCATTTTTACCCTCATACTGGACTGTCCTATCACTTCTTTTCTAAGTACCAACATTCTTCCAGAGACTGAGCTCCAGAGAGGCTCCTGCTGACTTTCTTTGGTTCATCAGCAGATGATCACCATGGTCATGCTATTTCCCAGTGTGTCTGTAAGGAGAACATGACCTGCTTTGTCAGATGTGTAGCTTCAGTACATGTGCATTCTACTGACTCTTCCAGATATCCCAGGCCAGGGAGCCCACGAAGATAGAAATGAAATTAAAAATAATATTATGTGACAGTTCCCAGGGTACAGCACTGTCCTGGCTTCATTTCCAGGTGCTTGCCAACCATGTATTTACTCATGTTCCAAATAGGGTGAGGCTGGCACTTTCTGGACCATGGTTATGTGGGATTAAGGAATAGGAAGGTCATAGAAAGAGGGAGAAAAGTGGATCGTAGCCAGAAACTGGAGCAGACCAAAGACACAAGGTCACTGCTTATCGATGCTGTGTCCATACCCTCTCTGTGTCTCTCTTCTCCTCTTCCTCTCCCTCTCTGTATTTCTTTTTTTAAACATGTATATGTGTGTATATATGTGCAGGTACATATATGTGTGAGTGCACATGCAAATGGAGGCCAGAGGACATGTTGTCAATCCTCAGACAGTGCCCACCTTGAGTTCCTTTGTTTAGGCAAGGTTTCTCACTGACCTGGAACTCACCAAGTAGGTTAGGCTGTCTGGCCCACGAACCCCGGGGATCCATCTCTCGCTGCCTCCAGCGCTGAGATTGCAAGTGCATACTGATGGGCCCAACTTTTTTTTTACATGGGTTTTGGGGAATCAAATTAATATTCTGTTGCTTTCAGGGTAAGCACCTTACTGACTGAGTCATCTTCCTAGCCCTCCCTCTTTTTTTCTTATATAAAGTTTCTAGTTTTATTTTATTTTACATGTATGAGTGCATTGCCCCTATGTAAGTACACCCTGGAACTGGAGCTATGAATGGTTGTTAGCTGCCATGTGGGTTCTGGGAATCAAACCCAGATCCTCTACAAGAACAGCTAGTGCTCTTAATCGTGGAGTCATCCCTCCAGTCCTTGTAAAAGGTTTCTAAATAACAGTTGTGTGTGGCTGGACAAGTTGTGAAGGAGACAGTCTCAGTCTCCAGTTTTCATGTTCTATAGTGTTAATCCCTTGTAGATATAATTTGACCTTTCACACTAGCTCTTAGTAATTATGCCGGGACATGCAGGGCAACTCAAACCTTCTGGGATGTATCTAGCATCCCTTGTGGGCACTCAAGGTTATTCTGGAGCAGTCAAGGAGCCTGTCTGATTTTGACCCAGGGGTGAAGTACAAAGGTGGAGAGTAGAGGCTGAAAGTTTGGCTAAGGAAGCAAATAATTTGAGGTTACTAAAGCCTCAGCCCCATCATGTCTGGAACTCATTCCTCTCACTGGAGAATTGTGTCTTGAGGGCTAAGTCGTTTCCATTGGCTCTGGTATTTCTATCTTCAGCTCCTTGAGACTATTTTTGGACCAGCTTTTGCTATCAAGAGAGCTCTCCCTGCAGAAGGCGCCTCCTTTTGAGCTTGGTCACCTGTTTATTTTTGGATTGAAAACTAGAAAGTTAGAATTCCCTAGAGTCACAAACTTAGATCCTTCTTTTCGATAATATCTTGTGGAGTTTATGAAGGGAAGGTTTAAGAAATGCCCCCTGGGGGAAGAACTCGACAGCTCGTTTCATCCCACCCTCTCATGTTACTGACAGGCAACCCTGGGCTGAAAGAAGAGAGAGCAGTTTAGAGAAGGTCACCCATGTTTTCATTCCTGTGCGTTCAGTCTCAAGAACATTCTGTGTGTGGCATTTTGTAGGAAGTGAATCAACCCAAGAAAATCACATGATGTTTTACTATACACAGCCTCAAGTTACAATTCTAAGAAGTTGTGTGAAGACCTTCGAAGCAGCTGTTAGAAATTTCATCCCCATTGTCAGATGCAGAACTGAATTAAAGACCATTTGTGTGAGGACAAGAAGAGTCAACACCTTTTGACCAACAGCAAAGCCAGAGAAGGTTCTTGAGGCGTCCCAGAGATCAGCAGTGTGTCCTTGGGTCATCCTCTGCAATGATGTCCCAACTGTAGCTGACGGTATAGCTCAGGGGTAGAGTGCCTGCACAGCAAGACCTAGGCTGGGGGTTCCACTTCTAGCACCTTCCCCCTTCTGGCTTAATTATATTCCATAGTGCATGTGCCTGTCTATCTAGTATAATCACTCAGAAAGGTGATTATACTACCACTGTAACATAGGGTTTCTAAGCCTTTCTCCTGTTGTTGTGGGTGCTATCCAGTGCACTGTAGCACATTTGACAGCACCACTGATTTCTATATACTACATGATATTACTTATATATACTTTTGATAGTTACTTTTAATTATCAACTTGTTACAGCCTAGAGTCACCTGTAAAGAGAGTCTCAATGAGGGATTTTTCAAGTTCAAGTTGGCCTGTGGGTATGTCTATGGGGAATCGTCTTGATGACCCATTACCTTATATGGGAAGATCCAGCCTGCTGTTGGGGGCACCATTCCCTAGGCTGAGGGTCTTGAACTGTGTAAGTGTGAAGAGGGGTCCAAGCACACACAGCATGCATGTTTATTTCTCTCTTCTCTTGACTATATTTGAAGTTCCTGCTGCCTTAACTTCCCTGCTGTGATAGACCACGACCTGGAACTGTGAGCTGAAATAAATCCTTGCATCCCTAAGTTGCTTTTTGTTGGGGTATTTTATCAGAGCAGTAGGAAGCAAAACTAGAACAATACTTCAAGTCATAATGCTGAAAAGCAATCCTCACACAATTACCTGGACCTGTAATTCACCATCTCCCACATACTTACCTCCAGTAGAAAAATCTCTGCCTTAGAATTATCCAACGTACCTGAGACAGTGCCTGCTGCCATCATGCAGTGAAAGAAAGTGAAATTTGAATTAGACTCAGGTGAGTTTAGATACAGACTTCCAGTTATTACCATGTTGCCTTGGGCAAGACCCTTCATCAAGTCTAGTTGGGTGTTTTTTGTTTTGTTTTGTTTTTGTTTCATCCATAGGACGGGCACAGTATCCATTCTTCCTGTCGGAAGGCATCAAAGGAAATGGTGTAAGGCCATGTCTGGTTGGGAGAAGATGTTCACTTCTGTTCCTTCCTTTTGCTCAGCTTCGTCACATGCAGGCATTAAATCTCACACACTCACTGGCACTGCACAGGAACAGGATGCCCGGCCACCTAAGTCTGGAGAGTTTTGAAGCAGAACGCATCCAAAACATTTGAAATCTTGACTTTTTATTCTAGTTTTGAACTATTACTGCCATTTTCCAAAAGCACGTGTTCTTTCCCCTAGTGTTCACTTGGTAACTCCCCCAGTTATGTACATAATCACTTTCCAGTATGATTCTTCCACCTTTTAACAGATCATTCTTCCATCTGAGTTATGTTTAATCCTCATACACGCCAGGTCATGCCTTGCCCAGTTTTGAGGGAAAATGAATCCCACAGAGGGGAAGTGAGTTCATTAAGGCTATATCACAAGTGACTGGCTTTCTTGGCACAGAGCCCAGTTAGCTAGCTCCTGAGACACTCTCTAGCTCCTGGTGCTGTAGGCAAAGGCTGTGGTGGCATGTGTGAGGTAACTATGATGGTGGTTGAGAATGACAGAGAAGAGGATGTAGATTAGCTTGCTAAAGCTGCCATGACCAAAAAGCACAGAATGGCATGGTTTGAAAAGCATGAAATTGAAATTCTGGAGACTGGAAGTCCAAGATGGAGCTATGCGTAGAGTGGCTTCCCTTGAATCCTCTTTCCTTGGTTTGTATAGGGTGTCTTCTTGTGTCTTGAAGAGTCTGCTCTGAACATGTCTAGATCCAACTGTCCACTGCTTATAAGCACACCTGTCATATTGGATTAGAAGTCTTGTAATTTGGTCATCATTTTAAAGATGCGGTCTCCAATACAGTCACATTGTGAGGCATGGTGGCTGTGCTGAGGGCTTCATTAAGTCAGTCCCTAGTGAGAAGGGGAGAGATCCGGGAAAACTATGGAGCAGCATGTGGCTAAGGAAGAAGAACGCTGAGCAGAAAAGGTAGTGGATTAGTTACTTTTCTGTTGCTGTGATAGAAACACTGACCAAAGGAACTTATAAAAGGAAGAGTTGATTTAGCTTACAGTTCCAAGGAGACAGGAATCTATCATGACGGGGAGGAATGATGGCAGAGGAGGCTGGAGTATAGCCGAAGCTAAAGCGCTCACATCTTCAAGCAGGCGCCGGATGCAGAGAGTAACTGGAGATCTGTGGAGGCTTAAGAACTCTCTAAGCCCACCCACAGCAACATGCTTCCTGCAGCATGGCCACACCTTCTAAGACCTTTCAAAATGGTGCCACCAACTGGAGGACAAAATGTCCAAATACTTGGAGCCTATGGGGACATTCTCATTCAAACCACCAGAGGTAGCACACCTCCTTATTCACAGAGGGTATGTTCCATTACCCCCAGGGGATGCCCCAAACTGCAAATAGCGCCAAGCCCTATGTATCCCACATAAACATGCCTACCCCAAAGTTTAATTAGTAAATTAGACATGGTAAGAGATGAGCAATAACTGATAATAAAATAGAGCACCTATAAAAATACACCACACTAACATTAAACAATGGTTTGCTTCTGGAATTGTCCCGTCAATATCTTTGGATCCTCATGGAGCATGGTTAATCCAAATTCCAGAAAAATGGGGGCTACAGCATAGGGCCCACAGATGACCCTGGTGGAGGTAGTGCTGAGTTGATGTCTCCTTAGGTGAGCGTTCTTCTCAGTGGTCTGCCATCTGCCCAGCTGCTCACCCAGCAGTTTGCTTCTCTTCCTTGGTCTTTGCCTTCTCTACCCTCCTCCCTCTCTTTTCCCCTCCCTCTCCCTATTTCTCCGGTTCCATCTCTCCTCCCCTTTCCCTTCCCCCTCCCGTACTCCCTCTGTCCGTCTCCACCATTCCTCGAACGCTCTCAGTCTTTCTCTATGAGAAAGCAGAAATCTCGGGAGAGTGAGAGTGGGAAGCGCAGAGTGTTTGTGTGCCATCATCTCAGCGGAACAGATTTTCCTCCAGATCCAATGTAGATAAATGCTGCTTTGCCCGCAACAGGCACACAAACGGGAACCACCATCGCATCTTGCCCCATCTACATCGGCCTCATCCCCTTTTCTCTGTGAGGTCTCCATCTCTGGGCCTTATATCACACATTGTGAGGACAAAGACAGCATGGCCATCTCCATCTGCCATCCGATGAAACAGAAAGAAGGTTACTTCCGTGAGCTTCTCCCCCTCCATCTACCCCTGAGACTTAGGTGTTACCTTGACACAAACCCTGGCGCAGACACAGGGACTCTGAGGCCCACAAAGAAGGCACAACTGGCACACAGCTCAGAGGTCACAGAGCTGCATCTAATGGGTCATGTATCCCTTGCTAACGGCCCTCACTGAGCCTCCTCTCGCCTTAAGACGACCACCATACACGGTTCATTCTTTCTGTTCCCCTGCCTTAACCCATGACTCTAAAGCTGGGCAAGAGGCCACCCACAGAGACGATGAAGGCTTCTGGGACTCCAGGGTGCATCAGGCATTTAGAACTAGAGCTGGATGTCCAGCTTTCTGGGTGAGAGTCCCAGAACAAAAGGAAGCCCTGAGTCTAAACCTGTTTCTCAGAGGAGGAGAAGCATATCCAGAAGATGCTGGAAGAAACATTCCAGGAAAGGAGGCTCAGACTGGTGAGCCCAGACTGCTAGAGGGGAGCCAGGAGTAGGGGGCCTAGACTTTGGAAACTCAGGGAGGTGGGAGAGGCAGTGGAGGGTAGCTGCTATGACAAAGCACTGTGAATCGGGTGTTTAAGACAGCAGGCAGCGTCTTGTGCTGCAGTAGAGCTAGACATCCCGGACTTATAGACACATCACTCCAGACTCTGTCCAGTTGTCCCACAGACTCCTTCCTCACTTTTTGTAAGGACACTGGTGCACAGTGGTTTTACGGTTCAACCTATTACTGCAGCCTGGCCTCCTTCTTAACTAACAGGACCTGCCATTACCACAACCCTGGTTCCAAATAAGGCTACCTTCTGTACTTCTGGACTAAACACAAGTCTCACACTACTTACCTCTGCCTAGAATCTGAGGGAAGTCACATACTTGTAGTTAATATTACTTCTAGAAACACTCTAAGATGGGACCACCATATGCCCTAATCCTTGAGTTGAGCAAGTGCAGTGGAGCAACTTTGGAGGACAGAATTTTTCAAAGAGGTGATGGACCCAGTGGGCAAGACAGGCCTGCAATGTCAAGTCCATCAGATCAGGAAGGGAAGGCTTAGAGGAGATGCCTGTCACCTACAGTCATACTCAAAGCCGGTGACAAAATGGGACCAGGCCCTAGGGGGCCTATAATCCTCCTGCTCTTGCTGACAAGCTTTTTGTTTCTGAAATCCCTGTGTCAGGTCCTAGACCTCATAGATCTGGGAGTCCTGGTGAGCTTAGCCTTCGGCCCTCATGTCTACAGTGAAAGACAGGAGGTGGTGCTGACTCCATCTGCAGATGACCCAGTATGACGGCTGGCTTTAACAGTCAACTTGACACAGCTGGAATCACCTGGGAAGAGTTCAATGAGGGATTGTCTACACTGGGGACTGTGGGAATATCTGTGTGGAGTTGATTAAGTTGATTGCTGTAGGACCCAGAGCACTGTGGGCAGAGAGGAGTGGAGAAATGTAGCTGAGCATAAGTAAGCAGGCAAGCGAGTATGTATGCGCGGATTTTCTCTGCTGTTGACTTTGGATGTGACCTAACTAGGTGCTTCAAGTTCTTGCCACTGAGACTTCCTTGCAAATGATGGACTGTAATGCGAAATTATAAGCTGGAATAAATTCCTTTCTCTCCTAAGTTTCTTTTTGTCAGAGTATTTTATCACAGCAACCGAAGTGGAATTAGGATACCTGGGCCAGCCCGAGTTGCTTTATTAAGGGTCAGGACAGGGATTCTGTAGCTCTGGGATGAAACAATTGTAATCAATATCTTAGAGAGTGGATCAAAAAGCAATGATTATTAAAGCTGACATCAAGTGAAGACTTTTTTGTGAAAGGCAAGCCAGAGTGGACTGATGAAACTTCAGTTGCTGGGTGTGAAGTCTTGTCTTGGAGTCTAAAAAGCCCAACTAAATAGTCTCCCATGGAGGTTCAGATGGAAGGTTTCTTGGCACCCAGGGACATGAGAGAAGGAACCTAGAAGTTCTAACAAAGTACAAGGTGGGTTTCATGAGCTATCTCTGGGAACTCAGTCAGTTGGCATACTGTCAGGTTGCACTGTCAGAGATTCAGCATCCAGAATAAGGGATTCTTACTCTGATCTGTGCTAGTCTGCCCACTCCTGGGACACTGTTTTCAGTGGTCCATAGGTGAAAGGACAAGTCAGACAGTCCTGAAAAGACAGGAACCAGAAGAAGCAGACAGGTGCAAGATCTCTCTTCTGGGAAAGCTTTGAAGGAGGTGAGGGACCCGGCACTAAGGAGAGATCAGGAAGAGATCTGACTGCAAGTCTGTCAGGGCAAGGAGGGGTTTGGTGTATGCACTGGCTGCCTCTTAAGGTTGCGAATTTTAGAGAGGCCAGAAACTTGTGACCCCAAAACAACCGTTAGCAATTGTTAGATTTTACTGAATGCTGTGCATTCTTTCCCTTGCTGACTCAATTTGCACGACTTAATAGGTAGACACCATTATCAGTCCCCTCCTCACTTGGCAGATGGGAAAAACTGACGCACTGATGGCTAATATCTTGCTCAAGATCTACGTTGATTCAGGCTCTGGTAGGGTGACTCTTGAGCTCCTGAATTTGGACAAGAAGACTCTAAGAAGCTCCCCTTCCTTAGTCCCTTGGGCTTTAGGGAGCTCCCTGCTGGGACTATTTGGGGAATAATTTACTTCCTTGTGGCCTTTAGGTCATAACAACTAGACAAGGCACTGCTGACTGCTTTTCTCCAGCTGTGCAGCCTGGGCACAGAGCCAGGCTGCTCTTCTAGCTTCAGCGGCAAGTGCTGGCTACTGTGGTTTGGCAGCAAGGCAGCAGTTGAAAGGTACCCCAAAGGCTGTCCTGTGGCAGGGCAACAGGCCCACAGAGTGCAGGCTCTGGGGCCTTTCTGAAATGGATACATTAGGAGAAGGAAAGAATATCAGGATGGCCACACAAGCAAAAGCTGCATACAGACACTGGAATCAACAGCGAGGTGCTAGCTGTCCTTTGCCAGCAAGCTTCCCCAGCATTATCCACTCAGCCAGTATTTGATGGACACTGCCTCAGGGTCTGAGCATGTGCCCTGGCCTAGGAGCAGCCCAACCTCCTGCTTCCCAGTCATCCAAAGGACCACCTTAACCCAGTGCTTCTCAAAGATGTTCCCTGTGCAGCAAGCCAGCAGCAACCGAGGAATGTGGCATCTGGGTCTCTTCACTATCTTGAGGGCTGAAGGGATGTTTCCCCCTATGGAAGCTCTACTTGAAGCCGCAGAAGGGATTCCACCCCGCAAGCATTCCTGCATGCCTCAGGGCTAGAGTCCAAGCTCTACAGCTGGTCAAACCTACGCCTTCAGGTCTTATCCCTGGATGATGCCTTTCCAGCCTGTCTCATCTTCCATCTTCATAGACCGTGTCAGCCTTTGCAACCTGCTATGATGGTCTCCTATCTGTGACAAGGTTCCCTAGTTCTACACCTGCCTGCCTTCTTGGGACTTTGTATATGGATCTTGGGTATCATGTCTCCTAAGCACTTTCATGTCACCTGAGCCCTTGTTATGCACTCTATGCTCTCTGGCTGCTTGCTTGTGTTTCCTGAAGATGGAGTGTTTCCTCTTGTTTTGGACTGAGAGCTAACCTCTTCTTCCTCTGCTTAGGCACAGGTGAAGGAATGGACAAGAAAAGTGGTGAGCACTGGGGGAGAGAGAGTTTTACATGAAAGCTAAAATTAGCCTCGGTGATGGTCTGGCATTTGAGGAAGTAGGTTATGGGTGTGGTCACTTCCAAAGTGGAGGTCTGGCAGAGGGTGGGGCATCCCCATGAGCTCCTATCTGACTCTAACTTCTAGGTGCTTATCTCTAGCTCTAGAGCTTTGCATTCTGATCCCCACAGTCCCTCAGGTCCTACCAACATCTGACTCTTCCAGCCCCACCCGTACATGACTGGTCTACTATCCTGCTTTTGATTTCCTTTTATCCCTGCCAGGAACAGCTTTCCTTTAATTTTCTTCTTTTTAAAATAAGTTAGTTTATTTTTTTATTTTGTCTATTGCTTGCATGTATCTAGGTGACCACATGTTGTGTAATGCCCACAGAGTTCAGAAGAGGGCACCAGATTCCCCTGGAGCTGGAGTTAATGGACAGTTGTTAACTGCCATGTAGGTGCTGGGAATTAAATCCAGATCCTCTGCAAGAGCAGCCAGTGTTCTTAACTGCGGAGTCATCTCTCCAACCCCTTACCTTTTCTCTTTATCAACCAAGTTTAGATGCCCCTTTATAACCTACAGCTTCCACAGTGCTTTCACGTTATTACTCTGAGAAACATGTTTGGGGGGCAGTCTCACCAATAGACTGTGACCCCCTGATATCCAGAATGGACTCATTTATTCTGCATCTCTGTATGCTTGCCATGTGGCAAGTTCTCTGTTGTGCAACAAATGGGTGGATGGACAGATGGGTAGAAAAATGGGTGGATGAATGAATAGATGAGTGGGTGGGTGAATTGACGGATGGATGGATAATTGGATGGATTCATCTCAGTTTTTCTAATAAGAGAACGAAAATGAGTCATAATTTCAGGTTTCATAATTTTCATAAACAACTCACTATTCTGAGTTCGCACCTCCTGGGACACCTACTAAGTACCTCTGTCTTTCTCTTTTGGGTGCAAGAAGGAAGAAAGATTTCCATGAACCCCCCTCAGCATGTCCCATAACTGGATTCCCTTCATATTACAGAGTCTCCTCCTCATGCTAAAAAGGAGACAGACTCTGTCTGCATTTAGGTACAATCTGTGTGATGTCATTCTACTTGGATTTTGATTTCCAGAAGCTGTCCCCATCGAGGTTTCATCGTGGAGACACAGGTATTATTGTCATCACCACTTTACAGACAGGGGACCATGATGAGAAGATAAACTCAGGGACACAGCTAGGTCCTGTGACATGAACAGACTCAACGTTCCTGTTGAGTCCAGTCCTTTGCTGGTGTGAGACCTTCAAAGACAAAAAAATCTTCCTTTATTTCCCAGCTAGCTGTGATCTCGATTTACATCTTTTCCTCCCTAGACTATCTTTAAAAAGTATGTAGGATTCAAAAGCCTATCACCACCTTTCCCTCATTCTTTCTGACCAAGCTCCATACAGCTGTCTGAACCTTACTTATGTGTACACACTTTGAGGATCTGAGGCTTTATTTGAATGGGGCTGAGGTGTCCAGTCAAGGCTCTTGGACCTGACTTCTGCACGTCCTCGGCCTTGGCATTTTAAGGGAGGTTATGCCAAGGGTGTGGCTCAGTGGCAGAGTGCCCACTCAGTGGAGGTTTTACCATCTCTCTTTTAGTAAGGAACACTGGGATGGGAGAAAGGTAGAGAGAATCTTGGCATCAAGAGCAGCAGGACACCAAAACCTATTCCTGTATCATTCCTAAACTTGCCCCACAATGTAACCTGCTTGATCAGAACCTTTACATGAGGAAGGTGAAAAATCTACATTAAAAAAGTAAAAGTACATTGCCCACATTAAAAAAAAACTTTTTGTGTGGGGGTGGGGTGGGTGGGTGTGGATGTTCACGCATGTGTGTGGTCTCAGGTATGCTGTGGAATGCATATGAAGGTTAGAGGACAACTTCAAGTGTCAGCTTTGCCGTTCACCCTCTTTGACACAGTATCTCTTGTTCACCACGGATTATGACAGACTAGCTGGCCCAGGAGCTTCTGCGGATCTTCCCGTATCTTCCACATAGCAATAGGGATGTTCGGAATACAGAAAATTTCCATGGCGTCCAGCATGGGTCTTCATGCTTACATGGCGAGTGCTTTATCCCCTGAGTCATCTCCCCAGCACCCCTCTCCTACTTTGACCAGCAGAGAAGACCCAGGGGAAAGAAAGTTTTGTAGACTCGGTTCATAACACCTTCTCCTTGAACTTGAGAAATTAAGTCATCCAGAGTACTGATTCATTAACACTGAACCATAGAGAGCCCAGTGTGTGCAGGGGAATGGCTCCAAGATGTTCATGAGCCCCACCTTTCATTTTAACGTTATCTGTTTATTATTTTACAAACACTTTCATCACACTTACTGCAAGCCCGACATTGTGTTCTATAAATATTTGCTCATTTAATCTTCATGGAAGCAGGCAGAGGTCCAGTGAGGTTAGATCACATGCCCAAGGTCAGGCAGTCAGAGTGGTAGAGTCGGGACTCCACGGGGCAGTCTGGCACCAGAGTGTTTGATGTAAACCACTAAGCTCTATGTATTTTTTTTTTTTTAAATCTCTTTTCACTTGGCCACAGAGCAAACCTCTTCACAATCATGGTAAAGTAAACAGCTCAACAAGCTTCATCTGAGTGATTTCAAATGCTTTGCCGGTAGGGTCCAAATGAGAGATCCTGTTCTCATACGTGGAGTCTGCCTTGCTTTTCTCCTTTGATGGAGATGACAATTCCAAATGCAGCGTGGAAGCTTTAAAGAACAGATTCTGATTCCCCATGTCTTACCCCGAATACTGAAATAAACCCAAGAGGTCTGCTGATTCCTGACAGATTTGAGTCTGTGCATTTCAAATATTTCAGACCATCTTGGGAACAAATGCACGATATTGTTTCTCTGTCTCTTGAATGGTTTATTTTTAAAGCAGGCATCTGTCTGGTTTCTTCCCCTTCCTTCTTCCATTCCTGAGAACACATAGGGAAATTATTTTAAGGCAACTGCTCAGATGTTGGATGGCAGCTTCTCCTCAGAGACAGCTCTGTGGGGTGTTGACAGGACCTTAGTCTCTTTCTTGTCTATGTCCCTGGAGAGGCTCTTGCCTGCTGGGGTCCCTGCATGTGGATGGAAAGGAAGACTTGAACACTTGTGTGTCTGTGTGTTTGTGTGTCTGTGTCCCCTTCCCCAAGGAGTCATCTAGTCACCTGTGATTATTGCTCTCTACTCAAGGAGCCCCTCTCTGGCTGAGAGAGTCCTCTGTCTCAGTGTCATGACAGTGTTGAGCAGTTGCTATGTACCAGATCCCAGGCTAGACATGACTAAAAACCACTACAAAGTGGGGGCTGTCATCCCTCTGATTTTTCAAAATCAGAGACCAAGGCCTGGGAGAGCGGTTTCAGTATGCTCCAAATCCAAGGCCACACAGCTCATGGGAGTGAAGAGAAAGAAGGCTGGAGGTGGTGTTGGACTCCTCGGTTGAGTCTGCCTTGCTCCCAGTACATGTCATTCTCTTTCATCATTCTGAATCCAGCTCCCCTGTGTGGTCTCTGCAGGAGCAAAAGAGCAGCTAATTTGTGTGTTCAGGGCAGCTGAAAAAGAGTATTTATAGTCGGAGAACTTGTGACTCATGATTTTCATGGAGAAGCCTAAATCCTGCCAGAAGTACAAGGTGTGAAATTCAAACAGCCTCTCGGGATTACACACACTTTCCCTGATGGCCTTCATCATGGAAGAGCAGGTGGGCTCCAAACTGGTGGCTGATGCTAACCACACGAAATCCTAGGATTTCTAGTACTTTCCTCCAAGCTATAGCTGAGACTTGTGGACAACAGAAAGCAGGACAGTTCTGCTTGAATCAGCCCTGCCCTCTCCAGTCCAGTGTCACTGAGTTTCCTTGGCCCTTGTCATTGCAATGCTCTCTGACAGCAACCGCCTTTCCCCAGGCTTGTGCCCTAGGTACCAGCGTCCCCTTGGGCTGCCAGATGACCTTTCTGAGAAATGAATCTAACCATGCCTCATACCTTTTGACAGTGCCTCATGGCTTTCAAGGTCAAGTTCAGAGTCATTAGCATGGAGCAGTGGTCCGTGCAATTTGTTTCCCTGAAGTTCTCATGCCTTACCTCATCTCCCGCCTGCTTCCCATGCTTTCTGTATCCCTTAATGAACTCTCTGCAACTCAAACATACTGTGTCCCTCAGTGCCTCAGCATCCTTGTACATGTTCTTCCTTGCAGGAATGCCCTCACTGACCGGTCACCCAGCAGGCTAGTCACCCTTATCCTTCTCTACACCTCAAAGGACCTTCACCTTCTGTGTCCCCTTGGAGCAGGTCATCGTTCTCTCTTTTGTATCCCAAACACCTAAACAATACTATCATAACATATGTTACTGACTGTGCAATGATTGCTCAGATGTGTGTCCCCTGCAAGACTGGGGTGAATCTACACATGTGGATACAGAGCTCAGCTGTTTGTGGGTACTATGTAAGTGGACCAGCAGGTACATCAAGGGGGAGTAAACAGAGCCTCTGCTGGAGAAAGACTGCAACAATAGCAGCTATTATCCTTTTGGCGTTTTTCCAGAGACTGTCCCAGTCAGAGCACCAGCTGGGATCTTTGAGCTGGGGCTCTAGATGGGCCTCTCTCCATGTGCTGGGTGTGACACATTTCCCAGGCTGTGCTGAGGACCTAACAGGGACATGAGGAGAATGGAGGTGACCAGGGGTCCATGCCTGCTCCGTTGAGGAGAATGGAGGCGACCAGGGGTCCATGCCTGCTCCGTTGGGGCTCTTGAAGGAAGTCCTGATCTAAGTGGGAGCTGAGACTGAGCACTGAAAGACAAGAACAGAGAGAGTAAGCCAGGCGGAGGAGAAAGCACAGGCAGAGCTGTACAGGTGAAAATCTGAACCTCGGACGGAGAAATGGCTCTGTGCGTTAGAGCACTTGCTGCCAGGTCCCGAGTTTGGTTTCCAGAACCCTCACAGTCACTGTAACTATAGCTCTGGGGGATGGGATGTTCCCTCTGGCTTCCACAGATTCCCACATTCATGTGCGCATACATACACACAGACAGACTGTGGTGGTTTGAATGAGAGTGTCCCCCGTTGGCTCCAAGTTGTCCCCAGCTGGTGGCGCTGTTTTGGGGTTGGTCTTA
The DNA here is from genome assembly GCA_035773235.1 of Eospalax fontanierii. NCBI lineage: Eukaryota > Metazoa > Chordata > Mammalia > Rodentia > Spalacidae > Eospalax > Eospalax fontanierii. Next base: position 46,684,853 of record CM069529.1, on the reverse strand, counting down.
GAAGGTTTGGTCATGCTGGAGGAAGCCCGTCATTGGGGGCAGGCTGAGAGGGTTCTTAAGCCTTGCTGGATCTCCAGTCCCTCTCTGCTTCCTGTGCCTGCCTGAAGATGTGAGCGCTTAGCTTCTGCCCCTGCTCCAGCCACCTCTGTTGCCCTGCCTCCCCTACAAGATGGACTCAGGCCCCTTTGGAAGTGTAAACTAAATAGAGGAAAAGTAGAGGTGAAATTTAATCTGGTTCCAGCAACCACAATAGGCTGGGGCCTTGAGAAGACATGAACTAGTCAGGAGGAAAAGTGATAACCCTCCAACTTCAGACCTGGTCAAACTGAAAGCTCATTAGAATCAGCTAAGGACTTAGAAGAGGTCACTGTCTGTTCTTGAAATTCTCATTTACTGGGTCTAGAATGAGATCCTAGAACCCATATATCCAAAGAGGCATCCAAGAGAGTCTAGGTACAGCAAGCTCTAGTACCTACTTTAGGAAAAGGGCAGGGCTGTGGGACTCAGAGGAATCTTTACATCCGAGCTCTGCCTCTTGCCCTGCGGGACTTCCATTCTGCGAATTCACTACACTTGAGTTGTAATTTTGTTTCTATAAGTTGGGCACCCACAACTTCACCATCACCTGGTGGCTACTAGGACAGAACAATATAGTGCTCATAAAGGTCAGCAGTAGGAAACCTGTCCCCTTTGATGATCTCTGTGCCCAATCATAACCCTCTTCTCCAGGACTTTCCACTGACTGCTCCCTGTAGGGCTTGAGGCTTCCTGAGTACTCTAATCCCAGCTCTCAGTATTTTCTCACCAATGTCATTGGGGAGAGTTATAACAACCTTCTAGAGTACTCATGCGGGATGGAACCAAGCATCCAAATAGCTCTAGATCCCTCTCTCCCTCACAGAAAACACTCACTTCATTTGCTTGTTGTCTTTTCAGTGTAGTCCAAGTTTTAAATATTTTATTTCTTTTTAAAATTTCATACACAGTTGATCTTTGTGAGTGCTATGAATTTAGGTGATGAGTAGAGTTGTGTAGCCATCATCATAGTAACAGAAACTAGTTCCTTCACTGCAAAACTCTTTCCTGCTGCCCGTTTACCCAAACCCCTATCAATCACTGCTCTGTTCCTTTCTCTTCTCATTCTGAAAATGTCACGTAGGTAGAATCATGCCATCATAATCCCTTGAGACTCCTCTTCAACGCTGAGTCTCAGCCGTCCCTGTCCCTTCATCGTTGTTGCCGAGCAGCATGCCAAGGATGAACGACACTCTGGGTGCTGTTCCAGGTTGGTTCTAGGGCTTTGTCAGTAGCGCTCATTCACTGGTTTTTGAGTGAACAGAAATCCTCATTCCTCTTGAGGAAGTAGCCAGAAGTATTGCTGGTACCATGTAGTAAGTGCATTTTTTTTTTATTCCCTAGGAACTGTCAAACTATTCCCCAGAGTAGACGCACTGGCAAGCATAAGTGGGTTCCAGTTGCTCTGCATCGTTCTCAGGATTTTTAATTTTACTATGTGCAGAATAGTACTACATTATGATTCTAATTTGCATTTTCTTAAAAACTAGTGATGTTAAACAACTTGTCGTATGTTTTGTAACAAGTCTGTTCAAGTCCTTTGGCCACTATTTGGGTGTGGGGTGCTGGAGGGATTGCGCTCTGTGCATGCTAAACACACACTCTACCATCAAGCTGTAGCCATATCCCCAGTCCACTGTTTTAAGTGCTCAATTTAAAAAGATTCTGTAAGGGCTGGGAATGTAGTTCAGTTGGTAGAATATTTGCTTAATATGGATGGAACCCTAGATTTGATATAGCACTGCATTAAGCAGTATGGTGTCACACACCTGTAATCTCAGTCCTTGGGAGGAAGAAGAAGGATCAGAAGTTCAAGGTCATCCTTAGGTACATAGGGAGATCAAGATCTTCCTGGGCTATACAAAACTTTGCTTCAAAAAAAAGTCTTTAAAATCTTTTATGAAGTATATTGATATACAATGATAGCACATATTTAAAATGTACAATTTATGTTTTTGATTTATACATCAATAAGAGCATCATAGAGTAAAGAGAGTGAACATATCCATCACCCTCAAAATGCTGTTTGTGCTTCTAGCTAATCCCTGTCTACCTTACCCACTGATTTCCTGGTCCCCACCTAGGCAACTATGATTTGCTTTTTGGACTCATAGAATAACTTACATTTTAGAGAATTTTACATAAATTGAAATAAATATTTTAAAGGCAATGTTTTTTTCACTCATAATTATTTTGAGATTCATCCACATTATTGTTATATAATTCATTCATCTTTATTTCTTATATATTTCTTGTATATATGATAGATTCCAGAGTTTAGCCAGTCACGGATTGACAGAAACTTAAACTGTTTCAAGATTTTGTTTGTTTGTTTGTTTTTGAACACAGGATTTCCTTGCAGCCCTAGCTGGCCTGGAACTCACTATATAGACCACGGTGACCTCGATCTCACATAGATCTGCCTGTCTCTGCCTCCCAAGTACTGGGATTAAAGGCCTGTGCCACACACCCGACTTCTGTTTCTAGTTTTTCGTAGTCAAGCCTAGAACTACTGCAGACATTTGCGTGCAATTCTTTGTGACAGCAAATGCTCTTGCTTCTCCTGAATGTGCCTCAGAGAAGCCTGGCAGGGTCTAATGTCAGATGTGTGCTATGGCACTATACATATTTCTTCCCAAGCAGAAGCATTCAAGAGTGGTAGTCTCGGGGCTGGAGAGACAGTTCAGCAGTTAGGAGCACCTGCAGCAATCCTAGGTTTGGTTTCTGGCTCCCTGATGGAGACTCACAACCATCTATAACTGCAGTTCCTCTTCTGGCCGCCTCGGATGCTGCACTTATATACCTGCAGGCAAAACATACACACATAAAATAAATAATTTTTTAAAAAGAGTCCCAATCTTTCCAAATTGTCTCCAGCACTTATCCGGTCAGTTTTTTAGTATCAGTTACTGTAAGAGCTGTCCACAGATATTTGTGGGACTCTATTTCCATCTGGTCACGTGCCTCTCTCCTGGCTCTTACAGTCTTTCTTTCCCCTCTTCCACAATGGCCCTTGAGCCCTGGGTGAGTAGATTTTAATACTGGAGCCCTGTTCAAGGACCCGCACTGCAGACTCTTATTCTCTACGCTTTGGCCATTTGTGTCCTTTTGTGTTCAGTTGCATTGTAGATGTGTCACTTAGGCTTGGGCAATTCATAGACAATCTCTGTATATGACCAGTTTCAGAACTAGTAAAATTCTTCGTCTGTTGCAAAAGAAGCATCCCCACTTTCCCCATTTATCCCTTGATAACAGCCGTCTCCTGTGGTCCCCCGTCCCTTGAGCTCCTTCCTCCCCTTTACCTGCGTAGTTCCTTGTATAACCTCCCTCTCCCCCTCTTATTAAAAACCCATTTTACCTATTTCCCCCTTAGTAGCACCTGTCTCTTACTGCTCTTCTCTCTCAGGTACTCCCTTCCCTTTATCTTCCTGGTTCCCTTCCATTTTCCTGGCTTCTGCAGTTACATCAGGATGTATAATCACATAGAGGATTTTGGTGCTCGGATCCACAAATGAGGGAGAACATACATCTTCTGTTTGTCTGAGTCTGTGTTATATCACAAAGTATAACAATTTCTGGCTCCATCCATTTACATGCAAATTTCATGATTTTCTCTTCCTTTACCACTGAGAAGAGCTCCATTGTGTAAATGTACAGCATTTTCATTATCCACTCATCAGCTGAGGGACATTTAGGTTGCTTCCATTTCTTAGCACCACTCAGAGGCTGGATTCAAGCACTCTCAGGTAGTCTGCAAAAGTCTGGGCTCCTACAACAGGCAGAGAAGCCTGGCCCTGGGGCAGTTGAGGGGGGGTGGATGTCCGGTGGTCCCAATGTAGGGCGATGAGAATGGCATGATTTGGGAAACCCACTACCACTCTAAGAGGAGACTTATCAATTTTATTGATCTTTTCAAAGTCCTAGACTAATTTCATTAATTTTCTTTATTGTTTTCTGTTTTTAAATCCATTGATGTCTGTTCCTATTTTCATTATTTCCTTTCTTCTTGTTTTGGGTCTTTTCCTAGTTACTTCCTATTGCTGTGATAAAAACACTGACCAAAACCAACTTGAGGAAGAGTTTATTTTATCTTACACCTCCTAGGTCACACAGTTTACCTGAGAGAATGCGGCTTACTGGCTTGCTCCCCTGGCCTGTGCTCAGCCAGCTTTTGTACACATCACAGGATGGTGGGCCCAGATGTGGTACCACCTGGGGCCTCTCACATCCCTTAACAATCAAGAAAATATCACACAGACGTGATCACGGTTCAATCCAATGGAAGAAGTTACTCAGCTGAGGTTCCCTCTCCCAGGTAATTGAAGCTGACAACTGAAGCCATCCAGTACAGTCTATTTTGTTTAAAACAAAACAAAAAACCCCTCCAAAGGTAAAAGTTTAAATTATTGATTTGAGATCCTCTTTTTTTTTCTCACACCAATATTAATGCTACAAATTTTTCTTTCAGCTCTGTTTTGAATGCATAACTTTCATTTTGGTAGCTGTACTCTCCTTGCTGTTTAGTTGGACATAGCTTCTCATCGTCCCTCACACTTTCCTATTTGCTATGGAATTATTTATAAGTACATTTTTTAATTACCACATAATTAGAGATTTTCTATTATCTTTGTGCTGTTGATTTCTCATCTAACTCCATTCTGGTCCTCAGAGAACATACTTTGTATGATTTCAATTCTCTTAGGACTTTTAAGATTTTTCTCAGTGACCCATGATGAAGTAGTACATCTTGGTATCCCACATATACTGGAGAGGAGTGTGCATTCTGCTGCTGTTGAATGAAACACTTTATACATGCTTTCTTTATCTTTTAGCTTAGTTGTTTTTAGTTTTCATACAAGTATATATGATACAGCAAGCATATTCCCTGTCATACTTCCTCCCTACCCCCCGCATCAGTCCCTTGTGGTCCCCTAAACAGTTTCACTTCCACTTTCATGTCATATATACATGCATGATTTTATGAATCTATATAAAATCCAGAAACCACAAATGAGGTTGGCTTTCTGAGACTAGCTTAATTCACTTAATATGATTATCTCCAGTTGCATCCATTTTCCTACAAATGAGTTAACTTCATCTTTTATGGCTGAAAAAATTCTATTGTGTACACATATAGCACATTTTCTTTCTCCATTCCTCTGCTGTTGGACACCTAAGTTGATTCTAGAATTTGGTTATTGTGACTAGTGTGTAAACCTCCATGCGCCAGTATCTCTGTGATTATAGACTTCCCTTTGGGTAAATCCTCTGGAGTGGCAGAGCTAGACCGTAAGATAGAGCTACCAGTAGTTAGAGAAACTGCAATACTAACTTCCACAGTGGCTGAACAAGTTTATCCCCATTAGCAGGTCTAGTTAGTTGGTGTATCGTTCAGACTTTTCAGTCCTGTTGTTGATGTCCTGCCAACCAGTTCTTATGTGCTTTGAAGCTTCCTATCACGATCACTCCATGCATGCATTCTGCCCATATTGATAGCTGCATTCAGTGGGGAGGTCAGGATGAAGTTTGCTTACCTTGAGTTACTCAGGGCTCAAACCCTATTTGCAGGTTTACTTAGTTCATACTTGTGTCTGCAGCTGATTGACTGAGCACAGGTCGCTTGGAGCATGCGGTCCCTTCACTTTCTGAGTGACTAGTGATGGGACCGAGCTTGAGGAGAACCAGTGGGAAAGCACGGGGAGCCCAAGCTGCATCTAGAAAGGGGGTTCTCCCAAACCCAAGAAGGGTCTCGGTGTTCATGACAGGGTCACCTTGCCTTCAAAAGCCTTCTTACAGCAGAATTCAGTGCTCTGAGGAGGCATCCCAGAGCAGATACCACGTTAGCTCAAGGCTATTTCAAGTCGGAGGGATGACAGAGGAGTAGGCTTGAAAAAGTCAGTGGAACAGAGGATAAACCCAGGAGCATGGACGCTACCAGCTGCTCTGATACTCATTTCATAGGACCACAGGGTACTCTGCCTCTGGGTACAGCACCTCAGTGAGCAAAGCAACAGGATCAGGGTCCTTTCATCACACCCGGGCAATTCTTTCTCCTTGACTGAAGAGTGAGGACACCACACTTTTGTAAATGAACTTCTCCACAGCCGCTCATGACTATAGCACAGAAGCCACATTCCCACTCTCCTGGTCACTTCCCCAGACTGACCTCCCAACCACATGGACGTTCTCAGGCCTTTTTGCTTTTTTCCTTTGAAATCACTGTCCAATACCACGGCTCTGCTTCAGAGACTCTTTGGTCAGTAACACTTAGTGACTTGCCCAGAGGTGTCCATCCCTCAAGGGAACTCTGGAGTCTCCAGGACATAAATGAATGGTAAAGAATATAGAGCTCTTTTTTGTCTTGTTTTGCTTTGACTGTGTTTCATTATGTAGCCCTGGTCCAGCACTCACTATGCAAACCAGGTTGGCCTTGAACTTACAGAGACTGCTTGCCTCTAATATTTTATTTATTTCTATTTTATGTGTATGGATGTTTAGCCCGCATGTATGTAAATGTACCACATGTACACAGTGCCCACAGAGGCCAGAAGAAGGTGTCAGATCCTATAGAACTGGAGTTATAGACAACTGTTAGCTGCCATGTGGGTTCTGTGAAAAAAACCTGGGTCCTCTGCAAAAGCAGCCAGTGCTCCTGAGCTCTCTCTCTAGTCCCTGGAACTCTTATGGTCTGAAAAACCACTCCTGCTTTTTGGGGTACACCTCCTGTCCTTACACCTTGAAGAGAACACTACTTTAAATTGAAACATTTCCTTGAATAGGCAGTAACCTCTAGGACTACAAAGGGGATGGCACCTGCCAGAGGGGTGAAAACAAAGATCATAGTTGGTGATACAGGATCCTGCTTGATTTATTGAGCATCTGCTCTGTGGGAGACAGTCTCCTAATCCCTTTTCCAGGATGATCTCAAGTATTTTTCACAATGGCCTTATAAGAGAGATATTGCAACTGTGCTCTCATTTTCACAGATGAGAAGACAAAGGTGCAGAGACGCTTAGTACCTGTCCAAGTATTCATGCAATTAGTGCACAGGGCAGCCAGCACAGGGCAGCCAGAAACACACCGGGCTTCAACAGCATCGGACCACCTGCTGGCTCGTTGGTCGTCCACTGCTCCTTGTTACAGAGCACCAGAATTCCTCTGAAACAAAAATAGCAGTCTTTGATCTGCTTTGTTTCCCTTCAGGGACACTGTATCAGTAAGTGGGGCTTCTTGGTATACGTAACCTGCCAAGGTGCTCTCCCAAGGCCCCTCCCTGAGTATCCTGCCCCGGTGAAGGAATGGCTTTGCAGCCTGACCTCCCTCCAAAGCCCACGTCCTCCCAAGGTCTCCAGACCAGAAGTGCTTCCCTGCTTGGGCAGGACAGACTTGCGGGTGGCCCAGGCAGGCATGACAATGGTCTAAAATTACCCAGCCGAAGGCTGTGTGCCCTCCACCCTTCCTGCTTTCCTCCCTGAGACTGGACAGCCCAGAAGCCTTTGTGGATCTTGCTGATTTATGTTCAGGGCTGTGCTCTCCAAGTCACTCGGCTGCCTAGAGGACTGAGGTGTGACAGCTTCCAGGGAACCGAGGCCTGTCTAAGCCCCAGTCCTGCTTCCCCCAACCCTACCCCCAGGGCTTTTTCTGAGCAGGTTTCAAGTTCTCTCTCTTTGGGTTCACCACCTAGGTGACTCCTATTTATCCCACAGGATTTGGTCTGATGTCATCTCTGGGGCAGGAAGCTTTTGTGCATACCTCTCTCCTGCAAGAGGCCCAGCTGAGTGCTGTACGCACCATAGTGCTTGTCCCACTGCTCAGTACCAGTCTGTTCAGGATCTGTCTCCTCTAGCAAAGGAACTGTATCTTGTGTTCTGTTCTGTCTCTAATCCCTAGCACAGTGCCCAGTGCACAGAAGGTGCTCAATAGATGCTTGCTGAATGAATTTGTTCAGGTGGAGATGTCAAGAGCAAAGTTCAAATACTGTGTTTTCCTTTAAGATCAGAAGGTAGTTTTATGACATTCATATACATAAAATTATATGGCTTGATCTTCTGCCTCCACATGAGGCAAAGTGTCTCTTAATATATGCTGTTTTAGAGGTTTCTCCCCGTGAACTGTTTCTGTGGGTGTCTAAATGGTCTGAATGGCAGATGTGACTATAAACCTTTAGCGTGTGACTGAGGGGGTCTTTATTTCACAAAGAAGGACATGGAGGCTCAGGGAGGTCCAGAAAGTGACTAAGACTCCCCAGCCAGGGACTGGCAGATTTGATAAAGTCTCATTAAGATGAAGGTGGATCTTACATTCATGGGGAGGCTTTTGTGATCACAGAAGACACAGGTACTCAAACAAGGACACATCACTAGGGTAAGTGCTCTGAGGAAAGACACACCGGGCAGAGTGGAGACAAAGCAGAGCTGCCAGTGGAGTGCTGGCCACACTGACCAGGGGAGTGAGGGAGACTGGAACAGCATTCGGGAGGCCAGGAAGCCAAAGTGCAGGGCTTTACTGCTGGAGCCATCTTCCCAGCCCTGCCACCTTCTTTTTAAATTAGAATTTCTATTTTTGAATTGACATGTAACATTACATTTAGTTTACATGGGGAGCATGGTTTTATAAGGACAAAATGATTAAATGTGTATAATGATTAAATCAGGAAAATTAACATTTCCATCTCCTCTAGTCCTACTCCCTGTGTGTTGAGGCTGTCCCCTCTTCAGTCCCTCTGCCTCACAGTTCTCAGGATCAGCCTGTCTTTACCCTCTTTACCATCCAACAAACTCCGTTTCTGAAGGTCAGGAGTTCTGGAAGTTCTACAGTTTGCCAAGAGCTGGAGAACAGCCCTCTGCTGTGTCCACTGGCTATCCCACTTGGCTACCTTCCTACCCCTCTGGGCTGTCTGTCCTTTCAGCCATCTGTCCAGTCTTGGCAGGTCGAGGCAGAGCCTTGTCCGGCCTGCCTCAGGGTCTCTTCTTGCCTGAGAGGAATGATGAATGCACTGAGGGATTAGCCTGAGACTCTTCCGGGGACTGGTGGTGCCAGGAGCAAGCGCATTCCAGAAAGGCCTGAGCTGATGGATGCCTTGGAGGGAGGAGAGGTTTTGGGGAGAGACACATAGTGAAGCTTGGGAGGGGGATTCTTGGCATTCCTAGGGCTGGGGGCCAGGTCCTTCCAGTGATGGACAGACAGCTGAGAGAGAAGGTCCCGCAGGCTGGGGCTGGCGAGGCTCCATCTGCAGTCTGCCCCGGGAATGTTATCTTTCCTCTAATCACCACCAGGCCAGGGAAAAAGAGGCGGACCCTGGTGTGCTACGTTCCAGAAGATGAAGTTGCCTCTGCTGTCTGTCTTCAGTGTGGGGGTGTGAGCTGAAGGTGTGCTAAGGAAGGCCCGAGACCTGGAGTTCCCCCAGTCCCGCCCGCATGCATTATAAATGACACCCAGCCAGCAAAGCAGGGGTGAAACCCTTTCTAGCTGCGAGGAGGGGTGTGGCGTCCCCTCCCTCCCCTCACATCTCAATCTTGACAAAGCCAAATTGGTACCCACAACTCCTGATCTTGCATTTCATGATCAGAGTTCTAGCTCGGCTACCTCTCTGCCTTGGCCCCAATTTCCCCAACTGTGGAAATAAATTTTGACCCAGAGGTTTCTGAAAACCACTCTGAGGCCCTTGTTCTGCTGAGTAACCGCTAGCTGAGGTGCTGGCGTAGGTGTGAGGAGAGGGGAGGGGTCTCGTCCTTTCTCCAGGGAGGCCGTTGAGAAACCTTGAAGAGAAAGAAGGAAGGACATGAAGCTTTCTCCACAGGAATCTGAGCTTTTTAAGGCACTGGAAAAGCAGAAGAATGTCAAAGGCAAACTGGTTCCTGGTTCCACTTGCTCAGTAAGAAACCTCCCTGAGCCTCAGGTTTTCCAAATGCAAACAGAGTCATAATAGTGATCCATTTCTGTTTGCATTAAGGCCAGAGACATTTCTCCAAGGCTCCCTATTTGGACTGCCTTCTGGCTGTCAGTTCAGTCCTCACAGGGGTGTCTGGAAGGTTCTAGCAAGGGAAACATAGCCCTGGGCCTTCCAAGACTGCTCTGAGTTCTTCGTGTTTGCTATTTTTTCACAGAGAGCTTTGTTTAATATTAAAACATGACTTCTTATTCATGTCTTATAATTCTTTCCATTAAAAAAAAGTTTTCATGCCGTGTGGTGGTGCAGGCCTTTAATCCCAGCCCTCAGGAGGCAGAGGCAGGTGGATCTCTGTGAGATCAAGGTCAGCCTGATCTACATAGTGACTTCTAGGTGGGCTGGGACTAAGGAGACCTTGTCAAAAAAATTTTTTTTCAGGCTAGGGTGATGGCTTGGTGTACCCATGCTTGCCACACAGGCATGAAGATCTAAGTTCAAGCCCTCAGAATCCATGTAAAACTGTACATGGTAGTGTGCATCTGTAAACCTAGTGCTCCTAAACTCAGGTGGGAAGCAAAGAAGTGAGTTACTAGAAGCTCTTGGGTCAGGTAGGCTGGAGCACACAGTGGCAAACAAAGAGAGCCTGTCTCGACAAGGTAGGATGTGAGGACCAATGTCCTAGGTTGTCCTCTGACCTCCATATATGGGCTGTGACACAGACAGACAGACACACGCACACACACACACCACACAAATCTACACATACATTATACACATACACTCAAATATGCACATACATCATACATGCACATACATCATACATACACATACACACACAGTTTTCTTTTTTTTAATGATGTTCTAGTTACAATAGTACTTGAGAATTTGAGTCTTTAGATCTCTTCTATCCTTATGGAGCCTTGATGACTGGGGCTAAGTCAAGATAATGACCTCATTTCTCCGTGCATTCTCCTGACAGTCCCCCACAACAGACACTTCAGCCTGATTTGCAGATGTAGAAACTGAGGTATGGAGAGAAGATTCACTGAAGGTTCCATAGCTAGCACAAGGCAGAGGTGGATTTGTTGCCATGAAACTGTAGGTGCCTGCTTTAATGCAGAACACATCTGCGTTTCACATCCCACCCCAGGCAGCAGAGGTACTAGAGCTATTAGCTTGTGGATACACCATGACTTCCTTAAAGGCGATGTATGTGTAAACTACTTCTAAAATTGTACTGTTAAGAGCTGGAGAGGTGACTCAGCAGTTCAGAGCCCTGACTGGTCTTGCAGAGGACCTGAGTTCAATTCCCAGCACCCACGTGATGGCTAACCATCTATAACTCCAGTTCCAGGGGATCTGACACCCCCTTCTGACCTCCATGGGCATTGCACAACACAGGTACACTTACATACATGTAGGCAATTTACCCATACACATAAAATAAAAATAAATAAAAAATATTTTTTAAATTGCACTATTCATGGGGTAGGCATGTAACTCGGTTGGTAGACTGCTTGACTAGCATGAACAGAACCCAGATTCATCCCTAGTACTCCATAAATCAAGTACATGCCTGTAATCCAAGGACTCAGGAAATGGAAGCAGGAGGATCGTAAGTTCAAGGTTTGCTACATAGTGCGTTTGAGGCCAGCGTGGGATATGTGAGACCCTACTTGAAAAACAAAACAAAATAAATTCCAGTATTCATGATCTTTCTCATATACCCACTTGAAACATCTACAAACTGCCTACTCTACTGCATGCAAAACATATGTTGGTGGCTCTCCAGGGCCACGTCTTTCACTGATGTCCTTATGGTCATGGCTAGATGCTACAGTGGAGAAAGGGCGAGCACAGCAGGTGTGTTGGAGTCTTTGTGCCCATCTGAAACTTGCTCCCCAACCCCCAGTGCCCACCACAACCTTGTATACTTGGCTCTTCAGAAAGCATTCATCATACTTCTGAGACTTGGAAGGTCAAAGCTAGACTGCTTCTATTTGTCTCTAACCAGGAAGCTAGGGCTGCATCTACAGAGAAGGACCTTTGACAATTAGTTGGAAAAACCCAGTGCGATTCCTGGCACTGTCCCTATCACAGCTTCCTGAGACGGTGCAAAGCAGCAGAAGGCGGGAGTCGGGACTATCCCCATGACTTCATCTCCTTTGAGGTCCTCCTTTTTAGGTTAAATCAAACAGAAACAACACATCTGCCAACATCATCCTTAGGACTGTTCTATGTTAGGAGTAATTGTGAGGGAATCTAAGATTAGCCTAAGGTCAGTCAGGGGCCCTCGCCAACACAGATGACTCAGTTTCCAATTCATATGTTATACTCTGGGACAGAGGTCATCAGCCACTCACAAGGAAGCCTGAGCAAGGACAAGTGCGGCTAGGGTGGTTATGCGATATGCACTGGTTTAAAGTCTGACAGGCTCTGTCAGAGTCCTAGCTGTGGCCTCATGCTAACTCCTTAAGCAAGAATAGCAAGATTCACAGCTGAGCCTCAGTTTCTCCAGATGAAAAGAGGATCTGGAAACACCCATTTCACACAGCAGTGTCAGTGATTTAAGAAGCTTATCTTCTCTGTACCAGGCACTGGGAATGCACACTTGCTAACTGTGACATCCTAAGACGTTCCAGGAATACTGTGGGGCAGTGGCCCTTTTCACACAAGCAGACTTGGGCTCAAAATCCAGAGTGTGACCTTAAACACTTTTCTAGATCTCTTGGAGAATCTGTGCCTTCTGCTCTTTAGCAGGAGGGTGAATTAACTAATGTTAGGGAACTCCTTCATTTGTAACCTTAGACAATCAATCCTGACTGTGAGTATGTGGGTTTGGGACCTGTGTCCCAAAAGCAAGTCAATATGTATGTTGTACCTTCAAGAGGTTCTTGGACTTTTTCACTTAGATGCCTTGAAAGCTGGATCTGAGAAGATGGGACATCTGGACAGCTGCTTAGCATGCTAATCTCAAACACAGGGAATGATATGAACTGAGAGATTGAATTTCCTTGAATTTCCCAAGATTCTGCTTGACAAGTATATAGAAGAGAATATGTGACCAGGGATTTAGGATAAAGATGGGAGGAGAGGGCTCAAAAAGGAAGCTCCAGACATGTGAAGTGTCATTTCAACAGTGTGAGTCTGGTTAATTTTACTGAGGGTGCAGGAAAATTAAGGTCAACTAGAGCCCTTGGGTTCTGTGAAGGACAGGCAGAAATGCTCTCTGGGCCACTTTCTCTGTCCTTCTTGAAGACATTGCTTAGCAACTTCTTCTCCATGTAAACAGTAGACCTATATTTAAGGAATAGTAGTTGGAATGATCCTTATACTGTTGATCTCTCTATGAATTGTCTACCCAGGACGTCTGCATGTCTTGGTATAGCCTTTCTGTTTTAGTAGGTGGTGGTCTGGTAACAGCCTTCTCTGAAGAGATGGAACCCAGTTCTAGAAACTTATTTTTGTTTCTCTTGCCTTCTCTCAAGTGAACCCAATCCACCCTGACCCTCAGTTTCTTCCCTGATGTGTCTGCCTGCAGGTGTTAGTGCTTGTCTGGTTCTGAGTTCATTCTACTTTTGGGCATACCTAGGGCCAACACAAAGAACTCACAAGTCTACCTGGGCAGCAAAGTGGTTCCTAGTGCCTAGAACTTTACCAGCACTCTTCTCATCTGAGGTAGATAAAGAAAGCTCTCAGCCCCAGAGAACAGCCATTATCCAAGAAAGAACCAGAAAACACACAAGTACCAACAAAAATGACATCCACATGCTCTCCCCAGATTTGTCTGGAGTAGACATGCACCAACTTTGGGCTATCTTGGCAGAGATGGGTGGTGTAGAATTGTGTGAGATGAGCATCGCTGATTTAGTCAGGTTAGATATCTGATTTCCTCAGGAAAACATTACTTCTTCCCCTCCTCAGTGAGAAAGTGGTTCTGAAGTACCTGGCAATGCACAAGAGTTGGAAATGAGAAGCGGTAGTTTGGAAAAGGAGGACATGGGAAAGAAACCCAACTGTCACCTGGCAGAGTGCACTACAGCAACAGCCGCTGACACCGGGCCAGATTTCCAGGCAATACTGGTATGTATTAAAGTCTGTTCCGAGTCACTCATACTCCATGTGTCTTGTTAAAGAAGTCAGGAAGGTTTACGATCCATCTTATACTACCAGTGCAAGCAGTTAAAAACAGAAAAATCAGGGGGCTGGAGAGATGGCTCACTGGTTAAGAGTGTTGGCTGCCCTTGCAGAGGACTCACAACTGGCCGTAACTCCAGTTCCAGGGGATCCAATGTCCTCTTCTGGCTTCCACAAGCATTGCATGCATGTGGTGCACTTACGTACGTGCAGACAAAACAGTCATAAAATTTTTAAAAATTAACAGGTTTTTAAAAAATAGAAAAGCTGGTTTCTTCAGATGGAGAACTTCAGAGATCTGCAAAATGGGCTTTTGTGAAAGTTAAGTCACCTCAGTCAACAGAAGGCAGAAAGAAGCAGTAGTAAAGTTCTCCAAGCCTCAAAAAGGACAATGTGTGTGTGTGTGTGTGTGTGTGTGTGTGTGTGTGTGTGTGTGTGTCTGTGTGCACATGCATGCACATGTGTGGAGGTGGTGGGTGACTATGAACTATTATATGAGAAACTCTGCCTTCTGCTCTAGAGCTCCAAAACTGTTTTAAAAGAATACTATGTTAAAAATAAAGAAATAATATTGGACTGGGGGTGTAGCTCAGTTAATAGAGTACTTGCCTAGCACACTTACAGGCTCAATCCCTAGCACCACATACACTAAGCGTCATGATAGATGTCTGAAATCCTAACACACCAACCCCCAACAGGATTGGGAGAGTGAAATCAGGAAAATCAAAAGTTCAAGGTCATCCTCAGATACAGAAAGAGTTCAAGACTAGCTTGGGATACATGAGACCCTGTCTCAAGGAGTGGGGGAGGAATATGGGATTAGTATTCTTCCCTTGCTTCCCCAACTCCCACTTAAAATGTCCTGGAGCCCAGTGGTGAACAAAGGAATATCACTTCTGGCTTCTGACGAATGTGAACTGGACCTCTTTCTAAATCCCTCTATTTCCTTACCTGTGTAGGGTAGACAAAGCTATCACCTGCTTCACGCTGCTGCAGTAAGTATTAAACAAGAAGCTGTTGATAGTGCACTGGGCACAATGCCTCGCCCTCAGCAAATGCTTGACAATGTTCAGCTACCATTTTTATCATTGTTTTTACATCTGAAGGGAAAATCAATGCTAGAAACCCTGACTGCTGTTTCAACACTAGGGAACTTGAGCTTTGACTCGTTCAACCTCCACCCTTAGCAGGAGGAAGCTGGCTACCTCTCGTGGATCTCATTGATAATGAGGGCTCTTTGAATTCTCCGAACAGACACGCTGCCTTTCATTCTCTATACCTCCAAGTACCATGAGGGGCAGATGATTTTGCGTTTTTAACCTCGTCAGGTCTCTTGTACCAGTCCAGTGAGGGGAGGGAGGGATGGGGTTTGCTGTGTTTTAATTAATTTGAGAATTTCATACCCCATCTCCTTTCTATGACCTTACTTCTCACCTGGACTTCATGTCCTCTATTATTATTTGTCTTTAAAATTGAGGTGGAGGGCACTAAAGAAATGGTTCATCTGTTAAGAGTAATTACTGCTCTTACAGAGAAGCTGGGTTCTGTTCTTAGCACCCATAGGGCAGCTAACGACCATCCATAACTCCAGTTCCAAGGGATCTGAAGTCCTCTTCTGGCTTCCATGGGCATTGCATGACACAGGTTAATTTACATACATGCAGGCAAAACATGAAGCAAACACATGAAGTAAAAATAATAAATATATATTTTTTAAAAATTTGTAGGCCTATTGAGTCTAATATTTGTTTCTCAAGTGTTTTGGGGTGTATGTATCCCTTGGAGTCTGATCAACCTTCCAGGTGTCATACCAGCATGCACAAAACCTGAGAAAATCCCCGGCAGGCAGGGGCCCAGGTTGGGAGATAGGCAGGAAGCCCCAGCCCTGAGGATCTATTGGAAATAGACAGATACTTAGAGAGGGACAGTCAGTTTTTCCTACTGATGCACTGATGCACATGAACAGTGATGCTTTAAGGAGTAAAACCATATCCCCTCTTGGGCTTTCAGTTTCTGTCCCTCTGAAAGCTCCAACTCCTTTCACACAGCAGACAAAGCTATGAGCAGCAGGAAATAGGGTTCATGTCTTCTTGTTTTGCATCCCAGAAGGTGATCAGGAGAAGGCACAGGGGGATATGAGGCCCTCCCCAAAAATTCAGGTCTGCCTGACTCATTTCCCTGACAGGAAAAGCTGAGTTGATCATCTTTGCTCTGACAGACAGTGGAGGATATTACAAGCCTCTAGGAGGATACCCAGTTAGAAACCATTTGGAAGCTGCCAACTCAAACACTAGATCTGAGATGCAAAAAAGCCATTATGGGTACTCGGCACTTTCATGTTGTAGGGAGTCGACATCAGCTTCTTTCTCCTCTTTCTAGGTCCTGGGCCTCTTAAAACTCATTCTATAGGCCTTGTCCTTGACTGTTGGGTCAGCTTACCTAGACTTCTGCCATTTGACCATGTTGGGAAGATTTCCTGCTTCTCCTTAGTAGTTAGCTCTGAGGAACTTGCAACCAGAAGGGAAATGATGTGGACTGGGTCGTGTACTCTGTGAGTGGCTCTTGTGGACAGGGCTTGTCCCTGGATCTCCAGGCTCCCAAGCTTGCCCTACCACCAAGCCAGCCCTCACAGCCTGCTGTTCTTCCCACCCCTCCTCTCTCAATACCAAGAACACATTAACTGGAGCATTATATTTCTGGATATGCAGTAGAGGGAACCTACAGGACACCTTCCAAAAAAAATATTTTGATTTTCCAGCAGTAAAGAACACGTATCCATTCTTGTCATTTTTAAATCTCTGGCATCAACTCAACACATTCTTATTTAGAACAATATAGCAATCTGACTTCTGTTGGGGCCCCTAAATTCTTTTGTCCCTTCCAGCAAAGTGTGAAATATGCATTTCCTGACCATAGGACAACAGCTCCAGACAATGCAGAAATAACAGCAAGCATGAGCCAGAGGCAGGTGGCAGTATGAGCCTGGGATCCCAGCCCTCCTGAGTCGTGGGTCAGCCCGAGGCGGAAGAGCAAAAATATGTAGCTGTCAACAACTGCCTAGGTACAATGAATTGGCAACATTTTCCGCCATTAAAAATGATGTGATTTCAAAAGCCATCTGTAGTCAACCCCCCAAGGATCTCATTCCCTCTTTATGTCATTTTAGTCAAATCACCTGGCCTCTC
The DNA here is from genome assembly GCA_035773235.1 of Eospalax fontanierii. Lineage (NCBI taxonomy): Eukaryota > Metazoa > Chordata > Mammalia > Rodentia > Spalacidae > Eospalax > Eospalax fontanierii. The sequence continues at coordinate 46,667,567 of CM069529.1, read as the reverse complement.
TAGATCTCCATTTCCTTATACATAAAATGGAGGACCACAAACAGAAATAGTACAAAGGAAGCAGTACCAACCTTCCGAAAGGAGACGATAACAACTTGTCTTTGAGGATGATGGGTGATAGGTGCTCAGGCAATGGACCACCTTGTGCAAAGCCTGGACCTACATAGGAAACCCATAAGGTGTGAGGTAGGGATGGTGAAGGATGCATCTGGAGATGCCAAAATGGGCTGGATCATAGGAGGACTTAGGCACTTTGGTTAAACAGGCATGAAAGACAGATTGCTAGATACTTCACTGAACTTCCACAGCTCATGTAAAAATCTGAGTGTGATAGTACATGCTTATAACCCCAGCTCCAGCTCTGGAGAGGTGAATCAGTGACCCTCAAACCAGTGTAAGACCCTGTCTCTAAAACCAAGGTGGGTTATGTTTGAGAAACAAGATCTGAGGTTGGCTTCTGGCCTCTACATCCATGCATGCACAGATGTATGTATACACGGGAACATGTATGTACACACAGATTTTTTAAAAACTGAAGAAATGTATTCTCCCACAGCTCTTGGTCCTGGGTAGATTTCTCTGTGGCTCTGGGACAGACTCTGACCTGTGCTTCTGTCCTAGATTCTGGAGGTTGTAAGTAGTACTGAGGTTCTTGGCTTGCGTCATCTCTGCCTTCACTGTCACATGGCATTCTCCCCATGAGCCTGTGTCTTTGGAAATTTGATTCCCAATTTCTGTCTTAAAAGGACTAAGTCACACTGTATGTAGGGTCCACCCTAATCCAAATGACCTCATCTTTCTCTTTAATTATTTTTTTCAGTAAGCTTGTAAAACAATGAGTTTCTTTATGACATGCGCATCATTGCACACACATACATATAATACACAAACATGTATTTAAGACTAAGGCAAGCAAAATGGTTTAGTGAGTAAAGGCACTTGTCTCCATGCCTAATGACTTCAGTTGAATCCCCAGAACTCACATGGTGGAAGGAGAGAAACAGCTTGTCCTCCAATGTCTTATACACCATACACACTCACTGCCCCCTGCCAAATAAATGTAGTAACAATTCTTAAAAATTAAACCTAAGGGGCCTGGAGAGCTGGCTCAGCAGTTGGACACTGGATGTTCTTGCAGAGGACCTGGATTCAGTTCCCAGCACCCACATAGCAGCTAACAACCACCTGTAACTCCAGACCCAGGAGATACAACACCCTCTTCTGGCCTTCTTGGGCACTGATGACACAGGTGCACTTACATACATGCAGGCAATACACTCACACACATAAGATAAAATTCAATTAATCAGTCAATCAATAAAAATTAAAAACTAAATCTAGATTTTTGTATATGAAAGACAAGTGATACTCGTTTTTCTGCCTCTGGCTTATTTTCACTTGACATGATGAGCTCCAGTTCCATCCATTCTCCTGAAAATGATACCATTTCATTCCTCCTTACAGCTGAATAAAACTCCAAAGTGCTTATATATCACATTTTTCTTTATTCATCTGTTGATGGGCATCTAGGCTAGTCCCATATCTTGGCTATTATGAATAATGCTACAATAAACATGGATGTGCAAATATCTTTGTGGTAATGACTCAAGCATAGTATTGCTGGGTTATATAGTAAGTCTACTTTAGTTTTTGGAAGAATGTCTATACTGAGTTCCAAAAGTGGCTACACCAGTTAACATGTTTTGCCAGCAGTATATGAGTTCTTTTTCTACCACATCCTTGCCAAAATTTGCCACCATTTATTTCCTTGATGATAGTCATTCTGACTGGAACATGTTGGAATCTCAGTGTAGTTTAAATTGCAAATCCTGATAGATAGGCGTTAAACATTTCCCTCTTATGTTTATTGGTTATTTACATTTCTTCTCTTGAGAATTATCAGTTAAATTTATTTGTCCATTTACTAGTTGAATGGTTTTGTGTTTTGGCATTTAATTTTTGGAGATCTTCATAGACCCTAGATATTAATCCCCTGTCAGATATATAGTTTGCAAATATTTTCTCTCATTCTGTAGGCTGTCCCTTTGCTTTGCTGTGAAAAGCTTTTGTTTCATGAAATCTCACCTTTAAGTTTTTATTAACATATATTAGTGAAACATAATAATGGGTTTTATTGTGACATTTTTATATATGTATTTAGTGTATTTTGATCATATTCACCCTCTTTTATCCCCCTTCCACTCCTGCTGATCCTCTTCTTCCCAACTAGAGCAACTTACCAGTGGCCACACCATTGAAGACATGTCTCTCCTGCCTCCAGTGCTCATAATCTGCCTATAGATCCTTGGGGATGGGTAGGGCCTCACGGACCCCTCCCTCTAGCAATTGTTAACTGCCTATACGTCCTTAGGGGGAAAAATAGAAGGAGGATTCTGCCAACAGCCAGTTAAGAGCTGAGGCACAGTTGGCAGTGAAGTGCTGGGTCTCATTAACAACCATGTGTGTAAACTTGAAAGCAGACCCTCCCCCATCGGAACCTTCAAACAGACCGTAAGGGAGATGAATCAACTTCCCTGAGAGATGTATGTGAGACACCAGAGGGCTGCCTAGGCCATCTGACCTAGAGAAGGGAGGAACTAGAATGTTCCTTAAGAAGATTAAAACACTCTCTTCATTTGCCAGCAAGTATGATGGATGGCATGATGCCTCCTCTCAGTGCCTGATGCTCATACAAGGTAACATCCCCTTGGCTACATACCTGCTAAGATAATACTCTTTACCCACGCCCTTTCAGTCCATAGCTTGCCACTTTGCTCTAACCCTTAATTCTCCTACTGGACTCTAACAGTGAGAGCTGCTATTTCTTGATTAGCTCCTATGTGTCAGAGCCTGTGGTAGATATGGTTGGTAAACTGGTGCAAATTCCCACAACATTCAAGGGAGGTGGTTATTGCTTACCTTTATTCTGCAGATGAGGAAGTAAGATCACTTAACTGGTACCTATTTCCTTGACAATGTTGACGAGTTCCAGCTTCATACAAGCTCCCATAAATATGTCACTGAGAGGCTGTGGGACGGATCACATGGAACTTGGAGACAACCTCCCTTTCCCAGGGTTGAATCTTTATTCCTGTACAGCCGGAACTTCTGCTTACACGTATGCCAAGAAAAAGCACTGCTTGCTTGATTTGAATGTACTGTGTTGTCATAAAATACTTTTGTTAAAACCTAACCGTTCATGTTGTACTTTGGGGAAGAAAATGGGATAGTGTCCATTATGTGTGAATCTGAAATGTTCCACACAGGCTTGTGGGCCGAATGCTTGTTCCCCAGCCAGTGACCCTAGATTAAAAGACAGTGGTACTTCTGGGAGGTGAGCCTAAGTAGTAGGAATAGATCACCAGGGCCTTGGAAGGTGAATGGCCCAGCCTCTAGCTCCAGTCACGTTCTGCTTCTCAGTCCACTGTGCTATAATGAGCCTCTGCCACATCCTCCCATCACCATGCGTTCCATGCCATGATGGACTGCAGCCCTCTGACATCATGAACCAAATAAACCTGTCCTCTGTCAAGTTGTTTCTGTCAATTATTTATCACAGCAATGCAAAAGTAACTAATGCAGGAAACTAGGACTGTACTATAAACATGACCTTAGGCACTTGGAACTGTTTGTGGGAGAAATTTGGAAAACTTTGGACATAGGAGCCAGAGAAGCCATAGAATGTTGTAAGCAGAGCTTTTGGGTGATTCTGATCAAAATGCAATAGAGATGTGGACAGTAATGAAGTTTCAGGTAGGAGAAAAAGGATTGTGCTGGAAAATGTACTAGAGGCCATCCATATTATAGTCTAGCAAATAATGTGTCTACATTCTGCCCATGTCCTGAAACTTTGGATGGGGCAGAATTAAAAGTTATGAGTTAGACCAATGTAGTAGCACACAACTTTAATCCCAGTACCCCATAGGCAAAGGCAGGAGGATCTCTAGGAGATTGAAGACAGACTGGTCTACACAGCTAGTGTCAGGTCAGTTGTGGCTGCAGAAAGAATCTGTCTCAAAGAAGTTATGAATTAATTACTTCGGTAGAGCAAATTTTGAGATAGTACAGTATCCAGCATGGCATGGTTATTGCTGGCTGATTTTAGTTAGGTTTGTAGTGAGCATTAGGAGAGGGAAATGGAGAGAAACATGTGAAAAGGATGCGATTTAACTGGAAAATGAGTGCATTTAAGGTTGTGGACCAGGCAATTACAGTCAAACTTCTGTAGTTGCTAAGGAGGTTGGAACCATTAAAGAGAAGCTGTACACTTTACACTGGGGCAGTAAAAAAATCTGTCTCAAGGACAGTGTCCTACTCACTCAAGCCTTCACAGCATAAAATGGAAAACTTAATTTAAATCCTGTCCTTTGAAAAGGGTGTTCAAACAGGACTGCTTAGAGAAGCGTTTTCTAAAGTTTAGCTGTGCATGTATGCAGCAGCCATGGTAGCTGTGGACTAGCAGGACCGAGCTACTTCTTGAGCTGGCAGCAGACCTTGACATCATCCACCTACGTAGTGCTGGTTGAAGTTTTCCAGAATACAAGAGTCATGAAATTGTGGAGACTTACACAACATGTTCAAATGTCTGATCATCTGTGGTCCTGGAGATTGGAAGCAGGGATTGCATACAATAGGCAAACACTCTCCCACTGAGTGGCACTCCTAACCCTCTTTTTATTTTTGAGATAGAGTCTCACTAAGTTGCCCCAACAGCCCTTGAACTTACTCTGTAATCCAGGCAGATCTAGAACTAGTGAAGTTCCTGCCTCAGTCTCCCAAACTGCTGGCATTACAGGCCTCGGCCACCAGCCTATGTCTGCACCAAGGTTTTAAAGAAGGACTGGGAGGCCAGGGAAGCTGTAGCAGAGTCAGTTTCTCTTCAGGGATCGCCTATGAGGACTATGCCTGAAGCTCTGAAGATAAAGCCTGAGTTTTGATGGAGACCTAGAAAGTTTAAAATGCCAGGAATGTAGAATATTTGCTAAGAAAAGCTGCAGGCAATGTGTAGAGTTGGCCCAAGAGAAAACTAGAGTGGCTTCAGAATGGCCACTCTAACCATGTGGAAGTTCACTGAGGTACACAGTGTTTGGAACTGAGCAAGTGTCTGAGTGGCTTTCTTCAACTAGTTGTGTAATGTTTTTATTTGCAAGTTAATTAGAATAAAGTGATTTTGGTTTTTTTTTGGGAGAAATACATTGTTTATAGGCTACCTAGTTTATATGGTATTTTGTTATGGTAGCAAGACTAGACCAAGACACTAATAGTACACATTTAATAAAGTTATTGAGAAAATAAAATGAAATGCTGAAAACAAACAGAATTTATAATAAACCAAAGCTCCACCTCACAAGATACTAAACATAGCTTTTATGATCAAATAGTAATACGAATATCCATATAAATGAAACATTCTTGCATTATTTATGAAAAAAATATGTTCACAGATGGCTTAACACTCACATTGCGCCTTCTCCATGAATCCTTCCCTCCAAGCTTTTGTGAAGCAGCTTTAGTTCTGGTTCCTCTTGTGCATCCTTAGTTTGTTCATAAATAAAGTAAAGATGACCTGGGGGGTGCACAGGCCCCAGTGAAGCCACTATTATCATTTTGCTAAATGGCCATAGTGTCACACTGTCCTATAAATTGGTATCTCTCTGCAGCACTTAGAGAAATTTCTTTGTACAGTGGATGGTGGTAACACAGAAATTCACAACTGATCACAAGTGTCTGTGGAGTGCTCAGCCATAAACAGGACATCTATATCACATGTTCCCCATGCTCAGGGACCATCAAGGAAGAGAAGGCAGAACAAAATGTAAGAACCAGAGGTCAGGGAGGACAGGAGCCAGACAGGATCTTCTGGGTAGTTTAGGACTGCTGCACCTGTGAACTCATAGCCACTGTGGCTACTTGCACAAGACCCACAGAGACCAAGCCTGTCAACATTCTAGCATGGAGCAGAAAGGCGTACATGAGCCCCCATAGCTTACCAGTGAGCTATTGACAGGTGACAGCTTCTGGAAGAGGGAGAAACCATTTTCTTTAAGGTAGAGCCCCGGATAGGTCGACCACCCTCCAGTGGATTGTCCCACTGAGTATATGGGCAGCACAAATTGGACTTGGTGGGTTAGTTACAAAAAGAGAGAATAAATGGAAGATGGGGAAGGGAGCACCTAGGAGGTCTTAGGGGGAGAGCGAGAGTCGACTATGATCAAACTGACCGCATGGAATTTTCAAAGAATTAATGAAAATATCATATATAAAAAGGAAGGGTGGGCAATCTGCTAAGATAATCAATGCTAAAGTACTTTGAAAGTTTCCCACTGCCTTAGAGACAGAAGTATTAACCTAGATGATTCAGTCATTAAATTAATTTAAGAATGGAGATTAAAAAGCTGTTGGCATGATCCCAATTTGTGACCAGCAAAAATCTATGTATCAAAGTCTAACCTTCATGTGTTAGTATTAATAAACGGGCCCATCTTGAGGTGACTAAGGCATATGTAGAGCCCTTGTGAATGGGACCAGTGACCTTGTCAAAAGACTGCCTGGCCCTTTCGCACTCCTATTGTGTGAGGATGCAGAGGCATCTTCTGAGCAACATACCCTTGATAAATACCAAATCTGATGGCACCTGATCTTGGACTTTTCCAGCTTCCACAAGCATGAACAATAATTTCTGTTGTTTATAAGCCTCCCCGTCTACAGTATTTTTGTTATAGAAACCACAACAGACTCTGATTACTGTAACGTTTTACTGCTAGCTGAAGTTGCTCCTAGGGCCACATTGTTCCTGGGTCCTGAAGAATCCCTCTCCTTTCAAGTTTTCTACTTATTCTCTATCCTCCTATGCTTGTTTCTTAGTTTTATGAAGGAGAGAAGAGCAGTTCTTCTGTGGGATGGATGAAAAAAAGCTGTCAATTGTTTATGATGGTATTTGCTATTATTTATTTATGTTTATCTTTTTTGTTTCTTTTGAGACAGGATCATATTCTGTTGTCCAGGTTGTCTGAAACTTACTATGTAGCCTAGGCTGTCCTTGAACTCACAGCAATCTTCTTGTATCAGCTTCCCAAATGCCAGTTTTCTGGTCTTGCCTTGTAACTGTCCAAATAAACTGCTGAATTATATATAATACATTTGAAATAAACAAAAGCATTGGGAAGAAACAGAACTTGAGTTTTCATTCTATCCTTGTTTGAACACTCACAGTTCTAATTAATGCTTAAAATTTAAAACAGTAACACAGTATGAGCCGTGAGGTAAAACACTTTTCTTTGGTAAATGTAGGTTTTAGTTTGCATATAAATTATTTTACTAAATTCATATAGCATCTTTGAAAGTGAAGTGCATTTTGCTTTTAATTGCTAATTATCTGTTTTAAAACTAAAGAAATGATCTAGAAAATACTGTCTATGACAGAAAAATATTTGTACAGAGGAGGGGGTATAAAACACGATAAACTCTAGATACCGAGCATGCTGAAAAGGCCACAGAAGAAAAACAGCTTCAAATGCCAGTGGACCCTACACATCCACTTGTGGTTTGGACTTGGAGGATTTTTGTCCCCTTTGGGATGGTTGATCTTGATGGTCACCTCGACAGAACTCAAAATCACCTAGGAGACAAGCCTCTGGGCTTGCTTGTGAGGTGTTTCTAGATTAGCTTGATTGATGTGGGAAGACTCAACCTAACTTTGGGTGGCAACGTCACCTGGGCTGGAGTCCTGGGCTGAATACAAAGGAGGAAGTAAGCTGCGCACCAGCCTTCATCTCCCTCAGCTTCCTGGCTGTGGAAGCCGTGACCAGTTATCTGACGTTCCTGCTGCCTCAATTCCCCACGACGGCCTGTACTCTGTCTGGCACTGAGAGCCACAATAAGCCCTCCTTTCTTAAGTTGATTTCCTCAGGGATTTTGTCACAGAGACAAGAAAAGTAAGAACTATGCTGACAAAGGTTCATGTCCTAGAGGCTTGGTTGCCACTTTAGTCCGGCGGGAGGTCGTTACCGCTCTCCTCCATCGTCCTGTCTTGCCTGTGATCTCTCTTGTACACATCCCCAGTGTGGCACCATGCACCATGATGTCCTCACCAGAGCTGAGCCAATGCTTGTTCCATGCCTTTGACCCTCAAAAACCACGAGTTCAGCAAACCTTTCTAAAAAGTACTGACTCTCAGGTATTGTGTTATAGTACTAGAAAGTGTATGAACACAAATTCTGACACCACAGCATGGACATTGCTTGCTCAAGGTTATTTCATCCAGGGCCACGGCTACTGCTCAGGCCAGAAGCAAGTTTAGAACCAGGCTCTGGTTCTGGTTGGTGATGTGGGGAAGTATACAGCTGAACCCTACTTAAGATCTACCCCTCACTTACTGGGAAGCCTCAGACAAGGCCTCTAAGTGGGACCTTTTTCCCTTCCTGCATAGGAGTACTGCCTAGATGGTGTCCAAAAACCCATTCATGCTCTGTGACTTGTCTCCTATGGAGACTGATGTCAGCCTAGGTTGTTAGAGAGTTCATTTCTGGAAAGGAAGGTGATAATTGTGCTTTAAGAGAAAATTTGACACATCACTCCTGAGTGAAATTCTTTGTCAATTTCCTTAGCCTGTTCCTTGCTTTGGGACAAAAATAGACCCCTAATTATCTATAGGCAGCAATTGTTTCCTTCCCACTAAGATGTTTCTCTCTCTTTTTAATACAGAAATTCATAGGAAATGTAGAAATTATGCCAATGAAATACAAAATTGTGACATGGAAGTGATACCTTAAAGCCATTGCTAAGCTGGACCCACTGAGACTTGTCAGTCAGAGGGAGACTGAGGAGGTACAGTACTGGTCAGTGGGCTTAGCTGACTCAGGGAAAAGCCTGTGCTGGGTGTGGGCAAGTCATTCCTGGGTCTGAGTCTATCATCTTTCAGATGGAGACTGCAGGGCCTGGAGAGATGGCTCAGCAATTGAGAGCACTGGCTACTCTTGCAGAGGACCCAGGTTCGATTCCCAGCACCCACATGGTAGCTAATAACTGTCCATAACTCCAGTTCCAAGGGATCTGACTTCCTCTTCTGGACTCCACAGGCATTGCATGATGCAGGTGCGCTTACACACATGCAGGCGATACATTCATACACATAAAATAAAATAAAACTAGTAAATAAAAAAAATCAAATGGAGATTGCAATCTCTGACCCCAGCTTACAGGACCCATTAGGAGCATCCAGTCAAAATGCCCAGTTCTGACAGTTCCAACATATTCATCACTGAGCTGAAGGCCCTGAAGTGTGAACTTAAGAGATTGATAAGGTAGAGCCAAGACTCCTCATGTGTCTTCTGTTGCTGGGCCACTGGAAGAGTGGGGAACAGGGAGCACTCACTGCAGACATGAGCAAGATTTGTAGGAATGAACACAGTGCATAGATGTGTTAGTTTCTTTTCTTGTTGCTATGACAAAAATCCCTGCCACAGGCAACTTCAGGAAGGGAGGATTTATTTTGGCACACAGTTTGGAGGTGTAGTCTGTCATGGCGGGGAAGTCATGCATATGGAAGTGTGAAGTAGCTAACAATGCATGTGCAGATACTGCATTCACTGTAGTGAGTGCTGGTGCTTACCTGGCTGTCATTTTTGTTCATGGACCTCAGCACACAAGATGGTTCCACCCATATTCAGGGTAAGGCTTCCCACCTCAATTAAGCCAATTTAGAAACTCACAGACAGGAATGCCCCAGAGATTTGTTTACTAGGTGATTCTAGATCCTGTGAAATTGACAATTCATGTAAACCATCACAGCAGGGTCTGGGTAAACAAAGAGGAGAGAAGAATAGGAGGTAGGGGCATGGGTGATGGTGCGGCAGAAAGTACTGACTTTCCCTTGGTTGAGCGGCAGTGGGATTTGAGTCAGGTGAGAAGCAGGAGAGAGGAGAGGAAAGGCATGTGCTCGGACAGACTTTGTAGGGAGCTGGGAGCCACCACGCCACAGGATTGCTTGAGACAAGACAGGGTGCAGGTTCCTACAGGATGCTGAAGCCTTCACCGTGAGGAATCATCTAAACTCTTATTGGTCTATCTGGCCTTGTGCAAGGAAGAAGGGAGGAAGAATTCTTGAAGTCTGATCACATGACATGCTCTGTGCCAGGAGCAGCCACTGGTACTGATGTATCTTCTCAATTACTCTTGAGGCTTATTCTAGCACATGTGGTTATTCCACTAGTTAAAGACGGGCCCAAGGACATGCAGACAAGACCAATAGCAGAACACGAGACTTCAGATAGCTCGGGACATGATTGGTCAGGTGGTATCTTTAGCAGTCAGAGATTTTACTGCTAATAACTAAAATGAGGCTCGTCAATAAGAACAGAAAAGGAGCTGGGGAGGTGACTTAATTGGTAAAGTGTCACCTTACAAGCACAAGGGTCTGAGTTCAATCCCCCAGAAAACAGGTTAGTAACAAAAAATAATAATTTATAGGAAGACAAGGAGAAGGAGAAAGAGAAGGAGAAGTAGGAGGAGGAGGAAGAGGAAGGAGGAGGAGGAGGAAGAGGAGGAGGAGGAAGAGGGAGGAGGCATTTCTGGGGAAACAAGAGACAAAAAGATCACTGGGGCTCTCTTGTTAGCTAGTCTGGCCAAATCAGCAAACTCCAAAGCAAAGAGAGACCCTGTCTCACGTAAACAAGGTGGGCAGCTCCTGAGCGAAGTTTTCCCCCGTAGCCACATGTGCACTCACACATGAATAGAAAAGAAATTCATTTAAAGAGCACTTGAGAGGTCAGAAGGGCTAGAAAACCAGATCAAAATCAAACAGTAGGAACAGCAGCTTTACCTCTATGCACTACAAGTTGCCATTTTGATCAACTGGTCTTAGATCCTGGACTCTGGACATGAGTATGGTCAAGTGGACACTTTTGCCCCAGGAGCTCTATCTAACATAGCTACTGCTTCTGCCCACGCCATGCCTACCACCAGCAAGGGTCCCTGTTCCTGCGTCACTAGCCTCAAGTCAAATCTATGCAGTTGTGACAGATCAGTAGAGATCAGGGAAGAGCTCCTGCTCTGAGTGGGTGTGCCAAATGGTATCACTGAAGCCTGGCTCCCTACCAAGACTCAAGGACAGAGAGGAGCGTCGCATCTTCTTCTTCCTCCTCCTCCTTCTCCTTCTCCTTCTCCTTCTCCTTCTTTCTTCTCCTCCTTCTCCTCCTTCTTCTTTCTTCTCCTTCTCCTCCTTCTCCTTCTCCTTCTTCTTCTATTACTTTTACTTACCACCGAGAATGACAAATGTCCATTCAACATCATTACTGGGCACACAGTGCTGGAACCTGGCTATTGAGAGAGAAAGAAGAGGAGATAAACCAAGATGTTTCCACTGGATTGCACTTTGGCAAGGTGGGATGAATGATGCGTCAGACTCGCTCTAAAGATGAGCAAGTGGAAGTGACTTTCCCAAGGCTCTGGAGCTCATGGATGTAACTGGCCTTGTACTCAGGCAGTATTCTCTTACCCAGACCAAGGACTCATGGGAAGCACCCTTTTCCCAGAACCAGCTTTCCCCATAAGCCCTCACTCCAGGCTGGGGTGGAGGGCTCAGGACTTGGAGTTGGAGCCAAAATCTTGGGCTGGCAGTTGTGCTTCTTCTGTTTGAATTCACTGCCTCTTGTTTCTGTTTCTCCCTGTAGCATGTGCTGTGTGCAGTGAGCTGGTGGCAGAATTCAAGGGTATCCTTTTTCAGCAGGGAGGGCCCACATGTCTCCCAGGTTTTGGTATGTCTTTGTGGGGAGCTTTGAGTGTATGTCTCCAAGGTTACAACTAGGAATTTCTAAGATCTTAGGAGTTACACTTCTGCCTCTGGGTTCAATTCACAAAGTTTTCAGAAGATAAGGGCTAGGCCACAGGCATGCACAATTGTTGCTCATGCTAGAATCAGTTTACTACAGTTGACATAAGCAGTGGGAAGCTCCCAGACCCTGGGCCGCTGGTCACAGGAAGGAAACTTCTCAGCACAGAAGTGGCTGTCCTGTCCTGGGTCCTCTGTGGCTTTCACTATAGTGTCTGAGTCCTAAGGAGCTCCTATGAGAACCTTGGGCTGTGAGCCTGGGGAGGCACTCTGGTCTTGGTGGAAGAGCACTGAATTTGGAGTCCCAGGATCCCACACCAGCCATAGATAGCCTGCAGTATAGACTTGATGGCCTTGGGCAAGACACTGAGTTTTAATTTTCTCTCTCTCTACTGAAACAGTCACATTATACAGAACAGTAAAACTTTCAGATGCTGACATTCAGCAGTTGTGGCACATTCAGGGTCCTCTGTGGAGTGAGGCAACTCAACTTGTCCTGTAGCCCCAGGAAACAAGTGCTATGAGCAGAATCCAAGCAACATATTTCAGGAATCTGAGGGCCCTTTAGCATCTTTATCTAATGCCATCCTCTTAAAAGAGGAGAAACTAAGGCCTGAGGATGGGAAAGGATGTTCCCAAGGCTATTTGGTGGTTGACACAACCAGGCACAGCCCACTGTAAACCAGCCCCTGCCCTTCATCCCTTCTCAATCTTGCTGCACTCCACTCCAGCTTGTCACCTTCAGATACATTTCAGATGCCATTTCAGTCATATCAAATTGATCGGGCTGGGGGTTATAGTTCTTCACTAAGTGTCTTTGTCTGGGCCACCTTGCTTTCTGGGCAATCTCCCTTATGCACAACATAGCGGCAGTAATGTAAATCTCGGTGAAGATTAAGTGCCTGCCTTCTATAGACACTGAGTGTGGGAACGAAAGCCCCAGATTAGGCTAAGCAGAGAGATCCAGAACTTCTTTCTTTTCCAGTGAGAAATGCTGTCCTGCTGGCTTGCAATGCAGTCACTGGGTGGAGCAAAGGAACCAGGAGCACCCAAAGAAGACGCAGCAAAAGACTAGGGCTGGAAGGGGTACCCTCCCTCCCTTTCTTTTGTAGTGAACTTCTTGTTATGAAGCAACGTCCTATCTCTGGCCTTGGTGTTCCCCTCTGTAAAATAAGGATGTTTGCTTAGACAGTTTTCAAAGCTCCTCGATCTCTGATGTTTAAATAGTCTTTAAATGTGCTAGTTTCAAAAGTCCTGGCAGTATTTCCAGGGGCCAAATCTCCTACAGGGTCAGTTTTGAAATAATGACTAGGGAACTCATTAGTGTTCACAGCCTGTACAGGCAACCTGGCCAGGCGGGGTGCGACACGACATTTTCTGTACTTGGATACATGCCAATTTTCCAACATCTCGTGTTTTTAAATAATAATAACTGTTATTTCTACTAGATGGTTCACTCACAAAGGTTTTGCTGTGCCAAGGTGCCCGGGGCTGGGGTCTGAACACATAGTTTTGGCAATCTCTCCTCTCTCTGAGAATGTGTCTACACCTGCATGACAATTAAAACAAGTAATTTAAGTGAAAACCCCACCACTTTACACCTGAAATATGCTAATAATTGGGGAAAAAATCTGTGGGAGTATTTCTGACATTAATTATCTGAATAATTGCCTTAGATCCTCCCAGCATATTTGGAAGCAGTCTCAGTAAAGTGAGGGTTTCCCCCAAACAATGCATATCTTCAAACCTTTCATAGCTGTTGGACAGGGCCAGAGTCATGCTGTGGGCTCCTGGTATCTGGTGTGGCCACATGTCAGGGAGGTTGGCTTCATTCTCTTGAGTTCCTGACTATGTCTTCTTCCAGAGCCTTGAATCTCACCTATGAAACAGGGACATGCAGTGAATTAGAGTTCACACAGGACGTCCATGCATTGGTAACCTGAACCCCACCCATCCATCCTTAGGAAGTCCAGGAAGCTCTAGGACGAGGACCTCCAAGGTCACAAACGGGGTCTGTTAGCTGAGGCTCCCCAAGGATCTCTTCCATCCTGCCTCATCACCTTCCCACTCTTCAGAGTCTCTCCAGGACTCAGGTCTGGGAAGGGATCCTGAGCTGCCTGCAAATGAATACACTAAGAGACATGGCCCACATGGACTGCGAATTTGACCCCCTTTGACCTTCTTGGTGGTATACTCAGAGACATCATGACAGCATCCCTGAGGCTCACAGAGAGGTGGGGATGAGAGAGGGTCTATGGTTTCTAACAGATGAGGGATGAAAAGAAGACTGTGAGCTCAGCTGGCTCACAGCTAAAAGCCCTGGATGTCCAGCCTGTGTTCCCAAAGCAAGGCAGACTGATGGTTAGGTGGCAGGGCTGGTCATCAGGAAGTCTGTGAGTCAACCCCCCTGAGATTTTTCTACTTGCCCCATTCTGGATAAAGTGTTCCAACTCTCCACATCTTGGTTCTCATGTCTGCCAAATGCAAGTGCTACACCTCTCTGGCAGGGTCACCATCAGAACGTGGGAAGGATGAGCTCAGAGCCTGATACCTAGGGAGCCCTGTGTGTGATTCTTTTTCCTGCTCGGCCCTCTTAAGTCCCAAAGAAGCAACACGCAGTCAAGCAAGATTGGTACCTGCAACCCGTTCCCAGGTGACCTCCTGTAACCCTTTCCTCCCTAGGCAGGTCACCTGACCCGTGACCCTGAGGTGCTGACAGCATCCCACCCTCTGGGAAAAAACAGGTCACTCCACCAAGTTTGTGCAAATAGATAAAGAACAAAGTGGTCCATAAATCAAGGGAGCAGGAAAAACAAATACTTCTCTCCCTTGGGAAAGAAACAGGCAGGAATGGGGGAGGGGTGGGTGGGAGGTGTCCAGATAGATTCCCTTAGGGTTTCTCCCACTGCAGTGACCCCACTGTGTACCTGGGCAGAGGTGAGAGAGGCAACCACGGAAGAGGAGGGTCCAGACAGGGCCAGGGACTCAAATGCTATTGTAGCAGTAACCCCAGTGAATCCATTTTTCTACTCTGAGTAGAGCTGTCAAGTGACTCTTGGATCCCTTCCTAGAACCGAGACTATGCTTGGGGATAGATTTCTTCTCTTTCTTTACTGCTTATTCAAAGCAGGGTGGCAAGGAATGAGCTAAGAGTGAGCCTCACAAGGCCTGGAACATTCCAACCCAAAAGAACCATTCACAGCCTGATTGCAGTTGTGCATGCAATGACTCCGCCTCAGTTTGTTCAGCTGTAAAATGAGAAATATTGCTGACCTGCCTGCTTCTCTAGCAAGTGATGAGAGAGGTAATGTATGTGCGAAGACTGTAGCCGGATGCCCTCTGGGAGGGATGTGAACCATCCTCTGAACCACAGCATTTGCCCTCCGGCCCTGTCGCCTACAGAATGCAGGAAAGCGACCAAACCCTCCAGGCTCCTGTTCATTTCCCTGTAAAGGATGGCATCGGTGTGTGACCTGTGGTGTTACTTGGAGGACCTATCATCTAAGACACACTAGGTTTATACCAGGTGTCAGTGGAAAAAAAATATCTCCTATCTTTTGAAAATACACAGTCCTTCTTGACTACTGACTCTTTTGGAGTCAGATCCTGGGGGTAATTGGAGGTAGGACTGGGTGGGGAGGAACCCCCAAGGTCTGTGTCTTCCCTGTCCAGGCACTATCCCCTGCTCACCACTCATCTTTTTGCATCTACATACACACCCCGTTACCCCTTGCCAGCCATTCCCCACTCAGGGCACTCACTTGCTTCCAAATCATTTTACCTGGGACTGAGGGGTTCCCTGGGAAATGGATCATCTGACTCTGACACCAGGAACCATCTGACAAGCCTGAGTTCTCCTGAACAGGTAAGACCATGCTTCAGGTGTACAAAACTCTATTCAAATCTGCTCTGACCATCACCTGAGACAGAGCACCCCCACCTGCTCTCTGTTCTCTGCCCAGCTCTTACCAGCACCTACATGCTGCTAATGCTAATGTCCCGGTTTATTTACTCTAATGCCTGTGCCTCCTTTCTGTGATGTAGGGAATGTGTTTGTTTATTTTTAAATAAGGGTCCCTCCATCTTTCAAATCATCATAAGAGGTAGGTGCTACGGTTGTTTGAAGAAGAGGACACAGGCTTGGGGACTTCCTCTCTTGCTGACACCCTCACAAGGATGGGACCAGGCTAAGCTGGGTGGCCATATCCTATTTCTGATTTTGTTTTTTGTTTTTGTTTCTGTCTGGATCCCCTGGAGCCTAGAATAGAACCTGGCAGGTAATAAGCACTTGATATATTTTTATTAAATGAATGAAAAAAATGTGGTTCTATGGAGTTTGGAGCTAGATAAAAGCAGAGAACAGGTCCAAAGGATTGCCCTCTAAAACGAGGATTAAAAATAAAAGTTTATGGCTGTTCTGTGTTGACGGATGAGGGGTGCCGGCTCATGTGCAAAACAGGAAGCAGGATTGGATGCTTAGACTGGAGTGGGAGACAGAGAAAGTGTAGCAAGACTTCAAAGCACAAACAGCTTCTCTTCGGCTATGTCCAAACAAGCAGAGCAATTAATCAAGTAATTCCAACTCCTTCCCCCAATGGCCTCAATTATCTGGCTATTTGAAAACTGCCCATTTTATGGGTAATGAGTGTTAATAGGCTATTGTCCGGAAACAGTCTCTCCTCAAGCTTGCTCTTTGCCGTTCAAGAGCCCCCAGGTAGCCTCGGTGGCTCCTTGGGCTCTGAGACCTGCCTTCCTTATTTCTTCCTTCCTTGGTGGACTGCAGTCAGGATGAAGGAAGCATCAAAGTCCCTGCCTAGGGTCTTTGGCTACTCCACTGGCTACTCCACTGTAATGCTACAAATCTGAGCTTCCTTCTGGTCTGCCATGTTCACTTCTCCTGAACCCTGGCCCTGCTGCTGACTGCCCTCCATGCTGGCCTCATCTCTTCAGTCATGCCAACTTTTCCAGAATGTACTCAGAGGAGAACTGTAGGAAGAAGAATTGCTTTCCATCCCTCCCGGATTCTCCTTCAAAACAGAGCTGCCCTCCTGGAAACTGGATAGGAGATGTGGGGAGGGGGCGTTTTGAACATCTAGTATGGGCCTCGAGTGGCTGAGTCCTTTAAAAGTGCAAGTTCCTAGGGCTAGGGCTGTAGTTCAATGAAGTGCTTGCCTCACATGCATTAGTTTCTAGATTTAATTCCCAGTACTGGGCGGGGGGGGGGGGGGGTGTGGAGTTCAAGTGCCTAGAGCTTCACCAAATCCTGCCAGTCACGAGCATGACCTATAAATAGGTTCCCTGAGGCCTAGAGCTTTATGTCTAAACTCTACACAGACAGTGAACAGTAAGCTGGAATCTAAACCTAGGGGTCCACCAAGTCACCAGCTTCATACTTGTTGAATGACACAAATTGTAGACTCAAGGTAATCTAAGCTGGGAATGTCTAGCGAAAGCTTTGGATCCAATCCCTTGGTTTGTAGATGGGTAACTTGAGAGCAAAGAGTGGCAGTGATGGTGGTGGCCTCATGGGAGGAATGGTTACAAAGTTATAATTGTAACCATGGGTAGCAACACCAAGATGGGTGACAGAGATGGAAGGGCGGTGCCTTACAACCTCTACTTGCCCTGACTCCCGCCTCGTGCCCTCTGCTCTGCTATCATGGGCTTCTCCTGAGGCTCCGATCTGGTTTGCATACACTGTTAAAGAGCAACCAGGCCCTGCTGGAGCACTGAAGAAGAGGCCCAGGCTCAGCTACCTTCTTTCCCATCTTCAACATCCTGCCTGCATCTTTTTCTTCCCGGGGTGTCTTGGGAAGACCTCTGGCTCAGTTCTCTATCTTTGGAGATTGAAATCTGACTGAACAGTAGATTGGAAGATTTGCCGTTGAGTTTGAATCTGACCATCTGGAACTCTCATGTCCTCACTGGGTTGTGTGTCCATCCTGGTGCCTGGGGAAAGCAGAGCCTTGGTGCTGTGCCTTGAAACACCTTCTTGGAGTCCTTCAGGCCTTGCCATCCCTCTACTTTGTCCCTTTCAGAGATGTTATGTGATTTTTCCCCCCTGGGGAGTCTCTTTCTATCCACCCCAGATAGAGAGGGCAACAACAGACCAAAGAATTGACCCTAATCAAGTTCAGCTTGGTGAATTAATGAGTTTATTAGGGTAACTTACCGGAGCTTAGGAACCTACAAGCAGTGATTCCACTAAGAGTCTCCTCCTTCTCCAGTAACTGTCCATTCATATAGATCCTCAGGTAGAGCATCCTCAAGAGCCTTCCCTTCCTTCCATGAGGAAACTTTAATGAGCCCAATCTTGTGACTCACTCATGGGGGTAATCACAGCACTCTGATTTCAAGATGGCAGTAGCCATACTGTACATGGAGAACAGACTTCCACAGTTAGAGGTGATAGAGAAGTGGGGACTCAGTCTGGAGAGAACGTTGGGCTTCTGAGAGAGAGTGGATGCTCTTCCGAGCATCCTCCTCAGTTACAAGGCCGCTTCCTGCCCCTTCTACCTACCTGTAGACTCTGGAAGGCTGATTGAAGCTTCTGTGATTGGTGTGGAGACAGGTTAGATTCACGAGCTTTCTGTGGGTACCCCACCCCACCCAGCCCCAGTTCCCACTCCCTATCAGCGGCTGCTCTTGAGCATGGCAGTATGTGCTTACTTTCTGGTCTTTACTTGGTTAGATGAAGTGCTTGAAGGTAGTGTCAGGACATTTTTATCTTGAGCAGTGAGTATGCAGCACAGGGCTATTCCCAGTCACTACGGTGTTAAGAGGATGGAATGTGTGTCAGGTGATAACTATCTCTGGGGCACACAGAATCATATGGTGTTGGGTGGGGTATGGAGATGAAGAACGTGATCTTCACTGGTCATTTCCAATTCTGTGTTCCTCACCTTAAAGTCACCTCAAGGCCCTGCTTCTTAGGAAGAGAGCTGAGGTCTGGTGTACACATCACACAGTCAGGTTCTCCCTGCAGATTTCCTTCACACCCTTCCCCAAATTTCTTTTTCCAGATGATGAAGATGTCCTGAAATCTATGTGGTGATGGGTCATGTATCAATCTAATCTGAGATAAACCTTCCATCCTATAGAGAAGTTCTCTAAGTTTAGGAAGTGGAAGTCTCTGAAACTGAGCAGATTCACGATGTTCTTCCCTCCCTAAGTAGATAGAAGCAGTAAGGACTAATCAGAGATGTTCTCAGATAAGCTGAGCTGCCTGGTAGACTCTCAGATAAGCTTAGCCACCTGGAAGAGACAAGAAACCAGCCAAGCTACCTAGCAGACACTCAGACCAACTGAGATGCCCGGAAAAGACATTCTTCACCCTGCTGAGCTTCCTGCAGACTGTCAAGTGAGTTCCAGGTGTCCAGATTTTTGGGAACATCATTCATGCTTGAATGGGCTTTGGGGGATGCAACTGTCTTTGAGTTGTCCTTGCTCCTGCAAGTAACCCCAATAAAATTCATAGGTTCACCAGATTGGATTTTGTGGGGGGGGTCTCCTTACTTGGGTATGTCATTAGTTACCTATCTGGTGTGAGTAGATGTTTGTTCACATTTGCCCAGGAAGTGTCACACAATTCGATGGATACACAACTCTGTGAATGTACAACAAAGCATTGAATTGTACATTCAAAATGAGGGAAATGTGAGGTGTGTGACTTATAACTTAACAGACCTGTTAAAAATTATGCAATGTTAAGAAACAAGACCACTTAATTCTCAATAATCATTAATAGTATTAACTTTCCTAATTTTCCAATAAACGTATTTTTCTAAACAACTTGTATTTTGCTAGCACCTTACAATTGACCTGGAACTTTATTCTCATCTCATGGGTTCTTCACAAACAGCTCAGTGACAGAGAAAGCAGCTTTGTATTGTAGGGCATGCAAGGATGGTGGCCCAGGCAGACTGAATCTGCAGTCAAATCCCAGTTCTGCTCCATGCTGGCTACTCACTGTTGGACAGATCACTTCCATCTTTGAACTTCATTTTTCTCATCTGAAAATGTGATGGTAATAACACTAGCCATCACAAGGTGCTGGGTGATAGCATTAGGAACATCGTGTATGAAGGGCCTGCTATGTTATCAGCACTTAGTAAAAAGTATTGTCACTTCCTCCCTTTCCTAGATGAAGAAATGGAGGCTGGGATGGGCAAAGCACCTACTAAAGCCATTGGTGTCACTGGGGCTTGTCCTGGGACTCCTAGATGCTGAATGATCCTCTAGGTTGCTGCCTGTACTGACTCATGAACTGAATAACTTGTGGTTGGTTATTCAGGTAGCTCCTGGCCCAAGTGGAGCTCAAACAGTGCTTTCCTCGAACTTAACAATAGCACAAGGCAAAAGCCCAAGAACCAGAGGAGTTAGATGCAATTTCTTGGAAAGAGCTCAACCTCTGTTGTGTCACCCCAGAGTCTCCATGTGCCCTTGCACTCTGATCTGCTTAGTACTGAACGCTGCAGACTAAATGCTTGCTTCTCTGTTTGAAATTCATGTGTTGTAATCCTAACCCTCAAGGCAACAATATTAGGAAATATGGCCTTCGGAAAGGGGTTCAGTAGTGAGGATGGAGCCACCACCTCCATCCCCATCCCAGGAGTGGGATTAGTGTCCTTCTATCTATGGAAAGATAGAAGAGTTACTTTGTCCCTTCTACCATAAGGGAGGTCAGCACTAGAAATTGCCTTTCCTTGAACCAGGAAGCAGATCCTCACCAGACACCAAATCTGCCTCTACCTTGATCTTGGACTTTGCAGCCCTCAGAACTGTGATAAGGAAAGAAAAAACTTTGTCATTTAAACCACCAGGTCTGTGGTATTTTTATTATAGTAGCCTAAACTAACTATAACAATGAATTAGAACTGAACTGAACTACACAAGCCACAGCTGTCTATTATTCAAGCTACTAAGGGGATGTTCCCGTGTTAGATATAAGAAAGTCAGGTGCTACTGACCAAATAGAAAAAAAGACATGGCAAAATGCCAAGTTATGAAAGACCACATATTCATCAGATCATGTGAATATTCTTCATCGGGCATCTTAGAGAAGAGGTCAGCAGTATCTTTTCTATCAAATATCCCAGGTGAAAGACGAGCAGGATTCTGACTATGTGGTTTACTCCCCATAAACGCATAGCTAAAATTGAAATTGAAAGCACAGTAAGAAGGAAGAAGGCGGGGACTTTGTAACTGTGGAGTGGGGAGGGACTGAAGACTTTTCTAAGAAGAGATTTTACTCCACATCCAATTTCTGCCAATTCTTTGAGCACAAATCCAAGCAATTGCATAGGAGTGTGGGTTTCACAATCCCTCTGTGCATGTGATGTTGTAGATAAACCCTTTTGTGTTCATCTAATTCCTGTGGCCTTCCTAAAGTTCCTGCCTTCCCTCCCTGCCAGCCAGAGGGGCCAGGATTTTCTCAATGATGTTACACAGTCCTAGTGGTCAGTTAATTTGTTTTCTGATGGGAGTAGATAGTGTAGGGAAAAGGATGGCTCAGTCCCCTTAGGAAATTTATACTATTATGTGGGGGAAAGAAGATCTATAAAAGCAAGTTGTGGGTTTGCCAGCTTCACTTCCTGAAACCTGTTGATCTACCAGCATCCAACATCTTTGTGTAGTAGAATATGCATTGCATAAAATAGACCACTTGTAATCACTTACGTTTACAACCCAATGGCATTAAGTTCATTTACATTGGCAACTGTTACCCCACCCACATCTAGAACCGTTCTACCTTTGTTGAACACTGACTCTTACCATTTCCTCTAACTCCTGGTGACCTCCATCCAACTTTCTTTCTCTTTCTCTATGAATTTGAGGACCCCAAGTAATCTCCTTTAAAAGGATGACACAATATTTGTCCTTTTGTGTCCAACTAATTTCACTTAACCCTATGTCTTTCAAGTTCATTCTTGTTAGCATATTATCAAAGTTTGTACCCATTTGGGGACTGAATCTTATGTTGTTGTATGAATAGATGACACATTTACATGAGGACATGTTCCTCATCATCCCTGGCTGGCTCTATTTGGGCACTGTATGTGGGTGAGCAGACTCTGGTTGTTTGGCCAGCGAGCTCTTGCTCCTGAGATGTAGTTAGGTCAGTGTAGTATTGAATGACAGTGGCTCTGGCTAGAGGAAGGAGATGCTCATGGAACTGGTCTAAACAGAGATTTGAGAAATGACCTATTGATGTTCTCTTACAAATTCTTCCATTTTCTATTTGTGTCTTGAACAGTGAACAGATGGAGACTCCAGTGAGCTAATTGCCATGTCCGTTTCCTCTGCTACCAAGAAGCTTTGCTGTTTCTTTCCTGTCTTGTGCCATACTGTCAACACCTCAACATCACCATTATCTACCTCATCATTATCATTTGTGTGCATGTGTATGTGTGTGCAGTTAGACATGTGTACATGCATATGGAGGCCAGAATATAACCTCAGGTGTCATTCTTAAACAGTCCATCTTTTGTTTTAAATTTTCTTTTACTGATCTGGGACTTACCTACTAGGCTAGCCCCAGAGATCTACTTGTCTCTACCTTCCCAGAACTGAAATGATAAATGCATGCCACCATGCCTGGAATTTTTTTAACATGGACTTGAACTCAGGTTCTTGTCCTTGAAAGACAAGCACTTTGCTAACTGAGGTATCTGCCTTGTCCTTATTATTGTTATTGTTATTTGCTAAGATCTTTTTCTTCTTATCACACTGAGTGTGTTTTGGAATGTAGTGAAGCTGTATGTGTGTACCTTTTTGCCATTTCTCTGTTGACTTGATTTCCTTTTATTTGAGGCTATCCACCCATCTGGCCCAGACTTCTTCCCCATCCTGGTCTCCTGTGATCCTGTCCTTCTCTCTTGCTCTCCCATTCTCTCTCTCTCTCTTTGTGCCTCTCTTTGCTGGATGGCTCAGGAGTAGAGTGCTCCAGGTCCCCTGGGTGCCTCCTGCTCTTTGGTCAGCCGTGACCCCCGAGAGCATGGCCTACATTCCTCAGGTTTTCCTTAATCCGCTCTTGTTTTCCTTTGGATTTGTTGCTATTTTGAGTCTCTTAGATCAGTAGGCATTTAAACTCTGATAAGCGAGAGTATATCATATTTACTGATATTGAGACTGTTTGTTAATTACCAGTTGTAATGAATAAAGACTTCAGTGGAGTCTCATCTCCCACAGGATGCTGAGCCTGGCACCAGAGGCCATCTTTCCCAGCAACATCCTGGCAACACTCACCTCACTTTCATGGTTCTCCACAAGCCTCTTCCTCTCTGCCAGGACCCACAAAGTTCCAAAGACCCAGAACTTAAACAAATGCAACAATTTATTTCTGCAATGGCCCCTCTGATGCTGCGTGGTTTTGTTTAGGTGTCTGCCTCTCCTTGCTCTGAGCAGTTCCAGGGTGGGGGACAGGCACACACAAGGAAGTGGCCACTGTCTGAGTGACATCACAGGAGGCAGCCCTGTGAAAGGAAGGTGTGCATATGAGCTGGTGGGGGCACATCATGTGTATAGCATGGGGTGGCATCAAGGACCCACAGGGTTTAGTTAGAACTTGAGAAATGGAACCACCTGCGGGCAGGCACAGCAATGGTGAGGGTGAGAGGGTGAGAAAGAGAATGGGGTCCCCCTCTGTCCCCAGAGGGGTGCTTCAGCTCAAGCAACCTGGGAAATGGGGCAGCCTGGAGTTCCAGTCTCCATGGTCATTGTTGGCCTTGAGCAATATGGCGTCACTGAGAATGGTGGAGAGGTCTGATGGCGAGAGGACAGCCGAATCCCGGCATTTCACAGTGTGGAGCTGCCTGACGGAGGAGAGGCCCAGGAAGAGGCTCTTATAGTAGAAGGATGTGATGGTGAGAATGGAGGGAACCGGGGAGAGCGGGTGGCTCACCTCCTGTGGGTGCTTCAGTGGGTGGAGGAGTGGGTGAAAAAATATTTCTCCAACAAGTCTGCAGTTGCCAGGCTGGGGGCAGGGAGTTCTAGCAGCCTTGTGTTCATTGTTTTCTGTTACATAATGCGTCAGACTGTACCCACCCAACTCTGTCCCAGAGGCCAAGGTCAGCCTGTGAGTGAACCACCAGACATTCAACCCTCGGCTCCCTAGCCGGGCAGGCCAGCTAGCTGGCTGAACTCAGCATAGGCTCCCTCCCAGACGTGTGCATTGGTGAGTGGAGAGACGGAGGAAAATCAAGGCATATCAGAAAGGTGGAGAGGCACAATCATACACCTCACGATTTGCCTTGGTACAGTCAGCTGCCTGTACTGCAAACTGAAGTTAATAAGATTGCAAAAACACTGAGATTCTGGCAAAATGCAAATGTCAGAAGGAGGTTATTCAAAGTTCCCACCTGGACCACGGCCTTCAGTCCTAGAGTTCCAGCTCCTCCTGGCTCTTTGACTTGGAAGTAAGGAGTGACAGGAAGGAAAACGGAGTGGCTCTGAAGCTCTGGAGTAAGTGAAGAGACTCCCAAGAGACGCTGGAGTCCCTTAGAAGCCTCCCTCCGAAGGTGGGAGGGCATTCCCTGGCTGGAGACTCGTTCACAGGGTGTTCAGGGAAGCATATGTCTGTGTGCTCAGGTATCTGGCAGCCCTGGGTCTTCCTGAGATGTGGAAGTTACTGCCGAGATGACTCCCAGTCGTCTGAAGAAGCATCCTTTCTGGGAGGTGCCACCAGAAATGTCCATCTACGTTGAAAAATGCCCAGAGGGACTACAGAGTAAAGACTCTCCAAAGTCAGAAACCTAGGTTCCTCTGCCTCTGCTCTCGGCAGAGTGAGGGAGCTACAACTTCATCCACAGTTTGCATATTCAGGCAGAAAAATGTAGTATGTGGGCTGGGAAGATGGCTTAAATGGCAAAGGGTCTGCTACACAAACATGAGGACCTGAGTTCAAGCCCCAGCACCCACATAAAAGCTGAGTGTGACTGTATGCTCCTGTAACCCCTGTCTGAAGTAGCAGAGACAGGAGAATCCTGGTGGCTTACTGGCCAGGCAGTGCCAGTCTAGCGGAATTGGTGAGCTCCAGGTTCAATGAGAGATCTTGTCTCAAAAAACAAGTAGACAGTCACTGAAGAAAATACTTGAAGTCAGTTTCTAGCCTCCACGTGCATATGCACGCACACACACAAGCACACCCTGCCCCCACGTGGGCATGCATAAATAAATAAAATAAATAATAATGTTGCATGAACCAATTCTCTCCCATTCAAGGCACAGTATACCATAGAGAACAAAGCAGATGAAGGCTCCCTGCCTGAAAGGCCATTTGACAGGAAAGAAACCACAGCTCACACCTGGAAGATGCCGAACCACCTACAGGAATTTCCCAGAATACTACTCAAGGTCTTCTAATCGCAGCCTGAGGACAATCTCCATCTACTTAGTGAAGGCAACAGACGACTGTTAGCCCAAGTTCAAAGAGCTAATGAATGGCAGGGCCGATGCTGTCATCCCCGAGCCCTCGCTGCTTATTTCCTTTCTCAAAGAGCTGGTCATGATGATCATGCTAAACTGAGTAGACGCACTTTATGTAAACTAAACTGCACTGACTGGGATGTGGCTCTTACCGCAAGGGAAAGAAACCAGAGGTGAGTTGGTCTGAAGATGGCCTATGCAGAAACGCCCTCTTAGGTGTGTTCAGGCCTGGCTTCGGTGGGGCAATGTTTGCCTCCCCCCAGTTCCTGTCTCTGCTGTTTCCCTCTGATCTTTTGGCATGAGTGAGTGATGTTTGTTTTGGAAGCTAAAGGACCAAGCTTGTAGCAGTGAAGACAAACACACCTCTGGACGTAGTCCGGGCTCTCAGACCCCTCTGCACATAGGAATTCGTCCTGTCACCTCTTGTGTACCATCTATAACCCTAAAAGACTGCCTTGTCATCTTATCTGGCAACTAGGGTTTTAACAGTCCCTTCATTAAGCCCAGAGAACAAAGGCAGCCGAGTGAGGGTCTCAGAACATCCAAACAGCCTGTCACCCTGAGTGTGAGGCTGCGGCTGTCCTGAGTGGCTGGGCACTGTTTACAGATGAAGGAGATAACCGCTGAGGAAGGTCATGAGTGTCTTCTTTCCACCCTGAGGGTGGGGGTGGGGGATCCTCTGACCACCCTGATGATCCAGCTGGCCTGGAAAGGCTTTTTCAAGGTACTCAAAGAGGAATTCAGGGCCAAGGATGGAAGGGAGGGGAGGGCCCCCAAACCAGAAAGTAAATTTTGTTTAGGTGCATCCTGCTGTTCTTTAGGGGACATGGTGAGCAGGAATGGTGACAAGGGGTTCACATCTGAGTTGCCTCCTATCAGTCAGAGTCACACATGTGCTGGCTCATGTCCAAAAGTCCCTCCTGCAATAGGAGTCCCGTTTGTATTATCAGAGAAAGGGGCTATCCAGAGGCCACTTGAATACCTCCAAGATGATCTGTTCCATGGCAGGGTGACTTGGGGATGGAATGTAACCAGGGCTGAGCTGTCACTGACCACTTGCCCTGGCTTTGTGCTCCAAGTTACTTAAGAGTTTCTAATGGTTGTGTTATGATTGCAGCTACCACGGATGATGACAATAGGATGATGACAATAGTCATTGCTGATGACAACAGCCCTCAAAGACTGCTTCTACTTTTCACACCCAGGGGCCTCTTGACTTATTCTAACAGTCTGTGAAATAGGTGAAAGTTTACCAAATTTTGTCAGGTAGACACACCAAGGCCTGGAGAGGTGAATGGTCTCCTCTCACCTCTAGAGAGTTTCACATTGTGTTTAGTGTGGTAGAAGTGTTGCCTCTCCCTAGAGATCTGGGTGATTATGGTGGATGTGCTGTAACAAGAATTCAATTCAGAAATGAGTTCATCAAAACATGAAGGATGCTTTGAGAAGTGGTGAGGTCCCTGTGCCTGGAGCTGGACACTTGTGCAGATTAAAGACGTAGTAGAGATGAACGAGACATTTGAGGGCCACTGCAGTAGCACTAGTATGTGACACTAAGGTGCCCTTTAACGTAACTGCAAGAAGGCTTATGGATCCTCTAGATCTGTCCTCAGCTTAGATTTGAGGGTTACTGTAGGGTGACTTATTTAGGGTACAGTGATGTATCACAAGTCAATGCTGCTTTCCATGGCACTGGCTGACAGCTTCCTCAACACTTCCTGTATGTCTTAACCCCTGTACCCACCCCCAGGGCTGCTGGACACATGATTCTTTCCCCCATCACCAGCAGGAGTCCTCTTAGAGACCTCTGGCTCCCGCAGGGTCAGCTCGTGACAGCCCCTGCTGTGGGCATTTATCTTGGTCTCCCTGGCTTGTTTGACCCTTCCTCCAGGGGGTCCCAGCCTCCCGGGTGCTACTATCCTGGGAACTGGGAGGATCCAGGCCAGCACCCTCCACCGCAGGCGGCAGCACCCTATCCTGCGCTCCACAGAGTTTTTCCATCTGTGGCTTCCCTTTGTAATCCTGGCAGTTCAGCTCAGTGAGCAAACGCCACGTATGTCTGGAGAGCTAAAGCCCTCTTGGGTCTGTTTGGACACTCCCTGTGCTCCGCTGAAAGAATTTGCCATTCTTTCTTTCAGACCCAGCTCAGACGCCCTGCCCTGGAGGGCATGTCAGGGCCACCTGCCTCAGCCCTATCAGGCCATCATAGTACACATAACTGTACACAGTACACATAAATGTACACCATACACAGCATGCAGTACCAGACACACATGCTAGACACTACACATATAACATAATATCCCATATTTGAATATGATATACATATAATACACAGCACACAGAAATACACTACATAAAACATATACCAATCACATGGCATCAATACACATAATGCATAATACAACATGTATCATATCTAATAATCTTTGGCATATATAGCATATACAACACATATGGTGTACATCACATGTGACACATGCCATATACAACATGGCACATACAATAAACACAACATGTACAACACGTGGTATATGGGATACACAAGTCATACAACACACTCTAAACAGGCAACATACACATGTGACACACAACATATATACAATGCACATCGCATACAATACATACAATACCACACATCACACACAATATATATAACATGCACAACAAATGATGCACAGAACAAACAATATGTGCAAGGCATACACAGTATATACAGTATACATGGAGCACGCAACTCTCATTCAGTGGGCATATAACATATGCAATAGTCATCACAAATGACATGACACATACAATACACATAGCATGCATAATACATAATGTCCTCAGCACACAATACACTCAACATATTTATGTAGCACAGCACGCATGTAACGGGTCACATATTAATAATACACATTAGATATGACACTACATAGTGACAATAAACAATGCACACAGCAAAGTCATGTAACAGCATACATGCAACATATTATACATGCCCAGTATATACAACATACACGATACACAATACATACAATGCACATCACATACAACACATAAATACTCATAATATTCCTAATGTTCGTGATGCACCATATATGTAATACAGTATGCACAACACACAAACTGATGTGTCACACAGCGTGCAACACCTGAAGCATATAACAGCAGGACATGTATCATACAACATGCCCAGTATATAAAACACACACATTGCACAGCACATATGCAATGCACATCACACATGACACATACAATACATACAACATGCACAATGTATACAACACATCAATACATATGGCATATGCATGTGACCCACCACACATACAATGCATGGCATAGAGGATGCAAGCAACACACACGACATGTATAGCACATAATACATATAACATATACTGCACATGGCACATACCATCCACGCAGTCACACTACGCACAGTCACCTCCTACTTCTAATTCCATCATTCTCAGTTCTTATGCCAGGATGGGCTTAGGGGGCGAGCTGTGTCATCTCACCTGGGTGTCTGGGACCTAGAGATGAACATTCAGCCAGGCTTGTTAGAAGACACAGGAGCCAGTGGGGAGTGGTTGTGGGCACACTGGGCTCTGTAGTATTTCCTAGTGGAAACAAATGGATTTTGTTTCCTTTCTGTCTTCTGCTTAAGTAAATTTTAAATTCAAACCACAGGACATCCTCAAAGATCAACACACACACACACTCACACACACACACACACACACACACACACACACACACACACACACACTGTAACCCTAATGAGAGGCACATTGATACAGAAAACATTTCTCCAGAAAAGGATACCCTGACTGGGGTCCACAGCATGTCAAGGTCATGGAGAAAGGTTGGAAGCTGGTTTGGGGTGATCATGTCTCTGTGTACATGGTTCTAAATGCATGCTGAAATCTTAACCCGAGGTTGTATACCCACAGAGTGTTCGAAGTAACTCTTCAGATTATAGCAGACCTAAAACATGTCAGAGTCAGACTTGGGTTTGTAGCCCAGCTCTGCTATTGTTCTGCTTGCTATATGACTTTGGGTAAGTTCCTCAGCCTTGCTGAATCAGTTTCCTTATGTGTGAAATGTGCTTAACAGGCATACCTGCCTACTGAGACCAAGTTCATCAAGGGCCAGAAGACTAAGTACATGAAGAGCCCAACATAGTGTCTGGACTATAGTCGGTATCGTTGGTGAACTCAAGGAACAGCTGGATATGAAGCTATGTACATAGCAACTCTTGGTTCAGATGGAAAGTTCCAGAAAACCACCTCTGCTATTTTACTGAACAAATATAGTTTCTTTTAATAAATAAGAACTCTTTAACCTATTATATACCCATTTTACAGGTGATGAAATTGGGGTTCAGAGAGGTTGAGTATCTTTTCCAAAGTCATAAAGCTAGTCGATGACACAGCCAAGATTCTTATCTAGACATTCTGGCTTCAAAGCTCCAGTGTTGCCATGAGCACAATGTCTATCCATGAGTTTATTTGTCTCTTCTACCACAATGTGCGCCCCTGGAGACAGAAACTTGGGTGATTTATGTCTCATTCCTGCAGCCCTTCACACAAAGCCAGGCCTGGAGTAAGTGCCCGGAGAATGTATTTGTTCAACAAATGGATCAATGAACACAGTCAATGGAGACTTTCACCCTCTCTGGGTTTTCAAGTTCAACAGGCAGTCAACAAAATCAGACATTTTTCATATGTGCCCTTTGGGGAAGGTCTTGTTGGATACCCTGCCTGGCCCCATCACAGAGGTGTGAATGGAGGCCCCGGATTTTTTTTTTGGCCTCTTTTTTCTATGTCTATTCTCCTGAGAATACAGATGGGTGCAGATCAGTGAGGGAAGGCCCATGGAGGAAGTGGTATTTGTATGGAGCTGTAAAGAGTGTACAGGGGCAGCAAGCACACCTCTGTCAGCTTTCTCTTCATGTGGAGATAACATCATCAGTGCCTTAGAGTCTAAGGGGCTCCATCTTGAACAACCTTTTAAAAAATCTTTAAAAAAAAATCTCTGTGGACACAGACTATTCATTCAACCTGGTCCCCCACCTCAGTCATCTGTCCATTCATCTATCATCTACCTAGTCATCAACCCATCCATCAGTCCATCCATCATCCATCCCTCCATATAACCATCATCTACACATCTACCTATTTATCCATCAATCCATCTATTATCCATCTATCATCTGGCCATCCATCTATCATCCACCCAAGAGTCTGACCCTGCACTGGACACTGCCATGTCTGTACCAGATCATGCCAAGCTCTCAGGCAGAAAAAAATGTCACATGGTCCTGACCTAACATTGTGTCAGTGGCATAGTCATGAGAGACCATAAGCAGTCATTTGAGCAGACTTCCTTTCTCTGTAAAGGAAGAGAGAGTAAATGCTGTAAGTTTGAGGGGAGGGCTGTGGTCTCAGAAACAACTGCTCTGCAGTGTGGAAACAGTCGTAGATAATAGGAAAACACGTAAGCTTGCTTGTGTCCCAATAAAAGTTTATTGACAAAAGCAGGCAGTGGGTAAGATTTGGTCTGCAGACCTGGACCCCGATTTAGGATATAAGTTAAACAATAAATCATTTGGAAACACCGAGAAGGAGGACTGATTACCCTGGGGTGGTAATGAGGTATGGACCGCCTTCCTGGGAAGCAGCCAGGAGATGTCCTGGAAAGAATGGGGGAGGGAAATATCTCAGACTCAGGGAACAGCTGGAGGAAAGCTGATCGCTATGAAGATAGAAGGTAAGCTCAGAGCACATGGCATATTCCAGCTTGAAGGGTGCTATGTTGCTGCAGGAAGAAGCAGGAAGTGAGACTGGTTATTCACATCGGGGTTATAAAGACCTTCAGAAGTCAAGATAAAGACTCTGAGGTTGATCTGATAGGCATCACCAAGCCCAGCGGTCCACCATCCCCTGTGGGGAGGTGTTGATGGCCTTGTTGGTGCTGTGCTTTTGATCTTCCCAACACACCTGGCAGGATTCCCAGTGAGCATTCCTTCTCCTGTTTGTTGGAATGATACAGCACTGGCCAGGCATGTCCATATTTTGCTCCCTTCTAGAATGGAAGAACAAGGTCACCACCCTTTTATGAACTTCTACAATGAAAATGTGCCCAGCTGGCCCCTGCCATTCATGTACACTGACCACTGAGCCTTTTCTATATGTGTCTCAAGCAGCTCTTGTTTAGCTGTTGAGCACCAAGCACTATGGTAGGCTCTTTAAAGACTTATCATTTATATCTGTTTTATTAGTCTGTGTGTGAAGGGTGTGTGTGTGTGCATGCGTATTGGGGGTCAGAAATCAACCTTGGATGTGGTTCCTTGGGTTTCTTCTTCTTTGAGACAGGATGTCTCCCTGGAACATGAGTTCCCTGATTAGGCTAGGCTGATTGGTCTGTGAGCTCCAGGGTTCTTTCTGTCTCTGCCCCTACAGTGCTGGGATTACTACTAGCATATGCCACCACACCTGACTTTTTTATGTGGATTCTGGGCCTCAAATTCAGGTTCTCATGCTTGCACAGCAAGCAGTTTATTGACTGATTCATCTTCCCAAGCCAAATTACCACATTTTAACCTTCAAATGGTCCTATTGGATAGTTTTATTGTGTGTTGACCCCATTTCTGATCAAAGAAACAGAAGAAAATTCCGATTTGGCAAATGCTGACCCTTCACTGCTCTAGGTGGAGCCTGGGAAAGCATACTGTTCTGAGGAAGTGCCTGTTTCAGTCACACAGACTGTATTTTCCCTTTCTTTTCATGTGGGAGAAGACAAGCTCTATGAGGCTCATGTCCTTTGAGTAAGATGGGAGATGAGACATCCTTGCAGAATTTCCCAGAGAGCTAGAGGGTTGGCCATGATGCACAGGAAGACTGTGGTGCCCTGCCTGGTAGGCAGTTGGTGCTCATGACACACACAATTAATAAGTGAATCAGTGGGCTGGAGACGGCTTAGCAGTTAAGCACATGCACTGCTCTTGCAGAGGATTTGAGTTTTGTTCCTAGCACCTAAGTTGGGCAGCTCACAGTCTCCTGTAACTACAACTCCAGGGGACCAGGCATCTTCTTTTGGCCTCTGTGGGTACCTGCACTAATGTATATACACCCACACACAGACATACAAACTAACATGTAATTTTTTAAATCTAAAAAGGGTCAGGGCTGAAGAAAAGCACTGCCATCCTGAACCACGCAGGCCCTACACGGTAGGCCCTCAACAAGCCTCTCAGGCTTCTTTGGAGGAAAGGCTCTCTGGATGACCCTGGACTAGGGCTGAGCCCCCCTTCCATGTGGTTACAATTGGCCCTTTGAGGGGCCATCACCCGAGGGGACAGAGCCGGCTTCCCCTCTCCACGCCGAGTGGTCAGATTAGAGTCAGCCACCAGGGAGAGGCATCCGGGGGCAGAGGCCGGGCAGTGATGGATAACCCCATCCAGGGACGCACACATACAGCTATTTTGGGGCCTCCTGCCTGGGAGGCGGCCTCCTTGGGGCACAGGGGCCACTGACCCGGAAACAAATTAAAGGCACATCTGTTGGGAGGCCATTTCCAGCAGTGGCTCCAAGCAGCCATCCACATTCCCAGAACAAGGGGCCTGTGTGTGGTGAGCCTAGCGCAAGCTGTCCATGCAGAGAAATGCAGCCCACGGCCTCTGTCAGGGGAGAGACGGTGTTGCTCAGGGTGTGGCCTGGGCAAAAGAGAAGAGCCGTTTCTGGGCCTGGATCTATCTCTTTCAGAGGGAGTTTATTTTTGAATGGCACAGGTATCGGGACATTGGACGCTAAGCATTCCCTCAGATTCCCAAATCAGTCTCTCTGCACAAGAAGACCTAACATCAAGGTCTCCTTCACCTCCCTGTTGACAGTCTAGCCCCATCTTATCTAACACACTCTATAGGCCAGGAACTCATGGCCTTGTAAATTGACTATAGGGTAATTAAACATTTAGACTCTAATAATGGACTTTATATTTTTCCCTGGCACCTTCTTCAATATTATTGGCCTCAGTGTGCCTTGTGGTGCACTGGAACTGTATATTCTGCAAATATTCTCTGGGTGGATGGGACATGAGCACGGCTGTGACCGGTTGTCAAACTTTCTATCTGACCATCCAGAATTTTGGTTCTATCCTAGATGTTGTCAAATGTTCCCAATAACAGGAGCAGGGGACATCATGAAGTCTGCACCAAAGAGTGTCTTTGTTTCTGTTTCAGGGTGGGTTTCAGTTGGGAAACCAGTGTTCTCCAGGAGTTGGGTCGGGCAGAAAATTTGAGTCCAAGGACTGTAGACCTCTGTTGGGCTACTCTTGGACCTTGCCTGTAACAGAGGCCCTGCCTAACCTGATAGTCCCTCACCACCTGCATTTCTATTTCTACCCAACCCCCAGATCTGGGTGAAGCCCTTTGACCCAGGGAGGCTGGAAGACCCAGTCTTCGCCAGGCATGGCATCAGCAAGGGACTCTCAGTTGTCTGTAAGGACCTCCTCAGACACAAGGAGCCCCAGGACCATGAACTGACCATCAGCAGAACTTGCCTGCCCCAGACAGGGATGGATGTCTTCCTTCTCTGCTCACCCTTCCTCACTCAACACCCTTCTCCTGTCACCTATCTGAAGTCACGGCTCCTGGGCTCTGGGATTTTAGAGGTGTAGGGCAGTTGGGCATGGAAGAGAGAAGTCAGAGGAGGCAGGTGGAGGCCTGTACCCACCTCCGATCTGTTTATGGGCTGTCTGGCAGTTTGGGCCCGTGCAGAGCCTCACCATGTTTGAAGTCCCAGGAGCTCGCCATTCCTTGGAAGGATGTGTGGGGTGTCAGAGGTTCCAGGGCCACCCTTCCACTCACCTTAATGTTGTTCCCTTGAGCTATGAGCTGTGGCCCATGTTTGCAGCTACAGACCTGCTTTTCACTTCCCCAGAAAGGACTGAGATGCGCCAACCACGGCTCTGCCTCCCGGGAAGGGCAGCTGCTCGAGTCAAGCTGCTGGGACTGAGCTCACAGACTGGTCATCATGACTTGGCGTGGGTCAGGATCGGGAGAGGCAGGTGAAGGAGTGGAATGGGCGCAGGATCTAGTGCCTAAAGTCCAGCCTCAGCTGCGGTTGTGGCCCTGTAACTGTCCTGTCAGGAATGAAAATGTTCTAAACAGACACAAGTGCCCCTCCCTTTGAGGACAATGATCCTCAAGGAACTGGAACTTCCCCAGGAATGTCCTATTGAAAGAAGGGGAAGGCTGAAGCCCTGGCACCGGCCCAAGAGAAACATGTCTCCCAGGAAGAGATATCACACATTTCTGACAACTTGTCAGAACACCTTGAAGGGAAGACCGGAGCTGGGACTGTGGTAATAGAGGGACCACACCTCGACCAGGCCTACTTGGGTATACACGCCTTTTCCCTTCTATCCAAGCCCCACCCTCCTGTCAGAGCCTCCAAAATGTCCTTGGAGTTCAAAATGTTCTTGGATCTTTATTTGTTCCTCTTCTCTATGGGGCCATATTAAGTAAATCTCCTTTTTCTGCTTTTCACTGTCACTTGGGGAGCTATTCAGCCCTAGCTTGTAAATGCTGCCAGGGCTCAGGTTTTGATAAAAACAAGATCCTCCAGTAACAGCTCCGTCCCTAACAACCCACAACAACCTGGGTAATCAGCCCATCTCCTCTTCCAGGAACCCTGAACAATAATGGCATCTATCTTTCAGGTCTAAGAGAAAAGTGCATGCCCAGCAAAGTCCCCAAATGATTCCCGGCTCTCCATTCTTGGTCCTTTCTCCCTAAATGCCACCTTCCCCACACCACCATGATGGTTGGTTGGTTCCTTGAGATGTCAGGCAGGAAAAGCAGGGAGCAGGAGAGATAGGGCCAGTAGAGCAGCTCTGCCCAGACAGCAGTGGTTCTTGTAGTTGGACCATGAGCTGTCTAGCTTTTCTCCCCAACAGCCATCACATAATGCCGGTTAAAGAGAGCGAAGCCACCAGGCTGCTCACCGCTGTTCTGCTGCGAGTTTGCAGCCAGTTCTTTCCTTGCTTTCTTGTTCTCTATTTCTCTCTCTCCCCAGACAAAAAGGACAGTTGACAACCCCTCTCTCCCACAGCTCCTGGCCCAGTACTGGGTGTAAGACACTCACGTTCAGTCAGGTTTTGTATTTGCGAATGTACCTCCTTGAGAAATCCTTGTGATCTCTACAGAAGAGGCAATAGTGGGTCTTTTTTTCAGCAATTCAGGAACATGTCCAGAGTGATGAAAAATCTGAACTGCTCCATGTACCTGTTCTCAGCCAAGGTCAGCACCATAAACTTGGGTCTCGTGTTTCAACTCTCATACTGCAGATGATGATACTTTTTGAGGTCTATATAAGGCCACCATTTTCACACCTTTTTGTTTGTTTTATTTATTATTCTTTATTTTTTTATGTGTATGTTAAGTGTATCCGTGTGATGCAGTGCCCACAGAGGTCAGAAGAGGGCATCAGATCCCTTGGAACTGGAGTTAAGTACAGTTGTTAGCTGTCATGATCGTGCTGGGAATGGAACCTGGGTCCTCCGTAAGAGCAACCAGTGCTTTTAACTACTGAGCCATCTCTCCAGCTCCCATCTTTACACGTTTATGCTTCTTGTTTATGCTTCTATGTTTCTATGTTTAAGATGGACCTCAAGCAATGTGCTGATATGCCATCCATGGCTCCTAAGCACAGGAGATGCAATATGCCTTACGAGCAAAATGCTGGCACTAAACAGTCTTCCTTCAGACAAGTGCTGCTGGCTGCAGTTCAATGTGAATGAGTCAATGGCATCTACTAAATAAAGTGTCTTTACAGAGGCACACACATCAAATAACATTATGCATCAAGGGTGAATGAAATAGTGATGTGAACCTCATAGTAATCTAATCATATTCCCCAAGCACTGCAGTTTGGTGTACTTGGCTGCTTTTAGAACATTATGACCATAAATAATAACAATGAGTTGTTTAGAGTTGGCGAGCAGAATGTGAGGCTTTCAGGAGACATGGGAATCTAGATAATCTGAGGAGTCAATATTCTGACACCTCCTCTAGCAATTGAAACTCTGTTCTCAAACATAAAACAGTGAAACTGGTCTTATGGAAGATTTGGAAAGGTCAGCCACAGGAAGCCCTGTGGGCCGAGACAGTAGTCTCCTAGCTGTCTGAAGCTCTGCTCACCCTGGAGTGTCTTCCATCTGCCCTCTCTGCTTTAGCCTCTCAATCGGGAGGCCAGATCAGACCATAGATCTCTATCATCTCTGAAACTCTAACTGGCTATGACTTGCCGAGATTCAGGAAAAAGATGCAAATCTTTGCATTCTTGGAATGGGATAATTTGTGGTGTATTTCGCCTAAAGCCAGATCAAAGTTCACCCAGATCTCCATTACTTCACCCATCCCCTGATTTTTAGTTGTCACAAACATTTATTGAGCAGATACAATGTACCATAAAAAAAATTAAAGCCTTTTACTCTTTTACTTCAAAATAAAACAAAACAAACTAAGAAAGAAAAGCCAAGCATATCTTCTAAGCTCTTTTGGTTGACTATTTTAACAGTAACCTTATGAGACAGGTACCATAATTAGCTCCTTTCACATGTGGGGAAGCAAGGCATGGTGTGTTTAATGTGTTGTTCCAAGCTGGCGTGGTTGGTGAGTAGGCACCATGGGATTGCAGCCTCTGTCCTTGTCCAGCACCCAGGCTCTTATGGCCAGTGTTCCTCTCTCAAATCCATCAACCCAAGCCTCATTGTTCATTGGCCAGCAGCAGGTACATCCCTTGGAAGTAGTTAGCAGTGTAATGTCTGAGGCCCTGTCCCAGGTTGAAGAACTATACATTTCTGCAAGAACCTCCAGGAGACTCAGCTGCAACTGAGTTTGAGCAGCACCATCTTAGATCACCTCACTTTGCTGTGGCTGATGAAGAAGCTGAGCTGGGTGGAGTAAATAGACTTCGCAAGCCACACTGGAAGAAATACAAGGATGGGAACCTGGATCCAGTGCGCTGGGACCAAGCTGGGGCAATCCTCCATAGCAGTCAAGGCTTTTAAAGAAAGTGAAAGATTTAGGTGAGTTTCAAGGTGAAGTTCACAGCCACGTGCTTAGCTGGCGAAACTGTGTGTGAAAGAAAGTGTTCCAAGAGAGGGCGGTGCATGTTGTTGGCCAAAAGCCAGGCCCACTGCAACCAGCAGCAGGCATCTGCCCAGAATTCATGCTCCGGTGTTGGGTCATAAGACCCACCCAGTTAGGCATTGTCAGGGAGTGACAACAGAAATGAGTAGTGACAAACAGGAAAGGGCTCAAGAATGCCAGATGCTGTGTGCTTTGGGCCAGAACAAGCAGTTTGGATGCTGTCCCAGATGAGATAGCCTTTTTATGATGTAAAATTTCCCCAGGAGGCAGCCAGGCTGACCTTCCAGTGTGGCCCTCTTACCAGAGGACCATCTGATAGCACCTTTCAGTGTGAACACCCCAGGACCAGGAGACTCCCTCCCTTTTGATGCAAGCTAGCTTTGTATCCAATATCGAAGACTCCTGAACCAGAAAAGCCTTCTGGGAGACCAGCTGGAGTCCCGCTGCAGCTTCCAGACTCTGCCTTGGAGACACAGTTTGAATCGCCAAGCCACGTGATGGCATGTCAGATATGGGGAGCTGGTATCTGGTCCAGGTCTGAGAGCATGAGCAGAGTGAGTAGCCACCTGCCCTTGAGTGATGTTCATGAAGGAGGTTCTTTGTGGCTGGGTGGAAGCAGATGCTGACTATGACATTCAGGTGGTCTAGCTGGTACACGCCTGGGAGGATGCTGTGGAAGGCAGATGTTGGCTGCAAGCTCTAGGGATGAGATGAGGAGAGACGAGAAGCGAGGAGGTGGTGAGCAGGCAGGGGCAGCCAAGGGAGAAAACTGTAGTATGTATGTCTGCTGCTCCTCTCTGGTGGGGAGTCAGGGCAGGAGCACCCATCTGCCAGGAACACACGTGTGTCTACAGAAGAGTGTTGAGCTGGTGTGCAAGGAAGCACAGAGAATGGGAGTGTTGAGGTCAGACTTACCCCAGGTCCTCCCACAACCCAGGCTTGCGCACTGGGACAGATTCACATGGCTTTGTTTGAACCTTAGTTTTCCCTGTTATAAAATGGGAGTAATAATAACGACTGGATTTTGAGATACTTCAAGGGTTTCAATGTGTGGAATAGAGGTAACTCCGTGCCTGACACCTGGAAGAATTTAAAGCCTTTTAAGTTTTTTGAAGGGCAGGAATACATTGTTACTTTTACAAACGCATATTTCATGGGTGGAAAATGAGACAAAATAGCTTTCATTTCCAAGGCACCCCACTGACACCTTCAGGAAAATGTGATAAGTCCCTATTTGTAACCCACGCCAGCTTAGATTCCACCTTTATTTGTTCTCCACTGTGACCCAGACCTTCGGGGTTTCACAGGTGGCATCTCATTTAATTCCATCTCCTCTGCTGCTCCGTGGTACTATTTCCATTCCTGTTGCATCAACAAAGGAACTGAGTGGCAGAACAGTTGACAGACCGAGTGAGCACTTGAGCCACACAGCTCCCGAGTAGGCGGACTATCAGTGCTTTCCTCTGAGGCCAGGTCACTCACAAAGTCCTTCCATGACGGCTCACAAAGGCTTCCAAAAGGGACGTCTGAGCTGAATGACCACTCCTAACCCTGGACTTCCTGATCCAGGGAGCATGGGGCAGCGTGGCCAGATCTCCGGCTTTGCTTCAGCCCCTAGAGCTAGCAGACCTCCTTGTGTGCACTGAGCCCCCCATGCAGGGCGGGTGTTGCCCTAGCGGTGCCCTCCCTCCGGAAAGGCTAATCAGCTGCAGCTAATTGAACGCCCCCCCGCCCAGCTGAACTCCAGCTTAGAACACATGCCCCCTCCTTTCTCAACCCCTTTTCTGAATTCTGTGATCTTCCTGCTTGAAATCACCTTTAATTTCCCTCAGGAATGAGCAAGCATTTAGAGGTTTGGTTTCAATTACACCTGCAAAAAAAAAAAGTTTGACACAAATTTCAAGCCAAATAAATTAGGAAACGACAGAGCTGGGGACGTGAAGCAAGGAAGAGGCCTAGCTACAGTTGATCCTTGTGGAGACACAGCCTCATTCTGGCCCTAAGGACCCTGGCCACCTTCCAGGTCTCACTACTTCGAGGTTCAGTTCCTGCCCTCACCGCTCTTTGGGCCTGCGTCTCTGCATCCTAGGAGGCCCTCCTTGACAGGTGGGACACCACTGGTCACTCCTGTGTTTGGGCTGTCACAGTCCCCAGTCTTGTGGGTGACTCTCTTTAGAGAAAGACTCTGTATCTCACCCTTGCCTCCTCCCCCAGATTTTCATACTTCCTCACTGATACCATAAATGGAAGCCACAGTGTTCATGCCTCACATGATAAGGCTGGTTTCCTTCACTATGACATCTCCACCATCCCCTGTGTCTTCCCCCATTGCTCTAAACCAGTCAAAGGGTGAATCATGTGGGAACCAGATATTCCAGTCTTTCTGGCTCCATTCTGTGTCCCTCACTGCCAGAATCTGGCTGGGGACTCAGAGCATGAACTGACTACCCTTGGCCATGGACACAGTGGCCCAGCATATGTTGGCATTCACTACCTAGAAGTGTATCTGGAGACTCTGAGTGGGCCACAAGACCCAGGAGGTACCAGGGAGCTGTGAACAAATGGTCTAAATGCCAGATCTCCAAGATGGGGCCTTGCCAGAAATGTCACCTTATCCTGACTGTGGGAGAAACAGACAACATAGGAGTGTGAGGCTGGAGAGATAACTCAGTGGTTAAGAGTACTGAGTGTTGTCTGCTCTTGCAGAGGACCAGGGTTCAGTTCTCAGCATCCACATGGTAGCTAACAACCATCCGTAACTCCAGTTCCATGGGATTCAATATCCTCTTCTGGCTTCCATGGGCATTGCATGCACATGGCGTACTTATGTATATGCAGGCAAAACACTCATACACATTATATATATATGGGGGGGTACGTGTATTCATTATATATATATATATATGTATATATATATGGGGGGGTACGTGTATTGTTTTGGTCTTTTTAGACCAAAAGGTTCTTCCCGTGGTCCCAGCTGGCCTGGAACTCACTATGATCACAGAGACCCTCCCACCTCTGCCTCCCAAGTGCTGGGATTAAAGTGTATACCACCATACCTAGAGAAATAAATTTTTTTAATTAAAAATAATCATGAGGATAGGGTTAGGAGAGAGACCAACCTTGCCTCTATTTGGGACCGGGGGTGGGGGAGCTGAATATCATTTTAGAAAGGCTTGCCTGGTACTGCCATCCCCAGTCCCTGAGTCCCACATGTGCCCACTCAGGGTCTTACCCTGCAAGAGGCCCCCAGTAGTTTTCAAGCTTCCTTCCCCAGCCCCTCTCCCAGCACAGGCTGCCACTCCCTTGTACTTGGCCCAGGAGGTCTTTGGTTTCTTGTTTCCTACATTGTTCTGGTTTCCAGTATAGCAGCCTGGCTGATTACAAAATATTACAAAGTCCATTGCTCCCTCTGCTTGGTCCGTACATGGCTTTGACCCATGGGACAGGTGGTAGCCCAGCCTGTGGTGCCCTAAGAGCTCTGGCCCTCACCTCGACACACTCGCCTTCATCCTACTCCTGAGCCACTCTCTCCTGCACTCCCAACTTTCTACAGCTCTACTCACTTGGCCTGAAATGTTTGTCCCAGGGTCTCCTGAAGTTCACAGAGACAGTAGAGACCTTCCTCCTCCCAGACTCCGCTGCATCACCTGCTGGCTCGGGTTCCATGCGTCCCCTGTGCGCCCACAGAATCAACTTCTGTGCAAAATTTAGCGCACTGCCTAACTTCTTTCTAGACGCTGCCCCTTCTTCCTTAGATTCCGAACTTCTTAAGGACAAAGTTTCCATCTGATTAATCTGTGAAAAGATGGCAGCTAGTAAACATTGGTTAAAGGGATTAAAGGAGAATGGAGCCAGAAAGGGGTGGGGTGGCGTAGAAAGGAAGGAGGGAGGGAGGGAAAGAGGATGCTGGGAAGGAAGGAGGAAGAAGGGAAAGGAAAGGAAAGAAAAGGAGGAAAAAGAGAAGGAAGGAACGTAAGGGAAAGGGAGGAAGGGAGAGGGGAAGGAAAGATTAAAGGAGAGAGAAAGGAATGAGAAGGAAGAAGAGAAGGAGAGGAAGGAGAGATGAGAGAAAGGAGAGAGAAGACGGGAGGAGATGGGGAAGGGAAGGAAGGAAAAGAGCTGGTGCAAATTCCTGAGGCACCGCATGAAGTGTCCTTGTCTTGGCCGGGGGAGTGGAGGCCACTGAGGAGGGAGGGTGTGTGTGTGTGTGTGTGTGTGTGTGTGTGTGTGTATGGAGCTAAGCTGATTCTGAGGAAAAGACCAGTTTCTTAAGCTTGTACTTCAAGGTCCCCATGATATGACTCTAATAGTCGTTTCTAGTCCTATCTCCACTAAAAGGAATGAACGCACACAGACACACACACACACACACACACACACACACACAGGGATCATGACCTGCCCCATCACTAACTCACCGTCTTTCCTTTTCCATCATTCACGGACTCCAGTTCTGTCGCAGGCATCCGGCTTGGAGTATGTGTAACTCTGAGGAGACACAGTGAGGAGGTTGTGAGTAGAATGCGAGAGGGACTTCTGAAGGTGCCAGAGTGGTACAAAGGGACTTCACTGGAATAAAGGAAAAAAACAAACAAACAAACCCTGGACTCAGACCTGGAGGGTGAGAGAGCTCCCAAATGGATGTCTCTTCAGGATAGAAAAGGAGCACCCATCAGACAGGAAGACTCCAAGGAGCAGGTGTCTCGAGCTCTAGCGCCCCAGCTTAGCTCCATCAGGACAGTTCCTCCCACTGAAGGCCCTGCTCTTTCTTCTCCCAGTAGCCCTCTCCTGGGGTGAGTCCCAGCCTCTCTCTGTTTATGACTCTCTTGCTCTGCCTAGTCTAAAGCTCCTTCAGAGTCAGGGCATGTCCTTGAGGCCATCCCTGTCAGAGCTGGATCAGCACTGGACCACCCAAACTGCATGCAACTCAACTGTGAGTGCCAGGTGCTGTACCCACAGGATACAGAGATAATACACACTGTCAGTGGACATAGAGCCTTTTCCTCTCACCAGTGCTGGCCTGTGCTAAGTGCTGGGCATGAGTCCTGTAACCACATGTTGCAGAGAAAGTGCTCACTGTGACAGAAGAGAAAGCAAAACTCAAAGCCAAGAGCACCGGAACAAAACCTGGTGTCATTTGTAAGGTTTGACTCCTAATTCAGCATTCTCCCTCCACACTCCTAACTCCATTACTGTTCCCAGGGTTGTCCCAGGGCAGACTGGAAGTCCTTGTGAGGCAACCCTAAGGGGTCTTCAAAGGGCTCTGCAGAGAAGGGGGTCCTCAGAGCATGAGCCATAAAGTCCTGACTACTTCCGGAGTGAGGAGGTAGTACGGGTGAGGAGGCAGGTGTCTGGTGACTCTGGGTCTTCGCCTGACTTTCCCTATAGGCATGACAGGCACCACAGCCTGTGAGGCAAGCTTAGAAGAACTTGTGAGGGACTGGATGCTGAAGAGTATAGCAGACTGTCTCACATTATCCAATTTTTCTGGCACCAAAATTCCTTCACTCCCAGCCGGTGGTCGGGAGCCTACCCCAGGCATAGTGTTCCGATGATGTCAGCCTGTGTAATCTGAATCAGAAGCACATGTACCAGGAGCAGCACAGGCTCAGACAGCTTGGGAAACTATACTTTGAAGGGGCCACGGCAATCCCAGAAGTTGCCACCATGGCCTGGTCCTAGCAGCAGTTACAGGCCGAAGCCTGCCCCTCAGCCCCCTCAAGAATGATGAATACCAAGGACACTGAAATCATCGCAACATCCCATAGGTTGAACACAAAGCCAAAACAGTATAGAA
Source organism: Eospalax fontanierii (assembly GCA_035773235.1). NCBI lineage: Eukaryota > Metazoa > Chordata > Mammalia > Rodentia > Spalacidae > Eospalax > Eospalax fontanierii. Next base: position 46,624,376 of record CM069529.1, on the reverse strand, counting down.
GGCAGTTCTCCATCTGTCCTTTAAGCTGTGTTCTGTCCCCATAATGTTCCTGTGCTCTGGCCCCCAGGGATGGTCACCCCCCTTCCCTAGTGAAGAGCTGGTCCACAGAGATAAGCATCTAGCCTGGAGCTACAGCACTTATGCAATTGCACAATCATGTAACAACACCTGCCCAAGGCTAGGCATGGTAACACTGAACATGTCACTGTTACAGCCATGTCCAGAGGCAGAACTGAATGTCTTCACTGTGCAAATGGAGGGATGAAGGCTGTAAGAGACAAGAGAATTTTAGCAAAGCATGCCTTAGGGAAGTGACAGATCTGGAACTCAGACTACCTGTCACTTAAGTATGTGAGCACTTTCTCTGAAGAATAGAAACCAGCAGGAGATTGCCTAGCCTTTGGTGCTGCAAGCAGAATGCAAGAGCCAGGAAGTAAGGAGGCTAGACCCAAGGCAGACCAAGACAAGAGGAGGGGTGGAGGCAGCAGCCTGGCTGACCTGCCCAGGCACCTTTCCACTCCTCCCCCCAAAATCTGAGCACTGTTGGATGTATGACACAGTCCCTTAGCAGCCTCCAAGGTGAGCCTTGGCTCAACTAAGCTGGGGCTGCATGTCCTTTAAGATGAATAAGCCCATAATGAGAAGGGCCTTGGACTGGACCCTGGGGGACAAAGGCGTGAGCACAACCATCTCATTGTATAGGCATCTGTCACAGAAACCCACAGGGGCCATGTGCAAATGAGCCAGTTCCTGGGGGTGGGTGGCCACAGGCCAGAAGTCAGCCACAAAGAGGAACAGCTCCGGAGAGGCCTAGGAGCTTGGGCACACAGCTCTGTCTTCCAACTGTGACAAGTCAGACCCTGACAGAAGGGTACCTAGCCCGGCTCCTCTACAGAGGGCACATTGACAATGCTGGAAGATCTAGAAGATTCTCCCCTCAAACCCTTCCTTCCAGAGGAACAATCTGGTGTGCACACACACAAACATACACACATGTGTGTGTGCTTGCCACAGTGCACATATAGTCAGAGGACAGTTTGCTGGAATCAGTCCTCTTCTTCCACCTTGTGGGTTCTCAGGATCGCCAGGCTCAGTGTACACAACTTCACCCACTGAGCCATCTTGCCAGCCCTCATGGGCCTTCTTATAATTGAAGACTTTTGTTTTGTTTTATTGTATTTAAGAAAGAGTCTTGATACATAGGCCAGATTACCCTGGTACTCTGCATCTTTCTGCTTTAGTCTCTAGACTGGAATTGCAGGCATTTACCACCATGTATCAGAGTCACTTAGACCCAATGAGAGGGTTTAGACTTAATTGTGTTAGGAAAGTATGCTACCAAGACAGGTAGGGGAATTCTCCAGCTGCTCTAATTGTCATGGTAGAGGTGGAGGGATGGAGAACAAAAATCTTGACCAAGACAAAGTTCACTAAGAGGAGTTATTCTCCTTTGGAAAGTGGACTCAACTACAATGGATCTATTGAGTTATCCTGGCCTAGATCGCCTTCTAAGATGTCTTCCCTAAAAGTAGGTATTTTTCTTTTCCTTTTAAAATTCAGAACTATATAAAATACAGCACGCGCACGCGCCCGCGCATGCGTGCACACACACACGCACACACCATCTTAACCCTGTCTATAAAAGGAAAGCTATGTACAGTGATGGAGGTGTGGCGGCCTTTTAAAAGTCCCACTCCAGAAACTGCTGACACATCCACTCCATTGAGAAAAAGCAAGGTGATGTTTGTGGACAGGATACTCAGTACGGGATCCTCAGCAGCTGAGCAGCATCGGAAGCAGCATGGGTGCATGCCTGTGTGTGTGTGTGTGTGTGTGCGCAAAATGAACACGCTAAGTGTGAATCCTCATTCCTTATTTTCTCCTATTTGAGTTGGAAAGAGATTTTGTCCCCTGAATTCTTTTGTCCTCATCTGAGAACAGGACAGATGTGAAGGGCCTGGCAAGTGTCTGCGATCTGGGCGAAAACATCTGCTTCCAGCACAAACCAAACACAGCAGCAGGAGCCAAGAACCTTCCGCTGCACCGGCTACTGTTTGACTGCTTTTATTAATAACTTGGGAGGATTGCAGACAAGGGCTTCTGGCAGGAATGAAAGGAAATGATCCAAGAAAAAACTCAAACCCATAAATAAGTTAAAGTCATGATGGAAGGCGTTTGATCTTTTCTTCTTCCATTTTTTTAAAACAATGAAATATGGGCATTTCCCTTCAGAACTCGGCAGGTACAGGAAGAAGCCAAAAGGGCTGCCACCTTAGGGGTTATGGTGGCAGGGTAGGGGAGCAGATAAGTCACTTTCGGGCTTTGACCTCTTCTGATCGGGTCTGTCAGGGTGGGAGTTGGGGGTCAGAAAGCCTCAGCTAGGCCATGAGGAGATAAAGAGTAAAAGGAACACGACCTTCGGAATCAGGCCCAGCTAAGATTCGAACTGGTTGACATATTGGATAGATGGTCAAGTTCACTGTCTAAAATTCATGTTTCTTTTGTCTCACCTGAGGGATAGAATGCCCTAACCTCATAGGATATTTGCGAAAGCTGAATTGGCATGTGACTGTATTGATCGGGACAGGTATTCCCACTGTAGACAGACTTTAAAAAGTCACCTCCATAACATTTTGCATGCTGTCTACTCCACATCCTGCAAGAGTATATCAAAAGGGTCTCTTTTCAATGATAAATTATATAACCACTTCAGACTGAGACTTTCAGATTCTGTTCTGTGATGTCACCATATCTACATGTGACATCCAAGGTGGTCTCGGCACAGTGGTCCTTAAATGCCTCAGTCAACATAACATAACCATTCTGTCCCCATTTCTTAGGCTAGCCAGTCCATATATGGCCTCATGTGAGAGCCATGTCATCTTCCTACATGCCCAGGAGGAGGACTTAGGTCAGACATGGTGTGTTTCTTAAGAAACGTTTTGTTCCTACTCTGCTCCTCTGCCCGTCCTCTGGAGATACAAGACTATAAAGAGGAAATGGTGGTCCTCCCGGCATGTCAGACCACCCAGCAAAAAATATTCTGAGAAGCATGTGGAGGTTTTTTGTTGTCTATTAGTTTGTTTATTGAGGTAGAGATTCATGTAACCCACTGCCTATGTACCCATGGATGACCTTGAACTTCTGATCCTCCTGCCTCCACTTCTCCAATACTGGGATCATAGGGTCATGGCACCGTATCCAGTTTTGTGTAGTGCTGAGGATGGAACGAGGGCTTTATTCACTCTAGGCAAGCACTATACCAATGAGCTACATAGAGCCTCTACTGTTTCTAAGGAGTTTTCTGTTCATGGTCCCAATTAATCTTTTAGGCAGTGCTATAAGACAAGAAAAAAAATAAGGTTCAGAGAGACATATACCACTCTCCAATAATGGAGCCAAGACTTGAACTCATATCTTCCATCTCACTGTCCTTTCTCCTCTCATCAGCCTGCAAATGCAACTGGACATGCCTAATGCAGTTTCCTTGCTAAAGGACTGGGAATGAGAAGTGAGGCCAAGGCTAAAGATTTCTCATCTAAGACCACCGCTGTCAGGGTGAAGGAACCCTCAAGGGGTCCCTGTTCCTTTTTGCATATAGGAGAGCTGAGATAGGAGAGAGAGAGAGAGAGAGAGAGAGAGAGAGAGAGAGAGAGAGAGAGAGAGACTTGACGAATATCACACAGTGAAACCAAACTAGCTGGTGTTCCAGATTTCCATTCCACTGTTCTTTCTGCTTTTCTATTACAAAATCAAAGGAGAGGAAATGAAAATAAACTGTTTCCTTCCTCATGCTGAAAAGGGGAGAACCGAACAGAAGGACAGGAGAAAAGAAGGACATGTTTGTACCTTGTCCTCTGTCATATTTGTTGAAAGCACAAGGATCCTTGTCCGATAAAGAAAGGAGGATCCCTAAAGAACCACAGGAGCAGGAAGACTTCAGGCGATGACATTCAGGCCAGATTTTATGACAAACTTTCTGTTCTCCACTGAGTTCTGCTCCTTCGCGTAGCTGGTAGCATGGCTGCTCAGCCATTGCTTGTGGCTAGGTGAGACTACACGACAAATGTAGCTAGTGGAATGTGAGCAAAAAGAGGTGTGACACTTTTAGACTAACTGCTGAGATGTGAACCTATTCTCTGTGTGCATTCCCCGCTTCTTGTGGGAATTCTACACCTTGGAAGTTAGGTGTTGGAAATGGAGCGTCTTGGTATCTTAGTTCGAATGAGAAATGTCCCCAACAGGCTCATGTATTTGAACACTTGGTCTCCTGTTGGTGATGCCATTTGAGGGATCTTATGGAACCTTTAGGCAGTGGAGCTTTGCTGGAGGAAGTACATCACTGAGGTGGGCTTTAAGGAGTTAGAGCCTTGCCCGGCTTCTAGTGTGCTCTGTTTTCTGTGCGTGGATGAAAGATGGGAACAGCCAGCTTCCTGCTTCTCCTGCCTGGGCCATGCTCTCCCCACGGTACAGACTCTAACACTCTGTAATGGTAAACTCAAACTTTCTTCTTTAAATTGCTTCTGATCATGGTATTTTATCACAGCAACAGAAAAGCATCAAATACACTTGATCTACGTGGATTCTTCTGACTATGGGATCATTTAGAACTACTGGCCGGCTTAATGTCCAACTCCTCACTAAAGCTGTATAAGAGTAGAGTGAGCTTCTTGAACTTGAAACAAGATTCTTGGGAACTATTTGTTACAGTCATTTAGACTGAATGATGCAAACTTGAAGGCTAGATAAGCTTTTCAGAAGAGGAACTGGAAATAAATAGTTCTAGTTGGATTAGAAGAAGCTAGATACAGAAACAAATAGATGTTTTTCACCAATCTATTATTTTTATTTTTGCTAATAGGTTGGCCTCAAAAATCACCATGTAGCTGAGGCTGGCCTTGAATCTGCAGTTTTCGTGCCTTGACTTCCTGAGTACTGGAATTGCAGGCCTATGCACCATACTTGGTTCATCTATTAAATCTTTCAGTGACTATTTACTGGGGATGATATATATGTTCAGGTCCACAGGTCTGACGTGCAGAATACTAGGCACATCATGATGAATGATTTGGTTCCCATTTTTGAGACGTTCCTAATCTGCTGAGGAGACAGCCAATAAGGATGCATGCACTAGCCTGCCTTAAATGAGAACAGCTAGGATTTATTTCATGAGGTGCTATTTGGGTTGATACTTGGGTTGGGGTCGTGGGAAGTTCTCGGTTGTCTAAGGCAAGGTTTAGGTTTAGAGACAGTGAGGGATGGTGTATTCTGAGAACACAAAAGGAACCAGAGCTTGAAGAACTTTGGTTGTAAAGAGTTTGTACTTGATCCTGTAGGTAATGAGAGCCACTGATGAGCTGGAGGTATGGCATGCTCAGAGCACTTGAGGGTGTGGCACTGTGGCCTTCTCATGGTAGATGACAGATGGATGGAAGATGAGAACTACAATAGTGTCTATGCTTCTCTGGATCCCACTTCCAGTATCATAGCTCAGATTGCCATCATCTCTTTCCCAACTGACCCCTCCCAGGCTACTCTCAAGAGGTCATTACAAGTGATCCTTCTAGAACCTTACCTATTTATCGTTTTAGTCTTTTTTAATGCCCTTCAGAACATTTGTGTATGGTCTAGCCACAGGTCATCTCTCAGCCTCTGCTCTTGGCATTTCCCATCTCATCCTGTGTGTGAGCAAATTCAGTGTTCTTCCAAAGTGTCGTGTTCTCCCCTTCCCACCCCGTCTTAACCCCTGATTCCATTCCCCTTTCAAATCTGAACATGGATGTCATCCCCCTCTAGAAAGTTTCTCTGACCCCAAGGATAGGTGAGGTGCTTTTGCTCCGTGTTCCCACTGCAGCTTGAACCTTGCTTTAAATGTTCATTACTAATCCGTACCTCCAGCAGTCCACAGCAATGCGAAGATGACATCCAAGAAGTAGGACTCTCATAATGCCTGTCTATCCTTTATACCTGGTACAGTTTGAGACACATTTACCCAAGTCTTTACTGAACACATTGATGAAGACAGAAGACCCATCCCAGGCATGCAGATAGGGAGAGCAGCTAGCTGGCATCAGGGTAGGGTCACTAGGACAAAGAGGAGAGAGAAGTGGTCATATGCCTTGAAGAAGAGCTTGCCCAGTATTGTTGGCCAGGCCTAGCTGCTACTAAGCCAGCCCCTTAACTGTCAGGTATACTGAGGAGACCTGGCCTCCTTATGTTCTGAGAAATGATACCATAACGTCAGCGGACAGATTATAAAATAATTGCACCATATGAACATGTCCATGATAGAACTTGTTTAGAATTCTGCCATCTTGTTTTGTTTTGTGACAAGGTCTCGTCTCATATAGCCCAGGCTAGCCTCAAACTTACTATGTAGTCAAAGATGAACTTGTATTTCTGATTCTCCGGCCTGTACCTCCCAGGTTACAGGTGTGTGCCACCACACCCAGTCTGTTTATGCTGTACTGGGGATTGAACCCAGGACTTTGTGCAAGCTGGGCAAATGCTTTTCCTACTGAACTGCATTCCCAGCCCATAGAATTTCATCATTTTTCTATGATTCTTTTATTCTTTATCTTCCACTGAGCTGGAAACTCCTTGCGGGCAAAGACTTCCGCTTTCATAGTCTTATCCCCCGTTCTGAGCAATGTGGTTTAGTTACCCTATGAAAGGGGCTGAGTCACCTGAACTGAGCAGAGATCCCGTCTCAAAGATTTAGTCACATTCAATTGGCAGCTATGGACACAAATGCCTTTTTCAAGGTAGGCTTGATAATGAGAGATGAGACCATCCTGGGACTGCTGTGGGTGTGTAGAGGGTTTGCCTGTGCTGTTAAGCGCAGGGGATCTGGACTTGGGGGAACACTCCCCTGCAATTGCACAAACATGCCTCCCTTTTCCATATATACATTCCGTGTCGGACAACAGAGTAACATGGGTTCACTCCTTCAGCACACTACCACTGGGTGAGGGTTTATTTCTTATTTCTATCACAGTGCCGTACATGCTTGCAGAGAGCCATACAGTTGTTCAGAAAGCTGTTTTTCCATGTATAGCAGCGTCCTCAGCCTTGGCATGTTGGAACTTTGGAACTGGACACTGCAGTTGTGTGCAGCGTTGGGTTCCCAGCAGCATCTCTGACCTCCATCTACTAGATGTCTATAGCACCTGTTATGATTACCAAAAATGCCCATGCCAAGTGGCAGGATTAGATCCAGTTAGAAACCATAAATCTAGAGATTCTGCCCTCCTCTAGAGCCCTGGCAGCAAATCAGATTTTCCACCTCCACCTGCACTTGGGGTCTGAGGAAGAGAAAGAGCACTGAGGGCTTCCTAGGAAGCTTTATGACAGGAGTTGCAGGTGACAGACATCATGTCTACTAGAGTCTATCAGACAGGCCTAGAGGCATGCCCACAGCAGATTGCAAGGAAAGCCAGGAAAGATGATAATATCTGTGTGCCTAGGAAGAAAGGCAAGTAACTTGGGAACAGAGAGTTGGTCTCTTCCATGGGGACTTACACTTCACACCATTAATCTTTATTCTTCAAGATTAGAGAAGGTTTTGTTGCTGTTTTACTTGTGCTTTACAAATCAGCTGTGGGGGCTCAGTCTGGGGGTCCCTTAATCTTATAAGGTAGACTTCTTGGGTGGTCTTTGATAGCTATGAGAACAGTCCTTCCTTCATCTCCCACATCACCCCATTCCCCTTCACATGACGACAAATATGAACCTAAGGAGGCCTTGGGGTCTTTGACTTCTTCCAGTACTACCTGATTCAACATTTCTTATTGTCGTGGCAATACTGGGGAGTCACAGGGGTTAGATGTGCCCTGCCCTTGAGAGGGGTTCCCACCTGTTGCTATGAGCCCCTCTCACATAACAGCTGCATGAAAGAGCAAATATATCCCAAACTGAAAGAGTTCTGCGTGGGCTGCATTGGTCTACATGGAAATCACAGCAGCATGGCAGGGTTCCAGGAGCGGGAGAGACGTGAGCCGGACATATCTGCTAAATGTTGGGAGCCATTTCCAGACAGAAACAGAAAGTACATACTTTAGAACTGCAAAGGCCATAACTGGGGGCTGGGAGGTACTGTAACTTAGGGGTCTGAATGTCAAGGCAACATAAGGCCTTTATCTCCTCTTTCCCAATGGAGAAAGTACATTTGACTCTCCGGATGGACTAAGTTAACAACACTCTCCAAGAAGCATTCTTTTGGAAGCTTCTATAGGAAAACAAACATTTCAGACCCAACAGGAGTCCCTTTCTCTAGCAGCATGCAAGCTCCTGGAACTTCTCCACCACAAATGTTTCATGTGGTGTAGCCGAGAATTAATTAGAAAGAAGAAAAAAAAAATCTCTCGAGTCAAAACACATATCTCACAACCTATTAGCATTAAGATTAGCATTAAAGAAAGTTGGAAACTATAACATTTTAAGCACAATTTATAAGTCTAATTTCCTGTGTGTCACTCTCAGATAATAAATGCTTTTCCTTCAAGTTGAAAAGTCTTAGAGGGAAGGGAGGGTGGGGTGGGGCAAAAAAAAAGAAGTTAATTTAAGGCCTATTAGTTTATTTTTAGTTGCCCAAGATCTGAGAGATCAGGAACACTTCCCTTTTCTAATAGAACACGCCTTCCTGTGTAGCGAGGAAGTCCCCTGACCTCGGGCCTCCTCCAAGGTGCCACTGATTTTTGACAGAATTCCTCAGGCAAGAGCTTTGAAAGAGGCTAGGCCCGGCTTTTGAGGGGAGGCTGACCTGGGGCCTGGAGGGACAAGGTTAATTGCTTGGAGTATTGGAGAAAGGCTAGCGAGTGAAGGCCCCACTTCCTGTATGGCTCTGGAAGAAGTTGGTCGCCCACAGCCTCCATACTAAGACATTCCTGCTAATTTGCTGTGAGCTGAAAGGGATTTCTGTTTTTAGCTTTTGGGTCTGTGGCAACTGTTTTGTTTTAGATGAAAATTAAATGGGGACAAGGAGCTGAGGTTGGCTGGGGGATGGGAGGCGGAGCCATAATTGAAGTGCATTCCTGGTAATTACCGTGTCCTGTCTTTCACTCATCATGTTGACAGAGAAATCTATTACCCAGCAGCTCCTTTTCCACAAATTGCCCTTCCCTGAGGACTTGGGGAGTGGGAGGGGGTGGTGCTACGGGAGGAAATCAGGCTTTGTTCCAGAAAGTGGGCCCCCAGCCATGCTCAGAACATGGCCCCAGCTGTCTCTTAACCAGAGGGAGGGGGTTCAACTGGAAACTTCAAGTGAGAGGCAGAGAATCACCTGTGAGACTTGTCCCAAACAGAAACACGGGCAAAGGGGAAATTCTAGTGCACCATGGTGCCTGAAGACGACCTTCACGGGCAGGCGGGGTTGGACCAGGCAGGTAAGGAAATTCCAGAAAGGCGGAACTACATAGATGGAGCACACACGTATTCCAGGGCATGGCACCCTGGGGAACTGTACAAGGCCTTATCACACTGAACCATCAGGAACATTGGATGGATGGATGGATGGATGGGTGAGGAGAAAGCTTGGTCCCTATGTCAGGAGGATCAGGAGTTGGAGGGAAACCATGGACTGCAGGAACATCCCTCCTGTGGGAATAAGTTCTGGCTATGCTTTTTCTCATTCTGCAACTTCCAGGGCCGTTCTTCTTCCCTCCTTCCTTCCGTCTTTCATCTCTTTGACTTTCTCCTCCTCCTTTCCTCTTCCCAGCTCTCATTTCTTTACCTCCAAACTTCCATCTTTCTCTTCTGCCTTGTGTTTATGTCTCCATGGCTTCAACCTCAGGCAGGTAACTTCAAAGCCTTTGTTAGCTTCCCCTGACGTCCCTAGTTCACATCTTTCCTCAGCCCTTCCAAACTGCTGCCCCTCTCCAGGCCTGGAAACTAGACCAAGGGCCTTGCACACTCAAGGCAAGCACTCTACCACTAAGCCCTAACCCCAAGCTTCCTTTTACTTTTTATTCTGAGGCAGGGTCTCACCTACTTGCTCAGATTGAACTTTAACTAGATCTGTAGTCCAGGAAAGTCTTGAACTTGTGTTCTTTTTGCCTCATGCTCCTGAGTAGCCAGGATTCTAAGCCTACACCACCAGGATGGCTCCAAACCATCTCCTAAGACATAGGTTTCCAGCACATGCTAGAACTTGAGAAACTGTTTTGCCAGTGAGTGTAGCCCCCTGGTTTTAGCGCTTTCTTGCCTTTGCTTTTGACATTGGCACTTTCAAAATCTAAGTATGGAGGCTCAGTTGTGGGTGGGGAATCAAAGGCATCGACCTAGTCTAAATAACAAGTTGGATACCTGGGAGTGAGCATGGTATTCAAGGTCTGGGACACCTGGTTTGGGGCTCTGGTCTGCCCTTCTTCCTCACTTCTTTTCCTCTAAGAATGTTTCTGGGGCTTCAACTGCATTTTAAAGAGAACTGACGCCTCCAGAGTCCCGTTTTTCTTAGGTCCTGGGTGCTGGAGTCATGGATTGCCCAGCACCCTTGAATTACTTGGCTAAGATCCACTCAGGAAACAGGTGGCTCCTACTGACTGGAATTATGTACTTGGCAACACCTTAAAACAGCAATCAAGATCAAAGCTGCACATACCAAACACTGTATTTCAGGCTTTATGCACAGCATTTACAAGCACTTTTCTAAAACCTTCTCAACAACAGGAGAGAGTTACTGATATTATTTGCTCTCTTCCTCTGTCCTGGGGACCGACCCTATGACCTCATGTTATTCAAGGCAAACGCTCTTCCACCTAGCTACAGCCCCAGCCCTTTTTTTACCTTTTGTTTTGAGGCAAGGTCTCCCTAAAGTTGCCCAGGCTAGCTTTGATCTGCCTCTGGAGTCCAGGCAGGGCTTAAATGTGCAATTCTTCTGCTTTAACTCCTGAGTAGCTGAGATTACAGGCTTGCACCACCAGGTTTGGCTATATCTGTATTTTAAAAGTTTTTAAAAATTAGGTTTAGCCCAGCATAGAGAGCTCATACCTATAATCCCAGCACTTAGGCTGAGGCAGGAGAAATAGATGTTCAAGTCTAGCCTTAGCTAGGAGGGAATGTTGGCAGCCTTATCACCATCACTGTAACACTTTATTGTTCTGCTTACTTCATTGCCTCCACCACTGGCTAAGGTGTTCTGTAGGTGTTGTACAGCAATTTTCTGCAAGATAAAACCTTCCATCCTGTAGGAGTGCTAGTTAAGACACAGGATGTACTAAAGGTAGGGGAGACATTCTATCTTGCAGGGAAGCTCCTAAACTCAGGAAGTAACTCAAAGGCTTCAGGAAGTGGCTGTTTTAGGAAACCTAAGTAGAATCCTCTGTAAGTGACCCTAGAAGTGACCAGATTCACTCTGCCTTCTCCTTCCCCAAGCTTATATAGACTGTAAGGACTGCAGATCTGCCTAGAAGTCTCAGATCAGTCAAGCCTCCTAGAAGAGGCAGAAATCATCAGGGAGCTGCCTAGAAGAGGTTCAGACCAACTAAAGTGTCTAGAAAAGACTCTCCAGCCGATAGTGGTGTGGGCTTTGGTGATATAGCAGTCTTTGAGTCACTTCTGCTTCTTAAGTAACTTCTTACCCATACTCCTGTAAGTAACTCCAATAAAACTCATTGGTTCACCAAGATGGTTTTGGTTTCCTTACTTGAGTATGTGGTTGGCTCCCTTTCTGGAGTGAGTAGACATTTGTTCAGATTTTCCCAGAAAGAATGTCATACAATAGCAGGTCACCATAGCAACTGTGCTTCACAGGAGTCAGATGATCGTATCATATTTGAAAGAAACAGTTCTGCTATAGCACACAGCTAGCGCAGACCGGGGCCAAAGGGTAGGGTCTTCTTTTTTGTCCTCCGGATGCTTCTAGGAAGACATGCGGTGACATGGTGACATGCTACATCCCATAGGAAAAGTGGATATTCATGGACACCACGGCTCTATTTTGAATGGCTGATGGAGAAAAAGAGTTGGTTTTAGATTGTGTGACTCTTGTGAGTTTGTTGTTTTCATTTGAAGTTAAAGTTTTACTATTTAGCCCAGGCTGCCCTTAGCTCATTAAGTATCCCAGACTAACCTCTAACTCACAGTCATCCTCCTGCCTCAGCATTCCCAGTGCTGGGATAGCAAATATATAACTATCCCCAGTTTGGTGTAACTTGTTTGTTGTTTCTGTTTGTTTGGGTTTTGGATTTTTTTGAACTAGGGGCTGAACCCAAGTGCTCTATCACTGACTTAACTTTTTACCTTTTTTTTTTTTTTACCTTTAAAGCCATGGAGGAATCCCTTTCCGAATGTCCAGGTGGCAGCTCCACCTTAACAACAGAGCAAGCCTTTAGGGGTGACCTGCTCTGTGCTTGAGACTGCACCACATGCCTTTCAGGCATAGCCAAACCAAGGCTGCACTTGGCAGCCAAGGATAGCTACAAGGGTGGCCCTGTATAAGACTTACTTAAAACAGTGTACACATAACACATTATGTTATGAGGGGTTTGTTGTTTTTGTTGTTGTTGTTAACTCTACGGAGCGATTCTTAGGCATGAACTTTGTATATGACAATGTTGTGCTGCAGTGTCGAAATATTGGCCATCACTGGGCAGAGAACAAGAGGCTGCAGAGCACTTACCCCTGAATAGGAGGACATCTATATAGAACCTCTGCCTCTCAAGGCTCAAGGATCTTAGTTCAAGAGGGGGCAGAAAGACTGTAAACTCCAGAGGAGATGGATGACCACAAGGAACAATGTTTTCCCAAGCTGGTCACTTGCCCATATAAACTCATAGCGATGGTGGAAGCATGGACAAGTTCCATGTAAGTGGAAGCCAGACAAGACCCCAGCATGGAAGTGGTTAAGTGGGGAAGAAGCCCCAGCCTTAGCTGAGGAACTATTGGCAACGATGAATGCTAGGAAGGGGAGATTCAGTCTCGTTTGAGGGTGAGAATCTTAGTAGATTGACAGTGCTAAATCTACACCAAAGGCTTGTGGACACAAACCTACTACCACAGACATATATGCATATGCATGTGTGTGTGTGTGTGTGTGTGTGTGTGTGTGTGTCCAGAAATTTGGTGGGGGACTAGTAAGGGAGGGTTACAGACAAGGGAGGCAATCTAAATATGATCAAAATATATTGCATCACATTCACAAAAATTCAACGAAAAAATTAATTTAAGAAATAGCCAGAGCTGGGCATGGTGGTGCACTCTTTTAATCCCAGCACTTGGGAGGCAGAGGCTGGTGGATCTCTGTGGGTGTGAGGTTAACCTTGGTCAATACGGCAAGCTCCAGGCTGGCTAGCTTTACAGCAAAACCCTGTCCCCAAAACAAACAAACAAAAAACTTAATAAAAAAATAGAAGTGATTGATGTTTAAAAGGTTGACCATGCCTGCTACATATAACACTCAACTTAGGGGCCAATGAGATGGTTCAATGGGTAAAAGGTCTTGCTACATAAAACTGACAACCTGAGTTTGATTCCTGGAACCCATGGTAGAGGGAGAGAACTGACTCTTGAAAGTGGTCCTTTGACCCATACATGTATCGTGGCACTAGTCCACCTGCACTCAAGATACTCATAATAATAATAATAATAATAATAACAATAATAATAAATTACAAAGTACAACCTTGCTCTAAATGACTTCCAGACAGGTATGCGTTCACCTGGGTTCCGGTTTTGCTGAGCTCTTGGGATGGTTTCCTGGTTCTGCCAAAGTTGTATCCTGTTACAGCTTCCTCCACTGCCTTCAGGGATGTTGTTCCTAGGTGTTTGGTACTGGATTTCCTATACCTCCCCACGACCCTGCACAGCTGAGAGGATGTGTCCATATGAGAGAGAGGGTCTGAAGGCTCAGCCGGTCCCAGTTCCCCTCTGCACAGAGCTCTCCTGTCCGTAGGTGTGAGATGGATGTTGGCGTGATCAAACTAGACACTTTAAATAGTTGACCCTGGCACAATTTTCATCCCTGTGGATGCACACGGGACTTAATTTTCACAAGGAGGAGAAACTGAGATGGAGTTTTGAGAAAGCCCTTAAGTTAGACAATTAGCCTTGCTCCATTAGAAATAATGCAGGATTGAAGGCCACATGTACCAATAGTCATAGGTGGGATGGAGCAGAGGGCACGCAGCCCAAACTCCCCATGGGAAGAGCCTCTGTTCCTCCAGAGAGGGCATGAGACTGTCCAATCAGCAGCAGGAACTGGTTCCCATTTCTGATCCTCTCAGCTCCATACCCAGGGTACTATCTCAAGGAAGTAAATTTCATGACAAAAAAGACACCGGACAGTGAGACTTTATCTTAAAAGTCATCTAAACAAACAAAACCCACATGGGACAGAAAGATCTCCCAAGTGTTTCTTCTTAGGCTCAGTTTTTAGTAATTCATGGATATACATGTATGTTAGGTTTCTCTCTCTCTCTCTCTCTCTCTCTTTCATAATGAATGTTTAAAATTCAAGTATCTTTTGTTCTATTCCATTCTGAAGGAATAATTCTAGGAACTCCAAGATCTCGCTTAACAAGCAGTATATCTTGATGAAATGCTGATTTTCATATTGTTCTCAAACTGCACAGTTGCAGAGCCGATGCCAAATGAAAGTGGGTTATTTTCAAGGAAAAAGCTTAAGATGTAAAGCACAGAGACAAATCAGAGGGTGGGTGCCATGGTGAACATACCACGGTTTCTTGGTCTGCTTTGAGTGGGATAGAAAGAGACACAGAGGTTGTGATCCAGGCTCTGACTAGGATCTCTCTACCCAAGTGTGACACACACCCCCAAACCCAGGGAAGCTCAGCCCACTACTTGGAGCCTTGGCATCACTGTGTATCAAGTGGACTTGCACAGATCACATGCAGGCAGAGACATGTAAAACTAAGCCCCCAAGTACAGTTTTATCTGTAAATGATAAGGCACTTTGGGACAGTGGGGATTCAGCTAGTTTTTATGGCTTTCTTAGGTGTAAATGACAAGAAACCTGAGAAAAATGGTGTCTCTCACACAAGTCAGAGTTGTCACACCGTCATCAGTCTAATTACTTTGTTGAAAAGGCGCTTGGGAGATGGGATGGTTAACTTGGTTGTCAACTGCACAGGATCTAAAACCACCAAGAGACAAACCTCTGGGCATGTCTGTGAGGGAGTTTCTAGACTGGGCTAATTAAGGTGGGAAGACCCACCTTAACTATAGGCAGCACCATCCCATGGGCTGGGGTCCTAGTCTGAATAGAAAGGACACAGTGAGCTGAGCACCAGCCCTCATCTCTCTCTGCTTCCCGACTGCAGATACAATGAGACTAGTTGTTTCAAGCTCCTGCTGCCATGATTTCCCCACCACAATGGCCTATATTCTCACATTGTGAACCAAAACAAGCCCTTCTTTCCTTCAGATGCTTTTGTCAGGTATTTTGCCCCAGCAACACATAAAGTAACTAATATAGGAGGCATCATGATAATGGAAAACAAAACTGGAATCAAAATATGAGTTTCTATTAGTTGGCCAACACTACATGTAGACATTGGGATAATGATGAGAATTACACACAGCATCCACACCAAAGTCAATTCCGAGCAGCACATGGAGCAGAGACTGGCACCCAAGACTTACATTTCAAATGAATGTGTTAGCAGTAGCCATCCCACTGGCATGTGTAGAGAAGACTCGGGAGGTCTTCTCTGGGCTCAGCAGGAATCTATGGTGATTATCCGGCAGTGTGGGCCATTGACAGTTTGGGATGGGTCAAAGGCTTCAGAGATGCATTAAAACTGTTCAAGTTCCTTTTCAGAGTACAGATACAGAAATCCTGGGACCTGAGCTGAAGCAGCCTTGAGAGCCAGATTAAACCAAAAGTTCCTGGAAACTGAGGGTGGAAAACATGACCCAGGGATCTCAATTAGACAGGAAGGGTGCTGGCAACAGTTCCCGTTCATCCATAAGTGTTACCTGGTCTAATGCATGGGGTACAAGCTAGCCAACCACAACTCTTAACTCTTGAATTCCTTTTGCTACTAGCAAAATAAGTGTAAATTACTTTGCCAATTGGGGAGATAGGTTTCGTTTTTAATTTTCTTTTTCATGTGTTTGTGGTGTGCATGCACATGTGTTTACATGTGTGTAGAACATGTGTACGTGTAGGTGCGTATGCATATGTGTGTGCTTGTAAAGACCAGAGGTCAGTACTGGGAGTCTTCCTTGATTGTTCTCCACCTTATTCATTGAAGCTGGGTCTCTCAGTTGAACCCGGAACTTACTGACAGTCTGGCTTGCCAACTTGCTCTAGGGAGTCCCTGCCTGTGCTTGTCCAGATCTGGAATTTATAGTCAGGCTGCCTTGCCCACCCAGCATTTACATGGGCTCTGGGAATACAAACTCCAGTCCTCATGCTTGTGCAATGAACACTTCAATCATTGAGCCATCTCTCCAGCCAAGTGGGAGGACCGAATTGAGTATGCTTCCCATCGCCTTGAGCTGAACTTCTTCCTTTTTGTAAATATCTGCTTCTGTGGCTTCTACGCATTTGGGTCTTTGCTGGTATCAGTTACTGACCTGGACTAGATGTGTTCTCAGATCGTGTCCAGGGACAGATAACAGGTTCTGTGCCCACACAACATGGAACTGAGCTGGAGCACTGGACCTAGGCCTACTGCATATGACCTCACAGGCCGTGCTCTGCACACCTTCCCTCAAGGTGAGGCCAAGGAGCACAGTACAGCACCATGCTGCTAGCTGGGCATGGGAAAGGGCAGCTAAAAGCACACCCACCGGCTAAGACTTGGAAGATCCCTTCTCGTCTCCCTCCCTCCTCTCCTCCTGCCCCCTTTCTTTTTCCTGTTCCCCATCCTTGTTCTAGATCCTCATCAGGATCTGTTCCCATCCCCCTCATGAGGGGCCCCTCTCAGATCCTTCCCCCTCCGGGTTTCAAGGTCCCCATGGGCCTGCCTGTGCCATTGGCCTCAAGTACTCTCCTCTCACCATCACTGAGCATTCCAAGTACATGGAGAGGTGAAGCGTCTGTTTTCTTTACCACGTGGTGGGACCCCTCATTGGGTAGCTGCAGCTAGTTTCTGAGAGCTGAAACCCAAAGTGGCCCTTCAGACGGGGAGCGGCAGTGGCAGGCAGGGCTCCACCACAGGGTGTGCCCTTGTCCACATTGAGGGTTCCAGCAGACTGGCTTGGCAGGGGGCACGTGGATACGACGGCCACTTTGGGGCAGGCCCCAGCCTTCCTCTCCTCTTACAGATGAGTCTGGTCCACCCTTCGAACCTTGCACACCAGGTCTGCTGACTTCACAGCAAGTCTCCCCAGCGCCTGCTCTTCCCTCCCTGAATCTCTCCAAGGATCTGTCCTGCCTAGAATGCCTTCCTCACATCCATCCTTCAAGTCTCACCTGAGCGTAGCCACCTCAGTGAAATGAGCCTGTACCTCCTCCCTTCCAAGATAATTAATCACTCTCCTCTCTACAGCTCTGCTTCTATTTCAAGATTCTCTCACAGAGCACTTAACACACTGCATTCTAATTGTCTCTTTGCCAGTGCCTGGAGCTCTCTGGAGGGAGAGCAGAGGTCTACACAAAGTAATCATAGGCCACTTCTATGAAGCTCGAACCATGTGCTTGGTCTTGTGCTAAGCATTCAGTGTGCATGAGTTCATGAAGTGGGTACTAAGCTTGAGTCCATCTTATACAAAGGACCTTGATACTCAAGGTGACACAGTAAGGATGTGGTAGCTTAGGACTCAGACTGCCTGTGACTAGAGCCTGGAGGTCTTCCTGCTGTCTCTCCTATGGTGAGCATCCCTTCTGCAGCCTGTTCTTCCTTCCCTACATCAGTTCTGGGTATCAGTCAGAGCATCCTTCGGGAGCAACAGTCCAAGCCTACTGGGCAGGAACACTTGGCAGCTGGACATAAAATGCAGTTGAACTCATCCTCGGGAGTGGAGCAGGGCAGACGTAAACACAAGAAGTCCTTTTCCAAGGGAGCTGTTAGCTATATAGACCCTTTGGTGGAGTACTGTGAAATAAATTCCTTCTAGGGAGGTTTATCTTGCCCCTCCCTTTCTTTCTCTCTTTTGGTGTGTGGCAAGTGTTAAAACTAGTTTTCAAGATCTGTGCACGAATGCCAGAGTGATTGTGTTGATATCCCATCAATTATGAGAGAATCAGGTACCCAGACTATTTACTTTATGTAATAGTTGTGTGGGCTTCTTGTGCACTCTCTGAAAGAATGTTCCTGAAAGGGTCATTTTTTATTTCCTGAGATGCCTTTTTTCCTCTAATTGCTTGAAGCTTTGGAAATTGCTCCCTTTCCCCGTCTTCGCTCTGTGCAATGTATTTCCTCATATCACAGTTTCCTGACACCTCCGGTCCCCCCCGGAGAAGCAGACCCTCCTCCAGCCTCCCACATGCCTTCTGTCTCTCCAGGAAAACCTACGAGATTCAAAACCAAGTTGGAAGAAACATAACTCCTTTGGTTTTTCTCTTTTGTAAACAGATTTGACACAATGAGACAGGAAGGACAGGAGGGTGGTGGAGAGGAGCTGCTTTCTCTTCCCAGGTATGCCTTGAATTTTCTGAGAGACTTGGGCAAGTCACGTATGTTCCCTCCACTCTGAGGTGAGGTGATGAAGACAGACTGTGAGGCTAAGCGGTAGAAGGAAGGCTTGGGATTGGAAGATCCCAGGAGCCAGGTTTTGGTGGAATTGGAGGAAAGCCTCTCAGAGCACGAGACTGGCTAGAGAAACAATGAAGGTTTAGAGGGTGAAGCTGCCACAGAACAGGCTGTGTGTAGGGGACCTGGATGGGAGAGACCATGTAAATTCCAAGTCTCATTTTGCTTCTGTCTCTGGATCTTTGGTTGGTGTGGTCAACAGCTTCTGTCTCCTTGAGAGGTCAACAGTGAGGCTCTTCTTTCACATTCAAGCACCTGCGCCCTCCGAGATGAAAGCATCACCTGTAGGAGGCACACATCCGCCCTCTACACCAGCCCCTGTGGGGAGTGTTGCAAGTCTGACCTGAGCATACCTCCTTAAAACATGGGGCTCTTAGGTGCCGTCTGACTGTGCTGGAGGACAGAAAGTGAAGACAGAAGTACTTCCCAAATGTGGCTTCATCGTTATCAAATTACCTGACTACAAGGGGGAAAGCTAGCCAAGAGATTTTCCATACCAGCATTCGTTATGGTTTTCTTTAAATAATGTGCATTGCCAACCTAGAAAAGACCCTCATTGCTTGACCTGGAGGGGACTGCCTTGAGCATATGTGCTTTAATTTAAACCAGCACCTTATCTGGTTCCATTGCCTTGAATGCTGTCCATTTCTGCTCCTGCTGGGGAAGTGTTCTCTGACTCTCTGACAGACACAGTCTCCACTTTGGGCCATTGCATGCATGAGGTACACACCTCTACTGTGGTAAGCTACTGGCACCTTGGACTGTTACAACAGCCAGCTGTATTACTGAATGACTGACTCTTTAAACCTATCTCCAACCAGAGGATCTCTGTCTCTCTCTCTGTTTCTCTGTCTGTCTGTCTCTCTCTCTCTCTGTTTCAACTAGGAACTCCCAAAGAGAGGGCTCAGTATGATTTGTCTGACTCTTCTTGAAGCTGATGATCATATCTGCCACACAGCTGGGACTCTGTGTTGGTTGAATGAATAAATGTTGACAGACATTGGCTACTTAAAATTGTAACCAGAAGGAGAAGTTAAACATGCTGAATGATGTTCTTTCTCCCCATTGAAGATGATTTCAAAGGGGGAGGGGCACTGTATATTCAAGAACACTTCCAAGAGGATGTAACTGAAAGGGTTTTTTTTCTGTATTTCTGAGTCTGGTTTATTACCCTCAGCCTGATGATCTCCAATTTCATCTATTTTCCTTAAAATGACACAATTCAATACTTCTTTATAGCTAAGAAAAACTCCATAGTGTATATTCTGTATTTCTCTACCCATCAGCCACTGAAGGGCATCTAGGCTGATTCCATAATTTGGCTACTGTGAATAATGTTCTGATACACAAGGGTATGCAGGTTTCTCTATAGTAACCTGATTTGATTCTTTCTTGTTCTCCAATTTTTTTTTTTAGAATGTTTGACAGTTTCAAGGTTTTTCTTTTGCATAAGGTTTTATAAATTGAGTTAAATTGGGGCTGGACACATAACTCAGCAGTTAAGAAGAGCGCTTACTGTTTTTATAGAGGACCTAAGTTTGGGTCCCAGCACCAACACTTAGTGACTCACAACCACCTGTAACTCCAGCTTCAGGGAATCTGATGCCCTATTCTGGCCTCTGAAGTCACTCCCACACATGGGCACATACACATAATTTTAAAAATGAAATATCTTTAAGACTTACTTAGCCAGAGAGGAATAGACCCTGGCTCAGGGACCATGGTAGACATGTGGGGAATTGAAGCTGATGGAACATTGATTGATTAATTGATTGATTGATTGTGCGTGTGTGTGAGACAGAGGGGGGGAGGGGAGAGATACATAGGTATATAAAAGGAAAAGGAAGCTGTGGAAAAGAGCTCCGCAGACATGGCCGTGGCAGATCCTTTTAAATTCTTCCTTCTTTCCAGGCTCACTTCAAAGCTGTTTGACAGACACACTTCAGTCTGATCAAGGCCATACAGGACCCAGTGTTCCATCCCCAAATGCCTTGCTCTTCTCCCTACCACGTCAATGATTAGGATGCTTTGCTGTGTATTTCCAGGAGGCCAGAGACCCACGTGGTCCAAAGAATAATGCTAGCCTTCGAATGAGGGACACTTACCTCAGATCAGCTCTGTGACCTTTAAAGATCCCTTCCCCCTTTGAGCCTGGATTTTCCCCTCTAGAAAATGGCAGGGTTTTTTTTTTTTGTTTTTTTTTAAGGATTCTAATTAAACTGGCCTAGGACACCTGTCCCAGTGAGAGTCATCCCATTACAGGTGAGAAAAAAGCCTGAAGCAGGAGAGAAAGACTGAGGGTGGCTGCAAAGCCAGAACTTGGCATGCGGCCATGCAGTGAATGCAGTGAACCCTTGCAGCCGCACTGCTCCTTGGGAGACCAGAACAAGTGAAGACAGAAGTGCAGTGAGACACAAGGACAGAGGCCAAGGCCAGAAGTCAGCACCAAGCCTTGGGGTTTTGGTCCCTCTTGGAAAAAAACGAATAGCTCAGTTCCATGAGATCTTTCTGCAGGAGTGAAATCAGCATGTAAACAAATCTCTCAGAACTAAGAAGCCCCCACAAACAGTCATGGGAATGAGCTCCTCCTTCAACATTCTGAGTGTTCGTGGTAAAGATCAATGTATTCTCCTCCATACCCGCCTACACTCCATCCTTGCTGTTTGTAGTGGAAGACAGAGATGAGGAAGATGCCTTTTGGGAATGCACTTACTCTCCGATCATTCGTTCAGTCAGTGTGTATTGGGCACCTAGCACGTACATGTACTAATTCTGTTCTAGGCGCCAGGAACACTTTCGTAGACGTGTCATCTTGCAAAGTGGACAGAGAGGGGCCAGACATCCGTCCAGGCAGCCAATGGACTAAAAAGACAAGATTTTTTTCAAATAGAATTGTTTGCAAAAAAGCTGAATCACAATGATCCTGAGCAAACAGCAGAGAGATCTGGGCTCACTGTGGACAGTGTTCAGAGAAGGCCTCTCTCCAGAGGGACATTTGCAGCTCAAATGCCACTGGTAAGAAAGAGCCAGATGTGCAAAGAACTGGAAAAAGGGAGTTCGGGTGAAAGAGCACAAGTGAGAAGACCCAGAGGACCCCAGAGAGGATCCACATTGCTTGGCACTCAACACCATTGAACTTGGTCCTACTGACTTCATGGACAGAGGCATTTTGTGACAAGACACATAAAGACAAGACTAGGCTAAGGCAGTGCTCTGGTCCACAGGAAATCAAAACCTCTGATTCTGGCGTCTGTCCTCATCATTCCTGGTGTTTGACAACTGTTTCCTTTCCACTCTAGGCCCAGCCTCCAAGTGCAGAGACTCCGCAGCACGCCAATGAAATTGATTTAGTGGTTGCTGTGCATTCTCTCCCCAGCCTGGGGCAGCGGAGATTTACGGCTCCTGCCGGGCTGCCCCTCCTTGCTTCCTGTAAATCTCCCACCACATTTGGGGCGGCTGGAGCTATTTGGGTAACCTTTATCTGAACCAGAACTTCCTCGCCAGGAACTTCAGAGGGTACCTCCAGGAAGGACGGGAGAACCCCAGGGGCCGACTTGTTTGGGGGTGGATTTCAGGCCTGTTGAGGACAGCTGCTCCGCAGGCATTGGGCAGAAAACAGAGTTCTTCTTTGATGCCGCAACTGCCTTTGTGGGGATGGCGTGAACCCCCAAAGGAGCATTTAGGGTTTATGGAGGGCGTGTGGATAGGCAGCACGCTATGAAGCCTGAATGTCCGGCTCCTGGAAATAAGCACCATGTGAGGACTCGTCGGAGGCCAGATGCTCATGCTCCCAGAATGGAAGCATCAGATAGTGGAATCAGTCAGACAGGTCTGACCAATGTTATAGTATCTTTACATCAAGCTGTTCATAGTCCCTTTCCCTGAGTGGAATCTCTTCTCCATGAGATCGGGCCTTTCATTGTTCTTGGATCTACTCCCAGCATCAAGAGCCACACGTGGCTCCTAGTTAGCCCTTGATAAATAATTGATGAGTAAATAAATGATTATAGATACAGTCTATCTCTACCGTTGTATGGCCTCGGCTAAGTCATTATTTCTCCGAGCCTCAATTTCTTCCATTGGATATTAGAACTAATAATTGATCAATCAAAATATTCAAGGAGATACTGTCAATTCCAACATGATCAATAAATGGGCTTCTTTTAGCAACTTGCACAGAACCCGGTCACGCATATTTGCTGGTTCTATGAATGGTGCTGGCTTTGTGAGTGGTTGGCTCTTAGGACCTTCTCTAAGGTTTGAAAGGTAAGAGACAAAGATGCACATATTTTGTTTGCTGGAAACAGTAGGTCTGGGGCAACCAGCCTTTGGGATGCTTCCATTTTCAGAGGATCCATCAGACTGAAAAAAATTACCTAAAGGTACCCGTTGCATAGAGGCACTGCAGTGATGTCCAAAGAGGCTCTTTGTTGTGCCCATGGCCAAAGAACATACAGTCAGCTGGATGCCTATGCTCCTGCATCCCAGAATAATTGTTCCCTTAGCAGCTGGCATGCTACAGTTCCCCCTAGAAGCCCCCTTTGATCTTGACAGAGCTAGATTCAAGGTCTTTCCTTACATCCTCAAAGTCCCAGGACCCTCAGTCAGTTGCCTCTTTGTAATTGCTTCCTCACTAAACAGGAGGTCCTCAGAGCCAAGATCTAGCATCTCTTCATACCTTGGCTTCTTTCTCAGGGTTGGAGAACAGGGCTTGTTAGGTGCTTGCTCTGGCCCTGACACAGGGAGGGGGATGGGTGGAACTTCTCCTGGTGCTCATAGTGACATTTATCCTAAACAGGGGCAGTGAGTGGCTGTGCTCTCTGGCCAGAAGGAGCAAACTGAAATTGCTTCAGTAAACAGCTCAGTAGAGAGCAAAGCCGGGCCTCATTAAACCACAATTAGGATTTCTGCTCTGGCTTCAAGGGAACTCCGTTTGGGACCCAAGACTGTTTATTTGAATAAGGCCTCGGCTGGGGAGGCGAGCGGGGAGAGGCGAAGGTGGAGGTGGAGGTCAGGCGGCGGGCGTTGGATCTTTCTGTCATTCTGGACACTTGGATAATGGGAAACCTTTGACCTGAGCCCTCCCAGATCCCTGGATTCCAGAACCAAATAACTACAGGCGGCAGTTTTGAATCTCCCTCAAATGACTAATTAAATGGGATAAGGTATGTAAAGTGCCCTATGAGCAGTAAAGACTTAATAGATGTGAGTTACCCCGTTAGCATTTTGGTTCAGCAGCCAAGCCACAACAAGAAGAGAAAAAGTTCAGTTTCCACCGAAAGCCTTGTCTGGAGTGTGGGGGTACATCGTATCTTTCAGTTGGTCACTAATGTTTCCCCACTGAAAAATGAACCAGCAAATGACTAGCCAGTCCTTTGTGGTCTGTCTATCTTTGAGGTTTGAAATGCCATATTCCCTGCAGCATTTCTTCAGGATGGGACCCTGCCCGCCTCAGCCTGGCTTCCAGAAGCCCCTCGTGCTTCTCTCTTGCCATGTGGTTGTAACAAGGGCTAATGCTTCTGTAAAGGTGTTACCATGTACAGGGTACTTCTTTCAGACAGTTTTCTTGTCGAAGCTTCAGCGGGAGTCAGAAGAGTCGGCGTCATTTGTCTTCTTAGTGAGGAAGTGGAGTTGAAGAATAGAAGGTGATTTTTGCCTTCTGTCCCCACACCCGGAGGAAGCTCCACAGTAGACAGTCCATTCAATTAGCAACTATTTATTAAGCATCTATGATAAGTGAGCAGTTAGAATGAGGATGCTGGTCATCTCTGGTTGACTAGATTCCTAGGGGCCTCATAGAGCAATTCACATGGAGTCTAGTCACCCATGCTTGTTGGTTGGAGGAGTGGATGACTGTTGGAACCCCTCTGAGCTCCACTAGTATCCTACCTGGGTGCTGTAAATGTGACATGCATGCTTTTAGGACCTGGGATCACAGCAGTGTGAATGCTATCCATTTTCATGATGCCACAGGCTCACCTAGCTCCTAAGGAGGGTAAAGAGCAGAATTGCACATGGGACGACTTCACTGTGCTTCTAGCTTCATCAGGGGCCCAGGCTAGCCCAACTAAGGTTCTGAACAGATCACTACGGATCAGGAACAACCGTGGTGCAATTAAACAGAGCCCACTGACAGATTCATTGTGGTCTAGGTAAAAAACAGGCCAAGTTACCTGCAACTTTTGTGACTACATGCCAGTTGACAGTGAGTATCATGGTGAACTCTAGAAAATAGAACTAAAAGGTTGACTGGAAACCTTTTCCTTTTGCAGATAAGAAATCTAAAATGAAAGAAGTCTGTCCAAGGTCAGTTGCCATGTTCCAGGACATATTATAATACAGAGCTGAGGTCTGGACTGAGATCAGAGTCCTAGCTCTTCTACCTGTCTACTTAAGGACCTGGAGCACCTTGCTCCCCAGTCATCAGGCCTTGGTTCTCTCATCTGCAAATAGAGAAGTAGTCTCTTAATCAGGCTATCCCGGAAAGTTTCAACAAATTCAGATTTTATCATACTTGTGTAAAGATTAGACACTATAGAATATGATATAGCCTGTGAATGATTTTCAATGAATATATTTTTCTGATTTTTAGGTGACTTGAAAGGAAGAAAAGACTCCTTGTAATGGTGAATTGAATTAGGCAGGCTTTCAAAGAAGTCACTTGGAAAGCCTTTCTTTTTTCTGTCACAGCACACAGCCAAGGTTTATTGAAGCATAAGTAACACTCCACATAGCGAGGAGACAGACTACTTCCTGAAAGGGGCAGGTGGCTGGTCCAGAGCCTGAGCACCATCTACCCCCTAGTAGAGTCTGGGCTTTTACATTCAATAGGGTAGGAGGTGGGACAGGACTGGGCTCCCCTTTCTCCATTTGGATTGGATTGTGCAGGATGCATGTTGCTGGTTGGTTCACTCATATGAAAGCAGGAACCAGATTAGGTAGGGCAAGGGCAGGAAGTCTGAAATTCCTGCCAGAAGAAGGCCATTAAAAGGGCCAACTTTGGGCAAGAACCGGGAAGTGGGCCACCTTGGATCAAAGTGAAAGTAACTGGAACTCAGCTGAATCTAGTCTGGGGCCTCCTCCCCTATCTGCCTAATTTAGAACTCTCTCCTATTTTCCTTCATTCTCCCCTCTCAGAGGTCACCCCAACAGCTGATGGGGTTCAGGACCCTTGGTCTTTCTGGCTACTTCCAGTTTGTTGGGGTCTTAGATAGTGACAGGAGTCAGGGTGTCCATGGGCAAGGTCTATCTCAGAGACCATCAGCAGGAACTTGCTCCAGGGTTGGTGTCCAAGAAGCCTCCATAAAAACTTGCTCCCCGTGGCTGCTTTAACAGAGCGTTTGGAAGCAGGAGGGATGGAAACTGCCAATTAGTGATGGTCATGGTGCTCTCTGCATCCTTGATAAGTGCAGCATATTATCCCCAAGAGAAGCAATATGCCACCAGTTGAAAAGACAACGAGGAGAATCTTCTTGTTTGGAATTGGTGGGAGTTAGAATTTGGAGGAAAGAATAGACATTCAAATAGGCCCAAAATTCCTCAACAGGCTTTATCACATAAACTGTCTCTTAACAAGTTTCATCCTCCTTGGCTTACTATTTCCTCTAGTTGGTGAATTACTGCCTCTTGATCTGCATTGGTTTAAGGAGCTTATCAGTTTCTAGTTTAAATCTTAGAAGCAGGCCAAATTGTCTCTGAGATCCTGACCTCACGAGGAACTGAGAGGGTCAAGGTACTTTAAGTTTCTTCCACATCCCGGTTAAGGTAGGTTTGATTTAAGGTTGGGATTTCATAGCTGACACAGGTTATTCAGTACACTATATCCTGGTTTTGTCAGTGATTCAAGTGAAGGTTTTACAGTTGGAAAACCTTTTGACAGAGAATCAGCCTGGTTAATACCAGACTCTTGATGAACCTCGTTTGAATGAGAGAGTGACAACTTCAGGCAGAACTTCTGTGAAAGCTGAATGTTGAAGAGCGATGGACATGGGCTGGTCAGAGGTCCATGTGTCAGTGCTTACTGGCCAGCAAAGCGTGAGTGGTTGAAGGGATGGATTAGTGAATGAGCAGGAGAGACACATACCTGACATCCTGACCTGTGTGACTCCCTTGGGCAGTTTCTCTCTGAGGAGGTCCTGGGGCACATGCTCTGGGCAGCTGAGGGTACATCGGTCAATCAAGCTCTGTGGTCACTCCAAAGCTCCTGTTGCCTTCTTTGTCCTGACTCCCATCTGGAGCTCTCAGCCAGAGCCCTCAGCCAGAGCCCTCCCTAAGAGCTCTCAGCAGGCATGTTATAGGAGACTATGGGCAGAGAGAAAAGTCAAGAGACAGCAAGGATGTATGTCAGAATCACAAAGTCTGAATGACAGTCATGCCAGACAGGGTGCTCACCCTCAGTTCTCTGCCTTTTCTCCAGCTCTTACTGAATTCTTCCTGTCTCCTCCAGGCCACACCTCTTCCTGCTTTGTGTTATTTGTGCAAAAGTGCTAGCACCCTGCCCCAACCTGAGCATGCCCTGGGTCTGATCACCTTAACTTCCCCAGCCTAGGGCCTGACATAAAAGAGATTCTAGCTACAGATGAAGGGACCAGCCACATCAATTCTACAGTCTACTTCTAGGGGCTCCCTGGAACTCAAAGAAGCCTGCCTTTCACTGTTCCAAGCAGGAATAGCAATGCATGTTTCACTTCATTGTTAGTAAACAGTTGTTAGTTTTTAATAGCAATGCTTTGCTTAGCAACAAGGCCTGTTATTTGCAGAACCCTTTGTAGATATTGTTTTATTTTTATTGTCTCATTTTCACTTTGTAGCATCCTTGACAGGGAGGCAAAGATCATCATCTCTTATTTGGAAAAGAAACTGAAGCTCTTCAGAGTCATGTGACTTATCCTAAATCACTCTAGGAGCCTGGATGCTGCTGGGACAGGTCCTGCTTTCCTGATTCCCCACCTTCTGAACTCTCCCCAAATTATAGCTGTCTGCTTTCATCACCCCCTGTGGCCACGTTGAGAGGAAGGTGGGGGCCAAGAATGATTTGATGGAAGACTATTTGAAAGGAATGATGTTTTTAATTAATAATGAAACAAAAGCACAGACTGCATGGTTCATAAATAGTGAGTTAAGAATTAGTTGGTTTACATGTCCTAGTACCACATAAACAGTGACATCAAAAACAATAAAATGCAGCCAATGCTGTGAGAAAAGCGTCTCTCCCTTTTAAAAAAAATTATCTTTGTTGTTTTCACATTTGCCCGAAACTATGTCTGGGCAGGTCACACCTGCTTGGTTTTATGTTAATTTACTCTTTGACAATTTCATACATGTATGTAATACAGTCTGGTCACACTCATGTGTTTAGCCTCTCTTATCTTCCACCCTTCTCAACCCACACACACTCCTTCTATCACCACTTTGCTTGAGGGAGACCACAAGGTGGAATGGTATAAAGCCAAAGACCTTGAAGTGTAATGTGCCCCCCCATCCCCACCCTCAAGTCTACCAGCTTTGTGGATTACTTCTAAGTTGGGAAATGTGGTGTCCATCAAGTTTTTAAAATGTAGATGCAATGCTGGTGTAACATCTGCACTTAGCTGGTCAGTCAACACATTTGGCTTCCTCTGCCTTTCTCTATAAGATTCTTTTTAAAAAATATTTGTAGTTATTATTTTTATTTTATGTGTATGGGTGTATTGCCTGCATGTTTGTAAGTATATCCATGTCGTGAAGTGCTCACAGAGGTTGGAAGAGGCCATCTGATCCCCTGGAAGTGGAGTTACAGATGGTTGTTAGCCACGATGTGGGTGTGAGGAATCAAACCCAGGTCTTCTGCAAGAGCAACCAGTGCTCTTAACCACTGAGCCATCTCTCCAGTCCCTCTCTCTGTGAGATTCTTAAAGATGCTACAGACATAAGAAGGAGAGGGTGTGCTGCCTAGAGCTGACAGCCTACTGGACAAATTCCTGGGGGTCCAGTTCTTAGTCTCCTGTAGAATTTTGAGAATCGGAGCTTCTGTGTTTGCTGAAACATAAGGTGACCTCACCGAGCCTATTTTCTCATGGGCAAATGGTGTGTGGGGATGGGAGCTGGGGGCCATGATCTTGACATCAGTAGGACTAAATAAATTTGGGTACCAAACCCTGGATCCAAGACATGGCGGCTAGCATTGTTCAATGGCCTGCCAAGGAAAAGAGCTAGGGAGAAACTGCAAAGAGACCCAGGTCTCAGCCCCAACCTTGGACTCAGGCTGGTGACATAGTCTCAAGGAGCCTGCTTCCTCCTTCCTACACTGGAAAGGATTTTTTGCTTGCCTGTAAGGACCCATGAGATAACTGATGGCTTTCATCTTGGCTAGAAGTTACAGTTACCTGAGGAGCTTTGAACACAACCTAATGTCAACCTCCAGCCTCCAACCAACGTACCCTGAATTTGGAGGACTGGGTGTCCAGAATCCTCCCAAATGAGTCTAAAGATGCTACCAGGTTGCAAATCACCAAATTAAGGGTGCACTTATTTTCCACATGGCAGGGTTCTGTGTACGGAGGGGAGAGGGGGATGCGGGGAGACGGACACACAGGTAGAGGACCCTGCTGTAGTGGGCATGGCAGCCTCTTGGGGGCACCATCCCTCCCTTCAGGCTTGTGGGCATCAGCTTCTTTGATTCCCTTTCAACACTTCCCGGGATTTCTGTCCGATCTGAAAAGGGAAGCAGGGTGCTGGCAGTAACCAAGGGCATGCTGACTTTAACCTTTAAAAAAAACAAGCTTTATTGTGAAGACCAAAAGGTCTTATAAACCTTAATGAGCGGCATATGTGAAACACATACGTGAAATGCTTGTTTGAAAAATATTTCCCAGCTAGCCATCAATAGCATAGCCTTATTATTCTAAACGGGGGGTTTGTCTTACCAGCGGACTGAACAAAACCCCAGTTGGAGATAATTATCTTAGCAGAATTCCCTGTGGGTCCTTAGAGAGGGGTTGGGGGTGGAAGTTGCTGGAACACATGTGCTAACTTAGGCTGCCTTTGTGTACACAACAAACACAAAAGCTAGGCGCCTGGAAGGGTGACCTCAACATTCGTTCTGGGGATGGCGGATAGGTTTGACTCTATGGGAGGAGCGTAGAGGTAAGAAAGCTGGGGTGGGAGATGCTCATCCTAACTCATACGACAAGCAAGAGCCATGAAAGTCAAGGGAGGGCAGGGGGAGCACCCGGGGAGCACCCAAGGAGCTACGGAGGGAGGGGGTTAAAAGGAAACCAATTGGACCAGAAATGGAAAGACTCAGGTAATCCTAGTCAATTCAGGCTTGGCTGAACATTTGAGCAAATGTCTGCGAAATGAAATCACTGCGCCAAGTCGTAGAGATGACGAACAAGAAGTGCTTGAATCAAAAAGCAGCTTTTTTGCCAGCAGGAAGTAGGAACCTGTGGCTGATCCTGAAGGCGGCAACCTCATACGCAGCTTTCCTCACCTCGGGAAAGATGGCGGAAGATGTGCTCCAAACCAGCACTGTGGGTTCCCAGCATCCTGTGTGTCTGAGAGGTCCGGCTGCCATTGCCTGTCAACCCTCTGGGCCTGGCACCCAGATGTTCAGGGAAAGTGGGCCACTGGGCTTCAATTAGCTGGGTAATTGTTTCAATTCCTGACTGCTCTCTACCCCTTAATTATCTCCACTGCCTTTCACCCCAGCTCAGAAATACCAGCCCTGTCCTTTCCCAGCCCCGAAGCCACAGAGGAGTTTAGGTAGGGCTGGTCCCAAGAGCACAGGCAGCCCCGGGAAAGATGGCAGGTCCCATCAGGCCCAAAGCACTCTTTGATCCCTGTGTTCCTCTCTGGATTTCCTCCAGATTTAGGGTGACTATGGCCGGGAAGGTGTAAGGCAGGACAGCTAAGGACCTTTGAGGATCTGAAAAAAAAGTAGATTAAACCGGGGTAAGCCTTTAAAGACTAAAGTGATTTGGCTTCCCCTGCCTGTGTTCTCATCTAGAATGAGACGAGTGGGAATTTTTCTCCAGAAATTCTATAGCTGTTCAGGCTAACCTTGTTCATTTTTAATCTTGCACACACAGTAGCTGTTTGGCCCCTAGGTGTGCTCTATAAATAGCCATCTTTCCTTTGGCTTTGCTCCTTCCATCAACATAACACTGCCTGTTACTGAAGCAGCTGAGTCAAGTCAGGTCAGTTCTAAGTAGGGCTCTGCAGCTTGCTTTGAGGTCACAGGCAAGTAAGCCCGCATGTATACCTTGAGCCTCAGTTTCCTCAGGTATGGAATGCTATTCCTTAAGGACTCTTCCATCTTCCAACAT
Organism: Eospalax fontanierii; assembly: GCA_035773235.1. Classification (NCBI taxonomy): domain Eukaryota; kingdom Metazoa; phylum Chordata; class Mammalia; order Rodentia; family Spalacidae; genus Eospalax; species Eospalax fontanierii. Next base: position 46,593,415 of record CM069529.1, on the reverse strand, counting down.
CTGTCGAACCCCAGGGACTTTCCATTCCCAAGCCTGGTGTCCTTCTCCTCTCCTTTCCTCCAGACCTGCTCCCTGCCTGCTTTCCCATCATGGTAAACAGAGTCATTAACACTTTAATCTTAATTGCCACTAATGATGGTAAATTTGCCTCATTAAGTAAAACGGGGCTTTCTGGTCTCATTTGTTTCCTAAGCTGAGCCGGAACGTTTAAAATTTCAACTGTGTAATTCCAGCTTCGCAGCTGAGCCAAATTGGTCAATTGCAGGTTATTAATGGTGGATTTGAGTCCTAGGATAAGCTACTAAGGACAAATATGGGGCAGAAGAGAAAGGAAGCGACTAACACCCAGCTCAGGGCAAATGGAGCACAAGGAGATTGCTTGGCTTTGTTTCCTTGGTTACTTCAATTAACTTGTAAGTTTTCCTAAGTATTTATCTTTTATTTTTAATCTCACATATGTAAAACGTTATAGTCAATCTCCATCGAAGTGGTACCTTTATGAAATGTACTGAAATATTAGAGTTGGTTTCACCTCCTGTTCCTGTTCCCTCTCCATGTTTTATGTTTATTGATTTTATATTGAAATATTTCTTTTATTATTTTTAAAACCAAATTCCATTTTGTGTTTCTTGACACTATCATCTGACCTTAATGCTTAACCCCTTTTCTTTTCATATTTCTTCCATTTGAAGTTTTTCAGTGAATTACTCTGAACCCATGTACATGGATTTTATGTATGTACATGGATTTCCCTCAACTCTCTAAAAGCAAATCAGGCTTCACGTTTGGATATGTTAATGGGAACTCATGTTATCCAGTCCCAGTGTGGCTTGTACAGATGTCTGGGCAGGACTGAGCTGTGTCCTGCTCTCAGATGGTGGCTCAGCGAGTCTCCAGAGATACTCAGAGTCAATGCTAAAGGATGAGTTTGTGCATGCACGTGACCAGGTAAATTCTACACTTAACATGTAAATTTTCAACCTACATCTGACTTTCTCCCTCATTCGGGACACTTAACACTTTACTAAATGCTCTTTTGAATGTTTTTCTATTTGATCCTCACAACGGCCCTGAGACTGAAGCTGAGCAGTGATTCAACTCACCTTGTACAAGTGAGTAAACTGAGTCTCGGATGGCTGTTCCCAAGGCTTCTCGTGGAGGCTAACCCTGCCCTTCTGAATCCTGGAGACCAGGGACCATCAGGTACTCCAGCAAGGAGGCAGCAGCACAGGGAAGGCATCAGCCGCCATCAGTTCCTTCAGACCTGCGCCTTGTTCCCTCGCCTCTTTGAACTCTACAGCAGGGAGAAGACTTAAAAACAAAGCCCTCGGGGTGTGGAGAGATATGCAAGCAGAGATTTGTTGTAAAAATGGACTCCTGTGATGATGGAGGTCAAGAAATTCTAAGAGCTGCTGTCTGTCAGCTGGAGAACCTGGAAGGTTCGTAGTATAATAACTAAAGAACTTTCAGTACTTCGGCCTTTGGATCAGCACCCCCAAACTTCAGGTTCTCCTGCCTTCAGACTTAATAAACCTAATTATACCATTAGGTTTCCAGCTTTTGAGGACTCTGTACTTCGATGTAGTGCAACCATGTAACTAGCACTTATAGAGAGCCTGTCATGGGGCTTCTAAGTCTTCATCATCACATGAGTCAATTCCCTTGAGAAAGCCCCTCTTCTTCGTAGTTGATTTTTTTCCTTACTAGGTGTCATCTATCTATCCATCCATCCGTCCTATATTTGTTCTTTCTCTCTGAGACCCTGGACTATTGCAGGGGCCTACCAGATAACCTGTGCTTCCCTTCTCTCTGACAGCTGAATAATGGAGACCAGAGTAGGCTTTGGATGGCTCAGAACACCAACAGCTAAGAGTATATTACTGTCTGTCTCAGAGCAATCCCATAATGGAACAGGGCTGCCTTTGCGGTATTTAGGACGTTGGGCAAGTATCTTTTCACCAAGTCTCTGTCTAAATAAACTGCTTGCATGGACATGAATGATAAAACTGATGGGCCATGTGTGTTAGCTGATTCTTACTACTCGCAGTATTTTGTCGTATTAAGCCACTGTGGGTGCTGAATCAACAAAAACTGAAACTGTTGCTCTAGGGACATACAGGGTTAGGGCCCTGTGAGCCTCTGCTTATATATGTATCAACTGCTGATATTTTATGTGTGTTGTTGCATAAAGACTCCCTATTTGGCAAACCTGGCAATATAGGTCTGTAATCTTACATACTCAGTAGGAAAAGACAGGAGATTAGCAAGTTTAAGGCCTGCCTAGTCTATAAAGTGAGTTCAAGGCCATCCTGGGCAACTGTGGCCCTAGGTTTTTGAAAAACAAAAACTCCAAGCTGGGGAAGTTGGTAGAGTGCTTGCCTTGCATGCACAAAGCTCTGGGTTCAATCCCCAACAAAATTCAGACATAGTGGTACACACCTGTAATCTCAATACTCAAGAGGTAGGGGCAAAGAGATCAGGAGTTCGAGGTCATCCTTGGCTGCATAATAACTCTGAGACCAACCTGGGCTATATAAGACCCTATCTCAAAAAAAAAAAAAAAAAGTGAAAAATGGTTTGGAAATAAAACACTTGCATAATGTGCATAAAACTTTAGAGTCAATCCTAACACTGCAAAAATTAATTAATTAATTAATTAAAATCTTATTAAGTATGCACTGTGGCTTTATTAACACTAACCTGATGTCTTAGACCAGCACAATAACTTATGTCTGTGGGATATTTGTCTAACATACATATACTTCATCAGTCACACCATAGTGTCCTGGCTTAGGAGCACCGGGCAGCACTTCCTCACTGCTTAGGGGTAATTTCCAAAATGCCAAGACAAAGGAAAAAAGCATAAAATACCACAGGATTACCCAGACTGGCAAAGGACTCTCACTGTCAGTAGCAGAGCTGAGGCAGGAAGGCAGAATGGGGCCTCGCCTTCTTTGACCAGGGGGCCTTGTGTGTTGAGCAACTCCACCACTCTTTGTCTGCAGATGACCGCAGCAGCAGCATGAGTTTTGACTCAAGGTTACATGAGAATTTTAGTAATAGGCGAATTTGCAAGAATAGGCTTTTCAAGTGACAAGAATCTACAAAAGAGAAGACAATTTTCAGAAGGGATCCAAAATGCAAGAATGCCAGGGTGCTGAAGCAGTCACTGACATGTTCTCAGGGTGGAGGGTAGGGGTTGTGGGATGTGTAAATTGATATAGCACCTTTGGAAAGCGTGGTTGGGTAGTAACCACCAAGAATATACTTACATATACTCTGTGACCTATAGTTTCTCCATAGGTTGTATACCTAGTAAAAATGAATGTTTGTGTTCACCAAAGGAGTGGCACAAAGTATTTATAGAAGAATTAGAAACAACACAAATATCCATAGCCAGCAGAGTGGGTAAATAAATCATGGCCTATGCATGCAATGAAATCTTTTTACTACTGGGAAATGCTACATGCACCAACATGGTTTAATTTCTCAGACCATATGATGAGCAAAGGAGCCAGCACAGGAGCGTGCTTGCTGTACTGTTCCATTTATGTGAAGTAGAAAAACAGGCAAGACAGCAGATCAAGGCAGAGGCTGGACATTCCAAGGAGTGTACTGACTGGGAAGACTCAAGAAGGCCCCTGAGAAGGCCAGAAATCTCTAAATCTTGACTCAGGTAGTTGTATGGGCAAATAAGTATGTGAAAGCATATGAATCTGTACATTTAAGCTTTATATGCCTTCTGCATGTGGGATACATGTCAATTAAAAACCCAGAAGATGTGTGTATGTTTGGGGAGAGGGAGAAAAAAGAGAGAGAGAGAGAGACAGACAGAATATGCCATTAACAAATTGAAGTAATTGGAGAGGTGTTGAAGTTTTAGAGCCTAATTTTGGTCCACATGATGGTTAACTTTAATTGTTACCTCGACACAACCTAGAATCAACTAGGGAGACAGTGTCAATGAGAGATTGTCTATAGTGGGTTGGCCTATGGGCATGTCTCCGGGAGATTGTCCTAAAATGTATGTGGGACAATCCATCCCACCGTGGGCAGCACCACTCCCTAGGCAGCAGGTCTTGAATTGTATGAGTGGAGAAATTGGGCTGAGTGTGACTAAGTGAGCACGTGAGCATTCACTTCTCTCTGCTCTTGACTATAGATGTGATGTGACTAGCTGTTTCAAGTTCTTAACTTGATTTCCCCACAATGATGAACTGTAACCTGGAATTGTAAGCCGGGATAAATCCCATTCCCCACCAAATTGCTTTTTGCCCGGGTATTTTATCACAGCGAGTGAAATGAAACTAGGACAATCCAGAATGGCCCTCAGGGTCTAATGGTACTCTAGAGAGGGCAGCTTGCTCTTCCAGTGAGCACATCCCAAGGCAACGCTGTCTCTAGACAGAAGAGATGTTCATCCCTATGGCCCCCAGCAGATGCCTCTTCACATTGAATTGAGAGGATCTTGGTGCCCCTGCAAGGCTCTCAACCATGCTCTGGAAAAGGAAAGGAGATGGTTGCTTTCCTAAGTTCTTCAGGCCTCTTTTGGAGTCAGCCCTGCAGAATGCACTATGAGGCATGTTTTGGCCCCTTGGATCTGGGGCAAACGCTGAAGCACATCCACATGAAGGTTGGGAGGCAGGCAGCGGAGGCAACTTTCAGAGCCAGCATACAGCAAGATTTTGACTTGTAAGAGTATGTATGACTGGCAGGTGAGAGTGAAAGAGGAAGACCAAAGAACATTCCATAGTGGCATTGATACATTGATTCCATTGACCACGCCAGTCCTACTCAGCCGCACTCCATGGTTCCTATGCATACTGACAGCCTTTTACTTAACACTCAGTGTCTCTCTCAGTTCCTATGTTGACTCGTTCATGTCATTTAATAGGTACAGTTTAATAGTGGGGAGGGTATAATTCCTTCAAAGTCAACCTTTATGGAGTCATCCTCCCACATGAATCCCTGCCTCTTTGGACAGTGCCTGAAGTTATACTAGAGTTCAGCTACAGTGGTCGACATAGAAGAAGTGGTGTATCAGTTGTTTCTAAGAAAAACTATAAAGCCACAGTTTCTGTTTTGAGTCCTCATTTTCTTTCTTGCTCTTTCTCAGATCACTTATCCTGGAGAAAGCCATATGTCAGCCATCCTCTGCAAAAGAAATAAGATAAGGAACTGAGGGCTTAGGCCAATAGCCATGTGAGCACACCATCTCAGAAACAGATTCCTCAGGGCTGGAGAGATGGCTTCACAGTTAAGAACACTGGCTGTTCTTGCAGAAGACCCAGGTTTAAATCCTAGCATCCACCAGGTGGCTAACAACTGTCTGTAACTCCAGTTCCAGGGAATTCGATGCCCTCTTTTGTCCTCTGTAGAGACTTCTCAGCATGGGTACACTTACACACATGCAGGCATAACACTTATACACATAAAATTAAAATAAATAAATTCAGAAAACTGAAAAAAAAGAAATAGATTCTTCTGCCTGAGTCAAGCCTGAAAGACCCAACTCTAGCTGACTGCTTAACTACAGCCTCTGAGAGACTGAGCCAGAATCATCCAGCCACTCTCGTGTTCCTGACCCACAGAAATTATGAGATGATAAAAGCTTACTGTTTCAACTTATTATATCCCAGGCCACTAAACTGTTCCTCGGTGATAGATCACTGTAGATAACTGGGATGGTTCTTATCCAATAGAGAACAAAAATAAGTCCTTAGTTTTTCATCCTTTTGAAGGATAATTCTGCATGGTTGTTAAGAGGGTCCCAGGCAGTTGGGGATCTAGGTGCCAAAGTGAAAACAAGCTTAGTGACACATCTATTTTTCTGATAATGCTGGAAATCAAAATCAGAGCCTCACACATAATAGGTACATGCTCTACCACTGAACTATGCATCCAGCCTGCACACCTTATCTTTACTTTCCCTAATCTTTTTCTTTCTCCTCGTTTTCAGGACCATTCTCAAATAAATAACTGCATTCAAATCTTTGCCTAAGTCTCTGCTTGGAGGAAGATGGGGTATTACTAAGACAGAGGACTTGTACACACCCAGGCCTAGAAGCCAGGATGCAAACAAAACATGAAGAAAGCAGGAGATAGAACTAGTTGGCATCGAAGTTTTTTGAGTACAACTATGCCCACACCCCGGGCTCACGATCCCCTTGGCATTCCATTCCTAGCGTTTCCCTAGGAAAGGGACAGAAGCTGGGTGTTTTATGTGCATATGTGTGTGTTCGTGTAGGGAGGGATACACCTGTACATATGTGCACATGTGTATGGAGGCCAGAGGTCAACCTTAGGCGTTGTACCTCAGGGGATGTCTACTTTATTTTTGGAGATAGTCTCACCATGGGACTTGGGATTCAGTGATTGGCTAAACTGGCTGACCCGTAAGCCTGAGGGTTCCTCCTGTCTCCGCCTCCCCAGTGCTAAGATTAAAGCATGTGCCATCACACCTGGCTTTTCATGTAGATGCTGGGGTTCAAACTCAGATCTTCTTTCTTCATGGGAAGCACTTTACCCACTAAGCTATTGCCCTGACCCAAACTGGTGAGATCCATTCTCCCCTGGTTCTGGAGGATAAAAGTGTAAGAACAAGGTCATGATCTGTCTGAGGTTCTGAGTAGTATCTCCTTTGCCTCTTCCTGGCGTGGTGGTGACAAGCAATGCTGGAAGTCCCTTGGCTTTCAGTGGGATCACCACAGTCCCTCCTGTCTAACACGGGGTTCATGACTGTTTCTGTGTCTGTTTCTTCTCACATCCACACCAGTCAACATCCTGGATCAGGGCCTACCCTAGTGCTTATGATGTCATTTTAACTTGGTATGTCTGCAAATCCTGATTCCAAATAAGGTCTGCTATGGTTTGAATGTGTCCCTCAAAACTATATGCATTAGGAACCTAATTCTCAAATTCAAATACTACTGCTCTTGACTTCCCAGACCCCAGAACAGTCAGCTAACTTAACTTCTATGTTCTCTAAATGTTCTAGTTACTTTTTTCTTGATATGATAAAACACTGACTAAAACCAACTTGGAGAGGAAGGGTTTACATCAGCAAGCAGGTCACAGTCCATCACTGAAGGCAGCCAGGGCAGGAACTCAAGGCAGGAACCCAGAGGCAAGAACTGAACTGAAGACCGCAGAGGAGCACTGCTTACTGTTTGCTCCCAGACGCATGCTAAGCTTCCCTTTCTTATACGGCTTGGGCCCACATGCCTGGTGTAGGCACTGCCCACAGTAGGCTGGGCCTTCCTACATCAGCTAGCAATAAAGAAAATGTCCCAAAGACAAGCCCACAGGTCAATCTGGTGGAGGCAATTGCTCAATAGGGCTCTCTCTTCCCAGGTGTGTCAAGTTGACAACTAAAACAATGACAATACGTTACCCAGGCTTGGTATTTTAGTGCAGCGGAAAAATAGGGACTAATACAAGGTCTTAGTCAAAGATTCCTTGATGAAATTTTAGACATTAAATCTAGCATACTCCTTTTTAAGACAGAATAAACTTCCCAACCCGCTTGGAGGGACTGAGTGCTTCGCACATCCGTTGAGCCGGGGAGAACAAGATGAAAAGGGATGATGTGGCTCCTCTACCAGTGAGCTGAATCTCAAAGCCCACAGTGACATGTGGACCTCCACTCTCTAACCCTGAAAGTGATGCTCAATTCCCTAGACTATGTGCTGGTGAGGGCTCCATAAGAAGACCACAAACAGTGAAGGGATGGCCTTGGTAATCTCCCAGCAGCTCAGAGCTCAGATCCCCATGCCTTGGGCTGCTTCCCAGCCCTGGTTTGTGATTTCATTGAAATCAGGGCCATGTGTGCTTTGGAGACCTGGGGATGGGGCTGACTGTGAGCCTGCGGATTTGCTCATCCTTCTGCCATGTTGTTCAGAGATAGGAGGGGAGGAGCAGCTTTCGCACTTTGGAAAGTGACAGCATCATTTCCTAATTATCACATTTGGGGGAACAGATGGGCGAGCATGTGGAGGAATTATGGGCTTCTTTTAAAGGGGGGCATGTTTTCTAAAGAAAGTTGCCACAAAACGCTTTTACCCACTTGTCCCCAAAGCTCTTGGGATTTACATGGCACTCAGTAAATGAGATGCTTTCCCACCTCTTTTCCAGATGAGAAAACAGAAGCAGGTGAGGGATGGCGGAATGGATATTCACTGAACACCTGCAGTGTGCTGAGCATACTGCATTGTTAGTATCTTGAGTAACTGTGTCAAAACTCATGCGTGGCAATGCCTATCTGTAACCCCAGTGCTAGGGTGGTAGAGATGGTCAGGAGTTCAGTGGTCACCCTTGCCTATACAGTGACTTGGGGGCCATTCTGGGCTGCATAAAATTCTGTCCCAAAAAAGAAAAAAGAAAAATGATGAATAATTAAAGCAACACTTTGAGACAGGTGTTTTGATTTGTATTTTACAAATAAGAAAGTAGGGGCCTGGGGAGATGGCTCAGCAGTTAAGAGCACTTGACTGCTCTTGCAGAAGACCCAGATTCCATTCCCAGCACCCACATGGCGGCTAACAACCTTTAGTATAACTCCAGTTCCAGGGAATCCGAAGCCCTCTTCTGATCTCCTTGGGCATTGCAAGACATGGGTGTACTTACATATATGTGCAGGCTCATACACATAAAATAAAAATAATAAATAAAAAAAATTTAAAAGCCAAGAAAGTGGAGGCATGCCTATTAAGAAGTATTAAGAGGAGCAGAGGGGACAGTGAGATGGTTTGATGGGTAAATGTGCTGGTCACCGAGTCTGATGACTGGAGTTCAGTCCCCTGGATCCATGATGTGAAAGCATTTTAAAGTTGTTCCCTGACCTCCACACTTACACTGTGCCATAAGTGCATGTGCATGTACGCATATGCACAGAATAAATAAAATAAAATGTAATGAAACATTTTTTTAAAGAAGTAGAGCTGGGCTTTGAACCTGGGATCATCCTAGATCTGATCACTTTAGGCTCTGCCACATGGAGGTATGCGAAGTGAGGCTCTGCCCTCCTCGTCCTCCTGGGTTGGAAAAAGTTCCTTAAAAAGTTAAACAAGAATACCATACGGCCCAGCAATTCCAGTCCTAGGTACACACCCAAAACAGTCAAAAGCAGGCTCTCAGTAGACTCAGGTACACGCACAGAGGCACCATTCTCCACCCAAGCTTCAGTTGATAGGTGAATGAACAAACGGGCATGAACACGTGCACCACAGAACATGGCTTACATCGATGAAGGGCTGGCACGCCCACCAGGGGTGACCCCCAGTTATGCAAAGCGAGGGAAGCCAGGCAGCAAAGGACAAGTGCTATGCGATGTCCCAAGAGTTGTCAAAGCCACAGAAAGTAGGCTAATGATTGTCAGGGTCCATGGGGAATATGTGGATGGAGGGCTTCACTCTGAAATAAGAACGTTCTGGAGTGTTTAGTGGGAATGGTTTCATACATTATGAATGTACTTAATGCCACTCATTGTCACTTATAAGTGGCCAAAATGATTTTATATATGTATCTTTTAAGACAGGGTCTCCTGTAGCCCCAGTTGCCCTGAACTCACTATGTAGACCAGATTGGCCTCTTACTCACAGAGATCTGCCTGCCTCTGCCTCCTAAGTGCTGTGATTAAAGGCATGCGCTACCATACCAGGCTGTGTTATAATTTTATGTGTATTTACTTGAGAGAGAGAGAGAGAGAGAGAGAGAGAGAGAGAGAGAGAGAGAACACAGGCAAGAGATATCTCGTACAGAGCCCTGTGGGAGGCTGAGCTGGGGACAGATGGGTTCTGGTGGCTGGATCCGGGTAGATTTTTGGAAGTGGGAGTTAGCTGGGTCTTGAAGAATTGGTGAATTTCACTGGCAGATTTAGAGATAGGAATTTTCAGGTGCCACGGGGAAGGTGCAGCAAGCCTAAGTCACAGGAGCACAGACCTATGGTGGATGTGGGGTTCCCGTGGGTGGACTGAATCCCTGAATGAGCACTAATGGCCCACAAATAGGCAAGAGGGACTTTTCTGTCCGGGGCTAACATTTAGGAACAGGCTGGAAATCCTTCATTTAATCAGTCATGCCTGTTTGGAGGGAGGGCCTGGGGTGCAATCCATAAGGAGCGTGCTGCATAAGCATGAGAACCTGAGCTCAACCCCCAGCACCTACATCAAAACCAGGTCTGACTCTCATGCTCACCTGTAACCTCAGTGCTGGGAAGGTGGAGATAGGAAGATACCTGGAACATGCTAGCCGTTTGGTCTAGCTCAGTCACTGAGGTCCTCATTCAGTGAGTCTCAAAAACAGTTAAGTGGTGAGCTACTGAAGAAGATGCCTGACATTGAGCTGTGGACTCCACAGGCATATGCAGAAACATGCACACGCATGAACACACACACACACACACACACAAACACATGCACACAAACACTGTGCTCTAGGCAATGTTCTTCCCACCTGCACAGCATGTGGAGGTTATGCAGCCTTCGAACCATGTATGCTTTGAACTTCTCTGGTGTACTGAAGAGAGGAACTATTATAATCTCTGCTTTGCAGACAAAGGGAGAGCCAATTTCTTAACATCACAGTCCCTAGGTGCTCTCCCACTCCTCTATGGTCCTGATCCAGCTGATCCCTCCAGCATGATGCCCTCCTGGTGCCTAACTGGAGGCCAAAATGTCCCAAACAAAGCTCATGTACTTTCTTTTATGAAAATTATGGGTGTATGTGTATTTGTTATTTTTCTGTTGTTGTGACAGAAACACTGACCAAGGGAACTTAGAAAAGGAAAAGTTTATTTAGCTTACGGTTCCAAAGGGGCAAGAGTCTGTCATGGCAGGGAGGCAGGGCAACAGAGGTGGCTGGAGCAGGGGCAGAAGCTAAGCGCTCACATCTTCAGGCAGGCACAGGAAGCAGAGAGGGACTGGAGATCCAGCAAGGCTTAAGAACCCTCTCAGCCTGCCCCCAATGACGGGCTTCCTCCAGCATGACCAAACCTTCTAAGACCACCCCCAAAACAGCGCCACCAGCTGGGGACAACTTGGAGCCAACGGGGGACACTCTCATTCAAACCACCACAGTCTGTCTGTGTGTATGTATGCGCACATGAATGTGGGAATCTGTGGAAGCCAGAGGGAACATCCCATCCCCCAGAGCTATAGTTACAGTGACTGTGAGGGTTCTGGAAACCAAACTCGGGACCTGGCAGCAAGTGCTCTAACGCACAGAGCCATTTCTCCATCCGAGGTTCAGATTTTCACCTGTACAGCTCTGCCTGTGCTTTCTCCTCCGCCTGGCTTACTCTCTCTGTTCTTGTCTTTCAGTGCTCAGTCTCAGCTCCCACTTAGATCAGGACTTCCTTCAAGAGCCCCAACGGAGCAGGCATGGACCCCTGGTCACCTCCATTCTCCTCATGTCCCTGTTAGGTCCTCAGCACAGCCTGGGAAATGTGTCACACCCAGCACATGGAGAGAGGCCCATCTAGAGCCCCAGCTCGAAGATCCCAGCTGGTGCTCTGACTGGGACGGTCTCTGAAAATTTTTTAAAAAGATAATAATTGACTGTTTCACAATGGATTTCAAATAGAAAGTCGATGCACTATGTGCTTATTCAAATGGCTGAAGAGAAAGAGCAGAACAGAATCACCAAATCTGAAGACGGTATAAGACAACATGACTTTCTCTTAACTTATTATTGGGAAGTGAAAATCAGGGCAATCACTTTTGACAGCATCTAGGTAGTTTCTCATACAGTTAGACATACCACATGATCCAACCACCTTACTGCTTAGTTCTTACCCAAGAGAGCTGAATACTCACATTATCATAAAAGCTCAAGCACCCACTGTTGAGGACACATTCCGGAAGACGGATTGTCGATTTGGCTGTGGTAACATCATCTGATGTCCTCAACCAAGATGATGTTGGGCCACAGCTTCTTAAACTTTGAATGATGAGGTGGTACAAAGGACTGTTGTGGTCTTGAAAATCTAGTGGCAATAAATGGTTCCTGAACTTATTTCAAAATCAAATATGTAACGAATCTGATATTTCTAGCAGCGCTCACCTGTGTTCTAGCACGAATGTCACTGCAGCCTTGGTCCTGAACTTGCAACTCATGCACCTTGCAGTGTACATACCTCACACCAAAGAGTCAACTAACCTGCCTGATACACCCCAGTTTAGATTCAGGCTTACTGTATAGTGGAAACTGCAGGGTTTTTAGAGTATATACGATGATTTCTGCTCCTACAGAAGAGAGGTGGATTAATTACGGAAAAGGAAGACTTTTAATATTTTCCTGCCATCATTCCTCAGCATGTAAGTTTCAAATTAGTCTATCTTTGCATTGCATTGTGTTAAAATGTTTAATTTTAAAAACTGCTGTTTGAGTGGCTGACTCGGTTTCATAAAAAAAAATGTTAAATGAATTTTGGCTTGAGATTAGGACAGAATTTCCAACGATTTCTGAAATGGCCCAGAACATACTTGTTATTTTGTGCTACATATTTATGCAAAGTGGCTTTCTCAGCATTGACAATTATAAAATCAAAATATCGATCAACTCTGAAAAATGTTGAAGATGCTTTACATCCTGCAGAATCAAATATTCAGCCAAGATTTAATTCTGTATGCAAAATAAACAAGCATATTCATCTCGTTAGTATGCAAATTTGCTTTCGTCTATAATAAATGGTAAAATTATACATAGGGATTGTTTAAAATAAATGTCTACATGATTATCAGTAAATGTGTGATTTGTGTATATATTTGATATGCCTAGATGACCCAAGAAAGGCATATAAAATTTTCTCCAGCAAAAAAGGGCTCAAAAAGTTTTAAAATTTTGTATAGCTTACCACACATCCTAGGTCACATGATATGTGTATTTGGTTTAGCCTATATAGCTCCACAACAGAGAAAACATGAGATTAGATCAAGCACAAGAAAAACAACAATTCAACCAAGAGGAAAGCCTAAGATATCTAAGGCTGCTGCTGAGGTCACATAGTAGATGTTTTACAGCAAATCCTGTATGTGTATGTGGAATGCACATGTGTATATAGGGGTGTGCTTGCCCATGCATGTATGTGTGGAGACCAACACAGGTGTCTTCTTTTTTCACTCTCTACCTTATTTTTTCAGACAGGATCTCTCACTGAACCTAGAGCTTGCCATATCGACTAGACTGCCTGGCCAGAAAGCCCAGAGGATCTGCCTATCCCTGCCGATCCTCCCCACTCCCTACCCCCAAGCATAGGGGTTAGAGATGTGCCACCGTGCCTGACATTTTTGTGAATGTTGAGGATCCAAACTCAGGTCTCCAGGCTCTCCCAGCAGGCACTTAACTGACTGAGTCATCACACTTGCCTAGTAAACCTTTTTATTTTTTTTTCAAAAGAACAGTAACAGGGGGTCTGGAGAGATGGCTCAGTGGTTAAGAGCACTGGCTGCTCTTGCAGAGGACCAGGGTTCAGTTCCTAACACTCACATGATGACTAACTGTGGTCCATAACTCCAGTTAAAGGGAACCTGACATCCACCTCTGACCTCCATGGCATTGCGTGACATGGGTGCACTTACATGCAGGCAATACATACACATAAAATAAAAGTTAAAAAAATAAGTAACAAGGTGGGGATCTCGCTCAGTGATAGAGTGCTTGCCTAGTTTGATCCTCAGCACCACAAAACGCAGACAGACAGTCAGACAGGCAGACAGACAAGGAGAAAAAAATTCTCTTGAGAATAGAGAAAAGTAGTATAGTTAGCATATCACCACCAGTTGCATCGTCCTTTACAACTGTGATCAAGCATGGCGGAGTATATATAACAGTTTATATCCCTCTGTCATATGACAGGCAGTGCATTCCAGTGGTGTCTTTACAAACCTGTGAGGAATGCATTGCCATACCACATACCATGGCTATGATGTTACTAGGCCATAGGAATCTTTCATCCTCATTAAAAGCTCATGAGATCACTGTCATATATAGCCATCATGACTGAAATGTCAGGCTGGACTATACGAGAAGCAACCTCAATGGCCTTTGCTTAGTGATAGGACAACCAGACTGTTATGCACATATGATGGAACAGATGAGATTCCAGAACAGAAAACAAGTCAGAGATTGTCAGGGATTAAGAAGAGTTCATTACAAAGAGGTGCAAGGCAACTGTTCCATATTTCAACTGCCCTGGTGGTTTCATGACTGCATGTATTTGTCAAATATGTGCAGAAAAAAGAGAGTTTTATTGTATCATATTATGTCCCAATTTTAAAATGAAAAGAAAAATAATTAGAGGATGGATGTAATCTTACTTGGGAGCTTTGGGCAGATGGGAGGAGTGAAAATCTGCCATCACCCAGCCTCATGCCATTGTTACTAGGGAGCATGTGATTGACTCCTCTGGCCCTCCACACACACATATCCTGGAGACTCTCCAGACCAGCCTTTTCCGATGCTGACTACTCGCTGGACAGACTTCCTCTGAACAGTCATCAGAACTAGGACTGTGAGTGCCAGCAGGGAAAGCACTTTCACCCCATATAACTAAAAGATGGAGAGGAACAGAGAGTAGGGACAGAGAACAAATAATAGAATGACAGGCATCACTTAGAGCTGACCTATGTCTGTGTCTTCTATCAGCTACACAGTTTATCTTGCATAGACAAAGCCAGATACACAGAAGGGCACTAGCTGGCTTTTAAATCTGGATTCTGAGCTTAGGAAACACGCTGTGTCTTCTAACTCTGTTTCCTGGGAAAGAAGAGGTGATAGACTGAATGGTGTTTAAACTCCTGACAGGCACCAGTAATCCCAAAGTGCCAGGTATCAAGTTAGCATTAATATGCGGCATCTCCTTGAAGTGTCTCAGATGTGAAGCTGAGGTCGAGGGCCTGAGGTCTGTCAGTGCTGACAGGTTTCCAGAGTTTCAGGGAACAGATGATGAGTCAATCTAGTACCTGAGCAGGTGACAAGCCCCAGCACAGGCTCGTCTCCAGCTTCAAGCTTCTTTGTGGGAGGGAACACCTTGGACAGGCTCCAGACATCTCCAGTAATCATCAAAGATGGCATCTTCGTGGAAAAGCCCAGAATGCCTCTACGAGATGGGGCACGCCATGCCCCTGCACGTGCAGAGCAGGGTTAAGGATGAAACTCACCACCGGCTCATGCCAGTTCTGTGTTAGGTGTTTTACATGCGCTATTTAAATTCTCTCACAAAGAAGTGAGCAGGCTCCATCAGGGTGCAAAGCCTCCTCTGAGCTCTGGCCAAGCCCCTATGCTCTGAGGCTCTGCTCTCCATTTGTCTCCTTCATGCACTTTGTCATCACTCACTAACAGATGTTGCTGTTCCCAGAGGATGTCTATATGCATCTTTGTATTTGGAGGGCTCCACAAACCCTCTGTCCAGACTCCTACACTTCAGATTGCTCTGGTCTCCTGATCCACTCCCCAGAGCTCCTGGACTCCCTCTCCCTACATCTCATTCACATCTGTGTCTTTAAGATGTCCTACTTTGTGATGCCATCCCCACTCCAGACATCTGGGCATAATCCTTGCACTGTCTTCTGTCATTCTTGAAGCTCATTCTACTATCCCAGCATTCCCTTCCTGTATACATAGGCCTTTCCCCGTCCCTCTGTTCTCTAACTACTGTGAAACAGGGCTGAGACTGTTTCTCTAACAAGCTAGGTTTTTTTTAAGATTTATTTTACTTTTATTGATGAGTTTATGTGCATGAATGCCACATGAGTGAGGCACCCACAGTGACCAGAAGAGGGCATCGATCCTGCAGCTGGGGTACAGGTGGTCATGAGCCATCCTACATGGACGCTGGGAGTTGAACTCTGGTCCTTTGGAAGGACAGCAAATGCTCTTAGCTGCTGTGCCATCTCTAGCCCAAGAGTTATATATGAATCTAATTTATTTTTAGATGGGGGGGGTCTCATGTAACCCAGGCTAGACTTGAATTCATTATGTAGTTACAGATGACCTTGAATTCCCAATCCTTCTGCTCTACTTCCCAAGTGCAAGCAAGGATTGCAGGTGTGTGCCATCACCCTAGCTGAAGAGCTACTCTTTATCAACTGCTTCTCTTGTTGAAACTTTGTCAGTGGTTCCCTTACTGAGGCTTTGCTGTGATTCTGACACCCTGGGATGCTCTGATTCTCTAGGTGTGAATCACTGGCCCCTTGCTCACAGTTTGACCTCCTTCAGTCTGGCTCCTCCAGTGACACAGAATCCTGAGGGGCATGGTTCCCTGCAGTCCTTCTTGCAACCCAACCTCTATGACTGGAATGCGCTGTCCCTGAGTGAGGAGGTGAGCCTTCCTCCCTACCATTTCTTATAGGAGCCTCAGCTAAGCCACATTTCTCTCTCAGGAGTTTTCTGTCCCTGTGTTGTCTCCTTGGGCTCAGCACTTCCCCTGTCCCTCCATCCAAACACTCACCTGCCCTGTCTTATAATTGACCTGACCCAGGGTTCTTATAGTCATAGACTGAACCTTCCTCCTCTGAGCACCTGGCAAAGGGTCAGACCAGGACAGGATTGCAACAAACACTTCTTCACAAAACAGTCTCTCCAGTGTCAGGATATTTAAAGCCTTTTTACTGAAGTTCATTCATGGCCTCTCCTGGCCTCCAGCGAGTCATGCTTGTTCTCAGCAACCAGCTCCCCCAAAAAGCAGGTCTCTGACTATTAGAATGAACCACAGGGTGCTTTCAAGTTTGAGCTTTGTCTAGATGATGCTAAATAGTGTGTGGTCTTGGCTCTTTTTATTCTCATTGTTATTTGGGGAGGTTCAACATGCTTGGTTGGGAGAGCAGTAACTTGGTCATTCGCTTTTCAACCTGCAAAGGTTTACGTAGCAGAAAGGGGGAGGGGAAGCACTCTTTGCTGGGGGGGGGTCCTGGGGTCCTAGGCTCTCAGGTCCCCCCTCTTCATGGCCCTGCCCTGTGACCTTTGTTAAGGCAAATTGCCCCATTCTGGCTTCAACCAGATCTTGCGTCTTCAGGATGTGCAGTGAGTGATTTCTGGGTCCCTCTGGCTTGGTCATCCTTGTTCTGTATGTCTAATGCCTTTATAGCTCCCCTCCCTGCAGAGATGACTTCAGGCCAGGGGAATGCCAGGCTGGAGGCTGGATTTGATTAAGGGGGAAAGAGGAGTCTTATGAGGCCACAGGGCAGGCGTGCCACCACACTGACCCCACAGAGGCGGGTGATAATGGGGCGGGGGACTGGCGCTGGGGCTGATGCTACCCCCTCAAACCTGATTACAGGGCTTCTGGCTGCAGCTTGCTTGTATGTCTCAGAGAAAGCAGTCTTTCTTGCCCCAGGCATGTCCCTGGACTGGCAGGTTTAAATTGAATCAGACCCTGGTTCCTGGTACAGAGTGGGCCATTCACTGGTCCTGTGTTCCTCACAAGGCAGGCCCTGGCCATGCAGTTGTGTGGGTAAATTGACTGGACTTGTGGCCAGCAGCCAGGCCTCACGGTAACCTGCATAGTCCAGCCCAAATGGAAGGGCCTCAGGCCCTAGTCAGACCCTGACTCGGGGAGCAATACTGGGTCCAGAAACCACCATGAATGGTGAAGAGAGAAAACACAGGCATCAGCCTTGGCGCTGGAGGCAGGCATGCCACGTCATAGTAAAGGAGCCTTGGGAAGTTGTTCAACTTGTTGTGTGGTATGAAAACAGTTGCTCTTACTCTCTCACTTTGGTTTTGTTTGTTTGTTGGGACAGGGTCTCACTATGTACCCCTGGTTGGCCTAGAATTCATGATGTAGACTAGGTTGGTCTTGAACTCACAGAGATCTACCTGCTTCTGCCTCCTAAGTGCCAGGACTAAAGGCATGCAACACCATGCCCACAGTTACTCTCATTTTGACTGCCCTTTGGGGATTCTCGGCCAGGCTTGGTGCTGCAGGACTATAATGAGAACTACTCTGGAGACTGAGGCAGGAGGATGGCAAGTTCAAGACCTTCCTGGGCTACACAGTTAGAAGACTGACATAAGACAGGGAATTAGACACAAGAAGGTCTAGGTCTGAGCTGATCTGAGGCTTCTGTGAGATGAGAAAAGGCCTATGTCTGGCAGCAGGGACATTAAAGCTTCAGGCAGAGCATGAGCCACATCCTTCATCTCTCTGCAGCCTAGTGAGAGGCATACTAACATCTAGGCTGCCTATATGGCTGACCCAAGCATTATCAGATGTTCCCCGACTGTGACTTTATCCCAGACAGAGGAGGTAGGGTGTGAGGGACCCTCGGCATCTCTCCTGATTCATGAATTGAGAAACTATCCCCAGAGAGGTTGTTATCGTCAGAGGGGGAACTGGAATTCAGAACTCCTAGGCCCCACTATAGAAGCTCACTTGGACCCTTATGTAGATCAGATGACTGATCTACAGTCAGAGGCAGGAAGTGACTCCCTAGGCTTGCTGTGAGGGTTCATCTTAAGGCCTGATGCGCTCTTGCTGCTCTGGCCCCAGCCTAGTGTGCTGTAGCAAGATCAGTATGGAGTGGTCAGTGTGTGGGAGATCTTTAAGCTAAGGCATTGAAGACCCAGTAAAAATGGAAAAAATATATACCTGGGGTTTTGTTTGTATGCAGTGTTGGGGATTGAACCTAGTGTCTCATGCCTGCTAGACAAGCTCTCTACCAATAAGCTATATCCCCAGCCTTATATTTTTCTTTTAATTTTGAGATAGAATCTTACCAAGCTGTCCAGGCTGGGCTTGAACTAATTCTGTAGCCCAGTCCTCCTGCTTCAACTTCCCGAGTAACTGGGATCATAGGTGTGCACCACCAAACCAGGCTAAAAATACATCTGCAAATATGAGTTTGACTGCTGCACCAAGTGCATTAAACTCAGAGATTTTAGTCAAGCCCCAGGCAGGCTGAGCTACCTCTGGCTCTCCTTTGCACCCCACACTGGGTGGGGCTCCCTGCTCTGCACATCTCCAGGTTTTTTTAGTGCCTCAGGTAGAATGGATGGGGGAAGCATTCCTGCCAATGAGCACCCTGGAGCATCACCTTGGCACTCTGCCTCTCTGCTCCTGTTTCCATGGAAACATCTCAGGACCCATTGATCAGCTCTCATTTGAGGCTTTCATTAGCCCGAACGTTGGAATAAGTTTTGATTCAAACATGACACTTTTTAACGCAGTGAAAAACTCGTTTTGTACAAAACCCCATTATGTGGAACAGACACGCAGGTTGATGGCCAATTTAGTTAATAGAGCTTTGCAGCTGACACTGAATTAAATCTGCAGGAAGCGGCCTCGGTTTGCCCCAGAAGAGTCACCTGCAGATTTGCAGCAATCTGGGGGTGCAGAAGGGCTGGGGACGCAGAGGGAAGGTTGCTATCCTGGCCTCCCAACGCAGCCCTGACACCCACCCATCCCTCAGAATAGAATGTGCAGGCTCACCTGTCAGGGTCTCTGGCTCTTCAGGATGAAGCCCAAGGCCTCTAGGTCAGAAGGCACACCCTTCCTCTGAGGGTCACTGCTTCTCTCCTGCCCTTCCCCCTGCCCCGCCCTCACCCTTCACTCATCACTTTTGTGCTTTGACTACGGCACCGTCTTCTGGTCTCTGTATTTACATGTACAGAGTGCTGTCCCCCAATCCATCTACCTAGAAAAATCCTTTAACCTTGAGGGTTGTGGCACCAGGATACTTCTCTTGCGGCCTTTTCATGATTCTTCTTTGGGCCTCCTTGACTTTCCTTTACATTCTCTATTAATATACATTTCATATTACGCTAAATATTGTGCATATATCAACCACCTCAGTTTTCATTGTCATGAATCACTGCTAACTCTCTCTGACCTGTCTCCTCTTCTGTAAACTGGGGAATAGTAATAGTCACTGAGAATCTGGAAGGACTATGTACAATGGCAAGTGCTCTGTAGTGAAGTGCAAGGCCCCACCACCCTTCAGCTGAGTAGTACAGTTTCTTCATCTCTCTGTGCCTGTTTTCTCAGCTGCATAGAAGCAGGTGATAAGAGCATAGTCATCTCTTGGCATCCCCCAGGAAACTGACTCAAGGACCCCTCTGGGTACCCCA
Source organism: Eospalax fontanierii (assembly GCA_035773235.1). Taxonomy (NCBI): domain Eukaryota; kingdom Metazoa; phylum Chordata; class Mammalia; order Rodentia; family Spalacidae; genus Eospalax; species Eospalax fontanierii. The sequence continues at coordinate 46,573,351 of CM069529.1, read as the reverse complement.
GTGTAAAGATCCTTTTGTAAAATGGTGTAGCATTTGCACACAATCCATGCACATCCTCTGAGTACACTACAAATCACCACTCAATGACTTATGATCCCTAATACAAAGTAAATGCTGTTATAGTGAGTAGCTGTTGTATGGTATGGTTCAGGGAGTAGCAATAAGTAAAGAAGGTAGTATATATTCAGTACAGACACAATTTTGGGGGGAAGAGGAGGATTAATCTGTTGGTTGAATTGACAGACACAAAACCTGAGAATAACCAGGCTCTTCCTATTCGCATCACTGATCTCCAGGAAGAGTGAATGCATCCATCCATACAAGGTACTTGGGCTGATGACTGTAAGTTGTGAGATTTGTAGAAAGCAGCCATTTGCTCCTTGGAGCAAGGTGTCCCCTCTCAGCCCTTTATTCTGGACAATAAGAACCCCCAAACTGTTGGTCATGGGGCCATGAGTGCAGCCACACACATGCCCTCCTGGTCTACACAATTCCATGGTTACTGGATGAGTCTCATGCCTTCCTGGGAGGGACACATGTGCACAACAGGCCTCTTATTCTTGGGACTGGATGAGGCATTTATCACAAAGGCCTCTGAATAATGGGGCTGGAGAGGTGGCTCAGTAGTTAAGATCACCGACTGCTCTTGCAGAGGACTGAAGTTTGGTTCCCAGAACCCAGTGGTGGCTAACAACTGTCTGTAACTCCGATTCCAGGAGAATCCAATACCCTCTTCTGAATTCCATGGGCCCTGCACGACACAGGTGCACTTACATACATGCAGTCAAGATACTCATACACATAAAACAAAAATAATAAAATATTTTTTAAACCCTAAAACAAAGGCCTCTGGATAAGTTCAACGCCAAGTAATAGGCCCTAGGTGTGTTGCTGTGTGCTAATCCATTCTGGTGTAAGGCTGGTCAAGCCCATCTCCCGCTTCTGCATGCTTTGGGGACACATCCTAATAGCCTAGTCTGCATTATGGGATACCTGGAGCTCTTTCTACTTTTCAGCCCATCTGTCGAGCATCCTTAAACAAGTGGCCCCACATCTTCCATCCTCTGTGTCTCCTGCTAAAACCCCATGGCTGGCAGGGAGACTGGAGATCACAGAGAAAATCTGCTTTACACACAAGAGTGAATGACAGTAACCTAGGTCACCAATGAAGGTTTCAGGGCCCAGCATAGAGGATATCTGACACAGGAACCTATATGCCACACTGAAAAACATGGCCAGATGGTGACTTTCAGATGGTGACTCCCTTAGACAGAGGCACCATGGCTGGTGTAGCCATCAGGCCCCCTCTAGCCTGAAGCACTCTGGTCCCAGAGGTCAGAGTGTTGAGGGCCTTATAGCCTACTCACGATACCCCACGCACCATGACTGCCAGGGCCCCATCCTTCCCTAGAGCAGCCCTCATGCAGTGACTGGGGAAGGCCCAGCCCAACTTCCCAGCCCAAAGAAGCTGCTGAGGGCCAGCCTGGGGTCTCTGCTTTGGCTTCCTCCCACCCCAGTTACCCCTCCCTCTCGCCCCCATGCCCAGTCCCTAGTTCCTTGCCCTGGGAGTCTCCTGAATGCTGACCTTGGCTTCAGAGCTTGTAGGAGGCTGAGCTGCAGCAGGGCCTTACCCATGACCACTAACCTGGTCCTCAGTCAAGACCTGTCACATGAGAGAGTGTCCAGTGAGAGGTGATGGACATTCTGCATAGACAAAATAGAAAGAGGCAGCCAGTGACTCTGGGAAATAAGTGCAGTGCTTTGAGGTTTGCTCTCAACACACGAACACACCTGATAGAGGCCCCAGTCCTGCTCAGGCTGGCGGTCCACCTTCCAGAAGAAGTGGAAGTGAGGCTGGCTTTTAAAGGCAATGGAGATGTTGCAGGGTAGAGGCTGAAGGAGACCAGCCCCTTGGGACAATTTTCATCTCCTAGGAGACAAGAGCAGAAGGAGGTGGAGAAACAGGCTGAGGACAAGCCCTGAAGAAAGAAAACACTGTTGTTTTTTAACCCAAGATAAGAAAAAAGGAGAAAAGATGGTGTGCTGGCCAATAGTCGGTGTGAAGGCAACAGAAGCCCGCTGGACCCCACAGGAAGCTATCAGGGCAGCCTGGACCATCATTACCCAGGGCTTACCCTGCCATAAGATACTGTGGAGTCCAAGGTATGTGCAGAATAGCATGTGGGGAACTTCACACAATCTCCCAGCAGACTGGCTGCCTTCATCAGGGGACCCACAGGCAGGACAGCCCCATCCAGCAGCCCAGCCAGTGCCCCGCACGTTGTAGTATCCATCCAGCTGGAAGCTCTGCTCTCCAAGACTGATGCTCCTCATCCGGAAGGTCGGTGTGGCACACAGTTAGGTCTGGTTATCGACTTCAAACGCTGGCACTGATCCAACTCATGTGCAATAAGCCAGGCCTGGTGCCAGGCCCAGCAAGCACAGAAACGAGCCACTTAGGACCACTCTGGCAGGAGAGGAGGATATGGTTAACATCCATCAGTACAAAGTGCAGCAGTGGGTAATACAGGGTTCCAGATCAGCACGGCAAAAGGTGGCAAGACAAGAGAGGGTGAGAAGTGTCAAAGGGAGAAGGAACAGCACATGCAAAATCCTGGGGTGTTGGCAACCCTTTGATGTAGGATGATTCTGGCAAGGTCAGGCAGGCTCCCGGCCTGCTGGCCTAAAACAAGCCAGAACCAATATTGAGCATGCGTGCACAGTGAACACTTCCTGGGATCGAACCTGGGAAGCTCCCAAGCTAGCAGCCATCCAGGACCAATGAGAGCAATGAACTTTGGATTGTCAGGTGTTCAGGACCTACCAGAATGAAGCACGTCAAATGACTAGACAGAGACCTCCCCTAAGCCTGACAAATGTATAAATCCTGTTCCTTTCTAAGATTAAATGAGATTGTGGTTCCACTGTCTCCCAGGGTCTGTGTCGTTGACTCTGCGCCTCCTTACCCCCGCCCCCGAGGGACCTGGCCGTGCTAGCCAACACCTGGCACCCATGGTAGCCAACACCTGGCACCGATAGCAGGCAACACTTTGAGATGGGGTAAAATTGTTCTTCAGAGGTGGCAAAGTCCAGGCAGCCAGAACCCCAAGGGTGTAAGCAGCCTTGCAAAAATTAAGATATTCTGAAGAGGTGCTTGTGTTCCTCAAACAAATGGACCCCAGGAAAGGGGCATTTCTCCCCACGAATCTCATGCTAGGAGAAGGAAATGATTAGGAACATGGCGCTAGCCAGTGGAGCAACTTGTTCTGGGAAAGATATTTCACAGTTCTAGCAACTTTTTGGGGTGAGACTGAAGCCCAGGCAATGATAGGTCAGTGGTGGACAAGAGCATACCCTGCCTGGAACTGCATATCCCTGGTCTTCTATTTAAACTTTAATCTTGGGGTTGGAGAGATGGCTCAACAGTTAAGAGCACTGGCTGATCTTGCAGAGCACTGAGGTTCAGTTCCAGCACCTACAGAGCAACTAACAACTGTCTGTAACTCCAGTTTCAGGGAATCCAAAGTCGTCTTCTGACCTCTGAGGGCATTGCACGACACAGGTGCACTTACATACATGCAGACAATACTCTCACACACATAAAAGTTTTAAAAATAAATAAATAAAACATTTCAACTTTAATCTCATTTCAGGACCCTGAGAATGGACTGGAAGGGGTCACTAGATGTCTTTTCCTAATGTGGCCACTTTGCATAAATCTCCCTTTTCTGCTTTTTACTATTAATTTGTCTGTTTTAATTGACTTCATGAGGATGAGTGGCCAGACTTGGTTTCTTGAAGTACAGACTGTGATCCCAAGTTCAATAACACCAAGTGGTTCAATGTGAGCCATAAAAATGCGTTCCGTGAAGCTTTCATAGGTCTTCTCAGTGATGATGATTCCAAACCCTGAAGCCCAAGCTGAGGCGGCTAGACAGGGCCAAAAAGCAATTCTCACAGCACCTTATGCCAAGTTCATGATGTGTTCTGGAGGTGCTTCCCACCAACATATGGTGCAGAAGAGGTTGTGGGCTCACTGGGCACCATTATAGCCCAGTGTCCTGAAGCCAGGAAGAAGTTCTTCCCTTTTGGATCCATTGTTTCTTGTTAGAAGCAGAAGCATCCTGAGGTGGGAACTCCTTGCAAAAATAATGGAAATTATCAAGGTCTTTAAGTGTAATTTTTTTTGAGCAGATGAGTAGAAGATGAATAAGCTGTAGGGGGAGGAAGGCGGGAGGAAGTTTGAGTGCAGGAAGATGGGGTTCAGTACTTCTCTTAAATAGGACTAAATTTAGTTCAACTCCTGAAGTTATGGAGAAGGTTGGCCCCAGGCTTTGGAAAGTGCCCCCTAGCAGTTCAGAGGGCATTTCCGGTTGGGTTGGGAAAAGCCGCATCAGCCAAGGTTCAATCAATAGCTAGACACGATGAAGTGGATTCCTGTAATCTAAATACTCAAAACACTAGGACAGACGATTGAGGGTGTGAAGCCAGCCTGGGTTACACAGAGAGACCTTGTCTGAGAATGAGAAAGAGAGGGAGATACATGCACACACACACACACACACACACACACACACACACACACACAGACAGAGACACACACAGAGGATTACTGGAATTCAAAGCATCTCATCTAACAAATATGCAACTAAGAGGCTGAGAAGGTGAAAGAACAGGAAGGTGATAAGACAGGAAACAGCCTGACAGCCCTGGGTGGAGAACAGGAAGAAAACTCTGGGACATTTGGGATGAAGACTGTTATAGCTTCATTTCTATCACTGTGATAAAACATCCTGATAAAAAGCAAGTTAGGGGAGAAAGCATTTATTTCAGCTCACAATTCCAGGCTACAGTCTGTTACTGCAAGGAAGTCTGGCTGGCAGGAACATGTGGCAGCCAGTCAATCATTCACAGTCAAGAGCAGAGAAAAATGAATGCATGTATGCTTGCCTGTTTGTGCTCAGCTTGATTTCTCCACTATTTTACAGTTCAAGCTCTCCTGCATAGGGAATGGTGCCACCCACAGGAGGCTGAGTCATCCCACATTTATTAACTTAAGACAATGCCCCATAGACATGCCCACAGACTAACCCAATGTAAACATTCACTCATTCAAACTCTCTTCCCAGCTAATCCTAGGCTGTGTCAAGTTGAAAATTAAAGCTAGCCATCATAGAGGTTCAGGGTAGGCTTTGCAGAACTCAATTCTAGGCCCTGAATTAAGCCACTGGCTAGTGGGTGCTGAGGTCTCTGGCTGGAAGAAGGGTCCTCTGGGGCTGGGACATAACCTCTGAGGAGGAGTCTTTCTGCTTGGCTGGTACCGGCATTTATGAAAAGGAGGGTGAACTGAGGCTGGTCTTGTAAGAGGTAGAAAGTAGAAACCCAGTATAGCTGCCACTCCGCGAAGGAACTGCCACTTCCAGGTGAAGCAGCTTGGCTGGGGATCCTCCCAGGAAAACATGGCCTCCAGCCTTATGGTCTGCCCTGACACCCCCTATTGGCAGAGCCCAGGATGGTGCCAGCTGACAATGGGGAATCCCAGCTTCTAACCACAGAGTTGGTTCCACAGTAAATTTGGTGCTAAGAGAAAAATACAGTTATGTGATTATAGCCTAGCACACAGACACAGGCCTTCTTTGTGTTAAGACAGGCAATGGTTAGGCAAGACTTGTCTTGGGAGAATGATTATTAATAGGTCTCAGTATAGACGATGTAGAAAATGTGAGGAAAAAGAAAGAAAACCACTCATAATTCTTCTCCCCCTGATGACCTCTGTTAACATTTTTGTATATGGCTTGTAGTCATTTTGCAATGGATTATTATAAAATATGGCTTTGATATTACAGTTTTACATTTTATATATGCATGTATGTTTTCATATCACATCATAATCGGTTATGAATTGTTCCCTGCAAAGACAATGAATTTCTAAACCTCAGTAACTATGAGTGGGACCTTGCTTGGAAATAATCTTTGCAGATGACCAAGCTAGGACACAGCCATTATAGTGAGTGTCCTTATAAGAGGACAGACAGAATTCCATGTGGAGATTGAATTATACTTTCACAGGCCAAACAACACCAAAAATGCCAGTAGCTCCCTGCAGCAGGGAGCATGGCCTGGAGCACACCCTTCCTCAGAGCACCCAGAAGATTCCAGATCTTCTGGCATCCTGATGTCAAACTCAAGCCTCCAGATCTGTGGGGCGGTTCCCTTCAGTTGGTTTAGCCACCTGAGTACTTTTGTTGCCATAGTCCCCCACAAACAACCAACAGAAACAGAACAGACATGTACCTGTGTTATTGTAAATGTTTCTTAAATATAGTTTTGATCCCATATAATACTTCTCTAAGGTGGGCGGTGTCTGGAACATCTTGTAGCTGTGATAAATAGCATCTTGTGGATTATATTGTTTCATTGTCTTCATCTTATTTTGGGTTATTTCCCTCGGAGAGGTTTTTGTGAAGCAAAATGACTGGGTCAAAAAAATGAGAGATTTCAATGCTTCTAACAAGATGTTTTCTAATTATAAAGCGAGCAGGTGGTTTTTTGTAGATACTTTGCCAAATAAAGCAACAGACAAACGTGAAAATTCAGATTACACAACATAAATCCCAGCCAGGGATGTCCTACACCTTAACTTATTTTTAAATGTTTTATTTTTATTTATTTATTTTTTTGAGACAGGGTTTCCCTGTAGCCCCAGATAGCCAGAAACTCACTATGTAGACCAGGTTGGCCTCGGTCTTGAAGTGGTCCTCCTGCTTCTGCCTCCTGAGTGCGAGAATAAAGGCATGTACTAACATGCCCATCTTTAAATGTTTTTGTTAGCATGTATCAATGACACATAGTAATAGGTTTCATTATGACATTTTCATATAGGTACACAACACATGTTGATTATATTTACACCCCTGGTTATCCTCTCTTGTCCTCTCCCCACTCCTTTTAATCCCTTTCCTCTTCTTAACTACTCCCCCACCTCATTCTCATGTCGTGTGTGTGTGTATGTGTGTGTGTGTGTGTGTCCCACTGAATTTTATTAAAGTTGTTCACAGGAGGATGGGCGCCTTACCAGTGGCTACACCACTGAAGAAAATGTGTCCCTCCCCACATTATTATCTATGTATAAACCCTCAGGAGGGGGTGGGGCTCCATGATTCCCTCCCCCTTCCATGACTGGGCATTGACAGACCCAGTCTTGTGGTGATCTTGTGCAGGTAATCACAGGGGTTGTGAGCTCAAGAATACCATTCCCAGGAGTCAGTATTCTCTACCACATCCTTCCTTCCCACTTTCCCCATCTCCTCATTATTTCCAGCCCTTCCTCGATGTCATTAATTCTGTATACTTTGACCAGTTATGAGTCTCTGAAGTCACTGATGCATGCTGACCACAAAAGCTCCTCTGACCAAAGCTGACAGCAGCACCAATCTATCAGTAAAAGCATAGTTATGCAAAAGGAAGATTGATGAGCATATCCTATTCATTTGGCAAAACAACAAACAATACTAGAGCCTATGATCTCCCTAGTCATGAGAGATTTTGATTGTCTACAGTATCAAATGTCTCTCCTCTGATGAGGTAGGCATCATATTCAATCAGAAAGTGGTTGCTGACCCTTTAACAAACTTGCTGCCATTGCACCAGTGGGTTCCTCACGCCTGGTTCGTGGATGCTGCATACAAAGCCGAGTAAGCGTCGACGACAGTTCTTCTCCAGCATCCTATAAAGAACCTTCCAGTACTATAAGGGCTAGTTAACAGGGAGGCAGCTTTCAGCTCATTTCCAACTTGATTTCTCTATGTCCTACAACAAAGGCATGTGGCATCTTCAGTAATAAGGTCTTACCAACTAGTTCTGGTGGGCAGCCAGCAGTAGAGGCAATTGCCTGTATTATTTGGGCCTCCCTAGCTTAACTTGTGTTCACTTGCCATCAAATTGCTCTCTTTAAAGTTATAGTTCCAGCAATAAACAAAAATTGTTTATAACAAAGTCTGTCTTGTAGTGCCCTCATCAGGAATGAGTATTTTTACCTTTTAAAAATCTGTGACAATTTGATGAGTGAAAATTAAGGCATAGTTTGACTTGACATTGAATTTTTTTGGTGACGGAACATATGAAAGTACACTTTAACTATATAAAAATTCGTTGTCTGAGTTTTGTTGGTTTTTATCTCAGATCATCACCTTAGTATATTTCTTACATATCTGTGTGATTTTTTGTATATTCAATAATGAATTTCAATTATAATGGGTTCTGGGTTTTTTTCATTCACTTTTAAAACCTTCTAACATTGATCTTTTCTGGTTGTTTGCTTGCTTGTTTCACTGTCTTTTTGTGTGGTGTTGGGGGTCAAACCCAGGGCCTTGTACCTGTGAGGCAAACACTCTGTTAATGAGCTACTGGCCCCATGTTAGGTGGTTCTCCAAATTCTGAATGTAAAGTCATGTCTGATTCTAGATTTCTTAGGGTTTTTTAGGCGGGGGAGGTAGAGGGCTTTTTGAGGCAGGGTCTCCCTGTATCCCCAGCTAGTCTGGAGCTCTCTATGTAGACCAGGCTGGCCTCAAATTCACACAAATCCTCTTGCCTCTGCCTCCTGAGCACTGGGATTAAAGTTATACACTACCGTGTCCAGTTTGACTTCCAAGTTTTGTATTTAATTCCTTAGTTTATTGGAAAGATGCTTTGGAGTATGATATAAAATAAGCTAAAGTTTGGGAGATTTCAAAACAGCTTTCAGCTTGTCTGCACATAATCTACTGAAAGATTCTTCCGCTTTTTATGCCTACTTCTGTCTACACGAAGTTCCCATGTATTCTAGAGCTCCTTTTGGTCTGACCCTTCTGTTTCATACAGCCATATGCTCATATTTATGATAGCACTTTGCTGTCTAGCATTACGCTCTATAGTTTTTCCTCTCTCTCAACACATATGTGTATATACATAAGTATACACATATCCGTAGTTGGTTTTGTTTCTTCTTTAACCAATCACATGTGTTTATCTTTTAGGTAATATTTGAGCTTAGAGAGGCTCTCAAGTTCACACTACCTGAGCTACAGAGATTAAAAGACTTTCCTTTGAACCCCTTTTTCTCAAGGTAGAGTCACTTCTTCTATGCTCTTTGTACCCCAGAATCCAATCAGTTAGAGAAACATCAAACCTAGAAGCTCTGATCCTCACCCTTTGCTCAGAAATGGAGAAATCAAAGTCACTGAGCACTGGAAAATAGCAAAAGTGAATCGTGGTGGAAAGAGTACAAGATGTAAACTCTCCTCTTCACATACCATCAGGCTGACCAGTGCACCTGTCTGGTCCCATGTGTAGATGAAATTTTCCAATGTAACTAATCACAAGAATCACTGGAAATCTGGCTTCATTCTGAATACAGTGCAGACCCGGACAATCAGACTCTCTAAGAGAGGGTCTCAAAATCTCCAGTGGAGGAACCCAGAATTATTAGCACCAACCTTTGGATGATTCTTAACATCAGGCAAAGAGCTGAAGTAAGCATCCAAAAGGGGAGGAGTGCCACGGGTGATAGTGGACAGCACTCAGAGGCCAAGGCAGGTGAATCTCTGTAAGTCTGAGGCCAATCTATCTCCATATCAAGTTCCAGGACAGCCAGGACTACATAATGAGACCCTGTCTCAAAACAAAAACAAAACAAAAAAAAACAGAAGGTGGGGAGATCATTCAGTAGATTATGTACAAATATTTTAAAGCTGTTTTGAAAACCCCACAAAACTTTTTTAACACAGTGCTAAGAAAGTAAAGCCAAAGGCTTGAACCAGAAGGAAATGTTGGACTATTGAGACAGCAAAATTGTGAGCCCCGGGAGAAGTTCTGGAAAGGGTTGGCTTTTTGCTATTGATCATGGAGACAGGATAAAATTGAAGGAAAGCTAACTGTTAAGGTAGAAAGGAGAGGCTAGGGTTTGTTAGGCCTGGGTAGGAGGAAAGTTCAGGAAGCAGAAAGTCACCCAAATGTCTTCAGCAAGCATGTACAGAGTCTCCCTGGGTATAGGAGACATAGAGACAGGCATGGAGGTGGCTCTGCTCTCCCGGAGTTCAAAAGCAGGCAATAGCATGTGATAAACCCCATGATAGAAAGATGTACGTCTGTGGAAGTTCATGGTAGGAAGAAACTCTGCCTCCAGCGGCCCCAAGAGATTTCAGAGAGATCGCCTGGAGGTAGACTTTAGGGTGCTGGGCAGTATGTTGGGCAGTGGCCGGGAAGGGGTGCAAGTGTAAAGACTACAGGTAGTAAGAGAGACGCAGGGAGTCTGAACGAGAAAATGCTTGGTATTTGGGTGGGGAAGTGCAAGCTGTTTGGTCCAGGAAGCACCATTTTTCTGTTTGTGCAGCAGCCAGGCTGTGGAGATTGGAATTAGCTCATCACATCCAAGGCCAGGAACAGAGAGAGGTGAATGCTGCTCTACCGCTTTCCCCTTCTATTCAGTCAAGGGCCTCATCCCACGGGATGGCTCCCTCCATGTTTAGAGGGGATCTTCCCACCTCAGTCAACCGAATCTTGATAATCCCTCACAGAAACCCCTGAGTTTCACTCCGGCGGTGACTCTAAATCAACAATCAATCTTAACCATCGCAGCAACTGCACAGATTACAAATGAAAGAAAGCTTGCTTTTCCCTTTACATTTGAGTCCTCTTTTCTTCTCCTCCCTCCCCGCCCTTTCTAGACACTGCCATCCGCAGCATGCGGTTCTCAGCAGAAGTGCGGAGAGGCCACTACCTTATCTTTTTCCTGACTTCAGAGGACCACGCCAGTCTTCTATCACAAATACACTGTTAGGTCTTGGTGTCTAGGTGCCCTTTGTCAGGTTGAGAACACTCTCTTCGATTTCTAGCTCAATGAGAGCACAGTTAGAAAAAACAAATGTAGGATTTGAACTCAGCCTCTCAGCCACCAAAGCCTAGGTGTTCAGCCCTTTCAGCACCAAAAAATGAGTCCTCTTCCTTTATTTGTTGACAGCTCATCTTACAAAGAGGCACTCCCCCACCCCTGAGAATATATGTATTTTTTTTTAAGTAGGCAATAGGGAGGAACAGATTTCTCAAAGGCTGTTTCACCAGAGGCGCTTGAAGAACGTTCTGTGTTGCTCTAATGTGCAGGCTCTCATTTCTCCTCAGCTAGACTCTTCATTAATTTCATGTAAGTGGTGTAATTAAAGTAACTGTTAATTGGTGTATTGCTAAGGTGCCATTATGGTATGTGACAAGCCTTAATTAGCATGTGGTCTGGCACTCAATGTTCTCAACGAATCACTCGGAAATAGAGATTCTCTCAAGAGCGGCACTTGATATGAACAGAAAGTAGTACAGGCAATTTAAAGGCAAGGGGAGAAGAGAGCTGGGGAGAATAATAATCTCTGGCATATTTTTCTCATGGAAGCACGGCTCTTCAAATTACCCTGAGAGTCAGATGAACAGGACTGGGGAGTCCATGTTCATCTAAACTAGCCGAAGAATAATGGATAAAGACCAGACCTCTGTTGTCTCAGAAGCACACATAGCTCTAGCCAGTGCCGTGGCTCTGTAAACTGAAAGGCTTCCAATAGCAGAGACCTTGCTCCCTTTTAGGCCTGGAATGTCTTAGGAAACCGCTACCCTTGTTGAGATTCAGGAATCATTCTTTTATATTGTTCTCTTTTTCAGTATGGGGGACTGAACCCAGTGCATCCAGTAGGCAAGTGCTCTGCCAGTAAACTACATCCCCAACCCTCCCTTTATGTTTTGTTAAGAGATGGGATCTCACCAAATTGCCCAGACTGCCTTTGAGCTCATCTGTAGCCCAAGCATACTCTGAACTCACCATCTTCCTGCCTCAACCACCTGAGTAGCTGAAATCACCAGCCTGTACACCAGGCCCAGAGCCCATTCTTTTTCGTGTCAATACAGTAGTCTTTACGGCTGATAAATGCTTCTTGACTACACACCATGTGCCTGAGCCTCTGAGGAGACCAGAGGGCAATGAGGCCTGGCCCCCCACCGGCGAGAAGCTGGGAGCACCTCTCAAATGCTGCGTTTGCGCTTCAACTATGCTGCTTGCTGGCCTCAGGCATCACCACATGGGACAGCAATGGGTTTGTCTCATCAGTGCACCCACAGATACTGCAGGCCTTAAAGGGTGTCCCTCACATACCCAAGACAAGACTTAAAATGCAAATTATCGGGCTGTTGGTACAAATCTCCCGTTTCCACTGATGACATCCAAATGGGTGGTAGGATGTGATGTGGTAGAAAGAATATTGCTTTAGTACGCTTACTAGCTGGGTAAGTCTAGACAAACCAACCTTTTCTTTCGAAGTCTCTGATTTACTCTTCTTCATATTGGGAATAAAACTAAGTCACAGTTTTGAGACTGATGTGTGACGTAAATGATATATTTTAGCTGGGGTGTAGGTTAGTGAAAGAGTAACTGTTTAGAAAATATAAGGCTGTGGGTCACCCAACACCTAAGAAAATTTTAAAGAAATACTTTATTCAGATACTAATCTGTTATTTTATTAATAGTTTAATTGTAAGTTATTTAAAGATTTTTAAGTTTTTCCCATTTGAGATAACATATCACACATACTGTTAGCTCTTCCATTCTGAAATTTTTCCCAAGTTCATATTCACAATTTGGGTGACTCTGCATTAGCTCTTTGCTCAGGGAACAAAATCTTTAAGACAAAACTTCAGGTGAGTTCCTATGGATGTTTCTGAAATGCAGCTTACAGGATGCCTTATTTAGTTGATGTAGTCATCTCAGATCTGGTAGGTTATTCAACATCCTTACTCAGTGAGCATCATTTGACTGTTACTACTGCAAACCCGACTCCCTGGCCTACAGAGTTTCAACTTTAAAGATTTAGTTTTGCATTATTTGTGCATGTGTGTGTGTGTGTGTGTGTGTGTGTGTGTGTTCATGTGAGTACCCATGGAGGACAGAGGTGTCGGATTTCCTGGAGCTTCATTCTAGGCAGTTTTGAGGTGCCTGACTTGTGAACTGAGAACTGAACTCTGATCCTCTGCAAGAGTAACAAGAGTGTTTACTCACTAAGCTATCTCCCCATAAATTTTCCATTTTAATTCAGTTTAAAAATATCACTGAGTTAGTGCCAAGCATTGTACTTGGTGTGAGGTTTGCAGAATGGAGAGAAGCATGTCTGGTTAATAAATTAGCTTGCTTTATAATTATAGTTCACCTACTGAAGAGCACATAGCCAATGGCCAGAATTCTCTTTCCCACAGCAAAACACTTGAAACACCAGTAAGTCAATGACAACTGAATCAAAGAGACTCTGTGCAGGTAGGATGTAGCCTTGAAGATTCTTCTTCCATAGAAAACTACAGGAAACCGATGGTTCACATGGATGCAACAAAGGAAGGTCCAATTAGACAACCGCAGTCCTCACAGATCGTGGGATACTTAGAATGTCTACAGTCAAAGCAACAGAAATAGAGTCGCTCTATTTCATTGCTTAAGGTGGGTTTGTTTTGCTTGCTTTTTCCTTTGTTTGATTGTTTTAAGACAAGGTTTTATGTAGACCAGATTGTCCTTGAATATAGCCAAGGACAACCTTGAACTCTTGATCCCCTTGTCTGTATCTCTTCAGTGCTGGGATTATAGGTATGCGCCACCATGAATGATTTTCTTAAAGACTAGGGATCAAACCCAGGGCTTTGTATATGTTGTGCAAGTACTCTAAAAACTGAGCTACATTCCCAGCCTTCACATGGTCTTTAAGATTTTTTTTTAATTTTATTTTACGTGTATGAGTGTTCTGCCTGCATGTATATCTGTGGACCATGCGCTTGTAATGCCTGCAGAGGAGGATGCTGGACGCCCTAAAACTGGTGTGAGTGTTAGGAACTGAACCTGGGTCCTCTGGAAGAACAGCCAGTGCCCTTAACCCCTGAGCCATCTCTTCAGTCCCCATATGATCTTTAAAGATTGATCTAAGAGATTGTAGAAATTAAAGATTGCAAAGACAAATGGAGAGCCCCTCAGAGAATTCCACAAGAAGTATGTTGACATTGACACTGGAAAATTGATGGCCAAAGAATGGTGAAAAGGTAGTGTCCAAAGACGGACAGAGAAAAGAAGCCCAGAGCAGGCAGGCTGCACACCTGGTTGAGTACCAGTTGCATCTGAACCTCTAGGTGGCGCCATTCCTGAAACTATCAACCTCACACAGGTACCAAGTCTGATCTGAATTGAAATTTTACCTAGATCTTGCTTTGCAGGGGATCAGTACTTAACACCGAGCCATTTCACAGTTAGACATATCTGCTATGTTAAAGTGAGCATATTTTAGTTGTGCATGCGAATGTGTAGATACATAAAATGAACTATTAGCAAACGTGTACGTAACACAATCTGTGAACTAAACCAAGTCGTCAAGTACCAAGTTAAACAAGAGATCCATCTAAGGACAACTGAATGGTGTTCACCGGGCAGGTGAACCTGGTTGGGAGGTGAGCACCAAAGTCTCACTGCAGTGTTAAAACCATGAGTGGGTCAGTTGAGGTTTACTCTTGAGAACCTTTAGAAAAAGGACAGTATCTTTGAGGTAATCCACAGACAGTACTGAATTTATAAAGTAGGACACAAGAATACTTGGCACTTTGTCCAAGTGCATCAGAAAAAAAAAAAAGCAAGCCTGGAATTATGATCAAAGGGTTAAAGCTAAGCATTTATTCTGATACAAGTTGTTCAAAGTCAAGACAGGAGAATTCTATAAATATATTTTGTTATGGCAGCCTCTCTCTCTGACTCTCAGAAACTCCTCTCAATGAATATTATTATTCAACTCTGCAATTGTCAGACTGTGTGCACAGATAATGGCTGTTCATTCATTGTGTATCTCCTGGTGTGGAAATTGTCTCAACTTCTCTTTTAAAGAGCTCAACAGGCTAGAAAAGGATGATTGAAGACAATGGTTTTTACAGTGTCTCTAAAGGGGCTGGATTTTCTAAAGCATTTTGTTAACTCTGTAAGAAACCGGTGATGCTTTTACCAGGTGATTCTTTCAAATTCTTTTTGCTAGGTAAGTATCTTTCTTAAATTTTTTACTTTAGATATCAATTGACAAAGTAAAAGCACATACACTTGAAATTTTATCCTCTACACACTTAAAATAAAATTTTAGCCTCTATTATTCTGCTAAGAAAGGAAGGATTGAACAGGATCCATTCACTTAAAGAAATAGTTATTCAATGACCATTAGATATCAGCGGTCGGAGAGAGAGGGCTTTGGCACTTAGCAAAGAGACAAAGCCCCACACCTCCACGTTCATTAAACTTATATTCTGGAAGGGAAAATAGAATAAACAAATAAATATATTTTAGTGTGGTAGATGCAGGACCTCAAAGAACAGAGCAAGGTGAGGGGAGTGCTCCTGAGGGAATGTTTTTAAAAGCCTCTTTTCTTCTCAAAAAGTCATAGAAAAAAAGCTGGGCACAGTGGAGTATACCTGAAATCCCATCTCTTTGAGAGTCTGAAGAAGGTTTACAAGTTTGAGGCCAGCCTGGCAACATAATAAAACTCTATCAAAACATTTTTCAAAGAAAGAAAAAAGAAGGCATGGGAAAAAACATACTTGCAGATTTAATGAAGGAGAGACTTTGCATTAGTTCATTTTCTCATTGCTGTGACAAAATATCTGGCCAAGTGTTTTCAGGCTTCCTCCATCTAGTCCCCCAGGAAAACAGGAAAGGGGCAGGTGGTCACGCCACATACAGTCTGGAAGCAGAGAGAGCTGGATGCTAGGGCTTAGCTCACTTTCTCATTTTTATCCACTCCAGGACTCCAGGCCATGGTATGATGCCACCCACAGATACGGTAAGTCTGTCCACCTACCTAACTAAATCTAGAAATGTCCACACACAGAGATACCCAGAAGTTTGTTTCCTGAGTGATTCTAGATCTTGTCTGTTTGTCTGTGGTGTTTTGAATGAGAAATGTCCCTCATTAGGTCAGATATCTGAATGCTTGGTCCCCAGATGGCGGGGCTGTTTGGGGAGGTTACGGAACCTTTAGGAGGTGGAACCTTGCTAGAAGAAGTATGTTATAGAAAGTGGGCTTTGGGGTCACATAGCCTGGCCCATTTCATGTTCTCTCTCTCCCTGGCCCCTCCATCCCTCCCCCTTCTCTTCCTGCCACCATGTCTTTCCCATTGTGACAGACTATATACATAAACCCTTTCTTCTTTAAGTTGTTTTTTAACCATGATATTTTATCACAGAAACAGAAAAATACCTAATTCATTGTCAAATTTGCCATCAATCTTAACCAACACCACTGTATCTAGAAAATACAAAGAACAACTTTACAGATCAGCAATAAGACAAAGTACTCAATTTTGAATTAGGCAAGAAGTTTAACAATTTTCAAAACTAAGAAATATAAATGGCCAATAAGCCTGTAAAAGTTGTTTGACATCTTGAGACGTGGGAAATGCAATTAAACTATGGTGAGAGAACACTAGAAACTTACGAGGATGAGTAAAAAGTTCATTTTAGAAGGCCAAGCATTGGCAAAGATGGTGGAGCAACTAAATTACATATATTGCTGACGAGAGTGTAAACTGCAATACATAGACTCTGAAAAACAGTTTCGTTTTCTCTCATAAAATTAAACACATACCTCCCTTGTCATCTACCAATTCCGCTCTGGGCTAATTACCCAAGTAGAATGAAAGCGTATGTCCAGGAAGAATGTTTGTGTGAGATAGAGCAGCTTTATTTATAATAACAAAGAACTAGGAGGGGGGAAAAAATCTATGAACGTCCATGAATGGGAAAGTGAGTCACACATTAATTCTAGTACAATCAGAAAAAAAAAAAACTGATACAACAACATGAATAAATCTGAAATCATTATGCTGAAGAGAAAAGAAACCACTTTCAAAAGAGCAGATGCCATGGGGTGTCATCAATAGGTGTTTCTAGAGCAGCGAAGCCAATGGATGATGGAGGGAAAGAGAAGAGAGACCACATTAAGGCTGAGACTATGAAAGGGAGAAAAACATAGAATTACCATGTGTTTTATGTCGACAGTAAAATGTTTTAAATGTAAATAAGGTATACTCTAGGGACAGTGAAATTGCTTAGTGGGTAGAGGCACTTGTTCCAAGCTTGATAACCTGAGTTTGATCCTGGGACCCATGTGGTGGAAGGAGAGGCCTGATTCCCAAAATTCTCCTCTGACTTCCTCATGCGTAGCATGGCACACGTGCCCACATATGTACACACATATACCCACCCCTGCCCACACAAATAAATAAATTTAATTTTAAAAAACTTTAACTAAAATATACTCTGTAAGTGTATTTATTTACAGATGGATCTGTGTAAGAAACAGATATCTTATATTTTAATTGATGGGGAAGTGGTTGCCTAATATATATGTTAAAACTCATTTGACGGTTCATTTAACACATATATTTTACAGCTTGTAAATAATTCTTTAATAAAGTAGAAACAAATTTTAAAAGAAGGAAGTTAAGGGCTGGTGAGATGGCTCAGTGGGTAAAAGCGCTTTCTGCTCAAGTTTAATGACTGGAGTTCCATCCCTAGAACTCTTGATGGAAGGACAGAACTGACTCCTGAAAGTTGTCCTCTGACCTCCACATGCATGCTATGAAACATGTACACCTGCACTCACACACACACACACACACACACACATCATGTGTATACACACATACACAAACAATAAAATAGTAATTAGTAAATTGAATAGTCTTTGTTTTTAAAGAAGGAAAGTTCGGACACCATGGTGCACCCTTTTAATCTCAGCCCTCAGGAGGCAGAGGTAGGTGATTCTCTGTGAGTTTACTGCCAGCCTGGTACACATTGTGAATTCCAAGCCAGCCAGGCATATATATATAGTGAGACCCTGTATTAATTAAGTAATCAATTAATAAAAATATATAAATATCTAAAAAGAAGAAGTTAGAGGTAGAGAGATAACTTGGTGGTTAAGAACGCTGGCTGCTCTTACAGAGCAGCCAGGTTCAGTTCCCGTACCCATATAGTGGCTAGCAACCATCCATAACTCCAGTTCCAGAGGATCTGACGCCCTCTTCTGACCCCCATGGGCATTGCATTTATACAGATGCACACACAAATACACATAATAAATAAATAAAATCTTTTTAAAAAATAGGGCAGTTAAAGTTAAAAATCTAATCAGTGTTTTAAAATGGAAATGAACAACAACGAGGTAAACTGGCAAACTGAGAATAAAGAAATGATTCCGGATGCAGCATGGAGACAGAGAGAGAAAGGTGGAGACTGGGGCGGGGGCGGGGGTGAATGTGGGGGGGAATCTGTCCTACTGTGCTTAGTGCTCACTAGGGAGCAGTAAGAAAGTCCTGACTGACACTACAAGAACTGAAGATGAAATCTGCTCAAACTACAAGTTCAGAACAAAATGAAACCTGTTGTTATTGTTTTAGGTGGTAAGTTTGAGGCATTTTTTTCACTATGAAGCAGTAGATAACTAGACAGATTTTTTATTTGTTTGGGGTTTTGTTTTGTTTTGCTTTGGGCTTTTGAAACATAGTCTCATACAGCCCTGGCTGGCCTTGAACTTGCTACATAGCCAAGAATGACTTTGAACTCCTGATTCCCCACACCGGCTGGAACAAGTTTTGATAGCAATGGAATGGCATTACTCAGTGATAAGAAGAAATGAACTATGAAGGCATGAGAAGGCATGGAGGACTCCTATATGTGTACTGTTAAGTGAGAGCAGTCACTCTGAAAGGCTCCACACAGAACTACTGCCCAATTACATGATAGTCTAGAAGAGTCAAAACTACAGAGACAGAAAAAGACTGGTGGCTGCCAAGGTTTTATGGGGCGGGAGGGAGGACCAGGCAGAGGTCTCAGGGCAGTGAAACGTTCTCTGGGATTTGACAACAGTGGGTACATATCACCGATATGTTTGTCAAAATCCATGGACTGTACGTCATGCAGAATGACCTCATGTAAACTGAACTGTGGCAGATAACAATGTGCCATCATGGGTTCATCCACTGTGACTGAAGCACCCAACTCATGCAGGGGGCTAGTGGTGGGAGAATTGTGTGTAATAGCAGGGACTAAGTACAAGAAATTCTCTGTATCTTCCACTCAGTTTTGTGGTGAGCCCCCAAACTGCTCTTAAAAAAATAAAATCTAGCTGGGCGTGGTTGTGCACGCCTCTAACCTTAGCAGTTAGGAGACAGATCTTTGCTACATTGAGTCCAGCCTGGTCTACATAGTGAGATCCAGGCCAGCTGGGACTGTAAGGAGACCCTGTTTCAAAAAGAAAAAAAAAACATAAATAAATAAAATCTATCTATTACAGTTATAAACTTTTTAATGGAGGGACTGTGTTTGTAAATAAGAAGGTTTCCTCCCCCATTCTTTCTGTATAGTAAATGACTATCAAACTAAGAATGAGTTCTGGTCAAGGATCCAGCTCAAGGTATTGTTGAAAATTCTGATCTCCACCCAGGACTCAGGGACCATTGCAGAAGACTGTAAAAGTCAGGTGGTGGCGAACAACCACAGAGAAACAGTTTTCCAAGAGGCTGGGATGTTGCTCATATGGACTTACAGCATGCACAAGACCCCTGGGGGCTCAAGTCAGACAAAAAAGCCCAGGCTAAAAGTGGGGAAATGGGTAAGAAGCTCCACTTTTAGCTGGGAAGCTATTAGCAATCCATAATTACTGGGAGGGGAGAGTAGGTTTTCTTTAAAGGAATGCTACTAAATAGGTTGGCCAGGCTCCAGTGGATCGATGCACACTGCGGGATATTTGGGGACACAAAATTTGCTCAATTGGCCATAACATACATGACGGAATACATGAAATCTGGGGTGTAAGGAGGAGAAGAGGTCCAAATATGATCAAGATGTATGAAATTTTCAAAAACTCAATTTAAAAAATTAATATATAAAAAATAGAAAAGAAAAATGATGATCTGAAAAAAGAACCCAAGGATTTGACTATAAAATTCTTGTTTAAAAAACTCAGGTGATGCCCTACAGATCTTTTCAAATACACCACAAAGCCTTTAAGGCTTTGTCTTCTCTAAGGCTACTTGCCTTCTCTAACAAAAAATTGAGCTTCTAAGAATCTCACAAGAAACCCAAGGTACAGAAAAGTATCTTTATAAAATTTGTAGATTGGTCTTCTGTCTAATGAACTTGATTTATAATTGATTCATAAGAAATCTACTAGGGTTTTGAAAGAATTTCATCTTAGAGATTAAAGAGACAGAGACAGTACAAAATATAGGGACCTTTGACCCTCCAGTGTCTAACTCTCAGTCACGTACAGAATCATCTTAGAGGTGATGTCTTCATCTGCTCCTGATGACCCAGGCTGTCCCACAGGCACAGATCCAGACCGCGAATGTGCGTGCAGATTGAATGAGTATTGTCTTAACCTTCCAAATCTGAGATGAGTAATGATATAGCAATAAACGATTAAAATACAGAATTTCCAGAGCTGACAAAAAACAGCAATTCAGAAGTCCAGTAACTCCCAAGCTGGTGAGCCAGGCTTGGTGGCAAGTCTGTAACCCCAGCACGTAAAAGATAGAAGTGGAAAGATTAGGAATTCACGGCCAGTACTGGCTACTAAGCGTCTGAGGCTAGCCTAGGCTGCTTGACACCCTATCTCAAGAAATAAAAATAAATGACAACAGCAAAATCCCAAGCAGAAAATAAAAGAGGTGCAAAGGAAATACATCACAGTGAGACTAGATAGAGATCAGCAAAGATGGAAGAAAGCCCAACCTGCTGTCAGAAAAAAAAGCGTCAATAATGCAATGCCTGACCTTGGGACAGGGCTATGATGTTTATTGTTCTGTTTTCTAACTTTCTCAAATGTTTGAAAATATTCACACCTACACACAGACAAAATATTGAACTAGGTAAACCAGAAATAAACAAGAAATTCCCTTCAAAAGAGGAGAGACCAAACTATTACCTAGATACTATATGAGCAAGAATGAAAGTCAGAGGACACGTAAAAAAAATTGTGCTAAGACAGATAATGAATGTGTTAGAAGGATGACAGTCTTAAATGAAAATAAAATAAATGAACATCTGCATAGTTTCTGGGAATGGAAATATTTTTACATTAGATTTCTAAAGTATTATCTACAGAGGTTGGAGAGATGACTCAGCAGGTAAAAGACTCTTGCAGAGAACCCAGGTTTGATTCTCCGCACCCATATTTTGGCTAACAACTGTCGGTAACTCCAGTTCCAGGGGAATCCAATGCCCACTCCTGGCCTCCATGGGCATTGCACAACATGGATGCACTTACACACATGTAGGTAATATACTCACACACATAAAAATAATGAATAAATTATTTTTAAAGTACTATAAGGAAAATGGTGATAAATACAAATGTTTGAAAATCAAAACACTTCATCTCAAAAGCATCATCAAGAATGTGACAACATAAGCCGAGAAGTGAAAAGATCAGTAACGTATACCAGCACAGAAAGCAAAGAAAGCTACTTTCTGTTGTTTAAAACAGAAACTGGCTCCTGATACAGTAATGAAAGTAAGCGTTTTCATCAATAAGATTGGTAGGAGAAGACATTTAAAGCAGGTAGTAGAAAGAGGAACCATCATATGTGTTACGTCATCCCAGCTCCGGTGGTCCTACAACGAGATCAGCACCGGAACTCAGCAGGCCACACCGTGGACGAATAGAAGTCAAGGAGGCAGTGGCAACACATGAGGCTACACAGAGAATTGTGCTGAGAACATGTGGTAGAAGCCTTGCTTCCTTAAGGGGTTCCAAGAAAATCCATCAGAGAGTGTAAATGCTGATGCGGTCAGATTCCAAGTTGTCGTCATTCGAGAGCATGACAGTCATGCTCAGCCATTTTTCTAAAGTTCTGAAGCAAAGAGCCTCTCTAGGCAAAGATAAACATACCCCAAAGCTCAAGTTCAAGATCTTTCCTTGCCTACCTCCTCCAAGACCCTCGGAAGCCTTCTGCAAAATGCTGGAGGGGTCACGTGTCTGTGTAGATAAAATCTGCAGAAGAAAGTAGCTCAGGGATTGGAGAGATGGTTCAGCGGTTAAGAGCACTGGCTGCTCTTGCACATAGTGGCTAACAACCATCTGTAGCTACAGTTTCAGGGATACAACTCCCTCTTCTGGCCTTCACAGGCATTGCACACATATAGTGCACTTGCATACATGCAGGCAAAACACTCGTACACATAAAAATTAAAAATAAATAAAAATGTTTAAAAAGAAATCTGTGTAACCCCAATCGCCTCAGGCTGTGTTGTACTTTAATTTCTTCCCTATCACATTCTCCTTGTGTTGGATAATGTTAAATTTACTGTGCACTTTGGTTTAATAGAACATGTTATGTTTGGGTCATCTGGATATATTAAGTTATTAGAGGCTGTCATAGTCTGTTTATGCTGTTGTAACCAAACACCACAAACTAAGTAAATCACGATTAATTACTGTCTCACAGTTCTTAGAAAATTTCCTTGTAAGACGTGCTATAGACTAGGCATTATATTATCATCCACATAAAAACTGTGTAGCTAATTTGGCAAAAAATGAGAAAAGATGCTTTATCTAACAAGAATTTTCTATGATCAATAAACATGTGAAAAGCTGCTCAATTTGCTTACTAATTAGGAAAATGCAATTTAAAATGGTAACAAACTACCATTTCATACCAGAGTGGGAAACATCTTAAAATCTGAAAATATTGAATGTTGGTTAGGCTGGAGCCAGAATATTTATAAACTGGTGGTGGGAGTATGAGCTGGTATAATCCCTGTGAAAACAACGTGGTATCCCATAAATATCTGCATGGGTTTCAACTTGTGGTTTGAATGCAGTATATACTCCGTAGGCTTGTGTGTTTGAATACTTGGTCACCAGTGTGTGTTTGGGAGGGTTGTGAAACCTTTAGGGGGCTTTGCTAAAGGCAATGGGTCACTGGAGGTGGGCCTTGAGGTTTTACAGGCTGGCTTCACTTCCTGTCTGCTCTTGTCTTTCAAACTATGGATGCGATATGACTAGCTGCCTCCTGCCACCATGCCTTCCCACCACAATGGATTGTATTCCCTCTTAAACTGTAAGCCAAAAATAAACCCTTCCTTTTTAAAGATGTTCCTTGGTGGGTATTTGGTCACAGCAATGAGAAAGGCAACTAATAGACAAATACCCTGAGCAGCCCCTTCCCTCTATGTACAAGGAGGTAACTAAGAGCATTCCAGGCAATGATGTTTGGGGGGGTTTGTTTCATTTTGTTTTGTTGAGACAAGACCTTCCTCCAGCTGTAGCCCCAGCTGGCCTGGAATTTGCTATTTAGACCAGGCTGACCTCGAACTCACAGGGATCTGCCTGCCTCTGCTTCTCAAGTATTAGGATTAAAAGCACGTGCCAAGACACTCAGGTAAGGATCATTCCCCACCCCACCCCCTGGCAGTGCTGTTTGTCTTGGCAAAACTGAGAACAATATAAACATCCCCAAGGATAGATTATTAGATGTCCAACTTACGAGGCAATGAATAACAGTATTTTGGGGTAAATCTGAGAACTTCATGTTGTAGACATGAAGCCCCGTCACAGGAAAACATGAGTGTGCGTCCATCTGTACAAAATTTAAAGCCATGCAAATGTAATCATGGCATGTATAAGAATACAAAGAGAAAAACTGAACCCAAATTTAGAGAAGCAGAAAGCTCTCACTGGGTCTAGGGATTGGTACCAAGTGCCCTCAAAAACTAGTGATGGAGGTGATGTGGAAACCTTGTCCTGAAATGATGCTTGTTATAGTAAGACGGAAATCATTTAAAGGCCTTTGGTCAGGAGCTGGTTAAATGGATTACATAGCTAAAATTGAATGATATATAGTCATTAAAAAGAAGGAAGGAAAGGCTGAGGCTTAAGATCCATGATAGTGTTTACCTGTCACACACAAGGATGTGGCTCAATCCCTAGCACTGAAGACGCTCTTATGATAAACCTGAGGAAATCTCTCACATATAATTTGATAGAATAATAAAAGGTTCAAACTAGTGAATATAATATGATACCATTTGGAGAAAAGAATAGAAAAAAAATCTATTCATATGTATAAAATACCTGGCTGGGATGTAGGAGAACCAGAAAATATCTGTTACTTCTGGGTAGATGAAGATAGGCAAACCATGAGAAGAGAGTGCCTAAGTCTAAACTTAAATACTGTAAATGTTAAATTACCTATGTAATATTCTAGAGCATTTTAATTAGTTTTTAAAAAATAATTAAATACCCATAACAATGAGAGAAGATGAGTAAAATGCTGATCATATGGAAGCTGAGTTATGAGCCTGTGAGGAGTCTATGTTCAAAGTTTATTTTTTGTGTATGAATGTTTATGTGTGTATGTATATATGTATATATGTATGTACATATGTGCACCACATGCATGTCTGGTACTCCAGGAGGCCAGAAGACGGTGCTGCATCCTCTGGAACTGTAATTACATACAGTTGTGAGCTGCCATGTGGGTACTGGGAATGGAACCTGGGTGCTTTGCAAGAACAGCAAGTGATCTTAACCTCTGAGTCATCAATCTAGCCTCTGGGAAGTCTTTCTACATCAAGAAGTTATATATGTTTGTGTGTGCGTGTGTGCGTGTGTGTGTGTGTGTGTGTGTGTGTGTGTGTGTTTGAAGCTCTCTACACCAAAAAGTTGTATAAAGAAACCTGAGAATCCCGATTAAGACTCTATAAACACAGTGTTTATATCCTCTACAGATCAAAACCTCACTAAATTAGCTTGAAATGTATTTTAAAACTGCACTCATGGCGTAGATTACCATTAAAAACGACAATAGTAACAAAGAGAGTCAACCAACTGAAATAGTTCAATAAATTACTGTACAGCCATATGGATGCAAAATTATGCAGCCATAACCAGAGATCTGAGGTTTAAAACCCTTAAAAGGGATTTAGTACATTTAGGGAGCCACAGTTTAGCAAAGCATTTCCATCTGGCTCCTCTCAACTTGTGAACTGAGAATACAGAAGAGATGGGATGGCCCCTACCTGTCCTGGGACAAGAGCAAGGTCTGCTTGGTAGGGAATTAGTTCAATGCAGGAGGCAGAAAATGTGTATGAGATCTGGAAGATAAGTCATGTATATGTATCACTAAGGTAGATCATTATTTTTTTAATATTTTATTTTTAAAAATTTTACGTATATGAGTGTATTGCCTACATGTATGTAAATACACCCATGTCGTGCAATGCCTGTGGAGATCATAAGAAGATGTCAGATTCCCCTGGAACTGGAGTTACAGATGATTGTTAGCTGTCATATGGATACTGGCAATCAAACCCTTATCCTCTGCAAGAGCAGTCAGTGCTCTTAACCGCTGGGCCATCTCTCCAGCCTCAGATAATAATTTTTAATATCAAACAATTTGAAACCACCCATAAGGCTATCCATAAGAGACTGCTTAAATAAACTGAGTTACACAGTGAAGTACAGCTTCAAAATGAAATAACAGATAATGAAATAGAGAGACTGCCACATATATTAGTTTTAATGTTATTTTTAATTTTTTATTTATTATTTTTCTTTTATGTGTATGAGTGTATTGTCTGCATGAATGTAAGTGCACTCATGTTGTGCAATGCCCATGGAGGTCAGAAGAAGGCTTCAGATCCTCTGGAACTGGAATTATGAACTGTTGTTATCTGCCATGTAGGTGCTGAGAATTGAACCTGGGTCCTCTGCAAGAGAAGTCAGTACTCTAAACCACTGTGCCATCTCTCCAGTCCCACCACAATATATTATTAAATAAAAAGGGGAAATGGGCCCAGAGTAGGCACACACCTATAATCCTCGCACTTGGAATGTAGAGGCAGGAGAAGTATCAATGCTTCCAGGTCATCCTCTTCTACATAGCAAGCTTTGAGCCAACCTAGGCTACATGAGACTCTGTCCCATAAAACAAAAACAAAAAGCAAAGAAATTATGGGATGATATTTTTATTGATGAAGAAGTAAGGTAGAGTGAACATATATATTAATCTGTTTATTTATATATTGTTTTATAGGAAGAATAATCAAACTCTACTGAAAATATTTCCTATAGAGAAAAGGGAAAATAGATAAGATGGAAGCAGATAACTCTGAATATATCTTAATTTGTATATTCTGTTTGGAGTCATGTAAATATGTAAATAAATTAAACTGAACTAAACTAAACTAAACTTAGCTTAATTTCTAAAAGTCAATCTCAAACTGGAAACAAAAATGCAGTGAAGTAGATCAACTTCTGATGGCAAAAGCCCATAGAGAAGAACTCTTTCAATTGACCTCAAAGCCCAAGAATTGGTTTGCAGATCCCCAGTGGGATAGCCCTCAAGGAAGATGAAAAAGGCCATAAGCAATCTTGGCCTCTTTTTATTCATGCTACTTGTGTGGCAGTGATTAGCACTGTTTTTCTGAGACTGCAAAAAATAGAGTCAAGTTGATGGAAACAGCATTTAGAACATGGTTGAAAAAGAATGCACAGATACAGGATCAGTAAAACTGGGCCGGAAAGATGGCTCAGCGGTTAAGAGTATGCCCTGCTCTTACAGAGGACCTGAGTTTGGTTCCTGCTCCAACACTGAGCAGCTCAAAACTGCCTATAATTCCAGGGTGTCTGCATTCCTGCACACATACCCACATACAGGCACATTCACCTATACATAATTTTAAAAAAATATCTTAAAAAACAAGATCAGTGAATTAAAACCTCTCTGTGGTCTCACATTTAAAGTATAATTGTAAGTTTCAGATCATCAGGTTTATTATTATTAAAAGAAGAAGGAGAAGGAGAAAACCATTCATTCTGACTCTGTGTACTGAAAAGATAGCAATGGTCAGCTCAACAGCAATATATAAACTTAAGTTTAGATTATAGTCACTAAATACTACTTCTCTCAAAAGTAGCAAAAACTCCTTGAAAAATGTAACTAAGTTTATTTGGGGGGCAGAAAATGTTTATGACAGAAATCACACAAAAAATTTATGATTTGAAACATACCTCGACACTGGAAGCTATAAATGTGGTCATTTTTAAAGGACTCAGGAGACAACTTGAAGAGTTCCACTGCCAAGATTATTTGTCAGTTTTCTATTGCTATGATGTATTACTGGGGCAGGCCACTCATAAAGAAAAATGAGTTTATTTTGCTCACAGTTTTGGAATTTCAACGTCCAAGATCAGGTAATCCCCGTACGTCTGGCTGCTGGGAAGGTGTCGGGGGCGGCACATGCAGGCACATGCGGGGGCAGCACATGCAGGCAGCAGTATTCATAGGAGCAAGTGGTTACATCTTGAACAACAGAAGGGGAGAAAGACTGACCTCTCAGAATCCCTTCATTAGCACACTGAATGATCTCCTGGCAGGCTTCTTCTCCCACAAGTTCTGCTTCCTCCTAACAGTGCACCCTGAGACCAAACTTTTACAACAGATTCTTGAAAGACACAGGTATATTCAACCTTCAACATCCAATGAAGAAGTCCATACGCTGACGATGATTCTAAGGATCAAAGAGCAAAAAGAAAAGATCACAAAAACAAAAGGTAATGAATGACTTTGGAGGAATTTCAGGAATACACACTCTGCCGTGAACATGGGTGGGTGAAGGCCAGGAGATATTTAATCTACCTTCCTGTGATCTGGAAATAGCTAACTGATAATGGGCTGGTCCTCATTACAGATCTATCCTAGATCACAAAGGAAGAAGGAATGACTGAATGTAACCATTTCGTAACTCTTAATGAAAGAATAGACCCGAGCAATAACTTATTAAAAGACCTGATATTTTTGTTATATTTCTTAAAGTTTTTGGAGGAATAGAGGCATGTGCCATGGCTCACATGCGGAGGTCAGAGGACAACGTGCACAAGTTGATTCTCTTCTTTCATCACGTGGGACCCAGGAAATGAACTCAGGTTGAGTCTGCCTGCAAGCACCTTCACCCACTGAGCCATCTCACTGTCTCACTAGGTAATAACATATATATATATATATACATATATATATATATATGAGAGAGGCAGATATTGTGAACATCCAAATGAAAATATTAGAAGTACACATTATTACATGTGAAATTTTTTTTGATAGATTGGCAGGTGATAGGTAAGTAGACAGATAGTTGCAGATAGAAACTGAATGTTTCTGGCTAAATGTCTAAACAATCACTGTGAAGAAAGTACAGAGATGTAGAAACAGATTAGAAGCATGACAGGGGTGCAACCAGCAAGATTTGGACTGAAAGCTGCAAGACAGGTCAGCAGCTTTCTTTGAAAAGCAGCTTCACGAAGGAGAAGAAAAAGGGAAGGGAGAGGGTTAAATTAGATTTATAAAGAGAAAACATTTTTGACCTATATTATGTTAGGAAAAATTAAAAAGTGCCAGGCACATTGGCACATACCTGAAGCACTTGAGAAACTGAGGCAGGAGAATCTTCAGTTCAAGGCTAGCCTGGGCTACATAGGGCAACCCTGTCTCAAAATAAATGAATACAGGTGTGAAGCAGGAGACTCATGAGATAAAGGATTTCCCTGAGCAACTAATTTGAGGCCAGCCTGGGCAATTGGTCTTAAAATAGTATTTTTATTTTAATGATTTTTCCCGATTCATTTGTCCACACACCTGAAGCTGGTGAGGAAGATCTGAGCACTGAGCAGCATTACAAACCCTGAAAGGGGTTCCCTGTCACCTTCACACCTCTGGTTGCAACTCAGTGGGTCAAAGATATGGTGGTTTTAGCCAGTGAGCACTCCTGCTCTGGAACCCAGGTGACAGCCTCTGATCCCTCTATTGCCAGCTCTCAGAGCAGAGTACAGGGTGGCCACGGGCCCCACTGGCGCAGCAGACATGACTGAGTACAAGCCGGCCCTCACAGAACGTGCCCAGTGCTGGCAGTGTGCATTCCACATCCACTATGGCGCTTGATCCCCACTACAGCTGGTGAGAGGCACGACAGATGAGGAAAGAGGTTTGGAGACTCGTGAACCCCCCAAGTGGCATTGTGTACTCCTTTAACAGGAAAGGGCAAAGGAAAGGACAGAGTAGTATTTCCGGCTTTCCAGAAGGAGACTGTCTCCAGCTGTATGGGTTACTGAAACAAAATATTAGAAACTGAAAAACATGCACACAAATGTGATGCTTACTGTTCTGGGCTGGGAAGGACAAAATCAAGGTGCTAGACTAGGGTATAGATCAGATGCACAGTACTTAGCACACTGAAGGCCCTAAATTCAATCCCCAGCACTGCAAATAATCCATCACCACCACCACCATCATCATCATCGTTGTCGCTGGCATCAACATCATCATCACCATCAAGGCTGCCATTAGCATCGCAATGCTGGAAATTCAATGTCTGCTGGGGGTTGCTTTGTCATAGATGGCTCCCTCTCACTGTGTCCCAACTTGATGAGTTCTCTGGGTTTTTTTTTTTATAAGATCACAAACTCCACTCATGATAGTTACATCCTCAAGACTGAATCCCTTCCTGAAGGATGCACAAGCAAGCATCACACTGGTGATAGGGTTCAGCTTACTATTAGGAGACCAGGACACAGGAGACATTCAGACCCGACCCTATGAGCAAATTAAAGCTTTAACTTAGGTGTTGTTTTTTCTGAAAAGATAAAATACAGAAATAATTTTAAGGAAGTAAGCCTCCCTTCTCTTGATGTACTAAGGAAACTAGATCCTGAAATCACAGTGTTTTTGCTTCTGAATTGCAGAAGCCAGTGTGAAAGATGCTCTAATTTTATACTGGTATTCAGTACCTGGGAGCCCTGAGGCATTCTAAGCAATAACCTGACAAAGGCTGCTGCTTTTCTGGTGCGGGATTTTCAACCCCTACGTTGGACAGCATCTTGTCAGCATCTCTCAAATCTAAAACACACCTCTTTTGCTTATGAGTAAGCAAGTGATGGTCTCAGACAAACTCAGATTTCCTGATTTGTATGGCATGTGTACATGTTCACGTGCTGATGTACTTGCGTACAGATGTGCATGTGTGCATGTGCTTATGGAGGCCAGAGGACAACCTGGATGCTGTTCTTCAGGTGAAGTCTACCTCTTTTTCACACATGGTCTCTCACTGGCCTGGAGCTAATCAAACAGGCTAGGCTGGCTGGCCAACAAGTCCCTGGGATCTGTGTGTCTTCACTCTGTCCCCGGCTCCAGCATTCGGCACCACACCTGGCTTTTCCACATGGGTTCTGGGGATTGAGTTCAGGTCCTCATGCTTGTAAGGCAAGCACTTTACTGACTGAGTAAGCCCCTCATATTCCTTACTGTAAAGACTGAAAACACGTGTCAACAAGCTGCAGGTAGCATGAGAGATATGTGAAAACATGGGCAAGGCTGAGAAAGAGAGGACACGCACTGGGTAGCATAGGGAGAGACCTGGCTGAGGGTTGGCTCGACATGGATAGAGATGACCTTGACCGAAAAGACTGTGGAAGACTGCTGCTTAGAAGCTTGGGACATATGAGTTCTGTA
Source organism: Eospalax fontanierii (assembly GCA_035773235.1). Classification (NCBI taxonomy): domain Eukaryota; kingdom Metazoa; phylum Chordata; class Mammalia; order Rodentia; family Spalacidae; genus Eospalax; species Eospalax fontanierii. Next base: position 46,542,769 of record CM069529.1, on the reverse strand, counting down.
CGACCGTGACCTCTTTCCGTACAGCCCAACACCCCATGTCACAAGCTCAAGGTCTGCTGTCACCTCCTCTGCTGTTCTCCAGGCCCTCCCATCTCATCTCCCTGCTCTAGCACACCTGGCCTGACTTCCTATGCCCCTACCCCTCTGTGTGAAACACTGTCTTGATTGGGACGCTAGAATGGGCCCAATCTCTGGGACCCCTATTCCTCCCCGTATCCAGATGAATGCCTATCTTGTCCCCATCATTCTCCAGTCTTGAGCTAAAGATGAGATAAACCCAGTTCTTGGGGCCGTCATAGCTGTTGTCACCCAGGCCTCACTGATATTCAAGGAACAGTTCAATAAACTCAAAACGCTGGATCAGACTGCTGGACAGTGGGCTCTGAGGGCCTCTCAAGACTTCAAATCAGAGCCTTTTGCAATCACTCAGTCTCTTGCCTCTAGGAAGAGCTCTCTGGCAGGTCAGTGGACACCCCCACTCACTAGGGAGCAACTGGTGGGTGTTTCAGAGCCAGAGAGAAAGGTCAGGAGGGCTAGAGGACTTGAAGAACCCAGGCCTCTGAGGATTTGAATATAGAAAGTGTGCGTGCATATCAGCATATGCGTGCATGAGAGAGAAACTGCTCACCTTGAATTCTTGCCTGTCATAAAGAGAGGCAAACAGCATTAGACTTATGGCAGAGACTTTGTCTCACAGCCTTGGTGCCTCTAGGTGGGGCCATGAGACAGTCTGACCAATGGAACATGTGGAGGGATATGGATGGCCACTTCAGAACCAGTGAGCTTCAGAGGCAGGTGTTCTTTCTGGCTCACAGTCTCCTTCCATTGGCTTGATGCAAAGGACCAGATTGAGAGACCCTGCAAAGGCCCCATAACCACAGGATGGACGGATCTTGGGTATGTCTTGAATCAGGGCAGAGAGAGAGTTTCCAGGGACACTCATCAGGGAATTTAATTGGATGAGAGAAAGGAAACATCACTCATACATTGCTGGAGCCACTGAACATATTTTGGCTTCTTGGTTAGTGTTATCCAACACATTACACTCGTATTTTACAGTAAAGACAAGGGCTAGAGAGATGATTTACTGGTTAAGAGCACATACTGCTCTTGCAGAAGTCCTGAGTTGAGTTCCCAGTAGCCACCTATGTCAAGTGGTTCACAACTACATGTAACTCCAGCTCCAGGGGATCCACGCCCTTCTCTGGCTTCCGTGGGTACCTGTACTCACATACACATATGTATGTTCACACACATAATTTTAAAAATAATAATAAAATAAAGCTTTTTGATAGAGATATATTCATACTTTGATCCTAAAAGAAAGTGAGTTTCTACCATCAACACCTTTATCAGCCAGCAGCAGGCAGTGAGGACAAGGTTTAGCCTATCAAGACAGATCTCTTCTACAACCTTGTTTAACTCTCCTGGCTATATGGAAGGCTAGGAGGGCAGCTGCTACTCTGCCTGTCCAGCAAAGCTCAAGACAGAGGCACACGTAGGTAAGGTGTGTTGTTCTTGCTCTTCATAAAGTGGCAGGGAGAGTCCCAAGAGCTCCCTGCCTGGGGCTTCCTGTGGTGAGACAGCAAGGTTGGCTCTCCACACAGGATTTCATCTGGGTTGGACGAGGGGAGCATCCTGGCATGGCTGCATTTTCCACAGGTCCAGAAGCAGCCGGGGAGACAGCAGGGTGTCCTTGAGAAGAAATCCCAGAAACCTCCCAGAGCAAAACGTCTGTTTTCACACCAGCTGCAAAGTGCAGAATGATATTAAAGTGTCAACATCTTCTGCCTGATCTAAAGAATTTGAAATCCTAGCTGAGTCTGTCTGTCGTCGCGTCTGCTGTGGGGCCGAGGCCAGAACGCAGAACGTTCCTCACCATGGTTTCCAACCTCTGGGAACTAAGGCGCCCTCCTTTCCTTGCTCTGAATCACACTTTCCTCATGTGTAAAATCGAGACTTCAGGGCTGGGAGGTTTGTGGTGAGGATTTAAAAATATTATGTGTCAGAATGCTTTGTAAGTTGTCAGAGTCTCAGCAAATGTTGTCTCATTAAATGAGATAATAGATATGAGACTTGCACACAGGGTGTGCTTGGTAGGAGAGTGGTCAGCTGAAAGGGCTTCCATTTGCTTCTTCTGTCAGCCCTATTATGATGAGTATTTCTCACCAAACCCACCTCCATGGTGTAAAGCTTTGGAGAAACTAGGGTCCCCTTTCCTCCTATAGTACAGTGTTATCTATCTCCCCATGGACCACTGTGTTTCTAAAATTGGCCACAACATTTTCAGTCTCACACAGTCTTCCAGAACCTTGCCATCTTATCAAGAGGCGCAATTTACCTCCCCTGACTTTGAAGGTCGCTGTGACTGCTTTGCTGGATAGATGTTGGACGCCATCCTTTGTGAGGTGGCTGAGTGCAGAAGGGGCTTGCTTTGCAAGGATGAAGATTTGAGCTGGATCCCCAGGACCTGTGCTAAAAAAAAAAACCAAACTGGGTATGGTGGTGCATGCTTGTCAATCTGGTGTTGGGGAGATGGAGACAGGCAGGTCCCTGGGACTCAGTGATCAGACAGTACAGCCTACTTAAGGAGTTCCGGGCCAGTAAGGAACCATTTCTAAAAACAAACAAACAACAACAACAAAACACGCACACACATGCACACACACACACACAAACACGTGCGCACATGGAAAGTGAACAGTGCCTAAGCTATGCAAGTTGTCCTCTGGCTTCCACATTCTATGCACACACATGCACATATAGGCACAAACACACACACACACACACACACACACTAGCACTGAAAGAATGAAAGAAAGAAAGAAAGAAAAGAAGTAAGGGAGGGAGGGAGGGAGGAGAAAGTAGAAGGTGGGTGGGAAGGAGCAGTAATACTCTTTGATTTCTGAGCTACTTCATAACAAATTCTCTTGGGATGTTTGTCTTTGGAATTGACCACAGTACTGTAAGGGACCAGGCTAGCCATATGCACAATTAATTCCACAGGGAAAAACAGCCCAGAGCCAGCATTAACTCTATAGAGCAAGGGCACAGACCTTTAAATGATCCAAGGCCCTGAGACCTCTCAGTTGCGAAATCACAGAGGAGTCCCTCTCTGCTCAGCTTGCTGAGGGGCTGGGAGAGAATCCAGTCTTTCCGCAGTTTTGTCTGAATTCCCAACCTCTGAGGCATATAAACAGCTGCTTTGTGCCACTAAGTTTGAGATTATGTTTGGTACAGACATAGTAACTGAGTCCATCCTCCTATGGACTGTGAATATCTTAAGGAGGGAGACTGGATTACCTGTATTCCTCTTGAGCAAGCTAAACAAAGAAAGGCTCAGCAAATGGTGCTGGTCGTTCCATCTTAAAGAACAGACAATGTCCCTTTCCATCTCGATGGAATGTCTGATGGTTCAGTGAGGCTAGGACTTGTGAGACGTGCAGGGATGAGGAGCGAGTGGACCTGGCTGGGTGCTGGGGGATGGACGGGATGGGCTGCTGCCTCGGGGAGCTTGTAGCTATGGGCTGTGAGAAGCAGACAGCAAATAAGAAAGTATGTGGAATTATTCTAGACTGTGATAAATACATGTTCAGGACCAGAAGTTTCAGAGTTTGGATTTTTAAATACTTTAAATTTATTCTTTGAGCCTTTCATAGATGCATATAGTATATTTTGATCACTGTATCAATGTCCTGCTCACACCCAGCCATATCTCCTCCCTAACTTCCTGTCTTTTTTAACTCACTAAGACATGTTAGTGCTGCCAGTCTGTGCACCAGTGTAGGAACATCTGTTGAAGCACAGGGGACCCATCAGGGGTCACATCCCTCACAAAAACTGACCCTTCCTCCCCCAGTAACCGTCAATTGCAAGAGGCTTCTTAAGTGGGGGTGGGGCTCTGTGAGTCCCCTCCCATATAGATAGATAGATAGGTAGATAGATAGATAGATAGATATGTGTCTGTGTGTGTGTATGTGTGTTTAGGAGGATAAGCCCCAAGTCTAAACATGAAATTCACTCATGTTGCAGCTGCATTTATATACTCAGCCTAATGGTGGCATTTTTATTTGTTTTGTTTTTGAGACAGGATCTTTCTCTTTTCCTTTTTCTTCTTTTCACATCTATGTGTGTGTGGTGTGTAAGCAAGCATGCATGCATGTTTACATGTTATGTGTGCACTTGTGGCCCAACATTGATGCTGGGAGCCTCCCTCGATCTCTTTTTCCATCTTATTCTTTCTTCTTTGGTTTTGGAGTGGGATTTGGGGGATGGGTTGAGACAGTATTTCCCTATAGCCCCAGCTGACCTGGAACTCACTATGTAGACCAGATTAGCCTCTATCTCATAGAGATTAGCCTGCCTCTGCCTCCCAAGTGCTGGGACTGAAAGCACATGCCACCATGCCTGGGTTTTTTGTTGTTGTTGTTTTGTTTTGTTTTTGTTTTTTTGATAAAAGGTCACACTATGTAGTTCTAGTGAGCCTGGAACCCCTATGTAGACCAGGCTGGCCTCAGCCTCACCGAGATCTGCCTGCCTCTGTTTTCTGAGTGCTTGCATCAAAGGTGTGCACCACCATAGCTAATTCTTTCTACCTTTTCCTTTGAGGCAGAGCCCCTCAGTCAAACCCAAAGATCACCAATACGGCTAGTCTGGCTAGTCAGCTTACGGCAGAATTCCCCATCTCCACCTTCCAAGGCTAGAATTATGGGGGAGCTGACATGCCAACCTAGGATTTATGTAGGTTTGGGGATCCAGACTCTGGTCCTTTCATGCACACTGCAAGTGCTTTAAGTGCTGAGCCTCCCAGTGCTGAGTCAGTATCTTCATTTGTAGTCCAGGTTGGCTTTGAACTTGACATCCTCCTGCCTCAGTTTCTGGAGTACTGAAGATCATTTAATTCAATATTTTTGGACTGTTTTCATTTTGACTGTGACTGATAGATATCTTGTGAGATCGGATATGCAGTTTTTCCTTTTGGTATCATGTCATGCTTAAAAAAAACTCTTAGATATTACATCATTCAGAGTTTTGATTAGGGATCTTTTTCAAATTTTGCCTCTTCTTTCGGTGTTTTTGTTTTGTTTTGTTTTGTTTTGTTGAGACAGGCTCTCCCTGTAGCCCCAGCTGGTCTGAAATTTGCTAAGTAGACTAAGTAGACCAGGCTATCCGCCTGCCTGCCTCCCAAGTGCTGGGATCAAAGGTGTGTGCACCACCACACCCAGCTCTTTTTTTTTAGCTCTGATTACCCTGGAATTCACCATGTCGACCAGGCTGGCCTCAAACTCTCTCAAGCAATCTTCCTGCCTCAGCTTTCTGAGTGCTGGGATAGTAGATATGAGCTACCATACCTGCCTTGTTAAAGGAAATATACATAGAAGATGGCAAGATGATTAGAAAAGCCTCCTCTGAGAAGGCAATATTGAAACTGAGAGATGACTGCGCCTTGGGAGGGTATGGAGGTAAAGGAACATTCTAGATGGGCAGAATGACAAATGCAAAAGCTTGTAAGCAGAAAGCGCTTGTAATGTTTGGGGGCAAAGGAAAGATGACAAGTGTTGGGGCCTGGAGTGCTGTGCCAAGGCTGGAAGCTGGAGAAGTCAGAAGGGGCCGGCCTTGAAAGCTGCCCAGCTACAGAGCCAGACTGACCATGTACAGCTGCTTGGATTTTCTTCTAAAGGCAATGGGAAGCCACCAGACGGTTTTAAGCACATTGGTGTGGGTTTCAAGAGTTTGTCTCATACATCCTTGGTCTCTCCTGTAGCAGCTGCGACTGAGAGACAGTGTAGTGACAGAGGCTTGTGTTAACACATCCCCATAGATCCTTGGCAGCGGCTGGAAAATAAACCCTCTAAAAATGCTTAAGGAAGCCTTTATAGTGGACTGCCCTCATCTGTGAACAAGTACTGTTTTGAGTCTGTATTGCCAGAAGAAGACATAAAGGTGAGCTGACAGCACTGGCCACAGCCTTCAGGTAGTAGTCGGGATAGGTCACAGATTTTAACTCATCCCAGGCGCCACAGCCATGCATTCAGTCCCAGTACTAAAAAACATTATGAGCTAGAGAGATGACTCAACACTTAAAAGCAATGGCTGCTTTTCCAGGAGCCCTGAGTTCAGTTCCTAGTATCCAGGTCAGGTAGTTCTCAACCACTTGTAACTCCAGTTCCTGGGGACTGATGCCCTCTTCTGACTTCCATGGGCACCTGCGCATATATGGCAGATAGTCACACACACACACACACACACGTCTTTTAAAACATAGTCTTGTCAGGTATAGTGACACATATCTGCAATCACACCACTTGGGGGAGACTGCGGCCAGAGAATCTCAGGTTCAAGGCCAGTCTGTGATACACATTGCGAACCTGTAGGAGAAAGGGGGAGGGAAAGAAAGAAGAGGAGAAGGAAGAGAAAAAGGAGGAAAAGGTAGAAGAGGAGGAAGAGAGGGAGGGGAAGGCAGAAAAGAGATGAAGAGGAAACGAGAAAAGAGCCAACAAGACTCTTTGAAATCTGGTAAGTACAAGGTGAGTTCCCCTTCTCTGAAATGCTTAGAGTGTTTCAGAGTTCAGATGTTTTTAAATTTTGGAATATTCACATATATAAAATGCATTAATTACTGAGGAACTGCTAATCTGTGGCTTCCTCTTCTCTGTCTCAAAAACTCTTTTCCCCAGTGCGCGTGTGCACGCGTGCACACACACACACACACACACACACACACACACACACACAGAGTATAGCTTAAAACAGGTACACAAGAAAAGCCAAAGCAGCCTATCACAGTCATCAAGCACTAACTCCATTACTGTTTGTTTGGTTTTTGTTGCTGTTCTGTCTGATTTTGGTGGTGCTGAGGATTGAACCCAGGACCTTAGCCATGCCTAGCAAAGGACTCTAGCCATTGAGTTCCACCCTAAGTTCCCATTATTGTTTAAAAGCATTTTCTACTGGGAGTACATTAGCTCTGGCTTGGTACCCAGTTCTGGCCATCCTGCCATCTCTCTAAGCTAAAAGGGACTCACAGGAAGCAAAGGAAATAGACAGAGGCCACAGTGAAGCACCTGGGCTGGAGATAGTGCAGGAGCAAGTTTCCAAACTGCCCCCAGCCCTTGTCTCTCCAGCCAGAGTTGAGGCTCTTGGTTTACTATACTCAGTCACTGGATTAAGAAAGAAGGACATTTGTAGTGCATTTTAGAATTATTTCTATTCAAACTAGATAAAACTTTGGGTTATAAAGCAGCAGCAGAAGAGGTCGTTTGATAGGTGACATTTGTAGTTTTCATGTCCACTCTTGCCAGACACCATGCTCACCACAGACTACAGGCTATCTAGCCAGGTCTCCCGACCCGTCTGAGGCCCTTTGCTACATGTGCGCATGCGCAGCTTCCAAGTCGGCATTCTCAGCAGCGTGCGCAGAGTCCTTCCTTTTCCTTTCCTGCAAGAACCCACAAATAAAACCCATGCTTTGGTTGAGCCGAGCAAGGAAGAGCTCCTAAGTCCTGGGGAAAACCTGCCTGCGACCAGGCTCTGCAGGGAGTGCTAGGAATGCAGACTCTAAGCAGTCTCTTGTGCTGGCCCCTTTCCAAGGCACAGTGGAAGGCTGGTAAACTTAGGGGCCTGCCCTTTGCACACGGCTCCAGCAAGCCATCAGCTCATCTTCCGAGTGTGGTTCCCTTCCCAGCTGTTACTGCCTGAATGGTGTTTCCCACGCCCAGGCCTGCCTAGCTGTCACCAGCTGTGACCAGCTGTCAGCCAGTTGTTAGCACTCTGCGCCTCTCCCTGCCACGTGACAACCCCTGACCTTAGCCAGAGCCTAGAAGAGCTTTCTGACAGGCAGGCTAAAGGGCAGGCAGCATGGGAAGCCTGATCAACTGGCAGGCAAGTGCCGACTCACTGCAGTGGCCCTCGGAGATGAACCCCCGTCAGAGACACAGGAGTGGAAACAGCGGAAAAGATCCACTGGAGAGAAATGGGGGAGGTGGAGAGAAAGCAGACAGACGCACACATGTGCCATGCGTGCACACACAGAGTCATGCTCATGTGCACAAAAACATGCTTGCCGAGTACAGATCACCCTGGCCAAAGCGGAAAGCAAAGAATCATTTTATACTGACGAGGGTCACAGAACGAGAGCACCAGGATGTTCAAGCTTCCCAGTCTCTTTTGGCAGAGGGCAGTTTGTATGAGTGTCCTGGGAGCCTAGGTGAGTCTGGGGTTGCCCGAGTCCTGTGGCATCAGCTTGTCCCTTCACAAGAGCCCTAGGACACCAGTGCACTACTATGTGAAATACTGCTGTGAGTACCGGCCACCGACCCAGAGAACTGAGCTAAGTGTCTGTACTTTCTCTCATGTTGTAAGCTGAACTTCCAGGGCAACAGAAGAAAGGGAGCTTCCCCTTGGGTTCCAGACGAGGACCAAGGCAGGGGCATGAGGACACCCCGCATAGGCCTATTTCTCATCTATTTCTGCCACCCAGACTCCCTCCACCTGGAATCCTGCAGCCCTTCTTTCAGGCCATAGGAAACTTTCAGGCACCTCATCTTGGGCTCACTGTGGTCTTCCTAATTAGGTCCTGAAGACATCTTTCTCGCTCCCTGATTAGCCACAGGGAAATCCATCTCACCTCTAGCCTGATGGCCAGTTCTGAGTCCCCAGGCTGCTGGGTTGATTCTCACTATCCTTGAAGCCCACAGGCTCAAACACCATCATACTACTAACTCACAGATGGAAACACCAAGACCGAGAGAGTTGGTCCATCGTTCCTTCGTTCCACAGATGTTTGGGATATTGAGTACGTGTCAGGTTGGGGTTCAGCCAGTGTATGAGGCCTACCTTCCTTCAAGCTCTGGCGCCTGTCTGAAGATGGGCCCCAAGGGTGGGACTGACCAAGCCAGGGAGGGGGCAGGAGCCCAAGAAATCTCAGCTGCCTCCCCTGAGATAAGAGAGCTTTGTTCTCCAGGCTATTTCCTGCACTAAGGAATTCCACATCCTTAGTTGTTGCACAACTGACCCTGAAAATGTCAAGAATGGTGGATATTATTTATTAATGAGCTCGTGATCTGCATGGCTCCATACATGGGTCTCCTGGAAGAAGCTTTCTCCCAGTTCTTGGCCTTCAGCCCTAAAGGAGTCTCTCTGCCCTTAGCTTGTCACCACCCACTGCTGATCAGAGTCCAAGGGAACCCCACTGCAGGCCCACAGAATGACTCTAGACAGGACTGGGGCCTACTGGCCTGGTGTGGTCAGAGGAGATAGTGTCTCATCTGCCCATCAGCTGGGTTTCCTGGGGCAACTGAGCTTACTGATTGGAACTCGGTTTTGCTGGTTTCTAAATGGGGACAATGGTTCCAGCACTGCCTATCTCAGGGGCTGGAGGAATGTGAAGAATGTGGGATTCCACAATGCATGGAACAGATGACAGGCTTGGTCCTAACTCCATGGGGCTGCAGCAGTCCCCCTCTCAAGGAAGCCACTTCCCATTTTTATCTTGTAGATTATTTCTTAATCCATTGCTTAAGGAACATTATTCTGGTCACAGTTTCCATTTTCTTCAGCTCTTGCTGTTTGGTAGAACTTTGTACTTTTTTTGTTTCAAAGAACAAGTGTTAAAGGGGGATATGGGATCACAGTTAGAACAGTAAAGGCCTAGTTTAAACGGCAAAGCTAGACAAATCAGCCAGGCGTGTTACAGAAGGGAGGCCTCGGAAAGCGGTCCCTGCATGGTAACTGACGTGCTTGCTGCTCGGAAACCCTCATCAAAACAACTTTTGGAGCCAAGAATTTGAGTTTCATATGTATATCACTCACAGACCTTCTTAGGGAGGCCTGTTAGAGGCCTCTCTGCTGTGAGCTAAGCAGCTCTATCTTAGCCAAGCCTTTCCATACACCCTCTGCATTTTCCAGATGAGAAAATGGGCCCAGAGAGGAGAAGGAACTTGGCCAGCCAGGGTGGCTTAATCAGTTAGCAGCAGAGAAGAAACGGGAAGGCAGGGCCAGGAGACTCTGAAGTCCTGTTCCTTCTCTTCTGTAGAAAGGGACCCATTCTACACATGACTGTGTGTAGACCCATTCTACCCCCAACAGACACCAGGTGACAGGGGCCTGTGAGGTGAGAGGGGTCTGTCAACTGTGAAGTCCCACACACAGGTCAAAGCTTTTTATACCAAGGCCCCAGTTTATGACAAGGCATTTAGAGCCTGTTATTTCCTCCACCAACAGAGCCATGCCTTTCCAGAAGGAACCACTGCAGGGTTCCTGGAATAATGAGCTTTAAAATATTACTCCACACAGCTTTGCAGGAGCACAATCTGCTGGGGGCGGGGGGGGGCGGGGGTGGCTCTGGGTTGGGAAATGGAGGTCTGCTGCCCTGGATCCCTCACAGGACAGAGGCAATCTGCCGAGGCCTCCTTCATAAGATGAATGGTTTTGGCCACTCCAATTTGTGTACAGCTCTGGTACAACCAACATCATATCTATCATCCATATAGTAAATTATGCTTGACAGTTGTGATTTCCCATGACACTGAAAAAGGTGCAATCACCTACCCAGATCACATTATGTACAGTCCTTCATTAAGAGTCAGTGTTCAAGCATATGGTCCAGAAGTTCCCCTTCTTAGTGTATACAGAAACAAATAGAAATCAGAGATAGATATGAACAAATACATATGTACCTATGTTCATACTGGTGTGATTCACAATAGTCAGAAGGTGGTAGAGCCAGGCATGGTGGCACTTGCCTCTAATGCCAGCACTTGAGGAGGAGAGGCAGGTAGATCTTTGTCTAAATAGCAAGTTCCATGCCAGTCAGGGCTACAGAGTGAAACCCTGTCTAAAAAAATTAAAAAGTGGTAAAATAACCCAAATCTTTATTAACAGGTAGGTAAACAAAATGTGGCATGTGCATACAGTGAAATATTACTGAGGTCTAAAAAGAATTAAGATTCTGAGACATGCTTTAACAAGTTTGAACCTCAACGACATTAATGCTAAAGGAGTCAGAGACTACAGGACAAGTTTCACTCACTTTGGAGCAATTAAACTCATAGAAACAGAAAGTAGGCTGGTGGTTTTCAGGAGCTTGGGACAGGGGAAAATGGGGAAGTGCATGGAATTTCTGTTTGAGAAAATGAAAAAAATTCTTAAGATACGTATGGAAGCAGAAGAGACCCTGAATAGCCAAAGCAATCCTAAGCAGAAAGAACAATGGCGGAGGCATCACAATACCTCATTTCAAATCATGCTACAGAGCTATAGTAACAAAACGGGTACCGACACAGAAATAGACACATAGCCCAGTGGAACACAATAGCGGACCAGAAATAAACGCACGCAGCTACAGCCACCTGATTTTTGACAAAGATGTCAAAAACACACATTGGAGAAAAGACAGCCTCTTCAACAAACGGCGTTGGGAAAGTGGAGATCACATGTAAAAGCTTGAAACTAGATCTGTATTTCACCCTAAACAAAAATCAGTCCAGAGTGTAGCAGGGTCTTAATGTAAGACTTGAAACGCTGAAACAACAGTAGGAAAACACAAGAAAAACACTTCAAGGCATGGGCATAGGCAAGCAGCCTAGTAGATACAAAATGATCCCTCAGACTGACAGATGTGATTGCATGATATTAAAAAAGCTTCTTCATAGCAAAGGAAACCATCAGCAGAGTGAGGAGACAGCCTACAGAAGGAGGGGAGGATAAAACCCTGCCAGCTACACAGCTGACTGTGGGTTAATACCTAGACTATATAAAGCTGCAAAAATTAAAGACGGAAAAATCATTTATCAATAAATGGGCAAATGAACTAAGCAGATTGTTCTCAAATGAACTACACATGGACAACAAGTATGTAAAAAAATGGTCAGCATTTTTAACCATAAGGGAAATGCCAATTAAAATTACATTGAGATTTCATTCACCCCAGTCAGTACAGCTATCAGCAAAAGAACAAGCCAGATATGGTGGCTTGAATCTATAATCCCAGCACTCAAGAGGCTGAGGCAGGAGGAAAATTGTGGATTCGAGGCTAGCCTCAACTACAGAGTGAATTCTAGGACAGCTTGGAGTACAGAGCTAGACCCTGTCTCAAAAAAGAAAAGAAACAAGGAAAAAGATATATAAAGAATTACAACAGACACTGGTGAGGATGTGAGGAAACAAGAACCCTTGTAGACTATTGGTGGGAATGGAGACTGAGATACCCACTATGGAAATCAATGTGGAGGGTCCTTAAGAAATTGAAAATGGGATTACTATATGATTCATCTGTACCACTCCTGGAGATATGGCCTAAAGAATCCAAGTCCCATTCCTACAGAGATTCTTAGACTGCCATGTTTACTGCTGCATTATTCATAATAGCCAAGATGTAGAACAGCCTTGCTGCCCATCAACAGACGAGTGAGTAAAGACAATGGAGTGTACGCATATATAATGGGGTCTGACTCAACTGTAAATGAAAAAGAAATTATGAAATTTGTGGCAAGATGGATGGAACTAGAGATCATCATGTTCAGCAAAGTCAGACTCAAAAAGTCAGATTCTGAAAGGCAAATATCACATTTTCTTTCATAAGCAAATCCACATTTAAATATCTGTATACGTATGACATAAAAGTAGGAAGAAGACTGTTGGGAGAAGAAGACATTTGAAAGGAAAGGAGGAAACAAGATGAGGGGAGAGAAGAAAGGCCGATTTTCACCGTTTCTCTTACATGTAGAATTTAGATTTAACTATATACATATACGTGTATATATATCTATCATACATATATATACACACATATATTTACATGACATGAAAGCAAAAGGGACAGCATTTGGGGAGGAAGGATGGGGAAGGGCACAGGGGAAGACAAGTATGAACAACATACAATGACATATATGTACAAAAATGTCATGACGGAACCCGTTTTTCTGCACACTCATTGAAAAAACTACGAAAGAGAAAAGGTGCTGTGGAGATGGATGGTGGTGACGCCGTGAAGGCACTGGAAGTCTCTGATGTGTGTATATACAACGGTTGAGATGGGAAATTGTATGTTTCGTATCTACGAATGCAATGAAAACTCAGAGTCAACACGGAACCTGAGTACAATAGCGGTCACTGTTTATTGAGCATTCAGTCGCCCTCCCTCCTTCACAGCTGAGGTGGACCAAGATTAAGTCATAACAGAAGTAAGGCTGGAAAGCAAACCCAGGTTTTTGTGGCAGATTTCTGCTTCTTAAGGCTGCCCCTCTCCTCTGCAAGGACTAGGGTGAAGGATTTGGTTTCTTTTACAGAAAGCAACCGTTGAACGGCATTTAGTGCTTTAGGAGGGCCTCTAAGACAAATTCAGTGTGTCTAGGGGTGACTCCCCAGAAGTGGGGGGTCCCCATTACTCTACCTGCACCTCAGTTTCCCCATCAGGCAATGAGATGAACTGGTGAGCAGCCTCCAGAGCACATCCAGGCCCAGCAGTCCCAGACTCTATCACCACAGAGCCTCTCAAACAGGATTCTCTTTAATAAAAAAAAGTCAAATCATAGGTTAACTGCAAGTCTCACTCTGCTGTGAACAGCCCTGGGTTCCACTTGTGGCCTCATCTTCGACTGTCAAGTGTCCTGGTTTAGATGAAGTGTTCACCCTACAATTCACAACTGGACTTTCTTTGTTAGGACAACATTTGACTTTGGACTTCAAAGTCAGAGCTGTCTCTTGAAAATGGTTTCTTCTCTTTCTCCCTGTTTCCTTCCCTATCCTACACCCCCAACCTCCTCCTCCTCTTCTTCCTTTTTTTGAGATAATCTCACAGTATATCTCAGGCTGGCATGGAGCTCACAGCAATCCTATGCCTCTGCCTCCCAAGAGCTGGGATTACAGGTGTGAGAGACCACATCTAGCTCCTTTTTTGAAAATCAGTGCTTAGATGGAGCCTACAAAGTTAAGCCATCCAAAGACTGTCAAATCTGATTTTGCTGACTTTGTTGTGAGTTGTTCAGTAGGGGCAGTTACACATATTTTGTTTAAACCTTACAAGGCAAGATTCCAATGACTTGTTTGCTTTTGCTTCAAAACTTTAAAAAATCCGTTGTTCGATACAAATTATTCTGTGATTATAACAGTTCAGTTTCAGTGTTTTTTCTTGTTGCTGTTGTTGTCTAAGCCTGGGCTGAATATGAAGGAGAACTATTATTGAGATTTTATTTCTGTTACCTAGAAGGACCACACCATCATTTAAGCAGCGTGCCTCTTGCGCTGGGTGTGTAACTCAGTGATAGAGCCCTTGTCCTGCATGGGGCGGCCTGGGTTTGACTCCCACCACTGTTCCCCACCCCTGTCTTTTTATACCATTCAATAATTTACTTTCACATTGAAGGTTTACATTTTTAATTTGATCTAAAAATTATACATATTCAGATAAATATATAATGGGGATGGAGGGATAGGTCAGTGGTTAAGAGCCCTGGCTGCTGTTGAAGAGGACCTAGGTTTGATTCCCAGCACCAGCATGGTGGCTAACAACCATCTGTAGCACCAATACCATGGGACCCTATGCTCTCTTCTGAAATCTCTTAGTATTACACACACACACACAGTGTACTTATACATGCAAAACACCTATACACATAAAATTAAAATAAATAAAATTTTAAAAAGAAAATAGAGAATAATACACAAGACAATAACTTCGTTAGCCAAGATACTTGCTGTTAAATTTTGTTATACAGTTTTAAATGTTTGCATTCGTGTACATATTCATTCAAAAACAGAATCACATGCTACCTCCTCTTCTATAACCCCTGTTTTCATTTATGTCACACTATTTTCCCCTGTTTCATTAAATGCATCCTATAAGGCTTGGTGAGATGGCTCAGTGGGTAGAGACACTTGCCACCCAAACCTGAAGACCTGAGTTTAATCCATGGAGGCCACCTAAAGGAACCAACCACAAAGTTGCTCTCTGTACCTTCATCTGTGCCCCATGACACACCCTTCCCACATCTTACACATAGCCGTGCACAATAATAATAAATTAAATAAAGTTTTTAAAAGTACAGGGGAAAGAATGGCTCAATACGTAAAGGCACTTGCCGCCAAATCTGACACCCTGAGTTCCGCCCCTGGAACATACATAGTAGTAGAAGAGAGAGCCAGCTCCCCTGCTGTCCTCTGACCTCCACATGAGTGCCATGTCACATGCCTTTGTGTATGCAATAAATGTAAATTTTCTAAAGTTTCCAAAATAAACACAAAGCAAGAGAGAGCTTGCAGGGACAATCTTACAGTTCTAGCCATCTTCCTCATAACCCACTTCCTCTGTCTCATGATCCTTTCTGAGCCAAAGCAGTGGCCCCTGCCATATTCTGAGACAGCTAAGCAGCAGAGAAGAATATAACACTGACAAACGGGGCACTTAACTTCTGATCCTGGTGCAGACTTCACCAGCCTGGCCACCAACAGGACGTCTGACCATCAACATTTAAATTCCTTCATTGTTTAAACTATGGCGTCAGCCAGATACTCCTGAAAGGTGCTTCCTTCTCTTCTATTGGAAATAGAGAAAATGGCTGTGAATACAGGTGAGCCGTGGCTGTGGCACTTCTGGCTTTAGCTTCATGTTGTCTTCCTGTTCCTTCAGCTTCCCCTCTGGTTTCTCCCTGTGCTTTGCTGAGCTCTGCCCTCTCCTATTTCACTCTGAAACTCATTCTTGGACAGGCTTCAGCTGGGTGGCCAAGAATTACCAAGCCTTTTGAATTATTAGGACTTAGAAATAATCTTTTCCCAAGGTGCTTCTTTGCAGTTGATCCTGAACCTTTGAAATGCAAATCACTCCAACCTGTAACTCTGGAAACTGGACTCTATGGGGCCTCCAACTGGCCTCCAGGGTCTGCTCCAAGTCCAGAGTAGGCAGGATCCTGTGGCCTGCTTCCGAAGATCAAAGGGGCATTGTTCAACTAAAGTTCACCACCAGAAAACCTAGATTAGTCAGTAATTCCGCCCCATCAGCCTTTAATATCAAACCTCTGTTAACATGGCTCTCTCTGGTCACTGGGCTCTGGTGAGAAGTGGTTACGACTCTCCAGAGAGTCAGGGTATCAAGTGATGCTGCTGCTCTGAGCTACCACAGTGGCTAAGAATGAGGGTTCAGTGGTCCAGTAGGACTGGACCTGGCTTGGAGGAGGCACTACACTGGTGCTGGGAGTGAACTGAATCCCCACAGCTATGACTAGGTAATGTGCTGCCTCAGTTTGGCCTCTCTTTGGCTCTTTGAGCTAGTTCAGACAATAGGGTCAGTAAGTCCTGGCCAGAAGAGAGTGGGTGGGCTCTGGGCTGTCTGACCATCTCTGCTTTTCATGCTTCCTGCTAGATTGCCTGGGCTCCTGTCTTGTCTTCCTGTAAATGCCCCATGGCCACACACATTATCTCCATGGCCTCCTGGAATCCTGCTCAAATGATAGTAAAGGAATGTAAAAGGCGCAAGCCATAAGGACAAAGAGAACAGTGAGGAGATAGACAGACAAGAGATAGCTACAAAATTCTGGAAGCTGGAAAACAGATAGATTAGTGGTGCCTGACTCAGCAGACAGGGTAACTTTCCTCAGTAGATTGAACAATGAATGTAGAAGAGAGACAACAGCCAACAAGAGATATAAACAGAGTTCCAATGAACGTAGATGGATTAATGATATCTGAGGGAGGGAGATGAGAAAAGAAAAGTGAGTCTAATTCCCTTAGATCGGAACGCTCAGAAGAAGCCGACATGAGCCCAGGCACCACGGACAAACTCAAAACCGGCGGTGCCAGCTTCCGAAAGTGAAGAACCAGAGAGGAGCCAAATCCCAGAGTGTCGGCACAGACTCTACGGAGGAGTAATCAGTCCACCAGGTGTCCACCTGTATCTTGCGCACTCATTTTAGCAAAATGATGAAGACCTACCTATTAAGGACGTGGAATTGTGGACGGCATTGTCTTGGAGACCCCAGGCACAGGAAAAGATAGGGTGACATTTGATCTTGAAACTTGGAAGACAAAGTATACATAACACCTCTAACCCAAGCCTCTCTTCTCTACCTGACTCTCTAAATGGTGGCAGTCCAGTGCATACCACACCTGCCCACACCTGTTTGGCCAAAGAATGGGCTAATTCACACTGCAGAAATTAACCAAAACAAGAAAAAAGGCTTACAAATAGTCAAAGTTCATCCAAAGATCCAGACAGGCCCCCATGCTGATCCCATTAAAACGAAGCCCCTCACAAAGCACACTGCGCATCTCACAACGGTGCTGAGTACATCACTCTGGAAAATAGATTGGCAGCCAGATACAGTGCTTGTTTGTAGAGACCTCTAATATGTCAAGACCTTAATAAGTCAAAACAATTTGAAAAAAAGGGACCCACACCAATGAGAACTTTATCTAAATTTAAGAATTCCAGAGTCAGTATTCACAGAAATTACACAACCAAATTTACCAGAGCTAAAAGATATGATCTCTTTTTTAATACACGAGGATCCCCCACATACCCAGAAAGCATATTTTAAAAATCCAATGCTACAAATTTTTTTTTCTTTTTTGGTCTTTTTGAGACAGGGTCTCCCTGTAGTCCCAGCTGGCCTGGAACTTACTGTGTAGACCAGGCTGGCCTTGAACTCACAGAGATGTGCCTCCCTCTGCCTCCCAAGTGCTGGGATTAAAGGCCTGTGGCACCATGCCCCACTCTGTCTGAATTTTTAAGATATCACTTTCTTGGTTTCTAGTTTTCTGGTTCAATTTTCTCTGAAGACAAACAAACAACTTCTATAGTATCTTTTTTTTTAATCTATTATTAAATTTTGTAACACTGGCCAGGCATGGTGGCACAGGCCTTCAATCCCAGCACCAAGGAGGCAGAGGGAGGTGGGTCTCTATGGGTTCAAGATCAACATTGTTTACATAGCAAGTTCAGGACAGCTGGGGCTATGTTGAGACCCTGTCTCAACAAAAGAAAAAAAAAAAAAGTCAAACAGAGAGGCTGGAGTGATTGCTCAGCAGTTCAGAGCACTAGCTGCTCATGCAAAGGACAGAGGTTTGGGTCCCAGCACTCACACAGTAGCTAACAGACATCTGTAACTCCAGTTCCGGGAAATCCAATGTCCTCATCTGACCTCTGTGGGCACTTCACACACTGGTGCACTTACATTACATGCATGCAGGCAATACACTCATACACATAGCTGGTTGTGGTGGTGCAAGCTTTTAATCCCAGCACCCAGGGAGCAGAGGCAGACAGATCTCCATGAGATCAGACCAGCCTCGTCTATATAGTGAGTTTCAGTTCAGCTGAAGATACTGGAAAATCCTGTCTCAAAAAGACCAAAAGTGAAAGAAAGAAAGAAAGAAAGAAAGAAAGAAAGAAAGAAAGAAAGAAAGAAAGAAAGAAAACATATAGGTAGTTGTACCCAGTCCAATTGCTGCTCAAATATAAGTTAAGAAAGGAATCCAGATTTGAAAGATCTCAAAAACTTCTTTTTGACAAATCTCTCCTCAGGACGTAACTGCAGAATACTGTCCATTAAAGAGGCTATTTTGTTTTGCATTTTTATTTTAGGGGGAGGGCATTCATTTGTGCACCATGGCATACCCATGGAGTTGAAGGACAGCTTGTAGGAGTCCATTCTCCCCTTTCACCCTGTGAGTTCCTGGGATTGAACCCGGATGGCCAGTCCCAGAAGTAGACACCTGTACCCACGGAATCACCTCAAAGTTCCATAAAGAGTTAAGAAAATAAAAGAAGCCAGATGTGGCAGGACACATTTGCACTTGGGGGGCTAAGGAAGGAAGACTGAGTTCAAGGCTAGACTGGGCTACATAGAGACACTCTATCTCAAAACAATAGTGACAATAAATTGATAATTATAAAAAGAAAAGAGAGACCGGAGAGATGACTCTGTGGTTAAGAGCACTGGCTGCTCTTGCAGAGGACCCGATTTTGAGTCCCAGCACCCACATGGTGGCTAATAACTGTCTGTAATTCCAGTTCCAGGGGATCTGATGTCCTCTTCTGACTTCTGTGGGCATTGCATGGTGCACTTATACACATTCAGGTAATATGCACATACAATAAAAAAAAAAAAAATTTAAAAAATGAAAAACGAAAAGTTGTACCAAGGATATAGGTCAGAGGGTGAATGCTTGCTTGCACGTATGAGACACTGGTTTCGGACTCCCAACATTTGGGGAAAAGAAAACAGCAAAAGGAGGAGGAGGAAGAGCAGCTGAAGAGAGGAAAGAAGAAAGAGGGAGGAGAGAGGACAGAGAGGGGGCTGCGGCCCAAATGGAGTAATGGTACTTTAACTGTCCTCCTGCCTGAAACCAACAGAGAATCAGAGAGAAGACATTAAACAATGGCTCCAAGACATTGGGTGTTAGAAGGCAAAGACCGGTGATCCTGAAGGGATCAAGGTGAGCCCTTGCAGTGTGAGGGTGAACCCAAGCAGAAACCCGACGCTCCTCTGAGCTGAGGAGATGGAGCTGAGCTGGCAGTCTGTCAGAATGATGAAACCAAGGCAACCAGCACACATGGGATAAAAGATCTCGGCACTCAGAGATGGATAGGAAGAGGACTTGGGAGACTAGAGGGCTCCCTCAAGGTACTCAAGTGAGTTCCTATCTGTGAATATGTGTGAGAAAACCAGCCAAGGTAAGGAAAAAAACCCTTGAGAAGATCAGAGCGCACAGTGCTGAGACCAGCGCCTGCCCCTAAAGCATTTCGCAATTCATGAGGCATCGGCTGGGGTGCGAAGGAGGCGTTTGCTTCAGGCTTGGGGGGAAACCAGACCAGACTAAACCACTAGTTGGTTCTAGTCTAATGAAGATTAAAAAAAAAAACCAAAAGATTATATTTCTTTACGTATTTAAATTTCATTCCTTGAGAATTTATTTTCTAGGAATGCAAAGATGTCCAGCATCCATTGCAGATAAAACACACAATGTCATCTAATTTAAAAAAAAAAAAAATGCCACCATAAAGAAAAGAATCAGAAAATGAAATTCATATGAGGGAAACACCTCACTGGAGGGGAGCTAACTCAAAAATGGCACAGATGACAGAAATATCAGATAAAGATATTAAAATAGTTGTTCTAATTTCATTTTATGTCTCCTAGAAGCAGTCAGAGGAAAGATTGAACATGAAGATTCGCAGAGAGATGGAAGATATAACTAAGACACACACAGAACTAGAACTGGAAACTTTTCGTACCTGATGTCGAGAGTACATTAGATGGAACTGATGGCACATTACACAATGCGGACAAAACGATCTGTGAATGTCTTAGTCTGTTTCCATTTCTATAACAGAATACTACATCCTCGGTAAGTTATAAATAATAAGATGTATCTGGCTCATATTTTGTAGACTGGGAAGTCCAGGACTGAGATGCTGCATATGCTAAGGCTTTCCCTTCTTACATCATAAGGTGTAGGGCATCATAAGGTGTAGGGCAGTGGGGGAACATTAGAGAGAAAGAAAAAAGGGGGACGCAACCTCTCACCCTTTTATAGCTAATCTTTCCTGTAATAACGGTCTTTATTTACTCATGGATCTAGTGCCTCTGTGGTCTATTTCCCCTTATAGATCCAACTTTTCAACATTGTTACAAGAGTAATTAAATTTCAACATGAGTTTTGAGGGGGAGCATTCAGAACATAGCTGTGAACTTAACTTAAAGCCACGAGCATAGAAAGTATCCAGAACAAAAGACCATGGCAAAAATCAGCAGAAGCTGCATGTGATGCTGTGTGTCTGCAGTCCCAACTTCTTCACTTGTTTTTATTTTTCAGACAGGATCTTTCTCTATAATTCAAGCTCTCAAAAGACTTGTGACAATCCTCTTGCCTCAGCCTCTGAGTTCTTGGATTATAGGTATGAGCCACCATACCCAGTATAGTCCCAGCTACTTGAGAAGCTAAGGCAGGAGGATTATTTGAGCTCAGAGTTTGAGACCAACTTGGCTCCCAGGAAAACAAAACCAAAAGCATTGCTGAAATATAGGGCAAATTTATGCATTCAAACAAAAGTAAGGATTAGTGAGGAACATACTCCACCCCAAACCACATGATCTCCTAGTCCATAAGCCATTGAATGAACCCTTCATTGAACGTGGGCCATGTTTAATGACTCCGTTTTAGAGAACAGGACAAGGTAGATGTGGTAGGATAATGTAGGAGGCAACAAAAGTATTTTCTCCAGATTTGAGGGAACATATAAACTCACAAAACCAAGAGGCTAAAATAAACCTGAAGAAAACTGCACTCAATCATGGGACGATCAGATTTCTCAAAACTAATGATAAGAAGAAAGTCCCCCAAAGTAGCCACAGGGAAACACATTTATATACAAAGGAAAAGAGATAAGAATAACAGCAGATTTCTCAACCAAAACAATGCAAACTCTAAGACATGAAGCAACAACGTTAAGGCAAGAAAAGAATGAAAAAATGGTCAACATGAAATTCTTCATGCAGTGAAATTATCTTTCAAAAATCAAGGATGAGAGCCAGCACGTAAAGGCACGTAGCATGCAAGCCTGGGGACCTGAATTTGATCCTCAGAAGCCATGAAAAGATGAAAGAATAAAACTGACTCCACAAAGTTGTCTTCTTACACACGCACATACACACACACATACACACACACACACACACCACACACACACTGCCCCACTACCACCACCACTATAATCATAAATATATATTTTTCTAAAAAATCAAAGATGAAATATTTTTCAGTTGCATAAAGTTTGGACCAATTGAGCAGTATATCTGCCCTATAAGAATTGTTAAAGAAAGCACTTAAACCAGGAGAAAAATTATGTAGATGAAAAGGTGAGTCTCCATAAGAAATGAGAAGCCTTAAAGATGCCAGCTGCATGGATGAATATAAAGTTATTAGTTGTTGTTATTGTTGCTGTTGTTGTTTGTGAGATAGTACCTGACCATGCATCCTTGACTGGCTTGGTACTTTCTACATATCCCAGGCTATCCTCAAAAAGTCTCAGCAGTTCTGCTATAGGCTCCCAAGGGTTAGGATTACTGGCTTGTGCCACCACGTCTGCCTACATAATCTATTTGTGTGTATCTTTTTGAGATACCATCTCCCTGTAAGCTCAGCTTCCCTGGAACTCACCTTGTAGACCAGGGTGGCCTCCATTGCACAGAGATCCACCTGCCTCTCTGCCTTTTGAGTGCTGGGATTAAAATTGTGTTCTATCACACCTGATTATACAACTATTTTTATTGTTATCATTAAGATGTCTTTAAAAGGTAAAATTAATTGAAACAAAAATATTTTAAATTGCTTAAATATATGGAAATAAAATTATGAGACTATCATAAATGTCTACAAAACAAGAAATGGAAGTATATCATTGTAAGGTTCTGGTGCATGAGGTAGTATAATATCACTTTAAAAGAGCTATGTAAGTTAAAAATATATACTACAAAACTGATCCTGGTGGCACCTGTAATCCCAATGCTGGAGAGGATTGAGAATTCAAGGAAATCTTGGATATAATCCATAGTAAAGCTCTGTCTCAAACAAAACAACATGAAAACAAAATTTTAAAAATGTACACATACACTGTGGACTATAAAGCAACCTTTAAAGAGTTATAGCTATTTAGGGCTGGAGAGATGGCTCAGTAGATAGAGCACTGAATGCTCTTTGAGAGGATCTGGGTTTGATTCCCAGTTCCCACATGTCAACTAAGAGTCATCTGTAAATCGAGTTCCAGGGGATCTGACACCTTCTTCTGACCTCTGCGGACACCATACGACATGGGTACACCTATGCACGTGCAGGCAAAACACTCATACATAAAATAAAAATAAATTAGTAAAAATTTTAAAAAGAGTTATAGCTATCAAGTCAACAAAGAGGTGAGAATAGACTCAAACACACCAAAAATGCTCAAGAATTCAAAAGAATATAGGAAACAGGGAAAATGGAAAAAAAAAATAACAGCAGAGATCAGAAACAAATAGTAAATGTAGATAAACACGTCAGAATGCCCTAAATACTTTGTGATGGGCACCCTCCCATATAACTGCAGCTCAGCCATACCTCTACTGTTTATACCATTGTGTAAGTCCCTCCCAGTGACTTACAAAGAAAGGAAGAGACATGTGACGACTGTGATGGGAGACTAGGTCATGGGGGGGAAGGTGGCTTGCTCCTGCTTTCTCTCTCTGTCTTCTCTGCCTTCCCCAAATATCAAAATGCGGGAAAAGCCATGCAGAACAGTCCTGTGGAGAGGCTCGTGTGATATGAAGACACAACTCCTAAGTGGGCACAGATCTACACCTTTTTTAGCTCAAGCCAAATCTCCTGAGACTGTACACCTAGCCTCTGGGAGACCCTGAGTCAGATCCGCCTGGCTCAGGCGCTTCAGAATTTCCCACTCTCAGAAACATGTGCAATTAACTGGTTTGGGTTTTTTTTTTTAAGTCTTATATAGTCTCTCATTTTGGAGTAATATATTATAATATGTATATAATAATGACATAATCCTAATTTAAAAGCTGGTATTGTCAGAGTAGACTTAAAATAAAAAGCAAGGTCTACCTCTGTGTTCTCATTAAGATGGCTATTATATTCAATATGAAAAAAAGAGAATAGCAAATGTTGGCAAGGAGGTGGAGTAACTGGAACCTGAGCACATCATGGTGGGACTCTAAAATCCTGTAACTGCAATGGAAAACTAATTGAGAGTGCCCAAGAAGTTAGACACAGAAGTGCTATATGGTCCAGCAGTCCCACTCCCAGCACACACCCTAAGAACTGAAAGCAGAGACTCAGATAGTTACAAACCATCAATGTCCATAGCAGCATCATTCACCACAGCCAAGAGATGGAAATAATCTTGACCACTCATTGGCAGATGAGTGGATTAACCAACTGCAGTACGTACATGAAGTAGAGTACTCTTCAACCTACTATTCAGACTGAAACTTCTGCACATGTTACAACACAGAACCTTGAAGATACTATGCTCAGAGAACGAAGCCGGACACAAAAGGACAAAAATTATGCAACTCCATTGATACCAGGCACTCAGACTAGTTAAATTCACAGAGATAGAAGGTAAGTTAAACAGAGGTTGCCATGGGCTAGGAATGAAATGATGTTGCTTAATAGATATGGAGCACCATCTAGGATGACCAAAAGGTTCTGGAAATTCAGGATGGTGATAGTTACTCAACATCAACTATGAACTTCATGTTGCAAGATTTTACTAGTATAATAGTTACTAAGATAAAGTTCATGTTATGCAAATTTTGTCACAATAAAAAAAGTAGGGGGGAAAAAAGCAAGCTCCACAACTAAACCATCTACGAGAAACCTACACTACATAAATAAAAACAGCTTGAAAGTAAAAGG
The DNA here is from genome assembly GCA_035773235.1 of Eospalax fontanierii. NCBI lineage: Eukaryota > Metazoa > Chordata > Mammalia > Rodentia > Spalacidae > Eospalax > Eospalax fontanierii. The sequence goes on along the minus strand of CM069529.1, from coordinate 46,518,364 downwards.
AGAAAAGTTTATATGTTATGCTAGTTATAATCAAAAGAAAGATCTGTTAGATTCCATGCAATGGGCTTTATCAAGGATAAATAAGTTCAGTGCATCAAGCGGACACAACATTCTAAAACTGTATGTGTGTGTTGGGGGTGATGCTGGGATTGAATTTAGGGCCTTCTAACATTAGGTAAGTGCTCTACCACTGAGCTACATCTCCAGAACAGAGTTCTAAATATTTATATGCTTATTATACAAGCTTCAAATAATAATGAGAATTAGCCAGATATGGAGGTGCACACCTGTAATCGCTGTGCTCAGGAGGCTGGAGAATCAGGAGTTCAGGGTCCTCCTCAGCTACATAAGGAGTTTGAGGGCAGCCTGGGCTTTATGAGACTTTGTCTTAAAATGAAACAAAAATCAAGCAATATAATTTGTCATATTGGCATATTAAAATCAAAATGAAATGAATGTTAAAACCATACAGTCATCTCTTTGAAATGACAGAGAAAACATTTAACCAAGCCCAGTATCTAGCCAGGCGTGGTGATACCCAACTGTAATCTCAACACTCAGAAGGTGGAGGCACGGGGATCTAGATTTGACCATATATCCAGTTGGTGGCCAGCCTGGGCTATATGAGATCCTGTCTGAAAACAAATAAGCCGAGCAAGCAACAATGAAAACTTTCAACAAACTATTAATAGAGGAGAACTTCTCCTTCAGATAAAAGACATCTACAAACCCTGTAGCTACTGGACAACTGAATGCTTCTTTTCTAGCTCAAGGCAGTGGAACCACCTCTCACCGATTCTACCTGACAGTGTACTGGAAGTTAGAGCCATTGCGTAAAGGCAAGGAAAAATAGTAAAGCACATATAGCTTTGAAAAAAAAAGAAATAAAACGGTCTTTAGAACAGGACACAGTGGTGTACTCTATGAGCCACAGCTTGAGAAGCAGAAGCAAGAAGCAGAGCGAGAGTTTGACCAGCCTGGGCTACATATGAGTCCTTACCTCCTCAAAACAAAGCAATAGCAACAAACTTGGATTTAAAAAATAATACTTTATTTATTACTTTTACGTTTCTTTAGGTGTATGAGTGTATTGCCTGCATGTAGATAGGGGCAACCCATGTCGTACAGTGCCCAAGGAGGTCAGAAGAGAGAGCTGGATCCCCTGAAACAGGAGTTCGGGACAGTTGTCAGCCACCATGTGGGTGCTGGGAATTGAACCTAGATCCTCTGCAGAGAAGTCAGTCCTCTTAATGGCTGAGTCATCTCTTGACTTCAGTTGTCAACATAGAAATATTTTTGAATCCACAAAAGCGCTGCTAGATTAGAACTGCTAAGGTTAACAGTTGCCACACACAAGACAGGTGTGCAGAAATCAGCTGCATATCTTTTTTTATTTTTTGAGGCAAAGTCTCACCATGTAGCTGCTCCCTTAGCCTCCAGACTGCTAAGATTACAGGTGTGAGCTGGGCTTGGTGGTGCAAAAGACCTCTGTGAGTTCCGGGCCAGCCAGGGCTACATAATGAGACTCTGACTTAAAAGACTAAAACAAGCAAAAACAAAGGAAGAAGATTGCAGAAGTGAAACACCACACCCAGCCCCTAAACTGTCTGTCAAAGTTCTTGTAACAAAGACTCTGAAATTAAAATAAAATCAATTTCATTTAGCACTGCATAAAAAATATTAATTATCAAGGGATAAATCTTACCAAAAGTATATAAGATCTATTTGCTGAAAACCATAAACTACTACTTATAATAATTAAGATACAAATACATGGAGAGATGTATATGTCCATAGATCTTGTGACTATATATATATATATCTTTTTGAGGCAGAGTCTCCTTGTAGCTTCAACTGGCCTGGAACTCACTATGTAGACTAGGCTGGCCTTGAACTCACAGAGATCTACCTGCCTCTGCCTCCCAAGTGCTGGGATTAAAGGCATGTGCCACCACACTGGTGTGACAATATTTTTTTAAGATTTATTTTTATTTCATTTATGTGTATGTGTGTCTGTGTGGATGTATGCCAGATGTATGTGGGTGCCCATGGAGGCCAGAAGAAGGTGTTGTTGGATTTCTTGGGCTGGAGTTATAGGTGAATGTGAAATACCTGGCATGGGTGCTGGGAACTGAACTCAGGTCCCCTGGAATAGCGGCAAGCACTCTTAACTGCTGAGCCATCTCTCTGGCTCCAACAATGTTCTTAAGATAGTTCAGCCCTCACTAAATCTCTTCAGATTCAACACATTTGCCAATCAAATCCTTATGAGGATATATATATATATATATTAGTATGCTGATTATAAATTTTGCATAGGAATGAAAAAGATCCAAAATACACAAAAACAATTTTAGAAAAAAGAGCAAAGTTAAAGGCTGAGCCCCCTGACTTTGAGACTTCTGAAGCTTCAAAAATCAAAGCTATGTATGTCAGCCAGTTTTCTATCTCAAGAACAAATACCCAAGGTAGTTAACTTACATAAAGAGAAAGCTCAGTTTGACTCAGTTTGGGAGGTTTCTGTCCCTAGTGGACTGTCCCCTTTGCTCCGGGCCTGTAGTGAGATAGAAGGAGAGAATCAACTCTTGAAAGTTGTCCTCTGACCTCCTCTCTGTCTCTCTGTCTCTGTCTCTCTCTTTCTTTCACTGTGTCTCTCTCTTTTTCACACACACACACATATGCACAATACACCTCAAGCCAGGTGCTATAATAGCACTCTGGAGGTTGAGGCAGGAAAATCAAGAGTTCAAAGTGATCTTTCTTCAGCTAGATGACTTCAAGACCAAAATGATTTAAAAGAGACTCAGTCTAAAAAACTCAAAACAGAACAAAACCAGACAGATGATAAATGATAGATACATAGATACATAGATAGATAGGTTGATTGATAGATAGATTGATTGATAGATCCTGCTCCTACCTGTTCAGGAGAAATGAAGACATTTATCTCTGCAATAATTTTTATGTAAATATTCATAGATACTTTATTTGTAACAGCCAATGAATAGGAACAACCCAGATGGGAGACTAGACAGCTACATAGTGGACTATACTGTTACACAACAAAGGGTAATAAAGTATCGATACAAGCCACAACATGGATAAATCTTTAAAAAAAAAAAAAAAAGTTGAGAAAACGAAGTCAGATTAAAATCCCAGTCATACCATATGAATCATTCTTATAGAAAACGCCAACTGTGCTATGGTGGCCAGAAGCAGATCTACAGGTTGCCTGGGGCTGAGAGGAGGGGCAGGAGGGAAGGATTATAAAGACACACAAGGAAATGAAGGGATGGTGGATATGATGGCTATTTTGATAATGATGATGGCTTCACAAACGTATACACTTGCAAACATCAGTTGGTGTATTTTAACATGTGAGGTTTGCTACTTGTTAATGATTCCTCAATAATCTACTTTAAAATAAAAAGAACAGGACTGGGGAGATAGCTCGGTCAAGAAGAACTTGCTATGTAAATATGAAGACAGGAGTCTGATCCCCAGCACCCACATGAAAAAGCCAGGTACAGGTCATCAGATGACTCGGCAGACATTTGCAGCAAGACTGCTCTGAGTTTGATCTCCCGAACCCACATGGTAAAAGGAGAGAACTGACTCCCACAAGTCCTCGCTCTGACCTCCACACACACACACACCATGACACATGTGCAGCCCTCCAATAAATACATAATAAATAAATAAATAAATAATAAAATTTAAACAATGTTAAGGACAGGCATAATGGCACATTCATGTAATCTCAGGGCTGGAGAGATAAAGACAGGCAGATACTTGGTGCTTGACCAATGAGAGGCCTTGTCTCAAAAAAACAAGGTGGACAGCTCCTGAGGTTGTTCTCTGGCCTTCACATGCATGTCCATATATGTGCATTCACACCTGCACACAAAGATATACACATGCAATAAAAGACAAAGAAGAGAATGGCTTAAAAATGTGACATACAAGACTCCAGGGATCCAACACAAGAGATAAACAATTAGAATATTCACAATCGTAAAGAGAAGACCCAGGACACAACGGACGTGGAGATGGCAGCAGCAAGACAGAGTGCTCTAGGGAGGACGTCTCTGAGACCAAAGGGAAGAGGTAGCTCTGAATGCATTAATTGAAACAGGAAGGAAATACTGTTCAACCAGAGAGCTCGGTGATGTGATGGGTCCACAGAAAGCCGAGTAAACGAAGTGAAGCTATTGTTAAATGCAAGGAAAGCAAAAACGGAAGTTGTGCAAGTGAGAAGTAGTCGGAGAAGTGTCTCTACGCCAGTTCTGTCCACCCAGGCACAAACATGGAGACAAAGATCAGTCCCTTAGCCAACCCTGGCATATGCTGCAAAAAAGAGAGAAGGAAAGGAGAACTGGTGTGTAACTTAGCTGCTGGTGGGAGAGTGTGACTAAAATTCCAACTGCTAAGAACTCACAAGACAAGAATGCAAAAGTAATGTATCAAGAAATGGGATGAAGGCACCAAAGATGGAGCTGCAGGAACTAATAGAACAGGAGATGCTCCTGGAGACCAGGGTCAGCATGGGGACTACTCAGGCACTGGACGTATTGCTAGCAATAGCCAATACTCTGTGATTTAAAAAAAAAAAAAAGGGTCTGGAGAGATGGCCCAGCAGTTAAGAGCACGGGCCGTTCTTGCAGAGGATTCAGGTTCAGTTCGCAGCACCAACATGGCAGCTAACAACCATCCTTAACTCTAGTTCCAGGGGATCCAACACTCTCTTCTAACCTTCATGGGCACTGCACAACATGGGTGCACTCAACATATTTGCTGGCATAACATTCACACACAAAAAATCAAAATAAATAAATTAAATTTAAATAATTCATTTTGCCTGTATGTATGTAAGTTCACCACATGCATGCAATGCCTGTGAGAACTAGAAGAGGGAGTCCAGTCCTCTGGAACTGGAGTTACAGAAGGTCGTTAGTTGCTATGTAGGAAACAAACCCAAGTCCTCTGTGAAAGCAGCCAGTGCTCTTAACCACTAAGCCATCTCTCCAGCTTCTACTGTCTGACTTTTTAAACTGCATATGAATATCCCTTGGGCAAGACATAATTAAACCTAAGAAAACAGAAGAATCCTGAAGAAATGTCAGAACCAATGAAAACAGTGCTCTGGATTCTGTATTTCCTTCTATTTTGTCTAGTTTCTCCAAGGCTATTTATCAACAAATGGAAACCCATTCCGTTTACAATTCTCAGCAAAATGGAAGACAAAACACGTAAAGATGGAAAGCGCCAGAGCCTGGAGCAGCCGTCAAGTTTCCCAGTCCCCAGAGTCTAGGAGCTGCCTCCCCTGGGAAGTCACGATGGCGGCCATCCAGGACAGAAGCTCGGCTTCTAGAGAGCCCAGGGCATGCTAACTATCACTATAAGAGAAGCCTCTAACGCAAGCTCCCACACATTCCACTATGATGATGACATCGCTATAGGCATACACTAATACATTCCTATATGCTAATGCATGCACACACCCACATATACACACATATGTGCACACACATGTACATATACACACTCAGACATACACACACTCATGCACAATGCTCACATACAAATACCCACACAGTCATACATGCACACACACACTCACATACCATATACTCTGACTCACATATATGCACATTCACAGACATATATACATGCATACACATACAGTCATATACACACACTCACACATACACACACTCATAAACACACATTATACCTACACATACACACTCACATATATACATGTACTCACATACACACATAGTCATACATACACACTCACATACACATATACTCTCTCACACAGGCATATACATACACATATTCTCTAGCTCTGTTTCTACATACACACACACACACTCCAGGTTGGTAGGAGATTCCTACCATTGATAGGACTATCTTCATACTTATGACTTATTCTCTGAAAGATTCTCTGAGCTGGGAATGGTGGCACACATATGTAGTCCCAACTACTCAGGAGGCAGGAGGATCACTTGAACTCAGTTCAAGACCAACCTGGGCAACATATCGAGACTCCATCTCAAAACAAACCCACACCTTGTTCATTTGGTAATTTGATCTCCCTTATAAGAAATAAAAGGGGTACAAGTGAGTGAGAAGTGAAATGAGGCTGTCAAGTGCTATTCTGAAGAGAACATTGTAGGTTTTAGAGACAAGACAGTAGGTCCTCCCACTCCCTTGCCTACTGTTTTCTTTCCATCCTTCCTTTAACTATTTTTGTGCTGCACCCAGAACAATGCTAAACTCTGGTCTGGGCTTCATGGAACCTGCGCTCTAATGGGACAGCCACAAAGTAAAATAAATAAACCATGAACAGACAGACTCAGAAACTTGTTAGGGCTGGGAAGCCATACAATAACAGGCAAGCATGAGTTTGAACCTTGTGGAAAGATCTAGATGCACAGCATTTTGGGAACAGTGACAAGTGCATGCAAAGGCCAGGAGGTGAAGATGAAAAGAAGATACCTGCATCCTTGCTGGGCCCTGCTGGTGGGATGTGCAAAAACCTTACTGTTTGTCTTCTGCCCAGTCCGTCATGGGGAACACTGGGAAGCTGGCTCTGAACTCAGGATGCAGATGCAGTTCGATTACCAGGAAATGAGCCTGTAAGGAGTGAAGGCAGAACTGGGTAGGACGAGGTGGACTTTGCCAGAGTCTCAAAAAGACCCTGTATGTGGCACAGCAGACCCCATAGAGTTGAGACTTCATTCAGCTCGGGATTCAGTACCCTTATAGATAGAGTCCTGGGCCTCGTACTTAGCCTTTTCTGCTCTTGGACTAAGAAGGCAATATCTTTACAAGTTACCAAACAGATTTCCTGGCCGTCACTATTGACTTTGATGATCAATCACTTCCATTGTCTCTCCAATGCATCAACTGGTCTCATACTACCCCAGTGTTATTCCCTTTCATCAACCCGGAGCTATTGCACCCCACAGACAGATTCACATCCACCAGGGACTTTTAGCAGAGTACACTGGGCAGTCAGTGTTCTGTTGGACATAGGCAGGGGGATGCTCGTGGTCAGCTGCCTGTTGAGATCTAACTACATGGAACTAGGTCTTCCTCAGAGTCTGCTTCTTCAAATCATGCTGACACCAACGTCTCTGTGTGCAGTTTACTGGGGAACAGCCTCTAGATCTACCAAGTGAAGGAAGTGAACTTGGCCTCAAGGAGATGAACTCTATGCTTGTGCCATATCTCTGCCAATCTCATGCCTTGTTTTAATTACCTTTCTCATTGCTGTGGCAGAATATCTGACAAAAATAAGGAACGAAAGATTTACTTTGGCTCACAGTTTAGGGGATACTCCATCATGCCGGAAGTCATGGGAGCAGGAGTGTGAGGCAGCTGGTCATATTGAATCCACACTCAGGAAGCAGAGATCAATGAATGCTGGTGTTCTTTGTTTTCTCTTTTTCCTTCAGTCCAGGATCCAAGCCCATGGGATCTGGTTTCCCATCTCAGTTAACCCACTCTAGAAACTTCCTCACAAGCGTGCAAAGATTTGTTTCCACGGTGATTCTAAATCCTTTCAAATGGACAATCAAGATTAGCCATCATACCATGAAGCTGAATGTTACAGTGGACCTTCTGTGTTGTCTCAAACTGGAACATGGAGTTGAGCTATTGTACCCCACATCAGTCACTCATGGAGTCTGCCTTGTGGGAACGGGTATAACTTGGAGTGCAGCACCTGCCTCCAGCCAAGAGCAGTGATCCAGGGAGGAACCCAGCCATGGGCATCAGCTCAGGGTTGACCTGTCCGCTGGCTGCAATTACTACTGGAATGAGAACAGTTGGAGCAATGAGATGTTTTTGGTCCTCTGGGAGCTCTGGGGAGGGTATGAGGACAACCAGGGCAGCCCCCACTTCCACACTTGTAGCAAAGAACAATTAGCTTCTTTTCCTGGGGCATGTGTGGAATCAACATCTGGATGCCTCAAGCGAGAGGCCCATTACAAGTAGCAAAAGAATTTGGACAGGATGCGTTTAATCTTGAGTTAATGGCACAATGCTCTGCCAAGATAAACTTCTCAGCCTCAACATATTTTATTTTGAAAAACTGTTATTGTCAGGTACAGGGGAAGTTGCTCCTCCTTGAGGCTGTTCTGCCAGATGACATAGTCACCAGAGGGGACCACTGGCCTGGTATATTATCCCCTTTCATCTGAGACGGTCTCTCCCCCACAGACTCATCTCCCCAAAAGCTGGCTGAGGTTCCTGTGTAATTCTAGCCTCTGACAGCTGCAGCAAAAGAAAGAAATGTGACTTGCAAACAGACGTTTTTGGATTCCGTGTTGCTAAACACCAGATATGCAGCCTTTTGCTGTGCCCCTCCCCCACGCTCCCCCTGCTGAGGTAGAATACAAATGGGGGACTTTGTGAGAGCACTTGGAGCCTGCTTTAGGATGCTTGTGTTCTTATCCAGCACCTACTCTGCAGCCAGCATGATGGTTGCTCAATAACCACGTTGCCAACTTAGAACTGTGCATGGTGGAGGGATGGCAAAAGTATGCCATTTTTCTAGAGCAGGAAATGGAGGTTCATCTTGATTAAGTAACCTGATTGAGTCAATGGGAGAACTGAGTTTAACTTCGAAGCATCAATCATGGAGTCTAGTGAGGCGAAGGAAGTCGGTAAGTGCATGTTCAAGGAATAAGGGAGCCATTTAGGGTAAACTGCCAGGGAAGCAGTGGAAGCAGGGGTGTTGCCAGCTGCCACAGAGCTACAGTCTGAGGGTGACCCCCCACATCTGCTTCTTAGAAAGGCCCTACAGTCTCCAGGAACCTACAGCCCAGAACTAGGCAGACTATCTCCAGGTGGGATGGGAAAGGGACTGCTCTCCGTCTTGGGATTTCTGATCTCTGTCCCATGTAGCAGTGGGTGTCTGGTGTGTTTGCCCTCCACACAGATGCAGGGGAGCTTGTCAGTCCCTTCTGCAAGGTCTTCCTTAGAGCCGGGACAGGATAGGATAGGAGACAGAGGGACCTACAGTCTACCTTCTACACAGAATCTCAAAGCACATAATGGGGACAGGGGATGTAGCTCAGTTGGTAGAGTGCTTGCCCAGCATGCACAGAGTCCTGGGTTCCATCCCAGCACCCCATGAAACCAGGCTGGAGGCATGTGGCTATAATCTCAGCACTTGGAAGGCAAAGGCAGGAGGATCAGAAGCTCAAGGTCTTCCTTGGTAATGTAAAGAGTTAAGATCACAATAGCAACAATCATATGATGAAATGTGAGTTTGGGCTGTCATTCTCTTTGTCTTGAGTATAACTCAATGTCAAGTTCAAAGCGAATAGTCTCTTAAGTCTACAAAACCTTTTCAGAGACATTTCCCCTCAGTCACTCATCCCACATCTGGCTACAGAAAATGAGATGTGGAAAAGCTCCCGACTCGCCCATAACTATCTCAAGCATCACACTCCAGGGCTCCTCTCCAATCCACTGCTCTTTCTGTCCTAGATCTCCTCATGCTGTCTGAGGCAGAAGTTTAGAAGAGGCATTACGTTGTGCAGCCATGTTGTGGGAAGAGCTATGTCTGAATCCTTGGTCTCTCATTGGGTAAGTTTGGCTTTGCTTTTTCCAAAACTTTGGTTTTCCCATCAGTAAAATGGGACTAATTATTATTGCCTCTGAAATTGTTCTAGGAATAAGGGATATCATGGTCATAAGGAAGCTGATTTTTTAATTTGAAATAAATCGTACACCTGTTTTTCTCTTTCAAAGACATGCAATCATTTCTAAATAGAACTTTTATTATTCCCAGACATTTCTTTTCACCTGACTAATTCTAAAGATAACTTGAGGCAGCTTACTGAATGACATCTCAAAGTAGAAAGGCATTTGTCCCTTTTTTTAAAAAAGATAATGTTATTTTCTGTGTATGTGTACATAAGTGTCTACATGTATATATGTGTACTATGTGCATGGCTGGTGCTTGTGGAGTCCAGAAGAGGGTACCAGATCCCCTGGAACTGGAGTTATAGATGACCGTGAGTTGCCAAATGGGTGCTGAGAATTGAACCCAGGTCCTCTGCAAGAGCAGTCAATGCTCTTAACCACTAAGTCATCTCTCTAGACCCCATTTTTCCCTTTTGATCCTTGTTCTCAAAGAGTTGGTGCAGGAAGTGTGTCACCAGCAAGATATGGGACGTGAAAGAAGGGTAGGCTGTCTTCTAAGCAGCTTTTGCACCAGACCTGGCAGAAACAGGACAGACAATTGCCTGGCCTCCTGGAGCTCCCAGTCAAAGATGACACCCAGCCTAGGGACTGGTCCTTGTGAGCTTTCAAGTCATCTAGCCTAGGCCATGTTGCCTATTCAGTCTTTCTGTGGTAGATCTACTTCTGTGCATCCACTTGGCCCCACGCCTAGCCTGAGCTCTGTTTGTTCTTATCCAGTTTCTGCACTAATCGCTTCTGAACAGTCACCTATTCACTCGTCCCCCTCTAACCCTTTCTCTGCACTGCTCTGTGGAACAATATCTGCAGAACACTCCACTCAGTTCCCTGCTTCAGTTTCCCACTGCCTTCCTGGGCATTGGAAATAGAGCTTGGCATGGCTCCATGAGACACCTTGCTTCCTTCTGTCCAGCTGCTTCTTCATTTTCTGTCTTTTCTTCCCCTCTCATGGAGGGTCTCTCTTGCCTTCTCCATCTTCTGCCTGAGAGTGACTGGCACATCATCCATCCATTCTTTCCTTTGTGCCATTGAGTTCTGATGGGAAGACAGCCAGAATGGACACCCATAGAAACACACACGTAGGATTTGTTACTGTGACAGTTCTGAGTCACAACAGGGCAGGCAAAGACCTGGAAAACTATAGGGCTCTGCTTTAATTCTGAAGGATAGAAGCATGTACCCTAGGAGCTGAGTCCACAAGGAAGGAAGGAACTGACTATGTCGAGGTAGATAGAGGTGACGAGCCCAGATGTTCAAGGGTGGGGAGAAACAGGTACAAAAACTCTGATGGACATAAAATTGTAGTAAGTGCAGGGAAAGGTAGAAATTTCAGAACGGCCAGGCTAAAGAGAGGGGACCAGACAGGAGATGATGCTGGGAAGAGGGCAGAAGCACTTAAGCAGGTTTGTCCTGACATCCTCTGCCTCCAGCTGTGACCTCCAAAGGCTCCAGATTTTTCTCTTGACTGGACAGTTCCAACCATTTTTGATTGTCTGTATCCATGTCCTCTACCACACCAAAAACTCCCTGTCTTGATAACAATTTAATTTCTCCAGGTTTTCAATAAATATTTATAAGGGAGTGAATGAGTCACAAGACAAGATCAACAGTGGGGTAGGGGACGACCATGTCATCAACCTCCATGCAAAGTGGCTCATGACAAGGAAGTCAATCGGGTTTTTCTTACTCTAGCAAATACTTGTGAGAAATGAGCTTGCAAAGGAGATGGTTATGCTGGCATGTAGTTTTGGAGGCTTGGATCTATTATTGGCTGGGCCTGCTGCGCTGGGTCACCCACAGTGGGAACATGTGGAAGAGTAAACTTGCTCTCTGGTAGCTGGCTGGGAGGGGAGACAGAGGACAGAGGGAGAGAGAGAGAGAGAGAGAGAGAGAGAGAGAATCCCACAATCCCCTCTGAAGTAGACCTCCAATAACCCAAGGATTTCCCACCTATTAAATGCATCCATAAACTCCAAGGTATCTTTGAGGGACATTTATCTGAGTCTTAGCAACAAACAGCAGGGGGTGTGGACAGTCTACATGGAGAGATCCAGGGGGAGAGATGACTCTGAATGCAGGGAAGCAGGATGATGGGGAGGGAGAATTCCTCCTGGCGGGGGAGCAGCTGGAGCAGCTGGAGGACATGGTGGGAAGCTGGGTGTTGGAGGGCTGAGAGGGGAAGTGACTGAGGAATTCCTATCACAGGGTATCCTCATGTGTGGGAGGATTATTTGGAAAACAGTGAGTGGACCCAGAGATATTCCTTGAAATGACACAAGAAGAAAGAGCAGAGAGCAGGCAGAGTCCCGGGACTCTGGGAATCTGGGGACTGTCTTTGTGAGCTTCTGCAAATGCTGACGTGCAAGGAAGTGAGGGCAGCTGAACAGAGGAGGTCGAGGGACAGTAGAGCTGAAAGGAGCCCTGTACTTGGTCTTTGGCTACAGACAACCTGTCAGAACCTGTGGGCATACAGTGGACCATGAGGGCGCATCAGGCATGTTTGTAGAGGCAGTCTGGCTCCAAGATGGAAGTGTAATAGGTCTAGTCTAGGAACCCCAGGGACCCTCCCACTCATCTTCCCACCAAGTCAGAATTCCTTCCGGATTAGTTTCTGAGGACTGGTGTAAACAACCACCACAAACTAGATGGCGCAAGCAACAACAATTTATTTTCGCAGGGTTCTGGAGGCCAGAAGTCAAATCAAGGTGTTGGCTCCTCTGAAACCCATGGCAGAATCTATCCTTGCCTTTTCCTATATCCTGGCAGGTTTCTGGTAATTGTTAGGATTCTTTGACTTGTAGCTACAAAGCACCAATCTCCTCTGCCTCTGCCTCTGCTTCTGCCTGACTCACGCGGCAGTGGCCCCATGCTCTGATGTCCTTGTGTCTCTGTCTTTGCATGGTGCTGTCCCCATGTCTCTCCTCACATGGCATTGTCCCCATGTCTCTCCTTACATGGCATTGTCCCCGTGTCTCTGTCTTCGTATCTTCTCATAAGGCTATCAGTCCTGTTGGATCGGGTTAGGAGCCCTCCTTACTCCTTTATGACCTTATGACTAATGGTTCTGTTTCTAAGCAGGCTCACATTCTGGGCTATTGAGGAAGAGGACTTCAACCTATCTTTTGTGTTGAAAGCACATTCAGCTCACGTACTTCCACACTGTCCTAACAAGGGGCCCCACAGCCTCTGAGGGCCCAAGTAGCCTCCAGCAAAGCTGCTCCAATATTGGATTTTTCTTTTTCTTTGGCTCTCTCTCCCTTCCTCTATTTCTCCCACAAATATTTATCAAGGGATTAATGTATTCCAGGAATACTGTATTCCAGGAACAATGCCAAGTCCTGGGTGCCCAACAGTAAACAGAACAGAGGAGGGAAAGGTTTTCATTACGTCATCCTCTCCCACTGGTCCTTTGAGGTCAACTGAGTACCCCAGTTTCATTCTGAACATCTGCCTTTTACACGCATGAGGACATGGCAGGTTCCCTATGGCCTCTGTGGGCCAGCACCTTTGATTTCATTACATAGTCTTCATATGTACAATCACCATGTACTTCACTGACCAAACCAAGACACTTTGCAGAGTGAAAATGTATACAATTAATAACAACACTGAGGCCCAGGCACAGAGTGTCCAGAGCCAGTGAAGCATTTGGTTCATTCATGGGGCATGGGTTCATGGCCTTCCCTACCCCTACCTGCTTTTTCTGGATGTTTAATAGTCTGTCTCCTTTCAGTCACCACTCCCAAAGCTAACTGCCATCTCCTCTGCTGAAGAGGAGCTCATACAAAAATGTTTCAATACAATGTGTTCATATCACAGTCGAGGGGGCAGAGAAGAAATGCTGAACTCTTCCTAAGAAGTTGAAGGTAGCATCCCAGAGGAATTGGAATATGGATATGACTTCCAACACAAGGGGTTTCCCCACACAGGACCACTGAGGGAGAGGCATTTCGTAGGGTTCCCTGTACACTGCTGCAACTTAGGCTCTCTTTCTGGAGGCTCAAGTGCTCTCATTGGATGCTAACCCCACTTTAAGAAAACTATAGAATGTTATTGGAAAGATTCACTCATCCTGGATGCTGTACTACTTTCCTTCATCTGATCTGGTTTGTTCTATGGAGGGACAGTCAAAGGCTTTAAGCAACATCACCAAGGACCCCCAGAGCACTCCAGACTCCAGAAAGAGTGAGTCAGTAATAAGCTTCTCTCACAACAGACTTCTGTGGGAAAGGAGGCTGTGCTATTTGTCCTTGGGGAAGCAAGTATCATACTCTTGTCCTATGTGAAGATCTGAGTTCAAGGCCAGCCTGGATTACATAGTGAGTTCGAGACCACAGTGAGCTACAGGAAACTAAAATAAAACAAAACAAAATACTGAAAGACCACTTGGTCACTGACCTCAAAGAGACTGGCCTACTGAGCAAAACATATCATGTATATGTAATTCAATTGAAATAATGACAAAATACTAAGAATTATCACATATGCTGTGATTTGAATGAGGCCACCAAAACTCAGGTTGAAATTTCATTGCCATGGTGAGGTATTGAGAGGATGGAGGACTGGCCTGATGGCCCAGTGGATAAAAGTCCTCGTCCAACCATGTTAGTTCAGTTCCTAGAAGCTACATGGTAAAAGAAGAGAACAACTCCTGTAAATTGACCTCTATAACCATGTTGTAGCATGCAAATACACATACAATGATTAATCAATTAATTAATAAGAAGAGATGGTGAAAATCTTTCTACCACTGTACTTGAAAGCAAGGCCTTAGGGAAATGATTGGGGTCAAGTGAGGTCATGAGGATGCAGCCTGAGTCCAGTGGGCTTGTGGCTTTCTAAGAAGAGATCAGAGGGAGAGATTTATGCTAGGATGGTCACTCAGCTCCTCTCACCACATGACAGACAGCCTGAACCATCTTGGTATGGCTGTAGATGACTGCTCCAGCAAGAAGGACCTCATCACACACTGACCTTGATCTTAAATTTCCTGGCCTTCAGAACTATAAACTGAATAAATCTTTCTTCCTCTTGTTAAAATAAGGTATTTTTATTAATTTGTTGAGAATTTCAATGAATAACTTGCATGCAATATATTTTGATCATATCCTCCCTAATATATTTTGGTCATATCCACCCTGACTCCTCCAGTAACCCTCCCAACAACTCCCTGAAACTTCATGTTCGTCTCATTTTTAAAAAAACTATCCAATTAGTGCTTCCCATATGTGCATGGGTGTGCAGCCATCCCCAGGAGCCTGGGCAACCTACCAGTGGCCATGTCCTTAAAGAAAAACGATTCTGTCTTTCTGTCAGCCATAAACTGCCAACAGCTCCCCCCATCCACACTGAAATTTTGACTGGCTTGATCTTGTGCAGATTTTGTGTGTAAACATAGTGGTGGCTGTGAGTTCATGAGTGCAATGACGTGCTCAGAAGACAGCACTTCTATTCTTTCTGCCCCTGCTTCTAAGATGCTCCCTTGGGGGCAGGGGGTTAATACAGATGTCTCATTTAGAGCTGGACACTCACTTATTCTCAGCACTTTCACCAGATGTGAGTCTCTGCATTCACTCACAGTCACTCAGCACTTTGAACCGTGAAAGGAGAAACTCAGAACTGTCCTCAGAACTCTATCAAACCTGCTGAGGATCTGCTGCCATGTGTGATTGAGAGGGACCCATTCTCTAGGCTTGGGGACTGTTGTTCAGAACATTTGCACAGTGCTGTAGTGGATCACTTTGGCATCTTCATCCATCCTGGTTTCCGCACCACTGGGTTTGCAGTGTGGTCTCCGTACATGCAGACCTTCGGAGCTGGCATGCAGTGCCGGGCTCAGAGAAGGAAAGTACAGGCGATTGAGGGGAAGAACTGACTGTGGAGTGCAAAATCCTGGGCCCCCAGTTGCTCTGACAGGCCCTTGGCACTTTTGCTCTTGGCGGGGGTCCCTCCTTAAAAACTTGGTGTGATAACATAAACCTGTAATCGTGATTAGCATGTGAGAGACTGAGGTAGGAAGATCAAGAGTTCAAGGCCAGCCTGAGATACATAGAGAGCTTGAGACCAACCTTGACTATACCGTGACTCCCTATTTTAAAAACTCAAGTACCGGGGCTATATTTCAGCAGTAGAGCATTTGCCTAGCATGAGCAATGCCCCATGTTCAATCTCTAGCACCACTAAACAAACAAACAAATAAAGCAATTCAGTGTCCTTTGTGATTGTCTATTCATTCTTATTAGATTTTATTTTTTCTCCTGATTTTATTATTTTTTATTTTATTTTATGCATATAAGTGTATTGTTTACATGTAAGTAAGTGCACTCAAGTCATGCAATGCCCGCAGACATCAGAAGAGGGCATCAGATCCCCTGGAACTGGAGTTATGGACAGTTATTAACCACCATGTGAGTACTGGGAATCAAACCCAGGTCCTCTGCAAGAGCAGTCAGTGCTCTTAACTGCTGAGCCATCTTTCCAGTCCCTCTTTTTCTCCTGATTTTAAAAGCTATTTTAAGTGATAGTTCCTGGGCACTGTGCTTGCTGCGCCTTACTGGAAGCTGCCTTCACCCTGAGTGTAATGGATAACTAATAAGGAAAGGCATTGTACAGGTCCCTCACCAAGCAAAACTGACCTGAGCATGTCCCCAGGGGATCCTGCTATGTTAAACATTGAGCCTTTAATGGCTCGATCTTGGGAAGGGTCAGAGGATGGGAGAATGGCTGGTGGTAGGGGACATAAGATATTTGGAACAATATCTCTTTATCAGCTTGTATAGAAGAATTTCCACATAAAATATCTCCAATTTATGGTTGGATTTGTGACTTTTTAACTCAAAGAACATGAAAATTACATGTATTCATTAGAACCTGTACTTTGAAGTTTGAATTTGGATATTTACCCAGGCTTTGATGCCTCATGTGTGAAATCCTGGGTAGAGGCAAGAAGCCCAGCCTGGTGGTGACAATGAGGAGCATCAATGCTCTGCAGTGTGCTAGATGTGTCAGATGCTTCATGTACGTTTCCTATGTAAGGTATTTTCAGTCTATGACAGGTGTATCGGAACCTAACTGCCTGGTAAACTCAGAGCATCTGTGTTTGAAAATAGCAGTGGACCTTCTGTTGCTGAGCTTGTATGGAAATAACAAAATATGGACACTGGTTGCAAAGACACAAGATGAAGGAAAGGGAGGTGATCTGAGTAACACTGAAAGACAAATCCCTGGAGGAGGGAGCCTGAGGGGAAAGATGAGAGTTTAACGTGGAAGCCTCTCTGATATTTCTGGGAAGCAACAGCTATGAGTGTTGATTAGAACACATACATTTTGGCAGAATAAGATGAGGGGGAAAATAAGACCTAGAAGGTATCCACAGGTAAACAGTAGGGCCTGGATAAGCCTGTCCTGATTCTGGGGTGTCCAATCCCTGGGCAGAATAAAAGACTCAATGCCTGAAAACTTCAGCCCTGAGCTTGGGAGATGCCTGGGCGGACCCCACGCAGACTGACTGTAAGGAAAAGCACAGAGCATCCTTTGTCTGATATGATCTACACAGACTACTGGAGGCATGTTTCAGCTCCAAGGGCCCAAGGTGTGTGGGGCCTGCCGGAAGTCAGCACAAGGGGCCAGCAACAGCTTGTCTTGTTCCTTGAAGATCTTGGGAGGTTAAAAACAGAAATTGCATTTTTCAAAGCCGGAAGCAAACATCTATTTCTCTAAGTGTATTAAAAAAGAAAAAAAAAAAAAAAAAAAAACGCTGTTGATAGATATTATATAATCAGATTGTTTAAATATTTGGGATGGCGATCACACCAGCATTCCATGTTAATTACGACTTCTGTGAACATGTCAGATGTTCTCAGGCAAAATTAATTAGGACCAAACAATTGATTGATAGTCTTTAAAATACAAACCTTCAGAAACTAACCAGTTTTAATCCAACTGCAAAGTGAATTTAGACAAAAGAATTTATCAGCTCAAGAATGAACTCCCCCAAGGCCACATGGTAATCTTGTCAATAATAAATAAAATGCAAACCAGTGGGAATCAATTCAAAGTAACTTAGTCTGACCTCCAGAGACAAAACTCCTTTCTGTAGAGGTCAGATGCTCTATCCATCCCTTCTTGGATCCTGTGGTTGACAGAGGTCTCCGTACCTGTGAAGGCAGGCCTGCCCATTGTTGATTTTGTTCTAATTATCAAATTCTGTCTTTGGTTGAATAGTTTCCTGTCCTTTCTTCCTGTCACTAGTAAATTTCTGAAGCAAATTTGTATTTCTGATCTGGAAATTCTTCTGAGAATTGAATCTTTGTGGTTCAGAAAATGAACACACTTACCAGAAAATTATATTATTCCTCAGTCAGTATATTAGGATGACTTTTAGGAGAGGTGTGGAGATCCAACTACTAATATCAATTTGATAGGATCCAGAATCACTTATGAGCCAAAATATTCTTTCCTTAAGTTGTTTTTGCCAGGCATTTTGTTATAACAACAAGGAAAATAGCATATACAACAGCCAACTTCGCATTGTGGTCTTTTGAGTCTACAGATATACAGAATCTTAAAAACCTTGATTCCAACAAGAATTCCAGTTGCTGTAGCCACATCAAGATGTCATTTGCATAAAACAAGGCACATAATAAGATATTTCGGCCTCCATTGTTTGGTGATGAACATCCCCCCAAACCACCAAGAGGATTAATATATAATATCAAACATCTCTTTAAAAATTAGATGGTGTGTGAGAGACTGAGGCAGGAAGGTTTTCTCTGTAACTTAGAAGCTAACGTGAACTATATAGTGAATTCCCGGCCGGTCGGGGTAGCAAAGGGAAAACTGTCTCAACTCAAAACAAAATCACATTGCATGTACAAATATATATTGATAAAGAAATAATTGTTAATTAAGTGCTTTTATAAACAAGTATGCACTTTGGAGTCAGATTATCCAGAGTTTGAATTCTACCTGTGTTGTTTACTAACTTTGTGATCTTAGGTTTCCTCAAATGGAAAATGAGCGTGAAAATAACTAACCCTGAATGTTCAGAGTGAAGACTAAATGAGAAACTGCACATATTTAGCCTGGGATGTGGTAGATGCCCCAGAAATGGAGTAATGAGGATGCAGATTTAATTTTAAACATGAGAGATGTTCAGTAAACTTATTTAGAAAGTTAAATATTAAAAAGCAGTCATAAACGGTGCTGGTGAGGTGGCTACGCCTGTGTAGACACTGGCTGCTCAGCCTGATGACCTGAGTCCCATCCCCAGGACCCACATGGTGGAAGAAACAACAGACTCCCCAAAGTTGTCTTTTGACCTCCACATGTGCTCCATTATGGCACTTGTACACATACACACACGCTCAAAATACATAAATGTAGTAAAAAAGTTTTTTAAACTAGGCATAAACAAATACAAACAAAATCAATTCCAAGGCCATATATTTTAAGTTTCTATTGATGTTTACAATTTGGGGGGACTGTGGGTGGGTGGTATAGTTGGTCTTCTTGAAACAGAGTCTCCTGGTAGCTCTAGCTGGCCTGGAACTTGCTGTGTAGATCAGGCTGGCCTCTATCTGACATAGATCTGATTGCCTCTGCTTCCCTAATGCTTAAATTAATTTTTTAATTAAAAATTAAATTAATTTTTGTTAATTTAAAAGCTAATTTTTTGTTGGGACAGTAGCTCAGTTGTAGAGTGGTTGTCTAACTTTACAAGGCCCTGAATTCCATCCCAAGCACTGAATAAAGTATGTGGTGATGCATGCCTATAATCCCAGATTTGAGAGATGGAGACAGGAGGATCAGAGGTTCAAGGCTATCCTTGGCTATCTAACAAATTTGAGGGTCAGCCTGGACTACATGAGAGTGTCTGAAAAGAAAATGAATAGATAATCAGTGCTAAAATTTATAATAGATTTTAAATAAATAGAAAAACAAATGGAGATTCCTTTACCATCCAATCTTCAGTCCTAGTCCTCAGCAATTCTACCCAACAGTCTGGTTTATCCCCCTCCAGGTGTGAATATACCAGCAGACGTTTTCCCTTAAAAATCGAGCTGAAGGAACTGGGAATGTAGCTCAGCGGACAGGTACTTGCCTACCCTGTGCAGGACTTGGGGTCTGATCTCCAGCATGGGGAAAGGGAGAGAACCAACAAGAAGAATCTCATGATGTGCATTACTCCTCCACCTCCCTTCCATAACACTGTGTGGTGAACGTCCTAGTCCTCCTCAGTCATGTATTGTCTGGACAAGCATTTAAACTTCTTTTCTTCCTTCCTTTTTTTTTCGGTATTTTTGAGACAGGGTCTCCCTGTAAACTCAGCTGGCTGGAACTTGCTATGTAGACCAGGCTGGCCTTTAACAAATAGGACACATAGGCCTCTGCCTCCTGAGTGCTAGGACTAAGGGTGAGCGCCACCATGCCCCTGTTCTTTCTTTTCTTTCTTTCTTTCTTTTTTTTTTTTAATGACAGAGTTTCAATATACAGACAATCCAACCTAGAACTTAAGAACCTCCTGTCAGATTCTCCCAAGAGCTGGAATTCTAAATCTTCACCACCGTGCCCATCTTTTTTTTAAAGTTTATTTTTATTATTTTTAATTGTGTGTCTGTATATGTGTGTGTATGTGCTTGCAAAGGTCAGAGGCATTGGAGTCCTTGGAGTTACAGGCAGTTGTGAGCCATCTGATGTGGGTGCTGGAAACTGAACTTGGGTCCTTTGGAAGAGCAATATCTGCTCTTAACGGCTTAAGCCATCTCTCTAGCCCTTAAATTTCTTTTTTATATTTACTTATTTATTTACTTGGGAGGCATATACGCAGCTCTGGGAATTGAACTCAGGCCCTCAGACTTAGTGGTAGGTGCCTTTATGCACTGAACTGTTGTCCTGGCCCTGTGGATAGGCTTTAAGAGGGGAGTGCTTATTTGCTTGATTTTTAGAAATAATTTCTTGCTATAACATCCAAACTCAGACATTCCTGCTGCAGCGCCATCATAACTGCCTTAAAGAGAGTTTTTAAAGAAGAAAAATCCATGAAATTTGATGTTTTCCTTTAGTTTACAACTTTAAGCATGAAAACTGGAAAATTCAGGCTAACGTCTGACTTTTTCCTCTCTAAAATATGACAGAGATCAGACAATAAGTGGGAAAATAATCCAGATAAAACAAGGGATCGGGAATGAGCAGGAGTGATTGTATGATTGGCAAACTACAGTTACATGTGGGATTTGTCATTCATCTCACAGTGGGCACTGACTACAATCTCCCATGCAGATGGACCCATTATCAGCATTTAAACAGAGAAAAGTGGGGTCAAAGAGCCTTATCTGCTCCTTTGATTCTGGGAGTGAGTGGAGGAGAGGCTGTAACTACAGGCTGGGGCTCAGTCTGTTTCCACAGACCAGTTGTCTTCAAGTCTTCCAGGGCAAGGGAGGAACATGTGGCAAAAAACAAATAGGACAAAACAACAACAACAAAAAAAAAACAGTTGCCTCATTGCCAACAAGTGAAAGAGGGAGCCAGAGGGGTCACGCCTCAACAGTTCCCTTCACAAGTATATATCCCAGAGGACCTAAGGATCTCCTGATGGGCTCCACCTCCTAAGGACTGCACCCTGCCCAAAAGAGTTACCATGGGAGACCATGCTTTTAATATGTTAGGAAACATTCACCATCCAAACTCTAGCCTTCTACCCCTGGCTCTACAGGTTCATGTCCAACTCAGAAAACATTTGATTCATCCTCAAAAGTCTCCAGACTCTAAACTGTTGCAACAGTTCAGATGTCCTAGTCCAAAGCCTTGAGACTCAAGGCAAACTCAGCTTCAAGGCTCTATAAAAAAAAAACTTTTAAAAAGAAACTTTCAAAAAGAAACTTTCAAAAAGAAACTTTCAAAAAGATACAATAGTAGGACAGGCATAAGTTAAACAAATCTATTTTTTTGTTGTTGTTGTTGTTTAATGTTTTATTTATTATTTTTATTTCCTGTGTATGAGTACATTGTCTGCATGTGTATAAGTGCACCCGTGTCAAGCACAGTCCGAGGAGGTCAGAAGAGGCATCAGATACCTTGGAACTGGAGTTACAGATGGCTGTTAGCTGCCATGTGGGTGCTGGGATTCGAACCCAGGTCCTCTGCAAGAGCAGCCAGTGCTCTTAACCCCTGAACCATCTCTCCAGCCCCAAACAAATCAATTCTAAAAAGAGAAAAAAGAAAATAGTTAGGAAGGATCAGCCCACAGCAAGACCAAAGTCGGCAGAACGAACAAATCCCGAATATCAATATCTTGCATCTTAACATACACTGGGATAAAAGAAATTTTCATGTTTCTGCCTCTGAGACTGTAGTGATATAGATTTGCTGATTTCTGAGATGCTCTCAAGCATTTTTCCTGTTACCCAGTGGAAGGCACATGACATTTTTTCTTCTTCAATACATATTTTAATTGAATTTTTATGCATTTCATACAATATATCTTAATCATATTTAGACCCCCCACACACACACATATAGCCCCTTAGAGTTTCCCACTGGATTTCACACATTCTGTCATATATGGTAAGGCCTACGGAGTCAAATTTGTGTCCTCAGATGTTCCTTGATGTGTTTATCTGGCCGTCTATCTAGTGTCATTTCTTTTAAAGAAGATCGACTCTTCCACCCGTCTCTCCACTTCTGTGCTGGGTTTTCGGCTGGTTTGAGTTTGCACGGATCATGTGCACGCTGTCACCACTGCTGAAGGTTCATATGAGCGAGTTCCCAGAAGCCTGGAAGACTGTTTCCTTGTAGTCTTCCACAACCCCTGACTCATAGTCTTTCTGCCCCTTCTTCCAGCATGGCCCCTGAGTCCTGAGTGGGTGAGGTTTAATATAGCCGTCCTACCCAGGGACATACACTCTACAGTCTCATTCTCCACATTTTGGTCAGTAGTTGCTTTCTGTATTGATCACTATCTATTGAATAAGGAAGCTTCACTGGTGAGAACTGAGAGCTGCATTAATATTCTCTATGTTCCATGAGTCTTAGCTATGGAGGCTCCATTGTAGATGTGTCACTTAGGGCTGGGCATCTCACAGACATTTATCCTCTGTGTATGACAGCTTGTGGAACTCTACAAGTCTTCATCTGCTGCAATAAGAAGTTTCATTGCTGAGCGGTGTAAGAGGTATATTGTCTGTAAATATAAGGACACAAATTTAACATACAGTAAGAAATTACATTTGTCTAGGGATGTAACAGACACAGATAGAGACTTTTCTCTGGACTTATGACGTCTCCAGCCACATGGCTTTTTTTTTTTTAACATCACTAGCAACTGTCCTACATGATTGCACTTTGTCTGATCAAGCTGGAAATTTCTCAATGGATGGCTTGGATCTATTTCTCTATTTCTGATTTGGTGCTCTTTGGTCCTGGCTAAAGTAATGACTAAAGCTATGAAGCCTCAATGTTTTGTTGCCTTGAAAGTTAGTCTGTCTGAAAACTAACTGATCAATTACAAATATAGGTCCACAAAGTCTCAGGGCATAGATAAAATGCATTCATAGTTTTTGCCACCTTGTAACAAGGATGGACTCCAGCCCAGTTCCTGGTAGAGTGTCTGTTATTCCCTCTGAAACTTCAACAGCACAACCTTTTCTGTCCCTATTCCTAGGAGTCCCAGGTGAAGTCACCTGTTGAACTCACTTACCTGCCCTATTCTAGATTTCCTCTAGTTGGGTCTTCCAACATTTGCAAACTCTTAACCATAAACCAGTTCTTCATCCCATCAAATATCGCTATTATTAACAGTCTTACTTCTCAGCATCAATTTCATATGTTAGATTTCTGTCACATAAGAAAATGCCCAAGATAATCAACTTTATATAAAGAGAGAGATTTATTTTGACTCATGATGTGAGAGGCTCCAGGGGTGATCCCATGAACTCTGGTTTTAGGTCTGTGGTGGGAGTACCAGGTGACCATGGCAGGGAATATGTCTCACCCCATGGTCAGAGAGCAAAAGAGGAAAAGGAACTATTCAGGGGAAGGTGATCAATCACCTTTAAGGTGACTGAAGGACCTCCTGAGAGACCTCGTATCCTAAAGTTTTCGGTGCATACGTGTAGGCAAAACACTTATACACATAAAGACTAAAAATAAATAATTTTTTTAAAAAATTAAAGAAGTGAAAACAGATGGAATTACTTTTTAGATTTATTTTTATTTTTATTTATGTGTACGTGTATATGTGTGTGTGTGTGTGTATGTCACATAAATATGGGTACTCCCGGGGGCTAGAGTTGCAGGTGGTTGTGAGTCAGGTGCTGGGAACCAAACTCGTATCCTCTCCAAAAGCAGTAAGAATTTTTAATCACTGAATCATCTCTCCAGTCACTAAATGGGATCTTTAACAGGGTGTTAGGGCTCTGGTTTGTGAGTGGATTGATCCTCTCATGAAGTTGATGGATTAATGGATTAGTGGATTAGTACATTTTCTCAAGAGAAGGTCTGTTGTAGAAATCAGCTTCACTAGATTTCTTGGCCACTTCTTACCTCTTATCCCATGATGCCTTTCATTTCCTCAGGACTTTTCCAACAAGAAGTCATCAATAGTCTGAAGCACCTCAATCTTGGGAAAGAGTGAAAATAAGTTCTTTACTATGGAAAGTACTTAGTTTCAGGTATTTTGTTATAGAAACCCAAAGTGGACAAGTACCTTCTTCATCTTATGAGATTGTTTGATACAGTTATACAATTAGTCTTTTCACTAAACTTTGTTGGTCCGACCAGTTGCCATTATAACTGGAAGTTTTTAAGTAGCTATTTGCTGAATTCTTGATTTTATTCTTATTTTCTTGTTATTTTCACTCTATTCCACTAATAAAAAGGCTATAATTCCCAAAAAGAAAAAAAATTAAGGTTTTGTTGCATTAAGCCACTGAATTTTTTTAGAGGGTTGTTTGTTACTGCAGCATAAACTCAACAATACTGACTAGTACAATACTACCCACTCTTAACCTAGGCAAACTCCTGCTTTGCATCTCAAGACTCCAAAGCATCCCAGTACATGAAACCATGTTGTGCTCTCCAAGGGAAGGTAGAGTGTGTGTTTTCTGTGGAATCTTCAATTATAGTATTCATGTCATTGAATTTTTCAGTGTGATTTGTAAGTGCTTTGAGAACAGCAGTTTTACTTACATATAGTCATATACAAGTGTTTGCTGATGGACTGAATGAATGTAAGTATGACATTTAGAAACTGCTTCCAAAAGAACATTGCATAGTGTTCAATCATCTGCAAAGAAACAGTCTGTCACTATCTAAGTGACATTATGCACCATCAGCATCTGCCCAACTTGAGTTAGACACAAAAGACTGAAGAGTTAGACACAAGAGAGGGGCTGTGGTTTCTTCTGATTCTAAGAATCAGTGTATGTGAGCACTGCTGATTAGAAAGGAGACTTCTTCTTGAGCAAGAGTCTGGAAAATTACATAATCCTGTGCACTAAAACAATGTGTTAGCATTCACAAGTTCTTGTTTTCTTTATTTTAACCTCTAATTGGTTTCTTCTTTCTGTGTTAAGAAGGCCATCTGTTTCTTTGGCAAGTTTTTAGATTGGATGAGACTCACCAGGACTCATGACCATTATAATTCATATAAGATAATTTTGGAAATGTCCGTCGGAAATGGCACAGTTTTAGTAACACTGTTCATAGGCAAAGGATTTACTGCTTTTCTTATTTTTTTTTTTATTGAATGTGTCTGTACATGGATGCCACCAACACATGTATAGAGATGAGTTGGTTCTCTCCTTCCATCATGAAGGTCCCGGGATCAAACTCAGATTGCTTGGGTAGCAAGTACCCTCACCTGCTGAGCCATCTCATCAGTCCAAGGATTTACCATTTTTTGAGACCTTGTTGCAGAGTAAAATCCTTCACCTCCACAGTTTCTTAGAGCTTGCAGTACAGTGCAAGTTCACAGGCATGGCTTCATTTTGACTCCTAATTCCCTACCCTGCAGAAAGTTGCAACAAACAGGTGTTATTATCACTGTTTGTAGATGAAGAAACCAGTGGAAGCTAATGGACTTGGACTTGCATGAGATCATCAGAAGTGACAGTGCCCAGCACATTGTATTTCTGAAAAAAACCCACTGCTCCACAGATGACATCTCTGTGGAATGAAAGCAGGAAGGAGATTCATGTTTCCCACTCCTAAACCAGGAAGCCAAGGCCAAGAGACATCAAATAACCAGTCAAAGACGCTTCAACAAACAAAGATCTTCGGCCCAGTCCCCTGTGGTCTCATGCTTTATGGTTACTGTCTTGACATGTTTTTGTTGTTTTGAGACAAGGTCTCACTATGTAGGAGTGGCTGGCCTTGAACTCACAGAGATTTGTCTACCTTTGCCTCTTGAGTATTGTGATGACAGGCATGTGCCACCGTGCCTGGCCCTGTCTTATACTTTCTTTTCTTTCTTCCAAGTCTAAAGTTACTTAGGTTTGTGTACAAGCTAAGAACTGAGGATGCAGTCCAGAGGTTCTGGTTGGAGAAAGGAGTATTAACCAGTCTCTTTAAAATTGAACCATTGGAGTCTACAGTGGTGGTGCATGCTTTTAATTCCAGCACTCAGGGGGCAGAATGCATATCTCTGTGAGATCGAGTCAAACCTGGTCTACATAGCAAATTCCAGGCCATCTGGGGTTACAAGGAGACCCTGTCTTAAAAAGACAAAAATAAGTAGAAAGAAAAAGAGAGAGTATGAGAGAAGGAAGGAATGAAGGAAGGAAGGAAAGAAGGAAGGAAGGAGGGAGGGAGGGAAAGAAGGAAAATAGGTCATTGCAGAATGTTCAGCCTGGAGTCCAGAGCCGAGGTCTGCTGGTGTGGGATTCTCTGAGACCCCGAGGGAGGGGACTGGGCCTTCAAGGGAGAAGGAGACAACCAACCCTTGCTGTCTTTAGTACAGGCAAATCAGGGGCTTTTCAGATACTAACTTAAAGATGAAGAATTGAGGACTGAGGGCATGGCTCAGTGGTAGAAGGCTTGCCTAGCAGGTGCCAGGCCATAGGCTTCATTACTAGTGTTGAAAACAGATGAACAAATAAATAACATGAAAGTTCCCAGTGGCTCTCTAGATGATTTGAGATCTCAGAGAAGACACAAAGGCAGGAGGCAGAGGACTCCAGCGCTCAGAACTGCTGGTCTTGATAGGAGACGTACATGCTCCCCAAAACACAAGCCACAGAGGATTAAGATTTGGGAGCATAGACAGCAAGGTTGGGGGAAGGGAGATTGGGCTACTTCTAGAAGAACCTCTAGCTGAGCCTTGAGGAAAGAATTTGAATAGGCAGAGAAGAAAGATGTACCAAGATGTACCGGGTCATAAGCAGCAGTTTCTGGAAGTGAACTGATTGAATCACTGATATTTATCAAAGATCATAATCTAAACACCAGGAAACTGAAAAGGCCTGAGGCAGATTCTAACCATTCCACTCAGTTATCTGCCTGGGTCAGGGTCGTTCCTGGAGTTAAGGGGGCCTATCTCTAGCCGAGCGAAGAGAAATTAGCAGAAAGCCAAGAATAGGATCAAGCATCTAACATGTTGATCATCTGAAGAGGGGCTTGGAAAATGGTAGCACAGAGAGATGACAGGCCAAGGTCCTGTTAAAGCACCTGAGAAGCAACCCCAGAAGAAGCAGGGTTGGAGACACTCAGCTCTTCCTAGGGGACTGTGCAGAAGGGATTGACAGGCCAGATCTTGAGTCTGAATTTCTTTGTGCTTTGTTAGATCTTCTGCTGAGACTAGTTCCCAGAATGCAAACCATTTGGCACTATAGCAAAAGGAAGCCAAGGCTCCCTGCCTTCCCCCACCCTCCCCGCCCCACACTCACACAGAACCTCTTCCCTGCCCTGATCCCCTAGCAGCTGCCTGTTGCTGGGGACATTTTTACTATCTGGCTTTAGCTTCAGGAGAATGAGGAACAGGTGAATTCCAGCTGTATAGTAACCAGATTGCCATATACATAGCTCTTCAGAGTGTACAACAGTTTCTCCCCCTATCTCAGTATCTCCTCCTCTTCCCAAGTATCTGGAAGGTTCTGAGCTTGAGAGAAGGTTTCACAGTGGGACATCTCCTGGAGCTGCCTCCAGAAAACTCTTCCCATTTTTTAAATCAGTGAACTAGCAGGTTAAGTTGGGGTTTTTTGGTGGTGGTGTTTTGTTCTTCATTATAATGTAGTTCCCTTCATTCTCTGAAGGTTGGATGAAAATGGGTCTATGAGATAAACTGATACAAGTTCAAGTCAAACAATTAAAAAGGTCAAGGAGAGAAGAGATTTGCAATTTATTATGTGCTTGGGGAATCAGGAGAAAGAAAAATGAATATCAAACAACCTAATGATGTTCTGAAGCTTACAGATGCTCTTCCTGGGGGAGGAAGGAAGCAATCAACTCAGTGGAGGGTAAAGACGGCAGAGGATGGGGTGAAGAACAGGCCTGATGAACAGGTGGGAGCCTGTGACCACACTGGTATGGATATGATGATCATCTTCCTATGACATGAACCAATCTTCTTCATCATAAGATTTCTGGGGTGGAATCCAGGACAGCTTAATTATTCTGGAAGGATCCTGTGTAAGACAAGTAAAGGGGATCCAGAAAAAGCCCCTTCATGTTGTGGGGGATAAGAGACTGGAAGGCAGAAGAAAATCACAAAGACCTTGGTTCTTAGTGCCAAGCACTCAGCAGGCCTAATGCCACACACTAGGGTATGATTTCCTGAACCCAATATAGCCATCCTCACAGGAAGGAAGATGTTCTAAAGAGGCACTTGTCCCCTTACCTCCCAGTTTGGCTATCAGACTATGTAAACAATGGACCCCTAGAAATAAGAATTTCCTCTAGAATCTCATGCTCGGGGAAGGGAAAAGCTGAAGCCTGGTGCAGTCAGAAGGGGAGCTTCTCTTCCAGGAAGAGATTTCACACAGTTTCTCTAACTTGTTAGACCTTGCAGGCAAGACTGGAGTTGAGACCGTGATGGGTCAGGGATGGGTGGGAATACACCTGGGCCAGGACTGCTCATTAGGAAAGCCTTTCCCTCTATCTCAACCTAAACTTCATGTCTGGACTCCTCAATGAATTTGCAGAGTGGGGCACTCACTGGACCTCTTTATCTATTCCTCTTCCCAGTGTGAGCACACTGAGTAAACATTCTTTTTCTGCTTCTTAATGTTACCTGTCTGTTTAGTTGGAGTACTGAGAACTGGTGGGCAAGTCCAGCTTGTTAGAACTGCTTGACAACTCAATTAACACCAACTTTAAGGATGTCATTACCAGTAAAACCCCCCATCTCCCAAACTCTCTCAGTACTAGCTCTGAAATTTTCTTCTAGTCTTTAATGGCAACAGCAACAAGAAAAGTACTTTGCTTTTGAGTACATCTAACATTATATTATATACTTGACTTGCCTTGGTCAGCTTGTGATCTTAATTCAACCAGAGTCCAATTTGCCTCTTGACCTCTTTGAATGTTCTCAACACTCAGTTCAGTTCCAGATGGTCTGAAAACAATGATAAAAAAAATTGGGGAGAGAAAAGATAAATTTAGGGGTGAATTCAAGCTTTACAAAGAGGTTCTTTTCTTACCACAAGTGATGAACATTATGTGAATAAATTTTTTTTAATAATTACATTTACTGGTAATCCCATCCTTCTAAAAAGGTAATATCAAGAGTAAATTGATATTTACTCCCCCCACAAAAATCTGATTCTATTTATCAAGTAAACGCTTGGTAGTGACTTGTTTCACATTCTTCCCAATTTATTGCTGGGTTTACATACTGTCCTAGTTTCATTTCTGCTGCTGTGATGAAATATTTTGACAAGAAACAATATAAGGTTCATGAGTCCCAGCCACTCACTGAGGAACTATTGACAACTGATAGCTTCTTGCAGAGGGAGAGGCAGATTCCTGTAAGGGTGTGTCGCTTGGTAGGTGTACAGTACTCGTGAGGATGACCACACATTCATTAGTATATGGGAAGCACAGGTTGGACTCAGTCATTAAAAAATAAGTAAGTTCTCAAACAGAAGACACCAAATTGGAAGGGGAGGATTAGGGGTGAATAGGATCAAGATACATTGTGTGCATGTATGAAATACCAAAAAAAGGAATAAAAATATTTTAAAGCAATTTAGTGGAGTTTATTTTAGCTCACAATTTCAGTTTCCAGTCGGTCACAGCAGGGAAATCAAGGCAAAAGGAGCTTGTGATAGCTGGTCACATCACATCCACAGTCAAGAACAGAGAGAGGATGCATACATGGGTGCTTTACCCAACTCATCTTTTCCACTCTTACATGACTCAGGACTAAACCCAGGGAATGTGCCACCCCAGTGGGCTAGGTCCTCCTACATCTAGAACCGTATTCAAGGCGATCATTCACAGACACGCCCAAGGTCAATTTGATCTAGACAGTGCATCATTGACTCTCTTTCAACATGATTCTAGGTTGTCAAGATGACAATTAAAGTAACCATTATAGAGGCTAGGAGATGACTCAGCAGTTAAGAGCACTAGCTGTTCTTACAGAAGACCTGGGTTCTGGTGCCAGGACTCACATGGTGGCTAACAACCATGTGTAATTTCAGTTCGAGAGGATCTAACACCCTCTTCTGGATTCTGCAGGCACTGCACAGACATGATACACTTATATACATACAGGCAAAACACTCATATACGTAAAATAAGAGTAAATAAAATATTTTTTAAAAAAGCAAAAAGGAGCTAGGGAGATGACTCAGTGGTTAAGAGCACTGACTGCTCTTACAGAGGACCTGGGTTTGATTTAGCTCCCATATGGCAGCTAACAACTGAATGTAACTCCCGTTGCAGGGACTCCAGTGCCCTCTTCTGGCCCCTGGGGCATTGCACTCACATGGTGCACCTACATACATGCAGGCAATACACTCATAAAATTTTTTAAAGGCCAGCCTTTATAAGTATTGTAGATAGCTCTAAATACATATATGACCAAAAATGCCAGGCACATCTGATTATACTTTACCTCTTTTCTGTAAAAAAAAAAAAATTTTTTTTTTAAATTAACCAGGTATACCTTTAGTCCCAGCACTTGAGAGGTAAAGACAGGAGGATCTCTATGAGATCAAGACCAGCCTGGTCTACACAGTGAGATCCAGGCCAGTTGGAGTTAGAGATCCTATCTCAAAAAAAGTTTTTAAAATTACGTTTATTTATGTGAGGGGGGCACAGTTTGCATATGCTATGTGCATATCGGAGATCAGAGGACAGCTTGCAGGAGCTGGTTCTCTCCTTCCATCCTGTGGATCCCAGGATCCAGCTCAGGTCATCAGGCTTGGCAGCAAGAGCCTTTACCCTTGTCTTCCTTATTTTCCTCTCTAATCATAAACAGTTTCAAGTCAGTACCTACATATGTAACATACTCGTTTTTAGTCACTACACATTATTGAACTGCTTGGCTATATTACACACACTCCTTTGACTGGAAGGTGTGTATCCCAGCAAACCCATAGCTATGGAGATAAGATCTGCCTCGTATTTGCAGATAACCTTCTACTTCTGCATGTGCTGAGATTAGAGGTATGTTGTACTGTACGCAGATTTGTTTTATTATCTATTTTAAGCTATTTTTACCTCACCATAATTTATTGTGTGTATGAGGGGTGGTAGTGAGCCTGCCACAGCATACATGTGGAGATCAGAGGACAATTTTCAGGAGCTGGTTTTCTCTTTCCACCCAGGGGGACTTGGTGATGAAACTCAGGCATCAGGTGTGGCTTTCACCTGATGAGTCATCTCCAGTCCTAGTTTTATTATCTCTTTTAAAAAATATTTTACTTATTATTTTTATTTTATGTATATAGGTATATTGTCCACATATATATAAGTACACCTCTGTCATGCTATGCCTGAGGAGGTCAGAAGAAGAGTTTGGATTCCCCAGGAACTGGAGTTAATGAATGGTTATTAACTGCCATGTGGGTGCTGGAAATTGAACTCAGGTCCTCTGTAAGAGCAGCCAGTGATCTTATCCACTGAGTCATCTCTCCAGTCCCATATTATCTCTTATTAGATGGATTCTAGAGGGGATTTGCTTCTGCTGTTGGGGCTGAAGAATCAACAGTATTCGAGAAATTGTTCATCTTGAGATTTAATTTGCATTGCCCTGACTACTGGTGAAGCTGAGCATCTTTTCATATTTGTGCACAATTTGCATTTTTTATTTGGCAAATTATCTGTTCATATTCGGGAACCAGATTTCTTTCTGTTTCTTCCCCCTATTCAAATTTTATAGGAGCCCTACATATACATGGAACATAATCCTTGCCTCTGAGGGAACTCAGGAAATGCCACCCCAAATACAACACTTTTGTGTGCTAATAACTTCAAAGGCAATTGGGCAATAAATTGCAAGTGCAGGCAGAGTTTGCTCTGAGTACCGCTTATCTACCCATCCTAAAAGGGACTCAGTTGTTCAGAAACCACCCTCCCCATGCATCTTTCCACCCCTTCAAGATTAACTTTGTGCACCCTGCCCCGGCAGACTCTCACCTAGTCTGTGGGCTGCTTCCAGACACCATTTATTACCTGGGAGACTTTATCTGCCTAAGAAGACAAATTTTACCTGCCATGTCTCCTCTTCTCACCCTAGAGCTCCCCAGAACCCTAGGCTTTCCAGTAGCTCAGGATGTTATATGAGCTTCATTCTTGAGACTCCCATGCACTGATATGTAATTTTTTTTCTCCTGTTCTTTGATAGTTTTACTTTTTCCAATTAAATCTTAAACCTGGCCTATTTTTGTTTACATTTTTTTTTTTGCATTTGAGTAATGCAGAAAGCCAGTTTTCTTCTTTCTTTCTTTCCTTTGTTCCTCCCATCCATCCTTCCTTTTCTTTCTTCTCCTCCTTTTCCTCATCTTCTACCCCTCTTTTTCTTCTTCTTTTGAAATGAGTCCATTAATCCTAGGGATTTTGTGTGTGTGCACAAATGCCATGGTGTGCATGTAGAAGTCAGAGAATAACTTGCAGGAATGAGTTCTCTCCTTTCACCATGTGAGGCCTGTGGGACTGAACTCAGATTACCTGACTTAGGGGCAAGTACCTTCATTCCACAAGCCATTTTGTAGGCCTAATCCTAGGGATTCAAAAAATATTTAATAAGCAAAATGTACAGGGTTTTTGTGGTTGTTTTTTAAATTAAAAAAAAAAAAATTGAGAGAGGATCTCCCTGTAGCCCCAGTTGGCCTGGAACTTGCTATATAGACCAGGCTAGCCTAGATCTTACAGAGATCCCGCCTGCCCCCTACTGGGATTTAAGGCATGGACTACCACATCTGACTGAGGGTTTTTTTTGTTTCTTTCTTTCTTTCTTGAAACAAGGTCTTGCTTTGTAGTCCAGGCAGGCTTTGAACTCACAGTCTTCCTGCTCTGCCTTAGAAATGCTGGGATGATAGGCGCACATCACCATACAAGACTATACCTTTATTTGGACAGGGGCAGTAAGAATCTAGTATGGATTTCCCAGGAGAAACTGTGGACCCTGAGACTGGATGAAATTGGTGATTTCCTAGCTAGTCATAGGTTAGGTCCTTCTGTATTTGACTGCTGCTATTTTCATTTGTTTTGTTTAGGAAAAAAGTATAGACTAATACTGTCTCACATTACCCCCGCCCCACGCACACACATACACTTATCTATAAACCAGATCCTGTCTCTAACTGTACATCAGTTGGTCATTAAAACAAGGCATCCCTCTTAGGTATGTGCCTCCCTCCCTGGTATAGGTCTCTACAAAGCTGCCATCCTGATCCATGTTGGGTCTCAAGATGTGAACAAAGTCTTGGTTTTGACGATCTGTGTGTCCCATGGAGTCTGAGAGCACTTCACCATTCAAATGTACAAGGAATCATTGGACTTCTTTTCAAGTCCACCAAGAATGAACAGTAAATGATGTTTTTTTCTAAGTACAGTCTTTTACCTTTCTACTTACAATGAAGGTACCAATAAATATTTGCTGACTTTTATCATTCTACTAACCTTCAGATTCAGACTTGTCTGTAATTTCAGTAATTGCTGGTTTGCATTAAACACAGGAGATCAGAGATTGAGGTCCAGGAAAGATAAATTATTTGCTCAGAGGCATGTAGAGCAACCAGGTCACCTGTCTTCTTGTCCCCTTTCTGCTATGTCTTATCTTTCAACAAAGACTGAAGGAGCAGGTGTGGTAAGAAGGACTTTTTTCCACACCAACTGGTGCATCTTGGCCTATTTCCATAGTCCTTCTGTTGTGGGAGGAAGATGTTGCAGGCAGGTCTGAGTGCCCTTTCTATGGCTACGGCTGATATGCTGAAGATTCTGGAAGCTTGTATGGTGACACATACCTTGTAGTCCCAGCACTTGGGTGGTGGTGGCAAGAGGATCAGTTCAAGTCATCCTCTGCCATATACTGATTTCAAGGCCAGCCTGGGACATATGAGACCCTGTCTCAAAAAACCAAAAAAACTATTAACAAAAAAGGAAGATTGGGAGTCACTCCTATCATCTTTCTCTGGCAGATGTGGCTGCATTAAAAGGTCTCTTTCAGTGACATCCCCTTTGGACAGCATCATGCAGCCTTTACCATAGCTATTCCCTGCTGTGCGTGTATACTTACAAATAAAGGCAACGGTTTTCGGAAAACGCGGGTTGGGAGAGAATGCGGTGGGGTGGGTGGGGAGGCTTGGTTTAGAAGGTCAGGCTAGGCAGAGTGGAAATGAGGGTGTTAAAAGCTTTTTCAAAGGTAGTAGGTTTTACATATGTGAGGGAAATAATAAGAAAGGATCCGGGAAGGGCAGCTCACCCTTATTCATGGGTTACTTCCTAGAACCCTAGGAATCTGCCTAGGTCTCCAGAATTATGTAGGCATCCAGGGCCAGAAGGAAGAGCCTTCACAAATGCTAATACAGCGCATTTATGGGTCCGCCTTGACTTCCTAAGCAGAGGTGAGCTATTTTTTGAGGGTAGATTTCAATTTACTATGTTTGTGGTGGTGAAAGTGCCTTTTCAGGAGATCAGGGTCATTCCTAGAAAGTTTTGAGGGCAGGAGCAATCATTTTTAACCTTAGCACTTCACAAACAAGCAAGCCAAGAACACGTCCCTAGAAATAAGCGAGGATTTGTTGATGGTGGGGGAGAGAGGGAAGCAGCTCCATGATTTGTGTAAAGAAATTATATTTATCCTGCTCTGGTGATAATAAAGGACATGATCTTCTATTAGTACCATCCCGTAAGTGACAGCGCTGGGACACAAAGAGGCTAAGCAGATTCTTGGTGTCCCCATCAATTTAGACGCACGGATTTTGAGCCACGGATTGGGCGACGTGGACTGCAGATCCTTCTTTTCGAACCGGTCCACCTGTCATCAATTTCGACCAATCCTGGCTTTGGAAAGACCGCCTGGGAGCGATGGGGACAGTTTCAGGGGATGCGCGACCAAGCGTTTCGGAATCCGTAGGATGGTAGGAAGCAGTCCCGCGGGGTGGCGGGAGTCGCCGGTGGCCCCACTCGGGCTCCGAGTCTCGGCGCTGCGGCTCCGCTTTCTGCTCGGTCTCCGCAAGGTGTCGCCTTCGGCCGGAGGAACCACCGCGGCGCCACCCTCGTAGCCCGCACTTATTTATTTTCAAACAAGGGGGG
The DNA here is from genome assembly GCA_035773235.1 of Eospalax fontanierii. Classification (NCBI taxonomy): domain Eukaryota; kingdom Metazoa; phylum Chordata; class Mammalia; order Rodentia; family Spalacidae; genus Eospalax; species Eospalax fontanierii. The sequence continues at coordinate 46,482,940 of CM069529.1, read as the reverse complement.
CGCCCCTTTCCTTTCAATTTGAAACTGGAAACCTCCTGCGGTCTCGTTCTTACATGGGCGCGTCCTCGGCCTCCCATTTTGCACTCTGGTCGCCTGCCTTCGAGATCACCCACGAACAAGCCCTCCGCAAGGCCTTGCTCTGCTTTGGCCAATGAGCTCAGCTTGCACACTCACACCTCTCTCTCCCTCACACACACACACAAAATGCAGTCGGGCGGGGGCTGGGATTGAAACCTGTTCCCCCTCCCAACGCAGGCCCAGGAGCCCTGGGGGGACGGGGGTGGGGATACCAAGCACTGGTCAACCTCTGGGCGCGCAGCTGGTTCACAAGAGTGCACTGGGTGCAAGCCCCCGGGTCCGAAAGGGCGGGAGGAGCACACCACGGGTTCCCCAGCTTTGCAGCCTGCAGTCCGCAGAAAAGAAAAGCAAATGGCTTTTGGCGCGAAAGCCTTGGCGCCTCCCCTGATTTTTATGGAAATCAAGAGGGCGGGGTAAAGGCGCTTGCCTCTGCCTTTCTCCCTCCCCCTCGTCTGCGCCACAGCCCCCTTCTCTCCCCGCCCCCCGGGTGTGTCAGATTTTTTCAGTTAATAATATCCCCCGAGCTTCAAAGCTCAGCCAGTGACAGTCATCTGTCTGGACGCGCTGGGTGGATGCGGGGGGCTCCTGGGAACTGGGTTGGAGCCGAGCGAGCGCTAGCTAGGCGTAGGCGCGCACATACTGCAGCCGCCCGAGGACCCCTCCCAGCCGGCCCCACAGCCCACCCGGAGACCCCAGCGCCCAGTGGCCTCCGGATCCCCTGCAGTCCGCGGGAGGTAAGAAGCGGGACTTGCAAAGCGCCAGGGGAGCTGCGGACCGAGCTCCGCGGCAGGGCAAGCCCCTCGACCGATCGCGGCTAGCGCACCCGGCGCCCGAGTATGCCGAGGGGACCGTGCCTGTTTCCGAAACAAAACCATCTGGGGGTTTTCCCTGAAAAGCCAGTTCAGCCCCAAGGCATCCCAGCTGGAAGAGACCCGCCCTAATCCTTTTTGCAGCCCTTGCCGGGGGAGAGAAATGGCTTAAGCGGAAAGAAATTGGCCCTGCTGTACAGGATTTGTCTGTGTGTGAGCTGACGGGGAACCGGTGCGTCCCCACCCCAAGCTGGGGCTCTTCTCCAAAGGGTGTCCGGAAAGGAAGGAAAGCGGGCTAGGCGGGGCTGGGTGGCAATCTAGGTCGCGGCTGCTCCAGTTTAGGGGACGCGATTCTCCTGAGACCCTCGTTGCGCCGGCTCCCCGACTGCATTCCCAGGAATGGGGCTCAGCTTCTCATTGGAAGAGGTTTGGGGTTCGAAGAGAATCAAAATAAGCTATTGACAGACGCTGAGTGTTGAAGGGCATCTACTGAAACTGGGGCGCCGGGCGGGGGTTGTTGATAGGTGGCCTGTCCAGAGAAAGGTTCTTAATATTTATAAAGTTTCCTTAAACCCGGTTACGGTTTGCGCTTCCGAGGTCGTATCCTTGCAAAGGGAGAAGGGAAGACTCCAATCTCATACCGGGTACATGGATTGAAGAGCAGAGACCTCCTTTGAGCAGCTGGCCCTACACTGGTGTTCGGGGGGCTGCCGTGTTAGTAAGGGCTAGGATTCTGCAGTCTGAACAGCCCCCTCCCCCAGGCTGTGCCTTGTGTGAATGAAATGGCAGTTTCCAAAGTTGCAGAGCCACACCACCCCCAGCATCTGCATGCCCCCTCCCACTCCCTGCCGTAGACAGATTGTACACAAAAGGAGGGAGGGAGAGTACCGGAGACTGAACTTCCTCCACCTTCGAGTGCCCTGGGAGGAGTGGAGAGCTTGCGGACAAGATTGGGAGCTCCCGCTGCCTGTACCCTGGTCCATTCTTTTGGGTCATTTGGTCTTGGTGTATCTGTTGGTTGCAGGGTTGGAGGTTAGCGCGACTCCGCGCCCCCCACGGGAAGGAAGCACTCCCCCACAGTAAAAAGAGCGGAGAGGAAAGAAGCGTTTAGTCGCCGGCCGGGAGGCTAGCCAATGCCCAGCTGCACGGCGTCCACCATGCCCGGGATGATCTGCAAGAACCCAGACCTCGAGTTCGACTCTCTGCAACCCTGCTTCTATCCCGACGAAGACGACTTCTACTTCGGCGGTCCGGACTCAACTCCCCCGGGGGAGGACATCTGGAAGAAGTTCGAACTGCTGCCCACGCCCCCGTTGTCGCCCAGCCGCGCCTTCCCGGAGCACAGCCACGAGCCCTCGAACTGGGCCACGGAGATGCTGCTGCCCGAAGCCGACTTGTGGGGCAACCCGGCGGAGGAGGACGCGTTCGGTCTGGGGGGACTGGGTGGCCTCACCCCCAACCCGGTCATCCTCCAGGACTGCATGTGGAGCGGCTTCTCGGCCAGGGAGAAGCTGGAGCGCGCGGTGAGCGAGAAGCTGCAGCACGGCCGCGGGCCTCCGAGCGCCGGCCCCACCGCCCCGGCCCCGGGAGCGGGCACCACCGGCCCTGGGGGCCGAGCGCACGGTGGGGCCGCCAGCGCTGGCCGTGCCGGGGCCGCCTTGCCCACTGACCTCTCCCACCCAGCCGCCGAGTGCGTGGACCCTGCGGTGGTCTTCCCCTTTCCGGTGAACAAGCGCGAGCCTGCGCCGGCGCCCGCCGCCCCCTCCAGTGTCCCTGCGGCCAGCGCCGTGGTCACCAGTGTCGCCGCCCCGGCTGCTGCCCCGGCGGCCGCCCCTCCACGCGCTGGAGGCCGTCCGGCCAGTGGTGGTGACCACAAGGCTCTCAGCACCTCCGGAGAGGACACCCTGAGCGACTCAGGTAACGTCTGGGGCTGGGTCCTGCTGCCTCTTTAGGGTCCCGGAATTGGGTGCCGCCGTCCCTTTGTTAGCTGTGGTTCGTGTTTTGACTGTCGCGAGCAGCAGTGCCGGTCGGTGGTCTTGTTCCCTGCCCCCGCCCCAGCCCCACGTCTTTCCCGGAGTAGGGAGAGAAGGGTGGAAACCTCAGTGCCACTTTCCGTAAGTTCTCTCTGGCCTCGTTGGGAAGGAAGCCTCGCCCTAGGCTAGTAGTGGTCCTCACCGTGGGAAAGACTGGTGACCAGTTTAATCACGATGTTGGGTCAGAAGGCTGCCTGGGCAGAAAATGTTAGTGCCAGAATGAAAGGGGCCTCTGAGCCCCTTTAGGTTCTAGGCCAGGTCAGGGAAGAGGAAAGACCCCGCCCCACCGTCCCAAGGCAAGGACTGTGCACAATCCCACTAAGGCTGCAAGAAGTTACAAGAATGCCCAAGCTCCCACTCCTTTTTTTCTCAAAGGACGTTGGAGCCCCCTCCCCTCGGTGGGTGGTGGTGGGTCATTTGCTCTCGGTGCGTGGCCAGCAGGCGGCGTTGTGCCTGGCTAGCAGTCAGGCCGAGGATCTGAAAGACTGGGGGGTGGTGGGGGCACCCTCCCTCCTGTTTAGCAGCTGGCAGCAAGTGCAGTAGTGACGGTGTGCGTTTTCAGGGACCCTCCCCTTTCCGGTTTTGAGTGAACGCTGGTCCAGTTTTGTTTTCTAGCTGGAATTCCTGACCTAATTGAGCCAGTTGTATTCTGTAACCCAGTGCCCTTGAAGGTGAGGGTGGGGCCCTTCCGCTTCCCCGCCTAAGAATGCACACACCCTGCAAGGATTCATTGATTCTATTGTATACATTTGTTCCCGTCTTCTGAAGGGAAGGATTTCAAAAAAAGGTTTTTGCCTGGGGCTCCTGAGGTACTGCTCCCTGCACACTCTACCCAAATACTGGTGTTCACCTCCCTCCCCCAAACTGGAAGCTAACCCTCCTATTAGACTCTAAAAGCCAATGTTTTCACAACGCTGAAGAATGAAAAGCCTAAAATTTCCTTCAGGGCTGAGGAGGATCTTTCTGAGGCTCCTGGAAGGAAACTTGGTGATAAGCCTACACTTTGAAAGGACTCTGTCCCTTTAATGTCTGTGCCTTGACAGCTTTCGGTGAGGAAGCACTTCCTTCCAACAGCTGTCTTCTTGGCAGAAAACCAAAACACTGGCTTAAAGGGACCCACAGACTGGAACAGCCTCACATTTCAGTCTTAGAACAAATCCCACAATTGTTCAGCTTTCCGGTCCCCATCAGATCAAGTAAAAGATGTGTTTTGATTTTCATGCTTGCATTTTAAACAATAATTTTCTATCCTAGCATGGTAGCAAATGAGGAGTGGGGAGTCAATACACATGACCATACACTGTTTTCACTGCTCTTAGGGTGGCTTGGGCTCTGCTCCCGTGGGGGTGTGTGTGGCTGCTGTGGATTAGAGCTTTATTAAAAGTCAGAGGTTTGATCTTTGCCTAGATTAAAAAAAATCCTGCTTACTGTATAGGACACATGCTCAGAAGAGAAAGTTATTTTTCTTCTTAGTGAATGAAATTGTTCCTCGAGTTTAAGGATGGAAAATCAAACCCAACCATGTGTTTCACCAAATGAGGAGCCTCCAGTCTGAAAGGTGGCTGTGGAAATGTATAAATAAATCCATGGGGCAGACTGGCTGGTGATTATGCTAAAAGCTCCTATTACTGAGCATCTGTCGCCAAGTCTGCATATTGTCTGCCAAACTCAAATGTTGTGGCTTCGTTCCCATTGAATATCGGAGAAAACTGAGGATGAGGAAGATTAACCATTTCCAGAATCCTGCCTTTGGTGATTTCTCTGATTTCAAGCTTTGGTTCTTCATCTTCTCCCACCTGTTCAAAGTTTTTGAAACTAGGGAATTCAACTCTAGTCCTTCACATAGTATAGGCTGGTACTCTGCCCCTGACCTGTGCACCCTGACTTGCTCCATCCCTGCTTGTTGAAGTCTGCCATGGAAACAAGAAATAGGAAGAAACTGTTTCAATCCCTCAGTGTGTTTTGTGTGTGTGTGTGTGTGTATAAAATGTAGAGACCCAAAGTAAATCTTTTCCACGTGCTAATCAAGCTATACTAGCAGACCCAGTCCTGGCTTTGATAAAATGTGTATGTTAATTTCATTCGTAATATACTATGCCTGAAAAATCTCATCTTTTTTCCCCCTCAAAGATGATGAGGATGATGAAGAGGAAGATGAAGAAGAGGAAATAGATGTTGTCACCGTGGAGAAGAGGCGGTCCTCCTCCAACAACAAGGCTGTCACCACATTCACCATCACCGTGCGCCCCAAGACTGCGGCGCTGGGCCTGGGGCGCGCACAGTCTGGAGAGCTGATCCTCAAGCGCTGCGTCCCCATCCACCAGCAGCACAACTATGCAGCGCCTTCTCCCTATGTGGAAAGCGAGGATGCGCCCCCACAGAAGAAGATCAAGAGCGAGGCCTCCCCACGGCCTCTCAAGAGCGTGGTCCCTGCAAAGGCCAAGAGCTTGAGTCCCCGAAACTCAGACTCAGAGGACAGCGAGCGTCGCCGCAACCACAATATCCTGGAGCGCCAGCGCCGCAATGACCTGCGCTCCAGCTTCCTGACGCTCAGGGACCATGTGCCTGAGCTGGTGAAGAACGAGAAGGCTGCCAAAGTGGTCATCTTGAAAAAAGCCACTGAGTATGTCCATGCCCTGCAGGCCAACGAGCACCAGCTCCTGCTGGAAAAGGAGAAATTGCAGGCGAGACAGCAGCAGTTGCTAAAGAAGATTGAACACGCTCGGACTTGCTAAACATTTCTCAAACGGACAGTCGCTGCCACTTTGCACATTTTGATTTTTTTTTTTTTTTAAAAAAACAAACATTGTGTTGACATTAAGAATGTTGGTTTACTTTCAAATCGGTCCCCTGTTTGGATCTAGGGAGGGGCAGGACGTGGGGTTCTGCCGGGATTTTGGACAAGATTGGATTATGGGATGCTGGGTGGCTTGTTTCTTCCTCCACCTCACTTGGTGACAGCCATACACAGTTGGGAGGCTGTCGAAGTCACCTTGTTCCGGTCCAAGTTTCCAAGCAAACAGTCATTCCTTCTTTTTACAATGGTGCTTAAGTTCCAGCAGATGTCACAGAGGGGTTTGCCATTTGATGCCCCTGGGAACACTTCTGTAAATACCGTTGCCACACCCGCCTTTTTTATACGTCCTGGGTAAAGAGGTGGCTCTTGAGGCCAGTATTAGACTGGAAGTTCACACCTAAGTACTGTAAGAATACCTCAATGTTTGAGGAGCATGTTTTGTATACAAATATATTGTTAATCTCTGTTATGTACTGAACTAATTCTTACACTGCCTGTATACTTTAGTATGATGCTGATACATAACTAAATTTGATACTTATATTTTCGTATGAAAATGAGTTGTGAAAGTTTTGAGTAGATATTACTTTATCACTTTTTGAACTAAGAAACTTTTGTAAAGAAAATTTTACTATATATATATTCCTTTTTCCTAGCCTGTTTCTTCTTGTTAATGTATTTGTTCATGTTTGGTGCATAGAACTGGGTAAAATGGCAAAGTTCTGTGTTTAATTTCTTCAAAATGTATATATTTAGTGCTGCATCTTATAGCACTTTGAAATACCTCATGTTTATGAAAATAAATAGCAATTAAATGATGCAGGTCAATGTTTTGCTTGGTAGTGCTAATTCAAACTCTGCCCCCTTTAAACAAAAATTATAAATTGTTTCAGAAAGAATCCTTTACAGAGGCAGCCATTTGACATTTGTAGAATAGTGGTTGGGAGGTGGGTGCTGTCTCCACTTGGTAGAAGGATCAGGGTTGTGGAAGTCTGTGCCCTCCAAGATTACACAGATTATAACCTGTTCTTTATATTTTACTTTATTTGATTTTTGGTTTATGTGTGCATTTACATGTGAGGACCCCTGCCTTGTCATTCCCCAGAGCTCGAGTTACAGGTGTTTGTGAGCTGCCTAATGCGGGTGCTGGGAACTGACTATCAAGTGCTTACAACCACTAAGCCATCTCTCCAGTGCCTCCATTTTTTTGAGACTGGTTTTCTCATCCAGCCTGGCTTGAAAATTAAAAGTTTAGAAAGAGCAGAAAAACAAAGTTATTTGACTTGGCTGTCTGTCTGATATGAATATTTTTCCTGCTAGTAGACATTCTAAATTTTGGTGTAGAAAATAATTTTTGTAGACCAGGCTGGTCTTGACCTCACAGTAGATCTGCCTGCTTCTGCCTCCTGAGTGCTGGGATTAAAGGAAGGTCCCACCACACCCAGTTAAGGGGAAATTATTTTTAAGGATTCCCTAGAAGCTGCTGGGTGTGGTGGCAAATCTATTGCCCCTAGAGAGGCCTGAAGGACAACAGCCAAGAATTTGAAGCCAGCTGGTCTAGTCCACAATGAGTTTTTTAAAAATTCTAGGACCAGTACAAGATTCTAGGCTAAGCACTGAAGTGAAATGAAAAGATGGGAATTGTCCCTTCCATGGCCTCACAGCCTTATTCACAAAGCAATCTGATGACTATGGAAGCCAGATGAAAGCTGAAGACCAAGGGGAGAGCTATCTACCCTCAACCAATGTCACGGTGGTATTTTGACTGTTTTGGAGTATTTTGACAGTAGGTGCTGGGGACAGCTAGGACCAAAAGACTGCAGCAGGCTCAGCTCAAGTTTAGGTCAGAAGTTTCTGAGAGATCTACACTCACTTGTTTTTTGGGTGGCAGGTAGAACTTGGGGACTTCATTAGGACTTTGTTCATTGTGGCCTTTTAACTCCAACTTCGAAAACAATGATTTATTTTGCTGGGGAAAAAAAAAACCCTAGGGTCTAGACTGCCTTGCTTACGTGGCATCACTGTCAGGGGCAGATGGGAAATCCCATTCAGTTGAGGTCCCAGTGTGTGTTGGTCAGGCAGGTGGAAGGTTGGACCTTGAGGTCCTTATCCTTAGTGACAACTACACACCTTGCTTTAGGAGCTGGTGTTGCCCAGTTTTCTGATGGTCTGGAAAAGTTGAAAATTGCACAAATTCCTTTTATGTTCCCATCTAGACCCCATATCCAGACTAGAAAATAAAGAACCTCTTTCAAAGGTCTTTCTTGAGCTATTCAAAAGAACTGTGTTTCTCTTTGAAGTACCAAGTTATAGCCTCTGTATATATTTGTATATATCCTGAGCCAAAGGAAAATTAAGAGACCTCAAATTAACTGAACACCCGAGTCCTCTGAAGCCCAGTTCGATCAGTTGAATTGCTTTGTGTCCTCCAAAGAGGGCCTGAGCATGACAGGTGAGCTAGTTTAAAGGGAGGGAGAGGGAGCACACACAGGCTATTAAATTGAAATTTCTTCCATGTTCTGGTTTTGCTTTGACTGCTGGGAAGCTCAAAGGTAAATTTCATGCTTTCTTATACCCATGGTGCCCATTTCTACTTCTAAATATTTATGATCTCTTATTTATGTTCTTTAAGTCAATACAGCAACAAGAAGTCTTTAGGTGGATCATAAACATGCACTAAAATCATGAAAGCTCAAGTTAAAGCACATATTTGCCTTTCCTGGCCCAGCTGAGAGGAAGCGTTGCTGATTTAGCTCTGCAATTATCTGAATAGCAATTGTAGGGACAGAAGAATTGAACCAGGCATCTGAATAACATGAGACCCTTCTGCAGTGCTGAAACTAAGAAACTGCATCCGGTAAGATAAACAAATCAGAACTTAGATGGGCTGTAGCGATCATCTCTGAATCATTTCATTTCATGCTTAGGAATAAGTTCACATGTCTAGCCCGGTGTTCTGGTCTCTTGTACCCCAAGTTGGCCTCCAACCAGCTATGTAGTTGAGGAACTCTTGATCCTTTTGTCTCTACCTCCCAAGTACTGTGACTACAGACATGAGCCACCACGCCCAGTTTTACTCAGTGCTAGGCATAGAACCCAGGACTGTGTAGGCTAGGGAGCTACACCTCCAGCCCCTGTGCTTCCATACTGATTCTTCCAAATATGCAGCAGTCTAAAGATTTCCCATGGTGCCCTGGCACTTACAGGATGAAGCCCAGACCCTTTACCCTGACACCAAAGCCACCTCACCATGGCTTGCCAAGTCCATCAACCATGGCCCCTCCAAACCCACCCTTCATTCTGCCACACCAGACTCAGCTGCTGTTTCTTATCCTGACTTTGTTTCCCCATATTCCCACATGGATTCTCCAGTTGCTGATGATTAACGCTTCCTCAGCCTTAAACGGCTGATCCAATGTCACTCCTTCAGCAAGCTTTCCCAGATCCTCAGGCAGACCTTTTCCAGTCTTCCCACTCCGCAACTCTTGGCCCTTGCACAGTTGCTCTAGAAAAAGCATGTCTCCTAGAATCCCTAAACTGTGGTTCTCATTTGCTTCTGATTCTGAACCCTGGTCCGGATCCAGTCACTAACAAATGACAGGGTCTTAGCAGGTGCCAGAAGAATGCATGGCCACAAAGGAAGGAGGGAGAGGGCAGATTTCCATTTCTAGATCTCAGACCAGTGCAAATGGAAAAGCACATGTCCATGAGCTTAATAAACGTTTGAGGCTGGCTGCTCAAGGCTCAGGTGTAGAGAAGGTAAAATCCTTGTAGAGGCTTGTCCAAAGGAATACCACTGTCTGGAGAGAAGACAAGCATGAGGCTTGTACAGTAAGCAGGGAGGGGATCTGAGAGGATCTGGGTGGGATTGTTCAGTGAAAGCTCATGATATGTTCCATGGCTATGTTCTCTGTGAGAAGAAATTGGCTTTCCGCCTTGGTTTGCTAGTCTCCCATTGGTCTGAGGACAGGCAGATACTTGTCTCAGGCCACAGGCCATCTATACTTGTAGTAACAGTGTTTGCAAAGGCCTCCATCTCTGTGGAGTATAATAGTGCTTACCCAGGTTTGGTATGATGAGTCTCAAGTGCTTGAGGACTGCTGAGCATAGTCTCACTTTACAGGAAAACTGATTGGGCCTCTGGGTTTCTGTCTCATTAATCCCTTCAGTGATATTGTTGTAAAAGTCCTAATTAGGATTGCTTTTAGAATCAGATATTAGGCATGGAAAAGGTGAATCTCTCATTTCAGAGGAAGCACAGAGTCCACCAGTGGCATTCTCTGACTTTCTCCTCTCAGCTAGTATTTACTTAGGAGCTGACATGTGTCTGGCATGGCTGTGGGTACTTGGGAGATATCAGTGAACAAAAAAGACAAAACTGCCTCAATCCCTGCCTCCTTCTAGTTTATAATCTAGGAGACGGTGACAGTAACAATACGAATAAACAGGTGAGTGTGATGAAAAGTCAATGGAATAGGATAGAAGAATTAAAGGATGCCACAGGGGAAGGTGATGGTGCAGAGCAGGGCAGATGTACCAAGTCCTGGAGCTGGGTTTGGACCTATGGAGGAAAGTGCAAGATGGGCCTCAGTAAGGCTCATCAGCCACCAGGGCTCGGAGCTTTCCATTCAGAGGCTATCCTCTCTCTCCCTTTGGACATGGGTAAATGTTTCCTACCAATTCCTTTACCCATCCTATCAACAAGAAGTCCTAGATCATAATAGATAGGCATATGAATCTGCGGTCAATCAGATTCCTTAGAAATGAAACTGACTCTCAAACACACAAGATCCAAGTTAGCCAGTCCCCCACTGGAATCGGGGTCAGGGTAGGAGGGATGATGACTGGGTTATTAGGACGACTGTATTACACAGCCCTTGAAATCAGCAGAGTATACTGTTAAATAGTCCAATTTGAGGGGCTTGGAAAATGGCTCACTGAGCAAAGAGCCTGCCTGAGGACCTGAGTTCAGACCCCAGCATCCATATAAGGTAACTGTGTCTATAACCCTAGTGCGGGAAGGAGGGACGGAGACCGGCAGATCTCTGGAGCTCAGTGGCTAGCCAGTCTGGCCAATTGGTGAGTTATGGGTTTGGTGAGATTTCCTGCCTCAAAAAAATAAGGTAGATAAATGATAGAGAAAGATACTAAATGTTGACCTCTGGCTTCTAGATGCACGTATTCTATCTATCTATCTATCTATCTATCTATCTATCTATCTATCTATTTCTACATACGCGCACACACACACACACACACACAAATCTGATTTGTTATTCACAGGATTTTTCCTCTTTTTCTTATGTATATTACTAGGAAAAAGAGCCTTAAAAAATGACCAGTAGCACAAATTCACAAGCCTGACCTCAACAAGAACTTTACAGACTTTTGTTCCTCAAAAGATGCCTTATGAAACCTAAAAATGGGTGTCTTGGAAACAAGTGAATGTGAGCTTTGAAGCCTATTTTAAGGCAGAGACAGAGCCTAAGAACCCGAGTGTCACAGAGCATCTATACCTCTACAATGCTTTATTAGCTTTCCCTACTTATAAAGGAAATCTCTTCATAGGCCACTGACTATGGCCATCTGATCTCTTTTGATATTGATGAATCATGCTACAAGACATCCATCCTGAAACCTTTGACCAGAAGTAACAGAGCCTTTTTATGGTGGAAGCACAGGGACTGGCTGGGACAATGCATATTTGGGGAACACACACAGCCCAGGCTACTAGGGTAAATGCCCGTGATTGGCCGGGGCATGTGTGCTGAGGGGCAGTACAGCGTGCCATCTCCTCTGCCATCTAGCAGATCTGAATTGTTCAGCAGATCTTTAGTGGTTAGAGGACCTTTATTTCTGTTTTTATTCATGTACATATGTGTATGTGTGTCTATGAGTATATGCCATGTGTGTACCCACGGATGCCAGAACAGGTTGTTGGATTCCTTGGAGCTGTAGTCATAGGCCATTGTGAACTGCTCAGTGTGGATACTGGGAATTGAATTTGGGTCCTCTGGAAAAGTAACAAGTGTTTAACTACTGAGCCATCTCTCCATCCCCAGGAATTTTTTTTTTTTTTTTTAGTTTTTAAATTACATTTATTTATTTATTTTGTATATGTGTGGGTGTGGATGTATATATGTATTTATTGTGTATATGTGTGGGTGTGGATGCCACAGAGCATATATGAAGCATATATGAAGAAGGTAGTTCTCTCTCTCTACCTTGTGGGTCTTGGATGTAGAACTCAGGTCACCAGGCTTGGGGGCAAGAGTCTCCACCAGTGAAGTGGTCTCACTGGCCCCTGCTAAAGGGTCTTTTGAGGGGAATAGGAAAATAAGTAGACTCCTTTACAATGTTTCATTGAATTGTGCATGTGTGTTTCTGTGCTGAGTATTGAACCAAGGACCTAGAACTTTGTGCATGCCAGACAGATGTGTACTGCTTTGCCATATCCCAAGCCATCTCTTTGTATTTTTGAGACATGGTCTTTCTAAGTTGTTGAGACTGAACGTGGACATACTTAGTAGCCCAGGCAGTCCTTGAACTTGCCATCCTCCTGCCTCAACCGCCTGAGTAGCTGTGATACAGACCAGACCCATTAGACCCAGCTCTTTTGTATGTTCTTGTTTTGTGTCTTAAGCTCCTCTGTCTGAGAAATGAAGAGTAAAAAACCAGTATCTGTATGAGACAGAATAACACTGTAGCTGCCTGGGAAGCGGGCCTATAACAGTGCAGAAGTGGTAGTTGGGCTTGGCTCTTAGCTCAGCTTCTCATTATTTCACCCTTGGGATAGGAAATTACCTTCTAGCTGTACTTTTTCCTATCTACCAATGAAGAGGGCTGGGGATTGTGAGAGCTGAGGTTCCCTTGCAACTCTGAAGATGAAGAGTCATTGGTCCTGAGGATCCTTCAGGTTACAAGATCACTCTTAGAACTGGAGATATAACTCCATTAATTGAGTGTTTGTCAAGGGCGTGAAGCCCTAGGTTCAGTCTTCTGTGTTGTAAATGTAAACTGGGCATAGGGGGACACAGTTGTAATCCCAGATAGAAGCAGAAGGCTCAGGAGATTAAGGTCATCCTTGGCTACATAGCAAATTGAGGAGGCCAGCCTGGGCTACATGAAAAAACATGGCTCTAATATCTGCAGTGCTGGTGAACTCTGGCACCTTGGTTGCAAGTCTTGGGAACCTATCAGAGCTCTGCCGTTCAGCAACTCCAAGACATAGTTAGTTACCTTCCCTCTGAATCTTCTTCAGCTCTGAAACAGAGTTTGGTATGTAGCTCTTTGGTGGAATGTTTCCTTAAAAAAAGAATCATGACTTTGCAAGGTTCTTTAGAGGATCAACTGTCACAAATTATATGAAGGAGTGACAGACTTTGGAAATGAGGGTGTCTTCTATGAGCTCTTACTGCTGTCTATATTGCCATATTCAGCCCCAGTATTCAGCCCATTGAGCACTTCACTGAGTGCTTTCAGGATTCAGCCCTCAGAGGGTTTCCCAAGGTAAGAAGGTCTTTTGTACACAATAGGCTTACCTCTCCATGATTCACTGTACCTACAACAAGGCTTTGCTTGGAACACTTGTTCTGTGTTGATCTAATCATTATCACCAAGGAAAAGATTTGGCTGATGGTTTCAAGCCAGCTAGAGAGATACAATTTGTACAAACTGTACACAGGCTTGTCTGGAACTAGAGAAAAGCATGATTAAACCAATGTTTAATTCGGTTATTCAAATGAAAACAGAATATGGTAACACATACCTCACACCTTGAGTTTTTGCTTGGGTTGAGTTAGCCACTTTTCTTTGGCATAAAGCCAGAGAGAGTTTAAAATTTAAACAGTCTAGAGATTTTTGAAACTTCTGGAGCTATAGTTAGATACTCTTTGTTGGAAAGGAAAGCAGAGTTTGGATACAAGTTTACTTTTTTTTGTTTTTGTTTTGTTTTGTTTTTAAATTCAGAGTGAAGTAAATTTATTAAGGAAATGAGAAAGAACTCCCAAGAGTAGGAGGAGTCCCAAGGGAAGAATACCCCAACTTCGGTTTTGTAAATGATTAATCGCACATAGGTTTCAAAATAAATCTTTCTCACAGGGCATAGTGATGTATACCTATAATCCAGCACTCAGCAGGTAAAGGCAGGACTGCTCAGACTGGTCTATGAAGTGAATTCTAGGCCAAGACTGGGTTTCAAACCAAACAAGAAATCTTTCCTTCTCTGAGGTGATTCTACCTCTGAATTTGCTGAACTAGTGTTTTATAATGTATCTTGAAGGGACAGTGTAGTGTCTTCCTGCCAGAAACCCTTGAAAGTGTCATTAGAATAATGAAGTTGGAGGTCTTCTTAGCTGTCTTTAAAGGGACACTTGACACCTGTAGGAGGTGTTGTCTCTGGGAGTGTTACCCCACTTGGTAATCCTCCAGGTAATGAAAGTTATACATGCAGGTCTGTCACTGCAGCTCCAGCCTCTTCCATTGTCGCTGTGAGTGGGGGCTGCCACCCCTTGCTTGCTTGCTTGCTTGCTCGCTCGCTCGCTCGCTGGACCACCCATAGCCACTGATTCTGGCTGGGCAACCAGGGAGGACTTTTTCTTGCTCATTCAATGAATCACAAAATCAAAATGCTGTGGGGGAAGAAACAGCATTTAGCCCAAGTGCAAAGCAAGCCCCCGTTTCTCCTGAGGACTGCTGAGGACTGGCTGACTGGAACGGGACACACCATAAAATGCTGCGATAGAGAGCTGGAGAGACGCTCTTCTAGAGCACCCAAGTTTGGGTCCCAGTACCATGTTGGGGAGTTTATAAGCTCCAGGGGATCTAATACCTTCTTAAGGCTTCTGTGGGCATCTGCACATAGCCATATATAGGCATACACATAATTAACATAAATTAAATCTTTTAAGAAAACGATTTGTGCTTAGAGGCTACATTGGGGGTGTCCTTTTCAGGGATGTTGTTTCTTCTTTCCTTCTTAGTCTCGGGTGACTGCCTTATCCTGGTTTTCTAACGGAAGGTCCTGGTCCAGGGGGACATTCAGGCACCTTTTCTTCCACCTGTCCATGCTTACCTTTTCCCCTTGTAGTCTTTTCAGATTTGCAAAGCTGCCCCCTATCCTAGGCCTCCAGTCTCAGGCTGAAACTGCTACAGAAAGGATCTCTAAGAGGTCAACCAGCTCTGCCCTGTTCAAGAGTCACTCAAGTGGTGGGGAAAGGACTGTGACGGACCCAGACCAGCACAGCCTGGGATGGACATAGACTTGGTGTCGGACAGACCATGCATTTGAAATCTGGAAACCATGAAGGGACAGCAGAAGAAATTTGTCTTCCTTTTCAGAAAACACTAAGGGTGAAGCTGGGGTCTCACACAAATGCCAGAGACAGAGACCAGTATCCTGCTGAGCTACCAACTCTTCTTCTAGTCTATGAGCTACTCAGTGCTAAGAACAATGATGGTGGCTTTGTTATGTCAGCTAAGTCCAGTCTTGACCTGTCCTCCTCATCCTCCTTCTCATCTACATAGACTAGACTGGCCTTGAAGTCTCAGCAATCATCCTGCCTTAAGCCTCCCAAAGCGCTGAAACAGCAGGCATGGGCTAGTCTTCTTGAGTCTCCTCCCATCCTTCAGGTCTTTCTTTGCAAGACACCAAAAGAAGCAATTGTCAAGTGAATAACCCCAGGCAGCCAGGGCCCTGTCCTTCCCAAAGCAGTCTTGGGAGAGGTCAGGGAAGTACTTGTAATAAAAAGCTCTTCTAGTTTTTAGGGGAAGGTGAGCCCTATTTGGTCAGGGAAGTTGCATGGTCAGGCACATGGATGTGGGACCAGACCTTGCTCCTCTGGGTTTAATATTGCTGGAGCCCATTCCCTAGGCTTCATTGTTTCCAGTGGCGGCTTTTCCCAGTCTTTCAAAAGATGAGACCACCTGGGCATAAGCCATTTGTGGGTGGAGGGGTAACATTCCTCAGGATTTGAAGATTTATTCTGTCACAAAAAGAACAGGATGGAAAGTCAAGCAGATTTTTTAGGGGCCTTTAAGGAGAGTATTTACATGTATTTAACTTTGGGGGAAACCTGTGGTTAACTTGGTTAGCAACTGCTTGTAAATCCGGAGAATCCTTATCTGAGGGGTCTGGAGTTCCTAGAGAAGAGGATTCCTGAGTCTTAGGCCTCCCGATGGGCAGGGGGTCTGTCATGTTAATAGAGTGCATCTTATTAAGGACAAGACAAAGGACCTGGAGTTTGGGGTTGAGAGTTTGTTTAGGGGTTCTTTGATATGGAGATGACCCTCTTGAGGATGAGATAGAGGGCCCTGAAGTCAACCCACAAACGTGTCCTAACGGAGCCTTGCGTGGTCTGAGAGGTGAGTCACTCCAACTGTGTGGAGCTCCCAGCATGCTCTGTTCCTCATTTGCTCATAAAATGATGGCCCCTTGCAAGATCACAGAAAGCTTGTAGAAGAAAGGAAATTATGTTTCATCAATTTCATAGAAAGCCAGCCTCTCTACACTCTCCTGAGCCACTTCACACTTCTCTTGGAAGGGGCTTTAAGGAGCTTAACGAAGATTATAAAAATCCATGCTGTTTCCTTGGGTCCACCAAGGGAAGTAGAGTGTGTGCATGTGAATGAGGTGGGGGCGGGGGGAGAGGGTTCCTGTGTCACTACTGACTTGGGAAGGGTGAAACATGGAAAGTGAGATCTACCCACGGGCAGCCTTCCCATGATGAGTGAGGAGCGGGTCTGAGGTGGCCTTTGAGGGGTGAGTAAGAATGGGCCTGGTGAGAAAAATAAGAAAAAAAGGGTGACTGGAATGAATGAATGAATGAATGATAGGTTGATTAGTTGATTTTTGGTATGGGGTTTCCCTCCATACCACAGCTGGCCTGGAGTTCACTAGGTATTCCAAGCTGGTCTTGAATTCACAGAACACCTCTGTCTCCACCTCAGAGTGTTGGGGTTCAGATGTGTACTACCATATCTGCTTAAGTGGGTTTTTCTATAGCTTTCTGAAAAAGAGAATTTATTGTGCTATGTCTGAGGCCCTTTCCTGTTCCAATGATCTGAAGACTTCTGAGGGTCACCATCTCTCTCATAGGGGCCTTCCTGTAAATCTGACAACTGGGCATATCCTCTCCTGACATAGCATTGTAATATTTCCAACATAAAAGAAATCGAAGAATGATTTTCAGGCACCCAGGCTGTATTTCCTCTATTAGTAACTCTTCTCATTGATGTGATAAAAGTACTTGTAGCAACTTAAGGAAAGAAGTGGTTACTGGCTTACAGTTTGAGAGGATACAATCTAGCATGGTGGTAGGAACAAGAAGCAGCTGGTCACATTTGCATCTGTAATTTGGAAGAACAGAGTTGACAGGAAGTAAGGCCCGGTGATAAAACTTCAAGGCCACCCCCCAGTGATCTACTTTCTCCAGTAAGGTTCTCCTTCCTAAAAGTCCTACAACCTTTGACAGCAATATTACCAACTGGAGACCAAGTATTCAGACACACAAGTTTGTGGGGGACATTTTAAAATCAAACTACACCGTTATCTAAAGGTGACCTGGTCTAGACTATTGTCTATCCAGATTCGGTCTCCAGCATTCATAGTGGCTGACTGGAACTCCCTATGCAGGGTTTCCATACTGTCCTGTTAGTCCCCAAATCTACTGTGAGGTCTGTGCAGGGGGCTCAGGTCTGGGTTGCACTCAATGTACTGATTATATTTTGTTTGTTTGTTTACATGTTTGTTTTTGAGACATAGTCTCACATAGCTCAGACTGGCCTTCGACTTTTGATCTTTCCACCTCTACCTTCTGAGTGCTGAGTCTACAGGTATTCATCACCACATCTGGCTTGTTTTTGAGACAGGGTCACTCTCTGTATCCCAGGCTCACCTGAAACTCACAAAAATCCTACTGCCTCAGCCCCTCAAATGTGAGAATCACAGGTGTATGCCAGAAGCTCAGCATCCCTCTCTTGCTATTGATTCTGGTCTAATGACCCAGATGATGGGTCCAATCCTAAAATTTGGGAACTGCCACCTTGCAAGACTCTCATCCCTGGCTGGACCTTAGAATCATCTAAGAAATGTTAACCTCCACCCACTTAATTCAAAAGTGGAAAAAAATGACACTTCGACAAAGAAGACATTCAAATGGACAATTAAGCAAGTGAAAATTTGTTCAAAACCATTAATCACTGGTAAAATGCAAATCAAAAGCAGGAGACAGGACACCATATCTAATAAGATGGTTATATTAACAGTGAAACAAACAAATAGGAAAAATAAGTGTTGGCAAGGATTTGGTGAGTTGCTGGTACAAATGTAAATTGGGGCTGCTGGGCATTTCTCAAATAAGTTAAGCAGGGACTGTATGGGACAGACATTTCAGTTCTAGAGAGATACCCGAAAGAATTAAAAGCAAGGGTTCAAATAGATGCCTACACAAAAAGATCAGTAGAAGCATTACGAATAACAGCCAAAAGATGGAAGAATTCAATGGTCAATAGATAAACAGATACACAAAAATGTAGTCTATCCAGTTGGGCGTGGTGTTGTACATCTTTAATACCAGCACTTGGGAGGTGTAGGCAAATGGATCTCTGTGAGTTCAAGGTAGGTCTGGTCTACTTAGCGAGCTCCAGGCCAGCTGGGACCAAAAAAAAAAAAAAAAAAAAAGACAAAACATAGTATATTTGTACAATAGAATATTATTTAGTACCTAAAATGAAACAAATTCTGACCTATTCTACAACATAGATGAACACTGAAATCATCTTAAGGGAAACAAGGTAGACACAAAAGACATATATTACACGATTCTTCATATATGAGGTAATAGAGGAAACTGTAATAAGCTAATGTATACACAGTACTATAGACATTACCGGAGTTTGGAGAAAGGAGGTAATACGGAGCTATTCTTTGATGAGTACAGAATTTCGGTCCGGAATGATAAACATTTTTGGAGATAAATAGTGGTGGTGATTGTTCAGCATTGTGAATTTGTGGTGTACTTGTAGAAGTTTGATGCAAGCTGGTATGGGGTGGACACATATGATCACAGCATTCAGAGCTGAAGCAGAGAACAGAATTCCGGGACAGCCTCGACTACACAGTGAGAGCTTGTCTCCCCACATAAAAACAATTACCACTAACAAACAATGAAAGGAAGAAGAAAGACAGACAGAAAGAAGAAAGCACACAGAAATTAAGAGAAAAGGAGGAAAGAAAAAAGAAAAGTAAAAAAGGAAGGAAGGAAGAGAGAGAGAAAAAGAAAGGAAGAAGGGAAGGGAGAGAGAAAGGAAGAAAGGAAGAGAGAGAAAGGAAGAAAGGAAGGAAAGAAGAAAGAAAGAAAGATGGATGCTAGAGAAATGGCGTGGCGATTAGGAACATTTTCTGCTCTTGGAAAAGACATGGGTTCAGGTCCCAGCATCTACATGACAACCCACAACCATCTGTAACTCTAGTTCTAGAAGAGCCAATTACCCTCTTCTGGCCTTTGTGAGTACCAGGCACAAACGCATGAGGTACACACACATTCATTCAGGCAAAACACTCATACACAGAAATAAGAATGAATCTCCAAAAAATAAATAAATCAGGAAAAAATAAGACAGACAGAAAAGAAAACTCTACTGTCTAGGCACAAAACAGTCTACCCAAATTACAGTTTCTTTGGTTGAGTCTGAGACCCTAAATCCCCCAGATGGCACCAATACATAGCCAACCCTTGGATAGTGTCCTCCGGTGTCCCTGATATTTTTAGAGAGAGTTCCACATTCCAGCCCTTGCTGTTGACTTTCTAGAGATCTGGAAAGCACCCATATTCAGCTGGACTTTCAGTCCTCCAAACCAGTTCCTCAGGGTTTACTGCGCTGTCTCTAACATGGTCATTGTATTAGCTACTCTTTTCATTGTTGTGATAAAAGTCCATGACAAAAGGAAGAAGGGTTTATTTTAGATCACAGTTTTGAGTATATCAACATGGTGAGGAGAGATAGCTAATCGAGAAAGAGAGAGAGCGAGAGAGACAGACAGACAGACAGACATGGGATGCTACCATGTTCAGGTGTGTCTTCTCTGTTCCATGAAGATTCTTAAGTCCAGTCAAATTAAAAATGAATATCAACTCATCAAAGCCATCTATTTGATCACACCATTTATACCCTGGGTCCCACCTATGGGGAAATGAACGGCTTCTTCCTGTCTCCTTATACGTGTTGCGGTCTTATGAAGGAGGGAGACTGCCCCAGCATTTGTTGGGCTGGAACAAGAGCACACAAGGGACCTCATTTCTCTTCTGCTCTGCTCCTCCATCACAGACTTCCTTCGCCTGTATCTCAGAGGCAGATACTCTAGGTTCCTGGGGCGTAGGTGTAACTTGGGGGTGGGAGTGCAACATAGATATAGATACAACCTAGTATAAGTGCCCGGATGTCAAGGTGATGCCAGGTTGAGGGAAGTTCTGGCGCAGTACCCAGGGAAGCTTTAATCCGTTCTCTGGTGAGCCCACCATGCAAGCTCACCCTCCCACTGCACAGTGCCTGCTTGGACAGCTGCTACTGGCTGCTGCAGGCCCCTCTCTTTGGAGTGTTTTCCCCACCTTCTCCACTATGATGAGCCCCAACTCCTCTCAAGGAAGTAGGTGCATTTACTGTTCTGCTTGCTGCAACTGCTCCAGACAGAGTGGCCTTCTCCACACACAGCACTCACACAGGGCCCCATCAAAGAGTCTCTGTGATCATACAACCTTGGGATTCTGTGCGCGGTGTCTTCTCCAGGTGGACTGTGAGCTTTTGGAGAGCAGGAAGCCTATTTTGTTGACCACATTTGCTGCAGATAAATGAAATATTATCTCTTCCAGTTTCTGTTCAGCTTTCCCCAGCCTGGTAGCTCTGCGTGGCATGATGGCCTGTGCAGCTATAA
Source organism: Eospalax fontanierii (assembly GCA_035773235.1). NCBI lineage: Eukaryota > Metazoa > Chordata > Mammalia > Rodentia > Spalacidae > Eospalax > Eospalax fontanierii. The sequence goes on along the minus strand of CM069529.1, from coordinate 46,462,294 downwards.
CTAGAGGATGCCTCGCTGTCCCTTCATGCATGTTATCTTTCTGATGTCACAGGTGAAGGCCACAAGCCTAACTGAGATCAGACTTTTAGTCCAGTTGTACAAATTCTGCACCCATTAGCAGGTCTCAGTCTCTCATTGGCAAAGTAGGAATATAACTGGGGATGTAGTTCTGTTGGCAGAGTACTTACCTAGTGTTCAGGTAGCCTAGGCTTTGACCCCTTCACTGCCTGGTGTCTAGAGACTGCAATCATAGCATTTGGAAGGCAGAAACAAGAGGATCAGGAATTCAAGGTCATTCTCGCTACTTAAGGAGTTTGAGGACAGCTTGCGCTAGTTTTTGTAGAGATAACAAACAAGTTGAGGAAGTGAGTTAATATAATGGTAATATCCATTATAAAGATTCACAAAATGTCAGCAATTATTTTTACAATATGCAAAAATCTAGCCAACTTGGCTTAGAGTTCTCAGCATCAGTCTGAGCAGACATAGCCAAACCTTGGGGACGCAGCACTTGCCAGGTGTGTGGCCTTACTGTCACATCAGTTCTCTGATGTGGTACACACACAATCTGAGCAGGTCTTAGACAAAAAGGCAAGGAAGGTGTGTGCTCAGAGACCTTGGGGCAGGTGGCCTAGAGCAAGGGCTATATGGTAGACACACGGCCAGTGCTCTCCCTCCTCTGAGCCTCAAGCACTGGGGCACTCTAGAGCCAGGGACCTCATCTGAAAAAGCCAGGGACCACATGGAACAGTCCAACCTCACAAGGTGGTGAGGATTAAATGAAATAAAGGACCTCAAGGGCTATGTAAATTGTAAATGCTGCACAAGTCTAATGGGTCTATCTATTAGCTCATTTGATTTGCATAATCTCCTCCTGAGGTGGGTAGAGCTATTCCCACAGCAGGACCTCCCACCACCTGCTCTGAGAACCTCACATCCCTGTCCCTTCTCCTTGTGGCCTTGAGTCCGTGGGGCCTGGATAGGCTAAAGCAGCCACGAGTGGACATTTCCAGAAAGCCTTGTATACACCTTCCCCCAGGGGGAGCTGGGCCTTCCTCAGAAATAGTCCTAGAGTGGGTGGACAGGCCTCTGTCCTGCTCTTTGGTGCTAGGCAGTCAGTCTGGGACAGTGTCTCCTCTCTGCTGCCCTGGGGCCAGGCCCTAATCACTTCTTTCACAGCCTTTATGTAGCCGGCTTTCATTCAGGCCCAACACAAAGCCGGGGTGAGCTGAGGTCAGATTTTCAACCTTCAGCTCTGGATTTCCTGTCTTTTGTGGAGTGGACGACAGACTATACCACCCAGCTTCCTGTCATCTCAGCACTGGGGGCTCCCCTGTCATGGCACCGACCCGCTCCAGGAGGCTGGGAAATCCTTTTGGGAGACAAGAGAGAAAATCTCCTTTCTTCTCCCACCACTCAGATCCTGGCGTGGAATATTACTTTACATTTTTTTCGTCATTGAAAGTGACTTCTTAGGGCTGGGAAGAAGGCTCAGTAGATAAAGTGCTTTTGTGAGGACCTGAGTTCAGAGCTCCAGAATTCCCACAAAGCCAGACTTGGTAGTACAAATCTGTAATTCCAACATGCCTACGGTCAGACGGGAGGTGAAGGCAGGAGAATCTCCAGGAGTTCCTTGATCAGCTAGCCTGGTGTTCACGGCAGCAAGCGAGAGACTCTGTCTTCAAATAAGGAGACCATGAGGACCAGTGATTGAGGTTGTCCATTAAACTTCACCTGTGCACTGGAATACTGCAGGTCTGTGTTCACATACAGACACACACTCACACACATATCACATACACACACATCACAGACATACACGTATCACACACACATTACACTCAGCTGTATATACACATACTCACATATCACATACCATACACTGCACACACATCACAGACATACACACATACACACACATATACAGTCATACTTCTCATACACACATATTCACACATCACACACATTTCAAAAATGTCTTCTTACAGGATTTTAATTCTGGTAATATCCTACATGCAACTTGAACACACACATTAACACACACACAGAGTCTCTATTAGCAGAAAAAGAAAAGAAAAGCAGGCCAGCCAGATGGTTCAGCAGGTAAAAGTGCATGCTATGCAAACTGGACAAGCTGAGTGCATGCTATGCAAACTGGGCAAGCTGAGTTCAATCCCTGGACCCCACAGTGGAAGGAGAGAATTGACTACCAAAGTTGTCCTCTGACCTTCACAGACACATTGTGTGCTGTAGCACACGTACATCCTGTCTCCTCCTTTACAAGATATCATATACACAGAGAGTAACAGTAAGTAAAAATTACACATACATATAAATGGACATATGTGGCATTGTTAAACATATTTCGCAAATGCCAATCTCCTCTCCTTTTTCAGCTCTGATTACGAAACATGAAAGATGAAGCAGAAAGATGCTAAGACGTGAAGAGCCTCATACATTGGAAGGAGGAAGAACTGAGACTGAGCATTAGTTCCCCTGGACTACTGTAACAAAGTATCTCAAACTCTGAATCTTAAACTACAGAAATTTAGTTTCCATCATTCTAGACCCTGGAAATCCAAAGTCAGGATATCTGCAGGGCTAGACATTCAGCACTAGAGGGAGAATCTTTTGCAGCCTTCTATATCTGTGGACAGCTGGCAAGCCTTTGTGTCCTTGGCTTGTATTTCTGTCTGCACCACTGTCTCATCATGGTGTTCTCCTCAAATCTGACTTCAATATGTCTATCTAGATCACTCTCTTTTTATAAGGACCTCCATCGCACTGGGTTAGGGAACCGCCTTATCTGAAACAATCATAACTCTAACCACCCTGAAAGTTCCACTCTGATGTCCTGAAGTCAGGACTTCAGTCAATCCACCCCACAGCAGGGCTCAGGTTAATACATTTTCATTTGCCATCTGTTCTATGCCAGACTATATGTTCAATTCTGGGACTGCCAGCATGCTACAGTCTTTGCTCTCCAAGACCTACAGTCTAGTAGGGAGAGACAGAAGCCAGGAATAGTGTATTATAATATACTATGCTGGAGGCGTGAGTGGATTCAACCTGGGTGACAAACATTCTCTTGAAAGGGTCCTCTACTCATCCCGTGGTGAGGGGAGACTTTTCAGTGATATTCTATAAGGGGAGGTTGGTGATTCGAGAGAAACAGGAAGGAGGGCTGAAGAAGTATCTCTGAGACTGAGGCAGGAGGATTGCCTCAGGCTTAAGGCCTGCCTGGCTAAATAGTGAGACCTTGTTTCAGGAGAAAACAAAACAAGAAGTCTTTCTGATCTCAAAAATAGTGTGAGAATCTACATTTGTCAGGAGACTTAGAAGAACCGCCATCATCATGCAACTTGAAATAATATAGGTTAAAAAAGAAAAAGAAAAGAAAAGCAGGCCAGCCAGATGGCTTGGCTGGTAAAAGTGCTTGCCGTGCAAAGCTGACAACTTGAGTTCAATTTCTGGTCTCGTGGTGGGAGTTCCATTTCTGTTGCTGTAATAAAATGCCCTAGCAAAAAGCAACTTAGAAGAGGAGAGTTATTTGGCTTCCAGTTCCAGATTGCCGTCCATCACTGTGGGGAAGGCAAGGCAGGAACTTGAAGCAGCTAGCCACATCCCATCTAAGAGCTGGGACAATAAATGGCTGTGTGCTTTTTGCTCACAGTTCAGGACTCTGGTGCCCACTCACATGCAGGGTGGCTTTTCTCACCTTTCTTAAGCAGTTGAGAAAAATCCCTCACAGACATGCCCAAGGCCAACCTGATCTAGGCAGTCTTTCATTGGGAGCACACTTCCTAGGTCAGTCTATGTTGTAGCAAGCTGACAGTTGAAACTAACCATCTGGCTCCAGTGGGCCCGCAGAGAGAGGGCCGTTTCTGTGCACTGGGTGGCTTAGGAAATTGGTTCCCTCTAACGTTTTCCTTCTTCTCTACCCTTTTGTTGTTCTTTCTATTTTCACAGCAGTGCTAAGGCTGGATCTCAGGGCTTGCACAGGCTACTTCCTCAGCATTCTGTGCCCTTTATTATTATTATTTATGTTTTTATTTTATGTGTATGAATGTCTTGCGTGAATGCATGTCAGTGCATCCATGATGTGCAGTGCCTGTGAAGGTCAGAAGAGAGCATTGGATCCCTTGGAACTGGAGTTATGGATGGCTGTTAAGCATCATGTGTGTGTTGGCAATGGAACCCAGGTCCTCAGCATGAACAGCCAGTACTATTAAACACTGAGCCATCTCTCCAGCCCCACTGTGCCCACCTCCCCTTTATTGTTCCAGTTGTCTTATCTATCTCCAGCCCTACTACACAGACCTGAGGCTTGGGCAGACCACTTTTCTTGCTGCTCAGTCCCTAGGAGTAAGGGGAGAAACAGCAGCACAAAGCTGGATGCGATGTTTCAACTGCTTTAATGAATTCCTTTGAATCTTTTTTGGAGCTGTGAATCATGACTCATTCCACACGTGAAAATAAGTGGCATGTCTACCTGGAAATAGATGGTGTTCTGCTTAATGAGGAGACTGTGTCTTAGGAACAGCGTGTCTGGGAAGAGGAACAGAGTAAAAAGACCGTGCGAGGCCGGGACTGGAATAATCCTCAGTGTGCAAGACAGTACCAGTCTGTCTCTGGGGTCTTCCTACCAGGAAACTAGGTGCATCTATTCTGGGTTAGCCTTTTCCAAGAACTGGTAACAAAGTCACATATTCACCATAGAAAAACGGGAAGCATGAACCGTTTGACCCAGAAATGTGTTTAGGTGACTGTGATCAGATCCCAGAGGTAGGCAAGGGTGAGAAGACAACAGAGTGAGGGAGGTCTGGTGGGGACAGCAGGGCAGGCTCCGCTCTCTCCTTCTTTTTTTCCCTGTATATAGAGGGCCTTGGTATAGAGCGGTCCCTCTGTGCAGGTGTCCTAACATCGTATGGTACCTGCTCCTCACCTTTGGCCGGTGGCAGCCAGCAGGATGACTTCTGTTTCCATTTCACAGTAAGGACGGTGAGGTGCAGAAAGGTCATGTGGTTTGCAGAGAGCAGGCAGCAGGCTGGGATTAACAGCAAGAATTCAGCATCCAAATTCATTCTAGGAGGTTGTGGAATGTTCTCAACGAATTGTCCTCTCTTTCTGTCACCACATTTAGCCTCCTAAGATGAACTCTGGTCCGGATGGGGAGACTAGGAGAGTGGGGCTCTCTAGATGAGAGGTTCTAGAGGGAACCAGGACTCCAGTCACTGGGTTCTCACTCTGCGTCTTAGCGTATGGTCTCCAATTTTTGCATCTTCATTTGTAAGGTGGGATGATGCGGATTCAATTAGTAAATTTGTACAGATTTCTTGAGACAACTGCTGGCACCTATAACATGACATAGAATGTTTATTAAATGAAAATTAAAACAAAAAGACAGAACTGGAAGATAGCTCAATATATAGTGTTTGCTGTGAAAATGTGCTATAATTTGCCTTCAATTGCTGTGACAAAACACTCTGACCAATATCAACTTGGGGAGGAAAGGGTTTATTTGACTTGCATCTCCCAGGTCACAGTTCATCACTGAGGGTGCCCAAGGTAGGAACTCAGGGAAGGAACTTGGAGGCAGGAGCTGGAACACAGGCCATAGAAGAACATTTGCCCCTCTGGCCTGTGCTCAACCTCTTTCTTACACAATGTGGAACCACCTGCCCAGAGGTGACACCACCACAGTGAGCCTTTGTTTTCATGAACACCTAATGGCCTTGGACCTGTAGAGGAGGATTTAAAGATGGTGGCCTGACCTGTGTGCTTCTCCAGGGCAGAAGCTCTTTTCTTTCTCTCTGATCTTTAGTACTTGTTCCAATGCCTAGAAAACCTGTCCATGCTGAGCAGAAACCTCAGAAGGCTAGACTTCGTTTGGGGCCTCAGTTTCCTCTGCACTAGAACTGCTCTGTTAATGCCCAACAATTTTGTAGCTTTGTGCATCCTAAGCCTCTAAGGACTTGATTCCTTACAAAGCTTTTCTGGAGTGGCTGTACAGAATGAGGATCCTAGAATATTCACCCCAGACGAGAACCAGAGTAGAATCAGAGGCACCATAACTGATGGAGTCTGTGTACTTCAGAGCCTGGAGGTTAGAGGCAGCCAGGGTTCAGAGTTTCCAGAAGAGAGAAGGCTCAGAGGTGGATTTCCAAGGTTGCATTGGCTGGATTTCTGGAGAAGGTAGGAGGTAGGCTGAGGGCTAGAGTGCATCTAAGTTTGCATCCTGAAACAGTTTTGAGATCCTCTTCATAAAATTCCCTAGTGTTGGGATTACAGGTGTACAGATTCTCAGCTATGTGACATCTCTAATAATATGTCCTGTATTTGGAGGGAGGGCTGATTCTTTATATGACGACAATTTCATAAGAATACTCCCTGTAGAGAGAATGGAAAGATAAGTCAGTCTTTTCTCTAATAAGTAGTGGGTAATCTTTTCTCAAATAAAATATATAATTTAGAAAAGCAATTGAAAAATTTGGAAAAACCTCCTTCATGTTTTGCTTTTTTTTCTGGAATAACTGTTAGATTTCAAGGTGTTCTATACATTAGTTATTCTAAAATACTCTATATGGGTAAATCTCATTAACAAGTTTGTTACCTGTATCATTTTTTTGTAGTAGTGTGATAAAAGTTTTAGGCTATCTCTGTGAAGTCAGTATTTCAAATCAATTAATTTTATCATAAAAATACTTGTGACCCATGCCAGGGAAGGATGCCCTGCAGAAAGTCAGTAAGCAGTTGCCCTTAAGAATGCTTTTTTCCTTTCCTTCCTTCCTTCCTTCCTTCCTTCCTTCCTTCCTTCCTTCCTTCCTTCCTTCCTTCCTTCTTTCTTTCTTTCTTTCTTTCTTTCTTTCTTTCTTTCTTTCTTTCTTTCTTTCTTTCTTTCTTTCTTTCTTTCTCTATATACAGCATCTCATGTAGTCCAAACTGGCTTCCAGCTGGCTTGTAGTTGAGAATTGTCTTGAACTCCTGATCCTCCTTTGCCTTCCAAGTGCTAGAATTTCAGGCCTGCATCACGGGCCTGGTAGTCTAGAACTGCTCTTCCTGCCTCCGCCTCCATAGTATCTGGATTACAGGTGTGCTCTACCGTGGCCCAGTTTGTTTTGCATCTTAAAACAGGGTCTTGCTACCCAGCCTAGGCTCACCTTGAATGTTCAATCCTCCTGCCTCAATCTCTTACATGCTGAGATCACTGGCATGACCTACCACACCCGGCAAAATTGCTTACTTCTGCAAGTTTTATAAACACCTGGCCAGGTGAGCCTGATACTGAGGCCTTGGAAAGAGTGGGTAAGTTAAGGACTCTGAGCTTAAACTTCATTAGTTTAATAGAAAAATTCACTCTTTTAAAGGAAGAGATTGTCCAGTAACTGGTCAATTATTTTCTTCAGTCCTTACTGTTCCACTTCAAGGAACAGTGCAGTCAGCCCTTAGTTTATGTGGGTTCCATATCATAGAAAACATTCTGAAAAAAAAAAAAGGGAGCTGAAAATGTACAAAATTATTACTTTGACTTTATTCCCTAAACATGTGTGGTCTAACAGCTCCTCACATAGTATTTGTATTGCATTGGCACTATGGTTTGAATTTCGTATGTCCTGCTAACTTGTGCAGGAGTTTAATCCCCACCATGAGATATCAAGAAAGTGGACATTGTGATTATGATTAGACTAAGTCCAAAGGGGAAGTCCACATGATGAATTCTGCTGGTTTCATAACAAGGGAGAGACGGAAAACACAAAAACAGTCACATTTCATGTCTCTCACCCTGCGATGTCCTGGGCCTCCAGATTCTGCCAGCAAGAAGCCCAAGGCTAGATGTAGACTTTGACTTTGGACCTCTGGAATCTGTTTTCTTTCCAGTGAAACCTGCCTCCAGGGTTGTGTTGTAGTTATAAAAACCAGGAGTTCAACTGAATGTTCTAAGTAATGTAGATGTAATTTAAAGTATGTGGAGGGATGTGTACAAGGTGTGTGCAAATATCGTGCCTTTTCATTTAAAGGGAGGAAAGACTGATTGATAGATTTTATTTTTTTGAGACGAGGTCTCTTTGTAGCCCCAAATAGCCCCAGCTCTCCTAGAACTCACTATTCAGACCAGGTTGGCCTTCATTTCTCAGAGGTCTACCTGCCTCTGCCTCTAGACTGCTGGGATTGAAGGTGTCTGCCACTACGCTTGGGTAAAAATTATTTTTGACTTAAAGTTCAAAGGCTACAGTCCGTCACGGCAAAAGCCTTCGTTTCCCATCCCGTATTTTTTCCCTTCAACTTCCCCATCTCTGTCCTCACTGGATTTCTCCAGAATGAGGCTCTTACCTGTCCTGGTCCTGTTCCGGTCCTGTCTCCCCACTCTCGGTGTCCAGTTGTCCTCATGCCCACTTCCCCTCTTCTTTTATCTTCATTGGCCAAGTTTATTTTTATTTTTAAAATATTTTTGTTAATTCTTTGAGGATTTTATACAATGTATCTCGCATTCTTCACCCCAGCTCCTCCACACCCTCCTCCCGGACCCCTTCACTTTCCTAACCCTCTACTTTGCATCCTCTTTTTCTTTCTTTGTTTTTAATATCTCATCAACTCCATGTTTTCTGTCCATGGACTCCCAGGTATGGGACCATCCACTGGAGAATGGTCAACTTACCAGGAGCCACACCCTTAGAGACAACTGACCCTCCCTCCTCCAGAAGCCATTTACTGCCCTTAACTCCTCAGTTATGGGTGGGGCTACTGAAGCCCTTTCTCATTCCACACTAGAATGTCGATTGTATTGGCCAAGTTTAATTTCAAGGTTTCACCCAGACACTGTTTGCCTCCGTTCAAACATTTGCTTCTGCCTGTCAGTGTCCTTTCTGTGCCTCATTGTTGTCACTCTAATAACCTCCATCAGTTCCCCCTCTGCACCCTGGACCCCTGGGGGGACAGGGTTCTCACATTAGCTATCCATGGTTCCACTGGGCATTGTTTTTCAAAGTTTTGTGCCTGTGTGTTGAATGAGTATCTCTAGTGACTTCAACATCATGTATCACAGCACCATGCCTCCACTAACATTATTTTCCCTTTAAGTAACCCAGAGCCAATTAGGATTCGTCAGACAAATATTTACAGGGCAATTCTTTCCCATTGCACATTGTGGATTATACTGGTACCTGTGCCTAAATAAACAGAGAGGCTTTTAAGAGTTCACTTCGACTTAAAATGAGATTATAAATAATTCTAAAAGGCCTGCAACTTTATGACAGGGCACTGGAAGAGCTATTGGAAAGGAGGAAGGAAACGAAATAAAACCCAAGCCTGGGATGAAAGCGTACCCCAGACATCCTTGTGACCCTTCCCCTGCACAATTAGAAACTGATACAACAGGAAAGACATGCTTGCTTACGGACTTCCAGATTCCTTTAAGGCTGTTCCTCTTCCAAAGAGCCAGCCGAGGAAACACTACCCTGATGCTCGGTGGGCCCCTCTGAGGAGGGGGCTGGGAAGGCTTGTCACTCACTAGGGCCAGGAGAGAAAGAATTCCTTGCTTGGGCCCTCCAGTTGCACACTGGGCTAGACAATTCTTTCATGTGATGTGTGTGTGTGTGTTCATGTGTGTGTACATATGTGCATGTGCAGGTGAAGGACAAAGAGCAATTTCTGGCTGTTGATCCTTGGGCACCCTCTATCTTACTTTTTAGCACTGAGTCTCTCATGAGCCTGAAACCCACCGAGTAGACGACGATGGCTGGCCAGTGGGTGACAGGGACCCACCTGTCCTGGCTCCTCCAGGGCTGAGATTACAAGTGCATGTGGCTGGAGAGATGGCTCAGTGGTTAAGAGTGATAAAAGTGAACACTGCTCAGGCAAAGAATGCCAGTTTGATTCCTCACTTCCACATTAGGTGGATTACAGCTACCTACAACTCCAGTTCCAGGGGCATCAGATGCCTCTGGCCTCTTTGGGCATCTGCCTATACCCACATGCAGACACACACATACACATTAAACATAAATCTTTGGACTGTCAAAATGGCTCAATGGATAAAGGCACCTGTCCTCAAGCCCGAAGATCTGAGTGCAATCCATGGAACTCACATTGTAGAAGAAAAGAACTGACTTACCTATGACTTCACTGGAATGCCAAGGCATATGCACACCTGTGAACACACACACACACACACACACACACACACACACACACACAAATTAATTATCAACAAAACAACATGCCTAGTTTTGTTTTTAAATGTGGAGTCTGGACATTAATTTCGGTCCCCACGCTTGTAAAACTAGTTCTTTAGTGACTGAGCTCCCAAGACCTACACCAGACAATTGTTGATACAGTCCTGCTTCTTCCATCCTTGTAGGGGAATCTGCTCAGGTCCCACATGGAGCTGTGAGTTCAGACCTATGAGTGTTAACCAAAATTCTGGTGTGAAGTTACTTCCTGATCCAAGTCACCTGATAAGCCTGAGAATTCCAAGTTCCTTTTACCTGTTACCATGTCAGCCACCAGGAAGACAGCAGTGAGTCCAGGGTAGGGTCTGGTCACCAGGCCAGACCATCAGCATTAAGGAGAAATCTCAGGAGGAAGCAGATATACACACTACACACCACACACGCACACACACACACACGCACACACACATCTGTGTTCAAGTACATGCTCACAGTCATTCTTGCATGTTAGATGCATGCACATGTGCACACACATGCACACATATGCATATACAGCATATACATATATGCACAGTTGTGATCTATGACCCACTGGCCACGTTAGGAAAAATGTTGTCATTCCATGAACCTCCTTTTTGCATTTGCATAATTTTCTGGGATTAATTTCATGAAATCGTTATTTTATTTAATTTGATTTTTTAAAAGATTTACTCTACCCAAACCAGTCTAAGGAACTTTTGGTAACTGACGGCTGCTGGGACAGGGAGAGACAGTGTCTTACAGGGATGGGATTCTTGTTGGGCACAGTGGATGAACCCACACTGAAGGACATTTGGAGACACAAATCAGACTCTACAGGGTGTGTGCGGGTGTGTGTGTGTGTATGTGTGTAAGAGGGCACATTAAATTGGGCGGGGACAGTAGGAGGAGCTATGGATAGAGGAAGGGAACTAAATGACATCAAACTATATTATATGAAAATCACAACAATTCAATAAAAACAGAATTAAAAAACATTTTCACAAAAAAGATTCATTTTTTTCATATGAGAGAGGTGCACTAAGATGCATGCAGGCAAAACACTCATACACATAAAATACAAATAATAAAATTTAAAAAAATTTACTTTTAATTGTGTTGGGGGGGATATGCACGTGAGTAGAAGTGCCCAGGTGAAGTCAGAGTTGTCAGATCCCCTGGAACTGGAAGTTAGAGGTGGTTGTGAGCCCCTGATATGGGTGCTGGGAACAGAACTCTGGTCCTCTGTAAGAGCAGTAAGTGTTCTTAACCATTGGACTATCCCCTCCAGCCATGAATTTCTTTTTGGCTAATGTCCACAATCTGCCGTCATTGTCCCTGGCAGGGTTCTACTGGTTCCCTTATCACTGAGCTGGGAAGCTCAGAAGATTCCAGAACCAGGAGCAGAGGCGAGTGCTGTCGCAGGGACTACTTCAACACTCTTACTGGAAGTACTCAGACTTGCTAAAAGATTTAATAACATGCTGGACCTGGTGGCAGAGGCCTGTTATTCTAGCTATTTGAGAGGTTGAGGCAGGAGGATTGTAAGTTCAAGATCTGTCTGGGTTATAGAGTGAGTTCAAGGCCAGCCTGGGCAACTTAACGAGACCCCATTTCAAGATTAAATGAGGGTCAGGGCTGGAGAGATGGCACAGACGTTATAGAGCACATTCTACTCTTGTAGAGGACCCAAGTTCGGTCCCCAGCACCTACCTCTGGCTGCTCAGAACTGCTTATAACTCTAGTTCAGGGGAATTCAATGCCTCTGGCCTCATATTCACATAGTCACACACATAGACACAATTAGAAATAATAAGCATAAATCTTTAAAAAAGAGGGCTCAGTGGTAGCATGCTCAAGGACCTTTGTTCAGTCCCCAGTGTTCAACCCCCCTACCCCCAGAAAAGATTCGCTAACAGAGACCTAAGTCTCTAGCTTATGAACAGCTGAGAAACTTTACCTTTGTATGTTCCTGAGTGGTTTATCAGAGGAAAAAATGATTTGGGACTACTCTTTGCTAATGACTGGTCATGCCTTCCAGTTTGGACATGATGTGGTCTTAGGCCTTAGTTCAAGCTTTCAGACTTCATACATAAACTTCCCGCTGAACCCACTGCACTGTTTCAACCCAAGGCCCTGGCACTGCCCATGCTCCTGGCACTAGCTAATTATTGGGGTACTGCGCACATGGGCAAGGCTGGGCAGGGCGGTGGGCAAGAGGCTCTCACCCCATTCCCAGGACTGTCCTGTGAGGTCCAGAGCCTACTCTCTCTATCAGCTTTTTTCCATTTCCTCTCAGGAGGAGCTACAGTCTAAGACTCAATTTCCATAGCTTCCGGTATCCTAAAAATTAGTGTTGTTCATGGACAGAGGTCACAGGACAACTTTTGGGAGTTGGCTCTCCCCTTCCACCTTGCTGAGGCAGGGTGTCTCTTGTTTCTGTTGCTGGGCTGTACCCTAAAGGCTAGTAGGCTCACGAGCTTCCAGGTGATTCTCCTGCCACAGCTTTCCTTCTATACATAGGAATGCTGGAATTGCGATGTGTGCCACCTCATCTGACTTTTTACATAGGCTCTGAGAACTAAACTCAAGTTGTCAGTCTGGCTCAGCAAGCACCTTTACCCACTGAGCCATCTTTCTGGTCACTAATAATAAGACTTCTGTCTGTCTTGAGCTACACTTTGAATCGTGTCACAGTTACCCTCCAGTAGGCGGTCTGTAGCTTTCTGTATGTTCTGCTGTTTCTTTCTACCACTCAGTCCTGGCAACCTTTTGCCCAATTCAGTCTCTGCTTCTATTACAATAACATAACTTCCACAATTCTCCCTGATCATCTCTTTAGGGTCTTCTTACAGCCCTTCCAGATGTGTGTGGGATGAATTCCTTACATGAAATCCTGCAAGTCCGCTCTGAATTCGTCACTTGTCAGAAGAGGGGGCAGTTTTCAAAGTCCAGCCTCTTCCTTGAGGAAAATGACAGTTTCCTGCCTTTCCTTGCTGTGTCAACCAGTCTGGAGAAGAACGGTTCACTAGTGTGCTGTGATTTCACCCTACTGGAAGTGAGATTCTGCAGCTTTGTGCTGTGCTGTCAACCTGGGCCTGAGACCATGAACCATGAATTTTATTATTTATCTATCTATTTATTTATTTATTTACTTATTTTTATTTAATTTGTTTTTGAAACAAGGTCTCACTGTGTAGTCCTGACTGGCCTGGAACTTGCTATGTAAACCAGGCTGACCTTGAACTAATAGAGAACCACTTGCCTCTACCTTCTGAGGGCTGGAATTATGGGCATGTCTCACCCCCCCCCCCCAGCTTCATGCATTTTCAAAATAGACCCAGTCCCTAAATGAAGGAGACGACATACAGGAAATACTCAGTAATCCTTGTTCTAGAGTGAGTTTTCCCTGGCATCGGTATCTAATTTATCTGACATCTATTTTCTATACTGGAATCTTTCTACATATTGTTTTCTTCTCAAATGCAATAGTGAAGGTAGTTTTAAAAATTTGTTTCCTTTGTTTTTTGGTGGGGGGGAGTCTTACTACGTAGCTCTGAAACTATGAAACACTACCTTGAACTGACTTTGTAGATCAGGCTGGCCTCCTGCCCCTGCCTCCTAAGTGCTAGGATTACTCACTCTGATTCTTTACAGCAGGGACGATGGCCTGAAGGGTTGAAGAGATGCATAATATTACAATTGTACAAAGACAAGTTTAATTTGAAACAGTTTTCTAATTAAAAAAATTTAATGTATCTATTTAATGAGCATGAGTGTTTTGCCTGCATGTATGTAAGTGCACCTGCGTTGTGCAGTGCCAGCAGAGGTGAGAAGGCGGCTTTGGATTCCTTGGAACTGGAGTTTCAGATAGGTGTTCACTTCTGGAACTCAAGCCTGGGCCCACTGGAAAAACTGCTGAGCTGTGTCTCGAGCCTCAGTTTTCCAATTTTAATGTAGTATTGATGACCATTTTTTTGTTCCTGGGCAAGCCTCGCTCTTTTCTGCTCTCCCCCTGTCCTAACATCCCTTGTTTCTGCTGTCATTCACCTTGCTCTTTCCCCAAGGTCTTATTTGCCTTCTCTCTGAGCCTTTGTGTGCTGGAGCTCCTACCTTTGTTTTCTCCTCCTTCCAACACCACCTCTTCAACCTAACATGAATGCATACATACACTTCCACCCCTTACTTGTACTCAACAGTGTTTCTAACACAGCCTTATCCAAATCCTACAAATCTGTAGTATAGCAGCCACTAACCACATGCGGCTATTGAAATTGAAATCAGGGGCTGTGGTATGTAGTTTAATGGTAGAATGCTTGCCCACTCTGTGTAAGGCCCTGAAGTTCAATCTCCAGCATTGTAAGAATAAGCAGAAAACTAAATCAGTGACAATATCAATAGATGCATTGATAAGCAGATGTGGGGTATAGGTCAATAGGATAGCCTTCAGCCTTAGGCAAGAAGGGAAGTCTATGTACAGCATAGACAAACCTTGAACATGATGATCAAATAAGCCAGGTGTGTAAGAACAAACACAATGTGCTTTCACCTACATGAGGGATCTGGACTGAGCATATTTATATAGAAACAGAAAGTTGATATATCACCCTCCTCCTCCAAGGCTCAGGGATCATCTCAGAAGAGGGAACAGAAAGATTATAAGAGCCAAAGTCTGCTGTGAAACAGTGTTTTCTGGATATGACATGGCTTTGGTACTCGTGAACTCACAAGACCTGCACAAGATCAAGCCAGTCAAAGTTCCAGCATGGAGAGTGGAAGCCATGGACGGTTTGTGGTGCCCTACCCTAGCTGAAGAGCTACTGGAAGCTGATAGCTGCTGTGGAAGGAAGAGTCAATTTTCTCCAAGGATGCGGCCCCTGATAGGATGCTCATGCTCCAGTAAATGCTCCTGCACCCATGCACATGCTGGTAGCAGAAGAAGAGGACATGAAGTTGGAAGGAGATGTGGTTGGATATAAGAGAAATTGGAGAGGGAGGGGCTAGATACGACTAGCATAAATGTATACATGTATGAAATTCTCAAAGAATAAATTAAAAAGCACACTTAAAAAAAAAAAACCTGAAAAAGTTGAAGAGAAGATACTAGGCTGCAGAAGCAGGGGAGTGGGAATAGGAAGTTGTTTAATGAGAACCAACAAACCCCAAATTCTGGAAACGAATAAAAGTGTTGGTTGCACAACAGGAGGAATAGACTCAGTGTTGCCAAATTGCACACATAAAAATGGTTAAAATGGTGAATTTTTTGTTATGCCATGAATTGGAGGCCAAGCTAGGTTGTAGCACAGCAAGACATTGTCTCAAAAAACAAAGCAAGGTATTGTCATTTTCTTCATTGTATTTCAGGCAAATATGTGCTTGGTTGACTTCCTGATAAAACTGCAAGCCACTGGAGGGCTGCAGGAAGTTTCAGATAACTGAGCATGCTGGCCCCGCCCACTTTCTAGTCCCTTGCACAGTAGTAGTCACTGACCAAACAGGTGTGCCTCTGGGAGTGGATGAGACTGGAAGGCACACTGCTCCATGCAAAACCTCCATGCCCTGCTTCTCTCTGGGACTAGAAATCCCCTCCCTACTTTTTTTTTTTTTTTTTTTTTTTTTGGCATAGGTTTTCTCTTTTCTTCACATGTATGGTCTGTGGGTTGTGTATATACGTGTGCTATTCACATATGTGTGGGTGCAGGTATGTGAGGGTGGGTGTGCATGTGGAAGTTCAAAGTCAATGTCGGGAGTCTTCCTCAAATGACTCTCTACCTCGTGTTTTATTAAGTTTTTCACTTGTTTGTGTGTGTGTCTGTGCATGCATGCCTCCACTTTGTTTACTGAGGCAAGGTCTCTCAATTGGACCCCAAACTCACAGACAGGACTAGTGTGGCAAGCCAGCTTGCTGGGAGGAGCCCATCTCCACTTTGAATTACAGGTGAATCCACCCCTCATTTATGCAGGTTCTGGATATTCAAATTCTAATTTTCATTCTTGGAAGATAAGTACTTTAACCACTGAGCCAAGTCCTCAACTCCTGAGACAGGATCCTGTTATGCAGCCCCATCTACTGTAGTACTCAACAAGCACAGGGTAGCTTCGAACTTGTGATTCTGCCCCAGTCCCTGATTGCAGGACGCACTGCATGTACCACCACACATGCCCCAAATTCTACCTTTTGAAGGTGGCCTGTTTGTTTTCCATGGATAAATTTGTATCACAACTATTGGGCCATGAATTACGCAGTTTCTGGGAACTCTCCTGGGAATGAAGGGGGTGATCTCTGGGAACTTTGGTGAATTAGGTAGAAATTTGTCCTATGAATGTGTGAAGTCACTTCTCTGCTTAAAGAAGGAAGCTGCCAAGTCTTTCTTCCAAAAACAAATGGTGAAGTCACACTGTTTTCTGTAACACAAACCCTTTGCAACAAATGGAGTCCTCTTCTGCCCATTATCTTGTCATTAAAACCTCTGACTTGATGCATTTCCCTATAAAATAAACTTGAGACCTTATTCATAAGGAGGAAAACGCAAAGGCAGGCTCTATGCGGTATGAAAGGACCCAGTGTAAAGAGAGCTTTCTCCTGCCTCTTCAGTTTGATGATGGGATCTCGTGGCCAGACAACATTTTTTGACTGGTAAGTGCAGAAAGGACCCTCTTGAGTTACCGTTGAGTGAATGAGGGCCTTTGTTTCCCGAAAAAGAATTAAAAACCTATGGGCCTCCCCCAAGCAAACAGGAATACGTTTCACACAGCAATGTTGGGATTAAATGACTGTATCATGAAGAAAACCAGAACAATGCGTGCTCACATTTTAATCATTTACCTGGCATTCCAGTGGAGACCGTAGGTTTTACCTACAAAACCTGGAAGATTTGATCAAGAGTGACTTGCTCTAGTGTTCTTACTCTATGAGTCTTTTTTTGAGCAGCTCTGAAGTGAAAAGTAAAGGAAAACGATTCCACCTGACAAATCAAAGATGCAAACAGAGTCAGGAAGCTGGAAGAGGTTCCTGGACCGCTCCAGAGTATGCGGTACTACCCCATCATCCTGCAGGCTGGGCAAATGATACTCGGAGGGCGGGATGCATAGGGCCACAGCCAGGGACAGAAGCCACACTGGGATGTGTGCGCAATGCTCCTGGCTCCTGACTCCAAGTTGACATTTTTTTCAACTGCCAGTTTTGACATTTCTAAAATTCAAAATGATTTTCACCTTCTGCAAAGTGCTTTGGGTTGCCTGCTGTTTGCTGTTTGTTGTTGTTGTTGCTTCTGAGACAGGTTCTCATGTAGCCCAGGCTGACCTCAAACTCCCTATGTAATCAAATAAGACCTTAAACTTAAAAAAAAATACGTTTTTTAAAAAGCATTGATATTTTTAAAACTGCATTTATATGTGTGCACACGCACTAATGCCATAGTTTAGGTGCAGAGGTCAGAGAAAACCTTTCAGGAGTCAGTTCTCTCCTTCCACCAAGTAGATTCAGGGGATTAAACTCAGATCCTCAGGCTTGGCCACGAGCACCTTTACTCACAGAGTCATCTTGCTGACTCTGACCTGGAATCTCTTAGTCTTTTGCCTCCACTTCCTAACCAGATGCTGGCATTAAAACCATGCTCAGTTCATATTGTGCTTAAAATTGAACCCAGGGCTTTGTACATACTAGTCATGCGCACCACCAAATAAGCTACATGCCTGGCCCATGATGCCTGCTTTAAAGTAAGGCTCCGCAGAAAGACTGAGGAGTGTGGGATAGGAAGTCCTCCCAGGTACTTCTCCGTTTGCAACCTGGCATCCTGTGTTCCTTCCTTCCTCTGTGCAATGTGGGGCCTGTCAGTCAGCTGGACTCCTTGGCATAGCACAAGGTAATGGATGAGAGAGAAAGAGAGAGCGAGAGAGAGAGAGAGAGAGAGAGAGAGAGAGAGAGAGAGCTGTGAAGAATCAAGAGTGCTAAGTGGATGCAAAGTATAATTATCCATGTGAAAACTGCTGCTTTGCTCTGTGTAAAATAGGGAAAAGGGGCTGGAAAGGGTGATGAGGTGCCCTGAGGCAGAGTTTGGTTTACAGACACCCACAGTGTCTGCCAGAAGAAGCTGGTCTTGAAGACAGAGCATTTGTCCAGAGGTGGGTGAATACTGAAGCCAAGATATTTCCCAAATGACTGGCAGAGACTGTGGCCCTGTCAAAGATGACAGAGAGAAGAGATGGATGAGAGAGCTTGGAGCCCTGTCCTGTCATGTGCTGGCTACATCTCCGCTTTATAGAACCCTTTGGTGCCTTGACCTATTGTTCTAGTTCGCTTTCAGTTGCTCTGACAAAACACTCTGACCACCACCAACTCGGAGAGGAAAGGGTTTATTTAGCTCACATCTCCCCGATCACAGTTCATCACTGAGGAACCCAAGGAACTCAAGACAGGAACCTGGAGGCGAAAACCGAAGTACAGGCCATCGAAGAATAATGCTTAATAACTTGGTTCCTTGGCCCATGCTCAACCTGCTTTCTTATACAATACAGGACTGCCTATCCAGGCGTAGTACTGCCCACAATGGGCTGGACCCTCCCATATCACTCAAGAATCCAGAAGATGCCCCACAGACACGAAGCAGGCTTTGGAGTCAGGATTCTATCACAGGCAAGCTAGAAGTCTACCCTCCAGTGTGGTCTGCCCTGGTCCCCACAGAGGGGAACATGCTTATTCAATTACCCCTATCCTCCAGTGTCCTTTGCAAATGTCCCTTGATACTTTGTGTGTGTGTGTGTGTGTGTGTGTGTGTGTGTGTGTGTGTATGTGGTATATGTACATGGTGTATGAGCATGTGCTTGCAGATGTGCATACCCAGGAACTTGAGTGTGGAGACTAGAGGAGGACCCGAAGGGGTCTTCCTCTATTGTTCTTCACTTTGTTCCCTTGAGGCAGGGTCTCTCACTAAACCTGGAGCTAGGCTGGATATCAGTAATCCCTCATAATCCTCCCGTCTCACCCTTCCACAGCTCTGGGACTATGGATGTATAGGAGGTTTTGTCCAGTTTTTTATGATGGTGCTTGGGATTTGAATTCAGGTCCCCAGGCTTGTATAGCAAGCATTCTTACCCAGCGTGCCAGCTCCCTAGTCCTATCACTGTCCATCATGAATGAGGCCTTGGCATCTGGGACTTTACCTTCTTGGGGTCGACCAGCCCAAGCCTCAATCACTGTGTGTGTGTGTATGTGTGTGTGTGTGTATGTGTGTGTATATATGTGTGTGTGTGTGTGTGTGTGTGTGTGTATTGGGTGGCTTGTGGACAGTGTATTCTGTGCTGATTGAGATCTGAATTGGGGTCATTTGCATCTCAAAGAGGTTTTGCAGCTTTCCCTTTCCACTGATTTAAATGGTGACTAGGGAAGGGGCCGCTGGTATTTGCAGTTTGGAGAGTTTGCAAGTGACTTGAGGCTGACCCCCTGGATCTCTTTCCCTGCAAGACCAACACACCACTTAACTCAGTGCCTGCCACATTTGTTCAACTGGAGAAACCACTAAACTTGAGCATGTCATCTTGTTTTTGCCACATGTACCAGATAACACACAAGCACGAGATCACAAGAAACATTCATTGAAATACTGGGTTTAGCCAGTTACCAAAGATGGTGGAGATGTTTTCTCTTCTCTACAGCTACACCTCTGGTGCCTCATCCCAGCGGGACCTCAGCATCTCACTTCCTTTACTTTCCCACATTTTCCCTCTCCTGTCTCTTCAGGAAATCTCACTGATCCCTCAGGTTTAGCAATTTTGTTAGTCTCACCTTCTTCCTACATCCTTTAAGGAGCATAACCCTGGGTGTTGGTCAGCTGGTCAGCATCCATGCCCAGGTGCCCCTCGGGTTCTGCCCACTGTTGCGTCCCAGCATGGTGTGTAGACCAGTGCAGAGCTCATGCCTTGGGCTCATTGGGTTGGGCTCAATCCATTTAACTCAATGGAAATACATTTACATTTCAGCATTACTGAGGTGTTTACTCTGTTACATGATTTGGAATGGGTCACCTCCTTGACCCAAATCAAGGCCAGTACACTCTTACTTCTTTGAATGCACCCTCTCTTCTTGGAGAGAAGGAAGAGCTGCGTGCTCACCTACTAAGCCTGACTTAAGAATTCAGATTTCTCATTCCACCTGGTTCTAAGCAGCATTTTGTAAGAGTCACACCAGAGAATCTCAGTTCCCCACAAGCCATTTCTCTTATGAGCCTCCAAAGGATAAAGATCTATTTGTCTTTCTGTGTATGTTAGGAAAAAATGAATGGGGATTTAATTACAGCAGCTCATTTCCTAAAAGGAAGTCCTATTTACGATGCACCATATGTTTCACCAGCGGCCATAGCCCCAGGGCTGCGGTCTTGTCAGATCTCCTTAGATAAGCAGGGTCCTGCTGGGGTGGCCTTGCAGGGACCCTGGGAGGACCCACAGAGGGGTTCAGGAAATTCGTGTGTGTGTAGGGGCTGGACAGAGGTGGACTCCTGGCCGGGCAGAGCTTGGACCATTGCTGAGTACCAGCCAGAGAGAAAGCTTCACAGATTTTGGAGGAGATGGATTCTGAGGTTTAAACAATTTGTGATGTGATGATTAAAAATTGTCTGCCTTTTTCATCTACTAAAGTGGCTCTTGAGGGAGAAAAAGTCTCTCTCTCTGACCCTTTCTTTCATGATTGAATTCCCCCTCTACCACTTCTGAGCCAGTATAGATGGCTTCCCAGAGCCTGGGAATCTTCTAGAAAGGATCTTGGAAAGGGAAGGGATCAGGGTGCTGGAGAAGGGGCCTGCCTGCAGCCTAGTGTGCTTTCAGTGTCTACTGCTGTGCATCTGTCATGATTCCTATTGGATTAGATGCCGGGAGCCTAAGGATGGGCTCTTCAGTGTGTGTCCTAGCTGGCATTTAAGGTGATTTCTGGAGCTTGCTAGTCCCTGATCATTTTCCAGGTTCATGACCACGCTCCTTTCCCCACAGGCTTTTCTCCTTTCTAAGCCCTTCGCTCCCTTGCAATGTCTCCAGCTCATCTTGCTTCCTCCCTCAATTTGCTTTAAAAATTCTAAGCCCAGGAAAATGGTCAGCACCTTATTTTCCAGCCCCTTGTACTACTTGGCTGTTGCAGTCTTGGCTTTTCCATCTTGGCACCAGCATTCACTTCTTGAGAGCTTTAAGGTTTGTCCTTTTTGAACTGGGTCGGTGTAGACACTGATACCAGGTCACCTACTGAGTGTCTATTTCCGGGATCCATCAGTGCCCCCTATCTCCTGGGGGTACTCATTCACCTGCTCAGAAGGAATAAGAAGAATAGGCAAAGTCCAGAAAAATCAAGTGGCCTGCTAAGAGGTCAAGAAGATGACGGACTGCGGATGGGTATAGCCAGTTCCTAGACAAAGGTACTGAGAGTTGCATTTGCATTGAGGACACCACACTGGCAGCTGCTTAGGGGTAGGAAGAATGTCCGTCTTGGACTGTCTGCTTGTTCTTTCCCTTCCCTTTGTTTTCCTTTTCTCTTTCTCCTTTCTTCTACTTTACTCATCTGCCTCCTTCTTCTTCCTCATCTCTCTTCCTCTTCCTTCTTTTTTTTGAGACAAGGTCTCACTTTGGGTTGGGCTTGAACTCGTGGCAGTCTTCAGGCCTCTGCCTCCCCAGTGTTAAGTTTACAGGTTTGAGCCTGACTTTGGCTTGCCCTTTCTAATGGCAGTGCCTGATATTCACTGGGAACGGGGAGCTCTGGGCTACAGGAGTTCACCTGCTCATCTCTCTTCTCTACCAGTCCTCAGAAGAGGATCTTGCACAGAATAAGTGTTCGAAAAGGACCCATGAGCACTCAAGTCCATCCGGCTTCCCTGCCTCGTCCTCTGGATTCTGCTGCTTTCTCTTTCCTGAGGGGCTGGACCAGGTCTTTTTCAGGCTCTCCATTTCTAGCCCACAGCTAAACTGTTCAGCCTTCTCTCTGCATTATCACGGAGAGAGGAATTACATGGGATTTAGACCCATTTTTTAAAAAGTATCCTTCTAATTTCCTGGGACTTAGAGCTCTGTGCACCTCTCTTTGCAACCCCTGTCTAAGGAGAAGGTGATTTGACTCAAGATGCCTTTTGCTAATTAGAACCCCCTTCAGCTCTCCTGTTACACAAGAATCCAGGGCACCATATGACCCTGTGCAAAGCTGCCTGGATTTTTTTAAAAAGGTATTTTTAGCCAGAATCAAAGGGTGAGATTTTTTCCCTCAACTTTGCAGCAGCATAGATATGATACCCCTGGCTCCCCCACTCACCCTCTCCTTTTCTCCTGTCCTTACCCTGTTTCTGCCTTTCCTTCTTCATCCTGTGTCTCTATTCATGTGCATATGTGCGCACACATGCCTGTTCATCATACATGCATGCATGCATGCAAGCATGAGGGTGGATGTACGCGTTCGTGTGTGTGTGGGTGTGAGGGCCTGGTGGGAGTGTGGCCACAGTGCCAGGCAGCCATGCTGCATTTCTGGCTGCTCATTGTTCAGTCCCGTCTCCATGGCGACAGGAGCAGCTGCTCCATTCTGGGCCTTGGCTTGGCTGTGCGGGGCGGCCTGCCCGCCCGCCCGTCTGCCCGCCCGTCAGCCTGCCCAGCCGTGGGAGCTGCCAGCTCTGTGCCCTCCCGCTGCCCGCAGGCCCTGCCAGGCTGGGCGCAAGAAAGCGTGTTTACTAACACCATCCACATGGCTCCCGGGGCACCGAGACTTTGCCCAGAAGATGTCAGGCCCAGGGCACCAGGAGGTGGGCCTGGAGCCAGGCTGTCTATAGCCGAGGGAAACAGGGCTGGCCGGCTGCTGCCCTGATCTGCCAGCCACTTCTGGCCTCTAGGCAGGGATGCAGGCACTTCAGGGGCCTCAGCGAGGCCTTCTTTGAAGTCTTCTTCCCTTTACGTTGCCATACAGGACCCTTCTGAATGTGGCTCAGTCCTGCGCACCGCCTGACTATTCTAGTACTAGCGGCCCCCTCTGGCCCTCTGACTGTGGGGTCATTGCATCCAACACCTTCACAGGCATAAAGTAGGAACTGCAGCGACAGAGCGACCTGGGGATGCAGGCGGGGTTGAGGGCAGGGCTATGTCCACACATTCTTGCCCTGGGAGGCCTGCGCTGGGCTGTCTTGTCTGGCCCACTAGAGCTGTGAGCGTTGTTCCTCCCTACCGCCCCTTCGTTCTCCACTACCACCTCCCTTCCCTTGATTTCTCTCTTTCTCTCTTCCCTTTCTACATTGCTTCTCCATGGAGGTTCAGTGTGCCTGTGTGCGCCTCCGTGCGCCTCTATTTGTGTGTGTCTGGGTATGTCTATGTGTGTCTGTGTCTCCATCTGTGTGTGTCAGTGGTCCTATGTGCCTCTCTATGTGTGTCTGGGTGTATTTCCAGCTCTATGTGTGTGTCAGTGTTCCTGGTGTCTCTCTGTGCATGCATCTATGTATAGTTCCATCTGCGCATGTATTTGTCTGGTGTGTGAGATGGGGTGGGGGTGAGAGGAACCATTGAGAAACTAAAAACTGTTCTGAGAATTTCCCCTCAGCACCTCACTGAGGTCTAGTTCCCAAAGGCTGGTCTTAAAGTCTGGGAACCACAGCCTATCTTCTCTTCTTCTCCTCCTCCAGCCTTCCTGGCATCTCCCTAGAATCCTTAGGGAATCTGAGGCCTGCTGCCTTCCAGTAGGAGGCCTGCAGCTTCCTGAGAGCTATGGCTCTCAACTGTATGCACACTGTGGGCCTTTATACTGCTTGACCTTGCACAATTCTTTCCTTTGAAACTGATGCTGACCACAAACTCGAGAGCAAGAGGTAAATTCACATCAGTGTATGTAGCAAGCACCTGTCAGGGGCAAGCACAGGGGCCATTGAAGAGGGCCCAGACCTGCCAGCACCACTCTGATCACATTTCAGCCTTGTTTCTGGCCATATTCTGCCCCTTCTTGTGTTAACCTCTCTCTTCTTTCCAACTCTAAGATGTGTGGCTTGCTTGTCTTTCAATGGAAAAGATCTGAGCCCAGTTATTTGCAAGTCACTGAAAATGGAAGACTGTGGCTGTCTCATCATCCTGTCACATTGGCACCCCAAATATACTCTCAATGTGGAGTTAGAAGTTGCCTACATTATGAGGAAAGAGTCCTCAGGCTCCAGAAAACACACGGGAATATTTTTTGGATGCAGTCCTGGATCAGCACGAACTTACTGGGAGCTGTCAGTGGGGTGCTGCTTTGAGCAACCCTGGCTAGGAGTTGTAGAGAAGGGGTCTATTTGTGAGGACCTGATCTGGGCTCAGTGGTCTTTGTTGCAAGCATTCACTCAATATCTGTGGTATGCTAAGCGTGGGTAAGGCATTTTCCATGCTGGGCATTCTATTTGATGCTCCCATGGATCCCATGCAATAGATAGGAATGTGAGAGGCTCAGAGAATTTAAGTGACTTGCCCCATATCCACACTTCTGGATGCCACATCTCTTTCCTGGGTCATACTGCTTCACAAGATGGTTGGGTATCCCTACGAATCTGTGTTGCCCAGAACCAGCTCATCACTGGAGAACTCAAGAATACTCCAAGTTATACAGCTGCTACCCTGGCACACCACCCCTTGTTTTGTCTGGAACCCAAGAGCAGTCTCTCATCTCCAGGTTTCCATTATCCTCCTGTCCCTGGTTTACTTTGTATGTCAGAAAGAGAGTCCTAAAATGCCAAGCATTTCAACAAAACAGAACAAAGCACAAAGCAGAAGCATAGAATCCCAGCACTTGGGAAGACTAAGGCAGGAGACTGGTGAGTTCAGGCTAGCCTGAAGATTTACATAAAGGCTATCTCAATACAACAAGAGGGAGAAAGAGGAAAACAGTAATAATAATTACCTAATATATTTCACATGACCCAACTAATGCAAAATAATTGTATATATAAAGGTATCTTCCCCAGAGGGGGGAAGTCATTTAAGCCTGTCATTGCTGCTGTATACAATTTGAAATGAATGAAATTCATAAGCATGATTCTTTTTCTGTCACAAACCAAGCTGGTATGTATGTTGTAAATGCTGAAATCAAAGAAGTTCTTTAAGAATTTAGGACGCACACCACACTGTTAGGAGCAGTTAGTTACCTGGGGTTAGAGGAGAGGAAAGGTTTGACCTGGCAACAAAAGATTTGTTTTTTTTTTAACTCATCTCATTCCATTTGCTGACACACATCCATATTATTTTTTAAATTATTATTCTTTGCCAGGCATACCTTTAATCCCAGCACTCTGGAGGCAGAGGCAGGTGGCTCTCTGGTGAGATCGAGGTGAGTTTGGTACTGAGTTCCAGGTCATCTGGGCTACAGGGAGATCCGTCTCAAAAAACAAAACAAAAGAAAGTAGAAACAAACAACTATTTTTTTGTTTTAAAAATTATTTTCTTTTTTGCACGTGAGTGTGTTGCCTGCATGTGTATAAGTGCACTCGTGTCAGGCATTGCCCTCGGAGGTCAGAAGAGGGTTCTGGATTCCCCTGGAGCTAGACTTACAGATGGTTGTTTGATGCTATGTGGGTGCTGGGAATCAAACCCAGGTCCTCTGTAAGCCATCTCTACAGCCCAAAATTATTATTCTTTGAGAAAAGGCCTCATTTGGCTCAGACTGGCCTCAAACTCATTCTTTAACTGAGCCTCGCCTTGAACGCTAATCCTCTTGCCTCTACTATTCAAGTGCCAGGATTACAGGAATGTACTACCTCACATGGTTTTATGCATTGCTGGAATCGAATTCAGGGCTTCGTTTATGCTAGATACGCACTCTACAAACTGAGTGACATTCTTGGCTAACTTGAAATCTTTGTTTTACTTCTATTTTATTTCATTTTTTGAGGCAGGGTCTTACTATGTAGCCCAGGTTGACCTTGAATTCATGATGCTCCTACTTTCCAAGTGCTGCCAACACTGAGCTGTACCTATTATCTTAATAATTAAAAAATACAAAATAAAAATTCTAAAGACCGATCTCATGATGTGCCTGGCTAGTTGGCATGTCTCCATAGCTCCCCAATCCCGCCCCCAGCTCACAGGATACTACCCAAACATAACATGGCTCCTGGTGCTTTCTGATATCTTCCATCAGCCACTGCTTGTCAACCAAGCCTAGTCCCCATGTAGTCTTTGGCTAAAATAAATTCTATGTAGTGTCTTTGCTGTGCCCAACCATCTTAGCATGCATTGTATTATATTCACCATATACTGAGAATTCTCCTTCCACCTTGTCCTTCCCAATGCCTCTGCTCAATGGCATTATGGCCCTGGTTGTGTTCACCTGGAGTGGGGGTGAGGTATGGGTAAAGAGACACTAGTTAAGGTAGTGGAAGGTGTCCTATAGGACGAAACAGTGTAAGAATACTTTTTTGTTTTTCTTGTTTTTGGGTTTTTGAGACAGGGTCTCACTCTGTAGCCCAGGCTGACCGTGAACTCATATCAATTGTCCTGCTTCAGTCTTCTGAATTACGGATATAAGCCATCATAGCCAGCTGACTCAGAACTGATTCTTTATTCAGTGTCTTGCTAAAAGGTCCATCTGGCCAGTCAATGGCACATGGAAGATTCTGAAGTTAAAGTGTGGGGTATACCAGATGTCCTAGACTGAGGGCCTCATACTTAGACAATCCCAGTGTCAGAATGGGGAGTCCTTGGCGTTAAATACTGATGACTTCAGTGTTAACAGAGGTTGATGTTTGGACCCAAGAGGTAAAGACAACATGAAAAAGGCCCCCAGGGGCTAGAGAGATGATTTAACAGTTAAGAGCTTATACTGCTCTTGCAGAAGAACCTGAGTTTTGGTCACCAGCACCCATGTCAGGGAGCTTATAACCACCTATAATTCCAGCTCTAGGGAATCCAACGTCTCTGACCTATATGGGCATCTGCACTCATGGGCACACACACGCATTCATATAGTTAAAAATAATAAAAATAAAAGCCAGGTGTGGTTGTATGCACCTTTAATCTCAACGTTTAAGAAGCAGAGGCAGGTAGATCTCTGTGAAATCAAAGACAGCCTGGCCTACATAGTGATTTCTAGGCTAGCTGGGGCTACAGGGAGATCCTGAATTTAAAAATATATATATATTAATAATAATAATAAAACATTTTTAAAGAAAAAGACTCTTAGACCACTACTTAAGAGAGAAGCTTTCTAAGGACCTAGGCAAATAGCTCCATGAAAGAGGGGACATAGAGTGCTTATTTTTTAAAATTGAAGATTTGGGGGTTTTGTAGTACAAACAGCCCACCACTG
Source organism: Eospalax fontanierii (assembly GCA_035773235.1). NCBI lineage: Eukaryota > Metazoa > Chordata > Mammalia > Rodentia > Spalacidae > Eospalax > Eospalax fontanierii. The sequence continues at coordinate 46,434,835 of CM069529.1, read as the reverse complement.
GGAACTAGGATGTCAGCGCTTTCTCCTCCTTCCTTTCTTACCACTTGGCTGGTAACCTTAGATGCTGTTCTCTGTGTGCCTTGGTTTCCTTCTCTCCTTATGTCTAGGTACTAACAGTCACTTAAAGTGAAGAACGTCTGCTTTGAAAAGGCATAACTGGACTGGAGAGATGGCTCAGTGGTTAAGGGCACTGACTGCTCTTTCAGAGAACTGGGTTCAGTTCCCAGCAACTGTCCGTAATCCCAGTCTCAGGGATCCAAAGCCCTCTTCTGTCCTTCATGGACATTACATGACACAGGTGCACGTACACTCATGCATGCAATACACTCATACACATAAAACAAAAATAATAAATAAAAAAAAATTAAAGAAAAGGCTTAACTCATCCCGATTGTGACTGAAATGTTAGAAGCAGAACTGTAACGTTTTCAATCAACAGCAGATTAAATTAAAACAAATGATCTGGACTCTGATGCACACACTAAAAGATCAGCAGGATAATGCAGCCTGACAGTAACCTATGACTGAAGCAAAGGTGTGTGAAATGCAGGGATGTTAAATTGCTCTGAAATACTGTAACAGTTGTAGGGAAGAGGTGAGCCGCCTATCTGAGGCAAGGTGTGTTCAAGTATGAGCAAGTGTTACTCATTTTAGTTGTTATTATTCAAACTGAGCTGGCATCATGGATAGAATTGGGAGATACTGCAGTCAGTGTTTAAACTGAAAGAAATTGATCCAGGGGATTTAGTATTCATGCTTATTTATGGGAAAATACTGTTTAACTAACTTTGAAGTCAAATCTTTAGAAAAAAAAATTAACTATTTTCTCGGGCCCTAATAAGCCTTTCCTTCCCTAAAACACAAAAGAAGCTAGGATTGGATAAAAAAGAATTTTAAGTTTCTGTGTGAGGAACAGCTTCCTCTTTTCCCACCAGGTGTGTATTTGAGCTTGAAGCTCTAAAGGGACCATGTTTACTAAAGCAGTTGTGGGTGGGTGGCAGAAATCCTCAGGGACTTGATTTTTGTGCCCAAGAAACCCTTGGCAGAAAGCCTTCGAGGAAATCTCACCCAAGAATTTTCTTTCTTGTGAGGCTCCGGAGGGTCCAAGTGTGGTCCCACAATACCGGTCGGGCCACATTCTCAAAGCCTGCTGTGCTAACAGCTCCTGCGAGCGTGCTGCCAGCACTGACTGATCGCTCTTTCCAGTTTATGGACTGGAAAGGGTTTAGAAATCCTTTTGGATAAAACAACCCCTAGAAGAAGGTGAAAATGTTCAGAGTCCAGAAGATCAGGCTGGGTGGGACCCAGGCCATGGATCCAGTGTGGGCAGTAGAGCCGAAGTGGCCATGAAGATTTCCGGTATTCTCTACTGGGCACAGAGATCCTTCCAACTTCAGAGTCAGGTTTAGCATTCGCTTTGGCGAAATCGCTCAGTGGCCTGGGTGTCATTGTATGGGAAAAGGCATAAGGAAGGAGAAATGGACACAGGCTTGTAGGGAGGGGAAGCCTGAGGGAAGGTACTGGCATGGACAGGAAGAGTAGGAGGCCTTGTGCAAGGAAATGGGAGTGGGAAGAATGTGTTTCCTTCCACACTGTGGCTGTAGGGAGGACCTGGCTTCGGCCTGGTCTGGGACAAGCTGATGACTTTCTTCTCCACGCTTGGGGATGGGGAACCTGATTGTGTCATGATGCCCTTCTGTAGCACCTCCCCTTAGACTGGATTTTCTCACATTTTGGGTGTCATTTTTGTTAATATCTTCTGCAATATACTAAATGCTCATAGCCCCTCAAAACGTATCTGCTGAAATCCCCGTCCCAATATGACTGTGTTTGGAGGTTGGGCCTTTGGTGGTGACCAGGAAGGTTGAGCTTCATGAATGAGATTCTGTCCTTAGAAGAGGAGGCCAACAATTTGCCAGCTCTTTCTGCCTGGTCTTTCCAAGACATCAGTCAGGTCCTTTTGTAATTTGATCTTTAACTTTCAGCCTCCATAACTGTGAGGTATAACTATTGGTTGCGTAAATCATCCAGCTTATAGTGATTCACCCTAACAAGCTAAACTAAGACATAATCATTTAAAAAAGAAAAACGGACAAACAAAAAACTCCAAGCCAGATTTCTAGATGGAAAACTCAAGATTTAGAGAGAGGAAATGACTTGGGTGGGCCGTGGCCAGACCATGCTTATCCTAACTTCTGGCCTGCTGCTGGGAGCTTACTGCACTCTTGCCTTCAGCATTACTCTCTTCACTCATAGATTCATTAATCCCCCAGGAATGTCAGTGAGGAAGACCAGCTAATTGTGTCATCTCAGTTTCCAGGGTGTAAATAGCTGTCCTAAAGGCTCAAGAGGAGAAGGACGAGGCAAGGGATGGAATCTGAGGGCTGACCTCTGTGTCCAGCCTATGCCAAGACACAGATTTGCGAGCCATTTAAGGCTCAGTGAATGAACTTGGGAGCCCTCAGTTCAAGGAACTGATTCTTTCTGTTACATGCCACATCTTGGGAGACAGAGGGATGAGCAGAGTAGCCCAAGATTCTGCAACTAGTCCTGCCATGAGTCATGGAGCAACTTTGCTGGTTTGTTACGTGTGGGGAGAAAGAGGGAAGGTCACCTTCAAGGGCTGGGAGTAAAAGCAAGACTTGAGATAATGCATGCAGACAGTAGGCATTAGCTACCTGCGAGAGGAATGAACCAAGGAGGCTTTCCTTCGGCTGCAGTCAGATCAATGGGATGAGCTGTTTTCCAACCAACTGATCCTTACTGGCCCCATTTGGTTTTTGCCCCTTACCTGACTCAATTTCCCCTTTGCCCAAGGTCTAGGAAGTAATTCTTGGAATTGACATCTACCTAGCTCCAATGCCTTCTATCGAAAATGCTTGCTGGGGTCCCTGTTCCCTAAAAGAATCGAACCCATACTGTCTGCTGGGCATATGGGTTGGTGAGACACATTTGTCTTTTGCCTCTTACTCCCCTTGTTTTGTGGCAGAAAGGAAATGGCTAGGCTGCAGGGATAGCTCAACAGTTAAGAGCATTGGCTGTTCTTCCAGAGGACTTGGGTTCAGTTTCCAGCACCCACATGGCAGCTAACAACTGTCCTAACTCCAGTTCTAGGACCCTCTTCTGGACCCTGCAGGCACTGCATGCACATGGCGCATTTACACATGTGCAGGCAAAACACTCACACATATAAAGCAGAAATAAATGAATCAAAATTAAGACAAAAAAGGAAAGGCCAGAGCTTTGAATACTAACCTTTTTTGTACCATATGATCATGAACTACTCACTCCAACAGTTTCACATCTGTTTCCTTCTGTATAAAATGAAGCTGAAGTGAAGGACTTTCCAAAAAAACTGAAAATAAAATCACGGGTAAAGCAGCAGTGCCTGGTCTCAAGTGGTCACTCAGTAAATGACCTACTATTGCAACTTTTATTGCATTTATTTATTTATTTATTTATTTATTTATTTATTTATTTATGTGTGTGTGTGTGCGCGCGCGTGTGTGTATAAGCACATACCACAGTGTGCATGTGGAATTCAGAGAACTTGTAGGACTTGAGGTTCTCCTCTTTCTTCCATGTGGGTCCAGGAGATCAAACTAAGGACATCAGGTTTGTTGCCAAGTGTCTTTACCAGTTGAGCCATCTTATCAGCTCTACTATAATTTTTTGTTGCTGTTACTGTTCTACAGGCCTGGCTGAGTGGAACTCACTGTGTAGACCAGGCTAGGCTTGAATTCACAGAGGTTAGTCTGCCTCTGCCTCTCAAGTGCTAGAATTAAAGGCATGTGTTCCCATACTCGGTGCTACAATAATGTTTTAACCTGTGTATTGCACATGCACGTGTATTTGTACAAATATATATACATGAGTGTGTTTGTGTGTGTGTGCACATGCTCCTGTGTATGTAGACAAAAGGTCAACCTTGGATATCGTTCCTCAGGTGCTGTACACACTCTTTTGAGCACGATTTCTCACTTTTACCAAGAACTCATAGATCTGGTTAGGCTGATTGACTAGAGAGCCCAAGGAAGGAATCTGCCTGTCTCCACTCCTCAACACTGGGGTTATAAAGCATGCCGCCACACCTGGCTTTGTTTTAAAACAGAGGATCTGGGGATCTGACTCAGGTCCTCATGCTTGCATGGCAGGCATGTTAGTGAGGGAGCCATCTCCCCACCTTATTATCATTTTGATTAGTGCTTGGAAGGTGGAATCCAGGGTCTGTAATCTGCTTGCTGTTGAATTAACAGGCAGGAAAGTTTAGCTGAGAATGAATGGGGATGTAGAACAAAGTTAGCAGCAACATCATGAGAGACAGGTATCAAGCAAAGGAAGGAGCTGGACTTGAATTCAAATCTTAGTGCTGATTCTCACCCACTATGCAGCCTTGAGCAACCCAATCTTTGTTCCAGGTTCTTGACTCTCAAACCCTGTAGGAATGCCAATGTCTCAAAGAAAGCATGGATGGTGCCATTATGAGTCCCCACTAGGCAGTCACCAGAATAGTTATAGTGACAAAGTTTTCTTTGAGTTTCTCTAACGAAGAATCCAACATTGACCCTGGAGCACTGGCCCTGTGTTGGAAGTCCCTGTGCTCAGGGCCAGCCTGAGGCAACGAAGGGTCTCCACAGTGGTGATGGAGGGGTGAGTAGGCGCAGAATCAGAACACACAGACCCTGGGAGCTGAGTGAGAAGCAGGTGGTGGCAAGCCACTGCAAGCTTGTTTATTCACGGAAGTGCAAGGGGTCTTATAGGTCTGGTTAGCCAATGGCCTAATGGGGTGGGTCCCGACTGCAGCCAATAGTAATCTGTCCCCAGGTAGATCAACTTGGTGCAGATTCTTTCCAGGTGCTGGACAGAAGCTGATATCATGACTAGCCAGAGCAGAGCACCACACCCATGGGAGCTATTCCTCTATTCCTCATAGTAGGTGACCTGGCTAAGGCCCATCCTGGAGCCCTGAAGCCGGTGCTAAGTTCTTCCTCTATGCAGGGAACAGGTGAGGCTTCAGGATCTCCTGAGGCTGGCTTGCTGCTGTGTGTTTCCCTAGCCATATGGCTTGAGGAATACTAACACAGTTGTCTGTGCACAACTGTAACCAACAATCTGCTGACTGTCTAAACCATTCCCCATGTGCAGGTGATTCTACCTCACAGTCCTAGGGGAGGGAAGGAGTCGTCTTTGCCCCGGGGACAAGACTGGAAGAGGGACAGAAAGAAATGGAAATACTGGCAATAGAAGCCTCTAGGTAAAAAGTTGATCAAGAGGAAGTAGGGACCAATTAGCAGAGGCATCAGAGGTGAATAGTGACTCCTTGCATCAATTTCCTTCCTTAACTCTAGAAGAAGATAGATAGATCATGGATCAAGGCCTTTCTGGATCTACCATGCTGAGATGAAGATGGATATTATCCACATCTACTCAGTGGCTTTTAAAGATTGTGGCTGAGACTTCTCTTGCTAACATCGTTCCACGTGCTCCAAGTTCCTTGACTGAGTCACTCCCCAGCTTATACCTCTCAAGGTGCTCCTTTGTCCAAAGCATCAACTTCTTCCTACTTTTTTCTCATCCAATGAAATTAGAAGCCCCCGGGTCCTGCTACTGCTCTTAGGTCAGATACTCCTCCACGGTGTACACCCGGGAGTGCCTCAGCCTGGCCCTGTGCCCGTGTTGCAATGAAAAGTCTCAAGGTTTGCCTTGCCTGGTCCCCTGAGTTTCAAAGACTTCCCATGTTACAGACACAAAAGATGAGGTGTGAGGTGCATGTTGGGGTGCTTGGGACATGCATGGGGGAGCATGATGACAAGTCATCCAAGGGGAAGGGAAGAAGAGAGAGAGAGTGGTGGTTTGAATGAGAAATGTCCCCATAGGCTCACATGTTTGTATACTTGGTTCCCAACTGGTGGCCCTGTTTGGGAGGATTCTGGAGCCTTGAAGAGACAGGGCCTCACTGGAGGAAATGGGTCACTGTGGGTGGGACCTGGGACTTCACAGTCTGTCACCACTTCCTGTTTGTTCTCTGCTTCCTGCATGTGCGTGCACATGACTGGCTAGCCTCCTGTTCCTGCCACCATGCCTTTCTGCTGCTTCTATGTCTTCCTACCATGATGAACTGTATCCCTCCACAGCTGTGAGCTAAAATAAACTCCTTTTTCCTTAAGTAACTTTTGTCAGGATATTTTATCACAAGAATGAGAAAATATCTAATGCAAGGAGTGGGAGAAGGAAAGAAGGACATAAGAGTGGAGAGAAGCCACCTGCTATTTCATTTGTCTGGGCTTCAGTCTCACACCAGCAAGATGCAAGTAAAAACCTTCCCAACCTGACCATTTCATAGGGAGGATCAAACAAAGAAACAGGAGAAAGCACTGTGTCTCCTGCACTAGTCAACTTTCTTACTACTGTGACTGACACACACAAGAGGACAGCTAAAAGGAGGAGATCGTTTTGGGCTCACGGTTTCAGGGAGTTGGGTTCATCATGTCCAACTTTGTAGGTTTGGAGTCCAAGGTAAGAAAGAAGGTCAAGGTGGTAGGAGTCACTGGCTGAGGAGTCCTTCATCTTGTTTCAGATGGGAAGCAGAGAGAGGAGAGGACTGGGAAGCTGCTCTAACCTTCCAAGACATACCCAGGGGTATGAGTGCTTCAGCTAGGCCCCACCATCTCCCCGAAATAGAACCACCAGCTGGGGACCAAGTACTTAATCCATGAGTACTTAATCCATGAGTACTTAATCCATGAGTACTTAATCATATTCAAACCATGACACCGCTGTTAGTAATCTTGGGGACAGTGTCAACGATGACAAACAAGTCACCTGGTGGACACAAAAGAAATAATCTATTTGGAGGGTTAGTGTGGTAATTAGAGGTATGGTGTATCACTTATCTGGCACCTTGCCTGCCCATAGAAGGTATTCAATAAGTAGTAATTATTGTAATTATGATTATTACAACTGTTCTATTGAAAGTATGTTACTGAATGTCTTGACGTCCTTTTTTTTTAGACAAAGTCTCATGTAACTCAAGCTGACCTTGAACTCTTTGTGTGTGTGTGTGTGTGTGTGTGCATGTGTGTGTGTGTGTTTTTGAGAGGCAGGGTTTCCCTGTAGTCCCAGGCTAGCCTGTCTCTGCCTCCTGAGTGTGGACATTAAACGCTATTCCATCATGCCCGGCAACCTTGCTTCTGCCTCCCATGTGCTGGGCTCATAGATATGGACTACTATGCCAAGCTTTTGCCTTCTTTTCTGTAGACCTTTCTTTCTGGTCCTGGGGATTGAATCCATGGACTTGAGCATGCTAGGCAAATTCTTTACCCCTGGACTATGTCCCTAGCCCTCTTTTACCTTTTATTCTGAGACAAGGTCTCACTATGTTGTCAAGCTGGCCTCAAATTCATTTAGTAGACTCCTCAGCCACTGAACTTTTGCTACTCCTATCTTGGCCTCCCTTGCAGCTAGGATTATAGACCTTTGACTCTGGGCCTGGCTCTGTAACTTTTCTTGGGTGTCAGGCCCTCTACCTTAAGCCCTGGAAACACAAAGTCAAAGAGAACACTATTTTTGTCCCCAGAGAACAGATACTCCTTATTGTTAGAGTCAAGAAATGAAGGACAAGAGGCGCAAGGAGCAGGCAGAACCACCTTCAACCCAGTTATTCATTATCTTATGGCAAGGGAGGACATTTCTAAACTTCAGTATAGAGCCCACTTCACCAAAGCAGAAGCAATAGCAGTAGCCCAGAGCTAGAGAGCAAGGCTAGATTTCTCATGTCCCTCTGAACTATTTCTAAGTTGTGGAATCAGACATGTGTTTCACTTCTGTCCTTATACTGCTTGGTTTCTACCATCAACATTGGAGCAATTTGTGCAAATTAACCAGAATATTCTAAAGTTGTAACGAGTTCTACTGATGGCCTGGAAAACATTCCATGTCCTAATGCATAGTCATGACTCAAAATATGTTCAAAATGCGTTCAGTGGAAACCCCACTTGAAATACCCAGAAATCAGTTTTCAATAGACTGACAAATAAAGGACATTAAACATGATTCATAGAAACAGTGTTTATTTAATCTTTAATGCTACCTAATGCATTTCGGTCAAAGTCACCAGTTCATGTTCAGGCTTTATTGTGTGGAAAATGGATGTGCTATTAATAAGTCAATACAAACATGAATATGGTTTCAATTGGAAATCATTAGGTTGCATTAAATGGCAAATGAAATCCATAGGAAGGATTTGTTTTATTTGGTTTGTAAGGAGCCAAAGGTGCCCTGAGAGGCATTTCTTCGCTTGGTAACAAGGACAAATGATTGGTTTCTGCAGCAGGCAGATTACAGTCTGGGCTTTGCTTCATTCTCGTTAGGACAGGGATTGGGTGGCGCCTTCCTGAGCACAGCTGTTTGCTGCTGTTGCTGAGCTGACCTTGCTGTATGCTCTGGATGTCAGCTGGTACGACCCAGGTGGAGCTGATGCGAAACCCTGTGTCAGGACTCCTGTCTAACGTGGGTGGCCCTCAGCCTGATCCTGTCTCTCCAGCTCTGCCAAGTCTCTGACCTGCACACTTAACTTCTCTCAGTTCAACAGCAGCACCATGCAAGAGTACGCAGTTATGTGATTAGACGTTCTTATGAGAAAACAGATACAAAAGTAGACATGGGAGGTCCAAGTAAGTGTCTTAATAAAACAAAGGTGTTTGGGTGGAGACCTGGAGATGGAGGCCTCTAGGTTCTGTGTGGTGAGTGACGGTGGATAGATCTAGGCTAAATTCAGCTTCCTGTCCTTGCCATCTGTGTCCCTAGAGACAGCTCTCTACCTTTTCCCATCTTCAGTATCAATCTCTCCATTTTAATGACCCCATAACGTAAGGAGAGCAAAATGCCAGGACATAGTAGGGTTTCACAAATACATTTATTTCTTGACATACCGTCTTGTTATTGTAACATATCCTGGCCTTAAACTTGAGATCATCCTGACTTAGCTTCACTAGTGAGGATTACAGATATGAGTCACCACATAAATATTATTTTAAGAATACTTTTGGGGGGTTGGGGATGTAGTTCAGTTGGTAGATTGTTTGCCTGTCATGCACAAAACCCTAAGTTTCATCCTTAGTACCTTATAAACTGAGAGTGATGGCACATGCCAATGATCACAGCGCTGGGGAGGTAGAGGCAGGCAGATCAGAAGTTCAAAGTCATCCTCAGCTAACCAGCAAGCTTGAGGCCAGGCTTGGATATATGAAACCTTAATTCAAAAAAAGTATCTTAATATTCCAATAAGGATTTGAGGTGGGGCAGTGAGGAGAATTGGGAGGGAAGAGATGGCCCAGTGGTTAAGAGCTTATACTCTTCTTACAGAGGATCAGAGTTTGGTTCCCAGCACCCACAATGGGTGACCCAGAGCTGCCTATAACTCCTGTTTCAGGGGATCTGACACTCTCTTCTGGACTCCACAGGCACCTGCACTCACATATGGAAACATATATACATATAGATTAGATATACATAAATAATAAAACCAAAGCTTTTTAAAAAGAAAAAAGATGAAATATAAGTAAATATAGTGTTTATCTTTCAAGTTACCTAATGATGTTTGATTAAAATAGTCCCCACAAATTCTATGTCTTTTTCCAATTCTGGGTCTATGCTTGAATTTCTTTTCCTAATCTGTTCCTGTATCCTATTCAACCATAAGGAATATCCAGGCTTGGGCCTAAATATGTAATAGTCCAGTGCTGTTTCGTATTTTTAATAAAAAGTGTCATCTAATTGAAACAAGTCAAGATTGTTCTTATTGTGATAACATCTCTCCTGGATGGTCAGCCTGCTTCTCATCTGGTTCTCAATGTCCTCTTCAGACAGGCTGGCAAGCTCTAAGAAAGGCCCACAGTTGCTGAGGGCAGCTCCCTGAGTCTGGATAGCATCCAAGAGCCGGAGGAATTGGCATGCTGGTTCCATCTCCAGAAGAGATGGACGACTGATGGTCAGCCTAGTGAGCAGGTGAGAGTCAGGAGCCCTCACCCAGCGCATTCTCTGGGGTTGCCTCAATGAATTTAGCTCCACTCGGATCAAACAAGAGTCTGTTCAGCTAAGGATAACATTGAGGTTCTTGCAGACTTGTACTTTGTAGCATCTCGGTACAGAGAGTGTCTCCAGAGGTCACCAGTAGTGTACTCCTTCTTCACTGTGTCCCCTCTGAAGGAGCTCCTCCCAGCAGCAGCTTTACAGATGGGCAGGCATGACTTCCTAACTTGTCCTTCCTTGTTGCCGTATGATCTTGCATTGAGGCCAGAGCCCTGTGGCCATCAGAGTCTCAGTTTCTGAAGCTATGGAATATGGGCAATCCCAGTGCCTGGCTGTGCTGCCGAGGGCCTTATGGGAAACAATGTACTACAGACAGCATGTAGCACATAGTAAGAACTCAGATAGTAGCAACTGCATTTCCATCCAGCTTGGAAAGCCTGGGTTGTTCATGGCTTGTTATCATTCCTTGAGACCCCATAGCCTTTGACCTATCTCCCTCCTACATGCAGTCCAGGGCTTAGTGTTGTTTTCCTGCCTCCCTAGATGCTGTCTTCTTTAGGCAAAACTATTTTGATATAGTAGTTACTTTTATGTCACTGTGACTAAATATCAAACAGGAAACAACAGAAAGGAAGGAAGGATTTATTCAGGCTTGTGGTTTGAGGGCATAGTTCATCATGGATAGTACATTATTAGTTAGTGTTCTGTGGCTGTGTTAAAACACTGTGATCAAGGCGATTCGTAGAAGGAAGAGTTTATTTGGCTTATGATTCCAGAGGGATAAGAGTCCATCATGATGGGGAGGCACACTAGAAGAGAGAACTGGAGCAGAACACTGACTGTTCACATCTTCAAGTGGGCACAAGAGCGTTGCAGAGAGGACAACTGGGAGCTATGAACTCTCAAAGCCAGCCGCCAGTAACATGCTTCCTTCAGCAAGGCCACACCTCCTAAATCTCTGCACACAGTACCACCGAGGCCAAGTGTTCAAATACTGGTGTTCATAGGGGACATGCCTCATTCAAATCACCACAGCTGGGAAGGCATGGAGGTAGGAACGGCTAGTGGCAGAGACAGCACAAGTATGAGGCCGCTTGCTCACATCTTGGCTGACCAGGAGTGAGAAGCAGGGCCAAGTTATAAACCTCAAAGCCCTCCCCCCAGTGACTCATTTCTTCCCGATAGTCCCCACCTCCTAAGGGCTCTAAAACCTCCCAAAACAGCACCACCAGCTAAAGACTAAGTGATCAAACAGAAGAGCCTGTGGGAGATCTTTTACATCTAAACTCTAATATTAGGCCTACAGCTGTTTTGTCCAGAGCTGGATTTGTTATGGATTTGTTATAGACAGTTGTCTATCTTAGTGATTGGCTGTACTCAATATTTACATGATCAATAATTGTTTTTTAGCGTGTGACCAAAATGTGGACATTTTTTTTGTTTTTAATCATCCTGAGGCCTGGGAAGAGAGCTGGGAATCAGATGCTCTCTTTGCTGGGGCAACCACTAGGATGTTGGAGAGCCAGCATGTGACGGAAGCAAGATGACAAGCAGTGCTCTCATTTGACCTCCTGGGAACCAGGCAGCCATCTAGGACTTGAAATGTGGGATGCAAATGAGTGTCTGCCTACTCCCTGACTTCTGGAAAATGGCTTTCATTTTCTGAGGTGATTACAGTAAATTACACCTGGATGAGAGAACCCGGAATGATGGCTCCAAGTGCTACGAATTAATGGAAGAGTACTCGACATACGTGTGTCATAAAAGTGGAGGAGAGTGATGGAGTCGGAAAAAGAGAGTAGTTAATCGATTAATTAGGAACAGAAACTAGCCTAGCCCTCCTTTATTGTGACAGTTTCTAAGTGCCAGAGTCTTAAGTATAAGAATCGTATAGAATCATCATTAGCACACTCTCTATCCCTGAGTTTCTAGAATTGAATAGATTATCCTTATATATACTTCATAGCTTCTTAATAGCAATGACAGGGCCTCTTCAAAACCTTAGAACATACTACAGATCGAGCAGGGTGAAGCCAAATTAAGAAGTGAGCAGAGCTATTGCTGCTTTCCTGAGAGAGAGGAGCTGGCACGCACTAGGCTTCCCAGGATAAAATTAGAGAAGAGAGACATTATAAGACCCTCAACAAGGGGGGAACAGTTTCTGCATTCCTCACCTTATGTGTCCAGAAAGGAGCCAGGAAATCGGTATGAAGCCAGTGGCACAGTTCAGAGGAGGAAAACCTCAATGAACAGGATCATTTAACTCAAAGCCGGTCAGCCAGAAAGGTCATCTAGTCACAGTGGTGAGGGACATGAGGAGTGTCTTTCAGGGAAGAGGCAGGCTTTGTCTTTGGAGATTGAGGAAGGCTAAGCAGGGCAGGAACAGAGCAGTGGCAGCCAGGATACAGGTAAGTCATCAGTGAGAAGACACGGAGGCGTCTGCAGAGGAGTGGTGAGGAAGCCAGATTGCTCTCAGAAGACTTTTTCAAGCCTTCAATGTCTGTTTGCAGACACCATAGGGAGGAGTCTCGATGGAGTGTGAGTCAGGTGGCCTTGGGCGGGCATCCCCACCGATTAGCTCTGCCATTACGTGTTTCAGAGTGTCCTAGCAGTAAGAGCAGTTAGGTACTGGAGGCTCATGAGGATGGCCCTTCCCTCAGGCGCTGGCAGCTTTGGGCAGGCCAGACAAGAGCACTGCCGAGAACACTGTTCTGGGGTCCCCACGGAACGGGCTTCAGATCCCAGAATGCCACTCTAAGAGTCACTGGCTCCAAAATTAGTTCATGCTGCCAAGCTTCAGATGATACTATTCAATTCAAAAGGCAGGGATGAGGCTAGAAAGATGGCTCAGCTGCAAAGAGTGTCCACTGCTCTTGTAGGACTCAAATTTGACTCTCAGCACCCACATTAGTTGGTTTACAACTGCCTGTAACTCCAACTCCAGGGGCACAGAAACCCTCTGTCTGCAGGCACAAGTGGTCATGTGCACATACCACACACACAGACACATATTTAAAAATAATAAAGATAAGTTACACATGATGGCATACGCCTTTAATCCCAGCATTTGGAGGCAGAGGCAGGTGGATCTCTGTGAGATTGAGGCTAGCCTGCTCTATATAATGAGTTTCATGGAGCTACAAGGAGACCCTATTTCAAAAACAAATAAACAAAACCTCAAACAAACAAAATAATAAAATAAATCCTTTTTTAAAGGCAGGGATGAACTCTTTGGATGAAGTCACCATTCTTTCTCTCCCTGTCTCACTTTCTGTGTTGGTTTGGTGTTTGAGACAGAATCTACTTATGTAGTACAGACTGGTCTCAAACTCTTTTTGCATGTATGTGTGCACAGTATACATGTGTGTTGATGAGCAAGCACATGCTGGCGGAAACCAGAGGTCAACCTCTGGTGTCATTCCTCAGGGACCATACATCTCATTTTTTTAAAGATGTATTTTAATTTATGTGTATGTCTGTGTGAATGTATATGCAATATATGTTTGTTCCTGTGGAGGCCAGAGGGAGGGTGCTGGATCCCCTGGAGCTGGAATTACAGGAGGTTGTAAGCTCCCCAATGTGGGTGCTAGAACTCAAACTCAGTCATCTGAAAGAGCAGCAAATGGAGCAGCAAATGTCATGAACAACCAAGCCATTGCTCCAGCCTCCATTTTGTTTTTTGAAACACAAGCTTTTCACTGGCCTGGAACTTGCCAGTTGGGTTAGGCTAGCTGTCTAGTAAGTTCTAGGGACTTGCGTGCTTCTACCTCCCCCCATGCTTGGATTACAAATGTGCACACCACCATTCCTGGCGTTTTACACATAAGCTAGGCAAGTGCTCTACCAGTGAGCTATATCTTATCTCTCAGCAAATATTTAAAAAAAAAAAACAAAAACAAAAAACACAAAAACTTCTTGTGTTAATTACTTTTCTTATTGCCGATCAAAATACCTGACAGAAACAACTTCAGGCAAGAAAGATTTATTTTGGCTCATGGTCTCAGAAATTTCTGACCCACATGTCAGAAGAAAGCCAAGTGATGGAGGTGAGACAGCTCATGGAAGCAGTTCGTCTACATGGTTACAAACAGGACACTGAGCACTGGCTAGAATCAAGGGTGAGTATAAGCCTTAAAGTCCTACCCCTAGACACTTCCACCAGCCGGGCTCTCCGGCAAAGCCTCCACAGTCTTCAAAATAGGACCATGTGGGGCCCGGAGTGATGACTCAGCAGTTAAGAGCGTTTGTTGTTCGTGCAAAGGACTTGGGTTCAGCTCCTAACACCCACACCAGGCGTCTTACAACCACATGCAACTTCAGCTCCAGGGGATCCATTGCCCTGTTTTGGGCTCTGAGGGCATTTGCATGTACATGGTTCACATATATATATACTCAGGCACATACATAAACATAAAATAAGTAAATAAATCTTAAAATAAGTAGGACTACGAGCTGGGGAACAAGAATTCAAAACATGAGCCTGTAAGGGACATTTCAGATCCAGCTGGTAATAGCTCTCTTTTTTGGAAACTGGCACCTGAGTAGGAGCTGTACTAGTTGTGAGCCAGGTTCTTAGCAGAAGACTCTTACAGGGTGACTTCTGGTTACAAAGCTGTGCTGATTCCAGCTTTGTATTCTAGAGGGGACACAGGCTTGGAGTTAGGATAGACCTAAGGTGGAGGTAAATCTTTGAAGTTCAGTTACTTTTTCTATAATAAAAATAAAATAATTCTGACTGGTATCTCCAGAATATTATGAGAATTAACATACAAAACACATAATATATATATATACATATATAACATATAATATACATGAAACACATAACATATAAAACTAGGGTGAGACCTGCTGCATAGTGTATGCTGTGGAAAGGTTGGAAATCAACTCTCTCTTATAAGAAATGCCAGGAAAAATTCACGGCTTAGTCATGCCAGAAAACATGAAGATTTTGAATGGACAGACTGGACAGATAACTAAGGACATGTACAAAAGTCTGTGGAGGTCAGAGTTGGCTCTTCGCATCTGATGATCCTGCTCATATGTAGCAAGAGAAGCAAAGAAACTTCCTTGTCCGACCTCTTGAAATCTGAGTTGTGGCCCAGAGAGATGGATCAATTTGTTCAAGTCATCACTGTAGCCGACTCTGCTCAGTCTCTCTCTCTCTCTCTCTCCACACACACACACACACACACACACACACACACACACACACACACACTCCTCTCTCATGCTGCTTTCTAGTTCCCTGAAACACGACCTCTGGCTCGGCATCACACTGCACAATGCAGCCGTCTTCCCCTCCTGTATGGGAGCCACAGCTCTGCTTCTGGAGTGTTTGCACTGCCGCTTTGCCCTGTGGACTTACTCAAAAGAAAGGAATCGTGATAAGTAGATGGGCCAGACACTTGAGGGCAAATGGCTTGCCCCACTGTGGGGAACAGAAATGGGTGGGAGTTCAAAGTGGTCCTTGACTTGCTGTCCCTGGGCGCCTAGAGCTCTAAACTCCATAAACTGCTCACAACCAAAAGGTCAATTTCCCAGTAAAATAAGGGAACGGGAGTGTGAGTGGTTGCCCCATTTCTGGGGGTCTCCCTAGCTGTGACTCTCAAGTTTCCTAGGGCACAGCCCAGTTTCCCTAGCTCAGATTAGAAGCGGAAGTCGGGGTGTGGGACACGGGGTGTTTCAGCAAGTGCTGAAGTCCTGTGCACCAGGAAAACCTTTGTCTCCCTAGAAAGTAGTAGCGTCTTCTCAGCTATTTCCTCCGCCACAGCCCTGGCCACTCAGGCTGCTGTGGCATGTAAGTTAGAGCACGTTTGGTGAAGGCCACGCCAAGCACACAGTCTCACATCTAAGCCTTGGGAATCATCCCTAAGTTAGGATTTTATTCCTCTTTAAAATCAGGAAATGAAACTAGGCATGAATCACGAGGCATTCTGCAGACTGAGGCAGGAGAATTGCTGTGAATTTGAGGCTAGCCTGGGCTAAATAATGAGTTCTTGGCCAACCTGGACTACAGAGTAAGACAATACAAAAAAATGTAAGGTGAAACAAAATAAATCAGGACATTGCCTAGAGAGGCTAAGTGACCAGATTGTAAACTAAGATCCTTACATCACCGTTCAAACATCCTTGGACTCACTTGGCAGGGTGGCACAAAACTGTAATGCAGTATTTGTAGAGGGTATAACAGGAAGTTTAAGGCAAGCCTGGGCTACATAGTAAGACCCTGTCTCAAAACTAATCTCTTAAAAGAATATATTATCAATAATACCCAAGGATACTCTCCTCCTGCCCAGAATCAAACCTTGGGAGAAGGATATGGGCTTTCCCAGGCAGAACACTTGAGAGTTCTCTCAAGTCTCACTTTCCCATCAGACACATTGTTATCCCGAAGGATCAGGAAGTGTCTACTTGAGATGTATTCTTGTGGATTTTTAAAATTTTTAGTTTAAATGCATTTTAACTTTAAAATCACTCAACAGATGTTTCAGAAGAGGTTTGTTGTTTTCTTTTGATAAAAGGTCTCACGTAGTGAAGAAAGCCGTCTAATCTGACTTGGGTTTCTTGAGAGGGGGTCCACACGTAACTGACACTATTCCTCATTGCTCTCATCAGTGCCAGCAGGGGTGGCAATGCAGTCTTGGCAGCAAGTATTTCCTAAAGTCCTACTATGTACCAGACACCAGGGGTGCAAACACGCAAACATCCACCCCACGTCCCTCTGTGTCTCTCTCTTCTCCCATTTTTCTCAGTCCTGCCTCCAAACTTGGACTCTGCTGGATGACTGAACATTCAGAAGTTCTTCCTGTTAAGACTCCTAAGCCAGATGAGAGGGCTACTGAGGCATCTGTACGAGGATCCAGATGAATTCTGCTATCAGGAAATTCAACAGAAAGATTCCTGGGGTCGGAAAGTTTATGGTGGGTGTGAGGGATCTGAAGTAATGTTCTTATTTGGGTGGCAGGGTCCTAAGCAGAAGAACTGTGAATGTTCCAAGTCATCTAGCGAGCCGTGGCGAGCTCGGGAGGCAGGACTGAGAAGGGACACGAGGCTGGCTCTTGAAGTAGGAGGACGACTGGTCTCTCTGCATCTAAGTTTCTAGTTCTAAGATTTCCATGGTCATAACACTAAATCAAGGGATCTTTTCCACTGATAGTTTGTTTAAAACGAAAACTAGATTAGAAAAACCTCATCTATCTTCCCCAGTATGAAGGCAGGGACTCTTCTGGACTATTAGGATTCTCTTATTATGCTTGTTTTTACAGTCTGCTGCATTCCATTTTAAAATTCCTGAAATAGGCATTGTGGTATCTGCCTATAATCCCAGTACTTGGAAGGCTGAGGTAGGAGGGTTTCTGTGAGTTCATGTCCTACAGAAAGAATTTAAAGCCAGCCTAGGATACATAGTGAAACATATCTCCAAACAACAGCAATAAGTAGATTAATTAATTAGTCAATCAATTAGTAAAATTGTCAGTACTAGCCAGAAATGATCGTGCACATTTGGAAGCTTAGTATTTGGGAGGCTGGGGCAGGAGGATTTCCATAAGTTCAAGGCCTGTCTGGGTTTCTTTGTGAATACCTAGCTTGCCTGGGCTCCATAGCAAGATCCTTTCTCAAAAAATCAAGACAAAGTAACGCACAAACACGAAAAATCCTCAGTGCTCAATGGGACTTAGGAAGAAAAGGGGACATATTTTCCCAGACATGTGGAAGCTGGTGGCCTCTTGGGGACAGACACTTTCTTCTCCACATGTCTGTCAGAGCCCTCTTGTCCCTCCAAGGGATCTGCTGTCTTATAGGGTGTTAGGATGGTATAACTGTGGACAGGAAGCTAGATAAGTGTGAACTTCAAGCTCTACAAGGAAAAGCCCATGTCCCATGAGATAGTAGCACCTCCTGTTGGGATGCTGAAGGTGGCCATGGGTTTGAGGGGAATCATTCTTCCACTTTGGCTTTCTTAATAAGCTTCACCTCCCTCAGGGGAATTCTGTTGTTATGCAGGTGTGCCTTTTGTAGGTGATGGCTGGGGAATTTATGAGGTTAAATATACTTGCTCTAAGCTATACATTGAGTGTGGGGATTGGGGATCAAACCTAGGCCAGCATGTTCTATGCCAAGGAGCTATATCCCGCCACCAATTTTTTTTTTTTTTTTTTTTTACTTTTCACTTTGAGATAGAGTCTAAGTTGCCCAGGCTGGCCTGAACGTGCCCTGTAGCCCACATAGACCTTAAACTTATGATCCTCTTGCCTCAATCTTCTGAGTAGTTGGCAACACAGGTGTGCTCCACCAGCCTCGGTTGGGGTCCAGTCTTGAGCTGAAATTAATCATCTTAACAGTTTGTATTCAGCAGTAGATGCCCCTTCAAAAACAAGGAGCATGTAAGTGTTGCTTAGATTTACTGAATGGTATAGTTAGGAGGGCTGGAGAGAGGGCTCTTAGAGAGGACTGGGTTTGAATCCCAGCACCCACATGGCAGCTAACAGTCATCCATATCTCTGGTTCCAGGGGATTCAACACTTTTCTTCTGTCCTCTTCAGGCACTGCATGACATGGATGCACTTACATACATGTAGGCTTAACACTCATACACATAAACTAAAAATAATAAATTATCAAAAACAAAAAAAGATATAGTTAGGGCCAGATCAAGGTGAGGGCAGGACTGAATGAGTTAGTGACTGAAGAAGACAGGGTTCTCCACAGCAGTTTAAAAGAGGACTTGATAATTAGGGTGTAGTCAAAGAGGTCACCTTGGGTGGGGCATGGGAGATGGTGAAGTCCTTGGAGGCTTCTTGGAGGAGGTAGCAATTGAGCAGGAGCTTAAAGCATACTCTCAGCAGCTGCCCTCCTCTCCCTTTCTCTCATCCATCCATCCATCCATCCATCGATCCATCCGCCACTCAATCTCTCTGCTCATCCTTGCATGCGCTTACTCATCCACAGAGTTAGTCCTTTATCTAATAGTTACACCCTGCTGCGTGCAGGGATGGCAGTAGGTACCCTCACATGCATTTTTTGTTGAATTATAGCGATTCTACCAGCCAAATGCTGCTACTTCCGATTTAGGGATCAGGACGCTAACTCCAGGCAGCAAGATCTCCTCCTTTTCCGTCTTTGCAGTCTATGTCATCTTCTGTCAAGGAAGAAGCATCTGCTTATTTCAGGAGCCACCTCCCTTGGCTGCAGCAACCTTCCTGCCTATTTGTTTCTCCTTTTCATCCATTGCCAGAGTTACCTAAGTCAGACCTGAGCAAGCTGTGTTTCTGGCCCAAGGCTTTCTACTGACTGGGGGCCAAGTCCCCTCTCACCCCTGAAATTAGCATCTTGCATGAACCTCTGGAACTGACTTTGTCTCATTTTACTTTGCTCTTATGCTTAAATTTACATGTTTTTTCACCTCTCTCCAACTTCACGTTTATTCTGGTTAAATTGGGGGATCCATTTTTCCCTGAGCATTAGGTTAAGAACGATTTCATTTAGAACTAGAGGGTTGGCTCAGGGATTAAGAGCACATACTACTCTTATAGAAGACTCTAGTTCAAGTCGCAGCAGCCACATCAGGCAGCTCACAGTAACCTGTAACTCCAGCTCCTGGAGAATTCAATGCCTCTGGCTTCCACAGGCATCTGCACTCACATGAACATACCATCACACAGACACACATATACATAATTTTTTTTTTTAAGTTTAAAAAATTAAATTATTTTATTTAAACACCATTCTCTAGCAGGGTGTTGGGATTTCTCTTCAACTGAGGAAGTTGAAGCAAGAGGACTGCAGTGAGTTCAAGACCAGCCTGGGCTACAGAGTGACGCTGAGTCTAAAACACAACCCAGAACAATGAAACATCTCCTACTCCCCCCCCCCCAAATCCAAAACAAAACAATAAACCCCTGGCTCCCCGCACGGTGCAAAAGTGAGAAGTTGGATTCCCGTCCAGGTGACCCAACAGTCCTTTCTTCAGAAAGTGTGTAGAAGGGGAGTCTCCAGAGCTCCTGGGACCCAGGACTGAGAGTGCAGTCCAACTCCTGGCACACAGAGCACAGTGCTACTTTCTACCGACAGGGAAAAGCAGATAGGCCCAGTTCTTAGGCTTAGTTTCTAGGAGTCCCTGGTGCCTCTGGATCGGCAACACTCCCCACCCAGTACCAACCATTCCATTGGGTGTTTTGACTCCATGTCCTGAAAATGGCACCAGCGAACTAGTTATTATCAGGAAATATGGGCAATGAACACTTTGTGGGGGTGACCAGGTCCGGTACCCTTTTAATTGCTCATCTAAATCCCAGCATCAAACTTAAGCCATCTCTGGCTGCTCCCAGGTTCAACTTCCTCCTGTGGATATCCACAGCCATACAAGGTTTGCTTCTGAGCTCTGTTCTCTTTAAGCAGCAAGCAAGATTCCTCCCTGTTCTTATGTGGTTGTGTGACAGATTGCGTCTGCTTCTCCCTCCGTGTGTATTCATGTTGAAATTCATGGAGAGTGGAACATTCTAAACCAGGTAAGTATGCTTTTGAGAAGAAACAAAGAAGCTGCTTTCCCTCCCCCACTCTGTCAGTTCTCTACTATGAGAGAACACAGCCAAAACTCCTGCAGGCCCTGAGAAGTCCTTCCCAGACATCACCTCTGCTGGCACCCTACCTTGGACTTGCAGCCCCAGCAGCTGGGAGAAGTAAATGCTTGTTGCTGAAATCACTTTGTCTATAGCAATTTGTGGCAGCAGCTCAAATGGACTAAGACAAATGGAAAGGTAAGACCTCCAACAGCGTCCATTCGGAGTGGGTTTTCACATAATACTTTGCATAAATTAGAGCAGGAATTCTTCAGACACAGAGGCAAAACACTTGGCTTCTACCAGAGGTGATTCAAGGCCAGTGCGACACTGCAAGGAGCTGAAGAGAAATGGCATGAGGACCAGGGACGGGGTGGGCGGGTAGTGAAGAGAGGTGTGTCAAGGGTCAGGGATGGCTTCAAGCCCTGATATAAGGAGCCATGGTATACATACTCCTCATTTTCAGGTAAAAGATAAAAACCAATAAATTAAAAATTTTTAATCCCTGTCAAAATGGTTTCTCAAAAAAATATCCTGACATTGCAGTAACCACAGGAAGCAGGAGCCATGAGTCCTTCAGTGAAATGTGCTCTACCTGTCCAGAAAGCGCTACATAAAAACAAGTAAACTAGCTAATCTAATAATGTATCAGTTGGGACTGTGGCTGAGTGAAGAAAGCTTGCTTAGAATGTATGAAGCCATGAATTTGATCCCTAGTACCCTCTATAAAACAAACAAAGGAACGAATGAAGAAAGAAGCAGCCCAGGGGCTAGGGCCCCAGACTGAGCCAAGGAGACACTTGAAACGCTGCATTCATCTCTTTGCTTCCTAACTGCAGATGAAACAGGACCAAATGCTTCATGTTCCTGTTGCCCTGTCTGCCCCCCCAACATGGCAGATGGTACTCTCAAACCGTGAGCCAAAGAAACCCTTCTTTCTTTAGGTTGCTTTTCTGTCAGGTATTTCATCACAGCAACAAGAAGATAAGGACATCTTGTCGTTCCTCAGGACTCTTCAGAAGGATGCTCCTGCATAGATCATCTGGAAACACACCTCTGGGTGAATCTGTGAAGGCATTTACAGAAAGGTTGAACTGAGGAGGTCGGAACATTTGCAGCACAGGACTGACCTCAGCTGTATGCAATCATCTTAGCTGCTAAGATCCTTGGCAATGTGGCTCAAGAATATATGCACTCTTGAGCCAGTGAGATGACGTGGTGGATAAAGGCACTTGCTGCCACATCTGACAACCTGAGTTCCATCCCTGGGGCCCACATAGTGGAAGGAGAGCATCAACTCCCACAGGCTGCTTTCTGACCTCCAGAGAGTGCTGAAGCATGCACGTCCCAACGCACAAATAAATAAATGTACTAGAAAAACAATATATGCTTCCATGTGATAATGAGGCAATCAGGGTCTCCTCTTGGGGTTCTCAGTCTCACTAATAAAAGAATTTAAGAATGGACTCAAATGGAAGTTCGAAGATAATTTTATTAGAGTTTAAAAGAAAAACAGACAAATTGTAAATCTTGGCAGCTGCTGGGAAAAGGGAGAGAAAGAGAAGAAAGTCATGGCCTTTGAGTTAAGCCAGACTGGAGGTCAGCTATGTGGTGAGTACATGTCTAGAAGAGGAGATCTAGAGAAAGAGTGAAAAAGCTCACAGGGCCAGAGGAGACATAATTAGGATGAAAGATAACACAGAAGGGAAGGGGAAAGTTAGTCTTTCTTAGTTAGGACTCAGACTCAATGGGATCTAATGGGGGCTTTATGGGATTGTGATAGGGGAAGGACTTCTGGGAAGGAAAAATTCAAGATCTTATTAAAGGACTAATTATTCTTCCTATCTGTTTAGCACAGCTTAAGGTGAACCTGACTTCCTGAGGGGTGTTCTCTTGGCTAGGTGATTGATCTGCCCAGCCGGATTAACTCTTAGGGAGGAGACAAAGGCATGTCTCCACCCAGAAGTAGATTCCATCTTTTGGCTAGGAGGCAGCAGCTTTCCTTTAATGGTACTGTAACACACCAAAGGGAACATTCCAATCATGGTCCTCCAGCAGCTTTTACGTGCCTCTGTGATGCACTGGTCAGGCAGGACCTGGGCTAAGTGGGGCTGTGGGAGGGGAGGAGGCCCCATGGCCCAGACTTCGTTGGTCATAGTTGTCAGGAATGAAATCAAGACCTTTGTTGATCTGTCTTGCCAACTGCCTATGTAGCAATTTGGAATGTCAATAATCCCCTCACACATTTCTTTCTTTTCTCCTAATAAAGCACACCATTTCTGTCCTTTGTGGCACTCCTTAGGCCACTGGTGGCAGAACACATAGTAGGCACTCAATAAATATTTGCCCAGTGCATGAATGGGTGGTAATGGAGGACTAAGCCCTTCTCTTCAGGCCCCTACTCCCAGGAAGAAATAAAAGATGTTCATTCGTGGCTCACCCACATTCAGGCAAACTTCCATATTGCTGCCAAGTCCTGCCATCTGCCACCTCCGAGGTGCAGGTGCCGTGCAGCCTTGGCGCCCACAAAGCCGGGCCGTGGGCACAAAGGCCCGATGTGCGCTGATAATTGCTGAGCACACAGCCTGCCGGGCCAGCCAGGCTGATGCAATTTTGCTGGGTCGCTGAGATTTGCATACAGATGGCTGGTCTCTGCACAGGGCACTCTGCTGCCACAGACATTGCGGTGATCTGTGATCCGAGGAGACGGGCCGGCAGCCTCTTTAGTAGGGCATGGCTTTGACTGCAGCCTGGCCCAAAGAAGCCTCATTCTGCAGGTCCTGAATAGTCAGTCATTCAAGGGGTTTTCTTTGAAATTGAGAGAGAGAGAGAGAGAGAGAGAGAGAGAGAGAGAGAGAGAGAGAGGAGAGACTTATGAGCAAGACGGTGATGAAAACTATAAAGACAGACAGACAGGATTTGCTGTTGTTATTTTGAGTCAAGGTCTCACTCTGTAGCCCAGGCTGACCTAGAATTCACTATTTGCCCAGACTGGTCTTGAACTCACAGCAATACTCTTGCCTCAGGCTCCCAAGAACCAGGGTTACAAGTGTGAGTCACCACTCCTGACAGACAGGAAAATAGAAAATGAGACAATGGTGTAGGGGGTGGTGGTGGGAGACTTGGAAGAAGAGGAAAAAAAAGGAGAAAGAAAGATTTCTTTTCCCTTTGTGAAGCGAGGAAGGGTTGGGAAGGAAGCCAGGGGTTTGAGCTGTGAGCCTGTGAGTCTGCAAGCCACCCACCCAAAGCTAAGGACCAGCTCTGCCACTGGGGGATGCAGCCTGAGATAAGTTCCCTGCCTGGTCACCAGCACTGCGAATCTTTCAAAGTCTGAGATGTGCAGGAAGGAGGAGAAAGGTGGGACAAGAGACACTGCTATCATTTTGCAGGGTCAAAGGCAAGTTACTGCTGTTTTGAAATAAACAAAAAGAAAACTCAGACACAAAAGGCATTAAAAAAAAAATTGTAATAGAAAGGTACATCTCGAAGCCTGAAGCAGAAGAACGTTGCATCCCAGAGCTCAGAACCTGTCCACATGGACACTGACATTTATTTGCTCTTTGGGTTTAGAAACAGCTTCTCAGGGCTTGATGGGTGAATGAGAGTGGCTGGTTCCTGGGCTCTGCCAGGACTCTGGGCATCTGACACATAGGACACAGGGCAGGTGCTGCCACTTCCCAATTCAGCCGAGTTCTCTGTTTAACAACCATCTGAGGCTTTCCCTCCGTGTTTACTAATATCCCTGGCCCTCAGCCCTCCCGACAGCCCCTGCCACCGACTTCACTGAATGACCCACGCGGCTAGGGAAAAGAAAGGCCTCATTGAAGGAGTGTGGCTTCCCTTGTCCAAACTAAATGAAAAGGAAATAGAATAGCAACAGGCTGGTGATTTCTCCTCTTCCCAACTGCATATCGAAACCCGCCGCCGCTCTTCTCTTTCCCGCGCAACTCAGACTTTGAAAGACTCTCGGTGGGTGTCCAGGTGGGATTTCTCTCTGGGGGAGAAGTCTGTGAGCAAGCCTTGGTCTCCTTCCTCTCTCAGCCGCGCATGTAAGCAGGCACTGATAGCTCAGATTCTCCTGCCTTACAGCACCGGCAGCTCCTCGTCGGCAGGTCCCTGCCCTCTTGGTTCCCTGGACCCTGAGGGACCCGTTCGCTGCACTTATCCGTCTTCTCCCACGCTCTCATCCATCTTCTCCCACTGCAGCCCGTGGAAGAATCCAATTCCAGTTTATCTCTCTTTGCCTTGAAAGCACTCAATGACCAGCAGTTGTCATCCGGAGAATGAAGACCAAGCTCATTAGGTTGGCATGGAAACCCTTGTGGTTCAGCTCCTGCGCCTTCGCTGGTCCTGTCTCATCCCCGGCTGCACCGCATGGCCAGGGAATGAGCTGCTTCTCACTTGTAGGGCAGTCTGATGTGGCGCACCCCTGCTTACACGGCTCCACATCTACGCACGACCCTCTTCAGACCCAGGGAACAAGATGAGGCTCCTCCGCTCCTTCCACCTACCTTCTTCCATCCATTCACCCAGTAAACTCTTTCGTACTAAACACAAAGCATGGTATCAGGTGTTGAGAATTTAAGATGAAGAGAAGAACATCCCTTCCCCTTTTCCTCTGGGGAGTTTAACAAAAGGAAAGTGGTCACAGTGGAGTTCCCTGCAGCAATACCATAAGATCCCCTCCCAAAGTGGGAGAGTAGCCTCTACCATTTAGATGGAGACATCGATTGCTGTTGTGGTTTGTTTTTAAATCAGAGTCAGAAGCTGATGCCCTTGAGACCAGCAAGCCCTGAAAGAAGTCCTTCATTATTTTCATCCTGTCTCAAACTCTACCAGACCTCAGGAAAGGTCATTCCTAGAGGATCTATCAGAGAGAATCAATCATGAAGAAAGGGACTAGAAACTACCGATAAGTCACCCAGATAAGAACATAGCTTTCACAATCCTCTCACACTGGAAGAATCAGAGCAAAACTTTTAGATGCTATCGTCTATATTTTCAGCCAACGGTTAGACTGAGTGGTGAGTTTTAGTGAATTAGTTCCAAAATGTTCATGCTAACATGGTCACAGATACAGTCCTGTTTAGTGGCTTTTTCCAAATAACTCACTCCTGCTCTTTTCACTCTCTAAGTCTCTCATGGAATTTGACCATGACAGCAATATGATGGGGTCTCAGCAAGAATGGAAGGACAGGTCAGACAGGTGTGGCACCCGTGCTTGTAATCTCAGTACTGGGGAGTTAGACGCAGGAGGATTCATTCTCAACTAGATGGGCTGAGTACAGCTTGGGCTACTTGAAACCAACCCTATCTTCCAAAAAACAAAGCAGAAAAAAAGGAAGGAAGGAAAAAAGGAAGGAAGGAAGGAAGGAAGGAAGGAAGGAAGGAAGGAAGGAAAGAAGGGAGGGAGGGAAGGGAATAAAAATGTAGTTAGAAATGTGTGACAGGAAACAGAATCGCCAAGTCAGATGGTCTCTTTGATGACTGGCTTTGGATTTGCTATTAAGAACCATTCTCTGGACTTCAGCTTATTCCTCTATAACATAGCAACAAGCACAGCCATACCAAGGGCTAAGCATGATGGTGGTGGTTGAGAGCGGAGAGGATGAAAACTAATAAATATGAGAAAACAGTTTCCATGTTACAGATGATTTAAATTTGATCATATATCCAAATTAATTTTGACTCATTATTGAAAAGGTGTGGTAAACATGGAAAGAGACACTGTTGGAGGGACTGTGGAAACACCATATTAGTGAGGAACATGGCTTGGAGCCTGGTACTTAAGCTAGCTGTGTGTTGGTTTCCTTAGCTTAAAGATAAGAACAGTTCCTCCCTAGGCTTTTTGCAAGATTACATGAAATAATGTGTTCTTGGTGCAACATCTGGCAAGTAATTGGAGGAAGAAATAGTTCTCATTTATATTTATTATTGCTAAGAATGGAATAAAAAGATGAAATAAACTTATGTATAAGTTGAATTTATACCCCCAAGAAAATGTGAAGCAGAAACAATCACCATGCCTGTGCTGGCCCAGTTCTAAATGTATAGCATGTCTATTTGTAGAATTTCCTTTTCACAGTCTCACAGTCATGAAGCTATATTACCTTTATTTAGACTATGAAATACTGTGCTCCAATATTTCCTAGTCACCTCAGGGAGTAATAACTCCTGAAGTATATTATAGAGCATCATTCAGTGCAACTCAGTCTAATTCTACTCAACAGATGTTTGTAGACATTTCTAGAAGAGTAAGGAATGGTAAGTGGAAGCACAGATGACTATTATAACTAATGCATGTAAGCGACATAAACAGATCACTAGAGGGGTGCTACTTGGGTGCCTAGGGAACCTGACTCTAAGCCCTGCTCTTACTTGCTATGTGACCTTTAGCAGTTACTGAACTTCCTGAAGTTTTTATTTCTTTAACTCTCTAAGGGAGATAGCAAATCTGCTCTTGGAGGCCTGTTGTCAAGAGAAGAGGCAGGTAGGATGTCCAGTGTTGAGGGTATAAGACCACCACAGACTATCAAGTATACCAAGTGCCTTAAAAAGACGGGATGACTTGAGGGTACACAGTGGGGTTGACTTCACTATCGGTGGGCATGGCAAGGTCCCTTTTCACTATAATGGCTACTTTTGATTATCAACCTAACTGTATTAATAAATACTTAAGATATTATCAAGGCACACTTTTAAGTGAAGGTCTGTCTAGAGAGAATTCCCAGCCCCTGAATGTGAGCAGCACCATCCTATAGACTGGGGTCCTAGGCTGAATAAAAGAGAAAAAGGAAGGAGTCTGCCGAGCACCAGCATTCCTTTCTCTGCTTCCCAGTCTGCCCAAATGTGAAGTAGCCCCATGTTCCTGCTACGTGTTCCGGCAGCTCCTGCCATCGGCATGGATTACGCACCCAAACAATGAGCTGAAATAAAGCTCCCCTCCTTTAAGTTGCTTCTTGTCAGGTCTGTCACCACAGCTACGGAAAAGGTAACTATTTCCTCCTTAGGAAGCTCTCTGCTATACAACTCAGATGTATTCCTCGCACATTCATGTGTTTCCAGCTTCAGCTTCAGTTGTACTTTATGCTCTTATGAGGTGAGATCTTAGGGAGATGATTAGAACTAGATGAGCACTTGAAAATGGGGTCCTCTGATGATATAGGAGCGTTATAAGAAAGGGGTAAGAGGCTGGAGATGTAGTTCAGTTGGTTGAGGGCTTGCCTAGCATGCGCAAAGTCCTGGTTTTGATTCCCGGCCCTGCACAAACTGGGCATGGTAATATATACCTCTCGGGAGGTAGCTGCAGGAGGATCAGAAGTCCAAGATCATTCTTGGCTACACAGCAAGTTCAAGGGGCAGCCTGGACTACATCTGGAATACGTGAGATCCTGTTTCCCAAAAAAAGGAAAGCAAAGAAAAGAAACAAACAAAGAAAGCAACAAAGAAAGAAAAGAAAAAGGGATAAAGCCAAGGGCTTTGAGCTAGGACACTGACGTCTCACCACGTGATGCCTCTGCTCTGTCATGATCAGCTAGAAGTCTCTCACCAGATGCCAATTAAATGCTGAGTCCTTATTCTTGAACTTCCTGACCTCCAGAACTGTAAGACAAGGACACTTCTTTTTTTTTTTTAATTTTTTAATTATTTTTATTTATTTAATTATTTTGGTCTTCTTTAAGACCAGCTTCTGTGTAGCTCCAGCTGGCCTGGAACTCACTATATAGACCAGGCTGATCTTGAACTCCTAGAGATCCATCTGCCTCTGCCTCCCAAGTGCAAGTGTTGGGATTAAAGGTGTGTGCCATCACGCCTGGCTTGAAATTTTTTTTATAAATTACCTGATCTTTATAGTATTAGGAAATGGACCAAGACACTCTCCATCACCTCTTTCCTTTGCTTTAAGCCAGAGGCTACCTGAGCTGCTTGGAAAATGGAGTCATCTTCAAGCTTCACTTTCCTCCTCTGGAAAATGGGGGATTTTCTCCTTGAATTATTTCTGAAAATTGATGGAAGAGAGGAAAGGACTCTGTGAGCAATAGATTGCTGTATCAGAATAAAAGATTACGATCTCTTTCCAAAAAGGAGATATGGAGAAAAGCGCATCGATTAATGAGCTTCCTGAGCTCTCTGTTAGCCCAGTAAGGGCTTTTGTTATAATGTACAGGTGATGGGAAATTGCTATTCTGATCTATAGCTTTCCTACTCAGAGTGTGGTCCTTGGCCCAGCAACTTCAGTCTCAGCTGGGAGACTGTTAGAAATTCGGAACCTGGGGAGAAGGCCCAGTGGGTAAAATGCTTGCTATGCAAGCGCAAGGACCTCAGGCCAGATTCCCATCACCCATGTAAAAATATGGGGACAGCAACATACATAGACAGACCAAGCAGTCTAGCTGAATCAATGAGCTTCAGTGAGCTCCAGGTTCAATGAGAGATCTTGTCTCAAAAAATTAGGTGGAAAGCTATGGAGGACAACACCTGATAGTGACCTCTGTCCTCCACTTTACATGATCATGTGCACTATGGAGGACAACACCTGATACTGACCTCTGTCCTCCACATTACACGATCATGTGCACTATGGAGGACAACACCTGATATTGACCTCTGTCCTCCACATTACATGATCATGTGCACTATGGAGGACAACACCTGATATTGACCTCTGTCCTCCACTTTACACAATCATGTACACTCACACATATACATGTACACATACATACAAAGACTGCAGAGCCTATTCCCGTGTACACCTAAAACAGAACATTCACTTTTAAAGATTTGTTTATTTGTACTGTATGCGTATGAGTGTTTGAGAGCACGTGTTATATGGACCACAGGTGTGTCTGGTGCCCTGGGACACCAGAAAAGGGCATCAGATCCCCTGGAATTAGAGTGATAGACAATTTTGAATCCCCATGTGGGTGCTGGGAACTGAACCCTCGTCTTCTGCAAGAGCAGAAAGTCTTAACCACTGAACCATCTCCCCAGCCCCAGCAATCACTGTTAACAAAACATCCCCAATGTTGTTTGCACATTCATGTTCAAAGCCCTGTTTTTCAGGTGTTGGTGCTAAGAGGAAGAACAAGTGTTGATAACAAGGTGTTTAAGAGACATTGGATGCTGTGGCTCAGGAGGAGAAAGAGGGGGAGTCATGAGTCTCACCTAGAGTGTTTAGAGGTTGCTTAGAATGTTGTCAGAACTAACTATAGACAATGAAAGAGAAAGAAGAGTGAGAACGTCTTCACTTTATTGCCATGAAATATAGAGTCCCATGTCACTGCTCTCTAAGGGGCAGCCTCTCCAGTTTGTGGGTGATGGGGCTCCCTGGGAATCACATCATTCCTGGGATAGGTCTTTCAGGTGTGCTGTAAGACAGCTGGGTCAGAGCAGCTGTTCCAGTGGAAGCTAAATTCCTTCCAAGGGCTACTTAATCACAAAAGCTTCTAAGGAGGAGTAGGAATTCTTTCCTATCAATTAGTTCATCATTAGGTCAACTTGTACTTCCTGATGGCTGGGCTGACTAGGGAATGGCATGCTGATATTTTTATTGTTACAAGAGGAATCAGAAATGTATCTGATGCCTTCTCAAGTGGATTCTGGCTTTCTTGACTCTTGTCTTGGGGTTTTGTCTACCTGGAAACCTTTGTCCCCAACTCTCTCCTTCATTTAGTACTTAATGAGGGCCAAGTCTATGAGATGTCTTCTCAGCGTGACTCTGATCTCAGTCCTACAGGTTTTGGATATGAAGACTGGGGATGGAGCTCAACAATAGAGTGCTTTCCTTGCATGCAGAATGCCCTGGGTTTGATTCTTAGCATGCAAAAAATTAAAAACAAATAAAACCTGGAAGCTGAGGGCCAAAGAGGAAAAAAAAGGAAAGTTAGTTCTCTGGCTGGGCAGATAAGCTCATTTGGTAAAGTACTTGCTGTACAAGAATGCGGTACTGAGTTCAGCCTCCAAAACCCACATAAAAAGGCTGGACATGGTAACACACACTTGCAATCCAGTCCTGGGGAGGTAGAGACAAGAGGATTCCTAGGGTTCACTGGCTAGTCAGTCTGGCCACATCAGTGAGTTCTAGTCAGTGAGAAGACTGTCTTAGGAAAAGGCAGATGACACATGAGGATGACCTCTGGCCTCCACAGGCATACACATTAATTGTGAGTCCTGTATCCCTGGGAAGTCTTTACAAGATGGGAAACAGTATTGAACATTATAGGTCGGGTACCTCCTTAGCAGCTGGCATCAAAACATTTTTTTACTTGTTTAAGTGTATGAGTATTTTGCCTATATGTATGTAAGTGTAACTATGTCATGCAATGCCCACAGAGGCCAGAAGAGGGAGTCAGATCTCCTGAAACTGGAGTTAAGGATAGTTGTTAGCCACTATGTGGGTGCTAGGAACTGAACTTGGGTCTTCTGGAAAAAGAGCCAGTACTCTTAACCACTGAGCCATCTCCTCCTGCCCCCAAAGCTAGTATTTTGCAGTACTTGATTTACATCATCTTCACAAGGACCTTTGCAGACCAGGGGGACTGTCCTTATTTTACATACACTCAAAACTGACTTGATAAAGCTGGAATTTGTGTCCAACTTTCTCCAGCTTCCAGGCTCTGCTGCTTCTGCATCATGCAGAGTCACAGAGGCTAGAGGTCGGGTGTGGGAGGAGAGGAAGTGGAATCCCTGTTCAAGATGGGAGTTTCCTGTGTGGGAGTAGAAGCTCCCAGATGCTCATGGAAGTCCAGTTTGGGAGGGGACCTATATGATGCCTTCTAATTGGGCCATTTAGGCTTTTACACATCTCTATGGATTACTTCTCTAGTGTAGGAATCAGGACTTGACAGATCCAAACACCGGGATGAGCTAAAATGGGAGGTCTCTTCCAGCTGTAGGCAGTGCTCCACAGTCTGAAACCACAGAAGCAAAAACTGTTCTCTCTTTTCTTTCTCTCTCCCTTTCTTTAAGTGGGTGTATTTAGCCATTACAACTGGTTAGAATCCAGAGATAGTTAGACGTCTTCTGGTTGGAACAGAAATAGCCTGTTAGCTGTGGACTGCATCCAAGCCCCTCAACAGCCTGTGAAGAGATCTCCATATAAATGGCTCCTGCAGGACCCCCCTTTGAATGCCTCCTTGGTCTTGGGGGTCTGACATGGAGCCAATTTGAGGGTGTTCCAGGCATTTCCCAGAGGGCCTCCTTCCCAGAAGCTTTTCAAAGCAAGCCCAAAGCGCCAATGTCCCCTCTCTGGGGACTCTTGCTGTTGAGGGAAATTGTAAAAACTTGCTCTTTAGGTCCTTGCCACCTTTCCCCCTTGGTACCTGCTTGCTTGTGCACAGACCTGCTTGCTGTATCTTCTCCCACAGTCAGCATCCAGGATCATCACTGGCACACAGTAGGCTCGTGAATCTGAAATACATAAGAAAGGCACCATGTGCTTCTGAGCCTGGGACTCTGCTTAATTCCCAACATACAGATGGCCCAAAGATTTCCTGGACTCCACACAGTTACTAATATCATCTTTGAATAACTGAAATAAATAATGGCATATATATTCTGGATGTATAAGAATTTATTTCGGACTGGGGAGATGATTCAGTTAGTAAAATGCTTACTGCATAAGCACGAGGACTGAGTGCACTCTCCAGCACCCCCATAAAAAGCTGGGTCTGGTGGCACATGCTCATAATATCAGTGGGAAGGTCGATCCCTAGGGCTCTCTGGCCACTCAATCTGGCCAAATCAGTGAGCCATAGTCCCCGTGAAAGACTTTGTCTTAAAAAAAGCAATCAAGAGCTAGAGAGATAGCTCAGCAGTTAAGAGCACTGGATGCTCTTCCAGAAGACCGGGGTTCAGTTCCCACATTCCACATGGCAGCTCACAACCATCAGTAACTCTGCTTCCAGAGGATTCATTGCCCTCTTCTGGCCTTTGTGGGCATTGCACGCGTGGGGCACAAAGCAAGGTAAAACAAACAAACCAAAAAAAAAAAAAAAGGTTCCCAAGAATGATAGCCGAGCCTGACCCTGGCTTTCAAATGCAAGAATTTCTCTTGACATGATTCCACGTTTTCACAGTATGTATGTAGACCTCAGGAGTAAGATGTGCTTGTTACAATGATAGCAAAAATGAAATGAAATAAAATGAAAAATTGCAACACTTTGGCAGAGCAGGCAGTTACCTATGGGCGGTCTCGCAGAGGCTGTTTGACTTGGAGCTGTCTTCTCAGCAGGATGACTTCAGACAAGTCTGTTTGAACTCGCTTCCTCCATCACTATTATCTAGGTAAGCACTTGGCTCAAATGATATTAGGGAAGAAAATATTTCGCAGAGCATACACTATATTTTATTTGAGTCCAAGTTTTGAAAACCAGCAAATTTTTTCTGATGTGTGTGTGTCTAGGCACGAGCTCTCTCCTGCACATTCATGTATATGTGACTGTATGTGCACTGTGTATGCCTGTATGTGAGGCTAAAGGATGGCATCAGGTGTCATTCTTTAAATGTGGCCCACTCTTTTTGTGTGACAGGTCTTTCAGTGGCCTCATCCCTCAGAGGCTAAATAGGCTAGCTGGCTGGCCAGTGAGTCTCAGGAATCTGCCTATCTCTGCTTCCCCTAGCATTGAGATTACAAGTACATGCCACTACATCTGGCTTTTTTTCTTTCTTTCTTTCTTTTTTTTTTTTAGATGGACTGGGTATCAAACTCATTTCCTCATGCTGGCAAAGCAAGCACATTTACTAACTTAGTCATCACCTAGCCCCCCACTCTCCTAATATGTATTTAATTCTAAATGAATTTCTCAATTAAGAGCATTTTTGTCAGGGTTCTGCTAGTTTTGTCTTTGTTTCATGTGTGTAGTGCTGGGGACAAATCCAGGGCTTTGCACATGCTAAGCAAGCACCCTTCTACTGAGCTTTATTACTGATCCGCTAGGAGTTCTAAATGCTTATGTACTAGATGGGAAGGTGACTGAAGCTAGAGAGGCACAGTAACCATTGAGGTCCACAGAGTCCTGGTGTCTGGCCTGGAGGACGCTTCTCCCGGTGGAAACCTCAATATTACTGCTTTTTTCTCACTAGCCAGACCTTGGTTTTTTCCCCAAAGGTCACCATGAAACTTTGTGACTCTTGGCAGCTGTCCTTTTTCCTCTGAATCTGTCACTGTAAAGTAGACAGCAGGAACCCAAAAGTCACAGGGACCCTTATCATAATCTTTGAGTATTCCAGTTCAAGTTCACCAGCAGCTGTAGAAGGAACGTGCTTAGTTTGAAAATCCAAATCTCCCTTTGGATGGAATTGATTTCTTCTTCCCACGAATGAGTGAAAATTTCCTTTCAACTTGGTTATAATAGGCATCATGCCGTACTGCAGTTTTTGGAGGGCAGGGAATAGATATCTCAGATATATTTCTGTCTCCTGAAGACCCTAGGGTAGGTGTTCAGGGGATGCTTGTTGAATTACAAACTCATCAGAGAATGGGTCAGCAGCTGAATAATTATTTCTACTATAATTAAAATGGTTATGTAAAAATTTTAAAAAGCATGGTAACTCTTTCTTTGAGAAATGCACGTCCCTGGTATATTTTACTTTCTTCCCAAGTGCTTGTGTGTGGCTTAAAATCTTTATTAAAATGGTTTTTTGGGGCTGGAGAAGTGGCTCAGTGATTAAGAGCCTCTGTTACTGCAGAGGACACAGGTTCGATTCCTAACACCCACATAGCTAACAACCACCTGTAACTCCAATTCCAGAGGGTCCTATACCTTCTTCTTACCTCCACAACACAGGTGTACTTACACACATGCAGGCAATACACTCAGACACATAAAATAAATAATAATAAAAATGATGTTTTAATAAACCCCAACTTCTTAAAAGCAAAATGTCTATGGGACAGTGCTTGGGAGGTAGCGCAGTTGGTTGAGTTCTTGCCTAGCATGGACAAAGTTCTGGGATTCATCTCCAACATCATATAAAACTGTGTATGGTGGCACAGGCCTATAATCTCAGTACTCAGAAGGTGGAGTCAGGAAGATCAGAAGTTCAAGGCCATCCTTAGCTATGTATGTATGGGGTTTGTGGTCAGATATGAGATCTAGGAGAGAAAGAGAGAGAGAGAGAGACAGGGAGAGAGAGAGAGAGAGAGAGAGAGAGAGAGAGAGAGAGAGAGAGAGAGAAAACAAAGAACACATACTATGGAAGAATGGCTAAAACATAGGATCCACACAGATAGCAGAGACTGAGATAGTCTGTACCTGTGTACACTGATCAAATCAGAAATGCACACACTGGGCCAAAGGGAGAAACATATCAGTAATAGTAATAATAGTAATAGTAATAATGGTGATGACGGTAATAGCAGCAGAACTAAAATCGACTGAGCATCTGTCCCCTGGTGTTCAGCTCTTCAAATATACCACTTTACCGAATGGCCATGAGACCCTGAAGAATATAATGTTTCTACTCCTGTTTAATGAATGAAGGCACAGAGGCCCAGCAAGGGTAAGTAGTGTGCCCTGCGTCACACAGCTAGTGGATTTGGGCTTGGGATACACTTCTGAGTGGCAGGTGACGAACTTAGTTCAGCTTTCCTAGGGAGTTACTTATGCTCCCACTTTATACTTGAAGAAACCCAAGATGCACAGAAGAGTCTATAGAGCCAAAATTTGCTCTCTATTAAGCAGAGATTCCCAGCTGGGCCTGGTGGGTACACATCTGTAATCCTAGCACTTAGGAGGCCGAGAAAGGAGAATTGCTATGAGTTCAAGGCCAGCCTGGGCTGCTGTCTCAAAAAAAAACCAAGCAAGAAATGAACAAAGTAGAGTTTCCAAATGACCTGCAGGGAAAGCAGGGGACACTGGTCAGGGAATTGTCTTTAAGGCCTTTCTACTGGGTTCCCATGCCTGCTTTGCCAGCAGAAATTGTGTCTAATTATTCTGTGCCTCAGTTTCTTCATCTGTAACATGAGGATAATGTCAGATGATGATCAAATGTTTTGAAAGAAATTTGGCAAAGCAGATCATGGTAAAAGTGTGCTGGGGGGCTGGGATGATGGCTCAGTTACTAAGGTCCTTGCCTTGCAAACATGAGGTCCTGAGTCTGATCCACAGAACCCATGTTTCAAAAAGCTGGTGACAATGGCACGTGCTTGTAATCCCAGTACTGAGGAGGACACAGGAGGATCCCTGGAGCTTGCTGGCCAGTCAGCCTAGCCTATATAGCAAGCTCCAGATCAATGAGTGACCTTGTCTTCAAAAACAAGGTGGATGGGACCTGAGGGATGGACAACCAAAGTTTTGTTTTCGGGCCCCCACACACATGCACACACAGTTTCATGCACACCTGCATATATGTGCATCTGCACACACATGAACACAAACACACACATATACATACACACAAAGCTCTGCCAGGCATGTAGACAAGAGCATCCTAGCTGAGACAGTATTCAAGGAGTAGGGGAATCCCAGTGACTGGTGTCTGGAGACAGAGACAAGCAAGAAAGACATCTGAAAAGAATCCATGAACATTAGCGATAGCCACGCAAATGAAAATAATGCAAATGCTGGTTTCTAAACTATCCTTGTGTCACTAAATCAGCAAGTGTATTAGAGACAACATGGAATGAAAGAAAAAGGCGATCAGTTTCTGGAAGTGGGTTACTCTCTGGGGAATCTGACAGCCATGTTGGGGGTGCAACTGCTCCCCTTCATCATAATATCCTGTTGTCATGACGATGCACTAATACAATTATTAAAATCACTATTATCGTTGTTTACCAATTTACATGAGTGCTTTACCAACCGCAAGGCCCTCATTGCTGTATAAAGGCGCCTCCATTAATGAGCAGTGATTCGGGCACTGTCAGCTGGTGCTTTGATGTGTTAATTGAGAATCATTCTAATCTTATTATTAAAGAACAACTTCTGCCAGGCGGTGATCCCAATTGTAAATACCATATGTACTGAAAATTGATCTGACTCCATGGGTTTTGAACACTTACAAATACTTCCTATGACTGTTTAGCAAGCATCTACTGTGCTCTCTGCCTGTGATTGGCTTGAGGATGGAGAAGAAATTGCAAATGTGGTCTCAGCTATCAAATCTCAGTGTCTAGTTAAGCCCAAGAGACAGAAGCAGGATTTGAAGTCAGACGTGACTGCATGTTCTGAGGAACTTTGAACTATTTACTTTATTTTTGTGAAGTTACTGTGAGGATTAAATAAGTTAATAGTATAAAGAGCTTAGAGAGGCCTGGTTAAAAACTAAAGGTTCAGGGGCTAGAGAGATGGCTTAGGCAGCAAACACACAAAAGCACAAGGAACATCCAGCATCCAGCTAAAAGCTAGGTGTAGGGCAGGCGAGATGACTTAGTAGGTCAAGGCGCCTGCTACCAAGCCTGGCAACCTGAATTGTGAGAGGAGAGAATGGACTCCTAGAAGTTGTCCTCTGAGCTCTACACCTGTGCCTGAGCTCCATACCTGTGCTGAGGCACATGTGCAGCCGCCCTCCCCCCACATAAAAATAAATACACACACAAACAAATGTATTAATAGTAAAGCCATGTGAGAGAAGGCACATGCCTGAAGTCCCAGTTCTGGGAAGGCAGAGACAGGAGCCTCCCTGGGATTTGCTGGCTAGCTGC
Organism: Eospalax fontanierii; assembly: GCA_035773235.1. Taxonomy (NCBI): domain Eukaryota; kingdom Metazoa; phylum Chordata; class Mammalia; order Rodentia; family Spalacidae; genus Eospalax; species Eospalax fontanierii. The sequence continues at coordinate 46,397,599 of CM069529.1, read as the reverse complement.
TCCAGCCAATCAGTGAGCTCCAGGCTCAGTGAGAGGCCCCATTTCAAAAAATGAGGTGGAGAGCAATTGAAGAAGACTCTAGATGTCAACCTCTTCCAATCTTGGCCTGTATTATCATCAGTTGAGGAACTTAAAATGATCCTGCTTCCTAGGCTGACCCAAGACGAAATGAATCAGATCACCTGGGGTCAGAACTCAGACATCAATCTTTTTTTTTTTTTGAGATAGTGTCTCCTTGTAGCCCTACCTGGCCTGGAACTCACTATACAGACTAAGCTGGCATCAATCTCACAGATATCCACCTTTCTCTGCCTCCTGAGTGCTGGGGTTAAAGGTGTGCACCACCATATCTGGCTATATTAACCTTCTTTTAAAGAATATTTTATTTACGTTTATGAGTGTATTACCTGCATGTAAGTGCACCCATGTTATACATTACCCGAAGAAGTAAAAAGAGGGAGTTGGAGCTCCCGAAACTGGAGTTAAGGACGGCTGTTAACTGGGTGCTGGGTATTGAACCTGGGGTCTCTGCAAGTGCAGCCAGTGCCCTTAACCGCTGAGCTATCCCTTCAGCCTCCTAGATCAAGCTTCTAAAACACACACACACAAATTTTGGGCTTTGTGTGTGGCACACTCATGCAATCCCAACATTCAGAAGGTTGAGAAGATTTCCAGTTCAAGGCCAGTGTGGTCTACATGCTGCTCAAAACCCAAAAGAAACAGCCACAAAAACACCTTATTTCTTAATCCTGGTGTTTGAGCAGAGATGAGAACTAGTTATCCATAGACTGTTGCCTGCCAGGCCATGGTTATGGTCAGGAACAGTCTCTCAAGGAGTTATTAACCCATGGAGGTTGTCCCCATCAGCTCCCCCAACTCAGACTGAATGTGTTCCTTATACAAATCTTTATTAGCACCTCAGGTGTCTGTGGTACAGAGCGTGACACTGAATAAAGCCAGAGAAGTCTGTCCTGATGGAAATGATGTTAGACTATGGATGCAGACACTCATGGGGAACAAAAATTCCAGTGCTGGGAGTGGTGAGGAGTGCCATGAAGATGCATCAAGAGGAGTGGAAGGAGCCAGGAGGGCTGTGTTCAGGATGACCCATCCTGAGAGGAGCGGGTGCTCTGTGTGCACATCCCCCAGGTAGAGGCAGCGCAGAGGCAGTGGGGGCAGCCAACAGTGCATGAGCGAGGAGGAAGGACCTGTGCTGGAGAGTGGAGGGCTGGGCCTGGGTTCCCAGGGCCTCTGGGGGATGCTGAAGAACTGTGTGAGCTGTCATGAGAAGCATGGAGGCTTTGGTGTAGGGAGGGGATCGGCTCTGGTTCATATCCTCTGGGCCCGGTGGGGGAACGGAAAGCAAGGATAAGTGCGAAGAGGCCGCAGGTGTGTTCAAGCTAGAGAAGGACCATGGTGTGAACAGGGAAGTGCAGTGGTGAGGAGAAGCTCTGGAGGAAGAGTCTTGGGGCTTGTGGGGGAGACCCAGAGGCTACAGAAAGGCCCAGGCCACAGATGGGCCTGAACAACTCCATGGACTGTGCCATTTCTCCGCAGGGAAAGACGAAGGAAGAGCGGTTAGAGAGGGTGCACACAAGAGTAAGACCGGAGAGGCGATAAGAGAAGAGATCGACAGCTCTGCATGAGGCGTGTTGGGGCCACATAAGCAAGGTAGGAGGAGGTGTCTGTGGCTCAGGGAGGGTGAATGAGGTCTGGGTGGTGGTAACATTATGCAAGGATGCCACAGAAACTGCGGTGCTGGTGGAGACTTCCTACACGAGGACCTGGCGTGCACCCTCTACTCCCTGCTTGGTGTGGATGTCTTGGGCGGTTATCCATGCCAAGCTAAGTAGAAGTGGAGGGATTAATGGTTCCTGGGATCTCTGGGAATATTATTCCTTTCTAGAGTCTGGGTGTGTTCTTCAGGCTCAGGAGGATTTGGGAGCTATGGTCTCACCTTGACATAACCACAGGAGCCCCATTAAAGGTATTGCACACAACACTGTGCAGAATAGCATGTGGGGAGAATCATAGTTCACAGTCATGCAAACGGTTTTCCTTCTCCGCTTTTCCAGAGGCAGAGCTGAGCTGGCTGCCTCAGCAAGCCTTCTCAAAGCTAAGGTTTGAATTTCTTTCCCAACAGCTTACAGAAAGCTGCACAGTAGAAAGCTGTCATGTGGGAGCCCAGCTGGCTGGCTTTGTGATCTTGGGCAAGTCACTTAACCTTCAGGAGTCGTGTTCCTTCATCTGCAAAATGAGGAGGTCAGTGGGATGTTGGCTACAGCCTTTTGGCTCTAATGATGGAATTTCTTAGAGTCCTTCCTCTGTTTCTATTGAGGAAGTGAGGCAGATAGAGTTGGGAGGAAGCCCCTGCATCACAGGGCTGCCTCTCAGAGCCCTCCCTGCAGCCTGGGGGATATTCTTCATCTCGCCTCTTAAGTGAAAGGAAGAGGATAGGTGATGGGGGACTTTGTGTCATCAAGGCAAGGAGTGATGGATGCTTGTTGAGCACCTACTAAGAACCCAAACTCAACTGTCCCTAGTGAACAAGAGATAATTAATCAAAAGAAGGAAGAAAGGATTTAAGGAAAGAGGATTCATTACCCACTCGTGTTTTCATTGTCTAGTAGAACAAAATGTATATGAGAGAAGTATGTTGTATGTTTCATTCTCTTTTTAAAAGCTGGATTCTTCTTTTTATTAATTTTCAGAATGACCTTGAATCCCAAACAACTTGCAAGATAAACAATGAGATTTTAAAAATTATTATGAACTTATACATTGTTTTGTTTGACTTTTCAATATTTGGTTATTTTTCCTTTTCTTGTTCAAAGTGTGTCATTCTATTTAGGGACAGTCTTTAGATTAACTCTTTTGTCCTTTTGAAATGAAGTACCTGTTTCTTGGTACAACATACTTTATCTTTACAAAAATACAAAAAGAGAGTCAGGTGTGATCCTATGCTTATAATCCCTGCACTTGGGAGGTGGAGGCAGAAGAATCAGGAGTTCAAGGCTATCTTCAGCTACACAGGGAGTTCAGGGTCAGCCCAAGATCAAAACAAAAGCAGGACTAGAATGTAGCTCAGTTTGTTGAGTGTTTGTCTAATGTGCACTATGCCTTGGATTTGATCTCTAACACCACATAAAACTTTGTGTGATGGCACACTTCTATAATCTTAGGGGCAGAGGGATCAACAGTTCAAGATCATCCTTGCCCAGACTACACAAGGCCCTGTCAGAGCAAGCCAGCCAGCAAGCAAACAAACAAAAATTCACCAAAATTCCAAAAGAAAAATGTTGTTACTATTTGTACTGATGAAATGGAAGATGCCCAAGTTCATAAGGTCAAAGAAGGTTAATGAAGGTAGGTTTTGATCTTCTGTACTCAACTCCGAATTTTAAAGTGTTACATCTAGTCTATTTGAAGAACACAAATAACTAGTAAGCAACTGCTATGATTTGAATGTTCATCTCCTCTGACTTACTGACATTTACTTGCTATTGTGGTGGTGTTGGAAGGTGGGATCCTTAAGAGCTGCTTAGTCATGAAGGTGTCATTTCAAGAAAGGACCAATACAAGCAGGAAGAGCTTTGTGATCATGGATGTGGGTTTGTCTCTTCTCTCTCTCTCTTCTGATGGTTTTTCTCCTATAGGCAAGCAAGAAGGTCAGATGCCGCTGCCTTGACATTGGACTTCCCCCAGATCTATTAGTCAATCAGTTTCTGTCACATAAGAGTTACCCAGTCTATTATAGTAGCATATAGTGGTCTAAGATAGCAACATAAGGTGGAGTATGGCTTTTGATCGAGTCATCAAACAGGTACTGAATTCTTATAATATGTTGAGCTGTGAATCCTCAGGGAACTCACATCTCTGTAAACCTAGACATTTGTGATCATGATAGTGGGTACAAAAGGAATTCAGTATAGACTGGGGAAAACTAGGGAGACTTCTGAAACGGAGCTGGAAATGGTCTTTGAAGCCTCATTAAAGATTTGCTTGGGAGAGGCCTTTTAGCCTCAGGATTACACAAGGAAGGTCCAGAGGTAGGAAGCAAGCTGGTGGGTGAGGTAATAGATGCCCACGTTGCCTCAAACTACTGATGTCCTGTAGGCTTGATTCTGTCAGAGGAAGCTTAGGGATCGAGTGTGTGTCACAACTGATTCTTACATGGGCTCAAGAATGCTCATGTAAGATCTACTACATGCTCTTCAATATTATATAGTAATTTTAATGACACAATGCTCTATTTTCCATGGAGTTAGAGGTGGGTGTGTATATGTGTATGTGCACATGCATGTGTGTTATAGCATGCATGTGTGTTGTTATAGCAGGTGCTTAAGGTAGAGGCCAAATTACTGGCATCTGTGGTCTCACTGATCATCATACTTACTGGTTTCTTCCTTTTTAAAAAACTTAAAAAAAAAAAAAAAGTTATGTGTATGTGTGTTTATGTGCACCACATGTGTGCTGAAGCCCGAGGAAGCCAGAAGAGGATGTCACAGCCTCTGCAACTCGAATTACAGGTGGTTGTGAACCAGCACGTGGCGGGCTCTTATCTTATTTTTCTTGCTTTTTTCTGTTTCTAAAATGAGTGTGTCTAGTTTTATATCAGGCAAAAGCTATGTAAAGTTTAAATCTGGACATTATTTCCACCACCTGAAACAGAGGAGGAAGTACCCAAGGATGGGAGCTGGGTGTCAAAGGGTGGGGAGATTCCAGAGGGATAAGTCAGAGATGGTGATGGGCCCCTTCCTCTGTGGCTCCTGTCCCAGTTCTAGGAAGGATGAAAGGAGGGCTAGGCAAATGCTGTGGAAACTTCAGTTTTCCCAGCAGTTGAGTAGCACAAGCGGGCTGAGCAGTCAGCGGTGGCTTTGATCTGGTTAACCTCTCCGGGGGTCAGGCTGCTCTGACCTGTGTTCTCACTGCAGCCGGGTCAGCGCTCCTATTGTTTTACAGCCTCCATTAACTCCCGGGCCAAAGAACAGGCAGGCTTTAGCCCCATGCCTGGTCTTCCTCCCACCCAAGTGGGCCAGCTTTGTTCCCTCCCCTTGGCTTCCTTTGTGCCTACTCAGGGGGAAAATACTTGCCTCTCTTTCCTCATAGTAATGGCTCCATCCTCTTCTAGTCCATAAGCATTTTGTCACTGTGACCCCAGAGGTTATTTGGTGCTTTGATTTTGCCTACCTAGAGCCTGACTTCCAAGCTGACATTGTGGTTCACCAGCCACCCAGAGGGTGTGCCATGGGCATGATGGAGTCAGAAGTTTGGGGTACTTAACTACCCCAGGAGTGGAGGCCAGGTAGGGTGGGCTTTTGTGGAAGGCTTTTCCATCCCATTTTAATCAGAGCCTTTTGACACTCACCACCCCCAACTCAAAGCTTGAGGGCCCTGGACCTTCTGCCTTCAAGGATGGGGGAAGAGGTACTTTACCTGAAGACTTCCATTCTCCCTGGTGTCACCCAGGGACCTGGCCTGCCTCACCCCCCATTCCTAGCCCCAGCCAATCCCCTGAATTCTATTTGCTCTCAGGATCATATTGTCATCTTCTGGAATGTCCATCCTGCCCCCCGCCCCACACACACTCCCTTGCCCCCACGCTGTTCCCAGTCACACATTAATCTAAACTTTCCTTTCCTCCTGCAGTATAGGGTTTGCAATTCTGTGACAAGGCTTCTGGGACTGTCTGGGCTCTGGCCACCCTCACTCACAGCTGAGCTCTGTGAAGACAAGGCACCATGCTTTCTTCATTGTCAGATTCCTCCACACTGCCCTACTGTGTGCCCAGTAGTGCCTAGGATAATGAACGTGTAGTGCTTAGTCACTCCAAGCCAGGCATGACATGCCCTCTGATATTTTTTAAAGGATTTTTTAATAGCATAAACAGGAAGAAATGGGTAACAGGAACTTAACTCTTCTGACTCAAGACTTAGGGTGTTTCAAGGTGATAGAGATATTGGGGAATACTTTGTTGAGACTTTAAAAACAACCAATGGATCAATTTATTTGTTAGCTACGTCTACTTTTCTATCCTATCCTATTATTTTATTTGAGATAAGGTCTTATATCTCCCACTTGCTATGTGGGAGAGAGTGGCTTTGAACTTCCAATCCTCCTGCCTACATCTCTTGAGTGCTGGGATTGTAAGTATGCTCCAGAACACCTGATACCTGTGGTGCTAAGAATGGTACCCAGCACTTCATTCCTTCTAGGCCACTGAGCACCATCCCTAGTGCTGTTCCCTAATTTATACAAACAGGAATGGTGCGCCTCTTCCACTATTCGCAAAATCCGAGGTATCCTAGACTTTCCCTGTGCCAGGTTTCCAGTCTGCTCGGGTTATATCCACATAAATGGGATCTGACCTACGGGGTGTAGAGGCAGGCAAACTCTTATGTATGTTGAATTCTCCCTAGTGGGACAAGCCCCGCCTTACAGGGGAGGCCAGACAGACTGAGACAGAGGTAAAAGGTCCCAACAAATTTGTTAGGCAATAGTGAATAACTTGGAAGAATCAATCCACTTCCTCCAATTCAAATTTCAATTAATGGCTTGGAGGAATCTACACCAAAGCATCAAACACAAGCTAAATACAGCCTTTTCTGTCTGTTCTACCCGGCCGGATGTACTTTATTGACATTTGTCTTTAGGACTCTTCAGGAAATTTGGGCTCACCCAGAGGCAGCCCGCCAGATCTGCGGAGGCTCTGTGCCACTGCTCTGGGAATCTACCCAGAATCCCCTCTGCAGTGGGTGGAGTAAGGGGTCATTCTATTGGCTGCCCCTTTACCCTGCATTACCAGCATCCAAAAGGTAAACAGGGTTTTTTTGTTGTTGTTGTTCATTAGCATGTTCATTCAGTCAACTGTTTTGTCATTTGCAATCTATAATTAATTCTTTGTCAGCCAATGAGTTGTTTTCATGTATTCATTCCACGAATGCTTTGCTAAGTGCTTGGAACTGTGTTGAGTGTAGGAGATAAAAAGTGAATACAGGGTGGTCTCAGCCTTGAAGAAAATGATTTTAGTGAGGGTCACTGATGAGGCCACCTGGGAGGTTTTGTGAGGAAGGAGATGGAACACTTTAGGGGGATGTCCTTGGGAGGGCTGGAGCTATATCTGAGGGTAGTCAAAGAAGGCGCAGGCTTCCTTGTGCCAAGGACAAGATGGACCTTGAAGGCTTCTGGAAGGTTAGGAAAGAAAGCTAACTGATGAGGAAGAGAATGGTGTTTGAGGTCAGAAGGAAGACGGGTTATGGGAAGACCCTGGGAATAAGGAAGAGGTGGGAGTGTGAATGAAGGAGGCTCCGACCCTTGTGTGGAACTTCAAGCACAGGGATTGTCCATTCAATTAACGTGGTCACTGAGCAGGACTCACCCACTCACTGTGTCCTGGGAATGGCTCAGGCTGACCAGCAACTTTTGACAGGCTGTTCTAGGACCAAAGTAGCACCTGCTACTCTCAGGGAGCTTGGGTTATTTATAAACTTCCCATCAACACATCAAACACTGCCATCCTCCCAAATGGTTTACATTATCTGTGAATAATTGTTAAGAACACTTCCTGTCTCCAAACTGTCCTTGTGTTCTGTTGTGCTGGGTGGTGTCCTCCCCTCCACCGCCTCCCCCACCCCCAGACCCTGCCCCAGATGTGTGAATAGAGGCCTCTGAACGAGCTGTCTGGATCCGAACAGAAAGATAATTATTTGCCTTTTTCGTAAGGAAAAGCTAATCATTAGAAGGAATCCCAGCATAATTACACAGTTAGGCTCAGTGTACATGTCTCTTTGTACACATTCTTCCTGACAACGCTATTCCAGCTATCCTGGAGCCATTGTTAGAAGAGGGAACTGCCATTTCTGATTGTCTATGACTTTCCCACCCTCTTGCCGATCAATGACTCCTTGGGTTAGGTAGACTGAGTCAGATTTTGAGGATAGGAAAGGAAGGATGGAATCTTCTAGAAGTGGGCTTCCTCATAGTGACCTGTAGGACAGTCACTGGAGTTATTCTAGGGAAGAAAGCTGGAGGTCAAAGGGGCCATGGCAAGTGACTGAGCCCCATTTTCTTGTGGGAGTTTTAGTAGAACTTGAACTTGTGTCTACGGCTGGATAGGCAGTCCTTTCCTACTTGGAGGAAATGTTGAACTTGGTTCTTAGTGGGACTGGGCCAAACCAGGGAGAGTTTTTCACACTTACTCTGTGCCCAAGGGTGGAGCAGCTACCTCTCAGAGAGGAGAGTAGGATCGAGGGTGTGGCCTGCTGGAGACACACAGTGCTCCCCACTGGAGACACACAGTGCTCCCAGGTGCGTGTTTGTAGGTGGGAGTCTCCCTGAAGGTGCTTCACAGTATGGAGGACCCATCCCTATTAAGGCACAGACCCCATCTACCACTTACAGGTGGAGGAAGTGCCGCTGAGGAGCACCTGGCCTCAGCGTCCCTGGGTTTTCTCCACAAGGAGAAATGGGTCAAGAAAACCAGGCAAAAGCTAAGTGTAGCCTTGTTTCTAGAAGCGAGTGAATATGAACTGGAGGAGAGGGGCCATTGAACTGAGTCGGTGGTGACTGCTGTCACAACTATGTAACACCCTGTGGGTCTTCATCTGGAAGAGTTGAGGTTATTTGAACTATTTATTTCTTTGGATACTGTGTGCAATCTTTAAAATATACTTACTGATTTATTTGTTTTGTTTTCTCTGTGTATACATACATGTTTGTGTATACTTGTATGTATAGATGCACATATATGTGTGTGCATTATTCCTGTGGAGGCCAGAAGTCAACATTGGGTGTATTCTTCAATCACTTTCCACCTTATTTTAAAAATTACATTTCTTTCTTTCCTTCTTTCTTTATTCCTTTTTCTCTTTAGTGTGTGGTGTGTGTGTGTGTGTGTGTGTGTGTGTGTGTGTGTGTAGGCACACATGTAGAAGTCAGAGGACAACCTGTGGGAGTTGGTTCTCTTCTTCCACCGTATGGGTCTCTGGGATCAAACTTAAATTGTCAGGCTTGCCAGTAAGTGCCTTTACCCATTGAGCCATCTAATCGGCTTTCTTCCACCTTATTTTTTGAGACAAGATCTCTCACTGAACCTGAGGTTTACAGATTCAGTTAGACTGTCGGTCAGCAAGCACTGGGATCCTCCTGTCTCCCATCTCTCCAGTAGTGGGATTATAGGCATGTACTTCTGTGCTAGATTTTACAGGAGGGCTGAGTGTCTGAATCTAGGTCCTTATGCTTGCATGGCAAGTGCTTTACCACCAACTGAACGATCTCTTTAGTCCCTATTTATTTATTTAATGATTTTTGTGTGTATGACAGAGCTTCATGTAGCCCAAGTTGGCCTCAAACTTGCCATATAGCAGTAGATGGCCTTGAGCTTCTGATCCTCCTGCATTCATCTCGGGCGTTTTGGAATTTTAGGTTTGTGCCCCCACACTCAGTTTTATGTGGTGCTGAGGACTGAACCCAGGGCTTCATGCATACCAGGCAAGTATACTACCAACCAAGTTATATCCCGAGTCCTGAACTATGCTTAAACACTTGAAATGCTGTTTTCTCACATCACGGATCTTAAACTATCCATCCCCTTTGACCTAGTATTTTCACTTCAGAAAAATTTTCTGAAGGAAATAGGTACATAAACAAGGATGTTCATTACAGCATTGTTTATATATTAGGGGAAAATCATATTGTTTATATCTTAGGAAAAAATTGGGAAAAACCTAAAGCTCCAACAATGGGGGGCTTACTCTGCTACATCCTCCTAATAAGCATTTTTACAATAATTGAAAGGATGTTTATGAAGTCTTTATAAAAACACAGGGAAATGATTGTGTTTATATTAAGGGGGAATGACGGGAGCTAAAATTGCACATTTAGTCACAACTGGAAAAAGTGCCATAGAACGAGAGACACACATACATAGGAAAAGATTATGAAGTATGAAGTACCTTTCATTGACAGAACTGTAGGGAATTAAAAATAATTTTGCATTTCTAATAACACATTTAAATGTAAGAGTTAGCCAGATTCTTCATCTCTACAAAACAGTCAAGGAAAGTAACAAGGGAAGACTTATTTTAGCTCATGGTTTCAACCCATCGTCATTGTGAGGATGGCACAGTGGGGCAGAGCAGCTCAGATCATGGCAGCCAGGAAGCAGAGAGGAGAGAAAATGGGACTGGGAACAAGACTCATCTTTCCTTAGCACGCTCCCAGTACGCTGCTTCTTCTGAGTGGGCACCACCTCCTGCTTTCCACCCTTCCAAAAATGCCATCATGTTCTGAAAGGATGACTTCATCGATTAGGTCAGAGCCCTCAGGATCCAGTCACAGCCCCCAAGGTTCTTGTTTGGTGCTGGAGACGTGACTCAGTGGCTAAGTGCTTGTACTGCTCTTACAGAGGACTTGAGTTTGGTTCTCAATACCTGTAGTAGGCAATTCACAACTGCCTGTAACTTCAATGCTTCTGGCTTCTGTGGGCACCTGTACTCACACACATATCCCACAGACACACACAACCAAAAATAAAATAATTCTTTAAAAATAAAATCCTTCAGTTGATAATAAAACTCCAATACCACAATCCTGTGGGAGACATTAACATTTTATTGATGTATTTTAATTAACTTTAAATTTTTATTTGTATTTTATGTGTATGAGTGTTTTACCTGTATGTACCTAAGTGTGCAATGCCCATGGAGGTCAGAAGAGGCCATAGAATCCTCTGGAACTGGAGTTATAATGGCTGTCAGTTGCTTGTGGGGGGCTGGGAACTGAACCCCAGTCCTCTGCAAGAGCAGTCAGTGCTTTCAACTGCTGAGCCATCTCTCCAGCCCTATCGATTAATTTTTAAAAATTGAAATGCAAATAATAGTAACAAAAACAGCAGAACTCTACTGAAAGGACCAGGTCTTCCGAGCAATCATTACAGAACCCTGCTCAGGGGGTTCACAGGAGCTGAGAGGAGGAGACAAAGAAAGTTAACTTTCTGGACAGGGCTGGGTTGCTGCATGGTTCGTGGCTGGGCTTCCCGGAAGGTGAGCTTATAGGTCTTGCCCTGGTTTTCCACCTGCTTGACACCACTTTCATCAACACTGAAGTTCCTTGAGTAGGATTAAAACTTTTCCATTGTCATAAGTGTATGTTTCCCAGAGGTGGGTAACACCTATCTTCTGACCAAATGGCTCAAAGAAACCTTGGGAACCTCAATAGGGTGATCAGGATTTGGGGGGTTATAGAAAGAATGACCCCTGGGTGCTTGCGAATCTATTGCACTTCCAGTACTGGAGTCTACAAGGTTCTTGGGCTTCATTCTCCCTTTGCAGAGACAGACTGCTGTGGGAGTTGTATCCTCAGGCATTGTTGGTAGTTGTTCAAAGATCAGATTCATGGAGATAAGTAGGGATGGGAGACTGGCTTTCTGAGAACTGGAGCTACATAAAAGTAAAACCAGTCATGGGGCTGGAGAGACGGCGCAGTGGTTAGGAACACTGACTGCTCTTGCGGAAGACCTGTGTTTGAATCCCTGCGTCCACATGGCAGCTAACCACTGTCTGTAACTCCGGTTGCAGGGAACCTGACGCCCCTCTTCTGTCCTCCGTGGTGCTGCTGCGTGACGTGGGTGTGCTTGCACACATTCAGGCATAACACTCGTAACCATAAACTGAAAAGTAAATAAAAAAAAATAAAAAGTAAAACCAGACAGCATGAGATCGCCTGGAATTTATGTTTCATTTGTGTTTTTGTTTGGGTGCTGGGCATGGAACCCAAGGCCTGGTGTTTAGGAAGCCTAGGCTCCTTCATGAGCTACGAATGCAGCCTCTTGCTCACTTTGAAGTATGGCTTTAAGCCTGTGTGTTTATGATTGAAGAAGAGGGAATCTAAGGAGCCACTTCAGATAGGAGTGGGGTAGGAATGGATGGGGTCATTGAAATAGTGACACCCAGATGTATCATATATGGGCAAAGAGCACAGAGGCTGAGCTGTTCATTCAGGGAAAGGGGCGGGGAAGGGGAGGATGTGTGGCTGAGATGGCCTCTAGAGCCACTTCTCTCTCCCCGTATTTGCCCTCTTTCTCACGCCTCTGCATCGCTATTCCTCATGAAGATGTGGAAGCCTTCAGCCTGGTGCCATGGAGAGGTGTCTTTTATCTGTTGACCCCTCACTGATGCCAAAGCCTTGGGTTGTCATGGCGTCTGGGTTGAATGAGGAGACAGACTGAGCTGCTACAAAGCCTAACTGAGAACCAGGTGATCATCCATGCATCCATCCACGTTTCTGTCCTGTGAAGATTACTGATCTTCCTGTCTTGCGCAAACACTGTAACTACAGAAAGCATCCTTGCATGTCTGAGCCATGGTTTTATAGACGGGGAAAACTGCCCAGCTCAACTCTGAAAATAACTTCTCATTGTTAGCTCCAGGAAGACTTAGAGAGGCTGGATGTGGGCTGGATGGTAGAATGCTTCCCTGGCTTGGGAAAGACCTCGGGGGATTCATTTTCTAGCATGGGAGTTGAACAGTCCCCCATGTCTGCTTCTTGACCTCTTAGATCCAGGTTTTTCTCCTGTGCCACCCGGACTCTGATCAGACCCCAGGCAGGGCTTGCTGAGGTTTCCTGCCTCATGTGTACAGTTGTAAGGATTTATTGTAGCTGGGATTTTGTTTCAAGCGTTTAATATGATTAGCAAACATCAAATATCAAAAGCTTATCTAGTAAACACCTCCCATCCATGCCATGGATGTTATGGTCAGCTTCGGATTGAAGTCGAGTCACATTTCAAAACAGATGCAATTTCAAGAGGCCAGAGTAAAGGCCGCCCACATCTGCTGCTGTGATCTTTCGTGTGCAATAAATGGCATTGTTGGGGAGCTCCGCTGTAAAACTCGGGCCGGTCAGCAGGACCTGTTCACAATGCAGGAGCTTTCCGGGGATTTTAAAAATGCAGTCTCGCACTCTGAGGCCACTGGGCAGTCTTCTGGGTCAGGGCGGAGCTGACTGTTTAAGACTGGGATGTTCAAACCAAACGCAAGTGATCCTCTGGAGCAGCAGGGCTTTCAGAAATGATTCTGGAGGAAAGGCAAGCAGACATGGAAGGGTTGTAAAGAAGATGATGGCGCCACCCGAATCTCTCTGTTTAATCCATAGGAAACACACTTTAAAAATGTCTTTGTTCCCTTTGGAATAGAAGTGAAGAACAAACCCAGTCTATGTCGAGGGGGTGGGAGGATTTCCTTCCAGTCTGTGGATATCACGTTAAACACAGTGCATCAGTGTGTCATGATGGGGGAGTGGGCCCTGTCTAGTGCCTCTGAGCACTCCAGCTTGTTCTCAGGAACAGGACATGTGTTTTTGCAGGTGTGTGTGCATGTGGGAGGAAGGGTCTGTGTGTGTATGAGTGTGCATGTGTGGGATAGGGGGCCTGTGTGTCTGTGTGGGTGTGTATGTGTGTGGAGCAGGGAGGGGTCTGTGTGCCTGTGTGGGTGTGCATGTGTGTAAGAATAGGGACCTGTGTGTTTGTGTGGGTGTGTATGTGTGTGGGAGCAGGGGTCTGTGTGTCTGTGTGGGTATGCATGTGTGTGGGAATAAGGACCTGTATCTGTGTGGGAGTGTATGTGTGTGCGAACAGGGGACTGTGGGTCTGTGTGGATGTGCGTGTGTGTGGAGCAGGAGCCGGTGTTTGTGTGGATGTGTGCGTGTGTGGGAGTAGGGACCTGTGGAAGCACTCAGATTTCTGATTCCCTCACAACCACTCTCTCGCGTCTCCCAGCCACTTTTCCTTCTGCTCACTCAGTGCAGGGGACACTTTATCTGGGGGGCTAATATTTCTGTAGGCGCCACAGTCCTGTGGATCTCAGTGACCTGTTCCAGCTGTTTCTGGCTGCGGCTCTGAAGCTGGCGGGTGGCAGGGTGGGTTACACCGTGGAAAATGCGTTCCTAATGGGGCAACAGCTGCCACCCTCCAGAGCTCCAGGAGTCGGTGTAATGAGAGAAATTGTTCTCTGCTGTTGGCGCTGGCAGATTTCACCCATAAATGAAGATTTGCTGCTTCCAACAGGGGAGGTATTTGTTTGCTTAGAATACTAGAAGCCGATGAGGAGGTGGGGCTGCCAGTGGTGAAGAAAGTCACAGAAGATTCGGGAAGGCCTACTCCTGTTCCCTCTGTACTCCAGTTGGGCCTGAGCTGGCCAGAGCCTGACCTCACCTGCTGCCTACAAAGAGGCTGAAAATGAAAGGCAACTGGGATCTCAGGGTGGAGCCTGTCTAGGTGCTACAGAGACAGACAGGAGAGAGTGTGAGGCCAGCTAGCAAAAGGGGTCCTCAAACTGTGCCTGATGGGGGACCGGGAAAAAGGAGGGGACTTTTTCAAACAGCTGTTTCCTCTGGAAGTCAATGAGAAATGAACCAGGCTATAGATATCACCTCACTAGCTATTATTCAAGCCCTCTGAGGATTTATTTTCCTTTCATTTAGCATTCATCAAAGTCACAAAAACATTGCATTTGAAACATTCTTCTCCAAGTCTTCTAAGGAAAAATATAGTTTCTCTTCAGCCTTTCCCTGTCTCCTCAGCAGCAACAGCTTTTAACTCTTAGTTGATTCCTGTCATTTTTCCTTTACCTCCTTTAGCAACATACTGTGTTTTATTATGACAGTTTTAGGAATAATCTGTTGATTTCTCAGAATGTGTTCTAGTTTCATTTCTGTCACTGTGATAAAATACTCTGATTAAAAGCAACTTCAGCCAGGTGTGGTCGCACACGCATTTAATCCCAGGCAGAGGTGGGTGGATTTCTGTGAGATCTAGGTCAGCCTGGAATGGTCTACATAGCAGGTTCCAAGCCTGCTGAGGCTACATAGTGAGACCCTGTCTTAACAAAGAAAGAAAGGAAGAAAGGAAGAAAGGAAGAAAGGAAGAAAGGAAGAAAGGAAGAAAGGAAGAAAGGAAGAAAGGAAGAAAGAAAGAAAGAAAGAAAGAAAGAAAGAAAGAAAGAAAGGACAAAAAAGCAACTTAAGAGAGAGAAGGCTTATTTTAGCTCCAGGTTGCAGTTCATCATTAGCAGGGAAGTCAAGGAAACTGACACTTAAAATAATTCGTCATAGCACACCCACACTCAGGAGCAGAGAAAAATGCATGTTTGCATGCTTGCTTTTGTTCAACTCAATTTCTCCAGTCTTATATAGTTCAGGACACCCCCCCCCAACGTAGGGAATGGTACCTCCCACAGTGGACTGGATCCCCCTCACATCAATTAACTTAATTAAGACATTCCCACAGACATGCCCTCAGGTCAACTCAGTGTAGAAAACCCCCCATTGAGACTCTCTTCCCAGGTGATTCTAGGTTGACAAAGCTAACCATCTCAAGGGAGGATAAAAATTCTCTCAGAATTCTCCCCCTTCCCATTATTACTTTTGCTGCAGCCAATGTCCAAGATTGCTTGTTCATTCATTCATTCATTCGCTCATTCATTCATTAGTTTGACAGTTCTAGGGATTAATCCCAAGGCTCTGCTATGGGATCAAAGAGCTCTGCTATGAGCTATGTGCCCAGCCTTTGGTTTCTTGAGACAGGATCTTGGTAAGTAGTCCAAGTTGAGCCTGAACTCTAGATCCTGCTGCCTCTGCCTCCTGGGTGCTGAAATGGCAGAGGTATGTGACCATGCTTGTGCTGGGCTGTTTGGATTGCTTCTTGTGGAGGACTGGTATTAGGACTACATTGGTGTCCGTCAGTCAGCTTCCTAGCTCCCGTGCAGCTTTCCAACAATAACCTGAAATCATCTACTACAGCTGAATGGTTTAGAGGTGTCCAGGAACTTGGAGTTGAAAGCAGGGCTTGGATGGCTAGGGCTCTCCACCCTTCTCCAGTTTTCTTCGTGTACTTACATTTTTTTTGCCAACCCTAAAGCAAAGAAAGAGCTTTCATTGTTTCAACTCTGGACTCCAGGTTTTAGAGCATGAATCTTTGCTTTAAAAATAATTTGCTTATAATAATAAATTTCTAGTGTCACAAATATTGCATTTCTCCCCAGAAGGATCCTCACTTCTTAGGAGAGGGGAGAAGAAAAAGATATAAGAAATGGGAGGTAGAGCCCAGAAACTTGAAGCCAGGCAAGATAAAACTGTTTTTTTGCTAACTTGTAGAAAACATGGAATTTGATACTAAAACTTTCCATGTAAAGAGTGCTTGATGCATTCAGCCTCCCAAAGCAGTCAGATGTATCCCATAAGGCCAGACAACTCTGGGAAAGCTTTCTATTCTGTGCAGTACTGTAGGAGAGAAAGCTAGCTGGGATTAGAAACACACTTTTCGCAGAGCTAGGGAGACCCTGGAGAGGTGTGCAGGGGGCACATAAATAATGGAAGAGCTGTGGCAAATGCTTTCGAAGTGAGCCATCTGTCCCTGCTGCAGAATGGAGCTGGGAAAACATGACCCTAACCACAGGGTTCCAGCACAGGAGAGGGCCTGTTTACATTTGCAACCGACACCACCAGCAGCCTTGTGCTTGACACAAGAGAAGGTGCTCAAAACATACCTGTCTTTAGTACAGGAAACTACTCACTTTGCAGATGAGTAAACCAAGACTCCAAGAATCTAAATGGCATGCTCCCAGACACACAGCAGATAAACCACAGAGCTCGAAGATGAACCTGTGTGCCTCCCTCCCTTCTGTAGATACATCGAGCACTCCCTCTACTAGGTATTGTATTAGTTACTAAGGATTAACATGGCAGAAGATTGAATCATGCCAGAGGAGCTGACTTGTTGGAGGCTGTAAGTAAGCAAATCATTACAGAAATGCAGAAAGGACACACTGATGAAAAACTTATACTAAGGACTTTGAGAAGCCAAGGAAGGAGACTGGTTCAGAGTAGTAAGGCTTCTAAAGAAAGTGGAAGTTCACCTTGATTGTGAAGATGAGTAAACATTAATCCAGAAGAATAGGCTCTGACCTTTTTTATGGGATCTCTGGCAGAAGATGCTGGACAGCTAGAAGCTAGAGTCAGGGAGACAAGGGACGGGGCTCTCGTACTTGTGCAGGTGAGAGAAGAGCTAGGTTTGAAAAATCTGGACAGGGGCTGGAGAGATGGCTCAGTAGCTAAGAGCTTGGACTGATCGTGCAGAGGATCCAAAATCTGGTTCTCAGGACCCATACTGGGCATCTTAAAATCCACCTGTACCTTCAGCTCCAGGGGATCCAATGCACTCCTCTGACCTATTCAGGCAACTTCCTTCATGTGCATGTATCCCAGACAGACACACATGCACATAACTAACAAAAAAGAAAGCAAGAATAATCAGGACATTGGCAGGGGAGAGATGATAGAAGGAGAATTTAAGCAACACTCTGAAATAACAACTGATAAAACAAGGCATTGACTGGATGGAGAGGGAGAGAGGAAGTCTGGGCTGATTCCCAACGTCCTGGTGTAACTACTTATAGGAGTGATGCTATTCAATGAGAGGATGAGAGACGAGAAAATGTTGAGACCAGATTTGAACTTGTGTTTTTTCACGGGTGCCTGACCTAAGTGGAAATGTACAGAGGGTAGTTGAAGTTACCGAAGAGAGAGCTGGGGAGGAGTCGGAGGGGAAGGTAGGCGTTGAAAATGAGTGAAATCAGACAGGGGCCCATGGGAGGAGAAGTTTAAGGGTGGAACCCTGAGGAGCGTCTAAGACACAAGATGGGACATGAAGGAGTCAAAAGGAGATGCAGAGATGTGGGAGGAATTCCTTTCTGAGAGAAGACAGAAGGCACCTTAGGAAGGTGGTCGGCTGATGCAGCTAGAAAGTGTAGAGGGGCATTGGCTTTGACAACACACTTTTAGTTGACCTATGGAGGCAATGTGGGTGGAGGACCCTAGAACCCAATATAGAGGTGAGCCTGGGCAGCATGTTTCCATGTCACATAGGAGCCCTCTCTGGCCTGGGTATGGCCAGAGGGTACAAATCCTAACATCTGAACCGGAGGAGGAGGTACGCTGGATGGCCATAAGATGGACTCCAGCCCAGGCTGGGGACCAGCCAGTTTCACTGGAGAGGGATTAGGACCAAAGCCTGCTTCCTGGGGACTGTATCCTGTTGAGTGTTTGTTCTTGCTTGGAGCACATTGGCTACAGCTTCTTGGTGGAGATCAGCCAGAAGAGGATACTGAAGAATTGAAATCCAAGGATGTCTCATTCACTTTTTCTGCTCCTCTGACTCATACTGGAGAGAAACAACTTAAGGAAGAATCCATTATTTTGGTTTATGATTTCAGAGCAACATTCTTGGCTCAGTTGCTCCTGGGCACATGGCAAAACGTCATGTTGGTGGTGGTATGAAGCAGAGGTTACCTCACCACTTCGTGGTGGACAGGAAGGGAAAGGGAAGCGGGAACTGAGGACAATACACCATCCTAAGGACATGTGCCCACCCAAGGATGTACTTACTTCAGCTAGACCTCACATTCTAAACTTTCCAGAACTTTCCAAAAGACGATCACCAGGGGCTGGAGAGGTGGCTCAGAGGTTAAAATTGCCGGCTGCTCTAAGGGAGGAGTGAAGCTCTATTCTTAATCACTACATCAGGTAGCATACAACCAACCACCTGTAGCTCCAATTCCAGGGGGACCCTCTTCTGACCTTCATAGGTACCCCACACGTGTGGCATATACTTATATACATATAACATAACATAAATAAAAATGAAAGTTAATCTTAAAGAAAAAGTGTCACACTTTGGGGGCCAAGCCTTCAAATGAGTCAAGTATAGTTGTAAAGAGGCTCTACTAAATCTCCAGTAAGGCCTCTTGGTATGAAAACTGAGCTAGGTAAATTTCCAATTTTGCAAGTCCCCTTAGATATCTAAGGTCTCAAAATTCTGGCTTGAATGAAGCGCTCACATTACCTCTTTGGGTGGGGAAATAAATGACATTTTATAAAAGGGGACTATTTATGAGGAGTTCTGCATGTTCATGTAATTAAACAGGAAGATAAAGAATATGTGTGTTTTCCATGGGTTGTCTTTGGCTCTTTACTCATTTAAATTTCCTGTGAGTTTCTGTGGTACAGAGCGGTGTCTGGTAGTTGGAGCGCCAGTCCTCACTTTGACGCAAATACCACTTAAAGCTAATCATGAAAACGGTGTGTGGTATTCTTGCCAATAAAACAGAACCATTACAATATAAAATACAAGGGGTGATGGTATAGCTGAGTGGGTACAATGCTTGCCTAGCATGCATAACGCCCTAGACTCGGTCCCCAGGAACACATAAACTAGGTGTGATAGCATAGGCCTGCAATCCCAGCACTCAGGGAAGTGGAGGCAGGAGGATCAGAAGTCTTCAGCTTCATAAGAAGTTCAAGGCCAGACTGGGCTACGTGAGACCCTGTCTCAAAAAATAAAGAATAAAGCAAGTCAGTTATGGTGCACACACCTGTAGTTCAGGGCTAGGGGGGCTGAGGCAGGAGGATTATAAATTCAAAGTCAGCCTGGGCTGACTTTCACATAGTGAAATATTCTTTCAAAATGAAAAAAAGAAAAAAAAGAAAGAAAAAGTACAGGGATACAGAGGAGGCAGATAAACTCAAAAAGAGGATGCGAACCTCCTGTGTAATGAACACAGAATACAAAGAGCAGGCTGTGGTGCCACGCAGGGACTCAGGTCAGGACTGCTTTTAGCCTTGAGCTTCTGAATCCCAAGGCAAGTAGGAAACAAGGTAAATCATACAACTGACTGTATCTAACTCCATAAAACAAGTGGGACATGGTGGCACACACCTGTTATCCCAGCACTTGGGAGGCAGACACACATGACTCTCTGTGAGTTCTAGGCCAGTCAAGGCTACATAGCAAGACTCCCCCCCACGCCATCTTTAAAAAAAGCAAAAGAAAGACCATATAAAACCCAATCAGAGATTATTAAACTGTGCACTTAGATGGAAGGAGACAAGTTACTTTTCTTATTCAACTGCTCCATCTCATGTATGGGGAAACTGTGGTCAAAGAGGCAAAGACATTTGTGTGGTGTCAGTTGACTGGTTGGTGAACCAGGACGAAATTCTGGATCTTCTGTCTGCTTTTCCTCTAGTAATCTGTCTGTGGTAATGGAAAGTTATGTAAGTGGCATTGACTTTCTTCTATTTATTATTTTTATTTATTATTTTATGGTATTAGGAATTGAACCAGGTTCTTCTGGCATGCTAGGCTCTATCACTGAATTTATGTGACTCCCAGCCTTCTTTTACCTTTTATTTTGAGACATATCTCATTAAAATGCCCAAACTGGCCTAAAACTCATTCTGCAGCCCAGGTAGGCCTTGAACTGCCCATCTTCCTGCTGAGTAGCTGGGATGACAGGCCTGTGCTACTAGCCTAGGCTTTTTTTTGTTTTTTGAAATGGGGTCTTACGGTAGTCCAGCTGATCTGGAACACATTATTAGACTGGGCTGGCCTCCATTTCACAGAGATCTGCCTGCCTTTGCCTCCCAAATACTGGGATTAAAGGCATGTACCAACATGCCCTCTTCACTCCCTTTTAAAAATAAAGCTTTTCTATGTAGTTCAGGCTAGCTCAAAATCTTTAAGATCCTCCAGTTTTAGCCTCTCAAGTAGCTAAGGTTACAGATATACACTGCACACCCGCCTGGCACTGACCTTCATTATTAAAAATTGACCACCTTTACCCTTTAGATACCATGGTAGTCAGCTTCTCTTCACTATCAGAAAATAGTTGGGATAATTAACTTATCAAGAGAAGTGCTTAATTTTGGCTCACAGCTTTGAAATTACAGTCCATGGTGGAGTGGGATTATTGCTTTAGGTCTGTGGTGAGGCACCATGCCACGGTGGAGTGTGTGGTGGAGTATATCTGCTCACATCACCAGTTACAGAGCCCAGAGATGGGGGAGGAAATCAGGGACCCATAAACCCCCTTGGGACATTTCTCTAATGACCTAAGGGCCTCCTCCAGATCCTCACTCCTGAAGGTTCCACTGCCTTCTGGTAGTGCTATCTGGGGACCAAGACCTTATTTATTTGTTGGTGTTTGTGTTTTTGAAAAAATTATTAATTTTACTTATTTTATGTGTACGGATATACCATGGTGCTCAGGATGAGGTCAGATGACAATTTGTGGGTATAGGGCTTCATGGAAGAGGAAAATCTATATGTGTGTGTATGTATATGTGTGTCTATATACATATATATGTGTACATATATATTTTAGACTTGAAAATTTGACTGTTTTTTTCATCTTAAGCAAAATCTTTTAGAGTCTACATTAACATTGGCATTAGCATTAGCACTAGTCCAGTGTGGCGAGGCATCACACCTTCAGAAAACCCGCATGGCTCTGAGAGCTTGGCTAGACTCCCTAGGTGGAGATCTGTGGTTTCTGAATTCTGTAGAGTGCCTTCCCCAGCTTGGTCCTCTCTGTCCCTGAGGACTGTGAGGACCAAGCTTCCCCTTAGCCTCCTTTCCCTGGGCAGCATGAAGCTCCCTAAGGTCAGAGCCCTCGTGCCTCTCTGACAACTGAAGAGCAAAGCCAGGGACTTTTTGAGAGCCTCGTGAAACAGTTTTGCTTTGACCAATGAGAAAGTCTTTGGGGTTTAAGAGTAACCACCACAGAGTCAGTTCTTACAAGACTAACACATTGGGAAAGAATAAGGAAGGATGCTGAGAAATGTGACCTTGAGCCAAGGCCAAGCCCTCCAAGTGCCTTCTGAATCATCAAAGAAAGATTGCATTACCGCCAGGGTGGTTGAAACATCAGGCCTGGTTTATGATGTCTGGAGGCCTTGGAGATGAATCATTTAAGGATACGTATTTCATTATTTATTTATGTTACACTTTGTCGACTTCAAAAGCAAGTCAGAGATGGCAGGCCACATCTATGTGGATATATAAATGGGCCTGTATTTGTACTTCTTGTTAAAGGAAAATGTTCACTGTTTTAACAACATCATCAACAACAGATCCTCCGCTCTGTCCCTTACTTCCTACTTTTATTCTCTAAAATCAACTGACTTTGGTGCTTTAAGGTACTTACATAATTGATTTCCATTTTTATGGGATACTATGAATTTTTTTGAGACAGGGTTTCACTATGTCCCTGAGCAGGCAAGTTATCTAGAAAGTCACAATATTGCCTCCCAAGGCTTGGGATCCCTGACATGCACCATCACACCAGACGGTTTTCATGTGTTTATATGCTGGGGTTTTTGTTTGTTTGGTTTGGTTTGGCTTTTGTTGTTGCTGGGGTTTCTTGGTGGTACTGGAGATATAATCTATTGGCTCCTGTTTGGTAGACAAAGTCCTCTATCAGTGAGCTACATCCCGAGTTGTTCTTGTACCCTTTAAACTGTTTTGTTTTAATTTGAGACAGGGTCTTATGAAATTGTCCAAGCTGCCCTAGAAGTCACTCTGTAACATAGTCAAGCCTTGAACTTATGATGCTTTCTGCTGTCTCAGCCTCCTGAGTAACTGGAATTACAGGCCTGTCACGAGATCTAACCTTTATTTATTTATTTTTATTTTTTGTATTTGTGTGTATGCGTGTGTATGCGTGTGTGTGTGTGTGTGTGTGCGCGTGTGGTGTATGCACACCTGTATGTGCATATGTGTGTGTATGCGCAGGCACTCTTGTATGTGCACCTGAAATCTAGCAAGGGATAGTGGGTGTTATGTTTTATCACTATCCACTTTATTCCTTGAGATAGAATCTCTCATTGAACCTGGAGCTAGGCTGACAGTCAACAAGCCCCAGTGATTTGATCTCTGTCCCTCCCAGAACTGGGGTTACAGTGGCCATTGCCTGGGTTTTTATGAGGGTACTATAGCGATCTAAACCAGCTTCTCATATTTGTGCAGCAAGTGCTCATACGCATTGAGCCATCCTTCCAGCCCCAGGGCTGGCTTTTATATTGCAGTTTTAAAACTGATTGAGGTTAGACATTATTTTTATTGAACTTGTGTACCTTGGATTGACTGACATGTTTCCGAATGACACTCTAGAAAGAATATCTAAACTTCAAGTTACCCTGTACACCTATGGATCTAACTGTCTTATAACTAAGGGCCAGTGAGATAGCTCTTATGAGATGTTGAATGAAATGGTAAATATGCTTGCTGCCAAGCCTGAGGACCTGAGTTTGGTCCCTGGGACTCGAATGGTAGAAATATGGAACTAACATCTGAAAGTTGTCATCTGACCTCCTTGTGCTTGCCACGGCACGCACACACACATACACACACTCACACACTTTAAAAGTCTGTTATAGCTAAGCCTGTCGTTTCCTCTCCATCCTCACAATATAGTTACTCTGAAATTTGAAGTTAAATTGATAGTATTTTCATTTTTATTCTGAAAATATTGTTCACTGAAAAGTCGAGTTCTGTATTAAAAATACTTCTGTGGTCAGGGATGAGCTCACTGACAGAGCAGTTACCTACTGTACTTGAGGCCCTTTGTTTGTTTGCAAAACAAACAAACAAAACGAAACAACCTCTCTAAACCCTTTTGGCTTCTGAAATTAATAATTTAATTTCCTTCCTTTTATTTGCATGATTCTAGTTTATTTTCTGAATTTTTCTTTTTCTCTTTCTCTTTATTTCTTCTTTTCTTTTTTCTTTTTTTTTTTTGACAGTATTTCTACAAAGTCCATCCGTTGGTTTTTCCCTCTGGGGACCTCTCCTCGACAGTGTTTCCATCTTCTGTTCCAGCTGGGATTCTGGGACTGCCTTGTAAGTCTGTCAGCTTAGGGTGTGGTGAACTCTGTGTTCAAACATATTCCCTCTCCCTCCTTGGATGAAGCCTGCCCATTGACACCTGGCTTAGTCTTCCAATATGCTTTGTCTGTGAAATGTGAGAGGAACTAGTGAGTATGTATCGCCATTGACAAGAAATCTTAGGGTCAGTGTAAAGTTGTCCGAGATCTTTTATTCCCAGCCATGATGGCATCCACATTTCAGATAGAAGGTTTTGGGGTAGACACAGTGAGCAGAACCATAACCAATCCAGAGCAGGCATGTAAGCAAGAAGGACACCTTTGTGGTTATAAGCCACAGTGTGGCCTAACTTGTCTTCTGTAGGACACTTACAGCTTATCATTATAACTTTTTTTGTCATTTGATGAAATTTGATTTCCAATGCAGGAGTACTAAGAGGAGGCCTTTGGGTGGTGATTATGTGGCCAGAGCCCGTCCGGATGGGATTAGTACCTTTCTAAAAGAAGCCTGAAAGAGTTTGTAAACCTCTTCTACCATGTGTGCACATATGGAAGAGTACTCTCTGAGGAGCAGAGCCTCCCTAGACTGTAAACCTGCTGTTACTTTGATCTTGGACTTCTCACAGCCCCTAGAATGGTGAACAAGAAATTTCTGTTGTTTATAAATTACCCCCTCAAGGGTACTTTATTATGGCAGTTCCAGCATACTAGAATGGCTGTTCTATGTTTAGTTTACTTGATATTATTTGTCTATGTTGTGATGGAGCATAACCCATGCTAACATCCTAAGAAGAGGCGCACAGATGGCACAACTTTTCAGTTCTTGTGTAACAAAAATGCTCTTCTTTCTATCTTCAGTGTTTCGTGAGTGCAGTTGGACATAGAGGTCTGTGTTGAACCGTGCTTTCAGAATCTTGAAGATACTGCTTCTTTGCTTTCTGCTACTTTGTGTTACCACTGAGAAGTCTGACGCCATTCCGATCCCTAATCCTTTGGAGAATATTTTCATTTTCTTTTTTAGAAGACTTAAGGCGTGTCTTATTCCAGAATGCTGGACTCTTGCTGTGCCTTAATATGCTGTGTATCATGTCCTTCCCTTCTAAATCTGTCACATTTTTTTGCTTATTATTATTGTATGTGTATGGTATGTAAGTGCAGGTGTGCATGTGCCACGCCATCCACTAGGAGGTCAGAGGAAGCTGGTTCTCTCCTTCCACCTTAAAGTACGTTCTGGGGATTGAACTCAGGTTTGTACAGCAAGAGTTTTACCTACTGAACCATCTTGCTGTCCCTCTCTCTCCCCATTTTTTTAATGACAGGATCTCAAGTAGCCCAGGCTAGACTCAGACTTGCTCTGTAGCTGAAGCTGACCTTGAACTCCTAATCCTCCTGCCTCTATTTACTCCCAAGTGCTGGGATTACCAGTATGTGCCACTGTGCCCAATTTCCTTTCTAAATCTTTTATGCAAAATAATTATTGATTTGATGATTTTCTTTCTTCTAATTTCTCTTTCTATAATTACTACTAGTCATATATTGGGTAATGTGGATTGTTCTTGACATTTTATCTTTTTCTTTCTTTTATTTATTATTTTTATTTTATGTGTATAAATGTATTGCCTGCATGTGCACCTGTGTCATGAAATGCTCTAGGAGTCAGAAGAGGGCGTTGGATTCCCCTGAACTAGAGTTACAGATGGTTGTTAGCTGCCATGTGGCTGCTGGGAATCAAACCAGGTCCTCTGCAAGACAAAGCAGTACTTTTATCTTTTTTTATCCTTTTTTCTCCTATATTACAACACTTGGGTTTTTAAAATTTGCATATCTTGCCTAGTGTGGTGGCACGCCCCTTTAATCCTGGCACTTTGGAGGCATGGTAGGTGGACCTCTGTGAGCCTGGTCTAAGCCCGGAGTTTCAAGGCAGCTGTAACTACAGGAAGATGCTGTCTCAAAAAGACATACATACATTCATACATACATACATGCATAAATGCAATTTGTATATCTCTGAAGTTTCCTTAATTTTATTTTGAACTTCTCATTGCATTTCCTATTTTCACTGTGTTGTTTATTCAAAGGAAGAATCTACAGAAGAATATAGAGGAGATATCTTTTGCGAGCTAATGTTGAGACATTTAGCTTTAAAATGTCTATGAACTTCAATTACCATCGTCGGCATCTGCACCCTTCAGTTCTACCCCCACCATGACAAATGAGGAGGACGCTTTCCAGAGAGGAACCGGGGCTTTCTGGGAAAGGACTTATCTAAAGTACCATGGCTCTTCTTCCTAATTCCTGGACTGCTTCTTCCCATCACAGAGCCCTGCCCTTCCATCTTATCATAACTGAAACTTGGTTTCAATTCTAGTAAAGGACACTTAAGGATAGTTTGTAAGTGGAAACAATGCTGATTGCTTGCAGAGTCCTTAAAAAGCAGACACCCAAAATAAAGACGAGTAACCATCACTCAGAACTAAGCCTAGAAACTGAGCCAAACATAGTTCTCACTGCAACAGAAATAAGAGATAGTTTATTCTGAGGCAACTATGAGTGAACATGGTTCAGCAGCGTAGATTCTTGTTGCTACCAATGACACACTCCTATATGGAAACAGTTACAGGAACTTCTTACAGTCACAGAATACAAGAAAGCCATAAATCAGGACATTCATTAAATACATTGGTGGGGACATTAGGTTGGTGAGTTACAGCAAAGGACAATCTGTGTTAGAGGCTTTAGGTATTATTTGATCATGTCCTTAGCTTTTGGGTTAGTAGAAGTTAGTGATCTGTTAAGAATACATTCTAAGTATTTTGCCCCAGAGTGAAAAGGTCATGTTAGGTGAGATGCAGACGAGGGTGATAAATGGCTATTAAAGGTACTAATGATGGCCCAAGATAATTTTGGCTTGAATTTGTAAACATTCCAACTCCTCCACAGGATCTTCAGCATAGGTGTGGACTTCTCAGGAAACTTTAATTCATCATTCAATTCAATGCCATTTCTGTCTTACACTTGACCAATCATTTCACCTTTTACACACTCAGGAGGGGAAGGCAGGTCATTGTTTTGAAAATTCAGAGCCCTACAGTTTTCGTGGATATCTTGAACTTTGATGACTTAGGGGAAGGAGATGAATGAGGGAATGCAGGGTGGGCATTCCGCTTTCATCCCACTCTCCCCGACCAGCCCCACTTATCTAGTCTGTGTAGATTTTCTTTTTTAAGTTTAAAAAAACAATTATAGCCAAGTATAGTGGGGCACGCCTTTTATCCCAGCATTTTATTCGGAAGGCAGAGGTTGTCAGATCTCCATGAATTCCAGGTCAGCCTGGTCTACACAGAGTTCCTGGCCAGCAAGGGCTACATAGTGAGACTCTGTCTCAAAAGAGTTTTTGTTTTACATGTCCATTTATTAAACAAGAAGTTCTTCATGGAAATTTAATCTACTACTTATTAGCAATTTAAGTTGAGAAAATTAACTTCCTCTCCATACAAAATCACACACGCTTTTGTGAACCAAAGAAGGATCCACGGTTGGAGAGATGGCTCAGTGGGTAATGGGCTTGCTGTGTAAGCATGAGGACTTGAGTTCAGATCCCCAGGTAGAAACGGTGGGGGAGGGGAGGTGCACATGAGGCTGTAACCCCAGGTTTGAGGAGGGTGAAGACACGCAGATCTCACTGGCCAGTGCAGCTGAAATG
Organism: Eospalax fontanierii; assembly: GCA_035773235.1. Taxonomy (NCBI): domain Eukaryota; kingdom Metazoa; phylum Chordata; class Mammalia; order Rodentia; family Spalacidae; genus Eospalax; species Eospalax fontanierii. The sequence goes on along the minus strand of CM069529.1, from coordinate 46,370,181 downwards.
AAGAGCTCCAGGTTCAATGAGACCCAGACTTAAAATAATAAAATAAATTAAGGAAGACACTCAGTGTCAGCCTCTAGCCTCTGCACCTGCACACACGTGTAGATACATGCACATATACCACACACACACACACACACACACACCCCACACACAAATGAAGGGATCTATGACTGAGAATAGCTGCACAAAACTTTCATAGGTTTTTGTATGCACTGTGTTGTTCTGATCCTCTCAGCAGCATACTTTAAAAAAAAATTATGTGTATGAGTGTACTGCCTGCATGTATGTAAGTGCACCCATGTAATACAATGCCCTCGGAGTTCAGAAGGGGGCATTGGATTCCCTGGAACTGGAGTTACAAATGTTTGTTAGCCACCGTGTGTGTCCTGCGAATCCAATCTGGATCCTCTGCAAGAGCAGCCAGTGCTCTTAAGTGCTGAGCCATCTCTCCAGCCCCGAGATCAGTGTGCACTTTTAAACATTCACTCAGGCTTCGGTTTGTGTGCTCTATAGTTCTCTGGAGTTCTGAGAAATTAGGAGACACATTCAGAAAAGCACCATTCTGGAATTCTAATGTACTTAAACCTGTTGTCTTCATGTAGACATGGCTGCCCACTGCAGAAGATTGAAGGTCAGTAAGACAGAAACTCTGTTTCACTTTTCTGACTGGGTAGTAGAGGCAGATTTGAATCAGAATCTCAGCCACTGTGCTTGTGTTGGTGGTAGTCCTTGCTTCCTTCTGTGGAGTCATGGTCTAGATGTTAGGTACGACACTAACCCAGATTCATACTTCCCATTTCCTTGGTTCTGGAGAAGACCACAACTAGCCAGCTTGTAGTCCCCTGCCCTTGGAGAAGTTGTTTTTCTGCTGTTCAGCCTTGTTAACTGACCTTTAAAGGAAACTGTAGATGTAGGATAACCACTGTATCTCCTAATGGGGTTGTGAGCAAGCTGAACCTGTGGAGACAGGATTAACGATCCAAGGTCAGCAAAGAATGCCTCAGAGGCCCAAGGAGAGCCTGTTCAGGGCCCACCTGCTTTGAAGAAAAGCTAGAGACCTGTGAACCAAGAGCAAGAAATAGCTTTAGGACCCCTTACAATCAGACCTGCTTTCCCCCAAAGTGCTTAGAGAACATGCAAAGGAAATACCTCACTGAAATAAGAAAAAGCAACATTTTAGAGAAGTGTAGTGTGTTAGGTAGGGTTTAAGTCTCCCAAGACTGTATATACTAGGATTTAATCCCCATCAGGAGGTATTGGGATCGACACTTAAGCTGTTTAGAGCTAAGGCCTTGGGAAATTATGGTTAGATAAAGTCATCAGGGCTTTGAATACCCATGACTAAATCCTGGTGGTTTTGTAAGAAAAGATACCAGAAGCTGGATATGGTGCTACAGTCCTTTAATCCCAGCACTAGGGAGGCAGAGGCAGGTAGATCTCTGTGTGTTCAAGGCCTGGAGACTCTATCTCAAAAAGACTAAAAGAAAGAAAGAAAGACATCAAATACACATATACTACATATTTACACGCATGCATGCATACATACATACATACTGCCTGTCACTTGCCGTGTGGTAGCCTGTATAGTGAGACTGCCGACAGGAATGTCAGGTACAGACTTGAACTCTGAGCCCAAATAAACCTCTTTGTGACTTACCCTATCTGTGGTTCCTGTGATATGAGCAACTGAAAATAGACAAAGCCAGGTGTGGCGGGACACGTGCTGAGGTGGGAGGATTGCTGTGAGTTCCAGACTAGCCTGGGCTACAGAGTAAAGCAAGGGCACCCCTTGCTCTCTTCATCTACAGTCAGTATTGTTTTTTTTCCCCTCATCTGCCTGTGTTGTCCTGGGTGTGTGATCTGGGACTCTAGAGCTGGCAAGGAATGAGGCTAGCTCGAGGACAGGCTTAGAAGAGGGCAAGGAGATTTTTCTACTTGCGCCACCATGCCCAGTTCTAGGTATAGTGGCTCAGGACTGTATTTTTGGCACCTGTAGGCTAAGGCAGGGACAGCTATGAATTCAAGACCAGCTTGAGCTATATAACAAGTTCCAGGCTAGTCAGGGATGCAGTGAGACCCTGCCTCACAAAAACAGAAAAACACCCATCCCAAACCAGAAACAAAAGAAAGAAAGGAAGAAGGAAAAGGAGGAAAAAAAAAAATAGCAGCAGCCGCAACCCACATGTCAACAAGCCAGACTCTGGGCCATCTCCCTACAGAAGCACTTCTGTTGTGTTATTCCTGATAGAGCAGCCTGCGCTTTCTGAGGATGACAGTTTGTGGCTCTTCTCACAGGAGCTGGGCACTCACACATATCACCTACTTCTGTAACTATTAATTCACTGGAGAGCAGGATCGTTTCCACCCCCCTCCTCCCCCCAGGCCACAGACATTGGCTTCCAGACTATGAGCATTGGGCACTGGGTCAAAATAAAGCCATCACCAGCCCAAGGACAGTCTCAAGAGAGATAACTGTTCCTGTCCTCTGCAATTGTTGCTGGAGAGCAATTTGCCCTTGAATCCTCTGCCATCCCTAAACTGACAATTTCATTTTCCTCCAACCCCGCCTCCTGCCTCCAAGATCTGCTGAAACAGCGAGTTCCATCTGAGAAGGCGGCAGATAATAGGTGGACTCCATCCATCCATCAGCCACGATGGTACAGACACCAGAGTTGCCTTTTGTCTGAGGGTATCCCTGAGGATGCAGGCTGGGGACCTGGGGTGTTTGCCTAGCCTTTGTGTGTCTGTGCTTAGAAAACCAGTCCTCTGTTTACCTTCCTGCCTTTGGCCCTAGCTGTTTACTACCTTGGCAGGGGCCAGGCCACTAAGTCAGCCCACATTAAGACCCAACATCCAAATGTCACAACGCAAATGAGCAGGATTCAGAAAGTCTAGGGACGTTGGCTGCTCTGTTGGGTCCTGTTTAGTCTGAGGGTAATGAAGAGCTCACAGATGACCTGATTTCATTAAAGTAGGTCAGACTCAGCTGAAAAGAGGCTGACTCTCACCCAGTTACACAGCCAGCCCTCCCTGCTTCCCTCCACCTCCCACCCCTACCCCAGGGCCTGAATGCTTTCTGGGAATTAATGCTGAGTTTTGTCAATACGGTAGCTAAATCTCCGTGGAATAATTGGACCTTTCCTTTCGGCTTCTGTTTGTGCAGTCTGAGGCCGGGCCTGGGAGAGAAGGGGGTGGACTTTCATGGGGGATATATGATTCAGTTGTAGCCCTTTGCTCCTGAGCCAAACATTGTAAGTTACAGCATCTTATCTGAGAGCTGCATTGGTGGAAGCAAGGGAATGGAATCAAAGGGGAGTTATCATGCAGAAAGACTTTCCATGTGCCCAGCCTCACCAATAGCATGCAGTCCTCTGCACCCTCCAAAAGCTCTCTGTGGAGCACGAGAGGGAGGGCATCAGAGGAGGTGGTATGGACAGGCACTGGAGGCAGCCAGGGGAGGTGGGATCATTTTCCTTCTGTCCCTTCCTAGGAAAGACATACGTGCTGTCTATTTTAGCAGGCAGAGTCTAGTGAAATATTCCTAACCTGTAGGCTTGTGTACAGATTGCTTGATTTGTCAGCAATCACACACACCTTCTACTGCACTAAGCATCTGCTAGTTTTCATGTCTTGTGCTACACACTGTTCTCTGAACTCCATAACATCTCAAAGGCAGATGGGAAAACTGGGGTTTGTTTCATTTAAGCTAACAACGTAAATGGGTAGCAAGATATAGGACCTGTCCATGCTCTTTACTCTGTTCCCACTGTTGTCCATCTCTGGCTCTCAACACTCAAGCTTGCCTGCTCCATGATACCTGAAAATTTGTTGCAAGAATCAAAGGTTGGGTGGAGAACCATCCCAAGGCTTACTTGGTCACAGCCCTGGTGGTTGATGCTGATTTTTGGTTGGGAGCGGGGCAGGCTCGGTTCCTCCCACATGGACCAGATTGGCTCCATGCCAGTAGCTGGGGTTCCATCACAGCCTGGTAGCTGAGTTTTCAGCATGAGTGTTCCCAAGAGAAGCAGGTTGCTACTGAATAGGCTTTTCTACCTAGTCATGAAAGTCAGGCAACATTACAGCCATACACTGAGTTAGATAGCCTTCATGAGGAGCAAATCATACACTTGGCTCCTGTTCAAAGGGACAGGAAATTCTACTCAACTCTTCCCCTCTTTCTTTTATTCATGCTGCAGATGGTCGAAGCCAGAGCCTTGCACACGTGAGGTAAGTGCTCGTCCACCGAGCTATGATTCCAGCCTAAGCTCAGCCTTCTGATAAGAGGAGAAGCAAGGTTCCTGAAAAGCACTGGGGCCAGAGTTTTTGCTATTGTACCCCCTCCACTCCATCCCCATGATTGCATGATAGTAACAGTTGTCACCATAGTATTCCAAAATAGTGGGAGGTTGAGCAGCCAGCCACCCAGTAGGGCTGGTTTATACTGAGACTACAACAAACGTAGTACTTACTGTTTTTATTGTTTTTACACTTGATCTTAGCCAAAAGGCAGAGAAGCAGTAACAGTTTTGTTTATTAAATAGTTATAGCCGAAAACTTGCTGAGGATTTACTTCCTCAAAAAAAGAATGAGCAGCTATTTGAAATGGTAAAATCCATGAATTCAAAGAAAGAATACTCTTCCTGTTTCATTTGTTTTATTTTAAAACTTAAAAGAATTTTATTTTTCTGCAGGGTCTGACACTAGCCCAGGCTGGCCTGAAATTCACTTGCATTGATCCTCCTTCCTTGGTCTTCTGAGTACTGAGATTTCAGCCAAGAACCACCATTATTTATTCACGCTCACATCATGCCGACTAGCAGGATCTGAGCCTGCTGGCTGCTCCCTGCACTCCTTTTTAGGTCTTGGGTTCTGACTGGACAGCTCTACCTGCAATCCTGTTCCACACTGATTTCAGCTCTGGGTGTATTCACTGACAAGAACGTGGCATGATGGGATGCTAAAGCTGTGGAAGACCTCAGACTCCTAAGTGCGCTTTGTCCCATGGATGTCCAGCATTGTTGCGAAGGATGAACTACTCCTCAGTGCTCCTATCATGTGGTTGCAGGCCTCAGGATCCACTGGCACTGGGTTGGGGAAGCACAGGCTGAGGCATACAAGTCCAAAGTAAGAACCTCACACATGTGCCAAATTGAAGTTTCCGCATAGGTATCACACTTCCTAGCTACGTCATGTTTTACATTTTAGGAAAAACTAAACTTGGATAATTCTGACTCCTAAGTGGTGAAGTACATTTGTCCAATTGATCAACTTTATTTTAAATGTTTATTATTTTTAATCATGTGTCTCTGTATGTGTCTGTGTATATAGGTGACGTGTCAGTGAGAGGAATCAGATTTCCCTGGAGCTGGGTTACAGGTAGTTGTGAGCCTCCCTACACAGGTGCTGGGAATGAAGATCAAGTTTTCCTAACCACTGAGCCACTGCTCCAGCTCTTAATTTTTAATTTTTAAAGGTGAGTATGCCAAACAACAGGTTTCATCATGGAGTTTTCATGCTTTCTGTTTTGCTCGATCCTCCCTCCAGCCTCCTCCCATCCTCCTGCTCCTTGCTCATACCTCCCAATCCAGTGGTTCCCTAACCATCCTCATGTCTCAATTATTTTATTGCCCTTCTCATCCCCTTCCTTAAAGCTTCTTTTTCCCCCTTTTCTTAGTTTCATGACCTATACCCGCACTCAATCCCATATACACACACATAAGCGTATAAAAGTTAGAACTTGCATAGGAGAAAGAACACGAAATATTTCTCTTTCCGAATCTGGGTTATCTCACTGTGGTGGTTTGGGTTGAAAGAGGTGTATAGAGAAAATTTACCTGGAGTTTTGCTCTGGCTTGATGGACATGCCCTTGTGGGGATGCACATGCCCATGGAGGTACTCTCTTTTGCTAGATACAAGCAGAGGCAAGACACGCCTCTAAGAATTTGATGGTTGGAAATGGAGCCAATAGACTCAATCACTTTCCAACCAACCAGTGACTTGAGAATCTGATGGTTGGAAATGGAGCCAATAGACTCAATCACTTTCCAACCAACCAGTGACTTGAGAATCTGATGGTTGGAAATGGAGCCAATAGACTCAATCACTTTCCAACCAACCAGTGACTTGAGAATCCGATGGTTAGAAATGAGCCAATAGACTCAATCACTTTCCAACCAACCAGTGACTTGAGGAGGACGGCCTGGGGAAAGCAGTGAATGCTGGCAGGGAGACCGCCTGTCACCATCTTGGCGGAATCCATGGCCCTTCTGATTAAAAGGTAGGCTTCAATAGGAGACTGCCGTCTCTCTCTCCAGTGGATAAATCCTTTGTAAGTAAGCTCAAATAGTCTCCGATTTTTCTAATTGGAAAGTATATTCTGTTTGTTAAGCCCATTGGACCCAGAGAGGCTGGGCCAAAGGCTGCACCCCATTGCAAGAGAAATTGTTAAGACCACGTGTCCCACACAGGCTCAAATATTTGAATGCTTGGTCAGTCGGTGGCACTATATTGGGAAGGTCATAGAATCCCTAGGAGCTGTGACCCTGCTGGAGGAAGCGTATCACTGGGGGCGGGCTTTGAGAACTCTTAAGCCTTGCCCCACTTGTCTCTCTCTGCTCCCTGGGCCTGCTTGAAGGTGTGAACTCTCAGCTTTCTGTTCCAGCCACTTTTGCTGCCATGCCTCTCTGCCATAATGGACTCTTATCTCTGGAACCATAAGCCAAATAAATTCTTGGTCATGGCGATTATCACAGCAACAGAGAAATAACTAATATACCCACTTAATAAAATAATTTCTATATTTATCTATTTTTCTGAAAATTCCATTTTTCTTTACAACTGAGTAAAATTCTATTGTGTATATGTTTCACATTTTCAGCACCCATTTATGTGCTGATGGACATCTAGGCTGGTTCCATTGCCTTGCTATGGTGAAAAGAGCAGCAATAAACACGGATATGCAAGCGTATCTGTGGGAGATAATTTACCAACCACTGAATGCTATGCCATTCCTTTGGCATCCTTTCTTGGAGGGACAGTGAACTATACGTCATACATTGCCTCGAAGACACTGACAATCACCCTGGAAGATTCCACACATAGAAACCGGGGAAATGGGACATGTAATGGGAAATTTGAAGCATCTACATATTGAAAGACCTGCCCAGGCCAGGCCATATGGGTATAGAGGAACAGAGAACAGTTTCATCCCATGGTTAAGTTAATAATCTTTTCTCTTTCCATACTGCTAGTCAATAAAAAATAAAATTGTGTATGAATTATAAAACAGTCAGATAAACCGAACCCACCTCCAAACCAAACAGTTTCTTAAGTTGTCCAGGAGCATAATACACTAAAACACTGACATATTTTCCAAAGCAACTTCCTGTTTATCTCAGAACACTATGTGTGGCCTCTGTAAAGTCACTTTGTAGCTTTTAGTTTCTTAAATAGGGTCGTAGCGTAGCAAAAAGTCACTATATTCCTCTAATGTTACTCAGCAAGTTTCAAATGAAAAGGAAATATACATTTGGTGGGTAGTTCAACACCTTACTGAACTAGAAAATATGGCCCAGTTTCTCTCTCTCTCTCTCTCTCTCTCTCTCTCTCTCTCGTCTCTTCCCCTCCCTCCCCCTCCCCCAAGACAATAGGAGTCATGTGATGTAAGGGAGAAATTGGGCCAGTTAAAAATAGAAAGCATACTCCAGAAGTTCATTAGAAAGTTGAAGTTTCAGTGTTGATTGCTATTAATCCATCTCTCCCTGTCACGTGCAAGGGAAGAGGGCAGCAGACAACGGCGGATTCTGAGGACTGCAGAATCCTCCTCTCCCTTCATCCCTTGGTCCTATTTTTTGCCTCCTTTGGCTGTACAGGATCACATTACTGCATCACTGAGGTGAGCTTACCTGAGTGCTGACCTACTCTTCTGGGCCCTGCAACCCTTCACAGTTTTAAGAGAAAGCTCTGATTGGCTGCTTCTCTCTCTCAGTAGGGGGTTGTGTCCTAGTATTGTAAAGGGGAAAGCTAATGCAATTTCTAAATTCAGTTTCAACTCATGTATTGGAATTGTTTTTTTTTTTTTTTTTTTCTTTTGGTCTTTTTGAGACAAGGCCTAGTGTAGCCACAGCTGACCTAGAACTCACTATGTGGACCAAGCTGGCCTCAGTCTCAGAGATCTGCCTGCCTCTGCCTCTGCCTCTGCCTCTGCCTCCTAAGCACTGGAATTAAAGGTCTTCACCACCACACCTGGCTTGGGATTACGTTTTGCCAGAAGTTTTGCATACACTGGATTCTGCAGAAGTCTCAGCAGCCTGCCTGCAGAGGGGGGCCCTGTTGGAGCCACACCCAGTTTGTCTACAGAACTGAGTCTTCCCTCCTTCTTGCCTCCATCCAGGTGACCAGCAAGAGAGGGCCCTGAGGGGCACACACTGTGGAGAGCCTAGGTCTGGTGGTTCCTGGGCAACAGTCTTTTCATTACACTTGTAAACTGATTATCTTAATTTAGTGTTTTACAAAAGAGAGGCTGAGACATTGAAACAAAAATGGCTGGATGGGCCCTTTCTTTTCAGGCCCATCTTTGTCCAGGTGCCCTTCTCTGAGTTTATGGGAAGAAGACTGTAGTCTGAATCTGGGCCTTCCTGAGTGGAGTGTGAGAGCTTGGACAGGTGGGTTTGAGATTGCTGTTTCTTCTAATAGTAATATGGAGCTGTAACCACGCTCCCAGGCCTGTTCTGGAGCTAGGCCAGTGGTCGCGAACAAGGAGCCCGCCGGCGGAGGATCACTCCTGAGTTCTACTGTTGATGGGCTAGCAATGAGCAGAGCCTGGTTCTAGGGCTATGGTCTGGCTTCCTAAGCTGGACCTCCAAGCTTATAGCTTAAGACAGGTCACCGAGAGAGCTGATGAGGGAGCCATCGAGCTACATGGTTGGCTTCCCATGTTTGCTGTCCTATCCTTCAAGCTCATGTACGTGACAAACAGATAAAAAGCTGCATTTCTTGGTACAGCAAGCAAGCCCTGACCTTCCAATGCTCATCCTAGTAAGAGGTCTCACCAAGTAGTCAGGAGGGCCAGAAAGTGCTCAGCTGCCACATGCGCCTTGAAGGCAAAGATCCCTTCTTCCTCAGAGAGGCATTAGAGGATGAGGAAGTATCTGTTTCACCTTTGCTCTAAACTGAAGACCATCCCCAGGCCTGTTACCATGCCGTACACACTAGACAGACAGTGGGTTGAGTGACTGAGGGGACAGCTTGAGCTGTGGCACCCAGACCGCAGCACACTCACGAGAAGAGATTCCTCAGTGTTGTTTCGGCACCAGGCTGGTGGGCTATGGTGGCAGGTGAGGCTTATGCCGAGAGCAGCCGGCCCCACCTGCTTTCCTATTGCAGTTTTAAACTTCAACAGTAGTTTAGGGACAGTAGTCCAAAGGAGATGCCTCTTCATCCTCGCCTGGAGTCATCCTGGATGCTTCTGATTTGGTAGCCATGGGAAAGCCAGGGAGTAGGAGTGCTTGGTGAGAAGGAGGAGGGACACCGGAGCTGCTTCCTCAGGTTAAAGAGAAAGGTGCATGTCTGTGTCACCTCCCTCAGCTGCCTGGAAGCATGTGTGATGTAGCTGGCTGTTAGATTATGTAAGAAGTGGAGGGAGGCTATACAGGACTTTTCAATCACTGAGGTAGAGAAAAGAATTTGGGGTCATTCCTAGAGTTTCTGCTCATTTTCTCCTGGTGTCCCTTCTCTCTCTCTCTCTCTCTCTCTCTCTCTCTCTCTCCATATGAGTGTATGCCAGGGGTCAATGTCTGATGTCTTCTTCAACCACTCTCCATATTATATTATGAAACAGAGTCTTTCACTGAGCCCCAAGCTCCTTCATTGTTCCTTGATTTGGCTACATTCCATGTTCATGCATGTGAGTACATGTTTGCAGGAACACAGGCACATATGTGCAAGTGCATGACGAGGCCAGAAGTTGACATTGGCTGTCTTCCTCAGTTACTGTCTACCTTGTTTTCTGAGACAGGACCTAGCACCGAACCTGAAGTTCAGTGATTCAGCTAGACAGGCTAACAAGCTTCCGGGAGCCTGTCTCTGACTCCTAGAGCTGGGGTTATAGGTATACTGGCTATGCCAGTTTTCACATGGATGCTGGGAACTGAACTCAAGTCATTATGCTTATGTACTACAAGCACTTCACCAACTGAGTCCTATCCCCAGACCCTTCACCTCTCCTTTTATAATGTACAGAAATGCCTCAGATTGTCCCACCTCCCATTCAAATCCATTCAAATTAAAAGTCCAAATCTAAAATGGGCATGGTGGCACATACTAAGTCTTAACTAACTTGGGACTAAGCACCAAGGGATGAGTGACTGCCAGTAACCTCTACAAAGGCAAAGTTCAGGACTGCAGAATAGAAGCAGTCACCACAGCACCAGACTTGTATCTGTGTAGGAAAAGAGACCCTCAGGGGCAAGACTGTTGGCAGGGAGGAGAAAGTAGAACCCCAGGGATTATGTGTCAAAGCAGGCTTTGTGGGAGGCTGTTGGGTCTTGCTCACCTTGACAGAAGGAAGCTTGTAGCTGGTTTCAGGACCACAGATGACTTTTGTCTGGGGAAGTGAAATGATCAGGAGACCAAATCACCAAGACCCTGGCTAGAACACAGTGTCACAGTGAGACTCTGGATGACTTAGGAAGTCCATTTTCCTTTCTAGTAAAATGAGGCTACAAAACTTGCCTCTGAAGACAGTGAGGACTAAGCAGTCTAAGACAAAATCCACTTACCATGCTAGCTGCATGGGTGATTAGTTGATATTACTATTGTAACACACATTGATTGAACACCGAGTCTCACTGGACTGACAGTCCTTGATCATTGTGGCCCAACCTTAAGTCATTCACTTCATAAACATTCCTGGGATAAAACCGTCTGTCAGGTGCATATTGAGAATGTTCTAAGATATGGAACAAAATAAGATGGAGCTGTTATATTCTATGCATGAAGGCATCTTTCCAACTTTGCCTCCAAGGCTGAAATAATGGCACTTTCAGTGAGTATCCTTCTTGTTAGACTATGAAGAGGGGTACTTGCTGACTGTTTGAGAATGGAGAACAAGGGTGCTAGAGAGAGTATGCACAGGGGCAACCTGATTTTCAATCATTTTGTACATATCTGTTCAGTGTCATGGGAGAGTATTGACTCTGGGGTCAGATTTTCAAACTTAAAATCCACAAATAATGTTTGTGCACACTCAGATTAAGACCAGAGACAGCATAGATGAGAACATTAGTTTTGTACTGTTTGTTGTTGTTGTTTGTTTGTTTTCTTCCCTGATACTGTGGGCTGAACTTAGGGCCATCAATTCTAGGATTAGCGTTTTTCTTTTATTAAGATAAGATCTCATGTGACCAATCTAGCTGGAACTCACTAGGTAACTGAGGATGACCTTGAACTTTTGATCCTCTTGCCTTCTCCTCCCAAGTGTTGGAATCACAGATATGCCCCACCACTCCTGGCAATTATAGGATTACTATTGATGCTTTTATTTTTTTTAAAACTTAGCTTTTGGGCTGAAGAAATGGCTCAGCAGTTAAGAGCATTGGCTGCTCTTGCAGAGGACCTGGATTTGAATCCCAGCACGCACATAGTAGTTAACAACCATTCATAATTCCAGTTCTAGGGGATCCAATGCCTTCTTCTGGCCTCCTTGGGCACTGTATGAGATGGGTGCACTTATATACATGTAGGCAAAACAGTCTTACACCCCTCTTCATAGTCTAACAAGAAGGATACTCACTGAAAGTGCCATTATTTCAGCCTTGGAGGCAAAGTTGGAAAGATGCCTTCATGCATAGAATATAACAGCTCCATCTTATTTTGTTCCATATCTTAGAACATTCTCAATATGCACCTGACAGACGGTTTTATCCCAGGAATGTTTATGAAGTGAATGACTTAAGGTTGGGCCACAATGATCAAGGACTGTCAGTCCAGTGAGACTCGGTGTTCAATCAATGTGTGTTACAATAGTAATATCAACTAATCACCCATGCAGCTAGCATGGTAAGTGGATTTTGTCTTAGACTGCTTAGTCCTCACTAGAAAGTTTTAAAAATTACAATTTGTAAGTTATGACAAAGAAAGAACTACATTGCTGCTTTTTCATATTTGTCATTTTATTCCTATTGAACCCCTCCTTCACTCCTTTCCTCCTTCCCCTTGTTTGTTTATTTATTTATTTATTTCTGGTACTAGGAACTGAACCCAGGACCTCGTTCATACTCAGTAATCATTCTACCACTGAGCCATATCCCCAACCTTTATGGTTGCTTTTCTGTTTAAACATTTTTAATAATGGTGCTGTTCTCTTTCTTCTTCTTCACTTAATAATAATACACTTCAGGGGAACAAATGAACAGAGTTTTACATACAGCTCTTAAACTCTGTTCCTTAACCATCTGTTCTGGCAACTTGAATAGTAGGCTTCGAGCAGTGGGCAGCAGTGCAGGTGCCAGCAGGTCCCAGCCCTGGTTCCTCCATGCCAGGCTGCTACTCAAAGGACAGTAGCAAGAGCTGTGACCAGTTGGCAATGTCACTTCAGTATTAATGACCCCTGTCTCTCCTCTGCCTTACCAGTGAACACTAACCCATCCAGTGGGTTCCTGCTGGCAATCATGTTCTCTTCACGTGGGAATTCCCTAACCTCAGCCCTAACCTACGCCACAATGAAAAACTGGAGAAATAAATGAGTTAAAACAGAGAAGTTCTAATAGACAAAGTCTTTCTCAAACTTGAGTTGTTTGAGAGAAAAAGATTAACAAATGGAGGAAGGGATGGAGGAAGGGAGAGAAAGAAAAAAGTAAAGACAGGCTGCAATAGTAAGAACAGTTGTAGAGCTGGGTATGGAGACTCAGATCTGTAATTCCAGCACTTGGGACGCTGAGACAGGAGGATTGACCTGAGCTTGAAGCCAGTCTGGGTTACAAGTGAATGAGATCCAGTCCATTCTGGGTCACAAAGTAAGTTTCTGTCCCAAATAGCCAAGAAAAAAAAGAACAATTGCTCCAAAGTGTGTTGAAGACTCCCATCTGATTTCTTTTCAAAGGTGTTTGGCAAACCCCTGCTCACCTGTGGATGGGACCCCATGCCTCACTGGATTATTCTGCTGGGCTAAATGGGAAGATCAGAAACGTGTCTATCACTCTCGTCCGGAACAGGAAATTCCAGGCCACAAAGGTTGCTCACATTTTTACCTGACTTGCCTCCAGATCTGAAGTTTATTTGAATGACTTGTTTGTCTAACCCAGCTCTGCTCAAATCAATCTTTCACGGGTTCTCCCATAAAGAGCACCTTGGGTCAAAGGTCATAGGTCAACATGGTTCTCAAATACCTAGCCACTTGGTAAGAGTTCCAAAGTGGACAATTATCCAGCAATTAGTGAGAGACACAAGGGAATATTCCAGAAGACTAATTGGGACAGGATGAGACTGGCAGCCATGTCCGTGGTGCCATCTTCACGACTGGTCCAAGGAATCTCTGGTTTTTCTCCAACTGGGCTTTTAAGAACACAGATAGGACAACCAAGCATCGTGGGCAATGTGTTTTTGGAGGGTGAGGGTCACTGAGCACAGGACTCATAGGTTTTGTGTCCCTGAGAGCCAGCTAACTGCTTTGCACTGAAAGGAAGTGTTTCCTTGGAGGTGAGAATTCCTGAGACACAGCGTATCTCAGCTACGGCCTCCAAATGGTCCCATGTCAAGATGCCTCGTGTTACTCTTCCTGTCAAGCGTTGAAACCAGGTTTTGACAATTTAACATGTCTGTTGTGAATTTTGAAAGCAAGCGTGAACAGACATACATCTGAGAATATTGGTTTTGCTGATATTCTGTCAACCAAAGAGTCACAGCAACCTTCCAATTTATAAGAATTTATGTCAGGGGATGTGGGACAAGAAGGAGGTGGAGATACCATCAAACTGTACTGTATGAAAATCACAAAAATTCAACTAAAAAAAAAAAAAAGAATTTGTGTCCAGCCTGAGTCAAGGTGACTTCTGCATCCTGCACCTGCTTCTTGTAGGGAAGGACACTTCAGAAAAGGAATGACTAAGCTAGCCCTTCCAGGTGACGACTGACCTGTTTCTAGTCAGGGGAGTGGAATTCTAAATAGCACAGGCCTGACTCTACAGCACTGAAGGCTTTCATTCCAAATAATGGCTGATTCTCTTGTGTTTGAGGTTAAAAAACAAACTGAGTTTGAAGCACCTACTATGAACCAGATACTGAGCTCATAGTAACCCAGCAAGTCTATGATTTTTATAACAACATTGTAAAGTAAACAAATAGAAAAATCCCCATTTAAATGAGCACAGTGTTTCAGTAACTTATTCAAAGTCACCCAGCCAAGTGGCTGAGCTGAGATTGAAGGCAGATGTTTATGTCTCCTGGCTTCTACTGGCTCAGAATTCTCAGAAGCCCTGAAGTCTCCACTGAAAAGGCATGGTATCCTCGAAAGCCCACAGAGGAGGGGGCCGGGGGCGGGTAGAGGGTATAGCTTGTTTCTGAGGATGGGGGAGGTGCAGGGAGCAGCCAGATGCTCCAGCCATCTCAGGTCAGATGAAGCCTGATCCTTTCTCAGCTTGATTTGACCTAGAACTGGGAAACAGATGGGACCACACTGCCCCAGGGTCTGTGGGAGGCTGTACACACATGGGTTCTGCCTGTCACTGCTGCTCCTGCTGCTGCTGTTCTGAGGGCCCGGGGCCAGCCACCCCGGGAACTGTGCTCCAGTGGGTGCCTTTGGACTAAACCTTCCCTAGAAATTGAGTTCTGAGGCCACAGGGCTCATCATTTCTGAAAGCAGCAGATCCAGAGACCCAGAGCAAATCCGGGGAGATAAGGCAGATGTCCATGCATTATAAACCACGTGGCACTGTCCCAAGAAGAGACATGAGGGCCCAGGCAAAGATAAACAAGGGCCCATGTGGGGCCTGCTGGGTTCATGCCCGCCCAACAGCACAGAATCATCTGGGAGACAGAGTTGTTCAGAAATTCCCTTTGATTAATGAAGTGGGGGGCGACCTAGTACTAAATACAGGTGAAGCTCTCTAGAATGAACAGGGAGCTATGCGTTCGTTCAGTCACTACTCACTGTTGAGGCCCAGTGGTCCCCTCTGTTGAAGATGGATTTCTTGCCATGGGGCTTCAGTGCTTGAGTAAGAATTGTCTTAGCTCTGCTAGTCCCCTTACCCTGCACTGATGAGTGGTGGAACACCGGGCACGTGAGGAAAACCAGCCTCCATCCTTGCTTCCAGGAACATCTGAATACAAGGTATATTACGGCAGGGGACCTGATGGGGCCGTGCACAGGGGTGGCTTGTGGCACCTGGAGCTTGGCTAACGACTTTTCAGAACCCTCAGGGGCAAACCCTGGAAGGGAGTCTCTTGGGAAGGAACTCACCAGAACTCTACGAAAAGCTTGGTCAGGGTCTTGGGGCTGGGTGACAGCTAAGACAAAGGCCTAATGCTTGTACAACAGTGCCTGGTAAAAGACATCCCAGACAATAGCGGCAGGCATGAGGAACACTGGGACACATGGAGTTTGTGGCTTTGGAAGGGCACTTGAGGATCCAGTTGATAAGACACAGTCCCTGCTATGAGATGAAACTTACAACGTAGGCAGCATTTAGGTATGAAGTGTTTCTTCTTTTTTTTTGTGAGTAGGGAGAGAATCAGAGATTAAATGCTTTCTTCATTCAACAAATGTTACTCGGCCGTCTATTATGCACCATGTGTTGTGCTAGAGGAATAAACAAAGTGATGTGTGCTAATCATTTAATTTCCTAATCATGACAAAGGTCCTTGAGATGCAGGGACCAGCTGATGTGACAATAAGGCTGTGGCCTCTGGCAGGCGGAACAGTCATTCGGCCGTGAGCAAATCTAACTCAAAGACCTCAGAGCTGGCTCTAGCCTCCACCTCCTTATCTGTTTTTCTTTTATCTCCCAAAGACCTTGAGGATTGTAGTGGATCCCACTACAAAACAGTACACAGTTTCCCTGGGAGAAGGCAAGTCTCCACCTTGGCAATGAATAAGCCCTTTCTTTTCTCAAGCACTGGCCAGTAGAGGTCCAGGCTGGAGGGGCAGGTCTGGTCTGCTTTAGGGGGTGGGTGGGTAGCTGTTTGCTTTTTCATTAAACAAAGTCTGTCCGGTAGGGCTTGTAGTCACAGGTGCTCCTGGAGCTGGACAAGACAGGTACGACCTGTGGCAGGCCGGTGAGCCAGCAAGCAACTGGCCTCAATTCCACTGTGGGACAAATGCATCCATTTTTCTGGGGCTGCGGTCCCGTAAATGGTGCCTTTGAGGAAGCTGCCCTGAGGACTGTGGGACCCTCCCTACAGCACCCACTTGGCCACTGGTTCTGAAAGCAGGATTGTCCCTCTTGAAGCCCTGCCCTCCTTCGACATTCCTCATGCTGACCATTGTCTGTAGAAAGAGCCATTGTGTGCAGCTGACATATCTGCTGACCAAGCCGCATGAAACAAGGGGAGCTTTGGGGAGAAAGCAATCCACTAGAAATAACAAAACCCTAAGCCACACCCCAGGGAAGGCTCACACTGGCCCGGTCAATTTCCTGATGGCTGGTATTCCTCCTGGGAGGAAGTGTCCACGATCAGGGGTAGGAGGAGCCCTTTTATCTCAGGGCTGGAATGACACCATTCGTGCCTTTGTGTCAACAGCACTGAGAGGCCTTGTGGAGGGTTATGTGGCCAGTGCTAAGGAGGGCTTGTTTGAAGAGAAAAAGAGAAAAAAGAAAAAAAATAGAACAATGTTTACCCAGCAGGCAGCTCCTGCCAAGCAGCCTTCAGTTTCCCCTGCATTCGGATGGACCCACTCACCAGGCCGTTTTGGCTTGTCCTTGGCCTTGGGTGCTGGCAGGCCGGGAGGGCAGGCAGCTGGCAGACACTGGAGGCTGTGCCAGCTCTCAAACATGGAAATGCCTCTCTGCCCTGGGTAAACAGCCAGGCTCCCTTCCAGCCTGCCCTGTCCCGCCTCCAACTCTCTCCCTGTTCCAATCCCAACCTAAAGGTCCACTAATGCCTGGGACCACAGAGTTTGCTAAGTGGTGGCCTGGTCATCAGCGTATGTCTGTCAAATTTCTGAATATCTTCCTCTTTGGTACAGGGGAAATGTTGTCAGGGATTAAGCTACAGAGCCCTTCTTATTCAAAGGATCATCCCTGGACCAGGGGCATGATCCAGAGTGTTTTAGAAATGTGGAATCTCAGTTTGGTGTGGTGGCACAAGCCTATAATTCCATCACTGAGAAGCAGGATCACAGGGGGAGTTCAGGGCTCTAGGGGGGGCCTTCCTGTCAGAAGAAAAGACAAGAAGGAAGGAGGGAGAGAAGGAAGGAGGGAGAGAAGGAAGGAAAAGAAAGAAAGAAGAAAACAAAGAAAGAGAGAATCTCAGGCTTCATCTTACTGTTTCAGAATCCACATTTTAACAAGATATCCTATATGTGTCCATTTAAGTCTAAGAATCAGTGTTCTGAAACAGTAGTTCTCAAATATGTCCTCCCTTCAGGATCCCTTGGTCCAGGGAGGTCTCAGATCTAGAGAATGAACAGAGCTCCATATTCACACTTGCTGCAGACTCTGACCTGAGTCTGAGAGGGACCAAGGCTGGAGGGATGCGGAGCCTGATGAAGAGTCCACAGGATCCCTGAGTAAACAAACCCATGGCATACTTTCCTTGGCCCCTGGGTGACAGATGCCTGTGGGAGCATCTGATGCAGTTAAAGACCCTGACAGGTGCCTCTTCTTTGGGCAGTCTCCCTGATGTCCCAGAGGAAGCCCATCTGCCCTCCTAGGGATTGATCTTGCACCTTTGCCTTCTCCTCTGATTACAGACTCATGGGTCTCTGCTTAACCACCTTCTTAAGGACTGAACCCATCCGCAGTCTTCTGGGTGCCTGGCCACAGACCTGGCCTGCCTTAGACAGGAGGCACTTCCTACACTGATTGAAGATCACTGTCTTGCCAAATTCCAACAGAGACAACTTTCGGAGGTTAGTGGGCAGAGGCCAGAGTGGAGCTGAAAATACTGCTAAGAAAAGCAGGCTGCTGGGATTTCCCACCGGCAAGACAGGCATAGCAACAGTCTCCCTGTGTGCAGCCCTTACGGCCCGTGAGAATCTGACTGTCTAATGCAAAAAAGTCCAGCACAGATGTCACATGAGAAGCCAAGGCAGTAGTGGTTGGGACTTCACTTTGGTCACCAGGAAGCCAGAGAGTGACCCTGGCTCTGCTGTTGGTTGTTCTCTATCTAGGGCCAGTGACTTAATGTCCTCGAGCTGCAGATTCCTCATCTGTCCACTGGGTATTGTAAGGGTCCATGAACGAGGCCTTGAGGCAGGGGAGGGGCGTGCGGCCCAAAGCTGGGGCCTCTCATCCTGACTGCATTTCTGACAATAACAGTCCCAAACCTAACACTGACTTCTAAGGTTGGCCCCGCCCCATCCTACCCACAGTGTCTCTTGTGGGGCACAGTAACATACTGTGGTCCTTTCAGAGAGGCTGTGTTTACCAATGAGCCTGACTAGTGATGACATGCCTATCATCAGAGTGATGTCATCAAGAATTCCAGGCCAAACAAAACAAGGAAATGAATGAAAAGAAGATATAAGACATGTCTAAGCTCCAGCTTAATTTCTGCAAACATTTTATTTAAGTCGGAAATGCATTTCAGAATAATGGAACTTTCCCCTCCACATCTTTTCAGAGCTCAGGAAATGGCACAATCCTCAGGTGGCTGGTTTCTTGGCATCATGTCATTTTATCAGTTATTTGATGCCCCCTTTTGTCACTGGGCAAGAGGCCAAGGATATCAGCAGCAATGTATGTGATTTTGGTCTGGGGAAAGGGTTCGATGGGAATACTTCATCATCTACTTTCCAGCCCACAAATAAGAAGACTGTGTTTGATCACAGATCAGCACGCGAGCAGCCCATGGGCTCAGAGGTTGGCAGAGAACAGACTGTCTGGGTTCTGATGGCATTCCGGGATCTAGGAGAAGCTAGATGGGCATGTTCTGTCTAGAAAAGGTCCCCACAGGGCTCCTTCCCGGGCCCTCACTGTGAATGCGATTTGGGTATGCTTGGGTTTGTCCAGAGGGAGACTCAAGGCAGGTGACTGGAGGGACAAAGATGGGAATAAAGATTGCATAGCCAGAGGGGGAGTTGGCTTGGCCTGGATCTGGCTCTTTCTAGCTCCAAGTCAGTAGTTCATGTATGGTCCTCATGTGCTAAGCCAGGCCTGAGCCATGCCCTGGGGGAGAAAGCATCCACTTCTCCTTGGCATTCCAGGCTTTGGGGCATTTTCCTCCAATTTCTGGGGCATTTTCCTCCAATTTCTTCTCCCCTTTCCTCCCTTCCCCTCCTCTCCTCTTCTCTATTTTCTGAGATAGGGTCTCACTGTGTCCCTGTCTGACACAGGCTTTCCTGAAGCTCACAATTCTGCCTCATCTTTCTGAATTTTCGGTTACAGCCATGTAGCATCACAGCCCAGCTCCTCCCAGTCTTCTCCAATTTTATTCTTTCTCCTTCCCCTACAGGTCCTCTACTTTCATCATACTGTGCTCTTCGTAGTTCCCAAGCAAGCCTTTCATTTGTGCATTGACAGTTCACTGATTCATTTAAAACACGTATTGAGCACCTACCATGTGGCAGAGGTTGTGCTTTAGGAGTTGGAAATCTAGAGTCAAGTAGAACTCAATCTATAGCCTTGTGAAGGTTTTGTCATAGGGAAGAAGGCAGCCCAATGAATGAACAATGACCAGAGCATGTGAGCATTATCACACAGTGCTGAGTGGTCTAAAAGGACATATAAAGACCCCCCCCCCCCCAGTCTAGGACAGGCAACCAGAAAAGGCCTTGTTGAAGAGATAAAGACAGCTTGTTGGAGAAGGGGCTGAGGAAGGGAATGTTCCTCTCAGAAGATGACTGTGTACACAGGCTTGGGCACAAAGGGTCCTCGGCGCATGTGAAGAATGAAGGGCTTCTATTCATGGCCTCAGTCACTCAGCACAGCCCTGGGATGTCCCTGGTCTGGCCTGGGCTTCATCCATGCTCATATTACCATTTGTATCTCTCTTTTATCTCTTCCCTCTTTGGTTTTTGCCAGTGTGGAACAGGCATGGCTGACATTTTCTGTAAAGAGTCAGGGCACAAAGATTGTAAGAGTTGCAGCCATTTGGCCTGTGTCATAGCTCCTTACTCTCCCACATGCAGAGCAAAAGCAGCTACAGGCAATGGCTAAACACGGGTGCAGTTGTGTGCCAACAGAACTTTATGCAGCAAGACAGAATTTGGCAGTCTTGGGTTTGGCTCATGGGTCTGAGGTTGTCTCTGGTTTAGAAAGAAAGATAAACATGCCATAAGTCATGATAGCAGGCTGTGGCATCTGTCAAGTGCCACAGGGGCCTGAGTGCAGAGAGCTAAGGATGCTCTGCAGCTCATGAAGCACTACTTGTTAATGGGTACCAGGTTTCTCTTCTCATTATGTACTGTGGCTAAGTCCCCTTTGCCATTCCCATGCCCCTCTTGTCAAAGGCAACTGTCCCAAGGCATTTGCTTTGAACCTTCAAGGCGACACACATCTCTCTAAGCTCCGCTGCTTTGTGTGGTGCCTGTCAGGTGACATAAATGATATTGCATCATCAATTCTTCAGCTCCTAATACTTCCCAGCCCGTCATTCCAGATTGTTCTTAAAAGCTTAATTTGTGTATATATCTGGCTCATTATGCTACATGCTTCAGAAAAGCTCCCACTGCACAACTCCGGTACCCTCCTCATGGACTCTGGGTTGCTCCTAGCTCCTCACCGCCCAGGGTGCCCTCATGTGTTGCCCATATGGTTGCTGCATACACCTACCTTTCCTGCTTGGAATGCCCATTATTGTAGCGTTTGTCCATGTCAGATGGCTGAATGAATGCCTCCACTCCGGGCTTTGATCACCCTGAGGTCAGTCATCAGATTCATCTCTTCACTCTCCTCTCAATGCTGTGGCCAACTGGTCCCCCTGGCAAGGACTTCCAACTCGTCTTTTGTCTTCCATCCTCTGGAGCATGGTGGTTGTCTCCTAACTGTAGAGGATAACAGCTTCCACCCCAGCAGCACCTGTTTCATGTTATTGCCTCTCACGTCGCCTCAAGTTGTAATTTGCTGACCCTCAATAGGCTGATTCCTTTTCATGCTGGAAACCTGGGGAGTGTGATCATTAATTTTGGATGTCACCTTGACTAGGCTATAGTACCCAGTTGCTTAGTCAAAGACTAAAGAAAATGATGCTGGCTTTTTTGTGATGAAGGTTTTTTTGTTGTTGTTGTTGTTGTTGTTGTTGTTAACAAAATTAGTATTAAAGTCAGTAGATACTGAATAAAGCATATTACCCTTCAGTCTTCAGGAGAACAGATGAACTTCCTTGAGAAAGAAGGAAGTCTGCCTCAAGACTGCAGCATCAACTATGTTCTGGGTCTTTAGCCTGCCCTGTAAAACTCAGATTCACCACAGTAATTTTGCCAGTCAGTTCTTGTGTATGTGTGTGCACATGTGTGTATGTGTGTGCACATGTGTGCATGTGTGTATAGTGTGTGTGCAGCTTGCATGCACCTGTGTGCACACGTTGCAGAGACCAGAGGAGGACATGGGTGTCTTGCTTTATCACTCTCTGTCTTATTCTGTTAAGGCAGGATCTGGTCAGCAAGCCACAGAGATGCTCCTGTCTCCACCCCTCACAATGCTGAGGTCACAGGCGTGTGTGGCCACATCTGGCTTTTGACTCGGTTTATGGGATTTGAACTCAGACCCTCATTCTTGCTGAACAAGTGCTCTTACCCACTGAGCCATCTTTTCCAGCCCCAGAAGTCAACTTTCTCTTTCTTTCTCTGTCTCCTCTCTGTGTTTCCTTTACTCCCTCCCAACTCTCTCTTTTTATCTATAATCTATTTATATATTTTCTTGTTGGTGTGACTTCTCTGAAGATTCCTGATGGATAGAATGGGTGTTGTGGTAAACTGACTCCAGGGTAAGAGCTTTCTCATCATATTTAAGGCTTGAAAGGGACTTCAGGACAATCCACCCGTGACAGTACCTATGGGATGGCTCCTAGCAGAGTACTACCGGACTCAGGCTTGGAAAGTGGCAGGTAATAGGTCTGAAATTCAGGTTGAATCAGTGGGCTTTACATTAAACAAAGACGCACGTCATTTCTTCACTCCACCTTACCTGAGAATGTGCCGTCCTTTCACCCAGGTGGTTTGGGGCTAGTCTTTACCTTCACCATCATTCATCACTTGTCAGGCTAAGTTGAATCACAATGCAGGCTTTGTGCAGGAGGCATGGTGCACAAACAGTGACGAGAGGACAGGATGTGTGCCCAGTCTGCATGCCCTGGCTGAGTTTTCTGCTTTCAACCATTCACTCTCACACTTGTGTACTCAGTCTTTGGTTCTAGGAATGGAAGCATCTAGAATAACGGAGACGCTGAGCAACCAGGCCCACCAGAGTCCCCAAGGAGGACTTCCCTTCCTGGGGCCTCTTCTCACCAGGCCCTCTCTGGAAGCCTAGAAGTGCCTCTCTTTTTCCTTCTATCAGGGACTCCCAAGGCAGTAATGTCCTTCTGGTCCACATGAGACCCGCTTCCCAGGGAGCCCGACCCAATGCCGATCTATCCTCTGAAGTCAGGCTTCTAGCTCTCCTGACCATCTCAGCTCTGCCTCTGCATTTGTGTTTTTTCTTCTTTCTCTCACCCTAGAAGCCTCTTCTTCCTCCTGAATTCCAGAAGTGTTCCCATGAAAGCCATGAGACGGCTCTAGAAAGTTTCTGGTTCCAGGCAGAGCTTGAAAGTTTGCTGCCAACTGGTTGGGTCACCTTGGACAAGTTCTCTGTCCTTTGGTTTCTTGGGACAGAATGTATTTATGTCAGCAGGGATGTGTGGATCAGAGAAAATCATCATGCAAATAAAGTCATTATTATTCATCATGCAGCAGAGAGCTCTCCCAAGGGCAGGGAGGGCACCCCTAGAGCTCTGCATTCCTTGTCTTATGGGCAGCAGGTCCCCTGGGATCTCCTGATGGACTGGCTATGAACTTGCCTCTCACACCAGGACCTGTGCTTCTTTAGCAGTGGTCAGTGTAGTGAACCTAGACATCCATCTTCTTCACTGAAAGACAAACCAAGGGGGTGAGGCCAGATGTGTCGAAAGGGCTTATTTATCACTTTGTTTTAAAATAAGACATTTTATAAACATTGAAAGGGAAGTGAAGAGAGATGATGATTTTAAATTCTCCTTAATTTGGGTTTTAGTTTTTAAAGTGTTTGGGAAACATGCTTTTAAGAGAAGACATGTGTGGATTATGTGAATGTATGAATGTGCAATGTGTGTGGTATGGAGTATATGTATATGTGATATGGTATGTATGTGCAGTGTGTGTATACATGTGATGTGATGTGTGTTGGGTGTACATGTGTGCACATATATGTAATAAGTGTTATGGTATGTGATATGTATGGTGTGCATACAAAGTGGTATGCACATGTGCATGATATGTGTGTGGTATGTGGTGTTCAAGTGTATGTGTGTATATGTGTGAGTAGGTAGTGTTTTTATGTGTGTGTGGTGTTTGTGTATGAGATGTATGTGTGTGTGTGTGTTTGGTGTTTGTGTATGAGATGTGTGTGTGTGTGTCTTTCTAAACAGCTTTGCAATGAGTGCATCTTTCAAGGAGATTCTGCCCTCTCTCTAAAGACTGCAATTGGAGGGACAAACACTGTTGGGTCAAACAGCCTGTGTTGGGGGCGTGGGAGGTACTGGGAGGCCCAGGATGGAATGGAGGGGCCAGGGCCCCCAGATCTGACCCTTCTGTGTGTGTTCCCTACCGGATGCTGGTGTTAGCTGAGCAGATTCGGCTCGTGGTTTCATCTCAGGAAAGAAGGAGTGAGGAGGGGCCAGTTTCTTTGTGTGGCAAGCCTGCTGGTGAGCACGGATGGAGAGCTCCATTATCAGTGAGGTTAGGGGCAGGGGGAGAGGTCAGGGCCGAATGCCCGCTCTTCCTCTGGGCGCTGAGAGAGCTGCTCTGGCCTCTGTGGCTGGGGAGGAGGATGCATTGATCAGGGTCAAAGGTTGTGTGTCATCAAAGGCGGTCCAGGAATAAAGAGAGCCCTTCCCAAGAACTCTAGAATGGCCTATGAAAACCCAAGGCAATGTGCTCCCTTAGTAAGTGGGAATGGACAGACGTGCCTTACATTGAGGTCTAGAATTCTTATTACGACATTTACCACAAAGTTTCTTTATCCTAGTTTAGCTTTCAAAGACTTAGGATTCAAAAGAGGAGGGGTTGGAAGTATTCTCTTTCTATCTTCCTCAGCTAAGAACTGAGAACCCTCTGGGGGGAGATTACACATGTCTTTCTTTGGGGAGGAAAAACAATTCACTAAAAAGTTCTTTGTGTAAGGCGGGACACCTTAAAGATAGGACGCTAGCCACCGTAGTCTCAGACTTATCTTTTCCCATGAGACTGTTTCCTTTCTAGACATAGAAAAAACACACACAGTCAACTGAAAGCTGGAAGTTAAATGTGAAAGATAACTTGGCCAATGGATTGCACAGAGAAATGGTCAAGATGGAAAGAAAGAAAGAAGACAGAGAAGAAAAAAGACAGACATTCTGCAGCTAAAAGTTCATGCCTGAAACCAGAGGGCAGCTGTGGCCTCACTGCTACCTCAGCGGGCTTAAAGTTGGACAACATCACCCAGAATGGGATTCTCGGCTAGAGGATAGACAAAGTCTCCTAGCAGATGGACCTATGTATTTCCAGTAATCACTTCTTGCTTTTCACAGTAAAATCTAAGAAGAGAACAAAGGGCCCCGTTGTGTATCTGCTTAACCTAGGAGCCAGCCCAGCAAACTGAGCACAGGACAGAGTGGTTCCTACAACTGGAACTGTTTGTGAAAGCGAGTCTGAGTCCCGACTGAAGATGGCTGACTGAAGCAGAAGGCATTATTTGAACAGGCAACCAGAAGGCCAAAGGGTGAGAGGATCCTTCTGTACCGATGCTATTTGTGGCTTGGATGTTGTCAGCCTCAGCCTCATGCAGTGTATCAAGGTGTGAAAAAGAATCTAGTTCTATGCAAGAAGTCTTGATTATCTGCCTGATAGAAATGGTCAGAAAGCCACCCATGAACCTCAGAACCCAAACTTGAAGGGAAAGGTGTGAATATGTTTTCTCTCTGTCCTCTCCAGGTTCCTGAAAATGAGCACGGGATGATGTACACAAGGTCTTGTGTTCTGGATTCGCCGCATTCCTCTTAACACAGTAAGCTAGCTTTATCAACATGAGTGCAAATGTTACCTCCTTTAGGAAGCCTTCCCTACTTTGTCTCAGTGACATTTTCCTGCATGAGCTTTGCCACAGATTTGCCTTGCACAGGACTGCCTGGTGCCCATCTGTCAGCTGAAGCTCTGGCTAGTTTCTGATATGTCTCTTGTTCATGTTTGGAGCAATCTGGTTTGAAGACTCCTGGGCAAGATCCCAGGGTTGGGCTGCAGTAAGTCCTTTTAAAAATCTGTTGACTACTTAGATGAGAGCTGGTCTCATCTGAATATCAATAATACTGAATTTAATGCATCTCCTAGGCTCTTATTTAATTCATAAGTAGGGTAGGGATGTCAGGGAACCATGCCATTTGGTCACAGAAGGTTCACATAGTCATTGACACTGTAGGTAGAACACACAGTGAAGTTAAGCTCACATTTTGCTACACTGTATGGAGATGACACCATCCTAGTCAGAAATAGCATCTATGCAGGGTGACCTCCCACCCTTTTGGCTTTCCAATTGCTTGTTAAAGTGATGTCTCTGGCAACAATACCCATGTTCCCATACCTCAGCATAGGGCATCTATGGAGCGATGTTGGGAATGTCCTGTCAGCACGGCAGGGAATGCTGTCCACTCAAGGAAACTGAGGCTCAAGAGGGACAAAGCCTTGTTCAAAGATGTAGAACTGGAGAGTCGTATGAGTGATGCAAGCATATCCCAGGCTCTCTGCTTCAGCAGTTCCACTATACGCTCTGCTTCAGAGGACCTGATGGTTCCCAGTACTCCAGGAAGGAGACAAGAGTTAAACCTACAGACTGAATTTCTGGCCTGTTTCCCCTAGCAGCTGTATGAGTAATACAGTGACTGGACTAACTGATCAAAAATACTGTATTCAGGCTGGGGATGTAGATCACTTGATAGAGTTACTGCCTACTATGCTTGAAGTCCTCAGTTCTATTCCCTCACCAGGAATAAGGCACACACCTTTAATCTCAGTACTAGGGAGGCACTAGCAGAAGGCTCAGGAGTTTAAGGTCATCATCTTCAGCTACATAGTAAGTTGAAAATCAGCCTGGGCTACACGAGATCCTACCTCAATATATCTCTATATCTGTGTCTATATATCATTTAGAAAAATATTGCATCTCTTCTGAACATGTACAGACATTTTTCTCCTCTGGTTAGGTGGGAGATCCCATTGTTCTAGTTGCTGTGATAAAAGACAGACCAAAACCAACTTGGAGAGGAAAGAGCAATTTTCATCTTACAGTTCACAGTCCATCATCAGGGAAGCCAAGGTAGGAAGTCAAGGCAGGAATCTAGAGGCAGGAACTGAAGCAGAGGCCATGAAGGAACACTGTTAACTGGCTTGCTTCCCCTTGCTTACTCAGCTACCTCTCTTTTACAGCCCAGGCAACCTGTCTTAGCCATGGCACCACCTACAGTGGGCTGGACCCTCCCGCATCAATTTACAATCCAGAAAATACCTCAGACCGGGTCATAGACCAATCCATTGAAGGACATTCCTCAGTTGAGGTCCCCTTGTCCCAAGTGACTCTAGTTTGTGTCAAGTTGATGAAAACTAACCAACACACCCATGAATGGAGGTTCTCTTCAACACACACACACACACACACACACACACGCACACACCATTTTGCTTACGGGACTTACCCCTCAGGTGCCCAGGAATGACTGTGCAGGTGCCTCACTCTGGAACAGGAAAACATACCAAGTTCTTGGCATTTGTCTTTTTAATAACTCTGTTTCTGTGTCCTGCACACTTGGTTTCTGATAATATCTACAGGCTGTCTAAAATCACTTTTGGGAAAAAGTTGGTGAGGATAAACAGACATTAAAATGAACACTAAGAGGTTGTGAGGGGAGGGGAATGGCTCAGTGGATAACAGCACTTCCTGTGAAAGCATAAAAGACTTGAGTGTAAATCCCTGACTCTCATGTAAAAAAGTAGGCATGGCCAAAAGTGTCTGTAAGTACGGAAATCTCTGCTCAGCCAGCATGGCAGGAACAGTGAGCTTCAGGCTCAGTGAGAGACCCTGTTCCAAAAAAATGATGTGGGGAATGATAGAGGAAGACTCCCACCACCGTCCTCTGGCCTCTGCACGTGCACATGGATGCACACACTCACACATATATGTGTGAGTAACACATGCACTATTTTTAAAAAATGAAAAGAAGAGAAAATGAACACTGATTTTGGAGGGCAGTCAGTGACAAGCATGTCAGTGCAGGCTTTATTTCATTCTTATTTGTAAGTCAGGGACAGTCCTGTGTTTTATAATTTCCAGTTAAAAATACGAGGCTGGTAGACTTACCCATTAAAGGTGTAAAACCAGCCATAAAAAATCTCATTTAGATTTTTTTCATTATTTAAGAACACAAATGAGGCCAATTGAATCATTTATGACTTTTTGTTGTGTTGACTGGGTTTTTGACAGGGTCTTCCGAGTCATAGTCCAGCTGGAAGTCATGTTATGAACTGAGGTGACCTTAATCTCACAGAAATCCACCTATCTCTACTTCCTAGGGGCTGGGATTAAAGACATACACTACCACACCCAGAAAATCATATGACTTTTATTTGTTTTTTATTTTATTTTATTGTTTGGTCTTTTTGAGACAGAGTCTCCCTGTACCTCCTGCTGGCCTGGAACTCACTATGTAGAGCACACTGGCCTTGAACTCATAGAGATCCACCTGCTTCAGCCTTCCCAGTGCTAGAACTAAAGGCATGTGCCACCACACCCAGCCTTGTTTATGTATTTTTAAAATTACTTCTAATCCAAACATAGGAGCCAGAGATTTCTTTGTGAGGTTTCTATTTATCCCTGGAGTAGACACCCATCTGGGGGACAATCACAAATATGTGTTTTGACAATTTTTTACTGCCAGGAATTGGCTACATTTTCATAGGCCTCTCTAAAACAGCTCCCTCCAAGACACCCAAACCCATGACCACTCTTCCTGCTTCCAACTTCCTGTTTGGATGTTGGTGCTCATGGGCCTGTGTAGGTTTGTGACTGTGGTGGGGGAGTGTCTCCCTGATTCTTGGTTGCCTTAGGAGACTGGAGAACTCTGAGGGAGTCTGGGCTTTCAGTTGAGTGTAATCCATAGAGACCTGTGAATTTTCTGATTCAGGTGCCCAGCATGTGACCCCTTTAACAGCAACTGGAGTGGGGGTGGTATGTGCATGTGGGTTTGAGAACATGTACAGGGTAGTCCCTGGGAGCAGCCTGATTCTGGATCCCCAGCACTGCGTTTATAAGAATGTGCCACCATGCCTGGCTTTTTTACGTGGGTTCTAGGGTTGAACTCATTTCTTTATGCTTGTGTGACACTCTGTTTATCTTCAGCCCCAAGAACAGTTCTTTCTGCCATCTCTGACAGCAATCAAGAGCCTAACAGGTCATGGTAGAGAAAGCCCTTTTCTAATCTGAACACTGCTTTTTCAACTCAGCTCATAAGGTTTCAGAAAGATTTAAAGATTAGTTACCTCTGAGATGAAGCTGGAACACCAGGGCTGTCCAATAGCAGAAGCAGAGCAGCCTAGTCTCAGGAAGCAGGGATGCTCTGCGGCAGTGGCTAAGAACTTGGCCCAAACTGTGATGTTTTATGCTTACTTACAATGAGCCAGGGAAGGTAAGCACACCTGCCAGAGTCCCAGTGTTCGCATATCCAAGCTCAGGAAATGATAATACCTAAACTCGTAGGCTCATAGTGAAGACTGAAGGAGACAATAAATAAAATGCGTTGGTGTCCCCTCTCACCTCTTTTTTTCCTTCTTCTCGTCCAGGCTCTTTTTAAACTTTTCCTTCTTCCTCTTCCTATTCTTTTTGAGATAGAATCTCACTCTGCACCCCAGACTGGACTCAAACTCATAATTCTCCTGCTGCAGCTTCCCTAGTTCTCAGCTGACGGGCATATAATATCACTTCTGGGCCTTTCTTTGTACTTAATGTGCTGGCCTTAGACACTGGGAAAAGCGTTGAGTTCCATCAAGCTCCTGCCCTTCAGGAGAGAGCCTCCTGTTGCAAGCCGTGATGGATGAATGAAATGATGGGATACGGAGTGTGTTCCTGACTCAGACAAAGGATAGTTAACTCCGGCAGCTTCCGTTATTTTTCCGAGGTGACACCTTAGTTCCGTCTTTATTTCCATTACTTCTTTCACAAAGAATACCCTTTGAGTACTTGGGTAAAGGGTACTCAGTAAGGAGAGAGTTGTTTTGTGTTTCCTGGCTACTCGGGTCACAGCACTAAGGACACAAGAAACAGCCAGTCCTGTGCACCTGAAAGCAGCTGTAGATGGTCGAGAGAGAAGGAACAGGACCATCCACGTGTGATGACATGCAACCCCAGCTCAGGAAGAAACACAGGTGGAGGATGTGACAGGAGGCTCATTTTCCAGTCAAGCTATTAAAAGGCAGAGGAGTGGAGTTTGTACAAGCTTCTGAGCAGTCAGCTGTTCCATGTGGTCTCCAAGGGGCTGGAAGTACTGAGCAGGAGACATCTCGGTTAGTCCTAGGGATGCCAGGATGAGCAGTCAGGCTGAGGCTGGGAATCAAGGCTGGCCTTCCACTCCTGCCCCCTGGACCATCAGCCCTGAAGCCCAGTGGATGGAACTTACCAAGTACCCCTGGCCCTTTTCTCCTGAGCACAAAGGCCTCTTGTCTGGCCGGGTTGAAGGAGTGGACACAGACCATCTTCTCTTTTCTTTGTCATGAGCCTAATCTATGCAATCTGGAGGGAGATTTTGTTTCAGCCTCTTGGGAGCAAAGGGGCAGAAAGTGGGATAATTTCTGACTTTGAAGAAGAAAGAAAGGGTTAAGCACAAACCTTCAGCCCAGGAAGGAGACCCATCTCACTTTTCCTTATTAGAAGAGCTGGTGGCTCATCCCTTGCAGGCATTCTGCGACTCTTTGTTGTGATCATCATTGCTAATAATAAGATCATTGTACTTGGATATGTTGTTTATGTCCATCTTGACTCTTTTGCAAAAGGATTTTACATTACTAATGGAACAGCTTTACAATGAATGAGGGAATCCTGGCCAAGAGAACACAACTGATAAGAACTGGGATGGAGAGAGTCAGAAGATACCAGTTCCCCTGGAATAGAATGTGGTCAGTTAACTAGTTATAGAGGGTATAGCTCAATTGGTAGAGTGCTTGCCTAATAGGCAGGAAACACTAGCTTTGACTCCCAGCATAGTGGTACTTGCCTGCAAACCTAGAACTTGGGAGGTGTAGGCAAGAGATTCAGAAATTCAAGGTCATTCTAGGCTATATAGCTAGTTCAAGGCCAGCCTGGGATTGATGAGACCTTGTTACCCTGTCTCAGAAAAAAAAAAAGAAAGGATGAATACTTTTAACATTCTGTAGCAACATAGGATAACTGGTTGACAACCCTGAGCCTAATATTTTCAAATAACTACTACAGAGGCTTTTGAATGTTTCCAAAACAAGATATATGTCTGAGGTAAGAGACATGCTAATGATCCCAATCTAGTCATCACAGATGGTATACATGTACTGAAATATCAATATGTGTGTTCACTCTATGTGAATTGAAAATAAAAGTAGAATGAAAAGGTTCTTATTAGGCAGTGGTTAGAACTCAGTACTGGTCTTCCTAGTAGTCACAGTAATGAAGGAAACATAATTCAACAAGAAACTAAACTTCCTCAGTTATGGAAAGCCGTATGTGATGTTTCGAAAAATGTAATCAATACCGTCTCCCCACAGATTTGGATGTTAGGAGACATGGCCCTGGCAAACTCATAAATTCACAAATACCTCCTGCGCAGCATTTCCCATTGTGTTCCATGAGACATGGTCACATGGTCAGGTAGCAGACACCTAGTCCACGTGAACACCATTATCTCTCTCTGGATGATCCGCTGGGAAGTCTATACAGAGTGGAACCCTGCTTTATTTTGTCCGGTCATTTCCCCAACTTTTAACTACAGACCCAGGATTTGGGGTGATGGGACAATCCCCAAGTGGCAGAATGGGTTTTGCCCAGGACACTGTGTAAGATACGCTCACACAGTCTCAATAGCTGATTTTCTCTTCTGATCTGAGCTCCTGTCTGCACCCTAGAGAGAGACAATGCATGCCTCCCAGTCTGTGCAGCCTGTGTGGAGCACCATGAGATGAACTGAACATGGACTGTTGACACCCAGCCCCAGTTGTGCATAAAAAGATTCACCCGCTCCAGGGCACTGAGAAAGAAGAGTGTGCCTTGCCACACAGGTCACAGCACATGATGGATGCGTATCAGGAAGGACAAAAGGCTCCAGGGAGGCTTCTTGGAGGAAGTGACACATCAGCAGTAATTGAAAAGATTAACAAGAATTTTATGAATGAGGAGGTGTGGGGTCCCATTGGGGCTTGGAAGGACCAAATGGTCAGAATGGGCTGTGCATGGGACAAATGGCTGGGGTCCAGGCAGTTGGTGGGAGCAGGGGCCAAGCTGCCTGACCAGCCAATTTGGCCTTCCTTGTCCAAGGGAAGGGAGTCTTACAGGGCCCCCAGAGGGTGGCAGGATTTTCCCTGCGGATGATAGACTGGGGTGCAGAAAGGGGTAAGAGGCCAGTGTGGTGCAGCCCTGAGCGAAGAGAACCACGAGGGACAAGGGAAAGAACTCTGGCCCTGAGCACCAGGGGATTGTGGGTGACACGACAAGTTCGCCGTGCTCCCTGAGGATCCCTTGGCTGGATGTCAGAACAAATTAAGGGCACTTGTTTTGCCAGGCGCACCTCGTCACAGTCCACCGGCCGCATCCTAGACGGTGGCCTCCGGCCTCAGAGAAGAACAGCTCTCCTTACCATGTCTGGTGGTGGACAGTAAACAGAAGCATGAGATGGCCCCAGGCAAAGCCCTGTGTGTCCATTCAAAGCGTTCTGCGGTCTCCGAGGTGGGAAGTGAAGTCAGGGCGGAGGTATAGCAGGGTTGCTGCTCTGGCCAGAGGCTCTCGGGGGAGGGGACAGGTGATCACTGCTTGCCTTTCCATCACGCACCTCATGGCACCATCTAACACTGGCGACTTACTGTCCTCAAGTGGCACATGGGGATGATGCAGAGTTTTAGGGAGGTGGCAGTGTTCGAAGCTTGATTTCACCCTCCATCTCTCTCCACTCGCTCAGCTGAGCAAGTCTGAGTTCCATATGGCAGTGAAGGGAGATGGAGACTCTTTCCCGGCGACAGCTCCTCCAGGTCCTGGTTCAGAAAACCTGAGTCCTAGAGGTAGGAAACATGTAGGACGTGCCTCTGGGAAGGCTGGGGGTGGCCTTCAGGTCTTAGGACCAAATGGCTGGGATGGAAATGGGGAAAAAATAATCCTATTTCTTCATCTAGTCCTAGGAAGCTCTCTTGTAAGCATCAAGAGAGCAGTTTCCCAGGCAGTCTGTGGAACTAGGACTTTCTGGGAAATAGAGACACCAGAGCTATGCTGTCTCTCTTTCCAGCTCCATGATGCCTCGGTCCTTTCATGCCTGAGCTCAGATGTCCTAGCATCCAGAAAGTCTGCCTGAATCCCTCTAGCTGGGCCAGTTGGACTTCTTACAGAACAAGGGACATTTTCAGTCCTCTGCTTCATGTGAAGTTTTCAAACCTTAGCCTCAGCCCTTAGATATGTTCCCAGCACCTGGCTCTGAGCCTGGCATACATAGGGATCAAGCAATGTTTAATGGGAGAAAAAGGGAGAAGGAGAGGGACGGAAGGTGGAAGGGGAAAGAAGGAAGGAAGGGAGAAAAGGAGGAAGGAAGGAAGGAAGGAAGGAAGGAAGGGAGAAAGGAGGAAAGGAAGGAAGGAAGGAAGGAAGGAAGGAAGGAAGGAAGGAAGGAAGAAAGGAAGGATAGAAGGAAAGCAGGCTTCATTTTCCTGTGATAAAAACAAAACAAACTTTCAAGTGGGGGAATGCTTGCTCACCCTGGGGTGGCCAGGCAGTGGATCTAAACTACCAGTAAGCTGAACCTTGGACCCATAGCTTAACAGAGAGCGCAGTGTTTCTCACCCTGGTCTGCTTGCATATACTTGTCAGGATCCTAAGAAAGTCATACTTGTCTGAGTTATGCAAAATCAAGTTGCTGAAACTCCGGGTAGATCATAAAACTCAGGCTTGGCAATGCTGTGAAATACAGAAGAAAAGAAAAGTCACAACTTATTCTGGAAAAAGGTAATATTTTCTATAGAAATCAGAACTGCAGATAAGGAGAAAAGTATAAAATAAATAAGCAAACCTATTATCTCACCACCTAGAGTGTTGATTGATATGTCTGGTTCCACTTTTTTTATCTCTTTGTTTGTTTGGTTTTGAGATCGAGTCTCATGTAGCCCAGGCAGTCCCCCCAAATTATCTGTACAGTTGAGGCTATACTGAACTCCTGCTCCTGCCTCCACCTTCTGGGTGCTGGAATTGTAGGTGCACTGCCATTTTTGATTTATTTTATTTCTCAGTTTTTGAGACAGGTTCTTGCTGTGTATTCCAGACTGGGTTTGAACTCATAATATCCTGTCTCCGCTTCTTGAATGCTGGGCCTACAGGAACATATCACCACACTTGGCTTTTTACATCTTTCTTTGTGTCCTTGTGGCCTTTCCACATGGTCTCTAGGCCCTGGATTTAGACAACCAAACTCTCTCCTTTCAAAGCAGCTCGGGACACTAATGGTCCATGTTCAGACAGAGAGAACTGGGTGTAAACTGGTCTCTAGGCCTCAGTATACCAGAATTCAAGGCCAGGGTTAATTACAGAGTTTCACCCAGGTTCAAAGAAAGAAGATCTCTTTCTCCCAAGTGATCAAGTCATAGGGATGCACTGATGTGGCCATCTTTGGGAAGCAGGAATCATCATAATTTAATCTTAGTATTTACCACTGTAGTGCTAATTGAAGCCCTGTTATTTGTTTATTTTTTATTGTTATATCAAAGTAAAAAAAATCCTTTCTTACATAACACAGGCTTAGTATCTTTTATATGAGAACTTTAAAAAGCTTTGAATTCCTCTTTCCCAATTGTAGAATAACCGCATATCTATATTAAGATACCTTGTGACTGGTACCCAAGTCTAAACACGGAATCTGTTTGTTTCACATGCACCATATATATAGCCTGCAGGAAATATTATACAGTATTTTAAAATAATTTTGTGTATGAAACAAAATTTCATAGTGTGGAATTTTCTACTTGTACTGTCACGTCAGTGCTCAAAAACCTTTGGATTTTAGAGTACTTTGGCAGCTAGAGTTTTGAGTGAGGAAAATTCAAGATGTATAGCTTTTCTCAAGATTTGAAACTCATTTCACTTGCTGCCCACAATTTTGTAGTAAGGATCATCAACTTACAGTTACAGAAACCCAAGTTCATAAGGGAATGAGAAAGAGTGTTTCAGCATCAGCAGTGGGGAGTTGGAAGTAGGTCTCTATTTTCTGTTTCAGTCCCAGAATCCTTCTCTCTTTCAGGTAGCTGTTTATTGTGAGCAAAATCTACTTGGGAGTCACACAACTCTCCTCAAAAATTGTGAGACACTACAGAATAAGGCTTCTTTTCTGATGTTGTTACTTTAGCGTGATCTTTAGTCTTAAATTCCAGAATGGTCTGTACTGAGTGAGTAATAACCCAGGGCTAGATGACTAGTGTTTTATTAGCTGGAGAAAGGAAGGCAGGACTGGGGAAAGGGATGACTAGGTTGGCCCAGCATTTGGTCATAGATCTTGATATTGGCCTGGTTGCTCTTTGACAGTCCTTGAATCTTGTTGGATAATCTCTATGGGTACCTGCTTCTTGGTGACAGCATCATAAATGATCATCCCCAGGTTTCTAGAGTGTATTAGAATGTGGTCTGACTGTGAGTCTCTGTAGGCTTCCAAAATCATTATTTTTGGAGGTACTAACCAATGTCATATGGAATGTTATAATATACTTTCATTCTATTACAGTCTACATTATGAACATTTGACTTGGGGGACTTTAAAAAGTTTAAGAGAGGGCCTGGTAAAGTGGTTCAGCAGTTAAGAGCACTGACTGCTCTTGCATAGAACCTGGGTTCATTTCCTAGCATCCACATGGTGGCTCACAGCCACCTCTAACTCCAGTTCTAAGGGATCTGATCTCCTCTCTGGCCTCCATGGACATTGCATGCATGTGATACATTTACATGCAAACAAAACACTTATACAGAGAAAATTTAAAAAAATAAGTATTTTAAATTTAATTTTATGTAAATGTATTGCCTGCATGTTTGTAAGTGCACCTGTATCGTGCAGTGTCCTTGGAGGACAGAAGAGGGTGTCAGCTCCCCTGGAACTGGAGTTACAGATGGTTACTAGTTGCCATGTTGGTGCTGGGAACTGAACCTGGGTCCTCTGAAAGAGGTGTACTCCAGCTCCCAAAATAAGTAAAAAAAAAAAACTCAAGAGAATTTGTAGTTTCATCTTTCAAATTATTTGACTATTCGTCATTTCATTATTTATCACTAATTTTTTTCTCAACTTATTTGGAGCTCATAGAGAATGAGAAAATATAATCTGAAGACTGCTTTCGAGTGCAATGAACTATTCACAGATAACAAGTATAACAACTAGGGAACTGGAGTGTGACATAACGTTGCAATTATCAGTCACTGAATTAAACATCTGTCCACTTTAGAGACTGTAGTTTTCATCTCGTATTGTGCTGACTGAATTCACAAAGGAGATAACAATATTGAAGAAAAACACAGGCTGAAATAAAGAAGGAAGTGAAACACTCGATAAGCCAATCTGAAATGACAGGAGAAAACCTCACTATTAGAATAAATGAAATGGAAAACAGAATATCAAGAACAGACTATAAAGTTGAAGAACCGGAGCAATGAAGCAAATATTATGAAAAAAATTTAAAGTACAGGAATGGAACATACAGGAAATGTGGAACACCATGAAAATACCAAATTTACATATCATAGGCACAGAGGAAGGACAAGAATCTCTGGATACTGTCTTTGTGATGTCAGATCTCACATGTTTTTGTAGGACTCTAGGAAGCTACTCAGCCAGGCCTGTAACTAAGGGGCCTGACAGATGTCATGAGTGAAGCCTGTGCTTGCTTCATAAAAAGGACCCCTGAGGGTCAGAGAGATGGCCCAGAGAGTAAAGACATTTGCATCAAACATGGTGATCTGAGTTCCATCCCTGGAACCCAAAAAAGTAGAAGGAGAGAATTAACTCTACAAGTTTGTCTTGTGATCACACACGGTTGCAAATGTGTCCTGTACAGACCCTTCTTTCCAGTTATATAAAAAAAAAGGCCCTTGAAGTCCCTGTAGCTGTGTTTCCTATACACAAGCTGCAAAGAGATGTCCTTTGAGTAGACACTCTGCAGCTCAGTCAATGGAACATGCTGGTCAAGGATCATCACCTGAAGATGAATGGTTCTGAATACCAATAAAGCCAAGTATTTGATGGTAGTAAACTGCTCAGGGAGAATACAGGCCACAAAAGGGACTTGTCTATGTAATGCCATAGTCAAAAGCCACACCGAAGCCGTGATATGCCAGGCTTTAATTTCATTTCACCCTCCCAATACCTTTCAAACTGAACATTTAAAGAAACAATCACTGGGGCTCAGAAAAGCCAATATTTACACCAATAACACAAGTACAGGGACTCAAGTATGCTTCACCCCTAGGCTCTGCGTGGTCCTCTGCCATTGTGGGCAGACAGAAGCTCTTGCCATCTTTGGCAGAAACAGCAATACACTGTGGAGCATGTGCTTGGAATATCAGCAAGATGAAGGGAACTGCAAGAAAGGTACCTTCTAGAATTTTCCATTTGCCAAAGCCATGATCCTATAACAAACATTCAAGATGAAAGAATTGGAAAGAAGTAACTCAGGGCTTTAGAAACGGCAACCAAGTCTTTGTCTTAAGTCCTAGAGCCAAAAGCCTCATTGCTTCTGTCCACAGATATGCACAGAGCATCTCTTTGGTGCAAGGGACATCTGGACATGATAACCTCTTGTTCTTGGGGCCCTCTGCTACACAGACACAGAGGTGTGGCTCAGACACATAGTCAGAAGATTGGAATTCACAGACTTCACCACTCCCTGGCTCTGTGGCCCTAAGACAAATGAAGGTGCCTCTCTAACCCTCAGTTAATTATTTGGTAAAGATGGAGGTTATCATTTTTGTTTAAGCTACCTTCTAAATAAAATTCCTGTGCTACAGGCCCTGGGAGTGAACCTATGACTATGATTTTGCTAAATGGACACAGTATCAAACTGCCCTCTAAATTCGTATCTCTCTACCATTACATTAATGCAGTTCTCAGATCCCATCAGAGAAGTTTCTTTCTGCAGTGAATAGTGGTTAAGAAGAAACTCACAACTGGTCAAAGTGCAGAGAATAGGCGTCAGTGGAGTGCTCAGTCACACAGGGGACTATACCACTAGTCTATATATAGTCTAGATATATAGTCTACATCACCCCTACCCCAAGGCTCAGGAACTATAGAGGAAGAAGGAGTGGAAAGATTGGAAGAACCAGAGGTTGGGGAGGTCTGGAGCAAAGCATTGATTTCTGGACAGGACAGGACAGGACCAGTACACTCAGCAGCTATGGTTGCCGCACGAAACCTGCACAAGATCAAGCCAGTCAGCATTTTAACAGGAAAAAGGAAGAGATTCATGAATCCCCATCCCTAATTGAGAAGTTGTTGACAGTTGGTGGCTTCTGGGATAAGGAGAATCAGATTGTTTTTAAGGGTGTGGCCCCTGTAGATCAACCATGCTCCAGTGAATAACCCAATGCCAAGGAGTGTACGGGTACCACAATTGGACTCGATGGAATATTTGTTGAAGAGGCAGGGGGTTCACAAGGTTGAGGGTTAGAGAGCTGAGAGTAACTCTGGGAGGAGCTGGGGGAGAGAGGGTGAATACGATTGGAATACATGGCATGAAATTAATACAAATATTAAATTAAGAAATTTCTGTGGTATTCCCAAAGATCCTTGAGAAGTGATAGGTGAGAATCTTCTTAATGATTTTCTGTAGGAGAGCCATATGGGTGGAGGAGAGGTGTCAGTGTGGGTCCTAGCCCACAGCAGGTAAGCACTGTGGGAATGCAAGACAGGTGAGGCCAGCAACCCCTTGGCTCTCAGCTAGAACATAGCAATAGCCAGGATCTTCCTGACATCCTCATACTTGAAGCAAAGTTCCAAACTCTCATTGCACTACCTGATTCTCTTTTGTTTACCAGTGCTAGGAACTGAACCTAGGGCCACACTCATGCATGTGAGGCAAGCACTTTCCCACTGAGCTGTATCCTTGGTCCTGGAGATGTGTGTGTGTGTGTGTGTGTGTGTGTGTGTGTGTGTGTGTGTGTTCATTTGTATACATGCTTGTGAATGTGAATGTATGGGTTACGCATGGAGGCTAATGTCAGGTGTCTTCTTTAATTGCTCTATACTTTATATTTTGAGGTCTCACCAATTTAGCTAGACCAGCAAGGCCCAGTCAGCCTCCTAACTCTGGTGCCCCAGGACTGAGATTAAAGGTATACTGCCATGCCTGGCTTTTTATGCAGGTGCTGAGAATCCGAACTCATGTCCTCATGCTTGTATGGTAAGAACCTTAACCCCTAAACTAACTTCTCAGCCTCCTGGACTCTTAAACTGTGTTGAAGATGCCTCATCAGAATCAACTTTGTAAAAATTTTTTGACTCTTTCTGTCAAAGCTTCCTGTGAGCAGCAGGAAGTGGCCATCTCCTGAATAAGAAGCTTCTCCCACAAGCAGCTGTGTAGTCCCAGAAAGGTATTTTCTTTTAAAAATTGCTCAAGGTTACAAATCAGAGTTGGCATTGGCATTGTGACTTTGTCCCTGCACTAACAGAAACTTCTCCCAGTGCTTCCCAAGCCATGGTACTGCTTGGATGTCTTGGGCCCATATACTGGGCTCTGAAACAGATAGACAAGTTAAGCTCCCTTCTCCTTGCTAGTCTGATGTGCTCCTGGCTCTTCTGAGACTGTTTGCCTGTGCTTGCCTGGTATGGCACTCTCATGGTCCTCCAGAAAGATGAGTACAGTGGCTATTTTCATGGACACACTGGTAGGCAGAGTAGGCACCAGCTGGAGTGGCCTGATATTCTCCATTCACAGTGTATGTATGGGTAGACTTCCTTTCCTCCTCCAGCTGTGAACTTGTGGGGCCACCGGAGAAGATGGGTATCCTTCACTTGGGGCCTGAGGACAGTGTCTGCTGGATGATGACAAGGGTGATCCTGAATGGCCTGTGTAGTACCTTGCTCTGGAATGCTGGGGATTAATGTCCCAAAGAGCTGCTTAGACTGATTCCCAGCTGGTGTCTCTGAGAACAGGGTTTGCTGTGAAAAGGCCTGGACTTCCTTCCTCCTCCACTAAACCCAGCTTGGAGAATGGGGCCCTGGCACTGTAATTAGACTCCGACAGGAAACAAATAACTGAGACATTTCTCTAAGTGAGGAAGGAAGGAAAACATCCAGGATCTGGAGAGCCTCCAGCTTCTGTTCTTGAGACGTTGGAATAATAAGCGCAGCTATCTGCTCTTCAATCTTTATCAAGCCCCTGAAGTGGGCACTTCAGCCTTAGTCTGCAGATGCAGGAATGGGGCCTAGCCAGGACCACAAGGCTCGCAACGGTATCCAGGAGTCAGACCCGAATCACGTTTGTGCTTGACTCTCTCTATCACACACAGAGCTACGTGGAAAGGGCGCTTGCTCTTGTTAGCTTGTAACCATCGTGGAAGACTGAAGATATTCTAAAGGGACATTCATGCCCTTCCCTTTGGCTATCAGACTATTGAAACAGTGGTCCTCAAGAAACTAGAATTTCTCCAGGGATTTCATGCTGAGGGTGGTGGGTCGGGGGAGAGAAAAAGGCTTCAGCTTAATGCCAACTCCATGGAAGAGATTTCACATGATTCTGACAACTTGTCAGAGCACCTTGCAGGAGAGACTGGAGCTATGACAGTGATGAATCAGTGATGAGTGGGAGCACACCTGGGCAAGGACTGTTCAGCTATGCATATCTGTTTAAACCTCTTGTTGGGACACCAAAGATGGACTTTGGTGGTGGCTGTGGGGGCAGGTGTGGATCACTGGCTTTCTTAATTTGCTCCTCTTTTTAATATGGTCATAATGAATAAATCTCCTTCCTCTGTTTTTTGCTATTGCTTGTCTGTTTAATGAGGCTATTGAGGTTGGGTGGCTGAGCCTAGCTTGTTAGGGCTTTCAGGGCCTAGGCTGACTTCG
Source organism: Eospalax fontanierii (assembly GCA_035773235.1). Lineage (NCBI taxonomy): Eukaryota > Metazoa > Chordata > Mammalia > Rodentia > Spalacidae > Eospalax > Eospalax fontanierii. The sequence goes on along the minus strand of CM069529.1, from coordinate 46,329,521 downwards.
GTAACAAGCCCTGTGTGGCCCCACTGAGGGGGCTGCTCTCAACCCAGGATTTCCTTGCAGACTGTACCTGATGTGTTTCTGGGTATCCCAGAGGGAGGTCATCCTCCCTTTCCATAGCTTATAGCCACCCACCGGGCGCCTTTCTAGTTCACACAACCATTTTGTGATGGTTTATACCGACTGTCACCTTGGCAGGACTGGGAATGACCTAGGGGACAAATCTCTGGGCATGTCTGTGAGAAAGTCTCTGGACTGAGTTAACTAAGGGAAGAGGACCCACCTTAACTGGGGGCAGCACCATTCCCCAGGTTGGGACTCTGGGCTGAGTAAGAAAGAGGACTGAGCTGAGCACCAGCTGTGGAGATCAGGCTACGTCCTACTTTAATACCACACTCATAGCTCTTGGCTTCCTGACTGCAGATGCAATGTGATGGGCTGCTTCACACTCCTGGTGCCATGCCCCACTCCTCCCATGATGCACTGTACCCGGGAAGGATAAGCCAATATAAACCCTTCTTACCCTAGTCAGACATTTTTTTTCACAGCAACAAGAAAATAGCAAATACAGGTACCAAACAGGGGGATGGTGGCTTCTAATTAGGCTTTGTCACTTTAACCTTCCCGTGTCTGTTTCTTCTCCTGAGTGACAATTTTACTATAACTATGTCGCACACACAAGTACTGGGGCTGTGACACCAGATACTTGTATAAGTTTGTATCCTAGCACGTTTATGGCCACCATTCCTGGTTCTTCTTCTGTCTCCCTGGGCTTTTCTCGTCTCTGGACGCTCCAGGGCTTTGACTTGGGTGTTGGCTATCGGAGGTCACCCCTGCCTGGACTGTTTGGATGAGGAACTGGTGACTTCCTCACCGTGGAGCTTCCTGTGACCACCAGAGGGGAGGAAACTGTGTGTAGGGCATCTAAGCAAATCAGGAGAGGGAGCTGGTAGCCAGCAACCTGGGACCCACAAACGTGCCTGTGAGGAGAGCCATCTGACAGCTGGCCCTGACTCACACTAGCTCAGGGCACTCTGCCAGGCTTCTCACTAGTGCTCCACTTCCCGGCCCAGGGAATTCCCACTGGCTCTCAGCTGTTACCTGGTGAGTCCTCAGCTCCTAGGACAGGCCCAGCTCACCAAGGGTGCTCCGGAATGTTTCAGGGACAGACGGTTGACTGGATGGGTCCTGACCTTGCAATATTACTGCTGGGCTATTGTAACCTTGGGTCGGTTCCTGCTTCCCACAGGCCTGAGGCCCATTAAGCCACAATTCTCCAGCACCTCATTATCGCCTTGGCCTGGGGGAGCCTCACCTCTGGCTGCTGGGAACACCTGGCAGGAGAACCCTGCCGAGGAGGTGGGGCCCCTGCAGGTCAGATCCAGGAACATCCAGCACCCAGAGGGCATGTCATCACTGTAGAGTTGAAAAAGGACATCTCTCTAACTCACTAAATAGCCCCTGAAGGTCAGTGTGTAAGAGCCCCAGCTCAGGGGCCTCCATTTTCAGCCCCCAGCCTCCAGCTAGAGCCTTTATCTCCTTGTAGAGATAAGACGCTGCTGGCAGGAGCCATAAAACTGGGAGGGACTGACAGTTGAGGGTCTCGGGGAGTCTGAGCTTTGAACTCTGCCCTCCAAGAGGTTGGGGGTTGCTTTATGGCCAGGTTGCTTAGGGCTGGTGGGAGAACAGAGGGCTGGTGGGAGAACGGGGTCATTATGAAGGAATGAGTCCCCAGGTCCCGCCCTTCAGCACCCAGACTGTAGGGGTGAGAGAACAGAGCCCAGCGAGGTGGGACCAGCGGCGGAAATGGTGCCCCATCCTGGCTTTATTGACTTGTAAACGACACCATTAAAGAAGAAGCCCTCACCTTGGCTGGAAACAGCTGTGTTGCGGGCCCTAAATCTGCAGCCAGCTGGGAGGCCGCAGCTGCCCAGCAGGAGGCGTGAGGGGCGGCTGGGGGCCTCAGCCCTTACCTTCTCCCCACGCTGTGGGAAAAGGGTTGTGACCATTCACAAGAAAAGGGTTTTGAGTAGAAAAGTCAATGACCAAATTTTTCCCAAACAGAGAACATTTTCCAGAAATTTTAAGAGTCACCCTTTGTATAATCAACAGGGAGGATAAGAAGACCTGGGGTAGAGAGGGAAAGGTGAAGTCAGAAAATAGCTCAGGGTCTTGCCTCTGGCTTGGTTTCTTACTCATTGTGTTTGTAGGACAGACACTGAGTCACCAGTGGGGGTAGCCTTACCTGAAAAATAGACATAATAATACTCCTCCAGGGGTGGCCTAATGATCCTTTAAGATTAGAGAAATACCTCACCTCTTAGAGGTGCAGGAGTTTTCCTTCTTCCATTGACTGCAAAGTGGCGTTAACACCAAAGAAAATGGAAATACAGTGTCTCTCTGGGCTCATTCTTTGTTTTGAGCTGGTGGAATTAGGGAACGTTGCAAGACAAAAGACTCTCGAGTTACCCAGGGGCAAGACAGCCCTACCCAAGTCCGTTTTGTGTGCAAAACTGTCAATAAGGAAGCTGTTGTAAAATTCAGAGAATGTTTTCCATAAATGTTTGATGGGTTCAGAAATAGGGAGGGAAGAAAGAGAAAGGAAAGAAATTAGGAAGAATGGAGGCAAGGAGGAAGGTCAAAAGGGCACTTGTCTTCAGGACCAGGTCTAGAAGTTTTGGAACTGAAAGACATGGAGAAGGAAATAATGTTAATCGATTCCTGCCAGGAATCCCTATCTGAAAAACTTGATCCTCACAATTCCCTGGAGAACCCTGAGGAGGATGGCCTGAGTTGTATCATTGACTTATTAACCAATAAGTAAATTTTCCTTCTGGGCAAATTATTTGCTCTGCAGGCCAATAAACCCTCTCTGCCCATGTTTTCTTCTCAAAAATTAATTTGAATTAAATGAGATAGTATGCCTAAAGTCATTACCATGGTTACTAGCAAATTTGAAGTGGTTAGTAAATGGTGGCTATTACCACACTTGGGGAGGAAGATGAGGTTAAGTAATTTGTCCAAAGCTGAGAAGCACTGACTGGCTTCCCCATTTGCTTCACTGTGTTCTGGAGCTTTCTGAACCTCTGGAGAACTGTGTGCCAGGATCCTCACAGTTATGAGGGGTTAGGGGTGTCTTATTGCCAGATGTTACCATCAAAAGCAAATCTTTAGAGATATAATCATTAGGCTGCTAAGATATACAAAAGGGTTAATTGAGCCATTGAGATCCTTATCTTTAACTGACAGATACCTTCATTCATTAAACAACAAACAAAGAGTCAAATAAACAAGCAAAAAGAGGTTAGATCCTGAGGCATTCCCACAGCCCCCTGTGGGTTGGAGGTGCCTGAGCTTGCTGCCTGCACTTTGGTCCTTCAACTGCTCTCCCTCTGCGTACTTAGTATTTAGAGTTATTGACTGCCACTTCCCAGAGCCTAGCATCAGTTGCTGAGTTTTAAAAGATTTATTTTAATTTCTTAGTTACATGTTTATGTGTGAGTCTGCGTATGAGCACATGCAGGGAGCTTCCCTTGGAGACCAGAAGAGGGAGCTGGATCTCCTTAAGTTATGAGCCTCCCAATGTGGGGGCCAGGAGCAAAATTTCTGTCCCTTAAGAAAATAAACTCTTTTAATCACTAAGCCATTTTCCAGCACCTCATCATCAGTTAAAAAAAAAAAGCAACAGGAAATAGACAAGAGACGCTTCCCATCATTTAGAGTTCGGTAGAGGTTTACAGTGAATGAAATCTCAGACTAGGAATCACCATGGTTCCCCTGCACATGGGAGGCCAGTCTGGCTTTGATAAAGAGTTGGGGCTATTTATTTATTTGCTTAATATTTATTTATTCATTTTATTCTATGTGTATGCATGAGGGTATGTATATGTGCACCACGTATGTGCAGAAGTGGTCAGAAGACATCAGATTCCCTGGAACTGGAGTTACAGGCAGTTGTAAGCTGTCATGTGGGTGCTGGGAATGGGACCGCAGGGCCTCTGAAAGAGCAGTAAGTGCCTTTATTTTTTTCAAATGAAAAAGGTTTTTTTTCAGCAGAGGTAGGCAAGGGGGAATACTGGGTCTCACTCTGTAGTACAGGCTGGCTTGATACTTACTATGTGGTCTAAACTGGCCTTGAATTCATGGCAATCCTCTTGCCTTACCCCTCCAAGTGCGCTATTACAGGTATATGCCAGGATGTCTGGCTTTATGTTAATCATTTGGGATTAAGTTTTTAAAAATACTTAACTATTAGAATAAATGTTTTCTATTTTTATATAGAACTTAACAAAAGTAGCTTGAGCAATGTGTGCCTTCTCTATGGAATTTGTATTTTCTATCCTTCAATGAATTAGCACATTCCTTTACACATTTGGGACCATGTCTAATGTTTATTATCTATGTTTTCAAACTCTTTATTACATTTATTTGTATATATGTATGTATGTGTATGGTGGGGAGACACGAGGTTGCCATGAAGAACTTGTGGGGGTCAGAGGACAACTTACAGGAAGGAGTTGGTTCTCTTTTTCCACTATGTGGGTTCTGCAGATCAAACTCAGGTCATCACTCAGTGGTAAGTTTCTTTACCTGGTGAGCCAACTCTCCAGCCCATATTATCTGTGTTTTCAATGTCATTAAATATGTTTATGTTTCTTTTTTAATGTTGATAAAGTTCTTACTATGTGCAAGGCATGGTTGTAAGGGTCACAAGTATCAAACTTCTGCATCCTCCGCCCGTGCTCTGTCCCGTCCCTTTCTACAAGGGACGAAATGAGGCCGGGAGAATTGAAATCCACAGAACACTTTCAGGTGACTCTGTCTACTAGTTTCCTTCAGGGCTCTGCAAAACTGATAAATCAAAATGGGTTTCAAGTTTACCAAATTCCTTTAAACCTCCAAGGACCAGTGGAAGAAAGAAGGTAAAGACTAAGGGAATGAAGGAAGAAGCAGATGTGTAAGAAAGGACACTTAACTTTGGCATGAGGGCATCTTGTTTGGGCTCGACCTCCTAAACTCCCGAGGCTACCTCTGGAGAGTTGCTTCCTCTATCACCTTCCCTCCAGCCAAGATTTCCTGGTAATCCTTCTAAGCAGCCCTTCAGGGCTGGGTGATTCTAGGGAAGTAGCAGACCCAGATGGGCCAGCCTTCCTAGTTTCTGAATCCCAGCCCATACCTGCCACCTTGCATTCTTCAGGATTAAAGCCTCCTATTTTCTTACAAATCACTGGTTCAGACCTCAATCATCCAGATAATTGAGCTGCCTGGCCCTTCATTCTATTGGCATACACAGCATTTATGTGTAATCTGAGAATATTCTATCTGTCGTGGAGTTTCTTCCCAAGGCATTCTTTCTAACCTTCTTTAAGGAACAAATTTCCTGTTGCCATGGAGATCATCTTTTGGCTAATTTTATCAGGCTCAGGAGCCAGGGGATGGAAGCAACTCTGGCATGTTTCCTGGGCTCTCTACCTTGTAGAGTCCCAATGTGTCTCCCTCCAAAGAAGCTCTCAGGTCTCAGCATTTCCCAATAATTTAGGCGGTTATTTTGGTTTTGAAGGAGGAAGACTTGGCGACCTTCTGCTGCTTAGGTATACTTTTGACAACACCTGCATTTGAAAATTTGTTTTCATGAGAAATCAGAAAATAAAGGCACAAAGCTGATAGGTGATAGGCACAGGACTTGTTTGTGAGGGAACCGCTAGAAAGAGACGTTGCCAAGCGACAAGACTTCAGCGGCACAGGAAGAGGAAAAGGCTTTTCTTGCTCATTGACTTTTGCTGTTATAGGTAAGGATCAGAGTTTGGAAGGCCTCTCCCTGAAGTTTCCAGAGTCTTGTGTCCCAGGACAAAGAATTTCTCCACTCATGTTAGCAATAGAAAAAGGGGAAGTGGAAAGAGAAGGACACTTGTGCTGGTTAAGTTTTTGTTAACCCGACACCAGCTAGAGGTGAACCTCGGTTGAGGAATTTACTCTGTTAGACTGACCTACCTGCAAGCGTGTCTAGGAGGTATTTTCTTGATTGCTGGTTGATGTAGGAGGGCTCAGCCCACTGTGGGCAGTATCATCTCCAGGCAAGTGGGCTTGGGCTGTAAAAGAAAAGTAGCTGAGCAAGCCGGAGACAGCAAACCAGCAAACGGCCTTCCTCCATGATCTCTGCTTCACTTCCTACCTTCAGATTCCTGCAGTGGATTCCTACCTGACTTCCCTCAGTGATGGACTGTGATCTAGGGGTTGTAAGAGATAAATAAGCCCTTTCTATTCCAATTTGGATTTGGTGTTAGTATTTAATCACAGCAACAGAGAAGTAAACTAACGCAGCATTCCAGAATGGGGGTCTGCTAGTGAGGTAGGGGATAGGCATAAGTTCAGAGGCACTGGACCAAGAAGCTCATGACCCTTCGTAGACCTTAACATAGCACCTACCTCTCCTCCATTTGTGTATCACACTTTTTTTTCTGTGTGTTTGCTGTGTGTAGCTCTGGTGGGTTTCAAGTCCGCCAGCAGACTTCTTTCATAGGTTACACTTAATGCCTTCTCCAGTCCCTGTTCTTCTGCCACACTGTCTCTCTCTGTAGTGCGCTACAGAAGCCCTGACTGCAAACTGTAACTTGTCTCCTGGGAGTGTGTCATCAGGGGAAGAGTTAAACGGCTTCAGAGGAACCTTGAGGATCATCTTGACAGCTCTACAATTGGAAAGTAAATTCAAATTCTTAGAGCAGGTACTCAAGAAAGTTTGAAGTCAAAGACTGACTTGGAATGAACTCTTGAGTTCAGTTCTCCTGAGTCAGACCAGCTTATCCACTGTCCCCCTTCCCTGCAGACTTTGAGCCACTGGCTGCCATCCACCCCCACCCTGAACTCCCTGCAGACTTTGAGCCACTTGCTGCACTCTTGAGCCCGGTTCCACTCTGCACCTGCTCCTTCAGCTCCTGCTCTCGACAATGTGCTTTCCCCTTCGCATCCTCTTGAGTATTTTTGCTTTCAAGGTTTACATCAAATGCTACTTTTTCTGAAATTCTGTGGGTGGGATCAGGATCCTGTGCAGCTTGTACCATGTAATTATCTGTATGTGTAACATCTTGTCTACTAGACCAAGAAACCCTGAAAGACCCTGTGGTATTCATCTCTATGTTCTAGCTTGCAGGGCAGCACCTGGCTGGGAGGAGGCAGTGAGTGTCAGGAGTCAACAGAGTAAGTGGTTATCACAGTCAACAGAGTGAGTGGTTATCACAGAAGTGCCTACGGTGATGGGTGACCGAGTACTGTACTGAGGTATCTCAACATTAATTACCTCAGCACTAATTCTAGGAAGTCAGTGCCTTCATTTTACTGTTGAGAAAATGGGGGGTACAGCAAAAGAAAAAAAAAAAAAAACCTTGTCAAAGATAACCCAGCAAGAGAGAACTGGAGTCAGAATTCAAGCTCCGACTGTTTTCTTTTCTTGAGACTCTGATCAGGTTTAGGACATGTTTCCTCAAAATATGGCCCCTTGGCATTTAACAAAACAGCAGAAACAAGAAGATTCTCTGACTTTCTAACTGTCTTCCTTCTCTGACCGGTCTCTGAAGTAGGTCACAAGATCCCCAGTTTGGGGGGGGAGGCTCCTCCCTCTGAGGCGGGATCAGAAGACAGGTAAATTTGGGGGAAAAAAGAAGGGAAAGGAACCCTTTCATCCTGGAGTCTGGCTGAAGACTTGTCAGCACAGAAGCAAGAATTCCAGCACAACTAACCGCTATCGAAGGCTTTTCTCCCTTCCAAGCTGTAAATACGCAATGTTCTAGAAACCTCACCAGAAATCCCATTTATAGGGAAAGGACATGCATTAAACCTCTTGTGTATCCCTTGTGGCTCCTGGTTTTACCTTAGATTATAACTCCATCGAAGGTATCTCCAAACCTACTGAACAGAAAAAGAGAAAAAAGATTTCTTAACATCCTTTTGAAATGTAACTTGAGAGCTACCAAGATGGTGTCTCTGGCTAAGACTGAGGTAATTTCCTGAAGCTCTTCCTTAAGGAGCCCATAGCCACCTGGGTTTGTCTTACGGTCCCTTGGAAAGTACATAGCCACATGTAGGCGGGGCTTTTTTTCTGAGAGCCTCTCTTCTAACCCTTGTGCCTAGTCTATTGTAAAATGTTTAGGGGGCTGGAGAGACGGCTCAGTGGTTAAGAGCACTGACCACTCTTGCAGAAAACCCAGGTTCCATTCCCACTTGGGAATCCCACTTGGCTGCTGACAACTGTCCTCAACTCCACTTCCAGGGGATCAGACACTCTCTTCTTTCCTCCAGGGGTGCTGTAGGCACACAAAACACTCATACACATAAAATAAAAAATTTTTTTTTGTCTTTTTGAGACAGGGTCTCCCTGTAACCCCAGCTGGTCTGGAACTTGCTGTGTAGACCAGACTGGCCTTGAACTCACAGAGATCTACCTGCCTCTACCTCCCAAGTGCTGGAATTAAAGGTGTGGGCCACCACGCCCAGCTAAAATAAACAAACAAATAAATATTTAAAAAAATATTTATTAAAAGCTCCAGGTCTGCTTTGTGCTATCTAGTCTCACAATCCTGTTTCAACCTCCTGAGACCCAGGATTAGAGGTTTATACCACCATACCGGACTGATCACAAGACTCTTCCAAGTTTATACAAACAGCAAATAACGGAACCAGGTTCAAAACTGGAGTGTCTTACTTTGAAGCTTAAACTCTAGCTATCCAAAAAAAAAAAAGAAAGAAAAAAGAAATTTTGTAGTACCGACCGTAATAAGTATTTTAGGACCACTTCTCTCATGTGACTTATAATTTTTCTAAAGCCTAGGGACAACTTCTACTGTACAGTACAGACCCTCTTGCCGTCCCTGACTTTCTGTTCTTCATACAGTTGACATGTGCACCAGTGTCAGTGTAACAGGGACAGCTGTCTCTCAGGTGCTAACACTGTCTGACCAGGTGTCTGTGAACCCTGACTGAACTGCAGAATGTCCTGGGTAGATGATGTTTATTTGAGTTGCATGCTTCCTCAGCAGAAGCTTGGGAAACACCTTTCGCTTAGAAGCAGGTGGCTGACCAGAGCAACTCAGCCTGGTTGTTAGTGCTACCCAGCTCAGGTGGTAGCCAAGTACAGCTCCTCCATGCAGATGGTCTTACATTAACTAAGGTGACAGTGATTCAGCAGTGGTCTTGACCCCAAGGTCTTGTAGCTATACTGACCAGAGAATCTTTCTAACCAGACTTTGCTTTGTCCCTGTATTTTTGTTTTTGTGAGATAAGGTCTCACTGTGTAGACCAGGATAGTCTCAAAGTCTCTGCTTCCCAAATGCTAGGGTGACAGGCATGTGCTGCCACACATCTGGTTCCCTTGAGTCTAGTTTCAGCCCATTAAACTGGCATCTCCAAGAGTCAGGCTCACAGGGTGCATATTCCCTTTCCCTGCAGATGCCTTGGGTTCTCCTGCAGCACACTGCCACTTTCTCCCAGAACTGAGTGGGAAGAAAAATGTTGTGAGCAGCTCCCACCCCAGTTCTCCTGGGGATGTTTATACCCTGCAATGGGCAGGGCGCACATCTGGGTAAGATGAGTCCCTTCGCAGTTAGTCTTCACACATTTAGACCCTCCTGTGTTAGGCATGCTCTGCTTTGTCTCTGGCTCTCCAGGTGAGGGTCAAGTTCATTTTCTCCAGGCAGTGATTGTGTGCCATTGTCTTTGGTGTCTGTTGAAATCTGGTACAGTGTGAGTGTTTAGAACATGCTTGGTGAGTGAATGAATAAATAGATGGAAGACAATGGAAGACAGTGATAGATTTTCTTTTATTTTAAAGCTTAACTCTGTGGAAAGTAGGTCTTTGCTGAAGAATTTTGAATTTGCAGCTCATGGGAATTTGGAAGGAAGCCTCAAGGTCATGAGTTTCTCTTTTCATTTTGCTTATTATATTTTTCTTTGGGGTTATTTATTGGTTTTATTTTGGCTTTCTTTTATGGATCGGTTGCTGCTTTCTTTGTTTTAATTCTGCTTTATTTAAATTGAGGTTCCTTTGGAGAAGGTGACTTTGGAGATAGTGAAAGTACTCTGAACAAAACTGTAGGAACCTGGGTTCTAATTCAGCTCTGTCACCAACAGGTGACTTTTGAGACAGCTTCTCCTGAGGCATGCTATTGGTTTTTGAACTCAGAGATCTGTATAATATGGTGATAAATGGGATGATCTCTGGAGCAGCTGTCCTCTGCCTCAGAGTTTTAATATCTCACTGAACAGAGAGGAAATAGCTTTTCTTATTGAGAGTTTACAGCTGACCAAGCTCAGTGTCATGCACTTGTTTTGATGGTGAGGAGGAATTCTCCTGGGTCCATGGGAAGAGCTGGCAGAGGAGTCACAAGATGGCAGGGCTTTCTGTTCTGAGATGATGACAGGTTTCAAGGTTTGTATCCAGCAGCTGGGGGATGAGGATGGAAAACCACCTGGAATAGGAGGCCAGGTGGAAGTGAGGCTGAAGCCGCAGGAAGGGCCAGGTCATGGGCCTCTGTGTAGTAGATGGGAGGTTGAACTTTGTCTCAGTGGTAAAGGGGAATCTCTGAAAGACTTTCAACTGGCTAGGGGTGGTCTGTTCTAGGAGTGGATCTAAGTGGAAGACACTGGAAACAGGGACCAGCCAGGAAGAATTGTAGACTGTGTAGGGAAAAGGGAAAGAGACCAAGAGTCAGGGCAGAGAGACCAGGAGAGGATGGGGTTGAGTCTCCTAGAAATGCTTAGGAAGGAAAATGGCACTGCTCAGTTTGGGCTTGAACTACGGAGTGGGGAGTACGAAGAGTCAAAGACAATTTTCAGAGTCCTTTTTTGAGTGGAGTCTCTACTTCACTCTGAGAATACAGGGGAACAAGAGCCAGGGTTGTAAGGTTCTGGGTTCGAGAGCAGACAGAGAGCAGAGACTCCGCCGGGACCTAACAGGACCTGGTTTATTAAGAGAAGACCAGATGGGACTAGCTTCTCCATACCTCCCCAGAGAGATGGGGTCTGAGACTAGCCCCCTTATGTTGGGGCTGGGGCCAGGCTCAGGGGAACTGGGCTGGTGTGCCTGGCTCCAGATCGGGATGTCCCGAGAGAGACCTGCTCAGGGCGGGTGTGAACAGCTAACTCTCTGGGAGAGTCCATTGTTAGCCCCACCTATCTGGTCAGTAGGTGGGAAGCTTATCTATTCAAGTTGTAAAAGTCGGTCCCCTTTTTGCAGGTATTGTGAATTCTGATTGTTTGGAGTTGCCAAGGAGTCTGCTGGGAGGAGGGAGGGTCCTTCAGTCACATCTTACAAGGGTAAATCCAGTCTTGAACATGGAGGTTAACAGTGGACAGAGGTTCAAGGGAATGGAACTGCTTCTTAGACACCTGGTATCCTAAATTCGAATGAGGGCCAATCGTGGGTGGAGGTGGAGGTTAGTAGTCTCACTTGTGAATAGGATAATCCAGAGAAAGCTTTCCTGGTAAGAAGACACTGGTCTAACATAGAATATGAAGAGCACCTCTGTGGAAGGAGGATGAGCAGTGAACACCAGAATTCCTCTCCTGCTTCCTGACCGTGGAGGCAGCCAAGCAGCTGCCTCAGGCTCCTTCTGCTGTACTTTTCCACCATGATGGATCATAACCTGGAACCAGGAGCCAAAACAAACCTTTCCTTTCTTCCTTCCTTCCTTCCTTCCTTCCTTCCTTCCTTCCTTCCTTCCTTCCTTCCTTCCTTCCTTCCTTCCTTCCTTCCTTCCTTCCTTCCGTTGCTTTTGTCAGGGTATTTGTTGTAGCAAAAGACAAGTAGCAAATTCAAGGATCAATCACTGTAGAGAGTCCCCAAGTTCCACTGTGTTTGATAAGTGAGTCCTTGGTGACCTGGGTGAAAGGATTTTCATGAGATACTAAGGGCAGCCACGAACCTGAAGGGAGTGGCTCACATGAAACATAAATGACAGTATACACTGTCCTTTGAATTTTTGAAAAGGAGGGAGAATAATTAGATGGTAGTTCCAAGGACTTGTAAAGTCAACAAAAAGTATTTGAAAGATGTGAATATGCTCTAGATAAAGAAGTAGAGAGAGGGATAAAGATGGTATGTGTGTGTGCGCGTCTATCTCTGTCTCTATATATAATGGTTCAGCATTGCAAAGGATAAAGACAGTTATGTGTGGAAGACTTTATCAGTCATGAGAGGAATAGGAGAAAAATCAAAGAATGATATTTTTTGATAACCTTAATTTCATGATTTAATCAGCACCCTGTAATAGGATGAGTCTTGAACTCTGGGTTTGTAGTGAAGGCTTAAAATAGGCTTTTTAAAATGAAAGGAGTTGATCAAAGATAGATGGAGAGGTTCTTGGGCACCCTCTGAGGCTGGCCACCGGCAATCGGGTTGGGAAAGTCGCAGTTTGTTCAGTTGTGACATTGTCTCTGGTGGCTATCAGCTTTTGGGTAGGGGATCAGAGAAGGTCCACAGAGACATTGGCCCAGGATGAAGCATTGCTTCTTTTGACCTCCTTGGGCATTGCACAACGCTGGTACACTTGCATCCATTTATACACAATAAATTAAAAAATACAAAATATATTTCTAAAAAGGATGTTGGTGAGTGACGTTTAGGGTCCCTGCGCAGTATTCACTGTGTTCGGGTGCTGTGTTAGATGAGAGAGATGGTGACACAAACAGGGACCAACGCCACACTTAAAGAACAATATGGCATGTGCACCTGTGTGAACAGCGCTCACGGTCACTAGACCTGGGGTTTAATTCCACTTCTGCCTCTTAGCAACTCCTGGCCCAAGGCCAGCTCACTGCCTCTCTGTTTTAATTTCCAGCTGTGCAACAAATGCTAATGAAATTTACCTGGTATTAATGGGATAGAATTGATGGTGTTTTCTGATTGCCTTTTGGAAACAAGGGAGAAGGATAAATCAAGGCTCAACACTATCCTTGGGCTCCTCAGAGTCTATAGATGGATTTTTTCTGTCATGCTAGTCATCATCGGGCCTGCTTGATCTTTTGATCAAAGTGTTCCTGGCCCACACTGTTCCACTGTCCTGTGCAGATGGGATTGTGATGCTGGTCTGGGCTGGCTGAGTCAGGAGGCAGCTAGTGGTCATGGTCATGGTGGTAGGTTATTGGAGCATTGCCACAGACCACACAGACAGCTGGCCAGAACTCCGTTGCCGTCTGCTACCTAACCAGTCTCCTCCTCCCAGCTGGTGGGATGCTCTGTTGTCAAGGCCCATGGAACGGCCAAGTTAGATGTTTACATCTTTCTGTGAGTTCCTGGTTTGAGAAACAAAAAGACACAGGACTCCATGTCCTCTTCTTTAGGGGAAAAGAGGGTGTGGTTGGATGTTGGAAGCAAGACTAGAGTAAAGAAGGTAGACAAGGAGCATGTTACAAAGACAAAGCACCAAGGAAAAATATATTTAGAAGCATGAGTGGCTGGTTAGCTCTGTTAGCTACAGAATGGGACTGCTACTAACTGCTTAGAAGTGGTGAAGAATTTAGGCCAAGAATTTTATAGTGGTCATTACTCTAATTATCGCACAGCCTCAATTAGATTTCATTTCCAATTCACAGGTAAAGAAACTGAGACCCAGAGATAGTATGCCAAGTCTGCTGTCCAAAGCCTTTGCTTTCCTCACTACACAGCCGTCAGAATCAGCCCTTAAACAAGGTTCACATTCCAAATCATTTATTATATACGGGAAGAGCTTCTGAGGTCTGTTGAAGTTGATTTGCATAATTCATTTTTAGAACATTAATTAGCCAGGATGTGTAATAGTTCTTGTGCCAATTTGTGTTTCAATTTCAAATGCAAATACAAATTAGCAAATGTTCTTCCCGCAGCACCTTAAGGAGGAAGCATTTGCTGCTCCAAGTGAGTATCAGTCTTTACATTTCTGAAATGATCACTGATAGAGGCAATAATATCCTCTCATTTGCAGGGTTGAGAGGAAAAATCCTCTCGTTTGATGAGGGCCAAGTGAGTGAGAGGCAGTTCTTTCAGCAAAAGAAAATACTGTGTTAGGCATCTATCTAGCCATCTGTCCATCTCTCCATCCATCCATCCATCTATTTGATAGTACTGAGCACCTACTTTTGTGGAAGGAGAGATAGCCCCAGTGAGCTCACACACTTGGAGACAGAAAGGAAAAAAGAGAGAGCCGTGCAAATGATAAATGCATTATTTAGGCTTTAGAATAGACTTAACCCTTAAGTGGTAGAGTAGAAAGACCAGAAGACCCATGAATGCTGCCTTGATGGGAAATTTGGAGAGAGAACAGGTAGGCTGTTCTTGGCAGGGGCAGTGGTGGCAGAGGAGATACAATGAGCTAAGCCACAGATCTGAGACCTGGTACATTTGAGAAACTTAAGTCATTCTATACTGCTGGAAGCTGGGGTCCTTTGCAGGTGTGCTGAGGTGTTGGAAGAACTTGTGTGTAGGCTGTGCTGTTTGGAATGCAGCCCGTAGGCCTGGTGGAGCTGGGTCAGAGAAATCTGGTTGGATTGACAGTTTAGAATGCTCACCCTGGAGGTTGAGTGGATAATGTTAGTGAGGATACTTCAGAAGACTAGTTAAAGAGTTATCAGATAATCCACCAGTTTACACAGAGAGGAAAGGGCACTATTAAGAAATTCCTGTGATAGCAGTCTGGAGGCTGAGGCATTCAAGTTCAGAGTCAGTCTGGGCTACTTAACAAAACCCAGTCTCAGAATCTCAAAATCCCAACCCCAGCTCAACAATACCATTATTGGCAAGCAGTATGGGGTCATGCTTTGAAGAGGCCCTGCTGTCCTTGGGCAGACTGCTTTAATGGGATCCTCTACAGAATGGTCACCATAATAAAATCACTACCACCTCACAGGGATGATGGTCTCGTTGTATACACTGAAGAATTGATAAGGATGGGCTGGAGATACAGCTTAGTTGGTAGAGTGCTTGCCTAGCATCACAAAGTCTTGAATTCAGTATCAATCACTGCATAAAGGAGATATATGCCTATGATCTCAGCACTCAAAGGGTGGCAATAAGAAAGTTCAAGGTCACCCTCAGCTACGTAGGAAGTTAGAGGCTCTTTGGGATGCATAAGCCCGTGTCTGAAACAAAAGAAAGATAGACAGGAAGAAAGAAAGAAAGAAAGAAAGAAAGAAAGAAAGAAAGAAAGAAAAAGAGGCAAAGGCAGGAAGAAAACTGACAGATTTGATGACTGGTGGCAATGGGGACAGTTACTGATGGGATATGAGGAGTCCAAGAAAAGTGGCCATATTTCTGAGTTGGAAGGTGAGATGGGTGGTATTCTTCATTCAATAAAGAAGAGATAGAAAAAGAACGAAGAGTGTAGAAAGGGGAGTGGCGAACATTCAGTAGAATTCAAGTTCTAGCAGAGATCTTCTAAAGGTAGCCCCCTCAGGATCGTTGACCCCTGTCAGATTCTCAGCAAGTCCAAGTTTATATATATATATATATTTTTTTTTTTTAAGTATTTTATTTACTTATTTTTGTTTCACATATATGAGTGTGCTGCCTGCATGTATGTAGGTGCACTCATGTCGTGCAGTGTTTACGGATCCCCTGGAACTGGAGTTACAATCAGTTGTTAGCTGCCACGTGAGTGCTGGGAATTGAATCCCGGTCCTCTGCAAAAACAGCAAGAACAGCCAGTGCTACTAGCCACTGAGCCATCTCTCTAACCCACCAAGTTTATATTTTTAAACACAGTATCAAGACACTGGTGTGTTTCATTTCAGCTTCTAAAAGCATTGGCCTTCAGCATGTGCTGGATGCCCAGAAATCCTGAATTCTTTCAAGAGGTGCTTTATGCTGGGAGCACAGATGTTACTTTTTTTGTTTTGTTTTTATCTTTTTGAGACAAGGTCTCTCTGAAGCCCTGGCTAGCCTAGAACTCCCAGAGATGTGCCTGCCTCTGCCTCCCAAGCGGTGTGATTAAAGCTGTATGCCACCACGTCTGGCTTTGATGTGAAGACTCATCACGAGGATCATATGTCCATTGGAAGACAATGTGCAAATCAACACAGACAATATTGTCAGGAATCAGGTTTGGGTTGGGAAGATGCGCTGAAGATTTGGAGATCCTTACACTTGTAGAAGCAAAAGGAAAGTAGTTTCTATCCTCAAGTTCTTTAACCTTCTCTGTTACCTTGTGGAAAGCAAAGGGAGAAGTAATTTATTTGAGAACAAGACTGAGTGAGTGAGCAGGAGGCAGGGAAGGAGAGAAGGCAGAAAGAGGAAGAGGAAAAGGGAGGAGAGATAGCAAAGGGCTCAAACGCCATTCAGATGTCACTGCAGGCTTTGCAAACTTGCTATCTTTTCTTCCTTCTTCACAGTTCCACTCTCTGTAGAAGAAGATTGACTGGTATCAATACTATACTAAACAGACATTTACTTTAGGCCACTTTGCTGTAATCCAGAGATTAAAAAAAGAGACTTGATCCCTACTTCCAAGAAGTAAACCAAAGAATGGAGTAATCAAAAAACTTGTTATTTGTAGCAAACACAAAGCCTGCAAAACCGAGCATCTTGCAACAATATACAATAGCCTTTTATGATCCTTGGGTTAACTTTGGATTCAACATGGGGTCCTTCTACTGGCTGCTTTGGATCTCTTGTGGGATTGTAGTTAGATGAGATATGACTCCAGAAGGACCTGAGTGGTCTTCTTCTCTTCCACAGTTTAGTGGCTCATTCACATTTTCATATGTGGCATCTCATCCCCCCAAACTCCCAAGTGAGGATTTTGATATTGCATTGCTTTGGTGTATTATTTTCCTTAAAAGAAATGTTTTATTAGCATATATTAATTATCTACAATAGTGGGTTTCATTATGATATTTCTTTTTTGGGGGGGCGGGTTCTTTCTGAGACAGGGTCTCCCTATAGCCCCAGCTGGTTTGGAACTCACAAAGATCCACCTGCCTCTGCCCCACCTCCCCTACATAAAATACATGTAGATAATGTATTTCAATCACATTCACCCCCATTATCCCACTGTGTCCGCCTCCCACTCCTGATGGGGCATTTTATTCAGTAGAGTGGCTAGACTTCCTAGATGCTGGCTGACTTCCAATAAGTAGAAACAGAATCACTAGCTACGGTGTTAGAGCAGGTCTATAATCACAGCACTATCCCAGTACCCAAAAGGTGGAGGCAGGGTGGTCATGAGTTCAAGGATAGTTTGAGCTACACAGCAAATTCAGATCAATCTTTGGCTACCTACATAATGTGTCTCACACACAAAGTACATGTTTGAAGGATCACTTTGGCATATCTTACTGGTTTAAAAGAATATGGAGATTAATTCACACTAACATAAAAGCGTCAACAAACACAAGAAAGGGGTAAGTCTAGCAGGATGCGGTGTTAGCGGCCATTTTTACACCAGTCATGATATGCAAGTGGATTGTCTGTCTTTGCAGTTGTAAAGTAATTGAGACACTGATTTGGGGAACTGTTATGAGCCAGCCACACCAGTAAACCCTTGGCATATTCTGTAATCTTTACAACACACTCCAATGTGGATGTTACCCCTTTCTTTTTACATTTAAGAAAGGTGAGGTTACCTAGCTAGAATTGGTTAGAAGGTCAATAGTTAAGCTGTATCTGATTACACAAGCTCATACTTCCTTCTTTCTTTCTCTGTAAAGTCTACCTTCAAAACTTTATTAGCTTTTCATTATAATTAGTACCAGAGATAAATCAACTTGCAAATAAGAGAGTTTATTTTAACTGATAGTTGTGAAGGTTTTAGCTCATGGACAATTGGCAGCATTGCTTTGGACCTTTGGGACCACAGTATATCATGATGGGAGCACATGATGGCAGTGGAGACTTGTTCACCTCAAGTCCAGGAATTGAGAGAAAAAGACTCACATCCTCCAGTCCCTTCTGAGGACACTTCTCCAATGATTTAAACTTCCACTAGGCTGCTTAAAGGTTCTACTATCTCCTAGTAGTACCACCTGGAAGACTAAACTCCAGCACTTGGATCTTTGATGGTCATTCAGATGCAGGCTACTAGAGTGACTAATGCGGCAAGAGATGCTCCGATGCTGGGAAATCGTACCTCACTGTGCTTTTGTCGTCAACTTGACATTCCTGGCAAGAAAGCGCCTCAACTGGGGATTTGCCTCCATTGGACTGACCTATGGCCATGTCTGTGGGTATTTTCTTGATAACTCAGTGATGTAGGAGGGCCCAGCCCTCTGTGGATGGTGCCACCCCTGGGCAGGTTGTTCTGTACTGTATAAGAAAGCAGGCTGAGCATGGGCCAGGGGACCAAGCCAGTAAGCAGCGTTCCTCCATGGCCTGTGCTTCAGCTCCTGCCTCCAGGATCCTGTCCTGAGTTCCTTCCTTGGGCTCCCTCGGTGACCTGGAAGATGTGAGCCAAATAAACCCTTTCCTCTTTAAGTTGGTATTGGTCAGAGTGTTTTGTCACAGCAATTGAAGGCAAACTAGAACACTCACCCTGTTTAGTGGTGGCCAGGTACATTTCATGGCAGTGATGATATTTAATCTCAAGCTTCTTTCTAGCCATAATATTTTATTAAGTCAATTATAGACTAGTGTAAATGAGGTCCCATTGGGCATTAACTTTATAAAACATGAATTGAAATTACTTTGGTGCTCTGGGACTCGAGCTAGAACCAGGCTTTTATGACTGACCAGCATCTCAGAGAAGTTCCTTACACTTGTCTTATATATATCTGGGACTCATCACACCCCATGCTGGGTGCTCTACCAGCCCCATGCTGTTGAGATACCATTGATTACTTTGTGCATGGAGAAGGTTGTTAGGTTAATGGTGAGAATCAAACCATGGACTTCATGCATGCTAAGTAAGCATTATTGAACTACATCCCTAGCCTTGAGGTGTTAATTGTTTTACATGTTATACTATGCTCATAATTTTGCATTATTATTTTCCTCAGAGATGGAAGGTTGTGCTTCCATAGACCAAAGAAGACTGGAGAGAATTCTAAAGCTCTGGAATCTAGATCTTCACATTTCTCTAAGGTCATCCATGGTGGTTTGAAGGAGAATGTCCCCATAGACTCCAAGTATTTGGACATTTTGTCTCCAGTTGGTGGTGCTGCTTTGGGAGGTTTCAGGAGATGTGACTTGGCTGGAAGAAGTACATCACTAGGGTCTGACTTTGAGAGTTCTTAAGCCTTGCCAGATTTCTAGTCCCAGTCTGTTACCTGTGCCTGCTTAAAAATGTGATCTCTTGGCTTTCTGCTTCGGCCACCGACTTTTGTCTTGCCTCCCCTGCCATTATGGACTCCCTCTGGAACTGTAAACTCAAATAAACTCTTTCTTCAATAAGTTGCCTTGGCCATGGCGTTTTATCACAGCAACAGAAAAGTAACTAATATGTCATCTGAATATTTTTAACTTTTTGCCAGTCAAGGTCATCTCTAAACCTGGCAAGATTGTGAAATCAATTTTTATTGTGATTCTGTAGCCTGTAGGATTAAACTTAACGTCTCATTTTATTCTTCACCTACACCACAGATACAGCAAAGTAGAGCTTCTTTTTTTTTTTTTTTTCAAATTATTTATTTTAATGTTTTTGAGTGTTTTGCCGTATGTATACAAATACGTTCGTATTGTGCAATGCCTGTGAAATACCAGAAGAGGGCCTCGGAGCCCTTGGAACTGAAGTTAAGGATGGTGGCTAAAACTGCCATGTGGGGGCCAGGAACCAAACTGGGGTCTCTTGCAAGAGCGACTAACACTCTTAATCTTGGAACTATCTCTTCAATCCCCAATTGGAGCTTCTTTGAGGGTTGACGAAGATGCTTTCTGGTTTCCAGATTGTGCTGTCAGCTAAATATGTATTTACTTTGTAGTCCAGATAAGCCTCCAACTCCCTCTCTTGCCTCTGCTTCCCAAGTGCTGGGATTACAGGCATGTGCCACCATGTCTATCATCCCAGCTAAGTATTTGGAGTTGGATCTGTCGTTCTCATCAGGTAAGCCATGAGGTAGAACCCAAACCAACACTTCTCTATCCATCAAAGTGGCTGGAATGATTGTTCTCAGCCTCTGGCTTGATCTCTCAGAACTTTGTTTCTAGTAACCACAGTGACATAGACAACCACCGGTCATAACCCAACTGTCTTGGCCTTACAAAGCCACAAGAAGTGTGACATGTTCACAATCTCAGGTTCACAATTCTGCAAACTGGTTGTTCAGAGTCCAAGGCTACGGATGGTATGAGCTGTTGGAGTGGTGGCTACTGCTGCTAGTAGCTCAGCTTTTAAGGGAATCACGAGCCTGATGTCATTAACACCCCAGGCCCCTGGGAGGCCACAGTTGTTGCTTCTGTCTGTTCCTCTAGCCAATTTCTCTTGAGCATATCACTGAGGTTGCTGAATGTTACTGCTACCCTTTGAACCAGAGCCATGAGTTCTGCTGGCACTCCCCGTCCTCTGCTGTGCTTACCCGCGGTTCTGTGCTGCTGAAGCAGAATCTCAGGAGCCCACACCTGCCTCCTACTCTGTTGCTGCTGTTGGAAGACAACATAGGCAAAACAAGCTGCCTTCTCTCTTTCTGCCTTTCAGTTTCCTGGCAGTGCCTCAGAATCCAAAGCCAGCTGACAAGGGAATCTGGGTTGTGTGTAGTTTCCAGGCTTCTAGCCTCTTGCGATTCAGAGCAGAGCAATTACCAGGCACAATACAGAACTGAAAAGAAGTGGAGCAAAAAATGAGCCCAATTGTCTCCCTTCTTTAATGCATGTGCCGTAGCTTTTCAGTTCCTCTCATTGTGGCATTGGGCTGTTTCCACATCTCTGGATCTGGGATTGCCCTGTGGTATCCTTTGGTGGATAAAGTAACGTTCAGTAGAAGGGAAGGTACCTCAGTTCTGCTAAGCCCTTACAGTCCTTCACTCTCTTAGAATTATACTTCTGCCTAAGAAGTCGCCCATGTTGGCTGTTGGAGGTGAAGGGCCAACTCGAACAAGGACAAGTGCTGACAGTGGACTTGTAGCTCTTAGTCCAAGTGGCAGCTCACCATAGTCAAGAAGACCAACTCCAGCCTTGTAGCTTACTCACAACTTGTGTTTTTAAATCATTAACTTTTGGAGTAACTTGTTATGTGGCCATTACTAACTGACACACTGTTCCCAGTGCCAAATTTGTCAAAGAAGAGACAAAAATAGACAGAATGGAAGCAAATGACACAATATCTTGTATTTACTCCTTGTTGAGCTATATGGTGTTTCACATTCAAGGGATTCCCAAGAAGAAGGAAATGTCAGAGGTTTAAGTTTTCATAAAGTCTTCAAATAGGTGATAAACTTGAACTAGACTTAAGAAAAATTTCAGTTGATTGGATTAGAGGAATGGCATGGGAACTAACAAGTTCATATGGACAAAGCCTAGTGCACGGAGTGAAAAGTCAATGCCGTCATTATGGTATTTTTTTTTTCCGCCTGTGCAGATAGTCTTATCGAGCTATAGCTGAGTGCTGTCAGAGTGACAAAAGACATAGATGTGCACATATATTGCTTAACCAAATTATGCTACATAAATATTTCTCCAGTAGGGATAGAAGACCATAATCAGTGAAGAAAACTTTGGAAACTGTAGAGAAGAAATGTTTCAGTTTTAATCTATAATCCCACTTACAGAATTCATTAATATTCTAATAAATTTCTTTCTAGTCTTTAAGAAAATATTTTAATATTTATGCATTTCTGTGTGTGCAAGAAGAGGGCATCAGATCTCCTGGAGCTAAAGTTACAGGTGTTAAGAGCTGTAAAACTGAACTCAGGTCCTTTGGAAGAGCAGCAGGTGCTCTTAATCATTGAGCCAACTCTCTAGCCCTCTATCTAGTCTTTTTATAAATACATATTTAAGGATCAGCAAGATGTCTCAGTAGGTAAAAGCACTTGCCACATAAGCCTGGTGACTTGAGTTCAATCCTTAGACACAGTGAAGGGGGAGATAGCCAAAATTTGTTCTCTGATCTCCACACTTATGCCATGGTACACACATGACCTCACTCACATACATATCACACACACACGCACACAGATAATAATAATGAAATTTGAAAAAATATATATACATGATTGATTAATATCAAATGGTAGGTATAACTTCATTTTATTATTTCTATTTTATATTTCAACATAATATTTTCTCACTTATGAAATTATCTAAAAAGTATAGTTTTTAAACATGGCACTGTAGCTAGGCTTGGTGGCACATGCCTTTAATCCCAGCATTCAGGAGGTAGAGGCAGGCAGATCTACGTGAGATTGGGGCCAGCCTGGCCTACATAGTGAGTCCCAGGCACCCTGGAACCTGTCTACCTCCCCTCCAAATGGCATCGAAACGCATACTTTTATTTGAATATATGTTACTCCCTCCTTTGTTCTACTGTAAATAGCTATGTCAAAGCCACTTTTCAATGCGGGATGCATTTGCCTTCTTTTCTTCTTTGCTCTTTTGGAGACAAAGTCTCCCTCTAGTCCCAGCTGGCCTTGATCTCGCAGAGATCCACCTGCTTCTGCCTCCTGAGTGCTGGGATTAAAGGTGTGTGGCACTATGCTTGGTGTATGTGGGATTGTGGATTGAACCGAGGGCTTCACGTATGCTAAGCAAGTACTATATCAACTTAGCCAAATCCTCAGTCCCATGATTATACTGTACTTTATATGTTTTAAGCAACACTATTTTATTGATTGATGATTGTGTTTGTATGTGTGTGCTCCACAGCACACAAGTGGAGGGCAGAGAACAATCCTCAGGCGTCTTCTTCTACCATGTGGGTCCCAGAGAATCAAACTCAGGTCCTCAGGCTTGGTGGCAAGCTCCTTTACCTGCTGAGTCTTCTCATTGACTCCCAGTGTGGATTTTAGTAAATACAAGTTGAAAATGAATTGTCACTTTCATTCACATCTCTTTGAGTGCGAAGAGTTATTGAAGCTCTCCCATGTGCTTCTCGGCTTTTGCTTGCCTTGTTGCACTGACTGCTCATGGGCTAGAGATTGATATTGACATCAAAGTTCTTTGTGGACAGCCAGCTACTCCTGTTCTCCCATGAGACATGGGCTGTGCATCAGGGAAGCTGTCATCTCCTGTAAGAGTGCCTACGAAATGGGCTGTCTGTCTGGCTACTGCTGCAGCTGTCACCAGGACGGCACTGCCAGGACTCGGCTACTCAGCCCTTCTACATAGGTAGACATGGATTCTGAAATCTGAAGTCTCCTTCAAGGTCCTGAATTTGGTGGCATTCGTGCCCTGTGGGTTGTGTTCTATAAACGGCAGAAGCATTTTGAGGGTTTTCAATTTCTAGTAATGGAAGGACCTGCTGTGACCAGGAAGAAATCGGGCTTTATCAGGCTGTGTGACTGCGGGGTCTTCAGGGATTCTGTGAGTTGTGTGAGTTGAATGCAACCCTTTCCTCTCAGACTCCTTGATGTGTAATCCTGGAGAGCTATATTACCTATCTGGAGAATTAGGTGATGCCTCAGTAAGTCACCTATTAAACCACTTGTCACTGTCAAAAGTACCAGATCTGTGCATTACTGGGGGCAGTTCATTTGCATTGAGGCAGATAGAAGCACTGTAACACGAGGGAACCAGACAACCTGGAGACCAGCTTGCTACTGTTTTGTACGCTATGATGTCCAGGACATATTTTTTTCTTTTCCTTTTCTTTTTCTGTGTTTCATTTTAAAACTTGTTATTATTTTTATTTTATTTATTTATTTTTTGAGGCAGGATCTCATGTATGCCACTCTGATCTCAAAATCATTATGTAGTCAAGGATGTCCTCAACTTCTGATCCTCCTGATTCTACATCTTAAGTGCTGGGATTACAGGTGTCTATCACTACACCTGGTTATCGCAGTGTTTGCTAGGCAAGTACTCTTATCAACTGAGCTGTCTCTTGGGTCTGGGGCACATTTTTCTTATAGCATTTTCTTGCTGTGATATCATGATGCATTTTCCCAAAGGCATCCTCCTTTAGAGTCTGAGTTCCACTCAGAAATAGACAGCATTTTAATCCTTGGATTGCCAGTGCTCCACACAGGAGCTGGTACAGAGTGAGTGCTCAGTAAATATTGGATTTACTGACTCAAAGAAGTACCATCATTTGGATCGGAAGTGAGAGAATCTGTGAAGTCTTGGGTGAATAAATTATTAGCAAAATTTCCAAAAGCAGCTAGTGACTGGATGGGATAAGTCCAATTGTTGCTGTGGCCTTTGTCTAGTCCTGGTTTGTACATGGTGACATTCCTCTGCCTGAGGCTGATGCAAAGAGGCCATTGCAGTCCCTGACAAGGAGGTCAAGGATGCCTGGACCAACTGATCTTGCCCAACCCTTATAACCAGGATATTCCCATCTGCTGTGGTATTAGAACTTGAGTTATGTTCCCCAGAAAGAGATGCTTGAGTCCTAATCCCCAGGATCTCAGAACATGGCTTTCTTTGGAAGAAGGGTCACTGCAGATGTTGCAAGTTAATCTGAGGTCACACTCAAGTAGGTTGGGTCCTTATTTAAGTATGACTGGTGTCTTTATTACAAGAGAGATGTGGACAAAGATGAGGCCATGTAAAAACAGGGGCAGACATTAGAGGGATGCTCTGACAAGCTGAAAGAAGCTGGGACCATCTTCCCCTCAGGCTTTGGAGGGGATGCAGCCATCTGATTCACTGACACTAGCTGTTTCAGAGCTGTGACAGAGCAAATTCTCTGATGTTTGCGGTACTTTGTTCCAGCAGCCGTGGAATATGAATGCTCAAGGCTTGGGTTTGCCTTCCTGCCTGTGGTGTCAGTGTGGTGCATGCATGCGTATATATGAGTGAACACACACACGCGCGCATACACACACACACACACACACACACACACACACACACACACACACACACACCACACCACACTTCTCCAGTAGCACTGGTCTTGTTTCTGAGAAATGATCGATACAACGTCAGGCCTGACTCTGCTTCTACCCTGGGGATGCATTTCATTTCCCTGATGTGGGCTTGTGTTCTCAGCCAGAGTTTTATTTTCATCCTCCAGCTGTGTGTGTGTGTGGGGGGGGTATTATTCTTGCTATAGGGTGCAGGACATATGCATATGTGCCTGCTGGTTTTGCACAGGACACTAAGGGACGTTTCTGGGTTCTGTGAAGGTGATTCAGGTCTTCACTTCTTTAAGGGGAGCCTCTCACCCTTGTCCTTCCAAATGGGGTGTTATAAACCCTGGCGGTGGGCACTGTGTCAAGCACTGAGGCAGGCTTGTGACAAGGAGGGAGACCAGCTTCTCAGGTCTGGATTGTTGTAGCCCACCCTTCTTTTGCATGTGGCTCTCAATAAGTCACTCCCCCTTGTACCTCAGGTTCCCCAAGCATATAACAGTCATATCGTATATCCTCTACAAATGGGCCTCTCCGATGGTAGGGCAGGGATACTGGAGACCTGGCAGGGAGGCTGAAGGGGAAGCCAGGTCTTGCTTTCATGTGGGAACTGACACCCAGTCACTTTCCAGGCTTGTTTTGGGATAATACTAATAAAAAGGAAGCCACATTTTCCTGGCAAAATCTCTTGCGCTTGAAAGACACATTCAGAATCAGTGGCCCTGGTTTTCTGATTTGACTACCACCTAGCCTCACAATAGGAAGTTCCACCTCTCTGTGCCTCAGTTTCCTCATTTAAACAGTACAGGTACCAACTGAGACCATGTGGGGCTGCTGGAAACTCAGATGAGAATGTGGCAGAAGATTGCTTGGTGACCAGAAGACTGGTACCTGCGAGGGACAGAGCCCTCGGTTGGCTGCCCGACTCGAGCCTCCGTGTTTCCCTCCCTGTCTCCTTCCCCATCAGCAGGGCCTCTAATGGCTTTGGCATCTCTGCGGTCCATTTCCTGGAGAGTGTAAATTATTTATTAGATGGCCACATCTGCCTTCAGGCTGGGGCGCCATCAGTGCCTGTTGTGGGAGGAGGTAGGGCTGGCAGACCCCCACCTCCCTCCAGGCTCCCAGCTCCCCAGAGACCACCCCCAGCCCTTAGGCTTCTAGGATGAGCACTTTGTGCCACCTGCCTGTGACTCTGGGCTATTCCTGGGATGTTCTCTTCAAACCAGTGGGTTTCTTCTTTTGGGAAAAACTTGGCCTCTTACTAGCCATGAATAATCTACGAGCTCTTAGGGAAGGTTCTGGAGAGGCACACTCCTCCCATTAGTGACCCTGTTATCTCTCTGAGGCGCACCCTTTCTACATTGCACATAGCTTCTGACTGAACTGGGTGTGGTAAACTCCGCTTCCCTGTTTCTGAGATGCCGATAGGCTGCCTGTGAAAGGGGTTTCTGAGTGTAGTCATATGCTTCCCCAGGATGTAGACAGAACCAGTTTACCTGCACACCCGAGGCCAGTGCAGGGGACCGTGTGGAGAAGCTTCTGTCTCTGTTCTGGAGGTAGGGATGGAGTCTGTGAGTGCCCAAAGCAGCCACAAATGCTGTTCCAGATGACAACACCTTTGAAGAATTGGAAGGACGTAGCCAGCAATCCTGGATGACCCCAGAGGGTCCCCCGGCCACTGGTTAGTGGCCTTTCACACTCGACTGAAACCAGTTGGAATCAAACAGACTTCCCTGCACACCCGCACCCCACTTGCTGTCTGTCTGCTTGTCACCTGGAGCCTTGGCCTCCTCAGGGTGCTCTCCCAGTGCGATTTCCAGTCCTTCAGGCTTCAGAACCTGCCTTGAGGAGCCTTGGGGGAAGTTTAGGGTCTGTACCTTCCTCTTCCTGACACACTTCATGCTTACAGTTTTATTGTTAGCTGTCTTTCTGAGGATGGCAGTCACTGACTGTGTTCTTTACCACTGCATCTCAGATGTTTAGCCTGACATGTGTCATTAACCTTGAGTGAGTCCTGTAGCTTTCCATCCATCACCCAGGGGAGGGAAGGTCATATCAGTTCTTAGAATAAAGCCAGGTTATCCCTTGTGTGAAGGGCTTCCCATTTACTCTGCAATGACTTCTAGATGTATCTTTCTTTTTTTTTTTTTTTTTTTTTTTTCTGGCTCTCTAAGTTTGGGTTTATGGGTCAAAGTCACTTTGTATGATTCTACCCATATGCAATAGTGCATTGATTAATGATGGAGATGTTTCCTGAAAGATTCATTGTTAGGTGATTTTGTGGTTACATAAATACCTAAGATGGCTACTGTGTCACTGAGCAGTGTGTATAAGACCAGTGGACAGGCAGAATGCCATCGATCCTTTCATGGCTCATGATGTTGGAGATATTAGAAAAGTCCCTGTCTAGGCCCCACCCTGAACTGGCTGATCCAGGCTTTTTTTTTTTAATGGAAGCAGAAGAATATAGGTACTAGACCTAGACTTTTCTGATGAAAGAAGGGTTAAAAAAGCCTGCATAACAGGACTGAAGAAACTTGTCAGGTTGTTTTGTAGGTTACCAAATATTTAGGGCAGGAGTGTAAGAACTAAAACTATCCCTGGGCAGAAATGGATAGAACTTAGACCAGGGGTGACACTGGGCACTTTATGTCTTAGATTATTCCTCACGTGGTTCTGCCCATTAATTGTTTTTAATTTCTGTTGATGGAAGGAGAGACCAAGGCTTAGCATGGCCACGGAGCTTGCATGAATTCACATGGAGTTTCCTGGGAAGTGTGGGCAACGGTGGCATTTGGCTGATGGGATGGACATTTGAATCTGGATGATCTTAGCCACAAGCTGTCACGGTGAGCAGGGCAGGTCTCATTGTGGATTTTGGGAAGGTGAAGAGATGCACCCACCATGGCACATCTGGGATGGTGATAGATTCATAGAATGCCTGTGCGTGCGTACGCGTGTGTGTGTGTGTGCGTGCGTGTGTGTGTGTGTGTGTGTGTGTGTTGGGGATGGAGAATGTGGGACAGTACTGCTGGTTGAATGGAACCTGAGGGAATGTTCCAAGGTGTCTATTCATCCTGCTAACTTTCCCTGGACCTGCCAGATGTAAGGGCAGCTTAGCCAGGAAGCCTCCATGGAAAGGCCACTGCTCTGGGGATCCAATGGCCATCAAAACAATATCTCCTGCTAAAACAACACTTTCTCGTCTCTGAACACTTTTATGCCTACCAGCTTCTCTCATTTTCTAAATAGCAGTTACCAGCACCCCCATTTTATAAAAGAGGCTGTACATTTTATGCAAGCTGACCAGGCACACAGTTCCTGGAGCTGGGATATCAGCAGACCCAGCTTCTGATGCTTATACTCGAGGCCAACAACCTTGGCCCATGCAGGCCAGTGACCTAAGCTTCCCTTGGTTTCAGCTGGCAGCAAGCACCCCAATCTGGAGTTGAGGGCTACTCCTTCATTCTGTTAGCTGGCTTGGCTTATAAGGAAGTGCTAGTTCCCAGCAGTTGGAGGTCTGCTCAGCCCTGCAAAGGAAACAACTCGCTTGTGGTTACGAGGAACTTAAGAGACCTTGATTGGTTGCCCAAACTCTGGATAGTAGCTATCTGGAGATGTCTCGCTGGCTTCCTGCATCACACTAGGGCAGGGCATCAGCCAGACACAGGGAGAAAAGCACATGCAAATCACTTGTCCTTTGTGCATCAGGTCAGCATCTGTTTAGACCCAACCGAAGGGCTGCCCGGAATGGGACGGCTTTGAGCATATCTTATTTTTACTTTTTTTTTTTTTTTTTGCTGCTGCTGCTAGATCTCACAGGAGTAATTTCTGAATGCTAGTGACTAATGGATTTGTTTTCTTTTGATTTCATGACTTATAAATAAGATTCACACACACAGCAAATGATAAAGGGAAGGTCTCAGAGGTTTGGAAACACAACAGGAGGCTGACTGTTGAGGACAACGGAAGGCACCTCAACTGTAACCTCTGGGCAAAGACGTTCCCCTCCCAGATTTCAATTTGTGAAAGTAGAGAAGGGACCTCACAGACTCGTGCAGTATGTGGGTGAGGCACAGAACTGCATGTAACGCATGTAACCCTCACAGCCCTGGAGGGCAGGAGGCATTGGCTTCCTCATACCAGTGAGAAACTGGGACTCAGAGTCCTTGCCCAAAGCAAGTGAGTTGCTGCGGAAGATTTACGTCTGGGTGGCTCTGCAGCCATGTTCCCCAGGGGGCGTCTCTACTCTCTGGTCACTTCTGTTTTCTGGTCACCCACATCTATAATCTTACCTCTGATTCTTCTTCTTCCTGCGTTGGGTCAGAAATCATCAGTCCTCTGTGGCCACTGTGTGTCAGCCTACCCTTCTTCTGTCTCTGAGAAGACATTTGGCAGGACTGTTGAGACTTTTGCTGGCTTCTAATTAGCCAAGAATATAATTCTCAGTGTGGCATTCCAGCCTTAAAATCCCTTGCTGGCCTTTCCCCCTTGAAAAAAATTATACCTAATATTAACAAGACTCATGGATTTTATAAGAGAAAATTTCACGTATGTTAACCTCAGAAGCATATCCTAATTATTTTCTAGCTAATAAGTCTGGGTACTTCTACTAGTCAGGGTTCTCCAGAGGAACAGGTGATAGGATTTATATATACATATATATATATTTATATTTCATATATATTTTCATATATAATATATGAAAAAAATTCATATATTTCATATATATATACATATATATATACATATATATATATATATATACAGTTGTCTCATACCTGAGAGCTGAGAACTTGGTGGTTGCTCTATTTTGAGGCTGTATAGGTCCCACAGTGACTGTCTCAACACTTGAGAGGCTGAGAACTGGCAGTTGCTCAGTCCACAGGACTGGGTGCCTCAGTGGTCCCAATCTGGTGCCAAAAGCCTGGAGGGTTCCTGGACAGGCTCTGGTTTCTTAGTAACTGAAGCCTAGAAGCAGTGGTTCTGATGTCAGTGAAGAAATCAGAGACAGCAGGGTGAGTCAACTTGGAGGCAAGAGGGAAGGCCAAACAAGCAGAAGGGGAATAATCTTCCTTTTGCACGTCCTTGTTATATGGGGTGCTACCTGAAGGTGTCACCCACATTTGGAGTGGGTTGTCCCACATCAGTTAAGGCAGTCAGGACAATTTCTTAGTTGAGATCCTATGCAGGGGATTCTAATTTGTGACGTTCATATTAAAATCAACCATCACAGCACTATGCCCTGGAGATCTTTTAGTTATGTTCCTGCCTTGCGGCATGTCTTCATGAGCTTTCTCACACCTGTAACATGTCTTCTCTCATTCACATTTTCTTTTCTTTTCTTTTCTTCGTTTAATGCCCTTTAAGAAGGAAACCTCCTCCAGGAACATCCTGGAATCTCTATGCATGCAGACCTCACCCTTTGATTTGCACAGAATCACAGAATACCAGGATTTTTTGGAGACCTGCTGTTCACCACCTCTGAGCCATCACTGGCTCCCACAGACTCTTAATTTTAGAAGGCATAGAACTGATAACTAGCAATCAATGCTGTTGGAAGTTGGATTGAATGATCAATTTTATTTATTTTAATTAAAACATTTTTAATCATGTATAATTGTGTGTACCTCTATGTGGGTTCGTGCACATGAGTACAGGTGCCTGAGGGGCCAAAAGCATCAGATCCTCCTGGGCCTGGACTTGCAAGTGTTTGTGAACCTCCTGGCGCTGGGAAAAGAATCCTGGTCCTCTGCAAGGGCACACTGACCTCTGAGTCATATTCCCAGCCCCAATCACTCAAAAAAATGGTTTTAATCTGTAATTTTTTATTGAATTTTTGCCTTTTTCATACAATATAATTTGATGGTATTTAACTCTCCTCCACTATCCACATTCTCCCCATTGCTCCCTCTACCTAATTTAATGTACTCAATTATATATATATATATATACACACATATATATGTATATATATATGCCTATAGAATCTAATTTGTGTCACCCAAAGGAAGGTATAGTACAAATAAAAAATGGAATATTTAGCACTTAAAAATGAAATTCTGAAATTCACAGATAAATGGATGGAACTGTAAATAATCATCCTGAGTGAGGTAACTCCGATCATTTTTACTTTTATTTATTTTATTTTATTTATTTGTCATCCTGGCTGACCTGAATCTCTCTTTGTAGACACGACTGACCTTGATCTCACAGGGATCTGTCAGTCTCTGCATCTTGAATGCTGGGATTAAAGGTGTACACCATCACCATTTTAACCCAAGGCTGTGAAATACGTTGGGAAAAAGAGATAAAATCCTGGGAACAGAAGGGCAGCCTGTATGTGTTAACCTGGGAGAACCCTGAAGAGTGGAGGGAGGGGGAGAAGTGTTCTACTAGAGCACGGCTACGCTGGCGTTTAGAGGCCCCGTGACGTGTTGTGTGGCCGGGGATCTGAGAGAGGACTCGGGCATCCTGAATGCAGAATCCTGAACAGTAAAGCCCTTGGAACGGCACCGAATCACCCCCTCCCTCCACAGCTCTGAACTCGGCCAGCTTGTCTGCATTGGGGCCGCATCGGTAGCGAGGTGGAATGTGAGGAATCTTTCCCTTACCTTCAGAGTTGCGTCTCTCGGAACTCTGCTCCTTTATTTCCTCCACCAGCAGACCTTTCAGGACCCTCAATCTCAGGTAGGCCCTCTCACAACTGGATGTGAAGACCTTTAAGCATGCTCTCTCCGTAACTGACAACATTGCCTACATGGAAAGGTCATTGCCTTGCATTCAAGGGACCTGTCTGGCTTCCTCACTAATAGGTTCCTACTTTGTAGGATCTGATATTTAACAGATCCTGGGTGACAAAAATCACTTCTTGTTATACCTTAAGATAAATGATTATATGAAAGGGAATTGTGGCTGCCATTTTCTCACTACTGGATTTTCTACATATACTTTTTGCATCTCTTTCTTATATTGCTTGCGTATATGGAAATTCTTCCATTTCATGAAATGCCCATGGAGGTCAAAAGAGGGAGTCAGAGCCCCCTGGAACTGGAGCTACGGATGGCTGTTGGCCACCATGTGGATGCTGGGAACTGAACTCCTGGTCCTCTGCAAAAATTCCCTGTGCTCTTCCCTTTTTTTTAATGTTCATTCATTCGTGTGTGTGTGTGTGTGTGTGTGTGTGTGTGTGTGTGTGTATGAAGGTCAGAGTACAACTTTCAGGAATTGATTCTCTCCTTCTACCATGGGGGTTCTGGGGATTGAACTCACGTTGTTAGTCTTGGTTGCACATGCCTTTATCCACTGAGCCATCTTGTTGGCTCTGCATCTAATTTTTAAGACAAAAGAGAATAGACGTGGGACTAGTCTGGTGTTCATAAGTGAAAGGAATTTGATCTCAGAGAAGTAAAAGACTATGCCAAAAACCACACAGGTGCCACTTTGTTGAATGGATTAAAATCACACAAGTGCCATTTTGTTGAATGGGCTGCAGTTAAACTCCTTGGCGAAGAAGACTCTGCAAAAGTCTTTTCCTGACAGATGCCACAAATCTGTTACGGAGTGAAGGAAAAAAGGAAGAAGAACAGAAGATCTGGGAGACCTCGGAAATCCTAGGTTCCCCGGAGCCCAAGAGAGAGGGCAGGGGACAGGGTTCACTGGGGCAAGCTGTCTGGAACCTGATAGTCAAAAGACTGGGTTGGAGACTAACCTTTTGCTAGTTTGTCAGCATCTGGTTTCTGGTCTGTGAAAGTGAGGCAAGTTTAGAGAGGTTGTCTGTAGGTAATTTCTGAGACCTTAGATGTTTCAGAGGCCTCACTGAGTAAGTAGAGTGTCCCAGGATTCTTGCTGGTAAGTACTGTTGCCTGACGTGGGAGGAAGGAAGGAAGGGAGAGAGGAAGGAAGGAAGGAAGGAAGGAAGGAAGGAAGGGAGGGAGGGAGGGAGGGAGGGAGGGAGGGAGGGAGGGAGGGAGGGAGGAAGGAAGGAAGGAGGGAAGGAAGGAATGTTTGTAGAAGAATGTGATGAGGAAGGGCTGAGTTGTGTGCATTGTGGAACTAGAGGGCTTGAGCTGCAGTCCCAGGAGGCCTTGGACACAGTAAAGCCAAGTCCTTCGTTACCTGAGTCTCAGTTTCTCCAGCTGAAGAGTGGAGTTGACTACAGTGGGCCTGAAGCCTTCACAGTGTAAATGGGCTTGGGAAGGGACACGACCGTGTACTCAGAAGCAGCTGTGGAAGCAGGTGCAAGCAGCTGTCAGAGAGCAGTGATGTCCTGAGGGAGGGTGCTGAGATAATCCTCCAGGCAGTAAGATGGAAATTCTGGTTCTCTCCTCAACAGTCTGTATGGGAAAATGAACTACTCCTGTACTGAACGTGTTGTGCAGGGCTGATGGTGGCTACGTGGTGCCAATCAGTCCTGAGTCTAATTGTGGCTCCAGTGCTCGTTGTATAGAGCTCAGATATAGAATGGGCATGATTAAAGTTTATGATTAACAATTATATAGCACATGTTTTGTGTGTAAAACTGTATAGCAAGCAATCCTCTGAACAACTCAAGGAATTCAAAAATATTATACTTCTACTTTAGAATTGGTGAAACTGAGGCAAAAAGCCTAAGCAAAGAGTGGGTCTGTGTTGGGCAGGTCTGGGATTCAAGTCTGGCAGTCAGGCTGAGCCTGGCCCTGTACCACATGCTTCCTAGTACCTGGTGCAGGGGAGATGGGATAAGGAATCCGATGTGGAACGTCCTACTGGAATTCATAAATTTGATTGCTTTTCTGTTGCTGCTGATTTTACTGTAGAACTGGTTTTCATTTGAGAAGAACTGGACCCCCAAAGACATGGATAGCAGCTCAACTTTCAGAATGATGCCTCCTCTCACCATCCCTCTGACATCCCTCTTTAGCAGTTGTGGGAACATTGTAAAGCCTTTGTAAAGTTTTGTGTCTGTTCTAACCCAGCCTCCTTCACATGTCCTTTCTGGACCCAGAGAAATAGAGAGAATGCATCCAGTGGCATCCACATTGCCTGGGGCTCTGTGTGCAGATAGTTTACTAAAACCCCACTGGTGTGCATTCTGCCTTTTCCTGATAAAGATGCAGTCAGACCTGGAACTCTGCTTTCAATGTTGACTCTACACATACTGGAAGTGACTTAAGGGAGAACAGATTTATTCTGGCTCACCCTTGGGAAGGCATACAGTATATCAGGACAGTGAGGAAATGACAGCCACATGGTGGTGGTTCACTAACATCTGGGCAGACCTGGAAACAAAGAGGTCAGACCAGAAGGGGTGGGGTCGGCTGTACTGGTTAGCCCTAGCCCTGCCCCTACATGTTATGACTGCCAGCTAGGCCCCACATCCAAAAGTTTCCATGATAGTACCACTAACTGGGGCCCTATCATTTATACATATAACAGAGGGTCTTTGACCTAATAAAGAGCTCAGTGAGTCTGCTCTGCCAGGGATGGCAAGAGGACTCAGGAGACTGGAGGTTGTGTCAGGACATACTGCTGTTGGGTGACTTGGAACAAGGTGGTCTGTATATTAGACCCTGATTTCAGTCTGTCAGGGTGACTAATCATTCTTCTTGGTGTTATTCTAGCATTGCCTTTCAGATCTGAAGGGTGCCATGGCTATAGCCATTCCACCCTGAACACGCCCATCTCATCTAAAGAATGTCTTGAAAGGGCTAGCAAGACATGAATAAAATAAAGTGTAATTTAATACCCAAGTCTGGTGTTCCAACCTTCAGCCTCCACCAGCATGGAGAGTCGCGTCCAGGACAGTCTCCTCTGTGAAGTGGGTGTCCTCAAACCATGCTCTATGGAGTATCATCTAGTTACTGTTAGAGCCACTTGACGTTGTGGGGGAGGGAACAAAGAAGAGGAAGAGAAGCAGAATGCTGGATCCTAGAATCTTCAGTCTTGCCAACATTTATATATTGGTGTTCTGAATCTTTGATTTAAGTCTGAAAATTGTTGGACACCTTTTTTTTTTTTTGTCTTTTTTTGTCTTTTTTGAGACAGTGTCTCCTTGTAGCCCCAGCTGTCCTAGAACTTATTATGTAGACCAGGCTGGCTTTGAACTCACAGAGATCCACCTGCCTCTGCCTCCCGAGTGCTAGGGTTAAAGGTGTGCACCATTGTGCCAGACTACCTGTGCTATTTTAATTTCTGTTGTTATTAATAAAATACCCTGACAAAAAGCATCTTAGAGTAGACAAAATTTATTTAGTTCACAATTCCAGGTCACAGGTCATCATTGAGGGGAATTAAGGCAGGAACTTGAAGCAGAGAGTCACATGACACCTACAGTCAAGAGCAAAGAGACATGAATGCCTTTTTTCACTCAGCAACTTCTACAACTTACACAGTTGAGGATCTACTGCCCTAGGATTGGTGCCACCCACAATGGCACATCAACTGATATAATCAAGACAATCCCTCACAGACATCCACAGACCAACATGATCAAGACAAGTCCTCATTGAGCCTCTCTTCCCAGGTGATTCTAGATTGCGTAAAGCTGTCGATTAAACCTAACCTTCCATCTCAACTGTCGTTGGTTTCTGGAACTTTTCACTGAATATTTTTGGATTGTCCATCTCCCCGTTGTTGCTCTGGTATATGCAGGACAAATGGTTGTTTGGTGGCAGCAGGTTGTCACCACTAGATAGACCTTACTCATGTGTCTGAGATGATACTAGGGACATTCACGTGCATGGATTTAAATGGAGGTTGCTTGGGACATAGGCCCCCTCAGTCCCTGCTACTGGAGATTTCCTCGACTCTTGGTTGCTGTATCAATGCCTTCAGCTCAGAGTGGGGCCTGATAACATGAAGAAGCAAACTCCTCTGCCTTGAGTCCTCAGAGCTCCATTCTGTGTCAGTGTCCTGGGTAAGATCTCTTCAAGGATGGATGACTTAGGATGTTTGCCCACCCCTTTCAGGAAAGATCCTTTTAATCCAGTGGGGTAAAATTTTGGAGACTCCCTACAGGGCAAACCTCAGAATACAAACTAGCAAGCAAAGTGCCCATTGCCTAGGCTTACATACACTTGCAGGAGATTCTCCCTCTACTAGTTAATGATCACAAGGGTGACCATAAATTTCAGCTTGCCTGGGACAGTCCTATTTTATGCCTGTTGCCCTGGTGTAATTATTAATAGCTTCCCTTTCACTCCCCAAATGTCCTATTTAGGGTGATAAATTATATGGTTCCCCTAATTGCCCCGATTATGATCAGAAGCTTCCTGAGCCTTGGTGAACACTGGTGCTTACCTCCCGCCCTTATGCCTTGAGCTGATCTTCCTGACAACTCAGCACCCATGTGCTTACGAATCCTCTCACCACTCCTCCATGTGTGTTACTAGTCTCGCCCTGCCCTCATCCATTCAACAAATATTTCATGCCCACCCACAGTAGACCAGGGAATCCTACAGGCACTGGGAAACAGGAGTGACAAAAGGAAGACAGACTGTAAGGCATTTGAATATATGCCCGTTTTGCTCCCTGATGATCAAAATGTGAAAAGCCGTAACCTCCTCTATTCCTGGGGGTTCATTCTAGAACCCTAGAGGATCCTGAAGCCATGGACAGAGGTGAATCCTACTTATACTGTGTTGTTTCTCACACATACAAATCTGTGATGAACTGTAGTTTTACAAGTTAGGCACAGTAAGCTATTACCAGTAATGGCTAATAAAAGGAC
Source organism: Eospalax fontanierii (assembly GCA_035773235.1). Taxonomy (NCBI): domain Eukaryota; kingdom Metazoa; phylum Chordata; class Mammalia; order Rodentia; family Spalacidae; genus Eospalax; species Eospalax fontanierii. The sequence continues at coordinate 46,292,917 of CM069529.1, read as the reverse complement.
AATTATAACAATATACCATCTTAAAAAGTTATTTGAAACATATGATTTATGTGTTGAGGATGTAGCTAAATGGTGGAATACTTGCCTGTCAGTCATGAGGCCCTAGATTCAATCTCTGGGCCAAATAAAAATAAATAAATAAACAAATAAAGTCATGAATTGTTAATTTCTGGAACATTTGTTTAGTACTTTCAAATTGCTTATAACTGAAATATGGAGAAACTAGACCTTAGATGAGAATACACACACACACACACACACACACACACACACACACACACACAGAGTTGTATGTATGTGTCTGGGTGTATGTGTGTTACTGAATATTGAACCAAGGGCCTTGTGTCCGACTGGTTCTGGCACTTGTACATCCTGGGCAAACATTCTACCATTGATCTATATTCACAGCTCTCTTCACTTTTTTAGGAATTTTTTTATTTTTTGTGGATTTTATATAGTTTATTTTGATCATATTCAGATCCCGCTGTATCTTCATCCTTCCTTTCTAACTGCTCCCACTATATTTTTACTTGCTGAGAGTTTCACTAAGTTGTCCAGGCAGATTTTGAACTCACTAGGTAGCACAGGAAAGCCTTGAACTTATGATCTTCCTGCTTCAGTTACCCCAATTACTGGGGTTACAGGTCTGTCCCATTAGGCCCAGCTGTATTGAATATATTTTAATGTGATATGTCATTAATATCCTTTGAAAGTATATGTTATATTAAAAGATATGTAAATATTTATTGATGGATGGTAAAGATGAAGACGTTAAGGCTATGCTGGGGTGGGGTTGGGATTTAGAGTGAGCATGGTCGGTGTCTCAGCTAAGGTATCATTTAAACAAGATCTGATGCTGTGAGTGAATGACTTGGGTGGGGAGAAAGCAGGTGAAGAAACACATTCTAAAGCCCTCAGAAAGGAAGAGCAAGACCACTTGTGTGGATGATGTCAATGCTTGGTGGTGGTTTGAATGAGAAGTGACCTCCATAGGTTCAAATATTTGAAATATTTCAAATATTTGGTACCACTGTTTAGGGAGAATCATGGAAACTTTAGGAGGCATGGCCCAGTTAGAGGAAGCATGGGGGTGTGCTCTGAAGGGTCATAGCCTCGCCCCACGTCCAGATTCTTCTCTCCGCTACTTGCATGTACTTGAAGATATGAGTTCTCAACTTCCCGCTTCAGTTGCCTCTTGCAATGCCTCCTTCCCATGATGGACTCTTATCCCTCTGGAACCATAAGCCCAAATAAACTCTTCCTTGTTTAAGTTGCCTGGGTTGTGGTGTGATAATCACAGCAACAGAAAAGTATCTAATATAGCCTGCCACAGGTTAAGAGTGCACATAGTTTGAGTGACCCATGGTCCTCTTTGTCTTCCCTGTAGCTGCCTGGCATTGATGTCACGTCCTGATGACCTTGGTGGATTGTGATTGGTTCATGAAGATGGGTCACAGTGGGTCTGTGTCAAAGATTCCCAGAGCACACTCAGGTCCAGCTATAGCAGTGTGGTCAGACTGGCCTTGGTGAATGGTGATTGGCTCTTGATGGACAGGTCATATTGGATCTGAGTCAAAGTTTCCTATGACTCCAAGATCCAGCTCTAGCAGTATGGCCAGATCTTGGAGATGTTCTCAGAGCACTTGATCCTAGGCCACGCCTCTGACAGTCATTGATGGCACCAGTCTCCAGAAACCCAGGTACCTCTACAGTTGAACTTGTTCTACAGACCTTGATTGACACCCATCTCAGGGGCTTGAAATTCTCATCTGATACTGTAGGTCTGCATAATTTTGTGAAGTCATTTACCATCAGTATTCCAAGAAAGGGGGTATGGCTTTGCTCTTTAAGATAAGTTCCTTAAAAAGTGCTTACTCTAGATTGTTAAATGTTGGTTTTAAGTGTATGTATTAATAGCTGTTCTCTGGACAATATAGACTTTGCTTTTGATCACAGTTTTTTGTTCTTTCTTGGTAACTAGGAAGCTGTTCCTCAGTCCTGTGGATTATCCATAGTAACTGGGGATGAACCTCCAGCATGAACTGAATTAGCTCATTCTGGACTTCAATTTACCATTCCATCCTTATTTTTTGCCTATATTACTTTTTCATGTTAGGAAACCAACTTGAAACCTTTTTTTTTTGGTCTTTTTGAGACAGGGTCTCCCTGTAGCCTCAGCTGACCTGGAACTCACTATACAGACTAGACTGATCTTGAACTCACAGAGATCTGCCTGCCTCTACCTCTTGAGTGCTGGGATTAAAGGCCCGGCTTCAATTTGAAACTTGTAAGCCATCTGGAGAGTCCCTATGGAAATTACATTTCCAGGCACTGTTACTTGCAAGTAAATTTTAGGCACCTACTATGTGAAAAAAGGAGTTAGGCCCAGCAAGAGGGACTAGAAAACAGTTGCAAGAGTCCCTGCCCTCTAGCTTAAATCCTTATTCTGTTTGTCCTTCAGTTTCTCATGGGTCAGATCTCAATGAACACCAACAGTCTTTAGAATGAGGAACTGACCCCCAAATTCCATCCCTCGAAAGGATTAATTATTTGCATAATTTACTTTGTTAATAATGGTGCCCGGCCTAGTACCTGCAGGGAGGAAATAGAGTTTCAGAAAAGAAGATGGTGGGATTGTCATTACTTCAGCCTGTCTGTGTTGATGTCTTTGTGTGGAAGGGAACTGAGAGCCTTGGTGTGAGGGTTCAAATGTCTCTCTAAGCATTCCCCCACACTTTCACCCAATGGGCCACAAAGGAAGGTTGAAACTAATTCAAACCAGAACTCTGCAGCCACATACAGTCCCATACATGAGGGGGCAGGGGGAGGGGAGAGAATACATTGAGATCTGCCCTTTGATCGTGTTCAATGCGACTTTGCATTTACCTGAGGGATTAAAAGTTCTCATTGACTGAGACTCCCGGCTTCCTACTCAGCCTTTGACGGGACAAGTGTTAATTGGACAGTATAATGGAGGCAATGTTAATTCCCCTCTTAGAGTTCCTTTTCTTGTTCAGTCACATAGAAAGGCCCTTTTAAATGGCAGAGAGAGGAAGAAAGGAGCTGGTTTATAAGGGTAATAGACTGCACATCTTCCCCCTTGTCTCAAAACAAGCGCTGTAGTGGAGTCAGCACAAAGCAAGCCCCAATCAGGAGAAAGAGAAACGACCTGGTGGAGGTTTGCCTGGAATGTCACCCTGGATTAGGGATCAGGAACATGCCACTCTTGATTTTACATGGGGGTGGACAGGGACTGTCAAAAGGCCAGGTGTCAGGGAGAGCAGAAGCCTGTGTGATTCAGGGGTAGTGGAAGGATGGGTTGATGAAGTGGGTAAGGTGACAGAAGGTGACAGGATAAAGGAAGGTGAGCAGTCAGAAGCCTGCTTATATACTTAGTCTCCATCCTCCAAACCCCATCAGTTCCTAACTGCCTGTATGATGGGCAAGAGCTAGAATTGTGCAATAGTATCCTGCTTTCGGAGGTTGGTGTAATTAGAATCTTTCTCCTGCCAGATCGCAAAACAGGAGGGCTGATGTTTTCCTTCTGGGTTCTGTCTTCCTATCACCCTCACTTGATTCTTGTTTAGGTTTGCCTCTTGTTGAATTTCAACTATCTACTTCCTCAGCCCTGGTTTTTAATGAGTGACAATTGTGACCCTAGTAGGTACTATTGCATCACTGTGACCATAATGCTGCACAGAAATAACTTAAGGCAGGCATTCATTTCGGCCCATGATTTCAGTCCATCAGGGTGAAGAAGGCATAAGGGACCAGCTTGGTTCATTGCAGGAGTGAGGGAGAGGCTGTTCACACCACAGGAGATCAGGAAGCAAAGATCATAGGCCGGAACCAGGGGCCGGGCTGCAACCTCCAAAGGCCCGCCCCTAGTGGCCTACTGATGCCAGCTAGGTTCTACTTCCCAAAGGCGACACAGTCTCCCCAAAGATTGCAACCAGTTGGGAAACAAGCGTTCCAAACACAAGCCTACAGGGACATTTCAGACTCAAACCATTCAGCTTTCTATATGATAACTGATCAACAAGAACTTTCTGGGAGTCTCCGAAATGACAGGAACACCGCTGTGTGCCCTTGAACAAGTTGTTTAACCTTGCTATGCCTTACACATTTAGAGATGGGCTTGGCTTTTTAGTCAATAGGGTTCTTTTTCAGGATCAATGGAGAAAATGGATATTTAAAAATAAACTGTAAAATATGTGAAATGAATTATTCTCTTTATATTTTTAACCACTGGAGAGATGAAAGGAAAGCATAAGGAGCAACGAGCGGTAAAGCTAGGCTCTGTTGAAAGATGAGCTTGCCAGGCATGGAGCCTGTGGAGGACCTCAGGAGGCTTGTGTGATCGGAGGTGCCTGGTGTGGTCCAGGCTGAGCTACCTTGGCCAAGGCTCAATGGACCAGCTGAGCAGCCTTCCTAACAGCTGAGCACCTTTAAGCTCAAGCTTCCCATGATCCTACCTGTGCTGGTTCCTTTTTAAGTTTTCTTCTGCAAATCTTATACTTCAAGCACTATAAACAAGAACTAAATTTGCAAATCTTCTCCAAATCTAGCAAATGTTCTTTTGGTTTGAGGGTTGACAAAAAGATGAATATCAGCTTACTACTTATATTTTAAGACCAAACTCTAGAGAAAATGACTTGGAATTATGGTCTCAACAAAATGAAAGAGCAGAATGAAGGAAGGAGGCTGAGCTTCACGTTGTTAGTATGGAGCTCACAGTTTCAGAGGGTCTCAGTCCATCATGTGTTCGCATCAGAGTAGACCAGGGCATAGAGAATGAGGCAGGAACTGTATTTCTCAGATACCTCAGGAGCTTGTTATTTATCTGCTATTGCTCAGTTCTCCATACATCTAAATTTTATATATTCTCCCAGAGCTAGAAGTCTACAAACCACATTTCTTAGGTTCTCTGGCCAGCAGGGGTCTGCACGCCTCTGTCAGTAGGAGTCCCTAGAAGACATCTCAGGAAAGGAACAGTAGGATTATGCTTTGAGTAAACAGGAGAGTGTGGTCATCAGATGCCTGTGGTGTGGTGGTGCTGGCAGAAGCAGGTGACAGCTGGAAGAATGACCATCTTTTTCAGTAGCCTTACTTCTCGTTGAGAAAATGCCTTCTTTGGTGTATCTGAAGCCAACAGTGATACCATCTGCAAGGACTGAGCAGCAAGAGTAATATTCTGAGCTCTCAATATTACCCTTTGTTTTTTGACTCCAAAAATGCCCACTCATTCCCTCTCTTTTATTTCTTCCTTTCCCAGCCCTTTATTGTAGCTAGTTTTCTATATTAATTTCCTTCCATTTCAAACTTTAGAGCAAATGATTTTTTGGAAATACAAGGACTGAACAAATACTGTCTGTGGTGTTCATGGTGCTGAAAAGAAAATTGTCCCTTACCAAAGGTGACTCCAAAAACTGTGCATCTGTATGCATGTGTGTATATGTGCATGTGTGTACATGTATGTATATGTTTGTGTGTGCATGTGTGTTTATACATATGCCTGTATATATGCATATGTGCATGTGTGCATAGATAAGCAGTATGTGTATATCTGTATGTGTTTTATATGGGTATGTATGCATATGGAAGCAAAAGGTCAGCTTTGGATATCTTTCTGAATTACTTGTCTACCTTAGTATTTGAGTCAGAGTCTCTTACTGAACCTGGAGCTTAACTATTGGCTAGATTGATTGGCCATCAAGTCCTAGTAAGCCTCCTGTCTCTGCCTACCTAATGCTGGAATTATAGGTACATGATAATACACTTGACTTTTGTATGGATGCTGAGGATCTGAACTCAGGTCTTCATATTTGTACAGAAAGCTCTTGATGGACTGAGCCATCACTCTAGCCCCCTCAAAGTCCTCCACATCTGCTTTCCCTGATGCCTAGGTGGATACTGTCTACTGTGAGCCTCAGTCCTTCCATCTCTAAAATGCTAATAATTTCAGGTCTTCTTTCCTTATCTCACTCTGACTCACCATAGACTCAGTGTTGCATATTCAGAGCATCTAGATGTGCTTTGGCTGGACCACTTCTTCTCTTACCAACCCATCCTCATGCATCTGCTTCTCCGTCATCCAGTATCTGGCCTTTGATGGGCTCTTTTCTGCTCTGGGCTGAAAGCCACATGCTTCAGACTTACCAGTCCTTAAATATTTCATAGCAGACTGGCTGGGAATTAATATTTAATCACAGACTCCTTGGCACTTAAATATTTAATCACTGATGTGGCTGATGAGTAATGAATCGGTGCCCAGGCAAACATTTGGTCTCTGGTTCCAGTTTTAAAGGCTCTTTGGTTTGGGTCTCAGAGGACAAAAGGACCAATGCAAATTTCTTTCTTTTTTTTTAAAAAGAAATCTTTAAAAATATGTATTTAAATTTTTAGAGTTTTTTCTTTTCTTTTTGAGACATGGTCTCCCTGTAGCCCCAGCTGTCCTGGAACTTGCTCTGTAGACCAGGCTGGCCTTGAACTCACAGAGATCTGCCTGCCTCTGCCTCCTGAGTGCTGGGATTAAAGGTGTATGCCACCACACCCGGCTTAAATTTTCAGTTTTAATTGTGTGTATGTGTGTAAATTGTGTTTGCAAATGTGAGTACAAGTGCCCTTGGAGGCCAGAGGTGTAAGATCCCTTAGAGCTGGAGTTACAGGGAACTGTGGGTACTAGGAATTGAACTTGAGTGTTCTGCATGAGCCGTGTTCCCTCTAAACAACTGTGTCTTCCTTCTAGACCCGCTCTCACAAAAAAGCTTCTTTGGACTCTATAAATTTAATATGCCATTTCAAAATTAATTGCTGGGAATGGTAGCACAAGTCTTTAATCACAACACTAAGGAAGCAAAGGCAGTCAGATCTCTTTGAGTTCCAGGACAGTCTGATCCACATGGTAAGTTCGAAGCCAGCCAGGGCTATGTACAGTGAAACCCTGTGTCAAAAAACAAAACAAAACAAAACAAAACAAAAAAGCCAACAGCAAAGAAAAGCACCCACAAACCTTCCTTGGCAAGTTTATTTCTATACCACATTTACTTAGATTTAATTTTTGTTTTATTTAATATATTTATTTTTATTTTATGTGTATGAATATATTGCCTGCCTGTGTTTAAGTGCACCCATGTTGTGTAATACCCTCTGAAGTCATAAGAGGGTGTTGGAACCCCCTGAAACTGGAGTTGTGGATGGTTGTTAGCCACCATGTGGGTGCTGGGCATCAATCCTGGGTCCTCTGCAAGAGCAGTCAGTGCTCTGAACCACTGAGCTATCTCTCCAGCCCCATATTTAATATTTTTTTAAGAGTTCAAAAATATAGTCCCAGTACATTTTGAGACTGGAAGGTCATTGTGGAAGAGCATAGCAGATAGAAATAATGACTTTTGAGAACTGCCTGCATGCTCATGCTAGCATGCATTGTATCCTAAGGGAAGAGAGGTGCCATGAACGAAGAAGGGAGGTCTTCGGAGGTCCAAGGGTCAGTGTCAGAGGGAATGCTGGATCCTCGTATGTTTCTAGTGATGATTTGGAGTATGGAATGAAAGAAGATTTCAGGAAAAAGAGAAATTCTTCAAGTAAGAGCAGTGGGTGTAGGGGCTAGAGACATAGTTCAGTTGGTGGGGTGCTTGCCTTGCAAACATGAGGAGCTGAGTCCAGAACCCGTATACAAAGGCCAGACATGTTTGTATAGCAAACGTTTGACTGTACTTGTAATGGTGGTACATGCTTGAGGGGCAGAGATCAGGTGCATCCCTGGAGTTCTACTGTCCAGTTAGTCCAGCCTGCTTGATGAGTTCCAAACCAGTGAGTGACCTCGTCTCATAAAAAGGTGGACAGTGCCTGATGAACATCACCCAAGGCTATCCCATGGTCTTCATATGCGTGGACACATGTGCATACACATAGCCTGAACATGTACAAATACATACACACACACAAGTGCATGTGCATGTGTACATGAGCAACAATTGCAGAAAGAGAAACAAGAACCAATAAAACCCAAGATCAAGAGTCTACATGAAGCTCCATTTTTTAAAGAAAAGTAGTAAGAATTCCCAGAGTCAGAACTCAAAGAAACTGCTGGTGTTTTCATCTGTGATCAGAACTTCATCTACAGAATGAAGAAAGTTTCTGGAATTCAGCCTTTAAAGATTTGACTTAAAAAATATTTACTTATTGTATTTTTATGTGTACAAATGGTTTACCTGTATGTAAGTGCACCTGTGTATGCAATGCCTGTGGAGGCCAGAAGAGGGCATCAAACCTGCTGGAACTGGAGTTATGGTTAGTTGTTAACCTGCCATGTGGGCACTGGAATCTGAACTCAGGGTCTTCTGCAAAAGTAGCTAGTGCTTTTAACTGTTCAATCATTTCTCCAGTCTTGGAATTCAGCCTTAAAGGACTTACTTTTTTATTTTTACTTTTACTTTTATTTTATTTTATGTGTATGAGTACATTGCCTGCATGTAAGTAGGTGCACCCATGTTGTTCAATGCCCTAGAACTGGAGTTAAGGACAGTTGTTAGCTGCATGAGGGTGCTGGTTATCGAACCTGGGTCCTCTGCAAGAGCAGCCAGTGTTCTTAACTGCTGAGCCATTTCTCCAGCCCTTAGATAAGACTTTCTTAATTGTGTAATTGTCTTTGCCGCCCAACAGCCATTATATACATTCTTCCTCAATGCTAGAGTCTTGAATTTGTTAGGGGGTTCACCCTCTCATCTGCTTGGAGAATGAAGCATTCTATCCTCAATGTCAAGTTCGTCAAAACCGACCATGGACACGCTCCATTTCCTTTCCTTGTCACTGTGCTAGTCACAGGAGTGTAAAGCAATTTTAACCAGTATGTTATGAAGGGTTACTATATGGGCAGGTCTTTCTCAGGGATGGGAAGAAATTCAGGGGAGACCTTGACCTTCTGCCTCTGGATGCAGTGTGCTGCATGACTTTGCTGTCTTGAGAAGAGAGACTGGAGACTAAAGCTGAAGGTGACAGAGAAAGAAAATGGAAGCCCATGGTCCAATGCAGTGCCCTGAAATTGGTCAGCTCTAGAGTTAACCCACCTCAAATTTTCTCATTACATGTTTCAGCTGCTGTAAGTTGAGTGTTTTGTCTTGTGTGACGAGAAGAATTCTAATTAATGTGCCATGTGATTAGGGGAGGTGACAAGATAAAGATTAAAGACAAATAAGAGGTGAATGGGAAACTTTTTCACAGCCATTGGGTTGACTAATAATTAAACCTGAACTTTGCTGACCCCTGGTGAGGATGTGGAGAGGTTGGATCCCCCACCCATCAACATGGTGACGGGAATGCTGCACTCACTGAATCAGTTCAGGGAGCAAGTTGGTAAAACAGAAGGTAAGCATGACCCACAATCCAGCAGCTCTCTTTTTGGCAAATAAGAAAGTTTAATGCATGTATGACAGTGGAAATGGAAACATGCCTTGTCATAGAGGAATTTGAAAACAAATCTTTATTAGTCACAAATAGAAAACAAATAAGTCACATGTCCAGATTTAGAGTTATTACGGAACAGATACAATAAATAGTATGTAGCTACATGTATCAGTATGATTAGATGTGAAAACGCAGGTTTGAGGAAAAAAAGTTTCAAAGGGATATGTAGGATCTGAAATTGTTCAAATTAAGTTTAAAACAGCCGATCGGGGTGGCACATGCCTTTAATCCCAGCACTGGAGAGGCAGAGGCAGGCGGATCTCTATGAATTCGAGGCCAGCCTGGTCTTCACAGTGAGTTCCAAACCAGCTGGGGCTGCATGAAGACCCTGTCTCCAAAAGATCAAAATAAATAAAGTTTAAAAACATACTATTTTTAGATATTATACAGGAAAAAATGTAAAGAAATACAGTAGGGTTAGAGACATGCTCCAAACTGCCTTTGTATTTTTTTTTTAGGAAAGAGAGAAGATGTATAGGAAGTCATTTCCAATACCCCAGTGAGAGCTCAAGGGCCTTTATTCTTTGGAAAGATGGGTTGAATCTAAATGGTGGTCTTTATAATCTATGCTCTTTTAACTGTCTGAAATACTTCCTTAAGAACAATCTGTAGACTGAAATTATGGACTAGTCAACGAAGTAAAATTTGACACAGCTGATGACTCAGATGTCTATGGAGAAAGTCACACAGACAATGAAATAAAACCCAGGGGACAATCAGGCCCTCAGAATGCAGACAGAGAATAATGTCTAAGAGCAGAGATGAGAGACTGGTGGATTTTGACACTTGAGGAGATATGACAATAGCTTCATTTCCATTTGGATCTGCTGTTAGTGTTTATATTTCTTTTTGCTGTGTATGTTTCAGTTTAATGTGCTCATCTTTAGGGCTATATACATATAATTGCATTTTCGTTCACTTAAAATTGTTTTGTATACACGTATCTATTACTACATTGTGTAAAGACAGTTTTTGTTTAGTTATAAAAGTATGGTTCCAACAGAGTGAGACCTCCAAGTGAGTGTTTTTTTTTTTTAATTGTCATTTTTTTTATGTGAGGTTTTTTTTTTTTTTTTTTTTTTTTTTAGGTTGCATGGTGGTACCTGGACTAATAGCAATTTATGTGAAAAGGAGCCAATGGGTTTTATTTTTAATCATGCAATTACTGTGAACTAACAGGGTGCCATAGTTTCTAAGCAAGTTAGTATAAACCCGTGTTGCACTAATAGAATTAAGATAACAACATTAGAGGCAATGAAAACCCCAGCTTTATATCACGCTGCCTCGATCTTGTTAGAGTGTGATGTTCAGTGTTGGTTTTCAATTTTTATGGAACATAGGTAGCACAAGAAAGGAGAAATGTGAATTATTTGACAAAAGCACTTCAAACTATGTCCTGCAAAGAGTGGTTGCTGAAGAGATGATGTTGGGACTGGACAATTTCTGCCATCATGTCATTGATGGGCTGTCACAGAATAGTACAACTCAGTGTTGTACCCAGTTAGAGGGCAGAGGTAGGTGCATAACTGGAAGGGCAGATTTTAGGTGGAGCAGATTGAGCTATGTAACACTATAGGTGTCTGTCCTCTAATGGGATCTCTAGTTTTGGGAGACAGAAGTTCATTTGGAATGTCTAAGAATATTCTGTATTTGGGCTTCTAGTACCGTGTAGATGGCAAGGGGCTGTTTCTGGCTGATTGAGAGGCTGAGGGAAAATAATTCCCTCCTTTGTGTATCTGGCCTATAGTTGTTCTGAGCACATGCTGTGATTGCATGTGAAACAGCTCCCATAGACTCATGGGTTTGAATACTTGGTCGCTAGCTGGTGATGCTATTTAGGAAAGCTCTAGAACCTTTAGGAGGTAGAGCCTCACTAGAGGAAGTGGGTCACTGGGGGTGGGACTTAAGGTTTTATATCTGGGTCCCAGTTCCAGTTCCGCCTGCTGCTTCATGACTGCTGACACACTGTGACTTGCTGGCCTTCTGTTCCTGCTGCCATGTCTCCCCACCATGATAGTATGATCCCCTCAAGCTGTAAATCAGAATAAACCCTTCTCTTAAATTTCTTGCCAGTTATTTGGTCAGAGCCCTAAGAAAAGTCCCTAAAACAGCATGTTTAGGTGACAGTCTGCTGATCTCTAGCCATGGCCTACAAGAGGCAAAGCTTGTCTTAGGGGCTATTCCCAACCATAGTGAATCAGGCAAATGGTGGACCTTGGGTAGCAATCAGATACTAAGCAGGAAGGAGCTAGGACTCAAGTTGCTCTTTTGAACTGTAATTTTGGGAACTGAGATTTCTACGCAAGTGTTCTAGGCTTCTGGGTTCTGGCAGGTAGAAGGAGATAATGTAAAGGCCAAGATGGCTTTCTTTGTAAGTCTGTTTTTCTCAATGAGCGGTGTTCTATATTTTGTTCCTCTTTCACCAAATCCTTTGGTAAGGTTTTATTATCCTGCTCTAGATGGATCTTCATGTGTTCATTAGTGTTAGAAAGAGAGTACTGAATAACAAAAAATATTAGGAACTAGCCAAAGAGAGCTCCATGCTGCTGCCGATGGGGTCTGAAACCTCTATATCAGAGAAGAGAGGCCTGCTCAGGAGGCCTTCTTCATGCCACATGTGAAGGCCACCAGTGTCAACTTGCTAAGGAAACAGATCAGTCTTCTTAGAGGCAAGTGGGTGTATACTTAGTCTCTTAGCCTGTGTTTTCATCTGCTCTTGGGGTGAGGACCCCTTTCTGTTAGCCAAGACTTCAGAAATCCTTGCAGGGATATGGCAGCCATTCAGTGGGAAGTGTAGAACTTAGCTGCTCTGTGTGCTGGTTAATCTTGGTTGTCAACCTGACTGCATCTGGAATCCACTAAGAGACAGTGACTGGGCTCGCTTGTGAGGGATCTTGTTGATCAGATTGACTGAAGTGGGAAGACCCATCCTAAATGTGGCTGATGCTTATGGTGGTGAGCCAGACTAAAGAGGGTCTGAGGAGAAAGCTCTTGCTTTTGACTGCTTGCCTTTGTGTCTCCCTGGTGAGTTCACATACCCTGCTTGGGAGTTCTTTTAGCTACTGCTGCTGTTCCTGTGCTGCCATCAGAATCCAGATTCTTTGGACGTCTACCGTGGACTGAAGACCAGTGGCTCTCCAGGAATCTTCTAGGTCTTCAGTGCCAGATTGGCACTTCTGAGACAGCCAGCCTCATGGACTGACAGCTTCTGGGTTCTCAGCCTTTCCAGCGTGAAAACAGCCATTTTTAAGCTACAAAGACTGTACCACATAAGTCAATCTAGCAAATCCCATTTTAATATATATTCATCTTAGAGGTTCTGATCCTCTAGAAGACGCCAGCTGACATGCTGTGTTACAAATCACTCTCAGACTCAGCAGTTTAAATGCCCTCTGTTTATTTTTGCTCACACTTTGAATGGGAACTGGTTGTGGCTTGGCTGGGCAGCTTTGGGTGGGGATCTGTCACAGGCTGAAGTGCAGCTGGGCCCTCTGCTTGGATGGCTCTGAGGATTCACTCATTTCTAAGCTTACTTAAGAGTTGTTGGCAGGAGATTCCAGTTCCTCAGCATGTGGGTTTCCTTAGAGCTGCTCATGACATGGCTTATCTCAGAATAAGTGACCAAGACCACAACAGCAGCAGATCAACAGGAAGAGAAAAGAAAGAAACTGCAGCCTCTCACCATCATTTCAGTCATATTTTCTTGGTCACACCGACCAGCCCTGGATCAAAGGATAAGGTGTAAATAGTGAGAGGCATGGATCATGGGGGATTGTAACTCTAATTGAAAACATAAAGGTTTAAATTAGCTCCAGAAAGATCCATATCTGGCATAGGAATGTTAATATTTACTCATTCATTCAACAGACTCTTATTAAGCACTTCCTTTGTGTCAGTCATTGATCTAGGTCCTTGGGAACAAAACACTCAACTTCCACTGTCAGAGATTTTCTGGTTTAGTTGGGGATGTGGCTCAGTGGCTGAGAGCTTGTCTAGCATATGTGAGCCTTGGGTTTAATCCCTAACAACTCAGGAGGGAAGGAAAGAAGGAGAGAAGGAGAGAGAGACAGACTCTCACTATATAGTTCAAGCTGGCTTTGAACTAGCAATCCTTCTGCTTCAGCCTCCTGAGTGTTTTTGTGAGAATGCTCTGCTCTCAAAGATGGAAGTTCTTTACTGTTAAGATGTAGGATGTGTCTTTAGGGCACATAAAGAATAACAGATATTTATTTACCTTTTAGGTCACTTGAGTAAAAGAATTACTAATGCATTTGAAGGTTTTTTTGTTGTTGTTGTTCTTAAGGATAACCACTATTCTGCATCTTACTTTTAGGGCCTGTGTGTGTGTGTGTGTGTGCATATGCAATTTTCTCATTTGCGCGTTTGTTTTTTGAGACAGGGTCTCAAGTAGCCCAGGCTAGCATCAAAGTTACTATGTAGCTGGAATGACCTTGAACTCCTGATCTTCCTGTTTCTACCTCTCAAGTGCTGAAATTACAGATGTGCCCCACTATGCTTGGCTCTGTTTGTTTCTTTTGGTACTTTTTTGAGACAGGGTCTTTCTGTAGCCCCAGCTGGTCTGGAACTTGCTTTGTAAACCAAGTTGTCTTTGATCTCATAGAGATCCCCCTGCGTCTGCCTCTGAGTGCTAGGATTCATAAATATATCTGCTTATAAATATGATAATGATTAGTTTTATACAGCTTTATCATTTATTGTGTCTTGGTAAAATTTAGAAAAAAATCAAAACCAAACAAGACAGGGACGTAGTTTAGTTGGTGGGATGGTCGTCTTGTATCCACAAAGCTCTGGGTTTGAGTCTGAGCACAGCATAAAATTGGTCATGATGGCACACCTGTAGTCTCAACATTCAGGAAGTACAGGCACGAGGATCAGGAACTTAAGGCCATCCTCAGATCTATGCATAGCTAGTTCAAGGCCAACCTGGGGATTATGACAGCCCCCCTCCCCATTTTTGTTTTTAAATAAAGCAGAACAAAACTAGAGGCCAAAGTGTAGTGTTGGCTCTTTGATATTAAAAACTGCATCCTCAGACCTAAAATGTTTATTTCATTTCCTCTCTCACTGCCCCTGAGAATGTTCTACAATAGTTGGAAGAATGGAGAATATCAGATGAAAACACTGAGATTCAGGGAGATAGAGTGTCTCTCTACGTTAAATGTGGCTACAGAAGTTGCTTCTTGGACAGACGTCTCTCCTTTCTTCTCTGTGACTGTCCCTAGATCATGTTCTGAAATAAAATTCTACATGTTTTATCCTAGACCATATGTGGTCTAGAGCAGTGATTCTCAAACTTTGATGTGCAGGGAATTACCTAGCTATCTCCCTCTGCTGCAAATCTTCATTCCTTAGGTCTGAATGAAGCCTGAGATTCTCCGTTTCTGACCAGTTCCTTGTGAAGCCCACACTGCTGCTCTGTGGACCACGCTTTGCCCCATTTCTGTGTTAGAACTCTGGTCATCCTTTAAAATGCAGATCCAGGATACCTGGACTCAACAAACCTGCCTCTCAGAGCCTGTGGCAGTGCCATTTTCTCCCTGAGTGCCTTGTTCTAGACTGACTCCCCTCTGAGGACACTTGGGCCAAAGTGACCAGAGGTCTCAGATTCCCCTTTGTGGTCATATCTCTCACTGGACTGGACCCAGAGCATCCTGGAACTTACATGCTATTATTAACTTTACTATATCTATCTATCTATCAATCTATCTATCTATCTATCTACTTATCTATCTATCTATCTACACATGTGGAGGCCAGAGTCAGTTTTCTCCTTCCACCATATGAGTTCCAGAGATCCAGCTCAGGCATGGCTTACCCTCTGAGCCATGCCACCTGCTCACTATTACTACTTTTTTACTGTTGATCATTTGTATACTTAGGCTGACTCAGTTGTGCAAAAGGGGCCATGGGTCATCCCGTTGAACTGTGTTCTTTCTCCATGTCTTGAGATGATTCACTACCAGGTATCATCTTTGAGCAGGGTTGCACTGGACATTGCTTGTGGGCTGCAGGGCCAGTCTGAGTTCCAAGCTGGCAAACAGACTCTCAGCTGTATGCATTTGTCTAATCTTCATAGTTGGCAAACACGTAGTCAGCAGCAGTTGACCTTTACTTTGGGAATAACCTCTTCTCAGTAAACTTAGACATATGTTGAGATTCTTGGCTGTACCAGGCTGTGGTCAGCCACAGACACTAGCTTCTTGCAAGGAGGGGCCAGTGAACTGACCTATCTAAATCCCATTATCTAGAACATGTAGGCATGCTCTATAAATTCTCGAATATCAACTAGGATGGGCCATACACATATGTTATTACTTAAACATTCAAAAAGAACCTTACAATCCAGGGAATTATTACAACATAGTGCAGTGTGAGAGAATTCCTGTATTCGTCGTATCTTCTTTTGGAAGTTTAGGATGAAGTCATCTTTGAGGTAAGGACGCCCTTATTCTTTTCCCTGGACAGATGGACACACAGACGCTCAGAGCTGATTAACCCCGCCCTGACATTTTTGCAGTCTTGCTTTGTCTCACAGTGGGTCTTGGAACATGTCCAAAATCTACTTAGACATACTTCTCAGAGAGAAAAGCTTTTACACTTCAGAAACACACACACACACACACACACACACACACACACACACACACACATTCTCTCTCTCTCTCTCTCTCTCTCTCTCTCTCTCTCTCTCTTAATTTGAGGTTGAATTTTTCTGCCCTAATTAGCTGTGTCTTTGAGCTTCAAGAGCTAGTTTTACTGTGGTTATTAACGAGGCCAATCTCTGATCGCTGGCCTTTTTCAAAAGCATTCCAGCCCGCTAAACAGTGGCCTTTCATGATTTACAAGTTTGGAATCTTTGAGGGTTTTCAACAATTAAGGTGCTAACTTTTCGCACTCCTCTGGTCTCCAAACGTCTTAATCACAAAACCTTGAAAGTGGGCTGTGGTGAGTGGGGCTGGGTACCCCAGAGCTTGCTGCTTAGGTGTGGGGGCTTCTGGGAGTTGGTTTAATCCAGGGGCAACTTGTTCTGAGAGAACAGGAAGTCCAGGTGCTGTTCTTTAGCTCCAAGCCTGTATTAACAGTCTGAAATCAGGTCCTAGGCTAGTGCTGACTACAAGGACAATAAACAATCTCTTTCTGTAACTGAACATGACACTGTTTTCAAAGTACCTATGTAGACTTGAAAGCCCATTGTTCTTTACAAGGTTTTGGGGTACACAGACAAAATGCTGTAGTGTTAGTGAGTGGGCAAAGCCAGGATCAGCGAGGTATTGTGACTTGCCTAAGGGCACACAGTCAGTGGAAGAATGAGGCTTCAGGGCTTTCTGTTTCCAGCTGGTGCTTCCTTCAACAGAGGTCTCACATCTGCAGTGTAGGCACTTCCTCTTTTGGGGGAAAATAATTAAGATGTTAGTTTAACACATCTCTAACATGATCGATGAACTGTGTTCTATTTTCCCCAAACACTTATAGATTCTCTGAATGCCCTGAACCCCATTTGACCAAGCAATGAGTCTTAATGTATGGTACCAGGAAAAAGTTAAGAGGAACAGTCAGTAAATGTTCATTGACATTTTTTTTTTCCACAGGAAAAAAACTTATTTGTAGTTAATGTTGGAAATGAACACATGAGTAGCAGGTTATGGGAATACAGAAATTTAAAGAGCATGATTCTCTATCAACAGCCAGAACGCTGTTACATGATGGACACGTGAAGTGACGTGTTTATCACCATAGAAACATATCCAAAATTCTACCTGTGTGGGTTAGTTTTCTTTGTGTTTTTGTAACAAGGTTTAACTCTCCAGCCCAGGTTGGTCTGGAACTCACTATGTAACCCAGGCCGACCTCACACTTGTTGCAATCCTCTTGCTTCAGCCTTTCAAGTGCTGGAATTCCAGGACTCTGTCACTATGCCTGGCTTCCATATATGGTTTCCATGTATCTGAAATAAACCATGTAAAGATAAATTGCATTTCCTAAAGCTTAGTGTACATTTAAATTTTGGTTTAGTTACTAGCTCCCATCGATTCCTTGATTCATTGAATGAAATCTTTATTATTATTATTATTATTATTATTACTGTGATTTTGAGGCAAAGTCTTCATGCAGCCCAGGCTGGCCTCATGATCCTCTTGCTTAGGATTACAGGTGTGTGTCACCACACCCACTTTTATGAAGTCTCATTAATTGGTTAAAGAGTATTGCTCTTGGAACGGTGAAGGACCATGTCCTAGGCTCTTACTTGAACTTTTACTCCTTAATCTTTGTCCACAATATCTTTGTGTCTATCCTCTTCTCATGGCATCTTGGTGCATCTCTGTCTCTTACAGTGTTACAGTCTGAGTGAGCACAGCCTTTAACATCATAGGTTGAATCCGAACTCCCAAAGTGATAGTATTACAAGGTGATGTCATTAGGAGATGGGGCATCTGGGAGGTGATGAGATCACAAGGGAGATCTCGAGCCCTGGTGCTTTCATCAGAGAAACCAGAGAGTTAACTTGTCCATTCTACCCCAGATGAGAACACAAAGAAAAGCCTTTGTTCCCATTCACTTGTGAACCAGGGAATACATCCTTACTAAACATAGGACCAACCATTGTCTTGGTCTTAGACCTTCTCATTCCAGAACTGTGAAAAATAAATGTCTATAAGCTTCTCATATAATTCTGTTACAGAAATTTGAATGAATGAATGAGGGTACTAGACAGAAGGGCAGAATCCAGAAGAGGGTGTCAGATCCCCTGGAACTGGCAGTTGTTAGCTACCATATGGATGCTGGGAATTGAAATCAGGTCCTCTAGAAGAGCAGCCAGTGTTTTCAGCCGATGAGCCATCTCTCCAGTCTCAAGCTGGTTTTCTTTAAGGGAGTGATACTAGATAGATTGGGCTCCAATGGATGGACTCACACTGAGAGACATTTGAGGATATAAACTTGGCCTTAACATATATGACAGACTGCATGAAATCTGGTGAGGTCGGGGCGGGTGTTATGGGGAAGGTAGAGATTGGAGAGGCTGTCTAAATATGATCAAGATGTAGTCTATGAAATTCACAAAAATTCAATAAAAAAATGTGATGGGGACTTCCCATCACAGCTGGAAGAAAACCTAATCAGCTATGGTAGCCATGAAGCCTGACACGGTCTTTCCTCTGCCAACTCTTCCTATCTAATCACTCTTTGTCTTTTAACTCTGAGCTTGTCACTGGTCTACCTGCCAGTCTTGGTTCTTGTCCGTCTCATTCCTATCCTTTGGCTACACTGGACATGTTCAATATGTCCCTAGAGGGCTATAAGGCTGGGTCTTACTGATCTTTCAGAACCATGTGGGTCTCTCAGGACAGCTCCCGGAGCACCTAATCTGAAGTATCCCCTAGTCCTGTTTCTGTCCCTTCTTTCTATCTAGCATGTATCCCCATTCCTTTGAAGCCATTTTCTTCCCAAAAGAATTTACACTCTGAAAAAGCAAGATAATGAATGGTTCTATTGACTTTGGTATCACTAGTGTCTGAAATAATCTAGTGTGGAGCAGGTGTTCAGTACGTATCAGTGACTCAACTCAGATGAACGTTGGAACAGAGACAAGGTCTTTTTCTTCAGCTTCTACTAGAGGTGAGATCTTTTTCTTTAACCCTCTGGCAATTCTACATTATATTAGCTTGTGACACACAGAGGAGGAAATGGAGTCTTGAAGCAGTTTACTAAAGTGTAAAGATTTGCAATTTTTAATTGAGTCACAGGGTGGACATGGATCTGAGTGTCACTCCAAAACTGTGGGCTGCACTGTGTATGATGTAAATGGGAGCAGGTCCTCCAGCTTTTCCTTTTGCAGCAGGTGGCCAGGAGAATTCATTAATAGATAAGACATTCAAAGGGGAAATGGCACTGTGTTCTTGGAGGAGGCCACCAGCAGCTCACACACAAACAATGGATCAGCACACTGAAGAATAAGCATTTAGGGGCTGGAGAGATGACTCAGTAGGTAAAAGCACTTACTGCTCTTGAAGAGGACCTGAGTTTGGTTCCCATCCTGTGTGAGGTGGCTCACAACTGCCTGTAGATGGAGGGAATCTGACACCCTCTGCGGCCTCCACTGGCAGCTGCACGCAGATGTACATGAACCTACACAGACACATGTGCACACATATACTTTTTTAAAAAATTAAATCTTTGAAAAAAATAAGCATTTAGACAGGGAAGGTGACAACTCTCCCAGTTGGCTCACTTGGTCTTGCTTCCTGCCTGGTTTTTGTTTCCTGTTCTGACAAGGTGTGAAGAAGTGAGGGGTCCCGGCCAGCGTACTCTTCTGTTGCCATGGTGTCACTGGGGACCATCCCTTCCCCACCCTGGTGGAACGTACGTCCTTCAAACTGTGAGTGAAAATAAATCCTCTCTTAAGTTGCCTTGTTGGGTATCTGGTCACAGCGATGAGAAAAATAACTAATATAACTGGGTTCGACTCACACTGAGGATTGGGTGGAGACAGAGCAAATGTTCCTCAGGACAGTGCAGATTTTCCAGTTCTACCTGCTTAGCACAGATTTGACTCTTGCTGTGCCATTTGTTTCTCTTACTATGTATATTAGTTTGCCTTTTTATTACTGTAACAAAATATCTTAGGCAATCTACTTTACAAAGAAAAGAGGTTTGTTGACCTCACAAATTATTTTATTTTATTTTTGAGACAGTCTCACTATGTAGCCCTGGCTGGCCCGAAACTCTCCATATAAAGCAGTTTCTCCTTGAACTCACAGAACTCTGCCTGTCTCTGCCTCTTGAGTGCTGGAATTAAAAGTGTGTGCTACCATACTGGTTTGACCTCATATTATTTTTTCTTTTTAAAATTTCAGGTGCATGCGTGTATTGCCTGCATGTATGTAAGTTTACCTGTGTCATAAAATGCCCAGAGAGTCAGAAGAGGGCATGGGAGTCTCTGGAACTGGAGTTAGGGATGGTTCCTAGCTGTCATGTGGGTGCTGCGAACTGAACTTGGGTCCTCTGCAAGAGCAGCCAGTGCTCGTAACTGTTGAGCTATCTTTCCACCCCAACCTCACAGTTTTGAAGTCAGGAAATTCAAATAGCATGGCACAGGCTCTAGAGAGGGTTCGCCTTGACTACAGCATGTCATGGCAGGTAATCAGTGTATCACTCTGTGCACCTCTGTCCTTCTCCTTATAAAGCTACTAAGATTCATTCATGGGAGGTGAGTGGGTTCTACCCTAGTGGCTTAATCTAATAATCTAATTGCTTCCCAAAGGCCTCACCTTTAAATACCATAGGCAGATTAATTTTCTACCACCTTAATAGTATTAACTACAACTTTGGGGCTTAAGCTCCTGAGTGAGTTCAGGTGCACAAATCATATTCAACTTAAAGCACTAGACAAGAAACTTCCCAGAGTCCATCTGTCCCTAGGTCTGCTATGGGTAAGCATTCAGGGTATTTTTGGAACAACTTGACATCTTGTCTCATCTCTAACATTTAGAAAATTAGAAAGAGCTTGTGGTTTCTTTCCGTCTTTCCCTTCTTTTTTTTCTGTCTTAATTTTTTTTTATCTATTATTTTTATTTTACGTGTGTGAATGTATTGCCTGCATGTATGTAAGTGCTCCAGTGTGGAGCAATGCCTGTGGAGGTCAGAAGAGGACTTTGGATCCCCTGAAACTGGAATTATGGACAGTTAGCTGCCATGTGGGTGCAGGAACTGGACTTGGGTCCTCTGCAAGAACAGTCAGTGCTCTTGACCACCGAGTCATCTCTCCAGTCCCTCTTTGTCGTTTTTCTTTTCTTTTTGTGAGACAGGGTCTCCCTGTGTAGCTCATGCTGGTCTAGAACGTGCTGTATAGCCTGAGCTGGCCTAGAGCTCATGATTCTTCTACCTCCACCTCAGAATACAGATATACACCAGCATAGTCAGTGAGTTTATCGTTCTTATCCCCTCTTCAAAAAAAAAATGGGCTGGAACTAAACTTGAGAGAAAGGCCCTGTGTGGGTAAGATGACCCCGTGAGGATATTCCTTAAATAAGCAGCCTCATTTACATCATTTTCTTTGTTGGCAGCCTAGGTAGAACCAAAACAATCTTCCCACTGTGGAACAGTGTGTGCACCAAGGGTGACTGTGGATGAAGAAACAGGTCTCTAGCTTATAGTCATATCACCAGCTTTCAAATCCTACGGGGAAAATTCTTACTTAGTGTTAAAGTTTGTTGCCCTCCACAAAGAAAAGATGTGTTAAAGTCTCAACTCCTACTGTATTCACATATGACCTTGTTTGGAAATAAAGTTATTTTAGATTTCATTGGCTGACATCAGGCTACATCACAGTAGGGAATTTCCTGTTTTAATACGACTGCTGTCTGTATAAGAAGGGGGAAGGCAGGGAGAAAATATTTTCAATTTACTCATTTAACAGGAGATTAATATCTGGAATAAAGATGTCTAAAAACCCAACAATAAAGAAACTATTTGATTATGAAAATGGGTAAATGATCTGGGTAAGACTCAGCTGTTACAACCACAAACTCACAGCAGCTGCAAATGCCTACACTGGGTCTTCACAAGAACAGCATATCAATGATCAGGAATGGATGGAGGAGGGGCTTGGAGTGCCCACTCATCACTGCTGAACTATTTGCTACTGATAAAAGGAAGTATACAAGTTTCCAATAAGTGTACACACAGACACAGACACACACACACACACAGACACACACATATACACACACACACACTCACAAATACTCAGCATCGTGAACCATCATGGAGATCTAAAGAAAAACTTCAGTGAAGTTTCATCTTACTTCTTTGGAATGGCTATTTTCAGAAAGATAAAAAACAAAACAAGACAAAAGGAAACCACACAGAAATCCCACAAATGCTGGTGAGTGTGCAGGTGAAAATTCCAGTTGTTGATTGGAAAGTTAATACAAACAGCCATCACACAAGATAGTGGGAAAGTTCCTCACAAACTAGTAACAAGAATGGAGAGATGGCTCAGTGGTTAAGAGCACTGGTTGCTCTTGTAGAAGATGGGTTCAGTTCCCAGCTAACAACCATCTGTAACTCTAGTTCCAGGGGATTTCACGCCTTCTTTTGGCCTCCTTGGGCACTGTATGCATGTGGTACACACGTCTACATGCAAGGAAACACTCATATAAATAAAATAACACTCATAAAATAGAAGTAAACAAATCTTTGAAAAAAACGCTAGAATGAGAAATGACTATATGATCTGGTATTACAGCTGTGTGCCACCATATCTGGTTTTATTTGATTCTGGGAATGAACCCAGGACTCCTGCATGCTAGACAAGCACACTTCCAAATAAGCTACATTCCCTTGCTCGGAGGCAGGTTTTTGCACAGTACCCCACACTGGCCTGGACTCACTATATACCTAGGCTGGCCTCACATTTGTGGCAGTCCTGCCCCAGTCTCCTGAGTGCTGGGATTGCTGATGTGCGTCAACATACCCTGCTCAAGCCCTACTCTTGAATGTTGAGTTCCTTCACTTGATCCTTGTGTTTCATCTCCCTATAAGAAATCTCATCAATATCAATATCCATGACACCAAGGTGCCACCTGGACCCTGAGTTCAGGCAGCCACTCGTGTGCTATCAGCACAAACGCTCACGGCACTCAGTATATTCAACACAGAACTCAGCAATATTCACTTCACTGCTCGTCTTCCTTGGAGTTTCTGTGAATGCCCCCTTCATCCACTTCCATCCAGAAGCCTTCACTCTTCTATCCTCCTTTCTCATCCAGTCACCGAGTTCTTCCCTCTTATGGGAGAAAGTGGTTCCAGGAACCCCAAGACACCAATATCTTCAGATGCTGACATGGGTTGTATTTGTATGTATGAACATACATAATCCTCTTGTATTCTTTAATAATTCATCTCTAGGTTATTTGTAGTACCCATGTAAAGGCTATGTAAATAGGTGTTATAATGCACTGCTTAGAGAAAATGACGGGAAATAGTCTGTATATGTTTAGTACAGTCACAATTTTTTTAAAAAGATTTTATTTTTATTTCAAATGATGTGCATGGATGGGTTATATGCATGTGTCAGGTGCTGTGAGGTCCAAAAAAGGGTCTCAAATGCTCTGGAGCTGAAGTTTCAGGTGGTTGTAAGCTGCCTGATGTGGGTAAAAGGAACAGAACTTGGGCCCTCTGTAAAAGCAGTATTGGCTCTTAATCACTGAGTCATTTCTCTCTGGCCTTGTTTTTAAAAGTATTTTTGTCTGTGGTTGGTTGGCTCCACAAATATGGGGCTTGAGGATGTGGAGGAAGGCTATAGGATGATCTTTCTCATCTCTGGAGTCTTTCCTTAAATTTGTCCTTTCTGCCATGCTTTCATTTGAGTTATTTTAGCCTCCAAATCGAGTTTTTGAACATGATCAGCCAGAGCAGTCTTTTAAGGGCATGAAGCTCTTCAGGCCACATATCTTCCCAACGTTCTTCAACCATGACTCACTGTACACACACACACACACACACACACACACACACACACACACCAATCCAGTTTACTTCCATCTAACTGCAGTGTACCTCCACGCTCTTTTTCCTCATGATGCCAAGATGGCTTCAGAGGTTCTTTAGGACTTATATTCACTTTCTATTCTGTCCAGCAGGAGAATGGTGGCTGATTATAGTTCCTCCTTGTAAAGAATATTGGTTCTTAGCACTCTAAGAACATACGGCAAGTCTTCTTCAGCTCTGCTGACTGGTATACACTGCCAGTTCCTGAGCTAACAACCAGACTAAGGGAACATTGCATCATGTGGTCCGGAGTCTCAGGATGGATGACTGGTACAGTAGGCTGAAGTTGGCCTGGTTAGGCTGTTGCTATGGTTTGGGTCTGGAGTGTCCCCTAAACACTCATGGGTTCAAGCACCTAACCTGTGGTGTTCTTGAAGCATGATCTAACTCTAGTTAGAGGTTTTCGGATCACTGAGAGCATGACTTCCAAGGGGATTGTGGGATCCCAGTCCCTTCCTCCCTTTCTGTTTAGCTTCCTAGCCACGAGATGAGTGGTTTTCTTCACTACACACATCTGCCATCCTGCATCATTTCAGGCCCAAAGCAACAGAACAAAACCTTCAAAACCATGGCCCAGATGACCCTTTCTGTTTATGAAGTGACTGTCTGAGATATTTGTTACAAGGTCAGAAAGCAAGTTAATAGTTAGCAATAGCCAGGATCTACTGCTGAACCCAGGGGATAAAGTGAACCTGTCTTCTCTCTTCTCCCATCAAACCCCTTTCATATAAAATCCTTGCCTCTCCAGCCTTGGGGATGGCATGTAGCTAATCCCATGGGACAGTGACCCCTGCTCATTATTCAGAACTTGGCATGAGCTTCACGTACTCCAGGAATGTTCTGAGCCTTCTCAATACTCATTACGTATTCTGTATTCTACCTCTCTGTTACAGCCCAACAGAGTTCTCTGACTTCCCCCTCTGTTATACTCACTGCCATCTCTGGGAGTGACTGATTCTCTATCTGCCCCTCCCCCGCTCCGGCCACTGCCTAGGAAGTGCAAACTCCACCAGGGCAGGGTTGAAGCTGCCTTTACCATGACTTTAGCAGCCAGTTAGTGCCCTGCACACCATAGGTGCTCATTTAAAATGCGCAGAGTAAGCCAAAGTGATAAGTACAGTAGCAAATGACAAACGATGGTGAACAGCAAATTCTTCATTTGTTGTATCACTTTTCAAAGGCCATTAATCACAATGTCAACTTTTCCATGACTATATATATGTTCATGATTGGGTTTATAAAACTGGGTTTGGAAAATGTTTTGTAAGAGTTTTTATTTTTGATGGGGCTAGAAAGGGAACTCAGGGCTTTGTACGTGTATTCTGAGTTTTTAAATTGGCATCATAACACTGATAAACTTATAGAACTATTCTGTAGCAATATACCTATGTAATCCTGTGCCAGAAGGTGCTATGTATGTGGCTGGGGGAGAAAAGTCATTAATAGTCTTATCTAGTTGTGAACCTTGTGAGCTACAATCCTAACCTGTGAGACATGATGTACCCACTGGTCCATTAGTGGCATCATCTTTCTGGGGCTAATCAACTGCTCTCTGGTTGGATCTGAGGCCCATTAACACTTGGTACTGTAAACCTGGTCAAAAGCCCATGGCTGGGAGATCATAAGCCGGGGAACTTACTACTATTATTTTGCTACACGAACGTGGTGTCAAACTGCCTTGTAAATATTTGTTTATACCCATAGGTTCGTATTGCTCTTAGCCTGGATCAGAGAAACTTCTGTTTGCCGTGGGCAATGGTCAATGTACAGACTCATAACTGATCAAAGCGTTAATAGAAAGTGCTTCTTGAGTGTTCAGCCCTAAGTGGGACATTTATATTACCCTTCCAAGGAGTGCTGTAAAATGTCTCCTGACATGACATGGCTGTTTGTACCCATGAACTTATAACAGCAGTAGCAACCTGCCCAAGATTTGCATAACTCTGGGCCTACCAATATTCCATCATGGAGCGGGAGTTGCTCATGAGACTCTAGGCCTTGAGGAGCTATGGGTAGTTGCTGGGCAGGGTGCAGAGTCTTCTGTGTGTAGCCACTGGTAACTTGTTCTTGCTCAAATAGATCCCCCGGCCCCCATGCTCACACAGGTAGCCTTTATGAAGTGCAGTGGGTCACAAAAAAAAAAAAAAAAACAAGACATGAAAGTAGGAAGAAGACTTGGGAAGAAGAAGAGTTTTCAATTGGGGTTGAAAAAGATAGGGTAATGTGGGTACAGTCAAAGTCCATTATATATATATGTGTGTGTGTGTTGAAAATTGAGAAAGAATACATAAATACATTTAAAAAAGAAGTTGGGATGTGGAGCCCAGAGGGAGATGCTGGACTCCCTGCTCTATCCTTGGAGACAGGGTCTCTCACCGACTTGGAGGTAGGCTGGTGGTCAGCAAGCCCCAGTCTCCCCCTACTGCGGAGCTGGGGTTAAAGGGACATGTGCAATCAGGCCTAGCTTTTTTCATGGATGGGGGGATTTGAACTCACATCCTCACACTTGTTCAGTAAGTATACTTACCCACTGAGCTATCTCCCTAATCAATGCTCTTTGCATGTATTATGTCTATATTTTAGGTTCAGAATATTCTTGGAAATGTACTATAAGAGCCTCTGTACAGTAAGACATTGTCCTGTGCTGGTTCAGGAAGTGCATGCTGCTTTAGGCCAGTACACAGGCCCCACATCCATGTCCAAAGTGAAAAACAGCCTTTAAGAGTAACATAATACTCTTAACCTTTGTCCAGAGTAGCAATGGAATCGTGAAAAATATCCTTTGCATCTAGCTGGTACTGGCTTTACTAGTGAACTATGCAGACTGGTGCTATATCTTTCATTTTCAAATTCACTGAGGCTGTGGAAGATACAGCAATTCTCAGGACCCGGAGATGGCTCAGGAGAGAAAAGCACTTACCCTCAAAGACTGACAACTTGAATTCTATCAGATTCTCAAAACCCTTGCAGAGGATTGCAATGACCCACATCTGTAATCCCAGCGCTCTTTATAGCAAGATGGGAGGTGGAGCTAGGAGAATCACCTGGAAGCTTGTGGGCCAGCAAGGCAGGAACACACTGTGCAGTGGCCACCGATAAGAGAGACCCTTCCTCAACAATGCAAAAGAGAAGAACTGACTTCTGAAAAGTTGTATTCTGAGCTCTACGTGTGTGCATGTACTCATACATATGCACAAAACATTTAAACTATAGCAATTCTTTTTTTAAACTTTATTTTTGAGAATTTCGTATGTATTGTATTTGCATTATTCCCATTCGTCCCCAACTCCCCCTCAACTTCTTTCCTCAACTTTATTATTGTCATATATACACACAAATATTTATAAAAATGCATATATATAATGCACTGAGTGCATTTATTAGTGCTCATATGTGTCTGTGCTTAGGGTTGTCTGCTTGTGATGAACCTCTCAGGGAACAGGTCTCCCTCTCTGAACCTTCACTATAGCTCTTCATCTTGAGGTAGGACCCCTTGAAATTTCCCCGATCCACCTTGGCTCGCCAACTGGCATTGTCATTATGCAGATTTTGTTAGATTACAAGGCATAACAATTCTTTACCATAATGCCACGAATGCAGTTTCTGTGATCCAGCCTTTAAAAAGAAAAAGCAACCCTCTCCTTGGATGCTTTCCACTTCTAAACTCACATTTTCACATTTTTATTATTTTCTCTGTTTTCTTTCTTCTATCCACTTCCATCAAGGAGGGTCAGATGGACTGAGTGATAGAAAGTTTGGGATAGTTCACTAAAGAGATGAAAGCTGACAGATTAGCATTTTGTGGGTATCTTGGTGTACAGGTGTAAGCTTTTTTAAAAAAGAAAAATCATTTTTTCCTTCCATCTTCTGCTAGTGAGGCCACAGCATCACAGAATGATCTTTATCTCCTGGTTTTGTTCTGATTTCTTCCAGCAGAGCTGTGGGAATTGTGGTTATGAGTGTCAAAAGTATATTTTTCTCTGTGAGATTTCCAGAAGGTGTAGCCCTCGTGTTGCACAGAAGCCATTCAACCCATTCATCTTCAATGTGTGTTTACTCTGTGAGAGAGAGAGAGAGAGAGAGAGAGAGAGAGAGAGAGAGAGAGAGAGAGGAAAGATCAGCCCTAACCTCAGAGGGCCTACCCTCTGGGGGGAAGATGATAGAGCCTGTAATTAGGAGTCACCACAAAGCAGACAGGATGCCATTCCAGACTGTCCCTGGCAGTGAAAACGGGGTGCAACTAGGGAGGAGGAGGTCCTGCAGGAGGTCCCAGAGCTGCCGGAGTCACAGAGACAATAGCGCATTTATGTTCTCTTTAAGCTGGCCACACACATCTCCTGGTTGCCTTGTTTCTAGTTCAAATCCTACTGCTTTATTCAGAGGTCCCCTGATCAAAACCTTAGGGACCAGCAGGGGACAAGGGCGGGAGCACGGAGTGGAGTCATGATGTCCTGGGTTGGAGGCTCTACTTGCAGTTTTCTTGTGTTACTTTAAACAATTTTCTTAACTTTTAGAGCCTCAGTTTCCTCCTCTGCAGAATAGGACTAATACCACCAACTTCCAAGTATGAGGCTTAAGCTGGGGGCGCATGTTTGCAGCATGAAATCTAAGCACAGGTCACCCTGGCGATGCCCCTTTAAAGTCGCTTGCCACACTTAACCATACGCTGATTTTCAAAGGCTTCCCGTCAGAGGGGCGGGTGGTAACACCTAAATCCAGCCCTCTGTGAACCGGTGACCCCCTTGACCACGGAAGCAGACAGGTCATTTAAAAAATGTAATTTTCGCATTGATATTCTTCATGCTAAGCTCAGGGCAGGCATGTCCGTTCTGCTGAGGGCTCGGGGCAGTAACCCAGAAGAGAGGTAGCCCTCGCTTTGCCATTCTGCGCCGGGGTTGCTGACAAAAGAATTGTGCAAATGAACCTTTAAATCCGTAAATAGTGCCCCCACAATGCCGGGAAGAATGCAGCGGCGACAAAGGGCAATATTCACAGTTTATCTCAGGGTGATGGATCTGAATGGACGCATGAACACGGGTTTGTTAGAGAAAGAGCCGGCCACAGCCCCCCGCCGGGAACCCAGTGGCCGCAGTCTGCAGTGCAAACAGTCAGTCTAAATCCAGAACAATTAGGGGAAACCAAGCTGCCTTTATCTGAACTTCAACTTGTTCTCATGATTGATATGGGAAATGAAAAGTTGTACACGGCTCGGGAAGGCTCCGCTTGCCCTGGTTGCACTTGGGGCCTCGGAGAAGGTGTGCAATGTGTATTTTCATACACGCGGAGTGAGTGGCCCATCTCCCAGGTTAGTGCAGAAACTTGTTGCAGACTGGCGGGGTGGGGCGGGGGATTTACCTAGGCTGATACTGAGCAGTAAAATACTGTGGAGGTTACTACCGTCACACCAAAGACTCTCTATTTGATCTTGGGACTGGGCATTGCTTTGTAGGTGGGAAGTACATTAGATATTCCCTGAATGCTTTGGTCCAACCAGCTCATCTGTTTGTGCCTCAGTTTTGTCAACTGTAGAATGGGAACCAGGCCTGTTTCCCATAAAAGTATGCCACATGGTAACTGTTAGGCATTCCCAAGGTTCGGTGTCTTAGAGCTGGAGCTTGAGTTCTCAGCCGGGGTGAGGAGGTCTGACCAGGCGTGGGCACCACTCACCTCTCCAGGGTGTTGAATGGGGAAGCAAGAAGAGGAAGACAGGCACACAGCCAAGTGCCCAGTTCAAGGGAGGAACGGCGGTGTATTCACCTCGGAGGAACTGGTCTCTTGCTGGGGTAGGAACTCGGGACAGTATTTGATGTGCTGAAATGAACAGCACTGACTGAGGGAAAGGATGTGGTATTAGGGGAAACTGAGACTGGAAGGATGGCAACATTTGAGCAGCTGCTTATGAAAGGAAAAGGTTTTGTTTTATGCTGCAGCAAAAGCTCTGAAGCCTCCGGAGCTCTGGGCACAGATCTGCCCCCCTTAACTGGGGTCCTAGAGGCAGAGTGTGTATGTGAGAGAGGTTAGAGAAATGTGATCATCAAGAGTCTCTACAATTATGTTGAAATGTTTGCCCTTTACCCCGTAGGTAACTGGGGCTGATGAAGCATTTTGGAGCAAAGGAATACCTGTGCTGGGGACTGTCCTCTGAGGCTGTGTCCTGACTGGGATGGTGCAGCAGTGACAGGGGCTTGTCCAACTGCAGGACCCGCCCAGCCCTTTGACATTGGATGTGGGGAGAGAGGTCAAAGGTGACAAAGGTTGTGAGCCTTTGAGCCCTGCACCCATTCATTAATGAATGAAACTTCTTACTCCTTTCCGATGGAAAGGAGTGTCCGAATTCCACAGGCTAGCTCACAAGTTGCCAGGAAATTACATAATCAATCAATTAATTATAGTCAATTAATTATAGTGAAGTAGAGGATGCCCTTTAATAGTCATTCGGTCCTAACCAGCTCATGTGGGAACTGTTCTCACTCGTATTTTACAGAGAATACTGGATGTCATCATTCCTACTTCTCTGCAGATAGGGAAACTGAGGCCCAGGATAATTAAGTGATTGATTTGCCCAAGCCTGAGCTGGGATTTGAACTGGGTTTTGCCCACAAAGCCGTTCACTGTCCTTTATGCTAAATGCCTCTGGTGAGGCTGGCTGGGAGGCAAGCAGGCCAGGCGATAGCACAAAAAGATCTGCGCGGAGGCCACGGCGGCTGAAACAGACTTCCAAGAAGCCTCTTCAAAGCAGCATGAGGCATTCAGCTCGGCTGGGCATTCAGGCTGGAAGTATTTCCTTTGTCCCCACCATCAGAGGTAAGTGACATCTTGAACGGCTCAGGAAGATTAAATAGCCCGGCTCCGTCGGAAAGCTTAAGAAAAGAGTGAGAGAAAGAGAGAGGGAGAGAGAGAAGAAAGGGGCCACGCCGGCCATTATGGAGCTGGTCCTTTTTTTTTTTTTTTTTTTTCTGTCGTGAAAGAGCTCTTAAGACGCGCCATTGGAAGAAGCGGGCGCAGATAGAACAACAATGACAGACAGAGCCGGAGAACTCCGAAGAACCCGGGGCTGGGCTCCCTGAATACGGATTACTGCGGCTTGGAGCCGCCAAAGAAAAGGGGAATCCTAGTCAGGATGAAAATGAGGAATTCCTTTTTTCCCCCTTCCCCTCGGAGACTCCAGTTCACTGCGCAGCAACAATGCGAGGTGGGGGGCTCTTGACATACCCCTCTTCCAGGCCATGTTGGCGCCCCATGTGGGGCTCCTGGGGAACAAGGGCCGCGCAAACCCAAACAAAGCTGATTTTAACCCAATAAACTCACCCCACATTCTCTAAAAGCCTGGGCTTGCTGAATGTCTAACCACTGCCCAAACACATGGGACAAACAAGGCATCGGCTCTGGGGTGTGTTTGATGATAGCAGATTTCATCAGCTGTAGGATTTTCTGTCTTTTGTTTTGTTTCCAGGGAGAGGAAGACTTTGGAGCCAAGGGAAGTCCCAGGACTTCCTGGAAAGGCCTTTTCTCTGGAGCTGTTCTCCCCATACTGGTGATCATTATCGTCGTTATTATCATTCTTATTATTACTATCATTGTTATTTCCAGCACAGAATCGAACCCAGGGCCTCGGGCGTACTCAGTAAGCACTCTACCATTGAACTATATTCTGAGCCTATGACCTACACTATCCATCCCAAACCATTCCCTCATGCACTCAACACTCATTTGGAAATGTGCATCAATACCTGTAAGTTACCAGCTCTGAGTTCAAGTCAGGTACAACCTAGTGGTAGTCTGGAAATAATCCCTTTGCTCCTCAGAGTTCTGGTTCCCTCCTGGCTCTGAGTATTCTGCTGCTTAGAAGCTGCAGTTTGCTGTTTAACTAATGCCATTTCTGACCCTCCACAGTACAGGATGTACAGTAGAACTCTGTGTGAATGAACAGTGTTAAGGTCCTGCCTCCTGCAGAGAAATGGGTAACACGATAATTCCCAGGTTGTGCAAACCGCAAATGCCTCTTTTTTCAGGTGTGAGATATCATGCTCATTATTTCCCCATTTCTTCATGAAAATCAGTGATTAAAAAAAAAACACTTGATGAGCATTTAGAGAATCACAAGTCCCTGTGTGAAGTTTGCCACAAAGAAAATGGAAAATTGAAGATTTTTCACTTATATAAGGTTCTGTCATGGTTTGAAAACAATCTCTTACTGTCATAACCATAAACAGGAGAGAGATTCTGGAAGAAGAGGAATTTCAGATTTGAACAGTGTGGATGATGAAGTAGGCAAGTCTTTATCTCTGTTATTGGTATCCAGCCAAAGTAATATGCTTACTCAATTACACCAGCCCTTTGGGGGCAGTGGACGACGGGGTGGGGGATTGATTCATGGTTTTTCACATTCCAGGCAAATGTTCCACCACTGAACATTAATCCCTTACAATTTTTATTTTGCAACCGTTTGCTAAGTTGTCCACCTGGGCCTTAAATGTGAGGTTTGCCTGTCTCAGCTTCGTGAGTAGCTGAAATTATAGGTGTGAGCCACCATGCCCAGTTACAGTTTTAATAGATTTTTGCATTCTGTGTCTTAGCTCACGTAATCCTCATCCCCTCCCCTTCCTTTCCTTCACTTCCAGTTCTTACTGTTAGACTTTATGCTTCTCTGGATTTTAGGCCACAGTGGCAAGAGGCCTAGGCAAATTCTGCTGAAAGACGTTTCTGTCATTTCAAAGTCCCTATATCTTGGAGCATGAACCCCAGTGCATGACACGGTGAGTTTCACTCCGAGGTTCCCCTTGCCCAGAGTGTCTTTCCATCATACATGGAGGAAGGCTTCACACAACTGCTTCACTTGACTCTAGATTCCCCCTCAAAGGAATTTAGGGCCAGAATCCCCCTGAGACCAAGAACTGTGCCACTAGGGAGAAAGTCACTGAGCTGTCTCGGTGTTACCTGCGGTGTTGGTGGAAGGTCACATCCATGGACTCTTACAGCAGTGCCTAGTAGTGCGTACTGGAGAGATTTACATCTGGTTAGTGCCAAGAATAAGCAACTGTTGAATGCTTAACTCTAAATGGGTCATCTGTATCACACTTTACAAGGCTCAGGGAATGTGGAAGAGGGGGCAGAAAGAATGGAGGAGCCAGAGGAAGGAGTGGAGTGTTGTAGATCACTGTCTTCCAGGCAAGACAGTTGTTGCACACTCGAACTCTCGGTAGCTGTGATTTACCCACACAAGACCTGCCTGAGACTGGGTCTAGTAATGTTTCATCAAAAATGAGGAAGGGGCTCACAGAGCCCCACTCCCCTCCCATGATTTAGAAGCAGTTAATAGTTGCTGAGGGAAGGAGAAACATGTTCTTCTGTGGTGTAACCACATGGTAAGATGCCCATGCTCCGATAAATAACCCTTCAATCATGCTCCTGTAAGCAACTCTAATGAAACTCATTGGTTCACAAAAAAGAAATAAGTAGAGACATGAACGCAGAAAGGAAAGTAGCTGAACAGAGGATCAGCAGGAGCGACAAAGAGACCAGAAAGGATGAGAGGGAGAGAACACCACCAAAATGCATGCTATACAAAGCACTATTACACAAAATTAATATATGCTAATAAAATACTTAGAAAAAGAACAGCACCCAGTTCTACAACAAATGATAGGTATTTCTAAAGATTCCTTGGCAATGGAACAGGAAGGAAAGAAAGAGAATGGTGAAGATTAGGAGAAGCTGGGTGGACGCGTTGGCTGTTGTCAGTGAATATCTCCCACAGAAGCTTTGGGAAACAGGGCTCCAGCAGCTGAGTTCCAGCATGTAGAAGCAGTGTCTGCTCTCGCTGTGCTCTGTCTCCGTTACCACTGCACTTTGAGGTTGCCTGTGCAGTGACTAACACACACACACACACACACACACACACACACACAGAGTCACACCCCACCCCCTCACACCACACACACAGTGAGAGTGAGAGCGAGGGAGAGAGAGAGGGACTGAGAGAGACTGACTTCCTATTCATGCAGGGATCTGAGATGGTAGAGGATTATGGGAGGGAGAGGAAGGAGAATCATCACTATTAAAATTTTAGGGAGCTGGTTTTAAATTTATTTTATTTTAAAAATTAAATGTACGTATGTGGGAAGGGTATGCATGTATGTGTGCAAATACCAGTGGAGGCCAGAAGAGGGCATCAGATCCCCTGGAGCTAGAGTTACAGGTGGTTCTGAGTCCCCAGGGGTGGGTTCTGGAAACTGAGTTCCAGTCCTGTGCAAGAGCAGCGACTGCTCTTACTGGGGAGTCATCTCTCTAACACCCAGAAAGCTAGTTTTGACATTGCCTTATCCTCAGTATTCAATAGCATGCTCCATCTGCTGGTTCCTACACTTGTGTGGTAGAGACGAAGGCTTCCCAAATCCCAGGGGTTCATGCCAACCAAGATTTACTGCTCACTCAACAGGTTTGTAAGATTTCTGGTCTGTTCCACGTGCTCATTGGCCTTTTTGTATTAGCTAAATTTTCTACTGGGGGAGATGGTTAGTCTTCTTACCAGCAGGCATTGAGCTCTTGTTCTCTAGCTCTAAACCTTGACTTTCAAATCTTTTCACTAGTAAAATGTCTCATGTAAAATGCACATTCCAACTGATATTACAGGGACATGTTAAATGGCAAGAAACAGCTGGCTGTATTTCTAAATTCTTTAAGCTAACAGCAAACATGCACTGACTATACCGCCCACTGCTGAGTAGCACAGACACAGTTAGCTGGTAAGATACACCATCGTTCTAACACATACTAATAACAAGAGCCTATCTTGTTTTCAACTGAGCCATTATATAATCCCTTCACAGGGGGGAAAAAAAGAATGAAAGAGACAAAATTAAAAGGTATTTTTCTTGTAGGGAAACACAAAAACATCTTGTATTTGCTCTGGATCTTCAAAGTAGACACAACAGAAGATGGATCGATGGGGAGGGTGGGCCAGACACAACCAGGCTGGGCTTTTTTTCTTTTTAGCAAGCCCGCCCACCCTTCTTCCCCTCCACCTCCCAGATCCTTGTGAAAGCGGTTTCCTTCTTCTCTGCAGATGGGAGGTTTCTTCCAAAGCTTCTGGGGGTGCTGCTCAAGCTGTTCTCCATCCTCCCAGAGGGCGTGAAGGGAGACTGACTTTACTGAGTCCTCTAAGGATGACAACTGACTCAATGTCGCCATCACCAGCCCAACTGCATGTGTGCGTTGCCATCTCTCTTCTGTCCTTTAAGAATCTGTTTTAGAGCTAGAGATAGCTCACTTGGTAAAGTATTTGCCATTTAAGCACGAGGATCTGAATTTGAACCTAGAACCCACACAAGAGATGGGCATGGTGGTTTGTGTTTCTAATCTCAGTACTGGGGAGGCAGAACTAGGCAGATCCTGGGGGCTGATCGCCAGCCTAGCCAAACCAGTGAGTTCCAGGTAGAAAGTAAGAGACTCTGTCTCAAAACAAACAGATAACAAACAAACAAGGTGGAGAACATTCTGAGGAATGACCT
Source organism: Eospalax fontanierii (assembly GCA_035773235.1). NCBI lineage: Eukaryota > Metazoa > Chordata > Mammalia > Rodentia > Spalacidae > Eospalax > Eospalax fontanierii. The sequence continues at coordinate 46,257,371 of CM069529.1, read as the reverse complement.
CTGAGGTTGAGTTCTGGCCGTCACATATGCACACACATGCACATGCTGACACACATATAAAGAATGTATTTTGGAATCAAGGCAGAGACTGTATGTCTGTTCCTGGTTTTCACATTTGCTGTTTTCCTCTGGAGGGAACCGTATTACAAATACGCTTTTATCCCGGAGATACAGATTTCAATGGCCAGTTCTTTGTCCTTGCATAGTAATACAAAATTGTAAGCATAAAATCTCCCCCTGTGTGTAGTATAGACTCGTGCTCTCCAACACAGCCCTTGGTGCTCTGGGCTGGCCTGAGCCCCCTGATTAGGCTATTCAGTCCCTGGCACAGGGCCCCCAGTGTCAGCATTACAAAGAACTTCAGGGACCCCCTGTGGTGTCCAAGGCCACCTCTGTATCTCCACAGCATGCCAGGACCCTGCTGGCCACAACAGATGCAAGAGCCAGCTCTGTGGGCAAGCATCCTGTCAAGTACCTCCTCAGTGCCTGGCAACCAGTACCTACCTCATGGGAGTACTGGATGGGACATGAAAGCCAGTGTTTAAACTCTTCCCACATCTTAACTCATGGGACAAAGATCATATCACATGTCCTTAGGGCTATGGTGATGGAAGACAGGTGTAATAGTTGGAGGTTCTGGCAGTCCTTGACCCTGCTTGGCTGCCTCTCAAATTAAGGAAGACAATGTCTGACTTCCTCCGACCATTCTAGGTCACTAGTTGGAATATTTTACGGTCTCCAGCATTGTTCACTATTTATCTTTCTTCCTCTCTTTTTTTGAATTAAAGTGACATAGACATGATGTAATACTGACTACAATAAACTAGTCAGTGTTTTTAGTGTTTTACAACCACAGCCTCTAGTTTGAAATGTTTTCATCTACTCAGAAGGAAAATACCACACTAGGCAGTTGCTGTCTTGTTCCTCTTCCCTTACTGTTTATCAGTTACTGACCTCAGACCTGTCTTTTTGCATTTCCATATCCTGGAATTTTCATATGAATGGAATCATAAGATACGGAACATTTGTGTTTCATTTCCTTCACTCAGTATCCTTTTTCATAGCTGAGTAATACTCTCTTGTATTTGCATACCACAATTTGATGAACATATGGGTACCTTTTGATTACTGGGAATACTGCTGCTGTGAGCAAGGTACATGAGTATTTTTTGAAATTGTATTTATTTATTTACTGAGTGTGGGTATGTATGTTGTATGCAACTTTTGAGAGTCTGTTGTCTCCTTCCATTCGGTAGGTTCCTGTGATCAAACCTAAGAATGGTTTAGGTCAGGTTTAGCGGCAAGCACCCTTTTCCACTGAAGCATCCTGCCAAGACCATGTACTGTTTTAAATGCTAGTTTTCAACTTCTGGGTCTACAACTAGGAATACATGGGTAGAGTCACCAGGTTAAGTGGTAATTCTTTCAGATTTTCTCCTCTCCTTTCCCGCCCCCTCCTCGCCCCTCCCCACCTCTTTCCTTTTTTTTTTTTTTTGCTTTTTGTGCTGGGCATTAAATCTAGAATCTTGCACATGTCAAGTAAACATGCAAACACTAGGGTATTTCTCAGGTCTTACATTTTTTGATGACTCAAATACTCTTTTCCACAGTGGTTGTATCAGTTTATAATTATACCAGCATTGCACCAGCATTCTAGCTTTTCCGTATCTGACCACTTGCTATTTTCAATTTTGAAATGATAGCTACCCACCCTCATGGATGTGAAATGGTACCTCGCTGTGATCTTGATTTTCATTTCCCTGGTGACTAGTGATGCTTAGCATCTTTTCGTGGGCCTGCTGGCCATTTGTATACCTTTGGAGAAATGCCAGTTTAAGTGTCCTTTGTCTAGTTTTTCATTAGGCTGTCTTTTTATTGTAAAAATGCTAGATAGCATACTCTTGTCATATATATGTATATATGATTTGTAAATATTTTTTTCCTTTTTAATTTGTATTTTTTTTCTTTCTTTACAATGTCCTTCATGCATGTGTTTTCAAGTTTGGTGAGGTCCAACTTATTTTTTTCTTTTGTTGTTTCTATGTTTCAGAAGCCATTGTCAAGTCCCAGGTCATAAAGTTTTTCTTCTATGAGCGTTGTTGGGTTTGGCTCTTCTATTTTGACTGCTGGTTTATTTTGAGCTCATTCTTATAAATAGTATGAAGTCATGGTGTTTTCTCTCTGGGTGAAGGTGAAATGGGCATCCTTTATCTGGGACCTACTGTTCTCACTGTAGAGAGACAAGAACAGGTGCTGAGCCATAAAGCAGCTCTGAAAGATGCAGCTTTGACATTGTGTATGATGTGTCTTTCGGCTACGTCAACTATGCAAGGTTTCACACAGGCTCATTGTTGAAGGCCATTTGGGGAGGATGTAGAATCCTAACAGGTAGAACCCCCTGAAAGAAACAGTTCACTGGGGGCATGTCCTTGGAGACTATATCTTGTCCAGGCCTCTCTCAGCCTCCCTCTGCTTCCTGCTTCCTGTGAAGTGCTCTACTCCACTGGGCCCTTCTCAGCCTGATGGACACCTCTGACCTGTGAGCCAAAATGAATCACTCTTCTAAAGCTGTTTTGCTTTGATAGTCTAGGACAGTGATGAAAAGCTGACACACAGCCCTCTGCTTGGCCAACCCCAGTGTCCATCTGTAGAGAGTGTCCTCCTTCAGAAAGTTAGTCAGAACTCTCATGTCAAGGGCAGGAATCTATATTTTCCTACAAGGGAGAAAGAAGCAAAGAATTGGGGGGGACATAACTGAGTTCCGCAATATATGCCATAGAAAGTAATACATGAATCAAAAAAAGAGAATTTAGTATACACTTTACCTATGAGAAATTTTTGAACACAATAGGCACAGTTCTACAATCCCTTAGGTGAAACTATTCCAGCCAGATGGTTTCTGAATTCAGAAGTGTTTGCATTTTAGAAAAGAAATAGCATCTATTTACTGCAGGTCAGGTATGTAACATGTCCAGCAGGAGCCAGGGACAATCTTGTAATTAATACCTTAATATTTTTGCAGCAAAACACATGATTCCCCAAAGTAAGCCTAACTTTTGTTTATAATAAGCTTTGATGCCAGTATTTTATAGGTAATTTTAGCTCAACTCAGATCTCCTGCTAAATGAGCTTAACCCTTTAACCCCAGCCCCGAGCTTTTTAGGTTTTGAAATGGTAAATAGAAGATTGTTGCTTTGTATTTGGAAGGAGTAAGATACATTTTAGAAAACGATTTAGTAGATAAGGACAAATTGCTGTGTGTGTGTGTGTGTGTGTGTGTGTGTGTGTGTGCATTTGCGTGTGTGTGTTCAAGTACACATGTTTTGGTGTGTATGATGGCCAGAAGACAATCTCAGCTCTCATTTCTCAGATGCTGTCCATCTGAGCTTTGTTTGAGACACAGTCCCTTACTTGGAGCTCTGCAAACAGTTGGCGGGCCAGTGAGTATCCACCTGCCTGTCTCTCTCCTCCTAGCACTGGGGTTGTAAGTATGTTCCACCACTCCTGGCTTATTTTGTGTGAATGTGGAGAAGCTGAACTCTGGTCAGGTCCTCATGCTTTTCAAGGCAAGCACTTTACACACTGAGTCATTTTCCTAGCTCCTTAATCAGAAGCAGAGTGACTTTTGGGGTACTATTTCTCAGCATCTGGAGGTTCCTAGTGTTTGCCTGTTGATTGTCTATCACATGGTATTAACTCTACACGAAGGGAAGACAGAAATGTTTATGGCCTGGCTCCTGTTCCCATGGCACTTACCGGTAAGAACAGATGGTAATGGATAGGTTTGTTTTGTGGCATGCTGACTGTGTATCTAGGGCTGCCAGAAGAGTTCTGATGGGCTAGATGGGCGAGGGTCAGTTAGAGAAGCTAGCTACAAAAGGGTAGGGAGATTTAGTCCAGGAAAGGGCTCTGTGCATTCCAGGGAAGAGCAGATTGCTCAGGCAAGAGGACCCTGATTGTGGGATCAGGGGATCCTCAAGATCCCCATTTGAGGGGCCCATTTGTCTATTTTTACCATTTATGGCTGACACGAGTGATTCCTAACTGTCCCTTTTTAGTGGAGTTGTTACAGAACAGAAGACACGCTTGTAGGAGAGTTTAATGAAAATGTACTTCCTTGGGAATTCTGTCTGGGGAGCCAATGAGTTTAAACAGAGCCCTTGACACAAAGTGCTGGAAGACGGGATCTCATTTTGGACTCAAGGAGGGTTGAGGGAGGGTCCCAGCAACGCCAGAAAGGAAGTGTGTGGGAAAGGAGAGATGCATATTTGCAGATTCCTGCAGGAACCTGTCTAGGGCAGACTTTCCAGGCTGTGGGTGGGCAACTGTTCCTGTTCCCACTGGCTGGGAGTCTCTTCCTTCCAGGGTTCCAAACTCAACAGACACCTGTTACCGCCACCCTTGGATGAATCTTTCAGACAGATGATCCCCGTCTGCCTGATTGTAAGCTCATTGTAAGTCAGGCTCTTCCTTTCTTGTTAGCTGTGATACTTTCTTAAGCCCTTCAGAAGCCTTTGAAAATTTAAAACTGCCTCAACTCTAGTGGAAAATGAGACGGGGAAAAGAGACAGCTCCAGGGAAGCCCTGCATCCCTGGGGCCTCACTGAACACCTGGTCTTGTGTTTCTCGCTCCCTCTTTCTTTCTCTCTTTCTCTCTCTCCCCGCTCACTCCTTCTCCCCTCCCTTTCTCCGATATGTATGAATATTTTGCCTGTATGTATATATGTGTACCTTGTGTGTATCTGGTGTCCACAAAGCCAGAAGAGGGTGTGAAATCTCTTGGAACCAAAGTTATAGGTGGGTGTGAGCTACCATGTGTTGGGAATGAAACCCGAGTCCTTTGCAAAAGCAGCAACAAGTGCTCTTAACCACTGAGCCATCTCTCCAGCCCCCGAATTTGCTCTTTTATTGGGGACACAAGTTGGGAACTAGAAACACCATGGCCCATGCCCTCAGCATGCCTGCAGTGGAACCTTTGCTACATGTTTGGCAGCACCTGTAATCCATTTGTAGAGGATTCTGAAAAAGCTCTGCTGGGAATTACGTGGGTGGTAGATCTGAGGGGACTCTTCATACTCTGCTGTGCGTGGTCCCTACCAGGGTTCCAAAAGATGAAGCAAAGCACAGAGTCACTGTTTGTTACAGGTCATTTCTAGGCTTTAAATATGTGGTTTCCACTGACCCTTTATGATTTTTTTTTTTTTATCATGATTACCAACTTGACAGGATCTGGAGCCAATTAGGAGACAGGCCTCTGTACATGCCTGTGAGAGATTATCTAGACTAGGTTAACTGAAGTGGAAAGACCCACCTTAATTGTGGGTGGCACATCCCATGGGCTAGGGTCTTAGACGCAATGAAAAGGAGAAGTGAGTTGAGCAGCCTCGGTCGTCTCTTTGCTTCCTGACGCATGTGAGCAGTGGAAAGCTTTTGCCTCCATGGTTTCCCATGATGCCCTCAAACCATGAGTCAGAAGAAACTTCTTTTCTTTGTTGCTTTTGTCATATTTTGTCTGAGCAACACAGAAGTAATCTACCCTCTTTCTTGGTCCTCTCTCTCTCAGAAGGACTTTGGATTGACTTCCAGGAAGCTTTCCACAAAGGCATCTGTTTTAAAAAACTTTTTTTCATTGATTTTTAATTTATGTGTATGAGTTTTATGCCTGCATGTATGCAGTGCTCTCATAGGACAGAAGAGGGTGTTGGATCCCCAGTAACAGGGGTTACAGGTGGTTGTTAGCTACCACATGGGTGGCTATTGAACTGGGTCTCCTGCAAGAGCAGCTGGTGCTTTTAAATGCGGAGTCATTGTCCAGCTCCATGGCCATGCACTTCTGAACCCTGTTCTGCTAGTTCATCATTCCTTCTTGTCTCTTCCACTACATCCAAAGTTCAAAGAGTGGCACAGGTACTTGGCCAGTTCTGGGTACAAAGAAGTGGCTACGTTGTGGGCTACATTCAAGGGATGCTCCATCTGTATGTTATTATACTAGTGGGCTCCCTATCTGTATGTCATTGTGGTAGTGAAGGATTTGAGGCCTTAGGCAAGAGGTTTCTTCAGTATCAGGGTACAGAACACCCTGGTTTTCTCCAGCAGATGCTGGGAAACCAAAGGGTTCAGTGGAGGCAACACTGGGGTTCTTGCCTGAATGTCAGCGTTGTGGATAGATGGGGATACTTCAGTCTTCCCTCTCACTGTGTGGTATGTTCAGGGAGAGAAAGAGAGTACTACTGTATGTCTCAGGCAAGGGGAACCCACATAGAGCCCATAGGGATTGGGTAGAACTAGGAGTAAAGAGAACAATGCTGTATACATTTTGGGTAACAAAGGGACATCCATAAAACCAGAATTCCAGGCCAGGTCTAAGAATGGGCTGGAAATTCTTGATCAAGGATTATGAGGGGCAGGCCTGACTCTAGGCTGAGTTCTCCCCGAACTCTGTTTCCATTCCAGGCTTGTCCCTGCTGGTGAAGTGGCTGCTAGATTCTTCGTGAAGGACAAAGTACCCTCTTGCCCCAAATGCATCCATTGATAACTTCCTGCCATCTGCTGAGGATGAGACCTCCATGAGTAGCATCAGAAACAGCCACGGCAGGTTTTCAGAGAACGCCATATGGGAGAAAGCCCCTAAAGGGAAAGTGGATTTTACTAGACAGTCAGCAAGGGATTGGTGGCAGATGACGTGCTTTCAGGTGGGGGAATCATAGATAAGCATCCAGCAGTAAACAGGAGGACAGATAGCTAGGTTGCTCTGATGTAAAGCTGAGGAGAGGAAATGAGGAGAAGATGGTACAGGCTGGAGAGGTGCCAAAGGTGGACCCCTTAAGAGCCCTGCACAGAAACGTAAGTTCCAGGATCACAGAGAAACCCTGCGGGCACCCTTACCCCATTATGATACCGAGTATAAACTGCAAATTGAAAAACCAAAAACATAATTAGGGTTTCATTGTATCGAGCTTTCTAGCCTCCTTTTCTATGGTGTTGTACACATTTTCACATGTGAAAATCCTTCGAGAACATTTTTGGGACTGCATAATAAATAGGCCATCAAATAGACATATCAAAGTGTGTTTATTGTTTTCCAAGTTTTTGATACTTAACTTGTCTTCATATTTTTATATACTAATAAAATACGTAATGCACACCCGATGCATATGTCTTTGATTTGTATCTCTAATTATTTCCCTAGAATTGATTCTTCGAAGGCAAGTTCCTGCACGAAGAGCCATAGACAGTGTGTGTGTGTGTGTGTGTGTGTGCGCGCGCGCATGTGTGTGTGTCTGGAGGCCAGGGTACAACCTCAGCTGCTGTCCCTCAGGTGGCATCCATCTTGTGTTTGGAGTGTCTTTCATTGATCTTGCCAAGTAGGCTAAGGTTAGCTGGTCAGCTGGGCTAGGTTAGCTGGGATCCACCTGTCTCTGCTTACCTAGTGCCGAAATTACAAGTATGCTACCAGGTCTTGGGGACTGAACTGAGGTCCCTGGGCTTACCAGGCGAACACTGCATGGCAGAGCTGTCACCCAGCCCAGCACAGACATTTTTCACGCTCTCAATACCCATTGTTAGATTGCTTTCTCAAAGTGTCAGCACAGGTTTTGTTCTCTGTCTTCAGGGTCGGCATACCTGCTTCATGGACTTGTCTCCTCATAGACAATGAGAATGGTGTTGCAGTGGAAAAGTTCTAGTTAGCTCACTATTGCACTGATAAAAGCTGACCAAAAGCAGCTCCTGGAGGAAAGGGTTTATCTGGCTTACAGCTCACAATCCATTATCAAGGCAAGCTGAGGCAGGAGCTCAGGGTCGGAACTTGGAGGAAGGCAGGATGCACAGACCATGAAGGAACGCTGCTCGCTGGCTCGCTCCTCTGGCCTGTGCTCAGCCTGCTTTCTTATACAGCCCAGGTTCACCTTCCCAGGGTGGCACCACCCACACTGGGCCAGGCCCTCGCACATCACTCAACAATCAAGAGAACACCTCACTAAATGCCCACAGGCCAAGCAGATAGAGGAAATTCCCCAACTGAGGTTCCCTCGTCCCATGTGTATCTAGTTGACAACTGAAGTTTTCCAGCACAAAAAGCAGACATTTTGAGAGGATCAAATATTTAGCTACATCAATTGGATTTTACTTGAGTTTTGGAAGTCAAAACATTTCCAGTTATTTATTTACCTTACATGTTCCTTTTGCAAATTATTTGCTTCCTTTGTTCAGTTTCATGAGATGATTTTTTTCTTATTTATTTAGAAAAAGACTTTGTGTTCAAAACATCTTTTACAAGTTGATTTCTTTGCCAGTTCTGCATTTAGCTTTGTAATCTCATGAATACTGTAATATAAATATGTAGATGGTAGCCTCTATCAGACCTAATATTCTTAATGGTAAAGGTGGGGGGAGGGGGAGGCAGGGCCCAGAAAGACTTGTAGGCTTCTAAGCTTCTGGCTTGGGCTCTGGGAAGGCAGTGATGACCCAGAAAGCTCTGGACCGAGGCACAATGCACTATACTGAATGCATATGGTAAACTCAGGCCGAATTGTTGAAAGTCAAGGGTAACATCTGAACCTCATTCCTAATATGCAACCAACAGGGCTTTGTAGAATGAGGGAATGATTATCTCTATTTAGTCCCAAGCAGGAAGAGACAGAAGTTGGGAGTTTTTGTTAAGGTCAGAGATAGAACTATAACAAGTGGCATTAATATAGCACAGTGGGCTTCTCCATTACACTGGATTAATTAATAGGAGCCAATATGGCAGGAGCATTAACGAGGTTCAGAGCAAAGAAAACCTTCAGTGAGTTCCCATTCCCTTCTGTTTTGATCTCTAAGAAAAATCACCACCCAAAACAGTGACGACATGCTCAAAATCTGTGAGTAAGCAGAGATTATTATTATTATTGTTATTGTTATTGTTATTGCTTCTGTTTTGTGACTTGGCAAAATCAGAAAGAAGCATGAAATTTTGTTTTCCAGCATGCCTACAAGTCACCAACTTTTCTGTGGCACAAATTTGCTTTCCAGTAGAGAAGTCATGAGACCATGCTTTTTTGGGGGGCTGAAGTGATTTTAAAGGTATTTGTAATGGAGGATTTGTGGTGTGCGGTGAAGGTTGTTGCTAAGTGAATGTCAATCTCTTTGTCTCACTGCTCACTTCACCAGTGGCCTCCTCTCATGCTGAGGGACTGAAGCAAGGAACCTTCCACGATCCTGCCTTATAGTACAGCTCATCTGATCAGTGCCTCTTTCTGTGTTTTGCTCAATATGCAGAAGAGATGTGACCTGGTGCAGGATCCTCATGACCTTGAGCAGAGTTTTCTACCAGGAAACCACAACTAAGCATTGCTAGTTGGCAAAATCCCCCAAAGAGTCTCAGCCTCACATTCCTCTCATTCCCTCTGAGCATCAGGGCGGTGAGAGATGCAGAGGAACTGACTGGCAGGCCAGTCACTCAGCAACTAGACAGAGCCTCAGAGAATCAGGCTTTCCTCCAACTCAAAAACTATCCACTGAGTGCTGAGGAAATAGCTTAATTGGTAAAATGCTTGCTGTGCAAGCAGGAGGACCTGACTTCAATTCCCAGAACCCACATAAGAAAGCCAAGTGTGGTGGCACACACAGGTAATCCCAACACTTGGAGGTGGAGACAGGGAGATCCTGGGGTTAGCCGGCCAGCCAGACTAATCAAATCAGCAAGCTTCAGGTAACAGTGGGAGAGTGTATCGCAAAACAGCAACAATAATAAAAACAAAAGCAAGATTTAGGAATGACATTCGAGGTTGATCTCTAATTTCCATATGTATGAGCTGTGCACTTGCATGTGTTCACACATACACACACACACATCCCACATATAAATACCTCCCATACATTCACATACCCATATGCACACAGACCCATACACACAGACCCTACACACCCATATATACATACTCATACACATATACATACCTATACACATACACATGCACACATACACATATACACACACAGCCAAACACCTCCCACATATATACTGCCCTATACACACACCCACAGTCTTATACACACACCCATACACACATATATACATTTCATACATATGTACGCATACACACACACATAGGAATATACACATACACATGCATACACATTTACACACACACACACACACAAGAACTATCTCTTGAAAAGAAAAGTTGGGAGAAGTTCGTTCACAGTAGCCTCCATAAATCTTAATGCTTTGGTAGAAAGATCTTTTCTAGAACATAAAGTGCTATTTCACACAAATAATGATGATTAATTTTTATGCGGGGTGTCTGATGGAGTGTGATGAGTTTACTTGCTCTGCTCTCATCTTCTTGGTATCAAAAAGTGAGAAGTTTCATTTTTTACTCGAAGGTACACAATGTGAACACATATGCCTGAGGAAGTGACCAAGGACCTGTAGGTCCACATAGCTAAGCCTGGGCAGGCTGCACAGGGACTGTGGGGTGAGGCCCAGCCAGCTGGCTGCTTCGGGGACCACCAGCCCCTCTCGGGGCCTCTTTGGCGTTGCCTGGAAACCATGAACAATGCCTCCCAAGCAGCCCCGTGATGATCTTTTCTGAAGTGGCAGCCCCTTCAATTATTTTATTTCCATTATATTATGTTAATTAAATCAGCAAAAAGAACAGAGCACATACATGCTCAGAGTGGAGTGGCTGTGAAGGGTTAATCGGAATGGCCCTGGCTGCACTGGCCGAGCTGAGGCTGTGGAAGAGGAGACCTCTATGCCAACAGGCTTGGTCCAGGCGAGCTGACAAGAAACATCATGGGGCATGATCTGCCTGCATCACTTTGGGTCTCTGTTCCTACAGCTCCTCAGAGCCACCTGGTGCACCTGGTGTGTGCAAACACAGCTGGAACACCTGGTGAGGGTCGTCTTGGCAAGCATCCTGTGGCCTGAGTGACCATTTAGTACTGTGACTGGTTTTGCAGAAGCATCGACGGAAACCCAATGGGTTTCAGATAACTGACTAGGAGGAAGAACCGGCCATAGCAGCATCCTCTGAAAACTCTGACAACATTTTCTTTTTTCAAACATTAGTTTTAAAAACTGCTACAGTAAAATCGCTATATTGAACTGAGAAAATAGAAAGGAGACCTCTTGGGCATCGGGACTGGGATGGGGCAAGTTTCTATTTGCTCCACGTTGGAGGCAGAGCACAGCCAGAGAATCAGGGTTCAGAACACACTGAAGGGGATCAGAACCTGGGTTTGTGGACACTGGATATTTGCAGTGACAGCTGTTACCCCTATGCTGGAGAAACGGGAGCCAGAGGCTTCAGGGTTCTCAGAAAGCAGAGAATGCCCCTCTGCCTAAACTTACTTGTCCACTCAATAGACATAAAAATAACACATGGCCTCTCAGGCACAGGAGATTTTGCAGAGGGCACTACTATGGGCACTACAGACATTCTTGGGAAGTGGCCCCCTCGGCATCCCCAACACAGATTATATTACTCCATTCGGTGCTTCCTGGCTCTCTGCGGTACCTGACAGGACCTTGGTGATCTTGCCTGGTCTGGCCTCCCGCTTACTGGAGTCAGGAGACAGACCCGCATTGGGCCGTGACTTCCTCCCAGTGTGCAGGCGGTGCCATCCGTGATCCCTTAGACACCCCGCAGCTGTGGCATCCTCTCATTTGAATACATCAGCAAAAAATAGCAGTGCACTGCCTTATGTTTAAAAGACGACCGAGCAATTACTCTGAACTTGATTTCCTGCTCCCTCGCCTTTCCAACATTGCAAATCTCCTCAGTTTCAAAATTAAGTTGTAAATGAGATTTGAGTTCCACACGGCCTGCTTTGTTCTCTCTCCAAGAGAGAGAGTGGAATCGCCAGTTCAAAGAAAATGTACACATAACTGGAATTCAAAGGCGGTTGGAGGGATTTTCTTTCTCCTAATCTTGGTTACTGGGCTCACCATCTGATTAACCTTCCACAGTGTCTACTGGGAAGAAGTCTTCAGCCAACACTCCCAGAGACTTCCCCTCCTTTGCAGGACAAAGCCTAGGATCAACACCGAATCTTAGAAACAATAGCCGGGCTTTTATATCTATTCATTATCAAAAGCTGTCTCAACTACATTTGGAGGTTCATATTCTTATACCTACTCTATTGATTGAGAAACTGAGGTGGAGGCTGTTTCTTATACATTTACAGAGGTTGCATAGCTTGTTTAAGGTCTTAATAGTCAACCCATGCTGTCTAATACTCTATATTTCTTTGCTTATTATTTGTGTTTTTGGTTGTGTGTAGGTTATGTTTTTGTTTTGGCCCCAGATCCTGGAAGTTGTTATGTTCCCAGAGTGGTTTCAAGTCAGTATCATCTTGTTTCAGCCTTCTGAGCCCTGAGGTTATCTCTCTCTCTCTCTCTCTCTCTCTCTCTCTCTTTCTTCCCCTTTCTTGTAGTCTCATGTAGCTTACACTGTCCTTGAACTCACTATGTAGCCAAGACTAGTCTTGAACTCCTGATCCTCCTGCCTCTACCTCCTAAGTGCTGAGATTACAGACATATGTCACCACATGCTCTTAATTCTTGAACTTGGCACACATGTAAACTCCCTGAAAGATCTTGCAATTAAAGTTCTTGTGTGGTGCTCAAATCCCCTGCAAGGCTTCTGGTGCCAATGAATCCTTTTCCTTTGATGACTGCAAGTCACTCATTCAGTTGATAAATGTGCACACACCCCATCTATCTGCAGGCCACTCTTCTTACTTAGTGCTGGGCCGTCTAGATGAATATAGCCCAACTCCTGGAACAGCCCTAATGGCTGCAAAATTCTTTGTGGGAGTTGGAGAGATGGCGTAGTGCATACAGCACTTGAAGCACAAGCATGAATTTGGATCCCCAGTACTTAGGTAAGTGCTAGGTGTGTGGGGGGTTTCCCTGTAATCCCAGCCCTTGGGAAGCAGAGAGAGAGGATCTCTGGAGCAAGCTGGCTGACTGGACTAGTCAAATCAGCAAGCTCTGGGTTCAGAGAAAGAGAGGAGAGGGAGAGAGAGAGAGAGAGAGAGAGAGAGAGAGAGAGAGAGAGAGAGAGATTCTGCCTCAGTATGTAAGGTGGATAGCATTAAGGAGGACATCTGACATCATTCTCTGGCCTCCACCTGTATGTATACACATGTGCATTCACATGCAGATGAAAACACATCCATATACATACTACACACACATCTACATGCAAAAAGGGAAAAGAAAACCTTGTCTTCACCAAACTAGACAAGTGTCCTTATAATTAAACTGATCAGGTGATCACCATCTAAACAAGGACACTTTGGGAAGAGTGATTAGGGACACATAATAACCATGCCAGGTGACAGGTGTGAATTAGGTTAGTCCCCAATGAGGATGCAGATTCCCAGCCTGCTCTGTTATCTCCTAGGCTGGTCTGGTCTTTGAACTTTCATGGCAGCCCTTCTACTGACTCATCAGGTGAAACTCTCTTCTCCAGGCCCCTCTACCTCTTTAAATGGCTGGGAGCCTATGCTGGGAGGATACCTGAAATTCACCATGGGCTCTCTGTCCCCCGCTGTCCTAACCTGGTCTAGCCTGGAAGGGATGAGAGTTGAAGTCTTGGGTTGTGAAGAATGCTAGATGTCTCCCAAAGATACCAAGCCTTAGTTTAACTGAGATTCCACTAAATGTGAGATTTCCACTAATAGAGGAAAGGCCTTCGTCAGGTCTCTCCGTGGTGAACAGGGATTGCCGGCCATGCACAGAAAGTAAAAAGGAAACAGTTTGGAAGTGGGATCAGAAAACTACACTTCATCTTGTTCTTAGGATTGGAAAGCTTTGGAGAACGTAGTTGGTTTTTGCGGAGATTCTTCTTTAACCATGAAACTCTATTTACCCACTCAGTTGGTCAACAGACATTTATCGACCAGCGGATATTTGCAGGCTATGGAGATGACACAGTCTCTGCTCTCAGGGACCTTAGGGTGAGCGGCAGAGCAACAAAGCATCTGATAACAGGAGTCACCAGAGGGGAACGTCTATGTACTAACCCCTTTAGGGAGTGGTGGCTTTATCGATAGGTTAGTGCAGAAATTTCACCAGCAGAGAATGGCACGTGGATCCTCCAGGCAGAGGGGACAGAAGAGAAGTGAATAGTGGAGGATGTTCGGGTGGCATGTGTGTTGAGAATGGGGGTGATAAGAGATGGGGCAGGACTGGTTGCTGGGACTTCAGGGTCATTGGTAGCCTTTGGTTCTGCATTGAGAAAGACCTGGAGAAGCATAGACCCCTTCGCAGCACCACACTGGGTGGGTGGACTCAGATGCAATTAATGCAGGCGAGCGGCAGCAGAAAGCGCACACAAGGAAATGCGTTTAATTGAGAGACTTGCTTTTCAGCCGCTGTTTGGCTGCCAGCTGACTGTGCTCTCTGGCAGGAAGGGAGAGGGATACTTAGCTTTCTTCAAGCTCCATTAATCTGCCCATTTCTTTTTGCTTCAAATCCCACTTCAAACACACATCGGCTCCTCAAATTCATAATGAAATAAATGATTTATAATCCTGTTGGGAGCCAGTGAGACTCCTGTCAGGTGGCTGATCCAGCTGCCCTTCCTAGCTATGTCAGAGGAAGATGGCGGCTCCCATCAGCTCCCTACCTATGCTCACACACAGGTATATAAATACACAGAGCTGCATGGCCTTTGCCTGTCTTTAGCCCCTTTGGTGACTACATGAGTCCTCCTGGGAGAGCCCAGTGACCTGATGAAAGGATAGTGTCCAACATCCTTTGAGAAGTACACTTTGTCCCATCGTATGTTGAATACTAGCCAAATTCTTTATTTTTTTCTCACTTCTTGAGACAAGGGCCCAAACAGGCCCCAAACTTGCCATGTAGTTCAGGATGACCTTCAAATCCTGATACTCTTGTCTCCAACTCCCAAGTTCTGGGATCACAAGTGTGTGCCACCACACCTGGTTTCTGCGGTGTTGGGACCCAGGGCTTCCTACATGCTAGGCGAGCACTCTGGCAACAGAAGCTACAGTGCCTGCCCCGGTCAAGTGCTTTATATGTGTCCCACCAGGGCTAATATGTAAGAGTGTGTTGTCTCCTTTTGTGTTGAGGGAAGACCTGGAGTACAGAGGTTAAGGGACAGGCACCAGTTTACTTAGGTCAGGAAGTGGAACAGGGTTTGAACCTGTAACAGCTGGGCTCTTTTACTCCTGCCTTGGACTTAGCTCCCCTCTCGACCTGAGGTTGTTATAGGGAAATGTAGGCACACTGTAGCCTACAAAAAGGGTCTGGGAAATCAAGATCAGAGGTAGTGTTCATTGTTTGCTGGTTCTACAGACTGGGATGTAGGGAGTGTCTGTTTAGAAAGACTGATTGACTTGCCACACAGCACAGTGGCTCAGGGAGAATCTCTACTGACCTTGAGTCCAAAGGGCTCCCAGAAGAGAGAGGCCTGTGGCTGTGGCTGAGTAAGACACGAAGGGTGCCCTGGGCAGAGCGAGATCCAGCTGTGCAGGGCCAGAGCTCTCAGAAAGAACAAGAGGGCTGGGAAGGGTGGTCTGGTGGTTTGTGATTCAAATGGGAACTTCTCCCACAGTTTTAATTTGAAAAATTTCACACTATGTAGGTGCTGAAAGAGGAGTTCAGTGACCCCTTAAGTAGGTGTTATCTAACTGCATCAATTAATATCTTAGTTTGTGTTTGCTTTCTTCTCTCTCCAAGCGCGCACGCGCGCACGTGTGTGTGCGTGTGTGTGTGTATGTGTGTGCATACTTTTTGAATGTATA
Source organism: Eospalax fontanierii (assembly GCA_035773235.1). Classification (NCBI taxonomy): domain Eukaryota; kingdom Metazoa; phylum Chordata; class Mammalia; order Rodentia; family Spalacidae; genus Eospalax; species Eospalax fontanierii. The sequence goes on along the minus strand of CM069529.1, from coordinate 46,241,603 downwards.
CATATTTTTGTTGAACTATTTAATGATAAGTTGCAGGTACATTTCACTCCTAATATTTATCATCCGCCTATAAAATGGCAGTAGATTTTCTTAAAATACTGTGAAGATAGTTACAGAATACAGTATTTGCAGAAAACCTGTAATGCCTCAGCACACCAGCCTGCCTCTTTTCTAACTGGTCATTTGAATCAGAGTCTGCCTCTCCTCCAAGCCTCAGGTTCCTACTTTGTCAGAAGGGGCTGAGAGTGCCAGGCATGGTGGTCTACTTCTGTAAACCTGGCACTCAAGAAGCTGAGGGGGGAGCATCTTGAGTTGCAGGCAAGCCTGAGCTATAGAGAGAGATCCCACTCAGGGAAAGAGGTGGGCCTACGGAAATCCTCCATTGTGAACCCGGGGAGTGTGTTGATAGACTCCAAATAGGCAGTGAAGGTTAAGTGGTCAACAAACTCTGAAATGGTATGCATGTTGTGGGAACTGTTCATAGACCTTGTAGCTTATGGATGGAGGGAAAGATAGAACCTCCCATTGGCAGGTCAGGTTTGCAGCTGTTTCTACATTCTTCTTTTTTCAAAAAAATATTGTATTTATTTATCCATTTTATGTGTGTAAATGTATTGCTTGCAGGCATGTAAGTGCACCCATGTTGTGTGTACCTCTGTGCCAGCAGAGGTCAGAAGAAGGTGCTGGATCCCCTGGAACTGGAGTACACAGGTAATTAGCTGCCATGTGGGTGCTGGAATTCGAACCTGGGTCTTCTGCAACCAGTGCTCTTAACTGCTGATCCATCTCTCTCTCCAGCCCCCTACATTCTTATTACTGCTATTTTGCTGTGTTGGTGATCTTACCCAGTGCCTCAGGCATGCTGGGTAAATATGCTCTGTCATGCAGCCACATCTCTAGTCCATGCAGCTGCCATCTTAATCTTGGATCATTTCATAGACTTTTGAAATGTTTCCACTGATTTCCTTTAGGGCGGTGAGGTGGGAGGAATAGGTCTTTTGGCTTAAACTTTACAAGGCACTTAGTGACATGGTTTCCTGAATGGACCCCCCAGATCTCCTGGGGGTGGGCATTTGGCTTTATTCACCATAGCAGTCTTAGTACCAAAACAACCTTAGTCATGTAATATACACTAAATAAATCTGTGTAAAATAATGTAGCAAAAACCATTAGCCAGTACTCAGACTGCCATATCTATATCTACATGCTAAGCAAAGCATAACAGAAGTTCCGAGTGACTGAAGAATTAGGTGAGTCATTCTTACATCTTAACTATGCATCTTGACAATGCAATTGACCCTGATTCATTTTCAGACCAATTACCTTTCCTTTAAGTAATACATAGCAAGCTGTATCCACCAGCTTTTGCTGGATTATGGTGTAATAACAAACATGACCAAAATTTAAATGGATTAGAACAAATATTTACTTTCGTTTGTAGGTTACTAAGTCAGCTGAGGCTGTGATCTAGAACTTTCTCATTCTGGGATTGAAAGAACAGTCCCTTATCTTGATCTTTCAGTAGAAGGGATAAAATAAAACAACCAAATCAGGAAACGAGTCTCGTCTATCCTTTCAGTGTGGTCGGATCACTTCTGCGAATGTTTTGCTGGCTGGCCAAGTCATATGATGAAGGCCAATGTTAGTGGGGTGGGGCACACTCTACTCACCCTGAAGTTCCTGAAAATCATATGGTGTGTGTGTGTGTGTGTGTGTGTGTGTGTGTGTGTGTGTGTATTGCACAGTCTTCAGAAAGACATGGAATGAACTGTAATCTTCCATGCTGTCCTAAAATATTCTGACTTACTTGGAAGTCAAACTTTGGCCTCTCTTGAAACCCCAGAATTCCCGAATGCCTGAGTGCAAGAGGTTTTGAAATGAAGCCTCAAATCAGAAGCCTGAAATCTAGAAAATGCACAGGACTTGATGACTCTCCAGATGCCAGTAACCTGGATGTTATCAATTTAAATAAGAACCACAGAAGCCCATCTCCTTCACACTATGTGTGGAACAGAGGATGGATGGCCTTTCACCCTCCGATAGGGGATTCCTGGGCCACTGCGGGCTGGTTACAGCTGCTGCTTGAATGGGTGCTGCTTTTCTAGCTCGCCAGCCTCCTTGTGATGATGAGCAGCTTCAGAGCCCCGCTCTAACCTGCTCCCCAGCCCTTGGGCCCAGCTACTCAGTACCTTCAGCCTCAGGACTTCCCAGAGCTTCTTTATCTGAAGGGAGAAAGCAGGTTCAGTGATAAGTGTACTTGCCCAGATGCCTTTCCACCTCCATGAGGTCCTGGGTTCTTAATGGAGAGGTGGCAGGTGTTGGTAGTGGTTGTGACTTTGTCCCTTCCTCCCTTTCAGTGCCTCTATCCCACTGAGTTCACCTTCCAACAGCTTCTGTCACAGGGCAGTGTTGATGGACCTCCTCCTCCTTTCTCCGGCTCAAGAAGGACTGCGAGTCCCATGGAGGTACCAGGTGATATTGGACTTTCTGGGAGGCCTGACTGCCTTACCTTCCACCCATACCTGTAAGATGAAGTCAGATTACTGGGTTGTGAATGCTTTATCTTTTCTAGAGCTCGGTGTAAAATTTAGTACCATTATTTGTTACGTAATCCCATCATTTAGACTTCTCCCCTCTGGAAGAACTACTGAAATAGAACCGATTATTAATACAATTTCTAATTATGCATTATAAAGTACGGATGCAATTGCCAGCACACAACGTATTATTATGTTCCAGAGGGCCAGAATGAGCTTGTTGTCAGAGGAGACCACGAAACTCTTAAGTTCTTAGAGAGCCAGAGACTTGTGTTGTGGATAACTGTGGCTGCAGGTTAAGCTAAAGACCTCTGAAGATGTTTTCTGATCTGGCTAAATTTGTCATTCAGGATGAATACCAGCTCTAAATGAGAAAAGCAAACCAATGTTTTATGAAGAGTCTTCATTTTGAAGGGTGCTTCCTTAGAAAGTTGTGGTATTCACAGTCTTCTAGGAATGATGGTCTTTTCCCGTGCAAGTACAGGGGACAGTGAGCCACGTGTTACCCTCTGCAGCCAGCCTGTGCCCTTGCTGAGACTTGAATTAAATTTGAGTGATGTTTGTTGTGTGCCAGGCCTCTGCTAGGCTCCAGGGAAGATATGGAAATAAATAATGACAGTTCCTGCCTTTGGGGAGTTGGCTGTCTAGTAAGGGACACAGCGTGTATCCGGAAATGGTTATAACAGAATTAAAAAGCACTTCGGAATCAGCAGCCGGGGTTGTGGGGGAGGTGTGGGTGGCTGATTATTTTTAATTAGAAGGTTTGGAAAAGTCTTCCTAGAGGAAGATGTATTTGAGGTGGGTCTCGAATTGTACCACGATTTCAGAATTGGGTAGGAATGAGGTGGGTGTGAAGGGGATTTCCAGAAAAGGTAGGTGCTTGCAAGGTATAGGCTGGGCAAAGCCATGGCACGTTTGGTGAATGGTAAGCAAGGCCTTTGGGAGACTCCAGGGAACATTAAAGGGAACACACGGTGTCCTGGCTACCGAGCATCTTGCGGGTGTGGAGTTAGTCATTACTCTCCCCTTCCTCAAGCTGGGTTCTATTCTGCACTGGGGAGTCCAAAGAGAAGCACTTTTCAATCCTATCTTCAAAGAGTCTGTGGTTTATTTGTAGCAGACAGAAAACTAAAGAGTGATGAGACTATAATTGGTTAAATCCTGTAATAGAATTATAAAACTCTAACAGGATAAATTCTTATCTCTATAGTAGAGATGAGGTCAGAGGAGGAAGTGACTGCTCAGGCCTGAGAGAGAGAGAGAGAGAGTGCCAGAAGTGCAACGGAACAAAGGCACCTTTGCATCAAGTCTGGACAGAGTCAGCAGGACACTGCACCTTGCCTTGAATTTTTATTTCTGTCTTTTTTCTTTTAAAATACCTTATTTATTTTATTTGTGTGTATGAGTGTATTATTGTCTGCATGTGTATAAGTGCACCCATGTTGTGCAATGCCCTCAGAGGTCAGAAGAAGGTGCCAAATCCCTGGAACTGGAGTTATGGACAGTTGTTAGCTGTTATGTGGGTTCTGGGACTCTGCAAGAGCAGTCAGTGTCCTTAACAGCTGAGCCATCTTTCTGGCCCCGAATTTTTGTTTATTAATCCAGCTATTCTTATTGAGTGTAATTTTGCCTCCTGGGGAATGACTTCATTATCTGTCTTAAGAGTCTGGAGGAGGTGTTATTGGAATCTAGTGGGTAGAGACAGAACATCACTGGTCAATCTTTGATGCCCAGGACAGCCTAGAAAACAGAGTGACACTGACCAAAATGTCAATAGCACCAAATTTAGAAACTTTGTGTTGAGAAGTGCATTGAACTGTGGGAACCAGAAGGCAGGTAAGCCGACAACTGCCTGTGTCTCAGGCAGGTCCCAGGTGTCTCTGGAGGACATAAGGCTAAATGTGCGTGTACTCTTCAAATTTGCTGAAACCAAAACTCTCAATGTGATGATATTTGCAGGTGGAGCCTTTGGAAGGAATTAGGGTTAGATCAGGCCATGAGGGCAGACCCTCCATGGGATTAGTGTCCTAATAGAACAGATAATGAGCTTTTGCCTAATCTCTTTCCCTCTGTCTTTCTTTCTCTCTCCCTCTCCCTCTAACTCCCTCCCTCTTTCCTATGCCCTTTTCCGGTATGAGGATACAGCAGGAAGTCACCCCTCCATCATGGAGGAAAAGGTTCCTTTACCAGAACCAAATCTGTTGGCACCTGGATGTTGGATTTCTCAGCCCTCGGAAGTGGGAGGCATAACTGTCTGTTGTTTTTGGTACCCAATCTGAAGTATTCTGTCCTAGTATCTCAAACACAAGGAAATGCTTCCATTCCCACTCTCTATGTGTCCATGAGTTGAATGCTTCTTGTATCTGTGTCTCCTTCTAGAATATGGGGAAGAGATTTTTCAATGGATGTTTGGCTCATTCATTTTCTGGCAGAGCCTAGTTTTCATTCATCAGCAGAGTGCTGCCTTTTCTGTTTAGAGGGTTTCTGATGATAGCTTCACAAATGGCTTTGGTTAAAGGGTTTTGTTTGTTTCATACAGCAGATTGTTTATACCACAAGATTCCTGCAGTACCCTAGAAAATGCAATGTAGTGTGATATTAGAACCCTCCAGGATATAGTATACACACACACACACACACACACACACACACACACACACACACACCAGTCTAGAATCAACTAGGAAGGGAGTCTCATTGAGGGGTTGTCTAGATCAGGTTGGCTTGTGGGCATGTCTATAAGGGATTGTCTCGATTACATTAATTGATGTGAGAACGCCCAGGTGAAAAGTGGGAGGTCGCATTCCTTGGGTTTGGGTCCTGGATGATGTAAAGGAGGAGAAAGTGAGCTTAGAGTGAGATGCATGCATTTATTGTCTCTGTCCTTTTGATTGTGAATGTGACCAGCTGCTTCAAGCTCCTGTCACCTTGGTTTTCCTGCCGTGATGGAATTGAGAACTGAGTTCCTTTTGTCTGCATCTTTTATCACTGCAACCTGAAATGCAGTGAACACATAGAGAAAACATTTCCCAGAGGAGGCAAGGGGAATCTTTCTGATTTGTCAAACTCAAGGAGCCCAGTTTGAGATGACACTATATGGAGATGGGACCTAACTTCTGGGAGAGTGGGTTCTAAAGCTTTGTTGTGGCTTTTCTTTGTTTCTTTTGGATCTTCACTGTAGACTGTCATAGCTTCAAGCTTCATACTTACAGAGCTGTACTAAATAGCAGAAAGGGGCTCATCACTTAGTTACTGTCAGGATAGCATGGGTGACAAATCACCCCACATTCAATGACTTTCCTTCTGAGGGAGGTTTGCCTCTGTGTGAGCCAGGAACCCTCTCTTTCTCTCTTTTGACCAAGGCTTCAGGACAGGTTCTGGTTCAAATTAAGGTTCAGATTTTCTCCACCAGTTTTCCCATTTCTTTCTTCTTCCCAGCCACTTGGCACACTTGTTTCATGGCAATTGGGCCTTTGAGTCCCAGACTTTGAGACCTGAAGAGCTAGCCTCTGTTTCTTGATTGTTTGCATCCTATTCTAGGCCAAGGCAAGGTATGTGCCCAAGTCTGAGGACAGTGTGACTGGGACACACAACTTCCCCCAATAGGGGAAGACTTGGGCCAGAAGCACTGCAGAATGTATAGAGGTGACATATTCTTCCCATGAGCTACCCTGCCCCATGAGCCCCTTATGACACATCGGCCAGAGTTGTATCTCATGCCCAGGCCACATCAGTGAAAGAGAACGGCATCACTGTTGTGTGGGTAATCACAGTTTCTGGGTCCTGCTCCAAGACTAGACTGTCTTTCCCTGACCTTGGTTCTCACCAGCAAGATGCTGAGGCAAATGACAGGTTAGGCAGCCAAACAATCTCTGCCCCAGCACCGTCTCTATTCATGGTGAAATAGCTGTCCCTCTCTGAGCCAGAGCCAGATAAGGAAGGTCTCTGTGCGGTTACAGTGAGCTGGATATATGCCAGTATGAATCTTTCCGGATACGACTTGCTGGAGTACTGTCATTTGCTCCATCTCTAGATGTGCAGCTGCTTCAATCACAGGCTATATTAGGCTTCCCTCTTTCCCTGGGCAAGTATGGCTTACTGATACTTTGGCCTTCACTGTCTACCATTCTGCAGCTTTCATAGGCCCATTGGCCCCATTGCACTTGATCTTCTTTGCCTTTAGACTTCCAGTCTAACAAGGAAACCCAGAACTAACTGAGCCGAGCTGCTAGAACACTACATACTCAAAGAACATTGATTTGTGCTATTTTGGATGTTCTTTTTTTAAAACTTTATGATTACATTTATTTTATGTGTATGAGTGTATTACCTGCATTCAGGTAAGTGTACTCGTGTTGTGCAATGCTGGTGGAGGTCAGAAAAGGGTGTTGGACCCCCTGGAACTGGAGCTACAGATGGTTGCTGGCTGCCATGTGAGTGCTGGGACTCGAAACCCAGTCCTCTGAAAGAGCAACCTGCCCTCCCAACTGCTGGGCCATCTCTCCAGCCCCTTGGATGTTCTTATGACCCTAAATGAGACCAACATTGGAGCTGGTGGGCTTTGAAGGTTGCCCTTTATTGTGTGGGTGGGCCTCATCCGGTCTGTTGAAGGCTTTGATGTAGAAATGATCACCTGGACAAGAGGGAATTCCGGTAACAGTCAGCTTCAGGAACTGAGAATATCTGTGAGGGAATTTCCAGTGACGTTTCACCCTGAGTGCGTGTGCCATCTTCCCGCGGGGTTCTCCACTGAATAAAAAGGAGAAATCAAGAAGGAAAAGCTCTCCTCTCTCTCTGATTCCAGACTGCGGGTGCAACGTGACCAGCTCATGCTCTGGCCTCCTTACCTGCCAGGATGAGCTCCACTCTCAAACTGTAAGCCAAAGTAAACCATTCCATCCTTAAATTACTGTTGTCAGGTATTTTGTCACAGCAATGAGAAAAATAATTTAACAAGCCTCTACAGTCCCACAAGCCAATTCCTTAAAATACTTTCTTCCCTCTCTTCCCCGAGTCCGCCCATCTCTGCCTATCCCTCCATGTCCTTTTGGGAACATGCTACCTGATCAAGGGACCTGGGAAGGTTCCTGTACAAGTGAAGGGTTACAGTGCCCATGAATTGTTAACTGTTGTAAGTCCTAGCTGAAAGTCATGTCTTCCCAGTGCTGGGCCTCTGTTTTTCTCAGTGATGGGTACTGATCCTATGAGCTCTGACTCTGGGAGTGAGGCCTCAGTGCATAGACTTGCACTTCACTGGCACCATGGCTCCTTTCTGTAAGTTCTTGAGCACTTTGCAAAGACAGCATAGTGCCCGAGCTGCTGCCCTCACCCTCCATCGTCTCCACATAAGACCCACACGTCAGCAAGGCAGAGAAGCCGCAAGCAGTTGTGGGAGGGCTTCACTTTCACATACTGATCCGGTAGCAGGGCTGACGAACCCGAGGATGCCACAGACTCTGGCCCAGTCATACATGCTCTGTGCTTAGCTGAGTTTGTATCAGTTTGCTCCTTCCTGAGGGTCATTGCACAGAGTTTGTGGGGCACAACAAGGTGTGGTAACTCTGTGAGTTTTTTGTTTGTTTTTGAGGCAAGGTTTCATATGTCCCAGGCTGGCCTCAGACTCACTGTGTACCTAAGGATAGTGTTGAATTTCTGATCCTCTCGCCTCCCTCTCAAGTGCTGTGATTACAGTTGTGCATCACCACACTGAGTTTTATGTACTGCTCAGAATGAATCAAGTGTGTGTGTGTGTGTGTGTGTGTGTGTGAGAGAGAGAGAGAGAGAGAGACAGAGAGAGAGAGAGGGAGAGAAATCTGCTGTCTTTCTCTTTTACTCTGTCTTATTTTTTGAGACAAGATCTCTCACTGAACCTGATGCTTACTGGCACACATGGCTATAATTGGCTTTTACATGAGTCCTGAGGATTTGAACTCAGGTGCTCTTACTTTCAGAGCAAGTGCTTTTACCCACCGAACCATTTTCCTAGCCTGAACCTGGTGCTTTGCACATGCCATGGGAACACTCTACAAATGGAACTATATTCCTAGTACCAAGTCAATGACTTTTAGCTATAGGACAACACCCTTGTCAAGGCCGGATTGCTGTCTGCCTGTCACTGAAGAGAATCCACCTGTTCAAAAGGCATTCGGAATGGAGTCCTGTCATGGAGTCGAGTGCTGGCTTCAGGGTCTTTAGTCTGGCCATGTGATCCTGGTCACAGCCTCAGCTACCAGGTCTTCACAGTGAAGACCTTCATCTGAGGTCTTCCAGTTGTAATTGTAATGTCCCAGGAGAGCCAGTGTGACTTGCTCTGCTCTCTTCTCTAGACGTGTGGCTTAGTGATATGGTCCTTTTGAAAAGACAGGGAGGACAGCGGGGACAGTAAATTCAGAATTCTTCTCCAGCTGGAATCGAGCATACTAGACAGCAAAGAAAGTCGCAAATAAGCAAGCCCATAAGCAATCACTGCTTTAACTATTTGGTATGCAAGCTCTGTGCCTGTGCAATGGGTGTGTATGTATGCATGTGTGTAGGGGTGTGTGGGTGCACACAAGCATGTATGTGCTGTACATTCAGGAGTGGGGGTGGGGAGGAAATGACCCTGGCTTGCTTTGGACACATTAGGCAAGGACCCCTCTGACAGTGCTTCCCAAGCAGCCTGCTTCCTTCCGCATGCATGCCAGAGAGGGTCACTGGGCCTGTAACATCACAGGAAGAATTTGCCCGTCTGGCTGGAGAGGAGACAGTGCATGAAAAATGGTGGCAAGGGGTCAGGAGGCGAAGGCAAGTGAGAAACACTTTCATCTATTATCCAGGGTCAACGGGCTCCCTCCCATCAGGGAACCTTGAGGCCCGATGAATGGCCCATTGCGGGAGGTGCAGCATTGTGTGCACCCGCAGCCCCACATCACAATCCCCAGCCCAGGACAATAGCGCCTAAGAAAGTGGTGGGTGGCTCGACTCGCCTCCCAGGGGCCTGCCTCTTCTTATCAAAGGCCTTTCACCGGAACGCCCCAGCCTGCTTGGGAAGAGGCAGAGTGTTTGTCCAATAACGCCAAGGCCCTTCACACTCCTTCCAAATTCCCCGTCATGGCGATTAGGTCGGCCCGCATTGAATTTCATCCAGAACCAGTGTGGGGTTCTCAGCTGTTGCCGCTCCCCAGAAGCCACACATATTCTTTGAGTTGTCTGAAGAACAACACATTCCTGTTTAAAATAAAGTCCAAACCCTTGGCTGGGAAGGAGACATGCATTCCTTCAGAGGGTGCCTGCAGGACCACGCATCCATTCAACTACAGCAGCAGCCCTGAGCCCGGGAGAGCAGCTCCTGGCTTCCAGGAGAGCGGCTCCTTGGCTTGGGCAGAACCCGGCCTCTGTTACGTCCTGGTGCCTTCTTAGTGTGATTCCTGCCTTGGCGCTTTACAGTATCTGGCAAATGAGTTGTGAATCCGAAAACTGGTAACTTCTGAAACTGAGTTCTGGCTATTTGTCTTTCTGTGTTGTCAAAATGAGGGGCTGGAGAGGTGACTCAGTGGTTAAAGTGCTTGCTGTGTAAGGATGAGGACATGAGTTTGAATCCCCAGAACTAAATAAATAATAAATAATAAATAAATAAATAATAAATAATAAAACTACTCATCTGTAATCCCAGGTTTTCCTATGGCGAACAGGAGGTGGGAACAGGGGAGTCTTCCGCAGCCTGTGGGACAACTAACTCAGTGTTCGAGCCCCAAACAACAGAGACCCGTATTAAACAAGGTGGAAGGTGAGGGCTGACTCATAAAGTCCTCTGACCTCCACATTTTTACCATTGCACACATATGCTTGCACTCACACACAAGCGCACGCGCGCGCGCGCACACACACACACACACACACACTGATCACAAACTGGAGAGAACCCAGGATTCCCTGACAGCCCCTGTGTTCCCTCTCACCCTAGTTTTGGGCTCAAGACTAAAATAAAAGTTGACAGCATTTGATTTTCGGGTGATCTATCTGGCTAGAGCCTAGAATCTTAGATCCCCAAATAAAGCATGTAGGTCTTTGAGTAACCCCGTCAGCTTGTAAGTGAAGCCCTGGTACATACGTGGAGACTCTCTTGGCTGCATCGGCTTTGCTGGAGGGAAACATCATTGTCTATAATTGGGGGTAAAGGGGTGTGTTTGTAGGAAATCAACACTGCGCCTTGTAAAGCATTCTCCTGTGCCATCAGTTAGTGGTTTACCTTGCAAGCCTGATGAGTGCCAGGTCTTGCAGAGGAGTAGAAGAAATAAACATATAAACTAGGAATTGGTCTCTTCCCATACTTGGGACAAATTAATATTATAATTGAATGAGATTCCCACAGACACCCCAAACTGCTAGCATCTTGAGGAAAGAATTGTATTGAATTTTATTTCCAGAGCAGAATACAAAATTTATGGTGATATACTGGGTTGGATAGTGAGGTTCATCCAGAACTTCAGAGTGTGGCCTTATTTGGAAATAGCAGGTGTACTTCCATCCTGGATTAGGGTGGATCCCAAATCTAATGGCTAATGTTCTTACAAGGCAGAGACCGAGATTGGAGTGGTGGTGCTATAAACTGTGGATCACTGGCAACCGCCAGAAACCAAGAGACAAGCATAGAGTAGATTCTCTCCTAGAGTCTTCATAAAGTAGCAGTCTTCATGGCACCTTGATTCTGGACTCTTGGCCTTCAGGACAGCAAAAGGATAAATTTATTATTTTAAGCCTCCAAGATTGTTGTAATTCATGACAGTACACACAATGTGCACAGAAAGGATGGAATATGGGTTTCCCTGGGTGATAGGCTGGTAGCTGTTAGGGGCTACGGAGAGCAGTGGGGCCAGGACCACAGAGGAAGGAGAAATGGGAGCTGAGAGGTGTGAAATGATATGAGTGCTTCAGACCTATGGATGGCTTGTGACAGGCATGGACAGGGTCATGGAAGAGTGGGAAGGGGAGGCAAGAGGAGTAGACAGGGACAGGTTGGAGGGCCTGGGGCACTACACTTAGGCGTCCAGATTTTATCCTCTTTCTGCCTTCCTAACCTTTTCTGGATCAAGCCAGTGATTTCTGTCACATAGATGGTTTATACAGCAATGGGATGAAGGAGGACCTGAAGCTGCCCTCTTCTCCAAGATACATATAGAAAAACCGCAAGCATGCAGGATTCTAGAAAAATAACATGTACAGACCCAGTGAACAACAGATTTGATGATGAAATGAAATGGCATATTTTAGAACAACTTACTTACTTTTTCCATAAAATACAGAGCATAAAGGGGCTAGCATTATCTATTAGGAGGCATTTCTAATAGAAATCCTTTTTCAGAAAGTTTTTATTCTATAGTAGAGATGCTTCTTCCCCAGATCTTTGCAGTGTGATTCAAGTTATAAGGATATGAAAGGATGAACTCAAAAGTTCTTCTTCACTGGAAGACTAGGAACTTCTACATTAATAAACTAACATGTAAACTAATGAATATATCCATTCTTCCTAAAGGACTGGGAGCTGAGCTTTGCCAGAGACTAGCCATGGAGAGAAGTGGGTTGGGTACCACTATCCATCATCTATCCATCCATTCATCTGTCCTTCCACTTATCTACCCACCTCTCACTCAACCACCCACTCAAAAGTAATTCTGGATTTCTGTTTAAATGTAGACACTGCCCAAGTTCTTCAGGAAATGTTACATGAAGCCATTTGTCTTGCTCTTGAGAGGCTCACAGTCATCCATCCATCCATCCATCCATCCACTCTTCATCAGTCTTTCCGTTTTTCCACCATCCACATACTTATCTCTCACCCAAAATAACTCTAGATTTCTGTTTCAGTCCAGACAGCACTCAAGGCCTCTAGGAAATGCAATATCAAACTGTCTCCCTTGCCCTTGAGAAGCTCACTGTCCATACCACCGAGGAAGTCATACACAAGAGTTCATATGTAACATAAGAAAAAATTAGACTCACTGAATAATTTCTCTGTAGTTTTGTAAAGACGCTTCCACAGGGTTCTTTGGGGGCTTGCTTCTTCTGGGTATAGGTCAGATCCGGAATATAGTTGTGTGTCCTGTCAATTTCTAGCTGCTTCTCGAAAATGCTTTTCCTTGGTATAATTGTTTGCATAGAAGATGTGTCCCACAGGCAGCTGTTTGAACAGTTGGCCCCCAGGTAGTAGTGTTGTTTTAGGAGACTGAACCTTTTAGGAATTGGAAGCTAGCTGCTATAAGTGGGTTGTTGGGCTGCAGGTCTGAACTATAGTTCAGTGTTTTTTCTCTCTTTCTTGTTCTAATGAGATGTGGGGATATGTGAAGTTCCAGCTGCGTCCTGCCATCGCCATGGAGCTGCCTTCCACCATGCCTTCCCTTGAAGGACTTTGTCCTTCAAGCTGTGATCCAAAATAAATCTCTCTTTCCTTGAATTACTTCTTGTAAGGTATTTGGTCACAACAAAGAGAAAACTATCTAATAAACTTGGCTTGTCTGACAAATGCGTCCTTGTTCTTCAAGGTAGACCAGATGGCTCTCATCTGTGACACCACCAGATTCTTAGATAGAAGTGGGGCTCTGTCTTCTATGTTCACAGAGCACTTTGTGATTCCTCCAACACAACACATTATACTGTCATGATCATTCTGTCACCTTTTCCTCTGCTGTACCATAAACTCTAACCTGCAGGTCCTTTTTTGATTGGGCAGTGAACGGATGGATAAGAGACATCAGTATACTCTGGACAGGGACTAGATAGCATGGCCAGAAAAGGCGTTTCCTAGAGGGTGGATCTGATTCCAGTCTCTCTTAGAGCAGGATAGAGAGATGAAGCCGGGGGAGGGAGTGTTCCAGCTAGGGGAAAGTCTTGAACCAAGGCAAGCAAACAGTTTGCATCCAGTGTATCTTGATATAGGAAAGGAGATAAAGGAGGAAACATGGGGAAAAGAAATTCATTAAAGCCTTAAGGTCTTAACATGTGGTGGGAATGTTGGGAATTCTTCATACAATGAATAATGAGCCATTGGTGGTTTCAGAGCTAGGCAAGTTGGTTTAATACTAATTCTTAAGATTACAGGACCTGAGAAATCCAGTGGGGTAACTGGACCCATGGTCTGATGGGAGAGCTATCACACACTCAGTGTTTGCTGGTGCTGTGTTCCACCATGTCATTTACCCTTTGAGAGAAACTAGTGCATATAACTCTACACACCTCCTCAAAGAGCTAACAACACCAGATCTATAGTCCTTCCAGAAGATATGGCTCCTGACTTCTCCTTTGGTTGCTGCTTCCTTCTCTATCCTCAGAGTCAGGATGGTGCCAAGCCCACTCACCTCAGTCCCATCTGTGTCCTTGGACACGGAGATAGATACCTTAGGAAGGGCACAGCTGGTAGCCAGGACCAGAAGTGTTTGGTGTCTCTTCTTACATATGAAGCGATGCACAACCTTGCTAAGAAATCAGCTCATTTTGCTATCAGGCTCAGTTTTGAGTCCTGAATGCAGTAGTAACCATCAGTGGCAATGGGATAGAGTCATTATACAGTCCTCTCACTCATTTGTTGTGTGAGTGAGTTGAAAGGACTCAAATGTGTGGGGCCCAAACAACTGAGGCATCGTCATCTCCTCAGACTCTTCATAAAGTCTGTGAAGTTTAGTGATCAGTGTCCTTCTTAGTGACACAGAAAGGATGAACCACCACGATGCTGAAGTGCGCTTAGATTCGTAAGCCTGCTGCCTCAGTTTCACTGTATTCCCAAGAAATCAGGAAAGGGAAATTTGTCAAGGAAAATGGATTTATTTAGTTTGGTGAAACACAGTAGTAGAGCCCCCTCCAACCCAATATCTGCAGTCACATGATTATAGAGATAAGCCAACTATTCTTTTTCTGGAAGGAAAAGAATCAATCGCCAGATTGATTCTCTGTTAAGGAGACAGTTTTTTTTTTTCTTTTCTCTTTTTATTGAAGTCCTGGAGGTTGTTTATAGGGCAAAGATGCTCTATATTTGAAAGACAAATCAGTGTGGTTTAATGGTGTAAGATCCCCCATGCTTTTTGGGCCTGCCACAGTTCTTTGTCCCTAGGTCTATTCCTTTGGTAGGTAAGAGTAGAAGCCTTTGTTTCTTTTCTTTGAAGATCAACTTTAGCTTCAACTCCTGTGTACCTTTTATACTAATTCTGCAAGTGTAAAGGTTTAAGATTTGAAGGGAGAGGCATAGGTGCCTCTCTTTGGACTATCTTTTCTCTCATCTCAACAAAGTCACAGTTACATTGATACTAGGGGATCTGAATCTCCAGGACCTCACTGGCAAATACCCCAGAATGTGAGCACCAAGCCAACCAAAGATGCAATTTTCCCTGTTATCTTTTTTGCCCAGGCAGCTGTGTAAGTCTCCAAAAATTTGGCTGTGCTGTTTTAAATGTCTGTTAGGATCAAAGGCTCAAATGACTTCAGGTTAAGTGGTTGACAGAAAGGCATGAACTAGTCTTCCGTGGAATGGAGGGACAGATAGAGTCTTTAACTACAGAATAGATTTGGGGTATTCACCTCTGCTCTGAAGAGGGTCAAATGTATCCTACAGGTTGAATGGAGTTGACCTTGAGTTAGAGAAAATTCAACAGCTATACAAACTTCACCACCACAGTAGCCCACAGTCTAAGAATTCTAATTCACCTAAGGAAGAGTTTTGCTTCCATCTTCCATATTTTCTTATTTGATCCATATTTTCTTTGCTTTTGGTCCATATCTTCTTCTCTCTGGCTAGTATAACTGAGTCAGATTTTTATCACTTTCTAGAAGTTTCTCTGAACTCCATGACCACTAAAGTTATTCTTCGGAATGCATTCATAGCAGGGCCACTGGTCTGTCTCATTGGTGACTGATGAGTGACAAAAAGTTTGTTCTGCTCCTCAATTCTCTTTATACCCACACTGAGCATTCCCAGAGACGGGGCCTAGATTTGTTCAGTCTCTTTCCCCACCCTTCTGAGGACCTGCCAGGAAACCTGCTCAGAATATGTGTGCCATTCCCCAAAGGATGATTTTGTTGCCTTGAGTAGTTGATAAATTTCTTTTCCATTGTTTGTGAATGTAACATAAATGTTGAATTTGAAAATATCAAAATAGTTGCCGTTTTTCCTTTGGACATTGGATGTGAAGTGATCTTGCCGGCCTAGAGGGACACCCTTGACTTTGTGGTCTTTTTGTTGCTGTGATAAAACACTGACCAAAACCAGTGTGGAGAGGAAAGGATTTATTTGGCTTACATGTCCTGATCACAGATCATCATGTAGGGAAGCCAGTACCAAACTTAAGGCAGGAACTGGTGCCAGGAACTGAACCATAGATCATGGAGGAGTGCTGCTTACTGGCTTGCTCTTCTGGCCTGTGCTCAGCCTGCTTTCTTATATAACCCAGGCCACACACAGTGGGCTGGGCCCTTCTACATGACTCAACAATCAAGACAATGCTTCACAGACATGGCCACAGGCCCATCTGATGGAGGAAATGCCTTAACTGAGGTTCCCACACATTACAAATCCAGTCAAGTTGATAAACAAGATGAGCCATCACTCTCTGCAGTTCTGGTCTCCTCACGGATTCTTACCTAAGCAGGTAGAAGGTTCCTGGAGTTCCCTGATGTGTTTATGTGTTGTTACCAAGGGGAGTTTGATCTATGCCAAATCACAAAAGAATATTAACTAGCTGCTAGACTGTCCCAGGTTTCCTCAGTTCCTGAAGAGCCTTTTGCTTGAGTAGTTAGGGGGAAACAGGAATATTGTGATATCAATGGGAAAGTCTGGGGGAAGAGCAGGCTAGGCGGTGGAGGAGGAGGTGACATAGTTTAGGGACATGTCTAATTTGAGATGGTTATAGTCTCCCTTTGCAAAGAGAGATGTCAACTGGGCTGTTGATACATGGAGAATGGATCAGCTTGGAGAAAGAAACTGGCAGTCTGGCAGAAAGGGCAAATTGCTTTTTAAAAAAAATATTCTATTTTATTATTTATTAGTGTATTGCCTGCATGTGTATAAGTGCATACATGTTGTTCAATGCCCACAGAGATAAGAAGATGGCTTTGAATCCACTGGAACTAGAGTTATGGATGGTTGTTAGCCACCATGTGGGTGCTAGGAACAGAGCCTGTTTCCTCTGCAGAAGCAGTGGCTTTAACTGCTGAGTCATCTCTCCAGCCTCACAAATCGCTTTAAACACACAGTGTCCCGTTCTCTCCATAATGAGAGCTTCATTTAGATCACATTCCTCAGTCTTCTCTGCAGTTTGTGGTTATGTGTTTATAAAACACCATAGGGAATACTCCTTCAAAAAGGAATGCTTTCTTCCCCTTCTTTCATTCTGATGTTTGAATGCTGGCTGTGATGGCTGGTGCAGTTGTCTTGCATGAAAAGGACAAAGCCCATATTATAGAGATGGTAGATGGAGAAGGTGGAAGACAAGGAACCTTGCCTGTTGAATGACGGTTTTTGCCTCCACACTTGCCCCTCAAGGACTATTTTCTGTGGGTGGGTAGTAAACTTTACCTATTTTTTCTGCTTTAGATCATATTTCCAAATGAACATGTATTAACGTTGGTCTTTGTAAGGGTGAACAGCTCTAAGAATTTAAACACATATATAGATTTGTATAACCACAGTAAGGTTGAATTCAGGATGGCTCTTTTACCCTGTGCTATCCCATGGTACTCACGTTCCCCCACCCCATTCTTGAGCTACCTGGACACCATTTATCCATACTATGTTCTTTTCTAGAATGCTATGCAAATGAAGTCATACAACAAATAACTTTTTGAGGCTGATTTCCTTCACTGAACACAGCACGTGTAACATTCATACTTGTGCTATGTGAATCGTTAGCTCACTTCCTGTTGTGACTGGGCAATACACCATATTGAAATGTTGGAGGACACTTGAGTCATTTCTAGAGTCTGACGCAAAGATCTTTGGCTAAAACGAAGTGTTTATTTTTGTAGGATAAGTAATTATATTTCTATAGCGGAAATATCCAGGAGTCAGGTTTCTGGCTTACATGGCAAGTATATGTTAAATTTTGTGATGAAAAATTGTCAGAATGCTTCCTGGGTACTGGCACTATTTTATACCCCTCTGAAACAATGTATTAGAAAGTCACTTACTCGCTCTGCCTTCTTGTCAGCTCTTAGTGTTGTCAGGATTTTGTATTTTAGCTATTGCAATGGCTATGTACATCACCTCCTCACAGTTTTGGTTAACACTTCCCTGTTGGCTAATGAGGAGACTTGGCCTTGCATGTGCTTGTTTGCCATCTGAATTAGGTACTTTTCTTGTTACCATGATTTAAAAAAAAAGATGCAACTTAAGGGAGGAAAGGTTTATTTTGGCTCAAAGACACAGTCTTTTATTTTGAGAAGACTCCATCATGGAGAGCACAGCTTTTAGGTGGGCACTCTGACAGTGGGAATGTGCAGCTAAGACTCTGAATGGATTTACCTCTTGATAGAACACGACTCAGAAAGCAGAGAGGAAGTGGAGTTAGGTTATGAAACCTCAAGGCCTGCACCTAGGGACCCAGATCCTTCAGTGCGGCTCCTGATCTTAAAGGTGCCACAACCTTCCAAATAGCACTAATAGTTGGAGACCAAGTTTTTAAACACATAGGCCTGTAGGAGACAGTTCACGGTCTGAATTACAAAACCATCCATATATCTGTAATTAAATTTGTCTGCTCAGGTCTTCTGGTTATCTTTATGTTTTATAATCTTACCTTTGAGCTTTGAGAGTTCATTTTTATATCTTAGATACAAGTCCTTTGCTTGATATGTGTTTTGAAAATATTCTCTAGAACTTTGTTTTCATTCTTGTAATAATTTCCATTGTGGAACAAAACTTCTCAATCTTATTTATTAAAATTACTTTTAAAAATGTTATGCCTGTATATATATATAAGTACACCATATCGTGCAGTGCCAAAGGATGCCAGAAGATGGTGTAAAGATCCCCTGAAACTGGATTTATGGACAGTCATGAGCTGCCATGTGGTTGCTGGGAACTGCAAGAGTAGTCAGTGCTCTTAACCACTGAACCATTTCTCCAGGCCCTCAAAATTCTCAGTCTTGATGGAGTCCAGTATATCTTTTGTTTTATGAAGCATCCTTTTAGTTTTAATGTCTCTCTTTTCAAGTCATTGTTTTTCAGGTCTCTGAAAATCTAATTTTGCTTAGATATACCACTAGCTATAGACAGTGTTCAAAGATATGGGATGGTATGAGATGACCTTGAAGAGGTAGATCATGCAGAGGTGGACGTTGCTGAGGCTTTCCCATCTCTACTTTTCACCTACAACTTACTGCCTTGTTGGAAGACAGCTGTATCAGTGTCCTAAGAGGATCCCCACTCGTGCATCAGGAGGAATTCTCCAGACTTGGTCTTTGCTTTCACAATTATCAAACACCCCCCATAAGCTGAGGTCTACCGTGTGCTATAAAGTACGAGATGCTGAGAAAATCAGTAAAGTCTCATGTTCTAGAGTGGAAACACAGGCAGTAAACCCATTCATAAATGACACAGCCAGGCCAGTAACTGGAAGTGAGTTAAGATGATATAGCACTGGGTGATATGACCTAATCTATGCTTCGGGAGGGATCAGATCTTTTCTTCTTATAGACAATCGTCCCCCCCACCGGAAGTCCTAAACCAGGACTGGTTTCCAGTGTCGATCAATGAATTTTCTCTGAGTTCACCAAGCCCCAGTGTCCAGAGGAGAGTCCCTATTTTTAATTCACATTCTATTTTTGTTGTCTTGAAATTCTTCCTTTTGAACAAGGCCTCCCTCCTCCCTTTTCATTTTGCATTGGGTCTGGCAATATGGGTCTCCAGTCTCAACCTATACTGTGCCCAGACAGGAGAACAAACAGCCACAGCCACAGGGTCTGCCATCCTTATATATCACTAGCCATCTTGCTGGACATACTAGGCCTTTTATTCTAAGTCCATAAAAGTAAGTAACCCTGTTTCCAAAGTACAGGAGACCAAGATTCATTCCCCTGGGAGTTGCTGAGCATCTGGAATCCCTTACTGCCTCTTTCACTATCTCCACAAGTCTCTTCTGCTTGGTTAGGGCTTACCTAACAGAACTGCAACTGTGCAGTTCCCAAGCACTATAAACACCTCTTGGTGGTGAGGTGAATTCTGCACTAGGAGAATAAAGAATGCTGGACCATCTTAGGAGCTCGTTTGTACTTTGTTCTCAGAGCAGTTCATTTGAAATGGAGGAACCACAGCCCAGAAAGGTTAAACATTTTCCCGACCACCATACAGGAAGTAAGAAAAATCTCCAACAGCTTTGACTATGGGGAGAGCAGGACACACCGGTGTCAGTGACTAAATTCCTGGCTCTCTCTGTTGAACAGGCAAGGACATCTTCGGTTCCTTTTCAGATGTCTCCGACACTCAGTTCCTACAAAAGCCACTATCCCCTTTTACTGTGATGTTTGGTCCTCTCTGATATGTCACTGAGAGTACCTGCTGCCTCAAACTTCCAAAACGTGAAACACCCGAAGGACCACCACAGTCCTTCCCACAGATGACTGTTCACATGAAGCATGCTATTCATGGACCGGAAGTCTCTTTCTGCCCAGAGGAGGAAGCTTTGTGCATTCTTTGGTTCTGACTCCTTGCTGCTGTGAATCAGAGCAGAATCATTCAGGACCAATGGCGACTCAGACATCCTGGAAACCGGAAGCAGGCTGGTGGCCCATGCACTGGCCATTCTGTCCAGTCCTTCACTCATATCGCTCCTTCAGCCTGGCCCTTTTGGAAATGGGCTTCCGGAGCCTGACACATGTTTCTTTGTTTATCCCCAGCTGTTGGAATCTGTCTTCATTCATGAGGCAGGAAGGGAGTGCTCAGAACTGTGGCTTCAGTATGATGTCATAGGGCAGACACTCAAATTAGAGAAGTCAGAGTGAGCCCTTGGGACTGCGCAGTGCACCCATGGCTCTGATGTTTCCCTTCTGATGTAATCTTTACTCTTGCCACAGCCTGTGTGGTACCTGATCCTCATTTTACAGAAAAGGAGACCAAGACTCAGAGAGATCACAGTGCATTTTAGCTCTGTATACTTAGAAAGACACCGGACTGGAGCCCAGGTGAGAGATAAAGTTGGCCCTAAGAACACTTGCCCTGTGGCCATAGGCGCCAATAGGCACCTGTAGTTAACTTTCTTTTCTTACCAAGAAAAGACCTTGTTTTGGGGAAACTCCCCGTGCTGCATTGGGGAGTACAGAGACTCCTGTCCCAGGTCTGGCTCCCCTCCCTGCCAGGTGGTGTCCCCAGGGGCTGTGGAGGAGTGAAAATAAAAACTGCCTGCCTCATTCTTCGGCAGGAGTCCTGTTCCAAGTGGCTCCGCTCTCCGGCTGTGATGGCAGGAAAAGCTTGAACTGAGCCCAGTTTAATTAATGCTGATCTCACAGGCGGAGCCCTGGCTCAGACATGAGGCAGGAAAAAAAAAAAAAGCGGAGGCCCAAGAGCAGGGTGCGTTCAAATGATCCCTTCTTTCTGCTGAGATGGAGAACTGGCTTCTAGTAAACTCCCAGGGGACACTTTGATTTGACAGTCACTTGCTGTCATCTCTCTGGGAAAAGGGTACCTTGGAACCCAAAGGGCAACAAAGCCTCTGATCTCGCTCACCCCACAAAGATGAGGCGCCGCTTTGCTCTTAGTCTCATAACAATGTCTCCACTTTTTTTAGGCTTTTATGGGAAACCTTGAACATTATAAGAAATCAGTATATAAGTCCAGTCATCCAGTCACCTGTGTGGTTCAAGAGGGGACAGATGAGGATGTGAATTTGGGAAAGAAATATGACAGGAGAGCTGAGTCTGCTTCTCCTTCCTCTGCCCAGGAGCTCAGGAGTCACGGCATTCTAAGATGCCTCTCCTCAGTTCCAGGAAGGAAGTAAGGTTAATTTACAGGATGATGACCACAGAATACAGAAGGACAGGTATGGCCAAGCATCAGGACATCAGCAGGTCATGTACATGAATTCACTTACACCTATATAACTGGAAAGGAGACCTACCCCATGATATGGAGAGGGTAGACCTCCAACCAGTGCCGGTATGCTCTGTGGACCACTGACATTAAAGACAAGTCTCTTATCTCTAGTCTGAGTGGAAAGGAGACGGTCTGGCAATATGAATACTGATGTATTCATATGGAGCCAGCACAGGTACCATATTATAAAAGCACTCATGTCTTCTGGGAGCAGAAATTACACATGATACTCTTTAGCCAGTCAAAGAAGCAAATAGCAGAGGGAGGCCCAGAGTTCTGCTTTTACTCCATCCTTGCTTATTCATTCACTGCATGTCCAGCTTGGGTCAGAACTAAAGGAGATCACAAAGACATCAAACCATTAGAAATAGGGCCCATGGGCTCTGAGTGACACATACATCAGGAATTACGGGAACAGAGGTGAGGCAATTACTAACTGCCTGACCCTGATAAGCTGCATACCGAATATTGGACCCTGGAGTTCTAGCAGTAAGCTGTACTCCACTGAGTTTGGGCTCCTGGAGCTTGTTTTAAAAACTGTGGGGCTATGTGATGGGCCTGTAGAGGCTCATGGTTACCTCCAAAGTCCTTGGATTCTTCTAGACCATCCAAACCACACTGTTTCCCATCAATTCATGAGCATACCTGTCACCAAGGCACCCTTGAGGTCCCTGGACTTTGCAGTTGGAGTTCTATATTTTTTTCCCTATTCTCCCATGGTTTGCTTTCTGAACCCCCTGCTGGGTGCTTCTGGAGCATTTGGCTTTCTCCATGAGCATGTACAGATAGATGCCATGCTCTGGAATATCAGACAGAGTATGCTCAAGTTGGCTTGGCTCCTTAGCTATCTGACAAAAGTCACTCAACTTCTCTGAGTCTTTTCCCCCACTTCTCAAGAATAGATCATGTCCCTACTTGTTTCACCGTGAGGAGTGGCTGAGGGGACACTGTATAGGGCTGAGTGGGTGACTATGTGCCAGAATCAGTAAGTGCTGAAGATGAGCCCTCCCTTCCTTCTCCCTCTTCTCTGCTATTACTCATTGTTCAAGGATAATAGGTTGCTCATGATGACCTCCCCTGTCCAGTTTTAAAGAAGACTCCTCAGGGCCATGTTCAGGACCTGGACATCTCATTTGTTCCACCGATCTAGAAGCCTGGGGAAGGAGGCCTGGAGGCATACTGGGTAAGAGCTAAACAATCTGTCCCAGCTGTGTGATCATTGGTAATCTATCTACCCTAATTGGGCCTAAGCTTTTCCAGTCATAAGGTGAGGCTAATGAATGTTAGACCCTGGAGTTCTAGTAGTAAGCTGTACTCCACTGAGTTTGGGCTCCTGGAGCTTGTTTTAGAAACTGGGGGGTATGTGATGGGCCTGTAGAGGCTCCTGGTTACCTCCAAAGTCCTTGGATTCTTCTAGGCCATCCAAACCACATCTTTCTTTCCCACGATTCACGAACACACCTGTCCTTTTTTCCTCAGGTTCACTGTGAGGTGTTAAGGGACGGACACATCCAGGGCACTTCCTTCTCTCTTCTGCCTGGCTACTCCTTGTTCTGTAGAATTCATTTTGGATCATAAGTCTCACCAGCCATCATTGCTGTAGCTGGAGAGGTGCTCTCACTCTGGTGATTCTTCTTCCAAGCTGGGATCTTACTGTCACCTCCCAGCTTACTATTCCTCCTCCTCTCTGTCCAGTAGGGTCCTGAATTGGGGAGCTTGGCTTCTCAAGGATGAGGCGGCTCAAAGGCCATCTGGCTGCAGATGGAAGTGGTCCTGTATTCAACTGAGGTCACCTCAGCTTCCTTAGCTTAAAGAGAACAAAACGCTAGTCTGCAGCTATACCACTCAGAACATGCAGGTTAAGAAGCTAAGCAGGGTGGTACTTGGATGTGTGCATGCAAGGCTGGGGATAGGGTGAAAAGCTTTAATATGTGATTCTTAGGCATGTATTATGATTTAGTTGATCGTTTGTTTTCTAGGATAAAGTTTCCAGACAACAGGAGGAAGGGTTCAGTTTCCTGAACTGATAATCAAGCATCGGCATGTGCTGCCAGGCCTTTCTGAGATCCACATCCTCCCCAGAACTCCTATCGTCCTCCCTGATTCCTGACTTTCTTTTGGTCCACACATTCCCCATGATCTCCATCCTCCCCAGCTCTATGCTTTCTCTGTGTACCATGTCCATCATTGCTTGATCTGTGTGCTCCCTGTGATCCTCATGCTGCCCAGGGTCCATGTCGTCCTGTGATGCTAATCTTCCCCTTCTCTACATCCAGTCTGATATCCACATCCTATCTTCTGATCCATGTCTTCTTATGATTCATTATTTTCACGATCCATATCCACTGTTTGAGCCACATTCTCCCAGGTTTCGCCTCTAAACAACATTCTATTTCCCACAAAAGCCTGCTGTGACAATTGCTCTTTCCCTAGACACAAGTGCTATCAGTAGGTGACTCAAGCAATAGACCGACTTTGAGTGGCCTGGTGGTGTCATGGAGGATGCTGTCCCTGTCTTCCTGTGTCATTTCTCTGTCTGAAATCCCCATTCCTGTCTTTGCTTCACTGGCTAAGAGCTGCTCTCCACGTCCCTCAAGTGTCACCTGACTATATCTAGGGAGTGCCCTTGGCATTCCAAATCTGGCAAGGTGCCTTTCTCTGTATTCATTCTGCCTAGTGTTCCACTGTGACAGTGGAGGATTGTCTCTTCCATCAGACTGTGAGTACTCTGAGGGCGAAGGTTGGCCTCCAGTGTCTACGTGTCCAGGCTGTGTCAGGGACCTCAGAACAAGACAAGAGTTAGGACTGGTCAGGTAGGACCAGCCCTGTTCCAGGGACAAATAAGTCCAGAAATCTCAGTGGCTTAGGGCTTTAAGGTTAATTTCACACATTCAAGTTGAATGCTAGTTTCACAATTGCTCTCAGCCTTGGGTCTTTAAGCCAGTGTTACTCTGCTACTCCCATTGTCCAGAGGTAGCCATGTGACCGACCTGCCATAGCAGGTGAGCCTGGGAAAGACTAGGGACACTGGGTCTCCAATGAGTGCTGGACTTCTCTGAGGTAGGCTCCAGTTCCATGTATGGCAAACTTCCTCCTAACCAGAGTTCCCTGTGAATAGGAGCCTTCCTGGCCTGAGAGACTTAGCTGTCTGGCTGAGCGAAATGAAGTTGCATCCCTGTCACCTCTACCAGAGACCTGAGTTCAGATGAAACCTGCTTTCTGAAAACAAGGGGGCAGGGCCCTGGAAACGCCCGATTTAGCCCTGTCACTCTCTAAGAACTGCTGTGTTCCCAGCTCTCAGCGTCCTTTGTCCTCTGTAAGCTCCCTCAGCCTGCAGAGGTGACTTCTGTATTCTCAGAGCTGCTATTTATAACTTCCAAAGCACCCCTACTCCTTTGGTTCTGTACTGAGGTTCAGAAAAAGAGTCTGCCCTCCCTGGCAGCCCTCCCCCCATTGCCAGGCCTCTCTCCCCCAGAGCAATCCCGTAAATAAAGGATGAAAGGCCCCGTAATTATTACCATTCGACAACATAGAGACTGTCAAAACCAGGAGTCCAACAAAGGCCTGTACATAAATCACAGCTGATACAATGGCTCTTAGCTGAAGGGGAGAGGGCTTAGAGTCTCAGTGCTGCTGAAAGGCGGTTTGTGTCTGGAGGAGAAATCACGGGAGTCAGGCAGCCCTGGGGAAGAGATAGGCTGGTGTCTGAACAGAAGGCCAGCCCATCACTCTGCTCCCCCAAACACAGAGGCCACTGAAAATGGCTCTCTAGTTAAAATCTGGAGTAAGACTCCAGATGTGCTGGTGTGGTCCAGTCATTGGGACTGCACAGGTCACACTGCATCAGCTGGTTACTGTCCAGCCTGGTAGGGTGCTACTCCCTCCAAGGACATGCTGGCTTCTAGCTCTGTGAGGGGAAGGCTGCCCACAGCCAGAGGTAGAGTGTAGGTCATGGAGCTGGTCAGGGCTCTGGGCTCTAATAGAGAGGAGGTCAAGTGGGCTGAACTGCCTGGGAGCTTCCAGAGGGCACATGTCCTTGGAGGTGATATTGCAGGCATTTGCTGTCCACCTTTGGGGTCACATGGTACTGTTGAAGAGCCTTGTGTTTGGAGAAGGACACAAACATCTTCAGGAAGTGACAAAGTCCGGAAAAGCAGGGGAAACTCTGAAGATAGTTTACATCTTTAGGCACAATTATTCTTTTTGAACCAGCCATTCAGTGGTACATTAAGAATTCAGTGATGGGGCTGGGGAAATAGCTCAAGAATATGAGTTCAATTCCTAGACCATTAAAAAAATTTTTTAAAAGCTGCACACAGTGGTGTGCATTTATAATCCAGGTGCTGGGGAAGAGGACACATGAGGGCTCCTGGGGTTGGTGGCCAGCTACCCCAGCCTACTTACAAGTTGCAGGCTACTGGGAAAAGGCAGGCAATACCTGAGGAATGGCACCCAAGACTGCCCTCCGGCATTCAGCACTACTTGGACACGCATGCACACACGGCTACAAACACCTGCACATACATGGGCAAGCATGTATCACTTACACACAAAGAATTCAATGGCCTTTAAGGAATACTGGTGACTGCCCCTATGGGCCATATATTACTGAGTACTTCTTCCTTTGAAGATGAACAAGACATTGTCATAAACATATTTAGAGTAAGGGAAGGAATTAAACACAGGGACAGGGGCCATATTGTGGGTGATTGATGCAGAAAGGCTTCTACTGAAGGTGTGCTGAAAAGCGGTGGCTTTGGAGATTCCCATCTGGGTCTGAGTCCTAGTTCTGCTGCTCCTGGCTTGGTGACTTCAGGTTAGTCATAGGACCTTTCAGAATGTCAATGACATCAGAGTTTTAGAAAGGTTTAAGAGAAGAGAATTCTGGGGCCAATGAGATGGCTCAGCAGGTAAAGATACTTCCTACAGCATCCTGACAACCCAAGTTCTATCCCTAGAACTCGTACATGAGTGAAAGGAAAGAACCAACTCCACAAAGTTGTCTTTTGACCTTCACATTGGGCTGTGGCACACATACATCTCTCATAGGTACATAAACAAATAAATAAAATTTAAAAAGAGAGTATCCTGATGATGCATGCATATTATCCCTGCCCTGTGGCATTGGTTCTGTTTTAAATCATTAGGCTAACCAATATAGTTTATAAGGCAGGCTAGCATCATGTTCTGATCTCATTCTATTATGAAAGAAAGCCTTCTAATATCTCTTTCAAAAACTGGGAGACTAAGACTCACAGGCGAAAACATGAGTCCCAGCTCCCATGAGCAGAGAAGCCAAGCCAAGTTCTTTCCTCATGAAGGGATTTTATCTTTCTTGAGCAGAGGTAGTGAGTGACCAGAGAGTCTGAAGGACTACAGAATTCCCAGTGCCTCCTGGAGACTGTACTTACATGGAATCCCAAAGCATGTCAGACCTAACCCTTTTCTAAGAAGGAAGGTTGTAGATCTTTCCCAGAACAGAGTTCTTTCTGAGGCTACCCTCAGTCCATACATCAATATAGACATCTGATCACAGTTATCCCTTGGGGCATTCTCAGAGGCAAAGTGGACTCACATTTCTGGGGTGGTATGATCGTTGCTGTGGAGTGGTTGGTCTCATCCTTCTGTCCCAGGGTGTCTGCTTCATATTCTGACTCCATGGTTGCCCCTATGTAATACACCAGGGAACCTTAGGCAAAAAGCCCCACCTAGACTCGTACTCCCTAATCCACTTCCAGCAAGCCAAAGCTGGGAGTTCAGAATTAAAGCAGGACCGGGTGGGATGCACGGGAGCTCCCTAACAACATATCCTTAGATGTCATCGAGTACTCTGTGGCCGAGAGTGACCCTAGGTGATGCATGTACTTACGTGTATGGCCATGCACGTGCGTACATGTACATGTGCACATATGCATGTCCCTGTGTGGATGTGGGTGTGCATATGCATGTATCTCTGTGTGCATGTGCACACACAAATGTATGTGTATGTGTGCACATGAATGTGCCTGTGTATATGTACCATGCAAAGCAGCAAGTGTTTTGTGAGAAGAGATCTAATGTGGGAAGGGGCACTGGAGATGGCTGGGGGCTCCAGGTGGGTTCAAGAAGCCAAGGGGAGGAGAGGCTGGACTTGTGGGAAATATCCAGAAATAAGATGTAAGACAGAAGTAGTCTCATCCTTATATGGTCAATCATGATCTGAACCTGCTGCCTAGTGAAAGGCAGCCTCAGCCCTGGGTACTGCTGTCTCAGGTGCTGCCATCCTGGTTTTCTTTGGGGATTTTCACCAGGGACAGTGTCCTTCCGGAAGATGAATCTTCTATAGAGGCAGAGATTTTCAAGCCGTGGTTGCAAATCCCTTGTGGGTCCTGATGTTAGTTTGACATGTGGAGGGGCTGGGAAAATGGCTCAGTGGGTAAAAGCACTTGCCACACAAGCCTGATGACGGGTGTAGTAATCCCTGCACTCCTGTAGCAATATGGGAGTTGGAGTCAGGAGAGTTTCCTGAACATTTATGAGCCAGCTAGCCTGGAGTGTGGGGTGCAGAAGCAGAGACTACAAGAGAGACCTTGTCTTAACGAGGAGGAAGGGGTGACTAAAGTGCTCTCTCTGTCTTCTACAGCATGCAAGGGTGTGCGCGCGCATGCACGCACACACGCACGCACACACGTGCACACGCGCGCATACACACACAGAGAGACAGAGACAGAGAGAGAGAGAGAGAGAGAGAGAGAGAGAGAGAGAGAGAGAATATATGTTACTTCAGTCTCTGAATTAGACATTGTCTTCTGCTCAATCATCATAGGTTCCAATGGCTTTTGGGGGTCCCTAGGCAAGTTTCTCACTCTTGAACCTCAGCTTCTACATCTCTCAGATGACATCAACAAAGCAGACCTGACAGGGCCCCTGTGAGGCTCACATGAGATGGAAGGTGCATAGGAAGGTTTACACAACACAAAGCTAGAGTCATGGAAGGGCTTACTGGCCTCTTCCCATATCTGAGTGGTAGATTTATAGCGTGTCAGGACTGCTCCAGGGATGTGGGACACTACTACCCCCTCTCCCCGACTGTGGCCTTCCTTGGTGCCAGCCTGACCACTCTATCAGAGGCCTCTGTGTCCTATCCCTCCATGAAGTTAGTTAACCTCTCATTCATTCATGTGGTGACTGTGGACAGTGTGGGCTAGCTGACATTCCTCCTTCTTTTTCCCAAGCATTCCACCAAACCTGTGCTGAGGTTTGGCATGGCTGGGGACAGGATTAGTACAGTTGAGCATCATCTGTCCACCCGTCTGTCCGCGGAGCTGCATGGGTGATCGCCCACCCCCTGATCATCTGTTCTCTCCCCCTTCACACCACCTGACAAACTTAGCAGAAAGCCAGCCTGGCCAGCCCTGCCCCCTGAGCTGGTGGCACGGGGGCAGCCGAGGGAATTAACTTCTGGCCCGCTGACAGTGGTGCTGCCTGCCAAAGCCGCCTGGGTAATTTGGTTCCTTTCCTTTGTTGACTTGATGCCAGCGCACAAGAGTGGATTAAGCAGGGAAATTCTGCATGGAGAACTCTCCCCCTTGGCGCTGAAATCCCATTGTCTCCTGAGAGTGACAGCCACTGGTGGTGCCAACACACACCGCTCCATTGGCATGTCCCCAGAACAGATCAGCTTCCCGTTCCTGAAAAGAGGGATTTGTTAAAGAACTGGAGTTGAAAGGAAGGGGAGACAGGAGAGGAGTGGGATGTGGAGTAAAAGTTTGTTAATTAAAGAAGAAAGATCCTCCAGTGATAAAGGCCTTGTGCACGGGGACTTAGGTGCTTCTCCAACTCAACCCCTCTGAGGAATGACTTCAGTTCTGCCCACACTCTGTGAGCACCTACAGGTGCCAGGCACTGGGTAGATGCAGGAGTGTAAGATAGAAATGAGCAACCAACACCCCTCTGAGAGATATATCAAAGAGCCCCTGTCCCTGCAGACACAGACACCTAGGGAAACCTTGCGTAATGAACACTTGTGTTCGTTCAGTGCTTATTATCTGCCAGGAGCTGTTCTAAGTACTTGATTCATATCAACCAATTGAATGATCACAATAACCCTATGAGGTCTGTTTAACTGTTATTTTTATGTCTGTATTCTACCTATGGAGGACGTAGACAGCTGTTAATGTGATCAATGATTCTGATAAAAAGAAAAAGATATTTACCAGCCCTGAAACACATAGCATTCACTGATTTCTGTGATGTTTACACTCTCACCAAACCCAAAGTCAAGGTCCGAAAGGATAACACTGAATAAGGTTTCGGGAAGAGACCTACCTTTATTAGAATGGATGTGAAGAAACTTGTCTCAGCTCATGAAGCAAGTTCTTGAGTCCATTTTCTCAATGTTAGGGTATGTAGCTGAGAGAAGGAATCGGGAAAAGGGACTGACACCAGGACTGATACCAGAAGAAACTGTTCTGAGGGGGTTGGTGGGGAGGCAGGCAGCTCATAGTCTAGTCTTACTTGTTATCCTCAGGGGCTCCCCTCCTTTGTTCTCCTCCCAACAAGCCATTGAGGCCAATCACTCTTGGTGCAAAAGACTGGAACTGACCATAACATATTTTCTGATGCAGAACCTGAAATGTGGAGCCACCCTGGACTTCCCAGGTAAAATCTTCACTTCATTGGCAGCTAGATATGGTGGCATATGCCTTTAATCCTAGTACTTAGGAAGCAGAGGCAAGAGGATATCTGTGAGATGGAGGCCAGCCTGGTCTACATAGCTGGGGCTACAGAGGGACCTTGTCTCAAAACAAACAAACAAACAAACAAAAAAACAAAACAAAAAAACCTCCCAAACCTCCAAAACCAAAACCAAAAACAAAACCCCAGAAAACTTCATTGGCCAAGAAGGATGAGGTCTTCACTGATCATGGATGAGGTCTTTAACCTTTTTACACTTCAGTCTCATTTCATTACCACACTGTTTGTGTGATATAATGTTGAAATTCTCCAATATTAGAAGAAAAAAATGTAGAATCTTACTGCCAGTTTTTCCCTCGGTTTACTCTGCATTTCCAAGCTGAGTCTTGATAAAGAAGTCCTCAGGGACCCCTGTCACTGTAGGTCAGATCCAAGCTTTTTAATCTGCATTTAAGTCTGCCAGACTTTTATGCATGCCATCTGTCTATGTGATAAGCAGTCTACCAAGACAAGTAGCCACCTCAAGTTTGTCCCTATGACCATTCAAGTTTGTCCTTATGACCATTCATTCACTCATTAAGTAATTCATGCAATCCATCCATCATTAGTGAGCATTTACTGTGTGGAGAACAGTGACAGACTGCCTTGAGGACCTATATCACAGGCAAAGTTGGCCAGTTGTTCATGCAAAAATATTTTTCAGTCTCTGTGCTTTCATGCATGTTTTCCCCACTTTAAAGAGGCTTTCTACATTTCTGCACATCTATTTCATTAACTGTTTAAGGTCACAACGGCTCCTTCTTCATGGGTCCACATCTTATCCCACTGTCTTTCTGCCTTTTCCTTCCTCTGATCCCATTCTATATGAAGTGAATCCCTGCCTTGTGTTAGTTCTGACTCTGGAACTTGGCTTCCTGGGATTGGGGAACTCGTGGGTTCACAAGCACTTCCTCCAGGAGGTAGGTGAGATAGAAGCCACATAATGAAAAAGAAGAATCCTTTGGGGTGAGAAAATTCTGTCTACCTGTGGCTAGGTCATCATATTTGGTGCTTGAGTGTAAATAAGTATCTTTCATATAGAAAACAGCTCTAGAGTCACCTCCTTGCAAATGGTTTTTTGTTGTTGTTGTTGTTGTTATTGTTTTGTTTTGTTTTTCTGCAATAACTTTATTAAAATGACAATCACTCCTGGAAGCCAACTGATAAGTTCAAACACAAAGTATTAGAGCTTGAAGGGGCCTGAAGGGGCTTATCTGAGAGAATCAAGTCTGGAGAAGCAAAATAGCTTACTCTGATTACTTGGTGAGCGTTGGCAAGTTATTTTACATTCACCAGAGCAATTGTTTGTAAATATTCAGACATTCCTTCGACCACTCTGCAAATAGACAATGTGTCAGGCAAACGTGATTCTTAATCATTCAGAAAAAGGTAAAGTAAGTTGATTAATTGATCAGAAATATTTCATTAAGGGCAGCAAAAAGGAAAGCACATAACTGCTCATGTTGGGGAAATCTCAGTCATCTGAAAAATTTACTGACCCCCAAATGTCCCATTTCACATCTTAGAGTCATAAGACATAGCCACATAAACCATGTGGCCTTACTTCCTGGCTTGTAAGGATCAGTTCAGGCTTTTTTTCTTCTTTGTATCCACAAAGTTCATAGTAGTGCTTCCTTTTTATTCTCAGGAGGGTTCTCCCTTGGCAATAAATGATCTGGCCATGCTAAAAATTCAGCATTTTGGTTTGCATTATGGCTTTTATCACAAGAGCGGTTTGTAATTAATAGCAGGTTCTGTGCAACGTGTCACTGCTTTGTTGATGTGGAACCTGGCCACTTCAAGACCACCTTTGAGAGAGCTCCCAGAGAAACCAAAGATGATGGGCATACCATCTCTTCTCCCAGTGAGAGATTCTCTCTTCTTAAGTCCAATGGTGCATCCCAGGAAGATGAAAGGAACCTGTGGAAGCAGGTTGATCTGTTTTGCCAAAAATAGAAGAACTGCAAGCAGTCTTGGGGCTGGAGTGGTATAAGATGTTGATGGCATGTCACAGGTCAAATGCATATCATTCCAGGCATTTTTGCATTAAAACCCACTTTCAATCTTCCTATATGAACTTGTCATTAGGTAAATTGTCTCAAAGTATTAAATGAACCATAAAATTGTTTATATGGGAATTGCAAAGCTTCTCCCAAAATGAGCTTTGCCAATTTTGGACACTCAAATGGTTTGAATTCTCTTTTCCTGTTCAAATTCCATTCTTTGAGGGTTGATGGGAATACAGAATGATTAGGAAGAAAGGTGTGGAGAAACTCCTTCCCAGGCTCTAAAGACTGCTCCTCAGAGACAGTGACTAACTTCTACCCTCTACTGCATATCTCTGTGCACACTTAGAAATACCTACTACTAACTAGGTGTCCTGGATCACTGCTCAGACAGTTCCCATTCCTGCCTGCCCATGGCAGTTGTGTCTCCCTGGTCTCTCAACTAACACATTCCCTCATAATTCATAATCTCCCCTGCAGCCTAAGAGATATTTCTGCAGCGGCAGGTGGGAATCTAGCTTCCAACACAGCAGTCCAGTGTGACATTCTTCTTTGGTGTGATGCATTTCTAGTTACAATAGAAACAGAAGCAGGAAATGGAATCAAATATATCAACCTTGGCCACAACAAATAGTACTAGCAGGCATGTGTAAAGCAGCACTTTGAACATCAGAACAAGCAGGTTTAAGAATAGACTAATTTCTGTAGTCAGAGAAACTTTTTTCTTCTAATTTTCCCATCCACCCATCCATCCATCCACCCATCCATCCATCCATTCATCCATCTACCTACCCATCCATTCATTCATCCATCTGTCCATCCATCCATCCATCCACCTAGTCATCCATCTACCCATCCATCCATCCATCCATCCATCCATCCACCCATCTACCCATTTATCCATCCATCCATCCATCCATCCATCCATCCATCCATCCATTCTTTCAATAATTGTTTATTTGTCCTATCTCTGACACTTGAGCTTGGCTGTGGCTCCGACACTCTGGAACAATCAGAATCCAATCTCTGGACTCACAGAATTTAGGCTATGGAAGAAAACTGTGATCATTCTTTCCAACATGCTTGTTCATTGAACAAGACCACTGTGATACCCTTCACCTAGAACTTCATTATTATGCTCTCTATCTGAACAGCACCTCATCAATATTTAGGTGGTGCTTTTAACCTATTTTTCCAAGGCCATCTATATCTGGAAGATGTGAAGCCAGGCAGATGCACAAAACAAATGGATAAATACAAGCAAACAAGCAAAACCAAAACAACAACAACAACAAAACCTAGGGAGTCATGTAGGTCCACAAAAATCCTATTTCCTTCCCATGAACCTTGAGACTTTGAAAAATAATCATTTAGTTTCTCAGGGCCTTGGTTATCTAAATTACAGTATGACAAGAAGAAGAACAGAAGAACAGTAGTGAGGAGATGGTTAAACGCCTCAAGCAATGGACATTCTGTTGACTCATTTATTCGCTATGTATTTGTTGAGTGTATTACTCTGTGGAGCAGGCTCTGTGTTAGTGCTGGGATCTAGATTCTAGTTAGGCCCTTCCCATGGAGGGTATACAGCTGAGAGGGGGCAGTAGCCATGGACAAATTTACTACACAGTGTAAGAGGTGTCATGGGAGAAGGCAAAGTGGTGAGCCATGGGAACCTGGGAAGATGGACTTACTGGGAGAAGCATGTGAGTCAGTGTGACTGGAGCAAACCCTCAGTCCCCCTTACCTATGCGCTCTGCTCTGTTCTAAGAGTGTCAAATGCATCAATCCACATTAGGCCCTTATTTCTCTGATTTGAAGTAGATGTATTTGGTATCTCCATTAGACAGCGGAGGAGCACTTCAGCCCAAATGGCATGACTGTGAAGTGAGGGAGGTAGGGTTCAAAGTTCTTAGGCTCTTATAAATCAGGTGTTCTGGTAGAGATGAATGGACATCCCACATGACTGGGACGGAGAAAGAGGTGGTTGGCAGGATCAGATGAAGCTGAGCAGGAGAGCAGACAGATTGACTGAGAAGCCAGCATTCCCAAAGTTTCTTAAAGCAATAACATGGGAGAAAGTAAGGCTTTCCGGAAGCTTGGTCTAATCATCTTTCTTGACTCCTTCCTCCTTTCCATACCATCACTGTCCTGGAACATAGCTGTACTCCCCCTGAACATTGAATTTGAACAAGGCTGGGTTAAAAGAACAGCTAGAACCTTGAACCCAGGTCCTTGCACCTTGAGGCCCTGGCTCAGGAAAGGGCTGTGTGAAAGAGACAGCATCCCCTTAGGTGCTTCTCTGTCTCGAGCACTAAGAGGCTAAGTGATATCTTTTTATTTTGTCTCCATGACCCTAAAAACTAGGATATTTGACATCATTCAGTCAATAATTGATTTCATTTGCCCTGTGCTGATCTTTGCTAAAGTTCCAAGCTAGGTTAAATCAATGATCTCTTTTCTTGTCTCTCAAATTTGTATTGCTTTAGGGAATTTTTCTTTGAAAAGCTTTTTATTGACTTTTTGTAAAAGAAGAAGCCACTTGTTGGATTCTAAATAAAATCCCCTTTCAGAGAAGCTGGGAGGTTTCCACAGTGAGTCTACAACAACCATGATTTTGAAGTTAAAAGTGTTCACAGAGGTCACCCAGCCCAGCAGTCCCACAGTCTGAACCATCCCCAGAATTATGTGGATGCTGCGGAGACACACAGAACTACAGGAACGGCCACAAGAGTAGGGGAGATGATAGCAAATGAGGGTCCCTGGGTGAGGACCGGGGCTCTGTCATGAGGACTCGGCCCAGATGTTTTTGCTATAGCTTATCTGCGAACTCTGTGGGCATGGCTCTGTCCACACTTGGACAGTTTCAGCTCTGTACACAGCAAGGAAGGAAGTAGGGACTGAAATACAGGCTGTGCCCCATAGGGGACACTTACTTTTGTGACTCTATCAAACTGGGGGGAGGATGTCTTTAGGGCTGTGTCTATGTGTGTCGGGGGGGATACCTTTTTGTAGTGTGCACTAAGGCTCCTTTTTATAGGTGAGTATGGGCAATGGGAAGAACCTCGAGATTTGTGGATGTGGGGTTCTAATGAATGAATGGTCTCATCGGTCTTTTCCTGACACAGCCTTCTGTGTCATGTGAACCATGGGATTATTCTCTCCTCCTCCTCCTCCTCCTCCTCTTCATCTTCTTCGTTCTCCTCCTCTTTCTCCTCTTCTTCCTCCTCCTTCTCCTCTTCCTCCTCCTTCTCCTCTTCCTCCTGTACACCTGCTCTAGAATCTGTAACCTCTAGAACAGCTCTTCTCTCTCCTCCGGAGGTGACCCTTAAGGATTTGAAAATGGTCACCTCATTTCCACCAGTCTTAGGTTTCTTGGTTAGAATGAACTTAATTCTTTCAAACATTTTCTGAATAACCTGTTTGGGTTTCTCTTCCTCATTTATAAAAGCTTTCCATAATCTGTATCACCCCACAGGTAGACTCTCTGTCCATTCATGTAGCCATCAGTGCATAGCTGAGTCACTGTGCATTGATGAACTTGCATGAGAAAACATATTCACAAATTATATGAAAGAGGGTCTATCTCTAATTGACAGGCAGAAAAAGAACAGTAAAGGTACAGAAGTCATGTGAGCTAGTTCCCCCTGCCTCAGAAACCCTGCCTGGGATGGATAGAGTCACGATTGCACAGGCCTCAGTTACATGACAGCTGAGGAAGCCCATGAACTCCTTTCTTGGGTTATCTACCTTGGGATCACAGGACATGTGGTATTGAAACCCGGAAGGATATACTGCTTCTGGCTAGTGATTGGAACCAGCACCAGCTCTTTTGACTAGTCCCTCTCTACCTCAAAATCCTGCATTCCTCATACATTCTTCAGGTATTCTTGAGCTCCGAGTGTAAAAGGAAAGAGAACTGGGCTAGTCTAAGGCTACCCAGGGAACCGTATTACAATGTTATATGCCAAGCATGTGACAGTTATTCAGCAAATTATTATTAGTGCCTACTACATTCCAGTCTCTTCCTCAAGGGATATGTAGGAAGCAAAATAGAAATATTCATGGGCCTTGAAAACAGATAATAGGCAAGTCAACCAATGCAAAAGAGATCATTTCGGTGTTGAGCATTAACCGCTTTGCAAGGTATTCCAGGAGAGGAGATGAAAAGATGCAGTCTAGTGGAGAGATTCATTTGAACCCATAGTTCCCACCTGGCATGACTAATCCTGAACTCAAGGTTTATTGGAGGACTGTGGAGCCTGTGGAGGGAGAATTCTGGGGAGGAGAAAGAAGTCCCATGTTGCAATTCCCATTTCAGTCTGGTGGGCCTTGGAGCCAAAATAGCTTGTACACTAGCTCTTAAGCTATGCAGAAATGGGAGATATTCAGCTCCTTCAATCTGGTAGCCTTGGCTGGGCAAATTCTTAGTAACAATGACTTCCTATATACCATCCACAGTATAAAAACTGTGGCCTGTGTTTTGTCTTGCTCTGTGCCCTGTGGGGCCAATTCCAGAGCTGAGCTTCCTTTGAAGTTTCTGAGTCTGGATCAGCTTCATGGGCTCTGAAGCCAGATGAGAAACGGGCCCATTATTAATGGGGGTAAAGCGTTTTCACCCTCTCCACCCAGTGTGGGTGGCATTGGGCTTCTGTGTGATATCCTAGGGAATAGTGTCAGACTACTCAGAGCCCTAGTGCCAGGCTTGGCAATGGCTTCTTTTGGGACCTGTTGGCATCAAGTGTCAGGTGACCAGTAATGACTTCCCAGTGTTTAGCTGCTGAGCAATGAGAGGTTACTATGGATGGATGATGGGCTTCAGGGATCTTATATGTTAGCAGAGCTGATTCATTCATTGTTTAATTGATTGATTCTCTCATTTAGACATTTACTAAGCATCCGCTGGATGCCAGATTCTGGTCCCTATGCTTCTCAAAGAACAAAGACTCAGAAGATTCTGGGGGAGAAGAGCAGAACTGAAGCCAATTGGTGCAAAGTAGAATATGGAGCCCTGGATAAGATCTGAGGAGCAGGAGGAGAGGCCCAGTGCCGAAAGTCATCTGTTCTCCCTGTCTCAGTCCTTACAAAGTGCTTCATGGAGGAGGTGGTGTTTGAACTACATTTTAGAAGTTACCATTAGAATCAGACCACTGACATAAGAATTCAGATGTGCTACACTAGGGCCAGGCACTTTCTGTTCTACTCATAGAGCCTGAGCCAAGCCTTTTGCATGACTCCACTCTGAACACAGGAGGGTTGTTAATGATATAGATCCACTTTGTAAGCTCTCATGGAGATGGGAAACACCCTGATCTAGTGGTGAAAATGTTTGAGTTTTAGGTGATTCCTCACTCTTACTCCTTGGGTTTGGTTTATTCACTTATAAAATGAGGGTGTAGACTATTTTGGCAACATCACACCATTTCAGAAGAGTAGTTGAAACAGTTGGTGTAGGATGGAGAGCTGTGTCTCCTTTGAGCTTAACCCTCTTCTTGAAAGGGGCCTCAAAGGAAAGGTGAGCTTACCAGCCTGTGAGAGAGTGACTTCTAAGATTCTGTGAGTAGGCACAGAATCAACACACGGACTCCGGGGGCTGAGTGAGAAGCAGGCAGTGGCAAGCTGCTGCAAGCACCTTTTATTTAAGGAAGTGCAAAGGATCTTATAGGTCTGATTATCCAATGGCCTTATGGGGTGGGGTCCCGATGCAGCCAATAGTGGCCTGTCCCAAGGTAGGCAGGTTCTTTCCAGATGCTGGACAGAAGCTGGTCTCACGACTAGCCAGAACAGAGCGCCAAGCCCACGGGAGCCATTCCACGATTCCTCAAAGCAGGTGACCTGGCTCAGGCCCATCCTGCATTGTGCCTTACATTGTACAATGATACTGAGGTACTAGATGACCCAGAGTGGACCTGGCTGCACAATTAGACCACACACCCAAGAAAAGTCAGTGACCTTGTATGAGAGACATGCTTCCTGGGAGTTCCTTGACTGAAGGGGGAGAAAGATTATGAGGTTCCAAATGGGAAAGTTCTAGGCTCAGAGTCAGGGAAGCCTCCAGTTTGACCTGATAGGGGGTGATGTCTACCACAGGGGAAACAGAGGCCACGGGGCATCTTGAAAATAGCCCTGCAGCTCAGCTTTGTACAGGGTTACAGCTTAAAGAAGGAGAAGCCTGAGAGAGACTGGCACAGCCTTCGCTGTGTGTGTGTGTGTGTGTGTGTGTGTGTGTGTGTGCGTGCGTTCCTAGTGTGTCTTCATGTGTGTCTCTGGAGTGCATTCATGTGGTTGGTGTGCACATAGGTGCTTGTGTTGTTGTAAGTGAATGTGTGTGAAGGAAGTTTGAGAGTAAAGGCATATGCTTCTGTATACACAAGAGGACAATGCATGTTATTTACATGGTGTGGGTTTGTATGGAATGTGTGTGTTCTAAAAAACATTCCATCACAGCCTGAGCATAAAACTCAGCTCATTATGAAGGCACAAAGTATTTGGAAATGGAGGCCCTATTTATATTTATTCCAATACCCTTTCTAGCTCTGTATTACTTTTCTCCTTGCTCTGACAGAATACTCGTCAGAAACAATCTAAGGGAGAAAGGATTTATCTGGGCTCACAGATTAGGGGGATAGAGGCCATCATGGTAGGGAAGGCATAGAGACTAAGACTCTGTCCATGGTGGCAGGGGCTCGTGGCATGGCTCCCTCTTATCTGAGTGGTCCATCAGGAAGTAGAGAGCTCAGGACATAAGGGGAACCTTCAATTCGTACCTATAACCCAACTTCTCCCAACTTGGTCCATGCCAAGCAGATTCTCCCAACCTTCCAAAACTGTGCCATGAGCTAGGAACCAAATGTTCAAACACAGGAGCCTGTGCAAGACATTTCCCACTCAAACAATAACATTCTGCCTCTGTTCCCCTTGCACTCAATCAAGGTCACTTCCTAAGGCAGAGTGCATTTTGTCTAACTCAGAAGTCTCCAGTCTTAAGAGCATCAATTCTGTTTAAAAACCCGAAGCCTTGTAGCTGGGAGGGACATACCATCCTCCCAGGTAATAAATAGTTCTTATTTTGGCTGCCACTTGCAGGTCTTGCTCACAGGTCAGGCTAGACTGTCTAGAACAGGCTGTTCATTTTGACCACGAGAAAGGCCCTTGTTTTGAACCGAGCAAGGCCAGACTTGTATGAGAAATATTTTTACCCTGCAAAGGGCCAGTTCAGAGCAAACTGTACGGCTTGTGTTTTCAAAACTGGAGACAGCACAGTCTAGATCCCTAGATGGGACCAGACTGATGGTGATGCATCTCAGGGAGATGGAAGTGGAGGAAGAGGGGCCTTCTTTTCCAAGTCTTCGGTGTCTGCCTTCACTGGTGACTCACCATCACCCTGGCTTGTTGGAACCGACCATCTTCCCACGAGTAAGGACTAACGAGGTCAGAACTTGCTCACCTTTGAGCTCCTTTGGGAAAGTTGCTGTAAAATCACAGGGCATTATTATCATTGAGGACACTGAGAGGTCACTGGGACAGGGAGGTGAGCACTCTAGTTTCCCAGGCTTTGGGGTATCTGACTGCTTCTTTGGTCTGTTTCTACTTTACCCTCTGAAGACTTGAGAGAGTCCAAAGTTCTGGGCCTCCTCCCAGTTACAGGATCATTCTTGGATGACTGCCACACTGGCCTCTAGTCTAGAGGTGGCCACGTGTCCTCAGGGGAGCTGAGGTTTGGTGGTTTTGTTCCATTTGATGGTGGGTAGTGTCTTCGATCTCTTGGAGTCTTCTTCAAGTGGGAAGTTCAGCAGACTCTTTCCTCACACCAAGTTTGAGCCCCCTTGTACTAATGATGTGTTTGTGTCTGATTAATTATGTTTGGATTGTATCATACAGGCACTCAATGGTCCTACCTCAAGCTCGTTCATTTAGCACTGCGAGGCAGTGTGGGGGACTTCTGTGTTACAGAATAGAAGGTGACCCAGAGTGGGCAGTAGAGACCTGTAACCACAGTTCATGAAAACAAATCAGGCCTTAAACTCAGCTTCCCTGAATTCAATGTACACAAACTGCTGTGCAGCTTTCCCTCTGCCAAAACTCCTTCATGTGCTCACAGCCCCCAAACCATGTTACAAAATCCTTCCCCACTTACCCACAATTCCTGCCCCAAATTACACCCAAATCTACTCCTGGAAAGGTTCACCTTTCCAGCCTCATGGGGCCCCTTAAACAAGGGGACCAATGACATCAATTTGAGAGTGTCACTAAATACTAGAGAAATGCACTATTCCTGGTGTCCCTCTGTCCCCAGTTGGCGTTGCCCATTATGGAGATGTGTCCATGCCCTCACTGGAGGACAAGTGTCTGTTTTGATTTGCTTTGACTTTTCAGATATTCATGTTTTTTATTGTCTGAGTGAGGGAGACATGGGGTGCTCTTGTGCTAACCCGCACTGAGGATGTGCAGGTGGGGACTGGGAACTTGGTTCCAGGCACTCAAGTCTGCAGGAGGGTAACATGACTGCCTTAGCTGTACCCATTTAACAGGCACTGCCTTAGTGCCATCAGGCTCTCTGAGCATTCAGGTTTCACCACGCGTTTTGTGGGGATGTCTAGGCATCACCCCAGCGTCCTGCATTGCAGCACCTATTCTCTAGCCTTCTGAAGAAATGTATGTGAGGCTAAGTCTGGAGACTGGAACACAGCACCAGGGGAAGCTGGACAGGCTAAGGATGTCAAAAGGGGTCCAAGGCGTATATGTGCCTTAAAAGTGTGGGAAGGCGCCTGCATGATACAGGAAGAGACAGTGCAGGGTCAGTGTCCAGGTTGTTGAGGGCCTGATGCTGAAGGCTGGACCCACAGCAGCATATTAATACAAAGACACAAAAGAAAGTCAGCAGGAGCTTGGACCTGACTGTTTAGAAATAAGATGTTAGATAAGTACGGTTTATTTATATTACTCAGAAAAGTTACAGTTTGCAAGGCCACAGAGACCCTTGAATCAGCTAACACCAAAGCACAGCTCCTAGAGGAAGCGTAGCACTTGTTTTAGGGAGCCTTTAGCCACAGTGTTTTGGTCAACCTATCAGCACAGAATCCTGTTCTGTATCTGTTTCTGTCTGAAGACACTTTCCAGTATTCTGTGGATTCATGTACACGAGGCTCATAGCTGACTCACTGGACTGATAGCCCCGAGTTCCTGCCCAATGCAACTTATTGGGTGTCTTTTCTCTGTGTAAGGTACAGCATTGCCTCCGGGACCAAGAAAGTGTGTAGCAACATGAAAAATGGGGCGCTAAGCAGACTGTAAAGGGATACTTGTTGAGTCAGAGCTGAAAGGTGTCCTCTTTTGATAGCGGCTAGTGTGCATATGACTTCAATGCTTGCTGTTATTCAGATGTCCACGAATAGCTATGCAAGAGCTATGGGTATTAATTTTGGGGGTGCAAATACACCTTAGAGAACAAGACTATTTGCAATTATGAAATCTGTGGATAACAGGGATTGCTAATGATTAGTACAGGCCCAGCGCTGAGCTCTGGGAATTCTTTCCTATGAAGACAGAGTTGTGTCACAGGAGCCCTGACCAAGGTGAGATCTTCCATATCCTGCCCTCGGAGCCTCTACTTTCATACAAAGACATCTCTGGCCAGTGGCTAGGAGTTTATTTGCTGGTGGTCCATTGCTAAGCTGTCCTTCTGTCATCACAGAACCTTTGGAGGCTCTAGAGAATAGAAGCTGATCTCGGGCTAAGGTTATTGCCCATGACTCCACTGTCCATTGGAGGGAAAGCTAGGAGCAGACACCACACTCCTAAGAAGTGTGCTGGGCCTCTTTCTAGTTCATCTTTATTCCCTAAGCATTTAGACAATATGATGACTTAAGTATGAGTGTTTTATTTTTTATTTATTTCATATACAGGGGAATTTGGTAAGTCAACTTGCAGGGAAAGAAAGAGTGCCACAGGCCTATGCCCTAGACTTTGATAAGCATTTTCTGTGTGTTTCTGACACACATATAGGCTAAGTAGGTCCACTACTGTTTTTGGAGACACAATCTATTTATGGTCCCTAAGTATCTCAAGAGAAGATCTGTGGCTGACACCATGCTGCTGCTGTTTTAAGTAAAGCTTGGATCTGTGGACGCTGATGACTATTGCACTGTCCCTGCATTTCTTTGTGGGGTCACTTCTCTTTTTAAAAATACCTTTTCTTTATTCGTTGACGATTCCATGCGTGTATACAAAGTATCTTGATCAGGTGCAGTCCGCCCCCCTCCCCCATCCCCTGACTCCTCCTATAGCAGGTCCCTCTTCTATATTCGCATCCTTTTTTCTATCAGGGACCACACCACTGGTGTGGTGCATGAGGCCCCACCCCTATCCATGCTGGCATGTTATTTGACTGGATCTTTTGTAGGTTTTGTATATACAGCCATAGCTGCTGGGAGTTCATGGTGCAATAATAGCCTTGTCTAGGGCCACGTCTTAATGCTCTTCAGGTTTTAGAAATATTTCAAAGATTTCCTGACCTAGAATCTGGCACCTAATCCTATGAGCCTAGGCTGTACTGTCTACTTGTGGCCTGGCATCATTTCACAGAGGAAGACCAGTGGGACATTTGGATAGCTTTGGAATTGCCACATTGGTTCTGCTGGGCAGGAGGGCTGTGGTATTCTAGACCTGCTAAGCATTTTCACCACAGAGCATTTTCCTAAGAACTTGGGTGAGTAGCTCACCACTTCTCTAGGTTCCTTACTTCTGCAAAATGGGAGCAGAAACAACTCCTGTCACGAAGCTCACACCATCAAAGAAGGTGCATATTCACAGCCTGGGAAGTACAGAGTACAATACTGTTGTTTGGTTGTTGTTGTTGTTTGCTAAACAGAAGTCTAGTCACAACATCGAGCAATGCTGAGGTTATCATCAGTTTCTGAAACTGATGAAAGGAAGAACATCTTGGCTTCACAAAAGCAAGGTTTATT
The DNA here is from genome assembly GCA_035773235.1 of Eospalax fontanierii. Taxonomy (NCBI): domain Eukaryota; kingdom Metazoa; phylum Chordata; class Mammalia; order Rodentia; family Spalacidae; genus Eospalax; species Eospalax fontanierii. The sequence goes on along the minus strand of CM069529.1, from coordinate 46,198,336 downwards.
CTTTGATTAACAAGTAAATTCTGTACCCTAAGCTGTGACCTTGGGTATCAGTATTGTTATCTTGAATTTATTTCTAGATAAGTGTGATTCTGGGATGTACAGGCATGTAGTAAGTGTGACTCTTTGTGTAGAGAGACACACTTGTGCTTTGTGTGCTTATCAACTTACCAGCGCATGCTTCTTTCTGTAGAGTGAAGACACTAGGGTAGAATATCTATATTTCTAGACAGCACTTATTTCTGCTCTCCTGGAAATTCTTGAGTAAAACTGTCAAATAAGAGGCAGGCCTTGTGCACACACATGGGGTCTTCATACAAATATTCCCAGATATATATGCCTTTGAATGCTCTAAAGAAAAGATCCATTGTCTCAACTTGGGGTAAGCAGGGAGCCCAAAGCAGGAAGGTCTTGCCCCAGCTTTTCCAGGGATTTGAACTCTGACCTTCTGGAAGGTACTTAATTTCCCTGCCTCAAATTCCTCCTCTCCAGACTTGTCCCCTCACAGAGGTGGCCATTCATACAGACCTCTCACCCTGTCCCAGGAGAGATGCCAACCAATCACACCAAGATTGTGTCTTCTGGTTTTAAGCTCTAAATGAAATATTGCTGAGGTGAAACATGTCCTTTCTCTAAAGATTGCTGTTCCCTGCAAACTTTCATGGCAGAGAATTTGGGAGACAGAAGGACGGACACTGTCAGGGGAGAACACACTTCTGTCTGTTTTTAATAACCTGGGGAGGAGGCTTGGTGGTGAAATGGAGGCATTTCCTCTGATATCCTCTGTTCCAGAATGATCCCTTTTACAAACCTGGCTAAGAAAACACGGGTGAGGACGAAGAGAGCTCCCTGCCCTCCTGGCCCCGCCATTTATCCAATTTACACTGATCAGACCCACATTGGCGAATGAAAGCCCCTCTTTCCTTCTGTTTGTATGAGTTACTCACGGGGGCAATTTGAACGGATTGGATTTCCCCTTGGAAATGCCGGTATTTCCATGATTTGAAAAGTCTGGCTCAATTAGAATAATCTTTGGGCACTTCCTCTCCTTTTATGCAGGTAAATCATGGATAATTTAAAAGCAAAAGAACCTTTCGGACCATTGGGCCTGCCTCTTTCATCTCCTCGCCCTCATAATTGCCCCTCCTTTGCGAGACCTCCTCCGTGGTGAGTTGTGGAGACTGATTAAGAGGTGCAGGACTGGTCTATGTAGAAGGGAGGGTCGAGGGCCACCGCACATGGCCTCCCCTTCAAAGACACTTCCTCTGTAGCAGGTATGTTAAATACCAAACCTGAGTCGGGTTACGCTCTCAATTGATGCCATATGATCCCGAGTGCCCAGACAAAGGCAGGCCATGATTAGAAAGTTCAAGACTATGAATGCTTCTGGGGGCAGGGGGTAATCAAGTGCCTAGAGATGGGGAGGGAGACAGTAAGGCGAGCTGACACTGGTATGCGGGCACGGAGCACTCCCCCTTCCAACATGTTTGGAACCAGAGAAATTGTTCTTTTGCTTCACTGCCCGCGCTTGGCTATGGTATGTGGCAAAAGCTCACTGTGCTCTGCTTCTGTAGAATGCTGTGGGGATCCAGGGCATCACAGAGACAAAGACTGTTTTGACTTTCGCCTTAATTAGACATGTTTGCATATTCTCTGTCCTATCCACCTTGGAGAGGAGAATGCACTGTTGTGACTGCTACCAGAGAGGATGATCATGGGGGAGGCAGAATTCCAGATGTTCACAGCTGGGTGAGCACCCCAAGAGAGAGTAGCTTGATTACCCTGCTCAGTTAACGGATGGGGAAACTGAGGCTCAGGGTTTTTTGGTCTGTGATGTGCAAGCAGGGCTAGAACTAGGCAGCTCCGCCCATCCTCGTCTTGTATCCCAGTTGCCTAGGAGGCAGGGTCAGGGGAGGGACGGGGGCATCTATCTGCTTATTGCCCTAATCCTTATTATTTGCTTCTAGCTTCTTTTGTCCATTCCATGGCTTTCTTGTGTCTCTCTAGTCTTCATCAAAACTGGAGTCAGATCTGAGACTCATATCAGATTTGTGAGACCCTAGATAGCCCGAATGAAGGTCCAGGAAAGGATAAGCAAGAATCAGCAGGGTAGATTAGCCACACGTTCCAGATGTGTTGAAGAACAACATCCCTGAGAGGGAGAACGGGGAACCGTGCCAGATTCCCAGACTCAACTTCTAGCCCTAATCCTTGCTCACATGTCTCTTTCCTACTGTAGGTCACCATTTTTCCCTATGCAACTTCATGGGGCTAAGATTGGCAAGCTAGAAGAACCCTGTAAATCCCGAAATTAAATCATTTAGAAGATGCAGTTAATCAGCAGCTTTAGCAGGAACCCTCCATGGTGAATCTTTATGGAAGGGCTTCTAGCCTTCTAGGAAGCCCTCCCTTTATGAAACAAGACCTGGCCACCAGGACTGAAGGAAATGGCAAGCACAGGGCAGAGTCATAGATACCTTGATACAGACCTAGGACCTCCAAGGACAGAACACTGGGCCAAGAGAGTGTGGGGAAGGTGAGTGGCGGGGGAGCGTGAGGCCAGAGAACGTACCAGTGGAAAATGGGATTCAGTGAAAACAAATGCACTAAGTGGCTATTGGACTAACCATGGGATCATCCACTAAGCAGCAGTTCCTGTCAGAAGGTGAAAATGACTCTCCACCTTCCTGCCTTACCCAAAGAAAGTCAAGGACCCAGTGTATCAGTGTGCAGTCTTTCACTTGGCTTTGCTCTGATTCCTCCACTACTTCCTGGATAAAGTTGCTTTGTCAGTTATTCATTTTGTTGTTTATTATTTACACATCAGCCTCTGCAATAGATGGAAAGCAGGACCAGGTAGATCTCAGAGCCCCCCGTCTTACTCAGATTGGCTCAGAAGAAGTGATCCCTTACACATAATGTTTGTGTATGCAAATTGGACTTTGTGTGAAGGTGGTATGTTCCACAGCCAGACAAGTTGGAGTGTGAAATCGCTTCAAACACAAGTGTCTCGTTGTTTTGCTGGAGGACTGTAGACCTATTTCTTTGCTTTCCTCCCTTATTAAAAGGGGGCATGATATAGTGCTCATAATGATAGCTGACCTTCACTGGGTACTTTCTAATTGCTGGGTACTGCTTTAAGCACTTCCATCTATCTCTTATTGTAATTGCCACCACAATCCTCTGGGTTAGCTACTCTATCTTCATTTTAAAATGAAGAGACAGGGACACAAGTAGGCTAAGAGGATGTCTAACACCACAGAGCTCACGGCAGAATCAAGATTTACCTCCCACCTCTGCCCCATGCCATACATACAGGTCGTACCTGCTGCTGGCCTCTCTGTGCTTGAGGAGTGCCTGGCCTGGGCCTGGCACATGGTAGGTGCTGAAAAGTGCCTAGCTTTTCATTTATGTCCATGGACCAGAAGGTTCATGTCCTAGAGAGACCTGTCAGCTTCTTGTGGAGAACCTTCAGGGAAGACCTCAGGACTGCCTACTGGGGATGGAGAGTACAACCTCCTCCGTATCCTGAAGCTAAGATACTGGAGAAATCTATAGCTTGCCTGTGATACCAACAGCCCACCCACCGAGATGCCTGCTTTGCCTCAGAGAAGGTGTTCGGAGAGTGCTGTGCCCCCACAGACAGTTCTCAGTACCAGCCTGGCTCCTGCATGCTCCTAATTAAGTTAAAAGAGAATCCAAGCCCCTGGGTGCTCCCTTCTCCAGGAAGCACTGGAAGAATGCAGGGAGGTAGAGAAGTTCAAGGTTGGGGTATGTGCTGCCCTTGGTTCTGCTCAGGAATTCTTTAGCTGATTACACGGCTCTCATTTCAACAACACCAGCTTTGTGTCCTGGCTATGGGAAGACTCCTCTCTGTCACTGCTGCCGCCACGGAGGGTCACCCTGCCGCGAAAAACGCATCTGGAGAAAAGTTTCCACTGGATCTGAAATACTATGGGAGAAATGCCTTCTCCAGGAATTATTTCTCTTTCTTTCTCTCTCTCTCCCTCTCTCTCTCTCTCTCTCTCTCTCTCCCTCTCTCTCTCTCTCCCTCTCTCCCTCCCTCCCTCCCTCCCTCCCTCCCTCCCTCCCCCATTTTCATAAGGGCTGATAGTTATTGTGGCCTCAGCCCCATTCTAATAAATCTGGTTTAGACCCCAGCAGGTCTCAGTGTGAGGGACACAGCTCTTTCGGAGTCCAGGAGCCCAGTACACCCCACCACTGAGAGGCTCTGGCCATGGCTGAGACTGTGATGTAGATATTGCTCAAGCGCTGCACACTTTAGAGTAGGCTGCACCTCATCATAAAGACTCCACAAAGCCAGTCGGCATGTTTCTCATTTCTTTGGTTATCCTCAGTCATTTTCAGTCTCTGGAAGTTCACACACACACACACACACACACACACACACAAGGAGTCTAGTCAGGAAACTGAAGAGACCAACAAAGGGGAACATTTTGTTCCTTGTGCTAGACCTGGGATGATGTTTTTGGAAAGGTGGATCAGAGGGGAATCTTGAGATCAAACACTTCTCCGGCTTTGGCTTCTGTGCCAGTCATATATTTAATCTGCTTTATTCAGTCTTCACCAGGGTCCCATGACAGCTACTTTTAACAGATGCTGAAAAAGGTAACTGTGTTCTTGTCACACATTAGTAACTGGTCAAACTGGAATGGGGAACCAGGCCCACCTGACTTTCCAGCTTGTGCAGGTACCAAAACCCCAAGGCTGCTGAGTACCATTTTCTCACTTCCTCCCCAACTTTGGGGAGCTCACCATATCTTGAACAGCTACACATAGCACAGCAGTACAAATGAAGGGATCGACATGCGTGTGTGGACAGAGGCTACCAGGACTGCTGTGACTCAGAAGTGACACCCATATCTCTGGTGCTGCCTGGAGTAGGAGGGAATGGGCCACGGAGGATCAGAGCTGCTCTACCCTTTATCCCGAATGTCTCCCCTTCTGGGTCTTCATAGCCACCTACAGGTCCCAGGATGCCCTCTCCAGGAAGTCTTCCTAAATTGCCTCAATTTTCAGAGATCTTTCTGGCCTCTGGCCAGACAGAGGACTCAAATTTGGTTCACAGCACTGCTCACAGCTGCCTGTAACTCCAGCTCCAGGGCGTCTGACACCCTCTTCAGGTTTCCTTTGGTACCTGCACTCATACCCTACCCCCAACACACACATAGACATGTAACTAAAAAGAAAATACATCTTTAAAAATAACAAATTAAAATGTCGACCAATGTGCTGGGGTTTTGCCTAGCGGTTGGATCAATTGCTTAGCATGCTCACACTACACTGTCTGTATCTGTAAAGAAGGGATTGTACCTCCCTTACACTTCCTTAGAGCCGGGGTGAGAGTCAGTGCAAGCATGTACTGCACTTGGAGTATAGAAGGTAGGCCATGGGTAATTAAGGCCAATAATGACTGCACTTCCCAGCATAGGAGAAACTAGAACATATGTGTGAATAAATGGCAACAGAAAGAAAGAGGAAGCTACGGCATGTGGGGACGAGGAATGGAGTGAGGCTGGGACAGAAGACATGGGAAAGGGCCCCAAGTTTTTACCCTTGGAGGGAAGATGAGCAAGATCAAAGTTCTACAGTCACTTCTTATTTGCAATACTTAACATTCCATAAATGTGCCTTGAATACTGAGCTAGTGATGTCTGAATCCATTGCTCCTGAAGGGAATACAAGGCTAGCTTTCTTGTGAGTTTCTTTTTACAACACATTTCCAGCAACAAATTAAGATGTTCCCTTGTCTTATGTGTGGTTTGGTTTAAAGACACCATATGTCATATGTATTGTCAGCTCAGTCGCATTGACTACACTGACCATCCTGTAGCCTGGAGCTTGTCCAGCAGGTGCTTTTTCTCTGTAAGACATACCACAGCTTTCTTGTGCTTAGAAACACTAGGCAACACCCCATCACCGCATTGGTCGACGTTTTAATTTGTTATTTTTAAAGATGTATTTCCTTCTTAATTACATGTCTATGTGTGTGTTGGGCGGAGGGTATGTGTGCACATGAGTGCAGGTACCAAAGGAAACCTGAAGAGGGTGTCAGACGCCCTGGAGCTGGAGTTACAGGCAGCTGTGAGCAGTGCTGTTAAACAAATCTGAGTCCTCTGTCAGAGCGGCAATTGCTCTTAACCGGTGAGGCATCTCTTCATCCCAAAGGTGTACCCTTGGTGAGGCTGGAACTTGTGATCCTCTTGTCTCCTGCTCTCAACATATCCTACTGGTGTGTGTCGCCAGAACTGGCTGTGGGACTTTTAAATAGTGAACTCATCAATGAAAGACACAAAAACGTGAACGATGAAACCCATTTTGCAACAAACCAGCTGTAGATGAGAGCTGATGTGAAAAGCCAGAGCTCAGACTCATCCCACTTAGGGCAGAACATGCATATCAGAGGCTCAAATTCTTCCCAAATTCTGTATGCCCAGAAATGACTGCAAAATTGTCTGAGTATTGGCTTAGGACTTGTGAGTGCATTTTAGAGAGCAAGTGAATTTACAAATAAGGCATCTGTGACTAGTGAGGCTGTGCTATTTGTAGCGAGGACGATGAAAGTAAAGAGATGACTGTGGAACTGGAAAACTAACTAATGCTCTTTGAAATAAAAGTCACCGTCTTCTGTGAGGAGGTAGGAGGGGTGGGACAGACTCCAGGAAAGCTGGAAAAGTTGCTGCGAAGAAGGGGAGGGAGCTAGGCCCATGAGGGGAGAGGATTGGCAGGCACAGCTGAAGAGAGGCTGAGGCAGGAGAAGGCCGCCTGTCAGCTTCTCACCAGGGTGCCTCTGGCAAACCAATTTCCTTATGTTAACCTGAGAATAATAAGGCCTCATTTCCATTGAGAAATACAGAAAGTCCTTTTCCATCCAGGAGAGAGACTTGTAGAAGGAAGGAAGTAAGACCTATGTCTCAAAACTACAAATTAGGCCATTCTAACTAAATTCTGTGACATATGTGCCCCTACAAGGTACAAACCTGACGCCTTCACGTCTACCCTCAGATCTTGGGTATGGAATACAGTTTTCTACAAGCAGCCATTAGGGTCTTAAAAGGATTATCCAGTGGTTCTTTGATTAGAGCCATGCGGTGGAGGGAAGTCTGTGCCTTCTAGAGCAGGGGCATTCTGGTAGAAATGCTAGAGGTGATGGTCTGAAGGAGACACTGTGGAGGCATATCAGCTCCATTCTAGCTATGGCTGGAGGAGGCAAAGTATCACAGAGTTTCTGGGTATAAAGATTTTTCGTTCAAAAGGCGGTCTCAGGACACTACAGCATCATCAGCTCTGCCTGCTAACATGTTAAGAATGCAAAGCTTCAGGCCCTTCCACAAACCACACGAATCGGTATCTGGGGCACTGTGTCTCCAGGTGACTAGTTTGCCCTTGAAAATTTGAAAAAGACTGTCCTAAGGCCCCTCAAGGTAAAGTGAGCAAATCTTTAACATTTTTTTTTTAATTTACTATTTTTCCTTTATGTCCATTGGTGTTTTGCCTGCATGTAAGTGCACCATGTGCATGCAATGCCCATAGAGGCCAGAAGCGGGCATCCGATCCCCTGGAACTAAAACAGAATGTTGTTAGCCTTGATGTGCATGCTGGGAACTGAACCTGGATCCTCTGAAAGTACAGCAAGTGTTCTTCATCACTGAGCCTTCCCTCTAGCCCCTTGAGACAACCTTTTGGGTACAAAAGTCACAGGAATTTGGGCGGGGGATGTAGGTCAGTGGTAAAGAGCTTGCACGGTGTCCTGGATTAGTCCCTAGCCCGGCTGGCGAAAGCCAAAGTGATAGAAGATAGACTCCTAAGGTGGAAAGTTAGAGGTCTAGGAGGAGCCAGTAAAGTAGGAACTCTAAAACAAATCTGCATGTTGACTTAACTCGCTTCCTTTTCACTTTTCAAAAAAGTTTATTTCATCCATATCTGGCCCTATTTAAAGATAAAGGGTGGGAGAAAGAAATAAAACACATGTGTGTCCTGAGGTGCTGCGAAGAAAAAGGAGGAGGAGGCCCTAGAAAAGGCAAAGAATGTACATTATTTAAGGAAACAAAAGACAACAGCACACAGGTATCTACCCTTCTAGAAACAGCATCAACAGCATTTATTCTATTTATTTCTTTGTTTATCTTTTTTTTGAGCCAGGATCTCATGTAGCCCAAATTGGCCTTAAACTTTGCTATGTAGCCAAGTATGACCTCAAACACCCGGTCTTCCTGTTTCCGGTACTATAATTGCAGATGTGCCTCTCTGTGCCCCCTCCCAATTTATTAATTTTTATGTAAAATAAATCCCCAGAGAACAAACAAGACTTCAAAGGTTGGATTAAAGTCAAAAAAAAGGAGATTAAAAACAAGTTGACAGAACTGAAAAAAGAAATGCAGAGAAAGTAAAATTAACCCAGAGATAAAAATACACTAGACATTAAAAAAGTAAAATGAAAGGAATCTGGATGTAGTGCTGCATGCTTTTGATCCCAGCAGTTGAGAGGCAGAAGCAGGGGGATCTCCGAGAGACTGAGGTCAAGGGGGTGTACACAGTAAGTTCCAGTCCAGCTGGACTATAAGGGAAGACCTTGTCTCAAAACCAAACTGAACCAAACTGAGCTAAATTGAGCTAAACTAAACTGAACTAAACGTAAAAACAACGAGAAGAAGGCAGGATTATTGTTCCTACAGAGGATCAGGGGTGTGCTTGTGAACTGCTTTTGGGACTGCTCCAGCTCTGTGTCCACAGCCTCATTCCCAAACCTTTCACTCCTCACTGAAAGAATGGGCACCAGCTTGAACATCTCCAGAAATGTGGTCCCTTGAAGGCGCTAGAACAATCCACCAACAAAGTCAAGGTCTGCTGGCTCTTCTGTACCAGATGCCTTTGTAATTTCATCTTCAAAACACAGAGTAAGTTCTTTCAATAAATCAGTGACTTAAAAAACAATGAAACAATTCACATCATAAGAGAAAGGTTGTAATATGAGAAAACAAAAAGAATGAAACCGAAGCAAACACATCTCACCGTCCGGAAATAACCACTTGGAAAATCCACTGCATCCTTGCCATTTTATGAAAATGCATATCTCTTTTTCTCTAAATAGAATTATATGACATATCCTGTTTTCATCATCTTCTTCTTCTAGTTAATATATTAAAACCATTGTTATGACTGTTATGAAATATCCCCTAATTACTTCAATGTTTCTAGACTATTCCATTGAACTGAAATGCCTTGATTTACTAGGACTGCTGCATGCATGGCTCACAGTTTACTAAGTGCTTAGTAAATATTTGTTGAATGACTTACTTGAATGAATATTGCATAGTTAGACTTTATTTCTAAATATTTGCGGTTACAAACAGCATTGCAGCAAACATCCGTTTAGCTAAATCATTAACACAGTCACAGTTATTTCCTTAAGATCAATCCTCAAGAGTAGAATTATGCGGTTAATGAGTATGACCATCTTTAAAAGTTTTGGAGAATGTCCAACTGGTGATACTAACTTGCACTTTCCCTTACGGTGTGGACCTACGTATTTTCTTTCATCTCCGTAAATTCTTGGTATTTAAAAATATTTTTCTGATCTGTCTGAAAGGTCAAAGATGGAATCTCATTTTGGAATAGTTTAAAATCCTTGGACATGCAGTGAGGTTGAACATTTTTTCAAATTCCTATTGAGCATTTATACATCTTGTATGAAGTTTTATTGTGTCTGTTCATTGAGCTAAAAATTTCTGTTGTTTGATTATTTTGTGTAGGTGTGTGTATGTGTTTGTGTGCATGTGGAGCCCAGAGAGAGATATGGAATATCTTCTTCAATCACTCTCCACCTTATTTTTTTTAATTATATTTTAATTTATTTTGTGTGTGCACGAGGACACACAAACATGTGCATGCATCACAGCACACATGTGGAGATCAGAGGACAGCTTGCGGGAGTCAGTTGTTCCCTTCTGCCATGTGGGTCCCGGGGATGGAACTCAGATCATCAGCCTCGGAGCAAAGATCCTTTAATAGCTGAGTCATTTCCTCAGCCCCCACCTTAGTCTCTCACTGAACCTGGCATTTAGTTGGCTAGACTGACTGGACACTGAGCTCCAGGGATCTGCTTGCCTGCACCCCCCACCTGCATTCCCCAAGAGTGTGGTTATAGGAGTGTTCTTTCATTCTTGGCTTTCTGTGTTAGTGCCTGTATGTATTTGCCCCTACGTATGCACGTGAAAGAGGGCAGAGAAGAATGTCTGTATCACTCTCCCTCTTATTCCTTTGAGACTCCAACTGAATTGGAGCTTGGCATTTTGGCTAGACTGGCTGGCTAGTGAACTCCCAGGATTCACCTGACTCTGTCCCTCAGGAGTTAAAGGCATGTGCAGTCATGCCTGGCTTTTTTTATGTGGGCGCTGGGATTTAGACTCAATCTCAGATCTGTATGATTGCATAGCAAGGGCCCTTACCCACTAAACCATCTTCCCAGCCTCATGCCTGGCTTTTTACATGGGTTCTGGTGGATTGAACTCGGGTCCTCATGCTTGTAGAACAAGAACTTCACCTACTGAATTATTTCCACAGCCCTGTTGTTGATCATTTAAAAAATGCTTTTCTATTTTATGTGTATGAATGTTTTGCCTGGGTGTATATAAATGTGCTCCTGGTTTGCAATTCTTGTGGAGATCAGAAGATGGTGTTGGATCCCATGGAATTGTGGATGGTTGTTAGCTGCCAGGTAGGTGCCAGGAACAGAACCCATGTTTTCTGTAAGAACAGCTATTACTGCTAACTATTGGGCCATCTCTTCAGCTCCCTGTTGTTGATCAGTTTTAAGTGTTCTCAGTGTATTAAAGTAGTAATCCATTCCATACAAATAAAATTGCAACCTTTTTCTACTTGGGAATTTTCTTCAATTTCATCATAATTTTAAAAGACTCTATAGTCACTTCTGACTTTTTATTTTTCTATGCTTTGAGTTTGTGGTAAGAATAGTTTCCTCTGTCTCCTGAATTTAGCACTATTTGGTCATGGAGAAATTATCCCCATTTTGCAGGAAGGAAAATGAAACGCAGAGGGGCTGGAAAGATGGCTCAATGGTTAAGAGCTGCTCTTGCAGAGGACCTGGGTTCAGTTCCAAGCACCCATGTGGCAGCTAACAATCATCCGTAACTCCAGTTCGAGGGGACCTGACACCCTCTCTGGCCTCTGTGAGCATTTGCACAACATAGGTGTTCTTACATACACTCAGGCAGAGCATTCATATACATAAAATTTATATATATTATATATGTATATAAATTTTAAAAAGGAAAAAAGAATACAAAGTTCTGGGAGTTTAGAGTCAGATATCTTGTGACCCACAGGCTACACTGGACATCAGATACAACTTTTTTCTGTGGACTCGGGCTGCCTTCTTTAACAGTAACTTACTCAGGTTAGACCTGTTGAGCAGTTGGTCTGTGTCAGCTGTGGAAACTAATGTCATTTTACCATAGCAGCTTCCAGATGACAGATCAAAGACACCCCCAGCAAGCTGCCTGTGTCTGCCAGTTCCCTCTCATGCCACAGCTCCCTGCTGTGGGCCCTGAGTGCTCAGAACCCCACACACTTTCTTGTAAGGTGGTCCTGAGAAGTAAAGACTGACCTTGATAGGAGAGAGAAGTTTCACCTGCTTATAAAAGCTTCTACTAACTTGGAGCTGACAGAGGAGGCCAGCTGGCCTTGACCTTCAGACACTGTGCCATCCTCACAGGTGTTCCCATTGCCCTGGCCAGCCTCATGCTGCTCTTTTTGAGAGCTACAGTATTACCACCTTTTTGCCTTTTGTTGCGTGACACAGGTGCGTGAAGAAGTCATTGTGCCACAAGAAAGTGGGCTGTGGCAGCTGGGCTTTGGGGAAACATTTTTTTCCTTCCCCCTTTTTGGTTTCTCTAATGATTTCTCGGCCATCTCCACAAATAGTCTGATTCAATCTCAGTACCTAGAATGGCCTAATATCTGGCAGGGAGTAAATTGTCTTTCTTTATATAACCATCGTACTTTCAGTGAACACTATATGTTGTGATGTATTTTCACCATGTTCCTTAAAAGCCAAAGGGAGGAGCCAGAGAAAGTCCAAATAATGACCTATCTGATCCCATGTTGCTCAAAATAGAAAATAAGACCTGTCTTCTTTTGTTGTTTTCCTTAAAACATCAACTACTATGGTATTTTTAAAAAGGTATAAAGAAAGGTCTGGCTTTTTTTTTTTTTTTTTGACTTATAAAAGTAAAAATGTTTTAAGATTTTACCCCTCAATCTTATAACTTCTGTGGGGGGGGGGGTTGTTCAACAGAGATTCACCATGTAATTCCAGAGTTAATTACTAGCAATTGTGGAATTTTTTCTCTTGGGCCATTAACCCCCAGTGTATATATGGGGTCTGGGTCATGTGAGGAGGTAACCATACAGACCTAAGCTGGGGAAGCTGGTGGAATTGATGGTTTGGCAGTAATATAAAACATCTTCAGTGATCTGTGTCACTTAGCACACAGTGATCAAGGGATTCAGGGGACCCAAGACAGTAACTTTATTCCAACAAGTACTAAAGTGGCTCAGTGTTAACAACCCATGCTGTCAGACTGGGGCTGTGCCTGATCCCTGGGCCTCCCCCGATGCATGGTACCCCAAATTGCCCAGTGAAAATGCAGTTGGCCTTTAGGGGGATCAGGCTAAGGCTAGGGCTTCTGTTCAGAGGCTTCCGGTTAGATACAGCAGTATTTAGTTGTTTTTAGACCCTCTCTCTCCCTCTACCTTTTGTTTTAAATTTAATTTTTGTGTATCCTATACACACATCTTAATCATCTTTAAACCCCTTCCTCATTGGCACCCTCCCATAATGGCAACACTAAGTTATCTTTCCTATAGAACCAAAGGGAACAACTGGGAAAAGAGTGGATGGGAAAGCATGTGTGAAGCCCAGCTTCCACCTTACCTTCCTGTATCAAGTCTCGAGTGGAAGTCAGATTTGGAGGTCAAGCAGGTCCCCCAAAGAAAGGGACTCTTAGTCTTTCTATGTCTCTGGAACAGCCTCCCTACTTGCTGACTTTGGGCTTCCGTGCCTGAGACTTGACCGGTCTGGGGCAGGAGTAGACTTCTAGTAGTTTCCTCCCAGTTCATTCCTATTTTTAAGCTAGCTGGGAATGTAAAGAATGTGAGACATTCCTGTTATTTAAAAAAAAAAAATTGTGTGTGTGTAGGTTAGAGGACAACTTGGAGTCAGTTCTTTCCTTTTACCCTGTGGGTCCCAGCCATTGAACTCAGGTGGTCAGGTTTGACAGGGTGGCAAACATCTGTTTACCTGGACCATACCATTGACCAGATCCTGATATTTTAAACTATTTTGTTTATTAATTTTATTTGTGTGTATGAGTGTTATGCCTGCACGTAGATAGGTACACCTGTGTCGTGCAATGCCCAAGGAGGTCAGAAGAGAGTTTCAGATCCCCTGGATCTAGAGTTATAGATCCAGCTTCCAAGATCCTGATATATTTAAAGGCAGTCAAAAAATAAATGTGAAGACAGTGAAAACGCAGATCCCTTCCCTGCTCCACTCCACCTGACATACCTGGTTTCTGAAGGAGCAATGCTCAGGGAAGTGAGGAATGGATCCTGACTCGTGCTTTTCCCCAGCTGTGACTCCATATATCTCAGATTCCACTCATCAGGGAGGTGTGCCTACTGTGTTTTTGAGTTGACATTTGTAGAAAGTGATAACGGCTCCAAACCTCTTGGAAACGCACAGTGGAGTTGTTCAAATTGAGGAAAAGTTCCATTCAGATGGCACAAAGAGAAAGAAACTAAGGAAACGGAGCATGCCGGCAGCAGGGTGGGGGAGGGTTGCTCCGGCTCAGCCCTTCACCAGATCCAGCTTCACATTCCATATATTGAACATCCAAGCTGCCTCTGCTAATAATTTTACCTACTTTTCCAGTTAAAAAAAAAAAAATCTTCTCCTAACTAGACACTCCTAACTCTGGAGCTAACCAGTATCTGGGCAACCCTGGCACGCCTGCCCCTGAAGCAGGCATCTTTGCCAACTATATGTTTGGTTGGGATCTTGCATATGGTGCGCACAGCATGCTCGAGACAGAGCGGGGCAGGACGGAGGCTGGGCTCGCGGGCTTGCTTCGGCAGTTTGGTTAGCAGCAAAGCTGTTTTCCCTCCAAGATGTCTCAATCAGCAGGGCCTCCAACAACTTTTATTCTTTTCTTTTTCTTTAACACTGTCCTCTCAGTGCTTGTGTTGGAGGGATCAGACTTGTGAGCGATTCTTTCATCCCTTCCAGGGAGTTTGTGGGGAGCTGAACCAGGACGACAGGATTTGGAACCTGAGAGGGTGTCTTTTTGTCTGCCGTGGCCTATCACCACTCAAATCCAGTGTGTAGGTTAATAAGGCTTAAACTTTAAAGGAAGGTTGAACATCTGATTGACAAGCTGGCGAATAAGAGTCCGGGGGAAGTTCTGGGCTTGGAAAGTTTCCTGAGATGCAGTTGAATTTTAAAGAGCCCTCATCCCAGGCAGAGGCGAACACCTCGAGAGGTTAGCTTTCATGGACTTGCCAAGTCATTCTGCTAAATCAGTTTCCAGTGGTTCCAAAGCAGGCGGCTGAAACTTCATTTGTTTAACCACTATTGTCTATGTCCTTGAATCAAAGAGTGGCTAGAACTCCTACCTCAAGTTGGAATTATCAGCAGTGAATGCAGAGTCTCCTGCTTCAAGGTGGTCAAAATCAACTTTTGATGGCTCCAAGCTGTAAAAGCTGGAAGAACAGCTGAATGAGAACTGACAATATCTAAAATAAGGCTGTGAGGTTTTTTCCTGTTAAGTCCAAAATAATATTTACATTGCATCTTGACTTGCTGCAAACTTTGGGATTTGCTTCTGAGTTTCTAAAATAGCACAAGCTCTAGAAGGCAAGTGGGGAAGTATCCACCCAGACATTTTTTGAGTATGTGCACAAAACCATGACCCTTGGCATCTAAGACAGTGATTCCCACTGCAGAATTCAGAGTCCCTGTCCTGATAGAGGAGAGAATCCACAGTCATACCAAACAGGTCACATAAAATTTCTGATTAAAGATTGAAAAAAAAAATCCAAAAAATAAAGGTTTAAGATGGAAAGAACAAATTCTTTTCCCTAATACAATTAATTAATTTTTATATTTCTGTGAAAGTGCAGTCTCTTTCTCTCTCTGTCTCTCTTTCTCTATCCTAGGTATATGTTCTATTTTTGTTCTATATGTTCTATAATTATGTCTTAATTTTTAATTCCTAATATCGCACTAGAAATACATTACACTAGAAATATCAAGTTCTTACCAAATTTTAGTGACTTCTTTTTGCAGCAAAATGATGCAGAGTTCAATGATGAAGATTAACTTTCTCTTCTTTGATTTTTCATGAAACAAGGGACTTTTGCCTTTGTGCTTATAACTGTATGTATTCCTTGTTAGGTTAAATATCTGTCTTCAAGGAAAATTGTTTGGGTGGATCTTAGGGCTTTTTTTTTTTTATAGAACTTTCCTGTCTATTGTGCATAGGACCCTTGGGGCCTTGGGGTCTACTTTCTCCCAAACCTCTTTTGTGGTGAGGGACTGCTTTTGATTTTGTTTGTTAAAGAACCTGTAAACCAACTTCAGGACATCACTTCAGGAGTCTTGGTTTCTCGGCATAGAAAAGCACATCTTCTAGGCTGAAGCAGGCCAGGTCTCCAGGCACATCGTCTCTAGGCAGGCACTCACATCCGAGGTAGGATGGGCTTCACCCTGTGCTCTGCTCAGCAGGGCTGTGTAGTTTCTGTGCCTCAACTAGCTACAATCCGGAAACCAGGAAAGACTTGGAGGAAAGCTGCTGGAGACTGTGAAAAGCTGTCCATGCACCCAGACCTTGCATGTACAACGTACTCCACACCTGGCTAGCTGGAAACTTCTAGATACTGTATCATTTTTGCTCTTACTTGGACACTTTAAAGGAAAGGCAGAAGCTTATAGTAAGTAGTACAGAGGTTAAAAAAAAATCAGTTACTACTGAATAAATCACTGATTGAGCACTCAGTTAATTCAAGCTGGTAGGCGAAGAGCTGTTAGATGGTAGATAATAGGATTGGCATGAATATCTACTGCCTTGTGGCACTGTCATTTACCAGGTACTTCACATGTGATTGCTCTTGTGTCACACAATGTCTGTGAGGTGCATCTTTCTGTGTCTAGGTCTGAGGGTTAGAAATGAAAGCCCAGGAAGAATCCTCAAATAGTACAGAATTAACTTGTTGAGTTGAATGGTATTCATTCATGAAACCAGTGAATATCAACCATGCTGAAGATCCTGTACTAAATGAGAGAGAGAGAGAGAAAGAGAGAGAGAGAGAGAGAGAGAGAGAGAGAGAGAGAGAGAGAGAGAGAGAGAAACAGTCATTAAGATGATGGAAGTTTAACAAGGCAGACCCATGGAATACTGGAAAGAGTGAGACACAAAACACTGCCCAAGATGCTGGAGAGTCAGACAGGGGTCATCCAAGATTCTTCCTGGAAGAGGTGACCCTTTACTGATGTTTCTTTAAAGATGATTAGATAAGATCAGGCAGGCTAAGAAATAGTGTGAATATTGAATAGTTAAATTATAACCTGCAGGCTTATCCCTGGGATTAAAAATTGAAAGTGAAATCCCATTATCTATTTGCAAGTGAACTGAGTCTGTCTGTTGTAAG
The DNA here is from genome assembly GCA_035773235.1 of Eospalax fontanierii. Taxonomy (NCBI): domain Eukaryota; kingdom Metazoa; phylum Chordata; class Mammalia; order Rodentia; family Spalacidae; genus Eospalax; species Eospalax fontanierii. Next base: position 46,181,590 of record CM069529.1, on the reverse strand, counting down.
TTTTCAGGGTGAAAAAACCCAACTCTGATTATCACTTGCTTTAAAGATTTGAGCCAAAGACAGTGTGTAAGCAGTAAATGCTTAACAGAAGCTGTCAGACCCACCAGTGAGCTGAAAGCAGGCATGTGAAGAAACAGATGTTTCCGGGTTTAGGGAGGAAAGTTAGGGGATGAATGGCCTTTGAATGAAGCGGATGGAACTGGCTTGAGATAGAAGGGGATGACTGTTGCTCCAGCCAAGCTGGGCAGAGTCAAAAGGCTCAGCTCTTCTGAGCAGCAGCACACATATTTTGGTTTACTGAGAGGGATTATCAGTCAGTGTATAGGAGGATAAAAGACCAATGTGTGGCTCATCTATTATGGTTAGGATACTGAATTTATCATATAGATGAATTTTCAGATAACAACAATAGGAATACTGCCTGGATGTTAGCATTTTTTGGTGGCAAACATCTTACAAATCTCTAAGAGATATGTCATCCTCTCCAAGCTCCATTTCTTCCTGGTCTTCTTTCTTGAGTCTGTTATTTAACCTGCGTTAGCCATGGTCTCACACTGCAACATTGATTGAGTGGCTGCTAGTGAAGGAAAATCCCTGCACACCTCTTGGTAACCAATGAAGTATTCTATTGTAGATCACTGGGTGAAGGGATGGGAAAAATTCAACCTTTTCCCATCTCCCTGAAGATCTCAGTTCCTGCTGATCCTTCAGTTTTTTCTTTCTATAAGCATCATGTGTTGGCTATGATTTACTACTGACCTGAGCACCTCTGCGAAAGCAAATGTCCGTCATACAAAGCTTATTCAACGAATGTGCATGTTACACATATGTATTCAGTGGCACTCTTAGATTTACTTGCTAGGAAGGAAGTACTCCTTAGATGGAGGGCATTTTCCACTCTTGTAGAATGCTGAGAAACTGATGATGATTAGATAAGAATTGAGGAGGCTGATCTGAGAGGATTGGAGCAGAGTTCAGGCGCATCCAAAACCTTCTACAGTCAGGGACAAGTTTGAGAGCAGTGATGATGAAGACATCTGACGTCCTTGAATCTTTGTAGCTTCTGCTTGTTAATTGCTCTTATGTTAAGTGTGGCTTGTCCAATGGGGATTAATTATTTTAAGCAATTTGAACTATTTAAATAATGATTGTTTTAAGTATAGTTGGTTAAGTTCCGGTCATATCTAAGACCTTTTGCTAGAAGTCCTACTTGTACACACTCGTACAGCAGCCCTGTGAGGTAGACATTAACATTCTTCCTGATCCATGGTGCACTCAAGGAAACTGACTCAGAGCACTTGTTGAAGTTGGAATGCAAGCCAACTCCTAGTAATCATTAAGCTGATAATATTTTAGATGTCAGGTATCTTTTTTAAAATATGCATTTATTTTTATTTTATGTGTATGAGTATTTGCCTGTACATATGTGAACACACCCTGTGTATACAATGCCTGCTGGAGGTCACAAGAGAGCATCTGATCTTCTGAAACTGGAGCTACAGATGGTTGTTGGTCACTATGTGGATGATGGGAACTGAACTTGAGTCCTCTATAAGAGCAGTAAGTGCTCTTAACCATCTTTAGCTATCTCTCTAGCCTGTAGGCATCTTTTAATATCCTCCTCAAGGCGTGCCTCCCCCACTCCCTTTCCTCCCTCCCTCTCTTTCTTTTCTTTCTTCCTTCCTTTCTTCCTTCCAACCATTAGGACAGAAATGCCTGGAGAGATTGCTAATCCTGTAAACACTCTATACTAGGGAAAAGAGCAGGAAGAAGCAAGCATAAACTTAATAAAAGGAACAAGGACCAATTCTTAGGAGGAATTACTGGGGGCTGACGAACAAGAAGTCTCTGCAGTACCTGGGCATTTTCCACCCTATAGACTAAGAGGAGAATGTCAGCAACCCATGAGATTTCAGGTGTAGGAGTCTTAAACTGTTGTCCATGGTTGTCAATATCCTGTAATCTCAGTCTGAAGTGGTGACTGTGTTTAGCGTGGACAGGTTGCCAGGAATTTAAATGTTCTGTCAATAATGCCAAAGTTGTATCTGTGTTTCTATTTCAAATGTTTTTATTTCAAAGGGCAGAAAGCTGTACATGCAGAAGTGAAATAATAGGATCCAGATTGTGTTGGAACAGCTGGAAGCCTAACCGGGGATGTTGAGTCAGGTGAGCCTTGAATATCCATGTTTGTAAACACCTGATACCAGGAGGGCTATGAAGACTCTGCAAGCCAAAGCTTCCAGAACTGAGTCTTTGCTTCTCGTTGTAACGTATGCTTTTTTTCTTCATTTTCTTGATGTTATTGATTGGTTCTTAAATGTCTCCCAAAGACTCATGTATTGAAACTTTAGTCCCAGATGATGGCGTTTTTAGGAAATAGTGGAGACTGTAGGGATGAGATCCACCTAGAGGAAGCATTAGAGAAATGTCCTCAAAGGACGTCATTGTTCCTGGTCCCTTCCTTCTCAATCTTTTCTACTTCCTAGCCACCATAATAGAAGTAATTTTGCTCCATCAACTGTTCTAGTCATAAAGTTCAGCCTCGTCTCAGGCACAAATATTGGGACCAAGTGACCAATTCTCAAACCACTGAAACTGTGAGCCAAAAGTAACTTTACTCCTTTGAGTTGGTTTATTTCAGTTATTTTGTCACAGGATTGAAAATCTGATGAACATGCTTTCCCATTTTTTTCTGTTCTTTTCCCTTTTCAAAAACACTCACCATACATCTTCCCTGCCCCAGACTATGCACTCATGATATAACATAGGTCCCTGCTCTTGAAGGTCTTAAGGTCTTACGTCTTCACGGAGGAAGTAGAAGCCATTCTCAGTTGGTGTTATTGAAGCCACAATAAAGGAGTCTTCAAGTGATGTGGAAACACCAAGGAGGAGGTTTCAATCTGTCTCGGGTCATAGTGAGTTGAATTTCAAGTTTGGTTGAATTGGCTGGGTGCAGAGTGAGGGGAGAGAATGTCCAGAAAAGGGAGGCATGAAGGCAGAGCAGCATGGGACCTTTTAGGATCAACAGAAGCTTATTATAGGTGGTCCATAGGGACTGGGTGCCATATTGGTGGGGAATATTACAGATAGGACAAGAAATAGAGAGCTGGACTCTCCTGTACACAATAAGGAACGAATTAAGCAAGAGTTGAGTGCCTGATGTTCTAGATATTCTAGAAAGATAGCTAGGACTATTCATTTGGCAGTTACATGATGAGTGGAGTCCAAGAGGAGAAGAACAGTGTGTGGAGTGGGAGCAATGTATTATCTAATGGTCTAGGGCATTCTTTTATGGACTGAGGTAACCCTGGAGTAATAGTGAAACCCAGGATGGCCTAAAGCATCAGTGGACATCAATACCATTGTTCTGGGGGCAGGAGCTATTGAAGAAGTTAATTTTCAAAAACTCATTTAAAAAATGTGTGGCCTCTAGCTAGGCATGGTGGTGCAGACTTGTAATCCAAGAACTTGGGAGGTGGAACAGTAGGATCAGAAGTTCAATGTTAGTTTCAATTATGAAAGATCTAGGCCAGTCTGGGCTAAAAGAGACCCTGTTTCAAAAAGAAACCAACCAAAAAGGACCAAAAGTTCGGTCCTTTTACTGTCTCCTAAGTTAAGTTTCAGAATCTATACAGCGGAGCCAGCAGAAGGGAAGCACTGTAGTTCAGAGATCACTGATCCTACCAAGCCAGGAAGATGAGCACAAGCACAGGGCTCGGTTGCCCAGCACGTCCACCCTTGAAATAGTGCTTTTTTTTTTTTAAGTAATTATCCACTTAACTGCTCCAATGAGAACTTAGACCACTGTCAGCTCCTGGGGTGCAGAAGTAATTTACTTCCTCTGCAAACTGTGAGCGTCACTGCTCTTTGTTTAGAGGTTCTATTTGCCTCTTGTCTCTTGAGGGTCCAAGGGCTTCACTCACTTCATCTTGTTGAATTCTCATATGCAGCCCCCAGGTCCCTCGTTGTAGCATTATCCTCATTTTAAATATGAGGAAGCAAATCACCCTAGTTAAATCTCAAATGACAGGGACCATGCGCTGTAGAACCAGGCCCCAACACAGCATATTATGTTGTTGGATCATGAGGCGTCTCTCTTAAGCAGAGGAAGAAACACTTGAAAGTTAACAGTGTGGCCTTCAGAGTCAAACTTTCTCCCATAAATTCTGCCTTAATTAATTAATTAATTAATTAATTTTCCTCTTTGTGTGTGTGTTGGGGGGTGGATTTGTGTGTGAATATTTGTGCGTGCAGGTACACCTGTGCCTCAGTGTGCATCTAAGAGTCTGAGGTCAACCTCAGGCGTTGGTTCTCATCTTCTACCTTATTTATAGAGACAAAGTTTCTTGTTCACCGCTGTGCATGACAGGCTATCTGCCTTGTGAGCGTCTGCGGATTATCCTGTCTCCATGTCCCATGTCCACAAGGCAGTGCTGAGATGATGGACATGTACCACATGCTCAGCTCTACATGGGTCTGGAGATTCAAACTCAAATCTTTACTTTACCAGCAACTGCTTTGTCTACAGAGCCATCTCTCCAGCCCCCAATTCTGCCTCTGGATTCTGCTCAAAGGCACATATTGGAGCCTATATGAAATGCAATGATATAGAAAAAGGACTCGAAGAGCCTGACCCGAGTGGATAACGAATACACTGCGTGGAGAAGCTCAACCTGGTTTCTATCCAGTGATCTCACGATTTCCTGGCGAGTATACCAGAGCCTTCTGAGGAAAAGGTCTATGAAATAAAATTTCACACATCAATCTGGAGAGAATGCACTGGCTGGATATTTTCTACTACACTGATCTGTTTAATCCCCAACTAGAAGGTGTTCAAATTAAGATTCCAGCTCAGGCAGTTGACTATGGAGCCCATGTTCTTAAGTATCTGTCCTTGCCCTTGCTTTTGTGTTTGTGGGCAAGTTTGATGCAAGAATATTCTCAGTGATTAGAAACCTAAAACAAACAGAGAAAACTTGTGCTTTGCTGGTGCCTTCGAAGGGATTGCTTTGCATGTGAGATTTCAAATGACACTCATTTGTTCTGAACGATTAACTTAGTAAAGCAGGGATAACAGATTTTTTTTTGTAGTAACATAAACAAAAGTGAAATGTTAATTAAATAGTTACTTGTAAGAGCTTCAGTCATTTACCAGCTTAAAAATCTGTATTCCTTACCTTAGTCTGTTGCCATTAATTCAAATATTTCTAAAGGGAAATGTGGAAATGGAATGATGTTATTGAGTGTTTAGATTTATATAAACTCACCACTGAGCTGGTTGGTTAATGCCTTATGCCATATAATCCTCACAACAAGTTCATGGCGCTGTCCCCATGTCTGAGAACATCGAGACACAGAGATGTTTTACAGCGTGTCCACAATCCCAGCTGTGGAGACCTGGAAACAGGGTCTTGCTTTTACCCTTTGTCCATTTGAGCAGACACAGGGTCTTTGAGTTGAAAACTAGCGAGCATTCACAGTCTTGATCTACATCTTCTACAACTTTCAAATATAACACTGAGGCCAAATCCAGGCATTGGCCAAGAGACACTGAGGATACACTAGAGGCTACAGCATTTCTCAGATACTTGCAGTTCCTATTAGTTGAGGTCTGAGCAAGCAGGACAATGGCGAATGAGGTGAATAGGGGTCAAGAATGTGTCTGAGGACAGAGGAAATAATGTTTAAACACAAGGACCCCAATCACTGGCGTGCTAGCTCCTGGACTGACTGAAGCAGGTGTCTTATAATGGGACAGGGTGGGAGCAGTTTTGAGGACCGGACAGATCTGAATGTTATGGCACAAGTGGAGAAATCACTCTGTTAACTGAGGAGTTTGAGAAGTTCATAGGGAAGTTGGGTTCTAACAGTGGGGATTTGGGGAAGGAGAGGCAAGGGTCACAGAATGAACTCTAGGCTACAGCAGAAGATATTTCTTAATGGGACAATGAATTGACTTTTGTTGAGAAATTAAATTTCTAAAACAGGAAAGTTCAAAAGAACTTTCTGTGATGATGAACATTTTCTATATTTTGCTTTCTAATACAGTAGCCAATAGTTACATGTGATTATAGAATATTTAATGCAGGGACAGTGTAACTAATAGACTGAACTATTGCTTTATTTAATTTAGGTTAAGTTTAAATTTAAATTGCCAGAGAAAGGAAACATGGAGATACAAGGAAATAAAGAACCCGAAAGAGGGGGATCGTCGGGAACAGATGTGGGGGGGGGCGGGAATGGGAGCGTTTGACTGGGATAGGAGGAGGAAAAGACATGCAGGGACCATGGAGGTCTGGGAGGAGGGAACTCAGGAGAGGGGGGATGGTAGGAGGTGGGTGTTATTGGGGAGGAGGGAGATAAAGGGGCACTTGGACTGGGGAGGAAGGAGGGGGATGGATGTTAGGGAGAGAGAGGAGAGATGAATGGACTTTCGGTGCTGTGGGAAGTCAGAGGGAGATGTGTGGACTCGGAAACCCCCAGAGAAATACACAGTCCATGTCTGAACACTAATGCACGTGTACACCTGGGGGCTGTATGACAAGGAGCACAGTGTCACACAGGAGAGACCTTCCTTCTTCAAGTAGTTTGCTCAGAGTAGTCCAAGAGACTCCCAGAATAACACAGGATATTGCCTGAGCTCTTGGTTATCTCCAGAACTTGAAGGTAAAGATACTACTGCTAAAGGCAGGACATAGTTCAGAAACAGGACCTAGAGCAACGGGGTGGGAACTGGCCTGGACATCTTCTCCCTAAAGACTAGCTCTTGTAGTTCTAGAGGATACTATGTAAGTGGCTGAGGGGAAAAATCAAAGAATGGTAGAACCCTAAAGCCTAATATCCATAATGACGGGCACAGCAAGCAGCTGCTATTGATGCAGTAGCGCACTGCTATCTGGGTGTTAATCAACAGCAATCTAATTGGACTTAAAGTCCTCTCAATGGGCGTAAACTCAAGGGTGGTACTATAAATATAGCCAAATATACATTGCTGGAGAGGTCATACATTCTGCAGGAAACCATATCTCTGTCATATCTCTAGACAAATGAAATTTCTTATCATATACTAAATATGGACCCTTATATTTACAGACAACTGTATCAAACACCACTTGGCAAAGAAGCTTCCTTTTGCAACATATGGAGACTACTGGTCACACAGAGAATATATGTCTGAGAGCTGTACCTCAGGTGACATATTTACAGTGGAACCTCTACAGCGAAGGCTCATAGAACATAGCAGAACGGGGAGTGGAGAGAATACTAATGCATCCCTCAACCCTCACTGGAAAAGCTCCATATGCAACAGAGTGTGATGCACACAGAAGGCCACAACTGGCTAAGGTTTAGAGAATAAGAGACTGCAGAGTATGTGTCCCTGGATAGACTCCTATATTAAATCTCACTCACCCATGGCTTAGGGACCATTGCAGAAGAGAGGGGAAGGACTGTAAGAGCACACAGGGAAACGGAGGCTTTCAGGCCACTGGAAGCTTGCTCAGGTGAACTTGAGGCAACAATGGCACCAAGCACAAGATCCATGCCAGTTCAATTAGACAAGGGCCCAGAACCAAGTGAGGGAACTGGGAGCTGATGGAGGCTGAGTACTACTGGGTGAGGGAGAGTAGGCCTTCCTCAAGCTCTCTAGAGAGGCTGACTAGACTCCAGTGGGTGAACTTGCACTGAAAGACATCTGGGTATAAATGCTTGACTGGCTAGGACTTAACATGTATGATGGAATGCATGAGGCCTGGTGGGTGGCTTGTGGTGGGCCATGAATGGGGAATGGGTCTAAATTTGATTAAGAACTGTTGTATGAAATATGTAAAAGCTCAAAATATTTTCTAAAATATGTGGCAAGTGACTTCATTATTGGATGGCATTACTCTCTTTAAGGAAATATGGGCTGGAGAATGTAGCTTGATTGTTGCAGTGCTTGCCCACTCTGCATGAAGCCCGAGGTTCCATCGCCAGTGTTTCATAAACAAGGTGTGGTAGTGCATGTTTGTAATCCTAACACTTGGGAAGATCAGAAATTCAGGGTCATCCTGGACTACACGTCAGTCAGGGTTGAGATCAGTCTGGAATAAAGAAGATCTTTTCTTCTCTATAAATAAATAATTATCTTAAGAAATGGAAAATATTCTAAATCCCATTTTTTTTCAGGGCTGGCTAACAATTAAGAAGATTACAGTACAAGATGGAAGAAACCCTTTTCATAAAATCATAAGCACCAGTTGGATCAAGCGTTTATTTTATGATGGATGCGACAACGTAAGAGGAAGCACCTGGTTAAGCTTGGATGAGTGTCCATAATTGATATTATATGACAAGGTTTATTCCAGAGCACTATTGGGTGTTGGCATGTGCTAGACTGTTTGGTTATTTCTGTTGCCTGGGGGAGGGGGGCAAGAAGGAAGATATTCCAAAATAGATAAAGAAAAAAGTAATTTTTACTCCGTATTTTAAAAATTCACCTTGAAAGAATGATCTCAGTGTAGCCATCCAATAATTTATTATAAGATTAGCTGTACTTTCAAGCTGTTCTTACTATGAAGCCAGAAAGAAAGGAAAAGAAAAAAAATCAAAAACTTAAAATGTGCTAAAGGCTGAAGATAATCCTAGTTGGCTCTCCAGTGATGGTCTGCAGTAACAGTTCCTTCTCAGGAGCCTTCCCCAGTAACAGGAGTGGCAGTCAGGATCATAGTCTCTGTTTGCCAAATAATTCCCCATCCTGTGGTAGCTGATGGTGACTCAGAGGAAGAAAGGTCATTGCTTCTTTTTCACTTCCAAGGAGCTGTAGTTGGTCTGGTTTCTTTCCACAGCAACCCTGAATTCTAAAACCGGGAGTCAAAGGCTGTGGTGTAGGAAATTATTGAGATCCTAACAATCTCGGTTTCCAAGGCCTCTGTGAGTCTTCTCTTGTGATGACTGGTCATTGTCAATTTGACACCACCTAGAGGCACCCGGGAAAAGGGACTCTCAACGAGGTGATTTTCTCTATTGGACTGACCTGTGGGGATGTCCGTGAGACATTTTCTTGGTTGTTGAGTGATGTGGAGGGCTCAGCCCATGTCTAGGCAGGTAGTTCTGCATGGTAAAAGAAAGCAGACTGAACCCAGGTCGGATGAAACAAGTCAGTAAGAAGCGTTCTTCCAGGTCTCTGCTTCGAGTCCTCCCTCCAAGGTTCCTGCCTTGAGATTCTGTACTGACTTCCCTCATTGACAGACCTGGGAGCTATACGATGAAATAAACCCTTTCTTCCCCAAATTGTGTTTGGTCAGAGTACTTTATTACAGCAATAGAAACAAATTTAGAACATGCCTGGAACAGAAGTTCTTTAGGTCCTGCACAAGAGGAACCTAATGAGCCTATCACATCTTATTTTTTTTTTATGATTTTATATCTTGGAGTAACAGTGGGGAAGGCATGACTTTATTATTTTTAATTATTATTATATTATTATAGTTTTCCAGTCTGACTCTTTGATGTTTGCAAGTTCAGACGAGTGGTTTCCAGGCCAGATTTTGTAACCTCAAACTACCTTTCCACTTGGCTTCCGGCCATCCTATTCTGCTTTAGATCTTGTTTATGTTTGGCTTGAATAACAATTGGTGGTAGAGTTTATTTTGCCACATGCATGGAAAGCATTAGACGAAGACAACATTTTGGATGGCGTCTGTGCTGAAGCACAGTTATGAAGCTTGGGTGTCAATGCTTGCCAACCCCTGGCTGGGTGGCTGAGTCCTGAGATGCCAACTGCCTGATCCCTATCAAGTGCCCCATGAGGCTGTGAGTTTCATATCCAGTCTGGCTTCTCTGTTCAAACTATAGAATGCCTCTTTGCTACCAGATTTGGCTTTGGGAACCAAACATAGTAAGTGTGTATGTGTGTGGCCTGGCGTGAAATAACACGATAAGCTATTCTAGACGGAATAGGTACAGACTGAGTAGTTTATACCTTGCAAAGTAGGGCAACATGGTTCCTGGGGCTGCATTGACACCATCTAGAAAGTTGCTACAAATGCAGGTTCCCAAGCCCTGTCCTAGACTTAATGTGTGTAAGAATCTGAGGGTAGGATCCACCAACAAGACCATACAGGTCTTCCAGGCGCCTCTGATGTAGGCCTATGTCTTTAAGTCACTGGTGTAGGGAATGGGAGGGAGCAAATAGCAGAGTGTGAGGTACTGCACCAATGCTACCATTCTTGTATATTTAGACATTTCTTGTCTGGAATGGGAATGACATTGGAGCCGGTGCAAGTAGTCAGCCAACTCAATTGCAAAACTCTGAACAAGGATATGATGTGATGAGTGAGTCAGGATGTAACAATAGGGCTAAAACTCATCAAACCCATCTAAAAGATGGCAAGAAGGTCTAATTTACAGTGCTTGGTCACTGACAATTGTTGTTTGAGGACAAGAAGTCTAGATAACTTCCAGCTTCTGTCTTAGGTAGATATCAAAGTTATTTAACAAGACAGAAAACCAAAAAGAAGCCAGAAGACAATAATTCAATACCCAGTTGTATTTGTGTGGTTTGGGCTGCTTGGCCAGAACTCTGGAGGAAGGATTCTGTTGAAAGGCCGATAATAAAGTATTGACCACAATGTCATGAACACAGTGAGGCATATTGAAACCACATGCCTCATGAATCTGAATACATGTTATGACAGATCTGTCTTCACTTCTGTTGGGCACCTGCATATTTTGTGGTGAAAGAGTTAGCTGAGTCTGAGAAGAGAGAAGAAGAGCATGTGTCCTGTTAGCACACCAGTGTCAGGGACTGGTTTGTGTGGAGTAATGTACTTGATGCCATGTCGGATCTCTGACACAGGCAACTTTGCCAGTACCAAGGATGTGGTTTTGTCCACGGTCTCCACAAATGTAGGTATTAAGAAGCTATGTAAAAGAGTGGTTATTCTGTGTGGCCGTAGACTTCAAAAGGTCAGAGCATAACAGAGTCATAGCATTTGACGGCAGAAAGAGATCTCAATGATAAGTCATCAAACCTGCTTATTTCATAGATGGGAAAATTAAGGCTCAGGGAAAGGAAAAAAAATTACCCGAGGTCAGGGACCCCTTTCAGGGTAAATACAGGATGCCTTTCTCCAAGATCACTTATGCACAACCCCTAATTTTGGCCCATATCTCACTGAATGGCACTGATAAAAACGAACATCAATTGAGCACTCTAGGTGTCAGGAGGCACTGTGATACCCATTTTCCATGCATTGTCTTTTGCAGCTCTCACATTAGTGTTGTACACTGGGGACTGACATTCCCATTTTAGCAGATGGGAAGACAGAGGCTAAGAAAAACTGAGATCTTTTCAACCTCATTTAAGTGACAAATGCTGTATTTTAAAAAATTATTGAATTTTTGAGATTTTCATACAATATAATTTGATGGGATTTTGATTCCCCCTCCTCCCAGCACCTCTCCTTACTGCCTTACCCGCCTAATTTAATATATATAATAAGGCCGATAAGTCTAATTTGTGTCTCCCAATGTCCTTCAGTGTGGGTACAACCCCTAGAACCTGGGTAACCTACCCAGAGTCCCATCCTTGAAAGAGACTGTCTACCCCACTCCCAGCAGTCATCTTAAATTGCTTTGCCAAGTATTTGGTCAAGGTGATGGGAAATGGTTAATACACTTACCTTCACTGTGAAACTTTCCCAAGCTCTCAAAGAACCAGGTTCTTATGTATCTCAGTAACTTCTACATCATCTTCTCTCCCTCCTAGTCCTTACCTCCCTTTGTGGTTGCTGTATCATCTGTATGCTGTACTATGCCCCATCATTATCATCATGCTCTACTAACAATCTGTCCCCCATTTGATTTCAAGTCCAGGAGGGGGACACATCCATCCATGTTGTTCATGGATATACATATACCTGACAGCTGTTAAGTGCTTAATAAATGTTTTCTTGAAATAAGGAGTATGTGGACCTATCAAGAAAAGAGGCCACGAGGAGCCATCTCATTCCTCATCAAGTCTCATGCTGTGGTGGCACCATCAGAAGTTTTTCAAAGTATAAACAAAGAAGATTCTTCATAGAGCAAAGAACTAGAGGTGTCTCAGGTTCAGAAGGAGTCTGTTCCTTTAGGAAGAGAGACAGTTGGCACAGAGAGAAGAGTGTGGAGAGTCCCATACTATGGGGAGCTCACAGATGTTCCCTCGTGCAGATCATTGCAGATCTAAGCATTCTTCAGAGGAATGAGCAACACGGAGGGGAATGAAGAATGCATTGTTTGGTGCATGTCCTGGTCAGCCTGCCTTGCTCCAGGGCCGCACAGCCATTGTGCCTCAACTTGAAGCATCTCTTTAACACTTGCATGCTACTGACACACTGTAAATGCTAACTGACTGCTTTTAAGAAATACCAATAGTCTTTGTCCATGTTTGTTCAGCCCTTCTTACCAACCTCCTCAGTTTCATGGCTCATAAAGTAGACTACCATGAAACCAGAGGAAACTGATGTTCTGGGGGATGGGGATGCCTGCTGTGATCATGTACCTTGTAGGTGGCAAGGGGCATCGGAACTCAGTCACACACCCTCCAGCACTTCCCAAGCCCTAGTCCGTCAGCTGTGAGTAAAATGCTATAGGTGAAGAAGGGCCCCAGGAGCAGCTCATCCTCAGGAACTTGTTTCTCTGACTGAATTCAAGGGACCAGAATGGTACTCCCTGAGAGCAATCACTTAGCAGCAGTAACAGCAGCTGGGAGGCCAGTGAGGTGTGGCTAGTGCAGGCAAGGAAAGGGCAGAAGCCTAGGGGTCCCTGAATATATTAGTTGCTTCTTCTCTGTTGCTGTGGTAAAACATATCACCAAGGCAACTTACAGAAGGACTTTATTGGGCTTCTGGTTCGAGGGAGATAAGGAAAGCCTAGCAGGAGGCAGCTGAGCAGAAAGCACACACAGGAAGCAGAGAGACAGACTGGAAATGGGACGAGGCTAGTAACCTCTCAAAGCCCATCCCTAGTGACGTGCTTCCTTCAGCAAGGCCACACCTCCTAAACCTCCACAAACAGCACCACCACCTGGGGCCAAGAGTTTAAATACATGGAGCCTTCAAGACACCATTCAAATGACCACACCTAGACTGTTGGGAAAGTCAGTTTTCTCTCAGCCTTGAGGGTGATCTCTTGCCTTTTCTCATCAGCTATCCCCAAATGAAGAGATAAAAAGCCCTGCCCTTATGAAGTGTGCCCCAGACCAGAGCACATCTGTCCTTAGGAGAGCAAGGGACTGACTAGACTACCCAATAGGCAGAGGAGCAGTGAGCAGGGAACCACCTCTCAGGGACTGTGCTGCCTCCTTCACCTACAGCTGGGGTACTGAGGCTCAGCAGCATCCCAGAGAGCCACCGCCAGAACCAGGATAAGCAGGCAGGGCTGGGTGAGTCTGCTCTCAGCACAGTTCCCCTAGTCAGTGGGCTGCTTAGCTGTGTGGTCTTGGGGAAGCTCTTTCAAGCCTTGGTCTTTTGTGTGTGGAGAGGATGGTAATAAAGCTTTGCCTTTCCTGTGGACCCTGAATGAAAGTCAGTGGTTGAAAAGAGCTCATGAACCGCTTGAGTGGGGAGGCGGCCACTGAGGGGTTCTGTAGCATGCCAGCTTCCTTGAAAGCTGGGCTCTCTGCTCTGACCCGGCACTCCGGCAGCCATATCACCCTCCTGCAGGCTTTGGTGTATCTATGTGTGTGTGCACTTGAATGTGCAGGTGCCTGTGGGTGTTCGTTGCTGAAGCCAGTCTTTGTTCAGGGGCTTGGCAGCCTTCTTATTGCGGCTTTTCCATCTATAAGATGAACTCAGCCCCTGACGCTCACTCCTTTGCCTAACATCCCTTGTTTTGTGTGTGTGTGTGTGTGTGTGCACATGGTGGCCAGAAGACAATTTGACTATAATTCCTTGGGTGCCGTCTACCTTGTTTATTGAGACAGGATCTCTCACTGCTCTTGACTGGGCCATGTAAGCTAAGGCTGGGCCAGTGAGTTCCAGGTATCCACTTGCCCCAGCTGCTCAGCGCTAGGCTTATGCAAGCATGCCGAGCCTTGGCTTTCTTTTTACGTGGGTTCTGAGGATTGACTTCAGGTCCTCTTACTGATTGAGCCATCATTTCCCAACCCCCAGCATCAGTCCCTTAACTCTGCCCTCCTGTGACTGAGTTCTTGATGATATGACTTGCCCTAAGAACAAGAACTTTTATCTACTGAGCCTGAGTACTTCCAGTCCTCATGTATGAGTCTCACTTGGAGAATCTTGCTCAGAGGGTAGCCAAGAAGGGAAGACAAATCCTGCCCGAGAGCTCACCACCTGCCAACATTGTACTAAACTATCCACTAGCATCTGTCATTCTCAGCTAGGATTCTGAGAGGGGGATATTTTGCCATTTTATTGACGACGTTATCAAGACTCAGAGCCCCAATGTGAATAGGGACTGGCACACTGGCACACAGTTCATTAGTGTGGGAGTCCAGAGCTTTGATTTTGTTTTCCCGTCAAAGCTTCTGAATGGTTAGTCGTGAACCTGCCAAGCCCACTGACCCTTCAGGAGTCTGCTCTTGACAGCCTCCTTCCATGAGTTCCTTCATCTCTTCAGATCATTCATGTTTGAACCTGACTTTCTCTGTAGAAAGCCAACTGTCATGCTTATTCTCTTATCTTAAGCAGGTGCCCTTTGGAGAATGTATAAAGTTGACTTTCTGTCCTGCCTCTTGGTGTGTGCATTTGTGGGTGAAACTCTTCTGCCTTTGTGCTTCAGTTTCCCCATTAGTGGTACAGAGTTATTCTGGAATGACATTATAGGGTCTTCCTAGCTCTGCATTGCATCCCTAAGCATCCTCCCTTTCTGAAATCTTAGTCTTTCCTGCAGATGCTTCACCCCTCTGGCTACCCTGTCTTAAAGCACAGCGCCACCTTCTGGCAATAAGGTTACTAGGTCCTTTCCTCCGCCTCCCGCTTTGGTTCGCTTCTGGCTCCACTGAAAAGCAAATGCTTGATTGAAAACCTAATGAGCAGTCGCTGTCTGCTGGTTGTGGACACTGCTCTCCAAAGCCTGCCAGGCAGGCCATGGCTTGCTTTCATTCAGAGGTGCTGAGGCCTTTCCTGGAGCTGAGCTCACGTCACGATCTGGGGAGCCGCTGCCACAGGCATACTGAGTCCTGAGATCCAAGGGCTACAGCATACACAAGTGACAAGGGTGTGTTCTTTTGGAAAGCAAAGGCAAAAGTAGATGAGGTCCCTCGAGTGCTTCCCTTCTGCCTCCTTACCGTTTTACTTGTTTTTGAGGTACAGAAGTGGACTTCCGGACAGTGTATGAGTAGCTTAGCTTACAGAGGCTCTTAGATTTATTTAATTATCTATCTATTTATTTATTATTTCATGTACTGGGTTAGAAAAATAGTTCAAGATAAAGGGCATTAAAAGCAGTGTGCTCGGAGCTGTCTTTGAGCATCTGGCATTTATCCACCTGCTGCTTAGCCCCTGAGCACGTGCAAGGAGCTGCTGTTCTCATAGCTTCAAACCCGGGACAGGCTGGTAAGTCAGCTGCTGTGGGCTTTTGTCCCAGGAACTGTCTGCTAATTGCCTGTGCGATGAAGTTTGGACTTATCTCTGTGTAGAGAAACCCAATTGGCCCTCCAACACGATGGGCTATGTGTGGCTTTCAGTTCCTGGAAGGACACTCAGTATTTGTTTGGGGATATTTGCAGAATGAAGTCTAGACAGGCAGATAGGAGATCTGGTCCCAGAATTACTATAAACTGATTGTTCTTAAGCGAGCGCTTTCCCTCTTCTGGCTATAGCATTCTTACCCTGCAGGGAGAGAATAGTAACACGTGGTTTTCAAGTTTTGTAAACGTCTTTCCAGCCCATGCTTCTAGGAATTCCATGTTGAGTTTTGTCCTGACTCTGCCTCTTTCTTAGTAAACCAAGTGATCTGTCTAGCTATTAATGTGGGACTCAGGCCGAGGAGCATCAGGCACTGTGGTAGAGCAGGGGCAGGGAAGTACTGGGTACCTTTCCTTGCATCCAGGCTGTTTCCAGGGTTGTTGGAAGGAGTTGCAATACTGTGCAGGGTTGATGCTGTTGACAGGGTGGTCAGCACACACAGATGCCTAGGTCTGGATGGATTTGGGTACCAGGGAGGTAGAAAGACCCACTGGGAGGCACATGATCCTGTGTTCAGAGTCACTAATGAAGGACTTATATCTTAGTTAAACTAAAGGAGTTATCAAAAATTTAAAGAATAATGTTAGAGTAACAGAAATAATGTGTTTGCTTCTCTCTATTCAGTTTGCTAGTCCATATTTGTGCTGCACTAAGTCCCAAACTTGAGTGCCTAGACACCCCTGTGTGCAAAGGTGCTAAATAAAAGGGCCTATGCTGAAAAAGGTCAGGGGTGTGTGTGGGGTGATGCTCTGCTGCCAGGTCGCAGCCCTGTGGCGATTGGCAAAAGCTCTTGGTAAATCACTTGGAATTCTGTGGGTACTGTGCTGTGCTCATTGAAGATATCATTAACACCTTTCGTCAGGAGCCAGAAGCCGACAGTGCGGTCCCCTCTGCTAGACTTGGCTTGTCCGGTGGTAGTGAAATTAACATCATAAAACTCAGTTAGCAGAGATGCTATGGGTTTAATTAGTTCCTTAACAATTAAAGAAGAATTAAGAGATCTTGTGTTTGAGCTCTCCGGCTTCAAGAGCAGTTTGGTTGGATTGATGTCACCGTCTGACATCTCTGCCGGAATTCTGGCCTGCCAGAGTTGATTTGGTGGGGAATTGCTCATGTTCTCCTGCTTCTGGACAAGTACATACAGTTTCGTAGGCTCCAAAGGAAGCACTTCCTGATCGCCTCCTAAGCAGCTCCTCTAGAGCCTGGGGCTTGGGCAGAAAGTGAGTAAGTTCTGTCTTCGGGTTTCTGGACCTTGCCTTTGGAGTATCTGCCTCCCTGCCTCTGCCCACAACCCCACAGCTACTCTGCCACACTGTAAACAATACAGGTCTCATTGGTGGTAGGGATGTGTGGGTCTTCTAACTTTCTCTTCATTTTGTACTTCTTGGTGAAACATCCCAGGAAATAATGTGGCCATTCTACTGTTTATTTTTGTCTGGGCCCTTAGCAGTGTTTAGACCTCATGGTTGAGAGCAAGAACAGCTCGAGATATCTGGTCCTCACTCTGGAAGCCTGTAGCTGTCCCGATTCCTACTCTTCTGCTTACCTCATGATGGGTCTGACATCCATAAAGTGTTCTCTGAGCAAGAGTCTCCCAGGTCCTTGGATCTAGAATCAACTGTCCTCTACAATCTTGTTGCAATGGGCTTCTGGCTTTCAGCTGAGTCCCCTGCCCCAGACCCTCTGCATCAGAATCTGCATTTGACCTCCCGGCAATTTGTAGGCCCGTGAAAGTCTGAGAAGCATCATCTCTTTCCCAGGTGTGCTCGTTCCTGCAGGTGAGGACTGAGCAGCCTGAACTTTGGCTGTCTTGGCTCAGAGGTCACCCTTTCCTCTCAGCCTATCTCCTGCTTCCATCCCTCTCTGGCAGTCACATTGTCCCTGGACCTTCCTTGGTGGCCCAGCTTCAGCATCTTGCCAACACAGGCAAAGACACTGTGCTACAGTGACAGATGGCCCCAAGTAGAATAGACAAAAGAAGTGGACGTTTATCAAATTTGGGTGGAGAAGACTGGTTCCCCCAGAAGAGGCTGTCAAACAGCTGTCATGTGGGAACATATGGTCTAGCAGTGAGGGCACAGGCCTGGTTAATCCCACTCTCGGAGAGATTAGCTTTGATGAGTGAAGAAAGTTGGGGCTGTCACCAAGGGGCTGCCTGTGAGGAGATGGTTGGGGGCTGGCACTGTGGCTAAGTCCCCAAGTCACCTTCCCTGTGATCTATGTGAAATATCGGATAAGTGATGCTGAGAGATAGCAGCAATAATAATGCACTAATCATAATGCATTATACCACAACAGTACATCAATTGCTTATCAGTTGCCTGTTGGGTATCAAAGTAGCATACTCGTTACTTATGTCTGGTCTTTTATTTATTTTCCCCAGGACCCATTTTAGGGCTATATTATCACATCGAGTTTTCAAATGAGGAAAATAGGTATGTGAGATGCAGTAGTGGGTCCCTGGATGGTGGAAATGATGTTCTCTTCAGTCTCAGGTCACACTCATTCTTTGATCCTGGCCTCAGTATGGGAGAGATGCTGATGGCAAGACACAAGGAGATGAACGACAGCAGATAAGACTATGCTTATGTACAGGTTGTTATGTTTTAAGACTAGAATGTCCCCCCTGGTTCAGGAGCTGGTGGAGTTGTTTGGAAGGTTATGAAAACTTTGGGAAGTGGGACATAGCTAGTGACCACAAGGGGGAGGTGTTTGAAGGGTGTACTTGCATCTGGTTCCAGTCTAATGTTCTGCTTTTCGGACTGGTCACAGTGTGAGGAATTCTGCCACATTCTCCTACCCCAATGCCTACCCTGCTATGATAGACTGGAATCTCCTGAAACCACAAGGCAAAATAAGCCCTTCCTCCCTTGAGCTACTTCTGCAGGTATTTTTGTCACAGACGAGAAAAGTAAAAAGCCGCATCTGAGATGATGAAGAATGGGACTGGCAGGCCTGGCTCCATGCCCTGGGTGGTCCAGCTACCGTGTCTGCACATCTTCACAAGGAGCTTGATTCCCAGTGCCATTATCCCCATACCATACCTTAAGGTACCCTCTGCAGAAGTGCACTACATAACCTGAGATCCCAAAAGCAGGAACACATTCTCATTGTGCACCTTTAAAAGTCAGACTTCCTTGTAGTCACAAAAAGCCTGGTCAGGAGGACTCCTTGCAGGTGGGGAGCTGAAGTAGGTGCGAAGGCGAGACAGGTAGATTCTGCCCTAGTTAGGAAAAGGAGGCTTTGTTGCAAGTCTGAGGTGACTCCAGGTGCCTGGCATTTCAGAAGTGGCTCTGTTTCCTCAGCTGAGACTGTTTTTTGTTTTTTTTTTTTAATTGCCAGGTGCTTTTCTCACTTGGTCCAGGAAAGGAAGCTGAAGAGTTGGAACAAGTTTCCAGTTAGCAACTTATACAGATTCTGATCTGATCTGATTAGAATGGGGAGAGAGTGCTGAATACCACACTAGTAATTAAAACATGTCTAATTATGTTATGTGCTTGGATAAAATAGATCAGGCAGGTCATTCCTCAGTCAAATCTTAGAAGACTTCCTCAAATGACCTTATAGAGCTTTTGATCCCAGTAAAGTAAGTATTTCAGTTCCATAAGTGTTTATAGAGCATACTGTGTGCCAAGAATGTAGGCACATCTGAGTCATGGACCTTGCCCCCAGGAGTTCATAACTGAGAGGGACAAGCAGGCAAGGGAACTCTCTATCCTATGTCTCATTTTCTCAAAAAAGATTTATTTATCATTATTTATTTATTTGTGTGTGTGTGTGTGTGTGTGTGTATCTATCCTTGGAGACCAGAAGGGGGTGTCAGATCTCCTGAAACTGGAGTTATAGGTGGTTGTGAGCATCCCAGTATGGGTGTTAGGAATCAAATTCAGGTCCCCCACAAAAGTAGGGGCACTTTTAATTGGTTAGTCATCTCTCTAGTCCCAAAGTCTTGGATATCTTATTCACATTTTAAATTATTACAAGAAAACCTAAAAGTCTGTGATATGTGCCTTTCTTATAACTTAGTGGGATATGTGATAGGATATATCTCAAATATCATTATATAGTACCAGGATTCTGTAAATATGCTGTTTTATATGGCAAAAAGGACATTGTAGAGGTGTATTCTGGAGAGCTTTAGGGCCCACTTGACACACCTTGGTTGAGGGAGCCTCAATTGGGGAACTGCCTTCACTGAACTGGCCTGTGGCCATGTCTGTGGGGTATTTTCTTGATGAGTGATGTGGGAAGACCCAGTCCACTATGGGAGGTGCCACCCCTGGGCAGGTTGTTCTTTATTGTATAAGAAAGCAGGTTGGTCATGGGCCAGGGGAGCAAACCAAGAAGCAGCATCCCTCTGTGGTCTGTGCTTCATCTCCTGCCTCCAGGTTCCTGCCCTGAGTTCCTACCTTGGGCTTCCTAAGTAATGAACAGTGTGACCCAGGAGATAAAAGTGAGATATACCCGTTCCTCCCCAAGTTGGTATTGGTCAGAGTGTTGCGTTATAGCAATTGAAGGCAAACTGCGACAAGGTAAAAAATAGGGAATCTGAGATATAGGGCCAGAAAAAACGTGATGATGGACCAACAGTCTGAAGGATACAGCCATGAGCCAAGGGATGCAAGAAGCTTCTAGAAGCTGGAAAATACAAGGAAATAGAGAACCTAGAGTCTCCAGTAGGTACCCAGCCTACCTAAATATTTTTGGTTCAGTGAGCCCCATTTCAGATTTATAATCCCTAAGAACCATAGACTCATAGATGTGTATAATTTGAAGCCACTAAGTATATGATAGTGTTACAACAGCAAAAGGAGTCAAACACAGGGCACAGTCTGAATTTTGATGTGAGAATGGCAAAGGACTATGTCACCAGGCTGGAGAGTTCAGTCACCTGCCAGACACCTGCCCAGAAGTAAATGGTACAATGTGTGTTTGCCATCATCTAGATAGTGATCCCAGAGTCTGTTCACTGCATGTTAAGAAAACACTTATTTTGAGTGATGCTAGGACCAAACTGAGGGCCTGTACAAGTGAAGCAAGTGCACTCAATATACTTGCAGCCCTGGAAAAAGAATAATATCTACACAGAGACAGATGGTGAAGATTTCGTATGGGAATGTCATGGTGCTGCTATCCAGGTGAGCATAGAACCTTCAAGGGTCAGAAAAAGATGCCCCAGGGGGTAGATATTGAATTCAGTTAGGAAGAATGACCAACATTCAGTCAGATGGCTGATGACAAGACCAGGGATGCAGCACAGAACAGCCCACAGAAGTGTGTGATTCCTGAATTAGAATGCTGCTGTCAGGCCATGGGAGATAGTTTATATACGGGGAGCTGGGACATTGCCTACAGGGATGATGAAAAATACCACGTTTTAAATAAGCTTCACAGGATTAGTTTGAGATAGATCATATTGACCATGAAAATTGGATTGGAACAAGAATTTCAGATAAGGTGAAGGGTTCCTTGGATAACTAAAGTTGCTCTTTTTCCAAGAGCAGCACAGTTTCTCAGAGCTGACCCCTGGGATGTCTCCTCTCATGCTGTGATTGCATGAACCGAGGTTGTCTTCCAGTGTTTGCCTCTCCAGAGTGAGATCACATGTTCTTTTTACTCTTGTCCTTGAGATAAGCCCTGCTGTGAGTGCTCAGTTACTATGAATGATCAAAAGGCTCTAGACTTGCTGCCTTATGTCCTGGAGACTTCAGGAGCACGCAGATTTTATTCTGGAGTCCTTGTTGTAATGTATCCCGAATTACCGAGTGCCAGAGCTCTGCCTAAATTGTGGAAATACACATACTGTTCTGTTGTACATAGCATACAGCATCAAGGATTGTGGAAGCTACGGGTGAAGGAAACAGCGATTTCCAGCAGAATTCAAAACAGGTAACAAAGCAGTACTCTGAGAGGGGCTTAATGATTACAAGAAATAAATGAAACACCTGTACGCCCCTCCTCAAAACATCAAAAAGACTAGAGGTAGAGATACAGATCCAAAAGACACATCACTACGTCACTTTGACTCATGGTGATGTGACAGAAAAGGGTCAATGAACAGTCACTGTGCTCCTGTTGTCTGTTTAACAAGGCTAGATGCCAATTCTGAGAGTTACAGAGAGTGGTCACAACCAGTATAATAGTTAGGGGTAAGTCCCAGGTTAGCCTCACTTGGGTGCTTGAGAGATTACTGGAAAACTGCTTTGGAATGTCAGAGGGAAGGCAAGACTGCAGAGAGATTCTAAATAGCACTCAAAGATTAATGACATGAGGAGGAAGAAAAATACCACATCATCACAGAACATTTGAGCTGTAGCTCCTCATGGCCCACTCATTGGTCTATTTAATCATGTGTCTCTGACTGACTATTTGTGCACAAACTCTGTGACAAGCAAAGAGGGTACAGGGCAACCTTCTATAACAGGTGTTTCCTTGGCAATTGGTCTCTAAGCAGAACAAGAAACAATGATAAACAGTAATTTTGTACTGGTCCCTTTTCATACCTGTTACGTAGATGTTGCAACTTGCAGATGGATTTCTCAACAGCTCTTTGGTAGATTTTAGTTTGGAATAGCACTTATTCCATTATTATCACATTAGAATGTTGTTTTAGTATTGTTAAGTATTGGTTTGCTTTT
Organism: Eospalax fontanierii; assembly: GCA_035773235.1. Classification (NCBI taxonomy): domain Eukaryota; kingdom Metazoa; phylum Chordata; class Mammalia; order Rodentia; family Spalacidae; genus Eospalax; species Eospalax fontanierii. Next base: position 46,159,278 of record CM069529.1, on the reverse strand, counting down.
CATACAAGTAAAGACAATTTAAAAAGTATCAGAAGTTGATGTACCAAGAATTGAACCTTTTAATAAATCTGGGGGTTGGAGATGGGACTCAGTGGTTAAGAGTACATCCTGCTCTTGGAGAAGAACTGAATTTGGTTCCTCGAATCCACACAAAACAACTCACAATCACTGTCACTCCAGCTCCAGGGGATCCAATGCTTTCTTCTGCTTTCAATGGGTCCCTGCACTCATGTGCACACAGAAACACATAGACATTCAGACACACAGATACACACATACGCACATGCATGAATACACACACACACACACACACACACACACGAGCACACTTTTCTGCCTCTAAAGTAACAGGTTGATAATTTCAAAGTATTGCTCAACATAAGCCATTTGAGGAAGCTGTTAAAAATAATGGAAATGTTCTTTATTTTTTAAAAATAATTTTATTGAGCTTTGTACATTTCACACAACAGTTCTTAATCAAATTTAGATCCCCTCCCCAGCCCTGACCTCCCATCAGATCTTTACTTTGTACTATCTGTTGAAGAAACATTTTAATCAGATCCCCTGATACAAACTTTAATGGAGTATCTCTTTCTTACACAGCCATATTCTTAAGTTGAATAAGTAGAATAGCCACAATTTTCAAGATATTTTTACACCCTGCATCAATGTCGGGAGACTTACAATTGATATCCAGTAGTGAATAAATGGGCTGAGTTGATCCTTGTGTATAATCTTTTCCATGTGATCGTGTCCTTCATATGCTATGCAGGGTAAGTCTTCTGCCTGTTTGATACCTATATCACAGTTCACAAAACATGAAAAATCTGGTGGTCTGTACCATGGTCTTCAGTGATACATACATGTGTAGCACTCTGCTATTACTGCTGTGGGACACGTATGCTTTCTGATCAGTGGTGATCACTGCTCTTTCTCACCTTCAGTCAGTATTAGCTCCTACAGGAAGTCTGATGATTCCTCTCGCCTCTCTTTGAGCACAATAGTTGTTATTAACTTTGTGGGTGGCTTACAAGCTCCTTGGCAACAGTGTAATTGTACCTGTTTTTGAGCTATGAAAATTCCATTCTAGTAATGCTTCTTGGATTTTCCTTTCTTTCTGATACAAATCGTTAATTTTTCATGGAGAGATATTTTATCTAGTTTGTTCTGAAATGTTCCAATTGGCTTAACAGCAATGTCAATAGACTTCTTGGTTGCTCCTTCATACCACCCCATGACAAGGTTCGGTTACATTGTGCCAGGAACTAAGGATGAATGGGTCCTCCATCTGAAAAATCCAATTTTTTGATGATAGGCCATTATTCTTGCTAGCTATATATTTTTCTACCTTTCTTTTTTTTTTGCCTGCTTGAGTAGAACTGTTACCAGCAGGAGTGGTCAATGTTCCACAGTGTGTGGAATCATATTCTGAGTCCTGTTTAATTGTTTATTCTTTGTTTTGTTTTGTTCTTGAAACAGAATCTCTCTATATTGCTCAGGTTGGCCTCACTCTCTCAAGTAGCCAAGACTATGGACCACCCCTGGCTCACTTTGCATATGAATATAGTGGTATAGAGAAAAAAAGTTCTTGATGTCTTCTAGCATACTCTCAAAACACAGAATGCTTCTGTGTCAAAGTGTGTGGGGCTTTCTCACATCATACCAAGCAAGAAATCCTGTTCCACAGCAACTTTAGTGGGTACCAGCTGAGTTTCCTGGAAGTCAATACAATTTTGACATCGTTTACCCAGATTTAGCCTCAGCTACCCCCAGGTTGAGGGCTTAGTCTCATGGATTGCTCATATGAAGATGCTAGTTTGGAAATTTAGGCCCCAGGAACTTCTGACCAACCAACTTCTCTTGGGGCTCTCAGGATCCCTTCCCTAGGTACTACTAATTTAATAGAAAGGCTCACAGAACTCAGGGAAATACTTATGTTTTCTAGCTTATTAACAGAGGACAGACAGAATAAATGCCAGATGAAGATATGGTAAAGGATAAGGTCTGGAAAGAATCTATCTTTTGAGCTGGGCAAGGTCAATCCAGAAGGCCCCTGGGTGGTCTTTGGGTAGAAGTTTTAACTATGTAGGCAAAACTGGTAAGATTATTAGTCACTGGAGATCAGTTCAACCATCAGGTTTTTTCCCATCCCAGAGGTTGAGGTGTGGGAATTAAAAGTGCCAACCCTGCTGGACACAGTGGCACATACCCTTAATCCCAGCACTCAGGAGACAGAGGATCTCTACGAGATTGAGGCCAGCCTGGTTTGTGTGGCAAGATCTAGACCAGTTGGGTTAAAGAGAGACCCTATCTCAAAACAAAGAGCCAACAACAACAAAATGTGCCAACCCTGTAATCCTGCCTTCATCTTTCTTAGTATTAACTACTCTCCTAAAGCTACCTAGGGATGCATAAGGGAGTCATCTCTTTAGCATATAAAAGTATTCTTTATTTGGGAGATTCAAACATTAAGAAAATGGACATAAAGAGTGAGTCATATATATATACAAAGAGTGAGTTTCTGTGAGTTATAATATTTGCTATTATCATGACAACCTTCATACTTCCCCAAGCTGCCTTAGAGCCAATAACCCATCATTTTAGCACTTGAGGATTAATTTCTACAAGAAAACAACAGGAACATAAATAGGTTTCACCAAAGATATGATAGCTTGCTATGAGATGAAGACAAAAACTGCTAAGGAATCCTGATACTAGACTATTGTAGGGTAAGTGATGACACAACCATGAAGCATATAATGATTATAGGAGAAAATCACAAGTAGATTTTCCTTTCAAATTTGTGAAATGTATGTGAACATTATCATTTCATTCCATTTTCATTTGGAATCATTTCACCATCTGTAGGTTTTTGTGAGACCACTAGGAATTATCCACTGGGATCTGTGGACCACACTTGAGAAGCCCTGGGTTCCTTGGAGCTGCATCCTTCCCATATGGTACCCTAAATCTCAAATGAAAAGTCCTTGGACATCCCTTGAGTCCCACTTCTCCTGCCAGCTGCCAGTGTTAGTCACAGACAGCATCTGTGACCTCTCACAGCACCTCCTACCAATGAATGAAGCCTAGTCCTCTCAGGGTAGTGTCCAGGGTCCTCCACGGGGCGTGTGGCCTGTAGTCATTCTGTGGTGATGGTCTCCAGTTTCTTCAACTCTATGTGGGTGTCCTGTAGATGCCTTTTCACTCACATGACATGTCCTTTCCCCTCCAACTTATATAAGCACAGCTGTGAATCTATGATGGCATCTCTGTCTACTTGAGAGATGCCAGTGGTGAAGTCACAGGGTGCCATCACGCCTTGTCTTCACCACACAGAGAGACACAGCAGGTGTGAGGATGACTGACTGGCCCTTATCATAGCTACCCCCACAGATTAAGTTTGGACCAGGAATCTGAGCTAGCTAGCACTTTGTGATACACATAACTGTTTCCCTTTAATTTGGGTGTTTTTCTGTGTGAGCTGTGTGCCTGCCCCATCTGCCTCCAGCAGGAATGCACCAGGGGGCATTCCTTGCTCTAGAAGGCCCTGACTTAGGAGTTTGCTGCCAAAAGTTTAATCACATTTATGCCACGGGGCCCTTCCTTTGCTCAGACACATAGATCCCTCTTGGTCTGTTACTTTGGCTATCCACAAATCTAAAGACTTGAGCACATTTGCAGTGAGAACCCAGTTAGTCTGAGTCTTTGGGATCCCACACCCTTAAGTACTCTGTCCTCACAGAATAGTCTAGCTTCCTCAGTGTAGCATCTGCAGTTCTCCACAAGGTGTGTGTCCCCTTCACTGTACCTTCACACGTCTCCTCATTGGCCCCAAGTGTTCCAGAGGGTGTGAAGTGCTAGTATGTACCCAGACCTTTGCACACAGTCATCAGGCTGCTTTTTCTTCAGCAGAACATGTTTCTTTAGGCTTTCCTCAGCTCCAATACCTTCTTCTGCAAATGTTCCCTACAGATTTCCATCAGCACAGGTTGACATAACACAGACCCAAGTTCAAATTCCATATCTGCTTCTGTTTCACCTTGTATCTTTTCATGGGGCTTAAGTCTCCCAACTTTGAAACAGGGGCAGCCATCCTTACTCTGGAAGTAAGCTGTCCAAGTAAAGCAATGAGGTCTTTCAAGTATCTGTGCCCTGTATGGATATGCCGATGCCTCCGTGGCTCCCCCACTCTTTCCTTTGTCTGCATTCCTCCACCGTGTTGATTTTACTTCTGTCTTGTCTATTTAATTTTCTTTATAATCAGGGAACTACTTTCTTCATGTCTCAGGTCTCTTCTGTGCCTAGTTTACAGTAGGTGCTCTGTGAATTTCTGATGATCAGAACTGGAATCTTTGTTATCATTTCCTCTTTTAAAAAGTATTTCTCTGCATATACATAACTTATGCACTCATTTCGGAAAGCAGTGAAAACGAAGACAGGATAGGGTTTGCTGTTTCAGCAAAGGGCGTGGTAGATCTAGAATAGCAGACTCTCCCTTTTTAAGGTTTGTATATATGGCAGTGGGCAGAGAACAGGGAGGAATTCAAACAGTTTTCTGCCCTAGAGGAGCAAAACAAAAACCAAGGTGACAAGACGGATAGGAATGTCAGAGCACAAGAACACGGGATGCTGAAAGTCCTGGTCCAAACCATCTCGGCAAAATACCAGCGCTTCTTTGGGTAAGGAAAGGGCTGTGGCGACAAGTGAAAACATGTCTGTTGCAAGCTTGTCACAGATATGAAGGGTTAAAGGCAAAAACATGCACAGCTCTAATCTTGCGAGGGACTGTTTTCCCTCGCAAGATTAGAGCTGCCCGATTCCCCGCATCCGTATTCCTGTGTGAGGATCCTTCGCCACACACAAGACTGTCATTGTATATTCATTCATTAGAGATAATGATTTTGAGTCTCTGTCCCCACTGACCTGTGGACAGATGGCCAGCATGAATGCCATGTCTATCTGGACACCAGATCAGCCCCGGCAGCCCTGTGATGGGTCTGATCACCGCGTGGCAGCTGCATCACAGACCTCCTCTTTTTTCCTCTCCTCCCAGGGCGGGGTATCGGGGGACTGCCAACTGGGTGCACTGCATGTGAACTTCTGCAGAAACAGGCCTTTTGGTCATGACCAGTTTTGCTTTCTTTTCATGACCATTCGATAAATGTCAGGACTGCTTAGAGCTAATCAGTTCAGACTGGAGGGAAAACAATTTGAAGTTCTAGATTGTTGGAAGGATTATTCTGTTCTGAATAACAATTACTTGTCTCTCTCCCCCTCTCTGTCTTAATGCGGAAGTGCTGGAAGAGCATGCAGGTGGAAAGTCAGGGTTCCATCCGTGGATCTTACCTGCTGAATGGATGGTGTTTAAAGTTCTTATTATGGTGGTGGGAAGAGAAACCCACTTGCTGGATAACTTGTGTTGGACACAGGGAAAAAATATGCAAGCCACTAATTTGATCATTTTAGACACATAGGTTTTAGCGGTGATTATTATTATTATTATTGTTAACAAAAATTGTTTCTTTTAGAAAGATTCGTAGTATAGAAATTTAAATAAAACATTTCCTCTTTTAAAAAGTATTGCTCTGAAACTCATAATAACACCAGATTTGCATGAAGGACTCAAGTAAATCAATTTTAATTCTTTGTTGTAAAACTTAATGAGGACAGTTGTGGCAATGGCTATTATCTCATTAGTTCATTCAACAGTTTTTACTTACAAAATCATAGGACAAGCCTTGACCTCTCTAAGTCAAGATGGTTTTCCCTCTTTCCGGAAAGATCAGTTGTGGCTCACACTTCACCGGGAAAGAGAAAATGGGAGTCCTTGCTTAGTGATGATCTCTGTGAGATTCAGAGTCCCTTCCCTCCACTCACAGGCTCCTAGTAATTATCTCCTCTGCAACCTTAGTATTTTGAAATAAGGTCCTGAATATGTTAAAAAAAATCATTGTTGAGTAATTCTTCCTCCGTCTCCCGCTCTGTATCATCACTTGTGTGACTCAGTGTGGCTTCCTTCAAGCTCAATTCAACATTGAAAAAAACAAAACAAAAACACTTAAAGCAACACACATCTATGGATTTTTTTCTAGTCAAATGGCATATTCTTCCAGAGACCTTTCCGTCATGTTGTAAGTTCCTAAAAATATTTATTATTTTTGTTTTAAGTGAATACATTTGCCTGCATGTACATAAATGCACCCATGTCAATCTTTCAGGGATTTAGGGATCAATGTAGGGAGAGAAGAATTCACGGCAGGGAAATGGAGGCATGAACTATTTTAGTTATTCATTTATTATTTTGTATTTTATGTGTATGAGTGAATTGCCTGCATGTATGTAGGTATACCCATGTCATACAATGCCCACAGAGCTCAGAAGAAGGCATAGATCCCCTGGAACTGGAGTTATGGACACTTGTTAGACACCATGTGGGTGCTGGGAATCAAATCTGGGTCCTCTGTAAGAACAGCAAGTGTTCTTAACTGCTGAGCATCTCTCCAGACCCATACATTCTTCAGTGGACTGAGTCCATTTCTACTCACTCTTGCATGATGCTCTGAGACCCAGGTTCATTCCTTCCATCCAGCTTGTTCCATTGCTTCTTGTCACTGGATTCTCAACTCCTTGCTGCACCCATGTTTCTTCTAGTCTTGCACATCCTTTCTCTCCTTAGGCCTCCTCCTTGCACCTCTCTTAGACTGCACATGGGATCAAGTCCATGGGCTGGCTTTGCTGTGGCCTCCAGCTTACATTTTTAATTAACATATTATTTATTATTGTTTATTATTATTATTATTGTGTGTGTGTGCACACGCAGGTGTCACAGTGTGCATGTGGAGGTCTGATGACTATGTGCTAGAGTCGATTCTCCCCTTCCACCATTGAGATTCAGAGCCTGACCTCAGGTCACTAAGCTTGGTGGCAAGTGCCTTTATTGGCTGAGCCACCTCGCCGGAACCTTTCACAGCTAGCAAGGAAAGAAGTTTTCCTCATATCATCCAGCTTGGGAGACATTCTGTTAGTGACACATGCTCCTTCCTCCAAAACAATGAAATGTTCTGTGTGCTAACAACATAGCTTTTTTTTTTATTTAAAGTAAAACAAAAATCTGCATTTTTATAAAACTTGATAAAAATAGTATTTTAAACTGTGTAGACCTTGAAGTACAGTTATTAAAAAATACACACTCTGCGTGGTGCCTCCTGCCCCATCTGTTTTCTGTGCCTAGTCTGTTTTGACACCTGTGTTTTCTTCAGGGTTGTTCCTATCCCAGCCAGCTTTCCATTTTGGTCCTTTTGATGCTTTCTCTCTCTTCTTTGCAAGGGCCTTTTCAGACTTGGCTTCTAGCTTTGGAGTAGCAGGTTTAGCAGATAACCTTGCAGACCTTCTCTTTGACCTTCCTTGGCTTTATCTCCTCATCTTTCTTTTGGACATGGAGGAAGGGAAACCTAGGTGCCAGATATAGGGGTGCAGTAGTCCTGGGCTTTGGTTGTTCCTCAGGATGGGGTGACATGGGAGGGGGTGGGTGTAGCTCTCATGTCTTTACTCTGCTCCTCTCTACTTCAGCTTTTGAGACGGGGTCTCTCGCTGAACCTGGAACTCAGTAATTCAGTCAGACTAGTTTGCAGGAGAGTTTCAGGGATCTATCTGCCTTGCTCAGTGCTAGGATTCCAGTGGGGCTGCACATGGCCTTTACCTGCGTGCTAGGGATCTGAATTCAGGTCTTTATGCTTGTACTGCAGGTCCTTACACCAAGTTGTCTTCCAAGTCGAACATACTTTATTATTTAAGATTTAGATTTATAGAAAAACTGAGATGGTAGTGTAGACAGTGCTCCCATACTTTCTTCTCTAAACTGAAGCCTCTCTTAAGCTTAAGGTCTTATAACAGTGTATTTGCTCCAGTTGATAAACTAGCATTGATTCATGACCAAGTAAAGCACACGGTTTATGCAGTTTTACCCAGTGGCCTGGGTGGCGCCTCACGTTCCTCGTTCCTCTCCTGAGGTCCCCACTTGCCATCGCAGATTCTGATTTTCCTTGGTTTTGATGACATTGCCAGTTTGGGAAACACTGATCTGGTATTTTGTGGAATGCCCGTTTCCTGGGATTGTTCTGTTCCTTCTCACCATTAAACTGAGGCTGTGGTTTACTGGGAGAAGAGGCATTTTGTTGTATACTATCAGTGGCCCACCTCAACCACACGGTTTATGACTGCTTTTATGACTGCTGAGCCAACTTTGCTCACTTGGCTGCTGTGGTGCTCTTCAGGTTTCCTATGTAGAACTTCCCCTTTCCCTCCTCCACCTGTGTTCTCTGGGACGGAATCATTCCATGTAGCCCCCACCCAACTCTTTGAAGGCAGAATATCTACAATAGTGATTTGAATCCGTGACAATTCTGCACAGGAATTTTGTGCCTTCTATTGGCATTGCCAGTTCCACGGTCGCTCTCAGCAGCAGTTTCTCCCAATTCAACCAAAATGCTTGGTGCTCATATGGGCCACCAGCCCTGCTTGGACATCTCCACCTACCCAGTTCCTTTTATGGTTACGCAGCTATAAAGCAACTCTCAGGACAACTTTACATAGCTGCAATGTAAAGCTAAGGACTCGGCATGCAGACAGGCTCCCTCATATCTGACATTTTCCAACATCTCAGTCTCATCTTTCCTCCTTTCTCTGCTTAGGCACCATCACATCTCTAAAGCAAATAAATCATTGCTCCACCCAAGGATTTGTGCTCTTTCTGTCTCTTTCCACATATATTTGCTTGGTTTGGGATGCTGTTCTCCTCTTGGGCCATCATTAAAACCTTCAAGACAGTCTACTTATCTCATTCTCCAGGAAATTTCCCTCTCTTTGGTTCCAATGTGAAGCAGAGAGCCTACAGGCTCATGTGTGTGAACAATTGGTCCCCAACAAGTGATAGTTTACTGGGAGGTAATGGAGACTGCGTACAGGAGGTTCAGCTAGCAGAAGAAGGGTGCTGGGGGTGGGAGTGTTAGGTCTTGAGTTTTGTTTCCTGTCCGCTTTGGTAATGTAACCTGCAGCCTTACTCCCCTGCTGCATGGCCGAGCCTTGCCTAACCTACCATGATGAACCTCTGAATCATGAGCCAAAATAAATCCTACACTCTTAAGTTATTTCTCTTGAATATTTGTTCGTGGAAAATACAGTAAGTAACATAGAAAATTAATAGCAAAAAGTGAGATTATTGCTTTGATAAACCTGACAATGAGGTTTATAGGCCTTTGGAACTAGTTTTGAGGGAAGAATAAGGAACACTTTGGAGCCTATAAGGCAATAGAAGCCCAAGAATGCTGTTCGTAAGCTTAACGAGCCATTGGGTATGTGGAAGAGCAGCATGCCCAGAAATGTGGACAGTGAAGACTGGACTCTTGAGGTTTCAGCCCAGGAAATATATCAAAAACTGAGCTAGAGGCCATTCATGTTACCTTCTGAGAAAGAATTTGACCACATTCTTCCCATGTCCTGAAAATTTGATCAATTGTGACTGAATTCAAAAGTAATGGACTAATGTACTTGGCAGAGGCGATTTTAAGATGGCAGAGCATTCACGCTGCGACATGGTTACCGCTGCTTGTAGCCAGATTTACAGTGAGCAGAAAAGTAAAACAGAAAGTTGTAAAAAATGTGTAGTTTGGCAAGGAAAGAGTGTGAGCAAATTTAAAGTTGTGGATAAGGCAGCTGAGGACAAAAGCATTCATAAACAGACAAGCAGTATTAAAAAGAAGCCACATACTTTAGAGAAACGATGTATTCAGGGTGAGGCTTGACTCACTGAAGGCTACAGGGTGTGAAAAATAGTAAGCCCATTTAAAAAAAACAAAAAAAAAAAAACAAAAAAAACTTCCTTCAAAAAGAGATTGCCTGAGAAAGTAAGGGCCTGCAGGGCATCCTGCTCCGGCAGAGCCTCCTCCCCACCCTCAGTCTCTGCATAGCCATCCCTGGGGGGGCCAGGTTGCATTCTAAGCTGACAGCAGAACTTGGCATCAGTCATATAATGCTAGTTGTGTTGTCAAGTGGAATGCAAGAGTTGTAGATTATAGAGGCTTACACCAAGACTCCAGAAAAAAGCCAGTGAGGTCAGGCAACATGTAGCAAAGTTAGATTCCTTAAAGAGACCTGAGAGGCTCCTGTGGGAAGCAATGAAAGCAAACCCTAAATTGCAGTGGAACCCCCGAGAGTGACAGAGATGCCAGAGCATGAGACATTTGCCAAAGGAAGCTACAGGTACCAAATGAAGCCAGCTCAAGAGAGCCTGTGTGTGCTACAAGTGGCCGTGCCATAAAAGGAGGAAACTAGCTTGCGTGGAGCCCGGATGATGCCACCCCAAACCCAGATGCTGGATGTGGAGCTATTGGGATTCATGTTTGCCTTGCTGGGTTTTAGTTTTGCTTGGGTCTGATCTTCTCTGGCTACCCTCCCCTTCCTCATTCTATTCTGTGCCACTATGTATTATTGAAACCATATAACTTGCTATTTTGGTTTTATAGAAACTGACAGGTAGTGTTTGCCCTCAATCTCAGAAAAGATTTTGAGTTTTTGAATAGTGGTACAACTAAGATAGTGGAGAGATTCTTGAAGTTGGACAGGATGTGTCTCACATTACAAGGTGGTGTGTCTGTAGAGCTTGTGGTTGGAGACCATGAATCCTTTGGGGTCAGTGGTATTGGGGATGGGCTGTGAAGGTGATATCTGCTTCTGGTTCTGATCTGAGCTCTCTGTCTGCTGCTGTGATGTGATCAGCTGCCTCATACTCAGATGGTCATGGGCAAAGCTCCTCCATCGACACCTTTGAAGTGTCCCTTCAGCTGCTCTGTCAGATATTTGTCACCAGCGATGAGAAGAGTAGCTAGTTCAGCACCATAAACTTTCTTGGTCTGTTCTTTTAGCACTATACTTACCAAGTGGTATTTTAATTATGTGTTCATATATCTTTCTCTTTATAAAACGGACACTTTAAGTGCACGCGTTTGGATTTATTTATTATTCATCTCTCTGCACAGTAGCTGATATTTCATGTTTATGGAATAAACAACTGGCTAAATCATTATGTGATGGGCATGTGCCTCTGGGGACCGGGGTGGAACTTTGTGATTTGAGTATGAAATGCCCTTCACAGGTTCATGTGTTTGAACAGTCGGTCCCCGTCTGGTGGTGGTGCTGTGTGGGATGGCTTCGTACACGTGTACCATTAACCAACCCACTTCCGGGTGTCAGCACAGAGAGCAGGTACTGTAGCTTATTCTCAGTGTCTGTCCTCCCTCTGTGCCAAAGGCCCATGCCCGCGTTCCAGGCCGCTAGCACCTGTTACCTGCTGGCTGCCTGGCAGTCGGGGGAAGTGCTAGGGTGGTTCCTCCTTGAAGGTTGGATGTGCCACATGCGCAGAGAGCCGAGGAGTGTAAACAAGCCATTGAATTAAGTGGCTGCTTCATCTGAAAGTCAGTTTTGGTTGCTGAAAAAGCGCTGACCATCCTTTAATACCGAGACAGGAAAGCGGCACGGCAATCAGGCGTAATTGGAAAATTACAGGGTCTCAGAATTACCCTATTGCAAAAAATTCTCTTTCATGCTAGGCAGAAAAGCGCAGGCATTGATTTTTTCCCCCCCTCAACTTCATGTGAGGAAGCCTCTTGAAGATAATCAGATTTTACTGAGAAGATACAATTGCGAATTTTCCTGTTAAAAGAATCCTTCAGTGGGCATTCTGAATGGTGTCAGAAGCAACACAAGAACCCATCACGAGGGTAATTTGGATTTGTGTAAATCTAAGTTGGCACTACTGTCATGTGGAACCCCTTCATTCTTTGATTATTCTCCCTGCTGTTCAGGCATGGGGGCCCCAGGTGTGCGGTCAGGACTGGGCTATAATATCTATAATAGGCCATTAGTCTTTCTAAAGGCGTAGACAACTGAGATACACACATTCTTACATCTAGCCAAGTGATCATACATTCTCTTAAAATATTATAGTCTCAGCATTTTCACACACCACCAGTAGGACTATAAATTGCTACAGGCTTTGTAAAAAGCAACTTGACAATGCGTTTTAAATACTTTGGAAGTGCTCATAGGCAGTAATTTTATTTCAGGGTACATACGTTTGTTTGTTTATTTATTTATTTATTTAAAAACATCATTATGTGAAATTTCAAGCCAATGTAAGAATAAATAAGAACAATGAACTCCTGTGTATCCAAACCCCAGCCTCAATCTACCTTGTTTTCTACAGCTAGATATCCCTCTTCATTCCAAAGCCAATTTAAGACATCGCATCATTCATACTTTTTCTTTTGTAAATATTTCAGTCCATAACTTTAAAAGATATGGACTTTAAAAATGAACACAATATTGTTATCAGGTAAAAAGTCACTATTTCTTAATATCATCAGATACTGTCAGTGCTCAAAGTTATCTCATCATTTTATAAATATTTCATGGTAGGTTTGTTCAACACGAACTTACAGTAGATTTACATATTAATTTAGGTTTCTGTGGTTCTTTTAAAAATATTTTATTTTTGTTTTTTATTTTGTGTGTGTGCATACGTGTCTGTGTGTGTATCTGTGTACAAACTAGTGCAGTGCCCACAAAGGCTAGAAGAAGGTGTTGGACCTCTGGAGCTGGAATTACAGGCAGTTGTGAGTCATCCAATGTGGATGCTGAGAACTAAGCTCCAGTCCTCTGCAAGAGTAGTATGCAGTCTTACCCCTAGAGCTGTTTCTCCAGCCCTGGGTTTTATGCTTCTTAAGCCTCTGATTATTTTGGTTTCTTGTTTTGTTTATATTGCAATTTACTTGTTAGAGAATCTAGACTGTTCTTTAGTTTCCTACATCCTATGTTTGCCTGCTTGTCCTCATTAGCTTTCCTTGTCAGCTTGACACAATATAGAGTCATCTGAGAGGAAAGCCTCTGAAGAATTGCATAGCTCAAACTGGCCAATGAGTAAGTCTGTGGGGGATTGTCTGGATTATTAATTGATGTAGGAGGGCCCAGCCCACTGTGGGTGGTACCATCCCTGGGCAAATGGTCCTGGGCAAAGCTAGATAAGCATGAGCCTCAAGTCCTTGCCCTGATTTCTCCCCAGTGATGGATTGAGATCTGGAAGCATAAGCCAAATAAACCCTTTCCTTCCCAAGTTGCTTTTAGTCAGCGTGTTTTATCAGAGCAACAGAAATCAAAATAGAACATTGCTTCACATATTTTGGTGTGTTACTGTTTGACCTGTCCTTATGGCATCTTTCTCCTCCCCCCTCTATCTTACACGCTGGTGATTTGATTCTAGAAGCTTATCATGCCCAGGCTTGGTTTTTCAAGAAGAATACCTTCCGATGAGTACTGTACACTTCTGTTGGGACATAGGTATGAAACGTCCCCATAAAGGATCGCTCATGTGTTCAAGGCTTGTTCCCCCAATGGTGGCTGTGCTGAGAGGTGATCGGAGCATGAGGGTCCCCTTCACTAATGGATTACGTCATTGGTATGTCTGCAGGTGAATGGCTTACTGGGAGGTGGGCCCTTATTGGAAAGAGTTGGTCACTGGGGGTGTGCCCTTGAAGGGTATATCCTGTCCCTAGATATTTCTTCCTTTTTGCCTCCTGTCCTACAGCATGAAAGACAATTTGCCCCCTCACATGTTCCCCATCATGATGTCTTACCTCACTATGCAGGGCTCAGAAACAAGGGAGCCAAGTGAGCATGGGCTGACACCTCTGATACGGTGAGCCGAAGTAGATTGTTACTCTTTTAAGTTGGCTTCATCAGGTATTTTGTCACAGCAATGAAAAAGTCACTAACATAACTTCCATTAGAGGCATATGGTAACTAGTTATCTTTTCTCTTACTGCTGAAATTGAGCAGTATAGATTCAGGTGACTGAATTACTGTAATGTTTACCAAGAGCTTCTCACTAGATGACTTTAGCAGTCACTGATGATTGATCACTACTTAGATACAGTCATTTTTTTTTTTTTTTAGGGCTACATAACCATGATATTCTGATCTTTCCACCTTTTGTAATTGATTAGTTAGAATGACTTTTAAAAATAAACTTTCCTGCTCTAGCAACAGAGTGGGAAGGATTACGTGGGATGGAGAATGGGAGGGCGGGGCAGAGGAGGGAGTGTGGGAAGGGACAACTAACATGAAAGGCCTTTAGAAAACCCATATGGAAACCTGTCACTATAGAAGCTTCTAAAAGTACATATTTATGATAAAAGAGACTAAAAGGAGTTCCCATATAACAGGGGGGACATCATAGACTATACAGTAAGAGTCCAAGGCAAGGAATGGACTCCTTTTGAAGCTGTTGACCCTTACACAATACTGGCCATTGCCTTCTACTCTTGGTTTCTCACCAGAGCTTGAGGGTGAGACCCTATTGCTGGAGACACTACTTATATGAGCCATAGGAAAAAAAAAATCAAGCTTGTACTCACCTCAAAGCTTTTTCTCTTCTGGCTAGCTTTCATAGTCCTGGAAGGACCATGCACGTTACCAGAAGAAAAAATATCATCAGCCTTACCCAGCTGAGAATCCTATGTGCTTCAACAACTGGTCTGGCAAGATATGACCTCTGGTGCAATAGTAGCATGAATATTATGGGAGTAACCATCTAATTTCTAATTGTTTTTCTGATTTATATAAATTGGTTTCAACCTAATTTGGAAAAACTGACAAAATTTCAGAGCAGAAATTTGCTGAAATTTTCTCTGATTCATGGAACAGAGCAGGAAGAGAGGAAGGACTGGAAAGTCTGATGCTCATGGGTACAAACCTAGACATGACGTCTCTGTGACCCTTGGTCCCACTTCCAATCTTGATGTCTTCAGGTTAAGGTTCCTGGGTGTGGTGCATGTGATATGAGATGTCCATTACAGAGATGATCATCAGTTAGAGTTTTTACTTTTTTCAAATAAAGTTAGACTGGTGGAATCTTTACCCTGCCTTCTTACAAGATTGCTGAGAAGTTGAATGGGTGTCTGAACAGAGTAACTCAAGAATGTTTGATTGAAACCAAAGCCCTAATTCTGTTTTTGTTGTTGTTGTATATTTTAAGTGAATTTTTGTGCATTTCATACAAAGCTTCTTAATCATCTTTATACCCCCTTCCTCATCTGAACTTCTCCGCTCACATCCCTCCCTACCAGATTTCATGCACTCCGTCATGTATATTAAGGCCTATCCAGTCAAGTTTGTGTACCCCCAGATGTCCCCTCAGTGTATGTTCATTCACTGGATTCTAGTCAGCTTATCTAGAGTCTCTCCCTTAAAGAAGATCAACTCTCCCTCACCCAGCGATAATCAGTCGCCAATAGTTCTTTGCCTAAGGTTGGGGCCTGCTGCCCATTTCCCCAGCTTTACTCTGGGCTTTTGTCTGATTGAGTTTGCCTGGGTCTTGTGCATGCTGAAACCATTGCTGTAAGATCATATGAGCAGTTTCCAGAGACCTGGAAGACTATTTCCATATGAACATGCACCAACCTGGCTTTTACAGTCTTTCTATCCTCTCTTTTGCAATGGTCCCTGATCCATGGATGGACGATGTTTAATATAGGACTCCTATCCAGGGACATGCTCTCTACAGTCTCTTATTCTCCACAGTTTGGCCAGTTATAAGACTTCTGTGTGCATTAGCACCGAATCATCGTATGTGAATATATATATATATATATATATATATATATATATATATATATATATATTAGAACTGTAGTCATAAAACAACATGGTACTGACACAAAAACAGATTCATAGACCAATGGAACATAATAGAAAACCAAACACGAGAGCATACAATTTCAGTCACCTGATATTTGACAAAGGTGCCAAGAAAAGAACACACATTGGAGGAAAGACAGAATCTTCAACAAATGGTGTTGGCAAAACTAGGGCCTCACCCGTAGAAGAATGAAACTAGACCCTTAGCATTCACTCTTCACAAAAGTCAACTCCAAATGAATCAAAGATCTCAATGTGAAACTTGAAACTCTGAAAGTGTTAAAAGAAAACATAGGCAGTACCCTACAAGATACAGGTGTAGGAAAGGACTTTTTAAATTGCACATCAGTTGCTCAGGAATTAAGGTCAACAATCAACAAGTGGGACCTCATTGAACTAAAAAGCTTCTGTACAGAGAAAGACACAGTGAAGAAAATGAAGAGGAAACCCATAGAATGGGAGAGAATCTTCACCATTTACACATTCAACAGGGGATTAATATCCAGAATATTTAAAGAACTCAGAAAACAAAGAAAGAGGAAAACAAATGACCCAGTTAAAAGATGGACTAAGGATTTGAGCAGAGAGTTTTCAAATGAAGAAATAAAGATGGCTGAGAAACATCGTAAAAAGTGCTCAATATCCTTAGTATTTAGGGAAATGCAAATCAAAACCACTTTAAGATTTCATCTTACCCCACTCAGACTGACTAAGATTAAGAGGACAAATTACATTAAATGTTGGCCAAGATGTGGAGAAAGGGGATTGTTCACTCATTAGTGGGATTGAAAACTTGTGTAACCACCGTGGAAAGCAGTGTGGAGAACTCTTAAAAACCTAAGAATGAATATACCATATGACCCAGTTATACCATTGCTTGGCATATACCCAAGAAGAAAGGTATAAATGAAGCCCAGACCCTAATGATGAAGGCTGAGGAACAGAGAGGGGATGTCAGCCACTTTACTTACTGTGAATGGGCAAGTCATCATCACCAAGGCAGATGCCAGGGTCAGTGTTAAATATGTGGAAATTACTTAACCAAGTTAGAAACATTTGGAGATGCTGATTCCTAATGGTCTGATTTTGTCTTTTCAGTTCTTTTTCCTGTAGCTCCAATAACATTCATGGCCAAACAAAGGGAAGAAACCAGTGTTTCCTCTAAAACAATGGGACTCTCAGCAACTGGTCTTCAAATATCAGAGGTGAGCTATGTCTCTAAGAATGGGTTCATGCTGATTCTATGACAGATGAAGCCAAGATTCCAAATCATTGCCATCTATCCATCCATCCTTTCATCCAGCCATCCATCCATCCATTATCCATTCGCCCACTGTAGTCTTTCTTTCAAGAGAAAATTAATTGGGGCTGTGGGGACAGCTCTGTCAGTAAAATACTTGTTTCATGAACATGCTGATGCGAGTTTGGTCCCTAGAGCACATATTAAAAATAGCTGTGGCAGGGGTGATTAGAAAGTTCCACTCTCAGCTGAAGAATTGGCAATTGGTGACTACTGGAGGAGGCATTGTTTCTTGACCCCTGAGAGGCTCCCCACGCTCTAGTAGATTATCTCATGCATAAGCACTAAGTGGACTTGATGGGTCTAAATAAAAAAACACACAGAATTGAGAGGGAGAGGGAAAAGTTGTAGGAAGGACAGGAGAGGAGTTGGAGGGGAGGGAGCAAGGAGTAAATTTGATCACAATACACCATAAGCATGTATGAAATTCTGCATAAAAATATTAAGAAGCTGGCTATGGTAGCACATGCTTGTAATCCCAGCACTGGAGTGGAAAAGACAGGGCAGAGTCCTGGGATTGCTGGCCAGCCAGCCTAGTACATTCTAGACTAGTAAGAGAAGACCCTTTTAAAAAAAGAAGACTGGATGGCACTTTCAGAACACTCAAGGTTGGTTTGACTATTGCATGCCTACTCACACATATGTACATGCATGCATATGACCTCCACACACATGCATACACAAAAAGAAAAATGTGTTGAGTCTGCTCTGTTCTAGATATGGTACATAGTGTTATCAATATAGGAATGAATAAATTGTTGGATGTAAAGAAATAAGATAGTGGTCACAAATTTGGAGTGGTGTTGCCATGGAAGCTGTATAAATGGTTGAGAATACACTAGAAGAAACAGATTTCTTCATGGACATTTGTAAGTTTTCATAAAGAAGAGGCTTGATTTTGGTTATTAGGGATGAGTATGTATCTCTCAGGCAGATATATTCCCAAAGGCATGCATGCCTGGCAGTGAGTATCGAGAACAGTAGACAAAGAAGCCTGGAAGTAATAATATCCCTTAGTGGCCCATGACTATTGTGTGCATGTATCTGTGTGTGTTGACAAAGGGGACAGTCGTATCTTGAGTGAGGAGGGAATCAAACTGCATCAGATTACTGGAACCAGGTTACGAATAGTCATAGATACTGTGAAAGCAAGGTTGTAACCCAAATCACTGCTTTTAAATCAGGCACCAGGGGCAAAGTGAAAGATCACAGCTTTATTCCTTTCCTGCCAGTAGCAGCTTCAGGGAGGATAATCTCCAAAGCCTGAGCAACAGGCAGCAGTTTCTTACAGTATGAACAATTCAGCATCATTCCAATACTACTCTGACATTGGTGGGTCACAGGGCCTTTTAGCCGACGTGACGAGGGCCATGCACAGGGGACTCCAACCTGTGTGTAAGGAGACTGTAAGCAGGAATTCCAGCAGAAAGTGTGTTTGCAGAAGCAGAAGCAGAAGCAAAGTTTAAGCATATAGCTGTTTTCTTAAGTAAGCAGGAGGGTTGTTTTCCTTGGATAAACTAGGGACTGTTTCTTACTAGGCCTGTTTTCCTTAGGCATCCCATTTTGGTTTTTTCCTCAATTAATTTTAGTTTTCTTCTTCAATATAAGGACAAAAAGACTGGAGACATAACTCAGTTGGTGAGGTGTTGCTATACAGGTATTAAAACCTGAGTTTGGATCCCCAGAACCCATGTAAACTTGGGTATAGCAGTTTGTAGTCCTGAGTGTTTGTAACTCTGACTAAGGGACTGGAGCTCATTGGTCAGCCAATCTAGCCCAATCTGTGAGCTCCAGGTCCACGCGATTTATCAGAACTGATCATAACTTGCCACTCTTAACAAAATACCTTGATTGGTCTTAAGGACCATTGAGCATTCCATCTTCTGTGATGCAAATGAGAGGCTATTCCACTGGGTCACACTGACTGATTTGGAACCCAAAGACTTTATTACTATATTATAATATGGATATTCTATGATGCAAGAGTTTTTTAAATGGGAAAATGTTTCTTTATTTTCTATAGTCCCCCACTAAAATTTATAGCAGTACCTTTAATGTAATGTTATATAAGTGATAAACCATAGAATTGTTACTAGTGCTTAGGATTTTTGTTCCAATATAAGTTACTGATATTTTTCATATTGCAGTGCATTTTTTACAGTTACCTCAAAATATTATTTATGGTCTCCAACTCTTCAAGTTTTACAATAATCATCAAACTTACAGCTGTTTTTTATTTCTTAGTATTTTAACAAAGAGGTATATTTCTGCATCGTAACAATCTTTAAAACATTTGATTTAAATGATTAAATATAACTGACTTCCTTTATAACCACATGTAGGTTAGCTTATAATTTTTAAATTAAAAAAGCTTTATTGAACATTCGGGATTTTCATACAGTATAATTTAATGATATTTAGATTCCCTTCCCCATCCTCACCACTCTCACTGTCCCCCCTACCCCATTCAGGTTCTCTCTTTGTCTCTCTCATACACACATATATACACACATTCTTATAGTCCTTCATTGTAGCATTGTAGGTCCATCTACTAGGTCCACCAAGAATCCTATCCTTGTGAGACACTCTTTCCCCCTCCAGCAGTCATCAAATGTGAAAAGTTTCTTAGGCTGGGTTGGAATTTCTTACCCACTTCCCCATGTCTATGCTGGGATTTTGTCTGAGTTGAGCTTGTACAGGACTTGTGTATGCTGTTACCATTGCTGTGAGTTCATACGAGTAACAGACTAGCTGTCCGGGAGATTCTGTTTCCTTGTGTTCATCGAACCCCTCTAGATCCAACAGTCTTTCTGTCTCCACTTTGACAATGATCCCTGAGACTTGGGAGTCAGAGGTTTGGAACAGGTGTCCTGTTCGGGTATAAGGATGCTGAAGCCCCTTGTTCTCAGCACATTGGCCATTTGTGGGTTTCTATGTTAATTATCAACTGCTGTATAAAGAAACTTCTCTGGTGAGAGTTGAGAGATGCATTCATCCTATATGTAGAGGTTGCACTGAAGATGTGTCAGTTAGGGTTAAGCATCTCACAAACACTTACTCTGTATTTGACCAGTTCTGGAACTCTGTAATGATCTCCATCTGTTGCAAAAAGGAACAAGCTCCTTTGATGAGTGGTGAGAGGTACAGTTGTACCTAGGGATTTGAAGGTAAGATTGACAAATGAGAGAGAACAGATGCTGCTTGTTTTTCTGAGGCTGTGTTACTTCATTTAGTATAACAGTTTCTGGTTCTATCTATATGCCTGCAAATTTCATGATTTCATTTTTCTTTACTGCTGAGTAGAGCTCTGTTATGGAAATCTACCACATTTTCATTATCCATTTGTCAGTTGAGGGACATTTAGGTTTTTTTCAACCTCTTAACTATTGTGAAAAGAGCTGCAACAAACATCGCTGGGCAAGTATCTCTGTAGTAGGGCGAGTCCATTGAGTATATCCCAAGGAGTGGTGTAACTGGATCTCATGGTAGGCTTATTTTTAGTTTTTAAGAGCTCTCCACACTGATCTCCACAGTGGTTGCACCAGTTTGCAATCCCATCAACAGAACATGAGGGTTCCCCTTTCCCAGAATCCATGACAGCATTTGGTGTCATTCATTCTCTTATCTTAACCATTCTAAGTGGGGTTAGATGAAGTCTTAAAGTAGTTTTGATTTGTATTTCTTTAATTACTAAGAAAGTCGAACACTTTCTAAGGTGTTTCTTAGTCCCTATTCTTTCTTCTTTGAGAGCTCTCTATTCAGATACATACGACATTTTTTAATTGGGACATGGGTCATTTATTTTCTTGTTTTTTAAATATTTTACTTATTTTTAAAATTTTATGTGTATGAGTATATTGCCTGCATGTATGTAAATGCACTCATGTCATTCAGTGCCCATAGAGGTCATAAGAGGGCATCAGGTCTCCTGGAACAGGAATTATGGGTGGTTGTTAGGCAGCATGTGGGTGCTGGGAACCAAATCTGGGTCCTCTGTAAGAGCAGCCAGTGCTCTTTACTGCTGAGTTATCTCTTCAGCCTCTGCTTCTTTGTTTTTTTTGAGTTATTTGCATATTCTGCATATTTATCCTCCTTTGGATGAATAGCTAAGATTTCCTCCCACTCTGGTGGGCTTCTTCTTCATTTTATTGATTGTTTCCTTTGCTGGACAGAAGCTTTTAAGTGTAATGAGATTCTATTTGTTGATTGTTGACCTTAATTCCTGAGCGATTGATATCCAAGTTAGAAAGCTCTCTCTGCACCTCTGTCTTGTAGGGTACTGCCTATGTATCCCTCTAACAGTTTCAGCATTTCAGGCTTCACCTTGAGGTCTTCAGTCCATTTTGAGTTATCTTTTGTGCAAGGTGAAAGGTATGGGTCTAATTGCATTCTTCGACATGTGGAGATCAATTTTGCCAGCACCTTTTCTTGGAAATGCTTTTTCCTCCAGTGTGCGTTCCTGGTACCTTTGTCAAATATCAGGTGGCTGTGATTGCATGTACTCACATTTGGGTCTTCTGCTTTGTTCCACTGATCTACAAGTCTGTTTTTGTGCCAATACCATGTTGTGTTTATGAACATGGCTCTGTAATACATTGAGAGCTCATATGGTAATCCCTGAACATTGCTCATTGTTCTCAGGATTGCTTTGGCTATCCGGGGTCTTTTGTATTTCTATATGAATTTTAGGATGGATTTTTTTCTATTTCTATGAAGAATGTCACAGGGATTTTGATTGGGATTGTATTGAATCTGAAAATGGCTTTTGGCAGGATGGTCATTTTCAGTGTATTGATTCTACCAATACATGAGCACAGGAGGTCTTTCCATGTCCTTGTGTCTTCCTCAGTCTTTTTTCCCAAAGATTTAAAGTGTTCATTAAATAGGTTTTTAGTGTCTTTGGTCAAGTTTATTCGTAGATATTTTTTTTTTGAGGCTAGATACAAGAGTTTTTAATCTTCATTATTTATATAATTCATAGAAAGATAGAGAGGTTAAGAGACATAAAATACCTGGTTGAAGTTGATACACTTCCTCAGTGGTAAAGCTGAAATTTGAGCCTTGGTTTATTTGCTTCCAGACCAGGTGTGAAGTAGGATGGAGAAACCTTCTCACCATCTTGTGCAAAGGGACTCATGTGGATTTTAGGTATCATGTGGATCCATGGATTCCATTCACCATGCTTTGGTGAGCACCTACTATGATGTCAGCACTCTTTCAAACCTGGAAAGAGAAAATTGCTGCCACCATGGAGCACATCTTCTGGAGCTTCATGGAGCACATGCAGCTGACAGATGATAAATAAGTGAACCAATCTAACCACAGGGTAAGAGAAAGTAGAGTTAGGATTAGCTGGGAGGAGGGGACTGCAGTGTATAGTGAGGCATAGATACTGAGTGCGGAGATGAAAGCCATGAAATAAGTTATTTTGGGGACAGGGTCTCCTTGTGGCCCCAGCTGACCTGGAACTCAATATGTAGACCAGGCTGGCCTGGATTTCATAGAGATTCACATGCCTCTGCCTCCTGAGTACCATTAATGGCATATGCTCCCAAGCCTAACATATTAAATCTTAAATTGTCATGAAGTAGGTATAATATAAAATGTATCAACTCAGTCATTCTCTGGATACAGTTCAGTTCAGTAGTGTTAAATACATTCAAATTGTCCTGCACCAGTTTTCTTATACAACTGAAACTCTGTATTAATAAACAACTTTCTACCCCTAGTCCATGGAATGCTCATGAACTTTCATATAATTGGAAGCAGAATCTCAAAGAGGTAATAGCTGTTAATAGCAGCAATAGGTTGGTAAGATGGCTCAGCAGGCAAAGGTGCTTGCCACATAAACTACGTGACCTAAGTTCAATTCAGTGCCACACATCTGGTAAGATGAAGTGCAAAGACAGGAGAATTACCTCATAGCTCACAGGACCAGCTGGTCTGGAGTAATCAGCGCAGCACAGAAATAGCAAGCGAGACACTGTCTCAAAAACAAGGTAGGAAAAGAGAACTGACTGCCAAAAATTGTCCTCTGTTCTCAATATGGGCGCTGTGGCTTGTACATGCCTGCACCAGCACATACACTTTACACATATACACATATACACATATACACATATACACATATATACATATACACATATACACACTCATACACATGCAAATAATTACATATGTAATTTTAATTAGTATCAATAACCAAAAAGTAAGAATAACCAAAATGCCCATTGATGTTGAATGAAAAAGCAAAATATCATTTATATGTATAGTGGGAGATTATTTGGTCTTCCAAAGGAAGGGGAATTCTGATATGCTGCAACTTAGATCAGTCTTAAACACATTGTAATAAGTGAAATAAACCAAAAACAAAAGAAAATTACTGCTTTATGCTAACTTTATGAGGTTACCTAGAATATTCAAATCCATAGAGACAGAAAGCAGTATGGAGATCTGTCTGAATCCAAATTCTTTTGCCAACTGTATATTGAGGAAAAGAACTGGATTGTCGATCTCTGCCTCCTCCCTGGTCATCCCAGTGCTTGGCATAGAACAGATGCCAGTCATGCATCCGCTCTATGGTGAGAAAGTTTCTAGACACAGGACCAGGAAAAGTGAAGGACCTTCAGTGAGACATCAGTGGGACTTGAGGAGCAGGGTTGAAAGGCCCAGCCAGTCATAGATGGTCACCAGTTGAACTAATAGTATACCTGAGTTTGGTGTTTTGAAAACCCTCAGACAAGGCAGTTCTAGACCAAGAGGCGTAACGAAGGCCAGACAGCAACATGGCTCTCGGCATGCAGAGGAAAGCAATGAAAGGCAGAGGAGATGGTGCGAGAGAGGAGGAAGGGCGGGATGGGATCCAGAGCCATCCAGGATGACACTGACCACTTGGCTTTCGCTGTTGTTGAGTTCCCACACATTCCTGTATCTTGGTTTTTCTCATCCATAACTGAGACTCAGCCCTACTCTCCACAGCACTTTATGTTGAGGATCAAATGAAGCAATGTTTTTTGACAAAAGCCCCTGGAAAAGGAAACTCACAGTAACCAGGAAAGGCGCAAGGTTTGAACACGGGAGCAGCAAAGGTTGCAGAATGATCATCTTCACATAAGAACTCTAGTTTTTACTGTGATCATCTAGTTTCTTACAGAGACATATTTGGGGCTCCTGATAAGTGTTGAGCTACGCATTCTCTTTTGGAGGAATAAGAAAAAGTGAGACAAGATCCTGGAGTCCTTGCTTTAGAATAGGGAAGTCAGTTCACCCACTCAGCATTGTGACTACCTGAAGTTCTTCTGACACTTTGATCGCTTTCGGTATTGGGTTGATTCTGTCATAGTCTTTGAGGATGGAGTAGTGAATAACAGTTACTTTTGGTCAGGAGATAATATCTTTAGCTAAACAGCTCTACCACCAAGCTACACCCCCAATTCAGACTTTGCTGCCGGGAAATGGAAGATTGGTACCTTGAGCATCACCTGAAAGTTCAAAGAAAGGCAAAATCGTGGGGTCTCTCCCAGACCAAATGTACCAGAATACACCATCTAATCCATTTCCAGGTCATTCTGCACATTAAAATTGCAGCAGTGCCACTGTCAGTATTTAGAGTGGGTAATTCTTTGCTGAGAAGGTTGTGTTTTCTGTTTTGAAGAGCGCTTGCTTAGCTGCATTCTTGGTCACCCGAAAGATGCCAATAGCATCCCCTCTCCAGTAACGAACCCCAATAACGTCTCTAGACAGATCCAAATGGCCTCTGATGAGCAAAATCACCCTTTCATTGAAGTCATTGCATTGAGCAGAGTTGCTTTCAGTGTGGCCCCAACCTGCCACCCCAACACACCTGGGAACGTACCAGAACGCTGGTTCCAAGCTCTGCTTAAGGCTGCTGAAGAGTTCCTGATTTATCAAGCACTCTAGGCAGTTTTGAGAACACTAAAGTGTGTTAGAGCTGTGATCATGCCCCTAGGGCACATGAAGATCATCAAGGAAGCATTGGCAGCTGGGTATTGCCCCCATCTCACACTCGTGGAATCACTGGTAGTAAGACCTAGGTGATTCAAATGCACAGCCCAAACTCAGATCCAGTCAAGATATGCAAAAGGAGCTTCATCCAAGCTCACAGAGGAAGCCAGTAAGAAAGAACCAGAATTCAAGGTTTCTAATGAGGTAGTCTAGGGCCCTTTCCCATGTGAAGATGGAAAGGTGACAGCCAGTTTCCTCAACTGGCTCCTGAAAAATTACACATCCACAGAGTATATGCAGATGCATCTTTGATCAGGGGTCCAGGTATAGGCAAAGCACTCTGGTCTCTGAGATGTTCTGTGACAGATGCTGCCTATCAAGCTTTACAGATAGATTTGAAACAGTCTACAGTTTCTCTTTCTGGACTCCTCTGAAGAATTTGGGACCCAGATCTTCCTCTTTTTTTTTCAGTACCCTAAGGTCAGAACATTTGCTGACTGTTTTTCACAGGGCACCATAAGTGACGTGGTCCTATCAGGAAACAGTAGAAATGTCAGCACTTACATAAAAATGTATGTCGTGGGTGATAACCCATGTAGTCACTCAAGTACCACGGGACAAAAATAGGCAGAAGGCGCTTTGGAAATTCTTTAGGGGAAGATAGGTGGTAAGTGGGCTTCACACGCTCTACTCAGTGTCTGAACACGTTGTTAAAAACAAGCTCAGAACTCACCTTCTGGTGAAGGCAGACATTCTCCATGGAGCTTCTCATGTTGTCAGGACCCGAATCCAAATATCACTTGAACCACTCATGTCCTTTAACCTAGTACACCCCAGAAAACCCGTGAAGAGGGATTCATCTCCCTTTGCAGCCACGGAAATTGAAGTCTGGAATATCTTATTCCTTTTGATCAGTTGGCCAGTCATCATATATTGGATATTGATAGTTGAACTCTTGAATCAAGCAGTGACTAGGTGATGGTCTCAGCCAGTCTGTATAATCAAAGTCAAGGTCAATAGGTATATCATGTGGGATGTGAGTTCGAGCTAGTTGTTTACTGCTGTCTCTGTAGTGCTAGGGCTGGAGTCCAAAACCATATTTCCTAGTTTTCCCTCCTAGCTGGTTATATTCTGGTCTGAAGAACAAACATGGGACTTCTCATCTTGTTTCTGTAGCTCTGACAGCAACAGTGGAGAGCTCCAATACTCGGGGTTTTTTAGTGATTTGAGTACAACTGACTCCTCTACATTGCACTGCACTTGGCATTGGCCATCTGGGGACAGTGGGCTTCCCCAGAACTCCAGGCTTCCTGCACATGTGCTCCTGCCACGCTTAGACAGCTAAGAATTGTCTTGGGTCCTTGAAGAGAATTTAGCCACATACCTGTGACAGGTGTTTGGTGATCAAAGCATGTCCCTTCTCTGAATTTCTAGATTCTGGTAACTCCATTTTTTTTTTTTTTTTTTTTTTTTGTTCCCCAAACCCTAGGGGGCTAGTCATGGCTTCCTGAAGTCAGATTTCTAAATAAACCTCATACCAAATTTGGAAAAGTATATTAGCCTTTCCAAGACTATCTAACAAAGCCTCAATATTAAATAACCTCAGTGCAGAATAAGCTTCTAGGTCTTCACTGGACCCTGACTGATTCAAGTAAGCTAAACTTGAGGAAGACCTTCTTGGAAAGTGACAAAACTGAGAACTGGACAAATAACAGGAGGTATCCAGGTGGAGGGAGGATGGAAGAATGGCAAGAAGCAGTAAAACATGCCGTGGCTCTGTAGTGTGAGGGGACTTCCTGCAGGGAAAAGGCATTCTGCTGTGTGCCTTTCAGCAGGGTGAGGGTGTTTCCAGCAGTGTAGAGCCACTTCCTGTAGTGTGGGCACTTCCTGCAGGGTAGGCACACTTCCTGTGTGGTAGGGGCCCTTCCTTCAGGGTGAAGGCACTTCCTTATTACCAGAACAGAGTGTGTGTTGGGGAGTTGGCAGTGAGGAATCATGAAAAGCTTGGAATGGTGTGTTAAGCAGAGTGTACTGGGGAGGAGGGCCTTCAGCCTCTGCAGGGCTGTGTAGTGCGTCTTTCCTCCTCTAGGGGACACCACTCAACAAATATCCTAGGTGTGTCACATGTACACACACACACACACACACACCGCGCCATAAAGATGTTGGAGAACAGTTAAAGGATTTTTAGCAGGCTTTGTCCTCTCTATGGAGAACATATGACATATTGCAGAGCAGTCTTGTGGAACTGAAGACCTGTAAGGAGGTGGCTTTAGCTGTTTGTCCAGGACAAGAGAGGAGCTTTCACTTTGAGACCTGGCGTCAGATCCTTCCTTTTTCTGTTTAATCATTCCTAAAATGAGGAGGTTGGACCAGAGTGGGGCTTCTTCTCCTGCTGTCTGAGTCCTCCAGGGAGTGGTTCCTGAATGTGCATCAGATATGATGGAGACTGAGCTTACACACAAGTGATTGGACCTCTGTCTTCATACCTTTGTTCCACAGAGAAAAGAGCTCTTCCCAAATTCTCTCGAGGTACTAACCCTGGGGTTTTAAGCCAAATACTCCTGCCATGTGCTGGCAGCTGATGGCCACTGACTTGAAACACTGGGTCATTTGGGCAGTTAATGGGCTCTCAGTGCTCCTGTTGGTTGAGTAGTGAGGGCAAGAAGTGTGATTTGGCTATTTGGAGCTGGCTGTCTATCCCTTGCAGTTGCTCTGTGTACATGCACAGACCCAGCCACCCTGCCACTTGTCACCTTTACCGAAATCTCCTTGCCCAGTGAGGCAGCAGATAAAAAGCTTTGACCTTGTCACCTGTCCAAGGCTCCTGAGGCCACCAGAATGTCCACTGTCTCATGTGGAGTGCAGGGTTGCCTTCAGGGAGCTGGGCCTGACTGCCGGCCACTGTCTCAACTTACGTGCCTGCTTCTCATCCCCGGGCTGATTCATTCTCTCTCCCCTCCCCAAACAGTTGAGTTCTCCAAAAAAGCAAAACTCAAAGTTAAACTCATCCTCAGTTCGCATGAATTGGGGTCACTAGGTTCCATCTCCAGAGGGAAGCACTGCTTGGTGTTGTATAGGATTGAAATTTCCTTCCTTTTGGAGAAAGTAGGTCAGGCAGCAGAACATTTTAGGGGCTGGGGTCTTTTCACTGTGCCCCTGAAATCCCAGTCGGTGGGGCAGCACAGTCTCCCCAACCTCCTGTCCAGACTGCAGGCTCCATCCTCTAACTCTGGCTGATGGCGGATACGCAAATGCCTTTTGGATGACTCCCACGTGCCCCATCTTGCTGGGATTTTTCAAATTTCTCTGTGGAAGTTCTTTATGGTCTGTGACCCTGGCCATTGCAGGGCCGAAAAGACAACAGATTTATGGTGAGCCTGGAGAGCAAGAATCCAAGGATGTGTTTTCCCCACTTTCTGTCAGTAATTTATTTTTAAATGATCTTTTTGTTATTTATGGGTTTCTGTGACGCTGATGGCCAGAGTGAACTGCTTCTTATCAGACTAGCAAAACTAACCAGATTAAAAGAAGACTGCCACATTTCATACGATGAAGACCCAGAGCCCTGACTGTCTTAGAAGTACAGCTGATGGCTTAACTCCTTTTGTTCCTGAAGAGCAACTCTGTTTGGGGACACTGGGGCCTCCCACACCTTTCTCTGGCTCTTCAGCCACGAACAGCACAAAGCTCCACCCTCAGTTTGATCCCTGATTGTTAAAGTGAGGCTCATGACACCCACCATGATACTTGAGGCTGGGGGTGGCGAGGTAGGGATGCAGAAAGCATCTGCCCATGCAAACTCAATGAACCTTACCTATGGTACTATTAGTCCTTTCTTTACCTTGCTTTCGGCTCCCCTCTGAGAATGTACAGCCCAGAACCTGGGACAGAAAGTTGATCATTTTTACATGGGTTCAAAGCTTTCACAATATGAATGCAGACAATAAACCCACTTGGAATCCAGATCACTGATGTCCAATGCCACGGAAAGGCAGCAAGGTGAGCAAGGATAGTGGTTTATTCTCCCCCAGAAGCGATCTTCTTCCACTCCAGCATAATTACAGCTAACGGGGCCTTGTCTGAGGCTGATGATTCTCCCAAGTACACAACTGTCTATTGTTCTCCTGCAGCTTGTTACCATGGCGATCTAATTAAAGCAGCATCGGAAGCTGGCAGCCCATAGGTAGGGGCTGTGTATAGCTCCTACTGGCTGGGGGCACACGTCCTTCCCCTCCTGAGGGGATTTCCAAATTCTGAGTGGAAGCTGGGGGTCCAGGATATGACCCAGAAAATGCCTTCGTTTTGGGACGGGGCAGCAAGTTAAATGCCACTGTTTCCGCTTTCTGAGGGAAGATGGTGAGGCAGGTGAGAAGTCTCCCTTTGGGACCTTGGGCAAGGTGCTTATGATGCTTCATTGGATTTCTCCTGTGTAAGTGGGATGGCAATACCTGCTTCAAAGGGGAAAGAAAAGGTCTGTGAAAGTGTCTTGACAAAATGCAAGGGTGCATGCATGGACTGACTCTCCACACTTCTGCTGGATCCATTTGCAATACTATGAAGAGAGTGGAAGCCCAGGCTTTGACTGGTTGACTAAGGTCTAGATCATGGTCTTAGAGACATGGGTGAATGTCCTCTGGGGATTCCTTACCTAGTCTGTGACAGAGAGACTACGTCAGATTACATTGCCAGGAACATGCCTTAAGACTGTGTGATGTGCCTGGCACACAATAATCTCTCGGTAAATGCAAAACAATGGAAAGACTATCCAGGGTTCTCAGTACAGAGGCCAGTGGCCAGCATGATGCTCTGTCAGGCCTACTGTATAGCAGTTAAGAGTAGGCTCTGGAGGTGTACTTAGAGATCAAACCTTCCTCAATGTCATCCATTTAATTTCTTCATGTTACTAGTCTTGTCTCCACAATGTGTACAAGATTAGTGGCACCACAGACATGGTCCACACTCAGTGCGCATTTGCTACTGAGTCACAGGCTAGCCTTCTTGTCAGTACAGGTGAAGTGAGACTCTCCTTCTGGATATAGCATTCCACTCCTTCAGCCCTCAGTCCCCTTGAATGAAGTTTATTGGGTGCTGACATACACACGTGTTGTCTTTTATAATCCTCACATCCACTGTATGTGATGTCAGTACCATCTTTATCCAGTTGTTCAGAAGGATAGACACAGGTTCAGAGAGGGAAGGTGACTCACCCAAGGTAGCACTTCTCCTTGGTAGACAGGGATTTGAGTTCAAGCATCTGATCATTTCACATCAGGCCTATGCTTTCTATTAACCCCCTACACTTGACTGCCACTCACTGAATTGTTGAAAATCTGTGAAGTAGATATTAGGTCACCACTTTGCTATGATTTTGGGGGACAGTGTTTCATTATATACCACATTTAAGTACAGGAGTGAGCAAGTGTTTCATGAACCTTTCCTGGGGAGACATGAACAAATGTCTATTCACCTAAGATAAGGCAAACATCAGACCAAAGTAACACTTCCACCAGACTCCACCTTGGCAAGCTAATGAGTTACTTAGAGAGCATAGGTGAAGGTCACTTAACAGAAGTATAAGTGACTTCTAAACAGCATCACTGGAAGTCCCATCCCAGCATGGATGACGACTTCCCTGTACTGTACAGATGAAGTGTCCCTTCCAGGGAACCTTCCAAACTACATACTCTAGCACCTCCTAAGACCATGAGCAGCTAGAGTAAAATTATACTTGGTTGGCAGGGAGGCGCAGGAGGGGGTGGCTGGAACCTCAGGTGAGGATCTAATGACCTTTCCTCACCCCTCCTAGGAGAAAAGGTCAGCAGTCCTGATCTTGAGGGTCCCTTGTAAGTAGCCATATCTCCTGTGATGAGGCTAGTAATCGCCATTAGACTCCAAGCAAGCGTTCCATAATAACAAGATTAGAAAAGTTTGATATCTAGTGCAGTGTACAGCCCTAGTCAACAGAGGACAGGAACTCCATGTTGACCCCATCCCCCAAATTCAATGGCAAATGTTTTTCTATTTCTTTTAAAATTAAAAAAGAATTTAATGTATGAGTGTTTTGTGTGCATCTATGTCAGTACACCCATGTGTGCAATGCTAACTGAGGCCAGAAGAGGGTATTGGATCTGCTGAAACTGGAGTAACTGGAGTAATGGACCATTATTAGCCGCAATATGCCCTGTGGGTGCTGGGAACAGAAACCTGGTCTTCTAGAAGAGCAGCCAGTGCCCTTGACTGTTGAGCCATCTCTTTAGACTTATGTTCTCCTATTTCATGGCCCTAAACTGGTAAATATTGTCTCTGATGTTGGCAAGTGATCCAGTCAGCCACCTGCCAACGTCTCCCTTCCTGCGCCCCTCCTCAGGACTTCCCTCAGCATTCCTAGGGTCCTGTGTGAGTCAGGCAGTGTATCGTGAACATATGCTCCTGATTATTTCCCTGGCTCATCAAAGGCCCAATCCCCTGCCTTGTAGCCAGAACAGCTCAACACCTCGTCCACCCACCACAGCACTCATTTCCTTTTTATGAAGATTGGGGAGCAAAAACATTTCAAAGACTACCAATTAAATGAACCCTGCCAGGCCTGTAACCACAGTGCACCTTTGGAAAGCTAGGGGGTTACAGCCTCTGTAACTGACAGGCCAGCACATGTGGTCTTTATGAGCCTATAGTTCTTACCCCCAAGACACCAACTGCTTCTTCACCAGTCCCGATGGCCAGGTTCTTCAAATCACCCAAGGGACAGGGACAGGACTCCGTCCTGCATATCCTTACTGGTTTCTGCTAATCATGTGTGCCCACCTGCAGGCCCACAAGCCAGGGCAAGCTCATGGCTCTAAAGTGGTGGTGACTTTTCTAGGACGAAGATTAAATTCTCAACTTCTGATTGTTCATGTAAGCCTGACTGCCCTACAACCTCTGACAAGATCGTGAGCCTTTTCTAGACCTCCGCTCCACACCACTGGCCACCAGTTAGGACCTCATCTCCTTTCTCGGATGTTACAATTATCCCTTAAATGTCTTTCTTCCTTGTATCCCCATCCTCAACCTCAATCTGCCCACTACATGGTGACCTAAAGGGTCTTCCAGGGCACTGAAACCCAAAGCACTTAAAATCTTCTGGCGAGTCCCTGCTGTCTACAGCAGAAATCATTATGGACTTGTATGCAAAAGAATACGTTGACACTCAGCTTAGTTTCTATGTCTGACACTTCCTAACTTGAATCCTGGTCCAGCTGTGCCAAACCATAGTTAAGTAACCTAAGCACACCAAGCCCTTTCAGGCTTCCACACTTGCTCATGCCATCTACTCTGCCTAGGATGCCCTTCCAAGTTCTTTACAAAACCATCTCTGTTTACCCCCTGCTATGTGTCTCATGGCCACCGCATTTTTGAGCGTCTGTGTTGGGAGTGTCTTTTCCGCTAACACTGCCTTATAGCCAAATGTGCTGACATCTCATTTTTCAGTTCTGGTAGGCCTATGGACTTCTGTGAGTAGGCTCTATTTCTTACTCATTTTTTATAGTTCTAACATCTTATTTAGCTACTAGATCTGCATAGACAATAAAAGTCTGGTGAACAGATCCAGCACTGAGTGGGCTCAGAGATAAAGGAACAGCTGGCAGTCAAGAGAGGAGATGTGCAGCTCTCTAAGGTCACCTACGTGCTTCATTGACTTTGAAATAGACCTCATTTGTCTCTGGTTACAAGGAGGTTGGTGTTTGATAAACTAGCAATCTCTCTGTCTCTATCTATCTGTCTGTCTCTCTTTCTCTCTGGTGTGTGTCTGTGTGTCTGTGTAATTTTTAATCATCTTAGTCTTAAACCAAGAAAGAGATGAGCCTTGTAGGATCTGGATCCCATGTCTTAGTCACATCTTGGGGTTGGAAGCATATTCTCCAATATTTCCATTACTTGCCAGGAACATGCCAAAGTGAGAGATATCATTCCCCAAGGGTGGAGATTTAGAGCCAAACTCAGTAAAATCACCGCAGAATGAGCATCTATGTTGAGTCAAGTACAGGGAAAGTCCTGGGTAAATCATCCTTGACCCCTGTCCATAGAAGTCTGTGGTTTAATGAAGGACAGTGTAGCGAGTAGTTCATGGTTAGGAAGCTGGAATCAATGATAATGATGATAATGAGTAATACGTAAGGACAGTGCTACCAACACGGAGCCTGACTGGCTACAGGGAAGCCTTTGAGTCTAACTGTGATCTAGAAGCTGCGATGCCAGAGTTTATTTTCAAAGTACTGCAGGAGTAAGTCAGGGACTGAGCAGATGGAATCGTTCAGTCTGCAAACTTGTGTGCTGCTTGGAGAGGCCTCAGGGAGTGGCAGGTTACGGTCATTTCATGTCACCTGCCTTAAGGAGAGGATCCTGAGGTGTTTTCCTATGACCTCTTGGAGATTTCTGAATAGCTGAGCCTCTTGCTCCTCTCTGCAGAAGGAGCACAGAAAATGCTAAAGCAGGCCTCATTCTTCAACACTCCCTGTGGACTGTTGTTCTTGGAGCCAGGGCACAATGGAAATACTTTGCAGATATTGTATGCAGTGATGACTGCGCATTGATAGGTTTCAGGCGTTTTTTTTCATATATGAATTATTTGGCTTTCATTACATCCTCTCACTTCTCTGAGCCTCAGTTTCCCAATATACACACCATAGTCTCCTAAGGCCTTGCTGGAAGATTCGATAAGAGTCTCCTTCCAGTCATATTTTCTCCAGGAAAGTCTTCTCACTGTGCTGGGCATGTCTCAGCTTGGAGATGGAGGGGAATATGAGCTTTTAAATACGGTGCCCTGAATGGGGTGGCTACAGCTGGATTTCCTGTTTTGGGAAGGCAGGGCTGTGGCTCATTGGAAACACTGCAGTTTGGACAGTCACCGCAGACACAAAGCCTCAGAATTGCCCTGCAATGCACAGGTCATGAAGCAATAAAACGCCTTTTAAAATGTCATCCGCTGAACTGCAGATTCCAACTAATAAATCCCTGTGACCTGGAGGTACCTGTGGGTCAAACATTTGCAGTATGGCCCCTGGAGCTGCCTGCTCCCTGGAAAATGATCTGGCTTTATGAGCTTGCTGTTTGATGGTTGCCATAGAGGCCAGAACATCCATGAGTGTGCACAGGGGGACAGAGAGCCTTGGCAATGTGCGTCACTAGCCCGGTGTGCTCCCAGGGAATCATTTGTCAGTACCCACAGTTGGGGAGAAATTGGGAGCCGCGACTCAACAGGGACCAGCTCTATAATCTGTCAAGCAGTGTGGATGCCATCTGGTCCAGGGGAAAGGGATGCAGGTCTTGGCTCAGTCCTCAGAGAGCAGAGGAAGGGAAGAGCGACTGACAGCAACAGAGAGAAAACTGACAGAGCTTGGCATGCCTGCCATAGAAGGATGCTGAGTCAGAACACCTATGTTATCTCTCCATGAACGTCCCAGGAGCTCCTAGAAGTGGACAGGCAGCAGAGCAGCTTTGCCAGATGGTGACTGCCAGGGTCCAACCACTCCTTGTACATTCTCAAGGCTGCCCAAGGAGAGTGCAGGGCTGGGAGTTCCTGGATTCCCAGGCTGAGTCTTTTCGGCTCTTTCTCCAGTTGTGCTCTATTCTGATACTGCCACCCAGTGTAAGGGATATTTCTTCTGTGGAGAATGGTCTTTTCACAAAAGGCAGAGTAAAGACATTCCTCCCACTTTACAGATGAACAAGTGGAGGCTTTAGAGAGTGGACGAAGACCAGTTGAACCAGCCTTTGAAAGAGATTGGGCTTTGCATGATTAGTAACAGACAGATTGTCTTTGGCAGGGAAGGCAGACAGCACCAGCCTAGGAAATGATTGGAGGGATTCTGGGCTCCCAAAGAAACAGTACTGACTAGAGCAGAGACTTTTCTGTATCTCTCATGGTTAGTGAGGCTTCCTGGCCACACAGAGTCAGGCTCTCATGCAATGATCTCTGTAGGGTGTTCCTGGGTAAACAAAACCCTCATCTGACAAGTCCTTCTACTGTGACCTTTTTTCTGTGGACATGCTCCCTGCTGAGGTCCTGGGCCAGGTTTCATTTTCCTCAACGTGCCTTATTCCTTCTGATGTGTCTCTTCCTCTTGCGTTTCCTCCTTCTCATGTCTTTCTTTGGCAGCTTATAGTCCAAGGCCTCCAGGAAGCCCATCTGGATTGCAGACTCTCTGAGTTCCTCAACAGACTCAAGTACCAAACAATAGTGACTCCAGTAGAACTGAGGTTCATAATAGCTTCTATTATATATAGCCAAGGTTCTATATATAGCTTAATAATTTATCATCACATATGTATAAGTGGTTTCCCTTGTTAGCTTCATACTGCCCTCATCTACTGAGCACTCATTGTCAGCTATGTCCTTGTTATACCAGTGGATGGTAAGTAGTGAAATACCAGATCTCAACTGGTCCATATTGTTGTAGAGGCAGGAAAAAGATGAGAAAAGGCTGACCACACCTTGGCATCTGATGGCATGATTATGTCACTGGAAGACTTTTCAATGACTGTAAAACACTTTTAAAGTAAGTCGCCTATTGGTGTCCATTGTTTCAACCTGATGGGTTTTCAGAGATGGAGGTTCTATTTATTGGACGCTGGTGTCATGCAATACTGAAAACAGCCAGTATCTGTGCATGTAACACTCTGAAACAGCCCTCTTCCTGTGTGCACGCTGTTGATTTGTGCTTTGGCTCTGATCACAGCCCTCTTCAGTTAGACCTGAAGTTGAAACATCAGCAGATGCAAGGTCTGAGTTCATGGTTCCTCATGAGCCCAAGAGTCCGGGAAAGAATGCAGGCTCCATCCGCTCAGATTAGAGCTCTCACTCTGTCATTGCTATTACAAAAAGGGAAGAAACAGAGTGAGTCCCATGGCCCTGCCCATTAGGAAACACACAGTGAAAAGATGCAGTTTGTATGTAAATGTCATGGGTTAAATCTGACTTTGCCATGGGGAAACATTGATGGGGCCTTAAAAATAATGACCCAGCTAATTAATGATGAACTTTTACAGGGTTATTGGAAAAATCCTCAGGACCTCTGCATTCAGAGCAGAAATAGGAAATGGGAGCGGCCGAGAAGACTGATGCTCTCAGCTTGTGTTCCAAGAAGTACAGGGGACGATGGTCACTCTGTATCCTCTACGATTCTGGGGCTGGCTGCCATAGTGATTTCCCAGATAAAACACCACATCTAGGGTCAAGAGTAGCAGTGCATGTGGAGGAGATGGCTCGGTGAATAAAACACATCTTAAATATGACAGGGGTTTGCTTCCCTGGCACCCACCTACGTGCCAGATGGTATGGTACCTCACCTATAATCCCTCACCTATAATCCCAGCACTTGGGAGGCAGAGAAGGAGTCCCCAGAGCAAGCTGGTTCGCTAGATGAGTCAAATTGGTGAGCTCTGTGTTCAAGTGAGAGACCCTACCTCAGTAAGTAAGGTGGAGAACAAATAAGCAACGCATCCTATGTCACATTCTAGCCTCTACAGCAAGTGCACACACACATGTACACACGTACCTGCACACACATGTACATCCACACACTTGAACAGATACACACACACACACAACAGACAAAAAACCGACAAAGTGGTAGAGCACTTGGTTAGCATGCACCAGGCACCTGGTTCCATCCCCAGTGATGCAGAGACGAAAAAGGAAACCGACTCCTAGGTTCAAAGTTAGAATACTTAGGCAGGGAGAACCCAACCCTCAGAGCAGAGAAACCCATCTGTTAGACCAAACGTGATTTTACATAGTTAACAATCCTTTCTAAACATTTAACTCATTATTTAAATATAGTTCCTGAGTATGAGTGTTTTGCTGCATGTATGTAAGTATACCTGTGCATGTAGATTCTCAGAGTCCAGAAGAGGTCATAAGATCCTCTAGAACTGGAGTTATAGACAATTATTAACCACTCTTTGGGTGCTGGGAACCTAAACCGGATCCTCTAGAAGAGCAGTCAGTGTTCTTGAGCACTGAGCTATCTCTTCAGCCCCCAGGTAACAACCTTTCATCAGCTCAGCTTACTTATCTGGATAGCAGACCATCCAGGGGTGGATGAAAATGGACCCAGAGACCATATGCAAAAGCTCCCAGAAAAACAGGGGCTTCACACAGCTACCTCTACCATCCAACAGTCATATGTAACAGGATTTCTTAAATATTTCTCAAAGTAAATTCTGGACTTCTGTTAGGGAACTGGGTGTCTTTAGAAGTAGATGGCTGGAGTCTTAGTACAAGATTTTAAAGGGCCGATGGAGAGTAACTCAAAGTAACCCTTTCCAGGAAGCTTTTTCTTACTTTACAGCCCCCCCCCATGAACTCTCCCTTCTTACCAGTTTGCATTGTTTTGTGTTTTTAGCAGGACCCCCCAAATCAGTTCACAGATCTGATCTGATGTGAGAAAATACAGATTCAATGGAGTTCTGCTATTCACTGTAGCTGGGACAAGTCACTGGAACTTTCTCATCCTGAGCATCCATCCATCCAATGGGGAAATCAAGCTACTCCTTTGCTTTGTTGTAAGGATGGAAAGTGATCATATCCATGCCCAGTTATGCACACAGGAGACTCCGTGGGGCCTTAGCAGGGAGCTCAGAGCGCTTCTCCAGGAGTCTTACCCCAGCTCTGTGGTAATGATCTTTCCAATGATCAAAACAGATCACACCTGTCCATTGTCCAGTTCTGACCCTGTATTGTCAATCCTGTCTGTACTGTGTGCTTCCCTATTTTACTCAATGTCTCCTGCACTTTTTGGAATTAGATCAATCTATTTTCATTGAAGAAAGTCTCCTTTATCAGCTGCCACCAGAGGTGAGAGTTCTCTCTTTAGGGGAGACTATCTTTTGTTACTTCCCGCCCTGCTATAAAGAAAGAGTAGGAGGTGGAGACTGTTAGAATTAAAGCGTGGATCACAGCAGGCAACAAGTAGTAAGAGCTTTTCATTATGTACCTACTATGTGCCCGGCTCACCGATAAATCCTTTATAAACATTGCCATCCTCCAAGGTCAATGTAAATGTCACATTACGTCACATAATCAAAGTTGCACACAGTCACTTGCTTCCATGTGTAGACTTACGGAGGCAGTGGATATGGGGTCCCGGTTTAGACACAGGTCTGTCTGTCTGGCTTCTCAGAGCCCACTTTTTGTACAGTTGCAGGAACAGGACAGTTTGCTGGGTAGGCCACACAGGAACGCATCTGCTGACTCACAAGAGGGCGCCCTTCTGGGCAGTGACAGCTGCTCATCACTGAGAGGTAGCCTTCTCCCATGATGTGAGCTGAAGCCTGTGGAGATTTTCCTGTCTCTTGTAGTCACGAACTGAGGGGAAACCAAAATCAGCATTTTCTCTTCTGGTTCTGACTGCTTACAAAGTTGCGTTCTTTCTCAGACTGATGCTAATAACTAACTCTCTGGTTAAGGATCCGTCTTTCCTCAGAGTCACCGTATCTCCATAACGGACCTTGGAAGCCAGTGTCAGCAAGGCACTGGATATGATCCCTCTGAATCACCTGGGCCCCCAGCTCCCGTGCTAGCTAGACTGACAGTCCTGTCTCCTGGTACACCCACGGAGCTGGGACCCCTGGAAGCCTGAGTGCTCAGTCTCCAGAAGGGTCCCCAAAGAGGGGCCTCACAAGGGGAGGTTTTGGCGGGCCTGATTGCATGACAAACACCACGCATATTGAAACACTCTGGCAGTTTCCCGGTGCTCCCAGTCAAAGGCCTGACCCTTTTGACCTCAAACATCTTATTAAAGCCCTAGAGCCCCAGCCTCTGCAAGGGAGAGAATGCTGCAACCCCTGGACTCATTCTCTTCCCTAATTCATTCAAGTAAGCAGGGCTGAGTGGGGCCTGAGCCTTTGATGTTAAAGGCCCCTAATTGGAAGGAAGTGAAGTGTTAGCCTGTCAGCCTTTTAGTCTCTCATCAAATACTTTAAGAGGTATCCACACAGTGCGGTTCTCACACTGGTGCCTAGCGAGTGCGGAGTGGACTGCTTTTTGTTAAAATGTTTAAACTTTGCATCTGTCTAACAGAAAGTTCAATACAGATGTCACAGTTCCTGGTGGGCTCTCTCCCTTCCCTCCTCCAGCCCCTTCCCTCGGGTCCTGGGGGTGTGTAGAGGGGCCTGTCTCTGAGCCCACAGCTCACCCACGGGAGAGGAAGGTGACGGCAGGAGCTAATTACCGACCCCAGACGCAGGCCTGCAAGCTCCTGGTTAGGGCCTCTCCCGTGGAGCCCCTTTGATCTCCTTGTTTGGGATTGCGTCACTCCCCAGGAATGCGGCCCTCCTCCCCCTGCCCCCCTCAGTCTAACCCTTTAGTCTCGCCTCTTCATTTCACAGCCTGCACCCTTGAAGCCCTGAAAGGGAAAGTGACTTGCTCACGGTTTTTTTTTTTTTTTCCTTCAGGGAGCTGAGGGCAGAATCGGGTCCATAAGCTAATACTTGTGACCCCAGCGAGGGAGGAGAGTCTACATACATCTCTTTGCCTCTCTTAGGGCACAGGAGGTAGCTGTGATTTGAGAAATGGAATTTAAATATAATTACCAGAGCCTGGCACAACAGGCTGGATTAAGCCACCCCATAGGGGAAAGGGCAGGAGCCCGAGGGTGCAAAGGAGAAATTTGTCTTGTCCAGGTGGACTCAACTGAGAGAGAAAGCATGGTCGGAGACGGCACGGAGAAGGAAAAAGAATGGGTGGGAGACAGAAGAAGAAGACAGAGTACCTGGTGTAGGGATGTCTGAGACACGGAGCGGAGCCTGTGGCCATCGAGGCTACTGGGATGTGAGCTGGGAATTGGGTGGGGAGAACAGCACGAGAAGCAAGGGTGAAAAGGGAAAGTGGCTCTGTTCTCCAGGTGAAGACGGGAAGGCTGGAGGTGGTGAGAGGAGACAGGAGAGGAGAACAGAAAATCTGGCCCCTGCAGGGCAGCTGATATCCTGGCAGGGCCTTTGGATCACAGGACTTTCCAGGGTTCCCACATCAGCATCATGCCCACAGTGCTCCTGCTGGGGTTGGGATATGGATTTCTGTGGACCGGGGTTGTGGAGACAATAAACTTCTAATTTTTGTGGATGATGGCATCAGGCCACTTCGAGCAGCTCTGGAAGGGCTACAGCTGCCACTGTGATACAGAAATGAGTGCCAAGTAGCTAAGGCACGACACTTTTTGACTTTCTACAGTTACATAGTGGATCCCCTTCAGAAGTCTAATGAAAACATAAGACATTAAAATTTGGAGCTGGAGAGATGGCCCAAGAGCCAAGAGTTGGTTAAGACTACTGGCTGTTCTTGCAGAGGACCTGGGTTTGATTCACCTGGGTTTGAGGCACCACGTGGTGCCTAACGACCGTCCACTTCCAGGGGAATCTGACGCCTTCTTCTGACTCTGCAGGCATTGCATGACATGGGCGCACTTACACACATACAGGCAATACACTCATACACATAAAATAAAAATAACAAAATATTTTTTAAAAGACATTAAAATTTGAAGCAACCCAACTTGATTCAGTTCACTGTGGGTTCTAAGAATCCTTCTTTTGATTTGTAAGTGTAAATATATATTTACTCCTTTTAGGGAGTTCATTCACTTATTCATTCATTCAGCATATACCCATTACCCTCCTGTTGGGGGGCATAATTAATGGAGTGTCTCACATATGATGTTTTTATATCGTTAGCCTCCGTAGCAGATAAAAAGGAAGAGCGGATGTCTGCTGTGCTTTGCTTTTGTTTGGTTTATTCACTTTTGAGACAGGGTCTCCCTAAATAGTCCATGCTAGTGTCAAACTCCTGCCTCACCCTCCCAAGTAGGGAGATTACAGGTATGTGCCACCACACCTAGATGAATCATGGTGTCTGCTGTTTTAAGTACAGGGATAAGAAGTGACAAAGAAAGGCTGTGATCCCCAGCAGCAACCTTTGGATAGATGTTGGTCATACCCACCTGACTCTATCTGAACACTTGTGGTTTCCATTTCAGGCACCATCTCTGCCTTGTGTCACTAGTCGGGCCACTCCCTGGCTGTGGAACATGTGTCTTACTACATACATTCCAGACTCAAGTAGGGTAGTGAACTGGCCTTGACGAACACTAAGATCAGTCCTCACCAGCTGAGCTCTCAACTCAGCTCCCTGGGTGGTAGTCCCAGGACTCGAGAACTGAAGTTGATTCTACTACATTTGTCTCTGAGATCTTGATAGACTAAGGGTTTGAGAACAAGCTAGAGATCCCAAGCAAGCAGTTGTGACCTGACAAGGGAACAAGCTTCAGGCCTGCCCAAGAGACCCTTTCATCTGCTCTGTATTCACTTTAGGGGGATCCTCTGGTATCTATAGGAAGAATCCCAGAACACAGCTCCTGTTGTTATATTCAGGTTGAAGGAAGCACTGGCCCTTAAGGAGCCAAGGCCTAGACTTGTGTCTGATCATTCCACACATGCCTGTGTTTCTCAGTCCTTTAAGTCCTCTCTATTTCTGAAATGAAGCTATTAGAATTGATTAGCCTGAAGATCTGTTCCAGAGTAAATGCTTTATGATATTACAAGAACACCGGCACACATGGAATAGTTTAATTATCATTACCAAATATGAGAGTCCCCAGGTTGCCAAGTATTTGAATAACAACAGAGACAAGGTC
This sequence comes from Eospalax fontanierii, assembly GCA_035773235.1. Lineage (NCBI taxonomy): Eukaryota > Metazoa > Chordata > Mammalia > Rodentia > Spalacidae > Eospalax > Eospalax fontanierii. The sequence goes on along the minus strand of CM069529.1, from coordinate 46,117,593 downwards.
TTTTTACTTACGCCTGTTTTTATAAAGCTCCCTGTCATTTTCCACTTGTTCGACTTCATCTGGGTGTTTCATGTCAGTGTAACCCAACGCTGTCAGTTCCTGGTGATGATCCAGGGAAGTTGGCATCCTCACCATTCCCAGCTGAGGAAATGGAGGCAGAGAGAATGAGGATTGGTCTCCAGTCTTACAGTCACAATGTGCTAGGGCTGACATCTGGCATCCTGAGCACTGTGCCCTACTGACCATCACACAGACCCTCTGGAATCCTGACGATGATCTAGTGCTGTTGTATGGGAGTGGAAGCTGCTACTTCATCCTTCATACTGAATCTTTTATTTTTTCCCTTAGTCATTTGCATATTAGAGGCAAAGCTTGGAGGTGCTCTTTTCTTCAAGGTGGCACCTAGCGAGGGTGGAGAAGGTTGGATGCTATTTTACAGTTCTGATTCCACAGAAATACTTTAACTTCATCGGGTCAATTCATCAGTAGCTTCTAAGACTTTCATCAACTAAAAGTTCTGTGCTAAGGCAAAACCAAACAAACTATTCTGAAATGAAAAAGGGCCATTTCTAATCAACTTGACTTCCACTTACGATACTTTAGCTAGAATCTTCTCCGGCCCCTCTCTAATTGTCTAATTAATGCAATATTAAATTGACACCAAGCAAATGGGAGCTAGCTTGTGTGCTAACAGTTTGGGCAAGCTGAGAAGTAGTGTAATTTTTGCATGCAAGCCAGATGGGAGGAGGGAACAGGAAGAACCGTGTGCATGCTAATTTGCAGTTTGACGGACTTTCTTTGTAAAAATAAACACTTCTTCAGAAGTCTAAGGAAAGCAAATGCCATCCGTTTTGTATCACACAATGCCTACTTGGAGATAGTGAAAACGTGCTCATTTCTAAGTGCATTTTGCAAGAGTCACATACATTGAGCGAAAGCAGAGAAATTTGTCTAATTATACTGTTGCTGCCATATTGGCTGCTAGCTGCAGAGACTTGAGCTGAAGAAGGAGACGAGCGCAGGGGCGTGAAGGGAGGAAATGCTCTGAGTTCTTAGTCCTGGGACTGGCCAGAGGCTCAGGGAACTGGGCAGCACTGCAGGTCCACATTCGTAGATGCAGGAATGCCACTGGTCACAGTTTGGGATAGACATATTATTGTGGCTTGTTTCCTCTGTCAGACCTTGAACACCTAGTCTGAAGGGGAGGTTTACTGTAGCCCATCCCTGACATCCAGGAGAAGCATTAGTGGAATCAGAGTGATTAGCAGGGCCAATGACTGGCATAGGGCACATCCTTAGCAGAAGGTAGACATGGGGACACATCACCCAGCTTCTCCAAGAACAGTCTTGCTGACCACCACAATTGGAAATGAAACTGAAGGGTACTCCCAGTTCCCTTAAGGGTTGCTGCAGCTGCAGACACCTGACTCATGCCAGGTCATACCCATCTAGGAACGGCTGTATCAGGTGCCTGTGCCAAGCAAGAGGATCATGGAGACCCATCTCTAACGTGGATGCTCTGAGTCTGGCACTGCTGGACCGCAAGCCCGTATCACAGCTCATCATCTCCCTCTGCCCATATTGCCTTGCCCACTTCTTTCCTTAGAAGCACTGATCGCCAGTAAAAGATCTTGCTCTCCAAACTCCTCAGTGTCAGCTTCCAGAGGATCTAATCTGAGACACTATATTTCTCTCATTTAGGTCTCTCTCTCTCTCTCTCTCCCTCTTTTTTCTGCAAATGTTATCAATAAGGTCCTATAAATTACGGGGCTCTTTGGAAAGGCACGTAGGAAGAATATTTCATCCTGCCTTTAGGGACTTAAGAGTGATCTAGGAGCCCCAGGGATGGATGATGTAGGATCCCTATCTTCTGTGGTTAGATCCTTGAGGCAGCAGAGAACCAGGTCTGGCTGTCAGCAGTGTCAGGAGTTAACTCCTAACACTGAGGAGTTAAGCAGATTGCTTTAGTAGAGGCCTCTGGGGACACAATCAGATGAATCTAGATAGCCCAGGCAATTGCTTTGGAATGAATTGAATTAAGCCCAAAGGCCAATTCAAAGCTGAAAAATAGCCTGGGGGAGGGGATGAGGTGGGCGCATTGCATTTCCAAAGAAAACAAACAACCAAACCAAACCCAAATCTGTTTTCCTCTAGGGGCGGTAGCTACTCTGAAATGGCACCAAAATGAAGACTCTAGAGTCAACTGTCTCACTAGTAAGAAAGAGAAGCAGACTAGCAGAGACCAGGAGTCTGTAGGCAGCCAGGGATAGTGGGGAACTACTATAAGGAGAAGCATCAACACTCCCCAAACAACCAGTGCCAGAGTGAGCTGTACAAGGAGAGCGGCCCCCAAGGTGACTGCCTGTGCTCACAAGTGTCTCTCCATTCAAGGAGTCCTGGTTAGGAAACGGGATGGCTATCCATAAGAAACGAAGCACATCGCACCCAGACATTTCACCAGGCAAGCACAGGCCTCCTCCAGAATATGAGAAGGAAATGCTGTAGCTCAATATTTACATGAAGTGAATTGTTATTTGGGCTTTATTCGTGGCTTTGAGAGATGGCTCCTAATTAAAACTGAAGTGTCTAGCTGCCACTGCCAGGGCAGAGCTTCAGACCCAGAGGCAGAGGAAGTTTGTTAACCCAGAAACTGGCAAAACAGGAATTATTAGAAAACATACTGGCATCTGGTGATTAGAGGAGAGAGGACCCTAAATTGAAAACAGGAGACGAAACCACTGTGGACTTTTTCTACAAACCACAGAGTAGGATGCAATTTCAGCTGAACTGAAACGAGCAAGACAAGAATGGAGGAAGATTAAAGATAACTCATTTAGGGACGTTCCAATGGCCGTGATTGGATACTTGATGGTCCATTAGAATTCTTGGAAAGTATAAAAGGAGAACTACATTGTTGCCAATTACCACAGGGTCATCAGGCAAACACCTTCTGGCTTGCCTTCCTGGTGGCCATTTGGTGCCTAGATCTCCATTTTTCAAGGACTCCTCAGAGAATCACAGAATGCTAGGACTGCGGAAAGTCTCAGACATGCTCCTGAGGCAAAGATGAAGAAACTGAAATCTACAGGGATGGAACTTGTGTTAGTACACCCAGCTCTCTGGTATCACGTGGGTACCTTCCTTTTTTCTACTCCATGGTTCTTGGGGGATCCAAGAAGTGAAGCAAAGTGCACCTTGTGATGTGCCTAAGACCTCTTGAGTGTCACAGCACACCATTCAGAAGTTTGGGCCTTCCTAAGCTCAGGAAACAGCATCTGTAGCCTGTCCTTCACCCTTGTGTACTTGGCAGTTCTACCAAGCCTCATTTGAGAAAGCTCTCCAGCCAGAGAGGACATGTGTACAGCAAACCTTGCTTGGTTTCGGGTATTGATTGTCTTGGTCTGGCTACTGATTTGGGAAAAGCACATCAGGAAAGAAGAGGAGTGAGCCCCTCTGCATGCCCATGAGTAAATGGGTGGGGCAAGGTGAGTGTTCAGCAGCGGCTTCCCTGTCCTCCTTCTTGCTTTACTGGCTCCCTTGGGCAAAAGCAATCAAACAGGAACAAATTCTCAGGGGGTTATATTTCTCTGAGTGACAATGGTTAGGACAGGTATCTTGGAGCATGGAGACTTAGGTTTTGAAGAATGAGAAAGAGGTGAATGAATCAAGAAGATCCCCCCCACAGATTTTCCCTTTAAGAAACTCATTGCCTTTCAGAGGAAGTAAGACAAAGTCCCATTGCTTTAAAGTTTGATGGAATGTGATACGTAGTTTAAGAAAAATACAAATTATTTTAGGAATGCAAAGAGTGGTGGGAGGTTTAGGAATTCCAGGAAAGAGACACTAAATGAGTGTTTTGGTCCATCCATCCATTCATCCCTCCTTCAATCCATCCCCATCCATCCTTGCCTATGCCTCATTTACTCAACACTTCATCTGTATGAAGCCCTGTGCTCAGTGTTTAGAAAACAAATATAAGTAGAACACTGTAGGAGAACACTGTATCTTCCTTTGGAAGAGTAATGCATACATTTTATGTTACATTGCATTACAAAGGCTTCCAAAAATGACACAAATGTGGACAAATTGAAACCCCTATACCTTGCTGGCAGGAATTTTACATGGGGCAGCATTGTGAAAATAGTCAATCAATTCCTCAAAAAATGAATGTGGAATTATGATATGATTCAGCAGTCCCAATTCTATGTTTGCACTCAAAAGACTTGAAAGTGGAGTTGGGAGTAGGTACCTGTACAGCCATGTTTCATAGCAGCATTATTCATAATAGTCAAAAGGAAGAAGCAACACAAATGCTGATCAACAATGGATAAATGGTGAGCAAAAGAATAAACACATGTAGTATGTACATACCATGGACTTGCATTCAGCCTGGAAGAGGAAAGAAATTCTGATAGGTGCCACAACTCCAATCAGCCCTGAAAACATGATATTAGGTGAAATAAGTACAAAACAAGTCAAAAAGGCTATGTAATGTATATCATATATACTACAATATGATCAGCCTAGAATAGTCCTGTTCTTAGAGAAAGAAAATAGAAGGGTATTTACTGGAGGTTGGATAGGAAGATGATGGATAATGGTTTAATAGGTACCAAGTGTCAGTTGGGATGAGAAAAAAGTTCTGGGGATAGAGAGTGATAGATGCACAATCATATGAATATACTTAATACCACTGAACTATATACTTTAAGATGGTTGACATGGTAGTGCATATGCATTGATATATAAATTTTACCACTTTAAAAAAAAGGGAGGGGGCTCTCCATTGGCCAAATTTAAGTCTGAAGATGTAGTGTACTTTCTGTGGTTTTGAGTCAGAAGGACATGCAATGTGAGCTTGAGGCAGGAAGGTAGTCCCTCTTACCTAGGGGACCTCTGGCCTGAGGCCCACCACAAATTATATTTCCTGGTTCAGGTTGTCAAGGCCTGCATAATTCTCAAAGCTTTTATAAATGCTCATTTATAAATATGTGGTACTTGCTGACAAAGTGAGGAATGTGAAAGTATTATGCCAAGTTTGTTTCTTTGGTAACTGAACAATGTTATCTAAAAATGAATTTATAGCTTCATCTACAAAAGCAGAAATTGGGTCCAACAGAGATGTGCTAAAATTTCCAAACGTGATAGGGAACTTGTCTGCTTCTCCTCATGTGTTTTGCTTTACGTGTGTTGAAGAGACTTTATTAAGCTTAAAAAATTTAAAATTGCTATAGCTCTGTCTTCCTCTCTTGTCTTGTTGCAGTGATAAAATACCCTGGTAAAATTAACTCAAGGAGGGAATGGCTTATTTCAATTTACAATCCATGGGTCCAGTCTATCATGGCAGTGAGGTCAAGGCAGCTGGTCACACTGCATTCACAATCAGGAAGCACAGAGTGATGAATGCTTTTGTTCAGCTCACTTTCTTCTTTTTACACAGTGTAGGATCCCAGCAGTGGTCAGGTCTTCCTACCTCAGTTAATTTAATCAAGATAATTCCCCATACACATGTCCAGGGGCCCATCTCCTAAGCTATTCTAGGCTATTTTAAACTGCTTGAAATGAATGGCATCTCCATTTGTGCTAATCTCAAGAATTGAAAAAATAGGATTGTATGAAATTTTAAAGCTTCTGAACAGCAAAGGAAACAATGTCAGGGACAGCTAATAGAACAGGAAGAAGTCTTTACATCAGGCAGGGGTTTCTAGTTTCATTCTGTTGCTGTGACAAGCACCACGATCAAAACCATCTTAGAGGACGAAAGAGTCACTGTCCTTCATTGAGGGAAGTCAGAGTAGGAACTCAAGCAAGAACTTGAGGCAGAAACCATGGAGGAACATCACTTGCTAGTTTGCTCACTCATACTTAGCTAGCTTTCTTTTTCTTTGCTTTCTTTTCCTTTTTTAAAATAGGGTCTCACTCACTATGATCTGGAACCTCCTATATACACCAGGCTAAACTCAAACTTACAGAGACCTGCCTACTTCTGTCTCCCAAGTGCCATTATATCTGGCAAGAAACATTTTTTAATGTGCATGTATGAACTGCCTGATATGGATACTGGAAACTGAACTCAGGTCCTCTAAGTGCTCTTATTTTTTGAACCATCTCTCCAGCCTTGGAGCTAGATTGCTTATATGGCCAGTCTGATCTAAGTAATTACTCAATAGGCTTTCCTCTCACTTGACTTCAGGCTGTGTCAAGTTGTCAGTGAAAGCTAACTAGGACACTCCACATTTTGTCAACTTGACATCAAAACACATTGCTTAAACCATAATCTTTCAATTTCTTGTCCACAAGACAAAGCCTAGTGACATGTGTACGAGGATGCTATCAGAAAACCCATAATTTGCAGGCTAATGAAATAGACTAATAATGAAAGGAGGAACTAGTGTCTTGGGTATGAAAGGATGGTATAACCTCCACACAGGGCCCACCCAATCCTTAGCAGTGTTTTGGCTTTAGCTTTCTCTTATATTTTCTTCATGATTTTACTTTTAACCTTATGCTTTCATGTCTTTTGGGAGCAACATACACACAGATTTATAAAGCAAAGCAACCAAATTTTATGTTTCTTTTGATGAATTTCATCAGTTTGCTTTTACTTCAATTGTTGATGGGTTTGTTTCTTCAATTTCTATAGAGATTGCCAGCTCTATGAATCTTTAGTAGATCGTGGAATATTGATACAGCCTTGGACTGAGTATCAGAACCCCAATTAGCTTGTTTATTTGGAAAGACATCTCTGTCTTCACTTCCAGCTCAGGAATACAAAATTTCCCAGCCTGACAGAAGACAAGTCTCTTACAGCCCTACAATATTTTGTTTTTCAGAAATATTTGTGATAAGCTATAAAGCAATTTAGTCCCATTCTTAATTGCGAGAAGAATTAACATCTCCTTACCAGGTTTTAAAGCTGGTTCTGCGTGACTGTGCTCTTGTTGCTGTGACAAAACACCTGACAGGATCACTTTATGGAAGGAAGAGTTTGTTCTGACTCAGGGTTTGATGAGTAACCTTATGTCACGGCACAGAAGGCCTGCTGGCAGGAGCGGGACCTGGCGGGTCACATTGCATTGGCAGTCAGGATGTAGTGAACAGGCAGTGAATTTGGACTATGAACCTTCAAGACTTACCACCAGAGATCCACTTCTTTCAGCAAAGTTTCACAAGGTTGCACCACCTTTCCAGAGAGTGCCTCCAGTTAGGGACCAAGTGTTCAAACACATGAGTCTATGGGAGACAAATCTCAGCAGTGACCTTGGCTTTTCTTGTTGTAGTCCCTGTGCAACTCAATCTTTAGCATTAGATACATACAGAACACAGAAGAATAGATCTGATTGTCTTCTGACTGGACACTAAGCCTGATTGTGTCTATACATTATTCTGTTGTTTGTCTAAGGTAAACAGGTAAACAGGCAAACAGGTAAAACACATAAACACTTTAGGGTATTGTTGAAAAATGCACAGGCTTAGCCTATGGTAGCAATTCTCCATCCTACCCCTGTTTTTTTTGGTTTTCTTCTTTTTTTTTTTTTGAAAAAGACTCATTCACTTGCTTTATTTTTGTGATAAAACACAAACCATATTGAACATGTTGATTTTCCATCAGGAGGAAGTTTTTGTAATTCAGATTTTTATAGTAATTTTTTTCCACAGTCATGGAGTAGATTAGTATTGATTTGTAGCTAACCCTAGGAAATCTGTTCAATACTGTCTAGTAAAGGTTTCATGTTCTCTAGGTCAAAACTTTTCCTATGCTCATCATTAGCGTAAGCAAAATTCTGCAGTCCTGTGGGAAGCTTCCTATTGAGTAGTGAGGATCTTAACCAAATGAAAATTGACTATTCATAGAACACAGTTCAAAACAACTCTAAAACTGGTCTCTCCTGGATTTTTGAAATCATTTCATTTATGCATTTCAGTAAGAAGGCAATGCAATTTTAAAAATTCTGCTTTGGATCAGAGATCATCACAAGCATGGGTCTTTGAAAAGGACTAGGATACTGATGGAAGGATATTGATAGAAAAGTATGTCTTCAAGCATTAGAAACCAAAACAGCTCTGAGAGAAGCAAAGGCATCTTGTGTATCCACTAAGCGGGAAATCACAAGACACTTTTGTAAGTTATGACTCAAAATGCAAGCCAGTATGGTTTGAAATGTTCAGTCGGATGGTAGAATGACAGACAAGAAGGACCATACTCATGAATGAAAAAAGCCCAAGGCCCAGACTGCATAGTCTACACTGCTGTGCACTCAAGCAATTCTTTATTGTTCTACAAAGGGGGACTGGAAGGCTTGGGCTTCCAGTTGGCAACGTATAACTGCCTAAAGGTTTTTGACATGTTTGTCACCCCCGCCTTCTATTTTGAGACAGGGTCTCCTGTAGCACCATCTGGCCTAGAACTTGCTTTGTAGTTAAAGCTGGCCTCAGTCTCACAGAGATCTGCCTGCCTCCTTCTGACTTCAGAGTGCTGGGATTAAAGGCCTGTGCTCCCACGCCAGGATCCTTTCTTCTTTTTTGCCCTTCCTTGTATCTCACACGATCTCTAGATACACGTCTTCACTCCCCCAAAGGAAGCATTTTGGCTATTTTGTAAATGAATTCTTCCTATGTTGGACTTGCCTGCATTTTGCAGGGTGTTTACCACCTAGGGTTCTCTGCAACAAAATGCTAGTATTAGATCAACCACAGTTATTATGACAACTAAAAATGTCCCCTAGAGGGCAGAACTTCCTCTGGCTGATTACCATCGGCACCTGATGATTTCCGCACTGTTCCATCTCTGAGCAGTGAAATTTTTTCTCTATGTGTTATTGTTTTCAGTGGATGGAAGTGTACACTGGGGGACATGGGCTCATCATATTTTGGATGGTTTGAAAGTGTTATGTTTCATGACTCAAGTCTACCAGGATCACTGCCTCCTGGAAGATTTTTTTTTTTTTTTTAACCTACTCAAATATAAACGATTCTTCCCTGGGGATGCCTTAGACGCGACTTCTAGCCCTGTCTTGCAGCAGATGTCACATTGCTGACACTGCTGAATTTGTCCTCTCCCTCAGCTTGAGGCTGTGATTTCAATGACAGTGCAGACTGTGCCTTGCTTATGTTTAAAAGGTATAGGATGGTAAAGATAAGGACGAAAGAATATTAAAATTAAATCATTTTCCTCCCCCATTTCTCCATTTCCAGGGCTGGAAAGACAACTTAACCAGGGGTTAAGAGCGCTTGCCAATCTTCCAGAGAACTGGATTTTAGTTCCCAGTGCATATGTTTGCGGGGCTCCAGGGGATCTGGTGTTCTCTTCTGGCATCCGCAGACACCTGCACTCAAGTGTATATAAGTATGTGAATACACATGTATACACACAAATAAACGATAAAATAAATCTTTAGGAGAAAATTGAATTTCTTTCCAAAAGCCTTTTTACTAAATTGTCAGCTTAGAAAACAAGCAAAAAGCCAAAAAATAATGTCAGGTTAATAATAACAATAAAAAAAAATCATGAATAGCGTTAAGACTGAGTGTAAGTTATTATAAATATTGTGGCTGAAAAATCTTATTCTGGGCTAGGTACTGTTGAAATGTTTTATTTGCTCTATTTCATGTTGAGGAGCAAACTCTGAGGCCCTACTTTCAGCAGATGACCTTGTATTTGTAAAACCCAGAGTATGTGTGCTTAGCCAACGAAATTGTGGACCCAACGTCCAATTCTTCTTTCTGATTTTTTTTTCTTTGCATTTGATAGATGAAGAAACTAAGCCTCAGAAAATTAAAATAACTCCTTTATTTAAATAGCAGTGAATATCAGAGCAAGAGTTTAGACCTGAGACCATGTGACTTTGAAGCACATACTTCTAATAAGAGCAGGACTGGTCCTGGGACAGGAACTACTTGTCACTGGCCTACTCTAGATAGATATAGAACCAGAGGGGACACATGGAGAAGCTTTATAGCAACTTGACATTATCCTTCAAACCTGTGATCAAAGTTCTCATCTTGGACAGACTCTTGATGCAAAAGTAACAGTATGCCATGGCATGAAGAAAGCAAACAAACAAGCTGAATAACTGGTTCTTGGAACACAGACAAGTTGAGAAGCATTGTTTTAGGTAACGCCAGTAAAACTGGGACATAAGTTTATTTTTAATTTTTTTTTTTTTTGGCTGTTATGGGATGAGTTGAAAGCTTATAAGAGTAATGCAGTAACATGAGCATTTCTGACTCTTTTAATTATTTATTTTTCATTTACAACATTTATTTATTTACCTATTATTGTGTGTGTGTCTATGTGGGGCCACATGTGCCACAACACATGTGTGACAGTCAAAGGACAAACTTATAGAGTCACTTCTCTCCTCTTACGTTTATGTGGGTTTCAGGGGTCAAACTCAGATTGTCAGGCTTGCATAACAAGAGTCTTTACCTGCTTAACCACCTCACTGACATTTTGATACATTATGTAGATGATGTATTAGAGCTGTATTCTCATAATGCAGTTTAAAGCTGCTCATAATGCAGTTCCAGTATCTCACATGACCTTTCATTTTATATGTTGCTATGATATGATACAGTCATATCATAGACACAAGAAGCACTATTCAACCTAGCAATCAGGAAGAGCCCATGGATTTTCAACTACCTAAGTATGTCCCATGATTCCGTCTGTTTACCCTCTTTTATTTATTAAGAATTTTAAACTTTATTTATGTGTGTCTGTATGAGTGTATGTCACATGTGTGCAAGTGCTCTCAGTGCCAGAAGAGGACATCAGAACTTCTGGACCTGGAATTATAGGTGGTTGTTCACTGTCTAATGTGGGTACTGGGAACCAAACTTAGGTCTTCTGGGAGAGCAGCAAGTGCTCTTAATCACTGAACTATCTCTCCAGCTCCAGGCTTCCCTCTCTTATTTCTCAAGTTTATGTCACTAAAATTCTACATTCTAGCTATTCGTGTTATTTCTTACAGCTGTTCATTAATTTTCATGGTCATAATATTTCATGATGGAAATGCTTTCATTTTCTCCTTGATAAGCATGTGGGTTGAATATCAGACATACATTCATTTCCCCCAGCAGCAACTGCCTCTTGGGAGCAAATGTGTTTAGCACTCACTGCAAAGTCGCCTAAAAGCTTCCGTGAGAAGCTTCCTGCAGAGAGGCTGCACATCCTGCTGGTTCCTGGTTCTGCTGTCTACAGTGAAGCACTCTGGTGGACTTCTTTACCACCCCGTGAGCCATAGCTAAGCTCCATGAAAGTTCAGTCTGTATCTTGCTGCTGTGTAGATTCTATATCACGATCTAAGGGGCAAGGTCTCTTCAAGAAATGCTCCATTGCTCCAAGTCATCTTTAGGGGCAATGGTTTTTAGTCCTGTTTCCTGTCATAATTAGGATATTATTGATGCTTAATGCTTTCTGTTCAAAATACTGTGTTGTTATTTTGTCTCTCAATGGACCCTGACTGATAAAATTTGTTTCTGCTATGTTTCTTATTGTATATGTGATTATGTGAATATTCTTGCAGAGGTCTCCTGTGTGTGTGTGTGTATCATATTTTGTTTTCATATAGGAATGTAACTATACAATCATAAAGTATACACAAGCTAAATCTCATAAGCTATTCACAAGTTATTTTATTAGTATGCACGAGAAAGTCATCCCCTCGCATTCTTTACATCATTTTTCTTATTGTATAACTTCTCAGATTTTGTCAGTCAGAGGAATAGAAAATGATTTATCACTGTGGTCTTACTTTTTTCCCTCCCCTGATTAAGGATGAACCTGACATATCTTCATGCCATTATTGACCAAAGTCTTGTCCTCTTCTTTGGGTTACCTGTATATGTCTGCTTATTTTTCTATTGATTTGTCTATTTTTACTTTGACTTTTAGAATTTATTCATTTATATATATATATATATATATGCATATATTATATATATTTTCACCCTCCCCAAGCATATCTGTCTAGTTTACTGATTTTTAAAAGAAGGTCCCAGGAAAGATTTTTACGAACAGAATTTTTACATTTTATTGCTGTGAAATTCAATCCTATTTTATGGTTAATATATCTTGCTTGAGAAATTCTTAGTTATGCTAAAGCCAAATATGTTTGCTCCTACCTATATTTTCTTCCAAAAATTTTGTAATTTTGATTTTGACATTTGGGTTTAGAAGGTTGCTATCTGTGTATGAGGTTGTAATCCCATTTAATCTTTCTATGTTAAATATGTATATATGTATAAATATACATACATATATACATAATTTCCCCTCTTCACTGTGCTCTTTCATGCTTTTTTGCCATATGTGAAAATTCCTTATATGACTCGATCTGTTTCTGTATTCTCAGTTTTGTTCTCTTGTGAACATTATTTTCTAATAGGAAAGAGATAAAGGACTTTGGAATGATGGTAATTGGTTACAAAGGGGCATTGACAGTTATGAAGAGTCCGATGTCCTGCATTTTATCTTTCGGTCCTGGCAATATCCTCTGAATTCCACATCATCATACTTCTCATCAGAGGGAACTGAAGCTAAGGGAGCCTGTGTGACTTGTCTAATCTCATCCAGTTTGTAAGTGGTAGAGGCCAGGATACAAATCCAAGTTTTGTGTTTTTTCTATGATACTATATTGTTTTTCCTAAATCATCCAAATTGAATTAATTCGCATCTTTAAGAACTGGAGCTGGAGTAAGATGAATGTAAGAATAATCCTATAATTTAATTTAGGCATTTCTTATCGTCTGAAGACAGACTTTGGAACACTGAGCGAAGATGAATATGCAAGCATCTGTGGGTTTGTCCTTGGCATTAGGAGAAGAGGCTTTGGGCCGCAGGCTCATTCTGCCACCTACCATCTGGTGGGATTGGGCAGTCACATACAATTCCAGCATGTCCTCATGGGCCACGGGAACGGATAAAGGTGGAGCCCATGGGAGAATGCTGGAGTGACAGGACAGAAACCAGCAAGACTGCAGTTCAGACTCCAGTTCCTCCATGGCTTGGGTAGATTTGGGAAATCATTTTCTGCTCCCTGAGACTTAAGTTCCACATTTATAAAATAGGGACCTTAAGTTACCTTGTACTTCTGATGTCAAGCAGTCTTAAATGTCTAGCACCATGATTGGACACACAAAAGGCAATCAGTGGGTAACAGCATTTTCTTTGCCCATGCCAGTGGGTGACTTGAAAGCTGGGGGAGACTCTCCAGGCAGTTCCAATAGATCTTGTCCTGGGAATATTCTTCTCTAAAGAGGGTTTTGTTTTGACAGTAAAAACTTCAGCTCTTCTGGGGAACCCAGACCACTAAACATAGGATCTATCATTCTGATTACAAAAAATGTCAGACATGGATGGCCCTCCCAACATGGGGAGGACAAAGAGAGCATCATCGCTCAACATGGGTCATTAGTTATATTACCTTTGCTTTCACACTCTCACCCTTGCCCATTTCAGAGGCCAATTAAACTGTAAGTTGTCAGAGGAAGAAGGTATTCAGAGGTAACTGACTCAGCCCTTGTGATTGTGCTAATGGGGAAGACAAGAGAAAGTAAGGGAGCCTTCCAGGACTATGTGGTGATAGGAGGTGGCCCAGATCTCAGTCAGACCTGGTGTCCAGCTGCTTCTGTTACCAGAAGTTCCTTTATCCATTCCTAACCCAAACTTGAGAATCACTTCTAGGAAGAACCAGTTACACACAACCATTTGCTCTGGGTATCCTACCCTTTCTTGTAGCTTAATCTAAAATGCCAATAAGGAATTCAACAGACCTGTAATGGCAGCTATGTGCTCTCAGCAATAGCCAGTACCTGAAAAAATGCTTCTTACACGCAAGTACTATTTCAGTGCTTTGAAAGTCGTAGTTCATCTGGTCCTCACAATAACACACACGCACACATCGCAGTCCCAGTTTTAAAGATGAGAAAGTTGAGACACTGAGATATCATCCATAGCACTCAAAGTCAATTTGCTTCTAAGTTTACTTTTAAAAATATTTTATTTGGTGCTAGAGAGATGGCTCAGAGGTTAAGAGCACTTGTCATTCCTGCAAGGACCCAAGTTTGGTTCCCAGCACTCATGTTGGGTGACTCACGACCACTTGTAACTCCATCTCCAAGGGATCTGATAGCCTCTTCTGGCCTCCGCAGGCAACCACACATGTGGCACATACACACAGGCACATATACATATGTTTTAAAATAGCTTTTAAAAATTTAATTTTAAAATAATTTTTTTTAATCTTTAAAAATATTGTATTTATTATTTACTTATTTTCATAGCTGAGATAAAACCCAGGACCTTGCACAAGCTAGGCAAACACTCTACTGCTAAGGAACACCCTGAGCCTTCCTGAGTTTCCATTTTAAATTACTCTCTATAGGGCCTTATTTGCTTTAATGCAAAGGATAAACCTGATATAATAATAAAATGGGACACAAGTAATTCATTCTCCAGAGAAGAGGAAAGACAACTTTGACACACTCAGACTCATGCCCAGGCAGCAACACTGTGGCTTGCTTCATATTTTTCTCCAAGGACTTTTGTCTCTGGGTAGAGGTTTGCAAGCAAATGGTTCAATTGCTCCCATGGACTGCTATTTCATAGACGTTTGGGTGGCAGGCCTTCTGGAAAATTCAGTGATGAGAATATTATTGAAAATGTGTCTGTAGTGTCAAGTGCAAGGGCTAGGTAATGCTCAGTGATAGTCAGAAATACAGTTTTAGATAATTTCATTAATAACTACATATACATAGAACCACATATAATTCATGCATACACTATCACTGCATATCTTGCAAGTAAGAGTTTGTAATTGTCAGACTAGAATGTGTTATCTGAGTCTCACAGTTATGAGGTTTCAAAGGAAAGTAATAACTGAAAACAGCAAGTGATGAAATGAGTATCTAAGCACTCTTCGGTATTTGACACATCTACACTTACCTGTTACTTTAATAGCCGCTAGTTGTTTGTTATTATTTTAGGTATTAAATATTTATTATAAACTGTCAATCATGCCACCAAATCAATTGAAAAGTGAGATTAGTACTTTTTAAAGATGTAAGCTTCACAAAGTCGACAAAAGTAATAATAGATAACGCTGGGGTCATGCACGGAGCTCTTGACAAGTTAGTAACTGGCAGAGACTAGGCTAGAAATGCAGAAGAGCAAAAAGGGTAGATGTCAAAGAAGATTAATTTAAACATCAAAGTCCTTGGAGAAATTAATGAAGTTCTTGGTTTTATTTTGATGGAAAATACATGATCACCTTTCTTCTGATACAGCAAAATTTAAATGTGAATTGAAAATGTCATGGTATACCAAGGCACAGCAAACAGCTTTGCCTAGGAAACCTTTCAAAACATAAGACTGAACTCATTGTGGGGCTGGGGATATAGCTCAGTGGTCTAGCACAGGAGGTCTGGGTTCAATTCCAAGCACTATATAAACCAGGAATGGTGACTGTGTGCCTCTAATCCTATCAGCTGGGAGGCAGGGGCAGGAGGCTCAGAAGAGTTCTTGTTCGTCCTTGGCTACAGAACAAGTTCAAGACCAGTTTGAGCTACAGGAGACAGTCTCGAAAAAGAAGAGGCAAGAAAATAAAAAACAACCCCAGATAGTTATGTCATTATGCTATTAGCCTTTAGGTTAAAAACTGATTAAAAAAATTTTAGTATAATTTTCTAAGGAAAACTTGCCCTTATGTATCATGGACTTTGTCTTTTCACAAAATCTATTATCCTTGCTTAGTGAGAATCCTTTATTATTTAAATGTAAGCATACATATAGTTTATACAAGGCTACTGGATTAAAAATTATTAAGAAAGAGAAAATTGCAAGTATCCATTTGGTGCATACACAAATCTCTACTTGATGTCCACAGCCACGCTATGATAAGAACCTAAGCCATCTGGCCATATCTAGAAGATTTATGTTCAGAACTTCGCCTGCCAGTGATTTCCCTGATCAGTGCATATACAGGAAGAAAGAAATAAGCAGCAAGAAGAGGTTATCGTAAACAGTTGTATGGAAGAAGTCAGTGGTTTTAGTTGAAATGAAATAACAACAGTGTTTTTCTCATTCTAACAACAATTCAAAAATGGTAAAGAGATTATGATTAGCTTTGTATCTTAATCATCCATACATCATCTTGTGTTAAACATTTATCAGTTTAAAATGAAATCTTAGTGATTATTCCTAAGAGAAAGAAGGGAGTGAGAAGCAAAAAAACACTGAAAGAATTTCCGAGAGCAAGAACGATCCTTCCAGTCTTCAGGAGCCTCTTCTTGCCAGCTCTGACGTGCTGGTTGGCCCCCTTCCCCTAACTTGAATGTGTCTGTATGCTTACTGCAAACATGGCACATGCATGTCATTGTTTTCAATGGCCTGAAATACAGAGAAAAAGATCTCTGTTCTGGAAGAAAGCACCTGGCTCCAGAAAGGGAGCCAGGCATAATAAGCACCTGCTTCCTTCTGGATACACAATTTTGTCAGTCTCTGTACACAGCTGCCTCTCCTCTCTCTACTGTGGGACACTGCACTTGTGAAGTCATAATGTGGAGAAGAGAGGAAGGCCAGAATGCACCCCTATGAAAGGACCCAAGGAGGGATAGGTGACACCTCGGTAATGTACTTGTTACACAAGCATGTTCACCTGATTTGACTCCTCAGAACCCATGTGAAAAGCAGGGCATGATAGTACAGGTCTACAATCCCAGAGTTCTTTGGCCAGCCAACCTAACCAATTGGTGAGCTAGAGGTTCAATAAGAGACTCGGTCTCAAAAAATAAAATCAAGAGCAATGGAGGAAGACACCTGACATCTATCTTTGACTTGTACCTGTAGGTGCATATATGTATACATGTACCCACATACACACATTTACACACCCACGTAATACCTGAAAATACTACTCACATCATACATACACACACACACACACACACACACACACACACACAGACACATACACATGACCCACAGAAAGGAAGATCTTGTGTGAAAGGGAGACGACAGAGAGGCAAACGTTATTTTAACAAAAGGAAATATATTCTTAGTAGAACTATGCCTTTGGGGGCAGGTCTCATTGATGGTTTCAGGATTAAGTTAAGCAGATGGGTGCATGGGTAAAAGGACTAGAGTGGTCAGGATTCTTCTGAGGGCCAAAGCGGGCACTGCGATGATTAGTTTTAATTGTGAACTGGGTACAATGTAGGGTCACCTGGAAGAGTCTCAGTGGAAGTTTCTATAGATAAGGCTGACCTCTGGGTATATCTGTGGGGATTATCTTATGTATCTTATGTATGTTAATTCATGTGGACAACCTGCCTACTGTGAGTGGCATCATTTCCTAAACAGAGACTCCTCATCTGTATAAGAATGGAAAGCGAACTGAGTGTGAACATGCATGCATTAATTCATTCTTTTCTGCTTCTTAACTATGGCTGCAATGTGACCATGTATCTTGAGCTTCTGACACTGTGACTTCCCACAGTGATGGACTCTAAACTGGAACTCTGAGCTAACATAAATCCTTTCTCTCTTTTGTTTGTCCAAGTATCTTATCACAGCAAGAGAAACAAAGCTAAGACACCATTAATGATTCATCTAGGATGCTGGGTACTCTCTGACTGTTCTGGGCGAAAGGGACTTGTGGTCACTTCTGCAGCATCTGGCTCAGAGGAAGGAAGCACAGGGCCTTGGGATATAAGTCCTGGTGTGTGGTTGGTGCCCACATCCTGCCCATTACAAGGGAGGTCATTACTCGCAAAGATTAAGACTTTGTACTGTGAAGGCAGAAACTACGCCAGCTTTAGTTAACCACTACACAATTAATAGTGTTTCAGCTTAACATAGGTTAATAAAACTATATCTATAATGGCGTGGAAATATATCCATCTTTTTCAGGAGTGCTTGGATGGGAGAACATCCCAACCTCTGGTTTCCTAAATAAAATAAAATTGGAGACTCAGATGCTCATTTTCTTATAATTTTATTAATATAATAATGTATGCTTTTAAGAAATCAAGCTTTGTCAAACTGGTATCGGTTAAATATTGCCTTGTGATAGCCATGTCAGTATACTCTGCCAATTCGAGTTATTAGGTGCATAAATAACCCTGATGCTAAAATGATAGTACCCCACTCTGTCCCTGTACATGGTCTGGTTTTGTTGTTTACCATAATGTCTTTAGTTAATATGAAGTTGGTTCTCTATGGGGCATAACATAAAAACATGAATTCTTTTACTTCTGTATTTTGTATATCTCACCAAGGGGTTCAGTAATGTGTAAGTGGCTTTCCTGTACCTACTGAGATGCAATGTAAAGATCAGTATCAATTTCTGGTCTCTCTGCTTTATCCTTCTCATTTCTTTGTTAATCTCTGAGTCAACATCAAAATAAAAATACCTTTCTAAATCACTACAGCTTTATCTTAAGTCTTGATAATAAAATGAAAAGTCTTCCCCATGTCTTGGCTTCTCTTTGTATTTTGTATTGCTTTTTATTTTTTAATTTTGCAACATTTTAAATTTTGAAACACTGCAGTTCTATGAACAATTTTGTTAGAACTCTCTTATCTGATATCTTTTTTGACTCTTCTCATCCATAGCTGAGTTATATCTTTCTATATTTAAGTCTCTCTATTAATGTCTCTGTGTCTCTGCCTGTCTCTGTCTCTCTCTCTCTGTGTCTTCCCCCTGCCCCATTTGTCTCCATATTCTGGCTGCCTTTCACATTCATTGTAACTGCTGATATTTCCTTTCCTTCCGTTCTCTCTCTCTCTCTCTCTCTCTCTCTCTCTCTCTCTCTCTTTCTTCCTTGCATCCTTTTTATTTCATATGTATGTTTGGTCTGCATCTATGTATAGGTACCACAGGTACCACATGTGTGCAGTGTCCATGGGAGCCAGAAGAAGGTGTTAGATCCTCCTGGAACTGGAGTTGCAGACAATTGTGAAATGCCATGTGGGTACTGGGAACAGAACCTGAGTCCTCTGCAAGAGCAGCAAGTGCTTTGAACTGCTGAGTCATCTTTCCAGTCCCACGTTTATATTTTTCTTATGTTTTATTCAGTGTTTTCTAGTGAATCTCATATTCCTCCACTTTTTCATTTTATGGCAAAGCTCTGATTTTTTGAAAAACAATTTAATTTTATATGACAAGAGTTTTTTAATTTTTCTTGATTTGTATCTCCTAACTCAAGTTTGCCTCATATGCAAGGACTGTGGATTTGCTCTGAAGTGAGCATCTAATACAGGTCTTGATCATCTGCCCTGTAACTTCAGGGCTCATTTTGTGTCTCAGGACTTTTGGGAACCCTGGTTTTTCTTTAGACAGTATTTCAGTGTAAAGTCCTCTAAAATACAGTCATCATTTTCCTGAAGAGTGGGCAGATGCTTTAAAAAGGAACAGACTTTTAAGAATTGTCATCTGGGAGATGTTTGTTCTTAGAAGGAGCATAAATGAATTCCAAATGTCAGATCTTGGTGACAGTGACGGAAGCTATTGCCTGTGAAGAACAGACGTTTCCATTTGGACCCCGTTCCCTCGAGGGAGATGAAAACTTACTCAGTGGTAATTCTTCCTCAGTGCTTTAGATGCACACTCACCTGCTTCTTCTCCCTTTCCTTCTTCCGTCTAACCCTCCCTTCCTCCTTTCTTCCTTTCCATCTCTTCCTCCAGTTCTCCAATTATTTTCCCTCCCACCTCTTTTTTCTCTTCTTCAATCGTCTCTTTCTTTCTCTTCTTTTCAAACTTAGTTTTAAATTTTGGATCTACCTCTTATTAACTGTTTGAACTTAGGAGTCATCTAACTTCAGCAATGTGTGTCCTCTTTAAAACGTGGTCATTAATAATGTCATTGAAGACAGTGGAGAAACATAAATACCTGCCACATGGTAGGTGTCAAAAACAGTAGGCATAGCTGTAACTCTTGTCTCCTTTCAGATGCTACTCTCTGTCTGTCTTCTCTTTCATCCCATTGCTCTTGGTGGATTGAAGGCAAGCCAGAAGATGGAGCTTCCTGATTCTGGTGATTCTCATCTGGCTACATCCCATCAGGAATGCAGGGCAGGGGTGGGGATTTTCTATTTTCTAAAGCCAACCACCTTGAATTAGGAGGACTGTAACAGGTGAGAATTTACCCTTACTTGGAACCAGTGTATAATTTAAAATTGAAATGAAAAACCCATTGAAGAGTCTGCTTTGGGCTAATTATCTCTGCTATAATGAACTACAGTTCAATGTAGGTAGTTCTACAAAGTGCTTCAGTCAATTAAAAATAAAAAGTTTAAAATGAGAATCCATGAGAGATAGCTTACCTGGTATTAGAAAATATTAGTGACCAACTAATACCTCATCATCTACAAAGCCCTTTTAGGGCACTATTTTATTAGATGCACTTAACAACATGATCTACTCAGTGCTAAATGCCTGGCTTCTTTCTAACAGTGACAATATCTTAAGAACCACACTCTCTTCATTCACAACTTTCAACTTCTGCCCAGATTACTTACCATGGTCATCAAATCCTTCTACTTTTGTGTGTGTGTGCTCCCAATTATCACTGTAAGTCTACCTAAAAACATCTAGCAGTAACCAGGCCACAGCCTGAATGTTATTCTGTCTTTAAATTTCCTCCACCAAATCGATTAGTTCATCTCCTTGAACAACTTCACACAGGATCTGGACAAACTATAGACAAAATTCTTTACCAGAATGTGACACAAGTGGCTGTCATCTACCTGACAAAGTTTTCACAGCTCCACAAAATAGCATCAGCAGCTGGAGACTGGTTCAAAACATGACCTTATGAGGGACATTTCTTTTTGAAACTATAGCAAGATTAAATGTATAAATTTTGAGCCCATGGCACAAAGCCTCCTGAGAAACTCTGTGTGGCAGGCACATCTGAGTGACTTGCTATGTTTACAGCTTGCCACAATGCATTGGGTATCAGGGTAGTGAGAATAATATCTTGCTACCTCATCTCTTTATTTCTGATTTTTTAGTTTCACTGCCCTGACCTTAAAGTCCAAATACAGTATGAGCGCTTCCATCCTTACATCAGGTTCTGCTTTCTAGAGGAACTGGCTGATGTAGTGTCTCATCTAATGCAGCAAAGGAGACAGATTCCAGTCGTTTAACTCTCAGTTTCCTGATCATTTCATCTCCTCAAGTTTGTCTTTTGTCTATTAATGTTTTTATGGAACCTGTGACATGCACATCACTGACTGGCACTGAGGAACTACTGGGATTATCAAGAAATACTCTAAAATCAGAAGTTATAATTCAGTAGAGAGATATAGCCATGCACAATGTATGTTCAAAGAGACACAAAAGCATGACTTGCTGAGTAAACACAGCTCCCTCCTTGTCAGAAAGGCTTCATGTACTTTGAAGCTTCTTCTTAGAAATCGAGTTCTAGGCTATCTTCTTGGTAAAGAGAGAAGACATTATGAATGAATGAAACTCAAACCATTGAAAGCAAACACAGGAAGAGTTGGTAATGGATTAGAGCAGTGAGATTAATTGTCACAAGACCCAGCCCCGAGGCTGAGGATTCTTGGTTATAAGTACTTGAGGCCTTTACAGTTCATGTGGCTGTAGTTTCTTATGCTCAGTTGTATTGTTACGTGTGGAGGTAGATGGCCAGTCCTCAACAATGCCCTGATCAGTTTCCTTCTCGGATCAAGATTTAGAAAACCATAAAACCTCTTCAATTCCCACTGAAGAAGTACAAGTTACTTCTCTCGTCGATTTCTTATAGTTCAAGTACCTGTTCTAGCATCTTTGTGACTTGAAGTATCATCAAGACCAATGCTTATGCGTCTTGAGATTATGAAAGACACATACATTCACATTAGGCTGGAATTATTAGGCTTATTGCTACTGTACTCTTCCCAAAGAAGAAAAAAGAGTCTATCCCCAAACTCCTAAATGTTAATTTTAGTCATGGTCAAATCATCTCACCAATAGTCTTACTTGTTATTATTACTATTTAGATGGGAAATTCTTAGAGCCTTGATTTTGACATCTGTAAAGTTATGACACATGACTGTCTAATTATTGTAAAGATTGAATTAGATAATGCTCGTGAATCCTAGCCTTTCTTCTGGCTTATGTGATGTGAAGTTAATGTCTCTCTGACTCATATCTCCACATGGAGAAGGAATTATCCTACTACACAACATAGGGTTATCACGAAGACACAGCTAGGTGAGCTACAGAAGATGCTAGAGCAGTTCCCTGCACTCAGCAAGTCCCACCCATAGCAGAGGAGTTACTGGTAGTTTATGATTTGGGGGAGGAAGAGACAGTCAGTTTTCTTTAGGAATGTGGCCCCTAGTTGGTTACCCATGCTCCAGTGGATGGTCATATCCATTCCATACTGGAAGCACTAAATGGACTCAGTGTGCTAGAGAAATAAAACATGAAGTTAGGCAGGAGACATGATGGAAACGGTGGGGGTAAATTTTTTGAAATATTAATTTGCACACAAGTCACTTCAACTCAAAGCAGTCCTTTCCCGTGTGGCTCCTTTCCTGTAAATGTGTTGTCTGCTTTCCTGTTGATATGAGCAGACTCAACGCTTCTCTATTACTCTTTTGTGACACATCAGGAACCTGCTAGGACGACCTAGGGGTGACGTTTCTCTGGTCCGTTGTTTTCCATTTGTGCTCCCACTCGCTTAGTTTATAGTGTCTCATGTTAACCACGGCTTCATGTGACTACTGAGCACTTTATGGCTAGTCCAGAAGGAAATGTTCTACAAATACTTAAGGCAGTTTGAATAGGTAAGATTTCTCCCTTCCTCCCTCCCTTCCTTCCTCCCATTCTTTCTTTCTTTTTCTCTTTCTTCTTTCTTTAGAGATATGGTCTCACTATGTGTACCAGGCTAACCTCAGCCTCCCTAAAAAGCCCAAACAAAATTTGAACTCTCAATCCTCCTGCTTCAACCTCCTGAGTGCTGGGATTACAGGCACATATGACATGCTTGGCATTATTGGTACATTCTTTTGTTTATTAAATAAAACATATTAAATAGGTTAAATAAATACATCATTAAAATAAATTTACCTGCTTATTAAATTATTTTAAATTTGGTCACTAGGAATTATAAGCAGAATGTGTGGCTCACATTCTATGTACTAGACTGAGATGCTCTGTCTCTGCTATCTGCTTTCTGTCTCCAGTTCATCAGGAACTGCTGGCCAGATGTTGTTTAGATCTTGTTTTCAGGTAGCCACTGCCCTGTTAAACTGTAAACATCATTCTCAATGACTAGGGCAATGGCATTGAGGTGTACTGAGGGCAAGGAGAGTCTTCTACCCATCCCAGCCCCACACCCTTGCTAAGGAGGTTAGGTCACAACTTCTTGAACCTGCCATTCATTTGCACAATTTGGTCTTTGCCCATGTCGTCCCTTCTGCCTGGCATGACTCACCCTTCTCCCTTCCTCTGTCTTGTGAAAATCTATCAGTGTTAAGACTGAGCTCGCTGTAACCTCCTCTATAAGGCTGTTAGCACGGCTTCTCTTCTGCTCACTTCGTTCTTCATTGTAACAGCTAGCAAAAAGATCCATAATGCTTTTTGACTAATGATACAACACTTAGCATTTAATTAGTGTTAATTATTGTGTGCATGCTGTTTATGCTTTCTCCCTTCTAGAATACTGGAGGCCAACACTTGAGTTTAACCTGTCTTGTATCATGATTACATGAAACTAGAAAATATCAGGGGGAATGTGTGAAACACAAAAAGAAAGATCTGCGATGCCAACGTGAGTCTCCACAGCACCACAACGAAAGCACTGTGATAGGAAGCAAGCCAAGGGACATGTGTGGGTGGAACAAAATGATGGCAAAAGACTTAGTATATGATAATGTTGGCAACTTACATTGTAATCTCATATTGTGTGTGCACCAAAAGGTTAGCTGCTAGAACATTCTCAAAAAGATACCTCTAAGAGTGACAGAATGCAACTCTAGAATGTAGAAATGGTGGTAAAGCCACACTTGAGAATCTTCCAGAACCAAGTAAGGATATAACTTCACAGAAACCTGTAGAAGATCAAGGAGAGAATGCAGCACATGACATCAGACACTAAAATGAATTTAAGCTAGAATCTATAAATATTAAATTTGTGCTAGTCCTCTTCAATGGAGAAATACTTTCCAAGCTTGATAGTGATGATATTATGTGGAGCATAACTTAATGGTAAAAATGAATTGCGACTTAAAGGTAGAACAGTACCCTGGAAAAATAGTTATGTCTCATAGAACAGATCTCTCTCTTTCTCTCTCTCTCTCCAGATTTATTAGATTGGCTTATAGGATAGAGTCTGAGTAGTCCAACAATGGCAGGCTAAGAATCTGGTAGTTGCTCACTCCATGAGGTTGAGTGTCTCAGCAGTCCCAGTCTGGCAATGAAGGCCTGGAGGATTCCTGGAGGTCTGCTAGTCTTCCATCCCATGTTGGAATCCAAAGAGGTTGGATCTACTACGAACAGGGGAATGCGTCAGCAACAAGAAGAATGGGCCAGTGAGAAAGCAAGTAGGCAAAAGCGAAAGCTCAGGGCTGGAGAAGTGGCTCAGCAGTTAAGCAGGTCAGCTGCTCCTGCAGAGGACCTGGGTTTGGCTCCCATCACCCATATGGTGGCAACAACTATCTGTAATTCCAGTTCCAGGGGATCTGACACCATCTTCTGACATAGTTCAGAATGCTTTGGGCAATGCATGACACAGGTGCACTTACATACATGCAGGCAATACATTCATACACATAAAATAAAAATAATAAATAAAATATAAAAAAGAGAAAGCTTTCTTCTGCTGTGATCTGATGGACTGAGTATATAAGCTGAAGAAACAATAAGGATAATTCCAAGAATCACAGCCCGAGCAATGAAGCTGGAAGGATAGTGTTGTAGAGGGCAGAGCATAGCTTAAAGGTTTTTATCTTGATAAGTTTAAGCTCTCTATCAGTGATTCGAATGAAGAAGAATCTGTCCAAATTAACTTTTGGATTTGATTTGATGTTAGACTTCCCTGACAATAAACCCAGTGGCCCTCTTTTCATCTATCAACCAGTCTCCATTTTCAAAGATTCGCAGTGCCATAGACATAGTCACTCAGGTGCCTATTTGGGCTTAGCTCGGACCACCCCTTCTGTGGTGAGCTTTTGTCTTCATGATTTACGCTGCCTTTATTGCACCCTATTACTTTATTGTAAGTTTGGCATTAGATGGGGAAACTCGGCTCCTGTTTCCATTTCTCTAACTCTCTTGACAGAGATTCCCAATGTTTCATAATGTCACAATGACATAGCTCAATTATGTCTACAATACAGTTAACTTCCAAACAACCTAATAAGGCCATGTGTCCTAAAAACTGAGTACCAACTGAGAAACAATGTAGCTTCACTGAAGGAAAATTTATTATTTTATTCATTTTAAATGCCATAATTACTAATGGAATGTGTGTGCCTGTTGACCATTGTATAGTTTCCAAAGCTTTGAGGAAAATAGACATGGAAAACATCATTTCATGTTCCACATTCATGTTGTGAGGCTTTTTATTATAGGAAATATTCATTTGCAATATCGTCATGTCATGGACAGAAATACAGTGTGATCAGATGTTGAAACTAGGAATAGTCTTCAGCTCAGAGTTCATGACCAGAAGCTGTTGTTGAGTTCTTCTTCATTTTTGCTTTGTTAAGTTTTGTTTTTTGAGACAGGGTCTTCCTGTACCCCCAATTGACCTAGAACTTGCTATGTAGACCAAGTCGGCCTCGATCTCATGGAGTTTTACCTGCCTCTGTTTGCTGTGATTAGAGGAATGTGCCACCAACCTGACTTTTTTTTGTATGTGTTTGTGTGTTCACATGTATATGGGTTTATATGCATGCATATGTGTGTGCATGCCTGTAGAGACCAAGGATTGACATCAGGTGTTTGCTTCCATTGCTCTTCTCTATTTATGGAGACAGGGTCTCCTACTGAACCTGGAGCTTGCCTAGTAGTCTTCAAGTCGAACTCATCTTGGGGTGTCCCTGTGCCTGCCTTGCAAGAGCAGAGATAACAGGTGGAGATCTGAACTATGGTCCTGTTTGCACAGCAAGTGCTTTATCTGTGGGGCCATCTTCCCAGTATCTCCCTTGAAAACTTAGATGTCCCATGGTAACTGTCTGAATTCACTACTTATCCTGAGAGCCTCAGTGTACAGCACGCCAACCACATGTCTTAGTCACTGTTGGATATTTTCTGGGCATAAGAACTTGCCAAGTTCCACAAAAATTCTTTAAAATTTTGATTGGTGTTACACTAAATTTATGGAGGAAATTAGATATAATTGGGATTTTTGTATTTTTGCCTTTTTGTATATGACATATATATTTTTTTCACTTTTATTCTGGTTTTCTAACAGTCCTGTGAATTTTATGTGCTTTGTTTTTATGCCTTATGACTTTTGTTCTATTATAACATAGGATGATTTTCTTTTTTTATCACCCAGATTCCATGGCTATTTATTTTATAGTCAACAATGTTGGGAAAGTCCTTTGTTAATTTTTATTCTTTTATTCTTTTATGTACTGTCATATTATCGAAGAGTTGAAGAGCCCATGCCTTTCCTTCCCTACCATTTGCATTTTATTTTTTCTCCTTTCTTCATTCGTCTCCTTGAGTAATGGGAAGTACTGGATGGTCAAAGATAGCAGCTGGCATCCTTAGCTTGTTTCTGATTTTTGTTGGAAATAGTAATGAAATTTCATCTTTCAATATAATGCTGCTACAGTTTTTCATAGATAATCAGGTTAAAGAAGGCTAGGGAAGCTCCTGTTAATTTTTGCCTGTTTAGAGGTATTTTGCTTAATTTAGCATCAATAATTATGGAATTTAACCAAGTGCGTTCTGGGAATGCCAGCACATGTACAAGATACATTTCATTTTTATTAAACTATTCCCTTAGTTGTTTAATCTGATGTATTAGGATTTTTGAAAATTACATTTGTGGATCTAATTTGTTAACATTTGGATTTCTGAGATTTGTATATAGCATTATTTTTCTTTTACATATTTATTTAGTGTTTAGACAAGGTAAACTAATTCCATATAATGAGTTATAAAGCTTTTGTTTTCTTTTTTGTCATGAAGAGATGTTGAAAACTTTCAGGGTTTTTTTGCATTAATTAAATGATTGCAATTTCTTCTAATTTTTAAATAGGTTTTCAAAAATTGAAGAAGCTTTCTATTTGCAGAATAAACCTAGTTGCATTTTTATGTATTATGGAATACATTTTTAAACAATTTATTGACAATATTAACATATATTCATGCTATAAGATTATTTCTTTTCTTATAATGTCTGCTATAAGCCTCATGAATAAGCTGGGAATTCTTTCTTCTCTAGAATTTCTTAAAAGAGTTAAGTATTTGCTAGAATTTACCAGTGAAGCCATCTTACCATGAAGTTATCTGTGAAAAGTTTTAAACTACAAATTTGGTTTCTTCAATAGACAAGAGGCTACTCAAGGTTTTCAGCTTCTTAGTGAGTTTGATAATTTGTTTCTGTCAAAGGATTTTTCCCATTTTGTTTAAGTTGTCATAAATTTCCTTAAAATATTTCCTTATCATTAATTTAATATATGTAGGATCTGTAGTGCTGCTACCTTTCTCCTGTCTAGACTTTGTGTCTTGTCTGTCTCATCTGTCTATGGTCTTATCGGTTTTACTAATCTTCTCAAAAACTAGCTCTAGTTCTGCTGTGTTTCTTCAGTTATTCTGATTTTGAAGACCATATCCAACTCTTTAGTTTTGAAAGAGATGAAATGCATCTTAAACAGAATAGTCTGGCACACTGCAAGCTTTCCCAGGAGCTGTGATTAATGTCTTTCCTTTCTAGCTGCCACCATCTTCATAATGCTAATTTTCCTCAACGCTTTGATCATGCCAGATGCAAACTTGTCTGGTGTGCATTTCACTTCTTTTGTCTATGGTTTCTGGCACTTTTCTAGAACCTTCTTCCTGGTGCAGAGGTGTTCATTATTCAAAAGTAGGTCATGTTAGTTGTTTGGGTTTTCATCCCACAAAGTATTGTAAATCAGTCAGAAACAATGGAGGGCTAGGGCGAAGCTGTGGTTGAGCAAATATCCGTGCCCACAGGCTGTCCCTTGCAAGAAAGTTATTCTCAGCTACAGCTTTATGTAGGAGGTTGTGGCTTTTTTTACATCCTACTCACAAGTGGTAGATTTTGTTTATCACATAAGGAATATTTTTCTTAGCTCAGTGTCTTAGGGTACAAGTGTCAGTATTCTGTGAATGGCAGTCCTAGGAGTTATACAGTGTACCACATGCCGAACCACACAGGACAAATACATTTATTCAGTTTTCCATGTTAACCCCCATCCATATTTGCATTTTGGCTGATTCTGTAGCTCAGTACCATTATGCACAGAGATTTATGCATGGTTCATGAAGTTGGTAGTATTATTTTTAATCATGACTATCTTCCGACAGTCTTAGTCATATACCTCCTGTGATAAGTAGTAGAAGGATGTAGCGATCTTGGAGTAGAAAGATGGGGTCAAATGGTATATTCTGGAACTCACAATCCTATCTTGAATGAAACCCAGAATCATTTTAATAGCAAAATATTTGAAACAACCTAACTCTTAAGCATAGGGAAAGAGTTGACTATATTACAATGATTTCATAGTATGGAATTTTATGCAGCTCCTTAAAGATTTAAAACTAATTTAATGATACTTTAGGATTCTAATGTTAACTAGAATAATGTTTTTAAACAGTGTATGTACTACAATACCAACTAAGTAAAAGCAGTGCACACTACCATATAAACTGAAGGAGCTAATGTAAGAGGACAGCCACCATTCTGCCGTAATGAATATACATTCCATTGATAAGCAGGAAAATGTTAGAAACAGTAAAAGCAATAGCTCACTCACTACTATGGGTTTTCTTGGGAGGATGCCCCTCATCAGAGTGGCAGCTCTTCATATCTGTTCCAAAACTAGGCACTCTCTGACCCAAACAGTGCTATCAGTTAGAGGATGGCAGTCAGACTCCTGAGGACTTCTGTTGTGGGACTTTTCCTGGGAGGACCTCAACAAACATCTATTCACTCCACATAGAGTACCGACAACAGTCCAAGGAAATGATTCCACCTGTCTAGCCTAGTGAACTAGAGAGGGCTACTTATCGGAACATGGGTGAGGGGCTACTTACACCAGATGGGTGATTTAAATTTAGGTGCATCACTGAAGAGCCCATCCTAGTGTGAGTGATGACTCACAGAAGCTACAGCCCCCGCTCCTTCCTGCAGGACTTGCAGACAGTTCAGCAAATCAGAGCTTCTCTTCACCCCTGCAATTATTAATTATTTGTATAACTGGGGGAGGGAAGGGAGGAGGGTCTTCTGGATCTTGTAACTTTCAGGATCTTCCTGAGTCTTCTCAGTTTCATTTACTTTCTGGGCCTTGTATGTTTCATTTACTTCCATGGTCTTGCCAGTTTTCCTTCTCTCTCCAGGAGGAAATTCACCAGTTCAGAGGAAGTAGCTATACATGAAAGCCCACACTGGTCTGCTTGTCTTTAATACTCTGTGAACCTGTGTACTCTGCCATTAGCCCATCATGCTCTGCCTTGCTAAGAACCAGATGGCTATGCTTGTCAACTCTCAGCCACGACATGACAGAGTATGTGTGTTCTAAACCTGACATGCACCATAGAGCCCAAGGTGCTTTCCTATAGACTAAGGGCTTGAACATTTTTTGTTGAGATAGGGTTTTGCTGTGTAGCCCAGAAAGGCCTCAAGTTTTCTATATAACCCAGACTGGCCTCAGATTTGAAATCCTCCTGCCTCCATCTCTCAAGAACTGGAATTGCAGGCAAGTCTCATCAGGCCTAGCTTTGCCAAAATTATCCTCATCTTTGTAATCACCTTTCTTGCTTGGGCTAGAATGAAAAAAACATGAAAAAATAAAAGGTTGGAGAAGGTAGGATTCTGCGTGGTCTATATTATAATTGAAAAAACATAAAGATTTATAGTTTGGTTATTATAAATTTTTAAATGAGTTCTCTAATTTTTTTTATTTCCTCACAGTTGGGACTATGATCAAAAGACTTCATCCCTAGGACCCCAGGCAGCCATGCTGCTTCTTAGAGCTTCAAATCTTCAGCATCAAACAACTATAGTCATATTGGCTTCGAAGGGCTGATGGGCTCAAAGTCACCAATGGAAGTGCCTTGTGCATGGCAGGTGTACCAGGAAGGTTCATTGCAGGGTTATAGAGCAGGTCTACTTTGGGTTCCCTAGAAGAATGGTGACCCTTCGCTGCAGCTGAACAGCTTCCAGCTTGAGGCTCAGAGAGGTTTTCTCCATACGAGCACACATCTTCTTGTAGCCACTGCCTCCTTTATGGACACATACTTCAGTAAACCAGGAACCTGGGCTTGGTGTTGCTCCCTGTCAAGAGACATTCCTTGTGATCACCCAGAATATCTTTTTCATTTCTCGGACACCTCTGCCACGTCTTTCATCTTAGGACCTGAGAAGAGACTCTGATGGGACCTGTCAGCATGTCTAAGGAGCCCACTTGAGAGTCATTTGAAGAATTCCCACAGGGAGGTGCATCTTGGAGCAGCTGGGAAGTCCTGGGTATCTTGGAAGCAAGGGCCCAGCTGTGCTTTGCTCCAGACTTGAGCTTTTGAACGAGCATAGGGCTTGCTTTCTGTGCGATTGTCAGTGGGGGAATCTGTACATGGGAGTTGTAGTACAGAATACCTTAGGTACTAATGAAATAGGAAGTTCTTTCTTATGACATTGTCATCGTTAATTACATTAGAAATATATGATAAGAACAAAATAATATCAAGTCTCAAGCCATCATCATATTCTAGGCTCTGTTCTCAGTACTTTTTCCTGCCTTATAGTTCTCCCATTATGGACTGGCAAGTAAAAAATTATGATTTCTAACTCATGCAGGTGAAAAAACTGAGGTTCACAGAGGTCCAGTGGCTTTCCAAAAGTTATTGTCAAAGGAGCCTAGATTAAGGTATAGGTATGTTTTATTTTTAATCTTGTGCTTTAAATAAAAAGCGAATCTGCTTCTCAACGAGCATAAAGATAGTTTGATGAGAAAGAAATATGGAAAGTTGCTGATATCAAAAGCCACGACAGGGGGAAAAGGGCCAGTTTCCCAGGGCTGATGTTTGAGTTAAAAGGTTCTGGCTGGTACGCAGCATTGTTAAACTGGCACCAATTAGAGTCAAGTGTAATGCAAAATAAATACAGCTGAGCTGTTAGGCTCACTGCTATGGCCCAGCACCTGTCAGCACTTCTATTATCCATTGAGGTTTTTCAAGGAATTATAAAGGCTGTAAAAATGTGTGCTATGGTGGAACTTGACAGAAAAAAAAGTTTCCATTTAAATAGCTTTTCGAGTGTATTTTCTAAAGTTTCCAAAAATTGGTTTGGAACTTGAGTCATGAAGTTCACAGCCATTTAAATAACCCAACACCCTTCAGGCAACTGCTGGAGTGGCAGAGCGCTTCAACATGAATGGCGTCTCCCTGAGCTGTTCTTGTGGTCTACCCAGAGTCCAGAGCAGTGGTACCGCTTGCCATGCGCCAAGGGGGCTGGAAGAGGGTAGGAAGACTCCACAAAGACCGTGAGTGCAGATGCTAGTGAGACGCTGCACCCGCGCCCCAGTCGTACCTCTAAAAGCTGGTCCAGAAGAGGCCCAGCTTGTTGTAATGATCCTCAGTCTTCAGGCTTTACTTTGACAACTGTCTGGTTGAGAAGGAGGTTGTGGTTTGGGAGGTAGCACCAGGGAGCTTCAGAGAATGTGGCGGCTCAAGTGCCTGGTGGAGGTCTTGTTCTGCCTGACGGCTCCATTATTATTTGAAACATGTTCTCATCTATCTTGGGCTAGTCTCAAACATGCTCTATAGCTGAGAGGATGAGCTTAACTTCTGATTTTTGTGCTTCCACTTCCTGATTACATGGGCCACTCTACCCCTTTAATGCCATTCTGGATATCAAATCCAGGCCTTTGTGCATAGTAGGCAAATATTCTACTGGGTGAGCCCAAATGAATTATTTCCTAGAATTTTGGACTTGAAGGTAGAAAACCCTGCTGTCAATGGTAACCTTCCTGCATTTTGATGGTGATCCTGATGCTGAATCACTTTGGCCTTTGATTAATAAGAATCTTGGAAGTTATAATCTGTATACAAATCACAGAATTGTGTGATATGAGAATAATGTATAGAACAGTACTCTGTACTCTTTTAAAGACTATGCAAATTGAAGGAAGGATTGCTGACCTGCAACTTGCTATGTAGACCAGGCTGGCCTCCATCTCACAGAGATCCTCCTCCCTATGCCTCCTGACTGTTGGGATCAAAGGCATGCACCAACATGACAAGCTCCTTATCAATCTTTCTTATAGCCAGGTACCATGTAGGAAAGAAATTGAGTAAGACAATCCTGTCTTACACACACAAGCATCCAAAAATACAGGTAGACCAACATATTATGTCGACAAGAGCTTGCATCCAAGTCATGGAGGGTGAAGCCAGGACTCAGCAGGCTGAAAACAAGTGGCCCACTCCAATCTTTTACCAGGAACACTAAATCCCATCTTGGAAGTTCAGTTATCCAAAATTCAGTCACTGGCCATCCATGTTATCATATATGCTCTGGGAGTGTTTTGAAACAAGCTCACAGGTAATGTCACAGTACATATTCAGATAATATTTTGGCACAAGCCAGAAAGAGGGAGTATGCCTAAGAATTGGATTTTGTATAGGGCCCCAAATGTGGCCCCACAGCAATTCTGACTCTCATGGCAGTAGGTCAAAGTTTGTTTTTGTAGGAACTCCCTGGCTGGATCTTGGCCACATTTTGAGGAACACTAAATTTAGATTTCTCTGAAATGGCCACATGAACTCAGAGCATTGGAGCAAGATAGCTCTCTACCAACTCCCTTGTTTATTTCGATGAGAAAACTGTTGGTTCACAGTTACTAAACACTATATACCTGTACATGTCAAATGCCAGGCCAACATTCAATCTGAGACATGTCACCCATTTTTACCATGTGTGTGATCACTCTGTTTCAGGCATTTGCATATCTGAGGCAGGATGGAGGACTTAGGTTGCCTCTGCTCTAACACACAGGCAGCTTAAGTGACAAAATTGAGATCCGGCCCAAAGGCCCTGCTCCTTCTTGCGCTCTGCTAGCAAAGGGCACTGAATGGTCTCCTGCCAATCCATCTGTTTGGAAAATTGCTTCTTTTCCCCCTCCCTCAAGGAGTAACAACGTTCACCTCTTCAGGCTCCTCGTCAGCTTACTGTACCTCTTCACCAGCAAGAAATGACAGCTCTTTCTTCATTAAGAAAACTGCCACACAACACTAACTGTTAGGTTTGTATATATAAAACAAAAATAGATAAAGAAGAAAAAGTCATGACTTTGAGAAGCGGTGATTGGTGGGGGGGGCAGGTACAAGAGGAGATGAAAAGAGGGGGCTAGAAAGACGCAAATGAGGTCTATTCGTGTATGAAATCCTCAAATTCAAAAAATGAAACTACTGCAATCTCCCTCAATTTCCTACCCATCAGGCATAAATATACTTCCGTCCCTCACTCCCAGACCCTTTTCTCTAGTCTCTCAGGCCTCTTCCTCCTGCTTAAAGACAGCTCCTTCCCTGACCACTTCCACTTAAGCTTCCCCACCATGGGAGCTCATTAACTTTGCCCTCCTTAGTCTTCACACTTTTCTACTGGATTCTCTCACATAGATCCGTGTCTGACCCTTCAGCACAACTTGCTGTGACCCGATGGTTTCCTAATTTCTCTGAAACCTCTCTTCTTTCCTTCTCGTTCAAACTTCTTGAAATAGTGTTCTTTTCTGTATTCTTCCGTTCACCAGTTAGCCTTCTGTTGCTGTGACAGAATACCTGAGAAGAACAGTTCAAAGGAGGACATACTTATTTTGTCTCATGGTTTCTGAGGTGTTTATGCATGGCTAACTGGCTCCACTGCTTTTGGGCCCATGGTGAGATGGAACCTCATGATAGGGGAGGTAGGGGGAGCAAAATCACCTCAGATTTTGCTGAAAATCTAGAAGCAGAGAGAGAGAGAGAGACAGAGAGAGAGAGAGAGAGACCTGAGACAAAATATAATCCATAACCTGAGTGAATTACTTCCACCATCAGACTCCATCCCCCAAGGTTTTCAGTACCTCCCAACAATGCCGTCAAATATGAAACCACCAGTGAATTCATCCACAGATTAAGTCAGAGCCCCCAGGATCTAAGCTCACTCTCAATGACTGAATCTGCTAGCTGAGACTAAGTCTCCAACACATGAAGCTTTGGGGGTTGCGTTCACATCCTAATTTATAATAGCTCACTTCAATGCATCCCATAGTCACTCTCTTTTAGTGAACTTCAGTTGATAAGGTTACTGTGATGTGCTTTTGGCCAAATCCAAAAGATAGTTTTCAGTCTTCCATAAGAACTTCCATAAAACAGAGATATGAACACTTACAGGTCTGTTTTAAGAACGAGTGCATAGGAGCTGGAGAGATGGCTCAACACTTAAGAGTGCTGGCAGCATGTGCAGAGAACCCAGGTTTGATTTCCAGTGCACATGGCAGCTAACAACTGTTTGTAACTCCAATTTCTGGAGATTCTGATCCTCTCTTCTGACCGACACAGGCATCGCGTGACATGGGTGCACTTACCTATATACAGACAACACACTCATACGCATAAAATAAAAATAGTAAATAAAATACTTAAGAAAGAATGAGTACGTAAAAGGATGGAAACGTCTTGAAGTGGGGCTGGAAAGATTCAGCTTTAGCGCAGTGTCCTTCCCTTTCTTTCTTCTCTCACTGTCATCGCTGCAGCTGATATCCTTTCGTTAATGATCCAAGGGCCTTCTATTATACCTGACACCAGCCTCCGTCTTAGCTCTTTGGAAATTCTTGATTTTCATGTACTGCTGAAGGTTCCTCACTCTCTGACTGTGCCCCATCTACACCAGGAGGCCTTTGATCTCCCTCATCCTGAGATTCCTATTCCTAGGACTCTGCCTTTGGAGCTTCTTACTTCTTACTTATCTTTCTTTCCTGGGGAAACTCCTACATTCTCATGCCTGAAACTTCCATTAAATGTCAAGAAACTTTGTCTGCTTCCTGCCACTGAGACATACCCCTGAGCCATGTATCCATACTCTTGAACACTTGTCCCACAAGACCAGGAATATAGAAGATGCCACCAAACTGGCTGGCCTTTCTACAGCCCCATCAAGTGTTCTTTTTATTTTGGTGTGTGCGTGTGTGTGCCACATGTAAGTACATGTGTGTGGAGGCCAGCTATCTTATTCAGTTGCTCTCCACATTGTTTTTTTGAGACAGAATCGTTCAACTGAACCTGGAACTCACTGATTCAGCTAAGCTGGGTGGCCAGCAAACCTCAGGGATCCATTTTTCTCTGTCCTTCCACTTATGTGGCTACAAGGCATGCCACCATGCCAGGCTTTTAATGTAGGTGCTGGTGACCCAAACTCAGGACCTCATAGTTGTGCAGCAGGTACTTTAGCAGTGGAGCTGTCTCTCCAGCCTCCCATCCGGTGCTCTTATGCTCGCATGCTAAGAGACAGGGCACAGCAAACTTGATTCCAACTAGGCAGCCTGATGTATGCATGCATGTTTGTGTATATGTGTGCATGTGTGTTCTGGGTGTGCACAGAAGTCTGCACATGTGTGTCCCTATGTGCATGTGAGAATGTGGCAGCTCTGGGCTTCGCTGCCTTCTGTCAGAGATGGAGCACATTTGGCAATATGAGGTCTTGGGTACAACTGCCAGATGGCATGGAGCCACTTAGAAAGAAGGGAAGGAATGGTGGAGAGGACCAGAGCCAACCCTGATTCAAAAACCCATCGCGGTGATCTGGAGGTCTTGGGCCCTATGTATGTAGCAGGAATTCTGACAGAGGAAAAAACCTAGGATTTTAGAACCTGTGAGACCTCAGTAAAAGTTTGTTTTTAAGTTTGATTTACCATACTCATTTCTTCCCTGTTTAGTTCTTAACTCTTCATAAATACGGGCAGAATTTCACAAGCATAAACCTGACATACAAAAACGTAAGTTTTTAGGTCCTAAATTCAGACAGATGTAGGTTTAGTTATGGGTTCTTTTCATTAGCCGTACGACTGACGAATTTACCCTACCTTCCTGAACCTTGGGCATCTATAACACAACAACAACACTTACTTCAAAGAATCAGTCACTTACTCATCTGACATTGAGAGCCATGTAAATTCCTAGCACCAAAGTGCTGAGTCGCCAAGGACTCTGCTATATCTTTACACAGGACTTTGGAGAACAGAAGAGGCATACCTGGGAAAGAGCGCCTGGGCTGCTCTGAGGGAACCATGCAGAGGTGCCAAGCAGGTCGGCAAGGCTCTACTTCTGTATGGACTCTGGGGAAGCTTTGTAAATACATACCCAGAGTCTTTATCTCAAACAGGATCAATGAGCTCCAGAATGGTGGATGATGCTCAGATAGAGGGGGCTGCAAAAGATCACCACCTCATCATGCCAAGAAGGAGGGTCCCTGAGAAGGGTCAACACATAGGAGGAAGAAATGAGGAGCATGAGAATAAAGAAACCAAGGGCAAAGGGAAGGATGGAAGCCTTTTGTTTTTAAATGAGTGTATAAAATAATGGGGAGATGACTCAGCAGTTAAGAGCGCTGTCTGCTCTTGCACGACATCTGGGTTTGAATTCTAGCACTCACATGGAAGCTAACAACTGTAACTACAATTCTAGGGGCTCTGATATCCTCTTCTGTCCTCCATGGACACTGCATGATATAGGTGTACTTCCATACATGCAGGTATAATATTCATACACATAAAATAAAAGTAAATTAAAAATTAAAAAAACTAATGGGTTTCACGGTGACATCTTCACATAATTACATACCATGTACTTCGTTCATATTTACCACGTCACTCTCTCCTTTTGACCTTCCACCATCCTATTAGTCCCCCTCCCCCCTAGACAGTCCTCCTACTTCCATGCCAAATATATATATTTATGTGTGTGCATGTATACATATACTTAAGAATAGATTCTGCATTTAAGAAAACATGACATTTATCTTTCTGAGTTTAGTTAATCGCTGTTAACATGATGATCTCCAGCTCTATACATTTTTCCTGCAAGTACTTACATATATATATATATATATATATATATATATATGTATGTATATATACGTGTGCATGTGTGTGTGTGTGTGTGTGTGCACGTATGTGTGTGTGTCTTGCATTTCCTTTATCTTTTGACGGGCATCTTCTATGAATAGTGTATGTGCAGGTGTCTCTGTGGTATGCTCACTTAAAGTCTTTTGGGTAAATGCCCAGGCTTAGTGGAGCTCAATAATAGGTAGTTCTGTTTGTAGTTATTGGAGGGATTTCCATATTGAGTTCCGTAGTGGTTAGACCAGTTTACATTCTTGTCAACAGTGTGTAAAAGTTCCATTTTTCCTGCATGCTCACCAGTGTTTATTGCCGTTTTGTTGCCACTGTTTTGTTTTTTGAAGTCTTATTATGAAACCTAGGCTGGTATTGATCTTGCAACCTTCCTGCCTCAGCCTCCCACACACTGGGATTACAGGTATATATCTATCAGTTACTTCCTTGATGACAGCTATTCTGATTGGGCTGAGATGGGACCTCAGGTCATTTTGATTTGCCTTTTCCTAGTGGCTGAGTGTCACACATTCTTTCATATATTTATTGGCCATTTGTATTCTTTTTGAGAACTGTCTGTTCAGTTCACTTAAGAGCAAATGCTTTGAACCAAGCAGAATCCATTGAAGAAGACAGTCATAGAAAACCCTCAGATGACTTAACAGAGAGACTCTCCGTGACTCTGCCAGAAGCAGTTCTCTAAGGCAGGAAGATGGAGTTTTGGACGAGAGAACTCTTGCCCTGGGACCCAAGAGAGACATGAAGACATTGAGATGGAGGTGATTTTGCAGGTAATTTGGCAAGATATCCTTGGTAGATTTTCTTTCTGGTAGTTTCTAATTTGTGATGACACCATGGCTGACATCTGCTCATAGACAGGACAAACTTGTGAGGTGGAACCTCTAGGAGAGGGGAGGCTGTGGAGGGTTGGTATGAGCCAGGCGCAGGAGGTGTGGGGAATTTCAAATAGTGTCACATATCTGGATGGAGAAAGATCATTGGTTTGGAGTGAAGGGAACTTGAGTCCTTGTCATTTTCTATACAAATACAACACATTTCCCATCATGGGTCATAGATGTTGGTTGGCTGGATGCAGGGTCTTCATGTTACCAGAGAAATACAAAGAAAGAGTAGCTGCAGTCAGAGGAAGGAGCAACTGAAGGTCAAAGGGAAATAAAGGGGCAGAGACGGATCTCAAGGGAGCCAAGGAAGTGGTTTGATGGAGTGTTACTAATTGAGAAAGCTACAAGGAGTTTGGAGGTGTGATCAGAGGAGACAGGTCTGCACTCTGGATTTCAGAGCTAGAGCACCCCTACGTAACAGCTGCCTCCTAGGTGAAGTTGTGGGAATGGATGGCTGAGTTGGGACGGGAGGAAAAATTACAGGCATTGAGTTGATTAAGTTGTTGGAAGATCAGCTGAGTCATTCCAGGTAAGGACTGTCCTAAAGTAGAAAGAAATCCTGACAAGTGAGAATTGTGATCTTCGGTGGGAAGAGGTTGCTTAGGGGACTGAGTTGGACGTAGACATTTCTGGGGGAAACCTGAGTATGCATGTGCATGGTGGAAATTCAACCTCAACTACTACTATGCTAGTTTAGCAATAGATAACATTTCCTGAACTGCTAGACAAAGCCAGATTCCTTCCCCTGACTATTGATTCTTAGTCTGTCCCATCTCTCACATTCCAGGGACAGCCTCAGCCCTTTAAGGTGGTGATTCATTCATTCATTGATCCCTGAGCAGCCACCTGGTTGGGTCACCACAATTTGTAGGTCAGCCAGGACAGAAGACTGTCTCTTGCTACTCAGAGGCAGAGTTTAAGACAGAGCATAGAGTGGGCTGAGAAATGTGTTTCAGAGCTCCTTCCTGAAGTCATGAGGGCTGCAGAAAAGGAGCTGGAGCTGGTCAAGACCTCAAAAGGTATTTCAGTGTCTGTCCCCACCCTAAAGTTCATGCACAGGTATGGTGTTTCCCCACCGCCCAGTTGAGCTTGATTCATGGGTGGAGATCGACAAGCAGTCTGTCGCTCACAAATAGAGCTGGGTTTAAAGTTCAAGGAATAGCTGGATGGTGACTATTTGTCTCTGACCAACACTCAGCACAAAAAAAGGTTGCACTTTTCTCTAAAAGGCAGCAAATGTGGACAAATATTAGCTCTTGGAAATAAAAGGGGAAGTTATTCATTCACTCGGCAGCATTTTCCAAGCCATCAATCTTCCGGGGATTTCTATTGCTTTAATCATCAAGGTTGTTTATTTGGAGCAATTTCTGAGAGAATAAAAGTACCTTTGGCCTTTATCTGCTGTCATCAAAGCATCCATTAGGGGACGGAGCCCTGTAGCGAGGCTCAAGGGATTATTCAGAGAGGTGTTCTGAAGCGCACAGGAATCCCGCCTTTCTCCTCCCTGGGCGGCAGTGGAGTTTAGACTGTAATCTGAAAGGTGGGTTTATCCTCAGGTTTGTACCATTTGAACAGGATTTTGTTCAAGGCAAACCTACAGATAAAAGCACTTTAAGAGGCCTGGAACAAAGGCCGGCCGCCTGCAGATCTGCATGGTTGCTGATGTCCCCCAGCCTGGGCCTTCTGACAATGGGTGTGGGAGGCCCCAGGGGCTTGTAGAATCACAGGGCATCATCTTCTGGGCAGAAGGGCAGTGGGAGGAGAAGACTCAAGCTGAGCATTCCCCAGCCTGCGGGAAGGTGAGGGTTTACTCTGTTGATGAGCCAGAAGCAAAATGAGAAGAGACAGTGCACAGACCCTGTGAGTGAACAAATGCTCCTGTGCATGCAAACATGCAATGCAAATGCACACCCAGAACACACAATCACAAACCACAAACAGGCACACATGCCTCACAACACATGCACACGCTATATAATACATGTGTACACACGTGTACAACACAGGCAATATGCACCCACATGCACATATATCATGTATCACATGCAGATACATGTAACACACAGCTTATGCACACCACATAATACATATGTGCACACATGTGTACAGCACAGGAAACATGCTTAAGTGTGCACACAGCACAAAAATACATATAACACACAGCGCATGTACATGCCGCACACGTGCACAACCAAGCAACATGCACACATGTGAATATATATCACACAGACACACATGCCACACACACGCACACTCCACCAATACACATGTGCAACACAGGCAACATGCATACATGTGCATACATTACAAAAGCATACATGACACACACGCACTCCACATATGTGTGCACACACATATACAACATGTGCATATGTGCATGTACACATCACACAGGCACATGCCTCACCAGCCTATGCTTCCCGGTGCTACCCTTGTCTCTGTGCGTCTCCCCACCACCAGCTCTTGCTCTCCTCCCTATTTAGGGCACCACAAAATTGTCAGCCCTCTCAGACTGGCCCCAAGTGTTAACAAATACACCTCAGAACAACAGCAGAGCTCCCTTCCTGTGGGTGTTTTCAGTCACTCCTGGCCCTGCTCATCTGGAGGGCTTTCTATGTTGTGGGGAGTGAGGGCTGGGAAACCTTTGCTTCCTGGAAGATTCCTGAATAGATGCTCCACTTGTCACCAAGTCTGTGAGGAGCATTCACTCTGTGATTTCCTCCCAAGGCATCTCTCTCAGGACTGTGCTGTATCAGCTGTATGCTCTGTGCTCATGGAAAAGCCAGGTCAGCAGTAATCCACACATGAACACACACATACACACACACTATAGAGATAAAAACAAAGAGATGTCTACAGACACATATAACTCAGAAGCATCTGAATATGTAACCCAGATATTACCTCTCAGGTATGCACACGTCCCCAGTGCTATCTCCACACTAATACTGCATACCACAGTGACACAGACATATTCACACACACAAACACTTCATATGCACCATAAGACATCTATGCATATATCTCAGATATCCACCAACATATACACATAACACAAACAAGGATGTCATGCATATACACATCTGTTACAGACAGGACATACCCCAGGGCTCAACTGTGCACCTAAATGTGGATACACAGACAGGCACACAACCACTGAACAGACACGCCACCTGCCTCTTCTCCCACACACGACATGCTGAAAGCCTCACAGAGCTCCACACTGCCTTGTGTTAGAGGGACTTCTGGAATAATCTAGACCTCGAAGAGAGAAGAGGTGGGTGTGTGTCCCCCAGGCCCAGTGGGGAAGGTAGATGGGAATAGCAGTAAGATCTCTCTAGAGCCTAGAGCAGCAAGGTCCACACACTAGAGGGAGATACTGCTTCTGTGATGAACAAGGTGGCTAAAAGCAGAGGGCGAGGAGAGGCCAGTGCCGAGGTAGTGTGGCCCTCAGCTCAGGCGCTGTCTCTCACTTTCCCTGTGGTCCTAAGGGATAGTCTCTGCTAAGAACCTCAGGTTGCCCATCTACAAAATGGGGCTGACATGCAAAGCAAGTGAAGGAAATAGGCACAGAAGTGTGTATTAGTTTCCTTGTTGCTGTAGCAGAGTACCTGACAGGAAGGGTTTGCTTCAGCTCACAGTTTAAGAAGGGACACAGTCCAGCACACTGAGGAAGTCAGCAGAGAGGAATGAATGCTCACGCTTAGGGTGCATCTTTTCACCTGAACTAACCTGTCTGTACAACCCTTCCCAGACACACCCGGAGGCTTGTACCTGGGTATTCCAGATCCTATCAGGTTGACAGTCAATATTACCCATCACAGGCACTTGATAACTGCAAAGTATTTTGTGGTGATTCCCATGAGCTCTTCACAGAGGTCACACATGGCATGATCCCCAGGATTCCTGGACTCTGTGCTCTGCCTTCTTTTCTCTACCATGTCCTCATTTTCAAATGGATCAAGCTCAAGATAGACTGGATGCTTCTTCTTTGGATACTGTGTCCCTCATTTGAGTGAGAGGCTGCCTCTTGGAAGCCACATTGTGCCATGCACATAGCATGGCTGCTGTCCTCAGCACACATGTTAGTGGCCTTTTACTTATATGCTTGGTTTTCTTTCCACACTTGAGCTTCTTGTGGTCATCCACCCAATCACCTCCATTTCTGTCTGCATGAAGCAGATGGCTGATCTCTAGAAGGTATTTCATGAGAAGCTGAAAGAGAAAACAAGACATTGTGGGACTTTCTGGAGACTCAGAGGTCCAACCTGGTAGCAACTAGCATCAGATTTCCAGCCCCCTGGAAACCAGCTACTTGCTGTGCAGGAGGATGATGCTTCCATGGTCAAGTTCGTTGGGCAAAGCAATGATTTGGAAAGCAGTTTTTCATATCCACATGTGCCTACCACTCACCACAGATGGATTGACTTTCTTGTTTTGGTGAGAAGTGATCGAGTATCTAAAAACAGGGCTCATGCTAATAATAAAATCTGACCATCTAAGAAATGTGTTGCAATTGATTTGAGGGTTATTTAATTGAAGGACATGTTTAAACAGCAACAACAAAAAAATACTACTACCTTAAGCAGTCTAAATGACTGAACTTTTTTTCCTACCTTGATTCTATGCTATCCTGGAAATGTGGGGTTTACTCATTAAATAACCATTTTTCTGCAAGTTCTTTTTTATATTTTATTTATTTTAAAAATTTATGTGTATGAATATATTGCCTGCATGTATGTAAGTGCACCCATGTCGTGAATGCCCATGGAAGTCAGAAGAGGGCATTGCATTTCCTGAAACTAGAGTTATGGATGTGTTAGACACCTTGTGGGTGCTAGGAACTGAACCCAGGTCCTCTGCAAGAGCAACCAGTGCTGTTAACTGCTGAGCCATCTCTCCAGCTCCTCAGAAAGTTCTTATATGCAGCATCTTTATTGTTTTGATCTCTTAAAAAATCATGTCTGAACCAGCCACCAAAAGTTCTAGAGTCTCTGTCCAATTACTGCTTTCCTTTTCTAGTCTGACAGATGACTGCAAGAGTCATACACGGCACTGTCACAGGCTACATGGGAGCAACATTTTGCAAATTAGTTTCTGAAGGTTGGGATGGGGCAGTGTAGTGCAGGAGAGCCTGGCTTCGGTGTTAGCTCTCAAATCTTGGCTACTCATTAAACTAGCCATGAACTTTCTTGAACCTATCTTATACCCTGTAAATGGGAATTCTAGTGTCTAAATGGCATGACTGTGGGAGGTTTAAAGAAATAGTGTCTGTAATGTGTCCCACATTGTCTTCAGCCGACAGGATATATAGAATAGAAGTCTCTATCATCTTTATTATTATATTGGGGTAAAGAGTAAGTCACACAGTTCTATAACATTTGGTTCCCGACTCAGAAAACAAATGTAAATATCATACTAAGAAGGTATTTTTTTTTACATATTCTAAACTCGATTTAAGTCACTATATAATTTTACTTCTTAATATGATTTTTAAAATTATAAGATCATAGTCAATTATATCAGTGTTTTCTAAATATACCAGTAATATTGAGATTTCAAAGTTGAAGCCAGATGTAACTCTTCAGACTTTAATTAGATATAATGTAACAGGTCTGTGTTTATTGGCAGAGGTGTGGGTGTTTATATGAACAGTATATAATATACATATATTTGTATATAACACAGCTATTTATGACCTCATAAACTATATGTATTTTTTTCAAACATACTTATCTAATGATTTAAGACATATGCATTTGCTTTGCATGCCAGCTCATTCTCTGATGCTAATTGTATTGAGCATTATGTAACATCTTACATAGAGATATTAACAAATATTCATGTAATATGCAAATTATATATGATTATAAAACTATGCATTCCAGCTGTCAAACTATTTTCAGATGCTATGTTTTAGGAAAGCTCACTGATGGAAGCATACATTAATCTCCTGCCCCTAACGCCCACTTGTAGGAGCCAAGCACACCTGACACGTAGAGACTGTAAGGGGGAGCCCCAGACACTGACACAGAAGGTTCCTGAGGCTAGAGGTGGGAAAGGTGCCACACATATTGATACTAAGTGGGACTTGGTTTGCCAGAACACGATGTGGTTCTGTAACCCCAAGGGTGAGGATCATGGGAGGGAGGCTCATCAAACAACTCTGAATAAGAAACTGGCCATCCGCACAGCACTACAAAGTTGCTTCCTTTATTAGGTTAAAACTTCTCTGTAATTCCTGCTCATTTCCTTTTCTTCTCTCCCCAGGGAGACTGGAAGAGCAGGTCGTGACCTTTCTTATATTCAGCAGGGCCCAGCAGGAGCCATAAAGATAAGCCCAGCTCTTCAAAGCTGAGGGACCCCTGACAATTGCTCAGAGGATTTTCTTGGCACTTGCAGGGAAGAGGGTTGGGGAAACTGGGGTGCTTATCAGCTGCTGGGTGTTGCCTGGGACTAAGCTTAGGTGAAACCTAAAGAATGCCCTGCTTCTGAGATAACAGGGCACTTC
This sequence comes from Eospalax fontanierii, assembly GCA_035773235.1. Lineage (NCBI taxonomy): Eukaryota > Metazoa > Chordata > Mammalia > Rodentia > Spalacidae > Eospalax > Eospalax fontanierii. The sequence goes on along the minus strand of CM069529.1, from coordinate 46,072,877 downwards.
AGAGCGACACCTCAACTGGGGGCATCCAAGAGGAGCTGCAGAGGACACAAGTTTACAGAGGCTCGGGTTTTGTTTTGGAAGCAAACTACACTGAAGAAAACCCAAGTTCCAGTGACTTTAGGAAGTTTTGTAAAGTTCTCTTTTGGTTAGGAATAACAGAGTTGGGGCTATCTTTTTCTTCAAACTTACTTTGGAGAAATTTCTCTATAGGTACTTAAAAACAGAGTGCTTATGCATGTATCTACTCACAACACATATGTATATATGTACACATGTATTTGTATCTAACACACAAAATGTTTAACTACAGAGTTTATGAAGCTACATGTATTTTATCTAACACATTAGAAATGCATATAAGTATTCACATTTAACATGCACGATGTTAATTACAGAGTTATAAGTATTTGTATCTAACCTGTAATATATTACATTCAGAGTTTATGTCTTGAGTGTCTATTATATACTAGGCACTTTAATATGTATTATGTTGTTCACTTTTGAAAAACTTATTATAAATACCAAACTCATTTTTCAGGGCCCAGCAATATGGCTCAGTGGGTAAATGTGGTTGTCTCCAAACCTGGTGTCATGACTCAATCCTTGGAACCCACATGGTGGAAGGAAAGAATCAATTCCTCCAAGTTGTCCTCTAATCTCCACACGTGTAAACATGTGTGCATACATGTGTGCATACACAAAATAAATATAAAAAATATTTTAAAAAATTTCAAATGTGGGAATTGTGGATTTGATAGCTTAATTTATCCAGTGTAAAGCTGGGTATAGATCTGAGCCTTCTGACTGTGACATTTCTGCCCTTACTACTGTCATTGCCGAAAATTCTATTTCAGGAATAGATAGACTGAGTTTAAAATTACGGATCGTTACCACATTCCTGCTGATGCCATTCTGAATTACCTGCTTTTAATTGATGCTATATCACATGATGAAAATGTATGTTCTTTGCATCGGGAGAAGATGTTTTAGGCAGGTATTGCTATTCTTCTAAAAGCCAACTGATTTCACTTGCTGATAACTAGACACTTTATATCAATGCTTATCATTACCACAGCCTATAACCATTGATGGAGCAGATGTTTACTGGACACCTGCTAAGCACAAGGAACAGTCCTGACACAGTTTACATATGTTCCTGTCTTCTTACAATTGACAGCAAAGTGAGAAATGACGAGTTGGCAGAGACTGTTTCTCCAAGCATGTTAGGTTTGCAGGTGGAGAGAACAGCTTGACTTCATGTGAGTAGCAGGCTGCCGCTCTCATCCAGGTGAAGAGAAGCCGTGCAGCTGGCCTCGTGGCCTCTAGAGCCAGACCCTCAGCTGCACTAATCCAGGCTGTACCTTCTTTTCCACTCATCTCGGCATCTCTAGGGGATTGCGGTCCTTCTAGTTAGGTTCTCCTTCTTCATTTTGTTCTCAATTCATGCTTTCTGGTTCCCTTAAAGCCCCGCAAAGCTACATGTCATGCAACGGGGATGAGTCTTTTTGAGGTCCCAGTGAATAAGGCCCTGGTGACCCCAATGAGCCACATGTCCCTTCCTATGTCTGCCAAAGATTAGTAATGAGGCTTGATTTGGGAGGAAATGAAGCTGTCTCATGGACAGCTGGACCTCATGGTTAAAAACAGAGCAACATTTCCCAGAAGGAAGGGCTGCGATGAATAAATAATACACATCCTCTACAGGTGGCCGTTTGGCTCATACTTCATCATGGTGGGTTTTCATGGATGTCACTCTATTTGTACAAACTTCATCAGTTTTTCAGGACAGAAATTATCCTCCTGATTTGACAGATGAGGAAACTGATGTCAAAGAGATGAAGCTGGGCCAGAGGTCACACAGCTAATAAGTGGCTGGGGCAGAATTAACATACTAATTTTCCAGATTCAAATTTCATACAGGGAGGAAGAATGAAAGACTTTCTGAGTGACTGGAGACAAATTCAATTGAGCTTTGTGTAATGCTGGTGATGTGTGTGTGTGTGTGTGTGTGTGTGTGTGTGTGTGTGTGTTTACCTGTAATACAATTTTAGTTCAGCTTTGGCAATAGCTCTCTGTTATACATTTGTTAGGTTAACAAGAAATACAATTCCTGGTCAAAACAGGCAGCTCATATTTTGTAACCACATGGTAAATTTAGGTGGTTTAGAGCAGAAAGAATTAATTGTTTCATCTTGCAGGAAATTCTACATCCGTCATGTCTGTAGGTCAAAGGTTCTTATTTGTTTTTTGATTTTCCTTCTAAAGGAAGGATAGAATCAAGGCTCCAGTATCATTTACTTCCTCATCCATTTCTTCATCTATCCACTCATCTATCCAGCCATCCCTCCACTGACACATCCATCCATCAAACCATCTATTCACTCAAAAGTCTATAGACTATGTGTTTTATGCCAGGCAGTGAGCTGACCATTGAATGGCATAGAGATAACAGGACACAAACCCTTTCTTCACAGTGCTCTCAGTCAAGGTTGGGAAGCATCATTTATTAACAAAGAACTCAAATACCAAAGACAGTTCTACTGGGCCACCTACAATTCTCAGTGTCAACAAAACAAATATTCAATATGTAGTAGGTTGTGGAATGTTCCCAGACCTGCACACCTGTCGCTTGATTGTAATTTAATGTGGCGTTCATACATTTTAAAAAAGATAAAAAGGGAGAAGGGTCATAGGCACAGAAAAATCAAGATTCAGAGATACAAATTTCAGAGTTTGTCTCATGTTGTCAAGTGATATAAACTTGGGCTCGCCATCATAGCTCACAAAAGAGTCTTCTGAGGAACATCATATTTGTCCCCAATCAGTTTGCTTATATTAATCAGGTCACATGTGTGGGAATCATTTTATTTCTTAAGTACCAAGATTCTAGGACGAGGCAGAGGCCTGGGATTTCCTGGAGTTTTTAGCTATTTCAGCATATGTCTACCGGTATACTCAGTTATCAACAATGAGTTCACATTTCAATATATCAGGTGAAAGGTTTTGAAGCAGATCCACTAATCATGATACTGTCTTAAAGAGTCCTACATGGAGTCAGTTAAACCACCTGGAAAACACTGTCATCTGCTCGGCATCTGCATCTCCTCTCTACTCACCACTTCTCTCCATTCCACCAAAACACGGCAGACGCATGGGTGCGTGGAAGGATTCAGAGAAGTGGTTCAGGGTGCAAATTATTAACTAGGTCAGGAAGGACTGCAGACAGAAAGGGTTTTAAGCTGAACTTTCAATGTGGGAATAATTTTGATAGGCTAGGAATGGAGGTAAGTGCATTCCAGGCCGAGGGAGGCACAGGAACAGTATGTGGGAGTCAAGGGTTAAGGGTAAGTACGTGGAATGATGGTAGAGTGAAAACATTAGCAAATGATGGAAATGTGGATTTTGGCTTAATATTCAGGAAAATTTGTGATAGGAATTTAGATTTTCCCTTGGAAAAACAAAGAGGTTAATCAGGAAAAATGATGGATCTGATTTCTGGGTTATCAGTCTGAAGGAAGGAAAGAGCTGGAGGCAGAGAACACTGCTTGGGAACAGACTTATTGGCCCAGGACAATCAATTTCTAATCTGTGAAGCAGAATTATAATTTTCAAGGACTCTGTGGTGCTTTTTATACAATGAGGTTAAATTTTCTTCTGAATCATTAGGACTCTGTTGATGTTCACAAACTGCTTTGCGCTTTGATTTCTTTAATCATTTCTACCAATTAAATTGAAAATGCCAGTCGTCTGTTTCACATGTGTACCCCCAAATAGGAGAACTTCAGCTCAGCTCACAAATGTTTAATAAGCAAATATTCTGTGCACTGTAGGCTTCCAGAGCACTCAAGGATGAAAGAAAGAAAGGATAAGATCTGAGTTTTCTTTTCCTTGAGTTTACTTCTGATCTTGTGTGTGAGAAGAAGCTGTGGTCCAGGAGCCTAGTCTTTCTTACTGGGCTCTGGGTTGAGTTGACAGTGTTCTTGGACAGCAGGTAGCTTTTAGTTGGGTCTGAGGCAGCGACAAATGGAGAAAGGGGGCTTCTGGGAGCAGGGACCTGGCGAATTCTCAGTAGCAGCAGGATGTGGTCTGAATAAGACCTCCATTGGATGTGGATCTGATGTTCTGCTGGAAACTGCATCTTAGTGGACCACTTCTGGGACTGCTGAAGCACCAACCCTTAAAGACTGTATCCCACACAGGGTGGGTATCATGAGTGCTGGGTTGTCCTTCCCTCGGGAGGAAGGATTGGTGGATGCACACATTTGAATAAAGCAGAGTGAGAATTGTCTCTGCCTTGTCTAGCTGCAGCAATGGATGACCAAGTTCCCACGGGCTTTACAGTCCTGGACTTGCCCACTTTTCTGAAGCCTGGCAGCACAGTAGGTCCAGCTGGCTGCTTTGGGGTTTTATGCATAGCAAATATACCATCTTGAGTGCCTATAAAGTAGGCTGAGGAGAGAGACCAGAGGCTGGGGATAAATAACCTGGGTGCAGGTTCCCCTGCATCTCACCTGGAAAATCTGAGGATAAGGATAAACAGCTCTGTAACATCTTATTACAAGACACTTTCTACTGGTCATCACAATTTTTTAGATGGAAGAACTAAAACTTCCAGAGGACGTAGAATGGGGCTAAAGACCTGTATGGTAAAACTAAAATCACAGCCTACATCCTCTACTGCAGCTATCCCGTCCTTTCTGCTCAAATAGAAATATCTAGGGAGCCTGAAAAGGCCTCAGTATTAGAAATTGCAAACCACAGACAGTGGCATAGTAGATGTGTATTTTAGTTGGCTATGGTTCTGCAACTTTTGTTATAGCACAAAAGACTGGTTGCCTTTACAACAGAGACTCATCTTCTCATGGTTCTGGGGGGTCATAGTTGGATTTAGGGGAGTCTTCTCCTCTTGCCTTGCAGATGAGTGACTTCTCTCTGTCTTTCCATGGTTTCTTTGTATGTCTGTGCCTTGGTCTCTTCTTAATGATATCAGTCATTTGATTATCAGCATCCACTTATGTGAGCTCATTTTAACACTATCTCTTCTTCAGAGACCGACCCTATCATTAAATACATTCATGTTCTGAGGTTCTGGGGGTGGGGAGTTAGAGCCTTAATATATGGACTTGGAGGAGGTATAATGAATGCTTGACAAATGCTTACAGTATTGAAAAATATCTACTCAACACAGCTAAGGCAGATCTGTGAGGTATAGTGAAAATCATTCATTCATTTATTCAATTGCAAAACTCTTCTGAGTTCTTCCCCACTAGACACTTTGAGTGCCTCAGGCCTTGCAGAGTGGCACTGAACCTCCTTGGTTGTTGTTACCTTTATTTCACAGAGAGGGGAGGGGAAGGCTTTGAGGGGGTGATAAAGCTGCCCTGAGGCAACACACATACAGCACAGTCAAGAGGGGATTCGAACTTACACCTTTGCTGCCAACTTCGTTCTCTGAGGGGGAAAAAAGCAAGCAAAATAGTTTAGATTTAATGGTAAGCTCTTTCAATTCCTTTCCCACTTTCACTTGTACTGAAATTATTAAACTGGCAAGGGGGTGGGTGGGTGGAATGCAGATACTATTGCTTTCAGAAAATGAGGCTCCATTGGGCGACCCTTTCTTACTGTCTCAGCCCAGAAAGAGCCCCTAGCCAGAGGGAATCAAATACTTTTCAAATGTCTCATTAAAATAAAAAGGTGATTCTTGCATTGGTGCTATGATAAAGACTACAAAGCAGCACTATGAAAACTCCCTGGTTTACCCTTCTGAATAGGCCTCGGCTCCAGCAGCAGAATGAATTAGCGGCCACCCCATTATCTGTAACCCTTAGAGAGCTCAACCCAGGCTTTGATCTGCCAGTGTCAGGGAAACTGATAAAAACTCGTTCTGTTTCTAAGCTTTCCAGGCCTGAAATTCTCCTTTCCCTTCAGCACGCTATAAATGACCCTCTGAAGTGGCTGGGCATTCTTTCACAGTCTTGTTTCCAATCTATTCATAACCACGGTTATCAATTATTATGCCAGCTGGAATTCCTGAGGGCCAGGAGGCTGTCAGGAGCTCTAATTGTGGTTCAGGGATAAAAGCAAAAACACACAAATTTTAGCCAATCATAATTAACTTATTCTCCAAGTGTAAGAAAAAAAGAGCCGCCCCCCCAAAACAAAACAACACAAAACCAAGGCCTATGAATCCCCCTCTGCTAATCAGTCTTGAAAGCAGCCAGAAAGGGGGAGAGGGTGCTTTTATTGCCATAGTGGCTCCGGATTGGCTCCCCTAGGAAGGAGCGAGGCCAACTGGCAACCAGAGAAGTTCTCAAATCATTGGGGCCCCTTTTTTTTAATCCTAAAAAAAACCCTCATTTTTCAAAGTAGCATGATGTTTTCCAAGCTCCTGACAGAGCTTTGAATAAAGAGGCATCAATTTCTCATTGAACCCTAACAACTGATGGAGTGGTCCAAAATATTTCATTAAAAAAAAGAAGTTCTACGGTAGCTATCACATCAATAAAGGAGGCGCGTGTGACCTGGAAGGGCGCCTTGAGTCACCTGATCAACAGGCAGAAGGTCAGGCAGCAGATGCCCCGAAGGAGACCTCAGCACCGGGCTTCATAGTTGGTAGGTGCTCAGTAGGTTCGTTGATGTCCACACCCTACTCCTGGGCTTAGACTGGCCAGCCGCCAAATGTCTGCGAGGCATCTGGCTGGTGGCAGAGGCATCTGAATGGAAGGCCCATGATGTCATGGAGAAAGCATGGCTTGGAGCATGACAGGCCTCCATTTTTAAGCTTCTGTGAAACTAAGTGTCCTTCCTTTTATGAGGGTGATAGCATGCCCAATTTGTAGAATTGCTGTGGGGGCAAAGAGAAAAGCTTTTAGCAAAGTGCCCGACACAAGATGGGTGCTAAATAAATGTTTGCTGTGGTTCCGGATGGTGTTGTTGGAATATATGGTCTCAATAAACGTCATTTTTGTCAAGGTCTGCAAAGACCACCTCCAGCCTATAGTTTATTTAGGTTTTGCAGAGTCCTTTGGCCATCCTTCCTAGGATAGCAGATCTGAGGGGTAGCTCTTCCTGATAGCAGAGATGCCAGGAAGTACATGACAAGGGCAAGAGGGAAGGGAGCATTGAAATGAAAGGATTCAACAGCATCATTATTTCCACACAGAGTATTCAAGGACAGAAAATGCTATTTGTATTTTGGTCGCTGGTATCGAGCACTGCAAAAGCAACTTTAGAGGATCTAATAATCGCTGTGTGATTTTACTGTTACGAGATCAAGAACCCAGCTGTATTTGTGATATTTGTTGACATAATTGCAGCTTGGGAGTTTGAAACAATCTTACGGTCTTGTTAGTTTTTGTTCCCAACAAGAGGCAGAACCATGTCATAATCTTTTTTTTTTTTTTTTCATAAAGACACATTTCCTTAGAACGTTCCTTCACGTGTGAGGCAGGAAAGGGCATTTGAAGACATGTTCCTCATTGAGAAGGAGTTGGAGGAAGGACTAGGCTAGGGAATTGCCAGCAGCTGTCCCCAAAGGCTAGCCTTGATATTATAGTGGCTGGACACACAGTAAGGGCTACTTTTCACCCATGTGACATCAACAGAGGGTGGTCATCTTGATTCCATTTGTGGTTGCACTGTGGGGACTATTGCATCTAAGATTTTTGTAACCTGGGGAGAAAGTATTTAAAGAAGCTCCTGAGCCCGCAGCACCTTCAGCGCAAGTGTGATACGGTCTTCTGCCCACTCTGATTGAGCACTCAACACAGCTGCCCAATAGTCACCCGGGAGGCTGGGAAAATGCACGAACTTCTGCCGAATAGAAATTCTCTCTGCTCCAGAGAACCACCAAAATGGAGCTTCGGCTGGATGTTAAGAGAGAGAGGAATGAGATGTGGTAGTTGGTATAAATTTCCTAAATAAAGCACCCCAGTGAGGCTGTGTGAGACTTTTCCTGGGGGACATGACACAGGTGTTCACCTCAGATAGGAAGCCAATGACAGAACAAAGCAATAGTTCTACCAAAGCCTACTTTGGTTAATGAGTAAGTTTACTGGGTCATTTGCAAAAGCCTGGGTGAGGAGTTACTTACAGGAGCATAGATAATTCATAGGAAACTGCATCACAGAAAATCCTGTCCAGGTTTGTGTGATGACTCATAAAAGTTGCGTCGCTGGAGCTTTCCAAACAACATGCATACAACTCCACAGGTCTAAGAGTCTCCTGCAGCCAGGCTGGCTGGTCCATTTTCCCTCTCTAGCATTACCCTAGGGAGGGGCCGTGAGAACTTCATAAATTTTAGCTCTTTGGGACTTGTAAGTTTTCTTCCAGAGATTCTCCTGTCTACCTCTTCCTTGTGGGAAAGAATGTTTCAGTTAGTAAGAAATCACAAGGGAGTAGAGATGGCCTCTTCAGAAAGTTGAGCATCTCCAAAGGATCTAAGGAAGCTTGGTCTGTGGCAGTACCCATGGGTGGGCAATGGGTACACTTTTTGATACTAACTGTTTTCAGCATGGAGTGAAAGTTTCTTGGTCAAACATTGGTGGAGAAGATACAACAGTAGCCATGAAATGAACAGTCAGGGGTGAGGATGTAAACCAGCCTGGAACTCAGACATAGATTCAGCTACTGTTGAAAATGGTAAGTAGCCTTCAGTTAGAAGGCTGGTCAGGCAGGGAGACAGTGATGATCTATGGGCAGTAGATGTGAAGGTCACAGACTTAGGTAGGTGCAGGTGTGTTGGTGGTAAGTTTCACCCCAGTGGATACCAATAAGAGGCACAGCAAACACATTTCTAGAATGTACTTGTGGAGGGCATGAAGAAATTCTTCAGAGCTTTAAGATCAAGATAGCTGAGCTTGCAGGGGAAGTTTTTAGGTAATTTTACTGTCTGCTAGTAGGAGCTGGATTTAATAACATATAAAATATAAATATATTGAAAAAGAGTGACATTTTAACTGATGATAATTCTTAATATTAAAGTAACTTTTCTTCATATTCTTTCTTTCAACGGTAAAAATCCAGACAGAAGTCAAGATTCCACAAAGAATCTGATGAGAATTCACTAGAAAAGAAGACATCTTAGTTGTGTCTCTGGTGCAGCAACGTTTGCCATTTTTATACAGCAGTATTGGTCTATCACCAAGAGTCTGTTATATATATATTATATATATATGTAATATATATATATAATATGTATTACTATATTATTATTTCAGTATCAAGGATGAAACTGAGATCTCTTAGGAAAGTGTAAGAGATTTGCTGAAGGTGTGCAGCCTCATTGCCCCAGGACTAGAATTCAAATCCAATCCTGATTCTAGTTACATGAATGATCCACTATTTCTCCTTCTCAGCAGGTAGATTGTAATGGTTCTAAGAGCTGTGAAAGTCATGGGTAAACATTACCCCTCTTGCTAAGCATTTTCCATCATCTTCATCCTCACCACCATCATCCTCTTCATCACAACCGTCATCATCATTGCTATCACCGTCGTTTTCTTCATCCAAAAGATAACCCACAGCTTGGCAATAGCTGCCATCTCTCCTTTCAGTTTGATCTCCACTGGTGCCACGCTTGCCATAATTACGCTTTCTCTTTTTGCATTAAAATTTTAGTTTTGATGATGTGTATATGTGCATGTCTGTGTATGGGTATTGCATATTTGTACACATGAGTGCAGGTACCTGTGGAGGTCAGGCGTATTGGATCTCCTGGGAGCTGGAGTTACAGGGGGTTGTAAGCCCCCTGACTTGGGTTTTGGGACTAGAACTCAGGTTCTGTGGAAGAACAGCAAGTGCTCTTAACTGCTGAGCCATCTCTCCAACCCTTACATTTCATATTTATTTATTTGTTTGTTTGTGTGTGTGTGTGTGTGTGTGTGTGTGTGCGTACCATGCATGCAGGAGTTGGTTCTCTCCATCCTGTGAGTCCTAGGAATTCAACTTAGGACATCAGGCTTGGTGGCAAATGTCTTTACCTACTGAGCCTTCTCACAGACTTGCCTTAGTTCATTAAAAAAAAAAAACCCTCTTCCATTTCCTAAAAAAATGAGCAAAGTCTTTTTATGGAACCTCATGTCTTCTCTTTTGTTCTATTCAAGGTACACAAGAAATGGCCCAATTTTAGTTCAGAAACTAAAGAAATGAAGTGTGACAGGATAAGACTCCATATCTGTTTATTTGCTCTGTAAATGTACGGTCCCGACTACATCATATGATGACTCCCCGGCTACCAAACAGAATACCTGCTATATATACCGTGTACTGCACTTGAGCTATGTGATAGTATCAAGAGATGACTGTGTTTTGTTCTCTCCTGGAGGAGTCTAGAACTGAGTTAATACTACATTTCCCCAACTCCATGTGAGCTCCACTTTCCAACTCATCATCAGTATTTGAATTGGATGGAGAAAACACAATAGATATACTGTTCCATGCCTCTACTAAGGATTGACAAATTATGACCAGAACCAAGCACCTGTTTATGAGTCAGTTGGACTGGCACACATCTATCCACCAGATATGTCTTCACTCTGGTACTTGAGAGTTGCATCAGCAGATGGAAAGTGACTACAGTAGGAAGTCAGTGAGCTTCAAGCTAAAACGGTGACCACCTGGCCTTAGGGAGAATGCTTCCTGCTCACTAGCCTAGGCTTGGCCACTGAGCCTTTTCTCACAAATGAACACTAGCTCTGGTCCCTGAAGCCACACCTTCCATACCCCATGTCTGCTCAAGAGCATCATTTCAGTTGATTTCTCCTCATCATGTTCCACTCACACACTGCCTGGCATCCTTTCTTTCTATCTTAGCAAAGCAAGCTGACTGCTTGGCTTCTCAATACTTCTTTGCAGTGCAAGTTTTCAGAAAAGTTATGAACTCTGATAACATGTGTTAATTCTTTCTTAAAATTACTCTAATGCTGAAGCAGTCATTAACATCACTGATGACCTCCAGTCTGGAAAATCACAAGGTCAGTTCTTGGCCCTCATCTTACTCAACCTCTTTATCTTTATAGCAACAGAAATATCAGCTGCCTTAATCTCCCTCTTTCTTACCTTGTTCACTTGGATTCAAGAATGAGCCACTTTTATGCCTTCCTGCACACCTCCTGCTCCTCAGCCTCTTCTGGTGAGGTCTTCCTTCCACAGGCTGGTCTTCGGAGCGCCCAGGCCTTGGTTCTTTACTCAGTCTTCCTTAGTCCACTGAGCTGCCCTAGTGAATTAACACAAACAGCATTTATTTCTCAGGAATCTGAAGACTGAAAGGTCAAGATCAGAGTGCTGACATGGTTAGGTTCTTAATGAGAGCATCTTCCCACTTTTGGCCTCACAGGATGTTTCCTCGATAAAGAGAGAGAAGTGGAGGGAGGGAGAGAGAATGGGAAGGAGATAAGGAGAGAAAGAGAAAGAGAGGAGAGAGAAATCTCATCATGGGGTCAGAGGTTCCTGCTCTGGCGATCTCCTCTAAAACAATCACTTCTAAACAGTTCCATTTCCAAACACGATCACATTGAGAATTAGGACTAACCGCCCCCAACTGCCACGCAACATGTGACTCTGTTGCAGACACAACCCTTCAGTGCAGTGTGGGTCCTGTGGCTTTAGTCTGCCCAGGTTTTCATCTCCAGAACTTCCTCCTGTCCTCTATTCCCATATTTTACTTTCCACTCCATGAAAACGCACACGTGTCAATGAGACATGTCAAATCAGCACAGCCAAAATGAAATTTTAACTCCTCCCTGGCATACACAGCATTGTGACCCTTAAGGTACGTAAGCTCCAAACCTTGGAGTCATCTGATGATGATTTGCCTTCGCTTTCACATCTTACATCCTATCTCTCAGGAAGTCCCGGCAGCCCGTACCCCCTCACTGCTTGCTACCTGTTGGACTCCAGGTGTCTCCCATCTGGACTGCTACAGGCTTCCTAACTAGTTTTCTGCTTCTATCCTTGCTTCGCCAACACACACATATCCATTTCTATTTGTAGTCAGCTCTTAAGAGAGTAGTCAGCTATGCCTTTTTAATTAGGCCAGATGTGTATTCCTCTTTTTTTTTTTTTGTCCTTTCCTATGGCTTCTCATTTCATTCAGAGAAAAAGCCAAAGCTTTAAGAGTGTCAGAGACTCCATGTGAATTGTTACATGCAGACTGCCCCTTCGTCTCTGAGTCAACCTTTATTCTCTGCACCTCTAACCTATTGAAGCCACATCAGTCTTCTGTGACCATGCCGGGCTTCCTGATACAGCAGGACTTTTGTGTGATTCATCTCCCATATCTAAAACTCTCTTCTTGTAGATAGGCAAGTTTTTGCTTGAACACCACCTGCTCCAAGCACAGTAATTACCTTATTCACATTTTTTACTGTTGCAAAAGGGCGGCCTCCAGCATTCTCTTTCCTCTAATCTCCTCTGCTGCCAGTACTTGCCCTCTTCTATCATACTGTATTCTCCACCCCTTTATTATGTCTGTTATTGACTGTTTGTTTTCCTTTGCTAGACTGTAATATCTGCTAGGGCAGGAATTATTTATTGTCTCATGTACTCACTGATTTATCTTAAGCAACACAAACGGAGCCTGGCTCAGTGAAGCAACTCAACAAATATCTGTCCAATTAATGAATCTTTGTGTGTGAGGTCGTGACTAACACAAGACAATTGGCAGCACTCTCTACGCTTTAAAAGAAAACACTGGCAGAAAGAGATAGACTTGGGAAGCCGTCTGGAAGAGGCAGACCCAGAACGAGTCAGGATGTTCAGGCTTCCGCGCTGCTGACCAGCGGTCAGAGGTTCCCAGGGCATGTGGCTGAGAGGGGCTCATTGCATGAGAGACCTGCATGTCCCAGATAAGCAGGCATCATGTGCACTGGCTCTGGCTACGATGAGTGCAGGGACTATTTTTACCTAGCAGAGGGGAAGATAACCCTATAGACATGATGTAAAGGTCTAAAACATGTTGTACCATCTCAATGAGGCAGGCAAACCATGCTGTTTATCCCAGGGATACCTCACTCTCAGATAATGTTTGAAAGCCCAGAGAAGGAATTTGTAAGTTGCTTCTGGCCCTGTGACCTACAAGTAGTTTGAGAGCCTTTCTGGGCTAGAGGGAGGATAGGCACAGACTATGCATAGGCACTATGAAGTCATGGTAGGGCTTGGGGTGACGTCTTTGATACCCATACCATCTTCCACTTTGAGAAATGACCTAACCTCTGAAGATCTTGATTTCCATTTCTGTACACCGGGGATAAAGGTATCTCTGCTCTTTCAAAAACAGACTTAAGATACAATGAAATAGCACACATGAATGCTTTTATAAATTCTAACAACACTCTAATTCCTAGGATGATGCACAGAAACAGACTGAGTGAATGATGATATTCTTCAAAGTATCATTTCTTTTTGCACATCTCTATTCTCATAGGAGCGTAGTGTATTAAAGAATACATGTCAGAACTGTGAAACCTCACATAGATACACATCTATTTCTATGGATTAAATGTCTGCCAATATGGGCTGAATTTTTGTGTCTCTTCACAATTTGTTGAAATCTTAATCCCGATGTGGCGATACTAGGAAGTAAGGCTTTAGAAGGGCATGATGTCAAAGGGCCGAGCCCTTATGACGGCTCCAGATAGCTAGCTTTCTTGCTCTCTCTACTTTTCCTCCTTAAAATAGTCTTTGATTGATAGGCACCTCAAAAGAATGAAACAAAGAGAATGTTGAATTAAAAGAAATTGGACTTTTTCTAGTTTGTTTATAATCTTAAATTTGTGTGGACATTGCACTATAGTGGTCAATTAATTTTAAGTTTTAACTTTCTGCTTTTATCTTATTATATTTATTTATTCAACAAATATTTGTAAATATTTGTGGCAAGGAACTTTCCTAGGAATAAGGAAATGGAATTAAGCAACGGATTCAAAGTCCCTCAAGGACCTTCCATTCTAGGGTCAGAATGGGAAACAGAGTGATAGCATGAACATTCATTATATATGTCCAGGTACCAAGAGATTCCAGATGGAGAGAGAGCTCCCCCTCAAAGGTGTATGTGTGTGTGTGTGTTTGTGTGTGTGTGTGTGCACATGTGTGGTGTGTTTCTGTGTATATGCACGTGTGTGCATGTATTTGGGGTCTAGAGTTTGACACTGGATATCTTCCTCTCTACCCTATTTTGGGGACAAGATTGCTCACTGATTTGACTAGACTGGCTGACCCATGCCCCAGCATTCTTCCTGTTTCTCCCTTCCCAGCACTGTGGTTACAGGTTTTGCTTTTTATGGGGGTTCTGGAGGTCTAAACTCAAGTCCTTATGTTTTACCAATTGAGCCATCTCCCAACTATAAGAAGCAAATTTTTTATACCATGAAATATCATGAGCCAAATGTGGTCCACCGACTTTATGAGTAGAATCTGCTTCTCTGTTGAAATGATATTTGTGGCAACCTGCCTTGCAGATGCCTCCCTTTGGCCTAATGAAAAATCTTATACCATTTCAAAGCGTTGTGATGCACTATAGATCATCTAAAAATTTTAAGTGGGTTTGCCTTTGATTGAGTTCAAATGTACCTACTTTTAATATCATTGGAACTATTTTTTTTCTTTCTGAGAACTGAAAGTGCTATTTCTTTATCAAAATCTTTCTTGTCTTCCTCCTGGATGCCAAGTCAACACCATTTCCTAGACTCTTTGGAGGTAGGCATTGGACATGTGCCTGGGTAACAGCTAGAGTAATTTGATCTACACCAGGACCATGAAATCCTCCAGTATGAGTTCCCCTATGCTTTTCCCTCTCTAGCAGGGAAACACAGATGTCAATGGAGTCCAGAAGGCAGAAGATTCACAATGTGGAAAGAGTGCTGGGTCCCAGAATGTTCAAAGAAAGACAGAAACCACATGCACCTGTTCAAATTCCCAACTTGAACTAGAAATACACTTTGATTTTGTTGAGCCAATATCTGTCAGAGATAAATTCCATAACTGTGTTGGCATTGTGTTTAATGTTATAGCAGCAAGCCCACCATAACTAATAAGGCTTGGACCAGCAAATGTATCTTCCAGGTATATCTGTGGCTTCCCACACTTCTGATATAATGAATTGATTGTATTAGCATCTAAACCCATGTCAAAATTGATGTATATAAAACCCATTGTGCACACCTAATCCCAGCACTCAGGAGGCAGACCAGCCTAGTCAACCTAGTGAATTCCAGGCCAGGTAGGTTACAGGGGATCCTGTCTAAATAAAACAAAAAACAAAAAACCATGAAACAAAACAAAACAAACTTTCATGAACAATCATTTAAAGAATTTGTTCTGATTCCTTTTGGCCTTCTAGATAGACAGGACAGCACTATCCTCCTTCATAACAGTCTCCTGCTTAATCAGTTCCACATGGTACTAGGCTGTTGGACCTACCTGATGCCCTCTACCCCACTGTCTGTCAGCCTCACATGACTCTCATCCTCACAGAGGGCAGAGCCTCTGAACAAGTCTTCCGACCTTCCCAGTGTTGTCTTTCCTGGGTACCTCCAAACTGTATCCCTTGAATAACCTTTTCAGCATAAAATGCTTATGCCACCCCAAAGATATCAGTGTCTTCCTCCTTCTCCCAAGATATAGAAAACAAACCTCCCTACTGTGCTGTGCCATGGCTCAGTTGACCCTGACCTACCGCACCAGCCTCAGCTCATGAATTGCATTTCTCAGTCTTCGGGCTCCAGTCCCATTGGCCTCTCAGTGGTCCTTCCTATAGTACATGTCATTTCTCCAAGTGAGGAAGAATACTTTCTAGCATCTTCCAGGAACACATAATTGTCCTTGTTGATATGAAATGACAAGAGTTTATGTTGGGGTTCTTTGAAACAGAAGATATTTTTCTGATTTCAGAAACAGTAATGGCATAGATTTTAACTCTCAGTCATTTGTCTCCTGAGAGTAGGCATGGGTAAAGGAAATAAAAAAGAAAGCAATCTCTAGAAGCCTAGTCGTTGGTAGTGAGAAAGGAAGAAAAGTGGGAAACTGGTATTATGAGCCATTAAACCCTGAGACCCTTCAAATCAGAGACTGGGACACAGCCGCCTCTTTTCCAGGCCTCATGTAGGCAAATTAAGTATGGGAAATTAAGTATGCAAACTTATAGTGAATTAGAATATCTATTCCATTAAGCTTGTGTTACCTCACACCATAGAAGGCCAAGGTCCTGACAACACTCTTGAACGGCCCTCATTCAACAACAGTGCCAAAAAGATATTTAAGCTCTGTGATTGTGATCGATACCGAGGGATTCTTCCAGGCTTTCTATGATAGTTAATGTTTCTGAAGGCCTTTACTCAGAACAACACAATTCAGGACTGTTTTTATGAGTCCTGGAGAAAACATTCCCTTTGTCTCATTTCTAAAAAAAAAAGAATCTTTTCCTGAGGAGATAGGTGTCCTTTCATTCTGCAGCTAAAATGGATAACTGATTATCCTTCCCCATTCACCAGATCAGCATAAATGGCTGAAGAAGGCGTTAGAATATGCAGCTGGGCACCAGTATTATTCTCATTTTATGTGTCTTGGTGCTGACAGTCATGAGCATTTACTGGTGTTTTATTTTCAACTTCTGTTTTTCACGTCTTTGTTAACAATAAATAAGGAATAAACTGATTCATCATCTTTGTATCCCTCCTCAACATGGCTGCCATTGAAACCTCCAACTCAGTCAACGTCCAGAAACAATCTATAAAAGAAGAAAGAAACTCCAGCAAGCAATCAGTCATGACGACCCAACTTTGCTTGAATTCCCATCGGAACCGGGTGACCAGCTCAGAGTCTGAGAACCTCAGGCTCTTTGTTTAATGGGTATGTGTATGTGTATGTGTTTGGTGTATGTGTGTATATGTTTGTATGTGTGTTTGTGTGTGTGTGTGTGTGTGTATTTATGTGTGTGTTGAGTGTGTGTCTATATAAATATCTATATCTATGTATGTGTGTGTGTGTGTGTGTATGTGTGTGTATTTGTATGTATTTGTAAAGGGCATGATTTGTAAGTGCTTGATAAATTTTGCGTACAAAGTCTGGGCTCTGCATGACAGTCTTTTCAATCAGAAGGGTCATGTTAAGGTTCTAGGGCCAGTAGGGATTTGACAGTTTTCCCTCCAAAATCATTTCCCTAAAGACTATAATCAAATGTTATCACTCAAATCACTGTGAAAATAAAACATGTGGGGAAAATAATTTGTGGTTAGGATGCTCCTGTCTTTGCTTAACCAGAAACAAAAGAGGATGTTCCTTTGATGTTGCACAATGTTCAAAGTCTCTCAGAAGTGTGTGACTACCCACTGACACTGACCCATAAATGTTCACGGCCAAGACATTTCCTGATAATACGATCCTCTAGCTATTCTGTGAATGAAGTCCATATGTCAAATGAATGTGATTATTTACCCCTAACCTACCAACTATGTCATCGTGAGCCAACTCATGTTTCAGGAAAAAATCATGCATACTTTTGTATTCACCTTTTTTTTTTTGCGTGGTGGTGTTGTTCATTCAAGTTTTAAATGAACTATTTACCATACAAAGTAATGGATTTCATTATAGCATTTTCATACATCTGTTTCAAAAAAATCATAAAATATTATTATTATCCTATATTTCAATAATTAACAGGTGGAATAATCAAGAAATTTATGCATTTGTAATTCATAATAGTATAAAATATTCAATAGTCATATAAATAAATTCATGAGAATAAAAATCATCTTACTTATGGATTTAAAGACCCCCATGAATTTTAAAAAAGCATCAAAATTAGTACTGCGTATTACAAATAAATCAATATTTCTCAAACTGATTCACAGTTTAGATATAATACCAAATGCAGATATTCTACAAAAATTCCTAAGCACTTTGAGAATTCACCTCAAAGACAGACAATGTAAATTTTTGTTACATTTTGGTTTTGATTCAGTCTTTAAGCAAAAGGGGGTGGAGAAATTTCCCTTCGAGATATCAAATTTTAAAAAACTATAATCATTAAAAAATGAATTTATGGTTCTGCAGCAAAACTCAGGCAACATCAAAAATGCAACAAAAATTTATTTACTAGTGTGTGTGTGAGTGTGTGTGTCTGTGTGTGTGTGCATGCCATGATGCATATTTGGAGGTAAGGGGACAACCTGTGGGTGTCAGTCCTCTCTTTCTACCATGTGGGTACTGGGTGTCAAACTGAGGTCATCATATCCGACAGCAAGTTTCTTTATAAGCTGAGCCATCTTACTAGCCCTCAAGAAACATTTTAACGGAAAGTGGAGATAGTATCTTGAAACAGATGACATCACATAGAAAAGGTAGCATCAAAATCCCTTAGGAAAAGAATGATTATGTAACAAATAGGGCTTTGTTTATCATTATATTTGTTGGAAAGACTTCCATAAGCATTTTTGGTTCCCCATACTGAGCCATGATGTTTAACTGACATTATCATGGCAAGAAAAGAATTCTTGTGAGTTTCCTAGGTTTGGAATTTTTCCCTAGAGACCCAAACTCACTGAACTCTTTTACAAACTGATGTCAACAATACTGTTGAATTTTTATGTGAGTCCTTTTCTTTTCAAACAGAACGCAAGAGCCTTTATAATACAATGGTGTAACACTCCTGCTCAGCTGTAGGTATACCCAATTTGGTTATAAAGTCTATTGAGTTTATAAATTGAATTCATATTTTATCTCCTCCAGCTCCGCACGTATTTTGTTTGGTATATTCTTAATAGCTTTGCATTTTCTTAGATTTTATTTAATGGTCTCTCAAACCATTGATTCGGAAGTATGCTGGCACACACACGTTTCGGCAGGTCTTTTGTGTATTTTGATGCTGCTCAGTAGGAAGACACACTAACATGTTTTCTCTCTCCCCTGTCTTCCTGCAGTGAGTCATTTAGTCTCATAAAGCATTCAGACTTATATGGCTAAAGAGAAATAGCTAAAGCTTATGCATAGCTCAGAATATTTCTAATTTTGTTTCAATTTCCTGTGAGGCCCGCCATTTCTAAATTTATTAAACTAAGCATACAAGCAATAAACACCACACTATCTTTGAAAAAGGGAAATATAGATTCTCAGTAAGAACAGTTTTATGCACAAGCCTGTGAGTTTGGTGGGTTCAGGTCAGGGAGGCATGTGGTATACAGTCAGATGGTAGATCTTGCGTCCATCTCTTGGGTGGCTCCCTAGTGGTCCATGTAGCACTACAGTCCAAGTTAAGTGAACCCCACATTTCCCAACTCCTCTGGGACCACAGGAACCCAACCTTCTCTTTGTCAATGTGGGGAACATGTTCTGTGAAAAACACCATGAACATATATGAATCAAACCTCAACTCCAGAGCACTCCTCTCAGGCATTGTTCACAGGAACTACTCTGTCCGGTGCTCACTTAAGCAACCACACACTTGCTTTGGGGAGCAAAGAGGGAGGAAATTGAAATCACCGACCTCAGGACTGAATTCAACACTAACATTATTAAAAACAAACAAACAAACAAACAAACAGATATTATCAAGAGTGAAATGGGGAAAATGGGGATTCTTTAACTGGGGAGGGAGGAAGGAAGGTTAGACAGGAAGAGAGAGAGAAAAGGTAAATGATGTTTAGCTGGTGTGAAAAGTCAGAAGAAAACGTATTAGTTCAAAAGCCTATCGAAAAATTACACATATAATATCTCTACATGTTTCCATGTATAAAGCTGAAGGACATATAACAAGAAGCAGTGCCAGTTAGGAGAAACCTTCCTTCAGGTTGTTGGTCAGGGTAGTCCAAGTGACTCTCAAAACTACACAGGTTATTGCCACAGCCCTTGATTGCCTCCCAGAACCAGAAGCTACCTCCCTGAAGGCTAGCTCTCATAGTTTTGGAGGACACTATGCAAGCTGCTAAGGGAGACCAGCTTTAAGGTCTAATTAATAACTACAACAATGGCTGACACAACAAGCTATATTGGGGCAGTAGTGGCACTTTTATGTTGGGGGTAATCAACAACTACATAATTGGACTTAGAGTTCACTTAATGGGAGGAACTCATGTGTGGTACTATAATATATAAAATATAAAGCAAAATATACATGGCTGGCGAGGTCACAGACCTTAGAGAAAATCCCAACACTATCACATTCTTAGACAAAAGTAATTTCTTACTATATGCTAAATACGGATCCTTATATTTACAGACAATTATAGCAGTCACCATTCATCAAAGAAGTTTCTTTTGTAACAGAGACTATTACATAGTTCCACAACTGGGTCACACACAGAGATTGTCTGTGAAATGCCCAACTCTAAGTGACACATCTATAATGGAACCTCTATACCTAAGGCTCATAGAACATAGTGGACCAAGGGGTACAGAAAATACTAACGCACCCCTCAACTCTCATCAATGAAGCTCACTCATGCGAGAAAAGGCAACAATCACAAAAGACCACAAATGGCCAAAGCATAGGGCATAGAGTCTGCAGAGTGTGGGTCCTTGGACAGGATTCCTATATTAAACTCCACCCATCCAGGGCTCAGGAACCATTGTGGAAGAGGGGGTGGAAAGATTGTAATAGCCAGGGGAGGAGGTGCATGACCATATGGAAACAGAGTCCTACAGGCTCCTGGGACCCTCCCTCTATGAACCTCCAGCAATGGTGACAGCATGCACAAGACCCATTCAAACTCAAGCAGACAGAAACCCAGCATAGAACTGGAGAAATGAGCAACAGGCCCCAATCTTAGCTGAAGAACTATTGGCATTTAATTAATCTTGGGTGAGGGAGAACTGATCTTCTTTACTGGAGTGATTCTAGATAGGCTGACTAGCCTTGAGTAGATGAACTTTCTCTGAGGGACATCTGGGTACACCATCTTGATTTGATAGGCCTTAACATAAATGACAGAACACATGAAATTCAGCGGAGGGGACTATGAGAGGGTGCCGATGGGGGAGAGGATATAAAGATGATTAAGGTGTTGTGTAAGAAATACACAAAAATTCAATAAAAATATACAAAAATTACTTATTATTTTATGAGTGAGTGAGTGTATTACCTGAATGAATATAAGCACACCCATGTCATGCAGTGCTTGAGGATGTCAGAAGAGGGCATCAGATTCCCTGGAACTGTAAGTATAGACTGTAGTTAGCCACCGTGTGGGTGCTGGGAACTGAACCTGGGCCCTCTGCAATAGCAGTCAGTTCTTAACCACTGAACCATCTCTCATAATTTCTTAATTAAATTTTTTGTTTATTTCTTTATTTATTCGAGGCATGTGTCACATATGCTTGTGGAGGACAGAGGACAACTTTCAGGAGTTTATTCTCTCCTTCTACCATGTAGGTCCCAAGGATGGAACTCAAGTCATCAGGCTTAGTGACAGGAGTCTTATCTGCTAAGTCATCTCACGGATGTACTATCACTAATTTCTAACTCTAGGTTAAGTACAAAGGCATATTATAAAGAGTGCTCACACTTTTGTAACTTTAAAAAATTGGGAAAAGTACTTAGCTTTGGTTAGTAGTGTGGAGTTTCAGGCTAGAGGTACAGTTCAGTTGGTAAAGCACTTGCTGTGCAAGCATGATGGCCTGAGTTTGACTCCCAGAATCTAGATAAAAAGACTGGGCATGGTGGTTCACCTCTGTAACCACCACTCTGGGAAGATGAAGATAGGTACACCTTTAGGGCTTGCTTGCCAAAGGCTCAGCCTGATTGGTGAGTCCCAAGGTCCCAGAAGAGATCTTGTCTCAAAAAACAAAATGAACAGTCCCTGAGGAATGACACCAAGGTTGGCCTCTGGTCACCACATGTGTGTGCACATATGTGCATGTGCATACACATGAACACACACACAAATTAAAACTAAAAGCTAGAGGCAGGAGTTTCATTTATCTATAGCCATTCTCTCTACTGCCCTCATTCTAGGAATTTCCTTGGGAGAATGAAGGGTGCAGATCATCATTCAGTTATGGAGAAGGGAAGTATTTCCATTCTGGCCCTACATAGAAAAGAAAATTATTTGCAAGGTTCACACATTTCATCACAGTACCCCATCTCACCCAGGTAAACATTTCACTTGGAGTTATAGAGTCAGGCAGGGACACAGCCAGTCTTTCCTGTCTTCCAGTAGTCTTATTCACTCTTCATACTAAGTCTTTTAGAAAGCCAAGACTTAGACAGTCAGCTCGTCCCTTTTACCAGACCCTCCATTTCAGCTGATGTGACTGAACTTGGTCTGGAATGTGCCGCCCTGGTGTCGTGCACTCTGTACTCAATGAATTCAGACTAACTCCCACGGACTCTGACAGGGACTTCATATGAATTATCAAGTCACACCCCACTTAAGGGAACTTTTACAATTTCCAACTCATGCGTTTAAGAAAAGGTCATGAATAGAGGCTCTGCAAAGACAGGAAGTGGCTTTGCCCACTGGATCTGTCCATTTATAGTTAAGTAATGACTGTGGAGCACTGCAAACTGGATGATGAAACAAAGCTAGGAGTTCAGTAATAACCAGTGTGGCTGCCAAGCCAGGCAGACTCCTGGAACTCTGAGGCAAGATGAACAATGAAGCACAGGTGGGTGCATTCACCCAGCAGGCCGGCAGATCTGTAGTCTCACAGCCTGTAAGTGACACGCTTTCTCCCTGGTATTTAGTTGAGGTGGTATATTAGTTATTCTATAGAATTTACTCCAAATTGTGCATAAACCATAAACATTGATCATCTCACCTTTGCTGCAGGTCAGGAACTCGGGAGCAGATAAGCTGAGTGGTTGAACTGAGGTAGCTGAACAATAGGGACATGCCCTCTCTGGCTTAGCTAGGGCTATGATAGCCTGTCTAAGCTCAGTCACATGGTTTTGGTCTTTGCTGGTTGTTGGCAGGTGGCCTGGTTTCCTCACCATGTAGACTCTCCACAAAGCTTCTGAGTGTCCTTACATCATGGCCACTGCCTTTCTTCAGAGCAACAGCACGAGAGAAACAGCGACCTACTTTTGTCTCACATTCCACCTGTTACTGTCGGCAATGAATCAATGAGTTAATCTTGCCCTTGAGGGGAACAGAACCAACCTCAGCCTCTGATGGGAGGAGAGGCAAAGAACTTAAGTCAGCAACAGAAATGCAGCCCATATAGTGACATCGTGGTTGAGTGGATCACAGAGAAATCACTAACATTATAGGCATCAGAATGCAAAAAAATGGTACTTCATGACAACAATAGAATCAGACGATTTACTACAAAGTATGTTGGGGAGATGGGTAGAGATCTGACCAAGGCTTATCCCAGCAAACCTCAGTTATGCCATGTCGTAGCTAGGCATACATTTACAGGGAGCATCTCTCATGTAGGGTGGCATGCAGTGAGTGAAATCCGTGCTCTAGTAACATATGTGAATTGCTCACTCAAAATAACATCTATTTCTATTTCTGCTGCTGGAAAGCCTTGAAATTTCTGGGTCTCTGACTCAAGAAAAGGATGGTTTCTCTCATTATCAGAAAATAGAAGATCTTTTTATTAGTATCCTTTTAACAGTGTCTAAAATCCTGAGGGGAGCCTGGTGCTCTTGGATCAGACCTATGGAGCACTGAGTGGTACCTCCCCCATCTCCCAACAGCTCTAGTGTAGGCTTTCAGTCCAATAGTTTCATCCTGGGGAGCATTGGGAGAGCTGGCAAATACTCTAAACAGATAAAAGATAATTGAACAAGGAGCGTAGTAAACGGTGACAAAGTGCTATTTCCATAATAAGCTTATCTGAGTAAACTTTCTCAGAGCCCTGAGTTCCCGAGTAGGGTGTGGATTTGGCAATAGTAAAGAAACAGGCCACGCCAGGAATGTCTGGGGAGCTAATGAAAGCCCCTGAAGTGGTTGACGTTCCTATCTCTGCTTTGGATCGCTGCCACCTTGACGCAAATGTCAGACGGTGTTTAATTGGCAAACAGGGCTTCAAAGGGTTGCTGGGCCCTGCTCCCAAGGCCTCGGGGCCTGTTAATGTTTAATTGTCATGTGCAAGGGCCCACTATTCCTTGGTAGACTTGGGCGTTTTATTGCACTTTGAAAAAGCAACGTTATGATGTTATGAGCCTCCTTCTTGCTCCATAGACCTTTTACAGACATGCCTTTGGAGTCACACATTGCCTAACCTAAACTCAGAAGTAAAGTTACCAAGTTATTCAGCAGGGTAGAGAGAATCACCTTCAAGTTGGAAATACTCTCAATTTACTGAGTTTACCTGAGTTAAGGTTTGGAACAGAAGGGAAAGAAAATGAGGCAGAGGTGACCTTGCTGGGTGACAACCAGTACAAGTTCTTCAGAGTGTGACTGGGGTTTGCTGGAGAGCAGGCAGTCCACTCCAAATGCACCACATTGCTTTTCTTATTTTGTTTCCCTTCCAAATATCTATGTGATTCACACTGTTCTTGATAAGATTTTGCCTCTGTTTAGTTACATAGGGGAAAATTAGAAATAACAAAAGACAGAATACTCCCCCTTCATACTATATGGAAATTGTGAATAAAAGAGTGGCTTCCGACTTCCTGACTCTGAAAAGCACTGCTTTGAACTGCATATGAATGATTTCTTTGAGTTTTCGATTCAGTTCAATTCAATTGAATCCATTGTCTCTGAGTGCATACTAAGTGTTTATATCAAACACTTCCTTTAGCTTTGAGTTAGTGCTGGTTATAGAAATGGTCCCTTGTCAAATTCTGAAAATGTATCTGTTTGTTGTTTTAATCATTCTTTTGCTGATTATGACTATCTCTCTAAGGAATGTAAAGAGAAATATCTAATTACACCACTTATATCAGAATGGTGAAGCGGGTATTTATCTTGTTTGTTAATTATATATGTCCCAGTTAAGGACCACACATCAGCTAGTGTCAACATTAGCCAGAGGGGCCTGGTAAACATCAAAAGGTAGGTGAAAAACATATAAAAAACAACATAGCAAATAGAAAGCATATATACTTTTTATGTATTTATATTAAGTCAGGATTTCTTTGTTCTTCTTTGCCCAATTCTGCATTCAAATTTTTGTCCCATGGACATCTGTTTCCTTTACAGCAGAACTACCACTCTGAGCAGGTGTCAGGGCTTGTGGCCAAGTTGTTAAGGCAGTACAGTCAACACTTGGGGCCTTTAGTCTCTTCCTTCCAGATCTTGTCTACATGGATTCTCTTCCTTCCAACACTGCTGTTGACTTACTGAGTTCTCTCTTTTGCCAGGAGATCAGTAGACAGCTTCCTTCATGAAGTCCAGTCACACCCAGAGACCCTAGCCCCAGTGCCTAAACCTCCTGGAAATGTAGACTCAGAAATAACCTATTGTATTCAAAGCATGTGCCTTCCAAATCCATACATGCAGTTAATTAGTTGAGAGCCTTGAAATGTTATGTGATTCCTTTCTTAATAGAAATGAGAAGTGATAAAAACTGAGAGGCCTTTATTCATACTTTCTTGGTGATTTTAATGAA
Source organism: Eospalax fontanierii (assembly GCA_035773235.1). Taxonomy (NCBI): domain Eukaryota; kingdom Metazoa; phylum Chordata; class Mammalia; order Rodentia; family Spalacidae; genus Eospalax; species Eospalax fontanierii. The sequence continues at coordinate 46,047,383 of CM069529.1, read as the reverse complement.
GGGGTATATTATCCTCTGGATAGATTTATAGGAGCATTATGCACCTACCTCTTATTCTCATTAATGGAAGCAACTGTAGGCACACAGGAGCACCACACTCAACTTTGCAAAAGAAGCCTCTTTTCCATCTGCTAACAGTTCTGCTTCACATTTCTTAAATATCTTTAAAATGAAACCAAACACTGTTCATGATCTAAAGACTATCTGGGTATATAGTTTCCAGAGGAAATGAGATTGATACATTATAAAAGCTAGCAAATTTACTTTATGATAGCAAATGACTATGACTGCCACCCACCCTCTCAACATCCCTCTAAAGGACCTGGGTTGGGAGAGTGATATGCGACTTCCTCTGTCAGTGGTGTAAGGCTCTGTTAGTGAGGAATTCCAGTCGTTAATCTGTCTTCCTAAAATGTTGGCAGAACTGAAGTTCAGGCATGGAAGAGAGAGAAAACTGGGAAAGACATTATCAAATCTAATCTCCAACTATGGGCAATAGCCTAGTACAGCAACCCACTTACTCTTTCATTAGCTTATTTATCCCTCTGCTCCTTTGCTCAACAAATATGTATTTAATATCTACGGTGTGTCTCATTTCTTGCTGTGTGCTGGGCTATGATGACATACTATTGAACTAGAGGGATTAGGGTCTTGCTCCCAGGAAATTCACAATTTACTGAAAAGATGGAAGTTAAATAGCTACTTAGGTGGCCCTCTTAGCATGGGTATGCACAGGGAGCTGTGAGGCCTTGAATGAAGGAGGGGCTTGTAGGAACGAATGCAGAAGCTTCACTCTGAAAATTGTCACCATGGTGATGGGACTGCATTGAGGAAGAGCTCGACATTTGCTGTAGCAGCAGCATGTACAAGGGCCCTGATGGATTCAGATCCTATAAGTGATTTATAGAAAGTGTATACATATTGTGCATAGAAAACAAAGCATTGTACTATATGCAAAATACTTTTATTTAATAGTAGAGAAAATTACTATTTTACTTTCAATCAACAAAAAATAACAATAAAGGATGCAGTTACATCCTTCCCCTTTCTCATAAAAAAGGGGGACATGTAATGAAGATTATCGTTTAGAGCCTGAGAAATAACTCAGCACAAAAAGTGCATGGAGCCTTGAATTCAGATCCCCACCACCTACTTAAAATCCAAATGGGGTGGTGCATGTCTGTCATCTCAGAGTTGGAAGATCAGAGGCAGTTAGAGCCTGGTGGCTTGCTGGCCAGCTGGTCTAGCGGAAATGGCAAACTTCAGGTTCAGGGAGAGACTGAGCCTGAGAAAATAATGTGGAGAGCAGTAGAGGAAGACACATGACATCAGTCTCTGGCTTCCACAAATGCACTGAGGGGCATGTGCGCGCACACACAAACACACACACATACACACTCATGCACACACATACACACACACGAAGAAAAGCTTATCAATTACCACGAGTCAGTTTTCCATGGAGAGGAAGTGGGACTCAAATGAAGCAAACTCTTAAGTTTGGGACAAGAAGGGCAGGGACACTCTATCAGCTCCTTCCTGCCTGCCTTCTACCCTTCATTCCTATAGGACCGGTCACCGGAGTCCACGGTGGTTCTGATAAAAAGGTAGACCTCCATACAAGATGTCATACCTTCTCCCCGATAAATCCTTTGTAGGTAACCCCAATAAACTCTAATTTTTCTAATTGGAGGGCATGCTTCTGTTTGCTTGCTCAATCAAAGGTACCCAGAGGGCCAGGGCTGGGAGAATGCCATACCTCATTGCAGGAGAAATTCTTAAGATAGCCTCCAACTTACATTGTTACCTAATCTCCAGGTGATTTATCAAACTATCAGCTGAACTATGCTTTTCCCCAAAATGACCATCTCATAACTTTTTTTTTTTAGTGGGGGCCAGAAAAAATGTTCTTATGTAACCTAAGTTGGCCTTGAACTTACTATGTAGAAAGGATGGTCTTGAATAACTGATCTTCCTGTTGTATCCTCCAAAGTGCTGGGATTATGGGCATTTACCACCATACCTGCTCTAATTTCCCTAAATCTTAAACATACCACCCTCACATGGAAAAAGAAATTCTGCAAATGTGGTCAAGTTAAAGATCTTCAGGTGAGGAGGTGACTTTGGGATGTCCAGGTGGATTCAGTGTACTTAAAAGAGACTGTAGAGGAAGGAGGCAGAGGAGTATGAGTCAGAGACAGAAGCAGAAGTTGGAATAATGCAAAGTTATAAGCTTGAGTAAGATTGGGCAGATTCTAGATGTCAGAAGAGAGAAAGGAAAAGCTTTACAGCTCCCCTAGAGTCTTCAGGAAGAATGGAACTTGCTGACATCTCCATGATAGCCCCCAAAGACTCACTTCACACGCTTAACATCTACAAGAGCAGAAGACCAATAAATCACAGTGATCTGGTTTATGATCTTTCAACTTTCCAGTGGTGTGAAAGCGGTAGGCATCTAGTAGCAACCATGTTTCATTAAATTTATTTATTACTTGTTATGTGTGTCTGAGTGAGTGTGTGTGTCAGTGAGTGAGTGTGCGTGTGGTGTGTGTGTGTGTATAGGTGCCTGCCTGCCATAGCACTCTCTGACTCTGTTCTCTCAGTTCACATCTAAGTGGATTCCAGGGCTAGAACTCAGGTGGTTAGTCTTGTGTGGCAAACATTTTCACCACTGAACTATGTCACTGGCCCATAACAGTACTTCATAATTTGAGTTTCAACATTTTTCCAGGATGGAGATTTGTGGTATGATCCTTTCTCAGGATGCTGGGCAATGACGGGAGCCACAGCTTGAAGTCAGCCATGCAATGAGGGGACAAGATGGTCACTCTACAGTGTATACATTGCTTAAGCAGTGTGCTAGGTATATCGAGTACATTTCAACCTATGATGTGTTTTTTGAGAGATAACTCCATTATAAGTCATAAAGTGCCCATTTAGGATAATAAATACATGCTGTTTGAAGCTATTGTTACAGCAGCATAAGAAACTAATAGACTCATACTCTTTCCTGGGTGTCCCTCAGGTAACCCTAGTATCTTAGTTCACCATCTGCCCTTTGAAAGGGATGTTTTTCCCTAACTTCTAACCTTTTCATTTTAGGGAGTGGTATTACAACTGAGTTTTCGAAGTAGAACATGAAACCCACCCTCTACACCCTGCCTTGATCACCCACTCTGATAGTTGGCTTTAACTGTTAACTTGACACAAACCTAGAATCACTTAGGAAGAGAATCTTAATGAGGAATTATATAGATCAGATTGTTCTGTGGGCACATCTGTAGGAGTTTATGTTGATTAATTGATATAGGAAGATCAGGACCATTGTGGGTGGCTCCATTCCCTAGGGAGGGAGTCCTGAACAGTATAAGAGAGGAGAAAGCTAGCTGAGAGCAAGCAAGTGTGCATTCCCTCTTTGCTCTTGACTGTGGAGTTGCACCATTGGTTGCTTTAGTTTCTTCTTCGTCTTCCCCAAAGCGACCCACTGGAACGTGGAATGGTAGGCCAAATAACAGTAGAGTTTTTATCCCTAAGTTTGCTTGTTGTCTGGATATTTCCTCATAGCAACAGAGATGAAAGTAGAATACCTACCTTACCCCAGTGTCTTTCTCCTATTTTAATATCCATTTCAGACTCCTTCAATCCACTGATTGAATGAGAATGTGCATTGCAATCTCTGACTTTCCAGTATCCAGTGCACTGCAGGTGCTCTGGTCACTCCTGTACCAGCATGGGGGATATCTCATCTGCCCTACAGCCAAACCCCTTACTGCCTGAAGTCTCAGCTTTGGTGGTTGGTCTTCCATGAAACCTCCTCTCTACCTGTTGCTGATGTTAGGTACTTAACGCTTATCTGTTTCTCTAATGCCCCGTGCTTGTGTCTCATCATAGACACTACTTATAATGTCCAAGATCAAGCTTTTTGGTTAGTTTGCCAACTCTTGAAGGCAAAACCTCATCTGTGGCTTTGGACTACAGGCTCCATGCACAGTACAAAAGAAGATATTCAATAATATTTAGAAAAGTAAAAATAAACTGAAAAGAGTAGAAGAACAGGATTTAAGGAAGAGTTTTGAACTGAGATTCCAGGCTGTGACCACTACAGACACTCAGTAATAGCCGTACTCTCTGCTCTCATGGAAAGGGGCTGCCAGAGAGTTTTTCTTGGCATTTTGTCTGATCTGACATATGAAGGGTTGAAGACTCCCTGCGGTGCTAGGAGATCTGAGTGGTGTAGCATAGAAATGCATATTGTTTCTTGAGGTCTTATGTGCTTTACTGGGTTAAATCACTTAACGCTCACATTGAGTTCATAGTACTATTGCTATTCCATTTTCTAGATGGAATAAACAAGGCAGACTAAGGCTAAGTATTTTGCCTTAGATCAGATGGCTAATAAGTGACAGAGTTAGGATTTGAACCCATGTACTCTGAGTCCTTGCTCTTTATCACTGTGCTATATTTTCTAAAGAGTGAGGGTAGAAGATGCAGAATCCATGGATGCAGAGGACCAACTGCATTTGCTCCTAATTTACTATGTAACGAGGAGTAAAAAGATGAGTGCCATGTGCCTGTAGAAAGATGGACAAACAGGGTATAAGGAAAAGCAGCAGTGTGATCTACATGATGTAACAGGAGGTGGGCGTGCCTGCTTGCTGGGTTTGGGGAAGGATCTACACTGCCTCAGAGAGAGGAAGGGTAAGTGTGTGCGAGAGCATGGAAAGAGGATAACAAGACATGTTGGGGTGCGGTACTCATAAGATACACAGCTTGGTGTAGCAGAAGGTAGGCTGGTTAGATGGGACTGGGCAAGGAGGCCAACTAGGGAACACTTGGAGACAGGGAGTTGGCATATACATTGTATGCATATATGAAATTCTCAAAGAATAAATAAAAATATTGTATTTTAACAAAGCAACACGGGGTGGTACTGGGGAGATAACTTGGTAAGTGCTTGCTGTGAAAATATGAGGACCCGAGTTTGGTCCTCATAACCCACGCAAAAGTCAGGTGCGGTGGCATTTTTGAGAGCCCAGTGCTAGGGGCGCAGACAGGCAGATCCCTGAACCTCACTATCAAAATGGCCTACCTTATCTGGTGAGCACAGGTCTCTGTGAGAGAGCTTATTTCAAAATACAAGGTGGACAGCTCCTAAGGAACGACACCAAAGATTGACTTCTGGCCTTCACAAGGACACACACACACACACACACACACACACACACACACACTTCAAACATACAAGCAAACAGGAGAAACAAAGCCAGACAAAATAAAGCAAAAACTACAATACAGATGCTGAATGGTCTCAGTTCTCAAGGGCGTGGGACTTTGATTTGGCCAGCTTATTCCTTCAGCAAATAATAAACAAAGCTCAACTATGTGTGGGCCTCTGTACAATCCAAGGGTTATCCTTATTTATGCAAGACAAAGACCAACACAAAGCTATCCTTGTCCCTCCATGTACTATGACACTTACATACCTGAGGTCACATGGAAATGCAAATGCATAGTACACATAGTACACATGTACACACATATGCACAGCCCCCCCCACACATTCTTGCACATAAAAAACCTCAGTGGAAAACATTACCAACAGACCAAGCTAGGTGGAGGAAAGACTATTCAGAACTGAAGACAGGGTTGTGTTACATTCAGGTAACAATAAAGAAAATAAGTAAGTAACCAGAACACAGCCTTAAAGAGCTCTAAGACATGATAAAGAGACCAAACTTAATGAATTTGTGATGTAGAAGAGATAGATAAGACACAGACAGAAAGCACACACAAAAATCTATTAATGAAATTGCAGTAGTTAATTCTTTAAATCTAGTCAAAAAAGGATATCCAAGCACAGGAGCTATTTGAAACCCCAAACGTGATCAGAAAAAAACCTCTGTGTCATGTCACAGTCAAAATGTCAAAAGAGCAAAACAAGAAAGGATACAGCAAGCCTGGAGAGGAGGGCTAAGTTACAAGTGTGGTTCCCTTAGGCATTATGGTTACACGGGTACCCAGAATTCGTGCTGATAAGGATCAGAATACTTAGGCTCACCTTGGAAGCACGCCTTGGAAGTTGTGAAGTTTTTCAAAATCAAAACCTTTAAAAAATGAATTATGAACAAGAAAACATTCCTAAAGTAAAATGAGGATGCATCATTTTATCTTGTCTTTATCCTTGTCTGTATTTGTCCCCCAACTCCACCCCAGAGACTGTGTCAGAATGGTTTCTCCATGAAAAGCAGGCAGAGAACGACGCTGCCATCACCAAATACCAAATGGCTCCTCCAGAGCAAGAGCTGGCCCCTTTCTCAGCTCTGAGAAAGATTCTAGACGTGGGCCTGGACCTTGTGGGCTGCCTCCCAGCAATCTCTCACTTGGCCTTCCTTCAGTGCCAGGAACACAGCAAATTATATGTGCAGGTCAGCATAACCGCGTGATGAGAACTATCTTGTCTGCTTACCTACATGCTTGCCCAGTATTGAAAGGATCAAATGCAAAATCCCATTTGGAATACAAATGCCAATTGGAGCAATTTCTTCCGGGAGCCACTTCATGCAGGCATTCACACCGTCGAGGGCTATAGAAAGAGACTAACATGGCTGACCTGTGAGGATGGGACAAGCCTGCCAAGGACATGAATCAGAGGCAAACAGCAGTAGGAAGATAAAAATGCTTGTTTCTACGGTACTCTTAACTGAACTAAGCTTTTTATTATTTTAAAGCTTTCTTTGATCTTAAACTATTTCTAATGAAAAATAAAAGTTTATGAGTTAGAAAAGAAGCAACTGATATTCCTTTTCATCTTGCCCAGCACAGTTCACAGGACCAGACAAACTTGGGGATCTGGAGAAGAAAGTCATGAATCTGAGACTATGTGGGACATCAGAAAATGACAGCATGGAGAACCAACCTTCAGGGTCCTCAGCTGAGAGCAGACAGCCTGTATTCCTCTGTGTTCTTATTACTCTCTTTTTTCTGTGTAGGCAACGTATCCATTTACTTAAAAATAATCTCAAGAACAGCTAGTGCTGGGCACTGGGAACAGAGAGATCAGTGGGAAACTTAGGGAGTACTAAATCTGGAGAGGATATCGAACAGCTGGGTGGGTATCAGGTTGAGTTTGTTCATCTGCTTAAATATGTCACTGTGAACCCATCACTCTGCCCTACTGACCAAACCCCATTCCACCATGCAGCCTTTGCCAGATTAAAATTGGTTTCCAACAGTAAATGGAGCCACTTGCTTGATTTCCTTTGCAGCCTTCTTGTGTCCTGAGCTGCTTGGACGCACAGCCTTGGACCATGGCTGCTGTCAGGGTGACACTATCTAGTAATTGGGTTAAGGCTGGGCTCCTGAACCAATCTCCAGTAGTGATTCTTTGGTCTAAGCCAGTGCTCCTTAAACATATTTTTGATAGTTGAATGCTTTCCACTTAATAAAAAAAAAATTTTTTTGGTCTTTTTGAGACAGGGTCTCCCTGTAGCTCCAGCTAGCCTGGAACTCACTATGTAGACCAGGCTGGCCTTGAACTCCCAGAGATCCACCTGCTTCTGCCTCTCGAGTGCTGGGTCTAAAGATGTGCGGCACTATGCCTGGCATGACTCAAAACGTTTTTACAGAACTCTGTGTTTATAAGTATGTAAAATAAATACAGAAATTAAGCATTTACTGATATAAATCACAAAGAAATTTTAAAATAATTCTTTGGTATACGTTTGTATATTGTTTATTAAACATGAAAGGAAATTTGCATACTAATGAGATGGAGGTGCTTGTTTATTGTTATATAAGAATTAAATCTTGGCTAAATGTTTGATACTGTAATACAGATTTTCTTCAACATCTTTCAGAGTTCATAGTTTTGTCTCATAACCATTAATGCTGAGAATGCCATATCGTATAAATGTGTGGTACAAAAGGACAGAAGTATTTTTAGGGTCATTTCAGAAACTAATTTTGTACTAATCCCAAGACAAATTCATTTAACATTTTTTTATGAAACTTGAGTGAGCAACTCAGATAACAGTTTTTAAAATCAAACATTCTAACAGAGTGCCATACAAAAATACATTAAATCGATACTTAGATGATGAGGAATGATGGTAAAACATATTAAAAGTCTTTGCCTAAATTAAACCATTGTGTTTTTATAAAACCAAAAGCTTTGCACATAAACCCTGCGGTTCCTATCTCACAGCAGTCTAGAATTTGAGCCGAAGTGTTTTGGCAGTGTTCATTGTGTGGTGCGATGGCACAGCGCACAATATGTGCTGTGGGTTCCGAATCAGGGCTGAAATTGTGCAATGCCAGATGCACATCTGCCAGAAACATCTCAGATTCATGATGTGTTTGGTTTTGAATTACTTTTTGGTTGTTGCATGTTCAGATACCGTTTACTGTTGCCAAGTTTTTCATGATCCACATATTCAGTTTTACAATGCCATATGGGCTCATGATTCACAGTTTGAGAAGTTGGGTCATCGACTAATCAGAACTAACAGGTGAGTAGCATGAAGCCACATTGCTGGTCAGTAGTGGCAATATCGAAGAGTGTTCTAGACTTCCAATAAAACAGCAACAAAAGATTAGCAATTCAATAATTGTCTACATTGATTATGATAATAAAGTAAATATTGTTTCCCATGGGCTTAAGTAATCATATTGTAATCATATTCTTTTTCTGTAAAAACCTTTTTGGTTTTAATTCTCATATTATTAATTGTACTTACTAGTCTAGTTCTTCTATATTTAACCTTTGCCAGGCTTTAGTCAATATATCATAAACCCATTACCATAACTTTTAAAATATGAAGAATGCTGTGGAATACAATAATTCCATTTTTCGTCTTTAAGACCTTGTGGTGGTTTGAATGAGAGTGTCTCCCGAAGGCTCATCTATTTGAACACTTGGCCCAGTTGGTGGTCATTGTTTGTGGAGAGTTAGAAGGTACTGCCTTGCTAGAGGAAGCACATCAATGTGGGTGGGATTTGAGAGTTCATAGTCTTGCCCCACCCACTGCCCATTTTGCTTTCTGTTTCCTGCCAGTGGTTGAGAATGTGATTGGTCCGCTTTCTGTTCTGGCTGCCTCTGTCACCATACCTCCCCACTATGATGGATTCCGATCCCCTGGGACTGAAACCCAAATAAGCTTTTCTTTCTATATGTTGCCTTGGTCATGGTGTTTTATCACAGCAACAGAAAAGAAACTAATACTGATCTCTATTCAAGGTCTCTGGATTTCTGCTCTAACTTGGACTGTTTGTAGGCACAGTTGTTACCTTGGCACTCTGTTCGAATCATCATTCTGGGAACTTACTTTTCTTTCTTTTTTTTTTTCCTCAAGAGAATATCCTTTATCTTACATGGTACATTCATATCACATCCCTCTCTCCAAGGCTCAGGGATTGTCATGGAGAAAGGGCAGGAAGATCATAAGGGCCAGAGGTGGTGGAGGATTACCAAGAAACTGTTTTCTATGTACAGCAAGGCAGTTGCATTTATGAACTGTCAGCAGTTGTGGCACTGTGCATAAGACCTGTGGAAGTTCAAGGCAGACAGGAGAGGAAGGTTAGACGTTCCAGCCCTAGCTGAGGAACTGTTGGTTATTGATAGCTGCTGGGAGAAGGAGAGTCTGATCTTTAACAGCGTGACCCCTGGCATGGTGTCACAGTCCAGGGAATGGGACCATACCCAAGAGTTTGGGGGAGAAGACAAATTGGACTAGATAGGCTTTGAGAGAGAGAGAGAGAGAGAGAGAGAGAGAGAGAGAGAATGAAGTTGGGTGAGGAGAGAGGTGAGCGTGGATTAGGAGGAGTTAGGGAAGAGGGTAAATAAGATCAAAATGTATGGTATGAAATTCTCAATGAATTAATAAAAATAACAAAGGAAATTTAGCACATAGATTTTTTTTTTAAATCTTGATATCTGAAGGATATTATTTTACTCTCCCACAATTGACACTTGGCTGAACAATGAATTTTACTTTGAAATGTAATTTTTATCTCAGCATACTGAATGCTGAACTCCATTATCTTTTATACCTTTGTCTTTTCATTGTTATAGAAGAGTAGATCACTGTGCACATGTGATCACACTTCCTGCTTGCTTGACTTTGCTCTATGGAGAAGGCAAATGAGAGGAGTGACCTTCATGTTAGGAAGTTCCCAGTTGTTCACACCTGGATATTTTTTTCCCTGAACTATTTTATTTTCATAGAGAGTGCACCTGCTCTCTCATCCTGAGGAGCACATACCTGGCCTGCCGGGAGCTTGGGAAGAAATGGGGGTATGACCATTCAGAATTCATTTCCTGTTAGTCCTCCTGTGTGCCCACTGCATTTCATCCCTCTCTCCCCTGTATCTCATAGTTATGAGGTAATAGCTTGGTTTTCTATTCTATTCTATTAATTATAGTACATTATATTAATCACATTATACTCTAATGATATATAGTGCTCCCCTTCCGGTCTCACTTAGGTGATATGAGGAGACAAGGAGGCTCAAGTATTTCACATTTTAATTTTTAAAAAGGTTTTCAAAAGATTTATTTTTATTACTTTAAAATTATGTGTACATGTGTGTGTCTGTATGTGGGTATGTCCACATGAGTGCAAGTACCTGCAGAGTCCAGAAGAGGGCATTGGATCTCTTGAAGCTGGGGTTATGGGTGACTGTGCACCTCTGATGTGGGTGCTGGGCACTGAACTTGGATCTTCTGGACTCTTAATTGCTGAGTCATCTCTTTAGCCCCTAAGATTTATTTTTATTATGGGTGTGTGTGTGTGTGTGTGTGTACCCATGGAGACCAGAAGAAGACATTGGACTGGACCCCTTGGAGCTAGAGGTACAGGTTTGTGAGCTGTCTGACATGGATGCTGGGATCTGAGTTCCAGACTTCATGATAGAACGATAGCAAGTGTCTTAACTGCTGAGCCGCCTCCTCAGCCTGACATTTCAACTTTTAAACCAACCCAGTCACTCCAGCACTCCCTTCCTCCTATCTCCTTTTGGGATATGTGAACCTCTACTGGCACTGTGGGACTCTGTGGTTGGTTTCGTAGGCACATGAAGTCATACTTCTTCCTCTGTAATTTTTTTTCTTTCTAATTTTGTCCTCTAAAAGTTTATTAAAATCTCTTTAAAATTCTATTTCTCATTGTGTGGTTGTATTGCTTTAATTATAGAATTGAAAGAGAATAAATCATATGTGGTCCATCTATCATGCTTACTGTGATTCCGACTAACTCTAATATAGCCAGAATGGCAGATAAGTGAAAAGCACTGTGAGAGACCCAAGGAGCCTATGGGAAGTGCTATCAGAGTCAACCGGAGGTGTTTCCACTAAGTGGACAAGAGCTATTGAAACGCAGGTCATGGAAAGATGATCAAAGGCCCTTGGTGTATGGAGGTGTGTGGAATTCAGAGTACAGCATACCATAGTTTCATTTATCAGGAGAGTTGGAATATTTATTTTAAGAAGAAACAAAGCATATTAAAAACACAACCTGGCCTTCTGAGGAAAGAAGAATATGGTGGCTCATTCTCCAGGGAGAAAGAACCTATGGGTGTAAGACATGACTTACTAGGGGATGGTAAACAGTGGATACCTCCAGCACTGATGGAATCTCAACCTTCAGTAATGAATATGCTTAAGACTTGGTCTGGCCTCAGCCTCGGGAAAGTTCAGTGCCTGGCAATGTTGACATGGCAAATGGCCAAATAAATATGATTATAACACCAGAGACACTCCCCTGAAGGAGAAAGTTCGGGGTTATAAATTCCAAATGAGAAAATTCACTCAGGAGACTAGAGAAAACTCCCTATCAAAAGGGAGAGGCATCTTAGTAGAAGGAATCGCTTTTCTCTTGCATGAAAACCAGCTTAGGGTATTCTCCAGCCTTGGGACCTGCTCTACTGATACAATTTAGTTTATGAGTGTATATAGGGCTGAGCTCCATTCCCCAGGCATGGGGCACAAGGAGAAAAACCAAACTTCCTGTGTCACACTACGGGCCAGGAACTATGCTAGTTTTCATGTGTGTATCTCATGAAATGCTCATTATGACTGTACGAGCCAGCAAGGTCCAAATACTAGTCCCATTCTGTATGAAAAAAACCTTGGGTTATAGAGAAGTGAAATATTTTCCTAAGCTACCTGACCCAAGTTACCATAAACAGTGGGACCAGAAACTGAACCCTGATAAATTTGAATATGAAGATTATGTTCTCAATCACTAAGATATTAGTATGTTGTGTCCCATTTACTAGAATTTTCTTTTTTCTCTCTGAAGAGAGTCAAGCACACCACATACTAGGAGCAGTGGTCGTTTAGCTGGCATGAACCCACAGTAATTTAAACAGAGTTTAAACCTAGCTTTGGTTTTGCTCTGAGTCAATTGTACAAACTAACAGGAATCAGAATTCAGTTAGCAGGTAAACTCTAGGCCCTGGGTCTCTCGCAACTGCCACAAAATGAGAAAGGGTTTCACCTTGAGTCCTTTCCCAAGGTGCAGAGCATAAAAAGGCAGCCAAGAAATGAGGACTTTCTTCCGACTGCCCAAAATTCTGAGTTGGCTGAAGAAATTGATAAGTTAGGAGCCACCAGGCACCGAGCCAGTCCAAACTGGCACTCTCAACAGAGGCCACAAAGCAAGAGGGCAAGGACTACCAACTAGTCTCCCTCCTTCTGAGTGGCCCCACAGGAACCACAGTACCGCAACCTCAGAGTTATGAGCTCTGGCATCCTGCCTTGGAAGGAACAGGCGTCGTTCCTCCGTCAACTGCCCTTGACAAGCCAAAAACGTGATTCATGACTCGTGAGAACCTTGCTTTCTTCAGAGCTACTCTTTGGCTTTGCTTCAGACCCAGGAATAAACTGGCCACAATGAACCCTCCCAGAGAAGTGGCTTCCCAACTGCATCACTCTTCCTTCTGGGGACAATGGCTTCACCCAGTGTGGTGAGGGGGAAGTTTAACCAAAGGAAAAACTGAAGCCACACTGATAAAGCATCAGTGTTATCAAAGGCCAGCCAGCCATGAGAGCTGAGGGACTCTTGCCTTGTGGTGACCTCAGAAACACCTCTGTACACATTTCTCAGCTGCTCCTAGGCATGGATGTGTTGTCTCCAAAGCAGGAATAACAGGGCCAAATCTAAACAATTTGGTCTTTTAAACATTCTTACTTTCTGGCAATCTTCTTCTCAGTGATACTGTCTTTTCAAAGCTGTAAAATGTCTATTTTCTGAAGGATTTAACAGACCTCTTTCTGGGGTCAGCTTTGTTGGCATTGTAGCTTGAGTAGACATTAGCACTGACTACTGAATGTCTACTGTGCATCAAAGACTATGCTGGAGCTGGTGTTTGTGTTGTCATTGAATCCCCATCACACTCTTCCAGTCCAGTAGCATTTGTTCATGTTTAAAAACAGGCTTAAAACCTTAAATGCAGCTCCTAAGGAAATGTAGTGACAGATCAAGGTTTAAACTAGCACAGTCTTACACAAAAGACTGTATGTGGGCTGCCTACCAAGTCTCTCACTCTCTGGTAACATGTGAACCATGCTAAAAAGAAAGAAAATGAATCCAAGTGGGGTTTTGTTTGGAGTTCAGGAGAACCTGCAGTTTCTTCTAAATTCGAATGTGACTTTCTGACACAAAAACAGAGAATGTTGTTAATATATTGGGTCCTTAATGAGGGGTAAGACCCACCCTGCTGCCCTCGTAAACAGACCCTGTAAGTGTGAAGACGGAATGGTGGTGGCGTCTTTCTTTCTACGTTAAAGGGAAAAGAGACTCTGCTGGCCTTCTAGTCCCTCTCCTTGCCCAGTCACGAGAGCTCAGTGCTAGGGAGGCCTGCTGTCCACACAGTGCCAGGCCCTTCTTACCCATCAGCCTTCTGTCACTCTCAGAGCAGTAGGCCAGGATGTCACTGTTTACTTCCTCAGGCTTGTCTCCGTCTGCTGCACATTTGCCACCTCATGGTGAAAAGACTGCTTTCCCCACTTAAGAATAATTGTGTATACTCAATTCTGTAAAGCAATTAATCAAATAAATATATTTACTTTGGTCTGATACAGAAAAATGATCATCGAGATTGTACAAAGTGATCTTTAGAGATGTGGGAAAACACTGAGACATCTATTTTTTTCCCTCCCAAAGGTTTTTTTATTCCATATATACTTTATAATACATTCAACCAATTATACCAAATTATGATTGACATGACAGTGATATTTATAAAAACAAATATATAAACATGTGAGAAGGCATATAATTTTTAATTAAATTCATTTTTATGTGTGTATATGAGGGCGTGCATATGATGTATATGTGTGGTATAGGTACAGATGTGTATGCAGGTATATGACTCATGTACACTCAAAAGGCCAGAGGAGAGTATGGGATGTGGTGCTATACCACTGTCTATTTCATCCTCTTCACAAGGTTCTCTCAGTGAAACAGGAGCTAGCCTGGTGCTCAGTATACCTTGGGGGGTCTTGTTGTCTCAACTCCTTTCACAATACGAGGGCTACAAGCATGACCACACCCAACTACTTTATGTGCTTTCTGAAGATTTGAATTCAGATCCTCTTGCTTGCATGGCAAGTTCTCTTACTTGCTGAGCCATTTCACCAGTTTGCACAAAGTGTATGGTTGTTTTTACTGATAAATATATATGACCATAAAAGTTCAGGCACAACCATGACCCAATAGAGTGGAGTTTGGACTTGTTATATCAGAAACGAATGCAGAATACCATCGGAAGGAACAAAAAAAACACATATATCTGGCCTTGGGAAGAGAGCTAGGAAAAGACTATTCCTAGGTATTATTATTACTAGTTTCAATAGTAGCAGAATTCAGATAAACAAATTATTTAGAAATTCAGACTGTCCATAGATACTATTTTTATCATGTAAATGTTATTAGTAACACTATTTAGATAAATTTAATTTCTAAAATTCTATCTTTCCTTTTCTATTTATAGGTTTTAGATTATCTTAAAAGTTACATCTCCAACATTATTATTGTTGTTGTTGTTGAGATAGTGTCACACTATGTAGCCCTGGATAGCCTGGAACTCTCTGTATAGACCAGGCTGACCTCCAACTCACATAGATCTACCTACCTCTGCTTCCTGAGTACTGGGATTAAAGGTGTATGGAGGCATCCTAGATGGTGAAGGCCTGGATGGTTGAGCGGTTTCCCATGGCCCTGGAAAAGCTCCTTTATGCTGCCTGCAGCCTGGAGTCTAAGGAGGGAGGGTAGGGCTGGGAATGAGCTGAAGCTCCACTTCCTAGAACACTGCAGACCTTGCTCACTGGCTGCTCAGGAAACAGCCTTCCTTCACAGCTCACCCTCTTTTCTTTTTTCACCCACACACTCAGGCTCCAACAGTGGAGTCAGCCGGGAGCTCTCTTGCTGTCAGCACCAACTGACACACTTGGTCAAGCTATTCTCAGAGTCTCCCTCCTAAACATCTTGCCTGTTGCGTCCCTCTACTCTGCAGAGTCTCCCTCCCTCCTGCCTCTTGCTCCTTTCTACCTCAACTTCCATAGCCTCCCTTTCACCCTCCATCATTTATAGCCCAGAGGACCAGAACCCTTTGTAAACTTCCTTCCTGTTTCCTGCCGGACGTCTTCTATCCCATCTCCACACTGCAAAGTAAGCTTTCTAAAAGATCAACATGATCCGGTTGCAGTTATGGTACCAGCATATTTCATCAGAACATCATTCCCTTCCCTGGGAAACCAATGACCTCCACAGTCTGCCCCAGGCCTGAACTCCCCTGACTCTGCCCAGCGGTCCGTACCTTCCAATAATACACTACCTCCTTGCCTTGTGTAAGCCTCTCATCAAAATAGCCCAGCCACTTGCTCCGTTCCTCTTCTAGTACAAAATCGTTACTGCTCCAAACCCATCTTCCAAGTCACTATTCCTACACCATGGAAGAACTGATCATAACCTTCTCTGTGTGGCCACAGCATCACAGAAGTTGTCACTCTGTTGTTCTAGTTAGCTACTCTCCTGTATTAAGAGTTCCTTGAAGGTTAGGACTCATGGCTTCCACCCTCTAACTCAATAGCCCCAGACAGTTCTGAGTATCACAGTAGCTCAGCCAGATCTCTTCCTCCACTGCAGGTGGAGCCACAGCATCCCTCTCACTGCTGTTTAAGGGCACTTGGAAACATAAACACCATTTTTGTATGTAAACACAACTGGCTGCTCCCAAACAGTTTCGTGAAGGTCAAAAAATGCACACTGCTTTGGAATCTGGAAACGAGCCCCATGAGAAAGTAGCTGAATTATGGCCAAAGTAACACAATAGAGAGCTGCTGCCAGTCGTTCCTTCATGGCCAGCTATGGGATGGAAGTCATGGTCCATTCTGAACCCCAGTACTCTCTCAGGGGGTTAGAGAGCCCCAGATACGTGGAATGACTAACACCACTAGAATTAACTGGTACATATGGGAAAGGAGGAGCATTAGCAATATGGAGATTCATTTCAGAGATGAACATATTCTTTAGGTCCAAGAACAAAGGTATTTAGAGTGAAGTTCACATTGGCCAAGGTGACTCGGGGGTTAGGGAAGGACTCTCTGTGTCTTAGATGCATCCTATTGTCAGCACCAGGATGCGGTGAATATGGTTATTCCTCTGCCTCTTTTGTACTCTTTCCCTTATTTACTTTTCCACTCTTCCTCTTTTTATGTATTTTATTTACTCTTTTTATTTTATGTGTATGAGTGTATTGCCTGAATGTATGCAAGTGCACTCATGTCGTGCAGTGCCTATAGAGGTCAGAAAATGGTGTCAAATCCTCTGGAACTGGAGTTAAAGACAGCTGTTAGCTGTCATGTGGGTGCTAGGAATCAAACCCGGGTCCTCTGCAAGAGCAACCAGTGCTCTTCACTGCTGAGGCATCTCGTTAGTCACCCACCCTTCCTCTTAAGCAGTTGCTCAGCTCTAGGACTATACCAGCTTTTTGTATTTCTATAGATTGTGAGAATAAGTGGAAATGTGGTCTACAGGCAATAGAAGAATGATGGAGCTAGAGGAGGAAGAACAGAGAAGAAGATTCCCAATCCTGGCTGCTTCTCACTCCCAGGCCCAATTGTCTGTCGCTCATAGTAGAGAGAGAAGTGACCCATCAGTGCTCTGGATCAGCTCTAACTGATACAGAAGACAGATGTCCTGGCTTGGGCTATAAGTTAGTGACTGGGATAGGTCCTCCCTCTGACTACATCTCAGTGGTCTCAAACATACTGAACGGAATGGGGATGATAGTTTTTTTCTGAAAGTAAAAGCGGACTACTCATGGCTGAGCCTTGCTATCTGACTGGCTTTATTATGATGGTTTTAAGAGCTCTGCATATGGCTATGCAGTGTATGTGCTGCTCAGTATTAGGAGATGCTATCTGCAGCAACTGTACAGGGTGATTTCTGCATAAACTCTAATGTAAATAACCTCCTGAGAGTTGAGCTGTCACATAATGGGGAGTGGTGAGTATATTCTTCTTCAGGATAGCATTAGATAGAAAACCTGGACGTCCTATAACTTACCTGCATAATTTAAGTGAATGAACTTGTTTTCTTATTGGAAAAAACTTCGGGAATGCATGTCCTAGAATGAAAATCGGAATCATGGTTGACAAAAGGTGTTTTCCAATTCACAGTGTTATTGTATTGGGCATTCTGAGAGAGCGTAAAAGCATTTTTGTTTAAAATTGAGTCATTTATTAAAGATAATAAATTTATGATTATTTTGGGATGAACTTAGGCTATTTAGAGCATTTATAAGTTATTCAGATAAAACAGTAAACAGATGTTTTCTTCATCTAAATCTGCAACTAAATACCACAGACTAGGAGACTTACAGAACAGAAAGTTAGTTTCTTACAGTTCTGGAGGCTAGGAACTCCAGTATCAATGTGCCAGTCAATTTGGTACCTGATGATGTCTCTCTTCTTGTTTTGCTGAAGCTGACTTTTCATTGTGTCTTCAAAAAGAAGAGGGAAGGAAGGAAGAAGAAGAGGGAAAAGAGGGATAGAGCAAGGAGAGGAGATGGGAGGGGAAGGGAGGGGAGAGGAGGGGAGGGAGGGGAGGGGAGGGAGGGGAGGGGAGAAGGGAGGAGAGAGGAGGGGAGAGGGGAGGGGAAGAGAGGGGAGGGGAGGGGAGGAGAGGAGACTCCGGTTATTTCTTATTATGAAGATATCAGATCTATCAGATTAAGGCCACTTATGGCTGTACATCCTTCTGATGGTTTGGATGTAAAATATCCCCCATAGGCTCAAGGGTTTAAACTGCTGGTCCTCGGCTGATGGTATTGTTTTGAGAGATTGTAGAACCCAGGAAGTGGAGCCTGGTTGAAAGAAGTGGGTCAGTAGAATGTGGACCTTGAGTTTTATAGTCCAGTCCTACTTCCTGTCCCATCTTGGCATCCTGGTCTGCTGCGATGTGATGAAACAGCTGCTGTGGAGCCACCAATTACTATGCCTTCCCAGTACTATGAGCTGTGTCTCTTCAAACTGTAAGAATGAATCTTTCCCTCAAGTAGTTTTATGTCAGATATTTGATTATGACAAGAAAAGTAATTAATGGAGTCCTATGACCTTATTGAATTTTATCATCTAATCATAGGCCAATCTTTGAATCACATGGGTGATTAAAGCTTTACTATATGAACAGGGAAACACAGATATTTAGTCCATAGCGCATATGAAGTGTTATTTTCTCACAGAACCCAGCACAATATAATTGCCAGTTCCTAAAATGATCCTCCACAGGCACTACCTCCCAATATGAATGCTTTTATACAATCCCTTGCAACACTGAACGGGACTGAGCTAACAACAGAATGTTGCAAGAATCCCAGTGTGTGACTTTGGGGGCCTGATCATAGACCTTGTGGCGTCTGCCTTGCTCTTCTAAATCAGTTGCTCTAAGGGAAGGAAGCTGCTATCTGGCCACACCACACCAGCTCCTTGGTCAAGAGATGCACAGGGCAAGAAACTGACGCAGAGGAGACTCGCAACACTTTCATCCAGCTCCACAGGCAGACACACAGCGGAACCTGGAGAAGAAAGGAGATGGTACAAAATGGAGAGAGGTGGTTGGACATCAAGCTTCTGAAGGCAAGAAGCAGGCCGGGCAAAGCGTTCTGGCCCAGAACATACTGCGTTTCAGGGTAAAGGAAGAACTAAGCCGGGAGAGTAGAGACTCAGAACAGAGGTGGAAGCGCAGCCCCACCCAGCGGAAGAGGAAACTGAGTCTACTGGAGGAACTTTGATTTTCTTTTTCCATTTCTTCCTGTGTGTGTACATATGCATGTTTTTGCATGTGTATGGACATGTGTGATTATACACATGTACAAGTGTGTGCCGTCACGGAGAGGCCTGAAACCTCATCCTGAAACCTGAAAATCATCACCTCAATGGCTCATCACCTCCCTCACTGAGGCAGGATCTCACAGTCAGACCCAAAGCTCACCAATATGGCTAGTCTTGCTCAGGAATCTCCTGTCTCTGTCTTCTGGGGCTGGAATTATAGCTGGACTTCCACATCTACCTGGTTTTCACATAAGCTTCTGGAGATCTGAACTCAGGTCTTCATGCTTATGTGGCAAATGCTTTAAGCATCTGCCCAGCTCCTGAGGAACTTTCAGTAAGACCCTAGCTACATTTCAGAATCACTCTGAATTGGTGACTGCTTTGTGCCACCAATCATGTTCATCCTATTCCTGTACGTTCATGCGTGGAGAGAGATGACTGGTGTCTTCAGGGTCTTCTTTTGATATAGCAATCACTATGTCGAACTGGCTGACCCGGGACTCACTTTGTAGACCAGGCTGGCCTTGTACTCACAGAGATCCACCTGCCTCTGTCTCCTGAGTTCTGGGATTAAAGGTATGGGTCACTACACCTGGTTTGTATCTTTTGGTCTTTATTATTTTTTAAAATATTTTATTTATTATTTTGATTTCATGTGTATGAGTGTTTTGCCTGAATGTATGTTAAGTGCACCCGTGTTGTACAATGCCAGTGGAGTTCAGAAGAGGGTGTCAGGTCCCTGGAACTGGAGTTATGGACGATTGTTAGACACCATGTGGGTGCTGGGAATTGAATCCAGTTCCACTGCAAAAGCAGCCAGTGCTCTTAACCGCCAAGCTAGCCCTCCAGCCTTTTTTGTTTTTTAGATGGAAGGAAATCAACTAGGTCTGGGATATTTCTCTGCACCTGGACCTGATTTAAGCAACCAGTTCTTGGACATGGAATTGATAATATAACAGGATGTGATTTGGGAAGCCTGGGCAGAGGGCTTGAGGATAAGGCATGAATCAGCGGGAACCAAGGGGGTGTGAGGGAGCATGGGGCAGCCTCCACGGAGGCTTCAATGATGCCAGCATCTGATATCCATGTTTGTGTATAACCTTTTCCAACTTGGGAAGGGCTGACAGATGTCACTGACAGAACACACTTGTGGATGTGATAGATGTGGCTTTGCCTCTGGATCCCTGGTTCTGTTCCGTGTGTGAAGAAACTTAGCCCCATGGAGAAGCCTGCTGGAAAGGCACTGAGGATCTCATCACAGCTAGTCCTAACTTGGCAGCATATGAGGGGCTTCCTTGTAAGCAGTTCCTCCAGCCTCAAGCCTTCTGGTGAGAGATGTCAAATCACAGGCTTATAGCTAAACTTGTGACCCACAGAAAAGGTGAAGATAGTATGTTCGTATTCTTAAACTGCTTAATCGTATTCTTAAACTGCTTAATTTTAGAATAAATTCTTTAAAAACTTAGAACTTTGGGGACTGGAAAAATGGCTTGGTGGTTAAGAGTACTGGCTGTTCTTGCAGAGGACCCAGGCTCAGTTCCCAGCACCCACATGGTAGCTAAAAGTCATCTGTAACTCCACTTTCAGGGAAATAGACACCCTCTTCTGACCTCTGTGAACACTGCATGACATAGGTGCATTTACACATGCAAGCAATACATTCATACACATAAAACTATAATAAATAACAAAAAAATTTTTAATTAGAACTTATTCATTTTTAATTAAAAAAATATTTTATTTTATTTATGCTTATGAATGTATTGCCTGCATGTAAGTACATCATGCGATAAAAACAATAAATAAAAATAGCTTTAAAAATTTAGAGCTTTTTCACTTTTAACTTAAAAAAATATTTTATACATTTTTTTAAGTGTATGAATGGATTGCCTGCATACATGTAAGTGCACCCATGTCATGCAATGTCCATGAGGCGAGAAGAGAGCATCAGATCCCCTGGGTCTGGAGTTTCTGACCATTGTTAACTGCCACGTGGGTGCTGGGAACTGAACCCAGCTCCTCCATAAAGGCAGCCAGTGCTCTCAATCACTGGTCGTCTCTCCGGCCCTCGTTTTCAACTTCTTAACAACAAACTAATGGACTTCAGTGCCACGTTTGCATACAGATGTCATTGTGCTTTGCTGATACTCAGCCCCCCCGTTAACCTGCTGCTCTTTCCTTCCCTTTAATGATTTCCATCCAGCTTCTATATGATATGTATGTGTGGGAATATATTATGTCTAGATTCTGTGTATGAGAGACAGTGCAATATTTGTCTTTCTTCTGCCCCAACTGCTCTTTCTACTCTTCTCTTTCTTTAAGATGTTTCTTCCTTCCATATAATCCCCTTTTTATTTTCATATTTCTCTCTCTCTCTCTCTTACACACGCACACATATACATACACACACACTTAAACTGCACATATGAAAGATTGCACACAAGAGAAAAAAGACATGCAGTATTTAGCTTTCTGTACCTGGCTTAATTCACTTAACATGATCTCCAGTTCTATACATTTTCCTGCAAATGACAAAAGTTCGTTCTTTACAGCTGAATAAATCTCTATTGTGTATATGTCTGCACCACATTTTCCTTATGCATTCCATCTGTTGATGGGCATCTACACTGGTTACATGTCATGACATTTGTATTAGTACAGCAGTAAACGTGGATTTGCACGTATCTTTGCATCTTTACCATTACTTGCTGTTTGTGTAGTTGCTTTTAGCCATTGTGATTGGGGTGAGGCAGATCTCAGTGCAGTTTTAATTTTAATTTATCCAGTGGATAAGGATGTTAGATGCTTCTTCACGCATGTACTGGTCAGTTGTATGTTTTCTTTTGGGTTTTTTGTTCTGTTTTTGTGTTTACTTTTTTGAGTTCTTTATACATTCTAGATATTAATCCTCTGATGTACAGACAAAATGGTGCATATTTTCTGTAGGGTCTCTGTTCACTTTGCTATTTCCTTCACTGCGCAGAAGGTCTTTATTTTCATGAAACTGTATTTGCCTTGTTACTTTCTAGGCTATTAGAGTCATTTTCAGAAAGTCTTTTCCTATACCCATATTTGAAGTATTTTCTCTATGTTTTCCCCTCACAGTTAGTGTTTCAAGTCCTAGGTTAAAATATTTGATCCATTTGAATTTATTTTTGTACAGTGTGAAAGGTAGGATTAATAATTTTGTTCTTTATTCTACAGATGGATGCAGTTTTGAAGCACCCTTTGTTGAAAGATTCTCTCTCCTTCAATTTAGCTTTTGTCACCCTTGTTAATAGTGAGGAGAGGATGGGAGATGGTACAGCTGTTAAAGGCTAAGGGTAACAACCAAAACATCCTAAGCAGAAAGAGTAGTGCTGGAGGAGGCATCACAAATACTACAAAGCCAACGCGGCAAAATTAAAACTGAAATTATGGACAGCTTTTAGCTGCCATGTGGGTGCTGGGAATATAATCCAGGTCCTCTGCAAGAGCAGCCTGTGCTCCTAACTACTGAGCCATCTCTCCAACCCCAGGGTAGCTGAAAAGACAGTACTCATTTGTGGCTTAGGATTGCTTTCACTAGTCAGGCTCTTTTAGGCATCCACTTGAATTCTGGAAATTTTTTCTAGTTCTGTATATAATTTCAGTGGACTTTTAAAGAGGATTGCGTTGAATCTGTGGATTGCTTTTGGCAGTATGGCCATTTTCACAGTATCAGTTCTGCTGGTCCATAAGCAGAAGATGCCTATCATTGCATCCATGAAATGAACTTGATAACTATGTGTGATCTTTTCAGTGTGGTGTTTAATTCAGCTTACAAGTATTATGTTGAGAATTTTTGCACCTTTGCTCACCAGGGGAACTGGTTTACAGTTTCTGTTATTGTTGTATTGCTCTGGTTTTAGTATCAGTATGACGCTGGCTTTGGAGGATGAGCTCAGTGGTATTCCTTCCTTTTCTACTTTATTTAACACCAGCTGGTTGGTGTTAATTCTTTTTTAAAAGTCTGAGAAGCATCAGTGACTCCATCCTGTACTTCTCTGCTTGGGAGTCTGTTTATCCCTGCTTCACTCCCATCCCTCATTGTTCATCTTTCTGAGTATTTATGTACTGATTTAATTTTGGTAGGTTGGGTATGTCTACTAATTAATCCATTTTTCTTCTGGATTTCACATCTTTTGGAACTATAAATTTCCAAAGTATTCCCTAACAGTCCACAGCACTTCACTGATTCGTGCTGTTATGCTCCCTTTTCACCCAGGATTTTTATTAATTTGGATCTCCTTTCTCTTTCTTTGGGTTAGTTTGATTAGGAGTTGGTCATTCTCATTTATCTTTTTGGAGAACCAGCTCTTTGTTTCATTAATTCTATACATAGTTCTTTTGTTCTCCATTTCCTTATTTTCTATTATATTCTTTCTTCTTGCCAGTTACTGCTTCTCACTTTTGCTGGTTTTTGTTTTCCTAAGACTCTGAGGTACACTACTAATTTATTTATTTCAGACCCCCCCCCCGCCACCTTTTAAGGAGGTCTCCCTGTAGCCCCAGGTGGCCTGGAAGTCATTACGTGGATCTTAGAGATCTCCTGCCTCTGCTTCTCCAGGACTGAGATTAAAGGCATGTGCCACCATGCCTGGCAGTCTCTGAGTTTTTAAAATAATGTTTTTATTTATTCTTTGGGAATTTCATACCATATGTTTTGATCATAGTCAGATCCTCTTCCCATCTCTTCTCAGATCCACCCTCAATTCCCTATTCTCCTCACTTTGTTTCTTCTTTTTTAAAGGCCTACCAGGTCTCATTTGTGTTCCTCAAATGCTCTTGGGTATGGTTCCATCCTCTGGATTCTGGTCAACCTACCCAGCATCACACTGTTCAAGAAAACTGACTTTCCCTCTCCTAGCAGCTGTCAATTGCCAATGGTTCCTCAGCTAAGGTTGGGGCTTCTTGCTCACCTTCCCACTCCATACTGGTTTTTGTCTGCACTTCCACAGGTCTTGTGCATGCTATCAAAAGCACTGAGTTCACACGTGCAACTGCCATGCTGTGTTCAGAAAACATGGTTTCAGTGTTCATCTACTACTTCTGATTCTTACACTGTCTGCACCCTCTCTTCTGCATTGATACCTGGGCTGTAGGAGGAGAGGTTCCCATTTAGGGCTGAGCAGACCTCAGTCTCATTCTGCATGTTGATAGTGTTAGTTGTCATGTGCTGCAAGAAGAAGTTTGTCTGGTGAGAGTTCAGCAATGCACTAATCTATGGGCATAACAATATGACATCGGGAGGCAGTGTAATACTGAGCTTATTTAGCAGAAATAACAGTAGTAGGTTCTCCCCTAATGATTGTGACCTGTTCTTGGCCCTGATAATAGTGCCAGATACAGGCTCCATTTTGTGAAGAAGGTCTTAAATCCAATCAGAAAGAGGTTAGATAGTCCCATAGCATTCCTGCCACGATTGCACCAGTGAGCATATCTTGCCAGGCCAGAAGTTATTGTAGTTCACAGGGCTCACAGCTGGGTAAGGCTGATGATTACTTTCCTCTTCCAGTAGCATGCATAACACCATCCAACACTATGAAAACTAGTCAGTAAAGATGAAGCTTTGAAGTCAGTACCAGCTTGATTTCACCATGTTTGTTCTATGGCTCAGTGTCACATGGATTAGTTCTCAGAGGGACAAGCTGGATTGACAGACTCTGGACGGACGGGACGCCTCCCTCTCATGCCCGGTGGTGTTTACTTACCCAGGACTATCTTGCCTGAGAAAAAGAGGAGCTGGGAAGTCAGACGCCCCTCCCAACCAGCCCATTGGCCTTGGATGCACCCACATAATGGCTAACAATTGTCAGTAACTCCAGTTCTGGGGGATCTGATGCCCACTTCTGGCCGTAGGTTTGTACACATGTGGTGCACTTACATACATGCAAATAAAACACTCATACACATAAAATAAAAATAAATTTTAAAAGAAGCCTCTATGAGTTTTTAGTGTAAGCACTTCTGTCTGTGAACTTTAGAATTACCTTTGCTGTGTCCCAAAGATCCTAAGCTATGCTTTTATTTTCATTTGATTCTAGGAATGTCCTCCCTGACTGTTTCCTTTGCCCACCTCACTGGTCTCCACTGGTCATTAACACGTTCATTTTCTATGTGTTTGTATGCCTTCTGTGGTTCCCTTCCCCACTAAGGAGACACAGTTGGCGCTGTGTGCTGCTGGTTTCTTTATTCTGTGTGGCTCTCACCACCTGTTCTCTAACCCTTGATGATCACTGATGCCTCTCCAATCTTCCTTTCCTTGGGAAAACTCTACAGCAGCCCAGTCTTCATATCTATCATATCACATGGAGGCAGCATCTAATGTGCATCCTATTCCAGAAATCCTAGAATAGCTTTTATACAATAGTCATACCATGTGCTTCTTGACTGAAAGAAATCAATAAATTAAGATGCAGCAAGGAAATCAAATAAAATGAAAAAAAATCACTTCTCTAAAAATTTTTTTTGGCTTATTTATTTTCATCTTATGTGCCTGAGTGTTTAGTCTGCATGCAAGTAAGGGTACTATGTGCATACAATGCAGAGTCCAGAAGAGGGCACCAAGTGCCCTGGAATTGGAATTAAGGATAGTTGTTAGCTGCCATGTGCGGGTGCTGGGAACCAAATTCGGGTCCTCTACAAGAGCAGCCAGTGCTCTTAACCATCCAGCCATTTATTCTAGCTTGAAATCAGTCACTTCTTAAGGGGTGCTGGATTAAGGTCAGAAGACCCTCCACTGTCTGTGGCACCACTGAACGTGATGCTGCCTGGGACAAGGTATGGTTTTCTAAACTCTGGAATTAGTTTTCTAGTCTGTTGACTGAATGACTGACATGCCCCCTGAAGGCCAAGATAGCTATTACACATAGAAATGTAATCAAGCAGCGTGAAGGTCCAGTGTCGGTAATAGCTGCTGGGATCCATTAAAGCCTGGGTAGCCAGGCTAGTGCCATGCTGTGAAACTGATAAACTGTCAGCACACAGTTATCCAGGAATTCTACCTGTTTATCACCAGAACCAAGTGCCCCCAGAAATTTTATATGAGATAAAAGAGAACTTTTAGTACCAGAGCTTCTAACAGCTGCAGCCAACTGATTGATTTTAGAATCAGGGAGAGTGTAGCAGCCTCTGGGGTCAGCCTCTACCTGGCAGTGCCTCCTTAGGCCAGAGCCTCCCTCATCTCTCAGCTGCAGTATCCTTATCTGTACGAAGGAGACAAAGATAGCAACAGATCTGTAGGTGTACTGTGAACAGCAGAGAGCAGATATGGGCAAATAAAGTGCTTTAGGTATCTGTCCTTCCTCTGGTAGGATTGTTTCAGCACAAAGTGAAAACTGAGTTAAAAAGTTGCTTATGCTCATTTGGGGTGACAATATATTACAATTAAATTGTCACTTTAGATTTAAGAGGTGTGGGGACATAAAGCTTGATAAGCTCTCTAAAAATGACCAATATTAATGCTTCCCCCAAATACTGAGACATGGTATTATAAAATCAACATCAAAATCACACTTGCTAGTTGACTTTGTATTAGAAAAAGTTACAGGAAAGGTAACACGCTTGTCTGGGGAAAGTGATCGAAATGTTCCCTGTGTTTGCATCTGTCTGCGCTTCTGAGATCTTCACTGATGAAGTCCCTCAGCTCATGAGGCCTCTTCATAAGGCCCAGCTTTTCACTGCTGGCAGTGATGGATTCAAATCACATCTGGTTCTGGATGTTCTCAGGAGCACTAGCAGTCCCCATTATCATTCTTGTTCCCTGTCACAGTGGTATCATTGCCTTGGTATCAATCAGACCTTTGTATGTATCTCCTCCAACCTGTCGAAAGACTTTGAGCTCCTAGAGCAGAGCAGAGATGGTTTGTTATCAATTTGTGTTCTCTAGCTATATTGAATATTGCCAGACAGCTTTTAACTGATGTTTGGACAAATGGGAAGGAAGAAATTTGGAAGGAAGAGAAGGGAAGAGGGGAGAGAAAGGGGTGAAAGGAGGGAAAGAGAGAGAGAAAGGAAAGAGAAAAGTGGAATGTCCAAGAGAAGAGGTGAGGAAGGATGGTTTATCTATTATTTTTAGGTACAAACCTGATCAGTTTCCTTTGTGGCTATTCATCACATTTATTTCTATTTTTCATACTAGAGGGAACCAAGGCTTGGAAATTGCCAATGGTTATGCAGCCAGCAGGTGAGGAATTGTCAGTAGGTAAACAAAGAAAACCCAGAAAGTTAGAAAAGAGGCTGAGCAGAACTGTCTAAGGATTTGAACTCATCCTGGGGAACAGTAAGGACTGAGTGGTATTGGTGTTCTTAATAAAATTCAGCAATTGAAAACTGTTGTTGCTTTGGGATTGTTTTAGGGGAGTGAGTTAGAAGCCATTTCCGTCAGCATTTTGGACACATGTGTGCTTTTAGATGACAATGCTCCAACAATACTGCAACAGGGAGACTGCAAGTCAGACCTGTGGGCTGGGCAGTTACTGATCTTGCTCCTGGGTCTCAGCAAAGACATCAGCAGGTTGAGTAGAGAAGTAGGGTTGCTTTCAAGCAGCATCTCCCAGTCAAAACATATAAGTGATGGAGTGTGTTCTTTTGCCCTGGCTATGACTCAGTCTTCTTTCAGTCCCTTGACTCTGCCATCTGCATCTTGGTCTTTTTTCTTCTTAGTCTTAGCAACATCAGCAGCCTCTTGTCTCAGTTCATAACTTCAGTTGGAAATTTTAAAGGGAATATTTCAACAACGTATCTAGACCCAACCCAGACTTTCTTCTGAGCTCTAGGTACATTCTTGGAATGACCAGTAGACAGTTGTAGTTGAGATGATCTTCAATCCCACTTTATCAGTTGCAAATCTATATTCCGTTCTCTGCTCATCTCTAAACAATTGCTTTTAAACTCAGAAGTGGACTGATAAAAGAGATATGATCCTTTTTCAACCTTCAAACCTTAAGATTCCTGTTCACAGAGGGAGAAAAGGAGCCCCAAGGCTGATATAAAGTAAACCCAGAGGGTACCAGCCTCATCTAGAGTCATTCGTATTAAGTAACGAAGTTGAGATCTAAGCAATCTAAGATTTTCCTGCAACCCAACCTATGGTTTCTTCAATATAGGGGGTGGACTTAGGTTGGAATAATTCACTTAACCATGCTGGCATTTCATGTGAGGCCATTTACTGGGAACTTTGAAATTACTGAGGATGAAAGACAGGTTTAAGTATCCATGGTCATCATCGTTACCACCGGCCTCTTGGTTTGGGATAATAACAGTTGCTGCTCTAACCACCAGTTCCAGCAGAGCAGCCTTCAGAATTTTGTGTTTCTGATGTGTAGGAAGTCAGCGTCAATGACAACACGAAGACCAAGAGAGGCTTTCCTCACCGATACTTTTAAATTTATTTCCAATGCTTACACTTAAAATAGAAAGGTCAAAGAATGCGTTCTCATAGGTAAACTGCCTTTATTTATGATAAACCAAAATATTTGCAAGAGTATATTTTTAAAAGACCCAGAATATATCCCTTTGTACTTCAAAGGCCAGTTGGTCTTAGGCTCAACAGGCAAAGTGGTTATTATGGTCCCATGTGGGAAAAAGCGGGTGAGGCCGGAATGTGCCCGGTAAACATGAAACCCTGTCCACAGAGCTGCACTTGCTCCCGCTGCTCTGCCGAGGCTAATTGGAAGAGGGCAACCTTTCTGAGAAAGGAAAGAAATTTCTGGATTTGAAGCAGATGTCTGAACCTTGCAGAATCTACAATACAGCCTTTTAAAAGAAATATTGCAATAATTAGGAGTCCGGTTTGAAGTCAATGTGTTGCTGTAAAAATTAAGGATGTTTACAACTGTGGGAAGGTTTTCTTTAAAAACCTAATTCTGATTCCAATTTGCTAGCAAATTGCATCCTGGCCCCATGGAGGGCGATCAGGGAACCCGTTTAATAGATTAGGATGCTCTGTGTCCATCAAAGAGCAGGTACATATTTGCTGTTTATGAAATCTAAATATGAACTCTCGAAATATGATCCAGACTTCATCGGCAGAATTTTGTGACCTAAAAAGAATGTGAGATTTGGAACAAACAGAATGTTTTCTCAGTTGATTATACAGACACACACACACACACACACACACACACACACACACACTCACACACACAAGTACATGCACTCACATGACTTGGCTTTCCTTGTGTGGTTCTTGGAATGAGAAATCTAGTATTTACTAAAATGACCACAGTTTCTCAGATATTGGTTAGTCATGAAACACTGCATTATACTCAGTTTCAGGTTATTCAAGGATAAGAAATTGGATGATATATAGATTAAATTTCTCTGAAGTCATAGATAATTATTTAGGGTCAGGAAAATAGAGTTTTGACTTGCATGTGCCCAAAGAAGAAAGCCCACGAGCCTGCGGGTCAGTCCAGAACATGGGAAGGAGCTGCTGCAGTGAACGAGAACTGGAGTTGCATCCAAATGGAAATGGAGCTCCTGTCACTTCGGAGTTTTGTGGTCGTCACAGCTTCAAACTTATATTTCTTAAATGTATGAGAGATAACAATAGCTGTTTTTTATTGTTGAGAATTGATTGTAACTGCATTTATGAAGCACATCTCCTGGATGGATATATAGTTACGTGGGAACAACACTCCCTAAGACAATACACATAGCACACACTGGTTTAGTTGTCAGTCTCAAACTCATATAGTAACAAGTCAATATCCTTGTCAGAATAGTGCATCGTAAAGAATTCTACAGAAGGGAAGGAAAGTGTGTTAGGATTCACTGTTTCTCGACAGCCTCCTCCCTTTCATTTTCGAGTAGAGCCCCGAGTTCTATTTGAACACAGGCCTACCCCATTTCTTGAAGAATAAGGCATGCCATGTCACCAAATTCTATCAAAGATAGGTAAGTAGCAATGCTTTATGTCACCTCTACATGAGGCCACCTGCCCTTTCTCTCTTCTTTCTTTGCTCCATGGGTAGAACACAACAATTGTGAGTCAGTTTATCCTAAAGGTGAAGTCATGACCCCAGTGGAAGAGAAAGAGAACAAAACAGAAACTGGAAATCCCTGATGACTTTCTAGAGCAGAGCCTCTTATGGCTCTGAGACCATGTGCCATATCAGACTTTGACAAAAGATTTTTTAAAACAATTACCTTGTTTAAGATATTTTGACTTTGGAACTCAGCAGTTAAGAGCACTGGCTATTCTTGCAGAAGACCCAGCACACACATGGCAACTGACAACTGTACATAACTCCACTTCCAGGGGATCCAGTGCCTTCTTCTGACTTCCGTGGGCACTGCACAACATGGGTGCACATACACACATGCAGGCAACATACTCATTTACATAAAATAAAACTAATAGATAAAATTTTTTAAAAGGTTATTTTGACTTTCTCATTGTTAAGGGAACTAAAACTAATTCTTACTACAGACACTTAATAAGATCTTCATAATGACAAAGCCAGTTGACATGCCAAGGTGGATGATGGGAATGCCATGGGGTCCCACCTCAAGATGAAAAGCTGTAGGCAATCAATGGATGCTAAGGGGGATGGGATGGAAATCAGTTTCCTTCAGGGACTAACTCCCTGAGAGGTTATCAAATCCCAAAAGGACAGCCCTAGACACAGGTACACATGAGCACCACTAAATGGACTCAGTGTATTATATGTATATTTATACATATATGTAACAATAATAATCAAAGAAGAGGACAAGAAATTTAGAGGGAGTGAGGGATATGGGAGGATTTGGTCGGGGACTAGGAAAGACAGAAATAGTTCAAAGACAATACGCATGCTTGAAATTTTCAAAAGTAAAAAAATTTTAAAAATAAAAAAAGGGATGGTGTTGATTCTCTGATTCAGAAACTTTAGTTTTTTCCCATTGGTCATCAATGAATTATATGTGGAGAATTATAAGAATGACATGGAACCAGGTTAAGAGCGGCCTGAATGAGGCAGAGATGTTATCCCAGCTCTAGCAGTAAGTAGAGGCTGCTGAGTACGAGGAGGTAACTGTTGTAAAGGACTTTTTGTTTATGAAGTCAACATCCAGTTTAGCGTGGGAAGCAGTTCTTGGGATTTTTCATCTAGCTTCATCCAGGGCTAGATGATTTGGTTTGACTGACTAATTGGTAGATAGATTAATTGTAGACATCCATTTCAATATGCAAGCATTAAAACGGTATTTTTTCCTCAAGGGCCTACCTCAGATGCCATCTGATTCCTAAAGTTACCTCTCAGTAGCCTAGGTTATCTCAGGATGAGATATGAGTCCCCTAATGTTCTAGTAGGGACATTCAATTACTCTCTCATTGTCCAGAGTTCATTAATTTAATGGAGATTAATCAAGCATATATTATGTGCCTGATCTGCTCTATATACTGGGAATACAGATAAGCATGAAACTTGACCTTATTTTCCTAGAACTTGCAGTTGAGAAATCTATTAATATTTGTTGCCAACAACTGGGTTTCCCTTCTGGGAAGAATTTTATTATTTTAAAGAACTGTAAATAGACGAGATAGCTTTTTCTTCAGGAAATTCATGATCCTTAATTATTATTAAATCCATTCATCATCTTGTTCAGCCTTTTAAGTACAGATAGTTATATTCTTGCTGTTACTACAGAGTTAAATTCCTTCAAGAGAAAACTGGGCTTTATTTATCTCTAATCTTCCCCATCCCCACACTAACATGTCTTTTCTAGACTATGGTAAGTATGCTACAAATGTTCACTGAAAGGAAATTTGATCCATGCAATAAAATACATCATTCTAAAAGTATAAATTTCCATTCTACATAATCAAAGAAACACGTGGAGGCATTTTAAATTTCTCATTGTCAAGTACCGTCAAACTAATTATTACCAAAGGAGTCATTTTAAAGCATGCAACAATTCTGTCTGCTTCAATAGCCTTCCTCACTTTTCCTTTGTTGACGGTAAGAAAAGGTGGTAATTTGTTTCTTCTCAATACTTTCCAGAAATTCTTTTGTAACTGGTAAAACTCCAGGAGGTTTTATTCTGTGTTTATGAGGCAGTAATCGGCTAAGTGGTTTGTGCACTTCACATATAACTTAGCAACAGAGGTAATGTGTAAAAGTTAGTTTGAACTGAATGGGGCTAGAGAGATGGCTCAGCAGTTAAGAGCACTGATTGCTCTTGCAGAGGACCCGGGTTTGAGTCTCAGCACCCACATGGTGGCTAACAACTGTCCTTAAGCCCAGTTCCAAGGGAATCCGATGCTCTCTTCTGACCTCCAGGGCATTGCATGACATGGGGGCACTCACATACATGCAGGCAATACACTCACACACATAAAATAAATAATAATAAATACATTTAAAATGGTAAAAAAAAGGTTAGTTTGAAATGTTTTTTCTAGACTACTTGACTTTTCAGTATGTGAAATTAAACTACATTTGTATAGAAAGAAGATAGTCATGCTTAAAGATATTTTGCCAATCACAGTTCATTTTGATAAATGAGAAATTTTATTCCTAGAATGTACTCCCATAGGCTAATTAAAATGCCAACTATAACAATATATTAGTATTTTCAGCACTATTGATCATGTCTAATTCACATGCAGACCATAAAATGCTTGAAGACACATGGACTGGGATAGAGTTCAGTTGGAAGAGTGCTTGCCTACCACGTCCAAAGCCCTGCACGAAGCAAGGTATAGTGACACATGCCTGAAATCCCAGCACTTAGGAGGTGGAGGCAGGAGCACCAGAAATTCAAGATCATCCTACCTGCATAGCCATTTCTAAGCTAGCCTAGAAAGAAAGACATATATTAATATGTTCTTAATGCCCAGCCAAAAGGAAAACGTTGAAGGATGAAACGTAAACACTGTGTATGGCAAACTCTTAAAGCATCTTTTTTGGTTGTTTTGTTTGAAAAGGGTCTTCCTGTAGTCACAGCTGGCCTGGAAGTTGCTACGTAGGCCAGGTTGGCCTTGATCTCAAAGAGATCTGCCTGCCTCTGCCTCCTAAGTGCTGGGATTAAAGGTGTGCACCACCATCCCGGGCTCAACATTTGTCTACTACTAGTCTAAGTATAGTGCCAGTGACAATTCCATGAAATACAGAATTTTATCAAGTGACATAACAAAATCTTGATTTAAAATTAAAGCACAAAGTTTATTTCATCTTGAAAGGAGAATAATCAATAACTGTTTCACTGGAAAATCAAAGTAATTGTTGTTGCATAGTTAAAAGGAGGAAAGATTCACTGCGGCTCATGGTTTTCAGCTCACGGCTTCTGGCTCCACTGTTTCTGGAATTGTGGCAGTGCATCAGATGAGAAGGGCCTGGTGCCTCAGGGCTGTGCCCCTCACAGAAACCAGGAAACATGAGAAAACAGATAGGAGGGAACCAGTGATCTATCTCTCCCACTTGGTCCCATCAACCACAGTTCCAGAACCTCCCACTGGAACATCTCCCCCTGGGGAATCAGTCTCTCAAGACACATACCTTGAGGGAGATCTCATATTCAACATAACAGTAGTCTTCTTTGAAACTCAGACCCCTAAGGTCTTTAAAAAGATTTTTTTTTCTTTGCCTTTTATTGTAGCTCCAGCTGTCCTTGAACTCACAGAGATCCACCTGCCTCTGCCACCTGGGTGCTGAGATTAAAGGTGTGTGCCATGACACCCAGGTAGAACATTTATTTTTATATTAAATGTATATGGGGGTGGGTGTGCACATGAGTGCAATGCTCATCGATGCCAGAAGAGAGCATCAGATTCACCTGGAGCTAGAGTTACAGGTGGCTGTGAGCTTCCCAGTGTGGGTGCTGGGAACCAAACTTAGGTCTTCTGCCAGAGTAGCCATCTTAACTGCTGAACCTTCTCTCCAGCCCCAAGGCCTTTGACTAAAGACATTGAAAGAATGTCATAGAAGACATTTAACAAATAAAGTAAATGACTTAATTTTCATTTTTAAAGCCTTTTTAAGAGTAAAAAGATTTACACAATACAATTTTTTTTCTGACAGTATATGTGCATTTTAAGTTCACACATGTTAAAATATAAGAAAAAGAAGAAACCACTGACAACCACTAAGAAGTAATTTTTAACAGTTTGATGACCATTTTCTACCTTCATGATAAATATATACTTTCTATATAAAAACATGTGCAAGTGAACTACTACACATTTCTACAGCCTACATTCTTACTTATTATATCTCAGAATAATGTTTTAGCTCAAAATATACGTGTATGTATTATAACATTTAATGGGACCATAGAATTGTGACTGTTCACTGTTTAATTAACCATTTCTTTTTTTCACGAGAATATGAGTTGTGACCGGTTTGACTATTATAACGGATGCTATGACAGTTATTCCTATGATTATAAATTATAATACTTCTTTGATTATATCCCTAAGGTTAATTGTAGGAGAAGTTCTACATAAGTACATCTTTCCTTGGAATTCATATTACTAAACTACTACCAAAGTTTACCAGTTTACTTTCCCACCATTCATGCATGGGAGTAAGTGTGCTGATTTACCTAGAGCACGGATAACAAGCTTGAAATTCCATTAGAATAATTTCATATATTCCACAACAAAATACAACACCCAAGCATAGACAGTGAAGCACAAATCCCATCCCCAAGCCAATTTCATTTGAATATTTCTAATGAGATCTAAGCATCAATATTATGGGAATAAGCATTCTATCAGTGAGATATATTTCATGTATAACAAAAATGGTTGGTTTAAAAGATAAAATTTGATATAACTACCATTGTAATCAAAATGTAGAGCATGGGGATTGAAGAGATGGAGTAGTGGTTAAGAGCACTGGTGTCCCTTCCAAAGCACCCAGGTTTGGTTCCCAGCACCTGCAGGGTGGCTAACAACGTTCTATAACTCCAGTTCCAGGGGATCCACACCCTCTCTGGCCTCCATGGGCATTGCATGACATGACATGAATACACTTACATACATGCAGATAAAACACTCATTCACATAAATAAATAATAAACAAACAATATATCTATTCTATCAACCTATGAATTATCTTTGGCTGCCTGGTGATCAGTTATCTCATCCAACCATTGGGAGCCTTGGGTCTTCTATCATAGTTTTATTGTTCTAGAATTTCATACTGAAATTCAAACCATGTTACTGAATGTATCAGTAGTTCATTTCAACTGTAACATGCCATTATGTGAGTATACTGCAATCACCCTAACCATCATCAGTTGATGGTCACTTGGAATGCTTCTAGTTTGCAGTTATGAATAAAACTGCAATGTACATTCAAATACACATATTTTCTGTAGAAATATGTTTTAATTGGGTGAGATTTTTGGGTTAAATGGTGTCTATTCAATCTTACAGGAAGTTGTGTAACCATTTTCCAGTGTTACTTTATGTGTCATATTTTTGTCCCTGGGGCAAATATATGAGTTAAACAACTTGAAAGGAGGAAACATTTTGTTCACAGCTTCAGAGGTGGAGCTGATGGTCCGTTGACTCCATTGCTGGGCATTTGAGGCAGGGTTGAGTATAATGGCAAGGAGAATCTGTCCATGCAAAGTGGTTCACTTCATGGAGAAAGAAGAGTAAGACAGGAAGCAGTCACTGCAAGATAAACTCTTGGAAGTTACATCCCTAGTGATCTTCTTTGAACCATGCCCCATCTCCTAATTTTCCATTCATTATGAACTCATCAATGAATAAACTCATTGATAAAAGTTAGTACTTCAGGGTCTAATCACCATAGCACCACAAGTTGCCCAACAAGCCTTCAACACATGGACCTTTTAGGGAAACACTTAATTTCCAGAACATATCGGTATACACATCAGTTTTTCTTCCCTTTCAGAAATGTTTGAATGATATGTTGGCTCTCATCTTTGACGTAATTTGACTTTTGCCAGGATTTTTAATGTTAGCTATTATCATCAAGATTTTAACGTCTTTTGTCCTTATGTTTAAAGATGCAGAGAAGTTTTCAGATATCAATTCACCATCCAAGTATCTCCTTCACGGAGCATTTCTAGTTTACAATTTTTACTTTAAAATCATATATCTGTCCTTTTTTAATAGAGTTGTATGAATTCTTGCTGTTCTCTGAACATACATACATATCTATTTATTCTGGATACCAGTACTTCATTAGATGTATATTTAAAAAACACTTTTCTTCAAAGTGTAACATTTCCCTAACTACTCTTTGAAGTAAGTCAATTATGTGTTATATCTTGCTTACCAGCTGAGAAAACTTCTCATACAAAGGTACAAAGATATTTTTTTATCCTAGAAGTTTTATATTTTCAGTGTTTTGGTTTTTGGTTTGACATTGATTTTTAAGTAGATGTTTTTTATGGGGAGGAGATAAGGTTGAAGTTCATTATTGCTTTGAATGTGGATTTCCGATGTTTCAACATTTGCTACAAAGATTACTCCTTCCCCACTGAATAACAAAGAGTCTGCTACATGCATTTGAGTTTATTTCTGAACTATTTATTCAGTGCTAGAGACCTATATATTTGTCTCTATGTCATAACCATGCTGTTTTATTTACTTTAAGCCCTAAAATCATGAGGTTTAAGTCTTCCAGTTTTCTCTTTTTTAAAAATTGATTTCAGAATATTTCACCATTATGATTTCTCCACACATTATAGAATTACCTTATCCTCATTGGTTTCTACCAGAATGATTGCTTTAATTTTGTTTGAGATGGCACTAGATCCAACAGCCAATTTGGGAACCATTTTCATCTAAACAATGTGAAGTCTTCCAGTTCATAAACCTGGTTTTCCTCTCTATTGGCTTGGATTTTCTTCAGTTTATCTCCATAACATAAATGTTTGGTGGATTACAGTAAAAAGATCTTACATATAAATATTGAATTTACCCTTAGCTTGCCATATTTTTGATCATATTCACAGTAGAGTTTTGATTTCATAATTATTTGCTATGAACATATAGAAATATGATTAATTTTTGTATAGTGAACTTGTATATTATCATTTAAATTTTTTTTAGGTTCCTTAGGATTTTCTAAACAGATGATCATCTAGTCCAAAAATAGATAATTGTGATTTTACCTTTCTAAAGAATATTCTTTTCTTCTTTGGTGCTGGCTAAGATCGACAAGACAAGGTTGAAAAAAAATGTAGTGAAAGGAGACGTCCTTACCTTGTAACTGAATTTACAGAAGAAATCATTTGACATTTTATCATTAAGTGGTTTTTTAATTGAAGACTTGTTGTTTTCACACTGAGAAAATTTCCATATTTTCCTGGTTTGATTAAATGTTTTATCATTATGGGTGTTGGAATTTATCAATCTTTTCTGTATTCATCAGATGATCTTCTGATTCTTTAGATTTAGCTTATTAATATTATATTAAATAGTAAAAATAAGTTTGATTTGCAAGTGTTAAAAACCAGCCTTGAATTCTTGGAATAAACATTATGTGGTCATTACGTATTCTTTTATGTTGGTGAATCTTATTTATTAACTTAAGTAGCCAGTTATCTGTGGCTAATAATGAGAAAGATTGGTCCATGGCTTCATTTTCTCCTCACTTATTGACCTAATTTCTATAGCCAAATGATTTTGGCAAGTTGGGAAATAATCTTTTTTTTTTCACTTTTTGAAAAGGTTATGCCAAATTGTTGTAATTTCCTCCATAAATATTTGATGCTACACTAAAGTGACACTACAGAGGGTTGGTATTTCCTTGATAGATACAGGCTTACAGGGCTAGAACTTTGAAAGAGGACTTTGTAGTTCTTGTCTTTTGAAGAATGACTATTTCATTGAATTATTAGTATTTTAAAACATTCCCTTTATTACTAGAAACATGTTTAATGTCTATCAGATTTATAGTGATGCCTCCATTTTTTTTTCTGATATTGGTTGTGGGCATTTTCCCTTTTTGGTAGGGTGAATTGAATTTTTTGCAATTTTCATACAATATAATTTAGTGGTATTTGGTATTTAGATCCACGTCCCTGCTAACTTTAAGGAACTCTCCATATAATAAAGCCTATACAATCTAATTTGTGGCCCCAAATGTCCATCAGTGTGAGTTCATCCACTGGAACCTGGTTAACCTACCAAGAGTCTCATCCTTGAAAGATACTATCTCTCCCCCTCCCAGAAACTGTCAGCTATCAAAAGTTCCTTACGTTGGGTTGGGGTTTCTTACCCACCTCCCCATGTCTAGACTAGGATTGTTTCGTTTGAGCTTTCATGGCACTTGGGCATGCTGTCACCATTGCTGTGAGTTGATATGAGTAACTGACCAGCTTTCTGGAAAACTGTTTCCTTGTGGTCATCCATCTCTGGCTCTTGAAATCTTTCTGCCCTCTCTTCCACAATGATCCCTGAGCCTTGGGAGGCAGAAGTTTGATATAGGTGTCCTATACAGAGATAAGCAATCTGCAGCCTCTTATTCTCTGCACTTTGGTCAGTTGTGGGTTTCTGTGTTAATCACTATCTGCTGTATAAGGAAACTTCTCTGGTGAGAGTTGAGAGATGTGATAATCTAAGGGTATATCAATAAGTCATTAGAAGTCAGTTTAATAAGATGACTGTTGATTAGAGATCTAGTGTTGGGATCCTCCGTATCTAGCCTTAGGTTTCAAAGTTTGCTATCAATGCCACATATCGGCTCCATCCTATGAAGTAGACCTTAAACTCAATTAAAGGGTTGTTGGTTATTCCCCTAAAATCCATAACACTATTTCACCAGTGGGCATATCTCGCCAGGCCAGTTGTTATTGTAGTTCACAGGATTCACAGCAGGGTAAGGTAGATGATTGTTTTTCCTTTGGGTAGCATTCAGAACTATGAACACTAGTATTGACATTTTCTTGTCATCATTTTTTTCTTTAACAATCTGCATAAAAATTTACCAATTTCTATTGATTTCCTCAAGAATTAAACTTTAGTTTTATTAACCTGTTCTACTGGCTATCCATTTTGTTTTCATTAATGCCTTCTTCATTATTGATTATCCATGTCATTTTATGATTTACTTTTGCTGATAGTGCTTTTTTCTTCTTTCTGTGTATTGTGTGTCCATTTCACTCTTTCTGGATTCTTAAGCTTTAAACTTAGATCACTGACTTCCACCTGAGGGTAAGCACAGTGTAGCATTTTGACAAAACACTTCTGTGTCCAATGACTATTGAAAACTTGTTTTCATTTGTTCAAAATATTGCCTAAACTGTTTCATTTCTTCTTTTAGCAAAGATTATTTCATTTTTAACTTGACATTCTCACATATTTGTGTCACCTTCCAGATAAAGTTTTATTAATTTTTAATTGGATTACAAAGCATGCATGATTTAAAATAATTAAATATTTGCAATTGTTTTTATAGCCAAGAGTATGGTTTATCTCAGCAGATGCTTCATATATGTATGAAGATAGATTTATTCTGATACTTATGAGTTGTATGTCTATAAATGTCACTTTGATCAAGCTGATTTATGGGATAGATCATCTCTGCTGTGTCCTTTGTGATTTTTCTATTTGTTTGATGAATTATTAAGAGACAAGTGTTGAAATCTCTGAATATAATTGTGTGTTTGTTTATTTTAGCAGTTCCTGCGGTTATAGAATTTTTGAAGCTATAATTATACATTATATAACTTTATAATTGTTATATTCTCCTGATTAACATGCCTTCATATCTTTATGAAAGTTCCTCTTCATATCCTTTGTTCTAAAATCTTGTCTCCTATCAGATCTAGATGTGCCATCTCTGTGAGTTGTTTATATGCTATGTTTTCCTGTCCTTTACTTTTAACAAATCTTCATGTTTATCGTCATCTTTATCCTGGGCTTCTTGTTGAAAATTTATTCTTTAGTCAGTATGATTCTTTAAACCAATTGAATAATTTGCATCTACATTGGAGTGCTAAATCATTTTCTTTAAATACTCAAATGACTAAATCTACTGGCTTGCTGCCAATTTTCAATTTGTTTCGTCTGTTCTTTGCCCTCGTTCTCATTTTAACTATTTTTTTGTGTGTGATTATTTTGTACATTTTATGTTTGTGTTTTATCTGTTTGTTTTGTTTTAAATTATTTCATGTTCCCCTCTGGTCCTTTATCCTGTTATTATCACATAAACATTTAAACCACATATAGTGTTATTACTTTAACTCTAAGGGTTTATAGAACTTAAGAAAGTAGAGAAACAAGGAAAATTATTTTATACTTACCTGTAGATTTACTGCTCTGGGGCTCCATGTTTCATTTAAAAAAAAATCTACTGTGGTTTGAGTGTAAAATGTCCCCCTTAGGCTCCTATGTTTGAACACGTGGTCACCAGCTGGTGGCACCTTTTAGGAAGGTAGGGGAAATGTTAGGAGGTGGAGCCTTGCCTGAGGAAGTACCTCACTGGGTGTGTTTATAGCTTGGCCCTTCCTCCTGCACGCTCTTTCTCTCTCTCTTCCTCTCTCCCTCTCTCTCTCTCTCTCTCTCTCTTTCTCTCTCTCTCTCTCTCTCTCCTTGCTGTGTGAGGATGAAATCTTTCTGACCTCCAGAGCACCTCCTGCTTCTCCTAACACGCTTTCCCCACCATGACGGACTGTATCGCTTTTGGAACTGTGAACCAAAACCCTTTTCTTCTCGCAGTCACTTTTTATCAGAGTTTTCTCTCACAGTGAAAGAAAAGCAACTAATACAAGGTCAAAATTTCTGCCATTTTCTTTTTGCCTAAAGAACTTCCTATAATATTTGCTTAATAATATATGTCAGCTAACGGAGAACCTTTTCAGTTTTTGTCTACAAAATTTTCCTTTAAAAAAAATTTAAAATTAATTTAAAAAATTCTTGGTAGTATATTCCATATTCAATTATTATCATTATTATCTTGTTGTTTTAAGGTTTTGTTCACTCCTATGTGTATAACTTCTATAATAATTATTCTGTAAATTTTTATTCCTCTATATGTTATGGCTTCTTCCCAATTTCCTTAAAAAATGTGTCCTTTATCTATGGTTTTTAGAAATTTCACTTTGATGTACTCTGATACAGTGTTCTTTGTACTTTTTTGTCTGCATAGTTTCATTTAGTTTTTAGGATTTATGCATTTACAGTTTCAATAAATTTAATCAATAAAAAACAGTCATTAGTTTCTCAAATACCTTTTTGTGCCCACGTCATTTTCTCTCAAAAGGAATTAATTCATCACATGCAGATACACTTGATATGTCGGTCATACTGAGAGTGCTTTCTTTAAGAGTTTTTGAGAATGTCATACTTAAGTAT
Organism: Eospalax fontanierii; assembly: GCA_035773235.1. Taxonomy (NCBI): domain Eukaryota; kingdom Metazoa; phylum Chordata; class Mammalia; order Rodentia; family Spalacidae; genus Eospalax; species Eospalax fontanierii. The sequence continues at coordinate 46,005,759 of CM069529.1, read as the reverse complement.
TATAGTGTGTCATTTCCGCCCCTCTAACTCCTCCCATGCCCCTCCCCCAACTCCTTCTCAATTTCTTGTCCTCTACCCTTGATTATGTTTTGTGTTTCATCTTGAAGGGTTTGTGTTCACTTTCCGTGGTCCTCAGTGCTCTGGCATGCTGATGTCTTGCGATTTTTTGCAGTGCGCTTTCCTTTCTGGCCACTGTATTTTGACTCTTTCAAAGTTCTGCTTCAACCTTATTTCTTTCACTTGTTTTCACATCATTTTTATCTTTCCTTTACATTAGTGTTTTATAACAATATATTTATAATAGTTTTTTAAAAATTAAATTTATCTTAACTGGTACATAAAGCATGAAATTATACATGTTTGGATTCGTCAATACATTGGATAATGTTTAAACCACATTAAAAATACCTATCTCAGCCAGGTGTGGTGGCATACACCTTTAAACCCAGCACTCAGGCAGAGCCAGGCAGTTCTCTGTGAGATTGAGGTTGGCCTGGTCTATATATGGAGTTCCAGGCCAGCTGGGACTCCAGGAGACCCTGTTTCAAAATTAAAACAAAAACCTATCTTCTCAATTTGTTGTGGTGTAAACATTCAAAAACTTTTTGGCTGCTTTCAGATATGAAAAGTACATTACTTTAGCTCTAGCAAACCCTTGCCCTGCCTTCCTGCCTTTGTAGTAGTGGTTTCAATGTCATATCTGCCAACACCATCACATTTGTCACTTTGGTGTGTAGTTCTATGCAATGATTTTTCTATCGATTGCAGGTCATATTTTCTGCTTTTTTGTTTCTCCATTAATCCCATTCACTTTAATTTGGTCCCCAGTACTGTGTATTTTATACTGTCCAAGGGTGTGTGTGTGTGTGTGTGTGTGTGTGTGTGTGTGTGTATGTGTGTGTGTGTGTAATTCTTTTGAGACAGTGTCTCAGGTAGTCTCGACTATCTTTACACTCATTGTGTAGTTGAGGATCAATCTGCCGTTCCTCCTGCGCCCACCCCTGAGTGCCGAGATTGTGAGTGTGTGCCTCCTCACTGAGTTTGTGCAGTGCTAGGAATCGAGCCCAAGGTGCTGTGCATGCTAGGCAAGTGCTCTACCAACTGAGCTACATATATAGACTTCTAGATTTTCTTTCAATCTTGTATTTAACGTGGATTTTTTTTTCTTTTAACTTTGGCATGAAATAAAGTTACCTAGCACAAATCTTGAAGTTTTTTTAAGGGCCGTTTTAAAACTTGGTTTGGAAGAATCTACAGCAACTTTTAGATTAATCGTATCTCATGGGTGAGCCACTGTTTTTCGGATGACTGCTTTCAAGTCACCGTCCTTCATGAGCTCTTGGAATTGTTCACCCTGGCGCTTGGGGGAGTGCTTGTCTTGCCCCCTCATCAAGTTTTCCCTGCTGTGAAAAGATGGCTAGTTAGCCAAAGCTTTGAGTGGACTCCTCTATAGATCTCCAGAGTTCTTTAGGCAATTACGCATTTTTAGTATTCTGCCCTGAAAATTCTAGTCTGGTAAATTGGCTTCCTGAAACTAAGTCTCCGTTTTGAACTCCAGGAGACTGGTAAGTTTTGTTGGGGTTCTCTCTTCTCACCATGTCCGGGGAGCAGCCTCTGGCTGGCAATACTCTGGGCACCTCGAGTACTCACCTCCTTCGTTTTTCTTCTCTCAAGGAAAACATCTTGCTTTGCCTGCTGCCCTGTATCTGAAAACCATTGTTTCATGTGTTTGTGTGCTTTCTAGATGCTTAGGGTAGAAGGGCAATCCCACAGCAGTTGTGTTTTCTGGTCAGAAGCAGATGTCGACATCAATATTTCATTCATTTCTTGGGGTTATGCACTGTGCAGGCAGAGCTCAGCGTTAGCTTTAGATACCCACTGATATCATTTTTGTTTACCTTTTAAATGTTTTGCCAATTCCTTAAATAAAAATGATATATTTATTTTTAAATTTAAATTATTTGTTAGGCTGAATGGTATTTCATATTCACTGACCATTCATAACGTTTTTCTTCACACTCAAATCCTGTTTGGAAATTTTTTACTCTCTTTTCATTGAAAGATTTTACGTTTTATTATAGGTCTGCCAGAGTTCTTTATATATTACTGATATTATCCTTGATTTGCTATTTATGCTACACACGACTTTTCCCTCCGAGATTTTTATGTAAAAATTTTTACATAATTTACATAATACAGATTTTTAAACACTGTTTATAGGAGTTCCAATATGAAGAGAGTTGGAGGGAAAGTCATAGTCTGTACTCCGAAGACGCTTCTGGTTTTAAATGTAGGAAGATGCGCCATTCATTTCTGTTATTTTTTCTGGCTTTTATTCCATTCCATAAGAGTTCAGTATTATTCCTTTGAGCAGTGATTATGAGAGCTGGGCTTCCTTTTTGATTCCACTGACCATTAGCGCAGTGGAAATGCAACTGAACTGGACATTGAATACAGGTTTCATATTGAAACCTGAAAAACTGAACTAAAATTACTTTGTTTTATTTAATTTAATAAATTAATTTATTATTTATATTAATGTTTGCTGCAGTTTTGAGTCTTGTGCTTGGGTACTTTTTATAAGAGTTGTCATTGTTGGAAATTCTTATATAAAACTGATTTTAAATTTTCGAAATGTTACTTTGGGATCTAATAGGTGAATTTATTTTCAACAGCTGCATTTAAGCAAACTCCAATGAAAGGACTTTGCTTTAGTGGTGCTTCTTTTTTTTTTGCTAACACAGATAATGGATTGATGGATAAATGGATTAATTGATCAGTGAATGAGAAATAGATGATAGATAGATAAACAGATGATAGATAGATAGATGATAGGTAGAATTTAGTTCATGCCATTATATAGGCTGAAAATGCTCATTGTCTGTTGTCTGCAACCAGGAGAACCAGGAAAACTGATGATGTAATTCTAGTCTGTGGAGAGAGGAAGAAACTGATGTCCTAGCTCAAGCAGGAAGACAGAAAGCAAAACCAGCTGAGTTCATCTTCCTATGTGACTTTGTCCCAGTTTAGCCTGTCTTAATTCATGCTGTGCTGCTACAACAGGATATCACAGGCTAATTCATAGCAGAAACTTATTTGGCTTATAGTTCTGGAAGCTAGAAAATAGAAGATTAAGCAGCCACATCCTAATCACATAACAGAAGATATCACTTGGTGGGAAAACATATAAGAGAAAGCCATGGGGCTAGAGAGAGGGCTCAGTGGTTAAGAACAGTGGCTGGTCTTGCAGAGGACCTGGGTTTGATTCCCAGCACCTACATGGCAACTAACAACTGTCTGTAACTCCAGTTCCAGGGGATCTGATGCCTTCTTTTGACCTCCAAGGACACTGCACGACATTGGTACACTCACATGCCGACAATACACTCATACACATAAAATAAAAATTATAATAAAAAAGAGAGCCACACTTTCCAATCTTGCAATAACTAACTGACTCCTAAGATAAGTACATTAACCCGTTCATGAGGGAAAATCTTTTATGCAGAATAATAACTGTTTAAGATCCTTCTCAACACTGCTGCATTGTGGATTTAATTTCCAAACTGTGAGTTTTGAGGACACATTCAGACCATAGAGAAGGCCCTCAATGAACTGGAGGATGTCTATCCACATCCAGAAGGGCAGTCTACTTTACTGAATCTATCTATTTGAGTGCATATCTTACCCAGAAACAGTGAACAGACTCATTCAGAACTCTTGTTTCATGTGGTACTCTGGGACATAGTTACAATGACATAAAACTAACCATCATACCTACAATATAGTAACTGTGAGATCAAAGTCCAGAACAGAAGTCCATGAGTTTAAGACCCAGGAAGGTCACTGAGTATCATCCTGGAGCCACTTGGGTGGGTATTTCTGTGAGTGGGGCTTTTCTCTGGGGCAGCTTTCTTCATTGGATCCCTCCTACTTGCAGATATTTCTAATCTACTCTGAAGTGCTATGCACAATTAAATGGAATATCATCAAGATTTGGTCCTGCAGAAGAACCTGGTTCCACACAAGTGCTTCCCTGAAGCCTCCAGACTCCAGGGCATCTCGGAATCTATGGGAGACTGCCAAATGTTCTTAGCTAATTTATCTACTTAGGTACAAAGCCAGAGGAACTGGAGGAGGAGAGATGCCTTTACTTAGATGGGAAGAGGCCCTGGAAAGTCAGTTCTGTGGAGAGCAGGACTTTGTCATCAAGAATGTATTAAGGTACTTCAAAAAGCTCTTTCTCTTTGTTTTGCCATAGACAAATAAGATCTTTCTTGGAGCTTCTCTTTGAGAACTCAGTGAGGCTTAAGGGGGTAAACCCAGCAGATTTCTCACTATGAGACTCTTCCAGAGCAGCTAAAAGAAAGATCCTCCTACAGAATTTGTGACTTCTCAATCTTAACGTGGATCACCTTTCTCTAGAGTGAAAGGTGAAAGAGACAGAATTTGTGACTTCTCAATCTTAACGTGGATCACCTTTCTCTAGAGTCTAAAAAGTAAGAATGTGGTTCAGTGGAGAGATTTGAGAAGCAGGTGGGGCCAGTCCATGAGAAGGAATTTGAACATATTGGAACAACATTTGAACAACATGGAAACATATACCCATCAGAGGGCAGCTAGGAATCTCCAATCAAAAGCTGCAAGTGAGTTTTTCAGGTGTGCATTCCAGAGGTCAACATGAACTCTTGGAAGGTGGGATTGAAGGGAGCAAGGTAACTACTGCCTACATCTGGTGTAGGAACAGGGAAGAGTGGACTGGAGGTTTAACCCTGGGGAGGATGGGTGGCGAAAACAGGAAGACATGGAGAACCCAAACCAACCTCCCCCTAGACATGCTGAAGAGATCTCAACTCCAGAAGAGCTCAGGTTCTTCTTGCTCCAAGAAGGCGATGAAGAACAGTTTGGAGGTACTTGACTTTTATCCACCATCAAGCACAAGAGTCAACGTGTTCCCAGGTAATTGCTGGGCAGTCTAGTCAGATTCTAATCACACTGTGAAACATTCATTTGAAAATCTTAACATGGGAACGGTTCTGCTATACTACGAAAGACTGGCAAAATATAAAAAGGGCTTAATTTATGTGCCCAGCCTAAATGTGCCAATTAAGATAACTAGAAGCTGCTTGTGCAATTACTTTGCATTTGGGTAGGCTCCATGAATGGACTCAACTGAATGAAAGACTTTATCCATCACAAGTTCAGGTAGCAGTTTAGAACATCTGGATACACAAGCTGTGTATCTTCACACCACAGTCTTCTGAACCTGCACAATCATGAAACACTCTCTGGAGCAGGTTGCTGTTTTGGGGAAGGGCCCACACCCAATTCATTGATGAAACCGTTGCTCCACTGAGACAAACCTAAGGCCTTCAAGCCAAACATACCAATGATGAAACAGGCAAAGCTATATAAGGCTAAAACATAAAAAATTGTGCTCTAGTTTAGATCCTAAATATCTCTAATGGCCCCTTTGTTAAAGACTTGGTACCCAAGGTGATGGTATTGGGAGACCTAGGAGCTGTGTGTTAGTGAGAGGTCCTGTGTCCATGAAGGGCAGTGTGGCTCATAATGAGGCGAACAGTTGTGCTGTGGTTCCTGCTTCCACCACGATACACTGCCTCACCCATGATAAGACTAAACATAAAAGAGACAACCAGTCACAGAAACCTCCAATACTGAAAACAAAAGCAATCCTTTCTTCTTTATGAGTTGATTGTCTTGGATATTTGTTCCGGTAACAGAGAGCTGATATGGTATGATGTCAACAGGATTGTATCGATGTCTCTTCAAGATTAGCCTTACTTATTCCCATTTGGCCTCTCTGAAATATTATTAAAAGAGGAATGATAAAAATGTCTATGTCGACTGGAGAAAGATTCAGCAGGTAGGAAAATGTGTGCATACCCACAGAAGGACATTTGGGTTTCTCCTGACACTGTCAGCCAAAGTAAACTCGGAATGCTGCTCTTCTTGGTTCTGGGAAGCCTGGATTAAACACACCCTATGTTCAGAGAGTAGGAGATGCTCTTCCTCCTCCTGACTGACTCATGGGCACAGAAAATATTTAGAGTCCTTTGCAATCCTATTTGCAAATGTGTATGAGGACCATCTCAGAACTTTCATGGAATCTCTGTGAAACCCCGTGTTGATTTAAAATTACTTTTTATAGATCTCACTATTAGTATTGTTGCCGTTGTTAAGAGAGTTGTTAAGTTTTTTAAGAGAGAATTTCACTATGTAGCCCAGGCTGCTCTCAAACTTGTAATGCCTCTGCCTTTGCCGTCTGAGTGCTGAGACATGTACCACCACGCCACTGTGCTAGCTCGTCAGAAACTCTTGTCATGTGTTTGTGGGCATTCCTATCCCTGAACTTTTCCATTCTGCAAAGGACTTTCCTCATCATGGACTCGTACCTCAGTGCCCTTCGACAAATGGCCATATGGGAAATCAGCTCAGACACTGAGACGGACCTGGGCTAGAGTCTTAGCACTGCTCCCATCGAAGTGGGACTATCTTGGCAAGTCATCTTTCCTCTTCTTGCTTCAGTTTTCCTAACTGACAAGCAGAGGTGTCAGTGATGGTCACTGTGGAGAGGAGAAGAGACCATGGGAAATACATACAGTATCCTTATTTTAAAAAGAAACTGCTTTTCTAATTCTTTTGTATGTGTGCATATGGTGTATATGTGTGTGCTGTGTGCATGGTATATGTGCTTCTACATGTTCATGCACGGAGGCCAGAGAGCGGTATCAGCTTGCTCTCTCTCTCTCTCTCTCCCCCCCCCCCCATCTCCTTTGAGCCAGGACCTCTGAACCTAGAGCTGGCATTTTGGCTAGACTGGCAGCCAGCACACCCCCAGTGATCCTTCCATCTCTGTTCCTGACAGTACTGGGCTTACAGACATACAGGAGACCGCACTCAGCTTCTTACATGGGTACTGGGATGTGAATTCAGGTCCTTAAGGTTGCACAGAAAATGCTCATAACCACTGAGCTATCTTTCCAGCCCCACAATATCTTTTTACAAATCTTATGACCCATTTAAATATACTTCTATGTGATAACAGAAATATTATTTGAAGTCCATCTGACTCCAGTTTTAAGAGACTTGAGGTTCAGTAATATGTCACCAATGAGGATATTGTCCATAATAACTTTGTGGGCTGTGAGTATTCAGTGTATTTATGCTGTCAATGCCTAACTGAGACAAAAAAGAACAGACAACCAAAAGCTGATACAGGTTTATTCCTTGCGACATCCTCACTGATGTGATACAATCGAACCCAATATCTTTTGATAGTCTCAGATCCACACTGACAGAGTTCCTGTGTCACCTGGTGATGAAGAAAAGCTAGAAGCTTAGGCTTTCTGGTTTCTCACCTGTCTCTATGTCTGTCTAAGTGCATCCTTTACATTCTGTAACAGAAAAGGACACAGCTTCTCACTGAAATGCCCTCCCCAGCATTGGGGGTTGTCAACAACCATCAACGTGAATCAGTTTTAGATTTGATGGTTGGGGAAGATGGTGGTGTTATCTATGACCTTTAAGAATAATCTGAGTGGAGCTCTGTGACCTTTGGGTCAGTGCTAAGCCTATGGACTCAGACCTCAGCACTCAAAGCAGACAGTAAAAGACTGGGGGAAGAGTTGTCAGAAGCAAGGGGAACTGTGCTGTAAACACACAGCCTCCTGTTTACCTAGCCTCACCTTCCAAGTAGCACACTTTAAACAAGTCCAGGTTCGCATACACCTTCCGCAGCCGTGAACAGGGAATTCAAACAGACAGGCAGGTATCCAGTCACTATCTTAAGCTGTCATAACAAATGCATGTTAAGTTCTTCTTCAAGTGAACTGTAATTGAGGGGCAGCTGAACCAACATTCAGAGCAGGTTTTCCACAGTCTTTCCATATAACTTTCAGAGATGGGCAGCTCTCCTCTCATTCTTGTTTGCTTCTAACTCTTGAAGATCCCAACTCAATCTTATATCAGCATCCTTGGACTAGATGCTAAGAGTGAATAATGCAATTCCACCTCACAACACAATTTAAGTGGCAAGAGAGGGTATCGCAAAAGCCCCAGCGTGGATGGTCAGAAGCTTCCAGAACTAGGCTTCCAGGCTCCTCCCACAGCTCTGCACTTGATTTTAGTTCAGAGGCTTTGTCCACAGAGAGATAGCAAGTGTTTGAATTTCAGGATTTGGCTGAATCTCAGTTCCTATTCTTCTGTTTACTGATGACAGACCTGGGTCTCAGTTGTTACTAGGGTTAATATCTGGACCAGTGTTTCAAGAGTTTTGGTGCCTTAAAGAACTGAAACAAAAGTACACACAGGCTATATAGTGGCAAGGAAACTATTCAGATGCAAGCAATAATACAGATTAGATACAGGGGGCCATGAGAGTGGGAGAGAACACAAGAGCCCTATTGGGCCCTGTTTATTGTTGGGGCTTCCTTTTATGGAGTTTAGGGGAAGAAAGAGCTGGTTGCTAAGGAGTGAAATTTGGTTGGTTCTCTATTTTGACTGACAGGTTTGGGTTACATAACTCTTTTTCTACTGTGAAAGTTCTTTTCCATGATACATTTAATTTCAAACATTTGTACTCCAAGTTGTACATAGGTAGTAAAAAAGGTATTTTTCCACTGAAATTTCACTCAGGGGACACAGTTGGCCTTACTTAGCATTCACCCCAAATCATATGTGGATATGTCCTGGAATCAGTTTGAATAGAAGCTGTTCATGAGTTCTTGCTGATTATTAGAGAGAGAAGAACTTACTCCATTGTTTGGAGTGGGGTGCGCAGACAGCTCAATGCAGGTGAGGGGGTCTTAGGTTGCACTCTTAGAAGAGGGGTGAATATGACTTTAATATTAATATCACAACACAACAGTACAACTTAAAAGTTCCACTGTCCTGAAAAAATCCAAACGCTTTAAAGGCTCAAAGTCTCTTTTAAAAATCTTTTAACTTTAATATGGGAGTTCTGTCCAAGGACCAGCATCCTGCAGACTCTTAATCTCTATGATCTGAATATTTTTGACGTTTTGTGTTCCTGATCTTGACAAAATAGACCTAACCTAAATGATAGAATGTATAGTTTCCAGTCGGGGGGCTGTGGGAGGGTGTCAGTGGGGAAGGGGGATAAGGATGACTAAGATTGACTGAGATATTTTGTATGAAATACACAAAAATTCAATAAAAATATAGAAAATAAATTTTAACTCATCAAATAGTAAAATTAAAAAATACTATCAAAAACATCTTAACTGTGAGATCATATGAAATCCAAAATAAGTCAAGTGCCATCTTATTTCAAATGGAAAGAATCAGGCACACTTAAGTTAAACCTAAGTTCAGCAAAGTAGCTCAAGGCTGGACATCTGGGAATCACTCACAGTGGCTTGGACAGCTTCATGTCTCTGGCTCTGTCATTGATAACACACACAGCTTGTGTTGTAGGCTCAGGCCAGCTCCATTCCACATCTACTTCTGCCCTTGGTGATGGTCCCACGGTCCTGGCATCTCCCATATGCTGGGGTCTTTACTGAAACTGAGGCTCCACCTTCACCAATGTGTTCTGGCCTTTCAAAGTGCAAAGTCTCTGATGGTCTCCCTGACCTCTTCATGCCTTCTACATTAGTATCATGTAGGAGACTCTTATGCATTAGCAAGTCCTGCTTCCAACTTGAGATGGAGGCTTGGGCCACTTCTGAACCACAGCGTCCGTGTACTGACCCTGAGGAAATACTTCCCAGAAGATTTTACCTCACTGATGCTGGTCTCTTGTAACTCACAGCTGATATTTCAGCCCCAGCTAATCAGCATCAGTTGTACCAGTAAAGCAAATGTTTCACTTCAGTGAGGCTGGTCTCTTGGTTATCACAGCTGACTGCTCAGCTCCAGCTCACCTTAAACCACAGATTCTCAATTCAAAATATCATAGAAACCGCCCTGATAGTCTTTGCTTCCCTTATCCACACCTCAGGCTTCCATTATCCATACCTCTTTAAGCGTTATCTTCAAGTTCCTACAGAACAGCTCACTGAGCTCCAAGCAATTTTTCCATTCCAAGACTCCCAAAACTTCCACAATCCTTCCAGGCATATATGATCGGGTCTATCACAGCAATACCCCACAATTTCTCTCTTAGTTTGAATTCAGTTGCTGTGGTGAAAACAATGACCAGAACTAACTTAGGGAGGAAAGGGTTTATGTGGCTTGTGACACAATCCATTATCAAGGGAAGTTAAGGCAGGAACTCAGGGCTGGAACCTGGCGGCAGGAGCTGAAGCACAGACCACAGAGGCATGTTGCTTACTGGCTTACTCCCCTGGCCCATATTCAGCCTGCTTTCTTATATCACACAGGACCAGCTGCCTAAAAGTGGCATCATCCACCTGTGGTCTGAGCCCTCCCACATCACTCAACCATTAAGAAAATACCCCATAGACATGGCCACAGGCCAAATCAATGAAGGAAATTCTTCAATTGAGGTTCCCTCTCCTCAGGTGTATCAAGTTAACGACTGAAGCTATCTAGCACAGGGGCACACACGCACAGTACATGCAAGAGAGGGTCCTAAGTTGCCAAGTGCACTTTACCCTAAGCCAAGTGGAGTGCCTGTTCACTAAGCTGTCCCCTCTTCTTGTCAGACTCACAGCCACTGTGCTGACTGTTGAAATGAGTGGTAAGGTTTGATTCCTGTCTGTGTTAATTTTCTTGGGCTGCTATAATAAAATCTAAAGTCTGGGGTGCTTAAACATGGGAAATATTTCTCATGGTTCTAAAGATGAAGACATGCCCGAGGTCAAGGTGCTAGCCCGAGTGGTGGCTGGTGAGGGCTCTGTCCTTAAATTACAGATACTGTCTTCTCACATAGCCAATTCTCAGTATAAGGGAAGGGTTAGGGAAGAGAGAGAGAGAAACATAGAAAAGAGAGAGAATTAGGGTGTCTTCATGTTTCTTCTTATAAGGACATCAGGATAGATTAGAGGTCCATCTGTATGACTTCAGCTGACCCCAAGTTTCTCCTCATAGGTACTTGCTGTAAGTACAGTTATATCAGGGAATTAAACCTTCAACATATGAACGGGGAGCACAATTGAGTCCATGCTTTGAGAAGTTCACACTGCGATGTGGAAAGCAGACATACGATAAAATGTGGTGATGTCCTTTAGTAGGCACTTCATCCCAAGCAGACATCAAGTGCGTAACTGCTGTAGGAGTAAAGTTTGAGGGGTGAAGGAGCTTCGAGGATGGACCTTGGAAACAGCACAAGAACAGGGGCAGCTAGAGGGGTGCCTGGACTTAGCAAGCTGGCCCTAGCCCTGAATCCACCACCACACAGCTGTCTGACCTTGGCCCTGCGGCATCTTCCTGTATCATAAAAGACAGAGGCATAGCTAAGTGACACCTAGAGATTTTTCCAGTGCTAATATTTTAGAACTTGGCAATTATGGGCAAACAGAGAAATAAATGTGAAAAGGATGCAACATAATGTAGTCCAAGGCTTGCTAGCCTTCTGGAACTTAATGATTCTAAGCAAAGAAAAAAGAATATAATTAATAGTGGCTCAAGCATCCAAATACCGCAAGGTTTACTACTGTTTAAAGTAAAGAGTCTGTACAACCTAATTTCCCTGTCTGGGCTAGAGGGCACGTGTATGGGAAAGGGATTTTAGAAAGTTTTTCCCTTTTTCTTACTCGTCCCCCATTGTTTTAGTTACTTTTCTGTTGTTGTGATAAAACATTGTGACCAAGGGAACTTATAAAAGGAAGAGTTTATTTGAGCTTATGGTTCCATGGAAATTAGAGTCCATCATGGCGGAGAGGATTGGTGGCAGCAGGTGGCTGGGGGAGAAGCCAGAGGCTCACATCTTCAAGCCGGCACAGGAAGTAGACAGCACCTAGAGATCCAACAAGGCTTAAGAACTCTCTAAGCCTGGCCCGAGTAGCAGTGACGTACTTCTTCCAGTGTAGCCACACCTTCTAAGGCTTCCCAAACAGCACTGCCAATGAGGGACAAAATGCTCCAATACTTGGAACCTACTGGGAACATTCTCATTCAAACCACCACACCCGTCTCTAAAGATGCTAACAGCTACTTAGTGTCTCACTCCATCACATTCCAATATTAATGAACATTAAATGTGATAGTCCCAAATAAAAGAGGAAATTGTGTTCAGTACCAGAGGAAAGTCAGTATGGAATTCAGATTAGGCAATTTCTAGTCAAACTGGCTACTATGGTTTAAGTTACTAGCTGTTCTAGTTTTATTTCTGTGGCAGTGAGAAAACACCCCAACTAACATTCCAAGTTACAGTCCATTCCTGAGAGGATGTCAGGGCAGGAACTCAAGCAGCTAGCCACAGCACATTCACGGTCAAGAGCTGAGAGCAACAAAAGCATCCGTGCCTGCTTCTTTTGCAGCTAGCTTTCATTCAAACCTTCTGTGGTCTCATATAGCTCAGGATGTCCTGCCTAAGGAATGGCACCGCCCACAGTGGGTTGGGTCTTCTACATCAATTAACAATCAAGACAATCTCTGCCACCCCACCCCCCAGACTTGTCTACAGGACAACCTGAGCTAGGCAATCCCCCAACAGAGGCTTTCTTCTTAGGTGATTCTAGGCTGTGGGAAGTTAACATTTAAAACAAATCATCACACTGGTTTCATGGAATAAACTTCAGATACTTGAGAACTCTGTGAAAAGGAAGTGCTCATTTCCCAAGGCTGGAAAATTAAGTTACCAAGCTATTGGGGCCAAATTCTGTTTTGAGTCTAGAGTCTTATTCCGAGTCTAGAGCTCTGGCAGATTCTGTGCCCCTTCATCCAGGGCTCACAATAACACTACTGTCAAATGGGGTTAAGAGTCATACAAAGGTAGTCCATGCCACAGGAGACCAGAAGAGCTCTGTGCTGGATGTTCCTTCCCACCTACTTTTCCTGCCATGGTATCTGGAGTACAACCAGCTCAATCAGATTCATTACAGGAGTCAATACCCTACAAGGCTCTGAATATCAATTAACTCTCTGTGTGGCTCCTCCTTTGGGATTCAGGCTTTCAGGCCATATTTCTTCTATACCTTACTTTACAGTGTTCCCCAGGTCTAGAATACTTTCTTTTTCCTTGTTGCATTGGAATCCCTACAGTCCTCCTAGAGATAGGTTACTAGGAAGACTCTGAAATCATCCTCCCCAACTAGAGAACTTTCTTTTATGTTTTCTCCCTGCAGACCCCCAACACTCTCCACTCCCATACAAGAGCTCTGAAGGATCAAAAGAGAGAGAGAGAGAGACATGATATCTGGTAGGAAGAAATGTGAAAACTTAAGAAGTCCATTTTGCAGATGGAAGATCAGAAAGACATCCTGGAAAGGTGCTGAAAGACCCCAGGATTGATTATATAAAGAAAAAATATTGCTACCTAGAAACTTCCACACAGGATTTATTCCGAGTGCTTCAGAAAGACAAAGCAGGACCGATAAATGGAACTTACAATTGGACAAGTTTCCTTCTGAAACAGAAATCGTCGGTAGCAAAGGCCATTTAGTGGTGCAGTCTTATGAACAAGGATGGACCCTGCTACTAAGTATGCCTGAGGCCGAGCCAGTCGCCCTTCCTGTAATTAAATGGCAGTTACTGAACAGCACCTCTGTGTTTTTGCTATGGTTAGCAATGGGAACCGAAGACACATGCATTTCCTACCTTGTAGGCCAGGCTCCTACGGCCATCAGTATTGCAGAGGGACTGAGCAGGGGCTGAGAAAGCAAAGTGTCTTCCAGAGCCACTAAAGATCCTTTGAAAATTTAAAATCTCAAGAGAGTCTCTTAATTTTAATCTTTTCTTTAAGATTCAAAACTTGTTTCATCAATGCTTTCTTCAAAGTTTTCCAGCGAGCTAAGGCTTGCAGTGTCCTGGCTAGTGGTAAACCAGATGGCTTTTGTCGTCTTGGTTTCTATCATGGCTCTTGTCTTTAGCAGGCTGAGAGGAATGTAGGGTTTGGATTGGAACCTACAAAGCAGAAGGCATTCTTTGTGGAAAAGGGACTGTGAGTAAAGGTTTAGATGTAGGTGACAGACAGGATCACAGGGAAGTGTGGCGAACAGAGCTCATATATATGATGTGTGAGTGTATGCATGTCTATGTGTGTGAGGACAGGTGTGCATGTGCCATTGTGCACCTCAGGTTTTGGTCCTTACTTCCCACCATGCTCGAGATTGAACCATTTTATTTTTCACTGCCGCATACTCTAGGCCAGCTGTCACACTGCTTCTGAGAACTGTCATGTCCCTGCCTCCCACCTCACAGTAGGAGTGCTAGGGTTATAGTCACACCGCCATACCTAGCTTTATATGGGTTCTGGGGATTCAAATTCAGCTCCTCGTGCTTTTGTAGCAAGTGCTTTACCCAATGAACCACTGCTCCAGCCCATTGTCTGTATTTTTGCCATCCAAATGGCTAGTCTGGCTGGAGTTTGGAAAGAAGCACTCTTTATTCTGAGTGTGTTTTTCCCTTTGATTATTTGTTTACAAATAAAAAGTGCTATTGCAAGAATAAATAAATTTCTAGATCACTGCAATTATCTAATAATCTAACCAAAAATTCTACAGTGTATGCATGCCCTAAAACTTTGTAATTAGACAGTGACAATGTTTTGAAGACATATTCGCAGTTGATTTGTAAAGGGGTGTTTGCTCATCAAAATGAATGTGCAGATATGTGTACACACAGAGGCTTTCCCTAATGAAGTCAGTCTGTGCTCGTGTGCTGGAGGGGTTATTGTGCAAACCTGGCTTTCTACTCCTCACTCAGCTATGGGTGTGGACAAGGCCATCTCCACAAAAAGCCCCAGCTGAGTGGAATATCACCGAGGGTGACAGTGATGCAACTGAAACAACCTCCCCGACTATCTCACTTATTCTGGTCTCAGTTAAATGTGAGCCTTACACTGTCAGCTGTGCAGATACATAGCTATGGTGGTGCACGTAGGTCACCCTTTTCTCTTCCATAAAAGCAAAGGAATATTCTAGAAGGATTTATTCTCAGTGTGGAGACAGAAGAATAGTATGAAAAGGAGGAGAAACAAACTGCAGGGAAATGCACATCCATGACTAAAGAGACCCTTAAGCTCCATTAATTGAAAAGAGAGACAGAGACCATAGCCCAGACCATAAAAGATAGGCAAGTCAGGCACGCATGTAAATGGACAAACTTGCAAAGCTCTAAGACTTGATTAAATAGTCACCTGTAAATTGAGGAGGAAATGCAGAATGTCCTAATTAGAAGATCTGTTGTTGGATATCTGTTTCAATTGTACTTTTAAGAACTAAATGACATTTTCAACATCTTAACAAACAGGCAGGGAGTTCTGCATTGTCTGACACAGGTGTTTATCAATGGTGATGTGGTTTGGGCATATATATATATTTAGGATGCAGGATTTGGATACAGCTCCTAAAAGGCAGTTTGCATTCCGAGTGTAAAAGGCTGAGTGCAGAGACATGACCTGGGCACATGCTTCCTAGATATTTTCCCCAGTCATCTGTATCTTACTGATTTACAAACAAGATTTAAACCAGTCCTCTCTTCTCTTTCTCAGCTCCTGTTATAATGACTTTTATAACATTTTGGGGAGATACGCAGGTCAAGGGCTATCAGTATGTGGATGAAGAGGCCAAGCCTCCTCAGGATCATGTACTAGAGCCTGTGTGCAGAGCTCACCAAGTGCTCTGCCTTGCAGAGTTTTTCTCGTCCTCTGGGATCTTCATCATTCCTGAACTGGAAAGACATCTGCCTGGGAGGAGGACGATGAGTGACCCTGCGTTCTCTGTCACAGTTCCACAGTATCACCCAGAGCCGTGCTTTCTCCTTCTAAGTCTCTGCACTCATTTGGAGGCCCAGCGCCTCCCAGTGGGTTACGGCATGGACTCCCCACTTACCGCTCTGCTTCCAGACCCCCATCCCACAGACCTCTGATCTGCGCCATCTCAGGACTAACCAGTGGCTTCCCACCCCCTGAGGATCAAGGCAATGCTCACCTGCCTGGCTGAGGCAGTCTGTTATCGTGTCTTACCTAGCTCTCCAAGCTTGCAACTTGTTCTTGCTTCCCACATGTACTTCCCGGCAGATCCAAACAGAGCATGCCACATCTTTCTCCGCTGCCATCCTCACTCTTCTTTCACACATCCAATGTCTGCTCTAAGTCCTGTGTCACAAATCTCTTTTAAAAAATATTTTCACATATTATTATTTTTTATTTTATGTGTATGCGTGTGTTGCCTGCATGTGTGTAAGCATACCCATGTCATGCAATGCCCACAGAGGACAGAAAAGAATCCCCTGGAACTGGAGTTATGGATAGTTGTTAGCCACCATGTGGGTGCTAGGATTCGAACCCAGTTCCCCTGCAAGAGCAGTCAGTGTTCTTAACCACTGAGCCATCTCTCCAGCCCAACGAACCTCTTTTCCTGCAGAACTCTCCTTCCCATGACTCTTGCATGCTCTGTCCCTCAGGAGCAGAAGTCCTCAGTGCTTTCTCTCTGGATCTTATAATTCTCCATAATCCCTGTGTTTATCATTGCTAAATTTGGTCTCCAGCACAGCATAAAATTATGGATGGTGGTGCATGGCTGTAATCTCAGCACCAGAAGCAAGAGAATAAGGAGTTCAAGGTCATTCTCAATCACACTGAAATTTGAAAGCCAGCCTGGCCTACACATGACCTTATCTCAAAATAATAAATAAAAAAACAGAAGAGAAACTTTTAAAAATAGTTGCTCCTGATAATAATGTTTCATTCATTTTGTTTATTTTGAAGATTATGTCCATGTTTCAGTCTCTTTAACCTATAATATTACACCCAGTACATTGAAGTGTTAAAGAAATATTTGCTGACTATGTGACTGTATAAAGATGGATGACTGCATGCCCCTGCGGCTTATTACTGGGCATTTTCCTCACATCCGGGCATTCGTTCCCTCTCTATGGAGACTTCTTTGATTTTCCCAATGAGCTCCATTCCAAAGAGCACACTGAAAAACTGCAGGGAATGCCTTGCACTGGGTAGAACCCACAAGAACAAGGAACGGGGCCAGAGCCATGTTGGCTGCTACTGCTAATCCTGGTGGACAGCTCCACCAGCAGTGACAATGAGGCCACCCAGGCTGTCAATTGATGTGGCCTGAGCAGGCCCAAGCATGGGTGGTCAGTCTCTCTGGCTGCCTAAAGTGTGGGTATGTGGGATTATGTTCTACACCCACACAACCCAGGAATCCAGGTCTTGCTTGGGGCAGTCCAAGGAGAAGGCAGCCCACTCCTCCTTAAAGACACTGTAGTCTGTGCTTTCTTCAGCTTTCTGAGATTATGAGGCACAACCAGAAGTTGACTGGAGAACAGTGAAATGGAAAGAATTGGTCTTGGAAGTTAGACAACAGCATAAGAAATGTCATTTCTGGGACTGGAGAGATGGCAAGTTAAGAGTACTTGCTGTTCTTGAAGAAAACCCAGGTTTGAATCCCAGCACCCACATGGTGGCTAACAACTATCCATAACTCCAGTTCTGGGGGATCTGATGCCCTCTTCTGTCCTCCGTGGGCATTGCGTAGCATGGGGACACATACATTCAGGGAATACACAAAAATAAAAAAAGGAAAGTCATTTCTCCACATCCTGACTCATTCCTGAGGTACTGATCTTAGAGAGAAAAGGTGTCCTACGGCACTCATCTTTGGAGTCATTTTCTCTATACTGTAGAAAGAAGGGAGGAAGCTAACTTGGTCCTGCACATGAGCTTGGGACCAGGCTCCTTCACATCCTGATGCCATCCATGTTACTGCTCCACAGTCCCAGATTCCCTCTTCTCTACAGGCTCCTCACAAGCTACTCCATACTGTACCTCTTCATTAACTGAACACCTGCCTTCTTAGGGGAAGACTCACATTGAACAGCTCACATCCACTAAGAAGCAAGAGAACGCAGGTCAGCATGCTGACAGGGAAGCTAGCCTGCTTGACTACAGGGTGAAGCCAGCTCCATCGCTGACTACTCTGTGGCCTTGGGTTTCCTTGTTAGCTATGGCTACCACTCTCATTTACCAGCAGGTACCAGGGGCTTCACACTCCTAACTAGCTAATCCTAAACAGCACCTCACAAAGCATGCATGCATTATGATGAGGAACCTTAGATGCAGACATGCATCAGATCAGCCTTTAAAAGATAGAATGCAGAGTCCATGTTAAGTTAGGCTTTCTTAAATTCCAAAGATCTTCCCTGATTTCTTAGGTGATATCATATTTTAGTTTATCTGGAAGGTTCATGTCTATCATCTAGAAGTGATTATCAGGAGTTCCTCTTTTGCTTTGCAAATTGTCTTAGTTTGGATTGACAGTAAGTTTAACAGTCTACTTGAGTTTCATCCCACTCTATGAAATGGAAGTCCTGTCTTTTAGGTACATAGATAGATAGATAGGTAGATAGATAGATAGATAGATAGATAGATAGATAGATAGATAGATGATAGATAGATAGAGATTAGATAGAGGTAGATATAGAAACATATATAAATTGGCTCCAGATAGAGATTAAATAGATTATCTAGAAAGATATAGATGATAAGTAGATAGATAGATAGTCTCTGACTGACAATCCATAGATGACTGGGCAAGCTACTTTCCTTTTGGCATGAAGATTAGTCATCTTAACATACTGTGATGCATCTGATAGAAATTCTGATTAGTCAAGAAGAAAATACAGAAAAATTTAAAATCATACCATTCATTATCTTTGAAAATGTTAACAAACTGCATCTGTAAACACCTGACTTCCTCATAGCTTCCTGTGGAACTGAAAGGCCTGATTTATTGCAGTAATTTTCACTTAAACTTTGATGTTTGCTCTGCAGTATTTCATAGGTCAGCATTTGTGCTGGTTAGCTTTAGTTGTCAACTTGACTTACCTGGGTAGAGGGAATCTCAATTGGGGATTTTCCTCCATTAAATTGGCATGTGGCCATGTCTGTGGGCATTTTCTTGATTGTTGAGTGATGTGGGGAGGCAGCCCAGCCCACTGTGGGCGGTGCTACCCCTGGGCAGTTCCTGTATTATGTAAGAAAACAGGGTAGGCACAGACCAGGGGAGCAAACCAGTAAGCAGAATTCCTCCATGGCCTGTGCTTCAGCTCCTGCTTCCCGGTTCCTGCCCTGAGTTCCTATCTCAGGCTCCGTTGGTGATGAACTGTGCCCTGGAAGATGTAGGCCAAATAAATCCGTTCCTCCCCAAGCTGGTATTGGTCAGAATGATTTGCCACAGCAATTGAAGGCAAACTAGAATAGAAATTGGCACCAGGACTGTTGGTGTTGCTGTGACAGACCTGACCCAGTTTTGTTGAGACTGTAGAAGTATTTGGAACTTTGGGCTAGAAAAACCATTGAGCTTTAGAGTTTGTTGCTGTGGAGTTTGGAACAGTTATGCTGAAAGAGTTGTAGATGATGGAGGCATGGCTTGTGATGCTTCAAAGGGAAGTGGAGGCTATCAGGGCTGTTTGTGTGGTATTTTGAATTGAGAATCTGTGGGTTCTGGCCAGCTGGGACTGAAGAGTCAGTTGTGATTAAGAAGAGACCAGAACCTAAAGTGAAACCTTTATTTCACCGGGACAATTAATGCTAGTTAACTGGAGCTGAAAAATCAGCTGTAAGAAGAAAACAGCATCGCTGAGGTGAAATCTTCTGGGAACAATTTCCTGAGCGTCAACACACAGAAGCTGTGGTCCAGAGGGGGCCCAGCCTCCATATCAAGCTGGAAGCAGGACTTGGTAATCTGTAAGAGTCTGGTTCTGGTGTGTTGAAAGCATGTAGGGGTCACAGAAAGCAGCTGAGGCTTGGTACCATGAGGCCAGGGAAGGCCACTGGTGAAAGTGCAGCCTCAGTTGCAGTGAAGACCCCAGGATTGCAGGGTCATGGAGAGAATCTGAGGTTTTGCACCAGGAGAGGACAGAAGAGTCCAATATTGAAGGTGCAGCCTCAGTTGCAGTGAAGACCCCAGGATTGCAGGGGTCATGGAGAGAATCTGAGGTTTTGCACCCTGAAAGTTCAGAAGATTCCATTAGTGAAGGTGCAGCCTCAGTTTCCATGGAGACCCCAGCTTTTTGGAGATATCACCCAGGACAGCAGCAGGTGTGGAATGGAGCCGACCTGGGCCTACGAGGTGAGCTGTGTGAATTGTGGACATCAGAGTCAGAGAAGCGGAGTTGTTGAAACCCTTTGGAGCCCAGAAGATCGTGAGTATTTCAGTTGTCCAGCCTTGAGCTACTTCGTTGGATTTAGATTTTGTTTATGTGTGCCCGATTCTTCCCTTTTTAAATAAGACAGTTCTTAACTTGTTTTGGATTTTACAGGAGCCCACAGTTAAAAGAGTTTTAAAAAGTTTGAACTTTTAAAGTGTTTGGATTTTTTTTTAAGGACTGTGTGTGGGGTTTTAAAGGTTTTACTGTCATATTGTGATATTGTTAACATCATACCTTGGAGATAAGAAATGGAAAGCTTCTGGTTTAATAGTGATGTTTGTGTGTCAAGTTGGCAAGGGGTCAATTGTGCTGGATAGCTGGGTAGAGAGAGCTTCAGTTGGAGAAATTGCCCCCTTTGAACTGGCCTGTGACCATGTCTGTGGGCATTTTCTTGATTGGAGTGATGTGGGAGGGCCCAGCCTGCTGTGGGTGATGCCATCCCTGGGCAAGTGGTCTTGTATTGTGTACAAAAGCAGCTGAGCACAGGCCAGGGGAGCAAACCAGTAAGCAGAGTTCCTCCATGGCTTGTGCTCCAGCTCCTGCCTCCAGGTTCCTGCCCTGAGTTGCTACCCTGGGCTTCCCTTAGTGATGAAATGTGACCTGGGAGATGTGAGCCAAATAAACCCTTTCCTTCTTAAGTTAGTATTGGTTAAAGTGTCTTGTCACAACAACTGAAGACAAACTAGAACAGCATCTGTAGACACGGAGGGTGGTAAGTTCAGAAAACCTTTCTATGAATATTTACTTTCATTTCTGGGCTCAGAGCTCCAATTCTATAGGTTCATTTTTTTTCTCTATAGAAAACTTTAAGGTTAAATAGGAAATTAAACAGTAGGACAAACTGGAAAGCAAACAAAGGCGACATAACAATTACCAAAGAGTGAAAGCAGAGTCCGTCAGATTTGGAGTCAAGAACACAACATCAGCCAGGCGTGGCAGCACATGCCTTTAATCCTAGCACTGGAAAGGAGGAGGCAGGCAAATCTCTGTGAGATAAAGGCCAGCCTGGTCTCCATAGTGAGTGCCAGGTCAGATGGGGCTACACGGAGACCTTGTCTCAAAAAGACAACAAACAAACAACAAAAAAAAAACAAAAAAATATGCTACTACTGCTGGTTTTCAGGATGTGTGCTTGCTCGGCTTGCTCTCAAGCCTTGTCCTTCCTCTAACAGATAACACGAAGTTGGTTCCCAAGAGTCTCCAGCTTTGTCCCTACAAGTTCCAGGAGACTGAGCGAAAACATTTCTTCTCTTTTCATCTCAGTGTTTCTGAGGGATGATTTCCAAGTGTTTCCCTCGTTTAGAATGACTGTTACTTTACTGTCTAACATCGTCTATCTGACCAACTTGCTATTCAATGGAATTGTGATGGGAAAGATGTCCACAGAAGAAAGGGATGGACTGGGAATCTTAGTTCCACACTTTCATACATTTTTCATTTTCATGTCATTTGAGCTCTTTGAAGGATTATAGTATTTCACCAAATGTGTATTGCCAACATTTGACATGAGAACGTACTGAATAATGTTTGTTGAACAAAATGATGGATAAATAAATTTTTAGTAACACATTTATATGAAATTTTGTACTCAATTGTAGTATCTATGAATAATGTTTAGAAAAACCAACTTGCTTTATAGAATTAGAAGGAAAAAAGTTGAAGATTAACATAACAGCACGTTTTAATAGTTTCTTTTCTTTTTCTAGTGTCAAAATACATGACAAGATGCAAGATGAAAGGGGAAGGGTTTATTCTGGCTTTCCATCCATTCCATCATGGTGAAGCATGGCAGTAGGAGTTGGAGGCCACCTGGTCACACTGTGTCAACAGGCAGGAAGCAGAGAATGAGCAGGAAGTGGAGCCAGGACATAAAACCTCAAGTGCCACCCACAGTGAACCATTTCCTCTAGCAAGGCTCCACCCCCTAAAGATTCCACAGTCTTCCCAAATAGCACCATCAGATGGGGACCAAGTCTTTCAACACACGATACTGTGAAGGAAATTTCACATAGAATACATGCTACAGCAATTAGTCATTGAACTTTATTCAGTAAGTGTTATCTCCAGACATGAGTAGGTTATGCAGTACATACTCTATAGTTCACTTATGGAAACCAAACCAATCGACTCTTTTGCCCTAATACAGGTTTGGTTAATTAACATGGAAGGTTTGCATAGGGAAGAGTGTTATTTCATAAGCCTACTAAAAAATACACATATAATATATAAGTGAGTGCATGTGCATCGCTGAAAAGTATATATCAAAAATTACAGAGCCAGGCCAGGGAAGCCTCCCTTTGAGTTGTTGGTCAGGGTAATCCAAGAGACTCCCAGCCTAATATAGGTTATTGTCATAGCCCTTGGCTACCTCCTAAAACTTGAAGTTAAGACCCTGTTTCTGGAAGGTTACCACATGCTTTGAATACAGAATTTGGAGCAATTGACATGGAGTTCATCTGGAAGCCTCCTCCCTGAAGACTAGTTCTTCATAGTATGAGAAAAGACTATGTAAGCTGCCAAAGAAGAAGACTAAGCAATTGTCCGATGAACCACAATGACTACCCTAGCAAAATATCTCTGTTGGTGTAATAGTGTCACTTTTATCTTGAGGATAATCAATAGCTGTCTAATTGTACTTAAGGTCTGCTCTACAGAAGAGGACCCATACACGGTACTGTAAACATAGCCTAGAATATATGGTTGGAGAGGTCATAGACCCTAGAGAAGAACTACTACTGCCACTTTCCTAGACCAACACAATTCCTTACTATGGTAAGACATAGTAAACATAACGCAATATCCACATTGAAACAAACTGCATTTGCTTAAGTTAAAAGTTGAACCTCTGAGGCAGATCTCTTCTTTCTACTTAGCAGGAATGGCTATAGTTTTGTCATTGTTGATCGAGATTTATGTTGTCTTGTTTGATTCTTTATTTTTAAGGTTTTTTTTTTTTGTCTACTGTCTTTCCAGTGATGTCAGAGTTTGAATCTAAATATCTTCCCCACAGCCTTTGTGTTGAAGCCCAGGTCTGAGCTTGTGGTATTATTGGGAAGCAGTAGAATCTTTAAGAGGCAGAGTGTACTAGGCAGGATATCTGTGATTGAGAGGGTGCCATTGGAGGGGTCTGGGACCCCCAGCCCATTCCGTACCCTTTTGTTGCTTCTGTGAGATAGATAGAGGCCCTCCATTAGATGCTCCCTGCAGGATGCCACCAAACATTAAAGGAGACACGGCCACACAAGCATGGACTCAATCTTTTAAAACTATGAAATAAAAAAAGTCTTTTTTCTTTATGAGATGATTACCCTGATATTTTGTCACAACAGGAAGTGACGATCACAAATTGTGACTCCGAAGGACTCATCTGAAAATGGCTATGAACTTTTCATTGTCAAGTTGAGTTGCGCTTTCAGGTGCCTGTTTAAAACAGTCTTATATGACTTGACAAAATACACTTGTACTTCCCTGGGGTTTTCAGGAGTTGTGGTGTGGTGGAAGTTATATATTTGTTCTGCACATGACACCAGATCATTTGCCCTTAAACTGGAATCTTATCTTTCTATCATGTTTCATAGATCAGGTCTCATAACCTAAAAAGAGAGAGAGTGAGTGTGTTAAGAAATGACTTCCGTAATGTCTCTAGCTTTAGAAGACAAAATAAAATCTCAAGGATCCTTTTTTGAAGTCTTTAAATGCTAGTGATGTAAGAGAACAGTGGAGACTCTGTCGCTGCCACTGGAGGTGCAGAATGGGTCAGCCACTTTGGGACACAGTCTGACTGTTCCATACAGCACTGAACATAATTTTTATCATATGATAAGGCAATCATGTGCTTTGGCTATTCATAACAAAATTTCTTCTTCACTAAAACATCTTAATATTAAATAAAGACTCAAATAAGAAAACACAAATCAGAAAGCAAAAAAAAAGCAATGAAACAAGTGGCTGTTTAGATTTGAAATCAATAATGGAATGCCATTCTTGGAAAAGAAAAAATGTCCAGTCATAAAAAACTCATGAGGGGAAAACATTAAAAATATGGATGCTTAGAAAAAACTATTCATAATTGCTAAAACTTAGAAATAACCAAGGTGCTCTTCAGTAGATGAATGGATAAACAAACTGTGGTACGTTCAGATAATAGAACATTATTTAGCACTAAAAAAAATAAGTTATCAAGCCATTAAAAGACATCTATGAAGCGAAAACACATATTGCTCTATAAAAGATGCTTATCTGAAAAGGCTATAGATACAGGATTCCAGCCATACAGTGTTCTAGAAAGGATAAAATTATGAAGATGTTAAACAAATCAATGTTGTTAGCCTGGGGGCGAGAGTGGAAGAGCTGACAAGGTGAAGAATAAAGGATTTTTAGGGTAGT
Organism: Eospalax fontanierii; assembly: GCA_035773235.1. Taxonomy (NCBI): domain Eukaryota; kingdom Metazoa; phylum Chordata; class Mammalia; order Rodentia; family Spalacidae; genus Eospalax; species Eospalax fontanierii. Next base: position 45,981,093 of record CM069529.1, on the reverse strand, counting down.
GAAAATACTCCATATGGTGTTTAATGATAGATGCATGTCATTTTCCATCTGTCCATACCTGTAGAATGTATGACACTCAGAGTGAATCCTAGCCTCGGCCATAGATATAGAAAGGTGATGATGTGTCAAGGTAGGCTTGTCAGTTGTAACAAATGAACTGCTCTAGTGGAAGATGTTAATTAGCAAGGCTGTGCTTGTGAGGGGGCAGGAGGTACATGGGAACTCTGCACCTTACTTTTAATTTTACTATGAACCTAAGACTGCTATAAAAATTAAGTCTTTAATAATAAAAGTCATGAGTTTGAACAGTTTAATATGCAATTATAAATCAGTATCAGTTCTAATCCGTGAGCTGGCAGGAGATTACTAGAGCTTCTACCTGCAGGTGGTACCAGAATTAAGTAGGCTGCTCCCTCTGCCCCAGTCCAACACTTTAGGGAGGCTAAGAACATACTATAGTCCTGGGTGTCAGAGCAGAGGTGGGAGCAGCTCCCGTCACAGTTGCGGAAGGGAGGTGCTTGAACTGTGCAAGTTGAGATCTGTGGATAATTAAAGTGGAGAAAAGGTCCAAACAGGTTGTCAAAACAAGGCAGGCCTGCAGGTCTTATGGGCAATCACAGTGCAGATGTGGGAGAGGCTCTGGAACCCAGCTAAAGAACCTGCAGGAAGATGCATGGGAGTCTTTTGGAATGTGTGTCAGAGACAGGACACTGTGACACATGGCTGGACCTTTCTGTGTCCCAGGATGGACATTTGGGGGTTAGCACCATTCTGAGAACTTGGGATGAAGCTGGCCCGTCATCTTTCCTCGGTTTCTTTTGGCCTTTATTTCTCCTCCTTTCATTTCTCCTGAACCTTCCTTTCTTGTACTGGGTTTCTACCACAGTAGAAACATGCATTGTTTCTACTCTACCAGGCCTTTTGATCGAATCAGAAGATTTTGTGTATCAGTAGCGTCAGGGGTACACTGGGGATGGGGTAGGAAACGGACGGAAAGCCACCCGTACCTAAGGGCTGTTTTGGAAGGAGCTCTTCTCCCAGGTTCCCCTTGGTAAGTCCTTGAGCTTTTTAACTATCCCTGTGGTTTTCCTCTGGAGACACTGAGTACAGGGGAAGAATCCCTGGAATTCAAGCTCAAGTCTTCTAGCTCCAGGAGCAAGCTTTGTGCACAGCACTGCTCTTGAAGCCATGGCAGGGCTGACACATTCCTGGGCACATAGGGCGAAGCAGAAGCCGAAAGACCCTTTCCATAAGTAGAGTACCATAAAGTGACGGAGATATCATGAACTCCCAGCACAGCAGGACAACAACACAACAAGATGGAAAACCGAACCTGTAACATACCCAATCACTTGTGGGTTCTGTGGATGACCAGAACATCCGCAAGGAGAAAACAGTGGCACTCATCTTTCTAGCCAGGGCTAGACAATGATGCAGACAATCATTGCAGACAATGATGACAATGATAAAGTAATAATTTATGATATAACCAACAAACACTTTGAATACCTGTGATATGCCAGAAAATTGTCCTGGGTGCTTTACTTTGGGTTATTTTCTATTTATACTCACACAAATCCACAAGATGGCTGTTAGCTAGGTTTCGTAGGACAGGACACTGCATCTCAAATCATGATCCTAGTCAAAGCAATACTGCTAATGATACAGCAGGAGACAGATACCCATCGTCTAGTTACTGCTCTGTTCTTTGTGCTATCGTGTCTCACACGAGCAGTAAAATCTGCAAGCGCTGAGGTTAACTGTGACTTTGACTTGGTTTGGGATGCCTGGAGACCTAGAAAAGTCTTATTTCTGTGAAAGTATATTCGAAAGAGATAGCACTCAAATCAGTAAATAGAAAAATTACACTGACCAACGTGGGTGAGCATCATCCGGCCCACTGAAGACTTTAACAGAACAAGAAGAAAGGCTAAGTTCATTTTCTGCTTGAACTGATGCCTTCATAGTCTTCTGGCCTTGGGCCTCAGTGCTCCCAGATCTTGAGATGGGTACTCACACCATCTGCAACTTCTCAGCACTTCAGACTCAGATTGAATTGTGTAGGTGGCTTTCCTGGTTCTCTAGCTGGAAGATAGCAGACTGTGGGACTTCTCAGCTTTGATAATCAAGGAAGACAATTTTCGTAATAAATATGCTGATAGATGTATATGTGTGCATGCATGCCTCTCTCTCCCTATCTCTCACCCTTTCTCTCCATCTCTCTCTCTCTCTCATATTACTGATTCTTTATCATCAATGCATTTATACAGAATCTTTGCCCAAACTCTTTCATTTGACTAAAGTGAACACAAGCCAGGCCTTCAGTGGGGCCAGCATTACAACTTTCAAGTTATGCAACCATTGCTTCCTCAGATCATTTATAAAAAGACACGGCCACAGAGTCTCCCACAAATGGGGTGTTTAGCCAGAAAATAAACTGGAGACAGAAGCCTTTGGAATTCCTTTGGGTGTCTTATTTCAAACTTTTTTTTCACTAGGCTCAAAATAAACTCTTAAGTCATGTGGTCAAAATAAATGAACAGAAATGGTTATTATTTGAATTTCCCTTCAAAATCTTTCATCATTCTTAGTGACATGTTTATTTAAAAGTCTAAGTTTAATTACTGAATGACATATTCATTAATTCCATTTGTTTTTGTAAAGGAAGGCACTTCTCTGACTGGAACATAAACCTCACATGTTTGGTGGTTGAATGTTTTCATTCTAGTTGTGTGAGATTGCTCTGGTCCACAGAGAGAACCTTCCCATGGCAGCAGGGACATCACTGCCTGGGCCAGCCTTGGGAGACCACATCTGACCTCTTTTGGCTTTCTGCGACAAGTGAGGGCTGAGATGTGTGATGCTATGTTTGAAGACAGCATCAAAGTAGAAACACTGTGATACCACATTTGAGGAAAATATCATCAAAGTATGAAAGCCATGGGAATTGTGTATGCGTCCGCCAGGAGTGGGGGGTGATGTGCAATGTGTGTGAGAATGAGGGCGAGAGAGGAAGAATGGGGAGAGGATGATAATCACCACCAGCTCTCTGCTAGACACTGAGCTAGGTGCCTCACCCCAAACTGCAACTCATTCTCACAATGTTAATAATTGTGCAATGGCATTGTGGTAGGACAGAGGAGAAAAGTAAAACTGAAATCAAAGTTAAAAGCTAATAGACTTACCTAAGGCAGGAAATCCATGTGATCCCCAAGGTCACCCTCATTCCTGTAGCGGGCGTGTGCAACATTTTAACAATCGAGACATGGTGTTGTCGTCTTCAGAGTTCATGCTTGCCGGCATGTATATAAGAACACCTGTGTCATGCAGTGTCCCTGGAGGTCATAAGAGGGTGTTGGATCCCATGGAACTGTAGTTACAGATGGCTATTAGCTGCCATGTGGGTCCTGGGCACCAAACCCAGGATCTCTGCAAGAGTAGCCAGTACTCTTAACTATTGAGTCATCTCTCCAGACCTTCTCATAATGTTTTAAGTTTACAATTTTGCGTTGGGTCACATTCATAGTTACCCTATAGTGCAAGTGGCTCCTGGGTTCCAGGTTGCTCCCAAATGGCAGGGCATGCTTAGTAGACCTTCTAATATTACTGAAAGTCTAACCCTGCGGAGGAGTCTGAAGGATGATCAGTCTAGTAGGTGGGAGATGAGAGAGTATGGCCGTATTTACTATGGTGGAACATCTATACTAAAGAAAACCAACAGCCCAAACATCCTGTTCACTTGCTGAGTGCCGAAGGCAAAGTCTTGCCTAAAGCAGTTTCTGTTAGAAGAACATTTTTGTTTGTTTGTTTGTTTGTCATCTAAAGAGCCAAAGCAAGAAAGTACAAAGTGTAAGGTGGTGGCCTTCATAATTTTTATTTAGCATTTAATTCCAAGAAATTCAAACATTTAGAAATCCAACTCACTGCAAGAGCAAATAGGACCTGCTGGAGAAAGGATGGCCGAGTGAAAGAAAGAACAAAAGAAAGTCCAGCCTACAGATTTCAATTTATTATATGTTTTTAGATGTGTGCGTCTGTGTGTGGATATGTGCACATAAATGAGGTGTGTCTGGAGGCCAGAAGAGGGCATTTGATCCCCTGGAGATGAAGTTTCAGGTGGTCGTTGCCACCTGATACAGGTTCTTCGAACTGAACCTGAGTCCTCTGCAAGAGCTATTGTCTATTGTGGCCACGTGTAAGTCCACTTCCCTACAAGTGTGCCCAAGAGGGTAGGCTTTAGAAGTGCAAAATAGTCCCCTTTCTGATCCTGCTCTGGGCTCCTCAAGGCCCATGCACATAGAAATTGGGTGGAAATTCCATGATATGGCCTCCTTATCAGTAGCTTATATCATAGCTGCTGCTCAGGAGGAGCGTGGCTGTTTCCCCTGTGGGACTTAGAGTGCCCCACAGGGGATGTTCAAAGACATTTTCGAGATCATGTTTATCTTGGATACAAATTTTGTCTCTGAGTAAAACACTCGTTCATCTGCTTCTAACCTCCCACCCGACCCCTGGTTTAGCTTGGATAGCATTTCACTCTTCCAACTCTGCCAACTCTATCTAACCAGACTCAAAATTCACAGTGGAAGAAAGTCTCCCTTGATAAGGGCTCAGTCTCCTACACTACTTATACATTAAATACATAAAGATTGTTCTCTCCTGTAAGAGCTAACAGAAAACTGCAAGACAAAGCCAATATTCCTCTAAAGCCACAACTTTGAGGGCCCATAGTTGTTTTTCCAAAATACATAGGAGGTAGTTTCCCTAAAAGGTTTTCTGATGTAAAATAAAGAATCTAGAACTTTCCAGCCTGATCTGAAAGAATCTTACCATTACTTTCAATTCATCCTAAAATGGAGCCAGCCTTCCATTTAGAATGTATATTTTTTTAAATTCCCACTTCTTGATGCCAATGTCTGTATCAGAATGATTCAGCCCCCCATCCCTCAGTGAACACAATGCCTTTTCCTTTTCATATTAAATAGTTTACAATATCTCCCTTATTATTCTGATTGAATTCATAGATAATTTAACCCATTACTCATAAAATTACCAAGATACATCATGACCTACCACTAGTATAGTGGAAAAGTGAAAGTAAAGCAGTTTATAATAGAAAGATATGTACCCATTAATATGTAAATCTGCTCTCACAATTGCAGCAGAGCACATGATGAAGCCATCGAAGTTTGAGCTTGAGACAGAATCACCATGTGACAGCTATAAATGCAGACTAATAAAAGTGTATCTTGTTGGCAGCTCAAGCCCCGTTAGTGGTATCACCACCGGTGGCACGATCATCTGCAGAGGTGAGCAAATCTCGGAAGAGTTTCAAAGAAAAGCACAATCCTCTCTTCATTTAAATACTGGAAAATTCCATACACATTATAACCATAAACAAAGTACAAAAATGTGTACATGTAAACGGGAGTTAGGCTGAAAGCTCAGTCAATAAAGAGGTCTGTTCCTTCTCTAAAAGTCCAGAGGGTTGTCCAATAATGGACAGGATAAAGGAAAATTCTTTATCATAGAAGATAACCCAAGCATTTCGTATCACTTCCTTAGTCTCTGTACATCATAGGTTAGTAATATCCTGATATTACAATTATTTAGATGACAAAAAATATTGCTTCAGTTTTATAAAATGGCATACACTGATAAATAGTTCTAGGTCAGCTCTGACTGATGCAAATTATGAAGGGGTTTTCTTTACTTTTCTCTCATTAAGAGAGAATCAAGATGACTATAGAATAAGTTGCACCCATCTTGCCTGTGGTCTTCTAGTGGGAATAAATTTCTTCTAAGGAAGAATAAGGAAACCACCTCATGGTCTCATATGGTCAAGTTGTAGTCTCACAGTACTTGTACTGGTCAGTAAACTTAATCTAACCAATCAAACCTATTCTGGAACTTATAGTAGGGTTCAGGTTTCTTTGAAGAAATAGACTGGGAAGTAGTGGTATCAGAATGAAAATTAGAGAGGAAGGGGGAAATGGACTGAGGATATAGCACCCAAATATGTCTTCTGCATATTTGCAGAATTGTTTGTGTCCTGGGAGATTCTAGGTGTGTGTCTTGAAAGACTCTTTTGACCAGAGGTCATACATATGTGGCATGTGATGGATCCCAAGGAGGAGGCAGAGTGGCTGGGAATAGGAGGTGGAGCTCGGGAAAGGAGGAGGCGGCTACCACAAGTCCAGACGGGCCGGCTCATAAAAGGATCAAAGCTCTGTGAGATCCTGCTGCCAAAGCTCTTGCAGCGTGTGACGGGAACTCAGGTGAAAGACAAGTGGGAGTGGAAATTGAAAAAGACCCCTTAATGGTTTCCTGAGGAAACTCACCTGTTTGGCAATGACTTTGCCCTGCAAGTTTTCCTCCTGCATCCACACGTCCTCATCCACACATCCTCCTCAACTCCAAACTCGCGGGAACCGGTGAGGCTTGTGAAACTGAGAAGCGACTCTTGCATATGCAGTGACTCAGATTCGAAAGAATAGTTTATGCAGTCCCGGGTGGAATCTGTACTCCTCCCCTTGGCTCTGCTGTCAGTCCCATCCCTAGTCCCATCTCCATACAGCACCTTACAGCCCATCTCATACTCCTTTGTGCTAATGCTTTAGTATCTCTCTCCTGCCCCAACGTCAGCCTTCAGCATTTTCCCTTCCATCCTTCCTGGTATTACGACCAGTTTCTCCTAAACAAAACTCAGTTGGTGAAAATGCTTGCCATGCAAGCTTGAAGCTGTTGAGTCCCAAGAATCAATGCTAAAGAAAAGCCAAGTATGGTGGCTCACACTAGTAATCCCAGCACTGTGAAAACAGAAACAGGTAGTTCCCTGGGGTGCACTATCCAGATAACTTAGCCTAGTCAATGAGTTCCAGGCCGGTGAGAGACACTGCCACGAAAAATGAGGTGGATCGTTCCTGAAGACTAGCATCCAGGGCTATTCTCTGACCTCCTCGCACCCAGGCAGCCATAAATATATTTGTGCTCTCTCTCCTCTCTCTCTCTCTCTCTCCCTCTCTCTCTCTCTCTCTCTCTCTCTCTCTCTCTCTCTCTCTCTCTCTCTCTTTCAGGTCCACTGAATTCAACTTAACACTAATTTTCATCTCATGTGCCCAGTGTAGGCAAATCCAGAAAATCTCTAAATACTGGTCAGCAATTAGACAAGTGTGAACTGTGCTTCTGGACCAGGCTAGGCATTGACAATGAGAAGTGGGCGTGATTTTGCCCACTCTCCCTATAACTTACACTTCAGCCAAACCTCTCCCACGCATTACAACCTACACAGTGTGGTCTGTCAGATGATATGATTCAATCTGTGGCAAAGAGTAGACATTGCCGAGACACCCCAACAGTGCTGGGACTCGCACGGTCTCCCACAGGCTCCCACCTAGTCCCGCCCTGTTGATATCAGGAGAAGCTGATCATCCTCATAACTCACACATTTTAAAAATGAATCACTAAGAAAATTTTCCTAATAATTTTGTTTTGAGGAATAGAAAGCCCCTGTCCTCATGTTCCTGTTTTTTAATTATAGATTTGGAACTCAGTGCTATCAACCTCAGACGACAAGTACTAATATTTTACTCTATGTCCCTCCAGTCTTTTATCTTGAATTCTATATAGTCAAGAAACTTTTTAGTCTTTCTTCCACGCTGTGGATCTAACACAGGGCTTAGTTTGTTTTAGGAAAATGCTCTATCATTGCCTTATATATCTCTATCCCTATTTTGCTCCCTTTACTTGACATTATTCCATCATTTCTGCCCCACAATATTTTACAGAACATTTTACTGGTTTGCCTTTTTGTTTCTATAAGCAACCGCATGCTGGACATCTTTGTGTACAAAGCTTTTCTGGTGTATAGACTCTTTAAGGCACTAAATCCACACTTTGACTTTGCTTTTGAGCACATATCTAAGGGGAGTGCCATGGGTAAGGTGCCTGTTTAGCCAGATCTGGTGGGAGCCTTCAAATTCCTGCATCTCAACCTAATTTATTACATGACTCAATATTGAAGTTTGCCTTTTTCTTCTCAATTTCACAAGAAATAACATGAAGCACTGAAGCTGAATTCAGAGTTGGTCTCTCCATTCCATTTATAAAGTGTGCTTTCTTGAGGTGAGAGGGTGATAATTTTTAAATCTCACTGGAAAAACACACAATGAAATTGGAGATGGTGGGACCATCTCCTGGCCCAGAGTCATCTTTGAATGGATGTGTTTTTCCAGTGCTTTAGGAGGATGGAAAGAAAACTCTAATAAAATAAAATCAAGGCCAACACCACATAATTCATGCTTGTAGGCAGACAGAACTTTCTGGATTGCAGGGGTAGATATATCTAGATACAGAACCCAGTGTCTCTGAGGTAAGTCCTAAAACAATGATGCCTATTGAAGGTCATTTTGCTCAAATTCATATATGACTGATCTTTGGTTGAGGTTCATCCATCTCTACCAAGGGCATTCATTCACTGTGGGGGGCAGGGACACTTCCCACTTGACCTCAGAGCAGGTTATGGCCCTAGATCCTAAGGAAAGGATAAATAGGAAGTTCCTAGTTAGCTTTCTATTACTGTGACAAAACACTCTGACCAAAATCATCTTGAGGAGGAAAGGGTTTACTTGCTGACATATCCTGACCTCAGTCCATCTTTAAATGAAGCCAAGACAAGAACTCAAAGCAGGAACTCGAAGGCAGGAGCTGAAGCCAAAGAACATGGAGGCGCACTGCTTACTGGCTGGTTCCTCTGGTCTGTGCTTACCTTGCTTTCTTATACAACTTGGGACTACCTGCCTGGGATGACACTGCCCACCATGGGCTAGGCCCTCCCACATCACTCAACAATTAAGAAAAGTCCTCAAAGACATATCACAGGCTTATCCAATAGAGAAAATCCCCCGGTTGAGGGTCCCTCTTCCCAGATATGTCAAGTTGACAACTGATGCTATCTAGTACCATTGACGTTTGTCAACTTAATACGGAAACACGTCACTTTTAAACCATAACATTTTCATTTCTTGTCCCCAAGATCTCACGTTAACATTACACATTATAAAGCATAATACAACTTTAAAAGTTCCATAGTCCTTAAAATATCTAATACTTTAAAAGCTAAATATCTCTTTAAAATAACCCCAACTCTCTTAATTATCAATTCCTGCAAATAGAAAACAAATTAAATGTTTCTTACTCCAAGAGAGAAGAACCAGGGCACAATCAGATCAAAAGTAAAACCAAATCAAACTCTGAAGAGCTCAGTATCCAGTGTCTGGGACTCACTCGTGATGTTCTGGACTCTAAAAGGCTCAAGCAGTTCCACCTCTCGGGCTCTGCTGTTCCCAGCACAGCCAGCTTGTCTCCCAGGCTCGGGTCAGCTCCACTCCACACCTGACACTGTACTTGGTGACCGTCCCACAGCCTTGGCATTTCTACTGTATCCTGGGGTTTTCACTGCAACTGAGGCTTCACCTTTACCAGCATCCTCTCCTGGCCTCATACGGTGCCAAGCCGCAGATCTTCTCTATGACTCCTTCACTCCTGAAGTCTTTATGTTGTCAAAACCAGTATCACATGGAAAACTCTTGCACATTACCAAACCCTGCTTCCAGCTTGAGGTGCAGCATTGACACCCTCCAGATCGCAGCTTCTGTGTGCTGACTAAGGAAATACTTCCCAGAAAAATTTCATCTCAATGATGCTGGTCTCTTGTTCATCACAGCTGATTTTTAAGCCCCAGCTGACAAATAGCCATTGTCCCAATAAAGCACAAAAGGTTTCACTTCCATAGATTCTTAATTCAAAACATCATACAAATGACCTGGGTAGAGTCGTTGAGAAACTTTCAAACTTCCCTCTGAAACTTCACAAGCCAGGCTTCCATCATCTGTATCTCTCTCAACATTCTTATCTTCCAAGCTCCCACAGCAGCACATTAAGCTCTGAGCATAAAAGTACTTTCTCAGTCCAAAGTTCCAAAAGCTTCCACTATTTTCACCAAAGCAATGAGGTGACAGCCATACAGCCATAGGTCACTTTCTGGCATGAAATTCCTTATTATTCAGGGTTCTCTAGAAAACAGAATTGACTATATATATTAATGGATTTATTAGATTGGCTTACAGGATATGGCCAGGGTAGTCCAACTGTGGAGAGGTTGAGAATCAGGTAGTTGCTCAGTATACAAAACTGGATGTCTCAGCAGTCAAATCTGGCATTGAAGGCCTAGAAGATTCTTGAGAGCTGCTGGTCTTTGGTCTACATTGGAACCCAAAGAAGTTGGTTCTGAACTTGGCAAAGGAATGGCACAGCAACAAGATAGATATAGTAGCCAGTGGGAATAAAGACAAAAACTCTCTTCTGCCATGTCCTTCTATCTGCTCTGCCACCAGAAGGTGACACCCACATTTAGGATGGGTCTTCTGGCTTCAAATAACCTGATCATGAAAGTCCCCTTCATTAAAAAAAATTCCAGATCAGCCAAGTGGGCAACCAAAACCAGCCAATGCAGGAGGAAAATATTTGGAGTAAACCAAAAGGCAGAAAATAGTTCACTGGGGCCTCTGAATTCTAAAACTGGAACCCTACTAATCAAATTTTTTAATTATAAGAAAGCAATTGGACCCTTGAGGATCCTCTTATTCTGGGTATGCCTCTTATTCTGTCTAAACAAGCCACTCAATAGATTTTTTTTTCTAGGATAATTCCTTTGGCTAATTCTGGTGGAGCTTTTGCTTGTTTGGGGAGGGATTATTTGTTTTGTTTGTTTGTTTGCTGTTGGTAGTGTTCAGGTTTGAGCCCAGGCCTTGTGCACACAAGACAAACATTCTACCACTGAACTATATCTCTATTCCTCTGAGTCTCTTTATTTTCAAAATGAGATGATGAGTGGGGAAACATCAGCTCCATTCAGACTGGCAAGAGAGGCTGAACTGGCAGGTGTCATCTATAGGTCTGTGTCTTCAATTTAACCCAGTTAACAGTCTGCTCTTCTCCTCACTCACTGTCAAGCAGGGATTTCTACAGGAAGCGAACACCTGAGGGTGGGGAAGGGGCTTTTACCCACACAGGGACTCCAGAAAGGCTACATCTGGGTCTCATCTGTCAGAACAAGCACAGAACTCTGACACCTCTTTACCTTCTCTGTTTTAGTCTTTATCACAGTCAACTGCATCATGAAGCAAGCGCCTCTCTCTCAATCCAGAAGCTTGGGGGACACCACCTCCTGCTTATCACCCCACTGTCAATGTTCTGTCCCACATTTTTATCTTATTTCGCTTCCACCCATTCTGCTCAGGCATGCTTTATTTCTGGTTTCTTTTCCAAAAGTCTGCCACTGGTGTCCTTGTCTCTTCTTACACCTCCACCCTGCCCTGTTTCCTGTCCTTCCCTCATTGCCCCCATCATGGCTCATCCTAGGTCCAGAAAGACCTTGCTACAGCAATCTTACCAGATTGTTCCTCTGACGAACTATTTCACGGGTTTCTGGGTATTCCTAGAAGGAAGAACAAGTCTCTCGTCACACAGAAAGCGAAGCTCAGCAGCCTGTCTGCATTTCTCCTTCGGTTCTGCACTCTGCAGACGATATCCCTGAAACGCAAGCCTGTTTCACACCTTCCTTGCTTGCAATGCCCTTCTCCTATGCTTCTTTGCTTAGCTAGGTCCACACCAGACTGCCCCAAAGGCAGTGGAGTATTTGTTCCTTAGCACCTTCTGCATCTGTCCTTGACAGCACTGTGCTGAAATGACCAGTCCTTAAGCCTATCTTGCTCACTACAGTGTGAGCTTCTTGTGGACAGGAATGATGTCTTCTACCTCTGTACTTTTTAAGAGCCTCAAATAGTTCCAGGATGAATTTTTTTTTTTTTTTTTGGAAAGTAGAATAAAATAATGAGTAAGAGAAATACGGGAAAGAATCTAGTATCTAAGGAATTTTTTTAAGAGCTTGGTGCTGCTCTTCACTTGCTGTGGAGGACAGAGACAGGAGGATCAGTGGGTCTTTCTGGCCATCAGCCCAACTCCAGGTTCAGAGACCTCTGTCTCAAAGAAACAAGGCAGAGAGTGACAGTGCAGGATAGCTGATATACTCCTCAAGCTCTGGGTGTAGATGAGCAACCACACCCACTTGTTGTAGCTTGTCTCTTGGTTGCTGTTATAAACATGACCAGAAGCAACTTGTGGAGGAAAGGGTTTATTTCCTCTTACACTTCCAAGAGATGGTCTTTCATCAAAGGAAGTCAAGACAGGAGCTCAAGGCAGGAACCGAAGTGTAGAAGAGTAATGTTTACCACCTTCCTCCTTCTTGCTTGTGCTCAGCCGTCTTTCTCATACAACCCAAGACCACTTGCTCAGGGGTACCACTGCCTGCAGTGGGCTTGACCCTCCTATGTCAATTAGAAAGCAAGAAAATGCCTCATAGGCATGTCTACAGGTTAATCTGATGAAGATAATTCCTCAATTGAGGTTCCCTCTTCCCAGATATATCAAGTTGACAACCAAGATTATTCATCACAATATACATATGTACATATACCATACACACACTACACTTGCTATTCACACACACGAAGAGAGAGAGAGAGAGAGAGAGAGAGAGAGAGAGAGAGAGAGAGATTCTGTGCTGCCTAGTGATTTTCTGACTGAACTAGATGAAGGCTATTATTAGATTCATAGGTATGCAAATATGCGTGTCCTAGTTTGGGCTCATTGTAGACATTAGCTGTGTGGGCAATATTCTAGTATTAGGGTATGCTGAGGTGGATGCTCCATGACAAGTGAGTGTTTTCTGAATGTGCAACAATTTTCATGTAATAAGATCAGGTTCAAGTGCAGTAGCTTGAGAATGAAGAATTTTGATATGTGGGCTGAGTCCATTGATGAATGGGATTCGGATGTGCTCAGTAGTATCAGTATGCAGCCCCCATGGACTAGGTCTTGCCTGTAACATGAATTAATATTTAGGTTCCCAGAGTGACTTCTCCAATATCGTACATTTAGCAATTCAATTAATCACTCCTAAGTGCAGCATTCTAATTGATTATTTTTTCAGTCTCTGTTGGTGATAAGGATAATAGATGTTTTTGTGGAGTAAATTGGCTTCCTTACTTAATATCTGTTTCTTGATGTCACTGCCCAGCGAAAAAGTGGTGAAGTGTGTTGCTATAAATAGCATTCTGGTTGGCAGAAGGGAAAAAATAGCTGTTTCCTGACAGTGCAAATTTCACACTGTTTTAATTACCACAAATGTTCGTGCCTATCTCTGAGATGGGCAGGAAACTGGGAGCAAGCGAACATTTGTCCACACTGCTGTAGTGGCTGACCTGGAATGCAGCCTGACCCCAGTGCAGCCCAGGGTTTTACAACATGATCTGATGCTCCAAGACCAGGAGACAAACGTGGAGTTCTTGAAAATCCACCAGATGAAAATGGGAAATTTGTGCTTCTGTTTGTTCTATTGCTGCTATGACTAAAAAGGGTAATACCTGTCTCCCTAGAATACACACACACACACACACACACACACACACACACACACACACGAGAGCACAGAGTGCTAGAATTTTGCTATTCAAGCAAACACCTACACATAATTACAGTTCACAATCTAGGAGTGTTAGAAAATCACAGGGGTAAGATTACTTTAAGGCAAGTTCTGAATGCTAGACTTTCTATTCTTTTCTACTAAGGAGTAAGGCTTTTTCTCTCCAGGAGCCAACATCTGTTCATTTCTGCAACAGACCCAGATCTTCTCTACACCTTGCTCACCTAGCCCTACTACTCAGAGCCACACTCTTCTCTGAACTCTGGACCATTTCTGGCTGACAGTCCTGATTTTAACACCAGAACAATGTGAAAATGTCTTTACTCCAGCACTAGGAACCCTATTCTTCGGTCTTTGGTAGATTTTTAATTTGGTGTGAGTAATCTCTGCAATGCTTTGTAGTAAGGGAAGGAACATGTATTGTCACAAGTAATACACTTTCCTTCAACATCGTATACACTTTTTTCCTTGTGAGGATAAATCTCATTGGATTTAAACACAATCCTATTGAAAATGACAGCATCTTATGATTATTTAGAGAAGTTTCATGACTTAAGTAGTTGGTAAAGAAGGGAAAACTCTTCATTTCCTGTAGTAATAAATATAAAATTTCTTATAGAGGGTAGAACTTGGGCCTCCAAAAGTTAGAAAAAATCCAGGGGGGTTAGCAAGGCAGAAAATAAAACAAAAGAAAAAACCAACTACACCAGCACAGCAACTGCAGGCTGGCAGGGAGCCCATTGCATACCGAGCACAGAATAAGCTGCCAGTGAATACGAATTGATTGAGCAAATAAATATCCAAACTAAACAAATACCACAAAACCATGCAGCATGGATCAAAACGGCACTACTCAAAGCAATTTAACTGAAAGTAAGCTTAATTAAAGCCATCAACTTGAGATAGCATCCCAAGACCTTATTGTGCCATGTTTTAGTGCCAGCAAAAGGTTGTCTACACTGAAGCAAGTTCTCTGTTGTCCTACTAAGCTCTGTGTCCATCAATTATCCTAAGTCTCCTGCCTCACATGTGGGAGAAGGCATAGCCTAACAGATTCGAGATGTCAACTCCAAGAACACTTTGATGGATCTTTCAGTCAGGAAGACATCACCTTAATATAATGAATTGTATAATCAAAAGATAGATAGTACTGCTTACCTATTTATTGCTTCTTAGTTCCAAATTGTCTTTTTACCTATTCTTTGAACACAGAGCTGGGCCTTCTAAATAGTATCTGTTGCCAACAAAGAGAATAGATGCTAAGTCTTGCCATTGCACAATGATGGGGAGATGCCGCAGGAGGAAAGTCTTTTTCTCCCCGTGTTCCAGTGTGGTGTGATTGTTCAGTATACTCCCACATTACACACGGTTTCTCCAGTAGTAGCTTCTTCAGTGTTACACTCTTGGCTACAGGTACCAATCATAGCAGTAGGCTCCTGCCACATCTACAGCTTCTATAGGGCAAGGAGGCCAGCCCCATCAAGGCTTGGTATTCCATGGCACTCTCAGTTATAGATAATTTGGTATTAAAGACCCCTACCTAATTGAAGACTTCTCTGTGCACATCTCTCCCTGGGACTCTACTAGGTAGATTTCCAGTAATTTTGCTGATGGGGAATCCCAGGGATTCTCCTGCATCTGCTAAGTCCTGGCCTCTCCAACAAGGCCTGCATCTCAGCCTCAGGGAACCTATTGTTTAGGTGTTCTATCTTAGTCCTGAGTGTGGGGGCTTCTTATGTTTGCTAGGACAATATGATTAGATAATGTCAAAAGTCCCTTAGAATCCAGCATCTTTTAGATACATGATTTATTAAATACTTTTATGCTGTCCCCATTTCTTCTCTTTGCTTACTAGCCAATCCCTCATTTCTCTTAAACTTCATTGGTTATTGATTCCTTGTATTGGATTCTTTTTTAAATTGCTGTGTGGTTTTGCTCTGCTGATTGGCTTGTAACCCCTAACACCCGACAGCTGTATGGAGTGGACAGAACTTAAACAAGATACACAAGAAGGAGACCTGTGACATCAAAAACGCAGTGAAAGCACTGAGATCCATAATTATTATTGTTTGGATTTTAAATGTGCCTCCCCCTCCCATAAAGGGCATGTGTTAAAAACCTGATCTTTAGCAGATAGTGCTGTTGAGAGGCTGTGCCCTTCCAGAGATGGGGGTTATCAAAAAGTTAGGTTATTTGGGGGATACTGGAACTGTGACTCTTTTCTTGGTCTAACTTCTCAGTACCATGAGGTGAGCTGCTTCTTCCATTACACAGTCTGAGCCACTCACCACAGGCCCAAAGGCAAAAGACCAAGTAAACAGACCCTGAAACTTCTGAGACCATGAGCCAAAATAAATCTCTCCCTAACTGTCTCAGATGCTTCTTTTACAATAATGGAAAACTAACACATTTCTAGCATATTTGAGGATGAATAAAAGTAGTAATAGTTATACATAATTGGTTATAAGTTCCTTTATGAAAAACTGTATGATTCTCCCAAATGATTTATAATATTGAATTAGCTGAGAGAAGAAAATCATCTAGTTATTGGCCAGTCCATTTAACAATAACTGAGAGATGAAAGAACGACAAATACTCATTGTAGGACTTTGGAAATAGTAATAAATTAACAATGAAATTATGATAATGATGTTACAAAAGTATTAAGCAAATGGTATGAATGAGCTTTATATGGTGAATGAACTAATAACTAAGGAATTTCAAAGCCTGTATAAGGCACACATTACCTGAAACAGAAAGGTTATGCAATTATCTAAGTTCACACAGCTAATAAGTGGCCAAGCTAATCCATCTCCTCAGGATGCCACCATCCTTGGCCATATCTCAACACAACTTCTCAACCACTTTTAGAAGTACTATTATACTCCACATGAATAAAACTCTTTCTAACATTTCAGAAAAGCAGCAGATAGTGGGTTGTACATGTTACTTCAGGGATATTTTTCTTTGCAAATCAAAATCTTTCCATTGAGAGTCAAGAGGAAAGATATTAGAACTCTCCTATTTTACTTATTAAGTGTTAAAGTGTCCTGTGTACTTACTGAAACATCTTCTTATGTGTTGTCCATGCCTGGGATCCTATCCTCCAGGGTGTCTCTCTCTCTATCTCGCTCTTCTCTCTTTCTCTCTCTCTCCCATCCTCAAGTGGTTTGACTGTGATTGTTTAGGTACTTTTAAAGAGATTCAGAGAGTAGTAGTCAGAGGCTCTTTGGAATGAGATTCCTGTCTGAGTTCTCAAAGCAACCTCTTCTCATTACATTCAAGATCTCTTCTGATTCTTCTGCCATGAGATGTCACCAAAAATTCAGCCTGACCCATACCTAAGTTTTATATACCGATGAATTTTTATTCTGGAGAATTTGAATCTAGGCTCCGTCTTCAGTTGCCTTGTTAGAAATACCCACATGACCCCACTTGGGCTACTTACACTTTTAATTGTTCACCCATAAGGTGATAAATGGGTTATTTCTTCCACTTACAGTGCTTCATTTCTTCCCCCTTTTGCTTTAAGATTCTACTCAAACAGGATGTCCACAGCGGTGACTTTCCCAGTCTCTCAGCAGAACCATAGTTCTTTGGTCTCGTCTACTTTGGCCAAGATTTCTAGAGTCCCCTCTAGACTGAAAGTCCTTCAATGGCAGAAGACTGCCTCATATTAATCTGTTTTATCAAAGCCTGATGTTATGACTTGGACTGAGTAGGTATTCAATAAATATTTACTACGTAAGTGAAAAATGGAGCAAGTGAATATGCTGTGGACTTTCCCAGTCCATGGAATGTTTGTAGACTTGGACAAATACCAAATCTTAAACTTATTTAGCCATCTTTAGAATGAGTCAGCATGATTGGATGATGTCAAAGAGACCTTCAAATTCTGGAATCTTATGGATCCAGTATTCACTTAACATTTTTTACATATGGTCTCTGAGTTTGTCTATGAAAATTTTACACATCTAATGATATTTTTGTTATTGTTTTAAATGTTATATATACACCTTAACTCCAGAGACCTCAGATCTAAGTGTTCATCGCACTTCAGGAGATTCCTGGTCCAAATGCTAATGAAATTCCTCTGGCACCATATACTGTGAGGTCAAAGCCATATTTATTTAAGCAGCTGTTTAGGCTTCCAGCCTCATCTGCCACAGTTTTGGAAGTTTTTGGTACCAACTTATAAATCTGAGCACAATGTTAAATTGGATCATTTGATATTGCAATGAACACCTACCACACATTCTCCACTCTCACTGAAAAGTTTGGCAAGGGACAAGTTGTTATCTTGCTACCTTTGTTCAAGTGGATATTGTAAGGCACATTAGCCTATAAAATCTAACTAAATCTCCCTTCTATGCTGAACTTATGAGGACAGAGAAGGAAAGCTTTCCCTAAGAGCTATAGGTTGAGACATTAGCACACAAAGCCAAACTTTAAATGTATAAGGAAATGCAATTGGAAGGCAGGTTACATTAACAAAGACATCATGTTGTCATACCTAGGGAAGGCGGCCCAGACCCTGTTAAGACCTGGGACCTCTGGCAACATTAGAATTATATCACTAGAGATTTTCCATTTATCAGAGATTATTGCCATTATGGTCCTTTCCTGAATCTGAGACCAGATATTGCATTATTTGATTTTAGCTTCACGGAACTGTGAAATCATCCATTTCTGGGAAGCATGGTCTTTATGCTCAATCAAGAAGTTAAATGTATAGTTCATATTACAATCCTATTATGCAGGAAGGGATGTCTCTTGTTGTATTAGAACCTGGGTAACAACACCTCCTCATCCTCATTCTAGTGCTAGATTATTATATGACCAATGTCAAGGGAGGCAATGCCCCCAACTGGTCACATAAAAGAAACAAGATAAAAATAATGATGAAATTAGAGTTTATTTATTGACTATTGACTTCTTATTCTTGATAAAGAAATGGCTCATAGAAGTTAAGCAGGCAGCCTAACGTTACAAAACAAGTAACTCCAATTCAAGAAATAGAATTTCTACATGCACATGTGATATGTGTGTGCCAGAGACAGGCTACATTTAAAATTACAAACATACATTTGCCTGTTCAAGTTCATTTATTTCGAAGGAGAATATTGAGAAGAAAGAAGTGTTCAGAATTATAGATCACAGGCACAGGATTAGGGCATAAATTCTCTGAGCCTCGGCACATCTGACTTTGTAGAGTGTTCTGTAGAGGAAACCTGGGAGTGCTGAGGAGAGAATCCACTACAAGGCCAGAGCTAAACCCTGACCTGCGCACCTGTCAATTGACCAGTTTACCATCTATGTTTTACTGATGAGGAAAACTGGTAAACAAGCACAGCTTATTTATAATGAGCAAACCAAGATGTTATATATAATGCCATGCATAACGGGCTTAACAAATACCATGTCCTTTCTCTGAATAGGGCTATTTAATTTTTAAAATAATTATGACTACAAAAGTTATTCATGCACATGACGAAAAATTTCAAACATACAGAGAATTACTGGAAAGGTAGTATAATTTTCTTTCTAAGCTTATTTCCTACTGGTAATTTTAAAAATCTTTTCAGTTATAGTTTTCTTCATGTGTTTATTCTTTGGTTACTTTAGCTATTGTGCCTTAGTTTGTATTTCTTACCCCAGCATCTTGTGGTAGGGTTTCCTCATGTACAAGGAGAAGAATACTTGCCCCTCATTTCTCATCCATTTCTAGCTTTCTAAAGTCAAAGTTGGCAGCTGTATGATTACTTTAACATTGTCAAGATTTACAGAATGGCGGGATGTGGTGGCAACATCTGCAATCCCACAACTCAGCAAACTGAGACAAGAGGATTGTTGTGAGTTTGAGTCTATCCTGGATTACATAGTGACATCAAAGACAGCCTAGGCTACAGAGTGAGAACCTGTCTCAACAAACAGGACAAAACAAAAACAAAACAAAACATGAACAGAAGCTCCAAAGATTTGTAACACAATTATATTACTATTTTAATTTGGTCTTTTATAATTAAAATATTTTTATTCATTTTTTAATTATGTTTTTGAGTATTTTGCCTACATGTATGTAAGTACACCTATGTTGTACAATGTGCCTGGAGGCCAGAAGAAGGTATCAAATCCTCTGGAACTGGAGTTGCAGAACACCATGTGGGTGCTGGGAACTGAACCCAGATCCTCTGCAAGAACAATCAGCACTTTAAACTGCTCAGTCATCTGTCCAGCCCTTTTAGTAATTTTTATAAGTTGATTCTATATAGGGAAACCAATCATCAAAGTTTTAAATATTTGATCATAACAATATTATTCTCTGTAAGATCAGCCATCATATTTGAACCAAAAGAGAAAACTCAGGATGCTTTGTCACTGATAGTATGTGCTTAAAAGGGGGCAATCAAAAAGACATATTCTGAAAGGTCCCTTTTTCCTTTGACACGTTAAATATCAGAAATCATCTCACATTTAAGCTTATTTGTTTTAATAGTCCATTCGGAAATCAGAAAAGACTTAAAATAACTGGTGCATCAAAGAGTTAAGACCTCAGGATCTAGGCACTCCTCCGTAGCACTCCAGCTGGAGACCAAGCTTTGCACACCCGAGTTCTTTGGGGGGCTTTTCATGTCTAAACCATAATGGTGTGTATTTACTACTTTATATCCTCAGGCATTTAATCTATGGAAACAGTGCTGTAAAAGGAACTTTTTGAGTTTGTGGATAAATTAGTGTGTTTTTATTATATAATGTTTGAAGACGTCTCCATTGGCTGTTACTGTTTCTGAGTAAAAGTTGGCTAGTAATCTACTTACTCCATTTTTTGTTTTGTTTTGTGGTTTGGGCCTTTTTTTTTCCATTTTGGAGGTTAATTTTTTTTCTCTTCCTCTCTCTAAGCATATAAGCTTGTCTTCTTATTCTCAGTTTGCAGAACTTTTGTAGGGGCATG
The DNA here is from genome assembly GCA_035773235.1 of Eospalax fontanierii. NCBI lineage: Eukaryota > Metazoa > Chordata > Mammalia > Rodentia > Spalacidae > Eospalax > Eospalax fontanierii. The sequence goes on along the minus strand of CM069529.1, from coordinate 45,960,598 downwards.
TATGCTCTAATGTGGACAGGATTTATATGTTCTTTTTGATCTTTAATGGTCTTTGAAACCTAGGGACTGATGGTCCTTGACTATGGAAAATTTGTATTCCATAATTTATTTGATAAATTTCCTTTCTATTACTTTTTGTTGTTGTTCTTTTTTACTAAAACATCTCTTAGTTGTTTGTGAACACCATAAAATTTTCTGTCTTTAATTGCCCCCTATTCTTTTTCTTTGTGGACAGTGTTTTACTCTCTGGATGAATTTTCTAATTTTGTCTTAAATATTTTCATTGAACTTTTGACCAGTCATGATTTTTTAAATAAAATTTATATATATACTTTTATTTTCCAAGTGTTTTTCTTTTAGTGATTCCCATTTTCAAAATATTTAAAAGTTTTTTATTTTTATGTGTGTGTTGGCCTGCGTATGTGTGTATATGAACCATGTGTGTGCCTGGTGGCTTCTGAGCCCAGAAGAGGGTGTCAGACCACTCAGGAACTGGAGTTACAGATGACTGTGAGGCATCATATGGGTGTTTGTAATGAAATCTGGGTCCTCTGCAAGAACAATAAATGCTTCTAATCAATGAGCGAGCCATCTCTCTAGCCTCTTAAAAAACATTTTTAACATGTAAAATCCTTCTAAATACAGTTACATATTTATTCCTCTTTTGTTCCTGACTCAATTTTCTTTCTTCTCTGGGAGATGAATCATTCTCATTGATCATCTTTCTCCCTCCTGTTCCCTAAATACAGGACAAAATTTAGGTGTCAATTGTTATTTATGAATGAAGAATTTCTTCATAGATGGTGGTGGCTACCAGGATTTTGCCCAGCGTGATGGTGGTTTTGCCCAGTGAGCTTTTCTCCTGAATAGAAGATCTGATTGTGAGCTTCTTGTGAACACACATGTGCTTGTGTGACAAGATTTAGACTGAGCTTTCAAAAGTATGTAGCATTTTAAAATATGATTGGGGATTTCTGGTTCATGGTATAGACCTGAACATACAATGTCCATCCTCTTCCTTCCTGAGTTCTGTTAAAATAACCAAAACATAAACTCATTATATTGTAGAAAACTAAAATTGACACACCAGAACACTGGGAATTTTCTGAAGAGAAGCAGATTGATTCCAATCAATTCCATTTGGCTAATCCTACTTCTCTCCCCTTCCAGCCTATTAAATAAGAAGAGTTTTATTTGAAAGGCAGGTCTTAACACTTAGCACCCAAGACTTGTTCCAGTATTATTTTATGTCTCTAGAATACTGTCATTGCTCTGTAAAGGGAAGAAAAGTCAAGCAGCTCAGATGGTCTATTACGAGCCTTCTTATTAAATAGCTAGTGTTATCTTTCATTCTTGGCTTTCTGTACTTTGACTTCAGAGCCTGTTAATTAAAGTAGTGTCCATTTCTCAAGTTGCCTTCTCTCTCTGATTTGGAAACCCATTTTCTCCACTTGGGATTAGCCATTGACTGGAATCAATCTGCTTCTCTTCTGAAAATGCCCAGTGTTCTCGTATGTCGATTTTGGTTTTCTATATTATGATGAGTTTATGCTTTGGTTATTTTAACATAATTCAGGAAGGAAGAAGATGGACATGTGTATGTTCAGGTTTATACCATGTACCAGAAATCCTCAATCATATTTTAAAATATGCTATATACTTTTGAAAGCATTATATAAAGTCTTTCGTGTTTTCTCATGATTTTCTGTCTGTGGGATGTGGTTGCCTCTACAAAATGTCACAATTTGGGTGTCGTAACAGAAATGGATTTTTCAGTCTCAATGTAAAAAAGTTCAAGATCAAGGTACCAGCAGATTCAGTTCCTGGCAAAGGCCAACTTCCTGGTTTAAGGAGGCCTTGCCAGTGTGATATCACTGGTGGAAGCAGGGAGGGGAGAAAGACAAGAGGAGAGATCTTTTAAGGCCGCAGTTCAGCCTTAAAAGGATTAGAGCTCCACTTTTATGACCTCACTTAATCTTTTAAAAAGTATTTTATTTATTATTTTTATTTTATGTGTGTGTGTATTGCTTGCATGTAAGTAGGCACACCCATGTTGTGCCATATCCATGGAGGTCAGAAGAGGGCATTGAATTACCCTGGATCTGAAGTTGCAAACAGTTGTTAGCCACCATATGTGTGTTGGGAATCGAACCTGGGTCCCCTGCAAGAGCAGTCTGTGCTCTTAACCACTGAGCCATCTCTCTATCTCTCTAGCCTAACCTCATTCAATCTTAACTGCATCCTTTGCTTTGTGTTCTGTTTTGTTTCATATTTTGAGGCAGGGTCCCCCTGTAGGCCCAGATGGCTTGGAACTCCCTGTATAGAGCATGTTGGCCTCCATCTCATAGAGAACCTCCTGCCTCTGCTTTCTGAGTGCTGAGATTAAAGACGTGGACCACCACATTGGGCTTTAATTAAATCTTTTTAAAATTTTTTCATTTATTATTTTATTTTATGTGTATGAGTGTATTGTTTGTATGTATATAAATGCACCCATGCTGTGCAATGTCGGAGGAGGTCAGAAGAGGGTGTTGGATCCCCTGGAACTGGAGTTATGGATGATTGTTAGTCACCATGTGGGTGCTGGGAATTGAACCCAGGTCCTCTGCAAGAGCAGTCAGTGCTCTTATCCACTGTGCCATCTCTCCAGTCCATAACTACACCTTTTATTTTTAAAACTTTATTTTTGTTATGTGTATGAATGTTTTGCCTGCATGTATATAAGTGTACCTGTGTCATGCAATGCCTGAGGAGGCCAGAAGAGGGCTTTGAATTCCCTGGAACTGGAGTTAGGACTGTTGTTAGATGCCATGTGGGTGCTGGGATTTGAACTTGGATCTTCTACAAGAGCAGCCAGTGCCCCTACCTGTAGAAGCCCTTTAATTACATCTTAAAGACTCAATCTCCACATATAGTGTCTTGGAGGTTAAACCTTTAACATAAGAATGTTGAAGAGACATAATTGATTCCATTGCATATTCTAATTAGTTTATCATGAAGAAAATTACTTTAAAATATGGATTATATAATTTAATCATAAAGTAATAGCATACTTAGATAAAACCTAGATTGTAGTACCAAAAAAGAGTTAAAATATAAATTACTAAGATGACATAAACCTATGATTTTTTTTTTAAGATAGAAAATGAAATCCAGAGGACAAAGAACTCAGCACAGTTAAGTACAGATGGAGTCAGTCTCCCACACGATATATAAGCACACACGAAGCATTCCCGGGACGCAGAAGCACAGGCTTTCTTCTCCTCTCCTTTCTTCACGGATGGTAGGACACTCTAAAGCCCCAAGTACAGCTTCAAACTCATTTTCTTGCCTGCATATATCTGCAGGCACACCTTACAGCACCTTATCTTATTGGCAAAGGCACATGGCAATTAAAATGGCATTGGCAATCTTCTGATCTGCCCCGTGTAACAGAAAATTCAGATTAAGGAAAGATTATGCTAATGGGGAGACGATCTTAGAGCAGAAAGTGCTTTTTGAAGACAGCTTGTTCAGCTCCCTGACTGACACACACTCTCTGTCTATAACATTCTGCCTAATGGTCTTTTCTTGATCATCTCCAGTAACGAGGATCTTGTAACCTCCAGAGGCATGCATTTTTTTTTTCTTTAAACAGCACAGTTAAAAGGCCTTTAAACATAGCCCTGTTCCAGCTCCTTAAGTCTCCCAGCTGTGTTCACTAGCTGTGCTCTCTGAGATATACAGGGAGGGTCGAAATGACTGTCACATGCGAGAAGAATTTGATATTTTTTATGTTTAACAGGATAGGTAAGAAAGAGATCTTAATGCCAGTGATAGTTGTCACCTCCCTATCTAAAGACACTTACATTCCTCGAGTTGGATCTTTTACAAAAAAGCAAAACTGTTAAGTGAAAGCTTTAAAAATAATTCCATTAGCTGCCTTACAAAGACAGAGTGACAGCTGATCATTAGAAGAAGAAGTGTTCACAGATGATGTGCAACTAGCAAAAGATTGGGATTTCACCTATCATAAAAGGAGGTGTACAGTCACATCCCACAGAGAGAGCTGTTTGCCAGTGGCCCACATCACTCCTATGAGACTAAGAAGACAAAGAATTCAGCACAGGTAGCAACAGGTGAAGTCAGTCTCAAGCTCCCAGGCTTATAAATGAAATGCACCCAGTCTGATAAAGAGCGTTCGTGGGAGTGAAGAGCTGGTGGGGGTTGAAATGCCTGGAACTTCAGCCACTTGTCAAGTCGGTAATGGTCTCTGGAAAATTCCGCAGCAGTTTCCAAAGGATGTGGGTCCACCAGAATGCTCCCTCTCTGCCCCAGGGACATGTCTGAACTACAGTGGCCAGGTCTACACACCACAGAGCTAAGAGATCTATAAAGCCATTGCCCCTAGATCCCTCACTGTGTCAGTCCTAGGAATCAGATGCCTGTGGTCAAGGTACAGTCAGTATCAGGGAAAATGCTACACTGTACTGTCCTGTACTGTGCTGCATAGGCCGAAGTTTTGGCTGCTTGGTCCTGTGAGATCTTTCTCCTCCGCTGTCCTGCGGTAGCCTGTGAGATCTCTCTCCTCGGCTGTCCTGTGGTAGCCTGTGATCCCTTCTGACTTGTCCCCCGCCACCTTTCACCCTCTCCTGTTTCCTCTTTCACTCATTTGGCTTCAGTAACTCAGGTATTCATTCACACTGTTCTTGTAAGACTCCAGGAAACTCCTGCCTGTGGGTCTTTGTCCTCTTCATCTGTCTGCAGCTGCACTTCTGTCCCCCTTCTGCATAGTGACCCCCTCACTCCAGCTAGGTCTCTAGAGATCTCTTTGAGGAGCCTTTCTTGACTGTTTGATCTAAATTAGAACTCCCTGTCACCTTCTTTCTCCTTGTCCTGATATATTTTTCTTTTTTATTTTCTTGTCTTCAGAGCACTTACCAGTAGCCTCGCATTATATTCACAATAAAGATATTTTATGCACGCTAGTTATTATGTATGTATGCAAATTCTATATCCCCAAGAAATGCAAGTTTCACAAAAACTCACTTTTGTGAGTTTTATACTACTATATCTCCAGCATCTAGTGGGTTCAAATAGGCATGTCTGAAGGCACACTGAAATCACACCTTTGCAAATCTTCACCAGTTTATGAAGGGGAGGGAGAGAGAGTTCAGAGGACAGAGTGCATGGTTCACAGCTGCGCGCTCAGTTCAGAGCTTCATCTTTCACAGGTACTAAGGCTTTCTTGTCTCTAGTCTGCTCTTCCAGGCCTTAGTTGAACCCAAATGCTCCCTGAGTGTCTACTATCCTGTGTTAGTTGCTGCTTAAGTCACTGGGAAGTTAGAGTTTAAAGAAGCCCATTCTGTGCCTTTTAGTTCACTGAAGTTAAATATTGTAAAAGATGACGACTCACTTTGTAAATTCACAGGTGGAAAATTGACTTGTGTTTCCAGACAGGAGAACACTGTGGGAGGAGCCTTCCTAGGCACTGCAGAGGGAAAGTTAACTGTGGAAGGTCATCCTGGGAGGAGGTAATAGCATTTGAGAAAATGGACTCAGGCAGAAGCAACTCAGAGGAGAACAGGGAAGGATGGTCATCTGCAGATAGTTTTTGATGCATAAAATCCCCGGAAACGTTCTAATGTCCTAGCCCTGTGGTCAAGCATGCTTGATTCACACTGTATTTTTGGAAAATTGAGGAAGTGACTGGGTCACTCTAACTAGAGCCAGACCTTGCTAACTCTCCCCACCCCCCATTCCACAAGTGTTTCTTATGTTAAGAAATAAACCTGGTCCCTGAATTCAAGGGCACATTTCAATGGCAGAATAGACAGAAGAGAAGAAGATCCAGGAAAGCTAGAATATTGGGCCCTGTATCAGTTTAGGCAAGTCCTGCACCTCGTATACATCTGTAATTCATCACTAAATCTTCAGTAAAGAAGATAAAACAAAGCAGTTCTAAGAGACCTTCCAGCTCTGACATCATAAAATATCCTTCTCAGATGTTCCCTTTACCACTTTCTAGTATTAGTGATTTCAGAAGCACATTGCATTTGCATACATTGGAAAGTTGTTCTTCTCCATGGTGATGGCTAAGATCTTCTCAGATAGCCCCCATTTATCCACAGGCCAGTTTCCTAGTGTTCTGACTCACTCAGGACCTTTTGATCTTGAGTATCGGAAGAGTCCCAGGAGCACCCCCATTAGCTGGCAGTACGTCTCAGCATTAAAGATCATATGTGCTGACCCTCCTGCATTCTTTCAAAGCCAAAAGAGTCTAGATTCTTGTTTCCCATCAGTTAGCTGCTTCTTATGCCAGACAGTGTCTTCCTGTCTGTCCTTCCTGGTGAACTCCTATATGCTCTTGGAATTTATCTCAAATTTCCTACATATCCCTAGTTTTCACAGGTCCTGTGTTGTCACTGTAACACATGTCTACCTTCATTACAGACATTCTGCCCTAGATGAAGCTTGTTGAGGTCACACTCAACAATTGACCTCCTTCCTTAGGATAGACCCGAACCTCCATAAAGTACTTTCAGTGATCTGGCTTCCTGGAACCTAGACAAAGAGGCATAATACTTTGGAAGAGAATGATTGGCTAAAGGCATTCGTGAGAGACAGATGCATGAATTCTGACAGTGTCACCGGTGATACTGCAAGCCATGGGAGGAGCAAGACCTGAAGTCGCTGCCGAGCTGCAGACATGCTAAGGGGGCTAACACATGGCTGAAGTGACATCTCTGAGTGATTTTGAAATTATGTAGTTTGGTGTGGCAGATGGGAATTCAGAATTTCTGGAAATGTCAAATACATTTCAGAAAGATGTCTATTAAAAAGAGCTTACTATAGTCATTTGGTGTTTGACAGGCTCAGCTTCAGTTATCTGGAAAAAGCCACCAAAGCAGATGAGTAAGGCATGACCTCAAATCATAAACTGACAGAGCTAATGAAAGGCTCTCATTTGACCAGTCTTGTCCAAAGTACTCTGGGACGAGTCAAAGGCTGGACTCTCAGAGGAGTGAAGAGAGAAAGTTTATACTGTTAGATCAAGCGGAAATTAGCACCCAGTTTTTACTGACACAGATTACGGAAGTAGAGGTCTTGGTAGATGGAAGAAGGCTAGGCTAGACTTGAAGAGACAGGAAAGAAAGCTTTGTGTTGGACTTGGGTCAACTCTTGCACACTAGAGAGGATCAGGGTTAGTAAAGTTTTGCTGGATGATGAGGGCCAATCAAGCAAAGGCCCTGGGGTAGAACTGGCAAGAGTAAGTGGAGGCAGCAGAGTGCTGCGTGGTAGGGTAGCAGGTAAGCTAGCACATGGCACAACGTGTCAAACTCTAGGGCCCGCTGGGAGTAGGGCAGAAGTATCGCAATTTAGTTTCAGTGGGCAAGGCAAAGACACACGTGAGCTGACAAGGGAGGAGTGTAATCACCGAGTCTAATTTTACCTGTGTCATCAAGTCATAAGTAGCCTGGGTACATTAGTTGGTCCCTGTGAAGATAAAGACGCCCATTGTGTCGAATCATGCAACTTCTTTTTGTGCTTCCTCCAGTCACATCCCAAGAAACAGATGCCATACTCTATACACTACACAACACGAACCCCTGATGGCCTTCCTCCTCACAGTCTTCCTTTGAATGCCTCCTATCAGCAAAATCCAGGACATGCGTCTCACAGAGAGAGAAAGGAATACTGAGAGAAGCAAAACTCTAGAGCCCTGGGGACGCATGTTGGTCTCCCTGCTCTCATTGGTATCCTGACTCCCTGTAGAGTCCGGGCTGTCTTTAAAACTTTAGGCAAGTCCTGTCCTTCCATTGTCCTTTTCTCTTACATGGAGTAAAATGCAACATATCTTCAAAGGCCTTCAGGACCCTGTTGAAGGCCTAGCTCCTATCTTACCATATACTTTCGTGCTTAGACTGTGGTCACACTGGCTGTACATGGCATCCTGCATCCTCTGGGCTTTTATTCTTGGTTTTTCTTCTGTCAGGAATTCTTTTCTCCAAGATGCCTACATAATTTGCTTCTATCTGATTTTACTTAAATTTTTTGAGAGAGAGAAAGAGAGTGAGCGAACACTCTCCTGATCATCTTATGCAAAATAGTACCTCTATGTAATTCTAGACCCTACTTAGGATGATTCATTTTTCTTTCCTGTACATTATCACCAGATAATATTCTGTATATTTGTTTGTTTCCATAATACTCATTCTCCTAACATTTAAGGTTTCAGAATGTTAGTTCTTAAAGTGCTGAGATTCTGCTTTTAAACACCAAGTCCTCAGTGCTTAGTACAATGCCTGCTACATTGAAAAGACCTTAATGGAGGTAAGGATGTAGCTCAGTGATAGAACATGTACTAAGTATCTACAGAACACTGAATTCAATAACAAATGAATGGTGAACTTAAAATTTTCAGTAGGTCTATGAATTATATTCAGAGGTGCATCATGGTTTTCCAAAATAATTGTCAGATTCCCCAAAGGATTCTTGACAAGTAACTTGGAAGTGCATGAGTACCTATCAAGAGTCCTGAGACTTCATCTTGGATGGATAATTTCATTTACATATGATTCAGTTTCTTTCACCTATAAAATGGCCATATAATATTATTTGATTTCTTGTTAGGTTTTCCGAAACTAAGCTTCCAGGGTCCCCTTTGCGTATATTGTGTGCTCAGATAATAGCCGATATGTCCATTCCTCCTGTCTCAAGAAAACCAAAGTTCAATGAATCTACCTAAAGATGAGTAGTACTAAATTATTCCAACTGTGATATTCTAAGCCCTAACGTGGATATTCTAGCTCAGGGACACTTGACTACATCAGTGTTTCCATAAGAGAACTTACTCCAGTTTTCTTTGCTATAGTTGACATTTTCAGGTGCCTAAATAATGACTAAGCGTGTGTTTCTCAACATCGCCTAGGACTTAGATGAGCCTCTGTAAAAGGTATGTAAATGCCTAAAACACATTCAGTATCATAGATTCCAACCATACCTTATAGAGTTATTTATTTTTAATAAATTAAGTTGTTCTAATGGTTAAATGAGATAATGTTTACATAGGATTTAGTAATATCAGAAATACAAATATTGTTGATGTAAACTTGATACATTTCTACTGAAGATGCTGAAGATAATGCTAATAGAAAGCAACTGGATTGTTAGAAGACAAAGGAGAGAAGAGAATAAAGTATGATTTTTTTAGTCCATCTCTTAAACCATATGCATTTTATGTATTTAAATAACCAAGCCCTTATGAATACATTTGGATGCATACGACCCTAATGTTGACCTTGAACTAAGCTTCAGGAAGATTAACTCAGATGTACATCTAATCAATATTAAATCAGAGACAAGCTGAAGGCAGAAACCAGATATATGTTGACTATAGTGATTCAGGTAAAAACTTTCATGGGCTAAGATGACCCCCAAGAAGGGTGGCAAAAAAAATCTTTGAAGGAAATACAATAGCCTTTGGCGACGTGTGGTCATTACTTTATAACTTCATCTATTCAGTGCTTTTTCTCTGAGCTATTTCTGCTGGGTTCTGCCTTGTCCACTGGAAATAAGGCCATTACGAGGAGGTGAATTTGTGTTGTAATTCTCAAGAGCCTGACATAGTCTTAGGACATCTGTTGATGTTACAGTATCTAATATTCAGGAGATCCCTGAAAGGAAATGTTGCTGTTCCCTCTCACAGATCTGGGTAAACATCTTGCTCAGGCCGTACAACACAGCCAGGCTAAACTGGGTTAGCTTTCCAGGTTTGTGTGTTCTGCGCCTGTGTTCTTCCTACTGAATCAGAGATGGCTGAGGTGTGACTGATATCACTGAAGACATCAAAGTTTCATGAGCTGGAGGTGAGGGAAAGGCATGATGGATAGTTGCAACTGACTGGGGTCTCTCCAGAGACTCCCCCAGAAATGGGAGAAAGAAAAAAGGGAAAATCCAAAGACGATTAAGCAGTGGACTCTAAAACTGTTCTTGCTGTCTTGTTACTGACTTTGTGAGAAAGCATGGAGATCATCGGGACAGTGCTCTGGCTGTGCCTCCGAAGACTGAGGGTCTACTCTTGACTCTATGATTGTCTTGCTGCACGACCTTGGAGAATTGATTTTTTTCTCACTGAGTGCAAGTTTTCTTCCTTGGCGGGAATATTGACCTAGGTATTTTCCCAAAGCCTTTTCTGTCTTTCATCTGGTCATGATATCTGGGGAAACTGAATTTTGAGCGGACTGATTGACAATAATAAATGCATAGAGGCAGATTCAGATGGCCCTTGGGACTCTGCTTTTTCTTTTCCTCATCAGATATATCTTGTACCGCTTTTTCATATATCTCTAAAGTGTGAGACATGGAAGGAAAATGTTGGGGCCTTGGAACGATGTCTATGGGGAGTCTCAGCAAGAAGCAGGAAAGCGTGGGCTTGGCTTTCTTCTCTGGGTCCCATGGCATTCACATTTCCTTGGACCACAATGCTCCATTATCTGGACAGAGAGAGGGCAGTTGTAGATGACAGAATACTCATGTGTTCCTTCTTGCTACTATAACAAAATACTGTATTAATAAACAGCATAGACAATAAACAATGGAAATTTATTTCTCCCAATGCTTCAGGTTCAAGATTAATACTCCAGTCTTTGAAGAAGTCTTGTTTTCGCCAGAGGTTTTCACCTGACAGAAAGAGCAAAGGGAGACAAAAGGCCAAATTAGTTCTGTCCAGCCCTTTTGCCAAGTATTAATTCTGTTTATGAAAACAGAGTCTCTACGCTTCCAAGGGACGCATCTTTATTATTGTTACACTGGGGACAAAGCTTGAACATAAAATTAGGACAGAATACAATTTTAGAATCATAGCATCATAGACAAAGAATAGCTTCTCGCTGCTCTGCTCCCAAATGAGGATGGAATGAGCCAGGATATAGGTGGGAGAATCATTGTGGAGAGGAAGCCTCTTCTCTCATCTGATCCTGTCTTTCAACCTGCACTCCATGTTGGTGAATGGAGAAGCTGAATGTCAGTCATAGCCAGAGGCTGAGCTATTATACACGTCTGGGCAAAAGCAGAATTGGGGCATAGAATGAACTTCTGTTGAGGCAGGATTTTCAAAGGGCTTAGTGCCTACGCGGATAGTTTCTGTTGGCACAAATGAACTCTGTTCAGTTGAAACTCAACGTCTCCATAAATGCCCTTTCCTCCTACCTGCTTTCTGTCTCTCCCACTCCTCATAACTTACTGAACAATATCAAGAAATAATGTATTTTTTAATCCAATGAAAATAAATTAGACTCATCTCATGGGCCGATGGAGAAATTTTCAGAAATTTTGCGATCGAACAGGTAAAGTTCATATTAAAAAAATTAAATTGTATAACTTGCAATTAAATGATAGTGTAAGCAGCAATCATTTCCTAATTGTTTATGAGACTTTATCATTTCTTTTCTATAGTCCTGAGCTTACTTACGCTATATAATGATATAGGTATATCTTTCCAAGTTAGCTTTAAATCAGTCATAGGTGGAAGTTATGTGCACCATGTGACCATTCAACCTTTACAGCTCAAGGCCTGCTTTATTGATGTGCTAATTATCTAAACGTAAGGAAATGAAGGATACGGTGTTAAATGCAAATTAAACTTGAAAGTATCCCACATCTATAGGAACTGCATTGAGAATAACACACACCACACACACACACACACACACACACACGCACGCACACACACACACGCGCACGAGCGCGCACGCATGCCCAAACAATGTTCCAAAACAATGATCTGAGTCTGCAGAGTTGTTCATGTGAGAGAGAAATGTGAATAAGACGCTGACAGGCCTCTTCCATATTCCACTGTCATTGTGCTCATTAACTAGCATGAGACTATAAGCTAACATTCATGTCTAAACTGCATGCTTTGCTTATCAATAGCTATCATCAACTGGCAGCTCATACAAGAGTTTGGCAAAAATCAATGAAAGCATCCTGTGAGAATCAAGCGGCTATAGGGAATTTGTAAAGAATGCCATAATTTTATTACTTATACATTGTATACTATATGTACTTTATACTGGTAAAATTCATATTCGACTAATGTGCCAATCTATGTAACGTATATACATATTTATGTATTTTTTCCCTGGAGAACTGGTTGGTAAATATTTACTAACATGCCACTGGTTTTTGAAGTTATTATTTGCCTGATAGGAAAATGGAGGTCCATATATAATATTACTATTTATGACATTGGGCCTGGAATAAACATGAGAGTTAAATAGAGATTCGATTGAGATTCTATAAAGTTATTAGATTATATTAGTGTACTCTATCATTTTCATCTCCAGTGCTTTTATTGACTTCTTAACATATCCCAATCTCCAAATAAAAATTTGTGACCATAGCCTTTGACACCGAGGACACCTAGCAGGGCAGAAATGCTGTACATGGTACACAGCCTGGGGTAGAGCCCAGAGAGGATCGAACCAGCTGTGGGGAATGATGCCAGGGTCAAACCTTCATTTTCTCACCCCAAAGCTTCAGTGCTCTAGTAGTGAGACTCCACATCAGAACAAGCAGGTGAACATTGTGAAAGGCTAGGCTCCCAGCAGCCCATTTCCAACCACCTGCTGTACCTCTGCAAGATACACATTGAGCACTCTGTAGAAATGCAGTCAAAAGCAAGTTAATGGATTAATGACTTACCAAAAGTTGCTACTGTTTACTAAGAACACCTTCCATGTCTTATGAGGTGCTTGGGTACTTTTACCTTTCAGGGTCTCTCTGCAGACATTATTATCATCTAACTCTATTTTCATTATGTACACTTTTAATAGGTAATACTGATTCTATTGTCATACCTAAACAAAACTTAGATGCCTTTATTTATAGGTCTTTCCGATTCTAACACCTATCTTCTTGCTCACATCCTACCACAAGAAAGAAAGCATGTGGGAGCAAGCACACGGGAAGTGTGGTGTGTGCATATCCACACCTGTGGTCTGTCTCCGCATACTATAGTGATGGGTAGCTCGAGGCACTTCTCGAGCATCAAGGTGACACAATGGGCCTCTGGAAGAGCTTACTTTGCTATTAGCACAGAATAAACGGTGTTGGAGGGATACTTCTATGCCTATGGTATGCCTTAATTTGATAGGATTTCATGAGGAGCAGCGTGTCCCAAGGCTTCCTAAAATATCCAGTTCAGCTCTGGCTAGAAATTCTAGGTGGGATTCCCAGGTTATATCTTCAATGCTCTTAAGAGAAAACAAACTTAACAGCAGATATTAACATAGTGTTGATGGTGCACCAGGTGCTGTTCCTCACTGCATACTAAGCTAATTTCCTCCTCTAAACAAGCCTGTGGACCGGGCTGTTGTGAGAAAAGCTCCTGGTTTCTATCATACATCTGTGTCTTCTTTCTGAACACATAGCCAAGACTATTTCCCAGTCTTCCCCTGGGCTCCATGTGTCATGAGACTTGGGCAACCAGTGAAATGGAGGTAGAAGGCACGTGTCTCTTCCAGGTTCCCCTCCATGTTTCTCTCAGAGGTCTTTGAAAGTCTACTATTGCAGTTGACAGAATGAACTCTCAGCCCGAGACCCCCAAATGATCAGAATAGAATCCCCTGCTTACCTGAAAGTATTCTGGAGTATTTTGTGAATGAGAAACAAACTTCTTTCATGGTAGCATGTTGACTTTATTTGTTGCCACCATTTATGCCACTCCCAACAAGTTGAATACTATTATCATCATCTCCATACTACAAAATAAGGACACTGAATCACAGGCAAAATGCCCAAGGTCACACACCTAATACAAGCGGAATTTATCTCAAGTAGTCTGGATCCAAAGCACATGCCCTACACCGTTATATGTACCCTTACAGACTGGAAGAGAGTGGCCAGCAAGGCTGTGGGAATGGCAGAGGTGACACCGGTCATCAGGAGGTGGCATGTCCCTTGTTGCATGTCCAGCTGCCAGTCTCCATCCAACAGCCATGGAGGCTCCTCCAAGACTACAACATGACGGTGCAATAGACTGGCTAGGATCCTTTCCCTATATCCAGGTCTGACTGATTCCTCCATTCAGCCTGGCCCAGGATTGTAAAAGCAAGCCTTGCTACAAACACAGCCCTTTGTAATCTCCACTTTTACAGACGGAGGAATAGAGGCTGGAGGAGGTAATTATTTGCTACAGGCCACACAGTTAGCAAGTTAGGGTAGAACAGGAGTTCGAATCCACCAAACTCACAACTGTTTTTTAAGGAGTGCCAAACACTGCCTCATCTGAGGGATCATGGGTAGGAGCGAGGGGGTGGGACTACAACCCCGCCCAAGCTCAAAATGAAAGTCTCGGGGTGGAGAAGGGAACACTGACATCAAACCTCCCGTGCTCATTTGGAGGTCGTTACCAGGTCTGCAGAGGCCATGCGTTTACTAAGGCGACTCGAAAGACAGCTTCCATGTAGAATTTTCTCTAGCTTTAAAGCGCTTGTGTGTCTGGGCCCCTGCTCTGAGTTTCATTACTCAGGGAAATTCCGAAGCCCAGTGCTGGGGGTGGGTGGACGCCTGAGTTGGGATAAGGATTCAGAACACATAGGAGAAGATGGAGACAGGGCAGGCCACTCCATCCCCATTTTACAGGCCGGGAAACTGATGGCAGTGAAGGGACTCTGCAGCTGGCTACAGCGTCTCACTGCAGCCCAAGTCTGTGGATCCATAATCCTCCAAAGAGTAAAAGCTACAGGAGATGTGGGGCTTTCTAAAGCGCGGTCCCCGCCAGAGACTGGCATGAGGGAGCGGTTCTTGCCGCGACGGCAAGGCATGGATGGCGTCCTGCAGCCGAGCTCGGCCCACCTGCTGCCCTACGGGGCGGTGGCAGGGTGGCAGGGCAGGGCGTGGCCGGAAGCCCTGTCCTCAGGTCTGCCCCTCCGAGTGACTCCACGGTTCCGTCTGCTGCGATCCACAGCCCGGCCTTGCAGGGGTCCGCGCAGGCTATCCTGTCGTTGTGCCCCCGCCGCTTTCTTTGTCCCTGCCCCGCCGCCCCTGTCTGCGGCAGTCTGGGAGCAGCCTCTGCCAGGCGGGGCGCGCCCGGGCGCTGCTCGGTGCACCAGCACCATCTAGGGGCGGCTGGGTGGAGCCGGGAAAGTAGAGAAGGCTCCTCTGGGAGAAGCCTTGGCAAGCTGCCACACCAGCCCTGGCCTTCCTTTGGATTTCCCAGTTAGCATGGAAGATAATCAGGTCCACCCTCTCAGTTTTCTCTTGTGATTCCCTTTTAATCCCTAATCACGCACATCTTCCTGACAGTCGCTGACAGACAAGGAGAGAAACTGAGGCTTTGAGGGTGTTAACAACTTGTAATATGGGGCACTACAAGATAGAGGACAGAACTAACCATTAAAACCAGGTACATCTGGGCCCCCAAATCTGTACATTTAAGCCATTTTGGCCTCTGCTTGCTACTTCTTGTGTGACCTTGACCAGGTCAAGAGACTCTCCCTGAGACCCAACTGTGCCACTTTTAACCTTAAGGATTATTCCCAAGGCCTTTGGTTGACTTACAGGGAAATGTGCACCAACCATGGGAAAGGATTCTCCCGACAAAACACAGTCCAAAGAGGTTAATCAGAAGGTATGAGTCACTGTAAGGATCAAGAAGAAAGGACATCTGAAAAAAAGAACCTGCTCCATAAACTTGCCAAATTATCCTTCCCACAAAGGCAGGGAAGGCTCTATAGCCCTCCAGGCAGAGGCAGCTTCCTTTAGACTCTAGCTTTGAGGCTCATGGCCAAGGTCATTATCTCCATTTTACAGCTGAGAAAATCGAGGCAGAAAGAGCCATACATGTTTTCTCAGAGTTGAGTCCTAGGGGAGCCAAGACTGATCTCATCACCTGCTCCCCTGAGTCTAGGGTTCCTCCCAGGCCCGGTGGGAGATTCCTCCAGGAAATTCTGGAAAGCTAGAATGCATGTAAAATGAAATGAAAAATCCTAGGTCAACTTTAGTCCACTAATGGGTTTGTTAGGAACTCTCTTGACATCAGGTTCTAATGACAATATTTAGGAACATAGCAAATTGGAACATAAAGAAGCTGATTGGTATACAGATATTTTACATATGCGTTTAATAAAATAAATTTTTGTTTTTATTTTTGAAATCTTTGATAATCTCTGAGGCATATCAACTGCAAACCAGGAACAGTATATCTCAAGGTATACCTGATTTGGGAGTGTTGCCCTGAGGATCCTCTACCAGCAGGAAGAAGAAAGCAGAAAGTTTAGTTTGGAAAAGAGAAAATCCAGAGGATGGTGAAAATTGTTTCTAGTCTAGCAGGGTGAGGACTAGGATAAATAAGTTCATTATAAAGAAGAGGTACGCTTGAGGTGGCAAGATGCCTCAGTGGGTAGAGGTGTTGGCCTTGGTGACCTGAGTTGGATCCTTGGAACCCAGTGCAAGGTGGAAGGAAAGAATCCATTCCACAAAGTTGTTCTCCAACCTCCACAGGCACTCTGACACACATATTTCACCCCCATCGTGCAAGCATAGTAATAAATGAAACAGATTAAACCTATTTTTAAATTTTATTACATTTATTTTATGTAGATGAGTGTATTGCCTACATGTGTATAAATGCTCCGGTGTCATGCAATGCTCATGGAGGTCAGAAGAAGACATTGGATTCCCCTGAAATGGGAGTCATGGATGTTTTGTTAGCTGCCTTATGGGTACTGGGAATTGAACCTGGGTCCTCTGCAAGAAAAGTCAGTGCTCTTAACTGCTGGGCCATCTCTATTTTTAAAAAGAAGAAATACACATGATGAATGGGTAACGCAAGATGGTTTTGGCACAAAGAGCAACTAAAGCTTTGCAGCCAAGTGGTTTGCATGGCAGCCTCCTCCCCAAAGCTGCCCTCTGTCTATCCCCTATCCTGAAGCCAGTTTTCTGAAGTTTCTGTGCATCGCAATCATGGGCTTCCTTGATGCCTTGTTCTCAAAGGTGCAGTGACAACAGACCTGTGGCTGCCAAGAACTGGGCAACACTTGTGAGTGTAACACTCTCTCTCTCTCTGGAGCTAGAGCAAGTGTGTCTGAACCTCCTTTCCATGCAGCCCAGGCTTCCTTGGGATAGACATGCTGGGCTGGTCATTTGTGTAAGAATCTGTCAATCTCATCTGCCCTCAATGTTCTTTATTGTTTAAGTAAGCAAAATAATTTTATTTCTTACTTCCAGAAGCCTAACTGACGCAGCCCACATCCATTTGTTCTTTCTTAGAACCATGTCCTGTTCCCCATGTATTGTATGCCTCTTGAGGTTCTGGACTGTTGACACCCTGTCCACTGCACTGACTATGAGGTGATTTTCCAGAAATACTGATGAAGTGATATTCTTACTATGACTCACTATGTGCTAGGCACCCTGACAGACCCAGATGGTACAAACTGTCCCAACATATCTGTGCAGGCAGACTGCACCAATCTCATTGTGCGCGTGGCTCATAAGAACTGTTGTACCAGCTTAGAAATGTACACAAATTCATCTAATTTCTATGGTTAATCACTCATGCTCTATTTTCTTAACTTAGCAAGAAGTTCATCATCTCTCTCAAAGTCATCTCCTAGTCTACTCACAGTTGGCCACATCTTTTGAAGAGTTATTAGGTCTTTGGGGGGCTCCAGGGATCAGTCTTCTTCCCAGGGCAAACGTCACAGGAAACTGTCATATGCAGAATACCAAATCCGTTGCTTCTCTAGAACCCTTGCTGGCCTGGGACATGCCAGACCCAGGGCTTCCAACATTGCTTCTCTTCTGGTTTCTACATATATCCAAGACATCATGCCATTTCCTGGGCTACCAGACTGGGTATTTTGGAAGGGTATTATCTACCTTTAGTCACATGTGATACAAGATCCCACCTTCCCCCACAATGCTTCTGTCCTGGAACCTGGCCACCAAGACCCCCACCCTCCTGAGAGTGGATTGTTGTATGGATTACTTCATTGCTCCAGAGAGGATCCAGTTCTAGTAATTTCACAAAAGGAGTTAAAACTCAGCCTTTTTTTTCTTCCCAGACTGTTCCTTATTTTACCCTTGAATAAACGTGCCTACGTCTTTTTAATTAATCAACTCTACCAAACAAGATTTTCATGAGATGTTAACTTTGCTAGGCCAGAAGAAGCCCCCAGACTCTCTTTTCCCATAGAAATTGAGACCTGACCTAGTTGTTTCTTGTGTGTGCGCACGTGTGTGTGTGTGCACATGTGTGTGTGTGTGTAGGTCAGAGGTCAATATATGGTGCCTTTCCCTATCACTCTCTATCTTGGTTATTTATTTATTTTTGAGACAGGGTCTCTTACTTGACCTGGGAACTGATTTTTTGACTACACTACTGTCCAGGGAGCCCCTAGGATCCACCTGTCTCTGCCCACCCAGTGTTAGAATCACAGGAAGGTACCGTTACACCAGGCTTTTATCAGATGCTGGGGATGCAAACTTAGGTCCTCATACCTGCAAAGCGAGCACGTCAGCCATCAAGATACCTCTCCAGCCCCTTACCTAGTTATTAACCTACAGAGACACTATTTGGTTGACTTAGTAGAGACAATCTGGTGGGTCATATACATTGAGAAGACTTGACATTCTTCTCACTAAAACAGTACACAAGAAGCTCTGCCTCCCCAGATGTTGTGGCAAAGCAGATAGAAAAGCTGAAATTCAGCCTTGCATAAGGTCACAAAGCTCATGTGGAGAGCTGGGTCCAATCCCCCTCTGTGTAGCTCTAGAATCTCTGTTTTGATCTTTTCCATTAGTATTCTCCTTGTGGAGGGATTTCACTATCTCAAGCATGACCCACTTTTAAAGCCTGTTGGAGACCTTCTATTTTTACTTCCAATACTATTTAAAGCACAACTCTGTGCTCCATCCCACCCTGCCTAAGGCATGCTACAGCCACCAGGCCTGTCCTATGCAGAATACCAAGGAACGATCAGCTCTCTGATCCCCAAATTTTATGGTACTCAGGGGATATTTCATCACACTAGCTGATGAGATATGCTGTCCTTAGTGAGGACTGAGCCTGAGCACTGACTACCCACTGAAGCTGATGTAACCCAGGATCTCTCCCTCTATATGCTGACTGATCCAGTTGGGGGACTCATCCTATTCCTTCTTGAAGGGTGATGACATCTTGTGGGGTGAATGGATAAATCACATTGGGTCTTGCCAAGAAACTAGGTCCCAGAAAAGGTCAAGCTTTGTAAGCTCTCAGAGATAGAAGGTCTCCAGGAGGCATCTGGATCGCCTCTTCATAGTACAGTTGAAAAGGGTGAGAATCAAGATGTGGAGATGATTTTCCTGTGGCCACCCAGACATACGGGTGGAGGTAGATTTAGGAATGAAGAGATGTTATATGTCATAGCCACTCTGATTATTCAGTGCCCTCTCTGGTTGTTACCTTTTAAATACATTGTCACTGAGAAAACTGAGAAATACACAGGATGCAAGTTAGTATCATTCATCCCAGAGAATAGAGATTTCACATTTAGGGCCACTTGGCTGCTAGTGTCCCAGAACTGGAATCTAAGTCTCTTCCCCTGGACAGAAGGAAAGTGCTAAGATTCTCAAGCTTGTGTTCACGACTGCTTTTTGATTCTCTTTCTAGGGAGAATATTTTGGTGCCCCCCCTCAAAGAAGTCTAAGACTTCTGGGAATTGGTTCAGCAAGAACCCAGCTTACCCCAGTCACACCCCTTCTGTCTTTTGATCATGGGTTGAGGCAAAGGGGAAAAGGTTTGGTGTAGTAAAGACTTCAGTTAAAATTCTGTCTCTGTTTATTGCTGCTCGCATTTTGGCCATAATTCCTTGAACCAGTGCTGTTCCCAGTTCCTGGCGGTGACAAACATCTTTGCCCCTGTCATTTGCTGCTTGCACCCATTGCACTGCATTGGTTAATGTAGTGGGATTTTAGTGTCTTTGTTTTGATTTAAAACCCAAGATACCTTCTTCTAGGTGTGACACAGAGCTCAGGTTGTCATTGTTTCCCATAGTCTCTGGGTTCAGATCCTCTTAATCCCTAACAAATGAATTAGACACTGACTAGTTTACTAACCCTAAAAAAGCATATTAACTCTTCTAGTAGGATAGCCCTATTGGTCCAAACTTCAAGTAATTGCTCGGCTGTAAAGGCTACCACATTTGCCATGCCACTGATGCCTGGGGACTTCTGAGCTGTGTATGACCCAGTTCAGAACTAACGTTTCTGTCACTCATCGTTTGCTTGCTTTAAAAAAATACACTTTTCAGACTTGCGTTGATGAGAGTTGAGTCAGCACTGAGGAAGAATGAGCCCAGAGAGCTGTTTCAGCAAGACTTTCACCTGGGCTCCGGGTCTAAAGAACCTCTGTGTTTTCGTCCTCAGGTTATTATGGCTCAAGCCACCACTTCAGATATTTCCTGCTGCCTACATGTCATTAATAAGACCCTTCCGACTCTTCCTGTATCCCTCTGCTCATTTGCTGTGAAGCTGGGTCTTAGGGTGTCAGGCCTAAGAACCCTTTTCATGCTAAAGTAATAAAACTTCCTTATTCTGTAGAATGATATCAAAGTCCCAGGAAGGACCGTGACTTGGCTGGGAGAGTTCAGTCAAGGCTTCTAGTGGGTGTCCTAGTTCTTGATCATTCTTTCTTCTGCCAAGCACACCGGGGGAAGGAATCCATAGATCACGCTCTGTTAGAAAAATGAAATGCTGAGATAAAGAAGAGAAGCTTGGGCCAGTTAGTAAGGTGATGGTGTTAGTAAAGTGTGGTGTTGTGAAGAGCTGGTCCCTGTGTAGGAGCAGAGGCTGAGTCGGGGATTGAGTGTATGTGTAGTATTGGTTTTTTGCCACTGACTTCTTGGTGCCCTGCTGGTGCCAGCCGTATAAGACAGAGGGAGAGAGTACAAATGTCAATATTGCATTGGCAGTAGATTCAAAGACACGAACAACAGAACTTTTCTTTGCTCTCTGTGTGTCCGCCTTCTGAACGGGGAGCCTGCATTCGGTAGTATGACCAGAGCCCCGCCTTCCTCCCCCTGGGCTCCTTGTTCTGTGGTTTGAGGTAGGAAAAAGAAAAGTCAAGGAGACAGAGCTGGCTACTCTGAAGTCCAAGTAAGGAAAAAATACCGCTTCTTACCTGTTAGCTGACCAGAAAGGGGACAAGATAGCCAGAGAACCATCCAGCTTTTAGAGAGTCAGGGCTGTATTTAATGAAAGGCGTGTAAAACATGGACAATGATAATTTAGATTTCTGGATGAAGAAAACTGAAGATTCAAATGAGTGTCAAGACAGTACATGTGCATCAGTCGGAAGACAATATCACTGACAATTGTCTTGTCAGTTTTTTGTTATGACAGAATGTTGTAGTCTGATTAATTCACACACACGAAATGAATTTATTTCTTATAGTGATGGAGGCTGGGAAGTCCAACATGGGGGGCTACAGCTGCACAGTGCCTTTTGTCAGCCTATTGAGACCAGCTTTTACTTTGTAGCTCAGACTAGCCTTGAACTCACTGTGTAGGCCAGGCTCTTGAACTCTAGTCCTCCTGGATAAGCAAGCCTCTTAAGTGCTGAGATTACAGGTATGACATGGCTGTTGAATTCACAGCAGTGTGGCAGTGCATAAGGTCTACACAACATAGGCTCTGTTAAATATTCATGAAGACCTGGCTCCTCCCTGGGGAACTACCGGCAGTTGATGCCTGCTGGAGAGGGGAATCATTGTCTTTAGTCCTGTGCAGCTGGTGACTTATGCCCAGCTCTTCACCCATGCTCATGCTGGGCAGCCCTGGTTAAGCTCAGTGGGTCACAAAGCAAAACAAAAAGACATGTTAGTATGAAAAAGACTTGTTGGAAGAAGTAGGAGTTAGTGGCAGTGGAAGCAGGGCAAGAAAGAGTGGACGATGAGGGCAACCAGAATGTGCTTCATACATGAAGTAAAGCTGTCAAGTCATAAATTAGTTTTAAAAATCACACAATTGAAAATGTAACAACTTTAACTCTGGACCTGAAATTCTACCACACTGATCTGAAATCTCTCTCCAAGCTGGTCCCATATTATCTTGATTACTAGAGCTGTATAAAATTTGGAAATGGAAAGTAAGAGTCCTTCTAAGAGAGACTTTTCTTCTCCAGCTGCCAGTATAGTAATTTGGCACTATGAAATCTAGCCAACAGGGAGGACACATACAGCTCAGTTCCAGTTTGATGTCTCTATGTCCTGCATCCTAAGTATATGGTATCTTCTACAGGAGGGTTTGCCATCTAGTTAAGGTAGACAACCAAGAGCAATGGCAATAACCTGCATTGTTTGGGGGACCTCTGGGGGGAGGAGGTAAGGCTGTTCCTGACAAATCTACCTAAGGAAGATACCCTATCCCATACCTTTCATTCCGATTTTATTCCAGGTTTTGATGGTACAGTGATTCCTCTGGTGAAATGGTCAACAGTGGGTAGGAACCCATTTTTTCAGACTACATGACTCAGAGAACAGAAGCTAGGCATCTTGAGAGAGAGTGTGTAGTTTAAAACTGACCTATCCTAGGGGCCTGAGGGAGGGAAGCAACTACTGGTCACAAAACCTGGGTTTAGTCTTTCCCCGTTCCAGGGAAGCCCTGGTAGGCAGTTTTAGGGAGTGCAAGACCAAGATGCTGACACGCTCAGAAGTGCAGATGGCAGGAGGCTCTGCTCAGGTAGTGAGAAGACATTGCATCAACTGACAATAACCTTGGCGTCTGATAGCCTTGAGCCCGAGGCAGCTGGTGGATCAACCTATGGAGACATATATGTGCCCGCCATTCACTGTGTATAGTCCCCAAACTCTGATGCTCCAATGGTCTACTTGATACCCAAAGCTGCACCCCTCGCCCCCCAGTGGGATGATTAATACTCATGAGGTCTTGAGAACATGAAGACAGGTCTCTGGTTGCACATCATATCGGTGTTGTGAGTGCTTCTCACACTTCTAATGCTCTTAGAAGATGTCCCCTAGAACAGTAGCAACCCCAGGGTGTACCAGCTGGAGAGCTTCAGGAAGATGAGAGAAACTGAGTAGCCCCCAAGCTGCAAAACTACGTGTGGCCAGCAGAGGATGCTGGTATGCAAAGAAGAAAACTGACTAATTAATGTGAGTACAGCTCTGGTGGACATTCAGCACTTGTCCAATGTGGAATCAACACCAGGATAAGTAATAAGAAAGACAAGAGTCCACAAATTACCCAATCTTCCTACCATCTACACAGCTCAGTCTCCCATTGTGAGGATCAGGAGGAAGTGCTCTGAAACTCCGCTCCTGCCCCCCTCCCCCCTCCCACCTCACCACTTGTTTCCTGTTTATCTTATTTTGTATGTATTATAATTTTAAAATATTATTTTGTTTCTTCTCCATTCATATGTTCACCTAGTTTTGTGATTTATTAATTACTGGGCAATCTTTTCTTTTTCCCTTCTGTCGTTCTTCCTCTATGCCCTTTGTATGCCTTTTCCCCTGTCTATCATACTTTTGGTAGTATTTAACTTTATCTTTCTGGGTTTATTTACTTATTGGTTTTTGGTTTGTTTCTGTTTTCTTTTAAGAAAGTCATATTTTCGGTTCTGATTCTTTTTCTTACATTTATCTAATTTTGTTTCAAACTTTCTCATTCTTGGAAAACTTCTTTTCTTTAATATCTTCTAATCTCCTTGTTCTTTCCTCTTTCTTAACGACCTCTAATCTTTCTTTTTCATTTATTTAACCTTGTTCTTCCTGTACATTTTCCTTTTCTTTGTCTCCTGAATTTATCATTTTTTCATTTCCTCTGAATAGTTCTTAGCTTCATATCATATTCCAATGTTGTGGTTTATAATAATTTGTGATGAATTAGTGAGCTTTAGCTTTAATCAATTTTAATTAAGAATATTCCTATATTTTGTACAGGTTGATGCTGCTCTATAATAATTTGTTTTCTCCTCACTGAGTTATATATACTCAGGACTGAGCCCTCAAAGTAGGTTGGTCCAGAAGATCCCCAAACAAAACTGGCAAGAATAAGCCAAACCAATAGATGTATAAAGCACATCATAGAAACACAAGAAATATGAAAACACAAGATCATACTTCCAAAAGATCAAAGCTATTTAACCATTGAACTCAAAGATACTGAAATACTTAAAGTACCAGATGACAGGTTCAAAGGTTTTCTAGTACAAATAATCAATGACCACAAGGAGGATACAGACTGATGAATATAATACTGGAGAGCACTGTCAACAACCTAAAGAAAGGAAATTGAAGTGGGTAAGAAAATCGGTAATATGAATGAAAAAGTCAGGAACATGGAAGAAAAACTGGCAAGGAAATTGAGACTTTTGAAAAACAGTAAAATGTCGGAAATGTAAACCTCGGTGAAGCAAATGAAACACAGCACAAAGCATGACCAATAGACTCCACAAAGCAGAAGGAGGACTATCAGGGATAGAGGACAGGGTTGAGAAAATATTGCATTCAAATAACAATACTGAAGGAAATAAACAAGCATCACCACCATGATCAAGAACTATGGGATATGACAAAGATACCAAACTAAGGCTCCCTGGGAGAGATGAAGGAGCTTAGATAAAAACCATGGGAGCAGAGAATATTTTTAATGACATCCTATCAGTAAACTTCTCAAACCTAGAGAAAGTAGGGCTCCATATATAAGAGGCTCTGAGACCCCTGAAATAGACATGACCATAGAAGAACCTCTCTCTATGACAATATTATAGTCAAGACATCAAAAATGTAAAACAAAGAAATATTAAAAGTTGGAAGAGAAAATGCCAGCTCACCACCAAAGAAATGCACTAGAGTAACATCAGAGCTCTCATCAGCCACCCCAATAGTCAATGAAGCATGGAGTGGTACAGCCAAGCCCTGAAAGCAAATGACTGCCAGTCAAGATGGCAGTACCAAGCAAAGCTATCTTATGAAACTGGCTGTGAAACAAGGACATGTCAAGGCAAAGAAAAACTAAGGCAGCTATCACTGAGGAAGGTACTCAAAGGAACACAGACAGAGAAAAGGACAAAAGTTTCAATTATGAGAACACAGGAAAGAATAATTTTTTGAAAAGAGTACATGAATGGAGGAGATTTTGGAAGCAATTCATCGTGTGCAACACAGTGAAGGAGTAAACTCTTAATACTAACAGAAGAGGACAAAAAGAACAAACAGTGATCCAAAGAACCAATAAAATAACAGGTATCAGTAAATATCTCTCAATAATAACCTTAAATGTAAATGGTGTCAACTTAACCACAAAGAGACACTAATTGGTAAGCTGAATTAAAAAACTACATCCAACTATCTGCTGTCTCCAAGAAGTGTGTTTCACTGATAAAAACACCTACTGACTGAGAATCAAAGGGTAGAAGCCAATGTGTCAGCCAAATGGAAGTTAAGAAAAACTGGTATCGCTATTCTGATCTCTGATAAAGTAAACTTTAAACCAAAATTAGCCACAAAAGATAAAGATGGTCACATAATTTATAGAATGTAATGAATTGTAAAGAAGATACAACAATTAAATATACATGCATCAAATGTTGGGGCTCCTAATTTCATAAAGCAAACACAAATGTACATTAAAGGACTGATAGGAACTGATACAATAATACTGGGTTACTTCATTACTAATCTTTAGATAGGCAATCTAAACTAAAAACCAATGAAGAAAACTATATCATCCATCAAATGAACCTAACAGATGAACAGTTATCTACTGAATGCTCCATTGAACAGAAATACAATTCATATTCTTTTTAGCAACTCATAGAAATGTTCTCTTAAAATAGATGTTATTCTAGATCACAGTGCAAGTCAGAATAAATAAGAAAAGAAACAAAATAACTTGCTGTACCCTCTTAGATCATAGTATAATGAAACTAGAAATCAATAGCAAGAGATAATACATAAATACTTGGAAACTGGAAAACATACCCTTGAATGATCAGCTGGTCATTGAAGAAATCATGGAGGAAATTTAAAAAATTCTCACGATTAAATGAAAATAAAAGCACAACTTGCCAGAACATTTGGGATACGATTATGAATATTTTAAGAAGAAAGTATATACTTATGCTTATAATAAAAATCCAGAGTTAGAGAGATAGCTCAGCGATTAGGAGCATTGGTTGCTCTTGCAGATGATTCAGGTTCAGCTCCCAGCACCGACATGGTGATTAACAAACATCCAACCTCCAGTTCCAGGGGGTCCAACACTATCTTCTGACCTCCATAGTCATTGCACAACATGGATGCTTTTACATATATGCAGGCAATGTATTCATATACGTAAAATAAAATTTATATATATATATATATATATATATATAGAGAGAGAGAGAGAGAGAGAGAGAATAGAATAGAATAAAAATCCAGAAAGACCTAAAATAAGTAATCTAATAATGCAGCTCAAGGTCTTAGAAAAACAAGAATAAGCTAAAACAAAAGTAGTAGACAGCAAAGAATAGTAAAGATCAAGGCAGAAATTATCGTATGGGGAAAATAAATCCCATTCACAATACCTTCAAAACTAAAGGGCCTTAGAAAAAGTCATATGGAAGCCTGTCACTATCGAAGCTTCATCTTATCACAGGGGAACATTGCCTCTGCTAGAAACCATAGGCTAACAAAATAAAACACCCATACCAGGAACGGACTCCCTCTCTTGAAGCTGCTGACCAGGGGTCCCATAGACGCTCAAACAATACTCATTATTGTGTCTGCTCTTGGTTACCTTCCAGAACTTGATAATGAGACCCTATTTCTGAAGACACTACATACATGAGCTGTAGAACAAACAAGGAGAAATCAAGCTGGTACTGACTTCAAAGCTTCATCTCTACTGTGGAGATTTCATAGTGATGGAGGCTACTATGCAAGCTACCTGAAGAGAAAATTTAGCAGGAACTTTACTCAGATGTGAATCCTGAAAGCTACAACAGCTGGCCTGGGAAGACAGGCCCACTGGTACAATAGTGGCATGCATATTATCGGAGTCCAACCACTTTTTAATTGGATTTAAGGTGCACTTCACAGGATGGAGTCCATATCTGACACTGCTATCAGGCCTAGGAACCTGAGACAGCCCATAGTCCATAGGCCATAGATACAATACTAAACTAGTCTCTAATGACTTCTTGTTATACCCATAGAATAATGTATCACTCTATTCTCAGCAGAGAAGCACTCTTGTAAAGCAGATGGTGATTAACACAGAGAACCACAACTGACTAACATTCAGAGAATAAGAGGTTGTGAATTACTTGTCCCTAAATAAGACACCTATAGCAAACTTCTGCCTATCAAGGGTCGGGGATCATTTCTGAAGATGGGGCAGAATGATTGTAAGAGCCAGAGGAGGTAGATGACCACAAGGAAAGAGCGTTTTCCAGATAGCTGGTCAGTTACTCATATGAACTTACAGCAATGGTGACAGGATGCACAAGTCCCACATGATCTCAAGACAGACAAAATCCCAGGATAGACATGGGGAAGTAAGAAACCTCATCCCTACTGAGGAACTATTGGCAACTGATGGCTACTAGAAAGGAGAGCTTCGTTCTGATGCGAGTGAGATGTCACCCTTGGTAGGCTGACCAGGTTTCAGTGAATGAACCCACACTGAAGTGCATTTGGGGACTCACACCAGACTCTATAGGCCTTTACATATATTAGAGTACAGGAAATTTAATGGGGCTAATAAGGGAGGGGATGAAGATATGGGAGGGGATCTAAATAGAATCAAAATATACTGTATGAAATTTGTAAAAATTCATTAAAAAAGAAAAATATCAGGAAAATAAAGGTGGAAATAAAATACTTACTTTGCATAACATGATAATCTCCAGTTCCACCTGTATTCCTCTAAATCACTTAATTTCATTCTTTACTACTTAATAAAACTCCATTGTATATATAAAATATTACCTAGCGATGAATCTAACTAAGGAGATGGAAGACCTCCATAATGAAAACTCTGGGCATAGAGTTGCAAAACAAATATTATAAAAATGCTACATTACTGAACACTAGATACATATTCAACATAATCTTCATTGACATTCCATTTACATTTTTCAATAGAAAGAGAAAATATGCTAAATTTTTTATGGAAACACAAAATAAAAGCAAAGTAGCTTTTGTTGAAAGAGCAATGTTGAAAGCATCCTAATATCTGATCTCAAACTATACTACAGAGCTATAGTAACAAGCATGGTGGGGCTGGAGAGAGATGGCTCAGCAGTCGAGAGCACTTGGTGCTCTTCCAGGTTCCCAGAAGCCACTTAAGGCAACTCATAATCATCTGTGATGCCAGTTCTAGGGAATCCAATGCACTCTTCTGGCTTCCACAGCCATCTACACACATGTAACACACACACACAAATAAAAATAAAATAAATCTTAAGAAACAACAACATGGCATTGACACACAACCGGACACATAGACCAATGGGATGGAATAGAAGACCCAGAAATAAAACCACATAACTAAAGCCACCTACTTTGTGACACAGGTATCAAAAGCATTCATTGAGAGAAGACAGAAATCCTCTTCAACAAGTGGTGCTGGAAAAGAAGATTTTCTTTTCTATAAGAGAAGAATGAAACTAGATCTAATCATTTTGTACAAAAATAAATTCAAAGCGGACTAAAGATCACCTTAGTATAAGACTTGAGACTTGATAGCTAGAGGAAAACATAGGTAAAACAATTCAAGGTCTAGATGTAGCCAAAGACTTTATGAAAAAGGCTTCAATAGTTCAGGACATAATATTATAGGAAGAATTCACAAGCGAGATTCGGTGAAATTAAAAATCTTCAGCACAGCAAAGGAAACAACCAAACAAAATAAAGAGCTTCCAGAAGAGAAAAATCTTTCCCAAGTATGTATCTGATAGGGGATTCATATTTAGAATGCTTAAAGAACTTAAAAAATTTAACACTGCCAAATCGTTCAATCAATTAATAGGCTAATGAGTAGACAATTACCAAAAGGAAGAAATATAAATGGCCAATAAATACTTGAAAAATGTTTAATATCCTTTGCCTTAATGGGGAAATGCAAATTAAAAGTGCTTTGAGATTCAATCTCACCTCAGGCAGAATGGCTGTCATGGAGAAAACAAAAGACCGCAAAATGGGCAGTGATGTCAGCAAAAACGAAACCTTATATCCTCCTGAAGGGAGTGTAAATTGGTGCAGGCAGCAAGGAAGTCAGTGTGGCTACGCCTCATAAAGGAAAAACAGAACTACCTTATAACTCAGATACACTACTCCCTGAGTACAAACCGTAAGGATTCTACGTAAACAAATAGAAATGCAGAGATACTAGCACATCCCATCCTCAATTATTGCTGCACTTTCACGACAGGTAAGAAATGAAATCAATCTATCTGTACAGCAGACTGATGAATAAAGAAAATGTGGGGCATAGATACAATACAGTTTTATTTAGTGATACAGAAAAAAGAAATCATGGCATTTAGGTGGCATCGTTGGAACTATACATCATTACGTTAAGGGAAATGGATCAAGCTCAGCAAGACAAATTCCTCATGTTTTCTCTCATATGTGGACTCCAGATTTAGTGCAGTGTGTGTGTGTGTGTGTGTGTGTGTGTGTGTGTGTGCGTTGAAAGAGCAAGACTATGAGAAGGAAGGAAGGAGTCTTAAGGGTGAGGAGAGAAAGAAAGAATAGAATATATGTGATATGTGACTACTGAGGGGAGGTAGGGGACCAGCAAAAGTGAGGTCGAGGAGATGGGTCAGAGGGGGTGGAATAAAGAAGAATAAGACAGAATGTCATACATGAATGAGAATGTCATAATGAAACCCATTACTCTGTATGCTAAAAAAGGAAAAAATTAAAAATAAATAAAAATGGCTTTTTAATGGGATGGGAAACAGACTAAGCTATATATAAAACAGCTTGTCCATGCTGACATATAGAAGCCAGAGCAGAATAGCTAGCAGCCATTTGTTGAGACCTTATTTATGTTTCTCTAGGTAAAGCTCATCCTTTCTTAATGCAAGTAGCATATTTGATATCTTGAGCCTAGGTGCCCTTATAAGAAAGTCTTGGTCCCTCTCACCAAAGGAGGATATGCTGTGCACTTCAAACACACATATGCCCTGTCGTCCTCGTCCCTTTATTGATTGTCCAGAAGTGAGCTTAATGAAGACAGAATGTCTCCTGTAAACAAATCATTATACATGATCAAGAAGTGTAAACAGATCCTGGCCTGGGAAACAGGCTTTGTCTCTCCCTACCACAGACATGTGAACTGCCTGGGCTCTGGGGATTTGCTGAAATCTGGAGTCAATAATAAACTTCTCAGAAAGACCCTAAGATCAGAGGCACCGAGAGTTCCAATGGTATCTTCAACATCAGATCTTACTATGAAAACTGGAAAAATGGAATTAAAACAGGAATGTTCAAAAGTTCACATGATAAAAGCAATGGCTACAACAATTCCTAAACAACAGGACTTAGAGACGGACAAGGTAGGATTCTCTATGCTTCCCCCAAAAGAAGCAAACATTTCTCTTTATGCTTTTTGGAAAAAAAATCACAGAAGTTCTTGATTCTTCATTTTAATGCATTATTTATCTATTTTATAATATCTGTTTAACCCCTCTCCTTTTAATGAATAAAAATTGGTAGACGATTATAAAATGCCAAGTAAGCATATGAGTTTTCATTTCTCCAAAGTCCAACACACAGTAGGTCCCCCATAGGTAGTTGTTTTCAGGATGGTTATAATGATATGATTACCAACATTCTTACCTTTAATTACCTCTGTGTGACGTAGAAGATGCAATTATGTCCTATTAATAATGTAATGAGAGATATGTCTTATTGATTGATAAACTATGTGTCAATTGGATGCTAGGTGCTTTGCCTACAAATTGACATGGTAGTTGTCTTACTTCAGGTTCAGAATGACATGGTGGCTGTCTCACATACTCAGAGTACAATATTATTAGCACTACTTCACTATGGTTCAGAGAAGTCAGACATCTTATACACAGTCCATGGAGCCATATGGGGAAGTCTTG
This sequence comes from Eospalax fontanierii, assembly GCA_035773235.1. Taxonomy (NCBI): domain Eukaryota; kingdom Metazoa; phylum Chordata; class Mammalia; order Rodentia; family Spalacidae; genus Eospalax; species Eospalax fontanierii. Next base: position 45,929,502 of record CM069529.1, on the reverse strand, counting down.
GTTCAATGCCAAGTCTGTCTGTCTCTACACATCCTGCTCTTCCCATTATTCTGTGCTGTGTGCTTTGGAGAGATTGACAACATATTTTAGAATTATTTCAAGTTATTTCCCCCATCCCTGCCAAATGCACATTTACACCCACTGGCAAAGCCATTTGAAACTTTCAATGAGTCTTCTTGCTGAGAAATAATCTAAGCTGAAAGATGTCTCCTGAAGTTCCTTCCTCATTTTGTCACCTCATTGTTCTGTCAGTGTCATTTCACACAGGTTGACTCTGGCAGGGCTTCTTGAGCATCAGCAGTTCCAAGGACAAGCTACTTCTGAGAACTTACACAATAAACCTGCTTTACCACTCTAGTACTGTCCATCAATTCCCAGAAAAGAGCCTTGAGACTGCAGTGGGCAGTGGCTGGGATCAAAGATGAAAACTGCAAATTTTCTCTCTCTGGGTCCTATGCTTTCTCTACAAACTCTAGAAGCAGCTTCACACCAGATCACACTCAGCCAAGTGCCGCCTTACATGCGCTTGAACACCTCCAATAGCAAGAAGCTCATCATCTCCCGAAGAAGTTGACTCCGCGAATGCAAAGCTCTAGTGCCCTGGGAGTTGGAAACAGACATTTATATGAAAAAATGAAGGGAACATAAATCAGCATGTATTTTCTAGCTGTCAATTTGTCGACTTGTCAATATGTAGCAAAAGCTTTAAAACTGTTGATAGTTTTTGATCAGCTAATTCTGTTCTTGGAAATTCATACTACCAAAGAATCCAAAATAGTGTGGGAAACATTCTAGCTTTAGATCTTAAAAATGCAATGGCATTTATGGTACCCTACATCTAAATGGAAATATGCATAATTAAGGATTTCAGTTGTTGTAAGTCTTGCGTAGGCAGCATGTGTGTAACTGTAAAAGCATATTTTTCAAGGAGAGTTTCTTCACCCTATTCCTCCACTAATGTGTGCCAGACTAATTAAATGGTAAAGTGCCATAAACTTGAATCAATATATTTTCAAGCTGTCCAGGTGATCTTCATGAACAGCCACAGTTAATAGTTATTATTCTAGAAAGAGATTATTAGTCACCAAAAAGAGTTGTTACAATGGATCTAGCTCTTATTTTCTAGAAAGAGAAATAAAAGTATGCCAGCTCCTTTCTGCAGGGCTGTGGTGCTGAGAGATAACTGGCACTGCCATCCAGTGGCAAAGGGCTTCAGCACTTGGACCACCCCAGGACAATACTGCACACACCAACCGTCCAAGGCCACTCATTACACCTCACTGGAGATGAATCTGCCAGGTCTACTGGGAGACTCATTAATTGTGAGGTTAGGAGATTCGGGTGTGACAGACAGACTAGCTCTCAACTGAATTCGTGATTCTTCACCTGTGACAAAGTTTGGGCCTCTGGTTTCCTTTGTAAGCTGAAGATAATAACTCCTACTTCACTGGTGAGTTGAGAGGGCTGCAGCAGCGTTGGAGCCACTGTGAGGTACAGAGTAAATTGCCCGAGCCTCATGAAAATCAGCTGGGGAGGAGAATGCACATTTCACATTGCTGCAGTGTGGGAGGCGAGAAGGTCGAAAGATCGGCCCCCTTTCTCCTCTACCTCTAAGAACTCAGGGTCTGTTCGTTTCCTCTTGATGGTGCCTGGTCCCATCAGCTCTCCTTCTCACAGCTTCTGCCACAATCAGACAATTTTCTTTGCCCTTCGACACTTGCCTTTCTTACAGGCATTGGCCTAGCTCTAAAATTAGATTTCAGGGATCAAATTTCCTACTTTTATCCTCTCTGGCTATTTCTCTCAAACAGATTGGAAAATTACCAAAATGAATTCCGCCAGGTATTTTTAAATTTTTCTTCTTAACGTAGCCTTTCTCATTGTGTAGCCTTACAAAGGATGTATTTCAGTTTCTGTTCCTTCAGGTTGTGTAGTTCTCAAGGGGGACGACGGATGCCAAAGTGAGACACTGGGAACGGGTCCCTGAGCTCCATCCCTGAGATCCTTCCAGATCTGGTACTTGTATGTTTTTTTCATTGAAAATAAAAATTGTTGCTGCCTGACTGTGGTTTCCAGAATTCAAGAGCATGCTTGAAAGAACTCTTTTCTGGAGGTAAAAGAACAATTAGGAAGTGCAAGGAAAAACACAACCAGAATCTGTACATTTTTCAGCACTCCCTCCATATACCCTGGTCCAGGCTACCACCATCCCTCACCTGAATAAACATGGTTGCTATGATTTACCTGCTTGCCAAGCTCAGGCAGGCAGTTAAGCCCCAAAGTCTGATATCAATGCTTTTAAGAGGGTAGAAATGTCCCCACTACGGTGCTTAGAGGAAGAGCCTTTGAGAAGTGAGTAAACTAGATTTGATCATAAAATAGAGCTCCTATGACAGAGTCCTAGTGGCTTTATGAGGTGAAGGAGAAGGATCGTAGAGACACAGAGACAGACACACTGGGAAGTAATGCAACCAAGCGAGTCTGTGCAATGCCGTCTGGACTTCCAGCCTCCAATCTGAGTTAAATAAACTTTTTATAAAGTAGTCTGCCTCAGAGATTTCATTATAGTAAAGAGAAGCTGAGTAATATAATGGCAGCCTCTCATTCCCTGGCCTACCTCACTGGCTAGGCTTAAAGAAGTCAGAGTTCTTTAGATATGCTACTTATACTGCGCCACTCATTGGTGCCAAACTCTATAGTGATTCATCATTTAACTCCGAGGAAGAGTCCTGCCCTAGTTTGCTTCTCTGTTGCTGTGATACAATACTGAAGAAAGGTGACTTGGAGAGGGAAGGGTTTATTTCAGCTGCAGTGTAGCCACCATTGGGGGAAGCCAGGGAAAGAACTCAAGGCAGGAACCTGGAGACAGGAACTGAAGTAGAGACCACAGAAGAATGCTGTTTGCTCACTTGCTCCCTAAGCTTTGCTCAGCTATACAGTCCAGGCCCATCTGCCCAGGGATGGCACCACCCACAGTGAGCTGGGCCCTCCTACATCAATTAGTAATCAAGAAAATGCCTCACAGACATCCCCACAGGCCAGTCTGATGGAGCTGGAAATCCCTCAGTTAAGGTTCCCTCTTCCTTGGTGACTCTAGCTTATTTCAAGCTGACTATAACTAACCAGCACAAGTCTCAGTCTTCACTGGGGTGAACGAACACCCCTGAAGATCTGCTTTTGTTTAGAAGCCCTCATGATCCCTGGCCACCAGTCTCGAGCTCATTCCCCAGTACCCCAGGCATACTCCTGCCTCGGGGGCTTCAGGTTGCCTTCCACTCCCCTCCGCTTCAGCCCTTTTTGCAATTCTAACCAGGGTACTATATTTTGCAGTACATTTGAGAGTGTCAAGTTAGCTAGCAGGCTTGGTATGAAGGCAACAGGGCAATCAAGAGGTCAGACATGTTAAGAAACACTCGTCTGTTCATTAAGGATTTCCTGGTCTGCTTCTACCTGAAGCCAAACATCTGGATGGAATATGCAAAAGCCAGACCACATATTTGGGTGTTCTTCACATGGTAGTGTTTGGCAGAGAACGCAGACCATCTGGTGACTGTTGCAGCTTTCACTTTCTGTTCTTGGGTTAAGGTTCACTGGCTTTAAATTCCACAAACATTTGTTTACACCAACAGTTTCCTGGACTCTGTGCAGGTTGCAGGAGATGTAAAGATTAACAAGTCCCACCATGGAAGAACTCGCAGAGGAACACTGATGGGGTGATAGGTAATCCAACCTAAGGCAGAAAGAGCCCTGGGAAAACTCCAGAGTTGAAAACGGGGCTTTCATAGAGGGGATCCTGGCAAGTAGTTATGGGAAGCAGTGAGGGGGAAGTGGGGAAACTGAGGCATGAAATTTTAGTTATGGCATCTCTGGAATGGAAAGGATCACTTTGGCTCTTTCAGGGAGAGGGCTGACAGCGAGGTAGAGAATTTGTGATACAGGGGAAATGATATTCTTATCAGCTAATATGAGTACACACATTTCATTTAAAAAATAGTTTCTATGTTTATAAGTCCCTGAACCCATGGACTAATCAAACAAACTTTACCTCTTCTAGGAATGAAAATGGTTCCTTCCCTGTACTCTCCATTGGCTAAACATTTATTCTCTACTTAGGACATGGATCAAATTCCCTTGCTCTCCTAGAGGAATCTTTTCTGATTATGGGTGCAAGGGCCTCTTTTGCTTCTCTTAGACACTGCTCACCAGCCTGTCCTACTCCATCCCTGGATACCAGGAGTTCACCTACCACCCTTTATATTCCAATAGGGAACCTTTGTTAAATAATCTCGAGGGAGAAGAGATACTCTTCAATTCTATGTCAATTATTCCTTGAGGCAGCAATTGAGGAAGGGACATAAAGATCCTAGATGATTAGGGTGGTGGATGAGAAGGGAAGGGGACATTGCCTCGGGGCGGAGGAGAAATTGTGCCAAGACCTCTGGTTTTTACTTCACAGGGGCATGGGAGACATATTTTCTAACATGTAGCAGTCTTCCTTGCAGAATGCCAGCTCTCCAGAGTTATGTTACTTTTCCTTAGGAGACATGGGAAAATGTCTTTTCATTCCCATGTCCAGTGTGGTGAGCCAGTGAGTTTATTGGGCTTCCTGGAGCATGAATGAGGGGTTACTCAAAAGCAGCTGCATCACCCAAAGTTACCTTTCCCCATCATAGGTGGCAACACCTAGGAAGCTGCATCATAGATTCCACCTACAGTTAACCTTTCACCTCCTAACCTTTCACCACCCTCTGGCATATCCCAGGTCTGTTGAGGGGCAGGAGAGAGTAATAGCTGGAATCCCAGGTGAGGACCATGTGAGCCCCTCCTCTTCTAGGGAGTGTGATTAACCTCATTACCAGTACCTAGCCATCACTATTTTGTTTTGCTTATTTCATTGCCATGACTACAGAGTCAAAATCATCTCTGCCTCACAATGTCTGATGGTCATGTCTACCCCACAGGAGATAGTTTTTAACCTAATCGTAAGGCGCTTAGAAGAGCTTTCTTTCGTTTCTGACCTTCTAACTAGACTGATTTCTGGCTTTTCTATTCTCCCACTTCCTGTTTTTATGTCTCCTTTACTTTTACCCCACTTTTCTTTTTGTTTCCTTTCTATTAAACATTTTGTTTTCTATCTTTTTAGAAAGTGTCAGTCTCCTGCAAACAAAGGGAGTAAGAAGGAACAAAGGAGCTTGAGCTTACTATGGGCTCAGCAGCCTGCTAAGTTTCCACACATTGTACCAGCTATGCTCCCTACCCCATAGCCTGGCATATTTCCTTATTTCTACCTTGCATATGTGAGATGTGAGGCTGAAGAGATCAAATGATATATTATGTTTCTAGATCAGACATCTAGGTGCAGGGTTGTTCATGCCACTCCTTGAGTGCCAGCTTCATCCAAGATCATGTGCAAGTCCTGGACCTTAAAGGCACATATGGCCTTTTCTGTCACAGTTTCCTAACCCAGCAGCAATAGAGCCCCCCGCCCCACCTGCTCAGAATCTGCTTATGCATATTGCCTGGCACAACTACATCAGAACTTGGGAAAAAGCAACACAAATAAAAATGTCCAGGAAGCTACAAATGAGGCAAGCAGAAGAACATATTGATGTGTTGAAACTGAGTGATAGGTACCTGGATATTCACATGCACTTTCTTTAGTTACTGTTTGAAAGTCTCCATGCTCCTTGGCTTCTAAATGTGTTTTTTCAGAAATATAGTGTCAAGTTCAAAATGGAGCACCCCTTCCCGGAAAAGAAGATATCAACAAACAGAAGCCCAAGATCCCCATTCCTACTTTCAGGTCTAGATAGGTCACTAGAGTAGACATGGTCTTAAAGAAAGGAGGATTTCATGTCATGAGTACCACATGACCCATCTGCCTGAGGTCATAGACAGGAAAGCCACATGAAATGAGAGGGCTGTGCAATTGGGATTTCATGAAGTATTTGCTTCTCTACTTTCCAAATCTTCTGTGATCTAGACACTATTTATGTTGGCTATTTTAGAACAAACTTATAGTACTCCCAAACACAGGAACCATTTTCTTGGGCCTTATGGGAAGTTGTTCTCAGTGACACTGAAGTGACCATTTCTGAGGAGGTAGAATAATGTATCTCCCACAGAGTTGTTTTACATACCAAAAAAGCTTAACTGAAAACAAAAACATAATTCTGTCTCCCATGTGTTCTGAGCAGCTTTTCTTCCGGATGCTTTAAAATCTTTGGCCATGGTGACTTGTTGGTAAAGTAGCTTCATTGTCACTTTGGTAGATGGTATGTGGTGATGCAAGCTCTCATCCCCACCCAGAATGCTGCTATGTGACCGTCTCAGATAGCTGATCTTCCAGTTCTGTCTGGATTTAGGATGTGATATTAGTTGCTGACGTGATGCCTCAGGTACCCACACAATTTGAATACAGAGCTTGCCCTAACCAAGCTCTCTTGGTAGCTGACTCCTTCAGGCCATGGAACATGGGAGACCACCAGTCTAGACTTTCCTTAAAGTTTGTGCTCAGAACACAGGGAAATAATAACATAAATTACTCCATCCTTTAGGGAATTGGACAGACAGAAATAACAACTGAAACTGAATGTGTTCAAAGGCTTGACTTGTTCAGCTTTTCTATGAATTCTTCTCTTTCCGTGAGTTATCTGGCACTCCGCCCAGTTAGTCCCACCAGAGACCTGGATCCAACATGGATTCTCTCTGGACCCCCAACTATTCAGTCATCACAAAGTTTAGATGATGATGATGGTGATGATGATGATGATGGTGATGATTTGCTTACCATACGAGCTCTGTTACTTTCCAGACCCCTCTCTTTTAACCATCTGTACTGGGCTCCTTATGCCATTTTCTCCATTCTGAGGCTTCATTTGATCATGGTGGTCATAACACTTTCTTTTCCAAGGGGGCCAATGTCTCACCATGTCACATCAGGTCAAACCTATTCAGTTATCTGAAAATTAAGTGCTCGTCACGGCACAGCCAGGAGCGGTTTCCCACCCTGCCTTTCTCCTTTGGAAGTAACCTCCTTGCAGCATCCAGTCACAAGAGTCTTCCTGATGCCTCCCCTCTTTCTGACTTCATTCTCTCTGATGCTACCTCTTCCAAGAAGCCTTCTCAGATTCATTAGTTTGACTGTTTCTCTAAATCACTGAAGACTTCTGTCTGTGGAAGCATCTCAGCTGGAGGGAAACTGTACATAAAACAAGCTTGGGCTTGAGATTTGAGTAAGCTACTAAATGGCTGTCTACTCTTAAGGAGTTAACATCTCCAACCTCAGTATTTTCATCCGTGAAATGGAGAAATCACAGATCCTACAGAGATCATATGTGCAAAGTTATTATACAATTTACACAATAGGTTCTTTATAAAAGATAGATAGGGATGGCTGTTATTAACCATACCTATTATTATGACTGTTTTTGAGTTGGTTGTGTATCAGTCATGATTTCAGTCTTCTGAAGCCTGGGGGAATTTCACAGAGTTGTCTTCCCAGGGTTGCTCCTGGGAATGATGGGTTAGGCTGGATTTCCTGCTTGGAGTGATGGAACTCTATTCACTAGAAGCTGAGACCAGTCCAAAGACATCACAGAAAACAGAGACCCAGGACCAACATCATCAAAGGCTCCGCAAGGACCAGTCTGTTCCGTTAAAACAAAGCAAGGGTTACCTTGAAATCCCCACTCTTTCCCAGCCCCCACTTCTCTGTGCTTTTGCGGCCACACATGTTTCCGATGAATCTACATTCAAATGAATTTCGGCCGACAAATAACTCGATACAGCTCTTTGGTGGGAGAGAATTCCATAAGAATGAGGTCATGGTTTGGCTACAGTAAAATTAAAAATAACCAAGAACCGCCCCGCCGCTGAGCCTGGCATCAACCCAGGGCGGTACATTTGGGAACCATTATCGGGTTTATCGGGGTAACGTATCGCAGAAAACCTGCTTCTGTTTATAGACCATTTTATTATTCCGTTTTGACATTTCCCTTTTTTCTTCAACCCTTTCCCCCTAAGCAAATATCTATTAGACCAAGTTGAAATGTGATCCAACCAAATGTACTCTTTTTCAACTTCAGGCTAAAGTAGGTCTGACTAGAAGCAGAAATGCTTAAGTGAAAAGTTATGATTTACTTGCTTTCTAAAGGGAAACAGTGTCAGAAGGAGAATTTTATGTGACAAGGGAACTTGTGCACAGGGCTGGGGCTGGCAGCTGACAGAGCTTTCCTGGGAAAGCTCTGGTGCCCAGGAGGCTGAGTCTGAGCCTCGAGCGCCCCCTCTGGCAAACAGAATACTGCACCGGCAGAACCAGAGAGCACTGGAGGTCAGGTTGGGAATACAAGGTAGAGATAATGTCTGCTCTCAGACTCCGTTATCTTACTTTCGGATGAACCAAGGCTCAGTGACTTGCCTTCCAAGGTAACTGAGCAAAAGTACAGTGTAAGAAAAAGAGCACCTTGGAGCATGTGAGACGCCAGTGTGAGGAACATTTTGGCCCCGTGATCCTAGGAAAGAGACTTTATGTTCTACCCAATGAGACTATACTTTCGGGCCTGCCCACATCACACAGTTACAGAAGCAGCTTTCAAGGCAACACCTGGTCGCACCTTCTGTGTGTTACATACCATTGTAAGTCTTGCCCCACTCACCTGCTACTCAAAGCAATCCTACTAGAAAAGTAAGACAATGACACCACCCTGAAAGAGGAAGATGCTGGATAAGGCTCAAAAAAGTGACCTGAAGGAAGTTACACAATCAGAGAGGAATGAAGACTTGATCTGAACCTGGAGCATCCCATTCCAGAGCCTGTGCATTATCTAGTTTCTGTGACCAATTAAAGCAGCACCCAGATGTGAAGGTGAAAGGTGAGATCTGGTATTGAGTCAGAATAGAGGCCCATCTCCCCATCACTGCTTCCGGGTCCTTTTCCAGGGCAGTGATCATTTCCAACTTCTGTTGGGGATTTGGGTAAGGGTAGAGGCTTGGGGATGGGGTGGGGATATCAGGCTGCTTTCCTGCCCTTTCTGTCAGGCCTGGGGCAACACATTATATTATGAAATGGAAAGATGGTTTGAATTCTCTTTCAGTGCATCAAAGAACAGACCTGAAAGGAATATGTGCTGGTGAGGGGTCACGAGCACAAGAGGCAGGGCCTTGCCTGCAGGTTGACACACATAACAGCATTTCACGCATGCTGGGCTGGAGGTGGGGAGGCCCCCGCTACTGGTCAGGCTTCAGTCCTTGCATTTGCTTCCCTGCCTCCCTGTGACTTCTGATTGTTCCCAGGCATTGCTACCTCTAGGCTGGCCTCCTCCCAAGGCGCTGAAATGTCTGCCTCCCTTCTTTTCTACCTCTGGCTCTCCCTGGGACCCTCTAAGCTCTAGTCTCCTGTTGTGTGTGTGCTGTTGCTGACGTGTTTTGACTTCTCCTTGAACATATCAAACTCTTAACCCCCAGGACTGTTGCCTCTTCTCAGAACATTCCATCAGACACCCTGCCCAGTGGGCTTCTCAACCTTCAGGGATTGGCACAAATGGCCATCCCCCAACAACCTCTCAGCACCTTCTCTGTCTTCTACTTTATGGGGGAGGCTAGGAGTCAATACACTGTGACTGCAGTAAGCTGGGTACTGTAGCCCCTGCTGTCTGAGAACTGTGAGTGGTTTCTACATTTTGAATCACTGCATTTCGGAAGACTTCATAAGCCACTCTAATACCCTGAATTTTATTAATGTTAGTATTTACCTTTCGAGGTAGTTTGGTGACACTGCCTTAGTCTGTAAGCTCCATGTCAGCATGCTCTGTCTCTTCTGTTTATTCTGCAAACACAGAATATTCTGTTATCCAGTTAACAGACTTCATGTCTATAGAGTCAACCAATCCGAGATTGAAAGCATTTAGCTAAAGATTACACCTGTGTTGAACATGTCCAGATAGTTTTCTCATTGCTGTCCCATCAACAATGTATTTATACAATATTTTTGTTATGTTAGGTATTATAAGTAATCCAGAAATTAGTTAAAATATATGAGATGTACATAAGTTATATGCAAGTATTAGGTAGGCCATTCTCTATAAAGGCTTTGAATGCCTGTAGGGCTTTCATTTCTGCAGAGTCCTGAAGTCAGTCCCCTGAGGAGACCAGGGATGACACATCTTCCACATAATGGTAATTAAAACAAATATTAGGTTACCATTTTTTCTAGCACCCCTGTACTTCAAGTCAAGGCAGTAAGTTCAGTACAGAACATTCACGTTGCATATAAGACTCTCGTGTGAATTCCAAGTCTATTTACTAACTTAGATGTTGAATAAGTGAACTTACTTGAACCTCAGTTTCATCTTTTAAATGAAATTAATAATTGGAGGAATAAGTAAGGCAATTGGCTAAAAAGCAATTATATAAAATGCTAATAATATTTGATAGTATTGTCCTATATATCAATTTATTCCCTTCAGCTCCAAATCTGTCTTTTATTGCTTACTCTGTGGTAATGGAGCAGAAACTTACAGCTATGTCCCCTTTGCCAGCTTTTGCAATGTTTAGCTCTCCCAGTAGAGAGCGCCAATGGAAAACATCAAGAGAAAGGGCTTCTCTTCCAGGTTCTAGCCTGCCGCCTTTTGTAGGCACATTGCATTTTTAGGACAGTCACTGGTTCTTATGCCACTCAAACTTTGGTGGCATCCATGTAGACAACTTCCTATTGAACACAGCAGTAGCCCTGTGGTAGACTCCCAGTGGGCCTCACAGGCACTCTAGTGGGCAGTGGTGTCCCAGCCTTGCATAAACCCCAGTAGTTTTCCAGTTTATCCTTCATACCTGTGCTTGGGCCTGAGAGCGTGGGCCCACAAACACCTCAGAGGGGTGACTACTACTTACCAGTTACACTCTGAGTCTTTGTCCATTCATACGCAGGAAACCTATTTCCTTTTTGCCACTTTCAACAACAGTTCCTAGTCTACTAAGTGACCTAGACTACTTGGTGACCAAGCTGTGACTTGGGGAAATACAATGAGCATCTCTGCCATTTAGCAGAGTGCAAAGCACACTTTTTCCAATGAGATCAACCCATGCGTGGATAGAAGCTTCAGCCGCTGAGTTTGATGCGGAATGTTACTGAAGTTTTTAGACTCAACTATCATTGTAATTCAGCAATGCAAGCCATAACTTTGTGTAGGGTTTTAGCAGTGTCATCTCCGTGGCTCTAGGAAATAAGTGCAGTCTAGAGCTGTCTTAGTATCTCATTGATCCCCAACTTGCGACTTTACCTCATTGTTAAAGGACAACGGCTTGTCATTTTTTTTCTGTAATTGTTCAAGGGCACTTAGAAAGATTCATCCCACACCAGGGTTCGCTTAATCATCATTGCTGCTATAGTGGTCAGGCACTCTGGCCAGGTGATCTCCCAGAGTGCTCCTTCACTTGGCGTTTCATCAGGTTCAGCCACAGGTGATCGTTCAATTCATCCTGATGCCATTGTATGCTGTCGATTACCCAAAACACATTTTCTATTGGCAAACAACACCATGATACCATACACAAAACAAAACATGACCAAACCAACCTCAGAATCCCATCTTTATGCCTGACTCCTAAGACCTCCTTCAGTAAGATTCAGTATCAACCAGGGTCCTGTCAGGAGACTGAAACCATATGATTATTTGAGAAGAGAAACTGAATGTGAGGAGTTGTTAGCTATAACAATAATCCTGTTAATCAATAGAGAAGTAAAGAGTATCCCCAAGTCAGTGAAGAGTGGCTAAAGAATACTCAAACTCAGAAGACGAAGAGTTTGGTCCAGGCTATTGTTATAATCTACCCTTCTTGGTCAAATATCCATAAAATCTGTTGCTATTCACTTTCCCCAAGTTTATGTAGACATTAGCATACTTTTGGTCCTTTTTAGTGCCACCCATTTCTTTCTGGGACTTTATGTGTACCTATATTTCTAGAACATATCTGTGGGTCTAGTGGCAAGAGAAGGTGGTTGTAGTGGGTTTGAAAAGACTGACCATCCACGATGTATGCATCTACACACAGAAAGGTTAGAATGGGGATTTCAGGGAAAGGAAGATTCGTCTTCTAAGGTGCTTCAGGCAAGCTTATTTCAGTGGTATGGGAAACGCAGACTTGTCTCGAAGTTTGAGGTTGTGTGTTTCATCAGCTCTGATTACACTCTCACTTTCAAATTTTTAGCATACTCAACCTTCACCAAACTCGTTGAGATGTTGCTAGCTCATCCAGATAATGTGTTAGCTCATGCATCTAGAGTGACTCTGGTAGCTTATTTGGTTCATCACCTAAATTGGCCCCTCAGAACTGGTCTATATTGGAGGTTGGCAAACTCCAATGTGTGGGATATCTAATTGCTTTGGTAAATAAAGTTTTATTAGAACACAGTCATACTTCATCACCCATGGCTGTTTTCATGCTATAGGATTTGAGTAGCTGTGGTAGAGACACATTACTATGTGATCCTTAAAAAAAACATATCTGACTTCTGGGCTTTATTTAATGATAAGAAGATGCCATAATTTCCTTATATGCTTGAGAAGGTAACATGTTGGACTGAATTTATCATCTCTAACTCATGTACTCATTTCCCAGCCATCTTTCTTTCATTTTTAAAAATTCTTTTGAGCCTGGTATGGTGACACATGCCTTTAATCCCAGCACTCAGGAGGTAGAGGCAGAAGAAGGTGGATCTTTCTGAGCTCAAGGTCAACCTGGTCTACATAATGAGTTCCAGGACGGTTGGGAGTATAGGAAGACCTTGTCTCAAAAGTAAATATATTTATTTTAAAATATGTGTATATGTGCATTCCTGTGGAGGCGGGGGGTGTGCATGTGAGTGCATATATCCATGAAGCCCAGAGACCCTAGATTCCCTGGAGCTGGTATTACAGGTGGTTGTGAGCCACCCAGTGTAGCTGCTGGCAACTAGACTTGGCCCTCTGCAAGAGCAGTATGTTTTAACTGTTGAGCCGTTTCTCTAGTCCCAAAAGCTATGTTTCATGATATGGTCCAGAATTCAATTTCTCTACTAAGATATTGACACATGTGCTCTTAAGGTTTGAGGAGATAGTTTAGTTGGTAAAGTATGTGCCTTACAAGAATGTGGACTTTATTTCAATCCTCAGATCCCATGTAGACAAAAACAAACAAACAAACAAATAAAACAAAACAAAAAAGGCATGGTGGCATCCCAGAATGAGGAAGACTGAAATAAGCAGACACCTCAGGTTGGCTAGGAAGCCAACCAATCCAGCTTGAAGAGTTCTAGGCCAGTAAGAAACCTTGTCTCTCACACACACAAAAAAATGTGGACAGTCCCTGAGGAATCACCTCTGGCTTATTTGCCCATGTGCACACAGATACAGACACTTGCAGACATGTGATACATGCACACACACACACACACACAAGTGAAATGCTTGTAAATTATGAGGGCAGTTAGTCATCCTTGAAAAATTATGGTGACTTTAATTTGTAAGCCAGCAATGAATGGAGGGTATGCTACTACTGTCATGGAAACGGGGCTTTCAAGGGGACAAATGGCCACATCTAATTGTCTAGGACAGGAGGAAAGTATAAGGTATCAGAATGCTTTTTGTCTCACAGAAATTTTTGTTGGTGGCAGAGATATACCAGGAAATCCAGAATTGTTTGATATAAAAGTGGGGGTGGGGGAAACACATCATTATATCTGACAGCCAAAAAATCACACACACACACACACACACACACACACACACACACACACACAAATACCTACTTAAATTTCATCACCACAGTGGGAAGTCATAGACTTTCATCTAGCTTCTAGACCTAGACCTAACTCAATTCATAGACTGGGACCCATTAATTACAGAAAGCCTCAAGGCTCCTTGAGTTGTACCAGAACCATTGCTTTAAGTATCTAGGATAAATCTTTAAGAATCTCTGAAGTGGCTGTGGCCATTTACTAGCATGACTATATTCAGATATCTTGACAATTATTAAATCTAGTTCTCCACTGATGCTAATTCTTAAAGACCCTAATAGCTGCTAGCTTCTCATTTACAGAGGAGACTTACGGTAGAAAAGTGACAGGTGAAGTTTGACCTCAGGTCTAACCTTCAGTGGGCTCAGTTTGTATAAGAACTGCCTTTTAGTTATTTCCCCTTTCTTGAATGAAAATTTGGCAACTGTAAGAATCCTGACCCGGCTTTCCAGTCTAAGGGATGAATCTGGTAGGAAAACTAAGCAGAAATCACTGGAACTTTCCCTGTCTGTCAAGATAATGAAGGAGAAGCAAAGCTGTATAATTGCAGATAATTAATGTGACCAGTGAAGTCTTAAAAGAAACAGAAAAGTTGTTATACTGCACATGCCAAAATCCCAATTCAGCTCAACTTATCAGCTGCCAGACTACCAGCTACCACACATCCATCTAGCTCAATAGTTTCTCCTCTGCAGAAGTTATACAGGCTTTGGAGAATAACTCAATTATATAAATTTAATCAGATGTTAACTACAGTTTCATCACTGTCCCTCATGTGGCATCATTGTTACAGTAAATCAACATAGGTCCTAGGATATGATCTGAGTCTATGGACATCTACAGTTCCTTCATCTCCACTATCAGTTTGCAAATTCTGCTTTCAGCAGTCGCCTCTTATTAGCATGACCAACAATGTGAGGTCCCAGTCTTGTGTCAAGACTATGTCTGTTCTCCATTCCACAAAGTCATTTGACGTTCAGCCAAACATCCCACCAGCCCGATATATTGATAACTCTTGTGAAGAGTACCAAGTTTTTTGGATACCTTAGTAAGATATATGTCGATAGGAAAAAAACTCTATAAAAATTCATGGGCACACCACCTTAGACTTCATAAAATATTTTCTTTTAACTATTATGGAACATGTTAAAATATGCCTAAGGCATACAAAAGTTGATGGGCTTTCATACTGTCTATGATATAAGAAAAACAGGTGTCAGGAGGCAGTATGTTTTGAAAGTCTATCCTCAGTCACCTATAAAGCTGTAAAATTCTAGAGTAGGAAAATACAGGAAAGACTCATAAGCAGGTTAAGATTATAGTAAGAGTTTTTTCTGGCATTTTTGTCTTATGATTCAACAGATCCAAAGACATTTAAATTGCTTGTGGAAAAGGAAAATTTTATGGAGTTTATGAAAAGTATTCATAAAAAAATCACAGCACTCATAAAATTTGCATGTAAGGCTTTCCTCTCTTTTGTACATAATTATTGAAAAAAAGCTTCTGGCTTGTTGATGGATTCTGGTAGGGACCAGAATCATCTAGCCGTGGAACATTAGGTGAGGATGAGACATGAACTTACCATTGTCATTGTTGATGATCATGCACAGCAGAAATTTAACAAAAAAACAGAAATTGTGTGTAATATAGGAGGTTTGCACATGTCTAGAAGGTACAAGTAGACTATAAGATTCTAAATGACTCATCTCTCAAAGTGATTCTTCTTGCCTTGTCTTTTCTCATCTCTCAGTCTATGGCTGTGGCCTACTGGAGTCCCTTCCTTCCCTTCCTTCCTTCCTTCCTTCCTTCCTTCCTTCCTTCCTTCCTTCCTTCCTCCCTCCCTCCCTCCCTCCCTTCCTTCCTTCCTTCCTCCCTCCCTCCCTTCCTTCCTTTCTTTCTTCTTTCTTTTAGAAGTATACAATTTTTATTGAATTTCTGCAAATTTCATATAATTCATTGTTATCATATTTAAACCCCTTCCTCTAGCTGCATCCTCTTATAGCTGTCCCACTGGATTTCATGTATTTTGTCATATCTGTTAAGGCCTACTAAGCCATGTTTGTATCTCTGATTATCCTCCATCCAGTCTGAGTCTATTCTCTAGATCCAGATTATCTATCTAGTGTCACTCCCTTAAAGAAAACTAACTTTCTTTCTCCCAATAGTTATTGGTTGCCAATAGTTCCACAGCTAAGGTTGGAGCTTCTTACCCATGTCTCCACTTCTATGCTGAATTTCTGTCTTGTTTTAACCTGCATGGGTCTAGTACATGCTGTTACCATTGCTGTAAGTTCATATGAGTATTTTCCCAGCTGTCTGGAAAACTGATTTCTTATGGTCATCTACCACCTCTGGCTCATACAGTCTTTCTGCCTTCTCTTTCATAATGGTCCACAAGCCTTGGCTGTCAGAGCTTGATATAGATGTCCTATTCGGGGATAAGCACTCTGCAGCCTTTGTACTTGTACTTTGGCCAGTTGGGGCTTTCTGGGCTTATCATCATCTGTTACATGAGGAAGCTTCACTGGTGAGAGTTGGGAGACACATTAATATTCTTTCTGTCCCTTGTTCTACTGTGTTCCCTGAGCCTTAGGTGTAGAGCTAACATTGTAGATGTGTCACTTAAGGCTGGGCACTTCACACACAGTTATTCTGTGCATGTGACCAGTTGTGGAACTTTATAATAGTCACTGGAGTACGGCTAACTGAGGAAGAGAAATTTCCGTTGAAGCTTAGATATTTGTCTCTACATTACACTCAAACCACTGCTGAGTGTGTATGATTGGACCATCATACCTTGAGCCAAGAGTGACTCTGATGGGTGGTAGTGAAGGAAGTTCTTCTAGTGGGAACAGCTGAGAGCTGTGTGCATAGTTGTCAGCTATGCTGGATGTGGGAATGACATGGGTTCATAAACAGCTACTAATGATTTGACTGGACGGGACAAGACTGAAAAACTGATGACAGGAAATCTGGAGGACATGGTCTATGAGTGTTCCTCTTCTAACCAACACAGACTGTGAAGTTGTGCTCACACATGAATGCTCAAACGAAGAGTGTCCACCGCAGAGCTGCTTTTTATAACAGCGCAGAAGGGAACAGCACACTGCAGGAAAAGCAATCTGATTTCCAGTTTGCAAAGAGCTCCCTGCTTACCCAGGAGGGCCAATAGGACTGTGAGAAACCCTGAGAGACATGTGTCAGTGACAGGAATTTTTTTTCCAAGCAGCCTAGTCTTTACCATGCTAACTGACGCATCTGTGTTGCCAAGTACCTGCCTGGTCTTAGCCTATGAACTGAAAGCCAGGAGGCCTCCCCTCTTGTCCTTCTGCTTCTGGAATTTGTGCTTCTTCTAGAGAGAAAGACAAATGGATCCATGTGCAAACTAGATCCAAAGCAGTTCTTCAGGAAAGCAGCTGGCTTGGAGTTGAGGAAAATCAGCAGCTTAAAACAGTCAGACCTGAGGTACTAAGAGGAGAGTTCTTGGGAGCTGGAGTAATAAGAAGACACTCCCTGGACCAGAAAAAAAGGCTTTAGTTGTAGCTGGAGGCGTGGCTAGTTCATTGCTTAGGCTAGACCATGACAATGGGGTCTGAGACAGTGACAAGGAGTGATAGGCTTTTGAATCAGTGTGAAGCAAGGGTTCATGCCAGAGGTCATGAGTCTAGTGAGCTTGACACATGGCCCACCAAGGTCAAGGCCTGACAAGGCACTGCTTCTAATGTGTGAGCCACAGCCTCATCATCCCAGGATTGTGGGACCCCTTGCCCCTTCCTGCTCCCGTTGTGCACCAAGCAGGCTCCCACACTTTGCTTCCAGGAAGCCACACATCTAGATGCTCCCTCACACTGTTGTTTAGAGTCAAGAAAATTCAGGCTCAAAAGATAAGGCATCACCTCAGCTTCCTGTCTTTTAAGCTTGTCCATGTCAGTTCTGATGTCTTGTCTGTGGACCACACCTCTCGCTGAGGACAACCAAAATGGAAATATCAGCCTCTTTCAAGGGAAATTCAGCTTCTCACACAGAGACGTGGTCAGCATACAGACCAATGATTTTAACTTGCCATGACAGTATTTTGACAAGATACAGCTGAGTTTTAGCCAGGGGTTTTGTCAAAAACTTGGCTCAGCCTTGGGCTATCACTTTCCCTGGAGGATCTTGCCTTCCTTTCTGCAGGGAGAGGAACTGACACTGGGAAACCTGAAGTATCTTCTAGCTCTGGGGGTCAGGAGTCTAATTCTTACATCCTTCAGAGCTCAGACCATGCAAAATATCTTCTGGGAGATGTAATGAATTCAGACCACTGTCATATTCCAAAGAAGTGGCCATGTGTAAAACCAACATGGGACAAGAAGTCAGAGTAAATTCATGCTTCATTGGATGACTAAGAAGATGGGAAAGGAAAATCTAAAATCAAACAAGTGCAAGGTAAAAGCAATATCTGTTTTATCTGAATATAAGCTTACTAAAAATCTATGTCAGTTAATTAACCAGTGCCCCTTTAGAGAAATAGGCTCCATTACCAGTATAGTGAACAGACATCAACAGAATGATCTTCCCCTATAAATGCCATAAAACCACTTCTTCCCTTGGAATGCATGCCAAGCTGTCACCATCTGGATTTATGTTGATTAAGCTTTGGGCACTTTGAATAACATTACCGCACTTATCAGACCAATGAAAGAAGCTCTTCCTTTATGGTCCCACTTCTGACTTTCATGGATATTACAAGTCTATTCTACCAGTATGCCAGCTTTTTTCTTAAATACTGTAGGTGAAAAGAAATAAGATACAGAAAGCCTGGATAGCTGCCACAAGGCTAAATTGGATATGTCATAGATGATAAAATAAAGATGAAATATTCCCTATTATTTGTGAGTTTTCTAAATCTATCATATTTAATCATAGCTATAAAAGTTATTATCAAAATGACCTACTGTAATCTGAACATGGAAAGATGAAGAAGGTACCTGAAGTCTTCATTAGATAATTAAAACTTCTTAATTTAATTAGGGACCACTCTGATAAATTAATCAAATATATATGTCATACTTTACAAATGAAGCCCCCTAAATAAAAATGATAGAAAAGAATGACATTCTTTCTGTTTTGCTTTGTTCACCAAGTCTGCATTCATTCATCCCTTCAGTCAGTGCTGTCACTATAGCTTAACATAGCATCAGAGCTGCAAAGAGTCAGGGCAGTGGAAAGAACTCTACTGACATCATCGCCTACACTGATGACCTGCTCCAGTGCTTGGCCATAGCATCCCCAGAGGAAGATGGTGGGTTGAGTCTGGGTCTAAGAAGGAAGATGACTTGATAACTGTCTTCCCACCATGACTTCACAAAGGTCATATTTCACAGATCACAGAGTACGTTTAGAGACTTCACTACCAATGAAAGTTCAGCCCAGCTCTTGCTACAGGTGAATGACATAACATAGACTCTGTAGGAAAAGGGCCAAGATTCAGGAACCCATCAAAAAAGAGAGAACTAGCCAGAGCTGTGCCAGGCTAACCAGCCAGTGTATCCATATGTAGTTGGTTAGGGGTTTTCTCTTCCACTGCTTTGCATGCCTGTGTAGTTATGTGTTGATCTCGTGCTGTTTTTGGTTAACCATAAACTATATGATAGTGATCCAGATAACCTAAGTGTTCAGGATGCTTTACCATGAAGGCTTGTGTACTCTGACAATGTCAAAATTACCTAATGGTGCTTCTCAGAATGTATCGCATTTTAAATGAAGCACATCTGTATTTTCACTGATATGATAGCTCTACGTGTGACCTAAACTGAATCACTTCTGGACCCAGTTATCCAACATCAGACTGAAGTCACCATTTCCCAAACCTCCATTCATACCTCCTCACCACCCCAGGAAGCTGTCTTCTTTTTATTGCCTGATATATCAAGCCCAAAGATCCAAGTTTAAGATAGCTAACAGCCATAGTAGCTGCCCTAACCTAGCATATTGGGAGGACCAGGGGATGAGTGAGAAATACCATGCAGAACTGGGGGGCTAGTGAAGAGCAATAGGACTTAACCACTTCTCATCAGCTCCCTGGTGAATGTCACTGAAACCTGCATACTTCATGAGCCATGAACCTTTTGATCTACCAGTTGTCATAATATAAGCCTTGCTTCCAGGCTCAGTTTTTAGATTCTGGGATGTGGAGAGAGGACTCTGATGATCCCATCTTCATGACACCATTCTCCACAGTTCTTGGAAGGTTAGGACTGCAGAATGGGTGGGCAGCTCCAGTAGCCTCTGGCTCAGGAGCTTACACAGGTGTTTGCCCAAGTACAGAATTTTCGCTTTTGCACATTCTGTGGAGACCAGGCTACAGGTCAGACACTCAGGCCTGTCATTCCTCTGCTTAAATCACTGCTGCTTTCCTTCATTTGCCCTGCTGGGGATTCTGGTCCAATTTTGTTTGAAAAAATTTCTTTCTTTCTTTCTTTCTTTCTTTCTTTTTTCTTTCTTTCTTTCTTTCAACAACAATAAAAAATTGTTGACCACACAATCTTAGACCAGCTTTTGTTTGTTTGCTTTTTGACAAACTGGCTATGTAGACCAAGTTGGCCTCAAACTGCTGGATTAAAAGCATGTACCACCATGTCTGTCCTAGGCAGGCTTTTATAAAATAGAATCAAATGAATGAGTATTACAACTGTATACTCCTTGGCTTCTGGCAAGGAGATTTCCATTAGTGGGGCTGGAACAGGACCTGGACATTCTGCATTGTAGAAAATTCTTCCAGAGCTTTGGCATAGACGTGGAAAGTCCTGAGATACATACTGGGTTCTCCAGTAGAGTTCTGTGCTGTGGGGGACATGCTCTCCATGTTTGTAGTTGGAGCAGCCATTCCATATAACTCCTGGAAGTTTGAAATGTGGCTGTCATGACTGAGAAGCAAAATTTAAAATACTTTACTATTTTTTATTTTATGTGTATAAATGTATGGTCTGCCTATATGTAAGTGCACCTGTGTCATGCAGTGTCAGAAGAGGTCAGAAGAAGGCATCAGATCCCCTGGAACTGGGGTTATAAATGATTGTTGGCAACCATGTGGGTGCTGGGAATCAAACCCAGGTCCTCTGCAAGAGCAGGCAGTGCTCTTGACCACTGAGCCACCTCTTTAGCCCCAGAGAAATGAAATTTAAACTATGCTTTAATTTAGCTGGGCATAGTGGTACATGCCTTTAATCCCAGCACTTGGGAGGCAGAGGCAGGCAGATCTCTGTGAGTTCGAGGTGAGCCTGGTCTACATAGTGAATTCCAAGCCAGCTGGGGCTACAGGTAAAATAAATAAATAAATAAACGATCCCTTAATTTATCAAATGTAAATCAGTCGTGCGTATTTAGTGGCTTCCTCCTGGTTGGTACAAGACAGCACTTTCCCTGTGAGAATCTGCCATGCGGCATTTGTGATAGGCAAAAACACCTCCTCTTGTTCAAAGACCTCTCTGCAGGAGTTGGGCCTTTCCCAGGTTTGGAGGTTTTGGTTAACACACTTATTTCACATTTCTTACATATCTGGGACTGCATATACAATACAGGGTCCCTGTTTTCTTTGTGTGTGTGTGTGTGTGTCCCATGTACACATTTCAGTGGGTATGCACATGTATGTATGCAAGTGTGGGTGCACGTATGTAGTACGGGTGTGGAGGTCAGAGGTTGACACTGTGTGTCTTTCTTGATCGCTCTCAACTTTATTTTTTTATTTAAAAATTTTTTTGAGACAGAGTCTCCCTGTAGCCCCAGCTGGCCTGGAACTCCCTATGTAGGCCAGGGTATCCTTGATCTCTCACAGAGATTCGAACGCCTCTCCCTCCCAAGTACTAGAATTGAAGGAATACACTACCATGCCCAGTTTTCCACTTTATTTGTTTATTTTGAATATTTTATTTATTATTTTAAAATTTTATATGTGTGGGTGTATTTCCTGCATGTGTGTAAGTATACCCATGTGAAATGCCTGCAGAGGTCAGAAGAGGGTGATGAATTCCCTTGGAACTGGAGTTACAGATAGTTGTTAGCTGCCATGTGGGTGCTGAGAATCGACCAAGGATCCTCTGGAAAAGCAGCCAGTGCTCTTAACCTCTGAACCAACTCTCCAGCCCCTCCACTTTACTTTCAGAGCTAGGGTCTCTCAATGAACCTGGAGCTCATTGATTTGGCTTGGCTGGCTGGCTAGTGAGTGCCTGGGATCGACTAGTGTCCGCCTCCCCCAGAACTCATGTAACAGAGACATACTGCTCTGCCTGGCTTTAATTTTTTTAAATAGTTTTGAGAATTTTGTATATGAGTGCTATATTGGCATTATTTCCTTTCCTGTCCCCCCAACTCTTCCTACGTCCCCTCTACTATCTCTTAAGATAATGACCTCTTCTTTTATAATTATTCTTGTTACACACATATATATTGTGTACATACAACCTACTGAACCCATTTAGTGTTGTTGTTATGTACACGTATTTAGGGCTGACCACTTGGGTTGGATAACCTATCAATGGCTCATCCCCAGGAGAAGAATGATTCTCTATCTCTCAGCAGCCATTGATTGCCTGTAGCTTTCCATCTAGTGAGACCCTTGTAAAATTTCCTCCATCCGCATTGTGTGTCTGGCTTTTTATGTGGGTGGTGGATTAGTTACTTTTCTATTGCTGTGACAAAAAAAAACAAAACAACACAAAACATGACCAAGTCAACTTATAGAAGGGAGAATTTGTTTGACATAAAGTTTGAGAGGGATAAGGGTCTGTCATGGCAGCAGAGGCATGACAGGAGGCAGACAGGGCAGAAAGTTGAGAGCTTACATGTTCAAGCACACACAAGGAAAGAGAGAGAGAGAGAGAGAGAGAGAGAGAGAGAGAGAGAGAGAGAGACTCAAAGCCCCATACATGGTTTGCTTCCTCCAGCAAGGCTATGCTTCCTAAAGCTTCCATGACACCCCCCTCCAACAGCACCGCTAACTGACCAATCTTCAAAACTCAGAACCTGTGGGGGACATTTTCATTCAAACTACCACACCATCCAAACCCATGAAGATGCCTTCATGGCAGGCACTTTCCTGAGACCCATGAGTCTCTGTTTTCAAAAGGCTCAGGATCTATGAGGAATAGTAATTAAAGAAATGGGGAAGTGCAGTCCCATCAAAGGCAGAAAGAAGATCATGATCATTGGAGACCCGTTTTCTTTCATTCTGGATCCTTCCTTTTCTAGTCTCCATAAAACTAAATTTCCATCCAGGGAAGTTTCTGCTTCAGCACTTAGGACCACTGTATTACTTCCTAATGGAGAGTACTGCAGGGCTCTCAAAAGAATGGGACACTAGAGGTCTAAATCCTTGGTCTGTCTTCTATCAGCCATGTGTTTGGGGGAAGTGTATCCTACCTGTCTGTGCTTTGGTTTCCTCCTCTGTAAGTGAATACAGTAGTGGTGCCTACTGCCTGCCGCTGTCTGAACAATGATTGGAATAAAGTATCTTAAGTGTATGACACAGTCTAGACATTGCAAGTGAGCATGACAACTCATTTCCCCAGAACAGTGATTGAGAGCTCGTACTCTGGTACTGTGTTTCCCAGAACTGCCACTCACAGCTCTGATAATCTGGAGAATAAAAGCAAGCCTACCCTCAGTGACACTAGTTGATGATAGTAAGGGGACTTTGTTAGAGGAGACAGGGAAGACGTTTGCAGCAAATACAGCGATAACTGCAATAGAATGTGACAGTAGGAGAGAGAAGTAGGATCAAGTCAGATACAGCATGGACAAGTGGGATTTACAGAGAAAGGGTTGGGTGGGGTTAGTTCTACAAAGTCCCTAAAAAGACATGCGGTGTGGAGGATCTAGCTAGACCAATCTAACAGGAATCTTTTTTTAATTTAAAAAGAATTTTGTTTCATGGGTATGAGTCTATGGCCTGCATGTTTGTAAGTGCACCTATGCGCTGAAGCGGCCATGGAGGTCAGAAGGCAGCATCAGATCCCCTGGAAGTGGAGTTACTAACCTGGAACTGGAGTGTATTAGTCACTTTTCTGTTGCTCTGATAGAAACACTGACCAAGGGAACTTATAAAAGAAAAAGTTGATTTAGCTTATGGTTCCAAAGAGGTAAGAGAGTCCATCATGGCCGGGAGGCACGGCAGCAGAGGTGAGTGGAGCAGGAGCAGAAGCTAAGTGCTCACATCTTCAAGCAGGCACAGGAAGCAGAGAGTGACTGGAGATTGGGCAAGGCTTAAGAACTATCTGAAACTATACCCAGTGACGTGCTTCCTCCAGCATGGCCACACCTTCTAAGCCCTCCCAAAACAGTACCATCAACTGGGGACAAAATGTCTCAATACTTAGAACCTATGGGGGACACTCTCATTCAGACCTCCTCATGGAGCTACTAACTTATGTAGTCTGTAAGAACACCCAGTGCTCTTAACCCCTAAGCCATCTCTCCAGCACCCAGGATTCTTTCTTTAAAGTTAATTTTGTGTGTATGAGTGTTTTTATCTACATGTCTCTAAGTGTACCATGTGTGTTCAGTGCCTGCAGAGGTCAGAAGTGGGCATCAGATCCTCTGGAACTTAATTACAGACAAGTTGTTAGCTGCTATGTGCATGCTGAGAACCAAACTCAGGTCCTCCAGAAGAGCAGCAAGTGCTCTTAACCACTGAGTTGTCTCTCCAGCACCCTTGCAGGATTCTTGCTGAAAGCAGGACACGGTAATCAAACATTACCTAGGGGATGGAAAACCAGGACCCAGACTACATCCCTACAGTGATCAGACATTGAGGGTAGGGGTCTAGTTATGTGAATTTGTAGCATTCTTGCTGATATTGGACAGTGCAGAGATCAATATAGCAGCCTGAATTTCAGGCCTCACTGGGCTTAGAGTTCAGGAGCCTAAATAGTCTGATCAAGGAGAGAATGTCAGTATGTCAACTTTCTCCTCTGGACAAATGGGGTGAATCTCATTTTTGAAGGGAATCACATAGAGAAGCTAGTTGTCATAAATCACTTACTGGATCTACCTCTTGGCATGCACTATGTAAGTACACCTACTGTCCTAGGAACCCTCTATTGCTGAGCTAAAAACACTGACCAAAACCAACTTGAGGAGGAAAGGTTTATTTGACTTGTAGCACGTTTCATCATCGAGGGAAGCCAAGGCAGGACTCAGGGCAGGAACCTGGAGCACACACCAGGAAGGAGTGATGCTCACTGGCTTGCTCCTTGGCCTGTGCTCAGCCTGCTTTCTTATATAACACAGAACAACCTGCCCAGGAGTGGCACCACCCACAGTAGGCTGACTTCTCCCACATCATTTAACAATCAACAAGACGCCCCACACGCATGGCCACAGGCCAGTCCAGTGGAGAAAATTCCTCAGTTAAAGTTCCCTCTAACCAGGTGTGTCAAGTTGACAATTAAAGCTATCCAGCACACCTACCAAGTCCTTATCATTCATTACTGGATTCCTCTCTGAAACTCACATTTCCCAAGCCATTCACCAACCCACCAGCCAGAATAACCATGGATAGACTTAAGTTTGACCATATCACCTTTTCACTTAACACCCATGGCTGGTTAAGGTGCTGAGTATCTAGTGAGACACTCATATTACCCCCTGAAAAGTGCGGGGAACACTGCAGAAGAGGAGGCAGAAAGAATGTAAAAGCTAGTGGAGAGCTGTGTAATGCTCTCGTGGGCATAACATGGGTGTGACACTTATGTGTGGGGACTGCGTCTATCATAAAAGGTACTGAGCAAAGCCAAGAAACTCCAGATACCCTGAAGGGATGGTAGGAGTCTGACCTGCTCTGCCTGATGTGATAACCTGGCCCCAGGAAGCCAGTGTAGATACGAATCTTCTTTTCCCCCACAAAGATCACCCCAAACCAGAACCAGGATTTTGGATTTCATTTCCTCATTCCTAATTTCCACATCAGCCCTACAACCTTCCCACCTTTACCTAAAGACCCCACCTTTAACTTTCCCACCTTCTGTAACCATCAGAAAGGCGTCCCTATATAAACCCCTGCCTTGGTTTTTATAACTGAACTGCCCACCAACGCAGTATCCCAGGAGCTCCTCCCATCGCACTCTGAGCCACCTGAGGCCCTGCCCAATCAGCCTCCATTCTCTGGGACGGCTGGAGCACAACAGCCGTGTTGGAGATGGTGACCCACCCAAACTCATGAACTCAAAAACTTGAACAAGATGGAGTCCTTTAATACTAGTCATAAAAGGCGGAGGGGATCTCCAGGGAACTATTGGCAGTCAAGGGCTGCTGGGAGGGAAAAAGTCATTGTCTTCAGTGATGTAACCACTGCAGAGTTGCTCATGTTCCAGTGAATAGCTTCATTCCCATGCCCACGAGAATGGCCCGAGTTAAACCCAGGGGATCACAAAGCAAACACACAGAAATCCAGACGAAAGTGGTATGGAGACTTGGTGGGATGAGATAAGAAAATAAAGGAGGATGGAGAGATTCGTGTGACCAGAATGTATTTATACATGTATGAAAATTAATTTTATAAAGCCTTCCATGTCCTGGCACTCAAATTTGCTTTTACTTTCTTGTCTAGTCTCACTTCTCACAAGGTCCCCATCAATTGTCCTTTCCTTAGAAACCAAGACTACGTGTTCCAGTCACAGACTGTCCTAGCTAGTCATACCTTTCTCCCTGACATGCAGTTACCTCCACTGGTAATAGTCAGCCTTCATCATCCCATGCTCAATGTCTCCCTCTTTTCTTCACAGCTGAACTCTAAGCTACCACTGCGTCAAATACCTTGACTTTCCCCCAGCCTGACCCTAGCCAGGTCAGGTTTTCCATCCTTCCATCCTTCCTTTTACATCTCTATCATAACAGTGAGCATCATATTTTGTGCTCCCTCTCTCAACATAAGAATTCTATGACTTCATAACCATGTAATCCGTGACTTTAAGATGATGGTACTGCACAACACACACAGAAGTGATGGACTTCAGGAGTAGCCAAAAAGGATGTTTTTCTGAGAGAGTTTCCTCCTTTGTCCTGGGTCAAGGACACTCACCTGCAGCCACAAGAATTCAGAACTGCTAATTTGGCACCCTCTGAGAAATGGTGCACAGACTTCCAGAGTGGGGAGAAGAGTCTAGCTACCTTGAGGCTAAGAAATTAGTTAATAACAGGTAGTTTAAGTCAACATGCCACACATGGCTGCTTCTCAAGCCACTCAACTCCGTCTAAGGTTAGAATGAGATATTTATTAAAAACACTGGCAAAGTCTGTCAAAGTGAGACCTTTTATATCTGTAATTCCTACCATCTGTAACATCTTATGTTACATAAGATCCCCAATTACCAGTAGCAGTGTTAATCCATCATCTGTCTTAAATATTTTGTATACTTGACTTAGCTCCTCTCTCTGTTTTCATAAGTGTATGTTCTCTGTGTGCCACAATTGATTTTATGCCGGCTTTATCATGTTGGGAGGCTATCCAAAATCTTCTGGGAATGGTTTTTCAGAAATAGAATACTGTGTAATAACAATTTATATTGAAACCAAATAAAAACAAATCTGTTAATTAAGGAACAGCAATCAAAGGCAATCAAATTTCTTCCTCTCATCAAAGATTACAAATGTAATTTTCTTACAGAATTATCGTCTCTACTAACATAAAAATAGCTCTGTTGGGTGAGTGGTATTATTTGTAATAATAGAAAAGAAAACAATACATTTCTAGGAAATCACTAATGCTACTTATTTCAGAAAGTCTATTCTACTTGGTCTTCATTAATTTTTAATGATCTAATTTTAATGCTAAAGAGTTGTTTATTTCTCAAATTCAAGTTGGATTTAAAGAAATTACTAGTCAAGGGCCAACAAGATGGCTCAGCAGGTAAATGCACTAGCCACCAAGACTGACAACCTGAGTTCAATCCCTGGGTCTCACACGGTAAAAGGAGAGACTAGAAAGCATGCCCCAAAGATGTTAAAAATCACTGATGCACTTTGAAATGAAGGTAATTTACGTGACATATGACATAAACTCCCCATCACTTCCAGACTCGTTTTGTGTTACTGATGACATTGTATGCAGCTCTGGTGGATAGCTCTTGCATGCATCCTCAGAGGCTTGTTGTTATTGAATGAATGTATGTGTACCCCCAAATCTATAAATTAAAATCCTAACCTTAGTGTAATGGCCTTAGAAGTGGAACTACTAGAGGTGATAAAGCCGTGATGGTGGAGACAGGAATTAGTGTCCCTCTGCCAGATGAGATTAAAATGAGAACACGGGACCTTCCAGACACCCAAAGTACAGATACCTTAGTGTTGGAGTTCTTAAACTTTGGAAATGTCAGAAATACATTTCTCTTAAAATTCTTTTGGTTTTATTTATTTGTATTTTGCGTGTCCGAGTGTTCTGTCTACATCATGTAAGTTTGCCACATGTGTGTAATGCCCAAAGAGGTCAGAAGAGGGTGTTGGATTCCCTGAGACTAGAATTACACATGGTTGTTAGTTGCCATGTAGGTGTTGTACATGGAACCAAGGTCCTCTGAGAGAGCAGTCAGTGCTCTTAATCACTGAGCAATCTCTCCAGCCACAAAAATTAATTTTTCTTGTTTATATGTTTATATCAGTGTGTTATTTAAGCCTGAATTTAAGACACCAATCCAGGTGCTGAACTATCTGGTCTCTACATTCTGATCCCTGGTTTTCTCTGAAATTGTGAAAGGTTGCTTTCCTCTCAAGAGGGGATATATAGTGGGAACCAGAGTGGTGGTGGTTTGAATGAGGTTCATGTACTCGAACACTTAATCCCCGGCTGGTGGCCCTGTTTGGGGAGGTCATGGGGTCTTCAGGAGGTGCTCCATCCACCTCTGTTCCAACACTATCCCGGGGCAGTGTTGCAATTCAAGGAAAATATGTCATTATTCACAGAATATATAGACTGTCCTGTGAAGTTAAAGAGGAGAGGTTAAATGGATTATTGCATTGTATTCATGGATTGAAATATTCACTATTCTTGACGTGCTGTTGTTTTCTAAATTTACATATATATTCTAAGTGACCTAAAGAAAAATCTCTTTTTGATGTGTGGTTGGGGGGTAAAAATTGACTAATGGATTTCAAAATTCATATGGAAATGAAAAAGGTCTAAAGCAGTCAAAACTAATGTGAGAAAGATAAAACTAGAGAATTTTTTAAAGACTTATTTTGATGTGTGTGTGCCTATGTGTGTGAGTGTGTGTGTGCATGCATGTGTGTGTGTATATGTGTGTGCCTACCATGTGTGTATGCTACTTGTGTGAAGATGCCCACAGAGGCCAGAAGAGGGTGTCATATTCCCTGGAACTTGAGTTACAGACAATTGTGAGCTTCATGATGTGGGCGCTAGGAACTGAACTCCGATCCTCTAGTATCTAGGGGCTCCAATACCCTCTAAATTTCTAAGCCATCTCTCCAGCTTCCAAACTAGAGAATTTTTATTACCTGTGTTCAAGAGCTATTAAAAACTACATTAATCAGTGTGGTATTTATCTTAAATTAGACAAGTAGATCAATTTTTTTGAACATAATCTAGCAGATCCTCACATATGTAGTCAATTTCCATTTGACTCTTCAGCAAAGAAAGGATACTCTTTTCAACAATTATGCAGGAAATACTAGAATCCATAACAAAAAGGTAGTTCAAATCACACCTAATATTGAGTCAAACCGATTATAAATCTAAATTTAGAGCCTAAAATGTTTAAACTTTTAGAAGAAAATCAGAATATATGCTTATGATGGCGAGTTAGACAAAATCTTTTAGATTGGGTTATCCAGCCTGTGCCCCAGTGCCATATGAAGCTCAACACAAAATCATGACCTTAAAGCATGAGACTTTATGTGACTTTTTTTGTTTGTGGTAATTTCATTGTATGGTTTGTGTCAGCTTTGCAGAGGACAACATCATGTCATAATGTCACAGAAAATAAAGGTATGCATGCTCTCACAACCTAAAGGCCATGAGTTGGATACCCCTATGTTAGATGTAATCTAAGAGGTGCATTGATAAATGAGATTTCACTGAAATCAAGTTCTGCTTTTCCAAAGTTTCTGTAGAGAATACAAAATGACAAGCATAAACTGATAGAAAATATTTGAAAATAGCATTAACAGATGAGACACATCTACAATATATAAACAGCTCTCAACACTTAACAATAAGAAACAGTCAAGACAACAAATTAAGCAAAAGATATGAACACTTCACCAAGGTAGACTGAATGTAACATGAAACAGATGAAAAGATTAGGTTTTAGGGAAATGTGAAATAAAACAAGGATGAGATTGCACCATGATCTATAAGAATGACTAAATTAAAAAAAAAAACACACAGTTTGAACAACTTGTTGGAAAGGATGTGCCAACATCTAGAACAATTATACACTGCTGGTGTAAATTTTAAAATGGTATAAGATGATTGGAAACCAGTTTAAGAGTTTGTTAGAAAGCTAAAATACATAATCCAGCCACAATACCCACCGGTAAATAAGACATATCACCACACAGGAATTTGTGAATTTATACTCATAATAGTTTTATTCACGGTAGCTGAGAGAACCAAATGGTCTACAAATCACAAGAAATAGGGCTAAGCTAGAGAGGAAGTGGTACACTCCTGTAATCCCAGTACTAGGGAGATGGAAGCTGGAGGACCAGGAGTTTGAAACCAGCCTCAGCAAGTAGTGAGTTCGAGGTCAGTCCCAAATACAGCTTAAAATCGTAAAACAAACAAACAAAAAACAACAAAAAAAGAAAATGGCCCACTTCTAGCTTTGAGCCTAAGACAAATCCTGCTCTTTTGTCTTAGGTCTCTGCACTAGCTTCTTAACACAGCTTAATTAATCCTCCATTTTAGACCCTTTACCAGCTGTCCCCACCCTCACCTTGCCCTCGAGCTCCTAATCTGCCTGCCATAACTATTCTGGTAAGTCAGATCCTGCCTACTGTGCCTTGATTCCCCTTCAGCCTGAGCAGCTCCACTCTCTCCCACAACTTGCTCCCCCTTCTAGCCTTGGACCCAGGAGGGCTCCTGCTCTTTCTGTCTAAGATCTCTGGACTATTCTCTTAGTCTAGACCTGCCCATTGTGACCTGATTCCCTGCACCCAGACAAGCTCAATTCTCCAGGTTCCTTTGTTAGACTCTCCACAGGATGTCCCTATCCTAGCCCCTCTCCTGATCTGCCTGCCACAGACCTTCATACTATCAGACCAGCCTACTACTCTGTGAGAACCTGAAGCATACACCAACTAACTTTTCATACCTTAGCAAGGAGCAAAGAAGCTGCATCAACAGAATAAACAGACCCAAACATCAGCTAAGCAGAGGCAGAACAGAATTTCCTGTTGGACACACAATCACCAAAAGACATCCATGTGCCCAGATGTCAGTGAAAAATCACAAATAATAAAAAAGACCAGGAGAATATGTCCTGAACAAAACCCACCAGTCCTACAGAAGTGTACTACAATGAGAATTATCCTGAGGAATCTCAAGACATAGAATTTAAAAGAACAATCATGATCGAAGAACTTAAAGAACACAGACAACTCAAAGAACTTAAATAGGATAGGCATAAATCTGTGACTAAAGTTCAAGAAAATAAAAATATGCAGTTGAATGAGGTAATAAAAATAATTCAGGACTTGAAAAGTGAATTCACAAAAGAGATAGAGAAGTTGAAAAGGAACCCAAGCCAAAATGAAGATGGAATTGAAACTCAGTAAATTGATTTGAAACAATAGCAGAAAGCCTCACAAGCAGAATGAATAAAATGGAAAACAGAATATGAAAACCAGATGACAAAGTTGAAGAACTGGACTCCTCAACCAAAACTGTGAAAAAAAAAATAAAAACACAAGAATGGAATACGCAGGCAATGTGCAACACCATGAAAAAATCAAATCTGTGCATCATAGGCATACAGGAAAAGAATCTCAGATCAAAGGCATTGATCTGCTCTTTAACAGCATTATAGAAGAAAACTTCCCCAAATTAAGTAAAGGCATATCTATATAGATACAAGAAGCACATGGAGTCCCAATTAGACATGACCAGAACAGAAACTCCCCATACATATCATAGTAAAACCACTAAATGTACAGAACAAAGAGAACAATGTTGCTAGAGAAAACCCAGTTATAAAGTAAAACCCAAATTATAGCTAACTTTTCAGTGAAAACTATGAAAGCTAGAAGAGCCTGTACTTCCAGTATTTCCAGTTCTAAAGAACCATAGGTGCCAACTCAGGATACATTACCCAGCAAAAATGTCTGACAGTTGAAGCGGAATGAAAATTCTTCTGTGACATGAATAGGCTCAAAGAATTCATGTCCACCAAACTCAAAGCAATGCAAAGGACTGAAGAGAGGAATGAGCATACCAAGAGGTTACAGAAAGAAAACAAAGGAAGGTATAATTATATAAAGGTCATATAAAAATATGACCAAGAACACAAACAAATTAAAATAACAGTAACCAATAAACATCTTTCAATTATAACTCAAAATATCAATGGCCTTAACTCACTGACAAAAGACACAGGCTAGTGGAATGGATTAAGAAACAAAATCAATTTTTGTTGTCTGTAAGAAATTCAGGTATAGGCACTACCTTATGGTAAAAGGATGGAAAAATTTATTCCAAGCAAATGGCACTAAGAATGGTAATACAATTCTAATATCTGACAAAATAGACTTCAAATTATCAGAAGAGATAAAGAGGGTCACTGTATTTTGATCAAAGGAGCAATTGACCAAGAAAATTTAACAATCTTGAACATACATGCACCAACCTCTGGTGTGTCCAATTTCATTTTTAAAAGTACTATAGGACCATAAAACACAAATTAATCCCAATTCAGTAATAGTAGGTGATTTCAATACCCTGCCATCTCCAATAGACAGGTCAACTGGACAAAGAACAAACAGACAGTCATCTGAATGAAATAATATTTTACATCAAATGGACCTAATAGACATCTACCGAATATCCCACCCAAGTACCAAAGAATACAACATCATGCAAGTTTCTCTAAAATTGACCACATCCTGGGGCACAAAACAAACTTCAAGAAAAACAAAAAGAAATGAAATAATTCCTTGCATTTTAGTACACCACAATGCAATAATGTTTATAACCAATAGCAAAAGAAGCTCTAGTAACTACAAAAACTCATGGAGATTAAACAACATACTCCTGAATGAGTATATATATAACTGCAGGTAATACATAGGATTATCACATCAATTATAGTGACAATTTCACAATATGTGTGTATCTGCACATATCAAAACTAACAAATAGATCCTTTTACAATATTTATTATTTTATGTATATGAGAGTATTGCCTGCATGTATGTAAGCATGCCCATGTCATGCAAAGCCTGCGGAGGTATGAAGGTAGTGTTGGATCCCCTGGAATTGGAGTTATGGGTGGTTGTTAGACCATGTGGGTGCTGGGAACTGAACCTTGGTCCTCTACAAGAACAGTCAGCCCTCTTTACTGCTTACCCATCTCTTTAGCCCTGACAGATACTTTAAACATATTTAGATTATTTTGTATCAACTAAACATCAACAAATTAATTTAAGATGTAACTAAAATAAGTTAGATTAATAATGTGAGCCTCCCCCAATTTTATGCATTGTGTGTTTATGTGTGTATGTGTGTGTGTGTGTGTATACAATTATACACTTAGCTCCATCTATCTACATTGGTATACATATATACACTGGCCTGGAGAGATGATTTATTTTACACTTTATATGAAAAATCAAGCAATATATTATAGAATGACGTTTCACAAAAGAAAAAAATTCTTGATTCTATGGAATCAATAAAAATAATGCATGAAAGAATGTTAAAATATTGTAAGTAAAATTTCAAAGTGGGATAATAATGGGAAACGGTTATTTGTTAAAATGTATTTTCCAAACATGACTTCAGTCATGTTCTAGTCTAGGGAACTTTGAGAGTGCCTTTAGTTATGGCTCCTCCTGTGGCTGTCTTGTCCTCCATTAACTGCATTCATATAATTAACACTCATTCATGTTGTTGACTCTTTTTGGACATAAGGTTTCTAACCCTGGCTACACTCAAACTGCCTGTATAGCTAAGGATGGCCTCGAACTTCTTTTGTTCAAGTGCATGTATGTTTATATTAATGTGGGTACATCTTTGTGGCAGATAAATATGCGCATCATGTGCATCCACACTTACGTGGAAGCCAGAGCTCAACCTTGGGTTTTGTTCACCGGGAGTCATCATTTTTTTGGCAGGGAGGCATGGTCTCTCACTGGGATCTGGAACTCACCAATTAGGACAGGCTGACTATCCAGTCAGCCTTTGGAAATCCACCTATTTCTACCTCCCCAGTGTACATCACCACATCCAGCATTTTTGCAGGTATAGTGGATCAAACTCAGCCACCTTCTGACACCAACTGATGTAGAAAATTTGAAGATGTTTGACTTTCTCAAACCAACAATGAAAACAGTTCTCTAAATGAGTGTACTTTCCATAGGAAAAGCACATGATTTTATTTACAGGTGTTTACATTTCCCTTCCTTAATGTGAACAATCACCACTTTCTCATGCCACCATTCTAAATACTATACAGTAACCTGTGGATATGTCTCCAGGTGAGAGAATAGTGATTGTATTGAACCAAGACCCTGTTGTGAGGTATTCTCAGTTCTGATATTCTGAGAACCTTACTGTGACCTAGAGAGCTCACATTTAAGGCTTCTCACAATTGCTTCTACTTTCCCACATTTGGAGTTTGATCATACTAGTAACTCAGTCACACACCTTTGTGACTGAGCTTCTTACTTGCCTTCTGTCTAAATGTGTCACTGAATAATAACCCATATTCAAGGCCTGTTTATCTTGAACACCTTGGGTAAGTGTTCTATTGAAATGCTCTGTTGACATCTTGTTTATAGGTTACAGAGATTACTATCTGAGACAACAGAGCAAAGAAGAACTAAGTGCTATGGTAGCAGCTACAAGGGCCAGTGGCTGAGTGGCCCGCAGCACAGCCACTGTGACTCATGCTTGTTCTTTTGAGGATATAAAAAGCACCTTATCCTAGGCTGACATAGACTATGTGTAGATCATGATTTGGGGAGTAGGACAAGAGCTACACAACATCCAACATCCCTCACTGCCTTGACAGTTGTCTTAGACCAACTGTTGTCAATGAAGCCAACCAGAAAGGGTGTGGTAGGCAAAGCTACAGTGTGCATAAGTACACAGAGTCATTCTGTTTTTACTGGCATGGCCTGCATTTCCTAAAGTACTTTGTGTCCTGTTTATGTGTTATTCAGAAGTCTTAGGAAGAAGAAAAATATCTTTTCAGCTACAGAATGGGCTGATTTTTAGAAGTCACATATCATTATTCCAGAGACAAAGTTGAAACAGCTAATAAGACTTGTAGAGTCCATGCACTTTTAGGACCGGTGTCCAGTCTGCTATCCAAGGTGCTGAACTAATTTCAGGCGTTAAGGAGAGTGCTCGTTTCAGTTCTGTTGCTGTGATAAAATACTTTGACAAAAGACAACTTGAGGGAGAAAGGGTTTATTTTATCTCACAGTTCCAGGTTATAGTCAATTATTGTGGGAAAGGTATGGGAGGAGGTTCTTGAAGCAGCTAGTCAGAACACACCCACAGTCAAGAACAGAGAGGAATGCAACATGCATGCTTACTTGCTGTTATTCAGCTCAGTATCTGCACTCTCCTACAGTTCAGGACTCCCTCGCCTAGGAAATGGTACTATCTACAGGGTTGGATTGTCCCACAGTAATTAACTAAGATAATCTCCCACAAACATTCCCCAGTTGATTATAGGTTGTGTCAAGTTGACAATTAAAGTCACCATCACACCGAGCCATTGCTTCTGTTGTCCTTTGGTTTCTTGGTTCTGTCAAACTCAGCACTCTCACCAAAGAGTAGCCTTGTCCAAGACCTTGGAAGACACCATCTGCTTAGTACACTGGCTGCCTGCCTTGCCAGGTCTAGCTGACTCTGACTTTTGGTCAAGAGATGCTGATTCCTCATTTGAATTTTGGCATATCTGCCACAAGCTGCAAGTTCTCAGTGTCCACAGGCAAGTAAATATTTCTCCCAGAAATAAAATTGACCATCAAAGGGAACAGATACTTTGTGACTGTGAATGGCTATTGAACTGGAGAAATTAATTCTCAAAGGTTTATTTCAGCAGACCTGTGTTTCAGGATCCTGGAGTTTTACCTTCATAGGAAACTTTTATTGGCCAAATGACCAATATTGAACTCAGCTGTCTGAGAGGCCCAGGAGCTCAAAACTGCGAATAAGAAAAAGACATATTTTCCAAGTACTGTGCAGTGACCTGTATCTAGTAGAAAATAAATTACATGCAGCAGGGACTCCAAAGAGAGTTTTTAGCATGGGTTGGGTTGGGAGTGGTAGTCAGTAGAAAAATTGGTACCATGACTTTGGCCTTGATGATCGGGAAGACTTCAGATACATGGAAAAGAGGATGGTGCTATGCCTGAGGTCAGAATCATGGGAGTGAAGTCCCTAGCCCTTTTGTGCTTGGTCCATTTCGTCTTCCACACAGGTGATCACATATAACACCACCAGCCTTGTACCTTTTCTGAGAGTGGTTGGAGCTCTCTTTTCAAACCCAAGGAAGATCTTATCTTTTCAAATATGTTGTTTAGAAAATAATACCATGAGAGCCTCCCCAAGAACTTTTGACATTTTCTAGAGGCAAATTCTTCAAGGTTTAAGGAAACTATTAAGATTTTTGACCTTAAGTCACAACATGGGCACCTTTAGCTTGTGAGTAGTCAAGACATGGTTAATAAAACAGAGCCCATACCTTGAAACAATGCCTGCCATAGGGCAAACAAGGTGTTCTGGTTAGCTTTCCAGTGCTCTGACAAAAACATTGACCAAAACCAACTTGAGGAAGAAAGGGTTTATTTTATCTTACATCCCCCAAGTTATAGTTCACCATCAAGGGAAGACAAGGCAGAAACTCAGTGTAGGAACCTGGAGCACAGACCATGGAGAAACACTGCTTGCTGGCTTGCTCCTCTGGCCCAAGCTTGGCCTGCTTTCTTATACAACACAAGAGTACCTATCCAGGGATGGCACCACAGATAGTGGGAAGCCACACGCCCGAACAATCAAGAAAATGCCCCACAGGCATAGCCACAGGCCAATCCAATGGAAGAAATTCCTCAATTGAGGTTCCCTCTGCCCTGGTGTGTCAAGTTGACAACTGAAACTATCCAGCATGCAAGGAGAACTTAAAAGACAGGTAGAGACAAGACATCACGAAGAAAGACGTTTGATGGGGGAACTCTGGAAAGTTCTCTCTGAAAGTACTGAAAGGAGTTCTAAGAACGATCCACTTAAGAAAGCAATGTAAACCTAAATTGTGAGATGTATCTGGTATCCTACTTAGCACAATTTCAAAGGACAGTCTCTGGAGGACTTTTATAGAATCCATTTTCAGAACATCTATTTCCAAGAATGGCTGGATTTCCAGACAAGGAAAGGGCTCCCACAGGAAAAATGCAATCTTGCCAGACTTGACATGACCAGGGAAGAAAAGCTCTCTTCCCTGGAGCTTAGCTTAGAAGCTGGGCCAGAGTGAGGGCCCAAGACCTCTATTTACTGTGTACAAGTTACCACATGGGTCAGATCACTGAATTTGTTTGCTAGTACTAGTTTCTACTTGAATTTGGATTTCAGATACTGTTCTTGATGAATATAGTTTAAATAAGCTTATCAACGTTATATGTCTATATTGATCTTAATAAATACACATAGATTTTACTTACTTTTTCCTATTCTTGAGTCTCAGCACTCACTTAAGGATTCTCTCTCCCTCTCTCTTTCTCTCTCATACACTTTTTTGACCCTTTCTAGCTTCCATCAATTTACAGAAAGTTCCCCATTCTTCCTCCTTTGCTTTCATGCCCCAAAACATCTTAAGCATCCTGCTTTGTCTTTGCATAGGCTGCCACAGAAGGTCCCTCTTGGAGACTCAACCTTACCGAGCACACGTACAACTAGGTCTCTAACTTCAGAAGTAGAAGGGTTGAAAGTAGCACTGTGAGAAAGTGTCAGTGCTGAAGAGTTAAAAGAACTATTTTACTGCTTCTGTTGCCTGAAAAAAAAATGAACTTAGGTGGAATAAGTTTTTCACCAATTATGCCAAATTCATGAAAAAGTACTGTATTCAAAAGAAAAAAATGAAAGAGCATTTACAGCGCCTTCTTAGCATACCTGGACAAGCAGCTGCTCTACATCTCTAGTTATCAATTACGTTTGTGTTCCTTCTTTATCTTTTTAAATTTTATTATTTTTATTTTATGTATATGAGTGTATTGCCTTGCATGTATGTAAGTGTGCCAGTGCTGTGCGGTGCCTGTGGAGGTCAGAAGGTGTCATATACCCTGGAACTGGAGTTACAGATGATTGTCCATCACCATGAGGGTACTGGGAGCTGAACCCAGGTCCTCTGCAAGAGCAGTCAGTGTGCTCTTAATCACTGAGCCATCTCTTCAGCCCCTCTTTTCTAACTTTTTATAATGAAGGGTCTTTGTTGAAATGAATACAGAGAGACAATTCCAAAGGCAGGACCTGAGGGGAAGTTCACACTGTGTTTGAAGAAACTGAGATGTGGAGAGCTGAAGAACAGCTGGTGTGATATCCTCAGAGCAGGCTGAGCAGAAATCTATTTGTGTATCATCCATTTCATTCTGCACATCATATAAAATAAAAGCGTACTTTTGAATATATGTATGTACCAAACTTTAATTTTCATTTCACACTCAAAACGTCTGTACAAAAGAGGCAGTGCAGGCAAAAAAATTACAATGACTTGTTCAGCAAACAATGTATGACAACTTCAAAACCCCACCTAGTAGGCAACCATCTTTAGAGCTGGACTGTCACATCTGAGGTCTGAATTTTGGGGCTGGTGAGGATCCGTGTTAGTGATGAGTACCTAGAAAATGTGAATGCTGTCTAGGCTATGAGATTGGGCAAGAAGCCTATGAACACAAATGCATAACTGGCTCTCAAGAGTGAATAGGCTTTACCTTGCCTTTGAGGAAGCATGAAATTACTTTCACTTTAATGTGATGATGTCTCAAAAACTTGGCTTCACCATTAATGCCTGAAATAATGGCAATACTAATACATGTTGATGAAGCATGGTTAAATATTAAAACACATCCAAGGCTTTCCTGGTTGTTAACTCATCCTTTAGCTCTATTGTATCATCACAGTTCAAAACATCCATTCACACTCATTTTTTTGCTACTAATGCCTTGGTTCAGTGAAAGGTTTCTGAGAAGAGTTGTGAGGCCAAAGTAGCAATGCGTCTGGGACGCATAACTTTTACTGTCTTTTTGCCCCCAAATAAATATCTGAGCCATGGAAAACACTTTATTTAAAACTGTGAGACATCAATTATGAAATATAGTTTACATTGACATTGTTGCTAGTATGTTCCCCTAAACCACCCATGAGTGTTGGACACATATGCATGCGGCAAAAGAAAAAGAAAAAAAAAAAAGAAAAACCTAAATATGATTGTTCAAGGATTCCTGATACCTGCTGGACAGTTTAGTAAGAGAATTTGTCTCCCACAACAGCTTAACAGTGGGCCTCCAGGCCCATTCTCTGTTAGTGATCACAGACACAGAGCTTATCCTGATGACCAGAGAAAACTATTCAGACCACGGGCATCTCAGAATCCATGACCTACTGAGTCTCAGCTTAGGGACAGGTAGACAGGATAGACTAAAGTAGAGTGACAGCCCCATACACACGCTTGGTCCCATTTAATAGAAAGTCTAACTAAAAATTATAAATGTGCTCAGCTATTTATATATGTATGTGTATAATTTGACAGACAATCCCTACTGGTTTTTGCAGCCATCTCAGAGGCAACTGTGGTGCAGATACGTGGCTGGGCTCAAGTCCTGGTCTGTGCCCCCAGAGCGCTGTGCAGATGGGACAGTTCTTTCTTCTCTTGAAACCTTTTTCTCCTCAGCTGAGAAAGGAGCAAACAGACCTATTACGGCCAGTACTTCTAACCTGTCAGTTCGACAGTTGTCCAAGCAATGCTCATGGCTGCTAAATAGGCTGAATGCTGGAGAACTGTTCACCCCATAGTACCACATTTTCTGGCTTCTTCTGGGTTTTGGAGTTCCTAGGTTTGAAGAGGTTGTGGAGGCTATCTAGCACGATTCTGTTCTGTTGTTCTCATCATCATTCAAGTAGCTGTACCTGTTCTACTGGAAAGGCTCCAGGGGAAAAGGCTTTCCCCTCTCTGCTGACTGACATTGACATACAGCCCAGGAACCATTCCTGCCATTTGACTACATTTATCTGTTGAAACAAAACAAAATGAGTACTTGTCTACCTTCTTGGAGGACTCAAGGGAATGTTGGCTGACCACCCACTCTAGTCTGGAAGCACTGGTATTTCACAGTTCAGTCCTTGGAATGTTGTAAACAGTCCACATCATGATCTTTCCAAATCAGTCTTCCAGTGTTATTGTTCATCAGCTGTCTGGGAAACTCTCTCTTCCTAGCAGAGTAGTAACACAAGCTAGACTCGGGATTTCTCTACAAGGGTCCATACACCCCACAGTATATATTCACAGGCCACACGGTGAAGGGGACGAGTACAGCATCAGGTAAAGAGCACCTAGGGCTCCAGTCCTGGTGCCCACATGCTCTGGGTCTCATTTTTCCATTGGAAGTCAGAATAAGATTCCATCCTAACTCAGTTCTGACATACAGGCAGAATGATTACAAGTCTTGTAGCATTGATAACCCTCAAGAGGGGGAGCATTTCTCATTGAAATTTATGCATGAAGGGTAGCTGGTGGAGTTAACCACTGTATTGGCTTCTACTAGCCTTTAGAAGGTAAGACCAAAAGTCAAGTGACTTTACCAAAGTACTCAGACCAGATCTTTCACACTGAAACAAGTTAACAGTAAGCGTAAGGCCTTTTAAATATCGGGTGACAAGAAAACGTAGACTTCCTCTTTCTAAATTCCCCAAGTTTTTTGACAATTGAACAAGGTATCTTAGTTCTCAGTTCCGATAGGAATGGTCCACATAGATGGAGAAGGTGCATATCCATAGAGAAGGGTGCTCTGTTATTAAAAGGAGTGGAGGACCCAGCACTCTGCAAACACCTGGGAGGTGAGCAACCTTGCCTATGATCTCACTGACAGAGTCCCACTTCCCTGTCCCTGTAGGCAGAGGGCTGACACAGAAATGACTTTCCTGAGGCCAGTTCTCTTGACTAGTCTCTCAAGACAGCCGCCTTCCTCCACCCAGCTGTAAGAACCCCATATCCACTTCTTGCTTCCTCATTAGCTAAAATACAGGCAATTTTCCTCTTTAAAATTTTTCTTCTTTTAAAAAACTAAAAGGGCCTATTAAAGGGTTACAAATCCAGACAGGAAGGGAAAATGTGCATCAGTAAAACACGTGCACTCAGCGAAGCTGCACGTGCGTTCGCAGGCGGAGGAAAGAGGGAACGTGCTGAGTTCTGAACATTTGGGCTCCATTCTTCACATGCAGTTTTCTTTTCTCTTTTCTTCCATTCTTCTCTCTCTGTCAAGATAATGGTTGTGTTTCTATAAA
Source organism: Eospalax fontanierii (assembly GCA_035773235.1). Lineage (NCBI taxonomy): Eukaryota > Metazoa > Chordata > Mammalia > Rodentia > Spalacidae > Eospalax > Eospalax fontanierii. The sequence continues at coordinate 45,888,019 of CM069529.1, read as the reverse complement.
CTATGCTCCCCAGAGAGATTACATCTCTAGAATTAAAACACTACCACAAACTATTAGGAATTTCTGGTTGTTACAGTGTCATTACAGGACTCCAGTAGCCAAGACCGAAGCTTCCAACTCTGGCCTTAGAGAAGGGAGTTTCATTTCAGACATCAAAGGTAAGGCTCTCAAGTCAATTTATGCTCTGCTGGATTGAGTCAGTCAGGATACAAATTAAGGTCCATATATTTGGGTGACAAGGAGGAAATGGTTATGTAAATACACAAGTATTAACATCAATCTGTATTAAATTATGTAAACATATACATCTTCTGAGGTCAGCGCATAGATCCTCTTCTCTGAACAGGCCTCTACTGAAGCATCGCTCGAATCTGTTTGGAAGTCGATTCATCATTCAAGTGCTTTGTGGTGAACCTGAATGGAGAAAGAGAGTTGAAGGTCAGTGTGGGGATGGATGGCACTCCACAAAGGCCCCTTATGGACTCACTGCCCATTTTTATCTCAGAAAACACAACTGAAATTTGTAAATCAAAAACATGGTCTCACTTCTTTAGATAAGAATCAAAATTTAATGTTTATTCCCTATATTCTCAGAGACCTTTCTTTCTCTTTCTTTCTTTCTTCTTTCTTTCTCTCTCTCTCTCTCTCTCTCTCTCTCTCTCTTTCTTTCTTTCTTTCTTTCTTTCTTTCTTTCTTTCTTTCTTTCTTTCGACAGTGTTACTCTATGTGTGCCATGTTGACCCTGACCTCACTCTTTAGCTCAGGCTGGCCCGAAACTCATGGTGAGCCTTCTGACTCCCTAATGCTAGGTCTGTGGGTACACACTACCACAGCAGGCTTCTCAGACAGCTTTAATATTTGAATTTTCTCTCTGAAAGAATTTTGAGAGATTATCATTAAGCTAAAGTAGAGTTTTGGCCTAATCAAACAATTACATAGAGGAGACATAGTCTTGTTTTCCAAGGAGATGAAGCTCACAGCACTCAGTGCAGAATCTTACCCTTATCCACTGAGGCTAAGCCTGCTGTTCATAGAATTCAGAGCACAGAATCCTAAAATGTAAGCAGTTCTGGACCTCTACTCTTGTGGCTGCATTTAATCTTCACCACCATCACAAGGGGCACAAATTCAGGTAAACAAATAAGAGAGATGCAGCCTGCAGCGTCTCATGACTTTGATGTAGAAATCCCGTGTGCAAAGGAATGTAAAAATCGACCTGTAATAGAACCTTAATCATATGTTAGGCACTCTATGGAAGACTCCACTTCAGTCACTCAGTAACTTTTCAAGTGAGGTAGGTAAGTGCCTTGATTTCCCAGGTGAGAAAGCTGAGGGGCAAAGAGGCTCAGTGGCCCATTCTGGATCACACATAGGATGTTTTTTATTTGTAAACAACCTGTGACTTTCAATTTGAACCTATTTTTGGCTGCCTTAAAAACCTACACTCTTTTGACTTGTCACAAATTCCCACATGGGGACGGGGCTCATGGCCCATTCATTCATGGTGCCCTGGATCTCCAGGATGTTTCCCATATTGAATGAAACTGAAAAGTTCAAGAAATTCAGAAGTTAAAGGCTTTTTCTGTGTATGGAAAGCCAGCCTATTGTGATTATAGTCACCCATGGGGAAAACCTTGGATCAGGAAGACTCTTATGGTAATAATACATAAATTCTGAAAGATGATGAGATGGCAACTCAGAAAAACAGCATTAACTTAAGTGTGGTTTCATGTGTGTCTCAGTTTCTTCATTCATTAAATAGGAATAATAGGTCAGCCTTAGGTCTCTGAGTTGCAATGTTAAGTGAGGTAAAAGGATTAGAGGGAGAGCATATAACAGGAGTGTTGCACATCGAAAGAAGAGCCCTGGCTCAGTCCTCTTAGACTTACCAAATACTTACTGCATGTACAACATTACACAGAACTGAGGGGAAAGAAAGGGTAAGTCAAGGGCCTGTAAGTCTTCCAGGCTGAAATCCTATATTGGGATGCTTTTTACAATTCAACAAATTCATCTGGATGTGTCACAGGTGAAAGTAAGAATCCCCTCCCTGAAATGGAGCCTTGGGGCGGGGCGGGGGGGGGGGGGGGAGCTGCCGAAGGAGTGGGAATAAGTCACAGCTGGCTAAATATTCAGGCATCCAGCAGTGAATAACCCAATAGCGGGTTCTCAATTCTGGCAGCTGCATGTGTGAGCCACTTGGGGAGCTTAGACCAAGCAAACAAAAACAAACAAACTAATGAACACAAGATGGATGCCTGTGCCTCCAGGCCAGATATTTAATTCACTTGGCCTGTGTCCCCAGTGCTTGGAAACTTCCCACATCACCCTCCCGTGTGGCCAGGGTTGAGAAGCCCTGGTGAAGAGAGAAACAGGAACTGGAAGCTTCTACTGCAGAGGCCCTACTAACCAAAAAGCAGCATGCCCAAGAGTCAAGCCTGTGAGGTGACCCAGACACAGGTATAGGTCTTAACATGGTCCTTTGCTGTGTGACATTGAACAAGTTATTTGACCTCTCTAAATCTTGAGTCTCTGGTCTGTAAAGGGGGAATGATAAAAATAGTGCTGACCTCCAGAGGATGCTGGGAAGATTAACTGTGTTAAAACAAGCAGGGGGCTAAGCCTGGTACTCTGGCCCTTGGTCCCCAATGGTATCCACATTTGCAAGGGATCTGAAGGGGCAGTTGATCTGGGTTAGTCTACCCAACAGCCTGGCTCACCTGAGGGCATTTAGCAGCCCCTCCACACTGTCTGGGGCCTGTTCCTTCAACACCTTTATGCAGCCTTTCATCTAGGGAAAGAAAACACAATGCTTTGTTAATAGCCATGGAATTATATCCATATGGGTATTTGTCCATCCTAACACTTCTCCACAGAAGCAGCACATGGAAATCAAGCACAGAAGTCATGAACAAGCTTCCATCCCCTCCCAGACTGGTGTGTTGTTCCTTTGGGTTTCTTGAGAGTTTTGTGTGATTTTTTTAGTCTATATTGATTTTCATCCTCTACTACAATCGCACACTTTACCTACTTTGGGGGATAAACATCTTGTCCTGTACTCTGGAGCCAAGTGCAGGGATAGAAATCTTTCTCTTTGGTACTCAGTAGAGATTTGCTAAATGTTTTACAAAGCTAATAATGTAATGTTCTTCTGATAACAGCACGTTTCCTTCAGCTGTTTGGAACACCCTTAATACATTTTTAGGACTCAACTCAAGTTCGCCACCCCCAATGAACTCTGTAGTGCAGGTGTATCTTCCACATGCGGGGACGTGTGTGTGTGTGTGTGTGTGTGTGTGTTTGTGTGTATGTGCATGTGGAAGCCAGAGGACAAGCTCAGCTGCTGTATACCTAATTTTTGCAACAGGGTCTCTCATTAGCCTGGAGCTTGCCAAGGCTGGCTGGCCAGCAGGTCCCAGTCTTAATTTCCTTAGGGCTTGGATTACAAGCATACCATCACACATTCTGGGAATGGGAAAGATGTCTCTGTGGTTAAGAATACTAGCTGCTCTTGCAGAGGACCCAGGTTCAGTTCCCAGCACCAATATGGTGGCTAACAACCATCAATTACTCCAATTCCAGGGATCTCCTGCCCTCTTCTGGGCAGAAGAATATATGCACTTGGATATATGCAGACAAGACACTTGTATACACAAAAAGAAAAGTAAATTAACTAAAGAGAAAATACGGATTCTGGGGAACTGAACCTAGTCATGCTTGTAGGATAAGCATTATGTGACTGTGCTTTCAACACAGCCCCCAGGAAACCTCTTTTAACCTCACTGCCCTTACCAGGTATAAAGCAATCTCCACTTATTTGTGTTCCCAATACAAATAAGAGAACTCTGTAGAAGTTAGGTTCCAAATCAATCTGTCTTTTTCACTAGACAAGGAACTCCTAGATGTGCAGGTTTGTGTCTTCACAGCCTTTGAGAAGACTGGTAATTGTAAAGAATGTGAACCCTAAGGACATTTAATGCTTGGGCTTTATCCATGCTTATTAGTGCTTTCATGAATTTAGGCAACTTTTAAAGCTTTGTGTGGCCTTGGAATTAAAGTTGTCTGTCATTGCATGAAAATTAAATTATACAGATGACATTATTTTATGCATATTCTATAATGTTTTCCTCTGCCTTTGAAAAGCAAACATATTTCTGCAAAGAAAACAATCATTTATTTTAATCTTAGACATACATGTAGTGTATGTGTAACTAATGAATTTGGTTATACTAAACTAAAAACCTGTTGTACAGGGGTAACTTACATTTTCTGTAGGCATACTTCTAATATGTCCAAGTTTTATGATAAAGACATGATACACCCTAGAAATTGTTGGAAGCAGCCAAGGCACAGAACTGAGAATCATTTGGAGGTCATCAGTAACGAATGTCAGAGTCAATTAGAGATGTCTGTCATAGAAACTAGATTGGAGAGGGGCCACAAGTATGCCAGGTACGCCATGCCTGGCTTTGGGATGACATCATGCCCAGAGATTCCTGTCCCTGTTCTATTAGAGTTGGGGGTCTAGTGGGAGGTGCGAAACAGGTAGCTCATTATCACGGTGTGATAAGTGTTCTTGTAAAAACATCCCAAGAGGCACCGAGAGCATAGATGTACAAAGGGGTGGGAAGCAGTGTGGACTCCTGAGGAATTTCTAGTTCTATTTCAGGATGATTAAAACCGTGGGCATGAATAACAAGATGCTGTCAGAAATGCATTCAAGGCCAGAACCAGTGTGGGTTTAATGACACATTAGAAACTCAGAGGTTTTGACTTGTAGAAAATACCCTTGGCAGGTGTTAAACATTTTATAGACACAGTGTATGTGAAAGGGGCAGAAGGTGGGCGAGGTAGAAAGAGGAAGGCGGGTGTGAGGGGTGGGGCAGCAGGGAGCTGGTGGGGAGGTGGTGGTGGTGGGCTCAATCCCTGATAAAACATGGTAGCAAGGGACAGGGAAGCTGATAATTCCTAGGATCCAAGGGATGGCCACTCTGGGTTTTCCTGCTTAGATACCAGCTGAAGAATGGAGGAATATCAGAGGCAGGACTCCTGGAGGAAAGAGAACCTTTGCTTTGGGAATAGCCATGTTTCAAGTGTCCACAGGAAGTGAGTGCGATAAAGGTTAAGGTGTTACTCTTTATGACGTCATTTCATAAGATTCTACGGAAATTATTTGAAAACATCACCTCACTTCCACCCATCTTTTCTGGCACCAAGATCAGCATCTATTTTCTAAATGGCTCATCCCCTCTTTGTCTTGATTTTGCTCTGACTCTTCCCTGTGCCCATCTGAGAAAATCCTTTAAGGGGTATCTCAAACATCACCCTTTCTGCTTTGCCCTAAGCAGAATATTTTCTCCCAACCCTGGATTTCTAGGGCTTTCTGCACAACTATTCTGCAAACCGGGGCTTACCCTCTGTATGTGCATATATAGTACTTCTTCTAGGGCCTCAAAAACAGACACTCAGTCCTTCACAGTTTATCTTAATATCCTAAGGACTTACAAACCTAGAGCCTGAAACTGCTGGTTTAGAAGCAGAATGGTATCTAGAAGAAATACTGTCTTAATCAGTCTCAAATATGTCCTGTGCTTAGTAGAGCACAGGCAAAGCTGAACACCAATTTGCCTTTCTTAATCTGCATTAACAGAGTTAATGCATTGAAGACTACCCACAAAGATTAATATATACCTTACTTGTAAACTCAACAGACTCAGTAAATGGCATATAAAGTCAAGCTTTTTAAAGATGAGGGGAACAGAGGCTGAGCAGATGGCTCGGTGGATAAAAACACTTGCTATGCAAGCCTGAGGACTTGAGTTCAAAACCCCAGTAACTATATAAAGAAGGCACATGGTGCATGTGCCTGTGACCTCAGCATTTTAAGGTGGAGACAGATAGATTCTAAGAGCTCATTGGCCAGCCAGACTAGGCTAAATAGCAAGTTTCAGGTTCGAAGAGAGAGAGACCGTCTCAAAGGCGAGTGATAGAGCAGGGCACCCAACATGTTCCTCTGGCCTCTATGCATACAGGCATGGGCACACGTATGTATACATACACACATGGACAAAATCACACACATACAGAGTTAAGGGTACAAGGCACTGTCATGGGCAGAATATTAACTGTTGACTCTGTGGCCAGTTAACAAATATCTATGATAAATCAAAATGCCTCAAGGGTACCAGATAGAAAACTCCACTCACAGTCACATAGTATTTTAGTTTCAGAGTTACTTATACGCAATCTACAGTGTAAAAATGTTAAAGCCCCCGAAGACTACAATCCATCTATTTATTGAAAATTGTCCATAATATATTATTATATAAATGAAATGCACTTTAAAATAGCACATTTAGCAAGGTCCTAATTTGCTAAGCACACACACATCCACATATTAAAAAAAAGAACACAAGTATGCTGAGAAATGAATAGTGTTCATCTGTTACGGTGAGGTTATTACAGATAACTAAATTTTCAATCTTTTGATTTCCTACATTTTATTTTTTTGTGAAAATATTTATTTTCCTGGCAAACAGATATAGTTACAACAAAAATCTGGAAGATTTGATGAAGAACCATGCCCACCTGTGCGTGGAATGCAAGACCTCACAATGAGAAATCCAAGCTACATTTTTTTCATTGACAAATTTTCTTGTACTCTTCATGACCCCTCTGGACATGCAGACTGTTGCCCTGCCAATCAAAATGCATGGATGACTGAATACAGAGTGTGCCAGCCGGACTAGCCATGCTAGAGGTGTTTAGAACTCCAATGCCCTACTCGGATTTTGAAAGGATTTACCTTAATGTAGGAGATATACTGTTGGGTTGGTGCTGGTGATGGTTTGAACTGAATGTCAATGTTCACCTAAGAAAGGAGACTTCAGGTTGGCCTGTGAGGGATTCTCTCCATTAATTTAGGCTTTGGGCAATCCTATGAGGGATTTTTTTGATTTGGTTAATGGAGGTAGGAGGATTCACCCTAAATGTGTGTGGTGCATTTTTATGCGCTGGGAACTAGACTGAATAAAATGGAGTCATCCAGTTAACAAAGAGCATCCATCTGTTTTGCTTCCTGACTATGGATGCAGTGTGAAAAGCTGCCTCAAGCTCCTGATGACTGCCATGACTTCCTCACCTTGGGGACTGTACCCTGGAACTGTGAGTCAAAATAAACCCTTCTTTAAGTTGCTTTTGTCAGGGTATTTTATTACAGCAATAGGAAAACGAATTAGCACAGTGCTACATACAGGTCAATGCTGGGTCTAAAAGTCTTGGTGTTTTATCTCATAATCAACAGGAAAGCAGTTACACAGATCCTGTATTTTCCAGTGATCTCCACACACTCATTTATGCTTCCCTTCCTTCATTCGCTCACACTCATTCAGTGAGTGAAAACTCTGTGGAGAATCTATTGAGTACCATTCACAGTCTGCCAGGTTCCATGCTGGGAATATTAAGAATGTTGATCACTGTCCCTGTTCTTGTTAAAAAGTTGGAGCCTGTGGGAAGGTCAGAAAATTCCAACTGGGAATGTTCTGAGGACCAGAGGAGAAGGAAGGCTCTGTCTGTGCAGGACACAGGGAATATTTCCCTGGGTGAAATAACACTGAAGAGCACCTGAGAGAAATCCTCCAGCAGAGAGAAGGTGGAGGACCCTCCCAGAAGTAGAAAGCCTCCTGCATGTCACAATGGAAAGAACAAGCAGGTGAGCAGGTGAGTAGGTGCGAGGGGGAGGGGGCCAGCAGGTGAGGTATGATAGGAAGGGAGGTTGGAAGGTCATTTGACCATGGTGCCTGTGACCCAGAATCCCCCAACTCTTCTTATGCTACAACACACAGAAAGATGCCCTGGCGGAGAACCTGGCATCACTGAAGGGCAGGGAAGTTGGAGCCAGCAGGTAGATCATCTACTTAGCTCCACTTAGCAGCCCAGCACTCAGGCTCTGCTTAGGAGGCTGGATGTCTCCTCCTCCCCACAGAGAAAGAGTGAACTCCCTGCGGTGAGGAAAGTGTCCCTGTATCTCCAAGATTCAGATCCTGGAGAGGTCTTTCTCCACGAGGGGTGGAGGCTGGAGGGAGAGAAGCGGCGTCTGTTCGCATTCATGGGCTTTATATAGAAAGCAAAGTGCAAAACTATTCTTACATCAATCTTAGATGTTTTGCAGAAAGCTCCCACAGGGTGCACGTGGTCGTAGAGGATGATGACCCCCACCATCACCCTCATGCAGAACATCAGTGTCTCCTCACTTGTAAACCTGCTCCTGTACTCCCTGAAAGAGAAGACAACAACATCACTTCCTCTTCAGAACATGCGCATTCTGGGGTCTACAGCTGGCTCCTCCTCTCGCCCCTTCTGGAGAACTCATTCAGGGCCTGCAACAACCAGGTTAATATGCTCTTGAAGAGACCCATGATGATAATTTTCCTTGAATCTATCCAACAGGCAATTCAGTGAGAAAATATGGTAAATTAGAGGGCAGTAAATTCCGTTCTCTGCTTCCCTTCAGTGGCCGGCTCACTGTGTACATCACGCCCCTGCCCATCAATCCTGAATATTTTATAGCCAGCCCCTCTGGCTGTCCAAGATTATGGAGAATAATGGCTTCATTACAGAGAAAAAAGAATCAGGCTCATTTCCACGGAGCAGCTCTGCTGTCTCCAGTTGGAATCACTTCCTTTGTTAAGACACAAGCTGTAGCTAGAACTGAATTGGCAGATATCTCAAAGAAGTTATGTATCTGAGAGTTATTTTTGGAGTTTGAATTTTGCTCGTTTACCTTGATAGGGGCCCTGATGATTTGGATAATTCAGGCCAATGCTAGAGACCTTCTTAGCATCAATTTCATTATGAATTGGCCCCACAGTAAAGACAATTACTATTTCTGTCTTGAAATAGACCTTGACTTCGATATGAAGGGAGCCTTTGAAATTAATGTCCTTTAATGGGACTGGGGAGATTGTTCAGTGGGCATAGCGATTGCCACTCAAGTGTGAGGACCACAGTTTTGATCCCTAGCATCTACTTATTATCTATCTATCTATGTATCTATGTATCTATGTATCTATCTATCTATCATCTATCTGTGTGTGTGTGTGTGTGTGTATGTGTGTGTGTGTGTGTGTGTGTGTGCATGTATGTATGTAATCCCTAGGCTTTGGAAGCAGATGCAAGCCATTCTTGAAGCAAGCTGGCTAGCCAGCCTACTTGGATCAGTGAGCTCTGGGTTCAAATGAAAGAGCCTGCCTCAATATATAAGGCAGAGAGCAACTGAAGAAAATGCCTGATGTCAACCTCTGGCCTTTACACAGGCATACACACATGTGCACTTGTACCTGTATATACATGTACCCACACATGTGAGCATGCACACCAGATGTATACCACACCTACACATATGCAAAAAATATAGAAGGATAAAACATCCTTTTATATTTGAACAGTCATACTTGATAAGGCACTTTAAAAAGATTTATTTATCTTTATTTTATGTGTATGAGTGGTTGCCTGTATATATGTATAAGAACCACATGGATGTCTGGTGGCCAAGGAGGCCAGAGAAGCTATTGGAGCCTATAGAATTGGAGCTACAGATAGTTGTGAGTTGCCACGCGGGTTTTGGGAATGGAACCCTGGTTCTCTGAAAGTGCAGTGGGCACTCTTAACCACCGAGCCAGCTCCCTTGTTCCTATCGTGCACTTGTGACACTTTCGGGCTCCCAAATATTCAATAGAGCAGACGGTTATGAGAACTTTACTGGAGGCAGAATACAAGGGAGTTCCAGAGAAGCCAGGTCACTCATTTACAGGCACAGTGGGGAGCACAGGCTAAGCACATCCGTATCCCCAACCTTCCTGTAACTGCGCTGCTTCATCCTTAATGACCCCAACCTCCGCTTCAACTTAGCATCTGATAGCTAATTTGGGTACAAAGAAACAGAGGAGACAGAGAGAGAGAATCTGTCATCACTCTTACCATCCCTGCTCCTGGTTCTAAATCTCCCAAGTCTTCTCTATGATATGTTTATAATAATACTTGGTCATCTAAACCATCTCTCTGCTTTGTTCTTGCATGTCTTCCATAGCACAAAACAAGTTATGTAGACTTAGTGAAGTCAACCAACCAATTAGAGACTCAGCTCTTTCAGCTGTGAAATGGTCGTAGTAGTGACACAGACCATCCAGAGTTCTTTATGAAGTCAAAGCAGATGCTGTTCATGCAAACTTTAATATGTTGCCTCAAACAGGACAAGCCACTATCATCACATCTCAACACGTGTCAGCCGGGTGAACTTTTAGCCCTGCTGACACCTCTGATTTCACTTACGGCGTTTCTAGCATGACTTTACAGACACTTGTCATTGTGCTGAGGCAGTCTGTGGTATTCTCTATTGGCAGCGTTTTGTTCTAAATGGAGAAACACAAATGCACGTTAGAACCACTAGCAGAATGCATGCAGGATTAAGAAAAAAAGCACCTTGCTGCTTAATGTCACTTACTTCAGAGACAAAGTGCATTGTGGCGTTGCTGAGAGTTTTCAGCATTGGCGTGGCTTCTGCATAGAAGAGGGACATTCTATTGGCCATTTCGTTATTCACTTCATTCTCAATGTCTAGCTGATAAAATAAGAAGGATATAGTTATAAAAAGAAAGTCACAATCTCCGGAAACTGACTTACAGAGGAGAACTCCATCTTCTGTGTCCTGCTCGATGCAGAAGTGAAAGCTGTTGTGGAGAGAGGGCTGCCCCAGTCAGGGAGACCCAGGGACTCACATGCATGTTGTTGATGCGATTGCGACTTATTGTTCTTCTGTAGTAGCTAAAGTCGTTCTGAATAGCAGGGTTCCTCATCTGAAATTCGGGAGAGAGGAAAGCAGGTCACCTCCCAGCAACAGGTGGGGGACCAGAATCAGCAGTCCAATCATCCTGTTTTGTAAACATGCCAGGACCTCTCTTCATCCAAGTCACCAAAACTTCCAGTTAAAAATAGATTCTATCACTTCATTATTCTAAAATATGCCTTGTTTTTACTGTGGGCTGTATTTCAAGGCAAGTATATTTGCTCAGTGAGGAAAAGACACTTGAAAAGGTTTTCTCTTAATTTACTTGGCAGATTTCTAATTTCCACATATAAATCACCCTCTTAAATTACTGTTACCACATGGAATGCAAATCCTCTCTACACCTCTTCAGGGAAGGAGCTGCATCTTACTCTACTTCTCTACCCGTAGCCCCGGCAGAAGAGCCCTAAAGCAGTGGTACCCAGCACAACTCCACGACACCTTCACAGCACTTGTGGCCTGACCTTCAGCTCATCAAATCGAAGGGTAAAATGTAATATTTCTGCAAACTCCTTGGCCAGGGCCTGCTCCCGTTCCAGATGCTGGGTTGGTGTGTAGGGTGGACAAGTCAGAGACTCCAATAAACTTTGAAGAGCTTTTTCTGAAAGTCAAAGGGACAGATTATATATATGTTTTTTTGTCTAGGTGGACCACAGAGACTTCCAAAAGCACAATGGTCAGCTCCAGCTGACACAGTCTCAGAGGAAACCTGTTCCCTAGTCTCAGTTCTAATAGTTAATTGTTTCAAATTCCTGACACTGTTAGAAAAACACAAATAAATGAGTGGGGACTGTGCACATGAGAGCCACTAATGATTCAAGATGAGACGAGGGTTCTGAGGACATGGCTGTCTACAAAGCTCCTATAAATGGGGGGGGGGCGTTAATATATATCTATATCATCTGACTAACACTGGGGTGCGATATAGACAGGCAAATTAGAAAATTAGAGCTTGCTGGCCGGTTTAGCCTGTCAGTGACCTCTGGGTTTAGTGAGAGAGCTTGTTTTTAAAAAATATTGGGGAGGGTTGGAGAGATGGCTCAGTGATTAAGAGAACTGGCTGCTCTTGCAGAGGACCCAGGTTCGATTCCCAGTACCCACACAGTGGTTAACATCCATTCTAATTCCAGTTCTAGGGGATCCCCACACCATCTTCTGACCTCTAAGGGCACTGCACAACATGGGTGCACTTTCAACATACACACAAGCAATACACTCATACACATAAAGTAAAAAATAATAAATAAAATACCTTTTAAAAATATGCTGGAGAACAACACAGGAAAACAGTAAATGTCAATCACTGGTCTCTGCATACACACAGACATGTACAAATGTGCATTCTCACCCAAGGGAACACATGGTCTTAAGAGGTGGCAAGGAGTACTACAGCCTGCTCTGATGGACACATCATTTTCCTTCTGTTGAGCTGTAACCTTGGCACCTTTGCACTTTAACCCACTAGATCTAGATATTAACGTGGAAACATAAATTGATCTCTCTTCCACCTGAGAGCCTGAGGCAGCCCTCTTTTCTAGTGACACCTGTTTGCTCACTCTTTTAGCTGCTCTTAGCGTGCAGTCTTCTCAGTGTCATAGTCATTATTTCAGTTTCTCTTTTCCTCTTAAAACATGGCGCTCTTTTTATGGAAAAATTAGAGGAGAGCATGCTTACTGCTTTTTTCATTCTAGAGGTACTGTGTTCCTGAAAGAAGTCCTGCCTAGCTCTTCTGCTGGAGGCAGTGATTATATTGCACTCTGGTTGCATGGAGCCCGTCTGTCAACCACAGTTGGCTTCCCTCCTGATTCTGCAGAGCCATCCTATCTGTGTAGTTTTATTTTTGCTTTTAAAGCACACTGTTTATTCTCTCGTGTTTTACTATATTAAATGGCTCACATGCATTCAACTAATAAAAGATTTGGGGGTGGATAGTCAGTGTTGGCAGATAAACTCTATTTTCCAACTTGTAGATGGGGGAAATTTCACAAAGCTCCACCTCGAAATGAAGAGCTACAGGCAATCATGGCTGAGGAGAGAGGGAGAATCAGTTTTCTCCAAGACAAGTCCCACGATAGGTTGTGGTCAGCCCTAAACACATGGGCATATGAAGACCACTCAATGGACTCAGTAAGGTGTGTGTGTGTGTGTGTGTGTGTGTGTGTATAAAATAACAGCAAAGAAGAGGTCATGAATGAGGAATACAAGGTATTGGAGAGGAGAGAAGGAGGAGCGGAAATAACGTGAAGCTAGTACTCATGTATGAAATTCTCAAAAAGTAAAAAAAAAATTAAATTAAATTAAATTAAAAACAGAAATGAGATCAGTATACATTGAAGAGCTAGACACAGTTGAGCACACACACAAAAGGATGGCTTCTCTCCTATCGAAAAGAACCCTGTGCCAGCAGAGATTCCCAATGTACCAGCAACTTCGTGGGAAGAGGCATGTGGTGGATTAAAAGAAATGAGGATGAGAGTTCTTTACGAATGGCCTCGTAAGACACAGTGGATGGTCCCGGGACATTTTCCAATGTGCCTCTCTGTCCCTGCTCCCTTCTTAAATGGCAAAATATTGAGTGTCTCATGTGAGACATAGATACTATAAGTCTATATTCACTCACCTAGCCGGATGGAAAACTCATAAAATCTCTTTAACCTCACAACCAGAGGACACACCGCATTCCAAGCTTTTTCTTGAAGTTGAATGTCGTTGGGATTTTGAATTGCCTACAGGAATAAAAAAGGGTAGAATTTTCTCTTTAAAAATGTTAGAAGCTCACATCAAAGTGCCCTAAAATGGACACAAGATTTTCATTTAAAATATGCAGTCCTTGGTGTACTGTGAGAATGTGAGCTACTTCACTGACAGGGATTTCTGGCCGCTCCCCCACGGGGCTCATTTCCAAAGGCAATTTGGGCACTTCAGCATAAAGCAAATGGCTTTCAGGTAGATCTTGCCTCATCTTGTTGCTGTTTTGAATTGAAAGACACTGAGCCTCTTCATTAGTATTTGATTCATGGAAAGTAGTCAGTGCTTATTGTGAAAGCAGATCCTCTAGACAGTGTGCTTTTTTATATGTAATACACTCTTGCCACTCTGTGATAATGTCCCATTTTCTTTTTTAGGAAGATTTATTTTTATTATTTTAAATTATGCACATATGTGTATGGTGGGTGTGTGCCTATGAGTGCAGGTGCCTGAGGTGTTTGCAAGAGGGTGTTGGATCTCATGGAGCTGCAGTTAGAGGTGACTATGAGCCTCCCAATGTGGGTGCTGAGAACTAAACTAGGTCCTCTGCAAAAGCAGAACCCGCTCTTAACTGCTGAGCCATATCTCCAGGCCCCCAGTCTGTAACAGTTTATATATTACTTAATCAAATGGTAACCCTTAATCAGAAAAGTCATATCATAATAGACTTGGTTTCTAAGCAGCACTCTCCTCTTTGAGATTCAGTAGCTTGAGGCTTATGACAATGGTGCATCTCAGAAGGACGGAGGAAGTGACGGTATTTGCATGAATTGTGGGTGTGCATTCATGTGTATTGTGCTGGTATTTCTACAGAGCTAACCTGAGAGTACATGTCCATAGGTCCAGCTACTCAGTAGACTGAGGCAGAAGACTAACTTGAGCCTAAGACTTCAAGACCAACATGCACAACATAGTGAGGAAACCCCACCATCTCAAAATAAAACCAAATCAACAAAATCCAGTGTTTTAGGTAAAAGGAGTGTGACATTTTTGCCTTAAAAGTATTTTTACGTCTGAAAAGTCAAACCGACAATTTTCTTCTTTGCTTTGGCTATTGTGCTGTCTTAGATTTAAAAAAAAAAAACACAAACAAACAAACTTATAAGACACCAAAAAGATAGATTATAGACTCCTGATAGTAAATGGTTTCCGGTTGCCACGTGTGACACTGATGGAACCTGTCATGGTCATCACAAAATGCTGACTGTCACCCAGATCTCAGATAAGCATTGGGTCAGTATTTCCCTTAAATGAGGCAATCTACCATCATCATTGGTTAAATGTGAGTCCCATGATATCAAACGTGGGTTTGGGAAGGGAGTGGCTAATGTTGTAGTGGACTATAGCATTGTGTATTCATATTTAATGCACTTGAAAAAGAGAGGGTATTCATACATTTTTTTAAAAGGTGTATACGAGTGTATTGCCTGCATGTATGTAAGTGCACCCGTGTCTTGCAATGCCCATGGATGTCAGAAGAGGCCCCTGGAAATGGAGTTATAGACGGTCGTTAAGCACAGTGTGGGTGCTGGGAATTGAACCTGGGTCCTCTGCAAGAACAGCAGCATGCTCTTAATTGCTGAGCCATCTCTCCAGCCTCGGTTCATAGGAAATAAGAATGCTATCACTGCATGTCTGCTCATATGTGTATGCAAGTGGGCAGTTTTTCTTCTCCTCACAGGTTCTGTCAGTTTAGGATTATCACTGACTTACATCTCGGATTTCAGGTCCTGCACCTTTGTAAGCTTGCAGGTCTGTAAGGATGCTTTCAGAATCTTGGAGAACAGCACTGATCTGGTTCCATATCTCTCTTTCTCCTTCTGTAGGCTGGGCATCTAAATGGCAGAGAAACAGAAAGAAATAGGTTGGGGTTTACAAACAGCTCTCAGAGACCATAAGCAATCAGTGCTGCCTGTTAAACAGGCCTGTCTCATTCCTTCAGGCTTAGAGGTCACTCTTCAACGTCACAAGTTGTCAGGAAAGGAAAATGGTCACAACTTCTGTCCATTTAGTTCAAGCTATCGAACAATCTCTTTGCACATAATAAACTTAGTATGATCAAATCTTCTAAGTATTCATTTGCTAATTTATTTGTATAGAATACATTTTTTTGACACCTGGACACAAATGTTTTTTTTGAGTCAAAGTCCTTTTCATTAATTACTTTTTCATTTTTTTTAACATTAGAAGTATTACTTTCATTGTGGTTAAATATATTTGATATTAAATGTATCGTCTCGGCAGTTTTTATGTCTAGAGAGCAGTGTTATAGCCATCACTACCATGCAGCTCCAGAACTCTTTTCATCTTGTAAAACGGAAACACTGTATCCCATCTGCTTTAAGCATGAGAAATTACTGGACATTTCCCTTATTGAAAATCAGTGGATCTGAGCATAGATGGAAAAGAACCCCTTTTATATTTCAATATAAAAATCATCACTAAAACATGAATAATTGGGGCTAGGGCAATGACTCCGTGGTGGGTACAGGTGCTTGTTGCCAAGCCTGATGACCTGAGTTTCATTCCTGGAACCCACATGGTAGAAGAGAGCGGACTCCCACAGACTGTCCTCTGACTTCCACAAGTGTGCCATGCCATGCCATGCCATGCTATGCTCCCCCTGCCAATAATAAAATTAGTGAAAAAACCTGGATACTTAACCCTTGAGGGCATGGCAACTACACGTCACTCCAGAACATGCTGATGTACCAAAGGCACTCGGACTCCCCCTAAATGTTATCGTCCTACCCAAGACCCAAGAAATTGGTGGTTTCCTGGAAGCTGAAAAGTGACAATCAATCAGTGTATCAAAATTCTCTTACAAAAGAAAAGAAAATCCACGAAAGTAGGAGGAGACTAGTTGGGAAGAAGAGGGTCAATGTGGGACATGTGCAGAAGATCTTTTTGGTAAAGAGTTCATTGTCGAAACACCTGTTTATCTTGGTGTTGAGCGTGCATGTTATATACAGAAATAAACAGAGCATTTAGGTTCATATAAATGAAGTCAGTATTTTCACAGTCACAGAGTGCTCCTTGAGCAGAATCTTCATTCTGGCATCTCTGAAGCCCATATAATTTCCCCCTTGTGAGAGCATTTCACAAAGGCTGGTAGAAGGAGGCTGACAGGTAGGAAACATGGGGTTTTTTACTTCACCAACAAAGGCCACTAAATAGGTTAGTGGGCTGATGAGGATTTAGTTTATTCATGTAAATCAAGGCCTCTGCTCAGGGAGAGGGGGACAGATGTCATATCATAAAACTGTTTTCAGGTATTCAAATCCCGAGACACAGGAGGCTGTCAGCAGATCTCAGTAATGGAAGGTCAAGGACAGAGTGATACAGCATCTGACATTCCTCAGACCAATCTTCGTTTTCTCTAATCTTTCTGGAGTACAAAGAGTGGATTCTGCAAAACGTATGTGTACTCAACACTAGTGGCACTCTGGGGTGTGACAGATGGAGCCACAAGGCAGGTGACAGCAAAGTGAGCACTAGCCCTGCTGATGGAGTGCGTAGGCAAGGTTGAGCATCAGAGGAGAGCTGATGGATAGGGTAGCCTCTCCTGCTCCATCCTCACCTGCTGCTCTAATAAGCTTCAGTCAGACCCTTGAGGTCTGATGCCCACAGAAAGTTTCAGGGTAGGTCATTCACCAGGTGCTGCCTAAGACCTAAGAAACTGATAGTTTCCTTAGAAATAAAAGATGACATATATTAGTGTGTGATAATTCTCTTAAAAAAGAAAAAGAAAATCCAGGAAAGTAGGAAGGGACTACTTGGGAAGAAGGGGGGTCAACAGGAGTGGGAAGGAGATCAGAAAGGGTAATGGGCAGGTGAATATGATAAGACGTGTACATGTATGTAACTGAGAAAACTTAAGAGCGATAGCACCTAAAAAACAAAAGAGGGGAAATCATAGACCTCCATGGGGTTTCTAACACTGAAAAATACCTTTTCAGAAATGACACGATTTCAGCTAGGGAAAAGGGAGGAGCTGAAGAAATCATGGGTAGAGAGTGGTAGTGAGGGTATAGAGATGAACCCACAAGGAGGGCCCAGGGTGGCCAAAGGCCTGGTGGGTGGATGAAGCACAGATGGGCCTGGAAGAGGGAAGAGCATCAGGAGAGGCTAAACCGCAAAGCCTAGGGCGAAGAGAACCATCGCCCCTCTACCCCTGAATCCTTCATTGCTTCCCACAAACACTGGGTAACATTTCTCCGCTCTGATGTTACTCACAAATGAATCACTTCATCCTTTCATGCTAACCCATCCATTTCTCAAAGGGGTACAGATATTATAAGCCGGAGCCTGAAACTTTCATGAGCTAGGACCCTGTCACAGAAAAGAACATTCCAGTGGAACAAATCCCAGGGAAGGGTTGGAAGTTTCTACCTTTGCGTGGTGTTGGGGAAGAAAATATAAGGAAAATAAGTACAGAGCAAAGAGCCTGGAAAGCAAATAAAAACCAAGAACTTATCATTCAAATGTGTTCTCCCTTAGATGCATGCATTACAGAATCACAAAGTAGGTAATTTCCTAAAAAGAGATTTGGAGAAGGAGACAGCAAAACAGTACCTGTGACCAAGATTCTAAGGGTTCAGACTACTCAACAGAATTATACAATTGTTTGTGACCTGGGAGGTCAGGGAAGCCAGTCATGGGATTCTATTCTAGCAAGTCATTGCTAGAACAGTTTCACATGGAACAGAATTAAAACTAAGTGGGCTAGCAGAGGAGAGCTGACAAAAATTAATAAAAAAAATAAAAACCCACCCTGCTGTTGATTACTGAAACACACAAGGAGAAGGTTTTCACACTAGTTTGTAGAAAAACAGAGCTATCTTAAGAGCTTTCAAAATGAATTTACCAATAGAGTGGCTTCAATGTAGTTCTGGGGCTGGAGATAGCCAGCTCCTGTCTCCATCAGAGATGAAGTATTCTCTGGTACAAATGGACAAGGACATTCATGTGACTACAAAGGGTTTGGATGAGTGACCTGTGGGGCGCTGTCACTGCTATGCCACACTGGACTTGGGAGGCTGACTAGGCAACTTCCATCTTTCAGCGGTACTTTCCTGGCAACTAGTGGATCTGTAAAGCAGGACCTTCATCCCTTAGGGAAGCTCTCTGGAAACTGTTCCCTTTGGCAGATGTCCTAGGGTCTCATTAGGAATATTTGCTATGTGGTCCTACTTAGTGGGGTGGGGTGTGGAAACCCAATCCATTGTTCTTGCATTAATCACAGCTTACAGATATGTTGACTCATTTTTCTGCCATAATTTGGTGGTCTTATGGGATACCTGACTTCCCTGTGATGGAATTGATCATCTCCTCTTCTGACCAATGATTAGGTCATTCATGCCAGCCACTTGAGCTGTCTTGCCTTTGGGGCCTGAATGTGGGATTCAAATTGCCCCTGGTGTCACCTTCCCTGGTACAGAGTAAGAGGACAAGCTCTAGTCTTAAGAGTGTCCAAACTTTGGGCATTGTGACATGCTGTTGCCATGAACAAATGTGTTGGTCCACATTTATAGTTATCCTGGGATACACGTGGACCATAGGCTGCAGGTTGGACATGCCTTCTCTAGTGTCTGTCTATTGGTCTCACTTTTCAAATGGGTATAAGACTGTGTAAATCCAAGTAACATTTAATGCTGGCCTCAATCCCTGCAGAAGCCTATGAGTCATCCCACTTTTATGCCCTAGAAAAAATCAGACAGAACTAACTACCACAAATGTATCCACTAGACAAAGGACTGTGACCGTATTTACTTCCTTTGACTTCATATTTCCAGTTCAATATATGCTCTAGAAAAATCTGCTGGATAAGTAGTTGAAGAAGAAGTAGTTGAAAGAATGATTTAAATATACTTTCCACATTATGTTTTACAATGGCTTCTTGTTGTTGTTGTTTTTATTTCTCCTTTCAGAGAGAGGCTTCCATGTGTCTCAAGCTGGCCCTGAACTCACTATATATCCAACGATGATCCTGACTTTCTCATCATCCTACTTCTACCTCCAAGTGGTAGGATCACAGGTATATGTCATCATATTTGGTTTATGTAATGCTAGGGGTTGAATCCAGAGCTTCATGCATTCTAGGCAAGCACTCTGTCAACTGAGCTATATCCCTCAGTCCAGTTTGGGGATAATTTTTCTCCACTTTAAACTCCAAGATAACTTTTTGGATACAGGGGCTACATATTTGTCTTCAGCACTCATATGATGTCTGATTACTGGAGATACTCAATAAGCATGTAGGGAGTCAATGACCCAGATAGGAAGTCAGCCAGAACTAGAGAATGTGAGTTCTAGGAAGAGGTTTCTGTCCTGTCTCTTCTTTTCAAATGGCTTTAATACTATTGAGTCTCTCACCAAGACAAGCATAGTCACCTGTGATCAAATTGAGTACTCACATCCTCATCAGCATTTGTGTTTAAATCTTCCATTACTCAGCCATGGCCTCAGTGCCTCTCAGTGTGGTAGAAGCACCACTGGACCATTCGTTCTCTCTGTAGAGTGAAAAATTGTTGGCAGGGTTTACTCTTCCAGTCCTACCACTGTCCTCACTCTGCTTTCTGAAACATCTCAGTGACAGGCGTTGGAGTCCATACTTCATATATATTCAACGGTTGACCACATTTAAAAATTTATTGTGTTTTCGGATGTCGAGGAATGACATCTTGAAAGGGACCCTGAAGAATTAGTGGAAGAAAAGGTTACAGTATTTAACCCTCCAGCAACTCTGAAAGCATTTGCTGCGGGAACAACTCTGAACTATGGGCTTTGCTTTTCTATCTTTTAACAGAAAGATTGACCTTTCTTTAAATAAAGATGCAGTTAGTGTGCATGCGCATGTGTACACACACACATACACAAACACACACACACGCACACACACACACACACACACAAACTCAATGATAATGGAAATGGGTCTTTATTTCCAACTGTAGCCACTGAATCCTTTGGTGATGTTTTCTCTAAGACTCGCATTCTAAACTTCTAATCATTGTCATATACTTCAGCAAAATCGAGGGGAATCATTACATAAAGTGGAAGTTTATCCTGTCTCACAATAGAGCTATTAAAATCCCTGTGATTTACACAGGCAATTTCAGAATCCAATACTTCTAGGAGCCCTGAAACACATGTATCCTGGCCATTATGCAGGCAATGATTTAAGGCCTGCTCTGGATTTGCTGTTGTGGAGAGTATGAAAATGTGTCATGTGCACTGTGACCTTACACATGCACTTTTAGTGTCAAGAACTCACTAAATCCCATGTGTCTACAACTTTAAATAGATAAAACACCCTCTTATCAATTAAGATAAAGGGTATTAATTTTGTTTGCAGGGAGTACATTGACCCCTCTTTCTTTGGCTCGAATTGCTAGTGAGAAATTGTGTTAACTGTCAACATTCTGGTGTCACCAGAGGCTAGGTGGAAGGTGTCCCTGTGGAGGACTCTGATATTTATTCAAAGCAGAATGCTTGGCATTCCTCTGTGCTAATGGAGAGGAAGGTGGCTTGCTTTGTTTGTCAGAAAGCTTTTCAGCAAAGCTGCCACAGGGAACAACAGCAGGTCTCAAACTCCAGAAAAGCTGTCAAATCAAAGGGTTCTTATCTTTGTAAATCAGCCAAGGCTTCATCCTGTCTTCAAAGGCATCAGGAACTTGCATACCTTCTTCCAACAGCCTACTTAGGCCTGTACATAGAATTTGAGACAACCAATTCAACCTAAAACAATCTGAGCAGAAGACACAATTTATGAGATGTCTTTGGTTTTGATGGAAGCCCTGGCATTTCATCAGGAGGATATATAGCTAGCTCTGTGCCCCGAGGACTGCTGGATAAACACCGGAGAAGAGTATAGCAGAAAGGATTTGCTAAAGCCGTAAATTAAATCCACAGCCCTTCCTACCCCTTCCTCACTCTTCCAACCCCTCTCGCCTTCAGGATAAACTAAGAAACATAAATAACTACCTAGTGTTAACTTTGGGGGATGTAAAATGGTAGTGACCTATAGCAGGAGACTAACTGCGTACGGACGCAGCACAAAAATTGTAAAGGTCCATTGGAAAATACAAGTGGGCCTGGGTTGACATATTTGTTTAGACAGAACATTAGTTACATACCAGAGCTCAAAGATCTTCCTATGGAACAGTCTCCCCAGGACTGAACAGTGCTGGAAGGTTAAGGATCATGAAGGGTTGTCTACTTTATTTGCTGCACTGGGATCCCTCAGTGGAGGTGGAACTCCCAGGACAGAGTTTTAAAACCAAATCCAACTGCCAACTTAGCACTTAAAGAATACCAGCTTCATACTGGCATACCACCTCACCTCTCTGGGCTCCAAATTAGATCATGGTCCAAGAAAAGGAAGCAAACAATAGTCTTGTCTGTTCCCTACCTCGAAGGATAAGGGAGAATGTTGGCTGAAATGTTACAATGTTAAGGTATCCCTTTTTAAAAATCTTGTGTGTGTGTGTCTGTGAGTGCATGTGTATGCATGTGTCTGTGTGTATGTGGGCACAGATGTAGAGATCAGAGGATTACCTCAGACGCTGGCCTCAACTTCCATCTTGCTTGGGCAGGGTCTCTTGTTGCTTACCATTGCATGCACCAGGTTAGCTAGCCTGTGACTTTCCAGGGATTCTTCTCTCTGCTTCTCATCTCCAGGTAGAAGCACTACGATTACAGATGCTCACCACTGCATCTAGCTTTACATGGGTTTTGGAAAATAGAACTTAGGTTCTCTCACTTGTACAAGAAGCACTTGGTCATTTCCCTAGGGCCTGTTAAGCCACCTTTGTCATTACCTGTGTTGTCATCCATAAACTGATTTTAGGTCTATTCTGTATTTATTTTTTGTTTTTTCTTTCATCATGTAAGCATACAGAAAAAAGACATTCTTCATCTGATTTTTTTCTCCAATTTTTCTTCATTTTTCCAAGATTCTCTAGCCTCCTTAATGGTATAATTTTTAGAATTTCCTTAATAACCACTCCCTCGCTATTATTATCCATAGGTCTTCCTAGTATGTAATAAACATGAATTCATTTAATAAGAACACAATTTTTAAAAAAAGATCTAATTTTATTTTTTTATTGTGTGTGTATGGAAGTTGTGTCCAGGTGCTTGTGGAAGCCTGATACACAGCACCCCCCTGGATCTGGAGTTATAGGTAGTTGTAAGATGCCCATTGTGGATACTGGGAAATGAACTTGAGTCCTCTGTATGAGCAGTATGTGTCCTTAACCACTGAGTCATTTCTCCAGCTCCACCAATGTCTTTAGCCACTACTTCTTAAGGAATATTTCTTTAGATCAATTAAAAACCTGTTCTGTATACTATAGTATTTGAATCTGTTTGAGCTGTTACAGTCTGCTACTCTAATGCCTGTACTATTGTCTCTCTGCTTTCCTCACTTCTTATTTCCCATATGAAATGACAAACTCTCTAAAGAAGACGTCATGCTCTTCTAATACTCTTATATCAATGTGCCACATCTTTTATCTTTCCGGGTCTTCTTGTCCTAGCAAGAAGCTACCAGCCCTTCTATTTCTCCTTCCGGAAAAATGTAGAGATGCTATGAATATAGTCACTCAGCTAGTGTCCATCAAAACTCATGGTTATGAAATTATACTTCATGCCCAACCCAATGATGGGCACTAGGTAAGACAATAGCACAAATATAAGATAGTGTACAAATTCTCATATCAAGGATTTAAACGTTAGTAATAAGGTAAATATATATTTGCAGAAGAAAACTAACACTGCTCAGTTGCTGACATTATTTCAGACACTGGCTGAAGTTCTGCTAGACGTACCAACACTGTATCTTAGATGGCAGCTTTTGTGTTTGTCTCCCCAACTAGATTGAAAGAACTGCAACTATTTATACCAGAGTGGCTAGTAACCAGAGTATCCTTTAAGGAAGCCTGGAAAACTGGGTCACAATTATTAAAACCAGTTGTCCTGTTTCCAGTTCAAATGAAGAAAGAAAATGGATCTATGCACAGTGGAGTAGTGTTCAGTTTTGATCTAAAGAGGGAAACTTTGCCACATACAACAATATGGATGACCTTTGAAGACTTTCTGGTAACTGAAGTAAACCAGTTACAGAATGGCACATACTAAATAATCTCACTTATACCATGTACCTAAAAATGTCTAATTCATAAATGCAGAGTATAAAATGGTGGTTGCCAGGGGCTTGGGAAAGGGGCTCATCAACAGGTAAGAAGCTTCAGTTATACAAGATGAATAAGTTCTAGCGATCTAGGATGCAATGATTTTGTGATGGTTAATAGTAGGGCATTATATAGTTAAAATCTGGTAAGATGAGAGAAGTGGTAAATGTACCTACCGCAATAAAAAATTAATCGGCTGTGTGAATTACTTTCCATCTTGATTAGACCAATACCTGTTAACTGTCATTTCAAGGAAATCATGCAGATTTCAATATGTGCTAACTATATATTGGATGACAAAAGAATTAATGTCAAATTGATTAAGTATAAATATGTAGTTCTGCAAAACATTTTCATACTATTATGAAAAAATATAAAAATTACAAGGAATATTGCTACATCCTAACAGAGAGAACAAGTCAAATACTCTACAAAGTCTTTGTTATTTTTATCTTAAGAGATCTGAGATTGGAATTATCTAGTAAAATATAATCTGAAAAGTGAGATGACTGTTCTAAGGGAGGTTAGGCAGCAGGTGCTTTCTAGCTTGGCAGAGGAGAACAAAGAAGAATCCCTCATAAATGTAGATAAGAAAATGAAATGTTTAGAGTTTATAAGATGTGCAGGCACTGGTCTAAAAGCTGAACATCCACAGGAGTCCTAGAAAGAAGACTCTGTCTACCTGCTGGCATTGCCCATAGGTAAATCTTTACCCAATGCTAATAAGAAAACTGAGAACAGAAAGAAAAGCATAAAAAGACACTCTGCATGTGGGGTCCTGGGGTCTGCCTAGAGGCACAGGAGAGAGCTCAGGTAACTATAGGTCTTATGAGAGTACAAAGCAGTGATCATCATAGG
Source organism: Eospalax fontanierii (assembly GCA_035773235.1). NCBI lineage: Eukaryota > Metazoa > Chordata > Mammalia > Rodentia > Spalacidae > Eospalax > Eospalax fontanierii. Next base: position 45,863,374 of record CM069529.1, on the reverse strand, counting down.
GGAAGCCTTTGAAACACAGTCAAGTAAGAGGTCCTATAAGACCTTAAGAGAGGAAAATGAAGCTGACTCCAGGGAGTGAGGGAACACCATCCTCAAGATACAGGGACAACTAATCTGTTCTCTGTCTCTCTATATAGATCTGTGTATTCTAGACATTTCATACAAATGGGATCAACATTTGTCATTGGCTTCTTTCACTTAGCTAATGATTTTCAGGTTTGTCTGCACTGCAATGCTTCAGTAACCCATTTCTTTTTATCATTCAGTAATACTCCATTGAGTAAACATGGCACATTTTATTGGCCCATTCATCAGTTTATGGGCATTCATCACTTTTCAATGATATCAATAATTCTTCTAGGAGAATTCACATGCAAGGTTTTATATGGACATATATTTCCATTTTATTGGGGTTATACATAGGAATGGAACAGCTAGATCATATGGTAACGTTATGCTCAACCTTTTGAAGAACATCCAGACTGTTTCTCAAAGCAGATGTACTATTTTGCCTTCCTATCAGCAGCGCATGATGATTCTAAGTTCTTCACAATCTAACCAACACTTCTTAAAAAATCATTTCCCTTTCAATTAGAATCATTCTAGTAGGCATTCTCTCATGGTGGTTTTGTCTTGCATTTCTCTAATGATTAATGATTCTGAACATCCTTTCCCGTGGACACTTGTTCATCTTTGGAGAAATGTCTGCTCAGGTCTCAGCAGAATCTTTGATAGATCTTGAAAAAAAAAAAAAAAAAAAGAACTTTCTCCAAAGTGAGGTGCTCTTGCATAGCTTAACCTACTTAATTTTCTTTGGAGGCAGGGTCTTACTATGTAAATTAGCTTTTTCTTGAACTCACTATATAGTTTAGAATGGTCTCACAGTTCTTCTTCTTCTCCCGTTGGCTTTCTGGGACTATAGTCATATAACCACCTCACCCTGCTAAGTTACTTGAACTTCTACTGTCTTGGAGAACTTCCCTCCAAGTCATGGATCCTGAAACTCAAAAGGTTGTTTGTTGTAGCTCTCCTGATCCTGAACACGATGGTGGGACACTAAATGAATTTGTTAAAGGGGATTACAGAACTAACTGAGTATTAGAAGTAACTGAAAATGTCGGAAAAGCAGATCCTTGTTCCTTGTGGGACTAGACCACTGAGTTAAAATTTGGGGGGTGAAGCTTAGCTAGCTATCCAGAAAGATGATTTGCCAGATGTTTCTAATCACTCCAGTGTGTGAATTACTAGGACTCATTGTGTGGCAGGCTGATGCTTGATGCCCACCTTGGGGGCCATTATAAGGGTTCTGATTGGGCAATCTTCAGCAGAATTTCATTCAGCCACACTTTTTTCAGTACACTGTCCTTCAAAGTTCAAACTGTTACTCTTTGAAAGAACAGTGAGTTTCATTCATCTTCCCCCACCCCCACCTCCCAGCTTTCAAACAGGAAGTGGAAGCATAGTGAGGTGGCAGAGGGAGAAAAAGTGAAAGAAGTAGAAGAATGAAAGAAGTCGCACCAAAGATAAGGGGCTGTGGAGACGCGTGGGCACACAGCTCACTGTAAGGGTCAACAGGAACTGAACTGTGATCTCTGCAACTGAGGAACCCAAGGACAGATGTATCTAATTTTGTATTATGTTTTGACCCAGCTTAATTATATCTATTTGACCCAGTTCAATTATATCCCATCACCCACTTCAAAAAGAATATTCAACACTGAAAGCAGACGTGCCAAATTCATTTAAGCTGTTACTACATACTGTTCAGCCTTCCTTCCTTCCATTCTCTACCTCTCACTCCTTAACTCTTTAGCACCCAGACTCTGAACACAAAGGAACAGATTCTGAATGTCCTTTCCTAGGGTGACCAGTGATACCTCACTGCCTAGCTGAACACCCTCTTTGCAGTGTTCTCTTTCCTGTCCACTGTGGTATTTGAGTCCTTTTACACTCCCTGCTTCTGAGTAACTGTAGTCTCCTCACTGCCTGGACTAGCCTTCTCAATTCTTTCTCTATAAGATCATCATCGCTACCAATGCTCATATGGTGTTTAAGGCTTCCTGATCAACATACTAGGCCGCTACACTAAGAAGGACTCAGGGCGGAACCAATGACCTTCCCACTGAAGGGACAGACATGTTTGCCTTTCCACACAGACATATCTGAAGTTCTCATCTGTTTAGTTCTTATCTGAGCTCTCATTTCCCCAAGGGATTTCCGCTCTTCTGTTTGGAGGTGAGTAGCAATTATGGGTCTCCAGTCCCGAGCTTCCTGACTTGGCAGCTGTACCACTCATTTTAACCAAGGTAGCCTTTCATTCAAGTGCTTGTTTTTTTTGTTGTTTGGTTGCTTTTCTTAGCAGGCATTTGGTGCTCTGTCTATGGACTTCTTTCTGTTCTTCAACTCTGTCCTTCCATTCCTGCTATACGCCTTTAATCTCACTTTTTCCATCTGGTGGAAAACTGCTCACCCCATCTGTGCCTATAGAAAAACTATTCGTTCTCTTTAAATCCCATTCAAACGCCACCTGTTGCAAAGATTCTCCAGTTCCTTCTATGGACTTCCGTTTTCAGAAACTAGATGCCAAGTTCTTTTCCCTTTTTTTTCTTCTGTGTTATGTTATAGTTTTCTTTTTAAAAAATATTTTACTTGTTATCTTTATTTTACGTGTATGAGTGTATTACCTGCATGTATATGTAAGTGCACTCGAGTCAGAAGAGGACTCTGGATTCTCCTGGAACTGGAGTTATGGACAGTTGTTAGCAGCCATGTGGTTGCTAGGAATCAAACCAGGGTCCTCTGCAAGAGGAGGCAGGGCTCTTAACCGCTGAGCCATCTTTTTAGCCCCTGTTATGCTTTCTAAGATCCTTACTTTATCTTCAACTGAATGTCTATCTGTTTCGTACTTTAGTCTGACACATCAATTAGGCAACGACTGCTCTCATTCAACTCTGAATCCTGCTGGTGTGTGACTGACGTGGATGCCATAATCACACTCAACATACCCTTCCCTGATTGACCTACAATCCACAGATTCAAGGGAAAATCCATCCCAAAGTCCATACTCTCCACATCTCCAACCAATCATTGTTATTTCATGAAAATCTCCTTTAAAAATAGGAATATTTGGGCTGGCCATGATGGTGCACACCTTTAATTCCAGCACTCAGGAGGCAAAGGCAGGTGAATCTCTGTGAGTTCAAGGTCAGCCTGGTTTATATAGCGAGCTCCAGGCCAGTTGGGGCTCCAGGGAGACCCTGTCTCAAAAACAAAAACAAAAACAAAAACAAAAAGAAAGTTACTTTCCCATGAGATGGTTAGTTTGGAAATGACTAAGCAGGACTAGAAAGATGAGGGGATACTTCTAGGAAGCTGATGTGATGAGCACTTTGGGGATAACAAAGAGACGGGAGGCAAGCAAGAGGGACCTACATTCCCGTCTCAAGCCCCTAATCATTCTCTGTGTAACCTCAGCTCAGTCAGTTACCCTCCCAGAGACTAGGGAAACAAAGCTAATCTCCTTGGGAGTAAAAGGAGGTCCTTTTTATTTTCTCCTTGGGAAAAGAGACAGAATTTTCTAAAAATACATTTTCTTTAAGTCTCACAGTTCTAGTCCTAATAGAAAGCCACAAGACATGGAAATCCAGTCCATAGTTCCTTGTCTTGAAGAATTATAGTCTCCAGGAGCTGGAAAGATGGCAGTGGTTAAGAGCACTGCCTGCTCTTGCAGAGGTCCCTGGTTTGAGTCCAAGCACCCACATGGAGGCCAACAACTGTCCAAAACTCCAGTTCCAAAGGATCCCATGCCCTCTTCTGACTAATATCGGCACTGTGCAACACTGGGGCACTTATTTACATGCACACATAACACTGATACACATAAAAGTAATAAATAAAATAATTTTTAAAAAGAAATGATAGATTCCATAAATGAAACTTTTGTACTATGAACATCAGAATTCAAGATCCCCAGTGCTGTATTTAGTCACGATGACCTTTCCTTAAATAGAAAGAAAATGTTCAAAGTGTGACTGAGCAGATGAGAATGTGGCAACAAAGAAGGAACTGAGACCTCCCTAGGTCCACCGTGCTTGCTATGATATGCAAAGGGGTTTTCAAGGCAAACCTCTGAGCCCCAGGAAATGGAAAACCATGGCTTTAAACTCTTGTAAGTTTTACTTATATTGTTTAAAAGTTTGAAAGATTAGCATTAACAAATAACTCAACATTGCTTTTCATGCAATCACAGTAAGCCAAGCATTCTGGCAAGAAACTGTGAGTAGGAGCAGGTGCATGTGGCATTTAGGACTTCCACAGAAGAGCAGAAATGGAACTCCTCTGAGGGTGTAGATGCCTTGAAACTGTGAATGAATGAGGGATTTAATCATTATTTTAAACCTTTGAATATACACTGAATGCAGTAATGCAAAAATGCATGTGATTAGGAAGGGAAGGGAACAACTAAAATGTAAGTAACAAAACAGAGTGGTAAGATTATAGACAATTTAAGGTTATTGATGAATCTTACTTTAACAATAATATACGTATGTGTACACACATACATATATAATATATAATATATACACACATACATACACATATATTTCAGAAGAGTCACAAAAGTCAGAAAAATAAGATAAAGTCACTGTGCCAGCTCCTAGCAGAAATTCTTATCAAGCCAAATGAAAATGAAACCAAACCAAACCAGATGAAACCAAGTCAAACCAAAACAAGCCAACACAAAAGACAGTAAGGAGGCATTGAGTTTGATCATGACTGAATGTAATCTAGATTTTTGTTTTCAGAGCTCACGAGCTCTGGAGACACTTTTCCTTTCCAAGTAGATTTTAAATATACCAGAGACATTACACCTATATGCGTAGAGAGCCGTCACTTTTTAGGGCCATGCGACTTGGAAAGATCTAGCACTTAATTAAGAAAACTGTTATAAAGTTCAATCTCTATGCAAGGAAGTTCTATTTTCCTTCCTCCTCCTCCTCCTTTTCCTTTTGGTCCCGTTTTCAGACAGGGTCTCCCTGTAGACCCAACTGGTCTGGACCTCACACACCAGCCTAGCCTGGATATCCCAAGTGCTGGGACTGAAGGCATGGTCAACCACATCCAACTCGACTATTTTTCTTTAATATAGATAAAGTACATGACAAATTAAAGTGGGCAGTGGATATGAATTCTAAAAAAAGACATCCAGCTGTGCTTGCTATTGTGGCTTGAGATTTAATGGAGAAGAGAGAATGGGGTGATGGCTCAGTGGGTAAAAGCATTAGCCATGCATGCCTGATGACCTGAGTTCCTTCTCTGGAATCCACATAAGAACAGCAGCAGCAGGGGCAGCACACCTAGTAGCAGGGGCATTTGTATTTCCCAGCACTTCTAGGGTGAGACTGGAGACAGAGACAGGAGAATCGCCAGAATGGGTGCCAGCCAGCTAACACGGAGTATGCAGTGTAATGTCAGAAACAAGAGAGATCCTGCCTCAAAAAGGTTAAAGTGAGAATTAACTCCCGAAAATTGCCCCCTGATCTCTGCACACACATACACTGTGGCAGATATGCAGCCACACTCATACGTACATCACACACACACACACACACACACACACACACACGGGCGGGGTGGGGCACGAGCAAGGTGACAAGTGAATAGAAGTGGGGATATGAGCTTAGTTTGAATAAACATGAATGTCAGTCACTGTCCATATATCAAATCCATAAAACAATCAAAATAAGAAACTGTGTGCTTATTCAGTTATAACTTGAATGGCCATTTGAGCTCATAAAAATATAATTATAAAGTTTTAGTAACCGAGATATAACTGTTCTAGTTGGCTTTTTTTGTGGCTGTGATAAAACAGTCTGACCAAAAGCAACTTAGGGAGGGGCAGGTTTACTTGGCTCATACTTTCAGGTCACAGTCCATCATGGAGGGAAGTAAGGCAGGAACTCAAGAGAGAATTGAGGCTAAAACCATGGCAGCATGTGGCTTACTTGCTGGCTCACTTACTCACTGGCTCATGCTCAGTTAGCTTTCGTACATAGTCCAGGGCCACCTGCCTGTGTTGCCCACAGAGGGCTGGGCCCTCCTACATCAATTAACAATCAAAACAAGGCCCCATAGACATGCCCACAGGCCAATCTAATGTGGGCAGTTCTTCAGCTGAAGTTCCCTGGGTGACTATAGTTTGTGTCAAGTTGACAACAAAAACTAACCAGGACAATAACCTTTTGAACAAAAGGCATATGTACATCTCAAGATCCTGAAATTGTTTTACAGAATCAAATAATACATGAAAACAGACGAAGACGATAAAAAATTATGTCTTATTTCTGGTACTGGTCACTTTTTCCTTCTTGTGTATAGTGATATTTTATATTAACTGGTTTAAGTTAATGTGTTTACCATTTTCCCTTGGAATATGAAATAGTCCTATATGCAAAATTTAAGGAAGATTCACTGTGAAGATGTAGCTAATGCTATTCAATGTGGGTCACTCCTAATATAAAAGAAAATAAAGGACACAATGTAAGGTCTTCCATTAGGTTTCTAAACAATACAGGAAAAGGGAGGAGGAAAATGATTTTAGAAATTACCTCAGGAAGAAATGCATAATTCCATGTAGAGTTGGTTTGAGTCTCATATAAAAGCTCTATAATGGGGCTGGAGAGATGCTCAGTGGTTAAGAGAACTTAACACTCTTGTGGGAGACTCAGGTTTAGTCTTCAGCATCTACAGGATATCTCACAACTGTCTGTGACTCCAGTTCCAAGGGATCCAAGGTCCAGGTCTGGCCTCTGTGTGCATCGCATGCATGCAGTGCACATAAGCGCATGCAGGCAGAACACTCACTCATACAAACAAAATGCTTAGGGGACATGAAAAACCAAAGGAAAATGTATTTATGATATAAATGTGTGTACATGTGTATAGCTGAACAATCACAGTGGCAGGCAATGGAAACCTTATTTTACATTGGTCAGGGTGGCCCAAGAGACTCCCCAAATAATAGAGACTATTGACACAATCCTTGGTTGCCTCCCAGAACTTGAAGATAAGACGGTATTACTGAAGACAAGACACATTTCAGACACAGAGCGTGGAGTAAATGTGCTGGAACTGAACTGGAAGCTTCCTCCCTGAAGACCAGCTCTCACAGTATCAGAGGATACTATGCAAGGTGCCAAGGGAAAAAAACCAATCAATGGTCCTACCCAGCTGTAAAGCCTAATAAAGACAATGATCAGGTCAGCAAATTGTCTCTCTTGGTGTAGTGGTGTACTTTATCTTGGGTATAATCAGCAGCTGTCTAATTGGACTTAAAACATGCTCAGTGGGAGAAAATTCATGTGTGGTACTACAAACACAGCCAAGTTATATATGGCTGGAAAGGTCATACATTCTAGACAAGAATCTGTTTCGGTCATTCTCCTAGACCCAAATAATTTCTTACTATATTGTAAATTTACAAGTAAGTTTCCTCTCACCACTCATCAAAGAAGCTTCTTTTTGAATCAGATGAGACTATTACAAAGTTCCACAACTGGTCAAACACAGATAATAAATATCCTAAGTGACACATCTGCAGTACAACCTCTACACCCAAGGCACAGGGAACATGATGGAAGAGGAAAGAGCCAGAGGGACAAGACACCTGCTGCTAGTTAAGGCATTCTAGACATGACAGAGAAGCAGCACCACTGAGATCTCCACAGTGTGGTAGACTAACAAAATCTGCATAGTGACAAAACCAGAGCACATGCCAAGGCAGACGGAGAAAATTTCATGGGGTCCCACCTCAAGATGAAGAGCTACAGGCAATCATATATACGACATATATATGTTTATAAATATATAGTCATGTAATAAATATAAATGCAATAATAATCAGAGAAGAAGACAAGCAATTGGGGGGAGTGGGAAGGGGGACTGGGAGGGCTGGAAACAATGCAATTCTCAGAAATAAAATTAAAATATAAATGAATCTAAACTCTTAATAACTTCCTTATAAACAAGCTGTAAAGCAAGGGAAGAGTTTCCATCGTTGCGTTCTAATGTTTTTAACTTACTTTCAAAATCCAGGAAAAAGTGTGGATAGTTCTCAATTTCCCTGGTCAGGACTTTGAGCAGGTTTCCCATGCCAGCAAACCTAGGAAGGGCAACACAGAAGCAGACACCATTAGAGAAGCACAGAGCTGACTCGCACGCGCACTGCGCCGCCTAAATCTAGGTTCTCTTCTAGCAGGAGGAAAGCGGTTCCACACTGGAGATCTATCACCTCACAGCTCACTCCCGAGCTGGCGGAGCTGTATCTCTGAGGTGGGCCTCTTCAAGCATGACAGAGATGGAAATGATGTCTGAATGATAAGCTTGCACCCTGAATCTCATTCACTAGAAAAGGTCAATGAATGAACATCCTATTTAAAAAGCAAGTGTTCTTGAAGCAGACTTTTGGAGTATTCTACGAAATGTTCCTTTTTTCCCTTTACTAACGTCTGAAACCTTACTGTGTATATCCCTGTTTTGCTTTGTTTCCCATTGATGTGGGATAAATTATGTCAGTTGTCGAGAAAAGATTATTAAAATATTTGCCGGGAAAGGTGAAAGTCTTCCTTCCTTCTCCCTCCCCTCCCCTCCCCTCCCCCTTCCCTTTTCTTTGTTCTGTTGCTTTTTACTTTTGCTTTGCTTTCTTCCCTCTCTCCTTCCCTCCTTCTTTCTTGCTCTCCCTCCATATTTTCTTCCCTCCCTTCTTGTTCTTTTGATTTTTCCCTCCCTCCCTCCCTCCCTCCCTTGACAGACTCTTGCTCGGTAGCCCAGGTTCCAGGGTTCCATTATGTAGTCCAGATTGGTCTTGAACTCATGATCCTCCTACCTCATCCTCCCAAGTGCTGAGATTCCAGTATGCACACTCAGCAAAAGCTTCCTAAAGTTTGTGAGACAGAGCTCCGGAAATAGATATAGGGTCACAGAGACTTCTCGACGCGTGGAGGCAAGAGTCCTCACACTGTAACTCCCAGGCAGATTACAAGCTCTTGTTTTCAGCATTTCAATGATAAAGACACTATGTACTTCATTAAATAAAAAAATGAAAGTCAATGAGTCGGTGAAATGGTTCAGCAGGTAAAGGCACTTGCTGCCAAGCCTGACAACCTGAGTCCAAACCCTGAAACCCAGAGAGTAGAAAGAGAGACTTGTCTTTTGTATGTTGTTGTCTGACCTCCACACACATGCTCATGGATGGCACACACACACACACACACACACACACACACACACACACACACATATCCCTAAATAATAATTGTAAATTTAAAAGAAATGAAAAGTATAATATTTAAAATCATTCTCAAATAGATCCTAAGACATTTACCAATGTGGATCAAACCAACAGAGAACAATTTGTTATGTATCCGTAGTCATCAACCCTCCAAAATTATGGAATGGGTACAGGTAATTTTTTATGTAAATAGCAAACTTTCAACAGTTCTCCGACCTAGATATTAGCTCAGGGGGCCATTCATTCACTCATCACATCAACTCATTCATTCAACATGTTTATGGAAGTGAAAGCAGAAGACGGACCCATGCTCTTGAAAGGACTTTTAACTACTGTCATCATCATCACCATCTTGATTATCCTCACAGCCTTCACACACACACTCAGGATTTTCCCATGGAAGAGGCTGTATGGATCTCCAGAGACATAAGACCAGCAGAGGAGAGACTATATCTCTCTCTTCTGAAAAACATCTTCCCTATCATTTCTGTTGTTCCATTTTCATCCTGTCTTCATACATATTTCCTGTAAAATCATATCTGAGCAAAGCCCCATGTGAGGTAGGCTCTGCCAGATTTAAAGCGTGGAACTTGTATTGCCTATCCTGCACTAGGCAGTATGACAAGCCCTCATAGATCTCATTTTAATGAGCAATTCTAGTTCAGAGCTTGGAGACATTACTGTAGGTTGATGATTCTACCACTTGATATTAGCCTGGCTTTCATATATAATGCCTTATGGAAGGTAAATGTTCTTGATTTCCCTGTTTTGGTGCTCAAATATGTCTCAAATTCACCTTCCTCTGAAACTACTGTCTCAATTGTGACTGTATGATCAGAATCCCTACTTGGGAAATACGCCAAATCTTTGAAAATTGTTTAAAGTCTGAGACAAACAAATGTAGAAACATCTCCAAATACTAGCGGTAGAATTTTATTTCTTCATAAGGCTATTTGAGATGGTTGGACAATATGGTAAAATATTTTGGAACATGATTCTAACATTAACCATGCTCAATTCCTTAGAAGTCCCGGGATTCTAGATGTATTGGCTTTCAAACACGACCATCTGGATCAATGGCTGTGGGGAGTGATGTACTATTAGAGGGTGAAGCCTGATCCTATGGAACCTCAAAACCATGTGTTTCAAAACCAATGCAAGATCTCCAAGTCATACAGAGCATTTTGACTTTTTCCTCATGGAAAAAGTGTTCTCCAAGGTCAATAATTGATGAGATTTTATTCTCACTTAAGAAGTCTACAGATTGGCCCATGACAGAGATGGTCACCAAATAGAGATATTTATTGATGTATTTAGTTTTGCTGTTACTGCAAATATTCTACCTTTGAGCTATATCCTCAGTCCACTGTGGTAATTCTTTAATTGAATCCAGAACTCCAGTTAGAAAGCCCCCCCATCTAAATCAATCTGTTCAAACAGCTCATATGTGGGCCCTCTGCTCTGCACCACAGTAGATAAAACAGATAAAGAATAGAGATTATTTTAAAATATTTTATGACATTCAACAAAAGAATAGCTTTTTCAAACCCTACTGGAAGAGGTACATAACAGTACAATTAAGTTGGAGAAAGAGAATATAAAAAGCTGACAGTTAAATGAAAAAGAGTGTACTGGCCATTAGACCAGTACTTCTCCAGTTGCTGGAGAAGACATTCCAATTTTGATCTGAGCTTCTGGAACACCAAGTTGCCATTGGTGAAAAAAATACAGTGCCACTCAAGAGTCAGTATTCAGAAAATAAAAAGACGAAAAGGATCTCACTGGGTAAATATAGTGATCATGGTTGAGAGAGTGAAGACAAGGAAGACTCTCCTCTGGCTCAGCACAGAGAGGCTTGCCTCAAAGAGGTATCTGAGGATAAGCTGAGTCACAGCTCCTGTGGCAGAGCAGGCATATGGGAAGCAGAGCTGCCTGATCTGGCAGTTCAGGGGTATGCTCAGCAGAGCTGCGAAGTCTGGTTTGCATGTTCTGCTCGGTGACTTCATTGCCACCCTCCTACTCTGACCTTCTGCTGCTGTTTCAAGAAATACCAGCTCCTTGTCAGTCCTCTCTAGCTGTGACAGCTTGTGTAAGAGAGAACACAATGATCCCCAGAAGCTTGGAGGCCCTAAGGAAACTCCTTTCTCAAGAAAAGGTCATATGAGAACAACTTTGGCAACTTTCTCTTGTTCTTTGGTTTTATACTAAGCATCCCAGCCACATTTCCCAATTACTCTTAGGAACCGATCAAGTCAGTGTTGAGCACCCTCATGTACAGGACACATGCAGGTGGGGTGTGCAATGAGGGAAGCCATGGCCTCAATGGCAGGTGATGCACAGCCTATCTAGGGAGCTAGCTCAGCGTTCACCTAGGAATTTAATCTTCCTGAAAGCACATAAACACATCCTGGCACATAGTAAATGCTTACGGATGTTCACTGAACATCAATCAATATGTGGAAATAATAGTACTTGGTTCCTGTGAAGTGCTGGAGTGAACATATTTCTCATTGTTATAATATGTAAGAGACAAAAGCACCAGCCCTTTATGGAGTACCCACAGTGTGTCTGACACTAAGAGCTTGCACATACTTTATTCACATCTCACAGACTTGCAAGTAGCTATATTTATCTTCACATTGAGACAACATACAGAAATGGGGTTAAAATGGCTAACTGGATGACAGATTCATATTTGACTTTGAAAGTCTTGAAATCCAAATTTCAAAGTCTTTTCTCAATGGGAAGGGAACTAGAACCTCAAACCTCCAACGGTCCCTGTCTGGGGACGTCAGAAAATCTATGGTCTTCTGAAAGTACGTGAGGTTATTGCATCTTTGCAGGCACGCAGCCACTTTTCCAGGGAGAGTCTATAGCTTCTATCGGATGCCAAAGAGGGTTTGCTCAACATCAGTACTGCTCAACAGCACATGCAGGCAGTTTATATCTTCCAGGAATGCAGAGAAAAGATGAACCAAACGGGCCAACATCTCCTGGACAAATCCGGTTCACCCCAGAAGGGTGCTGCCACCCACAGAAGGTGAAGCTGAGGTGGGTTGATGACAGTGTTCTGAGGGAGAGGATGAGGAGTGTGACGGGAGCAGAAAACACGCAAGATGGTTGAAGGGCCTGAACGGCTTTATTCCTCAAGACTCATGTACTCCTGGAGCATTTTGAAATGAATATTTTTTTTTCAAATAATTGAGACAAAGGGTATTTCTCTGGCCACTTACTGTCAAGACTGCCTGCATGTACTTGCCATGGGACGCACCTGTTTTCAAGGGGTGACAACTATAGATACACACATGGCATTTCCTATAATCACTTTCTTGACATCTACAGGCTGGTTCTATGATCAGTCACTCAGTAGAAAAACCACAACATTCCAGGTTCACAAAAAGGAGATGACAACACACACACACACACACACACACACACACACACACACACACACACATACACACACACACACGTATACACAGAATTTGGTATTCTACTTTTGTTTGGAAGAAAAAGTTTAAATGATAGCATTAGCTGTCTTCCCAGAGTATAAAGCCAAATATAATCAATCAGAACTTGTTTTAAAAACCCATGACTGGAACTGTTGAGATGGCTCAATGGTTAAGAACACTGACTGTTCTTGCAGAAGATCCAGGCTCAAATCCCAGCACCCACATGGTAGCTAACAACCGTCCATAACTCCAGTTCCAGAGGATCCAACACCCTCTTCTGTCCTCTGAGGCACTGTATGACATGGGTTGGTGCTCTTACATACATGTAGGTATAACACGCATACACATAAAATAAAAATAAAATAAATAAAAACCCATGACTATAGTTTCAGAGAACTTTATTTGTTCTTTATAAACAACATGTAACAGGGTGTAGAATGATGCAAATGATGCTCTTTGAACCATGTACACCAAAATTTCAGTGCTGAATATTCAGTAGATAAGGATTTTACAGGAGTATTTAGATAACTTTTAAGGTATACATGATGTGAAAGAAAAATCCCTACACAAATACTACATTCTATCAATAAAAAGCAGAGGGGAAAAAACAAATAAATAAAACTATAGTCTTAACAGTGTTTTTTTTTTTTTTAAATATTTCTCACTAGATAAAAGTAGAGCCTCTGTCAGAAGGGGTGGAGTTTGCTAGTACTTTGAATGAGTCAGCATCTTCTGGAATCTAGGGTGTTTAGCATTCTTGTACAGACTTTAAGAATCAGAGACTTAGACCCTCTGAAACTCAGTATTTGGGGAACTAAAGGTTTCAATTGATATAACTTTTTTTCCTACATAATTCCCAGACCACAGACTGATCATAAATACAATGGCATGTATTGATATAACATCACATCATTGTCAAGGATATGTCTAGTCCCATTCATGTTCAACATAAGCTTGTGGGAAAGTTAGGGACACCTGCATCATGAGATCTATTTTACATACAAGTATGCCATGATGGGGGGGGGCAGTAAATCAGTGTCCCTACCTCAGGTGCCCCAGATGGATCTGGGGTTTCCTGATCTGTAGTCCTAATGTAGACTCAAACTCTATCAGAAGAAGCTCCACATTAACATGGGATTATCTTTTCCAAGTTTTAATTTACAGAAACAAAACAATTGCCCATGTCCATGGACACATTAAGGCACATTAAGGCAAGGGAGCCAGGGCACAGAGGTTGTGTCTCAATGACCACTTTTAACAACATAACAATGCAATACATAATGTACTGTGGTCACTCAAAGGTGCATACTACCTGTTAGGAACGCTTCTCCAGAGCACACTCCCTGCTTCCCACCAAGGCCATCCTAAGCGGGGGTTCACAACACCTCTGCACACCACTCTCCCCTCCCGTGGTAAGTGATTACTGCAGTCCCTCAGCAGAGCTTACCTGGGTCCTGCAAACAGCTTTCGGGCTATCTTCCTGAGCCCAGGTTTGCCCCCACTCCATTCATCTCCACACTGCTGGCTGAAGAATCTTTCCAAATAGAAAGCTTCATAAGCTCCATGGATCCCCATTGCCTGTAGGGCATGGGCACCCAAATGCATGCCCTGGATGCAGAAAGCTTGCCCTCAGTGCCTCCTGGGCCCTCCTCCTGCTCCCTCCACACTAGGCACTCCGCACACTTCCTTTATTGCTTTGTCAGTGTTACAGGGCTCTTGCATGTGTGCCTCCTACGTTTCACATTCCCAATCACCCGAAGGCCACAGGAGACAGCACTTCATGCTTCATCCTATTTCTTTCACAAACACAACATGAAGCAAAACCATTATGATTCCAATTTTAGCACTACAGAGATAATCTCAGCGATTTAGAAACTAGCTGAAGCTCTAGGTGATACAGCAAATGTAACTAGCTGTCATCAATGGCCTTTCCCGTGTTCCCTTTCAAGAATGGCAGTGGTCCCTTTCCCCCAAAGATCAGGGACCATCGTGGAGGAGGAAAGACGACTGGCGCTAAACAGTATGTCCTAACGACGACGACAGGACCACAGCACTCATGAACTCACAGCATCTGTAGTGACCTACATAAAGCCTTCCTAAGACCAAGCCAGCCAGCACTGCAGTGTGAACAGGGGAGAGGCACACTTGCTACCATCCCTAGCTGAGGAACTGTTATTGATAGATGGCTGCTAGGGAGAGTGTGGTCCCTGGAAGGTTGACCATCTTCCAGTGGATAGTCCTATGCCACGTGTAATGGACAGCACCAATTAGGCTCAGTAAGTTATTAAAAGGGGGAAGGAGGGTGCTGGAGAGTGGCTCAGCAGTTAAGAGCACTGGCTGTTCTTGCAGAAGGCCCGGGTTCAAATCCCAACACCCACATGGCATCTAGCAACTGTCCATAACTCCATTTCCAAGGGTTTCAACACCCCTTCTGACCTCCATGGGCATTGTACAACATGGATACACTTATAGACATGCAGGTAATATATTCATACACATAAAATAAAATATTAAAAAAATGGGTGTGGGTATCCAGATTCTTGGAAAGAACCCTCAAATCCTCCCTGTTCTCTTAGTTGCAGGCAAACAACCCCCAGGACTTTGAACAAGCTGCTCCTCTCTGTCCTACCACACCGTGTGCAGCCTGTGGCAGAGCTCATCACCCAAAACATGTACTTTCTCCCTGGTCTCCCTGAATGTGAGAACTTCCTGGGTGGGGATGCTGTTCTTACACCTCACTGAGGCTTTTACAGGCAGTCCCTGGCAAAGACTCCGCACAAGGGAAAAGAAATCCTTAAGACTGTTCCGTTTAGTGGTTCCCAAGTATCAGTTCCCCCAAAGTAAATGAGAAAAACAAGGGCTACATCAGGAGCCTTTGAGAGATAATTTTAACTACATACTTCTATGCCTGCATTTTATCTCACAGACTAAAGGTGACAGCTGTGTATTACCTGCCCACAATTTATCTTGAAGTTTCACTGGCTTATAAAATCTAGACATTTAGAACAGTGACTTGTCCAGGGCTGAGGCAGAGCTAGATGTAGGGCTTGGTCCTCTCTCTCTCAGGCTAGTGGCTTCGGATGTACATGCTACCTGATCACTTTGCTTTGCCATAAGTCTGTCTTGCTTATTATCCAGGGGCCCAAGAGTTTTTGCTACAGCCTACAAGCATAATGCTTTGGGCTGTTGTGTGCCTTGAACTAGATCTTCCTGATCTTTTCTCTATCCCCTCCTCAGGCCTATTTCTCACCCTGTACTTCCTGAAGCATAGGGAGGGGGTCTTTCTGAGGTTCCCTTCCTACCTAAGGCCAGGTCCTCCACAAGATTAACTTTAAGGAGGGAAGACTACAGTGACTCCCCCCCCACCCCCACACACACCCAGCAGCCATTTGTCCTGGATAATGTCTGTTCCTTGGGCCATTTATTTCCCTGAAAAAAATAATTTACTTTTTCACCAAAGTTGACAATATTCTAGGAAGAGGACAGTTAAGCTTCTACCACTTGAACCTCCTTTGGGTTTCATACTTGGTGTGGCTGGTGACCTTCACAGTAATGAGATGAGTATGTCTATTCTTCTAGTCTGCCCACTACCGGTTTGTTTCATTCAGCTCCATTGTTGGGCATTTAACATTTGGAGAAAGGAAAGTTCCTTTCAGTCCTGCAACATCGCCAGTAGACTGGAGTAAAGTGGTCAAGTCTGGCTGGAGGCAGGTTGCAATTTTAGAAAAGCAATAGAAACAATAGATTTTCCAAGGCAACTGACAAAGCTTAGAGCTGTAGTAGTCATGAGTGCCAGGCAGAAAGGCCGTGGCTGACACTGACCCGGGAGGCTTGCAGAATCCCCACACTGCCCTATAAGGTCAGAATACCTTTGGGCTCTCTTATGAACCCCCTGCTAGCATCTGAGGAGCTGCCTCTGAATAAGGAATCCCACCCTGATAAATCTGACACTCATTAGAAATACTTTCTTTCTGTCAGGTAACTGCAGAGCCTGCTGTTTAGAGTTACAAACTAAACAAACTACCAGCTTCCATTTACCTCAGCCTATACCATATAGGATAGAAAGTAGGTGGCTTTAGAAAATGCTTCTTGGGCTAAAGTGATAGCTCAGTAGGTAAAGTCCTTGCCTTGCTACACTTGACCTAAGTCTTATTCCCTACGACCCATGTCAAAAAAGCTGGGCAGAGCCGGGTGTGGTGGCTCACAGCTTTAATTCCAGAACTTGGGAGGCAGAAGCAGGCAGATCTCTGTGAGACTGAGGCTAGTGTGGTCAAGCTGGGACTACAGGGAGACCCTGTCTCAAAGAAACAAAAACAAAAGCTGGGCACGGTGTTGGCACGCATTTGTAATCCCAGTGCCTGGGGATGTGGAGACAAGAGGGTCCCTAGAACTTGCTGGCCAGGCAGTGCAGCCTGTTTGGTGAGCTCCAGGCCAGTGAAAGATCTTGTTTCCAAAAAGAAAGTGGATAGTATCTGAGGAAAGACTGTTGAAGCTATCTGTAGTCTCTATACATAGGGACACACACACACACACACACACACACACACACAACCCTCAATGAAAAGAAAGTTATATTTCCTAAGTGATAAAAATAGGTGCTTTTTTAAGGGAACCGTACACCAATGGAAAGAAATAGCTAGCTCTGATTGTAAACTCCAGGAAACTGAATTTGCTAAACAGACTAGCAGCACTAGATGGCTGGGCTGGGTAGTGAGTCCTTCACCCATGAAGGGATGAGGTTTTCTGTTCCACTGTGGGATGAGTTGCCAAGAATCCAACAGATAATTTCATTCCAAGATGAAGGAGAAAGACTGAAGTGGAGGGAGTCTATTAAGCACTTTCATCTGACAATAAAAATGAGTTAATGGCTAAAATGTGTTTTCAAAACGTTTTAACACTACAAGTAATGGCACTCAAATGGGAAAATGCTTGAATATTCTCCCTGGTCATTAACAACATGCTGTCCCTCAAAAGGGGCTTGGTATTCTCTGGGGAATCCAAGTTCCTGGAGTCCAGTTGTAAGACAATTTCAAGGGAATTCTCAAAGGGGGAAAAAATACCAATAGACCATTATGGAATTGAACAATTAAGTGCAGGTTAAAATAGCCCTTTTTAATATCTGAGTTCAGTTTTCTAAAATAGACTATTACCTCATCACAGCTAATTTTCCCATAAACACTAATATTACAGCAGCAAAAAGTGTCCAAGAAATAAGGGCAAAATTAGATTCTTTTTTTAAGGGAATCAAAGTTAACATTCTCCACCCTCAATTTCAAGTGCTGGTACGTATGGAAGCAATCAAATTGAGACTCAACTCTGGACCAGCCCACCACTGAGAAATCATTAATGAATTTGTCCACTCTCTGGAATCCAGAACATGGTTATGAGGAAACTTTTGGAAATGTCTGCTCTTACCTAAGAAGGCTCATGGTGTCAGCCCACCCAGGTCAGGCGTGTTCAATCTTGGAAGGAAAGAGATGCCATAGGCAGGGCAGGGAGACCCAGAGGCCCAACTATGAGGCTGGGAAAACCCTTTCCCTTACTCTGTTATGTTGGGCGAGTTGTTTCCACTCTCTTGAATGGCTTCAACTTCAGTCTGGAAAATGAAAGGACCACCTAGAAATGACTGGAACCCAGGCTGCCAACAGTCAGGGAATGCGATGACACAGACCACCAGTCCTTTTGGACTACACACAGTATTCCAAATTTCTTTCTTAGTCTACAAAAAGGACAGATGGGACCATCCTCCTGGGAAAGTATAGCTGCGCAGAGGGCTTGTCATGCGCGTGGCTGGCCACATCCTCCCAAGCAGCTGCGGAACCCATCTCTTCTCACCTCACTCATCTCTGGGAAGGGTCCTCTTGCAGGATCCCTCTCCACCTGACCTTTACCTGTTGGTCTCTTTCTTCACATGTTCTCACCCTCCATGCTGAGACCTTCCTGACTTCACTCTCCATCCACATACTGATGAGCTTCATTCCAAGCTTCAGCCACAGGGCCAGACATCTGCGCAGACTTCCTGGAAGTCCAACAACTTTGGAAAGGCCCTAATACTCTAATCTTCCACACTCCCTGTCCCTTTCTGCTTTAGTGTATTAAAGTCACCAAGAGCCACCTGATTACATCATCCAGAAACCTGAGCATCCTATAAAACCCGCTGAACCTCTTGGATCATTTTCTTAGCAAACTCTCTGAGCTTAACTCTCATGTAACTTCCCTCCCTGGATCCTCTTCTCCCAGGGTTCAACCCTTTCTTATCATATCCAGTCAGTACTATTCCCTGTCCTCCCACTGTAGACCCTGCAGACTCCTCAGATCATTAACCAGTTTCTGAGCACACCACAGAAGAGGTTTTATCATGTAGAAAGTAAATGCTGGTGAATTAAGTCTCTTCCAGTTTTGCTTTCTCTGCCTGGCTTTCATTCCAAGGGCAACTGTATCACACATCTGTGTGTGTGTATGTGTGTGTGTGTGTGAAAGTCAGAGTGTATATCATTCCTTAAGCACTGTCCACCCTGTTTTTTGAGACAGGATCTCTCACTGGCCTGGAGCTTGCCAAATAAGTAAGACTGATCGGCCAGTGAGGTCCAGGAGCCATGTGTCTTTGCCTTTTTAGTACTAGAATTACAAGCATATATCACCACATCCAGCCTTTTTTTTTAAAAAAAATATGGGTTTTGGGTCTTGAACTCACATTCTCATGCTTTCAAGGCAAACACTTTACCAACTGAGCTATTTCTTTATCCCCCACATACCTATCCTTGGAGTTTCTTTGCCTCTACCCATAGTTCTCTGTTAGGTAGTAAATTATGATCTATCAGGTGAAGGTCCAGGGAACAAAGTACTGCAGGAAAGAGACCCTAACAAGTAAAAGTCCCTTACAAATTCACAGGCCAAATGTGGTTTCTAAGTCAAGGCGGTTTAGATGTTGGGTTTTCTAAAACTGAAGCCTACCCGGGTACAAAAGGCCTGGGAGTGGATATGTAAAAGTATTTAGGGAAATGCTTCTTGGATAGATTTATTGGGAGGGGGTTGGGGGAGATAGGGGATGTCAAAAATTATGTAAGAATCAAACACTTTACCAAAAATCATTGCATATACTAAAAACTCTGATGTATTTGAGACCAAGGAGTCTGGCATGTTCCACTAAGCCTCAAGTACTCAGAATATCCGAAATACCAAAATCTCTCTTGGGATTTCAGAGTCAAGTAGGGTTCTGCCTTTGTCCCTGCACCTGAAGGAGCAACCACGCTGATTCAAAACAACTCTTCATTGTAAACAAAACTAGCATTTTAAAGCAAAAGCCCTGGCTTGAACCCAAAACAAGCTGTATAGACACTAGACCATGCCTAGGACAGGAAGAATGAGGGGCAGAGTTTGCAGCTGTTAGTCTGGTGCCTGAGACTCCTCCCTGAGTCAGAGTCCATGGAGCAAGTAGAATCAGGAATCAGCAGGGTCAAGAGATAGCATGTCTTGGATAAAATGCTTCCAGTATTTTTTGGTGGTGGCATTCAGGGCCTTAAGCTTGGCTCAATGCTCCTCTTCAGATTTGGGGCGCTCTGGTGAAGCCTGTGAGAATACAGACAGGCCTGTCCCAGGATTCTGCCTCCTTGCTTCAGTCTCTTCCCTCTCTGGTGGTGAAGGTCCAATCCCTCAACCAAATTTAATGGTACTCTCCTAGAAGCCTCCTCCTGAGCCTCAGGAGGAGTTAACCATCTTCCCTGCTCTGCATTCGTTCCTGGGCTATCTCTTACTATCTGCTGTGTGTGCAGTATCATTTCTCCAATTTCCTTAACTCCTGTCTACACCTCCAACTAAGCTCTACACATAATACCAAAGAGACAGTGTGCTCCTCACTGATGTTTGGTGTTCTCTGAACCGGATCAGAAGTGCTGGCTAAGTAGTCACCGCCTAATAAACAATGGCATCAATAATAGAGAAAACACTGTTAAGAATCAAAACATTTTTGTTGAGGGGGTGAGGTGCTTGGTTTTTCGGTCCCGGTATCCCAGGGGGCTATTTTGAAAATATGAAATCAGACCTCTACTAAAAATGCACACATGCACAGAATGACATGTTTCCAGGACATTCAGTAAATACAATGAAGCCCAGAAACGAAATCCCTCATTTACTTTAAAATCATGAATTTCGGCCTACGGATGGCCCCATAGGATGAGGAAGGCATTTCTACCCACAGACCATGGGACCACGCCCTCAGCTACTCTTTAAAAAAGAAAAGAGAGAGGACAGAATTACTTCGTGTATACACACTGAGCTTTAGAGACTTGGGAACATAGTTGTACTCTTTAGAACCTAGCATTTTCCTTGTCCATGAAAGGCAAGCCAGAATACTTCTTTTTCAGTTGTCATATACCTTAGAAAATGTTGGCAAAGGACCCAGTGTCACATGGGGTGTGCAGTCGTCCCCTGTGCTCCACAAGAACAAACGCTAGCTCGGTGCGCCCTCTGCCATGCATTTGTAAAATTGCAGCCACAATGAAAAGTCATTTTCCTTTCAGTAATGACTTCTGCGGCTGCAGCTTTAGAGGAAGGAGAAAAGCCTATCCAGACCACTGCCTAGCCGTGAGGGGAAGCCGGGTGCTAAACATCTGCTCTGGGCTCATCTGCACGGCTATTAATCATACAAGAGCCTATTTATGACAAACACAGGTCACTCCCTTTGCATGACGAGGCAGAGGGGTCCACAGAGTCCCATTATAAAAAAAGAAAAAAAGAAAGAAAAAAAACAACCCCAAAACCCAGAGTGGGCGACATGGGAGAAGCACAGTGCTCACACACAAGCGGACATTGTAAGGCTGTTTGCACAACCCCGTCGTGCTCCTCGAGGATTTCCTGCCAAGGAGACATTTAGATCTGAATCCACACGGCAGACACTGGCTCATTCAATATGGCTTCAGGCAGTGAGCCGTAGAAATCCGGTACATGGTTCCCTCTGCTGGCTATCCCTGGAACTGTATGTCTAGGGATACTGAGCTGTAAAGCATAGATGAGCAGAATCCCAGGCTATTCTTCATTTTCCAACGTGGGATAGGCATGAGTTTTGGGTCCAGGAGCACTGAGATGAAGTGAACGTCTTTAACAGTAACCTATATTAACTGCAGACCCTTGGGCAAGTCATCTCACTCCTCATATCTGGCTTTCTAGCTCGAGTTCACACCACTCCTCTTGCTGTGTTGAGATGACAAAAGGACAGAGAGCTTGCCTGCTACTTGGTTGGGGTGAAATAAATGCTGGTACCCTTTTCTCTGCCTTCTTACAACAGGGTGGGCATGGTCATAATGCTCCTCTGCAGCCAGGGAAGGAAAATTACAACGCCTACTGGCAATTTCTTCACTAAAACTGCAGCCAGTGCTTCAAATCAGAATTGTGAGCTTATCTTCCTGATGCCTCGTGTCCCTGATGCTGCTGCTCAAAGTGACCACCCCATGTCAGTATTGTGTGTCGTATGTGGGCATGGGCAGTACTATATATCTCTGCACACACTGCTTCATCTGGCACCTATAACGCCTCAGCTTGAACAGTCTCAGCTTTATGCTCGGGATGAGTTAGAATGTCCGAGTGAAGCTGGATGCTTTACAAAGTTGAAAGACAGATCACTCCACTGAATTTCTTGAACTGGGTTGTGATCTGATGCCTAACATGCATTGCATCATCAAAACATGATCTCTGGAGTCAGGAGAACTTGGGGAGAAATATCAGACCAGTCATTTACTAGCTCAGCAATCTTAACGAACACATTTAACATTCATTTAACCTTCCCCAGTCTGAGTTTCACTGTGAGTTAAACAGATGGTTTCAACTGCTTCAAGAATGGATTTTAGAAACGAGACACTGAATGTGAACAACCAGACATGTGAGTGGTAGCTGCCAGAATCACCATCCATGTTAAGACTTGTGGGAGACTCCTGACCAATGGCAGAGTTTCTCGTCCCTGCTCAATTAATTAATAGTACCTGTGAGAACTCTGAGAGCTCAAAATGCAAGTGCTGATGACATCCTAGCTTATGGCTTTCATGCCCCCATCTCCTGAAGTTCACACTCTAAAGTGACTCTTAACTTCTAGACATCTCAAACTTAACAAGTCCAGCATGAACGCTTAGCATATCACTTTAAAAACAACCCCTTCCCCAGCCTTCCTTAGCTCAGTTAGTGGAAACCTGGTGACCTTTCAGAGGCTCAGTCCCAAGTGCTCTCGTCAACCTGACTTCTATCTTCCTTATACCCTGGATCCAAGCTAAACAGATTCTATAGCTCTACTTTTAAGTTATGTCTTGAGTTCAACCCTTTCTCACATTTCCCACCACCATTCTACAACAAACTAGAATCCATTGCCAGCTCTTGCCAGAGCATCCTAGTGTCTTCCTAGAGAGATCCCACAACTCTACTCTAACCCATGACCAACCAGCCAGTCAGTTGTCCATCCAGCAGCTGTAACCATATGTTTAGGTCTCACCCTGTCACTCCAAGCTTAAATCCCTTCAAAGAGCCTTTGTGATGACAAGCTGGCTCATCCTCTACAACTGCTCTTCCTTCACCCTGCTTGGCCTCTGCACATTTTTCTGCTGCTTATTATCTCTCTCTCTCTCTCTCTCTCTCTCTCTCTCTCTCCCTCCCTCCTTCCCTCCCTCCCTCCCTCCCTCTCCCCCTCCCTCCTTCCTTCCCTCCTTTCCTCCTTCTCTTGCTCCCCAAAGCAATATTCAGCTTTTATATAGTATCCGCAACTATCTGAGGGCCCCCAAGTGTGGTTGGAGCAGGCCTACAGGCCTACATCTTTTCTTTCTTCCATGGACCCTACATCCCCCAGTGTGAACAGGGTAGAACTGAGAAGTTTTGGCAGACAGAGCACACAGCTCATATGCATTGTGTTATAGCCAAGAAAACATGAAACTGAATGCTTATTCCTATTTAGGGAGCTGGTTAGGAATACTAATGCCACAAAGAATGTGTATATTCTGTGATAAGCACCGTGTCAAATACTTCACAGATACTGTTAAGTTTAACCCACAAGAGTATGTGTCCTTCAGGCCTCTGGCTTGTAAATAAGAAGGCTGAAGCAAGTCAGATAGCTTGTCTGGTTACTCAGCAATCAGAAAAACCAGATGGCACAGGCCATCCCAGAAAGCTCACACGTTAAGTTATTTTGCTAACACACTTAATATTTTGAGAAATAAAAATTAGCTTAATACATGGCCTGTGGTCTCTGATGAGGGCAGGAGGGTGGTGTTTTGGTACCATATCTGAGGAGTCATGAAACAGCTCTCATTGAACTACACATCACTGAGTAAGGGTTTTAAGAAAAAAAAATCCACGTAAAGGCTGCTGGTCAAATGTCCTGGATGAGCCAGAATATGGGTTTCAGGAAGGTAACAGGAGGCTCATTTGGAGAGAGTAGCCATTCCAAGTGAAAGAGAGGAAATGCACAGTTGATGAGCCTGGTGCTCATGAGGAGCAGCCTAAAACTACAAAGCAGAAGGTGTGCTCTGGGGTGGCAAGGGGAGCAGTCAGGAAAGTTAGCTGGCGACTGGTTATGCAGGAACTCAAGAAGCACAGTGGCAATGTGGCTTGGCTGCTTGGGTGGGTCAGAGGGACATGGAAGGTCTCAGTGGCTACGCTGCCAAGTAGAGAGGGCCAAATTCTGTGTCAAAAATCTCACTTCAGCTATTTGTTGGCCTGAGATCTTGAGGGTAAGGTCATTCTCTGAGTCTCAGTCTGTATCAGTTGTAACACAATGGGACAGGGCTGGATGACCACAGAAACTCTTCCACGTTCCAACTTCTGGATGTTATCCAAGGAGAATGCCTAAATTCTCAAATATGACTGAGGCAACTTAAGGCCAGACCATGAGCTACGTTAATCAAACATGGGACCCCACTTAGAAGTAAGGAGAAGGGCTGTTTAACAACAGCATCTCATCAGGTCTGTTCCTTGCAGTCTGGTGCATTTTAAATTCTCTAGAAATGATATCAGCAATAGTGTCAGGCACCTTTCACGGTACCATGCTGTGTCCAAACTGCCCACAGTGTGCAAAGCAGGAGAAATCATAGATACAACACGGGACGGATAAACTACCACAGTGAGGTTACCTTCCAGACTTTCCACGACATGCCACGAAAGGTACCCATCTGTCGACTGCAAACAACTTTCATATATTCAATAAAACAGGCCCCACAACATGGCCTGCCTGGCTTAAGCTAAGGTCTAAGTTGATGCTTCTCGAACTCACACTCTTTGCCTTGGGATTCTAGAAGGAAGTGAGGACCTGCCTGACGTGCTCAGAGTACATCTCCCTGTAATTATATTAATGGTAAATTGTAGCATTAAGACACTAAGAGAATGTGTTCTAAATATAAAAGCTATATTCCATGAGACACAACTAAGGAACAAACTTAACAAAGACCTAGAGACCTCTTAAGCCACGTATACTGCCCAGGGAATGGCAGCAGGGAGATGGAGTAAATCTTAATCCTTGTCACAATTCCTAGAGATTGTAAGTATAACCACAATTATCTACCCATGCTTCACCTCACACTGAATTCCACACACTGGATCCTTATCTCACTCAAACCCAGCACTCCTTCTCACCTTGCTGTTTGTCCCCAAGGAGGGTTAGAAGAAGACGAGCAGCCTTTGGAACAATAGCGAGTATAAACTCTGATGTGGGACATGTTGGCAGACCCCATCTTCAGGTTAGAATGAAGTGTCTGGACCAGCTCTCCCAGGCAGTTACCTGCTAGGCCAGAATGCTCTCCTCAGCCCCATCCACTGCCATCTCCCCACAGCTCTCTGCACAGCTCTCTCACAGCACACTTCCACACTGCAGGTCCCTCCTGCCTTCCTGCCTTCCCCTGTGAGTGGGTAAGGACTTCCAGGATGGAGACCAGAACTTGTTTACACTGCCTCAACTGTGGACACCCAGTAATGTAATGCACAATGTTTGGGCAATCAAGGAATGAAGGGACAGGTGATGCTGTCGATGCCTATTGCATAGAAATGTCCTTCGAACAGCAAGCTATGGACAGATGCCTTCTTCCCAAGCTTGGTTGCATTCACTTGCTTAGGATCATCACAAACTTGGTGACTGTTAATGTTCTGCAAGAAAGGAGGGTCAGGGAGAGTCAGCCATACCTCCCAACCAACCAATCGGCCCAAGATGTACAACAGGGAGGGACTAAGTACATAAGCAGAAGAAGCCTAGGAAGGCAGGGAGGCTCTCTCACCATTTTGCGCTGCTGTTGTGGTCACACCCATGGGGGGTCACACCCATGCCTGGATGGAGACTTTCCAGTGTGGTCCTCGGAGGGAGCACTCACACTCCTGTAAGTAAACTCTCACCCACTGCTCAGTAAGCACAATAAACTCACTAGTCTCTCAGACTGTAGCTTGGTGAAATTGTACCTCAGTTTGTCATAGAGACCAAGGGAGGAGGTGTCAGACAGGGTTCATACCTCCCAGAGGAATTTTAGCTACAATGCCACCATGGGAACCTAGGACCTGTCACCTGAAAAGTCAGTCTCTTGAGAGACAGAAAGGGGGACGTACAGTGGGGAGGGCAGCTGGGACAGGAGCAAGGGAAAGGAGGTCAAGAGGCATGAAAAAAGGAGTGGAGAGACAGAAGGAGAGAAGGGGACAGGAAAGGGAGGGAGAGAGAGAGGGAGGGCAGGAAGTAGGAAGCAAGGGAGGGAGAGAAGAAGGAGGGCAGGAAGAAGGAAGCAAGGGACCATGTTCCTATCTCAGAGGATTCATGTGCAGTTAGTGTGCCAGGCACGTGAAGAATCAGTCAGGGAACCCAGATAGACTTGAAAGCTAAACAAAAGAAAACTCGAGTCATCAGAAAAGTGAAATGTTCTCAATGATGCACGAGTTAGCTTCTGAAAACGGAGCAGAATTTGAGACTTTCTGGCCTCGCACCACAGCATGAGGTGGTGGAGATGAGGCAGACAGGAAGAGAAGCTTGGGAAGCCTTCTCTGCAGGGGTTCCCACCTCAGATACTGCCCATGGTGCTAGTAGGCTAAGGAGTGAGAAACAGCTCAGAAAATGATGTGTCAGAACAGCAGTGTCTTCTCTCCAAGCGGAAATGGGTCCAAGCGTGGTGTGGATCATTCAGGCATGTTCAAGCCTATAGGCTGCATGTGGCTCAGGATAGCTGTGAATGTGGCCCAGCATAAGCTTGCTTAAAACACCATGTGCTGGAGAGCTTTAGTTGTCAGCTTGACACTCCTGGGGAGAGGGAACCTCAACTGGAGAAGTGCTTCCATTGGATTAGCCTGTGGTCATGTCTGTGGGCATTTTCTTGATTGTTGAGCGATGTGAGAGGGCCCAGCCCACTGAGTACAGTGCCTCCCCTGTGCAGGCTGTCCTGTCTTATATAAAAAGCAGGCCAAAGGAGCAAGCCAGTAGACAGCTGCCCTCACATCGGACATGGTCTGTGCTCCTGGTTCCTGCCCTAAGCTCTTACTCTGGCCCCCCTCGATGATGAACTATAAGCTGTAAGCCAAATAAGCCCTCTCCTCCCCAAACTGGTTTTGATCAGAGCAATAGAGAAGCATACTAGGACCAGTAAGTCTGTTTTTAATTGTTATTTTTCAAACTCATTTGCATAGTTCTCCAGCATGAACTTTGTAGATGACATTATTGTGCCCCAATGTTAAAAGGCTACATACTCCTGGTACTGCAATGAGGTTACATGAAACTGAGATCTCTGAGTCTTTTCAGGAGTAGTATTTATTGCCGCCATCCCAGGGTAGGTGGCAGTGCTGAAAGCTCTGTTCCAGGGAAGGACACATATTCTTCAGCTTTGTTCCAGGGAAGGACACATATTCTTCAGTCCTTTAATAAATATGTATCAGAGCAGCCTGTCTTGAAATCCCCAAAACTCAAAAAACAAACAAACAAACAAACAAACAAACAAACAAAAAAAACGAAAAAGGTTTCTCTCATTCCCTTCTTCCACCAAATTCAAGTCTTCCTGATCAGATGGCCAGCCACTGTCTGCCCTGCGCTCAGTGCTTCATGAAGTACTACACACGAAGTATTGCACTTCCTGTAACCCCAAATGCAAGTCAACTGTTTACTCTAAGTCAGCATACTATATATTTCTGTTAAACTAGGGCACTTAGGTGGAAGAGCTTGCAGTTAAGGACTTTATCCACTAAGGGGCATTATCCTCTCACATGAAAAAAGACAGATTGGTCAGGTGGGTTTTGAGCACAAAAGCAGAAGTTCACACTAAAGAGCAAAGCGGGCTCCACCTCAACATCTGTAATACTCTTCCAAATGCTCCTTTCCAGAGTACAAAGTGTTTGAACTCACACTGTAGTAACTGACACTCACTTAATGCATGCATCTGCTCAATTCCTGCTTCTGTGTCTTTTCAAAAATCTTGAACAGTTTGGCAGAAATGAAGCCAAGACTTTTGAGAAAGAAAATGAATAGATTCAGTCATTTTGCCTATTAATTATCATTCGCCACCCCCTTTAATTTCTGAAGTCATATTTGCAAGGGGGAAAGAACCTGCCTTGTGAGTTCAGTAGGAAAGAGTAAAGAAGGGTTGAAACTCTATTAAAGGCTCGCATCCTAACTCACTTTAGAATTATTAGGATCCGGGACTGGGACACTGAGCACTTGCTGTGCGAGCATGAGGACTTCTTTCAGCCCTCCAGTACCCACAGAAAGCCAGGTGTGACGGTCATGTGGGTCTGTAACCTCAGTGCTCGATGGGTATGGAAGAGATAGGGGGATCGCTGGGACTTAGAGAAAAGGCTTCAGGTGCACTCAGAGATCCTGCTGCAAGAGGGATGAAGTGGAGAGATGGGACAGGATGCGGGACATCCTCCTCCAACCTCTGCTTGCATGTGCACACTCCACATGCCTGTGCATATATGCATAACTGCACTCCCATCCCTCACTACACGTGCACAGTACCGATATCTGGAAAACCCTCTGGAAATACCAAGCAGGAGAGGTGCAGATACTTTGTCTGTGGTCTACACCCTAAAGCCTGCACTTACGGGTGGACAGAAGCCAAGTTGCTTGTATAAGAGATGCCCCTGGAGGAAGCGTCCAATATACAAAAAGAACAACAAGGTCCCTGAGGAACTTCCCTGTTTAGATGAAAGAACCAAGACCATGATCAAACCGAACAAACAAACTCTTAAAGTTTATCTCCGGATTTCTGTTTAGACCTGACCCTGCTATTGAGGACTCGCTGGCTATGCTCCATCTTCACAAACTTCCCCAGCCGCAGGGCTTCCCAGGGTGGTGTCTGTGGCCACACTGGGCTCTTATTTGAATGCCTTGCTCTCCATCCTCTGCAGAGCCTTCAGGTTGCACAGACAGAATGAGCGCTGTTTGGGCTATTCTTTAATTCCACTGGAAGACAGCAAGCTCAAATACCTGGTCTAAAGCTGCTCTGGACCTCATTCTGTCCGTGAGTCAGCTCAACCAAGCAAGCTATAACTGGAGCCTAGAGCAAAAGCCCTGGCTCTAGCAACCTCACAAACTATACTTGTCCAGTGAATCTAGGTCCTCTTTACGGTCTGGTAAGAGCTTCAGGTTTAAACAGAGGAAGATCTGCTGTAGTGGTTGGAAGGATGCGTGATTAAGCAGGTCTGGTCCAGATCCCACTCACTGTAGTGTCAGTCCTGTCCTGCAAGGTGGTCCGGGACCTATTAATCCTGAATCACTGTCATCACCAAAGGTAACAATCTGGTTCCTACAAGATGATCTACTCTAGAGTGTAGCCTGTCCATCACAGATAACTGCACTCCTCTTGGGGTGGTCTGTCATGCCTGGGATACTTTATTGTTTTTTGTGAGCCCAAGTTAGGAGTCAATGCCTTTTGGCAAAAGCACTTTTCTCATTTTATTTTATTTATTTTACTTTTGCAGGCCCAGAACTCACCATATACATAAGGCTGGCCTTGATCTCACAGAGATCCTCCTGCCTCTGTACTGGGATTTAAAGGTGTGCATGAGACAAGATCTCACACTGTAACCCAGTTGGGTCTTAGACGCATTGCATTCTACGGTCCTCAGTCTCTTAAGTGCTAGGATTGCAGTCGTGAGTAACCAGGCCTGGGGACAAAAGCAGTTGCCAGTGTCTGCTACCACAGATCACTGGGTTCTTAGTAGAGGGTGGAAACCAACCGAAGGGACAGTGGAGGCCCAGGTCACCTGTCACTTGCCACCATACTGCCGTGGTCAGGGGCCACACCTCTCTTCCCAGCCACCTTTACCTGACACCTGTCTGGCTGCAGAACTCTTTCTAGCTCTGTCTAATTCCTCAGGTCCCTCTTCAAGGTAGTTTTTATATTATTCTGCATGTGTGAGTGTATAAGTGTATCCACGTGTGTGCACGTACACGTGTGCACATGTACCTGGAGGCGAGAGGACAACTGGATGTGTCATCATCAAGAATGTCGTCAATGTTCTTTGAGACAGGGTACCTCATTGGCCTAGAGATGACTGATTAGGGGAGACTGGGTGGCCAGTGAGCCCCAGTGATCCTCCTGTCTCTCAGTTCAGGGACAACAAGCACACACTACGATACCCCACATTTCACATGACTCTGGGAACCAAACGCAGGTCCTCATGCTTGTAAGTCAAGCACGTTTCCAACTGAACTGCCTCCATCTCCCTAAAAAGTAGTTTTTCCAGGTATGGAAACAGGCGTAGTAGATTCCAGAAGCCTCCCTAGCCAGGACTGCACCCTTTTGTGCATCTCCACTGCACTGACCGCACCATGCTCTCTGCAGGCACCCACAGTTCCTGCCTAGAAGCCTAAGCAAAGAGTTTTCTGTAATTTATTTATTTCCAATCATTAAATACAAAGTAGCCTTTTCCACTGGGCATTTGGGGTTCTCGCTGCTCTAAGCACAGGGTAACCACCTGCCTCAGCATCTACTCACAGATCTACTTACTAGAAATGAAGACTCAGAAGCCCCACCTCTGACTTACCAGGCCCAGGTGCCTCTGTATTTTAATAGTTCCAGGACTACTGAACTCTGCTAACCTGAAGTTCTGGCATCAAATCCTATTTTTATCCTATTTCCAAGTCGACAGTTGTTCGTGGGATTGGCCACTAAAGAAGGAGCTTCTCTCATACTGGTTTAATATGTATTTTGGTTTATAAGTAGCTCTGTGTATTGATAATACTGCATACGAATGAAAATGTAAGTGGGGATAGGAACTGTGAGTCCGCACCGTGGGCTGCACCTTAAGCTGTCATTCCATATAGCATCTTATTCCTTGAGCCCAGGAATATGTGGCTGCAATCCTAACCTGTTCCCATTATCAGCATTGCTTCTGACTCTTCCTGCCTGGACTCACTCATCAGAAACAAACAAACAAACAAAAAACACCAGATAGAAGTATCAGATAATCCATCTACACAGTATGCTTTCATAAGATTTCTAAGGAGAAATTCTCCATGTAAATCTTTGCTGTAATAGAAAAATCAGCCTGGCATGGCGTCACCTGCCTTTCGTTCCAGGACTCAAGAAGCAGAAGCAAGAGGATCAAGTATGAAGCCAGCCTGGTTTACATAGTAAGTTCCAAGCCAGCCAGAACTATCCAGTAAGACCCTGTCTCAAAAACCAAAACGAAAAATTCAGTTTGTTACATGTAATACTTGCTTACTTAAAAAAAAAAAAAAAGTAGAAAAAAAATCAATTCATTGTATGTAGCAATTAATCCAACCCTAATATTTTATCCTCACCGACCAGGCAGCTAGGGACAAACTGAACAGAGACCAGTGGTAATGCCACTGGAACCCAGCCCAGTATGAGCTGGTACGCTGCCCAAGGCAGACGCCATCTTCTACCCCCAGCAGGCCCAGCACGTTGGCATGGTGATGTCTGAGACAGTCTTCGCTTGATTCATCTCTTCCCTTTCCTTCTATTATCACTGTGTGAGATCTTGTCCCAGCAGGACAGAGAAATCCTGAGGGTAAGGTCTGATGTCGGGAGAGAACAAGCAAGTCTTTGTGGGGCCCTTCAAGGGGACCAGGCCAGCCTGGCTCAGGCCACACACAGAAGAGGCCTGTGCTGGCTAAGCTCTGGAGCAGCACTGTGGCTGGCTTATTCCTTCCTGGTGGGGACCCTCCACTTTTACATCCTAAGGTCTCCTCCTCTGATGAGGAGGGACTTTACACCTGGTGCCTCCCAGCATTTGCTATGAAAAGGCTTTAGGCATCAGCAATAGCAAAAATCAATATGGAACAGTTTCTCCTCCAAGCTGATCTCTCTCGAATTCACAGAAAAGCACCCTAGGCTGGAGTCACCCTCAGTCCACTCCCCACCCGCCACTCCCCTAGCCTCCTGATTCCAGCCCGACCATCAATCTTCACCCCTCCTCTGAGAACTTCCTTGTTCAAGAACGCCCTGCCTCTGGTGGCCTAGAATCCTCTGTTGGCTGTTCCAGTGGCACAGTGATGTCACAGGCTAGCGATGTCTGACCATGCCCATCACTGTTGCTGACTTCATCTTTGTAAGCTCGTCTGCTAGGATTTTGATATTCTGTACTCAGGAACTGCTGAATAAGCAGATATTCAAAGGTTGAACTGAACTATATCCCAGAAAAATATTCTAAAAGAAAACTCCACACAGGCTTTAGGTCAAAATTAAAAGCAACTAACATCAGCTGAGTCCTTACTGTGCTCCAGATCCCACTCTATGCATTTGCACCTATTGACTTCTTTAATGGGTGGGGTTGGTACTGTTTTCTCATTTTCCTATTCAGAAGCTGTGGGTTTAGAGAGGGTGGGGAACATGCCCATGAGGATCTGAAGCCAGTTACACACATCAGAGTCTGTGCTATCACAATGCTGCATCATATACGATTACATCATGGTCACCATTTAAATGGATTTCACCCATCGACTAAGATGCACACTATTTGGTATGTGGAATTTCTAGGAACTAGGCCCATAGGGCAATGCTAATGTTAAATCTTCCAAGTTGTCTGTATTCCATGTGATTGCAACTGAGGACAGATGACAGACTGCCACGCCTCTGTTTCCTTGACTAACAGCATACTCATGCTCTAAACTAGGAAGAAAGATCTGGAATGTTCAAAGGGGGTTCATGTGAGGGGCATCAAAAGCAAGCAGGAGTCCTTATTGGGAATATAGCTGTAGCCATTATATATGACACCTCTGCCAGTTTGCACCCAGGCCCAATCTCAGGATTCCTTCCTACTCTCCATCCCAGCACCAGAGGGCTGGGTGCTTAGGTGACTCAGTGGAGAGGCTGGCTCAGCCTCAGGACCTGGCTGAACACCCCTGAGCTGCTTCTGGTTCCCACTCCAGAGGAGTAACAAATATGGAAGCCACAAAGTTTCCAGGGGCCTAAAAGACACAGGCTGAACAAGGACTGCAACCAACCTGACTCTCAGAAGTACCCACTTCCCTGCCCTTCCACCTGTGTCCTGCTACACTGAGAAGTGCCACAGGGAGGCAGTACTGGGGGGTTGGGGAGAAAAAGGAGCTCGTTGCAACTGGGTCATTTAGACAGGTTTCCTTAGGATGGCGCCATCTGGGGTGGATTTGGATGAGTAAAGGACTATGGCAGGGCAGGTGAGGAAGAGGCTGTGAGGGGCACAGCCTGAGCAAAGAGGAGGGATTAGTGAGGGTGGGTGTGTCCCTAGGTCTCCCTAGGAACACCCAGGGAGAACACTGGCCTTTCCTTTTCCTGGCACTTTCTTTCTTAGCGTCTTCTTTTTCTTTTTGTAAAAATCCTTTTGTTAAAGGAAGTTCTCATTCCCCAGTTTCTATGGTTATGAGAACTGAGCCTGGGTTGGGCTCAGCCTGTCTCTATGAGGAGAGAGAGCAGCACAGTATCTGGAACTAGATCCAGCCTCCCTGTGAGGAAGCAAGTTCCCTGTCCCTGGAAGCACATGAGTAGCCATCCTCAAGGCCAGATGCATCCAGTTTTCCTCCCTGTCTGTACTGCTCTGCCAGTTCTGCATTTGGGAGTTCTAGGTGAGGCAATGCTCAAGGACACTTCTTAGCTACAGAACGCCCTCAGCTGACCAAAAACTCATCTGTTCATAAGAGAGAGTGACATATAGCATGCAGAGTGGAAGAGAGGGTGATCAAGTGTTTGGGTGCTGGTCTCCTAAGAGCTGTGAGCTTTGGCAAGCCATTTCCCCTCTCTGAGCCTCACCTCCATGTTTGGTACCCATCCTAGCACCCCCTCTTTGTATGCTGGTGAACATCCCGTACCGTAACCTGCACCAGCCTTGGCCCAGTCAGCAACGAGTATAGGTAGCAAGATTAACTGTCTTCCATTCATTCATCTAGTCAGAGCAAGAAAAGTTGATTGTACCAACTTCTGTGTAAGATTCGAGGTTCTAGAATAAAGTTCATATGATATATATAAACACACATATACATTCATACATCATGCATACATGTATATAGATGGATACATTCCCAGAGAAACGGAAACGCATTGACTGGTACTATCACCAAGAAGCAACAGACCCCCCTCTGTGAAGATGCATTTTTCTACAAGGGAGCCACACCCCCCTCTGTGAAGATGCATTTTTCTACAAGGGAGCCACAGAACAACCTGGGAGACAGATTGGCGGCGGCTCCTCCTCCTCCTCCTCCTCCTCCTCCTCTTCCTCCTCCTCCTCCTCCTCCTCCTCCTCCTCCTCCTCCTCCTCCACCTTTACTGGGTGCCCCTTACCTTATTATGCTCACTGACACCTCCGTGGGGTCAGAAAAGAGGTCAGTTCCAATCAGTCAATTTACTCCTTGTTAGTCACTGTTGGGAACAAGGTGGGAGGATGAGGAGGTAGCTACTAATGGATTTTTAAAAAGCGAGTTGAGGCATGACGTGTGCGTGACAAGCTCTCTTGCTGTTTCTTCACTACCCCCATCACAGAGAATTGAGGGCTGGTCCCTATTTATAGATGATGTTTCTGTACCAGGAGTATTTCTTTTCCAACTCCTACCTCCTACTCATCCTTCAAGGCCCAGCTCATATAGACACACTTAAGATCTTCCCTGATGGCGATGGAAAAAGACAGTACGCTCCCTACTCTGTCCATATCCCTTGATCCACAGCATAGCGACTCTCTACGACCTGCTCCTCTGTCTTTGGCAATTAATTATAAACTCTTTGAGGGTTTGAATGTGTCCCATCATTCTTGATATTTACAGGCGCAGCATAGTGCATGGCTGATGGTAGGAACTTAGATATTATCTTTTTAATGAATACCTACTTTCTAAAGGCAGGATGTCTAGTTTAGTACTCAGTGGAGAAAGAGTTAAGGGATGGAAAGTACTCATTTATTTTTCAACAAGAGGAGAATGTAAAGGAGCCAAGTTTCATCCTTTCCACCAGATTAGTATAAGCACTGGCTAGTCAGTCTAACTAATAAAAACAGCTCAGGTTATAACCATTTCCCAGCACCCTGTGCACTGGACAGGATACAAAAACTGGTTGTAGCACTCACCACTCACTGGGTGGCAGAGAGAGCCCTTGTATCTCTTGTAATCATTGATTGTTGTCAACCCTCTGTCAAGCTGTTGTATAAGAACCTCCTTTAGAGTTGAGCAGACTGGGGTCTCCCAGTAACAAGAAGAGGAATGAAATCAATACATAAAGGAACTGGGGGCAAATGAAATCAAGCCCTTTCTTTTCTGAAACCCCAATCCAATTGTGCCATCCACTGTGTGTGTGCATCTGCATGGTTATCTGGGTACATATACATGCAGTTACATGGGTATATGTACGTGCATGGAGGCCAGAAGGTGTTGTTCTTCAAAAAGCTGTCCACCTCTTTTTTTTTTTTTTTGAAGACAGGGTCTCTCACTGGAACTTGCCAAAGAGGTAGCAAGCCCTAGGGATCCATCTGTCTTTGATCCCCCAATGTGTAGAAATTTCAATTGCAGGTCACCACATCTGGCTTTTTAAAACTTGGTTTCTGGGAGTTGAACTCAGGTACTCATTCTTGCCAGACAAGTATGTTAGCAACTGAGCTAACTCCCCAGCCCTGGTAATCCATTTTGCTTAAACATTCTTAATATCTATAGTCCTCAGAATAAGTTCAAACCATCTGGCCTGGCTGATAACCTCAGCTTCCTTGTAGGAGATCCCAACTACAACCAGTCTGAGGACAGAGTCCCCACCAGCAGTCAAAGCCATTTCTCCTCTTGCTTCTTGTCCTTGAACTCCTCATATCCTGCATGTTCTTGGCCTACCTGAGTTTTACCTGAAGACTTCCTGTCACTTCTAGGACTGAGACGAGACACATTGCTAGTCCATTCCACCCCCGAGTCTGGGTCATGGCCTCTTCTTGGGCTTCCTGACCCCATTCTTACCATACCACTGGTATGTTGCATGGTCCGTGACCCAATAAAACTATAAACTACTCCAGGGTAGGAGTTGACTCTTATCCAGTTATACTCAGGGTAAATGTGGGTGCTGACATATTAGAACACCAAACATCTACTGGATGGATTGGTCCTCCCCCTACCCTGAAGGCAAAACTTGGCAATAATCTATTACGTAAGTGAATTTCAAAAGGAGTGGCAGAAATGACCTGTGGGTGGTTCCTGTAGAGAATTCCTACTCTAGCAAACCATTTCTTCTCAGATCAAATTAAAGTAATCATTCACTTTGACATATATTGATGAACTTCTTCAAGAAGTTTGGAACATGTGCCAGGGTGTCTCCTAAAGACAGGGTCAAGACTTACTCATCTCCTGTCTTAGTAGCCAGGGCCCAGGAAAGGGTTTTGAATGGATGACTAATACTGACTGGGTAAGAGCACCTATTATCTTTGCTTCTCTTAGGGGTACTTTGGAGATGGGACTTTTGAGACATACTGTGGAGGGGAGAAGGAAGGGCTGAAGAATCTCAGAAAATGTCATCCAGGAGATAAACATCAAAATCCTTCAAAGATCCTCAGCACCTGCCTTTCTGTCTCTTATCCTTCCACTGCCCTATGCTCCACCTATTCCAACCCCACTGGCTACTTACAGCTCTATAAAGGCTAAGCACATATCCCCTCAGGGCTTTTGTCAGTGATTCTGCATCTCCTCATTTTCCCTCCCTCTTGTCCTGATCCTGTTCAGGTAACGCTTCTACACAATGCAGCAATGGCTGCTTACTGATGTCCTGGCTCTCTGGCTTGCCCTTATTTAGATATTTCAGTCTGCCTTGCTTTTCCCGTTGGTCTGAATGTGTCTTCTATGATACTTGCACACTTGCTACTCAGTCCTGATTCTTGACCCTACTTGGCTGCCAGCTCCCTCAGAACAGGAACTTTGTTTTGTTCTGCACTGTATCCCCAGCACCAAGCAACACCTGCCACATGCCACATAACACATGCTTCACAAATATTTGTTAAATGAATGGATGACCAGATGGGCGAATGCCCCTAAAAGCTAACAGCCAAAGAACTAAAAGAAGACCTGGAAAAGACAGTCGTTGGAAATGAACTATTTGGCTGAGTCCCAGACCAGAACACCAGAGTCACATGGCCTACTCCTGGCCCTTAGGCATACACTGATCTGAAGTGAAAAGCTTCTGGGAGGGAGTTAGTTTATAGTTGATGATTCGGGGCACCAAGGATATAGTCAGTGGCCTAGGAGAGGGGTGGGTCTTGACGCAGCATTTGGCAGTGCAGACAGCAAGCATTTCAAATGGCCAAGCTGGTGAGTGCTATTGAAGAAAAGTTCTGGAAAGCAAAGCCTGATGACAGCTTCTCTTTCTTAAATGCTTGGGGTTTAATGGTGATGGGGACATTGCCTGCCCCCAGATGATAGGCACACAGTTCCTGAATTCCATTATAGGGTCAGAGCTGTAATTAAATAACTCTACAAAAGTTGGGTGGGGAAAGGAACTGACCTTTGCTGCAGTGACTAGAATCATGAAACTATGCCAATGCCATGCCTTATCTCCTTTAGTCCTCACCACCAGCCTCTAACACAATGCATCTCACAGGTGGGGACACAGAGTCTGAGCGATTTGACTTAAGCCACTCTAAGCAAAGCCATGGAGTCAGTATTAGAGCTGAGCACACAGTGAGTTTGGTGTAATTCCCAAAGCCTTCCTCTCTCCTCTAGATTGTACCATAGCTCAGGTAGCACTCTAGAAAAAGAAACAAGAAAGGAAGGAAGCCCACACTGGGGCTGTTCAGCGAAGAATGAAGAGGGAGTGAGTCTGGCGCTGGTTCCTGGGAAGTCAGCTTTGGGAACCGCATTAGTGACCACCTGGTCTTACCCTCTGTTTTATGCTCGGTTTCATAAATAGCTTCTGGTTTTAGCTTTCATGGAAACTAATGATGTGAAAAAGCGCTTCAGCTCAGAAGTTAGAGAAAGGTAGCTCCAGTGGCCAGCAAAGAAGCGAAATGGGCAGTTATCCCGGTGTATGAGTTTCGCCATCCTGCTCCCTGGTCTTGTCATGCTGTGTCTTGAGTCTGTCGAAGGGATATGTGTTAACAAGCTAGAATCTAGAAATCTGAATCCACCCAAATCTTTATGACTTAAACTGGGGTGGTTTGCCAGCCCACATCACGTGCAAATCCAAGTAGACGTGGCCACGTACTTTTCATAGGAAGAAAAGGTGTCTGCTACTGATGGAATGAGGTAAAGGAAAGGGGATGAGAGAGCCAATGGCTGGTGGTCAGGACAAGGAGAGTGGGAAGGTGCGCTCCAGCCTCGTACTGTAAGTACTTTTGGATGATGACTTCATGAACTGCGTTTGTCCCTAAAAGTGTTACAGCAAATAGGATGTAAATCAGGTCTCCAGAGGGACACTTAAATCCCATCTCAAGTGAGCTACCAAAGGACTTTCCCTTCTGCTTGTCCAAACATGCTTAGTTAATAAAGGCAGAAAGGATGTCAACTGTGCTTCATCTTAAACGGATGACCGCTCCAGCTCTAATCTACCCTTCTCCTATGTGTCATACTGAGCTACTGTTTCATGTCTAAACATCCTAAAGACACAGAACAGCCCACACCCCACTGAGCACACAGCTAACCAGCCCAGAGGACTTAAGCCACTTCATAATCACAGCTTCCTTAAAATACATGTCAATTATTATTTAGGCTCTTTTCTTCATTTTCTCTTTAA
This sequence comes from Eospalax fontanierii, assembly GCA_035773235.1. Classification (NCBI taxonomy): domain Eukaryota; kingdom Metazoa; phylum Chordata; class Mammalia; order Rodentia; family Spalacidae; genus Eospalax; species Eospalax fontanierii. Next base: position 45,824,525 of record CM069529.1, on the reverse strand, counting down.
ATATGGTGTTAGGAAGCACAGCTTCTAATCAAAGAGGACAAATCTAGGGAAATGTGCATCCTTCCTGGTTTCAAGTGTTCTCCAAATACACACATTACACACTTCCTGCTAAAATGCTAGTTATCAGTGTGCTCTCTGCTGTAACCAAACTCAGCAGTTCATTACCTGGAAATATCTCCAGTGGTCCCGTGTCACCAATCCAGGCTGAAAGGACAAACCAGTGGAGCGGCTATGAGGCCACAGCAAGTGGCTCCCCAGATCAGGACTGTGATCCCCAAGAGTCTCTGCTCTTCACAGAGTGGTGTGCTGTGGAAGGAGAATATAAATCATATTACTGGAAAGGCAATTTCCAGTTCTCCCATGGTCACAATGAAGTTTTTAAGCTGAGCACAGAGAATCACAGGATCAGGAGCAATCATCTCTTCTAATTTGTTCATTCTCTAGTTGGGAAACTAAGACTCAGAGAAAAAAAAAATGCCTAAGGATCGTCAATTTGGGAATAGGATCCAGATTGGATTCTGACTCTCTGGCAATTGGAACTTTTAAAATGCAGCTTAATGGTCAGGCTGACTTCTTAAACAAGTGACTACTAATCCTGAATGGGAAGGCTTTGTGTATGGGGCTGGAGGTGTTATTATGTGGTTGTATGTATGTTCACATACATATGGGTGTACTTGTATGAACAGCTGTGTATGTGCACATATGTGTGAATGGGTGTGGAGGCCAGAAGATGATATGGTGCATCTTTCTTGATTGCTCTGAGCTTACATATTAAGGCAGCCTCTCATACATGAACCTAGAGCTCTCCTGTTTGGCTAGTTTAGACCCTGGGACCCCCTGTGTCTGCATCTTGAGCACTAGGTGGGTCGCCATGCTGCACAGCATGTACATGGGTGCTGGGGATCTAAACCCAGGTGCTCACATTTGCACAGCAAGTGCCTGACCCATTAAGCCATCTCTCTAGCTCCCTTCCTTTTGTTAAAGAGATTTTCAAAACAGGGAGGTAATACCTTTTCAAGATTGCTGTTTTTGTCATTTTTATGGCTTTACCATGGAGGAACTAAATTACTAAAACAGTCCTTCTCAGGCATTGGGCTGGAGTGATCTTGTTTCTCCGTAGAAAAATATTGTTATGGAATACTGTGAACAGGGACATGGCAGTGGGTGGGCTCTGCCTTTTAGTAATAAGCAACTTTCTCTCTCTCTTTCTCTCTCTCTCTCTCTCTTGTCTCAAAACAGTAATAGATATGGGTTCTCCTCCCCTGAGTATCAATTCTTAAGAGAATTTTCAGGCTGTTGTATATTTGAACAGCCATTCATCTGTGCAGAAAACCAAATCAGAGAAGAAAAGCAGATCTAACACTAACCAAATCATCTCTGCCAGGCAGATCATGTGACTTCTGGAGAGATATTTTCCTAATTTGTCCGGAAAAAAAAAAAAAATCTTCTGAGGTACAATTTACCTCATTTTTTGCCAAGAAAGAGGACCCTGAACCTTTTACAGCTTTACAGCTAGAATGTTTACAGAGTCACAAAGGAAGTATAGTGTAGAACAAGAGCTGAGCGGGACTGACATGTGCGCACACACACACACACACACGCACACACACACACACATGCACACACACACACAACGTGAAAATAGGAGAGGAACTAGTTGACGAGAAGAAAGGGGTCACCAGGACAGGGACGAGGTTAGGGGTGGTACTGGATTAAATATGATCACAGCACATTGTATACACGTATGAAATGGAAATTTCCCCAAATAAACACATTTAATTTAAAAAACAGAAATTAGTCCACATCTAATACATGTAACCCCTAAACCTTTTTGTCCATCTTAACTGAACCAGTTATTGCACCCAAAGAGCAGGAGTTATCTATTCATTCATTCCACCATCAGATGCAGGGCAAAGGTCTTTGGAAGTTGTTAAGTATTCTAAACACTTGGAGGATTATTCTTACTAGATTCTGTTTCAGGGAGGGTGAAGGGAGCTCTGAAAGTCAAGGGTAACTGCCTGACTCTCTGTAGACCTCATGTGCCTGATGGAGGCTGGGCTGGCACCATCTCTGAGCAGCCACAGACACAGGTTACCCCAGGAAATCATGATTATCAACGCACTGGGCTTTGTTCCTGTTCTCAGACATCAGGGACATGCCAGGAGAGATGGTGTGGGGGTGGAGAAAGAGGAAGAAAAAACAGGAAGTGAAGTGGGGGAGGAGGGAAGGAAATGATAGAGAAAACAGTCACTTTGAAATGTCCTTGGCCTGATGAGAAAGTGATTTCTGAGCAGAGTGGTGAAGCTGGGATGCGTGTTTTGGGAAAACAGGGTGCGGTGGAAACCTGGAAGAGGGTCCTCTTGTAGGTGGGTGCCCATCAACTACGTATTTTGGCCACAGAGCACAGCTTGACTGACACAGGGCAGGGGTTAGACACCAAAGACAGTAAATTTCTTAAATTCAAGGAAGGGTAAGGCATTTCCCTTACTCTGTGTCACTGTCTGAGAGTCCAGGTGAGTTAGGAAGGTTCTAGAAGGAAAAGAGGTACTCTTGAAGAGACCAGGTTTCAGGAGCACTTTCCTCTGCCTCCAACACCTGCTTTCTCTCCTGTATTATTAATCTGTTTCAGGAGGCATAAATGAGACTCATTCACCCAACTGGGAATATCCAGAGGGTCAGTATGCCAAGTCTCCATGCACAGCTAAGATCCTGCCTGATGTTTTCCACCCACGCAGTTATCTCTCTGATACTTACAGATGCTTCCAAAAGCCACCTCCGTAAACTTCACACACACGTCATTAAGCAGTCAATCAACTGGTACGTCGAACAACCACACAGAAATAATCCTATGACAGGGGTTCATGAAGCCCCAGCGCCCCACCTCTCCCTGAGCGCATATTGGCAGTGAAGAGTTACGGGGGAGAGGTGCCATATTCTTCAGTGGTATAGCCACTGATAAGTTGTCCATGCTGTAGTAAATGACTCCCCACCATACACACAAGCAATCTTAATTAAACTCAGTGGATGAGTTACACAAACACACCTACACATATACACATACATATTCTCATACACACACACACATATACCACACTCAAAGACATGAAAGTAGGGGGAACTTATTGGGAAGAAGGGTTTCATTGGGGGTCTGAGGGAGGTTATGAGGGACCAAAGTGATCAAAATTCAGTATACACACATAAAACTGTCAAAAAATATAATTAGGAAGAATTTATTGGGAAGGATTAACAATGAGACACCATGTATTAAAAGATTATTCATATTATCAATGTTTGACAATTTTTTCTCACAAGAAAATCAATTCACACACTTGTAATAAGCATACTAATACTTTAAAACTGCTCCTAACTCTCTTGTGGGCACCAGGACGTAGAGAAGGCAAAGCTATAACAAGTAAGTCCTCAGGTCTCACCGTTTCAGTGATCCCCAAACTGGCTGTGCGTTAGGAAGCTAATAAAAAGTATAACCCTAAACCACAGGAGCCAAAAACCATCTCTGAGGGTTTTTTGTTATCCTTGACCTGGCTGGGGTCCATGGGCTCTCATGTGGTCACAAGGGACACTGATTTAGCTTTCAGCACGCCCCACCTCTTTTCTTTTAGACATGATCACAAGGACCCAACACAAGCAGTTTCAGGATTTGACAGCAAATGGACTTCCGGGGATCTGCCCTGGATTCTGTAAATTATTTTCCTGACATCAAAACAAACATAGAGTGATACAGAATATGTGTATTTCTGAGAGAAGTCTAAACTCTTTGAAGTGGTGGCTGATGGCTCACTGTGAGAACCATCCTTGGCTCAAATGTGCACCAGGGACAACAGAAATGAAGAGAGGAAAGAAACATCAAACTGTCCTCTCAGTCTCTAAAATATCACAACCTGGCATCCCACCACACTGGTTTGCATCTGTGCCTGGGGACGTAGACACTAGGGTGGCCTACAATGCTAGGACACAAGCAGGGGAGCTACGTTTTCATGGCACATAGTGACCAGCAAAGTGCTTTTCAATACACTGTCTTTTGCTCTGCCTGAAAGAGGTACAAAGCCCAGGGATAAGCCCATTTAGAAAATGGGGACCCAAATTCAGAAACCTGAAATAACTTATCTAGGGCCACAGAATAGAACCAGGCCTGGATCGGCCTCTCCTGATAACTTTCGATGCAGTGATCCTCTCACATCACTCCCACCCTCCCACCCAGAGGAGGGACCGAGGGGCAGCTGCTGACAGCTGCATGTCTTTATCTTGAGAGACTGTGGTGGTGGAAGGGCAGGACAGGGGCAAACAGAAGTGCAGGGGAGAAAGACAATGAGAAACCCAAAGGCTCGAGAGAGCACATTCCTGCTTCATGATAGGCAGAGGAGCACCCACAGCCTGGTGTAGGAGTAGGCTCCTTCAAAGTGCCCTGTTTCTCAAAGCAGAGTGAGGTCTTAACTCCAAAGTGTTTCAAGAGACATCCCCACAAAACCAGGAATGGGAACCAGCAACAGAAAATATGAAGGGGCAGAGTCAGACAGAAATGGTATTGCATCATGGACTGTCTATCAAGCTTTGATTATATGTCTTGTCACCACCTAAAATCCTACAACGACTGTACTGGCCTGGCATGCTTTGTTCCTTTTATAGATAAAGGAACTGGGATACAGCCTGCAAGGGATTTAACATTTGAGAGATAGTATCAATTTATGAACTTGGGCACTCTGGTTGAAATTCTTGCTCTTAAACACTTCCTAAAGCTCCCTCTCAAAGCAGCTATATTAAAGGACAACACAGTGGAAAGAGCTAGAAATAAAAGAGGATCCCTGAGGAACAGAGGACACTTCATTCAGAAGGGAAGGGGGCGGGATAGCTCTCTGGGCAGGGAATGCTACAAAGTGTTTGCAGCAGGCTGGGGAATTTAGTCCCTGGTCCCTCTTGGATGGCAGCCCACTGGTTTCAGCCAGCACCAGTAAATGACATCCTGGCCTTGCTGTTTACACAGCTCCACTCAAGGGAGAAGTGGCTGGGTGGTGAATGCCTGCGATGTGAGGATCATCAGGGTGGGTAGAAGGGATGATGCCCTGGGAAGACAGTTCTCAGGTCCCAGAGGACAGAGCAGCTGGTCTGGCAGGCAGGTGACTCTCTGCCCACGGGTTCCTCCTCACACTAATAGCATACATCCTCCCAAGAATCCTGGTTTCAGCCTCAGGAAGAATTAAGTGGACAGGGCTGGGCAGGGGTCATCTCTCACCATTTCACAAATTCTGTGAGTAAAGCCCAAACACCAACAGCCCTGAAATAATTAATGATACTAATGGCAATAACTGTCATTAGCTGGCGGTCTACCTTATGTCAGGACGTAGGGAGATGCCTTATGTAGATCACTATATAAACTCTTGGAGGGTCATACAATTATTTCTAATTCATAGCTGAGATAAGTTAAATAATTTCCTGAAGGTCAAAGGTAACACACTACATACGAAAAAGCTCTGAGTCATTGCCTATGTGACATTTCAGGCCACCATCTCATTTTTAAGACACACTGTTAAAAAACGGTCAAGCGATTTTCCCATGAGCTCCCCCACAGCCAGCCTCTGAGCTGTCAGAGCACTGACACAAGACTTCACTGAAATCTACGTTCTGCCCTGCACATCCATGCTCATCGCTACCAGACACTCCCATGTACTGGTGGGCACATTTGTAATTACGGTGCCTTATGCTCTATCAACCAAACCTTGATGTTTCTCAGAGCAGAAAGACACCCTGCCAAAAATATGACTGGGACAAGAGACACTACCCAGGGCTGATCCAGACATATCTGGACAAATGGACCCCAAATGCAAATCCACAGATCCATGGGGCTGGCATTCTCATGTTCAGTTCTCTAGAACTCTTCTGGACAATTCACACAAACCCACCTTTTTGTTTCCAAACTGTTTCATTAGCCTCACATAACAGCAGGCCTTGGGTTCAAGGTGGTCCTGTGACCAGACAAGTAGGGTAGCGAGAACTTCTGAAGATAACTGGCAGGTTCTTTATGTCCTGGAATTCAGAAACAGAACCACTAGGTGTTCCAATGATCAACTAGTCCTCTAGAAGTCAGGGCTCTGTGGCTCTCCTACCTAAGACTGAATTAAGGTCATTGGATGGACCACTGGTTACAGAGTGGAAACCGCTATGCAGCTAAACCCACTGGATAGAGCACAGCCTAATCCAGAGCCCCAGTTTCCTCTGGGGTCAGTGCATGACTCCGTACGTCCTAGCTTTCCCCTCTGTAAGCAGGCTCCAGCCCCGCCTGCAGGGTGGGCGCTTTGGCCTCTCTACCACCTCCCAGGCACCAGGGAAAAGCAGCCAGCATTTACAGCCTATTTTTGTTTTCATTTTTAAGGAAAAAAGAATCTTCTTTTCTTCTAAAATCAAGAAACCAGTCTAGAACCCAGTTCATACATCGATACAAGAAAAGTGAAATGATAGTAAGAAAGCAACAGCTTTTTGTTCATGTTCTGAAGGGACAGTTTCTGCCTGTGAAGGTGAAGGATGTGCAAGTGGCCAATGGTAGCAGAACAAGAATAAAAGCTGCATCAAATGTGTTTTTTTCTTTAAGGTGAGTGTCCCTGTTACACAGGCTGGAGTCTTCAGCACACTCCACTCAAAATTTCAGTGAGGCCACTTCTCATTCCTGAACAAATGGCCAAGGCAAAGGAATCTCTTTTCCATGAGACAGTTTTCAGAGTGTTCTTTATTACAGGTGCTTCAGGGGAGGGGAGGCACAGGGTGTGTAATTGAAACCCAAGGAGGTTGCCTTCCTCGTCTGACAGCTCTGAGTAATAAGTCAGTTAAATGCACCAGACACTTTTACCTTCCCTCCTCTCTCCTCGGGGGAGCAACTACAGGTATGTCACCTTGAGGAAGCAGTAAGGGGCACAACTTAAGTCAGACATCTTACCCTGTCTCCACAACAAAGGTAGCAGTAAGACAGAAATAAAGGGTCCAGACTGGAATCTTTGCCTAACTCTCTCCACATCACCAGGGCCTGGAGGTTGACTTGAGTATAGTAGAGGAGACTTGGATCCATCCCTGAACTTGGCCTTGGCAGGGCCATCTTTATACAGCCATTATTTTCTATATTCAGACGATATTCTAGTTGAACGCAGTTAACATATAGATAACATACCAGCAAACCTCTTTCTCTTCCAAAGAAACACAGCCAGCTATCTGCATTCATTCTTCCTGTCCATCCCGAGATGGGCAATTCCTTAAGGGGCAGGTTTGTATCTTACTCCTCATCTTTATGGGCTCTTGTAACTAGTCAGAGGTCTGTACAAAAGTGGGCTGTGGATGGCTTGGTTTGCCAAATTCAGCTTCACTGAGGGTAGTGAACGGTCAGTACCAGCTGGGTAGGACTTGAGGGCAGCAGAGCAGGAATCCAGCATGAGCAGAACAGGGCTGTGTCAAAAGCCCAGAGTTGTGAGTGCTAACAGTTGCGGACTTCGATCTCAGCTCCATGGAAATGCATGTTCTTTACACCTTGGTGACCTCATCTCCACAGCAGGAATACTGGCTCTGCTTCAGGATGATTAGGGCTACCTAGCATTTAAAGTGACCATTTGAACTTCAGCACATCAGACTGTCCAAAATGACTGAGGCAAAGTTGCCTTCGAGAAGCTGGTGCAAATAAAGATTTCAGAAGTTTGAAGCTGGTAGCACCTCAGTCAGAGTAAGGAAGTCAAGTCACAAATGGCACATGATTGTGCTGTGCTGAGTACAAGCTGAGAATTACGTGGTGAGTGGAGTTTGCTGCTAAAGTTCTAGCTATTCTAGTTTGCTTGAAGCTCTACCATATCTTGCAGAGACCTCTAGCACTTAGACAGCCAAAGTCACATGCATCTCACATGGCAAATACCCCCTGAGTCCCACATCCATGTTGTTAACGCCTCATGGCCCTGGCCACAGTGCCTTCCACAGTGACAGATTTTGGAAGCTATATGTAGATCTCACCTACAGCAGCATAGCAGATCTGGGCTCTCGTTTCTGCTCTGATCCTAGTGTATCTAGGACCTTGGGACGATGCCCTCACCATCGTCCACATAGCAAAAGAGTCTGGGCTGAGCTACGTTTGAGAGTCTTGGGACCCTCCACGCCTATCACAGCCCTTCAGTGGAGCTTCTGTGAGAGCTTTATCTATGACATACATTGCCACATGAGAAAGGAATCTTCATCTGAGGCTGAACTCTGTAAGAAGCACCATGGAACTACAACCCTTCCTGAAGAATGCCCCGTGCCTGGCTAACAGGATTATGCTGATGCCCAGGCTGCTCAGTTTCTGGCTCCCAAGGGTCAGCTTCTATTGGTGATGTCTTAGTAGTGTCACTTTACTATCTGAACCTCAGTTTCCTCACAAGCAAGGGTACTTAACATCCTATTTCCCAGCGATTTCTTCTCTGACATTCCACAGAGAGCCCAAAACTATTTTATCTGGACACTCTGGAGCTGGCCATCTTCACGTCCAAGGATAGACAAAGTGTCATAAAGGAGGCGCTGGGAAATGAGACTCTCACATGAGTCCTGGTAAGAGCAGAAGGGGATTCAACCCACCTGAGACAGCTGGGAACCGGATTATCTGTGGTGCCCACAATGCCACCCCTCGCCTGCCAGAAAAACACTGGCTCCTGTTCCAGACAAAGGCACAGCTGCTCTGCGTCCTGGGCTTCCTGCTGCAAGGCAAGTCAGGAGACGTATGATCAGCACCCGGCACTTCATTTGCCCTCAGAAGCCCAGGGATTCCCACTGTCCCAGCAGTACAGGGAACGAACCCGTCCAATTCAGGGCCCTTGGCTCCTCATACCCTGTTACAGAGAAAGGAAGTGGAAGCAGGGAGACAAGAGAAGGAACAAGGACAAGGTCCCTAGACAAAGTGACACGAGCCAAACACACTTTCCGTACTCATCACTTTCTAGCAAATTCCATGTTCCTAAGCCAGATGTTTACACCCATCCAGAAATGAGCCCATGGTAACTGGGCCTCATAACCCCACAGGTGATCACCAGAGCTTTATGTGCTTTCAGCCTAGCTTTTCCCTCTGCCCTTTCTGTCATCCTTGAAGGCCAGCAGCAGCCACTTCCTCTGGAAAATCTCTGATTTCCCCCAATACTGGAGTTCACCCTGACCTCTCCTCTTCTAAACTCTTGGCCTTTAGTGCTTCTAAACACATTGCCTCATTACTTTTTGTCTGAGAATTCTGAGTGTCCCACCAGCCTCGTGACCAGTTTCCTTCCGCTGGGGCTGTGGACCTGTCTTCTGTACAAAGAAAGAACTTAGTAAAGCACACATCCAATGATATGTCTTCCATATTTAGATCCTTCTCAAGCAACCACCATTTTCAGCATGAAGTTCAAATGCTCAGGGCACCCATCATGGAGCTGTCTCTCTCCTAGTCATAGCACACCACTCCCAAAAGTTAAATAATGAGGTGGCATCATAAACAGACACACCTTTAGATGACCAACTGTAGTTCTTCTCTAGTTTCAGGCTTTTCCAGGATCAACATACAGAGAAGGTGGGGAGGGGTACTTGGCGCTGAGCTGTGGTGAAGGTGAAAAAGCTAAGACTAGCCAGATCCTGAGGGTCAGTCAGCTTATAGCACTACTAAGGAGCAAGGGGGAAAGCAGGCATCTGAAGCTCAGGCAGACAGTTCATTTGCTCTTTACATCCCTAGAAGAAAGGGTTACTATCTCTCTTGTAACAGATGTGGAAACTGAGGCTTATTCATAGTCATCAAAGACATATAAGGGCTAAATCTCCAACCAAAACCCTCTCCTAGGCTCCAGAGTGATATACCCAACAGTTCGTCAGCCGTCCCCACATGGCCCCTCCCAAGCACTCAGTTCCTAATGGCGAGTTCTCTGAGGCTTCTGCTCCAAGATCAGAGCTGTCCCACTGAGTCTGCAAACACTGGAAATAAATTGTCACTTAACAGGCAAGGGAGAAAATTCCACTCTGCTTCCTCTATACTTCTCTGAAGAGGTGCTTAAAAGCCCTTGCCAGGCTGCTGCTTCCCCATAGTGCATCACAGTTGTAAGTAGCTGTCTTTGGGATAGAAGAGCAAGTTCCAGAAGAGAGCAAGAGCCCAGGGCTGGCCACTGGATGTAAAACAGCATACGGGAGCCCAGCGGCACACCAAAGCTCTAGCACCGGCCCACCGAAGCCAAGTGTTTATATCTCTTTCCAACTTCACACTCAGTGAGGTCAGGCGAGGACCTTGAAAGCAGCCGTCATAAGAATGTTTACGCCATGGAAATTAGCGCATGCCCTCATTAGTCTTATTTAGTTCCCAAATAATCAATGAAGTAAACATGGACTACCACACCACAGAATGGGTCCACAAGAAGGTGTGCTATTTCAACCATAGCTACATCTCTTTCCCCAGGTAGGAGGACTGCGTACATTTCCTCCTTCTCTGAAACAGACAGAATGGTGTTTGGTAGCTATAAATACTGATAAGACATTTGGCAATGTCTACAGATATCTTCACCATCATAACTGAAGTGCATTTGGTACTGCTGGATGCGATACTGCTAAATATCCTACAATGCACAGGAGAGGCCCCTACAACAAGGGCACATTTTGCTCCAAATGTTAGCAAGACTAAGGCTAAGATATCTTGATGTGAAAACTTTTAACTCCAGAGGCTCAATTGCATATATCAGCTTCTAAAAGGAAAACAGAAACCTAGGGTCTCTTGGCAGGAGCCCTGGAAGGTTGGTCAAGGGGGCCGAATACTGTTGTATGTTACAGACGGGCAGTGGTAGTATGAGACAGACCGCCTACCCTAACAGAGTACCAGGCACATGACAGGTGATAACAGAGGTTTATGCGAAAGAGAATGGTCTAATTAAATCATGCTACACACTTTGCCACGGGAAAACACTCCAGCGTGTGCACAACCCCCACAGGGACACCGGGTGGAAGAATCTGACTTCTCTTCTAGAAAGTATTGCAAAAGAATGGTGTGAAGTTCCAGCCTCAGAGACCCACCTTAGATAAATAATCGCTACCTGCTGACCTTGGCAGAATTGGTCAGAAAAGCAATTTTATTTAAGTCCCTTTCTAACAGGAGTTGAGATATCTTGAAAGGTGAGGTTTCCCAGCACTCCTCTGGGGAGGCAATTGTCAGAGACACACAGCAGGCAGCTGTGCTTTCAACACATTCAAAACCACTTTTTAAAAGACAATCCTTTTATTCCCTGCACCACTGAGGGTTGAAAATGCATTTAGCACAAACCACCCAAAGTGGAACACAGCGTTGGGGTAAGAAACACTAACAAGCTGTGGCGAGCACCAGGAACCACAGGAGAATCCCACGGGGCTGGCCCAACGCAACTCCAGCCTTCACAAGGAAAAGAGCAATGGCAAGCAATATACCTGTCAGAGCTTTAGGGGCCTAGCGTCAAAAGAGGTGGGGCAAAGCTTAGCCTCAAGTCTTTCCAGGAAGGCCCTGTGGGATTCCTGATCCACGTCCTCACACTGGAGAGGCAGCAGATTTCGAAAGGAGGAGATGACAAAATGAGGACCTCCCTCTGTGTCTTCCTGAAGATGTAAGGCCAACCATAAACCATCTGACTCACAGAAACCTTTAATTAAAAGCCCAAGGGCTCAGAGCTAATTCTAGATGTGGCGGGACCCAGTGGCTTTGCAGGCACCAGAGCTGCTAGCAGAGTAATGAAGATAATTTTGCCCTTCCTAGTCTATGAGTGACAGCTGGCTCAGCTATAAATTAGACTTCCTGAATACCAGAGCTGGAAGCCACCTGAGCAAGGGCTGTCCCCTCCCTTTGGCTTGTGGATGAGGCCCATGGCTTGACTGAGAAGGCAGGAGATGCCCCGTGCCTGGTAATACTGGCTGCCTTTCTCTCTGACTTGCATAGTCAAATGCAGATTTGGGGATGTCCAGCACTGAGTCTCATGCCTTGTCAGAGAGAATGGCTTTTAAGTTCTTTAAATGCCTTCCCCAAAGTTTAACAGGGCCTCAGAACAAACTGGTTTCAATACAGGTAGGACTTGGGGCCACTGTAGGGAAGCAAGGTAACTTCAGAGAAACAAGTTCCTGACTACCCTTGTCCAAAAGCCTGCTCTGTTTTCTGCTGAGTGTGGCCCTTCCCATCTCTTGTCTCTTTTTCCTCCCTAAAATCTCCATTCCCCGCAAGGTGGGGGTTATCATATCCAAACTAAGAGAAGCGCTTAGCCAGACAGCAAATGGATTTCTTTGATTCTAATGCTCAGGCCTAAATAACTTTTCTTTTTAATTGAAAGTATAATATCCAAAGCAAAAGCAGAACAACAACTACAGACTAAATGATTGTATGCCCTCAAATCCACATGTTGAACCTAGTATGATGGTATGTAGAGATGAGGCCTTAGGAGCTGAGGTCATGAAGCTGGAGTTCCCTGAAAGGACTCCACAAATGTATGAGGATTCTGGAGGGCTGATCTTCTTATACCCAATGTGAGCATACAATTAGAAAATAGCCATTTGAATATTAGGAAGCAGACCCTCACCAGACACCATTCCTACCACCATGTTCATCATGGACTTTCCAGTCCCCAGAACTGTAAGGAATACATTTCTGTTGCTGTACTGGCCTGTGACCGCATCGTGAACCAAGACAATGGGTCACGGCGAAAACCATTTTGCTGTATCATTAACAACCCTGATTTACTCAACTGAAGACTTGGATTTCTTCATCCTAATGATGGCCAATATTTATGTGTATCTTTTATAAACCAAGAAATCTACAAAAAAATGACCTTTCATCAAAATAGTTTCTCATAGCATCTTTTGGTCCCCTCTTACTGATGCATATACAAAGACCCAGAGCCATTAGGTGACTATCTGAGAGCACAGAGCCAGTCAATAGCAGAGGGTGTCTGAATCTGGATTCTGTGTCCATTTTCCTAGAGGAACCTCCTTCCTCATCAGGGATTGTGTTAACTTGGGGTTAGACTAGAAGCCACAGACTCTGGAAGTCACCACATTCAGGATGTTAGCCGAGGTCTTAGGAGATGAACAGGGTCTGATGATGATCTCAGGTAAGGTCTAGGTACAGCCACACATGTGAACTACACATAAGACAATCATGGAGTCCCACGAGTTTGTGGGGTCTTTTTCTGGGACATGTCTAGATAGAGGGTTAGCAGTGAGGAGGATGAATCTCACCTACCTGCAGATCCTCACTAACTTTCTGGACTTTTTCCAGTTCTGACAGGAAGATTCCAAGAATAAAGTATGGCACTTCCTCCTCATTTGTTAATAGCTCATGAACTACCAGAAAGTAATACATGCCACAAGAGTTAAATACAATGCGGCAGTCACCAGGGTGGGAAACAGAGATGATGTGGAAGACAAGTGATGGCACAGGATCCCATTTGCATGGTGGTGGGACTAGTGCCTGAGCTAAGCCTAGAACCCACAAGGCATTTAGCCAGGCTGATGGAGGACATGAGGACAAGAATGGGAGAAAGATGTTCAGGCAGAAGGTACATAGCAATAAGAACACACAGAAGTAGGCTGGAGAGATGGCTTAGTGGTTAAGAGTACAATACTGCTCTTGCAGAGGTTCTGAAGTCAGTTCTCAGTACTCTTTAAATGGCTCAAAACTGCCTGTAACTCCAGCTCCAATGGGATCCAAGCCCTCTCGTGTTCTCCATGGGCAGCTGCACATACACACAACTCACATCATTTGAAAGTTTTTAAATGGACAGAAGTGATGAGACTTCTCCTGTAAGGAATTCCAAACTGATGGGGTGTGTCAGGAGTGCAAGAAATTGATGCAGATAGGGTGTGAGAGAGGTCTCGGCTGCAACATTCATCAGGCACAATCACACGGGCCTCTAAGGAATCTATCTACACTCTGGCCATAGTGTTTTACCTCTTATTACAGGGGACAGGTTGCCATCAGACAAGACTGTCTGATGTGCATTTTATACCATATACATTTTTATACTGTCAGCATTTACATCTGTGTCCTGTTGTGGGAGTAGTTTTATCTCTAAAGCAGGGAAAACATCATGCACCTTTCATATCTCAATGTTATCCTATAAAGTGAGATGATTAATGGAAGATTATTAAAGATTTTTTAAAATAAGAAGCCAAAGACTGGGGAGATGGCTCAGTGGAAAAGAGTACTTGCTGTGAAAACAAGAGTACTCTAGTTTAAACCTCCTAGCATCCATTTAAAACAAAACAAACAAAAAATAAGCCAAGTATGGCTGTGTCTCCCTGTAGCTCCAGCACCTGCAGTACTGGGAGCAGACACAGGCATATTCTGGGTGCTTACTGGCCGGCCAGCCTAACGTGAATGGTGAGCGTCTGGTTCAGTAAAGAGACTCTGTCTAAAAAAAATAAGGTGCACAGTAATAAAGACTCTCAATGTCCTCCTCTGGCCTCTGCATGTGCACTTACAGGCATTTATACCCGCACATACATCTGTGTATAACACACACACACACACACACACACACACACGGCAGGGGTGGGCAGATAAGGAATTTATTCTTAGCTCTTCTCAAGGCTGTGAAAGGACAACTCAGAACGTCACAATATCCTCCAAGAAGATGTACTGGAAGCAGACTCTGGTGGCCAGGCAGCGAAGGCCACATCTGCACACATCGGCAGCCATGGCTCTTGCTATCTAGAACAGGGCTTCTGAAACCTTTTCCACGCACAGCCTATTTCACCTGAGAAGATTTTATGAGATCCAGGATATATAAGCATATCAAATCAAACATTTACTGATAATAAATCATAAAGAAATATGTTTATAAACAAGTCCTTAGTATATATATAATTTTGTTGCTTATTAAAAATGAAAACAAATGTGTCTCTTATGAAATGGATGTACCTATTTTTATAATACAATGAAATAAAAAGATCTACTAATTTTATGCATATATGCTAAGGAATGATGGCAGAAAAGAATTAAAATTCTTTGTTTTCCAGAATTAAACCATTTTGTTTTGATAAAAGCAGAAAACTACACACACAGTAAAAAACACTGCAGTTGGAATCTGAGCAGGGGTGTTTCAGGCAGCTTTCCTTAGAGTTGCACAGTTGCGTATGTTGTGTGTTCAGAGCCCAGGCTGCAATAAAGTCTCACAATGCAAAACGGGCCAGTGTACCCAGAATTCATGACATAGTTGATTAAGTTTTGGTTGGTGCATGTTCAGAAATCTGTGACTGCTGTCAAATCTCTCACGACCCCATATCCAATTAACCACCCACATATGTGAGCCACAGTTTAAGAAATTTGGTCTAAAAATGCTCTGCCCTGCCCTCACTCCCTGTACTCGTGTTCTGGGCTAACTCTCTGATGCATGCACAGCAGTAAGAAGGCAAAATATCAACACCCCCAAATACTTCTTTCCAATCTAACCGATGAGTATTTTCCATTTCAGATGACAAGAGAATTCTCACAAAACCTTTTCTGAATCTTATTGAATAAATAGGTAGGTGAAACATATTTGATATTCAAATGACATGGCAGAGTCTTTTTCATAATGGGTGGGCCCAGAAGCCCCAGCTGACTCCAGTTTCCCTCTGTCAATGAGCCCTCATTCTCCAGTGGCCGGACAAGTAGAGGAGGATGGTCTAAGTACCTGGAGTGCAGGGAGTGTGTGCAGGATAAAAGCCTTCTTTCAGAAAGGAACAGTTCCCAGCCATTGCACAATCACCTTTATTAGCATAACATCTCGTTGCGCATTTTGTAAAAACACGTTCCTGGTCCATATCAGGCAGAATGCAATGGCAGAAACTACTACTACGAGATGGGAAAAAAATCTGTAAAATTTAAACCATGGTGCATTTGTTCAAGACTCCTGGGTAATGATGTCCCTTGATATATAATTCATGATCGCCTTCAAGCTTGGCCTACTTCTGACAAGAGATCATATATTTGAGAAGTCAGGAGGGGGAGGAGAAAAGCCATTTGACAATGGTTCTGGGGCGCTTTGCCGTTCGAGCGAGCCAGATAAGAATTTGGACCAGTCTTTTGTACCATAAGGGCGTCACTTGAAGAGCTTTTTTATTTTATTTTTTTCTCTCTTAAATTGAAGAGGCAGCAAGTCACCCAGTTTCAGTTTTATCTTCTGTAACACCGGATAAAAGATGAAACTGGATCCATCTGTTAGCACATACAGACTGCACACTGTGATAGCAGGCACACACATGCACACATCCTTGCAAAAAGGGGGAAACATCCACACTTTTAAAAAAATTACTATCAGCCATCCCTCCCAATGCCGACCAGATAGCAGCACTTTTATCCTTTTATGGGAAGATTCAGGAGGAAGCCAGCCTGCCTGCATGCCTGTCACAAAGGCTCTTCCCCTGAGCTGCCATAAGAATGGGGATGCTGGGGGCTGGCTGCAGGCCAGACCCTTCCCCTGCAGTGCAGGGGTTCCAACCTCCAGAAATCTTTGATGATGTCCTTGTGGGCCACTAACCACTATGTCCCAATATACCCGGCTGGCCAACGACAGAGAATCTAAGGCAAGTGGGTTTCCATTCTCTGGCACAATGGACATCCTCCTGGGGCTGGTTTTCTAGGGAAAATGAACAGGCAGGTTGCCTAGTCTGAGCTTAATGGAGGCAGAGCAGAAAGCCCCATCTGCTTGCTTGGCCCTCTGGGTAGCACTGCTGGTGGGATGGCACCACGCATGGGTCTCAAGAACTGCTCTGCTCAACAGTTCTTGACTGCTGCAAGCACCTTATCAGACAGATGTGAGAGGACAGGAGAGAATGTGGGCTGGAGGGGACCTGGATGGTCCACCTCTCAGGCTCCAGGATTGCCTTGTTAAAGTGGGTAGGGTCCAGGTTGAGAATCTTAAAGGCACAAGGCTCTTTTGTTTCTTTAATACTGAAATGGTGTTAATCAGAGAGTTCCCCAAGATAAACAGGCTTCATGTCATTTAATGAAGGCTCCTGTGGTTTTCAGGAGGGTCTCAGCCCCAGCTTCATACCACAGCTCTGCATTCTTCAGGGCCATGTCCCCCATCTGTCCCCTGCCCTTATTCAGGACATTACTGTCTCTCTGAAATTCTATCCTTGTCACCTAGTGTTCTACTTGTCCTTCAGCAGTCAGAGACATCTAGATGCCATCACAACCCTCCTTCGGCCCAAGATCTCCTGAGGGTCCATGTCTCTCAAACATCACACTCTGCTCCTCCTTTGTCTTCTGGGTTCCTCAAACACATCAGTTAAACTGATCTCCCTTTTCCTGGAACATAGTTCCTCAGATGAGAATATGCCCACTCTTGTCTATAAAATATTTTGCTTAAATGTCACCATATAGATGGGAACCAATCAGACTACCCTTTATATCCCATTTTCCCCATCGTTCTTCTGATCTTTTAATTCAAAGGCAACAAATATCTTTTCTCCTTTATTGCATTTCTCCATGCCTTGAACTCTTCAGTGAGACCCCACCTGACCAGGAACAGAGTCCGGTCTTCCACTTCCAAGGGCCTAATCATCAGAGATAAAGCCCAAAGCAGCTTTCTGTCCATCCTACCTGCATGTCTTTGCTCACATGCCTTGTGCTGAATGCCCTTTATTCCATTCTACCCCTTTAACCCCAGCACCCACTCATTCTTCAAGATCAAAGTCAGAGGCTCCATCAGCCTTAGACTTGACCTCTAGAGAAAATTTCTCTGCACTCTCCTTATTTTCCTGTATCTCAACCCCCTCTCACTTCTGTCGTCACATATTCTATTCTTATTTTTCTCTGTAGACTGTCAGATACTCAAGGATGGAAGTATACACATTTATCTTTGTGTACTCTACTAAACACTGTTCCTGATACATGGGAGCTGCTTACCAGGCACATCAGCCCAGGAGTGATTATCTGCAAGACTGAGGGAACAGGCAGAGGGGCAAGCAGAGAGAGTGGGGGTCACAGTGGAGGGTGTGGTGACCTCCCAGATGCTAAAGCCGAAGCTCAGCTCTTGGTCTTTACTTCTCCTAAATCCATAGTATTACAAGTATGTGACATAAGTGAGCCACTCTTGCTTCTAAAGTCTTCATCTCCTTGGCCTCTAGGAGACTCCTGTCTCTTGCTCTCCCCTAGCGAGTGTCTGCTTCCCCTCAGACTCTTGTGCTGATTCCTTCTCTTTCCAAATTCTGAATGTGGCTATTTCTTGGGACCTTTAGGCTCTCTGCTAAAACCACCAGACACATTCTTTTGGTGGTCTTGTTTTAGCTTCAGAGCTTTAAATATCATCTGTATTTTCATAAATTCCAAATTTATGTTTCTAGCTTTGAGCTGTTCCTTGTTTGCCATAATCAACAATCTACTTGGGACCTACACTCAGTTAGGTAACTCTAGTTCTACAGCCTGAACTCATTCTTCCTCCAAATTTTCCTTCACCCACAGACCTACTCATTTCAGCTGATGGTAATTCCATGCATCCAGGTTCCCAAGACAAACACGGAGTCATATAGCCTACTTATTTCATGACCTGATCCAATCATGTAGCAAATTCCTTTGACTTTACCTTTAACATAAATCTGCCATCCCTCCACACCCCTGACTCCTTGGTTAGAACTAGGTCTCTACAATTCCTTCCTTATCCCCTGTTTGTCTATCTTTCTGACAACAGGGCGATACTAACAACATCTAGATGCCATGCTTGGGTCCAAGCTCTCTAGTTGGTCCCCCTCCACTCAAACTGAAAGGGACCAGGCCGTCCTCCTCTTCGCAACCTCTTTAATACCACCCTCAGTTTTCCTTCCATTTTCTGAGAACCACTGCACTTGTTTCCTTGCTGGTCCTCAAATATATCAGTTATATTGACCTCCTTCTACTCAGCACACTTCCCCCACATAGGATATATTTACACCCTGACCTTTACTAGTTTGGTAAAAATTGAACTTCAGTTTTTTTTTTTTCTGTTCTTCTGACCTTTTAACCTACAAAAGGCCACAAATATTACTTTGTTACCTCTCCTCTAAAGTTATTATTACTTGCAATTATTTACATATACTAAAAAATACGAATTGTCGTTTTATTACTATTATTTACTACTATATTATTAAATTTAACTTTAATATTGTTAAAGTTATTTATTATCTACTTTCTTTCACCAATGTACCATATTCAAACACCTAAACCTATGCCTGGCATTAAATAGGAATTCAATAGGTATTTTTCAAACACATGAAGGAATGACTTTGGTCCACAGTGACAGGCAGCTGTGGGACATCTATAGATAGTGAGATTTTGAGAACTAAGGGATGGGGGGACATAATCTCCAGCATTTTGACACCAAAGAGTCTTACAAAAGCCCACCTGAATTATGATACCACAAAAGAAGCACTGCTAAGCAGTTTCAGACTTGCCCAGACCCAGCGAGCAGGTTTTTTTTTTAAGTTCTTTAATATATAGCTTTGTTTTTAAAGATACAGAGTCAAAATGTTAATGAAATATACTGAAGTTGATAAATAACTGAGCATAAACAGCCCTCCACATTTTGTTAATGTTATACTTTTTCCACACCTGGTTTTTTTTACATATAGTATTATAAAGACAAAATCTTTCATTCCTTCTCTGTTCTCCCACAGCTGATTGACCTGTAAATCTGCTTTCCAGGCTCAGCTCTTCTGGTCCCACTCACTCCCACTCGCACACCCTCAGGTGTGCCCTCATTCAAACACAGTGCTTTTAAAAGTACCCCGTGGATGAAGAGATGAATGGTGCTCTCTAAGTATCTCTTCCCAGAACAAGATCCACGGTGGCTGAGAGATAGTGCTCTACCAGCCTGGCTCTCAGTGCCATGACTCCTTGCACCCTCAGCTTAGTTCCTGACACAGCTTCTCACTACCAACAGATATTTGACCAGCATTTGATGACTGAAAATCAAGTTCATCTTCCCATAGGCCTGAGTGTGGTCAAGGGAACATGTTAACTCTGGGGTGGGACAGCATAATGGGACTCTGGACTACTGCTGCTTACCAGTCTGTAGTGCTGATCAGGGGTGTAATCAACATTCTTCTTACTGCAGTGTCCACCTGTCACATATGGATGTTAAACACAAATCAGAAAGTCCCTTTACAGCCTGTTCCTGCACTGGATGGGCTGAGTCATGGAAGACTGTTTTCACTGACAGGAGTTTAAAACCTTCTGAAACTGAGCCCATGTCCTGGCCTCAGATGACCATTCTTCTGTGAACTGTCCCTGTTATGTCTCTGCAGGAGCTGGAGCACATCATGTTCCAGAGGCAGCTGTCCAAGGGCTGCTGGGCTTAACTACTGCTGTCCATCAAATGCTAACCATGTTTTCTTCCCAGATGTTTGTGAAAAGGCTTGCCATTACCAAGTTCAGAAGCATGATTAGGGTTTTAAGGCTCTGATTAAAGTCAGGAATTAACTGAGTTCCAGAAGTAACTTCCTTGGAGGCCACACATCGATAATCACATAGAAGATGGTGCCAACATGGCTGTGCATGCTTCTTCTACCTTAGGGGGGTCTTTAATATGGAAGGGGGTCAATTATTGCCATGGGAAATAAGGAGAAAGTAGAGCAGAAAGCTAAAGCAGGATATATACATTATACACACACAAATGCACACATGCACACCCCACTCAGTTTCCAAGAGATACACACACACACACACACACACACACACACACACACACACCAAGCAATACACACAGCTTCCTAGAAATGAATAGCTAATTGGAAATATTTCTTAGGTACCAGATTTATCCAGGAAAGCCACTGACATCACAATGAAAAAAGTATAAATTCCTGTTTTCATTGTAGTAGAAATTAAGGGAGGAAGACTTGGAAAATAATCACATTTTTTCATCTGAAAGTCATATTTCAATTGACCTTGCAGACGTTCCAGGGGAACTGGCAGGCAAATATAACCGAGCCATGAGAACGAGCATTCTTTCCATTTTTTGCCAGCAATTTCATAACCACAAACAAAAATTACAAATGACTTAGGTTTGGCATTTGTGAGTCTCTTAATGGACAATCCTACTTATTCTTGGCCTGGATATATTTACTCCACAAATATTTGCTAAGGTAGCAAGGAAGTGTCCCGGACTTGTGCAAAGGTGTGACATTTGGAACCAGAAGTCTTGGCTCTAGCTTAAGTGCTTCCCTGAAAATGGAGTATGCTCAAATAGGTCAAAAGAAGAATCTTAGGAATCTAGAGAAGCCAGTCAGTGCAAGGAGATGATGGGACTGCGGGGCAAGAAAGCAAGCTCAGGTCTCTTTGCAAGGTCAAAGTTGCCCAGTAAAGTGATGACATTTCCTTGTGATCATTTTCTGCTTTATTTATTCTATTACATTTATTAAAATGCTTTCCACGGTGGTTACATTTATGCCCGGCCCATAAGATGGCCATATATTGATGAAACATCATTGTGGTGTATGTATGAATGAGAGGAACATTTTAATCCATAGTTGAGTTGAAATAAATCAGATTGCCTTCTCCCAAGTAGCTAGGCTTCACCTAGTCTGCTGAAGGCCTGAATAAAACAATGCACAGAAAATTCTCTCTCTTCCTTCAAGCTAGGACATGAGTCTAACACACATGGACTTGGACTAGAACTGGAAAGTATACTGTGAGTTCTGGTTCTTGGCCCTTCATATTCAGCCTGGAGCAAGACCATCAGCTCTCCTGGTTCTTCAGCTTGCCAAATGTAGATCTTGCCAAATGTAGACTTCTGAGCTTCTATAACTGTATGAGTTAAGAGTCTTAAAAATCTTTCTTGGTTGGGTGTAGTGGCACATACCTTTAATTGCAACACTCAGAAGGCAGAGGCAGGCAGATATGAGACTGAGGCCAGCCTGGTCTACATACTGAGTTCCAGGTCAGCTGGGACTACAGAGACTCTTGTCTTAAAAAAATACTTCTCTTTCTCTTTCCTTGATCTATCTGCCCACCTATCACCATCATCATATACCTATCATCTATAACTCTATATTTACAACTATACCTAGATCTGGACATAAATGCCAGACAAGGAAGAACGTGTTAACAATTTTTAAGCAACAAAACTACAATGACTACAGTTTTCCAAAAATCTATTTAATAGCCATTAGCTCACGTAATACAACTTAGTGAGTGGAAATTTTGTTTCTTGTATCATATCAGTTGATACAAAGGGGAGAATGAACAAGTACATTCAAATACTAATAAGAGATATGCAATTTTGATGCAGAACTGGGGTATTCTCTGAAGTCCAAGACTGTCTGCATGTAAGCTCTGTTACTGCCGAGCTATCTGAGCACAGATAAGTATGACAGTTCTGCTTTCTCAGCTTGCTTACCTGTCTTATTAAAAGGATTAGATCCCAGCCCAGAGCTAAGCACACAATCTTCCCTCTGAGTTGGTTTTCTTTCTCATTTCAATACACATCCTCTGAGATCCTCCAGATGGGGTCCAGCCCTCATCCTGCCTATTACCTCTGATGTTTGCATTTATTCTGCTCCATACATACTGCCCTCCTCTGTAGCTCTTGAAATCGTAAACCACATATTCCCTGGTCTCTCTCCACTTTCTTTTCCTTCTCTCTTGTATAATCCATACTTTCCTCTGACAAAGTCATTTGACTCAATCTGGCTAACTTCCTTCATGTATCTGGTCATCAGAGTGCCTTCCTTCAATCACCTGTGTCAAAGGAAACGCTTCTCACACCTACAACCATTGCTCTATGTCTTCCCATTGTGTTTATTACTGCCTAACACAATGCGGGCATCTGTATTGACTGACAAATAGGCAGAAGATAGACAGATGAGACATGATAGATAATAGAGAGAGTCTAGTTAAATAATAGTTTATAATAGCTACATCAATTGATGAATAGATAGATGATATAATATATAGAAGACAAATTGATGATAGATAGATAGATAGATAGATAGATAGATAGATAGATAGATAGATGGTAGATACTTCAGTCAGTGACAGGAACATGTTAAATACTCAATAAATATTCTTGCACTGAATGAGAAGAGAAAAATTGAGTCAGATTAGGTATCACAGCCCTGATGCTACTGCACAGGCTCAGAAGTATCAAGAGGTAGCATTCAGTTGTAGTAGAAGCCGACAACAGTGTGTCCATAGGAAAAGCTCACCCACTAGGAGGCCAGGCGAGAGTAGCCCTGAGTTGCCCTTGCTCTATACACCAGTATACAGCAGGGAAGAGAGTACCGGGCTCTGTACAGTGGGCTTCTCCTGGTCCACTGACAATTTCCTCAAGTCACATTATAGGGACTTTTGTCAACACAAATCCTCATCCACATTGGCCCTGGCAAGTGAGGAGATGGAGTTTCCTCAGTACACATGCTCAGGGCATCACATCGCCAACCACAGTCCTGTGTAATTCCAAGAGCATACACTATGGATTAGACACAATGCTTCACCCTCTAGTTACCAGCTGTGAGACCTGGGTCATATATGCACATACCCCTGAGTGTTTTTTCTCTCTTCCAAAACTGGGGAAAATGGTAGTAAGATTTAATTCCAAAGATCACTATGAAGGTCAAGGGGACAAATACCGGTAGAGTTTTCAGCACAGCATGTGTCTTCAGAGCTAAAAATAAATGCTTCCTCACTTATGTTTTAAAAAAAAAGTTAAAAAGGACATGTGAATAAGGGCTTATACTTTCTTTCTTAGAACATACTATATCCTTTTTTTTTTTTTTTTTTTTGGAGGCGGGAAACACATCATTGTGTATGGGCTTTTCTTGTCTTGCTGAAATCTGTTAATCCTGGCAACCAAAGGATAAGAGGATGAAATGAATTTTGAGACCTCTGAATACTCAGGATAAAAAGATTTCAGCTAAATGTGCTAGAATTTCAGTGACAGCGTAGACAGCAGTATAACATTTTATTGCCTTCAAGTTCACGTTGTGTTTCACACTGACCCCTTAGGAGGTGAGCTAATCAATGTCTTAGAGGGAAATGGACTGACTAAGTGGCAACACTCCAGAGGGTACTTGTAAAGGTGCCTCCTACTGTGTGGGTAGTTTGGAAATGCTGGGCACTTGTTTAAACACTTAGCCTTCCCTGTAATCCCATGAGTCTCTTTGCCTAAGATGACTCTGGACATGTTTCCTGACTTACATTTCACACTAGGGTCCCCCACCTCTGGCAGACTAGCATTTCCTGACCCGGGCATCACAGGTCTAAGGAAAAGAGGGATAAAGTCCCTGTGAATGTCTTTTGTGCGTCAAATGAGCCATGCTGTAGGAATTTCCTTCCCCAAATACCCCAGGAACAAGAGGTCTGTAGTTGGAACTGACTAGCAGTCATGTTCAATCAAGAAACCCACATAGACCCCAAATATCTGGGCTCCAAATGCTTTGCACACATCACTGCACTATGCTCTCAAAGCACAAAACAGCAATAGGCAATATTATTTTGCTGAGTCCATTCCACAAATGTGAATGACGCAGCACAGTCAGATTCAGAATTGTGCTCAGGGTCGTGTAGTGAGTGAGTACAGGGACAACAGCTCAAGTGGCTTCATCTGCCTGGGAGAAAGCCACCCAGGAGGGAGGGCTGATAAGACACCCATGGTCTGGCCTTTGTTTCTGTCCAGGAGTCCAGGAGTCTTGGTGTATTCATTTTCTTTTTTCAGAGTGGAAGAGGTCACAATTGCCCTCCAGGAAAGCAGAATAGGAACATCCACAATAAAAAGACAGGAAGAATCATAAGCCTTTTGGACAGCCCTGAAGAAAGATGCTACAATGGTCAAAAGGTCAACAGCACTACAGGACGGCTACCCCCATGAAAAACACTAGTTAAGCATGCTGAGGACCATGAGTTAAGTCTGCAGCACTAAAATTCTTTGATATAATGATGAATTCTAGAAAAGAGGCAAAAAGCTTCAGAGCTAGATGGGATTTTAGTTGAATTTAAGCAACAAGTTGATAACTGTGTGCATCTTTCTATCACACAGTTGACCCAGGTGCTCTGTCAAATGTTCTAATTCTAAGTAGATTAAGGCAACCTCAATTATACAGCTATCCCTTGGCATCTGGGGATGTGTTTCCCCCAGACACCAAATACACAGATGTTCAAAACCCTCTACAAAATGACTTAGTATTTATGTATAACCTCTGCATATACTCCCTATTTTTTTTAATTACCTCTAGATTACTTATAATACCTAACACAATGTAAATGTCATGTAAATCATTGTAGTAATATATTGTTTAGGAAATAATGAAGAAGAAAGACATCAGTACACATTCAGCACCAACGTAACCATCAGAGGCTGAACACAGCAATACTACCAGGATACACCAGCAGCAATGTAACTTATTTTCAAATGTTTTCTACCTGTGACTAGCTGGACTTGAAGAGTGAGACTCCCTGGATATGGAGAACCAACTGTGTTTGGTATGTCTCAGAATACTGGAGCAGCTGTGACTTCATGGATTTATTTAGAACAACTTATTTTATGCAATGAATACCTACTATTTTCCAGAGAGAATGCAAGGCTGACTCCTGACACCTAAGGACAAACAGAACAGAATTTCCCCCATCATGGGGCTTCTATAATCCAGAGTGACATTTCCCACAAAAGTACTAACATCAGAGATAAGCTCATTCCTTGTATGCCACCAAATATTGTTTTACTAAGAACAAAATGCTGACATCTTGCATTATAGGTTTATAGTGTGGGGGTTAGACCAAAGTATTTTCCCAACTCTAGAAATGTACACAGGTTCCATGTGACTTGCATATACCACCTACTCTTCCATGGGGAGGAAATACACCTTACAGAAGACCAGGGCATTTGCCTTGGTTATCAAACAAATGTGGGTACAATAAAGAACGTCAGATACCAGCAGAAACCTTAATAGACCTCTCAGGTTTGTGCCACTTTTCTCTCTTCTCCCTGTCATGAGCCTGACACATTCCAAAAAGCATGTGTTCCTTCATCCCAGACCCTAGCATAAGAAATGTGGGGAGGACCAGAGATGCCCACTTACAGTCTCTGAAATATGACATAAAGGAGACACTTGTCATTCTCAGCAACTGAGATGAGGGGGTTGCTTCTTACTCTAGCAAAACTGACTGATATACTACATTTTCCTACATCATTTTATATTCACAAATATCATATGGAGAATCAGCTAAGAGAACTGTGTCCACTCTACAAGTGAGTGAGGTCCTTAAGACCTAAGAGTGAGCAAGCAATGGCCCAGAATATAGTACAGCAAGGGCCTAAAAGCGGAATAAACCAACCTGTGTACTTTATTACAACTGAGTGCAAGGAAAAGAAAGACTGCCCTACCCCAGTGAAAACTAAATTCTCTGTGCAAACTGAAGATAATTAAAGCACTAGCAAATCATAAAGGTTTTATATCTTCCATTGGTCTCTAAGCCAGTTCCTTATATCAGGAGTGATTGAACAAGAAAACACGAGGCAAACAATAAAAAAATAAAATAAAAAATAAAAAAAACACCCAGAACCAAAGCTCCTAATCTCATTAACCATAATGGGCTGGCGGCCTCAGCTCTTACCCCCTAATGCTGAGTGGCTCCATGTGGTCACAAGGAAATGCCTGAAATGTCTCGGGGAGGGGCGCGGCTCCTCTCTTGGACGCCTCCCTGAGCTCAGGAGAGGAGTACTCTAGGATTTCTTGACAAATATTCCCAGAATGCCCATCGCATGCCTGGAACCAGCACGGGGAAGAGCAACAACAAGAAGGTGTGTGATGATTTCACCAGGACTCGAACTTGAAGAGCCTTGACCTTCACGCCTCCTCAAGGAGACAGTCATTTAGGACAGAAGTTCACGGGCTCTGACTCCAGTGACTAACGCAATTTTCTTGTTCCTATTGTTTTCAATTCACATCTTACTGTCCTTTTTCTTTGCTCTATTCTCTTTCCCTTTTACTTTCACTCAAACAAACCTAAGCAACAGGAGTAAGTGAGTCAACTTGATCATCAATTTAGACATACTTCAAGCTGGCCCTATGCTCCCTGTCCCAGCCTAATGACAGCCAGAAAAGGCGTTCTGTATCAGCTCAGATCTCTGCTAGCAAATTCAATTCTCAGCAGCTATTTCTGAGGGCACTAGCACCTTGTATGTGGCTTCCCATCACAATTCACACCACTGGTTTCCAAAGCTGACCCAAGGTAGGCTGACTTTTGACACCACCTCCCCCTTTGCCCACAGACACTGTTTCCATGAAGCACCAGGCCTCCTCTGAGTTTGAGCAACAATCCTGGTCTTTTCCTTTATTATTGTAATAGCAACTAAATAAAGCAGTTGCTTTCCATAAGCAGTTATGTCAACCCATGTGTATGTTATTAAAGCATTGTACTGAACTACAGAGAACAAATAGCAGTATCAGTCAGGAGATGTATTTCTAAAGCTGGGAGAAAGCCCAAATAGGCAGCTGGGGGCATACTAGGAGCAAAGCTGATAGGAATTGAGCTCTGCACAAATGCTAGACTTCACCCAGAACCAGGTATCTCATGGCAAACAGAGGTGCCTGGTAGGCATATTCCTCTTTGCAGTTTATACAGTGTTAAAGCTTATTATTTTAAAATATCTCAAGAGGGAAGAAGGTAGGACCGAAGATGAAGTCCATTAGGACAAGGGGAGAGGAAATCTCATAGAAGGTCATTGTCAGACACAGAATTAGTTTTTCATTACTTAATATCAAGTATCTTGTTATTTATCATTTTCATTTTAAAAACTTTAAATATACATTCAAATCAGAAAATTCAAATGATCTTATTACAAGTGTTTTGGGCCAGGAAAAATACAAGTTCCTTGAGGGCAGGGCTTACATGACCCATCCAGGTTTCCTTTTAAAGATTTATTTTGTTTTTAATTGTGTGCGTGTGTGTGTGTGTGTGTGTATGTGTGTGTGTGTGTGTGTGTGTGTGTGTGTCTGCACATGAGTGCAGGTACCCACAAAGGCCAGAAGAAGATGTTGGATCTCCTGGAGCTGGAGCTATAGACAGTTGTAAGGCACCTAAGGTAGGTACATAGAATTGAACTCAGGTCCTCAGCAAAGAGCAGTTTGTGCTTTTATCTACTGGGCCATCTCTCCAGCCTCCCACCCAGGCTTTTCAGTCACTTCATCTCTCAAAAACAGTTGTTGAATTAAAAATAAAGACAAACCTTTGCTTTTTTTCCTTTATATTTAAGCAAACCTACCGCCAAACCCACGAACTAAAAAAAGAATTACTTTCCTCCTAACACTCATGAGCAAATACTCCACCACTTTGCAGCTATGACATACGCAGCTATGATTTGAATTTCATGTCCCACACAGGCACATACTTTAAAAGTCTGGTTTCTATTTTGGGAGAACCTGGAAACTTTGGAAAATATGGCCTAGTTGAAAGAAATCAGTAACTAGGGACCAGGCCTTGGGTGTATGTTACTTCTGCCCACTTCCTGCCTTGCTACCTGCATCCTGGTCCAATGGGATGTTAGCCTTTGCCACTGACATCATGAACTGAGTTGCCATGCTAACCCTTTCCCACTATGATAGACTGAAATCCTCTCAAGTCATGAACCAAAGGAAACTCTTCCTCACTTAACTTGTCTATGTCAGGTATGTCACAGTAGTATGACAACTAGTACACAGACATACATATGTGCCATATTTGGATACACATACATCACATATACATAAATAACATGCTTATACACACATACATGCTCTCTCACACACACAAATACTATCATACATATTCTCTCTCTCTCTTCCTCTCTCTCTCTCTCTCTCTCTCTCTCTCACACACACACACACACACACTTTGTTTGAAAACCCAAGCTCACCATTCCCTTGTGAAAATGCTCTAATGAGCTCTCTCTAACTTCAGAACGTCGTCTATCTTCAGTTTCCACTAGTGGCTATCTTTAGACTGCTCTAAGCTGGTACATGTTACTAAGGGCCTCCTTTTGCACAGAGGGTGCAGGATCCGGATTGGGAGGCACAGGTACTTGGAGCAGGCAGTATGAGATCCCTGACTTTCATGGTCATCAAAAATCAGGTGCTCTCCATCGCCTTCTGCTCTGCCCTTTTGCAGCTCAGTGAATTCCCTGGTGTTGCTTTTCAGCTAAGAAGAAACTCAAGTTTCCCAGACACCAGGCCTCTGCTCTGTGGGTAGAAGTGTCCCACCAGGGGAAAAGGTGCTTTTCTTTCTGGAAAGGTCTCCCCTGCTACCCTCTGAGTCAGCACAGTGGTGAATGGAAAGTCCTGGCTCAAATCCCAGTATGCTTTAGTGCTTCTAGAGAGCCTCCGGGTTCCAGCCCACATATTATAAACACTGGTCCCCTGCAGGGATCTCCTCTGCTGTTAATCCCTGGGGACTCTGGGACACCCTCTTCCTCTTCAAACTTCAAGAATACTCACCTCTCCAACTTCTACTTCCAGATTTTTTGGTAACCTATCCATTCTATAGCAACATTGTCTGATGACTGTTTAGCAAGGAAATGGGCAAGTGGGTTGCAGAGCTAGCAAGCTACCAACATTCCCATGTTTCACACAATGTTAACTAGGACTCTTGACTGTGAAAAAAAGAAAGAGAAGATGCAAAGGTATTCATAAAAGCTGAACTCTCCCTCTGCTTCAGGCCTCCAGGGCTGTGGTAGAGTTGTGATTAAAAGACAAGCCTAGGCTTGCCTTCCGAGTGCACAGGCAAATGTCAGACATACTGGTGAACTAGAGACAGCAAACATGAAGTCTATGTTCTTGTCCGAGGGAGTATTAGGAGATACTGAAATCACAGACTGGCTGGAAATTTCATCACCTGGAACCAGTCACCTGTCTGCTCAGCTGTGACCATCAGCCTCTTCACTATCCTCTCATCAGGCCCGGCACATTCCTCCCCTACTTTGGCACTTGCTGAAGCTCTGGTTGAACTGTGGTTTCCACTTACTGTCCACAGGGAGTTCAATCTCTCACTTCCTCCAGGTCTTCACACAGTCCCCACCTTCCGGTGAGGCCTCCGCTGACCATTCTGCTTAAAACAGCAACTCTGTGTCTATACTTCCTCCCTGCCAGGCCTCAATCTCTACACCTATCTCAGCTTCATGGAACGTATCATCAGTATGTTACTTGTTTATGTGTAATACTCCATCTTTTCCCAATAGAATGTAACCTCTGTGAGACCATAGAGTATTGTCTACCTAGTTCACTGTTAAATCCCCAGAAATTGACCCAGAGAAGTACCCGACTGTGGATAATAGACAAATATCCATGAAGCAAGTGGCTGGAGGAACAGATGGGTAAATTTGGTTAGAAACAGGGGAAGGTTTCCAGAAGATTTTCGTATCAGAACTGAATCTCTCTAAGGATCTGTCAAGGTGAAGAGAGCATTTCAGAAAGAGGGTACAGCTCCTATACAATTTGGGCTAAATCGTTAACATTTTTTCTTCTGTAAAATGGAATCAATACATAATATATGCAAGTCTATAATGAGTCACGAAACTTAAGAAAAAAGAATTGACCAGTAAAAGTAAGCCAACCGCGGTGTAGGCTGATGCAACATGAGAAAAGCCAAAAGAAGTGTGCCTCTCTCCACAACCACAGACTTGGGTTTCAACCACAGACAGTAACGGGAAAGCCCAGCATAGGGAGGGTGCAGGCTGAAGGGTCAGAATGACTAGATCTGCTTTAACAAGGTACCTCCATTCCAGGCCAAGGTACAATAGCAAACACTCACGGGACTGTGCTCTGTGAATGACTCCCACAAGCATGGTCTTCCTATGCTATCTGCCTTCGGGTAAATAACTAACATTCTACATCTAAGTTTTGCTCTCTCTGGAATGAGCACCCAGCATTTTCTATCATTACATGACACATGTGAAAGTTTCCAGAGAAGTGTCTGGCACTTTGGAAGCACGAGGCAAACAGAAGATACTATTTGCATAAAATTTACATATATTAAAGTAGGGAGAGCCATGAAACCCCATTTGGGATAATGGCAAAGAAATCAAGCTGGGATTATATTTTCTGAGATGTAAGGCCTTCTCGTGGACAGAAAACTGGATTTCCTTTTCCTGAAACAATAAAATTGTGGCCTAGAAGCAGTGTGAACTGGTATGGGAAGGTGGAGAACTTTCAGAAACAAACTAGACTTGACCCAAACCCTACTGCTTACTTTGGGTTAAATCTTAAGGCAATTTCGGAGGGGAGGTGGGGGGGCGGGGGCATTCTTAGCTTCAGTCTCTTTAGCTCTCTAAAGGAAGAATAAAAATATATGTCTTGCAGGGCCTGGGAAGATGGCTCAGAGGACCAGGATCAGGCTCCCAGCACCCATGTAGAGGCTTACAACCATCTGTTTACTCCAGTTCCAGGGGCTCCGGGGCCCTCTTATGGTCTCCACCAGCACTGCAATCACATGGTGAACATAAATACACGCAAGCAAACACTCATACAAACTACAAATGAATCTTTAAACAATATATATGCCTTGCAAGGCTGTCTGTTGCCTGGGAACTATATACAAAAGATTGCCAGGAAAATAGTTGGTATTCACTAATAGCTAAATATTTGGTGGAAAGCACAATTTATTTTTATTAATGTAATAGAAGATTTAATAATTAATTGAAAAATTAAGGCTGCCTTGGGTCTGTATAACCTGAAAATTATTGCTTAGGAAAAAAAATAACACATGTTTTACCACAAAACAGTAAGTACGATGTGGATGTTTTAATTTATGTGATGAGCTCAAACTATTTCCTGAATTTGAGGTTTAACAGATATATTTATGACACCTACTACCTTACTAGCAAGTAACCAAAAGTACAGTTTAAGAAGGAAAGGGAAGGAGGGGGCCCTGGTACATGGGGACTAAAAGTCAGGAGCAAATGGGAGCTACACATAAAATGCAGCATCCACGCTGGCATGATATTCACACTTGGAATTCCCATTCAGAGAGAACTCGACTTTCCACACCTAAGGTTGAGGCTCTTTACAATAATAACTTCAGACTAGAGACAGATTTACCTCCCACCCACCTCAAGAGTCTCTGGGGCTGATGTGCAGGGCCAGGCCTGTCTCTCAATCTAGGTGGCACCTTATCACACTCTCTCACTAGAGACTGAGGAACTGGAACTCAGAGAGGGAAGAAGCAGGCCTCACAAGGCGAGGCAAGATGAACCGCAGAGACAGGTTCAGTACATAGGGACAGCAGCTGGACAACTCTTTCTCTGTCCATAGTATTCCTAACCATCCTTAGTTCAGTAAGCAAAACTGTGCAGCTACGGCTCCCCCTTACTTCTGATCCTTCTCTTTCACAGCCAGTTCCAGACTCTGCTAAGCCCCACGCTGGTCTGACCTGTAAGAACAGGCAAGAGGCGTCAACAGAGCAGGCGGTGGTTCCATGGAAGCTGAGGCAACTCAACAGCTTCTCCTGAATGCTTCTTTCTCCCCTTCTTTTCCATGTCTACCACCTGACTATATTAAACAACATGGAATACAGTCTTAGTTCCTTATTTTTAAAAAATGCATTTGATTTTTCTTATTTTTAAAGTAGTATACTCAAATGCTTTTAAAAATAAGTTGAGAATGAGTTTTTAGAAGGTTCTATGCTTCTGAAGCAGAAGGATCAGAAAATTGCCCTCGGAGATACTACTTAGATGCATTCTCCCACTTAGTTTTAGCACTACCTTTTTCTATGGACACTGGTCCCTGAAAGGTCTCAGAAGGTCCCTCAGTTTCAACTGAGAAAAGTCAGGGTCAGATTAAGCCACAGTCATGTCCATAAAAGCTGGGAGGGCCCTGCATGACGTAGCACTGCCTTAGATCTGAAAGAACTCATACATGACCCCCACATGTACATTCACACACTCTAATATGCATTTGCATGTTGACACCTAGCACATACCAAGCACACACATGCAATACATCCATACACTTTCACCACTCATACATTCATATACACACTTACACACCATGCATACTCACAACTCACACCTCACACATGCAGCACAGCAACACTCTCCCTCACACACAAGCCATGCAGAGCCATGCACATACACTCACAAACTATACATACTCACACACTCATTTATAGTACATCTGTACAATTATACATACAACATGCAAAGTTGACCTCCTCTCAAATATCCAGTTGCCACACACTTTACCCTATTCCACACATAGTACATTATAAACACACAATAGGGCCAGTGAGACGGCTTAGCTGGTTTAAGGCGCTTGCTGCAGAGCCTGGCAACCTGAGTTTGATTCTTGGGACCCAATGGTAGAGTGAGAGAACTGACTCTTGTCAGGCTATTCTCTGACCTCCTTCACATTAGTGTTATGGGATACACACACACACACACACACACACACACACACATACACACACACACACACACACACGCAGGCCTCTGTAATAGGCAAATCCAGCACCCACAGCTACCTTCAGCTCAGGATGCCCTGAGGCAGATCATATTTATAGTTATTGTGAATCTCCAACAGTAATATTGGGCTAGTTTGCCTAACTGTCCCCTATTTTAATACTAGACCCAAAGAGATGCAAATTATAATAATGGACTCTACACTCTTCCATTTTCTTGAATAGCTCTAGCCTTGCTTCCCTTCTCCCAAATAGGGAACTGTCCCAGTCCTCTCTGACAGCCCTCAACAATGCCTTGCTGGTGCTGGCCTTGGGAATGACAGTGGAGGTGCTGGGGTGAAACTGCATCAGAAACACAGCAGCAAAGGCACCGAAAGATCAGTGTTAAAAGGAGAAATAAGGGTCCCGAGGAAAGCTAGACAGTACATAGCAGATCTTCTCGTGTCCTCGAGTCTGCCCAGGCGGGATGGAGGCCACAGGAGGCAACCAGCAGGCAGCTGGTACATCCTCCTTCTCACTCTTTTCCCTGTCCTTTAGAGCCCTGGCTTCCATACCCAGACTCAGAGAGGGAAAGGAGATCATTCACTTACACTCTGCTCCTAGGCGGTAGAGAAGGAAAGCAAAAGCCGAATGTCACTCAGTGAGTCAAGAGTAAATCCAAACAGAAAGACAAGAACTTCTCACGCTCTGCTTGGGGCTTTTCACTTCCCCATGCTCCCTCTTCAAGCCCTGGTTCCTCCTCACAAGGCTAAAGTGATGAGTCAGACTGGAAAAGCCCCTTGGACCTCCCCCAGTGCCAATGTGAAACTTGATTATGAGCCATGGTTGGGAAAAAAAAAAAAACTGTCCCCAAGAAACTTTTGGAATCTGTGTTTGAACAAATTGCTATTGCTATTGTTTTATTCCTAAAAATCTGTTCATTTAATTCATTTATTATTCAAAATGAAAAAATGACCTTTAATGCTTTTGATCAGAATGAGATGAACCATGTGTACCAATTAATCATCAAGGTGGAACAGCTGGCTGAGCTTCCCTAACCCTGGGGATACTGCAGGCATCTGTAGGTGCTTTGCAATAGAAGCCCAGAAACTCATGGAAATGCTTTGTGCACATCATGTGTGCTTCTAAATTCAGAATCCTCTATACTTTAAAAAGAAACAGACTTCATAAACCACCTACTACGTATAACCCCAGGAGGGTCTTTGATACTCACCTTTCTGCTGAGAAACTCATCTATCCTAAGTGAGATAAATAAGAGCTATAAATAGCTTGTAATATTGGGCTGGTTTTTGCTTCCAAATGAGTAATGGAAAAAAATATTCTACTTTCAGAGCTTTTTGGATTTTTTGATTTAACAATAAAAGAAGGTATATATGTCAGAAAAAAATGATTTATGACCCTACTTATTATTTAGGATGATATTCAAAAGCCCAGACTTGAAACTCCAACACTCCAGAAAAAAAATACATGCTTGATAATTAAGAAAATGAATAAAGATTGATAGCCTAGTGTTTACACAAACTAATTCTTGATTATCTTTGTTATGATCCGTTAATACCATACCAAGGTTCATTCTGTGTATATCATAGAATGAAGGCTCTCAAGATAGAGACAGGAGCCTGGAGGAAGGGACTTTTCTGGGGAGATTCAGGGATGGGCTGTCAGAGGAAAGAGAGGAAGTTTCATGCCATTTCCCACCCAGAAAAATAAAGAGGAACCTACAAGAGCAGCTAAAACTTCACAAACAAATTTTATTCAAAGTCCAAGCAAAAAGGAAGCTGATAAATATTTAATTCGCTTTTCCTTCAGACTATCCATGAGATACAAACAATATCAAACCTCAGTTCACAAACCGGAAAACTTCACAAACTTAAGGAATTTGATCAAGAGAAGAGCCAAAATCCCAACTCATGTCTATTAGCTTCAAAAGATCTCAAGAATATTCAGAACAGGCCAGTTCTTGATAGAATACGGGAGTGACACCAGAGGTATTCATGCACACTGTCATTCTGTAAGCTGAAAACATAGTTCTTTTGTATTCCTAGGATCACCAGCTGTCCCAGGGAAGGGTCTGAAAATTACATTGCACAGCACCTGCCTCAACTGGGAAGGATCCACCACTCAGCAAGGCCATATGCTCCACAGAATTCAGGCTCAGCTCATTACTGTTGGATGGCATCCTTTGGACAAAGTGGGCTGAGCAAGGAACATCCTAAAGGACATCAGCCGGTCAGAGGGAAATATTTAAAACACAAGCTTTCTTTAATTTGATTTATTTCAGTTTTAAAGTACAGAGGCATCTCTGGGTAGCATGAACTTGCTACCTTTTTGAAATGAGTATTTTAACAAGATATGCGCTTGAAATGCCACACTCGTCACACACAAGCATGGCTCTTATTTACAGTGTAGGTGGTAGAGAAAGACTAGCTGTGAAAGGTACATGCATGATTACACAGATACCAGCTACACCACCTTCCTCGTGAGGCAACATTGTGCAAGTTCCTATAATTAAATATCTCTGGACTTCAGCTTCCCCATGCATATGTTGGGGTTAATAATGTTTCACATGTTCTTCAGAACATTGCCCCAAATGGTTCTAAATCCTTAGTATTACCTTGCTAACAAGATCTTACACTGTCCCTTAGATGCTGCTACTCATGTTGTTCCAAAGGGAATATAAAACTGGAAAAAAAAATGAGGCAACTTGTCAAAGCTCAGGTTGCAGGTGATTGGGTTGTATAGACCTAAGACCCTCGGTCTTCTCTGACTCTCCATTTATACCCCTGTCCAAGCCATGCTGCCTCTCTACTTTGGGTGACTTGAATCCAGTTTAATACTGCTCAAGCATGGGTCAAGATCTAGTTGCCAAAGGACTTGAGAGAGCCTGAAGGCCCCACGATAAGTATATTGTTTGTGGCTCCTCAGGTGTATTTTAATTTAGTTACAAAGCTGAGACTCATCAAGCCAAAAAATATTCTTTTAGAGCCATTAGCTCAAAATCCATAGGACCAACTCCCTTCTCTACTCACACTAGCGGAAGTTCTGGAACACAGGAGTAGCCTAGGACTTTTGCTCCATTCCTGCATGCTCCCTCAGTTTTCGGCTGTTATCAGCCTTTATGTCCAATCATTTGGAGGATGCTCAATCTGACATGGCTCCCTTTCTGGTAGGTAGCAAGGTTTCCCTGTTCTTTGAGAGGTTTCTAAAGAAGATTCTCCCTAGCCCCAGCTCTTTCTCAACATGCTGGCCTACTAAAGCTGCCAGGACTCCCTTCTTCGTTGAGGAAAATGAGCCCCAAGCCTTATAAAAAAGTCCTTTCAAGTCACTAAATCTAACTTTCCATTTTATGGACAGCGAGACAGAAGCCCAGTGGTCTGCTGGCCCCTTATCTTGGAAATAAGGCGGGTACTAAGTGCTGAACCCCTGTGGCTCGCTTTCCCAGATATGTGTTTTTGTGTTTCACGCTCCCTATCTGTAAAACATGCCAGAAGAAACTGAAGTGCCCCTCAGATGACATGTACATGGAAGAGAGTGAGCTCTGTTCAGACATCACTGAAAGTATTTCCTGCCTCCTCCAGCTGGCCATGCTCACACTGGAACATGTGCTTCACCCTCTGCCTCTCCTGTGGAATGAGCACTACC
Organism: Eospalax fontanierii; assembly: GCA_035773235.1. Classification (NCBI taxonomy): domain Eukaryota; kingdom Metazoa; phylum Chordata; class Mammalia; order Rodentia; family Spalacidae; genus Eospalax; species Eospalax fontanierii. Next base: position 45,787,531 of record CM069529.1, on the reverse strand, counting down.
AGAGGCAGGGACGACACCACACTGATCACCGTATGCTCCCATTTCAGTGCAGTGAAGCCAAGAACCCACATGATATGAATTTGTTATATGAATGACTGATCCCATTTTTATGCTTGATCCATCATAAAACTGCAATTAAACTCTTTGGGGTACTCTATTTCCCAGTTTCATTTTAAAAATCTAATTATCTATGCCATACAGAATTTTTATTAGAAAGTGAAATCATTAAGTAAGCAGACACCAGACTCGGGTCCTGAGATAATTGCGAATAGAAACACATCTGTCTGCAGTGCTCAGCTGGACATAGTAAACAGACTTCTGGGAAACATGGCACCTACCTTCTGTTGGGGCAGCAGAGTTCTTAAGCTAGGGAAATTTGGGCTTCTGACTTACCTAGGAATGGCTACGGAACAATTCTATAATTGCTTTTCTGTATATTCTTCTTGGCATGAGCTGTACCGACAGACTGAATCCATATCACCCTTGCATTAGAAGAGCCACACCCCCACCGACTCATTCTAACCATGTTGCATGTACAGTGTCAATATCGCAGAAAGCACCCATCAAGCTTTCCATTCGTAAGCTCAGTGATAAAATTCTGGTCTGTCCAGAGACTCAAGTTCTTTTAAGAAAAGAAGGTAAGAAAAATAGGTTTTATGGAAAACCAGCAATTTACTCTACTGCTAAAGAAACTACTGTTATCAACTGGTTTCTCTTAGCTCACAGATGTCAAACCCCTCTTCAATTCATCACTTATAAAAATAAATCCTCAGCCAGCTGCAGAAAGCTTTGTTAATGCTGCAATGAGAACAAAGCCCTAATAAACTCTCTAAATATTTACTATGAGTCTGAGTTACAGCACTGACCAGTTTCACCCCTATTAAAATCCGCTTACATTCTCCAAACACAATTATTTTAGGTCACTGACATACCAGCCAAGGAAATGACAAGATTGTGTACTGTGACACAAACAACAAGCAGAACCTAGTTTTAAATTCTGGCCCTGCCACTTACTAGCCACCAGACGCTGTGCATGTGACTTTACCTTTTTCCCCATTTCTTTTACTGTAAATTGGAGACAGGAATACTAAAATCACAGAGTTGTAATATCTGATTAGAGAAAATATATATACATGTGATGCTCATTTGGAAATGGGAGGCAGGCATCTAAACATATTCAAAATTTAAAAATAAATATAAAACAGTTATCTTAAAGGATTCTCAGAGATGAAACATGTTTCTGAAACTCAAGATCCTCTCCTCTATTTCCAAATTTCCTTTGAGAAATCAGACATGTTGGAAACCAGTATGCTGTCAAGAGGGTAGAAACAGGGCTTGTCTGGTGAAAGATAATGTGAAGATTAATCAGCAATGCTAGGAGTCTGAGCAAGGGCAATTTTTAACCTTCCTAGGTAATAAATGGATCTCTGAGGGACAGAACTCATCCAGAGAATTCTCTCTAGGGTTCTAAGAGGACCCAGAGGCCCAGTAATGGAAAACTCTTTCTAATCAATATAATTAAATAACAGCAAGTCTATTGTGAGATGGGCATCATGCCAAACCATATAAATGCATAAGATCATTTAATTCTTCAAAGGCAAGTGTAAGTATTGCAATTTTACTGATAGAAGAATTGAGGCTCAGTGAGGTTCAATAGGCCTTCAGGATCTCACAGGAGAACACTCCTGTAATAGAGCTTAAACTCATGTCTGATTCCTGAATCCTTGTTCTGATCACTGTAAGGCCTTGTCAGGGAATTCATGAGGCTCCAGAGAAAGGATTTTTAACCAAGTTGAAGTAGGAACCAGAGGCTACTAAAAATGAATGAGTCAAAACTCACGGAGGCAGGCAGGACTGGCTCCCTGCCATGTCCTCCAGACCTGCTCACCAGAGCTGAAGGAAGGGCTCTCCCTCAGTAACCACCTACACTGTGGAGACCAGATGATGGCCTCCCAAGAGGACAGTAGTAGGATAACTATAATTCAGTCACAAAGCTCAGGCCACCTGATCTAACTCTAACAGATGAACTGATCAAGTGCCATGTCTGGACTCTACATAACCTACCCCTTGTCACAACACTCCTTTCACTTTGGTATAACAATCTCTTTCTAGATTTTACCACATTGTTTAGAAATGTTACCTCCAAAATTCCCACACTGTATCTCATACGTAAATATAAGGTGCATAAATGAAGGTGTATACTCCACTTCAACTACATGAAACAACTTCAGAGTCTGCCTCTAACCCTGAGGTCTTGAGGTGTTGTGGCTTAAGTACTCTATAAGTTTCAACCTGTGGATAGTGGTTCAGGTATCTCTTTAACTTGAGATCTCCCAACAGAATCTAGGGCACTAAAGATCTCTCAGCCTTCCAACCATTCAAAACACAATTTGTAGGCTATTTCACTCCATTCCAATAGAACAAAGAACAACAGCCAATAGGAAATATACAGATGCTGTCAAGTCCATTTTAAAGACAGAAACAGGTTCATGCAAGTGAATTGACTTCCCCTGGTCAACAGCTGACAAGGAGGCTGTTGATGCCCTTGTCTTTCATGCTGCCCTATAGAAACCTAAAGCATAGCCATACAAAGGCAGAGACAGAGAAGGCAGTGCAAAGAAAAATTACAAGGAAGGGATGGGCAGCTTCACTGGAGAGTATCACTAACAGGGCACAGTGGGTGACCCTGGGGCCCCCTACTGAGGTCTCTGGGAACTCCTTGCCTAGGCCTGGCTCTATGTCCCCGACTCATCCGGTTATATCTAGGCTCTGGGAGTACATGCAAACTGAATTCTCAGTGCTGAATAAAAACAGGAAGTCACAAGTGGCTTCCCTCTGCTCTCAGCTCTGGTCTCCAGCACTTGGGGTTCAGGATGCACAAAGGGCATGACAGACAGCTTGTCTCCCCAGGGGTCCAGCTGGAACCCTTTCTGATGAGCTTCATGAGGCATGGGTTTCAGGGAGTCCCTCTGGTAGCACAGCCAGGGAGCTCAGCAGAGTGGGAGCCTGGCAGATCCATAGGCCAGCTTCATGACTTCCCTTCATTTAACCAAAACTGAGGGCTGACACCCTCTGCCAACACCAGTATGACCCCCTGGAAAACATCTCACTTGCTCTGAGCCTAGTTGTCTCACCTGCAAAGTAGAGGACTGCCCTCTCCTTACAGCTCTAGCCTGGACATCAAAGCACCTCAGTAAGCTACCTCAGGTGCCTGCCACCCCAGCCGTGCTACCTGCTGTGCACCCTACCTGAGCTGCTACAGTCCCCTCCCCAAAGCTGAGAGCCGGAAGAAGCATGGGCAGGTTCATCCCACCACACCTCACTCCCTCTAATCCCCTCACAGGAGCCTTGGGCCCACAGGAGGTGAAGTTCTGCCAGCCCCCAGCCTGGGCCCAGTGCCCATGTTTATGACTGTTTATTTCGGTGCAAGTAGAAAGGAGAAATTAGAGCCATAAAAGACAGGACAACAGACCAATAAAAACCATCTCCCAGAAGAGTCAGGGGGAGGAAGAGAGGCAAAACTGTCACCATAGCAACACAAGACAATCAGAAATACGCAGGAAAAGCAGCCCCTGCTCTGCCCCCTCTCTCCACGAGAAGCCCTCAAACCCCACTCCGAGCTATGTGAAACAGCCAGCAACCCTAAGAGGCTGACCCACATGCCCAGGCCTGCCCAAGGGCTACTCCCCTCTTGCCGCCTAGTACAGGTTCTAGCCCTTCATGGTCCCAGCCCAGTTTTCCAGGCCCTGAGGACTCAACACTGTGCAGGTGGCCTAGGTCAATCCAAAAGAGGTGATGATTGGAAAGAGCAGGGAAAGTTTCTAAAAAGGAAGGAAGGGAGAGCCATGGAGTGGCCAGGGAGTCCCATGACTATGCCCGGGGTTCGCTATGAAGCAGGCTGGGAATCACTCACAGACGTGAGGATTCTAGGCCAAGACCCTGGAAGGGTGGCCCTGGACCCTTCCTTCCCAACAGTGGCTGAGGGAATTCTGGGGACCTTTAGGGAGTAGGAGTGGGCATACAAAAAAGCTTTGGCAGACTTAAATGACCAAGTCCCCTGGCCCTTGTCTCTGGGGATAGTGGCCAACAAATTTAGTAGCTTGGAGAAGGAATCCGGGACAGACCGGCACACTTTGACAAGAGGTGTTCTTGGTCCTTTAGTTGGCAGACAAGACAGGTGTCTCCACCAAAAAGCATGGCTGGCTCACACGAGCGCCTTGGGAAGTGGGTCAAATTGTTCCCGAAGCTCCGAGTCAGAAAAGTCTCCTACTGCCCGACTCCAGTTAAGAGTTTTGAAGGGGGTAGGGGAGGCAAGGAGGTGATGCTCACTTTGCTGGCTGGCTAAGCACCTCTGGCAGGTGGCAACAGAAGGATCTGGGTGTGCAGGCCAGGAGGGTTCACCCATGCCTTGGGGGTTGCAGAAATTTGGAGAGCAGAGGCCAGGCCCTGGCGGGGCATCGATCGCGAAGGGGTATGGGGGCAGACTGTGGTGTGCAGGAGTACAAGGTACCTGGGGGAGGGGGTGGGAGTGGTTAGGGGTGAAGTAGTCTGAAAAAGGAATAAAATCAGAAGGAAAGGGAGAGGGAGGGAGAGGGAGAGGGAGAGGGAGAGGGGGAGAGAGAGAGAGAGAGAGAGAGAGAGAGAGAGAGAGAGAGAGAGAGGGAGAGAGAGAGAGAGATCGGATAGGGGCCAGCAACCCTGGAGAAGGGTTCAAGGACCGGGTCGCCGAGCTTACTGCCTTCCTCCCTCGCCCAGGTTGCAGGGCGTTGCGAGCCGGGAAAGGCTAGCCACGGTGACTGGCGGCCGCCCGGCTCAACCCTGCCCGGGTGCAGAGGCCCCGCGCCCCTCGAGACCCTGTCCCCGCGGATCCCCGGCCGCGCTCCCCGTCGCGCCCCGGGCCGCGTCCGCGCCGCGCTCACCGAAGTCGCCGCCGCCCTGCTCCGCCGCCCGCTCCTGCGCCGCTGTGGACGCCTCTCCCGCGGCCGCCGCAGCCTGCGAGTCCTCGGAGCCCCGCCCCGCCCCGCCCCGCCCCGCCCCCAGTGGCCGCCCCGCCCCGGCCGGGGATCCCACCCCCACTGTCACCCGGCCGCGTCCGGGCTCTAGCCCGGGGCGATCTCTACTCCAGCTCCAGGAGCTGCGCACCAGCGCTGTTTCTCGCTGCTCAACCTCTGCCCTCTCTCAGCCGGGGCCACAGGGTCTTGCTACTCAGGAGGAGGCCTGAATTCCTCCATATCCACCAGTCCTCTCTCCGAAATAAAAATTTAAGAACCTAAAAAGACAAATTCCCTCAAGCCATGGGCGTACACCCACGATCTCATTGTACCCATACCCGATCACTCCAATCCCTCACCCCCTCTTAAGTTACTGTGGACTCTGAATTCTCCTGTCTGTCCTAGTAACACATACCCACCCAGCTTTGAGGGCCTCAGTTATTGGATGGGATCCCCTAAAAAGTCCTCCCAAATACTTAGTTTATGAAACATAATGATCTAGAGAGTTAGTCTGCAAAAACACTTTAGAAAAATCTCTGATGAAGGAGAAAGTAGCAGTGTATACCAACAATGTCAGGATCATTGTTTTTAAAACATCTGCCATGGAGCTTTTTTATATTAGAGAGAGAAATTCAGGAAGCCCAGAGGACAGAGCGGTGCCAAACAGGTTGTGAGTCAGAGCTCTAGTGTGTGTGTGGAGAAGGGGGCGGTTAGTTTAGGCTTGGAGACCCCAATTTGACTGCTGCTTTCCCCAGTCAACCAGAGTAGAGCCTTATAACATTATGAAACTTGCCTACTGTTAAATGTTCGCAGTGTCAGTCATTGTACCGCCACGCTTCATTTCATTGTGGAACTAGAGGCAAAGCCTGGGCCCAGAGTGCCGGAAGCACCAGGAGACCTGGATCAGGTGCGGGAGCGGGGAGCGGGGACGGGGGCGGGGAGCTCCCTGCCTGAGCTCCGGTATGTATCCCCAGGTAGAATTTGCCTTGCCCAAGCTTCCCTCGGGCTCTGAGTGTCCCTGTCCCTGACAGGCTTCCGGGAAATGCTTACTACAGCTTTTGGTCCAGTTTCCTCAAGAATTTAAAAGCTGGAGGGCACAATCTAGTTAGAATAATACAGTCTCCTACTTGGGAGGGGTCTTTGGAATGCAAGTCTCTCAAGATCCTCTTGCCTTGGCCTAACCCGGGTTGTCAATTACTCCAAAGATAATTCAAGTTATTCTGGTTCTATTAGAATTCTTAGAATTTGTTTTTCTTGCCATGAACTTAGCTTTGTTTTTTATCCCAAATACACGAGCACACGCGAGCACACACACATACACACACACACACACACACACACACACACACACACCAGATATCTCCGTTCTGGGCTCTCCTTTTCTTTGCTTATTCTGTCTACCTCAATCAAACTTAAATGCCACTCATCCCTGTAAAACACTATCATTTCAGAGCCTGGACAGACTTTATTTTGCACTCTCCATCTCTAATAACATAGCTCCTGTTTTGTGAGTAGAGCTTATTTGATGTATGAGACTTCACCTCAACACCCTTGGAGGCCGCTTCTGTTTCAGTAATTGAGGGATCCTAGGGTAGTGTTGCCCAGCCCATTATGAAATAATAGAGTACTCTAATTATCAGTGTGGAATTTAATAATTAAGAGTTTCCAAAGATACAATAATCAGATGAAATAGTCTTTCAGCTTCATCAGTAATGCTAATAATAAGTTCAGAAGTTATTATAATAAAGATTGCAGTGAAATTAAACTATCATTTTGGGGTCAGGTAAGTTCATATGGTTTTCATTCACTGTATCTTTACTATCTTAATTCAATTAAATTCAAGGACATCCTGTTTGGGTATTTTTTAAAAGACAGACAACAACAACTAAGTGTCATCACTGTGCTAAATGGTGGAATAAGGACACTTGTTCCTGGCCTTCATGGTACAGAAAGGCTGCCAGCCCAGGCTATGATAAGGCAGAATAACAAAGAGGCTGGAATGAGGATACTTTCTGTGTACGGCTGGAACAGAAGAATTGAGGATGATTGAGGAAGTTAGAAGGGGTCCTGAAGAAGATAACTTGTAAGCTAAGCCCTAAAGGGTCAACTACCCTTCAACAGACAGTAAGAAAAGGACAGTCCAGGTAGAGGGATGAATTAGATACAACAGTACAGAGGACTGTGTTAACTGAGGCAGAGAGTAGAGGCCAGGAAGGTCTGGCTGAGGAGGGTGCCTTTCTAAGCCTCAAGTAAGGAAAGTGATGAATCCTTACACCTTTGGGAACAGGACGTGGAGAATGAGAAGGAAGCAGCAATCAGTATTGGAAATCAAGACGCACCATCAAAGGCTGTGGGCTGTTCTCTTTGGGCCAGGCTCTGCTTCCTCACCTTCAAAAACTTTTTTCTGAAGAGTTCTGGGGATAAGCATAAAGGTGGGGACAAAGTGGTGACCAGTACTGTCACTGAATGAGTGACAGAGTGACAGGTATGAGAACCCTAGCTCCTGACACAGACACAAAAACCAACCCTATCTAGGGCTTTTCTTCTCCCACTGAGACAGATCCTAGGAGAAGGAAACATTCCATCTAAATCCTTTAACAAATCCAGTCTCCTCCCTTCACAATATAGTGCCCTTATTTCCTGGAGGACTATTTCTGTTCTTGAACTTCTATATGCACCCCACCTGGCATGACTTCTTCCCCATTCCCAGCCATGGAGTGTCATTTCTTGCCATGCTAGTGCTATCTTGCAAGCAGTGTGGCACTGTCCAGTCAGACCTCTACATATTCCTATAAAACTGACAGTCTGAACCACTAACTCCTCTGACACATCACGTACCACCTTCTGTTGGTGCTGGCATTGGGGATTTTGTACGCATAAATTTCTTGAGATTAGAAACCTTTTCTGAAATGTAGATAAAGCCTCCTCTGGATTTGGAGTGAAAGAGAATCAGAAATCCTGATTCTGCCAGTCACTAGCTATGTGAACCTAAAAGAGACCTCTGTCATTTAGAGTCAAGTTTTCTCTTCCACAGCCTGGAAATTACAAAACCTGCTTCAGAAGGTTGGGAGAGGGCAGATGAGAATTGCTTCAGAGCTGTGCAATAAAAGCTGTACGGAATGTTACAGTCCTATTTGCCTTGAATTGTGCTGGGCATTCATTGAGTGCTAGGTTCATACTTAGCAGTTAGCAGGTTCATTCATAGATGGGAACTTGTTGGAGAGAGTGAATGATCCTGCATCCTGAACCCCTGTAATGTTTTTCTTTGACTGCTATGCTACAAGAAAACAATGTTTTTGCTGTCCCAGCTCACTGATCTTCAGCAGAATTTATGTCATATTTTTCTCTCTGGCATTACTGTCGTGTCCTCCAGAGGTGGTGGGTTTTCTTGCCAACTCCTAGCCAGGGTCCCTTTGTGTAACTAGGAGTTTCTACGGAAACATAAGCCAGGCTTCAGAGGGAGGTTAATGAATTTGATTTTGACTATTGAGTCATTGTTCACAGCCGACAAGCTCCACACTTCCTTATTACAAAAGCCATAGCCTAAACTATGTAGAGAAATTTTGTAATGGCTGAAAGCCCTTGTCTGTGGCTTAGTCGGTGCCCATGACTAAGTGTTGACTTACTGCTCTTTTAGCTACTCGTTTTGTTAGTGTCCTTCAGATTCCCTTTTCTTTACCCTTGATTCCCTTCTGCCTTAAATGATCTTCCATCCAGATCCATTCATTGAATTTCTACTCAGTTTTTAAGATCTAGCTCAAAAGCAGTCCCCTCCATAACTTTTCAGTTCTACAAGGTCATATTTTTTGTCTCTCTGTGTGTTGCCATAAAAAAAGCATTCATACCTTCACAGAAACCCTCACTTAGCTGTGTTGGGGGCATCAATTGGTAAACAGTTGATTCTCCTTATTTGCAGTGACTTTGTTCCATTAAGTCAGCATACTTGAGCTTGACATACAAATACTGAACCATAGTTCTTGAGGAAACAGAGGATTGGGTTTCTGTAAGCTTCTAGTCACAGTTTCATTAACTCATGAGCAAACGACCTTGTTTTCTATTTAGAGACATTTCACTTAATATAGACTGTTGATTCACTGACACTGACCTTGTGGCCAATAATACTCTTTCTTATGCCTGAGCAAAGCCAATCTAATATGCAAAAAATTTTCTTATAAAGCATCATAGTTCTCTGTATTGGAAAACTTTGTACAGCACTTTGGCTCTGTGTGATTTCACTTTACAAAGTGAAATCACCAACAAAAAAACACAGAAAGAAAAAAAAATCATCACCAAACAGCTAGCAAAAAAGATACAGTAAGAGCTGAAATAAGGAAGCCCATCATCTCCTTCAGCTTCTGTGTGAGCACGTGCAACAGGGAGATTCAAATACTTCATGGTTGGAGCATTTTAGTAAAAGCCCTCAAGAGCACAGAATATCGGTTTGGGGGTTAAAACTAAGGTTTTAAAAAAGATTTCTTTACTCATTTGTATGTGTGTGTGTGCTTGTATGTGCACCATGTGCTCAGTTTTAACAAAGAAAAAAATGCACAAATACAGAATCTTCAAATACAAACATCCTGTGTACCTCTCAATGACACCACAAACTTAAGGAGCCCAAGATTTCTGCTTTATTTGCTTTTATAACTTCCAGATAGTTAATATAATATATATAAATATAATATAATATAATAGTCAGAGAAAACTAGGTGAAAGAGTACACAGTGTAAACTGTCCCTGATTTTCTTTTTTTCTTTTTTTTTTTTTGAGATAGGTCTCACTATGCTAGTATTCATTATGTAGCCTAAGTAGATTGTCCTTAAACTGGCCTCAAACTCACAAGGATCCATCTGACTCTGCTTCCTGAATACTAGGATTAAAGGCATACGCTACCACACCTGGCTTACTTTTAAAGAATAGTTTATACATATATTAATAAAGCAGAAAAATGCATCTTATATAGTCAGAAGAATGTCAAAGGCCTGATTTTGTTCCTATCAGTCATTTGCTAAGAGCCCCGAACTCTGAATGAAAGGATCGCTTTGGAGTAGAAACCTCATTTGGTACACATCTGGGTCATGCTGGTGTAGGTGCTCAAGATGGGCAACAATATTAACAGCACTATCCATTAATTTCCCCTGAAAAGAAATTAGGTTATGGATAAACAGCAAAATGGTGGTCAGTGATGGAGAAAATTACATAACCCAGGAACTTACAGGGACATTGTGGAAGATCATTAATAGGGGACAAGAGTGGACACCTGTGAGCACATGACGTCACAGGAACACTGCAGAAACTTTGCAGTCTAGGCCCCTCCCCTGCCTAAAGCAGTGGGGCATGTAGCCTTGTTCCTCAACACAATAACGTATTGATCACAGCACTGCCACAAAGGGATGTGTATGCAGCTGACATTTATTGAGTGTCTTCTGTTTGCTGGACAAAAATGTGAACAAAAGAATAAATGTCCAGAAAAATTAACGCATACCAGTACAATGCCTGGTGCCACCCAGCTACCAGATTGAGACACAGTTGTGGTTCTTTTCACTCCTAAATTTATTTCTATTTACATTATTTTTGTATCTTCTCTCCGAGGTTTTAGTGCATGGCATCTCTCTTCAAAGTACAAGTCTTTTTCATAGATGAGTTGATCTTAGTTTTTGGCTGGCCAGGTTGCTGATTGCATCAATTTTGGTGCCTTTGACAAATGAGTCAGTCTCTTTAGGAGACTCAACCTTACCACCCTCAAAGCTTATATAATCTCCAAAATCACTACCAACAAAGTAATGACACACATAAGGAACCTTTGAGCAAAGGCTTAGATTTTTACAGGCATATCCCAGTCATCTGTGCAGCATCACAAAGAGGTAAGTAGGGGTCATTTAGGACTAGACCCACTTTATAGTCTAAGAAATTAAGGCTTGATGTAATTTATTCAAGTCATCAACTGAGTCATAGTTAAGAAAATAAAACAAAGATGTTGTGACTCACAGCTGACGATGAAGCCTTGACTCTATTGGACATCCACCCTTTCTCCTTTTATTTTGCAAATAGTCCCTTTGCTTCCCAGGAAATAGATTAATGAACAAGTGTACAAATTAAGTTCAGACACAGGTAGGGATATTCTCTCTTCCCCTCTGAGCTTTTGTCAAATTTAGGCAACTGGAAAACATAATTTAGGTCTAGGATAGAACTGGGATTCTTATCAAAGACAATGATTGACTCCGTGGAGCTTCTTGGAAAACTATGTTGCTAATATATGAATGTTTTATGCTGCATGTATGTGACTATATGTGATAACTACACAAGTGACAATTTGAACATTTTCAACTTAACTTGCTACGTTTGACTTTTTAACTCTTTAACACTCAAGGAAAGCTTTGGATTAGTAATACTTAGAGAACTCAATATATTTACAATTCATATTTATCTTCTTTTGCATGTGCATGTGTGGTGTGTCTATGTGTGTTCACAAGTGCACGCACACATGTGTATATTAGACCAGAGGTTTACATGAGGTGTATTCCTCCATCACTCTCTACCTTTTATGTTGAGGTAGGGTCTCTCACTTGAATCCAAAGATCACCAATTCAGCTAGTCCTGCTAGTCAACTTATTCTGGGGATCCTCTGAATTCCAAATTCTGAGCTCTGGAATTATACCTGGTTCCAACTCCTCCAGCATTTACATGAGTTTGTGGAATCCGAACTCTGGTCTTCATGAGTGCACAGCAAGTGTTTTATCTGCTGACCCATCCTTCCCCATTCCTCTCTTCTTTTTTATCCTCTCTTTAACTGCTCCCCAGATCAATTGTTGATCAGCTCCCATCTGAGTTATTTCAATAGCTTTCAGAATGGTCTCTCTGTGACATAGTTAGTCCATTTAACTCACTGTTCCCCTGTAGGGGACATGTGACTGTGGAAGTTCCTTCACTGGTTCCCCATAAAACTAGGACAGAACTCATTTATCATCTGTCCTTGCTTGTTCTTTCTGTTGGTCTTTTCTAATCTTAAAAGCAGAATATTGCACCATGCCCATCTCCTTTATACCTTGTAGGTCCCCCTTTCTTTATGAAATGGATTAGCTCCTAGAATTTAGAAGTCATAAATATATGCACACACACACACACACACACACACACACACACACACATACACGCCATCTGTGTTCTCAATGTTAGACAGCTAATGTATACTCAAAGAAGCATCTGCTGAATTAATCTCTGTTACACTGTGTTCCTTAAGACCCAGAGATTATGGGACTGGAGAGATGGCTCAGAGGTTAAAAGCACTGACTGCGCTTGCAGAGGATCTGGGTTTGATTCCTGGAAGCCACATGGTGACTAACAACCATATGTAACTCCAGTTCCAGGCGATCCAACGCTGTTTTCTGACTTCCACAGGCACTGCATGACAGGAGTGTACTTACACACATGCAGGCAATATACTCATACACATAAAAAAAATAATAATAATATTTTTAAAAGACCCAGAGAATAGGAGATTTTCCATTTCAGATTATTTATGGGGATGTGAAAACTCAAAAGAGCAGTGCAGAACTTTTTTTACCAGAAGATAGATATTAGGATGTATTTTCTGAACATAAAACAATATGCCCACAAATGTTGTGTGATCCCAAAATAAACCCACATTAGTGATAACTAATCAAAATCAACAAAGACTTCTTCACTTCTGACGTTAAAATGCCTCCGTTTCGTTTCTCATATGCCAACACCTCTACATTTTCTCTGTTTTAATTATACTAAGCATTCTTTTGTTCTTCCTGGGATACTTGCCTGGGAGGCTAGGGTAGGCTATAAGTAATAATCATCATCATTAGAGGAAATATTATCTGCATAGGCTACTTTTAGAGCTGATGATGAACCCACAAACAAGCCCACTATGACCCTGGCAGACTGCAGCGGTTCCTTGAGGAGAGTCTTGGGCTTTTGAATATTTCACCTGTCTCATTAGTGTCACTCATGTGGTGTGACTGCTAAAATGGCAGCTGCTTCATCTGATTGGCTCCATCAAACTGTGCCCCATCTGTTAATACAAGACGAAATGTAGGATCTTAGAAAATCTGGTGATTTTCATATTTTTATACATAGATGCAGATTTCCGATTTGCACTTCCTTTATACCCAGGCTTCAGCGCATCTATTTAATGTGTGTGTGTTGTGGGGAGGGGACTCTCAGGGAAAGGGACATTACCCCGTATTGCTCATATTTAAACATTTCTTGATCTTTAAGAGTAGAAACAGCCTTAGAGAGAGAGACTCTCATTCAATTTTCTCATTCAACCCATAGAGAAACTGAGACTAAGGGGGGGGTGGTTTCCTGAGACATGAGACAAATGAAAGGCAGAGCTGGGGCACAAAGCGTGGTGTTTTTGCTTTCCCTGATGCTGAAGGCACATTGTTCTCCAACATGAGGGCTGGAAGCTCCTGGTATATCTAGCAGGCCAGTTTTTCTGCGGGCAAACTTGCATTTCTCTGTCAGTTCTTGAGAATTGCAAAATTATTACATGGACCTAAATTGAGTCTTGTCTCAAAAAGGGAGGCGTGTGCATGATGGGGTCAGGCAATTCTAAACAGCAAGTGTTCTTCAGTGGGAAGAGGGGCCAGGTCCTAAAATCTGGGTCCAGCTCAACTTAGATCTTGGTGTATGGTTTGGGGCATGTCAGTGAGCTTCTGTTTTCATGCGCTGGTTTGTTACAAGAATGTTTGAAGATCCAAATAAAGTGATGGACCTGAAAATGTAGAAACCTACATGAAAAAATTATTGTTTTACATAGCTGCAGAAGCACAGCAGAATATTTTGCTTTTATTTACTGCTAAAATGGAATGCATATTAATTTGACATTAATGTACAGGTGGTTGGATTTCCTTTGGACCTAGTATTTTTTTTACTGACAGAATCTCACTGGTGTTTGGAACAAATGTTACATTCTTGCATGTGAAAGTTGAGTATAACTGATATAAAGAACAAAGGAAAGAAGGTAGGAATGTCATCAAAGGCATTGGGATGCTGATTTATAGAGGACTCTAAGAATGCTTTCATTTGATTGATGTGATTGAAGACAGTAGACAAGGGTCATAGCGAAAATTCCTGGCATGGTTTAAAGAGTTTATCCTAACCGTTCAGAAAGATGAGTTTTTCAGTTACTACAGTTTGATTTTAGCATACAACCCATTTTCTCTTTTTGTCTTTATCTGATAGCTTGATAGGGTAACTCAACTAAAGAGTAATGAAGGAGAAGTGCATTCTCATTTCCAAGGACTATTTACACAAAGATTGACATAACAGACATCCATGGTCCTATCACTCATAATATTCACATTTCAGGGTTTTTTTTCCCCATTAAATGATGGAATACTAACAATCAACTGGAAATCATAATGCTCCCACCTGGGTACTAGAAACTTCTAATGCTAAATCTTCAGTTCTTCTCCTCTGGGAAAGTGGCGGGGAGGACATGCGGGGGTGGGGGGGAGAGTTAGTAGGGAAACTACATTTCCTTATCTCTTTCTCCAGTCGGGTTCATGTACTGGTTCTGATCAATGATTTGTGGGCAGTTTCAAGTCACTCCTGTTTTGGAATACTTAGTTTCCAACAATGCATCCTTCAGGTTGCATTTTAGAGCTGTTATCACAGCAGAACCTTACTAAAGACTGACACACCTCCAGTCTCTTTTCCACTTCTCTGGGGGGGAGAAACAGCTATACGAAAAGCTCCTGCAATCTTTCCATTTGAATTTCTCAATATTCCTAAACAAGCATGCATGCTTAACATTCAGTATCCTAGTGTATGATTCTGAAGTTTAGGTAAATACTGTCATCTATATGCTTGTTCTTAATGTTTCTTCACTCATTAGTATGGATTTTATTGTTTTATTTTGTATTAAAATTAGCATACAATGTAGTAAGTTTCATTATGGCATTTTAGCGGTTTTTTGTTATTGCTGTTATTTTGGGATTTTTTTTTTTTTTTTTTTTTTTTTTTTGTAGACTGTTTTTTGACAGGTTCTCCCTAGTCACAGCCTACCTGGAAGTCATGATGTGAATTAGGGTGGCCTGGATCTCATGGAGAGATAAAAGAGTGCTCTTTTAGCAGATGACAAAATTTCTTTCTAAAATAATCCTATTATTCTAATACAGTATGAACACAACGATGTACTGACACCTTCACATATTTTACAAAATTTTTACCCTCAAACTTTCTGATTATTTGGGAATTGTAATTTTCTTGATTTCTGTCGATATTGTCTTGGTCTTTATTCTGTATCTTTAATCAAATACTGAAGACTAGGTAATTTAGAAAGAAAAGAACTTCCTGTGGCTCACAGTTTGGAATTAGGAAAAATCCAAGAGCACAATGCTGGCATCTGGCATAATCCTTCCTGCTACAGCAAGAGAGAGGCAGAGCCAGAGAGGGTCTATCAAAATAATTTTCCTATAGGCATGCCAATAGCATTAATGAACCCCTGAAGTGTCAAAGCTCTCATGATCTTTCTGCCACTTATCAGGCTCCATTTTCCAACACTGGTCATTGCAGACTAGGTTTTCAGCACATGAACTACAGGGGAGGGACACACTGAAGTCACAATAGGGATTGGACATCTTTTCACAGTTTTGTTATTTTTCAGGCTTTCTCTTCTGTAAAACTTCCTTATTCTTTATAATTATATCTATTATGTGCTTTGCAATCTATGACTCAATAGTTTGTCTATTATTATTGTAAGACTTAGCAAATTACTTTTGGAATAATAATCAATTCCTTATTATACATGCTGCTAGTTTATATATATATATAATATTATATTATATATATGTATATATAATTAGTGGCTTCTTTTTTAACTTGTTTGTGGTATCCTTTACCATACTGAAGAAGTTTATTTAAATGAAGTCAAAGTCAAATTTACTTTGTAAATTATTTATTATTTTTATTTTATGTGTATGAGTGTTTTGCCTACATGTATGTAAGCATACCATATGTGTACGATGATCCGAAGAGGCCAAAAGAGGGTGTAAGATACCTTGGAACTGGAGTTATGGACAGTTGTTAGCCACCATGTGGTGCTGGGAATTGAACCCAGGTCCTCTGTAAGAACAAGTGCTCTTAACCACTGAACCATCTCTCCAGCCTCAACTGATATTTTTACACAGAGTTTTTGCTTTAAAATTTTCATCTTTAGTAAAGTATTCCCTAGTAAAATGTTGTCAAAGATACAATATTTTCATCTATTAGTGTTTAGTTTATTTTTCAATTTGATGTATATGAGATAAATGTTGAAGAACGGTGGAAAAGGAAGAACTCATATTTTCCTATAGGAAAAGTCATTTTCTCTAATATCATTCTTTGGTTTGTTCATATGTCTCCTAAAATACACCAAGCTATCTTCAACTATTGTTTCTGTTTTTGGTAAGCTATTGTAGCCCCTAAAGACACGAATCTCCAGTTTTTATACCATGTGACCTCCATTTTCTGATGGGTCTATGTAGTGTTGTTGATTTCCACTTTATTCACAGTTTGAGTGTTGTTGTTGAGAGGAAGGATGCTTTTGAAGATTTACAAGGTCTAATACAATGAACTGGAAATTGGAATTCTCTGGACCTACTTATAAAAAAATATTTGGTTTTTCTTACAGTTTGATTAAAGAGTACATTCTTCTTTATGTCCTAATACTAGGGTTATTTTTAAAGAAATGGGTCTTATGTAAGAAAAAGGAATGTCCTGTCTCCATATTTTGAAGTTATGTTTCTAGAATTCACATTCCTTTACCCACACTTCCACTTTTTCCACTGTGATTTCTATCTGTTCCTCTATTTCTGAAAACATTTTAAATATTTATCTTACAGACTTACAATTGTGCTTTTACTTTCAAAGTTGTTCATTATTCCCCTTGATTGTACTTCCTGATCATTCATTTTTGTGTGTGCTTTATAACTTTGGTTATGAGTTCCTTGTCAGAATATTTTTCCATGAGAAACCTGTGTAACTTACTTTGGATGGAAGTTGCTTGTTTATCTACTAGGACTTTATGAGTTTAAATACACAGGGAAAATATTTATATTAATTTAGTTCTTAAAACACTGAACTCTTCAAATGGTTTAAATTCAGACCTTTTCCTGATGTTCTGATTTCTTGCTGACATGTCTATTTTTTTCTCCACCACCTAGAAAGACAGGAAAATTAATTGTGGTTTTCTTGGGTCAGGTTGCTAGTGTGTGCAGAATCAATTCAGGCCACTTGGGTACAGTTGCCCACCCATTTGTGGCTGCTGGCTGAATTTATCCTCCGTGTGGCAATAATTACTAGTTCAACTGCTAAACCTTGTCCCATCTTCCAATTCCTCTGCATCAAATTTTGTCTTAAATCTCACTTCCTGTTTTTGAAAGTCCCTCTTGATTTTCTCTCTTGGTCTCAAATTAGGCTGTGAATGTACAGTGCAAGTTGATTTGTTTTCCCATTTTAATCCAGCATTTCTCTGGGACTTTCTACATCAGTTTAGTATACCTCAATTTGCAGAGGACCCAAGGACACATACATGTGGCAAAGAACATAGGAAGGTACTCTTGTGGTCTAGCCAGACACTTCTCAAGTGCATAAGAAAACACTGGATTGAGGCTGACTTGTTTTGATTCTCAAATCATGTCACATATTTAGCAATGATCAGTCTTGCCTGATGACACATGTGTTCTTTCAGTGACAACTCTTGTTGAACTGGAGGTCACCAAAGGCTGTGCCTGTCTTTCTCGACCAATCTAGCTCATTGCTGCTCTGGGAGATACCCACTTTGGTTTGCAACCTGGAGTGTGTGCTTAGTCACTGTGTGAAATTCTCTGTCTATTTTTGCAGGAGAGTGTGATGTACAAAGTGGAGCAGTGGCCATAGTTTTTATACTGAACGCTCATGCCTTTAGAAATGATGCCCTCTTTTTCTCAGTCTCTGTCAGTGTGGGGGCTTAATGATGTTAACTAGGATATATGACTGAGGTTGAAGATAACTGAACATCTAAAAGAATGGATTTCTGTCTTAAAATTCATAAGTATGAAAAAAGTTATCACTACAGTTTGATAACTTAAGACTTGTAAAAAATGCATGCCCCTTAGTCCACATTTTAAAGATTTCTTTAAAGAAAATTATCCATTCCCAGAGGTGACTAAGTAATGAAAGCAACACTATGAGTTCATTAGTCTCTAATAGAATTTTTCTCCTCATTTTATTTTCCAATGTGGGAAGCTTTTCCAAATCATGTATTTCCGAGGTTGAAGAGAAAGAATTCTGATTGGTTTTTTTCATTGCTGTTACCAGCCATAAGAGAAAAATCTAGCTACTTTGCAGTTTTCAAAGAATTGGAGAGATTACTTTGTTAATGCCTATTCAGTTCATTTTCTATTTGGGGAATTGAAAGTTTGAGTGTGGTTGCAAAGAAATGACAAGCAAATGCTTAAATTGCAATGGAGTGGCATCGCTCCATCTGCAGAATTTCTTTGAAGTCACCAGTAGCCAGTGTGGGAATGTGAGAACCGCAGCCTTGTTCTGGGGAGCGGCGTGGTGACTCCAGATGAAAGCTTTTGTTAAAAATCACTCTTCTCTTCCAAAAAGAAATGAAATGATCAGCTGTGTCTGGTTTTTAACAAACATCAAGACCCCACAAAGGCTTAATTAGAGATAATGTATGCATTTGTTGATGTTATTAAAGGTGGATGAAGGTGATCATGTTACCCAGGGGACATCAGACACCTGAACAAGGGAATAATTTACATAAATAACTGGAGTATTGAGAGTCTATGTCAGCCAACAGGATTATTGGGTAAAAACATGGAATAGAAGTTAAGAGACCTGAATTTCTTCCTGGCTCTGATAGTACTCAGTTAAAGGATCTTGGGAAATCACCCAATTTCCTTGTGAGCTTTGCTGTCCTGTGTGAAGTTCGGGAGGGTTAGGAAGTGAGACTAGTTACTGAGGAAAAATTCATGTATGAGTATAAAAAATGAGTCCCTTCCTCTAACAACTGCTGTCTATCAAATCAGACAACGAACCAACCAACAACTCTCACCCCACCACCGAAAAAAAATCCCCAAGTGGCATAGTCAAGACAGTTGCAACAACAGAAAAAAAAATCTGGTCACCTTTCCTGAAGTGCTGTAGAAGAAAATAACATTATAAAAGATGGATTATCAGATGTGGGTTCGAGGCAGAGATATTGGAAGATATGTCTAAAGAGAAGGAATTGGTATGAAGAAGCAGAAAGAGCAATCCAGAGGGGATGACATATACATGGACAAAGCCTATAAGGGACACAAGTTATAGATTGTCACAAGGCTCTGAAACCGAGGAAGAGGAGGTTCAGGAGAGAGCAGCTATGCAAAGTTCCCTGTGACCACAGAGGACGGCAATAAGACCAAGGTGGACATTACTGGGTAATCAGCTATACCAAAGAGACTCTGTGTATGGTGGTATGTTCAGAGATGGAAAACAGTAGAGCTGTTTTAGCCCTAAATTTGCCCTGACTCACAGTGTGGCTTTCCATACATAGTTCATTGTAATTTTCTGGACCCATGTCAGGCTGGTACCTGACAGATTTGTATTTCAGAAACTCTACTAGGCTCTTTAACTTTGATTTTGATGAAGAATTTTCTTTTAGAGAGCACAGAGTCATAGCTGGTGTGGCAGACAACCCACCACCAATGGACACATTCAAACTGACTTATGTTGGCCGCTTTGCAAGGCTGCCTGCAATTTCAATACTGGGTCAGCCCCTTTCACCTTGAGATCCTCTGTCTCTAGTCAGAGAAAGAGAGTGGGCAGGTTAAGGAGCACTGGCAGAAAAAGGAGTTGGATCATTTGGAATGCATGTCTGGAAATACACTCTTGGCAGCTACATGTGAATTCAAGAGGTCAAAGTTATGTGGGAAGGAGAGGGCTGCAGCTGCCTGGATGGTCAAGGATAAGGGCTAAAGAAGACGGGCTATGGTGAGGCTTCGACGGCAGGGCAAAGCCAGCTGGCTGAGAACTCGTGTGCAGAGGAAAAGGGAAAGGATTACAGGCTGTTCTGGGAATGGGAGGAGAACTCAGAGTAGGAGACTATGACACAAGGAAGATGAGCGTGCTGTCTCTGCCAAATTCCCCGAGTGGTGAGATGGAACTTCTCATCTAAGATTCCATCGCACATCTCTCTGCAGAAGCTATAAGAACTGTTCAGGGGTTTTCTGTGAAGTCTCACACACAGCCTACCCCATTTTGGCACACAGGCCTCTGCCCATTTGGGGAGCTAGCTCACATATTCAGAGCCAGAACACAGACCCCAGAAGCCAGACCCCAACCACAGACTGAAACAGGATATTTTGGTACAGCCAATTTAGTGTGTCTCTTAGACCTACTGGCCTTAAAAAAAAAAATGTACCTTGACTCTGATGCCAACCCTCAAGCTTTCAAAGGTTCAAAAAAGGAACTAATACTCAGGGAGAAATGAGACTGAAGTATGTGTGTAGAGGAGTGTGTTCTACCATTACTTGGGAAGAAAAACAACTTACATTTTGATGGTTTTCAAAATAGCTATTAAAGTAACCACATTAATATTCTCAAGAATCTCAAGAATTGTCTCATAATCCTCATGACAAAATAAAATAGACCCTGAAGTGGAATAAACGAAGTTCCGTGTGGACACAAAGCAAAGAGCGCTGGGAGAGGCAGGATCTGAGCAGTGCCTGCATAGCCTTAGCCTGGGTAGATTAACTTAATGATATGGTAACTGACATTTAATGGAATCTTGTCACAGAACTACAGATTTGTGGCATCCATACCATCATCAGTTGATTCTCTCCCAAATTATTGCTTCCCCTGCCCCACTGTGCATGTGACACTGGCAACCGTGGCCCTCTGAGGAAACACGATTCCCAGGGCAGTTCCAGGCACACAGCAGCCAGCAACCAGCGGAAGTCACTTGAGTTGTTCACAGTGAAACCATATGTCACCTCTCCCTCGTAGACACCTGGTGCTTAGAGCCCGTTTTGTGCCCATCTGAAACCTAATGCCTGGGGAGAGCGATGAGTAGAAAGAAGGCTGGAGGCCACATGAAAGCCCGATCTGGACTTTCTGGAAACAGACCGACCAAGTCACTTCCTTAACTCCCAGTAGTGAGAAGAGAGTGCCACACAAAGGCCATCTCTGTGTCCTATGAAGAGAGTCCCTTCTGTTGTTCCTGCTTTCTGGTTCTTATCTGATCCCATGTTTCTGCCAGGTTTGTGCTCCGGTTTCTCTTCATCTTCCCCTTCAGTTCTCGTTCTTTGTGTCCATGGAGGTTCAGCCTTGGATTCCCAGAGTGAGTGAACTTGGAACAATGAAGGGAAGAAAGATGGCTTCAGAAGTTATTAAGACAGGTGGGGAAGGGGAGGTTACTGCTCCAGGTCAAGAGTGTCAGTTTTCTAATCACAAAGCTGTAGTACATCTTCACTGAGAGTAAAGTTAGAGGAAGTTATCCTAATGAAGGAACTGAGTAGATTAATGGAACATGTGAGTAGATTAATGGAACGTTTGAAGGTAGGCTGGGACAGATCATGGAGGCAGATGAATGCCAGGTTAAACCGTTTCTTGGGACTGTATCCCAATTTCCTTCTCTTTCTACTCATCTTTCTCCTGACTGAAATGTATTAAAAGGTGACTGGGGGAAGAAGTCACAGAGTTAACTTACAGACTACAGAAAAAGTGCTGTTTTTAGAAATTTGTTTGTAATTCAGTAGCTTTTCTTCAAATCTATATGTACTGCTCAGCCAGAATACAGTAACAACAGCAGCAACACCATCACCAACACACAGCTCAAGTACATACACACACACACACACACACACACACACTTAGAATATAGCAAACCACATTTACACCCACTAAATATACAAATTTATATATTTACAATATAAAGCAAAACAGAAGGAGCCCAAACCTACCTGTCAACCTGATATAAAACTTAGTCTGAGCTTCCTAAATTTCTGTGACATTGTAAAGCCTCTTCACTGTGGGACCCTTCGCCACTATCCTCTCCTCTGTTTGAATACGGAGGAACAGCAGTTAATATGGTCTTCCAGCCCTGGGATGGCTGAGGGCTGGAATGCTATTGTGTTTAGAGTTGCTCCAGACTGTACCTTTTGGTATTAGAACATGTCCGTTGCCCACATGACTTCCAAGGGCTCTGATTGCCTCCATAGTGCAGCTGCCACTGATAGGCCAGCCATGTTTTGACTTCAGCAATGCTTTCAAGGGGACAGTGGTCACTGCTCTTTGCAAGATTAGCTCTCACAGCCTTCTGCTTGCTTCCTGTTAAGCCCCTGTCCTGTTGCCTTCTGCCTGCACCTTCTGGGATTTAATTTTTCTTTTGTAAAAGGCTGCTGGATCTGAAATCATTGGCTGTCCAAACAGGGATAGCTTTGGGACCATTAACCCGGGTGGGGCTCCTGTTCTCCTCCCTTGGTGTCATAGTCTCCTTTCTGACATCAAGAAACTGTATGGGTAGAAAGTGTTTTCCTTTGCACTTCACGGAAACTTATGAATGCAGGTACCCAAATTTGTTTTCCTGTATGCAAACATGAATGAAGAATATGTAATGAAAATTTCTCTGAGGCCAATAATTTTGGGGACAGTTGTCTTGCGTTATAATTGTTTTCTCATCATTCTTCCTCTCTCTCTCATACACACACACACACACACACACACACACACACACACACACCACAGACTCTTGAGGATATGAAAGTTCTAGCACTTGTAAAGAGCAAACTCATTGGTTGAAAATATTTTCTCCATTTCCCAGGGCCTGGCCTTGTCTTCAGTCCCATCAGATTCCTGGAACATCCAAGGGAACTGTTTCTACTGCCTTGCTGTGCTGAAAGGTTGAGAATGCTATCCAAAGTAAGAAGGCAGGGGAATGGAATCATCCGACCTTTGTAGGGACAGTGGGAGGACAAGGAAGAGGTCAGGAAGTCAAAGAAGAGTCTACGGCACTATCTGAAGTCCCTCAGAGAGGTTTAGGACTCAGCTCAGGGCTGGCGCTGGAGAGATAATATTGGTGGGAAGTGACTTTATTGGTTAACAGTGCCTTAATAATCGGTGTTTGGGAGAGGACAGGGAGACAAGGTGCAGAGGGAGAATGGAAGTGCTAAAGGGACAGCTAAGGTTTGAGTGTGAGTGACCAACAGTATCTTAGATTGGACTAAGGACGAGGGAGTAGACCAGGGGTTGGGGCATGAATGAAAATAGGTGAATTTGGCTCTTCAGGATGCAGAAGAAAGGAAACAAACAAACGAACTTTAGAAGAGACTGTGTATTTACAAGTGGACTTTAACAATACTGCAGTAGAGAAATAGCATTCAATGGTGATGATGCAATATGATACCAAGTAGCGCATAATTAATACTCTGGCAAGTGTTATTCACAAATCCGTGGTAGTAAGAAAAGCGATAGGAGAGATAGCAGCGTTTCTGCATTTCTACAGCACAGTAGTCTTTGGTATGGTAGTCCTTCTTTCTTGGTGTGAGTGATTCCAAACTTGGCTACTACAGTCAGAATTCAGCATTCATCATCTCCCTGGGACCTTCCTAACTCCTCCTCTATCATCCAACCTGACGGGACTGAGGGAAGGATGTTGACTCTGTGCAGTTAACTCTCTGTTTCTCTTCAACCATTCTCTTTACAAATTTTATGAAGTCTTCTCTAGAGTCAGAAATGAACTCCTTGAAAATAACCATGCTGACCTCAGTAAGAGTCTCTTCTGTTGAATGAATCGTAGATGCCCAGGGAATGCTCTGTCTCAGCTCAGCACATGAATCCACACTTATGAGTTTGTAAATCCTGAACAAAAAAAATTTTTATACTCATTTCTAACTTCTTAGAAGTTGACTTTTAGTATCTTCATTTAACCAGTGAGAACCTAGAGCCACACGTCCGTGCACATGGCCTCTTGAGAGTTTGCCTATAATGACACTTTTATGTTAAAAAGACAACCCACTGATCATCCAGAGATAGCATTCTCAATAGATCTGTCATTTAAAATGGGTGTTGCAATTTCCTTGTAAGAGAGCAAAGGGGCATGTGTGGGGAAGGGGTTTTTCTGGCCCATGTACCTTGCCTCACTCAGTGGCTGTCTACTGATTGCCCCTCTCTCCGTCGCTCCTCATGATTCTCAGACATCACACTCACTCAGAAAGCATCATGGCTTAGACTGGTCAGCAGCCTGCCAATGAGAGGAAATACATTGCATGTGTGGAGTCCAGTTGCTAGCAAGGAAAACATGCATGGAAGTGAGTGAAGAGGCTCTTTAGAAGTTCTTCCTGTGTACAATGATCGGCTTTATCTCAGCATCAGAAAATGAATATTTAGTGCTTGTGGTCTAATTATTAATGCCATGTGCAATGTATCCCTTAGCTATGTTTAATGCATCTGATTCTTAATTTACTTAGGTAACACTCATTAGATACAGACCAACTTATTTATTCATCCATTTATTCAAAAGTATTCAATTCTTCTTTGTCGGTCTATCACTAAATTCTGAAGCTTCACAGAAGACCTCTGTCTTCATAGAGGCACAGCCTTATGGACTCTGGAAAAAATTCTAGAAGTAGAACTTAAGGTAAGGCTTTTGAGACCTGTGATTCCTCACCAGGAAAACAAGTCGAAGAAGGCTGATTACTGCAGCAAAAAAATGAGGGGAATTCCAAGGCCCAGAGGAGTAGGAGAGTATGGGGTTCAAGGACATTGTGGATGGAAATGAACCTGGAGAAATTGGTTGGGGCAGGACCACTGAAAGAAAATGTTGTATGGCTGAAGCATACAGTATGGGAACAGTCAGGTAGTGCCCTGGCTCAGGTCAGAGGAAGGTGAAAAAGTACATGTTTGAGAGCTGGGGTCCTGATCTTACCGATATTTAGGAAAAAAGAATTCTTTATTATACATATGGTGGTGTGTGTGTGTGTGTGTGTGTGTGTGTGTGCGTGTGTGTGTATGTATATATATATGTGTGTGTGTGGGAATTGGGAATCTAAATAACTGATCACCCTTCAGCTAGTCTGATAATCCAAAAGCACTTGTAAGCTGGGTATGATGGTACATGTCTTTACTCTAAGTATTCTGGAGACAAAGCTCTGTGAGTTCCAGGCATGCTGGGTCTCCAGGAAGGGCCTGTCTCTCAAAACACAACAGCAAAAAGAAGACTTGCATGTATTTTATAATTTCTAAATGTTCTCTTTCTTTACTTCAGGAAAAGATGGGATAATATTCTAGGTTTAGGATCAGCAACAAGTTAGAAAAATGAACTGGTTCCTTGAGAAGAAAGCAGAGTATAGAGCCGGATGCACTGTTAGGGTGTTGAGACCACTGGCAGACCTGAGGACAATTCTCATAGGTGTTCAGATCTGTGTTAAATGGGCAGGCAGTAAGAGTCAGTCCTGAAAGACCAGTAGAAGCAGGATTATATGGTGATTCTAAGTGAAGGAACCAGCAGGACTCAGGCACAATAGGGTCCCACTCTGGAGACCCAGGGCTCAGAAAAAAAAAATCAGTCTTTGCCTAGCCTTTCAAGTGGCATGTTGGTAGAAAAAGTTGTATGGAACTTGATTGCATGACATTAGTTATAAAAATGCTTAATTTTCCTCAAAGTCCAGGAGTAAGAGACCAGAGCTCCTTTCTCACTTGACAAATGCCTGCCTTCTGTGGCTTTCTTTTGCTGCATGACAAATAACTACACACTAAGCCTACAACAAAACCCATTCATTATCTCCCAGTTCATTAGTCTAGGCTTGTTTGTCTGGATTCTTTGTCTGGGTCTCAAAAGGAAAGGTCAAAACCAAGGCAGTGACTGACTGGTCTTTCATTTAGAGATTCTGAAAAGAATCCATTTCCAAGTTTGTTCAGATGTTGGCAGGATACAGGTCCTTTTTTTATAGGTCTGTTCTTGCTCAATATCACCTGCATTGTGTTCAGGCTCCTAAGCCTCTGATAATTCTTTGTAGAAGACCTCATCTTGAAAACAATGATAGTGCTCCAAAGTGTCTGTCTCGGTTCTCTGCCTCCAGCCAAAGAAACCACTCAGCTGTGAAAGGCTCGTGAGATCTGACCAGACTTACCTAGATAATTCCCATTTTAGACTATAGAGTATAATACAACAGGATTGAAACAGTGACATCCCAAAATATTCACAGATTTTTGGGATCAGAGTGGGACATCTTATGGGGGCTGTATCTACCATCTAAATTTTGGGTTCCTAGTCAAGAATCTGTTTTCTCTTCAGATGGTGACACCAGGGGTATCTTTTCAGAAGAAATAGGCCACCTTCTATCTTCTAGAAGCCACAGAAAAGATAGATCCTCAAACCTAATGACTCAAGAAGGAGGAGAGAGAAAAAGGGAGAGGGGATGAGGGGAGGAGGAGGAGGGGAAAGAAGAGGAGCAGGAGAGAGAAGAGGAGAAGGAAGGAAAGAATGAAATAGCTTGGGGTTTGCAGAGATAGAAAACTATCAGGATAACTGCAGAGCTTTGAAGATTGGGTCATTACAGCCTACAAAGTCCATGATTGTGTGGACTCCATGGATCTTCTTGAATAACACTGGATGCTAAAAGCAATGGATTTAGTTCTCTCTTTTAGAGTTATACAGTAGTTTGAAGTAAGTATCCTAGAACTCACTCAAATTAACTTTTAAATGAGAGGACAGGTAAACATGTTCTTGGCAATACAAAGACTCATAGAATTTACAGCTCAGGGCAACTTCCAAAAGACTTGTTCTAACACAGATTCTGGCAAATAAATAACAAATTCAAGGAGGAGGGAGACACAGTATTTTTTTTAAAAGTCCTTCCTGAATAGTTAGAATGAGAGCATAGCAAAGTCACGCCACACGAACTTCAGCAGTTTATGAAACATCCTGTTGAAGTGATCATTTCCAATTATTTTAGCATCAATCTAGATGTTAATATGGAAGGTTAGAGAGAACACAATGAAATTTCATTAAATTTCCTTTTATTGATCTCTTGTCCTGAGGATTGGATCTGGGGCTTCACACACGCCATTTGGGATTTGCTCCTAAGTTAGAGGTCTCAGGCCTTTCTACATTGAGACAGGGTCACGCTAAGCTTCCCAAGTTGGCCTTGAAGTCTCCCTGAAACCCAGGCAGGTCTTGAACTTGAGATCCTCCAGGTTCCACCTCTTATATAGTGGAATTTCAGACCTGTGCCAGCCTGGGAACTAAAGTTTTTAATCTTGCTGAAATAAAGGCTCTGGGTGCTCGTCAGTTTTAGGGAATTGATATGTCTACCAATGAAGAGTTTTCACAAGTAAAACCTAAGTGAACATACAAATATTAAAATCCTAGAAGAATAAAATAAACAAAGATAACTCATTTAAGATAAGAAAAGGACAGAAAAATAAAAATAAAGAGGAAGAAAGCTTATTGGATAAAAAATATAGGAGCAAAAATAAGTCCAAAACATATGATTGTGATGACTGTGAGGGAAATTAAATTCTCATACTAGGCAACAGCTGCGTACCATTTACTGAAACAGAACAAAACATAAAAGCTTAAACTAAAATGGACTGTTTATAATAGGGGCATTATTGCAGCACAAAAGTCCAAATAGTGAAGTTACTTTTTATAGGAGAGAAAATACAGAAATAAAATATCAGTAAAAATCATAACTTTTAAGAAACATGGAATCCACACTAATCATGGGTTTTATTTTGTTTTATTTTAGACTTCTAACAATCTTGGAGGCAGGGGAGAAAAATGATAAGGGTAAGACAAAACCATATTCTTATAGGACTTTTAATGAGATATTTTTCTAAAAGCAGCAGGCTAGGTAAATAATCAGAAAGAGCTTGCGAGTCTTTCCCAGTGCTGGGCTACAGATGGGTCGCAGAAGTGCTGAGATATTGATCCATGTGGCCATGGGATGGCCTGGGGAGCCTGAGGCAGCTTCAGCCAGCCAACTACCAATTACCTTTGGCTTCCAGCAGGGTTGCAAAGTTCCTCAGGGGTCCATCTCAGCAAATATCCATGGGAACTGTGTTCTGACCTGAACTAATTTTACAATGACTAAGGCTAATTAAATATGATTTGATATGAGATATAATGTATATGTAGATATAGTAGCATGCATGTGTTTATATTATATATGTTCACACAGGTTTTTGCTAAACTCTACCAATAAAAAGGAGGAACACATTTTCTTTCTGGAATGTCAATGAATAAGAATAGCATTCTCATGAAAATCTCGGAAGGGGGACAAATAAGAACAAATCATAGTAACAAGTATGTATGAAGACCTCATAAAGAAGAAAGTAAATCTCACATGATACATAAAAGAAGAAAATGCCATTTAAATCTAAATCTCTGGCAATAATGCAGCATAATCCGAAAATATATCAAAGACAGCTCAATCTAAAAACTATTTTTAATTAAAGAATTTTAAAACACATAGTCTTTCATATACTATTCTGTACCTGTGCTAGACTTCAATATAACACCTACGTAAAAGACATTGCATATTTTTGCATTAAAGGTAAAATCAAATGTATTTAGCAATAAATTATCAAGAATTACCTGTATTTTAAAAGCCATAGAATACTGGTTTAGTATTCATCGATGGTCTTCTGCTCATTTAAAGGAGAAAAGATTGAGAACAAAAGAATGAGTAAACAATGAGAGGAGATTTGGAAAATTCATCAAATTACAGCCTGCAGAAAGAGAAGAATATTTTAAGACAGAAGCAAAAATAAAAAAGAGCACGTGTAAAAAGAACAGAAAGATTGCACAATAAGATAGAGTAATGTTTTTGTTTTCGGGTTGGTGGGGGGAGTGGTGTGTTAAAGTAGAAAAACTACGATAAATTAATCCCCGAATAGGAAAGGCAGAAAACATATGGAGGCTAGAAAATGATAATAATAGAAACGATTCAAAGTTATAAAACAATGGTACATGCAACACTAGAAAACATGGAGGATTCAGCAAAACTGAATCCGTTAAGGGACTTCTCTGTAAAGCTGGAAGAAATGGAAAAGGCCCTCATTCTCCTCCCTCCCACTAGACTAAGCCCTTTCTGCTTCAGCGTCAGTTTCTGTGTCACACTGACTGCTCTGGAGTGCATAAAAGATGAATGCTCCAGAGATAATTTAACGATGTCCCAAATCACGCGCGCGCACACACACACACACACACACACACACACACACACACACACACTCTACACCTCACAATCTCAAATATATATACAAAATTCAGAAATGGAAAGATTGAATTTTGAAGCTAATTGAAAGCACAATGCATTAAAACTATCTAAACTTTCTTCCTGCCTACCTTTGCCATGAAATAA
Source organism: Eospalax fontanierii (assembly GCA_035773235.1). Classification (NCBI taxonomy): domain Eukaryota; kingdom Metazoa; phylum Chordata; class Mammalia; order Rodentia; family Spalacidae; genus Eospalax; species Eospalax fontanierii. The sequence continues at coordinate 45,758,190 of CM069529.1, read as the reverse complement.
TCGTTCCCCAACAGGAAAGCAACTAATCACATTTACTATTTAACACACAGAAGGACAAGTCATAAGATCATCTCAGTAGCTGTCACAGACATTCCTAATCATGTACCCACGTGCACACCCACTCCGTACACTTCAATAAGTGAAAGCAAGGAGATGTTCCCACCCCATGAAATGAATCGAGGTAGGCAATACAGTTCACTCAGTGAAATTGTTACATCAAAGAACAAGAGACATAAGTATTAAAAAATAGTTTTCACTGGCTGCTTAATTATTTAGACTATGCTATTAGCATATAGGAATAAATAATTATGTTTGTGGCTAGACTCAAGACCAACCAAAAGTCTTAGCAAATTCTAACATAATGCAAAAATTGCTTGGAAATTAAAGGGAAAACGTGTTCATATTGCCACAAAGTGAATTTAAAACACATAGTGAAACCCCCAAGAAAAGCATGCATAGCCTTAGAAAAGTTCTGATGCATTAAAAAAAAACCTCTTGAATAGAAAATCTAGTATTAAACCTAACTGCACCATTTACAGTATCTAGGGGATCCATGCATTTCTATTAGAGTCATTTTGACATCGACTTTCCTGTGTTATTATTTCACTCTTCTTTGCTGGCAGTGTATTTATTTTCATTTTTTTTCTAGTTAATACATTTGCCTTCATATTCCTAAGAACTGCCCAAACATCTCGCAGTTTTAATTGTAAATCTATTCACTTATAAATATTCCATTTTTATATTTTCTTCAGTCCATGAATTATTTAAAAATGAGTTAATGGTATCCAATTTCATATGCTTTTTTTTACATTTAACTTGTCTTAATATTTATAATCAACAACATTTAGACTTATTAAACTATTGCATTAAATTCTCAGTTCACTGTCTTTCCATTTATCTTTTTAAACTCATAGAAAAGACCTGTAAGCAGGACAATTATCAGTGATATGCCTGGTTTGTTTTCTGAGTTTAAAAATCACTGCTCTGAGAAAAGTGTCTAAAGTTGAAGGAATAGAAGCGCTTTCTTCCTGTGGCTCGTGGCTCTGCAATGCTCTTGCTCCTGAGTACTTCGAATGTCCTGGACACAGGTCTTTGTTCTCTGTGGAGTACTTATATGCTTCCTGTGCAATGGAAGGTGTAGGCTTGCCCTACTGATAATTAGAGGGTCTGATCAGCGTCTGGGGAGCCATTGGATGCCACAGCCCAGGAAGACTTATCTGGAGTCTGAAGAATTACCTTTTAATGTGGAGAAACCAGAATCCATAAATCAACCAGCTTTTTCTTCTTTCGTGTGTGTGCGTGTGCGCGCGCGCACATGCGAAGGCTTCTGTGTGCAGGTATGTGTCTTTTGTATCTCATCCTCTTAATGTCTGTCGTCACTATTTACTCAGAGAAAGAAAAGCAAACCTTAGTAAAGACTGCCAGGCTTGTAAGGAGACAGGAGTAAAATCACAGCCTGAGGTTGACATTGGCTGTGCCCTTGGGATGGGGATTCAGGACTTTCCAGATTACTGGCGCACCCCATACTAAGCTCTCCATACATTTTCCCACAAGACAAAAGTTTCCACATTCCTAGGAAAGTCCAGCAGGATCCGAAAGTAAATGCTGACTTCTAAGCGGCTAACAGGAGAAAGCGCTCTGACTGACCAGCGGTATGAGTCATGCAGACGGGGCAGTTAAGCCTCTTCCCTCCTCCTGCCTCCACCTCCTCCAGTGGTAGGGTTACAGGGTTTACTGCCATGTTCAGCATTTACATGTGCGCTGGGGATCCAAACTCAAGTCTTGCTGTTTCTGGGGCTGCCACTTTAATGACTGAGCCCTCTCCCCAGCCCCTGAGCATCTATTTTGAAATGTATCTTTGATTTGTTTAAATTGGATATGGTATGTCACATAGAGGTGTACCTATCATGAAAGAAGTCTTGAGTTCTAGTGCCCTGACAATGGGAGGAATAAACATTATCCAAGGGACTACATGGGGAAGGATCAGGGTGGCATGAGAGGCAAAGAGCAAAGGGCAGTATGGGCAAGAATCTTCACTATGGTTTCTAGTGGCCAAGTCAGCCAACTAGGGATTGGCTACTTAGAATAATCTCCATGAGTTCTGGGGCCTAGAGGTCATCTCTCTTGTTGTCTGGCTCTGCACTGGCTACTCTGCAAATGTGAAGTGCTCTTCCAGGGCAGTCTTCTTCTACCTAAACACTAGTCAATGAGGGGTAGTCTCTCTTGGGTAAGTTAGATCCAAGATCCCGGACATCAAGAAAATAAAAAACACATCAGGTAACAAGTCAGCCTGATTCCTTCTGGCTCCATTTGCTCTTGTCTAAGCTTGCCCTTGTTCTGAAGTAAATCACTGTTTTGGGCATTTACTCCAGCTGATTGTTCTTGGAGAAGTAAGGACATCTGCATTTCTCTCTGGTCCCTCCTCCTTCCCTCCTTCCCTCCCTCTCTCCCTCCCTCCTTTCCTCTCTCCCTCTTTCCCTCCACTAGTCCCTCCCTCTTTGGTACCAGTCCTGACAGAAGGAGCCCCCCAATGGAGGAGGAAGGAATAACTCAGGAAACCTTACATAGGAGAAAGCTTGGCTGGGCCTCCAGATCCCTCTTCTCTTGCTCTGTCCGCTGTGCTTGGAGATGGGTAGATGGGTAAAGGACAAAGGCAGGAAGTGAAAGACATTGATTAGTGTCAGGGAAGACGGTGGGGGTAGTGTACACTTCACTTTGACTCTTCTTCTAAGAATGCGGTGCTTCACTCCAGGATCTCAGATCTACTCCAGTAGAACAAACTTTAGCTCTCCTCCGGGAACAATAATTTTGCCATGATACAGTTTTGTGAGCATTAAATGGACTGGGTATGTGGATTTTCTAGCATGGGTTTTGGCATGTAGAAGATACTCAGTAAATCATTTTTTAAAAATTCTAGCAATTCATGTTTCAACTCTGTCTCCCTTTATCTTGGGAGGAATCCCAAATGGAAACAAGTCATGTAGCCACCGCAGCAACCTTATACTGTGTTCCCAGCAGGAACACTGGTGCCTCCAAACCTAGTGGTTTCCATCCTGGTTAACTCAGCTCTCTAATGCATTTTTTCTTTTTTTTGACTGTCCCAATATTTTGGCCTGTGCTCAAGTTTTCAGAATCCAAGCTGAACTTCCACATGGCTTGATCAAGTCACTGCAGGGTCTACCTAAACTGGAAATTGACATTATAATAGGTTAAGACAGAGGCACTTATTAAGGAATCCATTTTATTTTTATAGGATTATAATATTAATATAACTATTAATACAGAAATGCATACGCACTGTACACATTTCAACAAGGAAGGTATATACAGAGTTACAGTGAGTGGTGAACACACTTGTGACTGTATGCATCATACTCAGTTCTCAGAGTTTAGGGTATTTCCAGAACTTTTGTTATGAATTTATTTACCAATGTATGTGATAATTGATATTTATAACTTGTATATATTTATTTGATACATTTAATTTTTTGTTAGTACAAATAAATATACCTACATTTTTCTTTTTTTTTTTAATAATAGTTCTGAAACGACGATCTTTTACGAAAATTTCTTATTTGTGTGTGTGTGTGTGTGTGTGCACAGCCATGCACTGGAGGTCAGAGGGCAGCTTGTAGGAGTTCGCTGTCTCCTCTACCTTGTTGAGAGTCTCTCTTCCTGCTTGTGCCATGCTGATTACTCCAGGCTACCTAACCTAAAGCTTCTGGGTGATTCTCTTGTTTCTGCTTCTTATTTTCATATAGGAGTGCTGGAATTACAGATGTGTGCTACCACATCTGGCTTTTTCACTAGGGTTCTGGACATCTAACTTCGTGTACTAAGCCATCTCATTGACCCCATACCTAAGTACTCTTAAATGTAAACTTTTCATTCTGTGATAGAGAGTTGCTATTCACAGTTTAACTAGTTTCCTCTTGAATTAGTATTGTTTGTTTCTAAATGTTACACGTTGCAAAAAAAAATGCTTTAAAGAAATTGTGCAATTACATATTTTTTCCTAGAATATTGCTAGCTTTACTTTCTTTTAGATTCCATAAGAAATTACCACCCAGTATATGACTTAAGCAGCAATTAATTTTCTCACATTTCTGGAGCCACCAAGCCTAAGGTGAAGGTACTGGCTGGGTCTGATTTCCAAAGAGGCTTCTTTCTTTAGCTTAGAGATGACTATCTGTGATGATTAGTGTTAAATGTCAACTTGACAGAGTCTAGAATCACCTGGGAGGTGGGCCTCTGGGCATACCTGTGGCTGATTATCTTGCTTACATTAATTGCTGTGGTAAGACTCATCTTTCCTGTGGGTGGGACTGTTCCTTGGGCTGCATAAAATGAAGAATAGCTGAACCCTAGTAAGCATGTTCTCATCCTTGTCTGTTTCCTGATTGTGGAAATGATATAACTAGCTGCTGCTGCCTTGATAGACTGCATCTTGAACTGTGAGCTAAAATAAGCCTTTTCTCTCTGAAGTCACTTTTGTCAGACTCTTTTATCACAGCAACAGAGAAAGAAACTAAGACACTATCTTATCTCCAGAAATGAGAAGGTTCTGAGGCACTGGAGATGAGGCATATGAAGTTCTGGAGGGCACAGCTCAGCCCATAGCAATGTTCCAAGTACTATAGCACATAAATTGCTTTAGAATTCAACTTTTCAAGGGGACGTTTATAAGAGTTTTCCTGGGGACTGAGGTTGAAATCATCTGAAAACTCCAATGCTAGACATTTCCCACATGATTTTCTAGAATCTTCCCACTCATTGGCAAGAACCAGAATCTATTTCTACACCCCGTGAAGCTTGCTAGATCTTTTGTACCACTCCTACAGAACAGAGTGTGGTTAAAGCAGCACTGTGTAACTTTTGAGACCATCTCAGGAAAGGCAAAGGTTGGAATGCAAAGTGACTCTCACAGTCTTGGCTGTTGGAAATCATTCGACATTGGATCTACCTTGAAGAAATGTGGGGAGAGGGAAGACTGAAACCCTGTCCTGCTTCTGTCCTACTTCCTGGGTCCAGTCATAATGTAATCAGCCTAGGCAAACAGCCTGGGCCAGCAAGGACCCCAGCTGCAGTATTTTCCTAACCATATGAACTATACCCTCTAAATTGAGCCCAAACAAACCTCTCCTCCCTAAAGTTGCATCTGTAGATAGTCTGGCACAACAATGAGAAAAATCACTAACACAGACAACATGACTTTGACCTTTCTTGTTCTTGTTCTCCCTCAAGAAAAACTCCCTGAAACCTAGTTACCACATTACAAAGAAGCCAGCAGTAGTCAAGAAGGAACAGAACTGAAGTCCTCCACCAACAACCAGCATCTAGCCCCCAACCTGTGAGTGAGCAGATTTTTAGACTGTTGGCGTGGCCTTTTTAAATGGAATTCCATTGCTCACTTTTTAGCTGGAATTTGGGGAATGAGTTCAAGAAATTAATGAATATTCAATCCACTGCCTTGCTCTGGAAGACAGTTTAATTTTCTTTGTGTAATAGTTATAGACATGTTTCAGAGAGCATTCCCACATAACTTCATTGCTTTTAACATTCAGATAGAAGAGGAAACTCTTTCCTCATTTAAGTCAATCTGACTGTCAGAAATGGGAATTTATGCAGTTTATTTGGTAATAAATGTCAACAAAGAGGGGTTGCTTTCAATTTATAGACACAACACTGTGAAAAAATAGGTACTATATTTTCCCAAATGTAGAGGGTATTATTATTTCCCATTGGTTACTATAATGAATTATCACAAACCCTGTGACTTTAAACTTAACAGAGAACATATTCTGATATAGTTCTGGGAGTCAGAAATCTAAAATCAATATGCCTGGGCCAACAGCAAGATATTGACAGTATTGTGTTCCCCTCTGAGGACTCAGAGGAGCATCTGTTCCTTACCTCTTCCTGCCTCTGGTGGCCAATGATCACTGTATCACTCCAATCCTTTCTTCCATAGACTGGCTTGCCTTCCGCCTTTTGTCTGTGCTAAATTTCCATCTGTGTCCTTATGATTATATTCAGAGTCTATGTGAATAACCTATCTATTTCAAGATCAGCTTCTCAATCACACCTGCGACGTCTTTGTCATGTAAGGCATTATTTGCGGTTTCTGAGAGTTTAGAGCTTTGTATTTTACTTGGCCATGTTCAGTCTACTATACTTGACACTCTAGTCCCCAGTAATTCACACAGGCAGAACAGACAGACCTCATTCCAGCGTCTCTAACAGTCTCTGCCTAATGCAGCATTCACATGAAGTCCAATAGTTCACCTACATATTATCAGCTCAAAGCTTGCAGGTTTGATTATCTCTGTCATGTAAACCAGGTACTGTTGAGACTTTTGGTGTGATCCAGTCTAGGATCAAATTGTTTTCTCTCTGTGGGCCTGTGGACTAAAAAACAAATTACCTGTTTCCTGGTGCAACAAGAATAGGCTAAAAGCTACAAACATCTGTATTCGAAAGAAGGGGGATTAGAAAGAAAAAAGGGAGTCTCTGGTTCTAAATAATTTAAACATCCATCAGGGAAAATTCCATTAGGTTTCAAGGCCTGGAAAGAATTCTCTGCCAGGGCCCTGCCTGTTGGCCCTGTGGCTAATTCCTTCCTTTAACCATTCCAAAAGCAGATATTGAAAACAAATGACAAGCCTCCCCTGATTTTGATCATCTCTTGTAAAAATGCAAGGACTATGAATTGGAATTCACAGATGAATAGACTTACTTTATTTGTAGATTCTAGTACCCACTCCTTTTCTTACACTACTTTTCATTTAGCATCTTCTTGAGAAATTTTGGAGATGGCAAGCTCATCATTCACTCATTCATTCACTGAAGAGGTTTGTACTGAGCAAGTTCTGTGTGTTATTTGGGTGAGTAATGTTTGGTTTGGTATGTACTATGATGGAGATAGAGGAGGGACTGCACAACTCAGTGTTTTACTGTTTTTGCTATTGTGATAAAATATTCTGACAAAAACAACCCAGGGGAAGGGGTTTATTTGACTCTCAATTCCAGGTCATATTCCACCATAGGGGGAGAGTCCCAGACGCTTGAGGCAGTTGGAGTCATTGAATCCTCAATCAGGAAGCAGAGGGTAAGGAATGAATACACTTATCTTCCTTTCTCCTTGTACAGTCCAGAATCCTAGCTTACTGGAATGGTGCCACTCACAATGGGTACATCTAATCAGGTCAGTGAAATTAATCAAGATAATTCTCCACAAGCATGCTCAGAGGTTTATATCCCTAGTGATTCTAGATCCTGTCAATCTGATGATTAATATTAACCATCACACACAGTAAACACAAAAATATGGTTTCAGACATTGAGAAATATTATGAAAGAAAACAGGGGAACTTGACAGAGTATTACAAGGAAAACTTGTTTAGACTTAGTTCTATATAAAAGTTTATCAGAAGAAAGGACATTTAGCTTGAGACCTGAGAGATAAGCAAGAGAGAATGGTTCTACAAACAGAATGGGAAACAAGTTAAAACTGTTAAGTGCTACAAGAAGAAGCAAAAGCTGGTGTGACCGAAGACAGTGAGTGACCTAGAGAGTGGTTCAAAATGAAGTTAGAGTGAGAAGCCAGCAACAGCGCCTGAGACGGTAAGCATTTAGACTTTGTTTTCTAATTTCCATTGGAAGCCACTGGAGCTTTTGAAAGAGTATCATGACATCATTGGATCTGGGTGGGTACTGTATGGCTTGGTGAATCCCGTGGTACAGATAATAGAGGGATAATGCAGCTCAACTCAACGAACACTTCAGACCATTTTGGAACCATTTCCCTACCTGCTCTGAAGGATAAGGATGGTGAAAGAATGAGGGAGAGAGAGGGAGAAAGAGAGAGAGAGAGAGAAAACCATGCTGTAAGTAACCTGGAGCACTAATAGTCATGAATTATTAGCCTCGGAAATTTATTGTAAACAGAGAAGAGTGGAGAGTTCAAGAAGGACTTCAAGGGTAGAAACACTGGGACCTACTGACAGGTCAGACTTAGAGGTGGAGGAGAATACTGAAACAAAGTGGGGCCTAACTGTCAAGTGTAGGTTCTGGCTTTGAGTGCCTGGAGTAATGGCCTTCCTCCTGAATAGAACACTGAGTTCCATTTGGAGAGAGCTGAAATGGGATGACTGAGCATTTTGAAGAAGGTGAGAGTCATCATGTTTGCCTATCTGTTGTACTTTAAATGTTGAGTAGAAATTTAAACAAAGATGTTGACTAGTTAGTTGGGTAGGTGAATCAGTAGATACGGGTTAGTAATACAGATTTCAGAGCCAACATTTAAACATGAAATACACTAAATCATGAGATTGGCAGGGCTTGATCATGGGCAGAGTGAGGACAGAGAAGAAAATGTGTCCCAGGGAAGCACTCAGAGCATGTGGGTCCTCGGAGGACAAAGGAAGAAGCGTGAAGAGGAGCAGAGATATCAAGACAAAGGCACCATGAGAAGGAAACTTCCAAAAGTAAATGACAGTAACTAGAAATTCCTTCTCATAACACAAATTAAATCTAATTTCATATTATTTCTACATACAGGCCTCAGTTCTTAGTTATGGATAACATATAGAAAAAAGGTCAGAAGAACTATCAAAAGCTTCTCTGTGAAAAGGGAACACATTTGTCCTGTTGGTGGTGTGCGTGCCTGGCTACCAGATTAATTATCTGTGTGACTGACGAGTTGGCCTCGGGAATTACATTTCCCTCATGTCTAAATTGAGAGGTTGACACTTCTTGGAACTTTGTGTATTTGGTTGGTAAATGGAAGCAGTTCCTATGTTGGTCGTTTTCCCCTGCAATGGTTCTATGAAGAGTTGAAGCTCACCCCCACATCCCATTTGGAGCTAAGAGTTTCTCTCCCAGCCCTTTCTTTTCCTCCCCACAGCTGGCCAGTTTTTCAGAGTCCAAAGAATTCTAAAGCAAATGAGAGTACCATGTATGTAATATCTTTCTTTAAATATAACATCATGGAGTATTTTGTATAGTAGGGTCTTCCTTGAGAATATAAGATCCAGGGGTTCAGAGCTAAAATTCTTGAGTCAGAGTGTATGGAATTTAATACCATCTCTATAATTTAGAAGTTATATAGATAGGCAATTTATTTCAATTTTCTGTGTCACTTTCTTCATTTATATAATGAGGTAATAGTACCTACCTCATTGGGTGGGTATAAGGATTACATAAATTAAAAATTAAAATGGGGGAAACGCAGAGAAGCATGCCATGTGTTCAATATTGGGCAAGCAGTCAGTAACTGAGCTGCTGTCTGTATGCAGGATTTTAAGCAGATGGCTGGACGGCCTCCTTTCCGGGATGTGGCGCCAGGGACTCTTGTCTCAAAGTGGTGGATGAGATGACTTCTGAGGTTCCTTCTGGCTCTGATATTTTAGTATTTGATAACTAGTAGGACCCAATGGTTTTGAGGATGGGCCTTCTTCCAAGATGAAAGGGGGAGAGGAACATTTGTCCTTGACTTTCAGGATGCTGAGATCTATTCAAGAAGAGAAATTGGGTTAAAAAGCCAAAATGTTTCAATTTTGAATAATGCCTGTTTTTTTTTTTTAATGTCAAAACTTCAATTGCTTTTCTGGCTCATATTTCCCATTTAGATTTTAGGTTTTTCTTCGATAATTTATTTGTGGTTGTAGAAGCAGCATGAGACAAGACAAGATCAGGATTGAGAATGTGTGCTAAATACAATCTTCAGTACTCATCAGAGGGCCTGGATGTCTCTTGGCCTCTCTTTCCCTAATTTTATGTAAGAAATCAGAATAACTTATGCCTTACAGGAATGCTGTGAGAATAATGTAAAATAATATTTAAAAGACGCAGCATGTTGAAACTGGTGTGTCCTTCCTTACCTGTGCTGTGGGCGGCTGACCCCGCCCCCACCTATTTCCATTTACTACCAGGTTTTAAAATTGCCCATGCAAATATTTCCTTTTGCAACTAAGGAAAGGGTAGCTCTGTATTGGTGATGATGGGATCTGTTATTAGATGATATTTATAATGTTCCTGAAACCAGACATCATTTGAATTCATGAAAAGTAGTTTCTATAAGTTCTAAAACTATTACTGGGAAATAAGGCTTTTTCCAGACCCCTCATGCTGAGTCAGGTAAACCTGAGCTCTCACTTTAACAGGCTCCTGATAATTCCTGTTACGCCAATGGGGGAATTATCTAGTGCCAAGATATTTTTAACTGGTCTGAACAAACACATCTTCATTTGCATCCAGCAAGATGTAACCTTAGCAACAGCGTGTATTTTTGGACTCCTTTTCATTTAATGCAAATGAAGCCCACGGATGCACCCTGAATCTGATGACAGAATTCAACGTGACCAGTGCACGTGTTTGAGGCCTCCAAGTCCCCCAGCCACCTTAGGTTCTGATTTCCTGTCATCAATTTGAATCAGTATGGCCTGAGTGGAAATCATTGGTTCCTCGTGTTTACTTTCCAGGCACATTTGACTGTCACTCCTCTTATAAGTGGCCTGAAGTGTGGGGGAAACTGTATATGGTTTGTGTAAAGAATTCAGGTTTCACAGTCGGGTGGGGTTAGAAAATGCAACGATGCTCTTTCAACATTGTAACCCGGGGCAGTTCACAGCCGTCTCTGAGCCAGTGTGCTCCACAAAATCAAAGCAACCACTCACTCGATGAATTTCCTCCCTCATGAAGTTATGTTAAATAGAACATTTTAAAGTGCTTTATGCTTAATTTATCATTACTTACTGCATATGTTACATATTTATAGGGTACAATGTGATGTTTTGATAGGTATTACATTGGGAAAAATTAAACCAAGCTAATAAATGATCACTTTGTATTTTTTGTAGAGAAGACATTTAAAATGAGCTGTGAGCATTTCTGGAGAGGTAAGAAGGTATCACTCTGAGGACATACTCTTACGATTCACTCCCTTCCATCATGCCTGTCATCATGATTGATACAGGCAGTGTTTGAGTGCAGGTGTGTGTGGGGGGGTGGTATATGGACACGTGAACATTTGTGTGTGAGTGAATGGTCCCATGTACAGTACATGTGTGCCTGTGTCTTGTGTGTGTATACATGTGAACATATATGTATAAGTGAATGGGCCCATGTGTGGTGTGTGTAGTATATACACATATGTTACTGTGTGTGTGTGTGTGTGTGTGTGTGCGCGTGCACACGCACGTGCCTTTCTCAATCGCTCTCTACCTGACTTTTCACAGTAGGGTCTCTCACTGCTCCTGGAGTTTATTAACTCAGTGACGCTGTGTCACTTGCAAGCCCCCTGGGGTCTACCTGCCTGCATCTCCCTGCAGCACTGGAGTTACAGGCATATACCTGACTTTTACATAGTTGCTGGTGATCCAAAATCAGGTCCTAATGCTGACTAGGACTTTACCCACTGAGCTATCTCTCCAGCCCACAGCAGTGTTGTTCTGAACCAAACTAATATGTCTTTTTTCTTATTCTTTCTTTTTCTCTCTTTTTATTGATTTTTATTTTTTTATGTGTATTATTGTCTTGCCTGCCGGTTTTAATATTATTCAGGCTAGCTTTGAACCGATTATGTAGCTAAGGATGACCTTGAACTTCTAAACTTCTTGCCTCTACCTCTTAAGTGCTTGGATTCCACGTGTATGCTACTGTACTCAGTTTTCAGTGATGAAGACTTGGCCTCTCCATCCTCTTATTATTGCTTGGTTATATTTCCTGCCTTAGAAATCTAAAGGCAGATGCAGCTGAGCTACAAGGACTCTGAGTAACAGAGAACTTCGCTACCCTTTGGAGTGGGCGAAGCTCCCTGAGCACTTGCTCTGTCTTCTCCCTGCCCTGGCCTTACCAGCCGTCCTTCAGCCTTGAACTACTGTGTGCTAGAATAATTGAATGCTCAATTGTACAGTCAGTAATATATCATGGCTGCCTGGTCAAAGATAGCACTTGGCTAAACTGGTCTATAAACTAAGGGTTGGAGCAGAGGGATCATGGGGAGAAATTTGCATATCTGTAAACATATGTATCTTTATGTTTGTATCTGAGAATTGGTGTGTGCTTACATGCATAAATTCATGAGTCTGTACACCTATGACCTTGTGAATTAGAGTTGTGGAAGTCTGTGAGTTCAAATGGAGTGTCTGTAGATGAGAATGTGTTGATAAGTTTAATCATGTGATTTCTGTATGTTTGTTGCTATGTAAGAGAAAGGCAGCAGCTGAAGATTAGGAAAGCATTCATTCATTCAAGAAATAGTCACTTTGGAGATGAGAAAGCCAGCCTCTGACTCTGCAAGATAACTGGTTTAGTTAATAAAGGGAGAAAAGGAGGGCTTATTTTATGCTTGGAGCGGCACTCTGGGAAAAATCACTTGCCCCAGGCAGTTCTGGGGCTCCATGAAGCCCTTTAATGATCTCCGGGGTCATGCACAATAAGCCATAAGGCACAGCAGGCTTTGCCTTTTCCTTTCTGCTCTCCGTCTCCTTCCCTTCCTTGGCATCCACATGCACTTCTAGAGATCTATGATGGTTATCGTCTCAACTTGAGTGGACTCGAATCACCCTGTATGTACACCTCAGGTCGTGTCTGTGGGCAGTTTTCTAGCTTAGGTTCATTGAGATGACACACCCACCCAGAATGTGAGTGGCACCCTGTCTTGGGCTGCAGTCATAGATTCCATACAAAGAAAGCTGCCTGAGCACCAGCATTCACTGCTCCCTGCTTTTTGACTGAAATAGGCAAAGGGTTGAGTGTTTCTAGAGAAGAAAAACAAGTGTGGCCTACCCAACCAAGACCTGTTCTGCCTCAGGCCCTTGGGGATGACCTGGGAGGGGAATCCAAATCTCCTAGTATCATATCTTTCACACCTTCCCCCACCTCCGGGATGTCTTCTTGATCCCTTTTCCAAAAGATTCTAGGTGAATGGACTCCCACTAAGCTGCTCCTATGTGGGCCCAGAGCATTTCAGGCCTAACTTCAACAACAAGCTCTGCAGCCTACAGCTTGGGGGAGAGTTTGATCAATGCCAAGTCTTTATGTGATCTTCTCACATACCATGTGAGGTAGGTTGTTACAACTACACTAAACACACAAAAAAATTAAGGTTCTGAAAGAGGCATGGGAGGCCAAACCAGAACCGAGGGCTCCTACTGGATCTCTCTGGACTTGAGAGTGGCTAATTTATCTCCTGCCTGATTTCTCAAAAGTTTGGAATGTCTAAAAGATGGCACTTCTCTTCTTGGTGAGGGCCCACCATCAAGACTGAAGTCTAGTTGGGTATCTAGGACCAACTTACCAAAAGACAGTTTCTGAAGCTGGCACGGTTAGTTCCTTGGGACCATTCTTCAAGATCATTATCTGTGGAGGAATGGAGGCCATAGGACTGGGAAGAGGGAGAACTACAAGAAGGTTGCAAGAAAGGTCTTAGCTGACCACTTGGGCGGGGTCAGATCTTCAGAGTTTTGTCAAACAGAAGAAAAGAGATTTGATGGTTTGGATAAACATCTTCCACAGATCCATGTGTTAAAGGTAGCACTCTTGAGAGGTAAGGGGACTTTCAAGAGGTGGGGCCTAGTGGAGGACCCATAGGCCAGTGAGGACAAATGTCCTCAATGGGCACTGTGGGACTCTGACCTTTTCATCATTTGTTTTTGCTTCTCTGCTCACGAGTCCAGCAGTTTGCTCTATTGAACACTCCTACCATTGCTCTCCGGTACACTCAGCAGAGGTCCAATGAGTCACCTTACCTTGGAGCCTTCCAAACTGTGGTCCCAAATAAACCTTTACTCTTTGTAAGTTAAATATCTCAGATATTTCATTACAGTGGCAGGAAGGCTGGCTAACAGGAAGATTCAGAACTTTTCACCTGTTATTGACAAACTGCTGGATATGAGCTGCCTCTAACCTTTAGAAGGTGATTACAGTCCCTTGTCTCTTTTCTTTTTGAGACAGGATTTCATGGAACCCAGACTAGCCTTGAACTTCTGATCTTCTTGTCTCTACTTCCCAAGTTCTGGAATCACAGACTTCTATATAAACCTCACCCATGATAAAGCGTTACCTTTAAGGAAGTGCAATGTCAGGATCCACTGAGAGGGACTCCATTGGGTTCAGAAGAATTCGAAACCCTCTGCTTTCAGCACCTCTGGCAGCTGGGGCTGTGAGTGACTCAGCCCTGCAGGGTGGGAATCTGGGTGACACACCACAGAACTCTGTGAGTTGTAAAATTGACTTTGCTTTGCAGTTAGCTTCTCTGTTCTCTTAGCAATCAACTGTCGTGTTTGGTTTTTTATCATCTAGTAGCCCTAGGTCTTTGGACACTGATGCCTTCCATGACTTACTTCCTACTGTGCTATGTTCTGTATACCAGCCTGAGACTTCTGTGTGTATATGCTTACACAGTCACACATGCACACAGGTAGTTGTTTATTGATGCATATAGGGGTATGGACTCTCTCTCTCTCTCTCTCTCTCTCTCTCTCTCTCTCTCTCTCTCTCCTCTCACGGATTAGTGCTGTGCTAATTTCCCCCCAGCCGCCCTTCCACCTCCGTGCACAGCTGTGATGCTGAGAAGAGCATTTAAGCCTCGGCTGTGCTGTTTCCAGGCTCTGGAGCATGTCCTGGCCCCAAACTTGACCTTGGGAGCTTGCCCAGCACTCAGGGGAAGCAAGGCTCCACCCAGTGGGAGCATGACTTCAGGCTTAGTAGGGTCAAGACCCGAGGGAGGGCCTCACAAGGGGGATGGCTCTGGCATTCAAGGATTCTGAGGGCAGATGTTGAGGCTCAGGCCTGCTCTGGAACAGTGGCTCCATTCTCCACTGGGGCGGGGGGGGGGTCAGTGGTCAAGCTGTGGCGAGTTTTGTGTGACACTCCCTGAGCCTGTGAATTCAGAATCTATGGGACTTGATGAACTAGACCATGGGGTATGGCAATCCTCCGTATAGAGTTCTGTCATGTGGACAGACTTCTCCCACATTGCAGAAGTCACACAGAGGTCCTGGTGTGGAAGACCTTCCTCAGAAGAGTTTATCTTGACTGTATATCACATTTTCAAGCAGAGGGTTGGGGCTCTAGGCTGGAGATAGCCTGCAAATCTGTGGGATTTGCCTCTCTCTGAGGTTACCTTCTATATTGATGGACTTCAGGGTGGAAGAGTTGCTCTGTTGGAAGCAGGGGACTGCGGGTTGGGCAATTTCAGCATGTTCAGAAAGGCGTATGACTCCTTCTCTCCACTCCTCTCACCATTTCCTGAGTCCTAGGTTTTACCACGAGACTCCTTCTGGCTGATACCAGAATGTACCTTAGCAGAAGATGACATGACATTTTTCAAAGATGGCTCAGACAGAGAATGTCATTGAAAGTAGGTAGGGGTGCAATACTGAATGGGTTCCTCTACTTGGGAGCTGCATTTCTGCAACGAGTTACAGAGTAGTTAAGAGAGGTGCAAGACCCTGAAATGGAGAATACTATGTATCAGGTCAGAAACAGAGGCCACAATGGTATTAGTACCAACATTTTCTGGTCAGACTGTCAGCACCGTCTCAGTGTGTTTGGCGTGTGACCTTCAAATGCCAAATGAAGAAAATAAGCACATACTTTTTAGACAACCCAGCACAAGCCTATTATTGATCACTAGCCATGGAACTGTACAGTCCCTTATGCTCACAGAGATGCTGGGAAGCAGGCCCGCCTCAGGATGGCATGCCTTAAGATGAGGCTGGCTCAGAAATACAGGTTGGACGTCTGTCTGCAAAGTGACTCACCTCTCTTGGAGTTGAACAAAACTTTCAGATCAGGTGACATTGAGATGGGGTTCAGGAAGTGGTTAGGAGTTCTACAAACAGGCCTTTGTCCCAGTCTTGCTGGGGAATTCTCTATGGGAGTGCAATCTCCTTTACTGTTATGGTCTCCTGAGGATTAAGTTGTAAGCAGTAGTCCCTGGCACTAGGTAGATCAATATCAGCTTGAATCTTCCAGATGCAAGAGCAGATAGAAGCGAAGCTACTTTGAACATTTCAAAGGAGAAGGAGATGATTAAAACAAAGAGAATTTACATACAGATGAAGCCAAAGGTTTTCTTTTTTAATAAAATATTATTTTTGTTCCATAGAGTTTGTTCTTTTTCATCTTCACAGAATGAGAACTCATAGGGCATCAGGGAGAGGCAAGGCTGTCAGAGACCTGGATTCCTCAACAGAAGCACACGCTGGTTCACAAAGAAGATTGCAAGGTGGCTTAGTTTGAAGGAAAGAGCCTTGGGCTGGGGCTACTGGCTTGTTGGTTTCCCAGTTGCTCTGAAGACACACTGTGTGTCCTTGGGTAAGCCCTTTGCCTGTTCTGGGCCTCCCTTTGCAAAATCAGAAACTGAAAAGCGACTTTAAATTCTGACCCGCTAAGGATCTATTTTTAACAACAAAAATCACATACTCCCACACTGTCAGCTTGCCATAGTGACATGTGTAGCTATGCAAACTTCCCAGAATCAGAAAGAAATAGCATTTGTGAAGTGTCAGCTCATCACAAATGACTGGCAACCAAGCGCTTCCAAGCCCATCCCCAAAACCTGCTCAGTGATGTGGAGCCTGGCCAGGCTGAGCTGGCGGCTTCCGGCTCTGCTGCTGCTCTCTCGGCCTCCTTGCTGACTGTGCCGCGTGTTCTCAGGAACAGAAATAGATTCCGTCTGTCACGAGACAAATGCAGTCCTGGGAGGGAGGTGTGTGTGTGCGTGTGTGTGTGTGTGTGTGTGTGTGTATTCGCTGGTGGTTGGGCATGTGCAGGTGCATGCATGCATGTGTGAGTGCATGCACAAGTGTGTTTGAATGCTTTCATGTGTGTGAATTCATGTGTGCATGCAAATACTTTTGTGTACATGCATACATGTGTATGTGTGTATATATAACTCTCTATCAAATATGGTCATTTTGTAGAGATTAGGGACCTTGGAAAATTGTCAGCTCCTGCTTAGGTCACTTATAACAGCACCTCCGTGTCCCCATCGAGAGGCAGTGCCCAGAATATTCAGCATGTACTCTGCTACATGTTGTCTCAGTGTCCCTGGAGAGGTTTAAGGACTTTGAAAAACTCTACAACAAAGGGAGACATTACTGGGTTAGTAGGCTGTGCTGGCTGACTTCTTTGAACACCAGATTCAGGATTCCTATGGGATACATTAAGCTGGAGACTTGGAGGTCTTACTGCCCTAAGTTGTGACACCACTTACTCGGAGGCCATTCTTTCTTCTGTCTCCTTGGCTCAGTGATGCCCTCTTCAGAGGCTCTGATGGTTGGCATCATCTATCCAGTTTAGCATCTGCTGTCCTAATCTGCTGTCACTACTGGAATTTTCAGTAACTTGGGATCCTTGATAGGAGACAGAGTCAGGGAGGAACCTGGGATCAACATATTCACTCACTAATTAGCAGAATCAGTTTGATGGACATTTTGGACCCTGCCATGTGTCTATGTCGTCTATAAATTGGGTGTCAAGAAACTTCTTGTCTTATGGCTCTTGTGTGTTCTCTCAAACATCTCATATGATGCTAGGTACCAAATTGTTTTAAGTGTGGCCTGTGCTAAGGACCTACTGGTGTTCTTCCTTGGCACTTGACTCCACACATAGTACTGAGGAGTGGTAGGAATTGTGTAAACGACAACTGCCAAACAGAAAGCTGGACTTTGAAGTGTAGCAACTTGGGAACATGAGGGTTCCAACAAGACAGACTTGTCTGCTAGTGTTTCTCGAAGAGAATTCTGGTCCGTGTGCCCCTACTCCTTGTTTGTTGTCTCCCATGCCCCTCATCGCAAAGAAACATTCGTTTTCCTGAATCTTGTCATTTAGCTGAGTGACAACTCCCAGGGGGTGTACCTGTGTCCTTCCCTCCCAGAACTTTCAGTCCCACAGGCTCATGACAGGGCCACTGGACCCCTCTGAATGTGGCTCTTTATTTATTCATCCCACTGGCACCCTGGATAGATCACAAAGTCAAGGTTCCCAGCAAGGACATTTCCATTTACCATCTTCTCCCTCGATTGTCTTGCAAGCTAGAGTCTCAGCTTACTGCCAAGTTCCTACACTCATTCACCAAGCTTTCTATTCCTTGATTGATGAGAATTAGCAAGCATTAGACTCATGATAGGCACTAGGAATGGCAGACATGAGCTGGTATGGTCCCTGTTAGTGTTCATCTTAGAAATCTTCCTCATCAGTAACCTATCCTTCTTGTGTAAACTTCCCCAGCTGAAACAAACATCTATTCACCTTAGGGCACAATAAACAAACCAAAGAAATGCTTCCTAGGTATGGGCAACTTATTAGTGACAACAGCACTGAAGAAAATGTCTCTCCCTAGCAAGGTTAACTATCTACTGTCTATGTATGGAATGGGGAAGACTGGTTTACTGATTATGGAGAGGCCAGGCCTTGTATGTCCCTCCCCGCTTAGGGGAAACTTTATGGGTCCAATCTTCTGTAGTTCTCTTGTGGGTAATCATAGATGCTGAGAATTGAAGAGAAAAGGAGCTATGTCATGCCTGGAGGCCGTTCCACAGTAGCCCCATTTCAGACTTAACCACCCTTGTTACTAAGGTTTGGAATGGAAAGTCACAATTTTACACAGTCCATGCCAGCAACAAACATCCAGAACCAGATCCTTTTATACATAGCAGTCTCTGTTAGGATTTTATACCAATTTTACTGATAAGAAAACTGAAGTTCTGAGACTAGTAACAGGAAGAATTGGATTAGGATTAGAAACAAAGACTCCCAACCCCAGGTGGTGTGCTTTCTTAATAAACCAAAATGCTTGGGCTCTGTAAAAGGTCAAGAGAGATACTGACACGAGACGTATAGCAAAGGAGCTAAAATAGTTCTTGTTTTGCCTGGGATAAGAAGTTATTCAGTAAGTGGCCATGAGTCAGTGGGGAGGCAGCATTTTCTCACTGGAAAACATGTGTGTAATTCTGCAATTAAAGGTTCCAATAAAAGTGGGTGGGCCGTCCCTTGGCAATGCACATCATTATCAATAAGAAGGATGAGCAGCTGTAACCACACTGGGTGGGAGTCAGAGTTCATGAGCTTCATATACGGTCACCTTAGAACCTTCCTGAACTCTGTTCTAAACTTCCTAGCTCAGAGTTTTCCTCCTGTCTCTCTCTCTCTTAAAAGATTTATTGTATGTGTGTATGTGTGTGTGTGTGTGTGTGTGTGTTCCTGTATGAGTTTATGTGCACTATGTGTGTGCAGAAACCTGCAGAAAGCAGAAGGCATTGGATCCTCTGAAACTAGAGTTACAAATAGTGAGCTACCATATGAGTATTAGGAATGGAGCCTGGATCCTGTGCAAGAGATGTCAGCACTCTCAATCACTCACCCATCCCTCCAGCCCCTGCTTCTTCTCTTTTGGTTCCATACCTCTAAGCCATATCTGAGATATTAATTTAAAAATATGTATTTGTGTGGGTGTGCATATATATAAAACTGTACTTAATGATGATGGCACATTTTAAGAAATGTGCTCTTAGGTGATTTTGTCATTGTGGGAACATCACAGAGCGTATTATACACTACAGTGACTGCTGCATCTCTAGATCATCTGTAAATTGGAGGTCCAGAAAGCACTTGTTTTACTGATCTTGTGGGTACTAATAAACATTTCATATGCTACTGTTTATCAAAGTGTTTTGAATGTCTCTTTTGTGAGGGCCAACTAGTGCACTTATCACACAAGAGGTAGAAATTATGTCCAAATGGCAACTGCTAGACTCGCTTGAAGAACTTCTGACTCCTCCTACCTCTGATCCCTAGTATTTCCTTTTGGGTGCTCTCATTCCAGAGCAGTGCTGACTTTCTTGAATCCTTATAATTCAGAAGAGTGACAGCTCCCAGAAGGAGCCAGAGACACCTTTGTCCACATTCTCCCTCAAATTGCTATGTTGTGCATGATTGTATATATAAAATCATACAATTTTCTCATCTAAAATTGATTTGCTTTCCCTATAGAGTTTAAACTCCCAAGAATAATTTGTTTATGAGGTTATCTTAGCTTTGATTTTCCACAAAACAGGTTCTAAGGTAGAGATTTAGGTTCATGAATTGCCCATTGAGAGAGGAGAGCTGAAGCCTTCTTACAAATGTTTATTCCTCATAGATTAAGGTTTGTTTCTAGGAGGTAATCACTTTCTGCCATATTTGAACTGTTCTTTGTACAACCAGTTCATTCCTAGGAGGAAAAAGGGCTCTAAGATGGAGATGTGTGGGTATATAAGGTAGGATGTCACTGGCCTGTAGGAAACTATCTGCCAAACTGCTGAGAATCTCTCACAGTGAGGCAGAGGGCTTCAGGTGGGTCAGTGTGGCTTCTATTGCCAGGATGCTGCATGAGTCTCCTTCTCATACCTCACCTTCAGCCCCTACACATGATTTAAGATATCACTCAAGTGCTATTCTATTTGTGAGGAAGGTATGGATCCTTTCTCTCTCTCTCTCTCTCTCTCTCTCTCTCTCTCTCTCTCTCTCTCTCTCACACACACACACACACACACAAAAAAAAAACAGGTGATATTTTCAGAGTAAACAGACTTTGGACTTTGGATATTTTTTTCAGTAGAATGCCTCATAGTCTCATCTGATGGACATCAGAAGGAATGAAATGAAAACAAAACAAACAAACAAATAAAGGCCACTATATAGCCATTCAAACACCACCCAGTGTAAGTAGCAGAAGGTAAGGCTATGTTCACTTCTCCTGCTTTGGTAGAAGCACCCTGTGAAAGTATTCAGGCATCAAATATTATTATATTATATTATATTATACACTATACATTAAAGAGGAGGAGTTTAACAACCATCTTTAGACTCTGCTTAGGAAAGCAGAACCAAGGATCACAGCAGTCATACAAGAATTTAACCCAAGTTTCTCATCAGACAAGGTTTAAATCTGTTCCCAAGCAAATAGGCTTTTCTTAGACTCCCATGGTTCGTTTGTGCCAGGTCCAGCCCGTGTTTGTCCAGCATCTCTGTGAAGTTTTCTTCTCTGGCCACTATACCTGGTCTATCCACCCTCACCTTTATACCAACATCATACCTCTTAGATTGTTTATTATAATCCTCAAAACAAAAAGGAAAGAAAAAGAAAAAACATTAACCCCTTTTTGAAGATAATTTTAGTTATCTGTAGAACAAAATGTTGGCAAGAATGTGCCCCAAGACCTAAAATTGTGAATCTTTTACAATTACTAAGCATTACTTTAATAGCATAATGACCTAATTGGTAGAATATGTGCATTTTTCTCTTTTCCTTAAAACACACACACACACACACAAACACACACACACACACACACACACACCCTTACTTCAGCTTCAGACTAGTTGCCCCCAGATAAATCCTTGATTCAAAGTAGTTGTTAAACATCTTCTACTATGTGTCAGGCCTAGTAGGACATACCTATAATTTGTTATCCCTATCCTAGAGAAATTTAGTATCTGGCTCAGATGTTGACATATAAACCCAGAAAAATGCTAAAAAAAGAATTAATTTCTGTCACTTGGCAAACCAGCAGCAATTCATGCCATGGGGAAGTTCACCATGATTTAGGACAGAGTTAAGGGCATGAAGCTCAGGTTGAGACTTGGAGGAGGAAGAGAGTGCTGTATATCCGATGATAGGAGAGAATATGCAAATGAGGTAAGACGGAATAGCAAGGAGCATGGCTGAGGGAAACAAAGGTGCCAGATCTCCCTGCAACTGGTGAAGATGCTCAAGAAGAGCTGGAAGTGCCGAGATGCAGGCTGGAGTGGTCCTATGCGCCTGCCAATGAGATTTAAGGTCCAGTCCACACAAAACTAGTAACTTTTAAGTTACTCAGATGTTTGTGTTCGAGGAAGATCAGTGTGACAACTGTGATTCGAAGATCTCCCACCATTTCCCAATAGCACTACACTGTGGATGCTGTGGACCTCACTTTTAACATGATTGGAAGACGTGCTTCTATTAAGACCATAGGAGATGGTAGTCAGGAGGAATGTTCCACTGAAAATTCAGGATAAACTGTGCTCAAGGTAGAAAGA
This sequence comes from Eospalax fontanierii, assembly GCA_035773235.1. Taxonomy (NCBI): domain Eukaryota; kingdom Metazoa; phylum Chordata; class Mammalia; order Rodentia; family Spalacidae; genus Eospalax; species Eospalax fontanierii. The sequence goes on along the minus strand of CM069529.1, from coordinate 45,736,119 downwards.
GTCCAACAACATGCACCTTTGGTGGGCGGTGGATTTTGACAGCAGTAAGGAGTAAGGAAGCTGGACAGTGTCTGCAATCCCAGTCCTTGCGGGGCTTCCGAAGCAGGAGGATTACAAGTCTCAGGCCACCTACGTTACGTAAGGAGACCCTGTCTCATCCACTCAGCGCCTCATAAGAGCAATGATGCAATAATGAAGCTTTGAGGTTTGGTTCTTAGCAAGGAAAATGGTGGCATTAGGGCTACAGGATTAAATAGATGAAATGCATCATAATAAGTAGTAAGAATTGGGACTACATGAATGGTGTATGTGTAAATAAAACAAAGAGTTTTTCTGTGATCAGAGGAAACTGAAGCAGGAAGGAGTCAGAGGCAGTCAGTGTGGGATTTAGCACAGCTTAGTCTCAGGCTTATTTACTACTCAAGCTAGTCCTTCGAGCACACAGGGGCCTTGCCTTCCCAGAGCATCAATAATGCAGCATGGAAATTACAGGCTTGTCTTTGAATAAAGACACTAGGATTCAAAATGTCAGCCATTCAAGAAGTCCTTCTTTTATCCCCATAATATCCCCCAAACATAGCTCATGCCTTGGACCTGGCATGAAACTTGAAGCTTGGATTTCTAGTACATGACCACATAGTTTCCACACTTGCTTTTGCAGATGCTACCCCTGAATTTTGCAAGAAGTTGTAAATGCAGCTACTCACAGGGAATAAAGGAACATGCTCACTGATGTCTTACAAGAATCATATACAGTGTCTTAAAATAGTTTGTCATCTCAAGAATCCTGAAGGGTATAGTACAACTGAACCTGTAGCAGAGTGTTAATTTCCACCATTCCAATTCCAGTTGGAAAAGAGACGACCATACACCCTTCAGTGCCTGAGTGGGAATCTAGGAAGGAGAGTGGGAAGACCCCAGCTAGCTCCAGGAGGAGGCACCCCACAGGACCCACTGTCTTCTAGCCCAAGCACAGTTTGTATTCATCTTCCTTCCTAAAATGTATTTTCTGCCTTTCTAAACTTAAACCTAGCCTTAACCTTTACACACCTTTCAACAGCCAGTTGTAGTTTCTTTTGTCTGAAAGACCACCTTCTCCTCGCAGAGCTGAGACAATCTCTTCATTGTGCTTTCTTGTCCTTTGCTCTCAATATTCTGCTGCCCACTGGGATGTCTTTATCTCTTTCTAGGCTGCTAGTGCCTTCAGAGTAGGTGCCATGCTTTATTAATATCTGAAGCTCTCCTTCTAGCACAGGGCTTGGCACGGGTAGATAGCAAATCCTTCTAGGGAGAATGAATGAATGAAATGGTTTGTGATGCTGTGAGCTTTTGCATACCTTGGTAGTATGTGCATAGTTCTACCACCTTTGGATATCTCAACATTCCCGTCCTCTCTATTTTCTTCCCCTTACCACTCTACCATCCTGGGAGGCAAATAATGAAGGAACAGTTACTCTCTTGTATACAGGAAACATGGCTGAAACTGATAGAGCAGACAGAGGGCACAGAACTATGTTTTTCTTCCACCTCACCACACTTTATTTTTTCTATCCATTGCACATTCCCTTGCTGTCTTTGGTGATTTATCCAATATTTCATTTGTCTGAGTCAGGTTGTGAACACCACAGTGAGTACCTGACCTTTGCCTCTTCTGATTTCTTCTGGAAGAAGTCCACTTTCTCTGACTGAAAAATCCAAAAGGAAATCTACTTTCCTTAACTGAAAAAAAGAAATCTAAAGGGAGCTGTTATTTTGGGAGGTCCAAAGCTGACCTCTCATGCCCTGAGTTTCCCAGTTCCCTCCTGGAAGTCATGCTGACCCCAGATGACTGCAGAGCCTCCTGTGGATTGGAGCAAATTGCATTGCAAGCAGTGCTTGGTGTCTGTCTTCCTACAAGAGGGTGCTAAAAGAGTCATTGCTCTGACTTGTAAAGTTTTTTCTCTTTGTCTTCCTTTTCTTCCTCTTCGTTTCCCGTTCTCCTACTTTTGATCTTTCTTGTCCACTTATTGACTGAAGCATTTTAAAGCTCTACATAGACATGGGCAACTAAGTTAATGTATTGTCTCTTTTGATTTATCATAATGAAAATTTAATGTATTTTTTTCCTGCAAAACTTTGCTAAAGTCCTAGGCTAAGCACATTAGCGCCTTAAGTGTAGGTGCCATGTTTTATTAATATCTGAATTTATTAATATCTGAAGTTTGACTTCTAGCACAGTGTTAGAAACCTGAATTTTTATTCTTTTCTCTGAGTTACTGACTTTGTGGAGTCACAGAATCCACAAACTTCAGTTCTTTCATTGATCAAGCTGTATTTTTAGTTGTTTATTTTCTTGTCTGTCTCACCTACTAAGCTGTCAGAAAGACAGGTAACATCCTGTTCAAATGAAGTGTTCTTAGAACTCGGTACTATTTCAGTCAGATGTTGGTTGAAGCACTGAATGCCAGAGAAAGAATGGGAAGCCAGGAACTGCAGAAAAAGGATACTAAGAAGTCTCCTGTTTGATCCTTCTGTTGGTACTTAAGGATGAAGGCATCCGGGTCAGAGGAGCAGAAGGGAGGATGGTGATGGCAACGGTAATGTGCATACATGACTGAGAATGGAGGACATGGAATTGCTGGCAACAAGAAGGGGAGATGTGACAAAAACACAGAGAATAAATCATTTAATATCAGGATCTCACACGGCCACTTAAAATGCAGTCAAAATTCTCTCATCAAATACCCAACACGTGGAGTATGGCATATGCCTTTAATCCCAGCATTTGGGAGGCAGAGGCAGGCAGATCTCTGTGAGTTCAAGGCCAGCCTGGTCTATACAATGAGTTCCAGGACAGTTGGGGCTGACTCAACAGACCCTGACTCAATAAAAGAACAACAACAAAAATACTTCACACACAGCTATATATCATGATCTGAGCATAGTTGTGAATCAAGAGATTTTCTGACTCATTGACTGACACAAGGAAAGATATCTCTACATGGAGTTTTTTTCCAAATTCTCAAGAAGGCAGAGGACAGTGAAGATTGGTGGCTGAACTGTGGAGAATACGAAAAGGCATCCAGTTTATTGGCTGTGCGATGCTATTTTCTGGGGAAACAGAAATAAACTTAGATTTGCTTGTTTTGAAATTACTGCCTACCAACATTGCCAAGGGATATGCTACAAACCACCAGAAAGCCAAAGTAAGTATGTAGGAATGTTCATCTGGGAATAATGAATACCCAGAAGACTGAATTTTATCTAAGAGACAGACTGCAGAGTAATTATGATGGCAGAGAATGCAGTAGAGCAACCACACCTGATTAGTGTAAGCAGAACCAAGGCATTATGGAGAAGGCAGTCTTGTTCAATTATTTAAAAGTGCAAGGACATCATCACAAATGAGTCCTAGGAGAGTGCTCAACTCAGTAAGCTGGCAAAGTGGGAGGAAGACAACAAAGTATTCTTATTCATGGGAGAGAGGACTAGAATGTGTTCTGAGAATGCTTCATAGATTACGTTCTTCTCAGGGACTATTTTTAATATTAAATTTATGTCAGGATAATACAAATAACAGCATTTGTAGAAGAAACCACGTTAAAAGCCCAGATTCTCAATCATTTAAAATTCTCTGGATGTCCCAGTAACAATTTTCTTGGGGCTAAGGAGTAGTCCGTTCACCAACTCTCACATGATTTTCCATTACAATAGCCAAAATGAGATCGTAAAATACACATCTCTCCATCCTCATACAAGGATTTAGGAGAACTTCAACTCAGCTGTATTCCATCTTCTCAGAGTACTCTCTCTTTTTTCAACAGTCTTTCTTATATCCTAGGTTGGCCTCAGACTTCTGTATAGTGGGAGATGACCTTGAACTTCTGATCCTCCTGCCTTTACATTCCCAGAGCTGAGACTGTCACAGGCACGAAACACCACGTTTGGTTCTATGTGGTTCTGAGGTTGAAACCCTCGGCTTCATAAATGCTAGGTGAGAACTCCACCAATTGAGTTACATCTCCAGCTTCCAAGTATTTCTTTATATATTATTTTTCTTAATGGAAAAGGGAAAATAAACAAGAAGCCCAAACAGGCAAGACCCATAAATTTTCATACTTGTCTCTAAGGAGTCTGCCAACATTTCTTATAAGCATCAAGGTAACGTTTCATGAAACATCAGATTGTGTGCGCGCGCGCGTGTGTGTGTGTGTGTGTGTGTGTGTGTGTGTGTGTGTGTTTTCTTCTAAAATTTCAGAAGCAGGTGCTTTCATGTTGCAATCTTGAGATATCTGTGGTAGTACAGGCCTCTGTTTATTCCCTCTGATTTCTTTGGGTGGAGCTCCAGCTTCTACATTTAGCACTAACTACGACTCACCAGAGTTTTACTGATACTGATTCTCTTTTCGAAGGTCACTATTTGACTGTACCAATCAACAGCTAGTCCTACTTCATTACAGATGTGGGGTGTCTCTTGCATACATTGTTACCTTTCTCAAAACAGCCCAGATGCAAACATCAAAGTTTCAATAGGTCTGAGATCATATGTGATTCACAGAAAAAGTTTAGCTCAGTTCATTCTCAGTTGGAACAAAGTGAATGTGATTCCTAAAAGAAAGACAAAAGAGGGCTATGTCTTGACCCAGCTCGGTGGTGAGGGAGGATTCAGCATGGAAACACACTTGCTCATTATTGAGGAACAGATGAAATGTGAGCATGAACAGACAACACTGCATATCCCAGTATTTTCAGAGGTGCTGGTTTCTATATTCCCGGGATAGTAATCTCCAGATCTCTGTAAGGTAGTTGGTGACATGGATCCTCCCAAGAGACTAGGGCTTATTTTCCACCTAGAAACACCACCAGCCCTAGCAGGTTCTCTAGAGGTCTCATGGCTAGTGGAATCCTTCCTCATTTTTGCATCATCCCATCGTGTAGATTTCCTATCACACACACACCAGCATCCCAGGAACGCACAGCCTTCCCACGTGCAGTCTCAGGATGGAGGGGCTAGCCTGTATGTTCACATTCATCTCTTCCCTTTGGCTCTTCAAGTTCATCATTTCATCAGAGGGAGCCCAGGGCGCCCAGGGTTCTAATCACTGTTCTGCCTCTCACTAGTGATGAAGGGATCCCAGGCCATTTCCTTGTCTCTTGGCCAACACTTCACGATCTGGCTTTAGGTCTCAAATAAGAACCTGTATTGGAAAGCAGAAAGTATATCTCAAGTAAGAGAATTTAATATGGCTTGATACTTTTTCAACCTCAAGAAGAAGTTTTATTGGCTTGCTTTCCCTGAAATGCTGGCAGTCTGTGTCCACGGAGATGTTTGTCTCCCTTCTGCTGAAGAGATGCCTCTTGTGCCCTCTGGGCTGATGTTTGCAGCTCTTCCTCCAGAATGGTTGGAGAGGCTATTTAGAATAAAGATTTGTGTGTGCTTCACTTCAAACGAATCTCATCCATGTCACCCATGTAACAAACTGCATCTCAGGCCATCACCAAGAGGAAATTCCAAGCCTGCAAAGTGCCTTCCTGCTCATGACACCACAACACAAGCAAGGCTCCAAACAAGCTCTGGCGCCTGTTCCAGTTCCAGGCATACGTCCCCCAGACCCGGGTGCACCGTGCTGCTGACTGGCCCAGCGCCCCTTGTTTTTTTCCACTGTCCATGTTTGGAGCTTCCTCAAAGCTTGTGAGTGCTGGTCACTTCCTCGTCTGGGGGGCTTCGATTCACCTCCAAAAAATGGCATCTGTCCTCTGAGAAACCTAGAAAGCACTTGGATGCTTTAAGGATGAGATGGCTGTTATTTTTTCCCCTCGGCAGTCTTAACATTCATTGTCCACTCCTTCCCTTCCCTCATTTTATCAGTTAGAAAACCTTTTTAAATTTTGGGAAAAAAAGCATACGTATGTCATACTTGAAAAGTTTAAAGAGTACTAATGAAGCAGTTATCCAGACGTTCATCATCTGCCTTACCAGCTTTTTGGAAACCTCTGCATGCCTTTCTCTAATTCAGTCCCTTCTTCCCTCTGATGTTATCATGGTCCCTTGGCCTTTTCTGAACAGTTTATCCTGCAGGTAGCATGTGATGAGAGGAATCCTGTTTAACTCCTGACAGCAATAAACAAAGATAGACTGGGAGGGGCCAGGGCTTCAACATTCCTTTCAAGGCTCCAGTGACATAACTTCCCCAAACTCAGAACCATTTCTTAAAAGTTTCCCCACCTCCCAGTAGTGCCATAGCTAGGCACCAAGTCTTCACTACCAGGGCCTCTGGGGTAATTGTAGATCCAAGCTGTAGAAGCAGCTTATCTATCATTTTGCTTTTATCTACGTTATCTTCTTATGGATTAATTAGCATCTGCCCCAGCCCCTCCTGCATATCAGTTTTCTTCATCTGTTGTGAAAGCTAGGTATACACACAACTACATCAATCATAAATATTCACGTTTTACTTAAACATGTTTAAATTATTTAGACATGGTCAATATCTGTAACTTTCTAAATAATATGAAAATTTTGTAACATATTTGTTCTGACTTTCAAATTCCTTTATTTTAACTAGTGGTTTATTTATTTATTTATTTATTTATTTATTTATTTTTGTGAAGCTGGGGGTAGAACCCAGGACTGGCATTTGCTAGGTGAGCACTCAACATTGAACTACATTCTAAGTATTTACCATCCAGTTCTAAATAATGTGTAGTTGATGTTAACTTTTTTTTTACTTAGCTATATAAATCACACATATTACAATTATTTAAGGCAGTAGGTGTTTTACATTCTCATGTTTTTAACATTGTCTTTGTTTCTTATTCTATTGTTCTCCTCCAACTTTCCTTCTGGAATCACTGTTCTTAAATATGGAACATGTAATATGGAACCCTAGACTATCAGTTTTCTTTTTAAACAGGAAATGTGAAGATACAGCAGTTTTGGCTTTAATTATTACTATTGAGTAATCCTATTCAGTTTAATTAAATCCATTTATAAATATTCTAGTGTTCTTTGCATCTCCTTTTGGAGTTTTTTCTTTGTGGTTGTTTGGTAACTTGACTGAATAATATCTGCCTCAAGTTTTTTTCTGATTTATCCTACTTAGGGATAATTTTGAATCCAGGAATGACTGCTTTCATTAATTATGAAAAATCCTCAGCCAACGTTTTCTTTAGACGTTGCTTCTCCCTAGGGTTTTCTGCACTGGGACAATGATGAGACAGAGTGATACCTTCTCATTCGGCTGTCCCTACCTCCTGACTTCTCTCCTTCCCATACAGTCCCATCTCCCTAAGCACATCTTGTGTTTTGGCTTACTGTTGTCTTTTCTGTGGTTACATTCAGGCTGCCCCTTTTTTCTCATAAATCTTCTAGCCCATACATTTTCTCTTCAGTTTTAAATACACATTTTTTACATATACCTGTTCTTTTTATTCAGCTCTAGAAGTCCTATTTGTTAGCTCCTTCTCTATTTTGTACTTGCCTCATTAGTTTTCATGTCTTATCTGTTCATTTATACCTGTTTTTGGCTTTTGTTGGAGACAGGGTCTCTCTATAGCTCTATCTGGCCTGGAACTCTATATGCAGATCAGGCTGGCTTTGCTATCACAGAGATCCACCTCCCTCTGTCTCTTGAGTGCTAGGATTAAATTCTGGGCTCTTTGTTGTACTTTTAATTACTCTTTTTATGTTTTAAAACTTTAAAGTACTTGTTTTCTGCCCTGTTCTGTGCAAACAAGAAACATACAGCTTTTATTGGCCCAGCCTCATATTACTTATCCTGGATGTCATAGCAGCCATCTTCCTGGTAGTTTAGAGAATTTTGATTGTAGATTTATGTTCTTCAATTATTTACCCATGGAAATCACTGATGCTTTGGTTTAACAGTTATTTCTCCACAGAGGATTTGATATTTGTGTCTCCAAAAGAGTAATAATCTAAGGCCATTAAAGCCTAAAGAAAAGGTATTTATTTTGTCTCACAGAGAGATTTAATTTTGACCACAAGCAAAAACACATGCTAACATTTTGATATTATGAGAATTGTTATTCCTTAATTAATTAAAGTTGATTTCCAGATGTGATTTTGTTGTATACTTTGTTGGCTGTTTTATGAACACATATTAATTGCACATCTTAGTAGATCCAGTGTGACTCTCCATACCTGCCCTAGCATTCACTGACCAAAGTCATCCTCTCTTTTTCTACTGGAGGGTAGGTTTTGTCAATCTGTTTTTCCATTCAAAATGTTCTTGAAAGGGATTTGGCTTTTGTGGATACTTTTTATTTAGTCAGACTTGCTGAAGGTCCAAGCTTGTCTTATATCCACTTGTTCATGAAAACCCAAGTTTCAAGCACCCAGAGGTCAGCCCTCCCCACATTCCCCCAGAGTTGTCTCGTTCTCAAACAAGTACAACCTGTGGCCTCATTCTCCATGTTTCCTTGTCATTCTGCTTTCTGAGGAATTCCCCCTCCCTCTACTTCAGTCAGTCAAAGTACGCTTTTAATCCTTAACTACAGTTAAACTGTGCTTTAGTGGAGATTTTTCTCTAAGTATCACATTGTTCAAACAGAATCCCCACTCTGAAAATACTTCACTTTTAACCTCAATTACAATTGTCACAGCCAGTTTGCCTGTCTCCAGAGCTTCTTAGAAGCAAGGACTTCATCTTTTAATTCCATTGCCTGACACCAAGTACAGACTCAATTGAAGTTGTTTCCTTGAATGAAACGGTATATTAAAAAACAACAACAACAACTATAATGTACTTAGTAAGAAGTTACATTAGCCTATGGATGTGACAGCTTTGGGGATTTCTCTAAGCTCTACGACCTCTTTAGCAATGTGTATTTGGCTATGGTTACAGTACCACATATGAGTTTCCTACCATCGAGTGGGAGGAGGTAGCTGTTTATTGACCCCAAGATAAAAGTGTCACTACTGCACCAGTGTTATATGCTGTGCCAGTCATTGATGTAGTTATTTGGTCATGAAGCCGATGCTGGACCATCAACTAATGTTCTCCTTTAGCAGCTTGCATGGTGCTCTCTAGAGCTATGAGAACTAACATGCAAGGGACATGGCTTCCAGGTCAGGTCCAGCTACATTAGCCCAGTTCCTCTGTCTGAAGTATGTGCTGTCTTCAGCAAATAGTGTCTTACCTTCAAATTCTGGGAGGCAATCAAGAGCTGTGGCAATAGCCTGTGTAATTTTGGGAGTGTCTTGGACCACGCTGGCCAAGAAATCAAAGGAAGATTTCTCCTGTATGGCACTGTTTCTTGTTATATAGATTTCAGATATGTATACTTATATTTACAGTCAAGTATCCCAATGATCACCCATCAAAGAAGCTTTTCTGGCACCAGAAGGAAACTACTACCTGAGAACCAGAGAACCACAACCACAGAACCACAGACATTGTCTGTGAATTGGTCAAGCCTAAGTGGCACATCTGTAGTGCAACTGCTACACCTAAGCCTCATGCAACATAGAACAAAGGTTTGTAAAGAGGACACTAATGAATCTCTCAACTCTCATTAATGAAGCTCCCTCATGCAGCAGAGGGCTAGGAACACCAAAGCTCACAAATGCCCAAAGCATGGAGATTAGTCTGCAGAGTGTGGTACCTGAACAGGACTCTTATTTAAGCTTCACTCACCCAGGACTCAGGAACCATCACAGAAGAGGGAGTGGAAAGATTGTAACAGCCAGGGAGGAGGTCGGTGACCATATGGAACTAGAATCTTACAAGCCCCTGGGACCCTGCTCATATGAACCTACAGCGATGGTTTCGGCATGCTCAAGATCCACGCAAAATCAAGCAGACAAAAACCCAGCATCGAGTTGGGGAAATGGGCAGTAGGTCCCAGTCTTTGCTGAAGAAAGACTGGTAGCTGATTACTGTTGGGAGAGGATGGGCTAATCTTCTTAAAGCGAGTCTCTGAATAGGTTGACTAGACCTCGGTGGATGAACCTGCACTGTGGAATGTCCAGTGGCACTAAGTTGACACTAAAGGCCTTAACACAAATGACAGAGTGTGTGAATTTGATGTGGGGAGGGCTGTGGGAGGGTGCTAATGAGGAAGGAGATATAAAGTGATTAAGATTGGTTGAGATGTTCTGTATGAAATACACAAAGATTCAATAAAAAAGGAATAAGAGTTTTCAAATTAAGAAAAAAATGCAATAACCAGTGACTTTCTCTTTACTAACCCAAATCAGTTTATTGAACTTAGCTACCCTGATATTCCAGGTTGATCCTCTGGAAGTTGGAGATGTAAAGGAATGAAGTACTTTCATTTCAAAACATGTGAACCTACTAGTAAAATCACGGGAACTGGAAACTGCTGTGAGATAAGTAGTCTACTCTAAAGGATCAGGGCAGAAAGTGAGAACAGATGAGTCCAAAAAGCAGTAAGACAAAGTGGGAGGCTCTCCTAAGCAGGCTCTTTGAGTCTGCTGGAGTGGTGGTCCTCAGGGACTATGGACTTCCCAGCACAACGCTGAGTGTGAGCCGTGGGGGAACGAGGAGGGGAGCTCTTTCTTCCCTCCCTGCACCGTGGCCCTTGTCTGAAGGTGAGGGATGCAGCTGCTGCTTCTGCAGGCTTCCCCTTTGTCTACAGAAGCCTGTGAGGGAAAGCTGGCCAGTGATTCTGACTGAGACTCTTCATCAAGCAGCACCAATCCAAGAGCCACTGGAGAGAAAATGTCCTCAGCCTAGCCGGAAGTGCTCCTCATCTGCTTTCCCAATTGTTGGTGATCAGAAACAGTTTTCTGTGCTGCAACAGATACCTCTTGTTCTCAACCAAAGGATTCTAAATTTCTTAAAACTTCAAAAGGAAAGTGAATATTTGCACAATCTCTTCTTCCTTCTTCCTGCTGTATGGAATGGCAACAGGGCTGGGTGATCACTAGATGAGAGTGCAGGGATTAGAGTCCGCTCTCAACTTTGTCATTGCTGGGTACCTTGGCAGTAGACATTACATCCTTTAGTCCCTACTGAGGACCTCAGTTTCTGTATGTGTGCAACGATAAAAGGCATGGAATGTTCTCTGCAGTGCTTACTAGTTAATCTTAGATTCCATGACTGAGAACTTTATGTTTCTTGATTTTATTATTGCCCATGATTTATCTCTTACTTTGGAAAGTGAAAAATGTTCCCAGCAAAGCATTCAGAATCCGAAATAATTTAAGGTAACGTGGGTGCTTTTTGACTCTGTGGGTAAGCAGTTTAACTAGAGTGTCAAGAAGACTTTGACTGCTTGTGAATTTCTTATTCCTATACTCACATATTGAAAAATCAGATCAAAATGAAAATATCTCATGTGCTCCTCAGTGCTCCTGGAGGTTAAAGGCTTGTTGCATTCGCTCTGTCTGCTAGTGTTGCCTCAAGAATTTTGGAGGTTCTGCTGGAATGAGTCCTTTCCTATAAATATAATATAGGACTCCTCAATGACCTCCAAAATGAAGAACACACTAGGTCTGAATATGTGTTTTGTTCCACAGTATTCCTGATGGTTCTAAGTTCCCCTTTCTTGGCTCCTGGAAATTGTTTAGGGTCATAGAGATAGATTTCTTTGGACTTGATGCCCCAATTCCCTTACAGTAGCACTGGCAGCAGCTTTACTTTTTCCTGCACTCCAGACAACCCAGCTTTCTTCAACATTCCTCTGACGAACAGTCAGGTGCTGAACTGGGCACCAGGAGGAGAGGAGCCACCAGAACAGGGTCTCAGAAACCTCACGCGCTGACCCAGAGGGTGAAGCAGGACTGCTGTGTGACTGTCAAGAGTAGAAGCCCTTTTGTCTTCATGGGCTTCTTCTGTGTTATAATGGACATTCTAAATAGAAAGCTATAATTTACCAACTGTATTGGCACAAAGATGAAGGCAATCTGGGCTGGAGTCATTATTACATATGCATCACAACTATGCTTAGTTTATCTTTTAATTTTAAAAGAAAGTGAAGCATTTTCATCTGCTCTTGGAAGGATCACAGGTTCCAAGCACCATACCTGATAGAAAAGTGGAGAAGAAGGGCGCTACAAGATCAGAGGCAAGCAAGCAGAAAAGAAACACCGAGGCTGCACAGTGCCCTGGGGACCCCAAGAAAAGCCTCTGAGTTCTGTAAAGCCCAGGGCCAGTAAGAAGTGCTTCCTTGCCTAAGGAAAGCATTCATTGTGAGGCTTGAGGCAAGGGTTGAGGCTGAGCAGGAACTGGGGAGGCGAAGAGATGGGAATGTTCTTATAGGAAGGATATGTGAGAAATAAATTAAGAAATGAAAGCATGTGAGCAGGATACTGGGACCCTTGGATGTGGGGGCAAAAAGGTCCACATAAAGAGTAGTCAGAGATGGGGCTGGAGATGCAGACAGATTCAGAAGTAAAGAGTCTCACAGGTCAGTTTAATAATACAGCTTTGTCCTGGATAAATAGGCATGAATAAGTAGAAGAGGTCTATAGAAAAAACTTTAAAATGAGAATACTTTGTAAGCCACCTTCCCATCAATGTGACAGACTATGGCTCATAGTTTTAGGGGTTTCAATCGATGGTTACTTGGTGGGACTGTACATTAGGATGAGAACATATGGCAGAGGAATCTATTCATCTCAAGGCAGTCAACAAGCAGAGACAGAGATGAGCTAAGGTCCCAATATCCTCTTCCAGGGCATGTTTCCAATGACCCAACGTTTTTGTGCTAAGCTCCACTGCCTCCCAATAGCACCACAGGCTGGCAACCAAGCTTTCAGTGCACGAAACACTGGGGGACGTTCAAGCCAAATGATATGATCTGGGATTAGAAAGACTGGAAAATACTCATGTAGATGGAATCATGCAAAGGTGAAAAGCTATATGTGGGTGCACATGACTATCCCACAAGTGAGAGGCATGTTCATTGCATTGCTGCCTCTTGGAAGGCGAGGAATCTTCCTTTCATGGCTGCTCCATAGGTCTGAAAGGCACAGCCTCTGACTAAGTCAGTTTTAGGAACAGAGACTGAACAATTTGTGTCTTTTAACTCCTGTGCAAAAAAGCACACATTTAAGATTTTTTTAATCCTCTGATACCATATGTAGCAGTGTTTGGTACTGTTCTAAAAGAGAGCATAGAGAGCAATCTCATATAGAAAATTCCATCTTTCTCACCCTACTAAATATCACATGCTTCCCAGAACTGTCTCTGTGGCCCTCTGTTCTCTGGAAGTCATTCTGCGTGTTGTTCCCATTGTCCAGAATGCTTCCTTCCTGCTCTTGGCTTGCATGCTGAGCACCCACACATCTTGTATGATGAAGTTCAGTTACCTCATAGGAGAATGCTCAGGCTCCTGCTCTTTGGTACTCACTCCTCTGTTCTTTGGGCCACAGCTCTAGCAAGGCATAGTGCTCCCTTCTTTGGGAACTCACCATGAATGTGGTTCAGTCTCTCTACAAGGGCTGGTCCTTGGGAACAGGGGTTATGTTTAAGCATATCTCCAGGATCCAACCCAGTGCTTAGTATGTAGTATACAGGCCACTTGTGTTTTCTTTTTGGTATATTTTCATCTTGCATAGTGACAGGCTTCATTCAAATATATCATGTTCTTTGACCACGCTCACCCCGAAACACTCTTCTTTCTCCTCCTCCTCTCCCACTAGTTCCCTTTCTTCCTCAGACCACCTTCCTTCTCCTTTACTGTCACCTATATATAAATGATTTTATGCATGTATACAGGGTCGAGGATCCACAAATGAAAGTACGGTGTTTGAGTCTGAGGTAATTTGCTTAATATGATCATCTCCAGTTGCTCCATTTTCCTGCATGTACATGATTTCATTGTTCTTTAAGGTCAAATACAACTTCATTTTACATGTGTATATATATATATATATATATATATATATATATATATATATATCACTTTATCCATTCATTTGTTGACAGATACATAAGCTTGCTATAATTTGCCTGTTGTAAAGAGCTGCAATAAACTTGGATGTACAAGTATCTCACATACAGGCTAATCTTGAATGAATAAACCATCTATTCATAAGCTCCCTTCACTTAATAAGGTAGAATCATTGCTCTTGGTATTAGATGAATTGACCCTAAACTGAAAACTACCTGTGGAGCATGGCATTTGAACTTTAAGTTATACTGCAATTTCTTTTCACAGAATTGTGTGTGCCTTTATCTCTTATTTTCCCAGCATGATCTCACTTTTTCAGATATTACATGAATCTTGTAACACAGTGGTCAAAGTCATCACCATGTACTGATAGCTGTGATCATGATTTTCTTGAAAACCAGTTTCAGGCACACGATTTATGTTGATATTCTCTGCCATCAAAAAGGCTTTTTAAAGTAGAATAGAATGGAACTGTGCATGTATTTAATGAGAGTTCAGTTTTCCGGCTTGATTTTTGTTCCTTGCACAGAGGGAGGCATTTAGGAAAGAGTTGAATGCCTGTGATTCACATGGCAAGACTGGATGATGATGTGTTCAGGGCCCTCAGAGAAAACAGAGATGATGGAATACACTCTGGTCCCTTGAGATCAAGGCTCTTCTGTTTGTTAGGGATGGAAGAAGAATACAAAAGCCTGGAAAATTCTTAAGTATATGTCTGTCTGCACACAGGCAGGTGCCAAGACATATGCACAGTACTCTTTCCTGGTCAGTTCTGTCCTCTGACCCCAGCATCAAAAGATGAGACTGGACATAGAATGGAGACAGATCAGAAGTGGCTACTCGGCAGCAATGGCACTAAATGTGCACTCTGTGTCAGGTGTGGTGCTAAGACTAGGTAGACATGGTTCATTCATTGCATATAGTACTTTCATTCATTCAAGAAAAATGTAATAAGCAGCTTCCAGGCATTGCTGCGAGTGATGGAGATATGGAGAATACTAAGCACGTTGAAACAACAGTGTCTGAAATGGAGAGTTTAGTCTGTCCAGAGACAAACCCCTGTCAAGTATTTTTAAATGCAGTAAACGAAGTAAGAGTGCAAGGAGCTACAAGGTGACAGTGGAGACTAGATAAAACAACAGGAAAAGTCTCTTCAAAACGGCATTGACAGAATTACTGAGGTTGGTATAAACCACAGCCACGCAAAGAAATAGGAATGGAGGTCTAGCCAGCTCAGAGCTCTAGAGGCTGCAAGTAGGAGGTTTGACAAATTATAATCATACTGCAAAATAATTACTGTTATTCCCATTTTATAAGTAAGAAATTAGAGGTGCTGTAAGGCAATGCATGTCTAAGGTCACCGGACTGGGGTAGGGTGAGCTATCATTTTACCGTCCCCCAAAGTTTTTGTTCTCTCCAACACCCTGACTTCTTTAAAGCTTATCATCTCATTCCCCTGTCCCGGAGAGTTTCCTGATTGTATCCCCATCAAGCAGCTTATATTAACCAAGCAGCTAACTTTGCACCCACTGCGCTGATTGTCGATGAAAACCCAATGTTTTGAACCAGTCAGTTATTTCCCTCAGAAGATAGCTAGCAGAGGGGCCAATGCCAAACCTGAGGAAGGTCAGATGGTCAAGGATCCTTTTTAACATGGTGAAAAATTGCTGGAAAAGTAGAAGATGGACATGATAAAAAGAACAGAGAAACTTCTGGGTTGGCATTTACTAAGCTTTCTCATCATCATCTGCGGTCAATGATATGACTTATTGATTGTTGTTTATTTCCCTGCTTCTCTTGACAAGTCTTACCTGTGACCAGAGTCTTCTCTGTCCCAGTCTTTGGCCTTGGGTGTGTGGCTCATACATATTAATGAGTTGTAGGAGGATGACAGACACCTTTGATCTGAAGCTTTAAGAGTTATGGGAAGGAAGGCTCTGTTGGTCTTCTTCACCCTTATATTATACCACAAGAAGAAATCACCCCGGCACCTGCTAGTTCTGAGATGAGTTGACACAAGGAAATTCAGTTATATGTTAATATACAGTTAATGAATTTCCATGCCAAGCCATTCCCTAAGGTCAAGTCCAGGAAATCCCAGCAGATGCCAACAGTGTCATAGCTAGGCAGTAATGTGCTTGGGATTGTGTATCAGGCAACATCACTGCAGCATGATAGCACATATTTACCCTCACTTGTAAGTAAACTCAAGAAGATCCTTAAGTGCTGGAAACTTACCTGAAAATATATCTGTTGTCCAAATTCAAAGACTCTATAGTTGTTTTTGTTTTCACGTTCCTTATTCTCACCATCTAGCCTGAAGATCGTGTATAAGTAGAGCCTGAGTAATACAAAGGAGGAACAAAGCCAACCAACCAAAGCTAACAAAGATCAGTGGTTCTCAAAGTTCCAGTGACTTTTGTTTCTTGTAGGGCTAGATATTAACCATGTTTCTCAAAATCCTGGGGCTTCACAGGGGCCTACCATGGCAACAGGATGCCCACAGGAGCAGGGATGCCAGAGCCCATACATGCTACAGTTGATGAATTTCTGTGCCTTTGTGTTTATTTGTTCCACAAAATCAGATGTGCTGTAAGATTTAAAGTGGAAACCCACTGTTAAGAATACAACCACTCGGTACATGAAATAGCCCAACTCAATAGACATCTATTTCTTTAGTCCAATGGCAAGGTCCCATTCCTGCTTTGATTCACCAGTGTTTATCCCTACAGTCCCTCTTCCCATTCTTTGGAGCTCACAGATGTCCTTTACCTCTCTTCTTTTTGTTCATGATACTGGTCTCCTCCCTTTGTCCAAGGCATGCTCTATTACATAGGCTCCAACATCAATGACAGAGATAAGTCTTCTGACAGTATCTAGTCCACTAGTAGTTTAATTTGTTTAAATTTAATTAAAGTGTTTAACTTGTTGTTGTCTTGATCACCTATGAATGAAGTCTACCATCTGTGTAATATTTTATAGAGACAAGGGTGAGAGCATTTTGCATGAATTTACATTTTATACTGTTACTCTTTGTATTTTACAGGTGAGAGAATGAGATCCCAGAGAGGTTAAATAACTTGCTCAAGGACACACACCACAAATTGGTACAATGGTTCAATCTATACAGGCTCAAGTTTGCAAAGTAATGACTTTCTTATTTTAGAGACAAAATTGTGAGTAGAAAGAAACGCTTTTCAAGCCACCCAGCTGGTTTATGGTCTGGGTCTCTTGGTGCCTGTCCCACTGGCTAACACAGAACTGTGCCTCTGGCTAGGTTTGCACAGGAGGTGCAGAGCCAATGCCAGGGCCACATGCAATCCCTACATTAGAGTTTCCTGCCAGCTGGCCACACCTCTGTGTGGTCCACTATGGGTATTTCTCTTGCTCATAAGTTCCTTTTGATTTGCACATGAAGTTATAGCTCAGAGCTGGAAGCCATGTAGAAGTCCCGCTGTGCCAGAGCCTTTAACCTGAGGGTGCATTAACATCATCTGGGAAAGCTGTATGGTATTAAACTGAGGTTCAGATTTAACGATATGGAATCTGATCCACGGCAGCGGTATTTTTTGACACATTCCTGGTAATTCCAAAGTGTAGCCAGGGTTGACAAGCTCTGTTGAAGTCCAAGGACTTGCTGCTCTTCTCCACTGCATAGAGAGAAACGTCCTGTACCAGTTTCTGCCCATGCACTCACAGTAAACCTGAGCCTGGCACTTAAGACCCTGAAGCTCACAACCCGTGCACTAAAAGAGAAGTCACCCCTAAACTGTATCTGCAGTCTCCATCTTCTCTTCCTTGGCTTTTGAGGCCAGGACACAATCAAAGCCCCACATGGCTGGAAAACAACTTTTCAAAGGATCCTTAGAAATGGTCTTGGCATGTTAGCGCTCCATTCTGAAGTAGTCATAGACCAAGAATAATGAATTCACAGCTGCTATGACTTCGTGCCCTAGAACTGCACAAGATCAAACCAGTCAAAATCCTAGCCTAGGCAGGGCAGGGAATCCTGAAGTCTCACCCCGACCTGAGAAGCTACTGGCAATTGATGACTCCTGAGGGATGGAAAGTAAGTTTTATTCAGGGTTGACTCCTCTGAGAGGCTACTGATCCTCCAGTGGTTGGGCCTACACCCATGCGCGTACAGATGGCACTAAGTGAACTCGGTGGGCTTTATCAAAAGAGAGAACACACAAAATTGGGAAGAAAAAGTGATGGGAGTATAAGGGGAAAATTGGAGGGGAGGGAATGGAGAGGTAAATTTGATCAAAACAAATTCTCAGTTAAGAAAATAGAAGGGCTGGAGAGATGGCTCAGTGGTTAAGAGTACTGGCTGCTCTCGCAGAGGATCCAAGTTTGATCCCAGATGGTGACTAAAACTGTCCGTAACTCCAGTTCCAGGAGAATCCAACGCTCTCTTCTGACCCTCTGCAATCATGATACAACACAGGTGCAGTTAAGTTTTACTTATACATGTAAAATAATAAATAAAATTAAAGAAAGAGAATAGTGTGAATCTATTTCTTACAGTGGTAGAGACTGGAAGTTCAAAATCAGAAAAGCAGCATTCTTGGTTTTGGTGAGGATCCTTACCTAGGTTGTGGGCAATGACATTCTTGAATTCCCATGTGTTAGAAAGAACACAAACTAGTTCTTTGACTTCTTAGAAGAACACTAATTCGTCTACACATTCCTGAGTCTTTACTCCATCACCAATCATTTCCTATATGCCTCATCTCTAAACGCTATCAAATTAAGATTAGAGTTTCAATATGATAGTGGAGCACATTAGTCCATTGCAGCCACAGAAACTGGAATGTAACTGAGACCCTTTGGGATACTGTAATGAAATTACTAAGGACAGGCATTGTAGCCATCATTCTTCCCACTCTCTTCTGTATGTAATTCAGAGTTCATCCTCTCTCCCCACTCCCTCTCCCCTGATTCGGACTCTAGATTGATCAAGCTCTACCTGCTTCTCTGGGGTGTGGGCTGGGATCTGGCCACCAACTCTCTCCTGTTCTTATCACTTAAGCCAAGATTTCAGATGGAGCACATTTTAAATAGTGATATTAAAAAGTAGTCATGGAGAATTGAATATAAAAATATTCAATTTTATATTTTGCTTTGGATCATAGAACTTCAAAATCGAACACATCAGTGTGATAAAAGGAGGCAGAGTGGGAAGGAGGGACAGAAGGAAGTAAGGAGAAAGGGAAGGAGTGAGAGAGGGAAGGAGGAAGACATATTAGTCTGAGCATGCCAGTTTAGATGTTTTTTTAATCCTCATTTTTCCAGTCTCTTGCTCTGTAGTTGTCCCTAGTTACTGTTTTGCCTCTGTCTCCACAGAGACCACTCTGGGCCCAGTAACCATGGTGATAGGAAAAGATGAGAGCAGATGGGATCTCTTCCAGAATTTAAACATCCTTGTGCTGGAAGGAGATGCACATGGATAAGGGAAAGATGGGGAAGGAGCCTAAGATGAGAAGGAAAAGTTACAAAATGCTTAATCCATGAATGGCTTGCGACATTGACCCTCCATAAGTATGCTTTTGCTGCCATGTCAAGTTCTTCTGCTTAACACTCAGAACCTATGAAACAATAGCACTCTTAAAGACAGAGGAAAGAAAAGATTTCAATGGCATGAAGAATTGGAGGCGTTTTAAAGCATACTCAGGCATGTTACACTGCTAAGTGCGCAGTGGTCTGTCCTTCAATTTGGAGAGCAAAGACCTGATACTGTGTTGACTTTCGTACAATGTACTTGTGGCACATAGCGGACATCAGGTCCTAGGGGTTTGACAATAGAACTCTGAGTTACCTGTTACTGCCCGGAAAGTCTTTAATCAGTCTCTTCTTTTAGAGTCTTGGTATATTTTCAGATTCTTTGAGATAATCTGTTGGTTCTGAAATTATATGGGTGAAAAAAACTCTCAAAGGATCTTAAACTAAGAAATTCTGTAATATTTATGCTGAGGTCTCAAAGGATGGAATCAATAAAATAAATGGTAGGTAGCCATGCAGGGCAGGTGAAGAAATAGGAATTTAACTTCTTAGTCCTTAGCCTAAGAGAAGGTAGAGGAGTGGAGATTCCTTGGAGAACATTTTGGTTCTCTGAGTATCACTCCCAGCTCATAGGAGAAAGCTCATGAACATCTTCCCCATCACCAAGGAACATGGTCATCTATGTACCTGCTGGAAAAGCTTGGCCCCAACCCACTAGAATATGGGGAAATATGTTGACATGTACCTGACTCCAAATGCTGGTCATGGTGACTGCTGCATGCGGAAGGGCAGATCAATGGGTGGTGAGCAGGGATGAGTACAAGGAGGAGAAAGAAACAGGGAGAGTTTAATCTGTATTAAAACCCAGAAGTTCTATTTCAGACTGAAATAGACTTCTTAGTTTAATTATTAAGGGATACTAGAAAAGATGAAACCAGCCTAACACATCCTTGAGGGGTAGTGGGAGAAGGGGATATCGATGAATGGAAAACTCTATCCCTCATATTATTTAATGAGGAGAGATGAGAAAGAATGAAGTGGGTCACCTGCTTGTACCCTACTGTGTCAGACCACTTAACTTAAAATGATTAAAGGATGTCGATATGAACTGTGAACCCTCAAAAATAATCTGTTGAAGACCTAACCCCCAGAATCTCAGAATGTGACTGTATTTGGAGATACAGCATGCAAAGAAGTGGTTCAGTTATAAGTGAGACTATATGTATGAGCCTTTTTCAATTATTGATGTCTTTATAAGAAAAGAAGATCAGGACGCAGAAACACAAAGGGAAGATCATGGGTGGGTACCAGAAGTGGGTGGCTATCCCCAAACAAAGGGGAGAGGTGTTTGGAGAATCCAGTTCTAATGACACCTTGATTGTGGATTTTTAGTTTTCAAAATTGTGAAAACTTTTTGTTATTTAAGCCATTCTGTCTGCAGCACACAGACAGCATCCATGGTAAGCATATGCACTGGGTTTCATCATTTTGGGACTTGGACAAGGCTCTCCAAGGGTCTCTGCAAAAATGCTACATCATGAGTCTGAAGTTTTTCTCCCTTTTAAAGATCATCCTTGATTCACTACTCATCTATTTTTGAATCAGCTCTATTTAGAGTCATCTCTCATTTATCTGTATCATAGGATCTGGGTTCTGGTGCCTGAGGTTCAGCTACCCAGGAATTCTTGGTATTTTCCTTGGATCCCATGGCTGGAAGGCAATACCAAGGTAGGGCAAGTTGGTAGGTTGAGTCAGTAGGCTGCCAATGCTGTGACACCTCAAAGCACAGAGGAGAGGGGTGGTTGAGTTCATGGTCACCAAAGCTAACTCAAACCAAAGGCAGACTGAACCCAAAACAAGCCCTTTGGCCACTTGCTCATTGGTATACTTCTCCTGGAGTTTTCTTCATGGCTTTCTGCAGTCCTGGAGCTGGAAGACACCAAAAGCTTGTTCCATCCACCACGATGACATCCAGTGCAGTTCCTCTATCCATACATTCACCTGTTCCACTGATAACCCCAAATAAGCAATAAAATTAGGGTGAAATATACAAATAAGTGGAATTTCAGTATTTCTATGAGTTCTTTCAAGGGATCCCTTTCTTAATGCAAAGATCGTTTCTAAAGAAAAGGATTTTTACAGGAAAAATAACCTGCACTCCTAAGTGGCTAACAATGAAGTTTGGTGTATGTGATTATGGTGGTATTGTCTCATCCCATTCAGCTTGCAACCCACGCTGAATTGGGCAGAGTGTTGTGAAGTCTAATTAGGACCAAACTCATAGCTACAAGTTTGAAAGCAGAGCAGAATTCCACTTTCTACCCATACAGCTGTGATGCTGGATACAAAGATGCCCAGATTTTCAGAAGTTGTCCTCTCAGGTTGCAGCCATGAGCAGGGATATGGCCTGCACACCTGACATTGCCAGTCCCATGCTACAAAGGATTCTTATTGCTGCTAGGTTAATGCGTGCCATCTAGTAAGGGTTGGAGAGGTAGCTCAGTCACTCAAGTGGCTGTCTTGCAAGCACGGAGACCTCTTTTAAAAACCTTGTCCCTGAATAGGACACCTATCAACTTCTGCCTCCAAAGGCTCAGGGATCATTGCAGAAGAGGGGGCAGAAGAGAGGAAGTGGATGACGACAAGGAACTAGTTTTCCAGACAGCTGGTCAGTTACTCATATGAACTCACAGCAATGCTGACAGCACAAGTCCCATGTATTAATTAATGACTGAGGGATGCTGGGTGGGAGAGAGTCAGTCTCATTTGAGGGTGAGATTCTTGGTAGGTTGACAGGGCTCCATTGGATGAACTCATACTGAAGGGCATCTGGGGGACACAGATTTGACTCTACGAAACTTTAAATATATATTATATATAATACTATATATTATATATAATATTATATATTAGAGTGCATGAAACTGCAGAAGGGTAATAGGGGTACAAATATGAAGAGACCTAAGTAAAATCAAAACATATCATATGACATTTGCAAAAATTCATTAAAATAAGACTGAACCTTGTGGTATGTGTGTATCATCTCAGTGCTGGAGAAGCAGAAATTGGTGGTTCCCTGGAGCTTGCTAGTCATCCAACCCAGCCAGTGAGAGATGCTTTCTCACAGAAAAGATGGAGTAACACTTGAAGTTGACCTCTGTCCTCAATACATGCATACACACACACACACACACACACACACAAATTGATTTCCTCTACTGTGAAGAAAATGTCCTAGAGGGTGAATAATGGAATCCTTCATCACACAGAGGAGGAAAGTAGTATTCAAAGAGGTCAGGGACTTTTTCTAACTAAAGTCAAACTTTTAAGCAGCATGAGAGCAGCTAGTACACCCAGGTGTTTCGATGTCAAGGGCAGGGCCATGTCTCTAGCTCAGCACTTACAGTCATGGAGCTGTTTAATGATTTAGACATTTGCTCACTCACAAATCCTGGACATAGTTGTCGTGCTGAAAAGAAATACGAGAGCAGGCCTCCCAACAGCTGTAGCACCACTCCCAGGCCGCTCCCCAGGCCTGGCTGGGCTCCAGGAGTGTAATGCTTCCTCAAATGGCACATCCTAGGGCACTCTGTCAGTTGGTGTTTGGTGTACGGTAGGCTGCTCAGGCTGACTTTTTGCTACCTTGGTTTGCCTGGGTGAGAACCATAATCTTCAGCTGTCTAAATTGACCCCAGAAAGATAGGCTCTGCTTGAGCTCGGCTGGAGAGATGGACTTGGGAGTGAATCCGAATGGGATGGAGCAGTAGTCTCCCATCTGCTGTCTGAGTCTTCTGCACATCCCTCTGCAGGCCCCACTTACAGGTGTAGTAGAAGATTTAGGGCCTAGGACAGAATCTTGGGCTCTAGAGCCTCTCTGAGGACTGATACACTCTGGACATTGTCCTGATCCACCTACTGATTGTCCTGCTCCCCTGGATGGGGCTGCCTCCAAAGCATGACTGCTATAGAATGGAGCTGATGTCTTCACAGGGCCAGGCTGGACACTATCTTTGCCCCTTGGACCTACTTATTAATTGGAGGTATTGTCCCTGGATCCCCAGACTTTTTTTTTTTTTAAATCAAACAATTCATCTTCTGAAGTAGCAGAATCCAGTGTCTCTCACACTTTCTTCTGTGCCATCTTCTGACTCTCCCTGAGCTCAGGCATGACAGATAGGGAGTTGAACTGCAGTCGTAGCTCAGCTACCTGTTGATTCTTTATTTGGGGCATTTCCGAGTGGCTGGTGATAAGACTTGGTCTACCTGTCTTCAGCAATTCACCGTGTCAGCCGTTTCCTCAGGGCTGTGCAGATGGTCTGCCAATTACTCCCTTGCTCTCCCTTCTCCAAAGAATGGCACATAACCAACCTGGGACACTTTGTGCAAGGGACTAACAGCAGACTGACATGAGACCACACAATGCCAGCCTCTCACCTCCGATGCCAGCAATGGCAACCGTGTGACCCAGTTTGTGCTACAGAGCTCCCTGTGACCAGGCAGATGCATCCCTAAGCAAGCCCAAACATACCTTTACCTAGTTTTTCTCGCTGAGAGAGCACCTCAGCAGGTCACATCCACTGAATCTAAGGGCTCAGGTTCTGCTTCTGGAAAACCCAACCCAAGACAGCTTCCTTGCTGCTCTTTGGGGCACAGTTTGTCCCAGTGGATATTACTGCTATGTCTCAGGTTCTTAAATTCAAACGCAATTCTCAGTCCTCAGCCTCGTGTGCTCCTGGAGCCTTGGCCCACTTCCTCTCTGTCTCTAATCCTTGTGTGCACTATCGTGTCTCTCCCCGGTTCCTCTACTTTTTCCCTTCAAGGCACTCTACCCACTCTCTTAGCCTCCGGCTCCCTCTTTTCTGCCCTCCCTTCCTTTCTCCTTTCTCTCCCTGTCCCCTATCTTTCCATCTCTTTTGGCCCTTTCAGTCTCTTTCCAGTTACATGTCTATGCTTATTTTCCTCACGTCTCCCTGATTGTGCCTCCCTGTAACTGTCACCGAGCCCCACAGAGCCCGCTAGGGGGAGTCACACCACTGTGAGTACTGTCACCCGAGGACATTCGTGGTCTGCTGAAACTGCCAAGCACCCCTTCTGTTTCCCCAGCCAGTGCTCGCACCCAGAGCAGCTATTTTAAACATTCTTGACAATTCTCAAAGTTTCCACCCACCACTTCCCACTCCCTCCTTGCAGATAACCATATCTTCTCCCTCACAGAGAAAGCAGGTGGTTCCAGGTTCCATTCTTCTCAGCTTTCTGCCTTCACACCTCCAAACATAGCACTTACTCCGGTCCCATCCGGGTGAAACTCCTCTGTACAACAGAAGCCTTCTTCCTGTGCCATGTGTCCAAACCCTCTAAGATCCCGCTCCTCATCCTTCTGTTCTCTCAAGGGCCTGACCACACCGCACCTGGCCTTTGGCTCCTTTCCCTCTCTGGATCTTCCTCTTCAGTTCCCTCTTCCTATTTTGCTCACTTTGAAGGAGGCACTGCTCTCATTTCCCCTTCACAGTCAGCCTTGATGAAAACATCGCCCATGCATGCCATCTGTGTCCCCTTCAGTGCCCAGGTGAAGTGCTGTCACTGGAGGTTCTTAAACTTCTGTCACAAGTGTCCTGGAGATACCTCTTCAGGCTTCCCCCACTGACTGCCTAGAGGCTTTTGTCACCATGCTCCTTCCTTTCCTTTTGGATCCTTTCTCTTTGTGTTAACCATCTCTCAACCTATAGACTAATCTCAAGCCACTTGGACTATCTATCTATCATCTATCTATCTATCTATCTATCTATCTATCTATCTATCTATCATCTATCTATCTTCTATATATCTACCTAAATCATCTATCATCTATCTATCTATCATCTATTTATTTTCTATATATCTATCTACATCATCTATCTATCTATCTATCTATCTATCTATCTATCTATCTATCTTTCTATCCATCCATCATCTATATAGCTTTCACCTATTTACATTTTAATAAGCTCCTCTTCATTTTCTTCCTGCCTCTCAATTTTCATGTCCATTTGCCCTAAGCCTCTTTTCTGTATCTTTTGGGGGCGGGGGTAGATTTTATTTTGAGTCAGGATCTCCCTGTAGCCCCAGCTGGCCTGGAACTCACTGTGTAGCCCAGGCTGTCCTTGATCTCACAGAGATCTACCTGCCTCAGCCTCCCAAGTGCTGGGATTAAAGGTTTGTGCCACCACACTTGGCTTTTTTCTGCATCTTAAACCGTACTCTGGGGCATTTCCTCCATTCATACTGGAGGTATCTGATTCTCCAGTATTCGTGGGGCACATAAGACTTCCAGATTCATGAATCTAACTCTCTACCAAATATTTCTATTTAGAAATCTCATAAACATTTTAGTCTTGACATTACAAAAATAATCGTAGTCTACTCAGGACATCATTTTCTTGAATGATTCTTCCATTAAAGTATGTCTATTAGAACCTATGGATGTGGCCATATTTGTAAAAAGGATATTTGTAATTATAATTGTATTAAGAATCCTAAATTAAATTGTCCTGGATAACTGTGGGTTCTAAATCCAATGACAATTCCCCAGGAAAGGAGAGAAGGGCAGGAAGCCATGGGAAATGAAGGCAGAGACCAGAATGATGGAACTGTTAGCCAAGGCATATCAAGCGTTATTGTCAGCTGTGCTTTGGAGCCTCAGGAGGAGCTAGCTGTGGCATAACCTTGATGTTGAGCTTCCAAGTTCTAGAACTGGGAGAAAATAAATTCATGATATTTTTAACCACTGTTTTGTTTTGGCCAATTTGCTTGGACAAGCCTAGGAAATGAATACAGTGGTTGAATTATGACTGGTCATTCGTTGTTAGAGTCTGAAGACTGTGTTGTTCTGACTTCCTTCTGTCAGAACTGCACCTTCTCTTTTTCACATTTTGATCTTCATCTCTCCATCCTTACTGTCTTGGTTCCTCCTGTAGCACAGAGCAGTACACCATCATCATGTATCTCCTAGGAATGAGTTCTGCAACTAGCAATCCCAGTAGCCAGTGGTGAATTTAGCACTTTAACACTAGCAGTTTAGTCTTTTTGTTTTTAAACTGGTGATAATAACTGTAGCAGCACAGGTTGTTAAAAGGACGAAATAGGTGACACACGTAAAATGCTTATGATGGTGCTTTGAGTGTAAAAGATGATATTGCCCCAGGTATCTCATTTGGATCCCCGCAATCCCGGCATCTGATTTCTCTTCCTTCAGCTTGCCCCACACCAATGCATGTCCATGTTCAGCCGGAGTAGTTTCTAAAGAGCAAATAATTCCCTGGACCTCTCCCACTTCCATCAGGTGGCCTTGTTGGAGGCTAAGCTCTGGCCTTCCTCACAGGTGTGCAGGGTCCCCATGAGCTGAGCGGTCGCTTCTTCTCTTCACCTTTCAGCACTCAGTGAACTGAGCTGGTGGAAACGGGACCCCTAACTGCGTATGCCTCCTCACCTCTGGCCATTCATCTATCCTCTTCTTTCTGCTCAGAGAAAGCCTCCTCTGATGGCCTTTTTTATGCAAGTAACTTTAAAAAATTCTTTTAATTGAATTTTTGTGATTTTCATACAATACAGTTTGATAGTACTTAGATCCACTCCCGAATCCACACCTCTCCTTACTGCCCCTGCCCAATTTACTGTACTGTGTGTGTGTGTGCGTATATATATATATATATATATATACACACACACACACATATATATATATACATATACATATATATGGCCTATAGAGTCTAATTTGGGTCCCTGAATGTCCTTCAGTGTGGGTCCATTCACTGGAGCCTGGCTAACCTACCAAGAATTCCATCCTTGAAAGAGATTGTTGCTCCCCACTTCCAGTCGCCATTGGACAACCGAGCAGCTGTCTGGAAAACTTTCCTTGTGCTCATCCTCCTCTGGTTCATATAGACTTCCTGCTTTTCTCATCCACAATGACCCTTGGGAAGCAGAGGTTTGATATTGGTGTTCTATTCAGTACTCTGTAGGTTCTGGTTCTCTGAACATTGGCCAGTTGTAGGTTTCTGTGTTAATCAACATCTGCTGCATAAGGAAACTTCTCTAGTGAGAGCTGAATTAATTTATTTATGGGTATAAAAATAAGTCATTAGGAGTCAATTTAATACAATAAGTATTTAAGAAAAACTAGTATTATATTCTCCCCTCTGCCCTGTGACCTGTCTGGCCTCAGATTCCGTAGCCTGATATCAATATCAAGTATGGCTCTATCCTATGAAGTGGACTTTAAAGCAAATTAGAGAGTTTGGGGTTACACCCATAGTATTTGTGATACTGTTGCACTGGTGGATATATCTTGCAGGCCAGTTGTTGTTGTAGTTCACAAGATTCTCTGTTGGATAAGGTTGATGATTATCTTTTCATTATGGTAGAGTGCATAACATCTTTCAGTACTATGAAAGCGAACCAGTAGAGACGAGGCTCGGAAGTTACGATCAGTTTGATTTCTCCTTGTTTGTTCTACAGCTCATGTACATAGTGTATTTAGCAATAGGGTCTTATAGTCAAGTTATGGTGGGTAACTGAGAACAGGGATGATGACCAGTCATTTTGAGGGTCTGTGGGACACCTGGTCAACAGTTTCTAGAGAGGGAGTCTATTCCTGGCATTGAGGTTTTATTTGTTAGCCTATGATGTCTAGATGAGGCAATGACTTCCTGTCATAAGGTAACTCCTTCACATCTCTTTTTATAATGTATATGCATATACTTTAAGAAGCTTCTGTAGTGCCAGTGGCAGGTATTGCTAAAGACCTTTGGTGTTAGTTATCCCTCGCCATACTCCCTCCTCTGCCTCGTGCCCCCCCCATTGTCCATCCCATTTAACCCTTCCTACTCCAGTGGTCCCCTCTCTCCCTTCATCTCACTGCACTCTACCACCTCTCTCAAGAAACCTCCCATGCCCTCTGTGGCCATTTTTAGTTTCTTGATTTCTCTGGTTTTCAAAGTGAAACAGGCATATCTAAAATTTCAAAGCTAGCATCCAGTTATGAGAGAGGACCGGTGATGTTTGTCTGAGTCTGGGTTACCTCACTCACGATGATTGTTTCCAGGTCTATCCATTCACCTGCAAATTTCTAAACTTCATTATTTTAAGGAGATGAAGAATATTTCTCTGTGTGTATGGACCTTCATTATCCAATCATTAGCTGATGGACATTTGGCCCTTTCCAATTTCTGGCTACCCTGAAAAGGGCAGCGATGAACATGGATGAGCAGGTATTTCTATAATAGGAAAAGTCTTTGGGGCAAATGCCCAAGAGTGGTGTGGGGGTTCATATGATAGATCAATTTTGAGTTTTTGAGGACTCTCCATACTAATTTCCATACTGACGGCACCAGTTTACTCTCCTGTCAGCAATGGGTAAGAGTCCCCTTCTTCCACATCCTCGCCAGAAATTGTTGCTTGTTTTCTGTGTCTTTGCCATTTTGAATGGAGGAAGATAAAATCTCAAAGTGGCTTTAATCTGTATTTCCTTGATGACTAAAGATGTTGAACATTTTTAAAAGTGTTTCTCAGCCATTTGTTTTTTTTCTCTTTAGAAAATTTCTTGTTCAGCTCCTTGTCCCACTTTTTAATTGGGCTGTTAATTTTTTTATATATTTAGGGTTTTTTTTTTAGTTCTTTGCATAGTCTAGATACTAACCCTCTGTCAGAGGTAAAGATTTTTTTCCCATTCTATAGGTTGCCTCTGCACTTTGAATGATGGTGTCCTTTGATGTACAAAAGATTTTTAGTTTCATGTGGTCCCATATGTCAGTTGTTGGATTCAGACTGTGTTATAGGAGTCCTGTTCAGAAAGTCCTTGCAGGAACTCTAGAACTAAACTTGATAAGCCAAGGAAGGCTTCCAAAAGGGACAGAAGAGAAACTGTAACATAAAAGTTCCTCTCCATTCTGATAGGATAAGGTGGTTCTTCCACGAATCATGCTCTCTGAGTCTGCCTTTGTCACACTGTGCCATAGTCATTCATTTCCTTGCCTGGATTTCTCAGGACCATATGGTCCTTGAAGACAGAAGGTTCTTGTTCATATACATTTTCTGTGTTAGTTCCCTGACTGACATACATTTAAATATCCAATGCATGGATGTTAAAGGAATTCATTTATCAAATAATTTATATACGCCAGAGAGCACTAGATCTTCAAGCAGTATATTGATTAACAACTGATATAGCACATAAATATGAAGTCTCAATTATAGGTATATATATATATATATATGTCTACTTCTTATTTCTACAAAGATCGATTAGTGGACATGAAGTGGGTTAACTTAGCTTCATGAAATTGTTTGGAATAAAGTTGATGAAAATTCTGCCATCTTCATGACCTGGCCTATGAGACAATGAAATATTACATTTGTGAATTTCATTACACCTGTCTTCCTGTGTGATATGTCCTTTACCCAGATTCTGAGGCCTGAAATTCAGTCTCTCTGTCTGTATCTCTCTATCTCTGTCTCTCTTTCACATATACATATGTAAAGACGACTGGAAAATATAATTTTTCTTAACAGTCATTCTCAGAAGCAGTCATCTCTACAATACACCCATTGTCACATTTAACCCTCCACACCACCTTGCAAGAGAAGTAGTTCTGGATCTACTGTAGAAGGACGAAGCACACTCAGACATGAATGAGCTCATTCAGAGCTTTTCTGTTTCCGTGGGAGAACCTGCACTAAGACTCTAGTGTGCTTAACTCAGCTGCTACATATCCTTCTCATCACAGAGTCTCTTCTGTAACCCACTTCACCAGTGTTTCATGTCTCTTCTAGCTCTGGTCTTCCAGAACCTGTCTCCTGGGCCACATCTGGTCATCAGCCCCAGGTGTTTCAGTCTCTATCCATCTTTCCCCTGGTAAGCATTTGATACTCTAATCTTTTCTGGAATTTATTCCAGAATTCCAGAATTTAATTCTGTGAGCATACAGAATTATGCTGGTATACAGTTAGGACTTGTGCCTTTGAGTTTCCCTGGAAGGGATTGATTGAAGTGACTATTAGGATGGGTCTTGGAAGTTCACTGTGGTCCTGAATCAGAACCTAATCTGGAAATCATGATGCTCATCATTACAAAAATAAATCTGAAGCTGGGTGAAGTCTTAGTTTGCTTCTCATGGCATTTTCTTGGATGTGTGGAGGAGCACTCTTATATATGGAACTCCAGGGTATTCTTGTTCTCTTCTGGTTTCACACAGAAGTGGATGCTTAGGGCTAACTTCTCTCTGGTCCACATCCTCCTCAACCTTGACTGAACTTTCAGGCTTGATTTCTGCCTCACTTTCTTTTCTTTCTCCTGGCCTGACTTAATTTATCAGTTTTCTAGCACTGATGTTCTCTGGGCCTGTATCCCTCTGCTTGCTGCCTCTTATCTGATGTCTCTTGGAGCCCTCACTGTCCTTTGGAACTGGCCCCAGATCATCACTTCCTTGACGCTTTTCCTTCTCTGAGCCTTTCTCACGATTCCTTTCCACTCTCCTTTGTATCTCTTGAAGAACAGCATTCTTCAGTTTATAACATCACCTTCTGATCTGTGGGTATGGGGTGACTGTTAATTATTTGGGTTGCATCTTTTGTCCTCAACCTAAGTATCACACTGAATCAGTCAATGACATAGTCTTGGTGAAATCAGAATGCTACATAGGAGCATAGAGGCCATTCTGTTAATCCCTCTCATAAACATGCTCTTAGTAGAGTGATGTGTGGGCATAAAAAGCCTGAGCCTAGGACAATTTAAGTGTTGAAGTTTGCATAGTTGGTTGACCATGAATTCAGGACTATGAGCCAAGAGTTCTGGCTCCCAGTCCATGATGGATATCCCCCAGGCCCCAAACCGCTTCCCGGATCTGGATTTTCAAAGGTGAGAGTCTCATTTTCTTGTCACCTGGTTTTCAGAGAACTTTTCTTATACTCCATAACAGAGTCAGGCTCAGCACTTTGTCCCTTTACCAGTTGTGTAGGATCCTCAGAGAGCAGTGGCCAGCATAGCCCAGTTCTTAAAGATGAGCCCTGCCTTCCCTCTCTGCAAGACTCACTGAAAAGGAACAGCCATGGCTTGTGCCCTGCTTTTGCAAAGCACTCAGGGAACAGATGCATCCAGCAGATGCAGGCTCTGGAACTTGGAGGGAGCCATCCGCATGTGTCCAGCAGTTGGCTGCTCTCCCTGTATCTGAGTTACCTCTGATGGGGGCAGTGGGGGCGGGGAGGTAAGCAATCTACACTCCTTGGAGACTTGATGAAAACAGTAAGTATAAAAACAACCGTGAAGGGAAAATGGTCCCATGACCCTGTCTGCTTCATCATC
Source organism: Eospalax fontanierii (assembly GCA_035773235.1). Lineage (NCBI taxonomy): Eukaryota > Metazoa > Chordata > Mammalia > Rodentia > Spalacidae > Eospalax > Eospalax fontanierii. The sequence continues at coordinate 45,704,417 of CM069529.1, read as the reverse complement.
ACATATTTTATTCTCTGCCTCCCGATTCTGGCTTCATCCCTCCTGTGTGCTTTTGATGCTTCACAGAGGCCAGCGGTTCCTGAGAAGTGGGAAATGACACTGTGTGTACAGCTGAGGTTTGGACAATCCCAAGCCATATTAAACTTGGGATTTTCAAATGATTTCATCAGAAAATATCAGTGAACAAAGAGGATGATGAGATCTTCAAATGGCCTCTGCCGCTAGCCAGCGAAAACACAGGCTGATTTACACGTAAATTACATCTTGAGGGTTTCTCTCCCATGGCTATATTGAAAGGATACTGTTGAGCAAGGGAAGGAAGCTTGTTTTTCTTTGGCTGACATGTCTGGCAGGAGATAGCAGGTCTTCTTTCTGTTCTGTGGCCACAGACCTAGTTGATTTCCTCATCCAGCTGCAAAAAAACTCTGACCCATGAGCTTGGCTCAGGTCTTGCCCCAAGCAGCTTCCCATCAGCCTCTGTGTCATACTGCGATCCGGTCTTGCTGCTAGAGAGTCTAAGTGTGCTACTTTTCTGCTTAAAACACTATTGCAATTGTCCATTGCTCAGATACTCTAGCACTCCTTATCTTCATCACGCAGGAATTACCTGCTGCCTTTTGTCGAGGCCCGCCCTGTCTCTTAAAATGAAGCCCCAGTTATACCAACGCACTTTCCACCTTCCAAGCTCCAGCTCTCACTCATGGCCAGGTGCCTTTGTTCTTAGTGCATCCCATCCTAGTCTTACCCTTCAGTTTTCAGCTCATGTGTCACCAGCTCCGTGAGCTTTGCCTGACCAATCTGAATGACCACTAGAATTAGAATAATCCACTATCCCCTAGAGCATCTGTTCTTTACTTGTAGGTCACCTCTGTCCAGGTGCTCTTGTATCTGCTTGATATGGGATTGTAATCAAAGATTGGGAGAACCTTCTCCTGGAGGCCTGGCATAGATTCATCAGAGGTTTCCTGAATTTGTTAGAAACTGAGAACCTGTGTTGGATGAGATGGCTTCCTGATCTTGCCTCTCGAGCCCTTTCTGCCTTTAGTTCATGTAGCGACAGCTGCAGGGCCAACAGGCCAAAGCCCCTGGGTCAAAGAAACAACTGTCTTGTGTTTTTTCCAAAAACAAAGATTGCAACATCCTCATGGCCTTAAGTTCACAGCTGTGGGAGGAGGTTGCATGGGGTAATGCTGTGTCACGGAGGCAGGGGTGGGAGTGTGGGGACCACTGAGCCGGAGTGAACACTGAGGCAGCACCCAGCACTCCAACGCACCCACTCCCTCTGTGTAGTTCTCTGAGAAGAGCCTGCTCTCCTTAGTTCCTTCCACACCTTTTACTTTTCTCCATTATCTGGCTGTGTGTGAATTCCTGGGAGGGAATCCCCTGGGAACTAACACCCTACCGTCTTTACTAAGTCTCTCTATTAAGTGTCTTTACTAGGTCTGAGTTATGTTTTTGCAAATCATCAAACTTCAAGGGCATTCAAATGACCTTCTGTCTTAGCACAGTATCTTAGTGAGTGATGCCACCTGGTGGCCACAGCGAGTTACAATTTATTCTTAGGAAGCAGATGAGATGTACTGGCTTCAAAATGGCTTTGAGGATGCAACATGTTACCTTGAAGATGTGCCTTCCCTGAAGAATGTGTTGAATGATGACAGGGCTGAGTGTGTGCCTGTGGGTAGAGGCAGTGACTGGGCTTCACAAACATTGAAAGTTTACTGTCTTGAGGCTGAGAACTGAAGCGTGGTTTAGAGACAGGTTAAGCCCCTCCCACTTATTTCTCATGAGGAAAGCTAAGTCCTGAGAGGGACCATTTGAAGAGGCAGGTCAAGTACACAGATTCCTGGGCTTCTGGTCTGAAACTTCTCCCTCCTAGTACCTTTCAGTTCCTGAAGCTGAGGTCTTATGTTTTTTACTTGAGCTGTTATTTCAGAGGAAGAGAAGATCCTTCCCCTAACTCCCCTAACTCCAGCATCAGTCTCCTCCTTTTCTTCAACGCTTTTGTCAATAGACCTCCAAAATAAGCCTGTGGCCATGAGGAAGTCTTCCCTGAGCAATTGGAAGCCCCCTTCCAGACCTCCCCAGCAGCCACTCCAGTATTTACAAAGAGTGGGACTTGAACACTTGGGTACACCACATATACATGATCTTGTCTTCAGGTGTTTGACATTCTACTGACAAATGAACAGACAGATTACAGACAAAGATGTTAAATAGATAATTTGGTAAATAACATCTTTGAGTGGGACTCATTGGTTAAGTAGACAGACGGGCAGAGATGATAGACAACTTGAGGTACTAATGCCTATTTTGAAGATGATTTGGTGCAGAACAATTTTGAGTGAGACCCGTTATCTACAATTCCCATTAGCTGTGGAGGAAGATCATTCTGAGCAGGAAGAAGAACATGTGCAAAGACCCTTGATCTGAAATGAGACAGACATATCCAGCACAGAGAAGACCTAAGAAGTGATAGATAAGTAACCAAAGGATAAACACAGAATGATGAGATGGAGGAAGTCAGGTGAGGCCAGGTCTGGTAGGAAGAGCTGGGTCTGCATGCTACTTGCCACAAGGAATCATTAGAGGGCTTATACAAGACAGAGACAGTCTGACTTGTAAGCCTTAGGCTCTGATACTTGATAGTCCTTCTTTAACCCTGTTTGTCACAGCCAGAAAGTCCTTCATCACCCACCAGGTTGGGGATCCCTCCTCTGGACCTAGTGTTAGTGTTTTTGTGTCTCTTTAACTGAGCCCATCTTCTTGTTTTCACACTCACTGTGTCTATCTTTGCATTTCACTAGAAAGTAGACCCTACATTTAGAAAGACAGAGGCAAGGGTTCCAAATAGAGAGCAGTCTTCCAGAGGCAAGGTGGCTTTGGGAAATTTATTCAGTGTCTCTATACCTGTTTCTTTTTCTGTAAAATGGTGATAGAAGTATACACTGCATAGAATTGTTAAAACTAATTAATATATGCAAAAATTCATAACAGTGACTGGAGAGATAACTCAGCAGTGAAGAACACTGACTACTCTTGCAGAGGATGTGGGTTTGATTCCCAGCATGCCCGTGGAGAATAACAACCATCTATAACCCCAGTTCTAGAGGAATCCGAAGCCTTCTTCTGACTCTGTGGACATTTCATGACATGAGTGCACTTACACACATGCAGGCCATCCATTCATACACATAAAATAAAAATAAATAAAATAAAACCCAGAACAGTGCAGGTGTCGTGTCACTACTCTGTAAGGAGCAGATATTCTTCCTGGGTATTTCCCTGAGCCATCTCTAATGAGCCATCTCCTCAGACAGTGATATGCCTTGCTCACTACACAGGGAGACTTTACAGGAGAGAGGACGAGTCAGACTGAAGGTATGGCTGAGGTGACTAGTTTAGGCTGAAGGATTAAAAATTAATGAAAAGGAGTGTTTATTTGATTATTCCTTTGACAGCACAAGTAAGACAAATATTCTGTTTTCTTTCAGGTCCATGGGTTCTCCACCTGCAAAATGTGTCAGTGTGCTCTCCATTGACTGCCTTGGAGAGCTGCCGAAGGTACCCAGCATTATCAGATAATAGGGGCACTGGCTTATCATCTGTGTCTCCCTCTCCCTGCCTGAGGCCGTGCTGTGCAAATACTATGCAATGTAATGCTACATTATTGGCTCATCTCTCTGTGACTCCCTCAGCTGTTAGATCTGTGCAACCAGCTGATGTTCAGCCTCGGGCCTATATCTACACGTATCTAGACATGTCTAGCTCTGCTTCCTCCAGGGGGAAGTAAATCTCCTTCCATGTAGGTTAGATCCTACATTCTACACCATAAAGTTTTACATAGGATTTGGGGTTTGGTGGCAGGTATGTACAGAAAATACTAAGTCTATGTGATTCTGTCCATCTGAACTTTTAACAGATTCCTTCCCTTCTCTCTAACCATAATGACTAATCTACCAGCCGCTCTACCTTGTCTTTATTCCTGATCTTCAATCTGGTCTCCCATTTAGCTGCTGGAAGGATCTTTCCAGTGAGAGCAGGTGAAGATGTTCTTCCTTCTGTTTACAAACTTCTTCAGAGCTTCACACAAGAAGAATCCAGTGGGAGTCAAAGCCAGATCTGCCCTCGCATCCCCCTTTCCAGTCTTCTCCATTTCTTACTCCAGCCTCTCCGAATGACTTTGGCCTTTGTGCTAATTAAACCAACATTTAGCTGACTAACATTTGTCAAGTACCTTCTACATGCCAAGTCTGAACTTGGAATGATATGCATATGTTTTTGAAATTTCAAAATAAGAATTATTTTTTAATTGAATTATAAAGAAGTTCCTAACCAAAGTATAAAGAAGTTAAGTGTTAAGAGGTCTATAACTTACTGCTATACTTTGGATCTTAAATGTTCCCTAAAGGTCTATGTGTTAAAGGCTAGTTCCTCAGCTTGGTGTCAATAGAAGGCAAGGGAAACTTTAAAATGTGAAGCCTAGTTGGAAGTAATATCACTGGGAGGCATGTCCCCAAGAAGGATTGTGAGACTATAGTTTCGTCCTCTCTTTTTTCTTTTACTTCTCAGTCATGGAGTGAGTGGTTTCCTTCATGACTTATTTTCCCACCATAATGTGCTATCACAGACCCCAAAACAATGTGTCCAACTGGTCCTCAACTCACCTCTAAAACCAAGTGCCAAAACAATCATTTTATCTTTATGTTTTTTAGTAGTTTATTTATTATTTTTATTTTATGTTTATGTATATATTGACTGGATGTAAGTGTGTCTGTGTTGTGGAATGCCCATGGAGATCAAAAGAGGTCATTGGATCCCCTGGAACTGAACTTATGGATGGTTGTTAGGCACCATGATGAGTGCTGGGAATTGAACCCAGGTCCTCTGTAAGAGCATCCAGTGCTTTTAACTGGTGAACCATCTCTCCATCATCCCCACAACCCCCACTTTATAAGTTTTTTTTAAAACTCTGGTGTTTAGTAGTGATGGAAAGGTGTCTGAGATTAGTCAGCAAAAGCCACATTGCTAGAAAGGTCTGGAAATAGGCTTCAAAGTTCATGAATTTTCCCTTGATCATTTGTTAGCCTTGGATTCTGGATTCTGATCAGCAGAGATTATCTGCCCACATGCAGTGGCAGAAGAGACTCATTGTTGCAATCCCCTGGCTCACACCCCTCCTCATGACCGTTATGAACTCCATGGCTGCCATCAAACTCCATTGCTGCTGTGCTTGTGGCCATTTCTTAATGGCAGCTGCTCTCCACAGGTATCGCCACTTGAGCTTGTGTATGACCCAGAATCCAGTCAAGAGAAGAGAACCATCACAGATTTCATAAGAATCAGAGCTTGTGTGAATGTTATAAGGGCTGAAAGAGATAGGTCTAGGAGTCTTTAGATGGAGTATGGGAGAGATGGTAAGGAAGAACTTCATCCTGAAGCAGCAAGCTTTGTGGAGAAACCAGTGCTGGCAAGGCCATGTGAGGTATTGTATGTCCAGCAGGCAAACTGGAACTGTGCGTAATTTGACTACAAAAGGAACCATCATGTCTGACCTTCTAGACGTCGCCAGATGGCAACTTCTGCTTAACCCCCACACTTCAGATCTTCTGTAAGTGCCTTCACTGGAAAACGGACATTCTCAGAGAAAGTGATTCTGGGGTACCTTGTGACCAGTTTCAGAAGGAAGAGGTGGTGCAGCAAAACTGACAACAAACTTCAAGAACACCTCTCCACAGAGGGCTCAAGGACAGCGCATGCTGTCTTCATCTTATAGGGAGGCTCAGAAAAGGCCACCTGGAAAGCCATCTGGTAGCAAGATGAGTCCAAGATCCAAATACATGTCTGTTTGGGTCTAAAATTCTGAATTGCTCTTTCTAGTTATGTCTATTTTGCTTTGATTTCAAGCCCCAGGTATTATATGTACATAGCTGCTGGCCTGATACATAGGGAATTTATTGCCTTAAATGATTGTGCTGGTGACTGAAATCCTACCATTCACACTGACTGTCTTGTCCATATGAGGCTTGGCTTCTTGCTGTGGGCCGAATCTCCTGTGCATGCAGATGTGACTTTTAAGTTCTAAGTGAAAACACCATAAAGATAGGATTATGATGTTTCTTTGGGCCCTGACCCCCAAATGGAAATACCAGTCACTGACATTTCCAAAGGCTAAGGCCACAGAAGCCGATTCTGGTGAATGCTTTTATACTACAAAAGAGCTCGGAAATCCTTGAGCCAGTTAAGGTTCAAATCATTTGAGACAATCATCGAAATGAAAGTGGTATTTGATAATGAAATATTTTCAGACAGACTGAAAACAAATTCACATTGTAGCTTTGTCTGTCCAGCTACAACCCCCTTACGATGTTCAAATTAAATCTATTTATACTTTTTCAATTTATGATTCATTCTCTTTCAAAATCTCAATTATGTACACTGAGGCATGTTTAGACAGGGAGGATGCTCAAGAACCTAGGCCTTGACCATCAAGGATTGACTTTGATCCTTGATTCTCATGAAAAGATCTGTGACTTTATCTACTTTCTTTACTTTTCTGTGTACTATTCCCTCCTTTAAGATGAAGGTGATATCGTATCTCCCTCCTGGATTCCTGGATCTGCTTAGAAGAGACCTGGCCTTAGATTATATAATTATTTTAGTGGCACTTTTTACTAATATCTGAGAAGAATGGTTGAGACCTCATTTAAAAAGAAAGAAATGCATGAGGTCTAGAAAGGAACATTATACCAGGGGTCTAGAACAAAGCATTTCTTGAAATAGAATCTCATACTGAGATATATAAAAAATCAATACAAGTCAGACAAAAACGAAGCACAGCATTTCACTTAGTTCTTAGGGTAAGCCACCAGTGAATGTTCTAGAAAAGGTGACTGTTATTTTAACAGTAAAGTAACCTCTAATTCTGAAAGTGAAGCTTGTGTCTTCACAAGCACACGACCACATTGCTGACTTGAAGCGATGAGGATTTGTGTGTCAAAGGTCCCAAGACAACAGACAGCAGCTGTCCCTTCTCCTGCCTCTGGGCTGTTCCTCTGGACCAGGCACCATCATCTCTGACCTGAGTTATTTCCAGCAACATTGGCCTCTTAGCTGGTCTCCCTGCCTCCTCACAGTTTCTTTTCCACCTAGGAAAGAAACTGAGCAAAACCCTAGGACTTTAGAGCTTGCAGGCACCTGTGTGCTCTGACTCCAGGGGCTTCTGTTCGTTCCTTCTGCCTCTGTTTTCCTCTTTGTCCTTTCCCTGCCCTCAAAGAGGGTTACAAACCTCAGCCCATTGCTGGACGCCAGGGTCTCCTGAGCAGGGAAAATTTCTGCCTTTCCTGTCCTTTCCCCAAACTTTCTCCTCCCTCTTCCTCCTCCTCTTTACTTTTATATTTATTCCACAGCTGTAAAATGACTGGTTATGCTTCTTATCCCAAATAAAGGTCTGTTCCTTTGGTACAGCACATAGGTATGCCCACTCTCTGAGTTGAACGCACGTTGCATAAACATGATTCAGAGGGAGCCCGTGGAAAGGTTAAAGCTTGTTAAAAATAGAATCTAAGCACTTTACTTATGGACTTTATATTTTATTGCAAGAGATTTGCTATGAGTAGAGATCTTTAGCAGACCTGTTGGAAAATTCTACATTGGTGGAGATGTTTCATTGGAAAACTTAAGTGGTAGTATTGTATTGTCAAACTAGACTTCAAGGAAATAATTCTTGGTTAAAGATCATTTGATGTTTAACCATATGAAAGTCTACTAGAAGATGACAACTGTTTAATCAAAAATTCTTATTTCCTCTTAGAGGAGGCTGTAAATAATTTTTGTTCATAAAATATTATTTCCCAGGTCAGGTTTGGTATTATTTTTCCTGTCCAATGTTTTGGTGTGATCATTCTAAATGGAATTTTACCAAGGTCTTGTTTCTTACCATGTGGCAAAGTTCTCTTCTGACAAAGTTGGCACCACGTGAGTCTGAATCAGATGCTAATTTTCTTACTAGTTTTACCGAGGCAGTCACTCAGGACCCAGTCAGACGCTCCACAGGAACTTCACCAAAGCTCTGTCATGCAGAGGGGCACAGCCACTGCCTTCAGGCCCAGAGGGAGCGGCTCCCATCCTGTCATATATAGTCATCTCAGAATGAAGTCAGTCTGGGGTGACTGATTCTGCCCTGAATATCCTGATGTGTCCCTTGGGTAATTCTTAGTAGTCTGGAATCTCAGATTACGCATGTTTTCTAACTCAGATTTCCCAGTTTTAGTAAAAGATTATTTTTATTGTTTTAGTAAATGATAAATGGTGCATGGGCTATTTTTGAAATCTAATAGAATACAAAGCTATCAGTATGTGTCATTCACAGTGTATATCCCGTCTTTGTAAGTTATAATGAAGAAGGTATCAACAGTGAATAAGAGGTTAAAACAGAAATCTCCAGCTGGCGAGGATCAGTCTTTCTTTACCAAAAGCCTGATATGAACACTCTCATGTGAGGCACGCTGAGAAATCATGAGGTTCTTTTGGTCAGAACAGGTAAGTACTAATCTGTAATCTACAAAACTGGTTGAGTAAAACCTATAGAGATTTAGAGAGAGATATAGAAAGGCTTTAAATATGTCTCTCTTTGCTTGTTGTAGCAGGAAGAAAGGGCAATCATTAAGTAACCCATGGAACACCACCAGAAAGCAAGGGATATTGGTCAAGTCCCAGAGGGTGTTAATTCCAGGTCAGTGTCTGGAAAGAACTTTCCTGGCTCCTTTCTGTATCTCTTTATATATGTACCAACTTATCATGGCCCTTCTTCATACAGAAACACATTTATGCACGTGCACACATACATATATGCATACATATATACATATACAAGTATGTATATATGTATGTGGATAAATCTTTATATGCCAGTTATGGCCCTTATTATATGTATATGTACATATTCATGCAGGTATGTATGTAAATATGAATATGTGTTTATATGCCTGTTGTGGCCCATTTGCCTTTTCTATTTTTCCTTTCTTTTTTATAATTGCAAATGTTATTAAAGATGCAATTTTAATTTTGGAATTCCATTTTTCATTTTGTATTCATTTTTTACTATGCTGGATAGCCTTAGTTGAACTTGACACACTAGGTTAGAGAGGAAACCTCAACTGAGGAACTGTCTCCATTGGATTGGCCTGTGGCCATATCTGTGGAGAATTTTGTTTGCTCAGTGGGTGGTGCCAACCTTGGGCACGTGGTCTGGGTAGAATAAGAAAGCAGGCTGAGCACAGGCCAGTGGAGCAAGCCAGAAAACAGTGTTTCTCCATGGTCTGTGCTCCAGGTTCCTGCCCTGAGTTCCTGCCTTGGCACTCCTTGATGATAAACTGTGCTGTAAGCCAAATAAACCCTTTCTTCCCCAAGTTGATTTTGATCAGTGTTGTTTTTTTTTAATCACAGCAATTAAAAGCAAACTAAGACAATTACTGATTAAATTTGCTCACTGACAGTTCTACACGTGTATACAGTACATTCTGTTTCTTCTCATGTCTACCCTGTCTCATCTCTCTTCCACCCCTTGTCTTCCCCTCCTCCCTACAGCCACCTTTCCCACATCCATGTCTTTTTGTTCTGTTTGTGACCAACTGGTTATAACCAGTGTCTACAGGCTTAAAGCTATTTATTGAAGCCTGGAGAGTTCGCTGTTCTGTACAGAGTTGAAGGCAATGTCAGTTTCTCTGAGAAAATCCACAAGTATTCAGTAGTTCAATAGGGAGGGGAGGGCCCATCAGCCACTACTAGATCCACGATCGGCTGTTGACAGGTCTGATCTTGTGCAGGCCCAGTGTAGACTACCACAGCTCCTGTGAGACGTGTTTTCAATGGCTGTGCCATGCTCTGAAGACAATATTCAGAAGCCCCTGTCTCCCTATCTTCCAGCTCTTCAGTTCTTTCCATTCTCTCTTCTGTGATGTTCCCTGAGCCTTAAAGGAGGTGATGTAAATGTCATATTTAGGGTTGAACAGTCAACTGTCACTTAAGTATCTTGACTAGCCACCATGAGTATGCATTCGCTGCTCTTCGCTGTAAAGAGAAGCTTCTCTGATTTAGGATGAAAGTAACATTTGTCTCTATTTAGAATGCAGTTTGAGGTCATGTCAGTTTAGCCAAACAGCAGTAGTATGCTCCCCTAGGGTGTACGACCTCCTAGCTGTGGGTTTTTGACTGGCCTCCAATCCAAGCTGAGAGTCATTACTTGCTCCCATAACAGTTGTGCCACTATTGAACCAGTGGGCATATCCTGCCTGTCAGGTTGGTATTGCAGTTTGTAAGGTTTACAGCTGGGTAAGTCCATTGATTCCTTACCTCCCCTAGCAGCCTGTAGAGAAGCTTTCAGCCTATGAAACTAGTCAAAATCCTTTTTCACACATATGTAAACATGCGCATAGAGGCACTCATCCTGAGTATAATATATGGATATGTATGTGTTGGCACATCTTTGTGTGCCTGTTATGGCCCATCTCCAGTCAATCAACATGTCTAAGACAGGGTCGCTTCTGCACAGGGATGTGAAGAGATGTCAAATCTAGACAAGACTTGAAATTTTCACTAATACCGTGGAGAGGTCTTTTTGATTATTAAATGAAGTGGCTGTTCTGTGTGAGAGTGGCCATGAATACTTCTTTCTGTGAGTGTGACTAGTAAGTCTTTGAAATCTGCCATAGTTTTCATCCAGGAAACAAGATGACAGCCCATTGGACAGATGGGAAGAAAGGGTGGTAGAGAGAGAAAAAAAATTCTCACTCTTCCAGTTAGTTTTTATTGTCAATTGATACAAACTAAAGTCACCTGAGAAAGGAAACCTCAGTTATGGAATTTCCTGATCAGACTGGCCTGTGGGCATGTCTGTGGGCACTGTCTTGATTGCTGTTGTTGATATAGGAGGTCCGAGCCCACTGTGGGCAATACTATCCCTAGGCAGGGCTCTGGCCTGTTTAAAAAATCTAGTTGAACATGAGTCAGTCAGGGAGCAAGTGAGTGAACAAGCTGGTAAGCTGCATTCATCTATGGTTTCTGCATCAGTTCATGCTTGAGTTCCTGCTCTGACTTCCCTCAGAGATGGGCTGTGATCTGGAAGTGCAAGCAAGCTGAGTCAACCCTTCCCTTCCTAAGTTAATTTTGGTCATAGTGTGTATATCAGCAACTAGAACACTCACCAGCTTCACCAAATTCTGCTATTCAATGAAGTGTGTGTCTCTTTAATTCATCCATAAATCTTGATTGAAAACATAGTTGCATATGGACACAGAAAGATGGGTCTGCACCATCACTGCTCCAGTCCTTCTTCATATCATCCACTTTTCACCAAGGAAGGAACACTGAGGTCCGAGTATGAACTTGAAATCACACAGAATACAAGGCATAGATTCAGTGTGTGCGTTGTATCCTTGAGGCGGTCATTCCTGCTACCACGCCATTTCTCAAGTCAGGCTTCCTTTTCCTGACGCCTTTCCTCCTACTGACTTTCCAGATGTTTCAAAGCCCCACATTCTTTGTGAGATCTTCCTTCTCTGGTCACATCCTTCTTCCCTGCTGTCTATGATATCAGAACTACATATCAAAACATCAACTTCACTTTTCTGTGAGTTAACCTCTGATTTCATTAATTAGTCAGAAGGGAGTGAATCCAACCAAGTTATAGTTCCACAGAGAGATAGAAGACTCTCTAGAAGACTTGTTGCTAAGGCTCAAAGATCACATAAAAGGTCACACAATGATCACTGCTCTTATTATCAATATTTAGCAGTGGACCTTCATATTATATTTGTTCTGTTATAGTACAAATCTTTCTGTGACTCTTCACTGAAAACTGGGCAATAAATGTTCAACTCAGGACTAAATATAAATCACCTGATTTTAGTTACACAGAGAATTTAAATTTTATAAAAGATGGAGATCTCGCCAGCTGCCAGCTTAGGCCCCATAATGCCACTTGTAGTAAGTGACTGACACTGCCAAGTGTCCTGCTGGTGGCTTGAATCAATTAGTGATCTTTATTGAAGCTGTGTGTAATTAATTATATAACTTTGAGATGTTCAAGTCTAATTTGCAGAACTTCTAACAGAAAATAAACGAGCATGAATAATTATGCAGCCTTACACTCAGTATGCATTTACCCAGCAAAGCTGGAGTCTTTAGCTTGTCATTTTCTTTGGTCAAGGTGCCTTGGAGCTACATGTGTGTAGCTGTTGAACAGGTGCTTAATATGAAAAAAATATGGCTGCTGTTAATATCTAGCTCTGCTTTAGGATCACTAGGGAACTATGTTAACAGATAGTAACTACCCAAACATATTAGTTAAGTGTCTGTTTATTAAGGTGAAATCACCATAACCTACCTCTGGTGCATGGTAGGTTGTTTGGGATTAACCATAGGAGAGATCTCAGTGTGAGGGATGATTCTTGACCTCAAACAGATACGACACATACAGAAACAGGATGAAAAAAAAAATATGCAGGAACTAGAGCCAGTACTCTTTCCTCCTCTACTGTCTCTAAGATGTTATTTTATGATACAGTTGAGACAAAAACACCAAAGAAATCCAATAGAGTTACTCAAATTTATGTATCACATCAATCCTGTATAAGAAACCACTGCAAAGTCAATGTTAAAAATGATGAGTTTGGGGTTGGAGAGATGACTCAGTGGTTAAGAGCACTGGCTGCTCTTGAAGAGACCACAGATTCAATTCCCAGCACCCACATGGTGGCTAACAACTGTCCATAATTCCACTTCCACAGGGATTTGAAGTCATCTTCTGACTTTCCTGGGCATTACATGACACAGGTGCACAAATGTGCATGCCAATAATACACTCATACACATTAAATAAAATAATAAATAAAATATTTTTAAAATGATGAGTTTATTGTTGTTCTAAGTCTGCCAGTTGATGGAGCGATCAGTCACGTAGGAACAATAGACAGTGTTTTACCAGAGGCTTACGTTGCGTCCTTTTCTGACATCTATTGAGTATCACAATATACATATTTTCTGTGTTTTGTTTGTCCATTTAGAACAATGAGAATACCAACAAAGAAGAATGAAAGGCAGGTACCCAAGCAAAAGTAATGACGTCACCCCATGTGCTCGACTTCAGGGTTGCTTTTAGACTGGGATAAACAAGAGATTCCATACTGTAAATTGCATTGGATATAGGCAGTGTTTCCACGCGCTGCAGTTAGTGAAGGGATGTCCTAGTCAGAGGCAGCATCAGGTACATAACGTGGTGGTTTTCATCCTTTCTAGAAGCACAGTCCTACAATTCTTGTCCTTATTTCTCTCTTTTTGTAGTTTTAAAATTGATTCCAGAATTTCATGCAAAGTATTTCGATCACATTCAGACCCCTCTCTTCTCTCGAGCCCCTCCTTCCGCCCCCAGTCAGTTTTTTCCTTTTTTTCTCTTTAATTATAAAAGTTTTATACTTTCTTTATGAAAAAAAACAATGGAAACAAATGTTTTGTTCATGTTCCCTCCAAAGGGCAACTCTCCTGAGCTTCTGAGGGCCCCGTTCCCACATAGCCCTGCCTTTGCCCCACCCCGCCCTACGGTCTGGAGATCAGGAGTCTTATCCCCGACAGCTGGTGTTTAGGAAGGTGTTTGCTTAAAGGAAAGGGGGTGAAGGATGGACGAATAGGAAGGACGAAGGACGGGAGGGAGGGAAAGAGTAAAGGGAATGGGGTGGAGATGGGGGAAAGAAGGGAACAGGCAGCCTGTGGCCTCCAAAGCTGGACCGCCAGAGGCAAAACCACAGCTTTTATAAACATGGAGTGCACTTACATTGCCTGGGAGAGATTCTCCCGCCAAGAGTGTGAGGACTGGGACAGACAGAATTTTTAGTATTGCTTGATAATTTTATAGATGCACGTAATACACTTTAATCAAATCTACTCCCATTCCCTCTCCTCCAACGCCTCCTCTGTCCTCCCATGACTTTTCACTCCCAATTTCATTCATTCATTTTTTAAAACCTACTGAGTTCACTTAGTGCTGCCGGGGTATGTATGCGTACAAAGCCATCTACTGGAGCATGGGTTGCTTCTCAGGGCCGTATCCCCAAGAAAATGGACTCTCTTCTCCCCAGGAGTGATACTTATCAACAGCTCTTCAGCTTGGGCTGAGATTTTGTGAGCTCCTCCCGAATCCCGTGCTTGGATTTTGGCTGCTTGGCCTTGTGCGTACAGACACAGCTGTGTGAGTTCATGTGTGCAAAGGCACTGTCATATCTGGAGAACAGACAAACCTGCTGCTTCCTCTGTTTCTTCCCATCCCCTCCTCCACAATGATCCCAGAGCCTTAAGGAGAGGAGCTGTGATATAGATGCCACATTTAGGACTGAAAACTCCACAGTATCTTATTCCTACCCGTTTATCAGAGATAGATCTTTGTGTTAATCATCATCCACTACAAAAAGAAGCTTCTCTGATGAGGGCTGACAGATCACCGATCCATGCGTATGAAGATAAGTATTTTGGGGACCCAGGTATTTTACTGCAGATTTTACCTGCACTTTAAAAAAGAAATAAAATCTATGCTTCTCAATCTAGTCCATAAGACAGAAAAGAAAAGAATGGCTCCAAATTCTTTTTATAAAGCCAGCATTATACTGGTACTTAAACCAGACAAAAATGCCACAAAAAAGAAAATTACAGACCAATCTCCTCGGTGCACATACATCTCAATAAAATACTTGCAAACCAAATTCAAGAACACATCAAAAAGACCGTCTACCACGATCAAGTTAGCTTCATCCCAGAGATGCAGAGATGGTTCAATATATGTAAATTCATAAATGTAGTCCACCATATAAGTAGACTCAAGGACAGAAGTCCCATGATCATCTCATTACACAACGAAAAGACATTTGACAAAAATCCAGCATCCCGTCATGAAAAAGGTTCTGGAAAATCCAGGATACAGGGGGGCATATCTCAACATAGTAAAGGAAATATGCAACAAGCCCAAAGTCAGCATCATGTTAAATGAAGAAAACTCAGCATCTCCACAAAAATCAAGAACGAGACGAGGACGTCACCTCTTTACTCTCCTGTTCTATGTAGTGCTAGTTAGAAGAGTTAGACAAGGAGGTAAGAGGATATAAATAGGAAAGAATGAAGTCAAAGTATCCTTATTTGTAGATGATGTGAGTCTCTACAGAAGACACCCTAAAGATGCCACTAGAAAATTTCTGCTGTATCAGCTGGAGCTGATAAACATGCTCAGCAAAACGGCACGTACCAAATCAACATACCCAATCAGTAGCCTTCCTACATGCCAATGACAAACATACTGAGAAGGAAATCAGGGAGGCAATTCTATTTGCAAGAGCCTCTAAATCTTGGAATAAATCTAACCAAAGAAGTGAAAGTCTTGTACAATGAGAACTTTAAGACATCGGGGAAAGAAATGAAGGAAGACAACAGAAGATGTGAAGACCTCTCATGCCCATGGAGCGGTAAGATGAATGTTGTGGAATGGCCATTCCATCAAAAGCAATTTACAGATTCATCGCAATCCCCAGTTAACACAATTCTTCACAGAAGTTGGAAAAAAAAATCTTAAAAATCACAGGGAAGGTCCTCAATGGTTATGAACACTCACTACTCTTCCAGAGGACCTTGGTCCAGTTTCCAGCACCCAACGGCAGCTCATAACTGGCTGCACAAACATGGTGCATATTCATATATATGGACACATATACATAAAATAAAGTAAATGTTTTATGAAGTTATGTGGAATCACAAAAGACCAAGGATAGCCAAAATAATCCTGAACAATAAAAACACTTGCTGGAGGTGTTTGTCATACCTGATTTCAAGCTCTACTACAGGACTATAGCAATAAGCCACAGTACTGGTATGAAAAAGCAGGCACACTGATCAGTAAAACAGAACCGAGGATCAGATATACATCCACATTCCTATAGCAAATTTGATTTTTGACAAAGAGACCAACAACACACACTGGAAAAGAAAGACACCGTCAACTACTACAAACTGCATAACTACATCGGAAGAACGAAACTATATACTGATCTCTCACCCAGCTTGCATTTTGAATATTTTCTCTAGGTGACTTTGATGGACATCAGGGTTCTGTAGCCACTGCACGGATGCAGGCCAGGGATCACTAGAGAGCATTGCATGGTGTCGGGAGTGGGTTTCTGCTACCCACCCTCATCTCTGTGCCAGGATCCCAGTAGGATGATTTGAAAACATGGCCTCTGCCTGCGGTGTTGAAGGCATGCTCCTGCTCTCTGCGCCTGCTGGGTTAGAGGACCTAGAGAGAGAATCTCTTCTGCTCGTTCGTTCTACCACATGTTCCTTTCTCCTCATGCTGTCCTCACATATATCAGATCAGAGCCATGTACAGAGCTTGTGGAAATATGTTTCCTTGAGTTTTATACCAGAGCCTTTGAGCTGAGATTTCACTGATGATTGGCCTGTGTTTCCAGATTCCCAAGTGGTCAAAGTTTGTTAGATGTTATTAAATGTCTATTGACAAACATTGGATATATTTATGACAACATGTACAACAAACATGGTGTTTTTGAAATATGTATGTATTAAGGGAACATCAAGCTAATTGCCATATGTATCAATTTTGTTACTTTTTATTTTATGTGTATGAGTATATTGCTTGCATGTATGTAAGTGCACCTACGTCATGCAATGCCCATGGGGATCAGAAGAGGGTGTCAAATCCCCTGGAATTGGAGTGACGGATGGTTGTTAGCTGCCATCTGGATACTGGGAATGGAACCTGGGTTCTCTACAAGAGAAGCCAGTGCTCTTAACCACTGAGCCATCTCTTCAGTCCCCTCCTTTTTTAAAGTTGTAGAAAATATTTTATTCTTACATTGAGGACTGCAGAGTGTTTTCAATGATATGCTACATAGCTACTGATTACTGTCTCCAATAGTCAATGGATCTTTTGAATCTATTCTTCTCAATTAAAATGATCTTTTTGGCCAATAAGTTATTAGTACTCACATCCACCTTTTAGCCCCTGGTAACCTCTGTTCTATTGAATGTTTTAAATATGTGAGTTCTTGCAATACTGTTTTTCTGTTGCAAATTACAGGATTGTCTTTCTTTTCTTAAGGTTTAAAAGAATTTCATTTTGTAAATACACTATATTTTCTCACCCATTCATACACTGATGAATACTTAATATTTAATGAAAAGAAACACATTCCCATGCCTACATTCATGGTTTCTAGTGCAGCATGCTCTCATGAGCCAGTGAAATGTGGGGACAAAAACTCAAAACTTCTAATTACATATTTCTCGTGTGCTGGTCCAAGGAGAACACAGTGACCTTTTTATTATGGTTTGCTTTTGCCACACCCACAGAAATAATCTCAGCTTAGACTCAGAATGACACTCTCCAACAAGATTACATCACCCTTTCTCAAAGTCTTCTAATGATTTTCCACTTTAAGGTAAACTCAGTCCTTCAGCCTAACATGGCCTGCCTCTGAGTCTTCACTCGAATTCCCTCCCTTGATCTGATGCATCTAACTCTGCGGTAGTCACTTTGCTCTGCAAACATTCCTGGACCACCCCTGCCTCTGGCTCTTTTCACTAGTGGCTCCCTCTAACCTGGCCACTTAAATCTCTGACATCAATGTACCCAAGTTCCTCACCTGGTCAAATCTTTATGTATTTATGTATTTTTGTATTATACATTCTCTCCACTTTCTTCCATTGCCACTCTGAAACATAGTAGGAACTCAATATATTCAGCCTGCGTTTGTTCAAAGGCTCATTGGATGGATGCAATTTATATAAAATATTCAATATTGAATTTATATATGCAAAATCTGACAATATATAGATGTATTTTGAAGCATATGTACATCTTTTTTGTTTCCTGGGTCTCCCTATGTTCTCCCAATCTACTGGGGTATGAAAAGAAAAATGCTAGAACTTCCAAGTATGTATTTTTTTGCTCTTATTCATGAAGGAGGGGAGCAGCAGAAAGACACTGAAGTCACATCCCATCTTTAATGTGTTTCTTTGTCCAGCAGATGGCGCGCGTTCACAACAAGTAACTCCACAGACCACACAAGGTTGAACATCTTAATTTCTGGGTACTTTCAGGGTCCTGCAACTTGTGTTATAAGAGCGATAGTAGTTAACCACAGTCGATCACACTGATCACACTGTGAACATATTAAACAAAACTTTCAGAAATTAACAATCCATAAATTTGTAAGTTGTAGGCTCCACATAGCAGAATTAAATCTTGCACCATCTTGCACCGTCCTTCCCCAGGGCCTATGTCATTCCTTTGGCTAGTGTATCCAAACTGTATATGCTACCCATCTGCTCCTCACATGATAGCCATCTCAGTTATCTGATCAGCTCTCAGAAAATATAGAAGTGTTTGTGTTCAACTCACCCTTGTGTAGATATAACCTGGTGCTATACCTCGATGTCTGTCATTCACCTCCTCTCACATTAGCACTGTCTTAGTTCACATCCTCACCAAAGAAGGAGGATGAGATTACAATAATGTGTTGGGACAGAGCGAGAGAAAGGAAGACTTTGTTCATTAGTTCATATTGCTATACTTGCTCTGTTCTTATTGACCGTACTTGTTTACCTTTATTGTGCCTGATTTGTAAATTGGACCTTATCATAGGAGAAATCTGGATATGGTTGGTAATATCCATAAATTCAGGCACACCACACCCTGCAGTCTTTGAATACATTCTCCAAGGACAGAAGGGCACTACTGTAAATTATTCATGGCTCTGTTATCATTTTGTGACATAAATACGTTGGTACTTGGATAACTGTGCCTTTGAACTCCCTGCACACGTGGGTATTTTAGAGCTCTGTTTTATAGACATCACAACTTGAACTGGGCCAGGCTGAACTGGCTGGGGTGCTCTCAGAGCCCTGGCTGCTCTTTAGCCTTCTTTCGGAAGTCTTCTTTCGGAGTCTTTCTCCCAGTTTAATAGCACAAACTTTGTTAACCTCTCTCTACAAATGAGATCCATCATCATATGATAACTGTTTCTTGCTGAGTACCAGTTATGGGCCAGATAATGGAAGGCCCAGAATATGCATGGTCTAATAGTTTCAGCAGTCCTAAGGGAAATGGCATAGAGCTCCTTTTTGTAATGGAGGAAACTAGAGCTTTGCAAGTTTCACAACCAGTAGCGGGAGGGACTAAGAACTGGACAGGCAGGCTCAGGTTCTCTAGGAGTTCATTGTCCAGGAAGTGGGAGAGAGAGACAGACTGAGCTCTACACGCAGAAATTGTTAAAGAGTAGCTTCATTCTGGACTTACTGGCTCCTTCCTCCCTCTTCTTTTCCTTTTCCCTCTCTTTCCCCTTCCTTTCCTTCATTCTTCTCTCCCCCTCTCTCTTTCCTACATTAAAAACGTTTGTTCTCATTTCCTCTTGAGTACTTGTCTAGAGTTTCTGAAATGCTCCTCTGAATCAAGAAAAAAGTACGTATTCTGTGTCTGACTTGGGCTTGGGATGCTGATTTCTTTCTTTTAAAAATATTTCTGTTTTTAATTATGCATGGATGTGTGAGTCTGCTTGTGGGTCTGTGCACTGGAATACAGAGTCCAAGGAAGCCAGAAGGGAGTGTTGGATCCTGACCCAGAGTTATAGGCAGTTGTAAGCTCCCTGTCAAGGGTGCTGGGAACCAAACTCAGGTACTCTATAAGAGCAGTACGGGCTCTTAAACACTGAGTCATCTCTTTACTCTCAGGACTCTGATTTCCTAACATCAGTGAGACAAAGGACCACACTTGGAACAGAAAGAAGTGAGTGGCCTCTGCCCAAAGCCTGCTTAGGTCTGGCCCAAGAGCTAAGTAACCTGTTTACCTTTTTACAGTTTTAAAGGCTTAGGAGTGGAGGGAACAATAAGAATATACAACAGATCCTATGTGACCTACAAATCTGAAATGTTTATTACCTGACCCTTCACAGAGACTGAATAAAAAATGTCTAAGCCCCTGGGAAGAGCTGGTTTTTCTTAATGATTAATCTGGATGAATGACTTTGGCCTGCTCAGCTGTGTGTAGATTGCTTGCTTACAGGGAAAACAGGTCTAGGCTTTGCCTAGAGGCTCTGCCCAGCCTGAAAGAGGCCTCCTTTCTGCAGAGGCTGCAGTAGTGAGTACATGTATTTAATGATGTGTTGGTCACTCACGTTTTACTAAATGCAAGACAAACCCTCCAACCCACTTGATCAGACTGAGGTCCAGATCTGTGCTAGCAAGATTTTATGTGTCCTGGGGCCTCACACCTATTTTCAGTCCCTCACCTGCCATCTCAGCAAGCTCCTCTGGAGAGCAGCCATCAGCCACATTGCAGTAAGTGACCAAAATCTCCCAAAAGTCTACCTGATTGCACAAAGGTAGCAACCATGTAATTTTTGCTCTTGCAGGTGTAACCATGGTAATGAGATCAGATGAAAAGCTATTTCTTAATGCAGGCAACACTCAAATGCATACTGCAGTTTGGGGTGCTGGTTTAATTTTAGAATCTGAGCTTTGTTTCATGGAACGAGGAACATTAGAAAAGGCTCGTCTCAGACCTCCCCAGCATCACCTCCTTCCAAGACAGCAAAGGCCACAGGTGGGCACGGTGTGTGTTCATCAGTTTCAGAATTCACTCTTCCTGCAGCCTTTTTCCACCTGCTGTGACTGATGTGACATGGGTGTGTCATTAGAAAGCCATTCTGTTGTGGCAATTCTCAGGAGTATCAGTAGGATGGCAAAGGAACAGAACTCAAGAAAACACAGCTGTTCTAATTAGTCCACATTTAAACTAGGCATGTCATTAGCTCCTAAAATTTGCACTACGAGCCCTGCAGGGTAGGTACTATTACCAACTCCCATTACTGCTGAGGAAATTGAAATGTAGAGATTCTGTAACCTGCCAAAGGCCATGGGATGCATAACCGGTATCATCAGTGTCTGAGTTAAGTGATCTGGCTGAAAGCATGCACCCCTGACCATCACCTCACTGCCAAATTCCAGCATTAACTATGCACACTACAGGCAGAGTTACAGGAAGACAAAGGACCACGGACAGGGCTCTGGGGAGCAGCACCTTAAGAATTTTAACTCAGTGCCATTGTCTGCACATCCATAGGAACAGTCTTTGCTCCCTCAAAAACAATGGCTCTCAATCACAGCCTCTGAGTGGTTGGCTTCAGTTGTCAATTTGACACATTTGAGAAGAGGAAACCTCAACTGGGGAATTTCCTCTACATGACTGGCTTGTGGGTATGACTGTGAGGCATTTTCCTTTTGGGGGTGGAGTTGTTTTTATTTTATGTATATGACTTTTGCCCACGTGTATGTAGTTGTGCCACACGCGTACAATGCCCATAGAGGGCGGAAGAGTGTGTTGGGTGCCCTGGAACTGGAGTTTCAGATGGCTGTTAGCTGCCATGTGGGTTCTAGGAACTGAACCCCAGTCCTCTACAAGAGCAGCCAGTGCTCTTAACTGCTAAGCCATCTCTCTAGTCCCTGTGATTGCGGAATGATTGGGAAGGGGGTGTGGCTAGCTCACGGTGGGTGGTACCACCTCTGGCTAGGTGGTCCAGGGTTGCATAAGAAAGCAAGCTGAGCACTAGGAGAGCAAGTTAGTAAATTTCCTTCTATGGTCTCTGCTTTAGCACTGCCTTTAGGTTCCTACTTCCCTCGGGACATACAGAAACAAAATAAATCCTTCCCAAGTTGCTATTTGGTCATAGTGCCTATCACAGCACCAGAGAAACAACGTGATACAGGTATACACACTTCCAACGTTTCAGACCTGGAGATGAGTAGTGTAAATTCTACACTGGGTAGGAAGTGGTTTTGAAATCTGAACAAAGTTTTCAGTATGTATAAAGAAGCTTCCCATGCCTATTCATGTTAATAATTCAGTTTCTATGTATCAACCCAAAGCGGTAATCAAGGTTTAAGATAGTTTGGGGGCAAACATATGCATCAGAGCCTCATTTGCAACACAAAATTTTTAAAAAGCCTGTGCAGCCAACAATTGAGAACTGATCAAATCAAATAAATAGTTATATTTATTAAGTGGAATAATGTGTAACTAGAAGTCTTGTTTTGAGGAAAATTTTAGCCATGTGGAGAACAGTTGTCATATGTTATGTGGGAAAATCAGGAAATTAAATTGTATACAATATGAGTTCATAAACATATATAGATATACTTTTAAATATTTTATTATTTTTATTATTTTATGTGTATTGAATGTATTGCCTGCATATAGGTAAGTGCAACTGTGTCATGTAATGCCCATGGAGGTCAGAAAAGTGTGTCATTTTCCCTGTAACTGGAGTTACAGACAGTTGTTAGCTGCCAGGTGGGTGCTGGGAATCAAACTCGGATCCTCTGCAAAAGCAGCCAGTGCCCTTAACCGCTGAGCCATCTCTCCAGTCCCATCTATAGATATTTTATGTGATTCAGGAAATGGGGAGAATAGCTCAGTAAGACAGAATTTGGGGCCATTTAAGCTTTCTTTTCTATATATTCTTAATCATCGTAATAAGTAAAAATTGTGGTAAGAACACATTTTTGCTAAGGGTAGAAATAACAAGGAAAATAAGAAACACTTGGTGAGATGTGTTACCTTTATTCAAGCACGTTTCCTTAGAAAGCATGACAAGACAGTTGCAATCATACCCATTCTACCAAAAAGGAAACCATCTAAGGGATTAATTGTTTGAAGTTTATTCAGTGGATGATTCAAAGTACTCTATTTAGCTGCTAGGTAGAGTTGATGGAATCATGGGATATGGGAATGAAAGGGTGGTGGGACCAATCATGGGAAGCTTTGAATAGCATTCCAAGGAGGGCAACTGCAAACCCACCCAGCCACAGAAATAGAGAGAGGTAAACCTGGGAGACAAGCAGGGCATTGCCAGGAGTTTCTGCCTAACTTGGGCTACTTAGCAAATTCTAGGTTTGCCAGAAAAATATTAGGACTATTTGCCAGAAAAAGCACAGTCCTGCCTCAATAAATAAGCAACAGTCAAAGCAAAACCAAAACCAAAACCAAAGAAAAATAGAAATGCAAGTAAGTAGATAGATGATAGATAGATAGATAGATAGACAGATAAATAGATAGATAGATAGATAGATAGATAGATAAATGATAGATAAACAGACAGCCAGGCAGATAGATGATCCTAAAAAGAAATAGTGACGTAGAAGACACTACAGAGGTAGATCTGTATGCATGCCCCTACCCCTGTGTGTGTGTGTGTGTGTGTGTGTGTGTATGTATGTGTGTGTGTGTGTGGTTGATTGACTCTGAAAACTGTATGTTCTTAGCACAAGCCTCATCTGAGGACTTCTAATTGCTATAGTTTGTCTCTGAACTGTCCCCCAAAAGCCCACGTGCCAAAAAGGCTTGATTATCAGTATATGGTCCTGTTGCAATGGGATGGAATCTTTAAGAAGTGGAATCTAGAGTGGGAGATTGCAAGTCATTGTGGGTGTACTGTTGAAGGGGGCGGCAGTACTGAGCCTTTTCCATCTTCACTTTTTTGACTCCCAGCCCTGAGATGAGTAGACCTCTTCTGCAGTCATACGTTCCCTTCATGATGCTGCTCAGGCCCAAAGCAATAGGACCAGTCATAGCCTAGAACCTCCCATACTCTGAACCTATGTAATCAATTCGTTTTCAGTTGAGACATTTCAGACATTTGCTACAGCAATGGAAAGCTGACTACACCAGTCCCCAGGCCTGCATATGGGGTATGTGTCCACTTGATTTGCATCATTTGGGTCCTGTCTCCACTGCTGTGGCCCCTACTTCTCTCTCAGTGTTCATGTACTGAGTCCCAGTATCCCTGGTTGCTCAGACCTTTTGATTGGTGGGATAATAGCTGTCTACTGAATAATCATGGTGGGTTTTGTTTTTACTGAAACTATTCACATGTTCCCATCATTTAGCTTCTGCTTGGGTGTAAATGTCTGTACATATCACTGTGTAATGGTTTCTCAGCACTTTCTCTCTATCAGGTGCTGGTATCTGGATTTCACCTATATTAATACTTGCAGTCCTTGCAATAACACTTCAGAGTAGGAGTTATCCCACATTACACCCAAGAAATCTAAACTCTGAGGGGTCATTGCCTTACTCGAGCTGTGTGTGAATTAGGTGCAGTCAAGATTTGAACCTGCAGTGTGGTTTCCAAGTCAGTGTTCCTAAGCATGCACCACATCACTACTCTCACCCAGAAGAGGGCATATTCCCGATGCAGAGTCACAGAGAAGCATAGTGCCAGCACTACCTTTCATGTCTCTACTCATGGGGACTCCACTCTGAGGCTTTTGACTGATTTTGGACAGATGTGTATATGGTGATACCAATAAGTACTGTGGCGTGTTCTTTCTCTCCTATTCCCTCTCCTTGCTGCTTTAAAAGGCCCCATATCCCCTGGTTCTCTTCTTTATGAATTCTTCATGGCAATCTTCCTTCCAGTCTCCAACCTTTCCAGTAGACCTACTCCAGAGCGCTAACATGTGCTAGATAGCTCTTCCTTTGAGGTGCATAGAAACGCCCCAAGCCAGGCTTACTGCCCCGACTTTTCCATCAAGTCAAGGAAATTACCACTGGCTTTGTGAGGAATCTCAGCAGTGCTGACTCTTGCTTCCCTCACTTCCAGCACCTCTTAAGCACCCCCTCTTTTGATTTCTGCTTCTTTCTTCATGGACTCAGTACTTTCCTGGGCTCAGACTCTGTGCTCTGCTGTTTCTTTTTCCTGAGATGATCTCCCTGGATCTGAATTATAGTTAGAAAGTCAGATATCTTGGGATTTCTTAAATTCACTGTACCCTTAATCCCACCAACTTTTTTCCTGGAAAACAAGATAATGGAGCCATGATAGTGGAGATAGAAATAGAGGCAGAATATGTCACAAGTGACGTAACAGTTTCTATAAAGAAGAAAGATGCAGACGTTTACAGGGTGTAAAACAGGACTACACTGGACTATACGGTTGTTGACTCCGAGGGGGAAATAAGAACTTGATCTTCACTATGACACAAGGAGCTGACTGGTAGCCCATTAACATCAGATTCTCTATCTGTCTCTGACATTTCTGTGTATAGAGCATATCTATCCTTCAAAGTCCAGATAAATTCCCCTCCTTCATGAAATTCTCCCACTCTAACCTCCCAGATCTTTGGGCCACCTGATATTATAGTGTGAATATCTATGTCCCTCATTCATCTGTCAAAATCTGAACCACTAAGTATGCATAATAAGAGCTGATGCTTTGGGGGAGATAATCAGGCTTATAGCCGCAGAATCCTTATGATGGGTTTCACATTCCTATGGAAGAGGTCCCAGGGAGCACCCTACCTCTTTCCACCCTGTGAAGATGAGCAGACAGTTGCCTTTACCAGATGTATTTGTCACTTTCTGTTATGCTAATAAATTATCTGCCACAGAGTACTTGTGAAATGAGGTCAGGTTCATTTTGAATTGTGCTTCTAGAGGTTTGGGTCCAAGTTTGGGCTCCCTTATTGGCTTGGACTTCCAGTGAGAGCAGTGTATCATGGTGGGATGAAGTGTCAGAGTAGTTCTTATATATCTGTCAAGAAGAGGGAGAAAGAGAGAGAGAGGGAGGGAGAGAGAGAGGAGAATAAAAGAAAAGAGAAAAAGGAAAAGAGAGAGGACAGAATAGTAGACTGGGTCCACAATGGATTCCTTATGGAAGCATACTTTCAGTGACCTCAAGGACCTTCTTTTAAGGCCTTACCTCTTGAAGATCCCCTAGTACCATCTGCTGGAGGATGGACCACCTATGGACCACATATCAAATCTGCCTCAATTTTGAACTTCCCAGCCTTTAGAATCATAGGAAACAAATTCATAGTCTTCTTAAGTTATTCATACTTTAGCAATTTGTTACCACAGTCATTTGGAATATTACATTGTCCATATTTTTGTGTACTTATCTCTCCTGCTTAATTGGAAACTATAGACCAATGTCTTACTTCATGTTTAGTTTAGAATGAGTCCAGCCACACAGACACATAACTGAAGTTGGCTGAGTAAATGAACAAAGGGACAGGCAGCCAAAAGTAGCATTCCAGATTGCGTGAAAATCGACGACAGGAATTCCATGCCTTGAGTTGTTTTCCTCACATTGGCCCTAGGTTTGTCCTTAGGATTTGTTCTAGGCTGATGTGAGATGGGTGAGCCTGGGCAGTGTTATTCATTGAAGCTTTCCATTCCTGCTTCAGTGGGAGCCCTAAACCTACTCACCACTGAGTTAGGGAAACCGACATACTAACTGCTGAGTGGAGTCTCAGAGTCCTGAAAGGAGCTTATATGGCCAGAAATTGCTTTTACCAGATGTATTAATCAGTGTCTGTCCTGCTTGCAAAATATCTGCCACAGATTGCTTGTGCAATAAGGAAAGCTTTATTTTGACACATGGTTCTGGAGGTTTGGGTCTAAGTTTGTGCTCCCCTCTTGGCTTGGGTCTCTGGTGAGAGCCATGCACAGCTTCTAGCTGGTACACATGCATTCACCCCCAAGGCCAGCCTTGAGCTGGCACAGATCCTAAATGCCTTCCACTGACCATTATGAGATGAAGGGAATGGTCTTGTTAATAGCTTTTTTGTTTGGGAAGACTGTATTATGAAGATGAATGGATAGTCATGAGTTTCTAATTTTCAAAGAACTGGAGAACAGTCAAGTAATGAGCCATGAGAAACACTGAGCATTTTTGCTGCTGGTAGGATCAAAACAGCACAACGAAGGTTTGCTAGTTCAACAGTCCTGAAATCAAGTCTAAGCTGTGCGTCTTACCTGTTGTGGGAGTTTGTGCAAGTTACATTGCTTCTCAGACCATAAGAAAATCCACCCGAGGGGGCTGTCAAAAGAATTTAATGGAACTATGTTTGCATAGCAGCTAATTTAGCCTATAATCACTTGGAAAACAATTGAAGTTTACTATTTCTCTTGGTTAGTCTCTGACTTGGAAAAGTAGGCACCATACATAGCTTCTTCCTTTGGACAAATGTCGTGGTGTTCCTCTCTAGCCTCCAAACATAAACAATTGTTTACCATTTAAATGTATGGCTACACCAACCAAGCCAACTGGTACACATTCCTCCCAGCGAAGCTCTGAACTTCCTTGGGAGCTGATTACTTTTGCATATTCATGAACCTTTCATCTCACCCTTCCTGTGCCTAGTCACCTTGGCCTCTTCTCATGATGTTCTTCTTTATATCACTTACAGTTCATTTATAGCTCATTACTTGGCTGCTCTCACCAGAGGTTCAAGCCAAGCGGGGAGCCCAGACTTGGACCCAAATATCTAGAACCACGAGTCAAAATAAAGCTTTCCTTGTTGCACAAGTAGTCTGTGGCAGATATTTTACAAGCAGGACAGACAGTGATTAATACATCTGGTAAAAGCAATTTCTGGCCATATAGGTTCCTTTCAGGACTCTGTGCCTCCACTCAGCAGCTTGTATGAATCTGTAATGCTTAAATACGTGTTTGCTTTTTTAATCTCAGCAGAAGCATGGGAATGTAATTTTAGGACTTGGCACACAGAACATCTCTATTGTTGACTAGCATGACATAAATACCAAAGCAAGGTGATGGGTGGCTTGTATTCCTCAGCACATAGAACCAAAGGATCTCTAGGAAAGAGACTGTCATCTGGAGGACTGTGTGTGCTAGGGACATCAATCAATACTGGGTAATGGATGAGTCAGGAAACTGCACTGGGAAACAAACTTATAACATCTGCTGAAAATGAATGATTACTAACTTGTGAATTTTCTAGAACATTAAGGAAATTCAGCAGTTAAGTTTTGTTGGGTTGAT
Source organism: Eospalax fontanierii (assembly GCA_035773235.1). Lineage (NCBI taxonomy): Eukaryota > Metazoa > Chordata > Mammalia > Rodentia > Spalacidae > Eospalax > Eospalax fontanierii. The sequence goes on along the minus strand of CM069529.1, from coordinate 45,676,521 downwards.
ATATTTTACATAGCAATTGAAAAGAGAATTAAATATATAAGACATGATCTTATTTATTTATTTGAATTCTGAAATACTTTGGCTTGGAATAACTTAGTTTTGCTAACTCAAAGTGGTCTCCGAGAGTACAAATCTTAATTATTATGTTTAATGCCATTTTTAGCAATTGCATTGTCTTTCTTTCCCAGGACCTTGGAACGGTATAGTCACACATCATTCACAGCTGGTTCTGAGATTTGTTGACAGTAGATGCTTAGCAACTGTTGAAATGAATAATGTTCGGATGTGTGAGTTCCACTTATTTGTCTGGGTGATGACCACTCATGTTCCCAGGCACCGCTCACAATATTGGCTGGCTGACCTTGCATACATCAGCTGCACACTGTCACCCGTCTTGAAGTCCTATGTCCACATCTGATGTGTATCTTGCTTGTCTCTTGTTTTCCAGTGAAGTTTTGTCCCTGTCATGGATGATGATCAGAACATTTCAGGGATAATATCTTTCCCTTTCAGAATATCTGGTCTTATGAATAGATCACAGGGAGCACAAGTTTGTTGGCATCCATAGCAGGTGAAAGAATGTAGAAAATGCGTTTGAGGTCACATAGAAAGAGAAAATTATGGTCACATGAGAAAGGAGCATCAAGCATGGGAAAAGAGATGGCCCATCATTTTGGGGTCTGACTTAACTGTCTTGCTGATAGAGACCAGAAATCTCAGGTACCACTAGTAAAGTCAAAATTACTTAAACGGTAGTCCATGCTTTTATATAGACATTTTGATCAGAGATGTCAAAAACAGTAAATTAACAGTGTTACTTAAGGCTCAAACTAACTGAGTTCTTGAGTCCTCAGCATTCCATTCTCATTCCTAGAGATCCTCATAAGTCTACCTTATAACTTTGTTTAAAAAAAATCTATGAATTTTTAAGTTTGTAACTACATTCTCTGAGTAATAGCAAAAAACGAGTGTGAATATGTGTGTGTGAGTGTGGGAGGATGGGGTTATTAGTAACATTTAGAGATGTAAATTGAGAGCCACCAAAATCAAATATATATATATAATATATATATATATGTAAATATACATTACATAAGCTACCATTTAATTGCAACTTTCACATGAGAAGCCCACAGCCATGCTTGCATGTGTCTTATTCTTTACCTGAGAATCTCTCCTTCTATTAACACCTGTGATAATGATCTATGCTAAAAATGTCCCTTTGTGGAGGTCTCTAAAAAGAGCTTCTCAGGAGGGCTGGCAAAGTTTCAGTAGGTAAGGATGTTTGCTGCCAAGGAAGCAACCAGAGTTCCAGTCCCCAAATCCACATGATGGAAGGAAAGAAATGATTTCCTTCAGGCTGTCCTCTGACCTCCACATGCATGCCAGAGCATACCAGTGCACACAGACACAATGAATGAGTCAACAAATACATGTTGAGATAAATAATAATAATAATGATAGAGGTGGGAGAGACGGCTCAGCAGTTAAGAGCACTGGCTGTTCTTACAGAGGACTGGGGTTCAGCTCCTGGCACCAGCATGGCTGCTAGCAAGCATCTGTAACTTACTGTGTTAGTCTCTTTTCTATTGCTGTGATAGAAACACTGACCAAAGAGACTTATAACAAGAAGAGTTTATTTAGCTTATGGTTCCAAAGGGGCCAGAGTCCATCACGGTGGGGAGGCATGTTGGCAGTGGTGGCCAGAGTAGGCACAGAAGTTAGGTGCTGACATCTTCAAGCAGGCGCAGGAAGCAGAGGGTGACTGGAGGTCCTGCAAGGCTTAAGAACTCTCCAAGCCCGCCCCCAGAGACTTCCTCCAGCATGGCCATCCCTTCTAAGACCTCCTGAAACAGCGCCACCGACTGGGAACAAAATGTCCAAATACTTAGGGTATAAGAGGGACATTTTCATTCAAACTACCACACAGGGGATCCAACACTCTCATCTGGCATTACATCACAGTGCATTTACGTACATGGGGGCAAAACATTCATATGTATAAAATAAGAGGAAACAATAAAGAAGTCCTCAGGCTACAGTGGGGGATGGAGCGGAAATGTGCCTCTTTATCACCAGGGACATTTTGCTATTCTGCACATTAGGAAGTGGGTCTCAGTTCCCACCTCTTAAATCTGGAGAGCCTCAGTGACTACTTACTCTGCCCAAGAGAGAAAAGATGAGACTTTTAAGTCAGTTTCCAGACAAGGCTAGACAGACAAGTAGCATCTGCTTTCTAGGACTTGAAAACTTCTGTCTTGGAGGTAAGAAATCTATCTGCCTTGCTGGGGAGACATGAAAGATTCTCCAAGTTTGCATAGAGAGGGAAAGAGTCCCCACTTAGCACAGCTCAGTGTCAATTCTAGGTAGGAGAACGAAGCTACCATGGAACCAGAAAAACACCCCAGTTGCCAGTTGAAGGCTAACCTATGAATCCAGTCTACTTCATCAGGGACACACTGGGTCAGGTATGCCCTGCCAAGACTCCTGACCCACAGAGCAATGGCTGTTGTAGACACTGAGTTTTATGGAGTTTGTTACGCAATGATAGAAAAGCAAAACAGTATAGATTGTAAAATAGGATTAAATCCTTCTTAAAACAGCAGCAAAAGAAAAGAAAAAATAAGATTAAAAGCATCTGAGGTGACAGCTTCAATAAACTGTTGTGTGTCAAGTGTGTGGAAACCAAGATTTGCTCCATAGCTCTCCAGCTGCTGTTACCTGATTCTCTACTGTTCCTAAGTGCTGTGTGTGCTGGAGACCTGAGCTCCATCAACGAGGGTGCCTACTGTTACAAATAAACATGACAGTCCTTGGTTAACCACATACATGAGCCAAGTAAGCTTTATGAAATTCCTACAGTTTTTTTGCCATTAAATTATTTTGAAAGTTCAAAGAGTAAATTAAAAATTCAGTACACATTGCATTCACATTACTAAATATTTAATGTTCCTTATTAGTGCTCGTTTATACCATTGGGTATGGAACAGGTGGGGAATACAGGAAATAACAAAATTAAGGTCTCTGATTGGTTGTTCCTTACATCTGTGACATGTGCATATTTATACTAAATGTATTATTTAGTACTTATAACAGCCCTGCCTTAGTGCCATGGATGGCTGTTTCATATTTTATAGATTACCAACAAAGTGGTCATTATAGGTTGAACTGTGTCCCTATCCTTGAATTCCTAGTGTTTCTGACAATGTAATTTATATAGTCAAAAGGCCTTGCAAAATACTTTAAGAAAAGTGAGATGAGATCATCCTGACTTATTTGGATAGACCCAGGAAATCATAAGCATCCTCATAAAAGAGAGGCTCAAAGTGAGAGGTCACGAGACAGGAAGCAGAGATAAGAGATGTGCTCCAGTTCCGAGTATGTTGGACAAAGAAGAATCAACCCACATGAGATCACAAATACAGAAAAAAAACTCCACACAAAGAAGAGTGTTTCTTTCCTAGTATATAAAGCCTTAAATTTTGCAGTAAAATCTCCCAACTATATCAGTTATAGAATCTGTAATCATTTGCGGAGGTGGAAAGTATTATACATCAATGTCACTGTCATCAAATAGAATGTCGGTGCCTACAGAGACACAGTGTGGTCTAAGGAGGTTTGCTAAGAACCTGTAATTGGTAGCCTGCCATTCAACTCAGCAAGAAAGTAGGTACTCCAGAGCTGCTGAGAGTGCTCAGGAACCTTGAAATGTCTATCCGAGGTTGCCTTTCCTGCGACCTATCATCTAGAAACTTCCTGAGGCTGTGCTCTTCCTCTGTCACGGACAATCAAGGCCGGGCAAGGATGCAGTCAGCTCCCAGATAGCCTGAAGGACTTTGGTACAGCCACATTGAGTCTGTGATTTTAGCCCTGCAACTCAGCATGGCAAGCCCAGGGAGGCATAAAACAACCCAGTTGTCTATCTGTGTAGCTCAGGAAGTGAGCCAGTCCATGCCTGCCTGAGGGTTTTGTATTTTCTGAAATAAACCTCAGTGCTCACTACAGTGAGACCTAAAAGAACAAGTGCCCTCTGCAAAGCCATCACGAGTAGCCAAGTGTGGCTAGTCTGTTTTTGCTTGACAGTGCAGCAAATGCTAAAATCACCAAAAATCTCATAGTCAGAAATGTGTAATTTAGAATAAAATAATACAAAATTCTCTTTAGTTTTGTTTTGTGAGAATATATTTTGTTTTACCTTATTTAACTAAAAATAGAATAATCATACACAATCTTGTTCCTTATTTAAAAACAAGTAATCTTCAGGATAGTTTCTGAGTTCAGCATATGTGGACCACAGACCTTGAACTGAGGGGTTTAGGTTGTTCTTGAATCAATTTGATTATTGGTGATTCATGTTAGATCATCATTCTCTCATTCTCTCATTCATTCATTCATTCATTCATTCAGTGTATGTTTTAAGTATGGTTTACTATGAACAGATACTATGTAAAGAGTATTTGTTATTAAATAAAAATATTTATTTATTGCAGAGCATGGTGGTACATGCCTTTAATCCCAGCAGAGGCAGGTGGTCTCTGTGAGATTGAGGCCAGCTTGATCTACATAGTATATGAGTGTCTCACCTGCATATTATGTAGGTGCATCATGTGCATGCAATGCCCATGGAGGCCAGAAGTGGGCATTGGATTCCTTGGAAGTGAAGTTATAGATGGTTGTTGGCTCTCATGTGTGTGCGAGGAACTGAACCCAGGTCCTCTGAAAGAGCAAATAGTGCTCTTAACCATAGTCATCTCTCCATCCCACTATGTAAAGGTTATTAAACTAGAGTTCCTATCTGCAAGGAGATCTACAGAGTAGTAGGGAGAGGATACTGATGTTGTATCTGGTTACCTGACTCTGAAATTCCTTCACAAATATCTCATTCATGTAAAGCATTGTCAAAAATTCTGGAAGATTCCGTTGTAAGCCAAAAATCAGCTTCATACTTGTTCTGGGCTGTGGACAACTCTTTCCTGTTCAGCCCATTTCTTCCTAGGCATTGAAGATAAGGTCACAGAACAGGTAAGAGGCAGTCTCTGAGGACTCACACTAGGATCCAGATGTCCCCAGTTTAACCAGAATTACTCAGAATACAACTCCTTTCTGGACAATGGCACTACTGTAGTCTTGGTTTCCAGGTTGGACTTGGGGAATTTGGCAACAAATGGGAAGGAGAGAGACTGAGCAGAGCAGAGAGAATGAAGGAAATGGACTGAGGAAGAAAGAGAAAGAGACAGAGGGGAGACTAGGAGGGAAAGAAGAGAGAGAGAGAGAGAGAGAGAGAGAGAGAGAGAGAGAGAGAGAGAGAATATCTCAAGAACAGAGAAGAAGAAGACTGGGATGGGAGGAAAGTGTGAGGGGGAGTTCCCAGGACAGCTTGTAGAATCTTCTCGTGAAGTTATGGTTGTCATGCTTATTTTTCAATACCTTCTATGACACATACAAAAAAATTCTTCATAGTATTTTGATACTATTTACTCATCATATAAATATTATTTGATCAAATAGAATACTCTTGGTGGAGGTGCTGCCTGGGGACACGACTTCATAAAGTCCTGAACACTGCATGATGTATGAAGGGTTATGCAGATACCAGGCCTCTAGCAAGAACATTGCAGAGATAACTGTGATTGCATGTTTGACTTACTCGCTGATTTAAGCATGTAGTCTTCTTTTTAAAGGGGCATTACTGAGGAAATGAAGATTGTAAGACACATCCCTGCATCCTGGGGGCTCATAGATTAATGGTAAGAGAGACAAGCAAATGGACCATTTTGCTTCAGTGTGAGAAGTGCCAAGGGCTGGGGAGTCCTCCCTCTGGGGAGTCATACAGGGCAATAGAAATGCCTGAGCTGAGAAATGAAGACCAACTGGTCAGAATCCAGGTCAGCACCGCAAGGGGCACAACATGTGTAAAGGGCAGGGCAAAGGCATGTTCAAGACTGCCAGAGGTGGTGAATGAAGGCGGAAGACAGGCATGCGGAAGACGAGATCAGAGTGGGGTAAAGGGAATCCAGGGGCTTTGCAGACTTGCAGCTTTCTGCGAGCCATCTTGCTGAGAGTCTCTGACATCTCAACACCTGGCCACCTTTGTTTAGAGGCACCTGATCCTCTTGACACTTTATACCTGTTCTTTCTTCTGTTACTTCCCTTCCTCCTTCTTTTTCTTTTCCTAATATTTTATCCAATTTGCTCCAGCAAAATTCATCTTAACAGTGGACTTGGCATCAACTGGGATAACGGGTCATGCCGTCAGCACTTAGATACCTCTGAGCTATGTTTTATGTCAGTGTACTATCATTTTAATACATTATGTGTAGTTATAATATGCCTCTCAAATAATTAATACTGTAATCAACACCTCTGTTCGTGAAAACAAAACAAAAAATAGAATTTAGATGCTCCAATTCTTCTTCATTTTCTGACTGCAGAAGGTCATTCTTCTCTTTGGACTTCAGTGTCTCTCTATATAACACAAAATAGGGAATTGTTTAGTTTACTCAGCTTGCTATTCAGAGCTAAATGACCTGCTTCTCTCTAGAACTTTGATCTGTGGAAGAAACTTTTAGTTCCCAGTGATGGGAAAAGGCTAGGTGAAGTCTGTGTTCAGAATCTCACTAGTGCATATGGGTTTGAGAAAAGGAAGGCTGCTACTATTTTCCCTCAGAAGGTGTCTCAAAGCTTTTGAAGGATTTTGTCCCATCTTTTGGCTTTGAAAGTTTAATATTCCTGCACAGCTTAACCAGGACTCCTGAATCATTGTTAATGATTGTTCTGTATGTATCGTGCCAAGCACTTGTTGACTCTGAACATATTGTCTTGTTTATACAACTCAACACTCTATCAACATGTATATGCTCACCTTGATTTGATTCAGGAGGAAGAAAATCTCTCCAGGTGCTGAGATCATAGGACTGTACAGAGAGAAAGTGGACTTGAAACCAACCAAATGGAAGCAATTCTCAATCTTCGCAGTCAACTGCCCAGCATGTCCGTCTCAGCAGACACCAGAACCTGGGCCTCCTCTTTAGTAGAGGTGCCTCAAGTTGGTCTCCAGGGACTGGAGATGGGATATCTTCTGGTCTTACTCCGTCATCTGCGTGCTGGAGCCTGGCTTCCAGAATTCGCTTGCATATGGCTAGTGTTCAGAGTGTCGTCATCCTGCCTTCTCTTCCCCAGATCCTGAACACACAGGCTCTAAGCCAGTTAGACCTTCTTTGCCTTTGGAGTGCCACCTCCTTCTGCTCATCCTGTGTTCTCTGCTCATTATTGCATCCACAGTTGCAGTGACAGAAAAGAGGGAGCATCCCTCTGATGCTCCCAGGTCTAATCTGTCACCCCTAACTCATCTATCATCTCATCAGAGGCAGGTACCACACCGTCCTCCATGAAGCTGAGAAGCTGAACAGAGGCTCTGCATTCTGCTCCACTGGAAACCTTGAGACTGAACAAGACACTCCAGGTAGTCCAAGTCCTGTTCTGGTTGTCATGTGCTGTCTTTACCCTGCCCTTGTTCTTTCCCTTCCAGAGGTCTCTCTAGAGGTCAGCTGTCCTCCATGGCTCTGCTGCAGGGCACGGTGTCCTTTTCTTTAAAGTCTCTGCTTAATGTATGTGGGGGTCTGGGTACCGAGCAAGGCAAGCAACCCCGCACACCCTGAAGGGACGGCAGGTGTCTGGCCTGCTCTGCTGATGTGATAACCTTGCCCCAGGGAGCTACTGTAGATATGAATCTTCCTTTTCCCCACCCTAGACCAGAACCAGGTATTCTGGTTTTGTTTCCTCATTCCTAAACTTCCACAGCCTTCCCGCCCTTTATCCCAAAACTCCACCTTTCCTTCTGTAACGGTCAGAAAGGCCTCCCTCTATAAACCCCTGCATTGGCTCTAGTAACCGAACTACCCACCAACATAGCATCCCAGGAGCTCCTCCTCCTGACGTGCTCTGAGCCACCTGAGGACCTGTTCGGTCGTCCTCCATTCTCTGGCATGGCCGGAGCACAACAGCCGTGCTGGAGATGGAGACCCACTCACAAATGTATACTTCCACTTAGTGTTCTCTGTAGTCTAGCTTCTCAGGGGACATTCAATTTAATTTTCATATTTTATTAAGAAAAATCACAAAGTCAAATTAGAGAGATTGGTACAATGCACCCCACAATCCTCTCCTGTTATTTAATGGTAACAATTATCAATATTCCTCTGGTAGTTTTATTAATTACACAGATAGATGTATGGATGAATGGATGGATGGACATCCATTTAGAATTAGAGAAAATCCTAGACGTTTACTACCTTATCTGAAGATACTTCATTGAATAGCTCCAATGATAAAACAAAACCACAAACACTAGGACTTTCAGTTCTTTTTTTTTTCCTCAATGTATATTTTTATTGAATTTTGTGCATTTCACACAATACATCTTAATCATATATTATACTCCTCTCCTATCTGCACTCCCTATGGACCCTCACAGGATTTCATGCATTCTGTCATATACTAGGAATGATCATAAGGGAAGAGTCTTCCAGGCATCTAGGAATTTACTCGTATGAACTTATATCAACGGCGGCAGCATGTACGATTCAATCAAACAGAAACCCAGCATAGAACTGGGGAAATTGTCAGGAGGCCTCAATCTTAGCCAAGGAACTATTGGCAGCTGATCACAGATGGGTGAGGGAGAGTTGATGTTCTTTGAGGCAGTGAGGCTAGATAGGCTCACTAGACCTCAGTTCTTTTTGATGTTGTGATTCACTTCCTTCCCTGGAACTCGTGCATTAGCACCTTAACAATCATCATAAGAAGAAGTGATGATGAGTAACACACCCTTTCATCCTCCATGGTCAGTGTCAGGAAGCTGAGAGTTTAATCAATAGCAATGTTCTGAAGACTGTCTGAAGAAAACAACACTTCATTTGAACTGGGTAATAAGCTGGTCCATTTGTGCATCCCATTTCACCATGAAACCTCAAAAGTTTTCCTCCTATTTCCAGCCTTATCTACAGCTGAAGGAAACAGACTTCAGAAGACAGACATGCGGGCTGACCATACCTCACAGACTGAGTAGTCACCCCTCCCATGCTTCAAACTTGCATTGTTTTGCTCCAAAATTCATGCACTTGACATGTACCCTATTTTAACTTTCTCTTTTAAGTTTTTGAGTCACTTCCATCAAGTTAATATGCATTGTGAGCTAATTAAATGTCAGACATCAAAGTGCTGGAGATAATACAATGACCAGAGCATATGGTCCCACGTGGACCATCAACTGTACAAGGCATGATCTGAAAACTACTACCAATAGTTGTACAAGGTCACTGATCATAAAAGGTTAGGAGACTTTTTGCTTTTTTAGAAAATTATTCACTTATTTTTATGTCACTGACAAGTATCTAGCAGGACATAAAACACAGAAATAAACAGAAATGTATATCACTTGTCCTCTAAGAACCATTCGGCCTAATGACAGTAGAATGCCTGATATTTAAGAGACTTGCTTTTTACTGGTGAGAGCAATGGGATTTTGTGAATGTGAGAGGTATTCAACAGGGGCATGATGAATGGATTAGATGTAGACATATAGAGGTGGGGATGACTGTCTGCAGAGAGGCAAACAAATGAATCAGTGTTCTCAGTTCACAACGTTAGCAGTGGTAATAGTTACCCCTGAGCAGTTCTGATGGGTAAACCATACATTAAGCACTTCACATGAATCATTATTTATCAACAATGTAATTTTCATAGTCTTTTCTAATAAAACTATTACTCATCATCTTGTACATATGGACCAGTGGAAACCTATCACTTCATCCAGATCTCACAACTAGGGAAACGGTGATGATTAATTTTATCAACTTGGTTAGACTAAGACTCATCTAGAGGATTCTAGATGAATCCTGAAGCACACCTTCATGAAGCATACCTCTGGGTGTGTCTGTGACAGCTGAATGTTTCCAGATACAATTAGATATTGAGAGCTTTGATGTAATGAGTGGATTCATCCTTTGGTGGATTCTATTGACATATTAACGACAGTCGGACAAAAAATAGGAAGTGGATTGCAGTTGGAGGAAGTAGGTCACTGGAGGCACGCCCCTGGGGGCAATATCTTGCTGTTGTCAGCACTTTTTCATTGCTTTCTGGACACCAGGACAATCATCTAAGGATAAGAAGTCAGGAACCAAAAACCAAAGTAAACTCTCCCTCCCATAAGTTATTTCTGTCAGATATTTTGGTTAGAGCAATGTAAAAGTAACAAATACAGTAGTTGTTGATTTAGACCTAGGTCAGTCAATTGCAAAATCTGAGTTTATTCTGGCCTACTAGCTACACTGGCTTAGTATAGAGATTCAGAATGAAAAGCAAAAACATTCTAGCCCTGCCAGACATACAGCCAATTTCCTGGTTATTGTGGTCAAACAGCAGTGAAACCATGAGCTTTGGGGTCCAAGAACAGACTGTCCTCAGACCTGTGTGAGTTAAAGTCACCTCCCTAAGTCTAATTCAGCATGGTCACAAAGATCTTTAGTGAAATGAAAGCCCAATGAAAAAATTAAAGATGAGATGTTGGGACCTGGGGCAAGGTAGAAAGATGAGAGAGGAAACCGGTATCAAAAAGTTATTTGGACATCTTTTAAAATGGCAATGAAGGTTATTCAAGAGTATTTATTCAAGAGATGCCAAAATTATGACAATAAAGAGGAGAAATTAGGCTCACCTCCTAAAGCAAGTGCGGATTTGTAGCTAAGGAATAGATTGCAGAGTTGCTAAGAGGAGACCTCAAAGGTAAGGAGATTATTGTCAAGTAACCTAACATGAATTGCTGAAAGAAAGGTTTGGCGGTCAGTACTAAGAGTGGAAGGCTTCTCTCTAATCTGACTTAGCACAGTGCTTGCTAAAACCGAACTCTGCAAAGGTAGACACAGAAGCATAAGGTCAAAACCCAAAGAGGATTTAGAAGAGCCTGATCAAAGTTTAAGGAAAGTCTTCATGGACAAGGGATAAGTGAGTTAGGGCCCTAGCACCGAACATGAACATGGTGGGTGGTTGGGGTATGTACATTCAAGTATGCTTTTTCCAACCAAATTGCTGTGTGATTCCAAAAGCAGTTCTGTTCTCTGTGACTTAAGTTGTGTGTTAATAAAGTACCTGTGATAAAGTAAAATCACCATAGGCCTGTTCTGTGTCAATTGAAATTAATTGACTTAATATGTGAAAGCAAGTTTTTCTTACTCAAGCATAAGCTTTTCTGTTGAAAGAACTTGTCTGTTTTGGTAGGCGGTATTGAGTATATGACAAGGAATTTAGAGTCTGTAGTCGGAATGACTATTACCAAAAACAACAAGAAAAGTGAAAACAAAACCCAAAACAAACAACAGAAACTGCTAATGAGTATGTGGATAAAGGAGAACACTTCACTGCTAATGGAAGAGTGAATTTGTGTGGACACTGTGGAAATCAGTGTGGGCATCCCTCAAAAAACTAATAATCGATCCATCATTTGACCCAACTGTACCAGTCCAGAGCATAGATTCAAAAGATTCTATATCCTACCACAGAAATACTAGCACATCTGTGTTCATTGCTGCTCTCTTTATACTAGCCAGGAAACTGAACCAGCCTACATGTCCATCAAACGATGAGTAGATGATGAAATTGTAAGTTTATTCATCTATAAAGAAAATGTAATGATGATGCAGAAAAATGGGTGGAGCTGGGGAAAAAAAAATCACACAGAGGTGATCCAAGGCTAGAAACACAAATGCTGCATGTTCTCTGTCATATGTAAATCTCAGCTTTAAATTCTCAGAGGAGAGTATTTTCATTAGAGTGCTTATAAAGGCCAGAAATCTATAAAAGGGGCATTAGAGGAGAAGCAGGGAGGGGCCTTAAGAAGATAGCAGAACACAGGCAACTAGAAAATGGGGAGATATCAAGGTGCAAAGTTTAAGTAGAGATGGTTGTAAAGAGATAGAGGACAGGAGAGGGTGGGGGAAATGTTAACCGAAACTAAGAGTGCATATATATATATATATATATATATATATATATATATATATATAGTGTGTGTGTATGTATATCCCATGAAAATCTACTATTTTGTAAATCTGTTTTAAAATGTTAGTAAATATTTGAATAGTGGTATCTTCTATTGATGTGTGATCCTCCTCCCAGATGATAAAAGTTATTAAATGAAAATCCTCATACCTGGTGTGGTACACCTCCTTATGAGCTGTTGATCAGGGAGGCCCCCAAATATTATACATTATTTCCAATGTTCTTGGTTGCCCACTCTTGGTTGCCCACTCAAATGATATTGTAGGACTCTATTGCTGAAGACATTACACACTTATGTTGCAAAATACTGAGACATCAAGTTGGATTGGAGCTAGAAGTCTCCTCCCATTAGCTAGCTTTCATAGTACTGGAAGGTGCTATGCAGGCTGCTTGGGAGAAAATTGGCAATGGTTCTACCTAGTTGTACAAACCATGCCTACAATAATGACCTGCCTGGAAAGTATGCTCACTGGTACAATAGTGGAATGACTATTATAGTGGGTAAGCAATTGATTTCTGCTTGGATTTGAGGCCCACTCCACAGAAGGGAACTCATGCTTGGTACTTCAAATTTGGTCAAATTGTCCTTTTAGTCATTGCCCGCTTTTACACCTTGAGAGGGATTCTTCCACAGTGGTCTCTCTGCCTACTCTCCATTCTCACCCATAGAGTATCTCATTCTGTTATCAACTCTGCATGTCTTCTACACTTTTCTCTGTGTATCTTAACTAAATTCATTTGACGGAAACCATAACGATGGGCAGCTGAGAGGAGGCCAGAGGAAGGTCCTGGTTCTGTACCTGTCTCTCATTTCTTTTTTTAGAATTCTTTTTATTTTATGTGTGTGAATGTGTTGCCTGCATGTCAGTGCACTCGCGCTGTGCAATGCCCACGGAGGTTGGAAGAGGGTATCTGATTCCCTCACTGGAGTTATAGACCATTGTCAGCTGCCATGAGGGTGCTGGGATTCGAGCGTGGGTCCTTTCTAAAAGCAGCCAGTGCTCTTAACCCCTGAGCCATCTCTCCAGCCTGCCATCTCTCATTGCATACATCAGAAACATTTGGTTAATTGTAAAACTCAGTGTGGATTTGCATGATGCATCTGAAATGGCCAAACTGGTTCCATTTGATTCTTGCTGACTTTGCTCACCCTGGGTTTCTTCCTAGTCACTCCCTCTGTTCTTGCTAACCGCAGTCAGGCAGAATGGTCCCATGGAGGCTGTACCTGCAGTTTCAGGGGGTGCATTGTTTCTACAACACTGGGAAAGCTTACAGCTACCCAGGCAGATGGTTCTCACGCAGCTAATCCTAGAGATTCAGAGTACAGTAGTGGGCATCGTGGTTTTTCCCTAACTGAAACTTGGAAACCTTTTGTTAACTGAAAACTTGTCAACTGACCTGACCCTGGTATGGTATAACCATGGTTTTTGGCTTTGCCCCTGGCATGATGTAATTGTGAATTTTAAGCTTTATAAACCCTGCTTTGTTTCATCCTGGGGTCAAGAATTTGGCTGTGAGCTTGCTCTCCACTGCTGACATTTTTGCTAACTGAATGGACTCTTTAAAAAAAAGTTTTTAAATTTGTTTATTTTCATTATATATAGATGAGTGTTATGCCTGCATGTGTGTAAGTCCATCCATGTCATGCAGTGGCTGTGGAGGACAGAAGAGTGCATTAGAGCCTCTGGAACTGGAGCTACATTTGGTGGTTCGCTGCCTTGTGGGTGGTTCATACCTGGATCTTCTGCAAGAACAGTCAGTGCTCTTAACCACCCAGCCACCTCTCCAGCCACTAAGTGGTGTTCCTCTGGGCCTCATGTTCACTATAACAGTCTCCAAGGCAGCAAGAAGACTGAATTGAGTGGACAAAGTCTCAGCTGTACTGTGACTTACTATTCACATGTGACTTTCATGTTTGATGCGTCTTTGTCACCACGGTCTGATGTTTACATCTCTACAGGAACTAGACAGTATCTTAGAGAAATCATTGCTTTTCATTGAGGGAAAATGAAGATCTTTGGAGGAAAGGGGCCTCACCAAGACCCCGCTAATGGCTACTCTACAATCAATTCCAATGTTGTTTCTAACCAAGAAGTGACTGTTGGTGTTCAGTCTCCTGAGAGCAGAGTGGGTTTGTGAAGCATCTTAGTTATGAAACATCTAGCAATTTCATCCTAGTAGCTTCCTAGAGGCAGAGACTGAATTTTGTTTGAAATGAACTAATGAATATTAGTTCATAAAAATGCGAGGCTATTCGCTGCCTCTGGAAGATTAGGCATACTTTGTGATGCAAATGTGTTTTCAATGCAGAAGGCCATTAAATTAAACAGGATCTGTCAGCTATAGCTGTTTAGCCTCTTAAGCTTAGGTAGCATTAAACAGTAAAAAGAATCCAATCTTTAGAGATAAAATATTTTGTTTTAAATCTCAATTTAAACATGCATTCTTTGTGAAGTCCAGTGCTTGTGTGTAGTATAGGCTAAGTCTGTAGAACAGGAGCACTAATCCTGATCTACACCATCACAGAGTTGCTGTGACAGCGAAAAGAAAATGAGTGCAAAACATTATGCTTGAGGAGATAATATATGTACTATATAAAACAGTATAGTTTAATGAGCAACACATTATTCATAGCAAATCAGCAAATAAATATGGCATGGGATGGTAATAAAGATATATATTTCATAGTGTTTTATAGCTATGATGGTAAGCAGTTCATAACTGTTTACTTTTTCTTCACTTAATAAATATTCATTAAGTGGCCACTATGTGTCAAGTGAACCAATATTGGCCTGTTAAAATGCTAAACACCTTAAATACGGAGACAGTAGAAAATTTGTATAGTCCCAAACTTTACATTTGGGGTCATCTTGATTTGCTCAGAATTAATATTAATTGAATGATTAGTACTCATTGATATCAACCATTAAGATAGTGACTGAATCTTATGTTTATACCATCATCAGGTCATGTCTCTGTCTCATCCTCCAGAGACTCCTGAGACTTTGTTACTAGAGTGGCAAACAGTCCCAGATGATTAACTGGGCTAGACTATAAAATTTCTAGTCTCTGTGTTGAAAGACTCACATTTCCAGTTTCACTAGTCCATCACCTGGTCATAGGACAATCCCTAGGAAGATGGGTTCACCTTAGTTATGCTAAATAGCTGGGCAGAACACCTGGGGTGTTAATGAGATATCGAGCTTTTCCAGCCTGGAATCCCACTCCCCGGGGGCAGTGCTTCTGGACCCGGCCCTAGACATGTAGTTCTCTGTAAGTCTGCCTGCTTTTCTGAAGAATTCAGAAAAGCTTCCCCTTCCTTCTCTTCTTCATATCCCTTTTCTAAACGTGCTTTCTCTAATGCTTTGGGCTGCCCTAGCATCTTGTATTTCTTTACTTTTTCTCTAAAGCTCCTTCTCCCAGCCATTTGGCTACCATGTATCTGACCTCCACGCAGGCTCTAAGCCTGGATGGCCTGATGATGGCTTTCTTTCCTTCTCCCTCCGTTCTCCTTCTCAAGTCAGCCACTGAGATTCCCGGCTTGCCTGCCTTGAGGATTTTTCTTTAAATTCTAATAAAATTGTTCTAAATCTCCTGTTTGGGTCCATTCTTAAATTCTTATATGAATGAGACTAAGAACAGTCTAGGGATGATCTTTCTCCCCATTTCACTGGCACATGTTTGAGTATAGAGCAGGCCCATGTACCTTCTGTTCTTCACCAACGTGATTATGTACTTCTTAGGGGTGCTCCTGAAATGGCTTCTGTGAGGAGGAGGACTAAGAAAAACCACAAAATATCCCTCGTTCCAACTGGACTATTACAGGTCTCAGGCTCTGCAGACAAAGAGAGAAAGGCCCAGGCATGTTAGGCAAGCCTGGAAACAATAGGACCAAATAAGATATAAACAGAAGCCTGCAATGTACTTAGGTAATGGCCAGCACATTCCTCTGCCCTAAAGGTGACTCTCACCAATGCGAGACCCCCGTGCTCCCTCAACCCATTTCTGGTGTTCATAACCAATCAATTTAAAGACATGTTTGGCACGCTCACGCGTGGGCTTTTGTGACCAACCTGGGGGGAGCACGGCAAATCCCCCTCCTCCCTTTGTCTAAAACCTATAAGAAGCTCCTCCCACCTCTCCTCGTGCCCACTCACCCTCCGCCCACTGCTTGGTGCGTTGGGTTGTGGAGCAAGCTTGTAAATAAAGACCCTTTGTGCTTGCATCGGATTTGACCTCCCTGGTGGTCTTTTGAGAGGATTCTATAACCTGGGCACAGCAGCTTCCTGTGATTGTGCCTTATCTTCTGGATGTTCACAAATTACTTCTTTCATAACATAGAAATCTGAGTGAGGTTCACATTCTAAAATATTCTTTGTTGCAGGAGCTTGTTTCTCTATTCTTAACACCTGAATGGCCTTTGACTTTTTTTTCCCATGTGTTCGTCTGCACATGTGGAGACCTAAGGCCATGTGTATTAGTCAGGGTGTTCTAGAGGAACAGAACTGACAGAATGAATATATTTATACATTGAAAGCATTTGTTTATCAGCTTACTTTGGAACTAACAATAGCTCTATCACACTGGATTGACCTGATAGTCACTTTGCCCTTGGGGTTGGGTGAGTGGGTGGGGTCTCAGTAGATGGAGTAATTCCTACAGTGGCTGTCTCACACTGTAGAGGTCCAGACCCTGGTATTTGTCAGTCTACAGGGCTGGTCTTCTCAGCATTCTCAATGTGGTACTGAAAACCTGGAGGGTTCCTAAAGAGCTCCTGGTTCTCAGTCAATGATAGAAACCTGGAAACACGGCCTCCAGTGTCAGCAAAGGAATCAGTAACAGGATAAATCCACTAGGCGACCAGAGGGAAGACCAAACAAGCAAAAGGTGAATAATCTTCCTGCCTCCATGGCCCTTTTTATCTGGGCTGTTACTAGAGGGTGCTGCCTACATTTGGGCTGAGTTTTCCCCTATCAAAGCAATCAGAACAATTCTTCAGGTCAGGCTTCTTACTCAGGTGATTCCAATTTGTGCCAAGTGACCAATAAAACCAACCATCACATCATCATACCAAACTTACCATAAAAATACAGGTTTTAAATATTGTATAAACCTTAACAGTTTATGTTTTGAAAACCTTAAGTACAGGTGTATGCTATTTTCTTGTTAATCTGAATTTTGTTATAATTTTCTCAGTCATCAGCCATTCAATGGGGAAATTCTTCCCTTCCCATCCTCCTCTGGGGGAATGTATCTCCTGGATTTTATTACAGATCTTTGCTCACATTAGAGATGTGCCTTGACTAAAAGACCTCTTATTCCCATTGTTTAATAGTCTTCTTAAAGGAAGTGGAGCTTAGCTTCCTTATTTCTCTTAAATAGAAACAGACTTAATGGAGCATGAGGCTCAAATAAGGAAAAACAGCTGAGCATTGCACTTGTTTTTTTGAATTAAAGTCCAATAAATTCATATGTAGGGTTTGAACTAAAAACTCTATTTAAAGGGGGAAAGTGTTTATCTAATGGCTCTTGCCATTAATGTTTCTTTTCTTGAGGTAAAGACCTTTAAAAGTCAAGTGCTTCAGAAGGAGAAGAAAACACATCCCCACAAAAGAACTCTTGGATGTGTCCCTGGGTCAGCCAACACTGTGATTAAAGTTGCTACTGTCAAGTGAAAAGTTCTTAATGAAAGCACTCTTCTTCTCACTCTTGTGATTGAATCTTTTGACCTTGATGGATTTTCATTGCCTGTCTGTCTCTTGCTCAAGTCTAATAAACAGCCTCTGCTCCCATCAGTTTTGCAATCAGTTTCTCTCAAGGCAAAAGGCAAGAGGAAGAGCTAGGAACGGGAACAGACTGAAGTCCCCCTTCCGTCCCTAGACCCACTTGCTGTGGCACTCAATCATTCACTCATTTGACTATTAAAACATGCAATAATTAATTTCCTCTTTAAGAGTACAGTAAGTAAAAGTAGGCGTGGTGATGCACACCTGTAATCCCAACACTTGAAGAGGAGTGGGGGGCAGAAGGATCAGAAGTTCAAGGCCATCCTTAGCTACATAGTGAGTCTGAGGCAAGCCTGAGGTACATGACATGCTGTTATGTTAATTATGACATATGGCCACAGTGTTTGTGATACTACCAAGTGTGAGTAAAATGAGGAATCAGATTGTCAAGCAGCTGGCATGAACTGTGGGAGAGGGACCAGATAATCTCGTTATACAATTCAGTGTTGCTAAGTGCAGTGTTAAGAATGGACAGGTCAAGCTGCTCAGTCACAGCCCAGAGTAAGGAAGGTCTGTATGTGTCTGTATAAGTCAGGAGGGCCTCACATCATAAGATCGTCACGGATGTGGACTACACTGATAATAATACTGGGGAAAAAGGGAAGACCGTGTGTGGGGGGATGCATGTGAGGGGCAGCAGCTCTGAGAAGCTGAGTGACAAAGATGAGACATGAAGAAGAAAGGGGGAAGTCACGGGAACCATGATACAGCAGAGGAATATTCCATAGGCAAGTGGAAAGAGGCAAGACTTCTAAGCTAACAGAGAGGTGAGGAGAAGAGCATTTCAGAGCACAAGGAGACACATTCTGATACTGGAAACTGACAGGAGGCATTAACAGTGGTCCAGGGAAAAGGTGATGGAAAAACAAGAAAAATGAGGTAATGAAAGTTGGGAATAAAGGCTTAGTGACTGGACCCAGAGATTCTGAAAACGCAGAATGTATGAGACATGATGACAGATTGGCTGTGGACAATAAAGGGTAGGAATTGGGACATATTTCCAGTTTTGCCAATATAACTTTACCATCAATAAGATCACTTAAAGTGATCATGAAATACGAAATTCAGAGAAGATCATAACAGCTCATTAGAATCGTTGAAATGAAGCCTTTGAAGATAACAGTGAAAGATCAGACCTCCCCTCCCCATCAAATAAATAAACAAACAAGTAAATAAATACTGGGCACAACCATCAAGAAAAAGGGAAAAAGGAAAATATCCAGCGTTTTAGTGCTTTGTAAGTTGACCAAAGGCAAATTACAAATTGGGTGTCTTTTCTCCAAAATTATTGCCATATAAGGGATCCCTATGCTTTTTATTCCTCTTAGAAATTTTTTGCTTTAACTCATTTGGAGTGGAGTGGAGCGTGTGTCTCTGTGTGTGTGTGTGTGTGTGTGTGTGTGTGTGTGTTTTAATAAAAGAAGCCAATTTTATTGTTTTCTGTATGGATATCTAGTTTTCCTAATGCCACTGGTCAAAGTTACTATCTTTTCCCAGTTGTATGGTATCCCTACTCTGTTAACAGTCATGTTAAACTATATGCTTAAATTCATTTCTGGGCTCTCTAGTTCTATTATTGGACTCTCTGTCAGTCTTAATGCCAATCTAAGCAAACAGTTTTGCACACTGTAGGTTTGTGATAGTTTTTGAAAATGACAATTATGAGGCCTCCAGTTTTGTTCTTTTTCTGGATTCTTTTGGTCAGGTAGGTTCTTTAGTGATTCTATATATTTAGATTTATATTTTTAATTTGTTTGTTTGAGAAGGGTCCCCCTCCATAGCCCAGGCTGGCCTGGAACCTACTTCATAGCTCAAGCAGGTTTCAAGTTTGTGGCAATCCTCCTGCCTCAGTTTCTTGAGTGCTAAGATTACAGTTATGAGATACTACACTTGGCATGATTAACTTTTAAATAATTTTCTTCTTGGGGCTAGAGAGATGCTCAGCTGTTAACAGCACTGACTGCCCTTGCAGAGAATCTGGGCTTGGTTCCCAGTACCCATGTGGCAGCTCACAATTGTCCATAGCTCCAGTTCCAGGGGATTTAATGCTCTTTTCTGGCCTCTAAGGGCACTATATGGGTATACTTACATACACTGAGACAAAAGGCTCATACACATAACATAAAAATGAAAAAGTCATTAATAAGGCAGAGGCAGGCAATCCCTATGAAATCGAAGTCAGCCTGGTCTACATAGTGAATTCCAGGGAAGCTGGGGCTGTAGGGAGACCCTATCTCAAA
This sequence comes from Eospalax fontanierii, assembly GCA_035773235.1. Taxonomy (NCBI): domain Eukaryota; kingdom Metazoa; phylum Chordata; class Mammalia; order Rodentia; family Spalacidae; genus Eospalax; species Eospalax fontanierii. Next base: position 45,656,438 of record CM069529.1, on the reverse strand, counting down.
AGACAAAGTAACAACGAAAAATTTCTTTTCCTCATGGAAATAACATTGGGATTTTGATAGGGATTTCATTGAATCTATCTATCTATCTATCTATCTATCTATCTATCTCTCATCTATCTATTTGTCATCATCGTCTCTGGATAGTATGAAAATTCTGACAATATACAATTTAACAATATGACCAAGATTGTTTGTATTTTAATTTCCTTCAAGAACTTTTTGTAATTTTCCATGTAAAAGTCTTTTACTTCCTTAGTTAAACTGGGTATAGTATTTTCTTTTTCTTTTTCTGATGCTATGTAAGGGAAATGATTTTTCTTAATTTACTCCTTTAATTTTTTTTTTTTTTTTTTTTAGTATATAGAACTGTGACTTATTTTTTGCTAGTTATCTGCACACGGTACCAAAATACATGCAACAAAAGCAAAATTAAATAAATGGGAGCACATCAAACTAGAATCATCTGAATAGCAACAGAAAAAAATAAACAGGGTGAAAGGAAACCTAACAAATGAGAGAAGATATTTTTAAGCCATCCATCTGATGAGGGACCGAACATAGAAGGAACTCCTATAGTTCAATTGCAAAGCTTAAATACACACAGCCCGGCTAAGTTCCAGAGCGCGTGTTGTCCTATTTTTGTTATCAGATTTTGATCGTTGTTATGCTGTCTGCATTACAAAATCTGAGATTTAAAAGTCTCCCTCTCTCTCTCTTCCATGTCTCTCTGTCTCTGTCTCTCTTTGTCTCTCTGTCTGTCTCTCTCTTTGTGTAAAAGGGTAAATGCACACGAGTGTGGGTGGGTGTATGACTCACCAGTATAGGATATTGGGTGACTTGTTCTATCCCTCGCTGCTTTACTCCCTTGAAACTGGGTCTGAACCTCGAACTATGGCGTCTGCCAGCAAGCCCCAGCAGTCTTCATCTCTGTCTCCCACAGTGCCAGGTTACAAGTACAAACCTGACTTTGTCTAGCTTTTAACGTGGGTGCCTGGAATCTGCACTCAGGTCCTCCTGCTTGCACGGCAAGCTCTCTTGCCTGCTAGACCATTTCCCCGCCCAGAAAAGTGATTTTAGACGATTGTTATCGCCACTGCAGCATAACTTTCTTTCCGTAGTTTGATCACATCTGTCTTCTTGCCCTAGCTCCTCCCTCCCTCTCTGTGCTCTCTCCTTTTCTTTCTTCACTTCCTTTTTCTCCTCGTCCCCCTTTTCCCGGACCCTTCTGTCTCTAAAAGTTCCCTATGTGATCTAATCTCACTTGTTTAATCAACAGAGCTTTTGATCTAGCCCCCTCCTCCCCAGTAGAAAAAGCTGTCCTCCTTGAGATTTCATCATCTTAGAGAGTGCTAACATCATCTTAGCAAATTCCCTAAGAAAAAATCCCTGGAGTGATCCTTGATTCCTTCACCTTCAACTTCCTGGAAAACAGTGGAATTTTCCTGTAAAATGTCCTCTGTAACTGAGCTTCCCCATCCCTCTGAGGAGCATCCACCGTCCCCTCGCCCCTGCTTACTTCCCTGTGCCCTAATGGTAATGCTGTGTAATGGCTTCTACACTCACGTCTCAGTATCAGTTTTCCAGACACGTGGGAAAATTAATTTTATTCAAAATTTAAATTAGATCATGTGCTCCTCATTAAAAATCCCCCAGTCGATTCCCATTACACCGATAGTGACATCCAAGTTCTAATGGGCCACAATATACCCTAATGACTGTCTGAACTTGCCAGGTTCATCTCTTGTTACTTTTCAGCACTTACTATGGTCTCCTTGCTTTCAATAGACCACATATGTTTCTGTTTAATGACATTTGCATTCCCTGTTCTTCTTCCCAAGATTTACAGGACTGAATTTGTCATTTTATTCAAGGTTCTCTTACTTTCTTGAAGACTTCCTCAACCTTCCTATTGAAAGCAGCTCACTCTAAACAAGCTTGATATATATTTATATTCTAGTTTTTTACATGGCAATTTTTTTCCCTTTTCTAGAATGTGAGTTCCACTTGACTGGGGATGGGTGGTCTTAGTTTTTCTAGAATCCAAAACACTTTATGTCATACATTAAATGTTTCACCACCATCTGTCAAAGGAGATAATAATGTTATGGATATATGAGGTTTCTTCATACATTCTGGATAAAAAGTGTATGCTTGTTACTACAGAGAGTGCAATATCTTTATTACAGTCTGGGGTTCTTATTTCATCTTGGTTATGACCTGCTTAGTTCTTGATTTTAGTGTGATTAGATTATCTATTTTGATAGTATGGATTTTGTTCTTTAGGTATAATTTTACAGTCTTTCCTTTCATTAACAACTCCTGGTCTAATAGAGAGTACATACAGAACTGCAGACATTAAATACAAAAGAAATAAAATTACTAAACACCAAATGGGCCAATGAATTGAATGGACAGCTTTCAGAAAAAGAAACACAAATGCCCAACAGCCATTTTTAAGACCAAATTTAAGAAATTATTCGATTCCTGTAATCATCAAGGAATCACAAAGTTAAACTTTGAGATACCACCTTGTCCCAGCCAGAATGAATAACATCAAGAAATCTGACAATCAATTCTGGAAAGGATGTGCAGAAAGAATCTTTATTCACTGCCAATAGGATTGCATATTAGTACGGCCATCATGGACGTCAGTTTGGAGTTTCTAGAACAAATTAAAACTAGAGCTTCCATATGATCCATCTATCCTACTCTTAGGCATATACTCCAAGAATACCATATCATACTGTGGAGGTATTTGAAGCTCCATCTTCAATGTGATCGACTCACTATAACAAGGATATTGAACAAACCTAGTTGCCTGTTAACAGGTGAATGGATAATGAAAATGGGATATATATGTATATGTAATGGAAAATTATTTAGCTCTAAAGAAAAATATTCATAACAAAATGGGTGGATCTAGAGTGTATAATATTAAGTGAGGTCACCCAATCTCAGAATATTTTTGAAAAGAATGTTTTCCCTCCTGTGTGGATCCTGGCCCACAATGTATACATGTACACTTGTAAACAAATGCACATGCGAGTTTACTATTATATTTAGCATCAAGGACAAGAAAGGGTACTTTGGAAAAAAAAAGGAGCATAGCTTTTGTCTTTTTTTTTTGGTGGATATGTGAATTCAACTTTCTGTACATTGAATTAGCAGGGATCATTTCTGCATTCCCTAAGAGTCCACTAAGTACTGTCTCTTTGGGGCACTGATTGTGAGAACTGGGCTTCCTTTTTGATTCCATTGACTATTAGTTCAGTGGGAGTGGGACATGAGTGAACACGGGACAGTAGCAGTGGAGTGAAGTCATGGTAGGCCTTGTTTCATGTTCCGTGGGCTGATCAGAGACTACATTTCATCATAATATCCTCATAGCAACTTTGTCTGATGAATATTTTTATTACCTTTACTCTAAGGATGTCTTGTGACACTGAGGTCATATGACTTAGTGGATATCATGTGGCTAAGAAGATATGATGTTGGGTGAATACAAACTTGTACTTTAACCAAGTCACATTGTCTTTTCAGGGTCCACATCCTAGGGAGATCACTCATTTTTTTCTCAGTTTTCTTATTTGGAAAATTGAGATAACAGTCTCTGTATATCAAATTAAACCATAATTAAATGATGTCTGCGATGGGTTCTCATAAGTATTAAGTGACCGTTATTATCACAAAGATGCAAAACCTACCAGCAAGTGAGGTGATTACATAATAACAGAAGAGACTGACATGTAGTGTTGTCTGAGTCCAAATCAACATTCTGGAACGCTGTATACGTTTAATCATTCTACCCTTCTTTAGGAAATGTATCTTTTTGAACATCATCAGTGGAATAAATCAGGAGCTGTAGGCTGACTTATGTTGTTTAATGAAGAGATAAATGATATTTTGGTCTAGTTTGGTGGTCACGTGAGAGGAGTGAGCAGGGAGAAATAAGGAATAACAGACGCAATGAACTTTCTTTTTTACATGTATTTATTTATGGTGTGTTTGTGTGCATGCTTCATGTACACACATGGGCATGCATGGCACATATGTGGAATGTGGAGATCAGAGGACAGCTTTCAAGAGTCGGTTCTCTCCTGCACGTTATTATGTGGATTCTGGGGTTAAACTCAATCATCAGACTTGACAGCAAGCGCTTTTATGCCCTGAGCCATCTTACCACCCTGAATCTACGTTCTTGAGTGGTTTTAAAATAGGTTTTGAATGTAATGGTTTCTCCAAATATATTCCAGATAGTGACTCACAAAGAACTACTGTGATGAGACTATTTCTTCCCCTCCTGTCCCAGAAGCTAGCTTTACCAGTATCAGCATAATTCAGCATCATGGACCATTTAGTTCAACTTCCCTCTCACTACAAAACCCTTTCTGACATAGTCAGCCATCCATGGGTTCAATGTACGTCTCTAGACTTGGTGAACAAGTCACCTCAAGGATAGTTTATTGCCCTCTGAGGCAGCCCTGATATTTGGAATAAATTCCCTTATATTAAGCAAAATTTGTATCCAACTTACTATATCAGTTATTCTAAAGCATAAAATTCACAGCAAAAATGTCAAACAATACCTGGTCAACCTGAACCTCCGCAGAGACTTCCATGTGCCTTTTTCAACTTTTTCTGCTCCTGAAGTTTGCTGCTCAGTTCAGCTCAGTATCTCTTCATCCTTGATGGGATCCTATTTTGTTCATTCCAATAAAAGTCAATTAGATACCTGGACTCAATTATTTGAAATTCTGTTCCTTGGCAAAGGCACTCTAACCTCCGTCCTTACTCCACTCAAAATGCACAATCTTAATGTTTGAGATAAAATCTCATTGTACTGGCCTGCAACTCCATATATAGCCTGGGCTAAGCTTGCCTTGAACTAAAAAACCTGCCTCGGCCTCCCATGCTGAGATTACAAGCATGTACTGAACCTGGCCATGTTTATTATGGGATTATATTCTAGACTTTTCTCTAAAGTACCTGCTTCCACCCAGTGGTGTATAGGACACTGCAGAACCCTTTTCTTTTACTAACATCTTTGTTGGAAATGGCAATCATCTCTTTCCCAGGCCCTTTAAAGTTGAAGAGGAGCTCATTCACAGGGAGAAGTAGTAAATATTAAAGCCCAAAGCTGTTCTAGAAGACATGTACATGTACAGTTACTTGCTCTAAGTTTGGCTCAGTTTTCCCATTACTGAAACCCTAAATTGTTAGCTACTGTGAACTTTTGAAAAGCAGGTGACACACACTTGGCTACTATTTCTACTCTTTGACTGAACTCATTATTCTGGGCTTCCTCATATATTTCTACTATATTAAGAATAAAAAAATACAAAAATATTTCTTTGGTAATGAGAACCTCTTTTTTTAATTGGAACTAGTTCACCAATGAATGCAGAATAGGAAGTACACTGTGCTCATGAACCTCTGGTCTGATCTGGTGATGTAGCTCAGTTGGAGAGTCCTTGCAATGTAACACAAGGTCCTGGGTTCAATCTGAAGAACCCGCATATTAAAAGAGTGCCCCAAAAGTTAGATATGATAGCACATGCTGTATACCCGGTTCTAGGGAACTAGCTATAAGCAGATCCCTGTGGCTCACTGGGCATCATTAATTAATCAAGTACCAGGTCAATGAGAGACCTTGTCTCAATAAACAAGGTCAGCATCTCTGCGGGGACCATACCCCAGGTTGACCTCTCAACTCCTCATTCGTATGTGAACATGTGCACAGACACATGAACACACACACACACACACACACACACACACACACACAAAGTACCTGTGATCCTCCCATGGTACAATGCTGCTTCCAAAATCCAGGATTTGTCTTTTTCCTAAAATATAATATCAGTGTATATTTATTTACTTTTCATCAAAGAACCTTCTTATTCATTGAAGGAGGAAATGTAAAATCAATTTTCTATGAAAATTCTATTTCCCAATGCTGAGTTGCAGTGTATCTGATCAGTACTTAAAGTTTAACATGTTAGGAGTAAAATACTTAAAAGGATGAGAAATGTGCCCTGATTATCATTTTATTTTGACCAGAGACTATTGCAACAACTATATAGTCTCTAAAAGAACGACTCTTGGAGTTGCAGAATAGATGACATATTAGCTATTTTATAATAATAATTTCCAGATTACTCCATCATTACATTGTAAAGCAACTAAATTAGATTCAGAAACTAATTATGAAGAAACCACTGTTACTCTAAGAATAATTCACATTTATGGTAGGTTTAAATTACATTCAGAATGGTTCTGGAGTACAAAATGCCTAGAATTATGTTTAAGAATATACTACATAGGTGGAATACATAAATCAGAAATGCTTTGTGGAGAACATTACATGTCAGAGAGAAGAAATAAGAGTTTGGATTTTGAATACAAACCTGGATTCAAAGCCTCAGAGCCTACATTTCCCCATTTTTAGGGTGTACCTTAGGCAACTTATCACACTCAGCCTCCATTGTTTCATCATTTGCATAATGGAGGTGATATCAGAATATACCACTTGGAGCGGCTGTGAGTCTTTAATAAGCGATTATGTGTCCAACCTCTAGCCAACACTGATTTTACACAGTTTAGTGCAAAGTTTACTTTGTTTTCTTAGTATCTTCTCTGGAAAATTGCCATTGTAACTGGAAGCATTAAAAAAATGTGAAATCCTTTTTGGTACGGGATTGGTAACTTGTTCACCCCAAAGCATCACCTCTTTGTAAGGTGTCTGAGGCATGATCCCCAACCTTTAACAATCTGCATGCTCATGTCAACAGTTTTGGACTGACGGTAGGCTTTGTTCTGGCTGTCACAGTGCCTTGGTGGTCAAAGGTGCAAGAAGCTCACTGTGGTCTTGGAAAGGTTAAAGCAGCTGTAAACAATGAATCATAGTCATCATTGTTTCTGTAGTGTTTGTTTAAAGTGAGAAGGGGAGAAAAGAAATGGGAAATTTGCCTAGCAAATGTGCTTTTGAAGTAAGGAACATGTAGATCTTAAACATTCAGTCACTGAGAAGCAAGCAATGAAACTACAGAATCATGAAACTGAAAATGCTTTGGGAAGATTTTATTTAAATTGTAAGGGGTTGTCAAGGGTAACTAATGGACCTGAATTGTCAGTTAGTGGAAGCATTTTCTTTTAGTGACACCCGCTGAAAGTACATCACATGTCAGGAACACCTAAGTGTTGTTCATGCACCATATACATTATCTGACTTGGTACACAATCTTCTGTTCTTAGGACTTTTCTCACTGAATGGTCAGGGTACCCACAATAACTGAATGTGGGAGACATCTTAGAATTCTTTCTTTTTTATATCTAAAGTATGTTTATCTAGACCTGCCTGTTCTAAGAGACACCTGCTCCATCTCTTCTCTTCCCACTCTGATTTGATTTGCTCCCTAATCATATTTTCTAAGTGTGTGTGTACACTTGTGTGTACATGTGTGTGAAGTCCAAGGACAACATCAGATGATTTGAGATAGCTGTCTTGTTTGGCCTGAAACTTTGCTAGCTAGGCTAAGCTAGTTGTCCAGTAAGCTTCCCCCAGGGATCCACCTGTTTCTACTTCCCATCTTTCTATTTCTTGGACTATGAGGGCATGTCACTGGGCCTGGTTTTTTATGTTGATTCTAAGCATCTGGACCCAGGTCTTCAATCTTGAGAGATAAGCACTTTACTTACTTACTGAGCAATATCTACATCTCTCTTTTCAATTCTGTTCCTCCTTCTCTGCTCGTCATACTTTGGACAGGCAGCAAACTCTTAACCAATGAGATCAGTTGAAACCATCCCCAGACTTGATACTGTCTTCCCTGCCTTAGAATGAAGTCAGTACTCTCTTAATATCTGGGAGACCCTGTCTGATCTTGCTTTGACACTCTCCTCTAGTTGTCAAGTTGTCCCCATGAACCTTCTCCTAGCCTACTGATTTTCAACACTCTGGCCATCACCAAGACTTGCTGACCTCACACAACTCTGTAGAACTTTGATTTTCTTCAGTGGTTTCTTGTCATACCTATGGATCCAGAGCCAATGTCATCTCTTCAGGGAGCCCTTTAATGACTCTGCTATCTAAAGTACATTATTCTGTTATTTTCTATCAAAATACATTGTTTTATTTTTTAACATTAAACATAATCTGCCATTACTTATGATGCATTATATTGTTTTAAAAATTGCTTTCCTCTCTAGAATGTAAATTTTTAAAAGGCCGTGTGTATCTACGTGAACAGCTCCATGCCTGATACATGGGTAAACCCTGTGCATATTTATAGAAAGAATAAATATTTCCTTGCCTTTTTATTATAACTATTATGTTCCCACCTTTGCAAATGAAAAACCCAATTTTAAATAGACTAGTAAATTGAATGGCCAGGAAGCACATGGAGACAGATCAGTTTGCCTTTTTAAACTAAGCTTTTATCTATCATTCTGTCTGGCATAAATAACTTTGTGATGTATACGTGTTTCAGAGAGATTTGTCAGATAAAATAACACTAATTTACCACAATTACCAGCTACACAAATACCTGACACGTATCCTAGATTTAAATAAGACTAAACTGTAAATTCTGCAAAATAAAATTACAGAATGATACCAGTAAAACTGCCAGCATTTTTTGCACAGTCTACAGGGATTCAAACACTGTGGGATTGTTCACCCTGTTGACAATTTTGAAATCCCAGAGCCTATTTCATAGACATTTTGGTTTATTGGTTTATTTGCTTCTTTTGCTAGCACATTTGTTTCTAAGTAGTTCATTTTTGCTTGCATACTGTTTCATTTATGTAACATTTTATCTTATAAAACATTTCCTGGTTCCTTCTTTTCTTTTTTTTTTCTTTTTCCTTCCTTTCTCCCCCCTTCTCCCTGTCATCTCTCTTCTCTCCCTTCCTCCTCCCTCCCTCTCTCTGTTCCTCCTTCTTATCCCATCCCTCTCCCTCCCTCCCTCTCTTTCAAAATAACAAATGGACCAAGAGCTGTGCTCCAGGCTGGCTGTCAGAAGTAGGACACCCAGAACTGAATGACAAATGCTGATGTATTGAGAGTAGCTGCTGCTCCAGCAAATCTAAGACTCAACAGCTCTAACTCTAGCAAACAAGAAGCCTAGATGACATCTGCCATCTTTCGTCCTTTATGTAAATCTCAAACTGTTCTCTACTGTTCACAGTACAATACACTATGTTAGTGGACAGCCTTGTGTGGTTTGTGATTTTAATGGGAATGCTTTCAGTTTTTCTCCATTTAGAATGATGTTGACTGTGGGTTTGTTGTATATAGCTTTAAGTATGTTGAAGTATGTTCCCGCCAGTCCAATTCCCTCTAGGACCTTTATCATAAATGCATGTCTTTCCTGCATCTATTGAGATGATTATGTGATTTACAAAAATTTAAATTTAAAAATTATTCCATAAAGCGTTTGATATTGTGACATTTCAAACAACGTGTGCTTTAGTGATGCTCTTCCCTCATCGCCCTCCCCTGATCTCTTTTCCTTTCTCATGTTCCATGTGTCCTTCTGCCGACACCAGCCCTCCTCATCACTTACAAGCCTCTCCTGGTTTCCTTTCTAGTTTTTTAGGCTTTACCCACATAATGATTTATATCAATACATGTATGTATTATAGGCTAGGAGCCACATGTTAGGGATCAATAAGGTTTTTGTCTTTCAGTCACCTGGCTTAATATTATTCTTTGCATATCCATGGCAGCTATTCCATTCCTGGGCATATACCCAAGGGACTCCATAGTGTAACAAAGGGATGCTTGCTCATCTATTCTTGTTGCTACTATATTCACAATAGCAAGGAAATGGAACCAGCTAAGATGTCCATCAACAGATGAGTGGCTAATGAAAATATGGTCCATATATACAATGGAATTTTTCAGTTGTGAAGAAAAAAACAAACAATGAAATTTGAAGGACAAAGGATGGATCTAGAAAGCATATTTAGTAAAAACAAATTATATATAAGAAAAAAACTTTGTAGTCATAAGGACTCTGGGAACCTACTAACTGATGCTGTTGATTCTCCTTCTTCAGTTCCCTCTTCTAACCTGAAAAGATACTAAATCTCATCAAGCTGACCAGCAGTCAGGGCCAAAGCAATTCTAATTCTAAAATAGCTACAACCACACTGCCAAATGACAGCTCGAATAGGTCTTTGCACTTCTTCTTTCAGGACTACAAAGTTTCTGAGGCATCAGAGGGAAGTTTGAGCAGAAGGAACTGTTTGGCAGGATGAGAATCTCCATTTTGATGAGCAATATGGACCTTATAGTTGACAATTAGGAGAAAAGACACAAGTGGGGCTTATGATGAAACTGATCTATAAAGGCAGATCTCTCTAGTTTAGTCCAGGGAGCCGATTCCAGTTCAAGGTTCAGATGACTTGACCTTTGTGTGCAGTGTGGACAGTAGGTAGATTTGGATACAAGCCAGGAGTGATAAGTTATTGACTAGAGGCCCAAATTTCTTCCTGACTGACTCTACCTAGGCAATACCTATTCTGAGTATTTCTGAATGGGGACAATGATCTATTCTGACCTGCTTAGTGTAACATGAGATATTAAATGAGAAAGTGTTTTGCTGATTGGTTAAGAAGTATTTTAATTTCTTTGGATCTCAGTTTCCTGATTTACACACTGAGAGATACAAGACTCCATTACTTGCTGGGAGAATTAAATGTACACAACACTAAAAATCCCCTGCCCCATACTAGTGATCCCTACGTCGTAACATGTTTGCTTCTTGAATGGCTTGTCTCACTTTACTCTCTTCCCATCAGGATGACTGAACCTTGCAGAGCATGTCCAAGCTTGAAGGCCCTGGGTGATTAAGGCTTACTGTGGGCTCTTGTCTAGGAGTCTGCTGCTAGATACAAATGTTCAGAGGTACTAATAATAAGGCTATGCTCAGGACTGTACTTTATAGAGAAGGCACTATTATTGGCTTTGCTAAGCTCCAGGGCCCAGAGAAAAAAGATCTATGATCCTTGTGTTTGCTGATAAAATGTGTAAGACTAAGTGCCATAGCCAGAAAGGTGATGCCTTTGGTCCGGAGGATAGAACTTTGGTTATCTAGGACTTTCTTTTTGCTTCAGCTGTATTTATAAAACTCTTTTCTTCATCATGTAATTTAATACTGGTGCTTTCGTTTTCATTTTGATTACAGTACGCTTAATACAGTTTTTGATTTTAATATGATCAGTAAAGAGAATCAAAGACAACCTCACCTACCCCCAGTGCCTACTAGTTACAGAAGAATATACTTAGAGTTTAGAACAATCCATTTGGATTTTAAGACTCAGCTGAGCCTCTGATATCTAGTGTTTCCTTGTGCATCTTTTTCTCTGCTTCCAGACCTCAGTGTCTTGAGACATATAATAGAAAGACTATAACAGGGAAATGAGCTCTTCATTTGCACTAACCTCCCCGAAGATCTGAGTTCAGGGCCAGTTCCAGGACAAATGCCAGCGTAAGAGGGTTGGAGAAAAGGGAAGGCAGAAACAATGGAGCTGGAACTCTGCTCCCTTCTCAGCACAAGGGGCATGATTCTTTATTCCACTGAATGGACCAGTGAGGTCTAGAAGCTAAACAAACTGTTATATGACTTTCTGAAACTCTGGATCTTGCTTATCCTTCTTTAGGGCCCATACCCTGAAATAGGACACAGAGTTGCCCTCCCAATTGCTCTTCTGGGTTCCAGGTTGCCACAAAAGTTGGTCCGGTGGGTGACTTGCCAGGACGACTTTTGCTGTCCTATTAGGGGTGACAGGAACCACCCAAATATTTGTAAAACATTCTCAGGAAAGGAAAATAGATAAAGAAGACTGAGTCAAGATTTTAATACCATTCAGGTAGAAACTCAGTGGCACTGTAATACAGACTTCAGTACCGTTTCTTGCTTGTGTGGAAGTGTGGATAAAAACTGGAAACAGGTAGCAATGTAAAAATCGCACGAACTGACCTTGTCCTTACTTATCTGTCAGATTTAGGCTATCAATAAATGGTTAACTTTTTTGTTTTTATCTACACCCCTGGGTATTTCATTATCTCTAAAGATACCCTCAAGACAATTTAGGCATTTTATTATTTGCTACTTGAATATTTGGGTATATACACTGAAAGTGGTAACTATTGTTTTCAATGCGATCCTAGTATTAGAATTGCCAGATTTAGCAACTAAAAAACAGAGTATGTTTTATGGAAAATACTGACATAAAAGAAATTTGTGCTGTTTATCTAAAATTCAAGCTTGAATGACTGTTCTATATTTTATCTGGCATGTCTGCAAAATATAATATTTTACATACAATATCATCAAATTTTCCAATTTTAAGAGTTACAAGTTCTAGTTTTTCTCTTAATTGTCATAAACAGTGTATTTATAAGGTTTTTGCTTGGGGAACTCACACGGTACAGTTGGCTAGCAGGATATTAGATCTTCGCTTCGTGCACATTGATTCTCTCTCACTACTTTTCCTCCTTTGTGGTTTGTTGATGAAATTAGGCCATTTATTCCCTTCCCATTGATTTTATCTTGTGTTATGTTCTGGATTTTTTATGAGTCTATTTGTGTCTAGATGCTTGATATTTATATTTGAATTTTTCTGTTTTACCAAGACTCTTTCATAGGACGTTATACATTTTCCTATCAAGAGACACAGACTGTCTAGTGACACCTTTCCTTTTTTATGTTAGTGATTTTAAAGAAAAATAATTAGATTTGTTTATTATGTTTTATAAAATGCTCATTACGCCCCCCGCCCAACCGCTCAGAGGATTTTCCTGTAGCCCCAGGTGGCCTGGTACTTGCTATATAGACCAAACTAACCTTGATATCTCAAAAGACTGGTCTGTCTCTGCCTCCCTAGTGCTGGGATTAAAGGCATGCACCACCACACTCAGCCTGGAGGCACATATCTTAATTCTTATTTCTATATTACTTTTCTACTACCTGAACTCTTTCTATAGTGGGTAGGTCTGAGATTTCTCTCCCAATTTTGTTTTTTTTTTTCCTTGCAGGATCTCAAAAAATTAAAAAAACAATACAAAACAAAAAAAAACAAGGAGAAAATGGTGGCCTAGGCCTTTTCAGTTATCTCAGAGTCAGAGAAACAGTAATAGAATTCAAGATTACCAAAGCAGACTAGGTCTTTTGAGGCCAATATCCTAAAGGCATAGGAACCTAAACAATATATGAGCAAGAAACCCATAAAGTAAGCAGAAAGATGTAGGAGGAGGAGGAGAGGACAGGGAGAGAGGGATACAAAGAAGTGGAGGAGAGGAAACACAAGGTGAGGAGGAGCGGAAGACAGAAGAGACTTGTGGGATATTTCTTATGAGAAAGGTTCCCTTCATTCAGTTCAGGGTCCAGGTCTCAAAAGTGCCCGGAAGAAGTGAATCTGAAGTGCCAGGCACAGACACAAACTTTCTTAGGATGTGGGTTGGTCACAGTTCTTTCCTGGGAACTGGACAGTGAGCAGTCCGTTCTCCTCTGATCTTTCTGTCCTGACTCACATGCCAGAGATGAATAACCAACCACAGAGCAGCCTGTCTTCATTAATCCCCATAGTAGTGTTAATATTTTTTAATTGATTGATTTTTATTTTATGTGTATGAGTGTTTTGTCTACATGTATGTAAGTGAACCACCCATGTTGTGTAATGCCCAAGAGGGACAGAAGTAGGCATCGTATTCTCTGGAACTGGAGTTACGGAATTAGGCCACCATAAACAACTTAGTGAAAGAGGAGAGGAGGAATTACTGAATCCATCCAACCGCTTTTCAAGTGACAGACTGAGTGCATATTAGGGTGGAAGTGATTATCTGCTTTTTGTATTGATAAGATTAAATTATCTGATAGCATAAAGTACTGATCATTCTAGAGATAACTTAAATTTAGTGATAGATTGAAAATGAGTGAGCAATATGTTCATCTGTCTAAAAGAATTTTGGCTGTGAAATTTGTTCCATTCCATTTGTACCTATTACTTTACTCTCCTGTCTTCTCTACAAGGCACATGACATCACCGAGCTTGTTAGGGTTCCACTTGTATCTCTATAATTTATTTTATCATATGGAATTTCAGTTCAGGTCTTCTGTGATTATGCACCTGTGAAAAAATTCAGAAAAGTTGGCTGTGGTGGCAAATACCTTTAATCCCAGTACTTGAGAGCCAGAGGCAGGCAGATCTAAGATAAGGCCAGCCTGGTCTACATAGTGAGTTCTAGGCCAGCTGGGATTACAGGGATATTCTGTCGAAACAACAGCAACTGCAATAACATCCTCTTCCCAACCAAAATCAAAAATCAAAATCAAACAGAAACTTTCAGAAGAGAAATACATTAGCCTTGCCTTACCTTTCCCGTCCTCTCTCCTTTTCTCTCTTTTCCTTTCCTCTCCTCTTCTCCCTTCTGCTTTCTTCCCCTCCTCTCCCCTTGCCTTCCCCCTTCCCTCTGTTTTCTGCCTTTGTGGCAGAGTTTGTAACTTTAAGTCTATGCTCCTTAGATGTTGAGATGTACTAGCTAAGAACATCATTATGACAGAGACTTTCTCTGGCCAGTAACTCTGCCCTTCTTGAGTCTGAAGGTAAATAAGCACACTGAAATTAGACTGCTCCTGATGCCAGCACAGTTGGGCTTTTTTGTCTGTTGGCGGAAAATCAAAGGGAAGTTAAGGCCGAAGAGGTAATTTTGCCAAGCCTCCTTGGGGTGTGGGGCTAATCATTTTCTTCATTATCAAAACTTACAGTCTTGCTGAGAAAACCCTCAAACCAATGATGAAAATTAAATATCATTATTGTAAAAGGTTTATTTTTAAGGCTTTAGCACATTGAGATCTTCATGTGAACTCCTTCGGACTTTCAGCTAATAGTATCTATATGCTTTGCTTGTATTCATTTTTGGAAAGTAGAAATGTAAATTGATGTTACATGTCCTTATGATGCAGCAGTAAGTTCGTCTGTATAGGAATTATGCTTCTTTTCACCAAAGTATAATTTGCAGTGGGCTAGCACCCCAGTGTGGATTGCTGTAGCAATGAAAAACAGACACATTTTTCAGATTATTCACCAGGGAGTGAAAGAGTTCAGCTCATGAGGAAAGGGACACTCTTGAAGGGACTTCAGCAATCTCTGTAGTTCCCCACACACTGAGAGACCTAGATCTGGAGCATAACAGTGGGAAGAAGGGAATTAGGAATAGAGAGATGGGCCGGAAGCTGGGAAAAGTGCCTCACAAATCCTCAGCTGAGGATTCCACTGTGTAATTACAGAAAGGATGCTCAGGGAAGCTGGATTGCATTCTGCCTAGCTGATACATAGAGAATGTTGGCGGGCGATGTAGTTTTCTCTTAAATCTAGTGTATTCACATAAACTAATTTTCTTATCTTGTTTTTTTTTTCCTAACAGCACTAAGTGGTCATTAATCCATATAGAGACAGGTGAAAATTTTATCTAGAGACTATTCCAATGAGTACTATTTTATCTCAGTTTGCAGTAGTATAACATCCAAGTTTCTCATGAGTACACTCTACCCTTTCTTTCCTTGCTTCCTTTTCCTAACACATTTTTTCCCAATGTTGTTGACAAATCTTGTTTTCATGGGAAGGAAATTCCAAGCACTTGAAAATTTCTTAGACTCAGATCCTTACTCATTGGTGTCTGTTTCGGCTGGAAATACTGCCAAGCGTGCTAGTTGAGCCCTGTCTGAACATTTGCAGATTCACATCTTTGCTGTGCCACGCAGTGGTGACATAATGGGAACTGGGTGTGTGAGTGCCACTCAGCATAAAACGTTCACTACTGCAGTGGCTTTTGATTTTTCTATATTTCCTATATTTAGCATTCCTTTTCTTTTAAAACACTCGCTCACTCTTTTTGAATACAGCCATCTGTCTATAACTTTTCTTTTTGCTTCAATTGTTTTGCTTTTTATTTGCTATGAATTTGAATGTCATTGAGCATTATTTTTAAGCCTATGGGTAGGTAAGGAAATTAGTTCTCTTAACAAGGTCTTTCTGTGTGTAATGAAGAGACCTTGACATATATAGACATATGTCTACACTTTTCAGAGCTCTGTTCAGGTCTCTTTCCTGACATTTTTTGACACCTGCTATTCAAAGTGACAGTTTATATGTTTGATGTAAAAACAAAATAAAACAAAACCAGATAGCTTGAGAGTCAAAACGTTATTATCTCTTGCCAGGTCTGGAAGGAGGGTCATTTTTACCGAAAAATGATTTTTTTGTTTGTGTTGTAGTGTTTAATCCAATTTCAGAGATGGGAGATGAGAAGTTGTTTCCTTGGGAGAGAACTGATCTTTCTTCAGGGGTTATGAGGGATAAGCAGTTTGTTAATGAGATGGAAAACTGTGCATATGGCCCTAGCAGAAGCCGAGTCACTCTCTGTCTTGGGAGTTTTTTGTTGCCATAGCCAAGTTTCTGGGAAAGGTCAATGAGCTTAAGAGAATTCCTGGGCCTTTAAAGGCCTCCCTGCCTCTAGGGAAACTTTCAAATTAGCACCCCAAATCTTGGGGAGTTTATTACCATGCAAAGAATGGAAGGTTTTGGAAAACTGACATTTCCACTCTTAAGAAGCCAGACTTTTTAAATCTAAGAATACAGATGTTTACTGATGAGAAAGGGGAGGAAAGTGGAGAGAGCGAGGATGAGAGACAGAGAGGGAGGGTTTGTTTATTATCTAATAGTCAAGAACTTCAATGATTTTTGACTCTTTTAAAAAGTAATTTAATCCTCTCAGTATTTTGAGAAAATACTTTAAACTTCTTTTAACAAGGAAAAATTTTTAAAAATACAAACAAACCACATGATGCCCAGAGAAGTTAACTAACCTGTTGAATGGTCCACAATGAATAACTATTGAGTGTTAAGGCGGCTCTGGTAGGGAAGGGGTTGCTGGCCCGTACTGGGCTGCATGGAGGGCCATCAGGTCCTGCTGCTACTGCACCTTCACCTTTAGCCTGTTCTCACCTGCTTGGTGAAGGATTGCCATACTCATCACCCTCAGACATGGAAGACAGTGGGCGAACAGATGTTATAGTCTGAGCTGTGTCTATTAAACCTAATTATCTGAGTCTTTTTTTTTTTTTCTCCCCTAGCACATTTTGAATGGAACTCAGTAGTGATGACATTTCCTATTTTCTTCTAGATCCATTTTTAGGAAATGGGACATTCACATAAAAGAAAAGAGCTGATGCAGGACTGGTGGAGCTGCTCGTGACTGTGGTTGGTCTCTAGGACATCAGGGATGTGTCATCCTCTGACTCAGTTGTACGCATCTAAGCAACTTCTTTTTTCCATTTTAGTACAAGCTGACAAACTTAACTCGGAAGATTCTCACCCTTTCACCTGTGCTGCCACGTGCCGTCTTCTTGCTTCTGCCTCGAAGTGCTTGGTGTGACTTCCCACTTCCCACGCCGCAGGTCTCCCAAATAAGTGTGTAAGGTGAACACAAGAAAGGTCTCTTAGTTTTGCTATCTATCTATCTATCTATCTATCTATTTATTTGTTTGTTTATTTATTATGTGTGTATGGTGTGTGCATGTGTGCACACATGTGCGTATGTGTGAAGGTGCACACGCACATGGTCATTCACATGCATGTGGAAGGCAGAGGTTGACACTGGTATTTTTCTCTGAAACTTATTTTTTGAGGCTGGCTTTGCTGGCCAGTTTGTTCCCAGGATCCTGCCATCTCTGCCTTCGCAGCACTGGACTCACAGACGCACTGCACACTGTCATACCCAACTTTTATACGGGTGCTAGGGATCCAGACTTAGGTTTGTGTGTTATTAAGCCCACTCCCTAGTCCTAGGTTTTCACTTTTAAAATGCCACAGACTTTTAGAAACCTTGGTCCAAAGGGTTTCCCTTCAATTCTTAGAAAGAATCAATATTAAATGACTTAACTTTCCTGATGTCTACTGAGCAAATTCAACACGTGTCAGATAAAAGCGTCGAGAGCTCATTGAAAGTGGCATGCTCTCCCTTCCACAGAGCTATCCTCGCCCCTCACCGCCTTGCTCATCCAGCACCCATTCCTCACCCTCTTCTGACCGAACCTCTCCTACACAGCCCTTGTGACTCCCCCAACCCCAGCTTTTCTCCTGCTGTCTCTAGTCCCCTTTTTTGGATCCCTGCTGTCACTGCCCCAAGGCTGTTACAGATTGTTGTTCTTCGGAGTTCTTCTCTCAATACCTTTCTATTATATTCTAGATATTTGTGCCTAGCCCAAGTACTTTAGTTCTAAATACTCACTCTCAATGTCCTGATTGACCTTTAGACATACTAGCCAATGACCACACTTATGTTGATCTGAACAGCTCAGTCACTTTGGAAACCACTGTACCGTATTTTCTCTAGCTCGGGGACACTATCACTCACACTGTTTCTTGTTGCCCAAACTAGAGCCCTGGAATCATGTTCACCATGGATTTTATGTAGTTTAAGTGATCCCCAAATTTATTTAAGTATTTGAAGACTGCTACCCCTGATGGTGGTATTTTGATAATAATGTCAAAGGTTGGTGGCAAACCTTTAAGAAAGGAGAGGTCCTTTGGTCATTTGGGGCATACCCTTGGAAGATATTAGGGGATTCTAGTCTCTCTGGATTCCCATCTGAGGACATGAACTCTTCCTCCTCTGTATACTTCTGCCGTCCACCATGACTTCTTTTCTAGAGCCAGATGAGGCTCCAGAACACTGACCTATAGAACCTCTTTTCTTCATAATGCTGCCTTACCAGGTTGGAGAGATGGGTCAGTGACTGAGTCCATAGTACTCTTGCACAGGACCTGAGTTTGGTTCCCAGAACTCAGGTCAGTTGGCTTACAACTGCTTGTAACTTCAACTCCCAAGGGACTCAACATCTCTGGCCTCCATGGGCAAACAACTGCGCTTACATACACATGCCACCCTCTTCATATCCACATAGCTTAAAAATAAAGTAAATTAAAAAAATTAAGTTCTCTTACCTGGGGTAGGTCATTATATCAGCAGAAAATCATCTGTAATGATGTTTGTCTCTTCTTGCTCTCATATTCCCTTGGCTCTATTACAGCTTACCAATTCTGTTGTCTAAATACAGTTAAGATCAGCTTCCTTAAGTCTCGGTGTCTACTTGTGCACATTACTAAATGGCATTTGAACTGTGTCTCTGTCCATCTCTCAATCCAAGCTTCTATCCGTTTAGCCATCTTGGAGGATTGCTATATGCAAAGCAGATATCTAATTTTCTTGCAAAACCTTTAATGGGCCCTCATGACCAGAAATAAAATGTATACAATGTGTGTGTAATTCCAGCACTCATTGTCTGAGGTAGGAGGCTCTCCTTGGGTTCGAGTCCTGTCTGGGGTATGTAGTAAGAGCCTATTCAAAGCAAAAATGCAGCAAAATCCTTTCTGATCCCCCATATTGTTATCATCCTGGTTCCTTTTCCTTTGTGCTCTCTCAAACTCTACTGCACATCACAGTCTGTAAAGCAACAGCGTTTCTTGTTTCTCTTGTCTGTGCTGACATTACTCCCTCTCAACACTTCCCCTTGTCCCTCCCTGGGTAGGGCAACCAGCATGTTCTTGCTAGTGACTTATTTTTAATTCAGCTCCAGGCATTCTTTGAAAAGTTTTCATTACTGTCCCCACTTTCCACAGTAAGATGATTGTCCATTTTTCTGCTCTCAGAACCCATGATCTCCCACAGATCACATGGATCTGGGAACTGAAAAGATGGTTCAGCAGTGAAAAGCATTTACCGCTCTTGCAGAGGATTGGGGTTGGGTCTATCGCCAGCTCAGGCAGCTTATGATCACCTGTAACTCCAGCAATGTTTCTTTTTCCTTGTGTTCTTAATATTTGGAAAAGTTTCAGTCATAGATGAGGCATTTGGTAGTATTAGCTAAATTAAATAGCACATATGGATTAAGGTAATAAATTCATCTGATTTTTAAAATTATTTAATTTTTATTAGCATTTTCTAATTATCAGTAATAGCGTTTCATTATAACATCCCCATACATGTATGTAATGTGTTTTGATGATATTTACCCCCATGGCCTTCTCTTGCTCTTCTCCCACTTCCACTGATCCCTTTCCCAGCCTAGTCTCTCTTCTATTTTCATGTCATTCTAGTTCTTTTTGGTGAACCCAGGAGTTCAATTAACATTATTTACAGGATCATGGGTAAGGGGTTATTTACAGGAGTATTGGTAACTTGTAAGTGGGTATACCACCAAAGAAAATTATACCTGAATTTTAATTCATAGCAAAAGATTGAAGAGGAAGATTTCTAGAAGACAATCTTGCAATAAATTCTCAACCATAAAATGATTTATTCTGTGACCTGAAGAAAGGAAAATTTTTTATTTTTAACAATTTAAAAAATTTCATCCTTCTGGACAGGCAAATAAGAAAGAACCTTATTTGTACATTGATAAAAGCATTTTAACATTGGATTGCATCCAACTTTTGTATTGGGAAATCATACATGCCAGGTTAAAGTATTTAAAAGTTTAAAACTATCACAAGTTTCAGAAGAAAGAATAAGAACTGTTGCTTAAAAGTTTCCCGAAAGTAGGTGTCCCAAAGGAAAACTGTCCTTGGACTGATTTTCCCATGGCAGGAAGGGGATGTCTTGCTTGCTCTTGGTTGATTGGTGACACCACATCTTTTATTTCCCAAGGCTGTTGGGGATGCCTTATCTCTGCTCATCTGATTTTAGGTGGATGTGATGTTTCATTCTATTAGCAGACTCCAACCTAAGCATCAAGGCTTTGCTGACTAATACCAGCCAAGTATTTGACTTCCTGGGCCATTGGTAGTCCCATAGTAATACATCTTTTTATCATCCCCAAATATATACAAAGTCAAGTTATCTCATGGAACCTCCATATTCCTAATCATGTACAGTATAAGAACACAACTTACTATCATCGAATGTTGAAAGCACTGTTTCAAATACCAACTCAATAAGACTTCAGAGTTTGTCTCACATTCTCCTGGTCCATACATCTGAGGGAGGCAATTTGCCCATTGAATGTGACTGTCCTAAAGAAGATGCTTTCCTCTGGGATGATTCCTGGGTTAGGTTCAAGATAAAAGTGATGAAAGGCCTTAACTCTGCATATCTTTATGTATCTATATAAATATAATTATGCAGACACATAGATATACATGAATATACACACAAGACACACACACACATATAATGTATTTGTGAACATTCTTGAATACTGTTGGTCATGTTGTAACTCTCTAGGTTGCTTCAAAATCAAAAGGAGATGGACATTCCTATTATTTATGAGTAAATTTTATTAAAACCTTGTCTCCTGATCCTTCCAGACAAAAGTTCTGATGACAAACTAGGAAAGATTGTGGAAAAACCTATGATTACAGTTACTGAAATGGGCCATGGAGAAAAAGAAGCAATCCTGATTCCTGGAGAAGAAATGCTTCAGACTTTGGGAGCTACGCAGAAGGGGGAAACATTAATAAGCCCTGGTCTTTCAGAATCATTGCTGGAGTTCCTTTTAGGTGTTAATTTATGAAACTATTGTAATTACCTTAAACTTCACTAAATGTTGGCCCAAGCATTTCTCTGCCAGATATGATCTTAGATGTCTACTGAGAAGTCTAGCAGGAAGAGCTAGATGTGCTCTGAGCTCTAGACATTCCAGGAACAGTACTGTCAGCATTTCTGTTGCCTTTGCTGCTGACTTCTCAGTTACTCCATGGAGAGTTATTAAGTTATTCAGGACAGGCTGGGCTGAGCTGCCTGTCCTCCCAGGATCACTTCAGGAAACAGGATTCCTTTTAATGAGCATAGACTCTAACTCCTGCCCTTTGGGAGACCCAGCTTAAGTCCTATCAAGCCGTGCTCCTGACCTATAGGATCCTTCTTTGCAGGAACCAACAATCATAAACAACACTTTCTTGCAGAGACACCAAGCATTCTTTTGAAATTTTCCTTTTTGCCTAGAATCCAGGAAATGGCAAAAACTGAAAACCACAAAGTAACAGATCCTTAGGAATCAAGACTGACATCATCAACTATCAATAAATCATTGAAACCTTGGGTGATTTTAGAGATCTCTAGTTACAGACCTCCTTGAAGAAGAACTGATTCTTATTTTCCCATGCTGAAAGAATCGTCTATTAGAAAAGTTGATATGAAATTTGTCCTTGAGCATAGATGAAGAAATTGAAGACACTAAATTTAAACTGGGGCCAGGAGACATTCAAATCAATCCCAACTCAATGGTGAGGACTGGAATGGAAATTGAAATTGACCTAGACTTCGGACTGACAATCAAAACAGAATCTCATTAATACCGCCTTTGTCAATACTCCAGGCCAAATAGAAATACCAATAGAGAAACTTAAGGGCAAACGGGTCTTTTCTGTTTGTTTTGTTTTGTTCGTTTTTTGAAATGGGGTCTCACTATAGTCCCTTGCTGGCCTGGAACTCAACTCGCCATGTAGACTAGGCTGGCCTCCATATCCCAGAAGTCTGTGTGTCTCTGTCATCAGAGTGTTATGATCAAAAGGGTGGTGGGAAGCAGTGATTTTAAAGATAGACTTGGTTTATAGGATTGGTTGGAGTTATTAAATCTTAGACTCTGGAGATAAGGAAGAAGAGACAGGGTTAATACTTTAGATTGACTTCATTTTGTTGCTCAGAGTACCATTCATTGTAGTCCGAATTAAATGATGGGAGAGACAAACTGAATGGATTAGGGTCCCAGCACCTGTCGTTCAGATTACTCAGAGTGGCTGAAAAGTGATGAAATCGCAGGAAAATTAAACTGGAATCCCAGTGGTCCATAAGTGGTCGGAAGTGCACTTTCCTGAAGCATAGAAGCACAGACCTCTACAGTTCTGAATTCTTCCATATCCTGCAAACAATGATACTGATAGCTTTTATTTCAAAGCATGTTTTCAACCTACTTTCCAAAGCAGTGATCTCTCTTCCTAGAGCAAATGTCAATCAAGTTTATGTAGAAATTATTATAACAGATTGATGTTTCAAATTTGATTTTCCATAATGTGACTGCACCACATGCAAGAATCTCCTGAAGCTCTCCGTATCACCCTATGGGGTTTAGGATTTGGAAAAGGTTAAGAAAATAATGGCATTCTGTATACTGGTGTTGCTGTGAGTCATAGTTATAAGCTGCCTTTTGAATCTGACCAAGAGACTCATAGCTTCACAGCATCCACAAAACTGTGGCAACTTAGTAATTTGTAAATACAAAATCTCAAGCTCTTAACTGTTAGTAACAGTTCCTAAAATCTTGTGATATTCATACTTTTTGAACAAAATAAGGTTTTTTATTTAAAATTTTAAATTTTATATGTATGAGTATTTTACCTGCATGTATGATATGTGTGCAATGCTCATGGAGGCCAGAAGAGGGCATAAGGTCCTCTGGAACTGGAGCTGTTGGCCTCCATGTGGGTGCTCTACAAGTGCAGCAAGTCCTCTTAAACTCTGAGCTATCTCTCAAGCCCTGAGAAAATGTTTGAGAAAAATTGTTTGAAGACATTAAAATGCTATTAAGACTATGAAAAAAAATCAGTCTCAAGATCTGAATGAGGAAAGGAATCTAGAATGGTGAGACCAGTATTGTGTCAACTTTCTCTCTGGAATGTTTTGTTTTATTTTTTTTATCTGTTTGCTTAACTCAATATCTTGGGATAAAAACAATTCAAAATTAGCTCCCTTCAATGTGATAATACATCCAGTCTTTGAAATGTCCTCCATGTATGTCCTGAGTCTGCTTTCCTCTTGATAAATTATTTTGTTCCTTCTCTGGTCCTTCATGAGAATTGTTCAGAGTTCATTTTTTATCCTTCTTTGTCTTTTCTAAAGTAAGTGTGTCATAGTTTCATGCAGAATATGACATTATAAATGAGGGAGAGCTTTCAAGTGCAGTATTTTATATGTTGGTGTGTGCAACAACAGTGATGAGATTGCCAAAGAAATTATCCTGTGTGGCATATCCAGTCATAGAGAGATGCTCGATGAGTGTGAGAAATGGTTGGTCTCATTCATGTGAAAAGAAAAGAAATTGGAAGGTCATGAACGTGTTTCTGCAATTAACTGACTCTTCTCTCCAAGAATGACCTATCTTTTGGAGCCCTCTAGTGGCGCAGTTCACTAGTCAGCCACACTCCAGGGTTACTGGTTGCTTGGGGCTTATTATTCTGAACTGGGACTTGCTCAAGTTTCTCATTTTCCCCAACCTCCAAAGACTCCCCAGTGTACCTAGCGAGTGGGAAGCACTGTCCTGAATCTGTCTTCAGGGTAAAGATGCTGTCAGAAATGCCGGGGCTATGTCTGGTTGTGTTTCACATGGATCTGGTCCCCAGGGGAGCTGTCTTCATGCAGCCATGATGCCTGGACTGCACATCCCCTGTGAAAATAGGTCATCTGCTTCATTGAACATCTTACTCCTCAGTGGTCTACTCTATCTGCTGGAAGAATGAGGTATTCCCTGGTACAAGGGCATCTGGGCATGATAAAGAGCAGGAAGTGAGTCATGTGTCCTTAGTGTTTGAGCACATGTTACAAGTCGATTGAAGTTTTGAACAAACAATCATACATGCTATTTTTTGTTGTTGTTGTTGTTGTTGTTTTTTGCCTCTGCTATGCAGTATGATAGTTAATCTGGGAATCAGATTACAGGGATTTGAATGTTTGTTTGGGCATGCTTGTTAAGCTCTTTATGACAGCATTCAAGTATAAAATAGCAATAAAGGGACCAATAAAGGGGCCAGTAAGGTGGCTCCTTGGGTTAAGGCCCTGGATGTGTAAACCTAAGAATCTAAGTCTGATCCCTGGACCCCATGTAAAGGTAGAAGGAGAGAGTCAACTCCACAAAGTTATTCCTGATCTCCTTATATGTGCGTTGACTCTCTCTTTCTACCAAGGTGTCCTCTGATCTCCATACGCATTACCCATATTCACACAGTCACACTCACATATATCACACACATACATCATACACACATATTACATTGAATAAAAACTTGTGTATGCACTAAAGGTCTTTGTCAGTTTAATAGGACACGAATGACAAGTTGTAAGTAAAGTGATTAAAAAGATGATAAAGCTGTCAATATCAATACAGAAAAATCTCCATTCTAACCTGGCTTCTGATACTAAAAGGAATCTTTTAGTCCTTTCCTACTTAAACTATTTCATGCTATCTTTAAAAATTCTGTAACTACTAACAGACTGTGGAATATATTTGTATGACTACCTTACTGAGGGTTTTTGTAGTTGTTGGCTTTCTTTAACCAAGAGTCAGTTGGTTTTCATAGATTCCACAAGCAGAATTCAATGAAATGGTCACATTTTTTCCTCTTTTAATCTGTTCATGTGACAGGAGATAGTTATAGCGTTCCCCTATTAATTAAATGCTGATAAAAGCATAGCTTGGTGAAATTCTTTTACATACATTTAAGTTTGCCTTGTTAATTTTTGCTCTAAGCTTTAAGCTGTATATGTGGATTATCGGTGCCTGTAATTTTCCTTTTATTTCATGTTATTGTAAAATTTGAAAAGATCACCTCCCTTTTACTTTCGAGTTCAGTGATTTTGCTCCCACTGAACACTGGATGCTTGAAAATGTTGGAGTACCTTTAAGTACTGTTAGGACTGAAGGTTGGATGTCGGTGGTATCTAAGAAGTGAAGATGAGAGATAATGAATACCTATGCTAGACAGGATAATACCACTCCCACACTGAAAATGCCTGTGTTTGTTCATTGGAAATACTATTGAAATGGCCAGATATTTAAAGTTGGGTAAAATTCGCCTGTAAAATAATCTGGACTTGATTATATAATACTTAGGAAGTAATAAAATAAACCTATTTCTTTCACTGTTCATATACATAGATGGGGGAGGTCATGATATTTAGCAATAACATTAGACACAAAACTGTTGGATGTCTTGCATGCGTGCACTCAGTTGTCAAGTAATGTGCTTTTTATATACTGTAGGCTTGGAAAGGATTAGAAAGTGCTGAGAAGGCACTCTTGAAGCAGACCCAGTCTTTAATGACAGTAAGCATGGAGATATATAATTACCAGTGAAGCATAAACTAGTAAACATCAAGGGGAAAACAAACGAATTGAGAGAGAAGAAGAAAGCATGAAACAGCCAGAAAGTGCAAGAGAGATCAAGATTTCCCAGCCTGGTAGGAAATCAGAGGAGAAGCTTAACAAAGTATTTTATATAAGAAGATCCAGGGGGACCAGGTTGATCTGACGTTGCATAGAAAGTGCTGAGTCATTCTGAGAGTGCTTGAGGCAGCAACTATAGGCAATCACATTGCCAAAAGAAGCAGAAGTTTAATGATGAAAGGCTTCAAATCACAAACTAAAAGTTTAAATTTCATTTTGCGGAAGGCAGAGCAGCGAGTCCCTGAGGTTATCTGTGCATGAGAGTAGATCATATGGGCTGCGCTCTGCAAAGGCGTTTCTGGAAGCCTTTTTGATCTGTACAGGAACAGCTTGAGCATCACTTCAAAGACAGAGCTTCTGCCTTCCACATCCTGACGGCATCTGGGGTTTCTAACCTGGAGTCTAGCTCTCGTTCGGATCTGCTACTTTTGTGACAGTTTATATTTAATGACTGCAATTTGTTCATGCCCATCTGATATTCTTTTAATCTCTTGCTTGCCACTGAAATTAATGTGCTTGGTCATGTTTCACAAATGAGGAAGTCAAAATTCTGTGATCCAGAGATGTCTCCTGCTGTTTCCCAGCCCATGTGGGCGGAGTAGAATTGGATTTTGCTACCAGGGCTGACAGCTGCTGGCCCCTAGGGACCAAACCTAGGGACCTGCCAGGATCCTTACTCCCCTTAATTTTCACATAGGCAAAACTGTGTTTTTTTTTTTTTTTATGTGAGCTCATCCAAGAACGAAATTCAGTAGTTTCCTCAGATGAATGTGGGTACCATGAACAAATCCACACACGATGTGGGGAACCAATCAGAATGTGTCTCTTTACGAACAAGCAAATGAAATAGACAATATCTTCAGTTAGTTAGTTATTATTTCTGAGAAGAATGATTCACCATGAATCATACTCACTGGGGGAATTTATTGACAAGAGAGGAAGAAATAATAAATATAGGGAGATTACAATATCCATTTCTTCCTCATAAGCCCACTGGGTTTCAACTTATCCAGCTTATGTAACATAGGTCAAACATGTTGAGTTTTCTCAGTTTCCAAAGAGAAGGAAAAATCAAATATCTCATCTCTTCATGGCAAGCACACCGGAACACATGCACATACATAGGTATTCATATGTATGTACAAGTATGTATATGTCTACATACTATATATAATCTACAAATGCCTATTATTTTGAATTATTGCAAAAGAAACTCATGCACATAATTTTGTATTCATCTAAATATATACATGGGTAAAAAGACAGGCATGCATTAAAACTTTGTAAGCATTATAATTGCAAAAGCATTAATAAACAGATTGATAAAAAGAGATTTGTTCAATTCCCATGAGGATTTGGAAGTGATTTTTTGGCCTAATATTGACTAATGAAGTTATGAGATAGAGAATACATTGAATGATCTCTACATTGTTTTAGTCTTATAATTCATTATATCAACACAGTCTGAGGGACTTATGAAAATGATGGAGGTAAGGAAGGCGCACGTTGGTGACATTGTAAGACAGGTACTCGTAAAATAAAACTTTCAGGAAGAATCATCTCGTTATTTTGCAAAATATTTAAGCTGCTGACATTAATTGAAGAATATGCCAGCCACGATGGCTTTGACTGTCAGCTTTCACCTTCCATTCTGATGAGCAGATGTGGGAGAGTGATATGCTTCAAAGAGTTTGGTTGACAGATTTTCCCTTGTTAAAAGTAGTTGGCAAGTTCTGTACTGTAAACTGTGCTCATAAAAATAGTTCAAATTCTCCATCACATGTAGCAAAGCAGGGAGCAAACCTGAAAGGCAACACTCATCTTGACCCAAAGGTGCTTTTGGTGTGGTTCAGGGTATCCTCCTGTTAGGACATTGCTGAGATTTAATTTTCAAACAGAAACAGAATCCCAAAATTTTCAAGTCTTCCACTCTCCTCAAATCTGTTTGGATTCTTCAAGGCAATGGTGAGATGAATTTTTTTTGTAATATCCATTTGGATGATAACTTCTTTTACTTTTTTCTCTTTCTCTCTTCCTTCCTTTCCTTTTTTTTTTTTTTGAACAAATACACCATCACATAGAACACTCAGTAGAGTGAACTAGAGGTCAATAATAAAGGCTTGTGTACCTACAGAATTTGAGGTTAAATCATGAGGTATTATTGGAAAAGCACAGGTCTATTTGGAATTTTCTGGTTCTCAGTATCAGACACAGAGCACAACAGTAACATATATATGCTGAAATGATTCTCACTCTTCCCAGCTCCGCATATAGTTGTGAGTAGTTCTAGTCTTTCTAGGAAAAGGATGAAGTTATTGTAAGAGATTCAGAGAGCTACTGTCATATGGAAGTCTACATTTGAAAACCTTTCTGTGTGAGACTTGTCTAAGACATTATCTAATCTCAATGATAATATCATAGGAGCATAACCAAGGTTTTTAAAATTCTGATGAAGATTTCTGTTTTAATTCCTACTAGTCCTGGGAACCATAGCAGCAGAGGAAGAGAATGAGTGTTTCACGAAGTCTAATAGTCACCCCAAAGGAGATAAGCAAGGATTCTACCACAATTCCAAAACTACCAGAAAAGAAATGCTGAGCAACCTCCGAGACAGATGACGTGGCAGCCCATGGAAGGCAATATGCAGGGCATTAGGTGGAAGACAGTAATGGAAGCAGAAGGTAGTCTACTTGATCAAAAGCATTTAGTCCAAGAGCAGGGGCAACAGAAGACCCCCCAGGCAATATACACTCTAGATAGTCTGGAGAGAAAGAGAGGAATCCTAGGCAGGCTGGCAATGTTTGCTGGAGATTATGAAAACTGGAACTAGAGCAGAAAGTACGAGAGAGAGGTACAAAGATTCTAGAATATTCCTAAGAAAGTGAGAGGGTCATTTTGCTGACTCCAATAGTAATTTGGAATTATTTATAAATATAAAAACTGGGTGTTTGCATCACTTATCCATTAGTTTTGTGTCAGGTGCTACTGTGTTTATTTTCATCTATTAAAATATGTAATCCTCACAGCAACTCCATGAGAATTTATACTGCAAATCTCAGAACCCATGTTATGTGACCCATGAAACTGACTTAAGGTCACACATCCATTTCTGACTTGTAGATATTGAGATGTGTAACTCAGGTAGATTTTAAAACAAAGCAAAACAAATAAAAAACAAACAGAACTATTTAAGGATATGCTTAAAACCTTTGGGGACATCTAAGCAAGTGAATGCTGAGCCATGGATAGGAATGTATTTTCCACTGAGGAGATTTCAGATGGATGAGATTTAAAGTCATAGACAATATAAGATTCTGTGATAATTGGGCCTATGGGCAAATAAATACAAAGTCAATTTTTATATCAACCTTGGCAGGGGTATGTCCTAGTTCTCTGCTTGGCAGCGTTTCCAAGACCATTTCTCTGGAAATTGCTGGTACAACACAAATCACATTGATAAATTCTATCTCCATTTAGCTTATGACTAACTTGTCTGCAGACTTTAAATCTGGCAGAATTTTACGAGCTGAGACTCTCTATAGAAGTGTAATTAAGAGATAGTTTGCAACTTTAGGTCCTAAGTGATGGCTTAAGGGCAGGGAGATTTTCTTTTTAAGGTGAAGAACAGCAGTGCAAATGAAAATAAATTATCTTTCACCTGATTCTAAAGAATTACATTATGAAGTGGAAAATTTTGGAAACACGGAAAGTACTCAAAATAACAATAACCTTTCAACCCAACAGGCACAGATAATCCATTCTAGTGATTCAGTCTCCTCTTAAAGGTCCAATAAGTCCCTCCAACTCTTCCTTACCATGGTAAGACAACATCTGTTATAGCAGTTCTTAAAATTTGGGGACTTAGCGCTCATTTATTTCCTAATGTGGAAGATTTCAGAGTCCAGTTGATGCATTTTATTCTTAATATTTACTATTACATATTAAACTGAAGGAAGTATTTACTAAAAGTTTTAGTATAAGTCTCCTGCATGTTAATTAATCCAGGGGGCATATTTTAGTGATAATAACCTTCTACTTCCAAATCAATAAAAATTTGGTAGACATAGTGGTATATTTTTATAATTATTTTTAATATCTGACGTAGCCATTAGATGGGTTCTCACATGTGCTTCTGTGTTTGACCTATGCTGACAATGTTCTGAAGCACATAAAGAAAATCCAATCTCCTGTGGACATGAAATTGAAAAGGGAAGGTGAATAGCCTTTTCAGAGACTTGTGATATACCTAAGAGTTTCTGGAAAATCCCACTGTACATGAATGAAAGAATGAGACTTTCCCAGCCAAGGATGTGTTATAATTATCACTAAAACAATTTTGACTTCACAGAGTCAAAACTCTGTAGAAGAGTTGTGGGAAGCCTAAAGACTCTGTCTGACACTTTCAGAGTCTCTTTATACATATTCCATGTTTGTAACTTAATGGTGTGTTTTAGTGTTCATTTAAAAAATTAAAATGTATTATGATTGATTTGAATATTTCATAGTATGCTATACCATCTTGATTTGAAGAAAGATTCTATCAATTTCTGTGATTCAAATAAGACATAAGAACAGGTATGTCACTGAACACTCAGCAGTACTGGGAAAAGTGTGTTGCATCTCATTTGCTATGCTAAATAGAACAGTTGTTTCAAATAATTTGCACAAAAATAAAAGATGACTTTTAAATGCTGATTAGTAGTTGACTAATATTCTGCAGATGTATTATAGTCATCACCTCTCTGGGCATTACTTGATGTTGATTATTCTGTCATGGTGAAAGAGATTTATGTATCTGACCAGATACAGATGTGATTTCTCTTAGCATTGTAATATGCCAAGTAGAACAATACATGTATTGTTTGCTAAGGTTGATATAACAAAATGCCATAAACCATGGCTTTAAAAAAGTAAAAGAAAGTTATATATCCTAATTGTGGCAATTAGGAGCCCAGGGTCAAGGTGTTTGTGGGGTGGCTTCTTCCAGAGGAAGGGAGATTCTGCTCCGTATCTCTAGCCCAAGTTCTGTTGTTAGTTTGTTTTTCTATTTTTTTTAAAGGCATGATATTTCCTGTCTTGTAAAAGTAACACCACAACCTCTAACTTTATCAGTGGAGGAAATTTTGCCTCTCTCTCTCTCTCTCTCTCTCTGTGTGTGTGTGTGTGTGTGTGTGTGTGTGTGTGTGTGTGTGTCTGTGTACAAACTTTCCCCTTTTGTGAAGATATTGTGCATGCTGGACTCAGGTTCTCTTACTTACATATAAACTTAGCACAGTTTAACAGATTATATCTGCAAGGATCTTATCTCCAAATAAGATTATACTGCAAGGCATGGGCAGAACTTCAGTCTTGAACAATGTGGCTCACAGGCCTATACAATAGGATTATTTGAAATGCTGAGGTTCAGTTTCGACCTTACTGTCTGCCCCTGTTCCTTGTAAGATGCTTTCCACCTCCTTTTGGCTTCTCCAGGTGGGCACGACAGCAACACAGTCAGACTTGCTGCACTCAGCATCCCATCCATTGCATTTGTCTATGAAGATTGATTACAAAGAGGTTCTGCATTGTGTTTAATTTTAAAATTATATATATATATATATATATATATATGTGTGTGTGTGTGTGTGTGTGTGTGTGTGTGTTTGTGTGTGTATGTATGTATGGAGAGAGAGAGTGTGAATGTGTCTCTGTAGCTTCAAGTGTCCTATAACTTGTTATATAGATAAGGATAGCCTCAATCTCACAGAAAACTGCCTATCTCTGCCTCCAGAGTGCTAGGATTAAAGATGTATATGACCACACTAAACTATGCAAGATTTTTTTGACTGGATAGGACTTAACATACATGACAAAATACCTGAAATTTGGTGGGGAGATATTGGGGGGGCCAGATGGGGGAGGGAGGGTCTAAATTTGATTAGGATTGTGGCATACACAAAAACTCAATACAAATATTAAAAATGAAATAAGTTATTTATTATTACTTTCTATTTTATGTATATGAATGCATTGTCTACATGGATGTAAGAACACTCTTGTCGTGCAGTGTCCACAGAGATCAGAAGAGGACATCAGATTCCCCTGGAACTTGAGTTACAGATGGTTGTTAGCCACCATGTGGATGCTGGGAACAAAACCCGGGTAGGTTCTCTGCAAGAACAGACAGTGCTCTAGACCACTGAGTCTGAGTCATCTCTCAAACCCCCTTAAACAAGATTTTTATTGATTCTTTGAGAATTTCATAAGATATATTTTGACTACATTTAATCCCCTCAGTTTCTCTCAGATCTACTTCCCATCTTCCTATCCCTCCCCCATTTATAGACCTCTACTTTTTAAACTCTTCACGTCCAATTCATGTTCCCCAAATGGTCTATGGTATAAGTCCATCTCTTGGAGTCTGGTCAACCTGCTAGGTGTCATATCCTTAAAGAAAGGTGGCTCTCTCTCTCTAGAAGCTATCAGTTGCTAGTACCTTCTCAGCTAGGGGTGAGACTTCATGCACACCTTCCCTCTCCAAGCTGGGTTTTTGTTTTGCTGAGCTCGCACAGGTCTTGTGTATGCTTCACAACATCTGTGGGTTCATATGTGCAATTTTCCTATTGTGTTTGGTAAGCACTATTTTGTTGTAACTGTCTATTACCTCTGGCTTTTATGATCTTTCTGTATACTCTTCTGCAAAGATCCCTGGGACTTTTAAGGGAAGGATGTGATATAGATGTCCCATTTAAGGCTGAGTACTCCATAGTCTTTTATTCCTTGCACATTGATCAGTTGAGGAGTTCTGTGTTAATCACCATCTGTTGCAAAAAAAGAAGTTTCTATGATGAGAGTTGAGAGATACACTGTCCTATGGGCATAATTATAAATCATTAGGAATCAGTTTAGTACTATGTCCATTTAATAGACTAACAGTAGTGATTCTGCCCTATGGCCTGTGACTTGTCTAGCCATAGGTTCTTGTCCTAGTAACGGTGTTAGGTATGGGCTCCATCTTGTGAAGTAGGATTCCATCTGATTGAATCCAATCAGAAAGTGGTTACTCCTATATGGTTCATACCACTATTGCAAACAAAAGCATATTTTGACAGGCTAATCATTATTGTAGCTCACAGGGTTCTTGACTTTACTTGGCTTTTTTGCTCTGTAAGAAAAGTAGAGTTGTGATTATGATACAGTTAAATGGCCTATTTTCTTTGTTAATTAAAACCTTTATGTAATTTTATATACATGAGTGTTTTGCCTGGATATATGCAAGTAAATTTGTGATGTGTAATGCCCATGGAGCCAGAGGCGGTCATTGGATCCCCTGGAACTAGAGTTAGGGATAGATATAAGCTACCATGTTGGTGCTGGGAACTGAACCAGGGTCCTCTGCAAGAGCAGCCAGTGCTCTTAACCATCAAGACATCTCTCCAGCCCCTCTTTCTTTTCTTTTCTTCTTTTTAAGGGAAGAAAGACTGACTTTGGCTTACAGCTTTGGTCTTGGAGGCAAGGAGGGTAGGGTTCTAGGGCAGTGCCACCTGGGTAAATAAGAGAGTAAACCATCAGTTTCTCACATCTTGGAGTGTCAGGAAGCAGAGTCGTTTATTCTGTCAGGAACCAGGTCTGATCTATTTCTTCCTCCCCTCAGCCCTCTCTCAATGTGGCCTGCTTTTAGAAATCAGCATCTTGACTGTGGTCCATATTGATCCTGTGCCTACTTCCTGCCACTTCTCAGCTAGGCATACTGCAAGTGGGCTGAGGGGAGGCAGAACTGTATCAGGCCTGCTTCTGATCAGAGTAAATAACTTCATTTAGTGAAGTCACATTTGAGACAACAGTGACCTCAAGAAATAACCAAAGACCTGCTAGTCTATGCTTGCCTAATTAGTTCTGTGTCCCTATGGTTCACCTAAGAAAAAGAACATTTTCTAAAGCATCTGATCATCGAATCACATAATAAAACCCTCACCATGCCCCTCTTGCCTACAGTGTATACCAAGTTTTGTGCCTTAGCTGTCAGGGTCATTCATACATAGGTCTCTGAGTCAGGCTTGGCTCTTCCCAGATCTTTCTAAAACCAGCCCCTGGCACTCTGTCACAGGTTCTTTTCCTGCTTACAAATCTTTGGGTTTTAAAGGTCTGTTCATTTCTCTGAGTTTTTGCCTGTTTTTTCTCTCTTGGAAGATTATGTGATTTATTTGTCTAATTACTTCATCTGCTTCCTTATGTGCAATATACTACAAAGCCTTTCCTCACCCTTAACCTGGGGTAGGTACCTATCACCTGCATACTCAGAGACAGTTGCACTTTACTCAATTCAGATAGATAGAGTAAAGATTTCCTGCCTTTCTGTACCTCTGATAATTCTTGGAGCTCCTTGAGCCATATGAATCTCAAGGTTTTGCGTAAGGGACAATATTAGTAACAAACGAAGAAAATAAGCTATGAAGCAGTATCTTTAGGGTGATATCTTCTTGGAAGTAAGATTTGAACTTATCCTTGAAGGTTAGATTTGGATCAACAGAGAAAAAATATTTTTAATGTTTTCTTATGGTATTTTCTTTTGGTTTTCTGAGGGTTGTGCTTTCTAGTCAGACTATGCTGGAACTTGCTATGTACCCAAGGTTGGCCTTGAACTTGAGATAATCTTCCAGTCACAGCCTTACAAGTACTTGTTTTGTAGATATGAGCCAGCATTCCTAGCTGGAATAAAACGATTTTCACAGATAATGTCTGTGTGTGGCCAGTTGTGGTACTCTGTAGTAGTCTACATCTGGTGCAATGGAAGCTTCTTTGATGATTGGTGACTGGGATACTTGACTGTATATATAAGGATATATATTTTGCACTTAATAAGAAGTTACACTAACCTAGGGATGTGACAGCCTTGGGGATTTCTCCAAGATCTATGACCTCTTCAGCCATGTGTTTTTGGCTATGATTACAGTACCACACATGAGTTTTCTACCACTGAGTGGACTCTAAAACCAATTAGATAGCCATTTGTGTACCACTACTTCCCCAGTCACTGTGCTAGTCGCTGATGTAGTTTTTTTTGGTCATGGAGCTGGTGTTGGGGTATCTGCAAATTGTTCATGCCCAAGCAGCACATATACAGTGCAACCTCTACACCCCAGGTTCATGCAGCATGGAACAAGGGATTGGGAGGACACTGATGAATCTCTCAACTCTCATTATGAAGCTCCCTCATGCAACAGAGGGTCAGGAACACAAAAGATCACAAATGATCAAAGCATGGAGATTAGGAATCTGCAGAGTGTGGGTCCCTGGACAGGATTCTTATCTTGAGTTTTACTTAAGGCTCAGGGGCCATGGTGGAAGAGCGAACAGGGAGATGTAGAGGCCAGTGAGGAGGGGCATGACCATATGGAAGCAGTCCTACAAGCTCTGGGGACCCTGGTCATATGAGCCCACAGCACTGGTTTCAGCACGCTCAAAACCAACGCAAACTCAAGCAGAGTGAGACCCAGCAAGGAACTGGAGAAATGGGTAGCAGATCCCAATCTGCTAAAGAAATACTGGCAGCTGATTACTATTGGGTGAGGAGGAGCTGATCTTCCTAAAGTGAGCGAATCCTGATAGGTGGTCTAGACCTCAGGGGATGAACTTGCACTGAGGAACATTTGGGGACACTAACTTGACACAATAGATCCTTATACTATGAAAGAATGTACAGATTCCAGTTGGGGGTCTACGGGAGGTGTCAGGGGAAGAGGATATAAAGATGCTTAAGATTGATTGAGATATTCTGTATAAAATACACAATGATTCAATAAATTAATATTACTTTCAAAAAAAGAAAGGTAAAATGTAAAAGAAAGGAATTTTGAATTTTCATCAAAGTGAACTCTTGCAACTTGTAAGTCAGTACTGAGTTAACTAGAGCAAAATACAAGCTGGAAAGGTCAAATCCACATTCACCTGTTGACCCCCAACTGAAAACTGGTAAGAAAACCAAAGCCCTACCTGCCTAGCCTCCTTAAGGAGGATGCTCTGCAAATTGGAGGCAATAGGGAAGACTGACTCACTGTAATTACTCTTTGGAAAATTAAAGTAGGAGAGGAAGTAAACCCACTTAAGAACTCAGGGAAATTGTGAAGTGCCTGTCAGATTGCTGTAATTGTATGGCAGCCTTTGTGAGCCATGATGGAGGACAGGCTAGATAAGAAATAAAACCAGCAGAGTAAAATGCTTGATTCTACTTAACAGCATCTAGAAATAGACGGTGATCAAGGTATTTATGTGCTTTCAGTGGGTTTCCATGGAGGAAGAAATGGCCTGCAGAGAACAACTTTCACATTTTTGGCTGTTGGATATGACTTACTTCTGTTGGATTCTCTTGCTTCCGTGTGTATATCTCTCCTCCTTTGTGTCCAGCACCAGGGAGCCTAGTGCAAAACCATGTCCAATAATTACTTGGGAGCTGGGAATAAGGCCCAGGAACATATTTCTCTCACTGCAAGACAAAAGAAAGATATGATTTTCTTTAAGATTTAGCTTCTCTGGAAGAATGAGGCTCAGGCGTGCTATAATCCTGAATTATGGTCCACAGAGGAAGGTCCTAGACTCCTGACGCCAGGCTTTAGACTCCACAAAACTTATAGTATAGCAGAATAGATAATTTCAGAAGCACAGAATGCAAGATGTTCTCAAGGACAAAAGGGAGAAGTGATGGAGTTTCTCCTCTGCAGTTTCTTTTGCTAAATCATATCTAAGTCATCTCTCTTCTCTGGGAGATGAGTACATAAAGAAAAGGAGGTAGAGGAAGTTAGGTGTGAGAACTACCTGCTGCCCCCCAACCCCCAGAAGGAAGTTGTGCCCAATAAGTATGGGCCCAGGTAGCAAACTTCTGAAATGCCTGTATTCTCTGTATAGCTAAAGGAAGCCCTTGTGAGACTCATTGGATTTGATTTATAGGAATGGAGACAAGGAGTATACAGAGAGTGATCCCACTCAGCTGCACTAAGGCACTTCCAGGAGTTTCACAAAACAGATGACATTTGACCCTCAGGCTCACAACAGTAAAGTGAACATTCAAGACAGAATGGACAAAGTCATGGGTTTTGAAAAGACATCACATATCTGGATGTGGCTAAATATTCTTTATAAAGCCATTCTTTATAAATAAACATAATCATTAAACCTGGATTACTAAATAACAAAACCAAGCTGATTGTGTAGCTACATAGGTGGCCTCAGCCTTGGCAGGGGCGAGGTTGTTTTATTGATGGTCTTATCAGCAGCACCAGCGTAGGAACCACTGAAGGAGACTAACAGTCTTTTGATTCCTGAGGGTCTCTGACATTTTGGTGAGCCCTTGTACCCTGACTTTGCATTTGGGCCATCTTATGACAGTTCAGTTTCTATTATGAGAACCATTGTAAGGCATTCTCCTTCCATTGAACTCACTAGCTCTTATTTGATGGTACAGTGTAAATGTTTATAATTCATAATCCAATTGAATCATCTGATCTTTTACTAATAATTGATGAAGATGATGAGTCATGAATATGCTAAATACATGATCCTCAGTTTTAAGGAGTACCTTATACCATGAAGGAAGGCAGATGTCTACAAGGCTAAATCTGGGAAAAGTCAGAGCAAGGTCCCTAAAGGAGGTACAAATGAAGTCTTCCTGGAGCACAGAAAGGACACCATATTTGGTGTAAGGTGGTACTGCCTCTGAGACACTTCATTCCAGTTGTGGAGGCCAGGTTAATGTCCATTTCTAACTTCTTCTCCTACACTCTGAAATGCTTATGTTGAATTAGAGCTTACACATCATTAATGGTATAAGTTGGAGATGCCAAGAGCCCAGAGAAAGGTAGCTGTGGGAGACGGAACACTTTGGACATCAGTGTCAGTGACTTATCTTTCTGGTCAAATTGAAGAAAGGCTGCTGTTCTAATTTCCTTTCTGTTGGTGTGATAAAACTTCTGGCTAAAAGCAACTTGGGGAGGAGAGGGTAATAATCCATCATTGATGGAAGTCAGGGAAGAATTCAAGGCAAGAACTTGGAGGGAGAAACCACCGGAGAACATTGCCGGTGGCCTGATCTGTGGCTTGCTCCCTGACTTCCTTATATAGTAAAGGACCACCTGCCAAGGGATGGCACCACCAACAGTGAGCTGGGCCCTCTTCTATAAATTATCAGTCAGGGGCTAGAGGGATGGCTCAGTAGTTAAGAGCACTGACTGCTCTTGCAGAGGACCTGGGTTCAATTCCCAGCACCTTCATGGTGAGAGTAACAGCCTCCAGCTGGGTCAATCTGGGTAGGGATCTGTGGAAGACTTTGGAATAGACCACACATATTAAAAGGTGAATTCATTGGAAAAGTAGCATACTTTTCTGGGCTATCTCATTACCCTGAATCTTGTGTCTTTCTTGTCTTTGAGCTGTTAATAAATTACAAATCACTAAGAATAATAATACAAATGATTATATTCTTATGGCAAAATATTTGATAGAAACAACTTAAGGAAGGAAGAATTTATTTTGGTTCACTCTTTCAGAGAGATTTTAGTTCATTCTGGCTACGAAGGTGCAGTGGGTGGCAGCAGTGGTTCAATATGTGGCTGAAGGAGCTTGTGAAGACTCTGCCATATCTCTACATGCCAGAGCTTCATGGGAATGGAAAGGGAATCTGTCCTTTAAAGTTCGACTTACTTTTGCCAGCCAGGTCCATCTTCTAAAGGTGCCACATTCATTAAAGTAGCAACATAAACTGGGGACCAAGTATTTCAGACAGGAGCCAATGGAGGACATTTCACATTCAAGGAATAGTGTAGATAAACAAATTTTGCGCAATGCAGAGGACAGTTTGTAGCTCCTTTATGTCCCCTTATGAAAGTCCATTTTAATCACTGTTTAAATTCACTTTAACATTTTGATGGTGAGTACATTTATTGTTTTATATAAAATACATATTTTGGTGAGATATTCTTTTAACTGGTTGTAATATCATGATAGTCCTGTGGTTAACTTCTTGAGTCATGTTACATTCATATTTCTGAGAGTCATGATTTTATGTGTGTGTCTGTGTGTGGTGTGCATGTGTGTGTCCCCACTGATGTATACACACATGGAGGCCAGATATAGATAATGGGTGTCTCCCCCTGTGATTCTCTACCTTATTTTTTGAGACAAGGTTTCTCACTGAATACAGAACTCAATAATTCAGCTGGTCCGAGTGGCCAGTGAGCTTCAGGGTTTCTCTTGTTTCTGCCAGCACCAGAATTATAGAGGTACACTGACTGACACATCCAGCTTTTTTGTGGGTGCTGGGGATCCAAACTCAAATTCTCCTGCTTGCACATTAAGCACTTTACCCACTGAGCCATCTCTCCAGCCCCATGATTTTAATTTTTAAATTTATTGTTAATAGTTATATTTAATTTAATTTTCATTTGCTTATGAATCCAATGATTCACATTTATATTAAGAGTTAAACGGCTCCCTAGTTCCTGGGTTCATCTTGGCTAACCCAGAAACCTGCCAAGGGAGTACTAGCTACTTATTTCTGGAGGAATGCCTAAGTAAGATGACTGTTCCGATGCTGCCCCCTCCAGGGAACATCATGTGTGTAAGGCTAAAGCCTGAGGTAAGACTACCTTGCCTTGTCACTAGCTTTTAAAATGTCAATTGCTAATTTTAACAAATAGTGTCTCTTCATGGTTTAAGTTTTATGTATGTCTGTATATTTGGGGTATATGCATGTACCTGTGGGTATAGAGACCAGAAATTGATGATGAATGTCTTCATCAACTGCTTTCCATCTTATTTTTTGAGATACAGTCTCTCACTGACCCTGAGGCTCACGATTGTCTAGACTGGCTGGCGGATGAGACAGAGGGATCCTCCTCTGTTTTCCC
Source organism: Eospalax fontanierii (assembly GCA_035773235.1). NCBI lineage: Eukaryota > Metazoa > Chordata > Mammalia > Rodentia > Spalacidae > Eospalax > Eospalax fontanierii. The sequence continues at coordinate 45,616,336 of CM069529.1, read as the reverse complement.
AATGTTGGAGTTACAGGTATGTGTCACCATCCCTGGGTGCTGGGGGTCTAAACTCAGGCCCTAATGCTATGTGCAGAAAGCACTTCATTGACTAAGCTATCTCCATAGTTCTATTATTTTTTATTGTGTTTGATTCTCATACTTTGTCTGAAAATCTGTTGTATCTGGAGAAAAAGAAATTTCAAAACGAGTAGAATAAATAATCCCCTGGGAAAGGAGTCTTATGCATAAGTATTATTTCCCTAAAAATATAAAAGCCAGAATTCAGTTCACTGGGTGGAAATTTTGATTGGGGCTGTTCAGTGTTCTTGTCTTATGCTGTGCACCGTACTGGAATTGACTACTCCATCCTATGAGTTTGAAGCATGTCCCAGGAATATGCCCATCAGGAGGGATGTGAGCCTTCATTTCATTTGTTTTTTTATAATATATATACATATTTTTCTTGCTGAGTCACAAGGGTCTCACAATCTGGAAGCATATTTAGTCTCTCCTAGTCATTCTCCAGTGTAGACTAGAGTGATACATATATATATATATATATATATATATATATATATATGTATATATAGATAGATACATATGTACATATATGTGAGATATATATATATATATATATATATATATATATATATATATATATCACTTGCCTTTGCACTCCTGCTGAACTGAGAGCCATACAGGAATACGCAGAAGAAAGGAACATGTGTCATAGACCCAGATGGTACCAGTAAGGACTCTCAAGGACTAGTAGAAGGCCCAGATTTGTTTGATAGATCTAATGGCTGGAGACCATGCTAGAGGGTTAAAACGTCTGGAATGTATAGAGGTCAAGGAGATAGAGACTTTTTGCACTACTCTGAATATTCAATATATTTTAAAGTTTTCATTATAGTTTCTTGTGAAAGTATAAAACGTCCATGAAAATTTCCCCCAAATATGTTAAAGTGTGCCATATGAACACAGGAAAAAAATTTTTACCTTCTTGGACTGCTTAACCAGGGTGAAAGCAAAGTTCCACAACCAGTCAAACACAGAGAATAATTATCTGTGAGGTACTCAGTCCTAAATCACATATCAGCAATGCAGCTGCTATGCCTAAGGCTCAGGGAACATATTGGAATGCGGGTGTGGAGGGAAGAATATTAATGCATCTCTCAACTCTCACCAGTGAAGCTCCCTCTGACCCTTTCTGGGTCATTAATCCAGAAAGCCACAACTGGCCAAAGTGAAGAAAATAAGAGACTGAAGACAGCCTTTCCCTGAAAAGGACATCTGTATCAACCTTCTTCCACCCAAGGCTCAGGGACTATTGTGGAAGAGAGGGTGGGAAGATTGTAAGAGACAGATATGGCAGATGGCCACACGGAAACAGTTTTCCAGACGTCTGAGAAGTTGCTCATGTGAACTCACAGCAATGGTAACAGTGTGCACAAGATCCACGTAAGCTCACGACAGACAAAATCCCAGTGTAGAAGTGGGAAAGTGAGGAAAAGCTCCAACCTTAACTGAGGAGCCATTGGCAACTGATAACTATTGGGAGTGGTAGAGTCAGTTTTCTTTAAGGGTGTGACAGTAGATAGTGTCACAGGCTCCAGTGAATGGAAGAGTACCGAAGGACATTTGGGGACATAAACTTGTCTTGATAGGCCTTAATACAGATGAAGGAGTACATGAAATCTGGTGGGGGGCTATAAAAGGGGACAGATAGGGGAAGGGGTCTAAATATGATCAAAATATATCGTATTGCATAAAATTCACAAAAATTCAACAAAACCCATAAATTTAAAGAAAAATAGAAAAGAACCAGAGTTCAGAAAGTGCATGCATCTAGGTCAGACCTACAGCCAGGGCAAGGCAGAGCTGGTGTTGCCATCACTCTGACAGGTACTGTGGGTTGAGCTTTCACTCTGAGCTTCACTCTGCAACCTCTTAGATGGCCTCAGCTCTGGGACTTAGTATGGCTTGCCAATCCACAGAGAGACACATCTCAGACTTGAGAGCTAATGTAAGACTAGAGGTAGGCATATCCTCAAACAGCACCGCATTCTGGAGTGTGTGACTTTCTGGTTGAGCAGTAGGCTTGATAACAATACTTTAGGGGTAAATATTAAGGATATCGTATGTGGAAATCACAAGTGGCCACAGTGACAGACTTAGAAGGCATGGAGAGGGCCCCATGCTTGACGGCAGGACAGGACTGTAATCCCTACAAGAGCCTCTGTGGTGTTACTTAGATCTTTAACAATGGGACCAGTGCCCAACATGCTGCCATTACTTCCCTTGGATCACAGGGGTTTTGTTCCACTGAGGCCACTGTCTTTGATGCTGTCTTGTCCTGGGCTGGGACGCAGACCTGGTAACGTTTGCCTCTGCACTGCAGCTATTGCCTTCACACTGCTCAAATTCCCACTCTCCGTTTTCTCCGGGGGCTGCACTCTTTCTCTTCTTACGATCTCCAATCCACATGGCGTTTTGCCGTAGACCATTGCCTGCTACTTTCTTGGACTAGTCTAACCTCTGCTTTACTGCTCTAAGTAGTGTCTTTGACCCGTTTGCTTGGGTTCATACAACTGACATGTCTCTTCTACTTACTGGCTCCTGGTGCAACAATGCTGTTTTTATCTACTCTCGGTCTCTATGATTTCCAGGGAAATGTATGCTCATCTAGGTTGTCACGATGTCTCAGGAGTACCCATCTGCTGTACTGATGTTCCTCTTGCTCCTGCAGGCTCTGCCACCAAGCATGGCTCGTTATAGCAGATTCCTGCTTCCCTCAGGTTCATTCTCATCATTTGGACTCCCATCCTTTCATGAACTTTCATTGCATTAGGTTATTCACATCTAATTTACCAGATGTTCTTCTAAATATGTTGGCACCTGCATCTTAACACTGTGAGAGTTCTCTTCCCAGAAAGTTATTCAGCATTTATGCCAACAGTGCTTAACAGGATTGAATAAGTCACTTAATTCATATGCATTTCCCTTTATTTAAAAAACGGGTTCCTTATTGTAATAATGTAAAATGAAACAATCAAAACAAAATAAATATTATTAGTGATTTTTCTACTTATAGAGGAACATAAATATATTTACTGATTATCATCTGTTTTTATGATATGGTTACCTGTGCCTGGTAGTGTGCTCAGACACTACCATTAGAAACAAAATAAAACAAAATATTTCCTGTGTGTGCTCCTGGGCATACGTCTTTGTAATATTACATAACCTTCTTTTTTTTTTTCTTTTTCTTCTTTGTGCTTCTGTTTCATAAAGCCGATTTCCTTTTATTTGTTGAAGATAAAAAAGAACTTCCTGACGTTTTATTCTGGATTCTGAATTAAATCCACAGAGACATGTACTTTTCTCAGAATTCCTAAGATGTGCTTCTGTCCCCTCTGTCACATATTTTTCTCCCAGACAGTACTTCTTATCCCATCCCCCTTTTCACAGATGTCATCCTTAGTATTTGTCAATAAGTAGGAGAATGGACTGTCTCCAGCCATGCTCTGCTGGAGTCCTTTCCCCGTATGTGACCCTTGAGACCTTCACTTCATGTACCGTATTCTGTGGAGCTTTTAGCCTTCTCTTCCCTTCCTTACCCTTGCCATCTCCTATGTGGTCCTGTGAATTATTGGATAAGAAATATGTGTTCTTTAGTATGTTCTGTTTCCTGGTGTTTTTCTCTAGTATACATAAAAGATATTCTTTATGGACTCTGTCCATCCCATAATGCAATGTGTCCCAAGTAGCCTTCTTCCTCCCAGTTGCATGTCTAGAGTGGCGAACAGACAACCACGGAGGATGTGTATCAGCATCCATGCAGAGGATGGGTATCTGCTCAGCCTTCAGATTGGTTCAGACTGGTCCTTTAACTTGAAGGTAGCCAATGGGAAAAGTCAATTGTCTTTTTTTAGAAAGTCTTTCCTTCATGGAAGGAAGTCTGGGGAGATTTTTCTCTATTTGCTTCTCAACTCTTTAGAAAGAGTAGTTTTTTTTTTAAATTTCTAAGACTAAGTTGTCAGTTCATTCTAATAGCCTTTGATTTTCTTTTCTTTTAAACTTCAGCTTCATTCATGGATTAGTGAGAAATTGAAGAACCCCTTTACTTCACTGAAAGTACAAATCCAGTCTTTTCAGTAATCATAGCATTTATGTGTGTACATGGTGTACATATGTGTGCGCATGCATGTGAGGACACAGGTTGGCATCAGGATGTCTTTTCCTCAATTGCTTCTCCACTTCATATTTTTGAGATAGAGCCCCTCACTGAGCCTGCAGCTCACCGTTACTACTAGCTGTCATTGTCCAAGGGCCCCTGGCATTCTCCTGCCTCTGTTCCCCAGTACCAAGGTTATAGGCACACGCCTCTCTGCTAGCTTTTATGTGAGTGCTGGGAATCTGAACCAGGTCCTCATGCTTGTGCAGCAAAGGTTTATCTCATGGGCCCCACCCCTCATTCCCAATAGGTGCATGCCATTTACTGAGCACCAAGGTGCCTGTTACTTCTCTGGCTTCTTAGGTTATTACTTTGGTTCTAACCCAGGGAGGGAGACAGCTGCTGTCTTCATTTTACAGATAAAGAATGAAAGACTGAGAAGTTAATAAAGAATTTTCCCAAAGGACACTGAACTTGTAAGATGCACAACCTAGATTCAAACCAGGACACTCTCATATCAAAGCCCTTGGCATTTCCCCAATCTCCCAACATCTTTAAGATTAATTATGGTGTTGAATTATCTTGGGATGTCCCTCTATAGAAAAATTGGGATTAATTTCATGCAAAATTTCCACTCATCTCTGTGAATGTTTTACAGGCAAGGTGTGGAACAGTTTGGAATTTTCATTCTATTTTCCCTTCTCTCCCTCTCCCTCCCTCCTTCCCTCGCTCCCTCGCTCCCTCCCTCTCTTGCTCCCTTCCTCCCTTCCTTTCTCCCTCCCCCCTTCCTTCCTTCCTTCCTTCTTCCCTCCATCCCTTCCTCCCTCCTTCCTTCTCCTTCCCTTTCTCCCCCCACCCCTCCACTTACCTTTCTGTACTACAGGCTCTAATGATTCAGTAAGTTCATGGTTCTCTATCACTCATTTTCTGTATGCATAAAATTCACAGTTTGGTTATTTTAAGAGATGTAGTATCAAAGACAATGAAGTAAAAATGGATTCTCTGGGGGAGAGGAGTGGATAATAATAAAGAATAATGACACACGAACACACCATGCAAAGATACGCTACATAAAAATTGGTAGCATGCCCTGCTCCCAGGCTTCTCGGTCATGAAAGTGGAATATAGATTTCTCTGTAATCAGGAGTGACTGATAGTGTTTTCATGTGTGGGTAGAAAGAAGACAGACTCTTTGTAAGAGAATGTAAAGCCTTCTTATTAATAATGGCCTGGGGTGTTATAATAGAAAGGAGAATGTTGATCACACTGGGAATGTGCTATTGGGCCACATTATCATTTGAGACACAACAAATCCATGTTTGCTGGTGATGACTCTGATGGGAAGGCAAAGAAGGTGTGAGATTGCTGAGACTCTAGTTTTTCTGTCTACTGTTGACAACTGTGGTGGATGAAGCCCCATACAAAAATCAGAAGCATAAACAACATGAACTCAGTAACAACGTGCTTTTTATTAGTTGTATTCATTCATTTAAATATTTTTAATATCAGGCCAGGTGGTACTGACTTGTAATCCTAGTTAATTGTGAAGCTGAGGGGGAAAGATCACAAATTCAAGGCCAGTCTTGCTAAAGAGCAAGTTCAAAGCCAGCCTAGACACATAAAAACCTGTCTCAAAATAAAAAGTGAAGGGAGGGCTGGGGATGTAGCTCAAAGTGAGGACTTCAGCCTCAGATGCTGGAAGCCCAAGGTTCAGTCCCCTAGTTCTGCAACTAACAAACAAAATGAAAGCACAAATAGCAAAGCTTGTTTTAGATTCAAGCCTATTTGTAAGATACACATTTTAAGTTCAGTGATAATGCTTATACATGCATATGTGTTTGTGTGCATACTCATGAGTATGCAGGTGCACATGTGTATGTGTGTCTGTGTGTGTGTGTGCATAGGTGTGGAGGTCAGAGGACAACTTCACTTCTTGTTTCTCCTATTTTTTTTTTTCTTTTAAACACAGCCTCCTGTAGCCTCAGTTGTTCTGGAACTCACTATGTAGACCAGGCTGGCCTTGATCTCACAGAGATCCACCTGCCTCTATCTCTCAAGTGCTGGGATTAAGGGTATGTGCCACCGTACTAGATGACCTTGTTTTTTGAGTCAAGGTCTTTCATTGGCCTTGGGCCCACCCATTACGTTAGACTGACTGATTAGTGAGCTTCAGATGTCTGCTTTTCTCTTCCTTCCCAGTGCTACGGATAGAGGCAGGTGTGCACCACACCACATCCAGCTTTTTAACTCGGGTTCTTGGGACTGAACTGAGGTTCTTATGCTTGTGTGGCAAATATTTTTCTGGCGGAGCTATCCTTTGGGATCCAAGTTCTGCTTTTATGTGAGACTAAAAAGTAATAAATAAAAATGAAATAAAATAGGGAGGGACTGGGGAGATGGCTCAACAGTTAAGAGCCCTGGCTGCTCTTGCAGAGGACCAGTTCCTAGCACCCACACAGCAGCTAAGAAGCATTGTAACTCCAGTTCCAGGGGATCCAGTGCCCTCTTCTGGCCTCTGTGGGTATTGCATAAAGTGATATACTTACATACATGGAGGGAAAACATATATATAAAATAAAAATTGGCAATTGTAAACCATATGTTTTTTTTCTCCAAAAGTGAGCCTTCACCTCTATTCATGATATTGATATTTATGCATTTTAGTAATATCTACTCCTGTCTATATCCACTCCTATCCAAGTACTTCATCAACTTGCCAGCATTGCCTATATATAAACATACACCTACTGATATATTCTCATGTAAAATATTTATAAAATTTTGTCCACAACCCATCAATATGTGATGTGTGCCTATTACTTGTCTTTCTGGAACAGTTTGGGGTCCATGTACACAACAATTTATAGTGACAGTTCACAGGAGTTCCTTTAGTGATCCTGCCATTTATCTGTGCCATAACAAAATCTGATTGTCAGACTTGATAGGTAAAATGTGTAGCAATATATGTCAGAAATCAGAATCTACCACACTCAACTAGACCTTCAGGAGAAGCAAAGGCAGGTATTTAATTCTTGTGGCCAGCAGGGAATTATGAAGGGTTTTGGGACGTGTCCCAGGGAGGAAGACACTTAGTAATGGGAGTAAAGTCAGCCAACCAGCTTGTGACATGGAAAAACTACCAATGTCCTAGGTTCAGAATACTGTTATTGTGATATAATTCCTATATTATAAATTTTTCTCATTTAAAGTAGTTCAAAACCAACTCTAAACAGATCAAGAACCTCAATAGAAGATTTGGTACCCTGAATCTGAGAGAGACAAATGTAGGGATTACAGTGGCACTTACAGGTATGGGGAAAAGACTTTCTGGTAGTGCAGGCATCGACACTGGCAATTGGCAAATGGGACCTCATGAAACTAAAATGCTTGTATACAGCCAAGAACGCCATTACTTGAGGGAAGAGGCAGTTTACAGAACGGGAAACATATTTGCCAGCTACAGATCTGACAGAGGGATATTTGGAATTTACAAAGAACTTACAAAAACTAAACAACAAGAAAACAAACAAATCAACTAAAAACTGGGGCATGAAACTAAACAGAAAGGTCTCAAAAGAAGGAATAAAAATGACATAGGAACATTTTTTCAAATGCCCAGCATCTTTAGTCATTAGGGAAATACAAATTAAATATTCTTTGGGATTTCATCTTACTCCAGTCAAAATAGCTAAGATAGATAAAACGAATGACAGCAAATGTTGATGTGGCTGTAAGGAAAGGGGAGCACTTATTCACTGATGGTGGGGGTGGAAGCTCGTGCAGTCATCATGGAAATCAGTGTGGAAGACTTTCAGAGAGCTGGAACTGGATCTGCCACATGGTCCAGCAATATCACTCCTGAGCGTATTCCCAAATTACTTTATATCCTACTTTTCTTTCTGTAGCTGTGATTGCATTCACAAGACTCGAGCAAGATCAGATCACCCCAAATCACAGCAAAGATGACGGAGGAACTCATGAAGTCCCACCTCTGTCTGAGGAGCTACTGGCAATTAATGGTTTCTGGGGGAGGAGGAGTAGGTTTTCTTCAGAGACTGGGGCCTGAGAGTGATGGAATGTCAGTGGATATTTACAAAAGAGAGAGAGCACATGAATTTGGGAAGGAAAAGAGGTGGAAATAAAGGGGATAAATTGGAGGAGAGGAAATGGAAGGTATATTTGATCCAAACACATTATGTGCATGCATGAATGTTAAATAAAATATTTAAAAATATATTTAAGTATTGAGATGCAACTTGGTGTTTTTAGTGCAAATAATTGTAAACCCCCACTGGTACCTAGTTTTAGAACATTTAGTCACCCCCAAAGAACTGTATACTCATGAATAATTATTGCTTATGCTTTGCTGCCGTCCAGTAGCCCCAATTATCAACTGAATTTCAGTGTCTGTGACTTTCCTATTCTGCAAATCAGAATATAGTGGAATTGTAGAGTATGCATGAAATGAAAATTCTCCTGAACATATTGTTACTAGTGATGCCTTAAGAAGATAATAAAAATACCAATATTTGGTGAATTAAATCAATACAAATACATCTCTCATGCAGAAAACAATGAGATTCATATTATTTATATTGTAACTTTTTTTACTTTCAGAGAAACAATTTATAGATTGCACACCCCCCAAGTTGATTTATTTTCTATAAACTTGCACCTGGCAAGACAACAAACAAAAGGAAAAATCATTTTTAAGAATGCAATTATAAGAAAGTATATATTTTGACAGAGAAAGGTATCACAGAAATGGAAAACTTACACCAGAATATCCATAAAACAAGCCACTTGCTTTGCTCAAAAAGGTATGGAAAAATCATGTGCCACTTGTGTTTTAACATGATCTTACTTACACAAAAATAGAAGTACATTTATGTTTCTAGATAGAAAGTCTCTAGTCTTATAGTCTAGTAACCACAATGACTGGCACAACAAATCATCGCTGCACTTCTAGTGGCACTTTTATTTGGGGACTAATCAACAGCTGTCTAAGTGGACTTAAGGCCCACTCAATGAGAGCGAACTCATTTGTGGTACTGTAAACATAATTAAATACACGTGGCTGGAGAGGTCATAGATCCTAGAGAAAACCCTAAGTTTGCCACATCCCTAGATAAACACAATTTCTTACTGTAAGCTAAATATGTATCCTTATAATTACAGAGTAGTATATCTGTCACCACTCATCAAAGAAGCTTCTTTTTGCAACATATGGAGACTATTAAAAGAGTTCCACAACTGGTTAAATGCAGAAAATAAATGTCTGTGAGATACACAGCCCTAAGTGACACATTTTCAATGCAATCTCTACCTCTAAGGCTTAGGGAACATAGTAGAACAGAATGCAGCAAGAATATTAATGCATCTCTTAATTCTCACCAGCAAAGCTTCCTCATACAACAGATGGTGATTAACCTATAAAGCTATACCTGTAGAGAAAAAGAGACTGTAGAGTGTATATCCCTGGATAGGACTTTGATATTAAACCTCTGCACCCAGGGCTCAGGGACCACTTCTGAAGAAGGTGTAGAATGACTGTAAGAGGCGGGGTGGTGGATAACCACAAGGAAACAGAGTTTTCCATGCAACTGGGAACTTGTTCATAGAATTTACAACAATGGTGACAACATGCACAAGATTCATGCAAACTCAAACCAGACAAAAATTTAGAGGTGGGAAAATAGGCACGAAGCCCCACATTAATTGAGGATCTATTGGCAACTGATCACTGCTGAGTGATGGAGAGTTTGTCTTCTTTAAGGGAGTGCTGCTAGATAGATTAACCAGGGTCCAGGGGATGGATTCACACCAAGGGTCATTTGAGGACACAAATAACTTGACAGGCATTAAATGTAAGACAGAAGGCATGGACTGTGGTGCATTCTGGATAGAAATAGGAGAGGGTGTGTAAATATGATTACAATATGTTGTATGAAACGCACAAAACTTCAATAAAATTTCAATATATTTGTTAGTTCAAGCAAACTAACAAATGCACAGAAAAAGGTACTCTTAGTGGCAGCACTTTAGAAGCTCTTTCGTGCATGTTGTAGAAAGCAGGTGCTCACATTCACAGCAATTGTTCTACACTCAGAGCTGACAGCTACTAATTGTATATGACACATGGGATCAAGGACCTACAAGGAAGAAGCTGATTTGCTGTAATTTGCCAAAGATACAATTTCCTACAAAGAAAATTCAAAACTCTGTAGTCAAAATCCAATACTTAATAAGGATCTCCTGCTGGTTTTCTGGATAAAATATTATTAATAAAAATAAATTAGCATTTTTGCATTAGTAATAAATCAATATAACACACAAATCCATATATTATCACAGTTTCCACCATCTCCTGATTAATTATTCATCCATGGAATTTTAATGAAAACCCCAATTCAGAATGAAGAGTCTTTAAAATTCGTACATAAACATAGAGAAAAATAACCCCAGGCTTAAGACAATTTTCAAAAATGGAAAACAATACTGGGTGACTTGTTAGAACAACATAGTATTTAATCTTAAAGGCATAATACCTAAAACAGTGTGCTTGGGGCGTAAGGCTGAAGAAACAAATAAAAGGAAGAGAATAAAGAATCACAAAACCAACCCATAGGCACACAGAATGTTTATGAATAACAGAATTCAATGAAAAAATGTAGGAAATGCATGGGCAATCCTATCCCATGAATAGCTTTGAGACAGCTCCACTGTAGTGAGTTTTCCTTTCTCTGTACCCCTGAGGCAGTTGTTCTGAGCTCCATGACTTGGTTATTGCAGGCCTAGAATAAAGGATCACATGACCCCACAGGCTAAAAACAAAACAGGAATCAGTCCATTGTACCCCTACTGTGTCACTGAGAGATAGCTCTCTAAAGCTGAGTGAAAGAAACTTAGCCTTTTAGATCCCATGAGATCCATTGTTTGCTCCAGACTGTGCTCATGAAATACAGGTTCAAGAGTAAAATTATTAAGACAGCAACACCAACGCATTAAAGCAAATATTGGGCAATTGTGCAGATCAATAAAAAATCATTCTGACAAGCATGCTAGTCATCTCCTACATCTGGAGCTCTGAAAAGATTACAAAATTAATTAGTATCTGCACTCTATCATTTAATTCACATCAATACTGGGCAACATAATATAGAAGACAAATACAGCCATTCTCATTTTTAAAGGAAACATCCGCAGTCCAGAGAACTTGTGGATTTCCCCTAAGTTACATGGTAAGTGTGATGGTTAGTTTTTATTATCGACTTGACAGAATCTAGGATCACCTGGGAACAGTCTCAGTGATGGATTGTCTGCACTTGTTTTGGCCTATAGGAATGTCTGTGGGAGATCGTCTTGATTAATTTAATTAATGTGGCTGAGACTTTCCTAGGCGGAGGGTTCTGAACTGCATAAAATTGGAGAAAATCAGGCTGATGGCAAGCAAGCAATCAGCACACGTGCATGCTTTTCTCTCTGCTCTTGACTGTGGATGTCCCAGCTGTGAAGTCCCAGCTGCTGTGATTTCCCTGCAGTAATGGACGTATAACCTAGAACTTTAAACTAAAATAAACACTTTCTCCCGTAAGTTGCTTTTTGCCAGTTATTTTTATCAACAGCAAAAATAAAAGTAGAGCAGCGAGGACAGAGTCAACCAGAAACTAAATCCATTCTCCCTGACTGATGAATAACTGTGCTGCCTAAAGTGGCATATGCAAGGCAAAGTACAAGCCTAATCTCTGTGGCCCATAGCTGGGGCATGGGATTAAAAAGCCAACTTTGTTCCTGATGTCCAGTGACATCAGTGGCCATGTGCAATGATGAATTTTCTGACTAGAGAAATAAATGAATGTATAAAAATTAAGGGGGAAGGTACTTTTATTTTTCCTTTACTTTGATAGGGAATTCTCCTTTTGGATTTTGACTCTGGTTTCTATGTTTCAGAGAGAAAGGGAGTTTTTATCAGATAATTCTGGATAAAGCCTTGCCTGGAAACCATCTTCTGGAGTTAAAGTCACAGAGAGCTGAGAGAATCTGTGGCAACAGGAGAAAATCTTCTTCGTTAGCAATAGAATTTTGTCAGTGTCTTATCTTCCCCCTCTGTTCCTAATTTAGTTACCTAGGTCAAAAAATGGTGTCAGTAACAAGTAGTTAAAAACATGTAACTTTCATTAACCAAGTTGGCAGTTTGGTGACCAAAGAGAGTAAAACTGTTGGATTTGTCTGGCTGGTACTGCTATGTGAATAAAGGAACATTCTGATATGATATCATCTCTTCCCGAGTTCCTTTGGGAGCTATCGTTTTCTGTGTTCCTTATTCTATAGATTATAAGAAATTAAGCCAAGATTACATGTGGTGAATTATTGGGTGATTTTTCCAATTCATGAAGTCCTATACTCCTCTTTAAAATAGAAAGTCGCCATGAGTGCCTCTTAGGCTTGCTTCCTCCTTACTGGATTTTAAAATATTTTATATTATTTTTATTTTATGTGTATGTATGTATGTAAGTCCACACCTGTCATCTCCCCAGCCCCCTTTAGATTTTAAAAAATTAATTCTAAAAAGAGTCTAATGATATTTTGTTATCTAAATGACATGTGTTCACTTTGTTGTAACTTCTGCTGAATGTGCTTTTAACTTATGTTATAAAATCATAACAGTAACACCTTAATCTAAAAATTATCTCTAGTCTAAATTACAAACAACAAAACTATTAAAGCAGTTCAAGCTTAAATCTCCCCATTTCCTAATGGGGATCCCCAATTGGCTCCATCTCTGAAATCTAATGTATATAAAATATATTATCATTATACAAAACAATAATTTTCAAGTAAAATAAAAAAATGTTCAGAAATTTACTCCATATTATTTTTCTATTCAATTATTAATGTAACTGAAATCTCATCACTCACTACAATAAAATTTAATGATTAATAAGTTTTGCATTATGGAACATGTGTGTATATATATATATATATATGAAATTAAAAGCAAGGATTTGATACAGACCTTAAAAATAAAAGCTGGTTATAGAGAATTGAACACTTGGGAAAAATGGATTAAATTTATAGTACATGCACTCAATAAGAGTGAACGTTTCACTTAAGTGGCAGACTGTCCCTGGGCTCAAATAGTAATCTTCCCCCTTAAATAGGATACAGACCCACCAGAGTAAATTGCATGGTGGTTCCGTTATAGGATGAAGACACATGGGGTAGTAAGACTTGCCAAAGTCTGTTGTTCCTGTTCCTGGCTACATAGGCCAGGCCATTGGGACCTTCTTATCAGCAGGGAGAATAAATCACTACTCAAGGCTTACATGACAAGGGGTTGGATCCTTTCACACCTTAGGGGACAACAAAGCTCAAACCATGTCCCGAATGTCCTGAGCAATGAAGGGTCTGATTACTCTACACTCAGTGTCTCCCAAGCTGACATCTGATAGTACTGTGTATATAGGAATTTTTGCTGAAGCCTACAACTTGACTGCCATGGAACTTGCATGTTGGTTTAATTGGCTCTTCACTTCAAATCTCCTCCTCTTAGCAAAACCAATATCAGGGTTATGAAGACATGACATGGGTCCTTTAATATCCACTTTGACTCTATAGGAGTCCCCAGGAAAACTGGAAATAATTTAAGACCAGAAGCTCAAAACTATGGATTTTAAATAGACTTCGATCTAATGGTCAACAAACAAAAATGGAAATTAATCAACAGTGTATCACTTACATAAATAATACCTGTAAGGAATATCTAACCAGCTGAATGTCACCAGTTAAATAACGTTTTAAAAAGTGGAATAATACTTCATGCTAACCAAAAAGAGAATACTTCTATTATTTTTATTTCTGTAATTATTTATTTTTTTGTATATTTTCATTGAATTTTGTACATTCCATACAATAAATCTTAATCATATTTCTCCCATTCACACCTTAACATAGTCCCTCCCACTGAATTTTATGCATTCTGTCATATATTTTCTGTATTATAATTGAATAAAGATGTCATGTTTTTATTCTCAATAATATAGTTCCTGTTAAAAAAATTACGAATACTGTTCAGGAACTACTTTGTCCAATGAGTTGGCCAAAAATTCAGGAATAAATGACCCTTTTTCTAATCTTAAAAAACAGTTTTATAAAGGACAGTTTGGGGTGCTGGAGATATAGCTCAGCTGTTAAGAGCTCTGGTTACTCTTGCAGAGGACCCAGGTTTGATTCCCAGCACCCTTCTGACCTCTGCAGGCATTACACAACACAGATGAACTGACCTCCATGCAGACAATACACTCACACACATAAAATAAAATAAATTTTAAAAGAACAATTTGTTGTAGTGTCAGAGTCATAATTACAGTGGAGTGCTGTGCAAATTCATCCATACAAGGGCCCATTCAGCAATGAATTCAAACAACAGCAAGTAAAACTAAAAGGATGTAGCAACATCTCATAATATATTACTAATGCATAGTTTGATGTTTTAGTTTCTTCACATGTTGTTGGAGCACAGGGCACCTAGTCAAGATAGGCATGTTTCCATATATGGGAGACAAAAAAACTAATCTGCACATGAGGTATAAAAGGCTAAGCTTTCCTTCATTTGGGGCCTTGCTTTAGAGAACTATCTCCCAGGGACACTGGACAGGTTAATAAAATGCATCTTCATTTCTTTTTAGCCTTTGGGGTCCAATTCTCCTCTAATCTAAGCCTGCCACAATTATAAAAATTATAAGGCACAAAATAAAAAATAAAAGTTAATATTCTTTCTAATAACTATTGTTTGAAACATTCCCTTAGAATGCCAATAAGAAGCCATAAAAGGGACTAGAGAAATGATTCAGTGACTGAGAGCATGGACTGCTCTTGTAGAAGACCCAGGTTCGCTTCCCAGCATCTACATGGTGATTAACAACTATCTAACTTCAGTTCCAGGGGATTCCCTCTTCTGATCTCCATGGACATTGTACATATGGGTGCACTTAACATATATGCAAGCAAAACGCTGATACACATAAAATTAAAATTTTAAAAATTAAAAGAAAATAAATAAGATGCAAGTTGAGAGGCAGTGGGGAAAAGGACAGTGTTTTATGTGTTTTTCTGTTCCTGTCTTTTTGAAAGTGACAATGCATGTTAATTGACCACTGGATGTTATATATTATGACCCACGTAATGACAGATGACACTACTGGGTCTAACAACCCAACATCAAGTTAATTAAGCAAAAGGAGAACCTGATCCCTTATTTAGAAAGCAGACTTCCTTAATGAGAGTGAGATGCTACCCACAATGCCACGCCTTTTAAGAAATAGCTTGAACGCATCTTAAGAAAATAAATATTTGTGTTGGCATTGCTTCCAGAGATTAAAGAATTTGCTTCTTTTCTGTTCTATGTGAAAAAATGCTCCACAGCTTTGACAGCAGGGAGCACAGATGTTTCCCACGGCTGGAGCACTCCCTTCCTCTCCAGGCAATTTTCCACATAAGACATGTTCATACATATGTTTGACTTTCTCTGCATCATCAGCAGAGAAAATGAATCAAAATGATTTTTGAGTTTCATCCTGGAAACAGAATAAAAACCCAGGAAGTCTGTTAGGAATGTATTAAGCAAAAGCCTATAAGGTTATAGGGTACTGGCCGAGTTCTTGGTAGGATTCTTGAATCTCTGAGCATCGCATAAAAATTTTCCTTGTTTTTCTGCCTCTTTCCCTTCCTTCCTTTCTTCCTTCCATTAGCAATCGTTTCTTTTTTACCTTTTTTCTTTTGTGTTATCCTGTTTATTCTCCCTTCAATCGCTACCAGGCATGTCCCTGGAGAGAGAATTAAATGTGCTTGCCTCAGGCATGCAATAAAACAATGCTGGGCACTGCAAGGAAGGAGACTTGATGGATTGTTGGTGCTGTAGCTAGTGGGCCTATCTCTACATGAGGCCATGGGTCTGACCCTGAGGGCCAGAGCTGGTCTTCCTACCCATGCAAAACATGTTAGCTCTTAGCACTGTCTGTCAGGGAGGAACCAGGGAAGCAGATCCGTCAACCTCCTCTGCACTGATCTCTATGTCATTCTGACACCAGTCTCAATGAGGACAGACAGATGGAGACTGACAACGTATTTCCTTAGATATTTAATTTATTCCTGATAGCTCTGCTGCATCATTCCCAGGGAAAAATCAATTTCCTTTCTGTTTACATCAAAATCCAAGATCTCCCTCTCTGTGTCCAAATACCACTGGACTAAATTTTCATACTGAGATCTCATTTTGTTTAGAGAAACTAAACTGCCTAAATCATTTCTGTTCAGGCAACATACATTTCTGAACAAACTCCATAAAACAGAATTCTTTAGATTCAAGAGATCTCAGCAGAATATTAAGCATAACTAGAAGCAAAATTCATTCCTGTTTTTTTTATGATAAAATGATATTCAGTAAGCATTTATTTGAAAATAAGTAGATCTTAAATGTATTTTAAAAGTGTCGGTCTTATTTCAAAAATTGTTGCTAGCAAAATGGAAAAAAAAAGTTTTGGTTGAAAAATTATCCTATTACTATCTTGACAGCAATAATAGAAATAATGTTAAAGTAGAAGAGAAAAAGAAATCATTAAATATTATGAATGTTATGAGGTAATTAATCAATTAATTGTAATAAGAAGCAAAAGGCCGAGAATCTGGACTTGGTACATAGATTTGCTCCCGGAAATCAGTAGAAACGTTGTTAGACCCGTCCAGCCGAGAGTATTATTTTCTATCCTGTCCAAACAAATGCGTCTCCAGGTGATGCTGGTGATGACCAAGGGAACAATTCAAGCTGAGCTCACTTGGGAATGAAAGAAAACAACTGGCAGTGGTATTAGGATGTGCTTGGCAAGGCCCTGTGTCAGTCTTGAGGCAGAAACATCCCAGCCTCTGAAGTGACATTTTCACTCTAGAAATCAAATGTCTGGTCAAGGAAGTACTGGCAATACTAACACAGAATGTTGGGCAAACAAGAGTATGATAAGGCAGGTCCTCAGGAAAGCCACCCAGGCTCAGAAGCACAAGGCTGGGCTCACTCACCATACTTGACACAAGGTGAATCTTGAACAAAGTAGCAGCCCACCTTCCAGGCCAACGATCAAAGACAAAGCAGCTGATAGGGACGCTGCCTTAGGTTGTAACTCTAATGGTGTGGAGGAGTCATCGAAGGGAGTGAATCGGAACTGCCAATGACTCTGGTAGTGGACAGTGTGAGATTAGAGTGAGTTGGGGATGGGGAACCTTGTCACAGCTACAAGCCATGAAGAGCCTGATGGTCAGCAGCCAGGTGAGATGGTCTGGCTTAGATATGGATAGGAGGCTGGTGTTAAGCTTCAATGAGAAGCTTAACATGAAAACAGGCTGCTTTCTGAGCAAATTCCAAGATGCTCCGCTCTTTGCTTCATGGCCCCTGCATTTGGAAACTGACTGAGAAATTTTTTCCAGAGCAGGGTTGGGGATGGTAGAGGGGTGGTATTGGGGAATGCTTCTAGAGAGAGAAGAATTTTGAATTACTGATTGTTTTAGATGTCTTTATTTTGTAGTGAGGGGATGGTGTAGATTCCAAGGAAGAAATATATATGAAAAAGAGGTGTTTGTCTCCCTTGGGGTGTCTGTGATTGAGTCCAGTGACTCTCGGAATCATAAAATGCAAGACCCACTCCTCTTCAGTTATCTTGTGTAACCAACTGTTACCTGCTAAGACATAGATGTGAGAAGCAGGATTCTTCAGCTGTTTCTGTTTCACGGATGAGCACCCTTCCATTTTATCACCTACAAGAAAGGCCGTCTTACCTCCTGGTTTCATCGTTCTTTATAAAAACATAATTCTCTATTTCTTCATGCCACTTAAAGACTTCTGGTACTGCCTGAGGGACACTTTCCCATTTTCCTATCCCATAAACAGCATCCTCCTGGTAGCCACTTGCCAAAGACACAATTCGAAGATGAAGTATTATAAGACAATTACTGAACTCAAAGCATAACTTGCAAGCCACAAAAACGTCACCTGCCTACAACGGACCCTATTCTGCATTACATATCAGAGGCTTTAAGTCTGAATATCTCAGGAGCATGAAGCTCTGTATGAATTTTATGAAGTCCAGGTACTGAAGTAAGTATAATCAGAGCTGTGTGAAGCCACTGTGGTTAAGTTTACTCTTTAAATGAAGTCAAATTAGAAAGAAGCTTCTGAAGAATTATTTTACTTTGCTCTTCTTCTCAGCATCTTATCCCAGTGGAATTCAATCTACGACAAGGAGTTGCATTTTTTGTTTCAATATTACCTTTCAGAAACTGAACAGTTTAAATGACAGTTTAGCTGAGAGGTTTTCCAAAGATTCACATCATTATCTACAACCATTTATTGAGCAGATACCATATTATAGGCTCTGAAAAGATAGACAAAGACTAATTTCATGACTTTTACACACTACTTAGTGGGATCCCTTCATGTCTTAAAATTTTATTGCAGACAAAATGCTTGATTCACACTGAGTCTTTTGCAATGATGCCGAATCAATGAAAATGTTCATATTGAACTTTATAATCTGCCATGCTCTCTCTCTGAGTAAAATTCATTTTGTACATCACTAAGCTCTCTAAAAGAAAGATGAATTTTCAAAATTTAAAAGCTAAACTAACAAATAGCCAAAGAACAAGCACTAAGCTAAAATTGGAGAAGAAAGCTGTGAGTGGCATTATATATCCTAAGCTGATGTTGCCAGGCAATAGACATGCTTAGTACTCTTTCAAATCAAGCGCTGAGCCACCAGTAATATCCTCGGTATTAAGGTCTCTTCTTTCAAGCAAACTGAGATGAAAGCAGCTAAGAAACTCACATGACTATGGAACAACCATGAGCCAATGGAATTCAGGACAGCCAGTGACATAGGTGAAGTCATGTGTTGGAGAATTCTCTCTTTCTCAAGGATGCTGGACTTTTTGTTCTATTGTCTTCAACTGATGGGATAGAGTCTATCCAACTTACAGAAGGCAATGTGAATTTCTTAAAGTATCTTTCACATTGATACTAAAGTTAATTGTCACAGAAGAAAAAGTTTATTATTTTCTACATACAAAAATATTAAATGGTCTGTAAAAGTCAAGTAAGAGTTGAGCAAGTTATCTATGTACTTCAAAATTCGAATTTGTATTTTTAAGCATTTGAGTTAAAAATCATAATTTATTTGCAGTTGCTACTATTGACTGTTGTTTCCATTAAATTAGTGGTAAAATTCATATGCTAGAATTGATTTTAAAATTTCTTATTGTAGAAGAAAAGTCAAGAATATTTAAGACAGCCCCTATGACATGATTAACATTGCTTTACTGGATAGAAAAGTACATTGCTCCAGTAACTAATACACTGATATTGATTTAGTAATAAAATCAGCTAAGAAAGAGAACAAGAAGCTTAGACTCTCAGCCAAATATTTATGGAAACATAATGCACCACCAAGTTGGTGATGCTAATTGTTTAGAAAACGATGGAATATTCAATGAATGGTGCTTGGGGAATTAGCCATCAAACAAACAAAACAAAATTGAAATTGTATTCTTGCATTTTTTGTGTGGTGTGCTCATTTGATCCTCAACAAATGAACAAAATAATTCCAGGTAGGATAAAGATTTCTGCATGAAATGAACTACATGAAATATTAAAAAGCAATCTAAAATAGCTTTACTAAAAAAGGTTGTCCCAACCCTAGCTTAGGAGCTGTTGGCAACTGATTACTGCTGGGTTGGGGAAAGTAGATATTCTTTAAGGAATAGATTCTAGATAGGTTGACCAGACCCCAGTAGATGAGCTTGCACAGAAGGACATCTGGGGAAAAAGGCTTGCTCAGAAAGGATTTAACATATATGACAGAATGCATGAAATCCAATGAGGGAGGCTATGAGAGTTGCAGGTAGGGCAGGGTGTCTAAATTTGATTAAGATCTATTATGTGAAATGCACAAAAACTCAATAAAATATTATAAAAAGAAAGGTTGTATTTCTAAAATGGAGTGTTCCGAAATGTCCAAAAAAGTCAATATAGCATAAAAATTAGTTATTTTATTTATCTCAAAATTAACAATATATTTTCCACAAAATTCCCCAGAAAGAATTTGAAAAGACAAGCTACAGCTTGAAGAAGACATTTTCACTCATGTAATTAGAAAAGAATAATACTGCAAGTACATTTGAAAAGTATCCTATTGCCAACAAGGATAAGATAAAAAATAGATATGATGAACAAAAAACATGAATATTCTTATTAAAGGTAATACATTAATAAAATGTGGAAAGATATAAGTCATTGTTAACCAGAGATACACAAACTGAAACCAAAATGACAAACTATTTTTTGCAATTATATTGGTGATAGGTGTCAGAGATTGCTGATGAAAGGGTACTCATACACATGGTCCAAAGAAAAAAGTTGTGATTGTTTTGGAAAGGAATTAGTCATGACATGGCCATTCTCACCTCTCTTCTCCTTTTCTCTCATTTCTCTCATCCCCCTCCCCTCCTTTCTTTATTCCTTCCTTCTTTCATTCCTTCCATTTTTATTTTTGATATTGGTTTCATGTAGTCCAGCTGGCCTTAAATTCTCTCTCTATAAAAGGATGACCTTAAACTTATCTTCCTGTCTCTACTCATTGAATGCCAAGACTATAAGTATGTGCCATTAACTCATTTTATGTAGTTCGAATGTTTGAACCCAGAGTCTGTGCAGGATACACAAGCATAAGACCAACTGAGCTACGTCTCAATCCTCCACTCTGTTTCTAGGAGCATATCCTAAAGAACTTCTACACATGCCCTAGGAGGTCTGTACAAAAATATTTAGGCTGGGTCACATTTACACAGTATACTATACATGCAGGCAAGGGAGAAAAACAAATCAATGGTCCTATCCAGGTCTAAAGCCTAATAAATACAACAACGACTGGCCCAGCACACTACCTCTATTGGTACAGTAATGGTACCCTTATGGAAGGAGAGTTGATTTTCCTTAAGGATGTAAAGCTAGATAAGTTAACCAGGCTTCCAGCTGATGGATACACACCAAAAGCCATCTGGGGACCCAAGACAGAGTATATGAAATTCTGTGGGTCGGGGAGGTTACAAAAGTTTTGCAGATAGGGATAGGGGAGGGTCTAAATATGATCAAAACATATTGTGTAGAATTTGCAAAAATTCATTGAAGATGGAGAAAACTAAAAATAACTGATAATAAACTTTTAATAAATCATGATGAAATTTGCTCAAAATATCTTAAAGCTCTTAGAATCCATAGTGAATTCTCTTCATTCAAGTCAAACACATCATATTTTTTTTATAAGTTTTCTTTCCTTTTTCACCAATGTCAGTGACAATTTTGCTTTAATTACTGATTTAGTGTGGTCAGGCTTAACAACAACACACCTTTTAAGTAAGTCACCACTTTGTACTTCCCCTGGTTACCGAAAGGAAAAATATCTTATATTTTATCTGTACCATTAAGAAATCAATGTTGAGTTGAGAAAACTGCACACGTAGCTTCCCTTAGCTGATCCAGCATGCGTTGCTGTGGGAGAGCGGGCCTTAAAATTCAGATTTTATTTCCTCATAATTAGTTAATGGAGATGATACTTTTAAAGCAATCATGGTCACATTCAGACTAGCATCTTGAACCCCTAACTTCAGTGGTTTATTTGCAGCACTTAAAATTCCATTCTTCGAGTGGAAGAAGCTGTGTATTTGGACCGCAGAGGGGGTTTCTGAGTCAGCATCATAGATCAGGCCCCAACCAAAGTAAAAACACAAATTTTGTTAAAAGATGATTTATTCACATTTTTCTTAAATTTTTTAAAGTTTTGCTGATTATAATTAAAAAAAATAGTTCACTAAAATAACTAAATCTTTATCTCTATACCAGAAGATTCTCAATAATATTTATTTTCTAATGGCAATAGAGGGGATTGAAACTAGGGTCTTGTATATCCTATGTAAGAGCTCTCCTGGTAAACTACATCCCTGGATTTATTTATTTATTTATTTATTTATTTATTTATTTATTTATTTATTTATTTATTTCTCTCTCTCTCTTTCTCTCTTTCTCTCTTTCTCTCATTTCTTTCCTTTTATTTTGGGTCAAATCCTCCTGAATTTGTCCAGACTTGTCTGAAGTCTCTGTGCTGTCCAGGCAGACCTTGAACTTGTGATTCTCCTGCCTCAGTATCCTGGATAGCTAGGATTACAAGCCTGCATGTCGCCAGGCCTGGCTTCTCAGTTTTTCAAGTATTTCTTTGAGTCCAAGTAAGTTTGATTTTTAACTTGGTCTCTGGGAAATATTTTCAATTTCCTAGTTCTTTTTCATCTAAAATAGATTGAACCGCATCTATGACACATGACATTATGGTGTTTATCTAGACATCAAGTTCTTTCCTAAGTTACTTCTAAAACTGACCTGATCTTATAGGTTCAGGCAGTTTCTTTGCCCTGTTAATTTTTAACTCTAGCTAGCATTTGTACTTGTGACATCTTTCTGAGAGTTTCCTTCAAATGTAAACAGTCTGTGTTTAATTGTTAGTGTGAGAAATCTGATAGCAACATTCTTCCTTTCTCTTGCCCAAAGCATTTTTAAATGTCATTTCAAATTTCAGCCTTAATTTTAGGAACTATTGGCAACTGATAGCTGTCAAGAGGCAAGGAGACCATTTTCTTTACCGGTGTGAATCCAGATAGGCTGATCAGGCTTCAGAGCATAACCCACACCCACAGAATATGGGGAATACAGATTCGACCCCATAGACCCTAAAAAAGAATCAATGACATGAATCAAGGGTTGTAGGGAGGTGGGTGTCAGTCTGAGAGGAGATGGGAGAGGGGCTCTGAGAGAGATGTATGGTTATGCTCAAAATACATTCTATGAAATTCTTAATCAATAAAAACATTATTTAAGAATCCAATATAATAGCAAGCATCAACTACATCCTGCCTACATTGACTGCAGCTTCTACCTATTTGCCTACTGTGAGTAAGGTGACATTCCTGTTTTCCTTATTTTTATCAACCTTGTCTAGCTCAAGTCTTAATGTTAGGTTATTTTGAAGGGAGGACAAGAGAAGTGAGAAGATAAAGAGGGCAAAGAAGAAACATTATTATACCTGAAATTCACTATTCAACTATCTAATACTTACAAAACTGTCTTTAAGATAGAAGAAATGATCCAAAAAGACATTCAAAGAAACTGTTGATGAACCGCATGCCTTGTGATCAATAGAGTTCTAGTAAAATATACTCCATTAATACATGAGCTGATTGATAAGTATACTTGGTATTGAAATAGAACACAGGACAGAGGCAGCTTGGTCTGACCCCAAAAGAATCAAGGGAGAACTATTTGTACATTGGTCCCTAAGTGCTTTTCCTAGGAACTTCGAAAGTAGCCGCTCACTGAGACTACCTCATACCATTTCACGGAGAATTCATTAATACTTGTCTTAAAGTGTAAAAGAGAAAGAAGTAAAAGAAAAATGCCCCATGAAAGGATAGCGCTTTGCCTAGGCAGCTGGGGTGCCACTGTGCCCTCTGCTTGGGGAAGGCACCACCCCATCAACATCTCACAAACTTCATTCCAGACTAAGGCTCTTAGACTTTCATTCAAAACTTGCTTCCCATTATTTTTCTTTACTTAGCTATTACTTGTGGTCTTAGGTTCATGGTGTGATTTAGTTTGTTTGTTTTGAAGAGTAGCGAATATATTTCTACAGTCAATTGAACAAATCCTTCTAAGGGGAGAAGGGGTAAGAGAGATTAAAAAGAGTATTGGGTGGCTTTTCACCGGCTTACTGAAATTACATACCGTCTCTGTAGTTCTTCACCTGCACTTCCTAGGAGAAGGAAGCTTTCATGAAGGGCCATTAGTGCAAAAGTGCTTCAGCCCTCTGAAGGCTGTTTTTTAAAAACTATAGGCCCAGAGACATTACTGCCAGTGCTGTGTGTCTGTTCACATTGGCTCACAAGGGGAAAATCACTTTAGTGTAATGCTCTTCTGGGCAGCTACATGACAAAAGCTAGAAAGCAGCTGATGGTGATGTTGAAATGAGAATCCACGGGTCCTCAGTGTCTGCACTCTTGCTGGACACTCAGGAGCAGAGGGGTTATCACGAGGAGTTGTGCAGCGAGATGTATGTGCATGTGGGTGGCATCTTGCCCCCACACTCTGCTGTGTATATCTTCTTCCTTACATCACTGCACCTCTATGAAGCATTGAGATCCTGGCTTTGGTTTAGTGGGTTTCTATGTAGGGTTGAGGACAGATTCACAAGGGGAACACTGTAAAAAAGGAGGCCCTGGTGAATGATGAGAAACACGAGCCAACCTCCAAATCTTGAATTATCAAAACGCTCTGTCTATATTTATGGTGGTTTATAGTGACTTCTCAATTTCCAGCTTTGAGGCTCATCAGAGAAGTGAATGAAGACCACACGAGAGAGCAAGTAGAGACATGGTTATACCAGGTATGCATACCTCAGGATAACTAGCTCATAGTATATAGCACATGCATTGTATTCTCACCTGGTTATGGTGCCTGCCATGACATGAGCTTGGCTGCCAACATGTGTTTATTTCACTAACTTAAACTAATAGCAGATATTTCCAGCTACTCAGAAAAAGTAGTAACTGGGGAAGGACCTGTCAAAATGATTGATCACTGTTTCTGAAAATAAAAAGATCTGGACCAAGATACAAAAAGCATAGGTTGCAAGTGTCCATTTGGAGTCCTTTGAAAACTTTAGTAGAGAAGCACAAAATACCAGGAAGAAAACAAAGTGAATCAAACATCAACAAAGGAAGCAAATATGAGTGTGCAAAGGGCTTATTTTGGAAGTAATACCAGTTTCAAGATAAGAACTTAGAAGATGAGCCAAGGCTGATATGTGTGTGTACGAAGGAGAAGAAATTACATGGGTGTATAATGGTCAGAGCTCTTCTGTGTACTATTGTCACTCAGCCTCCCCTTGCCCCTTAGAGACTGTGAGGACCATCACAGATGTACAGAATATACAGGATGGATGAATGCATCAACTTCCATCTTGAATTGAAGACCTGATCTAGGGATCATTAATCACCTAGAGTTTCCTGTTTGTTCCTTCTATGAGATCAGTGGCAGATAGCACAGTCTTCCTACCCACAGGGTGAGTAGGTGGGGAGGTGGGGAAGTCGGGGTGGATCTGTGAGGAACTGGGGCAGGGAGCATTTGATCAAAATCCTTTGTATAAACTCTCAAATTCTATAAAAGTATTAAAGAAAAGAGAGACTAGAAGGGGATTAGTACTGAGAATGAAGTTATCAGCAGGAGAGAGAAGCAGAGATTGATTTTGGTTTGGAATCAATTTTATGTGTATGCACATATATTGTGTGTACATGTATGTAAGCATGTTTGCATGTCTATGGTTATACACAGGTGTACACATGAGTGTGAAGGCCCAAGACTGAAGTCAGTATCTTCTTGGGCCTTATTCACGGAGATGGGTCCTGGGGATCTGCACTCTGGTCCTCATGCTGATGTGACAAGCAGTTTATCCACCGTGTCATCTTCCCTGCCCTCTTTTAGGTCTTTTTTGAAACATGGTGTCAGTACATAACTGTCTGGCTTGCAGCTTGCCATGTAGACTAGGTTGCATTCAAAATTATGGAGATCCTTCTGTCTCTGCCTCCAGTATGCTGAAGTTACGGATATGCATTACCACACCTGGCTGCAACACTGGTTCTTGTTTATGGTTTTAATTCTACCCAGGAGCACATATTTTCAGTGAGAAGACCTTTTCTCTCCTGCTTATTATCGAGGTGGTTTATTGCTTCACAGTTCTCTGAATCCATGGTACAGGCACAATCAGTCACAGAACTTTCTTTTCAGTACAGTTCCCTACAGAGAAATCCTGCAGTGACTGCAACCTTGAAAGCATTTGTAAAATCATTTTCTCCAAAGTGAGAATAGAAATAGTCCCAGAGCACCCAGGAACCCTCCCCAAATGCTGAGACAAAGCCAGCTATCAAGGTTAGCAGGAATAGCGAGGAAGCCTGAGACGTGATCCCTTTGCAGTCAGTCCTTCTCTGGGAGAGAAGCATGTTTACTCTCACAGAAAAATGGGCCTGCTGTCCAAGTCAGGAGTGAATTACAGAAGAAATAGCGCCAAACTTCACAGCCTGGAGAGAAAACCCCAGTTGCAAGGAAATGGAACTGTGAAATGATGCCTGTATTTCAAGGAGAATTATTTTATCGTTTTTTGCTAAGTCACTGAAATAAACAATCACATTGCTAAACTGTGAAAATCAGAAATAAACACCAGGAACACTTATAACACACTTGCTGCTGCTCCCTACAGAAGAATGAAGATTGTAAACAAACAGCAGCCCATGGTGGCAGCATCCAAAAGGAACAAAGCGGGTTTCCCGTGCTGTGTAAGAGAACTAATGTTTAAATACACTGACATGATTTCCCTGTGGTCACAAAGATTAAAAAACCTGTGATGCCACGATGTGGCTTTTGTCTTCTGGATTTTGGTCTGTACATTTAAGTCTTGGCTATATACAGTGGGGAAACAACTTAGTATGTTTTGCCACTATAACCTTCAGCATACTGATGCTTTTACTTACTTATTTATTTATTTTTGATTTATTTGTGCAAGTATTTTACCTGCATGCATGTAAGTGCATCCACATTGTGAAATGCCTGAGGAGGCCAGAAGAGGGTGTCAGATCCCTTGGAACTTTAGTAATGAAGTGGTTAGCTGCCATATGGGTGCTAGGAACTGAACCAAGATCCCCTGCAAGAGGAGTCAGTTCTCTTGACCATGAGCCATCTTTCCTGCCCAATATACTGATTCTTTACCAGAATCCTGTATTACAGTTCTCTTAGAGTCTTGCTATTTCCATAGTAAGTTCCAGAATACCTTGACTCTGCATTCATGAATATATCGTAGTTGTGTTTCTACCATGCAAAGAATTGAGAGTTTAGAGTCATAAATAAGTTGGAAACCAAGTTTTCACATTCATTATTTCAGTGACTAACTGACTCTCTCATGCCCCCTCTCACATATCACATATGAATAATATTTGTCTTAGATTTATATTCTCTCCTGTGCTTGGCAAGCAAGACACTGCCCAAAATGGCAGATGAAACCTTTATTTCTGTCCCAAAATGTGGCTATAAACTGTGTGTGCATAAAGAGTGGCTATACTAGGATTGCAGCTTAATCCTACTGTTCAAGAGGCAGAAGCAGGGAGATCTCTGTGAGATCGAGGTCAGTCTGGTCTATACAGCAAGGTCCAGGCCAGCTGAGGCTACAGATACCCTTTCTTACAAAAAACAAAACAAAGCAACAAAACAAAAAAAAATAGGATTTTATACACAGGAAGAGAAGCTAAAAGAAAGACAAGAGGAAGGTGCTGGAAGCAACAGTCACAAGTCGTTCCACTGGCCAGGAGTCCACTTTCAGCTTCCTGAAAGCCAGGAGAAATGACAGGCAGTGTGACACTCACTAGCTGGAGTATGGCCTTGTCTCCAGAATCCTGAACTTCCCTCTGGCCCCAAATGCCTGGATAGACTTGTTGCTACTAAGGTTTAAAGTTAATGTTCTGAATGCATAAAGAGCTCTTTCAAATCAATAAAAAAGATTGACAAGAAAGTAGGCAAATGACATAAATAAACAGTTTTCAAATATTGAACGAATATATGAAAATTATAATCCAGTATAATTATGATATATTATGTAATTGTCCTTATTCATTATTAAAATATGAGCATTTGAACAATGAAACATCTTAAGTGCAGAGTGGCAGAGCAATTCACACATGTGTGGTACAGGCACCCTGAAAGTCTTCTGCCTATGAAACAACATTTTGATAAGAGATGAGAGGCTAGAGAGATGACTCAATAATTAAGAATACTTGAATACTTGCTACTTTTGCAGAGGACCGATGTTTGGTTTTGAACACACACATATGGCAGCTCACAACCACCAGTATCTGCAGTTCCAGGGGGTCTGATGTCCTCTTCTGGATTCTGTGGCGGCTCACACATATGGGTGAACATAAACTCCTACAGACACTACACACACGCACACACACACACACACACACAAAGATAGATCTTTACAAAAAATATGAAGGGGTGCTCACTAGGCAGATTAGGTTGAAATATACTATAGGAAGATTGTTTAAATATTGGCATATATGGAAAAGGCAAAAATAGAACTATTGTTGCAACCCTAGGTGTGCAGTGTGCCATGGTAGGAAGTGGTAAGATTAGTTGAGGGAAGCTAAAAGATTTTTCACGAAGTACTTAGCAGTTTGTAGTGCCTTTCCTAGGAGATGGGAACCCTTGAGGTATCCTGATACTGCCTTAATTAAACAGATGTTATTTGTAAAGATACCAATAGTGTGAAAAATGGACTGGATTACTGGTA
The DNA here is from genome assembly GCA_035773235.1 of Eospalax fontanierii. Classification (NCBI taxonomy): domain Eukaryota; kingdom Metazoa; phylum Chordata; class Mammalia; order Rodentia; family Spalacidae; genus Eospalax; species Eospalax fontanierii. The sequence continues at coordinate 45,587,701 of CM069529.1, read as the reverse complement.
TGGAAATTATTCTTTTAAGATTAATTTTTATTTAAAAATTTTTATTTGCTTACCTTTGTTTTGTGTGCATTAGTGTTATGCCTGTATGCATGTAAATGCACCCATGTAGTGCGGTGCCTGGGTAGGACAGAAGAGGGCATTGGATACCTCCCTGGAATTGGAATTATGGATGGTTGTCAGCTGCCATGTGGATTCTGGGATCTGAACCTTCTGCAAAAGCAGCCAGTGCTCTTAACTGCTGAACCATCTTCCAGCCCCAAGACACCTGACATGGGTGATGGGAACCAAACTTCCATCCTTTCCAAGAGAAGCAAGTATTCTTAACTGATGAGCCATCTCTCCACTTCCCACTCAGGAAAGTCGTATGATAATTTAGATGAAACACTTAAGACACTGGGAGGGACCACAAAGAAGACAGTCCAGTGGAAAAGGTCTTAACAGAGACAGGCTTAGATACATGATGACTTTTTTAGTTAAAGCAAAATAAGTAAAATTTAAAGAGTTGGAAGGCAGTATATTTAGATGAAAACTTATACTGCCATTCCAAATTGGGAGATTTTTACAAAAATAACACATATTCATTTTCTTTCTTAAAGAAAAGATGGAAATACATCATCCCTCAGAAATAAAGAAAAAAAATGGTGTTGGTCTTTTTAAGGTGTTTTCATTTTAGTAGCAGAATCATAGTAGACATAACCTGAATTCTCCGACTTTTATCTTCAGCAGCGGAATGACTGGTCCGAGCAGCCTCCTTATTTCTTCAGTAACTAACAAATGACAGGCAGTATGTCATGTGATTGAAGAACTTACCCATATGACACAACCTAACATCATAAAAGTCCTCATGATCTCCTAGTCAGAAGGTTTCCAAGACAGAGACACTACAAATTTGTTTATATACTCCCATCTTTTCAAACTCTTTCCTGATCTTCCTCCATCAGACTATTAATGTTCATTTTGTTTCATTTATTCAACCTGTAATTAATGTTTTCCACCCTCACCATTTATTCCAGTCACTCACATTCATGACCAGTTATGACATAAATTGGTGGATACTGTAACACAGTGATGATAAACTACTTAAATTTAAGAACTATTCATTCTGTGCCAAACAGTAATTTACATATATTTTCTTTATTTAACAGTTAGAAGATGAATATGCTGATTACAGATGAAGGAAAGAAGACCCATGAAGATGAAATGGGAATGTGTTTCAATGGTAGAATACCTGCTTAGCATGCGCAGAGCTGTGAGTTCAGCTCTCAGCACCAGTAAGAAATAGAATAAAAGATCACAGAAGGAATGACAATATAAACACAGAGCAGGTCATTATCAATGACCTACTTGTAATACTTAGGAGAGTGCTAGATGCCTAGAAAAGTAAATAAAAATTTGACTAATAACTGAAACGTTAGGAAATTCCAGAAACTGTTGAGTCCATTTTATTATCCACACTAAATTTTAGGAGTCAGAGCAAAGATTCCTTGTTCTTAGTATTCTTCTTCCTGTAAACAATAATAACAAATAAAGAAATAAAACAAAACTCAAAAGGCAATGAGCAGTAATCCTGAAGCCAGAAAACCAACTGGATTAACAAACTTTGTCTTTCCCAAAGATTAGGATGTAGACATACAAACTACAACCTTGGAGTTCAAGGTGGCCAAGACACTAATCTGGTTCAGTTTTTAGAGGAAGAAACCTCTACCCAGATTGCAGACTAACTGACATTCATACTTCTATCAGAATTTATTTTGTTCAAGAACAATTTCATGCTCTTAGTTATATTCAGTGGCTTACATTTGTATTTAATGGTTATCTTTCCTAATGCTCCAGATGTCCACCAAAATAGTACAGTGTATTGCTGAAGCTCTTCACTTCCTACAAGAACTTGATTATACAACCCTATTGCTGAAGACATCAGCTATACACTTTGGATATAGAACACAGAAAAACCAAGCTGGAACTGAACTGGAAGTCTCCTCCCTGATCGTTAGCTCTCATTAGAATCATAAGATGCCATGTATGGATGCTGTTGGAGGGAGAAAAGCTATAGTCTTACCTAGCTGTGAACCCTGTGAGCTCTTACAATATCGACCTGTCAGGGAAGGTGTGTCCTCTGATGTAATAGTGGCAGGATTACATAGAGATAACCAACTGATTTCTGATTTGGTTTGAGGTTCTGTGCCCTGGGAGAGATCCCATGTCTGGCACTGTAAATGGTCAAATGCCCATGGCTGTGGAAGTCACAGGTTTTAGACACTTGTTTCCTGATTTGATAAATGGGCATTTTGTTAGACTGACTTCTGATATTCACATTTATATCCATAGATTAGTGTTGCTTCCAGACCTCCCCAAAGAACCTTCTTACAGATGCAGTGACCCATAACTGATTGAAGTACCAACAATAAGTGATTGTGGAGTGTTCAGCCCCAAATGGGACATTTAGAGACCCATCCAGGTCTCAGAGAACACCACACAAGAGAGGGTAGAAAGAACACATAAGACAGGGACAGAGGATAAGATGGCATCCCTGAAAAAGTGGTCACCTGGTCTACACTGCTGTTGTACTCAAGAATTTACTGCAGCTGTGACTACCTGCACAAGGCTGGACCTGTCAACATTTCATCATGGATGAGGAAGGGACACTTCAAGCCCCATCTCTCTATGAGGGACTATTGGCAGTTAGTGTTACTAATAAGTTACTGATAAGTTGCCTACGGTACAATAAATGATCTCCCACCTCTGTTCATGTAAGCAACCCTGATTAAGCTCCACAGCTATGTCGCTCTTTGTCTCTGGCTTTGTCTCTATCTCTGACTCTCTCTCTCTCTCTGTCTCTACACACACACACACACACACTCACACAAAGACATGAATGTTGTGGGGAAGGACTTTAGTGGAAGGGTTGGGGATGAGAGAGTAATGGGGGAGGACATGACTAAAAGGCACTATTCACATACACACAAACTGTGAAAGAGTTAAAAGAAACACGTTTCTTGTTATATAGCCTTTGTGTTTATTGCATGTGTATTTGTCAGTAGGCTTTTGGAACTAATATATTTCCCTCCAGTTTTTCACAGAACCTAAGTGTGGTTTAACTGTTCTCTCTCTCCTCGTATAACCCTTCATCCTGTCTCCCGTTACAGTATCGTAATTTTTCTCATTTCCCTATTGATAAACCTGCCTCCTACAATTCCCCTCTCCGGAGCTCTTTCTTCCCTTTTAACCGTACATTCCACTTAATTTTCTTGACACCTGTGGATAAAATAATATATATGTTTGTATAATCACACCTAAGGTTTATGAGTTAAGATCCACAAATGAGAGAGAACATTAGTTATTTGTTTTTCTGAGTCCGTGTTACTTCACTTAGCATAAAACCTCTAGCTCCATCCATTTATCTTCAGATTTCATGGTTTAGTTTTCTTTATTGTCGAATAGAACTCCATTGTGTACATGTACCACATTTTCATTATCCACTCATCAGTGGAGGGACATTAGGTTGTTTTTCATTTCTTAGCTGATGTGAAAACAGTGAAAGGAAGAGGGAACCTCCATCTGAGTTGTTAGTCAAGGTAGTCCAAGAGACTCCCAGTGTTACACAGGTTATTGCCACAAACCCTTGATTGCTTCCCAGAACTTGAAGGTATGACCCTATTGCTGAATACAGAACATATTTTAGACACAGGTCTTCGAGAAACAGAGCTGCAACTGACGTGAAGCCTCCTCTCCTCTCATGGAAGAGGACACTATCAGAAGACACTATACAAAGTGCCAAGGAAGAAAACTAATCTGTGGTCCTACACAGTTATAAAGCCTAAGAAACACCAATAGCTGGCCCACTACACTATCTATATTTGTGTAGTGATGACACTTTTACGTTGGGTAATCAACAGTTGTTTAATCAGACTTGAAACCAGCTCATCGGGAGGAAACTCATATGTTGTACTGTAAACATAGCTAAATACACATGGCTGGTGAGGTTATAGATCCTTGAGAAAACCCCACATCTGTCATATATCAAACAGAATATCTTATTGTACTCTAATTATGTATCCTTACATTTACAAACAAGTGTACCTCTGACCACTCATCAAAAAAAGCTTCTTTTTGCAATAGATATGGACTACTACAGAGTTCTACAGGTGGTCAAATGCAGAGGATAAGTGTCTATGAGATATCCATCCTAAAGCAACACATCTGCAGTGCAACCTCTAAACCTAAAGTTCAGGGAACATAGTGGAACAGGGGGCAGAAAGAGTATTAATGCATCTCTCAACTCCCACCAGCAAAGCTACCTCATGTAACAGGTGGTGATTAACCCAGAGAGACACAACTGGACAAAGTGTAGAGTTAGAGACTAAGAGTATGTGTTCTAGTGCTACTCCTATATCAAGCCTCTGCTACCCAGGGCTCAGAGACCATTACAGAAGAGGGGACAGAAAGACCTTAAGAGCCAGCGCTGGTGGATGGCCACAAGGAAATAGCTTTCCATACAGCTAAGAACTTGCTCATATGAAAGTACAAGAATGATACCAGCATATACAAGACCCATGCAAACACAAATCAGACAGAAACCCAGCAAAGAAGTGGGAAAACGTATAAGGAGCCCCCAGTTAGCTGTGGAACTTTTGGCAGTTTGTGACTTCCGGTAGAGGGAGAGTTTGTTTTCTTTAAAGAACTGATTCTAAATAGATTGACCAGGCTCCAGTGGATGAACTCACACCTATGGACCTTTAGGAACACGAATGTTTGTCATTATCATATGTGATAAATTCCATGAAATCTTATCGGGGGGAGTGATATGAAGGTCCCAGACAAAGGAGAAGATCTAAATATGATCAAGATATGGGAAATTCACAAAAATTCAATTAAAAACAATAAGAAAAAATGGGTTTCAATTTCTAGAGAAGAATTTCTAGAGGAAGATTTGGTTTTTATTGCACAAAAGGGAGAAATACTTCTCTTGAATCCGTTGTTTCTCTCATACTTCAGAACCTTATAAGCGGTAGTGATACACTTTCTCCAGCTCAAGTTCTACCTCGGAGCTAAGTTGTCTCTTCCATGGCGCTCCTTGAACACTGTTTCTTCCCTTTCCCTTGTCCCACAGTCAAAATGTATTTAATCTTTCAAAGGCCCAATGAAATACTTTCTCTCCCCTGCATGCTTTTCACTCCTAAGCAACTTTTCCTCTATGCTACCTCATTCTCCTCCCCCTTTCATTCATCCTCCTCCTCTTCCTCTTCTATCTTCTCTTCCCTCACCCTCTTTTGACCTCTTCCTTCTTTGTTGATACCATGCAAACACCACAGAACACATCAGAATCAAATACAGGTCCTGCTATAGTTGTCTGACTTTGTCAGTATATTTTTATTTTCCCTTAGTCCCTAGCTTAGATTATGGAAAGTGGTATTTGCTCAATAAATGTTTGAGGAATGACACTGGATTGCACATTGTTGCTAGGAGACAGTGAAATGTAATGTAAAAAAAAAGCACAAGGATTGAAATTAGGTGGTGTCTGTTTTCAGACCTCACCTCACCACAATAGATAATCAACTGGAAAAAAGTCACCTAATGTTGTCAATCTTTTTTACATGTCAACCTTTTCACATGTCATACTTCAGACATGCAAAATATGGGTAAAAATATTTAACTGACAGATGAGGCAAACCGGCACTCTCAGGAAAGTATGCTAGAGACTGTAAAGCTCTGCACACATCTTTGATGTGAAAAGTTCCTTATAGATTTTGGGTCATGTTTGATCAAGAATAGTTGTTTCACAGGCACATATTGAAACTTTATGCTGTTATTTCAAACTAAACAAGCTGGCTGGCTTTGCTTCTTCAGACATGGACCCCCCACATACCACATCACAGCTGGATAGAGCTTGCTTTCTGATTTGATGCCTTTTTATAGCCACTTTCCTCACTCACCAGCCAACTAAACAGAACACACTCTTCCTACTGCTAAACATGTAGTACAATGACCAATTAAGCAAAGAAAAAGAAAGAGGACATTAATAATAGAATGCTTGATTATGGAGAGATTAGAACCTGAGATTGTGTTTGCTTTCTCTGTTGGAAGGTATAATTTAATTAGTCAACTTGGAAAGATTTTAAATGTGACAGAAAACTAATCTTCTACTTCTGTAATTTCATCACCCTCTTTTTCTCTGAGAAGTCAGAAATAGTTTCAGAATGAACTTTTTAAATATGCCAGTTTATCAGCCGATCTACTTTCTGATTTGCACAGCTATGAAGAGTCCTAGCCGATGTTTCTGCCACCACGAACTCAGCCATGCCTTCCCTGTCGTGATGTATATACCTAAACTGCAAAAATAAACCTTTACTCCCTAAGTTAATTATTGTCAGGTCTTAGCTCACTGAATTGAGCAAAGTAACTATTCTAGCATCTATGTAATGAGACAGGTTCTAGGTGGTAATGGTAGACTGAGGCTAGGAGTCCCAGACTAAGTACAGAGCACTAAGTTAATTTTGAATTTTAGGTAATTGACATATTTTTAGGATAAATATCTATGAAACATTCTAGAGCATAGTTATTCTTAAAAAGGTATTTATTGTTTACCTGAATTCAGTTTCCAACAAATATTATATCTTACCATTTAAGAATATACACACCCTGTTTGGAGGAAATATCTTGTCCTAGAAAATTGGAAACTTTCATACTACCCAAAACCTTCAGATCAGACTGTCTGGTTGTAGAATGCTGAATTTCTGAACAATAGCTTATATACATGGGCAAGTTGATGTCTCTGTAATTCATTTTTTTCTTCCACAAAATGGGAATCATAATAACTGAAGTTGCCTTACTCATTTGTGAAAATTAAATGAATAAAACCAGGCAATGTTCTCTGAAGAGGACATGAAACATAGTAAGTCTTCACTATGTGTTGTTAGAACATGGCAACTTATTACTTATTTTAGCAATTTAGCACTCACAGGACTGTGAGATGTCGTGTTGGGTAGAGTGTTGGAGCGATTTCAGAGCATCTTGGCATAGCAGTCCTTGAACATCATTTCACAGTGATACCAATGCTACACACTTTATACCTCAGCTGCTTCAGTTTACCCATGTGAGAATTTAGAGAACAAGCTAGGCTGTGGGCCATGTATTCATACCATATTCACTTGTAGAAGACCAAGAAGCAACCATCCAGTACAGATGGAACCTCAGATCTCCACAAGGTGGCCAGGAGTGGGCATGCTACTGTGAGGGGAGGGCCTGGTGCTGAGAACAGTACATCTAGATGTCTCTTTAATGAGTCAACTCTTAGCCAATCCAGAACACCACTGAAACACTCTTTTCCCTGTCTTTTAATGAAATATGTGCAAATGGTTCTGTGGTCTCCTCATTTCAGACAGTCCCAGCCTGGGCTTTTCTCTCTGCCTTAGGTTATAGCTTTAGCTTGCTCTCCTTTTATTTGAACTGCCTCTCTTGCATCCAGTCTGCAGCCTGGATGTGTAATCACTCACGTTACCCAGTCTTCTCTCAGCTGAGAGTTTTTAACTCTGAAAATAAGCACATATCACCTTTGTTGTTTGGTACATGTTATATCACGTCAAAAAGGGCTGAACAACAGAGCATGCCACCTCAGTGAATTATTTCATCACTGGAATTAACAGACATAGTTTGGATTTGCTGCAGGACACTAAGGCTGCCAGCCTATCATGTGGCATTGGGTTGACCAGATAGCCAGCTTGGGCTTCCATTCCCATACTTGCAAAAGGAAGCCAGTTACATCTCTGGTAGTATATAGGATGGTTGTGAAATTCCAGGGAAATTGTACATGTGCAATAATTATGTAAACCATTAAAAATGTGAAGAACTTGTTTTTGTTATTATTAATTTTCACAGTCAGTGAGAGACTGAAATCTTGTGTGAGACATTACCATATGTTTCCACACACTAGATTTGGGGCATTATTCATTGCAAGAGGAACAGTCAAATTAAAATTTTAAATTCAAGTATACTGTGCTGTGTCTGAATCAAATATTTTTATTTCTGTGATGTGAGTGAAACCCAGACTGTCACCCTTGAAATAAAGCTACTTCCTCTGAGTTCAGACTCACACATCAGGTCTTCCTGCTAAACAGTGAAGTTCTAAGGAATCATTGAAGTTCTCCTGGTACACTTTCCAGTAAGCTTTCCAAGATATTATTTTGATTTCATGTGGCCAAGACACATTTGTTGTATCCTCTTCGCCAGCATGCCCATGAAAGCTAAAAAAATAAGTAGCACTAAATAAAAAGAAATAACTGAATGTCAAGGTTTAACTTCAGCTCAAAGGCCTTGGTACACCTCAGTCAGAAATGCTTTCTTCTCTTGAGTGCTCACTTAGTGACTCCAGGAAAGCTTATTCATATCTTCTTTTCCTTGCCACAGTTACAGCCCACTCTTTCCCACTGGCTTTCCTCAAACATCAGGAGCTATTGACTGTGTTGTCTCCTTGGTTTCTTTCCATATAGATCGATAATTTATGTTCATAATTCCATACAGATAATTCACTGAACTTTTTCATGTATGTGAAGTGAGGATAATGGTTTTATGTTGAGTTCACTTCTTTTTGCATAATCTTGACTCATTTGAAACAGTCCTTTCCCTTCTATCTTCTGGTATTGAACTCTGGCATCTTCCTCTAGTTATGGTAAGAAAGAGGAGAGAATGAAAGAGGGAGGAGAGTGTGGAGCAAGAGATTAGAGGAGGACAGCACTTGGGAAGCACCATTCGGTGTTGTCTTCTGGCTTCCACACACCTGCACACACCTGTGAATCTTCATATTGTTAATGGAATACTATGCAAATACATTATTAAGCCATTAATGGAAATCGAATGAACAGAAATCGGACACACAACACCCAAGTACAAAAATATGTGAATAACAAAAGGAAAGTTAAAATGTTAAAAAAAAATTTCCTGTTGTAGCTGTTTGGTACTTTGGTCTTAAAAAAAATATGCTGCTGGCATGGTTGTAGGTGGGTCTCCATCTCCAACACAGCTGTTGTGCTCCAGCTGTCCCAGAGAATGGAGGATGATGGAACAGGGCCTCAGGTGGTTCAGAGTGCGGTGGGAGGAGTTCCCAGGATATTGTGTTGGTGGGCAGTTCAGTTATTAAAACCAAGGCAGAGGTTTATCCAGGGAGACCTTTCTGACCGTTACAGAAGGCAGGAAAGTTAAAGGTGAGATCTTTAGGTAAAGGTGGGAAGGTTGTAGGGCTAACACGGAAATTAGGAACGAGGAAACAAAACCCAAAATCCTGGTTCTTGTTTGGGGTGATCTTTGTGGGGGAAAAGAAGATTTATGTCTACAGTGCAGATTTATATCTACAGTGGCTTCCTGGGGCCAGGTTATCGCACCAGGCAGAGCAGGTCAGACTTCTACTGTCCCTTCAGGGTATCCAGGGTTGCTGAGCTTTGCTCAATACCTTCTATGATAGACCCAGTCCGCACACATGCTGACACCGATCTTTAATGCCGGCACTCAGGAGGCAGAGGCTGGCGGATCGGATCTGTGTGTTTTCAAGGCCACATGGAGATGTCCAGGGACATATGGTGAGATCCCCCTGTCAAAAAAATGATTTCGGTACTTTAAATTCAGGCTTGCACCTTTGAAAGATCTGAAAACATGATTGTGGATTCACTTGGTTTGGAAAGCTTGTCTGATTAGATCAAGTACCACGAATCATTGGAACGCTTTCTTTTAGGCTGAGTTTTCGAGGGACCTGAGCTTCAGATTCTGAAAATGTGAGGGTGCTGGGGAGAGATGGGCTCTGTTTTCAGTTAATGTCATGGACACAGTGATCTATTCTGGGTTTTAATATATATTTGTTTCCATAGATACCAGATTAAAAAGACTAATTATACAAATATCTCTTCCACATGTACTCGGATTCCATTTCTGATTCAGCAAACCCCCTAACATTGTATTCAGTTTCTCATTTCTCTTTTAACAGTATGCAAATACATTATTAAGCCATTAATAGAAATTGAATGAATAGAAATTGGATACTATATCATTATGGAGACATGCATCTACTTTTGTGTAGCAAGCAGATTTGAATACATGGGCTTAACGTTCCCTCTTAATTATGACAATCTATATGTCTTGGAAAACTAGTTTGTTTGAGAGACAAACACAAATATACACATTTAGCTACATTTAAAGGCTGGGAGTGCTGGCATAAGTGTAGTCTCAGCACGTGAGAGGCAGAAGCCGGAGAATCAGGGGTTCAAAGCCCGCTACTTAAGGTCTTGCCTCAACTGACAGGACATCTGGGTACTCAAGCTTGACTCAATAGTCCTTTGCCTATACGACAAAATGCATGCAGTCCTGTGGGTAGGCTCTGAGGGGGTGCAAGTAGGAAAGGGAGACTAAATATGGTTAAGACGTATTGTATGAAATTCACAAAAATTCAACGAAAGATATTTAAAAAAACAACAAATTAGAAACAAAAATCATTTAAATTAAGATTAAAATGAAATTATTTTACAAGTGAAAATATAGCTACATTTAGATGGCAGCTTATGGAATTACATCATTGGTTATACTATATTAAGCAGGAACCAATTTCTTGAAATATAGTTATATTCCTGCTTTCTCTCTCATAAGTACTAAAAGGAGGAAATCCATGCCGTTGTGAAATCTACGCTTAGGTTTTCATCCTTGTTCCCTTTACCTTTCAGAGTAGGACATTTAGCTCCACCCGTAAACCTCAACCTCAACACAGAGGACCAGATCCCTGGAACCACTCATTTCTTATAACTACAAAGGTCAAGGAAAGGTCAAAGAGATATTACCTGGTGTTGGTGTTTTCTAGATTCTTGTTTGAATCACAAGCTTCACCAATGACAGGCCTTGCAATTGTCTGAATATTTCAGATAGAAGCAGTTCATCAGGGTGAAGGACACATGGGTATGTGCTGAGTTCCCTTTGGCATGAGGCATTGATGCTCTAGTGACTTATGCTAAATCATGCAGAATGGTGGTCCCCTGAATAGAAGGAAAATATTTTCTTTTCTAAAATTCATCTTCATTGTTTCATATTGATTTTCAAAATGTCAACCATGCAATATCTAGCTTCTAGATATTAAATAAAAATTTTAAAAAACAGATGAAGAATGCATCATTTGAAAAGTTGTTTACATACATATAAATTTTCAGATCTAAAACCTCATGTCCAGATTCCTAATTATTACAATGTTATATAACTTATTATAATTTATTGTAAATGTTCTCTAATGTCCCATTGTCTGTGTTTCATAAAGTCTGAATACTATGTTAGCTCTGTGATACTCTATAATTTTTTAACTTTAATTTTTTTGTATGGTGTGATGTGTGCATATGTGTACGAGTGTGTGTATGTGTGTGTGTGTGTGTATGTGTGTATGTAAAACACTGTTCTCAACCAGGACCTTATACCTTTTCATAGAAACATATTCCTGACAATCTATTCTTGTTTCAAAATTAGACTGCTTTACATCTCATTCTGTCATGTACAACACAAATATATATTGACAATAAGAACATCTCAAATGCATTGTTTCCAGACAGGGCCGCCGATGTCAGTGAAAAGCTGTTTGGCTATTTCCCAAGTCTTTTGTCACCACACAATTTGATGACACAGCTCACACTTGCCTGACAATGAATGATTTCCAAAGCATGTCCATGGTCTACTTCTGGCCAGCATATTAGGGGCAGGGCATTCTTTGAACTGTCTGGGGTCATGATGGGAAGCAAACACCAGGAGGTGTATTAATTTCTATCTTTTCTTCTCACTCCAGTAATTCCAGTTGTTACACCTAAGAAACTGATGACCCAGAATACTGCCTGCGAAGAGAACAGCAGTCTCCTGTGTTGAAAGAATGCTGTTGCTGAAATGATGTTTGTTTGGTCTTGCTAAATAATACCCTTCCTGATCCTCTTCCCTCAAGAGGGAGACAAATATGACAAGATTGTAGGCGTAGTTTGTGTATGTTAGGTCAAAGGTCCATGTGCATTTTCAATTTATTCCTTGCTTAGAACATCAGCAAATGGGGGATTATATGGCCAAATATAGAAATAATGCCCTGTGCTAAGAACATCACCAATTCTGGATCAGGCTGTGAAGATGCGAATTTCAGCTGTGAAATTAACCTAAGTGTAACTTTAGGCAGGTCAGGCCACATGTGTAAGCCTTCTTGCATAGTCCTAGTTTTGTCCTCCCTGGAGGTCAGGGCTATGTGAAGATTATGAGATTAGTTTATGAAGACACAGACACAGATGGGACCCAGTTCCAGGAGTATTTTTCTATCTATGAATTCAAGAGCTTCTAAGGGGAGAGGAACCCCAATGCACATGTTTAAGACAGAGTTTAATAAACTGGCTCAGATCTATAAAATATTGGAAGGACTACTTCTCCTCATTGCCCTGAAGGAGAGAGGTACACATCTTTTTCATAGCCATATGTTATTTTATGGCATCCATACTTTCTAATACATGAATATAGAGGTAGAGAAATTTTGGTGTGTGTGTTTGTATGCGTGTGTATGTGGTGTGCATGGGTATGTATATGTTTGCATAGATAGGCATGTGCGCAGGTGTCATGCACATGGGTGTGTATGCATGAAGAGATCCAAAGTTGACCTTGAGTGAATTCCCTGATCACTCTCCACTTTATTGAGGTAGTTTCTACCTGTACCCAGAGTTCACCAGTTTCAGCTAGTACCTAGTCAGCTATCACTGGGGATCCCCAGTCACTGCCTCCTTCAGGCTAGGACTACAGGCAGCCACCAGCCTTGCTCTGCTTTTATGTGAGTGCTGGAGATCTGAGCTCTGGGTTCAGGACTGTGCCACATGTATTTTACCACTTGAGCCTTCCTTCCAGCTTAACAGAAAAAATATTGTCCTGCCTTTGGAAGGCTATTTATTGTTTCTTGTTGATTGTTAGAGATCTTTCTAAGGTGTCCTCTTGTTTAACTTTGTTAGGTCACGTGTTTTTTAGGAATTAATCCACTTCTTATAAATTTTGCAGTTTTTTAGAATATGAACCTTTCAAAGTGTTCCCTGATGATTCTCTGGGTTTCAGTGCTGTCTGTGGCCATCCCCTCTTTTTACTTCTAATTCTACGAATTTGGATCTTTTCTCTCTTTCTTGTAGTTAGTTTCGCTAGGGCTTTGTCGATCTCTTATTTTTTCAAGGAATCAACTCTTTGATTGATTATATGTATTATTCTTTTAGTCCTCCATTTCATGAACATCTACCCTCATATTTATGGTTTCTTGCAGTTTCCTACTTTTGGATTTGGATTATTCTTGCTTTTCCAGGACTTTGAGGTGCATCATTAGCCTATTTATTTGTGATCTTTCTGAATTTTCATGTAAGCATTTGTAACTATATACTTTCCTTTAGGAGGTTAAGGATGAGAGGCCTTGAAGTGGCAGCTGGAGAGATGGCTCAGGGCTTAAGAGCACTGGCTGTTCTTGGAGAAGACCCAGGTTCAAACTCCAGCACCCACATGGTGGCTAACAACCATCTGTATGAAACTCCGGTTCCAATGGATACAAGGCTCTCTTCTGTCCTCTGAAGGCACTGCATGACATGGATATACTTACATACATGGAGGCATAACACATACCACAAAATAAAAATAAATAAATAAATGAATATAATAAATAAAACTTTTCAAAAGGAGGCCTTGAAGTTGAAGCATTGCTCTGAAGCTCAGCTCTGGTTACTCCCTACCTCTATTACTTTAGGTGTTACTTTGATTATAAACAAGCTTCTGTGTCCTTTACCTACTGCTGTATGACAGCCACACCCCAACTTACAACACTTAGCAAAATAGTCATATAGTATTATTACTCAGGAACTTAGGAATTCACAGTGAGGATGACTTATCTGAGAACCAGGTCTTATGCAGGTGGAGATGATGGAACTCTAAGAGCTATTAGTCTGTAAGATTGAATTAGAGAGTGTCTGTAAAAAATGAGTGCACCTTCTCCACAAATGGCAGTTATTATTAACATTCATATTCTATTTTGATATTGGACCAATTTTCTTAGGCATCACCTTGAACTTCTGTCTCCCTCTCTCTTATACCTCCTAACTACACCATATGAAAACTCCACTTCCTCAGATTGGACTACATTTTTCCCCTTGAGAAAAGTCTAGAGTAGGTTTGTAATTATTGTCAGAACTATTTCTGGAAGAGTCCCTTGCCTACAACTCTACACCTTTTTACTTGAGCTCTACCTCCTGGCTGCAGTGATGTTGGAGTGGTTACCTTGGCTTTTGTCAGTCAAACTGGCTATAGAAAATCCTGAGTAACATGCTGAAGCCTGTGGTTGTACTCTTACTGAGAACACATGATGACCATGACCAAAATGAATTCTCAAAACAGTCTTGTAAGTCATTTCCATTCCTCCACCTTTAATAGACACAGAATTGGTTGACATACTCTATAACAATTTAATAATCCATTAGCATAAAATGATATCTTTCTGTTTTTATGGGAAATAGGAAATTCAGCAACATACAGGAAAAAGTCAATAAAATAAATGAGAAAATCAGCAACATGAGTACATGCGTGTGGGTGAGTGGGTAGTGTGTGTGTGCGTGTGTGTGTGTGTGTGTGTGTATGCTGACAATTCCATCCAATATGAAATTTGGGTAAAGAACAAGCAGTTTTCTTAGACCATTGAATCTTATCTAAAATAGAGCACCTTGTAGACTACAAATAAAGTTGTAGTAATACAAAAAAAGTTAAAATAAACAAGTGCAAACAAGCTTGAGATCACTAGTAGGAAAATCTATACAACTACATAGATATACAGGGAATGAATAATATATTCCTGAGTGATCAGTGAGTCATTAAAGAAACAAAAGGGGAAATTAAAACCTTCCTAGGACCAAACGAAAATGAAAACAGAGCTTACTTTATCTGTTTAGATACAGGATGGTGAACTGGATAACATGAAATGTAAAATTTGCCCTTGAAGTTCAGGGGGATCCCAGAACAGAGAGCTCACCTGGACTCCAGAGAGCAGAGAAAAAGATGTTTGGGTTTTGTAGGTATGAGCACTTTTGGGTACAACAAGGACAGAATTTGCTCTACTGTGTTTATTGAACACCTAGCACAAAATCTGCTTCATTGTAAGGGTTCAGGAAATGTTTATTGAGTTAATTAATGAACCTTGCCATTTGCTATATAATTTGAATTTATCTTGGACTTTCAATGAAAATGGGAAAGTCTTCTCAGTACAGGTATAATACGATTCAACGCAAATTGTAATAGGATTTTTAATGTTAACAAATTTCTCAAGAATCCTTCAGAAAAGCTAAATGGTTTCTAGAATCAGGCTTTCACGTTTGGTGAAGCTCTTGGAAATGAAATTGCTCTCTCCTAGAGGACTTATCTATACATGCCAAAGGATTGCCTGAATTAATTCTAAAATTGTGTTTCATGAAGCTGCTGGTGGGCTTATTATATCAGACTTCTCTGGAACAGATGGAAGGGTTGTTCCAAACAGTGTATTCCTTTCCAACCTTTCCTCAAACATTCTCTTGTCCTAATTTTTATATAGTTCTAATTGGCATAGTATCTTTGATTTAGAATTTAATAGAAGACAAAAGAAAAGGCTAAGCAAAGATGAAAAGAAATTTTGATTTCTAAAATCTTTCTTTCCTTTCTGTGTGCTCTCTCTGGCCCCAGTCCTCTGATAAGTTTTAAAAGTCAAAGTAACTCAGAAGTTTTAATGAGATTTTCTGCTAAGTAGCTGTTTGAGCTCAGGGCAATCATTCAACATGCCTGTACTTCAACTTCCTAATTTTCTGAGTATTAAAAGTATTGTACAAAATTAAATCCAAGTTCTTTTACTCCAAAAATTCTATGATTCTACATCCATGGTTGATTAATTTTGTCTGGAGGCTGAATGATCATTCCTGAATTTATCATTGAATAATAATGCACAAGGTATTGTGCTGGAAAAAAACAACAAAACTTGCAAGCAGGAGGGATCCACATGGACTTAGCAAAGCACCCAGAAATGGAGAAGGACACTAATCATTGCTGATTCTTCTAAGTGAGCAAGCAGCTAGATGCTATTTCTAGACTGAAATGCTCTAATGGGTCCCAGAGAGGAAGGGAAGAAGGGAATTTTGTCAACTAAGCCATTCCAAGTTACATGGAGCAAAGGTAGGCTCAGGTTATTTAATTAATGGAGATTTGTTATCATGATTCAAGGAAGTTAGAAGAAAAAATCATGCATCAGCGATAAAGCAAGGTTACCCAGGGACGTTCCTCCCCAAACCATGATATATTAGATACTACCGACTAATAGTCAATATGGGATGGAATTCAGGTAGAAAATAAATCAGAGCACCTACCACATTGGTTTTTATTTTATCATTTTACTCTTTTTAAGTGGTTGTCATACAATGTATATTTTACATATAAGGGCAGCTAAGTTATCAAAGCACAAGTGTATATAGTATTTGTTTTGCAGGAACAGGGACGTTTTACCCAATATCACTTCCTTATTTTTCCCAGTCGATTGCAATTAAGTGGATCCATATGATTGTCTTAGGACACAAGACGTGAGCAGCTGTGATAGTCATTTGTAGGCTAAGACTGCATAAGGCCAATGTGTGACTTGGTCTATCTTGGTCCAGACCATAATAGAAAGGTATGCATGCTCTATTTGGTGGAGTTAAAGGTAGTAAAAGTGTCTATCAACCTGGGTCTCCAAGTCACTATATATATATATAGCAGAGTTATGTGTAAGAAATGCAATTAAGACTAGTTAGGTACAACCATTAATACTGCAAAGGATCATAAAGGCTCTTGAGTAATCAAGGGTACTAACTCAAGTTTTTTGGGGAGAAAAGGGATCATTTCATTTAATTTCTCTACATGACTTAGGTTTTTTTTAACTAATTTTCTCTTCATGTTTTCTACAGGTCTAATCCGGCATACAGATTCATACTCATCTTTACTCCAGTTGTCTGTTGTCAAAACAACAACTTTATGAAATGGAACAAGTACATCTTGTAGTCGTTTGTGCCATGAGAAAGAAGGAAAAGAAAGCTGGGCCAGTTGAAGAATTTTTAAAGGACTCTTAGGACTTGAGAATGCAAGCCAACAATTTTACAGGGACACAGTAAATCAGGTGTTAGAAGATAACAAATAGTCTTGTGCTTTGGGAGTTTCTGTCTAATCTTCATCCCGATTTTCCCATGAATTTTACCCAACACAGAGGCAGTTAGTGAGGGACTCATGAATAAATCAAAAGCCTGGGAGAATAAATATATGATAGAACCAGTGGCTTTTACAAGAAAAAGGTGGCAGAGAATTAAGCACAAGAAAATTGTCTTTGGCAAAAAGCCAGTCCCTTGGGAATGGTAACTCCTTTACAGAGAATTCTCAAACCATTTCAATTCTCACTTTCTTCCAGCAAATACCTATTACTGCCCTTTCTGTTCTCAGGTCACTTTCCTTAAATAACTGCAAAGACAATAATTTTCCACTTTTTCTTCTTCATCTAGCATGTTCTATTTTAAAGAACAGGCTTATGGATTTGAGCATGACTTTTTGAAAACAGTCACGAATCTGGGCATTTGGTCCAGGAAGAACTGGGAAGAGAACGGAGTAATGATGCTAACAGAGCCTGCTACAAACACCCACCCGCTCTTCTGCAAGCAGCTAATCTTAGCCATGCAATATCCTAGCTTGTAGAAGATGCAACTAAATGAAAGGTGAAATGATGCCAATAATAACAAAAATACTGAAGAGAATTTCTCCCTTCAAGGCTCATTCCTTGGTGTCAACTTGGATCAGAATGCTATTGAAGTACTCCAGGTATTGATGAGGGAAACTCTGACACCTCAGCAAAGAGTTGTGATGAAAACCCATGCAGTTCACTCTTAATACATCATACGGACAGTTGTAAGTTAAAAATGAAATGGAAGAGAATGATTCATATTTGAATTTAATCACAATGTGCTAAGAATTTTAAACTAGATTTTGAGTCTTTAACTATAGTAATTCATCAATCACTGGGTATTCTTGTTACTATATAAATTCTAGTGAGAAATCAACACAAATCCTTTTCTTTAAAGGACTTATACTTTTCCTGAGTAGATAACAATACTTGACAGAATATGATCAATGGTATAAAAAACCCAGACCAAGAGATAGTAGTATGGACATTTAGAAGAGTTTGGTGGTCAGGAAGACATATTCTGTAGCCAAGAAGCATGGGTTCAGATCTCAAGGCCACCACTTACTAGCTTAATAGCTCCTGTGGTATAGGTTGTTCATTTAAAATATGAGAGTAGCAGTATTTCAAAGTGCTGTGTGTGAAATGCTTAGAACAATGATTAGAATGTTGGGATTTTTTGTATTATTGAATTTTTGTGTATCCCACGCACTATATCTTAATCATCTTTATACCCCCTTCTCCATTGGCACCCTCCCACACCCCCATTGGATTTCATGCATTCTGTCATTTATGTTAAGGCCTATCAAGTCAAGTTAGTGTCCCCAGACTTTACTCAGTGGGAGTTCATTCACTAGGGTCTAGTCAGCCTAACTAGAGTCTCACCCTTAAAGGATATCAGCTTTTCTTCATCCAGCAATAATCAGCTGCCAATAGTTCTTCTGCTAAGACGAAGGTCTGCTGTTAGTTTCCACAGTTCTATGCTAGATTTTTGTCTGCTTGAGACTGACTAGAATGTTGCAACAACAGATTGCTATAATAGCTGTTGAGATATTCAGGCACATTTAGTTTTATGGATCGCTTCTTCTAATCAAATATTCTTTCTGCTTCCTTATGCTCCTGTTAGGATTTGCTTTACCAGAGCAGCATTGACTCTGTGAGCATGACAGGTTTGGGCACATCCCCAACACTGAACTGAAATGAATCTAGGCAGCTACAATGCATGGCTGCTTCCATCATGCCTGTAGTCTCTATGATTCAGATGAATGAAGGACTGCCTCAGTATTTACAGTTTCTTCTGAGATCATAAATTTTTCCTCTTTAAAAATTACATAACCTTTATCATGCCTTATCTTCTTTTATCTCCTCAAAAGTAATCTCTCTTCTCCTCTCTGCCAACATAAACCCTATAGAACTAGGTTGTAAAGTCTTAATGCAGGATCCATATATCAAGGTGGTATGGGAAGAAGGAATGGATTTATTGAGTTGTGAATTACCTCTAATCAGTCTTATTTAGAAACAAAGAGTAATTGGGGTTAGGCCAGTTATCACTTTTGAAGTTTCTTTATTGGCCATATCCGTCTATCTGAAAAATAAAAAAACAAACACTTATCAAGGCTACTCTCATCCCTGAATCCCTGACTAGCCCCAGCTAAGACCTCTGTTTCTTTTCATCTTAAGACTTTAGATCAGCCACCTTAATTTCTGAGACTGATTTTCGCCTATATGGATAATTTCCCTTGCAATGGTCGCCACATCTTTGCATCCACTGCTATATTTGTTATCGTCTGTGGTAAGAGTCTTCATTCTTTATGGAAGTAAACTGCAGTGTATCATGAAAGCCAGACTTCATTCTCCACTTAGGATGTCCTGAGTGTCTGATGCAGCCATGGTCAGTTAAAGAAGACAACTAAAGACAGGGAAACCTGGGAGATTCCAATATCTCTGCCAAGGATCTCAGTATTTGCAGTTCTCTTTTTCTTCCTCTTGATATCTTCTTCATTCATGTTGTTCTTTCTTACCTCCTTCCTCATTTCCTTCTAGTTTTTATTGAATAGTTAAAGCAATGCCTTGTGCCGAGTCTACAGGCTGTAGGGCTGGAGGGCACTTTTTTCTTAGATGCATTTATAAGATAAGGCACTTTATCTTTAGATAAAGGCTTCTTTTCCAGACATAAACCTGTGTCTATAGGTTTATAAAATAGGTATGCAAACTAAACATTTACTCATTAAAATATCATAAAGAAGTTTATTTTAAGACTATTCTTTGATATACATATCATTTTACCACTTATTTGAGAAAAAAACAAATTTGAGTACCAATGAAAGAGATGTGCCTCTTTATTTTCATAAATAATTTAATCTTGGCTGAATATTTAATAATATAACATGTAAGGTTAGAACTGATGAACATTTTGATTTCTAACTGTTCTTGTTGAAAATGTTGATTTGTGTAAATACATAATACAAAATGGAAGAAGTGCATTTGGAGAAATTTGAAGAATTGTTGGAAATTCTGTCCCACTTCCAAGTCAAAATTCACCTACTTGCTCTTTATAAGACTCAAGTCAGAAACTCAAACAGCGGTTTTTAAAGTCAAACATTCTAAGACAATGCAACCCAAGAATTACTATAGTTACATGCTGGGAAACAATGATAAAAATATATTAAATTTTTTTTTATTTTCTGTAATTAAAGCATTTTGGTTCTCTAAGGGCAAAAGCCTTTGTGTATGCAGTAAAACGTTGCAGCTCCTTGTCTACCACACTCTGGAATCTGAACTCAGATGTTTCATGGGTGCTCACTGATATTGCCTGGCATGACGGCGTGAGCAAGCTGGCTGCATCTGTGGTGTGCGCAGGACCAAGGGAAGTCATATGCTCTAGTTGACCCTAAACACTTTGGGTTCGTTGCATGTTTAGTTTTGAGTGAATTTTGGTCATTGTGTCTTCAGCAATTCTTTCTGTTGCCACCCCACATTCAATCAAGTGACTCCATATGGAGTCCTGACACAGTTTATGAAGCTGGAATCTAGATGATGCTTAATTGTCACTCAGTTGATACATTCAATAGTTCAGAAGACTTGTGTTCTATTTCTAAGGCTGTGAAGCAAAAGTGTTAAACATTTTCTTCTCTTTCCAGTATCTTGTTTGGGGCAGAGACTAATTGCTCCTAATCTACATACATTTTCTTTATGCATAATATAATTTCTTTACTAATTTAATTTTATAGGTTTTAACATGGAAACTGGGTGTTATAAGCCAGCATTTTTTGCAGCTATATGTGTTTGGGATTAAGTCCTGGAAGACCTACCATACGACACTTTTGTGTGACAAATGAAGGAAAAATCTGGTCAACATTGGTTCTTCTCTTCCACTGACTGACTTGTCCCTAGAGACAGAGTTCCATATCAAGCAAGGCAGCAATGTGTGTCCTTCAGCTCTGAACTATCCAGCTTCTGATCTTCATAAATGTTTCTGTGAGCTATTTTTAAAAGAAATTGTTTTCTTATGGAAACTTAGGCCAAATTATATTAAATATAATATTATTCTGGATAATAAGTTATTTTCAGATCTTGATCTTAGATTTCTAATCTATTCATGGAATAGTTTGAACAAAGAATCCATAAAGTATGCCAAGATTCAAAGCTGTAGGAGCTATGTTCTGGAATCTTGCAGGCACGATAAGATTCCACATGATGGGTTCTCTTTTCTGGGATTCACCACTTAGCCTGACAGGAAGAATATGAAGTGTGCCTTGACTGGATCAGTATTCTTGTCAAATCTTGTCTGGACCTCTAAATTATCTTCTGTACAGTGTAGTAATCTAGAATCTTAGATATGCCTGACTTGGAGAAAGAATACCTCTTGTCCTTAAGAGACTTGAACTCTGGAGTGTTATCTTCCTTGTTCTAATAACTCGCTGAACTCTAATGTGCTGAGGATGCAGACTCAGAATACTAGATAAAGAAGGTCCCTTGTTGGTGGCATCTGCCTGCTCCAGAGCCAAAATTCCACTTGACCCATAGCTGCTCATCAGACTCGACCTGTCCCTTCACTAACACTTTCCGCCCATCATTTCCATTCGCTCATTCTCCACCAAGCTGACATTAAGAAAATTCTGACATTAAGAGAATTCTGCCACACAGAATTTTAGAGTCCACCTCATAGAACAGAAATGAAGGACATTAATTTTAAGCAAAGTAAAAGATTTTCTTAGATTATCTGGTTCAGATAAGATAGAGCCTGCGCTGTGGGCTCTACAACTCTGCAGGCAATGGGACCCAGAGCGTGTTTGTTGCTTCCCCTTGCTGATCTCCTGGCTGCTCTGCTATTGTATCCTTCTCTGAATTCATGTTGAGAACCACTGACCTATCTCAAAGTTCTCCAAATTTTTATGGGAAGATTAATATAAGGAAGGGGGAGAGGACTAAGAGTATTCCCAAGCACCTGAGTCTAAGACTACGAGCTTTCCACTAATCTAAGTGCCGTCTTCTCTTTCCTTATTATCAGTTTAGCTATATTTATAGTACTAGACTCAGCAACCTTTTTCAGGTAAGAAATATCTTGGAAACAGGATTAGAGAGATGGCTCAGTGTTTAAGAGCACTGACTGCTCTTGCAGAGGACCAGAGTTTGATTCCTAGCTGCCACATGACAGCTAACAACTGTCTGTAACTCCAGTTTCAGGGGATCTGACACCCTCTTCTGATTTCCTAGGCAATTGCATGACATGGGTGCATTTACCTACATGCAGGCAATACGCTTATACACATAAAATAATAAAAAACCCAAAATATTAAAAATGAAATATCTTGGAAAGAAACATAAGCTTCCTGATATTTTCCTCTATCAATCTCCTAAGGTCAGCAGAATGAAAGCCTTCAAATATAGTCACCAAAACATCAAAATTCATTTTGAAATGAACAATGAAATTACCGTATATGGCGTATCTCTTCAAGACATTCAGATACTGAAGATGGTGTCTGATGACTTTTCTCCTACATGGGGTCAGATGAAGTTTTACCCAAAGGCTGAAATACACAGTCTCCTATATGGCCTTCTCATGACTAGTGTTAATGCTGTAAGGGCTCTGATTTGTCCTTCCTTTAGCATGGGTCAGAGATCATTTGCCTTTTCTTTGTTAACCATGACAAAGGACCCCCTTGTGACTGTTAAAGTGTCCGAGACTTCTACCTACTTATTTCGAAAGTTCCATTTTCATCTTCTAGGCCAAAAACAGCTAATTTTTTCTTTTAAAATGTGATTATTTTAGATTTGTAAGTTATATATAGCTTTTATCATACAGTATTCTCTCTTTCTATTTTTGAAAAAACCACTTCTGTGGGACAGTTCTCCGAGTTGTCATGTGCAGACCCAGTTCTGCCCTTGTTTTCCTTTGCCTGTAGTATTTAGAATGATCATGGACTGAGCTGGGAATGCAATGTCCTGAGATATAGAGAAACTACCTGGTCCTCTGAGGAAAAAGAATGGCTTAGTTTAGAGAGGAACTGCCTAGGACAGTCTAGGTTTTGATCTTTCTTCACACGAAGCAGAATACCCTTCAGAACTTGACCAACTGACTCAGGTTACCCATGAGTTATATCACCCCACAACTACCAAGCAGGCTGCTTTTCGGAGTCCCTTTATACAGGGTAATGCACAGTTAAGATATTGCCCGCTCCAGCTTCTTTCTTTTTTAGATATGATATTTTTATTGCTTCTTTGAGAATTATGCACAAAGTAGTTTGATCACATTCTCCTCTCAGAACCACCCTCACCTGCCTAACTCCCCCTTTCATTTCCTGTTCTTTAATATTTTTTAAATATTGTCTGGAAAATATGGCTTCATTTTATTCATTTGCCACCTCTTATAATCTTTCTGCTCCCTCTTCCACAGTGACCCCTGAACCTTGGGAGGAGAGGGTGTGATAAAAGCGTCCTATTGAGGCTGAGCACTCCATATTCTCTTATTTTATGCACATCAACCATTTGTATGTTTCTATGTTAATTGTCATCTGTTATAAAAGGAAAATTCACTGGTGAAAGTTTAGAGATGCACTAATCTAAGGGTATAACAATGAGTCATTAGAAATCAGTTTAATAATATGTCTATTTAGCAAAATAATAATAGGTTCTCTCCTACGGCCCATGACTTGTCTAGTCACAGGTTCTTGGTCCTCATAACAATGCCATGTATGATATCCATCTCGTGAAGTGGCCCTTAAGTCCAATCAGAACGTAGTTGGTTACTCTCATCTCATTTGTGCCACTGTTGCACCCGTGGGGCATCTCACCAAGGCCAGTCTTTATTGTAACTCATAGGGCTCACAGCTAGCTGGATGAGAGAGATGATCATTTTTCTCTTCTGGTAGCATGTAGTACCAGCTTAATTTTTCCATGTTTTTTCTATGACTCATTTATGTAGTATCTTTAGCAATAGGATCTTACTGTCAAGTTCTGCAGGGCAACCAAGAGCAATGGTAATAGCCAGCATTGTTTAAGGGCCCATGGAACCTCTATAGTCAATAACTCCAAAAGTGTGTGTCCATTCCTGACACTGGACTATTTATTTGCTAACCTCTGGTGTTGGATAGGGGCATTGTTTACCAATATAAACTTAAACTATTTTTATAAGTGTATATGTATGTTTTTTAAGAAGCTTCTATAGTGGTGGGTTTCCACATGACTTTTTAGTGTTAGTAATCTCTCTTCATACTCTCCACTCCGCCCTCCAGTTCCCTCCTTATTTAGCCCCTCCTAGTCTATTATTGCCCTCTCCCCCTCTCCTGTTTACCTCACTGCATTCTGCATCCCCTCCCCAGGAGGCCCTTCCCCTGTGGCCCCTACTTTCTTGAAGCTCAGAGGGAAGCTCACAAGGGATCTGAGTCTTTTGTTCCTTGCTGTCTTTCTACAAGTAATAAACTCACTTGACATCACCTGTTTTGTGTCAGTGTATTGTGTCTCAGGACCTCACACAACTGAAAGAGCTGCAGCTACAAACGCAGTGGGTGGAAGTGTTTGGATTCTGATTAATGGTGGTTGGCAT
This sequence comes from Eospalax fontanierii, assembly GCA_035773235.1. NCBI lineage: Eukaryota > Metazoa > Chordata > Mammalia > Rodentia > Spalacidae > Eospalax > Eospalax fontanierii. The sequence goes on along the minus strand of CM069529.1, from coordinate 45,562,946 downwards.
GGCAATGATCTTTGCGCTCCCTCTCAGCAGTGGGAGCTCTGGCTAGGCTTAGTAACAATTAAAAGAATTGCAACAAAACTCCTGGAAAATTGCAAAAACATCCTTACCTCCAGGGCTGGGTGAAACATTTTATGAACAACTTTTTAAAATCCTAAAGTCTTACTTTATATTCTTTTAAAATTTTATTTTATGTGCATGAGTGCTATGCCTGCATGTGTGTTAGTGGCACCTGTGTCATGCAGTGCCCAGGGAAAACAAAAGAGCGTATTAGATCTTCTGGAACTGGAGTTATGGATGGTTGTAGCCATCATGTGAGTGCTGGTATTTGAACCCTGGCCTTCTGTAAGAACAACCAGTGTTATGTAACCCCACAACTACAGAGCAGGCTGATCTAGGGGTTATATAACTCATGGGTAACCTGACTCACTGTCAAATTCTGAAGGGTATCCTGTTTCCATGTTAAGAAAGATCAAAACCTAGACCATCCTAGGCAGTTCCTCCCTAACCTAAGTGGGGCTGTCTCTCTAGTCCCACTTTATATTCTTTTTTTTATTTAAAAATATTTTGTTAGTATTGCTTTCTTTAAGAAGTAACTGTATTACATTGAAAGACTTTGTATAGGTTTAATAATTTGGGATGGGAGTGAATGGCAAACTCACATTATAGGAACAGTGACAATATTTAAAAATTATAGTAGACATATAGAATTTCAAATTTATATCCCAAGATAAAATTGCACATGCCTCCCATTCAGGAGGGAGATAAATCTCTGTGAGTTCAAGGCCAGCCTGGTCTACACAGTGAATTCCAAGCCAGCTGGGGCTATAGAGAAACTCTGTCTCAAAAAACAGACAAAAATAAAAAATACTTTATACCCTTGATAATTTTTACCCTCAATTTACTTCTCTCATTTTGTGTTTTCCTGTGAGGAGCAAATATATAGGCAGTGGCTTGAAATCTCCATGGTGAAACATGTTTAACCTTTGTTAATTCTGCTTTCCACATAACTGCAAGACAATTTCAATAAATTTACCCTCTCTCCTATCCAACAGTTTGTTATTTTCCTTCCAAGTTTTTACTAATCCATCTACATAGTTCATATTTCTACTAACAACTGTTCAAGGCAACTAATGCTTTTTCTGTTGGGCTGTTCCTCCAGGCTCTTTCGACTATGTTCTCATTTCCAGAGGGTGCTCTATCTTTAGGTTTTAGCACCCCACTTCCAAAACCTGTGTTAACTGTCAGTTTATGAACAATAAATGATCATAAATGTAAAAGGGAAAACAATATCTACTTACTCTCTTGTGATTCCTGTGCGTCAGAATTTGGGCATGGCTCAGTAGGGTTTTAAGAGGATATCAGGCAGAGTGGCTGTCTCTTCTGTGACTCAGGGTCCTCACTGAAACTCACACAGTTGTTGAAAAAAATATTTTTCTTGAATCTGTGGTACGCATCATGGATTTATTCCTTTGAGACAAAAAGAATCTCCCTCTAAACCTTGAACTTCTTTCAGGACTCATTTGATTTGCTCTGCTCAACTGGGAAAAATCTTCCTTTTCATTAACTTAAAATCAAGCTCAGTCAATTGATTAGAACCTTAATTACATCTACAAAATCCCTTAGGCTTGATCATTTGAAGTAAGATAATCAGTACAGTCCTATGACAGCCTGTGCATGCCCATAGTCAAAGAGTAGGGATTAGAGTGGGAGCACCACTAGGTAGAGACTGGAATCCTGGTGGCCATCTGAAAATTCTGCCTAGAAAAATCTGAAAAGATTTTCAAACAGGTATTACATAGCCTCATTTCCATCTTACATCACTGTTTTTTCAGTTTGTAACTTCATCATTCAAATTTCAATAGGCTTGGTGTATAGGCTAAGTTAAGTCTCATTTGCACTGTTTAAAAACTCAGCATTAATGCAGAGTCCTGGTTAGGGACTCAGACACAAGAGCTGTGTTTCTTAATCAAAACTTGAGTATTTATAGGGCATAAGATGCATCTCATTTAGTTTCTGTTCCTTTTTAGTATTTTAAAGATATTAGCATCAGTTTTCTTTCTAGCACACAGGTTCATTAGTTTAATGATCTGTATTTCCGAAGACATAACTGGCAAGATATCTTTAGTGAAAATCAGGATTAGCAGGTGATATTAGCAAGATCCAGAGGCCAACAAAAATTTTTTAAAAAATGAAGGGAAGGGATGTGAGACTTAACAACCCTTCATTGCCCAGATGAAGCAGTCTTGGCTTGAGAGTTTGGACTCAGAGCATCTTCCCCAGGAAGATTTTCAGAATCTCTGGGAAGCCAGAGGAATATGAGCACTTGAGGCTCACTGAGCACTTGCTTTCTACCCTCAGCCTGAGGCTAAACCACCATCATCTGGTTGGAAACATGAACATAACCTGTACAATTTTCATGGTGAAGAGGTTTTATAGTATAAAAAGTCAACCAAAAAGTTAGTAGCTTTGAAGCTACAGGCCTCCATAAAATCACATTTAAAGCCAAAGAAGATATTGCTGAATCCTCTATAATTTTCAAAGAGCAGCTGAGTTTTTCATCATCTCAGCCATCTGCACGTTGAAGCATCCTTTACAGATATGGAAGTCAAATTTGTGGCTAAGGTTAAACATCAATAGCGACACATGCAGGGCTGGCCCTAGGATGGGAGAATATATGGTACAGTAGTTATTGGATGTGACTGCTGTAGGACTGAAGTGGTCTTAACAGACTCCTTTCTAGTTTGAAGATACAGATTTTGGATAAGAAGTATCAGCTTGGGGTCTGTTGAGCTGTTGAAACTCAAGTACAGCTGATGCCTCTTTGTAGACAAATGTGGAGGAGTCATGAGGAAAAGCAAATAATCTTATATACTACTGACAAACTTCTCTACAGTGAGCAATTCAACTATGCTAAAGAAGAACCATAGATGAAGATTCTGTGTGTTCAGTTGCAATGTTCCCTATAGAATAATGCCGCATAGCCACACATGCCTTGTTAATATTGATTAGATTGGGAACAAGATCTACAGAGAAGACCACCATAATGTCCAGTTTACAGATGTGACTACAGAGGCAGGTCGGGGAAGTGACTTACTCAGCTGTGTGCTGCATCACAGGTGGGTGGAGACACATGAAATGGAGGTCATAAGCAGCATGCTTAGGTGCCTGAAAAAATTATTAATCCCATCTATTCTCTTGAGGACACAAAAGTTGTTCCTTACAATGGTAAAAGTGGGAAAAAAGTCCGCTTCTGTCCCTTTTATGGTAAGCTCATAGGAGAGTAGAGATGTGAATTACCATCCCCATGTCAAGGGCACTATAATATACTCAAGGTAAGTTATAGAGGAACTCTTGAGTAGACTGTAGCTAGTCCCAAGTGTCTGTGAGATCCTTTAAAGAACCAGATTTTCATTAACAGGATTGTCTTCCCTGTAATGGGAAGATCCCTGTGCTCACGGATATACAGGTGTCCTTATATTTCAAGGTTTTCCCAGTGACACTGTGGACACTTTGAACTGTAAATCTTTGCTGGACAGAGTCATTTTATATAATGAATAATTCTTGACCCTTTTCCTAAAGGTGCCATTAACACCCCTTTACAGTTGTGATGCTTAAACATGTTTATAGGCCTTGCAGTATTTGTCGCTCTGGGCCTGAGTTACCTCACAGAACAAAATATTTTTCAGTTCTGTCCATTTTCCTACAAATTTCCTAATTTTATTTTCCTTAGAAGCTGTATAGAATGTCATTTTGTATATGTACCACACTTTTACTATCCATTCATCTACTGAAAGACATCTAGCTGATTCTATTGCCTTGTGACTAAAGCAGCAGTGAACATGAATATGTGTGTCTCTGTGGTAATGTACAGAGAGTCCTTTATGTGTGTGCCTAGGCGTGGTGTAGCTGGGTCATATGACAGTTTGATTTTTAGTTTTGTGAGAGACCTTACCATGGGTCTTCACAGAAAAGAGGTGATGTAAAATTGGAAACAAAAATACTGTGGACAGAAGAATATACATAGGAAGAGCAGGGCCAGAGAGACAAGGTGAGGAGGGAGACACGATCATCCAAAACAGAATATGACTGGAAATACCACAAAAAGCCTAATAATCTGTGTGCTAATTAGAAAAAAAATTAGAGACTGGGAAGATGACTCAGCCATTAAGATTTCTGTCATGCAAGCATGAAGATCAGAATTCAAATTCCCAGAATCCATGTAAAAAGCCAGGCATAGTGACACATGATTAACCTCAGCTCTGAAAGGGCAGGGGTTGTTGGGGTCCCTGAGCTCAGGGCCAGCCTGAAGAGGGTGAAGGGTCTCCACCATGGGGGAGTGAGTAGGTTCAGGGTCAACAAACAGACACCAGGAGCTTGGTGAAAAGCAGGTGGTGGGTCAACTGCTGCAAACTCAGTTTATTCAAGGAAATGCAAGGGGTCTTATAGGTCTGGCTAGCCAGTGGCCTTATGGGGTGGGGTCCTGACTGCAGCCAATAGTAATCTGTCCCCAGGTAGATCATCTCGGTGGAGATTCTTTCCAGATGCTGGGCAGAAGTTGGTATCATGACTAGCCAGAGCGGAGCACCACAGCCACAGGAGCCACTCTCTTATTCCTCATAGCAGGTGGCCTGGCTAAGGTCCATCCTGTGTTTTGCCATGCATATCCTCCTTTTTGTTTTTATTAATTGAGCGACGCTGGGAGGCATGATTCTTTGCCATGCCATTGTTGCTTCAGGCCCTTAGGGATCACCTAGGCAATGGTGCCTGTCTTAGGTTGCCCTGGTTGTTGGGGTCTTACCCATCATTGGCTACATGCTGTTCTGGTGAAAGAACCCAATGGGTGATGCTTGTTGCTCAGGAGGGTAATTAGTATGGCATGGGAGGTTTGCAGGAAGGCTCCTGTGACATGCATGAGGGTCCTTGTCGAAGAATGGTTTTGTACCCTGTACAAGACTCAGGAAGAAACAAGAATAATTAAGTATTGCAAAGAAGGTGGCATTATGAAGTGGCCAGTTAAATGGAATTTGTAACATCAATGTCTCAGAAGCTCTGCTTTGATATAGTGCTTTCCAAAGGCAACAAAAGGTCAGCAGCGCTATCAAGAAGGCCACAGCAAAAATTCTTCAGATTACCAAATTCAGGAGTGAAAATTTGGCTGAGATCCTATTTCATCTCAGCAGATGGTGCTGAAGTCCCTTGTGTTAAAAGTGTCAGTTGTGCCTGCATTGTTCTGTGGCAAAATTGGAAAAATTAGTCTTTTGCAAAGCTATGCATGGGTCGGGGGAAGGTCTGCCAAGGGAAAAACAGAGGGAACCATTGAGAAGCCATTCCCTTATTCCTAATGGCAGGTGGCCTGGCTAAAGCCCAGGAGCCAGGTCCCATTAATTCCTTATACCCATGATTCCATGGTGGTCGGGGCATCTCCTGTGCTGGCAGGTGCATCCATGGCAGGCTTGACATTTCTGGTGTGTATCCAGATGGGGGAGGATGAGGTTTCTGGAAAGATACAAGCATATCCTCAACCCTGTCTTAAGAGTGGGTGAGGTCCCTTCCATTTATTTGTGACAGGGTCTCTTCAGTGGACAAGGGGGCAAAGGGATAGTGGCCGGTTGAGATCTCCAATGTTTATAGGCTGGAGAGAGTCCTGATTCATCAAAGGTAAGGAAATTAAGGGTGAAAAGAGCTTCAACCAAGGTCAAAAGGGATCCCTGGGTGTCATTGCAGTTTTCTTCTTCATAATGAGTTCCTTGAGGGTTCTATTAGTCCTCTCCACTATGGCTTGGCCTTGATGGTTATAGAGTATGCCAGGAAATGTTTAATCCCCCAGGACTCTATGAAAGACTTGAATTGGGCGGATGTATATGCCAGACCATTATCTGTCTTAATCGCACAGGGCACACCCATGACCAGCATAGTGGTTTTTGTTGCCTTAATGGCATGGGATGTCTTCTCACCTGAAAGGTCGACAGCAAAAACAAATTTGGAGTAGGGTCCATGATGACATGGACATATTTAAGATTGCCAAATGAGGGTATGTAGGTGACATTCATTTGCCAGATGGCATTTGACATAAGGCTTCTAGTGTTAATTCCCTGTGGCTGCAGTGGGCCCAAGGGGATCAAAGGGGAACAGACTTTACATGTACAGATTAGGTGCTTACATTGGCTAATAGAAAACTCAGGGTAGGGAACCTGCAGGTTAAAGGGGGAAAGATGAAATCTTTGGTATATTTAGCTTATTGTAGGAGTGGCAAGGAAGAGAGAGCAAAAAATTTATCTACCTGTGCATTCCCGTCAGCAATGAAACCAGGCAGACCAGTGTGTGAGTGTACATGCTCAATGAACCAGGGAGGCTGTCTATTTTCCATCAGCAGTTTTAAGGCACTAATGGCAATATCTATTGGTTTATGAGAGTGTCTTATCTTGCTAGGGTAATTGAAAAGTGTTGGTGAGATATCTCCTGTAAAAGTTCCTTTGCTTGTTTGGTCAAAGGGGTTTCCTGGGAAGGACTATCTGAGGTTTTAAGATGGTCAAAAAAGGGAAGGAATTTAGCTGGAGGAATGGGCAAAAAGGGCTTAAGCCAATGAATTTGGCCACAGAGTTTTTGGAGATCATTGAGAGAATACTTATGCTTTATTAGAAGGCTTGGAGTGAGGAGTTGAATATCAGTAGAAATTTTAAACCCTAAAAACCCAAAAGTGGGTACAGTTTGAAATTTTTCCTTGGCTGTAGTTAAATTTGGTTTTTTAAGATCTTCAAGATGTGTTTTGAGGAGATCCATGAGAACAACTTGTGATGGGTGAGCGATTGATTACAAGGTCATCCATGTAATGTATTATGAGAAGCATTTGATCTGATTCTGTGGCAGTTGACACAACAAATTGACAGATGGATGGGCTATTTTCATGCCATGAAGGAGGACCTTCCATTGATAAATCTTAGCTGGGACATTATGATTAGGTTCCCAGACAGTAAAGGCAAAGAAGGGCCTATTCTTGACTGCCAGGGGGATAGAGAAAAAGCAGTCATTAATGTCTAATGTGACTATATGATATTTAATAGGAATGACTCTGGGATGGGGGAGCCCAGTATGAAAGGAACCCATCTTTATCATATGTTTGTTGACCTGGCAGAGGTCTTGAAGTAATCTGTACTTATTATTTTTCTTTGAGATGATAAAGATGGGGGAATTACAGGGGATGTGGGTCCCTATGTTCGGGGCCAGCCTGGGGCGAAGGGTCTCCACTGTGGGGGCGGCATGAGTAGGCCCGGGGTGAACAAACAGACACTTGGAGCTGGGTGAAAAGCAGGCAGTGGGTCCTCTGCTGCAAACTCAGTTTATTCAAGGAAGTGCAAGGGGTCTTATAGGTCTGGCTAGCCAATCGCATTATAGGGTGGGGTCCCGACTGCAGTCAATAGTAATCTGTCCCCAGGTAGATTATCTCAGTGCAGGTTTTTCCAGATGCAGAGGACCCAGGTTTGGTTCCCAGAATCCATATGTCAGCTAACAATCATTCATAACTCCCAGTTCCAGGGATCTGATGCCCTCTTTCTGGCCTCTGTGCACACTGCAAAAATGTGGTGCACTTACATTTATGCCGTTAAAACGCTCATACACATAAAATAGAAAAGAAAACCCTAGTCTTGTTAAATAAAGACTTCAACATCTAATGTGTTTCAAACAACTGCATGATTTACATAGACTGTAAACTTTTAAAAATTTGATTCACTGACTGAATCTGAAAGAAACTCACCAGTTCAGGTAGTCTGGCTGGCTGGTAAGCTTCAGTGAGCTACCTGTCTCTGAACACCATCCCTTGTATGGCACAATGCAGGATGGAACTTAGCTAGGCCACCTGCTATGAGAAATAAGAGAGTGGCTCCTGTTGGTTTCTAGGATCAAACTCAGGTTGTTAAGATTGATGGTAAGCATATCTACCTTCTGAGTCATCCCACCAGCTAATTGTGAAAATCTTAAAGCTGGTATTCAGTCGTGTATCATATATACATGCTGTAAATTGATAGTTTATGTGTACATATTTATTATATTACCACAAAACTAGTTTCCTAAAAGTGGAAAATTTCTCTCATTTATTGATCTTTCCTTAGTATTTAAAGAGATCCCAGTATAGCCTGGTGTGGTGGCACATGCCTTTAATTCCAGTACTTGGGAGACAGAGTAGGGGAATCTTTGAGTTCCAGGTCAGCCTGATCTATGTAGGGAGTTCCAGGCTACCCAGGGCTACAAAGTGAGATCTTGTCTCAATTTTTTTAATCCCACCATATAAAAACACTGAGAAAAGGTTTTAGAATAAATTAGTGGGTCCTTATCATGTACAGAGTATGTATCAATAAATAATGTTGAATTTCTACTCTAAAAACCTGACAGTATAAGAGATACAGACTGTGCTGAAGAAATCAGCACAAAATACTAAGGAATATAATGAAGCAGAATGTGATAATGTACAATGTTCCAGATAATATGGAAGATGGGACTGCTGGAAAGGCAGTTAATATCCCAAAACATATGTCTCAGCAGGAGTTGAAAATATGAAACACAGAGTCCTTGGTAAGCTTGGCTCAGAGATGAGAGACAAGATAAGAACATAGAAGAATGAGAAAGGATGATGTATGCAAAGAATTATAGTAGTTTATTCTCACAACAAAATAAATTATAAGAAATAGGAGGCAGTGTCATACTGCTTAAGACACGAAGATAGGACAGTGTAAAGAATTCACAAATCAGTGGGCAGTCCATGTATTCATTCACGAATTTTTATTCACGGAGATTCTACTACATGAGGAAGAGGGCTTTGGTCACACTGGAGACAAAGCAAGTAGCATCCTTCTCTGCATACTCTCCTCCTTAAAGGCTGAGGGAGACAGGGTAAAGAGCACGTAAACAGACAGCAGTGAAAAGGACTTTTCACATCTCAGAAGTGTAATGATGAGTCTACAGCAGTGAGGTATGTGAACCCTGGGAATCTTTCCTTAAGTCAGGTTCTCTGAGACTCTCTGAAGAGATAACAACTGAACAAGGACCAGAATGGCTTAAAAACTCCGGCACATGAAGATCCAGTACACACAGTTCTAGACAGTGAAAAACCACATTGAGATTGAGTATTGAGATTTTGATGTTCTAGAACACAACCAAACAACAAGAGACAGGAAGGCAGTCAGGGGATATTAAGCTGAATGGAGTTTAGATTTTTTTTAACTGTTACTAAACATCACTGGAACATTTTATATAAGAAACCATTTGATGGGAAGAGGAACAGGGATAAGAAAGGATCGTGGATGAGACTATGGACAAACAAAACAATAACAAAAGTCAAAAGCATACACTGTGTAGAATAGATTCTGTGGGACAGTATCAGCAGCAGGGAATCCTCCTAGGAGGCTATTTCTAGCACTTCATAACAGAGATGAGGGATGGATGAGGGCTGAAGGTAAGTGGATGGATCTGGGGCAAGCTGATGAATGGTGGTACAGTTTCATGGGGTTTATCAGTATTACTCCTAGTTCTGAGCTAGGGATTATGTGCAGAAGGGTCCTAGTCAATTAACCAGGAATAGATTCTTTAGAGATAGTTAGTTTACTGAAATATTAGGTAATTACCATCTCTGAAAGAACCATCTTCTCTGCTTTGTGTTGATGCCTCAGGAGAAGCTAATATAATTTGCTATATCACAAAACAGTTGCATGCACAGAGGTGCTAGATTTTACATTTTGTGCAGTGCATAGTTAGTTTGTGCAACACCGGGCACTGCTCTCTTCAAGGTCATGGTCTTGAAATACTAATTAGGGGCATTTTACAGAGATTTCATCTCATGGAGCCTCTTCAGGCTTCAGCCTTTTGAATACCTGCTGGCTTTTGTTTGGAAGCACAGTGGTTAGTCCCCAGTGGCTTCTAGGCAGAGTTTTCCTTAATCTTCTCATAATGATCATCATATCAGGCTGAATCTCTCTCCTCATGATCCAGATATGGCAATAAATGAAGACACAGCTGCATTCCCACTTGTACCTCCTGGAGACATCCTGAAGTAAGATTCCCAAGAATTCAAATGTCACACTATGTTCTTGAGAACTCACTTGTAGTCCCTTCATAGTTTATCATTTCTCAGAGAAATTGAGGATATTCATTAGTATGTTTTAGACATCTATTTATTATGAGATAAAATACAACACACACATACACACACACACACACACACACACACACACACACACACATATCAAAGGGTAAACTCCTTGATATTGTAAGACCTAACCACAACTCATGTCAGAAAAGAGCTCTGGCCAATTCAGACACCTTAGCATGTGCCTTGTCCTAATTAGTACCCAGTTCTTTTCCATAAAATAATCCTATTTTTATTGTGTTTGATTCTATAGTATTTTATCACCCCAAAGCTCAGACATATATGCTGCAGTCTGAAAATAAGACATGTCTTTAAATCTCTTTTACTGCAGGTTTCTGGATCCCCTTTTTGCTTCCTTACATCTGTTGAAGAAAGTAGGTCATTGCTCTGCACAGCTTCCCACAGTCCAGATTTTGCTGACTGTTCACTTATGGTGCAATTCTGTATCTTCTGTCTTCAGTGTTTTTTTGTGTGTGTAAGCGTGAAATTTAATCCAGAAGTTGATAAGGCTCATATTCAATTGCTTGGCAAGACTAGAGATGTTTTAATGTCTCATCACCAGTCACATGGTGTTTGATGGTTGCTCTTTGATGATGTCATCAAATGCTGATGCTTGTGACATCATTAATTCATTGAGGATTACAAATGATGATATTCCAATTATTGTAATTCTTCCACTTACTCCTTAGAATAGTTTTATAAAGGCATGTTTCCTTGCATGTGGTTTTGTGTACTCAGTGGCCCGTTCTCATGGAACAGGCAGAATAAACACCTGATTCTTCTCTCTGGCTTTTAGAAGGGGGTGAGGCCGAGAATATGACCTGACAGGGCTTCCTGTTCTTGTTTTCATGCCATGGTGAACTTCTCTCCAAAATTTGTTGCTTTTGTTCCTCACTTGGAATTCTTTTACAATTCCTTCTTTTTCATGTGAAGGTTTCACACAGGAGAACACTGTATTTGCATCATTTCCACTTCCCTCCAACTCTTCCCATGTCTTCCAAACTATCCTTACTTGAATCCATGATCTCTCAATATTTATTTTTGTTTTATATATATATATATATTACATATATTTGCATACACATAGCACACTGAATCCAATTAATGTTGCCTTTATTTGCATGTGTTCAGGGCTGTTCATTTAGAATTGGGGGCTTTGCTCTGATTAAAAAAAAAAACAAAACCTGATTCTCCATTCCTCAGCAGCCATCTTCATCTAGAGTGGGACTTTGCAAAATGTTCCTCTATACCTAATGACTGCTCTTGCAGAGGACTCAGGTTTGATTCCCAGCACCCACATGATGAGTAACAACAATCTAAGACTCCAGTTTTAGAGGATCCAATGTCCTTTTCTGATCTCCCTGGGCATTGCATGACATGGGTCACTTGCATGCATGTACGCAATACACTTATACACATAAAATAAAAATATTAAAATATATTTTAAAAATAGAAGTTGAGTAATTTTTTCATTTTATTCATTGTTGTATTCATTTTTCTGTAAAACATATACAACAATATACTAATTATAAACCCTGGGCCATGGTTTATTGTAAAGAGTAAGGAAGGAAGACACGGGCCCAACTTCTTTATCATGATTCTGGTCCATTCAATATTCTTTTAAGTACATAGCACTTGCCTTGTGTTATACTAAATTATTTTCTAGAATAATACTAAGTATAGACAAACTATGGCTATCTCATGATGTCAGAATTACTGTAACATCACAAAGCATCTTAATGTTTCAAATTCAAAGAGTAGTTCTGTCTAGCTTTAAAGGGTATTTTTTATTTAAATTAATTATATAGTGTTTGGACAGACTTTTACAGTATGTTATATGCTCTCTTCACGAAGCATCATTAGTTTATTAATTTAAGAATTATCAAGTACCCACTTGATATTAATTGAATTTAGTTAATTCTAAAACTCTGGCTAAAATTTTGCCATTGTAGCAATTACTGTTATGAAGTGACTAGTTCAAGAGGTTGTACCTTCAAGAATGGAAGAATTTGTACTACGTAAAAATAGGAAGTTAGCCTCTTTTTGCTCTATTTCGCCTTTCCAACTTCTGTCACGGAATGATGAAGTTAGAAAGTCCTAGTTCTTTGCTGGTGTCTTGACCTTGGATTTCACAAACCCCAGAACTGTGAAGTAACAAATTTCCATTTATTATAAATTATCCAGTCTCAGGTATTCTGTTATTATAGCAGAAACAAACTTAGGCATTATTCTAGTTTTGAGGTTTGGAGCCAAGAGCCCAGACAATCTTATATTCCTTTGAAAAAGAAGATATTAACAAAGACATAATGAAACCATTTCAGGCAAGATCAGTGCTATACTGCATTTAAAAAAGGAGGATGCTATTAAGAGAAACTCCTTAGACTAAGGGTCATAGTCAGCTCTGCAAAGGACATTATCTTTTTATGAGAATTCAGACATAAAAATGAATCAGCAATGAGAAAAAGTTATAGAATTTTAAAGCAAAAGAGAGCTGTTTTAAATGATCTTGATTAGGATGAGTTCTATGAGACCCAGGCACAGGAAGAAGATGGGTGTGTTAAGAATTGTGTGAGAGAATGAGGAGTAGGTACACCACATTATAGGGAATATGTTAGCTTTTCATTACTGTAAAAAGTAGCTACAATAACCAATTTAAGTTTATTTCGGATCACAATTCTGTAGGTTCTCCAAGGTCGATGGGCACCACTGTTTTGAGGCCTGTTACAAGGCCATGCATTGTGGTGAGGAGTATAAAGTAGAACAAAGTACTCATTGTACATAGAAATCAAAACCAGAGAGGAAGAGATGGGTATCTGTGGTGGTGAACTGTCAACGTGATTGATTTAAGAAAAACCTAGGAGGGCTGATGAGATGGCTCAGTGGTTAAGAGAGCTTTCTGCTCTTGCAAGGCATCCAGGTCTACTTTATATTACCCATACTGGGTGGCTCACAATTATATGTAAGTCCAGTTTCAGGAATCTGATGCTCCCTTCTGGCATCTTCTGGCACCTGTATGCACTTGGTGCACATACCATACATACACTCAAGTACTCACATATATACACATAAATAAATACATCTTTAAAAAAAAAGAAAAGAAAAACCTAGGTCACTAATGAAGCATACCTCTGCATATGTCCATAGAGACTTATAAGGACGTTACAGAGATTAACTGACAGGAAGAACCAGTCAAATTGCAGATGGCCCCATTCCATAGGCTGGGGGTCCAGACTAGCTGCAAGCATATGTCATGAGATTTTTCTTTTGTTTTTTTCGAATCAGGATCTCCGAGTAGCCCCCAGCCGGCCTGGAATTTTCTATGTAGACCAGGCTGGCTTCCAACTCACAGAGATCTGCTTGCCTCTGCCTTCCAAGGGCTGGGATTAAGGGTATGTGATGTTACATCTGGCTACCATGAGTTTTAAGACAAAACACCTCAGTTTCCTGCTTCCCACTGGCATCCTAAATGCACCTTTAGTGTTGAGTAGTCCTGTCTTTGTACTGGTAATTTACTGAGTGACTGATTTGGAAGGTTATAAGGCCCGTGAGTTCCACAGACTTGAGCACACTAACCCACCTCATTTTAGAGTAGATTCTGAGATGCAATGCACTAGTATGCGGGGTCTCAATAGCTAGTTAGCCATTCTATAAGTTCTACAAGAAACATTTCGAAATGTCAGTTCTAGGAACAGCACTGTGATCAGAGAAGACAAGCGCATATGTTGCTTAAGCTTTATTTTAAATGACAAAATTTATCTTCCTCTGCATTTTGAAAGTGGTATAATATAACTAACAGACCCAGTTAATGTTGCCATATCTGGGCTTCAGTTTGGATTTGTGCTTTTGGGGTATTAGACTGACCCTCAAAAGATGCAAGAGTCAACTTTGAAGAAGATACACAATTTTATACCTTTTTGGAGAGATCCAGCTCAATGTCTCTTTTCAGAACTCCTTAGGATCAACTTTCACTGCAGCCCTCTTATGCATTCAGTGCAGCCTTTTATGCATTCAGTGTGCTACATTTTAAATACTACAAAAATGCATGATCATGTTTCTAGGAATTTATTAATTCAAATATAGTTTAAAAACAGAAAGACTAAACAAGTATTCTGATTGAAGTTCTTCCTGGTAGAAATTCCGTTTAGATTTCTCTTTCAGTGATACTGATTTGTGACTGTATTGATACAGAAGCTACCACTTTATATATCAGTCAGTGCCAGCAAATTACCAGTGTAAAGTTAGTGGTGATGTACCATGCGATATAGTTGAATTAATCAGAAACATGAGCACTTGTGGGGTGGTTTCGATGTATTCTCTCGGATCTCTATTAATACTTATTAAGGAAGAGAAGTTGAGAGTTGAAGACTTGGTCTTGTATCTCCAGATCTTTTAGTTTAATGACAATCTGATGGAAGTTAGCAACATAAAAATAACTTGATAGATATCAAAACCTGGATAAATAGTACACTGAGGAATAAGGGTTCAACTCACCACACATTCTTAGACATTCCTGCTGCTCTGTGGACTTCAGTTTCATTATATGTTCACTAAAAAGACTGAAGTAGGAGTGTTTCATTTCTATTGGCAAGAGCATGACTGTGAATGAAAAAGATGGACAGAGAGAGAGAAAGAGAGAGAGAGAGAGAGAACAAAAGCAAGAGAGAAAGAGAGTTTGATAACAAATAGTCACTGTTAAAAATGTTAGAATAATGAAGGTAAAGAGAATGGTATCTCCCAAACTACATTTCAAGGAAGTGAATATGGGAAAAGATTTCAGACAAAGGAGGATACTGACCACGACACAGCATACTCATTTCTTGTACTAAGTCCTCTCAAGAATAAATAGGAAGCAACTGTACTTTGTTGGATAGAAATGTCAGTATTCACTTTTCCTTACCTTTAACACAACTAATGGCACTGACTGTTACAAAAAGAATTAGTGTATTAATGTTCAATGAATCACCAATGTATTTATGCAACAGCTGTACTATCTGATTGTATCTTGATTCATCATTAATTCTAACATGGCCATGGAAACTATTTTCTCTTTCTTCTTTGAATACTTCTCAGTGCTTAACCCTGGTGTGGCCTGGTGGGAGTCATTTCAGTCTCTTCACATATATAGGTAGCTCAAACTGGCCCTTTAAGTTATAGAAAATACTATCTCTTAAATGCTCATCAGTTTTACTTTACTTTCTCTTCTTTATCTCATCCATCCTCAGAAATAATCCAGAACCTAGTGCTGGAGAATGACTTAGAGGTTTAGAACATTTGCTGCTCTTCCTGAAGACCTAAGTTCAGTTCCCAACTCCCATACCAGGCAGTCCACAGCTGCCCGGGAATCCAACCCTCTCTTCTGGCTTCAACAGACACCTACATACATGGCATATACTCACATACACATATACACATAAATAAAAATAAAAATAATATTTTTCGAAAAATGAATCTAGAACCTGATAGTCAGTGTGTCCCTCAGCTCACTGGGTGGGCAGAACCACCAGTAAATCATCAGATTCCAAGTTCCATGGATCCTTCACTGAACTAATGAATACTATGCTTCCCTTTGCAGTTAAGATCTATATCAAAGAATTTGTTCTGTAGAGAAGCAATGTCCAGTTGAATTTATATGTGATGGTAGAAATATATTTTTGTTGTCTGATAATGTACCAATAAGATACGTGAGACTCTCTAAATTTTAATTTAATTCTAGCTAAATGTTACTGAAAATCATTTGTCAGATTTCAAGTCTTCAACAGCTATGACTGATGGCTACCATATCAGGCAGTACAGCTTTTGATGAAGCACACCATCAATATATTGTCTTTTATGGCTATCTAGAGAGTTTTATTACCCCCAATAAAGTTTACTTTCCTCTTTGAAATAGTTCATTAGTACCCTATATCTGGAAAAGTTCTGGGGACCTTTGCCAGTTTCATTCTGCACTGTTCCTCTTCCTGCTTAAAATACGTTATCTCTAGCTTTTAAATGACCCATCCAGCCAAGATTCTATGCAAATATCATCTGCTCTGACAAGCTGATCTGACTCTTGTTTTTCAGTTTAGCATTTATGACCTTTCCGTATTTTTTATCCTTAGGTATTTTCCTCTAAGTACTATAATAATCTTTACAAGCAGGACTTAGGCTTCATCGCTATAAGGAATTATTCTGTTAAGGTTACTAAATCTAGTGATCTTCGGCTTTCTGTGTTATTCTGTGATCTTCCCCCCAACCTTGATTAACTCAAACTCCCTTCCATGTTCCATGCTGACCTTCTACCATTACTAAAACCCACGGTTCCCTTGACTTCAGGACTCTATGCCTATGCTGCCTCTCTAACTCCATGACTCCTCTTTCTAAGTCTTTGCTGCTTTTCTGTTTTTTTCTCTCTCGATTTCAATCAATAAGTTTCTTCTTTAATGTTCTTCCCCTAGGCAATCTCTGAAATTCACTTAGTGCTAAGTAATAGCTATGTGCTAATGACCTAATACATCCCCAGCTTGGGTGTCTTCCAAAAAGCACACGCTCTAGTTCATATATCCAAAGACTTCTTGAAATTTCCATCTAACTATAGAATATGCACTAAAAACTCACCTATTTCAAGCAAAACTCTAGATTCTACAAACAATATTCTTAGTGACTCAAAAGAATAGTGGTATTCACTCTTCTCTGTCTAATCTCGTAAAAAGCACCACTATCCTGCCAGTTTCTTCAGCATACCCTTGGCTTGTCCTTGATGGCTCACTTTACACCTCCCCTATAAACTGTGCCAGGCACTCTGTCTTGATTCTATCTTCAAAAGTGTCTTGATAATAATTCCTCTTTTTCTTCTTGTCATTTCTGTATCTGTAATCTTATCTTAATCATTTATCTTATTACTGTTAACCTGAACTGTTTCTTATTTTTGCTGTCTTCTCTCTTTTCTTATCTTCCCCCTTTGGTTTCTTTTCTCCTCATTTGCTACTTTTTACTTAGATTATTCCAATACCTTCGTAAGTGCTTAACTGTTTCATCCGTTACCTTTCTCTTTATGATATCCAACTCTACCTGGAGTATAAATCCCTTCAGTATCTAATCCAAGTTTCTTTCTGCTATAGATTGAATGTAGAATGTCTTCCTAAGGACTTGGTGTTGGAGACTGATCCTCATCTTGGCACTGTTGTTAGGTGGAGGGGGCCTTTAAGTCTTAGGAGCTATTGGCAGGTTTTAGGTCAGTGAGGGTGGGAATGGTGGAATGCAGTGTTTAGTTACCTTTCTCTTTGCTGTCATTAATTACTGATGAAGCACCTTAAGGGAGGAAGGATCTACTTCAGCTCATTTTTCAGGGCATGTAGTCTTTCAGGAAGAGGAAGGTATGAATGCAGAATGTGAGACAGCTGTTTGGTCACATAATGTCTGAGGTTTGGAAGCAGAAAGAAATACACCCAGACTTCAGATGCTGATGCTCAGCAGGGATTCTCTCTATTCCTTTCTTAGTCTGGTAATTTATATATGGTACTGTTTTCCCATAGACAAAATATGTCAGTCCAGGAATTATGAAGTAGAAACTACAATGACTTAAGTTACTAGTGCACTTAAGGATCATCTATGTAATTTCTGTTTTCCTTTTGGGAAAGTAGCTTTGCTAATCTAACCTCTCAGGTCTCAAGTCAAGAGTTTTCTTTCCTTCGACCACGGGATATAAGCATAATTCCATTGAGTTGGAAATTGATCTTCCCTAACCATTTAAGGTTCCTTTAGCACTGAACAAATAATCAAGAAGCATTACTCAGGGTACAAAGTAATGGTTTCTTATATGTAAAATTATAAAATGACTACCACAATCAATTCAGCCAGCACATCCATTGCCATATCACCTTACACTGTATGTATGTGGGGAGGAGGTGAGAACACTTGGATCTACTGTCCTGATTAGTTTTAAGCATACAGTACATTATTACTAATTATATTCACTAGGTAGTACACTGGACTCCAAGAACTTACTCATCCTATAACAGAAAGTTGTACCCTTGACCAACGTTTGCCTGTTTCCCCTAATTCACCCCCTAATAACCAGTATTCTACTCCATGCTTTTGTGAATCCTACAGTTCTTAAGGTCAGAAGTCAAACATCAAGGTTTTAAGCAGGTTGTGTCTTCTGGAATTTTCAGGGAGAATCCAGATTTTCTACTTTCAGGGGCTGCCATCACTCTTGGCTCTCTTCCTGTCATTCCAATACTTCTTGCTTCCAAAATCAAATCACATTTCCTACTATGGACTTGAATCTCCTTCTTTAATTTGTACACGTTCTAATGATGATAACACCCACCTGATGACCCAAGATAGCCTTCTAGCTCACCTTTAATCATATGTTAAATTTCCTGTGTTTAGGGATTGGATAATAGACATACTTAGGGACTCGTTACTCTAATTCCAATTTCTAGATTCAGAGAAGTGGGTGGAGATGTTGTGTAGTTGGTAGTGTGCTTGGTTAACATGCATGAAGAATAGGATTCAATCTCCAGCACTGCATAAAACAGATATGACATTTGTGGGGTTTGGGTCTGAGCAAGCCAAGGTATCCCCCGGATACCCTGAAGGGACAGTAGGAGTCTGGCCTGCTCTGCTTGATGCGATAAACCTAGGTCCCAGGAAGCCACTGCAGGCCTCAACAGTTGCTTCATCTTTTCCCTCCACAAAGATCACCCCAAACCAGAACCAGGTTTTTGGGTTTTGTTTCCTCATTCCTGATTTCCACATCAGCCCTACAACCTTCCCACCTTTACCTAAAGACCCCACCTTTAACTTTCCCACCTTCTGTAATGGCCAGAAAGGCCTCCTTATATAATCCCTGCTTTGGTCTCAATAACTGAACTGCCCACCAATGCAGTATCCCGGGAATCTCTCCTGCTGCACTCTGAGCCACCTGAGGACCTGTTTGAGAATCCTCCATTCTCTGGAATGGCTGGAGCATAACAGTCATGTTGGAGATGGAGACCCACCCACAGGCAGTATGTGATTCTGACATGAAGATCAAAAGTTCAAGGCCATTGTCAGCTATATTGTGAGTTTGAAAGTAATCTGAGCTACACAAGACCCTCATCTCACCAAAAATTAACTAGAGAAAAGAAAGCTCTCTGACTTTCTGTTTGGAGGATGCTTATATTTGGTCTGCTTGGGGATGAAAAACAGCAACTTCAAGAGAAAGAAATGCTTACTGATTACTCCTGGGTAGAGAGCACTACAGCTGACACAACACACCCTGCAGGCTCTCAGACATGTTTGAAATAGGATTGATTCTAGTTCTAATGTCACAGAACAATTCATTGAATATAAGACTAAACGTTCATTAAAATGAGAGACTCTACCCTGCCTCTTCCACCTACCCTTGGTTGAATACAGTGAAAGATTTCCCCACCTAATCCTTAGTGATTACTGATGTCTATCATCCTCAGAACTGCTATATGCAAAGGAAAAACTTAACTTCCTAAAATCCCTTTTCATCTTCACATTTAACCAACAGAATTGTGCTCAGGGGAAGCATCAGGAAACCACACATGGTATAAGACAAATGATAGACAGGAAAGGCATGAAGACAGGGCAGGACAGGATGGAAGACAAGGCCAGTTACAGAGTCAGCACATAGAAGTACCACCCAGATGAATATATCAGTCAGAGGCAGAGTCAGTTGCAGCTATTTTGACTGGTGTTCAGAACAAAGAATTCGTAAGACAAAGGAAGTGGGAAGAAAAAGCAGAGCAAAGCAAGTTACAGAGAGTAGAGGAGAATAACTCAAGAGTGAAAGAGTCAAAGATACCCATGCCTAGCCTGAGGCTGGGGTGGTAGGATTCTCAGAAGGAAAATTTATTGTGGCCCAGTTCAACAAGGCTGATGACTAAGGCTGTTACACTGCCTTAGACAGGGTTAGATCAAGTGTTAGGATAGAATGATATCATTTTGTAGTGTCTGGAGTAGATTGAGCTGTTGGAGAGACAGAGAAGAAAGAAAAGCTAACAAAAATAAGTTAGGCTGACAATAACAAGCAGTAGCTTACATAGCAACACTACATATTTCATAGGCTGCATCAGTTCTTTGAACTCCAATAATAGCAACAGGTAAGAGTGAGAGTCTAGAAGGTGATGATAGGTATCATCCTGGAGAATAAATCTGTGGGACACATGGATAGTTGGAATGAGTACTAAAGAGGTGAAATCTCAGGCTCTGGAGAGATGATTCATGGTTAAGAACATATACTGCTGTTATAGACAGCCTGAGCTCTGTTCCTAGACCATGTCAGTGGCTCATAGTCACCTGTAACTCCAGCTCCAGGAGAATCCAGTGTCTCTGGTCTCTGCAGGAACCTGCTCACACATGAATATGCTAACAAGCAGACATACACACACACACACATACATACATACACAAACATACACATAATTAAAAATAATAAGACTAATTCTTTAAAAAGAATGAACAATCTCTTCAATATTTATTCAATTGAGGGCTGGTGTTGCAATTTTTGTGACAGAATGCTTGCCTGACATGGGTGAGGCTCTGAGTTTAATTCTTCAAAACTATGAAGGCAAACAAAGATGTATATAAATTCATGATATGCAAGGGACAGGTATCTGAGGCCCAACTTGTGACTCTCTGTGGTAGGCAGAATAATCTCACCACCATCATAAATGTCCACATCTCAATTTGCTGGAACCAATAAATGTGGTCTGTTACATGGCAAGAGAGAGTTAGATGGAGTTGAGATTACTAATAACTGAACCTTAAAAGATTGTTCTGTCTCATCCAGTGAATGAAATATGACCACAATGGTCTTTTAAAGTGGAAAGGGGTCAGAAAAGTTCAGAAGAAAACAAAGATTTGAAAAAGCTAGCCTTTTGGCATTGTAGATAGAGAAAGAGACGGGAAGGTAGGGAATAATGGTAACTTCTCCAGTTAGGAAAGCCAAGGAGGCAAATTCCCTCAGCCTCGGAGAGGATGAAACCATGCTGACACCTTGCGTTTAGCCCATGGGGTTCAGGCTACACATATGACCCAGAACTCCAAGATACTTCTACTGTTTCCCAGCCACTAAATTTGAAATTATTTATTATAACAGCAGTAGAAATGAATATACCTCCTTAGCTTAGAACTTCTTTTTCAGTCTTCTTAAAATACATTCAAATGTTAAGTGGGATCACAAGGCCACCTGTCCCGGCTGGAGACAACTGGGACCAACTAACCTCCTCTAGAATGGAGTAAGAAATACTGCCAGGCTCTGGTGGAGGAATGAAATAAGGCTTCACTTCCAGAAGAGAAACTGGAAATGTCAAAGAAGCTATGGAGCCAGAAATAAGCCATGTAGGCTTAATTCTATTTTAATTAAAAACATGTTTTGTTTTGTTTTTAGCATATGTATGTTTTTTTGTTTCAAAAATTAAAAAAAAATACAAAAGGGAAGACAGCTTTGGATACAACCTCTTTATTTCATAAGCCAACATTTTCTAAATAATAAATAGCACGTGGGCCATTTGTGTGTGGTGAATGCTTTATGGAACTGGATCTGGGAAGCAGGTCTGATGAGATGGGATCTGAACACAGGCCTACAAGCATAGAGACACTGTGCATGGAGGATTTCAGGGAAAGGTAGCACCATGCAGAAGCATCATGACGGGATCTCTCAGATGAGGATGCTGAAAAAAAAACCAATGCAGAACTACTATTTTTTAATTTATAGGAGTAATATAACCCCTCCATGTTCAGAAGATGAGACATCACTCAGAATATACCATCTTCTTTGAAAGGAAAAAAGGAAAATCTGTTTATCAGTGGAGAGGCATAGTCTCCTGAAGGAGACTACGCCTTGCTGAATACTGTCTTGCTGAAACATTTCTGGAGAGACATGAACATGGGCTAAACATCAATAGCCCTAACCCTAGCTTGTTCTCTGACAGACCAAAGCTTATTTGGGCTACAAGGTGGGAACAAATGAAAACAACTGTGTCCATCTATGTGGTGGCAGAGTTTTAGACACTCTTCTCCTTCGGCTGTGCCTAGACCTCTGCTCCTAACAGTCTGTCAAGACTCTCATGTAACATTACCAAACAATCCACCAATGGAAATAGGGGAAAGTTCGCTTCCCTGTTATGCAAAACTGGTGTGCTTCATTCTCCAAAGATGACGAGATTGTACTAGAAAATAAAATAGGCTTTGCTTTCCTAGGAAGAAGTCATTTCTGATCCATTGTAACTTGCGAATTGACGGGTGGAGAGGAAATCAGCTGGAAGACCAGTATGAGTTCCATGATAATTCTTTCTCCTGAATGCAACTTCAGGTATTCCCCATAGAAAAGAAGAGGATGAGAGACATACCCAACAGGTTAGAACTCAGAATTTTCGGCATCACAAACCCTGACTCACAGGAAACATTCCTATTTAAGAAAGACTGTCCATACATGCTGACCAGGCTGGAAGGGTAAGAAACCATGTGGTGCTGAAATGCAAACTATATAAACACTGTTCTTTTAAAAACAGCACACAAGGTTATCTATACCATGCCAAGAACACTGTTCAAAGTCCAGGAAGGCAGAGAGGCTGCAGCTGCTTTGGAGCAAGTGAGTTTGCATACAAATGGAAGAGAATCAGTATGCTTAGGAAGCGAGACTGGGAGTTATTAAAGCTGTAGGAAACAGAAGGAACACTTTCTTCTAATCATTACTGCTAACTTAAGGAAAGGTGACCTCCATTACTATAATTATGTCATGAGTATGAGACAGAAAATGGATTTTAATCCTTCCTTCAATGCATAAAAATGTCAAATGTTTGGCTTACTGGGAAAGTCTATATAGAATCTTAGAATCTCTGCAGTGTTCATCTCTGATACAGCCTCATTATCCTGTTCATAGAAGTCCTCACGGTACCTGCAAAACAGTGACCCCAGTTCTTCCAAATGCTTCTGCATGATGAAGCTGGGGATGCATTAAGATCATGTGGGTAGCATGTTGCCCTTTTCCACAGTCTTTCAGGGTGGCCTAGAATATCATACTGAGGCTTAAGAAGACTTGGGTCTCATAAAAAAAGGTTTATATAAAATCCAAGGTAATTCTTACAAGGTGCATCTGTCTGCATGAATGCATAGCACAGTGTGTCAATAACTTTAATAAAGACAGTGAGAAGGGGCTGGAGAAGGAAGGCCTCATCCACATGCTTATGGGATTAGAGATTGTCAGTCACACCAACTCACTTCCACAAATTAGTTTCCAGGGTGTGATGTTTTAAAAGGGATGTCTCTGAAATCCTTTTTTTCTGTTGGTAGTCCTAACAGATGAGTTGAATTGTTCTGTATGCTGAAATAGAAATCTTAAAGATTCAGATGTACCTGACATATCCTGCCTGGAAACATATTTTACACCTCTCCTCCTGGGACCATACTTGAGAATGTCTTCCACACAGGCTAAAGAGCAGCTTCTCATTTTTAAGATTTACCTCTATACACCAGAAAAGGCAATCCATGGACATAAGGAGCCCAGGGATATAATTTTAAATTTCTTAATTACACTGGATCAGTAGAGAGGTTATTTCCATTTTGCCTGAGGAATAAACCAGATGAAAAGAACGAGATAAAACTCTGAAAAAAGGCAAGAAGCTATGGACATCTTCACCAGCCCTGTCTGGAACTGGAGGCCATAAGAACTAGCACCACAGATAGGATCTATATTAGTTTGTATTACTTTAACAAAATACCTGAGGATGAACACTTTATAATTAAAAAGCTTATTTGCCTTGTAAGTCTGGTGACAAGATGCCCAAACAGCATCGTGCCAGCATCCTGGAAAGGGTCATAACATGGTCATAACATTTTTGCCAGTATTATAACCTGGTGAAGAACAGAAAAGGGAAACAAAAAGAGTCCAATCAATCACATTATAACAATCAGAATTAATTTACCCTCTAAGACTCAGAGTAAGACTCTAAGACTTACTCTGTGAGACCATCCATTCATAAGGGCAGATTGCCTAAAATGCAATTAGACTGAACTGGATGGAATTCACTGTGCAGTCAAGGATGATCTTGAACTCCTAATCCTCCTCCTTCTACCTTCTGAGTACATGTATGTGCCATCAGACCTGCCAGCTTAATTACATTCCACTAAGTTCCACCTCTTTAAAGTTCCGCCATCTCAACATTGCCACACTGAGGACTGAACTTCTATCAGATGAATCCTTGAGGACAAATCATATGTGAGCCACAACAGCATTGAAAACAGCAATCCTACACTTATACTAAGAGACCCAACATAGCATACATAGAGAGTTCATAGGCATATGCCTAAAGCTAGTGTTTATTAGCAAGTTATTGTGCCCCTCTGGGTCTCTGTTTATCTTCTCAGTGCTGTGGGAGTGGTGTGAAATATTTTTCTAGGCAGGATATGTCAGGTACATCTCAGTCTTTAAGATTTCCATTTCAGAAAACCATTCACATTATCTCTTAGGACTCTCAGCTCAAAATGGATTTAGAGACCTGATCTGATTTTAAAACATCACATTCTAGAAACTAATTTGTGGGAGGGAATTGTGACTAACAAGCTCTAACCTCATAAGTATGTGGATGGGGTATTTCTGCTCCTGTATTTGGATAAAGATAAAGCACTTTTGTGAGGATAAGACATGTATAAATATTTACCACATGACTTGACATTAGTAAAATAAATATCAAATATTTGACTTGTTATCATGATTATTGTTATTGTTATATGATATTCCCTAGTGGAATTTATTTATGGTAACTTGGAAGCATAACAAGGCCCATCTTCAGCTAACATGTTAGTCCATGCACTCCTGATTCTGCTCCTGTATATTTTCCTATCGCTCATGTAGTACTGCTAACTTACATGTACATATACCCTGAAATTTAGGATATGTGCTTTGGTAAGTGTTTATATCAGTCTATTCACTTAGCACCTTTGCATACAATGTTTTAGACTATGTGCTTAGTACTAGAGAAACATTCCTGATGTTTTTAAATTTCAAGGATCCATTTTTATTTTATCAGTTCTGTTTTCAGTGTTCCACATCAGGAAATTCTGCCCAATTCCGAGTCATGAAGACTTATTCCTGTTTTCTAGAAATGCTGTGGTTTTAGCTCTTTTACTTGGCTCTTTGAAGGATCTTTTAGTGAATGCATGTGCATGGTATGAGCAACAAGTCCAGATGTGTCCCCTGTGTGTCATCAACCAGTGGCTCATCACCATTTGTTAAAAAGAGTATTAATTCTTCCCTGAACTTTCCTGGCTTCATTACTGAAAATGCAAAGGCTTGCTTTATTTATTTACATATTTCTCTTTATTCTTGTACCCATTCTACTTGTGACCTTGTGGGTAGGTTTATAGGTGGGGAAGAGTGTGCTTCCTCCACCTTTGTTCTTATTTATATTATTTCCACTTTTTAAATTTTAAATATGCTAAATATCCTTTTTAAATGAGATATTTTTTATTAATTCCTTGAGAATATCATACAGCCTGTTTTGATCATACATAACCCCAACGCTTCAACAAAACTCTTCCCAGGTCCATCTCTACCTTTCTAACCTCTTATCTTTTTTTGTTAATGTAATGACTCATCAACTCCAATTTGTGCTGTCAATATACTTCTGAGTGTGTGGTCATCCACTGGAGTGTGGTCAACCTGCCATGAACCACACCCTTACAGAAAACTGACTCTCCCTTCCTCAGAAGCCATCAGCTGGCCGTAGCTCCTCAGACAGGGTTGGAGCCCATGTAGTTCTTTCGACTTAATGCTGGAGTGTTGACTGGCTTGATCTTGTGCAGGAATCCGCAGCTGCTGTGAGTTTATGAGTGCAGAGGTTTGGTCATGTCCAGAAGATTCTGTTTTGCTCCAGCCCTCCCTAACCTCTGTCTCTGACAACCTTTCCCCCTCCCTTTTCTGAGATGATCCCTGAGGCTTGTGTCAAAGATATGAATCAAAGATTCCATTTAGGGCTGAGCACTCTACAGACAGTCTCTGTCTGTACAAAGAAACTTCTCTGATGAGTTCTTAGAGTTGTGCTGATCTATACATGGAGATATAAATTTAGAGGTCAATTTGATACTATGACCACTTGGTAAAATACTTAGTAGTAAGTTCACCTGTGTGGACTGTGATCTCCCCAACCATGGTTTCTGGGCCAGATTTGTGTTACCAGGCATGTGGTTTGTCCTGTTTCTTTGTTTAGTTTCCACCTACATGCAAAGATTTTGACAGAGCAGGGCTATTTCCTGCATAGTTCTTATCTGAGTATTTAACAATGTTTACTTTTCTGAATTGTATCATCCTTTTCAAAATTTTATTTTATTTTTATGTGTACGAGTGTGAGTGCTGGGATTCCAAACTGGTCTTCTGCAAGAACAACCAGTGTTTTTAACCTCCCAGCAATCTCTCCATCCCCCGTATCATCTTTTTTTAAGAAGTATTTTTATTTTATGTGTATGAGTGTATTGTCTGCAGTTCCAGGGATTCAGCGCCCTCTTCTGACTTCTACAGGTACTGCATGGCATGGGTGAACTTATAAACATGCAGACAATTTTTAGACAGGCATTTATAGACAGGCATTGCACCTTTTACACAATCTGTTGTTCATGTGGTGCTCACTGATTGGTAAACAAGGACTGTTTTAAATAATTCCCCAGCATTCTATTTGTCGAATCATTGCAGGTACCTGCTGGTTCCAACATTTCACTTCCTTCCACATCTCCATTTGAACATGGCTTTTGCATCCTTTACCATGCTATACTCTCTCTACCTAGTACACAGCTCTAGCCCTGCCTGGCCCTCAGTTACCACCCCACCCCTGCCCCAGTGCTCTCTGCACTAACTTCTCTTTTAGAGGCTAGAATATTCTACAGGGAAACTTCAATCCAGTTGCATGCTAGAAGAAGGAAATGTCCAATAGGATTTTGGTGAATCATTGATGCAGAATTGTAGGACCTGAAAAAAGGCATGAAGTGCAATCACACAATATATCAGATTTTTCCCACTCCTGGACCCGATGTGGAGAATCAAAGGATCTCTAGACAATAGGACCAGGGTGGTAAAGCATCAGAGAGACAGGGAGAGTTGGGATGTCCCAGAAAGTCTGTCTAAGATAGAGCATGAAAAACTAAAAATTCAGTCCTTGAGAAGAGACATGGCAAGTTAGTCAAGCACATTGCCAAGTTGCTGATGGGCCATGTTGCTGGTGCCTTCACAAAGCCATCGGCTTCCCTGGGAACCAAAGAGGGACTCCTCCCAGGCCTCGGCACCCTAGACACTACGATTTGGCCCTGGGCATTAAGAAGTGCTCTCATATAAGTATATTAAAGCTTAGTGTCATTTAGTGATGAAGAAGAATCCCCAGGACCTTCTGTGTTAATCGCTGCAATTTCAAAACCTTTGGGGGCTTTGAGTAAAAAGAACTACCCAAACCTTCACTTTATGATTTCTTTCTTAGTTCCAAAATAGCTATCTGGCAGCTAGCTGCATTGTGTTAATCCAGTGCTTTATAATATCCTTTAATTAATCTTTTTTTCCTATAAAAATATGGCTTGTCAAAAAGAATGGAGAAGTTCAATAGTCTGTTGATCCCCTGTAGAGAGTAAATAGTATGCCAAATATCCTCTGTGCTGTCTATTGAGAGTTTCAAGTGCTCCACTGGGTCTGTTCATCATGGAGAGAACTGAATCTGCCCAACAGAAGAGTGCTGGGTTTGCGATGGTCTGTTGTATTTCTTAATGTGGTATGTGTTAAAGTTGCTGAAAAGAGCACTAATCTGTTTTCTTTTTGATGTTCACTGTTGTTCAACAACACATACCCCATGACTGAGGGACAATTCTGATGGTCAAGGCTGGCGTAAATATTTCAGAGTAGAGAGGAAGAGACATACTTCCAAAGCAGAGATGCTTCCTCAATATTTTAAAATGAGAAAACATAAGATGCCTGATGTTATCAACAATATAGTTTATCGTGATGTTTGTTACTTCACCTAGTCTTCCTGAAACAGAAGATGAGATAGTAAGACAATTATAGGTGTTATTTTAAGCTATCATAAGAAGAAACTGACTCAAAATACATAAAGATTTTAAAAGGAAGAATCTAATCTAAGGAGACAGATTATAGGAACCTGATGTCAAGTTTTTGAGGTACACCATCAATAACCAAAAACTCAGTGGGATTTTAATCACTGATGAGATTTAGTTATCCTAACTGGGCATGGTGGCATATGGCTTTAATCCCAGAACTCAGGAGGCAAAGATAAGCAAGACCTCTGTGAGACTGAGACCAGCTTTGTTTACATAGGAAGTTCCAGATCAGCTGAGGCTACAGGGAGACCCTGTCTCAAAAAGGCCAAAAATAGATAGATAGATAGATAGATAGATAGATAGATAGGAGAGATTTAGTTATCTTGATAAATAGAAGCATTAAAATTTTATGACAGCTTTTAGTTGGTTAGAGGATTTAGTAATATCTATTCATTCCACTGAAAATGATCATACATGCTAAAATACTAGATTTCCTCAGAATCCTGTATCATGAAGTGGCTGTGAACATTCAGTGAATGAGCCGTACCATGTGGGAGAATGCTTCAGGCACTTAGAGTTTGGAGTTTGGTCCATTAGCAGCAGGACATTTCTTTTGAAAATATTTTAAAAGAGGAAATGTATTTTACACATTATCATGTGCTTCTGGCACTTATTTTATCTTTGTTTTCTTATATTTTGAGATTTGGTAAAAGCATTTATAGGGTCAAAAATTTGTATGGTGCTTTAAGCATCAGAATCTCACCTTACTAGCTGGAGAGATAGCTCAGTGGTGAAAAACACCCATATAAATATGTATTGTTGCCTTTTACAGTTGTTATTTGGTATCCCACAAATGTTTTCCTAAAATGTTTAGTTTAAAAGCACTTGCTGCACAACCATGAGGATCTGAGTTCAGATTGCAGTACCTATAGAAAAAGCAGGGCAAAGGAAGGAAAGAGAGAGAGAGAGGGGGAGAGAGGGAGGGAGGGAGGGAGGGAGAGAGGAAGGAAGGAAGGAAGGAAGGAAGGAAGGAAGGAAGGAAGGAAGGAAGGAACTCTAAAGTTCCAGGTTCAAGGAGAAACTCCTTGGAAAGAATAAGGTAGAGAGTGATTGAAGAGAGTATTTGACACCCACCTCTGACCTCTGTGTGCACATATTTATATGTTTTTCTGGACACATTCACATGAGGATGCACCATAAAGACCACACACACACACACACACACACACACACACACAGAGTATATTATGACAGAATTCTTGTCTTGTTAGCCACTCATATTCAATGAACTATGACCTTGCTTTCCTTTCTAAATAAACAATATATTTTATGGCTAAAATAATTCTGAATTATACTGTTGAGAATAACTTTGGGTGCTTTTGAGTAATATGGGGTAATTTGTTCCCATACCAATTGTCACGTAGTGTGTGTGTTTCTGCATGTATGTAGTTTCTTTTGTTTATTCATAAAAAGCAGGAACCCAGTGGAAGCAATCCAGTATTCACATATTTCAGGAGTGTCATCTTTGTCCTTAGAGCAATTGTCTGTGTGCAGGGCTCTAGCTAGGCATTTACCATCTGTTTGTTTTTTTGTTGTTTCTTAATTGATGACATTAAGAAGTCAAATAAGGGTTATCTGAGGGAACCAAACAGGGCAGAAGGAAGACAAATAGCATCATGCAGACCTGACTTCAAGACCTGACTCTCTTTCCCATCAGCAGTGGACCTCCGGGCAAAGACTTTGAGCAGCTGTGGGCTGGTATATTAATTACACCTTATTTCCTTGTAGGTAGATTTAATGCCGTCATACATTCAAGCATAAGGACTCTACCTGTGGCGTGGGAAACTTCTTTTTCCTTCTTCCATCAGGAGATCATGGAATAAAAAAAGTAGAGGTTATTGCTTTCTCTCAGAGAGCCCATGCGTTGTCCACAACTCTTAATAATGAGGCAACATTTTTTTCTTCTTTCGGAAATTATTCCCCATGATTTCTCCCAAATTCAGTCTGGGATTTTTAAGTAGAGTTGTTCTATAGAGTTGAATATACTTTACATTCTGATAAGATTTCTGTCAACCCTTACAAGCGTGAATAAATATACCTGTTTCACTGCCTAGTATAGTATAATAGAGAAACAAATATTACAGAACTTTTTTTAAATATGAAGAGTTCTTAATTATAACTATTTATAAAAAGATTAATTTTTATTTGTGTATATGTATATGTGGAAGCCAGAAGAGGAGTTGGATTCCTTGGAGTTGGAGTTATAGGTTGTTGTAAACTGCCTAATGTGGATGCTGGGAATCAAACTCAGCAAATGGTCTTAACCACTGAGCCATTTCTCCACCCCCTGTCTTATTATAGTTAGTTCTATAAGAAGAACTAATGAACTCAGAATAAGTTTATGGCATTCCTTCCAAGTAGTAAGGTTCATGTGATTTTTAAAAATGTTTTATCTGTTATTTTATGTATACGAGTGTATTGCCGTGTATATGTAAGTGCACCCATGTTGTGGAGTGCCTGGGGAGGCCAGAAGAGGGTGTTGGATCCACTGCAACCACAGTTATAGACGATTGTTGTCTGCTATGTGGGTGCTAGGAACTCAACCTGAGTCTTCTGCAAGAGCAGCCAGAGGTCTTAACCACTGAGCTATCTCTCCAGCCCTAGTGCTTGTGATTTTTGTGTGGATTCTATAATTTATTTAATCATACAGTCAGTTAATTTCACAGACCACACTGAAGTTGCACATTAATCACCTAGATAACTATGCATTGTCATCTTTTATAGTTGTCATTTGGTACCCAAAAAATGTTTAGCTACATTTCAATGGATATAATAAAGCAGAAAAGAAGAACACTTTCTTCCTATGCACCCTACTTTCTGCTCTATTATGGATGATGGATTGTCTCATGAAGTGCTTGCCCAGCTGTAAGATCATCACCATTAGAATACCTGAAGTCACAGGCTGCATTAGCATCTTCTCTTAAGTAAGACTAAATTGATTC
Organism: Eospalax fontanierii; assembly: GCA_035773235.1. NCBI lineage: Eukaryota > Metazoa > Chordata > Mammalia > Rodentia > Spalacidae > Eospalax > Eospalax fontanierii. Next base: position 45,531,782 of record CM069529.1, on the reverse strand, counting down.
AGTCCCTAACTACACATGGGATGCTATTTTCTCCCTCACTAACTTACCTCGAGGAAGACTTAAATGGCAATTTATTTGATCAGAAACAATTCCATCCCCTGGGACATAAGTAAGAAGACATAAGCCTGGGGTGGGGATTGTATAACCTGGTCCGGTCTGTGTAACAGGTGGATAAATGCAGATGCAGTAGGATGCTCTCTGCCCCCCTTGCCTTATCCTCATGATGATTGGATTAGAAATTTTAAAAATAGAAAAGAGCAAAAAGCTGAAGATAATACATGCTTTTGGAATAGGTTTATGTTGCTTGGTGCACCAGGAATGACACCTTTTTTTTTTCCTTGATCTAGTGCTGCCTTTACTAAATCTGACTTCTTCACTTGAGGAATTAAGTATTTCTTACAGAATACATTGAAAGAAAATAGCTCCTTATAGTAACCACAAAAGTGAAAAATCAATTAACATATATCAATTATATGTATCAACAGGATTTGTTGTGACATTCACACACACACACACACATACACACACACACACACACACACACACAGCATCGTTGTTCTTGTCTGACCACCCTTCTTCCCCACGGCCTCCAGGACTCCCACCCCGCACCCTTTCCACTCCCTCCCAACCTCTGGCATTTTTCAGCTTCCCCTATGGAAGAGCATGTGTACTATTTGTTTTTCTATGTCTGGCTGGTTTCACTCAACACAGTGTCCTCTGGTTCCATCCATTTTTCTCACAAATTTCATTTTTATTTATGGTTAATGCTCTGCTGTGTAGATATACCACTTATTCTTAATTCATCAGTTTGGGGTCGCTAGATTGAGTCTATGTTTTAGCTATTGTGAGCAGTGCCACAGCAAACATGGGTGTGTAGGTATCTCTTTTGCATGCTGATTTCATTTACTCTGGCATTATATTCAGGAATGAGATAGCTGAATTATATAACAGCTCCGTTTTTGGTCACCCTATACCAATTTTCCTAGTGGCCGGATTAATTTATACTCCCACCAATGGTATATAAGTGCCATTTTCTCTACATTCATGCAGACATTTGTTAGAAAATCTAAGTTTAGCACTCTAGGAAAACAAACATAACTGTGCCACAATGGTATAGCATTTTTTATTTACATCAATTATTTATTTGGAAATTCAAATTTGAATGCTTTCCTTAAGGTACAATCTTTTATGTCTTTAATAATAGCAATAACAAATTGTTATTCACATTATTCATAAGGAAAATAATGTTCCTTTACTGGTATATATTTCTCCTCTATTTATAAACTTCTCTCACATGTGAACTTTATCATTATTACAGCCTTGTGTGTACAGTAAATTTTAGTACACATTATTAAGTTCTGAGAGGCTAAGAAATTCACCAAAGTCATCCAGCTGTTAAGCAGCGTGAATACCTACAGGAAAGGGCTGGACTTCTGCCCTTAATTCCTTTTTGCCTCTTGTTTTCAATTTAACAGACATTTGAAATGTCTATCTGCATGTTCTAGTTACTGTATGTGATTCTAAGAATCTAGAAGGCAAGTTCATTGCAATTTCATTCGAATAAAGATGTGATGGAACAAAAGCAGTTACCATGTGATAATACAAAGTAAGTAAGAAGGTTAAAAAGGTGGCTGGAGATACATGGCTAGCTCATTCAGGGTGGTTCTAGCTCGGCGTCATTTGCCAGGTGAAATATTTGAAACTGCCTAATAGAATTGGTTCCAGCAGAACAATAGACAGAGTAATGAAAAGACCCTGGAGGCAGTTTCAGGTGCTAAGCTCCACATAACCATTCTGGGCTCTAGGATATTTCTGAGTATCTCTTTCTGGATGAATGTTCCTTGCCACAGCTGCAAGCATTAGGTTCTCATTCAGCAGTCATAAAAGGAGACATGGCTGTTCTTGTTTCCTTTGTCAGTACGAAGGAAAGTCGAAGGCTCACCCAAGTACTTCCTATTCTTAGCTATCATCACCATAAAGAAAACAGATCTTTGTATATGAAAAAACCCTCATTTAACTACCCCATCAGCAAACAGATATACATGCTCTATGTCCTGGTTTGCCTTCGATTGCTGTGACAAAACACTTGGGGAGGAAAGAGTTTATTTTCCTTACATCTCCCAGGTCATACAGTTCATCAGGAAGCCCAGCGTAGGAACTCAGGGCAGGAATCTAGAGGCAGGAGCTGAGTGGAGCACAGGCCATGGAAGGATGCTGCTTACCCCCTTGTTCCCTTGGCCCATGCTCCATGTATTTCTTATATAATACAGAACAACCTGCCCAGGGGTGGCACCACTCACAGTGGGTTGGGCCCTCCAGCATCACTCAACAACCAAGATAATATCCCACAGATGTGGCCATAGGCCAGTTCAAAGGAAATTCCCCAACTGAGGCTCGGTCTCTCAACCCAGGTGTATAAAGTTGACACTAAAGCTATCCAACACCATATATATATATATATATATATATATATATATATATAACACAACATCTCACTATGAAGTACTATGTAGCCTAGAAGTTACTATGTGACACAGGATAGTCTTGAACTTACAGTGATTCTCCTGCCTCTGCCTCCTGAATTTCTTCCTGAAAGGCAATCCCAAGGAGCACACCTTCTTCTTTGGATTCTTTCTGGAGGAGCATCTATATAAATCATTGGCAGTCAGCAAAGCTTTCCTTAACATGATGACTTACACCCATCTTGTGGCTGTATTTTCTTGACTGAAAGCTTCTAAAGGGGAGAATTGAGTCTCAAATTTCTCACTTTCACCTCCAGGATCTACATTGGTTACATTCACAAATTTTCTCAACTAACCCATGTTGGCCCTTGATTCAGCTGAAACAATCTGCACCAGCCAAGGATACTTGACATTGCACTTGGCCAGGAAGAGAAACTGAAGGACAATTTGTTAAGCTTCACTTTTTGTCACTATTACTTTTGAAGCAGAAAGAAGAAACTCCACACTCCATAGCTGAAAGATTACTTTTAGCCCAGCTGTTTTCAGAAATCCCATTCTCTCCAAGTTCTTAGCAACACCTGTTATAGTTTTTTTTTTCTTAAAGTTCTATCTTTAATGTGCAAATCATGTAGAAAATGGCATTTAACTCATAGTATTAATTTGGGGGAATTGTTCTTTTCCTTAAGGCCATGAAATTAAAAAGAACCAAAGTAATATGTGGGCTCTCCTTCCAACTTTGAATACTGGCAATCATTTCCACTGTGAGAGAGAACTAATCTGCTTTCAGAACCCGTGGAGTAGCGGCTTCTCACAAGGTACAATTGGTGGAACATGTCTGAGAACTGGCAAGAATCCCTGAACTCTTCTATTCCAAACAAGCGAAGAGAGGAGGATAAAGGAAGGAGACACTTGAAACTCAGCATGCATCCCACTCACACAGGGATTTGACCAGGAAAATACTGTGAAGTAGCACAGCTCTTAATTAATGCATTTAACACCTTAATGATGCAAATTAATCTGCTTGATCCCATTTATACGAAATGACAGAGAGAAACTAAATGACTCAGTCTTAGAAGCTGAGGGAAACAAGCTCAGCCAGAAGCCATATTTATGTAGACCATTTGCGGGGGGGGGGCACAGTTTATCCCTCCTGTGATGTGCTGATCAGTGTCCCTTCTTCCTTCTGAGGACTGAATGATTCTGGAAAGGAGACCTAGATTCCATGAAGGAAAGCTAGGCAACCTTCCAAGTTTCACTGGAAGAGAAGGGCTGGGAATCTTGAATGATGTTAGCACAACTGAGTCTTATTTGAAGGGAAAAAAAAGAAGAATAAAGGCCCTTGGTTGTTATAAGTACCCCGTTATCAGCTTGTTAATAATCTCATTCCATTCTAACTTCTCAGCTACCCCGTGTCATAGACTTATGACCCTCCTTTGATAGATAACAATGTCATTCTTCAGAGGGATTAACAAGCTATTAAGCAACAATATTGTCAAATTGTGAGCTGCAATTTTTCTACAATCCTTTTTCTTTCTGTATCGCACTGTAGAGTTTCAACATAGCAATTAAAATTTCAGAAAAATTACTTCATTTTCTATGGATCTGTGAAAAATCAAGGGAGTGGAATAATTTCTTGACTGGCTTTGGAAGGGAGTATTTTTTTTCCATGTGACATATTATGGGCCAATTTTGTCAAGAACTGGGCAGCATCAGAGATTATCTGTAACCAACAATTTCATCATAGTCTCAATGGGAAACAGGAGACTCAACAGAACAGAGGCAAAGAGCTAGGAGGAAGAAACTTCATGTTCAGAGAGAGTCCCCTTTGTTCTATGAGTCCTTGGGGGTTAAGAAGCAACTCATGTGGATGCTGCATACATATTGGGTTGTGTCACTGCTGGGACACCCTTAGGGAGCCCCAGGGTTATGAGAAACCATTAGAAAGCATCCTCAAAGTTTGCCCCAGAGGAACATATACTTTAATGATAAGGAAACAAATTTCCCTCTCCGATTTTGAGGGAGACGTTATTACTACTACCTTCCATAGTTCTTTATTATACAGAAATTCTTGAGACAAGAGTGTAGAACAAAATTCGATGAAAGATGTAGGAGAGCACCAGGAGAAATCATCTCTACCTGAGTGGTGGACTGGAAGTTGTCATGTGATTCAGTTGAATGACATTTGAGCCTACCTGAGACAGATTGGGTTAGTGTTCTCAACCTTCAGTAAACAGCCTGTTTAGAGAGACAGAAACAATGCTCTGCTTTAAAACAAGGTGGACTGCAGATGTCAGTGGAATTTAGAAACCTGTGGTTAAGCATTGTACATAAGTGTCCTGGGGTCAGGAGGATCTGTATTTAAATCCATGTTCCATTATTTAGTAGTGTTACCAGTATGAAAAATGTTAATCAATTTCTGGGAGACTCATTTCCCTTGAATATAAAATAAAGATGATCATTACACTTACTACATGTAGGAAGTATAAAGAATGTGAAAGAAGAAAAGAGAAAAACATGACATACTCAGCACAGCAGGTGATACCCAGTAAATACTAAAGGACTATTAGGTTCTGTTGTTATGAGAAAGCCCACTCACTCTACACTTTCAATTTCAATTAATAGCAGGATAGATTAGGTTATTTTATATGTATGCCTGTGTTCTCCGTGACTATTAGCATGTCTTAGTCAAAATTTCTGTCCAACAGTTCAGGGCATCCTAGACCATCTTTTACTCTACTCAACGTGTCACTCAATCTAAAGCAGCCACTAGCCATGGACGCTTCAGAATCTTCAACTGCTGAGTGGGGCATAGTGATACACCTTTAATCTCAGGACTTAGGAGGCAGAGGCAGGCAAATCTCTGTGAGATGGAGGCCAGTCTAGTCTACATAGTGAGTTCCAGGGTAGCTAGGGTTAAAGGAAGACCCTGTTTCAAAATAACAACAACAACAAAACCCCCCAAAACCTCAAAACCTTCCACTGCTGACAGGTACAAATTTTCACTTGTATAAAAATATGGAAAAAAATTCTATTTTCATGAATTGTCATCAGTCTTTTCTACAATTATTGTGAGAAGTTTTATTGCAATAATAAGGTAGCTTTTCTAAGTGCCATTTACCCATACTATTCTTTGATTCTGTGTTTTTATGGTAAGCAATGACTGTGCTTCACTGGCTCTCAGCTTCTTGAGTCAAACAAACTAGAATCAAGTTTACATTGCACATGACTTTGAAAAGGTTAACAGCCTTGACTTCAGGCTCCTCACTGCTTCCTCAGGTCTAGTTCATGGGGTTAAAATTATATAAAATCAAATTAGTGAGGCACAGTAATCACCCAGTCTACACAATCCATTACAATCCATAGAATCCATTCTTTCTATTCCTATTTAAACATACAGATCATATATAGAGGGAAAAACAACAACAACAAAAAGTCACATAGCTCACATGATTTTATCTTAGGTATCGATATTTTGCTTGATCCTTTTTGGTTTCTCCGGCCTCACTTTCTTCTGGGTTAACTGACTCATTCTTTGGGTAGTTCCAAGATCCAATTCCTCAAATCAGAAGTCATAGCCAACCAGCTTATGTGTTTGAATGAGGTCATTATTATTACTATTAACCTTCAGACTATAGACATGCTAGTCTTAGGTCAAATACCCTCCCAGATACAAACACTCACCTTCAGTGTTATTAGAGTAGAAAAGAAAGGACATCTTAGATGAGAAAAAACACAACATCCAGTCATACCTCCATGTAGACCTTGGGCGGGTGTTCTCAAAATTGGTAATGAATAGGGTTAATGATCACAATATCTGATAAAGCATGGCACACAAAAAGACTTCAAAGAGTCTTTGCTGATAAATGACTGAAATTCTTCCAGATTTGCTATGGAAGCTCTTCTGGAACCAGCTCTTTTACATGTAGTTTTAGATAGTTATTACCTGTTGTTATTAATATCAGACACACATTTGTATTACTAGGATGTGATAGTCAATCTTTATTCCATAATGGGGCTCTAAATGCTGACAGTTCTTGAAATTATTCAAAGCTTAAAAATGTATATTAAAGTTTAAAAGCACAAAAACTGAAAAATTTGATCAGCAGTCCCTTAACTATTTATCCTGCCTTACCACCTCCTATGAAATTTATTATTCCTTTTGTTTGTTGATGTATATTGTGGTGCAAGCCTGAGATTATTTTCACTTTTCTTCATCTGTTTTTCCTTCCAGTCTTCTCAGTGGGTGAGCTCACTGGGCATTTTCATCAGCTTTATGATACGTCTGCTTATATTTTACATTTACAAAAAAGTTTACTTTTTTTTTTTTACTATGTGTGGTCACTACAGGCTGGAATTTGTCGTGCTCTTCCCACAAATGATTGACAAATATCTCACTGAGTGACTAGAAATAATCTTAATGTTCACTAAGGGACTTCTTGAGTGTCCGAGGGTTGGGAATTCCTTCTTATTCTTAATTTACTGCTAAAGAACTTGAGAATTAGCAAAAGGTGAAACTTTAGGATCTTCTTGGATTGTTTCTGATTTTCTGGGTATCCATGTGTCTTCACATGACCTTTAAATGCCTGAAATTGTGTGAAAGGTTTTTTTAAGTTCCTAGGAGTACCTTTCCTCACAGTTTTCCTTTTAATCTTTTAGGTAGCCCACTGGTTTGTCAAATCGACCATTCACATACCTAATAGTAAATAAAAACAGTTGCCTATAGTTGCTTTGGCCAAATGTCCTGGGGTAAAAGTTTTCACACTAGGCTAGGTCTTAGCTTAAATCTGTACAGCCTTATTTATAGAGTTTCCAGGACATGAAAAAAAAGTGCTGTAAATCATCTTCTTTTTCCTGAAGTTTAGCTGCTTTTCTGAATAATGTTCCCTGGATTGCTGCAATTCATTGGTTAATTCCCAGAGTCTTGAAAGTTCTTGATTCTGGGCTGGGATATAGCTCAGTGGTAGAGTCCCTGTCTGAGATGTCCAAGGCCCTGGGTTATATTTGCAACTCTAGAAGTAAAGAATAGATGTTGATTCTAAGTACTTTCACTCACATACCTTTAATTTATGTTAGAGAATATTAAATACCTCAAGATTATCGTTCTATGAGTTCATCATTCTTGCCAGTTTTACCTCTTCCCATAAATTTCCAGAGCCTTAGAAGAAAGACAATTCTCTTTGTCATTTGTGTATTCCTAGTAATTATTATACAACTTAACATATGATGAATGATCAGTTCATTTGGGAATAAGGAAGGGAATAATAAACTAAGAAAAAAGGAATTTGGGGAAAAGTAAACAGGCAGTATTGTATTACATCTGTTTCCAACTAACAAGACTGGGTTTTCTATGTTACTGTGAAAGAAATGGATTTTGAGATTTTGCAGTAGTTCTTAGCATAATCACACAATAGTCGAAGATATAGTTCGCTGAGAGGAAATAAAATACCTTTAGAAATGCCTTTTAGAAAACATCATATAGAGACCCCAATCACACATACAGAAAATGAGATGACAGATACTTTTTTCTTTTTTGCCCTATTCCTAATGTCCAAAATGGGCTGTCGATATGTTCCCTAGGCAGGTCACTTCCTTCATAATAGCCTATAGCTAACATACCCAGGCTTACAGGGTATTTCCAGAAAATATCCTATCTGTAAACTGTTTTCTTAGGACAAAGTCCAAGAAATAAGTTTACTGTATAATTAGAGGCGAGTCTCTTTCTGTAGCTTTTGAAATAAATCATCGGTGTTCAACAGCAAATGCAGTGCACAGGTGCCTTCTACTTGGTGACATTCTTCCTTATGTTAGGTAATATCTCAGTTTCTCTTCCTCTTCCTTCATCACCACAGTATGCCATTAACCATGAGGGTATTTTCTTACATTTAATTGAATGTGTGTTCAGATACCAGATTAGATTATAAAAGGTACGGGTGAAACCTGGACTGAACTCCAAATGATTACTTTACAGAGCAATTTTGAGTCACCTGTTAAAAATAAGGAAGAGAAATAAATCTCATAAAGGTCTGATTTTTCAATTCTTTTCACCAGGACAGGTCTGTACAAACTGTACACAGATTTAAATTTAGTTACTCCAGCACTCTGGCTCCCAGTAGGGAGTTGACAAAATATTATCAAGAATCATTTTATATTGCATTGTGGGAGTTTCAGCATTTATCTACAAGGAACAAGGCAGAATTGGAGGAGTGCTTGATTAGGATTTGGAGATAGGCACAACTTGTTCTCAAACTGTCAGCTCCTGAGAGCAACTCTGCACAACCTCATAATTAGTTTATAACTGAACTGTTGAGACTCCTGATGAGTGCACTGGGTCTGTCTTCTCTCCAGTACCGAATAAAGACGGCTGATTGCACTTAGAAAGTTTGAACCCATTCTGACTCTCTAATTCTGGTCCTTTCCAAACCCGATATTCTATAATTCCTAAGAGACAACACTTGAAAATTAAATGTAGAATTAAAATGTAGTCATTCCCCAATAAAAATGACTAGAATTAATCTATTTTAGTATTGTTTTAAAAATCAGTGCATAGAATGCAGCCAATATTTTTTAAATTAAGTGTCTGAAAATAATTCTTCTTACCATATCTTACTGTGTCTCTTACTACAAATTTGATCCAAATACGAATCACCTCTGGGGTTACTAATGGAATCTTCACTGCATTATCTGTGAAGTCCTTTCCCATTAGAGTAATATTTAAAAATGGCCAACTAGATTGTCTGTCTGCTTTGATGACTGTCACTGAGTGGATTCCCTTTGGCATCAGATTATATGAGAAATTCCTGTGTGATCCATTCTACATTCTCCACGTTCCTGGCATTGAACAGTGAACTCTAGACTGGCTTTTACTACCGCACCTGCGTTGGTTACTTTATTTGTCACTATATCAAAAATATTTGACAGAAGCAGCTTAATGGAGGCAGGATTTATTTTGGGGCTCAGATTCAGGGGCATTTCAGTCCATCATAGTGGAGGAAGCATGATGTCAGAGACTTTCTGCTGGAACACCTTACATCATGCTCAGATCATGGATATAACCTTCAGGGGTGCTCCCTAGTGACCTGCTTTTGTTCACCCAGATTCACCTCCTAATGTTCCCTAGCCGTCTAAACAGCACCAGAAACTAGGGCTGGGCCTTCAAAACATGATTCAACCCACAAGACCATCAAAACTTTCAGACTGACTTTGCTCTCAAGGTCTGTGTGCTTAGTGTTCCAAGTGGGGTATTCTCCACTTCCCTTGGGGCCCTTCTCCTTGTTCTCGTCATTCAGCTCTATCCTCTTACCTTCTCTCTTCAAGAAAGCCTTTCCCAATGCAAGCTACAGTGTAAATTCCTGAACCTGACCCTTCCACTGAAGCTAGCAACTACCTAGCCCTGTGTCCTGTGTGTGTGAGTGTGTGTGTGTGTGTGTGTGTGTGTGTGTGTGTGCCCGCGTGAGCACGTGAGCGCGCATTTCTATCTCTGTCCTACTTCTGGGAGAATAAATGTCTAGACCTCGAGTTGTATTGGCAGTGACTAGATCATATCGTAACATGTAATGAATCTTAAGTTAAAAGTTTTGCTGACTGATTCTTTTTTGCCATGAATTGTTCTTATTGGAAATGGCCTTTGTAACAGGGAGCAGGGTCTGTGCAGAGGGCAAGATTGTGTGATATGGAGCCTTGCTTCCTACACTGCCACAAGCTCCATGCTTGCTGTTTTCACCTCAGCGCATTGCAGTCATGCAGCCATCTGTTCACCCTTGATTCCTGCAGGAGGCAGAGGGGTCTAAGGACATGTCCTCTTTCTTTCTGTCCTTAACATCCCAGACACTTCAGAGACAATCAAGATCTCTTTTCCTATTGAGATGCCTTCTTCTTCAGAAGTCCTTGACGGCCATACTTTCCTTATTTCCTAGAAAATATCTTCTAAGTTTCCTTTTCTAATTTTGCTCAGCTTCTCAAAGTTGCAGAGCCCCAACCCAGGGGAGCTTTCCACTGATGTGTTCCTCTTTCTGCCTCCCTTCCCTTAGGCCACCTGTATGCTGGTGACCGGCATATGTTTACTTCTCACCTCGATTCTCTCCACTGCATTGTGAACCTGCTTAACCAAGTTACAATTCTACACCAGTTCCTAATCTGCACATCAAACTTGGCATGCCTAAAAGCAACATGATTGGCCCTGTTATTTTCTCTGGTCCTGTTTGTCTCAGTAAAGGGTGCTCGCTCCGTCTACTTTCCTTCATCTTTTCAATAGTTCATTATTTCCCAGTCACATTTCATCAACGTTGGTAATTTCTCCAGTATATCTATCTCTATTTCAACTTTTCTCGGAGCATTTAAAGAGGGCCTCCTTTTGCCCCATCTCACTTGCCCTCTGCAATCTCTCTCCTACAAAACAAGTTCAGTGATCTGTTTGCTGGCACCACAGGGCCACCATTGCACTCAGGAATTCACAGCAGCTGTGGCTGCCTGTACAAGACCAGAATAAGATCGAGACAGTCAATTCTCCTGCATGGATGAGGGAGGAACACGAGCTCCCACCCCCAGCTGAGGAGCTATTGACAGCCTGTGGGAGGGAGGTCAGTTTTCTTTAGGAGTGTGGTCCCTGATAGGATCCGAATGTTCTAGTGAATGGTCTCACACACATGTACATGGACAACACTAACTGAACTTGAGATATTAAGAAGAAAAAAAAGGGAGGTACAGTTGCCAGGGTAGGAGATCCAGAATGAGTTGGTGGGGAGTCTAGGGGGTGCTGAACATCATCAAAATACATTGTATGCATGTATGAAATTCTCAAGAAGTAAATTAAATTAGAAGCCTTATTTTAGGCCTGGAGGGGTTACTCAGCAGTCAAAGAGTACTGGCTGCTCTTGCAGAAGGTACTGGTTCTGTTCCCAGGATCCACATGATGGCTAACAATGGTCCTTAACTCTAGTTCCAGAGGATCCTGCACTTTTTTCTGGCCTCCGTGGGCACTGCACACACATGGTGCACTGACATGCATGCAGTGCATTCCTACACATAAAATAAAAATAAGTGAGTGAATAATTTGAAAATATTATAAATACATTCATCCCTCCCTCCATTCTTCTAGCACGCCATGCTCGCTCTCTCCTAAGGAAGTGCTCTCCTCCAGCACGGAAGATACCACCTTCGTATCACTGCTCTCTGTTGCTTGGGTCCCAGCCCAAATGCTGTCTGCAGAGCCAGCCCTCTCGTTCTTCATTGCCTCTGGCTTATACCGCCAGCGTCCTGGACATCCTCTTCCCCTAGCGCTTGTTTTTTATAGTGCTTTCCTAACACTTTGCACTCTCTTGACGTTACATCACGTTTTGCACCTCTTCATTTTGTTATTGCCCAGTAAAGCTCTTTTCATGTTCCTCTGCACCCCTAGTAACTAGGGCAATATCTGCATGATAGGAAAGAGATGCGAAGTGAGTTAATTGATAATACACATTAAGCATGAGATTCATTAATTCACATGTTCAGTTTCTTTCCTGAGTTAAAAAAACAAAAATTTTGAATTCTAGATGGACGTCTTTCCTTAGAGGACCCCAATATTTAAATCTCCAAAATTCAGAAACCAGGTATTTCATCATGATATTCTCCTCCTGACTTGAAAGCTCATCGCCTATGTTTGCACTTCTGTGTAGCTGTATAAAAACCACCTTCTATTTCTCTATTCAAGAAAGAGGCCTAAGAGCCACATCTCTCATGAGGCTCACGTCCAGTTAGCCACTTGTGCTCTGAAGTGTTTCTCCTCTCCTGGTCTGCTACTTCTAATTCCAGATCCATTCCAGGTGAAGCCTAATCCACAAAGCACCACATGTCTATCTGCTTCATGCACTGCCGAGGTTATTCATCCTTGCTTGGAAGAACCCTTAACTGTCTACAGTTAGGTTCATCCATTTATTTATCCATTCACTTATTCATTCATATACTCATCTGGTAAAGAATGATTACTCTTCTACAAGTGCTGATGAGGGAGCAATGAAAACATAGTCTCTGTCCTAATAGCAGAGACAGGCAGTAGACAGGCAAACAAGTATAGTGAGAGGTGTTGTGACAAAAGTGAGGAAAAATGAAGTGTTCCTAAATAAGGGAGCCAGGGGCATGCCTTACCTATGGTGTTCAAAGAAGGCTGCTATGAAAGTGTGATTATCTGAGAAGACATTTAAATGAAAGGGAATAAGAACATGTGGATATCCGAAGGAAGAGCATTTCAGATGGAAACAAACGGCTGCAAAGGTCCCGGGTGCAAATGTTCTTAGTGTATTTGAGGGACAGCAGAAGCCAACACAGTGGGGGTTTGATGATGATGGCAGTATCCTTTTCCCTTCTGGGCTTAGCTCCTTCTCTCTCTCTAGCCAATGTAAACGTCTCAGTCACTCAAAGGGACTAATGCTCTTGTAGACACATTCGCTCTGCCTAGTGGTCTTTTTGTATCCACTAGTGTAACTGATTCGCACCCACACTTCCAGTGTGAGATAAATGCACCTCAGAAGGAGCATCTCGATGTATGCCAGCTGCCTGAGGTCCCACTTCCACACTTCGCTTTATCATAAGACTTAAGACGCCATTGTGGTTAGCTCCAGGTGTCCTCTGACTTGCAGTACGCCCTCACTAGTTCCTGAACTGTTGGATATTTAAAATATGACTCATTATAATAAGAAAAGAAGAAAGATGGATGAGATAAGAGGAGGAGGGCAGGTTTAGAAACATTTAATCATAAAGTATATTGTCTACAAATTTCTTTCTGCTGAAAAATGTCTTTGATTGCTCATGGAAATAAATTCAGATGACTGTAGCATTCCCATGGAAAATAACAGAACCTTAGAAATAATTTGATCATTGCTCCTCCTCACAAAGCACAAACATATGCCTGAATGAAGTCAGGCAAAATTCTGTAATGGTAGTCTGTGCCATATACTCCATACTTGAAAAGGTTATATCTGTTACCATAGTAACTGGATCTCTATCAGAAACCAGAAACTGATGTGGAAGAGCAAAGCACAGCCACACTATGGAGGATGTAAGCTGATCATTAGTCGAGGATTACATCAGCTACCCTTGGGCAGGCTCAGTAGTGTGCACAATTCCTACTGCTCAGTGATGTCAGGATTATGAATTTCATGTGGGGCTTCTGGGCACTCACAGGATGAACTTGCCCAAGGTTATTCCTTAAGTATACTTCATCCCATTTAACCTTGGTTGCAGGCATTTGAATGTTATACTTCCACAGCCATTGTAGTGATTAGTATGTACAAAGACTCACTCTTAACCCAGATAGGATAATGGGAACTCCTGAACAATACTATGGTACAGAACTAATATTTAAAAGTACAAACTAGAAAACTTTTCAAAATAAGAAAATGCAAACAAAATTTAAACTGAATGATTTCACTGGAACATGGGAAAGTTTATCCAGAACAATTTTAAGAGCATTCTTAAAACCATTATAGAGAGATGCTCAGAATCTTCAAGCCGATGAGAAGATAATGATGTCATCAGACCTCTCAAAAGCAAATATGAAGCAACAATATGGTTGGATAAGCTTTTAAGAAGTTTAAGTTCATCTGGCTGTGCTAATACTAAATCAATAAGACTCAATACTGCTAAATTTGTACATGGAAGGACTCAGGCTTCATCTCACCTTCCAGCTATTTCCCTTTTAAAATTTGTTCCATTTTTATTGAATTTTTCTGAATTTTATACAATATATTTTGATTATATTTAGATCCCATCCCCTGTCTGCACCCTCCCTTGCCACTCCTACCCAACTATATATATATGGTATCAAATTTATGCCCCCAAATGTCCTTTGTTGAGGATCTATTCACTGGGGTCTAGTTAATCCACCAAGATTCACAAAAGAGACTGATTATACTCTTCCCAGCAGCCAATGGTAAGATGAGGATTTTTTTTACCCACTTCCCCACATCTATGCTAGGACTTTTCCTGGCTTGAACATATGTGGGACATGTGCATACTATTACTGGTGTTGGAAGTTCATACAAGCAACTTTCCAACTGTCTGAAAACTCTGTTTCCTTGTGATCATCCACTAACTCTGGCTCTTACCGTCCTTCCACTTACTCTTCCATAATGATCACTGAGCCTTGGGAGGCAGAAGTTTGATATAGGTGTCCTATTCAAGATTAAAGACTCTGCAGCCTCTTATTCTATGCACATTAGCCAGTTTTGGGTCTCTGTGTGAATCACCATCTGCTGCATGAGGTAACATCTCTGGTGAGAGTTGAGAGGTGTATTAATCTACAGTTATAACCAGAAGTCATTAGGAATGAGTTTAGCACTGTATCTATATAGCAAAATAATATCATTGGGCTTTCCCCTATGGCCTGTGACCAGTCTAGCCACAGGTTCCTAGGTCTGATATCAATGTCAGGGATGGGCTCCATCTTATGAAGTGGACCTTAAATCCAATTAGAGAGTGATTGGTTATTCCAATAATATTCTAACTTTTGAAGTCTGTATTAAAGGACAGGCACAGAGCTGACTATGGAAAACCACCAAAACCTAAAATCCCCACATTCTAAACATGTACATGTTAAGTGTACAGTTAAGATTTAAACAAGGTTAGGGGAAAATTTGAAGTATAATAGTCAGTCTTCATCATTGTAGCAAAATATTAAGGAAAAAACATGGTTTCACAAGTTTTCATCCAGAGTTATTTGGTTGTGGTGAGGCAGAACACCATGGAACTTGCAGTGGAACAAAGCCTCTCACTTCATCAATTTAGAAAGAGAGAGAGAGAGAGAGAGAGAGAGAGAGAGAGAGAGAGAGAGAAGGAAGAAGAGGGAGGAAGAAGGAGGAGGAGAGGAGAGGAAAGAACACCCTTCTAAGGGATTCCTCAATGACCTCTTCCTCTGCATAGACCTAACTTAATTTCTACCACTTCCTAACAATGCCACCAAATTATGAATTCATTGGTAGTTAACCCAACAATTAGTGCAGTCTTCATTATTCAGTCATCTCTCAGTAGAATCACCATCTAGGAATGAGAGACTCGGAAGAGAAAGGGAAACAAAGTAATCATGAACTACTATATAATCAACACATAAAGGTCAGAATTTGTCAGTCAAAATTTATAAAGCTATTAGCAAATTAAAGTAGCCAAAGGCGGCTAAAGAGAATACAATTTGTATAGTAAGAAACACAGCCACAGTGCTAAAAATCAAAACATCCCAATAGTCCCAGATACTTAAAAATCACTTATATACAAAAAAAATCATGATTGCGATTAAAAAAAAAAAAGGAAACACTCCAGTGTTATACACTGCTTTACTCTAGGTAATCTGCTAAAGGAAATGGTTTAAGAGCAAATGACTGCAGTCCTACAAATTAGAAAACAAAAGATCATTAGTGTTTGCAGATAGATGACCATGTATTACATTTAATAATCTTACTGTGTAAAGAAGATTCTAAAAACAAATACCTTTTTAAGATGACGTAATAGAAATTAAAATACAGAAACCATTATACTTTTAGCATTAATATCCAGTTGAAAATATGAAAAATATCATAGCAACAAAGATATGAAATATTTAGGAACACTCTTAGCAAGTAATATTCAGAACCTATATTAAGAAAACAATAACAATTACAAACTGCTCTGGAGGATACACATGAATACTTGAGTGAAGAAAAGGATACACCATTAAGATGCCAGTTTTACCTAATTTAATTTAAAAATTCAATTAACCTCAATAAAAAATATATTAAGCCACCTCACTGTAGCCAGATAAGTTTGAACTCAAGTTCATATGGAAAATTAAACATATAATAATAAGAATCAAAGTAATGCCAAAGAGAATGCCCTCTGAGCAATGACGACCAGTCTTATGAAATGTTAGGTCTCTGGAATAGTCTAGAACAGTACTGCCTAGTACACAGAATGATGGAATAGAGCAGAAAGCTCATAATTACATAGAGCTAAGTAACAGAAAACTGGTATTTTAAACAATTAATACTTCAAATCAGGGAGAACAAAGAGATAGTTTTTGATGAATTATGTTAGGGTAACTGGACAGCCATGTGAAAATAGTTTTAATGGGATTTATTTATTCCACTGAATGCAAGAATAGGTAAACCAAACACTGAAATGCACAAAATACCTAAGAATTAGAAGAAAATTAACCTATAATCTAGATGGTTCCCAAAAAACTGTGTGTGGTAAAGAATCCATGATAATTATAAAAGCATTTCTAAACTGGGCTGTTTATTTATTTAAGTCATAATAAGATACTAAAGAAAATTCATTAAAAAATGAACAAATTAGGATGGAAAGTTTGAATTTAAGACTAATAAATACCATCATATATTGAATTAGTTGATGGGGAGACAAAAATGGACAAAAAATACCCTGCAGACAATCACTATATGTATATATATATATATATATATATGTGTGTGTGTGTGTGTATATATATATATATATATATGAAACGACTATAAAACAAGCTCTCAGTCTCATTCATTAAAAATAAATTTAAAAGTGAAGATGGAATAGCTTTACCTACTATGATGATTAATTCTTATCCTCTACTTGACGGGATTTGAAATCACCTAGGAGACACAACTCTCTGTGGATGTATAAATGTGTTTGCAGAGAGGTTTAACTGAGGAGGGAAGAGTCCCTCTAAACTTGAAGAGCACAATCTCATAAGATAGAATCTCTGATTGACTACACAGAGAACAGGGAGCAGGCCAGGTGACTGCCACGCTGGAAGCTCTGTCTCTGCTTCCTGACTATGGACCAGCCTCCTCATACTCCTCTCACCACAGCCGAGAACCACCATGGCGGATAAACCATGAGCCAGAATAAACCCTTCTTCAAATCACTATTGCCAGGTGTTGCAATATTTTCTTTTTGCCTTTTTGAGACAGGGTCTCCTTGTAACCCCATCTGGCCTGGAAGTCTATGGAGGTCAGACTGGTCTCAATCTCATAAAGAGCTGTCTGTCTCTGCCTCCTGAATACTGGAATTAAAGGCATGTGTCACCATGCGCAATGCAACAACAAACTTAATAATTAGGTGAGGAAAATATTCTAAATTTTGATAAACATACAGTTAACAAAATTGTAGGAAAATAGTCATTCTTGTTTATCATTTATAAATACAATGATATGACAATGATGAATAATTTGGCAAGCTACATGTTTGATGTCTGGATAGATGTTCAACAATAGAAAAGTATGCACCCATAAGCCATCATTTGCAACATCACTTGTGATTGAATAATTGTCAAAATAGTCAAATATAGGAGATTGGTTAAATAAAGTGTGTTCTTTCTACACCATGATATACAGCTATAAAAAATTTAAGAGCAATATATCTATAAACAGAAGTGAAGTAAGTTAATGGATATAAATGTAAAAGGAAAAATTGCATATGTAATAAGTTAATAAAAAGTATATATTTATAGACACGTGTATGCTTAGTGTTACAAAATGAAACACAGGGAAAAAACCAAAATAAATTAATTACCTTCGTGGAGGAAGGGGAAAGTGCTCTTTCTGAGCATGTATTTTAATATAGTTTAGACTATGTTAAAGAAGTATGTTAGTGCTCTAAAGACTCCAAATTACAATGAAATCTACAGGGATAAATAGAAAGAAAAATCAGGAAATGTACCTAGAAACAAATGAACAAATCTGTACTTCTAGTAGGGAGCACTCAGAAGTGAAATCCTTGGATTGAAGTTTCCACAGAAATGTTCTTTTCTTCATTGATCAGAAATAATCCAGACCCTTCCAAGAAGAACCTTATCTCTCCATGTATAGAAACTGGTCACAAAACATATTGAAAACCAGAGTTACACGTCTGTGTGTGCTGCATGCGTGTGTGTGTCCTGACATGTGAAACATGATTGAAAGAACGGCTACAAGTGGAGAGGAAGAAATTCTAAATTCAAGTCCAAGATGTGAGCTTCGAGGAGTAATTATCTTAACCTCTGATTTAGGTTCACAGTGATAGGTGCAATCACAAAGAAAGATTCATAAGAAGTGTGTAATAGCACAGTCCACAAAATCCTTATCCTGGGCTTAAAGCCAGCTGAATCTCATCCTAGCTTCGG
Source organism: Eospalax fontanierii (assembly GCA_035773235.1). Classification (NCBI taxonomy): domain Eukaryota; kingdom Metazoa; phylum Chordata; class Mammalia; order Rodentia; family Spalacidae; genus Eospalax; species Eospalax fontanierii. The sequence goes on along the minus strand of CM069529.1, from coordinate 45,513,224 downwards.
AAACCCAGACAGCGTATTTAACTTACCTCAGCCTCTTTTCCTCTGTAGATCCGCAGGCATAGCTATCTGCATCATAGATAAAGGGTGGGAACTAAAGGATTATATTCATGCACCAGATAAGGGAACTCATATGCATGATTTAACTGGATGGTTCAGTTTCTTTTCTATCCTATTCACCTCAAGCTTTCTGGATGACTCACCTCTAACACTCATCTTCCTTTGACATGAATAAAAATATTTCCTGACCTCTGATGCATAAAAAATCTGCACAAATGCTAGCTGTGCTCTCATAGTCTTTTCATTATAAGCGTCCTCTTCATTATTAATAATATATAGATATATATTTATCTTCAAATGTAAATGGAAAACATAGACCATTCTCTATATTTGACATTGAACTTTATTACATCACATAAAGTGGACCACCAGGGAAGAATCCAGAGGAGGCTTTGACGGCAGAAAATAGTCTCTGTACTTCTTCCTTGATTGATGTCTCTACACTGGTTATTAAGGTGCCTCCTGCCCTGCTCTCTGATAGCTTGAAGAGGAAAAAAAGAAACAAACCTTCCAAAAGCTGAGAATACTCAGGCTGGACCACAGAAATGGGGCAGCCGTTCTGTGTATCAGGAAATTGATCCCTTTGGAGTTTCTTGTTGGGAGAAGCCAGGCCCAGAACAGAAGCTCTTGATCTCATTAAGGGGAAAGGAAATCCCTTAGAAATAAGTCTGCTCACAGCTTAATCATGGAGGTTTCAGCACTCCTCAAGCAAAGTCCAGGATTTACTAGACCAAAGAGCTATTTTTCTTACAAAAATCTGACAACTGAGATCCTACACTGAGCAACAAAATGGTTTATAGAAGAAAAAAAGTATAGAGTTGCAAAGGGAAATAAATGTTTTTGATGGGAAAATGTCCCCAAGTCACACCATGTACTGTTAATTTATAAATATTAGTTCTTTCCTTGCCACCAACCCTTTGATTTTTCAATAGCAAAACTGAGCTGAAGGGAAATTACATATCTGCCCAAAGACAATAACAGGTAAGTGTTAGACACTAATTCTCAACAAGTCTAAACATAGTAAATATGAAGTCCATGCTCTTAGCTAACTGTTCATTCAATGTGTATCAGATTAAAAAACCTTCTAGAATAAAGGCCTGCACATTCCTAGTATTCATAGACTGAAATGACATTGATCACTGATACTCTGGAATCACTGGTCATAAACTACTAGTAAAAAAATGAGAGCTTAATATTAATGTTGCTTTAGTAAATTTCTGGATGCACCTTAATGTCATTGTAATATGATTTTCAGAAGAATTAGTTTGAGGGACATATAGAAAAAAAAATTCACTATGAACCAGGAGGAGAGGATCGATGTCCTGACTTTGACTCTGGTTATTTGGCACAAGTTCTTTTCACATCCTCCACTCTCTGAATCAATTGAATAGACTGAATGGTTTAAGTCATCTTAACAGGTTTTTTGTTTGTTTTTGTAATTTTCTCACCGAATATAAAACAGCTATTTCACTGTAGCTGAATAAAAATAAAGACCTGACCAAAATAGATTCATGAATGTATTACTGAACAGAAAAAAAAGTCTGCATATGTGAGCTATTGTGCTTGCTCAAGATTGCATCATAACATGGCAGTGAACCAGGGATAATGACGCAAGCATGCAAGCATCCTTCACCTCAGTGCAGTGATTGGGTCATATCAGACCCTTGTAAAGCATTCACTTAATAGTTTTCCAGGTCAAAGGTGAAACTATTGAAATGCAATAACTATTAATAGATCATCCTTTCATAGAGATGTTTTGTTAATATAATAACACATGAATGCTGATAATGAAGTAATTAAGTGCAGCTTTCTAGAGAAAATGTAGACTAAAGCTAATACTGTTTAGACATCATGAGAGTCAGAGCAGTGTGATGACATTGTTTAGACCTGGTGAGAGACAGAGCAACATGGTTCTGGTGACAGACTAAACAGGATTCAAGCATATCACTTTATTCTGTGTACCTCAGTTTCCTATTTGTCAAGTGGGAAACTTGTGGCATAGTTTATGGGATGTGATGGACAGGCATATCTAACGTATTTAAGGAAGCACATAAAAGGTGATCATCCCAGGTTCATGGACAAGGCAACTGATCCACACGGAGTTATGATTCTAGGACCTTAAGCCAAGCACATCACAGCTTTTCCTTAACAGAACCTCTCATGAGTCATAGAAAGACCCTGAGACTGTGAAGAAACTAGAGTCTGAAGCCCTGGAAGACCCAGGCACATGACTCTCCTATTCCTCCCTTGGTTTTTAACTTTTAACCGATTGTTTCAATGTTTTTTTTTTAGTTTGCTTTACCTACAGACATACAAGCAGTATCTGTTCTACAAGTGGGCTATAAGAATCAAATGATGACGTTTTATTACATGTCAAATGTCGTGATTGCTATGGCCAGTTTTAGCTGGCATATAGAGTATGACTTGGTGAAATTACATCTTGTCTCTCAGACCCTGCAGCACGGGTGCAACTCAGCAGGCGAGGCAGTAGCGGTTATTCTGGGTACAGAGGGTCCTCAGACCCCAGCAAAGTCACTACCTTGAGAGTCATCTTCAAAGCAAGAAAAACAGAGGAAAGGGTCTCACACATGTGATAAAAGACCTTTCACGTATTTTAAAGGAACTCAAGCTTTGATGAAAGACATCAGAGCTTTGTGGGATAGATTCACTGAATTCCTGGTGTGTGTTCCCGAGATGCTCTGTAGACAGCAGGGGTCCCCAGTTAGCTCTCCTAGATGTAGAGCTATACTCTTAAATGTAAATTTGACCAAGAACCACTTGAATAACAGCATCAAATTACTCAGGATGTTCCAGATGGAAAATCAAACGCTTTATGAGGAGCTCACAGACTCCTTCCCCACTTGTGCAGAAACCTTGCTTCCCTAGTTCCAGCCTCTTTGGCTCCTGGTTTGACTTCAAGGCTATGAGAGTGCTGTTTCCTCTCTTCCCATTTTCTCTGTTCCACCTGGCCTTCCCACTGCCACACAACCATAAGATTTCAGGTACATCCTCATTTGGGCACGTCTCCAGTTGTCCATGTGCTAAGCTCCTTAGTAGGACGAATCCTTTTGTGCGGGAAGGTTTATGAGCATTAGTGTGCTTTTCAGGATTATTTCTCTCTCTTAAGCATTATGAGTGCTGGGACAATTTCTTCCTTGCATTCTAGAATAGCGTCAAAGATATGGTAGGTGCTGGAAAGGACACTGTAAATTAATGAGAAAATGCCTGAAAAAGTTTTTTTTTTTTAACTTTTAAATTTATAGTAAAATGTTGACTGTCTCAACTTAAGTATGGGAAAAATGCAAAATAAAGAAACAGTTATTTTTGAAAGGAATAATTCCCTGAAGTAACTTACCATGTTAGATAAAATTTATACTCCCCGTAGCAGGAAGTAAAAGATAGGTTTTACCTAAAAATAAGTTATATCATTCTGGAAAAGCTATTTAGTACACAGGCAAAGAAACATTTCTCTTCTAATTAAGTAGAATAAAAGCAGTCTCTTATGAAAGATGGGAAAACCATCACCTTCAGAATTTGCCACAGTTTTCAATACCAAAAGCTGATAATAATTTAAGGTAAAGAAAACATCATCTATGTATAGTATACTCAATCAAGACTGCTAACAGGAGAAGGGTTAGAGAATACAGCTTTCAGGATCCCTTCTAAATTAACATGTTAAAATTTGAAGTACCTGCAGATAAATTGATAACCTACCTTCCCACCCTGTGAGAAGCACCAAGGAAAGAGGACACAGACTCCCTGAGTATGGCCCAAGTCCAAAAGCCATGGGGAAATGTTCTTTGCAAATGGAAAAATTACATGGTAATTTTGGGGAAAAAATGTAGTTTACACACATTGATATTGTGAAATTGGGAGCATAACCGAATGGGAAGTGAAAATGGTTGCATGAACTCTCACGTGAAGTGGTCCTGTGATAAACCCTAAAGCGAATACTCAAGGTTTAGGAAAAAAATACTGTAGACAATAATGATCCATTTTTATTCCTTTCAGGAACAGTTTTTTAGGAAGTGCTAACTCTTGAAATAATGAGATATTTGTCTCTTTTATCAAATAATCTTTTTTTTGAAATTATGGGAAATGTTTTGCTTTCTTTCATATTGTTAAATTCATTCCAATTACTTTCAATACATTTATTTAGTTATAGTTATCTTTTTTTTTCTTTTACTTTTTGAAATTTGGGAGATTGAATCGGGAGTCTTGCACATGCTAAGCAAGAGCTCTATCATTAAAGTAAACCCAGCCCAACACTTTTATTCTAAAACAAGTGTTAATAAGTATGTGGAATCAGTTTTCTTAAGTTAAACATTTTATTGGAAAATATTTAATATTCTTATTGTCATACTTTCTGCATTTGTCAATTGATTTATATTTTCACTCCTTCAATTGTGAAACAAAATCTGTTTATAGTCATTCATTAAATGTTAATTTTTCTACTTATGGACTTTTAGATGTTTTATAGTTTTCTTATTTTAATCTAGCACTTAAATGAAGCAGTAAATTCATCATTTATATGAATAGGGGCCCTTGGCAAGCAGGAATGTAGTCAAAAGAGGTCATATCATTCTATGGCTTAAGAGCTTCAGGAGTAAAGGATCTGAAGCTGTATCTTACATAAGTAGGAATCAGTTACCATTCTGCAGACATCTTTGGGAAGAAGTCAAATTTGATAAACTCCAAAATATTTCAGATTAGGAGTTGCAAGTTGCTGGATATTAATTAGAGTTGGGATATACAATTTCATGTCATGGCAATAGGGTTTTTTAATCAGCTACAAATGGAATCATCCTTTGGGGGAGAGATGGTGCAAATAACTGCTATTTTTTTTTAGCATGGTTTTATCTTTCCATAAGATTTTAAACCTACTGCAGCAAAATGACTCAGCGGTTAGAGGCATTTGGCTATAAAGCCTGACCCGAGTTCAACCCCTGGATCCCTGAAAGTGACAGGCATGAATTGACTCCTGAGGGTTGTCATTTGACCTCTACATGTGTGTCTTGCCACATGCAAGTCTGGTCTGCTCACACACACACACACACACACACACACACAGAGAAAAAAAAGAGAGAGAGAGAGACAGACAGAGACAGAAATTAAAAATTAAATAAATGCATAAAGATTTAGAGCAATTTTTAAATCTTTACCAGGTAATTCCTTGTCACACAAAAATTCATTGTCATGATGAGACATGAAAGATTTAGAGAAACTATGCCCATAACTTTACAAAACTGTGCTCTATTCAAGTATTCATCTATTATGTCTGTTTAGTTAGGTAGTCACCATGGTATTAGGGATGGAACTTAGGGCCTTGTGTCTGCTAGACAAGCATTCTTCTAATGAGCCACATTCCAAGCACCTATTTTACTTTTTATTTTTGAGACAGGGTCTCATTACGTTGCCCAGAGTGGCCATGAACTTACTCTGCAGGCCAAGCAGGACTTGAAGTTCCATTCTCCTACCTTAGTTCTCCTAGTAGCTGAGATTGCAGGCCTGAGCCATAAGGTTCTATTTTAGAATTAACAGAGGAAAGAGACTGTTTTTTCAAATTGAAATGAAGAAAATCTCCCACTAACAGATGAGCTACTTTTCCGTTCCTTATTAACTAAAGAAGTATAGAGCTAAGTTCTTTCAACAATTTAATGATTTGGGATTTTCTAAGCATTTATTTCCTTTATTTTTATTTTTAATTGCAAGTTTTAAGGAAAGACCTGTTCTTAAAAATAAAAGTACTTGAATCATAAAAAAATACCTGGGGGTGGAGAAATGGCTCAGTGGTTTAGAGCACTGGCTGCTCTTGCAGAGGGCCTAGGTTTGGTTCCCAGCACCCACAGGGTGGCTAACAACTGTCTGTAACTCCAGTTTCAGGGGATCCAACACCTTTTCCGATCTCTGTGGAGCATTCACAACATGCGTGCACTTACGTACATGCAGGCAATACACTCATACATATATAATAAAATACTTTTTAAAAATCAGCTGTTTGCTTCATTTGCAAACTCTTCTTTGGGAATAATTGTTCTCTGTTATCTTAGTCCCTCTAAATAAACTCCTCATAAAATACTTTAAAGATTGAGAATTACCATAATAGTGAATACGAAATTCGAAATGCAATATTCAGAAGTCATTATTCATGAAAATGGGGACAAAGTCCCAAAACTTCATTTCTCTCCTACTCCATTTTGCCATGAATCCATGTTGCATTTCTCGGGTTCTTGGCTGGAGGTTTTCCTATTCTCCATGACTGAGAAGTTTAAGGTAGCTAAAGGCTATCGCTTCCTGGCAGTACCAGGCATGTGTTTCCTCTGGTAGAGCAGGCCTTATGTGCCACTCAGCAGCTGATTAACCCCATCATAACCATGCTACTGCTGCGTGTATGGACTTGTCTTGCCCTTCCAGTTATTATTGCAGTTCTTGGGGTTCACAGCTGGATAAGACAGCTAATTACTTACCCTTATCCCCCCTGCATAGCACCTTTCAATAACTCAGTGTTGTAAATCCTGCCAAGAGCCCATGGTTGGGGAGCCCTGGGGCTAAACCTACTACTATACTTTTGCTAAATGGACACAGTATCAAGCTGCCCTGGAAATTTGTGTCTCACTGTCTAGATTAGTGCACCTGTCAGGCCTCATCAGAGAAGGTGGAGGGTACAATCAAGGAAAGATAGTCAAATAAGTGTTTAAAAACTTCGGCTATATCAATGGCTAGAAAAGCATATGATTACCTATACTGTCAGTACAGCAAAAACAAGAAATGAGTGACTCTGTGATGGAAAAGAATACAATGGAGAATATAGGCACTGAAGTGGGAACTACGCAACATATATCCCATGTGTATAAGGAAAAATATAGTCAGTCATACAAAGGCTGTGAAGGGTCGATGACTCAGAGGTTAGACCTTGTCCCTATCCATTTCATGACTGACACTCCCCACTGTCATTCTCAGAGCAGAAACAGTCACTGCCTCAACTGGCAATAAAAAGAGAGGTCAGGCTCAGCAGCTCATCCGTGAGACCGTGAATAGATGAACACCCAAGTTGAATGATCCACCTCCATTGTGACTGTCCTGCATGGACTGTGTGCTTAATACATGTAACATACTTTGTAAGCAGGAGAGGGTTTATTTTGATTCACAGTTCGGGGTACAGTATTAGAGAAAGGAATCCAGTCCAACCGGAGCTTGAAGCATGTACAATCAGGTAGAACAGACCAGTGGCAGCTTGTGAAGAGTACAATTTTCTCTTTTTGCTCAGTCCAGGATCCCAGCATGGAGAACAATGTTACCCACAGAAGTCAGGTCTTTACACTTCAGTTAACTTCGTCAAAATTCCCAGAGGCCAACCCGCAGGCAATTCTTGATCTCAACAAGCTGACAGTTCAGAGTGACTATCACTGAGATGAAATTTGTGCCTTAAGAAAGGTGGCTGAGTGGAAGGAAAAGTACTATAATTCACGTAATTTGGGTTTCATTTGTTGTATATTCAAAGAAGCTGTAGATTTTTAAATGCTAAAATGGTCATCTTTACACAGGGTACCTTTATGGCCATCAGAAGACCCAAATCATGGCACCTGCTTTGAGACTAATGAGACTAATGAGCTGTGGGGAGGGGAAGGGCTTGCAGCCTCATTGTTCTTGTTTGGGAGCACAGATGAGTGCCTACTCATTAATATCCGTAGTGTACACGAGCATGTACCCTGTACTTTACATTCTATGGGCTTTGACAAATGCATGATGGCCTTTAACCAAACTATTACTGCTATCATTCTCAACAATTTCACCACCCTCATAATCCGCCATGCCCCACCTACTCCCTCTCCCTGAACCCCTGAAACCTTGCCATGGCTGTATATGTGCCTTTTCAGAATGCTGTGTGGTTGCAATCATAATCAATGTAGTTTTTCAGATCTGTTTCTTGGTTGCCCTCTGTCTCCTTGGGATTTGGTAGCTCATTTTCTAATATTTTTGAATAACGTTCCACTTTATGGAGGCTCCAGAGTTTGCTTATCCATTCTGTTCTTGAAGTATGTCTTGGCTGCTTCTGATATTTGGTAATCACAAAAAAAAGCTGCAATAAATGTTTGCAGGTTGTATGTGCACACTTCTTTTCACTCCATTTGAGGAAATACCTAGATGAATGATCACATATGATAAAACACAGTGTTTTAGCTCTCAAAGAAACCTCAAAATTGTTTTCCAAAGTGGCTGTACTACTTTGTTCTTCCAATAGTAATTAATGATTGTTTCTTACATTTATTGGATGTTTCAGTATCATAAACTATCCTGTTGAGTTACCTGGTTACAGATAATATAGTAATATACTATATAGCATAGTATATACTATATATATATATATATACACATAATATACTATGATAACATCTCCACACAAGAATCAAGAGTAAGGATTTTTTTCTTTTTTGTTAATTAATCCATTCCCACATGAAATTAGGGAAAGAATGCCTGATGCACAATGTATCTACATAAACTCTGGATCAAAGAATGGCTATGTAGGTAAATTTCCCTTATGAATTGGAATATCAGCTATTATAATTAAACTCATCAATAACCATACCTGCCAGCCTCATCTAGTTCCAACCTCATTAATCCTTACACTTTATCCTTTCCCTCCACATTTCTTCTTTTACTGTTATTGCCAATTCTTGGTTCTATGCACTTGACTTCCTGTTGGAGTTGCGGGTGGGGAGGTACTGCACTATTTTTATCTAACACAAATACAGATCTTTGAAACTGACTTAATGGAGTCTTTTGAATAATGTGCCTATTTATTTTAGGTGCTCTTTTTTGACAGAGGTGCATAGCGTGGTTTCTCCTCATTCCTGCTGCTTTGCTATTTTTGAGGAAGAAATCAAGTTGATAACATGAAAAATGTGTTCTACAAGAACGTCACAACTTTATGAACTGATGAGATGAAAGCTGCCTCTATTCTTTCTCCATGAGGTGCAGCATATTTCCAACCAGGCATTTAGGGTTCAGACTAGGTAAAGCTCAGCAAGCAAATGTGTGGAACAGTCAGCAGAGCTATGGCTGTTGACATCGACAACAAACCACTGTTTTGTTTGTTTTCTTTTCAAATTATTGTAGCTGAGATTTAGACTGTCAATATTAAGAAATGTACAGGGCAATTTTAAAGAGGAAAACAAGTTGAAATGCTTGAGAACCTGGAGCAAATACATTTTCCATTTATCTCCTTGGAGAAAGCTGATCCTCATCTACTGGGACTTTTAGAGGATCCATGTAGTCACATTAACATCCCTGGACAGGACACACAGTAAATATGAAGCAGGATTTCTGTTCAGGATGTTATTGCAGTAAGTCTTTTGGCAGGTCACAGAAATCTTATCAGAAGCATCTACTTCAGAAATAAGTATGGCTAAATTAGTTTATATTCTTTCTTCATGGATTAGTCAAAATTATCAAGTTTAACAGCAAGAATGAATCTGATGCAATGTTTTTGGTGATACCTCTACAACACGGTTTTGATTTATTACAGAAATGGGTAGCATATTTCTTTCCTAATATAATTGAAAGGACTGAGCTGTTTGGTATGGTCAAGGACATGTAATGAATCTGTGGAAGAATTAGGAGAACTCACTAATGCTGCTTTCTTGTGAATAGGGCATTAAATAGGCCTTTGATTTTTCCTGTAGACAAAAAAACACAGTAATTTCCTAACCCTTCCCAATGCATGGGAAACATCAGTGGTTCATGAATGATGGCCAGGCACATGCACTGTTAGTTTAGAGAGTATTTAAGGTAGCATAGGTTCTAAAGGTTATCTCTATACTAGGATGAAGAGTTTAAAGATACGTTTTTCTCTACCGAACACTATCAATTGCTCTTTAAAAATTAAATGAGATTTCTTAAAGTGCCTGTGTATCCAAAATCACAGTCTATTGAATTAGAAACAAGAATGATTTATAAAGATATTGTTTGATGCATCTGTTTAAAATTGGGGTGAGTTTAAGCAATGAATCTTTATGGCTGATGTTAATTTATTTGAAGAATTCACCTCATTCCTAGCAGATTTAGAGAACTTTATCATGTACAAGTAATAGAATTTCAGTGTGTCAAACAATTTACAATTTACAATTTACATTAATGTATCTAGTAGACTTAGGGTCTTTTAGAGTGCATGAATGAGCTAAACTTCTTTGAAGAGATTCACTGTTTCCATTAATTCAAAAGAAAATGCACAAAGCTAGGATAATACACTTCCCATATATATTTATGGGAAATTTGGGCTGTAGAAAGAGCTTGGCAATTCCTTTCTTTTACCTTGTAAGCTTTCTGGTCAGAAAGGAAAACTAAGGAGGATGAGATATTTCTCCATGGGCTCAGGGTTTCCTGGAATATTACCGAAATTCTTCATGGCCATTGATACACACACACACACACACACACACATACATATGAATGAACACTCTTACTAAGTTCACTTTTTAAAATATTTTTTACTGAATCATTATGTACTTCATACAGAACATCTCAGCCAATCTTAACCATCTTTATACCTCCTCTTCCCCAGCAGCACTTCCTGTAGCCACCCAAATGGAATCCATACATGCTTTCGTCTGTGTTCAGGTCTATTGTGTCAAGTTAGTGTCCCCAAATGACCTCTTTGCAGGTTCATCCACTGAGGTCTAGTCAGTCTACCCAGAGTTCCTAGCTTTGGAAGACTAGCTCATCTTTACCCAACCGTAATCAGATGTCAATATTTCCTAAGCAAATGTTGGAGTCTGCTACCCATTTCCTCAGTTACATACTGGGATTTTGTCTGCTTGAGTTTGCATGGGTCTTGAGCATGCTGAAACCATTGCTGTAGGTTCATATGAGCAAGGTCCCAGGAGCTTGTAGGATTCTATTTCCATATGGTTATGCACCTCCTCACTGGCTCTTACAGTCTTTCCACACCTTCTTCCACAATGGTCTCTGCGTTCTGGGTGAGTGAAACTTAACATAAGAGTCCTGTCCAGGGACCCACTCTCTGCAGATTACTAATATTCATGAATTAGGCATTTGTGGCCTTTGTGGCTGAGGGAACTTCATTAATGAGAGTTGAGAGACTCATTAATGACTTCTTTACCTTTTGTTCTATATTTCCTTACCAAGTCCATTCTTAAGAACCCCTGAGGTGGCATGATGTTCATTTCTTCCCCCAAATCTAAAGTCTAGGAACTCATGAGTATAAAACATTAGATTCATACACAGAAACTGTCATTTGTTTTCTCTGAGTAGTAAATTTGTAATGAACTTGGAACCTTATTTAAATAGTCATTTGCATTAGCAAGACTTTAAAATAAAACTCTTCTATCCTAGTACTTCTTCTCAGTCCCTAGACCTTGTCAGATAAGATGACACGTTGGTGCTTTTGCAAAAGCCTTTCCCCTTGTTACCCTCTGACAGATTCTTCTTCATCCTGCCAGCTTGTCACACAGAAGACTTTTGTGAAGCTTCTCCGGGTACAGGCAATGATTACTTTCTTCTCTCTGTTCTCCTTGAACTTTATGTGTCTCTCCTTCCCAGCATATTGCATATTACTTAAAATCTATTTGACATTTGTCACTCTACTGCTCTGAATTGTGAGATTCTACAGATAGTCACTTCATACATACCTTTTATTACCAATATCTGGAGCATGGGAAGCCACATAATATATGTCCCATATAGGTCTGAGTAGAAGGATGTACAGTATCTGTTGTTTTTCAACTTCGAGTTTCAGCATCCCTGGCATTTCACCGTTCCTTCTCTAACCTGCTCTCAGAACCCCCCAAGTGATCCATTTGCATTTCTCTATGCTTTTCTCAGTGCAGACAATTTATAAGAATTTGCACTTAAACTTAGCTTCTCACTGAAACTTTATGCCTTATAAAAGAAGTATCAGGCATGATCAGGAAGATCCTCTGAGGTTGTGCCATCCCACCCTATGGAGGTTCCCCTTTTCAGCCTCCCAGATCTGGAATTTCCACATTTTGTCCAAAAGCTGCAAGAAGAAGAATGGCAGAATAATGCTCACTTTTCCTCATACAACTTCCTCAGGAAAAGAGAAAGGCAGAGTGATGGCATGTGGAGTCCATAGAGGAACTTATTAGCCCTTAGTGCTGGGGATGTTTCTATGATAAAAAGAGAATCGGTCTTCTTCAAGCATCTAAAAAAACCCGAAGTACCTTGATCTCTCAGGACATCAGGTTGTGGCAAGCTGAGAAGGAAAGGGAAGGTAGACTGCCTGATCGTGAAACTTTCTACCTTCCCTCCCCTCAGCGCCCTCCCTAAGGGCATGCCCAGACCACTGAAGCAACCAACACAGTCCCCTAAATAAGAAAACCACAGAGAGATAGGAGTTAGATAGTACCCTAAATAAGATGACATTCTAAAGTTATGTGAACCGTAGACTCACATACCAGTCTTCAAATTCTAATCCAACTTACCTTTTTCTGTCTTCTCATGCTCTGAAAAGTATTTACTTATTTGCTGCCAAGAACAAGATGCAGCCTCCCAGAATAATGGGCTTCCTCTATCTGGAACAACATCCGTCCTGCTTTTTACTTCCTCCAATAATGCCATCATATGTGAACCAATGCTCAGAGTCCTTGTGATCTCATTGTCTCTGTACACATCCTCACAGAAACCTCAAGAGGTGTATTTTAATAACCTCCTAGACATTTCTCAAGCCAGTAAAATTCACAATAATGATTAGCCATCATCGCCCTCAGCATGAGTTCTGGAGAGACACAAACATGTGGACCACAATACCAGACTTACAGGCTAACAGCGCCATTCCTCACTTTCAGCCCCTGTATTTATTCTGTTTCTACCTATGTCAAGCCGGCACGTCTCCTTGAGAGAATTTACAATAGAACACATAGCACTGACAAGACTGGCATCTGTCTGAGGCTGGGGGTCACAGTAGACATGTTGGAGCTCAGAAGTCAAGGCTTTGCAGAGGACTCAGAGGACAACTTGATTCTGTAAATTTGTGTCTTCACTGCCTTCTTATCACTTAAGACAAAGACTCAGATGTCAAGAAATAGCTACTCTATCCTAGGGTTGTGACAATTAAAGTCCCTCTCATTGATTATAAAAGGAGGGCCAGGCCAGACTTCACACTTAGGGAAGTTAGCTGGTAGTTTTCCAAGACTCTTCTGGTTTCCAGAGTGAGCACCACTGGGTTCTATAACCACTGGCAATGATACAAGGCAGGCTTGTACCTAATGGTTAAGTACAGAGTACTTCCTGTTAAATCAGCTCCTTCAGAACCACAGTGTCACTCTTTAACATCAAGCAACAGTGCTTTAGTAGATGCTCATTTAAGCCCTTACCTATAACAATCAAAAGATCTATAATTTAGTTGGCAAATTCATTTCTCCATCTGAATCCCAGTATCATCTGTAAAATCAGGAAAACTGTATTTGACAAATGAAAGAATTTTAAAGCTTTATTATAGTAGTGAATTTATGACTCACAAAAAGGGGGCCTAGGAACCCCTTAAGTCTTTTTGATTTTTTTCAGTTCTCATAGATTTAAAACAAAGTACATGTTGATTAAATAATAAATATTAGCTGGATGTTAAGCAGTGTGGAATAGGGCAGGGGATAAGAAGACAGTAACATTTGTCTGAGACTTCAAGCTCATGGAGTCATTAAAAGGTGCCTTTATTCTCAACCATGTATTTTGGCTCTAAGTTAGTGTTTCCTTCAACTAGAAGCAGCTGCCTAGCTTCCCTCTTCATTTTAAAAAGGGAGGTCTTTGGAGTATGAACCGACAAATGTTCCCATGCTCCTCCTTACAACTTCGAAGGCTCAAAGGGAATCTAAGAATGAGAACTCCTAGCAGTATTGGAGCTTGCTTTGTGTCAGAGACAAATAAAGACCTTTTAAAGAAATCCAACCAATATTTATGGAATAAATGAAATGGAGAAGAACATATGGAACTTTGCTAATACAGTCAACATGAATATTGGTAACTCTATGTAAAATATATAAATAGCAAAAGACAAATCAGGACAATTTACTTTGAATATGAAGGACATTTCTGGTTAAATTTTCACTTTTTTATTATTCATGCCCAATAATATATGAAACAACTTAATTTTTTAATATTTTTAAAATTATTTTTATTTAATGTGTATGAGTGTATTGCCTGCATGTTTGTAAGCGTGTCCATGTCATACAATGCAGAGGAGGTCAAAGGAGGACATTGAATTCCCCTAAAACTAGAATTACAGATGGTTGCTAGCTACCATGTCAGTGCTGGGAATCAAACCTAGGTCCTCTGCAAGAGAAGTCAGGTTCTTAACTATTGAGCAATCTCTCCAGCCCAAATACAATTTATTTTTATGTGTATAAAATGTCTCTGGCTCCTGAGTGCTGGCTGGGATTAAAGGTGTGCATCACCACACCCAGATAAAAATGCTATATTTCAATAATAATAACAATAATTATTATTATGTGTTTAGCTTATTTCAACTTTTTTTCAGTGATATATGAAAGAATGAGACTTACCACTTCTTACAACCAATGACATCTTAGATTTGAAAAATTCTATAGTCTTTCTGTGGACAATAGCCAGAAACTTAGATAAAGCTGTGTATTTTTATAGTTGTTTCTATTTAAACTTAAAGAAATGTTACTGTGTTCTGGGTCACAAAACAAAATGAAAATCTCCCCAGTTCATTTCATGACAATGGTATTAGCTTATTAAACCCTAATAATGGTGGCACAGAAAAGAAGAAGAGTTTTAGTTTTAGTTTAGTTTTGTTTCCTTTGCTGCTACAGGCACAACAGTTGAAAACAAAAAGATTTTCAAATCAAACACAATGTATTCAAAGCAAAGCACATCAAATGAAGAGGAATTATTGTAGGAAAGCAGTGATGGCGGAAAAGCTATAAGCATAACATTTTTCACATAAAAAGAGAACAAACAAAATAAAATCAACAGATGATGTGACTTGATGGAATCTAGCATTGTTTTCTAACACAGATGTTAAATCAACTGGCTCAAAGCCCAAGAATCTGCAAGCATTAGCTGTGAACACTGAGATAAATAGTGAAGTAGAGAAGTTATTTCTACTAAAATCAGAAATCAGAGCAAAATGAGGAAAGAGTCCTTTAAACTTTATATAAAGTACAAAGATTTGTAAAACATACACATAGATCAACTTTTAATGGAATTGTACAGGAACTGGAAGTAGAAATCTATACTTTATTTGAAAAGGCATAAAAGACTAGTAAAAGATTTGTTGCTCTAATAATACTAATATTTCTAGAAATGGGCAAATATTTTTGATGTTTCTATCCAATAAACTGGAGAAGAAAATCAAATTATATAATCACTACAATATCAAGGGAGAAAAATATAAACATTTTTGGATGCTATGAACAAACAAACAAAAATCTATCCAAAACAAAGTAGAAAATTCACTGAACTGAGAGTAGAATTACATGAAATGATGTTCTCTCTGCATGGCGAAAACTCATACATTCATTACATTATTTTCTTTTGTTAAATTTTATTCATTATTTTTATTTTATGTGTATGAATATGTTGCTTGCAAGTATGTCAGTGTACCCGTGTGGTATAAAGCCTATGGAGGTCATAAGAGGCTTGGATCCCCTGGGAATGGAGTTACAGATAGTTGTTAGCTGCCGTGTAGGTGCTGGGAATCGAACCCAGGTTTTCTGCAAAAGCAGCCAGTGCTCTTAACCAGAGTCAACTCTCCAACCCCCATTGAGATTTGTTCACTGAAGAAATATTTCTTAGTGATTGTTGCATACTAGACATTAGGAGAAATATAAAAAGAATGGACGTTTCCATGGAGCTTGTATTCTAATGGAAGGAGAAAAAAAAAAAAAAGAAAACACTTTTAGGAGATCAGTAAAATTGGGCTGCAGAGATGACTCCATGGTTCATAGCATCTACTGCTCTTCCAGAGGATTCTTGTTCAGGTCCAGCACTTGTGGCTCAAATGACTCACAACCTCTTGTAACTCTGGCTCTGACCTGTAACTCTGTCTGACCTTCATTGACACTTGAACTCCTATGCACATACCTATACATAGACACATAATAAAAAATTAAATACATATTTTTTAAAAATAAATCAGTAAGATATCAGAAAGTGAACATTGTGATGAATAGAAAATAAGGTTCAGAAACAGGTAGAGAGACACATCAGGCAAGGAATGTCCCTTTCAATTGGATGATAATGGAAGGCTCAGAGAGGAGAGCTAAAAAGCCTGAAACTCAACTGTCATAATCCTAAAGCTGTCATTCTTAAGAATAACAAATGAGAAATTCAAATGAAGGAAACATCCTTTTGCACTTACAACAAATCTCTAAAGTGTTCACCTAAGTCAAATCTTAATGAAACTGTCTAAGAAAAAGCTCCCTGCCACCAGAAATCGATACTTTATGTGGAAAGGCGAAAAACACAGTTGAAAGATTTGTTGTTGTATTAAGATAAATATTTCTAATATTAATATATACATTTCAGCCACACAATGTTGTGTCATTGTCAGTGGATGAGTGAAGATAGGAAATAGCCCTGATCCCTCAGTCAGGAAGAGTTTTGAAAATATTAGGAAGATGAGGAAGATGAAACGTGGACTTGGATTTCACATCCATTTGGATTCTTAGCGAGCACTGGCCTCGTGCATGTTTAATGACGGACTGCTACTTCCCAGCTCTTCCGACGCCTAGCAGCTTAGCTATCTGTCCACCTCAGTTTAGCTCTGACAGAAATCAAGCCTGAAACTTGGTGAGGCAAGTATGCCTAACTGAGAGATTATAAAGAACTTGGATGTGACTTTTGAAGGGCCTAGGAGAGTAGAGCTTCTTTTATCAGAACTTAGAATATGCGTGAGTACCACAAAGGTAAATGGGTGAGATACGGGAGCACGAACACTTTTGTGGAATGAGAGAGAACCTGACAAGCAACGTGGATACAGCTGAGTGTGCACCATAGAAGAGCTTGGATGCTGACTCGAGCAACACCAAGACTTTCTCTCTGGGGCCCTAACCCCTGCCTGTCTTTCAACGACAGTCTGGGATGTACAATGTGCCCTGAACAACACCAAAATGCAGAACAGCCTGTACGGACTCTTTCCTCTAAGACACTATTTGCATGTGAGTTTAGTCAAAATGTGTTTATTTTATTTTCAACTGGAGGTGACAATCCTTACAGGACCTTTCGCAATGTCTAGAGAAAATGCTGGTTGTTTAAATATTGTGAGCAAATGATCAACTACGCACAGCATCCACTACAACAAAACTATCCAGTGCCTCAGGTATTAGATCTGATGTGGAGCGACTCTTTCCTGATTAAGAAGCCATGAAACACATAGCTTGGCAGTCCCCTTCTTACTTCTGTGCCCCAGTATGTCCATCTTTCAAGGAGCTAAGCACCTTTTTTTTTTTTTTTTCTGAAATTGCTTCCAGTTCTTAAATTTGTAACTGTTATTTATGTGTGGGGGGGGCGGGAGGAGTGCGCGCTTGTGCGCATGCGCATGCGCGGGGTGCACGTAGGGCTTGTACCTGCAGAACAGAGGAGGATACTTGCGGGAGACAGTTCTCTCCTGCTGCCATATGGGTCCAGGGGACTTAACTCAGATCATCAGCTTTAATGGCAGGCACCTTTACACACTGAGCCATCTTGCCAGCCCATTCTATTAATGCTATAATTATGGCTATATTTTCAGATATCAAGATAAACAGTTTATCGGAAATATTTGGTTTTAAATCACGCTTTATTTTTTTTTTCCCTGCAGAGCAGTTCTCTGCCGATTAGCCTATCCTCTGGAGGGGCTAAAATGATTTAATCTTTAGTTCATTCATCTTTTTGTTTATGCTCAGTTGTCTGTCCAGTCCCAACTCTGACAGGGAGCCAGTGGCATCAAAGCCTGCCTTTTTAGGGAAGACTTCCCACCAGCTGCTACAGACTTCTGGCCCTACTCCTTCAGCATCATGCCCCATGAGCACAGGAAGAGCTGAATTTCAGGGGATTTGTCTGGCGGACAAAGTGTGAGGAAAGGAGCTGCTGACAGGAACCATTGAAAGGCCCTGGGAGCTGATTGGCTCAGCAGGACCTGGCTAAGTGCTGGCAGTAACAAAAGGCATTTTCTAAGCCTCTTTAAAGGTAAATATAAAAGTGGATGAAAAGGGAAAGAACCAGGTGAGGATGGGGCCGGGACTGGAGTCCCAGCTGTGTAGACGCGGGGCAGAGGGAAGCAGAGGAAACTGAAGATTTGCACGTTCTGATATAAGATCCCTTCATCATTAACAGCAAGGCTGGGTAACAGTTGAAGAAGTATCCACCCAATTCCAAAATGCCAGAGTGTCTTCTAATGATCATTTTTGGAAAGAAGGCATCAGTAGTTTAGATTTAAGCTGCACTGACTGTACAGGTGAGAAGTGGGATTCCAGGGTTATGGAGGCTTTAGAACAGGAGGGCAGACCACAGCACAGTCCATCATTGCTTCTGGGTTGGTTGGCTGGAGCTGCAAGCAGAATGAGGTGTCACTTAGGTACGTGGTAAGATTGTGTTACTATTTCAACAAGTACTCCAGAATGTGATTCCATCATTTTTTTCTTTTCTACCTCTGTCTTTTTACTGACTGATATCCTTATCTCAGCTTCCCTTTATCTTCCAGCCTTTTATAATTAAATTTAGGACCTACAGAGTTGCTTTTTCTCTTATCAAGTTCACTGAATGAGAGGCTGACTTAGATACGTGATCTGAGAATAAAAGCTCGGGGGCATACACATTTGCTCTAACCACAACCAAGATCCTCAAGAGATATCAGCTTTATGTACCACAGTGAAGAAATGGCTCTGAAATTCAGTGACTCTATGTTCTTTTGAATCAGAAATGACTCTTGCTGGAGTTGGATATGGTTTTCAATTGTGATGGATTACATATTATTATCTACATGCCATTTCTGACTAGGAGATGAGAAGGAAAGAAGGAATGTAAGGAAGGAAGGAAGGGAGGGAGGGAGTGGGGGGGTGGTGAATGAAACAGGCAAGGGGTGGTTGGTGAAGACCACAGACCAAGACAGCTCCATGGCAGGGGCAGCAATTTATGGAGGGCGGGGAGGGTTGGACCAAACTGCTGAATTGCATCAGCAGAAGTCAGGCTGCTTTTGTTGTTGGCAATTAGGAGGTTGGGTAACTTTCCATGATGTGGGCTGGGGCAGTTTAACTAAGATTGGTTGGTTTCCCATTAAGCAGAGGGACTTGCCCCTGCTAACCTGGGCCAGCCATTTTAGAATATTGGGAGCTGTGCCACCATTTCAGGGTGGATAAAGGAAGGAAGGGAGGACAAATCTAAGAAGATTCCTTAGTTCCCATGCTGTGTGGTTAAAACTCCCAGTCCTCCAATGAGTGGTTTGTGTACAGTATTTAAAAGTAAACAGTGAGCTTTGTGTTAATGAATGAATGTTTTCTTGGAGCAGCATTAACCTACACAAGCAGTTGTGAGATCTCCTAGCTACACTCTGTCTCCAGTGGGCCAAAACAGGCCTGTGAAGACAAAAGAAAACTGAGCTGAGGGTGGGACAAGCCTAGGACACTAGAGCAAGTTCCATCTGACTATTGAGAAAGAGGGAGCAGAATCAACAGATTTCTACTCTGCATTTCAAGCACATTCAAACGAGTTTTTCTGTGTCTCCAGAAAAATAAAAAAAAGGGCAAAAATTATTGACCCCAGCAGATATGACAATACTTCGGAAGTAGAAAGCACGCAGCCAGTTAAAAATATTGAGTAGACTGAGCTTTGTTTTTCATAGCAGGTACTTAAAAGCAAATTGGAGGTTGGAGATTTAGTTCAGTGGAAGAGCACTTACCTATAAGCACAATACAAATAAGCTCCCAACACAAACAAATAAACAAAAAAGGAAGCAAATAGTGGCTAAATATTTCCCAGACTTATGATGTCTTGTACTCAAAATAATCCTGACTCTAGTCACCACCAGATCTACAGGGTGGACCCTAACACATGATGCTTTTTAGAGGAAAGGTAAATTTCTGAAATCATAATGCAAAACCAATCCATTCTAATGGTAGCCTAAGAGCAATCCTTTTTAAAGCAAGTTCAGAATTTTATGTTTTTTGAAATATAGATATATTTTTATATTACATCATAAACAAAAAGCCATAAACCAGAATGTGATTTGATTTTGGAAAAGATGAAGGAAAATGATATCAATGTCATTAGTTCTGCAGCACTTTTGTGTTTTTTTCTTTGTTTTGTTTTGTTTATAGTTAAAAAACAGAAAAGGATTTTAAAAAAAAAGTCACCCCCAAAGTATACTCTTGGATCATGTCGCGCCCGCCTCGTCCAGCAAGGAAGACGCGACCCCAGACTCTTCCAAAAGCAGTTTATTCAGGAACCTTGAACAACCTTTTGGCTTCTTAACTTTCTTTTTCTTCCCTCTCCTTACTGCTTCTCCTTCTCCTTACTTCTCCTCCTGCTAACTTACTTCTCCTTTTCCTCCCGGGGAAAGCCCGCCACAGAGTTAAATTCCCTCCTGCCAGCCAACCCCAAACTACCACGTGGTGAAAGCAGATAGGCGCACACATGCGGAAGCAGGGCCAGACCTCAGCCACAGCCAATTATGGAGCTGTTTGCTCCAGAGAGCGCCCACCTCGGGATGGTGGGGGGCGGGAGCAGGCGCCATCTTTAAGACGCAGCAATCCGCGGCTCTCTACAGGATCAGGGAAAAAAGGCTTGCTTGCCAGAGCTGAGCTGAGCTTCATCCCCACCCTACCCCCATATACTTCTGACAAAATGTCCTTTACCTACAAGGAGTAGTGATATTAATTTTAAAATACTGTGTTCTATGCAGTTAGAAGATGAGGTCAGAGGAGTTAGAAGAGGAGAAGCAGTGTGTGAAGAGCACACACCACAAGATCCCCTGGAACAAACTAGGTAAAAACTGTAGACAAGCATAGTGTGGAGGACACAGTCAATGGAACAGTTGTGCCCACAATGAAAGAACACAGCCCATTCCAGGCATGTGGTTTGGGGAAGGTCTGAGGATAACAGAGAGACAGACTAGAAGTTGACAGAATCCAGGAAGGACCAACATGGGGGCCACTAGAAGGAGCCTGTCAGGAAGGCAAGGCTGAGCAGAAATTGTTGAGGTAGTGGACATTATTCAGTGTTCTATTCCCACACCAAGAAAACAGGTGGGAGTCTTTAGTATTATGTGCACATACTTCTTCAACTAGTTTATCAAGTAGATACAGCACATGAACTTTCTGGGGAGAGAATTCATGTAACTGCATACTCTAGGAATAAAGGAGAATAGTATGCCTTTAAGGAACATTATTTAGAAATTAAGTTGCATAAGGGGAAGCCAGTGGTGGCACTAAACTATCCATTTGGAGATATCAACTTGAGATAATAATTGTACATTGTGTAGAGCAGTTTGTGAACAGCTATTTTAAGAAGTGTAGGGAAAATGTGGATTTGCATTGTCAATATAATCATAGATTTCCTTCCTTTCTATTATGTTTTATTACCTTTCTAAGTCAGCATACAAAGAATGGGTTTCATTACAGGGTTTGCATATATATGTCTCATTATGCTTAGTTCTTATTCACATCCCCTCTCCTCTACTCCCCCTGTCTTCCCCTCTCCCCTCTGACAATTTCCCTTCCTCCCAGATAATTCACCGAACTGCTTTCATATCACATACATTCCAAACACCCTCTTCCTTTCTTCCCTTAAGATCTAATATATTTTAATAACTTTTTAAAATGAGCTACCTAAAATTCAGAACATTTCTCCAGGCAGAAGACAAAGTCAAAGGATATACCGAGAAAGAAAAAGAAGTAAAATTCACGTCACAGGGAACCATGCAAAAGGCTCAGATAGGCCCTGAATGCATCATTGGATGACCCATGTGATGACCAAATGGCTGAGTCCCTTTCTTTAAACAATTGGAAGGATGTGTGCTTGATTCAGCTACTAAGGGATTCTCTTTGTGACTGTGTAGCAAGAGATAGCAGGTGCACGGGAAGTCCCTGCTTCCTCTTTATGTTGTCATCTTTTAAGGAAAGCATGAGAGCGAACACCAAAGCCATTCAGTGGAGCTGTCAGTCATTTCTGCATGCTGCCTCCTCTTCCTCTGGGTCTTTCTACACAAAGAGCTCATGGCTATGTTATATAAAGAGTTCCTACAAATCAATAAAACACTGACAAGTAATATAAAATGGACAAAAGTACAAAGGCCCCTAAATAAGTGCAAAATTACTTAGTCCTGCTGATAATTACACAGAGCTTACTTAAAGAAGTGATTGACCAGGACTATGTGGGAATAAACCTTTATCATTCATGTGACAGTTTATGGCTACTGGTGCCTACAAAGAGTCTTAATATTATTCTCTATAATTTTTCTTATGTGTAAACATTTCATGCTAATATTTACAAAGAAAAATATTATGATAGGTACATCCTATATACTAGTTACATAGGAATCACCACTAAATTATTTTAAACTGGGAAATATTGTACTGATGAGAACAAATTACTGGTATATAAGTAAACACAAAAGCATCCTATAGAGCTTGATATGATGCATTTTGTCATTTGTATAAAAAGATATATACACACAGTACATCCCATTTGCAGCACCTACAGGCAATAGTGGTTACTTCTTCGAGGGAACTAAATAATTAAAGGATAAGTATTCAGAATTAGGAAGAAATTTTTTTCCTTGTATATTCTGAATGTTCTGGATTTTGATGTATCACTTTGTGGGAAACGTAAAAGAAATGTACTGTCTTTTCTAGCAAAGGGTTAGATAAGAAAAAGAAAACACTTCATTTTCAAAAATTGTAAAGAAGCCATTTGACATAAATTCAAATTTATTCAGGGTCAGCACTCTCAAAATCAAAGTGTGTGCTCAAGGTTGCACCCCAGGTTGAAAACAAAAGTTCAGGGGAACCTCCTGCTGGGCGAGCTTGCCTGCCTGCCTTCTGCAGAGGTAATACTTTTTACCTGTTGGAATACTTTAGATTGTGTGATTATTTTCTTGAGCCCCCAGACCCATTTCTTACAACTTGCATATGTTACCTAGTCAGTGTGTAAAGAAATATTTTAAAGTCTCATGAACATCCTATGTGGCATACAGCAGTGGCATTTAATATGTTATTCTCAGTTACACATTTACCTCCTATTGTACATGTATATGTTTGTGTGTGACAGTGCATGTGGAGGCTTCAGGTAACCTCAAGTATCATTCCTCAACTCCATCTATCTTGCATTTTTAAATTTTTTTTTTTTTATTTTATGTGTACAAATATTCTGCCTGCATGTATGTAGGAGAACCAATGTCAATGTCACGTAATGTCTGCAGAGGCCAGAAGAGGGCATCTGATCCACTGGAACTGAAGTTACAGATGTTTATTAGCTGCTATTGGGTGCTAGGCATTAAACCTTGGTGCTTTGCAAGAGTAGCCAATACTCTTAACCACTGGCTATCTTTCCAGCCCCAAGCCTTGTATTTTTACAGATTAATATTTTATTTGTGTGTGTGTCTGTGTGTCTGTCTGTCTGTATGTACCTGCATGTGGGTGACCATGGGAAGAGGGCATCAGAGCCCCTGGAACTAGAGTTACATTTGGAGTGATCTGCCTGACACAGGTACTAGGAGCCAGTTCTTGAAGCAGCAAGCACTCTTAACCACTGAACCATCTCTACAGACCCTCCATCTTTTTTTTTTTTTACCTGGAACTCACTGATTAGGGCTGGGGTGAGGAGGTGGTATGAACAAAAGCCCCAAGTAACCGCTTACTTCCTTCGAAGCACCTGGATTACAAGTGGGTGCAACATGCCCTGCTTTCATGTGGACTTTATGTATTGAACTCAGGTCCAAATGTTTGGACAGCAAGTCCATTACTGACTAAGTCATCCCTCATCCCCTCAGCTATTTATTGACTGTCAGCTATCAGTGTTCTATGGTGAGCAGCAGGATCACAACAGATCCATGTAGGGGTGCGGAAACGGCTTTGTTTTTGTATTAAAAGGCAGGGAAGAAGTGTTACCAGAAATCTTAGTGAGTCCAGCAGAGCCATTGTGTCATATCACCCCTGAGAAATCCAGGTCTCCTTTGGAGTGTCTTAAGTCTCATTCATCATAGTATAAATGAAAGCTCTAGAACAAAGAACAGACTCAGATGGAAGCTCAAGGATAATTCATTAAAGTTTACAAAGAAAACCTCAGGGCAGGCAAGCTGTAAATCTCCCAGCTGCCTGGGAGGGAGGAGGAGAATGAAGAGAAGGAACAGAAGTCATGTTGCTTGAGATTAGGCTGCTAGGAGGTCAGCTTCCCGGGGCAGCCACATAGCAGGGAGCAAACTTTAGAAAAAGAGTTAGGAGGCCCAAAATGTCAGAGAATTTTAAAGCACCTGAAAGAAAAGGACAGAAGAGAAGCAAAAGAAGCTTTCTGAATTGGGCCTTTGGAAGGCAGGCAGATTCAGCGGGGCCTCACAATGGTGATGCTGGTAGAGTTCCGGGAGGAAAAGCACGTTATCTTCGAGTGAACCTGCCTTCCCAGGAGTGGTCCTCCAGCTAGGTCTCTGACCTGACCCACTGGCTTAACTCTGAAGGGAGGAGGCAGAGGCACGTCTGCACCTGGAGGTAATAACATTCCATTCTTGTTAGTTTCTCACATTTATATAAGAGCATTCTAACCATGTCAGTCTTGTTCCTTGGTTTAAAGCCACGTGTGACTCTTGTCTGTAGTCTTAAGAGTCTCAGGTGAATTTGGCTCTCATCATCACCCCTTTTTCTTCCTGCTCATTACTCTCCCTGTGGCAGCCTATGTTCCAGATAAACTTGGTAACTTGCTCTGCCTAACATAGGCGGACACGTTGTTCATCTCATTTTCCCCAGTCTGAGATGACTTCATTGCTTTTCGTCTGTCCTAGTGTGTTCAAAGACAATGACTTCTGTAAATCTTTGTTTAACCACACTGTGAAGGCAAGCCATTGCCAATCTTGCAATTTCTCTTCCTGTGTGCTATTTCTATTGCTTTTTTTATATTTATGAAACTTGTATTGCCCTGAATTCCCCCTAAGAACAATCACTATTTCTTAGACATGTCTGTGTCACCCATCACCTCTTACTTATCACGACTCGACAAGATGCAATCAATGAACAAATGAATAAAAGACCTAAATAGTGAATAAAAAATAACACCAACAGATGTAAGATTGTCATAAAAGAGATGGTGCAAATCATGCACCTCCGTCTAGGGAAGATCAAGCCATACTTAATATACACCTCATCCCAAGGGAGGATGACTATCCCACAAAAGAACATCCTAAGTGTGATCCACCTAAGGGAGCCTGCCAGGGAAAATGAGTTGAAAGCAGCAAACTTCAAATAGACTACCTCTACCCCCACCTCCTAACCCTGAGCACGGCAAGTTCCCATCATCTGTAATTTTTATAGCCACAGGACTGTGTCTGTCAACCTGGTCCATGTATTGATTTTATTTTTAGACATAATGAGCTATAATTCTAGTACCCTTTCTGAACTAAATTAACATGTTTATTGCTTTCAAATGAGAGCATTAGGATGAATATTACCCATTTATTTCAGCTGGAATACTAAGATTAATACTCCTTTTAAACCCAAACCTGAAATAACCCATATTTTAGAGGATGTGGCTTCACACAAGGCACCTCTGTTTGAACTGCCCATGATCCTGTTGGCTCCTGTTGCCTCCAGCTTATTTTAAACCATCGATGGCAGAGCCTCCAGTGTTTCCTTGGCCCGAGACACAGTTTATTTTCTTGGATGAAAGAGATTCAAGCTGGGACTTACAGAGCTTCTGAACCATTTTCTGTTCTATATATTTGATAGTCACTACCTGCTGCTTTTTTTCCTCTGTATTTCTAGTTATATATACCAGGTTGTTATTTGAAAATATAGCTGATACAATGGAGAATCTATCATTTTAAGCTTCACTCTCTCTCCCTCTCTCTCTCTTGCTCTCTTTATAAAAAGGGCATGACCCTTATAACACTTTAAGTGAACTCAGACTGTTAGCACAACTTCAGGGAAACTTCCGAATTGAAAGTCTGACTTTACTTCCTGTTCTCTATGCTGCTGTGACTAACTTTTCACCTAAAATTACTCTCTCTCTCTCTCTCTCTCTCCCTCCCTCCCTCCCTCCCTCTCTTGATTAAATTGATTGATGAAATATACCTAAGAGATAGTAATGTTCTCAAACTGAATTTACAAAACCAATTCAAAAAGAGATAGCATCCACGTTCCTTGGTCAGCCTTGTACTCTGCTACTACTTTCTGCCAAACAGAACCTCTATTCTGGCTTTAGTGTGAATGACTGCGCCTATCTCTGATGAAATGAAGTAATACAATATGTTCTCAATTTTGTCTAGTTCATTTTGTTCAAGAGTCTTTCTGTGAATGTTGCCATATTAGGTGTAATTGTACACTTCTCATTGTCGTGATTAGATTAAATTCTACTAGGTAAATACATCATTATTTGTTTCTCTAGTTTACTCTTGACAGGCATGAATAATTCTGTTCTTGGGTTCGGTGTGGTTAGGCATATTCTAGCTTGCATCTTTCGATGGAGTACATATACATTTCTCATTTGTAGGGCTTGTGCTGGGTATATGTGATTTTAATCTCAAAATGAATGTGGAATGTTATGCTGGGTAGTGCCCTTTCTGACTTCTTTAATTCCTGGCCAACTGAAATCCTTTTTCATGGAATATCTATTTGGTTCATTTTCTCATTTTTTCAATTAAGTCATTTTTATATTGATTTCTAAGGAACATAGATAAATTACATATATATTTACTAAATATGGCTGCGTTGTTGACTATATGCAGTATGTATATACATCCTGTAAAGCTGCCTGTATCCTCTTCAGTGATGTGTTTCATAAAAATAGTCACTTAGTCTTAATGTGATTATCAAAGTTGTCCTTCATGCTTAAAAATTCTTGCATAATATTTAAGAAATGTGTTTACTTCCATGTAGTAAATATATATTCTCTTATGTTTTCATCTAAAAACTTCATTGATTTAACTTTCACTTGTAGAATCACAATTAAACCCAGAACTGATTCTTTTGTTTGACTTGAAGAAGAGCTAATAATCCTCTGCTTCTCTCAAAGTCTGTAGTCCTTATTCTATTAAATCTATAGAAATATGATACTTTCTCCCTTGCTTCACTTTTTCCATAATTTGGTGACCAATGGGTGGATGCTGTTTCTAGACAATCTATTCATTTCCATCATTAGATTGTCTATCCTGGCCAAACTGCTTTAATTTTTTATGTTCCTATTAGGCACTGGTAACTGGTAGCTCAAGTCCCAGAGTGTTCTTCCCTTGGCCATTTTTCAAATCCATATCAATTTCAGATTCAGCTTATTTGTTCTATACTGTATTTCCATCAGATAAATCTGCTAATATCTTAGCTAGAATGCTATTGGCTTTATTCCAGAACTTGGGGGAAATTTGCAATCCAGGAAATATAATTTACCTTGCTTTTAGTAGGGTCTTAATTGCTAAGGTTCATGAGGTTTACATATGTGTGGTGTAGAACTAGTTTTATTTTCTAATCCACTGAAGACTAGTGGAACATTTTGAAATTATTATTAATGTGTGCGTGTCTATGTGCAGCCACACCCATACCATGGAGCATATGTGGAGGTCATAAGCCAGCATTTAGGAGTTAGTTCCTTCTTTCTACCTTTTTGAGGAAAGGTTCCTTTTGTTCTGCTGTGCTGCAACTCTGGGTTAGCTGAAGTTCCAGCTTCTGGGAGATTCTCCTGTCTCTGTCTACCATCTTGCCATTGTATGCTTCTTTTTAATAAAAGTTTGGTAGATTGAGCTCAGATCATCAGGCTTGGAAAGCACTGAGCCACCACATCAGCCCCCATTGTAAGCTAATGAATTCTTGATCACTGATAGAACTTAATACCAATGTTCCTCAAAGTTTCTGTATTGGCACCCTCACCTGCATTGTGATGGTGTTAGGAGGTGAATCCTTTGGGACATTATTATGGTTACATTGGGTTAAAGTAGGGTCTTCATGGTTAAAAAGAAACCTGTAGATCTTTCTCTGTCCACTGTATGGAGTTACAAAGAAAAGAAGTTCATCTACTTTGTCTGCAAATGTGTTATTCTTAGAATTACCAGTCTCCAGAACTGAGAGAGAAACGCATGTCTACTCTTTAAGACGTCCAGTGTATGGTATTATTATAATAACCAAAACCAAATGAAATAACTACTACGAAGGACTGTGTCAAAATTTGTAACACATGGGACCAACCCAAATCAAACAGAAAAGCCATAGACTTGTTTACATACATTTCAATAAGCAGCTCCACTCAACACAAGTTTAAGGATTTTAACTCTGTGAGGTCACTGCCAATGGCTCTAAATTTACTTTTAGTTTCTGTACTGTCCTTATCACTGAATAGTAAGAAAGAAAATCATGTATTGGTTCTGGAATGGAAACATATTTGGGTAGCAAAGGCAGAGGGGTCTTGCAGATTTTTCATTATTTTTATTTTGCTATTTTATATACATTTAAAAATAGCATTATTTAAGACTCTCCCACTGTTTTTTGAATCAATTATTCCTCTCAGCAAATTGTTTTTCTCAAAGAAATCAGCTTTCAAATGCAGTGTTTCCAAAAGCATCTGTCTCGAACAGATTTTCTGCTCTTTTTCATCTACCATGTTTGGAAAAACAAACTAGACTGTCCTGGTATCACACTTTTTCAAAAGAAAGAAATACACTTTTCTGTTTTTTTGTTTCATATTCTCTTTTGACGGCATTAAGCTGAGCTTCACTCACATAAAGTGATTCATGTGACTTTTATAAGTAAAGTTGTCATTGTCCTTAGAAGAGTTTAATAAATTGGCAGTATTTGACCTATGTAAATAATAGATTAAAATCCTTTCTCTAAGAGCCCAATAAGATCTATTGATTTGTTAAAGAAAGCATGATTCCCTCTCTAGTCGATCTTCAAGGATGATTATGACATTACTCATAAACTAAGAAAAATAATGGCTCATATTTTAGAAGATTTTTTGCTAGGGCAAAATCTATCATTCAGGGAATTTAAATGGGTTGTGTGATGTTGGCAAAGGCAAAAATCAATGTAGAACTTCCTCTGACAGGTGCTCCTGTACTTCTCCTCCTCAACTGCTCTGTTCACAGCTTAGAGAAATGCTTCGCTCCTTCCATCTTCTGCCATAAACTCTAGGAAGCCATGAGTGTTCCCAAAAGACAAAGCATGTTGCAAATTATTGCTGCTTTTAAACCATATACTTTCATGGAAAACAAATCCCAACTTTTCCTTCCAATCAGACTTCATCTCTGTAATCTCATACATGCACATAAGCTTCTGATATTTATCTGGAATAGACAAAGCAACTTCAGTATTACAAGCAGTAATTTTTATTTGTCATTAAGTGAACTATCTTCCTAAAGAAACACTTTCAAAAGAAGCCTTATTAATAAATCTAATGTTAAATCTGTGTGAATTCTAAGAAGTCCCTGATTATGGGAGAAAATGGACAATACTTATATGGGAACAAATACTAAGTATTTACTAAAATGCATGCACATCAAAATGATAAGAATTCACTAATATTGAGTTCTTAGAATACAGCTGAGTTTCACAATATCTCCCAATTTCAGTACCTTCTTATATTAACTCGAGAAAGGTATCAATAACTATGCAATATCATTTTATAAGTAATTAGTGAGATATAACTACTCATACACAATATTCATGTAAGTTATGAATTCCTATTTATAAGGGATTTTGAGTATAAACAATGTACCCTATTATTTTCTTACACCAGTTTGACCACACTCTATTAATGTTCTTCTGTTATTGCTTTTTATATATCATTATGATTTAGTCATTTTAAAGAGCTTATTATTTTAATCTGTCTCTCCAGAGAATGGCAGCCGTGGACTCTGGAAGGAACATTTATAACCTCAAGAATATGTAGATAGAGACTTTACCTGAAGCCCAAGGCATATAATATAGACTAGGGAGCTGCCTCATTCACCTACATAAAACACCACGGACACCTTTTGTATACTTATGACACAGGAATTTACGGAAGACACTTCAATTCTAATTGTTAGGATTTCAGTGGACCTCCTTGTATGTATTCATGTCTAATCTATACATCTTTTCAATAATAACTGAAAAAGAATTTCACATACTGACCCACAGGCATATAGCCCAGAAGGAGATCAGAGGAATAAAAAATACAAGTTTTAAGAAATCTGATGTTCTTGGACTTCATTTGTATCACTAAGAAAATAAATACAGATTATTGAGGAAAATGAATTGGTTTGATGGATTTTCTTAGTTAATTCAACTCCAGTAAAAATATTGCAGAGCCCCTACTTCATTCTGGAGAATCTACACAGAACATATTCAGGAGATTCACAAACTCATTGGCACAGTCTATGAAAGGTGTTTGTGATGACACGACTGCAGACAGTGGGAAAACGTGTTGGGAAAGTCACCACAGGGCCGTCAATATGGCCTCTGACCGTGCATGTGTGCAGCTCAGCTCTTTATCGCCTGTTATCTCTTCTACAGAAAAACAAATTTGGGTCTCAAAATGATCACTTGAATTACTCAGCTTTATTTCACTGTGATTTTATGCAAGAGATGATAGGCTCTCAAAGTACTTACAAATTTATAAAGTATTCACAACTACAGTAACCTGTGACTAGTAACCATAATTGAAAACAAAAGCATAACTTTAGCACAACCTGAAAGTGTTCATAATGTCTGGGTACCTGTTTGCTTCTCTTCAAAACCTGCCAAAAGCAAATGATAGCTTCCATCACTGTAATTGCTGCTCTGTTAGAATATACACTCTATTAACTCCACACTGCCACTGTTTTACACTATATCCCCACAAGTCAGAGTTGGTATAAATTATCTTTGTTCTATGCAGAGCTTCTACTGAAGCTGTTGCAATTCAGTTTTTTTCCCTTTGTTAAAAGAAAACTTAAAGTATGTTACTTATCATTGAAAAACTATCAATATTTCTGTTTTAATATTTTATTTTTATTTTATGTGTATTAGTATATTTCCTGCATGTCTATAAGTGCACCCATGTCACGCAATGTCCACAGAGGTCAAAAGAAGGCATTGGATTCCCCTGGAACTGGAGTTTCAGACATTTGTTAGATACCATGTTGGTGCTGGAATTGAATCCGGGTCCTCTGCAAGGATAGCTAAGGCTCTTAACTGCTAAGTCATCTCTCTAGCTCTCTATTTTAATTTTTTAAAGCTTAGTACTCATGTCTCCAGTATGTGAATTCCCACCGTGTATTTTGCCAGGGAGACCAAAATTTGTGCCTTGAACAAGAGGCAAATTTTTAAATTTTACTCAAATAATTACTTGTATTCAGAATTTGAACTTTTCTTTCTCTTAAACTCAGACGCATCTAGGCTCTTAAAAAAAAAAAGCTTAAAATCACCCTTAGTGAGAAAGTTTCTCAGAATACTCAATGTTCCTAGAGTCTTACTAATAAGTTGTCTTTAGATCATCTATTTGACACTGTTACTGTTTTTAGCTGTACACGAGCATCGTTTATTTAACTTGGGTTGATTGAAAATCTAATTCTGATACAATCCTGAGGCCAGGACACAAATTGATAAAGAGATATTTGTTAAAGATTGCTGGATTTGACAAAGAAGCAATCCATATAAATAACCTTTCCTAAGAACTCCTAGGGATTTTTGCAAGATATAGAGCAAGTTAGCGAACAATATCAGGAAGAGTAAGGAAAGCTTAAAAGAGAAGGTTCCCTTGAGGTATTGATGTATAATAAAACAGAGCAGCTAAAATGCATTCAGGGTTTATGATAGAGGTTAAAATTTACAAGTTGTAGACAGCTGTCACTTCAGTCAGTCCTCAAAACCATCTTGTCCTGTAGATTCTTTCAGCAAACCTCCTGAGGAACTTGTGAAGACTCAGATTGAGCTTTAGAAAGTCTGAGATGGGCTGTGAGGGATTTTCTAATAAGATATTCAAGTAATATTGATCTTGCAAGTTTCTTGCCAGATTATGTATAGAAAAAGGAGCCATTGTGTTTTCTCATTTTAAATATATGAAGAACAAGACACAGTACAGAAAAGACACAAAATGAGCCTAATCAACACAACAAAGAGAATCATGGTATGTAATTTAAATCCAGAACCTTGAACTATTTTGGGCCCAAAAGTTACCCAATTTGATGAAAATATCTAACCAACTTGGAGTTCCATATATTTATGTATTTTTTAACCCACCAGTTAGTTAGAATAGAAAATTAAAGAAAAGAAGAAAGCATGACAACCTATAATTAGCTCTGAGTAAACACAGCAAATAAATCTCTGATTTCTTCTCTAGAGGTCCTCAGCATCATCTCCCTCTTGAACGTGAGTTATTTCAGCTCTTGCTGAGGATACCCTCATCAACTGGGTATCATCTGCCCAGGAGCATGTGCAAGGGAAGATTGGGAAGAGAAACATTTGAAGAGAATACTGTTGAATATCCACCATTCTTCAACTTCTAGAGACAGAACTTTTAGACGATGGGCTGGTGACATTCATATTCCACACGCTGGCATGACCTCACCAGCAGGCAACTGTCCACTGGTGTATGAATTAGAGATTTGCAAAATGAGGAGAAATGGACTCAGTTTCCTTAGTATTCCTGACATGTATCTGGTCAGCTATTGAAATCTCAAATCAGATGGTACATGAAGATATGGTGTGCCAGTGAGCACAATGTTAAGGATTACAGAGTCCCTTGTCTTCTTTGTC
Source organism: Eospalax fontanierii (assembly GCA_035773235.1). Taxonomy (NCBI): domain Eukaryota; kingdom Metazoa; phylum Chordata; class Mammalia; order Rodentia; family Spalacidae; genus Eospalax; species Eospalax fontanierii. The sequence continues at coordinate 45,480,291 of CM069529.1, read as the reverse complement.
CAATTAGTAACACGACTGGCTACTGTCTGTTAAAAAGTTGCAATGGGTGGGCTCTCTTATGCATACTTCATTCACATTCTCTTATCCTCGGGTAAATTCTGCAAATTATGTTTGTTGTCTTTATTTTACTGCTGAGACTGAAGCTATGAGTAAATCGATTCATAGCAATGGCCTCTGAGTTATTGAGGGGGTTACAGCTAGAATATGAATCATATCTTCCTTATTTGAAAGCCCACATTGTTATCACTAACCATATTTTTCTACTGTTTTTCTGATGGCTTGGAAGCAGTCCTGCAAGCTGAATGTGCTGGGCTTGTGATAATATGGGAAAGGCTATTTTTGTCATTTGCATAGTGCACTTAAGTTTTTTCCTTTACTGGATTAGAATTGCTGCAGTCGAAGGGTATAGATCATCAACATTTGGCCAAATGTGGTTAACATAAACTTGCTCTAAATGAGCCAGTCCTGGACCCCATTATCACATGTGAATGGAAACAAATTAGGGGGCTGGCATTGTATCATTGGAAAGGCTAATCTCTTTTAACAAGCATTCTTTAGAATCTGAGGCTGGAGGGCACCCTTCTCCCTGATCATGGTGTGCTTAAGAGGAAGAAAATCATGCCATCTGAGCCAGAACTACAGCTTTAGCTTTATCTACAAATACAGATGGTAAGTGACATTTTCTGGAGAGATTAGAACAAACGTCTATTCACCCGAGATAAAGCAAAAACAAAGACAAGTTTAAAAGACCAAAGGAATTTATGTAAGTTACTTTCATTTGCCCAAGTTCATTAGGACAAACATAGAGGGTTTGATTTCTCCAAAAATGATGATGCCTGCTCATAGTAGTCAAGATTAGATTGCATAATTTGTTGAGTTTATACCTGTGCTAATTGAAAAGATAACTAGACAGTCTGTATGGTGATTTCCATCTGAGGAGGACAGGTAATTCTATATGGAATCAAATCCACTGAAATAAAAACAAAATGAGTTGGTCATTGAAGGAGGTTTTAAATAAAAGTAAATACTGATTACAAAAAAAGACTGAGGACAACCAATAGCGAGATGGCTTGAACCATATAGTGTGAGTATTTTAGTAGATTGAAAAGTTAATTAGGAAACTGTTTGCTGCAAGGGTTATAGAGAGTTCCATAGTCAAACACAATGTAATGGCATTATCTCTATCTGAAAAAAAATTAGTGCATTAGGGATGGGATATATATTTATGGAAGTAAATATTTGTATAACAGTCAATGAAATTCCACATGGACTTGAAAGGAAGCTTGTCCTATAGTAGATATTATTGGTTATTTTATTGCCTCTGTAAAAGTAAGTTGAAATTATATAGAGATAGGAAATGAAAAATAATATCAAGATCTTTTCCAGTAAAGTGGGAAGATTTGGCTCAGTTCTCTTGAATGAGACTAATGAATTCTTTCTCAATTTGAGCTGAAAATATTTTTCATTTTGGTGTACTGAGTAGAAATAACCACTCCAAAATTCCTAAAGAGTGAGTTATCTAGTCATTGATGCAAGGGGAAAAAGGAGTTTTTAAAACTAATATGGAAATCTAATCATATATTAGAAAGTTATTTTTGTTTTAAATTAAGCTTATATCTGTAATTACTGTAGTAGAAGAATTAGAGAGGCACCAAAATGTATTGATGAATTGAACTGAAATCAGTGTCTTCTTTAAGAAAAGAAAAATGTGGGGAAAACCAATTTGGGAATTCTGAGGAAAGGGTGACATCAGTTAAGCCCCTAAAAGCTGCTGAAAAGAATTTAATAAATCTTTTGGGGAACTGACAATTGTAATTAATGAGAACTAATAAAAAGATTAAGGAAAATACATCCGAAATAGTTAACAATTTAGCAAAATTTCCTCTGGTGCTAGCTGTAAATAAAGTTTTCTGATGAAGCTTGTAAGTTTTTAGAAATGACTAGATTTATACCCTTAGTAAAAGCTAATAAGATGTAATCTGTATAATGAAATAGATAAGTATTAGGAAAATTTATTTCTAATAAAGTATACTGCATTATTTACCCAATATTGACAGAAGTTGTGGCTATTGATCCTGCCTTGTATGAAAGTTTTCTATTTAAGAATTAGGCATAGAGCCTAGTTATTGAAAGCAGCACAGGAAGGACAAATCTTCAAAAAGGCAATCTTTTAAATGAATAAAAATAACATGGAAGTTAACTATATGAAAGATCAATTATTAAAGTCTAGTAATTTTTAAGAATTGTGCAATATTTAGCCAAAAGTAAATACTCTTAAATAAAACTTAATTAGACTTATATTTTATTTTCTAGGCCAATCTTTCTAATAGTTGACAAGAATAGATCAACAACTAACTCTATTTAAATAGAGGTTTGTTTGAACTTTGGCTTTAGAAATTTTAAGATTATTTATCATCTTTAAGTCTTAGGTTTTACATACTTAAAGTACCTGACCCCAGAACATACAAGAAACATAAAAGAAACCTTTCTTATTTCTTCATTCCATTCTGGGAACATCCAGCCATCTTAATATTTATACTAAATCCTTTGTTACTAAAAAATATTTCCATTCTTGCATCCCTCTATCATTCTCTTTCTTACTAATTATCTTAGTGCCACGAGGCATAAATATCATTAATAAATAAATTTGCCATCTGCTGTTGAGGGCTTTTACCATGCCTGTCTTTTCATAAGTTTCTAATGACAAACTAATGCTTAATTTTACAAAAGTGAACAATAAATCAATTGTGCCAAATAACATGAAGCCAGAATTTCTTGGAGTAGCTAAAATAAACCATAATGAAAATCTGACTAGTATAGTCTGAATCAGTAATATTTAGGCAAACAAACTTTTTTTACAGTCTAACTTGAATTACCTTAGATTAAACTAAAACGATTTATTCATTTATATTTTATTTTCTTTTTGAGATAGATTCTCTCTGTTGCCCCTGCTGGCTTGGAACACACTAAATATAAAACCAGGCTGTCCTCAATCTCACAGAGATCTGTCTTCCTTTGCTCCTGGAGTGTTGGGACTAAAGGTGTGTGCCACCATGCATGGCTCACATCGAAACATTTAAAATGGATTTTCAAAAGTTTGTAGAGGCTTTTAATAAATATTTTTACATCTAGGGTGATAAATAAATTTTCTATTAAAGCTAAGCAGGGAGTTGGGTTCCCACTTACCGATTTCAGATGGGGCAGCCTTATGGGGATTTTAACATTTTACTACTTCTAAAGCAATAGTAACGTCTCTAACATCTCAGGTCTACACAGAGGGGCTGACTTACCTCTCACTGCTTTTAGGATGAAGCAAGATAAAGATCTTTTATGTTGATTTTGCCATAAAAATTTTATATCAAGAAATAGGTAATAACTTTTATTGGCAAGGCTAAATTTCTTAGCTGTTCTCAGGAGTATAATGTTGTTATTATAGAGCTTTTTTGTCTTCCTTTTGATCAGGGGGTCAGTATGTCTCATGAGAACTCAGAAGTCATTTTGAGATAAATTAAACCAGGGCCCAAAATGGGAGAGCTAAATCCCATCTGCAGAGTCAATCTCTTCATAGAGTTCAAAATAGTGCCTGATAATTTACTGATATCCAAAAAAAGCATTTGTTTTGAAATTGAATCTCTTGGGTCTTGCATTGGGAATGAGAAGTAACGAAAGTCAGAACAACTGATTTTGAAGGGTCATCCATTAATATCTCTAACTTTTTAGGAGTTCATGAGTATGTATGTGGTAGTTAGCACTAGTATAATCAAATAGAATTAAGCTTAAAAATTATTTGCCTTTACTAACACCTAACTTGATTTTCTCCCTGGCTATATTTTCATGATTCAATGTTTGAAGGCTTATGCTGTAAATAGAGGCAAAATAAAGTATCATTTTTCCTACAACGATATTTTCCACTAGAGGCCATTTTTATTCTCTGGTTAAACTTCAGTCTAGGATTGAATGCAGAAAATTAGAGATCTAAAATAAACAGATACAAGCCAGGAGTGAGGGGTGTCTTGCTACCCCTATGTCTAAATTTCCCTGTTTTGCTCTCTAGAGCTTTATATTTCTCTCTCGTGCATGACCATGAAGAAAGAGCCCTTGCCAGTTATAGTCACTTAATCTCACTGACAGGATTTTAATTTCCCCATATCTCATCATTGTTCATTAACCATGAACAATGCTGCCTTCCCAGCAGCAATGAATAAATGTTCCCCCTTCTCTACATGAACATAAGGAAACAGAAGATTTCAGGCCTCTGAGAGCTTGTTCAGATGAACTTGCAACAGTGACAGCATAATACATATACCAATTCAGTCAGACAAAAACCCAACTGAGGAAATTGGCAGCAGGCTCCAACCTTAGCCAAGGAACTATTGGCAACTGATTACTAAAAGATGAGGGAGATGAGGTCTTTCTTCTCTAAGGATAAGCTGTCTGGACTTCAGTGGATGAATTTGCACTAAGGGACATCTGGGTACAAATGTTTGACTGAATAAGAATTACCATATATGACAATGCATAAAATATATTGGCAGGGGGCTGTCAGGGTTGCACATTGGGGAGAGGGTCTAAATATAATTAAGATCTATTATATGAAATGCACAAAAACTCAATAAGAATGATTTTTGAAAAAGAAGGTAGAGCCTATTCAGAGTACTCATCCTTACCAAAGTAGCTTTACTAAATTTTTATGTAACTTAATTTTTCCATGGCTATATTGATCCTGTCTGTGCAGTAACAATCATTCATAAATCTTCTGGAGTAAATATTCACCTTATACATATTACAGAAGTCAATTAACTTCTAATGACTGTAAATTAAGGACAGTCTTGACTTCCTTGTGGATTACATTATTTAAATCCCTTTAAATACTCCCTTTGACCATTTTTATAAAATTTTAATTTATAGGTGAACATGCTAGCACACAGGATGAATTCCTCTTTTAAGGATTGTCTGACCGTCTGCATGAGAAAAGTCATATTACAATTTACCACTTTTAATCACGACTAAATACAATTTGCAGAACTCAGAACACAGAAAATAACTTCGATTCAAAAGCAGGATTATGACATAGAAACAAGAACTGTAGGAGAGTTTTGAAACTCAGAAAGATAGACTTGGAGATGCAGGGCAAAAAAGACAACATTTTCAAACTAGCAAATTCCTAATCAGGTCCATTGTCTTTATTAAAAATATAGTTTCTTCATACCCTTTTGCCCCAGAAAATGAATCTCATGGAAGGCAGGAGATTTAGGTAAAGGCAGCACATGAGGTTCTATAAGATGCAATTCTTTACAAAGTATGCCTTTTTTCTCTAGGTAAGACTCATGTCTATTTTAATTTGCTCTTAAACAGTTAAACACTTCAATTGAACTGTTTCTATGCAGTGACTTAACTGGTCATCAGTTTTTCCCCCAGGATCCCAAATTAACTGTCCCATGGTTGGGATAACAGGGAAAGTATTTCTGAATAACATTTAAAGGTTCATAAATTTGTCTTGATGAGGCATTAGTTGTAATTCCTTTAAGTAAATCCATTCACCACCATGCATAAAAATTCGGGAAATAGAGAGCTCCCCAAAGTGAAAAGATGAAAATGAAGGTGAAAGCTAGTGCACAGTTCCTTGCAGTTTGGGTCTGTTCAAGGAATTTTTAAAAAGAAAAGTTATTGAAGCACTCTGGTGTGAACTATAAGGCCTGTGCTCGTTTTTCTATTATTTACCTTGTGTATTATTGAGAAAAAAATCCATTTTTCCTCAGAACATTTCCAGGTGCCTATCCAAGACCACTCTGGAACAAGCTATCAAGGAAAGTCTTGCAATCATTTTTACACAATTTACATATATGACTCAGATGTTCTATATTTCTCCTTCTAGGACTTTCCCAGTCACTGATCTAAGAGTTCAGAGAATCTCTCCCTTACTCGGGGCACCACAATGTGGCATTATTATGCCTAATTACAGTTATACGTGAATAAAACTCTCTAATTCTTAGTTTTTAGGATTGGGCATTAACTCAGAAGACACCAATATCCAAGGTGTCTCTTGGAACTATCTTACGGAGCTATAGTGTTGGAACTCTGTCTAGAACTGTGCTCTGCTCATAATTTTATTCAAAATGGTTTCTTTGGCTTCAATTTGGGAATTACAAGCTTGACTCCTCCCTCACCTTGTCTACCTTGTCGGCCCACCCTGCCTTCTTATGCCTAGTTCTAGATACCTCATCTACACAAAGCCAAACATGCTTCCCAGTCTTCACTGTATTCAATGAAGATGTGTGCTGTCTTTCTGTGTGTTGATATGTTAATTCCTAAGCATACTCAAATCTATTATCTTTATTATTTTATTTTTTGGGGGTGGATTAGCAACCAGAGGTTGCCAAGATTAATTAAAAATCATTTGCAAAAGTCATTCCTACAATTTACTGTTTATATAACCTGGCAAGGGCGCAGATCATGTGTTGGAATTTTCTAGTGACATTCGAAAAAATTCCCCCTTCTGCCACCAAGGAAAGTTTCAATCCAGAGTACATAGTTTCACAAGCATAGACTTTGAGGTTCATCAGAAGGTTTTAGAGCAATCTGGTAAGGCATACTCCACATTGCAATATATTTGTTGCTGTTTTCTTTAGAATATGGAACTTGATAATAGCCATGAAATAAAGTAAATATTTAGGGGAGGTATTGTGAATATAAAAGAAAACCATTCTAATTTATGTCTGAATGAGTAAAATTTAGCTTTTACTAAATAGTTGCTTCCTTTGCTGATTTTGAGAAGCAGTTTAGAAATGTTTCCTTTTATAATCCTAAACATGTTGTGATTCCCTCTGGTGCTTCATACTAGGCATTATTATCTCTCATTATTTAGCTAAGCATTATTTATCTCTCCTCTCTCTCTCTCTCTCTCTCTCTCTCTCTTTCTCCCTCCCAATGTGCATTCCCCATTTAAAGTATCTCCATTTCTCATTTCTCCCTTGATAATACCAATCTCGGTATGGCCTCAACTCTCTTGAGCTCCTTCTGGATCTTTATCCCCATAGTTCCTTGTATAATCCTCCCTCTACTCCCATTTAAATGCCCACATTTTATCCGTTTCCCCCTTAGTAACAGCTGTCTCTTACTATTCTTCTCTCTCGGGTTCTTTCTTTCCCTTTCCCTCCCTGGTTCCTTTTCAATTTTCCTGATTCCTGCAGTTACAACAGGATACATACTCACATAAGTATTTGGTGCTAGGATCCACAAATGAGGGAAAACACATCATTTGTTTTTCTGAGTCTGTGTTACTTCACTTAACAGTTTCTAGTTCTGTCCATTTACGTGCAAATGTCATGATTTCATCTTTCTTTACAACTAAGTAGAATTCCATTGTGTAAATGTATCACATTTTTATTATCCACTCACCAGTTGAGGGACACTTAGGCTGCTTTCATCTCTTAGTTATTGTGAAGAGATCAGCAACAAACACAGATGTACACATATCTCTGCAGCAGGATCAGCCCTTTGGGTATATGCCAAAGAGTAGTGTAACTGGGTCAAACGGTAGATTCATTTTTATTTTTTTAAGAGTTCTCCACACTGCTTTCCATAGGGGTTGTATGAGTTTACAGTCTCACCAGCAGTGAATGAGAGTTCCTCTTTCCCCACATCCTCTCCAGCATTTAGTATCAAAGTGGCTTTAATTTGCATTTCCCTACTTGTTAAAGATGTTGAACACTTTTAAAGATGTTTCTTAGTCATCTTTACTTCTTTTGAGAACTCTCTGCTCAGATCTTTAGTCCATCTTTGAATCGGGTCCCTTATTTTCTTGATTTTTTTTCTTTTCTGAGTTCAGAGGATGTTAATCCTCTGTCAGATGTGTCACTGGTGAAGATTTTGTCCCACTCTGTGGGTTTTCTCTTCACTTCCTTGCTTCTTTCTTTTGCTGTACAGATGCCTTTTAGTTTAATGATGTCCCCCATGATTATTGGCCTTAATTCCTGAGCAACTAATTTATGGTTTAGTACACCTATATCTTATAGGTTACTGCAATGCAGGTGAAACACTCATATACATAAAATAATAAATATTTCCTAAAAAGTATGGCTTCTTGTCTGGGCGTGTGGTTAAGTGGTAGTGTGCACATAGGATGCACATAGTCCTGGGTTCAGTCACCAGTACCAAAAAGAAAAGAAACACGTGTCCAAGGGTCCCAGTTCATAGGTAGTTTTCAAGCACTCTTAATGGTGGGGTGAAGAGCCAGCTCAGCTCCAGTGTATGCTCTATCATGCTGCAGCATAGCTTCAGTAAAATATTAGTTTAACAACCTAATGACAAATTCAACATACAATATCTCTACATGAGTTCATGGGTATAGCTAAACGCTACGTAACAAGAAACAGTGACAGGCAGGAAAAACCTTGCTTTGAGTTGTTGCTCAGGATGGTCCAAGAGACTCCCAAAATTACACAGGCTATTGCCATAGTCCTTAATTGCCCGAACCTGAAAGTGAGACCCTAGTGCTTAAAGCAAGACATAACACAAAGACTGGATTTGAAGCGATGGAGGTGTTGCTGATCAGGAATCCACTTCTCCTGAAGACTAGCTTTCATAGTATGGGAGAAAACTATGCAAACAGCCAAGGGAGAATAGCAATTGATGGCCCAACACTGGATTCATGACCCAAAAAAAGCACATAAATGATGCACAGCACTTGATACAGGTGCAGTAGTGGCACTTTTATTTTGGGGCCAATTAATGGCTAGTTAGTGTTCTTAGAGCCTGCTCAATGGGAGGAAACTCATGTTTGGTATTATAATCATAGCTAAAGACACATGACTGAAGAGGTCATAGATCTTAGAGAAATTCCCAAGACTGTTACATTCCTAGGCTAATATAACTTCTTACTAAATGAAAAATCTGTGTCCTTACACTTAGAGTCAAATATACCAGGCACCACTCATCAAAGAATCTTCTCTTGCACCGCATGGAGACTACTGCAGAGTACCTCAACTAGACACACAGAGGTTGTCTTTGAATTGTGCATGCCTAGGAGGCACATCTACACTGCAAGGCTCAAGCAATATGGGAATAAGCGGCAAAGAGGACACTAATGATTCTCTCACATCTCATTTATGAAGCTCCCTCATGCAACAGAGGGTCAGTAACACAAAAGATCGAAAATGGCCAAGAATGGAGATTAGGAATCTGTGGAGTGTGTGTCCCTGGACAAGATTCTTATATTAAGTTTCACTCTCCCAAGGCTCAGGCGCCATTGTGGAAGAGGGGGCAGAAGGACCATAAGAGCCAGTGAGGAGGTGTGTGATCATATGGTAATAGAATCTTACAAGCTCCTGGGACCCCGCCCATATGAATCTACAGCAATGATTTTGGCATGCTTAAGAACCATGCAAACTTGATCAAGCAGACAAAAACCCAGCATGGAACTGGAGAAAGATAGCAGACCCCAATCTTTGCTGAAGAAACATTGGCAACTGATTACTTTTGGGAGAGGATGAGCTAATCTTCCTAAAGCTTGGGACTCTGGGTATGTGGACTAGACCTCAGTGGATGAACTTGTACTGAGGAACATTTGGAAACACTAACTTGACACATTAGGTCTTAAAACAGATGAATGTAGGGATTCCTGTTGGGAGGCTTTGTGGGGGATGTGCTAGTGGGGAGAGGGTATAAAGATGATTGAGATTGATTGAAATCCTCTGTATGAAGCACACAACTATTCAATTAAACATATACAAAATCTTTTAACATTAAAAAGTGTTATGAAATATATATTGGTTTTATTTATAAACAGATGGGCTCAGGACATGGTTTTAAGTCACTCAGTTAATTCAGAATTCAAAATCAGCAAAGACTGCCTGCCCCACGGACTCTGAGCCTGGTTCAGGGCTCCTAAAATGCGTCTCTGTCCTGTGACTGTTCCTAGGGAGAGAACAAGGCAGAAGCTTTCTCACTGTCAGGATGATGATAAAGAAGACATTTCTTTTCTGCTAGTAAATGTTCAAATCAAGAAAGCATAGAAGCAAATATTCAAACATAGTTAAATCTGCCACGATGTTTGCAGACTGAAGGATGTAAAGGGTATGATAACCTAGCCCGTAAAGCCAAGTCATAGCTCTTCCCTAAGAAAGACTGATACTTCAAAAAATTAATAACACACTGGGAGACAGTTAAGAGTACTATCATTTCATTACAGGTCTAGAATAGAGGAGAACTGGGACTCCAATGGCTAAAACAAACAGGAAGCAGTTTATATACTGGTATAAGGACCCAGAAAGACATACTTCTTCAGAGTAGGTAGGTCCCTGAACAAAGACAGCTTAGCCTTTATACCCCAGGCACAGGCCACTTTTTGTTTCCCATGTATGTAGCACACATATTCCCACTCAGTGCTTTGTGCTACAAGGTTGTGACAGGCAGAATTATGTACGTACACTCAGGCACAAACCATGCTGTCTTTCTTTTTCTTTGTTCTAGGGGATTTCTGCCACTTTCCCCCATTTTATGCCTGGACTCTCTTTAGAACCAAAGAGCCATTATCTTGATTTGGGAGTAGCATATGGAAAATAAACTATAATGTAATAAATTTTAAAAAATCAAAGTATACAGTAGTGATATGAGAAGATGTAGGAATTTTTAGATTAATTCATATATTTTGTTTATTATTAATTATTAGAATATTGTATATTTGAAATCAATAGCTTTTGTTTTTTTAGGTTTAAATTTATTCAGGCCTTTCTTTAGGGACTCAACATGGACATCAAATGACCCAGATAGTCACCTGGGATTACCTTCTCTAAGAGGAGGAGATTTGAAGACTAGGGTAAAGGATAATAGCCCATGGAATTGGTGTGCAAGTCCCATACCAGTTGAGTGGTAGGCTTAATCAAAGAGACCCCTGTTCTCAGTACCGTCATATGTCAACTTGGGAGCACTGAATGTAGAGTAATATTTGCCACTTTATCTCTCAGGACATTCAGGATGTGGGTTTAGGCTTTATAATCCTCCATAAGATGAGAGAATTCATCCCCTGTCATGTAGACGTGAGGAACGATTTACTCTTTCTGCTGATAAGGAGGAAGCCCTGATGGTTGGCTAGTATAGCCCAGAACAGGAACAACAGGTTCTGGAAAGTCTTATCTCCCGGTGAGTCCTTATTTTGTAACAGGGCCAGCATGCAATTTACTAGATGGGGGTCTCTGTTCTATGCAAGGGAAAAAGTACTCTTGAGCCTGGGGACGCCCTGCCGCAGATGCAGAAAAATCGCTCTTACTGAGTGCCTGTGCTGGAAATCCAACCCAGTTTACTCATGTATTTATTAATTTACTTATTTTTGCACTAGAGATCTTTTTTAAGATCAAGATATTATGATTTTATAATAACACAGGTAAATTATAGGCAGTATACATTTGGCAAAAGTAAAATATCATTAGGCATGTTTTCAAGAATTAAGATATATAAGAAAATTTCTCCTGATTATCTTAAGCTTATATAGGGTAAGACTAGACATGAATTAAAATGAAGATTCAGAGGAGACATTGTTTTAGTTATATCAATTGCCAAGTTATCCATGTTCTTAAATAAAAAGACTAAAATAGTTTGTTTTCTTGCTCTTAAATTTTAAAGGATTTTCTGGTGATGAGACTGTTCAGCTCTCCCAGGCACTGCAAACAGCAGACTACATGTGATATGTCCAAGCTCTGTCATCTGAACTGTGGTTTCAGTTGCTAACTGCATCAGAAAGGACCCCTCCAAAGTCAGGGTTTTCTGTTTGTGTGTTGTTTTTAGTATTTTATCAGTATTTATTTCCCAGGCTGGAAAGAATAGATCAAACCTAAGACAAGGAAAAGTGAAGCAGAGTCACAGCATAATTTCTGGAAAAACCGATGTTTAGTTTTCATGGTGAGAAGGTCTGTGTACCCACTAAAAGCAGGCATATGTCTTTATCCTTTTCCTTCCCCTTAAAGCCAATCCAAGTATACCAGCTTTCCTAAGGGAAGCTCAGTGGACAAAGAAAGAAGGGTGAATCTTGTGCCCAGCAAGAGAAATTCAAAGAGTTAAACCTAACGTCATTTATTTTCTACCAGGTTACTTTTCAAGGTAGATTTATTTTTCAACACAATGTGGTTCAAAGTGCTAACAGCCAAGTAGCTTGGCCATGGCAAGGGCTTTGGGCCTGTTCTCCCAAAGTCTCTTTGGTCCCGGTGGGCCAGAGTAGCAGGAGAGAGAAGGTTACAGAAAAGGTTAGTTTTAGTTCCTTCAAAATTATTATTTTCCCCCCACTCATTTCACGTTTAGTTTACAGGGAAGCTACCTAATTTAAATTCTTAATTATAAGCATTATTTCACATTCTTAGTTGATGTTTCCTAAAGGGCCTCTTATTTTCATCCTGGTAACTGAGATAAGCAGGGAGGGGCAAGATAAGACACTGATGAAATTTCCATTGTTAATTAGTGAAGACTACAACTTTACTCAGCTTTCAGAGATTAACTCTTAGCAGTTTTTGACACTGGCTCCTGCAGATGGTTGCCAGTGCAAGGTTTCAACCAGAATTATCTGGAAAAAAAGAAAAGAAAATACAACTCTGAAACATAGACACAAGGATCAAAATACAAAAGAAGCACAGGCTAGCACTCTACCCTCCAACATCTTGTGCTTGACCCTGCCCCTAGGTTGTGTCTTCACTGGCAGCTGCTGTGCTCCTAGCCCTGCACCCCTGACTCAGATATAGCCCTGGCTCTGTTCCTTTGGCCTCCTGGTCCCTTCACCGCTCCTCCTCTCAACTCTTCCGTGCTCTGCACTTTCTATCATTAGCTCCCTCATACAGAAAGATCCAAGACCCAGCACAGCCATGTTTTTAACAGATCGTCACCCCTCTCCTTTTCCTGTCCATATGTGGACATTTATAAAGTGCCTCTAAACCTTTGGCACACTTCTAGGGCCCAGAAGTCACAGTGGAACTGTGGTTTTTGTCTCTTCCCTGTGAGATTACCCAGGCAGTTTGGAACTTTGAAGGTTGATCAGATTCTCACCTCTACCCAGTGGGGTGTGCTCTAAAACCAAATTTCTTACCTGATGGGCACTTCCCTGTACTGGTTCCTGTGCCAGTTGTATCTGCTGTGCTCCCAAATTCAGTGCTAGGAGGGCAAGTCTTCCAGGGATCAAAGCATTCCATTGGTGCCCAGATGAGTTACCACTCCCAGCATTCCCTGGAAACTGGCATTCCAGGGCCAAAGGAGGCGCAATTCTCTGTCTTTGATCCCAGATGAGCCCTCAAATATTGTGGAGCCAGAATAGAGGAGAATGGGGCCCCCAAAGACTAAAACAAACAGGAAGCACTTTACTGTATTGATATAGTAACCCAGAGAGATATATTTCTCTAAAACAAGGCCCCAAAGAATAGCTTAGACTTTTATATCCCAGGTAAAACTTAGTTTCTTTGTCTACCATATATGATGACACACATGGCTTATTTGGGTGTTCTGTGCTACAGGGTCATGACAGGCGGAACTGTGTAGTTGCACTCGGGCCCAGATTATTCTACATTTTTCTTCTTGTTCTGGGACAGGGTTCCTGTCACAATTTCAGTGAGAACATAGTCTCCTCATCTTATTGGTATTTGTGCTGCTGATGACCTTGCTACAGCAGAGTCTGCTCCACCCAGATGATTGTTGGGAGACCAAGGTCCTCAAAAGTGTGCAGCCTTAATCAGAGAATATTTCTCTATTGAACAGGTACAAGTCATTTGATTAAGTGCACTCTCCCCATGACATCAACATTTTGAAGTTGAAGGTCAGGGCTGAGTTGTCCCAACACTAATTAGTTGAGAAACAGTTTGAGATTACAGATATAAAAAGTGATAGAAACATAGGACAGAAGAGGCTAGTGGCTAAATTAGTTTCCTATGGAAAGGAAACTTTGCAAGTGAGCTGAGATGCCCAGGGAGCTACGTATCTGATCTTCTCACAGGGAGAATCTGGAAAAGAAAAAGATGAGGGAACTAATTAAGTGGTTTCCAGTAGAACTGGCCATGGACAGGCTACTATGCTGCTCAAGGCCAGATTATGAGGCTACATTTGAGCAGGTTCTCCACCAAGCATACCATTTTATTTCCCTAACGTAAAAATGTCTAAGAGTTAATAGGTAATCAGTCAGCTTTGTCAACTAACCACATAATGCCTCAGCCATTAATGAAATGGTTATTAATTATTAATTATTATTAATTAATAATTAATTCAATATATCTTCTAACTCACCCTTCATATTGTAGTTATGGCAATGATTTGAATATGCAGATGTGGTCATGCTACTTCCCTATTTAAGTTTCACTAATGATAATGCATCTCCTTCATAGTAAGATCTAGGACTATTATCTTGACAAAGATTTTATTTGTCTTACTCTTTTTGTACAGGCTGAGAAGCCAGTGAGAATGGACATTTTGTTCTATGAAATCCCGTGTCTTCTCCCATTCTTCCAGTTTACATTTCAGGTGAACGTCATAACTTAAAACAGTAAGGATGCCTTCTCTACCCCAGTGCACCTGCATGATCTTCAAATCTCAGCTCAAACAGTTCTTCCTTTATGCCTGTAAATCGATGTGGGTTCTTATTCCCTGATATGCTGTGTAGCAATTCAGCCTAATACACTATAAGTCCAGACTTTCCTTTTGTTTCCTTCAGTCCATTGAAAATTATTTGACAGCAGAAATTTTGTCTTTTATACTTTTGTAGAGATATGTCAGGCACATTCATGACCAGTGAACAGAAGTAATATTCAAGGTATAGGTAGATGAAATGAAACATAAATAACCAAGTATGTCTCATTCATCATGCACTTCTCTATTAGAATGTGTGTTTGGTTTGGGGCAAGCGCTTTCTCAAAATTTTGTACTCTTTCATGTTTGGGCAGCAGTAACAAGTTTCCACCATATATTTCCCCTTGCCTCAGTCTCCACAACCATCAGACATAGGTATCCATAAAAAGCCAGACTAACCAAGCTCAAAGGTACAAACAAGCTCAGCCTTGGAGCAGTGTGACTCACAGATTCATGCTGGGATACAACAGACATTGTCAGGATGCTCATTGCTTCATTTTTCCATCTTCTTTCTGCCTTCTCTTTCTCTTTTTCTTTTATTCTTATCCAAAATCCAAACTATTAGATGTGAGAGTAATGGGATACCGGCACATTCTTCCCTCACCCACCCTCACCTAAACGGATCCAAGCTTACGTCTTTCAATGTGGCACTGGCTCACCATAGGCTTACCTAGAGGTAATCATTAGACTATAGCCAGACTAGAACAGGTTGATAAATGTGAGTGTTGGATTGGTTATAAATGTTAAACATCATTAACATTAATCACAAATCTTCTTAATCTAGAAATATATAAATTAAATCTATTAAATGAAAATTAATTAAATATACATAGGCCTAGCATCTACAATATGTTTGCCAGCTATGTGAAAATTGAAAACCCAGTCCTTGTTCTGGGAGATTTTGGATACTTGTAGCTGTAGAAAAGCTGTTATGAACTAGACCCCAAAGGAAAATAAAATAAATTCACAGACCTTAAAAAAAGTCTCTCACAGATATATCAAAAAGTAAAAAAAATGTTAAAGTTATGCCTCTACAAACTGTAACTCAGTTCTGGCAATGATTAGATACAGTTTTTAAAAAGGCATTTGGTATTTTCTGATGTATTTGCATTTTCTTTTCCTTTCCCATTCTCCTGGGGCTTCAACCATCACAGAATTTTATCCACAGAGAAAGTTTTCAGTCCATTGGTTGCCCCTTCTTCAGTAGATGAACAGGAAACAAAATGCATTAAAGTAAAATAGAATGAGAAGAAGAAAAACTAAAATGCAGCTACTTCAAATTCAAGTATAAACTAAGCTCTGGTCTCTCTAACCAGAGAAGAAATAAAAGAATCCTTACAAGAACTCATGACTAATTTGATTGATAAATTTTTTTCAATATATGCATATAAATACATTGAAGGTTTAAAATAACATTTATGACACATTAACTCTTCAAAGCATTTGACTACTCATTTCATACTCAATTTCCATAACATCTTTCTGCATAGTTATTTTCCCCAAAGTTTGCCTTTGTTAAACTCTCAGTTCTTTGGGGGATTAGGTCATTATACAGATTTCTATATAAAAGGTAGATGACATGGAATCTGGAATAGGTCTGAAGTGCGAAGTAAATGCTGGGGAAATTTAGAATTCCTAAATACTATAACCACAGCATTTGATTTTATTTGGAAATAAGTTCTTGCAGATGGAATCAGAAATAAGATCCTTGCAGAGTTAACTAGTGAAGATGAGGTCAACAGGATGGAGCTAACCCAATATAAATATGTCCTTTTAACAAGTGCAGCATTGGAAGAAAAGACATGTACACACAAGGAAAACACCATGAGAGTGAAGGCAGAGAGCAGGTACCTAAAATCTTCAGCGAAGCTCCAGCACCTAGGACAGAGGTCTGCAACAGCATCTCTCAAAGCCCTCAGCCAGAGCCCATCCTATTGACAGTTTCATCTCAGCCATTCAGGCTTCAGAACTATGAGACAACATATTCCTGTTGTTTAAAAAACCCAGGAAATGTTCTCAGGTTACAGCAGCCTTAGGAAATATGCATTTTTTTCCTGTCTGAACTTTCAAATGACTGCTTTCCTTCTTACTTTCCTGTTAAAGCATTTGTATATCTGTGCCATGACAGTGCAGTCTTTGTAAAGAGCCTCAAAGAGACCTTGATAAGCAGACCCACTGACAACACCTTTCTTCCTTCTCTTTGACCTTCTGCTACCTGTGCCCCATCTTTGGAAACATGAATGGGAGGAGCCTCTTGGTGGACTGTTCAGGATACCTTAGTACTTTAAGTAGCCTTAGTGGTCAAATTCCCAGATAAATGTTGAAATTCTGAGGAAGACTACTACACTTATAGAACACTTGCAAAGACCATATTCTAATGAGGGTAGGAGGACAAAGACTGAACAAAATAACCCAGGATTCCTCAGTCTCAACATTATTGGCATTTGGGGTTAGATAATATTTGCTTTTTTTGTGTTTGTTTTGTTTTACAAAAGAAATTATATGTGTGTGTATTCAATTATTCCTTATGCTGTAAAATTATTTAGAATTATTATTGACTTCAGGATCTAGATGGTCTGCAGTTGTGATGGGGGTTGGAGTTGATGACTACAAAAACAATATTGAGACCAGCATTCAGACAGAAAATTGGGATACAGCATATCCAAGCCAGGCAAGCAGGCAGCTGTGGGCAATCAGAAGACTGGATTATTCTGGAGTGCTGCATTTGGGTGGATAGAAACTTTGCTTATGCCTCAGGTCTTCTGCTTATGTCTTACTTGAATGCTTTTGATATAAATCTTTTCCAACACATCCTTCTTCATGGCACTGTCTCCAAGAAATCCACCCTGACAAAATTGTGACTGAGATGTTTTCCTTTCTTCTTTCAATATCTATCATCTTGGATTCTCCAGAACCGTTTCAGACACCCAGAAAAGTGTTCACATTGAGTTACTGAATCATGGAATTTCCTCCAGAGCTGCATGATAGCACCTGGATGGTGGAATAGGGTTAGGCCTTGGCATTGGCTGTGAGGTCTTGCATACCATGGGGCTTTCACTGTTGAAGAATGAGTATGAATGTCTGGAACAGCTTCTGATGTGCATAACCTCTTTTCAGGGCCACCTGTTTCTAGATTTAGGTTCCACTGACTTTTTGAGGAGCCAAAACCTTACCTGGAGGAGCTGTCCTGACAAAAGCTATGAGGGGATCAACAGCAAGTATCAGGAACCACTTTGTCCTTTCACAGCTGGGGTCACCACTTGAACTTTGTGATGTCTTTGACTCCCTGGATAACAGAAGAATAGAACACTAGTAAAAAGCAATTTTTATTCAAAAACTAGCAACAAGATCTGTTCGAGCATTCCCTGCTCCCCTGAACATGTACTTTCACTTAAAGTCTGGTTTACAATATTCTAACAAGCAGGTGAAAAAGTTTCCATTCACCTGAGAACACCTGGAATTCTGTAACAACCTACTAACTTTGTGGTGCACTGGTTTTCTTCTATCAGCAGCACTTCTTGGAAGCAATCAGTCCTCAGCTAACAGCAAGCACCCAGGATGACTGCACAGTCAGTCAGTGAATCAGACTAAGTTATCTTCACCATTTGTCTGAATTTGTCCTACTACATATCGCATGAAAATGCCATCATCATTTATTCCTGAACCAGTCTCTTCAGCTGCACATCTTCATGCTCTGTCCCCCCACTGCACCATGTATCAAATTCCCGTCTGCTCTGAAAAAGACTTGCCATACCATTTTTACTGGTCTATCACTTGTCAGTTTTTCATCTACCCTTCACTTTCCTCTTGACAAACACATTTGTTTTTAAAACATGTCATTACATACCAGCATACATGCAGTGGGCTTAAAACTACTTACAAAAAAATTGTAACATACAAAAATATTCAAACAATAGAAAATATCATTTAAAATTCCCAGTAAGGCAACAAACCCTCAGGAAACCACATATGGGCACTGCATTTAAGGACTTATTTTGCACTGAAATTATGTTATATCTTGAGAGTGTTCAAAGGACTTTAACAATATGCCAAATATTTGAACTCATTAGTATGACTTTTTTCAATTACCCTTTCTGTTCTACATTCTAAATGATATAGTATACTCATATGTGCATTTGTTTACACACACACGCACACACACACACACACACACACACATGCAGGCATGCGTGCGTGCATGTGCACAGGATAGGTTAGGACCTGCATATGAGATAGAATGTGTGAATATTTTTTTCCTTTCTGAGATTGGGTAATATTGCTTATTATTACACATTCTAGGTCCATCTATTTTTCTGTGAATGTTCTTTCATTTTTCTTTAGAATAATATACCATTTTACACATGTGCCAGATTTTCATTATCTATTCCTCTGTTGATGGACAACTAGACTGGTTCCATTTTCTTTCTCTAGTGAATACAGCAGCTGTAAACACAGGAGTGCAGATGTCTCTACAGTAATGCTTTCCATACCAACTTTTCCCCTTTCACTCCTACTCACTTTTTGATACTGATCCTAAAAAGTAGTCCCCATTTAATCTTTCTCTGAGCCCTGAAAACCTAGCACATGCCCCACTGTCCTGGGCCATCTCTGAGATTTCATTTCACTCTCTTTTATCTATTTTCTTTTTAGAATTTTTATTTGCTCATTTTTATTTTATGTGTTCAAGTGTTTTGCATACATGTGTATTATAGGTACACCCATGTGTGCAATGTCCTCCAAGGTCAGACAAAGGTGTCAGTTCCCCTAGAACTGCATGTTAGTCATCATATGAGTGCTGGGAACTGAACCCAGGTCCTCTGCAAGAGAAAGCAGTGCTTTAAACCACTGAGCCATCCCTCATCTATCCCTGTGGCTTTTTGTTTTCTTTCCTTTTAAAAATAATTTTTATTTACTCTTTGACAATTTCATGCATGTATATGAGCTAGTGAAATCATATTCACCATCACCAAAGACCCCTTTGTATCCTCCTTCTACTCCTTCTGGTCCTCTCCTTCTCAAGTAGTCCCCCTTCAACTTTCATGTCTTTTTTTCTTGCTACCCACAGAGTTTAAAGGTGCTTACATGAGCAAAGACAGGGGGTTATTTATTTGAATTTAGACAACTTACCAGTGGCTAGGACACTTAAGAAAAATGACAGATCTTCCCTCAGCAGTCATTGACAGCCAATAGCTACTCCTTATAAAAGAGTAGGGCCTCATGAGCCCCTCCCCATCCATGATGGTATGTTGACAGGCCCAGTCTTGTGCAGGTCTTATACCAATAACCATAGAGGCAATGAGTTCATGAGTGCAATAGCCATGTCATGTACAAAAGACAGCATTCCACAGCATTCCTCCATCCTCTGACTCTGTAACTTACTATTTTTATGTCTCTCTCTTAGAATTTCTTAGTTCTTCCCTGATAAACTTTGCTCCCCTTACTCTTCAAACACTTCTGTAACACAAGCCAGGCCATGTTACACTGGGACTGTTTCTCTGCAATATCTATATTTTTCCCCTTCCGTCTTTCTTTCCTTTGCTTTGGGTGTCTGTGTTGTGTGTGTGTGCACACTGAAGATAGGCCTCTTGTCACTGAACTACATTCCCAGCCCTGTTTTCTATCTAAAATAATGATCTGCCACTGGGGAAAATCTTCCATATCTTATATAAAGGTTTTATATATATTAATAAAACCTAAAGGTTTTATTATCCTTCATGTCTCCAGTTTTCAGGGCATCAATAAAATTACTCATGCAATTTTTAGATGTCTACTCTTGGTGATAGATGAATAGTCATTTAAACAAAGTGTGGCCTGCCTGAAATATTTTAAACATTATTCATTTATATATTAATCTTTCTTCGGAAATAGTATGGTTTATTATGTAATGGAGAGACTTGTTTGAAAGATGCCTTTAAACTTCAAAATCTATATTTGAATATTCAAAGATTAGGCAGCCCTTGCAGAAATGTTTATGCCTGTCTGGAATATAATACTTCCCTTTTACAGTACATTTTTTATCATAAAGTTGAGAAATATTTCTTTGAATTTTATTTGAATGATCTAGTGCTACAGCAATAGCTGCTGGCTTTTATTGAGCAACCCTCTGTACTATCATAAACCACTCTCCTTAATTGTCATAGCAACACTTTGATATGGATCCTTAATCTTACAAATAAGGAATTTGCAATTCAGAGGGGTATGTAACTTTTTATAGAATATATAGCTGCAATGATAAGAGACATAAGTCTTGCCCCAGACTTTGTAACTCAAGACTTTGAAGTTTGATATGATACTTCAATAAATGTGGCCATATACAATTTGTAAGGCACTTTTGGACACAAAATTGATAAGTCTGGTGATTCAAGTACTTGGATATAGTTTAGTTCAGTGCTTGTATTAGTCAACTTTTCTCACCTCTCTGATAAAGTATCTGACAAGAACCGCTCCATGGAAGAAGGATATAGTGTAGCTCTCCATTTGGAGGGATACGTCTATCTGGCAGGACAGACATCATGGAGGCTGCCTGCTTACACCTTGGACTAGGACTTATTCTATGGGGATCTCGTCTATTAGTCTTCAGACCCTGACTCAAGATATGCCATCTAGTATTCTGGGTTCCAGCCAACCAAAGGAAGACCTTGAAATATCTCAGGCTTCATAATTGCTTGATCCAAGTCTTCATAATAAGTAGCTTAGACAGGTGACAGATAAATTTCTATTTATATACATGTATATAAAAGAATAAAAATCTATTGACTCTGGAAAACAATGACACACACACACAAACACACATACAATTTTCCTAATTGTGCAAGATTTTTAAAATATTGAAAGTGATATAGATTGGTGGAGATGTTCTAGTCTAGCCTCAAGGCTAAATAAAATCATATGGTTTAGATTTTACATAAACCCTAAGAATTCTTATCCTTCCTGTGATACAGAGATTTTGCTGCTGACGGATTCATTGATCTTGTTTACAAGATTTCTAAATGATACAACACTAACACATGAGTCTGCAGATATGATACAAAGGAATTAACACTTTTAAATAAAAACAGATAAACAGATATGGTATTTTCTCTGTAGAACTGCAATGCTCAAGCTGAAGGTCGTCTCACAGGAGAACCGGAATACTTGCTCAGATTTACTCTTAGACTTAGACAGTCTGTGTTTGCCTGTGAAGAACATGGAATGCATACAGATGACTTTACCTCTGCTGCACAGAATTTAAATCAGGCAAGCAGGAAGTCGGCTAGTCACCCAAATGCATGTTAATCTGCCTGTAAAACAAGCCTAGAGGCTGACTCAATATTTTCATTGCATCAGAATTCCACCATATCAAACATGACTTCAAATAAGGGGGCTGGTAAAAGCCACTGATTTTATTGAGCTCCTCCTGCATTTATTATGAAGTTATGCTCTGTTCCTTTCCTGTTTATGTCTTCGTTAAAGAATAATCAATACTCAGCCAAATGTACGTACTTAAAGTGTTCGACAGGATAGAATTTTGCACAAATGAAACCTTGCCATAACAAAGATAATGAACACAACCATTTTCCACAAATGCTCATTCAAGTCTCTTATAATCTCTTCCTCCTACCTCTTGGGTCATGGTCTCCAGGTAGCTACTGACCACCTTTCTATCAGTATAGATTAGTTTTCATTTTTGAAAATATTCTATAAATGTATTCAGCTGGAGTATTGTTGTCTGACCTCTTCCACTAGCAAAAATGTCATTGCATGTATCATGACATTCATATTCTAACAGCTATCAACAGCTTTCTCATTCATATCTGGGTAAAGCATTCTATGGTATAGCGTGGCACATGGTTTAGCTAGGGTTTTGTAAATGAACATTTCTTTCCAAGGTTTGCCTTTTCCAGATAAAGTTCCTGTAAGCGCCTGTATACAAGTCCTTCTGTGTAGACAGGTTTACTTTACTTCTGTTTGGTAAATAAGGAGAATAGTGGATAGATTGTATGTTAGATGTATATTTAACTTTTTAATGAAATAGATGTTAAATTTGTTCACAAAGGACTCCTGCAGTTTTATACTCCCTACTGCCATGTAAGTCTTCACATCCTCACTGGCATTTGTGAAGTCTTTGTTTTTTCAGCTGT
This sequence comes from Eospalax fontanierii, assembly GCA_035773235.1. NCBI lineage: Eukaryota > Metazoa > Chordata > Mammalia > Rodentia > Spalacidae > Eospalax > Eospalax fontanierii. Next base: position 45,457,582 of record CM069529.1, on the reverse strand, counting down.
TTTATTAGAAGTGCATGGGTATATCCTACTGTTAATTTGTAGGCCCATGGTCACTAAGGTTGTCAAGTATATCTTGATATGCTTATTTTGCATTCTTATTCTTTCTTTCATAAAGTGTCTGTTCAAATTCAGTGTCTGCTTTGGGAATATATTATCTCAGTCTGTGTTTTAATTTTTCCTTTTAAAAATTATTTCCTTTGAAGAACGGATGTTATGATTTGAATGAAATATAATGTATTAATTTATTCTTTTATGTATATAGCTTGTCAGAAAAATCTTTGTGTAGTCAAAAAAGAACTATTTTTCAGAATTTTCATGGTTGTTGATTTTTCACTTTTTCTGATACACTTTGAATTAATTTTTATGTTATTAAGGAAATAAAGCTTTGTTTTTGTTGTCTTTTTGTTTTATTTTATTTATTTTGTATCTTAATTTCCTATAACATTTATTGAACAAAATGCCTTCGTCCTATTCTCAAAGATACTCTTTTCTTTTTGTCACTAGTATATGTGAGGTTAGGTTAGATTTTGGCCCTTTGCTATTCAACAAAGTTTCCTAATAGTCTTAGTTTTCTGAAAGTTATTAGAAATACATGTTAGATTTTGACAACTATTTCTGCATTTATTTAATTGATAATATAATTTCCTTTGTTGGTTTGATACAGTAATTTCTGATTTGACTTCTAGTATTAAATAAAGTCTGCATTCTTGACATAAACCACACTGAATCATGATATGTTATATTTTATATACACACATAGATTTGAATTGCTAAAATGTTGTTTAAAGACATTTTGTATGTGTTGATAAAAGACTTTGGAGCATGTATTAGAACGTTTTTGCTCCATATAGGAGATAGGGAGTGCTGACCTCTAAGAATGAATTAGGAAGTATTGACTCCTTAGAGTTTGTGTAGCATGCTATATCACTTTTTAAAATAGATGGTAGGATAGACCAGTGAAATGATCTGGTCCTTTGTGAGAAGGATTTTAATTACAAATTTCGAAGGAAGAGGCTAGTGGATCTCTGTAAGATTGGGGCCAGCTGCTCTGCATAGTGAGTTCCAGGCCAGCTGGGGGTACAGGAAGAACCTGTTACAAAATACAAAAAAAAAAAAAAAATTCCAAATCTCTTAATAGTTCAAGTTACCTATTTCTTTTTCTTTCAAGAAATTTGTCAGCTCATGTCTTTGAAGGAATTTGTTCATTTCATCTAGGTTCTCAAAAGTAAAAGTATGATATTTCTAATAATATTTACTACTAGTATTTGTAAAGTCAATAGTGGTTTCATATCTCTATAATTTTGGTCAGTTGTGCCCTCCTTTTTTTCTCAAAACAGTCTAGACTAGAGGTTAATCTACTTCTTTGGTCAAAAACTCAAACTGGAATCTTGTATTGAGATCTAGGAGAGAGATAAAAGTATAACTTGACAGGCTGTGTTTGCAGAAGCATCCAAGTGTCAAGGTTATAGGCAATGCATACTGGATCCACCTCTGATTATCTGTTTCATGTTCTTCCTCTCTCCTTTATTAGTAAGTGAACTCTTCCTAAACCTTTCATTTCCTCAGTCTTCTCATCCATAAAACTCAAGTAGCAATAGCACCTGGGAGACCATAAAGAGCTCATGTGATAACAAAATGAATTATCACAGTGACGATGTGTGAAATTACTTCAAAGTTTCTAGCATACAGTGAACACTATGTAAGTGCTAATTTTATACAACAAATGATCTAGAAATAATTCATCATGCCATCATATATTGGAATAATAGTTATTTTTTCATATTACAGATAAACATGTTTTATCTTGCCAAGGCAGTAGGAGGTGGAATGTTTAAAGAGAACTGTCATGGCCACAGAGGAAGAAATGGTGTTTAACAGAACAAATTCAGATCTTCCTGTTAGGCATATACAAATGTTGCTGTTTAAAGTGAGACATCTTCATATTTAATGTGATCTTAAACACTGATGGAAGTCTTTCTTATGTTTCTCAAGAACAGACCTACTTTAAAGCACTGTGTTCCTATGTTCTGTATGCTTATAAAGCACCAACCTGTTCCTCACCTGCCAACATATCAACACTTACATGTCAATACACTATGCACAGGCAAGATCATCTCTGATCCAAATATTCCGCTACATAAACAATAAATGTGATATCTTCATAAATGACATGCTGGGCTCTCATTCAAACAGAGCTTCCTGGATTCAGGCTTTCCATAAGGTAGGAAAATCCCTCTTTTATAAATAATTGAGGAAAAAATGTAGTGTGGAATCTCTTAGCAATTTCACAAGTTCAGCGTATCAAATAAGAAGGTGGCGAGTATTGTCAGTATTATCACACATTCACAGCTGTTAGGAGGATAGCTGTTAGCCAAGATGAATAATAGATCTTCAGCTTGTATCACAAGAACATTCCAATCCAGTCCTCCAAGACCACAGCTCATGCTAGATAATGTCATGTCTCTCAGATTCACCCTGTACAGTAGGAACAGGAATATGCAACATCCCAGCAAGGTCAGAGTGTTTCATCACATGCTAGCATTTCTGCTTCTTTGAATGTAAAGACATGCAATAGGAACACAAATCAAATCCCTGTTAGAGGTTTCTCTTGACACCTGGCTCAGGGTTCACTGTTACTTTGGGTTAAAGTGAAACATTCAGTCTAGCTAGGAATTCAGAAATCTGGTGGGGAATGTGGAAGCATATGCAGTTCATATATAGAACCGTCTTTGCTCTTATTTGACTGCTGGTACTTAAGTCAGTTCATTCTTTAAGCAGAGGTATAAATCTCCTAAGAAAAAAAGCACAGGGTCGTGCTTATTCATATTAAAGAATGAGTGACTAAATTGATCACACCATTTCTTATGATCTAGAAGAAGGGAAACAGTCCCATAAGCTTCTATAACTCCCCTGGCCTCTCTCCAGAATGCAAATATCATTTGCTCTAGTTTCTTCTTGAAAATGTTGTTTATGCCTGGTAGAAAGCATCTTCTACTTACAGTATAACTGAGTTTTAACTCCTAGGGCCTAAATTTGACTCTCAGTTGTCTTACGAAATATAACTTGCTGTTCTCTCCAATGAGGGTGAGTTTTTCCTTGCTGGAATTACCGTTTGAAAAGGTAGAGAATGATTACAAGTATCTGACTATTATTAGGGAAAGCCCTAAGGTTGGAGAGGAATGCTCAGCTTAAGGTAGATTATTTAACTACTGAAAAGCATGTTTATATCCTAGTCTTATTCCCGCTTCTCTGCTAGAGGTAGCTTACCTGCTGTCTCACACAAGGTCTACCCATGGACCAGAACTCAGTGTATTCCTGCTCTTTCCCAACCTCCAAGATAAAGGTGGTGACTTTATAAGCAAATACCTAAAGGAGAAGCAGAAAAGATCTCTAACACCAGAGGGGGGTCTGCTAGTGACAAGCACTCAGAAAGAAGAGCCAGCATAGAGGTCCTGAAGCAGGGGCCTGGCTAGTGCATTCCGTAAGCAAGAATGCCAATGTGGTTGGGTGAGACCACCAAAGGGAAGGTGCAGACCAAACATGCATACAAAGGTCCCTAGTTTTTTTTACCTTAGATTGGATAAGATGAGGCTTCATTAGAATGATTTGAGGAGAAAAGTGTTGGGATTTGTCCTAAGCTTTGACAAGCTCATTCTGCCTCCTTTGCTCAGAAAAGCCTGGAAAGAAAACAAGGAGACCACTAGGGATATTATTACAGTCAAATAGGCAAACAAGGCTAGGGCTCAGGTTCAAGTGATGGAAGTGATGGTTTAGACCTGATTTAATTCTGGATACATTACTCAGCTGAAGACAACATGAATACAAGATGCCTGGTGTGGGCAAAGTGGAAGAGTTAAGGATGATTGAGTATTTGTCCTGAGTAGCTGAAAAGCTGGTTTCCATTTATTGAGATAAGAGAGTGTGCCAGGAGCATATCTTGGGTAAGAATGGCAGGCATTTACTTTTAGATCTGTCACTCACTCTCATTGAAATGCCAAGTATGCATTTGGATAAGTGAAGCTGAATTCCTAGAAGTCTGGGCCAATAAGATTCATTTGGAAGTCCTTGACATTTGGGTGGAATTTAAGGACAAGAGACCTGCTATTCCTTCTGGAAAGAGTAGAGCTTATACAACTCTAAGCCGTATTTCCTCCATGGACCGTATGTGTATAGGAGGAAGGCGGCCTGTATTTGAAACAAACAAATTAGTGTCTTATCTGTTGCAGATTGATACTTCTATAGAAATGAATAATTAGAAAAGCCAGTGAAATTAAATTAAAGACATTCACAGCATTAGCAAAATATCCAGAAAAAATATACTGGAAAACATTACCAAATTTACACATTGTTCATTGAAACTATTAGTAAAACACTTTTCTTTGTGACTTTTTCTTCTTTTGTGATTAGAACTAATCAAAAATATGAAGTCATGATTAAACATTTTCAAAATCTCTACAAGTATTTTAAACATAGAGTATGAATGTCAATAGTTAGATTTTGAAAGTGACAACCAAACTTGCTTATTAATGTTTCTAATCCAAGTTCTATGACTGACAATGTAGTTATTGAGGACAAGGTCAACCTAAATTGCTTCTATGGTTTGTTTTGTTTTTGTTTCTCACTATTTACTATTTTTATTTTATGTGCATGAATGTTGTGACTGCATATGTGTAAGTGAGCTAGTGTTGTGCAGTGGCCATGGAGGTCAGAGGAGCATGTTGGATTCCTTGGAACTGGAGTTATGACAGTTGTTACCCACCATGTGGGTGCTGGGAACCAAACTCAGATTTTCTGCAAGAGCAGCCAGTATTCTTAACCTTTGAGCCATCTCTCCAGCCCCTTGTTTTCTTTCTCATGATAAAAAGGAAGTTAATGGGAATGGAAAAAAGGATTTCAAAGTTTCATTTTAAACATCCAAAATGAAACAAAAGCTTACATTTTCAGCATTCTTCAATATTTTTTCCAGTGGCCAATTTTATTTAATTATTTCTCAAACCTTTGGCTAAGATCAAGTGTATTTATCAGTAGTATATATGCATTATAGATAGTATTGGATTATAAAAGACATTTTCATGCATGTATATAATATATTTTGAGCATTTTCCTACTTCTCCTTTCTCCCCCTCTCTTTCATCAGCCTCCTTCATTTCCCTAGACAGTTTCATGTCTACTTTCATGTCAAACACACATGCATCATATTATGTATCTATATAATTTCTAGAATCCACAAATGAGATACTTGTGATATTTGCTTTTCTATTACTTACTTAATTAACTTAATATAATAATCTACAGTTTCCTCACAATAACACAATTTAACAACTTTCACAGTGGATGAATGAAATTCCATTATGTATCTGTGTATGCCATGTTTTCTTTATTGGTCCTCAGCTGATACACTCCCTTTTTGATTCCATACTTAGCTATTGTGAATAATGATACAATAAGCATTGATGTGCAAGTGTCTCTGTGACATATTGGCTTGGATTCTTTTGATAAATATCAGGTGTGGCATAACCTGGCCATATGGTAGATCTATTTGTATTTATTTAAAATTTTTAATTTAATTTATTTATTGGTCTTTCTGAGAGAGTGTCTCCCTGTAGCCCCAGCCAGCCTAGAACTTCTTATGTAGACCAGGCTGGGCTTGATCTTACAGAGAGCTACCTGTTTCCGCCTCCAGAGTGCTGAGATTAAAAGCATGTACCACCATGCTGTTTATTTTCATTTTTTTTAAACCTCCATTCTGACTTCCACAGTGGCTGTACTAATTTACATTCCCACCAGTAGTGTATACAAGATCCTGTCTCCTTATCTTAGTCAATGTTTGCTGTTTTTTTCTTAATGACTGCCTTTCTGACTAGGGTGAGATGGAATCTTAACATAGTTTTAATTTTCATTTCCCTAATGACTAATGATGCTAAACATTTTTCATATGTTCATTCAACCAATGTCCATATTCAACAATGTATCCCATAACATTTTAGTTTGTTTGAAGTATATTTTAAAGCTTTATTGGATTGTAATTTACAAATAAAACCATATATGCTAGAAGTACAAAACAAAATGCTTTGATGTACCTACACCTTATAAATGATTAGTGCAATGCAGCTCATTAATTCACAACCCTCATCTTAGAGTTATCTTTCTTTTTTACATATTTAAGAAGTGTTCTCTTAGAAAAAGACATAGTGCTGGCCTATATCTGTAATCCCAACAGTGGTTGAGGTGGAAGGATTGTGAGCTTGAAGCCAGTCCAAGCTATTTACAGACTGTTTCATTTTTTTAAAAAAAATTCTAGTTTCACAGTAATTTAAAGATATACAGTATGATATAATTAACTATACTTATTTAATTCTAACTTGTCTTTCATCATAATAAATAAATGGATTCAGATTTCCTTTTCAGTTGACTAATTAAACTTAAAATAGGACATATTACAACATCATCATATCATGCATGCCTGATACCCAGTTTGTATCATGAATGACTCACTAAAAATTCAACAATGATCAAAGTGTTTCTACATAACCAGACTACAGATGTAAGAAGGGCTCACCAATTTTTCAGATATAGACTACTGTGCTAACCTGTTCTTAAACATGTTCTCTTAATCCTTCCATGTCTTGTCATGTACTGATGTCTACAGACAAGTTCCACCTGTCCTTTGATCATGCTATAACACTAGTCCCTGTGAATTCCTGAGGACTGTGCTGCTTCAGGTGAATCAAGTACCCTATATAGAAATTTCCATGAATAAAGTCCCTGGAATTAATCAATAAAACATCATAAGGATGACAGAGGGACTATAAAGTTTAGAACTTAGTTTGCTAGTAACTCTAGGAGGAAGACTAGGCTAAGACAAGATGAAATAAACCAAGAGACCAAGGTGCCCTAGAAGGCAATTGACCCACTAGGGCATATGCTGCTGTTAAGTCAAGTGGATTGATACATGAGTAGAATGCAACACAGTTTTTAATGACTTAACAGGAAGAGAAACAAACAATCTAGAAACTCAGGAAAGGATACTATCTATCAGATCAACTCCCTTCTAGCTATTTGCATGGGTTACAGCATTCACTGTTTTGATGATGAGGGGATCAAAAGATTACGAAAAGTCATAGGTGCATTGCATAAATATACTCCTCCAGTGCCGGAACTGATATATCACCATGCACAGCTCTTGATGCCTGTAAACACACAGTACACCTGGACTTTTTGCCTATGGGCTTCATAGATCCACCTGTATGTAGCTCTCTGATCTTTGTATTAGCCCACCAAAAGGCTATCCACTCACTATGAGTAGTACAGAGTGCACTACCAAGCACATATTTAAGCAATATCAGCTGTCATGATCAGAAAACTGGGTGTATATGTGTATGTATGTATATATGTGGCACATGCATATATCTTTGTATGTGTATATGTATCTCTCTCTCTCTGTGTGTCAGGGGGGAGGCGTGGTGTTTGCTTTAACTTTTTTTTTTAATAATTAGGAAAAGGATAACTCTTTGTTGAAAAGAAAATGATCAGGAAAATACCTCTGTGAAACAAAAATGGTCAAGATATCAACTTGTCTTTGTCTCAACTCTCTCTCCAACTATAAACCTTATGGTTGGTGGGTTCTGTTCTTCCTGCTGCTTCATACTTTGAAAATACTTAATTACTGCTCCTGCTTCACTAAGAAGTAAGCCATGGCATCATCTCATGATAGAGTCTGGTCCCATGCATTAGAAAGACTGAAAATCTAGAGGAAGGTGTGTCTGGGGGATGCCGTCCTCTCCCATCCACTTCCACGCTGAGCTTTTGAAGGTTGTGTGGTATTTTGCCACCCTGAAAGGAAGAAGTAAATGCGGGTGGCTGGGATGTCAGGATAGAAAGATCTTGGAAATATTTCCTCAAGACTCAGGACCCACTTCCCATTCTATCATAGAAGAGGTGGGAGGTGAAATATAATGTTCAAAATAAAAACATTAGCCAATGAGGACACTAGGAAGGTGAGATTTCTGCTGTAAGCTCAGGAGAGAATTAGGGAGCTGTGAGTGACGGTGAAGGCCTGCTGCTGCCTGTTCTCTGATCTTCACCTGAGAAAATCGTGGGCTGTCATCCGAGGCTCTGAATGTCTCTAGTAGCCTGGACAGTGGAGATGCCTCATCTCTGTCCTTTACATAAATTATTTGTGGAGGTGTGGGCTCAGTCATCTTGACATTTAAATGCTGAGCAATTTCCTTAAAATGTTCACATTCTCCTAAGGGATGACTGTGTCTCCGTGTTGGTCCAGAGAGCAGAGGAAGTGAGGAAACGAGAGCCTACGAGGGCCTGGGACTGGTGCCACAGTTCTGAGCACTCAGGAGGTAACGGCCAAAACTTTAATAAATTTGGCTGTTTGTGAATCCCCAAATGGAGCTCAAAGCTTGAGTTCACTCCTTGGCTGAACCTGAAACAATAACTGAAAAGAAAATATATCTTTAATTTTTCTTTATGTTTAAGAAACATTGGATAGTATCATACATGTCTACTCTGCCCCCATTCCCTCCTTCAGCTCTCCCACAATCCCTCCTAACTTTATGTCTTCCTCTTCTTCCTCCTTCTTCACCTTTTCTTCTTGACAACTCATCAAGTCCAATTACTGCCATCCATATGTGACAGGTGTGGGGTCATCCACAGGAATGTGGTAAATCTACCAGTGACCTTTCCTCAAAGAAAACTATTCTCCCTCCCTCAGCAATTGCTATAGTAATGGGTAGGCCTGGAGAGTAGTTCCTCTACCTATAGCCAAATTTTGGCTGGCTTGATCCCGTGCATGTAACCACGCCTGCTGTGAGTTCGAGAATGCAACTGCCATGTCATATCCAGAATACACGTTTCACAACATTCCTTCTATCCTACGATAGGGAGGTTGATAAAGACGGGCTTTATCTGTGTCTTATTCCCAGCACTTTGTCCAGTTATGACTCTGATGACTGCCTACTGCACAAAGAAACTTCTCTGATCAAGACTGAGAGTACCCAGTACTATGGGTGTAGGCATACATATTTAGAAGGCTCTGTGACAACATTTAGAGGTAAGTCAAGGATGGCAGAGGTCTCTGGCAATCATCTGCCACAGCCGGGGTGAGAGGTAGGAAAGAGCAAACACTCTTGTTATGTGCTGGATCTTATAACTTAAACACAAATTATTTCTTGTTTGATATCTGAGCTGTGGACTCGTGAAATGGGTACTATGTTTTCCATATGAAACCAGAAGCAGGGTTCTTGCTAAGAAAGAAGAAGGAGCAAGACTTCTCATCAGCCTCAACTTGTACTCACCCATACTGAAACTACTGAGATATATTGCTAGTAGAGACTCCTAAAAGGCCAGGTAGATCCAAGGGATTGTTAAACAATGGAGGAGGGTGTGTTCTTGAAGCAGGGTGATGATGGACAGTTTTATGCTAGGATGTTGGACTATCAGCATCATTACCATCATCTCCAGTCTTGTGAGTGAAGAGACTTTGTTGCCATGCAGGATTATAATAGTGCTGTTCCTGAGATCAGCAGACATCTGAATTGGGGGAGAATGTCCAATAGAAACAGGGTTCCAGTCAGTCATCTGGGGGAAAAGGGAGGGAAGCAGACACAGGAGGTGTTCTACTGGCTCTGGCCTGGAGAATTTCTTGTCCAAGCTTGGGTGCTCCTCTTAAAGTGGAAAATGAACCCCATAGGAGGGACCCCAATTCCACTAGGCTCAGAAGTCATTGTTGAATCTGTTTGGATTGCAGGGGCTAGCTAACCATGAGAAATAAAAGTGGATTCCAGTGGAATCTTCTGAAAGCTCCTTCTGTGTTTCCTTGTGAACTTTCCTGAGGGTTTTAGCTAGGAAACCATCATAATCCTGCTTCAAGAACATACTCTGGTGAAGTTGATGATCTTTTCTTGTTCTGATGTCCTGTGATTCTACTTGAAATAGTCCTATCAGAAAGTCAACAGTAGCACAATTTCTTTCTGTTATTTTCCTCCAAAGAGCTATGGATAGCTTTTTTTTTTAAATCAGCATTTGTTAACTACTTAGCATGAGGCTAGACTACAAATGCACAGCTGTGACCTAACCTCTGACCACTCTGAAGACTTCAGACAAGTATGAGAGAGGAAAACCAACAGCTCTGAAGTGGTATCTCAGCAAATATGTTTTGCAGGCAGTGTTAGTGAGATGCACGTGGTACTATATAAACTGCAGAAGACATAAGTAAACTGTTTTGAGAAGGGCAAGTCAGAAGACAGAGTGCACTGAGGAGGAAGAGGTATGGGAGTTGGATCTGGAAGTCAGATTCCATCATGTAAGTTTGGAGGGAAAGAGCCTGGGGTTCGGTGGACATGCTATATGTAGACCTGATAAATGAAAGTAATATGAGCCTGATCATTAATATTTACTTGATCAAACAGATGAGGAATGACCACCAATTACTATGAATCCAAACCAGACAAAAGAACAAATGGGTAGGCACTTGGGGCACCAAATCTGTAGCTCACCTAGTTCACCACTGCCAGGACTGGATTGCCTTTGGGGCAGTAGGGAGAACAATGGAGAAGTGGAAAACCCAAGCATGTCAAATACAGAAACTGATTATATCTCAGAGGCTCCCATTTGCTATTTTTCTTTTAGCAAGCCCATAAGAGTAAAATGAAACTAAAGAGGTAGGAATGAGAAAAAACAAAATAAGATTTGCGCCCTTTTAAACTATGGCTCTACGACTGAAAGGGAGACGCTAGCAGGAAATGAAGTTGGAAATGCAAGCAAAAACCAGATTAAAGCTATACAAGCTATGCCAGGGAAGTGGGATTTAGCTCCGCATGCCTGAGAGCCTTTGAAGAATTTTAAACAAAGGATTGGCATTGCCACATTTGTGTTTTAGAAAGATTACCTTGGCTTCAGTGCAGTTGGATGGATATGAAGGGAAAGACTGCGATAAGACTGTCCAGTGTTTCTTCCTATAATTCAGTGGAGAGATACAGACAGCTAAAATGAATTAGAGGGACATTTGCAAAGCAGAATTTAACTTGGCTGGATGTTTGGGGTGAGAACGAAGAGGTCAAGATTACAAGGCCTCTGGGCTAGACTGCTGCATGTTAGGTGGTGGTGTTCACTGAGGTAGGGGAACAGAAGAGGAAGGTAGATCTGGGCAGGCTAACATGGAGATCGATGAGACCAGGTCATGCATGTTCCCTAAAGACTGCAGTGGAAACTCCAAGAATCAAAAGGAAAATTTGAGAACAAATATGTCTATCTAAAACAAGGGCTAAAGGTATGGATCAATGGTAGAGCACATGCCTAGCATGTGTGAAACCTTGGGAGGTAAACAGAAAGAAATCAAGGAAAGGGGACAAGGAAGGGGAAGAGAAAGGGAAAGAGAGGGAAGGAGAAAGAAAGAAAGAAAGAAAGAAACAAAGAAAGAAAGAAAGAAGAAAGGAGGAGTACAAGTTAAAGAAGGAGAAACAACCCAATTGTTTGTACTTTATGAATGTGTTTGCTAAACAATAAATGATCTATAACACTAGAATTTGGGGGGGTCTTCCAAAATATTGCAATGTCTATACAAGTGTAAAGGGGGTCACAGATTTCAGAAGAATTGGACAATACGTGGACAAAGGTGAGCAGAGTGTGGGTAAATCCACACTCACTGCATATCTTGGGCACTGCAACAGGCTGGGTGAGATTACCACCATCCATCTAATTTCCAGAGGGAGAAGGGGGAAGGAAGATGATCGAGATTGATTGAGCTGTTCTGTGTGAAATACACAACTATTCAATATAAAAGAAATCAATAACTTTTTTTTAACACAGCTTTGTTCCGTGTTATGTGTGTTCTTCTGTACTTATCTGGACCCTCCTGAGGGACTGTAGGACCCTGATTGTGCCTCTGGTACAGAGGTGAGCCTTCAGATTGATTTAGCCATCTCTGCCTGAAAATCTTACCAAAGGGTGATTTCTGCCTCACAGTGGTTTCTATGGGAAAACACAGCCCAGACTGACTCTGTCAGCAATAAGGAGACTACTTGAAGGCATGTACATGGTAGGCATAAAGTATAAAAGAAGAAACTTATTATTAATATTAGGACTAGTTTAATCATATTTTATACTCAGGCAAATAAAAGAATAATTTCTATTATCTTTTGTTTGGCTTATCTATCTGTGTTTCTGAACAAGACTGGTTGATGAAGTAGCCTAGTCTAGTTTCCTGTTGCTTTGACAAAGTACACTGAGAAAGTAATTTTAGGGAAGAAAGGTTTATTTTGAGGCTTCCAGTTCCAGGTTACAGTTCCAGTCCATCAGTGTGGGGAAGTGAAGGAGGTGAAACATTGTGTTTTGAAATATGTATATATTACGGAATGGCTCAAACTAATTAGCTTATGCGTTATTTAACTTACAAGATTTCCACTGCTTTTGTGGTGAGAACACTTAAAATCTACTCCTAGTTCCATTCTCACAATAACATAAAATAGTGATATGGACAGATTTCAAGGCATTATCCCAAAGAGAGATCAAAGACACCCCATTTGTCCCGGAACCATGTATACCTTCATAAAAGTAGGCTCCTTAGAGTTCAGTAACACGGAAAGTCTCATTCCTATAACCAAGTATGAGTGGACTTTGGCTAGGTACCAAACAAAACCTGAACATAATCCAGTCCCATCCTAGCCACAAAGAATCATATCCAGAGATTTCAATCTCACTGCAGCCTGGTTTCTAAAAATAGAAGCTGTATAATCTGAAAGCAGTGAAGCTCCTGTCTCCTGCGATCTCCCTCGAAAGCCGGTAAGCAAAGGAAGAAAAGGCAGAGAGAAGTGGGCGTGGCGAGGGAGGTGCTCCTCCGCTCCCACTGCATTTCCGGATCCGTCAGATTACAGCTCCTTTTTAGCTAGCAAGCTTTTTTTCAACAACTGCAGCAACCCCGAACTCACATTCACCTTAGCTTCATTTGTCCGTCTCTCTGTGACCTTCCACTACCTGATACGCATTTCCCCTAGACTTGATAGAAATTCCCTTAAAACCTATTCCTCAGAAGACATTCAGTATTAACCCAAATTAATTGTATTATCCAAACAGTTCAAGTCTAAGAAAAAGAGCCTTGAAAATTTTCACAGAATGTATTTTTTAAATGAAACTTGTTGAGAAATTTGACAGAATCTACTGCGGAAATGTGTTTGGCAGAGTTTCAGTCTTTTTGGGGGGGTGCGGTTTTAGGACCCTCAGTTAACCAGAGTACTCACCTGACATATGAACTAGGAAAAAAAAAAAAGATCAATCAACTTGGTTGTCAAAAATAAGTCTGTCAATCTATTGCCATTGCTCAGCATATCAGCCAAGTGAATATATGTCTCTAGCTTGGAGGGCCAATAGTCCTTAGACATTATCCAGCTGAATATCTGCCTTACTCAGTTCAGACTACTGTGATCATAATAATAAATGAAATTAATAAAAAAAACACTGACTGGTTCGGTGACAAACTACTGGAAATTTGTTTCTCACAGTTCGAGAGTCTGGTAGACTCCATGTCTGGTGTGGGCCCTTTTCCAGTTCATAAAATTCACTTTTTACCTATGTCTTCAGATGTCAGAGGGCTGAGCTTACTTTCTGAATTCTCTTTAATAAGGGAATTATGATAGTTTGAATGAGGAATGATGTATCCCATATTGGAATAATTGGCCCCAGTTGGTGGTACTATTTAGGAGACCTACAGAACCTTTAGAAGATCCAACCTGGAGAAAGCAGGCCGCTGGGAGTGGGCTTTGCTCACTCTACATCCTGTTTGCCATTGAGATGTGAGCTCTAAGCTTTTGGCTTCTGCCACCATGCCTGTGTCCTGAAATGATGCTCTGCCATGAAGGATTCTTCTACTTTGGGATCCATAGGCATAAATAAATTTCCTTCTATAAGCTGTCTTGGTCATAATGTCTTATCACAGCAACAGGAAAGCAATGAATGCAGGTACTAATCCCATTCATGAGTTCCACCTCCATAATCCAAACACCTCCCAAAGTCCCCACATTATAGATTAGATTTTCGCATGTGAATACTGGGGGTATATGCATCTGAAGTGTCACAGCTTCCTTAGACCCTAAAAGATGGACGCTCTGCCATTTCCAAAATGCAAAGAAGTGTTGATATCTGTGAAGCCAACAGCAAGTTTGTTGACTTCATCAACTAGCTCATTTCATTAACGGAAATAGCATCCTGCTTTCCAATAACACCTTCTGATCAATATATCTGGAAATTCTTAATAATGAAGACCATAGGTTTTTAGGAATTTGATGTTGAAGTATGTGTGGTGGTGCAAACCCTTAGTCCTAGCACTTGGGAGGCAGAAGTGGGCAGAACTCTGAAAGATCAAGGTCAGTCTATACAGCACGTTCCAGGCCAGCTGGGACTACAGGCAGACCCCGTCAAAAAAATTAGTTTTAGATTGAATGTGCCATCAAAATTATTTCTTGAATAAGATACAAATAACTCAACAACTCAAACTCCATAGTTTAATGATTGTCGTGTTATTAATTTACTGTCTCTGTCATATAACTGTATTTCACATAAGCAGAGACTCTGCCTAGTGGATGGATTGCACTTCTATCTCTTTCATGGAGGAAATTTATTGGATGGTGAATACAACAATTAAATCACATTTCTGTTCTTTGCCAATATGGGGTCTCCCAGCTTCTTTCTATGTCCTAGGTGAAAGTCAGACTGCCTTGACCTCTCTGTGACCAGCCAGCTGCAGGTTTTACAAGTAGGTTTGAACATAATCTATGGCCTTGAACATTCCCGGGTATTGAAGAAGATATTTATGTCATTGCCTAAAACCCTGAAAAAGGCCCTGGCCTTGAGCCATATTTCTTAATCCTCCCACTCCCTGAGCCCTTGCTACACATATGCCTAGAAGAGCATTCCTTTCAGTGTCCACCCTGGGACAACACTGCAGCACTCTGCAAGTCAGCATCCCCTAGATGTTCTGACTTTTCCTCTCTGGTATCTAGGGCTTTTTCTGTCGGGGAATCTTATCTATCCTATCTCAGGGTAGTCTGGGAGTTAACACTAATCTTGAGGACACCATCAAGCCTCTACTTTTAGAGTTATTTGAACTTTAAGTTCAGCCATTACCTAGGATGTACCATAAAGAATGGATTGATTCCATGTTTCAGAAGTCCACAAGAAATTGAGATAACATGTCAGAGT
The DNA here is from genome assembly GCA_035773235.1 of Eospalax fontanierii. Taxonomy (NCBI): domain Eukaryota; kingdom Metazoa; phylum Chordata; class Mammalia; order Rodentia; family Spalacidae; genus Eospalax; species Eospalax fontanierii. Next base: position 45,442,378 of record CM069529.1, on the reverse strand, counting down.
GCTTAAGTATAGAAAGTCACACTGGGCAGGAGTGTAGATCATAAAGTCTGAAGTCAATAACCCCGAAGGCATATGGCAGAGTATAAGCTTCCACTAGGAGAACGTACTGTTTTACTAAAATCCACTTTCCAGGCCTCAGTAAGCATTGCTTTCATCACCTCATTCAATTCTCAAAGAAAGTTCTTTGGGTAGGTGTTACTTTTTCCATGTTACAGATATGGAACAAATGTTTAGACTTGCTGTACTATGTGTCCCTCCCATATGAATTGGCTCTTTTATTAAGAGAAAGAGGATTGTTGTTGCCTGTTCAGTGATATCATCAGTCATGGATGAATAATGCCTATCCCCATTAATGACAGCATTAGAACTTCATGCATTGACTGGAGAAGTGTAAAGAGAAAATATCTTCATCTATTCCACCATCCCCTCGATAGTTCAGCTTACTCAGGAAAGGTGGGGTAATTGTCTCCTCTTTCCATTTCTAACTCCAGGTGCTGACACCACCACAATCCTTCCTAATAACAGCTTAGTGACCTCTTGTGGTTTCCAGCTTGCTCCTCTTCTTTACAGGTCACTTCCTGTCTAGATCACAAAGCCATTTTTTGTCCTTGGGCCATCCAAAGCATCTCTGTTAAATCACATATCCTTTTCTACTGATTGCTGTTACTATATGCCTCTCTAACAGTGTTAACAGGAAGGTGTTATAAATAAGTATAACACAATATGTTTCACTATTATTTCAACTATTTAACACAATGTAGTACCTTAAATATTGCTAAATCTGAGTTTAGAAGTATATAGTCTTAATTCTCAAAGTAAACTAAGGATGATACAGGCTCTTTGCTCACCTCATGTTGCACATAGTGGACCAAAAAAAAAAAAATAATGTACTCAACATAAGCTTTCTACCCTGTTTGCCTAGATCTATGAAACTATTTCCCCTTTGTCCTTAAAAGAAATACAACTTACTGTCTAATAGAATAGAATTTATAACCAATGGGACTACTACAGGCTTTGTTTATGATAAAGCAATTGTGCTGACATTTGAATTGTCATTGTGATATTTCTGCTACTACTTTTGGGAAGCCCGTGGTCTGCAGATAGGTCAAGGTAGAGGCAGAAGAGGCTTTGGAATGAATTTGAATAAAGTGTTCTGTATAAGTCCATATCATAATTTTAGCTATGCTTTCTCCTGCCAGTCAAAATTGCTACTGGTATTTAAAACTCACGTGTCTTCATTCAGTGGCAAGCTATAATAACATGTGTTGAATAGCATTAAAAAGATTAAATGAGATAACTTAGGTACAAGGCCATATGTTCTTATCAAATGTTATATATTAAACTTTTATAATACATATGATGAAAATCAGTCATTAAATGGCAGCCTAAATATGTCTGTCTTTTTAGCCTTTAAAAGATGTTTCAGAAAGGTTCATCCCTTTAAATCACTGAAGTTCAATGAGTATAAAACATTTCGGTCTCTAAAGCAGATTCTAAAGTTTTCCTTATTGGAAACACTATGCTGAAAGCATCTCCTGTGAACAATAAGAATCCTAGAGACAGGAGCTCTCTCTTCTAGTCCCGAGAGGATAGTGCTGATGAATACCATAGTCTCAGTAAACAGCTTTGGGATGAACAGATCCAGCACTGATGACAAGCTCATCCATGCATCACTAAATTATAGTATTTGATTTACATAAAATTTCTTCTTTTGGAAGTTGATGAGAATTCATGATATTACTGTCTGGGCACAGGCTCTATTTTGTACTGTGGTTGATGTTTCTGAATGTGTTGCATGGATTGTATCTCTTCCTCTTGTTTTCAGCATAAAACCATGTTGACATTCTTTTGCCTACAATTTCATTTGTCCTAGGAACAGATTAAAGTGGATAGCCAGAAAGATTTTTTTGGTCAGGTATCTAATCTCCCCAACATCATGATGAAATTTGAAGTCAATTTAACTTGGTTTAGAATCAGTCAGTCTCAATTTTGCCTGATACCCAAGGTACTTACTCCTTTTTTTTCACTCTCAAAGATGCCCTAATTTAGTTTAATAGTGATAAGTGTGCCCCCTGCTTCATTGGTATTCTCAACCACAAACTGATGTTTGCTGGTTGAAAGAAAGTATAGGTAGCCCTCTGTTAAGACACCTAACAAGAGGCAAGTTTTCTTGTCTGTGCCTGCTTCCTCTCAGCTCTTCTCTGAAACACATTCACTTCTTGACATATACTTACTAAGGTTTTGATTGTCCTTAAATAATTGATAGGTTTAAAAATACCAGTCAGTAGAAACTGAGTGATACATGGAGTGGAAGAAAACAGAGAATGTTTTGGCAGAACAAGTGAAAGCCGCATTCGGAGCTATACAGCCCTCACTAATGGAACTTATCAGCCTTTTCACAGCAAGAGTTTTCATTTCCTTTGTCACCAGAACTCATAAATCTCTACCACACGACTGGACAAACTGCTTTATTTAAGACAGACACTGAGTTTCTTATGGGTATCTATCCTATAATCAACTTGTGCTCGGAGACACAAGGTAGATGAAGGTGACAGTCTCTGAAAAGCAAGCAAAGCATGTTGTTCTCTCTCTCTCTCTCTCTGTGTGTGTGTGTGTGTGTGTGTGAGAGAGAGAGAGAGAGAGAGACAGAGAGAGAGAGAGAGAGAGAGAGACAGAGATCCTAAGCATTGGTCTGAGTTTTTAATTATTCTAAGTAATTCAGAAAGAAACTCTTTGGTATAGCCATTCCTTAGTAATGTGCCAAAGGCAGAATAAAGTTTGGTAATTTCATTTGCACCATAAGTATCAACCATGTTGGTTAAAAACCTGATATTCAAGTTATGAACATCATTTTCATTAACATAAAATGATTTCTAATTTAGCCTAATATTAGCAGTTCTCAATGTAAGTGATTTTTTTCCCAGGGGACATTTGACAGTGTCTGGAGATATTTTTGAATTCCACAATTTGCAATGAGGAAAGAGGTTACAATTAACATTTAGAAGTCAGAGTTAATGAAGGCTCTTGAGCTTACTAAAATGTAAAAGACAGTCCCTACCACAAGACTCTTCATATTAAAATGACAATAGAATCTTTATTAAAGAGCACTAGTTTTTAAGCAGTTAAGAAACCCAGGATAAGAGTGGGAACAATTCAAACCTTTCTTCAGTGCCCAACTACTAAGAAACTATACAACCCAAAGATTGTTCTAGATCCTGAAGTTAGAGGGAAATTAAATATATCTCTCAGAGAAACAGTTCTGACAATTTGAAAGTCTAGAGATCCAGAAAAATCTGTTGCAATACAACATGTGAAAATCCTCAGTGCACTCTTAAAAATACTCTTATGAAAAATAGAATGAGGTTTTTAGGGAAAAAAAAGAAGGATTTATGTCAAGATCAAGAAGTCTAAGCACTGAAATCAGAGAGATAGGCACACACACTGCTTCCCTTCTCATCATAGTGGAGTTCTATGCCTGAAGCAGGGTTAGTGGATAATAGAATGTAAACTTGACTTTGAATGACAGGTGAAAATCTGACATGCAGAAAATGGTGTGTGTGTGTGTGTGTGTGTGTGTGTGTGTGTGTGTGTGTGTGTGTTTATGTACCAGGAATACAAACTGGATAGATAAATAATTGAAAAAGTTTTTTTTTTCTTTCCTGTCTGTATTTGAATGTTTTGAATCTTTCTGATAACTGGATAAATGCTTCAACTATGCAAATTTCCTGTGAGTTCTGCCTTGGGGCACAGCATGAATTCTTTCAATGGTTCTTATTTCTTAAGAAACCTTAATAAAAACATTTAATAAAACACTAGACTGATAATTTAAATGACAACACAAACCAATCTACTCATTTTCTGATTGCTGATCAGGTGAACAGCTCTTTCCAGTCATCTGCATTTCTTGTGCTAGATTAAAACGTTGATTTTTTAAAAAATTGATTTATTATTTTAAAGTTTAACGTTTACAGGTGTATTGCCTACATGTCTGCAAGAGCATCTGTGTTGTGCAGTCCCCAAGGAGGTCAGAAGAGGGCATCAGATCCCCTGGAACTAGAATTACAGAGAATTGTCAACTACCATGTGGAGGCTGGGGATTTGAACTCGGGTCCTCTACAATAGCAGCCAGTGCTCTTAACCCTTGAGTCATTTCTCCAGCCCAGACCTTGATGGTTTAAAAACCACTACAATAATGAGGGTACCACTATCAGTCATTACCCACAGGGCTCACTCCTAGACCCTGTATGTGGTCTCTATCTGCTTTCTGTAGTCTTTGGTTTTAAATCTGATACCCCACTAACTTTCTCACTTTCCCCAATCAGGCTAAAGCCCCCTTATAGTAGTACAGGGCCTGGGCTGTGTCCCTGGATCTGTGTGACTTCACCTTATCCATGATAATCTTGCCTTGCTTTAAAATCTTTCTCTGCTATTCTGTTGTGCCAAGTGATTTAGCCCAGGTATATATCTTCAGTGTTTAAGACTAAAACCCATGGATTTCAAACTTATTAGCACGTTTAACTAACCTCTGTTCTTCAAACCTGCCAGAGGCTGCTCCTATACACATCTCACAACAATGGTAATGCAACTTGCAACTCAAGACATTCCTTTATACAGTAATGTTATTTGAAAACATATTTGTAATGGTTATATCTGGTGATTATACTTAGTACGTGATTTTTGTGCTATTCAGTATTTTCTTTTTATGTACACATATTAGCTATTTATATTCCTTTTTAGTGTTTCTGTCAGTTTCTTAGCTGATCACTGCATTTACATCACACTACCTCTTCCTCTACGCTACTCTCGCTTAGTGGTGCTCATGTGTCCATGTGTTTATGGATGACCACTTGATATTCGATAACTCATCAGGGAGCTTGTCTCTGGTGTAACCTGGTTCTCCCTCCCTCAGCAGACTTCGATTGCCTGTAGCTCTTATCTAGTGGTGGGCCCTTGTGAAATTTCCCTCATTCACAATGGCAAAAGGCTATCTAATAAAAATCACAGTGCCGGCCAAATGAAACCTCCCTTCAAGATTTTGGTCAGGGGAGTCCAAAAGACTCCCCAAGCAATACAGGCTATTGTGATAGGCCTTGATTGTCTCCCAGAACTAAAGGTAGGATCCTATTGTTGAAGACACCACACATTTTGGATACAGGACTTAGAGAAGTGGATCTGGTACTGATTTGGAAGCCTCCTCCCTGAAGACTAACTCTCACAGCATCAGAAGATGCTGTTCAAGGGATCAAGGGAGAAACGTAATCAATAATCCTAACCAGCTGTAAAACAAACAAACCACAGCAATGATCAGCCCAGAAAAATGTCTCACTTGGTGTAATAGAGTCATCTTGGAGGTAACCAACAGAAGTTTATTTTCTATTTAGAATTTATTATAACTTTGATGGCTATATTATTAGTTAGGGTTCTCTAAGGAACAAGGTATATATAAATTTATTGAATTATTGTGTCTGCTTACGTAGATAGAGACTGAGCAGTACCACAATGTCTGCATCTCTGATGGCCAGAGAAACCAGCAGCTGCTTAGGACAAGTGGATGGAAGTCTAAGAACAAGAGGACCAGTGATGCTGCTCAAGTTAAAGCTCAAAGCAGGAAGGTCCACAGAGAGATGCTGGTGAGAGCCCACACTGAAAGAGTGAAGAAGGTAGAGTCTGATCTCTACAGCAGAAGACAGCAACAATAAATGGGCTCACTCAAGGAGAACTGAACTTACATACCCAAGCTGGCTGCCTCCTCTTCCTTCTTTGTCACAGACACACAGTCTATTGGACAGTTCTGTCCATATCCAGGGCAGCTCTTCCCCTCAGTTGTTGTACCAAAGTCCAGTTATTCTTGAATCATTCTCACAGATACCTAGAAATGTGCTTTAGTAATAATATCCCAGGTATCTTTCAATCATCAGGTTGACAATCAAAATTAAGCATCTGCATGATTTCATTCATGTAAACAGCTGGTGGTTTCACTTTCTATAGCAGAAACCAACAATAAACCAACTGCGTTTCTAGATAGGGAAGCAGTATGTTGTATCAAAACATCAGAACACTGATACCACCTAAAGCAAGGACGACCTAAGGACTCCATGTAGGCCTTACTCCCATTTAGCTGGCATCAGAGGCTAAGGAAGTCCCTCATTCCCTGAGCACAATAACTAGGTACATAATTTAAGTTTTTAATTATAGAATTTTATAGATTTTTAATTATAGAATAGGAGGCATGTGTAATTAAAGTAAAATTTAAAAGTGATATAAAATATACTTATTTTAAATTACTCTCTACTTTTCCTCTAATACAAAGCTGATTGAAAGACCCATATTTGGATGAAGATCATTTGCTACAAAAAATATGGGTACGGTTAAACTATTTAAGAACATCCTGTGTAGACTGATAGACTGCACAAACAGTACCATTAAATCAGGTTGCATTCAATCAGCAACTTGTAAATTTGCATTACTGTCTCATGATATGGTAGCACATGTTTACATGTATGTTCCCAAGCTTCAATTTTTATATATAGTATAAGTTAATGTAAGTTTTCACAGTATGTGACTATAAAGGAAATTACGTTCACTGGGACACCTATCACACCATATGATAATGGTGCCATATGGTATTCTGGAGGGAAGATGGAAATTTAGCTCTCTGAATGGATGCCATGATGGACAGCTTTAGTTGTCAACTTGACACACCTGGGTTGAGGGAGCCTCAATTGGGGAATTGTCTCTGTTGAACTGGCTGTGGCCACCATGTCTGTGGGTATTTTCTTGATGAGTGATGTAGGAGGGCCGAACCCATTGTGGGCCATGCCACCCTGGGCAGGTTGTTCTGTATTGTATAAGAAAGCAGGCTGAGCATGGGCCAGAGGAGCAAGCCAATAGGCAGTATTCCTCCATGGCCTGTGCTTCAGATCCTGCCTCCAGGTTCCTATCATGAGTTACTACCTTGGGCTCCCTTAGTGATGAGCTGTGACCTGGGAGGTGTAAGTTAAGTAAACCCTTTCCTCCCTAAATTGGTTTTAATCAGAGTGTTTTGTGACAGCAATTGGAGGCAAACTAGAACAGAAATTGCTACCAGAGAGTAGAGTATTGCTGTGATAGACCTGACCTTGGTGTTTTAGGGGAGGATGGTGGAAGTTTTTGGAATTTGGGGCTAGAAAAACCATGGAGCTCTTAGAGTTTGTTGTTCTGGAGCTTGGAACACTTATGCTAAAAAGAGTTATTGATGATGGAGGACTAGCTTGTGAAGCTTCAAAGGGAATCAGAGACTATCATACTGTTTGTATAATATTTTGAATTGAGAATCTGTGAGTTCTGATTGGCTGAGGCTGAAGAATTAACTCTGGTTAAGAAGAAACCAGAACTTGAAGTGAAACCTTTGTTTTCCTGGGAAAACTGATGCTGGTTAGCTGGGCCTGAAAAATCAGCTGTAATTAACAAAGGACCAGCATCATCGAAGCAAAATGTTCTAGGAAGTATTTCCTCAGGGTCAGCACACAGAAGCTGTTGGCCAGAGGGGCCCTGGAATTCCATCTCAAGCTGGAAGCAGGACTTTGTATATGCAAGAGTCTCCTGTATGGTTCTGGTGTTGAAAGCATGAAAGGGTCGCAGAGAGCAGCTGAGGCTTGACACCTTGAAAGGCCAGAAAAGTTGCCTCAGTTGCAGTGATGATCCCCAGGACTAACGGGGTCAAGAGAGAATCTGAGGGTTTTTTTTCCCAGAGAAACCAGAAAAGCCTCAGTTCAGTGGAGGCCCAAACTTTTTGGAGATGCCAGGCCCATGAAATGACCACCAAGGGCAGCAGCACATTTGGAATGGAGTCAGCCTGGGCCTGCGAGATGAGCTGTGCATGCTGTGGACAGAAGAGCAGAGAAGTGGAGCTGCCAAAACCCTTTGGAGCCCAGAAGATTGTGAGTGAATCCCAGATGTCCAGACTTGAGCTATTTACTGGACTTAGGTTTTGCTTAGGTATGCCTGATTTTTCTCTTTTGAATAGGACAGTACTTGTTTTGGATTTTATAGGACTTTACAGTAAAGAGACTGTGAGCTTTTAAGTGTTTGGATTTTTAAGGACTGTGGGGTTTTTAAGGTTATACTGTATTACTTTGTGATATTAATATTAATATTATACCTTGGGGACAAGAAATGGAAAGTTTATGGCTAAATAGTGATGTGTTTGTGTGCCATGTTGACAAGGGGTCAGTTGTACTGGATAGCTTTAGTTGTCAACTTGACACACCTGGGTAGATGGAGCCTCAGTTTGAGAATTACCTTCATTTAACTGGACTGTGGCCAAGTCTGTGGGGTATTTTCTTGATTATTGAGTGATGTGGGAGGGCCCAGCCCACTGTGGGCAGTACCACTCCTGGGCAGTTTGTTATGTATTATATAAGAAAGCAAGTTGAGCACAGACCAGGGGAGCAAGCCAGTAAGTAGTGTTCTTCCATGGCCTTGCTTCAGATCCTTCTTCCAGGCTCCTGCTATGAATTACTACCATGGGCTGTCTCAGTGATAAACTGTGACCTGGGAGATGTAAGCCAAATAAACCCTTTCCTCTCCGAGTTGGATTTGGTTAGAGTGGTTTGTCACCGCAATTGAAGGTCAACTAGAACGGATGCCTTCATATGCCATTCAGTTATGGCTAATCTTAGTTGCCAACTGGAAACACCTAGGAAGAGAAAACCTTAATTGAAGAATTACCTCAATCAGACTGGCCTGTAGATTTGTCTGCGAGGCATTTTCTTAATTGCTAATTGATATAGAGGGTGCTGACAAATGTTGGGGGTGTCATCCCTAAGCCAGTGGACTAGGCTGAATAAGAAAGGTAGCTGAGCAAGCCAGTAAGCAACACTATTTCATGATCTCTGCTTCAGTTCTTGCTCTGACTTCCTTTAGTGATAGACTAGGGCCTGTAAACTGAAGTAAACCCTTTCCTTTCCATGTTGCATTTCACAGGTGTTTATCACAACATCAGAAAGCAAATGATATTAAGACATATTCCTTGTCCTACTATCATTTTCAAAGCCTTGTGGATATCCCAGTGGACTCAGCCATTAAGTTCTTATTTTTGCAGTCTGATGAGTTGCTTAGTTGGGTTCCCAAGTTTCAGGACGCTAGCAGAACTCATCTCTCACACTCCCAAACATGGTGAAACATCAGAATTCACATTGATATAATCTCTGATGTTAGGGATTATTTATGTCTTACAGGACAAATTGGCCTCATCCAGAGCCACACAAAAGCTCTGGATCTCAGAGGTTGCAGGGACACCCGTGGGAGGAAATGGTATTCATTAAGTAGGTCATCTCCTGGCACAAAATAGGAGAAGAGAATTTGTTGGGTTGGTCTGGATTTTGTATAAAGGCCTAGTCTCTCCTTGGATAGAATGAGAATATGTTTCAGGATCTTCACCAAGTCCTCTGTCTCTTCACAGCTTGTGTTTTGATCTATAAACCATGACTGACCTGGTAACTCGACTTCAATTCTAGATCATGACCTTTGGTGCTATCAAGCTTTCAACTTATCTAACCCTGTCCCTAGACTCAATGGGGGAAGGGGGAATCTCTTTTCATTAGCCAAGTGTTATTTCTAGAATGATCCAAACACACTATCAGAATGGCAGTTTTGCCTCCAACACAGTCTATTATGACAATAACATAGCACCAAGATTGATTCGATCAACATTCGAAATTAGAATGGTCTGGCAGAGAATCAGTATTGCATTTGGTCTTCTGAAACCTAAATAAGATAAGTCATATTAACTCAGTTTGCTCTTCCAAATTGGATGCCATTATAAACTAAGGAGAAATGACCTAGAGAGGGGAATTGAAATCAAGTGGTAGTAGCTAAAATCCATGAGATAAAGGAAAGGCAACGCTCCCAAAATCAAGTGGTCCTGTTTGCTAGAGTTGAACTGCAAAGAAAAAAATGGAAGCAAAGAAGGCATAGGAACATACTGGTGAATCTACATCTTGTCTGGAAAATTAAAAAACTAAACAGTTAAAACTAAAAACTAGAGTAAACTGACTGACTCCTCCTCAAATTCACAAAATCATATCCTTTGTTCACCTAAAAAAACAGAAAATCTAGTTCTTCATATATGAATAATTCAGGCAGTTTCCCTTGCTCAAGGCCACTAGTCTGGGCCCCAGGAAACAATTTGTCATCTGTGGGTTACTATCAGTATGACTTTGGGTCAAGGCATTTGCATCTTCTAATGCTGCAAATGGCTATACTAAGGATAATAATCATTTCTACTTCTTACAGTCATTTAAGAATTAGATAATAAGATGCATTTAGAATATCTGACAGAGAGTCTGATTAGCCATGCTTATGATTTTAAGGTTATATATTTGAAATAATTAGATAACATATGACCAGTGAACATGTGAGGTCAAGGATAGGCCTAAAACCGTCACTTTTACGGAAGGAAAAATGAGGCCCTGCCATTGATAGAGAGAATTAAGAGAAGGATGCAGAATAACTGCCCTCTGCAAGTGCACTGTCTGGACCAAACTGTAAGTATATGGGAAGGTATGGTCTCCAGCAACAGAGGTGCACATCAGAAATTCCGAGGGTGGGGAGCTGGAATTTCACTGAATCTTTGTTGCAAAGTAAGAACAAGCTTCCTAGAGAAAGTGATGTAAAAGGAGATTTACAAATAGAGAATGGTCCTGAAATATTCTGAAGGTCCAGGACAATGTGAGTACTTTGATAAAGTAGGTAGAGATACAACAAGAAGTGAAGGAAAGACAGAGAGAAGGCATTCCACAGAGCATGAATGGTGTCATTCTAAATATTCCTGGGAACCTGCATATCACTCACAAGACAAAGCTTAATGGAAAGATTGTCCTGGGGAAGCACAGGTCTTCAGGGTGAGTCATGCGCAGCCAGCATCTTGGAGCAGCCCAAGTGTACTGGTACTTAGTCCAGAGAATCCTCCCTCACCAAAGTGTCCTTCCCAAGACAGAGTTAAATGTTCAGTCCAGGAGCATGAGCCATCACTTAGCTGTTCTCTGAGCAAAGGATAAAGGAAGGACAAGCTGTAGATCCTGAAATTCATTATGTCACATGGACATCCTGGAAGTTTCCAAAGGAGAAGCTGTGTGTTATGAATTGCTACCTTTCTGATACCATGATCAAGACAAGCTTTATAGGGAGTTTTTCCAGGGCTGGCAAAGCCATGTCCTCTATAACAAAAAGGAAGGTGGAAGGCATATCTGAAGCCTCTTGAGAGAAAGGAAGCTGTAGAGAAGTTCCTTTGTGAGGAAAAACAGTCATATGAAGAGTCACCTTAACACTCAAGGAAAGAATTCTTAGAAGTCTGGCATTAGGTGATTAAAAGCAGGAAAACATGCCATGAAGGGATGTATCCAGGGCACAGAAGAAAACAGAGAACTTTCTTTGAAGACATGAAATTGAGAGAGAATTCCAAATTCAGCCTGTCACTATATCTTGAATATATTAGAAACATGAGGATGAGGAGCTATGCTGTAAGGCTGTTGTGATGAAGATGTAAGACAATCAGTGCCCAACACAAAACTCTCAGTAACTGGTGAACCCACACTGCATGCTCTTTCTCTTCCTCATGCTCACATTACCAGATCCAGAGTTCTGGAGGAACCAAATTCATGTGTCTGAGTAACTATATTCCCCTGGGAGAAGATAATGAGGCATCCTGAAAAGACCACTCTGATTTTCCCAGCTTGTAGTCCATTATGTTAGACAGGGATTCCAGAAACTTCCAGATAAGAAGCTTTCCCTTGTAATGAATGCTGACTCTCTGATCCCTTGATCAAACAGAGTTTATTGGGAATGTTTCCAGTTCTCACAAAGTCAGATACTCATAAGCACCTGCCAAGGGCTTTTGTTTTATCGCTATTTTCTTTTTATTTGATTTTTTGTTTAAATTTTATGGTTATTATATAATACATCTTAAGCATATTTAGCCCCAGCTTAGAGTTATTTCCTATACATTTAAAAGATATGTGTGTGTATTTGCTTTTTCCTCAAATACTCTCTGAGAATTTTTTCAATTCATACTTCACTTTAATATGGCTCTTAGGAACCAACAATATTGTATAGATTTAAAAATAAAACACTGGCCAGTTTATTCACAGAATGTAGGTAACTGATTGCTACAGTTTTTGTTTAGTTCTTAAGGAGAAGTTCAAGCAAGTATATGAATTAACTTGTTTTAGCAACAGGTGTTGGGAATTTTCAACATCATTTAAAAGCCAATGGAAAACTAAAATTAACTATTATTTTTCTTGAGTGCAAACCATATTATCAATAAAAGATGACTAATTTTTCACACCCTTTACATTTTGATTTCCCATCAGCTTACTAGTCCTGAATGATAAAAATATTTCATATTATCTCAACCTTCAAAATTTATATGATATTATCAGGAAGACAGGTCTATTATTTTATGAAGAGTAATAAACAATTAAAAATGAACTCCAGTCAGGAATGGCGTGGTGCATACCTCTAATTCCAGTATTCAAGAGGCAGAGGCAGGCATATCTCTGTGAGGTTGAGATCCATCTGATCTACATACCGAGTTCCAGGCTAGCTGAGACTATAAAGGAACCCTGCCTGAAAAATACATACATACATACATACATACATACATACATACATACAGTCATGTCTTGGTCTGGTCACTGAATACATAGAAAGCTTTGGTCATTATTAAGAAGAGTAAAAATGGTAGAGTGATGAGTCAACAAGGGTCGAGTGACCAGGGCACTGTATTAGCTGCTCTGTGACTTTGAGCAAGTCACTTCATTCTTTTGTGCCTTAGTTTACCTATAAATAAAAAAATGGCATGGTAGCTTGCCCTGGTGTTGAGAACATAATTTTAAATGTTTTGCTGAAAATTATAATGCATAATATGAAAATCAGAAGGAAACATCAGTACTGGAAATTCTGGTGGTTTGAAATGTCAACCATAGCTCAACACTTGAACATCTGGTCCCCCATTGGTGCCGCTGTTTGGGGATGTCTGGGACTTGTAGGAGATGTAAACTTGCTGAAGGAAGTATATCACTGGCAGCTGGTATTGATACTTTAGCTTCGCCCTACTTCCTGTTTCCTCTCTCTGCTTTGGGCTTGTGTTTGATGATGTGAGCTCTCTCAGCTTCCTGGTCCAGCTGCCTGCTGCTGTGGCTGGCCTCTCACCACTGCCATTATGTCTTGTGAACTCTCCCTCCAGAACCTTGAGCTAAAATAAATCCTTTCTTTCTCATGGTATTTTATTATAACCACAAAAAAATAACTACTACAGAAATGGTACAATTCATGTTGAATATTAAACTGTCAGTTCATCAAAGACATGTTTTCAGCACTGGGCTCACTAAAGCCTGACTTTCCTAAAAATAACTACTAATTTCAGTAAGATCTGAAGGAGAACATTTGTACAGCTTCCTGCCAGTAACAGCCATGGATGAGCTTGAAAGAAATACCATTTAGATATGGTAAGCAGAAACCAGAAAACTCTCTGCAAATAGCCTTGCTCGGCAAAGAGAAAATTCATGTGGAAACTTACCATGTCAACAGGATCTCCCCAGAAACCCTATAGAGGTAAACATTCATAAACATTCATAACCATAACCATTCATAAACAGTTCCTTGTTTATAGACCTTATTTCATTTCCATTTTAAAGTTTATTCATTCTTTATATTCATAAGTATCAGTGAAGTTGGGCCTTATGTTTGCATTTTAAAAAATATTGTATTATTTTTATTTTATGTGTATAAGTGTATTGTCTACACGTATGTAAGGGCAGCCGTAAGTGCATTGTCCATGGAGGTCAGAAGAGGGCGTTGGATCCCCTGAAACTGGAGTTATAGACAGTTGTTAGCACCCAGGATCCAAACCTGGATCCTCTTCAAGAGCAGCTAATGCTCTTAATCACTGAACCATCTCTAAAGCCCATGTTTACAATTTTTTCATTATTGAGGTAAATTTATGAAATTCATATGCATTAAATTCTCAGTTAAAAGTAGATTAACTTTTTTAAAACTATCATGTAAATATATTAAAAGGTACCCCCTTTTAATGCACTATTTGGCACACTTTAACAAATGCACGTATCTTTTAACTACCCAAACAACCAAAATATTATATAATTTCATCGCCCCAAAGAGCTTCTGTGTCCAGTACAGTTAGATCCTCCTCAGCCCTGCTAAACAACTGATCTACTTCCAGATCTGGAGTTTTGCTTTTTTCATTATGTCAAATTAGTGGAATAATACAACATACAGTGCATTAATCACTTTCCTTGTTGCTGTGACAAATGCCTAACAAGAGGCAACTTAAGCGGGGAAGGGTTTTGGGGGTTGATAGTTCAAAGGTGCACAGTCTGTCATGGCCAGGAAGGCTTGGTGGCAAGAACTCGAGGTAACTGGTCACACTGCATCTTCAGTTACAATGGGCAGGATGTGGGGCCAGGCTATAAAACCACAAGGCTCACCCACCGGTGTGGTGTCTCACTCCATGTGGCTCTGCCTGCATATGCTTCCATAACTTGCCAAGAGTCCCACAGGTTAGGAAAAAGTGTTCAAACACATGAGGACCTTCACTTGAAAATAATATGTAACCTTGATTCTAGCTATGCTTTTTTTTATTCTGAGCAGAATGTTTTCAAGTTGTGCTTATCAAAGTTCATTTCCTTTTGTTGCTGAGTGAGGTCCACTGTATGGATTTATTACTTTATTTATTCACTTCGTTATGTACTAATCACCTTTTAAAAGAGTCTATTGATTAAGCTTTGCAACTTATGAATATGTTACCTTACATGGCTAAGGGAACTTTGGTTGATGGGATTTAAAGCTTCAAAACCCTGAGATGAAAAGGAAATCCTGTTTTATCTGGATTGGTCAAAGCTAAGCTGAAAAATCGGAAAGGTGGAGCACTGGATAGATCTGAAAGTCTGTTGTTGGTGTGACGACGGAAGAGACTATAGGCAAGAGTGAGAGAGGAGACATTAGTAGCCAAAGTTAACATATAGTTTTCAGCTAGCCGGGGGCTGGATTCCAATCTCACCTGAACAAATAGGGACTATTTTTTAAAAATATTCTGAATTTTATTTGTATGAGTGCATTGCCTGCATGTATGTAAATGCACTCAAGCTGTACAATGCCCACAATGGTCAAAAGAGGGTGTCAGATCCCCTGGAACTGGAATTATAGGCAGTTGTTAGCTACCATGTGGGTGTGGAAATCGAACCCAGGTCCTCTGCAAAAGTAATCACTGCTCTTAACCATTGAGCCATCTCTCCAGCCCAAAGGAGCTATTTTTTTCCTGTAGAGTTTCCAGAAATGGAGGCATCCTGATTTTAGTCTAAAGAACTTTTTTCTAGACTTCTGTATGCCAGAAGTATAAGGTAATATTTCTGTTCTTGCTTGCTTTCTGTTCTTCTGATAAAACGTGGACCAAAAACGACTCCTGGGATAAAGTTTATTTCAGTTTACATGTTAACATGGGGAAGCCAAGACAAGCAGGAACTTGGGGCAACAGCCAGGATCGGTGTAGTGAAAGGAACACTGCTGACGGTCTTTGCTTCTCGGCTTGGTCGGCTATCTTTTTTTAGGCAACTCAGGCCCTATAGTTGGCTGGGTCTTGCTAAACCCACTATCAATTAAGACAATGCCTCAGAGACATGTTCACAGGCCAATTTAATGGAGAAAATTCTTCAAATGAGGAACTGATGCTGTTTCTGCAGCAATGGAAAACCAGCCTACCAGTTTGAAGGGGTTTAGTTTGTTTCTAATTTGGGCTAAGTATGAAAAAGCATTTATACTCGTCAGGGTTTTCACTGCTGTGATAAATACCCAAGAGAAACAATTTTAGAGAAGGAAAGACGAATTTCAGCTCACAGTTTCTCTCCCTGTTTGGCTGACTCCCTCACTTCTGGTAAACAGTAAGACAAAACATCAGAGCATAACAGCATGCAGCAGAACTGTTCCCATCATGATGACTAGGAAGGAGAGAGAAAGGGTTGGAGAGGAGAGGGCCAGTGATGATTGCAGCCCCAAATGTAGCACTTCCTGTGAAAAAAGGCCCTATCTCTAGAAGTATCCACTACCTCACAAGAATGCCATAGGATTACAAATCCCCCTTTGTCTAAGGGTTAGTCCATTGGTAAAGGCAGTGACTCCACCAAGTAGGTACTAAATCTTCCACAGATGAGCCCATGAACAGTGTTTCCAACAAATCATAAGTGACTAGTACATGTGAAGGACAAGTTTGTTTGTAAACCTGAGCTTTGATTTTTCCAGAGCAGAAATGATGAATTGTTTAAGAGCATGTGTAATCAATTAAAAAATTCCCCCCAAAGAAAAGTTTCTCAAGGTCAAGGACTTCATCATTTTGCATATTCACAGTTAAAATATGAGAATCTCATTTATCCTAAGTCCTTTGCAGCATTTGGTATTGACAGAGAATTTTTCCATTGTTAACTTTATTCTAAATATGTGTTAGTTTATGGTTTTGTTTGCACTTTCATAATGACTAATGAGTTTGACTTGATGAAGTGTCTGTTCAATTTTCTTACCAATTTTAAATTGGGCTGTTAATTTTCTCATTATTGGATTTGGAATGCCCATATATTCTGGTATGTTTATTCCCTACTGATGTGGATATTACCACTAATTTGGTGGCTTTCAACAATACCCATTTATTATTACCCAATTTGTGTGTCAAAATTATGGCCACAGTATCACTGAATTCTCTTCAGACTGTCTTAGAAGATTAATCTGAGATGTCAGCAAGCTGCAATTTCATCTGGCCTCACCTGGAGCTCAGGGTTCACTTCTAAGTTTATTTAAATTATTATAAGAACTTAGTTCCTTACTGTGAAAGGTCACCATTTTCTGAGTGGCTGTTGGGCAGAAGTTTCTCTTACTTCCAGAGGATCCAATGCCCTCTTCTGACCTCTGCGGGCATTGCATGGCATGGGTGTACTTACATAAATGGAGGCAATACACTCATACATGTAAAATAATAGAAAAATAAAGAAAATATTAAAAAATCAAGAAGAATCACTGTACAGTCTTTGAGATGTATTCTTAGCATACCACTGACTACCAGTCATATGCCTTACATTAAGAAACCAATCAAGGAAGCTATTGTAATATAAACACTAGACACTTCTGTAAACACTCAATGAACAGGAATTAGATATATGCTTTATGTGCCAACACTTGAAAACCCTAGGGTACATCTCAGAATTCTGCCTACTCTATCTTGGTACAAGCTCATTGTCATAGGGGTGACTGACAAATTAAAAACATATTTCACAGAATAGATATATTCTTTGATATGTGATTTTGAATTATATTTTTTCCTTGATGCGTCAAGTTTTGGATGCTATATCTACAAAAAATCTTGTGCAACTGAAAGGCACAAAGATTTTCTTCTAATTTTTCTTTTATAACTTCTATGATTTTAAGTTTTACAATTGAATAATGACATATTTTGAGTTACCTTTTTCATATGGTGCATGAGTATGGGTCAAGGGTTTTTGATTGCTGTTTGGTTATAAGAACATAATCCTTCTTATACATGATTACACAAAAGTTTGTTAAAAGTCTTATCCTTTCTCCACTGGATTGATCTTTCATCTTCGTCAAATCTCAGTGTTTTATAAGTGTGTGTGTGTGTATGTGTGTGTGTGTGTGTGTGTGTGTGTGTGTATCTGGATCCTGAATTCTGCTCCTTTGAGTTATGTTTGTTCTACTGCCACTGTTTGAATGACTTATGCTAAAGTCAGATGAATAAGACCTCATGCATGTTCTTCTTCAAATATATTTTGACTACATTTTTATCACATCATATTTATATTTATAAGGTAGACAATATTTGCCTTACCAACTTGTCAATTACAAAAGAAATATTTTCTTGGGTTACATATTTGGCTTTTTTCTAAATCTATATGTAAATTTGAGGAAAATTACATATTAACAATATAGAGCCCCGAAATCTATGAGCATGACACAATATTATCATTTATTTTTTATATCTTTTTCCAGTGTTTGATAGTTATCAGGATTCTGTCCATGCACATGATTATATTTTTTACTTATTTAATGTTTGTTGATGCTATTGAAAATTACTTTTAGTTCAATTTGCAAGCTTTTATTGCTAATATATAGAAATACTATCATTATATATTGATTTATTGATTCCGTATAGTTTGAATTGTGCATAAATCCTATAGATTTTAAAGATTCTTTGGATTTTTTTCACATAGACAGTCATGACATTTGAAAATAGGCACAACTTTATTATTATTCTACACTCTAGGACCTTGTATTTGTTGCTTGTTGTAGTGCTGTGGTACAATGTTTGACCAAGTACTTTATGAAAGGAAGGATTTATTTTGGCTCAGAGTTTCAGGATACAGTCCATCACAGTGATCGTCACATGGAGGCAGGAGCCTGGACAGCCAGGCACACTGTATGGGCAGTCTGGAACCAGAGGGAGGTGAGTGCTCATACTTGGCTGGTGATTCCATTTCATTGGATTTGGCAGTTCAAGTAGGTCATCCAGTTAACATAGTCTAAAATTCCCTCACAGACATGCCAAGAGGTTTGTAACTATTCACGTAGGTGACTGATTCTATATCATTTCAAATTAGCAATCAATATAAACATCACAGACCTGTAGCTTGTTGTTCAATAGGAAAAGAAAAAGTGCTCATACGTATACTTCATCCTAATTTTACAGATAACTATCTTCACCACTAGAAAGTTGTCTGTAGGTATTGTGCAGATTTCTTTGGTTAGAATAAGAAAGCTTCCTTCTATTCTTAGATTATTGACTAGATTTTACTATTAAAGGATGCTCACTAGGGCCTCTGTTAAGAAGATTATAAGGTTTTTATCATTATTATTATTATTCTGTTGGGATGATGAATTACATTGGTTGATTTTTCAAAACTGAATTAACCTAACATTGCTGGGATAAATCCAGCAGAGATTTTCTTTATTTATACATTATTTTCTTTGGCATGAAAAAATATTAAGAAATTTGTTTCTAACTTCAGGAAGCTTGTTTAACTCTTGCTGTCTTGTCTTCTGACTTATTTGTTTTATGCTTAGGTCAATCTTAATCTTACAAACTGAGAAGTGTTCTATTTTTCTCCCTTAGAAAACAATAGAATTGACTTTGTTTTCTTCTTTAAATTCTAGTAGACATAGAATAGCATTATTGGTTGTGGTTTATTCACCATTTTTAAACCATGAATCTTATTTATTTTAGTTACAGAACAATCTATTTCAGTTATAAATGAGCTTTGAGATCATGTTTTCAAGGAATTTTCTAGTGTCTCAATTTCAAGGCTTGAAATTATTCATAGCACATCTAAGTGTTCACTTGCTACCTGCCTGCTCTGTAGTGATGTCTCTTCTCCGATTCAGGATGCTGATAACCTGTGTCCTTGTCTTTGCTGTCTTTGTCTCTCTACCTATGCATTTACCAATCTTGCCGATCATTTGTAGGAACCAATTTTCACTGGTTTCCTACTATTTTCCTGTTTTCAGTGTCACTAAATTTTGCTTGCAATGTTGTATTTTTCTTTTCAATTACTTTGACTTGTGTTTTTGGTTTCATAAGGTGAAACTTGATATTGTTCTCATTTTTTGACATAAATATTTATAGTTGTACATTCCCACTAATCATTGCTTTAATTGGACCACAGTAGTTTCAATGTTTTTATTTCTATTCAAATCTAAATATTTGTGATTTCTTTGTGATATATAAGATATTTGAAGTGTATTATTAAATTTTAGAACAGTTAGAGATTGTTCAGATAACCTGTGTTAGTGATCTACACTTAAATGTATAAGGTCAAATATATAATTTGTAGGATTTTAAGTCTTTTTAATATGTTATCATTTGTTTTATGATACATCTTGGTAAGTGTTATATGTGCAATTGAGGAGAATGGATTTTCTACTGATGTTTAAGTGCTATGTTCTGCATGTGCCATTTAGATCATGCTGACTGATAGTATCATTCAGGTGTACCTTAGCATTCCTAATTTGCTTCAGCATGGTTTGTGGAGAAATCAGCACTGGTATTTCCTATGTAAACTGTGGAATTTTATGTTTCTCTTCTCAGTTATTTTAACTTTTGCATTGTTTAAGTTCTAATTTTAGATTAGAACACACTCAGAACTTATCTTCTTGATCAACTGACACCTTTATTATTGCATGTACTCTCCAGCCCAGTTATTGTGTGTGTGTGTGTGTGTGTGTGTGTGTGTGTGTGTGTATGAGTGTGTGTGTGTGTTTATGTTGGTGCTGGAAATTGAATCCAGGGCATTAATCCTATGGGGAAATGCTTGACCATATCTCCTGCCCCATCTTAGCTTTGTTTTGATCAGTGTTAGTATGCTACCTCTTTCTTCATAGTTTTAAATTTTAACCTCTCTGCTTATATTTGAAGTAAGTTTCTGAAGGACATAGTTTGGTCTTGCTTTTGTTCTCCTACCTTCCAGTTTCTGTATTTTAGTTGTGTGTTTGGGCTTTTTTGAAGTATATAAATATACAATATAAAAAGAGTTACAATGTTGTTACCCTATTAACAGGAGATAGTGCTCTTCCAGATACCATAGGCTATCAAAAAAGCCCAATGCCAGGACCCTCAAATGGTGCTGGCTGCTGTCAACGCTCTTTGCCACTCACCAGAACTTCGTGTAAGACCCTATTGCTGAAGACATTACACATGTGAGTTGTAGAGCAAACAAAGAGAAATCTAGCTGGTACTCACCTCAAAGCTTCATGTCTACTGGAAGGTATTATGCATCCTACTGGAAGAGAAAAAGTGATCATCACCCTTACCCAGCTGTGAACCCTGTAGCTACTGTAACACCTGGCCTGGCAAGATATGCCTCCTAGTGCAATAGTGGCACAAATGTTCTGGGAGTAACTAACCACTTTCTGATTGGATTTAAGGCCCACTTCACACGATGTATAACTTCCCATAACTGCCACTGTTATCAGGGTCTAGAACCTGTGGATAGCAAAGTCACAGGCCATAGGGAAGAACTTACTACTATTATTATGTTAAATATCCTAATAACTTATTGTTACTTATTGTTACCCATATGTAAATTAATCTCTCAACTCCTACCAAAGAAGCTTCTTCAAGGAGATGGCAAATAACAGAGAGGCCCATGGCTGGTCAGTGTACAGAGAAAAAGATACTGTGGAGTACTCAGCCCCAAATGAAATTCCTATATCTAACTCTTTCATCACAAGGTTCAAGGATCATTATGGAAAAAAAAGCAAAAAGACTGCAAGAAACAGTGGTGGTATATGAATACAAGGAAACTGTTTTGTTTAGACACCACAGGACAGTTGTACACATAACCATAGCCTTTATTATAGCATGAACAAAACCTGGGCAAGCCCAAGTCAGACAAAGTCCGGCATGGATTGGGGAGGTAGGCAAGGAGCCCCAGACATAGCTGAGGATCTATTGGGAATTGATAGTTGATGAAAGAGGGGAAAATCAGTTTTTGGTAGGTTGACAAGGCTCTAAAGGATCGACCCATATCTAAGATCATTTGAAGAAGACAAATTAGACATAATAGATCTTTAGAAATGAAAAAGGAAAAGAATGAAGTCACTCTGGGGTAGTCTGGGGTAAAGATAGAGAAAGGGGTCTGAATATGACCAAAATAAATTATATGAAATTCCCAGAAAACAATAAATATATTTTTAAAATAGTTCTGAGAATAAAATTTTTATTCTTACTGTTCTTCAAGAAATCAAAATATATTTTCAGTAATTAAATCAATCTCTTCACTGATCATGTTAAGGTAGGAGAATGGATTAAAAATGAAGTTTTCAGTACATAGTAAGAAGAGAAAAACTGGGAATGCAAGGGCCTAAGGGGGAGTTATCAAAGAGAGATACAGTTTTTAAATTTTCTGCAAACCCAGACTTAATATTGTATTATAATATTACATGAACTAGGGACAAAGTTGGCCTTTGAAGGAGGGAACAGAAGAGACTAGAATCAACCAGATGTTCAGATAAATGGCTGAGACCCCCCAGCAGTTCTGTACAATTTACGATTGAAAGCACACTCAAACTGACAAATTTATTTGTTCAAATTCTCCTCCATTATAATTCCATTAATATCTCTGGGCTCAGAGCCAGATAGAAACATCTGGGAGGGATTATGTTTTTGCAGAGATAAACAAGCAGATGTTCAAAATTATTTTTAAGAAAATTTATCCATAAAATGTTATGATGACCAAAAAAATTTCAAGTGGGAAATATGTGATCAGGAATGATATAGACATGTTCTGAAATAGGGACATTTTAGTATTTAAAAGTAATAAAACAATACTTTCACATGATTATGACTTAATCCATAAAGAAGTGTAAAAGAACATTTAAAGTTTGTCCCCCAGTTTTTGACATGTCAAACCCACTTGCCATTTAATTTATGTTATAAATCTTTGCAATTTTTTGGCAGGACTGAGGATTGGATTCAGGGGCTCATGCATGCTAGGCAAGGACTCAAGGCTAGGGCTCTGTCACAAGGCTCCTTAATCGGCAACTGCTTGAATCTTTTAATAATTTTTCTAATTTTACACACATTTCCAAACTGTAAAACCACATCTCAGTTTTTTATTTTGTTTTTTGAGACAAGAATCTCCCTGTTACCCTAGTTCGCCCGAAGCTGTGTAGATCAGGCTGGCTTTGATCTCACAACATCTGCCTACCTCTGCCTCAGAGTCCTGGGACTAAAGTCCTGTTCCACCTCACCCAATCACACCTCAATTTTTAAGGAAATTAATATTGCTTGAGTATTAGTTTCTCATATAAATTTTAAAACGTTGGTTAATTTAATCTTGTTTTTCCTTTGTACAATTTCTTCTTGGTGTTATTAATTTAATTCATTAAGTTATTGCTTTATAGTTTAAAATAATATACTTAAACCAATGCATCATACCTTCATCTATTAGATTATATTTCACATCTTACCACTGTATAAAATGAGAAGCAGGAGTTCCCAGACTCTCCCTAACACCAGCCTCACTTAATGACTCATCAGTCCTAATACTGTTTTCACATTCTTAAGTTGGTAACGTTTAAATTCTGCTTCAACCTCTGGTTAAGCTACCCAATCACTATAAGAAAATGATGATGCTGAAATCCAAGCAAGATAATACATCCTGATCAAGTAGGATTTATCCCAGGAACAAGGAAGGACTGCATAACATTTAGAAAGGGCAGAGAATGCAAATAATATTATTTTTAGAATAAGTGAAAAATGCATATTTTAATAGGTGGAGAACTATCTATTGGCAAATTTTCCCATCCACATAAATTTTAAATAAAAGAGAAAGCTCTGTACCAGATAGGAATAGGATAGACTGTTGTCCTGGTTTGCTTTTTTATTGCTGTGATAAAAACACTGACCAAACTCAACGTGGGTCAGAAAGAGTTTATTTTATTTTAAATCTCCCAGATCATGTTTCATCACTGGGGGAATTCAAGGTAGGAACTTAGGGCTGAAACCTAGAGGCACAGAAGATGGAAGAATGCCTGTGCTCAATCTGCTTTCTTATACAGTAAAGGATCAACCGCCCAGGGGTGGCATCACCCACAGTGGGCGGGACCCGGGACCCTCCCATATCACTCAACAATCAAGAAAATGCCCCATAGACATGGCTACTGGCCAGTCCAATGGAGGTGATTCCTCAACTGAGATCCTCTCTATCCAACTGAAGCTATCCAGAGCAATCATGACTTTCCTTAAGGACACATATGAAGACGCCTTACATCTGCAGACGTGTAGTGGAGAGGCACTAAATACTTCCCTCTCAAATCCCCAGGAACACGACAGACAAATATGTTGTTTTTGCTATCTCCATTCACTGAACTTGATGCCCCGACCTGTGTTCTAAAGCTCCAGTGGTGCCGCATACAAAGGAGTAAATGGAAAACAAAACTTGGATTCAAGGAGTTTAAAAGAAGACACAGCGTTCGGTGTGTAGGGAGGTGAGGGATGGACTTCGGGAGGAGGTGAACGTGATCGTATTGTATGGAATTCTCAAAGCGCCAAGAAAAAGTATAAACGTTAGAAAGAAGAAAATGCTCTATTGACAGAAAATATATTGTTGCAATGAAACCCCAGTAAATGAAATTCCGTTAGCACTTCTAACTACAGCTTGTAGATTGAAAGGATATAAAAATCTGAATTTCTGTATTCAAGTGTCAAACAATGAAAGAGAGAATTAAAAACTTATAACAGGATTAAATGCATTACAGTTTTTGAAATTGATTTAAGAAGAGAGACACAAAGCCTTTAAGTTAAAACCATAAAATATTTCTAAAAGAACGTAAAGAAAACCAAAGAAAGCCAAATTATACACCACTTTCATTAGAAGATGATATTGTTACGATGTCTATAGATTCAACAATCCAACTTAAAATCTCAGTTATATTTTGGCACAAAATATCTGTTTCTAAAACTTCTGGAGAAAGGCAAAGCACTCACACTGCATAGAACTGTATTTAAGAATTCTGTGTGTCTCTCTCTCTGTCTCTTTGTCTCTGTCTCTATCTCTCTGTCTCTGTCCCTCTTTGTCTCTTTCTCTCTGTGTATGTGTGTGTATGTGATGTAGAGGCATGTGTTTGTAGTTGCCTGTGTGCACAGAGGCCAGAGAATGACATAGGGCCTCCTGAACTATCACTCTCCACCTTATTTCATTTTGTTGTTGCTGTTTACTTTGTTTTTTGTTTGTTTGTTTGAGACAGGCTCTCTTTGTAGTCCAAGTGGACTAGAACTTGCTGTGTAGACCAGGCTGGCCTCCATGTCACAGAAATCCACCTGCCTCTGCATCCCAAGTGCTGAGTTCCAAACCCACCTTATTCCTCTGAGACAGGATCTCCAAATGAACCTGGAGCTAGGCCAGCTGCCAGAAAAGCCCCAGCAATCCTCCCGTCTCTGCCTCCCATGTTGTGGGGCTTACAGGCAGTCCTCATGTTTGCATGGCAATTGCTTTTACCTACTGAGCCATCTTTCCAGCCCCTGGAACAATATTTAAAATGAAGAATGAACTAGAAGATTCATAGTTTCTACTTTACAGTTTTGCTATGAAGCTTCAGTACCAAGGCAATATGATATAGGTAGAAGAGTCAACAAATTGATGTAACGAACTAAAATCCACAAAGGGACACATGCATATACAACTCAATAAGTTTGGACAAAGGTGCCAGGACAATTAAATTGGAATGAAAGTCTTCTCAAAACTTCTTCTAGAAAAATTTGTCAAACAATGGAAAAAATAATGTCTCTTAACATTACACACAATAATTAATTTGAGATGAATGTAGACCCAAATGTAAAAGCACCTAAGCAGATACTTCTAGAAGAATGTATACAAGAATAAGTTCCCAATATGGAAATATTTACCAAATCTGCACAAAAACCAGAGAATCTATAGTGAAATAAATAAATTATATAAACAGTAAATGAACTGATTACTTCCAGTAGACAACCTTTGAATCATTCAATGAACAAGTACCTGATAATATCTATCATGTCCAACCATTGAACTTAGTAGTAGGACTCATAAACCAAGTCTTAGTCTATGACCAACTGGAAGAATTTTCCATTTTATAATTTATATTTACTATGGAATGTAAGAGGAGTTGTCCTTGGGTTAAATAGAGGACACTGTAGTCATTAATTAAAGGGTACTTAAACCTATCCCAGGACTCAGGAAGAAAGACCAAGAAACGAAGATGGATAAAGTGAGCCATTTGGATAACTGTAGGGTGAGGGCAGATTGAAGTTAAGAAGAGTTATTCCAGGCATCATAAAAAAATATAGAGTATATTCAAAGACCCTAGAAAGACAGAAAACGGGGCATACAGTAAAGCTCAAAATACCTTCAGGATGGGCTGTCAAGATAAGTCAATAGGCAAAGGCACTTGCTGCCAAGCCTGATGATCTGAATTCAATCCCCAGACTTACAAGGTAGGAGAGGAAACAATGGTAGCAAGTTGTCTTCTGACCTCCATATGCACACAGGCATGCATAACTAAATAACTAAATAATAAAATCTTAAAAAGACCTATATGATGATTGAGAACAGAACCCAAGGATGGTCTGGGGATGAGGTGAAGAATAGGACGATATGGAAGCAGCAATGTGTTTTTTATATCATATACATGTTTAAGGATACATAATTTTGTATAATGTACTTACAGATGTACAATAATTCGTGTTTGATTAACAGTTATGGTTACTTTCTCCAGTTATTCTGGACTTTGCCATACATTGTAGCTGCTCAGCTTCTCAGATCCCACATTTAAACCTGTGGCAATCCTGCTAGAATCTGATTTTTTTTCTGGTGTTTCCAGTGAATCACTAGTTGCTGAGCTCTACAGTTGTCCTAGCTGAGCTGAACTCAGCTGCTCCTGGTTCCTCAGACTGCTTTCCTAGGATGTGTGATTACCTGCCTGTTGTCAGTACCCCAGTTTCCCTCTTTTGGTCACATTCACAGGAAAAATCACCAATATGAATAAATTCAATGATTCAACTTTCTGGTACCTTGGCTTTTCTTATGATTCTTATGTTCATTCAACCCATTTCCAGATACAAAGTTTAATATTTCATGTATTCAAGGTCATCCACATGAACTTGTTACACAGTGTACATTAAAGTTTGCATTTTTAAATTTTTTACTTTTTGAGGATTTCATACATGAGTACTATATTTACATCATTTTTACCTTACTTCTCTCCCTCCAAATTCTCCCATGTCCCCCCACTCATTCTAAGTTTCCTGATCTCTTCTTTATTATAATTACATAAACATACACACATTGTATTTATCTGCTCACAAAAAATATTGAATGCATTTTGAGATGCTAGTATGTTTAGATGTTTAGGGCTGATCATTTGGAATTGGATAAGTGATCAGAAAGTTCATCCCTCAAGAAAACTGATTCTCCATCTCTCAGCAGCTATTAATTGTCTGTTGCTCTTTATAAACAGAACCTTGGGAAATTTCCCCCCATTTCGGTTGGCATGCCAACTGGTGACGTTATTACGTGGGACTTATTTAGGCAACCATATGGTTGAAATTTAATTCACAGTTCAGCTTCTCTGTTATACCTGGAAGACACTACCTACCAGCAGGTATCCCAGTCCTCTGGCTCTTACAGTCTTTTTGCCCCATCTTCTGTGATGTTCCCTGGGCATCAAGTGTTTCTTTTTCAAGACTGCCAGAGGACAGTCTCTCTCTGTCTTTCTCTCCCCCTTTCTCTCCCTCTTCGCCAACTTTTTCCTCCCCCATGCATAATTACTCCGTAAAAATCACTGTGGATTATTTTATTTCCCTTTATAGTTTTAGTGTCTCTCTTCTTCTAACTTTCCTGTAAAACATCTAATCACACTCAAATGTCTTCCATATTACAAAGCAAATAACCTCTGGTTTTGACCCGTTTCCCTTACCTACAAAACTTTGCCTTTTCTTATTATTATACTTATAAAAGTTGCTCAAAACTAGTATGACTTTTTCTCCTCCTACTCTGTTTAAACTCTAGGAACATCTTCTACCTCATCATAACACTGGAATATTTTCCTCACTCAAGAGAACCTTCTTCGTCTTAGACTACTGTCTTTATCACCTGTCTTTTTGACCATCCATTCCGCAGCTTGGGACAGGGCGAGGCAGTCTTTCAAATAGCATCATCTGAAGTCATTTCAAATATGTTTAACACTTCACCTGCACCCTCTCTGGAAACCAAGTTCTCTGAAATAGTTCTAAGCTTATTCTATTCATTCTCTCCTAATCTCCAGCTGTCCCCTTCCAGTCACAAATCAGTTTCTTTGATTTTTAGTTTGCTACTCTTCTGCCAACACACCATCTACTTTCACATATCCCTCACCATTCCCTGCCCAAAGGCAAACAAGACAGACATATCACTATATTGTGATATTGTAGAAATTGTCCTTGTAGAAAAATCAAATCTGCTAAGTATAAGTGCAATAGGAAAAAATATGATTAAGTCTTGCAATGGCCATCAAAAAAAGATACAGAACTGACTCAGAACAATGGCTTCAGGAAAATGGAGAAGCATCACATTTGGGAAGATGGGGCACTGCAAGACCATGGAGAACCACAATGTGGGAAACCTGAAAACAGTGAGTGCAGATACCTAGATCACAGAGATGGATAGCAAAGAGAGGAATTCTACAGGAGCATTGAATCCATTTTTTACCCAAAGCTTGTGATGGCATGTTTCTTTCTCAATAGATAAATGGACAAATAACTAGGTGCATATAAACATGTTTGTGTGACTTGTGTGAATATAACTAGCAGGTTATGTGACAGCATAGGTGGGAAATGGTACTGACATTGTATTTGATAAAAAAAAGTCGCTGAGAGTTTACACAGTGTTTACGACAGCTTCTGCTATTTGCTCTCCACCTCCAGAATCATCTACGTCCCCGAAATTGATGAAGATGTGACTTTAAAATGAATAAAGATGTTTGCAGCAGGAAAAAGAAATAATGAAAGAGCTGCTGGAGCAGAAAGACGGAGTTGGCCCATAATTAATATGAACATCAATCTTTTGGAAAAGTTAGGATGAAAGACTATTCTTCCTGAAATAATTTGATTCACTGCATCTTAAAATAGCACACGAGGGAAGAGAAAGGGGCATTGACAAGGAAGAGGATTATGAAAACAGGAGGCTGGCTTCTTCTTGTATTTTTCCTGGAGTATGTACAACATCCTAGAAATGGAGAGAGTCCTTAGGCTGCATGCTGGGTTAATGTGCTCTGGGCTCCCACCCACTGGGAGAAGTCACTGGCTCTACAAAGGTAGAGATAGTTCCAGAAAACTGGAAATTTCTTGATTGATATAAATAACAAGTTTATTCCAGAGGCATTTTAGCCCCAAATCAATCTTTCTTTATAGTGTGACCTTGAATATCCCTGACATAGACATTCTGACCTTGGGTGGTCTAGTGTTGGCAACACCTTCCATTAAGGGGCTGCTATGGGGCAGATGTGCTTTCAACATGTCTTGCTACTTCCAGCAGCCTATACATCAACCCCATGAGGCAGGCACAATGCCCATTTTGGAGAGAAGAAAATAGAGACCCAGAAAGGCTGTCACACTTCCTTCTGAGGAAAAGTGAACAGAGAAAAATGGCACTTCCTTGGAAAAGGTCTAGAAAGAAGATGACAGATTGCTGCAGCCCACAGCAATGCAGCGTTCTTTCCAGCTCAGTGGCTCTCTGATCAGGAACCAGACCTGAGGCCCCAGGCCTATGTATCAGACCCATGGTGCCCTTTACTATCACTCATGGATGATAATCTGTCTCAGGAAGTGTCCAAGAGCAAAGTGCTAGTTCCCCAGTTTTGAGAGCAGGCCAGTGTGTCCTGGGGATGGTCTTAATGTACATAGCTATTCATGCAAAATGCCATCTACGAGCACTGGGTCTCCAGAGCATACAAACCTATGCAGTAAAACTCCTGTTCTTAGCGAGCTCACAGATAGATGAGAGCCACCCCATTTTAAATGATTATCAGACAAAGCAGCAAGAGGAAAGACGGCACCATTCAAACTCCAAGGAAACGGGTAAAGCAAAGGATAGTGAGATGGGTGAGTACCTCACAGTGCATCTGTGAGATACGGTGAACAGGGCTGATTTTCATGTTCCCTGCGTGCATACACGTTTTCCTCAGATAGAAGTATTTCACAACAGTTAGATTGATTGTTTAGCTGTAGATTGTCCAAGGATTGAAGGAAAAGTAAATTAGTATTGTGACTCACTTTCTAAAATTGTCTAATTTTGAAAAATCTTTTATTAAATATGTTCTTTGACAATTACACACACGTATATATATACATACATATAATATATATACATACATATAATATATATACATACATATAATATATACATACATATAATATATATACATACATATATATACATACATATAATATATATACATACATATAATATATATGCATACATATAATATATATATACATATAATATATATACATACATATAATATATATACATACATATAATATATACATATTATATATACATACATATAATATATATATACATAATGTATATAACTGTCTCCCTTGCCCCTTCTGTCTCCCTCAGACCCATATCACCTAAGCCCTCCCCTTTCTCCTCCCTACAAATCCTTTTCTCATGATCATGTCTTTTTGCTTGGTTTTGTGTCCCACTGAGTATAACCAGGCCGTCTATGTGACCATGGGATATTAGTAGGTTCATCATTGGATACACAACTGAAAAATGTCCTTCTCCCAGAATTTATCAGTATCCCGTAGTTCAGCATGGAGGGACAGCATTATGTGGGCCCTTCCCTGATCTATGATTGACTGTTGACAGTCGTAATCTTGTGCACACAGTCACAGCTGCCGTGAGAATGATGATCCTCCAGGATTGGGTTTGAGGCCCTCTCTACAAGAGGAAATTCGTGGCTGCTACTGTAAACACACTTAAAAAAAACATGGCTGATGAGATCCTCTGTTCCCAGCATGGAATATGCCACTGTGGTTGAGCTAAACTGACTCAGAGTCAAGCTGCCTTCTAAATTCTTACATTTATACCTAGAAACCAATGCTGGTCTCAATCTGAGTCAGACAAACTTCTCTGTAATGAAAAGTGAGGTATTTTTATTCCCATTTTCCTCATAAAAAAATGCAAGTTCTGGTAGCAAGTCTGGTCACATTGGTTTAGGTGCTCCACAAAATCTCCACAAAAGTTATCTTTCCTTGTCCTTAATGCGTGTTGAGAGATGCAGCACTAACTCAACGCAGTGAGTTAAAAAAGGGTGGGCAGTCTGGGAGGAGGTGGGCTGCAAGATGGGGTGGATAAGGTCAAAACACATTTTTATACACATAAGAAATTCTCAAAACAAGAAAGTATTTAGAGACAGAGACAGAGACAGAGAGACAGAGGAAGTTGCTACTGTTCCAGGTGGAGCCTATGTGTTCTAGACAGGAAGGCATGCGTGAACTTGGAAACAGGCCTGCTCCAACCAGTCAAGCCTTTTGTTCAACAACTTCCCTGGGAGCTACCCAGTAGCTTCTTATATCTCAGAGCAGGAACCGATGTTCCTAACTTGTCTACAAGAGACCCCTCCACAGCCTTCCCACTGGGTTCTGTGACTGTGAGTGAGGGCAAAGAGTGATTATTACAGGTGTAAATATTAGTCTCCTCACAACTATCAACAGTTAGTTTTAGAGAACTGCATTGCTTGGGTGTTTTAGGACATTTATAAATCACTATGCTGATCAATTCTTATGCAGCAGGAAGAAAAACAAGTTTGTGTTCTGAGCTCCACTACCAGTTACAGGGGGATATTTATGGCTCAGGGAACAAAAACCTATAGAGTGAAAGGAAATTAATATATTGTTGGATCAATTTGTAACCAGTGACTTCAATTTATGAATTTACATTCACTGTTTCATCATAGTCAGTTTTTAATAACTTTAGTTTGCTAAATTTAAACATTGCTTCTTAGCCATGTATCCTTCTTTCAAGAGAAATGCATGGATGGAAAGGAAAGAGGCTTAAATTTTCTGCTTTGGTGCATTGAGTATCAGGGAGAGAGGAAATGACAGCATGAAGCAAAAACATAATCTGATTTGGGTTTGTATTTTTGGCCTAGCAATCTCAGCTTGCAAAGCAATGTACTGACTCAGAATTTACCTTTCTTAAAGAGGAATCTGGTGTGTGTATGTGTGTTTATGTATCTGCGTATCTTCCTTTGTATACATATTTACATTGTAAGCATATGTTATACATATACATCCCAACATCTCGTGTTTTTGTGCTTCAAACTCATTATTTCTTGCCGAAATAGGTACTTCTGGATTTTAGTTTGTTTTACTGTGGCTAAAGAACAAAACCATGGTACAGGCGAATCCTTATTTTGACTGCTCAAT
Organism: Eospalax fontanierii; assembly: GCA_035773235.1. Classification (NCBI taxonomy): domain Eukaryota; kingdom Metazoa; phylum Chordata; class Mammalia; order Rodentia; family Spalacidae; genus Eospalax; species Eospalax fontanierii. The sequence goes on along the minus strand of CM069529.1, from coordinate 45,410,376 downwards.
GTTTCATTTAGGGAAAAGTCTCAAAATGCTTCTCACTGCAAAGGATAAATAAGTGGATTAAGCTCCTTCCTTTGAGAATAATCCATCAACATATTTAGTCCCATAAAATCCTTCTTTGTCTTAGCAGTTCAAATACTTCAATTCAATGATTTCTTGGTAAGGGCTATATTTGGGGATACATGACTGGGCTTATTCAAATGCATTACTAAATTAGATATTTTTCAGTTGTATAACTATTTTATCTACTGATATATATTTTATCTATCTATTTATAAGTGGGAGGACATTGATTTACAATATTATGAACTATGTATAATTTAGGTTGCTTTGTTTGCTGTGCTGTTGCTAAAGAACAACACCATGCCTGTAGGTCGATCCTTCTCCAACTGCTCAGTCCTTCATTTAGGGGCCTCTGTCGGACCTGGAACTTTGGTTGGGAACACATATGTGTGACCTCAGTGTTTTTATTTGTAGTGGACAGTTGATTATAATATCGTATAACAAGTTCTTCATTACAGGCATGCATCTCAAAAATAGTTTTCTGAACTAGCATAGAGAAGACTCGGAGTAAATATCCAACCACAATGCCTTATTTATACTGATAAGTAATAAATATTATAAGAGTATAATATTCTAGTGTAGCATAAACAGATGAGAATTGATATCTGTCTCACAAAGCATCATTTCGCATGCTACTTATAATCTTTATGTTTGGAAATGGGGAAATGTTTCTTCACAATTCTTTGAAAAATTCTTAGATAATTTTATTTTGAAGATATATCCTTATAAACTGACATTCTTGTTGACTTGGAAAAACAGCTAAAGTGCATCCTAATTTTGAATAAAATAAGTAAACATGGTTGCTGGGGAGATATCTCAGCAACTAAGAGCACTAGCTGCTCTTGCAGAGGATCTGGGTTTGTCTCAACACCCACATGGTGATTAATAATGATTGTTCATAATTCCCGTTCCAGGGTTTCTGATAACCTCTTTTGATCTTTGTGAGCACTGCATGACATGGGTACACTTAGATACATGTAGACAATACACTCATACACATAAAATAAAAATAATAAATACCATATTTTTTAAAATAAGTAACCCTATTTTATTCTTTTTGACTTTGGGAGGACAACCAGAGTCTTTATAAAGTGATTACATAGTGTATGAGTGGATGTGCATGCACATGCCTGTGTGTGACATATGTGGATACATATATATGTGTATATAGTGTGTGTATTGTGTATATCTATGTATGTGTGTGTATATGGTGTATGTGTGTGTGTGTGTGTGTGTGTGTGTATTAGGGGCAGTGGGAGATGACATTTACACTTTCTCCAAATTTATTTACAAAACATAGTTTTTACTTGTGATATAAAGATGGGCTAAGTTGCCAATGCGACTTGTCTCTCTCATCATGAAGGAATTGTGAGTTCCTGTTCTGCATGGAAATCAGGTTCCAGAAATGTCTGAGAAAATGTCTTTGCAGATGAGAAGCAGTCCCGGACTAGGAGATTTGGGCAAGGCACTCATCTGCACAATGAGGATTTAACATTTACCTTCTTCCAGTGCCCATCCCAAGACACATTGAGTATCCCATCATTGGCTGGTATCACTTGTATCTAACCAATTAAAAACACCTTCTCAGTTAACTCTCCTTCCATTAACCAAGAATGTTTAAAAGCAACTGAAGCATAAGAAAAGAGATAACCACTCAGCACACAAAGGCACATACCGTGGCAACAAGCCTCATTTCTACAGTGTTATTTACCAACAGATATTAAAATGCCAAGGGACTTTTTTTCTTGCACAGAATATAATTCAACAAATAATAAATTCACAATAGATAGAATTGCCAAAATATTAACTGGATGCTTTAAGAATAAATAAGTTGGTCAAATATTTTCAAAGTATTCCGTGTTTTCCTTGAGAAAAGAAATATTTTTAGTTTCTCTAATTGAAACATTTGTAAAATTTGAGTTCCTGTCAAGCTGTCTGAAACATACTGACTTTCTACTATCTCTTTGAAGTTAAAAAGAGAGAATATTCCATGAATAAAACTAATGAGAATCAAACGCGACTCAAATAAAGTACAAATTAAAGTTGGAAGTAATGAATTGAATAAATGAATAAATAAATCAATGAACAAAGATATCATGTTTCTAATTAAGTACCATACGGTTAATTCTCTTCAGTCAATACATCGACATTATATCAATATTATTTTATTACCAGTTACTGAAAAACTTGTAAAATTTATATAAAATAAGTGTTTTATAATAGATGGGATAAATCATGCTGAAATATATTCTTATGCAGTAGAAAGCTGAAATGTACCATTACATAAATAATTCATAAATGTATTTATTTATTTTATAGTGTATTTTATATATGAGTCTATTGCCTACATGTATATAAGTGTACCTATGTCTGCAATGTCCATGGAAGACAGAGAGGATGTCAAATTCCCTGGAACTGGGATTAAATACAATTGTTTAGCTGCCATCTGGGTGCTAGGATTTGAACCTGGATCTTCTGCAAGAGCAGCCAGTGCTCTTAACCCCTGAGTCATCTCTCTAGCCCCAGAATTCTTTATTGAAGGGTGGGAGTAAGAAAGGGTCTCATATAGCTCTGTCTGTAACTCACTATGCACTTGAAGATAATTTTGAATTCTGAATCCTCCTGGCTCCACCTCTGCAGTGTTGGTATTTCCATGCATATACCATCATTTCTGATTTATGCTGTGCTAGGGATCGAACATACAGTTTCATGCACACTAGGTAAACATTCTACCTACTGAGTTACATGCCTATCCCCAATCTGTAGGTCTTAGGAAATAAGTAGAATAAATATTATATAAGCACACCATTTCCTCCACTCAAGTGTTCTATGAAGTTGGTGAACACTGCAAACCATAGGGAATAGGAAGATTTATGACATTATTACAACAGAGTATCAGTTGATATTTAAATTAATTTAGATTCATGTGAAGTCAGTTACCATTATAAATTCTTAATGAATTAAAGAGTGAAAGTTAATAAATAATCATGAATATATCACAGAACAACCAAAGAATATGGTATTGATGGTTACATTAGAAGGAAAAGAAAATAGCAGTTTATGGACTTAAAAGCCATGTTAACTCAGCTTCCTCCATCCCTCCCATGGTTCAATGTGTTCTCTTGTTACCAACAGTTTATTAGCCCTTCAATTAAGAAAGAGACCCCCTGAAAGGGATATGCTTTTGTCTGGTGTCATGCAGCCAATGTGCAAACTGAGGGCCAGTGCCAACCCCACAAGTTTATTCAGTGCTCAAAAATTGAAGAAGTGAGATCTTAGTTCACAAACCAACTCAACTCCAGTTGCAGGTGGGGAAACTGTAAATAACGGTAAGGGACTGAGAGGGAAGTTAGCTGATATAGAGACTGAATATCTATGCTTTCTGGGACAGGTGAATTTTCCAGAATTCAAGTACCACCATCTGTTTGGGTTTTGCTTTTGTCCGCAGCCTTTATTACTGGTTTCTTGCCCGGTGCATCAATCAGTGTGGAAATTAAATTAATATAATAAAGTGTGAGGTCTTCTAGACATGATTTAGGTAACCATTTTGGGTCTGGGTGATTTCAGCCAATTTCCATAAGAAGGAACTTCTAAGCACCGGACAAACACATTTAGAATGGGGCAAGAAGCCAGCCAGGCCGTGCAGATACCGTGCTTGCTAACATACTCAGGCAATTCCTCTTACATATGAAGATATGTCCTTTCTCTTTCTATTCCTTTGTATTTATCCTAGAGCACTTCAGCTGTTCTCAAATAAAAGGCAAGAGAAGAGAAAACAAGGAAATGATAACTTTGACGACAGATCCAATCATTCGAGAAAAGTGCTTGATCTTTATATTTAAAATGAGATTAAAATGATATGCACATTCTGTAAACTAAGGAAAGAGAAGAGGTGAGGAAAAAGCATTCTTCTTATACATTAGAAAGAATTTGTGCATTGTACATTTTTTTTCTGAAATTTCAGCTGCTGTTAGTAGAACACTGAGACAGGAAAACGATGGTCTCTCTTGAGTTGGTGTTTAATGTTCTTTCAGTCACGACTTTAAACTAGACAGAACATTTCTTACTAAAAGCACAAAATACAGAGGAAGGATGCAACACAGCATAGAATTTTAAGAACAAGGAGGAAGAGACATGTGAAGCATGACACTTATGTAATCATCATTTATGTTACTCAGCATACGTTTACTAATCAGCTCCTAAATGAAGGTGTAATGCAGGATTAAAGATGGGTAGGCTAGAAGCTACTCAGGACCAAAGATAAGTAACGATATGATGAGATGGTACTCACGAAAAGTCTTGACTCTCTGGGGATTCAGCTACTTTGGGGTGAAAATGTGACCTCACACCTACACTCTTCTGGTTAATTAACATCAGCGAAAGAGCTGAGATTTTGCTATAAATTAAAAATCAATCCATAAAATAAATCATGTACATATAATCAGTCTGAAGAAATTATCAGTTTTTATCAAAAAACTTTGCCTTGACAACCACAAATCTAAAACAGTCTTCAACCTGTACAACCATACCAGCCTCATTAAGACTTGCACAAAGTTGTCTCTGATGACCTTTATTGAATAATATATATCTGAACAAGAAGAGATCTTCAGAGAAGATGAAGTAGAAAACTTTAGAAATCTTCAAGGAACAGTAAACCTTCCATAGTTTGTCACATGTGGATCTAGATAACTAGACATAGCTAAGCTTCTCTGTGAGTGGTATATCTACTATCTCATTGGGGCTCCAACATCTGACGTGAGTGAAGCTTTATATCACCATAGGGTGGTAATAGGAAAACTGGTTCTCCTAAAGCCTCCTACTGAAAAGGAAATTATTTTGCACAGTGAGATCAGTTGACTCTGAAATCCTGTGGCCCATCCTGGAAAATATAAACGGAATAGAGAAGACAAACATGGACACTGTTTCCTGTTGTCACATTGTTAAAATGAGTCTTGGGGGTGCAGAAATTCCCAGACTAGCAATATTATCCTCTTTGAACTCTGTGTTTTCATAAATTGAGGAGAAAGAAAGGAGAGTTATGAGAAACCAGTTTCAAGGGACAGTGGCATGCTGGACCAGTCTTCAGGAACTGGGTACTGTAGAAAGCAATAAGTTACAAGCTAAGGAGAATAGGGAACAAGAAATTACCAGAATGTCTGAGTCAATGATGAATGCCCAAAATCTCTTCCACTACAATTAAAATTGCTTAGTTTTTAAACTATTTTAATTTATACATAATATATTTGATGATAGTTTTAAAGTTTAGTATACCTAATACATCATGATTATATTTGCTGCTTTGTTAGTTTTTCCCCAAATCAGTGAATTACATCTCTTCTTTTTTAAATTTTAGTTACTTTTTAGAGTGTGTATATTGCCTGCATGTAGATAAGTGCACCAGTGTGGCCCACAGAAGTCAGAAAAGGGCGTTGGATTCCATCTCCACTTCATATTTACAAGGCACTGAAGGAACAGATGTGGCTATTGATTCTCATTATTATCATTAATTATTATTGTTATTTTATGTGTATGAGTGTATTGCTTGCCTGTGTATGTGCACTCGTGTCATGCAATACCTGCAGAGGTCAGAAGAAGGCATCGGATCCCACGGAACTGGAGTTACAGACAGTTATTAACCACCATGTGGGTGCTGAGAATCAAACCCCAGTCCTTTGCAAGAGCAGGCAGTGCTTTTAACTGCTAAGCCATCTCTCTAGCCCCGAGTTATATTTCTTATCTATTCTGGCTTTGACAATTTTACCCTAAGTAAAGTGTTCTCATGGCTATAACTTTTTAATTTCCTTTGAGACAGTCACTCAGACTGGCCTAAACTCTTGATCCTCATGATCTTCCTCAGTCATGCTGGGATTAGAGGCCGGCAGCACCATGACTGGCACGACTCTCTAGACATGTCTCTACAGTGTCAATCCTTTTTGGAGTTGTTACTTTTCTTTGCATTTAAACAAAATAATAATTTCTTCCTTCGTAAATTCATCTTTCCTTATTTGGAGTTTTTCCAAAAGTATACATGAAATTCAAATTTCTCTCTTTTCAGAAGGAGGAGAAATGTGATATTTACTCCAGGGGGATGTTTTGCAAAAGGACTTATGTTCATATTGTTGAATAACAACATGAAGTAACCTTGGAAGAAAGTCAAGGTCTGGACTTTTCCTTTGATGATTATCAAAGATCTTATGACTGGTTTGAACAGGGCAGAGAGCAAAGGAAGCTCAGAAGCAGGAACTATAATGTTCGACAAGGGAAAAAAATCAATGATTTCTATCTTTGTCTTTTTTTTTTTTTACAGTTTCCACAGACCTGCAAGGAAGCCATTCTCATCAGTCAATCCAGGCTCAGCACAACTGCTCATCCTGCAGCCACTAAGACCAAGGAAGGTGGAGAAAGTCAGCTACAAAGGCTTGTGAATATTGATTGTGACATTACAACATGGTTTAGTATCACAGTAGATGAGAGAGAGAAAAGGAATTTCAATGGTCACTGTGCATGCATGCATGTGTGTGGGAGGGGTCTGGCAAGGCAAGTGCTTTTACCTCCTGAGCCATCTGCCTGATCCAATTCCAGTTTTTAACAGATTATTTAAACTTATTATTTTGACTATATTCCTCACTATAAACAGAAAAGAAGATAGGTGCACATCTACACATGTATCCATCTGTGTAGGTGCTAAATGCATAATTATACATGTGAGCAAATTGCTCTAAATAAGTTCTGTGCATTGCTATCTTGACAGTCAAGTTGACTAACAAGGGGACCTCAATCAAACACATGCACCTGCTTCATATTTAAATGTTAGATCCCAGGTGATAGACTTCCTTAGTGATTTCTTGTCTTCTTACCCTGATTTGGGTATCAAGAACAGTCCTCCCTAGAATACAGGTTTTGTTTGTTCCTTTCATCTGTTCATTCCTCTAACCAGTATTTGGAGCACCTGGAGTTGTCGAGACTCTCAAGATGAAATATTGTACAATCTGAAGAAGGCTGAGTAAGCAGAAAAGATTTCCTAGAGTTATTGAACACCTGGACTCACCTATCACTACTGAGACTGTTTGTCTTCTTCATGAATAAAAAAACAAAACCATAAACAAAACGACTAATTCCCTTATTTACTAGAAGCTCCAGCTACTTCCAACCACTGGGATGTACACAGAAAGATATCAATGGGCCCTGGTATTTTAATTAGGAACCCTAATCTCAAGAGGAATCTTTAGACTCAAGAGCATCCACAAAGTGAAAATGAGAAATAATGTCTACAAATTGCTCCAAACTGATGACAGAGATGAAATTATTATTAATGGGAAATCACTGAGTTTGTGTTTTGGTTAAGCATGAAACATTAAGGATTTTTCCAACATTTCTCTCTGTGGTGTTAAATTGACTGCAGATTGTGATTTAATGGAAACTGTGATGAAGCATTCAGCTACAGCCACAGCCACTCAGCTCGAATCTCAAACCTATTCTTTATTTGCTCTTTTAATAGTCTTGGCTTTAGAAATAAGGAAACTCCTTAAACTCAAGTGAAATTTGCTAAGAATCCAAAGTAAGTGAATGATCACCATTCAGTCTCACCCTCCTTAAAGTTTTCACTGAGTTTTCTAGTAGTTTTGAAGACATATTGGTGTTATTGGTGGGTCTCAATTTGTAACCAATGGGTTTTATTTTTTATAAATCCATTTCCTAACTGTGCTGTGAGAACTCCATTTCTTAATGGGCAGTATCTGTCCTAAGAATATTTTGGTCTGATGTTTCTGTGTTTCAGAAACTTTAAGCTACTCAAGGGGTCTTATCTGCATATGCACTCTTGAACCCACAGGAGCTGTGATCTCTCCATATGAGACTGGGTCCTCCATTCCACCATGGAAGTGGAAGAGCATCAAGGAACCCCAGCCCTCCTTGGAGATTTATAGACAGTTAATGGTTGATGATAGAGGAACCAACACGTTCTTCAGTGATATAGCCACTGGTAAGGCATCCATGATCTTGTAAATAATCCTCAGTCACTCTCCTATAAGCACTAATAACTAATTAGCTTCTGTAACACTAATGAAACTCACTGAGTCATTGAAAATAAAAATAAAGACAAGAAGTTAGAAAAGGGAACTAGCTGAGGAAAAGAAAGTGAGTGGGAATGGGAGAGGGAGGAGGAGCATTATGGGTAATAGAGATTAAGAGCACTGACTGCGCTTGCAGAGGACCCCTGTGTGGATCCCAGCATCTGCATGACAACTAGCGTTCATCTGTAACTCCAGTTCCAGGGGATCAGGTGTCCTCTTCTGACCTCTGTGGGCACTGCAGGACACCAGGTGCACTTACATACATCCAAGCAATACACTCATACACATAAAATAAAAATAATAAATAAAATATTTTAAAAAGCAGCATCTTCATCTGAATCAGACTCCTTTTCTTCCTGGCTAGCCCTGACTATGGTGTGGGAGTCTGAGGCAGGGGAGGGGACAATCTTGAAGAGATTTGGGGAGTGCTCTCTTTCTCCCCTCAAGACTAGTTTCTCAAATTTCACAGGTACGGGGGATTCTGCAGGGACAGGCCAGGATCAAGCAGTTTTCTCTTTCACGAGGAGACATATGGTAATCCTTATGCTTTAACTCATTCCTGCTTCTCTTCTCCCTTTTTGACCATTGATGGGCTCTGGGAAGTTTTGGCCTTATAGATGAGCTTCACAGCAGACCCACCTATTGCAGTGGTATAGAACAATCTGGTTTTGCCTGCTGCTTCCTCCCACCCACCTCAGCCCTCTAAGGGAAGGCCCTCCCTTCTGTCTCTTGCTGTCAGAGTACTCTCTCCTAGTACTTGATGACCTTAGATGGATGCACTCCTGGCTCACAGTTTAACCCCAATTGTTTTTCCACAGACTTCACTAGCTCTCGTTGACTTGATATTGTACTATAAGGAGCAAGGATGAGAATATTTGTTGCTTTACTTCAGTACTTTTATGAGCTCCAGGGTCTCTTTCCTGGTTCTGTTTTGGTTGCATAGGCTGCACAAGTGCTGACAGTCAAGGTCATGGTGACCAGCAGAGAAGATAGACATGGAAGAAGGTGAGATTAGTGTCCATCTTATAGGCTGTCCGCATTGTCTGGGTGGTTCTCTTGGAACTCATTTCTTCTGTTTGTTGATAGAGGGAAGCATCACCCAGTGCCTACCCTCTGCACCTCCCTGATAGCCACATACTCTCTCTTTTGTCTAGTTGCTCATCTCCTGGGTCAGATGGAATTACTGAAGCACTGCTAAATCCTTGTGATTTATTGTTCATGTCCAAATCCATCCTCATAAACCCCTAATTACTGCTTTTCCTATAATCTCTTTTTCATCAAGAGAGCTTATCGTTAATTTTCCCTTTATTGATGAATGGGGAGGGAGCCCCAGGCCTTGTTGCCTAGTTCTCCCCTTTCCTCCTGACCGTCCCTCACATCTTCACTCCTTCTAGTATGTGGTGCTGAATAATGTAGATGTTTGCCTGTGCTCCACTAGAGCTGTAGCTTTCCTAAACTAGTCAAGAAAGCATTGGAGTAACATATCTCTGACTTGGGAAGTATGTCTGTATCTTAGCATGACTGTACATGGCATAGAACCAATCAACCAGAAAACCCTATTCTATACTGTGTTCCCATTAACCCAGGAACCATATAGAATCAGATTATATGAACATAATAGTTGGAGTAACTCAAATATAAGTATTCATTTTCACTGAGCTAAATGACACCTTTTCAATGTTAGGTGGTTAGAATACATTAACCTCATTTGATTCAACAAATACATTAATAAACTATCCATGATTTTGACAATCTAGCTCATCAAGTAGGATTTGAAAACATCTACTCAAGTACCTGAGCTAAAGGCAGGTATGGTTGTAGAGATAACAGCCTTAGAAGGAAGAGTTGGATCTGACAAGAATGTCTAGGCATGCCCATGGAAGAAGCTGCTCTGGGGTTGGATCTTAGATAATTACCAAGGTGGGCAGTATAAGGCAGAAGGATGTGCAGCCAAAATGAATGGGACTAGACAAAGAGAACAGAAATCAGAGCTCCAGATGTGTTTCTAGAGCAGTAATTAGTCCTATAAGTCTGAGAATTGAGGAAAAGTAAAAAATAGATCACACAAGGGAGAGAGAAGATCTTAAGGATGATATTTAGCTCAGATTGGATTAAACATGAGCCAAAAATAATAAACAAACAAATAAATAAATGTATAAATACATGGAGTAGTTTAGGACTCCTAGAGGACAGAGTTACAGGAAATACATTCATATAATCACCTTTGATTAGGAAAACAGCCTGTGGTACAACCTTCCAGGCAAGACATGCCCACTTGTGCAAGACTGGCACTGTATTTTGGGGTAACCAACTGATCTCTGGTTGGATTTGAGACCCATTCCGCAGAAGAGGCTCCATTCTTGGTACTGTGAGTCTGTTCAAAATTTAGGGTGCAGGAGATCACAGGCCTTAGAGGGGAACTGAAGGCCGCTGTTTAGCAAATTGACATAGCTTAAAGCTGCCTTCTGAATATTCATGTTCACACCCATAGAAAAACATTACTCTCAGCCTTAGTCAGAGAAGTCTCTGCCCCATGAATGGTGGCATGTGTAGAGACTCATGGCTTCACAAAGTGCTAAAAATAAGTGAGAGATTATCATCTCCTATAAGACTTAAGGTACAATGTAGGAAAGAGGGCAAAAAGAATATATGAGCTGAAAGATAGGGAAAGTGTTGAGAAATGTCATCTCCTTTGGAAAACACAGTCATTGTAATCACAGACCCAGAGCACTATGGATGCATTGACTAGGTTTGTACAAAAATGGGCCCATTAACAACCAAGCATGGATGGAGAAGTGGGGCAAAGGGCACCATCTTTCCATGACAATCTGTTTGTTACTGATGGAGTCAAGAAAAGGGAGAATCATTGTCTCCAGTGTCTACCCACTGATGACACCCAGTTCCAATGAATCATTCCAATCCAAAGGTCACACAGTGGGACATGGTTAAATTAAATGAGTCACAAAACAAAAGCAAAAGTCACAAAGCTGAGACAGGTATTGATTGTGATGATGGGGTATGAATAGTGATGGAAGGGGAAAGAGCATACAGTTGTACAAACTTGGGAAATGAAATTAATAACAATGAAAACACATTATGTGTAATGACTATATGACTGACAGACAGACAGACAGACATAGGGAGGAAGACAACAGAAAGAGTGGGAGAGACAAAGAGAGGGCGAGAGGGAGAGGATTGAGGCTTAAAAAATCCAATAATCTTCCTGATGTCATCTGTTAGTAAGGATGCAGACCAGCATTCATGCCCATAGTTTGTTAATTATGAAAGTTGTTTCATCTTCACATCTTTACAGGACAGTATGCATTCTCATCAGCCTGAAATGCTGAGGAAATTATTATGAGTAAATGTAGTTGGCCACTGACTACAACTTTTCAGCCCCATCTGAATTCTGCCTTCTTTCTGACCTATTTACTCTGTCTTACAATAGAGCCCTTCATTCTACCCTCGACCCTTGGAATGACAGTGCACTTGACTGTAAACAGTTCTCAGAGCACATTGTGTAGCCTGGAGTCAGAAGGTAGCTCAGCCTAGGAAGTATTCTCTCCTGTTTCCGCCAGTAAAAATTGAGCTCAGAGATACATATTATCCCACTTCCCACTGAAACTAGCCTGCATCTGAGGTCTCATTTGTACTCTGTGACTTCCTGGAGTCATCTGACTCCATGGTTATTTATTTGGGGAATCTCAGAAAAGCCCCACACTGCAAAAACATTTCAATCTAGCTAAAAGTCTGCCACTTGTTTTCAAGAACCACTTTTGTTCTAAAAATTTTCAGATAAATGGATGAAACTGGTAATAATCATCCTCAGTAAGATAACCCAGACCCAGAAGGAAAAATGTCACATGTTCTTTCATAGCTGGTGCCAGGGTTGAAATCTTAGATCTGCACGATTCAATCTGAAAATTCAGGTGGTCAAAACCTAGTTAACAGCCATAGGGTAGGGGAGGATCCCCAGGAGGCGAGGTAGAATGCAATGATATAAAGAGGAAAGTGAAATGATGGAATAGGAAAGGTTAAGGGGAGGGGTTGAAATGGGAGGGTAGGGCCAAGGAGCGAGCATGGAGAGGGATGACCAACACCAAAGGCCTTTAGAAAAAGCCATATAGAAATTAAAATGGGTTACCTTACAATAATGGAACATTGCCCCTACTATGCACCATAGACTTGTAAAGTAAAAGCTCAATGCTAGAAATGGACTCCTTTTGAAGTTGTTGACCAGGCACCCTTCAATAATACAGGCCATTCCCTCCTCTGCTCTTGGTTACCCACCAAACTTCATCATAAGACCTTATTGCCAGACACTCCATACATGAACTAAAAAACAAACAAGAAAAAAATCAGTCTGGTATTCACTTCAAAGCCTCATCTCCGTCTAGCTTTCATAATACTGTAAGATGCTATGCAAGTTACCTACAAAGAAAATTTAGTCTGAATTTTACCCAGTTGTGAATTCTGCAAGCTACAACTAGCCTGGAAGACATGACCACTGGTGCAATCCTGGTATGAATATTATAGAAGTAACCACCTACTTTCAGATTGGATGGATCCCATACCTGACAATGATATCCGCCTAGACGTCTGAGGCTAGACAACCCACAGGCCATTAAAAAAATCCTAATGCAATTATTCTGCTAAATAGATATAGTATTAAACTGATTTCTAAGAACATATTGTTATACCCATAGATTAATCATCTCCCAACTCTCAGTAGAAAAGATTACTTATGCAGTAGATAATGATTAATACAGAGAACTACAACTGGCCAACATACAGAGAATAAGAGGCTGCAATCTGCTTATCCCTAAATAGGATACCTATATAAACCTTCTGCCTCCCAAGGCTCAGGGATCCTTGGGGAAGAGGGGGCAGAAAGATGGTAAGAGCCAGAGGAGACGAATGATCACAAAGGAATAAAGTTTTCCAGGCAGCTGTTCTACTACTCATATGAACCACAAAGACAAATCCTACATAGACTCAAGCCAGAACAAAAATCCCAGCATAGACAGGGGGAAGTGGATAAGAAACTCCAACCCTATTTGAGAAACCACTGGCAACAGAAGACTACTGGAAGGGGAGATTCAGTCTCATTTAAGGGAGAGATTTTTAGCAGGTTGACCAGGCTCCAGTGAATAAATACACAGAAGGGGTATTCAGGAATACAAACTTGACTATATACATACAACACACACACACACACACACACACACACACACACACACACACACACACATGAGATCTGAGCTAGGACCATCATAGATGAACTTGAGGATCATACTTCACTTCTAGGGTAATCCTTTTTAAGTCCCCACGATATTGACACATAAGGGTTAAATAAAGTGTAATCTATTCCTTCGAATCTAGAAGTTCATTTGAAAAGATGGAGAAAGACCTGGGTTCAAATTAGAACCTACCTTCAGCACTCCACACATAGAACATGTCACATCTCTTCATTTTCTTACAGGTAGAAGGGACTAATACCACCTTCACAGAATTTCATAGTAGAAAAGAACAAAATGCAAGAATTTGTAGGAAATGGTCTATGCAGATTTGAAATATTTCTACAGCTCCGCAGGGGCAGCCTGCTCTTTATCCAGATCATCAAATATTCAAAAGAAAATATTCAGAAGAGTGTGTGCCTCAAGGTAGTCTTTTGTGACCTGACCATCTACATGGAAAGTGGTTGATTGACTCTTTGGTATAAGGCCTTTAAATCTCAATATCCCTTTAGCTGACATTTCTTTACAGATATGAAACAACCCCAGCTCCCCTTCACTCTTACAGATGCCAGAAGTTGGGTCACTGAACATATCTTTTTTGTAAAACCTCATCACTATGAGAATGGTCCTCACCAGGCCTGTGTTGTCTGGCACAAGCTGTTCCAAGGATTAGAGCACATGAGTGACTGGCTCAAGAATCCTGAGGAAACAATCTCAGCTGCCATGACAACTTCTCCAAGCTGTGGTCTCAGCACAGCCATAACTCTGGTGGCTACAGACAAGAGCTGATTAACACCTTTTATTAAATTACATATCTGGGTACTAAAATTTTGCAATCAATCTCCAGTCATCATTTTTATGGGTAAATTAACCGAGGTTTCTTCTTGCCTCACCAGCATTTCTTTCCAATATCAGGATGCGTAGATTCCTAATTATATCGATACCATGTAGCAATGGCTGGAAAATGTGCTAATTGATTAACATTCTTTTGTCCACTGTGCCAGAGCCAAGGTTTGTTTTCGAAAAGAGGAAAGTATGGAAGAAAATAAGTGCATTGCTCAAGGCCACTAGCTTAATTAGCCAGATGTAAGACAGAGAATACTGGCTCTAATTGGTCTGTAAATTCAAATGGTCTGAAGTGTGCTTGAAATTCCTGATGCCTAGACATATTCTTTGGATATGTTCTATCAGAATTTCTTGGGACAGAACTAGAAATTGGCATTTTTAAAGCTCCCAAGAAGGTTCCAGTGTGCAGCCAAGAAGAGCACCACTGATTTAGAAAAATGCTTCTCAAACTCTAATGTACACTGACATTACTTAAAGCTTATGTTTAAGTGTTGACTGTCATTCAATAGAGCAGAAGGTGAGAAAAGACTGACATTCTCTTTTGATAAAAAGCTCCATCAGCTTCCAATGCACTGGACCATGGGGACTATTTTAAATGGCAAGGATCTAAGTAGCATCTGTTCTCCAACTTTGTTGTGCATTCAGATCCAGTGGGGAGCTTATAGAATGCTCAGTGAGTGAAATGCATTAGTTATCACCAAAATCAGACTCACTGGGGTTGGGACTCGGTGGTATTTCTTAAAGCTCATCAGATAACTCCAATGGGAAGTGTATTTGTGAACAGAAACTGAGAATTTCAGTTCTATGTTTTATATGTGTGTGTGCTTTTGTGTCCACATGTATGTAGATGCATGTGTCTACAGGTGCAGGACACATGTGTGTACATGAGTGTGGATGCCAAAGGTTGATGTTAGGTATCTTCTTTGGTCATTGTTCACATTATATATTGCGGCAAAATCTCTCACTTGAATCCAGAGCTTTCTGATATGGCTGGTCTAGCCATCCAGGCCAGGTTGTTGTGGGGATTTTCAGTCTCCACCTGCTGAGTACTGGGGTTACAGTTGGGCTACCATGCCCACACAGCATTTATGTATGTGCTGGGAATTCAAACTCAGATCCTCATGCTTATGTGGCAAGCACTTTACTCACTGAATCACCTCCACAGGCCTGAGATATAAGCTCCCAAATTTTCCAGGATTTATCCAGCCTTCAGAATTCAAATCATGCTTGATACAAAAAGTTCACATCAGTGTACCCACCATATTCATCATAGAGGAAAGCAGATTTGAGTGAGGGAGGGAATTTATCACCTCTGTTTTTGAACATTTGGAGAGTCATTAGAAGAAAGAGACAGCAGACTTGGTGCATGTAGTTTCAAAGGCCAAGCTTCAGATCAGCAAGTGAAATGTCAAGGAGAGGTTTAAATCTAATATGTAGAAATTCGTCCTATAAATCAGCTGTCCAAAGAAAGCTTAACGATTACAGTCATACACACATCCATTTATCTATAAAGGGCTGGGAAAGGAGGGATCCTATTTGTCCACCCCAGCAGCTCTAACCATATGCAAAATATACCTTCAAAAATTTTCAGGTCCTACCCAGAGATTACTATGCCCATTAGAGGATGAGAGTGCATACCCTGTTGTTAGAGACCGCAAAAATGGAGCCAAGAGGGGATATGGCTTCTTAGTGAATAGGATCCAACTCCTCTGACATAAATGTTGTTTCTTTCATATCAGGAAGCTTCACTGGTATCATATTTGAATTCTCAGAGGTCTATGACACAAGCCTTGTAGCCTGTAAAGTGACTCCAACAGTGAATATTCACAGAAGACCAGCCCTCAGATACCTCTAAGTCTATTGCATAAGCATCTACCTCTGTCTCTTACTCAGTCCATCAACCACAGCTGTATGATTTCTGGTTCCTTTCCAAGACCATTTCTTGGTGTACATTCAGGTCCTGGTTCCTGTGCACAAATTAATTTTCATTTTATTCTTAGTCACCAGGCCAGTTTTGTCTCAAACTTTCTGGGGAGAAGGTTGTTTCCTGCTCTTACTGGACCTTGCACATGTCCTCTCACAGCACTGAACTCTGCTTCCTGTTTCTGTGGGACCAGAAACTGCAGCTGCACTTCGACCCTCCACCAGCAGAGCGCTGGCACGCACTTTCCTGTTGTTTTCCACGCAGTGGTTCCTCAGACTGCAATGCAGCAGATTTTCCCTTTTGCCTGAAATTTACCAGCTTCTGGGATGTTATATCCTCCCAGGAATCTCAGGCTATTCCTCTGCAGAAAAACTCATGGTAAGACTGTTCCATTTCTAAAGAACCTTGAAATATGTTCAACACATTATATTTCTGTGACAGTAAGGGACAGGGAAGGAAGATTTTAAAAGGCTGTTTTTTCTCTTTTATTTTAAGCATTTGCATTCGAAATCCTGAAGATGTTTACACTCCCTTATGTGGCATGATGCTGGTATATCCTGACTCTCATCAAATTTGAAAGGACTAAAAGGAAAAGAAGAAAAGAATCTAAAGTAATAAATGTGAACATTAATTCTAAATCAACCCATTTTCCCTTAAGTTGCCTTTGTCAGATTACTTTATCATTACAACACGGAAAGAGACTGACGGCTGACAACAGCAGCCATCAGAGGACACTACAGCCTGAAATGGCCCTCTGTGAGCATCTCACCTCCACCTCCCAGCCAGAGGACAGCACTACTAGGACAGGACCCAGAAGCTGCGGCCGTGACCTGGGCAAGTTTCAGCACATCAGCAGACACAAGCAGGACCCAAGTTCAGAGTCCTAATTCCTGGAGTTAGAAACATGCCACCTGCTAGGCTGTCTGGAGAATAATGGAAGGTCTGGAATACACATGTGGTACCAAGTTCTGAAGCTGTTGCTTTTAAAAATTAGAATAATAAGGAGGTAGCCTTATGGCAGCAGATAAGTTGTGCAGGCCAGAAATGTAAATTTGACAATTTAGCAAAGTCCGTGGGGCTAAGGACTTAAACGTCATACTATAACACAAGAACCCACTGAGTCAATGTGTCTAATGTCCCTTGCATAGCCTCAGCACTGCTCTACCAGAGAAAGCATCTATGACTCAGCAGCTTTCATACCTCTGCTTTTCCATCCTCCCTCCCTCCCTTCCTCCCTGCCTCCCTTCCTTCATTCCTTCCTTCTCTGTGTCCCTCCTGATTCACATCCACTGTCCTTCCCCTCTCTCCCATTCTATCTACCTCTATCTCTCTCTGTCCCTCAGAGCATTTCAAAATTAGATATTTAACTAAGTGAATATTGACTTTGTTTAGTCTGTGGACCACTTTAACTATCAAACATGTTTTTTCATTGTGCTGTGCATTTTCTTTACTTTAAAATTTATTTATTTAATGTATATTAATGCTATGCCTGCATGTATGTAAGTGACCATGTGTCATACAGTGACTGCAGAAGGAATTAGATCACTTGGAACTGGAGTTTTGGACATTTGTTAGCCTAACCAACCCTAACCCTAACCCTAACCCTAACCCTAATCCCCCAACCCATGTGGCTACTGGGATTTGAACCTGGCTGGTTCTTCTGCAAGAGCAACCAGTGCTCTTAACCACTAAGCCACCTCTCCAGTCCCTGTGCTGTGCATTTTCACTATTTACTATTTACTACCTAAGCTGCACTCCATCTCCACTTCATGTCTGGGTCCATCAGTATTCACCCTTGCTCAATATGCCCATGCCAGCTTAGTCATTCAGTCATCTATAATGTCACGCCTCCTGCTCTTTGCTGCATCAAAATATAAGACTATGAATTCACTGAAGCGTAAAACTACTCTTGTTTCATTCTTTATCCACAGCCTTTAGCTCAAAACCAAGAATTAGTATGTGCTTACCAAATCCGAATAAATGGTAAATAAAAAGTGAAGTCCAGTTTTCTTTCAGCCCCTTAAAAGATCCCAGTAGTCTGCAGTGTGCAGACATAATCTCCTATGGGCAAAATCTGCATTGCCTGTGAGTTCCAGGACTGGGGAGCTAATCAAAGGGCATCAGCCTGGGGAACAACATTGGTACCCATGAAGTACCAGTGAGATTTCAATTAGCTCAGAGAGCTTATGGGTTGGGAATATAACAAAACTCACTTTACCATCAGAAACTAGACATCCTACAGGCTTCCTGGGTAGAATTCCTCAGGAAGCCGGCATGTTTTCAAACATCCCAACCTCTTTCTATTACCTTCAGTGAAAGCCTCTCAGCTTCTCTATTTGACATTCTCTAACCCCCACGCACACCCACATTCTGCTCTGTGATGGTGCTTCCATTCTTGGTAATAATTCTTGTGTTTTCTCCCTTTAATAAAGATGATCTAGCCAGGTGTGAAGACACATGCCTTTAATTACAGCACTCGGGAGGCAGAGGCAGGTGGATCACCGTGTGATGCAGGTGGGCCTAAGATGGTCTACATAGCAAGTTCTGGACCAGCTGGTGCTACAGAGGTAGATTTTGTCTCTGAAAATCAAAAGAAATAAGAAAGAATCTCAAGATGAGATGGTATACCAATTATCAGCAGCTTAGCACGGTTTGGAATAATTTATTTCTATGAGTAACCCTCAGAAAGTTCACAGTAACAGTAGAACATTATTTAATCCTAGAATAACTCAGAACAAAACTCAGGGGATTCTGCCATCTAGTTGTCAAAAGCAGGGCCCCTTGTTCCAGGAAACAGATTCAGACAGAGGAAAGGAATGACGATGGGGAAATCCTTGAAATGCCTCAAAGTGTGTAAAGGAGTCAGGCATCTAGTCCAATATTAGTGTTCTCTGGGGTTACCAGTGATGACTGTGCCTCAGTGGTGCATCAGTCACTCCAGTAACATAATCTACAATCCTATGGAAATGCCACAAGACAATTTCATCCTGCCAATTATTTTTTACCTCGACTTTAGAGCTTCTTGATTCTCCAAACTGGGCTGGAACCTGCCCTCAGAATCTTGTATTACAGTTCCACAGCCTTTATCACATTTCATAATTATCTATACAATGCAGTTCTTTCTTGCACCCTAAGACCATAAAGATGATGACCATGTCTACTTTATCTTGGCTTTTCTTCCAGAAACTAGGACAGTGCCTATCTTCCAGTCATAACTATTTGATATGACTTTTACGATAAAAAGTAGTCAAAGTATCTACTTTGCAAATGAAGAAATTGAGGCTTGAAATCTGAGCTTAGCCAAGATCAAGGTCAAGCCCTGGGGAGCCTGAGGAAAGCTGAGCCAGTCAAGGTGTGTCTGAACTCATGCGTGTTGTACCTCTTTTAGCTTTCTTCTTATCCCTTCTACCTCTTCATAAGCATGTAGATACATGTTTTTGATCACTTCATTAGAGTCTTACTTATAGGTTTTGAATGAACCTCACATTATTATCACATCAAGAGTCAAGCACTAGGTCATTCCTTTGTTGTTGCTCTAAGAGAAGGAACTATAGTCAGATTTTAAGTTAAAATGAGATCAAGGTAACAATAATTTTGTAAAATATATCTAAGAGACACCATAAAAACAGAAACTGATTCTGTAGCTAAAAGATGAAGCATTGCATACCTAAGTTCTGGAGGGTTTAGAACCTCAACTTCATGGAGGCCATGTAGCTAAAGTTTGGGAACATGATACTGGAAGTCAGAACATGAGGGTCTTAGGCCTAGGGCCCTCATCTGACATGATGGTACAACCCATTGAGCACCATTGTGTTTAGAAATGGACACTGTGCTGCTTGAGCATTGCTTGTAAATGCCTTTATAAATATGACAATTTGGTGCATGACAAGTAAAGACAGAAACCGACATTTTATTTCTTTGGGCTGTCCAACCTCACAAGAAGTCTGTCCCATGTTTGAATAGAATTTAAAATAAATATCCCCTGAAATCTGAGTTCCTAGAACGAGAGAAGCCATGCATTTTTATCGGGGAATTAGTTCAAGTTTCTTGCACACTAAAGATTTTGCCCATTCTAGAAAATAATCCTCACAGAATCCATCAACCTCATTGTTAACTCAGAGATCAGCAACTAAATCTACTGGCAGCATTTACAGCACAAACTCAGACAATTTTTAGGCAGAAGAGAGTGTCTTATTTGTATATAACTAATAGGAAAATGGAAAATGAATTCAGTAATGTTTCAGCTGATTTTGCAATATAGCCCAGAAGCTTTTTAAAGTTCCCTCAAAACCCAAACAAAAAGAAGTACATGAACAATGATTGAACATCCTAAGAATTAGACTTTTTGCCCTGTGCTCAAAGTTCTTACACAATTTGCTTCTGATTTGAGAGTCCAGTGTTATCCAGGGCCACCAATGAAATTATTGCTGCAGGATGCTCAAAGCCCTCAGTATTTCCCCAGTGCTTGGCATTCTTTTATTCATTGATATATTTTATTTTTTCCACAAATTAACCTCTCTTTGGTGCTGAGTATGGGCGCATGGTAGGGAATATGACTTTGCCCCACAGGCAGCTACTGTAAAGGCGTATCACCTATATCTATCCAAAAGTTCCCATCAACTGATATTTATTCTTCTTTTCTAAATGTTCCTTATATCTTGAAGTCTTGTTTTGAACCTTCTAGATGCTGTCTTTCCTGCTTCCTTCCCATCTCATTGCTCTCTTCTCTTGGGCACTGTGGTAATCGCGGGGAGGGAGGATCAATGCTCTGGACAAATTATCCTGCTTAAGTTCCAAAATCCCATCATAAAGTGCAGAACATCATAAAGCTCAGTCTTACAGATGAAAGGCAGTGTGCATAACGTCTTGAATTCTAAGACATGAAGCTAGGCTTCTAACCCAGGCAGTCATATGACCATTATCTCCTCCCACACTTTACCATGGTCATCTTTCTTCTTTCCCCCACCCTCTACCCTTGCCTAAGTGTTTCCTGAAAGCAGAGTTGTGTCTCATTCCCCTCAGGTTCTAACACACCTATCACACTCTACCTCCCTGTCAATGTGTCCTCATGGGGCTACCCACTGACTCAATATTTGTTAGATTTAATTGAATTCTATGAATATCTTATTGAAATTCTCTGATCTCTCCTTGGACCATCTAGATATGACCTTCTGAGCTCTGATAACAAACCAGCTCACTTTGTACTTCAGTGTTCTTTGCAGTTTCAGTTTCATTTGCATAAACTCCTTGGTGTTTCTGTCTCCAGCTATTTTACCATGCAGGGAAGCTAGCTGGGCTTGCTTGTATTTATTCAGCTGGTGTTATAGGAAGTGGGGAGGGAATTCGATTTATACAGAGGCTGAAAAGCATTTTAAAGGATGGATGGGTTGACACAGAAAGTTGCTGGGGTTTGCAGGAGGGCATAGCCTAGGAAATGCTTTGAACGGAGGTCTCTGCACCCTCATCCTTCTCCATGGCAGGCACAACTGCCATGGCTGCCTCTGTTACTACTCCAGGAGTTCTGAGCAGCAAGATTCAACCTAAAACTACAGTCACAGTTTCTCTTAGCAATTTTAGCAGAAATTATTTGTTAGGAGTTTTGTCTGAATTCAGGAGAAACTTGGACATTGTTTTTGGTATAACTCCTGATTTCTAATCAAGGTCTTCACTGAAACAGAAGAGATGTACCTTCCAATAACCATGAAGTGATGAGGTGGGGTGGTGCTGGGGACTCTGTGATACTGAGATGCTTTTAGGATTTCAGTAGAATTATTAAAAAATAGCTGTTTCATCCACAAATTTGGTGATTTAGTTTGCATATTCAATGCGCACTAAAAATGCTCACAGAAGTGAGCTGTTTTTATCAGAACTCAAAGGGTCATATCAAGATGGCCCAAAGAGAGATCACAGAATTTCAATAAAATATCCATAGAATTCAGTTAAATCCACCAAATACTGAGTCAGTGGTTAGTCCCATCAGAACACATTGACAAAGAACTAGTGGCAACTTAGAAGAAAGTAGAGTTTTTGAGAGGTGGAGTCTGGTGAGAGGTCTTAAGGTTACTGGAGGCATGCCTTAGAATGAAGTGGTGGAAACTTGATTTTTTGTTTTTCTTTCTTTTCCTTCAAGGGATAAGGGAAGGTTTTATTCTATCACTCCTTCACATTATGATATGCCGACTCAATGCAAGCCTAAAGCAACAAAGCCAGTCTATTACAGTCTGGAACCTCTTTGACTGTGAGCCAAAATAAGCCATTCCTCTTTTAAGTTTATTAGCTCAAGTACTTTGTTATAGTAGTGGCCCGCTAACACATTTGTTTTAGATATATACGCATATAAAGGCATAAACCTAAATTTCCTAGGTCATTAAAAAGAAATTCATAATGGTAAATGTATGTGGTTGTTAGTGCTATGGATAGGTAAGGGACCCTAGCATGAAAATGAGCATCATCAGTCACATCATCTGTATCAAAGAAGAGAGCAATGAAACTAACACATGGCTTTACAAATTCCCAGCATCTTATTCCTTCTGGTAAGGAATATAAAGTCTGAGACAGTGAAACATGATCTTATTAATGTAGGGATGCAGTGAAAGTTCTAATAAGCAGTAAATATTTAATGCCAGGAAAATAGGTGAATAGATTTCAATACACACAATATAATATTGTGCATCATGGACTATTTTACACATGAAAGCATAGTGCATATTATGTAAACAAAGTGATAAAGGATACAACCTGACTATATGCTCATCTGTATAATAACTGTAGTAGGATGATAAGAATTTTCTCACTGGGATAAATACTGAAGCACTAGGCTTGATCTTGACCTACAGTGTTCATAGTTCCATATTTACATGGTTTTCCTGTAGGTTCTCCCTCTCTTGATGGCCTAGTGACTACTGGCTCATCCTGTAGGTCATGGTTCAGGGACAGCAATCAGCAGTCATCAAAACTGCTCTTACTCTCCATGGAGTATGTCTGGGAATCAGTTACAAGATGTCCTATGATTCTCCCAACCTCACAAAGCTTCCTTCCTCTTATTATACCCTGGAGGGGTAAATTTTCATTATTAACAAAGTATCAAGCAAGTGTGAGTTAGCCTTGCAGTAGTAACTAAGGGAGGAATTCTTTTAAAAATGCCTCTGCTGCAGAGGTCCATGAGCCTGAGAGGGGATAGTGTGCATGACTGGATGAGGGCTGAGCTCTTGTCTGTCACTTATTCTCAGCATCCTAGGAGTCTCTGCATTCATGATAATTTATTCCAATTAGCAGTTTCTCTGATTAAGGTTGAGTGTAGTCTTTGTCTAAGGATAAAACATAGAAATTCAGAAGGCAGTGTGACATTGTGTCAATTTAGTTGAACATGAGTAGTAATTTCTTCATAGGGTCTCTGACCTCCCAAGACATGAAGTTTTTTTCTTAACTTTTAAGAAAAATTTTATCTATCTATCTACCTATCTATCTATCTATCTATTTATTTATTTATTGTGGGAAGAGGGACACATGCATATCACAGCATGCATGTGGAGGTTGGAAGACAACTTTTAGGAGTCAGTTCTCTCCTGAAATGTGGGTCTCAGGGATTAAATTTAATCTCCAGCTTGGAAATAGACACCTTTATCCATTGAATCATCTTTCCAGGCCACAGAAACATGTATTTTTGATCAGGCTTATAGCATCAAGCATGGGATGTCTTCTGTAGAGCAGGCCTCAAATCCAGTCTGAGAGCAGCTGGTTACCCCTGTAATAGCTGTGCCAATAATGCACACGCAGGACATATCTTGCCTGGCAGGCTTGTACTGTCATTCATAGAGTTCACTGCTGGGAAGACGCTTTACGCCTTGTCTTCCTCAGGAGTCACCATAGCATTTCTAAGTACTTTCAAAACTAGCCAGCAAGAAGGAGATTGCATGCAAAATTCCAGACTAAACTCATAGTTTGTGCTATCTTCAGCAGTACCAGCTGGAGGCAATATAGTTCGATAAGATAAAAGCTATCTATTATAAACATAGAGTCAACATCATACTCAATGGAGAAAAACTCAAAACTTTCCCACTAAGGTCAGGAACATTATCGTGTCTACTTGTGCCACATGAGGGATATCTGCATAAGATTTGTTGGTCAGGAAGACTTCCTCCTCTTCTCTGCTTTGGGTGAACTTGGCACTTTCAATGAGGTTTCTGATCATGTCTGATTTTGTAACATCATATTGAAAAAATTCACTCCTTTTATGTCCTAACTTCTTCAAATTTATGTAGCAATGAAGAGTGTTTTCAAGAAACTGGAAGAAGTTGCAAGTGAAAAACATCCAGTTTTCAGATGGTGCTCAGTAAAAACATGCTTCTCTTTTGTAAATTTTCCCCATTGACTATTAATATGGGGTTCATGCAAATTATGAACTATTACTTCTTACTTATCCTTTGAAATTGCAGAACATAAATAGTTTAAAGAGCCAGAAAGAGTCAGTATAATGTAATTATTAAGATTGGGTGAAAACATTGATTAAAATAGTCTCAGTCTCTTCTTTGCTTTGGGAGAAGTTTTCTGATCTCCCACAAGTTTATTTTCTTGTTTCTAAAAATAGATAAATCATCTCATTTTGTTAGGTATTGAATACTTGTGTCTTCTTAAATTCATAAATTCATATGCTAAACATTTCAGAGGCAATTAAATCACCAGGGTTAGTCTATTCAAGATGAGATGTGTGTTAACATTAAAAAGTATCTGGATGCCTATGTTTATGGTAGCACCATTCAAAACTCTTTAAATTTCATTTTATTTATTGTTTTTATTTTCTATTCATGAATGTATTGCCTGCATGTATGTAAGTACACCCATATCATGCAATGTTCATGAAGGTTAGAAGTGGGCGTCAGATCCCCTGGAACTGGAGTTACTGATGGTAACATGAAAGAATGGATGAAGGAAATACGATATATAACCACAGAGGAGTATTATTCTGCTATGATGAAGATCGAAATTCTCTCATTTTCAATGTTAAAAAATTGTGTGAAATGGCAGGGCATCATGTCAAGCAAAATAAACCAGACACAGAAAGACAAGTACCACATCGTCTCTTTCAGATGTGGAACTAGAAGAAAGAAGAAAGAAAGAAAGAAAGAAAGAAAGAAAGAAAGAAAGAAAGAAAGAGGGAGGGAGGGAGGGAGGAAAAAAGGAAGGAGGGAGGGAAGGAAGGAAGGAAGGAAGGAAGGAAGGAAGGAAAGAAATTTGATCTTTACATAATAGAGGATTGCTAGAGAATGAAAATGCAGGACTGGAGAGGTGGCTCTGGGGTTAAGAGCACTTGCTATTCTCCCAGAGGACAGGATTCAATTCATAGCACCCACACGGTGGCTCTGTAGCCCTCTCCCAGTCTTTACAGGTACTACACACATACCAGTAAACATACAGAGAATCAGAACACTTGTACAAATAAAAATAATACAATTGGAAGGGCATCAAGGGATTGAGAGGTGCTGGAGAAGAAAGATGATTAGTTATGAACATTGCATACTCTATGCATGTATGACAATATCACAGTAAATGCATTAATATATAAAAGCAATGTGTTAATAATGATAAATATATAAAGAACTAACTAAAAAATAAGAGTACTTTTCATTTTTAAAAAGTTTTCTGAGACCTACTGAGCTACTTGGAGCAGCCACCAGAAGAAGGGATGTAAAAATCTACAACATGAGTTCTTTTGTTCTGAATTGTAAAGCAGAAACCTCATCAGCGAGCCTGCTGAGGGCCCAGCCACACTTTGGTGATTAGTGAGTCAGTTGCCAAATGTTAAACTGCAATTATTCCAGCCCTTAAACCATATAGCATTCCTTGTAAGAGACTGTTTTCCTTACTCTTCCCTTTAGTGGACTTCTTAAATGAAACCAAGGCACTGGTCCAACAATCCCTTGGAGACTGGCTGCTATGTCTCAGAACATGAACATAGACCTCTCCCTGGCTTAACTTTGTTAGTTCATCTGGGCTTCCAGCCAGCTCCAAGCGCTTTCTGCATTCTCCATGACTAACCTAGAAACTCATGTTTAGTGTCTTACTGCAGAGAAATTCTTAGGCATGTATCCTAGGAAATATGTTCAAGAACGTTCATTGCTAGAACCAAGTTATGTTCCCTCAAAAATTTATATATTGAAGTCCTAAAACCCATAACCACAGGCTAAGGAAAACATGGTCTTATTGGTGAATACAGTCGTTATTGATAGATCACACTGAAGCAAGCTAAATTTCCTTCTTAGCTTAGTATTTTGAACGAATTACCACAAACTTGATAACTAAACTTATTTGTCACAGTTTTGGAGGTTAGGAAGTCAGAGATCAAGATGATGGCAGCTCTGATGTCTGGGAGAGGATGTTTCCTAACTTCTAGATGGATCCAATTTCTTAGTATCTTCACACAGTTCAGCAAAAAGATTGGAAACAGAAGCATATTCTCCTGCCTCTTTTTACAAAGGCAGAGATTCCATCCAGGAGGGTTCCATCATTATCGACCTAATCACCTCCCAGTGTCCTCTCTTTCCTATACTACCACATTGGGTGGCCAGATTTCCATGTACAAATTTTGTTTACAGGTGACCCTGGATACAATATGACTCTTATTCTTATAAAAATATAATGAGAGAGGCATGTGAATAAGAACACTATGATAATCTCTATTATGCTGCCTCTAACCAGTGAACTGTCAGAAATTTGAGAAGCTTAAGGGGAAGTATGACCCTGACAATACCTAGACTCTGAATTTTTGGCTTCTAGCACTGTAGGCTATACATTTCCATTGTTCTAAAATACCT
The DNA here is from genome assembly GCA_035773235.1 of Eospalax fontanierii. Taxonomy (NCBI): domain Eukaryota; kingdom Metazoa; phylum Chordata; class Mammalia; order Rodentia; family Spalacidae; genus Eospalax; species Eospalax fontanierii. The sequence continues at coordinate 45,383,426 of CM069529.1, read as the reverse complement.
AGTTACATTGAGTCATTGTAGAAGTCATAGTAAACCAACACAGACCAACATTCAGGCCATAGGCACTGGTTTAGCCAATCTTATATTGGTATTATCAATTCTAGTTGTTACATAGATGCTGTATCACTCTTCTGGGTTTTACAAATACCCTTGGTCTCCCTGTCCAATCAAATGCCTTTCTTGGAATCCACAGATATTCCTCTGGTTCAAAGCATAAAACTTGAGGTCTCATGTACTTAGCAATCAGTATCTCTCTAGTTATTGTCACCTAATCAGTCTGAATTAACTTTCTCCTATAGGAAAGACTCAAGAGGGTTCCCATTTCTCTAGCTCACCACAGTGTCACTGCATCTTACGATCACATCACATTGTAAAGATTTTATCACTAAGCTCTCTGGAGAAGGAAAATGTTTACATTTGGAGGTGGTTAAGGTCAAGATCCAAGTCCCTGCAGATCTGGTTACAAGAGGGGCTGCTTTCTGGTTTACAATTGGGTGACTAATGGAAATAGGTACCCATGCCAGCCTATGCTAATAATATCTGCCTAAGAAATCCATGTGAGCTATACTTTATTATGGGCCCCAACTTTCAGGAGAAGTGTTTCAGAACCTGGAATTTTGCATTGCATTTTCCATGAACCTAAGCAGTGATGTGAATATGAAGCCAGCAGGAAAAGGAGATTCTGGAGTACCACCGACTGCCACAGATCTCCAAGGAAGCAGACTCAGTACGTAATACACTAAATGCTTAAGGGGATGTTCAATGTGCTCTGTCTCTATCCAGCAACATTTCTTAATTCACATTTGCTGCATGCATGAATGGTTTATTCACCACATACACATACTACACACACACACACACACACACACAGACACAGACACATACACACACAAGAAGCATTGCTTCTTTATTCAATGATTTTCTTCTTTATTGGAGAGAAGAGTATTATGATAAAATAAAACATAAACATGGACTATAAAAGGAACCATGCTCAAGAGAAGAAATCAGTGCCAGAGAAGGTTATACAGAAGGGAGAGGCAGACAGCTGGTCCTAAAGGCCCTAAAGTGCCTGGTTTCAGTAGTCAAAGATGAAGAGGATTCTTGATAGCTAGAATGGAAATGAGAGAGTTATGAAAGATCAAGAAGGTTACTAGACAGAAGCACTATTTCTTGTTCTGACAGACAGGTCTAACTTTCCTCAAGGATTAAGCAGTTTTGCTGCCAACCTCTGGCAATCTCAATGATTGGATCATGGTCATCAATCTGGAAACAAATCCTAAGTATTAAAGGCCAGGGGTGGCAAAATTCATGTACTTGACATCTTGGTGAAACAGTGACACAACTTCAGAACAAGAATCTAGCAGGGCAAATAGCTCCCGTGTCAGCATGTCTCCTCACTTAATTAAGATAATTTTCAGTTAATTTTTTGAATCCCAGAAGAAGAAATATTAACTGAGACAGGGAAATTCAGAACTTTAATAATCATCTTACTAGCTCACTGCTCCTGTCAATTAATACAGCAGCTACCAGAGCATTAGGAGAAAGCATTAGCACCTCTGCAGTGGTTCCTCTACTCTAAGAAAGTGATTACAATCCTAACATACTGTTTGTTAAAGTAAAGAAATAGGCAATGACTCCAGACCACTTTTCATAAAAACCACTTAAATATTAAAATCTTGTTCCCTCAAGGTGTTAGTTTCTACTCATTTTAAATTGTACTCCTATAATTTATCTATCTCTGAAAACCTGGCTAGAAAATCGGATGGCAGTGTGTTCTTACTTACTTCATCTTTAATGAAACAGACAGCCATTTTCTTATCTACAATTCTTTCATATAATGAACAGGGTCATTTGATCATTCAGAATACAGATAAATGAAATATTTATGTCACTTAGACATTGAGTAGAAATCATTATAACAGCTTTCAAATGGACAAATAAAGTATTAAGTAGAATTCTAAGAGATCTGAAACTATTTGCTGAAATACAGGTATTTTTTTTCAGAAACAGACATATGAATATTCAACAACTTTATAAAAATATGCCCAGGGTGCTGGAGAGATGGCTCAGCAGTTATTGGCACTTGTTGCTCTTGCAGAATACCCAGGCTCAGTTTACAATATCCACATGCTAGCATATAATCATCTGTAACTCCTATTCCAGAGATATTTTCCAGACACCTTCTTCTGATCACAAGCATCATGCATATACATGGCACAAAAAAGTTTATTCGGGCAAACACTCATACACATTAAATAAAAATAATTTTGAAGATTTCCCTGAAAATTAGAATGAGTATCACAATTTGACCTAGCAATCTCATTTGTTAGTGTGAAATCAAAAATAAATAAAATTATCTTGACCAGGTATTCACATTCCTAGGCTCATCGCAAGATCATTCATAATAGCCAAGATATAGAACCAACCTTAGCATTCATGAACAGAAGGATGGTAAAGAAACTGTCATAAACCTAATAACATTCAATAATGAATATTATTCAACAATATATATCAATATGACTATGTTATGCTAAGTAAAATAAGACAGGCATAATATATTAAGGTTTTGCAATACTGCTAACAGATAATATGTTAAAAGGTCAAAGTTAGAGACTGGGGAGTATGTTAGACTTGAGATTTGTCAAAGAAACCAAACCTCAATTATAAGAAAATCCTATTGTAACCATATTTAGCCTATGTACCGTGTGCTTAAAGTTTGCTAGGCAACTTAATCTTAAGTATTACTACCATACCCACAAAATAAATGATATCTGTGTGATTTAACCATGAAAGGAAATTCTCATAAAAGAACAACACCTGTGTTAAGGCCATAACTGATCAGAACTTCCACAATTATAGAAAGCTGGAGTGCCACAAGCCTAGAGCCAGAGTCTGTCTTTAGCTTACTAAATAGTGATTTATTGCCCATCTCTGGGTTTGATCAAACATCTATTCTGGTGACTATCATGTAAATCCTTTGGGAATGTACTAACAGACCCTTAGCTTCCACCAACGCAAAGGCTAAGAATGTCATCAAATGGCTTCTGAAACATCTGAAGAAATCTCTAAAGTAGAGATTTCTCTACTTTTCAAGAATCTGCTTACCTGATGTTTCCATCCAAGTATTTGAAAAGCATCCTGATTTATAATGTTCTTTTGTTTGTTTTTATAAAAAAAAAACTTCATATACTATTACCACATTGTAATGTGATACTGAGGATAATCTGAATCTGAATATATCTTCCTGAGCCATACACAGTCACTCACATTTGACTCAAGAATAAATTACTTCTTATAACCTTTGAGATGAGAAAGTTGTATCTGTGTGCGTGTGTGTGTGTGTGTGTATGTGTGCGTGTGTGTGTTCTATTGTATGTATGTGTCCATGTGGATGTAGATGCATGGATGTGTGAAGATGCAAGTACACATGTATGTTTAAGGATGCAAGTTTCTCACTGAGACCTAGGCCAGCAAGCCGCAGGGGTCTGCCTGTCTCTGCCTCCCCAGTTCTGGAATTACAGGCTTGTGCCACCACGTCTGGCTTTATTTCCCATTGGTGCTGGAAATCAAACTCAGTCCTCCTGTTTGCCTGACAGGCATCTCAGAGACTTAGCTATCTCCCCAGTCCCTGGGAGCTGTTTTTGCATTGCATTCACAAGGCTATTTATATCAAAACACTATGCTGCACATTTCAGCTATATAGAATTTTGCCGATAAATATATGTCTGTCTAGTTAAATGTAAATCACTGAAAAAGGTTATTCTCATAAGAAGCTGTGAGCCACACTAATGAAGGATCTTGGCAGTCCTTACACATTTCTGCAAAGATACTGAAAAGCACAAACAAAAGCAATCTTAATCTCACAGCCAGTAAATGGCTCACCCTCAAAGAAAAACAGAGTTGCATCTTAACTCTATTTCCAATTGTATTTTAATACAGCTTGTCTTACTCTGAATCATTTAGTTTCTAGAAAATGATTTATCTATTCCAGCTTTCAGAACCCAACTTACCTTTGAAATTCAAATGAAGCACATCTGTATAAACGCATGAGTTCCCTCCCATGAGTCTTCTCACAAAGAAGTCTTCAGAGACAGCAATGATGGCACCTTGGAGGCCTTTTGCTGTTTTAGCTTTCCTGGTTTCATAGGGGCTTTGTGTGATTCTGTTACCTACATTAAGTGATGTTATATCTAAGTTATCAGTAAATAATGATTGCTATTATTATTTAACAATAAAATGTCCCATCTTTTATAGCTTCTGTACAATAGATCATTTGGGAATATTCTTGATTTAAAAATAAATACTACAAGCTGGATATGGTGGTACACACCTTTAATCTTAGCACTTGGGAGGCAGAGGCAGGTGGATCACTGTGAGATCCAGGCCAGCCTCATCCACATAGAGATTTCCAGGATAGTCGGGGCTACAGGAAGATCCCGTCTCAAATGAATAAACAAACAAACAAACACAATACAGATCTTGGTTAAAACCCTGATTCATTTCTTAAGTTACAAATTATGCCTAGAAAAATTTTGGATTCAACAATGAGAACATGTTCTGTTTAAAAAGAAATTTACTGTGGTGTTAAATCCAAGTTTCATTTGTTCAGGTCTCTTCACTCTGAAAGAGGCAAACACTCTGTTCAGTAGTGGGTTCACGTGACTTGATAAACTTGGTTGAATAAATGTGTTTTAGCAGAGACAGGACCACCAGCTTTTCACATCATTGCTCTGTTAGGTAAATACTATGAAATTGAATTTGAGAAACAATTTGAAAGTCAAAAATTTGTTTTGGTTTGTTTTGGGTTTGTTTCTGTTGTTGTTGTTGCTGTTCTTGTTTTTGTTGTTGTTGTTTGAGACAGGGTCTAACTATGTAGACCCAGGTAGGCTGGAACTCACTGAATAGACCAGACTGCTTTTGTCTCTGGAGAGCTGGGATTAAAGGCATGCACTACCATACATGGCTATTTTCTGTTGTTGTTTTAAAAATAATATTTTTATTCTTTGAGAGTTGAATATGGTGTATTTTGGTCATATTCACCCATAATGCTCCCCCTAAGTCCCAGAGATCTGTTCCCACCTCCCCTTCCCTCCTAACTTAATGTCTTTTGTTTTTTAACAACCCAGAAAGTCCAATTTGTGCTGCTCAATACCTATGGGTATTGGGCCATCTGCTAGAGAGTGGTCAGCTTCCCAGGGGCCATATCCTGAAAGGAAGCTAACTCTTCCTCCCTCAAAACCATCAGCTACTCATAGCTCCTCAGTGAGAGGGTGGGAGCTCAGGAACCATTCACTACTGCTTCCATGAAGGAATGTGGACCGACTCGATCTTGTGTAGGTTTTATATAGGCAACCACAGCTGCTGTGAGTTCATGGCTTCGTCAGGTCCAGAAGACACTATTACATTCCAGTTCTCCCTGACCTCTGGCTCTTAAAATCTTTCTGCCTCCTTTACCAATAAGGCCCCTGAGCCTTGGAAGGGGGTGATAGAGATGTTCTATTTGTGGCTGAGCACTCCACTGATGCTATTCTCTATACTTTGACCAGTTGAGAGTTTCTCAATTAACTAATATCCACCACACAAAGAAACTTCTCTCATGAGATCTGGGAGTCTAACTAATATATGGGTTTAAAGATGAGAATTTAGAAGGAAATTTTGTACTATGTCCATTCAACAAAATAATAGCAGTAGGTTCCGTCCTAGGGTCTGTGAGATCCCCAATGGGTTCTTGTCCAAATTTACATTAACAAACATGCATTTCCTCCTGTGGAGTGAATCTAAATATAATCAGAAAGCAGTTTGTTACCCCCTGTAACATTTCTGTCCCTATCAAAACAATGGACAAACCATCTTATTAGGCCAGTTATTATTACAGGAGTAAAATGAAAATAAAATATCAGTTTTAATCACTAATGAACAATCATTCTACAATTACAGAGCTTCAAACTAAAGAAGTAAGATCCCAGGCCAACCTGGAAGTAATCTGGCTCACCAAAAATCAAAGCTAGAGAAGCTGGGAAATAGTTGACTTCTTTCATAAGTTGGACTCCTGTTTCAAGGGCTTATTTCATATAAACCAGAACCCCATTGTTATGGTTTGGGTGCCTCCAAGACTTCATGTATTAAAATTTAATCTGCCTTCTGATGTATTAATTGGTAAGCCCATGCAATGGACTCTTGGGACTGTACCACAGATGAAGAAGAAGACAAAGCCAGAAGAAATTATATATATACATAAATATACATATATATATACATATATATCCCACTCCCTGTCTGTACATGTGATGTCTTACATGTCCTCAAGATCCTGCCAACAATGTCGTTATTGCCATATTCAAATCTTCCTTCTATTTCTAGACTTTTGAGACCAATAAACATCTTTTTGTTAAGTTACATAGTCAGAGATATTGGATTAGCAGCAACAGAAAATAGACTAACACTCTGATAGATGGCACATGGCCATGTGGAATTGAAATCCAAAATCTATATCATCTTCCAAATTAAATTATTCTGGGATGGATGTACAGATGGAAGGAAGAAAACAAAAATTTCATCAAATATCCCTTTCCGTGGTTGCTCTTTCTTATACACCAAGAACAAAAGTTAATAACGACAACTTACTGGAAAGGGTCTTAAGTCTGATTAAATGAAAAACCTGAATTCTTTAAGTCTATAGCAAACCACAGTAAAATTAATGTATATGTGTTAACATTAGCAGTAGATATATTTTACAAACATATATACATATATTTTATATATATATATATATATATATATATATATATATATAAAATCTGTTTACCTAGCTTCTTAGGGTAGTTGCTAAGTCTCAGAGTAAATATGTAAGTTTCTTGCATTATGAAAATTTTCCCAAATCCATAATTCACTGCTTGAACCAAAGCAATTATTTTTGAATAAGCACATAACAGAGAGCTGCCTTGAAGCGAGCTTAGCTTGCTTCAGGGAATTACATTATTGCAGGAAATTGATTGTGTGTGGTGTGTTTATTTGCAGAAGGGAATGATGTCTGTTTTGATGTATTTTAAACTGTCCTCAAAGAGAAATAACCTACAATTCTTAGGCAAAGTGTCTATAGGAGTTTAATGTGAGTTACCATGAGTCAACAGACAAAGTTAAGTTAGCCTCAAGGAAGCAGAAGAGAATACAGAATTGGGAGAGGGAAACTTACTGAAGGAGGTAAGATTCCGAATCCATGTAAACAACAGAAACAAGCAAGTATTCTAGTCAAAGACTCATCCATTTTAAACAAAAGAAGACAAAACAGAAACCTCACTGCACTGCCACATGATTCAATTCTTGAGTCAGAGTTTCTCAGTGACCAATTTTCTCAATTTCAGTCTATGAGAAAAGTTCTCAAAAACAATTTCCATTGTCAAATGAGTTTCAAACGTGCTGCTTTCCCCACCTTTGTGCCTTCAATGCAAACTCACATAACACTGGCTCTAAGATGGATTACAATAACACAGTAAGAGTTCTTTAGGAAACTTCGTACAATCTATACTTGACTGGTAAATCCTTTGCACGTAGTATTCTCGACATGTATTTTGAAACCGTTCTTTTAAGATGGCATTTGACCATTTCAAAATTCTTTAGTAGAAGTCTATAGCATAGGACCGATAAGGACCTGTGGGATTGCAAAGCAAGAGCCCTGCAGCTAGCTATTGTCTTGAGGTATCCTGACCCTACTATTTGTAGCTCACCAGTGAACATACACACCAAAATTCTTTAAAAGTAGACTAAATGGGAGGGGTGATGAGTATGGATGGGAAATAAGATACTGATCTTCAGTAAAACTTTATTATTTGGGTGCAGTGGCACATGCCTATAATTCTACAATTCAGGAGGCTGAGGCAGGAGGATCTTAGATCAATGCCATTCTGAGCTACATAGCAAGATTCTAACTCGAAACAAATATAAAATAAAACTTTTATCAATTAAAAGAAAGAAAGCATATTTTAACAGTGGGAAATCATGTAGGTTTAGAAGTTCATTGACTATATAATAAGCTGATTACCATAATTAAACCTCATCTGGTGAAAGGTGGTTCACAATAGGAAAAGAAAGCCGCAAGCAATATGAGTGGTAAGAATGTAAACATATGGTCTTGTTCTTAAAGGACTCCTGTTCTTGTAGGGAAATGCAATCATGCAAACATGTGTTTTAAAACACAATGCACTGTAAATAGATTTTAAAAAACAGGCATATTATGTTGAAGTTACAGGAATGTTCAGGCACTTCTCTATTTGCAGTCAAGGAAAAATACTTAAATAGATGGCTTCATTACATCAGTGAATTAATTAAAACATGGAAGGATGGGTGGATAAATAGAAGGACAGATGAATGGATGGGTAAGACCAATAATGATAATGAGAATTTAGACAAGGAAGCAACCATACTATCAAAATATGTGAAAAAGAACACCTCAAACCATAACTGATGGATAAGAGTTTAAAAACAGTTTACAGGTCCCAAGCACAACAAAATCTAAAAGGGAAAAAAGACATAATATTTCATTTAAAGGCCGAATGCTTAAGTGAATGAGTTAGTTACTTCAACTCATTAAAAAACTATGGTTCAGCCCTTTGATGTTAGGTAGGTATTGCAGTTATGGCAATAAAAGACAAATTCCTTTACCTGTAAGAACTTGGAAATATTAAATAGGGGCAGAGGAAATAGACATGTGTACAAATAACTCTAAAAACGAAAGGTAACAGTTCATTCTTTAACACATTAACTTATAGACTTTAGAATGAAGAGTTGAATTCTGTGATACTCAGCAAAGTTCATACAAAGGAAGTGTTTGGGCAGATCAGAAGGAGAAAAACTCAAGTATTTACATCAGCTAATCCAAGAATAACTTCCAGATGACTATATACTACCTTTCTTTGATGCCCAGAATATTCTTATCTTACACATTCCAAAATTATCTAGTAAATTGAAATTTTTACATCATCTCCATGTTGTTAAGCCTCATTATCCTTTTGGAGCACTCCGACCTGGAGTTCCTTCTCCTGCTACAATCCCTCAAAGCTACTGATTTACATGGGTACTTGCTTTTATAAAGATAATTTTACTTTTTCATATTTTTATTGAAACATTATGTGTTTCATACAGAACATCTCAATCAATCTTAATCATCTTTTTATCCCTTTTCCCACTGGCATACTCCTCTATAGGCCCCCAAGTGAAATCCATACATTCTTTCATCTGTGTTAAGGTCTGTCTCAAGATAGTGTCCACAAGTGACCTCAGTGCAGGTTCATCCACTGAGGTCTAGTCAGCCTTCCCAGATTCCCTCACTTTAGGAAGACTAGCTCACCCTCACCCAACAGTAATCAGTTGACAATATTTCTTAAGCAAAGGTTGGGTCTGCTACCCATTTCCCCAGTGCCATGCTGGGTTTTTGTCTGCTTAAGTTTGCATGGGTCTTGATATGCCAATACCATAACTGTAGGTTCAGATGAGCAGGGAGCTTGTAGGGTTCTATTTCCATGTGGTCACACACCTCCTCTCTGGCTCTTACAATCTTCTGCAATGGCCCCTGCACGCTGGGCAAGGGAGACATACTATAAGAGTCCTGTCCAGGAACTCATACTCTGCAGACTCCTAATCTCCATGATTTAGCCATTTGTGACCTTTTTGTTACTGGCCCTTTATTGCATGCTTCATTAATGAGAGGTGAGATATTCATTAGTGTCTTCTCACCCCTTGTTCTATATTGCATGAGCCTTGGCTGTAGAGGCTGCATTGTAGATGTGCTACTTAGGCATGGGCAATTCCCAGACAATGTCTGTATTAGTCTCTATCTGGTATAAAAAAATGTTTCTTTGATTAGTGGTGACTGGGATATTTGACTGTGGATATAAGGATACATATTTCGCATTTAGTAAGAAGTTACATTAGCCTAGGGATGTGACAGCCCTGGGGATCTCTCTAAGTTCCATGACCTCTTTAGCCATGTGTATTTGGCTATGATTATAGTACCACACATGAGTTTCCTCTCATTAAGCAGACTCTAAGACCAATTATGTAGTCATTGATTGGCCCCAATATAAAAGTGTCATTACTCCACCAGTGTCGAATGCTGTGCCAGTCATTGATGAGTTTATTTCGTCATGAAGCTAGTGTTGAGCCATTGATTGATGTTTTCCCTTGGCTGCTTGTGTTGTGTTTTTCAGAACTATGAGTGCTAGGCTTCCAGGTAAGTTCCAGCTCCAGTGCTCCAAATCTGGTCTCTGAAGCTTTTTTAGTATGCCTTTATACACCTGTGATAAAGATTCACTTTTTTCTGTGTCTCATCCCAATAATCAGGCACATATGTCTCATCAGTGGAAAGTTCCCTTGAGGCATGACTTATAGTTTCACCTTTAGTCAGTGGAGGGTAGTAAAGCAACATACCCTATTAGACAAAAAATTCCAAAAACCTAAATATTTCATTTATGAATAACATCTTATTAGGCTTTTCTAATAAAGATACAGACCTGTTTTGAACGATTTACATGTTTCATTACAAAACTTTCATTTACAGCTTACACCAGACAAAATTCAGCTAAATGTTCCATAAAACTATCTTGGATATATTATACTAATCTTTTCATTAAGACTTATAGATTACAATTGTCAGTTACAAAAAGACAACATTAAATTCTCTTCAACAGCTTGCATGCAATATCAGTTGGCTGTGACCTCCTTAGAGAATTCCCAGTATATCTTTCTCACACATTTTTGCCTCTCTTAAAGGAGATGCTGATTGAAATTCACCTCACATTATAATTCCTCTTCCCTTGCAGCAGTTACAGCTAACAGCTAGAGCTTTGGAACAAAGACAACTTTCTCAAAAATGCTTAAATTTACCTCTTTTTGTTTTTAATACTCTTTCTTTCTTTTTAATATTCTTACAGGAGTGACTGGACAATTAATTCCCTCTTTAGAAATTTTAGAATGATTATTTTTTCCCAATACACCTAAACAATTTTGTTACTCCAATTCACCATGGGCTGAACCAGACCCATTCATCTTTCAGGACAAGAACTTGATATAATTCATCCTTACATATCTCAAAATAATTTCAAACTTATTTTACAGACCTCAGAAGAGCAGACAGCTTTTGCTGGTTTATGTGGGGATGTTCCCTTTCACCCCCTCCCTATGAAGATTCTATGTTGAGTCCCCTTACTTTCTACATAAGTCTTTTTTCCCATAATTAAACATCCCATTCCTAACACATTAACACTTTTTTTTTTCAAGTGGAACCAACAAATCCGGCAAAGGAGCCATCTCTTGGTATGGTGACGGTAAAATATGTCACTCTCTTGTAATTCCTGCAGCAATCTTCACCAACTTTCACTATGTGGTTCAAGTTATCTTGCTATTGTTTAAAGCCAGTTTGACTCACTCCTTAGATTCCTTCTTGTTATCAGCATTTTCCTCTATTCAAAGCCTCCTTCAAAGATGAACTCATCTTGTTCTTATTCAGTGCATTAAATCACATAAAGAATTTTCTGGTCCCTTCACAGATGGAAATTGTCATGCTGACTGGCTAGTTATGTTTTTCAATGATCACAGATACAGGCTCAAGAAATTATCTGGTCCTGTCTTGTCTATTGTTGAACCCCACCATCCCTAGAAAAGTCAACCAACCTCACCTTTGAAGTCTTCATCCTAATGTTCTTTGGCAAATGGATGTCATTGTAAAATCTGTATAGGTGTTGATACTTTTCTGTTTTGGTTTCTTTTCCTACTGCTCAAACACATGAACCTGCCCAAGCTGTTTGCTGATACTTAACTGCTTTCTTTGTAATGGGAATCTCCAAACTAATCAAACAGACAATAATGTATCTAAAATTGTATGTATTTGGCCAACTCTGGGAAGTTTATGCCTCCGGCGATATTCCCTATATAACCCCCAATGAAAAGTCACAATGAAACCAGCTAATTTATTATCCAAACACTCAGGGAAAAGCATAACAGGAAACAAGAAGTTTTACCAAAGCCAGTGATTTTATATAAACATTCTTAAAGGCTAACTAATGGCTCGATCCCATGCCTCTTATTAACTGCTGCATCTGTGTTTTGTTCTATAAGCAGATTCTGGATTATAGCATGGCTGTTAAAGCTGTACCATGATCTGGCACCAGAACATAGCAACCTGGCAACAGAAGAGAAGCCCTCTCCTGAATTTCAACTGAATGAATAGCTGGCTTGGTCCTTTGCCTTCTCCTTATAGTGCTGTCCTGCCTGTAACATCCTTTCCAGAGAATTATCCAAGACAACATTATACTAACTTGTGACACTCCTCTAGCATACTGTACCCTAACCAGCCCACAGGCAAAGATCAACCCAATAAACATGTTTATTTTATAAAACAAACAAGAGAGAGCTGTGGGAATGCCTTTTACCTAATCTTGTAACCAGAGTTAATCTTCTCTTTTGAGATTATGTAACTTTATATGTTTATAATGTAAAGAAGCTTAATAAGTCTTGGGTTCCTTCTGTAACCTAAACATTTAACTTTAATCCTTCATGATCCTTCCTTGTCCTTGACCCAGAATAATGTATGTATGTGTATGTTGTGAGAAGATAAAATGTTACAAGCAGCAAATATTCTTTGGGAGCAATGGATTATCCTATTTATTTTGCAAACAAAAGGTGATATCAGAATGATAACCTCTGTGGTGATCGGCACTGTTGTGGGTCATTAGGGGTTAGAAAGGGAAAATCCCCTGATAATACAAATTCTATTTTCCCTTCCCCATTTTATGCTGGATGTACCACTTCAATAGGAAGAGAATGAAGCCTTTGTTCGAGAGCTCAGTTCCTGGAGAAATCTGAAGGAATACATACTCAAAAGTCCCACTCTTGGATTTAAGGGATGCTAAGAGGTTGTTTTTATTCAAGCATCATCATTATGTGTCATTGCTCCACCACAAGCCCCAGCCTTGGAGAATGGATTAAATTAAATGAGTTTGAGAATGAGGAATTTCAGGAAGTCCATAACAATAAGTGAGTGAAAGTGCCATGAGAATGAACATGATGATTAAAGACTGTGAAGCAACTCACGTGGTTATATGAGATGTGCCTGGCAGGGAATCAATCTTAAAACATGCTAGTTGACACGCCAACATGGATGGAGAAAATTTCACAAGGTCTCACTTCTAGATGAAGAACTATAGACATGGCTGCTGAGAGAGGGAGAATCAGTGTAGTGTTTTCAGAGATGGACTTAGAGGCTATTCAATTCCTACTGCTCAGTACTAAACAAATGTACACACAGCAACACTAAATGGACTCAGTAGGTTGTTTGTTTATGGAACCATAATAACTAAAGAAGAGGTCACAAAATTGAGAAGCAGTCTATGAGAGGATGTGGGAAGTGTTGGATGAGGAAGATGGGGAATGGGAATAACATAAAACCAGTACTTATGTATAAAATTCTTTAAAATTTAAAAATTAGGGGTTGGAGAGATGGCTCAGCAGGTGAGAGAGCTGGCAGTCCTGTTAGAAGACCAGGGTTCAAAACCTAGCACCCACATAGAAGCTAACAATTGTCTATAACTCCAGTTCCAGGGAATCTTCCATCATCCTTGGGCACATGACACAGGTGCACTTACATATATGCAGGCATAGCACTCGTACATATAAAATAAAAATGAAATTTTTTAAATTAAAATTGAAAATGAAAGATACTTAAAAATGTATGCTTTGGTGAGGAAAAAATGTGAAGGGGCTTGAGTGGTAAATTAACAAAGGGTTTATGCAGAAAATCATTGTTATTAAATGTGATTTAAAATAAAGATTTTTAAAATCATGCCTTCTTGACACCACTTAAAAACCAATTCAGAGTTGACAAGGATCGAGTAAAGTAAGAGAGTCCTTGCTCAGTTCCAGAGCTTCAGTTCAGTTGGACTACTTCTTCATGTTAGACCTCTAGTTACAATTTGGTTTAAACAAAAAAATTAATAGTTCAAAAAGATGTTTACTATACAAACTTTTGGAAATAAAATCTCTTATTGTCAAATAGAATACCTGTTAGAAAGACAGGGATGCTTTGAGTAGATGTAATGGTCCAGCCAAGACAGGCTGAACTCTTAGAGGAATCAACTCTAGTAGAAATGGAGAAATTAAAAAATACCAAACAGAAGAACATTTGTAAAATGTAAGATGCAAAATAGTGTATATAACACCCTAATATTACCTCCAGAGAAATATTGTTAAGAAGAGTAATAATAGCTAAGTTTATCTAAGCATTTAATTATGCTAGTAATTACGCTAAGAATTTTATATGAATGATTTTATTCAAGTTGCAGATGAATCCTATGAGTAAAGATTGTTATTATGAAGCAGCAGGATAACGTGACAATTAACATCTGGAGCTGGGCTACCTATTCTCAGCTGTTTACTGTCTGTGGAATTAGGGGCAAGATATTTAACCTCTCTCTGTGTCAGGGTCCTAAGAATAATCATCTTAGACTTTGACAGGAACCGAGCTACTCATGCAGTGTTTGTAATTGTGCCTGGCACATGGTAAATGTTGGCTAAATGTGAACAATTATTTTCACCTGGCTTTACAGATTACGAAGGCTAAGTCATAGAGATATTACTATTAAATCACACCTCACTGAATAAATGGCCAGTGTCATCTACTCCCTAGACTACATGCAACCTTTACACTAACCTGATTCCTGGGCAAAAGAAAACAGGTCAAGGCTATAACCTTGGAAAATGCTTTCTTAATCAGTGGATAGAAACTAGAGTACTGTTTAAGCAGACTAACACAAGAGATGGCATGATCAAATCACCATGACCCATATGAATAAAAGTTCCCAGAAAAAAAAACTGCATCTTAAAACTGAGTATTTTGGGACTGGAGATGACTCAGCAGTTAAGAGCACTGGCTGCCCTGAAGACCAGCGTTTGATTCCCAACATCAACATGGCAGCTAACAATAATCCTAACTCCAGTTCCAGGGGATTCAACACTCTCTCTTACATCCACAGGTACTGCATGACATGGGTGTACTACATACATGCAGGCAATACATTAATATACATTAAATATTAAATATTTAGAATACCTGGACATTCTACCATGACTAACTGATACAATTTCAGTGATTGTAGAGAGTTTGGAATGTTGCAAGTCCAGAGCCTAATTACCATTTATGTTGGGCTCTTTAGCTCCCTAAATAGCCACTCTTTGACCACCTTTGTTTCCAGCTCAACATCCTGTGATTAATAGATAAAAACCTGTTGGAGTGTATTAACTTAGCAGATCATCAATTTCCACCATCCAAAAGGCTGAGTGTCATCGGACAGCATCTAAGGCCTTGAGCTGAGATTTCTCTTTTGTTGTAACTGCCTACTTAATGTTTCCACCAATGTACTTGAAAAGTGTCTTGATTTATGAATTTTCTTTGTTATGTTACTATAAAAAACTTCATGAAACTGTTACCACTTGGAACATGGAATACGGGGTGACTTGAATCTTGTTCCACGGTCACTCATATTTGACTTCAGAATGAGCTATCTCTTTTCCCCTTTGAGATAAGAGCTGTGTTTTGGTGCAGATACCAGAAAGGACAGGTCACTAGGTCTGTGCAGGAAAAGAGGACGAGATGGATGGCTAGTAATTTCAAGAACTTCAGAGGATTAAACAAATTAATACTGTAATCACTCTAGGCTGTTTGATTTAGCAATTCTAAAGTTGCAAGGGTTCATTTAAGAAACAACTGAGGCAAATCACAGAGGGCAAACCATAAGCAGAATCATTGAAAAATTATTGTGGGGATGGAGAGATGGCTCAACAGTTAAGAGCACTGGCTGCTTTTGCAGAGGATCCAGGTTCAATTCCCAGTCCCGGCATGGCAGCTAACAACCATCGGTAGCTCCAGTTCCAGAGCATCAGATGCCTTCTTCTGACCTCTACAGCATTGCATGACATGCGTGCACCTATCTACATGCAAGTGATACACTTATGCACATTAAATAAAAAATAACGAAATAATTTTTAAAAGAAAAAAAAAGAAATGATTAGACAGGAGGGAAAGAAGAGCAGAGAGCTGCACATGGAGTAGAAAATGGCAAGTTCTGTCCCGC
Source organism: Eospalax fontanierii (assembly GCA_035773235.1). NCBI lineage: Eukaryota > Metazoa > Chordata > Mammalia > Rodentia > Spalacidae > Eospalax > Eospalax fontanierii. The sequence goes on along the minus strand of CM069529.1, from coordinate 45,367,308 downwards.
TTAAGGGAAATGAACGCAGCCATGCCATGGAATGGGAAAATCCTAGCCATATTTTTTTCATTTTTGAAACAGAATCACTGATGGCAGAGAGAGTAAAGAAGTTGGAAGTAGCTGTTCAATGAATCAAGGGTCAAGGAGGATATAGGGATCCATAGGAATGTGACCACAATGGTATCCCTTGGAAATGAGAGACATGATTCGCTTTGAGCCAAGAGATGAGAAGGCATTTTAATATTTAAAGTGTGAGTGAGGGAAGTGGGTAGAATTGACTCCTTAGAGGTTTCAGTTTGTTTGTGTGAAGAAAACATTATTTTTTAATTGCCAAGAAAGAGACCTTGAAGAATGAAAATCTATCCATAGGGATAAGAGATAGATCGCATAACAGAGGCTCTGTTGGTCTCAGAGCAGAATTACTGGCTAAGTAACCAGAACAAGGAAATGTGATATATTACAAATACTATATCCACATAGTAAGTTAAAGGGAGATGGTCACAAAAACAAGCTTCTGAAGTGAAAATGATATTGTTAGCTAATACATATTTCACAGGACATGCCAAAATACATTTGAATAAGCATAATGCATGAATGTGTATACTAAGCTTGTAGTATGTGCCAAGAAAATGCTTGTACAGGCACAGCACGATAGGGCTCCATCTTGATATTTTGTTCACATTATATTTACGTAGGAAATCAAAGAACTAAGATTTAAACTCTGACTCTGCCATTAATGTCTTAGTGATCTGACGCTGCTGATAATACATTTCTTCTCTTTAGGTTTCAATTGCCCTTACCAAAAAAAATGAGGATGAAGTACAAATCTTCTAAAGATTATTGAAGTTTTAAGATGGCATGGATCTGATTTACAAATGATAACACACTGGTTTCCTTCTCCCTTGCTCATGCCTATCAGGATGTTTAATTAATTAATTAATTGTCAGTATATAGTCATAGTGTATATATATTTCATATATTATATATTGTGATATATATCATATATTATATTATGATGCTATATATAATAATATATAGTCATATTATATATATGTATCACATATATATATAATGTCACTTAAGCTGACATTAAAGGGATACATTAGTTAAAGCACTCAGGATTCAGGCTAGCCTCACTGACCTAAAGCAGGTGCACAGCTAGGACTCCAAAAAGAGCTGCTTCATTCTTATCTCCTTCTGCAGCCTTCTCTGTCACTTGATCTCCATGGAGAGAGAGGAACACACCACAGTTCCAGAGGCTGAAGCGTTCATATCTGATGACTCAGTGGAATCACGGAGCTCCTATTCCAATAGCCTTGCATGGATTTGAGCAGTCTCCCCAATTTCAACATCCTCTCGACAAAAGAACACTTCATTATAAAATATATGGATACATCTGCAGGCCCAAATTATGGTTCCAGGTAAGTAGCAATGTACCAAACAAAACACATAAGATGATCATTATGAGGGTTTGGGTCCAATGATGGCAACATAAGTCACATTAAAAGGTAACCAACCAGGATTCCTGATTCCTTGCTCTTAGTGTTTTCTCAGATTTTTTTTATTCCTACAGATATAGAAATTGCTTTGTTACAACACACACATACACACACACACACACACACACACACACACACACACCTAGAGGGTGTGTGCATTGTCTCCTTATTACCCCCTTAGAGACTTGTATTCCCTGGCAGTTTTCTCTATCAGATATAATATCACATTTTTTCCATGACTGTGGTTTTATTTCCTACTCCTCTTGCCTGCTTCATGGCACACAAGGAAAGTCTGAGAGTGGAGGACCTAGCACATCATAGGCACTCACTAAATATTTGTTATGGAAGTATGCTTGGAATAATCTTGATGTCTCAGTATGCAAAGAATTATTTACCCACAGAACCCACAAGAGTCAACATGAAAATAATTTGTGCAGTTAGAACACACTGTCAACATAAAGGGACGGAGTGCCTTCAAGTTACAGGGTTCCTATTGTTGGGCCATATGACTCCAACAGGAACTCATGGAGCAAACCCACCATACTGATAGCCACTGAATACCTAGTTGGAAAAAGAAGTTGAAACAGAGTTTATGACATGATTCTATGGTTATATCTTCCACTAGCTTTATGCTCTCACCCATAGAAAAGTAAGCATATTTATAAGTCCTAAAATTTCAGTTGTATTAGGAAATACAGTTTACAGTGTTGTTGATGAATAATTTCACCTGTTGTATAAGCCTCCTTAGCTAAAGCCGATGACCAGATACAAATGCATTTATAAATGTGTTTTCTCATCTATGATTGAAGTTCAAGCATTAACATGTTCGTTGAGTAAAAGAGCACTTACTTCAACTGGAAACTGCAATCAGAAATTCCATTTATTCTGAGAGATAAATGAATTGGTGTCAGAAAATGAACTCTCATCAACCCAAATCAGAGACGTACATTCAGAAATGTTAGTCTGAAAAAATGATGTCATTTGTAAAAATAAAGCACCCAAGCTAAAATTAGACAAGAGAAATGGAAAAGGCAGACCAATTTTACAGTGAAACTATGATATGCATGGAAAACAGAACCAATTTTTATGAACTAATATTTACCTAAGATAGAATAATAAATTTCATGTTGATAAAGCTGAAAAAACTCACACAAAAGATTGGTTACATGGTACAAAAGTGATTAGACTAATTATCAACATGAAATTCTGTAAAAGCAAACCATAGTCTAAACATAACACAGCACATCACTAAAAGTCTCCATTATAACTCCAATTAAATATAAATTCATTCACCAACACATCTGAAGTCTAGATTTCAAGCAAGGTAAAACCATTTCATAATGATGCTGTTGTATGGCAATTTCCTAGGAGCTGAAATAGTCCTGTAAGTAACCCCCTCACACATACACCTGTAAGTAACCCAATAACTCCTTGGTTCACCAGAGTTGAATTTTGGTGTAATCATTACTTTGATCTGTCATGTGTTTCCTGTCTTCTGTCTAGGGTAAGTAGACATGTATGTATGATGTCTGTTCAGGAAAAGTCCCTCCCCCAACAGATTTCAACATATACCCTAAATTATGAATACTAGAAATGACTTAGCAGCAAGCACAGTAGAGCTATTGCTTGCAGTTTGACATTTCCTCACATAATGTTGCTAAGAGACTACTGATGCAGATGTCTAACATCTTGGATTTTCAGAATATTAATCCACTCTTGAGTATGAATAAAGACAAAAATCACACTCTTCTCCACGCACGCTGGTCAACACAGAATCACCTTGTTCCAAATATATGATGGCTCATTCTATGGTTGAAAAAATTTATCTTCCACATGAATGCAGGGTCCAACCCCAAGCATCTCACTATGTATTTTCTCTAATCTTCAGTCTTTCTTTGTCTTTACCTGTAGAAATTCTAGCCAGTCTGTAAAATCTTCATGTCACCTCCTCCGTGGATCACTCTGTGCTCTCAGGGGTAAACATTTTGACCTCACGGGTTCCTCATGTTTCATGTTTCTGTGGTTAACTGATTCTTGCTGATTTGCCATATTTAGGTCTCCTGAGTTTTTCTCTCTAGCCTTGTAGCACCTACAATACTGTGGTGAAGGTAGAAATACTTGAACCCTTGTCTCTTTATTCTACTACTAAAATCTTCTTGAAGTAGGCACTGTATTCTTAATACTTTTTTTTCAGAGATTCATCTACTTTATGCATGAGATAAGTATTCAGATGTGTGAAGTAAAAGCAATACTTGAGAAAGCAATCCAGTAGTGAAGAATTAGATGATTCTTTAATCTTATCTGTTTTCAAGATCTCTCATAATGTTTGTACAAGTTTAAATCAGATCAAATTAATCTTAAATTTGCGTAAAATCTGAAACTGATTCTGCTCACCATATGAAAACACTCTAATGAGGGCAGACGTTCTGAGCATCCCTTGATACAAATCCATATATAACCATTTGAATATTTCACTTCAACTGCCTTGCATACAGTCAGAAGAAAGCTACTTTCACAACCCATTCCCAATAGAAATGTAGGAACTTACATCCTCTTATGAGAAAGACAGACGAATCACATGGAATTACATGTAGATAAACACATAAAATATCATTTTAATATCCTGGACATATGGGTGAAAATTAAGTTGAAATGCACTGGATAGTGGAACCTTCCCCCCTCCTCCTAATGATGAAGTATTAGTTTGCCTTAAGTGTCTATATATTTATAGCTGCAATAATCTATCTGTAAATGGTATCTGGAGGTAATTCCTTAACCTAGAAAAAGATTTCCCAAATAAATTAGGGAAAAAAAAAACTAAGTAACTTTTAGAGTGAGACAATATGCAATTTACTATATAATGCTACAGACATGGTCCTGTACTATTTTCATATCAGGTTCTCCTTCACTATGTGTCTACTAGCCATACTTAAATCAAAGATTTAAACACCGAAGCATAAACACTCTGGGGGTCACTAAAAAATATCTGGACACTCCCAGTATGTTTGCTAAAAAATATATCTAATATTTGTGCTGGAAAGCCTTAGCTATCAACTTGACACACCTGGTTAGAGGGAATCTACTGAGGAACCATCTCCATTGGACTGGCCTGTGGCCATATCTGTGGGGCATTTTCTTGATTGTTTGGTGATGTGGGCAGTCCTAGTCAGCTGTAGGTACTGCAACCTCTGGGCAGGTGGTCCACTTGGTATAAGAAAGCAGGCTGAGAACAGACCTGGGGAGCAGACCAGTAAACAGCATTCCCCCATGGTCTGTGCTCCAGGGTTTTGCCCTGAGTTTCTGCCTTGGCTTCTCTTAATGAAGGTCTGTAGTTGTAAGTCAAATAAACCCTTTCCTCCCCAAGTTGGTTTTGCTTGGCGTTTTTATCTCAGCAATTGAAAGCAAACTAGAGCAGTACTCTAATGCCATACTTTGAAGCTGAAATGAGAAAGACTGTAAGAGTCAGAGGTGGCAGAGGAGGCCAAGGAGAAGGTACTGTCTGGCTGTCACAGGGTGGTTCAATATAGGAACCCCCAGCACTTATGACAGACAGCATTTGCAAGACATGTGCAAACCCAAGGCAGACAGAGGCCCAGCATGAGTGGGAGAGGTGGGCAGCAAGCCCCAGCCCTGGGGATCTACCAGCAATTGATGGATGCCTGGAGAGTCGGTTTTCCCTACTGATATGACACCTGGCAAGACTGACCAGATTCCACAGAATAGACCCACATCCAAGAGCATTTAGGAAGCACAAATTAGAGGCAATACCGCATTTTTTAAAGGCAAATAATAATACAGGAGATAAGGTCGGAGGAATAGAATAAGGTGGAGGTACAGGTGGGGGAGGGGGCCTGAAAAAGATGAAAATACATGGCATGACATTCTCAAATCACTAAAAGTATTTTCTAAAATCTCAAAATGAGAACCTAATTTTAAAAATGCAATATATTGGTTATAAATTGAAACAAAGTATCTTGGGTTCTGGAATTTCCAGAGAACTAAACCATGCTGCTAGATACGATCTCTAAAGCTCCTGACTACTGCATCTCACCACTAAACCTGGGGCTAAATGAGCACAGTACAACTTCCTGTTCCTCTTGATGGTGCTGAGTCCTGGGCTTTCTCCTCAGCTACAGTTTTTGTGTTCTTGCCAGTATATGCATTCTTTTTGGGGGTATGGAAAAAGGCTTTACTGCCCCTTATGGTTAGGAAAGCTGATTTCTGCTGGGGTCCAGAATGATTTAGACAGCCACCTGACAATTACTGAGAACAGGATTGCCCAGGAAACATCCTAAGATCACATGTTCTATGGATTCATGGGGGACAAATGTCAGCACTTGCAAAGCAAGAGAAAATCAAACTCTTGTGAAATACCCATCAAATGCTCTCCTGTGTCTAAGGACAGAGATTAGTAGCAACGTGCTTAGCAGTTAATACTTTCAACCCTTTCCTACTCAGCTGCTTTGGAGTCATAGACATAATTCAGGATTCAGAAGAGGAATAAAGGTACTTACTTAAATAGAAATATATTCATTCAAAAATATTCAGTAACTCTTCAAGGAAGGATCACATGGAATGAAGAACTGAGTTGATCACACGTCCACATAGATTTTATAAAAGACTGTTTTATTAGGTTTTTCAACTTGTAGACACAAGCATGAGCAGAATAACTTGATTTAATGTAGAGCTTTGGAAATGAACGTTTTCTTTTAAAATATATTTTTATTTATTATTTTTCTTTCATATGTATGAGTGTATTGCCTACATGTAGGTAGGTGCACCCAAGTTGTGCAATGCTCCAGGAGCTCAGAAGACAGCATTGAATCCCCTGGACCTGGAGTTATGGATGATTTCTAGCCACTATGTGGGTGCTGGGAATTGAACACTGGTCCTCTGTAAGAGCAGCCAGTGCTCTTAACCTCTAAACCATCTCTCCAGCCCAAAATGAATATATTCCTATAACTGGAAATGTTTTCTCTATCCAGCACTGAAGATTAGAAGAGATGGCTATCAGCCATCATGAGGACCCACCATGGAAGTATTTATGGCCAAGACTCAAAGACCAAATCTTGCCTGCCATAATTAATGAATTATTATAGTTGTAAATTCAAATCTCATTACAATATGATATCTGAATTTTGAACCATGGAAGGAGGGCTATGTATTAGTTACTTTGTGTATTATTGGGACAAAGACCTGACAAAAGCAACTTAAAGAGTTTATTTTGACTCATAATTCACAGGTACAGAAAGGGAAGTCATGATGACAGGAGGATGAGGCAGCTGACAGCAATGCACCCACAGTCAGGAAGCAGAGTGATGGACGCCACTGCTCAGCTCCTTCTCTCCATACTTTTTATTCAGTTCAGAGCCCTGCCATGTGGAACAGTGCTACTCACATTTAGGATGTGTCTTTCCATCTCAATCAACCTGGTCTAAAACCTTCCTTATAGACATGCCTAGAGACTTGTTTCCCATAGTCATTGTAAATTCCATTGAGATGACAAGATTAGTCATTATAGTCTGCTCTCTAACAAGTTATTATAACATGATTAATTAATATTCAAGTATCATTTACTAAAAAGGAGGACAAAACCCTGAAAATTTTACAACTATAAGTGTGTCCTATATAATTCTGATCAATAGTGTTTCACATTCAGTTTTTTAGAACACATATTCAGGCAGTATTCTAGCTTGCTTCAACTGCTGTGACAAAATACTCTGATCAATATCAACATTGGGAGGAAAGGCTTTATTTGGCCTACATCTCCCAGGTCATCATGAAGGGAGCCCGAGGAAGGAACTCAGGACAGGAACTTGTAAGCAGGAGCTGTAGCACAGGCAATGGAGGAGTGCTGCTTGCTGGCGTGTTCCCCTCGCCCATGTTCGGCCTGCTTTCTTATACAATACAGAACAATCTGCCCAGGAGTGGCACCACCCACAGTGCGCTGGGCCCTCCCACATCACTCAAAAATCAAGAAAATACCCCACAGACATGGTCATAGGCCAGTCCAATGGAGAAAATTCCCCAGTTGAGGCTCCCTCCACCCAGGTGTGTCAAGTTGACAACTAGAGCTAACCAGAAAAGATAGGTTAGCTAAACGAAAGAATGGATCGCAACCATGACAAGATAGGTCTGAAAATGATCAAAACTAGGTGGAAACTTGAAAAAGATGAAGCAATAATTATTTTGCAAAACAAGGTAGATGGAGTCTTTTTCTTTAAAAAAAAAAGTAGGACTATTAAATGCAATAGTGGTGCTTCAATAAGTGGAACTTAGTTGGTATCACTTTATCAAAAATTATTCCCTGAGAATGTGCTTGGCCCTATAGAACAAACAAGAACATATAAACCATGGCCAATGTCCTTGAAAACCACTTTGTGTCCTAAAAAAACAGACACAAGCATGAAATGGAGAAGTCTCAAACAGGTCATGACTTAATGAAATGTTCAAATGAGCAATGTATTGGAGAACTGCAGGCAAAAAGTCCTAGCTCCAGGAAAATCTATGGGGCCTTAAACACTTCAGAATGAGGCATTTGTTTTGCCTGCTGAAGCAATTAGAAGCTGGAGCTGGAATCGATGCAGCAGCCACCAGAGCAATTTGCAGCGATATGCTGCAGTTACAGCCATCGATCTTCCTTGGCTTTGGGATTTGGCTCACCTGACTCTTACCACCTCAGTCCCAAAGTGGCTCCAAGGTATCAGATTCAGGGTCAATGCTTCCTGAAAAATTACTCAAGGGTCATTATTAGGCTTTAAATCTACAGGGACCATGAGAAAGGAAGAGTTTAAAAAAAGCTTTCTAGCAACTACTAATCACAGCTTAACATTGCCAGAATATAACTGGATCTTCCCTGGAGCAAGCAGACTGATTCTTGTTCCTAATTCTGAAATTCAAAATTTCATGATAAGGGTGGTCCTGAATGGTCCTGCACTTATCATTTGCCACACTGCCCTCTTCCTCGAGCCTTCCTCACTCAAATTGTCATATCAGTCTATTTGACATCACTGAATCACTGAATATTATCCCAAACCTTTAGACCATGGAATTCTGCTCAAGGATCTCTTTCTCTCTGTACGTCCTCTAACACCTTGCTCAAAGGCTGCCTGCCCATGTAAACATTTAAATTAGTTTCTTCTCTTTCCTCCCCTAGTCTTTTATATCTTCATTACAAAATATTACATTATAGTTGACATTTTCCTAAGTGTGTCTCTCCTATTTATTGGTTTCCTGAAAGTCATTCACATATATCCAACAAAAGCCTTGTGTGGTGAACTACATAGTGAGGTGGAAATAAATTGATTAGAAGTAGCATTATAAAGAAGACAGTTATCAGAGCATTAGAATTATGGCACTAATAGTCAGAGATGACATATAAGGTTAACATAGTAATTTCTAACTCTACCTAGAAGAAGTTCTTAAAGGTATTTTGAAACCATGAAAGGATTAATTGGGGAAACTACATACTAAAGCTTCTAGAATGAGACTCTGGACAGAGCATGTTACGTGTTTTCCGACAATAGATCATCAAGACGAAAATAAAGTTCTGGGTTCCAACTCCATTGCTTTGCCAAGAGGACACTGATCTGGACTAGAATACCTATTTGGCTGCTTCAGAGGGAGTCTATTACTGACCACATCAGCAATGCTTAGTTTACATATCAACTCTGTGACAGGATAGAGGGATACAGAGCTGCTAATGATTCTCCAGACTGTGTTTATCGTGCACGATGTACAGTGTTTTGATGAAAATCTTGTTAAATTATACTTTCTTGCTTCTGCAAAGCAGTGGGGAGCTCAAAGATGGAGCACAGCAGTAGAATGTGGACTCCTCCCTCAGAGCTTCAGCAGCAGTAGCAGTCAACAAATGCAGCCCACTGCAGCTTCCAGGAAAGCCGCAGGGACTGCAAGAGGTTGTCCTGCATATGGCATACAACAAGCAGATCTTTGAAAAACCCACTGTGGGTTATTATAAGGATCTTGATGCATAACAAATTTATTTTAACCTTGTGATATAGTTTAGTTTATATATAAATGACAAAATGCATACAGTGAGTAGCAAGGCCAAAAAGGATACAAGACATTACTCATTTGCTTCAACAGGACATGCATTTTGAAACTTTTATTCTCCCTAGACATTGCATTTAATAAATCCTGATGGTTTTAGGAACTTAATTCCAGTAACTCCCCACAAATCCAGGATCCTATACATTGTGTCAAGATGGCTTTAAAATTCAAATAAAGAAAGGCATTACATTTGATCTCTGAGATCCATTGCCACTCTATATTCCAAGGATGTGATACACTTTTCCCTGGGCAAGGTAGGCTGATACTTGGGAGGAAACCAATGAACTCCCAAATCAGCTCCAGGCAATGGGAAAAAGTGGGGATGTGGGGAGAAAATTTTGTCTAAGCTAGGAAGGAAACTGCCTGTGCACAGTTTAGCTCAGGTCAAAACTAGTGAACTTCTGATCTGTTTCCATATTCTCTTAGGAATTCTAGATTTAACATAGGTTGAATAAAGGATGTCCTTTATGTTCAAGGTCATTTGTCCGTCACTCAATCAGGGAAGGAAAAAAGAAACCCAGTGTGAGATAAAATATTGTAATATGGGACAGAGAGATGGCTCAGCAGATAAAGTTGCTTGTCACAGTGTGAAGATCTGAGTCAGATGCTCAGAACCGACATGGTAGTAGGCGAGAACTGACGCCTTCAACTTGTCTTCTCACCTCAACATGCACATATACATCCTGCACACATAAATAAATAAATATAATAATAAAATACTTTAAAATATTGTGATAGTGTAAGTGCAGAAAAACAGCTAGGTTCAGGAAAAGCAGACTTACCATAATCTTTGTAATAAGGACATTTGGGGGAAATTTTACACTATTAACTAGAAGTTTGTCAAATAGGAAAAAAGAAAAAGGCAATCCAAGAAACAGTCACTAAACATAAGCCTAGCAAAAAGAACATAATGTGTTTACAATAATGCAAACCTATGGGGCCTTAAACACTCCGGAATGAGACATTTGATTTCATCAAGCACACAGTCAAAGAAGCTGGAGACAGGTCTGACTTTCCTCGGTGTATTGAGAAGAAGGGAATCATGAAAAGTATATATGAGACAAATACGCAGGGGCTTCTAACTGATTCAGAATTCAACCACAGCAACATTATCATGCGGATTAGCAGAGGAGTCATAACTCAGAGACACTCAGTAAAAGTTTTTACAAATTCAGCAATGAACAAAATTAAATGATTGAGCAGTTTCTATGACAGGCAGATACTATTGCTTCACTGTGTATCATTCCCACTGCAATCAGAAAATGATATGCAAGATAGGTACCATCTTGGTTTTTTGGTAAAATGCATTTCCTGGATTTCCATTCCTGTCTGGAGAACAAGGCTGTGACCATCCCTCTAACATGTCTGATGAGATACTGATCAAGAGATCTGTGGAGCAACCAAGCACTCTGGGAAACCACACATTTCTTCCATCCTACCAGTAAGACTTCAAAATACTGCTGTCATTGCCAGACTACTGAAATTAAAAGAATAAATTAGCTAATTAGTAAAAAATGACATCATCAGAACATTTATGATTCCTTTCAGGTAAAGGGTCTAATGATATCCAGAAATATAAAAAAATCCGTATCCAGCAGTCTTCAGATTATTCGATACATGTAAAATCTTTATCTCAAAGGACATCTGGGTAAATATGGGCCTTGGACAAGACTAACCAAGATGGACATCTTAAAGCTATTAGAAATTTACTTTGTGGTATGCCAGTTTGATACGCTTTATGCTGTTATAATGAATTATCTATTTCCTGGTTTAATCATATAACTATTTGCATTATGAATTAGAGAGGCTTTTCCTCATTCTAAAAAGCAATTCTGTTCTTCACTGACTGGAAAGCTGTGAGGAAATTAATGTCCTTACTCTTCTGCAGGATCTGCAGAATTTCCCCAGAACTCATGGAAACCAGTTTGCATAGTTTCAATATGCTCAGGAGGGAGGGGTGAGGAGACAGATGGGGAGTCAGGCAGCCACATGTTGCTTTGCACCAGAAAGAAAAGAATAACTGTAATAAAGGACTGGAAAATGGGGAAAGACTGAGTCAAAGAGGAACCTGAATACCGTATCAAGGAATTTAGATTTTAGAAGAAAGTTTGTGGATAATCATTATGTAATCGTAATTCATAGCTATATTTATAAATTCCTTCCATTGTAGATTTGTAAAAAATGTTCTTCTTTTATTGAATAATGAAACAATAAATTATTGGCGCACGTTCTGAAAGTAAATGTGATTTTTCTTAATGGTATAGACTCCTTTGGAAATTGGGATTCAGAAACCTTTTTCTATATGCCCTTTCAATTTATAAAACTAATCTGAATATAAAGCAGGGCATGATAATCAAACATTAATATTTCAGTGTGAGCCTACTGACCTTTTATTGAACATACACATAGCAAAAGTTCCGTTTCTAATAATAGCCACACTGTAACTCCAAAGTAAACAGACTGAAGAGTTTCTGGTAGGGTTTTTGTTCCACGATGGTGACTGTGGACAGGTGAAGATCACTCAAAGTCTATTCAGGAGTCAGAAAACACATCCCTTAACAGAGAAAATGTGATATCAACAACCAAACAAATTTGAATGTGAGGGTGGCAGGGTTTTCTGAAGCTTGTTTTCTTTCTGCCCAGTTCTTCTATATTTTCTAAATTCGGTTCCTTTATGAGCACTTCAGAATCTCAACCCCTATTTCAGACAGTTGTCTGGTATTTGTGTGCTGTCTTATACCCATGTGTGTACATTTAAAGTCCAGCAGAAGGGGGTCTTACTAAATTTGTCATGAGACAATTTAATTGTATATCTTACTTTGGAAATTGTGATTCAATTCAATTTAATTAGGCACTTGTCATTTGTTAGTGAAGAAAATTATTTTTGAAAGTAGGTAAAATCAAATTGGGAGCAAACTTTTGAGCACCATTCTTACCGGATTAGGCTGCCCTATCCCATCCCTTCTGAAACAACTATTCATCTGGAAAAGTAGCATCTCTGGTGACCTATACATAAAGTTTATGATTTACACTCCCCTCTCATCGAAAGGAAGCTTATTGCCATTGTTCAAGGAAAACCACAAATGTACGGTATCACTGTGAATCTACTGGTTTATGGTGAGCCTCCAGCCATCAACGTCTAGTCTGATGCAAGCCTGTCCTCTGCCAGCTGCCTTCGCGAATGCTATTCACACATCTGATTCTTTTGGAAGCACCACTTTCTCATTTTAAAATATTTTAAATAAAATTTTATTGCTTCTTTGAGAATTTCATTTTGAAATTCATTTTGAGAATTTGCATTTTGGACATATTCATACCTTATCTCCTCAGATTCAACCCTCCAAACCCTCCTAACTTCATGTCCTGTATTTGTTAAGACCTAACATGTCTAGTTTGTTGTCCCCCAATACCCTTTAAGTGTGGGTCCCTCTCCTGGAGCATCACAACCTAACCAGAATCACACTTCCATAAAAACTGACTATCCCTCTTCCAGCACCTAGCAATTTCCAAAAGGTCCTCAACTAGGGCTAGGGCTTTGTGCCTACCTCCTCTTTCCAAGTTTGTCCAACTTGCGCATGCTGTCACAAGCACTGTGGGTTCAAATGTGCATATCTGCCCTGTTGTGTTTGGAAAGCAGTTTGTTGTTCCATTGGTATAATGACAAGTCATTTTGAATCAGTTAAAAACTACATCCATTTAGCAGAATAACAATAACAGGTTTTCCCCCTGTGGCCTGTGACCTGTCTAGCCACACATTCTTAACCTCCACAAAGGATCAGGTATGGGCTCCATCCTATGAGTAGGCCTTAAATACAGTCATAACAACATGGCTGTTTCTAATTGTATAGAAGTTCATTGAAATGTATAGAGTTTGGGATTAAGCAAGTGTTTAGTTTGATGTGATGTTTTTATTTGTAAATTCATTACAATAGAGTGATTTTATTTATAAAGAGTCACATTTGTATTATAAAGTTGAAAGAAATAATTTATCAGTATCTAAAGATTCTTAATGACTGTTGGATTGATCTCTGTATGCTAGGCCCTCAGCAAACATGTACCTCACTCATGCCCCATACTCTAGGGAATTGTTAGCTGGTAGGAAGAGCAAAGTCCCAGGTGGGTGCTCAGAAATAATCCCATCACTTAAGCACACACCAGTGAATAACTTATTTAATTTTCCCATTCCTTAGAATTCTTATCTTTAAAATGGATATTATACAAATTCCTATCACACACGATGGCCTTTAACCTCTGCCTCCATTTTTACTCCCATGGTTAAGTAACATGACAGGCAGAAGCGAATTTGCAGATGTAATTAAGGTAAAAAATCAGCTGACTTTGAAATACCCTTATCATTCATTTGGACTCAGTGTAATAACAGGACTAATGGAGTCAAGCTAGTAAAGCAGAGGGGATCTCAGAGATGCAATGCCGGGACTAGATCGGCCATAAGTGACTCAGAGATTAAAGGAGCCAAGTGGAAAGAGGGGTCAACAAAATTAATTCCTCCAGTGACCAATGTAGAAGGGGATCCTGTGGACCAAGTGAGACCTGTGACCCAGGAGAGTCCTCCAGGTTTATCACAATAAGCCTCTGATCTGTGAATCCACCACAGTTTCTCCAACATCTACAGGACTCTCAGATAAATAAGGGATGTTTCGAGCTACTACATTTCCAGTAATTTCTTTAATTTGTTACAGGGTACCAGACAATGAAGACAGGAACAATAAGATAAGTAGTTCATGGATCATCCTCCTAAACAATAGAGAACTTGACAAGCAGCCTTTATTTCTCCTACCTTACTGTTTTCCTTAGTACTAACTCCTTGTGCCCTGATTTCCCAGTCTTTGTTGATTTGTTTTGTTAAACACAAGAGTAACCTTTAAGAAAGTGACCTTTCAGAGAGTTTCTTCATGCAAGGAAAGTCTGCTAAGTATCCTCTCAAAGGAAGCTGACAATAAATGGATGCTCAGGTCTTCTGTTCCTAGGTCCATAAGCCTACAGTTAGGCATACTTCTTGGACTTTCCTGCAGGCCTCTTACAGATAGTCATTCCCTTTAGAGTTCTACATTCTCCTACTTCTAATTACTCTGCAGATGAGCTCTGTTTCTGCAGCTATAGCACCGACTTGGTTCTGGGCCTGTTTAAGTCCCTCATTTCTGGCCCTGTGGGGGTAGTAACACCAGGTTACTCCATTACTGTTTCTTCTCTGAGGGCTCCTGAATGTCTCTCACTGCCTGTGGCTATATTAGTCTGGAGGTCTCAGTTCGGACACTCATTCAGCCAACTGAGACAAATTAAAAACTCTCAGGATAATGTTGAGCCAAGAAAACAAACGAGCAATGAGCTCTCCATCAGAAAGATGGTACTTCATAAAGAGGGGTGGGAGACAGAAAACCAGCATCTCTTCTTCCCGACCACAATCCATGCTTCTATTTTTCAGAAACTATATGCTATTTCTTATTTCATTTGCATTTCAAGCTTTCTTCAAAAATAAAAAGACTGACCCATTCAGGACCAAGCTTTTCAGCATCACGTATTCTCTGCATTTTGACCTGTTATGGGTTTTTGCATTAACCACTGCCTGCTGCAGTAAGAAACTTCTGTGTACAAGCCTGGGCACATCATTAATCTATGGTTGTAAACATAGATATTTAGAAGGCAGCTTGACTACATGATCTACTAGTAAAACAATAGTAGTAGCTTCCCCATTAGGACCATGTGCTCCTGACCAGGTTTACATACCCAGGCATGAGCTCCTTCCTGTGGATAATTGCTTGCTCCAGGGAATAACCTACCATCCATGCTGGGACAAGAAACTGATTAAACTCAGTGAGCCACACACTGAGAAGACAGTAGAGCAGGCGTGGGGCTTGCTGAGAAGGAGAGTTTCAGCAGGAGAAGGAGGGGAAAGAGAGAGGACGAAGGTGACTAAAATCATTATACAATTGTATGAAACTGTCCAACAGTAAAAAATTAAAAAGACCCTTAAAAGGTTTCTTTCATCTCTCTCTATGATTTTAAGTGCTTAAACATCACAATGAACACATCAGCCTTGTTTGTGGCTGAAGGTGAAATGCCATCAAGACCCTGGATGCAGGTGGAGACCAAGTGTCTCAGGCAATGGCACCCTCTGGCCACCTTCCTGGAGTTTAGAGTCTTCCTTGATTACCGTCCTCCAGCTGTCTTACCACATATGACAGAATCCCAACCACAGGGCACACCCTGAAGGAAATATCATAAAAACTCAGAGTCTGTAAGAGGGGCTCCCCTCCTCTGGGGCCCAGGATGGGAGAAAGTGCCCTCTCAAGCTTCCTCTCGGCCTGATAGCCTGCTTGTACTGTTGAGGTCGCTTCCTTCAGCTCCCCACCCCTTCCTACTTCCTTACATTTTGTGCTGAAACCTCGGAGAGAGCTCTGGCAGGGGATGCTCCCTAGCTGGTCTCCTCTCTCTCTGTTTCTCTCTCTTCCTCTCTCCTTCTTTCCTTCCTCTTACCATTCAGGACTTGGACAATCCCTCATGCCTACTTCGGATAAACAGCAGCAAGAAAACACCTTTAATCTCAGCACTCAGGAGGCAGAGGCCGGCAAATCTCGGAGATTGAGGTCAGCCTGGTCTACACAGTGAGATTCAGACCAGCTGGGGCTACAAGGAGGCTGTCTCAAATAAATAAATAAATAAAAATAAAAATAAAAAATATCAGTTTGCTCATTCAGACCAGACTTCCCTTCCCTCTGGAAATTTTCTGTACCACATTGCTTACTAAATTTAGTCACACCTAAAGGAAGATTAATGTGCAGTGGAATTAGGTCCTAAAAGCAACTTGATCATCGAATGAGAACTGCTACACTCAGAACTGTCCTGTTGCAGAAAATAAAGAGATACTGAGCTCTATGTTTTGAAGGGTTTGATGCAGGCCCTAATTCTTCTTATTAAAATCATGCATACATACTGCATATATTCACATATATCCTATACAAACCACATCCATACACATAGACTTTTCGTTGTCTGCACTGTAGAATTTTGAGTTATTTGAGTTCAGCTTTCTATGATTTCAATATATAAGCAAGAAGTGATGTCAGAAGCTTGCAAGTACACTCACACTAATTACCTCAAAAGCCCTGGTCACAGCAAACATTCACTTCCGAGACTCAGCCCTCCTCCAGCCTGTGCAATGAAGGCAGACCTATCAAATAACCTGGAAAGTAAAAAAGGCCCATTGTCAGCAATAACACACAAATGCACAAAGCTGATTTTATATATCATTTACTGTAGACGACATTACTTTGCACTTTGATTTTCCATCTCATTTGGCTGGCAGGTGATTCCATAGCGGTTTGACACTAGAACCCAGAATACTTATAAGTATGCCCAGAAAATAGGGAAATGGCTTCTTCTTTCTGATTTGATTTAGCAAACTGGTCTTAGTCTCGGTTTTTCTTTTGGTGTTGTGGCTTGTAACCCTTTGACTCTATGCCATGAATAAGTCCCAAAACCTACTGAAACTGTAAGTCTTAGTACCCAAGAATTCTTACATGCCACAGGCCCCTTCTTCCTCTATCACCAAGAAAAGCTCAAGTTTGCTCTGCTGAGGGACCTCAAAGACCTCTTTCCAGCGCAAAGGCTCTGTTTCTCTTTCTTTTCACCCTCACCAGACCTCTCTTTCAAGTCATGCATTCCATAGACTTGGACCTCTCTAAAAGACAGGAAGAATCTGATTTCAGGAAACTTCTTTCTGCTCTGCAATAATCCCTCAAACCCAGGAAACATAATTTTTAAAAGTAATGTTTCTTTAAAATATTCTTCAACTTCATTATTCTATTGAGTGGATTATAAAAGACATAGATTTAGTTGGTTTATTTTTTTTTTAAGACAGGGTGTCCCTGTATTCCAACTGGCCTGGAACTTGCTATGTACACCAGGATAGCCTAGATCTCACAGAGATCAGCTTCCTTCTGCATCTGGAGTGCTGGAATTAAAGGGGTATAACATCATACCCACACACCTAGCAATAATTCTTTTCTTCAATGATGTGGCCACTGGTAGACAGCCATGCCCAGTGGATGACCGTATACCCACGCACATCCTGACAGAACTAATTGGATTCAATGAGCTAATAAAAGAAGACATATCCCAGCACTCAGGAGGCAGATATCAAGACCAGTCTGGTCTACAAAGTGAGTTCCAGGCCAACTGGGGCTACAGAGAAATCCTGCCTTAAAAACAAAAAATCAAGACATGAAATTGAGAAAGAGATGTGTTTGGGAAGGGCCTTGAACATGATGAGGCTGGGGATACAGAAGGATGTAATCAAAATATATTGTATACATTTATGAAATTCTTAAAGAAAAACATTTATTTATGTGTATGAGCTTTGTCTACATATTTGTAGGTACAAACACATTGTGCAATGTACACAGAGGTCAGAGGAGAGTATCAGATCCCCTGTAAGTGGAGTTTCAGATGATTGTGAGCTACCATGTGGGTGTTGGGAACCAAAACCAAGTCCTCTAGAAGAGCAGCCAGTGCTCTTAAGCACTGAACCATCTCTCCAGCCTCCAACTTAAATTTTAAAAAGCAACTATAAGATGAGATGATTTTGGTGTCAGCACATGGAAGCATCACTTCTAGATGTAAAATGGTAATACATCAAAATCCAAGTTTTTAAAAATAAAATAGAGGTCAAGTTTTAGCATTCAAGTTCTAGTTAGTGCAAAGTTGTTTCCCAGTTCTAGGGTGGTGGCCAGGAGTTAAAGAGTTGATGTCTTGGTAATCCCCTCTCCTTCACAGACGTTGCAGTCTGACCTTTAAGACACCCATGAGCATTCTTCATTGCTGAGAGCCAACAACGCAATCTTTTCTTATCAAAGGAAAGAAAGAAAGAAAAAAGAAGAAAGAAAGAAAGAAAGAAAGAAAGAAAGAGACGATTGCCAAGGACCCTCACATAATTCTTCACATAACAAGACATTTTTCAAGCCTCTTCTGCAATGTCATTTTAGTTACAAACACTTCAGAAGAAGAATATTTATGGCCCTACAACCTCTCCCTCTGGCCTTCAAAGAAATTGAATTTCCAAACCAAATCCATTTACAAGGAAAAAGCTCTCCATTCTAATAAAACCACGTGGTAAGTACATTAAGTATGGGAGGAATACCCTTTGATGAAGAGAGGTATTATGCCCACAGGAGCAGCAGCAGCCTCAGTGAGAGTTCAGGTTGGCTGCTTCCAATCTCATTTGAAAATTTCCAAGCTGTCAAAGCAAGACAAGACTACAAAGAAGCTGTGTTACAGTTACACAAGTTCAATTAGCCAACGGGCCCAATTTCAGTCTTGATACTTGAGGCATGAAGCAACGTGAATAGAAGAGAAATGGCCCAGATGATTTATAAAGGATCTTCTACTTCCGGTTTATATATGTACGTCCCTGACACCAGAATTAATGTCAAGGGCATGCCAAAAATATATAGCATGATATTCATCTGAGAGTAGTGTTTTCTGTACTTTGAGAGAAAGAGCAGCACACACAGAGTAGAACATTATGAAACACACATACCGAGAAGTGAAAACTGTCACCTGTGAGAGTGATCTGTCAAAGTTCAGATGAGCTTCTGAATGGCCCAACAATGATATTGGTGAGAAAAATGTGAATTCAAATACTTGGAACATATGTAGAATATACTTGGAAGTTAAGACGGCATGGGAAAGAAGTAACCGTTCATTGTACCTTTGTTCCTGACTTTAAAAAGTTAAGGCATAGTGGTAACAGACACAAAGACAGAGAATATAGAATGATCATTAGGAGAAAATGCTGTGTGAAGAGCTGAGAGGGACTGTCCCACAGGCTATTCAAAGCAGTGAAGCGCAGAAGTCTGGCCACATATAGAGAGCCTGGGAGGGGCCTATGCACTGAAGAACGCACAGTTGCTACCAAAGTAGCTAGCTTTGGAGTCTTTTCTCTCTGTTAGAGTCATCTGAGTTGGGAACCTCAACTGAGGCATTGTCTTAATTAATCTTGAAAGGCCCACCTCGAATGTGGTTGGCACCTTCTAAGAGCAGCCCATATAAAAATGGCCATGACAGAAGGAAGAATTTTGTCTTTTGCTTGTTTGGCCTTTGCTCTTGATGCCGTGTTAATTTTTTTGGTTGCTGATGCTTCCGACTCCTTTGTTGCTATCAGCACTTCCTTTCCAGGCTTTCACCTTGACCCTCCAGGAACCCTCCAGGTGTTCACTGCCAGACTGGGACTTCTGAGGAACTGTGGTGCATGGACTGAGCAACTACAGAGTTCTCAGCCTCTTCAGTTTAAGACAATCAATGTGGGTCTGGTCCAACAGCTGAGACAACCACCCAGCTTCAAGGACTGAACAGCTGCCATGTTCCCAGACTTCTCTCAAAAGTGATTCAGTTCTTCTCACTATTTCAAAGTAAGCTCACACACTTCACAGCTACATAAGTGAGGCAGTGGGCTCCTGCTTATGGAATTCACTGGTCTTACCATGTACACCACCATCCTGAAGTAGATGGCTTGATAAAACAGTGAAAGGGCCTTTAAAAGACACAGCTAAGTACCAATTGGATGATAGTAGCTGGGAAGGACGGGACAGGTTGTGTTTAGAAGACTGTATATGCTTTAACTCAGCGTCCAGTGTGTGCTACTGCTTTTCCTATAGCCAAAGGTTTATGGGTCTAGAAACCAAGGGGTAGAAGTAGAAAGGGTGCCTATCACCATCACCCTTAGTGATCTATGAGGAACATTTTTGCTTCCTTTTCCTCTGACTTGTACTCTCCAGGCCTAGAAGTTTGGGTTACAGAGAAGGAGTGCTTCTATCAGGCACACAAAAAGCATTCCATTGAATTCGAAGCTAAGACTTCTTCCAGGACACTTGGGGTTCCTGATGCCTTTTGAGTCAACTGGCTAAGAAAGGAGTAGCCGTGTTAGGAGGTGTGATTGATCTAGATGGCCAGGACAAGATAGGATTGCCTTTCCATAGTGCAAGCAAGCAATGATGTCTGGATGGCAGGAGATTTCTTCAGGGTGTCTCGGTGTTACCATGAGGTCAACTGAAAATACAATAACTCAAATCCAGACATAATAAGCAGCCGAGATCTTTCAGGAATGAAGGTATGGGTCACCCCTCCAGGTAAATAACCAAGACCCTTTGAAGTGCTTGCTGAAGGTGGAGGAAATGCAGGATGGGTAGTAGAGGAAGCCTGATCAGTTACAGAAAGAGGACTGTAACTGATATGAATGACTATTTTTGCCCCATTGTTAAGAGTATGTTTGTGTAAACATTAAGTAGAAATTTGTGCTTTCCTTCCTCTTTATTATATGATGTAACATCAACTGAGACAATAACAGCACCAGTGTTGAAAATCTGTTTTATCATATTTAAGTTATGGGACATTAAAAGACTAAGTGTGCTGCCAGGGACCTTGTTACCCCAGCTCTCAGGAGCCCAGAAGATTACATTTGGTGTTTTCTATGCTGAATTTGACTTTACTTTGGAGTCACTTTGTAAAAGAATAATAATTCCTACCTGGTACTATAATATGTTGGAAGAATGTAATTTGTGTTTTATATTCATAGAAGCTTATAGTTAAGAATTTTGAGGCTTTTAAAACGTTTTTTTTTAATTTTTAACAATTTATTTGTTTATTTTTATTTTATGTGAGCCTGCATGTATTGCAAGTGCACTGTAGTAGAGAACAGAAGAAGGCATTAGATCCTGTGGAACTGGAGTTACTGATGGTTGTTAGCCACCATATGAGTGCTGGGATTTGAACCTGGGTTTTCTGCAAGAATAGTTAGTGTTCTCACTTGATAAGCCATTTCTCCATTCTCAAGATTTGGGGGACATTTTAAAGTTGAGTTTATACTTTTCATTTTTTTTTAATTTAAATATTTACTTAAATTTTAACTATGAGTTTTTATACTATTTTATATTATTAAATAAACATGATAGTTGGCAAGTAAGAGATGAAGATTATAGTTTTTAAAGTGTCATCCTTATGTGTTAAGTTGCTAAACGGTGGATTATGAGTTTTGATGTCTATGTGTCACAAATTAGAACCATCTATAAAGGAAGCCTCAGTTGAAGAACTGTCTTCATTGCCTTAACTGATGCAGGAACACCCACCCTAAAGGTAGGTGGCCCCTTCCAATAGCCCCCAAGATAAAAGGGGGCATGGCAGAAGGAAGATTCTTCACTTTCAACTTCTTTGGCCTTCCCTCTAGACACTGAGTTAATTTATTCTGTTGCCGGCTCCTTCCTTTGATATCAGAACCAGAATTCCAGGCTTCCACTATTGCCTAAGGCCCAGAGTCACTCCAGAAACCCTTCAGGTTTTTGACAGAGGATTGAGACTATTGAAACACCCTTTAGACTGAGCAAAGATCAGGTTCTAGGCCTCTCCAGTGTGAAACATCCATGGTTGGGACTATTCTGATTGCTGAGGCACCCAGCCTCATATACTGAGCCCCATGTACCAGGTTCTCCCCCACCTCTCAGGTGTAATTCAGCTACTGTTACTATTAATGTTACCATTAGTAGTAAAGTAACTAATAAGTGATATATATCATATATATATATATTCCATTATGTCAGTTCTGTTTCTCTGGAGAACTCTGACTAATATACTCTACTCTCCTTCTGGATTGTATGAGTTAACAATCCATACTATTGCAACAAATTCTAAACTTACTTTTAAGGAAAGATATGCTATATTTTGAGGTGCATATAATTAATATAACAATAATTCAAATGCATGATCACTTAAGGAAAGTTACTTTTAGCTTATTAGATCAGTTGCAATTGACTTCTAATAATACTTTTCAGTTGTCACAGATGTCAATTCTGGAATACAGACCATGAAAATAGTTCAGTTTGAATGGTTTTCTATAGGACACCTAACATACAGACTTGAGTTCTCATAGACTAGATTGATAGAATGATACATGATAGATAGATAGATAGATAGATAGATAGATAGATGATAGATAGATGATAGGAGTTGACTGTAATCATGTTCTTCCCTTGTGTGCATTCATCCAAATACTAGTGAGGCCAGTGCTTCTAGTGAGCTGCAGAGAGCATACAGGCAGGGAAACTGGGGTTTGATAGCTATTATAACATTGACCAAAGGGCTGGAGAGATGGTTCAGCAGTTAAGAGCACTGGCTGCTCTTGAAGAGGACCCGAGTTTGATTCCCAGCACATGGTGGCTAAGTCATCTGTAACTCCAGTTGCAAGGGAGTCTAACACCCTCTTCTCACCTCTGAGGCACTGCATGACATGGATGCACTTACACACATGCAGACAATACACTCATAAACATATTTTTTTTAATTAAGGAATATTGAGCAAAAAAATAAAATATATATAAAAGAAAGACAGAAGCAAAACAGAAATGAACACAAATATCTACCCCAATGACTATATTAGAAATCAATGTGGTGTGTTCTAACTAAACAATGAAGCTTAGAGTAAACAAAGAGAGAGCATTCTATGTTAGACAGTAGATGTGTTGTTGAAAGCATACAGCAGGAAGTTGCTTCTTAATCTTATACACAAGTTCCTTAGTTTCTCCAGATGCTAGAAACCAATTTTATTGCTTATTGGTGGGAAAAAAGGCAAACCTATATGTATTCTGATAAGAAGTAAAGATAATTCTTTTTCCCAAACAAACAAGCAGGTGACAAGCTAGACCAAACAGAATATAAAGAAAAAAAACTCTAGGCAAAAAGAAATAGAAAATACGAAGTCTGTAAGTATATTTCAAAAAGAGACACCCTTTCCCTGAAATTAGAGTCCTAAATTGCTGAATAATAAGAAGGCTGAGGGGACATGAGCCTAATTGATGGATACAAGTACCATGTGATTAAAGTATTATTTGTATATAATTAATGAGTAAGACTGTAATTCAGAGAGTAATAGAGGAATTGGGGGAATTGAATGTATAGAAACGAACTCAATAAGGACTAGAAAAATCTTCCTGATGGCAACTGCAAAAAGCTACAGGGCAAAAAAAGGGTAAGAATTCTTCTACCTCTGGGAATACCAGAGGAAAGAGTTTTTTTGACTTAGTATTTCACTAAATAAAATTTAAACTACTAGTATTAGTGATGATTCTTTCAGTTAGTAAGTAAGAAGTACAGAAGATAGTCTGTACCAAGGAAGATAAATGTTAGTGCTGCCTTGGTAGAACTGGAAGAGAATATGTGACCGCCACCAAGGCTCCAGAAGATGAACAGGGGCTTTGCCAGGATTAAAGACTGAACTGTATTCTTCTAGTAGAGACTCCAAAAGGATTAAGGCAAAGTAGAATGTTCATTCTGGGTCAATGTGTTATCTCATGAAACTTAGAAACTTGCTAAACAACATAATCCTGCCTTCTGCAAGGACAATGGAGTAATCAAAATGGAGACTCATTTTTATCTTCACATAGACTAGAGAAAATAAAAAGACAGAAACAAGAATCTAGTGGGCAGAAACGGTATTCAAAACATTCAAAGCTAGTAAATCATAAATCGCCACCAACCTAAAAGAATGAATCAGAAAATATTTAACCTATAAATACTATATTCATGTTAGTTAATATCAGAAGAATCTCTGCCCTGTTTGGGAGTTTAATTTTCTCTCATTACTGTATAGGATAGACTGCTAATAAGCTTTTAGAGTGTTTCTAAGGAACATACATAAACCCTGTTGTCAAACTGTATACTTTACTGATTTTGTATGTAAATCTATGTTAATGAGATAGTGCAAGAATGACGTTGCTTCCAGCTCCAGGACAGCAAGCCTGTGTTCAAGGGCTATCAAATATATTTGAGAAACCATTAATTACCTCTTACCTTTTCAGTTACATTTACTTTACCACTGGCATTACTTTCCTCAACATCTTTTTATTGTATTCAATAGATTTTTTCACCCTGTACTTTTCATCTCTTCCACTTATCCTTAAGCTATCAGCAGAAAGAAGCAGTAACATCATTAATGAGGTACATCAAATAAGTAATGACTACAAATATGACACATATCCATAAAGTGTCTAGAAAGGTGATATAAAGCTTCATCCTCCTCTCATCCTTTATTGTTACTTCTTTTTCCATCTTGTCCATTAGTTCCATCAGCTTTCCAAACGTAGAGAGCTGGGTGAGTCCTATCTATCCAGACTTTTCTTAGACACTGATGCAATAATTCTGCTGGCTATGTCTTCTGACCCATCCATACCACAGAAATTTGATTCTCAGATACTCATTACTCTGTATTCTAAGAGGTTTATGCTTTTCTGACACACTGATATTGGACTTGACTGTGTGACTTCTTTGGCCAAAGAAATGTGAACCCATCTGACATTTCCTTGCAGACACAATTTGGAAGATTTCTAACTTCACTCTTTGCTTTGCAATGAGAACAACTTTCTCTACTCGGGCCCTTTTCTTAGCTCAGATAGACACTGTGGTTGTGTGGTACAGTGCTAAAGTAGACACACACCCTGGATGAAGTATTGGCTTTGTTATATCACTTAAATCTCTTAGCAGAAGGAGGTGGATGCAGTGGTGTGATTGAATGAATCCCACATGAAAACTGTAGGGCAATACCAGTTCAGTTTGCCTGGAAGTATCATACTGCTTAGAGTCCGCTCTGCTTTCACACTAGATTACCTGGGAATGTTCTAGCCCATGCAAACCTAGGTTCATGTACAGCACATTCATAGTGCTCTTGAAGAAATCTACCTGTGCAATAGCTCATGTGTTTAGTAACATTCAGGAAAATCTGAATTGTTTAGAGATTGGATCTCACTTAATAGTGCTTAGTCTTTCATGAATGCACTGTATGTACATGTGTACAAGTGTTCTTGTGAATATGGAGACCAGATATTGACATGGAGTGTCTTCCTCAAGCTCTCCACCTCATTGTTT
This sequence comes from Eospalax fontanierii, assembly GCA_035773235.1. Lineage (NCBI taxonomy): Eukaryota > Metazoa > Chordata > Mammalia > Rodentia > Spalacidae > Eospalax > Eospalax fontanierii. The sequence continues at coordinate 45,341,824 of CM069529.1, read as the reverse complement.
GAAACAAGGTCATTCACTGAATCTAGAGCCTGCTGACTCAGCTAGACTGGCTGGCCAGCAAGTCCAAGGGATCTGATAGTAAAGACGCGTGCCTCTATGCTTGGCTTTTCTTTGGGTACTGGAGCTTGAATTTAGGTCCTCTTGCTTATGGAGAAAGCATTCCACTGACTGAGTCATCTCCTCAGTCGTGTGTGTGTGTGTGTGTGTGTGTGTGTGTGTGTGTGTGTGTCTGTGTGTTTTAAAGATGTATTTGTAGTGCCTGTATGGGCCAGAAGAAACCATTTAGATGCTGGTGCTGGGAACCAACTCTGGTCCTCTGGAAGAGCAAATGTGAAGTACTCTTAGCTGCTGAGCCACTGTCCTGTACTATATCTGTTGTTTCTTTTGCTTCTCTCTCTTACTCTTGCATTCCACTTTGGAATAACAGCAACTCAACACTTTGCTTTCTCCTAAACATGCCAGCACTTTTTATTATTTGGGTTTTCTATCTTAACTATTCTAGTTGGTCTAAGAGGAAGTCTCCAAGTAGTTTTAATTTGCATTTCCCTGATAGATAAGGATGATGAACATTAAAAAATACATATATTCTCAAATATTTTTCGTTTTCTTTTGAGAATCTTCTGTTTAGTTCCATGCCCCAATATTTAATAGGATCATTTTCTGCCGTTTGATTGCAATAGTTCTTTCATGCCCATTATCCTATTGTTCGCCCTGTTTGTCTTTAATCTTTGTGAAGACAGATGTCATGCTCACCAAACACTAAGTCTACAAGTCTTAGCATAGCGCCCTCCACAGTGGGCATTCAACAGTTCTTGTGGATGAACTATGAGAGGGACTTAAATAACTGAACACAGCTATTAAATAACATGTGAAGGATCATACACCATTTAGAAATAGAATGAGCATTTCCACTCCGTCTCAGATCCCAGTCCCATAATCTTGCTGTCCTTCCCATCCACCTGTGTCATTAAACAATGACCTTGCAGCTATGGAGAGATGTAAACAGAGGCAGGATGAACACAGACTTATGGTTTTAAAGTGAGGATTAAGTATCAAGCATTGAACTTTTTCCTTAGGTTTTTTTCCAATTTGGCATTTTAGTAAGATAGCTAACAGCAATCTGATCCTAACTAATAGTTACTTCAAAGTAGAACTTAACCTTAAACACCTTTTGCTATACATATAAAACTATCGACCATACAGTATTCTGAAAACCTACATATTCCAAAGGGTAAAATTTAGACTGATGCTTTGAAATCATAAATTTTTCCAGCAAATGGAATTCTCCTCACTATGCAATGATAGATGACATATTTTTCTGTCTGCTAAAGCACTCATCCTTTTTAGTGTTTACAAGTTTATAAACACAAGAGGAATTATGCTTTTGTAGCAATGTCAAGTGCTCCATTTCAAAAGCCCCATGTCAGTTTTTATGGATGTACAGGTTGATTCGTTCCTAGTTATTGCTGTCACAGAATGGGAAAAGCTCCTCATTCTTCCCAGGAAGCACATGTTTGAAAGCAGATAACCTGTAATGAACTTTTAGCCCAGTATTGATTGTGTGAACTGGAGCAAGGCATTCAAATTTCAGGTCTGTGGTCTCTAAAGGAAGGATTAAGAGTAAACACAAGTGACAGGATGAAGAGACGACTCAGGCAATAAAGTGCTAGCTGTGCAGGCACGGGGCCTGAGTTCAGATCCCAGACCCACATAAAAGCCAGCTCTGGCAGTGCACATCTGAAGAGACAAGAGGTCCCTGAAGCTAGCTAGCTCTGGAGGTTAGGCTTCAGCATGACCAGGTTCGATGAGAGATTCCACTCTCACAAAATAAAGCGGAAGACAATAGAGGAAGACACTGGACGTAGTCCTCTGGGCCTCCATGTAAATGTGTGCATACACATTCACATATGCACTTAAACACAGACATGCACATGTGACAAGTAAATAAAATTACCACGAGTGACAAAGTGAGGACTACATGAGAAGACTGTGGCTCATCAAGTCTATTTTATGGACCTTCTGGTGTAGACGAGGTAAAGCTGCAAAAGCCACATCCTCCTCCCCTGTCCCCTGTTTCAAGCAAGGAAAGTCAACTTCTAATCCTGCAGATCCCAGACTTGGAATCGGAATTTCTGACTCAATTATCCACTCCTTTATTGTCAACCAGTGCTCTAGCATTAGCAGAGTCGATCCCAAAACAGTCTCTTCCATCTAATCTTTTCTATGATATGAGAAAATTATCTTTCCTGCTCAGCAGTTGGAGTCTGAGGCCCTAAAAGATTAAATGAATCGTGATGACCCCCAAGATGAATGAGGCCTGGACCTCTTTTACGGAGTCAGACTCCTCCTGCCACTCTGGGCAGCCTTCACCTTCCGGTTTTCTCCAATACACAAGATACCATCTTTAATTTGAAAACTGTTTACCTTTTCAGATGACCTGTGTTCTCACAATAAACAGGCCAAATTCTCAGTTTTCTTCAAAGAATGAAACTTCTGGCTTATCCTAAGAAGCACAGACTCAAAATCTGATAGCATTTCACACATAGCCCATGCTCCTGCTTCAAACACCATGAGGGAACACACTGTCCTCAGATCTCAGAGAGAGCCATCCCAACCCCAGCAGAGCATACTGGGGGACCAACTGACCTCACACAAAAGCAATGAATATGCTAACAGTAAGCCTTGTCTGTTTTTCCCGCTAATACTATTGTTTCCTCCCATTTGAGAGGACAGACTAACTACCTGAAAGTGTTTGGCTATTGGCGACATCTGGCTCCATCTGTTCCTAATCTCTAACATAGATTACATTAATACATTCTCTGTATTTAATTTATTCATTTATTAAGTGAGGAGTAATCACATACCTTCTGTATGAATTTGAACATGACTGTTCTAACACAAGACAAAGATCCTAATATCGATGCACAAGATATAGCCAAATTACAAGGATACCTGTTCAGACAGATGAGCCCAGTTCCTCAAAGCCTCAACTGATTTAGCAACTATACTCTGATCCTAAAAATAGGTAGTTCGTTTTTCTGTCATTATCTGCTGTCTTTCTACAATATATGAAAACTTCCAAAATGCTGTTTTCTTTTTCCAGGATTAATACTTTCTGGAATCATCAACGTTGTCCCAATTCATCCTCTGCTTCACTGCATAAACTTGTACAGAAAGGATGGTTCATATTGAAATAATCTTCTATTCCCAAGACACTCAGATAGGAAATGAGGTTTAATGTGTTAAACTGAGCTTGTGAAAGTACCATAGGGAACAAATTAAGATTGGCAATTTTAAAAAGAAAGCAAAATAGCCTTTTAAGAATTCGGAAGACAAGGAATAATAACTTCTCTTTCCTTAAAGGGACAAGGGATAAAAAGGAATAATTTCTAAACAGCTAGCTTTATTTCACACTAATATTAACTTTTCTTTAAAGCAAAACAAACTTCTGAAGAAAAGAGGAGGAAGACATGAGTTTCGGAAAAGATAATCAGATTTGCTTATATTTTTGGAAACCTGTTATCACAATGGTGATGCTTCTGTAAGAAAAGTCTCTTATAAGCAAAGAAAAATGATGATCTCAAGGATTCATCTCAAAGAAAAGGGGTATGTATGCCTTATTTCCCAATCAGTCTCAAACATGTGACAGTAGTGACCAGCATTAGCCACATGTGCCCCAGGTCTTAGACTCTGTGTTCTTCCTCTGACATCATCAACGCTTACCTCAACCACAGCCACGAGCTAAAGAACCATGACAACTCCTATAATTTTATTGCTCTTTGCATCTTTTAAATCCAGGGCTCAACTCTCACCCTTCCCCCTCTCTCCTCATCTATCAGTTACTCTGAACACGAATGGACAAGAATATGTTCCCTGTGCATTCTTCAATCAGAAGACATTTTTACATACGGATGAGGAACACCATTATATTTCAATACATGTAATCCAGGCAACTACCATTTCTACATCCTGGAATTTACTTTGCTACTTAGAACTTATCTTACAGTGATGTTAGAAGTTAGAGCAGGAAAGACAGCTCAGAGGTTAAGAAAACCTGTTGCTTCTGTAGAGAATCAGGGTTTGGTTCTTAGCACCCACACGACAGTTCCAAACCATCTGGAACTACAGTTCCAGAGAATCCAGTGCCCTCTTCTGACTGCCACAGGCACCAGAAAAGCACATGGCGTGAATATATGTATATATACACACTCAGGCAAGACACTTATATACATAAAATAAAGAATAAACAAATCTTTAAAAAATTATAACCATTCTTCATGCTAGAATATACAAAGAACTAAAAGAACTAAACATTAGAGGGAAAAAGATCCAACTAAACATTGGGACATGGAACTAAACAGAAGTCTCTCGAAAGAAAAAGAAAAATATTTAAGAATATATGTATTTTTTAATGTTCAGCATCCTTTCCTATCAGGGAAATGCAAGTTAAAACTACTTGGAGACTTCATCTTATACCAGCCAGAATAGAAAACCCAAATAAAAAGCACTGCATGTATAGGAGAAAGTAAAGTGTTGATGTTATTCCAAAGTGGAATTCAAGAATAAGAAAAAGAAGCAAACAGAACACATAGAAACAACAGATATGGTGCAGGAGAGATGGCTCGGCAGTTAAGAGCACTTCACATTTCTTGCTCTTCCAGAGGACCAGAGTTAGGTTCCCAGCACCTAAATGGTTTCTTCTGGCCTCTACAGTCACTGCATGCACATGGCACACTTACATACATGCAAGTAAACACTCATACACATAAGATAAAAATACACAGATCTTTAACACACACACACACACACACACACACACACACGGACTGAGGAGTTGTCTCAGTCAGTGGAATGCTTTCTCCACAAGCAACAGGACCTGAATTCTAGCTCCAGCACCCAAGGAAAAGCCAAGCATGGAGGCACGCGTCTTTACTATCAGATCCCTCGGACTTGCTGGCCAGCCAGTCTAGCTGAGTCAGCAGGCTCCAGATTCAGTGAATCCACCTGGATTCAAGGTGGAGAGCTTGAGGAAGACACTCCCTGTCAATATCTGGTCTCCATATTCACAAGCACATTTGTACACATGTACGGACACACACAAGTGAATACACCAGCAAACACATACATATGTGCAAAAAAGAAGAAAACCACAAAAGAGATTATGTAGTTGAGAATAGTAAGGTATGGACGCTATAACTCCCATGAAAGAGAATCTCAGGAAAGAAGGATGATCTTTATGTACGACACTGGAGAGATAAAAATGGGAAAACACAGATTTTTATGTAAATGAGGCAAAAGTAGAGTCTGCATATTGATCCATACACATTACATCACAAATTCGTTGATTCTACGGTCTGATACTTATAAAATTATTTATTTGTAAAACATTTTTATTGGTTCATGAGTCTCATACAATACATTAGATCATTTTCAGAGCCTCTGCACCACTATCTTAACACCCATCTTTACTATCACCCTCAACTTCGTGTCTTTGGTTATTATTTGATTATTATTGTCTTTGATAATTATTATATTATTATTATTATTTAAGGGTCTATTGAGTCTGATTTGTGCTTCCTCAGTGTCCTTGGTGTGGGTTTATCACTCAGAGTCTCGTCAGTCTATTAAGCAACACACCAGTTTTGAGTAATTCAAGCCACCAGAAGTTTAGGCACCAAGAGCCTGTTTTCCACTCCAAACCCTCACTGAATGGCTGCTTCCTACAGATAGGAGATGCACTATGATGTACGTCTCCACACTGACACCATGGAAATCCTTGGTTCAGAAATTCCAAACCTTAATGCCATCTGCTTTTCTTATTTTTCCCTTCTTTCCAAAGGGTTCCCTTGGCCTAATGAAGCCTCTGGATTGTCTCATGCCATTAGGCACTTCTCATTGCATGCCTCCACTTCTGAGTGTTAACCAATAAAATCTGTGTTTTGTTTCCTCTCAGGGTGATATATTTTAACTTGACCGGATTCAAATTCCTTCAGGTGTTTTACACCAAATGCACAAGGCTATCAGCAAAATCCCACAAAAGCCAGGAGGAAATTATATTAGGCACAGCCTTAATAAAATTCACCTAGGGAAACCCAATTAAATTAAAGTAATAATTGGCCATTATCACTGCGTGACCATTTAAAAAGATGTCCATTCTCAAAGAAATATGCCTCTGAATACATTTAATCACAATTTGATATTCAATCATAGTCAAAAGAATCATAGCAACTAGAATCCAAGGGGAAAAAAAAAACCAGAAACATCTACACAACTAATGAGGCTACTCTAACTTTCTCAAAAAGATTTCAAAAGAAGTTATGGAGAATTCTTTGTATAATTATAATGGAAGTTGCTCCACTGACAATTCCTGAATCCACAGTTAGGATAAATGCAGCATGTATGTAAATTAGAGATTCCAACGGATAGGAGAAAAAAAAATTGAAGAGATGATGACTTGAAATTTCCTTTAAAATTGTAAAATATAGTGTTGTATAAGTTCAAGTGTCTCTAAAAATAGAGAGTCGGGGCATACACACAAAGATAGCTATAGTACACTTAGGCTGGCTTCAAAGTTTAGCTACTATGAATGATGCTGTAATGAGCACTGATGCTCAAGAACCGCTGAGATATTCTGACTTCGAATCATCTAGGTAAATATCCAGGAGTAGCATAACTCGACCATAAAGTACTTCTATTTTCAGTTTTTTGAGGAACCTCCATCTTGGCTTCCGTAGTGGCTAGACTCAATTACATTTCTACCAGCAATGTACAAGCATTCTCTTTGCCCACCTCCTCTCCAGCATGTGTTGTCATTTGCTTTCTTAGTGACTGTCATTCTGGCTGGGGTGAGATGAATCTCAAATACTTTTAATTTGCATCTCTCTATTACTGAGGCACAACCCTGTCATATATTTATTGGTCTTTTGTGTTTCATCTTGTGAGAACTGTTGATTTAATTGGGTTATTTATTGATTGACTTTTTGTTGCTTAGTTTTTGAGTTCTTTGTATATTCTAGATATGAATACTCTATTAGATATCCAGCAAGCAAAGATATGCTCCCATTCTGTAACTAGTCTCTTCATTTAGTTATCTGTTTCCTTTGTGGTATGGGAGCTTTGTGATTTCACGAAATAGCAACGGAAGAGGAACAGATGAATAAAATGTCATATAGACACACAATGGAATTTTTCTCGGACATAATTAAAAATGAAGGTATGTTGCTGAAGGAAAATGGATCCAGGTGGAGATAATTATGTTATATGAGTTAAGCCAATCTCAGCAAAAACATATGTTTTCTCTCATTTGTGGATCCTAGATTTTACATAGCTACATAAAAATCACATATGCATATATGACTTTGAAAACAGGAGTTTTGGGAGGAAACAAATGGACTAACAATGGGGTGAAGGAGAGGGAGTATGAGAATAAACTCAAAGTAATTTATACTTCCATGAAAGTGTCCTCATGAACAGCATCCTGTGCACGAATACACAGGATGATTTTCTTAAAGACAGTTATAGCTAAGTTGATAACATGTTGTAACCACTTTGATAAAAAAAGGATAATATAAACATGTGATGTTAGATGGAAGGTAAAGATGTGTGGTATGAAAGGAGGATAATAAATTCACTACTGACATCTCAGTGGAAATCACAAACACCACAATGAGAGGATGTATTCAAAATTTTGACCAAAAAGGAAGATGAAAAGACAGAGAGGGTGAGAGAGATGGCCTATTGGTTGAGAGCACTTGTCAGTCTTGCAGAGGACCCAGGTTAGTTTTCTAGGAAATGTAGATCAGGAGGCTATAATACCAGTTCCAGTGGATCGGACACCCTCTTCTGGCCTCTGCAGGCATTGCACAACATGGGTGCAATTACATACATATAAGCAAAACACACACTTAAAAAAATAGGAAGACTCTGTCTTATAAAACTGAAAATATTATTAGTAATAAAGTGGTGGGAAGGTAATAAGTAGGGATTGCTTTTTAAAATTTCTTTTACAGATAATTATTAGTTTAAAAATATAACTGCTCTCATGTATTGGTTTTATACTATCAATCATAATGTGTTATTGTAGGGACTTATTTTGCTTGGGTGGGTTTTGGGTGGAGTTGTGTTTATTTTCATTAGTGAGGATTGAACCTAGCTCGGGACCTACACATGCTGTGAAAGCACTCTATCTCTGAGCCATAGCCCTAGATCGTTTTTAAATTTTATATTTTGAAACAGTGTCTAGCTAAGTTATGTAGGCTGATCTTGAAATCATTCTGTAGACCAGGCTGACCTTGAATGTTCAGTCTTCCTGCCTCAGAATTTCTGTGTCTAGACTAATATTATTTGCATTGCTTTTACTTATTTCACTCGTACTTAGGAAGTCTTAATTCTCTGTCGTCTTTGGGTGTTCTTGCCAGAACATCCATCTCTGAGTGAAATGGAAGATCTGAGAGTGAGCATCCTTAAGCTGTGCCAGAACTGAAGAAAAGCTGTGTTCCACGCTGATTAGAGTCATCTATAGACTTTTCACAATAGTGGTTTTTATTTTGAGGAAATTTCCTTCATATTTTCACTGAAAGATTTCATCAAAAAAGAACATTAAACTTTTTCAATTGTTTTTCTGTACTTTTATGATCATATAGTGTTTACTTTTCATTCTGTTATGATAAGGGATAACATTGATTTCTATGTTAAACCAAACTTTCCTTTCAGAGATAAATGCCTTTCACACATGATTTGCAATCTCTTTGATATGCTGTTAATTTTTAAGGATTTTTTTTAAGCAAAGAGAGAAATTTGACCAACAAATTTCTCCCTTAAAGTAAGTATACTAAACAGACATGTTCCAATGGAAGGAAAATGATTCCAGATGTAACAAGTTATTGCAAGTTAGAATACGGTGAAGTAAAATAGGTAAGTGGGTAAACTAAAATCAACAGTAACAAAATAGTACCTGTACAAGTAATGTTAATAATCGTATTATTACCTTTATGAAATCTAAAATGAATATAGCATTAAATACTTGACAAAAACTCCAAGCTGTGGAGGGTGTAAGTGAATTAGGAAACATAGCAAGGAACTGGAACTGTATTCCAAGTAGTACATCTAGAGACAAACATTATTTCAAGGGCTGCAGTATGGAGCATCAGAGGAGCATGTCTAGCACACTTAAGGTCCTGGGTTCAAGTCTCAGCACAGAAAAAATCATACGAAGAAACAAAAAAGTCACTAAATAATCAGAAATAAAACTCATAAAAACACAAATGTAGGTAGGCTCAATATCAAAATACTATAGAACCTTAATAAAAACAATAAAAACCCTTATATACCACATGTTTTTTTCTAGAAATAATTCAACATTCTTACCTACAATGGCTCAAATTCAAATCAAGTGACAAATAGAGTAGGATATGAATACCTTTACTCTAAGTTAACCAGAATGAAATGCAGATATTTTTCTAAATTTAAAATAAACCAGTGAAAATCAAACTGTATTGACTTATGAAAAGTGACTCAACCTTCAGTGGTGAAAATAGAACTACTGCAGTTTCACTGGAATAATGGTATGAGAACTTGAAAATAGAGCAAAAGGTACAAATGTAAGTTAAAAATGATGGATCAAGCTTGAGAAAAAAGATAGACTACTTAAATATTTGTTGTTATTTTATTGTATGTGTATGAATTATTGCCTGAATGTATGTAAGTACACCCCTGTCATGAAATGTGTGTGTGTATGTGTGTGTGTGTGTGTGTGTGTGTGTGTGTGTGTGTGTCTGTATTTGCAAGCTTAATTGTGTATGTGCCTGGTACCTCAAACCAGAGATTCTAGTTTGATACTGGTTGTAAGATCTTCATATTCACAGTTGGGCTCTTAGAGAAGATGACTCTTCCATGTAAAGGGTCCTTGGAAATAATAGTGTAATGCTGAGAAGCTGATCCCCCATGAGATCATGGAGTAAGATGGAACCAGACCCTGGACTTCAGATTCCATAACCAAGAATTCAGCATTAACTCCCACTGTCACCATGATGTTCCTGTTACTCTTTGGTCACTTAGGAAAAAAGTGAGTTTTTAAAAAAAATTAATTAATCTAAAAGTTCTTAGTTTCTTTGAAGAAAAAAGAAAATGTAAGGTGAGACCTCTACAAGCTTACACATGAGCCTTCATTCCATCATGTTAACTAATGCTCAGTGAAAGCATCTTCATGGCTAAGGAAGGAAGATCACAAATCCAAGGTCTGTCTGGGCTATAGAAAGAGTTCAGTGCCAGCTAGGGCAACATAGTGAGACTCTGTCTGAAATCAAAAAGTAGAAAGAAGGCTGGGGATATAGGTCATGCACACTGGGTCTCAGTGGCTTCTTTCTCCTTTGGTCTGGAAACCCTACTTTCTGTGTTTCTCTCTCTTGCAGCTATATATATTATGAACCATCTGAAGGGGCACAGAAATAAGACTATTATTTCGGTATATTTGGAGTTGGGTGAGGCAAGCACTAACACCTGTTTCTATAAACAGTGTGAAAACGTGGGTACATCTTCCATTTCAAAGAAAAACAGTTGCAATTTTCATTTGGCTCAAAAAAAATGATTTCTGTAAAACTATACTCCAGGGTATTTACTGTAAACATACACTTGATTCTGTTTATGGCAGAAAACTAACTTTCTCTAACATTTTTATGGGTGGAATATTCAATTTCATTGAATCCACACTAACAAGTAAGAACCAGCATAAGTGTCTGCACACTTATGTGTGCACGTCTGCACAGCACAGAAGTGGATGTGGATGTTTCACTATGGCTCAGAAAGTTATGGTGTGGGAATTTCAGGAATGTATCCTCATATAAATAATATTTGTGTAGTTAGGCCAATATTTTTACTTAAGTACCCAAAGCAAAAGCATACATTTTTCTATAAAAATACAATGTTCTTTAAATGGTAAGTGATAATATGTAAGATATTCTTCAGCTTTAATTATTTTAAATTTTATTCAATCCAAAGTGTTTTCTACAGCGATATACAAAATGAACTCTCAGAATATTTTAAATTGTGTTTATACTAAGTATATTTTAAACCTTTCTAATACTTGAGTAGTTTGTGTGACTGGCTTCCAGATAGGCCATAAATTAAACATTCAATATTTTTAATATGTAAGATTTATATTATCTGATGACAATCATGTGTTCATTTGATTTTGTTTTGTTTTGTTTTGTTTGAAACAGGGTCTTCCTGTAGCTCAAGGTGGTCTGGAACTCACTGTGTAAAACAGGCTGTCCTCAGTTTCACAGAGATCCTCCTGCCTCTGCCTCCCATGTGCTGTGATTAAAAATATATGCTGCCATGTCCAGCCCTGATAAGAATTCTTAAGTGTTTCCAAAGCAACTGATGTTTACAAGTCTTGTGTTCTTCTTCCTCCTTCAGGATGGGGATCCAGGATGAACCTCCTGGAGGAAACATTAATGATGGATAGTTTCTTGTGATAATTTAATTAATTGGCTGCCACTTTGCTGTAAAAAATTTGTAAGAGATTTGTTTCACTGTTTTGAATGTCAAATGTGTTTTTAACTATCCAGTTTGTACTTTTGTGACTTTTCAGTTACCAAGCAGAGTTAAAGATAAAATCATTAAACTATGGAAAAAAGTTGAACAAGAACAGTGGGAAAAGCCATTAATATTTGAGGATCTATGGGACCTCCTGGTCAACACACCGAAAGAGGGAGTCCGTTCCTGGCACTGTGCTCTTTATTTGTTAGCCTGTACCTTTTGGTAGGAGCATCACCTCCCACCCCATTGTAGGATAACTCCTATTTGTAGGATAGAAGGATGGAGAGAGAGAGAGAGAGAGAGAGAGAGAGAGAGAGAGAGAGAGAGAGAGAAAGACTGTGATTGATTGATTGACAGATGAAGCTTATATAGTAGTTGGTTTCCATACAGGTTTTTTCAAAAGGATCTTCAGTGTTAGTTACCCCTCCCCATGTGCCGTCCTCTACCTGCCATCCCATTTTCCTTCCCATTTAACGAGTTTCCTGGATAAAACAGGGCAGTTTCACATATGATCCCACAGCATTTGTCCCACCATGTACAAGACCTGGGCAAGCCCAAGCCAGACAAAATCCCAGTACAGAGGGAGGAGGTGGGCAAGAAGTCCCTGCCCTAGCTGAGAAACTATTGACAACTGCTGTTAGGAGAAGAATCAGTTTTCTTTAAGGGTATAATCTGAGGTAGGTTGACCACACTCCACAGGATAAACTTACAGCCAAGAATAACCGGGAAACAAAAATTCGACTGCATAGGCCTTACGAAAATGCAAGAATATGAAGTGGGGGTAGAGAGGTGGGCAAGTGTCTGAGAGGGGATGGGGGCAGTGTCTGGATATGATCAGCATGCACTGCATGTAATTCTTTTTATTTTAATTTATGTGTATGAGTACATAGCCTACATGTATGTAAGTGCACCCATGTCATGAAATACCCAAAGAAGTCAGAAGAGGGGATCATATTCCATGGAACTGTAGTTATGGATGGTTGTTTACCACCATGTGAGTGCTAGGAATCAAACCCAAGTCCTCTGGAAGAGCAGCCAGTGCTCTTGACCACTAAGCCATCTCTCCAGCCCCTCCCCACTGTATGCAATTCATAAAGAATCAATAAAGGTGTTTTTTAAGTTGAACAGATTGGGCTACGTATGAAGCTTTGCCTCATCTACAATATTCACCTAACCTCTGTTGCCATCTGACTGCCACTTCTTCAAGTATCTTGAAAACTTTGCAGGGAAAATGCTTCCACACCCAGCACGTTATAGAAAAATGTTTTCAAAAGTGTTTATTGAGTCTACAAGCATAGATTTTTTTTATAATATAAGGGCAAATAAACTTATTTTTCATTGGTAAAAATGAATGTGCTGGTGGTGATGGTTTGTATTTTGATCAATGAGCATGTGTATTTGAGCCCAGTTATAACGATAGAAAAGTAATGGTCCAAAAGTGTAATTCATTTTGCATCAAAAATACAGATCTTGTATATCATATTTCTATTATATGTTTTTAGATTAAACCAATGTAACAAAAGATAATCCAATTGAAAAGTCAGCAAGATGTTAAAAATCTCTGGAGCGATGACTGTTGTTAAAATCACATGTTATTCTTGCAAGAGATCCCAGTTTGGTTCCCAGCACCCACATCAAGCAGCTCTCCGACCTCAGCTCCAGGGAGACCTACCACCTCTCTGAGGTCACTTACACTCACATTAACACACACTTATATAGACATGCACGCATTCTCTGCTCTAGTCTGTTTTCTGTTGCTGTGTTAAAACATTGAAAACCAATTTAGGGAGGAAAGGATTTACTTCAGCTTACGAGTTGCAGTCCCCCATCAAGGAATGCCAAAGTAAGAACCTGGAGAAAGAACAGAAAGACAGCAGAGGAATACTGCTTATTGGCTTGCTTCCGCATGGCTTGCTGGTTACTTTTCTTATATGGCCCAGGCCCACCTGCCCAAGAATGGCACTGCCCATAGTGGGCTGGGCTCTCCTGCATCAACTGCAATCAAGAAATTCCCCACACACATGCCTGCGGGACAATCTGATGGGGGAAATTCCTCCGTTGTTTGAGGTTTCAGCTTCCCAGGTGTCTCTAGCTTGTGTCAGAGTTGACAAAGACTAACCAGCACACACGTAATTAAAAACAATAAAAACAAATCTTTAAAAACACAGGTAAGTCATAAAGAAGAAATATACCTTATTTGTACTTTAAAGATAATTTTTGAATTTTGTTTATGTGTGTGTGTGTGTGTGTATGTGTATGTGAGTGTATGCCATAGGTATGTGGGTGTCCATGTAGACTAGAAGAGGGTGTCATACCCTTGAAGCTATGTACCATCAGACATGGGTGCTGGGATCGCAAACCGGATCCTCTGGAAGAGCAGAAAGTACTCTTAATGACTGAGCCGTCTTTCCAGCCCTTCCTCCACCAGTTTTAAAACGTATTATTTATTTTATTTATACTCTGTGTATGAATGCCACATATGAGCAGAGCAACTTATTTACGATAATTAAAAGAATACAAAAAATGAAGTGTGATATCTTTAAACCATATATTTCACAAAATGATTTACAAAAACCTTTGTACATAGAAGAGGGAGAATCAGTTTTCTTTAAGGGTGTGACACTGGGTAGATTGTCTCGGCTTCAGGAAATGGACCCATAGCCAAGAGCATTTGAGGAACACAAACACAACTCAATAGGATTTTAAAGAAATAATAGAGGACATGAAGTTGGGAGGGGAGGTAGAGTATTATGGTAGGGTTGGAGATTGAGGAAGGAGGGTCTGAATATGATCAATATACACTGTAACAAATTTTCAAAGAATCAATAAAAATATTTTAAAACGTTACAATAATAGTAATTTGTAATATGTTTTAAAATTGAATCTATGTATAGTTTTGGCATCTGCATTTATTCTTCTAGATCATATTATATATAATATATATAGAGAGAGAGTCTAAACATATATGTGCAATATATTTATTGATCTATTGTTAAAAGAGAGAAATCAGAACTATATAAACATCTATCAACAGAGAAATTCCAAAAGGTGATGAGGGTGACAGAATTGGTATGTATCAGAGCACAAATGACAGCAGTTCACTATATAACATCACATAAGTTCTCATTATTCAGAGTTGCTGGAATACTCCCACACACATTGATACTAACTTCAGGTTAATATGCCCCTATCCATTGCTGTTCTCTGTCTTGTGAAGTGGTCTGCACTTCATATTTCCTTGTCTCTGCAGCTGTCATTTTCTAAATATAATAGCAAATCACCAAGTGGTCACATGTTTCACACACACAGTATTAGTTATTCTGAAAGCAATCCTGAAAGACCTACAGTATAACTATTTTACAGTATGTTAAATGATCTGTCAGGAGGTTAAATATTTGTTAGAACCAAACAGACAAAAGGAGTCAAAGAGGGGAGAGAAACAAGGACTTGTCCAATGGCAAAGTTCAATGTCTTAGTATTTTTTTCTAAAATTTTCTTTAAAAAGCCTTATGAGTCATCAAACATGAAGTTGGTCTTTAAACATAATTAATTCTCATAACCTCCAATTTTTCTTAAACAACCCTTTCTATTCTAAACTCAATAGATTTAAATCATAATTTCTGAAGTGATTAAAATTGGAGGAACCTTGCATCCATTTCATTTCAGTACACTAATGTCTCTCTACTATACATTGCTCTCTAAATAGAAATTGCTTTAGATAAAAAAATTAATAGCTGAAATAATTATACAGTTACTAGGTGAGTCATTCTGTAACTTTTAGTCTTTGGGAAGATTCCATGTTTCTGATTATTTTCTATGAAATGGTTTGCAGCTACCCACTTATATCCTTCTTTAAAATCACAGCCCATTATTAAGCACTTTTTTATGTAATGTGATTGATTTATTTATGCACCAAGCCTACATTTAAAATTCACACTAATACCAAAGACGTATATTAAAAGTTTATGTTGGAGTCTTTCTATAGTCTCATAAGGCATTTTACCAAATGTTTAACCAAATAGTACCATAGGAACACACTGAATTAGAATCAAAAGATGCGTTGAGTCAATTAAATTAAACTATGCAAATATTCATTGCCTTCCACCCTATACACAGGTTCTGGGTTGACTTCCAAGAATACAAATGAGAGGTTGTTTCTGTGTCTATTTGACAGACACATTAGCATTTGAATTAAAACATGAGATAACAAATATATCAGAAGAGGTGTATTTGTTATCCAGGTGACAGAGATTAGGAAAACATTCTTCGGAAGGTAAGGAAAGAACACCAAGTAAACTACTCAGAAGCAACAGTGCTCTTGCTAGGTTTTGAAGGATACAAGGAAAAAGTTGGCCTGTAGAAGCACTACAGTCTACTCCCACTGACTTGACACCTCTTAGCGTTTACTTCCTGCTTTGGTCAATCAGATTAATTTCAGACGCCCCCTCATGCATTGACCTCCTCCCAGCCTGAGAAGTTTCAGAGCCTCGTGCAGGTGCAGCACTGTGAGATGCTGCTGCCTTCTGGAAACTCCTTCTTCTACCACTGTGCATCCTTTCACTCCCTTCGAAAGTATCACTCTGCTTCCTCTGTTAGTTCCTTCATTAAACTCTATTTTTTTTTTCTTTTGGTTATTGGAATCATTGCACTCTTCTCTTCAATACACAGTAAACTTTCCCAAAGCATAGTGTGGACTTTGTTTATATCAGTATCTCCTTTCCTCCCTCACTTCTCCACCCACACTCATCACAACACAAGCCAATTATCTGCTACAATGTAGGATTTCCACACAGAACTCTCTGAGGAGGGAACTTAAACCCGCAAGAGGATCTTTTGCTTGCATGAAAACATTTGAAGAGGGCTTCACTTCCTCCTCTTGATGTGAGGTATAAATGGAATTTTAAATATAATCTGTTTCAATCTAGATGCATCACTCAAAAGACCATGCACTGGAACTTGAATTCCCTAAGCAGTGGGCTTGGGAAGTAGAGCATAATGGGATATGTTTAGGTCATAAGTGTCCTGCTTCTGTGGATAGATTGATGGGATCGTGGCTTCATCATCCTGTCTCTTCTTGCCCCTACACTCTTACTCTGCCATCATGTCATGAAGCCGAAAATAAGGCCCTCACCAGAAGTTGGGAATAGGTCCAAGCTCTTTAACTTAGGCACCAGATTATGAGCCAAGCAAAATTCAGTTTATACATTATCTTCATTGTGCTATTCTTTTATAATAGCAGAAAACAGATTAAGACAAAACCCAATGCTGATATGCACTAAGATATCACCCTTTAAATGGTGTTATAGTTGGTTTCTGTCTTAGTTACTTTTCTGTTGCTGTGACAACAGAACTTATGAAAAGAAGAGTTTATTAAGCTCACGGTTCCAAAGAGGCAAGAGTCCATCATGGCAGGGAGACATGGTGGCAGAGGAGACTGGAGACAGGGAGCAGAGTGGAGATCCGACAAGGTTTAAGAACTCTCTGAACCCACCTCCAGTGACGTCCTTCCTCCAGCATGGTCACACTTTCTAAGACCTCCCAAAACAGTGCCAGCAACTGGGAACAAAATATCCTAATACTTAGAGCCTTTGAGAGATATTCCATTCAAACCACCATAGCTTCCATTATCAACTTGACACTCAGGAAGTGGTCACCTTATTTGGGGAATTTCTCTATTTGATTGACCTATAGCCTGGCCAAGTCCATGAGTCATTTGCTTGATTACTGAGTTATGTTGGAGAGCCCAGTCCACTGTGAATGGTACCATGTCTGGGCCAGTGGTCCTAGGGTGTATAAGAAAGCAGGCTGAGCACAGACAAAAGAAGCAAGTCAGTAAGCAGTGTTCCTCCAAGGTCTGTGCCTCAGTTCCTGTCTCAAGGTTCCTAATTGAGTTCTTGCCCTGGTTTCCCTCAAAGATGAACTATGAGTGGGATGTGTGAGCCAAATAAACCTTTTTCTCCCCGAAGTAGGTTTTGGTCAGTGTTTCCTCAAAGCAACAAAAGGCAAACTAAAACAGATGGCAAACTAGAACACTGTTTCACAGTCTCTACATCTCCCCGTCTTTGCTTTTCTAGGTCCTCAGAGAGAGCACAGGCTGACAATGAAGCCAATGTTCAGTGTACAGCCTGTATAATGATCTGAAGCAACACAGAAGAATCGGGACAGTAGCCACTATAGGGCTAAGAAACACAGACGCCATTGTAACCATAAAGGTCATTGAACAGATGGATTTTTTTCATAAGAAATTATCCAATAGTGTTTAGTTTCTGATTTTAAGACAGGGATGCAGAAACTGGAAGAAATGCCTTATCTCGATTTGTCATCAAGGCTTACATGTTCAGAAATAGTCTTATTTCAAACTCTATAACATAGGGTAACTCTTGATTATGCCTGGAGTCTGGGTGGGAAAAAGAATCAAATCTGAGCTATGTCAGAAAAATCCAATGAAAGAGAGGTGAACATGGTTAAATGCTTCTGCACGATCAAGAAAAGACTGGAAACTGGAAAAAAAATCAAGTTTTATGAGGAGCAGAATATCTGGTAAAATTAATCAAACTGGAAACAACTGGTTTCAGCATGGAAAGGGAAAACTCAGATCATTTTTGAAAGATAAAGATGTTTTAGAAGATGTTAAATAACTGAGTAGTCATAATAAAGAGAATTGATATCAACTCAGAAAAAAAAGCTTGGCGAATAAACAAGTCTCTCCATGGCTACTATCAGTGAGCTGTGTCTCATCTCTAAAGGACCAAAGTGCCAGTTTCTTTTCAAAAGTCCCACAGTAAAATGGGGGGTGAATCATCTTCATTTCCTTACCTTATTTTTAAATCGTGATTTGAAATGTAATAAATCAACCCATTCCTAAATGTTCCTTTCCCATTTTGCAGAATTTGTTCTTCTATTTTGCAAGTTTGGGCAATCTGCTAGTAACTAAAACATAAAATATGCTGTATGAATGTCTTAAGGAGCTCAAATTATGCATTCCACTTCCATGCACAAAATAGTGCCTTGTAGAATTAAATATATCATCAGCACTAAGAGGAAAGGCTGTTGAAAGGAGTCAGCCTTTGTGTCAAAGATCATTTCTTAGTTTGTCTTTTTGGTTTGTTCTAATCACTTCCAAATCCAGGTGTAATTTTTAAAGGAAAAGTACACAGAAAATATTTATATTTGTGTTTGTGTTGAAAGCACTTTAAATTTATGTTTAAGAGCTTTGATAGAAAATCTAAGATGTCCCCAAGAATTCCTTGAGGAATCACTGAAGGAACAGCTAGTAAAAAGTCATAAATAATGAAGCACTGCTAGGGTATTGTCAGTAGTATTCTGTGTGACACTTCAGAGTGCTGTAACGAATAGACCTTAAAGTAAATATTGGCTGGATTAGAGGAGATGCTGGTCACTGTCCTAGGCTGGTCGAATCTGTAGAGTGACTCTGAATAGCCATTGTTCAAAGAGCCAAACTCGCAGAAAAGTTTCTATCTTGAACACATGATTTCCAAGGTCACCCTCTCTGGGCAGCAGAGGAGAGAAGCATGGAGTAGCTCAGCACTTAGGCACCAGATCCAGAAATGCCAGATTACATTAGCTCATCTTTGCCAATCACGTGGCTATGCGTGGGGGTGAGTGGAGGGTGGCAGAACTGTTGCTACAGACATGGTCAGTTCTCAGTAGCAAAACCACACCACAGTATAGAAAAGGGAGAAGGCATTTAGCGTAGAAGCACTATAGTCCCATAAGTGGTGGGAGATAGTGGCATGTGCAATCACTTCTGAGAGCATATGGGCTGCAAAAGAGGTTCTGGAGCCAAAATGTGTACCTACAACCCTCCTTCTACCTTATTTGTAGAGAAAAATGATATTTCTTAAAAAAATGCTTTTATATTTGAAGCAGTAGACAGTGTTAGACAAGATTTCTAATAAAGTTAATATAACAGAACTAATCGCCCAAGCAAAAACCACCTATTTTGGTTAAAGACAATTGTCTGAACACAGCCTTTGCTCTGTGACCTTCCTTCCATCTGCATTTAAGCAAGTATTCTTGTAGCCAGTAGAAGATGGCCTGTCTTTGAAGTTCAAAGTTCGAAGTTCTTACTGTTTGGAGTATTCCAAACATCTTTGTAGTTTGTTTCCAGCCCTGAAGTCCCAGGGAGCCTCATTAGTATTATACATGTGCCTTGGGTGTTTGTGTAAGACCATGAATGAGCAACCTGTGTTTCACACATAAATTCTAGCTTGCTGCAAAACAATTGGCAAGTGTTTAAAATTTAAACTCCCAGAAACAAAGGTCATCAGAAAATGTACATAAAAGAATACTGAGAGAATCTCAAACATTTAACGAGGACCTATTTGTGATGAGTAACATCGGACAAGGTAGAAAAGAACAAGAGGTCAGGAGCTCAGGGTCTCAAAGAGGAGATGAGGTAATTGCAATTACCTTAACACTGAGACATAAAATCTGACAGGCCTGCTCATGGAAGAGAAGGATGGTGCCCATTTGCAGGGGTGACAGGCTCCTTCTGAAAGCAACTGCATTTGAAATGGGCCTAGAGGATTCATTCAGTTCTTGAGACTGGAAGCTGAATAGATAAAGGGTGCTTCAGCCTTGGGGACACGGAGATCTGAAGGGTGTTTCAGTCCCAGGGACATGGAAGTCTGTTTTAGATAAGAGAACAATAAGGAGAGTCCTGTGTAGAAGACCATAAAACACCACTTTGGATATGTCACACAGCAGCTTGCTAAAGCCTCATATATACAGGAGACATGTTTTTTATAATTGGGACTCATAGAAGATGAGTATGTTTCAAGTTCAAGTAGACATGAAAGAGATTCTGTTGAGGGAAAACAGTGCTGCTAAAACTTGGTATTCTAAGATAAAATGCCACCAAAGAGAAAGAAGAGGGTCAACATAGTAGATATATTGCAGAAACAGAATTTGTGATGAATAGAAAATTCACAAATTGATCTCAGAAAGTCAATAGGCGTTAGAGATATTGTTAATCATGATTCAAGGAGGGATAAATACCAAAATGTTGATCTTGGTAACACAAACATATGTTAACATAAATATATAATTCAGATATACACATACATTATATATAAGCCTCTGTCAAACATATGTGTTTATGTATGTGTTTATGTGGCATGATATACATATACTTAAAGTACACAAATATGTATATATGATGCATACATATGTATATGTACACACATGTACATATGTTTCATTAGAGGATTATGATGGACTCTATTTTTCAGTTTATTTTTTGCATTATGCCTATCTGTCAAGAAGAAATTCAACAAACAATAAAATCACATATGGGGTTCAGTGTACTCTAGTTCCAGCTAAATTTGCTAGAACTCTCAACTCTCTAATCTATACCACTGAGTCACTTCAAGATTCTTTGTTTCTAAAAGCTTGATGAAATGGAGTAATGTGCTTGCAAAATTCTCACCAAAAGAAAATCCCATTTATGGATGGATTAATTAAAGGCACAATGGAGGAAGAAATATTTTGCATCATGCAAAGGATTAGGAGTTCTGTTCTCTACCTTCTGAACTCATATAAATCAGATTTTCATTACATGGGAGTTGGGTAATTACTGTACATGAGCTTGGCCTCGTGGAGGAGCAGCACAGCAATGCAAGAAAGGAAAGGGCAGGTAAAGATACAGCAAATAAGGAAAACTACATGCCCATAACCTTAACAAACATAGATGCAAAAATTCTCAACAAAACACTTGCAAACTATATACAGACGTATATGAGAAAAAAAAATCATCCACCATAATCAAGTTGACTTTATTCCAGAGATGCAGGGGTGGTTCAATAATACATAAGTCAATAAATGTCATAAAGCACATAAATGGACTCAAAGTCAAAAAGCACATCGTAATCTTAATAGATGCAGAAAAGGCCTTTGATAAAATTCAACATGCATTTATGCTAAAAATCCTAGAGGGAACTGGCTGGAAGGAACATACTTCAACATAATTAAAACTATATACAAAAAACCTACAGCCAACATCATTCTGAACGGAGAAAAACTGGAAATGTTCCCATTAAAATCACGAGCCAGACAAAGCTGACCACTATCTCCACTCCTTTTTAATATAGTGCTTGAAACTCTTGCTAGAGCAATAAGAAAAGATAAGGAAGTTAAAAGAGTACTTATTGGAAAAGAAGAGTTAAAATTATCTATTTTTGCAGATGACACAATTCTATACCTCAGAGATGTCAAAAATTCTACCAGAAAACTCCTAGAACCAACTAACACTTTCAGAAAAATGACAGGTTACAAAATTAATCTACAAAAATCAGTAACCTTTCTAAATACCATTAACAAGTAATTGGATAAAGAACATAAGGAGGCCCTCCCATTCACAATAGCCACAAAAAATAAAATATCTTGGGATAAATCTGACCAAGGACATTAAAGATCTCTATGCTGAAAATTTTACATCTTTAAAGACAGATATTGATGAGGACCCTGGAAGATGGAAGGACCTCCCATGCTCATGAGTTGGAAGAATCAATATTGTGAAAATGACTAACCTACCGAAAGCAATATACAGATAAAATTCAATCTCACTCAAAAACCCATCACATTATTCATAGAATTAAAAAAATAGCTTAAAATTCATATGGAAGCAAAAAAGACCCCGAATAGTCAAAGCAACCCTGAACACAAAGAATAATGCGGGGGGTGGGGGTGACTATACCAGATTTCAAACTATATTACAGATCTGTAGTCATAAAAACAGCATGGTGCTGGCACAAAAATATATAACTGAATATAACTGAAGACTCAAACATAAGTACATGCAACTTAAGCAACTGGATATTTGAGAAAGGGGCCAAGAAGACTCACTAGAGAAAAGAGTATCTTTAGTAAATGTTGCTTGCAAAACCGATACTCCATCTATAGAAGAATGAAACTAGAACTTTGTTTTTCACCCAGAACAAAAATTAACTACCAATGAACAGGGGCCCTTGAACACATACTTTTTTTCTTTATGGTGCTGGTGACTGAACACAGGACTATGTGCATCCTACATGTACACTACCACTTAACTACATGCCCAGCCTAGAAACCATACTTTTTAGGAAATACCTATTATTTTGTGTATATGAGTGGTTCACCTGCATTGCAGTAACCTATAAGATATAGGTGTAGGTTCGTACTAAACCAGATATCATTTGCCCAGGAATTAAGGCCAATAATCAAAGAGTGGGATATCATTAAGCTAAAAAGCATCTGTACACCAAAAAAAACAACCAAGGAAGTGAAGAGAAAACCCACAGAGTGGGAGAAAATCTTCACCAGTGACACATCTGACAGAGGTTAACATCCAGAATACATAATACTCAGAAAACAAAGCATCAAGAAAACAAGGGACCCAATTCAAAGACGGACTAAAGGTCCGAGGAGAGAGTTCTAAAAAGAAGAAATAAATATGGTTAGTAAACATCTTAAAAAGTGTTCAGCATCATTAATTATTAGGGAAATGCAAATTAAAACCACTTTAAGATTTCATCTTATCCCAGTCAGACTGGCTAATAGCAAGAGAATAAATGATACTAACTGCTGAAGATGACGTTGGGAAAGAAGAATGCTCAATAACTGATGGTGGGGTTGTAAACTCATGAAACCCCTATGGAAAGTGGTGTAGAGATCTCTTAAGAAACTAAAAATGAATCTAATATTTGATCTGGTTACACCGCTCCTTGGCATATACCAAAAGGACTCATCTTGTTGCAGAGATACTTGTACATCCATGTTTGTTGCTTCTCTTTTCACAATAGCTATGAGATGGAAGCAACCTAAGTGTCCCGCAACTGATGAATGGATAATGAAAATGTTATACAGAATTGAGTTCTACTCAGGGGCAAAGAAAGATGAAATCATGAAATTTGCAGGTAAATGGATGGAACTAGAAATTGTTATGCTAAGTGAAGTAACACAGACTCAGAAAAACAAATGACATTTGTGAATCCTAGCACAAAACCCTTATATGTGAGTATGTATCCTGAGATAACTGCAGGAACACAGAAAATGGTAAGGAACCATGGAGGTAAAGGGAAAGAAAGAACCCAAGAAAGAACACAGTGTTATGTGTGTGCAGCCGAAGTCCAGGGTGTCATCATAGTTGACAATGGGCTTTTTTTCTGTCTCATAGTCTCAGAGTACACAAAAGCACTCCAAGGCCGGAGAACTGCATACACAATTACAGCTGAGATGTTGATATGAGAAGGCAGAGAAACAGAGCATCCAGGCACCAAATGGGCCCAAAAGGGAGCAAAATGGCCTCAAGTAACAGTGTGAGAACGAACTCAAAAGATAACACTTTAAAATATTCCTGAGGGAAGTTGAACACTTTGAAGTCTCACACTAGGAAAGATCACTCCAAACACATTTTAATAGAATGTGAGTCACCAGGTACACGGTGGGTGTAGATGAGCAAAGGCAAAAGTTACACCGGAGATAAGGTCTGGGGTGCTGAGGATTTGATTTTGCAATGTACTTGTTATTTCACTAACATGGGTAACACTTTGTCTCCCCTTCCAACTGTCATTTCTGGGGCAACATCAAATACAAAGAATGGGGACAAATGTCTGCACCCTCTGGAGGTGGTGAACACTTTTCAGAACTGGAAGCAACATGTTTACATCATAAGACTACTAGACTTTAGATTTAAGAGGAAGAGGAATGTCTGGAGTCAGTTCACAAGTTTTGTTTGTGAGTAAGCTACAAGCATAAATGAACTGTTTATAGGCACAGATTACACAGGAGCCAATTCAAAGCAAATTCATGTCTCAGTTCAGCATTCTTCCTATGTGATTTGGGGCTCTGTATGCACAATTCCCCTGAAAAGCAAGACCATTCTATTCTCCCCTTAAGCCAAACAGACAGATATACCATCTAACATGATCATCTAATGACACTCAGCCAATTTCTATCGACTAGATCAATAGAGACCACTTTTCTAGTCCTTATTTGCAAGAATTCTCAAAGTTCAAAACAAGCAAAATGATCTGTTGTGTGTCACTAAGTAACAAAAGATGAAAAGAAAATGGTTATTTTTTTCAGTTCATTTATAGGACGTTGTGGGAGTTACACATCAGAAACAAGTCTTGTTTCCTTTTCTATCAAAGCTATTATTCACTCAAGGCAAAGTTCCTTAATGCACCTTAAAATGTGCTTTAAGCTCTGCCGGGACAATGCCAGAAAGCTCCTCAGAAGTACTTTCATAAGAAATCAGTGACCATTGATATCAGAATCCATCAGGGAAGTTCATCCTCCCTGTAAAAACTATTCTGCTTTGATCTTCTCACAGCATAAAGCATCTGTCTCGTGTGAGAGCAGGGCTTGTTCACAGAAAGGTACAGGCTCAGCACTTTAGGTAAAATTACACTTTATGAAATTGTATGGAATGAGATTGAATGCAGGTCTGCATGGTAATCACCCAGCTCCTCTTGGAGTGTCTGAAGACACCAATCTACCTTCATCTTAATGAGTGACCTCAGTCAGCCTCCTCACAGTCAATACCAACCCAGTGCAAAGAGCAGCAAATATATACCCCATCGCCAGACTTCAAGATCATCATTTTTATTATTTACTTGTCTTATACATTGAACTGAATAACATCTAAAAGTTGTATATACAAATACTTAAAAACTTCAGAATGTAACCTTATTTTGAAATAATACTATAGAGATAATGAAGTTAACCTGCTATTACTAGTTTTACCCAAACTTTTGTGAACAATTGTTTTGTTTTGGTTTTTGTTTGTTTTGTTTCAATTATTTGTGTGTTGGGTTTTTTGATCCAGGATCGCATGTAGCCTCGGCTAGCTTCAAAGCTGTTCTGTTGCTAAAGATAACTTTGAACTCCTACCCTACCTGCCTCCACTTCTGAAGTGCTGGGATGGTCCTGCTTTAATATAAGTGGTGTAATTTTAAGAAGATAAAGCCTCAGAGAAGATGAGATGGAAAGACACAGGGAGAGGAGAGTGTCCTGTAAGTCTAGGGGAAAGGCCTGGAACAGAGCCTTCCATCCCAGATGCTAGAGGAAACCATTCTACCAACACTTCAGTCACAGACATCTGGCCTCTGACTGATATCATCAGTTTTCTATAGTTGAAGCCATCTGAGCTACAGAACTTTGCTCTAGCTACTCTAGCACATTAATACAACATCTCTATGATCATAGCTAATAAATTCCTCAAATTTCACATAGCTAAGCTCACAGCAGGGTTCCAGCAATTTCAGCCTGATGGTGACTAATATCTTGTGTCCTTGTAGATGGGAATTCCAACTTATGTCTGTACAATAAAAAACAATGAAATCACTCTTGAACCATAGCTTTCTTTCATACTCTTTAAAACATTCATTATGTATTTGCATAGTTGATTATGCTACATGGAAATTACATGTGAAAACAGACTACTTCTCATCCCTGTCTACTTCTGTACTTCGGTCAATGCTACACAGAAATTACATGTGAAAACAGACCACTTCTCATCCCGGTCTATTTCTGTACTTCGGTCAATGCTACACGGAAATTACATGTGAAAACAGACCACTTCTCATCCCGGTCTATTTCTGTACTTCTGTCAATGCTACACGGAAATTACATGTGAAAACAGACCACTTCTCATCCCGGTCTATTTCTGTACTTCTGTCAATCCATGCTGCTGTCATTTTTTGTATTTGTCAGCTTCCCACTACTATGATGAAATATCAGAAGAAAGTAACTTATACATAGAAAAGACTTATTTCCTTTCATGATTAAGGGGGGTTCCAGACCAAGATTTGGTAGCTTCATTTGGTGAAAGTTTTTCTGGAAGGACCCACCCATCACAGAATGCACAAATGGCTCATTTGTGAGCCAGAGATTAATAAACAGAGACAGATCTCTGTTTCAGGGGCATGCTCCCAATGACATAAGGATCTCTTGCTAGGTCCTACCTCCTAGAAGTTCAATCACCTCCAATAGCAGCACCCTGGGCACAATGCTTTTTAATCATGGATTCCTACATCCAAAGTACAGAAACTCTAATCTGGATTTTTTAAAAGACTGCATAATTGTCTCATTCCAACCTTGCTTTTTCATAATTCAATCTCTGTGCTGGAGCATGGGTGATCTTCTTAGAAAGTGAGCCCTCTACTCTCTGTTAAAAGTTGCATCTGTAAGGTATCCAGGCTGTATTTGACTCATTATCCTAGGTAACTTTCAGACACCTGTTTCTGTCCATTCCATTTCCTTACTCCAATAAATCTAACTTTTTTCTTGATCATTGCTTCTTCTTAGAAATGCCTCCTATCAGATGTCAATTGGCTTATTGCCTTTTGATATTTATACTTCTGTCTCTGGCACGCAGTCCTAGAAGTCTTTACCCTGTCAAACTGCATTCACTGTCCAAAGATGACATGTCTGCTAGTGCAATTTTGGTCTCATAAGATTATGTAGTCTAGTAATGGCATAGCAATCTTAGCTTGAGTAGGTGCACTCATGAGGGCTGTATAACAAAACACCCAATGAACATGTTTCTCAAACCATATCCCTGTCATTAAAGAATGCATGAGTGCAGCGTCCTGTGATGTAAGGAGAAGGGTAAGGCTTTTTCACACACTCTTAAACATGAATTCTCAATATGGCACTGAAAATTACACTCATCGATGCATGTGAAATTAAAGGATTATACTCACTGGTCCTTAGAGGGTCAAGACGTGCCGTAGCATTGTGTAGGAAGAGCAGAAAAAACACTGGATGAGTGGGCAAGATTTCATTGGTATTAACAAAAGGTCATGGGCCTTAAAACCTGGTCACCTGGGTAGAATGCTCATAGGTCTGCTTCAAGGACCTTTGAGGCATCAGGCAAACACAAAGTTTGAACATTCTAGCGAAGACATCCCCATGCATCTAATCACTTATCCCGCCTCTCCCACAAGTCTCTCTGGCAGACCAGGCACTGTCAGGTCTGCCCATAATCATCCTGTCACTTTGAATAACGCCTGGCGCCTGATACATGTTCATGAAATATTCGATCTGGGAAACAACCAGAAAAGTGGGAGAAGGAAAATGGGAGGAAGGAGAGAATTCACACGTGTTGGAGTGTGTCAGCAAACCCACGAGACAGCCTACCAGACAGGGATTTTCATGAAGAATGAGGAACATTTTGCCATTTATCCTAAGGGAAGGAAAAGGCCTCCCTGAGGCTGAGCCAGTAAGTAAATCTTAATTCACCAAGGGAAACTTCGATCTGATTATATCATGATGACTCTCGGTAGAATTTATCTCCTGTCTCTATCCTCATTGGAGTCATATCAGAAGCCTTTAAGAAACAGAAGGGCTACAGGGAAAATATGAAATCTTTTTCATTAAAACTATGTACACTTTTGGGACCTACATGCAACATCGTAACAGAGGGAGAAGGACATATTTCAGCATCATGCTGCACTCTGCCCAGTGTAGTTTATAATACCCAGAGGCATTGGAGACCTACAGAGACCCATTGATTCAGCACAGCACTGAGGATAGCCAGAAAATTACAGCAAGAAACTGAGTAAACATGTACCCAACAGGAGCCGAATCTCTTCTTGAAACCAAGCCACTTTCTCCTCAGATGTTTCTGGAAATGCTTGGGCAAACAAAATTTCAGTTTCGAAGTACAGTGATACATGTTTATCTATAAGTTTGTGAAGTTTCAATTTTCAGTACTGTGACCACATCTGTATCCTGAAACTTGTGGGTTCCAGATTAAATTTCTTAGTATGTACATCATGTTTTAAGTAAAGATAAGTAAGATATGAATCTTCCAAAGATTGAACTTTTCTTAGCCTTTGAATCCCACCAAGTGTTTTAACTGAGTATTAAGCAAGGCTTTTTCCACAATTGATGCCCCCCAAGCCTTTTAAGTATGTGATGGTGTTTACCTCTGAACAAAATGGCCCTCCAATGTGCTAATTTGTGTGAGTGGAGATACTTAAAATTAAAACTTTTAGTTGCTACTTTTTATTGCTGCCAATGTACTTGATTTTAGAAATTGTTTCCTCCTCCTCCTCCTCCTCCTCTTCCTCCTCCTCCTTCTCCTGTCCCTGTTCCTTCTCCTGCTCTTCCTCCTCTTCTTCTTCATCTTTATCTTCATCTTCTTTTTTTTTGGTGGGAAACCAAATCTCAAACTACAATGCATGGCACGTTAGAAAACACATGGAGGGCCAACCATATTCCAGAAAACTCATGCGATGCTATAGATCCTGCTTCTGTGTAAAGGAACAACAGAGGGGCTCCAATCTGAAGAAATACTTCAGATCTAGCCTGTGAGCTTTGCCACGTACTTTATGCCTGTTTAGATACTGTTTACTTGTCATTCGTGGTCCTTGATGATATTCCCAAAGAGTTGTTATTACTAAAAAACTGAGCCTCAAGAAAGTAATATTTTGCTGTATATACACACACACACACACACACACACACACACACACACACAGGGTGATTGATCCCAGATAAAAAAGATAGTCAGATTGAATGGTAAATGTAAAATACTATAGATAATGGGAGCTTTGATCCGGAAACTTTGATATAACAAATCACAATAAAAGTAAAATATTTATCCATGCTTATTCTATGCAGGGGACTGTACATATGCCATAATATATAGCATTTCATTTCATCCCCATATCATCACTATCTCACAGGTAAGAAGAGGAATTTCAGAAAGATTGCCTGCCTAGTTTCCTCTGTCATATACCTTGTTAACAGACAAAAACAAGATACTTGATTCCACTTACCACATAGCAACTCTGCTTCTCAGCCTTTGGTGCAGAAGATCACTTGATTCACTGTGACAATTACCTTCTCAGGTCAGATATGAAAAACATGAGAGATGGCTCTTTCCTAAATGACTACAGTCCTAGATGCTGGAATTCTTAGTCTGGTCATTACTGACTTGGGATTTATCTGAATGCAGATAAAATCCAAGTTATATATCAGATAGCTTCAGATACATTTTTATTACTAAGTTGCTCTGGTTTGTATCTCTATTGCTGCGGGAAAACACTCAGAAAAACAGCTTGGAGAGGGAAGGGTTTATTAGGCTTACATATTCCAATCAAAGGTCATGCTTGAGGGATGGTAGGGCAGGAACTCAGGGCAGGAACTTGGAGTAAGGAACTGAAGAAGAGATGTGAAGAAATGTTGCTTACTAGCTTGCTCCTGTGGCCTGTGTTCAGCCTGCTTTCTTATATAAACCAGAACCACCTGCTTAGTGCTGGCACTATCCACAGTGGGCTGGGTCCTCCACATTACTCAACAATCAAGAAAACGCCTCATATTCAAACTCACAGGCAAGTCCAATAGGAGGAATTACCCAATTGATGTTCTCTTCCTGGATATATCAGGTTGACAACTGAACCTATCCAGCACACTTCTTTCATTGACTATTTTTCATTTCATTCCTCACTCTTTTCTAATGAGGAAACTAAAGACTGTGTGAACATTGCTACTTAATTGAAGTTTTATAACCTAAAACATATATTTCCTTCCTCCTACTCCCACAGATACCAAATAAGTAATGGCATTTATTTAGCTGAATATATATTTATAAAAATGGATGGTCATGAAATAATGGGGCAATTTCTACAGAATTTTTGCATTTTCTCAATAAATATTAGCCGATTGCTTAATACCTTGCAAGCAATAAGACGTGTATGCTATTTAATTTTCTCTTCTCTGTGATCAACTATCTGACAAGAAGAACCTTAAGGGGTGAGATGTTTAATTTGGCCCACAGTTTGATGGGACACAGTCCAACAAAGGATGGGAATGAATGATGACAGCTAGCCAGAGCATATGGCTCATGCTTATCCCATTTCCATGGACTAAGGAGCAGCAGCATGACAGTAACTCGGGCAGAACTACAAGGCTCAAGGAAGACCTCCCAGAGATGCACTTCCTCCTGCTAAGCCCATGCCCTACACTTTCTACAAGAAGAGCACCACCAGTTAAGTGTTCAATCAAATGAAGTTATGGGGGACATGTCACATAGAAATAATAACAATTGGAATGAGGCTTAAGATCACTGAGTCTCCTTAGTAGGAAGCAAACCCTTCAGAGAAGCTGGAAGAAAAGGAAGAGAGCCAACTTCTGTTATCCAATATAAGTGACTGCATTTCTGCCTAGAATACTGACTATTGCATAAGAAAATTTGTCAACCAATCATGAATCTCTAGTTGCTACAGAAAACAAAGAAACACCCCAGCTGTGCTTTCCTCCCAGATCAAGATTCTCAGGATCTAGAGTTTCGCATGTAGGAGAAAGAGATACAAATGTCCTCCAGGGCTAAACCATCTTTGTGGATAGTGGGAAGCTCTTATATTCTCAGAACCTGGTATCTGGAAAAAGAATCACTTATCATGACTCAGAGGCAAAGCAAAGAAATCCTTGCCTTACTCCTTTATAATTTCCTACTGATATGGGGAGGACAAGGAATGAACAGACGACATAACCATGAGAGATCAGAGACATGAGCCAAAGCAAGAGGGAAAGACTATTACAAAGATGTTTGTCACCAAATCCAAAGTATTTCTGGAATTAAAACAGAAACTATATGCAGCTTTACTAAAATTCAGAAAGTATCTATTATTTATATGTGTTGACAGAAGTGGAAGTTTCCAAAAACAGTGCTCCAAAATAGCTCTTGGCAGCCAGTGAACCAGGCTCTCAAGGGCAGTGTCTGTGGCTTTGGGTCTAAGATCATCACTCCCCTGTTCTACTAAAAACCAGATATCCAGAAAAATAAATCCTCTTAATTCCTTTGTTAAATGCATCTGTCACACCTGCATGGATGTAACAAAAGAAGATACAGTCCACAGCCACCACATGCTACAGAGAAATTGGATTATGTAAGGACTAGAAATCATATTCCAGATTCCCTGACACAGGGGTCAGTGCAGACCTCTGGCAAGTCACATGAGCTAAGATATCAGTAATTAAACTGTATCTGCAGAGATTTAAGAGGTCAGTCGCTGGGGAAGTATAGTTCCTTTCAGAAGCATCACAGCTACTAGGCAGAAAGAAACAGTGGTGTCTGGAGAGGTGGGTGGCATTTAGGCAGATAAATGTTTAAGATGGGATTTGTGTAAGTCAAAATGCAGATGATAACATGCCATAGAAAGGATGTTTTGAAGTGTACGTAGGAAGGAGAGAGAAGATTATCAATATCACCTTTCTTCTTGCTATATATAGAAGAATCAATGCCAGGGAACGAGGAGAACTGAGAGAGATTGAAGCAGAGGAACTCAGGATGACAGATGCTCTCTAAGCAGAAGATGCAGGAAAAGAGCCACCATTTGTGATAACCCGGAGTCTGAAATGATTCTGCTTCAGCAGGGCAGGTGTGGGAATGTATTTTAGGATGAACTATCCCTCTTCAAGAGACTTTGTTCTCACCAGATCCTTAGCCAGCAGGCACAGGGCAGGAATGCACCTATCGCCTGTGTTTTCAACACACTTTGAACAAGCAGCTAGAGCAATAACAAGTAAATCAGGGTGAGAATCAGGGATCATGGTTCCAAGTCATGATTCGATATTATTTGGGACCTGCCCTTCCGAAAGAAGGGCCACAGCATATTACTAGAATGTTTCCACACAGCAATCCTCTGTGGGGATGGGATATGATCCCTACATGCTGCATAGACAATAGAAAATGTGAAAGTGTTCAATTCATCAAGGACATCAGAAAAATATGTATGCAGGATTTGAACTCCAGGGGTTTTATTAGAATTCTTAGAAAAACTTGAACATTTCAAAGTAATTTGAAAAGGTAGGTATCAAAAGCACTAGCAGAAACACCCAATGTAGGAGGGTGGGCTGGAGGGAAGAGTCTGTACCAGGTTCTTTTATCTTATCTACAGACTATCAAGGGATGGAAGAGGGCTGTGACCTTGAGGACATATCGGCCAGGATGTCCAGCCAGTGAGTCCGGTTTACAAAGGAGGTGCAGAGAGCATGGCCTTGGGCCAACTATAGATCCTCATCTCTATTCTGAGCTGTGCATAAGCCCTGCTGCCCCTCTAGTGTATGTCTATCTTTAATAAAACAGAAATCGAGTGGTCTGTGTGAGAAGGAGGTGTTATTAAAATTTTTCTTTGGGAGAGGCAGACCAACTTAACCTGCCTCTCTCCCTCTGCCTTGCAACCCAAAAAACTCTCCCCAGGCCTTGCAACAAACACACAAATTTCTCCACTTACAGTTAAACAGATTCTAGCTATTTTCCTTGGGCTTACTAACAGAGCAATGGGTAAGGGGTTACTTACAGAACTCGGGGGCCCACCCTCCCCTCCGCAAGTTAAATTCACATGGCTGCGATCTTGCAACTTCCCGGTGAACAGATCCAAATGGCCCATGGGGCAGGGGAGAAAAAGGCTGGCCTCCTGGTGCCCCCAGTTTAAATACTTTTAGCCCCCCATCTTCTCACATCCAAGGCCAATAGACAGGGTGGGTGGGGCATAGGACTTTCCCAGCTCCTCTGCTTTCTGTTCAGGGTGGTCCTGGGTGATACCACTCTGGGAGGGGTGGTTGTCCACCTTTTCCCTCGGAGAATCAATCCACTCTACAGTAGGCAAGGCTTAGGAAACATTAATGATGATCTACTTCTGACCCTAGCTAGACAGAAACTCAGCTGCCCTGAATCCACTCATGATCTGCATGTGGTTTATCTGAAATGCTGTTTTCTGGAATCCCCTGAATCACTCTCATTGTATGAATAAGGGCATCCATACATGCCCTGTCTATACCTACTGGCTCCTACTTTCCTCCAGTATGATTACTCAAGAAGAGCTACTATGTGCTTACTATCTGTGAACAATGGTGCTCAATAAACATTATTGAGAAAATGAATGAATGATGGTGAATAAATGCTCATTTGATGAACAAATTCCTCTGCTGTACAACAGGGGATGTTGCAAGGCCCAGGTTTCACTCCAGCTAGTGGGATATTCCTCACACATGGACAATAGCAGGTGGATGTTGGTTTACTACGAGCTGGTGTGTCTGGCTGCCATAAAACCGTGAGCATGTCCAGTAATCAGCACACACTACAGTGCTGAAACTGGGAAGCAGTCTCAGATTCATCTAGTATTTTTTACGCATAGTGTTGGAGGGACACACATGTTCAGTGTCTCTCTAGCACTTTGTACTAGAGTCAGAACAATTTTGTCTCTTGGCTACAAGATATCTGAAGAAAATCTATGACAATAATAGCTAACGTTTATTGAGTATTTACTACTCTTAGAAGTGTTTCGCATACAAATGTATCTGGCCCTCTTAGAGGAGGCAGGATTACTTTCATTTCCATTTTATAGCTACGGAAGAGACCAGGGAGCCCATGTGAGCCAGGCAGGATGTAAGTGGCAGAGGTAGTAATTACATTCATGAAGGGAAATGTCAAAGTCTATACTCTCAACCATACACCTTACTTTCCTAAGGGACAGTAAGATAAAAGAAAAGGACCCATGAAACCATAGTA
This sequence comes from Eospalax fontanierii, assembly GCA_035773235.1. NCBI lineage: Eukaryota > Metazoa > Chordata > Mammalia > Rodentia > Spalacidae > Eospalax > Eospalax fontanierii. The sequence continues at coordinate 45,307,761 of CM069529.1, read as the reverse complement.
TTTGGAATGAAGCCCAGGGGCCAGTTAAAGCAAGGATGGGAGAGGCAAAACAGGATAACCATAAGGCAGAAGCAGGACACTGCCCATGGCCTTACTGATGTTCTGGATGTCCTTGACAATTTCCTAGTGTTCTATAGGGGACATAAGACTGCAACTAAACTAAATCATGAATCTTCAACAACAATAACAACAAGAATGTAGTAGGCAAAAATAAAAGAATAAACAGCAAGAAGAGTAGATAGCAGCACATCATCAAGTTGAATGTTCACATCATCCAGCAGAGACGGGGAATAGGCCAGGTGAGAGAGGAAACAAAGGTAGCCTCATCAAATTGGGGGCTTACAAGCATTCATCACAGATTGACTGGGGAAGTTAAAGCAGTCAGCTAGAGTTCCTGACGGAGCTTTTTCTGCACGGATGAGATTCCACTGGCTGAACTTCTGGCTTCCTAGTCTCACTGTAGGCACTTTCATAGCATTAGATTAAACAATAGTGTGATGGATAGCTTTAGAGTCAACTTGACATACCTGGGTTGAGAGAGCCTCAATTGGGGAATTGCCTCCATTAGACTGGCCTCCTATGGCCATGACTGTGGGGGTATTTTATTGATTATTGAGTGTGTGAGAGGACCCAGCCCACTGTGGGCGGTGCCATCCCTGGGCTGGTTGTTGTTTATTACATTCTATTATAAGAAAACAGGCTGAGCCTGGGCCAGGGGAGCAAGCCAGTAAGCAGCGTTCCTCTGTGGCCTGTGTTACAGCTCTTGCCTCCAGGTTTCTACCCTGAGTTCGTACCTTGGACTCCCTGATGAACTGTGTGACCCAGGAGATGTAAATGAAAAAATCCCTTTCCTCCCAAGTTGGTACTGGTCAGAGTGTTTTGTCATAGCAATGGAGAAGCAAACAGACAAATAGTACTCTCTGTCTGGGCTCATTTCCTCTTCTTCTCCTTGGCCATTTTTCAAATATGTCTTACAAATAGCAAATTGCTTTGTGCACAAGTCTACTGGTTCCTCATGGAAGCAGTTATTGGATTATAATTTACAAATATAAAACCCACATAGCACAGAAGTCTAGTGTTACTACGTTTTTTATAAATATATAATATCTATGACAACGTAAATGTTATATACATACAGTTTTGAGAAAATAGTAACAAGAAAAAATTACAAATGCAATCCCCTTAGCTCCTGTCCCCGTGCCCCTGTCATCACTTTCTCCACGGTGCCATTCCATCCCTGGTAATTCTCCCTTCCCCTTTTATAATTCATATATTGAATGTTAATCTAGCAAACTTCCTAGATGTTAACTAGCATGGATAAGTCAAACCACGACTTGCGCTTGTCTCACACTGGTTGTTTACTACTTTGTGTAATTGTTCTCTTCTCACCTTCCCCATTATCTTTCCCACACTCCTTCATAACATAACAGAGCATTTAAAGAACTGCAATTCTTCACACACACCGTATTACTTTCTTCTACAACTCTAGCTGAGGCTAAGTACTTGTGATTCTTCATCATTTCCCAAGTAGGATCAATTAGAGATGCATTATTACAATGGTCCACAGGGTATCTGCCTTTTAATCAGGTTTACATGCAAAGCAAATCAGTAGGCTCTATCCTAACAATATGCACTTCTGGTCAAGGTAATGAAGCTGCTTTAGAAATTATGAAGCAGTGGAACCAATACTGAACCAATAATCAGAGGTTCTAAACCTGATATACAAAGTTTTTTGCTTTGCTTTGCTTTAGACAGGGTTTCCCTGTAGGCACAGCTAGCCTGAAACTTGCTATGTCAAACAGATTGATCTTCATCTCACAGAGATCCACCTGAGTCTGCCTCCTGAGTGCTGAGATTAAATGTATGCATCGCCATGCTTGACTCTTAGATATGTGACATATTTTATATGTGATCTTTTGGCCATCACTTAACTACTCAAGGCCTCTATTTTCTTTCTTATTAAAGAGAGATAATAAAACCATGTATCTTTAGTTTTCTTTCCACCTCATTAACATTTTCCTGCTCCTCTTCTAGCTTATTCTTTCTTAGGTAACCACATCTCTATCTCCCTAGGTCATTGTAGAATGAAAACAAGCTTTGATTCATATTCGTCTCTCACTCCAGTCCCACTCTATCCTTATCTAATCCATTAGTAGAAGTGAAATTTACTACTCAAATTTTTTTAAAACAGTTTATCCAAGTCTGTCAAGTTACATTGCCAATACTATAGTTCAAGTAGTATATCTTCTCTCCTATGTCACTGAAATCTTTCCTTAACTGGCCTCCTTTGAATTTTTTCAACCGATTTTCAAGAGTGTTTTTAAGAACATAACACAGACAATGAAACTTTGATTTAAAACTTTATAAAATACTAAAATACTATATCTACATGAATAAACTATTCTGTACATATGCTCATGTGGCATCCCAAAGGCTTTGGCTTCTATGTTTGTTTGCCCTGAAGAAAATTTTAATTAGATGTCTACATTTAGAAACCAAGAAATTTCATATAAACCCTAGATTCTCACTCTCTCTTGGAAAATTTGGCCACACTATATCTTATTCCCTGAGGCAACAGACATTTGGAATAGAGCAATGGCTCCAAATTTGGACATGGCATCAGTTTTCTGTCACTTTGATGAAATGTCTGATATAATCAACTTGTAAGGAATAAAGACTCATTTTGACTCACAGTTTCAGAAGTTTTGGTGTATCTTTGGCCCCGATACTATTGGCCCATTGTAAGGCAGGACATCATGACAGAATCTCCAATGTCTCAATTGTTCAGCATTACTCAGAACTACAAATCTAAAGTTTCTCTAAGGAAAGTCTTAGCTGTGAGTCCCATCAAATTAAAAGGAAATGTATAGACTTTAAAGATACAAAGACACAAGATGCCATTTCAAGAGAAAAGAATTAGGATATAGAAAGGAGTGATGGAAAGAAAATAAGATTAAAACCCAATATCTCTATGTCCAGCATCCCAATTGCACCTGGTGTAAGATCCAAAGGGCTGGGCTGCCCCATTCCTATGGTCTTACTGGCTGCAGCCCACATAGACCCACTCTTAGAGTGACTGTGCTCATTGTCTACAGCTTCCCTTGCAGGGCTTTCGTACGGCATTTTGAACTTCCTGGAGTCTTCGTTGCAGCTTCACTCCACTTCCAGAGCTTTGCACATCACTCTGTTAGGGCTTCTAGCTTTTCTGTATAAAGCCTGATCTTCCAGGATTTGTTTTTGTATAAAGTCGGAGCCACTATGACATGACCCCATATATCTTAAATTCTGTATGCCTACAAAACTAGGATCAGGTAAATGGTGCCAAGATCTATCAGAAACTTGAGCAGTAACCAAGTCTGCTTAGACTGTGGCTGTAACATTCTCTGAGTGTCTGGACATCTGAACACTAAGAAAAGACTCATAGGAAAACAATTTCCTAGAAATCCTAGAGCTCTTTACTCAGCTGAAAGGTTTCCACTCCCATACCTGGCAATGGATCCTGCTGATTCCTGAGATGTTTTCAAGGCCCCCTTCCCATTACACAGGTGCAAAGTATTTCTTATTTGGTAGTGTTAATCTATTTGGCAACTGCATCCTCACTATAACTTTACAAGTTTCCTTTCTGCCAGAACTATAAGCCCTTCAAATCGTCATATGTTGCCTTTGTTCCCAGTTCTCATCGTAAATCTGACTGAAAGCAGCCAGCAATCGTTATGCCATAGTCTGAACACTGTCCTGCCTTGAAATTCTTCTGCCAGATAAATATGATTGTTACCAGTAAGCCCCAAATCCCACAGTCTCAGGGAGTGGACACAGTATTTTGGCTTTGAAACTAGGTCTCATTCTGTAGCCCTGGTTGGCCTAGAATTCACTATGTAGACCAGGATGGCCTTGAGTTCAGAGAAACCTGCCTGCCTCAACCCCATGGTTCCTGAGATTGAAGGCATGCTCCTCAATGCCATACAGCATGGACAAAATAAGTTCTCTGACAGAATGTAACAGGAATGCTCTCTAGTCCAGCTCCTAGCAGGGTCCCCACTTCTCTCTGAACCCTCATAGGCACAGGCTCTGCTGTCTGCATTTCTCTCAGCATTCTGGCCTTCTGAACTCTCACCAGAATTGCTCTCAGAGCTTTACTTACAAAACTACAGGCAACTTTTCTAAACATTTCCTGCAAACTAATTCCAACGGCTTCTGAATCACAGACTCATGTGTAGTCATGTTACTAACTGTGCTTCTCAGAACCTGCTTTCTTTCTTGTTAGATCTCTGTCATTAAACCAAAGTACTTGAAAGAAATCACCTTAAAGAAGCAAACTTTTATTCAGGCTTATGGTTTCATGGGTAACAGTACATGGCTACGTAGCTAGCTTTTAGGTTTGCAGCAGGGCATCATATCACTGAGGAACTATGTGGTGGGTGTGTCTGCTTTGCTCATGATGGTCGAGAGGCAGAGATGGGAGGGATTACACAAGGTTCCAGAACACCTTTCAAGACCAAAGGCCTCAAACTAGGTTCCAATGACTGAAATTTCTATTCTTTCACATGGTGCCACGAGTTGGAAGGGGTCAAACCTTGAACCCTTGTGATCTTGGTGCATGAAGCACGAGGATGACCCATGCATTAGAATATAATACAGTGTCATCCAGGCACTGTGAACAGGCTCTGGTCCACAAATGATTGGTTTCTTGCTCATGCTAATAAGGGCAGGAATTAGAAGAATGTATTTAGAAAGTTCACTGTAATTTGACCCAATGTTTTTATGTCTGTTAAAGTATTAAATATTAGAGGCTATTTTTTTTTATTGTTTTCCTTATTTTGTACAGCAGATTAAATATCCATGGTGTTTTTACAAAGTAACAGATTGGAAACTGAAACATAGAAAAGAGCAACAAACTAGGGGGGAAAAAGAAAAAGCAAACAATGGGTTTCTTCACCAAGTGTGAGAAGTACTGACAGAATTCAAGGTGACAGCCAACTGAAAAGTGGGATCACAGAAGAGGTGTTGCAGCCTGGAGTCTGAGGCTTGGCTGTTGACAGCACAGCTTGGAGTCTTTCTCTTGCTGACACCTCAGATTTAAGACTTATGACTTTCATAATTACCACATTTTCTTGTTTTAAGCACTAAATTTGGGGTGTTAATTACAGCAACATTAGGAACACACTACACACTCCTTCTGGAAACTGATGCACCTGTCCTCCAAGCTTCCATATTCTCTTGCTTCCCTGATGAACTGTATGGGTACAGAAGATACAACTGAGCCCCCCAAAGCCTGGCTGGCAGATGGAACCACAAGAAAGTATCAATCCAGGACCCAGTCACTATTTAGGAAACCAATTGTTTTGAATTGTGAGAGAGCAAAATTACTCCACTAAATCTGTGGGATGTGGAGGGGAGGGCCTTCGAGCAGCTAGCCTACCTGGACGAGTATTGAGACTGTGAGACTATGACTGAGAGGATGATGGTTGAAAGGGGAATCTCTGTTCTGTTAGGCAAGGCTGTAAAGGAGAAATCTTATCCACTGCTAGGGAGAGTGCAAACTGGTGCAGCCACTGTGGAAATCAGTGTGAGATTCCATACAAAGCTAGAAACTAATCAACCATTTGTTTCAGTCATAGCGCCCTTGGGCATAGACCCAAAAGAGTCTACATTCCACCACAGACGTGCCTGTTCATTCATGTTTATTGCTGCCCTTTTCATAATAGTCAGGATTTGGAAACAACCTGGATGTCCATCAAGTAAGTGTTAAATGGATAATGAAGAGGTGGTACACATACACAATGCAATATTATTCAGCTCTTTAAAAAAATTGAAAATATGAAATTTACAGGTAAATGGATGGAACTGGAAACATTCATCCTGAGTGAAGTAACTTAGACTGAAAAAAAAGAAAACACTGCATGTTCTCTCTCATAGTTGAATGCTAGCTTTGAAATCTTAGATATGTATGCTTCAGTTTGAAAACTCAGACAGGTCAAGAAACTAATAAGCTGCCATGAGTGGGGTGGAGGCTTCCTGGCAGGGGTAGTAGAACGTAGTAATATAAAGAAAGAGACTAATACATACAGTAAGAAGGAAATGGGACAGCAAGGCCTTTAGAAGAAGGTATATGGAAACTACAAAGCTATTTAAAGTATATACATCATACATTATAAAAAGAGATTAGAATGAGTTACTGTATAATGGGGCACATTCACCCTACTAGACAGGATGGGCCTGCAAAGTAAAAACCCAATGCTAGGAATGGATACTCTCTTTTGAAGCTATTGACCAGAGGTTCCATTGACAACACTAGGCAGTGCCTCTGCTTATGGTTGCCCACCAGAACCTCACGGTAAAACCCTGTTGCTGAAGACACCACCCAGAGCCTCTTGAACTCTCTTAGCAGTGCAGTGGAGCCACAAAAGAGCCAAAGATATTTACACATGCTAACTGTAACCTGGTTAGGGGTGAGAAGCACATCAGAGAGATTCTTAGCACCTTACTAATGAGATTCTCTTGTGCTTCTACTACAAAGGAAGGCAAACTTTTTACCGAAGAACTCGATACATAAATAAGGCAAAAGATATGTGAAAACACCCGTCATTTCAGTTCTATGAAAGTAGCTAAGTCTTTACTTGGGACACTAAAGATGTTAAGCATCATTAATCTTCCTTTTAAATCATTCTGTGAACCTAACTCATGTTATGATCTTAGAACAACATTTGCACTGAGTCGTATCCTATCTTCCTTCTAACTTTGTGAATTTCTGTTTAATCACCATGTTAACTGCCTCCCTCCACCACTCACACATTGGTTTCAGTCAAACTAAAACTCCTAGACAAAGTACCACAGGAATCATAAACTTATCATCAGTGAAACATTTGAAAGGGTCAAACAGAATCAAAGACAACGGGGAAAATCTCTGACACATATGTTTGTCACTTAAATATAAACTGTAATTAAACAATGGAATGCTAAATTGACAGAAAAAAATGTAATAGTTGCCTAGATTAGATAAACAAATATTACTGATAACTAGTACATTATTATTATTAACACATACTAATATACAAACAATGTGTTTCATTATGCCATTTTAAATATACCTATAGAATACTTTGATCATATTCACACACCCCCGTCACTCACTCTTATCCTCCACTGTGATGAGTACATTTTAATCCTCCAATTTATTCTGAAATTTTAAAAGATTGATGATTGGCATGGAGACAATGCGATTTTATACTTACTTGCATAAAGTAGATTTTAAAATAGAAAGAAAGAACTAATTATAGACTGAAACACACTGGGGTCATTGTCAGTGATCTTTGGGGAAACCAGGATAAAACAAAGTACTGGGAGAATAATAATTTCAGATTTGAATGTTGAACTAAATGTGGAATTTGTTAGCCATCTCCACATCTTCAGCCCCAGTCATAGTACCTCAAAGAAGTTTTCAATAAGTACATTTATTTTAATGAACACTATCCATGATCATTTTATTTGTACCACTTAGCAATATGGTTTTTCATTCAATTGGAATGAAAAGTTAGTCTCCATGCCAAAAATAATTAAAAAGAAAACAAACCCAATAAAAGTCAGTCATTCATCCACAGAACTGTCCGATTAATTGCACATTTACACACTGCTGAGAATGTGGCCAACATTCATCCTGGATAACAGCAGAAAGCTGAATGAATACTTGCTGCCACATTCTCAGCAAGACACCAAGTTATCCCATGTGTATTTGTCTTTTTTTTTCCCGTTTGTTATGATATTACCTTGATGAAACCTGACATGATAACTCGTGTTAGCTGACACTTTGGGAGAAATATTCATTAAAAGTAATAGTCTGCTACCGGACAAGATCAGTGATTTTTCATAACATTTTGGACTGTGACTGAATTACATGGGCCAAGTTTGCAAAGATTAGCAATACATCAAAGAGGGACATTTTTCTTCTTTAGTAGAGAAGGTGCCCATCAATATTCATCAGTCAAATCTGTGATGACTCTGAGGTTATTAACTTAGCATCATCTCCCATTGCTCATGCAAACCATATATGGACTTGCACTCCCTTCTCAGAATTTCACTGACAACTCTTTCTGGATTACTTGTGTGTTAGATGCTATGAGCTGACATAACTTCACACTTTGAAACCTTGACCCATTGTCTTTAGAATCTAAACATGTTTGACAATAGTATCTTTGGAATTGATCAAGGTAAAATGAAGCCATGATGAAGGAATTTAATTCATGTGACATGTATCTTCATAAGAGGATATTTGGACACACATAAAACACCAGGGACTTGAACACACCAAGTTAAAGCCCACTGAAGACATAGCAAGTGGACTACCGAAAATCTCATCTCCTTTGTTCCACCTTCCCTGTGTGTTAATATCTCACCCTGCGCCCTCTACGTACTATGTGACTTCCTCCATGTACACTTTGTCTTAAAAACCTTTTCCATCTTTTCTCAGATGCCTCTCTCAGGTATTTTATTACATCATTCAGAAAACCTAAGTACAGTGTTGACAGTATTCTCCATACCAGATTTATCTGTCTCTATTTCTGACCTTTCTTTGCTATTACTAGATCATAGATTGCATTAGTCTTAAAATCCAAAAGAAGCTCAAGTCTAGTGAGAACTATGGCAGTAGCATCCATAACAAGATGAAGCTGAGCACTCCAAAAGCATAAAGAGCTGGCTTTCGAGAATTTTGCTATTTTCTTGGTTGCCAGGGGAGGAGGTGCATGACCCTATGGAAACAGAATCAAACAGACTCCTAGGACCTCACTCATATGAATTTACGGCAGTGATGTCAACAGCAGACAAACCCTAGCATAGAACTGGGGAAATCGGCAGCAAACCCCAATCTTATCCAAATAACTATTGGCAACTAACTACTGCTAGGTGAAGAAGAGTTGATTTTATTTAAGGGAGTGTCTACATGGGCTGACAAGACCTCAGTGGATGAACTTGCACTCAGAGACGTCTGGGTACACTAACTTGACTCAATAGGCCTTAACATAAATGACAGAGTGCATGAAATCCGTTGGGGGTGGGTGTGAGGGTGAAGACGGGGAGGGAGAGGTATAAGGATGATTAAGACATTTTGTATGAAATACACAAAAATTCAATGAAAAATTTTAAGCTAAAAGAATAGCCCTTTAAACATTGCTGCTAGAGCTATTTTAGTTTCACTTCTGTTAGTGACTTGTGGAAATGTAGAAGACCCTAAGCTCATTTAGAGGCCACAGTGGCTGACCCTTTGCTATCAGCACACCCGCCTATGTGAAGAGCGGGTGTCCACCATGTCCACCAGCTCTTCAACTAGACTCTCTAGCTGTCTCCGCAGACGCGGTGGGCCAGCTGTTGGCCCACTCCCTCCTAACCGTAACCCTGCTGCTGTCTGGGTGGGCCTGTGGGACTCATACCCTGCCCTGGACCCTACTTATCTTTCTCAGTGAGGTAAACAGACTCCTAAGGCATTGTCTCATTGATTCACCCCACCAGTAAGCATCACATCAGGTCTGTGAGGGAAATCCTGTTTTCAGACACACAAGCTTACTTCACTGGAACTCCATCAAAAGCTAAGGCACTAATAAAGTGTTAGATTTGACACTCCGAGCAATATTGTGAACAGTGTCGCACCTCTCCATTGAAGAGCTGGGGAAATTCAAAGCCAGAGGATGCTCAGGATGCCCCACATAGGTGTGGCTAAGTTCTGGCTTGCATGGGACTGGGCAGTTCTACCATTGTTCTGTCTTACTCCACTATGCTTCTGCTGAGTTCAGTTGCTATGGCAGCCCAGAAGGGGGTTCAGACTCCTTGGCATTAGGGGCCCTGGCAGCAAGAGGGACCTCTCTGACCTTGGAAATCAGTAAGGGCAGTAAATAAGTCAGAGGCAGGCTATAAAGTGCCTTATTGTCTTTAACACTAATACAAATCTATAAAATGAAGCTGAAGGAAAGGGTTTGGGCAGGATTTTCAGATCTAGAAACACCAGACCTTCCAGGTCTAGTGGAAATACCAGGTATCTAGTTAAAGCAGAGTTTCACAAAAGAACAAATGGTATACATGAATAAATGTACAAAATTTTCGTTTGATATGTTTTTCTTGGTTGCATGGGTTCAAACACCTTGATTTCAAGTCCTCTTCGGGATATCTATTAAGCTCATTCTTAAGGTGAGGAAGTTAAGAAGTCCCAGGGAAGAACCCCATCTAGAATGATCTGTGAATTTTGCGGAATGGTGCCCTGGTGGGATTCCTAAGAAACCAGGCTTTGGGTGGGAGAAGAAAACTGACAGGTCACAGGAGTAAAGGGCACTAACTCTGCTGACTCTGCAGTCTGAAATGTACTTCCCCCACCATTTAATCTTATATTTAAAAAGCAGATTTACTGGGTAAATATAAAGCCAAAATACATGCTTGTTAATTAGCTTTTGCTCACATAGAGTCAATGCACAAATCCCAATGTGAAACAAAACCAGATAGCTTCACAAAGTATATTAAATATGACCTTGTTTCTCATGTACTAACTCTTCACAGAATAAAACCCAAATGGCTTAGCATGTTATTCAAGGATGACCTCAAACTGCCTTTGTGAATGCAGCTCATTCTATCACTGCCCTTGGAGTTACTTCAAACAGAGCACAACCTATAGTATTGTCAAAGCAGTAAGACTTCAGTTTCGGACCATGCTAATCCCTTCTGCAACAGAGACCCCACATATCATTTTTGCCTGTCAATATCCAAAGTGAAAGAAGCAAAAATAATAACAATACCTCTTTTCCCTTGTCTTAGGGTCCCAACATCAAACTATGAACACTCTATAGCCTGGATCACTGGGTAAGTGCTAACAGATCAGGATGTAAATATGTGGTTATAGAGTAAAGGTTTTCCTCTATACAAGTCCTAGTGTGTCCAGGTGTGGTGGCACACCTTTAATCCAACACCTGGAAGACAGAAGCAGGTGGATCACTGTGAGATCAAGGCCAGTCTGGAAAGAGTTCCAGGACAGGTGCGGCTACATAGTGAGACATTGCTTCAAAATTAACGTTCCAATGTGGACAACTTTGTACCACTGCTTTGCTCTGCCTTTGTCCAGAATCCATCCAGAGAATAATATGACCACAGCTAGAGCTAAGGTATATGAAGCAAATAGATAGAAACTGCCAGATACTTCTTATGACTGAGTAGGAATTCCTATCCCACAAAGGGGGTTAAGCATGCCATCTCCATGGCTTTCACACTTAGAGAATCTTTGACAGGGCAGGTCCTTGAGTTGACTCCAGAGATATTTCAGTCTCAAAGCATCCCTTGAAACTTTGGCACAACACCTAAATTCCACCATTTAAGAGTCATCCATGTGGGGACATTTAAAGATCTTTGGAATTTCTGAGCGCTTGACTATAGTTCTTAAAAGACACATGCACTGCTAAGCTAAGCCCAGTCACGTGTAAACAAAAGTTTCATGATGATAAGATGAAGGCCAATGTGATGAGCTTTGGCTTCTGATGGCCCTGGGTATGAGTCTTTGTAATGGAAGACATAGGTGAATGAAAATAAGACCCTACAGGAACTTAGCATGGATGACAGGTGAGTTTTGAATTCCAAAAATTCTGTAAAACAGAAGGTTAAAAACATTAGGTGTGTGTTCTAAGCATAATTCAGAACAATATCAGGAATGTTCGAATTAATTCTTGACTTCCTAGTGATCACAATAAGGAATTCCACTGGAGACAAGCCAGTCTAGTCACGCCAATGTGCAAGGCTTGAATGCACTTGAGTTATTCGTAAAGAGTAGGTAGTCAAAATTCTCTGAACCCTGCTGGGGCATTATGTCTCATTGAGCCCCCCACTGTCCCAGAGAGCCTTCTGCACTGACCCAAAGACTTTTTCAAGGGAAGCAATACCTTCCTGGAAGCTATGATGGCTCATCCTCTGTTTTGTTCCTCAGCAAGTATTTGTTTAGTGTAAACTGGATGCCAGGCACTGAGCTATGACATTGAAGAGCCAGAGAAGAAGGGAATTGAAATCCCTCACCAAAGAAATTCACCATTCAGTAATAGAAAAATAAACCTTCAATTCTATCTGTAAATAAAGAGTATGTATACTACAAAAATAGAATAGAGTACTGTGGGGTTTCTCAGAAGGGGCACTAAATTCAGCCTCAGAATTCAAATAAGCCTGCCTTGAAAAGGAAATCCAGAGCTGCATTCTATAATTTTGTTAAACCTGGCAGAAGAAAAGCGGAAAGTGTTAATAGGCATATGTGTATGCAAAGGCCAAAAGGAGGAGCATAAGCTTGGGGACTTCCAGAAGTATGTTACACCTGAAGACTAGACGTTGAGAATAAAGGGGAAGGCAGTTGCAAAGCATTGCTAGATCTGATGCTGTCTACTCTCCATAATGTTTTACTTTATTGCTACCTATGCATGTTTCCAGATGCACATAGCTAGAATTACTCTCTATATATCATTTTGTATCTTGGTCCATCTAATCAACATTGTGGTTTATTTGTTGTTGTTGTGATTGTTGTTGTGTGTATGTGTGTGTCTACGTGATGTGTTACAGTTCCATTTTAAATTTTTTAATAGACTTTCTTTAGGCAACCTGGAAGTTCAGGAGAAATTGATAAGATGATTCCTATATTGTCCATGTATCCCTTCATAAAACATTTGTGCCATCTCCTGTTACTCAGCTGATGAACTCACATCATGATCACCTGGAGTCCATAGCTACATTAATGTGCACTCAGTGTTTGGACAAATTTATATGTACTCATAATATCTTAGAGTACTGTCACTGCCCTAAAATGGCCCTGTGTTCTGTCTGCTCACCCCTCTCCTTTCTCTCCTAACCCCTAGCAACCACTGATCCTAACTGTTGCCATAGTATTCATTTTGGCTAAAACATCATGTAGTTGGAAGCACATAGACTTTCAAACTGGATTCTTTCACTTAGCAATTGATATGTAAGCATACTTGTCTTTTCTTAGCTTGAGAGCACACAAATTTTCAGTGCTGACCAGTATCCTTCTGTCTAGATGTATAACAATTCATTCACTCATTCTATGAAGGACGTCTTGTTTGCTTTTAAGTTTTGCCAACTATGAACAAAGTTGCTAGAGGATGGATATATTTTTCGACTTCTCTGGGTAAATATCAAGGAGCATGTCTATTGGCTCACATAATGAGAGTATGTTTAGTTTTTATAAGAATTTCATTAATTTTAAACTATATTACAATACTCCATTTTATGAATATACCACAAGGCATTTATCCATTATTCTGCTATAAATATATATAGGCTCTGAACTTTTTCACATTTGCAACTTTCAAATAATACTGCCACAAAGTCTTCTTGTGTCTTCATAATGGGCATGTGAATGAGTGTTCCCGAATTTATACATCCTATATCAGAGGATGTAGTATCTTCCTCTATTCTTACAATTGCTAATTTTTTGCAGAAATCAACCTATATACTCATTTCTACCCACAGTATATAATATTTTCATTTACCCCACATCCCTAACATTATAAGATCTAGTTACAGGCTCTTTAAATATTCACTAATTTTTATCGAGAAACAAACAACTTAGAAATAAAACTATGCAACAATTTCTCATCATGGTGCAATATTTTCCTAGTTCTTCATAAGTTCAAGCATTTTTCATATGTTCACTGATTTGAGTTAATTCTCCTTTTAATTCCCCCCATTTGAATTCTATTGGCTTAGTTATTTCAGATTGGCTTGCTATTATTCATGTGTTATAGCAATTACCTTGATTAGTCTTTATTAGCTACAACTTTTGAAAATATCACCTCTGTTTATATATTACGACTCTTTGGTTATTATTTGCTATTTTCACTTTTTACATGGTAATTTTAAAGCTGTGTGAACTTTTTTTTCATGTGGAATAGAGTTGGGATCCCATGTAGAGATGGAGCTAGACATTCGTATCTGAACATTTAAATGTGCCAGCACTGTCCCTCTTAATTGTATATTTCTATTTCTATTACTACTTTAAAATTTTTATTTCTTTTTTTTCGTCTATGTGTATGAGTGTTTTCCCTGCATGTATGGAAATGGTACCAGTGCATTCAACGCCTGCAGAGACCAGAAGGGGTGTGTTGGAGCCTCAGAACTGGAGCTACAGAGGGTTGTTAGTTCCAAGGTGGATTCTAGGAACTGAATCCTGATCTGGGAACCAAACCAGTCAATACTCTCAAGCACTGAGCCATCTTTTCAGCCCCCTTTTTAATAATTTTTGAAATTATTGTTAAAAGTTTCAAAGAGTAAATGATTAGAACTCTATTAGAAAAAAAAAAAAACTTTTGCACAGCATGAGGCAAAATCATTCAAAAACAGCCCAACCCTTTGCCCTCAAATGTTGATAAGGTTACAAAAATAGTAATAGTGTCCCAAGAAGTGGGGAGCAGAGGGCGGATTGTCTTCATATATTGAAAAGTGAAAGTACCAAAGCTGTTCGTTCACTTTTGAAGGAACCTGAGGAATTAGCTCCTCACTATAAGAGACTAATAGAAGAGATCATCAACATTCCCTAAGAAAAAGTTACATTATGACTTAGTCTTTTCTAGTGTAGAACAAAATAGGAAATTATGGGTCAGAGTAAATAAGCAAGATGTGGCATAAGCAAGATTAAACAAGATTTTTTAAAGAGTCAATAGAAGCAAATCAAACAGCTAGAATGAGTCAATAAGGCCTTTCAAATACTAAGTCAAATGGGTTAAATAAGTAACAGAAAGTGAAAATAACTGACAAACAGATAGGGAATCTCAAGAAAAAATACACTTCTTAAAAACAACCCTACGGAAAGTGAATATTAAGCCTCAGTCTTGACTATGGGAAGTGAGTATGAAGCCTCAGTCTTGACTGAGGAACTTTTGGCAATTGATAACCACTGGGAGAGAGAGAGTTGGTTTTCGTTTAGGTCAACCAGGCTCCACTCGATAGATGCTTATGCAAGGCCATTTGGGGACACAAACTTGACTTGATAGGCCTTAATATATATGATAAAGTACATGAAATCAGGTGGTGGGGCTATAGTGGGGTGCAGATACGGAAGAGGATCTAAATATGATCAAACTATATTGTGTGAAATCTCAAAAATTCAATAAAATATGTAATTTCAGAAATAAAAATGAATTGGATAGGTCCTAAAAATCAATAAACAAAAGTGATATAACTAGAAAGTAGCACATTTAGAAGATTAATAAATTTGAAATAATGTCAGTATTTTCACTAAGAAGTGGGAAATTTCAACAGATTCTGTGAAAACTAAAAGGGAAATAAGATCTATATGTCAATAAATTCTACAACATAGCCACAATGAGCAAACATGTTGTATATATGAACTACTAAAACTCATCCAAAGAGAAACAACTAAATTAATTCATTTTAATAAAGTAAATTTAAAATTCCCTTCACAAAGAACATCGATCTCAGAAGGTTTTGTTGGTGTTGTTTGCCAAACATCTAAGGACAACATGAAATCTGACACAATCTCTTAAATAGAAAAGGAAGAAATACTTCCAGCTGATTACATGAGGAACACAGGCAAAGACAACAGAGGAGGAGCAGGAGGAGGAGGAAAAGGAGGAAGAGGAGGAGGAGGACGAGGAGGAAGAGTGGGGGGAGAGATCGAGAGATCAAGGTCATTCAGTACATACCAGAATTCTTCAAGAACACAGACACAAAATTCCTCAACAAACTGCAGCAAATTCAGTCAAATATATTAAAAGGTAGCATATAAGCTTTCATACCAGGAATATAGTATTGAATCAGCATTCAAAAATCAATCAGAATAGTTTATACTTGATACATTTAATGAGAAAAACCATATGATAATAAGTATATAAAAGTATTGAATAAAACTTAAAATCTATTAATTTTTTTTTTAAAAGAAACCTCAAAACAAGCTAGGAATTACAAGGGAGCTTCCTTCATCTAATGAAGGCCATCTACACAAAAACCTTGAAAGGACTCTCATGCTACTGGCAAAACCAAATGTTAATATCTTTGGTTATGAAGAAGATAAGAATGTCTATTCTTTTCACATTTATTTGGATTTCGTTGGAGCACTAAGCTACCAAAAGACAGTAAGAAGGAAAAATTAATAGCCCAAGAATGTTTACAAAGAAAACTGACAGTCATATTCACAGAGGGCAGGATTGACTTTGTAGATAACCAAAGAATATGCATATATAATTGTAAGATGTCATAAATGCATTACGCAGTATCATATTATTTTATGTATTTTACATATTTATTATTATTCTGTATCAGCAGCAAATAACTGGAAACAAAATTAAAATTCAATACTATAATATATTAAAGATGGCTCTAAATACATTGACACTCTTATCAAGAAATTTGTTCTGTAGTCTCATTCTTGCATTTGATGGTACCTTGATATTCCTGACACACAGGTAGCATTTATGTCTCTTCCACTAGGTCTTAGCAGTCTTTATAACTGCTTTAGTTAAAGAAGAAAACAGGGCAGCAGTAATTAGGCTTTAAAGCTTGAGTTGAACCATTGATTGATTTTCTCCCATAGCAGCTTGCATAGTATCCTCTGCTACTATGACAGCAGGGTCTAAACATGATTAATATGTATTACAAGAAATGCACTAAAATTCAATAAAAATATATATCGAGGAAAAAATAACAAAAATCAAACATAACAGATCAAAAACAAACAATCAAAAACCACTGCAGGCGATGGGGAGAAGGCTCAGCAGATAAAAGAACAGGCTGCTCCTGCAGAGGACAAGGTTGTTCCCAGCTCCCACGTGGTAGCTAGCGACCACCTGTAACTCCAGATCCAGGCCCTTTTCTGGCCTTCTCCGTCATTGCATGACACTGTTGCACTTACATACACACAGGCAGAACATTCATACGTCAAATAAATAAAATAAAAAAGTTTAAAAACACAATCCAAGTGACTCTGCAGCGTTTTCCAGGTTCTTCCCTAAGGTTGTCATGACTTCTGGAATCTAACCACCAGGTGGTGAAAAGCCAAGCCTTAAAAAGTGGTGCACATGAAGACCCTTTAGTGCACAATCCTGGTTGAGCTGTTCACTACCATTGTCTACCAGTCCCAGGAGTGATTCGTTTGTTATCTTTCATCCAGGTGAACTTTCATGTGACTTCATCATCAGCCACTACCTGGCTACATCCACACAAACAGCTCCAAATAGCAATCATCAAGCCAAACCAAGTCTATCAGTAAATCTGAAGAGAAAGGATTCTTAGAAACCATCATTTCGTGGCTCAGACAGTAAAATACTTGCCTTGCAAGCACAATGACCTGAGCTCACATCACAGAACCCAAGACAAAAACCTGGGTATGGTAGCAGGACCTGTATTCCAGCGCCAGGGAAGGGGAGACAGGAAGATCCAGGGAGCTCACTGAACAACCAGCAAGCCTACACGGTGAACTCCAAGCCAGGGTGATACCCTTTATGAATGAAAGAACCAATCATCAATCAATCAATCAATAAAAAAGTGGTGTGCTTCAGGAATGACACCCGAAGTTGTACTCTGCCTGCCACACTCACCCAAACATACGCATTTACCTGCACACACATACTCACAAACTATCAATTCAAGTCGAAGATTTTTAGGACAGTTTGTAACCCAGCAGTAATGTCTGAAACAACATTTATATATAATAGCATTGATAAACCACACAAGTAAAATTATTTAGGGATGAATTTAATGTAACCCCCAGAGTAGGCTGAGAAATTAAGGAGGCTGTACTGCAACTTCCTGTCTGTAGGCATCTCTCATTGAAGCTGCTCTCAGCTGTGTTTCCCATGGTTGAGTCAAAGCATATGTTTACTCTCTGGAACCTTTGAGAATAATACCTTTTCCTTTCTACAGTCAACTTCTGGAACAGTTTGTTCCACCAAAGAAAGATCCCCTATGAGTACAGACGGAAAGATTTCCTTTCTTTCTTCCCTTCAAGGTTATCAAATGAGAATCTCAAGTTTTGTCTTAAACTATGGAAAGACATATAAAATGTATTCTTCTTAATGAAACGTATCATATTCCTGAACTGAATGCAATTCCTGAAACCTGTCTGTTGGCAGCATAAAGAAGTCAGTGTTGTGTGGGTGTCAGGGAATTCTAACAGCTACCAATAAACCAGAAATTCTACCTGGTACTTCATCTGACTTCCCCTGGCACTTACGTACATATCAGATTTTTGATATCTATTCTGTGCCAAAAGCTTTACCATATCTTATTTAATTCCTTATGGCAGCCTTCTTTTTAATTAAATTCCAAAGTTAAAGAGATTCTCAAACCTGCTCAGGAGATATTTAAACCTCATTTGTCATGTGAGGAAATTGATTCAAGGACCTGGGACAGATGTTCTATCTAAAGTCAAAGTCTCTGGCACACCTCCACTTCTCTTCGACTTGACATTATCCCTATTTGTTTACTGATTCATGCTCCCCATTAGACAGTGAAATCAAGTGTAAAGACTGTGTCTTAGTACTTTTCATATCCCTGGAAAGAACACAGCACTTGGTCTTAATCATTATTCATTAGGTGTCACTTAAATTTTCAGATCAATTATACCTTCATCTAAATATTGTCTCCTTTGACCAGACAGAGGCCCCAGAAGGCTGGGGCCACATTTTACTGATTCATGAATTCTCAGTTTGTAGCGTATGGGTCATAAATCCTTCAGTGGAGAGTGAGCAGCAGACACAAGCTCTCCTAATAGCTCTAGCTGTCACTGACTGGCAGTGGAATCCTCAAAGGGCTCTAGAAAGCAGCAGAGGTATAAATGAAATAGGATGTTGTGAATAATTTAGTAATTAACATTGTATTTCCATTTATTTGCATGTTCCTTAGCTTATGAAATGCTTACATTTTCATTTTTCTGACATGAACTTTACAAGAGTCCTATGAGCCATAGAAAATAAATGCTTTCAGTATTTTTGATGAGGCTTTGTACTTTTCCCAAAGATACAGGACTAGAAACTAGTGATGTTGGAAACTGTACCCAGGTTTCTTGACCTCTAATGCAGTGTTTTTCCCATTAAATCAGCCTTTGGTCAAGATAAGTAAGTGAACATTCACCTCACCATCAAACTCTTCATACCTGAGGCCCTTCACCTGAATTTTTACATTTTTGTACTTCAATGTCCTCGTGTATAAAATCACAATAGCTGTTTTAATGTGCTTCCTCTAAAATGAACCAAATTTATTAAAATATTTATGAATAGCATTAATGCATATTAATATAACTTAACACATTAATTTAATTTTAGAATATCATTCAATTATATTATTAGAATACTATTAATATTTATTAAGAGGCATTAAGAGTCATATTTATTTATTGTTTTTACTAAAACAAAAAGTATAAGAAACAAAATGGTGACTATAATTTTTCAAATGTATTAAAATTCTGGATATAATTCTGAAGAAGAAGAGCTGTTCCAAAGAGAAGCAGGGAACTTAGAAAGATTTTAAAATTTTGCTGTTTCCTGTCTGAAGCTGGGATTCCAGTGGGATCAAGCTATATGCTAACCCAGAGCTGCCTTTATCAATGATTCAGCGAGCCCCAGTGCCAGGCCACTCAGGTTTCTCTTCCCTGCCCTTCAAGATGGACCTGCATTGCTGATGCTTTAGAATAGATTTTCAGTACTCCATTACAAATGCTTTCTGGTAATTATGCAGATTTATGGAAACTGTCTCATAAATTCCCAAAGAGGATCTGTTAGATGGTTCTTCCATGAGCTGTCTAACTACAAGATGAAAGGGACATAGACCAATGGTTTCGAGGAGACACACCATTCTTTTGTCAGCTAGTGACAAGTGTTATCTGTGAGTTAACAATCCTCTGGCTTATGATGCTATAAACAGCTTTCAGATGTTTTTCTAACTCATCTGGTTACAGACATACTTCATTACCTTCTAGAATTTGCTTTGTATTGACAAATGAAGCACAAAGCTCTGGGAAAATGGCTAGAAATTACATACTGAGTACAAATGTGTATGAGTCTACCAATAAGTCCACTCTCAGGCACAAAACTTCAATCTAAAATCAGTACTATCCATTAACTTCCTGCACCTGTGCTTTCCTGCGTCTGTGATTACACTCACTTGTGATATTTACTGAAATAAATTTCAACTCCTCTACATCCATAAAAATAATGACTTGCCACTTATGAATCACCCAACAGGGAAAATCTATTCCTACATCTAAATCTGGAATTGTCACTATCTCACATATAAAAGGAGAAGATCAAAAAAACTAGACAATATATTCAAGGCATAAAAGTAGTGAGAGCACTAGGATATAATTCCAGCCTATCTAAAATATATGCCTTCACCTCTACGATTTTTCTCTAGATTAGCTCAAAGTTCCTTCGAGAATTCTTTCTTTGAGTATTTAACTTTAGATGGTCTCTAAGTCATTCTGCACTCATTGACCACTATACAAAGCTGACTTGATAGCTCTGTCTCTGTCTCTGTCTGTAATTGGCTCTTTTTTGACCATGAAATTCTCGAACACAATTATTCTCTCTTATTTCTGGTACATTATTCACCATATTGTTATTCAACCAAAACCAAGCATCAGAAGGAAATATGTCCTCTGACATGTTCTACTCATTTTTCAACACCATTATAGATTTTAAATCTTTTTATTTTATGTGTATGAATGTCTTGTTTAAATGTACTTGTGTCATGCAATGCTCAGGGAGGCCATAAGAATGTGGTGGATCCCCTGAAAATAGAGTTAAAATGATTGTTAGCTACCATGTGGGTGCTGGGAACTGAACCCAGGTCCTCGACAAGAGCGGCCAGTGCTCTTAACCACTGAGCCATCTCTCCAGTCCCCATTAGGTATTTTTAAGGTACTTTTTATATTTTTATTTAACTAATTAGTGCATTTCTTTATTTTATGTTATTAACCATTTTATGAGAGCTGAGAACTGAACAGGGGTCTTCTGCAACAGCTGCCAATGCTCTTTACTACTGAACCTCCGTTAGTTATTTTAAATAGTTTAGTGTGTACATATTTTATCTAAAACTTGGACTTTGACATTAATTTAAATGGGGCTTAAACTAAACATCTGTATTAGTTACAGGAAACAATTTAAGAAAGGAATGGTTTCTTTTGACCTACAAATTCCACCCTCCTTCTCATAGTGGGAAAGCATAACAGAAAGAGTAAGAGGCAGGTTGTTCACATTATATCAGCAATCAGGAAGCAGAGAGTGAACAGGAAGTTGGTTCAGGCTACAAAACCTCAAGGCAAGACCCTACTTCCTCATGGCTTCACAACCTTCCAAAACAGCACCACCAGCTCAAGACTAAGTATTAACCCATGAGCCTATGGGGGCATCTCAGATTCAAACCACACCGTTAACCATTTTAGAAAGATAATGGAATTTGTATACAAGGAAATGAAGTCCAAATTCTTAGAGATATCTCATAGTGCTAGGTCTTTTGATACATTAACCAGTGGATATTTTTAACATTATAGCTCAGGTAACAATTTATTATCCAAATTGAGATGTGTTTAAGAACAAAATTAAACTTTTTAAAAATTTTTAGGTCAAGAAGTATCAGCCAGGACACATCATCACCTAAATACTTGTCACTGCATTTTCTCATAGTAACATATGTTTACATGCAGTGCTTAGAAAGTGTGAGGTATTGTTCTGAGATTATAAACACGTTCTATGATGTAAATATAGACATAAAATAACACGCAAAATGACTCATTTGATCTCCATAAACAAATATTCTTAATGTATTGAAGAGAAACAGAGTGAGTAACTTGCTTAAAGTCACCTATCCAGTAAGTGTTGGAGCAAGTAATCAATAATTCAATAAAGATTTGGTGACCATTTATTACATGCCAAGGACCTTTCCCATGGTTACAGGAAACAATTTATTACATTTATTACATGCCAGGGAATGGTCAAGCTACCATTCCATCATTGTATTTATTACTTTTTTTCATTGTTGTGATCAAGCACCTATAATAAGCAACCTAGGGGAATGAGGATTTATTTTCAATTCACAGTTTCCTGGCAGGGAGGCATGGTGGCTGGGGCTTCTGCTTTGGTGTAGGAGTTTGCAACTAGTCCCATTACAGTGGTAAATAGAAAGCAGAAAAAGACTCAGGATAGAACAAGGCTCAGGCTGTAGTCCATAAGCTCACCCTCAGTGACCTACATCCATCAGTCAAGTTTTACCTCTTAAAGGTTCCACAACATCAAAACATCACCACCAGCCTGGGACCAAGTATTCAAACACATGAGCCTGAGAAAGGACAGTTCACATTCAAACCATAACAATGGTATAAAGAAAAAATCCCAGAATCAGAAAATACAAGAAATGGTGTCTAGTACCCATCCATCCTCTAATCCACTGGGTTACTCTACTCCTATGATCCTCAGCTCTCCATTTCTAAGGATTTTAGATAACTTTAGCAGTCTATTCATTCAAGAAACACCGTCTCTGGGATGGGTTATTTGATGAAATTTTTACTTCAGGGCTTTACACAGCCTAACATCTGATAGGTACACCCTATCTGCATTGTAAGGGGCAATCATCTTTGGCTTTTGAGCCCTTGGTATCTTTAACCTAGTTCACAACAGAAGGAGAAGAGCAGGAAGACTGAGTGAGTCACACAAGTCATACTTTCTTATAAGACAGAGCCAGTATTTGAACCCTGTCTAGCTGTTATTATGGTACAGCAAGTGGTAATTACCAAGACAGAGCTTGTTTTATCCAGCACTTTTAGCTTCATAATTCAAAGCTGTGTGACTCAGAAGTACAACTCCAGTGAAGGAATGAAGCATTTATGAGGTTTTTATTATTTTATTTATGAGACTTTTATTGTGAAGGTGGTGAACTGTGGGGTTTCTTTCTGAGCAAGGGAAGAATTCCATACAATTCAACCACCGTTGTTACCTGCACAACTATAATCACTTACATAGAAGATAGCTTCTTGGAGTGAGCTTTGACTCAGATATAAAGGGAACTTCAGTTTTAGGGGTCAGAAAGATTGTAAGAGCTTGGGGTGGTACGTAAGAAAACAGTCTTCCAGGCCCCTGGGAACTTGCTCATCTGTACATACAGCAATGGTGACAGAATGCAAAAATGTTCAATAAAAATATGCATTGAAAAAAAGGAACTTCAGTCTTTACAGGGGTGTTATCTAGGCAAACAACTCAGGGTCACCATCATACCTCTCTCTCACTTGAGTTTTCCAAAGTTCATCTCTGTCTCCTACTGTCCTTGCTGTATTGATGCTGGACTGTGGAGCCTCTACTGCTAGATCTGAATACCAAGTGATCCTGGTCCAGTCAGGTTGCATACAGAATCTGCTTCCCACCTATCAACAGGCACCAGGACTGCCACCATGGAGATACCACTGCAGGGCAGGCAGGGCCTCTAGAAATACCCTATGCGACCTCTGTGGGACCATCTTCAACCTTGCTGCATGTCTGTCTTGTCACTCTAATCACTGCTTCTGTTCAAATCCCCTTTCTGCTTTCATCTCCAACATTTTCCAGTACAGACTGTCATTCACTTTTCTCACCTGCAATAAGAAAAGGTTTGTACCTTAATATCCAACCTTTTAAGAAATAAGGCTAGCCGGTTCTCTTCTCAAATTTTAGCCCCTAGAAGCTTCTCTGCTGTGGCCTTTCAGTTGCCCCTCTTGTTCTCCAGAATCAAGAGTGCTTAGTACTATAGACCAGAATCAGTTCATAAGAAAGACTTAAGTCAGTATTGTTACCAGTGTCAGGGTCAGAAGCTGGGTCCTGATGGTTTCCTAGCAAGGCAGGTTTGAGTACCTGTCCTCAGTGGTCTAATACAATAGTAGAAAAGCAGGAAAAGAAGACCTAGTCCATGTGGACACATTGGGAAGGGGAACACAGAGTCCACTGTTCCCTTTTCAACCCCATCTTGAGTCCATCATTGGGTCCTAACATAAGGTTTAGGTTTAAAAGGCAGGACAGTCATAACTAAGCAGTCCCAGTCAAGTTGTTGTCTGATCCATCATCATTATTTAAGCTCCTGTCCCTCCTGAAGGTGGCTGGACAAGTTGCCAGAACTGTGCAAAAATCTCTTTTGTGGAGTCAAATGGCACTCCTGGCTGAGACCAAACTTTAAACTTTTCCTTCTCCCAGCAGGAAGCTCCTAGGGAAATTCTACTTTCTTGGGCTGCGTTATCCACAACATCCTGATAGCCAAAGGGACGAGCACAAGGGTCCTTTTAATTCCTACCAGGCCATTACAGGGCTCCAACACCAGCCTCTTTACTCCCACCCCTCTCTACCACTTCAGTAAATGAGGGGTCAAGCCCTTGCTTGGGAGGCCTCTGTGCTGGGACGGTGCTCTTCCCAGAACTGTCTTTGAATGTCAGTTTCTTCCCATCAGTCCTGTCTTCCAGGATACATTGAAATGGCTCTCTCTCTCTCCTCTGACCCAAAAAGATCCTTCAAATATCTACAAACTACTCTCAAACTCTACTCAAGTCCTCTCTTCCAAAAGAGTCGTTCCGTTTCTTAAGCTGTGCCCACATGTCTGCACCCCATCCCTTTCAGAAATACATGAACCACGCTGTTCTTCCTCACCAGGACTCTGGCAGCTGGAATGGAAGAGCCGCAGCACATTCACAGGACAAAGCTGGCACATTCCTTCCCCTTCCCTGCTGAGAGTTTATAAATCTCTGTTTACTAACGCTGTTCCCACAGGACCTCAACCTTGAGTTTTCAGGCTTTCTTGCTCCTCAAGGAGAGGACTGTCATTTCAAAAACCTCTGACCTGCCCATTCCCACAGTTCCACATTCCTCAGGAATTGGCATCTTGATGATCTGCTTCCCATGTCTAACAACATCTACTGTGATTCAAATTATGCCTATTGAACAGTAACAGCATTTTCAGTATTATCACCTCAGTTCACCTATCAAAAGCCCCCTAGTGGACATGGCTCTGAAAAAAGGAAGTCCTTTCCTTTCCTTTAAAAAAAAAGAATCCTCTGTACCACATACATTTAAACCAAACTAGCCATCACAGTCTCACAGAGTGCTCCACGGGTGGCCAATAAAAATGAGCTTCAGACATGCCGCCCCCACTGGTGACAAAGATCTCTGACCTCCTTCATCACTCTCCGCCTTTTCCACCCCTGGATCGATTACTCATCTTGTTGACTCCTAGCAGGCAGAACTTGGGCCTCATTAGTCACTCCTTGGGACCGAGGTGCTGTTTTGCTTTTATTAGCATTGTCTTCTCTTGCCTTCTCTGGCAAGGTGTGTGTCCCCCTCCCATGGTGCTAGATCCCCTGACTGCATCCCTGGACAGTTTGTACTGAGAACAGCCACTGGCATGCACTACATTCTACATTCACGTTTTAAACACACAGCCAGACAGATTTGATCTACCAAAAACAAATACCTTGCGATATGATGGCTAATTTTCATTGTCAAGTTGATGGAACCAGGAATCACTATGGAAACATAGTTCTGGGTGAGTTTTTGAGGAGTTTCTAGAAAAGGTTAACTGCAGTGGGAAGACTGACCTTTTAAAATGTGGTTAGGCACCATCCTTAAGGTTAGAACCCCAGACTGAGTAAAAAGGAGGCTATGGAGATGGATCTGTGCTATACAGATGGATCTGTGGGTAAAGTGCTTGCTGATCAAGTGTGAGGATCTGAGTTTCAGTTCCCAGCAGTCCCATAAAAGTAGGGTGCACATATATGTAACCTCAGCTCTGGGACAGTGAGACAAGTGGATTCTTGAAGCTTACTGGCCAGTCAGTCTAGTAGAAATAGCAAGTTTGAGGTTCAGTTAGAGACCCTGTCACACAAAATAACATGATCAAAATCAATGGCTGAGGAACAAGCCCAAGGAGAGAGAACCTGTTCTTATTGTTTTGCTAAATGGTCATGTTGCCAAATTGTCTTTTGAATGATTCTTTTTAGATCCATAGATACGTGATACTTTCAACCATCATCACAGAAATTTCTTATTGTAGTGGACAGTGGTTAATGGAGAGACTGATAAATGTTCAAAGTACAGAGAATAAACAAACAGCTATAAGTGTTCAACCACAGATGGAACATCTATATCAGCCCCCAGACCCTTGCCCTCACCCCCACCTGAAGGCTCAGGGAACATCGTGGAAGAGAAGGCAGGAGGAAGGCAGAGTTAGAGGATGGGGAAGACCGCTGTGAAATGCTGTCCTCTGGACATAACTCTTGCACACATGGACTCTCGACAGCTGTGGTTGTCTGTGGAAGACCTTCACAAGATCAAGCCAGTTAAAAATTCTAGTATGGAGTAGGGAGGGGTTCTCAGGCCCCAACCCTAGCCAAGACTTGAGCTATTAGCAGTTGCCAGCTGCAGGGGGAGGAAGAAGAACTTGTACCTGTCAGGTAGCTACTGGTGGGCTGTCCATACCTCAATGGATAACACTGAACCCACAGCCCACGGCCATATAGGCAGCACAAATGAGACTCAGTTTGTTATTAAAAATTAAAAAGAAGACATTAAGTTTGGAAGAGAATGTGTTGGAGCTGTGCAGGAAGTCGGGGTAGGGAGTGGGGTGGATGTGATCCAGATACAGGGGGACATGTATGAAAATTTAAAAACAATAAAAATAAGCAAGATGGGGAACAACAGAGGAAGGTATATGAAACCAACTTCAGATCTCCACAGGCTCATGCACAGACACGTGCACACACACACCACACACACATCAAACACACACACACATGATCTCCACAGGCTCATGCACAGACACATGCACACACACACATAAATTTCCTGCCATGATGGACGCTACCTGCAACAAAAATCAACCCATCCTCTTGGTGGTTGTCTTGCATTTGGTTACAACGCTGAGAAAAGTAACTAGCAGAGCAGGGTTTTTAAATTAGTGTCTTTACTTCAGAGGGGAGAATGGAATCCTCTCATTGAGTCCTCAGCTCACTCTACACTGATGCTCTTGTCTGGGTTCCAGAGAGATGTGTTGATATCTGATGCCAAGCACAAAGTAAAGTGTTCACTTACAGAGAAAATCACAAACGCCTCTCCATTCTGTGGTCAATGTCCAAGGACTACAGTATGTGCACCTAAAGCTAACTTTCTAGGATGCAGGCCCCAAAGACCAGCGTCCAGTTGAAACCTCAGCCTGTCTGAGTAGAAGGCAGGATCAGTCATTAGGCATAGATTAGGTAGACCTAGTGAAATTTTGGCCAGATTTTGTTTTCATTTTCAGACGTCATGATTGCAAACAAAAAATAGTATTTTAAAGAATACTCCAATAATAGTACCTCATTTGGAAAACTGATTGGATGTGAAGTATTCTAAAGACAATTAAAATCTAATAATGAATTCCATAATTCTAAACCATCCGTCCAACTGAAAACCCAGACAGAAATAAATACAAAAGGAAAGCACAATCTTAATTCAAGGGGCAGAGCTCCATCTCTAGAAAGGGGGATTCTGGCTTGTTGAAAAGAAAACAACAGCAAACAAGGTATGTTCTATCTTTTCAAAGACAGCTTAGTTCTCCAGAGACTGGGAAGTATGTGTAGCTATAGTTGCCTTCTCAGCATTCAAACACAAAGTAAGTATTTCTCACATGTCTATTAAATTGACTCTTCTCATCTATTCAGGGAGAGAATAACTTGAAATTAGAGAGTGTTTTAATGTCATTTCAACCTTGTTTATTAGATTTCACTCAAGACAACTCTGTGATCAGCTAAGGTGCCTAGTTATGTCCTCCATCATAATCTATGATCTAACAAAAGGAAAGAATCTATTTTAGGACTCCCACACACGCTATGGTTCTGAGTAATGCCTGAACTTGTTATCTAGCAATTAATAAGAAAAGAAGGGAAATTGTATTTACATCTTCCACTGTGTTGAGCTTTCTATAACTAACCTTGAACACTTAATTCTGTGCTGAGTTATGATTCATCAGGGAATGATGGTTGTGTTTATAAAAGCAGGAAATAAAGCTTACCACTCACCAGGGTGGCTAATTTTAAAGACAAAAGACTAAGGCACGCATTTTAAAATTATCAATGATGAAAATGAAAAATAAACTATTTTATTATTAAAACTGAGACTTTCATATCCATCCTTTCTTGCTTTCTAAAGTTTACCACAATAATAACAGTGATGTTGGCTTTCATTTGATTGTTACATCTGGAAAGCCTAAAATCCACATGCTAAAATACTAATCCTCCTTTAGTTCTCATATCACTGCTTACATTTTACCCTCCAGTCAACTCTTTGCTTCTGTTCTTTCCTTGTGCTCGCCCATTGCCCAGGAATTCACATATTGCTTATATTACTGTAGTTTTGTGTTTGTGAGCATAGCCATGTGTGTGTGACTGCATATGTGTCACAAACTGTGGCCAGAAAGCAACTTCAAGTGTCCTTCCTTAGGTGTTGTTTACGACAATTTACCTGGAACTCACCAAATAAGCTTGGCTAACTGGCCAATGAGAATCAGGGAACCTTCCTGTCTGTTCCTCTCCAGCTGTAGGATTACAACTGTACTCCACTGTCCCCCGCTTTTCTCAGGTGGGTCATGGGAATCAGACCTAGGTCCTGTGTTTAAAGACAAGCAGTTTACCAACTTCACCAACTAAGCTCTGTCCCGCATCCAGTACATTAACTTTTTTAAGGGTATTCATTCACTTCTCACAGATTTCTTCCCACCTGGACCGTTTATTTCCCTGAACCATAGCCCAATACGTTGTGTTCACTTAGTAAGCAATAGTGTTGGCGTAAATTTCACATACTGTGTTTAATGTATTTTACTTACATATATGCAGAATACAGAGTTTAAAGGCATCTGATTTCCTTTAGAACATAAGGCAGGAGACGGTCTACTGACTCAGTATTGTTTTCAAAACAATGTTATTTTAACTCGGGAAAATTATTTATGAACAAGTATCCCCTCATACATTTACATCAGTGAACCCAAAAGAAGCTAGGACATGCATAGGCAAGAACTGAATACGTCTAGGGGTTCCTGAGCTTTCTGGTGGATGCAACTTTAAGACCTTTAACAATATTCACG
Source organism: Eospalax fontanierii (assembly GCA_035773235.1). Lineage (NCBI taxonomy): Eukaryota > Metazoa > Chordata > Mammalia > Rodentia > Spalacidae > Eospalax > Eospalax fontanierii. The sequence continues at coordinate 45,278,667 of CM069529.1, read as the reverse complement.
CTCTGAAGGCATATAGCTACTTGGTTAAACTGTAGCTCTTCATAGTCAACGATGGTATTATCTAATTCTCAGTATTTAATTCCCTGCCATGTTCTAGATCACTGAAAATTAAACCTAATTCTAATTCAGTGTTTCTCCATCTAACTTCACTTTAGAATGATTTGGGGTGATTTAGAAATATACAAATTCCCAATGCCTACTTCCAGAAATTCATATTCAGTTGATTTGGCCATCTGCATTTATTAAAATCTCTAAACTACTTTTAATTCAGAAGATGAATTGGAAATCATTGATGTGTTTGATGTATTGATGTTCCACTTTGAGCTCTGCTTGTTTACTCTATGTATGCCCAAATGATGAGTAACAATCTATCCTCCGTTGAACCTGAAAAAAAATCATTAGATTTCAAAAAACAAAAAGCACAATACACAAAGGTCTGATGAAATGGCAGAAACCCATGATGATTACAGACATCTACAACCCTGGGTCTTAACTCCTTCTTCCTTTTCACAGATCCACACTGTGGCTACTGGAGCAATACCCACAGCAGCAAAAATCAACCTAGAAACATTTCCCAGGCATGGGCATGACAGTATCTACCCTCTAACAAAATAGCGAGAGGCATCATCAAGCTACTTAGTGTTCTGTTTCCACATCCTCCCTACACCCTACCTTTCAATCAGCTCTTTGTTGCCTTTTTCCATGTACTCATCACCAGCCAGTCCATTGCCTAGTAGTTCATAAGTTATCCATATTATGTTAGTTTTGTTTATTTGTGAGCAGAGTCATGTGTGTCTGCATGCATACACATGTGCACACATGAGCACACACATACATGTATGGGGAGGCCATGGTTCTTGTGGAACACAGAGGAGAAGGCAGCTTTAGTGGTGGGGGGGGGAGGTTCCCTTGCAGTTGAGAACAAAAAGATGAAGGAAAAGAAGTATGAGTTTTTATGACCAGTCTCCAGTTAGAATCATCAGAAATTCCTACAATAGGAAGTAAACTTAATCAGCTGAAGACAATGTTAAATGTTTCTAGGAAAGAGTAGCAGACCTGTTTTCTTATTGTATAACAGGTGTAAACCTTTAGAGTTAAGGCCCATCAATAGTTTCTATGATTATAAAGAATTTATTGATCATAAGAAGAAAACACAAACTTGGCTAAAATGGCCCTTTCTGCTGGTAAAATGATTAAAAGAAATATATTTAATTGTTGCTTAATTTACAATGACAAGAAAACGGAATCAACCTAAATGTCCATCAACAGATTAATGGACACTGAATCTAAAGGATTTCCTGTCTCCATCAATAAGTAGCTAGATAATGGGACCTGTAGCTAACAGGAGCATCTCAAAAGAAGGAACTAGTCAGTAAAGACAGAGTGGGGAGTACACAATGAGTTAGTATGTAAATGTTGAGCACCAGGTACTGAGGGGTGCTGAGATAAATTCATCCAAGATGCAGTTATATACCTGCCCCTCCAAGGAGAAGCTGAAATCCCATCACAATGTATTATAGAGTATTGTCAATAATAAAAGAGAGGAGAAAGCATCAAGATCAAATATTACTCATAGGTTAATCATTCCAGCTTACAGATACAAGTGAACCAAAGCTGGGGGCGAAGAAGGAAGTGGAGAAAAAGTACCCAGAATAGGAAAGTACCACACTATGAAGCGCTTGATCTACACTGGTCCCAAGTACTAGTGCACAACTCCAGAAATGGAGTTGTAAGCTAATTAAAGAAAGAAAAGGTTAGAGTTTCTCTGTCAGGAACTCTAAAAGAAAACAGAACTCAGGAGAATGCAATACTAAGAAATTCAGTCTAGAATATGTCTCTAGAAATAATGCCACAAACAGAGAAAAGAGAAAGGTAATTAATAAGGAAATGTGCAGAGATACTTGTCCTGAATCAATCAAAAGCTCATTTAACTAGGCCAAAGAATCAGGTATCTGGTTAATTGTAATTTCTAGCTCAAGGCCAAAGAGATGCCACAAGTCCATGTGAGGCAAGGAGGTGAGATGGCTCTATCCAACAAGGGAAGGCACAGGAGAAAGGCTGGGGAACATCAAGTCCAGCTGAACGTTACCGAGCCAAGCAGAATTATTCCTCTCAGGGGTTCCCGGGCCCCGGTTCAGCTGACTCCGAGTCCTGAAGTGTGGTTCAGGTTTATAGCTCACACCACTAAGGCACAGAAAAGGAAAAGTGATGCCGAAACACTAGAAAAATGGGCAAATGCAGTCACGGAAAAATGAAATATAGATCTTCTCCACAGAGGACTTCAAGAGAGATATTGTGAGAATCCAGCCAGCTGGCAAAGCCAGCCACACTGACAGGGCCACAATCCCCCTTTTGGCTGAGTCCTCATCCTCCATTGTTCTCTTTCCCTTACATATATCCCTGCAAATATAATTTTCACTTTTCTGTGTGAGGTAACAAAGCACAGAGAGAACACAGATTTGGCTCTCAGACTCCTTCCTTTACATGCTATTTATATGACCTTGAACCAACTACCCAACCCAGCTGAAGACTCACTCTCCTCATCTAAAAAATGGGAACAGTAGTCTTGTCATGATCATCTCTCAGCCACTAACTTGAGTCAGGGAAAGACAGTCACCAGAGAATTGAGACTATAGCTTCCCCAATCTGAAGACATTTGTTATCTGCTGCTCTTGTACACTGACCTCTGCTGACCACAAATGCCTGCTGTGCTTGACCCTTCAAATCCTAAGGGCATCAAAGCAGAGGAGTGGCTTTTCCTTTGAAGAGCTTCTAGAATGAATAGAGTATTCATATCATGTAATATGAAATTAAAGGACAATCATCAAGAGACAAAATGGATTCACTAACAAAATATTTCTTGCTGAATTGACATCATTATTTTTATGTCTGATGATTAGAAAGTACATTAAGAAGAACTGCCATAAAACACATGCCAAATGTTTCCTAATAACATTGTAGAAAAGATTTGGCACCAGTAGCTGACTGAAATAGGAAGCAGATGGAAGGCTCTATGGCATGGCTGAATCACATCATTCATGCTAATGAATTTCTAAGGTAGCACCAAGACTCCCTTCATACCCCTACTTCACTCAGCATCTTTATAAGAGACATGGAGGCAAGCAGGAGAAGTTTGATTTTATTTCCCAGTTACACATATTGGATAGAGTAAAATAGAGAATCCATCTCCCAAATGATTTCATGAAACTCATTTTAATATGGAGATACCAACTTGCTTCTGTCCCAGACACCAACATCCTAGGTACCAAAGATAGACTGAAAAAAATAGAACATATCTTGTACAACTTCAAAACTAATTATTTTTTACAACACTAATTAATATATTGAAACAGTTTATTTGTATGAAAAATTTGTGGCCTAAATAAAACAGAAATAGTACTCATTAGGATGGCTATAGATATAGGTATATAAACAGATCACAAGGTTAGGGAGGCTGAAAATACTACGCTACACTCTGTCATCTGCACATTAGAGAACCAGGAAATCCATGGTGGTCCTTCAAACACAGAGTGAGAACCAGAGGAACTGGTGGTTCCGAGTCCTGGTTCCATCAGAATGCCTAAGAAACAGTAGCATTAATGTCGGAGAAAAGGAAAAGATGATGTCCAAGTTCAAGCACAGAGAGCAAATTTCCTTTTGCTGAGTGGTTTCTGTTCTATGTATGTCTCCACCCTATGAAGTTGAAGATAGTTCTTCAGCTCCAAAGCTGAAGTATTCTTGGAATACTCACATAGATATACACAGAAGTAAGGTCTTCCTTCCCATCTGGGCATCTTCCAGCTCAGTCATATTGACACAAACTTAACCACCACAGCATGTTTCTCAGATAAAAAAAGAGAACTAGTGAAGAAGGCAGTATGTGTGCACGCACATGCAGGTCTCCTGTGGTGACTGATCTTAGGGAAGCAGGAGCAGTATTAGAAAGCTACAAATCACACTCCTTTTCCCCTTTTTTCCTATTTTGGAAAATCTATCCTGGGGCCAGATGCTTACACTCGCAATATTCATGCGACACCCTAGACCTTTTATTAGGGTACTCTATGAGCTAAGCAGAAACCCAGTCAGCATCTTTATTTGATTTTCCCTGGCTACAGTTGCCACCATGGAAGGATACTTCAATTTTTCTGAACTTTCAGATTTAAGGCTTATACATGAGTCAGGAGCTAAGTAAAGGGTTATCTTCTGTCTTTGTTCTGAGACAGACTCTATGTAATCCAGGCTGTCCTCCAACATAAATTTCTCTTACAACAATTTCCCAAGTGGAAAGTTTGCAGGTGTATACCATCATTCCCAACTAAGGATCCCCTTCCCCAGATGTAAGCAAATCAAGGAGGACGGGTGTTAAAAAAGGTAAAAGACTAGCGTGGGCATTCAAAGCGATTGCTTGAGTATCTGAGTTTACCATGTTCGTGGTATTGGACCAATCACCAGGTCTTACTAATAAATCATCTCTTCATTTTAAGGTACTTTGAATGGGTTTTTATTATTCCATCCATCATTTCCATTAAATATGAAGTGATTTATGAAGTATGTTTTCATGATGAATTTTTGTAGTCCCTACTATATTCTACTCAGTAATTTCAGGGTTAGGTGAACTGAAAGCCAAGTTTTGAAGAGGCTAATTTTGACTCAGCTGAGGTAATGTTTCTAGTGCTAGATTTTTATGTTTCTCATACTATGGAGCCTAGGAAACTAGGTTGTATAAACTTTTTCTCTGTCTCTGAAAATATCCTTAATTTTGTGTCCTGGTTAGGTTTATTATCAACAGAACATAACCTAGAGTCACCTGAGAAGAAGGAGCCTCAACTGAAGCATTGCTTCTAGCAGATTGTCCTATGGGCATGCCTGGGTGGGTATTGTTTTGATTGTTAATTTAAAGCCCACTTTGGTCTGTACCATAACAAGGCAGGAGGTCCTGGGCTATATATGCTGGCCAAGCATTAGCCTTTGAAAACAAGCCATAAAGTATCTTTCCTCTATGATTTCTATTAAGTTCTTGCTTGAGTTCCTGCCCTGATGTTCCTGAATTGTGATTAGAAGTGGAAGTCAAATAAATCCTTTTCTCTCCCCAAGTTACTTTTGGTCAGTGTTTTATTACAGCAGCAGAATAGCAAGCTAGAACATCTTGATTTTTTTTCCATTAAAATTAGCTCATCTTTTAGACTATTCATTTGCTTTAGGTTTTATGAAACAATAATTATTAGAAAAGGTTGTCATAAGACAAGGTGAAACACATTGGAACAGTATGAACAGTAAAGTTCTTGAAGTCTTGGCTTTTATTGAAATTCTGAGTAAATACAGATCAGGCAAACTAGCCTCCCTGGCTATATGTAGACATATGTTCAAGAGATTGCTTTTTAAATTATTTGTATAAATAATAAAAGCAAAATAATGGTTGATTCATTGCTCTATAAGTAGATACATGATGCCAGTGGTATATTTTCCTATTAAATCTGTTAACAGACCATTTTATAAAATATAATCGATCCCTCTTCTTTGATAAATAGAGACAGGATCATGAAGTTTGCAGGTAATTGGACGGAACTAAAAACTGTCGCACTAAGTGAAGTAACACAGAATCAGAAAAACAAATGACGTATGGGCTCCCTCATACGTGGATCCTAGCATCAACCTTCTATGTGTGTACATATCCTGATGGAACTGTACATAACTGCAGGAACAGGATAAAACCGAAAGGAACCAGGGAGGCAAAGGGAAAGAAGGAACCTGAGAGAGAACAGTAGGAGACAGTGGGACTAAGGGAGAAATGGGTAAAATGGGTGTTTACATGGGAGAGGAGCGGGGGGGCTACAAAAGGAACTTGGAGGATAAAGGGAAAAGGGCCCAAGAGAAGTGAGACCGTAGGAGGCTGGCATAATCAAGGGAGATATGGGAAAATAGGGACACTTCAGATGTGGAAGGTGTGGAGAGAAGTTTAGACGGGGTAAAGAGAAGAGAAATAAATAATGCCTAGCTGGTGTAAAAAGCTAGAGGGCATCATATTAGTCCAACAACCTAATGACAAATTACACATACAATGTCTCTCCCTGAGTTTGTGTGTGTATCTCAAAGCTACATAACAGGAAACAACGCTAGACAGGAAAACCTTCCTTTGGTTTGTTGGCCTAGATAGTCCAAGAGACTCCGAAAATTACACAGGGTATTGACACAGCCCTTGATTGCCTCCCAGAACTTGAAGGTAATTGCTGAAGACAGAATATGTTTCAGACACAGGATTTGGAGCAATGAAGCTGGAACTGACCTGGAAATCACTTTCTCTGAAGGCTAGCTCTCTTAGATTTGGAGAGCACTATTAAACTTCACCTACCCAGGGCTCAGGGACCATTGTAGAAGAATGGAAGAAAAGACCGTAAGAGTCCAGAAGGAGGTGCATGACCATATGGAAATTGAGTCCTATAAACTCCTGGGACTCATATGAACTTATAGCAACAGTGACAGCAGACACAAGGCCTATGCAAACTCAAGCAGGCAAAAAACCCAGCATAGAACTGGGAAAATGGACAATAGACCCCAGTCTTAAATGAAGAAATACTGGCAACTGATTGATTACTGCTGGATGAGGAAGAGCTGATCTTTCTAAAGCGAGGGACACTAGATAGGTTGACTAGACTTTAGCAGATGAACTTGCACTGAGGAATGTCTAGGTACACTAACTTGACACAATAGACTTTAATACAAATGACAGACTCATAAATTCCAGTGGGGGGATATGAGAGGATGCTGGTGGGGAAGCACATATAAAGATAATTAAGATGGATTAAAATTTTCTGTATGAAATATACAAAGATTCAATAAAATTTTTTTAAAAAGAAAATGTCATGTAAGCAACATGAATGTTTATTGTCATCTAGCTAAAGATATACCTCAGAAGGGATTATATTGACTTAATTGATTCATTTATTTATAAACTACACAGTAACGTGTTCTACAATTAATTGCTTAAATGTCTTCCATGAAGATGTTTTCTGTCCTACCCTGTTTCATGGAATGTTGGACTAATGTGTCAAGAAATCACTGTACAAGAAACTATTGGTTATACTAAATAATAAAGTTATTTTATAATAAAAATGTATATAATAGATTCCTGAGCCCAGTGGGTAAAGTTTTAATATAAGAGTCCTGTCCAAGAACCCACACTTTGCAGACTCTTATTCTCTATACTTTGGCTAGCTCTGTCCTTTTGTGCTCATGGACCTCTGTTGTGTAAGGGGACTTTGTTGATGAGAGTTGAAGGGGGTATAAAGTTGATTAAGATGTTCTGTAGGAAATACATATAAATTCAATAAAAATATTTTAATTAAAAAATATCATAGATTTAGTCATTTAATTTTATTATTTTGAGCCTCCTCTCCTCTTCAAATTTTGGCTGATAATCCACTTTTACCTTGGACATGAATTAACATACAAATGAAATTTGAAAACAAAGAATAAAGCATTTTTAATGAAATGTAGTCCATGAAGCATTTCTTCTATCAGAACTGAGATAGGTTGAGATTAATGTGGCCCTTAGAATATCTCTCCATTGGCTCATAGAAAGTGATTGTCATAAAGGATTCTCATAGGCCAGTGTGTTCAAAGATCACTGACTTATAGATTCCTTTACTTCCAGACAACTGCGTCAAACACCTTTTATTTCCTTTTTTTTTTTCTAATTGGGAGAAGAGGTATTTATTCATTCATTTTTCTTTAAGGAATTAGTTTTCTGTTTCATTTTTGAAGCAGGTGAGAGGTGACACTAAAACCCACATTCTATCATTAATATAGCCTATGAAGCTTATTTCAAGCTATAGCCTACTCCTCTTCTGTAAAGCAAAGCTGAATCACATCTACTCAAATAAGATAATGGTCCCATGACCCTTGGAAAAGGAGTAAATCACTATGATATTTCAGTAATATCATCAGGAGCTTGACTCTTAACTGGAAGACTGGGTGATACACAGAGGACTGAGGTTGAACGATGGAAAGAAAATGAAGAGAAGCCTTGAGCAAGGAGCAGATAGAGCAGAAAGACAAGACTTTTCAATGAAACAGACAATAAATGTCTACTTCTTATAAGAAAATAACTCTGGATCTCTGAAATAAAACCAGTGTTATAATCACTGACTCTTCAACTCTGAGAAAGAAGACAAATGATGCTGGCGGTGGTTTGAGTAAGAAATGTCCTCCATAGATGACCACAATTGGTGCCATTATTTGTGGAAGTTTAGGAGATATGGCCTTGCTGGAGGAAGCTCATCAATGGGGCCTGGCTTTGGGAGTTCATAGCCATGCCCAACTTCCAGCTTGCTCTCTCTGCTTCCTGTGCTTAGAGATGTGAGTGCTCAGTTTTCTGCTCCAGCTGACTCCTGCCATGCCTCCACTATCATGATGGACTATTACCCCTCTGGAACCATAAGCCCAATAGAATCTTCCTCCCATATGTTGCCTTGGTCACGGTAGTTTATTAAAGCAACAAAAAAGTAGCTGATATAATGCTTATAGGAAAGAAAATAAATGGTGCTCCATGATGTAACTGCACATTCTGGCCTGTTTCCTGTCAGATTTCAAATATGATCTCATGAAAATGTTGTTTTGAAATGGTCTTAAATAACAGGGGAAGTATGAAATGAAAATTTATGTAAGAATGAGGATGTAATTTCTTTCTTGTCAAGTCTATCTTGTTGCTATATTGTTCCTAACAATCAGAAAGTCCCTAGGATACAAAGAAATGCTGCCTTTAGCTACTATTTTCTTAGCAATATGGCAAATATGTAGAGGTGCAATACACACATTCAAAAATAACTCATGAGTCAAAAATCATTCCTGTGGGAAGTACCTTTAAAAGTACATAATTATTCTCAAACAAAGGCAAGTGAAGGACATCTTCCAAAGGGCCTTTCCTGTACTGTAAAATTAGTGTGTTTTTTCTTTCTTTACCAAATGCAAAATGACTTTCTTTCATTTCCTCCCACACACTATTTCAAATAAACCATGCAGTATGGAGCTTTTGAAATACTGAGATAAGATAGTTTAAGGGTCGTATTAACTTCTGAATGCTGTCCTGGTCCTTTAACATTTTACAAATACTTAGAAATTTGTGTACAAATATACTGGTTTTATGATTTTTGATTGTCAATACTCTAATAGCAAATTTGTGTGATTAGAAAATAATGAGCTATCTTGTTCTCTTGTCCTTATCACCATATGGGAGTGTTATTAAAATTTCTCTCTGGGAGAGGCAGACTAACTTAACCTGCCTCTCTCTCCCTGCTTGCAACCCAAAGGGTCCCCCTGCCCCAGGCCTCACAACAAACACACAAATTCTTCCACTCACAGTTAAACAGATTTTAGCTAGTTTACTTGGGCTTACTAACAGAGCAGTGGGTAAGGGGTTACTTATAGAACACAGGCGCCCCCCTCCCCTCCACAAGTTCCATTGGTAAGTCCACGTGGCTGGGATCTTGCAACTTCCTCGTGAATAGATAATAATGGCCCATGGGGGAGGGGAGAGAAGGGCCGGCCTCCTAGTGCCCCCAGTTTAAATACCTTTAGCCCCTCCCCTTCTCACATCCAAGGCCAATAGACCCGGCGGGTGGGGCATAGGATTTTCCCAGCTCATCTTCTGCTCGAGGTGGTCTTGGGTGATACCACTGAGAGGGGTGTTTGTCCACCTTTTCCATCGGAGAAGCAATTCACTCTACAGGGAGCGACAAGATGTCCACATTCCAATCAGAGAGATAATGAAGAGAGCCATCATTTCACTCAGTCTTTCAAGAGGTGAAACAATAAATTTTTCATTAAGCAAAGAATTAAGTACACAAACACATTCAATGTATTCACCTTGATACAGACAGGTTTGGGGTGTCCATAGTCAGTTTCCCACCACTGACTTCACTCTTCTAGATCTCTGTACAACAGATGTCCCCATGGTCACTACTCCTACTAGTCTTCTGCATTTGGTTCTGAGAGACAACATGTCCTCTTTCATTGTACCCAGAGCCTTACAAATTATTGAGCCAGTAATACCTAGAAGTACCCAAGATCTGATCCCAGTCTATGTATCGACCTACCTCCCTCTCTGAGTTCCAGCTTTGTGTCCCATGCACATACTGACTCAATTTCTAACTTTGACTGTTTGTAAAAATAGAAAGTGACTCTTTGGGGACCATAATCATGACCATAGTGTATTACCAAACAAGCCAGGTTTGGCTACCTGTTCTCAATAAACCAAATTAATAGTGAAATTCAGAAAAAGGAGATTTATTCAGTGTGTACACATTGGGCATAGGGATAAAAAACAATCCCTCCAGTCCATCCTCTTCAGGGTCCTGACATAGGATGGGGTTGGAATCAAAAGCGAGAGGTATGTTATGTGACTAAGCAGTCTAGACAAGGTGTGGTCCCTCATCCACCACTGTCTCAGATTCAAGTCTCCCCTGCAATGTCTTCTGACAAGTCTAAATTGTTCTCCAGGATGCAAGTTCCTCCTCGGGGAGACAATTTCTATCTCTTTTCTATCTCTTGGAGTCCCCAGGACTTCAGCCGTTTTTTGTTTATTTGTTTGTTTACTCCCAGCACAGGATTCCTGGGGAAATTCCAATTTTTTGGAGTTCATTCTTTAAATAGTCCCATAGCAAAACTAGTTATGCCTGTTTTTGTCAACTTGATAGGAACTAGAGCCATCTGGGAAGAAGAACCCTCAACTGAGGAAATTTTCCCATCAGATTGTTCTATGGCCATGGCTGTGGGGCATTTTCTGGATTGTCAGTAGATGTGAGAGGGCCAAGCCCACACTTCGCAGTGTCAACCCTAGGCAGGCGGCCCTGGCTTGTATGAGAAAGGTTCCTAAGCAAGCCATGGGGGAATGAGCCTGCCTCAACTTCCTGCCCCGATTTCCCTCTCTGGTGGCCTGTAAGATGAGCTGTGCCTTGAATGTGTAAGATAAAATAAACTCTATCCTCCCTAAGTTTCTTTTGGTCAGTGTTTCATCACAGCACCAGAAAAGCAAACTAGAACAGCAGTGTTCCCTTTACAATACATCCATTCCTTCAAGACAGACTTCCCACAAGAGGCCTGACTGCACCTACGTGGTCCACCCTCACTCCCGCTTATTGCATTCTCTGTTTATTTTCTTGACAACACATAAAGGAACATCTGAGATAACATTCTTCATTTTAACATCTGTATACCTGTTTACTAATCTACAACACACATACTAGAATCTAAGTTCCTTGCAGGCATGGATGTTCTCTCTCTGTATCTCTCTGCTCTGAAGTCTTTGATACAAACATCAGAACAGAATGTTAGAATCTAGTTGCTGCCTGTGAGTCCCTAGCTAACAGACAATCCTAGTATCAGGATTCTCACCTGGGAAATGGGTTAACATCAAAAGAAGTATTGGCATTATTAGCACAACACACCCTGCTCCCCACCCTCTTCCCTGTCTCCTGCCTGGGAATCAGGGAGCCTGGCTGCAAGATCTTGCTGTGAACCTTGCCCATCCTCAGAGGGCTGTAAGAAGAGACTTCTACTTCTCCCAACTTATGATCTGATTCTCTTAAGAGACCATATTAGTTACTTTTCTGTTACTGTGATAATACACTATAACCAAAGGAACTTACAATAGGAAGGTTTATTTGAGCTTATGGTTCCAAAGGAATAAGAATCCATCATGACCAGGAGGGAAGGTGGAACAGAAAGAGGAGTGCTCACATTTTCAAGCAGCCACAGGAAACAGAGAGGGACTGGAAATCTGGCAAGGCTTAAAAACACTCAAAGCCAACACCCAATGATACACTTCTTCCTAAAACTTCCCAAAACAGCATTACCATCTGAGGATAAAATGTGCAAATACTTGGAACCTATGGGGAACATTTTCATTCAGTCCACCACAGCGACCCCACTATGCAGTCTGCTTTTGGTGCTGGGATTTGGACTCTCCTTAGAACTACAGACATAAAGTTCCCCTCTGTCTGTCTGTCCATGTCATTAATAATTGTTTTAATAAACTACTTTCTAAAAGTCTGCCTCAGTGTCCTCTTGAACCTGACCCCCACATCCAAAACCTAACAATATAATAAGCATGCAACAACTATCAAGACCCACTTGGCCATATACCCTAAGCTCCCAGCATATGTTCCAAATCCCCTGCTGTACTATAACAGTCCATTATAAAGGGCAAGTGCATGCAGACTAGGCCAAATATCAGTGTATAAAATGAGGAGTTTTCGTTACTCAGAGCTGCTCAATAAGCATTTGGGTTGCCTTATGGATGAGAGTTTCCCCACACTAGAAGGGTCCAAACAGAAACCCAACAGCCACTTACCCAGGACACAACAGAAAGTGGTTTCTAGTGATGGAGAATTTGATAGTGCTAAATCTCCTATGATTCTTAACTTTTATATTTCTGAAAATTGAAAAGACTCCAAATATCAGTATATGTGTATAGATATTTAAAAAGAAGGATAGAGTTTAATAGTTGAATGAAGGGGGTCAGGGAAGATCACCAACCAAGACAACTCTGCGAAGGACAGCAGTTTATTGGGGGATCAAATTGCTGGATGCCTCCCGGCCAGAGAGACAACAGCCAGAAGCTAAAGTCAGACAGCCTTTATACATAGTTAGGATGTTGTGTAACTTCCATGATATAGGCTGGGGCTGTTTAGCTTGGGATTGGTCTCCCATTAAGCAGAAGGACTTACCCAGGCTTATGGATTAGCCAGTTTAGAGTATTAGGAATTGTGCTTCTGTTTTATGGATCTGCCAGGAACCTTACAAAAGTATTTAAATTCTACTGCATTAAATGTAACAACCTATCACTCAATTACTTCTACTTCCTATAGGACCATTCGAGCCAAGATGTACACTTAATGGTAAATAGTGATTGTTAATCTGACTGGAGTTAGAATTACCTAGGAGACACCACACCTTTGAGCATGTTGATAAGGGTCCTTCTAGAAAAGCTTATCTGAGTAGGGAAGACCTTCCTTGAATGTGAACTGAACTAAATAAAAGGGAAAGGAAGCAATCTGGATTTATCTCCCTCTGCTTCTGACTGAGAATGCAATGTAACCTGACACCTCATGCTTGCCCCACTGTGGTTTACCTGCCATAATGCTCTACACACCCTGAGTCAAAATGTCCCCTTTCTTCCTTAAATTGCATTTGTCAGGTGTTCTATTGATTCAGGGAGAAAAGCAATTAATACTTAAATATAATATATAGGAAAATTTTTACCAAATACTCCCTAAGCTGATGGTCTATATGCCCAAAAGAGAATTTAGAAAAGTCAAGTCATTGCATCTTGCTTGACTCAGGCTTCTTTAACAAAAATGCCACAAACTGGGTGGATTAAACAGAAAGTATTTATTTCTCATAGATTTGGAGTGCAGAGGTCCAAGAGCAAGGTGATGGCAGATCCAGTCAGATGAGATCCAGTTACTAGCCTGTGCACAGTGACATCTTATTTTGATTTTAAAATCACTTCTTTTTATTTTATGTATATGTGTGGTTGTCTGCTTGTCTATATGTACCAGGTGCCACAGAGGCCAGACAGGGCAACGGATCCCTAAGAACTAGAATTACAGGAGGTTATGAGCTACCCAGTGCTAGTCCTGGGACCCAAACTCAAGCCTTCTGCAAGAGCAGCAAGTGTTCCTAACCACTGAGCCCTCTATTTAGTCTGCACAACATGTGTAAAATACAGTCTGGCTCACCCACCAGCCCACTCTTTCTTACCGTCCTCTTCCCTATGAACACACCCACCTCCCAACAAGTTCCCCTCCGACTATCATGTCTTTTGTTTGATTTTTTGTTTGGGTTTTATTCTGTGGCCTATTAAGTTTAGTCATGGGCATGGGTGTGGAGCTGACCACTGGAGCTTGGACAACTCACTAGTGGCTACTTAGGCTTCACCTTTGAAGGCTATTAATGACTCCCTCTCTCCCAGCACTATTAACTGCCAACAGTTCTCTCAGAAGGACCCAAGACTCATGAGCGCCTCCCCATTCTTGACTCTGTTGGTGGAGTATATTCTTGTGCAGGTCGTGCACAGGCCATTGCAACTACAATGAATTCATGAGTCCAGTGGTCATGGCATGTTTTGAAACTTTCATAGCCTTCCCCATCCTCTGGCGTTTACATTCTTTCTGCCTCCTCTTTCTCAGCATTCCCTGAGTCTTGGCAGGGGTGATATGGGGATGCTCTATTGAAGGTTTAACACTCGATAGCCTCTTTTTCTCACTACCTTTACTAGCTGGGTCTCTGCATTTACTACCACTTGCTACAAAAAGTTTTTCTGACCTAGACTGAGAACAGCACTACTTAAAGATATAAACATAAATGTTTACGGTACAGTCTGACAACATGTCCAATGAGCAAAATGTCAATAGGTTCGCCGTCTAGGGCCTTTAACCTCCTCAGCCTTTGACCAGGTTCACTGTAAGAGGCTTAAACCCCTTCCTGTGGTGCAAACTTCAAATCCAGTCAGTGTACAGTAGGTTAAACCCGTAACTCTCAGCCATTATTGCACCTGTGGGCATAGCTTGCCTGCAAGGTTGATATTACAGCATTCAAGGACCACAGCTGGCTAAGACTGTTGATAGCCTTTCTCCCACACTTCCCTGCACAGCAATTTCCAGCACTATGAAAGCCAGTCAGCAGGAAGGAAACTCCTGGTTGAGTTCCAACTTGGTTTTTCTATGTCCTGTATCCAAAATGTGTGGTGTCTTAAGCAATAGGGACTTGCTATCTTGTTCTGGTGGGCCTATCTCTTTTATAAGGACAATAATTGATAGAAACCAGAAGTTCCATGAGACAGATGTCTTGTCCCTGCCCCACAGTTAACAATTAGCCACATCTGTATCTCCGGCCTGGTTCCCAAGATAAACAGGAACAAATGGCCCCAGGAAGAGATGATCATAAATCCCTGGTTCTCAAGATAAACTAGAGCAAACGGTGCCAGGACTAAGGGGGCCATATACCTCCCAAGGATGTACTAGCCTTCACATACCTTCTGCAACTGTGTTTAACTGGTGCATACCATAGTCCCTCCCCCCATACCATAAAGCTTTGGATCAGTTTCTCCCTAGTGCTACATCCTAAGGATGCTGTCACTCAGTACAGTGAATAAAATGCATTCTTAGTCTGTTGAAGGTCTGGCATTGGTCTCTTTCCTGACTCCCTCTTTTATATGCACCTCAAATTCTAACAATAATCACATCTTGAGTGATCTGCCCCTCATGACTTATCTCTCAAAGGCCCAGCTCCAAATGCTGTCACATGGGGAGTACAGTTATAGCATACAAATTTGGAGAAAATACAAACATCTAAAACATGCCAGAATACTAGGATTAGCTTCAAAGACTATATGAAGTCTCATAATCCCTCTGTAAATTTAGTTCTCAGAATTCTACCATTCTGTGACCAAATATCAAAGCAATGACAAGGTGTTTACTGGTAATTTCATAGACAACTGCAAAGTAGGGCTTAAAAAAGAGGCCTTCATTTAGCTTACTGTCCTGCTCTGTGTGTTAGATAGGAGGAAGACAAGGTGCTTCCTAAACCCCTGCATTTTAATTGCATTGATCCTTCCAGCAATATGGAGGAAATATATCCCAATCCATGTCCTTGGGCCAAGCAATCAGGTTATCATTGTCTTCCTGGAGATTCTGGGAAGGAGCTCAAGAAGGGCCATTGAGATTGAAAAGGCTGTTAGAAGACAAGATGGGCCCTCATCTCTGGCAGTCATACAGGTTTTAAAATATGTTAAAAAAATTTCTAGACCCCACTAATACAAGATAGAGAAAATTCAAAAAGTTAAATATAAAACAAAAATAATCTGCATTAGGATAATTTAAGAGAATTGGATAAAGTTAGAGGCTATACTTCAATAAATCACTAGAAAGAATTTCCCAACCAAAATCTTTTTGTGTGTATGTGTATGTGTGTGTGTGTGTGTGTGTGTGTACAGAAACCTTGGTAATTCAGTGGGATATTAATTTGGACAGCAAATTTGCTCCTTGTAAATTGATCATAATAGGCAGATTTCCAATCTGGGAGCATGAATTAATAATTCCTTATCCTAGCTATTTCTCCCCCTTCATGCAGGATAATTCTGGACACAGTGCTAGATTCAGATGCCCACTGCTGCCTAGGAATCATGAAATCCCCGCTGGCAACTACAGGGCACTTGGAACTAGTTTCAGTTAGGCAATATAGCTCTTTGTGATAGCTTTGTCTAGCAGATTATCTACCCAATGTTAGGAGTATGATGGACAGCATATTTCAAATGCTGTTAGATTACTCATAAGTGATTGAGCAACTCTTCTAAAGTTTGAATCTCAAGTGTTGTCAAGGGAATTGAATTCAAAGACAATCCTCCATAAAAGAAGTGAACTATCATGGAAATGGTTGGCATGGACTTTAAATTCAACCTGCCTGAACACCAATCCTGCCATTAGCTCCCTGGGGCACAAGTGATATTTTGATAAAGGCCTCATTTAGGGAACAAAATGAGAGAGTTGCCTTGGAAGGTAGTTAGGAGCACTAAACAGAGTGTGCGGGAGGAAGGAAGCAGCCGTCTCTCCGAAATATCACGATGTAGTCCCTAAAATGCACCTTGGCTTCTCTTAGAAATTAGACTGAAGAATATTAGAGCAAGAAGGAGCCACAAGCTCATTTCCTGTAGCAGATGATGATCTGAGCCCTGCCCAGCAACACTTTAAGAGCACTGCACTCTGAGGCTAAGAATCCAGGAGCTCCTAACCTATGGTCACATAGAGAGTCACAAAACAGAACAAAAAACTTGAATTTGGGAAAGGAGTTTGTACAGAGGAGGGGGTTTTAACAGGAATAAGAGAGAGAAAAGAGGCTGGGCATGAGAGTATCAGAATGTACTATGTACATCCATGAAATTGTCAAAGAATTTAATAATGAAAAATACGAAGAAATTAAAGAGAAAGAAGGAAGGGAGAGAGGGAGAAAAATAAAAAAGGAAAAGACGGATGAATGAATGGATGGATCCAAGATCTCCCAACTTGTTGTATGCTCCCTCTGTCACTGTCACAGAAGGCTGCCAAAGAGTCCTTGTGACCTAAATGGGTAGAAATAATGAATGAGCAAAGGGCAGTTTCCTCAGCATTGGCAACTCTGAGCTCCTGAGTGCCAGAGGTTCACAGTCCAGGCTTTTAGATTCAGAGTCTCATAATTCCAATCCCTGAGAACTAGAAGCTTATAGGACTACAGGCATCAAAGCCAGACTCCATGGCATCTTATTGCTCTGGGCTTTGAGTGCCACTGGCTCTGTATTCAGCAGCTGGTGTTGTATCCCCTCCAGGCTTCAGGTGTCAGGACACTTGGCTTTAACAATAGCTAAAATTCCAGATTCTTAGTTTCAGGTATGGGTCTTTCAATTCATAACACTTAACACTGGAACTCTTATAATGACCACAGGTCGCAGTCAACTATGTGCAGTCTCTTACCTTAGTACATCTTCCGTCTTTCATCATCTAGGCCCCATGTAGTGTATCTTCTCACACTCATTCTCTGAAATTCTCCAGTCACCGTCTTGATGCTCCAGTGTCTGTGTCTTCTTCATGTTACTAGCTCAGTCCTCTTTACCTGTGATAAAGACCATAAGCAGGTAATGAGATCATTAAGATGGCTTCATTACATCCTAATATAGCAACATCAGAGGTCAGTACACAGGAGAGTAGTGTCCAGGATTAATGCAAAAAATAAAAAAGTAAACAGCCTGCTTATATAGCCAGGAAAGGTTATGGCATGCTTATGAGTAGCTTCGAGGGCCAAAATCACAAGTCTCACATATGCACCAATGATAAACCATGAATGTGAGCCACTCACGAGCCTCAAATGTGCATAGATTTCCTTCTGCTAGTCACAGGCTTTTTGCCAAATCATAAGGGAAGTGCTCATCCCATTGGAGGCCTGTGTAAGAATAGCTGGGAGATGGCCGGAATCCTTCTGGGCAACCATAGGAAAGGGCTTGTCAAAGTGAAAGTGAATTCTACCAGAACTGGTTCAAAATGTCCAGAGCAGCTGCTAGTGGAGCAGCCTTCTTTTAAAAAGCTGTGGCTTCAACACTGTTCATGGATGCAATAAACTTCATGGTTGGAGTATCTATGAAGTGGTTGAAGCAGTCAGAGCATTATAATGACAGTCTAGCTGGCTAGTTGTCAAAGAAAGGGCGGCTACTCAAGGTTCTAGGTAGAAGCAAGAAGCCTGACAGCTTCCAATTGAGGGGTTAAATGATCCACTCCCAATAGGTTATCTTATTTGGAGAAAAATCCTTAAGGGTACCTACAATAAAGACTTATCATAATATTAGCATTCTTTGTTATTTGAGAGAATTTTATACATACACACACACACACACACACACACACACACAATGCACTGAGTTCTTTAGTGGTGCTCATGTGCACCTGTGTTTAGGGCTGCCCACTTAGGATTAGATAATCTCTCAGGGAGCTAGTCCCTGGAGAAAGCTGATGCTCCTGCCTTCAGGATCCATTGATTGCTGTTAGCTTTTCATCTTAAGACCCTGTGAAATTTCCCCCATTCATCTTGGCATGTCAACTGGTTTTCATTGTGCAAATCTTGCTAGACTTCCAAACTATGGCAATGGAATTGCTGTATCTTCCCTGTCATGTCAAGAATGCATTAACTACCAGTAGACATCTTGTCCCTCTGGCTCCTACATTCTTTCTGTCTCTCTTCTGCGATGTTCCCTGAGTCTTAGGTGTACAGGGTGTATTGTTGATGTATCACTTATGTCTTAACACTTAACAGCCCTTATTCTCTGCATTTGACCAGCTGCGGAACTTTGTTATAGTCTCCATCTGTTTCAAAAAAACATCTTCTTTGATGAGAGATGAGGGGTGCACTTGACTGTAAATATAAGGATATGTATTTAGAATATAGTAAGAAACTGTATTGGTGTGGGAAAATGACAGATATAGGGTCTTCTTTAAGGCCTATGACTACTCTAGTCATGTGTACTTTGCCATGCTTATAATACCACACAAGAATTTCCTCCCATTGAATGGGCCTTAAGACCAATTAGACAGTTGTTAACTACCCCAAGATAAAAGTAGCATTACTGCACCAATAGTGATAGTTTGCTGGGCTGGTCATTGTGCTGGTTCGTAGACTTTACAGCTGGGTAGGATCACTGATTGGTTTGCTCCCTTGGCACTTGCATAGTAACTTCTAATACTATGAGAGCTAGTGTTCAGGAAGGAGGCTTCTAGGTCAGTTCTATCTCCATTGCTCCAAGTCCTATGACCGTAGTATGCTGTGTCTTCAGCAAAAGGGCATTAATTTCAAGTTCTGGGAGACAATCAAAGGTTGTATCAATATCCTGTATTATTTTGGGAGGCTCTTGGACCACCCTGACTGACACCTTAAAGGAAGGTTTTCTTTTCTAGCACTGTAATTTTTGTTATGTAGCCTTCAGCTACATACATGCACTCACATTTATATTACATGTGTACTTCTCAATAAGTTTATTAAATAGTACATTTCTTTTTGGCTTTCCACATAACCTAAGCATTATTTCTCCTCTCCTCTTGTGTAGCCCTCCCTCCTCCGTCCTCCGTCCTCCCTCCTCCCTCTTCCCTCCTCCCTCTGTGTGTTCCTCATTTTCCCCATTTCCTCCTTGACAACACCTATTTCTTACTCTCTCTCTCTCTGTCTCAAGCTACTTCTTTT
Source organism: Eospalax fontanierii (assembly GCA_035773235.1). NCBI lineage: Eukaryota > Metazoa > Chordata > Mammalia > Rodentia > Spalacidae > Eospalax > Eospalax fontanierii. Next base: position 45,258,915 of record CM069529.1, on the reverse strand, counting down.
TCTCTCCTCTATGGTTCCTTTCCACTTTTCTGGCTCCCGAAGTTACATCAGGATATATATAGTCTCACATCTAAGGGTTTGGATCTAGAATCCACAAATGAAAGCAAACATGAATCTCTTGTTTTTCTGATTCTGGATTATCTCATTTAGTATAACAGTTTCTAGTTCCATCCATTTACTTGCAGATTTCATAATTTCATTCTTCTTTACTGTTTAATAAAACTTCATTGTGTAAATATATGTTTTCATTAGCCATTTATCTGTTGAGGATATTTAGGTTGCTTCCATTTCTTAGCTATAGTGAAAAAAATATCAACAAATATGGTAAGTATCTTTGTAGTAGGTTATCAAGTCCTTTGAGTATATGCCAAGGAGTGGTATAGCTGGATCGTATGGTAGAGTTTTTTTGTTTATTTGTTTTCTAAGGATTCTCTGAACTAATTTCCATAGCGGTTTCACTAGTTTGCAATCCCACCAGCAATGAATGAGGGTTTCCCACATCTTTACCAGCATTTGTTTTCTTGATCTTAGCCATTCTAACTGGAGTAAGATAAAGTCTTAAAGTAGATTTAATTTCCATTTTCCTAATTGCTAAGCTTGTTGAACACTTTTTAAGATGTTTCTTAGCCATTTATTCATTTGAGAACTCTCTGTTCTGATCCATAGCCTCCCTTTTAAATTGGCTCATTTGTTTTCTTGAGTCTTTGTTTTTTTGAATTTTGTGTATTATGGAAATTAATCCTCTCGTAGGTATACAGCTGGCAGTTTCCTACTCTCTGTGTGTGGCTCTCTTCACTTGGTTGGTTACTTCCTTTGCTGTATTGAAGCTTTTTTGTTTAATGAGGTCCCGTTACCAATTGTTGGCCTTAATTCATGAGTGAATTATGTCCAATTTAGAAAGTCCTTCCTTTCCTGTACCTATATCTTGTAGAATACGGCCTACATTTTCTTCTAAGAGTTTAAGCATTTTAGGTCAGATTGAGGTCTTTGATCCATTTGGAGTTGATTTGCAGGATGATAGATATGTGTCTAGTTTCATTCTTCCAAATGAAGAGATCCAGTTTTCCCAGAATTATCTCTTGAAAGTCTTATCTTTTCTTTAGTATGTATTTTTGATATTTTTGCTAAATATCAGGTGGCTGAAATTGTATTCACTCATTTTTGGTCTTTCTTCTACTTTGTTCCATTGTTCTACATGTACGTTTTGTGATAATACCACACTGTTTTTATTATCGCTCTGTAATGCAGTTAAAATCTGATATGGTATCGCTCTTTTTACTCATAATTGCTTTGGCTATCTGGGGTAATTTTTTATGTGTATTACTGTATTTCTGGGGTATTTGTGTATTATGTGTATCTGGGGTAATATTTATGTGTATTATATGTAAGTGGACCTGTGTCATGCAATGTCAGTGGCGGTCAGAAGAGGGTATCAGATCCCTGAAACTGGAGTTATGGATGGTTGTTAACCACCAAGTGAGTACTGAGAATTAAACACAGGTCCTCTGCAAGAGCACCCAGTGCTCTTAACTGCTGAGCCATCTTTCCAGCCCCTCTCTGGGGTCTCTTGTGATTCATATGAATTTTAAGATTTTTTTTTTCTATTTCTGTGAAAAACATGATGGAAATTTGACTAGGATTGCAATGAATCTGAAAACTGCTGTTGGGAAGATGGTCATTTTTATATTAAGTGTTCCAGTCCATGGGCACAGGAGATCTTTCCATCTTTTTATGTCTTCCTCAACTTACTTCTTCAAAAATTTAAAGTTTACATTATAAAGATCTTTGTGGTCTTTGGTTAGGTTAATCCTATTTTTTTTTCTTTTTGAGGCTACTATGAATGAGACTATTTCCATGACTATTTCTCTGACTGCTTGTATTGGTTATAAAAAGCTAGCGATTTTTTATAAATTGGTTCTGTATCCTGGTCTATGCTGAAAGTGTTGATCATTCCTAGAAGTTTTTTTTTTTTTTTTGGTAGAATTTTGGAGATCTCTTGTTTATAATATAATATCATGTTTAATTTCCTTCTTTTGCCTTATTGCTCTAGCTAAGATTTCAAGCACTATATTGAAAAGGAGGAGGGACAGTGAACTGCCTTATCTCATTCCTGATTTTAGTGGGAATACTTTGAGATTTTTCTCCATTTAGAATGATGTTGGCTGTGGGTTTGTCAGATATAGCCTTATTAATATTGAGGTATGTTCCCTCCAGTCTGACACTTTCTAGGACTTTTATTATAAATACATGTTGGATTTTGTCAAACACCTTTTCTACATCTATTGAGATGATCATGTGACTTTTGTCTTTAAGCCTATTTATATAACTTGTTACATTTATTGACTTACATATATTGAACTGCCCTAGTTTGTTTTCTATTACTGTGATAAACACTGTGGCCAAAGCCAACTTGAGGAAGAAAAAGTTTATTTCAGCTTATACTGGATGAACCTACACTGAAGGACATGTGGGGACACAAATTAGACTCTACAGGCTGTGTAAGATATATATAAAAGGGTGCATTAAATTGGGCAGGAAGCAGTTGGGAGAAGTCTAGATAGGGGAGAGGATCTGAATACCATCAAACTATATTGTATGAAAGTCACAAATTTTAAATATAAAAGGATTCCTTTAAAGAACCAAGTGCTATGTAGTTCAGCCCATCCAACTACAATAATAATGATAATTAGTAGTGGTAGCAACAATAATAACAGTTCCATCTTCTAATAGTCTCACAGGTACCAACCACTGTGCTTAAAACTTTGTACAGCACATGTTCAATAGCTTGTTAGCACAGGCAAAGAAGCCATACCAAATTATCAGATCTATGAGGATGGCACCACTGGTCCTAGGCAGAACTTGACCTGGAATCCCACCTTTGCCTTGGTCCTTACTCTCTTTTCAAGCTATCAGAGTAGAGGTGGAAATGGAAAGTTTTTAGGAAATAAATTTGCTCGGTAGAGAGAGCAACTCCACCAGCTCTTGCAAAGAAGGGAACGCTGTGCAGGGCATACCACACTGGACCAAGAGCCCTCATGTAGCTTACATAACTGGCCTGCTGCAGGAGTTTAATAAGCATCCAGTTACAAACAGGCAGAAGGTGTTGCAGCAGGATAATTATCAATGTAAAACTATTTTAATTAAAAATGCAGCACACTGTTCACTGCAGAGCAAAGATGTCAATATAACTTTTCAGAACATCTAAACTGGCTCTCAACTGTCCCAGCTTGGGATGCAAAGAGAAAATTGGCTTCTTCAGAACATTCTATAATAAATGCACAGTTGTCCTGGATGTGTGAGGAAAAGCAAATTGAAGCAGGGGAGTCTATAACCCCTCCATGTCTTAAATAGTTGGACAATCAAGTTTACAACTACAAAAGAGCTCTTTAATGGGGGAGTATCAGGGAAATTCTGTAGGAAAAAGAAAAGACAAGAAACAGCCCCTCCCCCCCCGAGTAAGCAAATGAAATAAACTAGTTTGCTGCTGATGTCACCTTGGGTCCAGTTCTCTGCTTGCAATTGCTCTCTCATGCACTCTTCTACAGAAAGCATTTGTCTAATTAGGACTTTGTTACTGGTCCCCTCTGTTTAACAGGATTGTTCATCACCTCAAAGTTAGCTGAAATCTGTTTTTCATCAACAAATTACATAATAACCTGATAGACATTTTATGAATATAATTGTAAATATCTCCCTCTCCATTTACAAGAATAAGTGATATTTACCCATCCTGCCACTTCTATTGCCAGCTTGGGTAGCCCTTCTTAGGGAGTGAGAGGACATTCTCAAAGCAACTGTGGCTCACCATGAGAAGAAGAGACATTTCTAGTCCCTGGAAAAAGTGATTGCTTGTTACCATTCCCTAACTGGGATTTCCAGATCCCTAAATCAAAGGGTCAAAGAAAGTAGAAAGATGCATGTTCTGCCATGATACCGGCTTAACAAGGAAAGTTTCTTTTCTGAAAGAAAAAGAAATTATCACCTTTTTGTTTGGAAGACAGTATCTCATGCCCCCCTAGACAGCCCTTAACTTGCTATATAGTAGAAGCTGCCTTGAACTTCTCATATTTCTTCCTCTACTTCCTGAGTTCTGAGATTACAGGTATGTACCACATGCATGATTTTTACGCAGTACTGCTGGTTAAACCTAGTGCTTTATGCGTGCCAAGTTAAGCATTTTACCAACTGAACGAAATTCCCAGGCTTATTACTGTCTTTGAAGGGTATAATGCAGTCAGAAGAACACTGATTTGGAGCCAGAGAGATCTGACTTTGAATCCTCACTCTGCTGCCTGCTGTTTATGCAAAGTTGCCTAAAATCTTGGTGGGGGAGAGAATCTCAGTTTCTACACAGAGTTCTTATCAATCTCCAGATGGGACCTTATGGTGCAGAAAACACACAGTGATAGTACTGACACCACGAGTGGTCCTTGGTGAGTAGCAACAACATTTTTTAGTTGTCTCCTTCCAACCTCATTTTTACCTTCCAACTTCATATTTTTTAGAGATGTCACAAGAAGTTGGAGCCAAACCTCTTCCCTGAGAGTGGCAAATATATAACTGAAATCCAAGATAAAATCTAAAGTCATTTCAACACAAAACCTAGAAGACGTTTTAAAATAGCAGCAGTCCAGAGATAGAATGCACTGGGTCTCAGTTGTTTCTGTGGCACCAGAAGAAGATAACCACAGCTGAGAAGCCACTCATCAGAGACGGAGATGTCCGAGTCTGTGTTTCTGTGAGAAATATGATACATCTTTACTCATTCGTCTAACATGTCCCCAGTCTCTGTGCAGTCTATCCATGTGACCTTGGGCATGGTCCTTATCCTCTCTAATCCTTGGTGCATGAATTTCTAAAGAGAGGGAGTTAAAAGTGCTGCTCAGGCATTGGTGATGACTATTAATTATGATAATATATGTACAACTCTTCACAGAGTTCCCAGCATATACACTTCTATGATTGTTAGCATTATTATTGTGCATTATAATATTGCATTATTATTATCATCAGATAATGATTATCATAATCTCCCAAGCTCTGTTTTTAGGATTTGCATATACAGTAAAATATGCCACTGCCTTCTCCTTCAAAAGCTTGCAACTCACTCATGTGACTGCAAGAAATTAATCACCAGAAAGTGATGGTGATTTTTTATTAAATCATATATAAGCAATATGGTAGCATATTGCTTCTTCCATATATTCAAAACTCATTGGCATTGTTCATCTATAAATTAGAGATGTGTATGCATACATGATAGATGTGATATACATATGACAGGCTATAGCAAAGTGCTTTTTCTTTTAACTACAAAATGTTCTCCAAATGTTTGACCACCAATGGTTTATCTACACTGTTTCCATCCCCTCATGACCCAGGGACCATCCAGGAAGAGGGGCAGAAATATTATGAGACTCACAGCTATTGATGGTTTATGGGTAAAGGAAAGTCGGTTTTCTTTAAGAGTGTGGCTTGACCATCCTCTAGTGAATGATCCCACACCCATGAGTATATGGGAAGTGCAATTATAACCAGTGGCTACAGACAAGACAGAAAGCTGACAGGGCCTGGTGAATGGGGTGTGAATCTGGGAGGGGTTTGGGCAGGGCTAGATGGTTAAATGGAATCAAAGTACATTGTATGAAGATAGGAAATTCTCTAAGAATTAATAAAAGTAGGCTATTTTTTTAAATACTCTCCAAATAGAGATGACCACCAGACCATCAGGATGCCAGACCTGAGCCAGTTGAGGATGTGAACTCTTAGCTGCTGGGTCTACTATAGCCACCTCTGCTGCCATGCCAGACTCTTGGCACTTTGGAGCCATAAACTAACTAAATTCTTCCTTTTATAAGTTCCCTTGGTCAGGGTTTCTATCACAGCAACAAAAAAGTGACTAATACACCTACTTCAAGCTCCCAGTGCCAACTCTTGCTCTAGATTGCTTTATCCATCTTTCCGTCTTTTTCTAAGTGATTCTTTCAACATCAGACTGCTGAAATGCTCAGATATCAGCATGTTTCAGTTCCTTTTAGGAAAACCTTCCATTTGAAATGACCCAACAATGGGAAAGTAGGATGCTCCACCTCAGTATGGGTCTTACAAAATGTATGGAATATTGTTGTATAATAGGTCTTAGAGTCAAGTATTTTAAATTGGTTACCTAAGTTGCATGTCCCAATCCCAAATGAAAATATCAGATTTTTTTTTAGTCAATCAGAATTTCACTAGGAGCACAGCACAGCATTAAGCCACTTGTAAGTTCTTCAGTGTGCATGACCTTAAGTTATCATACAGGTCACAGACTCCTAAAGCTTGGTCTGAATGAGTTTTTTATATTTGGTAAAAAGATCAACTGACATTTGAAATATTTCTGACCCTTAGTTTTCAAAGCAAGACTACAGGTCCGTGTCAGTTACTAATCCTACTTAATCAGAGTATAGAAGAGCTGGGAATGACATTTTAGAAGATGTACTCAGCATGTGCCTCTGGATTCTGTGACATGGAGCTAATTTTGCTATTAATATATGAAAGGATAGATGCATGGACAGATCAGGACTCTGAATGCAATCAACAGCTGTGTGGCCGGAATTTAGCCCTATGAGAGTCCATATCCATGAATCAGCTCTGAAAAGGCAGCAGTGGGAGACTGAAGTAAGTGTGGTATAGACTACCCACGAGTCAACGACAAAGGGAAGTCCTCATTTTTCATTACCAGAGACATGCACCGGCCCAGGTCCCAAGTACACAATACTTGAACATCAGTAATTCCTGGTTTCCCCCTTTGTCCCATCAGTACACAGCTTTTTTTTTTTCCTAGCCTGGTATCTGTCTTCTGCCTTCCCATTTGGTAGAGGTGCCTTGATATCTACAGCACTTTCCAAGTGTATTTAAAAACTTTGCTGATGTGGGGGCACTTCAAGGTATAGAGTAAGCTCAGAGAACTCTGGAATTTCCATGAATTGTTTTCTGGAACAAAACAATCCTTAGAGACTTCAGTCAAACCTCGGACCTTCAGGAGACCCACTCTCCTTCTGCTGTCTCAGGTGGAATTCCCCACTCTGCATGATCTTGCACTTGACAACATCTCTGCTATAGTACTTGCCATTTGTGTGGAACTGAAGTCTCCTCAAAGGCAGGTCCCGCACACCACATCAGTCTTGTTCCTTTCTCCACTATAGAAAAGGTCTGACTGGTAGAAGCCGTGTTATAAGGTTTCTGTCTCCTTCCCCAGAGGTAGGAAATCTCACCTCTCACTCTAAGATTATTATCCTGTCTCTCTCAGGTTGGTTTTACCCCCATATGCAGCTCTCCTTGATGCGGTCTCACAGCTCTGACATCTTCAGTACGTTAGGGTCTTCCACCACAACCTAGGCTTCATTTGCACAGCTTTAGGCAATGACCTCTAAGGGCATCCTGATCTCTCAGGGTCTCCTTGAAATGCCTCCAACCCAACACTGTCACATAATGCCCGGTCTAAGCATCATTCTGAAAAAGTGGAGGCTTCATCTTGCATCTTTGATGCCTCCAAAGCCAGTACCAGCAGCCAGGTTCTACTGCCAGCTTGGGATGGATCCTGGTCCCCTTGCATCACATTTATAGCTTTAGTATGCTATTCTTTAGGCACATAAAACACATTAGGCCTTTTCTACAGAAATTGGAAGCTTAGCTGGATGGGATCTTGTCCTAAGGGCACCCTTCCCATTGGTCCTGTGCAGGGCATGAAGCCTCTTCTAAATGTGGAGCAAGGCTTTGAAATCTTAAAGTCTGTCCCCAGTGGCATGGTTACTACAACAAGAATGTACTTCCTAAAGGTTCATTGACCAACCCCAAATAGCACCTTCAACTGGGAATTAAGTTCAAGTACTTGAGCTTTCTGGGGACATTTCTCATTCAAACCACCACAGTGTGTGCATCTGTGTGTGGAAATGCAGTTGATGCGAGCAGGAGCCAAAACATTTGCATTGTGCATTCTAAGAAACTGAGAACCTTTAATATATACAAAAGATAAATTCTCCAGGTAATTGTATATGCTAAAAGGTATAAGAACTTTCCCTAAGGGGTAAGACACTGGACTAACCCTTCTGAGGAGCCATCATGACTGGTTTTCATATGACTTAGATCACAGTCGCATATAAGAAGTACAAATTTAGAGGCATCTCCTTTATATTCCCCCAACTGGTCAGGGGGATGTGGAATACTGGTGGGGCATACTTTGATCACTGTCTTCGAGATTTCAGGACAGAAATAGCTTGTGTTGTGCAGATGATCAGAAAAAATTGTGACTTTAAGTACTAAATAAACACTCTTGAAGTCCCAAGACCTAATCTAGATATATTACACAGGGTTCCCTAGTATGTATGTGTATATATATATATATATATATATATATATATATATATATATATATATATATTGCTTCAAAAGAGTATTTATTAGACTGGCTTATACATAAGGGTTGGTGAGTCCATTAACGGCTACCTGCATGCTAGAGAGGCTGAGAACCTGGTAGCTACTCAGTTCAAGAAGCTGGATGTCTCAGTAGCCTGTCAGGTTTGAAGACCTGGGAGATGCCTGGAGCATTGCTGGTGTTCAGCTTAGCTGGAAAGCTGATGCTGAAGTCTGATGTCAGAGAAAGATAACAGAAATAGCAGCAGGGGTGGTCACTCTTGAGTAGCAGGAATTAAGAACAGGCAACCAAAACTGCTTTGTCCTCAGACCCATCAGAAGGCACAGTCCACACTGTGTCTTCTGCTCCCTTAGTTAATACCTTCTGAAAATGCCCTCACAGACATGCCTAGAGGTACATCTCCTAATGGATTCTGCAACCAATCAAGTTGACAATAAAGGCTGTACATACAAGAGGTAAGAAATATTCCATTAAACATGCTGAGGATGTGGCTCAGTGGTATAGCACTTGCTCCTCTACAAGACCCTGAGTTCAGACCAGATCACCACATATGGAGAAAGGGTAGTCAGTATTGGGTTATCTGCCTGGAAATGGTGGCACGTGTCACCTGCAATCTCAGCTACACTTGAGGCTGAAGCAGGAAGATTTCAATTTTGAGAGTAACCTGAAATTTATAGCTAGTTTGAGGCCAGCTTGGCTAGGAAACCTAGAGAATTTAGGGAGCTTTTTCTAACAAAATTAACAAACAAAATGTCCATGGACATTCATACATGCTAGAGTCCTTGCCTAGCATATGCAATCTCAAGTAATACATACAAAATAAAGTACAAGTTTGAAATACCACACTTTCCCACTGTCCCTCTTACCAACTTTAAAATCCTCCATATATATTTTCCTATGACATTCTCCTTGGCCTTTGTCTTTTAACTAGACCTCAAGGATGTGGTGAGGACACAACTGTATCTAGTAATTATTAGGAAGCTTCAAGGTACCTCTACCACCTCATTTCTGGCCCTAGTCTCAGTTAGAATGAACCCATTCACATTGAGAACTTCCAAAGACAGCAGTCAGCTTGATCTCAGAGGAAGGAAGGACCAGCTTGCCAGAGTACCACTTATCCCCTTGGGATTCCCACCTCCCCTGGTGTTTAATCAATGCCTTTCCAAAGGGTCATATTGAACTTATCTCCACACTAACATTCCACATTGGGGTGATACTCCCATGAATAATCCTCCTGGGAAGATTTCAAAGATGCTCTTTCTCTGATAATCAAGTTGTTCCCTCTTTGCTTTTCCTACTTATAAGAATCAGAAGCTTTGGTTTTAAGGTGAAAGGCCAAGCAATTAAAGCACTGCATTGCCCCTGGAGTTTCAGAGTCAGCCTCTGCCAAAAGCATGGACTCTGGTTGCCAGTCTGCTCCATTTCCAAGGCATTCACTGAACGACTCAAAATCTCTAATTGCATCCTGTGGCAATTATGAGCTTTTGGGGCTGCCTACTTTGAATGTAGCCAGTAGGGCCCAAATTCTGATCGCCAGGAAAGTACTTTCTGATGAATGAAGGCAAAAGAAAAGGGAAGAGTCTTTCCCTGTTATTCAGGCTCCTGGGTGTTAGTCACAGCTCTGATGTTGATGTATTCCAGGAACATCTACTGATCCGCACCAGATTCTTCAATTTTAAGATGAAAACTGTATGCTGTTTCTGTCATCTTTTCTAGCCTGAAGCAATGCCAAATTAGCAAAAAGTCATCTTTCTCTGTTGCTTCTGGAAGTTTCTATATACACAAATGCCAGAAGGTAAGCCCCAAATCAAAAGCAATACAAGGTAGACACTGTGATGTAAGCACAAGACCAAGGAAAATAAAGATTAAAGACTGATAGGGTGTTACTCCAGAAATCGTTTTCCAAGGTATATCCGTTCCCTAGAAAATGCATAGGTATTTGCTATATGTGCTGGATAGCTTAGTTGTCAACTTGACACACCTGGGTGGAAGGAGCTTCAGTTGGGGAATTATCTGAATTGGACTGGCCTGAGGCCATGTCTATGGGGTATTTTCTTGATTGTTAAGTGATGTGGGACCCAGCCCACAGTGAGTGGTGTCACTCCTGGGAAGGTTGTTCCATACTGGATAAGAAAAAAGGTTGAGCATAGGCCAAGTGAGTAAGCCAGTAAGCAGCGTTCCTCCATGGCCTGTGCTTCAGATCCTAACTCTAGGTTCCTGCCCTGAGTTCCTATCTTGGGCTGCCTCAGTGGTGAACTGTGACCCAGGAGATGTGAGCCAAATAAACTGTTTCCTTCCCAAGTTGATATCAGTCACAGTGTTTTGTCACAGCAATTGGAGAAGTAAACTAGAACATTATATTTGATAAAGAAGTACCCTGTGGTCTAATAAATTTGGATTTTCCATCAAGCAAATGGCTTCTTTTACTGCTGGTCTTCTCCGAGGGGCATAACAGTATGAGATGTGACGCAGGCCTCCAGTGATATACCAAGTATGTTTACTTTTCCAGTGTGACACTTTGGAAAAGTCGCTTTGGGGAATAATAATTTAAGAAAATGTGCAACCCCATCAACAGAGCTGGTGGGAAGCGGATGAGACCAAGTTATCTCTGATTATAGCACCTGAGGACTTTGTGATAGGCATCATGAATGAAGTATAGATTATGTATTGATTCTGCAGCAAAATGTTTGCATATCGGGGAGCAGTTGATTGAATGTTCATTAAACACTTCCTAGGTTTAGGCTAGTGCTGGGAAGAAGAAAATATGTGTTTGCAAGAGAATGAGTCTGTTCTGTGAGGATGTGGGGTAGAGCACACACATGCAATGAAATATGAAATATGTCTTGAAACAGTCAGTTGATCCTCTGAAATCAAGCTGTGAGGGACAGACCATGAGATTGGATAAGGGAGAGAAGGCATAATCAGCATTTTTTTGGAGTTGGGGCTGAGCCTATTAGGAATTCAATTAGTATGGACCAGGTGATAACCTGACACAACCGAACATGTAAGATTTATCTCCATTTACAAGTTGAGAGCTGATAAATATTTCTTAGCACCAACAGTGAATAATTGGAAGCACAGCCATAATGTGCAGATTGCTTTTCTGTGCCTCAAGCCAGTTACCATGCACAGCCATTTCTCACTCTCTCTTCAATATATAATTCCTCCTCCTGTACTGCACTATCAATCCTAGTACCTGTCCTCTGATTTCCTCTGGTTTGTGTAAATTGATTTCCATTGCAGACTTCAATTTGTCGCCAGTCTCTTAAGAAAAGTATGATGCTCCTTATGCATTCCACTGGTTATTCCCACTGTCGATTTCCCGGTTTCTTGGTGGGCTATCTGTGCAAGCCATGCTCACAGACAATGTGCTTAAAGAATTTGCCTCATTAAAGCTAGGTGGACCCCGTGCGCTGAGGACCACATATGTGGGGCAATGAGTTATAATGTAACATTCCCACTCTCTCCACACACCGTGCCAATGAGCACATGCTCCCTTTGGAGAGTACTTGCCAGGGCCAGTGAACACTGAGCTTTATGTAGGAAAATTTCAGTGGGTCAGAAGATACAGACAGAGGAGTAGGGATAAGGAGAGAGAGAAAAAAAAAGAGAGAAAGAGAGAGGGGAAGGAGGGAGAAGGAAAGGTCCTGTGCAATCAACTGCTATGGATAGCAAGATGACCTGCCAATAGATCAAACCTCTAGGTATTCACTTCCTTTCATAATCCTATGCTAACCCTTTCTAACCAGTAAAATATACCAGAAATGATATTGTGTGACTTATGAAGCTAGTTCAGATACAGTCATGTAGCTCCTACCTTGACCTGTTGGAACAGTCACTCTTGAATTGGTCATATTAGATGAAGCCAGCTTCCACATGAACAATTTGACAACTATGAACCTGCCACACTGAGAGACTTAAGACACCTGGGAACAACCTAAGGATGGCAGATGGATAGAGAAACCAGGAACACCAAGGTGAAGGAATCTTGTGAAGGCAGATATTATTCCCTAGTTATCACACCGAGCCATAGAACTGTAAGGCAAACATGTAAATGAGGACTCCTGGAATTCCTGATCCACAAGAGCAGGAACAGGTGTCTACACAATATCATAACCGTTGGGAGAAACTTGCTATATAGCAACCGATAATCAGTTACTCTCAACCAATCTAGAAGTCTACTTAGGTAAAAAGAACACACAATGCAGGTCCTGATGGTTGACATAAGAAACTAAGATAAACAATTGACTCTCTGGCAAGGTCAGTAGGCCCACATTCTTCCTGGCTGTGTAACTACCAATTCTAATGAGAAAGGAAATTGGAAGCTGTAAGCTTTCTGCAGTGGGTGGGATGTAAAGGAACAGGAGGGACGAGTATGCAGAGGGAAGTATACAGTACTTTTCCAGGCATGGTTGCCTCTGTTTTCCTGTTCTGCCAGCATCGTGAGCTTCTTAGAATGCTCATATGCTATTGACTTTATAGATCAGGAAACCAAAATTGGTTGAGATGAATAGCCTGCTCCTGCAGCAAATCTGAAATGATTATGCTGGTTCTTGCAGGAGCTGGGAAGCAGCCCTCACCAGCTGCCAGTGAGGTATTATCCTCAATTCTCCTTCAAGGTCAATTTGGTCAATAGATTTGGTAACAGAGCTGGCAGCCCATGAGCAGGGCCAGACCTATTTCCTAGAGATTGCTAAAAATAGGATAGAAAACCTAAATTCCTATAATGGTCTTATTTCAACTTCCTTGGCCTTCTTTGACAAAATTCCTTTGCACATATAATTATGAAGTATCAAATAATCCGTGCTAAGGTTTCAAAGATAAGTAATAAATACTTTGCTTTGTTTGGAAATAGGGTTTCACTATATGAATAAAGTATGATGTGACAGAATTTTCTTTCTATATCAGCTTCTAAAGTCGATTCTAATAATCAAAACTGGCCTCAAACTCATAATTCGCCTGCCTCTGTCCCCTGAATGCTGGCAGAGTTACGTAACAACTCAAAGTCCAGCTTGGCGAATTGTTGTCATACAAGAAGAGATCCAAATCTCAGGGACTCGCGGGAACCGGCTATTCTGAAGGGACAGATGTTGCTCTCACTTGGGGAGGACTCTCAGCAAGTGTGTCCCACCATTTCTGGAACCCCTTAAGCTAAATGCACAGAAGGGTGTGGCTGCTTTTTTCATTCCACCCAGCTTGAAATCAGAGCTCCTAATGTTTTCTACATGTAGCATGTTCAGGAGATGCCTGAGTGGGGTTACAGAGGGAGATGAATTCCCTGTGTGCTTTGAAAATAAGGCCCAAAAGAAAACACCTCCAACGATGCTGGCAAGTTTAATACTTCATTTTCATCTTTCTCACAAAACACACTTCACACTCCACTGAACTAGTTCATAAGTCTGGATGAAAAGCTTCCATTTTATATGGCTTTGCTGCAAGTTCTTGTTTACCCCAAGTGCTTTCATCTCCGGATATGAAGCTGCATTTTTCATCCCAAGTCCAGCCATAAAGAACTAAACATGACAAGACTCCCCATGTGCTCCAGGCTTCCCTCTGCCTCCTAGTCCTTCTCTCCCCTCAAAGTATTTCTCTGCACCTGACACTACCTGTCTCTTTCTTCTTCTCTCTCACTTTCTCCTCCTTTGAAAAGATATGGTCTCCCCCCGTCAACCACCTGCGCTCCTGTTCTTGCACCGTCTTTGAAAAGCAAATTAAAGTGGAATATCAATAATGAAAAGGAATGAGAATATTTTCTTTCCAAATCCGCTTCTGAATTGCAATCATCTTACCAAAACTCCCCTAACATACATTTACGTATGTACTTACTGGCTGTATACACACACATATGCACACATATTTCCATGTGGTTGATATCATGCTCCCAGCATGTTTTCCACTTGTTTTCTTTATCCTCCAAGCTCCTTCTGTCCTTCAGGTGCTTCTCAGGCTGCAACTCCTACAGATAAACCTCTCCAGGATTCTGGCCCACAAAGGCCTCCCCTTCCTTGGCACTTTGCCCCTATTTATTTATTATTTTTATTGAATTTTTACAAACCAAGTACAACCTATTTTAATCATATTTAGATCTCCTCCCATATCTGTACCCCATCAAATTTCTATACTTCACTATATAAAGGCCTATAGAGTCAGGTCTGGTCCCCGGATGCCCTTCAGTATGGATTCATCCACCGGAGCCTGGTCAACCTACTAACAGTCTCACCCTTAAACGAGACTGAATGTCCCTTTTCCAGCAGACTTAGGGTTTCTTACCTACTTCCTCACATCTATGCTGGAAATTTGTCTGCCTTTAGCTTATGTGCACCTTATCCATGCTGTCAGCATTGCTGTGAGTTCATGTGAGTAACTGATCAACTGTTGGATAAACTCCATGTCCTTGTGGTCATCTACCACCTCCAACTCCTGCAATCTTTCTGCTCCCTCTTCCACAATGACTTCTCAGTCTTGGGAGGCAAAGGTTTGATATAGGTGTCCTATTCAGGGATAAGCACCCTGCAGTCTCTTATGCTCTGCATTTTAGCCAGTTGTGATTCTCTGTGTTAATCATCATCTGCTGTATAAGGGTGCTTATCTGCTGAATTCATTAATCTATGGATATAGCAATAAGTCATTAGAAATCAGTTAATACTATTTAACAGAGCAGTTGTGTTATGTGCTATCCATGGCCTGTGGGCTGTCTAGCCTCAGGTTTCCAGGCCTGATCAGTGTCAGGTATGGGCTCCATCCTATGAAGCAGACCTTAAATTCAATTAGAAAGGAATTGGTTCCTCCTGCAATACTTGTCACTATAGCACCAGTGGGCATACCTTGCCAGGCCAGCTCTTGTGTTATTTTTGTATTGTATATAGTGGTACAAAATTAATTGATGTCTAGAATCATCCTATCACAGCATTTTTTTTTATTCTCTAGAAGACAAAATTATTCTTCAAAGCTAAAATGCTCCCTCCATTGCATATCATGTTGCCCCCCTGATCAAGATTCTTGACTGGCTTCTTTCGGCCAAAGGCAAAAGGCTTCTCAAGTTCTTACAGTGAAATACTCAACAACCAAACAGAATGCATGTATGTGCTCCATGACTGTAAGGTATCATGTAAATATTCCTCTCAGAGAATGTTCTTAATATCTCATAGTGGTTTTTACATGAGAAATGCAAGCAAACTTTGTGTTATATTGATAATATTTGATTCATAGTAATGAACTAAACTACACAAGACATACTAACATAGGAAGAGTTGAGGCAACTAATTCTGACAGTGAGTACTTTCCACATGAGGGCAGTAAGGATGTCCTATGGGCCCTCTTGTAGGACTAGGGATGGCTAGATTGGTGCCCTAAAATATTGTTGTTCTATGGTTCCCTCTTACATTCATAACAAAGACCAAAGTCTCTATCATAGAATTCAGTGACTTTAGGGCCCTGGTTCCTAGCCTTGGCTCTAGAATCTTCTTACATGATGCCTCTCTCGGCCCAGTCTGCTCTGGTCATAAAGAATGGCATGTGATGTTTCACACAGGCCACAACGTTCTCGCTTCTGCACTATTCTCCTTCTCCATTCTATGTCCTCCATTTCCAGGTTCTATACAGACCCCATGACCTCAAACAATAGCTTCTGTTATTTAATTCATTCAACAGGAAAGAAAAAAGAATTTCTAAAGCTTCTCCCACAGAAAGGTAAAGTACAAAGCTGATTTTTTGCACCAATAATGACTTGATATTTTATTACAAAAGTCCTCATGAAAATGTGCACAAATGAAAAGTCATATTCTTATGGACTAGGATTTTTTGCAGAGAATAGGAAGCAGGAAATCACTTGGCACTTTACAAGAACACTTGGCTAGGGAGAGGGACATGCAGAGGTTTGGAGTGTGCTTGTTTCTGAAGCCACAAAGACAAACAGGCCCTTCTTATACTGTCATGGAAACTTCTCCAGAGGGAAGCAGATCTGTCTCCTAAGTCCTCATACAGCTTGGGACCTGGCTTCTATTCTCTGTCTTCTTTCTCGGATCTTCTCACATTAAGAACCACAGAGAGATAATACAGTTCCAGACTCTCTTGGCAGTTCAAGAGCTGAGTCATCCACATGAACTTTAAAGCAGGGCAGGAGGCTCCCAAGGGCTATATAAAATACCCCGTGAGCTACAGTTTCTGAGGGAAGAAAAGGTTATTGCACACTAGAGAAATTTGCTAAATCTACCTAAGGAAAGTAGATGCCTTCACAAATGGGAGTTAGAGTCAGAGAACTGTTCAAGGCCACTTTAAGGGGTAATGTTGACATTCAAAGACTGCACATTCTGATTTTCACTAAGTTCCCATTAAGTACCATACTAGCAGCAAGATGGTTCTTTAGCATCATGAGTCTCAGAAGATGGAATGCCCATAGGAGTCACCAATTTAACTTACACCCTGAAGAAGGAAGGGGCTGGCATTTCTTCAGTATCTACCTAGCTTAGACATACAGTTGGCACATATGAACACATTAACAGCAAATCCTCTCAGAAGCACAAGGAACAGGCTGTAATCTGCAATTAAGGAGCCTCTGGAAATGCCCAGTCAAATAACTTCCCAATCTCCCACAGCAAATAAGTACCAACACTTTGTTTTTAAGCCTATGTATCTTTATTTCAAAGTACATTTTCCTCCTACAACACAAAGAACTACACTGATGGAGCACTATCTTGTGCTTTCTTTTAGTGGGGCCAAACATCAAGCTCATTGTTATATGCCAACTGTGTGAAATGTGTTTTGGATTACACATATACCCCAAACTCTATTAGTCAGAAACATTTCCACCAACTTGTTCTGGCCTGCAGCTCTCCACAGTTACATCATTGTTGAACTGTGCAAAGGGCGAATCATGGTATGCCCTATGGCATCTCTCATGGTACTTCTAAACTTTGTCTTACCCAAAGTTCTGCCTATCTGTCTATCCAGTTTCCTGAAGGAAACTGAAATACAACCAAATTGCTTGCTGAAGTAGTATGACTCTAAAATCAGTCTTAATTGTTAGCCAAGTACAAGAGTATGTCTTTCATCCTATAGTCCCCGCATTGCTAATGGCCTTCTTTCAGATTTTAAAAGCAACTAATTAAAAATTGAAAACAATATGATGTAGCATAAGTCAACTTTCTGCATAACATTAAGTCTTTTGTTTTGACATATTCATCACCCTATACATGAAAAGACAGTTTGAATCAAACATGTAGGCAACATATAATAGGTGTCATTTAGAAGGTCTTCCTTGAATCCAGAACATTCTTAGAGATATACAAAACTTCCTAATCCAATTGTAAACAAAGTTAATGTGAGGAAAAAAATGAAATCATTACTTAGAAAATTCATCACAGCTCTCTTTGACCAGTCTTCTTAAAGACTTCTCTAGTTGATTCAAACTCCTGTCTCATAGATCATGAGCCTAGTGCATAGATGGTGTCTGCAGAATCCTCATCGGTATAAGCTTCTTCCAAAGGAAGGTGGGATCAAACTAGAAATTCGGTTCCTGGATCCAGATGATGTTGTAGGAGAGAACTGAGCATGGGACAGGTTACAGGCAGAAGTGAACACTCTGAAATGTCATTGAGGCATAAAAGGCACCAGGAAGATTCTAACCAAGAGAAAGACTGGCAGTGGATGGCTAAATCCCAACAATGGGGCCTGCTGTGCTCCATTAACCCACACCCATGCTAGAGGGTAAGGGCAGGCAATATGAGTGGACCAAAGGAAAGAAGAACCAAACAGAGCACAAAACCAGAGAGGGTGAGGCAGAATGGAGTGGCAGGAGGTACGAGGTAGTGATCAGAGTGCAGGTGCAGCTCAGCACAGAACAAGCTCTGAGTGACTGATGCTGGGTAACAGTTCAACAAAATGGCTCTGTAATCGCATGTGTACTTTCAGTCATCACACAAGGCATTTACACTGCTTTCTATGCAGCAGTTACCATCCATAATGCTCTACAAAAATTCACATATTTGAAACCTAGAAGAGCTCAGGTATATAACGTATTCCTATTTTATTCGTTACAAACCTAAAACACTGAGGATAGAGAGATGGCTAAGAACACTGACTGCTCTTACAAAGGACCTGGGTTTGATTCCAACCACTCACAAGACAGCTAACAACCATTGGTTGTTCCAGGGGAATCTGATATTCTCTTTTGACACAGTGTACTTACACATACGTACAGGCAATACACGCATACACATAAAATGAGAATAAATAAACAAAATATTTTTAAAAACCTAAAACACAGAGAAGTTAAGGGACTTCTCCAAATGCAGGGTTAGAAATTATTACTTTAAATTTTGCCTAGACCATGATAATTCCCTTTGATTTACAAACAAAAATATTTTAATTTCCATAAAGTTATGACCTAATATATATTCTATTTTATTTCTTGGAATTTGTTTTGTCTTCCTTGGGGAAAAAATTTAGAAAAACTATTCCTCTAAGGATGGATTTTCTTATTGTTTGATACTGTGATATGTTTATATATGAATTTAGGTCATTTTTTCCCTCTCTTCCTCCCTTATCCCTCTGTTTCTGCTAGCACACTTAACAAGTACCTCTTCGACCTTCTTGTGCATGTGGCACACTGAGTTTAGTTAGTTACTTGCTTGAGTGTGGGTGGGAGATGATTCAGTTGAGCAAAGGAAACTTGTCTATGACTACACTACTGAAGAAAATCACACGCGTGGACACGCACACACACACACACACACACACACACACACACACATCAAGCATTAGTTGCCAATAGTCCTTCTGGGAGGGGTGGGGCTTCACCGTTCCTTATTTGTCCATGATGAAATGCTGATCAGTCCAGGCTTGTTCAGATCTTGTGTAGATAACCATAGCTAGATATTTGCTTTCTGGTCCCCATTTCCATTAGCTTTTTCTTTTACTCTGTCCTTTTCTCTACACTTAAAGAAAATATTTCAAATTTACCTTCGACTGAGTCTTTCTTATTATATTTATATATTTTACTTCCTTTCACCGTCTATTGCAAATTTTTATGCAGACACTAGATTTGCTTTTCTTAAAGTCTTATTTCAGCCAGTTGCTTTATCTCTGTTTTCATTTCAACTTGATCTCTTTATTCCTATCTACTCCTTAGATTGGGAGGGGGCATCTCACATTTTATTAAATGCTGAGGGCTTCTAGAATTGTCTTCCACTTTCTGGAGTAGGTTATTTTCTGAAGTATCTATTCTGAGTATCTGAGTATTCTAGATAATTCTACTTTGTGAGGAAGGACAAGAGGAGATCATAAGAACTATCTTTTTGTCTTTCTATCTCTCTGTCTCTCTTTGTGTGTTTCTCTCTCTTATATGCAGAGAAAGAGAAAGAGAGTGAGAGAGAGAAAGAGAGAGAGACCACTTTCTACACTCATATCTAGAGCTGAGTAGAAACTGGAATTCACTGTAGTCTAAAGCTTTTCTTTAAATAAGTATAATACACGAATGGTTACTTATGATGGAATATAATCAACTGTGCAAAAGAAATCTATCTACAGTAAAGAGAAATATGACCTATCAAACAGCAGCAACAATCTAGTCATAGCAAAGGTTAGCAACTAATTGGCTTGGTATGTCTTTGCACAAACTCTTTTTGATTCTTTTCCATATTTATGAAAGTAAGCCTGGCCACCACCCATCAGACAAATGATTTGGTGTGCAATGCTTTCTACCACTCATAGTTCTTGAGTTTAAAGCCATATGGCTATACATTGCACTCCCCTGCTTTAAAAAATGGAGTTGTTCCTGGTATTTAAGTATCTGATATCATGCTCAACATCAGAGCAGTCTTCAAAAGGAAGGAGTCATGGCAGATAGTCCCTTTCAGATACTTCTGTTCCATTCTTACTTTTGAGAATCAAGTATATGGGAACTTTGTATTTCAATGATGATGAGCCTTGCTGAGTGTTACATATGAAAGAGTATCCCATTATTAGGCCAGCATGGTAGTCAGATTGTGAACTAACAACAGAGAAAAAGCAGAGGCATGGCCTGGGGTCCTCCTGACAGCTATGAGATGTCTCAGAAGAGGGCTTCATCAGTCACACTGTGTACACTGTTCTCTATCACTGTCACACTGGAAGCAGAAGCCTTAATGGTATGGAAATTCTTGGAATGACATCTCAAAAACAGAAACCAATTTTGATGGAAAAAAAAAGGTCCAGATGGCTTTGCTGTGTTCACCATTGTAAATGAGGATGGCTGTCCACAGCAGCCAAAGTGCATCTGTGCGCTATTTTATTCAATTATATAATTAGACTAATGTTCTCTTTTTAATTGTCACTGTTTTAATAAAACAGAAAATCAAAGTGAAGTTGTTATTAGATATTTTGGGGTAATAAGAGTTTAAAAGTGCATAGAAGAAAAGCCACAGTTACTATTTCTCTGAGTCCCAAATACATGTTCATGCATCTCTTACCATGAAGTTTCTTCTTGCAGCAAGCAGGGAGAGCTTCTCTGAGAGCAGAGAGAGATTTGAGATCAGACTGATATCTGATGTTGTCCCCTCCAGCAGGTCTATCACTGTGTTGTTGGGGAAAGTTGGCCACAAGGAACAGCATGATTAATCACACTGTTGCTGCTTTAACTCACATAAATCCATCTCTCATGCTGTGCCAGAGCTATCCACTAGGCAAAGCAGGACACAAATGAGCAAGCCTCGGGATGGAAATTCCCTGGTAATGTGACAGATTTCTAGAAAAACACTGTGTACTGTTACGGAAAATGAAACTTTCCAGAATCTATTCTGTATCTTTGTATTTAACGCATGCACAGTTGTTTGGCATGAAATGATCTGTCCCTTTTCAAAGTTAAAAAAATGAGTGTTTAGCAGTTGAGGAAAGCTGGTAAGATGGGAAGAGACTTCTCATTTTTAGATTTAAATGAAAGTAACACAGCTAATCTCTACCATGACTGCAGATTCACTTCAGATCCTGTTTTACTGAATACTCATAGGATCAGACGAGTTTCCAAAGACTGGTTAACTTATATTAAGGGCTATTGTGTGCATTTTACATCTAAAGATCCCTTAATTCCATCCTACACCATGAAACCCAAATCTTTGAGAAAGAAACTGGATTTTCACTCTTTAAGCAGCCAAGTGATTTTTACGGTGCTGAGAACTATTTGCCTCCTGCCAAATGAGGTAAAAGAGAAACTGGATGGGGGAGGAGGGGATTCAGATCACCCAGTTGGAGAAAGAACAGCACAGGGATACAGATGGTGTATATGGGCATCTGGAATATCTCCCTATTCAAGCTGAATGCAAGCTGCACACATTAAACAGGAGCCACAACTGGATGGTTGCAAAGGGAAAAAAATGACACCAAGCATTTTAGAGTTATTTAGAAGTACACAGAGAAAAATTATAATTCAGATACTTCTATCTTCAGCTCAGAATTTACTGATGCAAAAGTTGTGCTCAAGGCCTAAAAGAACCAAAAAGCCCCATGAAGGTGTATGTACTCTTGAAAGGATTAATGGCTGCAGGGTAAGAAAGGGAAACCAAGCCAAAACAAAAATATTAAATGTTTACCTAGGTGTTACAGTTCAGGTGTTCCATTCAGAATTTGAACATGGAAACTTACACCCCAACATGGCAATGTTGAAAGGCAGGATCTAATCGGCGTGTTTATGAAAGTTCCTCCCTCATCAATAAATCAATGTCATTAGAAGTGGGCTTCCATTCTTATTCTTGTCTTCCACCTTCTGCCATGTGATGTCACAGGTTCTTGCCAAATACGGGGACCTTGATCTTAGACATGTCAGCCTCCAGAACTGTGTGAATCAATAAATTTTAGCTCATTACAAAATAATTGGACCTAGATATTCTTTATAGAAACACATTTGTGTAATAGAAACATAACATCAACTAAAACACAAGTAACTGTGCATTGGTCACTTTTCTTGTCACTGTGAGCAAACACCCCACAGAAGCAACTTAAGGGAGGAAAGATTTATTTTTACTCACAGTTTCAGTCAACCACAGCAGAGAAGGCATATAGGAACACCTAAGTCTTGAGAAACACAAGACTGAGAATCAGGTAGTAGTGATTTCAAGCCACAGTCAGAAGAGGGTAGTACCTTTAAGGCCCATCCCTAAGGACCTTTGTTAGTCAAAAACTCATCATGTCTGAAAAGTTCCACAGCCTCCCATATGAATATCACCATCTGTGGACCAAATTTTCAACCCCATGAGCTTGTGGAAGACATTTCAGAGTCAAACCATAGCATCTTAATTTTCGTATTTACTTACTGTTATGACCATTTGTAAGTTAATAGTTCTATGGTTAGAAAATTTTATTTATTTGACATAAGCAAGTACCAGAGAATGTGGAACAATATGAATGGTTGGGGTTGACAAAATAATAATTCTAAATAGGTAGAAATATACAGGGAGCAGGAACGGGATTTGCAAGGTCATGGGGCCCAAGTAAAATAGAAGGCAATATTAGGGATGAATTTCATCTTTTCTTGGATCTAGGGAAAAAGAGTTACAGTATTATGGTTAAAGATTTATTATTTGCCCCTCAGCATGCAAAATTCTCCCCAGGTCAACTGTAAAGCTGGTGAGGATGTTCAGTTTCGCTATCACAGCGTTACTCCCTAGAGGCTTTCGGGAACATGAAGAGAAGGAGATGGATGGAGGAGATCCGTGAGTTAGTTACCTACACTTCAGCTCCCAGCCTCAGGCTCTGTCCCCAGTTCCTGAAGTCTTTCTTCTACATGGCTCTGCACATGCCCCAGAACAGGAAGCTCTGCCCGCTCCCCTGATATCTTTGTCCTTGTTTCACTGCTTGCACTTCCAGGGTTGCTTTGTATCCTATTTGTACTACTCCTGATTGATACTTGATTTTGATGAATGTTGGATAAGTCTCAAAATTAATGAGAGGTACTGTTTCCAAAAACATCTATGATTCTCAGCAGACTTCATGATAATTTAGCCCCAGTATAAAGGTTATAAATCCAAAACAGACATGAGGATGGCTTCATCTTCTGTACTGCTACGTAGTGTTTGGCATAAACATGTTTTCTCCTGGGGAGTAGAACACACAGATTCTTTTATTTTTATATAGCTAAACAGTGCTTGGTCACTTATATAAGCATAGCTACCCTAAGATCAGGATCTTTTATGGCTTGTGTCCCCTCTAGTTAGAATCACCCAACCCTCAGTCCTTGGCTCAGGACACAATATAAGGTCAAGTCTTGTGACATGTGACCCAGAGACTGTACTCCCACACCTAGCCAGCAGAGGGCTTGTTGCTGAAAAGCATTTTGGTGCCTAAGAGAAGCAGCAGATAATCAACCAAATAACTAGCTTTCTGCCTTTGGATTAGCAACTGCAGACCATAGCCAAACAGGAGCAAGTTGAAAGTGGAGTGAAGATGCTGAGATTCCATCAAAGCAAGAGTTTTTCTGGATCCGAGATAGCTTCCCAATCATAGACTCACTCCTCCAGTGTCTACACAAGCCTGCCTTTTCTATGTGTAGCCTAGGAAAATCACCCTTTCCTGAAGTTCCAGCATCTCATGTAAGGAAAAGAATGGTTGACAAAGAACTGTGAAGAATTGGATCTTTCAGTTCTATCACTGACTAGACAAGTATCCTTGGTCAGCACATTAAATTTGAATTTTATTTCTGAAAAATGCCAATTACGTTGTGTCGGCGTTTAAAAGCTAGCATGAAGACACGCTCTTAAGAAACTGGGGGCATCTGCATTGTATACAGACAACAACACTACTGTTTTATAATGATGACAATTAATTATCTAGTTCAGGCACAAGATAGGTACTGAGTGGTGTTAGATTTGGTTGCCTTTACAAGTAGAAAGCAGGCTTTCAAATAACAGATCCATCATTTATAATGCATTATTTGATGCTCATCTTTTTATCTTATGGACAGGATAAAGGAGAGTTGTTGGGAAGCACTCAGCTGAGTGTGTGTGGCTGGTGGGGGGCGGGGGCATGGTGTAAGGGCTCAGTTCCTTTCTGCTGCCACTGGCACTCCTTCCTGACAGCAGAGTGTTTTCTATATGGAACTCAATTTATGATTGAGATAGAATATTCATTTTCAGCAAGACTTTCAGTGTACTGAGCTAAAGAATGCTAGCAAATTTTGGAAAAGATCCCTAGAGAGAGAATATTGTGAAAATCTGCCATCCTGGTCGTAGAACCTGCCAATCAGTGTCCACAGTTCTAGCCAAGTCCCTTGCTCTGCACAGTCACAACCTACTATAAGTGTGGATGAGGAATTCATGTGGTGGGTAAAGATGTTGGGGAGGGAGCTCAACAGTCTATGGCCTCTTCCTTGAAAAAGCTTCTGTTGTGGTCTATAGATGCTGCTAAAGCTCAGAGAAAAAGACTAGTGATCACGATGGCTGGGGAAGATCTTCCAGAAGATGAAGACCATAGCTGAGCCTTAGCACACAGCAGTGAGCAGGGCAGAATAAATGGCTTATATGCGTACGGACATAAACAATAGGCATGTGTAGATTTGTATTCACTTGTTAATACTCTGCTTCTTCATGCTCGGTTAGGTTTTCTCTGTCATTTCCTTTGTCTGAATCCTACTAAGACTGTTTTCTGATCATTCTGGATAAAAGACAATAAAGTGAAGACCAGGAACAATCATCTCATAAAATGAAATAACCCCTCTATGAATAAGCTACCTTACCACTGGATGTACATCACTCCACCCTTCCCTGTGTGTGCAGATAGTTTCTCTGCTGTGAAAATTACAGTGCAATTTATATCACTCCTTTTATCAGAGAAACTGCCTACATATAAACTCTGCTAAAAAATCAAACAGGTGTCTTAACAGTCTGTGGCGGTTCATTTTCTAGTCTACCTATTTGACCAACAGATGTTTACAATCTAGCAATAGAAACCCCATCCATAGGAAGATGAGTGATTTCTGCATGGCCTGGCATGGAAAGATGGAGTAGGGACTATGTTTTGAGCTGTTATACTCTAAGGAATAAAGCAGAAGCAGAAGATAACTGATAAGATGCAAAATCAGTTTCATCCTATCACAAAAATGTCATGAGTAAGCAGAATCTGATGCAAGGTCAATGAGGATGGAAATGTGCCCAAGACCAAGAATGTGACTAAGCAAGTGTCCTAGTTTGGTTTTTGTTGCTGTAATAAGCACTGTGGCCAAAAAGCAACTTGGAGGAAAGGGTTTATTTGGTTTGCACTTCCATGTCACAATTTATCATTCAGAGAAGTCAGGGCAGGAACTGAAGCAGAAACCTGGCAGGTGCTGGAGCAGAGACCTGGGGGGAATGCTACTTACTGATTTGCTTCTTCTGGCTTGTTCTCAGCCTACTTCTTATGTAACCCAGGACCACCTACCTAGGAATAGTACCACTCACCATGGGCTGGGCCCTCACACGTCACTCAACAATCAAGAAAATGCCCCACAGCTACACGCACAAGGTAATCTGATGGATGAAAGTCCTCAGTTGAGGTTCTTTCTTCCCAGGTGTCTCTAGTTTGTAACAAGTTGATGAAAACCAACCATCCCTCTGAGCTTGATCAGTGGGTATTTATTTCAATAGATATCCACACAGTATCTGGGTAAATTAAGAGGACATTCACATGTCCCTCACTTAGATCCCTGCTCTACTGAAACCAGAATGTTCAGTTGTTCAGTTTTGCTGTGCACATACAACCCCATGAAAGTCATCTAGTTACGGGTGATAACCTGAGTTTCAGTTCCTTAGATCGAAAAAGGACCTGTATTAAGCAAGGTTCTGCAGAAAAAAAAAACAAAACTAATAGCATGGCTACATAGGTAGATGATGGATGAGATAGTTTTAAAAATACAAAGCGGGGAGGTTCTGACTCATACAGCTATGGAGGCTGAGAAATCCCAATATTGCCAAATCCTAAGTTGACAGGGAGTCAGTTGTAAACATAGCATCACTGATGATGAGGTCCAGTCTGAAGGCAGAAGACCAATGTCCAAGCTCATGCAATCATACAGAAGTCCTCATTTACTTGGGGTCTTCTGTTGTATTCAGGTCTTTGATTTACTGGATGAGCCCCACCTATATAAATGAAGACCACCTTTCTTATTCAGTCTATCCATTCAAATGTTAATTTCATAAAAATCCACCCTCAAAGATATACCCTCAAAGATATATTCAAACAGAATTATGTTTGAATAATATCTCTAGGCTTCTATGGTCTAGTCAAAATGTAAACTTAACCATCACTAGGTCTAATAGAATCACTTCATCCACATGTGTCTCCTACTGAAGAGAGACTGGCTCACTTAAAATGTCACTCCCTTTTCCAGGAGCCCCAGTAAATATACAGGAACATCTATGGTTCACAGAGGTATGTTCTGCCCCACTAGAAAATACTGTTAACTCAGATGGGGCATCCTTCCATCTCATCCTCTGATATTGTCTGCCCTCTGCTTCTTTCTTGGTTTGTTTACTAAGGTGGAGGACTTCACTAAATTCCCCTACAACTTCCCAAAAAGGAAAGAAGAAAGAGGCAGAACAGATTCTACTCCTGTTGGCTGTCATATTTCAGGGTTCAAATTTAGCTTGTTACTCAAATTTATGTTTTTGTTTACCAGAGCAATGCAAGGGGAATGAGCAGAACATCCACTGTCAGAATTTTTTTTTCAGAATTTTCAGAGTTAGTTTGGTTTCATTTCTAGACATGGTTCTTTAAGAACAGTGGCTTCTATGAAATCCATCTGCATTGTTTTCTTAGTTATTATGGTCCTAAGAAAAGAGAGAGATGTGAACACCTTTCACACAGTGTGCTGTAATATTAGAAATTATAAGAGGACTTTTCTCTGTCAAATATATTTAGCCTATATATATAATGCATGTAAAGATATGAAAGGCCTCAGATGCTCTATCATAAAGAAATCTCTGAAACTTGGCTTGACAGCACTCCCCAAGCTCTAGCTTATTTAATAAAAGTGTGCTCTTTCATGGAACACCCCTAAGGTCCTGCAGAGCAGGAGCTGTATAATACTGGCTCTGGAACTGGTCTTAAAATTTAGGTCTGAAGATGTAGTTCAGTTGGTAAAGTGATTAGTTAGCACGCACAGATTCCTAGCACCACATAAATTAGGCATAGTAGCTCACACCTGAAACCCCAGCTCTCAGGGTGTGGGGCCAAAAGAAATACAAGTCAAGGTCATCCTTGAGTACATAACAAATTTGAGACCAGTCCAAGCTATATGGCACAGTAATTCAAAAACAAAAATATTTGGTTGTTCTACCAAGAGTATCTGCCCTATAAGTTCCTTAATCCCCAAATAGCTTCTATACTATTCCTGACAATATATTCAAGCAGGTTTCTGACCGACCATGTTACTTGACCAGAATATATTCATCACCTCTACACACTTCTGGTTTCATATCTCGAGAGTGATTGGAGAAAAAAGTGTGGAAACTGGGGTCAGAAGATCAAGGCTGTGGGACCTACTCACCATAAGCTTTAGTCTCTGAGCCTTGAAGGCTTTCTACCTAAAATGATCATGATGACTTAAAGAGTTTTACAGCCTTCTTCCTCTACTGATAGTCTACTTTAACCAAAAGTTGCCATCTGTTGGCTTTATTTTGTCTTCTGAAGACAAACTGAGAATTAAGTAAGAATTGCTCCATTCTTATGCAGAATTTCTGTCAGATAGTTTCCAGTTGCATCAGACTTCTGAAAGTTTACGTTTCTGGAATACACCCAGGTTTTTAGCCACAGCTTTAAAAATGAGAAAGTGTGATATTGTGTTCATTCAAATTTAGATGACTGTTTACCATAGACAGAACTGACTATCAGAAATCAGACCAACATTCCAGGCATGATCTCAGTTGAGAATCACTGAGGTGCATTTATCCTAAGCAGCAATTAATGAAGCTAAGTCTGGACTTATGTGGCATCAGCCAGAGCCTCAGCTGATCTTGTGGACAAATAAAAGCAATACCTTTCTCTAAAAGTGCTACCAAGCTATGTCTCCCTGAATTATACTGATAACTGAGCTTTTAAATTAATATCTTATTTATTACTTTTATTGTATGTGTATGAATGTATTGCCTGCATTTGTGTAAGTGCACCCATGTTATGCAGTGCCTGAGGATGTCAAAAGAGAGCATCAGAACCAATGGAACTGGAGTTATGGATGGTTATTAGTCATATGTGGTTGCTAGGAATCAAACTCAGGTCCTCTGCAAGAGCAGCCATCACTCTTAACCACAGAACCATCTCTCCATCCCCAGCTATTTAAACTTAAAGCCAGTGCTTTACACTGTGCCTTTTAAAGGTCAAATTTGTTGGCTTCCTCTCAGTGTTCTGGTGTCTCAGACTCCTTGATGCCAGTTTGAAAGGCTTGTGTCATCTGCAAAGCTGATAAGCCTTTCTTTCTCTTCCATAGCTTTACCTGAGTCCTACTAAAAATATCAACCAGAGGCTCATCGGCACCTCCCCAGAAGCAGCAGCATCCTCAAACCTTCAAACCAGATCACACTGAGGAAGCTGTGGTGTTTATCACACACGGGTATAAAAACTGCACACCTCTGCCAATATTGCATTCTTCCTGAAAATAAATAGAAATGGCCTTCCAGGTGCTCCTAAAATGAAGTCAGAGATATTTGAAGGGGAAAAATCATCCTTCAATAGCAGAATGGCAAAAGGATGCCGGAGATATTGCTTCTTTGTGTTCCTAGAACATTCTGTTATGAATACCAAACAGAATACAGAGTCATCATCTACAGGCCTTCTGAAGGAAGTGAATGACCTTATGCTCATAAATACTTTGTGTGCTTATCCATTCAAACAACAAATCAGCAACCATGTATTAAGTTCATGCTGTATTCAGAGAAACGTGGATCAGGACATTCAAAAATAAAGGAAAGCATCATCTGGCCCTTGGGAGCTGAATCACATAACAGGTGTAACAGAAGCTCAGGTAAATAAAAGAAGGGGTTAAAGAGTGTCACAATCTGCTCAAAGTTGAGCAAGGTAGCACAAGGTTAAGACACAAAAGTAAATGGTAAGCTTATCTCCATGTATTCAAATCTAAATATACATGTATGTGTGAAAACAATTATTGAAAAAAAGATTATGGGTATTCTAATATAAAAATCTCAAAAAATAATAAAAATATCCTTGGGTAAACAATAATAACATGCATGTTATGCACAATGGCACTACAAACTAGTTACTCACCGAAGACACCTAGCTCATTAACAGTAGGACAAGATACATTGCCTGGGTCATGCACATTCTAAGGCTGTACTAAAGCATGACGTCATCATATTTCACCTCAAGAATGTCAGAGATCAGAAGGAATGATCATTCTCAGTGATACCAGGGATATGAGAGAACTCAAGTGATGATGATGTGAATGTAAATCACACAGCTGTTGTAAGGCCACTTTCTTTGTGTACCAAGACATAAACTGGCTAATGTGTAAAATACGAATGTATGCAAAAGCATTTGTGTTACAGTGTTCTTTGTGGTGTTATTTATTACTGGAAATTGGCTAAAACTTTTATACATTCCTGTAAAGGGATGTAGAAATCAATTGAACAGACAAGGGAAGTGCAACCCTGGAAGGCTAGAGCATGGTGGCAGCTGTGCAGGGTCGGGATGGGAGTGAGCACTCCCTGGAGAAGAGACAGGGGAAGCTTTAGAGGTCATGGAAATGTTCTAAAACCAGGTAGGAATGCCTGTACAACAGAAATGTGCACAAAGTCTCATCAAATAGCATATAAAAGTTTTTAAGATTTGATAACAACTTATCAACAATAGCTTTCGTTAATGGTAAGGATTATGAAGGGTTCTCACTATAAAGATTATATATTATTTGTATATTTACATATTAAAATTGTGAAATATTTTGTCATTAGGAAAGAAGGTTCCTAAATAATATCAAGTTAAATCAATAAACAAGAGGGCTGGAGAGACAGTTCAGCAGGTAAGAGTGTATACTGCTCTTGCAGAGGACCCAAGTTCAGCTCCCAGCATCCATGTAAGGTGGCTCATAACCACCCATCACTCCTTCTCTGAGAAGATCCAGTGCCTCCGGGAACCTGCACTTGTGTACATACCCACATACACGCATGAATACACATAATCAAAAATAAAAATAGGCAGTCCCTTACAGAGAGCATTCAAGCTACTTTGTAAGTCTGCCCGCTTTTCTGAGTTATTCAGAAAAGTCTGACTTCCCTTTGCTTCTTTCTACCCCTTTCCAAGCATGCTTTCCCTAACCCTTTGGGCTTCCATGCCAGCTTATCTCAAGAAGCAAGGCTTTTCTTCCATCTTTTCTCCATCCTCCTCTTCTGGGCAGCTTCGAGATTTATAGCTTGCCTGTCCTAGAGTTTTACTTCAATAAAATTGTCCATTGAGCTTCAAAAATATTTTTAAAAAAAATCATCTTTCACATCATGTTATATATAAGCATGAAGAACTACGTTATATAAAATCTGCTTTCTGCATTAGAAATTAACAATGATTATTAAAGCCACCGTTATTCAGTTACTCAAACAGGTATTAGAGATAACAAAGTAAGATTAATTACTATTCCTAATATTTTCATTATTTATTCTTCTAAATAACTGAGTCTAAAAGAAAAACTACAAATAATTAGTGTACTTAATAACAGGATCAGGAGGTTGGGGAGGTGGCTCAGTCCATAAAGTCTTTGCTGTGCGAAGTCCTGAGTTAGAATCCTCACATAAAAAGCTAGGCATGCTGGACATGGTGGCACATGCCTCTAACTCAGAACTTGGGAGGCAGAGACAGATGGATGCCTTTGAGTTTGAAGCCAGCCTGGTCAACACAGTGAGGTAAGGTTAGCAAAGCCTGCGCAGTGAAACCCTGTCTCATTAAAACAAAAAGAAAAGAAAAGTGGGTATGACCAGAACATGATG
Source organism: Eospalax fontanierii (assembly GCA_035773235.1). NCBI lineage: Eukaryota > Metazoa > Chordata > Mammalia > Rodentia > Spalacidae > Eospalax > Eospalax fontanierii. The sequence goes on along the minus strand of CM069529.1, from coordinate 45,227,577 downwards.
GTAAGTTGCAGTTGTTAAAGACACCATGCACATCAGTCACAGGCCATGGAGAAATCAAGTTATTATTGAGCAGGAAGCCTCCTCCCTGCTGGCTGTCTTTCACAGTACTGGAAGGTGCTCTCTAGGCTACTGGGGGCTAGGGCAATCGTCAACAGTCTTACTGAGCTATGAACCCTGTGAACTGTAACAATGACAGACATGTTAAGATATAATCATGAGTGCGACCGTGACACAACACAAATGTTATGGCAGTAATTAACTTACTGGATTTAAGGCCCACTCCACAGGAGGGAACTCAAACCTAGTTCTATAAATCTGGCCAAGAACTCAACATTTGGGGAGTTCACAAACCCTAAGAGTGAACCTACTGCTATTATTCTGCTAAATGTACATAGTGCCAACTTGCCCCGAGTCTTATTTCTAAAGACTCAGACCTCACCAGAGCAGTTTCTTTGTGCAATGGATGGTGGTTAACGCAGAAACTCACAGCTGGTCAAAGTGCTGAGAATGAGTTCCAGTGAATTGCTCATAGGACATCTATATCACACTCCCTACACAAGACTCAGCACCATCACAGAAGAGGCAGAAAAATTGTGAGAGCCAGAGGTCAGGAGGACTGGAGTGACTGACACTGTGTCTCCTCACACTAGCAGAACTGCTACATTCATGAACTCAACAGCTGTGGATGCCTGTACAAGACCTGCACATGATCCAGTGAATCAACATTCTAGCGTGGAGTGGGAAGGAGTTCAAGATTCCCCAATTCTAACTGAGGAGCTGTGAATAGCTAATGGCTTCAGGGGAAGGAAAATCGGCTTTCTGAAGTGTGGTTCCTGGTAGCCAAACCACACTCCAGTGGATGAACTCACACCCAGCAGTATATGGGCAGCACAAATTGGGTTATTATACATTGTATAAAATTCACAAAGAATTAATAAAAATATGTTAAAACGGAACAGTGGCACAGGAACTGGGAAGGCAGAGAAGGAACGGTTCCTGGAGCTTGCTGGCAGTCAGGCCAAATCTCTGAATTACAGGTTCAGTGAAAGACTCTGTCCCAAAATAGTAAGGTGGAAAATAATGGAGGAAAGCACACAGCAGCAGCATCTGCCCTCATCCATCTGCATGCACATGTGCACACACAAAAACACATATGCATATGTAGACACACAAAAAGTAATGTGAGAGAGCTGGAGAGATGACTCAGCGGTTAAGACCCCTTGCTGCTCTTCCAGAGGATCCGGGTTTGGTTTCCACAGCACCTCCATAAAGTTGCTCACAACAACCTGTGGCTTCAGACTCAAGGGATCTGATGCCCTCTTCTGGCGTCACATGTACACACATATGACGCCATATATGTATACACACATACTCATAAGGAGAAATACTTCTTTAGCTGCATGTGGTGTCACATGGCTTTAATTACTGTACTTCAGAGGTAAAGGTAGGTGGATCTCTTTGAGATGGAGTTCAGACTGGGATATCCACATGGTGAGTTCCAGGCCAACTGGTGCTACAGGGAAACCCTGTCTCAAATCAATCAATCAATCAATCAATCAATAACATGATGAGATATAAAATAAATTTTCAAAATTCAATATTTTTCTGTTTCTAACAACCAAATGACAATGCAACAAAAACTGCTAAGACTAACTCATTAAAAAAAATATTGGATATGTACAAAGAAAATCACAAACTTTGTTGAAATTAATAAAAGAACTGCAGATATTTTCTTAGGTGATATGATAATATTTTAAAGAGATAAATACAGATTTATTTTTCATGTATCATGATACATGAAATAGATGCATGCAAATACATGCAATAGATGTATTTACTTTTTATAAAGAAAACTTTTAAATTAATTTATTATTTTCATTTTTATGTGTATGAGTGTATTGCTTGCATGTATGTAAGTGCACCCATGTCAGGCAATGCCTGAGGATGTCAGAAGAGGGGTTTTGGCTCTCCTGGAACTGCAGTTGTGGACCATTGTTAGCTGCCATGTGGGTACTGGGAATTGGACCCAGGTCCTCTGCATGAGCACCCAGTGCTCTTAGCTATTGAGCCACTTCTCCAGCCCTGAAAACCTTTAAATCAAAAGAAAACCTTAAAAGTACCTCAATATCAGACTTTTCTAAAATTGAAACAGAGCAGTAATTATGTATTTCTTATTATAATTCATTGTGTAGTCAGTATAATTTAAAGACTATCATATTGGCATTTGTAGTATTTCAAAAGGGAAATGTTCCTCATAGGCTCAGATCTTCGAACACTTGGTCCCCAGTTGGTGATGCTGTTTGGGGAGTTAAAAAACTTGTAGGCACTGGAGCCTTGGGGATAGGTTTTGAAGGTTCATAGCCTTACTCTACTTCCTGTGCTCTCACTTTGCTTCCTGTATGTGGATAAAAATGTGAACAGCCAGCTTCCGGATTCTGCTGCCCGTTACCGTACCTTCCCTACTATAATGGACTCCATCCCTCTGGAATTGTAAGCCAAAGTAAACACATTCATCCTTATATTGCTTTTTATCAGGATATTTTATCATGGCAACAGAAAAGTAACTAATACAGCATTCAAATATGTATAAAACATCATCCTCAGGTACATATCAGACTAAGTCATATAGTAAAGACAATGTTTAAATTAGAGGAGTAAAAGAAGAATTACTCCATACTTTGGGAGTCAGTTAACAAATTTAAAGACAGGTCCCTGATTCTCTCTCCACTCCCCATGACACATATTATGTGAGTTTTAAACAATACTCTAGAATTCAATACTTCAAAAACATACAAATCCAGTCACATTATTCCTGAGAGTAATGTGGATTTTAATTTTATTAACATCTATAACCAAACATGAAGTTTTAAAAAATACAGTTGGTATGATGACTCACCCCTGTAATCAAAAGTCTGAGACAAGAGGATCTCCATAAGTTCAAGACCACAGTGGAGAAGTTTTTATTATTTCAAAGACTTACAGGGTAAAATCTTAAACCACTAAAAAACAAATCAAAACTACAGCGAAAGAAAAGTATCCAGCTTTTAGAAAGACCTAATTATCTCAAATGTCCTCAGTAGTTTGTAAATTATAAAATTCACAAAATTATACCCCATATTATACGTGAGAATTAAAATAAATAATGCATACAAAATATGTTGCTAATACCTATATATTAAATTAATTTTCCCCTTATCTGTTTGTATCAGTTTGCTGGGACTATCAGAGTAAAAAATGGCCTAGAGTATTTTAAATAATAGAAGTTAATTTTCCACAGCTCTAGAGTCTGAAATGTCCAGTATCAAGGATCTGACCAGTTCAGTTCCTATCAAGGTCTTTCTTGCTGCTTATAAACAACTTCTTTTTATGTTCATGCATGGTGGAAATAGAAAAGAAAGAAAGAAAGAAAGAAAAAAAAGAAAGAAAGAAAGAAAGAAAGAAAGAAAGAAAGAAAGGAAGGAAGGAAGGAAGGAAGGAAGGAAGGAAGGAAGAAAAAGACAGTTTTCTGGTATCTCTTCTTTTAAGGACACTAATCTCATGATAAGGAACCCATCCATATAATTTCACATAAGACTAATTACTTTCCCATCTCTAAATACCATCATATTGGTGATAAGGGCTTCAATATATAAGTGGGGTAGAGGAAGACTTTCATTGTATAACACTATATCCATAGATATTTTAATAAGTACCTGCTATCAGCCATACAGTACATTAGGCACTTCTTTATACAAATTAGATAATCCTGCCTGGACTGCACCTGTATTGACTGCCTTCAAATAGCCTCTAGTTTCTACTTTTAAAACTACAATGTTGCTCAGTCGTATGGCAATCATAAGGTTGGAAGCTTTCCTATTTCCTCAGTCAATTCTTCTTGAAAAAAGCATCTCAAGTAGGCAGGCAGGCATTGGTGTCCCTAATGAATACATAGAAAATTACATGGCTAGAACTTAATGCAGAAATATTTATAAATTTCTATGGAAAGAGATGAAATGTAAGAGATAAAGTCTGCCCGGGAAAATAGCTCAGTTGATAAAGTGCTCACCACACAAGCATGAGGACATGGGTTCAATCCCTATCATCTACAGAAAAGCCAAGCATAGCAACACCTACCTGTAACCCCAGTGCTGGGATGCAGAGACAGGAGAATTCCTAGGGCTCATTGGCCTGACAGTCTAGCTGAACTCAGTGAAAGACCTTCTCTCAAAAAGTAAGGTGGAAAAGAGATTGAGGAAGACACCCGATATGCACCACCTGCCTACACCCACACATCCATACAGGTGTGCACATACAACAGAGAGGAAAAAGAGTTAAAGTCTGCAAGTTTGAAAGTCTTTGAGTCTTTGCTTCATACTGGATGACCTCATTTGCTTCTCTGTTGCTGATAAAACACTGACCAAAATCAATTTGAGGAGGAAAGAGTTTATTTGGCTTACAGTCCCTCATCAAGGAAAGCCAGGATAGGAACTCAAGGCAAAGACCTTGGAGGAACACTGCTTGCTCCTCTGGTCTGTGCTCAGCCTTCTTTCTTATACAACCCAGGAACATCTTCCCTGGGTGGTATGATCCACAGTGGGCCCTCCATCGTTACTCAACAATCAGGAAAATGGCTCATAGATTTGCCAGCAAGCCAAACAATAGAAGAAAGTCCCCATTTGAGGTTCCTTCTACACACGTCAAGTTGAGAGCTGAAACTCCACAACACACAGGCTATACTCTTTAGAGGCAGGCCTCCTTGGACTCTTTACAGCACTGAAGCTAAATATCTTTCCTAAGGGTATATTCACTAAGAATTTCTCATTTGATTTTCCCAAAAGCTTCAGGAGCAAGTGATAACTTCTTACTTTCATAAAACGAAAGTGAGAACAAGGTTGTAATACCAATTCAAGAGGACTCAGTTTTCAGAACAACCTCATTTCAGCAGGCTTTTCCTATGCACTGTTTATGCTATAGTGAAGATGAAAAGACAAGTCCAGGCAATCACTACTGTAGCAATTACCACTGATTATTTCAGACAAGAAGCCTAAAGTTCACACCAGCAAGTGTTCCATAAAAGATGGGAAGAGCCAAGCTTCTGCTGTATATTTATCTGATGCTGCTTTCATTTTTCATAAAAAATAATATGAACTAATGACTAAACATTTTTCAACTAAAATGAAAACAAAATGTCTTTGTCTACCTTACTCTACAACTGCCCCCTGAGCCCTGCTCTCTCTACCCATGACTACCCAGTCTTTCCTGGTCTTGAGGAAAATTGGGCACTTAACATCAACATACACAAATATGCTTTTAATGATATAAGGGGGGATTATCTTCGTGTCAGGAGTGACACATATTGGAGAGGTTTCAAGACTCATATATGCAGCTCTGTTTAGAAACAGCTTAATTTCTTAAAAACCAAAAGAAGAACCTATTTTTCCTGAGACTTGGAAAACATTTATTTTTATCAGCTAACACTCTTCTGTAAAAGATTCAGGAACCTGATCAGAGTAAAGGCCATGTTACCTACAGGACTTAGCAGAAGAATAGCATTTTATCAGGACAAGGCCTTTCTGTTTCAAAGAAAAGGTTTTCATTTCTGTAGTTTATGATATAGCGTATAAACAAATAGAGTAAGTCCAGGCAGTAGCCTCTCTCCTATCCATACACAACACAAATCAAAGGGCCCACGCTGGTTTCTGGCTTTACCACCCCGGCTTCAAGCAACAATTGCTCAGATCTTAAAGTTCAGGAAAACTTCCTTCAAGGTCACAATAAAAGACTAAAAATAAGCGTCTTTTTTCAGTTTATTCATAGTAGAGTTAGCAGGATCATACAATCTGCTAGTTATAATCTGAGCAATCATCTGAACAAATACAGATCTTAGAAGACAATTCTTAATATTCAAATGTAGCCAATAAGAACAGTACTAATTTCCTTCTTCTACACCAGAAGAAGGCCTTAATATGCAGCCTCTCTATATTCAAATAGAAAAGCCCTAGTTACAGTGAGGCCAGTAAAGACAGACAGAATCCAAGAATGCCCAGAAGTATACAGTCCCACAAATGTGACAGGGAACAAAGCTCACTTTAGGTAAAAAGGTTTAAACTCTCACTCTGCAGACAGTGGCTACTCTGGAAGAATAAAACCCTATTTAATGATTTCCACTAATCAAATGGGTATCCTGGTGCTCTGTGATCAGTGAGGATGGATGGATTGTGTACACTGGACTTTTCAAAAAGGGCAAACAGCACTGTCCTGTGCAGTCTTGCAGATCCGAGATGTAAAGGAAACCTGCATTTTGGACTCAGATCTCTAAAGGCCAGCCGTACTCATTAGCTATTCATCTGCCACACAAAACCACATTCATTATGAGCTGCCATCTATAAACTATCCAAAGGGAGATGAACTGGGAGGAACGATTCCAGGTAAAGAAGCCAGACAATGACACTAAGAAGAGTGTCGGGCTGAAAGGGAAAGCAAATTATGGGTTTGAGTCATATTAGTGCCGACTTTTTCTAATTGTCTTTACTGTATCAGGCACTATCTGCACTAAGAACGGAAGTATGAGAAAACTGAATCTTCATCTCTAATTATCTCCAGGGTGAGAGTGGGAGACAGAACTGTACACAATTACCATCCAAGGGTACAAATTTCATAATAAAGATAGTCTGAAGGGCTGTGGTAAGGGCAGAAAAGGGACCTCTAATCCTAAATAGTGTATAGAATAAGCACACAGAGCAGCTATCGTTCAGTCCCTACTGGTCAGTTCATCACTGTGATTAGTAGAAAATGGGAACTTGCAGTCAAACATAACATTGTTTCACAAAGTAATTAGTGAATTAACTTAAAACACTAGGCAAAATTCAGTGAATAAGTTAATCATTATCCATAATAGAAAAGTAGTAACTATCTAATATCTGCTTCTTTATAGCCAAGGAAGATAAGAATATATTATTACTCACCAATAAATAACAATCTATTTGAATTGTATAAGCATTCTGGAAATTCAAAACCTTTGTATTTTGTAGCAAGGGCCTCAGATTTTATTGCAATCAAGCACGGATTTGCTGTAATTCTAGCCACCATGTAAACAGGTTTAACCATTTAATAAAGCAGTTCAGCTTTATCTAGCAAAGCTGACCATATGCATAACCTAAGATTAAGTTCTAATCTTGGATTTATACCTAGAGATGTCTCAATTTTTAATACTCATTTATAAAGCTAGTTAAAATATATAATGATGAGCCCCATTTCCAGAGGCTATAGCTGAGTAAGTGTAAAAATGAACCTGAGAATTTGCATTTTGAATGAGGATATGTTCCAAAGATCACTGGAAACCACTGTTTCAGAGAATCCACACACATGTGAAGCAGGACATTTGAACAAGGTTGCTTTGTGGCAACACTTTTGCAATACCCCAAACTGGAGACAACTCAAATAATATCAGCAGAAGATAAAAAGATCAACATACAGTAAAGAAAATAAATTGCAGCTGCATGTCATAATGTGAAACAAAAGGGTAAAAGAAATAAGGAATATATTCACTGCTTCGTTTGTATAATGTTCCCAGTTAGGCAAAACTAAGTTGTATCACTTGCGCATGGGAACATAAGTAACGTATAACACAAGTTACACGATTGTTACAAAAGTTATAATGCAACACACGCTGCTTGACTTCCACAGTGGTTATCCTGATTTTCACTGATGGTTATTTGTTCCTCTATGCTGCTGTGATAAAACACCCAGAACAAAAGCAACTTGCAAAGGAAAGGGCTCCACTCACATTTCCAAGTCACGGTCCATCAGTGAGGGAAGTCAAGATTGGATCATAAGCAAGAATCTGACGCAGAAACCAGCGAGGAATACTGCTTGCTGGTTCACTCAGTGGCCCGTTTGTTAGCTTGTTTTCTCATACAGCCCAGGACCAACTGATCAGGGAAAGGTGCTACCCACAGTGACTGAGCCCTCCTATATCAGTTAGCCCCACAGACGAGCCCACAGATCAATTTGATTGGGCAATCCTTCAATTGACACTCTCTTTTCAGATGACTTTAGGCTGTGTTGAGTTGACAACTAAAGCTAAAACAATAGTTATTAATTTAATTGTGCACAAAAGTTTAAAACACTTCCTTGGGGAATTTTTCATTTAGTTATCAAGGGGGAATCATTACACAACAGGTGAGTTGGAAAGAGCTTCATAGAGTTGCTGAGATGTAAGTAAGCCCCTAGACAGCAAGTTTAGATCATTTCAATGCAAATAAATGCTAGATTTGGACATATGAAAATTAAAAATCTTTTACTCTACCTATTTTCTAAATATCCATGAATACTTTCATAAATTGATGTTTCATTTCAGTGTCACAAGGAATATGAGTAAATATTTGAAGTAGCCTAACTTTACTAAGAATTTTTATATAAGCCAAAGCTGGGTCAGCAGGTAAAGATGCTTGCTGCCAATCCTGATGACCTGAGTTCTACCCCTGGTGCCTTCATTGTGGAAGGAGAGAACCAACTCCTGCAAGTTGTCCTCTGACCTCCACACTAACACACATGTGCATGCACACACAGGCACACACACAAAATTTTTAAAGTATAAAATAAAAAATTTAAAGATAAAGCAAAGCTTCATTTGTTATTATCAAGTGCGGTTTCGTTCTAGGATTGATCTATTCTGCCTCTTTTCAGAAAACAGTTATGTATCAACTAACACTTTGTGATCAAGAACATTCCCAGTACTTCTCACTTCTTTCCTGGAAATTAGACAAGGACTCTTTTCCCTTCCAGCACTGACTCTTCACTTTTTACAAGAGGTAAAGGCTTTTCAGAATATCTACCTCCTTAGCAGTTTGGGGATAAATCAAAGTACATGCTCTGTACATTTGTTTCATTTTACTGAATCGTTTCCAGTTTCGCTCTAAGGCAGCTTGGGGAAATAGGAATTGCTTTCCTTTTTGATGTGGACATCTATAGAAAAATGCCTTGATTATTTCTAAAGTTAATAATTAACTCATTATTCTAAAGGATGAGGAACAAATTTCAAGGTCTCCTCCTAGCCTTCTCCAGTGTGTTCCCTCTCAAGGAAAGCATATAGATCAACCAAGAAACTGCTTGTAGCAAAAAAAAAAAATCAATGCCTGATTCCCCTTAGATAACTTCTCACAAGTCTCTGCACTTGGATTAAAGGAAAATGGTGGTCATCTATGATCTGATTGAAAATAGAAAGGAAATTTTTTAAAGTACTCAGAAATAATGCAGATGGCAATCTACTACCATTTGTATATGGACACCTTATGAATGTCCCCTACACCAGCATCTCTTTCTTTAGATTCTGACCCCACAAAAATAAATTTTAAATAGGTCAGAACTGGAAGTGCAGACCTCTAATACCAGATATTGAGGAGACTGAGGCAGAAGGATCACAAGTTCAAGGTCTGCTTGGGCAACTCAATGAGACACTGTTGCAAAACTTTAAAAATTAAAAAGAAGGCTGACTCAGTGGTAAGGAGCTTGCCTAGTATGTACGAAGCCATCACCCAGAACAGAAATAAATAAATATGTCCCTCTTTTCTTCCCCTCTATTTTCCCTGCTCTTCATTTATCTATGTTTCTCTCTCCGTTTTAGTTCTGTATGTCCTTCCAAAGACCAGCAGATATATCACCCACAGCATTCGCTCTTTCTCTACTGTACACCGTCCCTTAAACTGGTCTGCATCCAGTGCTATTGACTCTGCTGAAAAGCCTTCCTGACTCAGCCCCATCTCTCCAAGGTAACTGTGTCTCCCTCCTTCCAAAGTACAATAATGACTTGTTTCTGTGTCTATGGTTTCTACTGCTCAGTAAGTGGTAAACCACATGTATTCATCTAATGCTGGTGCTCAGTAAAAAGTGTTGAACTGAACTCCCTCCATAACTTTCCCTTGCTTTGATGTAATTTCCTGACAAAGATAAGTGCTGATAGCATACCTACTATACCTAAGGTACTTCTTTTTAGAAGTTTGGAGATGCCTTTATGGAGACTTAAAGTCAAAATTCCCATTAAATAAATTACACTACAAAGGAGAAAAGCATTCTAAAGGCCCTAACAGACCCAAAGATATTATAATGCAGAGAAGTAAAAGGTCTTCTCAATTAATGACCAAAAAAGAATGGAGAATGGAGCCTCCAAGCAGAAAGTGTACCCTGTAAATGGCATTTTGTACTTCACCCTCTCTAATCCTCTGTGTTTGAATTGCTTGCAGTAAGTTTTTGTTCCCTACTTAATCCTTTATAGTCAATGAAAAAGTCAGCAGTCAACTTTTGAAAGTGTCCACCAAATCCACAGACGACTCCACAATATTCACCTTCCTACTGGCTCATCATTACTGCTGTGAAATGAAAAGCTGTAATGACCCTTTAGCTAATCTCTTTCTTATTTCTCCACCCCATCAATATACCCTATATATCCAGAAATAATCCTAAAGTGCAATTCTAATCCTGTCACTTCCCTGAACTAAAGCTTTTAATGACTCTCATTAACCGCTGTATTAATTTCAGTTCCTAAGATCCAAGACATGTTACAATGTGACTGAACCCAATAATTTTAGCCAAAATACTTATTATCCCCTTACTTTGACCATTCAGCATTCTTGAGCTTGAGCTGCATGATACTGTTGGTCTTGTTTATGGTTTTTGTTGTTGTTGTTTTTCCTGTTGTTATTTTTTTCTTTTTCTTTTCTTCTGTTGACTGTTTTATGTAAATAACTCAAGTGTCACTTGATGAAGGCTCTGCTGCTGGCTATCTTTCTGCAAAACACGGCATCTCTCCCACCCCAAAGGCCAATGACTTGATCCCATACATTGTGTTTTTTTTTTTCCACTGCCATTTAGGGCTCTTTTTTGATTGTTTATTTTTCAGTCTCCCTGTAGCCCTAGCTGGCCTAGAACTCGCTATGTAGACCAGGCTGACCCTGATCTCACAGAGATGAGCCAGCTTCCACCTTCTTCTGCCTTATGAGTGCTGAGATTAAAAGCATGCACCACCATGCACTGCACCCCATTACTCTTGTAAGCACAGATTAATAGAGTTATAAAGGGCTTCCCTCACCAAAATCAGGGACACATCTTCACGACCAGATGAAAGTATGCAAAGCTAATTAATATAAACCTACATTTATTACTAAAGAAGGAACAGATCCTTCAGTGGGAGGATTCGGCTATATTCTACCTTTGCTCCCACAGTACCCTCTGCTGAGATGTACGTGGAAAGCATCACTGAAGGAAAGAAGGAGAGAGCATCAGAAAGTTTTTAGGACACATCAAATTGCTGACAATTCTTCCTAAAACATATGAAAATATCACAGTACAGCGGAGATGAAATGTTGATCAGAAACAAGAGTGCAGGAGCCTGGACTTTAGCATTTGTATTGCTCCAGACCTGGGTCAAAGGGGCTTTGCCATCATCAGCTACACCTTTCCAAGAATAGGCAGTTGGAAACAAACTGAACAATGTGGACATCTTGTACTCTTTTAAAGCTACTATTCTTTAATATTTGTTCACTATCTCCTAGAAAGAGGAAGGTGACAGGTGACATTTTACTTAGAATTATATTCAGAAACAGATTTGTTAATCTACTGCTAATGTTTGAAGAAGAGTCAATTTTCAGAAAAAAGAAATGATCAAAATGGTTTGCCATTTTCCTACAGTTCATGTCCTTCTAATTTCCCAAACCAGAGACATCTTGACAGCATATTAAAGGTTTGGAATTTAGATCACACATCAATCATTCATAGCAATAAACAAAAGCATGGTCTGAATTCTTTGATTTCGAAATTACAGCTGGTTTTTCCTATTAAAATGATTCGTATACATGCTGCGGAGCCATCAGCGAAGTTTTCCCTGTTTTTTCACTTAAAGATTGCAAGGGGGCCGGAGGGTATAGCTTGGTGGAGTGCTTGCCCAGCATGCACAAAGCGTGTAAGAAAATTCTCACTGAACGGTATTTCTAATGTCAGTGGTAGTGAAGTTTGTACCTAGTCATATTTTTAATGTGCCAACATCATCATGTATCTTGTAAATTAATGCTTCAGAAAAAGTGTCTACCTGTCTTCTCCATTACTGAGGATCCCAAGCAAGGATGAGTTGCTTTTCATGAAAACATTAAAGTCTCTTCTCATCTCTTTTCAGTCATTTATAAAGTGAATGTTTTCTTCTTTAATAAGCAATTTCATTCCTCAGAAGACTCATAGGTATTAAAGAAGCAACTGTGCACACTTCACTGGTGAACGGGGTGAACATAGCCTGCTGTTTCTGGTACTTTTTGGTATTTCTTTTTAAGCTACATGTGCATTTCATTCATTTACTTATTATACCACAAATCAAATATGTTAAAGATGAAGAGGGATGGAGGGTCAGTGGTATAGTACTTATGAAGCATACAGAAGGCCCTGAGTTCAATCCCCAGCACTGCATTAAACAAATCATTATATGAGAGAAAGCATAGAACCTACTTGGAAATGCAAGGACATTCTGTTAAAGACATTAAATTACAACATCACCTTTCTAAATTACAGGATGTTGGGAAAGTGTGCACCCAATCCAGTAAAATCTAATTGTATAGATTTTTAGAATACTTGAAGGAGAAAGTTCCCAGATGAGACTGTGGGTTAATGATAAAACAGTAATAAGTGGTATTAACTTGGTCAAGTCAGGCAGATTAGACTATATTCATGGCTTAAAATAAAGACTTCTTCATCTCTCATCCATAGACTCATGACTAAAAGACCTTCATCAATTTCTGTGATAATGGAAAAGGAAAGCAATAATTCTGTATAAATCTAAGTGCATACATTTCACATCCTTATATAAAGTTAGCCTCTGAAGTTGTAGAAGAGAAAGAAGACCACTGGAGATTGAGAAGTGAGGTTAACAGCATCTGAGGCACAAGATCAATCCTAAGAGTCTGAACATGTCCCGATAAGGTGTTGGGCTCCAAATGCTAATGTGAAAGATGTAAGAAGAGAGGTCTTTAAAATGTGATTAAATCAGAGCTGGAGAGATGGCTCAGCAGTTAAAAGCATTGACTGCTCTTGCAGGAGACTTGTGTTCAATTCCCAGCACCACATGGTGGCTAACAACCATCCATCACTCCAGTTCCAGAGGATCTGACGCCCTCTTCTGGGCGCAACATGGTGCACCTACCTACAATCAATACACTCATACACACACACAAAAAAAATAAAAATAATGAATAAAATATATAAAAAAGATGTGGTTAAGTCTTGAGGATAGACCCTTCAAGGTATGATTAAGTGCTGTACGAAGGAGTTAGAGAGAACTGCAAAGACACTCTCAGTCCTTCTGCCTTATGCCATGTGAAGTCAAAGCAACAAGCACTGTCTTTGAAGGTAAAAATGGATCCTCTAGCAGACACCAAAGCTGTTAGTGCCTTGATTTGGGACTAAAGGGTTTCCAGAATGATTAAACTGAATTTCTATTTTTTATAAGTTACAAAATCTCAAATCTCAAATGTTTTCTTTTTTAGAGGCAAAGCTCTGTGTTTACTTTATTCTAATTCCCCCTCCAATTCCTGATCTGTGAAGGAATGTTACATTTACTCCCTTCTATGTCTATTTGGGGGTGGGAGAAGGAGCTAGCTTTTATCTATTTTTTAAATTGAGGTTTTGCAATTTTCATGCAATATAATTCAATGATATTTGGATCTCCTCCCTCATCTGCACCTCGCACCAAATTTAATGTGCTGTTCTCTGACACACACACACACACACACACACACATATATATATATATGTATATACATATATGACCTATAGAGTCTAATTTGTGTCCCCAAATGTCCTTCAGTGTAGGTCCATCCACTGGAGCCTAGTTAACATACCAAGAATCCTATCCTTTAAAGAGACTATCTCTCCTGCTCGTAGCAGTTATCTGTTGCCACAATTTCCTTAGGTGGAGTTGGAGCTTCTTTTCTATTTCCTGGTATGTATCCTGGGTTTTTTTTTTTTTTCTAGTTTGAGCTTGCACGGGACTTGTGCATGCTGTCACTGTTGCCGTGAGTTTATACGAGTAACTGACCAGCTCTCTGGAAAACTCTGTTCTCTGTGGTCAAGCACTGCTCTGGCTCTTACAGTCTGTCCATGCTCCTCTTCTAAAATGATCTGAGTCTTGGGAGGCAGAAGTTTGATATGGGTATCCTATTCAGGGGTAAGCAGTCTATAGCCTCATGTTCTCTGCATGCTGGCCACTTGTGGGTTTCTGTATTAATCATCATCTGTTGCATAAGGAAACTTCTTTGGTGAGATTTGGGAGACACTTAGGCCATATGTATAACAGTAAGTCATTAAGACTCCGTTTAGTATGATAAATATTTAATAGAAAACTAGCATTATAATCTACCCTATGTCTAGTCTTGGGTTCCTAAGTGTGATATCAATGCCAGGTATGTGCTTCATCCTAGGAAGCAGAATTTAAATCCAATTAAAGAGTGATTGGTTGATCCCATAATGTTTGCGCTAGTATTACACCAGTGGGCATATTTTGCCAGGCCTGTTGTTATTGTAGTTCACAGGATTTACAGCTGGGTAAGATTGATGATATTTTTTCCTTCTGGTACAATGTATAACACCACCCAGCACTATGAACACTAGACAGTGGAGATGAGGCTCTGAAGTCAGCACCAGTTTGATTTCTCCTTGTTTGCTCTACAGTTCATGCATGTAGTGTTTTCAGAAATAGGGTCTTAACATCCAGTTATGGTTGGTAACCAAGAGCATGGGCAATGGTCAGTATTGTTTGATATTCTTTGAGTCCCTGGTCAACAGCTTCTAGACAATTCCTGACCATGAGGTTTTTTTATTATTATTATTAGCTTATGATTTCCAGAAAGGGCAATGTCCCCTCTTATAGGATAACACTTTTAATTTCTTTTTATGATGTGTATGTGTATATGTGTATACTTCAAGAGGTTCTATAATAGTAGGTTTCCCAATGTGTTTTTCTAACACCCTTTAGTGTTAGTTATTCTTCCCCAAGCTGCCTCCTCTGTCCTGCCCCCCCCATTCCCTACCCCATGTAACATCTCCTAGTTTATTGTTCCCTTTTCTCTTCATATGACTCCTCAAATATGTTCTTAAACATCATAAAGACTAGACATTCAGAAGGAAAAAACAAAAGTAAGTTTGGCAAACATGAGGAAAAGACCTCATTCATTCCAAAATTGAGCATGCAGGCAGCTCTATATGAACATACAAATATCAGCCAAGGAATGCAAGGGTTTCTGAAATAGCTTTAAGAAAAGTAATTGTTTTGTAGGTGACATAAGTTCATAAAATTTTTAGACATTGGTAATTTAGGAACACTCTAGAATAAAGACCTTTGTGGAAATTTCAAGGATAGCAACGAATGGTCATTCTAACAGCATGTACCTCCCCTTGATTGTAGCAGAGGGTTTGTACGGACACTGGTCCTCTGCATGAAGTTGATGAACAGAGTTATTTGTGCTTACAGCAGTTGGATCAAAATATATGGGTGCATGCACATCTTAAGGAGAGGCAGAGGATGTGGGCAGGAACACAGTAGGTGGATAGAAGGTCCAACAATTTGGCCTTGCTACTTAACAATTTCTCAATTTTGACTTCCAAGGGTCCATCATTTTAGCTTAATTTTCTTCTAATGAATCCATTGCAATGTTTCATCAATGAAAAGCCAGTGACATTCTCTGAATGCCTTTTTTTCTTTAGAAATAAATGTAATAAATGACATTGATTTTTTCTGTTTATAACCTTGGACTTATTCTTTACATTTTATATGTATCACTTTCCTTATTATTAACTTCTGAACAGTGTACATCTTTGATTTGTTCTCTGGCCAAGTGTTATTTTGGAGAATTGGTTTTATATTGACATAGTTTATTATTCTTGGAGAGTGAGGTTTGGAGTTAATTTTTGTATTATTTCCAGTTTCATTTCAAAGCAACCAGAGAGTTTGCCTTATACAAGTTATTTTTGTTATTGTTGTTTCTTAGAGTCTTTGGATGATGAAAAGGGCTCTTTGTACAATGTGGAAGAAGGAAGCCATCTTTTGGGAACTGGACTGAACTGGTAAGTGGAAAGCAATGTTCAGAACCCACAATGATAGACAGGAAGACATCCCACATATCTGTCTCTTTCCCATCATTTGTTTGAGTTCTGTTACTTCGGGTTGTAAATTGGGAGTGTGTTAAAATGGAAGCACAGTTTCTCCAAATTAAATTAAACAGAAAGATATCTGGCAGCAAAATCTATTTAGTGATGAAGAAGTTAGACGCTTTATGAGTCTCTATCATTTAAAGTATTTAGACATCCTCATAAAAGAAAGCCAAAAATATCACATGTATTCTGACTTGACTGCAACAAATTCACATTTTCTTTTTGGCCTTTTCTATTAGATTTTTCTGTCTCTTTTATAGCATAGTAGATGATGAGAGCCCTGTCCCCTCTGCGCTTCCTTTTTCAAATAGCCCTTGTGAAGCAACATCTCTCCAAACCCAGAAATGTTCTAACAATCTCACCTCACCAGTATTTACATGGCTATCTTTCATCTGAGTATCTCATGCTGTCTCAGCAACATGAACACATGACTCCTCTGAGACACAAGCAATCTAAATCATAACCATATATACTTTGAATAAAGGACTGCTCAGAACACAGTGGTTAACAGAAGCTGACCCAAGAAACAAACACAGTCTCTGATACCAAATAACCTTTTGACTTTCCAAGGTAGACACTGTAAATCAAGACGGCTTTAAGTCATGGTCCCTCCAAGTTTACAATCATGAATTTTCAAGCTGCCAAAAACCTCAAGTCTTGTCACTTGTCATTTTATACATAAAAACCAATCTAAAACAAGTCTCCCAAAAGGTAAGACTGATAGCATCTAGCTGGAGTTTAAAGCAGGGTCAGACTCAAATTCTGGCCTCCGGACACTCTTGCAGCATCTGTTACCATTTGTAGTTGTTTCATTTTCTCCCTGGGAGCACATTATTTCTTTTTGCATTTTTTATCATCCTCCTTCTTTCCCTACTTGCTCCCCAATCTAACACTCTACCAAACTGCTTTACATATTTTTCTTCTATCTTGCATAAAACATCAGAAAATCCCAAATTGTAAAGAAGGCCATTCTATTACTGCAAAGATGGGCAGAATCTCTTGAAAGAAATCCAGAAGTCATTAAAAGTAAGATTTCAAAATGTTCCATAGTACAGACACAGGTGGTGATGTTGGGTTTCACAGAGAGCCACACTTGATCCTAAGCCATGGCTGGGTCTACATTTCTAATGACACGGCTCACGTACATAGTCCTGCCATACATTCCATCATCCCTGCATCTCATCTTATAACACAGTGCTTTCAGACACATGATCCCATTTGATTCTCAGACTCCCATAACTAGAGGTGCAAAAGCATACTTAATATCATTTTACATACAAACAACTAAATGTACATGAAATTACATTACATGCTAAAACTCAGACAACCAACGATGGTAGAATCCAGACTTGAGGTCTGACATGTTGCCTCCAAATCCTCGTCTTTTCAGGAGTTGCCCCTATCCCGGCTACTGTTCCCCATACCCACATGTTCCACAAAGTGTAAGAGCCTCTGCAAAGTCTTCAAGGACAGGGCCAGGGCTCTTCCTGTGTATCTCCATAACTCTGCAGAGGTCATCCTCAGTAGGTATTCTTTATACTGAACGAATTGCCCTGAATAATTACATTAAATGGCAGTGAAATCCCAACGGGATTTGGGTTAGCATTGCATTATTTTCATAATATTCCTACGTCATTGGGATTCATAAATAAAGCTGTCCCTCAAGGGCTGATTTCCTTAAATAGGCAGCCTCCTCCTTCCTGGGTCTGCAGTTCACATCGCTGCCGGACACAGTCCCAGCCACCTTGCTGCCCCAGGCCCAGATCCTCAGAGGAGCCTCCCCACCATTCATCCTCCCTATGCTTCTCCATTTCATGTCCTCATGCTGAATTCTCAACACTCAAGTGTTCATCAGAACTTATTCTATTTTCTCCTTAAATGTACAGTCATGAAGAGTGATTTTTGTTTCTATGCCTTTCCCCAGCATTGTTAAAAACAATATTCTATGCACAGCAGAAGCCAAATTAACAGCAGCAAATTTGAACCAGCTTGCCCACCATCAGGTTCTGTGTTCACTCTGGCTAACTGCTGAAGTGACACTGTTGCTAGCTATTCTCTAAAATCTCACCCTACATGGCACAACCCAGGATCCACATGCTCTGTTTGGCTAAATGCACAACCAATCACAAAGGGCTAACCCTTCCCCTCTACACTGAAGCTCTCTTTTGAGTTTGGGTGATAAGCAATGGATAATCCTGTTTCCTGTCACTCTATGTAGTCTCCAAACATACCAAACCATAGGATATATATATATAGTCCCTGGTTCTACTGCACATAGTGCTTCCTCTCATCCACACAGTCTTGCACAGCATGCCATTTGAACAGAGAGGCAGTGCCATGAACTCACAGCACTGGCAAGTGATTTTGCTGCAATGAGGCACTCAGGCTTCTCAGTCTCTGGGGAAGGATAGCTCAGCAGACTGTGGTATGGAAAGAATGACTGAGCAGAAAAAAAGAAGTACATGACTGCAGCCCAGTCAGTTTATATGATGGAGAACTGACAAGGTTAATCAGAGAGAGGGAGAAAGACAGAGGAAGAGAGAGAGGGTAAGGAAGAGAGAGAGAAGAGAACGGGTTATAAGGTTTCCCTTTGTTGACGTTTCCCATCCATGTCTTCAAGGGCTCCTGTCTTACAGAAACATGCTCATTTGGATATTACCTAACTCGGAGAACTGAAACCACATGCCTCATGCTGATGAAGCCCCTAAAATAAATAAAGCTCAGGAAAAAAAAAAAAAAAAAAAAAGAATTGCACCTCAAATGCAGATGAGTCTACAATTAGCCTCTGGAAGCACTCCCTTCCTCTAGCCCGCCCCATACCTAAGTTATTTCCTGCTTCAAGTTCCCTGGGCCTTCTTTCTTCTCCAGAACAAAGCTTTTCTTCATGGAAGGCTGTCCGTGTTTTCTAGTCAAGCTTCTGCGTGGTCCACAGTTTCTCAGCACTTTTCCACATCCTGAGAATGATGTTCCTGTCAGGGTCTAGTTCTTAGTTCACGACATGAGTTTCAAGCCCATGAAAAGGGAATTCAGACCTTCACCAGCCAGAGTCTACATTCTGGGTGCTCCTTCTTGTGGGGATCTGGTTACTGAGCAAGCCAAGCAACTGCAGATACCCTAAAGGGATGGCAGGTGTCTGACCTGCTCTGCCTGATGTGATATGAATCTTCCTTTCCCCCACCCCAGACCAGAACCAGGTTTTTGGGTTTCGTTTCCTCATTCCTGAACTTCCATAACCTTCCTGCCTTTACCCCAACACCCCACCTTTCCCGCCTTCTGTAACGGTCAGAGAGGCTTCCCTATATAAGCCCCTGCATTGGCTCTAATAACCGATCTGCCCACCGACGCAGTTTCCCGGGTGTCATTTCCCGCCGCACTCTGAGCCACCTGAGGTCCCGTTCCATCGTCCTCCATTCTCTGGCATGGCTGGAGCACAACAGCCATGCTGGAGATGGAGACGCACCCACAAATGGCGCCCAACGTGAGTGGATAGAGACCAACAATGGCGATTGAACAAGGGACACTCCAGGACGCGCTGAAGAAGGTGAGTGCTCCCCACGAGGGACATCGGCTTTGGCCCCGCCATCCCACCCTGAGGACAGGCACGGTTTCTTTCTAACTTCGGTCTTTTCTATCAAGCTGCAGGTGAGGACTGAGCTCAGTCCTCAAACCTCAGGCACCTGTAAGCACCAAACATATGTAAAAATGGCTAGCCTAGAGTTTTCGTGTCTATTTTTGGTTCCTGTGTCAGATCCTGTTTCTGTGACTTGGCAATAATCCAGTTTGTGTTACTGTCTGTGTCTGTTTTGGTTTTGTCTTAAGTGTTGTGATTGCTTAGTCGTGGGCCAGATTGAGTCCAAAAATGTCAAAATGTCACTACTTTTAAATGTATAGTGACTAATTTTTCTAAATGCCTTTATCTAGCTTGTTATCTGAAAATGTGATTACCTCTCTACAGGAAAAAAAAAAGATTTTAAAAGTTACTTCTTACCTTAGACCTTTACTCCACCATGCTTCTCTTCATGGATAGGAGAAAAGAGCCGTTAGAGGGCCTAAACTTTGGACCTCAGTCACCATGGTTCCAGACAGCTGCCTTTCTAACTAGAACTAAGCATTTTAAGTTTTCGTAAACAAGAGAGTCATATACCATGCTGTATAAAACATTTAACTAAATGCCTTTAAAAGAGGTTTCTATGATATACCATGCGTTTGTTCATGATCATGGCTGGTGCCCTTACTAGGAGAGAGGCAACCATGTGGTCTGGTCTCCATATCTTAAGTATGTAATTTCATCAATATGGTGACAGTCACATGGCCTGACTGCCACCTTGAACAAAAATTTTCAAAATGGCGTTGACCTGCTTGACCTTGTCGCCATCTTAATCCAGCCACATGGCATAATCCAAAATGGCCACACTCAGGAATTTACTGGTTCTATAGAACTCCAGAAGATCATGATAATCTGGGAATTCCTTGGACCACAGACATTTAATCACATGTCCTAATCCTTTTACAATTTATGTTTTTGCTTTGGTTTTCATTTTTGGATTCTTGATGGTATCATAGAAAAGCAAGCGATTTCTCACATGGTCTTTTGTCACAAGGTTAATACATTTAAAAGCATTTTAAATTTTAACTTTTAGTATGGTATTTACTGGTTTTTAAATGACTCTTTTTACATTGTCTTATGCATTTACTGGTTTTTACAAGGAACTATTTTAAATTCTGTTGTTTATATAACATCTTTATCTGTTTTTAAAGGAAATTATTTTGGATTGTAACATCTTTATATGGTATATTTGCTGATTTCTAAATGTAACTATTTAAAATCTTATATTGTTTTGCATAATAAATTTGTCAGTTTCTAAATGGAAACTTAAAAAGGTTTTTCTAGCCATAGACCTCCAAGACTAACTAGGTACAAAGTAAGCTGACGTTTTGTGATGGCTAAACCTATAAAACTCATGTAAATTTGCAGTATTCCAGTACCAAACTTTACACGAGACAAGCTGCTACCAGGAAACAGCTACAGCAATTGGGAGGTAAAGAGGAATAGCCTACTTGGATGGGAGATATGAGATTCGGCCTTCACTGGTTTTAATTCCTGCTTTTTTGCATTATGATTCAAAGCCTGTTTTTCTAATGTTAAGTTGCTTCAAGCTTGCTTTTCCATGTCCTGAGCATCACTGCTTTTCGCTTTCTAGTTACAATGTCCTAGACAAACTAAAAAAGAAAAACATTTTTGTATCAACTCTTTCCAGGTTCCTTTAGGTATCATTATTTTCTGTGTTCTTTATTATGGCTTAATAGTAATTCTTCTGTTTTAATTAATGGAATCCTGTTCTAGATAAAGGACCTGGCAGAAGAAAGACTCTCCTGCCTAGATAAATGTATACAAGTTATAAGAAGGACAGATGTTTTCATTTATACTAGTAATGATTAAACTTAACAGCTCTCCTGTGCAATGACTTTGTCTAGTTTCAGGCTGGCCCCCTGACTGTAAAAAGGAAAACAATACAGCCTCTGAGTAAAGTCACTGTGCTACTAAAATTAACTAAGAGATAAACTAATTTCAACAAGGTTATAATTATTCATCTTATGATTTAAAATGTCTATAACAAAAGTAACTCATAAAATTCTCTATTTTCTTACAACAATAAAAGTCACTAACACAGACTAATGCAAATGTATAAACAAACAGCACCCTCTGTCAAAAATTCCTCAGTTAGTGATTTATACTGGAAATTCTAAACTCAAGTTGATAATGTATTACTATGTACCAACTGCTTCTCTCTATCTAGTATCTACATTCTCCAGACCTAAAGCAAGGTTTTGGTAGACCAACTCACTAAAATAGATAAAGTAAAAAGGATTTTAATGGTTTTTATGTTTTCTATAAGGTTTTACTAGAAACTTATAAAGTAAAATGTACATTATCTTATGTATGTAATTTACATCCCATGTTCTTTATTAAGATGATGCTGCACAGCACTCCTGAGTCGAGTAACTGCCATGCTCGTGACTTCAGCTGTGCCTACTTACAGAAGTTCATCACAGTTGGGTTTGCTAACGGTTGTATTCTTCAACTGAAGGAGGAGTAAGCTGGACCCCCCACCTGAGTATCCAGCTACTCTTCCCAGCCAGCTGTATGTAATTTTGCCCTAATCACAAATGGTCTCCTGCATTTGGGGAGGAAATTTGGGAAAGGCTAAAAAAAAGGACTTGATTCACAAATTTGCTCTCAGGTTACCTATATACCTGTTAGTAACACCTCACCCATCTGTATATGTAAAGTCATTCATTCCACAGGGTGAACTTTAATATGATCAAACATTGGTTTGATACTAGAACCCTAAAAAGGGAATAAACATTACTTAATACACCCAGGAAGAAAATTTTCTTAATGTTATTATGTCTCATGATCTTAAAAAAATAAAATAAAATAAAAAGGTGAAAAATATGTATATTTTATTAAAAGGGGTTTTTGTATAAGATATCTATACAAATAATTAAAGATCTAAATTTA
Organism: Eospalax fontanierii; assembly: GCA_035773235.1. NCBI lineage: Eukaryota > Metazoa > Chordata > Mammalia > Rodentia > Spalacidae > Eospalax > Eospalax fontanierii. Next base: position 45,204,890 of record CM069529.1, on the reverse strand, counting down.
TGTTATAATATAAAAAACATTAGATAAATAATGTATACATAGTCTTATAGTTTCTAAAGTAATAGTTCAGTCAAATACTTTAAGGAATAAAATATATGTCTAGTCAAGACTTATTAAAGAATGTTTGACTTTTGTCCAAGCTTTAGCTACATAACATATAGTAATTAACAGTTCAGTATTGGTGGAACTAACCTTCTTGGGTGTCTAACCACCATATTTAATGGCCTCTAATTTGGTCAAAGGGACTTAAAGGGACAATTTTTTGTCTCTTGCCCTCCAAGGTCAACTAAGTTCCAGGGGACAATGGGGCATCTCTCGAAATGTCCTATAACTGTGATGTGTCACCTGTCTTCCTGTTCAGGGAGGTCATGGAGACCCCACTAGAAGGACTTAAACCAGTGTCCAGTCTACAAAGAAGAGGGTCAGCACAGGAAAACATTTCCTTCATTTGCTTCAAAGTGAAGCTATGGTCTAGCAAGACGTTCTGACTTATCTTCACATAAATGGAACTGGTAAAACAAAGGCCTATGGAGCCAGGGTCTCCTCAAGCCCATGTGATCCCCCTGAGGAACAAATACTCTACTGACCTTAAGAATCAAATTAAGTTGGTTTATTTGGGCCAAATTATATGATCTTAAACACCCAAAAGGAAAGTATAACCAAAAAATTAAAATAATTAGTATGCTTCTTTAAGACTATAAGGAATTACACTTCCCAGACATTAGGTTTAAGTTTATATAAAATGTTATTTACACAATTTCTCACTAATAATTTTGTTAATAAGAAAATGCCACTCAGATGTAAGACTTCAATTCTTGGCCTACCTTAACACTACAGTGCATACCTGTGGCCAAGAAAGGCAAGCCCACCATTGTTCTAACCCCAAAATTAAATGATTTCTTTTCTCTCTTTATCTAGAAGCCATTTGGGAGGGAACTCACCCTGATTCTAGCCACTCCAGCTATCAAGGTGCCTGAAAACAAATCCTGACTTCAAGACTCTCAAGTTCAGCCTTGGCAGTCAAAAAGAAAAACAAAGAGGAACCCAAAAGATGGAAGCCTTTGAAAGTCCTTAAGCAAGAAATTCTAATGGACTTTAAATTGGACATTTGAATTCTTCCCTGTTGTGACTATTTTAATTTCATCTTCCAGGGACCAGTCAAGGACTTTCTTTTCCCCTACAGCTAACAGTTATGCTATTCAGGGGTCTTTTAGTTAGACTCACTGAAGGGGTACCCCTATTGCCACAATCTACGACCCTATTCAGCCTTGAAGAAGCCAGAGCGGTCAGCGCCCCAATTCCCTATTGGCAATTAGGGTGACCTCTTCAGAGGGTGGTGTGATGAAAATAGGAGGTAAAATTTGGCTAGGCAGTTTAGGGTAAAAAGACCCCAAAAGACCAAAAACTGTCCTTGTGTCCTTCAGCAGCCTACTCTATATCAAAGGCCAAATATGTTTAAAGTATTTGGGGGCTCTTATCTAATTCCTAAAAGGTTTTAGTGTTACCTCTTCAAGAGAGGAATGTGAAAAAACAAAGAGCTAACTGAGAGACTATAAATTCTCTCACTTATACCTTTCATAAACTCAAAAATGAACTTAAAACCCATTATTCCCCCTGGTTTGCCAATCCCCTCATGGCCTGGCTCCTCCCTTTACTGGGCCCTTATATACCTCCCCATTATATATATAAAAAAAGGGGGAGATGTGGGGATCTGGTTACTGAGCAAGCCAAGCAACTGCAGATACCCTAAAGGGATGGCAGGTGTCTGACCTGCTCTGCCTGATGTGATATGAATCTTCCTTTCCCCCACCCCAGACCAGAACCAGGTTTTTGGGTTTCGTTTCCTCATTCCTGAACTTCCATAACCTTCCTGCCTTTACCCCAACACCCCACCTTTCCCGCCTTCTGTAAAGGTCAGAGAGGCTTCCCTATATAAGCCCCTGCATTGGCTCTAATAACCAAACTACCCACCGACTTAGTCTCCTGGGAGGGAACTCCTCCCGCCGCACTCTGAGCCACCTGAGGTCCCGTTCCATCGTCCTCCATTCTCTGGCATGGCTGGAGCACAACAGCCGTGCTGGAGATGGAGACGCACCCACACCTTCTAAACCATTTTTAGTCTGATTTTCCTGTGCTGAGACACTGAAAGCCTTTCCCCTGAGAACAATATGATTTTAGATATTCAAAAGATATCTCTAGAACGTGATGTTTTTTTTTTCCCTCTTGTCAGTTCTTGTTAATTTGAATTTTTGGTTCTGCAAATTTATTGGGTACATATTTTAAGTACAAACCCAGTTCTGAATGGCAGTTCATTATAAATCAGAGTTAAATGACAATTTATGGTATGCTAAAAACCAGGAGCATGGGAGGGCACCTACCAATACCCTCAGTGAAGTGTCATAATACAACCTGAGGACCAAGGAGCAGGACTCTGAGATATATAATCCCAGGCTTAAACTGTTATGGCAGTAACATGCCTCATCATTAATTTATGTTTAAATTACCTGATACAGTTTTTAGATGAACTGATTATGTGGCTAAAAGCATGCCTGTTTGAATGGAGCAGAGTGAGTTCAGTACAGAACCAGGCCATAAACCAAAGCTAAGATCACACTGTTCTTACAAAAAGAACTGGAAACAAGCTGGAGCAGTCATAAAGGAGGCTCAGCAGTCAGCTCACATTGGCTAACATAAAATTAGCACTGGAACCTGTCGTGTAGAGATTATTGGAATCCACAAGATGTAGGGGTGAAGTAGAATGTTTCAGAAAATGGGCAATGGGTTGAGAATTATGATCTAGACACACTGAGTTTGGAAAGCACAGGGTCAAAGAGATCTGTATTCCTGACCCTTGGAAATGAATTGCTAGTCTGATTAGAAATGATTGAAGCAGCCTATAGCTCTGCATAGCCCGTATCGAAGACTGCAATTAAATATCTCTAAGATTTCTCTCCCTCGCTGTCTTTACCCTTCCTAAGCCTGCTCCTTCAAGACACTTGTTTTGATCACAAGTCTGGTCTCAGCACCTAACACAGGCCTTAGTGCTCAGTAAAGCTCATGAATATTTGACAATAAATAAACAAGTGAATGAGTTATAAAGTGAGACCAGTGCTTCCAGAATGCTACATATTAATAAGGCATTGTTCTTTGTGACTGAGCTAAATTAGGCATCCATTCATACTAAAAGTTCCTCAAGCCTGTCTTATTTGAAAATAACTATTTTCTGGGTTGGCTTCCCTCCATCCAACCCCATCTCCCCCTTCTTTAGGCTGAGAGTGATTTGGAATATTTTTCATTTTTTAATTTTAGATAAAAGATGGCTTCTTTAAAGTACGCAATAATCTCACCAACTAAAAGTAATAAAGTCTGATCATGCGAGGGAATACAGAACTTTCAAGGTCAGTCACTTCTTTGAATATGCCTTATCCCAAAACAGTGAGTGTATGAAATTGGGAAAGCCAAGAAATTTTATGCTTTTTCTCAATGCATGACCTTGGGACAGAAAAGTCTGCCATCTTCTCAAGATAGCTTGTGTGGGAATGGGTCATCCTGGAGAAAGATGAGTTTCTAACACCAGGTTGTTTATCTGGTCTTCTCCTGAACTCTACTGTGTGCTCTGAGGTTCAGTCTATGCTAGACCCTAGCTGCTTCTTACCTGAATCTGAACCCTAAGGTCAAGAGAATGTTAATTGAGCTTCTATATATTCCATATTCAGTCTGTGCACTGTGCTGTGAAAGTTGTTATAGTGGTAAGATATCACCAACCAGTCATGTCTGCTGACTACTAAAAGCCTCTACATTTCTGCATCTTCCAGGTGTTTAGGAACTAAGCCACATGTCTGCCCTGATGTTTGATTTCTGCTTCAATATGACAATAGATCCTCCTGTTGAGATCAACCATGCTACAAAGTCTGCAGAAGCCTTACTGCTCACACTCTCTCAGTTTGCAGCTGAGAAGACTAAGGCAGCCTTAGAGAGGTGAAGGCCACACTGAGGTGCCAAGCAGGGCTGTGAGAACTCAGAGCCCATCCTGGAGCACGCACACCTTCAGTTCTCCTGATTCTCATTTCCTACCTCAGTGCCTCCTACCTCAACCTTTTGTGTTCCCACTCTGGACCGCCGTGGTAACCACATTTCAATGCATGTGACACTTTGCCCACCTTACTCTCACAAGCAGGCTGTCACCCCCACCTATGCAAAGCTACCATTGCTGAAAAGCCATCTCAAAGCCTTCCCCAGCTTCTTCTCTGGCGCAGATGATAGTTCCTGGATGCTTCTTGCCTTTCTGCAGCTCCTCCTGGAGACTCCTTCCATAACAAGGAGCTTAAATGTTGACGCCTCTTGGCACAAGTTAGTGAAGCAAGTTAGCTCACCTCGGGGAAAAGCAAAGGAAGACCAGACTTGTGGTAGTGGATTCAGACCTTTCTTTTTCGAAACAAGTTTTTCTACATACAAACTGATTTCTCTCTGTTCCATGCAGACAAAGACACTATGTGGCTAAGAATGTAAGTCTAATTCAGGACAGTGATGTCCAACAGCTCACTGAGACTGATGTCAAGCTGTGTAGGTATCTTTCAATCCAGCCTTCATGCACAAGGAATAAAGGCAGCCCATTGCCCTATATGCACTCTACCAAGCACATGTCTCCTCTGGTTCGGCTCTCAAACAGGAAGAGAGTCCTGAATGCCACTGCATTATGCATGGATATTTAAGTCTTGCTTTTGTCATCTAATCTGCTGGTCTGTGCACTTTGCCTCTTCCAATCTAGTGTGGATTCCTCATGGATGAGAACAACAGAACATAATTTCCCATATCCCCCAGAGCACTCAGTTCAAAGCTTTGTGCATAGCAGGTGCCCAATCTATTTCTATTCAATGGAATATTTGTTGAAAAACTCTGATACCTCCTAGCAATCAAGTCATTTTCTTTAAAGTGTTTTCACCATAATTCTACCACATATAAAGATCCGTAACCACGGAAACATCTTTCCCATTCCAGCTAAAGCAGATCCTTTTGGTTTTATAAATCTGCTCTAAGTAGTTCTCCTTCATTATATTTCTGATTCTCCTTTTGCCTACTAGAAAATTTTTATGAAGCACTAATAAGGTGTTTCAGAAGGAACTGTTGCAGCTACAGTTTGACATTTCTAATGACTCTTTCCTCCTTTTCATTCATATGAAAACATGATTGCCTGTAAACACAGTCACCTCAGGGTGGCAGAGTGTAGAATTCATATTCTTCTATCAACAAACCCAATGTCTCTGTTCTAGTGCTGAGCTTCTGACAGCGTTGCACACCCCTACCTGTAGCTTGTTTTAAAGTCGGTTGCAAGCTTCTCTGAGCCATCATCCTGGGACTGGACCCTGGCTCTTTTGTCCCCTTCTGCTCTTCATTACCGAAACCCTGGCTGAGCATTACTAGGATTTTCTTTCCATTGCCCCTTCTGAGAATTTGTCCTCATTCCCCTCAACCCACAAAACAAAAACCCTGCTAAGCACATATTACACAACTTCACTTAATTTTGCCAAGCTTTTGTGGGCTCATATAGGATTTCTCAATATTTTCTACCAGCGCTTTCCTCTGAGAGAATTTAATTCCCGCAAGTTTCCCATTGAACACTGGGACACTTCCTTGTATTCTTGTTCTTAACCTCAACCAAGTTTACGGAAATTCTGAGTCTACCAAAGCCTAAGCAGGTCTATGATGGATAATACCAAAAGGCAAAGGGGAAAGGAACACCACAAGACGTTCCAAGTTGAACCATTCTTCCTTCTTCATTCTATAGGCAAAAATACCAAAACACACAGAGGCCAAGAAAGTTGCCAAAGTAAATTAAAAGCAAACTTGAAATTAAACCTCAAGTCCTCTGACAACCAATCATATACAGCAGGTATTTGTAAAGAAATAGAGAAATAATACAACAGCTGCTATTGATTTGCCATTACTGTATAAGACAGAACTGCCAAAACTGATCCAGTTTTATCCCAAACTCATGCCTCAGATCCAAGATATTTGCAAATTGAAGATTGATTTTTGGCAGTTCTTATGACAAGGATATTAAACCATAATCCATAATAAGTTTCAATGTTGCTCTATCTCAGGAGACCAACAATTCTGTCTTTTAGCAGTAGATGGTTGCAGTAAGAAAACTTCTAGAAGCCTCCAAGGCCTTTTCTTCCATTACCGATAAAAATAGCTTAAAGCACACAGATTTCATCATAACATTAAAGGAAGAAACAGGCAACAAAATAACGTTGAGTTGATTTAATCAAAGGTATGACTCTAAGAAAATCCGAATCCCTAAGTTTCAATCAAATGCAGTGAATTCATAAGAAACAATTCAAATCCTCTCCACCATAATGCAGTCATTTACATTGATTCTTTAACATTCAAAAGACAAATTTCCTGAAATACTGTATATCATTTATTAAAAATGCTAAGATTCAAGAGAGATAGATCAGCAGGTAAAGGACTTGCCATGTACAAGTGAGGACAGAAGTTCTGATCCTCCACATCCCAAGAAGGTGCTGTGGGCCTGGCAGCCCTCCTGGATTCCCATCATTCAGAAGGCAGAGACAGGGGATCCTGGGAGCATGCTGGCCAGCTAGACCAGCCCATATGAGGGAGTTCCATGTTCAAAGGAGAGACCTTGCCACAGTGAACATGTGGAAAGTGAACAAGGAAGGCTTTCAGTGTCAACCTCAGACCTCCGCATGCATATGCACACATGAACATATACAACTGCACAGATAGATACCTGCACCCACATACAAGCAAACATCAGGCATGCCACATGCACATACACATGCAAAAAAATTAAAAAGTTCATAATATTTACAATTTGTAAATTTACCATTGCTTTTCTATAAGGCAAGGCAAAATTACCCTTAAGCCTAAAAATTTACTTACATTAAGAATCTTTCATATTCTTACTGTTATTGAAACCACGGACCACTTAACAGTTTAACTCTGTTTTCTTTACTAAAACCCCTTGCAAAGCCTATAGACATCAAAATTTATTCCACAAATCTAACAATGATAATGTTTGAACTCCCGGTCATAACTGCTTTCTTTGTGTTCAAGGAAGACAGACAATTGGACATTGAGAGAAATATATTATCCATGAATCTCACATCTCAGATTCAAATACAACCATCTAATTCCTGAAAACTCACTCTAGGCTTCTCTGCATGAGAGCCTTGTCTTTCTGTAATGATAGTTGATGGTAACTCTGCTGTGGGGTGACTGGTACCTGACACTTTGTCAGAAGTGGGATGGGGATGCATGGCTGAATCACTTAGAAAGTGAAAAGCAATTTATCAGGTCAGTGCTTAGGATGTAAAGAATTCTCTTCATGCTTACAGTGGAATTTGGCACACAAGCTACCTCACCTTTAAAGCAAAAGACATATTTTTCCACTTAATCTGCTCATAGAAAAAAGTAGAAGTGGTCTGAGATCCCACAGAAATTATGGAAACATTTTAATGTAAAATATTTATAATCTTTTATATTTTCATTTGGGTTGTAAGATTTTTTTAACTCTTCTAGTTACTGTTTGGCAGATAGGATGGAAAATCCTATCTGACTTTGTTTGGAACATTTTAAACTGTATTCAGATAGTTCTTCATTTAATTCTCAGATGAAGAAAGTGAATCACAGAAAGGCTGAGCAATTTGCCCAAAACAAGTGGCTAAATTTAGATTCCAGCTCAGGTAGTCTGACTTCTTACCCTCAGTGTATCACACATATAAGTCACTGCATAAGGAAAGACACTGAAGATTACCCTGGAAAAAGAACCATCCAAACAACCTCTTCAGAATCTCAGAACTCTTAGTTGTATTTTCCCCACAAAATGTGCTCACGGAGCCTCAGTTCTTATAGCTGTAAAATGAGGGGAATAACTACTCAGTTTTCATTTCCAGGTATTAATAAGAATCAAAGACAATAATAAACTTTTTGGGAAAATGATATCACATAAGGTGTAAACAATCTTACATGTTGTCAGTAGGTAATCAATGTGGGATATAACAATTTCAACAAATGCTCAGTATACAAATAATTTTGGATTGATAATAATAGGTAAAAGTGAAAAGTATGACTACTAATGTTCTAAAAATACCATCTAAATATATGAAAAATCAGGACTGAAAATTTCAGTTTTCCCAAAGTTTCAGCATTGACAAGAGCCCTGGGTAAAACAAAGCACCAGGAACTTTGGACAGATGTGTTTCTCCAGCTCCCCACACCTTCCTCAAGACTCTTGACTTTGAGATCACTGTTTCTCCATTCTTGTTTTCAACTTCCTCATGAAAAGAACAGCAAGTCACATTCCTTCTTTTAAATTACACTTATCCTTAAGTACTGAACATCTAAAATATTGAGCGTCTTCCATCTCCTGAGTCACCTTGACACTTTGGTGTGTCATCAACCTCTCTAGGTCTTTCTCAGCATTCTCAACTGCAAAATTAGAGCATTTGAACAACTAGGCTTCTGCAGTCCTATAGCGTGGTTAGTCATGTTAGGAGAAGCTTGGTTCAGTAGAGTAAAACCTCAATGATCCTAGAGAAAATTGTCAGTAGTTTGGTCTATATTTCAAAGTCAGAGATCATATATTTATCTCTTTCTAGCTTTATCATCCTGGACAAGTTGAATTCAGATTCTTCTGTTAAGTAACTGTGATTTTGTGGTTCCCATTTCTTCCCTGTAGAGAAAAAATACTGCATTCAGTGATCTATGAACACCCTCATAGCTCTAAAAGCTGGATGCTTTCTGGAATATTCTTGGTGAAACTGATCCCTTTATTAGATGTATGCAACATGGACATCTGCTATCCATTTCAGTAATAACTAGTACCACAATTAAATTCAAGGCCTCTCTAATTCTAATATTCATGGCTTTATTTTTACTAACATGTCCTTTTTCCTTATTTTAGACAAAAATAACAAGTAACACATGAGGTATTCTAAAGATCTAGTTTCTTTATTTTTAAAGATAATGTTCACTACTTTCCAATTTAAAGCACTGTACATTTCCTGATATTTCCGTTTTGTACACAAGCTATAATATACCAGGCACATTTCGCAGCATAAGGATAGATGAGGGACTGGCAAGATTTTTCAGTAGGTAGAGGCACTTGTGCGTGGATCTGATAACCTGAGTTAGATTCCCTGATCCCAAAAAGTGGCAAAAGAGAATTGAGTTTACAGAGTTGTCCTCTGATCTCCACACTTGTGCCTTGGCGCACGAATGTCTACATGTGTGCATGCACATGTGCACATGAGTATACACACAAATAATTTATTTATTTAATTTAATTATAATCAGTAAGGAGAGATGAGACCTGATTCTAATTCTTATCCTTAAGATATCCATTACATTTTTGCAGGAGAAGAAACTGATATTTAAAAATCTCCTTTTCGGGGCTGGAAAGATGGCTCAGCAGTTAAGAACACTGGCTGCTCTTGCAGAGGACCTGAGTTTAATTTCCAGAACCCACATGGAGGCTAACGACCACCCTTAACTCCAGCTCCAGGGGACTCTAATGCCCTCTTTTGACATCTGAGGGCATTCTACAATATGGATGTACTTACATACATTCAGGCAATATACACATAAAATAAAAACAATACATAAAATATTTAAGATCTCCTTTTCAAGCTGGGTATATTGTCTCATGCTTGTTATTCCAATACTAAAGAGGATGAGGCATGAAGAATTTCTGTAAGTTTGAAGCCAGCCTGGAAAAATATATATAATCATAATTTAATTTGAATAAATAAATAAAATGAAAAAAATATTCTTTTAACCTAAGTTTTAGTCTTCCCAAAATATACAATAGAATAAAAGATCTATGTCAGGGAATGGTGACAGCTATAGATTATTTTCTTTATTGTTTATCCCAAAAGGCTTTTATCTTTCTCTTCCTAATCCTTCATATGTGTCTGTTTAGAATAAATAATCTCATAAACTTGTAGAATCCTGGTACTGAGTCTACCTACAAAATTTTTAAATGGAGTTATATCTGTGGTGAAGAACTGCTATGATGTCAAGGATCAAATGAAATAATTATTACTACTCTCATCCTTACCAAAATGGAAATCAAAATTTTATACTTACTCCTGTGGGAACCACAAAGCAGTCTCCATCACCACAAAATAGTTTAAAGTTGTCTATGTGATCATGACTGGTGACACAAACTTATAACCCAGCCCTGGATAGTGCAGTGAAGGTAAAATCATTAAATGACCAAAGACACATCCACGGACATCTATATAATTTCCATTCTTCTTCATTTGTGTGTTCATTTGAGTTATAATTTTAAGATTCTTCACTTACACTGTAGAACACTGAGATTGCTCTTGTAATGAACTTGCTTAGAATGCATGTTCAAGGCCAGGCTGGGCAACTTAGTGACCTAAAATGCAAAACAAGGACTGGGGATTTAGTTCAGTGATAGAGTCCTTACCTAGCATGTACAAGGCTCTGGGTTCATTTCCCAGTAAACGAATGAAGGAGTGGTTGTTTGGTGATGATTTCAAGCTGGCTAGACCTAGCATGAACAGGAATAGGAAATTCATTCACTCTTGTTACAGATGCTCCCTGGATTGGTCCTATCACTAGTGCTGTTGGCATACGGTGTATTCTTACCTAGTTGCATAAATAAAGAACACTAGCACAGTTTCCTTTAACTTAGGGACAAAAATATGACTGTCTTATCCTAGAAGTACCTCATCTGGGTTGTTGGTCCCCTAATTCTGCATCATAATTAAGTTCTCAAGAACTGCTCATAATCCTGTTGGATACTGATATGGTTTACGCTCCTAACTGCATAATATTGAAAGGACAATGGGCAGCAAGATGCTCAAGAAAAAAGCAGTGTTTAGAAGACATCATTACACAAAGAGACTAAGTATCCTCAGGTGGAGATTTGCTTTCTTCAGGTTATCAGGTGACTGGGAAGCTCATAGCTCTAGAAAGGGCTTCACCCAGGAGCAGATGTTCATGTTGGTCCTTAGTTCATTAAAGGTCATGACAAATGTGTCAGTGACGATAGACCACAAGTCATTTGTCTTGGAGCATAGCCATGTCCTGAAGCAAGTAAGGACTCTTTTTTTTTTCTTGACTGACAACATTTTTATTGAGCTTTTCTGCATTTCATATAATACATCTTGATCAAATTTAGACACCCCCAGCCCGTATACCTCCCAGATTTCAGGTATTCTGTCATATATGTTACATCCTATCTGGTCAAACATTTGTATCCAAATGTCCCTCAGTGCAAGTTCATCCACCAGAGTCTAGTCAGCCTAATGCTTATCTCACTCCCTTAAAGAAGATCTATTCACTGCCCTCAACCAACTCTAATCATTTGCCCATCATTCCTTGGCTACAGTTCGGACCTGTTGCCCATTTTCCCCATTCTACCTGAGTTTTTTGTCTGATTTAGTAGGCATGAGTCTTGTGCATGCTGCCACCATTGTTGTAAGTTCACGAACAAGTTCCCAGAGTCCTGAAAGCCTCTGTTTCCTTATGTTCATGCACCCTGGCTCTTACCATCTTTGCAGCTCCTCTTCCACAATAGCCCCCAAGCTGTGGGTGGGTGAGGTTTAGATAGGAGGTAAGGACTCTTCTTTGGAGAAAGAGTGCCAGGTTTACTAGCCAGCTTGGAGCAGTCCAAGCTCACAATCACAAAAATCATTATACCTCTTTGCTTAGAAATTTGCAGACATCTCAGAGGGAAACTGGATTGTTACAGGATAAGAAATCAGTACAAATATTGAAAGTACCACCTGCGCTTACACCCGAGCTACACATTAAACAAGGGCCTCAGTTAAGCGACTCATTTGTCTTCTAAGCTTATATTTTATCTTCAGTTAATTTGTTGCTTAGAACAGAGAGCATGAGATTCATTATTTAGCATTCTGCTGAAACTGCAGGATAACCTTGGCTCAGTAATATTATCGCTCTCCTCTCCAACCTGAACCTCTTGTCCTGCCATTGGATTTTCTCTGGAGCTTCACTGTTTCTTTAAAATTGGCAGAGTCTGCTCACTGGAGATGAGAAGACTGTTATCAAACACTCTTTGGTGGATTCTAAAAAGCACACTTTCCTGCGAAATTAAACTAAAAACTAAAACCCCATTTCATATCATTTCGACAATTCCTGTGAAGCTCTATTAAATATGATGGTACAGAAGCACGGACTAATGGTAATTGCTGTTTAATGGCATCGGGTTCAGTTTCACAGCAAAGAACAGCCTGCAGAAATTATATCCCCAGTGTGTGGAAGTGTTTGAACCTGCCACCATGTGCAGCTAGATAATACAGTGAAACTGAAACTGTTAAATGACCAACATCCACAGGCTTCTTAATAATCTTGATCCTTCTCCATTTATGTGTTCATTTCTGTTTTAATCTGAAAGAGCTTTACTTAAGATTAAAGCATAATCTTGTAATATAGAAAAATGAGACAAACTTCACAGCCTGTGTATTTTAATATTGACATTACTAATAACATGCAATTGTGAAAAGTATAGAATGTTCAAGCCAGGGTATGAATCCTGGTAATGTTCTGGATCTGTGTTGTCGAGGAAGTTACTTACCCTTCCTGGGGTGGGTTATGTTTTAGATGAGATAAAGCATTTTGTATATTTGCCATAGCATCATACACTTAACTAAGCTTTCAACGAACAACACTTGCCACAATATCTTCTGCTGTTACTCTGCTGCCAAAACTTCCTTCAAAGATGCCCCAAAGTATTTCGACATAAACTAGAACTAAAGAAAAGAGCTCTGGATAGTGGGAAGAGCTCATCCATCATAATGTTGATTGGCAGGCACAATCCGGTGCTTATTTCCCTAGGGAGATCTAAGAGTCTGTTCCTAACTGGTTATCAGTCCTATGTGCCAAAAAGGTGGATTGATGCTGAGGGTGTTTGAGACCCCCAAGAAAGAGGACACCTGAGAACCTGAAGCCCACCTTCCTAAATCACAAGTGCCCCAGCTATTGGGAAAGGTAGGAAGGGAGGCAAAGGAATAATTCACACTATGAAAATTATTAACATGCATCTGTGGCAAGACCAGAGAAAGTTAACTAGCCACTCTGTACTCTAATCACCTGATTTGACAGGGGTAACCTTTGCCCCAGTGGGTTCTATAAAAAGTTCTGGGAAATGAATGTTCCACCGTGGCTGCATAATGACTTCCTGTCTGGAGCCAATGGTCAAAGAACAAAGCCTACACTAAAATCGAGTCTATTTTCAGGTATAAAACTGGGTGAGCTCCGACTGGTTCTAAATATTTTTGTGAGCAGAAACAGCTCTGGAGATCTTCTCTCTCAGCTCTGATAGACACACAGAAACATATTTCGCTACTTATCCCAGTAATGTTGTTTGTTTCAGCCACACATCTGCAGTGACCAATATGTATAGCCTTTTTTCTTCCCAAAGAAGATAAGACAGCCATCTTTACAAAATCCCTATGATTACTAAGCACGATGCCCCTTAAAGAAACTGTCTGCAATTTAAATCTGAGCCAGCGCAGTCATGATGAAAGCAGTTTCCCAGAGCCACTGAAGGAGTTCTGTCCTCCCATCTGATGTCAGGAAATCTGAATGCTGCTCAAGTACTCTCAGGGCCAGAGGCAGCAAGGAAGGATTCTGCAGTTCCAGCATCGTATGGCAGTCAGTGTTTAAACAACTCCATTGCAGATCCTGTCCTTCACTAAGCATCTCATACAGGAGGAGCCTGCAGATACCATTTTGTTCAGCTTCAGTCATGACCTTGATTTTCTACTCTCTAGCTAGCTGCAGTATTAATGTCAGCAAGTTCTGTGCATTTAGAAACTCATAAAGGGATTGTGTTACCCTGGGGACTCACTCTTCCTCAAAATACTGACAACTAACTTAAATCTGAGTTATGATGAATAACAACTTAGTAGTGGTTTGACACGGTACATTTCATCTCTAGATTAAAAATGCCCAGGAAAAGTTCTCTCATATCCTTTCCTAGTAGAATGAACAGATGCAGGGGACCAGACCTTTCTGGGTTTAGAGAGCTGGACCTCTCTGTGTTAAGTTACATGCCCAATAAATAGTACTGAAAGAAAAAAAAAAAGAAATGAGGTCTTTAGGGGATTAAGCTTCTATTCGCAGAGTCACAATGCCACTGCAAAAAAAAAAAAAAAAAGATAAAAAATACTGTGCTTATGGCACACACGGGAATTTCAGTGCATGTTTTCCTTTAGTCTCAAAATAGAAACGTTAGTGAAATGGGACTGTTATTTTACTTATTGATAGAGGATCCTTCTAAAGGCTTAAAAATGCGGTTACCACTTGGAGCTATTGTGAAGGATTTTTATAATGCAAACTGATCATCTTTGTTTCATAACAACAGCAATCAGGCAGATAGACTCATTTTATATGTTTGAATTATACAGAATATTCTAGAGCTGTATTATTGCAAGTCCACTGAAGCTACAGTGACTCCAAATACTCAGTCTTTCCCAAAATCCAGTAACTTATTCCCCAAGATAGAGAATTGTTCAATTTGAGAGAAGAAGCTCTTGGGGCCTTAAATGGGAAAGGTTTGAAGTTATCCAGATTATCAGAGGGAAGTCAAAGGATTCTACAGAAGTCTTCTGGTCTTAGAAGAGCTAACATGGAGGCCTGACGTAGACTTGGTCTTCCACAGCCAATTAAAGATTAAAGAGAAGAAAACCAACAAAAGAGGGAACATAGCAAAGTTGAGATATTAGGATGATGTGGGGCTTCCTGGAGAGTGCTGTAAACCATTTTGTAGGATGTGCAAACAGTTGGTACTACAGAAATATAGTAAGTGAAACAGAAAACAGAACTGGGAAACCTAGAATGCCAAATTATGGTACAGGACCCTCCACTAGTCACAAAACTCAATGAAAAGAAAAGACAGGAAAACCTTCTATTTATGTTATAAACAGATGAGCAACCTAGTCAATGCTGTGATCAATAACATCTATTCAACAGAACAATAAGATACGTGCCTAAAGAGTACAAATAGAAAGATATCCCAGTTTCTTGAGTAGGAAGATTCAATGTTAAAAAAAAAAAAAGGCAAAGTATCACTAGGTGAGAATCAACTAAATCATTGCAAAGTTTATTGCTAAAATTATTATAAACAATGATAGTAAGACTTAAACACAATTAAAAGAATAGGGGTAGTTGGTCCTGCTGCATAGTAAAAGACAACCCCTTTGTCTTACTTCTTTTCCATTGGTATGATAAAACACTCTAACGCAAACAACTTAATGGAAAAAGGTTTCTTATAGCTCCTACTTCAAGGTACAGTCCATCATGGTGGGGAAATCAAAGCTGCAGGAGGCTGAAGCAGCTGATCACTATGCATTCATAATCAAGATACACAGGGAAATGGATACATGCAGATCATATTCTGGTGGAATGGCAAACGAAACAAACCCCACTGAACACAGTTAAGAAGCATCTAGTAAAATCATGCATTCCTTCACCACCTGAATCAGCAGTTTCACATCAAAGATTATAACACAGTTATACAGTGAGCCCGTATTCCCCCATCGCAGTAAAAAGCATCTGTAGAGGTATTTGTTGCTTTGCTGTTTTCTGTAGCAAAAGAGTGGAACCCAAATGCCGAGACACCAGAAGGCTGGTTAAATAAACTATAATGCATTTCAATATAGTGCAGCTTCCAGAAGTAAGAAGAAATGAGAACTATTTCTAAGATTGTTTTTGAGTCCTAAAGATGTTTTACAAAACTTTGAAACCAAAGTATTCAAATAAAAAAGGCAACTTTTAAACTTGGAAATAAAATGAAATGAACTTGATTGTGTATGAGTAATTATTTTAACCACACAGAAAGAAATTGTTACAAGTGACTTGAAAATGTGGTGACTTGATTTTTTTGTTCCTAAAAAAATTTTCTAACAGCAAAACAGAGCAGCAAAGAAATCTTAACTGAATTTGTCATTCATCTTTTAGTAGTAATACTGATGTTATTACGATGAAACTTTTCATTAATATAGGATGAGTGACCTATTGTGTTGGTGTTGAGTGCAAACTTTTTGACATGGTATACACTAGAGGTATGAGTGTAGAATCAGAGGTTAAGTAAAATCCTTATAATCCTCATTTCAAGTGGAAGTAATGGTATAAATTCATTTTAAAATATGCATTTCCTACTTCTGCCTCCTGAAACAATCTCTAAAATGACAATCAATTCAATACCATTGAGCATTTTTATTTCCTAGACTGCCTCCACATAACATTTCCCAATAGAACAAACAATGTACAAGAAATTTCTAGTTCTAACTCTAGGATACTAAATGTACATTTTTCCACTCTGGAAATCAAAGAAATATTAAAGTTTGCTGACGTTGTATGAAGAGAACTGTACAAAATAAAATCTGAAGTTCCATTTTCAAAATAAAATGTCCTTAAGTCAGCTTAGGTCCAGTTACCGACAAAAAGATAACACTGAGCCCTTGTTGGCAGCCTTCAAGACTAGCTAGCTTCCCCCAAACTCTGCTAGTTTAGTTTCCCTACCTCACCCAAACTAGAAGTAGAAAATTCCTAACAGCCAAGTTTGCCTACTGACCTGCATACTTGACAAGGTTATGCACCTGATATAAGTTTTAAAATAAACAGGATGTAAATTGTAGAGATGAACCCATGCCAGATCTTTATTTAAAAACTAATGTAGGGCTGGAGAGATGGCTCAGCAGTTAAGAACATGGGCTGTTCTTGAAGAAGAACCAGGTTTGAATCCCAGCACCCACATGGTGGCTAAAAACCATCCAAACACTCCAATTCCAGGAATCCAACACCCTCTTCTGACCTCTGTGGGCGTTGCACGACATGGGTGCACTTATATACATGCAGGCAATACACTCATACACATAAAATTTAAAACTAAATAAATAAATATTTTAAAATAGACAAATGTTAAGCTGTAGAGGGAAAAGTAAGGCCCATATGAGACTGTGTCCCCCAGATTACCTGGACAGTGAGAAAAGGGAGGAAGGGCTCTACATTTAGGTTTATAAAAAATTATTCTTTATGTTCAGATGTCATGCCTATTTTTCTGGCTTACTGTACTGGCTTTACAAAGAAGGAAGATGCACTGCCTTGCTTTCATGCTTCTAAGTGTTCAATGCTCTTATATGGAATGGCAGTGGGTCTTTGTTGCTCACACAACCCAAAAGCCAACTTGGAAAGGCTCTTAACCTAATCAAAAACATGACAATATGAGAAGAAGAATGAATGTCTTCATGACATAGTATGTTTTTAAATTATTCTGAAAATTTAAATTGTAAACCGCCATTAGAGGATGCCTAGAGGTCTAATACACAGTTCTGGAAGCTATGAACTAAATATCAAGAAGCAAGATTATGTTCTTTCATTTCCATTTGAACCAAAACTCAGGTTAACCAAGTAGTTGGTAGAAAATTTCTATGTGTGTATATTTGTTTGGGTTTGGTTTTTGGTTTGGGGGTTTTTTTGTTTGTTAGTTTGTTTGTTTTTTCATCTTTTTTAAGACAGTCTCCCTGTAGCCACAGCTGGACTGGGACTTAGCAAGTTCTTACAGAGATCTGCCTGTTTCTGCCTCCTGAGTGCTGGCTGAAAATTTCTATGTTTTAAAAAATTCCATTAATTAATTAAAAATAACACCACTTTAAAACTTCTAATGAAACAATGGATCAAATTCTGGGTCAGAGAGAGCAGATTTTATTTAAGGGAGAGACTTTAGATAGGCTGACTGGACTCCAGTGAATGAACTTGCACTGAGGGACATCTGGATACAAATACTTGACCAGATAGGACTTAACATATATGACAGAATGCATGAAAATCCAGTGGGGGGGGGATGGGAAGAAATGGATGGGGGAAGGGTCTAGACTGGATTAAGATCTATTATATGAAATGCACAAAATCTCAATAAACATTTTTTAAAAATCATCAGTCATCAATAACTTTGGCAGGCATTACCTGATGAGCTCGAGGGAAAGTTTAATAATAGAAAGATAAAGCTGATCACACTGATTACTCTTAACATTGCAAAAGAGTAACCAACCACTGGACTCCACCTAAAGTAATAAAAGGTTAATTAAATAAATGACATGCTAGTAACTACTATGTCAAATTCTTGTCACAAATTTGAAGCTAAAACTGCTCATCTGATTATCATTAAATCATAATAAAGCATCAAGACATAACTATTTCATACCAAAACAAATACAATTTTACTTAGTTTAGCCTAATACCTAAGTCAAGGAGTAGAGAAGCCTGCGAAGTTAAAGTCCTTTGTGAAGCAATTGCCAAATCCAAACAAAACCACTCACCTGTGTCATAATAGCAACAGTAAATTTACAAGGAAATTTTAAAAGGTGAATAAATGATACAATGTAAACAAGAGAAATCTTGAAGACTTACTGTTAAAATATATGCACAAACTCACTAGGTTCCTGATTCAAGCAATTTGCCATCAAAAACAAAGAATTAAGGAAATTTATAAGCTAGTTCGATGTTTGATGTTGGTAAGAGATTATTGTAAACTTTAGATCTATTATGAGCATTATGGTTGTATTTAAAAGAGATGGCCAGCCTGACAAGACTTGAGTGAATGAATTTGCACTAAAGGGCATCTGGACACTAATGCTTGACTGGATCGGACTTAACACGTATGACAGAATACATGAGGTCTAGTAGGGGTTGGCGGGCAGGATGGAGGAGGGGGTCTAAATTTGATTAAGAATTGTTGTAAAAAACTATAAAACTTAATAAAAAGAGAAGAGTTATCCAGGTGTCTTGGTATGTACCTTTAATTCCAGCACTCAGGAAGCTGAGACAGATGATCACAAGTTTCAAGTCAGCCTGAGCGATATAGCAGAACCATCTCAAAAAAGAAGAGGAAGAAGAGGAAGAAGGAGGAGAAGAAGGAGAAGAAGACCAATCTTTCTGAGATGAATACTAGAATATATTATAGATAAAATTCAGTTTTTCTGGAATTTGCTTTAACATAATCTGAGAAGTCAATGTAGAAAAGAAAGGAGATCTGGCTTTAGATTAGCAGGATCAACCATACACTAACAGCAATAGAAGATAGGTGCCGTGCAAGTGGGGGCCTGTTAAAATGATTCTCTACCTCTTTGTGTATGTGTGTGTGTGTGTGTGTGTGTGTGTGTGTGTGTATGTGTGTACTTGGATATGTATGTGTCTGTATGTGAGTGTAGATGTGTACATGTATATGTGGATATGTGTGTATTCATCTGTATGTGTGTATACGAGCACAAATGTGTATATGCATGCGTCTCTATATGTATATGTGTGTGTGAGTGTGTCTTGTGTATGACATTTCACATCCTTTAAAAATACTGAAAAAGGAAAGCTCAGCTGCCAACTATTGGAGAATCACTGACAGTTTCTCATCAGGGAAGAGCCACATTATAAAAGTAAGACAAATGCATTCTTGTCTTGCATTTTCCTATGGGGCACAAAGGAGCCCAAAATAACTCTGCAAGTTCTTTAAGTCTGACTGTTTAAAACCCAAGGCAAAGAGCTCTCCAGAAAAAGAGTGGGTGGCAGATACATTTCCCTTATGGTTTTTTAAAAAGAGAGAAATCAAAGAAAAGCAGCCAAATGCAGGTCAAATGCTTCTGATTCTCAAATGCTCCAAGAGACCAGCTAGAAAATATTTTCCACAAGCAAATTGCTATTGTGTAATTCAAAGGCAGGACAGGCTAGGCAAAGTTGGTAGATCTTTTGGGAATGAAATTTTTAGACTACCTGAGTAGAAAACAAAGATGACATATTACTTTTATCTGTAAGAGAAATAATTTCACCTTTTTCAGATAGACTTCGGAATCCAAGACACACTGGCATATGCTCTCTGCAAAATTATTCATGTGTCAAATTTTCTCAATTTACAAAAAATATGTAAGTATAAATGAAAGACTTGCTATGTCTTGGAATCTATTAATTCTGGATTTTCCTATGTGATATCTAACTACTTTATTAAAGATCCAGTTTCTGGGACTGGAGAAATGGCTCAGTGGTTAAGAGCACTTAGTTCTCTTACAGAAGACCTGGAGTTTGATTCCCAGAATCCACATGGTAGTTAACAACCCACTGTAACTCTAGTTCCAGGAAACCGAGTACCCTATTCTGGCCTCCACAGGCTGCGGGTACACAGGTGGTTCACATACATAATGGCAGCAAAGCACTCACACACAGAAAATAAAAACATAAATATCTTTAAAAAATAAAATTATCCAATTTCTGGCACCTTGGAAAACAGCTTTGTTTTCTTTTGTCCGCATACCACAATCATTGTTACTGCGGTGGGCCAACTTTCCCACTGCTTCCGCTCTCAGGTGATCAAGCAATTATATAAGCGTCACTAGGTCCTGAGCCTCGCTTTCAAGCAATATATCGTAACAAAAACGTCAGTGTGTCACAGGTGTGATAAATGCAATGGATTATCATTAGCATGAATCGCTTACACGTAGGTATACTTCTTGCTAGTGAACAGTACAAATCCTTCCGGCTTTGAAGACTCAAGCTCAGCTGCTATAATGGGAGTGGAGGAGGCCCAAAGTTAGCTCAGACTAGAGAGCACCTTCGCTCTTCCACCACACAGAGCTAAGATTTTCTAATGGCTCTTTGAACTTGGAAGAGAATCTCTATCTCCAAAGAGGGAATCTGACATCCAAAGAGGGCCACCTGACATTTAAATTACAGGGGTACTCTGAGCAGAGGATGCAGATATATCACGTCTAATATCCTGACCCATGGAATTCGCACAGGAATGAAGGTATAATATTCTATGATTATGGATTCAGCAACAATAAAATAATGCTTTGTGAGGGTATTTCTGTGGTCCTAATGTCATATTCAAATTCATCTTTCTGTTTTTGGACAAACCCTCATCCTTAGAAAATGTGATGTAACTGAAAACAAAACAACCTTTTCTATTGTGCTTCCTTAATCTCACCCTCGGTCCTTAGATACCTACAGTGTTCTTAACATGCATCTATGACACCACAGCTGTCCATGGTTTTCATCCCTCTCCGGACATTGATTTCCTTATTTATTTATTTATTTATTTATTCAATCCATATTTATTTCCTGTTCAGACAGTCTATACGCTTTATGATGGATAAGGAACATAGACATGAAAAAGTTTTTTTCTCAAAACACTGAGAACATATTTCATTTAGTTTCATGTTTTCGAAGGAAACATTAAAACTAGATTTGGGTATTCAATTTACAAAAATACCTGTTTTTCAAAGACACTTTGCCATATCATCAGAAACTGCAATATGCCTGCATTTGTTGCTGGTCTTGTGGCTTTGACAAAAATACCTGACAAAAACAACCTAAGGAATGGTTTCTTTTGGCTCATAGTTTAAGGCTCATAGTTTAAGTTCAAGATGGGTAAGGCCTGCCAGCAGGAACACAGGGTAGCTGGTTACATTGTAACCACAGTCAGGAGGCAAAGAGGCCAATACGGGTGCTCAACTCACTTTCTCCCTCCCATTCTGCCTGTACTTGCTCCCATAGATGGGTCCCACTCATGTTCTTCCCATCTGTGCTAATCTAATCTAAATAATCTCTCACAAAGCTGTGTCTCCAGTGATCTAGATCCCATCAACTTGACAATCAGTATTAACCATCACAGCACCTTAAACTGTTTATTCATATTTATTTCACTTTGACAGGTTCAGAGTGTGCCTCGTAAAAATGGAAATTTGCATTGAAGAAGTCAGCCCATTGGATATTGACACCTATTTGCATTAAAAACGAAGTGTGAACCCTGTGAAAAATTAATTAAGAGGAACTTAATGGGGAAAAAAATCCAGCAAAACTGATCAGATTGGTCATTTGGTAAGTTAACTGCAGCAAATCGTCCTGGAGGCAAGTTATTACCCTTATTTATCTTTGACAAAAATAAGGTAATCATGCCTTTAGTAAGACAAGTTGAACTTGGGTACAGTAGCTGGACCAGTCACTCAGGAAAATACTGCTACGTAGACTGAAATTTGAACAAAAGAAAGAATCTAAGCAAATAGAAAAATACGGGGAAAAGATTACTTTTAACAGAGGATGGTGAGGTGACCCTTTTCACCAAAACAATTCAGCAAAAATGTGATTAATTAATAAATGAATATTGTAAGCTAATTATATAATCAGTTTAGCTTTATTATATGCAATAACAAAAATTCACTGAAATATAAAAATCAGTATCGTAAAATACATAAAATTCAGGCTGAGCGTGTATTTGGACCTGTGCTTAGCATGTGGAGATGATGGATTCGATCCCCACTATCAACAGCAACAAAAAGACTAAAACTGAATTAAATGTCCAACATGCTGACCTTCAGAATGATTATGCTTCTCTCACAGTTGTAAAATCTGCAGAATTACACATAGATGGGTTTTTATTATTCTTCCTAAGCAGCATCCTTACTTTAAAAATGAAAATAAATTCAAAGATACACACCACCAACAACAAAAATACAAACACACCCCCTCCTTTGGCTTTTGTTCTTGCCACATCCCACATGTATCTCCTATAAAGTGTCACTAGTTTTCTCTTTTCTTCTTCAGCTCTTATTTATCATCAAACCTTGGTGACTTCATAAAATGAATTCAATTTATTTTGGCTTTATATTCATTTTTAAAGATTTGTTTAACATGTATGCTTGAGTGCCTGTACAAATATATGTATGTATGCTATGTGCATTTATGGTGTCCACAGAGACCAAAAGATGGCATTGGATCAGCTGGAACTTTAATTACAGATAGTTGTAAGCTACCATATGGGTGCTGGGAATCAAACCCGGTCCTCAGTAAAAACAGCAAGGGCTCTTAACTGCCAAGCCCCCTCTCCAGCCCCAGTGCATCTTTGTTTCATTATTGTTCTTTGTTGTTTTATATTTGGTTTTGACATTTGGTTTTTTATTTACTTTTATTTATTTTTATTTTATGTATATGAGTGCTTTTCTTGCATGTATGTGTGTACCACATGCATGCAATGCCTACAAGAGCCAGAAGAGGGTGTCTGCATTCTGCATCAGATCTCCTGGAATTGGAGTTACGGAGGGTAATTAGCCACAATCCCTACACCCCGAGGGTGCTGGAACTGAACCAGGGTCAAGCAGCCAATGCGCTTAACTGGTGAGCCATCTCCCCAGATCTAGAAATCAGGTGTTTCCTTTTTTACTTAGTAGAGGGATAAAAGTGGTTAACATAATCACTTGACCTGATATTCTTATAGTTACAGATGGTCTGTTTCTTTGGGGGTAAATTAAAATTTCAATACACTGACATGAAATGGTTTGTAAATCCATGCAGCTGTGTCCCCTCACTGCTCTCTGCTACTGATAGTGTCTATCTGAACGTTCACTCTTTGTATTGATTGAGCTACCATTTTCATTTGTTGATTTGATATTTGTCCAGAATAATGACTTTTGATTTTATTGATTCTCTTCATTGTACAGTGCTTTTCTGATTTGTTTCACTGTACTTCGTTGGTATGATTTCCTTTAATCCTAATTTATTTTGGACTTCTAAATTCTCACCTGTATGCTTAGCACCGTGCCCCCTTCCTTCATCATGTGCTGTTTGGGATTCCACATTTCCTGCAGGATGCATCTGCCTTGCCATTTTCTGTTACTGGTTTCCAATGTATACAGATTAATCAGAAATTATCATGCTTCATGGAAAAGAATGTGCCTAATCCGTCTACACATTCCATATGTGAAAAACTCTCTAATTACTGTTTTTAACATTCCATATCTATCCATTGGGTCATTATTATTTTTTAAGATTTATTTTTATTATTTGCAATTACATGTATGGTGGGAGGGGGATATGTGCACATGTGAGTGCAGGCTCCCACAGAGGCCAGAGGCAACAGACTCCCCTGGAGCTGCAGTTACAGGCAGTTAGAGCCACCTGATGTAGGTGCTGGAAATCAACTTAGGTCCTCTGCAAGAGTAGTGCATGTTTAACTTCTGAGCCATCTCTCCAGGCACAAGATTATTGTCTCCATTTTTATAGTGTTTTGTTCTTATAAACATTTTCTGATCTGATATACGGAGAATAATGCTGCGACATTTCCTTTGGCATTATATATTTATCGGTTTCTCTCTTGAAGTCTATTATGTTTTATTTATTTTGTATATAGATCCTGAGACAAAACAAGATAAGGGATAGAGAAGAAATTCAGTAGGGAATGTGCTTGTTATGCAATCATGAAGAATTGGATTGAGATCCCAAGCACCAAGCTAAAAGCTCAGTTCAGTGCTGGCAGTGAACAGAGACAGGGACTTTCTGGTCAGCTAATTTAGCTGACAGACCAAGTTCCAAGTTCAATGAGTCTCTGTATCAAAGAATAAAGTAGAAAATGTAGAGAAAATGCCTGATATTGCCCTCCAGTCTCTGTATGTGCACACACAGGCAATTGTACCCACAGATAAATGTACACACACACACACACACACACACAAAGAAGAAAACTACATGAAGAAGTATACTTTGCTAAGGAGCTGAATCATTTACTTCTTCTTACTACTCTTTACCTTGAAGTCTTCTTAATACAACTAATCCAATATTGTTTTTGCTGTGTTTAACCTTTACATCTTTCTACTCATTTACTTTCTGTATTCTTATGTTTTAAGTCTGATGTCCATAAAATTATACAGATTCCATTTGGGTTTATTTTCCAATATGAAAACTCTTGTCTTTCAAATACAGAATTTAGTCCATTTTTATTTGAATTGCTGTTTTAATACATTTGTAATATGTGGCAGAATGATATTTATTTGTCACAGTTTTTGTTTCTTCCTTTATTCTTTTGGATTTAAAAAAAATTTTCTCCTCTGTTTCTTATCTTAAAACATTGTAATATCTATGTACTGGACACAGAAAAATCTTAATATCTTTTTTCTAAATAAGACAAAAACATAGACATACCAAATTCAGTAACTGCTGTGGTGACTATAAATCGTACCTTTTGTGCCTCTGGCAATGGAGAACATAAGTGACAGGAGCCCCAGCTTCCATATTAAAGAGAGGGAAATGCTAAAACGGGCTGAAATCCAATCTAGCGAGGCACCAAGGCAGAACAATTCCAGGGAAACGTTGGCCTCCTCTGAAGGACAGCTTTGTTCTTTGTCTCAAGGAATCAGTGATGACCATTGAAAAGATTTTCAGAACCCCACACTGTTGAATTTTCCAATTCAAACTCCTACTTTCCTTCCTAAATTATCAGCACGTCATCTTCCAGGCTCCTCCAGCTTCCCAATCCTCTCATAGATACTCCCCCTGGTAAGTAATCTGCACATTTAAAACTGACCCTGGGAGATCCTAGCCTAACATATGCACCAAACAATGGTGCAAAAGAATGAATGGCATAATATTCAAGAGTTACTTACCTAGAACCATATGGACAAAGAAGCTGATATTCTGCTTTGGGAGATGTGACTGATTATCCCCAGTACAAGATTGTCCCATATTGGCCTTGCAACCACATTCTAGAAGCTTCACCTTTGCTTCATCAACACTCTTCTACTCTTGCTTTGTAATCCAATCTTTTTCCTCTGTGCCTTGCTTTGATAGTCTGCCATAATTCCCTTTTATTTCTGACACTGAGTCCCCTATTTAGCTCTAGAAAAATATGCTCACAAACCCTGCTGGTATGGTTTCCATTTACTGGGAGCCTACCTACCATATGCCTGGTGTTATATTATCTCACTAATCTTTAAAACTGTGCCAGCAGTTATGATTACCTCATCTAGAACTAAGACTCAAAAATATTCCGTTAATGGAGGGAGGCCATAGTTTCACCTAGCTTCCCATTTGTCTGTACTTATTTGCATTGGAAATAAATGGACTTTAGGAGGAAAACTTGAATCCTGAATATTAGGGACATATTCAAAATGAGATCAACAGACTGGAAGACTCTGTGGATGAATGTTGCTTGCCAAAGAGATTATACAGAAAGAAAGCTCACCAGAAAGCAAAAAGGAATGTGTTCCTGTGAAACCGCACAAATGACTCTTACGAATAATGCATAAAGGTCAGAAGGAAGAGATAATTCAAGGCAGAACCTGGCAGTGACCCAACTCAGTCCTTGGAGAAACACTAAGCATCCCTGTGCGCTTTCTGTAGAGTAATATAATCATAAGTGTTCATGGAAAAGGCTGTCAAAATAACTGTGAAGAATTTGAGAACCAGTTAATCTTGCTGTAAGAACTCTACCCACTCTACTGCCCGCAGACAAACAGAATAACAAATATTAGAGATGGGCGAGGACAGTCTGCTTGGTTTTTTACCACCATGGGAAAGGGAGATAAGAGATTGAGATCCATGGAGGAGAGCAGGGGCAGCAGTAAGCATCTTCACCACCCAGCACCAATGCCTGGGCAGAGCCGTTCACAAGCTGTTGGGGCAACAGAGCTGCGTCTCTCCAAGCAAAGAGGATGCTCCAGGGGTAGGACTTCCACTAGACTGTCAGTGGGCAGTGAAGGCCACACAAGCATCAATCCACGTATTCAGTCATTTACTCGATCAATTATTAAGACAGTGATGCTGTGTGCCAGAGACTAAGCCAGGGGTTACAGGCTTCGAATGAGGCAGCAGAGCTGTTGGAACCACAGCAACAACAGCGGAGAAAAGAGCTGTGCCACCGACCACAGTACTACTCTGACTTGAAAGCCCTATTGGAACATCCTGCCGACTGGGTTTTCTCATTTGCAAATGTTCTAAGCGAAGTCTTTCATCTATCAAGTGTCCCCATGCTTAATGATATGTTTGAGGCTGTTTTCAGGAACAATAATATTTTATTGATTGTGTGACCCAAAACACCTCTTCTGGTCTGATATTTGCCCTTTATATTTATTTATAGCCTAGGGAAGTATTAGTTGTTCTGTGATCTCATACCATCTTAAACATGCCTTTATTAAGGGGCTAGCCTCCTCTTCCTCAATGTCTCCTTTAAAAGATCATGGAAGCAGTTCTGGACCAGAAACCAGGACATCTGGGTTATGACAACAGTCATCTAACATCACCAGTACTGGAAACCTGGATAAATGTCTGAAGACTGACATGGAACCCAACAGCCTCAGATACTGCTAGATTTCTTATTTCATATCATCTTTACAACTGTCTGTTTTTCTGATAAGGAAATAGTCTCATAGGAATAGAAAAAAGATTAAACAATGAGGCACAGCTAGTTAATTGCAGAATTGGTCAGCATGGCTAATTTCAGAACTGGTAATCTATGTCACTTTCTTCTCTTAATATGTGCTCATGTGAAATACCAAAAAATTAATTTAAAAGCTAAATAAGACTATGTCCTTCAAACCCCTTACTGGTCTGAGATTATGTAATTCAAAGCATAGATTGGAAGCCAGCAGGCAAGGCACTTCATGGGAAAGGGTGACGAATGCCTTAAACAACCAACATTAAGTAATTTAGATCAAACCGTCATTGAGAGAGAACAAGATTCGATTGAAATGAGACACTGTTCACCGGTGTGTGGCACTTTACACTCAGGAAAAGTTAACCCAAATATTGAAGGAAATGCTAAAGTAGAAGGTGATATCAAGGTTATTCCAGAAATTTCATGTACAAATCAAGCTCTTTACATGACTAGTCACCCAGTCTTTGACTTTGCACACGTGAAAACTGGTCATGCATTGTTTCATGATTGCCACCTACTTCCTGCCCACAGGCTTCTGTGGAGCACTCACATATGCATGACTACAAAGAAGTTCCTGTAAAGTTGTGCTTCTATTCCCCCTCACAAACACACACACACACACACACACACACACACAGAGAGAGAGAGAGAGAGAGAGAGAGAGAGAGAGAGAGAGAGAGAGAAGGAAACTTCTAAGGTACTGTATTAATTACTTTTATGCTCATGTTACCAAAATACCTAGAAGCAATAACTTCTGAGAGAAAAGATTTATTCCGGCTCACAGTTTCAGAGGGCTCATTTAAATTCACTACTTTCTCAGCTGGTGGGGAGGGAGTGGAAAATAGATTGTATCAAGACACATTGTATATGTGCATGAATTTCTCAACCAATAAAAAATAGTTTTCAAAGATATTCTGGAAATTTCATATATTTACTAATCTCTCTATTAAACACGTAATATGAATTCCTGTGAAAAGCAGACTTGTAAACTTCATATGAGAGTGCATTTAGAATTTCCTCATAAAAGCCTATTATTTTCTATGGGTCTGTAAGCTACTGCAAGGCCCAGAAGTTATAGAAAGTCTCAAGAAAGCACATATTTCTCAGCACAGGAAACTGAGAGATCAATGCAACAAGTTTGTATAGAATACAAACTCCAGAAGTGAAATTCTAGATTGTACATTTAAGGTGAAGGTGATTTCAGAACTTGCAGGCTGGTTGATGTGATAGGTATCATAAACTGGTTATGTTGCTTCTAATGGACCCTATATTTGGAAGATTTCCATGCAGGAAAAGTAAAGGATACTATTTTAAGTACATAAGGTTGGTGTTGGTCTTAGAACATGAACTACAGCACAAGGCTTAGCATCTGCTGGCCATCATTGGCAACATGCTGGCACTTACTTCTCAGGTGTATTCAAAATAATATTGCTCTTCTTTTAGGCTATTTAAGGAACTGTGGGGAAATTATCCTGATTTTATCCCATGAGCCAAAGTCACAGAGCTACTAAGCATTTGATCTCCTTTGAAATTTGATTTGAGGTGATTTTTTTTCTAATATTTTTTAAATAGGTGTGTTGTGGTTCTCAAATGCCAAAATGGAAAACACTCATAATGATGTTGAATAACATTGACCTTCTAAATACCAAGCTTAGAATACACAAAAGTGCATAAAACATCTTCCTAGTGTGTGTGCATATGTGTGGTTCTTATTCATCCAGAAAATGTCATGGGGTGGTTTTCACTGCATATTCAAGTACGATTTCCTAAGAAAACATGAAATTCTAATTATAGAGAAGTTGAGCTCTGAGTAGAATTTATTTCCCCAGAATCAAATACCTTCAAAATATGAAAGAACTAGCCCTCAATCATCATGGCTCCCTCTCTCCCTCTCAGTGTCTACCCAGTCTCAAAAGAATGAATCATGATGATTTTGCCTCAGAATCAGTCCCCTTTCTCCCCACTCTCTCTCTCCCTCCCTTCCTCTTTCCCGCTCTATCTCCCCCCTTCCCTTCACTGGAATTATTTCAACAGCTTCTTGACTAATCTTCTAACCACCTATTTCTTTCACTTTAGTCTATTTTCTCTGTATTACAGGAGGATAATCTATAGACAAGTGACTTTATATCTCTTAATGGAAACAGTTTCTAGTTTGCAGTTGTCTATATGATTTAAAAATATGTAAACTTCTTAGTCTAATTTAACATTTAAAAACTTTAGATGGATATGTTTCATTTTTTATTTTGGGTTCTTCACAAGGTACAAAATGATTTAATTATGTAGAAGACTGCTAGACTGGATGGAATTAAAATGATTTCATCATCTGCTTAATCTGTATTTAAATTGATAACTGCAGACTAGTCTGCCAGGTCACCCACTTTCCCTCTGGTTCTAATCTCTGTAAGGCTCTCTGTGTCTCTTGTCTCCATCTGACCTGTTCCCACCTTCTGTAAATCTTGAAATTGTCCTCTCTGTTCTCTGACATTTCAGTCTATCACCAGGGAAACTCTGCATCATTAATTCATCTAAAATTCCCTTCACTTTCTCGTCTTGATGGAAGCTCATCTGTCTCTTCAGGCCTTGTCTGCTGTCATTTCAAATGGTGATAATTTGGCTGCTCCTGCCCTGTGAAGCACTGAGCCTGGAGGGGCAGCTTGTCCTTACTGCATGTTTTCAATGGCCCCAACCTACTCATTCTGTTTTTCTGGAAAATTCTCTAATCTAAATCTTAAACCCTGAGGTTATGTCACCCTTAATCTCTGACCCCAAAGCTGCTTCATTTCCTGATGAGTTTAGTTTCTAACTTATACTTTCTCAAATACTTTTCCTGTGTTCCTTCCTTATGAATTGGGTATATGAGTAAATGTTTATCTGAGCCACAACCTCTCACTTTTGGTTTACTTTTGTAACACAAGTCAATCTCTCTATCGAAAACTGCAGTATTAATGCAGCAGCAAGTCTTGTTACAAGAAATATGCTTTGAAGGATTTTAAATCTGGCTCATCTACTTATCAGATTGCATAAAAATTAAACTAGTATGACTTTATACCTAATTGAACTGGCTCTCAGTTTCTTGAATGTCACTTTAGTCTTTCATGTCTCAATTCCTTCCATCCTATTATCCTGACTTAAAACTCATTATTACAGTTACAGTCCCTCTGTTATCTTAATTTTTATTTATTTAATTTGTTCATTGACAGTTTCACACATGTATATAATGCATTATGATTACTCTCATTTCTCCACCTTTGTTTTGTGACCCATTAAGTTTAACAAGGGCCCTCCTGGTGACCATGGGTGTAGAACTAGCCAATGAAGTCTAGTGGGCTCACCAGTAGGTATACAACTAAAGACAATGTCTTCCCTTATCCCCCACACTACATATCCACTAGTTCAACAGGAAAAGGTGACTAGCTGTTGACAGGTCCAACCTTGTGAAAATCTTGTGCAGGTTCAGAGCAGGTAACAGCAGTTGCTCAGTCCATGACTGTGATGTCTGTCTCATACCCAGAAGATGGCATTTCACAGCCCTTCTTATCTTCTGACTCATCTTCTTTCTGCCTTTTCTGTGATATTCCTTGAGCCTTAGAGTGTATGGTATAAATGTTTTGTTTAGGGTTAAGGATCCAACTGTTCCTGATTTTCAGCACCTTGGACAGCCAAGATTAGTATCTGGGTCTCTATCTCTTCCTGTCCTTCTACATAACTCCTGGAGTGTTTGACTTCCTCACTTTTCAGTGAACTTCCAAACAAATGATCCTGCCAATTTTGCATTTCCCCAACCCACATTACATATTTCCCCCTTTCTTATTCTACCGAAATTCAGTGGAGAACCATTCCAACATCTCCTTCCACATGAACTCAACCCCTTTTTCCTTTCTGCCAAGTGGTGCTATTTTTTTGACTAAATTGTTGCTCTGCTTAAATCTGTCTTTCCACTTTCTCCATGCCTGAACTCATGAACCAGAATGGAGCTCAATAAAATCACACTCATACTCATGGGTCTCACTTTAAATACATGACCATGAGCCTTAAGACATTAATGTGGACTGGTACTCATGCTCTGCTTCCCTCGTTCATAAACTTCCTCATCACCCTAGGTATCTATTTCAAACTTTCCTCAAACCTACAACATCCTGTCTCCTACACACACTGTCAGCCAATGAATTTAGTTCCAACCTTAATTCAACGCTAAGAAGACAACTCACTAGGTTCCTCCATCGTGCCTGTTCTATCAACATCTACAGTGATGGACTATGCTTTCCATCTTATTCTGGTAAATAATTACCACTGCTTTTACTAAAGACAAATTATCCTATCCTGTGTATCTTTTCAGCGTTTATCTAAGGATTCTATCTTCTCCAGGACATCAAGTCTTGTCTTTGGCTTTCTATGGAATCATTGCCATCAGCATGAAATATGTGCTTATATTTTATATCTTACTACAACCTACTCATGACAGCCCTTTGCCAAGGATTGTTTTGTTTCCCACAGTGCTGTTGTCCTCTTCCAGAACCTTCAGAATCAGTGGTCACACCCACTGTTTCCGGTTTCTTCCATTCTTTCTTTTTCCATTGTGTGTGCATGTATGTGGAGTTTGAACTCAGGCCTTTAAGCATACTTGGCTCTACCACAGAGCTACTTCTCCCGGTCACGTGTATTGTCTCTTAAGCCCACTTTTATCAGATTTGCATTCCTCCACTCTACTGAGATGGCTTGTGTCAATGTCACCAATGATTTCCACATTGACTCATGTGCTGACCACCCCTAAGTCTTCATCTTGACTATTTAGCTTCATTTCTCATCACTGAGCACTCTCTCCTCTACTTGGTCTTTCCATTGAACTGAATTTCCTCATAATTCAGTGACCCTCCTTTGTAAGTCTTCTCTCAACCTTGACTCTTAATTTTGAGTTCCAGAACTCAAGCTTTGGTTGTCCACTCTTTTTCCTGTACATTGGCTCTCCTAATTAATTTATCTCTTTAGCATTTCCAGTTGACACTTTATAAAAACTCCAAAGTTGACAGCACAGTCTCACACCACTCAAACTATCTCCTCAACATATGTTCTTTAAAGTCTAACACATACCCAGACTCAGCATACCCATAAGTCCTGTCCAGACTTATTCCCTGCCAGTTAATTCAACAAGTTTTCAAATTGGTCAAGTCAGAAATCTTGATCACTACACAATCATTCAGTCACATAAAAAAATACAGAATTCAATGACCTCTTCCCCCATTTGCACCAATACAGGTCTGCCTCATCACCTCCAACAAAGTCATAGAAACTCTTAACCATTTTGGTCTATTAGCCCACATCAATCAAAATAAAATCCAAAGTCCTTATAATGGCTGTTCTTGCCTTTATGACATTGCTTTTCTTCCTTAAGTATGTGCCACAGCCATCTCTTAGCTTTTCCTTGAACACACTGACGGACCTTTGAATTTGTTGTTTTGCTAGCCAGCAATGTTATTTCCCCAGTTATTTCTTGGTTAGCATTCAATCTCTTCCAAAAGGTCACTTAAAATTCACCTTATCGATGAAATCTGTTTGTAAATCCTCTATTTTCCAATCTCTTTGCTTGATTTTTAAGGCACATTACTTTGTCTATAACATGTCCAATAGTTTACTGAGTATATTGTTTATTTTTGGTTTTTCTTATTAGAAAAACTCAATAAAGATAGGTATTTGTTTTCTGAGTTCTCCAATATTTAGTAAACATTTGTTGAATGAATGTGTGAATAAATTAGTCAATCAATAAATAAAAACTTCTGTTCATCAAAAAATACCATAAAATGGGACAGGAAAAACAGTCCAGCAGTTAAGAACACTGGTTACCCTTGAAGAGGATCTGGATTTGGTTCCCAGCACCCATCCCTCTGCTAACAACCATCCAGAACTCCAGTTCTAGGGGAGCTGGTGCCCTCTTCTGGCCTCCACAAGTATTGCATGACATGAGTGCACTTACAGGCAGGCAAAACACTCACACATAAAATAAATAAATGAATGCTTTTCAAAAAATAACATACTAATACTAATATTCTACTAAATAGATACACACTGAATCCTAATGACTTACTGCTATACACATCAACTATCAACAGAGAAGCTTCCTTATGCAGTAAATGATTAACACAGAAAAGCACAACTGGCCAATGTATAGAAAATAAGAGGCTGCAGACTGCTTATCCAAGAATAAGGTTCCTATATCAAACTTCTGCCTCAAGGCTCAGGGACCAGGCTCAAAAATAGGGTGTGGAAAGACTGTAAGAGCCAGAGAAGGAGGATGACCACAGGGAACACAGTTTTCCAGGCAACTGACCAGTTACTCATAAGAACTTACAGTAAAGGTGACAGGATGCAGAAGTCCCACCTAAACTCAAACCGGACAAAATTCCAGCATAGACACCTGGAAGCTGGTATGAAAGCTTAACCCTACCTAGGAAATTATTGGCTGGTAGGGGTTAGGAAGAGTCAGTCTCATTTAAGAATGAATATCACTGTGGGTTGAGCAGGTTCCGGTGGATGAACCAACACCAAAGTGCATTTGGGGATGCAAATTTACTACATATAAAAATATATATGAAGCATACATATGTCTATATGTACACATATTACAATACATGAAAATGGGCAGGGTACAGATAACGGGTGAGGATACAAGAAAGAATCTGAATATGATCAAAATATATTGTACAAAATTCACAAAAATTCAATTTAAAAGTGTAGATTAAAAATACCGTAAAAAGAAAATATGAGAAGATAATTACAACACATATAATTAAGAGAAAGTCTTAGCACTTTCAGGAGCATATTTTTAAATAAAGACTATAAAAAAATAAGAAAGGGTTAAATTTTAACCAAAAAATATGACAAAGGAAGCGATGGTGGGAATATATGTCATCCTAGAACTGGGAAAGCTGGTTCATGAGAATAGTAAATTAAAAGCTGTCTTAGACTATATAAAAAGAATTTGTAGATCTAGAGAGATGGCTTAGCAGTTAAGCGCACTGGCTGTTCTTGCAGAAGACTCAGGTTTGATTCCCAGCATCCACATGACAGCTAACAACCATTCATAACTCCAGTTTCAGGGGATCCGACGCCCTCTTCTGTCTTTTACGGGCATTACACAACAGGGGTGCACTTGCATACATATATGCAATACATGCAAACACACAAAATAAAAATAAAGCAAATATTTTTTTTAATTTCTGAATTCCTAAAGTTAAAATGTGTTTGCATATGAATAGGCATTTCCTAAAGAGGAAATATGAATAGTCACCAAATAATTAAAAGTGGCTTAGTCTCATTGGGGATCAGAGAATTAATTATTAAGGTTATAATAAGAAAAGAAACATCTCTCAACTATCAAATATTAAAGAGTTCAACACTAGCAAACGCTAAAGGGATAAGAAGCAACAGCACCCATCATCCACTCTTAGTTGGTGATATAAATCAGTTATTGTAATTATACTGTAAAATAACAGATAGAAGCTAAAATGTGCTTACCCTACCATCTAGAAATTCTATTTTTCGGGGTACCCTAGAGATGAAACCCTGCTCGTGGTCTAGGAGATATACCAGAAATTCTATATAATAGTAAAAACTTTATACTTACGATTATAGTAGTAAAAACTTAAACTTACGATTTCCATAGAATAAAAAATAGACAAATATCTATAGCCATACCAAAGAATAGTTACAGCAGTGAAAGTCAACAAACTGAATATCAACTTGTCAAATTAAAAAGGAAAGATGTGAAAAAGAAACTAATAATTCTTGCAGAATTTAAAGAAAAAAAATAAAAAGTTACTTAGGAATAGTTAAATGATATGTTATTTAGAAAACATGATAGATAGGTATGGTCAAATATGTCTATAATCCCAGCCTTTGGAAGACTTGGGCAAGAGGATCACAAGTTCAAGTCTTAGGTTAAACAGTGAGACTTTGTCTCATGAATAACGGAGGGAGGGAGGGAGGAGGGAGGGAGGGACAGAGGGAAGGAGGAAAGGAGGGAGGGAGGGAGGGAAAGAAAATGTGAAAATAATAAAGACTCAAGGTAATGGTTATTCAGATAATGAGAAAGATGATATAATCAGAAATAAAAACACAAACGGCTCAAACTATATCAGTGATGTTCTTTTTCACAAATTAGAAATACACTTTCGTGTATATTTGTGTAGTTGTTATGCTTTATTAATTACACTGTGTTTTACAAATACATATCTTTCCTTTCCCAGTTGTTGTGTGGCATTATTTCCAGTGATATATGAACAAACATCTACTCAACACAGAGAGGGAATCAATAACAGACCAAAATAAGAATACTACCAAAGTCTGATTTGGTGAACAAGTTTATTGGGGTTATTTACAAGAGTCAGAGTAAGGGGTCACTTACAGGAGCTGAAATGATGCAAAGATAGCTGTGTCATCAAAAAGTCCACCCCAGTATGGGTGAGAGCTGGTGAAAGCTGGAAACCCAAAGCTCACTGCACAACTTGAAGACAGCTCAACAGGTTGGAATGTCTTTTCCAAGTGGCTCAGCTTGTTTGAGCCTCTTCCAGAAAACTGCTGATCTGCCTCTCCCAGGGAGCTTGGGTGGTCTGAGTCCCTGTCGCAGCAGTCCTGCTTATGCAAGCTTGAGAAGGGAGGGACCCAGTGTATCTGGTCAGTTTTAGGGACTTTCAGATGCTTTTGAATTATTTCTTGAGCTCTAGGAGCCTACCTTTAGAGCTTCCTGAGTCTTAACAAGCTTCCTTTAAAGATGGAATGTTTCAACTTTGAGGAAATTGCTATATAAGGTACCAATTTGTCCAAAGAGTAACTATCTCTTTAGAGCTAATAATTCATTGAAAACTAAGCTGAACACTGCATTACTCTCTGTTAATAAGGAATTTATTTGATGTAAAATAAAATAATGGCAATCCAATGATATAAAAATAATTTTTGTTAAGGCAAATGCTTAGAGTCAGATTAAATTCAAGCATATTTGTCATAAGTTTTCTAGTATTTTCTAATGTACTCTAATTATCATAAAAATAAAGATGACTCCATTGGTATCAAATAATTTTAAGAATAAACCTGTCTTTGCCAATCTGGCATGTAAATTTGTAACCTCAAAGTTTATGCTATCATTCATACTTTTTAAATGTGTTTAGAGAACTGAAAGTTGCTATGACATTTTTCTAATTTAATCCCAATACAAAGTTTTGATTTCTTCATATTAAAGGTGGACTTTCAGTAAATTTGATTAGTTAGCTTTAGTATAAGAAGCAAGATCCTTGATCTGGGCTGAAGTTGATTTCAACTTCAACCTCATCGTCTTTGCTGAGCACTTTCATCTTATTTGTGGTTTTGGTTGTGAACTCTTCGTCTCTGGAACCAATGTCATCCACCATCATACCCAAGCCAAGTATCCTCACATAGAACTCTTCTCCTCCCACACTCTGTCATCATCTCTCTGCCACTGACTCAGCCTCAGTCCACATTCCTGTCACACTTAGCCTTCACTGTTTCTCAAATCCTACCAGCCCACTCACATAATCAGAATTTTCTGTCTGGGTTCTTTTCGTGGAAAAGCCTACAAAGTTCCTACTTATCTCTGAAGATCCCATTTAAATAATGGATTTATCTGACTTCCAGGAGGGATATCTGACTTCCACCCCGTGGGCACGTGGGTTGTATTCCCCAGAACTTTCACATTCCAGTTATGGCTCTGTCATTGGTTTGTTTTATTATAACTTTAGATAAATTAACATAGAGTTTGATTTCCAAAGTAAAATAAGAAAGTTGAGTCATAGGTAATATGTGATATAGCTTTCAGATATAAGAATATACAATGCTTTTTATATCACCTAGAAATTAATTATTTATAAGGAGTGAGCATTCAACCATACTCTAATTTCATCAATAAATACTAAGAGCTAGAAAGTGAAATACCCGAATTTCAAAAATTAGTAATACAAAGATACATGGTGCAATATATATCTGGAGATAGATGTATGTGACAAATCCAAGATTCTTACTGTTGGTATGTTAGGGCATATTTTTTATGATTTATTGCCAATAATCTGAAGAAATTAATTTCACTATAAGATTAGTAAAATTATGTATTTTAATAATCACTACATATGTTAGTGGTCTTTCATGAGAACTGTAATAATACCTAGCATTTATAATTGCTGCACACCAGTATCAGATAGAATAATGCAAAAACAGGATGGCTCTAAAAGTCATTGTGATAGAAAACCAAGCAGTACCACCTGCACTGAGGTCAGTAAACACGCTGAAACAAGCTGACAAATGCTACGGTTGAAAAGCCAAAAAAGCAAGTCAGATTTCTAACATTAAGCAGGCTGTATTTAATAGTTTCCATAGTTCTGTAATTAGTGTGTCCATGTGCAACAAAATAAACAAAACAGGCTGTCAAAATAAAAACCAAAGAAAAAAGTGAAAAAAAGTTTTTAAGAACACAAGGGAAAAAATATACATAAGTACGAGAGGCAGAAGTTCTGTGATTGGCCACATGAAAGAAGAAGATGCAATGTGTTCTGTGATTGACCACATGAAAGAAGAAGATGCAGTGTGGTCTGTGATTGACCATATGAAAGAAGATGCAGTGTGTTTTGTGATTGACCACATGAAAGAAGAAGATGCAGTGTGTTATTGTACCACCATTTGGTCACTCTATATATTATATTCTGGGGGAAAGTGGCCCTTGAATGGATCTCTAACTACATAACTATTTTACAACTAGAGATGTTTTGCAAGAAATCTGCCCTATGCATCCTTTACTGTTCAAATATGATCAAACATTAACATATTCAAGTTCAGTAAGTAGAATCAACGTTATCACAAATATTTTTATAAGGTACCTAATAGTGCAATTATGTTAAGGACTAAACTATCATTTAAATACGGTGTTTCTAAGCCTTTAATCCCAGCACTGGGGAGATAGAGGCAAGGAGGTCACTGTGAGATCCAGGCCAGCCTGGTCTACATAGGCGTTCTAGGCCAGCTAGGGCTACAGGAAGACCCTATCTCAAAAATAAATACACAAATAAATAAATAAGGTGTTTTTGATTAGTCTGCATATGTGTGCATAATTCAACTTATATTGCATTAATTTAAAAATATTTTGAGGCTGGGATGTAGCTCATTGATGAAGTCCTCGCTGAGCATGTACAAAGCCTTGGGTTCAATCCCCAATACCACAAAAATAAATAGATAAAAATGTGTAATAAGAAAAGAAAAACAGAAGCTCTAAAAGAAAAATGATTTCTGGCTAAGATTTTTCATTTTAACAAATGACTTACTAAAATTTCTCCTGAGTCTTCTGTGCACATGACCCAGGTGGAAGAATCATGTTCTTGCAAAAACCTGTCCAAGCACTGAGACTCTGCTCATAGTCGCTCTGGCCCCCACTGTGCATTGGTGATATCTCAGGATATGAGTGAGTGGAGAGACCACAAGGACTGCTCACTTCCCGTGGGGCTGTAGTATCTCATGTTTTGTTGTTGTTGTTGTTGTTGCTTTCCTCTCAGGAGTAATGTTGGAAATCTTGGTGCATAAGTTTCATTAGCTGCAGAGAGAATCAGCTTCTGCTTGGTTTTCAGAAAATGCAGTTTTCTGAGTAATTCTGTAATATAACTGGAGATTGTTTTCATTCCCATAAGTGTTCACTCTTATTTAGCAACTGATGATCCTATTTCTCAACTTATTGGGTGTTTCCCTTCTAAATCAGACCTCAATGAAAGAAAAAAAAAGTTACATTTAGATATATGAATGATAAATAGCTAGAATGATGGAAGAATAGAAAATCTATCCATAGATAGATGGATAGATTATAGACACATATAGATGGATGATAGATGTTAGACAGATATAGATGATAGATAGATGATAGACAATAGATGATGAATGACAGATAGATGATAGATAGATAGATAGATAGATAGATAGATAGATAGATAGATAACCAGACAGATGTTTTAAAGAGCTTTGATTTTTCTAATCAATACTCACAGTATCATTTACATATATCAGACAATCCCTCGGTAGCACAAAATAATTCACTCTTCTTCTTTTTCTTGCAATCATGGAACAAACATAAAAACACCAAGGGATGCTAGGAATGTTTAGCATGTTTGGGTGAACCAAAAAGTTTTAGCATCACTCGATCTTATTATAAAATGCCTTTCTCTTTCAGCTCTTCACTAGGCAATGAAGGCAACTTTATCCTTTGCTGGAGTATTTGGTACAAAGAGTTGGTAGAGTACACACCTTAGCAGAGAGGTCACAAAGGACGCATCCAAAGCCCTACAGACCCATCTGCATCATCACTGGCCATATGGATGGATGGCAGACTACTACAAATAATTCAAAAACTCTAAGCTGACCAAAGTTTTTGCAGAAACATAGTGGAGTGAGCAAATGCTGTCATTTAAGCTCTTAAGAATATGAAAACTTACACTAAAAAGAATAAGAAGGCTCCACAGAAAGCAATAATGGATGCTCTATGGTACTTCTGATTATGTTCCAAGTGACAACTGAAGAGAAACACTAAGTACTAAGCAATGCTCTGTAGTTGCAGAACATTAATGCTACATGCATAAGGATAAAATGCTCTGTGGTTTCCCTGACAACAAACTGTCTGACATCAAGATATAAATGACCTCACATGAAGCTGGAGTTTAAAAAGACTTCTCACTGGAAAGTTTTTATCATATCCTGTTCACTTTCATCACATAGTTAAGTGTTGAGACCTGCTTTCTTTCACTCAAGCCTCTAAAATGTCTCTTGTTAATTTGCTCTTGTTCCTAGGTACCAGGACCAATAGTCCATTTTATTCATTTGAGTCTCAGACCTAGATGACAATGAATAGCAAGTTTTCTTTAGAGATCTAAGACTTTTGCTTAGATCTTTGAATCCTAAATGTATCCTACAAATACAAATTCATCTTTTGCATTATGTCATCTGGACTTGGCAGATATCGTCCACATGAGGGACTAACTGTATCCAAGGAGCCAGCACTCATTTCTACTCAACAGGAAGGCAGGTTCTGCCTCCATTTTTTTTTTCTTTTTTGCTCCTGACTACATTCTAATTGGTGTTGCATAAAAACAAGTCTACCTAGGTTTACTCTAGCATATTGCAACAGCATGCCCCTTGTTGCAAAGAAGAAAAAAGAAAAAGAAAATCTGAAGTCACATCTACTGTTTTAATAACTCCCTTCTGGGAACTGATTGGACTACTTTCTCACTGAAAAAAAAATACCTTCCTGTTTGAGAACTGTGCATCAATAAAGAAACTGAACATACTTATTAATTCAATCTATTGTATCAGTGCAAAAGATGACCCTTTCAAAAAGTTTCAGTGTGTTCCTTGAGCACAGTAATGGTATCTCACTACACCACAATCCTATCTGAATTTAATATCACTGAGATTTAATTTTAAAAGAAGAATTTGGAGTAAAATCAGGGACTAAGCAAACAGCTCAGTCAGAAGCTAAAATATTTGCTTCAGAAGAACAAGGATGTAAATTAGAACCCTAATCCCACCTATGGAGAAGCAAAGTCAGGTAGATCCTTGGAACATGTCCTGTCTCAAAATAACAGTAATAGTAATAATAATAATAATAATAATAATAATAATGATGATGATAATGATAGGTAGATGGAGGAAGAACACCTGAGGGTGGTCTCTGAACTCCACGTCCATTTGCACACACATGCATACACACATATACACATATAAATGATATACATAAGGACTTCTACCTTCCTCCTCTCAAGGACAAAAACACAGTCAAAACATATTGCTTAAGCATTTCTGTAACAAGGGATCTGCTCTTATGACAAGGCACAGAGAGAGAAATCATTGCGATGCCACAGTTTTCCCCTGCTGTGGCGATTTTAACCTTGTTACAGTTGGAATGTGAAATGGCCCCGGCAAGTGCATGTGTTTGAGTATTTGGTCCCCAGATGTCTTGCTTGTGAGACAATGGAGGCAGACCTTGGATTTTAGAGCCTAAACTGCCTGCTTCCAGCTCCCTTCCCATTCTTTCTCTCTCTCTTTCTCTCTCTCTTTCTCTCTCTCTCTCTCCTTGTCAACCACAATGTGAGCAAGTAGTTTTGTGCTCCTGCTACTGCAGTCACAGGCCCACTCCCACCTATAGTCACTGGGGTCTTCCCCTACTGTGATGAACTGTACTTTCAACTTGTGAGCCAAGCCAGGCATGGTGGTACCCACCTTTAATTCCAGCACTTTGGACCAAGAGGCAGGTGGATCTCTGTGTCCTAGGCCAGCTGGGGCTACAGGGAGATTCTGAATCAAAACAAAACAAAACAACAACAACAAAAAAACAAATACAAAACAAAACAAGACACAAAAGAAACTGTGAGCCCAAGTAAATCCTTCTTTATTTCAGTTGAGTCTTGTCAGACACTTAGGTGCCATAATGAGAAAAATATTATAAATTTAGACAGGAAACCCTAAGGAGTTCCTGAGCATGATAGAAATAGTATTCAATTATAGTAAAATTAGTAGCTTCCTTCTTTACTTAAGAGAATGAGAAAACTACCTGATCTATTTTAAGGGACTTTTATCTCTGGATCATTTACTTACAGAAAAAATATTATTTTGATAAAACACAGTATTAGTAAACAAATCCAAAATTGCAGTAAAATGAGATACTTGTAGACTGTATCACAGCTTGGTTTCCCTATAAAACTTGAAGCTTTAAAGATTTTGAAAAGCTCAACCTGTAAAGGTTCTTCAAGAGAAAACTTCATCCTCTCTGTGAAAGGGTTGAGGAAAGTAATTCCATAGCACAGCATATCCATCCTATGAGATTAAGAATCTGCTGTAGAGATCAAGAATTCAGACAGGAAACAAAAGACTAAACATAAGAAATATCAGGACTCCTCCAAATCTGGTCTCCTTTGGAAAGTGGCTTGTAGTTTTACCTCAGCCTTTGAAGATAAAACATGTCTGAGCCAGTGAGATGGCTCTGCAAGTAAAGGGCTTGCTGTCAGCCTGATAACCTGAGTTTAATCCCTAGGACCCACAGAGTAGTAGAGAAACAACTCTTAAAGTTGTCCTCTGATGTCCATACACATACCATAGCATGTGTGCATGCCCATGTGCACACACACATACACACATACACACAAATAAGTAAATAAATACATAAATAAATAAGTAAATAAAGTGCAATCAATTTTTAAGAAGATAGGCTCTGCTCATATCCTGTAAGTGTCCCTCTGGCTCTATCTCAAGACATTCAAAGTGTATCCATGGTTTATAAAGCTCCATACAGATGGTCATACTGGCACAAGTCCTTAATCTCAGCACTCCAGAGACAAAGGCAGGCAAATCTCTGTGAGTTCAAGGCTAGCCTGGTCTGGTCTACATAGTGAGTCGAAAGAAAGAAAGGAAGAAAGAAAGAAAGAAAGAAAGAAAGAAAGAAAGAAAGAAAGAAAGAAAGAAAGAAAGAAAGAAAGAAAAGAAAGAAAGGAGAAAGCAAGTCTCATATAGTAAAATTATACACTTTTGAGGACCAGTGTTTA
The DNA here is from genome assembly GCA_035773235.1 of Eospalax fontanierii. Taxonomy (NCBI): domain Eukaryota; kingdom Metazoa; phylum Chordata; class Mammalia; order Rodentia; family Spalacidae; genus Eospalax; species Eospalax fontanierii. Next base: position 45,162,107 of record CM069529.1, on the reverse strand, counting down.
CTTATGGGGCTATAAAGAAGACTCAACTAGTGGTTAGTTAAGAGCATTTCACTTTGCCATGAGGAACTGACTTTGAATCCCAGCATCCATGTAACTAGCTGGGAATGACTGTGCAAGACTGTAACCCAGTGCTATGGGAAAGAGAAACAGGTAGACCTCTGGGGCTTGCTGGCTGCCAGTTCAGCAGAAAAACATAAGCTCCATGTTCAGTGGGAGAGCCTGCCTCAAAAGAATAATGTGGAGAGTGATAGGGGAGAATACCTGACCCCTCACCTGGCGTCTGTGCACAAGCAGAGGCATGCACACCTAAACAATAACATGTACATCTGTCAAACACATACACCACACACACCAAAAAAAATACAGATAAAAAATTTTAATTTAAGTTTTTAAGACTTTTATTTTATGTTTGTGAACGTATTGCCAGCATGTATGTAAGTGCACCTGTGTCATGCAATGTCAGCAGAGGTCAGCAGAGGACATCGGATTCCCCTGGAACTGGAATTATGGATGGTTGTTAGCCACCATGTGGGTACTGGAAATTGAACCCAGGTCCTGTGCAAGAGCAGCTAGTGCTCTTAACCACTGAGCCATCTCTCTAGCCCCGTAACTTAACATTTTTAAAAGAGCCTATTTATATCAATTAGTAGCCTTAAAGGTAATTAAAAACTGGAAAATAAAATGAACAGGTGTTCAATGACACACACTGTAATCTCTATTTAATTACAGTCATTTTCCACAGCTTCTGTTACTGATGGTCAACTATGGCTCAAAATTCTTAAATGGAAAAATTCCAGGTATAAACAATAAGTCTTAAATTGCACACCATTTTTTGTAGCATTAAGAAATCTCACACAATCTAGCCACATTACTTCTAGAACATGAATCATCATCATCATCAATATATCCATTACTGGTATTCTCTGTTAATGCTTCTGTTTTAAGTAACTCTTACTTACACTGTAATGGCCCCAAAATACAAGCCTAGAGATGAAAAGTGACAGCAGGGCATAAAACACATGCACACCTAAACAATAAAATGTACATCTGTCAAATACATACACCACAGAGACAGATTAACTCTGCTACTTCATGACAACACTGCAGGATGTATAGGAAAAAATACTCAATGTACGTAAGGACTGTGATTATCCAAGTTTCAAGTTAACAATGGGGGTCTCGGAACACTTCCCTGGAAGAAAGGGGGACTGCTATAGAAGAAACACTTATGAAATGCTACGAGAAATGTAACCTTTAGAAGAATGCATCACAAATGTTCTCCTGGGATGCTAAATAAACATTACACTGCAGTGAGATATTTAAAGGAGCCTAGAGAGATCCAAATTTAAGATGAAGTGTTGATTACAGTCAACAAACAGAGGGATTCTAAGTGCAAAGCATTAGATGTTGCATAGCTCTCTTTGTGAAAACTTTGGGTCTTTTCCTTTTTCATATTTTGTTACAATTTTCTTAGCCTGCTTCTTTTTCTCGTCTCTTGGTGCTAATATTACAATGTCAAGATTTGAAAGTAAATGGGCTTCTAAATGCTAATGAAAATAATCCCAAATATACAAGAAGAATAAAATGTTTTACTCCCCTATTGCTGCAGAAAAATATATTAGTCTCTCTCTTGGAGCTAATTCTTATGAGTAATACATGGAAATACCCACCATGTTATACTGCTATGAGTCACATGCTGAAAAAATGCAATGTGTATTAGGCTGTGAAGACTGTCCTTCTAGATATTATTTTAAAAAGAGCCTTTTAAACAGTAATAACATAAATATTCCTGAATTACAGGTAACATAACATGTAATGTTTCAAGTTTGTAATTCTAATTATCAATGTTTTAAGTATCATTTGCCCTGGTAATTGGCATCTTTGTCTTCTGAAAGGTATAAAATCTATTGAAATTTCTTCAAGACAGAAAAAAAAAAAACATGTTGGGACAATTTTCTTTCTTCTATATGTAATACAGGTAACAATGATGCCAAGAAAATGTTGAGTGATTTATTCAGACAAAAATTCCATGATTTTTGTCTTATTTGAATTAAACGAGTATGTCCATGGGCATTCTAAAATATCATAAAAAAGACAAAAATTCAGATACGTACTTTTTAGGGTACAGAAGAAAGATAATCATTGTTAGCCGATAATGTGTTAGGAGAGGTATGCTTGCTATCTTTCTTGAAGCCTGGAGGTGGACTTAAAGACAGATTATTCCTTGAACCTCTCTCTCATTTTCAGCTTGGTTTTCCAACACCTATTTATATCCATGTTTGAATATCAAATTTCTTGTGACTCTCCAGATTTCAGATGAGAAAATTAGAAGGCGATGTGGTTGAGTAAGAATCTAGTCATCACAAAGGACTGAGACTTTGAACTGCTAAGTACTGATTTCTGAGTGTTTGGTCAGCAGCCTCTTCCGAAGGGCTAGAATACTGCTTGTAAGATTACACAGTGGAGCTCAATAGTAAAGAAAAATGAGATCATAAAATTTGCAGGTAAATGGATGAAGTTATAAGTGCTCATAACAGCTGTTACACTAAGTGAAGTAAAAGACTCAGAAAAACAAGTGCCGTATGCTGTCTCTTCCCTGAAGACCGGCTCTCATAGTATCAGGACACTATGCAAACTGCCAAGGGAGAAAACTAATCAATGGTCCAATCCAGTTGCAAAGCTTAATAACCACAACAATGACTGGCCCAAAAAACTATCTCTAGTGGTGGAGTAGTGGCACTTTTATCTTGGAGGTAATCAACAGCTGTCTAGTTCCCTATTTAAAGCATTAATATTTTCCCCATTTGTCCCTTACTAATATCAGTCTCCTATGGCCCCACCTCTCTTCAGCACCTTCTTCCCCTTTATCCCAATAGACCCTTATATAACCCTCCCTCCCGCATCCCATTTAAAAATTCCCGTCTTATCTATTTCTCCCTTAATAACACCTGTCTCCCACTATTCTTCTCTCTTAGGTTCCTTCTTTACTTTTATATCCCTGATTCCTTTCCATTTTCCTGGTTCCAGAATACATACATATAAAGATTTGGTGCTAAGATCCAAAAATGAGGAGAACATATATCGTTTGTTTTGTGAGTCTGTCACTTCACTTAGCATGACAGTTTCTAATTCCATCCATTTACCTGCAAATGCCATAATTCCATCTTTACCCCTGAGTTGAGCTCCATTCTCTAAATGTACCACATTTTCATTATCCACTCATCAGTTGAGGGACACTTAGGCTGCTTCCATCCCTTAGTTACTGTGAAGAGAGCAGCAACAAACATGATATAAAAGTATCTCTGTAATTGGGTGAGTCCTTTGGGTATATGACAAGGAGTGTTATAACTGAGGTCAGATGATAGGTCCATTTTTAGTTTTTCAAAAACTGATTTTGATAGGGTTTGCAGGAGTTTATAATCCCATCAGCAGTGAAGGAGCACTCCCTTTACCCACATCCTCTGCAGCATTTGGTATCATTTATTCTCTTGATCTTAGCCAGTCCCAGCCATCTTTATTTCTTCTTTTGAGAACTCTCTGCTCAATTCTTATATTATCTTTATTTTTCTTTATGATCTTTTGAGACAAGGTCTCCCTGTGGCCCCATTTGGCCTGGAACTCACTATGTAGACCAAGCTGGCCTTGAACTCACAGAGATCCACCTGCCTCTGCCTTCCAAGTGCTGGAATTAAAGGTGTTCACTACTATGACCAACTCTTTTAATTAGGTCACTTGTTTTCTTGATTCTTTGTTTTTTGAGTTCTTTATGTATTCTAGACGTTAAACCTGTCAGATGTGTCACTGGTGACACTCTGTGGGTTTTCTCTTCACTTGCTTGGTTTTTTTTGTTTGTTTGTTTTTGCTGTACACAAGGCTTTAGTTTAATGAGGTCCCATCTGATGATTTTTTACCTTAATTCCTAAGCAAATGATGTCCTTTCCTGCACATATATCTTCTGGCAGTTTCAGAGTTTCAGGTTTCACATTGATGTCTTTGATTCATTTGGAGTTGACTTTTGTGCAAAATGAAAGATAAGGGTCTAGTTTCATTCTTCTACAAGTAGAGATTCAGTTTTGCCATCACCATTTGCTAAAGCTTCCACCTTTCCTTCAGTGAATGTTCTTGGGCCCTTTGTCAAAGATCAGGTGGCTGAAATTGCATGTGCTCATGTTCTGGTTTTGAATTATGTTCCATTAATGTACCGATCTATATTTGTACAAGGACCACACTGTTTTTATGATGATAGTTCTGTAATATAATTTGAAATCTGGTATAGTAATTCTGACTGTATTGCTCTTTGTGCTCAGGGTTGCTTTGGCTAGCCCGAGTCTTTTGTGCTTCCGCGTGAATCTGAGAATTTTTTTCTCTAATTCTGGGAAGAATGTCATGGGGATTTTGATTGGTACTGCATTGAATCTATATATTGCTTTTCGAAGGATGGTCATTTTCACAATATTAAGTCTTCCGATCTGTGAGTGTGGGAGGTGCTTCCATCCTCTGGTGTCCTCATGAATCTCTTTCAAGATTTAAAATTTTCATTGTAGACATCTTTAATGTCTTTGGTTAGGTTTATTTTGAGATTCTTTCTGAGGCTTTTGAGAATGGGAGGGTTTCCTTTTACTCTTTCTCCAATTTCTTGTTATTGGTGTATGGAAAGGCTATTCCTTTGTGTAGATTAATTTTATAATTTGCCACTTTACTGAAAATGTTAATCATTTGGGGGACTTTTCTGGTAGAATTTGTGGCATCTTTAGGTATGATATAATGTCATCTGTTAAAAAAAAAAAGCATAATTTGACCTCTTCCAATGAGTAATCCTTTAACTTCTTTCTGCTGTATTATTGCTCAAGAGTTTCAAGCATTATATTAAAAAGGATCAGAGATAGTGGACTTGTCTGGTTTCTGATTTTAATTGGAATGCTTCCAGTTTTTCTCCATTTAGAACTATATTGACTATAGATTTGTTGTATGTAGCCTTAATTATGTTGGTGTATGTTCCTTCCAGTCCCATTCCCGCGAGGACTTTTAACATAAATGTGAATTGAATTTTCTCAAAGGCATGTTCTGTGTCTTTTGAGATGACCAGGTGATTTTTGTCTTTGAGTTCATTTATGTGCTTTATGACATTTATTGACTTACATATACTGAGCTATCTCTGCATCTCTGGAATAAAGCCAACTTGATCATGGTGGATGATCTTTATGATGTGTGTCTATATACAATTTACAACCATTTTGTTGAGAATTTTTACATCTATGTTCATTGAGGATATGGGTCTATATTTTAATTTTTGGTGGGATCTTTCAACCTGGTTTGGTATTAGAGTGGTGCTGGCTTCATAGAAGGAATTTAGGAGGTTTTCCCTCTGTTTCTATTTTTTGTCATATTTTAAGTGGTCTTGGGTATAGATCTTCTTTGAATGTCTGGTAGAATTCTGCTGTGAAGCCATCTGGGCCTGGGGATTTTTTAGTCTGGAGGTTTGTATTATTGTTTCTATTGCATTATATGTTATGGGTCTGTTTAAGCTGTTGATCTCTTCTTGGTTTAGCCTTCATGATTCCCATGATTTTAGATATCAATTCATTTCTTCAAAGTTTCAAAATTAATATATGATAGCTTTTTAAAGCATTCCTCTATAATGTTCAGGATCTTTTTGTCGTGTGTTGTGATGCTTCCCCTTTCATCTCTGATTGTGTTGATTTGAAGTTCCTCTTTCTTTTGGTTAGTTAACTGTGCTAAGGTTCCGTCTATCTTTATGTTTTCAAGGAACCAGCTCTAGGATTCATTGATTCTTTGTATTGTCTTCTTTGTTTCTATTTCATTAATTTCCGCTCTGATTTTTGTTATTTCTTCTTGTCTGCTGGGTATGGGTTTCATTTGTTGTTGCCTTTCAAGATTCTGGAATTGCAATGTTAAGTCATTTATTTGTGCTCTTCTGATTTTTTTAATGCAGACACTTCGAGCTATAAAGTTCCATCTTAGGACTGCTTTTAAAGTGTCCCTGCTTTTTGTTGTGCTGTATTCTGTATTGTCATTTTTATTTAATTTTAGAAATACTATTTTTTTTTCTTAATTTATCCTTTGACCTATTTATCATTCCGGAGTGTGTTGCTTTGTTTCCATGGGTTCATGAAGTTACTAGGGCTTCTTCCAGTGTTGATTTTAAGCTTTACTATATTGAGGTCTGATAGAATTCATGAATTAATTTAAATTTTTTGTATTTGTTGAGATGTGTTTTGTGCTTCAGTTTGTGGTCAATTTTGGAGAAGTTCCATGGGATGATGAAGAGAATGTGTATTCTATGCTTGACTGAAATATTCAGTAGATGTCTGTTAGGTCTATTTGTTGTATGGTTTTGTTTAATTCAAATGTCTCTGTTTTAATTCTCTGTCCAGTTAACCTATCTAATGGAGTCAGTGAGGACCCCTACTATTAGTGAGTTGTTTTAAAGTCCTGTAGTACTGTTTTTATGAAGTTAGCTGCACCAAAGTTTGGTACATATATGTTCTTGATTGTCATATATTCTTGGTTAATTGTTCCTTTGATCACAATGAAGTGACCCTCTTTATATCTTCTGATTAGTTTTAGTCTGAACTCTATTTTGTCAGATATTAGAATGGCAACTCCTGCTTGTTTCTTAGTGCCATTTTCTTCTAATGTATTTTTCCAACTATTCACCTTAAGGGAGTGCATGTCCTTAAAGGTTAAATGGGTTTCTTGCAGACAACAAAAAGATGGATTTTGTATTTTGATCCATTCAATTAGACTGAGGAGTTCAGTTCCTTGATACATAAAAGTATTCCTGAAAGATATGTATTGGTTCCAATCATTTTAATTTCTTGGCCTAACTTTTTAGTTCCCCAGTTATACCTTCATTTAGTTTCTTGCTGTTTCCCCTTGTGTATAGTCATTCCTTTCTTCACCTCTTTGTATCACTTCAAGAATTCTCTGAAGGACTGTTTTTCTGGACATAAATTGTTTCAGCCTATTCATGTTATGGAAGATTTTTCTTTCCCCTTCAACTATAATAGACTTTGTTTCTGGGTAAAGTATTCTGACTTGGCATCTGTGGTCATTTAGAATTGAGAATACTTTGGTCCAGGCTCTTCTGGTTTACATAGTTTGCATTGAAAAGTCAGCTGTACTTCTGATGGGTTTCCCTTTATATGTGATTTGCTGCTTTTCTTTTCAAGCTTTCAATATTCTCTCTTTGTTCTATACATTTAAATTTTTCGCTATGATATGTCATGGGGAGTTTCTTTTCTGGTCCTGTCTATTTGATGTTCTATGTGATCCTTGTATTTGTATGGTTATGTCTTTCCTTAATTTGGGGAAATTTTCATCCACAGTTCTGTTGAAGATCTGGTCAATACCTTTATCCTGATATTCTTCTCCTTCCTCTATGCTTATGATGTGTAAATTTGGTCTTTCCATGGTGTCCCACATTTCCTGAATATTCCATTTCTCTGTTCTTTGAAATGTTCCATAATCTTTGCTTGAGTGCTCCAATTCTTCAACTTCGTTGTCCAGTCTTGACGTTCTGTTTTCCATTTCATTCATTCTATTGGTGAGGCTTTCTCCTGTCATTGCAAATTGGCTTATTGGGTGTTTCACTTCTTTCTTCGCTTCAGCCTGAGTTTTCTTCAATATTTCCAAAATCTCTTTTGTGAATTCAGTCAAAGTTTATCCCTATCTTCATTTACTTCTTTGATTTGATTGTTTGTGTGTTCTTTAAATTCATTGAATTCTCTGATCATGTTTATGATGATTCTTTTAAACTTCATGTCCTAGGTTATCTCTATCAGGTTCTCATTGTAGAACTCTTCTGTAGGACTGATGATGTTTGGTGGGGACATATCATTTGGGTTTTTCATACTATTATTTTTCCTTGTGATCTTGTCATGTGGATTTCTTGTTGTTTTTGATGTGAGACTCAAGCCTTCCTTTGTTGACTTGAAGTCTGATTCTGTTTGTATACTTGATGTGACTTGGTTGTCTTCTACCTAGGTACAAAAGGCGTGTTTGTCACTGCTTCAGGTTCTTTCTTTTGATTTTATTTTGGAGGAATTGGATGGCTCTAGTCCAGCTGGTCAGAAGTTCCTGTGGAGGCATAAGTCTGGCGAGATCAGGTCTCAGGCTCTCTCTCAGTGTCTGTCCCTTTAATCAGCAGGAGTAGCACAATTTGGAATCTTTCCTTGCTAGACAGAGGTTGAATCCAGGCATTCTCAGGTGGTCTGCAAAGCTCTGGGCCCCTACTGAAGAGTCCCACAGCAGTGGGAGGGACTGCAGATGGTATCAATTTAGAGGGATGGGCACAGGGTGCAATTTGGTAAGCTGATATCCAAGCAGAGGGAAGAGGATAGTCCAGAGACTGGCATGGGGGGGGTAAGGCAAAAGTGGGCTTGTGACCAAGGCTGTAAGGAGAAGAGGATATGGGAGAGTGGAGTTTCTGGAGCTGTGGTAGAGGAATGGATACGCAGTGGGCATGATCAGATTTACCAGGGAAGAAGGCTGGTCTCAGGAATGCAAAGGCAGGTTGGGGGTAGGGACAGCCTGTGCAGGCTCTTATACTGAAAAATTGAGCTGGTCTGAGTAGAGGGGATCAGGACACAGTGGGCGGGTCTATACTAAGAGCCTATTCCAGAGATCTGGGGTGCTAAGAGCAAAAATGGGCCTGTGTCCAAGGCTACAAGGAGAATAAATAGGATGCAGGGTGGAGAATCTGCAATTTTCATACAATATAATTTAATGATATTTAGATCCCCTTCCTCATGCACACCTTCCTCCACCATCCTCTACCCAATTCAATATTCTCCACTTTATATACAATACAGGCTATTGAGTCTGATTTGTGTCCCCACATGTCCCTCTGCATGGGTCCATTCACTGCAGCCTGCTCAACCTACCAAGAGTCCTGTCACTGTAAGAGATTTTTCTCTCCTCCTCCCAACAGTCATTAGTTGTCAGAAGTCCCTTAGGTTAGGTTTGGATTTCCAGCCCACTCATTCATGTTTGTGCTGGAATCTTGTCTGGTTTGAGCTTCCATGGACTTGTCTATGTTGTCACCACTGCTTTGAGTCCAGGCATATAACTACCCAACTGTCTTGCAAACTCTGTTTCCTTGTGGTCATCCACCCCCTCTGGTTCTTAAAATCTGGGCAGAAAGAATATTAATGCATCTCTCAGCTCTCACAAGTGAAGTTTCTTCATGCAGCAGATGGTGATTAATACAGAAACCCACAACTGTCCAAATACAGTGAATAAGAGACTACTGAATACTTGTCCCTGTGTAGGACACCTGTCAAACCTCTGCCATCCAGGGCTCAGGGGGTCTTTGGAGAAGAGGAAGCCAAAAGATTGTAAGAGCCAGGAGTAATGGATGAACACAAGGAAACATAGTTTTCCAGACAGCTTGGCAGTTAGTTACACATATGAACTCAGAGCAATGCAAGACTCATGCAAGCTCAAATCAGACAAAAGCCCAGCATAGAAGTGGGAAACAAGCCTCAACTTTAGTTGAGAAAGTGGTCGCAATCAATGACTACTGGGAGAGGGATAATTTGTTTTCTTTAAGGGAGTGGAGCTAGATAAATTTACCTGGCTCCAAAGGATGGACTCATCCTGAGAGACATTTGGGGACACAAACTTTGCTCAATAGACCTTAACATATGTGTTAGAATGCATGAAATCTGGTGGGGGTGACTATGAGGGGTGAAAATAGGAGAGGGTGTCTTAATATGATCAAGATGTATTATATGAAATGCCAAAAAAACAATTTAAAAGATTTTTATCTAATTATTATTCTAATGTAAAAAAAAATCTAAAGTGTTACAGAAATAGACACAATCAAATAGAGACGATCCCTCTGCTGTACTCGTCATTGAGTCTTCCTAGATCACTTTCAATGGCTTTCATCTTGTTTTGCTTTTCTTATTTCAAATGCTACACGGGGCAAATGTTTAATAACTCTGGGTTCATATTTAAGAGGAAAAAATTAATAGATATTCTTTTACTCACATCTTTTATTCCTACCATCTGATTTTATGGTGTATGACATCCTTTCCCTCCCTTACACAATGTCTCATTTTTAACTAAGCATAATGCCTTAAAGCATATTCTGCCACTTATGTAACATTTTTTCTCCTTTCACAAAATGACATTTTAGTGTAGAGACTACAGGTATGTGATAAAGTAAAGGAGATAAGTGCTTCAACCCTCAGTCAGAAGTAGGCTTGTAAAATGATAGAGTGATAGCTGCTGTAATTTCATCATCCTAGTTGGGTACAACGGGAAACGAAGCAATAGACCTAACTAATCCACACCCACACTTCAAGTAACTGTGGAGAGAAAGGATAGAAGCTAATTTTCTAGCCAAACTAACAATGTAATACTGCCTTCTAATGTTAATTTCACCATATTGAGCCAAATCATCCACTCAACAGAATGAGGGCTTACAATAGGGCTCCTTGTTGAGCAGGCCTTGTAACTAATGCTGAAGACACATATAAAATTCATGATGACATGATATGCAGTGACTGGAGGCCATGCTAAAAGTGAAGAAAACACTAAAAGAAACTTGCAGAGGAAATTATTTACTGCAATTGGGCAGCATGACATAGTACATGTTATAGTCTAAGTATCAAGTGTCCACCACAAAGTTTGCCAGCTGGTAAAAAGAACCATTGAAAAATTACCAGATCATGGGAGTGAGCTGTGATCTAATCAATGGATTAATCTACTGATCAATTCAGAACATGATGACTTTATTGGAGGGTTGTGCTATTCAAAGACAGGAATAATTTGGAAGAAGTAGGACTTGGGACCTGCCCTTGGGAGTATCATCCTGTCCTGAGCCCCTGTATTGTAGATACATGGGTCTCTCTGAGTTTTTTTTTTCCTATTGGTTCATTCAGAGGCAAGTCCCACCCTCTGACCAATAATGGGGCAGGAAGGCGGGGAAACAGAAGAGGAAACATGGAGGCACGCACCTCGTGAGGGGCACAGAGAATACTCAAAGCCACAGGGGAGAAAAAGTGCCTGGGCAGTCTTCGGAAGGCCAAGACTCAGGAGGCAGCATTCCAAGTACCCACAGTCCTAAGAATCCTGTGAGTGGGAATGGACTAAGAGTCCTGCGCACTCCAGACCTTGCCAAAGAAAGGGCAGCAGGCAGGAGGTGAACAATAACTTTCTGAGTCGCTCTGAATAAATCAATCTCTAAATGGAAGATCAGTTTCTGTGTTATCCAGCTGGATTAATCAGACCCTGCCAACTAAGGCATGGAAAATAAATTTCATAAGACAGCCCCACTCCAGATTGCTGTTTGTCATTCAGCACAAAGTAAGCATCTTTCCCTCACATACACCTTCTCTATTATGGTGTTGTTCTTCACCCCAGAAACACAGTGATGGGGTCAAGCAACTGTGCACTGAACCCTCTGAAAATGTGAGCCAAATTAAATCTCTCTCTTTAAGCTACTTCTCTGGGGTATGTATAAGAGTTGTGAAAGATTAACACAGAAGGGTAAGAATTCCTTCAAGTTGATTCTTTTTCTATTGCCCCGTCCGAATTACTCCTTGTGCTAGCAAATGTTTGTAGAAAAATTAGTTTTAAATTGCTACATAAGTAATAAGCTATTTTCTTATCAAGAGAGGACAAATTGCAATAGCTAAATTGCTCATTCTTTGTGGTCATTGCTTGCTGATTCTAGTTGGAACCCTTTGCATGATATTCAGCTCCTCCTTTGCTTGACTCGAATCTATCTTTCTGGTTTTATTTAACATCCAGTCATTTTATAATTACTAAACTTCAGTAAAGTAGATGTGCTGAACTTTATACTCACAGTATGTAGTTTCAGAGTCCCTCCTAGCTAGAACACTCTCACTCCATGATACTTTCTGACGCCCTCAGGTGTCAGGCCCTCATTCCAGGCCTAACTCAAATGTTACACGATCCATCTTTCTGTCTCTCAGTATTATAGTAGATACCATGCTTTGTTACTTCTCTATGAAAGGTATGGTCTATTTATCCACATACCTACATATAAACTGAACTGTGGCTATTCTAATGTATTTAATTCAACAAATGTAATTTTCGATCACTTTGAAGCCTTGGAAAGCCAGCTTCTTTGTTCTCTCTCTTATATGATGCTGATTTGAGGCAACCAGTTGTTATCTAACAAGTCTGACTATTTGGATAGTTCCGTGCAGTGAGGAAATCTGAGTTGGCCATTTAGAGAGGCCACAGTGACCAAGAAGTTCCTGGCCAGCCTTCAATTGCTTGGGTCCTTCCAGCCAAGTCTCCAGACGCATTAGTGAAGAAGCTATGTTGGATGGCCAGCGTAGTGGAACTTTAGATAATTACATCGTCAACTATCACTTTACTATAGAGAGGATTCATCTAACCCAGCCAACCCATACTAAAGTTGGAGATAATAATAAACAACTGACAAAGGTCCCAGCATTTTGTAATGGCCTATTACATTGTAGCTGTACATGGAAACTCCATGCAAAAAGCATATTCTGCAAGATAATGGAAACAGTAAAAAGATCAGTGGTTGCCAATGGTTTGGAAATAGAAGAGATGAATATGTGGAACTGAGAAGAATTTTAGGGCTCTGAGACTGTTTTGTATAAATGTATGATGATACATTCAAGTTATTCATTTTTCACAAACCATAGAACAAACAACAGAGAGCAATCCCTAATGTAAACTATAGACTCAGGATATTGCAATGTAGTCTCAATGAATTATAACAAGAGTATCACGCCAGTACTAGATGTTGATGATCAGGGAGTCATGCCTGTAGAAGAGAATGTACGAGAATTTTCATCCTTTCTGTTCAAATGATTTTTACTACAAATTCTCTAAAAATATTAGTGTGTGTGTGTGTGTGTGTGTGTGTGTGTGTGTGTGTGATTTATTTATAGTTTGAATGTCATTTAGGGCCAGAACAGTGTTTGCTTTTCTTGATAAAACTTTTAACATATTTTCTATCCTAAAGGAGCTTACAGTTTAGAAGCCATGAACTTATGAATAAACAAAGTCTGTAAAGTTCTGGTCTCCTGTAATAAAAGATTATATGCTACAACAGGGCAAGGAAAGGACCTTGTGGGTAATTCCCCACGGACTGCAGTGAGTAAAGACACATGCTGATAAATGTGCCTGCGTGGGATGACCCTGTACAATCACAAATCATCCTGTGGCCTCACAACTTTAAAACATATTTCTGATATTCATTTTCTTTCTTTTTTCATTTCTTAAAACCCTGATTATAAATATCTGAGTCTAATATAATTCTTTTGTATACAGAAACCCAAGGTATAGTTATGCTACTTTAACATACACTGAATTTTTCAGGAATAAAAAGGCCATGTAAACAGTGGAAACATTTAATTTAGAATTTAGTAAGAATTTAGAAAAAATGGTCAATGATTTGAAACATTAGATCAATATAGACATAGGTTAAGTGTTTAAACGACCAATACAGCATGAATACATTGGTTTCCATTTATATCCATCACATCCACCTTAAAAACTCAAGCATAATTCCCTTGCTCTCTGTAATATACAATGTCTGAATATCATTTATTAAAATGCACACTATTGTATTTTATAATAAAACATTTTCAGTTAGCTTCTAATTTCTCTGTAATATACAATGTCTGAGTATCATTTATTAAAATGCACACTAATGTATTTTATAATAAAACATTTTCAGTTAGCTTCTAATGGCACATAATCTACAAATTTTATTTAAATGTATTTAGGAATTTAGTGTTTCAGTAACTAACAGCAAAGGAGAAGCAGCAAATATCACAGTTCTGTGACAAATATCAAATAATGAGTTCAAAGAAATGGGTTCTAACTTTACCTGAAAATATATAGGAGATGGGAAAACAAGGAACTTTGTAAGGAGGATTACGGAGGATCAGTGTCTTCTGTGTATAGCCAGATGTCATATAAGGAAGGAGTTTAGAGATAAATGTTTAGAACAAAAATTGAGGATGTATATGGTAAAGGTAGTGTTTGATAAACTAGAAAACAGTACCCAAAGACCATAACAGGTTAAAATAGAAGGTGAGTGCAAGGGAGAAAAAATAGAGAACAATGGGATCGTGATACGTAGAAAATAGATGCCCATAGACACTTCCAGAGAGCCAGAATTATATATGACAGGGACTTTGACCTGATCATTTAGTGGGCTGAATGTTGTTCAGGACATTTTAGCTCAGTAGTCTTGACAGGGAGAAGACCATTCAAGTCTTTACAAAACTTCCTGTCACATGATTTAATAGTGTCTCTATATGAGTCAAGGTTTAAGGATTCAAAATGAGTCTATTATTTCCTCTGATATAACACCCCTTATTTCTTCTATCAAAAAATGATTCATATAATAAATCAGTAGAGGGTCAAGTAGTAATAGTTATATAAATCATTACTAAATTAGAGAAACATTCATGCTGAGTGTTTATCTTGACAGAGAAGAGCTGGTACTGACATCCTCACTTCTAAATCTGTTTTATGCAGTGTGGTTTTGTTTTGGTTCATTTGTATTTGATGTGTGTGTGTGTGTGTGTGTGTGTGTGTGTGTGTGTGTGTGTGTGTCTGTGTCTGTGTCTGTGTCTGTGTGTCTGTGTATATGTATCTGTCTGTGTATGTGTCTGTGTCTATGTGCATATTGCATTCCAAGTGATAATTTTATTTGAATGCAAAGAGCAACTTAACCAAAGAGAATGAAGTAAGAACCCTTTTTATGCCTCTAAATGATTTTTTAGATTAAAACTATATGTTTTTTTAAAGTTTAATGTTTTTCCTTTGTAGGTGTTTGATAAAAGGCACAAAGGGCGTGTAGGGGCACAATGTACACCTGCTGACCAAGAAATAGAAGCCCTGGCATTGTCTTAATTCTCTCCTGCCCACATGCCTTAGGAAAACCATTTAACCTCTTTGTGTACTGTTTTTTTTTTCATCTGACTAAAAATAACTATATCTTTCAAACTCACTCTTCAGAATTAAAATGAAATAAAACACTGAAAAGCACTGTTCATTGAGGATTATATTTCCAACGTATGATCTTGAGAGCTTTATTCAAACCACATTGCCTTTTAAGCACCCCAACAATTATTTGAGCCAAGTATCCCTACTGTCATTTTTCAAACAAGGGAAAGGAGATTCAAAGAAGTTGAGTAACCTAATGAATGAAACCAGGTAATAATGAACAAAACAGGTGCATTTAAAAATCATCAGTTTGGGGGGAATGCTTCAGAATTTCTATAGTTGAAAATGGATTGGAATAAAGTAATCTGAAATCTTGAATTCAAAATTTCACTCTGTTCTCCTAACTTATTAAATCTTTATAGTATAAAATGAAAAAAAAAAAGATTGGCAGTTTAGAATAGAAAAAGTAAAAGAAATGGTATCAAGCAAGTTAAAACAATACACAATATAGGGCTAAACAGACTGCTCAACAGTTAAGAGTGCATATCGACATTGCAGAGGATCCTTTTTTGGTTCCAGAACCCATGTGGGAAAGCTCAAAATCACCTATACATCTATGTCCAGAGATCAAGTTCCTCCTGTGACCTCTATGGGAACTTGCACCTGCTCGCGCGCGCGCACACACACACACACACACACACACACACACACACCACACACGCGCGCGCGCGGATGATACCACAATAATCAAGTAGACAAGATAACTAATGAGTGGATAGCATACACAGTGTAGATACAGTTAGCAGATGATTTATATCCCAGGCAGGATGGAGCTAGGTGACAAGAGATTTTATCACAGTTCTCAGATGGCATGTAAATGAAAACCTGTAAGTTGTTTATTTCTAGACTATTTTCATTTATTGTTTTCAGACTATAGTTAACAACAGGTAACTGAAACCTTATAAAACAAAACCCAAGGGTTTTGGGTAGGGCAGGGAGATAGCTAAGTTGGTAAAGTTCATGCTGACATGGGCAGGACGACCACCCAGCTGAAAACAAAACAAACATGATAGTGATATTGTAATCCCAGCGCTATGCAGATAGAGACAGGCAGATCTCTGGGGCTCTTTGGCCTATCCTAGTTGCCCAGCTTTAGATCAATAAGAGACCTTGTCTCCAAATACAAGGTATATGGCTTCTAAGGAGAGACATCAATGGTCCACTTCTAGCCTGCTGAGGCTGTTGATTGTTCTACTAATATAAAATTCTAGAATGTGCAGGTAACAAATGCTGATCTAAATCACCTGTGTAGGCTCTTCCTTGGTGTGTATAGTTGCATAGAGATGGGGAGAAGGGCAGTGGGTTGTCTCTCTTCATTTTTTGGACTTGTCATGAGTTAGTGAAATTTTTTAGTGTGGAAAAAAGTGGATGCTTCTCAAGTAATTTTAGATATATATTTGGTTCATGTCCTCAGTGATTTTACCTTCTAGTGATCTTTTGTCTTATCCGATTATTATTTTTACAATATGGTTGTAGGTAAACTTTGCTTGTACTAACATGTTTCGCTGTATTTCTTATACCTTGTTTCATTACTGCAAGTTATTCCAAAATACTTTGGGATTTCAGCTTCTTCTTTAAACCTGGAATTATTCCATAATTGATGCTGCTGTTTTTTTCATTAAAGGCACTTTCTAATCTTGGTTGCTTTTTTATTACTATGTAATCAAACAGCTTAATGTAAACAATTTCTAGTTTTTAGAATATATTGAGATTTTCTTCACATGGGTATTTAAATAGACCATCTTAATATTTCTTACTCAAATGCCACTGTCTTATCTGGTATTACATTGTCACTGTATGATAATGAATGGTATGTCTATTCTTCCTAGTAGATCATGTTTTATCTATATGAAATGTGTCTATTTGCCTCATTTAATTCAGTATGAGAATAGAGTCCATTTGAAATCACATAAATTAATAAGAGTGTAACTAAGACTGCACTCATAGCATTATTATTTGGCTGCCTGCATTAACATGACTTTATTAATCCAGGTTTGTAAAAGAAGTTGCACAATTATATATTGAGATAGCTTAATTTCAAATGCAACTGTGTCTTCAGTAAAAACACATAGCAAGAAAAATCTTATGCAATCAATGTCAAGAAATAATCTGTTCATCTGAACATGAATCCTGAAGTTACATATATGAAAACTGATCATTATCTTTGATGTTTCTTATTTTATGAAATATAAAAAACACATGGGAGACATTACATATGACTAGACTCCATTCTGTTTTATCCTTCAGTCATAATATAGTCAATTCAATCAGTGGCCTATTGTGCGCGTGCGTGTGTGTGTGTGTGTGTGTGTGTATCCCAGAAGATATCTACTGACATTGCATTGTCCTGTTTTAAGCACATAAACTCTATGATGTTCATAAAACAGTGACTTTCCCTAAGTACATACTCCTAAGAATGCACACACACACACACACATTTCCCCATCAGTAAGCAATGAATTACACTCTAAGAACACTCTGTTCCAATCATTAGTAAAAGAGACATTCTCAGAATTTGGGCTGAGACCACATGCTTGCCTCTGACTGCTTTGAATAAAGATGGGTCTCCTCTATAAGGAAACACATGATCAGTTATCCTGGTAAATGCCTTCAGGATGCTTCTTTACTTCCACTTGGCTTTGCACTGAGTTTCTTGAGGGTTCCTGTATTAAATAGTTCTCACTTTGGCAGCTGGCATCTTCAATCTTTGTACCTGTCTCAAGTTACAAAGGTAAATATAAATTCACCTGTTTCTTATAATTCAAAAAGTCATGCAGGGTTTAGGTATATAGTTGAATGACAGAATACAGTTTTAACATGCACGAGGGCCTAGGTTTGATTTTCTAGCCCAAAACACCTAGTAAATTTATGAAATATCTCTTGATTTTCAGCACTGCTATGGAATTCACACTTGTATACATGTAAACACATATGCACATAGATACATAAGCCATATGGATGCATATACCTACAAAACACCACACATATGCATAAACAACTTAAACATATACGTATGAATACACATAGTCATACACATTAGTGTATACAAACATGCATTTATAAACTATACAAATGCACATAAACATACACATAGACACATGTACACATACATAATTTCAATAAGACCACCAGACTTTAGTAGAATGCTAAAAAGGCCAATCTATTGACTCAGCAAGGGAAGACACCATTCATATTATGTTCATAGATGGCAAATGGAATTTTAAAGAAGGAAGCCAGATCTGTTCCATTTGCCATTCTGAAACTGAAGTATAAATTCCCCCGTGGAATCTTGAACAAGCCTTTTTTTTTCCTTTTATGTGTAACTATAATTGCTTTAGAAGTCTACAAAACTCAGAATTAGGTATTTTTTAATGTGTATTTCTCTGTCATCTGTGTTCTAAATGAGATCAGCCAAAAACTTTTATAACTTATTAATATGAAAGATCCTCCAGACCTAGTTAAATTAAAACAGGGAGATTAGCAGTTTCCCCCTTGGGGAAAAAGATTGAGGGTTAAAGACAAACAATGTAATTTTCCAAATGTTCCTAGTCTATTTGCAGTTCCTTGCTGACTGCTTTTATCATACAGTAAAAATAAAAGCCATCTGCGCCCAAATGCAAGAGAAACGGTCTTTACTGGGGAAACATTAGAACATACACTACAGTGTCAGGGAAGTCTTGTTGGAACGGTTGTGATTTCTAACTTTGACCGACTAAGGATTAGTGGACTGCATTTGCCAGAATATATTGTAATGTTGTTTCAGGACTTACTCTATACTTGGGCGTAAGTATTTTTTCAATCAAAGCACACAGTCTTAGGATATAAACAGCTGAGAAGTCAAAACAGGTCTCTTCCAAAGATTTCTCCCCGTTTTTATAACAGTCTCTCATGACATATTTCTAATACATCTTTAAAATACCCATATGATTGGAAGCTTCAGAAATTGATATTCATTATAACAAAAGAAGAAAGTCATGTTTAAATTTTTATTGAATGTTTGTGCATTTCATATCCTGATCTTATTTATGTCCTCATCCTTATCTGCATGCCTCCATAACCCCCCAGTCAGATTTCATGTATTCTGTTATATGTGTTAAGGCCTAGTGAGTCAAGTTTGCTTCCCTAAATGCCCTTCCATGTGAGTTCATTCACTGGGGCCTAGTCAGTCTATCTCCCTTAAAGAAGACCAACTCTCCCTCCCTCAGCAGAGATTAATTGCCACTAGTTCCTCAACTAAGATTTGGACCTCTTACCGTTTATCTACTTCTATGCTGGGTTTTTGTCTGTTTTGAGCTTTGCCTGAGTCTTGCGCATACTGTCACCATTAGTAAGTTCATATGGGGAAGTTCCCAGTCCCCTGTAAAACTATTTCCTTGTGGTCATCTGCCATCTCTGACTCTTATAACTTTTCTGCTTCCTCTTCCACAATGGTCCCTAAGCTCTGGGTGGCAGAGGTTTAATAGAAGAGTCCTCTCCAGTCTCTTATTCTCTACGTTTTGGCCAGTTGTGGCTTTTGGTATTGATCGCCGTCTGTTACATGAGGAAGCTACACTGGCGGGGGTTGAGAGATGCATTAATATTCTCTCTGTTCCCGGTTCTGTCATGTTCCCTGAGCCTTAGGTGTAGAGGGTTTGTGGATGTGTCACTCAGGCTGGGCATCTTACACACACTCATTCTCTGCATTTGACCAATGTGGTACTCTGTAATATTCTATATCTGTTGCAAAAAGAAACTTCTTTGATGAGCGGTGACAGGTACATTTCCATGTAAGTATAAGGATTCATACTTAGCATACAGTAAGAAATTACGTTGGTCTAGGCATGTGATAGATATGAATATTTTGTAGGGTCTATGACCTCTCTAGCCTCATATATTTGTCTATGTTTACAATACCACACATGATTTTCCCAACTGAGGGAATCTTAAGTTCAGTTGAATGGTTATTAATTACCCCTAAGATGAAAGTGCCACTGCTGCACCAGTAGAAATAGTTTGCTGGGCCAGTCACTGCTGGAGTTATTGAGTTCTACAGACATATTGGGACATTGATTGGTTTTCTTACTTAGCTGCTTGTATAATATCCTATGAAACTACGAGAGCCAGTTGGAAGCCAGGAGGCTTCCACGTCAGTTCCAGTTCAATTGCTCCAAGTCCTACATCCAAAGTATGTCTTTTCTTTAGCAATAGGGTCTTACCTACAAGTTCTGGAAGGTAACCAAGAGTGTGGCAATAGTTTGTGTTATTTCAGGAGTCTCTTGAACCACCCAACCAACAACTCAAAAAGAGATTCTACTGTCTGGCATTATGTTTCTTGTTATATAGCCCTCAGCTGTACACTTCCACATGTGTGTGTGTGGGGGGGGGTGTGCTCACGCATGCGCGTGTGTGCGATTGTATATATTTTTCAGTATACTTTAGAACTAGCACGTTTCTCCCTGTTTTTTCACACTACCTAAGCACTATTTATCTCTCTTCTCTCCTCCTGTGTAACGCTCCCCCTTCCCTGCTCAGCTAAGGTACTTCCATTTCACCATTTTCCCCCTAATAACACCAATCTCCTACCACCACCCTTAGACTCCTTCTTGCCCTTTACCATATGGTTCTTTTCAGTTTCTTGGCTTCTGAAGTGACATCAGGATATATATTCATATCTGAGCACTTTGAGCTAAGATCCACAAGTGAGAGAGAACATGTGTTGCTTGTCTTTCTGTGTCTTACTTCACTTAGTATGACATCTGGTTTCATCCATTTATCTGCAAATGTCATGATTTCGTTTTTCTTTGCTACTGAATAAACCTCCATTGTGTAAATGTGCCACATTTTCACTGTCCATTCATCAGCTGAGGACTATTCAGGCTGTTTCCATTTCTTAGCTGTTGTGAAAAGAGCAGCAACAAACATGGCTGTGCAAATATCTCTGCAGTGTGATGAGGCTTTGGGGTATATGCCAGGGGCAGTATAACTTAATCATGTGGCAGTTTTCTTTTTCTTTTTCTTGCGAGTTCTGTGCACTCATTTCCACAGTGGTTGCACCACTTTGCATCCCACCAGCAGTGAGTGAGCATTCCTTTTCCCATGCATCCTCACCAGCATTTGGAGTTACTTGTTCTCTTGATCTTGGCCATTCTGACTGGGGTAAGATAAAATCTTAAAGTAGTTTTGATTTCTATTTTCCTAATTCTAAGGACATTGAACACTTTTTACGGTGTTTCATTGTCACTTTTGTTTCTTCTTTTGAGATCTCTCTGATCAGATCCTTGGCATGTCTTTTAATTAGGTCATTTGTTTTCTTGATTCTTTGTTTTTTTAGTTCTTTGTATGTTCTGGATATTAATCCTCTCTCATATGTGTAGCTGCTGAAAATTTCCTCCTCCCATTCTGTGGGTCTCCTCTTAACTAAATTGGTTGTTTCCTTTATTTTACAGGAGATTTTTAGTTTAATGAGGTCTCACTTATCAATTGTTGAACTTAACTCCTGAGCAACTGGTGTCCAATTTAGAACGTCCTTTACTCTACCTATCTCATGTAAGGTACTGCCTCTTTTCTTCTTATCTAATCAATATGAACCTATGTTTGCTCATACTTCTAGCCAGTGGAAAATGCTGCCTTCCTCACATCCTTTAGTTGTAACTAAAGCTCCATATTCTCTCTCTAGTGTTTGGGTTCTTCAAATTCCAGTCTCTACTTCTGCTTCTTCTTCCACTCATCGTTTTATAAATTAATAAATTATTAAATCTAGAAAACCTGGTTTTTTTTTTACTTCTTGATTTATTGATATTCATTAAGCCAAAATCACGTTAGGCACAATTTTAAGCACTTGGGGCACATCAGCGAAACATCAGAGAAAAATTACTCCTCTTACAGAACTTAGATTCTTGCAGAAGCAAGAGGATACAGATACTGACACATACACCCAATCAACATGCAAATGACATCGCGGAAGCTGAGGATCATAGATACAGCCAGAATAAGCCACTGAGATGGAGACAGAAGTACCCATTTGCAATGGCTGCAGCTTAATGCCTTGGCTCCTAGTGAAATCCTTCAAAATTTCTCCAGCCTATAGTGATTGCTGCAGACTAAGAAAACTCTAGCACTATCTACATTCCATATCATTCAGCTGACTTCACTTAATGTTTGATATTGTGATGGACTACAGAATAAATCAGAAGCAGAAAGGTTAGGAAGAAGTGTCAGAGAATCTAATTTCTCTCTCACATAATTTTTCTGAGTGGTTTCTTCATTTTTAGTATGATGGGCTTTGACTAAATTTTATCATAATATCCCTTTCCTTATTTTTATTTTATTTGTATAAATACATTGCCTGCGTGTGTGTAAGTGCAGCTATGTCATGTAGTGCCCTCGGAGGTCAGATGAAGGCATTGGATTCCCCTGGAATTGAAGTTATAGATGGTCATTAGCAACCATGTGGGGGCTGGGACTCAGGCCCAGGTCCTATACAAGAGCATCCAGTGTTCTTAACAGCTGAGTCATCTCTCCAGCACCCATAATATCTTTTAAGGGTAAAATATCATGAATTTATGTACAAATTCTTCTCCACATGCAGTTTTTCCATAAAGATGTCTTTCGTTTGTAGTTTCCTTCTGAAACTATTCACACATTAATAAGTAATGAGCTTTAATTTGAATTAGTTTATATAGTGGTAAAAAGTACCTTCAGCTTCATCATCTAAATACCTTTCAACAACAAAGACATTTTTTCAGGCATAAGCCAACCCTTCCACAACTGTAAATATTTCATGCACTGAATTAACTGCTCTAGTCTTTAGTAAAATGTGGATTTCAAAAGACTTTAAGATCAAATACTTATAGTCACCAAATGTGGTCAGGAATGTGAAGTAAAAATACTTTGTCTAAAAAGATTTTATTTTCTCTAAGAAAACCTGCCTCTCCAAGGCTCCTACGTCAAGCCTAATTATTTGTTTTTGTTGCTGTTTCTGTTTTTTTTGTTGTTGTTGGGTCGTATTTTTGAGATAGGGTTTTCCTATAGCTCCTGCTGGCTTGGACCTCACTATGTAGATCAGGTTATTCTCAATCTCACAGAAACCCAACTGCCTTGCCTCTTGAGTGCTGGGATTCAAGGCTTACACCACTATGCCCAGTCCAGCCATGCCTAGTTTTTATTGCCAGGAAATCACTCCCAGTCACTGATCAATCAAAGATTTCTAAAAGGAATGATAGCAAACTGGACTAATGTCAGGACCAGCATCTCAGACATTAATGTGCAAGAAATCACCTTGGCAGGGGAGTGGAACCTGAATGCTTAACAGTCCTTTGTGTAAAGCCATTTCTGCTTGTCTACTAGCTACACCAAGGAGCAAAGAGGCTAGAAGAAACTCACTATGTGGAAATAAGATGGAAATATGACAGCAAACTCATACTACTGAATTATTGAGGATATTTTTCTCCCCATTTAAAATGTTTGTTTTGCTAGTCTTTTTTATAACGGGTACTTGTATGGATAGAGCCATATTTATATTATAATTAATATGTCAAAATCTACACCTTTTTACATTATATTCTAAGATGAATCCTAGCAGACATTGAGAATCACCACAGAGTGCCTGGGCCTAAGGCCATTTTTTAAAACACAGTTTCATTGATTTATACAACATCAGAGCAGCTGGGAATAAGGACAGAAAGATCTATCATTTCTGAAAACCTTCTAAGCCTTTATCAAATTTCTTCTGTAATTTAACACATGTATCATTTCCAGATTAGTTGCTATAAAAATGGTACCTGCACATGATGCTCTGGCCTCTATGCTATGTGCAGATGAGACAAGCGAAGACAATAAATCAGGCATACTGGAGTGAGAAATGGACCTGTCTCCTACACAAGAATGAATGTGTGCAAACAAAGCAATAAATACCCAGCACTGTCAAAGAGAGAGTCCCATGGCTGAGCAGAAAACCAAAAGCTGTCAGAACAGAATATCAGAGTCAAGACACCTTGAAATCTAAAATTCAAGATATGGAACTAAATATTAAAATTAAATATGTTGGGAATTAGAAGACCATGATTCCAAAATGGCAAAGCAGCTATGGAATGCATCAATTCTGTAGCAAACCAGTATCCGCACCAGGCTTCCATCACTCCTGTAAATGACAGTGTGAGTGAACCAGATTTATTATGCAGAGCTGAGATTGACAGTGGATTAGGAAATTATTCACCTTGCTTGAACCCATATTTTAAAAACCTCGACCTTGCCTGTTCAACCCAATGATTCAAGCTACAAGAATTCAGTCATAGATAAATAACCCTTGTCCATTAAAATATTAGACTTGTCTCTGAAGGTTAAATAACAGAAAGCAACTTGCATTCTATCTGTGGCCATTTCTGAAATGATTAGTGAATAAGAAATAAATTTTATTTACTCCCACTGTCTATTCCAGTTAAGAAAGTTGATTAACTTTCACTGCACACGCCATCAGAAACATTATTATTCAGGCTGCTACTCAGGACTTACTTGTTGGAAACTTGTGATATTTTATTCACTCTTTCCAGGCATAATATGCTTTTGTCTGTCAAAATTCCTCATCTCTGAGACTTCCTTTTCAGTTTCTTAAGATTCCTATTCACATATTCCAGTATCCTTTAGTCCAGATGCAGCCAGGTTGAAAGGATGAAGTTGCTGTCCTTCTTACCAACTGATACCCACATTCATCACCAATGGCCAAAAGCCCTGTATGACCAGCTGTCATCACACCACTGCCAGAGCAGTTGAGTTTTCCAATTATGGCAAAAAAATTTGAATAAGATTTCCTGTGTACTAAAAAAGAACCCAGTCCATGAAAATAAAATCTCTAGCAAAATGAAGCTGAACCTTATGTGGCAGGCACTGTGTCTAGTGCACATACGTTACTGCTTCAGTTTGTGATTGACTCCAGCAATATGTTAATAGTAACATCTAAGAGAATAGGATATTAATTCTAGGTTTTATTTTTAAGTCATCTAAATGCACATTAATTAGCAAAAAGAATTTTTATAATTCAGAATTTATTATACATTATGTATTCCATTTAAATGATTTCTTTTCTTGTATTTGCTTACCTCTTTGGAAGAGGAAGAAAGGAAATCATTTTCAAGGCAAAATATGAGGTTTTAGTTCCGGTTTTTTTCTAAAATCACCAGAACATCTTTATCAGGGTTCTTCACTGAACTACAGTGGGATGCCTGAGAAGTCAGCTATGCAGTATCAGCCATGACCTCTTGGACAACCTGAACTTTCTTCCTCAGTAAAGGACCCACTGTTGGATTGTCCACACTTTCCTCCAGATGTTATGTACATTCACACGATCATCTCCCTTCCCTACCCTCAGTCTCTAAAGAATATCTGGTACATCAAGAAACCAAAATATTTGCATAATTTCTTTTCTCTCTTTGATGATTTTTGTTCTTACACATTATCTTCTTCATTTCCCTTGAAAATAAGATGACAGTAAAAATAATTTCTTGTTTGTTTTTTAATCAATAACCTTGGCATTAAGATAGATTGAATTTGTATTCCCAAACCAGGGTAGTACAAAGTTGTATCTATTCAGCCACATCCAACTAAAACTAAACAAATCTCTTTGAATCACTTTACCAATCCACCGTGAAGTGGAAAGGAATTCACCATCTTTTCCTGATCTGATGGAAGTTTTGGAGATGCCACAAGGAAGGCTATGCAAGTGAGTCAATTAGGAGTACAGTTTGGATTCACAGGCAAAACAACAATGAAACTAAGCAGTGATCCCTATGCTTGAGTAATAGACAGTTTCTGCGCCTCATCACTGAGTTCAAGATCAGATACCTTGTCTTTATTAATCATTTCCATCCTAGAAGTCAGGAGGATAAAGCAGGAGAATCATAATTTCAAGGCTAGCCTGGACTACATAGTGAGTAAATTCCAAGTCAGCCTGAGATACAGTAAGAACGCATCTCTAAAACAATAATAATAACAATAATAATAATAATAATAAAACAATAACAATGTTCACTAATAGGAAAATGTTCACATCGCATATGACTAAATATAAAAATTAGAATATTGGCCACTTGTTGCATAGTATGACCCAAGAAGAACTAGTCTCAATATTTAGAGAGGGTATAACATCATTTACAAAAAAATTTAAGATATATAATAAAAGCTCTGACTCAAAAACAGGGTTTTTTTTTGTTGTTGTTGTTGTACAAAGAACCCAAAGTTAAATTTCCATAATTGAATGTAATTCCTTTGGGTGAATATTTACAAAGAAAGGTGGCAATCTGGTTATAAATGGGTGTGGTCCTCAGATTCAAATGCTGACATCAAGCATCAGCTTTGGGACCCAAAAACTATTTAAATAGCTATCAAATACCATATTTACAGCACTAGTAAGTGTTAAAACACTCAATAAATATTCTATAGATAAATACAGTTACCCTACAGCAGAGGTTCAGTGCCCCTACCAGACACCACAGGTTAGCAAAAAAAAAAACCCAGTGCCTGGAATGAACACCCTCTTTTGAAGCTATTAACCAGATGTTTCGCATAGATGCTCAAAAAATACTGGCTTTAGCCCTTGTTCTTTGGTAGCCCTTACCTACCAAAACTTGATGATAAAGTTTTATTGCGGAAGGTACTACATACGTGAGTCATGGAACAAGCAAGGAGAAATCAAACTGATACTGACCTCAAAGCATCATCTCTACAGACTAGCTTTCCTAATGCTGTAAGTTGCTACCAGAAGAGAAAAGTGATCATCAGCCTTGCCCAGCTGTGAACCCTGTCAATGACAATTACAAAAGGCCTGGCAAAATATGTCCACTAGGGCAAGAATGCTGTGGGAATAACCAACCACTCTCTACTTGGATTCAATGTGTGGTTCACAAAATAGAGCCCATATCTGACACTGATATCAGGTCTAGGAATCTAGCTAAACACAGAAAGGCCATAGAGGAAGACCTACTACTGTTATTCTGCTAAATAGACAGCATTAAACCAACTCCTAGTGGTTTATTATTATTCTCTCAGCTCTCTTCGGATAATTTTCTTCTTGTAGCAGATGGAGATTTACACACAGACTCACAAGCACTGAATGTACAGAAAATAAGAGGCTGTGAAATACTCAACCCTAAACGGAACACCTACATCACACCTTCTCTCAAGGCTCAGAGATCATTGCAGAAGGAGGGTAGAAAGACTGTAAAAAGCAGAGGTGATAGACAAATACAACACACAACAGAGAAGTTGTACATATGAAGGCACATCACTATGACAGCATACCCCAAATCTACTGAAGCCCAGACCAGACAAAAACCCAGCCTTGACGGGCAAACATCCCCAGCCCTAGCTCAGGATCTGTTGGAAACTCATAGGTACTGGGGAAAGGAGAGTCAGTTTTCTTTAGGAGTGTGATACCTGGTAGGTTGACCAGATTTTAGGGGATGGATCCACATCCAAAAGCATTTGGGAAATGCAAATTAGGCTCCATGGGCCTCTAAAGCAATAACAGAGGACATGAAATCATGGAAGGGTAGAAGAGTCGGGGAGCAGTTGGAGGATGGGGCCTGAATGTGATAAAAATGCATTGCATGAAATTCTCAAAGAATCATGAAAAAATATTTTTAAAGAGTTTGGTGTGGATGACTAATAGATACCCTGCATTTGATAGATTTAGTTGCCAACTTGACACACCTAGGTAGAGGGGGCATCAATTGGGGAATTGCCTCCATTGGACTGGCCTGTGGCCATGTCTGTGGAGCATTTTCTTAATTGTTGAGTGATGTACCAGCCCTAGGAAGCTGGACCTGTGTTATATAAGAAAGAAGGTGAGCTAGGCAGGGGAGCAAGCCAATAAACAGCGTTCCTCCATTGTCGATGCTTCAGGTCCTGCCTCCAGGTTCCTGCCCTGAGTTCCTAACTTGGGCTCCCTCAGTGATAAACTATGACCTGGGAAACGTAAGCTAAATAAATCCTTTTCTCCCCAAGTTGGTTGGTTTTGGTCAGTGTTTTGTAATTGAAGGCAAACTAGAGTATATCCCAAACAAGCAGAATATGAATATTAAAAAAACTTTATTCAGAAATTAGTTTCATTAAACTAATTAATTGTTAAAATGCGTCATTTGAAGTCAATAGTGGGAAACTACTTTTAATGAATAGTGATGAATTCAAATATATCCTTCAAAAAAGACAACATATGATGGACTTGATACTTAACACCATTATATCAGGATGAACTAACTACAAGTAACTATAATATCTCAAGGTGCAAATTAAAGCTATACAAACACTGCACTTCTTTTTTAACCTGGGTATAAAGAAAACTCAAACCATGACACAAGCTCCTTAATCAGATAAGAAAAAATATCTGATAAGTTTGTACATAAAGATTATTTTAAAAGCTAAAATTGTTTCTGTAGGTAAAAGCACCAATAAGTAAATGCAAAAGACATAAGCTTGGAGAAAATATTTGCAACTTATATCAGAGACAAAAAACTGCTCATAATATAAAAAGCTTTGAAATAAATTAAGACACAATATATACCTAATACTTGATCTATTTATAGTTTTGATCTTTATTAGGTATTTAACTATTTTGGACACATAAAGACTTAAGAGTTCAAAGGCAGGGTGCTGGGCATGGTAGCACATGCCTTTAATCCCAGCACTTGGGAAGCAGGTGGATCTCTGTGAATTCAAGGCGAGTTCCAGGGCAGCTGGGGCTACAGGGTACACTGTCTCAAAAAAAAAAAAAAACAACAAAGTACAAAGGCAGAAGCTAAATAAAAAATCACATAAACTCTCCTTGATATGTAAAAGAAAAATCACATTTTCCCTAAATTCACCTAGTTGCTTTGATAATGATAATGATTTTGAACAGTGAGTTTTACCATTTCTGGGAGATAAAATCACTTGAGAGTACAAATTAAAAACATTATATCTAAAAATAAATAAGACCTACCCAACAACTCTTGTGTATGACTCCAACCCTTCCTGGTTCTTATTAGTAGCCCCTTTACACCCTGTGGAGCATCCTTTGAAGCCTTCAGAGGTGCTCAGGCAAAAACGCCATCAACTAGAAACCATTTCTCATAGTGATAAGAAAGCTGGGCTGGCAGCAACACACCAAGTATCTGGAAAAGAGGAAAAGGGCCAGACATGGTGGCACATACCTTTAATCCCAGCGTTCAGAGGCAGATCTCTGTGAGATCAAGGCCAGTCTGCTCTCCCGAGGGAGTTCTAGGCCAACTGGGGCTACAGGGAGACCTGCTTTGCAAAAAAGACGAAAAAAAAAGGAAAAAGAAAAAAGCATAGTCAGAGAAAAAGCCACAGCAAAAGAAAAAAGCACTAAGGAAATCCCATACGTATCTGGCATTCTTACTTAAACACATCTTCACTTAGAGCATTTTGAGCACTCAGAAAATGTTCACTGACAGCATTTACAGAAGTCTGACCTTAGTAGGGAGACCTCCAGACACCAGTAGTAGTGTTCACCTTACAGCAGTGCACCAAAGTGCCCATCCTCTTTAAGAGAGCAGAGGCAGTGGTCAGAGCTTCAAGGAATAGTTCTAGAAAAAAGATGCAGCTTTGAAATCCTGTTGAATTACACATTAGTAAAAAGTATCAGGCTTGATGAAGTTTCTTGGGTAAAATAATGCAAATTAGATACGTTTTTATTTACTTACTATTTGAAACGCATTACACTGTAAGAAAATAGCCTATTAAATGTATGCATGTTTTAATTATGTACTGCTTCAGGCATAATTAGATAGTATGCGTTTTAATTAGGTATTGAGCTTTTATTTTCCTTCCTTTGTATACTGCTGGGTATGTGCGGGTGTTTATGATGTGAAAGACTTAACTTTTCCTTAATTAGTTTCCACCCATTCTGATCTTACTCTGAAATAGTAAGCTGCATCATCTATTGTGTTCATCAAAATATGTGCAATTTTCTGAGACAAAGATTTTCTATGGAAGTCATTTTGTAAACTAAATACAGTAGTAGCTTAGGTTTTTTTACCTGTGGGAAAACACTTGAATTAAAAGTTTTATCAATCTTTACCATTAGTATGAGTGGATGAATATTTGAATTAAAAATAAGATCAGTCTTGATATGTAAAAACAAATGTTTCTTAAAGAATTGCATACGTGGGCTAGAGAGATGGCACAGTAATTAAGAGCACTTGCTGCTCTTGCAGAGGACCCTAGTTGTCTGAACCCATTTCCAGTGACTCAACAACAGCATATGCCTACAACTATACTTCCTTGGCCTCCGCAGATTCCCATGAATTCATTCTCTCTCTCTCTCTCTCTCTCTCTCTCTCTCTCTCTCTCTCTCTCTCTCTCTCTCTCTCTGTCTCTCTCTCTCTCTTTCTCTCTCTCTCATAAAATTTTCTAAAAGTTTCCTTTTATATGACTAAAGATGTAGCTCAGTGGTAGAGCCCTTGCCTACATTGCACAAGGCCCTAGGTTTGATCCCCAGCACACAAGAAAACAAATAATTAATAATAATAATAGTTACATTACTTGACATTAATTCACTTGGTTAACACAAATCAATCAAGATCTTGTTTTGAAGACAGAAAAGGGTATTCTTTCTACTTGGAAAGAAAATTTAGGCAGCATTATTGGTCCTTGGGAGAGAGTAAAGGGGGGCAAGTAACTGCCAAGTCTTGAATGGCAAACTGATCATTGTGCCCGATCCTTCTGTGTTCGAGGTTTCCCTGAGTTCTTGTGACATCCATAACAGGTTGATACTATTATCCTTGCTATACAAAGTGCTTATCCCGGGACTAAAGTATACATCAAATCTGTCTGATTCAAAAGCCTATGTTCATGCCACAATATCAATCATCATTAAAAGCTGGAAAATGGAGAATGTACCAAATCTACAAGTAACTGCCTGTTTGGGTGCCTATAATGTGGAGTAAACAGTTATTACTGCTGGTAAGAAATCATAATGAGACAAATTGAAGCATGAAAACAGATGTTTTCAATCTGCCTTAAATATCCAAATGAGACCAGGCACTGTGAAACCGCAAGAACGTCATCTCCTTCTCTCAACCCATAAGAGAAACCATTAGCAGTGATTGTCTTTTCATTTGCTTCTCCAGAAAGAGAAACAATCATGTCATGAAAATAAATATACTCCCATCTGCCAATCAAATCAGAATTCTTAGACTACACCAATAGCTAAAGGACAATTAATTGTATGAACACAACTATTGTCCCCACCTCCTCAAAGCATCAGGCTTACTTGTACTGGATGGGACAATAGCACTAACTGCAAACAGTCATTTTTTTCTAAGCGGATCTATGTCTATATGTGATATTACACTCCATGCTCAGCAACATTGACATTATTAATGTTAGATATAATGTCTAAAGGCAAGAACTGAACCCAAGAACAACATCAATGAGGTTGCCTCCTATAAAAAAATCAATAGTCATCAACTGTCAGACATGGATGGAGGAAGGGCTCAAGGTGGGGGAGGGCACTTCTCACTGATAAACTGATAGAGAAGAGGAATCATTGCCTTCAGTTGTATACCCTTTGGAGAACCCATAAGATTTCTACAAACAGTTCCAACCCAATGGTTCACACAATAAAATCAAAAGTCATGAGTCTGGGAAAGAGACTAGTTAGGATAAGAAGAATTTAAGAAAAGGTGGGGAGAGAGAGATTATCCAGAATATATCATCTGTATGTAGAAAATTGTCAAAGACCAAAACTGATAAAAATGTCAAGAGCCTACATTACATTTCAAAATCTGTGAAATTTGAATATTGTTACTTCATGGACTTAGCATTAGGTTTACCATAAATTTCTTTCACATGAGTGCTATGTTTATGCCTGATATAAGTTGTTTGAACCCCAAGCATACCATATCACCTTTGGTCTAAATTCATCTTCTTTTTTGGGTTTGGTCCTCTGTGGTAACAAGCTTGTTCTTCATCCTACATGGACCCAAACTTCTCAACTACAGACCAAAATAAAAGATGATGACAGTGACCAACATAAGAATCCTATAAGGAAGTTTTTCATTTGGACAGTTCCTTTAAAACAAGACAATCTAAAAATGGTATCAAAATTAAACCATTGACCTTTCCTTTATGATTTATGTGTTTTTAATAAATTCTATTATACATATTAGAGATTTACAACATGATACTATTTGATACACAGAGACAATAAAATAGTTTCTGTAGTGAAGCAAATTAACGCATCCTGTGGTCTAAAAGACAGTCCTCCAGGAACTCATTCTCACTCTCTGCCTCCTTAAACTCTCTCTCCCTCATTCCTCCATGGTCCCCATCAACTGGATGCAAAACCTGATGGCTCTGGAATTCTCAATGGCCTTCACAGGCACGCCTCTTCTCTCTGAGATCTAGGAGTCATTTTATAAGTTCTGTCGTGACAACTCCTGTGTCTCACACACCAGAACCTAATGCTTCTCTATCGGGGCTCTCCTGCAGAGAGCTATATCTGTAGAAATGACCAGAACCTAAGTCAGGCAAGACTCATGAGTAATCTGCTATCAACAAGTCTCCTTGAGAGGGGCACCTGGTCTTGGACCTCACAGTTAGGCATTAAGCCATCTGCTAGATAAAGAAATCTCCCATGAATGACAAGTCACCTCCCCTGGAGCCCTTTGAAAGCAGGGTTAGAATGTCTGTCCAGATACCTCAATACAAGGAGGATCTATGTGAGTTCAAGGCCATCCTGGTCTACATAGTGAGTTCCAGGCCAGTTGGGGCTATAGGAAGATCCCGTCTCCAAAAGACCAGGAAAAAAAGAAAAGAAAAATAATGAAGAATCTCGAGATTCACTGCTTTTTCAGAATCTGTCTCCCCTATAAGATTTGAATTGTATCAACACAGGAAGCACGTTTACAATGTCCCTACCTAATACAGTGTCTGATATACAATAATATATTTGTTGAATAGATAAATTAGTTGAATGAGCTTCTGGGCTGGAAAGATAGCTTAGTAAAGTACTTGTCATGCAAACCTGAGGACCTGAGTTCAATTCTAATTATGCTTATAAAAAATCCAGGCGTGGTGGCACGTGCTTGCAGTCATACCAGTACTGGGGAAACAGAGAGAGGCAGACCAGCAGGGCTCACAGGTCCACCACCCTTGCCAACTTGATGAGCCCTAGATTCAGTGAGACACCGTATTTCAAAGCAAAACAAACTATAAGATGAGTAGCATCCTGAGGAACAGCACCCAACACCTACATACACCCCCATGTCTCATGTATCTACACACATTTGCACCTACACATACATGAACACTTACACACAGATACATACAAGCAGGTGCACACAAAATTTTAATGAGTTACTAACTGTTTAATACATATTTACCCAGATATAATGCATGAAAGTAACACAGCACCAGCACTCAGCAGCTCACAGTCTTAGTGTGAAGAAGAGGGCAGGTCTTGGTAGACGGCCTGCTTAGGAATGATGGCAATTATATCAATTAGAATGAGATTCAGTTCAAGTAATAGAAACCTCCCAAATAAGTAGGAGCTTCTGTAACACATAAAAGAAATCCGTATGAATCTCACAGAGAGCCAGAATTAGTCGTTTAGTCCTGAAGTTCCCAGGGACTCGGACATCCTTCTTTTCCTGCCCCTTATTCAGAATGCAGTCACAATCGTGCCATGTTATGGATGCCTGGATTCCAAGAAGGAAAAGCTATATTTCATCCAGCAGGCATAAACGAAAAGGAACACCTTCCCATACATACGCTTTAATGCACATGACACCTCCACTTATGCTCCAATGACCAAAATCTAGTCCTGTCATGCTCCTATAGACAAGAAAGACTGAGAGTGCTTATTGTGTGAGGGTAAATTTGAGAACCCCACATCCAGAAAAGGAAGAAACTGTCCATTGAGTATGGTGGATTACCAGCTCTTCCATAGTTATATACTCTAAAAGAACAATGTAGATGTTAGACCATAATAAAAGCTCGTGATTTGAGAGTATAGGGAAAGAAAACACAATTCCCATTAGTAAATTGAGGAAGGGGTTATTCAACAGGTATCACTAGAGCAGGCCATGAAAGATAGAGCGCAAGTGAGGAAATATGTGCTTCAGGCAGGAGGAATATTGTGAATGAAAGTAGAGATTAAAATGTGCACAATATGTATAAGAAAAGATATGTGAGATGTAGTGAAACAGAAGGAAGACAGGGAGCCTTAGACAGAGAGAAAGGAAAAGAGAGATAGAGAGGAGGAGAGAGGGAGAAGAACTAAGCACATGAGATATTGTACCATACAGAGAGAGACACAGAGAAAGGGAGAGAGAGAAGATCACTTTCCCATGGCATGGAAGAATGACAGCCTTGAGTCACAGAGACCAAGTTCGTTAGCCTCACTCCTCAATAAATAATATGAAAAAGAGCATGAAGCAGAGTTTGCACAGTTAAAAATGTATATTTACAGGTGAAGCAGAATCCTGGTCTCAGGAATGGCAGACAATTTTCATACTAAGGATTTTAACTTAATTAGTAATAGTGAGAAAATAATTAGGTATGCTGATAACAACTGTATTGTCCATTTGCTATGGAAAGTCCATTTGATAACTTTAAAAATCAAAACAAACCCTTTGATACAATGAGAAAATCTACACACCTCCTTGGAATTATTTCACACTATTCCAGTCCTCCTTACAGCTTTCAAACCATCTAGCAGACACATGCAGGAAAAAAATCTGTTTGAAAATGACAAGTAAAAGATGTTTTATAAACTCCAGATGGAATTTGGTCTTTACTCAGATCAAATACGTAAAGACACCCAGGCACCAGGGTGGCTATATAGCAAGTCAGTTCTGACTGTGTGGAATGAGACTTACTGCATTTTGCAAACTGAACTTCAGTGGAGAAGTGCAGCAGTTACATTGTTAACAGAAAGCAGAGGGAAGATGGAAGATTAGCATTATTTATTGAGAACCACTAGGTACTGCTCAGTGTCTGGTAACTTGGCACCTGGATCTCACTCTGGATTCCACATAGCTCCAGTCTTGTGAGTTTATTCAGAATAACATGAGGCACTCTCAAAAATGAGCATGAGCAGTAGCCACAGGGACCTGTCTTGGACACTTTTCTGTTGCTGTGATAAAACACTTTGACAAAAGCAACTTAAGGAAGCAATACTTTATATGGGCCCACAGTTCCATCATGGCGGCAGGAGTCTGACTGGTCACATTGAATTCACAGTCGGGAAGCACAGGGAGATGAATGCTTTTGTTCAGCTCAGTTTCTCATTTTTATACAATCCAGGATCCCAAGTCATGGAATGGAACCACCCATAGTGAGCAAGCCTTCCTACCTCAGTTTCCTAGTCAAGATAACCCCCCACAGGCATGTATATCTCCCAGGTGATTCTAGATCTCATCAAGTTGACAACTGAGATGAAACATCACAGGATCATTGCTGAGAAAAGTACTCCAGTTGGTCAGATGAACAATAGCCAATGTAACCATTAGCTGACCTACATGCTTAAGTAGGCTGTATGACATTTCTAGAATACATAGCTTCGCTGTGAGATAGTTACCTTGACAGGTCCATTTCGGTTATCTGTCAAGGGAAGGGCAACAGTATGTCTTTATTTCTTCATAGCAGAAAGCCTTCTGCTATCGCCTTCTTATGATCTCTTTGGAAGTTCAGGAAGCCATGTTTCTACCAAGGAGATGGAGCTCAAATTCCATTGTTTTGATCAATAATCAAAGATCTGAAGTTTTATTTTCTAGCTTAACAAGCTGCTGATTATGAGGAAGAGGTCCATCCCCACTACTCTTCAAGATACCATCTAGCTTCCTAACATAACTGATATTCAGTGTCTCATTTAAACCCAACAGTGCATAGAACAGAGGTTCAGTAACAGCTGTGGGTCTGGTCCAAGTTATAGGATGACTTAGTCACTGAATGACCAAGACTCCAACCCTGAAGACTGGCTAATTCAAAAGCATTTCTAGGACTGGGGATATGTTTCAACAATTAAGAGTAAGTACTGTTCAGACAGAGAACCTGAATTCTGTCCCCAGTACCCATATCAGTTGACTCACAACCACCTGTAACTCCATTTCCAGAGGTATCTGACAGCCTGACATTTGCAGGCATCTGCACTCACATGCTCATACCCTCCCACAAACACACACAAGTACACATAATTAAAGATAATAACAAAAATATGCTTTAGGGGCTGGAGAAATGGCTCAGTGGTTAAGAGCACTGACTGCTCTTTCAAGAAGACGAGCATTTAAGACCCAGCACCCACATAGTAGTTAACAACCATTCATGACTCCAATTCCAGGAGATCCAGTGCCCTCTTCTGGCCTCCATGGGCGCTGTACAACATGGATGTACTTACATACATGTAGGCATAGCTCTATACACATAAAACAAAAAATAAACACATGGAAAAATTCTTAGGGTCTCCTTTCAGCATATCCCTCAAAGAATATTGGACCTTGAAGTCAATCTCTATTGTTCATAATATGCTATAGGAGCTTTCTTGAGCTTTACATATATCTTGGGGCTGGGACATCACTCATTGATTAAAGCACTTGCCAAGTTTGTGTGAGGATCCATAGTTTTGGGCCCCTCAGAACCCTCATAAATGACAGTTGAATGTGACAACTTGCCTTTAATTCCAGCCTCAAAAGACAGAGACAGAGTATTCCCAGAGCAAGCTGGATAATGAGACTAGCCATGTGGGTGAGCTTGGGGTTTGACTGAGAAACCCTGCCTCCATGAATAAGATGGAAGAGTGATGGAGGATGATTCCAGACATCAATCCTGGGCCTCTACATGCCTGGGCACCTACATACACATATACTCACACAAGGGTTATAAAGTCTTAAGACTGGATACTTTCACTTTGATTATGGGGAGAGGATAATGTATCTGATATATAAGCATAGATGTGTGTAATTAAACACACATACTTGTGAGTGCAGGTGTGGAGGCCAGAGGAGGAAGCTAGGGTCCTGCTCTACCCATGTCTACATTACTCTCTTGAGATAGAATCTCTCACTGAACTGGAGTTAGGCTGGTGAACAGCAAACCCTGGTGATCCTCCTGTTTCCAGCCCCTTCAGCTCTGGGTTTCTAGGCAAGTGTGTAGTCATATGCAGCTTTTCATGTGAGTACTGGAATCCAAAATCAAGTCGTCATGCTTGCACAGCAAGTGCTCTTACCCCCTGAGCCATCTTTCCAGCCCCTCATTTTTGTAATGTTGAAGTTCATCTGTGTGTGAAGTAGCCTCATTTATTATTCTATTGTGTGAAACTATCGTACTTTGTCTATCCATTTACAACTTGATAACTATTTAGATTGCTTCCAGTTTCTGACTCTGGGAGCAACTCTGCTCTAAACATTCACTCACAAGACTCTAAGTCATGTGTTTTTACCCTCCTTGGGTGAATACATAAAGTGGAGTTCTGGATCGTGTGGTTGTTTTATGTTTAACTTTCTGAGAAACTGCCAAACTGTTTTCCAAAGTGGCTGTACTATTTTTCATTCCCACAGCACCATGTGAGAGCTCACATTTTCCATCTCTTCCAAAACACTCCTTATTCTCTGTCTCATTTGTCACAGCTGTTCCCATAGGTACAAAATGGGACCTCATTATGGTTTGGATTTATATCTCCCTGACAACTAATGATGTGGGGTGGCTCATGCTGTTGGAGAATTCCTACTTTTACTAACTGGAGGAGAAACAGCTGAAGAAGGATCTAAACATTCAAGGAAACAGCTAAAGAAATGATTGGTCTGCAGCACTTCTGAAATTTAAGCACAAGAATAGAATGCTTTCTTTGGCTCCTTAGCTGATACTTATGTTTCTCTAGGAAGCAAAAATTGTAAGGGTGTCATAAAAAAAAAGCTTACATGTCCCACTCCAATAGAATAAATGTCTTCTAAGCAGAAGTCAATATGTATATCATCACCACATTCTGAACAGTTTTTATTTACTTATTTTTATTGTAAAGTGTATATTACAAATAAATGAAGGAATGAGTGAAAGAATGGATGAATGAATGAATGAATGCTGACAAATGTTAAATGTATAATGGGTAACTGGAGAATAGCCAATCATGTGACAAAGATCTTACACAAAGTACGGTGTGAGATTATGCTGAATCTCTTCACTCAAGAGGTGAAGGAAGTCGTTTCCTCTTATTCCTAAACTGAATACTTTCCATGTGAAATCTTCCGTTATGTGTTCATTCTGTCACAGTCACATCACCACCATCAGCACTGACTTTCTGCTACCAGTTTCCTCCAACTCCTTCTCACTGGTAAAGGACTGCAGTCATTCTCTACTTTAAAACCTCCTCCGCCTAACCTGTCTTCTTAAAACATAGTCCAAATTACCGAGCACAACACACAGGCTCTGTCACAGAGGAACTCAGCCTCATATATTTATATATATGACACACACACACGTGTATATATATATATATAG
The DNA here is from genome assembly GCA_035773235.1 of Eospalax fontanierii. NCBI lineage: Eukaryota > Metazoa > Chordata > Mammalia > Rodentia > Spalacidae > Eospalax > Eospalax fontanierii. The sequence goes on along the minus strand of CM069529.1, from coordinate 45,123,644 downwards.
AGAGAGAGAGAGAGAAAGAGAGAGAGACGGTCTGCTTAGGAATGATGGCAATTATATCAATTAGAATAAGATTCAGTTCAAGTAATAGATACCTCCCAAATAAAGAGGAGTTTCTGTAATACATACATACATATATATATATATATATATATGTGTGTGTGTGTGTGTGTGTGTGTGTGTGTGTGTGTGTGTGTAATATGACCTATGGAGTCAGATTTGTGTCCCCAAATGTTGTTCAGTATGGGTTCATCTGCTGGCCCACCAACAGGTTGGTAGATTGAGGCTCATCAGATGCAGGAAACTTGTCCATACTTGTTCTTGACCAAGGTCATCCAGACTCAGGGAAACTCACATACCATATTCACATACGCTTTCACAAATATTCACACAGATTAATCACCTCTTATTCAGCATGAGTTTACAGTTTGTTAAGAGCAATTGAAAATTAGATTGTGACAGAAGCTCTGTATGTGCAGAGCACCATGCTCTCTCCAGCTTCTGGAGAGTAAAACGTCGCAGACAGGCCCATGTAAATACCACATAATGTATTCTCATCCTCTAACTTGTCAGGTGCATTGTAAGTGTTTTAAGAACAACCTCTAAGTCCATTTTCACAGCACATTTGTTCAATTTTGAGCACTATTCTATATAATTTCACGTTTACCACAATCAATGGCCTTTTTACATCTTAAAATGACCTATGGATTTTGTGAAACATCAGATAACATAAACTTGGTGAAGCTTTTAGCATCACATCTTGTTATGCAAACCTTATAGTTGTCTAATTATTTGCATCAGTATATTTAAGTACCCTGAAAACTTCAGAGATAGTTTTATATTTTTGTAGACATTCCAGATGGCAAAACACCTAAAAATCTTTAAATAATCTTTTAACCATGGCATACACAGTTTTTGCTGGTTTTCCAAAAGCCCACGCATTTTATTAGCATATGCCTCCCTGTCATATTTTAACAGTCCCTAATAATAACCAAAACACTTACTGCATAAATAGCATTGATAAGCTGAGCCAAAGTATAATGTGGAGTAAAGTTGTGGTACAGTGACAAGAGCAACGAAAACATGTTAACTACATGATCCTAACAAATGTCCTAATCTCTCTGGGCCTCTATTCTCAGTGTTTCAAGTAAAGTGTCGTGTTCAAGTTTTCCTGAAAGTCAAGCTTAAGGAAAAGTCCCTTATGCAAATGTTTTACTTTTGCTTGGAAACTGTTCCCAGAAAACAGAAGTAAAGGGTGAGGAGAATAAAGCAGGAGAGGAGAAGAGCTAGCAGAAGGATCTGCGAGGTGGTGTGTTAGCCAGTGTTTTGGATGATGGATGCTTAGAGTCTTCTGAGAAGCCCCATGAAATGTGTCTCAGAGCGGTTCAGTCAGAGTGCTGCCTTCATTGTGCGAAAGTCCCTACACTTCAGTTTGCATTACGATGAGCCGACACAAGTCCGTGTGCATTCACTCAGAGATCTCACAGAAGCCCTGGGTCAGGAGAAGGAGGCTTGGAGAGGAAGCTGATGCAGAGTGCTTTGGGCTGACCTGAAGGAGACAGGACAAAGACTGCATGCAGATACAGCTGTGGCAAGCGGAAGGAACGCACGGTAATTGTTTACATTTTTTAAAGAAACGGTAGTCTAAAGCCACAATTGCAACAAGTAGCAGAAGTTCAATTTGAATACAGAAATATTTGAGTCCAAAATTCACTTGAAGTATGCAGGAAGAAGGGTCCTTCTTACTCTCCGGATTAAGCCAGCCATCTGTTTCAAGGGAATCTAAACTCTATAGAAATCAAAATAATGCTTTAAAAAAAAAATCAGTTCTCAAAGATAATGCTTGAATAGATTCAAAGACAGGGACAGAAACTGGGTAATGAAAAACCTGAAGTTAGGCACAGAGAGTCCAGCACACTACTGAGAGCTTCGGCAATGTATACTCAGTGCTCAGATCAGATCATATTTACTCACAAAAGACCCTTAGTAATCGGCTCTTATAACCACCATTGGTAACGCAAAGGAAATGGAGACTGATGTCTGAACCCGTATCAGTCCTTTTGCACATATACATGTGCACAAATCATTATTAATGATGTAACTATTCGTATTAATATCTGCTTATTTTGTCCTTCGCAAAGATCTTGCTCTGACAAGCTTAAACAGTTCCTAACCCCCTCACCTCTAGCAGAAAGTAGAGATTTGTGTTTCAGTCCCTTTTAGAGACTGTGCTAAGTGGTTCCAGAGAAGAAAATAATAGAGGTGACCAAGTGGTCTCAAGAGAAGAAAAAAGCAGATTGAAGAGAAGAAAAGAACAAAATCCCTGCCAGTTAACTTTTCAGAGCACCAGACTCACCTCCTCAGAAGAACCATCACGGGTGAGGGAACGCAGAGAGGTGCTCTGCAGCCTCAGAGCAAAACGAAGGCAAAAGCCTAGAGGAGCTTGCAGTCAAAATGACAGAAATCAGGTCTCCTGCCAGTCAAGATGGGAAAAGATGGAGAAGACAGCTCTGAGGTACTTTTAACTTGATTTAAAAAATAGTAAGTTAGCATGACAATTTTGTGCCCTGTAATTAGCAGGCAAAAATATTCATACTTAATTGCATATGTACAATGTGCAAATTCCACATCTATATCCTAAATAATCACTCGATTATCTTTATAAAGTCTTCAATCTAAAAACGTTCTCAGCTATTGTCAAATGTATGGTCTAGTAGCCTGTCAGGTCTAGCTTCCCATTGCAAACAGGGCTCTATGACCATAGGAAACAGTCAGGTGAACAGTTCTCTTTCTGAGCATCACTACAGCCATTCTGTCTTTCATCACAATTGTATTGAAAATCTTGAGTTTAATTCTGTAATTCACAAAGTAACATTCATTCACATACAAAGAACACCTACTGTGTGTCAAGCACACTGTAGAGGCTAGGCTTGAAGATAAATCAGACACTCTCCTCATATATATGAGAGGAGCAGATGGACTAGTGCCCACCAGCAGATAGTCACAGAAATGTGAAGCTACAGTTTTATACAGTAGGGACACAGTGAGGTGAGAAGTCACACTGGACAGTTATACTTGTCAAAACATCAATAGATTAGTATCGGCTTAACTTGTTCCAAGAACTGATGTGAGGAGATGCACAAGACTTAAGGCAGGTAAATCAGAAATGGAGAGGAGCTAATCCAAGGAAGAGCATCAGGCTCCCTGGTGAGGAAGAAGATGGTAATTTTGACTTCAGTCTTTTAAAAATATTTTTATTAAAGCCAGGCATGATGGCACTTGTCTTTAATCCCAGTATTTAGGAGGCAGAAGATGGCAAATCTCTCTGAGATTGAAGCCAGCCTGGTCTACAAAGCGAATTCCAGGCCAGCTGGGGCTACAAGAGGATTCTGTCTCAAAAAAGACAAGAAAAAATTAATTATTTGAGAATTTCAGACAATATATTTTAACTATATTAACTTCTCTTCCCAACTTCTTGACCTCTTTTTTTAAGCCCAGTGAGTCTAACTTGGGTTCCTCCAAATACTCTTGGATGTGGGTCCATACCTTGGACCCATCATTGGGAGTCACACCCTTAATGAAAACTTATTCTCTCCCAGCCACTACTACTTGCCAATAGCTCCTCAGCTAGGGGTGGAACTTCGTGCTCACCTCCCGACTCCATTCTGGGATTCAACTTTAAAAGCAACAAGAAGCCATTGAATTTAGGATAGGAAGTAACTGGATCAAGTTCACACCTCAGCAGTGCTAGGTTACAAGTTGTGGTCCTGTGTGTGTGTGTGTTTGTGTGTGTGTGTGTGTGTGTATAAGTGCACTATGCGCACATGCATTTGGAGGCCAGAGGGCAACCTCAGATGTCACTCCGCAGGCACCATTTACTTTTTATTTTGAGACTGAATACAATGGATCCACCTGTCTCCACATCCCCTCTTCTTGAATTAGGAATGCAGCATGACCCATGCCTGTCTTTTTGTGTGTGTATGTGTATTCATATGTGGTATACAAGTGCGTGCAGGTCCACATGAGTGCATGTGTGTGTGTGTGTATACGTGGAGCCAGAAGTCTCCTTCAATCACTCTCTACCTTATTTTTGAGACAAGCTCCCTCGCTGAACATGGAGCTCATAGAGTCTACTAGACCAGCTGTCCAGCAAACTCCGGAAGTCTTCCTTTCTATGCCTTCCCCACACCGGAATTAGCGGTGCAAATCAGTGCATTCAGTTGTCACGTGGATGCTGAGGATCCGATTCTGATCCTCACAATTGCAAGACAAACACTTTCCCAGCTGAGTTCTCTCCCCATCTCAGACTGCAGTCTTTTAAAACCAATGTCAGAACAACAAGATTTTTGTCAAACATGGACATACACATACACACGCATACCACACACATGGGAACAAATCACTAGTGCCTTCCTTAAACGTTATTACTAGAGTCTCTAAACCGTGTCCTCCACAGTTTCAGATGATTCTTAGATGTGCACCTGAGTTTGAAAATAACTTCTCTGTTGATTATCAAGAGACTTGGTGGGTAAGCCTATTAAGAGTGAGTAACTATTCAAGGACTACTGACCTCTCTCATCTTTCTAAAGAACTTCTTTATCTCAATAACTAGAAAGAAGCCATTTAGGTCGAAATATTCCTGGTTCCTTCTTCCACTATTTTGTTCTCAAAGTCTAAGTAAAACAGAATGATTTAGTAATAGCATGGGACACTCCAGGTAATCCATATTTTACAAATGAATTAAATTAGTTACAAAGCACTATGGAATAAGATTTAACTTCTCTTAAATATCAAGAGGATGCTAGAGTGGGAGAGGAAATGAGGAGGGCATTCTGCATATCATCAAAATACTGTGTAGGACATTCTCAAAGAATTAATAAAAACACTTAATAGCAACTAAGAAGACACTAGACATCTACCCCGGCCTCTACCTGCACCAACACACAGTGTTCATTCATACACATACACACAGAAAAGCAACATAATGTTAGCTGTTTTTAAAGCAGCACAGCTGAAGCTCAGCAGTAAACGGGTTAAGAATTATCAAATCACCTTTCCACTGCATTCAGAAACAGCCAGGGTCTCAAATATTAGATTAAATTTGAAAAACATATGTGACAAACTTATGAAGAGTTTAGAAAGCAGTGATGCAATATCATATAGAAAATGCTTGTTTTTAAGTCATCTTAGAGTGTGAAAAAGAAGAAAGTGAATCTATTTCATAACTAGCAAGGTAGAGGTTAGGCATGATACTAATTTAAAGCCTCCACATTTAGACTTACCATTTAACTGTAAATTCAATAATTTGTAGAATGCTTCTTTGACTCAGATCTTTACATAGTGCAAACTAAGGCTTCAGAATTAAGTTCGCATGACAGAGTAAGAAATAACATAAATTACTTTTTAATATTTATTATTTTATGTGTATGATGGTATTACTTACATGTATGTAAGTGCACTCATGTCATGCAATGCCCACAGATGTCAGAAGAGGATGTCAGAACCCTTGGAACTGGAGTTAGGATGGTTGATATGCACCATATGACTGCTGGGAATTGAATCCGGGTCCTCTGCAAGAGCAGCCAGTGCTCTTAACACTGACTCATCTCTCCAGTCCCATATATAAATTATATTCTGGTTATCTGAGGGACCAAACTATTTAAGATATAGAACTACAATGTGGCAGGCCCAAGGAAAAGTCAAAACCCATCAATCTCATTTGCCATAATGCTGGGAAGGTCCAATACCAGTATTCCAAAGCACTCCCTCTGCCATGTTAAAAAATGCCCACACAGCCATAGAACACAGCTTTGCTCTAGTTCCCAATGTCGTGGAGCAACAGGATGGTTCCCTCCTAAAAATGTAGCCATTCAAGGGAATTAGGCCCATATTTTTAATTAAAGAAATTAGAATGCAATCCATATAAAAGAAAACATAACGCTTGCGCAGGTCCCTTAAGTGAGGGAGTCTGCATAGGCTGACTAGCGCACAAGCACTATGGGTTCACATGTGCATCTGACCTATTGGGTCCAGAAAACTTGGTTTCCTTGGATTCATCCACTACCTCTGACTCTTTCTGCATCATCTCATACACTGATCCCTGGGGAGAAATGTGATTAAAGTCCCCCATTTAGGGCTGAGCACTCCCCAATCTCTTTCTCTGCATGCTGACCACTTGTGTGTCTCTTTGTAAATTATCATCGGCTACAAGAAGCTTCTCTGGTGAGAGTTGAGAGAGGCACTAACTTGTCTAATCTCAAGTCAGACAAGATCCCAACATGAACTCAGGGGAGGTGCTTACAAAGTCCCACCCCCTGCAGAGGAACTATTAGCAATTAAAAGCTGCTGGGAGAGGGGGAGCCAGTTTTCATTTATGGTATGATTGTTGGTTATGTTGACCATGATCCGAAGGAGGGACCCACACCCAAGAGTATTTGGGGAACACGAATTAGGCTCAATAGGTCAAAGCAAAAACTAGAGAACATGGGGATAGAGAAGGGCTCTTAATATGATCAAAATACATTGCATGAAATTCTCAAAGACTCAAACATGTTTAGTAAATAAACAAGAAAGAGTAATATACAATAATTTTTAATACTAAATATCCAAGACTTGAGTTTCCAATGAATTCATCAACAAGCACTTGAGCATTCACATTACAGTATTTTTTAGATGTGAGGCTACAATGGCTATAACAGAGACAAAATTCTTGCCCTCATACAGTATCGATTCCAATGATAAAATTAGGCACCTGCTGTAGTACTCTGTAGTAGTCTTCCTCCTGGTACAACAAAAGCTTCTTTGATGGGTGGTGACTGGAATATTTGACTCTATATATAAGGATACATATTTTGTACTTAGAAGTTATATTAGCCTATGTATGTGACAGCCTTGGAGATCTCTCTAAGATCTATGACCTCTTCAGCAATGTGTATTTGACTATAATTACAGTACCACACATAAGTTTGCTCCCATTGGTTGGGCTATAAGACCAATTAGGTAGCTATTGAATGGCCCCAAGATAAAAGTGCCACTACCTCACCAGTGTTGAATGTTGTGCTGGTCATTGATGTGGTTATTTGATGAAGAAGACATTGTCCATGAATTGTCCATGCTTAAGTAGCACATCTACAATACAACCTCTATATCCAAGGCTCGCACAGGGAACAAGGGTAAAGAGGACACTAATGAATCTCTCAGCTCTCATTAATGAAGCTCCCTCATGCAAGAGAGGGCCAGTAACACAAAAGCTCACAAATGGCCAAAGAATGGAGATTAGGAGTCTGCAGAGTATGGGTCCCTGGACAGGACTCCTATATTAAGTTTCACTCACCCAAGGCTCAGGGTCCATTGTGGAAGAGGAGGCAGAAAGATTGTAAGAGCCAGTGAGGAGGGGCATATGGAGATAGACTCCTTCAAGCTCCTGGAACCCTGCTCCTATGAACCCACAGTAATGGTTTCAGCATGTTCAAGACCCATGCAAACACAAGCAAACAAAAACCCAACATGGAACTGGAGTAATGGGTAGCAGACCCCAATCTTTACTGAAGAAATATTGGCAACTTATTACTGTTGGGTGAGGATGAGCTAATTTTCCTTAAGTGAGGGATTCTGCATAGGCTGACTAGACCTCAGTGGATGAACCTACACTGAGTAACATTTACGGACACTACTTGACACAATAGACCTTAACACAGATGAAAGAATGCATGAATTCCAGTTGGGGGACCATAGGGTGGCACCAGTGGGGAGGAGGATATAAAGATGAATAAGATTGATTGAGATGTTCTGTATAAAATGCACAATGATTTAATAAAAAAAGACAATAGAATAAGTAAATGGAATATAGTAAGTCCTTGAAAAAGAATAAACCAAGAAAGGGGACAAAGGAGCTGCGGCAGGACATCAGTTCTAAATAAAAGCAAAAGGACAGGTCCCAGTGTGGGAATAATAACTGAGCAGAGGCACACAGGAAGAGAGGGAACAAGGCATCAAGACAACTGACAGAATCTTTCCAGCCAGAGTATCAGCAAGAATACATGACCCTAATAGCAACTACTAGGCTCTGAGGATTCAAAAAAGAAAAACAGAGTGTCTGGACCAGAGTGAGCAAGAGGTTACACAGCTGAAGGTTATGAAGCCCAAAAGCCTTGAGGCCACACATGCAGGACCTTGTATGCAAAGAGGAAGGTAAAGTTGGGAGGAGGAGGGTGACAGGGCAATACAACGAACCATTCTTGCTGCAATGGACTCGTTCTTGCAACCCTGTTGAGAACAGATAGCAAAAACAGGGCTGAGGGAAAAAGACTCATAAGGTGCCACTGCGCCAATCCAGGGAGAGCAATACCGGCAGGGGGATTAGGGGAGCCTGGAAAAGTTTGTGTGGAAGAAAGAACCAATGTGATTTGCTGAAGGGGTTCCAAGCGTAGAATAAGGCTGAAAGGCTACACATAGTGATCCAAGGATTCGTCCCTGGGCGTCTCCAAAATGAAGCAGACACGAGGAGTCTCTCTGGACAGACATGATTGCTTGGTCTTTTCAGGGCTTGTCTTCCCGTGTGAGGGCATGAAAATGCCAACTGGCCCACCTTGTCAAGTGCCATGAGCAGAAGAGTGTACATCTTTCCCCGGTAGAAATTAATTTCTTTTTGATTTGGAATGTCTCTCCTTTGTCCTGGGTGTACATGCTGGAATTGATTTTTTGATCTACTGATTTAGCATGTGCTAGCCAGAGAGTGACTAACTTGCTACAATTTCATTAAAAGGCTAAATTGGGCCAAACCACAGAGGATTGATGTGATTCAAGTAATGAAGACAATTATAGGGTGGAAATTGTTCCAGGTTAGTTTCACGTGGGCCACCTGTCAAAGAGCAGAGCAGAAGGGCAAACGACTGGCAGAACGTCAGTCTCCAGGAGAGCAGGCACTGATGCCACTCTAACTTTCCAGTCCAAAGTTCAGTGGATGATAAAACCACACAGACTTTAAAATGTGACCAAACGGAGAAGAAATATGTGCCAGGAATGTCTCTACAGTGATCCTAAGGGAGGACACTGTCAGCATCAGAAGCCTACCCAGGAACTACATTAGACAGTTCTTACCATATTCCAGTTCTATAACTTTACACTATAGTCAGGGGACAGATATATCTCAGTCAATATTCTCTTCCTAAGCATTGGCCATTCAGGGGAGTTAGGGCCACATTGTTAATAACCTAAATTAGTACATGAGTAGAATAAAAAAAATATTATTTATCATAATTTTGTATCATAAATATCAAAGGCCTGAACTGGTCCATTAATTTATTTAGTATCAATATATTCTGAGACACTCTTTCTGGGAAAGAACGGAAAAACTAAACTCAGGCCTAAAACAAATTCTAATTTTTAGGAGATGCATTTAAATCTAACAGTTTTTTTGCTTTAGCTTTACACTTCATCTGTAAAACCCACTGGTGTCTGTCCCGGTTCTCTGTCACTATTAGAGAAATTTCTAGGTGTGTACACAGGATATAAGGGACAAGGCAACACAGAGAGTCTTCCAGTGTCCACCAAGATGACAATCATTAACTTCCGTGTAAATCAATATTTATTAAAACTCTTTCAACAGGCCAGGAATTTTGTGAGTATAATGACTTTAATTTCTATAACAAACTCTTTCAGAAAGCCAAGATATAGAAAGTCTGAGTAATATGAATGAGCTAATATACAGAGCTCACAATGGAACCACAATCCAAACTCAAGCCACTTAGTTTCAGAGCAACCTTCATCAAATTAATTTTACCTTATATACCATATAGCTTTGTGATCATTATGACATTTAACTCATAAAAAGAATAAAATTAGGAGTGTATTTTAATTGTTTAGATTTTTGTTTTTGTTTATTTGAATGGTGTTGTTTGCTTGTTACAAGGCTAGTATGGTTTATTTCTCCAATTTCTTTCTCAGTGTGTTTGTCCTTGGTATATAGGGAAACTACTTATTTTGTATATTAATTTTGAATCTTGCCATTTTGTTGAAAGTATTAATTAGTTGTAGGAATTTTCTGGTGGAGTCTTGAGGTTCTCTTATGAATAACATCATACTATCTGCAAACAGGAATACTTTGACTTCATTTCCTGTTTGTATCCTTTTTATTTGCTTCTCTTGTATTGCTCTAGCTAAGGCTTTAGTACATGAATTTTTGCATCTATGCTTATCAGGGATACTGGTCTATAGTTCAATTTTTGTTGTATTTTTATCTGGTTTTACTGTTGGACTAAGAGTAGCTTCATTAAACGAGTTTGGAAGTGTTTCTTCTGTTTCTGTTTTATAGAATATTTGAGAAGCATTGGTTGTATTTCAGATTTAAAGGTGTGATAGAATTCTTCTGTGAATCCAATTGGACCTGGATTTTTTAGTCTAAAGATTGTTTATTACTGCTTTAATCTTCTTGCTTCTTGTTTGTTAAATTATTGCTCTCATCTTGATTTAACTTTGGTGGGTCAACTCTACCTAGAAATGCATTCATTTTCTAGGTTTTACATTTTAGTGGAATATACATTTTTAAAGCATGCCCTTATGACTTCTGTGTTTCTTTGGCTGGTACTATGAACCTGATCAAAAACCCATGTTGGAGAGATCATAGACCCTGGGGAAGAACTGATACAGTTCTTTACCTAAACTGACATAGTATCAAACTGCCTTCTAAATATCTGTGTTTATATCCATACACAAATGCTACTCTGAGTCTTAACCAGCGATGCCTCTCTTCCCAGTGAACAGTAGTGAATGCAGAGACTCACAGTTACACAAGGTGCTAAGAATAAGTGACAGTTGGGTGCTTAGCCCTAAAGAAAACATGTGCACCGTGACATCTAATGCTCAGGAAATGGTATGGAAGAGGAGGCAGAAAGAACATAAGAACCAGAAGATAGGGAGGAGCGCTATGAAATGACATCCTCTGGGAAAGACACAACTATGGCAATCATGAACTCACAACAGCTGAGGTTGCCTGAAATGTGTCTGCACAAGAATGGGTCCAACAACAGTCGGGCATGGTTGGAGGATGGACTCGGCACACCTACCCCACACTGCTGAACCATTTGCTGCTGCTAGATTCAGAGAGGTGGGAAGTCATGGCCTTCACCCACTAGTGGTCTCATCCAGCTTTGAGGGTCTTATTCCTGCCATGTGAGGTGTGGGTGCTCATCACTAACCACAGCAGAAGAGTAGTTATTGAAGCTCACTCAGAAAAACAGAAGTCTTATTGAGACTGTTCCATATTCTAAGCATGTCATCTTTAATGCAAAAGTGACATGGACTTATTCATAATAGGTGACTTAAAGGACAGAATGGGAGCAGATAGAATGTGGAAGGCACAGGTGAGGACAGATTCCATGAACCTGCTGAGAATGTTGATGTGGGTGCACTGGCCTCAGATTTTCATGGGTCCACAATGTTTTTTAAGTTTCTTTTGGGAGGTGAGTTAAATAAACTCAAGTTTAACTCTTTTTTTCAACATATATTTTTAGTGAGTTTTTTTTGTGGATTTCATACAATACATCTTAATCATAATCCAGACACCTGCTCCTGTCCACACCCCCACCGTAGCCTGTGGAGTTTTGTGCGTTCTATCACATATGTTAAGGCCGATAAGATGATTGTTTTCTAAAGGTTTCTCTTTTGTTCATGTGTGTATATGTATGCCATTTGAGTTCTGGTTCATGGAGGCTAAAGCATGATGTCAAATCCCCCGGAGCCAGAATTGCAGGTGGTTATGAGCCACCAAATATGAGTGCTGGGAACCAGACTCTAGTCCTCTGGAAAAGCAACAAGTGCTCTTAACTGCTGAGCCATCTCTTCAGTGGCCCAACCTCCCCCTCCCCCCAGATCCACTCAGCATGCTCAGTTACCTCATGGTCTCCTGGAGCCCCAAAGTCCTGCTGCCATCTGCCCTCTAATCTCTGCCTCATTAATCTCTTCCCAACAATGTGATCCTCCCATTGAATGATTCCCCATAACCTGCTAGACCAAGGGAAACTAGCTGGCTGGCTTGTATCACTGTTTCCCTACAGTCTTCTCAGAACACTTGGTCTTTCTCCTATAGGTCCTTCATTTCTGAGCCTAGAGTGGCATAAATGTTATCCACGATTCTCCTTGCAAGTATTTCCCTCCTTCCTACACCTTTGACTCTCAAGTCATCAAATTCTATCCCTGTCTTATTTACTTTTCTGTAGCTGTGATAAAATACACTGAGAAGAGCAACTCAAGTAGGAAGAGTTTATTTGGGCTTACAAAACCAGAGAGATGCAGTCTTTCATGGTGAGAAAGGTATGGAAGGAGGCCAGGAAGGCGTGGTGTCAGATTGGAGCCTGGCAGGTCAGAGTGTATCAACACTAAAGGAAAGAGAGTGAACAAGAAGTAGGCTGCTCTATAAAGCCTCAAAGTTTGCTTTGTGACCCATTTTCTCCAACTAAACAGTTACACAACTTTCCCAAACAGCCACACCAGCTGAAGACCAAGTGTTCAAACATGTGAGCCTGTGGGGGATGTTCACATTCAAGCCATAGCAGTCACCCTCTGCTCCATCAACAATTTTAGTCTAATAACCTGTTATTCTCAAATACAGAAAGAACCACCCTTTCTAAATTTGGGTAAATTAAATAATTCTTTCAGCACTCCAGCTCCCTGATACTTGAATTTACTTGCTGAGGCATAAAATCCCTCACACTAGCTCAGCCCCTCCTTCTTAGTATTCTGTAGTTATAAAACATCTCTAGAATTTCAATTTTATGTATCTCACTCTGACCACAAAATCTTATCTTGCCATCTCACTTTATTTAGTCTCCCAAGCCCCGTAGTCATTCGACCCCACAGAGACCTCTGAACCATTAATCCCATTCCTTCTTCCCTGCTCTTGATGCCTGTACGTCTCTTCTCACACAGCTCAGGCTGTGCAGTTATTCCTGATAACTACTCCTGCTCACAGCCTTTCTTCCTTGTCCTTGTCTTTCCTTACAGGGAGAGGCTTTTCTTTTCAATGTATATTTTTATTAAATTTTTGTACATTTCATACAAAGCATTTTAATCATCTTTACACCCCCTCCCTACCTGGACCCTCCCTATAGCCTCCTCATTAGATTTCATGCATTCTGTCATATATGTTAAGGCCTACTGAGTCAAGTTAGTGAACTGAGAGGTCCTTCAGTGCAAGTTCATTCCCTCAGATCTAGCCAGCCTATCTAGAGTTTCTCACTTAAAGACCAATTCTCCCTCACCCAGCAGTAATCAACTGCCAATCGTTGTTTGGCTAACGTTGGGGCCTGCTGCCCATTTCCCCAGTTCTATGTTGGGTTTTTGTCTACTTGAGTTTGCATGGGTCTTGTGCATGCCCAACCCTAAGTGATACATCTACAATGGAGTCTCTACAGCTAAGGCTCGGGGAACATAGTGGAACAAGGGGGTAGAGAGAATACTAAGGCATCTCTCAGGTTTCATTAATGAAGCTCCTCCATGCAAAGGGGGCAAAGAACACAAAGGGCCAAAGTATGCAGATAAGAGACTGTAAAATGTGGGCCCTTGGACAGGACTCCTATATTAAACTTCACTATCCAGGCCTCAGGGACCATTAAGAAAGAAGAGACAGAAAGATTGTAAAGCCAGGGGAGAAGGTGGATGACCATATGGAAATGGAGTCTTAGAGCCTCCTGGAACCTTGTTCATATGAACATACAGCAACGGTGTCCCTGTCTTTTTGTATTGCATATGACTGGCAAAATCACACACCTGGTTACATTCAACTTTTTAGTGACTTGTGTAGTTGAACACCCGCTGCAGAAAAATGTCATCCCCTACCTGATTGATCTAACTTTAAAATTCAGTGCCATGGAGCTCAATTGGGAGTGTAATAAGGCCAGACAGACATACCATAGCTCATGACCCACTTACTGTTCTTCTTAGAAGTCTAGTCGTTTTCTTCTCTTTTAAGAAACTCCATCAGTATCTTCTTCCCAAAACAAATGTTGTGGTTAAAATAGCAAAGTGAAGAATACTACAGAGGGTTTAGAAAGAGTGCTTGAAGACAGGCATGAGATAGCCAAGATGACCAGAGAAGGACAGCCCTCTGAGACCAACAACAAAGCCAGGCTCAGGATGTAGAAAGCTCCCAGGAAGTACCCCCTGAGGAGCAGTACAAGGCATATTTGCTAGCCCCTTCCCCAAATAATACCTTTTTGCATCTGGAGGCATCTAATGCCTATGATTGCAACAGAGTGAGTTGGGGGTTGGGGTGGCTCTGCCTCTTCCAGGAAGGAGACTCCATGATACCGCCTCAGGGGTGCAGAAGAGGAGGGAATGATAGATCAAGCAAGACTCATGAGTCCGGACGCTGGAGGCAGCGCTCTGCTTCCGATGTGTGTGGCTCATCTGCCATCCACTCTGGAGGATATGCTCTCCTTTGTTTATTTGCTTTCTGAAATAAACCTTGACCACCTGTTTGCCTATTCTCCTATTCTGAAGTCATCTCCTTTTAGAGCATACAAACTGCGATTGTTGTGGCTGGGATCATAAGAAACTGGGAAGGGAGGCATCTTTCCCATCCATAACACCAAGCATCAGTGTATAGAAAGGCACCCTTCTACATTTCAGCTCCATGGTTAATCTGCATTAAAAAAAAAAAAAGGACTGATCCACTTAGTTCATCTGGAATTTGGGACATCATACTCTGTTGCTTTTTCTGGTTCTCATATTACTCATCTCTCTTTTTCATTCACTGTTTCATATTGGCGTGTTCAAATCCTTAGTCCTCTTCTCTCCTCATCAACACTCATTCCCTTGGTAATTACTTCCATTTCCCTGATGTTAAATACCTTCTATAAATGGATGAGTCCAGGTTTGTCTCTCTAAACACAGATGTCTCTTCATAATTCTAGACATTTACATGTTATTGCATCTTCGACATCTCTATTCAGATATCTAATTAATATCTCAAACTCAGTATGTCTGAATTCATATTCCTGATATGAATCCCGGCTATGAAAATCTCAGCTTCTTTGTCTAATTGGATAGCAACAACATTCGTCAAGTCACACTTACGTCTTAGGGACACTTGACTTTTTTTCACACATAAATCTCATGAATTTCATGTCAAAAACTATTTTGCTTCTACCTTCAAGGTGTGTTCACAGTAAAATAAGTTCTCACCAATTCTACTACCACCTTCTTCCAAGCTCTTCTATTTCACCTCCTAACAAATCAGACTTTGCTCTCCACCATCTGCTTCCCAACAATCAGGGTTAAACTATGATTTAAAACATAAATCAGACCTTTCTCATCACTTTCAAGTATTTGCATATTATCTTTGTTAATGAGTCCTACCAAAACCACTTTATGCAATGTTATAACCTTACATACACCACTCCTCTCTATTTTCCTAGTCTATCACCTGCTACGTATTCTGTGCTTTTCTTGTTATATTTATTGTTTGTCTGTCCACTCCAACATGGAGCAGTAAATTGTTTATTTTGTTCACTGATATATTACAAAGACCTAGAACCAATGTCTTGTGCATAGCAATTACCAAGCAAATGATCTTAAATGAAGTTCTCAGGTTATGAAAGAATAAGCATTGGAACAACCATTTTATCTCATCACTCGAATATTAGTTGCTACAGCTTATTAAATATGCACCATGGGCCAGCCACCCTACCGGCCAACTTACAAACCTTACTTATAATTCTGATTTTTAAGGAAAGACAGATAGACCTTACTATCAACAATTTGCAAGTAAAGAAACAGAATTTGGTGATTATTACAGACTGAAGATAGATCTTTCTACCTCCAAAAACCCATGTTCATTCTTCTGCAATATTTGCTTAAAATTCTTTTTGGAAATGAAGAGTATGATGCAATCAAAAGTCATGGTACATTTATTTTCATCTCTTGCCTGCCTTCTTTTCTACTACAAAGCCAAACGCAATCTGTTGATTATGTTCCCATATGTCAGAAAAAGAAAAATGTATTAGTCGACATTTTGCCATAGGACTCAGGTCAGAAGAAAATAGTTTAAAGACTAAATATTAGACCAGAAAGATGAATATCTAACATAGACTGCCATCAGTGTAGCTTAGAAATAACATATCCTTATCAGAGGAAAGACTTTTGTCCTCCAAAGGAGGCAGGCACATTTTATTACTTTAAATGAGGTGAGGACATTTTGTCACATTCCATAATTTACAAAACTGAAATTGTTTTCCTGGCTGAGGCCTAGCAATATCACAAAATTTAAATCAAAGACTATGGAGTTAAATAGATAGTTCAGTTGGGAGTTTACTCTGAAAACATGAGGACCTGAGTTTGATCCCCAGCCTAGATTAAAAAAAAAAACAAACCAGATGTGGTGGTATATACTTGTAATCCTAGCACTGGAGAGATAGGGACAGAAGGATCCCTGAAACACATGGACCAACTAGCCTACTCTTTCTGCTTAATGAATTCCAGGTCAGTAAAAATCCCTTTCCCAGAATTCAAGGTAGATAGCACCTGAGGCATACGACACCTGAGACTGACCTCTGACCTCCACATGGTTGCACACACAGGTGCATGTACACAAATATGCACATGCTGATACACACACAAAAGAAGATTATTAAAGCTATATATCTCCTGTAAAATGTTTAATTCTTATCACCAAATATCTTTTACCCCTTATAGTCTACATTTAGAAATAAGGCATAGTAAGAGCTTATTCATATTGAACCCCTCTTTAAGGATTTACCAATATTACATAAAATCCCTTCTCATTTATTTGTGAACATTATCCAAACTGACATTTTTCTTCTCATCTTTGTATATTGACAATTTAAGAAGGTTGTGTTTTGAGTTTTTAATATGTTCTATACAGCAAATGTATAAATTGTCATCATGAAAATATGTTTTAGCTTTAAAAAACAATAATTATACTACTATGCACTACAAATAAATGTTTCTATTCTTTTAATTTCCTCCTCCATCCTTATTGAGTGTAAGATTTAGGGAAAACAGTCATTAACTTTTTAACTGTGTCTGGCTTTTTGTTACATTTGGTTCTTATTTGTAATCATCATCTTTACTCTAAATCCAGCTAGATTTAGACAGGAATAAGGAAAATATGGAATGCAAAAAACTGCATTGAGAATATAAAGATAATGGGGTATTGTGATCCCGGAATAATTCTGTAAAAGGAGGAACACTTATAACCAAATCTTTTCCCCCTGGCACTCAGTATATGAAGGGCTTGCCATCAAACACAACGTCAAAGAAATGACTGGCTGGCTGACAGCAAGTAGCTCAAGGGACAGAGGCATCTACAACACCTGTACCTAAATTTTTGATGTACGGTTCCTGTGTATGTCTTACCAGGATGTCAGGCTCAGGAGACCTGAGATCATATTTTGCATTCATTGTACATTCAGGAGTTGATTTGATATGATTAGTACATCAATGCCAAGTTTAAAAAAAGGAAGGGGACAAAGGAAGAAAGCAGGTATGAAGCAGTTATCCAGTATAAAGTTAATGGGCCGAGTCCTAGGCTTCATTTCCGTTCAGCGTAAAGTACTTACTGTGTCCCAGATACTGGGTTAGGACCTAAAGTCTTATAATCTTCCCCCTTGAAGAAAACACACCATAAAATTATTTTTTGTTATTTGAAAGTGAGAATAATAGTGAATTAGTGGAAGGATTTAATGAAGGAGAATATAGAACACATGGTAAACTTTCTTAAAAACTATAGAAATGGGCACTAAGATGATAATAAGACATCAGTAACTTTGAAAGCAAACATAATGAAATTAGGAGTGATTTAAGAAATAAAGTTAAAGCCAGTGAGATAGCCCAGCAGATAAAGGTGCTTTCTGTCAAGCCTGACGATCAGAGTTCTATCCCTGAGCCTTACATGTTGGAAGATGAGAGCTGACCTCTGTAATTTATCCTCTGACCCCCCCCCACAAGATCGAATGCAACAAAAATGTAATTAAAAATTTTATTTAAGGAAAGTGACACCGCCTTTTGGCGACCATTTCTCTCTACGGTCCTCGTCCCAGCTTGCGGCTCCAGCCTTGAGGAAAGCGCCGCAGCCAGGTCCTCAGAGTGGCATGCACCTTACTCTTGTGTTCAGGATGAATTTACCCCTGTTTCCCAAACCTTTTCTCAATGGACTGACAGGACAGCCAGTGATGGTGAAACTGCAGTGGGCTGTGGAGTACAAGGGCTCCCTGGTGTCTGTAGACGGCTACAGAAACTTGCAGCTTGCAAATATAGAAGAATACATAGATGGGGCGTTGTCTGGACACCTGAGTGAAGTTTTAATAAGGTGTAATAATGTTCTTTATATCAGAGATGCTGAAGAAGAAGAAGAGGGGAAATGAGGAAACAGCATGTTTTGTTGAAGAGATTTTATTTCTACACAATAAAGATTTGCTTTTTTCCAAAACTTTAACTAAAAAAAAAAGAAATACAACTAAATTTTCATACCTTATCCTTATTCTTTGAGAACTTCATGAACATATATATTTTGATACTGTCAACCCCCACTTCCTCTCTAACTCCTCCCAGACTACCACCTGCCACATCTCCTCCAAACTTCATGTCCTCTTTTTATAGCCCACAGAGTCTAGTCAGTGCTGTCCTTATGTTCCTAGCTGTGGGGCCATCCAATGGAGTATGACCATCCTAACAGGGGTTCCTTCCCTGCGGAAAATTGATTCTCACTATCCCAGCAGTCTTCAACTGCCCAAGCTCCTCAGGTGTGGGTGAGGGTTCATTAGCCCCTCACCCATCCATGCTAGAATACTGACTGGCTTGATCTTGTTCAGGTCTTGTGCAGGCATCCACAGCTGCTGTGAGTTCATGAACGCAGGAGCCATGTCACACCCAAAAGGCACTGTTTCCCAGCAGTCTTCCCTTATCTCTGACTCTCACACCTTCCTCCCTACTCTTTCCACATGAGCCATGTAAGGAAGGGGATGTAATATGGATGTCTCATCTAGGGCTGAGCACTCCACGGTACTCATCTTCTGCACTTTCAGCAGTGTGAGTCACTGTATTAATTCCTATCCACTGCAATAAGAAATTTCTCTGATGTTGGTTAAGAGTTGTTCTAATCTGGTATACAGTATTTACAAGATAGTTTGACACTATGCCCATTTAGCAAAATAATAGTAGTTTCTCCTCTAGGATCTATAGCCTACCCAGTACAGATGCTTGGCCAGGTTTATAGTACCCGACATGAGTTCCTTCCTATGGAGCAGAACTTAAATCCACTCAGAAAGTGATTGGTTATCCATGACATTCATGTCACTATTCACCAATGCACATATCTTGCCAGGTCAGTTGTTAATGCCACTCACAGAGCTCATGGCTGGGTAAGACTGCTGAGAACTTTTCGCCCTTGGCATCCTGTATAGAACCTTCCAGCACTTCAAAAGCTAGCCAGAAAGGAGAAGGTTTCCATGTCAGTACCAGCTTCATTTTTCCGTGTCTTGTGGTTCAAATGTGTGATGTCTTTAACAACAGGCACTTACCATTTAGCTCCGGTGGGTTACAGAGCAATGCCTTGCTTTTGAAGTATGTCTCAGAATGGGAGGTTTTTAGAAAATTGGTTTTTCCGGAACTTCTAATGAATCACTAGAAAATGCATGCATTCATTATTCTTCAATAGCGTTGTAGTGTGTGAAGTACTAAAAATAATTTTTTCTAAGTTTTGAAATTTCAGTACATTTCTTCCTATCCTAGGAAGCCTCTTTCAATTGTGTGATTTATTGAAACACACCAGATTCTCAAAAGTAAAAGGGACCCTAAAAGATAAAATAAGGAAGTTTTGCCATAAGAGAAGTAAGTCTCTGAATATATACTTTTTATCTAGAATCCATCATGATTTTATGCAAAAAGTAATAAAGTATATATTATTAATTTTATAAGCTTCCAGTTAAACTACATTGTTTATTATTGTGCTGTTCTAAATAAAATCTTCTGCTATTCTATCATGATCTGTGGTTTTGAAATGTCTTTTAAGATTTAACTACCACATATTTTACATAAGTCCCCTTTCAATCAGAATCAGTCTGTCTGGTCTTTGATCTACTTGTTTGATCTATATTCTACATTATCTGTAAATGTGTTCTGTTTTTCAATTAAATTAAAATCCACATTTTAACTACTGTTGTAGCTCCCACAGTACTTGAAAAAAATTTGTATATACCAAATCTTAAAGGAACATTTATTCAAGTGAATAATGTCTTATCTATTTGTGTGTGTGTGTGTGTGTGTGTGTGTGTGTGTGTGTAGTGTGTACAAGTGTACACCCATGTGTCTGTGGGTAAATGTAACATATGGAGGACAGAGGTCAATATTATCCTTCACCTTATTTTTTGAGATACGGTCATTATTTCAGCTAGACTGGCTGGGCAGAAATCTCCCAGGATTCACCTGGCTCTGCCCCATCCCCTTTCTCCAATACTGAGGATACAGATTATTGCCACCACACTCAGTTCTTATGTGGGCTTCTAAATTTAGGTCCTCAAGTTAGTGCAGCAAGAATGTGAACTGTTGAGTGATCTCTTCAGGCCCTTGTCTCATGTATTTTAGTCTAACAATATATATTTCTTCTTTCAAATGTATCAAAATGAAATGTATTTCTATGCCTAAATATTTTGGAAAATTTAATTGTGCATCAAGTATAACCTCAATTGTTTTTATTATTAAATCTGCATTTAAAACTTTGCTCCTTAGTCTACTGTCTTTGTAAGTAAAAGCTGTTAATAAGAAAACTTTATTTCCAAGTTCTAACAGTTTTCAAAGGCACATAGGAATGTGTTAACCAAAGCTAATAAGTCTTCCACCATTCCAGGTATTTCTAATACTGCAACAAAAGCATTGGCCATAACCAACTTAAGGAGAAGAGTTTATTTCATCTTATTCTTCCAAGTGACAGTCCATCGGTAGGGAAGCCAAGACAGGAACTTAATCAGAGCAGCAATCTGGAGGCAATAGTTGAAGCAGAGACCACAGAGGACTGCTAATTACAGGCTTGCTCCTCTGGCCTGTACTCAGCCTGCCTTCGTATACAACCCAGGACCATCTGTCCACGGGTGGCACCACCCACAGTAGCCAGGGCTCTCCTGCATCACTCAGCAATCAAGAAAATGCTTCATGAAAACAGGCACACAGGCCAGTTCTGTAGAGGAAATTTTCCAACTGAGGTTCCCTCTTCCCAGGTGTGTCAAGTTAACAACTGAAGCTATTCAGCACAAAATTAAACTAAGTCAAAAAAACTAAAACAAATTGCAAAAATGAGACTTTTCTCCCTTCTCTGTTAGTGAGTTATCCTGTCACAGAAGAAAGAAAGAAAGAAAGAAAGAAAGAAAGAAAGAAAGAAAGAAAGAAAGAAAGAAAAAGAAGAGAAGAGGAAAGGAAAAAGGACAGGAATGGAGCTGGAGTTATGGCTCAGCAGTTCAGAATACTTGATACTTTGCAAGATGACCTGGGTTTGGTTACCAGAACCCACATCAGATGGCTCACAACTTCAGTTCTGGGGGATCTGACATCCTCTTCTGGCCTTGGTGCGTACCAGGCACACACATAGTACATATACATACATGCAGGTAAACACTAAAATAAAAATGTAAAAGCTTAAAAGTGAGGTAGAAAGACTATAAAATATATTTCTTACATAAAGCAATTTTCTGTTCATAATAATGTGAATATAATTAATGTCACTGACTACACAATATAGTAAAGTAATTCCAATGGTAAATTTTGCATATGTTTTACCAAAATAAAAAGATTAAATGTCATTTCTTAAAATATTTTACTTTTTATTTTATGTGTATGAGTGCATGTTGGTAGGTGAAACCATGTCATACAGTGCCATGGAGGTCAGAAGGCACTGGATCTTCTGGAACTGGAACTACAGACAGTTGTTAGCTTCCATGTGGGTGCTGGAATAAGAACCTGGGTCCTCTGGAAGTGCAGCCAGTGCTCTTAACCACTGAGCATCTCTCCAGCCCTGAACATCATTTTACTAACTAAATTGCTTATAGTTATAAGTTCTCCTTGAGATTGGACATAGTACATAACACTTGTCAAAATAAATTGATCTAAGCATGTATATTGCCTGAATTCTATCTGACAAGTAAATATTCAAACCGTGTGAAATAGACTTCTACACTAAAGGTAAATATTTCTATGTCCATTCTTCATAAGTGAACTCTCTTGAGGCAGGAGGAGAAAACTTCTTTTAAAAAATTATGGATAATGTTAATTACTGGTAAACTATGTGCCCTAAGTTATGCTGAGCACTTTACATATATGATCATTAGTGTTGGCTCCGTGAAAATCAATCAATAATCACTGCTCCATAACTCATCTGTCCAGTCATCACAAATATCACAGCAATTGAAACTTCATTTTTTCCAAATGGGGTAAGTAGGTCACATCTAAGTTTTTCTTCCCAATGTACTTCAAAAGGTTCAAGCAGTGATGTTTTACAGTTTGTATTTTGTTATTAATAGAAAATAGCAAGGAACTTAAGAAAAAAGTTTCCATTAGTTCAACAGACATTCAAATTTGATGGATGGAATCCTATAAAGTGTTCTTTTATAAAGGAATGATAAGTATAATGATTTGAGTTTTATACATGAGAGAATTTAGAAATAAAGTTCTTTGTTCAGTTCCAGACTAATGACATACCCTCAGTAAGTGTTTGTTGAGGTGAATGAGTTAGGAAGATAAGATATTTGCTTTTTAATACATATAAAAGTTAGGTAATGAGAACTGCCCTAATCCTGATTCTTTTTCATTTTTAATCATTTTAACAGCATATAAAAACTTGCTTAAATGCCTTAAACTGTTATATATTCTTCATCACTTACACTTGAAGATTTCAATAAACTTTCTAATTAGAAATAATTTGTACTATTGAATTTTGAAAAACATTTGAATTAAATTAGTACTGAGAAAATAAATGAGTATGTGACTCAAAATTATATATATATATAGAGAGAGAGAGAGAGCTCATTTCTCTACTACAATGTCACAAACAAATTAAAATTTTCAATCAATAAGTTGTGACTTGTCTTCACTCTCCTACCTCCACCAAAAAAAGGAATTTGAGATGGGCAGAGAAATTTATTTGGGGATTGTATATTAAAATGTTGGGACAAGTTGTTTCCAAGGTGATTAAAAGATTAAATACCAGCAGGAGGCCTGATCTACTCATCTGGCACTAAAAGGATCCATCAGCTTTACCCATATTTCTTGAAAATAAGCATGTTCCAAATGTTTATTAATGATGCCAAATCTGTATACCCTTTTGCAGCCTTCCCTGCTCATGAAAACAGTTAGTGGGTGGTGGCGATGATGACAGCAGAGAGGAGGGGATCATTCTCAGGGTACAGTGTAAAACAGCGGGACCTGTGTGAGATAGTATTTCGTAGAAGAGAAACAACTTTTTTAAAGTATTCATTTCTGGATATTGATGAATATATGCAACTATTGTCATAAAGTTTGTTGAAAAGTAACAAAAATATGCAACACGATTTGAGTAGGTTTTAGTTTGATGAAAAAGAATTTTTTATTTCTTTATTTTTGTTTAATCTGTATGAGTCTTGTGCTTCTATGTAAGTGCACCATGTGTGTGCAATGCCTACAGAGGCCAGAAGAAAGTAAACTGGAGTTACTGATAGTTGCTAGCTTCTGTGTGCGTTCTGGGAACTGAATCAGGGTTCTCTAGCATCTGTCTAGCCCCTGAAAAAAGCCTTTTTACAAAACATCAGGGGAAAATGGGTTTTATTTTGAAGTTGGCTAAAAAAAAAAGTCAGAGGATATAGAATCAAAAAGCAAAGATCAGATGAGCATGGAAGGTTCTTGTCTGTAATCTCAGAATTTCAGAGGTAGACATAGGAGGATTTGGAGTTCAAGGTCATCCTCAGGTATGTGACACCTCAGGCACTAAGCTACCTGACACTGTCTCAAGGAGGAAAGGAGGGAAGGAAAGGAGGGAGGAGAGAAAAGAGGAGAGGAGAGGAGGAAACAAGACAAATATGCCAAAAATGGCATTCCTATGTTTTCTTCTGACAAAAAACTAAATTTCTATAATTATCTACACAAATCATGAAATAAGTGCTACATAATAACTGATCTGTAATCAATAATTTTTTTAGTACAATGCACTGATCAAGTGCTTTAGAAACTACAAAGAAATTTCTAATTTGGTCCTTATGTACACGTTCCCTTCCCTTCCTCTCCCTTGCTCTCCCCCACTTTCCTCCAAGCACATAATAGTTATGTCTTTTAAAATATATTTTTTAACTAACAGAGAGAGATTATGTTGAGAGATTAAATTATTTGAATTGTGGAGTGGCAGCATGACGTTTTGAAGTATTATATGTACATTGCAGGATAGTTAAGTCATTCAGTCACTCCGGGCAGAATTTTTTTTAATATTTTATTATTATTTGTATGTGTATGAGTGTTTTGCCTACATGCAAGTGCACCTTTGTCATGCATGTCCTTGGAGGTCAGAAGAGGGCATCGAATCACCTGGAACTGGAGTTAAGGATGGTTGCTAGCTGCCACGTGGGTGCTGGAAACTGAACCTAAAGAGCAGCTAGTGCTCTTAACCACTGAGCCATCTCTCCAGGACTCGGGGCAGAAAGCTTGCAGTCAGACTTGACATTTCTTTTTTCCCCACCACCCACAGTTGACCTACCATCAATCCTGAGTGACTGAATGAACAGAGTTCATTGAAATGAGAGTAACGTGGGAAAAAAGTGTAAGAGAACCACGTGAAGGAAACCACTGAGCCTAGTGGTCTTTTCTTCTTAAATACAGAGGTCTTTTCTTCTTAAAACTGTGCCTCAAACTACAAAACTTACCAAATTACAGAGTGTGGACTATGAGTTTATGTTTTACCCCCAGTCTGGTCGGGTGGGGCAGCTAGTGACTGTTTCTCCTACATGTTCTCCTATAGCTGTAGTCAGACCTTGAAAAAAAATCAGCATATCTAGCAAAGACAGCATCAGATACTGGTGTGGGTAGAATATGATTTAATACCCACTTTACATGTGTGCCCTGTTCCCCTGTTTTAAATGTAAATTCTGCCTTGAATTATTATATGTATATGAAAATCTGTAATGTCTGCAAACTTAGAGAAGTTTCTAAGGAGCTAGACATGGTGCACACATGGTGATCCCAGAATATGGGAGGCAGAGGAAAAAGGACTGCTGCAAGTTTGAGACCTGGGCTCAAAGAAATCCTGTCTCAAAGAAAACAAGAAAAAGAAAGGAGGGAGGAAGAGAGAGAGGGAGGGAGGAAGAAAGGTAGGGAGGGAAGGAAGGCAGGAGGGAGGAATGGAGGGAGGGAAGGAAGATAGATTCTATTTACCAATTACTGAGTAGTTACTATGTATTAGTACACCAAGGACAAGATTATCAGTGCTTGTCCTTAAACACTATGTATCTAAGTTTTTCCAGGTACATAATGAACATTAGCTGATTTAATCCTCACAATTATCCTATGAGATATTATTATCTCTGTTTCAAAATATAAGGAGTTGCTCAAGATCATAAAGCCTTTAAGAATGCTGAGAATGAATGTCAAATGTTCTCACCAGAAAAAAATGATAGCTGTGAGGTTTATAGATGTGCTAAATAGCTAGATTTAAGTATCCTACAATAGACATATAATTCAAAACATTATGCTACACCACCCCAAAGTACAAGCAATTTAATTCGCCAACATAAAATTGCATCTGTCAATTAATAAAGGAAAATATATTTTAAAAGACATAGCTCTTATATAACAGGAGCAGAACTTTGTTCATTTATACTCAAACAACATGAATGTTTGCTGCTGGAAAGTACTATATGAAGCACTTGGGATATATTGCTGAGAAAAGAAAACTATCTTGCCTGGAAGGACCTTGCATTCTATCAAGGTATAGCTTAGTGTGTGAGAAGGTATGGATTCTCCAACGGAGAAGAGGCAGAGGGATTACAGCAAGATGCTGGAGTGGACAGTATATGGAGAAGTATGGATATCAATAAATGGAGCCACATTTGAGGACTAATTTAATGATTCTGAAAGCACTTGTTTGTAGTAATTTAATCCAGTTATACCTTGGGAATTGATATATTTAGTGTTACTTGTGGCATTGTATGCTGTTTGTGTTTTCTTAAGGATTCTTTACTTTTTGCAAAGTAATTATTTGTCTAGTATATTTTTAAATTATGCTTCACTCACTTGATAGTTTTAAATCATGCATATTTCTATTTCTCTACCGAACATGGCATAGGAAGGCCCAGCACTGGCAAGGTGGCACACACCTATGATCCCAGAACACTGAGGAAAAAAGGTCAAGAATTCAAGGTCATCATCGCATCAGCTTCACAGGGAATTCGAGACCAACCTGAACTGGATAATATCCTGTCTCTCCCACAACAAAAGCAGAAGATGAAGAAAAGTAACTCTGTAAGGCAAGGTAGCACACACGTCTCTCTATCCTATTACTCTCAGAAAAGAAGAAGTATCAATGTGTGTTCCATGAGTAAATAAATTAATAGTCTACTCTGGGGTCAAAGACAGCACTGTAGGAAGGTATCGAGGTTGGAAATCAAATACTGAAGATATACAAGAGAATGCTGCAGCAGACAGAGACCACCCTCCCCACCCGCACCTGACGTGGTGGTGCACACCTTTAATCCCAGCACTCAGGAGGCAGACGTGGATCTCTGTGAGTCTGAGGGCAGCCTGGTCTACACAGTTAGCTCCAGGCCATCCAGGACTACAAAGGGAGACCATGTCTCAAAATGAAGGAAGAGGAAGAGGAGGAGGAAGAGGAGGAGGAGGAGGAGGAGGAGGAGGAGGAGGAGGAGGAAGAGGAGGAGAAGAAAGCCCACCAACACTTTTATTTTTGTTCATCTGACAGACAACAGTGCATCAGGACAGTGGTGTATTATGTTTTTATAAGCAACAGATTTTTCAGAAACTTATAAAAGTTACAGATTTTTTTCCAAAAGGATTGTGCACATATATCATGAAATACTTTCTCTTAAAGGTAACAAAATAATTCACACACAAATAAAAGCACAAAAATCTTCAAGTTGAAATGGAAAACATGTATCCAAAGAAAGAAAGTAAACATTTTTAGATATGCTGAACTATGAAAGTCTGAAATCTTCACGTAAGCTTTAACAACTCCTTTATTTCAGGTAGGGGTGAAGATGTTTCAGCCTAGCTTTTCTTGATAAGCCAACTCTGATTGGACGGTTGCATGTCTTAAGAGGTTGCACTCTTGAAATGCCATGGGAACAATGACTGCCTGGAAACAGAGGACAATGCGGAATTATAAAAGGAAGCAAAAATTACCAGTATCTAAAAGTCTTTAGTTCTAATCATAAACCCAGTAGCATTTGCTGAGGATTTACTGAGCATCTATAATGTATATGCCAAATACTCTAAATGTATTATTTTTACTTAATCCTGGACTAAAATATGGAAACCTAAGTACTAGAATAATTAGAGACCTGTTCTAATATAAAGTAACTAAATAAGATCAGCATCCTAGTCAGGCAATCTGACATAAGAACAACAAAAACAAAATAATATTTAAAGCTAACTTGATGTGTTTTATGTACATTGATTTTTGAATGAGAAGCTGAACAACTATGCCATATTGTTAATAATTATGTTAGTATATTGTTTAATATTATAGAATATGACTATGTCATCTATAATACAATAATGGATTGCTTTGATCTTTAAGTTTTAATTTGACATCACACTATATCACTTTCAAAGAGATTAAAATGTTTCATAGACTCATATCTGCTCCTAGATCAGCTCACTACAACAGGTAGATATGAAATCTTGATAATGAAATACAACCAAATTTCTACTTTTAAGAGTTATTTTAAACATAAACTATATTGCCCACTGGTAATTCTGAAATATAACCTAGGTTTTAGTAAATTGGTATGACTTTAATAGCACATTATGCAAACAGTTTCAATCCATTGTTTAATCTAACAAAAACTAAACAGTGTGATTTCAAAGTTGAATCAAATATAATATGTATCAATGTAAAGATTTATGAAATAGAATTCAAAATTAAACTGCATATAAATAAGATGAAAAACAAAGTAACCTCCAAAAACTATAAATGAGTTTTTGATACTTGATTCAATATGAAATTTGCAAATTTAATTATAAAAGGAAAAATACAATTATTCCTAAATTTTTTAAGAAGACATTAAATTTAAGGGATGTCCAAACTGGGAAAAGTTGTTGAATCATGTCTTATACACTGGATTTGGTTATAGATTAGACAGTTTCAGGGCTGGAGATACTTCCTCTTGCAGAGGACTTGGGTTCAATTCCCAGAACCCACATGGGAGCTAACAACCATCCTTAATTCCAGTTCCAAGGGGATCCAATGCCCTCTTCCAACCTTCTTGGGCCTTGTATTACATGGGTACACTTACACACATGCATACAATACACTCATACACATAAAATTAAAATTAATAAATAAAATAGTTTTAAAGTGATAACAAAATATTTATAAAAACAGTGTCCATTTAAAAATAGTTTCAGTAATTTATTCAAAATGGACCTCATTAAAAGATCATTTCAATAGCAAAGCCAAAGTTAAGTCTATTTGATTTCTTTTTTAATGCATATCTCCTCTTTTATATTTCAACATAATAGTTACTTCTGATAATTTTACAAGTGGGGGAAATGGCTACACTGATTACAGTTAATAGTAGGTCTTCGTAAAGTATGTAAACTTTATCATTAAGCTATGGTGGTAAGATTATATTCCTTTGTCAAATAACATGATGCAGCATTTTTGCAACATTACGGTTATGCCTTAATAAAAACCAGTCTGACTCTAGACTACCTAGAATACCATACACACAACTACAAACAATTTCTCTCATTGTTTGCAATGAGATAAGTGTTGTATGTCAAGCATGCATACATAAATTCACATAATTCTGGGTGGAAGGCAAGAAAGGGCTAATAAGGGTTAAGGTCATATGCTCAGGCCACAAGAAGAGCACATGCCTCACTGACCTTGTATACATTATTTTGCAAAGTTAGGTGAAAGTTATTTGTCCAGAGTACATCCATATTGTAACAGTCTTTCCTATATCGTGAATCTTTTGTTATTGCTATGTGCTGGGCTAACTTACTGTTTGTATTATTTAACAAATCTAAACATTTAAACATGTGAGAAATTGCTTTTAAAAGTCAATATTTAAATCATCTCATGAAATTTATTAGTGGTCTTTTATAAATAATAGTATTTCAGTTATTTTCTAAGTGTTTGCAAATCCAAGTATGATCCATAGCCTAGTAGCACCTGCATCTGCTGGAAGATTGTTGAAAACACAGAATCTTAAAAAACCTGAACCAAAGTTGAAACAGAAACTTTAACAAGATCGTAAGGGGTTCACATATACATTAAAGTCAGGGCAACATTGGTCTGAAGAACACATAAAATACCTGGTGCACTGGCTAACTGGTGTACAGATATATGCTCACTGATTTCCTTCAATTCCTCAGAGAAATAGGTCTCTAATCTCTTCCTGTCTTTCCAAACTAGAAGCAGCAAGTGCCATTCTACTCAGCTAGTAGACTATGAACTGTCAGTCTACCAATTATCATCTTTATATTTTTGATATAGAAAGGAAACCACCTGTGTATTTTTGATCAATTAGTTCTAAGGTTAATTCATTATAATACAAAAGAAAAGAGTAATTCCTGGGGCAAAACTGAAGCTGCTGAAGACAGCATTCTACTGATGGTGAGAAGCCAAGAAAAATATTTGAAAAATGATGGATCACTGACAATAGTTTGGTAAATATACTTTATCTACAATGTTGATCTTTTAGATTTAATATTGCTATATCAATTTATGACCAGACTATGACTTTCCTTGTTTCCTAATTTCAATCCTATCCCTGCCCACACCCACTAGTAACAAACGTTAGAATGGATATTAGACCTGTTTTGTTTTATTCTATTATTGAAGACTTCTTTAACAGAGGTTATTAGGAATTGTTTAGTTATTCTTTGGTTGTTTACTGGCAACAAATATAATATACTCACACTCAAAAATCATGTTGACATGTCTAAATAATAGTAAATTATTGGTGGGTTAGTTTGACAGACTCTGTAGCCCTGCCTAGCCTGAAACTTGTTATATAGACCAGATTGGCCTCAAACCTGCAGGACTCCTGCCTCTGCCTCTCTACGACTAGGATTACACTGTTTACATTTATAAAATATCTACATAAGAAGATCCATGAAAGTGTAATGTAAGTTGGGCAATGGTAGCACATGCCTTTAATTCTAGCAAATCTCCATGAGACTGAGGCCAAGTAAGTCCCAGGCCAGCTGGTGCTACAGAAAGACCCTGTCTCACAAAAAGGTAGTATAAAGCATAAATGAAAGTGGCATTTCAACAATGGAAATCCAACTTGAATGAGGTCTTTTTGTTTTGTCAGTTAATATTGTACACATGATCAATCACACATTTACAACACCCATTGCAACACACAGATTCTTGTCGTATATAAATGTTAATATTGGAGTGAAGTTTTGCAAATGGTATCTTCTAAGTAGCATTTTAAATTTTAAACAATTACTAATTATTGAAATCATACAAGTAAATTATCAGTATTCCTAAAGCATAAAATTTTGTATTTGCTTTCCAGAAACTAAGTATTTTTATTGTTAAAAATATAAAATATGACCGTCATCTTAAAACATATTTAGAAAGTAAATAAAGATCTTACCTCCCTTCAATAAATAATTATATTTTTCTCCTTTACATCCATCGGGAGAAAAATCAGGCCTTTTAGATAAAATTTTCTTACAATCTGAAAATAAACATTAACATATTACAGCAAAAAGTAACTTTTGCGCAGGCTCCATTGCTTGGCTGACTAAAGTGCCCATTTAGAGAAAGTAATTTTTATAAACAAATGTTAACAATACTAACAAACTGTATTTATACACACATTGCCTTCAATTGGCTAATGTGTAAAGCAATACGGCAGGACTCTAGATCTTTTAAATTTTTAATAGCCTGTTTCCTTCAACTTCAGTGTATTAACATTTGAATAAATCTTTGTGGGGAAATAGTTTTCATTAATAAACAATCTCTTCTGTTTTTATCTTTTTGCCCAAATTATGCATTTGTTCTACACAAGAAAAAAAGCAGTAAATTTTTATCATGAGAAAGGACATCTTAAAATAAATTACTAACCTTCCTCAGGAGTAGAATAGAATAAGTCTTCCTCTGATCTTCTTGGACAACAATACTCATTGGGAGCTTCCTGTTCTCCATTATTAGGTATTGTTTCCCATTTAAATGAAACTTGGTGTATTTCACCCTTATTAGGACCTGCTTTCATATCCCACTGAAAAGAGGGTGCATGTATTTTGTTGTTTTCAACCAACTTCAATTTTTTTTCTATCTCTATTTTTGTCTCCTCAACGTTATTACTTTCTTCCAAGTAATTGTCTTTCCTACTGTTTCTTTTTGCAGTCCTGGGAGTTTCATTTTCCTTACTAATTTCATGAAACAGACGATGTTCTTCAAGCACTAAATCAAATTTACTCTTCATCTCAAAATCGCTTGCTATTGTCAGAGTTTCTGTTGATAAACAGTTAGCAGTTAAGCCCTGAAAACATTCATTGTTCTCTTCACTTGAGTCATTTTCAAGATGTTGATTAACATATGATGTAGAGTCATTCTCTGGATGAAAACACTTTGAATTAGCTAACTCACTTGCTTGTAAAATATTCTCATACTCTTTTGTGTCAGTTCCATTATTTTGATCAGCAGATTTAGTTTCTTCTACAATTAGTTCTTTACTCATTACTGAAGCTGGCTGCATGGAACACGTCCCATAAATTAGGGGAGAACTATTGTCTACCTTTTCTATGCAAAAGTCTTTCTGAACTTTGCAACTTCTTATACTTTTTGTGGCTTCCCGTATTTTCCCTTCTATTTCACCTAACAAGTTCTCAAAATTGAGCTTCTGCATTATAGTCATGATATTCATCTGTTCATTGTGCATTGTGTTTGAGTTTGACAGTGTGGTAAATATATCCTCAACTATGAGCCCAAAATTGAAACAACTCATCTGCTTCTGTTTTCTTTCAGTATCTAAATTTTGATTGTAAATACTAATTTCATAATACTTTTCATTAATATGTCCAGAGCTATTCTCTGTAAGTTGAGGACCAGACTTGACCTGTATTTTAACAGTTCTACAACTATAATGAGTCCAATTATCCGCATTTAGCTGTTCAGGACAACTTGTAATCACATAACAAGATTCTTTTGTCAAAGTCATTTCTCCTGTGTTATCAAAATCCATTAAAACAGGAATATTTTCATATGTTTCAAAATTTAGAAAACTTTTAGTTAATAAATTAATATTTTGTTTATTAGCCCCTTCAAGAATTTGTTCAGTTTTAAATAGCTTCCTTTTCTTTGACACATGTTTCACATTATCTTCGAATAGCCTTGAAAAAGATAAGCTCTTTGCTAAATATACAATATGACTTTCCATTACAATGTTTTTTGAATAATTCAAAAGCACTATCCATTTGAAAATGTATTCTTCTTCTGATTCCCAGTCATGTCCATTTCTTAGGAATGAATCAAAGTTACTAAGCAAAGGAGCTATACTGATTTTCAGAATTACATTTAAATAGTCTAAAACATTGGTCTGTAAATATTTGCTCAAAATGCCACTTTTTATAGTGGCATTCACATGACTGATTACTACATTTTGAGTATCAATTTGCTTTTCACATCTCAACATTTTATACCAGGTTAAAATACAGACCTTTTTATTTCCTGAAATGTTTTTTTGTATAGTATAGTATTTCAACTGTAGCATATTGCTATTTTCTCCTTTACTATTAAACCAAACAACATTTACTAAATTTGAGGGAGTACCCAGAGTTCCTGTCATTGGAGGCTTTGCCTGCTGCTCATGTACATTCAAGACATTTGTATTGTGGTAATCTCCCTTGTTTAAAAGGTCTGTTTTTAATAATTGTAACAAACTCATAGTCTCACTAAGTTTTTTCATATTTTCACAGATAATCTTGCAATTTTTCATTGTCAAACATCTTTGTCCCTTTCTTTTCAAAACTGACCTAAGGTTATAGTTCCACCTTACAGATTTTTCTAGTCTGGGAGGTATAGAAACTTTCAGACTCCTTTCTGCTCTCTTCCAATTTGAATTTTTGGGTGTTAGAGTGAAATTTTTTTCAGAGTCTCTTACATCACACTTCATACTACTGTGGTGATAGCAGTATAAACTGATTACGTCTTTTTTCCCCTCAAAATTATTTTGGTTGCGGAGTGATTGGGGTTTACTTTCAAAACAGTCGGAAATAACATTTTCCACAACTACAATTTCTTTATCATCCTGTAACTTTCGCTTCTTAACATCGGGTCTATTTTGGGACTGGTAAATGTTTGTGAAATCCCTAACATAAGCCACAAATTTGTCATTCTTTCTCTTTGCTATTTCCTTTAAATAGACAAAGGACATGTTGCTATTTAAATCTGCTCGAAACTCAGGGAAAGTTATTGTGATGCTATCTCTAAAATAGCTGGGTTTGGCACTTTCCGAGCGGGACTGGCTTTGAAATGTTGCTATTTTGGGTCTAGATGATGAAATGTTATTTTCTTTCCTATCTGAGGGCGCAGCTCCGTCAGCATCACAGCTGTCCTTGGCTTCACGGGACCCGGTTTCCTCAGCACCCGCGACCCCTAGCAGAGGCTTCGCTGGCCGACTCCCGCGCCCGTCTGTGAGGAGAAGCCCTTCCCGCGGGCCCGGGACTCGGGGGGTTCCGCGCAGGGCGGTGTCGGGACGGGGACCGTCCCTGCCGGGCCGTCCGGGTCCGGCGGACCCTCCCGGAGCCCCGGGCGCCGCTCCTCGCGACAGGAACGCCGGCCAGAGGCTTTCCCTCGGGGGCGCGCTGCTAGTGCGGCCCGCGCCGCTCCCGGGCTCCGCCCCGGCCCAGGTCCCCGCGCGAGGGGCTGCGGCCGGCACCCAGGCCGCGCTCTTCGGAATGAGGAACGCGGTGAAGGGTCTGGGCGACCACTCCCAGACTCTCTCAAACTCCGACAGGCGAGGCGCCTGAGGCAGCCGCCACGCCGCCTCTGAGACACCGCCTGGCTCCCCCAGACGAGGCCGCTTGTTACGGGGTGACAGGGAAGCGGGCTGGTCAGGACGCGGGTCTGTGGAGCAGGGCCCCGCGGCCTGTGCAAGCCGCGTGGGGCGCGCGAGAGACATGATCGCGCGCGCCGCGAAGATCTGTCCGACGCCCCGGGCCGCGCTCCGGCCTTCTACGGGGCCAGAGACGGGTCCGCCCCGCCCCCGAATCCGCCCTGGCCACGCCCCTCGGGCGTCGACCTAGGTCCAGAGTCAGGGTCCGCCCCGCCCCTGACACGCCCGCCCCTAAACCCCGCCCCAGAGGCGCCGCCCCCTCCAAGCCCTGCGCTTGGACCATTATGTGGTCTGTTCTCTCAAAGCATAACAGTGACTGTTTTACCAGTTTTACGTCTCCCTTCTGGAAGAATTTAGGGGAAAAGTTGGACTCTAAAGCTTGTGAGTAGGAAAAGCTTTTTATTTTTTGAAACTTTTTCCCTCAGAAACGGTTTCTCCTCAGTCTCTTCAGGTGGCTTGTCCGGTAGAGCACTGCAGCTCAGTCAGTACCAGACCAAACCTCTCTGTCTGGACAAACGTTTTAAAATCATCCAGTGGCAAAGATTAGATGTCCACTTCACTAAAAGTTAAAAACTAGTATTTGTAGAGAAGGCACTGGAACTTACCAATCTACATATTTGAAGGAAGATGTGTGGGACCTAGTACCCAGAAAATTATATTCCCCAGTTAAGACTAAAACAATTATATCTTTTACATGTGCTGTGGGGCTTGTTTCCCAGATATTGTGGACAAATCTACTTATAAATAAGAATTATGTGTCTGAACTCGTTTAGTGTAAGCATAATCAGTTACAGCTCATATTTAATATTTTAAAATATTTTTCTTTCTGCATTGAGAAACTTTGTAATTTCTAGTCAATGCCAATCTTTGTAAATTCTGTGATCAAAAAGAAGAAAACAATCTTCAAAATATATGATTTTTAAACCTTCTAGGTTTGGTTCTCACTCTTGAATAGAGTACTTCTTTGTAAAAGCAGTTTTGTTTAGCCTTGTTTTCAATCATTACTCTAGCCTGTTGACCTTCCCATTCTGTTGTCCTATTTGTACTGTTTTCTGATTTGTATTTATGTCTTGAGACAGTAACTTTTTGAATAAAAATAAACCTACAACAATATTATATACATGTTTATTAAGAAATATGATTACTGTTAATACACTGTATTTTCCTAAAATTCATAAGTGTTACAATAATGTATATCAGGAATCTGACTTCAGAACTCATGCGGGTACATATGGAAATGTATGACTAGTGTACTGCAATTTCAGCAATAAGATTCATTGATTTCAACTCCTACAAATACTCATAGATGTATTGTGATTCCAATTCTAGGTATTTGACAGATGCAGAGAAATGTTTACTTAAACTTGTAAAAAGACTTCCCCCATAAACACTGTAAAAATGTGGCATTGGTTCAGCAAGTTCTCAGTGCGCTCCTTCTGTATGTCTGAGGTTCCATAGTCTATTT
Organism: Eospalax fontanierii; assembly: GCA_035773235.1. Classification (NCBI taxonomy): domain Eukaryota; kingdom Metazoa; phylum Chordata; class Mammalia; order Rodentia; family Spalacidae; genus Eospalax; species Eospalax fontanierii. The sequence continues at coordinate 45,087,902 of CM069529.1, read as the reverse complement.
CTCCCAGGCTTCCACCCATCCAAATTCCATTCCAATACAATGCACTCTATGCTTGTGGTCAGCCCATAGGGCCAGCTTTCATAGCGGAGGCAGACAGAAAGGGTACAGTACTGTGCTATTTCGTGCAGGATTTTTTTTTTACTTGTAAATGCCCCATCTTTGTAATTTCTAGGGTGACAACAGTATTTGGTCTTCCTTCTTTGTCTTGCAAGTTTGCCCAAGAACATACTATTTTCTTAGCCCTCCATCACACCGTTATTTAACAACAATGCGCTGTTTAAGGATTAGAATTCAAATAAAACACAAATGTTAAAACTTCAACAGTTGTTTGAGAACTACACCCAAGACACTATTACATTCAAAGAAATGTGTAATGCTTTTTGTCTCTGTATATAGCCTGTAGAAATAGACAGCAATCAAGACACAAATAGGTAACTTTTCTGTGTTTGCTTAGTTAAAATTACTGGCTACTGCCACTTTTAATATCCATCAAAGCCACTATTTTTCATTTAATTTTTAAATGCTACCTTGAAAAAAACCAGTTGTGAGAAATATAAACAGTTGTGCATTCAGCCTATCCTAGTCCAAAGACAAATGAGACTTGTTCAAATTTTGCAGTTATCTGTATCACTTTACCTGCCTGTCCTTTGAAAGCACTTGTCTCCCTTAATAAACACTAGGATGCGATTTAAGAGCATCATCTGTCTGCTGCCTTTAAGCCTGGTGTCTTATTACAGTTCAGATCTGAACTGAACAAGGGAAAGAAAGATTGAATTCATGAGACAAACCCCATAATGGAGCCTTGGCAATGACACCTGTTAGAACTGTGAAGAGTTCATTCTGAATGTAGAATGTCAACATCTGATGTCAATAGCTTCAGCTTGGTTTACCATATCTACACTGACGTCTTACCCCCTACTTCATGTTTTTTAACCATTTTGCCACAGAATGTTTATTTTCTTGTCATCTTGCTATGCCATGCATGTTCTCAATGCCTACTTTTCTCTGCCTGGTAAATTCTTATTATATCTTAAAGGGTTTGACCCAAAAGTTACATCAAAACCTCTCTATCTCCTTCCTGCTGTATCCAATCCCCAAGTGGATGACTTGCGTCCTCATCAGTGTTGCTTATGGTCAATATGGATTACCAATTTTAATGGATCTGGAATCACCTAAGAGACCAGCCTCAGGACATGCCTATGAGAGATTATCTAGATTAGGTTGGCCTCTGAGCATGTCTGTGAGGGATTATGTAGATGAGGTTCATTGAAAAGGGAAGACCCACCTGAACTCTGGGTCTAAACTCACAAACCATCCTCTAGACAGACTGAAAAGGAGAAAGAAACCTCAACACCAGCATTCATCTGCCTCTGCTTCCTGGCTGAGGATGCATTGTGACTTTCTCTGACTCATGCCCCTGCCATCATTATTCTCCACTGTGAGGGACTGCATCCTGGGGAACTGTGAGCCAAAGTAAACCTTTCCTGACTTAAGCAGCTTTTGTGGAGTATTTGGTCACCATGTCATCAAATATAAGTCACACAGTTCCTAGAGCACTTTGTTGCTAGCTCTGCACTTCCCATTGAATACTTATATACTTTCTCCACTAAACTCTATTAAGATGCAGATACATATATATATATATATTATATATGTCCACCCATCAAGTACTGCAGTTAATAAAAAAATAAAATGGTGATTATATTAATATTTTTTAAAATCCAAACTGGTTTTGTGGTATCTTACAAGTATCTTGAGTTTCTTCTTTTTGTGCTATTTTGCTCAGTAGTATGTGTTTGTGTGTGTGTGTGTGTGTGTGTGTGTGTGTGTGTGTGTGGTGTTGTAGGGGAGTGGGGAAGTACATGCATATGAGTGTGTAGGTATGCAGGCCTGTGTACTCACATGCAGAGACCAGGACAGTTTGCCAGGTGTCTTCCTCTGTAACTCACTCTCCACCTTATGACCTTGTGTTAAAGTCACTCATTGAACCTGAAGCACATCTTTTTAGCTAAGCTCCCTTTCCAATGAACTATGTACCTTGTCTCTGACACCCAGGGCTGTAATTATAGGCACCTGCAGCTACTTCTGGCTTTTTATGTGAGGGCTAGATACTCAAATTCAGGTGCCCATACTTGCAAAGCAAGCAATACTACATTCTAAACCACCTACCTATCCCCTTCATTTTTTTCTCATTTTATTTATTTTAGGCATGTGTGAAGACTTGGGTGTCGTGGCCTGTATGTGGATATCAGAGGACAATTTGAGGGAATTGGTGCTCTCCTGTCAGCCTGTGGGGCTGGGGGATTGAACACAGGTATGAAACTTGGTGGCTAGTGCATGTGCTTGCAAAACCATTTCCCTGACCCCTTGGTTTGGTTTTTTTATTTTTAATTTTTTGACACTGTTAAATTTTTTATTGAGTCATTGTGTATTTCATATGGAATACATCAATCAGTCTTAATCATGGTATACCCCGTTCCCCACTGGCACACTTCCCCCATAGTCAGTCAACTGAAATTCATACATTCTTTCATCTGTGTTAAGGTCTATTGTGTCAAGTTCACGTTCCCAAATGTTTCTCAGTTCTGGTTCATCCACAGAGGTCTAGTCAGCCTACCCAGAATTCCTCACTTTAGGAAGATTAGCTCATCTTCAACCAACAGTAATCAGTTTTCAACATTCCTTCAGCAAAGGTTGGGATCTCCTACCCATTTCTCTAGGTCCATGCTTTTGTCTGCTTGTGTTTGCATGGGTCTTGAGCATGCTGAAACCATTGCTATAGGTTCTTGTGAGCAGGATTCCTGGAGCTGGTAGTATTCTATTTTCATATGGTCATATACCCCTCACTGGCTCTTACAAACTTTCCACCCCCTCATCTCAAATGGCCCCTCAGCCATGGGTTAGTAACTCCTTAATATAGGAGTCCTGTCCAGGGAGCCACACTTTTCAGATTCCTAATCTCTATTCTTTGGCCATTTGTGACGTTTTGTGTTACTCGCCCTCTGTTGCATGAAGGAGCTTCATAAATGAGAGTTGAGAGATTCCTCAGTGCCTTCTTTATCCCTTGTTCCATACTGTGTGAGCCTGTATATAGAGGTTACATTGTAGGTGGCATGGGAAATTCATGGACAATGGTCTGTGTGTGACCAGTTGTACTCTGTAGTAGTCTCTGTCTGCTAGAGAAGCTTCTTTGATGAGTGAGGACTGGGCCACCTGACTGGATATATAAGGATACATATTTTGCACTTGATAAGAACTTACAGTAGCTTAGGGATGTGACAGCCTTAAAGGTTTCTCTAACATCTATGACCTCTTCAGCCATGTGTTTGGCTATCATTACAGCACCAAACATGAGTTTCTTCCTATGGAGTTGGTTCTAAGACCAATTAGGTAGCCATTGATTGACTCCAACATAAAAGTGCCACTACAGCACCAGTGTCCAGTGCAGTGCAGGTCATTAATGTAGTTATTTAGTCATAAAGATGGTGTTGGGTCATCAATTGATGTTCTCCCTTGACTGCTTGCATAGTGTTCTCCAGAAAATGAGAAAAAATGGCTTCCAGGTCAGTTCCAGCTCCATTGCTCCAGATCCAGTCATGAGGTATGTCCTGTTTTTAGCACTAAGATCCTACCTTCACATTCTTGAAAGCAATCAAGAGCCGTGGCAACAGCCTGTGTAATTTTGGGAGTTTCTTGGACCACCCTGACTAACAACTCAAAGGAAGGTTTCTCCTTTCTGCCACTTTTTCCTGTTATGTAGCCCTCATGGAGAGACATTGTATGTGGAATTTGTCATTAAGTTGTTAGACTAATATGATTCCCTCTAGTGTTTTATACTAGCTAGTCTCCCTCTCTCTTTCTCTCTCTGTCTCTCACTCTCTCTCTCTCTCTCTCTCTCATCTAATCTAACCCTGCCTCTATGCCTTACCATTTAAAGTGACCCTTTTTCCTGTTTCTCCTTTGATAATACCAGTCTCTTATGGTCCCACCTCTCTTGAACTCTTGAGCTCCTTCTTGCTTTTATCCCCATAATTCATTGTATAGCCCTCCCTCACATACCATTTAAATATCCCCCTTTTATCTATTTCTCCCTTATTAACACCTGCCTCTTACTATTTATTGTTCTCTCTTAGATTCTTTCCTTCCCTCTACCTCCCTAGTTCCTTTCCATTTTCCTAGCTCCTGCAGTTACATCAGAGTACATACTCACATATAAGGGTTTGGTGCTAGGATTCACAAATGAGAGAGAACATTTGTTTTTCTGAGTCTTTGTTATTTCACTTATCATAAAAGTTCCCTCCATTTACCTGCAAATGTCATTATTTCATCTTTCTTTACCACTCAGTAGAACTCCATTGTGTAAATGTACCACGTTTTCATTATTAGCTTATCAGTTGAGGGACACTTGGGCTATTTCCATCCCTTAGCTATTGTGAAAAGAGCAGCAACAAACATAAATGTGCAAATATCTCTGCAACAGAATGAATCCTTTTGGTACTGGCCAAGGAATGGTATAATCAGGTCAAATGGTAAACACATTTTAAGAGTTCTCCACACTGCTTTCCAGAGAGGTTGTGTGAGTTTACGATCCCACCAGCAGCAGTGAATGAGCATTCTTCTTTCCTCATATCCTCTTCAGCATTTGGTATCATTTATTCTCTTGATCTTAGCCAGTCCAACTGGGGTAAGATGAAATATTAAAGATATTTCAATTTGCATTTCCCTAATTATTAATGATGTTGAACACTTTGTAAGATGTTTCCTAGCCATTTTTATTCCTTCTTTTGAGAAAACTCTGCTCAGATCCAGAGCCCATCTTTTAATTGGGTCACTTGTTTTCTTGATTCTTTGTTTCTTGGGTTCTTTATGTATTCTGAATGTTAAACCTCTCAGATGTGTTGTTGGTGAAGATTTTCTCCCACTCTGAGAGTTTTCTCTTCACTTCCTTGGTTGTTTCTTTTGCTGTACAGAAGTGTTTTAGTTTAATGGGATCTCACTTGTTGATTACTGGCCTTAATTCCTGAGCAACTGAAGTCTGATTTAGAAAGTACTTTCCTACACCTGTATCTTGTAGGTTACTGCCAATGTTTTCTTCTAAGAATTTCAGATTTCACATTGAGGTCTTTGATCCATTTGGAGTTGACTTTTGTACTAGGTGAAAGATAAAGGCCTCATTTCATTCTTCTGTAGGTGGAGATCCAGTTTTGCAAGCAACATTTGCTGAAGATGCTGTCATCCAGTGAGACTTCTTGACCCCTTTCTCCAATATCAAGTGGCCTAAGTTGCATGTAATCATGTCTGAGTTTTCAATTATATTCCTTTGGTCTACAGGTCTATTTCTGTGTTGTTTTAATGACTATAGCTCTGTGATATAGTTTGAAATCTGGGATAGTAATCAGTCCCCGATGCATTATACCTTGTGTTCATGGTTGCTTTGGCTAACTAGGGTTTTTGTTCTTCCATGTGAATTTTAGGATGTTTTTTCTACTTCTGTGAAGAATGTCATGAGGATTTTAATTGGGATTGCATTGAATCTATATATTACTTTTGGTAGGATGGTCATTTTCACAATATTAATTTTTCCAAACCATGAGCTAGGGAGGTCCTTGCATCTTCTGATGTCCTCATCAATCTTTTTTTCTAAAGATCTAAATTTTTCAGTGTATCTTTTGGTCAAGATTATTCTGAGATTAATTTTTGAGGCTATTTTGAAGGGGAGGGCCTCCTTGTACTCTGTATCCAGTTGCTTGTTAATCGTGTGTAGAAAGGCTACTGATTTTTATAGATTAATTTTGTAACCTGACACTTTACTAAGTGTTAGTCAGTTCTAGGAATTTTCTGGTAGAATTTTGGGCATCTGTGTGGTATAGTATCATGGAATCTGCAAAAAGGGGTAATTAGACCTCTTCTTTTCCAATGAATACTCCTTTAACTTCCTTCTCTTGTCTTATTACTCTAGCAAGAGCTTTAAGCTCTATATTAAAAAGGAATGGAGATAGTGGACAACCTCGTGTGATTCCTGATTTTACCTGGAAATTCAGCATTTAGAATAATTTTGACTGTGGGATTTTTTTGTATATAGCTTTAATTATGTTGAGGTATGTTTCCTCCAGTCTAATTCCCTCGAGGACTTTTCACATAAATGCAGGCTAAATTTTGTCAAAGGCCTTTTCTGCATCTATAGAGATGACCATGTGCTTTTTGTCTTTAAGTCTTTCTACATCTTTATGAAATTTATTGACTCATGTATACTGAGATGTATGCCTGCATCTCTGGCATAAGACTGACTTGATCATTGTGAATGATCTTCTTCTGGTATACCTGTATGCAGTTTGCAGGTATTTTGTTGAGAATTTTTGGATCTATATTCATTAAGGATATGGGTCTATAGTTTTCTTTTTTGGTTGTATCTTTGCCTAGTTTGGGTATTAGAGTGATATTGGCTTCATAGAAGGAACTTGGGAGTGTTCCTTCTGTTTCTGTCTTTTAGAATAATTTAAATAGTATTGGGTATGGATCTATGAATGTCTGGTAGAATTCTACTGTGACTCCATCTGAGCCTGGACCTTTTTAGTTGGGAGGTTTTGTATTTTTGTTTCAATTTCCTTACATTTTATGGGTCTGTTTAAACTGTTGATCTCTTCTTGGTTTACCTTTGGTGATTCAGCTCATTTAAATATATATCCATTTCTTTATGCTTCTCAAATTTAATAAGGATATAGGTTTTTAAAGTGTTCCCTTATAATGTTCTTAATCATTTTGTTGTCTGTTGTGATGTTTCCCCTTTCATCGCTGATTGTGTTGATTTGAAGTTCCTCTTTCTTTTGGTTAGTTAACTGTGCTAAGGGTCTGTCTATCTTTATGTTTTCAAAGAACCAGCTCTAGGATTCTTTGATTCTTTGTATTGTCTTCTTTGTTTCTATTTCATTAATTTCTGCTCTGATTTTTGTTATTTTTTCTTGTCTACAGGGTATGGGTTTCTTTTGTTGTTGCCTTTCAAGATTCTGGAGTTGCAATGTTAAGTCACTTATTTGTGCTCTTCTGATTTTTTTTTAATGTAGGCACTGAGAGCTATAAACCTCCCTCTGGGGACTGTTTTTAAAGTGTTCCAGAGGTTTTGTTCTGTTGTGTTGACCTTTTTATTTAATTCCAGGAATAATTTCTTTCTTAATTTCTCCTTTGACCTGTTTATCATTCAGGAGTGTACTGTTTAGTCTCCATAACTTCATGAAGTTACTAGGGCTACTTCTGGTGTTGATTTTAAGCTTTGTCACATTGTAGTCTGATAGAATACATGAAATCATTTACATTTTTTGTATTTGTTGAGGTTTGTTTTGTGTCCCAGAATGTGGTAGATTTTGGAGAAAGCATGGGGTGCTGAGTAGAATGTGTATTCTTTGGTGCTTGGCTGGAAATTTGGTAGGTGTCTGTTAGGTTCATTTGATGTATGGCATTGTTTAATTCAAATTTCTTTCTGTTTATTCTCTGTCTGGTTTACCTGTCTAATGGAAGCAGTGGCGTAAAGAAGTCCCCTACAATTCATGAGCTGGAATTAATCTGTGTCTTAAAGTCTTGTAGTACTGATTTTATGAAGTCAGGGTGCATATGCACCAGAGTTTGGTGCATATATGTTCATGATTGTCATATATTCTTGATTAATTGTTCCTTTGATCAGAATGAAGTGACTCTCTTTATCTCTTCTGATTGGTTTTAGTCTGAAGTCTATTTTGTCAGATATTAGAATGGCAACTCCTGCTTGTTTCTTAGTGCCATTTGTTTAAAGTACTTTTTTCCATCCTTTCACCTTAAGGTAATACCTGTCCTTGAAGGTGAGATGGATTTCTTGCAGACAACAAAAAGATTTTTTGTTTCTCACTCCATTCAACTAGGCTGTGTCTTTTGACTGGGGAATTCAGTCCATTGATATTTAATGTTATTATTGAAAGATGTCTATTGGTTCCAATCATTTTAATTTCTGTTTGCAGTCTTGGTCTAGCTTTGTGGTTTCCAAGAATGCCTTCATTTAGTTTCTTTCTTTTGCCCCTTGGGTATAGTTGTTCCTTTCTTCAGCTATTTGTATTGCTTCAAGAATTTTTTGTAGTGGTGGTTTTCTGGAAGATTTGTCTTTCCCCTTCAACTATAATCAACATTTTTGCTGGGTAAACTCTTCTAGGTTTGCATCTATTGTCATTTATACCTGGGAATATGTTGGTCCAAGTTCTTCTGGCTTTCATAGTTTGTATTGAAAAATCAGCTGTAATTCTGACAGATTTTCCTTTATATGTGATTGTTTTTCTTTTATAGCTTTCAGTATTCTCTTTGTTATTTACACTTAGTATTTTTACTATGATATGCCATGGGAAATTTCTTTTCTGGTCTTGTCTATTTGGTGTTCTATGTGCTTCTTTTATGGGCATGTCTTTCCTTAATTTGGGGAAATTTTCTTCTATAATCTGGTTGAAGATCTGATCAACATCATTATCCTGAGATTCTTCTTCTTTATCCCTAGGATGTGTAAATTTGGTCTTTTCATGATGTTTCACATTTCCATATTCCATTCTTCTGAGGGTTTTTTTCATAATCTTTGCTTGAGTACTCCAATTCTTCAATTTTGTATCCAGCCTTGATACTCTGTTTTCCAATTCATTCATTCTGTTGGTGAAGCTTTCTCCTGTCCTTCCAAATTGGCTTATTGAGTGTTTCACTTCCTTCTTTTCAGCCTGGGTTTTCTTTCTCCACCTCTTTTGTGTATTCAGAAGTTTGTCCCTATATTCTTTTAGTTCTTTTATTTGTTTGCTGTTGTGTTCTTTAAATTCATTGAATTCCTTTATCGTGATTATTATTTTCCTTTAAACTCTGTGTTATCTCTATGGGGTTCTCATTGTAGAACTCTTCTAAAACAGTGGTGACATTTGGTGGGGACATATTATTTGGGTTTTTCATATTATTTTTATTTTTGTTGTGATCTGGTATGTGGATTTCTTTTGTTTCTTGTGATTTTCATGTGGGATTCAAGCCTTTCTTCATTGAGTTGAAAGTCTGATTTTGTTTGTATACTTAATGTGACTTGGTTGTTTTCTTATTGATTATGAAAAGCTGGTTAGTCAAGCCTTCAGGTTCTTTCTTTTGATTTTATATTGGCTGGACCAGATGTCTCTAGTCCAGCTGCTCATAAATTCCCTCAGAAGCATAAGTTAGGTGAGATCAGATGCTCTCAGACTCTCTCTTAAGTTCTGAACTCCTGCAGCCAATAGGCCAGCACAATTTGGGAAGGTTTCTTGGCAGAGGTTGAATTCGAGTTTTCTCAGGAAATCTGCAAAGGTCTGGACCCCCTACTAAACATCACAGAAACCTAGCCCTGCAGCAGTGCCAGGAGCCCCAGAGGGTACCAACGTAGGGGAGATTTGAAGAGGTGAAAGGATAGTCCAGAGATCTGGGGGGACTAGAGGTAAAAGTATGACTGTACCCAAAGCTAGAAGAGGATTTGGGGTAGAGGAGTTTGGCATTGTTGCCGTGGTAGGGGATTTGAGGCGCAATGGGCAGGATCAGATTTACCAGGGACAAAGGCTGGTCTCTGGAATCCAAGGCAAGTTGGGGGTGGGCACTGCCAGGGTCAAAGGCTGGTCTTAGTCTTAGGAATTTACGTAAAGGCAAGTTGGGGTGGAACCGCTTATGAAGGTTCCAACAAACCAGACTGAAAAATTAAGCTGTTCCAATTAAGGGGAACAAGCCTTGGCCAAGAAAGTAGTTCAGAGATCTGGGGTGCTAAGAGCCAGAGCATACCTGTGCCCAAGACTAGAAGGAGAACAGGATGTCAGGGGAAGGAGAATGGAGTCGCTCAAGTGGTAGGAGAGTGGATAGGCAGTGGGCAGGGTCAGATCCACCAGGGAAGAAGGCTGCCCACAGAAATCCAAGGCAGGTTGGGGAAAGGGACAACCAGGGCAGATGGGTTGGTCCAGGGAGGCTGAGGGGGAGGGGGAGCAGGGGGTGGGGTTGGGAACAGACGGTGAAGTTTCTAAAAAACTAGACTGAAAAATTGAGATGGTCTGAGCACAAGTGATCAGCACACAGTAAGTGGGTCTGGACCAAGAGAGTAGTCCAAAGATCTTGGGTGCTAAGAGCAAGAGTCCGCTTATGGCCAAAGCTAGAAGGGCAAGGGGATGTGCGGCGGGGGGAACGGAGTTACTCTTGCTTTGGTTTGAAAGTTTGCTTCTATTGATCATCAAAGCACAATTATGAAAATTATGCTGATACACTACCTTAAGAGCCAAAAGTTGTCTTTACGTTTAGTAGTTTCTGTCATTTAAGTTTCACTGTAGAACTGGAAATGGGACATGACAGTTTGTATCTTTCACTTCCTTTAATAAATTATATAAGTAGTCAAAAGATAGCTAGACATGGTGGTGCACATCTTTAATCCCAGCATTCAGGAGACAGATGCAGGCAGATCTCTGTAAGAATGAGGCTGGCCTGTTCTAATGTAGCAAGTTCCAGGTCAGCTGGGGCTACAGGGAAACCTTTCTAAAAAAAAAACAACAACAACAACAACAAACCAAACAACACACACACACACACACACACACACACACACACACACACACAGTGTACCTAAAATGGGGTTTCAGACTGAAAGATTAAGAATGTAGTTAAGGGACTGGAAAGATGCCTCAGAAGTTATGAGAACTGGCTGCTCTTGCAGAGGAAATAGATTCAGTTCCCAGCACCCATACGGGTGCTAACAACCATCTGTAATTCCAATTCTAGGGATCCCTCTCCTGACTTCTGAGGGCATTACATGACACAAGTGCATTTACATACATGCAGGTAATATACACATAAAATATTTTTAAAATAATATATTTGAAATGCTTAATAAAAGTTACCAACAAAAATATTTAAACTCAACATGAGCTTAAGAGAGAAAAATATCACAAAAAATATTTAAAATAAATGTGGCTCTAAATAACACAACACTTTTTGACAAGTCAATGGAAAGCAGGAGGTAGGAAAATAAGAGAAGCCTGAGATTTAAATGGCATATGCAATTAGCCTTTCAGCAGAACAATACTGGTATCACAATGTATCATTTTGTTTTATTTTATTAACAGTCTAGGTCTTTTATTTCTTTTGTACATGAAGCCATGAATTCACAGGGTACAGGCTCCAGCAGCTCAGTCTTCTGTCGATTAGTCCTCACAAAGTGTGCTTCTCTGCATAGAGCAGGCTGGCACTTCAATCGAACCCAGGTTCCTTTTGCTTTGGTCTTCCTTTTTTCTGGTTAATTTCCTTACTGCGTTTCAGGAAGCTGTCTCAGCTCTTAGAGTGCTCAATATGCTCAATACATACATTAATTCTCTCGGCAAGAACCTTGCCTTTAACTTGCTTGCTCACGACAATGCCAACAGCATGCTGTGTGATGTAGACTCTTCTGGTTTTGCCAAAGTAACATTATGTGGCATTCCTTTTTGAAGAGTACCCATTTGCTTGATGTCTACAGCATCACCCTTCTTGTAGATTCTTATATAATCGACCAAAGGAACAACGCCATGATTCCAAAAAGGCCTGGAGAACATATGGCAGGGGCCTCTCCTCTTTCCTTTTGCGTTTGCATTTTGGTAACACTGAAAGGTGGCTGCTTAGATAGGAAACAATGTACACACAAATGACTGGAAACATCTTCAGCTTTTATTGCCAGCATTATTGAATACACTAGAAATTCTCAGTGTCACTCTGTTTCTCCTGTTACTACCATCTGCCAACACCCAGTACCTACGCATCCTCATCATGTACACACTCATCACATATACTATTGATTCAACACCAAGTAGGACACTGAAAGTAATCCCCATGTCTTCACTCATAATACCTCATCTTTATTTCAATCTCACATCATCCCTATCTGAGCTCCTGTGATAAGATGATCTTCCTCTTGCTAATGTCTCCTCAACTGCTTAACACTACTGCAAGCACTTTATAAAGTGCTAATAAAATATAAATCATTTTGTTACTTTCTTAGTTTAGAACTTCTTTGGACTCTTTGCTGCTTAAACTAAAATGAAAATTCTAGCTTGTCATATAGAAAATTTATCTTGACTACATAAGGTCAATACATAGTTTCAGCTTTGCACATAGGCTGGATTATTTACCCAAAGTATAGTGGTAGATTGCATTTGCTCTTCTGCCCTTCTGCCGTGATTCCAAAGTCTACAAGTGCCTTGTATCTTTATACACAGCCCAGTTATCTCCATGCTTAGCTATATAGAAATAAAAGGTTATTTTATGGTGTAGTGGTACACACCTTTAATCCAAGCACTCTAGAGGCAGAGGCGAGTGGATCTCTGAGAGATCAAGGCCAGTCTGGTCTACATAGCTTGTTCCATGCCACATGGGGTTACAGGAAGACCCTGCATCAAAAAGAGGGAGAAAGAAAAAAGAAAGAAGGGAGGGATGGGGGAGAAAAAGAAGAAAGAAGAAAGAACCTTTCCCTGAGCCCAAAATATTAAAGAAGCAATTGAGCATGTTCAGTTATTGACAACATCCATCAGATAGTCTAATAAATTTCAGCATGAATGAAAAGTCTTTGTCACTGAAATAAAGGCAAGAGTTTTTATTTTACTAGAACTCATGCAGTTCCAAGTAGTACCTCTTTTAGAGAACAGTTGTGACCTATTTTCAACTGACCCATATGAACTTTTCAAATTATTGAAATAGAGTATGTATCATTTTATCCTTCAAATTTATGCTTATTTGGATTGTTTTCTTCTTTGGTACAGTTTTGTGTTGTTTTCTGCTAAGATTGGTCAGTTTATTTGGGTTGGTATACAATAAACAATTAGAAATAAATGAATTCATATAACTATCATCCACTTTGTATTTTTAAGAAATTTCACATATTCACATTAAATACAAAATATATTTACTTTTATTGATTGTTTGAGAATTTAGTGCAATGTATTTTAGCTTGGTTTGGTTTGGTTTCTGGTTTAGATGTGGTCTCCCTGTAGCCCTAGCTGGTCTTGAACTCACTGTACAGACCAGGTTGGCTCTGTGGATCTCCGCAGAGATCCACCTGCCTCTGCCGCGAGAATGCTGCATATAGTGTATTTTGATATTCACCCCAACTCCTCTGCCAGCTTCTCCCACTCTTACCTCTCTACCTCTCTCACAACATTATGTCAGCTTTTTGTTTTATGACCTGGCAAGTCCAATTGCTGAATCAGAATCCCAACATTTAAAATGATACAGGATAAACCGTATACCAGAGTTTCTACGTTAACTAGCTTCATAATACGACAGGGATCCTAAAGTAAAAAAGGAGAACTGTGTGCCACGGTGAATTTCACTGATTATTCTGTATATCTTGAGTCCACCAAAACTGGAAAAGAAGGAAATGTCCTTGGAGGAGAGATAACAAAGGAAGTCTTCATAAGATATAAGTAAGGACTTGAAGAATGAACTAGAATATACAACTGTCAAATTTTTCTATGGCATCTACTAATTCGTCGTGAAATTCCTCCTTTTACAGATTTTAATGGGGTTCTAAATACTGCAGACCAGAGGCTAGACTGTTATTTTGATTTAGAGATATTCTGAGTAAGGCAAGGGGTATTTCTTTGGGAGGATCTTGTCCTGCTCGGTCTGTTCTGTGCTGCTCTAAATTTAGGCATAGAATTTGGTGAGATCACTGACTATCATGCTCTGTTACTTGTTCCACTCCCTATTCACCCCGTAGAAGTTATCATCATACCCACCAAAGAGTGCCGTTCTCCTCTGAGGAAAGCTGCTTTGTCATAGATCTGAGAAGATTCATCTTTAGTATCTTTCCACTCATTCATACTACGTAAATAAAATATACCAGTGAAGGGCTGGGGAGATGGCTCAACTGGTAAGGTCCCAAGAATATGAGTACCTGAGTTGAGAAGTCACCCACATAAAAACCTGGTCATCACAGTGCCTGTCAGTAACATCAGCAAGAGGTGGAGAATGGAGAGAGGTGGGTCCAAGGTGCTCAGTGACCACTTCACCTAGTCAGTCAGTGAGTTCTAGGTTCAGCAAGAGACTCTGTCTAAAAAAGCAAGATTGAGCCATAAGGGAAATGTACAATATCAGCTTATGGCCTCTATACACAAGTGCACACATGCACACATTCACTCACCCACATGAACATATACATACACCACACGTGCATAAACACAAACACACAAAATATTTTTTAAAAAAAATATACCACCAAGTAGCAGCATAATCTTTGCTATGGAAAAGATCAAAAGGAAATATCCAGAGGAAGAAATAAAAAGCACAGTCACCTGGGAGCATCCAGTGTAGTGTCATCACTGAGTCTTAATTCTCTTCACATCCCTGAATAAAGCTTCTCTAATTCAAGTGACACTTCATTACTGTAGTAGCTGCTGGAGAGACACTGACCTCTGGGATGAGAACGAGAAGTCCCTGAGACAGAAATAGAGTGGGGTGACTGTATTCTTTCCTCTGATCCAAGGTGACAAATCATTCACACAGCTTTTAGGGTAAATGAATACAAGCAGAATAATATCATTAGTGGCCCATTCTCATAGATTGATAAATTTATTACCCCAAATAACAGGAAAATGAGCATCTGTCCATTTAAAAGTCATTAAAAGGGCCTATTTTTTAATATTCATACAGGACTCTTACGGACCAAAGAGTAAAGGAGTTTTTTAAAAACTGGCCATAATTCATCATTTTCAAATTGCTTTCAGGGTAGACACACTCTCCGGTTTCAATCATTTATTTCTCAAGTAGCATAAGGATGCATGAACATTTTAATGATGTTTCCATGTCTCACGATTTTAGCAGAATATGGCTTTTATAGATTCAATCCTTAGGCTATACTTATTTGTGAATGGCCCTCAAAGTTACCATAACAGATAATAGCAACTCATTTTGGTAATGCTCAAATGTGAATTTTATGCAACTATGAATTTAGTATTTGCAGCTGAGTCACTAAATTAGTGTCTAGTCAACTGAGCACACAATATTTGCCACTTAATGAGGATTTGTTGTCACTATTTCATTTTTTTAATAATCTATAAATAAGAACAACATAGTCATTTTACCACAAACTGATTTTATTCTACAGTGATATTAATACATTGGCAACTGGAATGATGTGGGGGTCTGGGTATTGAGCAAGGCAAGCAACTCTGGATACCCTGAAGGGACGGCAGGTGTCTGGCCTGCCTGATGTGATAACCTGGCCCCAGGAAATCACTGTAGATATGAACCTTCTTTTCCTCCACCCCAGACCAGAACCAGGTTTTTTGGTTTTGTTTCCTCATTCCTAAACTTCCACAGCCCAACCGAACTACCCACCAATCCCAGGAGCTCCTCCTCCGATGGCACTCTGAGCCACCTGAGGACCTGTTCCATCATCCTCCATTCTCTTGCATGGCTGGAGCACAACAGCCATGCTGGAGATGGAGACACACCCACAGAATGGTCTTGGCACATACTAAGGACATATAATATATTAAAGAAGTCCTACAACTGTTACTTATCTTACTTTTCAACCTAACTCACAACCAGTACATTTGAGTTTCTACTATGTTACTCAACCAGAATTCAGTAAGGTCTGCAGTTAGATATGTTTATTAAAACACATAAGTGCTATAAACCTAAAACTCCTCCAATGATTAGATTTTATAAATACATGGATCCTTGGAAAGATATTATATAACTGTAAATTCAAACTGTTCTTTTGCATTACACTGTGGCTAATACTCAGTTTTATTCAAATATATGTTAAAAATCCTGGGAAGCATTTTTTCGTCTGGCATTTTCATACACTTGCTATTTGGCTCTGTTCTTCAAGCTCTTCTCCTGTGTCCCTTCCCCATTCTCCATGCCTCCCTCTGGATGCTCCCCTACCTTCCCGGAAAGAGTCCTCCCTTTCTGCTTTCATGTCAAATATATCCCACTACTCTCTGCTGGGTGAAACTTTTTTCTGGGGAAATGCAATGCAGATATCTACTCACTCCAGAGAACCAAAGACAGGCTAAAGTTAACAATTACACCAAAGTACCTGGCAAATTGATGAGCTTACTAGGATTCCTTACCAGAGTATGGGTGAGGTGGGAACTTAAAGGAGCAAGGACAACTCAAAAGCAGCTGCATCACTGAAAAACCCACCTCAGCAATGGGTGACCATATGAAAAGTGTACCTCTGGAGCTCACTACACATCTTGCAGGCAGGCCAACAAGTCAGAGACTCTCTTCCAGGCAGCTCAGCCAATCAGATGATCTCCTCCTGAGCTTTCGTTTACCACTTCTGCAATGTTGGGGAGGGGTCTTAGATGTCTTGTTAGTTTCAGGAACTTCTGGGGACTTTTGAGCAGTTCACTTCCTAAGTCTCATCACCCTTCCTCCTCCTTCCTGGGGAGAATGTTTCTACTTAGGACTTTCTGAGTCTTAAGGAGCTGCTCTCCAAAATGAGAGCAACTCTCCCTGCCCCCTCCATTCTCATGGTTCCCTTTCTGTTTTTAACCTGCACACTTAAACCCAAAGTCTGCGTATGAGAGGAAAAAATGTAAGATTTCCGTTTCTGAGTCTGGTTTCTTTTGCTTAGCATAATGATCGCCAGTTGCATTCATTCCCGGCAGGCACCATGGTTTCATTTTCTTTACAGTGGAATAGAATTGCACTGTGTGGATGTGCTACATTTCTTTTTTCCATTCACCTGTTGATTTACTGGGAAATCGTAAGCAGAATATGTATTGCTTACAGCAGAGGTAACTGTGATCAATGTACCTAATCAGATTTTTATGAGCAAGAATATGAAAAGTCTCTAAGGAAATTATTTTAAATGAACTCAAAACCAAAATCACGAATTTAATTCAGTTTTCAATTGGAAGCAACTGGCTCCATGGCATCTCAGATGCAAATTAACATTATTAACTTACAATCCACAATGGCATTAAGTGCTCAGTAAATGTTTGTTAGATTCGGAAGGCAGAATGATTTCTTGTACTGGGTTCATTTTTATGCCATATTAGGGGTAAATTTTTCTTTATTATCATCACTGAAGTATTTTTTTACATTTTAAAATTGTATGTATTACGTGTATGTGTGTGCACTCTCTCTCACACACACACACACACACACACACACTTGTGCGCATAAGGGTGTGAAGCTTGAGGACAAATAGGAGGAATCGATTTTCTCCTCCCATTTAGTTGATCCTGGAGATCAAACACAGGTCATCAGGCTTAATGGCAGGTACCTTTACCGACTGAGTCATCCTCTTGGCCCTAGTACTTACTTTTCTGAAACCACACAAAAGACTGCTTCTGGTAGAGAGACTCATCTGGTCCTACCTTCCTCTGAGGATTTATATGCCATTAATGGCTGATAGAGGAGGAGACGTTTTCTTTAGTGATATAGCTACTGATAAGGTGCCCATGCTCCTGTAAACAACACTAATGACACTTGTTGGATCATATACACATACAAAGACAGGAAAGTAGAAAGGGTTATAGTTGGGAAGAAGAAAAGGATTAGCAGGAGGGGGACAAGAGTCAGGCATACAGGGTGAATATAGAGTGAGTATACATGTATGAAATGTATAATGAAACCCATTATTATATATAATTAATCTGTGCTAACTTTAAAGAACATTGTAAAACAGCTTCTTTTTACAGATTCTCACAGGAAGAGAATTGCAACATTTGATGTATTTCCCATCAAAATACTAATTTAAAAAGTGTAACAAAAGAAAAATGTCACCAGCATAGGAATCTAAAGCTAAGAGAATTTGATTGGTAAAATTAAAAGGAATTTTAGCTTGTGATGTACATAGGCAAATCAGATATGTTCTTGGAGCATAGACCATATATCCTATGTTTGAAACACTGACTATACATCTTATCTTATAAATGGCTTCAAATTTGATTCAAACCTGCTGGTGATCACCCTAACTAGAGCCATGCCTTATAGAAACAAAAGGAAAC
Organism: Eospalax fontanierii; assembly: GCA_035773235.1. NCBI lineage: Eukaryota > Metazoa > Chordata > Mammalia > Rodentia > Spalacidae > Eospalax > Eospalax fontanierii. The sequence goes on along the minus strand of CM069529.1, from coordinate 45,069,918 downwards.
AACTAGTCAGTTCTTTCATCCGCACTGTAAGGTCCAGCGACCGCCCATAATGACCACAGTAGAGATGGTATGCAAAGCACAAAAGTGGCTTTATTTTCGAGAATCAACCAACATGCTGGTGTCTACCATTCAAAGTAATGGCAACCCCCAAGAGTCGGCTCACAGGCCTTTTGAGCACAAAAACCACAAGAAAGGGGGTTCCAGGTTGGGGTTAGGTAACCTTTAAAGGGATTGGACAATTTTATTTGGCACTGTTGAGGATTGGCTTGTGATCGCGCCTTTTGGGTGGTCAGTCCAAAGTCCCTGACTCAACAGTCTTAACAGCCCATCTTGTGCAGCTAGGCTAGGGCTATTTTCCAAGAAAATGCAGGAGCCTTCATGGGAAACGAAACTGAGTATAAGCAAAACTTAAAATTAAACTAAGATGGAGTCTTAAGTAAAATGGAGTTTGTTAGGTCCCCACATGCACAACTCTCAGTTTATCCCCAAACTGTAAGTCCTCAGCCTGCCTAGACTTGGAACAGGAAAAAAAAAAAAAAAAGGAAAGGTTTGATATTGATTCAACAAATGTAACCCAAAATATGCTTAATAGGAATTACAGATTAAACTAATTGCTAGGCCTGTCCACTTACTCTTGGAAACTAGGCCTGAGAGAAGGTGCCAGTACCCAAATGAACAGTAAAGGCTACAGAAAATGCAAACTTGGCTCTACTTAAAAATTCTAAGTAAGTCAACTGATGTTTCCTGCCAAAAGAAATAAATAAAATGACATGATACTGATTAAAAATGGAAAGGAGGTACTGCTCTAGAAACTCTTAGGTAAGACATTTCTTGGGTTTTATTTGTGTGTGTGTACATGTGATATGGGGTAGGGAGACGTGAGCCTTTGGTGACTGAAGTGTGGAGGTCAGAAGACAACCTCAAGTGTCAGTTCTTACCCTCCACCCTGACTGAAGCAAAGCCTTTCGTTTGTCACTGCACTGCATACTTTATGCTAGCTAGCCTGTGAGCTTCCAGAAGTTTCTCCTGTCTTCACCTATCATCTTGCCATGGGATTGTTAGGATTCCAGACATGCAAATCAGACTATTTTACATGAGTTGTGGGGATGCAAACTCAGGTCTTTAGGCTTGCTTGCACTGTAAATCCTTTTATCCGTTGAGTCATCTCCCTGTCCCCTTCAGTAAAACATTTCCAATATTTATTTATTTATTTGTTTGTTTGTTTATTTTATTTTATGTCTATGAGTTTTCTTCAAGTATGTATGTAGGTGCACCATGTGCATGCAATGCTCAGGAAGGGTAAAAGACGGAATCAGACACCCAGGAACAGAAATTAAGATGGTTTTTAGCCACCATATGGGTGCCAGAAAAGAAACCCAGGTCCTCTGTAAGAGCAGGCAGTACCCTTAACCACTGAGCCATGTTTCCAGCCCCAGTAAAACATTTCTAAAACCAATATTTCATTTAAAAAAAAAAGAATTTTAGAAGATAGCTAAAAAGAACTAGAACTGAAATGAAGACAGAAAAGTCAAAACTGAGAAAGAAACCTGTACAGTATATAATCAGAATGAAAACTGGTTCTGGACATGGAAGAAGAATTAATAGTGCAGAAAGACAAATCAATGTTAAGAAAAACAACGTGTAGACCTTACAGAGAATACAGCGGAAACAATGAGAGCTAAATATAATGAAAACAGTTTACACATTTCGTTTTTCTGGAACATAGAAAAATTCATATAATTCTTTCCATGCCAAAACAAATTTTCATAAGGAAAATATCCAATTGCTTTCAGCAAGGTTCTGGTGTCTGCTCAAGCAAGCAGCAGCCAAAGACTCGTTCCTTAGAGTGCCTAAGAGACAAAGGGTTGCTACTTTGTGAGTGGGGCACTGTCCTCCCCAAGTACCTACTACAGACCCCAAATAAGAAACAAAGAAATCAGGGGGCTAGAGAGATGGCTCAGTGGTTTAGAGCACTGGTTGCTCTTACCGAGAATCTGGGTTCAATTCCCAGCACCCACATGGCAACTAACACCATCTGTAACTCCAGTTCCAGGGGAATTTGATGTCTTCTTCTGACCTCCAGAGGCATTTCATGACACAGATGCACTTACATACATGCAGGCAATTCATTCATACACATAAAATAGAAATAATAAATTTTTAAAAAAGAAATCAACTGTGAAATGCAGATGGAAATGAGAGACACAGCCATGTGTGTGTCATGTGCATACATACAGCAAAATAATCATCATCCATCTAATTAAATATTGATATTTTGTAAGACAAGCACAGGACTGGCACAAGATCAAACTAGTCAATATTCTAGCATAGGGAGGGATTCAAGAGCCCCATCCCCTATCTGAGGAGTTCTGGAGAGTTGCTAGCTTCTGGAGGAGGGAGAGTCGGTTTTCTTTAAGGTGTAGTCCCTGGTAGGTAGACTATACTCCAGTGGATGACCACACAGCCTTGAGCAAATGGGAATACAGATTGGACTAGTGGGTTATAAACAAATGAAAGAGGACATGAAGTTGGGGGAGTTGGGAGGTTGGAGTGGATTCCTCTAGTTTTTAACTTATTTTCTTTCACAATCTCGCCCATAAACACAGTGTAGTTTTGACAACTTAATACATATACAATGTATTTAGAATATACTTCCCATTTTTGTTGTCTCTTGTCCCCTTCCTTCTCCTGTTGAACTCCTTCTTTCTAACCAGCACTCCTCCTATTTTCATGTCTTTATAAAAAATGTCTATGAAGCACTGAGTTTTTACATATGGATGAGGAAGGGGGATACTTACTGGAGTTTTGGAGACTTACTTACTATTGGTTACACCACTGAGAAAAATGAGTCCCATTAGCCCAGCAAGTCATGAACTGCTAATAGTTCCTAAAGGAAGAATGGAACCTCATAAGTCTGTTTTCCATCCATGATGGAATATTGACAGTTCCAGTCTTGTGTGTATATTGTTCATATAATCATAGCTATGGTGTGTGTGTGATTGCACTGGGTATGTTATATTCAGAAGTCAGTTTTTCAGAGCATTCCTCCCATCTGCTTCCTCTTCCATGATGTTTGCTGGGCCTTGGAAGGGCTGATACAGATGCTTCTGCATTGAATAGTCATTTATTTTTAGCACTTTGACCACTTTTGAGTCTCTGTATTAACTACAGCCCCCAGCAGAAACAAGTTTCTCTAACCAAGGCTGGAAGCATTACTGTCTATGAGTATAAACATAAATATTGAGAAGGCATTTTGACAACATATCTATTTAAGAAAACAACATAATTAGGTTCCCCTCCCCCAGGTCCTGTGACCTCCCCAGTCATATGCTTTTGACCATGTATACAGTACCAGGGATCCATTCCTTCTTATGGAGTGGGTCTCAAATCCAAGCAGAAAGTGGTTGGTTATACCCATAATAGTTATTCCACTATTGCATCAGTGTATTAATCTCCCTGAAGACTGGTATTCTAGCAAGCAGTGTTCATAACTGGGTATGACTGTTGATGACTTTTCTTCCCCAGCAGGCTTCAAAGCACCTTCCTTCACTGTGAATACTAGCCAATGGAGAGAGAGCTTCCAGCTCAGATCCAGCTTGATTTTTCTATGTTCTGGTGTCTTCAGCAATAGGATCTTGCCATCAGAGTGGGTCTCAAATCCAAGTGGTTGGTTATACCCATAATAGTTATTCCACTATTGCGTCAATGTACTAATCTCCCTGAAGACTGGTATTCTAGCAAGCAGAGTTCATAACTGGGTATGACTGTTGATGACTTTTCTTCCCCAGCAGGCTTCAAAGCACCTTCCTTCACTATGAATACTAGCCAATGGAGAGAGAGCTTCCAGCTCAGATCCAGCTTGATTTTTCTGTGTTCTGGTGTCTTCAGCAATAGGATCTTGCCATCAGAGTTGAAATTTATACCTAATATCCACAAAACAATAAATTAATTAATTAAAATTATTTAGCTAATGAATGTTTTTAAACACTGAATATGTATTATTTGTATGATATATATATATATATATATATATATATAAAATCAGTTTGAATGAGGACAATTTAATCAGGTTGAAAGACATTCATGCAAAGTCTATAGTTTCTTTATATCAGAGTAAGGAGTTTTATATGTAGTCAAGAGGGAAGTTTTCATTTTGCTTTTGAAATTGTATTACATGCTATGGAGAGAAAGATTTTTCTGTTAAGAGATACTATCTCAGTTGAACCGAAAGATTAATAGCGGGTAATGGAGTACATGAAATTGGTGTAAGGGTAAACAGGAAGGTACAGATAGGGGAGGGGATCTAAGTGTAACCAAAATAGAGTGTCTGAAAGTCACAAAGAACCAATTAAAAAAGAGAGTTTCCAAGAAGAAAGAACACATGCAAAAGCTGATAGGGGTAAAACTTTATTACATGCATAGAAATCTACAAGTGCCACAGTGTAGTAGACCACAGGCACTAAAAAGACACAAGCAAGTCTGGGTTTGGAGAGATGGCTCAGTCGTTAAGAGTACTGGCAGCTCTTGCAGAGGACCTGGGGTTCAGTTCCCAATATTCACATGACAGCTAACAGCCATCTGTAACTCCTGTTCCTGGGAATCTGACTCCCTCTTCTGACCTCCGTGGGCATTGCAAGACATGGGAGCACTTATATGCATGCAGGCAATACATTCATACACATAAAATAAAAATAATAAAATATTTTTTTAAAAAGCAAGTCTGAATAGGTCTGAAAGGGCCAGAAAATTATTTACATGCAGGGCTAAGAAGCTGCTGTTGCTTTGTTTTCATTTGAGTTGATTAAGAAGAGAAATTAATTAATGGTTATTCACATGAGAGATGGGGTTTTTCTGTTTGCTGTAATTAGGACAATGAAAAAAGCAAGGGGGCTGGAAGACGGTTCAGTTAGTAAAGTGCTTGTCCCATTAACATGAGTTTGACCCCATGTATATTTAGCTATGTTTACAGTATCACATATGAGTTCCTTCCTATTGAATAAGCTTTAAGTTCAATTAAATGGTTGTTGACTACTCCCCAGAATAACAGTGCCACCCACATAAAAATTGACAAGGGCATCAGGCACCCATCTATAATTCCAATGCAGGGAAGACAGAGACAAGAAGACCCTAGGAGCCAAAAGCCAGACAATCAAGCCAATTAGTGAACTCCAGGTTCAGCAAGTGACACTATTTCAGAAAATAAGGTGAAGAGTGACTGAGAAAGCAATCTAAGGACTTCTGGCTATACGCGTGCTCTCATGTGGATATGCATGCATATGCACACACACAAACAAGTCCACACTCAAGTGTAAAAAGAAATGGAAAGAAAGAACAACTCTAAGAAAGCCACACATTAACAGTGAAAGATTTATTTGAGTCAGATAAAAAGAATTCACAGGATTTGAATATTGATTTGATGAAAAAAGAGAGAGAGATGCTGATTTAGAGGACAGGTTGATAATGAGTACCATCAAATCCTTGGGAGCAGAAGAGGAAAAGCAGATCCATGGAAATGGAAGGGTGAGGGACAGAATTATACAGTGGTTTTATTTGAAGAATATGTTTGAAATCCCCCTTGAAGAAATTATGTTTATCTAGGAATATGACAGAGGTAGGGTTATCTCTAAGATCTATTACCTCTCCAGCCATGTGTATTTGACTATGTTTATGGTGCCATGCATGAGTTCCTTCCCATTGAACAGGCTTTAAGTCCAATTAGTTTGCTGTTGATTACCTGCAAGATAAAAGTTCCACCGTTACACCCGTAGTTTGTTGTGCTACTCATTGTTGTGATTATTATGCTTTAAAGTTGGGGGTTGATTGTTTTTACTCCCTTAGCACCTTCATAGTATCCTCTGAAACTGTGAGAGCTAGTCTTCAGGTAGGACGCTTCCAGGTCTGTTTCAGCTCCATTGCTTCAACTCTTGTATCCGAAACATGTCTTTCGGTCTTACTTTCAAGTTCCGAGAGGAAATCAAGGGTGCTGGCAATAGCCTGTATTGTTTTGGAAGTGTTTTGAACTACCCTGACCAACAACTTGAAGGGAGGTTTCTCCTTTCTGGCACTGTGTTATATAGCCTTCTTGTTATATAGCCTTCAGCTATACACATGCACTCATGTACAGATTGTATATATGTATTTTTCAGCAGGTTTTTCAACTATTACATTTGCCTCTGGTTTTCCACACCACTTAAGCATTGTTTATCTCTTCTCTCTTTCCTTATCTAACCTCCCTCTCCAGTTAAAGTACCCCCATTTTCTTGGGCATCCTTATATTTACAGACAAGTAGACCTGTCACCACTCAACAAAGAAGCTTCTCTTTGAATTAGATGAAAGCTATTACAGAGTTCTACAACTGGTCAAACACAGTTGTGACATATTTATAATGGAACCTTAATACCTAAGGCTCAAGGAACATAGTGGAACAGGGGTAGAGAGCATACTAATACATCTCTCAGCTCTCACCAGCAAAGTTTCCTCATACAACAGAGGGTTATTAGCGTAGAAAACCACAACTGGTCAAAATGTAGAGGCTAAAAGACTGCAGAATGTGTGTCCCTGGATAGGACTTTGATATTAAACTTCATCCACCCATGGGTCAGAGACCATTGTGGAAGAGGGCACAGAAAGAGTATAAGAGCCAGGGGTGGTGAATGACCACAAGGAAATAGTTTTCCAGGCTCCTGGGAACTTGCTCATATGAACTTACAACAATTATGACAATATGCTCAAGACCCATGCAAACTCGAACCAGACAAAAACCCAGCATAGACGTACGGAAATGAGCAAGGAGTCCCAAGCTTAGCCCAGGAACCACGGTACTGATCACTGCTGACTGAGGGAACATTGGTCTCCTTTAAGGGAGTGACACTAGATAGGCTGACCAGGCTCCAGTGGATAGACTGATACTGAGGGACATCTGGAGACACAAACTTGACTCCATAGACCTTAATACATATATGACAGAATGCATGAAACCTGGTAGTGGGGAGTGCAGATAGGGGAGGGAGTCTAAATATGATGAAGGTGCATGAAGTGCACAAAAATTCAATAAACCATATATATTGGGAAAAAAAAAAGAAATTCCCGTGAAGATGGTTTGTAGGGTATTATAAAGAAGAAACTGGAGAGTAAGAGACATGTCTAGATTTAAGAACACCAGTGGTCATGCTTTCTCTTCTTCAACATCTCCTCCCTTAGGAGTGTTGAAATAATCTCCCAGTTTAAGACCCCTGCTATAAAACTACAGGTCAAGCTCAAATGCAGAAGAGAAAACAGAAAACAGAATTTGCTTTCTTCCCTAAACTTTTGAGATAAGGTTCCACTGTTTTCCCCTCTGCCTCCTCTTGACATATCCTCCATTGTGCTCTGATTATACATTTGCGTTGCCCTCCTACCTGGCTTGCTGTGCCCATTTCTGTGACATTAAGAAACTTATAGGAAATTCAGTTCTGGTGATGCTTGATTCAGTAGGGACTTAAGAACAGCTTAGTGGGTTGTTCAAATGTTCACAGAGACTTGTTTCCACAGCTAGAGAGTGTGTTTCAAAATGAGGTCAGATTCAGTCATGGCTTACAAAGTCCAATCAGGGCTGTACTGCGACAAGATCGAAAAGGCCTTTGTTAAGATTTCTGGGCTGGAGAGATGTCTCAGAGGTTAGGAGTGCTTGCTGCTCTTCCAGAGGATCAGGATTTGGTTTCCAGCACCTATGTTGGAGGTTCACAATTGCCTGCAACTCCAGCTCCAGAGGATCCGATGCCCTGTTCTGGCTCCTGGGCACTTGCACATATGTAGCGTACACATAATCATAGATAGATAGATAGATAGATAGATAGATAGATAGATAGATAGATAGACAGAGATAGAATATTTTAAAACAAAATTTCATGGAAAGGGAAGACTCAGGACCTCCTTCTAACTGCACAGGCATCACTGCCTCATGAGCTTGTGTTTTCCTATGTACTTTATCAAAGCATGTGGAAGTATAAACATACAATGGAACATTTTATGCATCAGAAAAGCTACAGTGCAGTCTCATGAGAAGATGTACCTTTTTATTTGAATTTAGAGAATTTACTTTGTTGGTCTATTCATATATTTTAAAGTAGAATTAAAACATTAACTTAAGCATAAGTATCTTACACAGTATATCTCCCCTATAACTATTAATGCCTTTAGATTTTAGAATAAAGGCACCATACATATAAATTATATATGCAAAAATTACCTATATTCTTTATCTATTTAAATGAGTATTGGTTGATTAAATTTCTGTCCCTTTTCATCTTCTTGTGGTGACCTTCACTTAATTTTTCTTCCGGTTTCCTAAATGTTTTCATGTCTTATGTTCCATCATTGTTGGCTCATATATTTTACCGATGTCATTTTAAATAGACAGCATCCCCTTGAGCTCCCAGGGCAACAAGCTTAGGCCTCAGCTACTACTGGCATTTCACATTTCACTACCATGCTCATACTGCAATAAAAAGAAGCAGGAATACTGTGTGAAGTTGTGTAGACCTAAAATCTATTCTTGGTTTTGTTATGTCTGTTTATTTGAACCTGGAAGGAAATGAGAGAGAAGTAAGTCCAGAATCTTCTGTGAGGAATATAATGAGAACTGGTAGCTCATGCTGCAATCTCAACACTTGGGAGGCTCAAACAGGAGGATTGCTGCCAGTTCAAGGCCAACCTGAGCCACATGGCTGCTCTGGGCCTACCTAGTCTATAGGATGCTCTGTGTGTGTGTGTGTGTGTGTGTGTGTGTGTGTGTGTGTGTTTCAAGATATGTTTCAGTTATACAGTAGAAATAAATAGTATTTGAGGTGAATATTTTAATTTAACTGAGTCAGTCATTTGACATATATACATATACACACATATGTACAGTAGCATCATTTGTGCTTCCTCAATATATGCCATTATGGCTTCTCATTATTCAATACAATTTTTAAGAGTATAATTTGAAACCAGAGAAAGAAAATAGCTCCTCGATTGTTTATGGTCAGTTCTAGTACCTCTGAAGAATAACCCTTTCCTCCTATAACCCCTCTGGGGCTTTCCTCTTAAACTCCCCACCCCAAATGTCCAGCTGGCACCGAGGTTTTCAGTATGAAGGATGTGGTCTTAGGTAAACGGGACAACTGCTAGAGCTAGGGCATTCTTCGCGCAACGGGATGCTGAATTCCAGTCCTGAACTACTGTGCACACAGAATCATAGGGCAGCCCTGACTGTCATCACCCATGACATCTATAAAGGCATGACTGGGTGACGAACAGCGGACTCTGTCCCATTGTAGGGTCCTGTGACATTCCCCTAAGTTCATTCTATCATCCTGAAAAGGGGGACTGCTTTTCATACTCTGAACGAATATTTGATGCCTCTTGGAATTGTTTCCCTATTGTAATAGTGCTGCATATAAAACTCAGATTTTAAATTTTTACTTTTTATAAAACAGCACAACATATTAGAAGTCTAAGTGGGTATAGCTACATAAATGGAAACTAAAATTAAGATACGGTATTTGGGAAGCAAACAAAGAGCAGACCAAATGGAACTGTTTAGAAGAAAGAAAGAAAAAAAAAAAAAAACACAGCTGCCTGCCCACTTAGGACAGGCTGCTTTGCCAAGGCACAAGATCTTTTCTTTTCTTTCTTTTTTTTTTTTTCCCGAAGCACAAGCGGGTAAGTTATCTAAAACTGGATATTGTCACTAAAGAGACTTCAGATACTCAATAAGTAGGGTGTGGCTGGCTGAAGCAGAGAAAAGGCACCCTTGACCCCTTAGGTTGATGGAGATTGCAGTGAGGAGACTCTCCACAGCCTCCGTGAAGAAAATCAGCAAAAGATGGGGAATTACGTTGAAGGCCCTGTAGGAGGCCTCTCCGGCTAACAAAAGTGACTAACTCAGAACTGACTTTTGCCTCTGCTCCATCTGCAGAAACTGAGAGAACCCTCCGGGCGCCGGGCAGCCCCGCTGCGCCGTGCGCACTGCGGCCGGGGAGTGTAGCTCTGTGCTCCGCTACCGCAGCGCGCCTGGTCCGTGCGACTCCGCGCTCCGGGTTTGCACTGTCACCGGCACCTGGTGCACGAGCTCTGCGGGGAGGGCCTGGCCGCCGGCGGTGGCCGGGGAGTTCCGAGAGCCCGCCCTGCGTCTGCCGAACCGTCCCGGGGCGTCTGGCCCGGAAAGCGCGTTCCTGAGCTCTGGGCTGGCCAGGCTAGCTTGGAACCTGCGAGGTGTCGCCGCCTGGGACCCTCACCTAAGCGAAATCTCCCTAGATCGGGTTTAGTAGCTTCAAGTGCACTGGAAGCTGGTCTACCTCGTCTGGAGCCAGCTACCTCCAGGACGCCGAGAATGCAAGTCGGTGTACAGCCAGGTTGGGCCACAAGAGGCGCTCTTGGTGTCCGCAGTACCGAAAGATCCACTGCAGTTTCCCCGAATGCGACTAGGTGTGTAAAGAACCTGGGCAAATTGTAGAGCTCTCTGCTTAGAGAGAGCATTGATTTTCATCGGGTTCCCAGAACTTCCTTCCCCTGAAAATAAAAAGGCCAACTGAATGAAACCCCAGAAGGATTTCTGCGCACGCCATCACTACCAAAAGCACAGGGCAGTGCCTGTTGGTGGGTGGTGACATGAATAATCCGTGACTGAATGAGTGAATGGGAAAAGCCATCCGTTGAGAAGGAACATCTGAGAATTCTCCTGGCTTTCCATGTAGGGAAGCCAGCAGCATTTTATTGGGCACGACTCTTTGCCAAGTTTTCTAGGCTTTGGCAGGCCAGTGGGCAGCTAGGCAGGGCTGGCAAACGCAACCATTCAAGGACACCAAAGGGGGCTTTATGGATCGCGGGGGCCAAAGCCTGAACCTTCCATTCTGGATCTAAAGGACGGTAACTACTTTCCTTCTCCTCCCCCAGTGACGCAAAAAGCATATCTGGTGATATTTATTTTGTGTATACAGAAAGCACTTCTTCAGCATTTGTTGATGGTCACCAAGGTACAGAGGACTAGAAGCCTTGGGCTCAGCTCCGTTCAACTTACAGTGTTCCAACATCGCCCTGGATCGATAGAGTCGAGAGTCACTGGCTCCCATTCTAGAGTTACGGCCTGGATGAAATGGCCTAAGGCAAAATAAAGATATCAGCCATTCATTCTGTCAGTGGTGCAGGGAGAGATACTCAGGGCCTGCCTGAAGGCTTTCTTCAGAGGTTTCTGCAGCTCTCTCCTTCACCTTACAGTTTGACTCTGGGTAGCCAAAGGCCAGACTAGGACAGAGCGGCAGGAAAAGCATCTCCACGTGCTCTGCCTCCTCTGGCCTGAACCTTCGGCCACCTGGCTTGGGAATCTGGGTGGTGATCTTCGTCCACCCAACCTCGCCCTATCCTGGGGCGGGAGACTAGAACTAGGGCTTCTTTTCCCAGTCACCTTTTGAGTGTCTGCTAAAATCTGGAGCCTTGGAATCCACCCGCGGAAACTCCGAGCCCTGCATCTGAGCATGCGCCATCGCCAAGCGGCTTTTGGTCACAGCTCTCCAGCCTGGGCTGCAGAGCTGAGGGAGGAGGGAAGAGACGAAAGGAAGGCGGGGGAGCCTGCGAGGCTGAGGCTCGTGCGCCTGCGCATCCAGCTTCAGGGACCCTAGGTTTTCTATGGGATTCCCAATCTGCAGCAGAGATTCACCGGAGCGTGTTGCGGCGGCGGCTGGGCTTGCAAGGCGCGATCCAAGCGGGATTTAAGCAGCCCCCGAGCTCCTAGAAAAAGAAAGAGAGGAAACCACTCATAGAGACGGTTTAACCGTTTTCCCGAATTAAATATATATATATTTATTTATATTCTTAAAAGAACTGTTGAGTTTTATCATTTTCATTAAGTGGCCGTGCGCAGCGCTGTAACTGTAAGTGGAAAATACAATCTTGTTGCATTTGTTTTGCATGTGTAGTTCAGCAGATTGTCAGAAAAATGCCTCGGCTATTGTCACATATTTTGTTTTGCACAGATGAGTCTGAATGCATGGTGACAACTGCCTTAGTTCTTGCTTGGAATGTGCTGCTCGTTCATGGGGGACCTTTTGGGATAATGGGGTGGAGGAAGGAGTGTTTATGTGCGGCATGTTTGGGGGACTATAAGCTAGATTTAATATAGGTGAAATTGGCTTTTTTTTTTCAGTTTAAGGCTATAAATAGATGTATTTCCTTAGACGATTTAAGTAGCTAATTAAAAGATTGTGAAGTTTCCTGGTTGCTGATAAAACTATTGAGTGGCTGCAGTCAAGTAGTAACCTGTCATACGTGGGTTAGTGCACCATTTTTTTTCACCGTGGAGGAGCACAAAGGTGTTTGCTAAGTAAAACTGAGCAGACGAGATTGGTGTTGGACATCACGGCTGTTGCTAAGAGGGATGTTGGTGTTTAAAACCCAAAGAGTTAGGCGCACCATAAGTGTATTTCTGGGCACTTAGGAATGAAAATTTTCTGGTTTGGGTATTTCGTCACAATGGTGAATGCTTAAGAAAGGAAAAGCTATTCCACTGCACCGTAGATTTTGAACTGAGCCAAGAGAGCCTGAATGAGGACCCTCAGACCCTAACTAGTTACCTGCCTCTGCATTCCACATTCGCCTTCCGGATTGCAGAGATGAGAATCTGCAACCCTAGGCATGTTGCATTTGGTAGTGTTGCTTTAAAGGAGAAAAGGTCGTTTTGTGTTTTGAGTTAAACTGGGTTGTTCCTTGCCCAGCAAGTGGAAGCAGGGTCTTCGCAAGGTCAAACCCTGTGTGTGGAAAACAGGTACTGAAGGACCTCCTCCAGGGTCTGAGAATGTTATGGGGAGCGGCAAAGAGGTGGGTACTCTTGACAGACAAGGAGAGACCGAGAGAGCTCAGCTCTGCACGGATCTGTACCCTGTGAGATACCAGAGTGGGAATCCATTTTTCTAGAGTTGCCCTCCTGCCTATATTTTGGAGACGAAAATGAGATGGAAATGCCTGTGGGTGTGGAAAACATGAAGTGTGCACTGTGTGCAAGTTCCCTTTTGAAGGCAAGAGAAGTCAGTGAGTTTTATTTCTACACTTTTTTTTTCTTAATTTAAAGGTATTTCAGGTTGAGACAAATTAACAACGAAACTTGTGCAGACACATTTTACCCCCATTTAAATTACTTCCGGGGGAGGGGGAGTCCTGCATCACTGTAGATGCAGTGCACTCATGAGTGCACTCTTGCCAAGCCTTGAGAGCTCAATAACCCCAGAAAATGCTGCATTGAAGCATGCTGGCAGAATGACCCGAGGCAGGCACAAGTACAGCAGGGCCAGTGAGTACTGGATTCACACAGAAAACTGGATCTAATCTCTTGGATGGAATGAAATAAAATTTCCCCTGAAGAGGAAGAAATAATCGTCTTAGTCATCTTCTTTTGATTGGTCCAGCTCTTTCCAACCCCTCAAAGGAATGTGCAACTTATTTAAATCATAAAATCTACCATCAAAAATTTGAGAATAGCCTCTCTTTGGAAATCCAAAGTATACATCATACTGACTTCTCTGCTCCTTCCTGCTTTACTCCAGAGCAGAAAGACCAATCATTTGTCACAGTTGAGCCATACTCCTTGCCAACACTGAGAGCTGGCATCAGTTCAATGAACAGCGTAGGTGTCGTTCTGCATTGGTAAATGGATGGTAAGGGAGACGGGATCATGTATTAAAGCTCATTGGTGCTGGATCTGATTCCCTGATTCATAGGTTGACAGTTGTAGAGGGCCAAATCACAAATCACGCCGAGATCACTGCACAAATCTATGCAGCATCTCGTCTGAGTCTTTTGTTTTGCATATGAGGAAACTGAGGCCCAGAGCCATACAGCTAGAGAAAATCAATTAACTTGCAGTCTGTGGAACAATCAAAAAGTAATGATGAAAGCAAATATTCCCTCCTCTGCAGTGTTCAGCATCTCCGGCAACACGCTGCAGTCTTCAGATAAATGCCTGCTCCTCTCACATGTTATGATATGGCATGCGGGGAAGGGGACTTTCTTCATCCTTTCTCTTTCTTCCTTCCTCTCTTTTTCTTGTAAGGTCCCTCTATCTCTTTTCCATTGCCCTCACCTCTAATCACCCTACTCCATTGGATCTTAGCCTGTTCTCCCTGGTGTCCTCTGCATCTCGGTGAGTTTATTTGGGATGCTTGGCTTTCAGGAGAGCACTGGCAAACCAGAGACATGGGTAGATCCTGTATGAGACCAGGTTGAGCTTATCTCCATTTCTCCCAGCTTTACTCCCAGAATCCTCAGGGGCTCCAGACCTCAGAGATACTGCAGGTGCCATCCCCACCCTCCACCAGTCTAGCATCCTCCCAAACTGCTGCAGCTGCAGGGAGACTTAGTGGAGCAAAGAAGCTGCCTGGCAAACACACAGTGGGCTCTGCCAGCTCCCCTGGCTCCTAGAGAGCAAAAGCCAAATCAGGGATGGGGCACTCCCGCAGAGTGAAATCCTGCAGTGCAGAAGAATGGAGGCGCAGAAAGACTGAAAGGGGAAGGCTTGGTGGGTTCAACCTGAAATGTGGCAGTAGAGAGGAAGGTAGTGAGGCTTCTTAACCCCTCTAGAGTTTGCATGCACGCACACGCGGCTTTTCTTTTAAGCTATACTTTCTTCTTACCTCTTGCACAGCTTTCTTATAGCCCACCTAATTGTTTCTTCTTTACCCTTTACCCTCTTTTTGTCTTTTTTTGAAGATTGATTTTTATCACTTTCAGTTATATATATGTATTGTATGTATGTCTCCATGTGGGTATGTGCATATGAGCGCAGTGCATGTGGAAACCAAAGGCCTCGGATATCCCTGGAGTTGGAATTTACAGGCAGTTGGAAGGCGCTGGATGTGGGTGCTATGTACTGAACTATGGTCTGCTCAGAAATCAGCACTTGCTCTTAACCACTGAGCCATTTCTGTAACCCCTGACCCCTTTCTTTCTCCATTTCTCCCTCATTTTCTCTTTTTCTTCATAAAATTTTCCAGAGTGCCTACACAGTACAATTTCATGCCTGTTAAAGATAATCTGGGTCCTCCTGTTCCTTCTCCAAAAATATAATCTAGCGACACTCAGAAAGACATCTACAACCAGCACAAATGTCCCTGTAATGAATGCCAGCAATGCTTAACCCACCTCCCATGATGAAGCAGGGGGATGGAAGCAGGATGTGACAGATGCAGGCAGGCCAGAGGAAAGCTTAGTTGGAAGCTCTTTCTCATTTCTCATTCACAAGAGAAGCTAACCAGTCATAGAGGTTGTTGAAGCCAGAGACAAGGTGGTGACTTTCTCAGCATATTCACCAGTTAACAACATAGTGTAACCCCTCCCTTTCCATAAATCTTTCCCAAACAGAGATGAGTTGTCTTGGATATGTTTTGTTCTTTATATATGTTAGGGTTAATTAGATATTATCTGGTCTTGATATTTCATTCCAGGTTGTTCTGAACACCAAGTAGCCGCTATGGAGATTTGGTGACTTGTTGCTAAAGGCCCTGCTTTGATTGGCTATTCACAAACCACATTCTATAATGGATAATATGTATATGTAGCAGAAATGTATAGACGCCTATGTAGGAGTTTCTGTATAAAATAACGTGATTAGGAGAGTTGTGCTGAGCATCATTTTAGTTGGGCTGCATACAAATACGAATTCTGAATATTTCAGAGGAGATGCCATAGGAGTTTCACAGAATGCACATATGACTATCAGTATCAAACATGTGATATCTTATTGCTAAGGCCAATATATATTAATTTCATTTCAAAATGTTATTTTCTTTGTAACGAGTCATTTCTCTGCACATCAAATTTGTGATCATCTAAAAATATCAGACGGTTGCTTTTATAAATGGAGTCATGTTGATGGGGGCTGAGATAGTTCAGGTGGTAAAGTACTTGCCATGCGAGTATGAGGACCTGAGTTTAATCCCCAGATCCCAAATATAAATCAGGGTATGGTGATACATGGTTATCCCAGCAATGGGGCAGCAGAGACAGGCAGATTTTTGGCACTCATTGGCCTAATGAGGGAGCTCCTGGTCGCTGTGTGAGATGCTGTCTCAAAAAACAAGGTGGATTACTCCTAAAGAAAAACATCTGAGACTGATTCATTGCCTCATCCCTCAGAAGCACATACAGATACATTCACACATACATACATATACACCCACACACTTACACACAAAGAATGAATCACATTCAAGTAATTCAAAGTTCAAATAGACACTGTCTATCTCAGTTATATATAGTCGATATAAATATTAATTTCCCTAAAAATATCTAAAGGTATAGAGATAAAGAATGATTGTTCTATTTCCTAGTGATTAAATTGCATAGTTAATACAATAAATGGGCTGGATGGTATCTATCTATGTAAGTTATCTAGTCCATTCCTCCAACATAAAAAATACAGTGTTTAAGGAAAATTATAACCTTGAAGACATTATGTGCAGTAGAAAATCACAGATTTAAATGAGCATTTTAGTATTTCCACAATATCTGCATATCTCTCATATTAGAAATTCCAATATTTGTCAATTAAACACTTGCATGTAGCTTTCAATGATAATAAGTAAGTCATATCTACTAAAAGCATATATGTAATTAGCTTGATTTTTAGATATTTTTTGGGAGCCAGAGAGCTAGCTCAGTAAGTAGAGTGCCTGCTACACATGAGGGCCTGAGTTTGGATCCCCAACAACCCCATAAAAGCCAGATACAGTACAGAGCTGTAACTCCAGTACTGGTGGGAGAGGAAACAGACAGATCTCTGGAGCTGGCTGGCCAGCCAACCCAGTCAATCAGCGGATTCTGGGTTCACTGGGAAACTCTGTCTGAAAAAGTACAGTGGAGAGCAATAGAGGAAGATAGCCAGTGTTAGCCCCTAGCCTAACACACATCTACATGTACATACATCTACATGGGCACATCCATTCTTATGCACATGTATGTGTACACATACACACACAAACATGTAAACACAAAAATACACAAACATACTATATGCACAAAATTAAAATATATCATTTTCATTAAAATCAAATGCTAGACTAAAGAATATTTTATAATTTATTTTTATTAAACATATAAAAGGGTACATCTGTCCTTTAAAAGTATACCTTTTAATCCACTCTTTTATTTCCTTTTTTAAAATTTTATTTTTTATTATTATTTTATTTATTTATTATTATTTGTATGAGTGTATGAGAATCAAATCTTGGTCCTGTGCAAGAGCAGCCAGTGCTCGTAACCACTGAGCTATCTCACCAGGTCCCTAAAGATTTATTTTTATTTGATATGTATGAGTGTTTGCCTGCATGTATATAAGTGCATAATATGTGTGCAGTACTCACAGAAGCCAGAAAAGGGCATTGGTTCCTCTGAAACTGGAATTACAGATGGTTGTTAGCCACCATGTGGATTTTGGGGACCAAACCCAGGTCCTCTACAACAACAGCAAGTGCTCTTGACTGCTGAGTCGTATCTCCAACCCCCTTTTTACTTCTTAACAAGTAAAACATAAATTATTTTGCTTATATACAAGAATTGATACTGGTAAATCAAAGATGAAATATAAATCTATACTATGACTACTATGTGTTATATTTACAATATATCATTGTCTTTGGAATTCTTTTTTGTTGTTGTTTTTTTTCCAGCTAGGATCTCTCTGTAGCTCCAGCTGTCCTGGAACTCAATATGTAGATAAGGCTGGCCTTGAACTCACAGAGATCCACCTGCTTCTGCCTCCCAAGTACTGGGATTAAAGGCATGTGTTACCATGCCCAGAGGGGTGGAACTATGGACTTCTTTTAACACATTCCCACTGTGAAGTGACCACAAAATTGTATTTCTCCCAGTTTGTTTCTAAAGGTGACTTTACTTTCTTAAGGGAACCAGAATAGTTTGAGTTTTTCCAAGTTTGATTCAATGAGAAGTTTACTATGTGAAGGATCTTTGGATGCTTTACAAACTACTTAATGAATGAAACAGAAATGGAATAGCAAATTACTAAAGAAACCTCAAAGAGATTTGACACTTTAATAATAAGCTGCCTGTGAATACATTAGGAGATGCTCTATACTCTTATCAGCTAACTTAAGCATGCTAGTCCAATAATTTTCATGATCCTTATACTTTTTCTAGATTTCTCCACTGTCTTGCTTCAGTGGAGTCCTAACAGAGACGGCCTGATATATATATATACACCAATTGTTTACTTTTGTTAAAAAATAATAATGGCTGGTATTTCCAATAATTTGTTGGATTATTTCTAAATAAGCATTCTATACACTTTTGTTCTAAATTACAGTTAAGACCTTCAGTGCTCTCATTCAAAATGCGGCCCCCAATATGGATAGTCCACAATTGCTGATCTTAAGTATTACTCATAAAATACAAAGTGTTAACAAATGAGCTGAATGTACTGGCAATTATTATAGATTCATAGACTGACTCTTGTTTTTTTCTCAATTATTGCACAAAGAAGTACTTTTCTGAAAATAGAAACATGTCACTTTAAATATATTATCACTTCCTTTCTTTAGTGTTTGTTTACTATTTCTTTGGCTCTGAAAGACTAAAACTTTTGAAGGACCATGTATAAATAGATATGTTTTTGACACATTGTCAACATGTTGAATGTTCTTTGAAGCCTAGATAAACTTTTGTAAGACAAATAACTAGACACTAATATATCTGTCATTTTATATTTTAGAATGCTTCTTTAAATTGGTGGTTTCTTATAAACAGTAAGCTTGGCTGAGTGTGGTGGTATATGCCTTTAATCTCAGCACTCCAGAGGCAGAGGCAGAGGCAGGCAGATCTCTGTGAGTTCCAGGCCAGCATGGTCTACGTAACCAATTCCAGACCAGCCAGGGCTGCTTAGTGGGACCATGTCTCAAAAGACAAAACTAAACAGCAAGAATAACAAATGAACAATAAGTACCAGGCTCCAGGATTCTTTTGTGTTTTATATTTTGGATTGATTGCATGAATTTGTTAGTGTCTTTGGATTTTTTTTTTTAATTTCTTGAAATCCAATATTTAAATTTTGAGTAAATGTCCTATTGGAGACCCATTACAAACATTATCAACAGTGTTGAAATGCTTATCAGTATTATATTTTATTTTTAAACTGTCAATTAGTCAATTAGTGTTGTAAACATCTGTCTTTTTACTAGCAACTTCTATTTGGTTTAGAAGTTTGTATTAGAAGTTATGAATTCATGAAAAACTATCAATTAAGTTCATTCCAGAAGTCCAAATGCTCCTGCAATTTTTACAAAAAATGTTTGTGTTTTTTTTACCTTCTTTGTGCACATAGGAAGTTTTGTGAAAAGTTAAAGTGTGAAATAAATTTAATTTCCAGATACAAAATCATTAGTTTAAAAAAATATATATTCTAAAGAAATTCTTTTCTCTGAATGAAATGAAAACCATTCTTTTAATCTTCCATCAATTTAGTTTGTGTTGAGAGAGCTCACCACAGTCATTCACCGAATTCTTGAATAGGAAATAACTATGTTTTTAAAAAGAAAAATGATGCCTCATTATTGAAAATGTACAATAAACGATTGATATCTTTGTTATCATCTTTTTCACCAGGAATCAATATAAATTTGGTCACTGAGTTATCACACTATTTAGTTACTACCGAACAAAGTTAAATAAGATAGTGTCCTAACCCTGAAGGAATTTGTACCTAATGGAGAAGACAGCTGCAATTCAGTAAGTTAAGAGAAATACAAAGACAAAGACGGCATGGACCAGGAGTGGAAGCATACACCTGTAATCCCAGCATGTGGGAAATGGAGGCAGGAGGATCAGTAGCCTAAGGCCAGCGCAGCTATGTAGGGAGTTCAAGGACAGCCCAGCTATATGACACCCTGTCTCAAAAGGAAAAGAGAAATAAAATCAAAAGTGGTGTGGATGCATAGAAGGGAGAATTTAGAAAGAAAGAAATACCTACATTAAGACACAAACTCCCAGCTTCACTCCTTCCTCTGTAGAAGCAAACCCTTAATTTTCTCACCATCAGCACCCCCGCCCCCGTAGAATACCTGCATAAATTGGAAATAATAGATGGTGAAACTGGAAGGACAGCTTTAAGCTTGTTTCCTTACCAATGCATTAAAAGCTTATCTATGGATTATTTTTCAGTACAGTAAATAACATGACCCTTGTCCTCCCCCACCATGCAGTAGCTCACCATGGAACTTCAATAAAAGCACCAGAGCTCTGCCTTTTAAAAGGTTAAATGTTACACTGTAATACTTCTATCCTTTAATACCTTCAAAACATACACTCTATATTCCCTTATTACTCCAACTCACTCGGTGAGTAATCTTTCAATGTGTATCTGTGGGAGGAGCCTTTAAGGATCTAGTCTTTCATTCTTTTCTCCCAGAACTTTTACAAAAAAGAAAACATACATCCCAACAGCTCTTTTCTACTAAATGCAAGAACATGTTTGCATTTCCTCTACACACGCACACAATAACACAATATCATCTCACAATTTCTAATGGTTCTAAGAGTTTTTAGCAATTTTCCCCCTTCTTCCTCCATTTACTGAGGGGTTTAAGTTTATTCCTAATCTGTAGGTATAAGGAGCCTTCTTTTCTCCCTTTAAAGTCTACGAATGTTAGTCCTAAATTCTGAGGCACCCATACAGAGTAAGAGGATTCCTAGTTTTTCCTGCAGACTTTCTCCTTGTGTCGGGCACATATCTCTCCCGCCCACCTTCTCAGACTGCGTTTCACCATTTCTCCCACTCCAGCATTAGAAATATTCTGCTGCATTCTTCTAAGCTTAATTATCCCAATGGGCTGGTAGCTGAATAATAGTTAACATTCACATATCCCAGGTAGAAGGTGAATGTGGTCTTAGAAAAGTTGTGTGAGGCAAACCAGTGCCCGAGTTTAGATTTGTGTTTCTGCATCTAGTTCCAAAAGCCCTTTCACTGACTCAAGACATAGTCCCTATACAAGGTTCCAAAACTTCGGGTGACTAACATTCACTTGGTAACCAGTCCTCTCCCACTCCAGTGATTCGATGGTGAATTTCATAAACAATATCAAAAGACATCTATCAAAGCTTAGCTGTGCTTTCTTCTTATCTTCTCTTTCCAATGTACCTCTCACACCTGCGATGTTGCAAGAAGCACCATGCTTCACCTCTTGGCCCAGATCTGTTACTGCTACTTGCATGTGTTTTGTTCATCAACTAAATGTCGATCAAATTTATTTCTGCCAAATAAATAAAAGAAAAGGAGACCATAATGCTCTGTTTGCATGCATGCATAGACATGCATTGCAGAAGATGAGAAAGTGAGGATTAGTCTCCAAGAGCCTTCAGTTGCTGTGAGTTGTAGAAGTATACTTCTCTAATGCATGTAGGCCAAGAGCAAAAGAGCAGCCCAGGTGAGAGAGAGATATACACAAGCAGGCAGGCCCGTGGACAAATAATGCAATACACACAGTACCTTCAACGCATTCTTATAAATTGTCTTCTTAATTTTTAGCATTTCCCATTTTATTCCCTCACTCACAGCGGTGAGAAGATGTCTGTTCAAAGTTTCTTTTCGTACATAGTTGGAAGTGATAAAAGATTGGTGGTAAGGACACATTAGATTTCATTTCTTTGAAGATATCTTTCCAAAACTGTGATAGTGACTGTTTCCTCAAACAGATCCGTGGAAACATTTTTGGAAAGGAAGCGTTTACTGCGTCCGTCCCACATTTCAATACTTCCAACTTACATTTTCATATTAATACTAAGTATGGATGGCCCTCTGGTAAAGACCTCGTATCTGTTCATCTTTGCTTAATTTTATATTCCTAAAGCTGTCTGTACAGGGAACTTCTGTCAGAATGTACTGAGTAGCATTGTGTTTTATTTCTGAAGAATTCAGTTGGGAAAACTACTTTAAAAAAAGACAAAGGGTGAACTATAGAGTGGGAAGTACACAGAGTCAGGACTAATTAGACACATGTTTCAGACCTTACAGCTGTACTCTGGGTATCATGGGCAGGATGCAGCCTGGGAGAAGTGATTTTGCTTCTCTGAGTTCTAATTTCTTATGAAATATGACCCACCCTGTCTAATTGGGGGTTCCAGGAAGACAGGCATTTGAGAACGTACTTTGTATATTGTACCAGGTGAGGGGAAAGAATTTACTATTATCTCTTAGCTTTAGAAATTTAGTTTAAACTTGTTTCTTTAAGGTAACTGAAGAATTAAGATATTAATCTTGTGAAAAATCTTACATGGAGATTATATCCACTAAAATGTATCTCTATGTCCCCTCCTTACCTCGACTCTAGATCCTGGAATAAAATGATATATGTCCGGTGGTAACTTCAACCAGGTCCTCCAAGTTAAACCAAAACCCTGCCTTTAAATAATCTGTAGTGGAAACTCTTTAACACACTGGAGGTTTGATATATATGATATATATTTTGCCCCCATGTTCCTTGGCACTTGTCGTGTGGGTATAGAACGTGAGCCCATAATCATTTCCTAGTGGAATAAGTCTGTCTCTACTTCCAGAGAGATCTTGGGGAAGAAAAGTGACCACAGCTACGCCCATGGGCTGGCTCTAGCAGGGATGCTTTGGAAATAGGATTTTCATCCCACTGGAGGCAAGAGGCCTATGAAGGTGACTGGGCTTTCTACTCTGAGAATCAGCATGATTATATAAACTTAGACCATGCAAGGACAGCAGAGGTTCTAGGATAAACAAACAAACCACAGATGCTTGTGTCCACAGGGAATCTGTCTTAGACAGGCTTTGAGCCTTCTCATGTGAGCCAACTGGTTCTCTGTGGGGACCATGGCAAGAACTGCTTCTGACCTGACTACAGCTATGATAATCAAAATCTGATTTTTCTCCAGGAATCCTTATGTAGTCATCCTATCCAAAAGTATCTCTGTTCCCATTGGCAGATCTGGACACATAATGATCATTGGGTTCACACTCACTCTCCTCTAAAACTGGAAGATAGAAAAGAAAGCATGTCTGATTATCTGGATCCTTTAAGGAGGGATGCCACTGGAGGTCAGCAGGATAGGAGTAACTAGCAAGTTAGGTGTGCATTTCCAGTCTGTCAACTGTGTATCAGTCCTCAAACTTCCCAGAATAGTGAGCTATAGCATGGGCATCTGACTCACAGAGTACTAATGTCCAGGATATGGAGGCATCATCAAGTAATGTCTTGCTTGTTCCTGTGAAGCCAGCTTTCCTCACACCTTGTCTAGCAGCCTGAGGGCAAATATTGGATGAGAGAAGAAAACAGGACCCATTACTATCTCTTCTTCACTGCTACATCAAAATTGAGCTGAGATCCAGTGTAGGGGCACTCACAGTCTGGAGGCAGAAGCAGGAAGAACACCAGTGAGTTTAAAGCCAGCCAGGACTGCATAGTGAGTTCCAGATCGGCCAGGGATACATAGCATAGTGAGATCCTGTCTCAGAAAATCTAAAACAAAGATACAAAATCGTTCTGAGAAAAAGAAACAGAACTGGATACAGGGTACAAACTTATCTAAAGAAGATTGAAGTTTTTAATTTCTAGAAACAACCGTTTTTCTGATGCCCAAAAGTGACCTGAAAAAAATATAGATTGGGGCAAATGAGAAGCTCAGTGGGTAAAGACCTTAGCTGCCAATCCTGAGGATCTGGGTTTAGTCCCAGGAACCTACAAGACAGAAGGAGATCATTAGCTCCAGCAATTTGTTCTCTGTCATCTGCATGCATGTTCTGATCGAGTATGTATGCTGATTGATTAATTAATTAATTAATGTAATCAACAATCCATTAAGAATAGAGAAAGATCAGTCCAAGATAATATCCTAGGATGGAAATGGGAAAGTGATAGAACACTTTGAAGCAATCCTAAGAGGATAAAACCGTATAGTCAGCCCATTCAATAAACTGGCTTGGGTTTTAAGGAATAATGCAAAAATGGCATATGATTCTTAAAATAAGAGGCCTTGGCCTTGGCCTCATTCAGAATTGCTGATGTGAATACTATAAAGAACATGGTGTGAGCTGGGAAGGGGAAAGCAATACGAGAGAGTAATCTGGATTGAAGTCACCAAGAACATAGGAGAAACTGGGAAAGTTGACTGTCTTCCAAAGAGCTGTCGGTAGAAGACCACATGTGGGGAAGGTTTATATAATATGTCTGTGTCTGTGAGCCATGGTTGAATTCATGTGACTATTAAGCCAAGTTTTGAGAACAAACACATGACATCAGAAGCCATTTGGACCTTGTAATAATAATAATAGCTATTTTGTAAAGAATTTAGCATATGGAGGGAAATCCTCTAGATATTTATGCACATGATTTCCTTGATTTCACATTGCAGGTCTGTAAGGTAAGTATTGTAAAGCAAGCTTCATTCCATGTGGGTCCAGAAAGGAAAGAAATGTTCCCAAAGTCACGGAGCTGCTCAGTGCTAAAAGTCTTATTCAAACCCAAGGTCCTCTCTTTGTCAGTCTATACCCAAGCTCTGAAGACCTTTAAAATGTTTATGTGGAAAATATACACAGTTGCAGAGAATCAGATAAGGGGTCTCCATGTGCCCTTCAACTCGCTCGAAGAGATATTACTATTCTACATTTTCATCCTTATTCATCCCCCCAGTGGACTGATTTTGGCACATTAAGACAGGAAATAGTTACATATAGAATTATTAAAGTATGTACTTATATGGACCCTTTAGAACCTATCAACAATACTACTAACACAGAGAAGAAAAATGACCTAATATCAAATATCCAGTTACCATTTAAATCTTAAAATGGCTAATCTTCATTGTTCAGTTGACTAGATTTGTCACCTAGGAGACAAGTCTCTGGGCATGTCTATGAGGGTGTTTTGGAGAAGTTTAACCAAGCAGAGAAGACCCATCATGAATGTAGACAGCACCATACCCTGAACTGGGGGATTCAGACTGAATCAAAAGAAGAAAATGAACAGAAAATCCTGATGAGCACCAGCTTTCACCTCTCTGCTTCCTGCTGTGATACAGGGGGATCAGCCACCTCATAGTCCTAACTCCATGTCTTGCCCCCATGATAGAGTGACTGTTCCTTCAAATGAACCCGCCATTAAATTGTTTTGTTTTTCAAATATTTTGTCACAGTGGTGAGAAAAGTAGCTACCACAAATCTCATAAACATCTGTACAGTTTATTTGAGTCAGAATCCAAATAAAGTCTCCAGGTCCCCAGCTTATTTTATACAGAAGAGAATTACTTCTCACTACAAATACAGTGTGGATGAGAGATCAGGCCCAGTCACTCTGAATGAGCTGCACAAACTTCAGAAAACAAAAATTATACCCTGAATTTAATGGCAAGGACTACCAGAATCCGTTTAAAAATGCTTAGAACAGCCTCTGGCATGTTTAAGGTCTTCAGTGAGTGCTGGTTTCCTTTCCTAAAAAGAAAAAAACGAGGAAAAATGTAAGAATAGGCCAAGAAACTTGAGGAAACTTCTTGGAGTGCTTTGGCTACTGATCCCTGGAGAACATTCCCATTTTGTTTCTGACCACAATGGTGCCAAAGTGGCTGCTGACTCCTGGCTCTGAGTTTTTCCCCCACTGCATGTTTTTAGCATCATTTCCTGTACAAAAACAATAAATAAATAAATAAACAGAAGCCTGCGACTTTAAAATTATCTCAAAGTCTGAAAATTATAATATTTAAAAAATATATAAAGTTAATGTGTATCATTATATAATGTGATCAGAGTTTACAATTATGCCTCACAGGTAACCTACTAGAAAATAAACAGATTGAGCCAATCTGATTCAGGTCAGAGTTGACTTTTGATTTTATAGGTTTGGGAAAATCCAATCATTCCTTGAAGTTTCAGTTTGGGAGATTTTTAAAATTATTTTATGTGTATGAATGTTTTGCTTGTGTGTAAATGCACCATGTGTGTATAATGTCCATGAAAACCAAAGAAGGCATTGGATCCCCTGGAACTGCAGTTACAAATGGTTGTTAGTTGCCATGTGAGTGCTGGGAACCAAGCCTGGTCCTCTGCAAGAGCAGCCAGTGTTCTTAACCACTGAGCCATCTCTCCTGCCCTGAAATCTTAGTTTCTTGGGGTATAAAATAGTTCTAAATAAGAAAATCTTAATAATTTAAAGATCAGGCATCAGTAGGAAAAATAAGAAAATTTGAATATATGTTAAAATCGAATTTGTACTGACTCACTTAATTTTTTGTGGCCTTATGCAAAATAATTTAGTCTCTCTGAGCAATAGTCATCTTATCAATTGTAGATAAGATAGAGATACTATGAATGATATGCTTGGCAGAAGCCTAGCCTTTCATGACATTGGATAATGTTTATTATAAAATAGATAATTGTTAATAAAAATAGTATTTGAAGGTATACATAGGCAGATCTCTGTGAGTTCCAGGCCAGTTGCGGGTACAGAGAGACCCTGTTTCAAAAAGACCACAAAAATAGTACTTGACTGTTCATAAAGTTTTATTACATTTATTTACTCATTTATTCGTTCATTCATTTTCAGGGGCCATGCACACATGGAGGTCATAGACCCTTTGGGGGAGTCATTTCTCTCCCAGGGATCAAAGCCCATGTCCTCACATTTGGCAGTAGGTTCTCCTACCCTCTAAGCCTATCTCACTAGTCTAAAACATTTTCATTTAAATCAAGAATTTAAATAAATTTAAGGCTGGAGAGATGGCTCAATAGTTAAGAATACTTGCTGCTCTTGACCAGAGTTTGGTTTCCAGAACCCATATCAGGCTTATTACAACTATCTGTAACTGAAGTTCCAGGGAATCTGACCTGGACTGGCATCTATGGGCACTTGAGCACAGATGCACATGCACACACAGGATATACTCAGATGCATTCCAACACAAATAGAAACAAAAGAAGTTAAATAACTTGTAATTGAGAAGTAAGGGACTGAACATACCTAAAAGGTCATCTCTTGCTTTGGACTTATGAAAACACTTTGAGAAGTTAATGAATATCTCACATAAAACATGGGGATTAGTATCAGGCGCATTATATTTACAAGGGCTCATAGCACAATGACAGTGTAGTGGGATTTTTAGATTTGTTTATTTTTAATATAGTATTTTATTAATTCTCTGAGAATTTTATACATTCACGCAATGTATTTTGATGACACTCCCCATTCCTTCCTTTAACTCCTCCCAAATACATCCCCTACTTCCCGCCCACTCCCAACTTCCTTTTTTTGTTATTTTTTTATAACTCACCGAATCCAATTTGTGCTGTCCATAAACTCATGGATCTGGAGCCATCCCCCAGAGCATAGTCAACCTATCTGGAAAACACTCTTAAGGAAAATTGCCTCTCCTCCAGAAGCTATGAACTGTCGAAGGCTACTCAGCTTGAGGTGGGGGATCCTGAGCCCTTTTCTCTCCGTGCTAGAATGCTGACTGACTTGCTCTTGTGCAGGTCTTGAGCAGGCCGCCACAGCTGCTGTGAGCTCATGAGTGCAGTAGCCCTGTCATTCCAGAAAACCCTGTTTAACTCCAGTCCTTCCCCATCTCTGGCTCTTACAATCTTTCTGTCTCCTCCTTCATGATTGTCACTGAGTCACAGAGAAGGAAGCTTACTTAAATGTCCCATTTTGGGCTGAGCATTCCACAGACACTTTTCTCTGCACTTTTCGATCAGTTGTGCATTTTTTTGTTAGCCACTGTTCAGTGCACAAAGAAACTTCTCTGGTGAGGTCTAAGAGCTGCACTAATCTATCTGTACAGAAATATGAAATTTAGAAGGGCAGTTTGATAATATGTCCATTTAGCAAAATGATTATAGTAGGTTCATCCCCTGGGGCCTATGAGCTCCTTAGCCATAGGATCTTGGCCAGATTTACAGTACCACGTATGCATTATCCTGTGGAGCAGGCCTTAAACCCAGTGAGAAAACAGCTGGTTACCCCACAACATTCATACCATTATTGTGTGCATGGTCCTGTCTGGTCAGACCACTCATTAGATTTATTGTGTTTTTAATTATATGTATATGTATAGGAGAAGTATGTGCACATGTGTGTGGGTGTCCACAGAGGCCAGACGAGAGCATCAGATCCCCTGGAGCTGGAGTTACAGGCCATTGTGAGTCACCCAACCTGGATGCTGGTATTCAAATTCAGGTCATCTATGAGAGCAGTACATGTTCTTAACGGCTAAGCCATCTCTCTGGCCCCAGTGTATTACTAATGCATGTTTAATTTGGAAATGGAAAGTGAGCAGATAATCCACCTTGTATGAGAGCAGTTGCTAAATTACACCTGGGATCCTGGCGAGAAGTGCTTGTACTTTTATGATAGGTCACTGATATTACCGATATCAGTGTTTGAATGGAAACAAACCTCAAAATGAATTTTGTTTGAGACTTGCTTTGGAGCAGGAAATCAGAAAGAAAACCAAGTCCAAGCTGAGATTCCAGGATGCTGACTTACACAAGCGTCTGGTACACTTTGACTTTCCTGTCACCACCAACAGCTTCATCTTCACTGTTCCTAGTGTCTGTCATCACAGCCTCTCTGTGAGTTACAGACCATAGACCCAGGCTGCTTTAATCTTTGGATCACTCAGAGATTTGCATCTCCAGGGTCCCTACAGAACAAGTTCAAATGATTCAAGGCAGATTTTACTCATTTATGTTTTAACTTAAATAACTCTGATCTTTTTAACTTTCTGGTTTTTTATCTTACGTGTATGTGTATAACGCCTGAATGTGCGTAAGTGCGCTCATGTCATGCAATGGCCATGGAGTCAGAAGAGAGCATTGGATTCCCCTGGAACTGGAGTTATAGACAGCAGTTGTTAGCTGCCATGTGGGTGCTAGGAATCGAACCTGGGTCCTCTGCAAGAGCAGCCAGTGCTCTTAACCACTGAGCCATCTTTCCAGCCCAACTTTCTGATTATTTAAAGTCAGCTTTGTTTTAAAAAGTGGACGGACTAAAGGGGAAAGCTTGGCAGACAGGAAGAATGACAAATTTCCTATTTACTTACTTATTTACACATTCATTTATTAATTTGACATAGGGTCTTATTCTGTTTCCCAGGCTGACCTAGCATCCTACAATCCTGCTTCAACCTGCCTAGTGTTGGGATTATAGTCATGTGTTACCTGAGCTTGCATTTATGGGTAGTTTCAGACAATTTTTGTACCAAATGCAGGCAATGTTCCAGAGTAATTGCTATTAAGCTTTTGTGATCTCCTTTTATTACATCAGTTATTATAAGAACCATGTTTATTAAACTGAATAATCATTTATGGTACAATCAAATAAAAAGAAGTAAATTGTAAAATATTCTCAGTTTATCACTTCACAAATCAATTAGGCATTAAAAGTAACTGAGTGCCAGACTTCACAGGAGAAGGTACATTTTGGCTATGGAATCACAAAGACCTAAATTCAAACCCCAATGTTACCATTCACCAGATGCTCAACTTCTGCTTCCTTGCCTGTGAAATGGAAAACTTAAGCCTATTCTACTTATAAATATCAGATGAAATTTTGCATGTGGTAAGCCTATCATAGAGTTGGAGGAGGGATATAGAGAATGTGGACACCAGAGAGTTATAATTATGATTGTCTGCGGTGAGGTGTGAATTTAAAAGTCCTTCCAGGACTGACATATGAACAAAATTTGGAGACGAAACATGTCTTCTCTAATTCAGCTGTGTGCTCACTCAGAGTCTCATCCACCTAGTGCACTATAAATGCTCAATAAATATACACTGAATGAATCATAGGTTGTCAAATGGTCCAGAATTATTGTCTGAAAGATGGAACAAGATGATGGGAATTTCTGGCCATCCAGAAGATGGTTCAGGGGGAAGAGGGTGTGTGCCTGCTGTGTTTTCACCTGAAGAAATGACTTCATCTTAGGGTGCTCAGATATTCTGAAACACTCACAGCTGATCCCTCAAAAGAGAAGTTTTTGCGAACTATGTCATCTTTGTCAAATTTATTTGCACAGGATGTCCCTGCCAAGGACTCTGTCAAGTGCATTGGAAACATATTACCTCACTCATTTTTTACAACTATTCAATTAAATGTCTGCTCTCCCTTCTCTAGATGAAGAGATTGATACAGAGATCAGGCTCTCTGCCCTGAGTGTTGAATTTGTAACAATGGCTCTAAGACCGAAATCAGATTGATTCCCTTTCACCTTGCCTTCTTTCATGTTCACTTCTGTATGAGGAAATAGCTCTGTTTCACCAATTCATTTCTTTCAACAAATATTTATTTAACATTTATCATTTGCCTATACTAGCCCTTATAGAAATTAGTCTCACAGAAAATATGAGATAACCATAAATGACATCCAATTATAAGTAAGATTAGGTGTCACGGAGGAAAATATATAATATGAGAAAATACAACAGCGAGACTTATTTGTAAACAGCTAAAGTAAGAGATTCCAGATTCCTGGGAAATCCACTGAGATCTGGGTTTCCATCTCCACCCCCTTGAGACTGTCTAATACTTGTTTACAGTCTCAGGGCCTTAGGATGAAGATCTTTGTTGTATTTTTCTCTAAGAATAAGGTTGTGGGTCTTCTTCTCAGGACTTATCATCTCCTACTTTATTCCTCACTCAAAAGCCTCAGTGACAGAGACTGCAGAGCCTTTGGTGTTGGTCAGTGTACAAGGGACTCTCAGTCTCTGATGTTAAAGTCTCCCAGATGGCTTCCAGATAATGAAGTGGGCAAGTACCTCTGTGTCAGCTGTTCGTGCCAACCCTCACCTCCAAACCCATTTGGTGTGGACCTATGGGCTGCTAAATATAACTAAGCACTTCTGTAATTCCTGGCAAGAAACATGGAGTCCTAAAGCAGCAGAGAATGCTGGGGCACATGGGACTCAAACTTCCCTAGTGTAAGTGCTGGGGTGCAATGCCTTGCTATTTATAGAGATGCTGTGACTAGGCTTTAGCTGAACAATGGGAAAAAAGAGCATGAATACTGTTATACAAAGTGAGAGCGAGAACAGCAGGGGAGTGCTTTCAAACCCCTGTGTTCTGACGTGTTTTAAAGGCCATAGCATCTTGGTCCAATAAAATGATCATGAAAAATCAGGAACTCTATAATCAGGCCTATGTTCCAATCTAGCTTTGTCAAAGTATCTTGAACTATATGAATTTTTTATCTGTGAAATTCTGACAGTGATCCTTATGTTAAAGTATTATTTATTGTCATTAAATATATAATTGGCTTATAGGTATCATCTGATACCTTGCCTTTAGAAATGGTAGTGATGGTAGCTTTGATAAGATGAATGATATTAAACAAGGCTAATTGATACTGGCTTCATGTTTTTATCTAATGTTAATATTTCATGCTAAGAATTTTTATTATACTATGATAAAGACGAGGACGTTGAGATTTGGAAACAATTAGTGATATGTGCTCAGTCACATAGCCAGTAAGTGGAATGCCATGGTGTAAAGGTACTAACAGCAATGCCAAGGGTAAGTTTGCATTACAAGATGTCCATAACATACTAACATTTAAATAAATAATATGAAATTGACATAGAAGTAAACAAACTGGAATAAAAGAAATTGCCTCTCTTTAGCCTCAAAACTTCCTTCACTTAAAAGGATGATAGTTTATCTGGCTCAAAGTTCAAAACAAACACTAGTTAAATTCCTCCTATGGCTAAAGCTCCTTGCTATAAAAATTTAGAAACACAAAGAAAGACTCCCTCCTGGGAGTTATGACAAGGAATACACAGTGAACAGATTATCAGCCTACAAAAGAGGGAGAGAGAAGACTGGGACCCTTGGGGCACACATGATAAAGAGAATACCTAAGCCTACAGAACCAGAGAGAGAGAAAGGCCCAGATGCTCAGATCCTAAGCAAAAGTGGGAGTCAGCTGGAGAGGAGGGACACTGGCAGGGTGCTCCCTGCAGAGGGCAGAGTGTCTGCTGATTTGAGAGCAAAACAGATGAGCTTCAACACAAGAGAGTTATACTTCACAAGGCTGACAGATAAAGGAATAAGAAGCCAGAGTCCGGATAGATGAACATTAGACCAATGTGAAAACCTTTTTACTGTATTCTGAGGGCAGTGAGGAGCTATTGAAATATCTAGATTTTTTACATTTAACTTAATGTTTTTTAAGTTTTAATTTTTAATTTTTATAGAGCTTTTGTACATTTCATACAACAGCTTTTAATCAAATTTAGACACCTCCACCATCCATGTCCCCAAGTTCCACAATGGACCTCATGCAATCTGCCATACATGTTAAGTCCTGTCCAGTCAAGCATTTTTCCCGGTGGAAATTCATCCATGTAAGTGCTACACATGCAATACCCACAGATCCGCTGGTGCTGGAGGTATAGATGGTTGTTAGCTGACACTGGATTCTGGGAACTGAACCTGGGTCCTCTGCAAGAGCAGCCTGAGGTCTTAACTGCTGAGCCATCTCTCTAGCTCTTTGAACATTTTAGAAGGAAGTGATGTGATGAGTCTTGACATTTTCAAAAGTCCTTCTTGAGAATGATTTATACTTGTGAATGGGAACTGGTCAGTGTGAGGAAGTGGAGTTGCCAAGATGGCAGGTGATGACACTTAGTCTAAGGTGGTTCTAGCACAGACTCAGAGAAATATGCAAATCTCAGAGCTCTTTAGAAGATAGATGTTAGTGGCGTGGCTGCATTTGTGGGAAGAAGAAGGAAAGACTGTATTCACGAGCACTTGGCTAGACAGTATAACTTCAGAAGAGAATCCTTGTCATTATCTCCTATTTTTGAGTCTTAAAAATATACCCCAGAAGATAATTCAGAAAAGATATTCCTTTTACATTGTTCTAATGGGTTCTCATCAGAACACAAACAGTAACTTAAGTAGAACTCTCTCACCCAGCCAGCAGAGTCAGTGATACCCCAGCCTGATGAACTACTGTTCAATTCTGCTGAGGTTCAATTCAAATCTATTGAGGTTCCCTCTAGTCTACAGATCATGGCAGGTACTCTCAATCTTTTTAGCATTAATCATACTTCCTCATAGTCTTTGCACTGTCAACTTTTCAGACTTTCAGTATTAGTGGTTGATTGAAAGAACACATAAAGACAAATGGCTGCATAAATTCTTCAACATTTACAGTTAATTCATGTTTTAACCAGGAATAGTGGATTACACCTGTAATCCCAACATTCAGGAGACCAAGGTAGGAATATCTGCATGAATTCAAAGCCATCCTGAACTATACACTGAGATCCTGTCTCCACAAAGTTAATCTATATATTAATAATGGCAATGACATTGATCTATACTTCAAAAACTATGCAGTAATGTGAGAGACACACTATTCTGTTTTCTGAGTCTCAGTATCCCCATGTATTTACAGCTACTTGGCAGTAAAATTTAGCGGATTGATTCTCCACCTCCAGACTATCCTAACAATTCAAAGACAAAATTGTATTTTTCAGGTGCCTATGAACATTTTTGTTTAAATAAGAACAGAGCTAATGTTAATATTGCTGTGTTCTTAAGAAATCAAAGCAATAAATGTTCGTTTCCTGATGATGGCATTTAGACGGGCAATGAGCTTATATATGCAGGTATCCTTTCTACGCTGGTATATGTTTAGCCCTAAGCTTAGAAGTAAGATTCTGTCCCAGATGTGTAGGTACATTGCATAAAGTAATTTCAGCTTCCTCTCGGTATAATTCTGCGAAAAGAATTTCGTTTTAGTAATAACCATCAGAACTAGACCTGCAGAGCCACTGGGAACAAATAGAACTCTGTGTGTTTGTTGCTTGTGAGATCTAAGAAGTTTCTGTATTGATGCATTGAATTTTAGCTTTTCTCTCTGTACTTGAGTTCTGCACCACGGTTTTTTTAGACAGAGTCTCGTGTAACCCAAGTTGGACTCAAGTTCACAGTATAACTGAAGTTGACCTTGAACTCCCCAGTGCTAGGATTACAGGTGTGTACCACCATGTGTGGTTTATGAGTGGTTTATGTGTTTCAGGACATTAGGCATAGGGATTTGTGCATGCTAGGCAATCATTCTACCAACTGAGCTACATCCCCATCCTTTTGTATCTGCTGATGATGAATGATTCAGTATCATTTCCAAATTCCCTGAGGAGCAAGTCTATTTTTATTTCTCGTTGAAGAGTCCTTTCCATGCTCTAACCTCACCAGTCTCATCAGTTGGCTTGTGATGGGCCACTCAGGTCAGTAACCCAACCTTGATTGAATTTGAGGACATCTTGGTGTAAAAACCACTTACCACTATTTCTCCTGAATATGAAATATTGATAGAACCATTTGAGTGAAAGAAGAGATGGGACATATTAATAACTGATATGTTCAATGTTTGGGGAGAGGAACAACCAGGAATGTGAGATGAAGGGGGAAGGGAAATAAATGTTTTTCTTGCCAAGAATAGCTCAGGTATCACATTCATGTGTTACATATTGTAGGATCCTAGATTGAAGCCCAGCAGGTTTACACTGTCATCTCCACTGACAGAAGAAGACAGTGAGACTTTGATAGAGTAACATGCTTGGTCATCCGGTGGACAGGGACCACTCTGACTCCAGAGCATGAGCTTGAGTTTGCAAACTCACTGCAACTGAGTGTTCAGTGATGCCTGGCAGCAGTCAATACTGAATGCATAATGGTGGTCAATCAATCAACTTTAAGACTAGAGCAGCCAAGACAGCTCTTAAAATATGAAGTAAATAGACAATTGGTAAACACTTGAAAATTGCCAGTCTATAGTTTGAATGTGTAAGCTCCTTTTAAAAAAAAAAGAGCACAGTTTCATTATAAATGTGATAGCTCATAATACAAAAAGATTGTGGAAAAACATTACAGTAGGAAGAAGAAAAACTATCCCAATATCCAAGTTTATTGTGGTTATCTGACATGTTTCTATCTAGTCTCTATGTACCTAATTTTTCTTTAATATAATAATGATAACTCTGTTCATGGTGACTCATGCCTGTAATTCCAGCACTCTGGAGACTGTTCAAAGCCAGCCTGGGAAACACAATGATGATATGGATAGAATTGCCTCCTTATTTCTATCCCTGTTTCTTACTATATTATTTGTAAATATCCCTAGTTGTTTTGGTGGGCCTGGTGGTGGACACCTGTAACCCTGACACTTGAAAAGAGGGGAATCATGAGTACAAAGTCAGAGGTCAGCCTGAGCTATACAGCAAGACCCTGCCAAAACAGCAAGGTCCAGCGATATAGCTCAGTGGTAGAGCCCCGCATGAAACAAGAGACTAGTGAAGTCAAACAAGTGAGCAGGGGTTACAATGCACAAAACCCAGGTACCCATGAATCTTTCCTAAACCGCAGAAAATAAGTTGAATTTCCATGGTGGAAATTTGGTTTTCTGTATCAAATTTGTACATCACAAAAATGAAACCGAGAGGAGGGGACCAGCAAGGAGTGGAATGGAGAGACAGGGATGGGCAGTGGGGAAGGGAGGTTAAGAACGAAGTATAAAGGTGTCATAAAGGAGCTCGGAAATGGTTCCGTCAGATGGCACAGCTACGAGGACCTGGTGTTCAGGTCCCCAGCAACCATGTCTGGAATCCTAAATGCTGTAATCTCATTGCTGGGGAGGTGGTAACAGGAAGTTCCCTGAATTGCATGCCAGTCAGTTTAGCCAGTCAGAGAACTCCAAGTCCCTTGAGACAGCTGTCTCAAAAAATAAGGCAGAGAGTGACTAAGTAAGACACCAATGTTGATCTTTGGCCTCCACATGCACATATGTGCATACACATATGAACACGCACGCATATATATGCTACTCACACATACACACATGCACATACACGCGTGCACATACACACATACCTTTATAAAATAAAATGAGTGTAATCACTTTAGAAGTCCCAATTGACTCTCAAAGGGTAAAAGCTTCTTTGCCTAAATTTGAACTCGGATGCTTTAAATTAATGAAACCCTCTGACCTAGGATGCAGTGCTCTCTTTAGTAATCTGCTACTTTCAAATGAATATGATTGATGTCTAAGATAAAAGCTAGAAGAAAACTTGATTATCCAAAAATCAAGATGCCCACTTGATTAGTGAATTCAGCATTATGAAGTAATCAGGAAAAAGTCAGTCTGGATTTGAGAGAAATCAGAATTGCAAAGTGCTACAAAATAATCATACTTTAATTGTGAAACAATTCATGTAGGCAAAAATATGCAGAGTATAGTATAACAAATATCCATTGGCCTACCAACCAGAAATTACAAATATGAGTGCTTCCTACATTTGCGGAGTTTTCATTTTCCTTCTTATCCTTACTCACCATCCTTCATCCAGAAACAATCCATCCTTAGAATTGCTATGCATTTCTTCCTTACTTCTGCAATTGTTTTTTCCTAAATGTACAGTCTATATAGTATCATTTTGATTGCTGTTTATATTAAGGTCATGATAGAAGTGTGTTCTCCCAAAATTGCTGCTCTCAAAATGATTCTGTCTGTTTGTTTTTTGAGATGTGGTCCCACTATGGAGGCCTGGTTATTCTGGAACTTGCTGTGCAGACCAGGCTGGTCTTGAACTCACAGAAATCCACCTGCCTCCACCTCCCAAGTGCTGAGATTAAAGGTATATACAACTACATCTGTCTGTCAAACAAACTATCTGTCGTGTAGTTTATTACCTCAATTAAATTATTTATGGCCTGTTCTTTTTATCTGTTTTGGAGTTAATGTGCATCTTGTTCACACAGTCCTTTTGTAAATATGTGAGGTACTTATGCTGAAGTAAAATTGGTGGCACATGCTCTATAGGTGCCTTCCTGAGTTAGAAACAGGTGTTTCTTAACATACAGTGGTATTACATCCAATAAATCCATCATAATATGATAATATCATAAGTCATATCCCTAACCTAGCTTAGCCTAGCCTACTTTAACATACTCAGAATCCTTACATTAGCCTATGGTTGGGTAAAATCAACATACATGAGACCTGATTCACAATAAAATATTGAGCCTCTCATAATTTATTGGCTATCTCTGTCCCTTGGCCACTGCCTAACATCTCTGGACAGTATCTGTCATATGTTTCTAGCCCAGGGAAAGATCAAACTTCAAAGTAATATTTCCACTGAATTTTTATCACTTTCACATCATTGTAAAGTTAAAAACTTGATAAGTCAAACCATTGTAAGTTTGGGGACAATTCAGATTGCAAAGTTGGCCTACAAAAAATAAACAGGAGTTATATTCCCACCAGTAACAGATAAGGAAAAAAAACAGTATTTCTCTGAATCTTTGCAAACACTCAGCATCCACATATTTTAAACACGTTTACCAAACTTATTATATAAAACTCTGCATTGTATTTTGCCATTATCTCATTTTTATTGTCCATTTAAGCTTTCATCTTTGCAAATAATCTGTTTTCAATAATTACTCTTTGTCTTTTCCTCATCCATTAGTCAACATTCTTAATATGTTCTGAACACAACTTTTTGGTGCAATTCTGTGCGTGTCTCTGCCTGTCATCTGTTTATCTTTTCTTCATGCTTCTTTTGTCTTAAAAACAAAAGTTTTAAATTTTTGAGGTAGTCAGATTTATCAATCTTTTACTATAATTTGTGTATATTGGTACTTTGAGTTTTAATATATTTATGATTGGTATAAGGTTAAAGACCTAATTTTATTTTTCCCTACAGGCAATCAAGTATCAAACACATATTTTAATGTATATTCCTTTTAGGCATCCACTGCCCCCATGTAGTCTTGATATCATGAGCTCTGTTCCTTTGCTCTCTTTTATTTCTGTTTCTCAAAGGCAAGGTCTTACAGGAACAGTTGAAATGTAAAATGTAAAATCTATTAACACTGAAGATTTACTGTATTTGGCAGCAGAATTTTCAATGGAAATGAACATTTATAAATTCAAAGTTGTCTCACAGGTATAAATGGAACACGCAGATCAATACAATTTGGAGGAATGAGATATAAAAGTAGCTGCTACCTACCGAGACCTCCTGTGCCAGCCACCGCCCTTCATTTACTATCACATTACTTCCAATTTTACAAAATCTATCTGTTAGGCAGTATTATCACATTTTTATAGATGACAGAACTGAGTCTTAGAAAGACTAATTAATTGTCCAAAATGGCAAGACGAATTTACTCAAAATGAGCCAGTAACTTTTCTATTATTCAACATTGGTTGATCAAAAATTCTCTCTGAAAGCAATCTGAAGTATCTAAGAAAGAAATTGATTCATAATCTAAAAATATCCAGAATACCAAGAGCCTATGTTTTAGCAGTATATTGGGTCAAATACCCACCCTGTTTTGTAAACTAAGACTTCCTTTCCTCTAGGCATTAGATGCTATCTTGTCATACCTAAGACAATAACTAATAATTTTCCAAACAACATAACAACTTTTAATGTTATTTAAGAGTTTATTTCAGTTCCTCCTTGAATTTGATAGTAATTAAGAGCTCCACAGCATAACCTTTTTGAGTTCATGAGCAGGCAAGGTAGCTAAAGGGAACTTGAAGTAGACGTTTCTGTCAGTGAGTTTGACAGACATCCTCTTTGCTTTGATAAAAGAAATGAGTGCATTCCATAGTAACTATCAAATGTTGCTATAAGATGTGAGCTTGAATTTTAAAATTATGGAAAGTTAAGCTATTCGTTTAACCTATTCAGTACCAGAAACTGTTCTAGACATAAATAGTGACAATCAAAACAGACCAGGGCTTTGCTCTCCAGAGTTTACATTCTAGCAAAAGTAGAGTGGATCTAATCACATTACTAATTCTAGGGTAAGCTGAGGTAGTTTTATGGGTTATAACCAACATATTCAGGAAATTCAGTAGTAACTGTGAGTATGGTAGGAGAGAGACTAGATTAAGCAGTCAGAGAGACCTGGGAAGTGATGTGTAGGGGTGCACCTGAATGGTGAAAAGCCCACCATACAAACTTTTGGGAAAAGAGCATTTTATAGAAAGAAAAACTCTGCCAAAGCTCCTCACATGAGAATGACTTCTCTGTCAGGGACTGCCATAAGGTCAGCATGGCTAAAGCATAGTGAACAAGGGACACTATGATAAGAAATGGTGTGTGAAGGTGGATGAACACGTGCACAATTTTCTTACTATAGTCCTAAATAATACCTGTTATCCTAGAGTCAATGATAGTAATTATTTTGCTCTTAAAATGTTCTCTGGGTAATAAGTTATATGCCGCCACTATGGAGAAGAAGGAAGAGACCAAATTATTTGGAAATAGAAAGTGAATGAATAAACTTCAGGTAGTAAGTAGCAAATTCATTTCTTCCTGCTTCATAGCCATTCCCAGTTTTGAGTCTTGCCCAACTTGCCCCTGGCATGTGCACCTGGCTAGATGAGGTATGTGGCTAGAAGCCGGTTGTCTGTAGACAACACTCCCTGGAAAGGTTTGAGTATTTACATAGTAGCTAGAACAGCCTAAGATACTTGCACCAAATGATAAACGCTAAGGAAAAGAAAAGGTAGACTGGAGGCAGGTAGCTGCCTGCTCTATGCCATGCAATGTTGAGTATTCATCTACATTATGGCATATCTTATCTTCACAGTTTTTTTTAGCACAAGGAAATTAAAACTAAGAAAGCCTCCATAGCTTGGTCCATATTCAGACAACGAGATTTAATGCTGGGATTTACATCTAATGGTGACTAACCCATTCTATTAGATTACCTTGCCAACCTGAGTCCTTCTAGTTATGTTCTCTTATAATCATGTTGCATGTAAATGTGTTGTGTTACACTTTGTTGTATGTACACTCTCTGCTGATAATCCTATTTGTTATTCACAAAGATGTTTCTCTCATGTGAAGCCTCTGAATCCCACAAATGTGGTTAATGGACCTCTCTGCTCCTCTATGACAAACACAAATCTCTGTTACAATGGTTTGTTCATTCTCCTATCAATACATGTATCCATTCAACTGCTAAACTCTGCACATTCAATAATGGAAAGACATAGTACTAATCCTAGTGGCACTTAGAACTAGAGAAGATGAGTCAGTGAAGTGACAATACAATTAAGATATGTCTTTAACCTAGTTTTTCATTCGTCACTCAACTGCTCACTATGCTCATAGAGACCAGATAAAATATCAACGTATCTTGAGAAATGCCAAGTCAGCACATGCATGAGTCTGGGATTAGGATGTTAAGATGGTAAGAGACGAAACTGGAGACAACTGTACATACAAAGCCATGGTGGCCCCTCTCGATCTCACAAAATAACTGAAGGAGACAAATGGTTGGACATTTGTTTTAATAAGATCTCCATGGTAGTAGGGAATACTAGTTAGAAAATGGCTACAAAAAAATGTCTGAATTTAAGTAGAATCAAAAGATAGAAGACAGAAGACGAATTAATAGTTGGGCTGAGGAGTCTGTGCTGATTTCTAAATTCCCAACTTTGAATGCAAACTCATGACTCTCCTCTGAATTACTAAGACAGAAATGAGGTCCTGGTTTCACTGTCCTATGCCCTCACTATAGTCTGCTTCTCTGCAAGGCAAGTACCCTTATTTCCTCTGATGCCTACTTGTACTCTTGATGGACTGGTAAAAGCTGTATTTGAAGAGATCCTGGGTTTGAGAATCTTGATTTGCTACAGATGTTTTCTGGATGCTTAAAAAAATCCTTGCTTCCTTTATATGCTTTTTTTTTCACATGGGAAAGGAAAGAAATGATCTAAAGCAGGATCTTTAGAGTTGGTTTCAGTTAAGGAATTCCAGTATTCTCCGCTGCACTGGTACCTGACTGAATGGAGTGCTCAAAAGGCAAACATGCCTTTCAGACGAGCAACCCAGTTTGCACACCAAAAAAGCTAACTACTGAGGTCTGACTCGAGGTATTCTTTGTATTCCTCATGTATCTGATAGTCTACTTAACTTAGACTTTTGAAGTTGGTCCTGCCACCCATTCCATTCCTATAGGCTCTTAGTCTTATCCCATTCATTTCCTTGTTCAATACTTGATAGGTAGGTAGATAGACAGATAGATAACAGATTATAGATAATAGATAACAGATCAGTACACATATGATAGATAAATAATAGATGCTTAATAGATCAATAAATGTATGTGATTAGATGTAAGATGTATAGATGATAGATTTCCGTGAGAAAGTCAGCAGAGTTCAGTTAACAGAGAAGTTTTATTCCCTGAATCGCTAAAAAAACTATACAAAACACAGAGCCTTCAGTCCTCCCATTCATCTGAAAGCGCCTTCTGAACCACCATGCTCTTTCAGGAATGTCATCTTCCTGCTACCTCACCTTTAAAACTGCACTTTCCTATATGAAGCACAGTCTTTACTCTTATTTTCATCTCCCTTGCTCAAATTTGCACTAAATTTTCAGATGAAAATTCTTAGAACACATTAAATATAGTCCTTTTAAAAGAGCAACCAAATATAGTCCAT
This sequence comes from Eospalax fontanierii, assembly GCA_035773235.1. NCBI lineage: Eukaryota > Metazoa > Chordata > Mammalia > Rodentia > Spalacidae > Eospalax > Eospalax fontanierii. The sequence goes on along the minus strand of CM069529.1, from coordinate 45,028,412 downwards.
AGGATTTTACAAGCAGAGTCATCCACCACTTATTCACAGGAATACAACCTGAGAAATACATCCATCAGTGATTTCATCATTGGGCAAAACTCCATAGAGTGCAGTTCCACAGTTCCACTTGGTACAGGTCAATGGTTCAACCTGACCTCTTGGTACAATTAAGAGACCGTAAAAATATGAGACACAGGAGGCTGCAGCAGCCCACGTGTATCCTGTTTTACAACATGCTTTCATCATTATTATTTTTATCTGACAATTTCATCCATGTGCCTAGTGTATTTTGGTCATTTTCAGCCACATTTGCCCTTTCATTCCTCCCATACTCCTAATGAACCCTGTTCCTTCCACATCCCCCTCCTATTTTGATGTTTTTTTTCTGTGTTTATTTTGAATTTCTGTGACCCAGTGAGTTTAATCAGGGTTTCGGCAGGTGGTTTTTTTTGTAGAGTCTGGGCAACTTACCAGGGGTTAAACCACTGAAGAAAATGATTCACTTCATTCCAACAACAGCTACCAATAGCACCCCAGAGAGAGATATATGGTTTCATAAGTCCCTCCTGATCATAAGGAAACATTAATAGGCACTGTCTTATATGTCTCAACAAACATGTTTTCTTATTAAAAAATGAATACATTCTGAATTAACAATAAAAATATACTACACTAAAAACATAATCAATAATATTATCAAGTATTACTATACATAATTATATGTGCTACAGTTTTAAACATGATTGGCCACACAGCCATAGGAGTGCCGTTCTATTATTATCTTTGGTTTGTTTTTTGTTCTTTGGGGTTTTTTTGAGACAGAATTTCATATCACACAGGCTGGCCTCAAACTTGCAATGTAGCCAAGAATGGCCTTGAACTCCTTCTGATCATCCTCCATCTGCCTCCCAAGCACTGGAATTGCAAGTATGCACCACCATGCCTGGCTTGTGTAAGGTGTCTTGAACTACACTGTGACTTTAGATGGCTGTGATGTCACTAGACCATTGACATTTTCAGCTCCATTATAATCATATGGGTCCATCATTGTATCTGTGGTCAGTTGTTATGATCATAACAGGCTTGACTGCCATTTAATAAAGGTATTCACTAGACCGAAGAAGGAAGCATCCTTCATGGCATTTCTTGCAACTACCAGTCCCAGAAGAATGTCCAGGCATCTGTTCGCTTGTTTTCTTTCCTTGTACCCATTCATTTCTCAGTTATAACAGTTGATCCTTGGAACGGATGTGGGCAAGGGAGAAGCCTTAACACTTTACGGTTTCACTCAATTAAATTCATAAACTTTTTGAAGGAAGGGCCCAAGACAGAATAGCTTCTTTTAGTCAACCAAGGACATAAAAGAAGGAAATTCAAAGGAAGAAATCAGCCCAATTTGCTGTCACCTCCCAAACTTAGAGTGGAGAAGATGAACTCAGAGTCTTAAAATCATGACCCATTAAGAAATAAGGGACATCTATCATTAGCTTCAGTGTGGCCACTTACCTCTAGGTAATTTGAAGGTCAAACCATTACAGACATTCTAGAAAATAATGGGAAAAACATGAAACTTGAAGTGAAAAAACCTGAGTTCTAAGTGCAATTCTATTTTTCTGACCTTAAACTAGTCTTTCCACACCCTTGGCTTTCTCAACTTCATAAAGGGAACATTCAATAGATTTTACAGAAATCTTTTCATGGTCTCTTATTTTCATATTAGTTAATATGTAACCATAAATTTAACACTCATTTGTTACTACAGACCCTTGTGTGTTATAAGAATTATTTTTTCATTCTCTTCTATAACTTGCAATTAATTTCCTTGCATGCTATGTTCTCTCCCTTGTTGAATCATCAGTTGGACCAGAAAACAGTCACTTTATTTTCATTTCCATCTTCACACACAGTTCACACTTTTTGCTCATCCATAAAAATGAAAAGAGGAAAACAATTGACTTTACTTTGCAGTAAATAGTTGTAATTATAGAGCACTTCAATCTTATATTTATCTTTTTCCACTTAGCATATCTTAAGTATATTTCTGGGTTTCAACATTGCATTCATTTTTTATTCCATTGAGGTAACATTCTGTAATTTACAATTCATTTCCTTCTTGGGGAACGGTTGTAGTTATAGAGTTTTTACTATTATTAAATGAAGTTGCAAAAAGTGGAACCTTCTGTATAACTTTTTCCTCTTGGGTTATTTTCTTAAAATACTGTCTCCTGAGTCTGGAGAGATGGCTCAGTGGGTAAAATGCTTGCTTACAAGCATGAGGACCTGAATTAAGAACCCCAATATAAAAGGATATATGTCTATAACCCAAGCATGTAGAAGGTGTGGAAGGCAGAGATAGGTAGATCCTGGGGCTCACTGACCAGCCACCCTAACCAAAATGGCAGAGTCTAGGTTCAGAGAGATCTGCCATCTCTAAAAATAAGGAAGAGGATGATAGAGGAAGATACCCCAAGCCAACCTCTGATCTCCATGTGCATACAGACACAAACACACACACACACACACACACACACACACACACACACACACACACACATCTCCTAGTGTCAAAAGTGTTGATACTGGATGCTTCTTGATTTCCCTCATTCACTTTCTGGTGGGTTATAACAACATCCAATTTAACCACATTGCTTTCTTTGTAGAAGGAACTGTGTTGTTGATATTTCACCTCTTATTTCTAATCCGTTCATATGCTTTGCCCAGTCTGCCCTCTTCTTTACCTTTTAAGCTTCTGCAGTCCTTATAAGATATTTCTGTTGCGTGGATTTCCCTACATTGTTCTTCACATTTCCCTCATCATCTTAAACGCCTCGAGCTGTGAATTTTATGTATCTGTCTTAACTCTGGTAGTTTCTGTATAATAAATCTGTTGAGAAAGTGCACCTAGGCCTTAAAATATAAGTTAAGCATGTTCCTCCTAGTTTATTTACTATTTGTGCTTACTCTTGCATGACTTACCTATTCACAGCTGATCATTCACTGTTTCTGATTTTGATAGTTTACTTAATAAATTGTATGCAAATATATTAATACAAAGGTGTGACAATTTGCTCTATCATTTATGTTCCTAATAATTTCCTTTGACCTATCTTCATATTAAAATTTAAATATTATAGTCTGTAAGATTTTTATTCTAAATGTTAATGATTCTTAAATATAGGGCATATATTGTAGTTAACTTACTTCTTTTCATCAAATTTGCTATCAAGGGATGATGAGGTCACCTACAAAATTATGTTTCCTTTCCTCTTGTTCTGAAAAGCTTCCTTGATCATATATTAAGGATTATGTATAGCTGCATCTATTTCTAGACTCTCCATCCTGTTATGCTGATCTATATGTCTGGTTTTGTGCCAGTAAGTCCTGCATCTGAGGAGAGCTCATATTTCCTCTCTTGAGTCTTTGCTTCTATAATCTGAATACTCTTGGCTCTGTGAATTGCTGATTTTGTGTCTAGTGTCCATGAGCTTTCCCCTCTGCTAAAAAATGGAAACAGGCAATGGGGAGATGAAAGTCAGGGTCTCAGGGGGCCACTGATGTGGTCCCACCCAGAGGAAGACGTGCATCGAAAGGCCAGCACTGGCAAGGGAGGGAGGGTGATAAAGCACTACCCTGGAAGAGAAGCTTCTATTCTAGAAAGTGTTTTCTTGTTTCTTGACTCCTCCAATCAGGCAGCCTAGCCAACAATGTCTATTGTAACCCTGACCTGCTAGGTTCAGATTCCAGGTCTCTCATTTTCTTGTGTGTGACCCTGGACAAGGGAATTCTCGTAGCCCTTTTCACCTCAGTATTAACTTCATCACATTGTTGTAAAGAGGGCTGGGAAGATGGCTCAATTGGTAAAGTGGTTGCTGTGCATGAACACCTGAGTTAGATACCTATCACCCATATAAAAAGCCAGTCATAACAGCACCTGCTTGTAATCTCAGTACTGAGGAGGCAGAAACAGGAAAATCTTTGTGGCTTCTGAGCATTCCAGCCTAACCAAATCTGTGAGCTCCAAGTTCAGAGAGACCCTATCTCAAATAGTAAGGTGGAGGGTGACTGGGGAAAGCACCCAACATCCATCTCTGGCCACCACATGCATATACACGCGTGTGCATACATGCCTGTACATACTCTTGTATATACACAAGCATATAAACATGCATATGCCCTCCTCCCACACACAGAAATTACTGAAAAAATTAAGTGAGACAATTCATGAACACACGATAAGTACTGATATTGGTAAACTGCTGTCATTACTGTTGACAAATCAGGCATACAGGTTTGGTATTTCACCCAGTATTCTGGGGTAGTTTTTCATATACACAACTTAATACTGAATTAATAAGAAAGGTTCGAGGTTGTCAAAGCACCAGCTTACAATTGTGTCTCATGTCAGTGTGACACAAGGTCTAAGTCCTAGAGCAGAGGACACTATTCCACAGCATAATGTGAGATCTGGATAACTAGGTCCCTTGATTCTGCAGTGGTTACACAGACAAAGCTACACATTCTTAGATAAATACCTACAAGGTTCACCTACTCTGTCTTGAGATTTCCTCCTGGTTTCAACACTGAAGGGCATTAGATTAATGACAAAAAAACAATATGGTTTTATCTTAATCTGCAAATTAGTTGTGTAGAAACTAAGTATTATTCAATATACTGCTCCTAGTGGCAGTGACAAGTGCCCAGAAGCATTTGTCATCCCTGCAGGGTACCAGAGGAAACAGTGCTTCTCTCCTTCACCACCTGTTACCTGCTCTCTGAAGGCCCAAGGCTGAGAGGGAGAGTGGCACATTAGCAGCCTGAGCATAAGACTGCCAAGTCAAACATAACCGGAAGGTCTAATTTTAGCCCTCCTAGCCTTGGCATTGTCCCTTTCAAGATATTTTTCATGTTCTATAATGAAGTGCTTTGTTCCAGCCTTGCTGAATACTTCACAAAGGCCCAGCAAGGACAGAGGGAACCTAATTCAGACCTGGACAGACATCAAAGAGGGTCAGCACCCTTCTGGCAGCCTTTGAGAAATATGTCCTTTCCATCCATCTCCTGACACTCCAAGAGGGGACACTTGGGCATGCTCCTCTTCTGGGCTGGCTCCTTTCCTTAGCTTCCCTTTTGAACCTTCTCTTGGCTGCTCAGCAACAGGTATTCTCACATGCTAGGGATTTGAAATCTCTTTCTTTGTCCCTGCCTCACGAAGTCCACATCTTTCTACATGTCTCACACATCATGTGAAATACACCTAATTAAGAGCTAGAAACAACTGTGCTATTTTTCAACCTCCATGATTGATTTCTTACAATAATCTGACTCATTAGAAGCAGCAGAAACTTTCATAGAATGTGTATACATGAGGAACCTGAAGTTCATTGAGGATAAAGACTTTTGTAAAAGATCACTCAGAAAAACCTGGCAAGGTTAGGAACAGAACCTAGCTCTGGTGCTTCTGAGAAAGATGCAGGCCCCACAAAGCTATCAGAGGGCAGAAAACTCGGGCCATTGCTTGGTTGGACTCTTATAAACTTGTCCTTAGAATATCTACTGCCTTGTGGCCAACTGTTCCGGCTGAATTCCCAGATTGCCTGGTTTCACTTTCAGGTAAATCATCATTTCCTGTTTCTTAGAGCTAGAACAGATAAGGTTGACCCAGAGATCTTACTGTTTCAGAGGCCATCTTAGATCTTTGTCCCTTGTCCTTCAAGCAGCTCCTTTTCAGGACTTTATCTGACATCCCTAGATGCTGCCTTGGGCACCCAGATGTGACGATCTTTTTTTCTCTTTTAATTTTCTGGCTTTGAATTCCAGTTGTTATGTACAGATCAGACAGTGCTTTAGCATTTACGTCAGCATCTTTGGGCTCTTTCATCTCTTGCATTTTATTTAAAGCTGGTGATAATATACAGACTTGGCATTGTTGCCATCAGTCTCAGATGATAAAATGAAGCCTCAGAAAGGTGACTAACCTCATAGACCCCAGCACCATTAGGGAGACCCTGACTCCCACGAGATCTTCCCTATCACAGCTCCTGTAGGGCGTTGCTATGTCAGCCTGAGTTCTCTTAAGCATCAATCACATACTCATTTCACTCAGTGATAAACAGAACAGTTTCAGAACTGAAGGTCGGTGGCTACCGGAGAGTTCTGAAGTAATGTTGGGAGCTGTTTAAAAACAGACGCGTGTAGAGGGGAAGCTGCGGGGCGGTTCTCATCCACAACTTCCTGAGACTGTGGTTTGTTTTTGTTGAAATAGAAATTGTTTATGGGATTTTTCTGAGTACTGATGTTATATATGCTCACTGTAAAAAGTTCAGAGATTGCAGAGGAGAGAGTAAAATATTAGCATTATAATGGCAGCAGTTACAACTGTGATTCAGATTTTAATACAAATTATGAACTGAACTGCTTGGACATCCTGTGTATGCAAGCTAAGCAAGAGTGTATTAAGAAAAGCAAGGTGATACTATACATACTGGAATACTGTTTTGTGACCTGCATTCCAGCTTTATAGGTTGTTGTGATGGCTTCTCCCTTTTAGTCTTTCTTTTGGAGTGTCAGGAACATCTGTGTTAGTCACGTGATTCATGGTGCATTCTCACCACTGCCTGTGTGAGACTCTGTTTGTGTTTTCTTTTGTACTTACTCCTATGTCCTTCTTCCTGACTTTGGAATTAATATATGTCTTAGGTACGTCTTTATCCTTTAAAATATAGTCAGGCATTATGGTCGATTCCTTTAATCCCAGCACTTGAGAAGCAAAGGCAGGCAGATCTCGGTGAGTTCAAGGTCAACCTGGTCTGCATATCAAGCTCCACACCAGCTGGGGCCACAGAGAAACCCTGTCTCAAAAAGACCAAAAGAAAATATGTAGAGCTTGTATATAGGTTTACTTGCTTTAGTTTAAATTAATGACCTGGAACAATACAATGCATGTCAACCAAAGTAGAGCTGGTCATTCTTTCTCTTCTTTTTTTTAAAAAAAAAAACAGTATCCCACTATGCAGTCCTAGCTGACCTGGAATTTGCTGTAGACCATACTGGCCTCAAACTCAAGAGATCCACCTCTGCCTCCCAAGGGCTGGGATTAAAGGCAGGTGCCAGCACATCCAGCTGTCTTATCATTTTTAGTGGGTAGAGTAATTCCCACTATGTAGCTCTACCAAACTGTATTTAACCAGTTTTGTATGCTAGACATCAGGCTTTTGTTTGTTTTGCTTGCTTCTTGTGGTACTGGAGCTCAAGTCTGCTTGCTTCTTAAAATGATATTGTAAGCCATTTAGATGGAGATACAGCTCAGTGGTAAAGTTCTTGCCTAGTGTACATAAAGTCTCCCATGAGGAAAAAAAAAGGCATTTTGAACAATGCTAGAGTGAACTTTTTTGTATATATGCTTTTCAGACCTGTGTGATTATTTTCTTGAGATAATTTTGAGAAGCTATTTTATAAAATATTCTTCACTCAATGTTTCAGTATATGAAGTTTTGTTGTTGAGTCCCTAATAAGAATTTTGATGCATTCTCCCTCTCTCTCTCTCTCTCTCTCTCTCTCTCTCTCTCTCTCTCTCTCTCTTCTATCTCTATCTCTTTCTCTCTCTGTGTATGCATGTATGTCTCACTGTCTCTCTCTGTCTCTCTCTCTGCCACACACACCAAAAACACACAAAGACTTTGCTTATCTTTCAACAATAACACTTAGCCCAGCCATCTTTGATCTTTATTTCATAGCTTTTCTCTTATCCAGAACTGATAAGTTCTAGCTGCTGATAGCAGCGTTTACATAGCAGGTCATTGATTCAACAACAGTCCAGGGTACCTATTCAGTGGTGGGCTCTTGAACTCAATTCTGGGTGGCCAAAACAATCACTCTGGCCTTGAAGAGCTCCCAGTCTTGTGAGGTAGGACACATATGACAGATATTGGTGTGGCAGGAGATACAGGGATGGTGGTTCTACAAAATGTGCCCAGGGTACAAAATCGGAAGCCAAATGATGACAAAGTACCTCATTTATGCCTCAAAATATGAGTTGAGTACTAGAAACACAAGAGAGAACTACTTACTAAAAATACCTCCGAGCAAAAAGAACACAAAAAATAGTTGGTGACGCTGGACATGATGGAGAAAGTTGAGGCATCAGGTGAGAACATGGAAACAAAGGAGACTGAAGAATTCTAGAAGCCAATAGGGAGGAGAAAGGGGGAGCAGGATGGGCCCATGAGCAGGTCCGGAAAGCCTTACAGGGGTTGGATTTCAGAATGAGGATGGTGAGAGACCACAGGAGTGTTGACACAGGGCAGTGATATGGTTGAGTTTTACAAAGACTATCCAAGCTTTAGTGTGAAAGGTGGGCTTTAGGAGGGTAAGACTAGATGAGGAAGCAATCAGGAGGCTTGTTGCCGTCGACCCAGGAGATCAGTTGCCTAAACCAGAGAGGAGTATATAGAGTTGAGTTAAGAAGTAGAGTATACCAATTACTGATCTTGACAACTGAGGAGATACGTAAACATGAGGAAAACAGAGGTGTCCAAGAGAACATACTCTTACATGGGACCCTAGGCAGACGGCAAGACCGCTTACCCAGACAGGCATTAAGGAAGAAAAGAGATTTGAAAGGGAAGAGAATAGCTTGGTACCATGTTAAGTCTGCTGTGGCTACAGCTCATATTTATGTAGTTGAGGGTGATGTGGTTCACATGAGGTAGCAGGTTAGGTTTGATGTCATTATAGAATGCAATGGTAGAGATGTCTATCGTGAAGCTGGGTGTATTAGCTAGTGCTCAGAAAACACCTGCTCTGGAGATAGATTTAGGAACAGTAATATAATAATACCGAGTAGAAGTTTGTTGAAGAAATTAACGAATTTGCACTGGGGATATAGCTCAGTTCATAGAGTGCTTGGCTATCATTCACAAAGCCCTGGGTTCCACCCTAGCGCCTAGCGCCACATAAATTGGGTGTGACGGTGCATACCTGCAATCCCAGATTGGCAGTTCAAGGTCATCCTCAGCTACACAAAAAGTTCACGTCCGGTTTGGGAAGAAAGAAGGAAGGAAGGAAGGAAGGAAGGAAGGGAGGGAGGGAGGGAGGGAGGGAGGAGAAAAGAGGGAGGGAGGGAGGAAGGAGAAAGGAGGAAGGGAGGGAAGAAAGGATAGCAAAAGAAAATGATTGGTTTTTGGTATCACATTTCTTTTAAGCAGAGTAGTCTGCTTATATAAAGACTTCTTTGTATAGAATTTCAAAATTATCTGAATTTAAGATCCAAACAGCCAGACATGGTGGCTTATGCCTTTTATCCCAGCACTCAAGAGGCAGAGATAAGAGAATTGCCCATGAGTTCAAGGCCAGCCTGGTCTACATAGTGAATATCAAGTCATAAGGCATGACCTGTTTCAAAAAGCAAAATGAAACATCTCCCTGGGTATATGAGTTAAAGAATATTTTTAGAATTACTGTAGAGATACCAACTTAGAAACATCTGAGTACAACATCTCTCCATATTACTGTGAGACACGGTTGCCTGTGATTTGGAAGGTGAGAGGGGTATGACTTAGCTACTACTGTAAACACGTGGACATGTCTCTGGCCCCTCCTGGATCCCAGGCCTTACTCTGAGAGCAACAAGAGGATGGCAATTCCGGTGCTCACGCCTCAGCACAATGACAAGGATGTGTGGGAGACGGGACACTCCTGGTCTGCCTCTCTCTCAGCAGTTCCCTGCTGCTCTGAGATAAGGGCCATGGTCCCTTCCCACTGGGACTTGGCAGCACAGCCCAGAACACAATCTGTTGGGCAGAAGGCTGTGATTATTAATGAAAGCATTTCCTCTGTTACCTCACAGAACCAAGCGAGGTTCTGACAGTGCCAAAGACAGCCTGTTTCCTTTCATAAAAGCTGGTTCTCAGAAATGTATAGAATGGTCGGATGCACAGGGAAATAAAAATAAGGTGCAGGGTGCAGAAATGGATGGCTGTTTAAATCAGTCCCACATGAAAGGTTACCAACTATTAATCAACTCCCACTTCTATTCAGTGGGTGAGCCAAGAACTAGATAGAAATCTCCTTCACTCAGCAGATGATGCTTCACCTGGGCTGTGGAATCCTTAAGTAATTTTCCTTTGCTGGATCATATATAAAGTACTTGAAAGAAGCTGAATGAATTTGTTTCATTTATGTCACTGTCTTAGTTTCCTTTATATTGCTGTGAAAAATACCCCGACAAAAAGCAACTCAGGGAAGAACAGGTTTATTTGGCTTTCGGTTCCAGGTTCCAGTTCACTATTGCAAAGAAGTCAAAGCAGGAACTCAAGCATCACATCAACAGTCAGGGGCAGAGAAAGAATAAATTCAGGGATCTTTCATTGACTACTTGCTCTCAGTTAGCATTCAATTTTCTTATACTGTCCAAGACTCCCTGCCTAGGGAATGGTACTGCCCACCATGGGCTGGGTCTACAAGAATTAACAATCAGAACAACACCCCACAGACATTCCTACAGACCAACATGATCTGGAATATTCCTCATTGAAACTCTTTCCAGGTGATACTAGGTTATGGCAAGATGACAATTAAAAATCCGCCATTATAGTCACTGTGACAGAAGCAACTTAAGAAAGGAAGGACTTATTTTGGTTCACAATTCATAGGGTATTGCTGGTCTGTCATGGTAGGGAAGACTTGGTAGCTGGAGTGGGTAGGTCCCTTATGGTGGAAGTTTGTTATACAACTTTTTACATCTGAGCAGTTCAGGAAGTAGAGTTTGGGCCAGAAACATATCACTTTCAATGCTTATCCCCAGAAGCTTTCTTTTGTTAGCTAGGCCATAGTCCCTAAGGCTCCAGAATCCCACGAACAGTACCACTAGCTAGAGACTAAATATTCAAACGCCTGAGCATATGGGGGAGAGTTCATATTCAAGCCATAACACAGAGTCAACAAAACGACCTTAGAATTGCCCTGCTGCGAAATGTGTGTACTCCTGTTCATGCAGACTAGCCCAGGCCATCTAGACCGATTCCTAAGTGCTTCTTCTCTTAGTCAAAATCTTGAAGTATCATTTCTCCATCTTCTGGATGGACCAGCAACGGGGTCCTGTGAGAAGGTTTGTAATAGTTATTGTGGGTAAATATCTGCTTCTTAGAAGTGAGATGTTATCTCAGTTACTCTCAGAACAACTTCATCAACAGATTACCATATTTCCATTTGAGAAAGGAGGGAGCCCAGGCCCTGCTGACTTAAGTAACAAAAATATTCTGCAAGTATTTAGCAGGGACATGATTCTAACTCACCCTGATTCTAGCACATACTTTTCCCTCACTATATTCAGTCTAATTGAATGTGAAAAAGATGTTGAGTTCTCACAGAGAGAAAGGGAAACCAACAGTAACAACAACAATAAAAAAAATGCCAGCAAAAAACTGAGAAGAAACTTTTCCAGTGTTACATACAAACACTACCGGGATAAGTATGGTTTTGGTCTGCGTCACATGTCTCAGATCATTGAGAAATGCTCCCAGTGCTTTAGAAAACAGGACAAAGACAAGGTAGTCTGACCCACAGAGGCTGATCTGGCAATTAGGGCCCTTTGCAAATCAGAGTCTCCAAGCACCTAGACTCCGTATTACCTGGTGGGATTATCTTGAGAACACCTAGTAAGTCTACTCACAGCTCCCAGCCTGGAGTCAGGGTACGGATACACCATTCCTCCAAAGCCCAGGGAGCCACTCTAGGATTTCACTGTGTATCCTACATAGGTGGGAACTCGGTAGAGAGCAGTTAAGGCGGACCTAACAGGAGACACTTTTCTCGTACCCTGAGCACATGCACAGCTCTTCAGAGTTCTTCAGGGGACCCTCTGTCCACTTCAATGCCCCAGGATCAAAGCACAGCAGCAACCTACAAGCCTCCTGCTGAGGACACCACTGGGCTCTGTTACTCAGTCTCTGTGTTCCCTGCCATAAGTGCCCCGACCTCCCCAGGTCTCCAACTAGAAAACAAAGCAGCTGAATGATTGATCCTGGGGGCCTACTTCTACTTTCACCTTCATGTGTTCATGACACTGCCCTGAGCAGACCTCTTGTTGCCCTTACAGCACCACTACCACAGCCATCAAAGACTTTCTCCTCGTTTATTAGACATCAAATATGTACTTTTATCTTTTATCTTGTGTCCCAAGGATGAAGCCTAAACCCACTGCCTATTTCAAGTGTGTGAGCCAGAACCTCAGCTGTAATCACAAGAGGTTCAGGTTTAAGGCAATGGCATCAGAGGATCCTGTGAGAAAGGACTTCTCTTCCCTGAAGCTACTTTGGTTCCCAGACAGCACTGAAATGCCAGCCTGCCATCAACAGCCTTGCTGTCCCCTGAGACATGCTTACTGGGACCTTGCGAGCTCTTGGCTTTAGGATGAGGAAAAAGAAAGAAATAGAAATTGCCAAGGTGTCAGGTATTTGCCTTTATTCTAAAGGAAACCATCATACAATGATTCTGGGCAACTTTGAGACCTAGTTTTTGGGGTTAACGGTCTCTGGAAACTTGTAACCCAGAATCATTTGTTTATAGGACCCTCCAGGAATGGCGATGAGTGCTGTTTGAACCTTCTTGCACAGAGATAAATATGTTTGGTTGGTTGCAGGCTTTCAGCCTTTGACTTGGGAACAGCACATGTCAGGGGTAAGGAGTCAGACACCAGGGACTCGGGGTCACAGGTTTTTTATCACAGCTTTTCCATCAGCTGTCCCTGTAAGCTAAGAGAATTCATCACCTTCCTGAGTCTCAAACACTCCAGCCTAAAACTACAGGGTTCAGACAGCAGAGCCCAGAGGCAGATCTCTTCAGCTTTGGTATCTTCTAGTTGTATGGTATCTGGACTCTTTATACCAGTCCCAAATGCAAGGGTCTGGAACGTGTATCAGAGATGGCATGAGGGAGAGTGCAGAGTAGAGAGAACCTGGGTTCCAGTGTGGGCCACCTCTGGAGCTCTCCACTGAGACCACCTACCGCCCCTTCCCTTCATGACTTGAGTGGTGTGCCGCAAGCTGACAGATGTTTGTACTCACCTGAGTTACAGATTTCAGATTTCCCTCTCAGGAAGGGTGCCACAAAAGTAGTCGTTGTGGGAAGGAGAGGAATTCTTGTATTCAGACTGCATTGGAAGAGTTTTCACCCAGGGACCAGTCACGAGTAAGTTTGTCTGACTTACAGGAACTTGTCTCTGTCATCTATCAACGAAGCTTTCTGCTGTGAACAGTCGCTTCCTTGTGCCTTTGATTTAAGATGTATGAGTGTTTCCTGAGTCCTTCAAGACTGGGACTAAGTCTTCTCTTTACATACTACCATGTACAGGTCAGACCCTTTCAGCAGACTCCTATGTTTAGGAGTACCTACTAAGCTAGTCACTCTGAGGACTTCTACCTGCTTCTGTTTATGCCTCCCATCATTAGAGACACAAAACTGTGATGTTAAGTACAAGGAGAAGGGTGGAGCAGTGAAAGCCAGCAGAATCATGTCATGCAGAAGGCAAGACTGGGCGAAGCCTTGCAGAAGCAGAAGGTTTAGACAGGTGTCAAGGAACAAAAGGGCATACCAGGAAGCAACTGAAGCCTGAGCAAGACCAGTTTCTTCTGATTATTTCAATGTACAGACAGGAAACCGAGGGCCTCAGCGAAGAGTTAATTTATCTGAGGCTGACCTGGGCAATTCAGTACAGGCCTGGCTTCTACCCGAGTCTTCTTCCACCCTAGTCAGTGTTGCAGGCATTCCAGAGGTCAGAAGCCTACGCCCCAAAGTCCTTCTGCTGCTCTGGGCTGGTGCCCAAGCTTGTTTCCCATTGTCCTTATGCTGCTGTGTGTCTGCACATGTGGCTGGATTGTTCCATCTCAGCCAGCAGCCAGACTGTCGATGAATCTTAGGAAGATTCAGGCAGGCTGATTGCCAGATTACCTGGGAGGAGCTGGCTGTTCAGTTCTATGTGCCTCATACCACATAGGCCCAGGGATGCCCTGTGAAGGTGCATACACTAAATAGAGTAGGCTGGGCTAGAGACCAGCTTAACACACACACTATATGTACTACACACACACTCACACATGTATTTTATTGTAATCCTCTCCAATACCCCGAAGGGGCTGTGGAGAAAATAGGAACATGGGTGCTTCCTGAGGATGGGAATAGGCTTTTTCTCCTAAAGGAAGTTCTCCTAGCTGTCTCCAAAGACCTGTTCTGCCTCTTCTGCTCTAGAATCTGCTATCTGAACCAGGTAGGGCATAGATAGGAAATACACAAACCGCAAATTGAGATTGTTGAGGCCTCCAGGTAAGAGGAGGAGGTGGTGCCTCTATTCATAAGCAAAGGCGGGGGCCGCGGCAGTATGTGATCATGCCTTACTTACTAAACCTTTCCAACTAGTTGAGCAGGGCCAATCACTTAGCCTCTCTGACCTTCAAAGCACTATCAGTAAAAAGTGAGTAATAATTATCTCTTTTTGACAGTATTGTCACATGAGTGGATACTGTTATACAAAAGCCTTTTGTATAATAAGATAATACATAAAATCCCATCTATTCTGAGTGCCATTTGCAATTAAGTGATCCTGGGCTTTCCTCTTTAAGGGTTCCATCCTTACTGAGTTCTTATGCCCACCATAGCCCTCAGCAGTTCCTTCAGTGCCTAGCCCTGAGCTTCTCCTACTGTATCTCAAGCACTGAGTTCTTTTGGTCTTAGTGGGGCTGTGTTTTTTGCTTTATTGCCTGGAACACCAGTTTAAAAATAAAACACTCTGGTTTCTGTCCCCTCCCTTCTTGAATAACAAAAAATGCTCAAGGACTGACGGGTTCTCAGGTAAAAATCCATAGCAGACATGTGCTCAGGCAAGCCAGTCTATGACTCATATTTTCATAGTTAGAGATTTTCAGCAGTGGATTAGTGAATGGTGGAGTTAGAAGAGCTTAAAAGATCATCTAGTCCAACTTGCTGTTTTCTTTGAGCGGAGAAGCTAAGAGGGAAGAAGAATGTTCCCAAGATCACAGAGTAAGTGGGAGTCAGAGGTGGCACGCATCCCCTCTGTATGTCATGGAACCTCTGCTTGGGAATGTTATAGGAATTACTACCATTTTTACCCACTCTGTCATCCTGGGTCTATAGTAAGAAGTATTACTTGGCTTGAATCACTGCAATCCAGAACTAAAAGTCCATAAGTTGGGGCCATCAATCTGTTCATATAGTTACTTATCAAGCTAAGCACCATCTTTATACCAGTCTGTAAGGATGCTGAAGTAAATGACATAGACTCAGCCTTTAAAGTGTTCCAAATAAAGGGATGAGAACAGAGAGATGACCCATCTTTAGGACAGGCTATTTTCTACACAATTAAACAAAGCACCCCTGCCACCTGTGGACTGCATTTTATATTTAAACTTAGGATTCTGTCAGTTCTCCTCACACGGAGATGATGAGACTGATTTTCCCAGAGGAAAAAAATATACCAAATATGTCAGTCCTCATTTACTCATTCTCTCAAAAGATGTTTATTGAACATCTGATGCAAATTACCAAAGAAGCAAAGACAGCCCTCTCTCTCTCTCTCTAAAAAATAAATAATAATAATAAATAAACATTCCAGTAGAGAAGTAAATGATAGTCATGGAAGCTTTAATGAGAGAAGGGAAAGACCGAAGACAAGAGGCTCAGTGTGCCATGAAGGTCTCATGGAGCAGGAGGGGTGATAAGTGAGGTTAGTCCAAAGGAAAGGGGAGAAGTTGGCCCAGAAGACAAAGGTGACTGTCATTCTAGGGAACAGAAGTATGTGCAACATGTGAGTTCCAGGACCCGTAACATTCACTCTTGGTAGCACATAAAGTGAAGAGAGACTGGCAGGAAGTGATGATGCCACAAACAGGCAGGGGATGTGTTGCTCAGGAGATGGGGCTCTATGCTGGACAAAGGAGACATGCTAAGGTTTGAGGGAGAAGATTCAATGGTAAGGTTTGTGGTTCAAAACTTTACTCATGCAGCTGTACATTGTGGAAAGTGGGATAGAGCCAGGAGCTAAGAATGAGGCCAGGCCTGGTGAGGCCTGATGAGGGCAGTGGCAACACTAATGTAACAGGCCAGAACTTGACACTGTGCATGATCCACCCTTCTCCAGACACACCTGAGCAATAACATTGGCTTTGACTATAAAAAAACGGCATGAAGTTATGCATTTGGTTCTCCAGAACTATGACTCACAACCCTAACAATGCCCTTTGTGTGTGTAAGAGCCAGCAGGAACAGGTTAAGGCACCACAAATGATCCATGGAGAATGCAAATTTTCTCAAACTGATACACTGTTAAATTTCTAAAGATATTTGGGGGCCTTGAAGGACCTTTAATCCATTTCTCATGATTAAAATTCACTTCCAATGTGCGGTTTGGGTAAACTACCTTTTTCTAAACAAGTTAAGCAGTGTAGCAAAGGGACTGATCCCTTTTCTATCCCTCCTTGAAACTCATTCAGGTCTCTCTGACCTTCCTACTTTTGCTCCTCCTCTTCCTTACCCCAAGATGCTTTCATCCCCCAACTGTCTCTGTTGATGCATTGGAATCTTGAGTCTTGTAAATCTAGTTTCAAACCCCAGCTCTGCATTCTTTAATTGTATGATCTTGTACAAGTCACCAAGGCACTCAGGGAGATGTCCTGCTCCGTTAGGACATGTGAAGTACTTTCTCTGGGGCCTTCTGCAAACCAGCATTGCACATTCAGCAGGGATTGTTGTTAGGTGGGATTCTAATCAATAATGAATGTTGATACTCTTCTACCAAAAAGAACAAAGCCATAGCCTGAAAGATTTGGTGTCTATCTTTTGATCATCAAGATAGCAATGAATTACAGTTTTCTTACCCAGATTAATTAAATTTCACACCTGAACACCCACTTGATTTCCACATCCAGCTGTGGAATCCCACTGTAACTTATAATTAAGAATTAAGAGCTAAGGTAAGTAGAGACGCTCCATGAGAAAGGGCAGATTTGTTGATCCCGGGACAGGACACTTTGTCAAACAGAGGAGCTTGCGAATTAACTGGTGATTCCGATAGTATCATGTGAATACGCTGAGTGCTCATAGGATAGGTGCCAAGGTGGAAGCTTTCCTGGAAGTAACAAGCATGGTTTGATTTCATTGCAGTGAAAGAACTCTTCATGAAATGTCAGGGCAGGTACTGACAAAGGGTGTGGGAATCTGTTTTAGGAAAAGATTAAAATAAAAACATCAATGAAGTAGGAGATGACATTTTCCTCTCTGACTGCTGCAAGCATAGACCTGCTTAGAGCTCGTGGAATCAACTTGTCCACTTGGGTAAATTCTTCAAAACCTAACTTGCTCTCCTCTAACTAAATTTTAAATATCTTCTGTTACTTTCATATCATGATCCCTTGGATTTTCATGAGTTTTTAGGTCAATCTATGACTTATTGGCTACATTTTAAAATTCTTTTATTATTATTATAGAACAACAAATTAAAAGAATTTTTCAAATCTTAATTTTCTAGCAATACAACTATTTTCATTTTAATGAATTCTTTTCCATCTTTATTTAATCTAGTTATTTCTTAAATAACCATCACATTAAAGTTAGATTTTAGTACATCTACTAATTTATGATGAAGAAGTTGAAAAAAAAAAAACAATAATTACTTTTTCTGTAACACATATAGTACACATCAAATCAGCAGAATCCAAACTTATCCTGTCCCTATAGCCTGTCCTATGCTGTCCTATTGACCAAAAAACTTGCACATAATTCATGTAGATAACATCACCTTATGCACTATTATTTTATTACTTTAACTTCCTATGAATAAAAATAACAAGATGGAATCTTATGTCAAAGAATTTTCGTGATCCACTCTCCAGGAAAAAGCCAACTTTATCTTAGAAGACAGACTCCTAATAAATATTTGAAGGGGCTAGAGAGATGGCTCAGCCATTAAGAGCACTGACTGTTCTTGCAGAAGACTTGGGTTTGAATACCAGCACCTACATAGTCACTAAAAACCAGCCATAGCTCTAGTTCCAGGGGATCCAGCACCCTCTTCTGTCTTCTGTAGGCTTTGCAAAATATGGGTGCATTTATATACATACATGAATAGCACACATAAAATATTTTTTAATTTTTAAATGTTGGAAAATGAGAACAAGAAGGAAAGAAAGAATGTCACTAATGGAAATGAGCTGTTTTCATTTGGAAAAAAAGCCATAACTTTGGAACTAGGTCAACCAAGATACCCTGTGATAGATGATCAGGTTTTCCATATCACTTTTAAGCATTTGGTGATAAAGTCCTCTTTCTGTTCATGTCAATAATCCCATCTAATAGAAATATAGAATTAGACTACCTGGGCATCAGGTGCCTAAGAATCATAACTCACAGAAGGAGAAGCCAAAGGAGCCTCTAATATACTTAATATGAACAGTAAAAGATTGATGTATGCCTGATTGATGGACTCTCCACTTGAGTCAATGTAATGCAACAATAGACATGGTGATAGGGAGGGTGATCTACACAACCCTTGGAACTGTCCAAAGGGGCTTTTCTGCTCCTATCTGTTCTAAAACCCCAAGAGGAAGGATAAAGGCTAGAGGAGACTATGATCAGACAGGCTAGAATGGGTTCCAACTGAGAGACCCTCATACCTCTGGTTTGGTCAAAGTTGACATGATCACAGCCACAGCGTTAACTGCATTGATGTGCTTTTCTGCAGGCAGAATGGGGAAACAGAACAGCAAACTGGC
Organism: Eospalax fontanierii; assembly: GCA_035773235.1. Classification (NCBI taxonomy): domain Eukaryota; kingdom Metazoa; phylum Chordata; class Mammalia; order Rodentia; family Spalacidae; genus Eospalax; species Eospalax fontanierii. The sequence goes on along the minus strand of CM069529.1, from coordinate 45,009,645 downwards.
CCCCGAAGTCATGGAGGACCTGGTGAAGAGCACCGAGTTCAATGAACATGAGCTCAAGCAGTGGTACAAGGGGTTCCTCAAGGACTGTCCAAGCGGGAGGCTGAATCTCGAGGAGTTCCAGCAACTGTATGTGAAGGTAAGAGCTTCCAGTTGTTAGTGAGTTCCTTTGGCCAGAATTCAGAATGATAGCTAGCTAATGAGGCTCGATTCCAGTGGTTTCATACCCTAATTTAAAAATAGCTGTTGTCCTAGTCTGCTTCTCTATTGCTGTGACAAAACACCCTGACCAATACCAACTTGTGAAGGAAGAGATTTATTTGATTCACATCTCCCTGGGATATAGTTCATCACTGAGGGAACCCACGATAGGAACACATGGCAAGAACCTGGAGGCAGGAGCTGAAGCATGGGCCATTGAGGAACACTGTTTACTGGCTTGCTCCCCTGGCCCATGCTCAACCCACATACAGGACCATGTGCCCAGGGATAGCACCACCCACAGTGGGCTGGGCCCTCCTGCAGCACTCAATAATCAAGAAAATACCCTACAGACATGACCACAGGTCAGTGCAAAGGAGGAAATTCCCCAATCAATGCTCCCTCAACCCAGATATCAAGTTGACAATAAAGCTATGCAGCAAGCTGTTTTGATGTGTGTATGTGTGTGTGAGCATGTGTGTGTGTGTGTGTGTGTGTGTGTGTGTGCTTTTCTAGAGAGAAGTGGAGCAATTTCTGAACAAGAAAAATCATTGTTAATTGTTAAAATACTGAATATGGTTCAGAGGATGATAGCATCTGCTCAGAGAACCATGGAAATCTCAGAAAAAGTATCCACCAATGATTAACAAACTACTGATAATGTATGCACACATAGAATCTCTATAGATGGATTTGTAGATATATATGCACATGCATATATTTCCCAGTTAAAGAGAATATACCTGTGAGAGCTTTTTCACCAACAAAGGTCTTTCTATCTAAAGTGAAGACTCAGATTCCCACAACAGCTCATTTAGAACAGTGCATCATGGTACATATTGAGACATCAAAGTCTACAACATGAACTTGACATTTTATATTGTTTGAGAATCAGTCTTTCCCTGGACACTGGCTATCACTGTCCCATCAAAGTATAATTTCTATTGCAATGGTATTGTTTTGACTTGTCTGAGTTTGTGAATTAGTGGCTCTATTTCTGGCGTGATATAAAGGCATTCCACATTGCATATACTATATGATGTATATATTATGTTGCTGGAAGAAATGTACTCTTTGTTATAACTTTTTCTGAATGAAATACCAAACAGAAAATATTGCTTTTATTATTTCTTTGTAGCAAATGTCAATTTGAGCGATATGAATTATCCAAGTACGTATCAATGCATGGGAGGCTTGTATAGAACTTTGAGCACCATTTTCTCAAGGCTGAACCTTTACCTTGGCCTGTGATCCAGCAATTCCACATTCTTGTATAAGAGGGGACATGTAAAAGGAGGGACATGCTCCTAGCTAAATTGTTCGTGATGAAAAAACTGGGAAGCGCCCCAAATGCCCATCAAGGGGAACACAGAAAATAAACTGTGACAACTATACAGCGGTCAAAACAGTTGAACTATAACAATGCTAAAATGCAAGTGCAAAAGTAAATTTCAAAGATTACTGATCAAATGGGAATAAAATTGGCATACACCTTATAGGCTTAAAAGTAAAGGCAATGAAATGATAGAAAAAGAAAAGCAAAGGAGTGGGGTACAGTAAGCAAGGAGCAAGGAAGAAGATGGGGATGCGGCCCTGTGCTGACCGAGTTACAATCAGTTATTGTTTTAGGTTGGTGGATTTGCAGACGCTTATTGAATTCAAAGCTGACTAGATAAATAAATAGCCACTTCATGAACTACTAATGGATGTCAGGCACTCCAGATTGTGACTGATCCAATTCTGTGCATACGAAACCCTCTAAAGTTATATAAAACATCACATCATTAAGTATGTATAACAAGATACACATACAGTGACATATGTGTATGCTGTACAGTCACTCTGAGAGGTCTGTGAGATAGCTCAGTGAGTGGAAGTGCTTGCTGCCAAGTCTGACAACCTGAGTTCCATCCCTGGAACCCAAATGGTGGAAGGAAAGAACTGACTCTGGCAAGTTGTCCTCTCGCCTCCTCCGGGGAGACATGTGCATGCATGCACACACACACAAAACCAATTCATTTAAACGTTTTAAGATCACTATGACATGCCTAAGAGAAGCTGAGTAATCAGTCCCTAGAGTTTCGTATAGAAATTCTGAGAAATGCATCTATTATTTAACTGATGTAAATTAATTCTGTGGAGAAGTGAAAAAGATGTGTTTTCTAGATTATCAGACCAATCCTCATAGTTCTCAGTCTCATATTGATAGCTTCTGAACCTGGAGTTAGCCGGCCCTTGGAAACTTTCCACTCTTAACCTCAAGGAAAGCAGAGGCAAATAAGGTGTGTCAAAATGCCCTTCACAACACTAAATTGGGGCATTAAAAATAGGGATCCCTGAGGCTGGAGAGATAACGCAGCAGTTGAGAGTATTGGCTGATCTGGCAGAGGGTTTGATTCGCAGCACTCACATGGCACCCAGCTAATAACCATCCATAACTCCAGTTCCAAGGAATCTGACTCCCTCTTCTGTTACAAGTGTTCCCCTGTGATTAAGAGAGCTCATGGTGCCACATTCACCACTACTTGTTTAAAATTAGAGGGGTTTTGCCTTCTAAGTAGTTGCAATTCAAGAAGTGAGCTGTTTCATACATACACTGTAAACACCGCAGCTTCTTTCAATCTCAGGTCATGTAAACTGATCATGCCTTAGTGTTCTAAGCACAACATACATGTGTGGATCAAAATCACCTGCCACCTCTCCACCTGACACCCAGTAGAGTTCTGATGCAGGAAAATGATACAAGACTTTCTGAACTTAGTGGCTACTCATGGCAGCCTCCTATTTCATCCTCTGAGCAGTGAGACTTAAACGTGGCCTCTGCTCTTTTGTTAATGGGTAAAAGGCAGACAAAGTCTTTCTTACCTTTCAGGGTCATTCAGGCACAGACATCAAGGGAGAAGCACAGAAAAAATATGCCACATACATAAAAAAATAGAAGGCAACTCTGAGGGACAAGAAGGGAGAAAGCTAAGGGTTATGTAAGAGGCCCAGAAGGCACGTAATTAGAATGGCTTCCTTTAATGCTTTAGGAAAGTGTCTGTGTTCAGCAAGACATCCTCCTTATTCTGGAGAATGAGTGCTTTACAATAGTTCCTTCTCTGATTGGTAGGGAGCTGAGCCATCCTGGAACCCAATAATGGAGGAAAGAGGACTGAAGCCTCTGGTCTCTTTGCAGCCTCTATTGCTGCCTCAACTGTTTGCCATTGCAGAAGGGTCACCTCTGCTGCTCTGGAACCAACTAATGAAGGGCTAGGGAGGAGACCCTGGTCTGCTAGGCTCGGAGGCACAGCCCACCCCTGCCCCGCCCTTACTTCCAAAGTCTTTGACTTCCAAACATAAAGGAACTTCATTTAACAGCCCAAAAGCAGAGATTTAGAAATGAGGCAAAGTTTCCAACATCATGGAAGGCAAAGGCAAGATGGACATTAAAAATGGGGATGTCTGAGGCTGGAGAGACAACGCAGCAGTTAAGAGTACTGGCTGCTCTGGCAGAGGGTTTGATTTGCAGCACCCACATGGCACCCAGCTAATAACCATCCATAACTCCAGTTCCAAGGAATCGGACTCCTTCTTCTGATCTCCCCAGATATTGCATGAAACAGATGTACTTTCATACATGCAGACAAAACACTCATACACATAAAATGACGAGTTCAGTGCTGTGGGGAATGGAGAGAGGTGGGACCCTGGAGCTCATTGATCAATGAGCCTAACCGAATTAGCGATTTCCTTAAGAGGCATTTAAGAATATACTTGAAATTGACCTCTGACCTCCACATGCATGTACACACTCCACACACACACACATGCACACACCCGCATGAACACATACATATATTGCAAACACACAGTAAATAAATAAATAAATTGGAACATTAAAACTCCTTTATTACGCTAAATAGGGCCTCTCAACAAGAGTCTCCAAGGTACTGCGAACAGAATACATAATGGGATAAATTCTCAGAGAGAGAGAATCACACCTCTCAGAGGGAATGAGGTCCTTTTATAGCAGCTGGGAGAAGTTACCTGGCCTTGCCATTCGTACCATTTCCATGGTGTTGTATATGAATAGAGTACAGAGGGCAGCTCACTATGTTGAGGAAGCGTAGTGTGCTCTGCATCAGCCTGCTCCCACCCCCACCTTCCCCAATGGTTCCTGGCCATACAATTGTTGGAGTGAGGTCTGTGAAATGATCCTTCCCAACTTGATGCAGGTTTCCTTCTTTAGAAATGTGGACCAGTCATGACATACCACTCATCATGAGCCCCAGTGGAGCAGAAGGCCTGCCACAGAGCAAGCCTCAAGAAGCATTTGCTTCATAGCTCCTTCTTTGGATAAAGACATCTTCATATGACTTAAGGACAGTCCTACTGACCCACCAGGATCTCGTGAGCTAATCCATAAGATACAGATAACAGCATTTCCAGAAGGGAAAACTTTCATGCTTCATAGTGATGCAACAGTGAAAAGGAGAGAAACGAGTTTCAAAGTGAAACATTAACAGAAGAAGATAATTACTGTATCAATAGGAGAGGCACTTTGCTCCCAAGAGATAAGATGTTCCCTAAGTGATTCCTTAACTTTTTAAGCTTAGGACGTCTTATCAGCTGAACTATCTCCCTTCTAAATTGATATGTTGAATTCTTACCCCTAATACATAAGAATGCAGCTGTATTAGGGTGTAGTGTCTTCAAAGAGGCGATTAAGTCAAAACAAGGTAAGCAGAGTAGAACCTTAGCCTCTGTGATGGGTATCCTTGCAGGAAGAAAACATTTGCACATAGGAAATACAAGGGAAAACCATGTGAAGACATACGGAGAAGGTGGCCATCTGCAAAGAGACAGACCATAGACGAAACCTGCCCTGTCCACAAGTTGTTTAGAGTTTGCAGCCTCAAAGCCGTAACATAATACACTTCTATTGTTTAAGCCAGCCAGCCTGTGGTGCTTCATTATGGTGGCCCTAGGAAATTAGTACAGCCCTCATTCCTTTTCTATTGACATATGTAAACTCAGAGCCTTCTGTAACTGATGAAAGGACACCTGTGTCAGGAGTTTCTGGCTCCCCTGCATGCCCAGGGACTTGTATGTCTATGGTCAAAAAAGTTGTAGCAGATGTATTGTTATTCTCCCTGACCCAGCACTGCTGTAGCTAGACTGGAAAAAAAGAATCCTGCATTTCGGCCACAAGGAAACCAAATACCTCACTTTTTGCCCAAGAGAGTTTACACTTTCCAACAATCATTTTGATTGCCAAATCACGATCACAAATGATGATGCCATTTTTAGTTCATTTTCAGGAAAGCAGTTGAAATTTTCAAAAATAATGAAACTGGAGAAAAGCAAGCAACTATGTGGAGAAGCAAGTGTCCCCCTCCCAGGATCATCCTCTTTGAAAGGTTGCTGCCATTCCTAGCTTGCCTTGCAGCTATGACACCAAAACCAAGGAGCAAACTTAGCAGAATCCTGGAAAGGACCGAAATCGATGTTGATCAGTGTTTGGAATCTGCCTTTCAAGATTGTTCTCCTCAGGAGTCTTTTGGGTTGGCTCAAGATGAGTTAAAAAAACTAGTCACAGTGTTAGTTAAAATAATCATGGCATTTGGAGACTAACAGAGATGAGATGCAATCTTGGCTAGGCTACATTTGCCAAGTCTCTGCCTCTCTGAGGCGGTTTCCTTATTTATCGGTGGAAATAATACCTCACTTGGTGGAGTCCCAAAGAAAAAGGAAGTGAAAATGATTTATAACCCATCATAAGCTGTGTTTGCATTGTGATTGATTGTCTCATTCATTCTCAGAGAACCAGAATGAAGTGGGTTTTAATTCACATGCCAAATCTGATAACAGAACAGGAAAAGAGACAGAGGAGGATGCAACACTCTATGCAAGCCTCAGCAGAAAATCATGCCTTAATAAATGATGGTACCCACCATGCATGCCGGGATAGACGGCATCATCACAGGACACAGCCTGAGGCTATGCTGTCTCCTTTCCCATTGTGGATTCTTGCACACGGAGCTCTGTGTCCTCCCAAGAACAGTATCTTTCTCAATAGCCAAAGGAAATGGAATTTGGCATTCAAGACATTGTGTGTGTGTGTACATGAATACACATGCCATTGCACATGTGTGGAGGCCAGAGGACAACCTTGTAAATTGGTTCTCTCCTTCCACCTTTATGTAGATTATAGGCTAGAACTCGGGTCTCCAAGCTTGCATGGCAAGCAGCTTTACCCATTGAGCCATCTTTCTCGTTCCTCAAAGCATTTTTTTAATCCATCCCCCACCAGTCATTCAGTGTCCTGACTCTCACACCCTTGCTCCTGAAAGAAGATTCACTTTCTCAATTTCTATGATTTTTCATTTCTCAGATCTAATTAAATAGCCAAATGTCATTTGGCTGAGCTCCAGGTCAACCTTCTTGAGCCTCAGTTTATTCCACTATACCAAGTTTTCTTCTCAAAAGAATGCTGGATGTTGGTGAGTCATAGGATGGTGGAGCCCCAGGGTCCAATTTGATCATCATGATTCAACAGTTTGAGTTTTAAATAAAATGCATTCACATATAACAAGAGAGTTCCTGCCAAGCCATCCCATGTACCTCCAAGTGGTCATTTCCTAGAGAGCGTCTGTAATTTGGCATTAGAAGATGCACTTCCAGCTCCTCCATCTAGGAGCAGTTTCATTCTCTGGCTCATTTGCTGATTCATGACCCACTTCCCTTGTGCTTTCTGTGGAACAAACACTGTGTAGGCATGCAGTAGCCTCAGAAAGTACAGAGCCTGGAGGGGCTACCACGCCATCTTATTTTCTTTTCACAAAACCACCTTGTTTTATATCAAACCATACTGGTGGAACTCAATAAAAAGTTTTCTAGGCCAGGTGTGTACAACCTACAACCCAAGAGCAGCGTGCATCCTGGGATAATTATCACTGTGGCCTAACACATTTGAAGACAGCAGTGTCAAATTCCAATGTCCAAAATTCAGACTACCCTGGAGCCCAAAAGAATGGAAAATAAATCTATTCCTGAAAATTTTACTAACATCATTACCCAGTGTTGGGTACTAAAACAAAAATTACAGTTTTGGGGGCTGGGAAGACGGCTGGTAGGTAAAAGTATTATCAGGTGAGTAGCAATGAGGTTGTACACCCTGCATTCACCTCTGAGTGTGTGCCCATGCAGGAGCTCTGGTGCTCAGTTACACACATATACCACACAAGACACATACATCATGCACATACATACATACACACACATATACATAAATCAATAGTAAATAAATTATAGAGTGAGCAGTACCCAAGTGTTTGATGATAAAGACATTTTAATAAAATAACAAATACATTCTAGTTAGCAACGTATTAAGAAAACATTCTGTGATTCTGCCCAGGTTCAAGGTTCTACTTTCAAGCTTTGCTGTTATGCTTTAAAAAGTTGCTATCTGCAACAAAAGGCACTTTTCTGAATGTTATATGTAAATATATAATAAATATAGGATTGTAGGCACACAACCTTTATTTTATACGCTTGAAACAAAATGTGTACATTGAGGTCTTGTCTGCTTCATAACATTGTACAAATGCCTTTGTCTTGTTTGAAATGTCATCATCTGTAAAAATGATCTGGATCAATAGCTCTTAAAATGCAGCATGTGTCAAAGTCAAGTCATTTGGGCTGACTGTTCAATTGGCAGGTCCTGGGCAGCTTCCTGAGGGGTTGCTGTCACCCAGGTAATTAGGATAGAGGAATGACAAATTGAGAACCTGTCTAGAGATTAACCTGGGAGTATCCTTGGATAGACTTTGGGAATTCTACACATAAAAAGGAATACTGTATATAAATTTCTTAGCATAACTTTCATTAGATTATCACAAGTTTTAATAACTTCAAGAAAGTTCAGGAGGTACAAACGATGCTTCTAACCATTGACCAACATAACATTCTAGGTCCTATGACAAGTTGACTGTTAATTGGCACTAAGATGAAAAAAAAAAAAACAGAGGGACATCCTTATCTAAACTACACTCTTTACTAAATTTCATTGGCATAAAAATAAGACTAAAAGTTTCTGAACAGGCAAAATGGCTCAACAAGTAAGAGGACCTGAGTTCCAATTCCTACAACCCATGTAAAATCCCAGCTTTGTGGCATGCATATCTGTAATCCCAGTACTGGAGAAAGAAGGGATTCAATGGAGACTTGAGGATCAACACTGGGGCTTGCTCACTGCCAGCCTAGCTCCAGGTTCGGTGAGAGACCCTGTCAGAAAGGAATAGGGAGGACAGTGATAGAGCAGAGCATCTAATATCCTGCTTTGGCCTTCTTAGACACTGCACATGTGTGCATACTCCACACATACATGACACACGTACCCACATACATACAATATGGCTGCTCTTGCAGAGGACCTGGATTCAATTTCCAGTGCCCACATGATGGCTAATAACCATCTATAACTTCAGTTCCAGAAGATCCAGTGCCCTCTTCTGACATCCACAGGCATCCATGTAAGCAATACACTCATACACATGAAATAAAAATAACAAATAAAATGGTTTTTAAAAGGAAGACTGAATTTGAATATGAGAAGTTGTCAGTCTGTTTGGAAATTCTCATTGATCAGAAACCCAAAACCTAAATAAAAATTCTTTTATTGTTTCAAATCCCCTGTGCTTGGCAGAGGAAGGAAACTCAGTGTATGAGGAACCTTGGGTTGGAGCAAAACACTAAAACAAAGAACAACAAATGCAGACAGGCCCTTTGCAGTCCTTCAAGACAGCCTGGAAACCAGCTTGTGAAGGGAAGGCTTGGGCACTTCAACACGCCCTTCCTGGGCCTCTCTCTCCTTCTCTTTCCTGTCTTCCTCTCCTCTTTTCCCTCTCTTCATCCCCTTTCTTTCTTTTTATCATTACTTTCTCATCATGTTCCAATTCTCAGAATCTAAAGACCATCCGTTCTCTAGATTCTTACCATGACCTTGAACACAGACCTTGGGCACACCCACCACTCCTGTCCATGCACCTGTAACAGCTGTAAAATCAATCTTAACTGATGTTACAGACTAACAAACACCGGACTACCTGAAAGTCCAGCCTTTTGCCACCTTTCTTGCTTCCTGTCCTCAGGGCCACTTCCAGGGCAGGTTCCTCATGGTCTCTGGTCTACTTTGCTCTGTGCAGGTACACGCTCACTGCTCCATGCTGGTCATTTTTCCAGGAATGATTTGAAAACTCTTCCCTGGGGGATCCTTCTGGAATCTCCCCAGTTCCCACACCCAGAAGGCTGTTCCCCACCCCTTGTGATCCCGTGGGTTTGGCTCACTCCCACCCTCCAACTTTTAGCAAGAACAACTTTTGACGGGGCATGGGTGGGGGAGGCGTCTAGATTTGATGAAGAGCTATTGTGTGCAATGCACAAACGTTCAATGAAAATATTGTTTAAAAAGAACAACTTTCGAACACAATTTTATAAACTTTTTTCAGCTCCTCTGTAGATAGAGCCTTCCTTGACTCTCCAGAGCCTATTACTACTGTAAGTGTTTTGCCTGAGTACAGGCAGACGCTGTGTGGTTTCATCAGAAAGCTGGTTGTATACTTGGTTCTACCTTGTACAAGTTTTATGGACTTTAAGGTCATTTATGCTAAGAATATATACAAAATAAATTATCAAGCCAAGCCAACCCTTGATTTCCTCACTTGTCCAAAGGAGAAAACATGAATCCCTGCATATTTCTGAGGCTACTGTTGCTACAAGAAGGTGATCAAAGTAAAAGCACTTTGTAAACAGTGAATCATCCAGCCCCACTTCTCACTGAAAGTTACAACATCCCCACAAACCCAGTCTGGATGACATTGTGCATCTTATATAACAACTGATGAGTACTTTGATGTTAAACACCCAGTCATAGGAGGACTTCCAGATGCCAAACAGCCCAGTCTCCTGAGCTATGGCATCAAGACCCTTGCTTCTTCATGCGATATTTTATCAGAAGAAACAAAAGATGATATTGTCCTTGTGTGGGTGATGTGCACATGTGTGTGTATATGGTGTACAAATATATGCATGTGAACGTACACTTGTACATGCCATTCAGGTTCTCATGCATAATGGAGCATGTGCATATGGAGACTAGAGGTCAGTTTTGGATGTGTTTTCTTTAAACAGTCTCGACACATGTTTTAGACTGAGCCTGGAGCCTATCGATTCAGCTAGGCTGTCTGGCTAATGTGCTCCAGGGATCCATTTGTCCTTGCCCCCTTCTTCAGTGCTGGGATTACAGATACATAATACCATATTCAGCTTTTATATAGGTGCTGAGGATCCAAACCGAGGTCCTCATGTTTGACAGGCACTTTCTCACTGAATCATCTTCCCAGCTCCAACATCTGATTCAAATCAATTTTGAAAATAGAATTCTTGGCTCAAAGGAAGATTTTGTTTAGATGATCAGTTTTCAGGGATTGAGAGTTTGCTTGTTAATAAGAGGTAATTGGAAGTAGAGGTTGTTATTTTTTTTAAAATGTTTGGGTATATACAGATGCATTTCAATCCCTTGAGGAAACAGTTGTTATATAAGATGCATAATGTCATCCAGACTGGGCTTGTGAGGATGTTGTAACCTTCAGTGAGAAGCAGGGACCTCATTTCCATTTGGAATGTTTGACAACATGAATGAGGCTGCACTTCAACTTGAATTAACGTGGAAGAGAAGAGCTAGGGTCTTAAACCTCAAGGGAGAAGCAGCAGTAGAGAGTCTGGGAAAATGAAGTGCCCTATGAGGCTCCAACAGCATTTCATTACTGTGAAACTCTCTCTCAGAGAATAGCTAGCTTTTAGTGTGGTTCCAGTTAGACAGCACTCACCCGAAAGAGAGGGTCAAGAGATAACCTTCCCCTGTCTCAGAGATGTGAAAAGACTTTAATGGTGTCCCTACCTTGAGGTTTGGCTTTCCCATGATAAGATTGGTGTCAATTAGCAAAATATCAATAAGCATTGCTACCATCATATCCTGAAGGAATGCTTTTACATGATACTCAACCTCTCTGGCTTCCGGATAAGGTTGGAAAGAGTTCTATGCATGTCTCCCAAGTCCACCCTCTCCTGAATTTTACAAATGAGGGCATTAATATCTTTCAGCGGGAGAGAGACATTCAGTGTAAATTGCCTGTTTCAGTTAATATACAAAAAGATGTATTTCAATATCAGACTGATGGTAACATTGTGAAGACAGAAGGACCAGCTCTCTGCTTAGTCAGCTTTGCAGCTGATTGTCCAAGAGCATTCTCTTTCTAACTGGAAAAAGAGCCAAAGAGGAAGAAATATCTCATTCCTCTTACAGGGTTACATTTGAACGTGCAAACTCATGTATCAATTTCCCAGTGTAAGGCTGCTTTACTTTGCTGCATTTTTCTTTGGTATCAATAGGTGTCAGATCCACCATAGATCTGTGAATGCAATCCCCACTTACATGAGAATCAGTCCCCATTCCTTGCCACTAGCCCATTTGGCACCTGCCAAAAGAAAGCTCTTGAACTCACGCATGATTCTCTCTCTTCCTTAATCTTTATTTGGAATGGCTTTTGACCCTTTGGCCGTTTCTCTCCTTCTACTCTGACAGTCACTGTGGAACTTTTGATAGTCATCTTATGACTGCCCCAATGTTATAATGACTCAGATTCTCCTCTCTCACTGGAGAAAAAAGGGAAAATCAATTATAAACCAGGTCTAACTCTGTCCAAGACCCCATTAGCTATAGTTTGGGAAAGACCAACTGAGGATAGTAATACAAAGAAACCATCAGTGTCATTCATTTTCAGAAATCACCGTAGCCAAGAGCCCTGGGTCAGAGTGGACTTCATGTCAGATTTCCACAATCCTCTGGGGTTTCCAACCTGAGAGAAAATGTAACAATCTGTATTAATAGCTAAAAGAGAGGTTGACAATATTTTCCCAAGACAAGTACAGATAGTCTGGACTAGTATGTTTCTTTATAAATAGTCTGATCAATTTCAATACACCTTGAAATTAAGTAGGATTTGTTACCACAAAGAGATTCCTAGCAGGAAGATTCAACTTAAGAAAATCCAAAAGGACAACTTCTTAGTCTACTGTAATTGCTTTAACAAAGTATCATAAATTGAGTAGCTTATAAACAACAGTTTATTTTTCATGGTTCTTGAGATTGACTGGTAATTTCAGTGCCCAGTAAGTCCTGTCTTCTGATTCATGAATGGTGCTTCCTGTCTTTTTCCTTATAAGATGGGAGAAGAGAAACCAGTGTAAGCTCTAAGGGGTGTGTGTGTGTGTGTGTGTGTGTGTGTGTGTGTGTGTGTGTATGTATAGTCTGTATGTGCCTGCTTATGTCTGTGCTTCTGTTTCTGCGTGTGTCTGTCTGTGTGTGTGTGTAAATGTCTGCACAGACATGCCACAACATAAGCGTAGAGGTCAAAGAACAACCTCTGATGTCAGGTCTCATCTTCTACCTTGTGAGAAAGAGTTTCCTGTTGTTGACCGCTGTGTACACCAGGCTATTGCCCTACCAGCCTCTGAGAAGTCTCCTGTCTCTACCTCCCATCTTAACTTATAGACACTGAGATTACAAACAAATGCTTGTATGAGTTCTGGGGATCTGCACTCAAATATTCCCACTTGCATGGTAAGTGCTTTGCCTACTAAGGTTCCTTTCTAACTCCTTTCTAAGGCCTCTTGTCTAAGAGTGCAAATTCCATTCATATGGACCTTATTCTCATGGCCTGATCACCACCTAGTACCATCACCTTCAGAGTCAGAATTTCAGCACATGAGTTGGAGGCTAAAAGATCATCGCAGGGAAAAAGATGTGGGGCTCATATGGAGAATAGCAAGATGTTCTGTTGGTAAACTGACAAATAACAAAGAAGTCTTGAGTAAACGTAAGGTAGGAAACATGTGTGGGTTCAGGTCACAGAGGGCACTTATGCCAAACAAGTTCTAAACCCTGTTGTGTATAAGACTACCAGATGGTTTCCTAAATGACTGCCATGCAAACCCAGGCAGGATGTATCAGAAGGGGATGGAAATTCTGGTGGTCTGCCATTGTATTCTTTTTGGATCCACAAAATAAACAGTTCCCACCATGAAAACTTGCCTTTTCCCTTTCTTGTGTTCCTAGTGACTCAGAGAGAACACTCTGGGAATTCTCCCTGTGCCCCCCAGCCAATGGCTGGTGACAAACTTGACTGAGTTATTTATCACATACTTTTATCTTCATCTTGCATGTCTGATTCTGAACTCAACACTGGATGGGCAGAAAGTGAGACATCATGGACACTCCATACCATAAAGCAGCACAATGCCTTCAAAATAAAGAAGAGAGAGAGAAATGGGCGAGAGAGGATCTGGAATAGCTCTCTAGGGACTGAGGTGGTGAGAGCTGTGGCTGAAGTTCAAGAAGGATATAGACAAGAAAGGCAGAAAGAATCTCTTTTCAGAGCTGGTGGTGAGCAGGGGGAGCAGAGAGCAGTAATGGTCTAGCCTTGGAAAGGTAAGACCCTGCTCAGGGCACACAGAATTTCCCTTCAAGTGATCCGTTTCTCCTGTTGTAGGGCTACTGGGATGTTCCATCATTGAGTTCAATTCCTAGGAAAGGTGTCTGGCTTGTGCCACTCCTCATTTACGGAGCATATCTGTCCCAGGCTTCTTGTTCTATAGAGAAAACTTCTTAGGGATTTGATCAAAAAAAAAATGGATTATTGACTTTTGAGTCATAGAACATAAGGTAGACATTCTTATAATAGTTAAATGGGCTTCTTCTATTCAGTTAGCATCTGACATTGTCTTTTCTCTCCATAGTGAAAAAGAAAGCCCACCATGTTTCAGGGTATAAACAAAGACAAATGGACTGTCTTATCAATACTGTTGACCATGTTATCAGAGTCAAGAGCAAGGTGGATACTATGCTTTGTTCCCTGCGGCGGGGGAGGGGGAGCTCCTTGTATATTTGCTCTGCTACTAAATGGCAGGAAGCTGTGAGGTGGATATCAATACAGTATCATCTCGGTCTTGAATCTATAAGAGACACAGATAGTAGCTCCTAATCTTCATTAACATCTGAAAAGATAGTTGCTCTAGAAAAAACAGCCCTGGATGGACACCCACTGGATAAATCCAGGCTCTGCCCCTGAGGAGGAGGAAGTTCTTGGGCAGGCCCTTCTTCCTTTCTTCAGATCCTGCAGTTGTCAAAGGGTACTTCATGTCTGTTAGGGTTAGACTAAAATATCACATGTTCATGTGTTTGAACACTCAGACCCAATTGAGCAGCTGTGGAGTCCTTAAGCCAGATCAGTCTCTTTGTTTCCTATTTAACCACGAAGAAGCTGCCTCAGGCTCCCTGACCCCAGAGTCATCTACTTCCATAATGGATTATCCCCTCAAATTATGAACCAGAATAAATCCTTGTTCCCTTACCTTTGCTCCTTTCAGAAAAGTAATCAATACACCATCAATCTTATAAGTATCTACTGTTCAAATCTTCGGTAAGTGGTGACAACTATTCTCCTTATGACTGCAACATGACGAAATCATGGGGGAAGGTCCCCATCTTCACTTGGTCAACTCGGATCCCCTGGGTCTATCCCTTTCTCTATTCTGTCTCAACTTTCTACCTCCTCTGGGCAACTGTGCCCCTCTTTGGCGGTGGAGAGGTTGTCCATCTTTCAAGGCATGTGTAGTAGTCTTCCCCAGTACCCTACTTTCCACAATCTGGTTCGGTCACTATTGCTCCTATGTAGGCAAGAGAAGAGGCTGCTTTAGTGCAGGTGGCAAAGTAACCGGAGTCATGGACCAGGAGAGATGAAATCTCTCTGTCATCGAGCTACTTAACTAGAAGATGGCACACTGACTAGGAAGAAAGTTTGGGAGCAAAGCCTACTCCCCAGCAGAATGCCCAGTCAAGGCCATTCATAGATGGGTCTTCTGCTCCTTACAGCAGCAGTCATCCAGCTAAATGGACAGAAGAGTTGACTGGGAGCCAGAGGACCTAGAGCCCTGGCAAGACCTACAGCTAACAAGCTCTGGAGTCTGAGACAGTTACAAAGCTCTTGGTGTTATAGAGTCCTGGTTTATTGAAACCCATTAGAAATCAGGCAAAGACTATCTGTGACTACGTGAAAAACTTTTTGGTCTCCTACATTGATCTTGAGAAATTAGTAAAACTGCTAAAAAGGCAGGAATGGAGTGGATATCATGCTGAAGGAGCAGAAAGAGAAGTTCGTATGACTGAAGAGAGAAGGAGAGGAAGAGAGTGGTTAAGAGGTGAGGCGGGGGAGGACTTCGTTTCTTCCCTTGTGAAGTTCTCTTCACTGCCAAGATTCTGGAAATTGTGTGCACCTGTCACTTGATCTCTGCCAGACATACAGTTCCTGTAGCACAGATCACTTAACATCATGTCACTCACCCCATCACAGAGTCTGTGTCTTACTTGTCTCTGTTTCCCCAGCCCCCAAGAACAAGAGTTAATCAATTGAGAGGATGAGTTTATAAATGAGGAAAGGAAAATTTCTTGTAGCTTAACTGAAATTCAAAGAATAAATGAAAGAACTGAAATTTCTTGAAGCCTCTCATTCAGAGCAGTAAACTATAGAGATTCAGAATGGCCCCTCCCATATAGAATGTTCAAATAAATAGAATTCAGAGCAAGAAGACTAAAAATCCTAAGGTCCTATTCTCCTAATCAAGTGGCTACCTAATTTTCTAATGAATACATTAGGCAATTATCTATCAAGGAACTTTCTTAAAAACTATTTTCCCAAGGAGAAAATGAAAGGATAAGATATCAAACTTAAGCTTCCTAACATAAAAGGGCTAGCTGATCAAAATTAGACTGCTTATATTTGAGTTGGTAATGAGATTTTCAGAGAAAAGTAAAAAAACTAAAAGGATTTTTCTTTGAGAAGAAAGGCCAGGAAAACCATATAAGATGGTCTCCCAAAATAGATAGCATTGTCTGCTTTCTAAGTAAATTTTACCACATAGTCAGGGCAGAGTTTATTTTTATCCATATTCTTTTAAACGATGTGACATGTCTACTTGGAGCACGATCAATGATGGCATCGTGCTGTAGTTAATATGTTGTGGCTTCACGACTCAGCCCCAGTCAAGTTGCAAGCCAGTGCCTGGAGATAATCTTTCAAGATGACACAGCTGGGTTGCTAGGGTAACTCACTGAATGAAGCTCTAGCTGACTTTAGAAGAGATTATATAAGACCAGACCAACTGGGAAGAGTTAAAGCATATCCTGGGGTTAAAGAGTATTGGGGAAATTGTCTGTTGGGTTTCCAGGATAAGATATAGTGGTGACGTTTGGAAGACAATGTCATCTGACACCCAGGTCTATCATCTCAATATGAAACTCTTCATAACCAAACTGACAAAGTTTCTGGGTGACTGAAAATTCTGATTAACAGTGAATTATAATGAACTGTATATCAAGCAAGGATAACCATTCTCCTAATAATCTATCTCATCATTTATTTTTGAGTTTCAAAGATCTATGTTTCCTGTTATTTTTATAGTATGAATGTATGTTGATAGGTGAATGATGGATGAATAACAAATGGATCCTTAACACTCATGAAGGCCCAAATATAAATTGAATTTAAGAAGATATGAATAACCTGCTGACTCTAGGAAAATTATTTTATTTCATACATGCACATATCTATAGCATATGCATTCAATTTCTTCACGTGGGTGACTAACTCAGAATCAAAGTTCAACCGAGAGTGACAGAGTCCTGTGGCATCAACATGATTGGAGATTATTTTCTCTCATACAAAAGTCTAAGCTAGTCAGACAGCTTTGCTCTGTGAGACATCAGGGCCTCTGTTTCATGCTCTCCAACCCTCTACTGGCAGACACACACACACACACACACACATACACAGTTGCTCTGACTCATAGGACCCCACTGGCTTACTAATGTCATAATGTGAGTAGGTGGAAGGAATTAGCAGAAAGGAAAAGGGAGGGAGGGAAGCCATTTGGCTACTTGAGCTCCCTAGTGAACAAGGATGGAACCCCTGATAGGCAGGTACAGACCCCCTGGGTGTACTTCAGCTATACACTGTTCTGCTGCTCAGATAAGACATGACATCCTTCCCCTGGGCTTTGCTGAGAACCAACTGAAACAGCATCCAAATTAAACATTACACAACAGACATGATCAAAAACTGAACTGCTGAACACTTCATATGCTATAGGAAATGGAATCTACCCTAAAAGTATGAGAGGCTACTGTCTGTAATTTGACAGGAAACATGTCCTGTCACCTGTGTGCTCTTTTGCTCTTTTGCCTGCTCCTAACCGTAATCCTTCTAGGGGAGAGGGGGAGCTTGCAGATTGTGCTGTCTAGACTGGTAGATTATGATTCAGACCCAAGTTTCCTCAGTTTGGTGATAAGGGCATTTACTTATCTTCATGACACAAATATTACAAAGGAGGAGGCCTGGGGTGGCATTAGGCAAATGAAACATGGGATAAGAAACAAGTTACTGTAATGGGGCAGACCTACAATCACACTTCCAGTCAAGTTTATATTCCATGCATCCGTCCATCTACCTGTCTGACCTCTTTCTGTGCATTCATTCAGTAAACATTATTGAGCATCTGCTCAAGAACACCCCAAATTAAGAACTGGGGATACTGAAGGGAGCCAAATATCATGGCCCCTGGCCTTAAACAGTTCACTCGATTTCTAAGAGATCACCAAGGACTGAGGAGAGAGCTCAGTTGGTAAAGTGCTTAACATGCAAGCATGACCACCTGAATTCAAACCCTGGAACCCACATCAAAAGAGTGAATAATATCACCCATGTTCTAGTGAACAGTTCTACACCCCTGTGCATATCTGAGGAGCATTAATCAGACTCCCCGAATTACAAGCAAAAAAGAAGACATGAATTTTGAATGTAAGGGAAGGGGTCCAGAAGGAGCAGGAGAGAGGGGGAGTGGTTATGATCAGAACACACTGCATACATATATGAGTTTCTCAAACAATAAACAATTTTTAAAGCTGGGCATGGTTGCACAGACTTCTAATCCCAGTGCTGTAGAGGCACAGGCAGGAGAGAAGAATCCCTGAGGCACATTCACTCAACAACAAGTTCACTTGGTAAGCTCCAGGCCAATGAAAGACTCTGTCTCAAAATAAAAAATCAGGGAAAGGCTCATGAGGAATGAAACCCAAAGTTGATGTCTGGTCTCCACCCACACCTGCATACATATGTGCACCCACAGGAACACACACACACACACACACACACACGCACGCACATGCACAAAGAGAGACTATCAAGCAAATTGTCAGCAATAATACAGTGAGGTACTCATGACTCATGATGCTGTGAAATGGGTGACACAACTCGAGGAAGGCTTCCCAGAAGAAATAATGCTCTAGCCCCAACTTAACACAGGGATGCAGATAACAGTATAAAGAAGGGTCCTTGGGCAGCAAGAAGCATTTGCAATCTTTTCTTTTCTCAATAAGATTCATTTCTTTCTAGTCCCAGTCCACAAATCATCTTGCAAGGGGAGATCCTAGATAATTCTCAGGCACTCTAAAAATACATGTGCAATCTAATGGGAACAAGCATGTTGGCAAGGCGTCCCCTTCCTGCCCATTAGTCAGTCCTTTATCAGAGCAGCCGTCAAGGACAGAGACAGTGATGTTGGATGTCAATGTGTCAGTGACATGTAGCTGGAAGTATGTGGATAACAGGGAAGTAGTACTGCATCCCACTTTGTGTTTCCAAGGAACCATCTTCTGAATCTCAGCCAGGCAGAGGCCACAGTTGGAGGTCCTGAACTCTGCTTTCTTTGATCCCATAGTGCCAGAGTTGGCTTCTCTTCCCAAGACCAACGAAGAACTTTGCTGCATAAAGCACTTTAACTTTACTTCAGAAAGATAAAAGAAGGCTAGAGACATGGCTCAACCGCTGAAGACTGGAGTTTGGTTCCCAGAACCCACATAGTGTGACTCTCAATGAACTGTAACTACAGTTCCAGGGGATCTGAGCCCTCTTCTGGCCTCCCTCGTCACCTATACACAGAGGTACACACATACACACACACACACACACACACACACACACACACACACACGTAAATTAAAAAATAAAAGAGGGGTTGGAGAGATAGAGACATGGCTCGGCAGTTAGGAGCACTTCTTCTTCCAGAGGACCCAAATTCAGTTCCCAACACCCATATGGCAATTAACAAGTACGCATGATTCCAGTTCCAGGGGATCCAATGCTTTCTTCTAGCTTCTGTGGGCATGCACATGGTACACTTATACACATGCAGTCAAAACACTCATAAACAAAATAAAAATAAATGTATAAATAAACAGTTTTTTTTGAAGAACAAAAGGAAAAAGGAAAGGAGTCACTATCACTTGAATCCCTACTATGAGTCAGGTGAACACTCAGAAATAGGCAGGAAGGATCCCTGAAGGCAGAATAATCACAAAAACAACAAGCTTAGCAGACATTTGTGAAGCACTTCCTAGATCACAAGCCAATCTATGTCTGTTCTCTCTTTGACACTGATTAATTCCTATGGCAGCCTTCACTTCTAGGTACTGTTATGTTCTACACTTTACAGATGAGGCAACTGAAGCACAAAGACAGACAATGACAAAACGGTGAAGGGTGAAGCAGAGTACAAGCTCTGAGTTTCCCAGCTATGACTTACTGGGTGACCTTAAGCCGGTGGCATAAACTCTTAAAGACTCAGTTTCTTCATTTTAGAGATGCAGACAACACTATTCCATCCCCAGCCCCGTGGTGAGGCTGTCAATTACAAAAAGTCCAATTAACTGAGGTAGAAAGAACTATGGTAAAGAAAGAAATCGGTTAAGCATAGGGAAATTCTTGAAAAACCATACCCCTGAGGTCATTATAAACCTAATTCAGATGATGAATACAGACTGATACGCAGATGCCTGGCTCTGGGGTGGACATCAAAGTTCTAGTCTTAGCCCCACCACAGCTGCCCATCAAGACATCAGAACAGACACCTCTCCTCTCTGGGCCTGTTTCCTTATAACCACAGTTGTCAGAATGAAATAATCTTTAAGGACCATTTTGAGGTGAGCAATCCAATATCTCCTCCACTCTGAACACTCTTCCTTATAACTCTTAGGTTTCCTCCTCAAGCTGAATTTGGGGCCATATGCAGGAGGATACTCCATTCATCACTAAGATGCATGCACTGACTGGTCTACAACACCTTCGCTCATCTTCTCACTGCTAACTCTGCTGTCCATAAGCAAAGGATGCATCTCTTCCCTCCCAGCTATTCATTTATTCATCCAGCAAAAATAAGTAGGTTCTGCTATTTAAATGGCTATGGGTAGGTCAATCAAGAATTAGACAGCAAAGCTGGTTGTAGTGACACACACCCGCAATTGTAGCAATTGGAAGGTAGAGGAGTTCAAGGTCAGCCCCAGGTACAGAACAAATTCAAGAGCAGCTTTGGCTACATGAGATTCTGTCAGAAAGAGAGAAAGAAAGATAGGGGAAGGAAGGAAGGAAGGGAGGCAGGGAGGGAGGAAGGGAGGGAGGGAGGGAAGGGAAAGACGATAAGAGAAGAGAATTAGATATCAATAAGCTTTCAACTCCCAGACTTGGAAAGGGAAGTCCTAGAAGGTCAGGAAAGTGAGATGAGGGCTGGACACGTGCCTTGGAGGTGGCTGGTCAGAATGGCTCCTAGAGAAGTCTTGCCCCAGCTAGACTCTGAACTGAAGTATTTACAGTAGGGGGTATGCTGTGGACAAAGCCATCTGGGGCATAGCTGTCAGTGCAGGAATGATGTGGTCCCCTCTCTCATAACCATCATGATTGTGTCAACATAGTCCTGGCACCCTTGAGGAGAAGCATTGAAAGAACTCTCATTGTCCTGTTGTCAGACTTCCTGGTTGGGGAAAGCACTGGCTTAGCAGTGTTCATCAAATTACACATTCACGATGAGTCCTGTTGGCATATCTTCCTGGACCTTAGCACCAGGGAGCCTACAACAGCACAATCACTGCTTGGTGAATTTTTCCACTTATTTTTTTCTAAAGCTTTGGAGATGCGGGGAAGCCGGCCCAGGGAGCGCCACATGACACATGCGTTGACTCCCTGATCCTGTCCCCCCTTTCCTGTCTCAGGCCCATTTGCCCATGCCTCACCATTACACGTTGTCCAGCCCCAGGGGACCATTTCTCCCCAGGGCCTCAGCCAGAGCGTTTTCCTTCTTAGCAGGCCCCCCAGGAAGAGGCTGTAGGCACTGGCTTTGCATTATGGCTTGCCCGGGAGAATTCAAAGATTTGCATTTAGCAGCATAAAAGTAAGATGCTCGTGACTGGCATCTCATGAAAAATACAAAACCCAGTTTTCTATGGAATAGAGCAGACTTTTGGATCTGATCATTCTGGGTCCCAATTTTGAGTGAGATCTGTCCCCATTTGTAAACTGAAAATAATATCACGGAGGATTTGAAACTGAATGAAAAAGCTTAGCAAAGTGACTGCTCTTAGAAAGTCAGCAACACCTCTATCTCCTCTTTTATTTTCCAGTGCAGGAAGAAGCTCTGTTGGTTTAGCTCATCAATTGCTTAAGATTTGTGAAGAAATGACAGATTCATTTTCCCTAAATTCAGTTTCTATGCTATGGTATCTTTCCTCCCCTGAAAAACCATAACATTGGGTTAAAAGAGCCAATTCCAAAACACTGTACTGAGAGCTATATAGCACATTCTTTTGCAAAACATGCAGTCAGCTCTTGCTGCCCCACTCTCTTCACGGTGCTTACTTCCAAGATGGGTGAGAGTGAGGGACCCTTCACACCTGACTTTGTACACTTCTTTGTCTCTTGAAAGTTTCTCAATACACACATAGCACTTTTTACTTTAAACCAACGCTAAGCTATGACAGAACCTTCCTCAGGCTCCCTATGCATCTGTCCTGTTTCCTTGCATAGTGCTGCCTCCACTGCAAGGCAATGAGTCGTGGAAAATTCAACAACTGTTTCAAACTATTTCTCATGTAAAAGAGGTTTGGAGGTAGATGTGGTATAGTCTTGAGCCCTGACTTTGAAACAGCTCTGAGATTTTCTCATAAATACGAGATAACTGCTGTAGTTCCAGATCACATCACCATGGGAGTCTTCCAGGGCATGGGAAGGAGTTCCACCTGCATCCCTTTTTGAAACGGAAAATCAAGATTTCCATAAAGCGTCTCCCACCCACATATCTTCAGCAGACCGTCCCTTCTTTTGGGTTAACCTATATTACATGGTAAGAAAGCTAAGAGCAAGGAACTGGATTGCTGTGCTAAGTTTTAGTAAAATCATCAAAAGTACAATTACTTCAATTAAGGAAAAATTTAAGAGATAGACAGGTGACTAGATCTGTCCTCCTAAACATCTAAGTACCTTCTTCACTGCAGTAAACCTGCAGTCATCAAATATTCTTGCACCTACAGGCCTGAACTCAAGTTGTTCTCACGGCCTGTGACATTCCCCCTAGGGTGGCCGTTGAGGGAATAGGAACTCACGTACTGTGAACATCACGCAGAAGTGAAGTCCAGCAAGTCCACGTGGCTTCCTGACTTCCAGTGGCACTACTCCGGGCTCTGTGGCTGCTTGTTGGGCTCTCATATTTAATGAATGAGCTCTGGTTGGTGGTTTGTGACATAATGCAGTCTCTCTGCATCAACCCTGTTAACTCTCAGTCCATCCCTCTCTGCAGCAAGGTTTTTCTCCAAACATACTTCTATGGACAGGCAGTTAGTGTTGATATGAGCTGATGGGTGCAGAGAGTGTGAATTTATTTTTTACAAAGCCAAGCATGGACAACAGAAACTCGGTGTAGACCCTGCATTGCAGTAACGTGTGTGCATGTCCCGACTTCCCCATTGCCCAAAAATTCTGGAGGGGAGCTAATTGAGCATTCTTTAACAGTTAACTGGTTCAGAGATGGCTTGAGGATTTCTTTCTACTTTGTGCTATGTAAGCCTCAGAATCCTCCTGATCAGAGGCAGAACTTTAGAGCTATGGCATGGTCCCCAAAGGCCCTAGGAATGGAACAACCATGTTTCGTCCAGTGGATAGACCTCTGGGTGTCCTCACCTAGTCTCCTAATTTATTCACTTTGATATGAGTATGCTTCTACAAAAGATAAGGCCTCCTTTGATGCCAGCTACGTCTTGTAGCTTGACCTACAGTGGAAAGGACTGGCATCAGGAACAAGAGCTATCAGCCTAGCCATACTTTGGCTCTGCTCTCCCTTGGTCTAAGTTGATGACCTCCCCATAAACTTCATCCTACAATTGTAAGGCGCTTTGGGGACATTCTGACTACCCTGTCCATCACACAAAAGTGGAGTTACAGAGGTTTAACATGCGTTCCTGAATTCAAGCCTCCATTCACTGTTCCTTAAGGCATCCTCCTGTGTTTCTAAACCTATTTCCTGATTTCTTCCGTGCATGTAGTTAATTTAGAAGGAGTTAAAATAGCAATAGCGTTAGTCTTGTGGAACCTGTCACGATGCTGTGCTGCCCAGCACTGGGCTGTGAGTGCATGACATGCACAGCAGTGAGCTGCTCTCTGAAGGTAGCAAGCAGGAGCAAGGGATGCTGTTGCTATGGCAACCATCATTTAGCCTCAGCTTGCCAGGTTGGGCATTCTACAGTTACTTAAGCAGAGCTAAATCACTGCCCCCCCGTGATATGGCATTTTGGGGCATTGAGGTGCCTTTGTCTAGACACACATGCATACACCGTAACACTTTCCCTCCTCTCTATGACCAAGCAAAAGTAATAAAGTTCCCTGCAATACATTTAAAGCATGACAACACCTTCCCAGCTCGAAAAATCATCCTCAAGGAATAAGGGAAGTTGAACAAGGAAAGGGGGCAGATGTTGTCATGGTACCTGGTGGTCAGAGGAGTTTGGTGGGACATCCTTTCCTTGTCCGGGAATGTGATCACCTAGCACATTGCTTTCCCCCTAGTGTATAACATGTGACTGCACCCTGAGTGGCTTGAGACAACACAAAGCTATTAGGATAGAATAATGGATCAGAAGTCTGAAATCTATTTCCCTGTGCTAAACTCAGGCTGGCTCGGGGTGCTCCTCCAGGACGTTCGCCAGGATAGCCCTTCTCCTCCCTTTCCTACTGACTGCAGATTATTCTCTTGAGTTTGCTACCCTGTTCGCCTCTAAAAATCCATCTGTGTAGCATCTTCAGATCTCTGTCTGCTTTTGCTTTCCTGGCTCTGTTAAGCACCCCTGAAATTATACTGGATCCATCTGGACAAGCCAGAAATAATTTCCCATTTCTGAATCTGTCACTTAACCTCACCTGCTTTTCCCCTTTTGCCATGTACAGTAGCATCATCACTGACCTAAGGGGATATATATCTTTGTGCAGAGAGCATTCTTCTGATTACTATAATATCTAGACTTTGTGTATGTGATTCCTCAATAATCTGTTATTTTAAGAGTAACTATAATACTTCCCACATATTGAGTATCTAATATATAATATACATTATAAATAATAAGCACTCTTCAAGGTTTTTATATCTATTTATTGATTTGACTTAATGCTTCATCTGCACATGAAGAAGCTAGACGTGAGAAGTGACATGAATTGGTCCAGTACTCCTAGCTGAGGCAAGCAGAGGCAAGAATGTTTCTGGACGTGTGTGAATGCCCTCTGTTAGATCACTCCAAACTCTCCCAGCACTTAAAACCCACAACTGACAGTGAAAGAAGAGAGCTGGTGGCGTGAGTTCCCTATGTCAGAAATATTGTATCTTTCCATGTTGTCAGAATGTATTTAACAACTATAAATTTACAGATTACATCAGTTTTGTTGGACGTAATTTTCTAAATAATCCCAGTTTCATTTGCTAGTGTGACTACTGGCAGCCACAGACTGCTTTATTCCCACCTTAATGACTAATCTGAACTCTCAGATCACATAGCACACTTCACCAGTAGAGTGTGTGTGTGTGTGTGTGTGTTGTAGAATAGCTACAAAAGGGTTAGATAGGACTGGAGAGATGGTTCAGCAGTTAAGAGGACTAGTTTCTCATGCAGAGGACCCAAGTTCAATTCCCAGCACATACGTGGCAGCTAACAGCCATCCTTAATTCCAGTTCCAGGGGAATTTAACACTTTCTTCTATTCTCTATGGGCATTGCATGACACTTGTGCACCTACATACATGCAGGAAATACACATGAATTAAAAACAATAAATAAAATATTTTTTAAAAGAGTTTGCAGTTGTGGAGTTCAAGGGAGCCTTACCGAAGGAAGAGGCAGAGAACTGACAGAGAGATGCAGGGAGTGCTGCTGCAGACAATCAAATAGTCACAAGCCCTGCTGGAGACCTGTGGGGGGTGGAGAGGGGGCCAAGAACACTTAGCTAGTTCAAGACAATGTCAGTTGAAGGTAAGTTAAGATGAGGCCAAATTAATCACAATCCCAGTGGGTTATGTAAAGTATTAGGGACCAGGGACTAGCTGTGCTAAAGAGATATCCCTGGGAACAATTGGGATTGTCTTGCCTGTTAATACCATGTACTGAATGGTCAGATGTCAGGTCAGTAGGTACCATTGAGAGCCGATGTTAATCACTCCTCTTTTTATGTGACCTAGGTGAGGTGTTGTATCCTTTGTTGGGCTAATGTTCACAGGCCTAGTTTTTCTGATATGATTTTGAAATACCCATGTCCCCATGTGCTCCAAATCTATCTTCTTGAAACAGTAATTTTATCTGAACACTGAAGGAGACTGAGCAAGTTGGCTAGCTGTGGATACTATATTTTAGTTTTTGAAAGGAAATATTTTAGAGACTATAAAATCTATTTTGTATAAATGTTAACTAAAACATGAAAGTTTAAACTCGGTCACCCTTACCCGCTGAGTCCCAGGTAGGTATTTTCTACTCTTAAAAATACTAAGGGGAAAACTGCAGCAAGGTTCTCAACATGCTCCATCGGCTCCAAACCTGCACCACCATACTAGTCTACCTAGGAAATGAGCTTCCAAACAAGAGAAGCAGAGCAACCAGGTCACAAGTGCTGTCACAATACACAGCCCTGCTCTCCATCCAAGGTTCACTGTTCTTCAATGGCTGCTCTTTTGGTGTATGTTTCCTCACTGTAAAATAAGGCCAATACATTGACTCACTGAATAAAGCTTTACCACGCACCTCCTATGATCAAGATTTGTTCTAGACATAAAAAAGTCAAAGTGAAATTTATTTCCATCTTTAAAAATAATTTAAGAGTGTGATTCTGATAGGTTGACTAAGCTCTAAGTGATGGACCCATATCTAAGAGCACTTGAGGACAAAAATTAGATTTGATATGCCTTTAAAATATAATAAGAATAGAGGACATGGAGGATGGGAAGGGAATCTAAATATGACCAAACTACATTATGTGAACTTCTCAAAGAATCAAAAATATTTTTAAAAAATTATTATTTCAGCAGTTAAAAACACTGGCTGCTACTCTTGCAGAGGACCCAGGTTTGGTTCCTAGCATCCACATAGGGGCTAACAACTGTCCGTAACTACAGTTCCAGGGGACCTGACTCCCTCTTCTGGTTTCCATGGGTATTGTACCACCTGGGTGCACTTGCATATATGCAGGCAAAACATACACATAAAATAAAAATTTAAAAGATCAAAATCAATTTTTAAATAGTAATAATTGGATGCCAGGTCTGGGGCCATAGCCCAGTCATGGAGAGCCGAGTTCAGTCCTCAGAATCCACGTAAAAAAGTGCATACACTTGTAATACCAGCACTAGGGAAGTGGAGGCAGCACTGGCTGGCCAGCCACCCTTAGCCTACTTGGCAAGTTCTAGAACAATGAGAGACCATGTCTGAAAAAAACAAAGGTGAACAGCACCTGAGGACTGATACCTAAAGTTGTTCCCTGGCTTCTGAACACGGATGCACACACACACACGCACACTCACCTGTACACAGGCACACATAGAAACACTAATAAATTAATTAAACCGTAATGATAATTGAATACAGTTCTAACTTTTGAGGAACCCGGTACATTACAGACCATTCTAAACAATCACAGTAGCCTATGATTAGGGCATTTTTGAATCTTGCTCAGGGTGTTAAGAAGGGCAGAGGGGAAGGTCCCTCAGCCTGGCTCTGAGTTCGAGCTTTGTGTGCATACTGAGTTCTAGTGAATGTGTAGGAAATTGTTGGGGCAGAAAAGCACCAGATAGGGAGGATTTCCAGCCATGGAGAAAGCAGGGGAATGAGCAAGAACAGGTCATAGCCCAGGATGCACATTGGGAAGCACAAGTTCACTTTGCTGGGACATGAAGTGTCCTTCAGGTAAGAAGGGTCCCACTGTTCATATGGAATCAACCCTAAGGAGGCTAGTAGGGTCTCATACATATGCAGGACCTTCAAGAAAGAAAAAAAGTTTTTTGGATGGCCCATAGATGTATTCTTTTTAAGCTGTTCACCTGGCAACCATACAAACAACAAATCAATGAACCAGCAGCAAAGGAGTGGGCTAGAGGCAAGAGGAGCCTAGGATAAGATAAAGATAGTCCAGGTGGAAAGCCAGAGGTCAGAGATAACACATGCCTTACTCTCAGGGAGAAGGAAGGCAGGCTTTCACTGTATTGCCTAGCTTTTCCCGTCTGCATGCCTTTCCCACCATGACAGACTGCATTGCATGACATTGTGAGCTAAAAGACATTCTTTCTCACTTGAACAGCTTCTCTCAAGTACTTTGTCACAGCAAAGTAACAAAAATAAAGGTTTTCAGGAGGAAGGACTTTTATTGTCCCTCACCCCAATCACTCACAAATCTGACCCCTAATTAAGACCAAGAGGCCACAGCAAATACAGTCATCTCTCCTTTGGTGGTAAGTAGGTGGGCAGGTGACTAATAAGCTGTTCATGAGAGTATCTTTGAGAAGAGCTTCACGCCCACTATTGTCTTTAGTCAGTGACTTACAAATAGATTCTAAGTCTTAGAAATGAAAGAAAATATATAGTAAAAGAAAAAATTCCAAAGCTCAGTCAATTTTTATCTGCTTGAATAAAAAACAATGAGTAACTCCTGATAAATTCAAGAAGAGTAGAATGAAACCTCTTAGTTGAAACTTACTAGGGAAGGCTAACTTGAATGCTACATTGTTTCTGAAGGGGTGCAGTTTTAATTCTTTCACATTCAAGCATAATCAAACTTCAAGAGAATATTTTTGTAATCAAATGCTGATAGAAAAGCTATTAGGAAAGTTCCAAAGATTTCTATTATATAATGAGACGACTGCAATCTGGTCATTTTTAGGTACAAGAATGAACCTGGTGAAGGATAGGTATCTTAAAGCAATATTCATGTACACACACACACAAACACACACACACACACAAACACACACACACACACACACACACACACACACACACACACTCACATCTCTTTAACCAGGAATCTCACCAGGCAGTCCCGTAAATACAGCAGTTTTTAGGAAGGCCACTGTCTTTCCGACTGGATTATTCTGGGTATCTGGGAAGACCCTGAGGCATTGTGATAAGAAATGCCAGTTTAAATAGTGATGTTTTCCTCAAGGTCTCCTTCATGCTCCTTAGTTCTGAGTCCTTTTGCATGCTCCCCACTCTCCCCTCAACTCTCATAGTCATCAATCCAAGAGACATTCCAAAGTAGTCTCCTTCCAGCCTTTCTGATGAATCGTCCCTCTAAACATAGACATAAAAGTCTTCAATGACTCCTACTCATCCGCTTTCATGCACATTGAAATAATCACTCATCACAGTCAACTGAATTATTTTGTCAGGAGTCCAAAAACAGTTTAGCACTAGAAAAATTGGAAATACTTCCTAATATAATTATATTAAGAGAAATAACTATCGAGTAGATTCATATAAAATAACAGCATAATCTTTTTATTTTTTAATTGGATTTTGTGATTTTCATACAATATAATTTGATGGTATCTGATGGTATTGCCCTCTACCCAATTTGATGTATATATAATAAGGCTTGTTGTACTGGATAGCTTTGGTTGTCACTGACACACCTGGGTTGAAGGAGCCTCAACAGAGGGAATTGTTTCCACTGGAATGACCTGTGGCTATGTCTGTGTGGTATTTTCTTGATGATTATTGAATGATGGGGGAGGGCTGGATTATTGAGTGATGGGGGAGGGCCCAGCCCACTGTGGGCAGTGCCATCTCTGGGCAGGTTGTCCTGTATCATATAAGAAAGCAGGCTCAGCATAGGCCAGGCCAGGGGAGCAAGCCAGTAAACAGCATTCCTCTGTGGCCTGTGATTCAGCTCCTTCCTCTAGGTTCCTGCCCTGAGTTCCTACCTTGAACTCCCTCAGTGGTGAAGTGTGACCTGGGAGATGTAAGTCAAATAAACCCATTCCTCTCCAAGTTGATTTTGATCAGTGTTTTCATCACAGCAATAGAGAAGCAAACTAGAACAGCTATAGAGTCTAATTTGTGTCCCCAAATATCTCTCAGTGTGGGTCCGTCTACAGGAGCCTAGATTTCTGCCAAGAGTTCCATCTTGAAAGTGATTGTTTCTCCCCCTCCCAGAAGTTATCAGTTGCCAAAAGTTCCTTAGGTTGAGTTGGGGTTTCTTACCCATTTCTCCGTGTCTATGCTAGAATTCCGTCTGGTTTGAGCTTACATGAAACCTGTGCATGCTGTCACCATCGCTGTGATTTCATATGAGTAACTGACCAGCTGCCTGAAAGACTGTTTCTTATGGTCATCCACCACTTCTGGCTCTTACAGTCTTTCTTACCTGCCCCCCTTTCATAATGATCCCTGAACCTTGGGAAGCAGAAACTTGATATAAGTGTCCTATTCAGTGAAAAGTACTCCGCAGCCATTTGTCCTCTGCACACTGGGTAGTTGTGGGTGTCTGTGTTAATTACCATTGACAGCATCATCTTAAAGAAAGAAAATTTAATAAACAAAGGAAAGTCAAATTTCCCAACGGCTTGCTGCCTAAGTCTCTAGGGACTTCACTATCTTTCACCGCAAACATCTATTCAAATCAAGTCTGAGGAAGGAACTATCCTGATCTTTGTCTATTTTAGTTTTGATATGAAAATTCTCCTGGTACAGTAAGATAGCAAAGCTATGCTCATCCCAGAAATTAGAAGTCTTTTTTCATTATTGAGAAAGCATGTACCCCTCAAAAATTCACAAAAATCAACAGGAAAATTAACAATGATTCATCTTAAATGACTAGATGTGGTCATTAAAAATATAGAAATATTTGCCTGATATAATCAGAAAACATACAAAAAATAACAATTTTAATAGCAATAGAATAAAATATCAAGATACAACCTTGAGAAGATAAGATCTATATGAAGAGAACTTTACTGAAGACATTTAAAAAAGACTTGAATAAATGGAAAGAAATGGAATATTCCTAGATGTGATGGTTAGTTTCTGTCAACTTGACACAATCTAGAATCACCTGAGAGGGGAGTCTTAACTGAGGAGCTGTCTAGATCAGGTTGGCCTGTGGGGGACTGTATTTTTTGTAATTAATGTGGAAAGACCCAGCCCATTATGGGCAGCACAATTCCCTAGTCAGGAGCTCCTGAGCTTTATGAAAGGAGAAAGCAAGCAGAGCTGCATGTATTTCGTTTCTCCCTGCTCCTGACTGTGGATTTGATGTGACTAGCTGCTTTTCCCTCCCAACACTGTGCCTTCTCTGCTTTGACAGGCTATAGCCTAGAATTATAAGCTGAACAACCCCTATGTTGTTTTCTGTCTGGATATTTTATCACAGCAACAGAAATGAAG
Organism: Eospalax fontanierii; assembly: GCA_035773235.1. Classification (NCBI taxonomy): domain Eukaryota; kingdom Metazoa; phylum Chordata; class Mammalia; order Rodentia; family Spalacidae; genus Eospalax; species Eospalax fontanierii. The sequence continues at coordinate 44,978,565 of CM069529.1, read as the reverse complement.
CTAGAACACTAGATATCAAAATTCATATTATGTAGACGTCAGCTTTGTTCTGGTTTCAAGGTAAGTAAGTGTCAAGACAAGGACTATACCCACCACAGCTGCTTTGAAGAGAAATGGCAAGTCAGCCTTCCGGAGCAAAAGAAAGCAAAGGAATGCTTTCTCCCTCGAACCACCAGGAGTATGATGTTCCCCACCATGACTAGAGCCCAGTGGAACATGCCACATTTTTGACCTTCAGACTCTCAGTTATTTAAAAAGTGTTTATTAAAGTCAAATTTTAGAAAACAGCAGCAGCAGGACACTAATGTAGCAACTGCATCGTCATTTTTGAGATCACCTATGTGAAATGCCTACTAAAACAGTCCATCGAAATGCCCAGTTACAAAATAGTCACCACCGAAACAGAGCTCTACACTGACAGTCTGAATGGCTTTGATTCTTTGACACATAAATTTGAAAGTAGTTCTTTCTTTTTACTAACTGCACATAGTAGCCATGTTATGGTTCAGTCCTGTGTCATGGCTGTTTTGACAGCAGCTTGGCAAGACTCCCTACCTCACAGTTCCTCGTAGTTATTGGTTAGTAGTCCCACTCATTTAAAAAAAAATCCATCTCCACCTCAATTCTGAGCTGGAGGCTGACGTGTCTGATGAAGGAAGGCAGGAAGTGGGGGTGAGACCTGTCACTGACCAGTTTTGTTCCCATGCCCCCTTCTCCTGTTACGGACTAATTCCTCGACTCTGCCATGTACTGGGACAGGGAGGAGTAGGCAAAAGAACATCCAGAGGTGCTCATTAAAGGAAGCAAGGTGGAAGCTTCTTCCTTTCCTCGACTAGTCTTCTAGCTTTCTGTCTTTGGGCTCCCGTGGCCTGGTTTCATCTCCAACGGACTCCACCGAGAAGAGGCAGGATTATACATACACAGAACCCTAAAGCCTTGGCTGCTCCTCAAGTGTTCTGATCTAACTCATATGCTCCCCTCAACTACTGCATAAGCCACTGCTCAGGCCAATGGATACAGGCAGAGACCATTAGCTAGTCCTTTAGGTTCTGGAAACATGAAAAGGTTACTGGGTTGGAGATCTGCCTCTTCAGTTTCCTCCACTGTTCTATGTCTCTGAAACTCTGTTTCCCCACTCAGAAGCCCACTGGCCACTAAGCAACTGCCTAAATAACTTCAGCCAGAGAACAGAAGGCCAGTTCTTCTTTTGTGTAGAGACTACCGTTCTTGTCCAGCCACTATTGGGACCACCAGGAGAAACATTCGCTCATCACTCTATCTTGCCTGTGAGAGTGTAGAGAATAGGTTTTCTACATGAACTAGAGAAACAATGGTTAGATGCATCCAAGCTGGACTCATCCTTTTCCATTAACTCTTATTCACAGTAACTCTCCGCAGCTAAAAACGCCAGTGCTTAACATCGCCTTTCTTAGCTTTCGACATTGGTCAAAGTTCCAAGGGGAAGAAAACTTTTCCCATGACTGACTAGAAATCCCATGAGGAGTCTCAGAAGAGACGCATGAAAGATTCCTGTATTTATTCACACAATGAAGAATCATGGCATCACATGTCAGCCCCACTTCCACCTTGGTTTGACTATTAGCTTGGCCTGCTGGCTTCAGTGTGCCTACTGCAGAGACCCCCAGATAAGGTCAGGCCTGAGGAGATTTCTAGCAGCACTAAAAACAATAAAAGACTATTTTATCCAGGGATCACTGTCCCTGTATCATCACAGTGGCCCCATCTTCATTTCAACACTGCATCCCAACAGCTTTAGGGATAGAAAATAAGTCCAGGCCCAAGACTCCAAATGCTTCCACATCACCACTGGATAGCTGTCTCCCAGGGGTTGGTGGTAGGGAGTGGAAGAAAGAGAAGAGCACTTCAAACACTCATGACATACTTATATGCAGGGAAGTCTCAAGCTTACTCTTTCATTCTTTCTGTCAATCAAGTACATATCCTATGCCCTGCTCTTTGGTAGTTTCTTCCCCCTTGATAGTCAACCCCAACATAGCAATGTAGTCACAGACACTTAGCCATAAAATAGGACAGAACAGGATAAGCACCATAAGAGGAACACAAACAGAAGGTTAAGAAAGCTCTAGTCCTGGAGAGAGATTCCAGTCTGAGTGAGCAAAAACATAACACAGAGTGAGTTACTGAGGGCAGCTGCTGCATCTTTACTCATTCTGGATTCATCTGAGTCTAGCACATACTGGCTATCCAACAGGCATTAATGTAGCCTAGCACAGGAGCCATGAGAGGAGGGACAATTAGATAAGAAGAAATAATTCAGAAAGACTGAACGGCACAGGGAGGGGGGCATGTGATAGCTCACACCCTATGTTGAAGGTCCATCAACAGCATGGTATGCATTGTCTGGCAAATCTATGCCGCTTCTTCTGTGTAAGGAGCAGAAGGAAAGATGCTAAAGAGAAGAATGGCACTGCGAAATCTGTGTTTTGGCGGAAGTTTGGGTGACCATTAAATAAGGCAGGAGTGCATAATTTTGTTTCAGAGAGAAGAAATTTCCATGAAGACTGTGGAAGTCTGAGTGCTCCGACATAAACACCTACCTTCATTTAAAATGATGGAAGAGAAGGTCAAAATCCCACGTTCCTCTGACAGGCACCCACTTGTAAGCTGTGAGAGAGGTCTGGCTGCTCACCTACTGTCCTAGAGTTTAGAGGAATGACCCTGGGACTTCACTGAGAGGCAGGGCAAATTCTGTCTTCAGTAGAGAACTCAGCCTCCTGTGTAATCTGCAGCCTCGGTCGGGATATTGACAAAGTCAGGACTCAGGAACCAGCCCTCTCTCTGCCTTCTGCCTTCATATGAAGCATTCCTGACATCCTCATTTTCTCCCTTGTCCTACCTATTTGGAACCTTGGTCCCCACAGTCACTATTCCTTAGCAGCTCTTTCTTATCTTTATTTCATTACACCTTGCTTCAGCCAAACAAAAAGAAAGCCAACCTTCACTGGAGATTACAGTCAAATAAGATTCTGGAACAAGGGTCCCACCGCATTAAATCACCTGTCTCCACATCTTCCCTGGGATTCTTCCCATCTGGCTTCCCTTCAGAGCGCCATGCCTGAGATTCTGAAGATGGCTCTACCCTTCAGTGAGGAAGTGTTACCCTTCCTCTCCACCCAAAGTGATGTTTCAGGACTCTAATTTGATTTCCTGGAAGCTTAGTGCTTTAATTAAAAATCTAGAAAGTGGATAGATTTGATATTCAATCCCAGACCACTAGCTACAAGACTGCGAAGGTCACCAAATCCTCAGATTCTTTCCCATGAAAAAGAGTAATTCTCCAGAAGGAGTTATCTATTCCTAAATCCCTTCTCTGAGTATGCCTCTTCTGCAGTGACTCATAACTGCTACTGCGATTCTACCCTAAAATGTCATCTTGGACCACTCTGAGGATTCAGTATTTCCTCTATAGAACTCAAAACTTGTAGCTCTGTGAGAAAGAGGGGTGCCACGCAAACCCCAGAGTGTAGTCAATTGGGCAAACATAAATCAATCAATGACGTTCTTGTTCTTGAACAAGAGGACCACTGTTGCAAAGGCATCAGCTTCCTTCAGTGACTAGAGCAACTCAAAGCAATTTTAGTCAAAAACTCATAGGTTTTGCTTGGTTTGGTTGATTTGCCACTTGACATAATTATTTTCCTCTAAAAGAGTATTTTTCAATAATAATCCAAAGAAGAGGAAGACCAGAAGGAATACTTTCCACATATCAAAATGTAAGTTTGTGATAATTAAATGCTATGGTGTTGGCAGAGGAATAGACTAACAGTCAAATAGAGAGTAACTAGCTAAAACATAGGCCCAAATATATGGGATAAAGCAACACTTCAAAGACAGTAAAAGAAAATGCACTCTATGAAACCATGTGACAGTTGTCTATCTATTATATTCATAAATAAATGTGACTCTCTAAAAGCTAATGGGAGGGGGATTTAGAAAGTGTGTAGAAGGTCTTCAAGATATGACACCAAAAGCTTAAGTCATTTAGAAAACTACTGATACATTTGCTTACATAACCAGGAGTAGCCAACATCTGACACTATGACAGGACATGGACGTCATTCACAAACAAGTTGGGCCACTGCATTCATAGTTATCTTGGCACACAAACAGTCACAGGTTGGGCACACCTGATTCTAAACTTTTGTACAGAAAAAGGAAAGAAAACTTGCTTATGCATTTCCAAAGGGCATACAAAAGATACTCAACCTCCTCAGAAGTCAGAGAAATGCTTAAATCCAGAGGCAGCGTCATTTTTCTCATATCAGAGGGGAGATTAAGCACTGAGCATATAGCTGGGTGGTAGACCTTTTACCCAGTGAGCATGAGGTCTTGAGCTCAACCTCCAGCAGCACAATAAAGTAAATGAAACTTGCAGTGGTAGAATCAGGGCGATTCCTAACACTCACCGCTGGGAAGGATGTGGAATGGATGAGGATCCTGATTAGGTCAACAGTCAAGGGTGTGCATTCCTTTGCCAGCAAATTGTGCTTGGAAGATAATTAGATCAATTTTATAATTAGAAAAATTTTACCAATGTGTTGATAACAGTGATTTCTTAATTTTTGATTTATTTTTATTTTATGTTATGAGTGTTTTGCCTGCATGTATGTAAGCGCACTTATGCCGGATCCCCTGAAACTAAAGACACAGAAGGACCCGAGCCTAGGTCCTCTACAAGAGCAGTAACTGTACTTAATTGCTGAGTCATCTCTCTAGCCCCAGCAGTGATGTAAGACTGGGATATAGCTCAGTGGCAGCATGCTTGTCTAGTATGCATGCAGTCAGCAGTGCAGATAGACAGAGGATAGATGATAGATAGATAGATAGATAGATAGATAGATAGATAGATACATAGATACATAGATACATAGATAGATAGATGATAGATAATAGATACATAGATAGATAATAGATAGATACATGACAGATAGATGATAGATAGATAATTGATAGATGATAGATAATAGATAGATAGATAATAGATGAATAAATAGATATATGACAGATAGATGATAGATGGATAATCAATAGATAGATGATAGATAATAGATAAATAGATAGATAATAGGTAGATAAATACATAGATGACAATAGATACATATATGCATAACTAGATACATAGATTTTCATTAAGAAAATTATATACATACATACATACAAAGGGATATTAATCTATCACTAGAAACAAAGTCATGTATTTAAACCTAGTGGCAGGAAGCCTTAAATCATGAAATGAACAGTTCAGTTGTATTGTAAATATACATGTGGGGAGGTTGCTGTGAACTGGTATAGAAAGGCATGCACATGCATAAATGATGACTACAATGACTTCAGCTCTTTTTTCTCAGTATGAAACTTTGTCAGGGTTCAGTCAATACTCAGTGGATCAATAGGCAAACTTCTAGAAAATGTTCACTATGAATAAGGGCTCTCTGAGTGATAGGACTTCAGATAATTATTCTTTTAGTTTCTGTATTTCAAATTTTGTTTTCATAAATATGTTTTATCTTTATAGTCAAGCAAAAACACTGGTTTATTGACTGAAAATAAGTGCATTTTTAAAATCATAAGCCATGAATATTCTTTGATTGTGTGTTAACTAAATCATCTTTTCAGGAGGAATTATGAAGGACTCAGGATATGCTGACATTGACATTAAAAATACCTCTGGGTTTAATATAGTATTGAAACTAAGAAAAGAACTGTCTGTGACAAGGCTAGAGAAAGGCCACCTTCACCTATTGAATCAGTCAGGAATCGTTAATTCAGGACTCTACTTCTGGGGACACATCATAAATAAGTCAGACCTGGTCATTCTCTGGAGGGCATTGTAGCAGAGCTGGGGGAAGGTGATAAGCATCTCTTATCATGGCAGATACAGAGTACCGGCCGCACTCAGAGGCGCCACCAATGGCACAGCGTAGGGTGGGAGAGCTAAAGGTCTAGGGCTGAAAAGAAAGAGCAGTCTGGGAAAACCACTCAGAAATGTCCCTTGAGCAGAGTGACAAAGGGCTAGTGGGAAACAGGGATGAGTAAGGGGAAAGGGAGATTCCTGGCAGACGGAGAAACATGCACAGAGCACAGACGGTCTTCCTGCAATTAATATGGGATTGGAGTGCTGGAAACCCAGTGAAAGATGAAGTTGGAGGGGTTTTCAGAACCTACTTGGAAGGCTTTGTATACTGGGACCCATGGAGTAGTTTTCTGCCTATGGTGTGGGGGCTCTGGAGGGGGAAACCAAGATCTCTCAGGAGAGAAGGTCAGATTTGCACACACTCTAGCTCCTTCTCACAGCATGGACCTTTGTAGGAAACCAGGGGTCTGGGCAGCCACGCAGGACTCCATGCTCCACAGCATCTTCTATGTAGATCAACATTCTTTTGTTTCCATACTGGAATTCTTCACAATTTTTGAACAAAAGGGACTCCACATTTTCATTTTGAACAAGGCCCCAGCAAATCAGATATAGGGTCTTGACCTGAGCAGAGACAGACTTTGCCCCTCTCTGCATCCGTCTCCTCCACCCCAACCTGTTCATTTAGGGGTCCTCTCAACACACTGTCCAGAGAAGCAGCAGCAAATCTAAGGCGGCATGTGACATGGGGCAGATCAGTGAGGACGCCCTGCCTTGCATACATCGGAATCAAGAACAGTGGCACCCTTGGCACCCTCCTTTCTCCTCTGGGACTACTAGAGAAGGAGCAAGAATTTCAGGTGCGGGTGGGGAAATTGAAAGTGGATGTTGGCAGCACTACTGTTCTGCGTGGAGTCTAAAGACTTGGCAGAAGAATGTAGGGTTCTACAGCTCCACTCTGTGTCTGTGTGCCCAGTGCTGCTCACTCACAGTCTATCACGGAATCCCTCCGACCTGCATGGCCTCCTGCTGTCTCCCCAAGGGGTTCTGCTCCAAGAATTTCTCACTGTTTCTGTTTGGTGCTGCCCAGTGGTCGGCTCTGGCTGGCAGGTAGACCTGAAGTAGGTGGAAACAGAACTTCCATCTCCAGCTCCTTTAAGCACGTGTACACACAAGAGACAGAGACAGAGAAAGGGAGGGAGCTGGGCACATGTTTTTGTCACTATGAAGGCTTTCTCCACACATCTCAGAGTGTACTGCTGCTTAGCAACAAGCTGTTGGGCAGGGCAGGGAATTAAATAACCCTCCCACTGCTACAATCACAGGGCCATGGCTAGGAAAGGTCCTTTGAGGGACTTGGGCTGAAGGGCAGGGATGTGCAGTCCTCAAGAGAAACGGTAGAGTTGGGCTCTGGTGCCTTGCCAGGAGTGTGAAAGGCCTGATAGGAATAACCCTCCAGCAAATAGCATCCATACCCAAAGAAAGCCATGGGCAGCCGGAAGCTGCAAGGAGAGCTGGTAAGATGTGTCAGGAAAAACAGAAAACCGTAAATAGCTGTTCTGGAATTCTCTTGGGAGACATCTAGGTTTGGATCACCAAATGGTGACCCTCTAGCCCATCCTGGTTTTTAATGCTGACTTTCAGAGTTTAAGGTCAAAAGCTCCATCCTCTGCATGACCAGGACACTGAAGCTCGGTTTTCTGCATCAGAGTCTAAACTCTGCCATTTACTGTGTAATCTTAGAAAGTAACTGCCTCTCTGGCTCAGATTCCTCATCTACAAGCTCTGCCTTTCAGGTCTGTTGTAAGAACTAATTTAAAACAGGTAAAATGGTTTAAAAGAATGTGTATCAATATTAAGTCCGTCCCATTTTTCTGGACACATTTTGTCAGGGACATTACAAATTATGAGGCAGACCCCAAAAGAGGCACCCACTATGCTGTAGACAGGAAAGTAAGTTACTTTTTAAAGCATCTCTGTATACTTGGCTTCTTACAGATACCTTACATAAGCTATTGCATCAACTCTCCCAACCCCCTTACGGACTAGTCTTTTCACACGCACAAAAAACTGAGGCTCAGAAACACAGGGCCCTGCTCAAAGTCATGCTTCAGAAATGCATCCAGGGTTTGACATGGCCCCTGTGGTTCACTTTGTCTCTAAGAAAACCTGCCCCTATTGTTTCTTAAAACAGAAGGGCTCCTGTGTCTTCCAGAGGCTAATTTACTGGAGAGAGTTCCTGCCTGGAGTAACATTTCAGGAACATTACATAAAAGCCAGAGTAATTTCTACAGGACTCCCCAGTGCATAGTACCTAGGAATGAGGAAACATTAGGCAGAGTTTTAGAGAAATGTTACCAAGTACAAAGGTGTTGCATGCCTAGATTTAAAGCAGAACCATGGATCCCACCAAGCCACGACCTCTTGCTTCTCAGGGACCTAGTTGCTCTGTGGACCCCCAGCATGAAGAGGAGGTGTGTCTGCCCATCCCCTAGACCCACAGCTCTCCTGCTTCACATGAAAACCCAAATGCCTGTGCTACAACATGCATGTATTATATTCCTGAAGAGTGTGTGTGTGTGTATGTATGTGTGTGTTATCATAACCAGTATTTCTGTTCCTTGGCACTGTTAACACAGTAGAGAGATGTGGGTTGTAAATTGCAGTCCTGAGCTGCATGAGGCCATTGGGCACTGGGAATGTAGCTAAGAGGAGTTGAGGCATTCTGTGACTTCAAAACGTGCCCCCCAAACTACAGAACATCCTGTTAATAGCTTTCATGTTGATTCCACGTTGTAATGATGCAGTTGTGATGGGTCTTAATATAGTGGGTTAAATCAAATACATTATTAAACTTCATTTGTACTGCTTTTACCTTTTTAATAGGGCTATAATAAAATTCCAGGTAGCATAAGTGGCTTGATTCTGTGACTTGAATTATCTTTCTATCAGACAAGGCTTATATCAGAGATTCACAGTCAGTCTAATATCTGGAAAGCACCTTGGAAGTTATAAAACCTTTGCCTTCCTTTATGGCTGATTTATAAAAAGTCATCCCTAGAAAGAGGACCCTTCAGACATTTTGTTCCATCTCCTGATTTGCAGACAGAGAAACTGAGACAGGAAGTAAAGAAATGATTCTAGTGTTTCAGATGTCATTCCTCTTCCCTACCACCCAACCCCACAAGCCCATCCCTCCGCCTCCAGTGGGCCGATTGGCTCTGGCTCTCCAGTCCTTCTGCTGGCCCGACCAGGCGCAGAGAACTCTACTGAGAAGCGGGAGCCTGCTGGAGGGATCCCTGGGAGACTATGGGAGGTTGCTCTCTGATTTCCCTGCAGAATCAGGGATAAATATGGAACTGTGAGAGGAGAGCTTCCCTGCCAGGAGTCAGGGCATCTAACAAATAAACAGGAAAGAGTGGCAGGGAGATGCCTGAGGCCCAATCTCCCTTCCCCGCACCTCCCCTGCAGTCTCCAGCCTTGATCCCCTTCAAGAAGGCTCAGCTGAGTCACTAGGCAGCTCTAGGCTAGACTACAGTTCCAGCACTGCCTGCTCAGTTTCCCCAGCAAGGAGCCTTCCAGCCTCAGCCACCTGCACAACCCACTCCCTCCAGGATGCTTCCCTGAGGCTTCAGTGTGTTTAGGCTTCAGATCTGAAGACCCAGAGGAGGCCACAGCCTTGGAGTAAGATCAGAAGAGGGAGTTACTGTGATATCATGTGAGAATGTGTTTTGTATACAGAGCCAGATCCCTTTCAAACTGGCCCAAGTGGGAATCCACATTTTTCCCAAGATGCCAGGAGATTCACTTGCACAGGGCAGTTTAAGAAGCCCAGTTCTGTTCAGACCAGTCAGAACCAGGCATGGTGTAGGATTTATAATATGCCCACTGCAACAGGTGTCTGGCCTAGCATGTGATCCAAACTGTAACCACACACTGTTGGACCTCTGTTGTGTCCTTAGATTGATGCAACACTTCCCTATATGTGGCCCACATGATACTTCCTATAAGTGTGCAACGCACGCACACACACAGAGATATATACACAGACATCCAAAACCACACATATATACACATAAGGATATAAACACACATACACATGCACACAAACACAGACACACACACACAGAGTGAGCCCTGGATCCTACTGAACTTAGAAGTCAAGAACTCTGGGTTTTTGTCAGAGCCCACAGCCCGTAAGCAGTCTGTAAGGATTCTGGCTTCTCTGAGATTTCTAGGAACCGCTGGGTCCTAGCCTCACTCCTGGCTGCTTAGGTCTCACTACAGTGAATGCAGATGGCCCACAATAACAAAACTACTAATCTGCACTTTTTACATCTGTGTTTCCATGTTAGTTAGGCATGAAATGTCTAACCCCAGGGCCAAACTGCCCGAGTTCAGATTCTGCCACTAACCAGGTGTGTGACTATAGGCAAGTTATGTGATATCCTGGTGCCTCTATTTACTTACCCATGTAATGGGACAGCAGTGATACCTAGATCCTGGGGTGACAGAGGATCATATGCATATATAAGTGTTGGTAATATGCTTAAACAGTACCTGACATATAGTGCTACAGTGTATAACAAAATATAATAAAATCAGTACCTTTTGTCAAATACAATGTCAAAAATGTGCATATTTAGCCTTCTAGGGGTTGGAAGAAACTCTAAAGTTTATAGAGTGCACTCCCCTTTCTGTGCAAGAGAGCAAACCTGTGCAAACTCCTAATGCTTTCCTCAGTCAATGTCACTCAGTCAATAAGTGGCTCTTTTGTCTCCTTGGCCTGTTCCTCATCACCACACCCTGAAGGGCATTTGAAAGCTGAAGAAGCTCCAGATTTGGCCCTGGAATCCACCTGCCCACCTGAGTGAACACCTCCCCTCTGCTATGGGTGTGAGAGGGGCCCCACTGCATGTCCCTGGCACACTCCCCTGGAGAGTCCCCATGCACTGATAGTTAATCTCTAACTGGGTACCTCTATACTACTGAGTCCGGGACTGGTAGACTTTTTCCCGATATTGCTCCCCAGGGAAAGGGAGAGAAAAAAAATCAAGGAGTTATGATTGGAAGGGAAGACTTGCACAGAGAAGTTCCTTCCTGGGACAGATCTTGAGGATACTCTGATCTCCCTTATATGTGTCTCAATAAAGATTAAGAAGTGGCAAGATCTGCAAAGTCCTGGCATGGCCACCCTATGTGATGAACTTGCATTCCTTATGTTTTTGCCCATAAATTCTGAAGGATGCATCAGGCAGCTCCTCCCAAAGAAACCCTCGTCCCATCCCCACTTCCTCCCACCCCATTCTCGGTCCTAGCTACAAACATGACTTCCTCTTGAACTCTGGTGCCTGGGTCTAACACTATCTAAAAAGAGAGAGGTGGGAATTTGGGGGGCAATCTACAGGGGGCGCTGGGCTTGTGGTTCTGCTAGGAAGCTGATGGCATAAAGGAATACACTGCTCAAGCTGTTCCCAGGAGAAAAGGAGACCTTGACCTCCTTAGAACTTCTATTGCCAAATTCCCTACCACACCTGGATGACGGTGCTGACCAGATTTGGGTCTGTTTGATCTGAACCTGCATGGGTTTGTCTGACTGTATTAAAATGTGGGAATAGATGCACTAAAGATGTTCTACACATCCCACTGAAGGCAGCCCAATGCCCCCACGGCTGACTAGCTGAGCTCAGCAGTGCCTTGTCTTGTGTTACTACTTAAATTTGTGACTCTCCGTTTGCCTTTCTAATCATGTGAGACCTGGGCATTCGGGCTTATACTTAGCACCTGGACAGGACCTAGCACACAGTGGGCACATGTGGGATGATGATCACTGAGTCATCACATTGTATATTTTCTCCATAAAAGAATGGGGCAGGGATGGGGATATAACTCAGTCGGTAGAGTACATGCATACCATACATGCACTAAGCCCTGGATTCAATACCCAGCACCACTTGAGCCTGGTTTGATGGCCCATTCCTATAATCCCAGTACTGGTGATATAGAGGCAGTAAGAGTGAAAGTTCAATGTCACCGTCAACTTATATCAAGTCAGAGGCCAGTATGGCACACATGAGACCCTGCCTTTAAAGAAAAAGTCAAAACCTTCTTCATGAAATTTTCTATGTTCATATTCACGGTGCTCAGGCAGAGTACAGACATGCTCAGACATAAAGTAATAACAGCAATAATAATAACAGCATCTTTCATTTGCTGACTTAGTGTGAAGCAAGGAGTCAGCACATCCATCATCTTCATCCTCCTGGTTTTATCTCCTGGTCAGTCCACAGAAGGGAAGCTCTTCACAAACAGAAGAGGTGGTATTGATCCCAGGCATTCCGGCTGAATTCCACTATCATCAGCCCCAGAGAGCACAGTCTAGCTGCCAGTTCTCTCTCAACCCACCCTGTCATTCATATGAAGAAACTATGACTTTAAAAAATATTAAAAACTATATCTACTAAAATACAGATCCAATCCAAGATCTCTGGTCCCCAAAGCTTGTACACTCTACCACGCCTTCCTGCCCTGGTGTGTGTGTGTGTGTGTGTGTGTGTGTGTGTGTGTGTGTACATCCTGCCATTGCTGTCAACAGTCCTGTATAATAACTCTGCCTCCCTTGGATCTCAAGCCTGTGTAGGATTCTGAGAGGCAGCAAGGCTGAGCAGTCTCATCATTGTCCATGCCCATGATGTTGTAAAATGAGTTTTGAATGGGAATGAAATGGAAATCGATCTTAGACAGAACAGTTTATTTTGGAGAGATAAACAGTAGTGTCATGTCACCCACTTGAGCGGAACAATGGAAGAGAAGGCCAGGGGAGTGGTCTCGATGCAGCTTCCCTGTAACGGCCTCATTTCCACCACCTTCAAAGATGCTCGCTCGTTGCTTAGTTCCCAAAATCAGTCTGCTTTAAGAGCAAAGAAACAATCTTCTTTTTAATACAAGAGTGACTCTAAATGGAAACTCATGACAATTTCCAGACTATAATTTGCTATTGACCTCCTATTCTGGTACCAAATGAGAACAAGTAGGTGGGTCAAGATTAATTGTCAACAGAAGTACTAAGTACTGGAGGAATACCCTGCCCCTAATCGAAATGCCATTGACCCAATTTATACTGAAAATTGTGTATTGAACAAGAGTAAAGAGAGTTGATTTGATTTTAAAGTCCATGTAGCCAAGAGTACACTTCAGGATCTTTGAAACTCCCAACAGAGACAGAGATGAAGAAAGAAATGCGTTAGCAATAGAGGGAGATAGACAGAGACAGAGACTTATGCTGAAGTGTAAAAATACAATACAAACTTAGATACAGACACAGGGAAATATCAGCACAGGACTAGAGCAATAAAAGATAGATCGTAGATAGATAGACAGATAGGCAGACAGATAATAGATGATAGATAGAAAGATAGACAGACGACAGACAGAAGATAGATAGGGAATTTTCTCCTTTAAAGTTTAATCACAGGAGGCAATAAGTGTTTGTGGGGGGATTTGTTTAGAGGGAGTTGTTTGTTTCTTCATTGCTGGAAAAAAAGGATCTTATAGCTCAGGTTGTCCTCAAACTCTTGATCATCCTGCCTCAGTTTCCAGAGTTCCACGATTACAGGCATGTACCACTATACCCACAATCTATCTATCTGTGTATCTATCAATCGATCTATCTCACTACCTACCTATATACCTATTTTATATTTTACTTCCAGGATCAGAAAATTAAATAAAATGAATTTTGAAGCCTCTTTGTTTTCTCCCTCATTTTACATCCTGCTTACCATGTCCTGAGCGATAAGGTGGCTTGACCTAGCCACATCTTGACACCCTGTCATTTCAATCCCACATCTTTCCTGTTTGTTCTCTCAGTGTACATTTTTACTGAACCATACCTCTCTTCTATAAGTTACTTTCCTTATCCATCCTAGTACAATAACCACTAATAAAGCATCTACAGTGTGCCAGATCCTACTCTGAGAAGAGTAAAGATACTACAAAGAACAAAACATGAAGCATTCCTTAATGTTCGGTGATTTGGACATTTCTCATGGTCATAATTCTAAAAGGAAAAAGTGGGCACTAACATGTCTGAGTTTCTAAGGTCCATGTCTTGTTTTCTATCTAAGAGGGACAAGGAGAGGCCAACAAGTCTCCCTGGAGCTCCTGACCTTTTGGGGCCAGTATATGTATACAGAATTTAGGTCATAAATAAATATTGCTCACCCTGTCCAAAGAAGCAAAAGCCCCTTCCCTAGAAATGCAGTGGGGTGGGGAAAGGTGGGCACATCCCAGACTTCCTTCCTGAAAGCCCAGGTGTTTGGATTGCGACTAGTGCTGCATGAACTTTTGGTTAGCTGCAGCAGCTGGAGGGTGGACACCAAGTCTTCGGCTTCAGATTCTTAGTGCATCTTTTCAGCCTCCCTCCTGCCCACACAGAGCTCATCATAAGCTTGGCACCGAGAGGCTCTTTTGCGTATCTATTGAATGAATACTTTAGCAGGAAACTGTTTTTGAACTCACTATTTCTAATTAAGGGGAACTACCGCTCCCCTCTTCCCATCACGTGATCAATCTCTCATACTGCTCTGGGATGATTCATCCCTCGTGAATCATCAGCTAAACTAGTAACAAGAATGAGGCTGAAGAGCAAATGGTTAGCCTTCCTCAGTTCAACTGACACAAGGAGCCTTCAGAACACCTTTCACTCCTTGTCTTGCCCACTGGTTGGAGTTGCAACTGATGCCACCTGTCTGAGAAAGATCTGCTATGGTATTACTTAATCATTCCACACGCATTTGTTGAACACCCACTGTGTCCCTGGCCTTGCAATAGGCACCAGGGATTACAGTGGGGTCAAAATCAGGGCTTTCCCTGCCCCATTTAGCTCACAGTTTAACCAGAAGAAGGAAGGCATGAGTCAGTAATCCTGTGGACACTTCACGGTGGTCATCAAAGACTAGACCAGGTGGAGTATGTAGCAAGTGGGTCTGACCTAGGCTCAGAGAGACCATCTCCGGAAAATACTGAGCCAAGAGCTGAAAAATTAACAGAGAACAAAAAAAGGAAGATTTTCAGACAACAGCAACAGCAGGAAGGCCCATACACAGTGGGGTTGCAGTCAGAGAACACAACAAGAACCGCTGGGAGCGAGAAGTCACAGGAGCAGGGAGCAGAGACACAGAAGCTAGACATAGAGGTGAGGATGCACTGGAAGGCCTTGGAGGCTTGAGAGTTACCTTGCTTCCTCTGGAGCTGTGGGGACCTGAGAGCAGGTGTACAGTGGGGCCTAAGGAGTGCACCATGTATGGCGGCAGCTAAGCAGTTAAGGCATTACTGACACATCCTCAGATGGAAAAGCTGGCATTCAAAACCAAGTACCAAGTTAACCTCATGGACTCTAGTCAGCCAGCAGCTCAGCACATGTGCAAAGAGACCTGTTATAGCGTGGCCTTTTCCTCAAGACAGAATATGCTCATCTGATCACCATCTTGGAATAGACACCCTGGGCCTGGTAGTCATGGCAAAAAATTAAGCATAATACATGATAGCTAGGTTTAAGGTAGTGATAATGGAGCTTTTTAGTACTCCGTAGTAGAAAGAAAGAGGGTCACAGGACTCCTACCTGGGATACCAGCCATCCCTCCCTCCTGTCCCCTTATCACTAAGCCACATGAGATCTTGGAAGATGCTAAAATATTTAGGAAGTGAAAGGTTAACTGGAAGTGGGACTCCATCCAGAAGTCATCCGTGATGGAGTAAAACTTCGCAGTGCAGCTGTTTGGGGAACCATCACACTCCCATAAGTAAGCCCTCAGCCATACTTTGTAAGTAAGCCTGATAAACACATGGTTTGGGCAAGTATGGTGGAATGCTTACTTTGCTCTGTTACTCGTGCCTTATGTGGGGTAAAACGTATTTGTTCACATCTCCCCAAGAGAAGTTGATGCAACAGACTTGCTCTAAGCACATGCTTACAAAGCAGCAAGAAGACTGAGGAACACTCCAGCACTAGCCACGGCTTACCCTGTGCAGGAGTGCAACTAGAGACCCTGTCACTAATGCCAACTGCCCTCTGCTGAAAGAAGAGCCACAGGAGAAGCTAGCCACAGATTCCAGGGCAGACATTAGGATTCGGTACAGCTTCACAGCCCCTAACCTCCGAGGGTTCCCAGAAGAGGCAGGCAAGCCCAACAGGAAAAGCAAAAAACAGATTGAGAGAGTGTAAGAGTCCCAGGCTCCTTCAGGGAGCCTCCGATGTGCAGCACAGCCAAGCAGATCTTGGAAGACAGTGTCTAGTTCCTGTGTGCAGGGCTGAGGCAAGAGAGTGAAACCACAGCTGTGAGGCAGTGAGGCTGGGAAGAACCAGAGCTTCGATATGGATCGTGGTAGGCCCGGTCATTCCCTCCACCTCTTCGTGATGTGAACATATGCCAATTATTCAACCCAGAATAATAGCCACCACCAATTCTTAAACAACCAGCTAAGATAATGACTGAAAAGGATTCCCTTTGGGCCTGGCTCTCTCAGAGTCAGTCATACAGTAACAACTACTTGCCCTAAAAGGTAGGTCCAAACCCTGGCTCACCCACAGGCTTTGAAGTCTGGCTAATCACAGCAGAGTGTGGGAGGGAGGGGGATGAGCTCAGAGCTAGAGTAAGCACCTATCAAGAAAATAAAGATGTCTCCACCCTTAAAGAAGTTACTACACTTGTGTTCATAGGCATTTAGATGTTTGAACAGAGAGAAGCCGGGCTGCAGCATAGTGATCAGACCACTTTGCCTATCCTGCCTAAGAACGTGTGTTCAATCCTCGGTACTGCAAACACAACTAGAACAGAGCTTACAGTGGGCAGTCATCTTCATGACTGTGTCCTATGAGGACAGGATGTAGGTCTCTCTACTATAACGTGTAGTGGAGCTATCTAGGGATCTTCTCTTTGGTCCACCACAGTGCTATGCCAGGCTGCCTAACTGGCAGAAATCCATTCTGAGGGCTGCTGCAGCCATGACTGGGGACTGGATGGCAGGCAGAGCTCTGCAGAAATCTTCCTCCGAAGCACCCTTGCTGACATACCCTTCTGGCACAGCACATTGGCCATCAGAGTGAACCAGGGCAGGTCCTGGCCAAGATCTGGGCTGTGCAGTGCACCTCTACCTGTTCAGGTCATCTGGGGGATTCAGCGGGGACCTGCACCCCTCACTGCTGAAAGGCAGGAAGAACACCAAGGATCTTGCCAAAGAGAAAGATTCTCATGGGATAATCACCATCCTTTCTTGAATTTAACACAGCTTCTGGAAGAACAAGATATACACCAGTAGTAACCAGGTGCAAAGGAGGGCTGGGTGGGGTGTAAGGGAGGACAGTAGCTGATGTGAAGAGTTCAGTATTCTGAGACCATTCCTCAGTCAGCCATCAGCTAGTCTTCCTGTGCCCATACTGTGGCCTGGAGAAAGACAGGCCGTGAATTATATAAGCACAGCAAGTCTGGTCCCTCTCATCCTCACCACTGAATAGACCCTGCAAAGAAACCCAGGGATAACCCTCTTATCTTCAGGAAAAGCTTCTGCTACAGGGTTAATTCATCCTGCAAAGACTTCTGTTGTCTACCAGACACAGAAGCAAAGACCATGAGCATTACCTGGAGAATTCTTGCTTCTCCCAACTGCTACTCTGCTCAGAACAGGAATATGTGTAGTTCAGTCAGGAACAGTGAAGATTTGTGTAATTCTGAACCTCTAAGCTGTGAGAAAGAACAAAGGATTGTCAGCAGTCTGCCTGTTAGGGTAAGGGGAAGGGACTGCACATTTTCTGAAAGTTTAAAACTCATAATATCTTTTCTATTGTTGTCTATGAGTTTATACGTAATATGTTTTAGGTGAATTTTATACTTATGAGGGGGTTTGATTAATATCTATTTCCTCTACTGTTCTTAATGTCCTATTTACTTTTTCTTTTTTATTACCAACACTTAGCACTAGGTTGATGCGTAATAGCTGCTCAATGCACGTTTGTTGAATTAAAGAATGAATGAATCATTTAAAATATCCCTTAGAGGCATTTGTCATTCCTTTACAGTGTGTAGATGCCACCACTAGGTGGCAATAAAAGCAGCAGAGAATTTCAAGCTTGAGAGATGATGGAAGCTACAGATTACATAATGCTTCAACAAATGTGGATTGTGGTTTATTTCCTCAGCCAACAACTGACTCAGAGAAATGTCATGATACAGCAGAGGTGGCTGTATGGATATCCATTCAAATCCTGCTTCTTAAAGTCTGGAATCTTGTGGAAATGCCCTGAGCTTTCAGAGCTCCATTCTTTATCCATAAAATGAAATTTATAATATCAGGCTTTTGCTATAAGGCTTGAATGAGATAACGTATGTATTTTATACATACAAATAAGTATAACTTTCCAATCTTGATGTTCTTTTCTAATTCAGGTGTAGTAGCACATGCCTGTAATCCCAGCACTTGGACGGTGGGGGAAGGGGAATCAAGTGTTCAAGTCCAAGTGTTCTTCCCTCCAGGAGAACCTCCTTTAAAACAATAACAAAAAAAAATTCACCGTGACCAAAAGTCACTTCCACATCAATATCTAATACAAGAATTGAAACAAAATTGAATTAGTATTTTTTTTTAAAGCCAAGTAAAAGTGAGGGGGAAAAATATATTTTTCAGGTCCTATACTCTCAAAGAAATGAGAATTCAAGACCCTGATTTCTTCCTAAAGAGACTGAAGAGACTATGACTTCTTCTTTACATGATGATCCATCCAAAGTTAGATTAATTTTAATGCTATCCATTGAAAGGAGACACATTATCTGATAAGAAAAATTCAGAATATGATAGACCAAGTTTTCAAAGGAAACCATCCCTCTAGATACACAAGGGTCCTTAAGCAAACGCAAAGTTATACCCCAGTAAAAAACGTGTGAGCTGTACAAGCCAGTAAACAGATTTTCTTCAAGGTGCATGTAACTTTTTATAGTCCAAAATCTGTGATCGATTTTTCTCTCAAGAATTTTCAGTGCTAAATTAAATTTTAATATACTGACCTTAGGTGCCCAGCTATTTTTGGATTAAGCTGTCAGATACCCCTTGACTTAAAGTTATGCTGGGAGAAGAGAACAGAAGCACCACACTGCCAGAAACTACTGAAATGAAGATGCCCAGGGCAGTCTAGTCACTGCAAAAGCTGGCAGACAGACCCCTGCTCACGGGGAACCTGGGAACCTGGCCAGGAGTGGCTTCATTTCACTCCATTCTGAAGGCAGAACTCAGGTACCAGCTCTACCTAGAGACCCCATCTAAAGGCTGAAGTGCAGATAACACTTGCTTAGAAAGTGACAGAGACCACTGGTGCACAAGACACACAATGACAAACACACTTAATTGGAATGTATCAGATACCAATCAGCTTTGTTCCAAACTCAGCATTTGGCCTGAGGTCCTCACATTGAAACCCCTAAGTAGAACCAGGAGATGGACGGGAATCAGAATCCCACTGAACATGTCAAAAAGACACTCCTTAAGGGCCCTTGCTCATGGTCCCAGCTTCGGGAGTGCCACGTTCATCTCTGTGCTCCAGATCTTAGCAGGAAAGAAAAATGGCAGACTCCAGATGGGCTGTGTAGTCCAGGAATACAAGGATTATATCCCCAGTGTCAACATGGTGCTCAAAAAAAGCCATGGTGAATCTTGATTAAGTACTGAAAAATGGAAGGAGGCAGAAACGGGGTGGTTTGGGAACAAGGAGGAAAAGCCTTGAGACCTTTGGGACCATGTAAAGGTAAGTTTGATGGTTGCTGTGATAGCACATACCTGTAATCCCAGTACTCAGTAGGCAGAAGCAGGCATATCTCTGTGAGTTTGAGTCTAGCCTGGTCTACGCAGCCAGTACCAGGCCAGCCAGGGCTGCATAGTGAGACCCTACCTCAAAAAAAAAAAAAAATAGTTTGATGAAAACATGTAGCTCTCAAGGTTTTATATTCAGAGAGAAACGACTGTCCTTGTTTTAAGTCACTAAACGTTGGGGTGATTTTACTGCACAGTGACAGACATGAGGAACAGACCTTAGTGTCTGGAAGTGACAGCTACAAGACAGCCTGCAGCAGCCTTGTCCTACCCCTGGAACACTGTGTCTTCTTTGGACCACGCACGTTAGATCCTTATGTGAAAAGGCATATTTTGTTTCTAAGTCAAATTGTTCTTTTTCATTAAAAATTTATTTTATTATTATGTATATAATATGTGGGCAAGTGCAGGCAACACGTGTGCCACGGAGCACATACGGAAGCCAGAGGATAATTCTTGGGGGTCAGTTCTATCCCTCTACCTTTCCTTGGTTTCCAGGGATCAAACTTAGCTCCAACAGAAAGTGCCTTGATCTGCTGGACCATCTCATCAGCCCTGGAGGAAATCTATATGTCTTCCAGGGTGCAGGAGAGGTGGGCAGCAGAGTCCCAGGACCCCGAGCAAGTGGAGGACGATCACCCATGGCCCCAGTAGGGCGGTCTTACCTCTCCTGCAAGTATCCTCTCCTTCCCTTCTATGTTCATTGTCTGTCACCCACACAGCCCATTGCCTGCTGGCTTTATGAAGAAAGTTTCTTATATCTTTCAACAATAAGCCCAGGCATGTTCTAGTTTTAATGGACGTTTAAATGTCTGTTCTGTAAAGGGAAAGTCCCTGTAAAAATAAGTCAAACCTAAGTGACAGTCTGGGCACCAGAGACCAAGGTAAAAATCAGGTCCTTGAAGGTCCCTCCACTCCTGTGGTGTGGTGAACCTAGAGGCACCTAGAGGTTCATGTTGCCCCACCCTATGTGGCCTGCTGCTTGCCTCTGCCCTATGCCTGGGAGTAACCAGAAGGGACACAAATCAGCCAGGCTTGTTGACTGACTGGGTCTCATCAACCACGAAGCCACATTGGCATGTGGAAACGGGAATTGGTCTGTGCCTAGATGCAGGGACAGGTGAAGAGAAGGCCACCATTGCTGCCTCCCTCCCCTTAATCATCATAGGCCGGTTGTGTTTTGCAGACAGAGGAGGCCCCCACAGCCTCCAGCAGCTCAAGAGGGGGCTGTATTACAGTTCCCATGGCCGTGTGCCTTTGCCTGCCTTCGTTCCCGGCTCTAGACTGGACCTTCTCTACACCCACACTTCCTTCCCTTCCTGCCCCTTGACTTCTGTAATCTCCTTTGCAGTTCTTCCCCTACGGAGATGCCTCTAAGTTTGCTCAGCACGCCTTCCGCACCTTTGACAAGAACGGGGATGGCACCATCGACTTCCGAGAGTTTATCTGCGCCTTATCCATTACCTCCAGGGGCAGCTTTGAGCAAAAGCTGAACTGGGCTTTCAACATGTACGACCTGGACGGCGATGGCAAGATCACTCGGGTGGAGATGCTGGAGATCATTGAGGTGGGTCTTGAGAAGGGGCACGGGGCTGTAGGCATAGGGAAGACCCCACAGAGCCATCCTGTCGCTGCTTTTCTCCCGTCCTGGGAGCCCTGCTATTTACACACCCATTCCCCACTGCAGCCGCAGTGTAGGGCAGTCATGGAACCAGGAATGGGACCTTCCTGTCACCTAAAATTGGCATTTTTAACCAGTACAGTACAAGCCTTCGACAAACATTAGACTTACTGGGAACAGAGTGTATTTGTTCCCAGAGCCAGTTTCTTCTGCTCCTATTCTAGCTGGGCCCTGCTGAACATGGTAGCCCCTTCCTTGCAACAACTTGAAAGGGGCAGAAATCAGATGACGCTAGGAGCTCCAGAGGCTCCCTCATTCTACCGCATCCAGGGATATTTTACAGTTGCGTTTGCAAGAATCCAAGATTTCTCGGCCGCTGCTCTCACTGTATCCTTACCACCTCCCTCCTTGTGTGTTGCCTCCTACATACGGCAGACTTCTTGAATTTCCCACAATGCTCAGTCCCTTTTGCTTCTCTTCTCTTTTGGCCCAGAATACACCCTCTACCCTCACTTCACACAGCTTTATTCTCACCTTACCTACCACCAGGTCTTCCTTCCAGGAAGGTGCCCACCTCATCACAACACAATCTAACCTGACCAAGAAGGGGCCTGTAACAGCATTTATCACTGCCCCAGGTCCCCTTATGTAATAGAATACAAAACAGAACATAGGCCCCTTGGGGATAAGGGCTCTGCCTACTTACTGCCATATCCCAGAATCTGGAATAGTGCCTAAAACCTGACAGGCACTCAGAGTTGATGAATACGGTGTCTTTGCTGAGACTGAGTGTCTTCACATGCTGGCCCACTCCTGCACCAGCCACTATGGCCAAGAGAGATGATACACTACTTCTCATGCACATTAGGCATGGGGTCAAGGGTGAAGAAACAGCAGTCCAAACGCAAGGATCCCCTGTCCAGTGCACCATTCTCCTTCACTCTCTTCCTGGATAGAGCCAGGTATCCTTCCCCCAACCTGCTCCTCCAGACCCCCGGCCTGCCCCTCCGGTCCCCTGGCCTGCTCCTCCAGCCTCTGAAGTCTGGCTTTTTTATCACATGCCTTCTTCTTTGACATCTGTAGTCATTTATCTTTGCCTAGCTTTCCCTACAGGCCTACCAAATAATATCTTAGTTCTCACTTTGGGGTCATTTCATTCAAATTTATCTTCTAAACGGATTATGAGAAGGGCTACATCATAAAATTGGAAACATGTGGTTTGTTTGCTTATCTCCCTCGCTGTTTAATCGTTTGTTCATTTTCAAATGCTTCTCGGCTCTCTCCAAGCTCACAGTGACCTTCCTTCATGATAGGTTTTTCCTATTTTCTTCTTCTTCTTGACCTCTTATCACATTTTCCCCACTGATAACCAATCTCATTATCCCACAAACTTTTCCTCAAATCATTGTTAAAGTCCTTCAGCCAAAGTCTACCAAAAACATACCTGTCATTTCACAAATCACAATAAATTATTCCTTGTAGGAATAATTAACCAAGACTAATTTGGGAAGAGGATGTACTAATCGCTTTTCTTACTGCAGTAACAAAAAACTGACAAAAGCATCTTCATGGAGGACAGGTTTATTTAACTCACAGTTGAAGGGTATAGTCCATCATAGCAGGGAAGTCATGGTGGCAGGAGCTTAAAGCAGCCAGTCATATTGCATCCACAGTCATAAAGCAGAGAGAGATGGATGCTGGGGCTTAGCTTGTTTTCTCTTTCTGATTCAGTCCAGGACCTCAGCCCATGGAAGGAGCAGCCAACAGTCAAGGTGGGTCTTCCCACCAAAATTAGCATCATCTAAACATTTCCTCATAGATGTGTTAGAGATTTGTCTCTTAGATGATTCTAGATCCTGCCAATGGACATACTAACCATCACATAAAGCGTCAGGAGCTATAAGACCGGAGCTTTAGTAGAATGGTTTGAAAGACCTAAGGAAGCAGGGATCACTCTGGGATTGAGTATCTCAACAAATCTCATCTTTGAAAAAGACCAGAGCTAAAGCTATGATTGGTGAAGAAGTCATAGTCATTCAAATGAGCAGGTGACAGAGATGCTTGAGCATTCTGTGGCTTGCACAATGTGTTGTCTGCTTTCAGATAACAGACAAAGACAGTTATGGAATGACTTTGTCATACTCTGCCATGGTTGCAAGTGTTCTGTTTGACTGGAGAGCATCAAGGCCTAGCTGTGAGGGCAAGACCAGTCAACGGCAACACCAAGGCCCAGTGAGTCACAGCAGGTCACGTAGGTGCTGGCTGCAGTTTTTCTCTCCACATCTCTCCTTTTCACTCCTTTCTTTTCTCTTCCTTTCTGCTCTTCAACCTGGGTGTCCCCCTTGAGGCTGTATGGACTGATTTCTCACCTGGTTAGGGACGATATTGATCCTCTTCTTTGCATGTTTAGTGATTTTTCCTGGCTCCTGGACATTATGAATGTTGTATCATAATATCTGTATGTCACTGTCTTTATTTAATGTGGAGATTTGTTTTGACAAATGGGTAAGTTGCAGATGATCTTTCCAAGGCTTGTTTAGAGCAGATCCAGAGGACACTTTCTCCAGTGTTAGATTTCCTGTTGCTCACTGAGACCATTGTTGAGTCTATGTATTTACAGAGGTCCTTCCACTCTTCCTGGGCAGATATTTCTCCATGTGTGATAGGACTCATTCTTATTTGGATATTTAAATGAACAATGGTATATGTGATCACTCAGTGTGGGTTTAAGTAGGAAAGGGGTTTTTAGAAGACTGAGCCCTGAGGCATCAAAACATTTAGAAAGGAGGAATATGAGGAGCAATCAGTGAAGGAGCCTGAGAAAGATTTCTGGTACTGGGGAGATAGCTCAGCCAGTAAAATGCTTGCCTCCCGAGCATGAGAATCTGAGCCCTGGCATCCATGTAAAATTGCCAAGCATAGTGTATATACTTGCTATCCTAGTACTCTGTAGACAGAGATAGGAGGAGCCCTAGATCATGCTGGCTCATCAGTCTAGCTAACCTAACTGGTGAACTCAAAACCAATGAGGGAGCCTGTCTCAAAGGAGATGGATAGAATTCTGCAGGAGCATACTCAAAGTTGTCCTCTGTCCTCCATCCACACATACACACATGCATGTACACAGGACATATGCACATATACATGTACACAAGGACATAAAAATTAATAACCAAGAAAGCCCAAATAAAAAAGAAAAAGACAGAGCCAGAAAAAGACATAAACTTTTGAGGGTGAAGGAACATGCAATCAAGACAAAAAATAGAAAAAAATTCTGTTGATTCTTTTCAGACAAAGACCACCAAGAAAACACTTTTCAGAGACTGACAGATCTGGGGAGCTGGAGGCCATTGCTGAGAATAGCTCAGTGGATTTAGGGCAAAGGTGATGGAGAGGAGGAAACAGAGAGCGAGGGTATAGAAAAGTCTTACAGTAAATTTTGCTTTCAAAGAAAATTGGGCAATAAACCTATTACCGAATGTTCAAGGTATGTAACAAGCTGTGTCTGCTCTAGCTGATCAGAACTAGAAGGGTTCACAGCCTTGTTAGTGTGGTTGCTCAGAGACTTCTCCCTGCAGTTCATCCTTAGCAGAGCCCTAGGCAGGCTTCCAAAGTTCTCTGAGTTGCTCCCCGCTCTGGTCTTCTGCCCCATAATTCTAACTCAGCTCCCCACTAAGAGTTGGCTCCTCAAGTTGACGAGAGGTGTGGGTACTGTGCTGCCTGAGGCCTCCTCCCTGAGCTGCCATCTGCAAAGGCCCTGAGGAGATTGTGAGATCTCAGGGTTCATCTCTGACCCCCTCCTGCGGGAATCCTAGTCCTGCACTGCCATCAGAGCGTCTGAAAACATGGTCCAGCTTCCTAGGTTGGGGTAGAGGCAAGTCAGTACAGGCTGTGGGGCATGGTTGGGGACGACTGGTAGGGAAATCTAGGCCACCCTAACTGAATACCATAGACTGGGTATCTTGTGAACAACAGAAATGTGCTCTTCAAGGTATCAGAGGCTGAGCATCTGAGATCAAGTCACTGGCAGATTTGGTGTCAGCTGAGGGCTCACTTCTGATTCGCATGGATCCCTTCTACTACGTGCTCAAATGATGCAAGAGGCAAAGTGTCTTTCTGGGGCCCTGACCCCATTCATGAGCATACTTCGTGACTTGGTTTCCACCCAAGGGCCCTACCTCCTAAAACCATCACATTGAGAGTGAGGATTTCAACATAGGAGTTTGGGGAGAAGACAGACCTTCAGACCATGGAAGCAGCTTCAACAGCAGACACTGGCCCTGGTTCAGAGTTCCCAAAATAATAAGAATTGGCTGAACAAGCATCAGCTCCCAGGTCTGTGGAAGTGAGCAAGGCCGGGAAGCACCTCCACATCTCCTCTCTTGGGCACTCATATCTCAACGTTGTTTTTAGACACTTCTGCTTTGCTTTCTCTCTAAACCTTTTCTCCTGAAAAGCGTCATGTCTCAGCCATTCCCTCCCAGCCACCTATGTCCCCGGCTATGCCCTGTTCCCCTTCCACATGCCTTCCTATCACCATCTCTATCACTCTGCCAGATGCGGGCCCTTCCCCAGTACATGCAGTCCTAGGCCCAGCTGTCTTTCTCATGACCAACAGACCATGGCTCTTACAGTAGAAATAGTTCCATTGTATCAGCCCTGTCTTTCAATACACCAGAAACCTTTCCAGAGAAGGTGCTATGTGTCTCCAGCCACAGCATCCTCCCAGGCTCCAGTGTGTCTAATCATCTCTGGTTCCTAACCCTTGCACATCTGAAGAGTCTGGGATATTCCTTCCCTTAGGGATTTCACTTAGAAGGAACCAAGCTCTTCCCACCATCAGAAAGAATTTCCGGAAGAGACAGTACAAAGTAAAGTTAGGTTTATTAAGTAAAGATAAGGGAAATCAATAGTACAAATTTTAGATGTAAGTGTAGGTATTGAAAGCGATGCATATTAAGTATCTTAAACAATTATCATGTATAGAATTCTGTAGTTTTTCAAGTTTGATTGCTTAAAGGGTGTAATTTACAACCAAGTTCAAGGAGAGCAAAGTTTAAAAATTAAGCAAAGTTTCAAACGTAAGCCAAAGGGGAAAAAAATGAGCTGGTTGACTTACTTGTCTTATGTGAAAGAATTTCCTTTTAAATGAAATTGTGAGGTGATTTATGGAATTCATTGTTCAGACTTAAAAGAGAAAGAGGTGGAGATGAGGTTGGTCAGGGTTGCATACACGGTGGACTTAAGTGTGGTTCATTAGCTGTTGTAACAGTCCTTTGAAATCTCTATCGGGAAAGGATATATTAGCCTAGGGTGGTGGTACATGCCTGTACATCCACAATTATAGCACTGAGTTCAAGATCAGCATGAATATATACTAAAACTCTATCTCAGGAAAGCAAGGCATAATATAACTTTAAGCAATCTTCATGGTGGTTTGTGGTTTTCTGGTGCCTTGATTTGGATTTTTAGGCTTCTTCTATTCAAATATGGCAACCGTTGTGTTTCTCAGCATACAAGAACTGTAAACTGCATCCCAAGGTTAAGGGGTCCTTCCATGTCCTGTGTCCCCTTAATTTCTCCTGCCTTTCTATCCTGCTTCAACTACATTCTATCTGCCTGGAATGTCTTTCAGAACTGAATGCCTCTCAGACTCAGGGCCAAGGTAACCTCACCTCATTTAATTTCTTCCTCTGCTTCCCCCACCTTCTCACATTGCTCTATGTTGGTGGCTCATAGTTTACTGTTCTGTAATGGGGGCCAGCTTCCCTGCAAAGTAGCAGAGAGTGGATAGGAAAAGAAATAAGTGGCTGATCTCAAAGGGCCCACTGAGCTAGGGGGCCAGTGCCCAGAGAAGTAAAGGGCCGCACCAAGCAAACAAGGCAGGAGCTGGTAATAGGGAAGGATTAGCAGAAGGAAGACGTACAGAGGGTCCCCAGACCCCACGAAGGAGCAGTGTGCTAGATGCATGACTGATGGTCCTTAGACTTTGATACAAAGGAGACAGGACTTAAGACTTATCTTAGGGAAACATGTACAAGAACTTTTCCTGTCCAGAGAAAGGTTCATGGAAAATCTGCTAATGCATGCTGAGAATGCTTCTGAGGCACAAGTCAGGATTCTGTAGATTCTCCAGTGGGTGTCAGAACTTAGTTTGCAGTCTGGCATGCCCTCCCTGCTGGACTGACACTGGGTGTATGAGTGTGTGTTGGAACTGCCCTTTCTCAGTCGTCACTTTACAGATAGGGTTAAGGAGATCCTGTCCTTGCTGTGTCAGAGGTCCAGGATTCATCTCTTGAGCTTATGATTATTACCTTGATGTTATTGGTGCTTGTCTTGCTGACTCACTTCATGTCTTTTGCCCCAGGGAAAACCTTTTGATTTCATCCTTTAAAAGACAGAGGGCGAGTGGCAGCTACCTGTAAATAACCCTTTTGTCTCTTTTCAAACTCCAAGCGGAAAGCAGTCTCCTTGTGAGCACTTAGGCTCCTGGGCTAATCTGGGTTCTGTCTTCCAATATAATGAAACTTGTGTAGACTGACACCTTTAAAGACCTAGATTCCTTAGATTATTTTCCACCACAGATCAACATAATTGAACTGCAAAAGTGAGCACACTAAACTCTTTTATATAAGTGGACATTTAGCTTGTTGAATGAGGAACTTTCTAGTAGGTTACTCTCCCTAATAGGAATTTTTAAAAAACAATCAGATTGAGTTACAATTTGTAGACCACGAACCCAGTCATTTAAAACACAAATTTTAAAGATTTTTTGTGTATGTGAACTTACAGAGGAATGCAGCAATCGCCGTGATGCAATTTAAATTGTTTTTACCCTTAACACCCCTCGGGCCCATGTGCTGCTGCCAACTGAGATCCGGACAACTACCACTCCACTTTGTCTCTGCAAATCTGACATTGCACAGTAATGGAAGCATGCAAGGTCTGGCCTGATGTCAGGCAGAGGTGGCCCATGCTTTCTCTTCTTGATCTTTATCAGTATTGGAGCACTTATCATAACCCATTCATTTCCATTGCTAAAACACTGTTCCATTGTCCAGATACATCATCTTTTATCTGTTTACTACTATATGAGCCTGTGCTATCTCCACTTTGAGGTTATTAATATTGCTGTGAATGAACTCCTGAAAGCATTTGCAGTGATGAGCATTTTCCAGCATGAGGCACTTTTCTAGAAAGAACTGTGTCTACATGAGATGCATATATTGAGACTTAATTATGGACCATCAGTTGACTGAAGAATTGGAATCTCCTCATTCTGTTCTTTGACCTATACTGGAGTTAATCTACAGATCTTCCTGAACTAACTTCTTTCCGAGCTCAGTTTTAATGGTGTACCTGTTGTAATACAGTGTAAGCACCTAATCATTTGGGATCATATTTCATTTTTTCCCGAATTTCCAAAGCTAGTGTTTGTTGACTGTCATCCCTGTGTGAAACTCAGAATATCTGAAACCCAACATCTCATTTTCTTCCTTGAATCTGTTCTTACTCCATGGTCCTTCATCTCACCACCTGGTGACCTTTTCTATTCACTTCAGCCCAAATTCTTCTACATCTAATTGGCCTCAAGACTCACACATATCTGGTTATATCACTCTATCATTGAAAACTAGTTAAATAAATTTAAAGTCCTTATTCCTTCTAAAAGGGAACTTCGTGGTCTACGTTTTGCTTCCCTCTAGCTTCATCCTTCACCAACACCCTACTTGGTCCTTCATCCTGGTGCCTCCTTTCCATCCCACGATCCAGCAAATTAAATGCATTTGTTTCATTCCATTAATATTTCTGAAGCCCTACTCTGTGGCAGACATAGTGGCAAGTCCCAAAGAAATGAGAAAGACGCATGATTCCTGGTTTCATGGAAGGTGCATGCTGGTACGGATGACAAAGCAGTCACGATAGTAAAGAGTGTGTTATATATCGGTGGAGGAGGCACAGGTTTCTGGGAGAAGTACAGGAAGTGAACCTTCTATGAAATGGGGAATTAAGCTTTGAGGAATAAATAGGATCCAGTCAGGTGAAGGCAGCATGAGAAGAGCTCTCTGGCTTCCTAGGTTTCTGGTAATACCATCCACTGTGTTCTTTCTCCCAAGGCTATCTATAAAATGGTGGGCACCGTGATCATGATGAAAATGAATGAGGATGGCCTCACGCCTGAGCAGCGAGTGGATAAGATTTTCAGCAAGATGGATAAGAACAAAGATGACCAGATTACACTGGATGAATTCAAAGAAGCTGCAAAGAGCGACCCTTCCATCGTATTACTTCTGCAGTGCGACATTCAGAAATGAGCTGATGTCAATGCCATGAACTGCACAGAAGTCTTGATGTTCCATTCAGTCTGCAGCTACACACACACACACACACACACACACACACACACACACACACACATACACACACCACTCACACTATTGCTTGGACTACCTATAAATGGACTTGCTTCTTGTGTTTGAAACACTTGTGTGCATGAGAATGTTATTTGCTAATGAATTTTAAAAGCATATATTATAAAACAAAACCAACAACCTGCCACAATGTGATATGTGTAAGATCATTTCATTAAAAAACACCCTCCTCCAAAGCCTGGGCAGAAACATGCTGCAAAGAGTTCTATGATTTCTTGTACATGTTTTGCTAATGCTTGTGTCTCCTTGATTACATAATGTTAGTAGCACTGAGACCCCTATGGTAATGTAACTTAATTATGGGCTGTGTTACCATTCTCCTGTAAAATAGTACTGGACAGACACACAGGAGGGGCCCCTGGCTCCCTGTCTAGTCCACACAGAAGAGCTTGTATTATCAGTGAATATAAATGTACTACATTTGCATGCCTTTTGGGTTTGCCTTAATTCTTACCTCATTTGCATCCTCTCAATCTGGAAAGAGCTGTTTTGGATGAATGCAGTATAAACTTTAAAATCCTGCTAAATGATTCATTAATTAAGCATATTTATCTATATATAATAGAACAAAGATATTATTTATTGATAGTAAAATCATAATGATGGAAATATATTGATTTCTGCTTGAATTTACAAAGGCTTCCAGAAAGGTGGCAATAGATGTCCTAAATAAATTTCTAACATTTGATTTACTTCCTCCCCTAATTCTTATTTTATAATTTTCAGTTTGGTGTTCATAACAGTCAGGGGTCCACTGGCAATGACTTACTAAATCTACCCTTAAACATACATCTTTGGACTCTGAAGAATGAATGACAACCCAAGGGGAAACGTCCCTTTCTAATTTCTCATCCAGCTCTTCCCTCCCCCAAAGAGGGAAAATTAATATGGCATGTAATATTTAAAGAAAACAGAAGATTTGTTCATTCTGGAAAAAAATGCTCATTATATGACAATAAACTTTATCTCAGTGTGACTTTGGTGCTAAGAACGTATTGTGTTCTGCAGGACTCTGTGGAGTTGCACTTAGTGGGCTAAATGGCAGAGAGAATGAAAAAGCTTGCTAGTTTTGAGTTTTAATGATGGAACAAAATTCAACTTTTGACCTTTGACCTTGAGGAAGAACATCATCAAATACTCTAAAGCAGGCATTTTCAGACTATACCCGGAGTTCCATTCTTCACCCAGTCCTGTCCACTTGTGATTCCCGGGATGGAAAGCTAGGCATCTTCACTGCAGTAGCCACCTGTGCCTAGGGAGCCCTTCAGGCATGGTTAGGACAACCTGAGAACAAAATTTTATTTAAAATAATTTGTTATGGGGCTGGAGAGCTGATTTAGGAGCTAAGAACACTTGCTGCTCTTGCAGAGTACCTAAGGTCGGTTCCTAGCACCCACACATCAGTTGTCTCACAACTACCTGTAACTCCCATTCCAGGGGACCCTCTTCTGGCCTCTGCAGGAACCCACACACATGTGGCATATACACACAGAGACATAAATTTTTAAAAATTAAAACAATAATCTGTTATGTAGAGCCGGTGGCTATTTTTTTCAGACTGTGCCGAACTATTTTCCTCATTTAAGTACCTTTTTATTGAGTACCTTTCTTCTCTAGTGTCTTTTCTTGTCTTGGGATCACTGAATGACACTAGAGACCAGAGTATAACAACTTCATCCATTCATTCCATAAGGAACTGTGATCATGCCATGGGACACCAAGGCAGCTATTTCTTCCCTGAGAGAGGACAGTTCCATGAGCGAATACGATGTCCAGATGCCCTTAACCCCTGTGCTCAATGAAGTGTAAGCACAGGCAGGGAGAGAACGATCTGTGAGGTTCCATACTTCCTTCACTTAGAGTGGGTAAACCAGGGAGATGTCCCTGGTTACACTAGGCTCTGGATAAACATTCAGAACAAGTATTTGCTGACCATCTATTATGCACCCAACACTATTCTTGTGTGTATGGAGGCAGCTAAGCATATACTCACAAATTTCAGATTCCAAGAAATATTAAGAAAAGCACAATGAAGGGGCTGGAGAGCTGGCACAACGGTTAAGAGCACTGGCTGCTCTTGAAGAGGACCTGGGTTCAATTTCTAGTACCCAGATGGCAGCTAACAACAGTTTGTAACTCCAGTTCCAGGGGAGCCAATTTCTGACTTCCAACTTCTGACTTCCACAGGCATTACAGGACTTAGGTACACATACACACATGCAGGCAAGGCACTCGTATACATACAATAAAAATAATATTTTTAAAAAATAAAGCACAATGTAAAAGAGAAGGGATGTGGCAGTGCCTCTGTCCAGTGGGGTGGTGAGGTGACATCTGAAGTAAGAACATGCAGAAGGACTGAAAGGAAGGAGGAACTTAGGGAAAGTAAATCTCCCTTCAGGCTCACTAGTTCTTTTTGAAAGGAATATGAAGATGGTGGACCATTAAGACTCATTTGCTTGTTTCAGTCCTCACTGTTGTGGTAGAGTGACTGGCACAGCTGACCCTGAGAGAAGCCACACGTGCGCTCTCAGCTAGCATTTCTATTCCTGGGCACACTGCCCGCCCCCCAAACACACACTGAAGGTCCTGTGAGAACATGTCCCAGGGCATCCATGATGGTTGTTTGTGGTGTGGGTACTGGAGTCTATCTAGTGGTTCATCACTAGAGGAACCAATAAGTAGAATACAGAGGATGTCCCTGGTTGGCATACTATACACCCGTTGGAAACAAGAGAATATGTACAACATGGAGAAATGTCTTAAAGACAGAGTGGAAGAACAAGAATAAGACCTATTGCACAGTAAATATACAAATGAAAAATAGGTTCTCGCAAAAGGTCTACTAAGTCAAATAAATGGGTGGGTGGGAGTAGAGGTGGTTTAGTTAATAAGAACTCAAATTTCCAAACTTAGGAGCTTGAGACAGAAGCAACCATTTTATCATTTTTCATTTGTGGTGTTCCACTGGCTGAACTGGCCTAGAGTCACCTTGTTCTGCACCTGCAGTTATTGGTAGCTGGGTGACTGTGCTGACTGGGCATGTTACCGTGCATGCGTGTTGTTACAACTTCCCACTACGGAAGACAGGTCCTGGTCTTGGCACCTCCAATTCAACTTTCCTTTAGCCCTCACCAAAAGCATCCATGCATGACTAGACTTCTACCCATAGTTTTGATAGGGCATCTATTCAGTATGTGGTTTAGGGTTAGTTTTATTTGAGAACATTTACTTCCAGCTACCACAATCCGTTCCTTTTGTTATAAACCACTCCAAACTTTAATGCCATAAACTGGTCATTATATTATCTCCTGTTCCTTTTGTGGGCTATTAATTCTATAATTCATTCAGGCTGTTCTGGCTTGCAACCTCTCCCACAGTTGGAGACGAGACACAGGAGGCTTTGAACAGCTGCAGGCTGGTGGGCAGCAACTGCATGTGCTGCAGTCTCAAGGCTTCTCCGCGTGGGTGATTTCATCTTCCTCATTGTGTGGCGGCCTTAAGGAAAGTAGCTTGCTGGGGTGGAGCATGGGGGATCCATTTAGAAATTGAGAGATCAAGGCAGGAGTTTCAGTTTTCATCATCTGTTCAGGTCTACTTTGGAAAACAATTATTTCTACTGGATTCCATTACTTACAAGTGAACTACAATCTGCCCAGATCAAGGAGGGACTCTATAAAGTAAGGTTCTAAAATATGGGCGGGATTTACATTGGTGGCATTGCTGGAGGATATAACCTGATAGAGGCAGTGAAGGGGAAACTAAGCATCAAGTGATGCTGAAGGCAAACTGTGGTATTTACGTCAACCGTCTAGAACTAGATTCCACTAAAGTAGGTATGCCCCAACAACCAGAATCCTGACTGGCTCCCCTCATTATCTGGTCAGTGGTTACCTCAAAAGGAACTGAATCTGGCTTCAAAGACAGACCCCCAACGATATGACTTCTTCCAGCAAGTCCCATATCTGAAGATTCCACTACCTCCCAGTGACACACAGGCCAGAAACCAAGCATTCACCACACAGGACTTTGGAGGGGGAACGGGAGAGCTCAGCTCTATACTATATCAGTAGCTATGTAAATGTGGATAAGGGAACTATACTGCCTCAGGGTACTACAAACACTCTTTATTCCTACATCTAATTTGTACTCAAATTTTTTTCTATATAGCAGTATCTGAACTCATGATCCTTCAAATTTTCAGTCAGGCACTTTGGGTCACATCATTTTCATCACAGCACTTCTGGTTCCAATTCATGAACTGGTGAGCAGTTTCAGACACAGAATTTAAACATTTGTCTCCATATATAAATATTTCAAACGTCCTATAGACACTACACACACACACACGCACACAAGGGGAATGGAAGAAATGAAAACTTGGAAAAATAACTTAAAACAAGGCCTCAATCATGCTGCTTATTAAGTTCAGTAACTATATTATTTATACTTCAGCTTATTAAAACTAACTACACCTGTCATTGAGAATGATCCTATTCACTTCTGGAGAAAAGAACTGAGTTGGCAGGATTTAAGATCCAAAGAAAGCCTTTTCCCCTCTCTTGGGACTTATTCTAGGATCAAAGAGTCACCTGAATGACACATGTAAAGCATTGTTCATAAAGAGGCCCAAGTTAGTCAAATATTACTTGTCCCAATTCACAGAAGCATGGCCTTAATACATACATATTAAGCTTTATTTTTGGAATTTACATGTACTTTAAAGAACAATTTCTGTTTATTTTCCAATTGATATTAGTACTACTACTAGAACATTAAATGAAGACATTTCAATTATGGTTGAAACCAAAACTTTCAGAGGCCAAAGCCATGAATAATCTTCCAACAGATTTCCCACTGTGTATTAAGAACAACACTTAAAACTGCCACAAAAACTCAAGACACTGAAATTCCTTAGCTAGTAAAATCTATTGCATTTGCAAATTCCACTTCATTTTTTATTTGAAAAAGCATATGAAAGTTAAAATAGTTCTGATACAAATGAGTTATACTGACTGGTTAGTGGGGAATGTTTAAAACATTCAAGTTTCATCTTTCTGTATTAGACTAGAAAGCATGTTTTTGGATTTTTGGCAACTATTTTATGACTAGACTCTTCCCCACTAACACAAAATTCAGTTCTTAATAACTATAGAAGTATTCTTGCTTTTAAAAAATAGTACCTTTCATAAAATACTTCCTTTTCAATTTCATAAATATGTATTCTGATTTTTATTGCTGGTAATACAAGGAATTCTTGTTGCTGTTAATTTTTTTTTTTAATCCTAGTATCAAACAGAGAACAGGCACGAGTTCTATTTATGTCTTTTTTTAAAAAAATTCAGATACCAATTTTTATAATAAACTATGTTTGATCATTGTAGAATTTTAAATGTCTCTAAACCCAGGATATGTCTTGTGTCAGATCATCAAGTATAGATTCTGACTCATGCAGTCACTAGGTACTTTCTTTAACCCCAGTAGTGCCCACCTCACAGTCTTCCCAGTCATCATTTTCATTTTTATTCCTAGACAGCAGCTAAGCTGCCCTGGGTGGCCTAGAACTTGTGATCCTCTTGCATCAGCCTCCCTTGTGGCTGGGATAACAGTCCTGTATCACCAAAAACTGAGGGCTTTTACACTAGGCCAGCATGCTACAGGTCTAAGTGAAAACTATCTCATCATTCAGTCCTAATACAGGCTCTTCCTTGGATAGAGAACAATTAAAGCACTATGGAGAAGGCACTGTCAGGATTGGCAGGACTTCAGTGCTATATGTAAATGTCTTATAGAGAGCATTTTAAAATTGATGAAATAATTAAAAATAACAGCCCCCAGGGCTAAAAATTAACTGGCAGTGAAGACTTCTGCCCAATATATGCATAGACTTATGAAGGTCTTTAAAACTTAAAAAAAAAAAAATTAGTTTGTCCACTGTAAACCAGTTCTCATCCACAGCCCATCATCACCATATTGCATCGTCCTATTCCACAATGAGAAGTCCATCAGTTTAGACATTTGTAACAATCTGGAAACGCAAAACTGAACACCAGGTGCTCAAACTTTTATTTTAATTCTTACAAAATACTATAGAAATGAACCCAAACTAAACAGATATGTACATGTGCATATGTACAAAATTTTACTTCTAAAAAAATTTATAAAAGTAGATGGTAAAAACAAAGAAAACTCCAAAACAAACAAACTTAAAAAGATTTAAAACCAGTATTATGAAATAGAGTTTCACAAAGAAAAGTAACAGTAATTTTAAATTGTTGGTTATAGCTGGTTTTCTAGGCTTATTTACACAATTTATGTTGGTCAGATGAAAGGAGCTTCTTTTTTTAAGAGTATTTCTTGTCTTTATTTTATTTCAGCCAACAGTTCAGATATTTCTTCCTCCTCACAAATATTTCAGCATGAGGACAGGGTATATTATCAACTTCGGTTGTCATCTTCCTCTTGAGTCACAGGTCGGAAAGGCAACGTGGTTTGCCCTCTTTCAGGATCAGACATTCGAAGAATTCTAATCAGTTTACTTGAAGGAAGTGAGCTAGAGGAAGCAAAATTAATTATTCAATTATCCAATCAAGGTTTTATCCATTAAATGCTTGCCTAGGTTCACTCCTGAACAATACAATCAATCAATCAATGAAAAAATTCTAATACTACTGTTAAGAAAATATAAATCTAAAGGTATTTCTCTGCTAATAGCAAGGTGTTTAATAGTTCTAAGAGACATATAATTTGTAATAAGAAAACACTTTAGGAGCTGGAGAGAATGGCTCAGCAGTTAAGAACACTGGCTGCTCCTACAGAGCACCTGGGGTCAATTCCCAGAACCCACATGGTGGCTAACAAGCAGCCAGATCTGACACCCTCTTCTGACCTCTGCAAGCATTACATGGGTGCACTTTATACACATGCAGGCTATACATTCTTAACACATAAAATTTTTTTTAAAAAGAAAACACTTTATTTTCATTTAAGAAAACTGACTTCCTGATACAGCCTATACATTTTCAATTGGGAAGAAAAGAAAACAAAAGTATTTATATGTCAGCTGTTTTCAACTCTTGTTCTTGTCTGAAGTTGCCTGAACAATCCTAATCACAAGATTAAATCTCCTCCTCATCATACAACCACTTTAGAAACAGACCAGCAAGTCTATGTGACAAACAGTAAACAAAGAAAGAATCAAGAGGAGGGAAAATCATAAATTGTTACTCTGTTTTATACAGAACTACTACTGAGATTACTTTGTATTACTCAGGATAATCACAAAGGAGAAAATTCAAATGTAAATATAAACAAGTCAAAATTACATTCTCATCAACATGCTTCGGAGTTATAGAAGGAAAATGACAGGAATAAAAGTTTAAACATCTAGGTAAGTAGAATTTCAGCTTAGACTTCCTGAGCAAGGAGAGGGGCATTATAATCACCCTCCAATCCTAGTCAGTTTTACATCTGTCTTTAAAATATTAAAATTATGGAATATTTCTTTGCCCCTTTTACATTCTACATTCGTGTGTGTGTGTGTGTGTTCAAAGGAAGTTTTAAGAAGTTACCTCATGCTTTGAGGAGTAAGCAAGATAAATTGTCTAAAACGCTGAGAATCTGCCATTTTAAGTATCATGTCCATCGCAATTCTCCTATTAACCATATCCTGAAGAACAAGGGCAAAAGTTAGGATTGTTTCTACATTAACTATCTCTATGAAAACAGTATTCTACTGGCTGATACAGACGCCTGAATTTTCATTAATTACTTTATATATTACACCATGTGATTGATCTATGAAAAGATAATATCAGAAACTCTCAGAAAAAAGTAACTGAATAAATATACCTTCCAAATTATTTTTACAGTCAGAATACTTGTACTATGACCTCTACTCTAAAATACAAGTAGCAATTAAAATAGTAAGGAAATACATAGATGATATAACTATTCCAGAATGAATCTACTTATACTAGTTAATTACTCAGGGTAATGACAAAGTATGTGTCTAGTTTCAAATTTATCAAGTTTCTCAATGTTTAAAAAGTACAGCAGTCACAAGGGAACTTCAAAAAAGGGAGATCCAAGCCATGTATCAAAAGGTAAGTGGAGTTTGATATTAATCAAAGCAAAGCACACACAGCAGGGGCACTGCACTTCGAAAATCACAAATAGCTTCGGACAGCTGGAAAAGTTGGCAGATACATCATGAAAAGCCTCAAAGCTACCTTATAGAATTAAATACTCATTCATTTTTGCAGCTATTTAGCCATAAAAATCAAAATAGTATATCAAAGAAAATGTCAAATAACTAGTGACATCAAAACTGGAGGCAGTCTGGCAGACTAAAAAGAGAGAACATGGTAAAAGTAAAACCAGAAACAAGGGAATAGAAGCTACGAAGAAAACACTTTCTAAGGGAGGGCGGATAAGTTTATGGTGCCAAGAAATAAAGAAAGACCTAGCTCACTTATGACCCTACTAAGCAAGTGTTGCTGTAGTACACCTCAACCCAGACTATAGCATATGGAACCATAAAGACAGTGCATGTTCTCTGTAGGACTTCAACTGAGGTTCAATGTAACACAATGAGGAAGGGAATATTGTTTCCTAATATACCAAGAAACTGAGATTCCAGAAGGATAAACAGTTTGTCTAAGCTATTTGTAAAAGTAGCAAAAGTAGGTTTTAAAACCTTTAGTTTCTGTTTTTTTTAATGCTGAAATTTTATTTTTCAGTGTATTTTTATGCATTTCATAGAATACATCTTCATCATATTAAGACCCCTTTTCCACCTGCACCCCCCACACCCCACCCACAGGATTTCCTGCATTCTGTCATATATGTTAAGGTCTACTGATTAACCTCAGAAGTCATCTTTTACTCCCCACCCTCCGCCCATGTTACTCTTGAAAAGCATGGCTGTAAATCAAGGGAGCCAATAGGAACTACAGCCAGCAAAAGCCATGCTAAGATTTAAACACCTCATCATGCTTTTAGGTTGATGGAAATAAGCCCAAGGAGAAACAGCCTATCAGAGGAATAGTCAAGATGTACATAGTAGGAAAAAAAAAAGAGCCCAAAAGTAGGGTGGGTTCTCCACAGGCCTGCACAGTAACCAGGAAGAGAACTGGAATTCTAGGATCAACATCACAGACTACAGCAGTAGGCAAAATCTTCTCTATTAATTATAGAGAAAGAGAAGACTCATCCTTTTAAAATGTTTCAAACAAATTAAAATTAGAGAACTTAATCTATAACAATACCATGTAGACATCAAACTCATCCAGGCATCTGAAAGGAGATTCAGCAATGGACCATAGGGAGAGAATGAAGCAGACTGTGGAGAAAGAACGTTCACCTCCGGATAAAGCTTTCATGTCATTGAAGGAAGCTTTATTTCCTTCTCCAGGCTGAACCTTGAAGGATGATCAGAAGAAATAGGTTTATAGTTTAAAAAAAAAAAAAAAAAAAAGAGGGGAGGGGGCGCTAAACATAAGATCATTTAGCAGTGTGGAATAATCGACTTCATGTAAAATATTTTATACCAAAACAGTGAGCTATCCAAATTTTGTTTTACTTCAAAAGAATGAAAGTGAAGGCTTGTAACCTTAACAGAACTTAATATTCCAAATTCCAAAGCTTTGATAATAAATTCAATGCTTAACCAAACATTATTTATCAAAATAAAGAAATTAAACTAGTCCTTCTGAAACTGTTATTGTCTCAAACATTTAAAAATGCTGAGATAATTTTTCATTACCTGAATTACAGTGACATCTACTGGCTATATGTTTTCAAAGTAACTAATGAATATAACACAGGACTGCTTGAAGACACATACACACATGCCAAACAACAACAGGAATAGACTAAAATACATTTTTAAAGTATCTTTAAAAATTCTTTATTAAGAGCTCATGGGAACAATAAAAATTAAGGATATTAAAAACATTTCTTTTGCATAATTTCCTGAGCCAATAATATAAAATAATATTACAAGGGACTCTCTTTTGACAGAATTCCAGGAATACACATACACATTCATGTAATAAGGTGGAAAAAAGTACCTGTTTTATATTAGTATCAAGACATATGCTGCTCTCAAATGAGTATACATTCATGTTTTAACCAAGAGCATTCTGAATTTAAATGTATACTTTGTATCTTTTTGAAGACTTATTATGTCTTCAAAAGGAAAGAAAATATCTTTTTGAGGACATAAGCATTCAATTTTGTTGAGTTTATGTCCCAAAGTAGATGAATTTTCAAATAATGCAATTTTCTTCCCATTAGTAATGTACTAGTTCTAATTCCAAATGCTTATCCACCAGCTGCCAGTCTTGTTCATTGCAATCTTCCTAACTAGGGGGATGACAGTACCTACCGAGGTATTAGTATGTGCTTCTCTGGTGACTATTCTGAGCACTGTTCATGTGTTTACTCTCTATCTGAATAATCTTTGGTCACTTAAAAAAGTGTGTTCCATCTTTTTACTATTGGTCTCAAAAAATTCTAGATGAGGGGCTGCAGAGTTGGCTCAGTGGTTTACAGCACTGACTGCTCTTGCAGAGGACCCAGGTTCAATTCCCAGCACCCACATCGCTGCTAACAACCATTTGTAACTCCAGTTCCAGGGGAACTGACACCTTCTTCTGACCTCTGTGGGCATTGCACAACACAGGTGCACCTATCTATATGCAGGCAGTATACTTATACATATAAAATGAAAATAATAAACAAAATATTTTAAAATTCTAAACAAGTCCTTTTGTTGTATGTAAGTATAAGAAATATCCTGCCCCAGGCGACAGCTTTCCTTATAAATACTCTTACTGTTCTAAAAATTGACTGTGTCCTATTTTTTAAACCTTCATAAAAGATCATGAAGGCACCAGACAATGGTGGCACATATTAACAGAGTATGGTATACCATTTCCATGTGTATGAAGCATGTAATAAGTCAGGATACTTAGCACTTCTACACTTCTATCTCCTTATTTAAGTCTGGAGCCTTGGAGCGTCTCCTAGTTTTTCATAAAACCTATTTCTGTAAACTATAGTCATCCCTGTGCTGTCAACACCAGGACCTTCTCCTCTCTGTGGTTTGGGAGTTGTTGTCCACCCTACCCCAACTTCTAGTAATCATTATTCTACGCTAGGATTAACTCTTCAACTTTCAGGAGAGGTAACATGTGTTATTTGTTTTTCTGTGCCTGATTTATTTTACTACCCTCTAGCTTTATTCAACTTGGTGCAAATGACAGGATTTCTTTCTTGTTATGGTTGAAAGTATATTTATAAACACACACACACACACACACACATTTTGTTACTTTACAATGTTACATGTAGATAATTTTTAATCACTTTTTGTTCTAAATGTGAGGTAAAGGGTAAAGGTTTGCTATTTATTTTACCAAAAGGATAACCAACAATTTGAATCCTATACTGTTACTGAAATGAGCACCCTTTCCCACAGGCTTACAGTAAATTCTCTGACCTAAACGAGGAAACTACATTCTGTTTTGTGCTTTCTATTTGTTTCCTTACACATCTATGTACAGCAATAACTTCTCTTCTGAAAAGTGTTATGCTATCTCCTTCCAGTTTGATATGTTTTATTTTACTTTTTAAAAACTTTAAAAAATTATATATTCTTATTTTACGTGTATGAGCTTAATTTATGTGTATGTGTGTTAAGTTCAATGCCCATGGAGTTAGAAGAGGGTACTAGATTCCCCTGGAACTGGAGCTGCAGATGATTGTCAGGGGCCATGTGGGTGCTAGGAATTGAACCTGGGTCCTCTGCAAGGGCAGTTGGTTCTCTTAACTGCTGAGCTATCTCTCCATCTCATGGTATATTTCATTTTTATTGTTGCTCAAAAAAATATCTTCTAATTCCCATGCATTTTTTTCTAACTCATGAATCACTTAGAAATGTGCTGCATAATTTTTTGATCATGGGGAACTTTATCTTTTTGTTATCTCTAATTTTATTTAATTTTGCAATGTACAGTGTATGATCTTAATTCTTTAAAAA
This sequence comes from Eospalax fontanierii, assembly GCA_035773235.1. Taxonomy (NCBI): domain Eukaryota; kingdom Metazoa; phylum Chordata; class Mammalia; order Rodentia; family Spalacidae; genus Eospalax; species Eospalax fontanierii. Next base: position 44,936,713 of record CM069529.1, on the reverse strand, counting down.
TTTATTGAAATTTAGCCAGGTTTGGTAGAGCACACTTGGGAGAGTCAGGCAGATCTCTTTGAGACTGAGGCCAGTCTGGCCTGGCCTACATACCAAGTTTTGGGCCAGTGGGAGACAATGGTTCATATTGGTAAATGCTCCATATGCACCTAAAACAATTACAACCTGTGTTAGTTTGCTACACTGTTCAGTATTTATACTAAATGGATCAATTGGTAAACTGGTCTTGATAAAGATTATATTTCATGTTTTAAGATTTTATTTTTATGTTTATGAGTGTTTTGTCTGCATTTATCTAAGTGTACAGTGTGTGTGCAATATTCAAGAGTGAGACAGATTCCCTGAACTGGGCATGCAGATGGCTGAAAGCCACCACGTACATGCTGAAAACCAAACAGGGGTACTCTGTAAGAACATCAAATTCTCTTAACTTCAGAGCCATCTCTCCAGTCCTGAATTAAAAAAAAAAAAGCTTTACTTTAAATGTGATTGCTCCATTAATCACTGAGAAAAAGCCTGGTATGAAGGTGTGCACCTTTCATCCCAGTACTCAGGAGACAAAGGCAGGTGGATCCCTGTGAAATCAAGACCAGCCTGGTCTACAAAGTGAGTTCCAGGCCAGTCGGGACAACACAGAGACCCTGTCTCAAAAACAAAATAAAATTTCAACCTGCATTTGTTAACTCTATTTTGTCTTTTAGTTCTCTCAAGAGTTCTATACTTAACTGCTTTTTATATATAAATTCAAATAGTAAAAAAAAATAATTCCCAACATTATGAAATTCTCCTTTTGGTCTCTAATAATCCTGTGGAAACTGTTACTAGTATCTATGTATAAGCTTTTCTGGCTATCTGAATGGGATATCTTTGTTCCATACTGTAAGATCTTTCCTTGTCCTTATGTTAAATATTAAAGTGTCTCTTTTAAACATAATAAATATGGCCCATACTCAGTAAATCTTCTGCCTTTAATTTTAGGACCAGTTTAACAATTTCTACCAAAATCAAAAACAAAAACCTGTTGGTATTTTGATACAAATGATGTTGGATCTACAGGTCAAATTGCGATGAACTAAAATATGCTGAGGTTCTGTATGTGTATGTGTAAAGCCAGAAGCTAATGCTAGGCATTTGCCTTAATCACTATTTTTCTGAAACAAAGTCTCTCCCTGAACCTGGAGCTCAAGGATTCAGTTAGAATAGCTGGCCAGTAAACCTCAAGGATTTTCCTGTCTGCGTATCTAGTACTGGGATTGGTGCCCGGATTGTATGTGGATGCTAGAAACCAAAATTTAGGTCCTTATGAGTGCACAACAAGTACTTAACTGAATAAGCCATCTCCCTAACCCTTGCTGAGTCTTTTGGTCCATAAAAGTCATGGATTTTTCATTTAGGTCTTAATTTCTCAGTATTTCTTTAGGGTTTTCAGATTATGAGTCTTAAATACTTTGTGTCAGATTCCCATGTATTTTATATCTTAATGCTGTTATAATTGGTATTTTATAACTTCAATTTATGATCATTTATTGTTACTATAGAAAAATATAATTCATTTTGGCATGCTGCTTTTATCTATGAACTTGCTAGTTGCATTTAACTATTTCTACTATTTTATTTGGTATATTGCATGAGATTTTCTTCACAGATGAGTAGGCTACTTATAAATAAAAATAATTTGACTTCCTTCATAATCCATGCCTTTTAAGTTCTTGATTCTGGCTAGAATCAATTCTACCAAAGGGTCAGTGGTAGACAACAAAATTTTCCTTTGATCAGGATAGATATGGTAAAGCTGACTCAAAGTTAATCTGGGAGAAAAAAGCTGCAGTAGATTTGCAATTTTCCAAATCTTAAGCATCTTTCATTAACACCTGTTCCTGTGGCTAGCCATGGACAATCCTAGCATTCAAGAATTAACTAATTAAAATACTAGTCATGTGCCTAAAATTTCCCAAGTTCTACTGTCCCAGTAGCCCGCTAAGCCACCAAAATTCCAGGATCAGTAAAGGTCTCCAGGAAAGAAAACATCCAGCAATGTTAGCTTACTTTGGACAGGCTCTCCCACTTCTTGGAATTTCAATTCATCTAGTCGCTGTTGCTTCCACAGCTTTCCAATGTCTTTAAAAATGAATTTTTGTAATTTCCTTGGATTTCTTGTACTTTGCAGTAAAAAACATGGGTTATCACGACATACTACCTCCCAACCACAAGCCTAATTCCTCCCAGTATTTTCAAAACTCTATCTTTAATGATTGGCTCTCAAAAAATAAATGGTGGGTGAATACATACTAACCGTGATTTACCAGCAGAAATTTAAACAAAAAAAATTATGGAGGTTCTAATAACAAAAGTATTCCAAATACTTAACATTTAATATAAATATTAAATGGAAAGATAAATTGTGGTACAAAGAGCAGACATTATTTGAAAATCTCCCCTCAGATTTAAGTGGGTGGTTGTTTTTGACCTTCCTATACAAGTTCTAATGTCACACTCCCATATCACACTTGTAACTATGAATGTCTCCACAGTCAGACAATCTACAAAGGTGAATAAAGCTGTTTCTTTCAAAAGAAGACAAAGCTAAGGACAACTGTGGAAATCAATCCTATGCAGGTAATTAGATTAGGGGGCTAAAGCTTCATGGTTTCCCTTCAGTGAGACTAGGGACAATGGACTATCTATAATATCCTACATGATGCTGTGCAAAAATTTTTAAAGAAATCAGGAATGGATGTACAAGAATAAACACTTGTCACTGAAAATAAAATCCTACGTGGTATCTTAAGAAAACTGATGCGGTTGGCTAGAAAAAAAAAAACAAAAACAAGCTACCACCTTTAAAGATCAATTTAATGTTAAACATATTAGTGCAGACCATCTTTAATTTAGAAGTAAGCTTCTGTTATTTAAAGACAACAGGTTAAGGCTTATCAATATTTCATCAAAAGAAAAGAAACAAATAGTTTTCCTAAATAAGCTGCAGAGTAAAAATACTTACTGATATAGTAAGTGTTTCGTTCTTGTGGTCAAAATTCATTTTTCCACAATAGGCCCGCTGAGATAGTAAGTTGTCAAAGTATAATTTGCATCGTAATGTCAAACACCTTCAAATAAAGTAATTGGGCACATTAAAAATATACAGAACTTTATGTTCAACATGGTATAAACACAGAGAACTACACCAAAACTCTGACACTGGTTGTTCATTTAACAAGTGGGTTTAAGATGATTTTTCCCTTATGTCTTTGTGTCCTAGATTTTAACTAGTTCATTTACTATTATAGTATTATCTATAAGTGAATCAAGATATGATTCAACATTTAATATGCTCCATTATTATACTTATTTCCTATGAATAAATTAATCATTCAACTAACTTATAGACATTATTACTCTAATATATAAGACATAAATCTTGTTCTAAAAAGGATTAATCTATAGGGGCTAGAGAGATGACTCAGTGGTTAAGAGCATTGACTGCTCTTGCAAAGGACCCAGGTTCTATTACTAGAACTCACATGGTGGCTAACAATTGTCCACAATGCCAGTTCAGAGGATTCGACACCTTCTTCTAACCTTTGTGGGCATTGCACGACACAGGTGCATTTACACACATGTAAGCAATACACTCATACATATAAAAAATGAATAAAATATTTTTTAAAAAGGATTAACCTCTAAAGACATTAACATAAGTATTTATCTTATTTATTTGCCCGTCTCTTCCAGCTTCACAGTTGCAAAAAGGCTAAGAGCAATCTATTAACCACTGTATGTCTGTCATGCTCTATGCCTTGTTGGCACAACATAAACTTCATCATTCCTTCTCTACACATCATATGACACTTGCCTGTTCTATAAGGAAGAATTTTCTCTTCTATTTCAGTTCCTTTCTTTCCCTGTGTATGCACCTTGTCTGTCATTCTTTGTTGCTGTCCATCTTTTTTTATTTGGAGACAGTCTCTCATTGCCCTCGGGCTCAGCTAGCTGGCTGGTTATCCTGCTCCAGGGAACCACTCATCTCTATCTCCCCAGTGACAGGATTACAAACATGCACATGCACCACTGAGCCTGGTTCTTCCGTGTTCAGTTTTTACACGGGGGAAAAAACTGGGGCTGAAACTCAGGTATTCATGGGACCTAAGAGATAGAGAACATGTATTGCTCTTCCAGAGGACCAGAGTTCACTTCCCACATAGGTGGCTTATAATTGCCTGTTAACTCCAGTTGAGAAAATCTAAAATCTCTGGTCTCTGCGGATACCCACAGGCATCTGTACAAACCCCTGGGTACTCATGCTTGCATAGCAGGCACTTTATCAACTGAGCCATCCTCCCAGCCTTCAATTCTTTATTCACTTATTTATTTACTTACTTATTTCTATTTATCAGGATGGAATTAGAGATTTTTATTTTATCCATGCCATTAATACATCTATTTATTGTGATCTTCAGATTGTCCCAGATTTTGCTAATGTAAGTCCCTTTAAACTGTCTTCTAAGTCTTTCTATTGTGACTTGAGGAGCATTTCCTTCCAGTCTAGCATGAGAGACTCACCTGTACCTTCTCTGCCCAGATCTGGTATTATCCATTTCTTCATGGGACCCTGTTTCCTTTCAATGGGGGTATAGTATTTAGAAAATAAGGTCTTGGTAATAGAGAACTGGCTATTTTTTTAAAAATATCTTTACTCAATGAGTCTAAGGCTTGTTTCCTCAAAGTAACCATGTTTTGGGTTTTTTTCCCTCTCCTTATTTCCTGTCCTAAACTGCATTAGCTTTCCACACTAGAAGATAGAGAAGCTTGGGTTTTCTTTGGCTACCACACAACTGCTGAACAGATTCCAGAGCTCTCATTTAACTTCTTTCAATACTCAAATGTGTCAACTGCTTCCATTCACAGGATGTCTATCACAGACTGTCTCAAAATGGAAAGGTTCTCCAGAGTAGAGAGATAAATGATCCTAATAAGTTGTACCTTTTCTTTTCTCATTCTACAAGTGAGTAAACAATAAAACAGGTTAATGGTTAAAGCCTCATAGCAAGGTAAAGCACTGTGATGGTTAGTGTCACAATCTAGAACTAATTGGGAGATGGCCCCCTGTCAGCAATTATCTTGACTGAATTGAGGTGAAAAGACCTGGCCTACAAGGGGGCAGGGCCATTCCCAGGACAAAAAATCCTAGACCGTATAAGAAAAGGAGCTGAGCACCACACATTCAAGCATTACTGTCTGCCTCTTCACTGTGGATACAATAGCTACTTCAAGTTCCCTGCTGTCTTGACTTCCCACCATTATGTATTGTATTTTGATGTGAGCCAAAATAAACCCTTTCTTCTTTAAATTGCTTTCTCAGAGTATTTTATTACAGAACAGGAAAACAGCAGCAGCACTTTTATAAGGAACTTTTAAAATGCCAGTTTCTAGGTAATGATGATGGAAAATGATAATGATAAAAAATGCTCTATGACATATGGAAAACATGTAACAGTAACAGAAACTGTATTACTTTTTCTAAACCTCCTAAAAATCTACCCAAAATATATGAAGAGTTTTCAGATTGGATATCAGATAGCAAAAGCGACACTGGCCAAAATGACCTCTGAAAAATGGAAACGACTGGCTCGGGTCCTATAAATTCCTCTATCTACATGGAACCTAGATTTTATTTGAAAAGACAAGAGGAGCCTGGGGAGTAGAATACTGGAGGACAAGAATGGCACAGAGGGAAAACTGCAGAGGACATGCCAGGGTTCTGCTCTAGCCTGGAGGTGACTGCCCATCAGTGTAAATATATTAAGGACACTCCCTGAATCTGAGGTGGAACAACAAAAATCACCCAAAAGAAGCTGAAGACCAAAGATGCTCACACAGATCCAGGAATGCTTCATGATCTCAAGGGCTAGAGTGAAACCTCTGGACTCACAAGGTATTATACAGTACTCAGAAGAATATTGCCTCAGAGGTAGCATAAATGAATTTCCAAGGAAAGAATACATTTTAGTCCCATCTGACAAAACTTTAATGACAGTCTAAAAGGATTAAACATTTATCCCTTTTAACCAAAGTTCTAATAATATGCCTAAAAATTAAAACATAATTCTGAATGTTTCCATCACAAAGATGATTAACTAGGGTGTTGGAGATTACCTGATCGGATCTTTGCATACTGTATAAATGTATTAAAACATCATACTATCACACAAATATGCAGAATTACTGTGTCCATTATAAATAAATATATTTTTATATAAAAAAATATAAAAAAAATTTTATATTATTATATATTACAACTGCAAACATGTATTTCAAAATTGACCTACACACAGTTTAGGAATAAGTGAAAAAATTTCTCCTAAAAGCCACTATCTATGACCTAGTAAGATGGATGAAAGTGCCTGCTACCAAGTCTGATGATCTAAGTTGAAAATGTGGCACCCACAGGGTTAAAAGAGAGAATCAACTCTCACAAACTGCCCTCTGACCGCCATGTGCACTCCATGGCATATACATCCACATTCATACATCAACAAATAAATGAATATAACAAAAAATTTTAAGCCTTATCTACATTTCCTTATGTACATAACAGGCTTATTTTTATTTGTATGGTCTTAAAATTGTAGAATTTTATTTGTATGGCCTTAAAAATTATAGAATTTGAGGGCTGGAGAGATGGCTCAGTTGGTAAAGTGTCTGTCACACAAGAACTAAGACCTGAGTTTGGATTCCTGAATTCATATTAAAAAGTCTGGTCTCAGGGCTGGAGAGATGGCTCAGCAGTTAAGAGCACTGGCTGCTCTTACAGAAAGCTTAGACTCAATTGCCAGCACCCACATGGCAGTTAACAACTGTCTATAACTCCAATTCCAAGGGATATGACACCCTCTCCGGCCTCTGTGGGCGCTGCACACACAAATACGCTTACACACACAGGTAAAATACTCATCACAGTTTAAAAGTAGAAATAAAATTTTTTTAAAAATTAAGGCCAATCAGTTGGAATACAGTTCTAACTGGACAGAGCTTTAATTTATCATTTATTAATCATTAAAAATTATGTAAACAATGTTTACACACATAATTTTACTCAGGCCATTACTGATTAAATTTAAAAACCAATTTGGGTGCTGACCACTATTTATTATAGTCCACATCTTCCTCCTGGCTTCACTTTTTAATGTATACTTTCAATTGTTTAACTAATTAATTAGAGATAGGGTCTCACTGTGTAGCGCTGGTTGGCCTGGAACTGACCATGTAGCCGAGGCTGGCCTTTAACTCCTCTATTCAGCCACTGTATATCAAGAACCACTTACATTTCAAGCACAGTTAGAGACATTGGAGATGCTGCAGTAGTAAATAAAACAGAGTTTGTACATACATGGACCTATACCATTCTAGTAGATCACGATAAAGCAGGTGAGCTACTGAGTTACTAGACCCTCCCATAAACCCTTAATACCATGCAATGTCCAAGAATGACAGCTGCTTTAGAATCTCTGAGTTCCTACTCAATGGATCTATTAGGCAATAAACAGCATCTGAGAGTTATCAAATAAGGAATATATAACAGTGGAAAAGCTGGATGCCCTTGCTGTTGAGGTCCCTTCAGATCAGAATTTTGATTAAGTATAGATTTATAGATGTTAAACAGATCATACTGACAGTATCTGCTATAACTTGAGTAAGCTCTAAACATTATATTATGCGTACAGAAAAATGTGAACACAAAAAATATGATATGTAATAATGTGTTTAAATGTACTTACCTTCTAAACTGCTGGTATGTTTTGTACCTATGAGTCATTATTTCTTCTAGTAATTTAATAAATCTTCTTAGAGTCCTTACTTTATTATCCAGATCAAGATAGGTTTCTCTTGCTTCCTGGTACTGCCTATTTTATGAACAAAATATTAAGTAAATAAACAATATACACATACAAGTAAAATCTCATATTTTAACTATAGAGAACAGAAAGAACAGGAGTGTTGCGGGACCTAAAAACAAAAGATTTCATAAATTTCTAGTCAAAATACAGCCCCACAATGAATGAATGCTACAGGAGAACATGCTGCTACAAATGGTGAAGAACAAGGTCCAAGCCTTAGAAAAGGCAAGAAGGCAGAGAAAGTATGTGCATAAGTACACAGATGGAGCTCAAAGGTGGAAGATCTTAGAAAATACTAGCAAATAAACACCTAAAAGTAAAGAGGTCAAAGCAGAAAAAAGTTTTCCTTAATAACAGATGTCAACAGTCAACATGGGAGCAGAGAAACATCAAGGTCAGCATAAGAATCTCTCCATCCTAAACAAGATAAGGTTGAAGAGAGGAGGAAAGAACAGCTACTCAGAAGTGTCACAATAGAAACCAACAGCCCAATACATAGCACAGAAAAGATGCTGAGGAAGAAGGGGCAACCCTGGCTCAGACTTCCACAGCTACCCCTCATCTTCCTTCAAATAAGCATTACAAACCAATCTAACTAATTAAAAAACAATTTAAAAAGGTAAGTATAGCACCCACACAAACATTAATGAAAAAAGTACTGTAAGGGCTGGTGGGATGGCTCAGCAGGTAAGGATGAATTCTGCCAATCCTGAAGACCTAATTTTGGTTCCCAGGACCCACATGGAAGATGAGAACCAATTCCCCCAAGTTTTCCTGTGACCTCCACATACACAATAAGTAAATGTAATTTTAAAAAATGTTTAAAAAGTAAAACTCTACTATCTATAAAATGTACTAAAATAATAAAAGGCAGATGGTAAACTATGATTAAAATTAAAAATGACACAAGTATTACCAGAAAGGTAATTTTTTGAATATCTCAAAAAGTTAATAAAATAATTCAAAGAATTAATAGACAGCAGAAGGAAGTAAAGTAACTTGGAGAATCCAACGTGGGAAAGGTAGGAGTTAGGTACTATACCAAAAAGGAAAAATGAATAAAAAAAAGAACACAGATATGAAGGCAAATGAGGAGATACATGAGGTAAACAAAGACATGGAAAATGCACCACTGGAAAGAACAGAAATGAGAAAAACAAGTAATAATAAAGATAAGAGAATCAAAACAGAAATAAAGCGAATTTTTTCACTGTCTACTTTCTTATATCATTTGGCTTCACTTAATCATGCCAAATTGTATACATATCAAAATACCACAAAACAGCCCAGTATACAATAGTACAATTGTGATGTCTATAAAAATATTAGTAATGTCATTCAATTTTATTTTTTTAACTGTGTGGTATGGGAGCTAATGTATTTTGCGTGCGCGCGTGTGTGTGTGTGTGTGTGTGTGTGTGTGTGTGTAAGCCACCTCTGTCACTCTCCAAGTTATCTGGGGAGGGAGAGGTCTCTCACTGAACTTGAAGCTAACTAATTTGGCTATACTGGGTGGCCAGCAAGTCTTGGATCCTACCTCTTTCCACCATACCCCAGCTCTGAGGTTACAGACAGGCTTCACCACACCTGATTTTTTACATGGGTGATGGGAATCCAAATTCAGGTCCTCATGCTTACACAGAAAGAACCTTACATTGAGCCTTATGTAGGCTAGGCAAGTGCCCTAGTACTATGTGACATCCCTAGTTAAATAACTCAGCTTAAAATTCTTTTAAGGGGTAGAGAGATGGCTCAGTGGTTAAGAGCATTGGCTACTCTTACAAAGGACTCAGATTCAGTTCCCAGCATTCACACGGTGACTACCAAGTCAATACAATTAATTTTTTTTAATTTAAGGCATATTTTATTTTTAAAATTATATTTATTGCTATGTGAATCAGTGTTTTGCCTGCACATATGTAAGTGTGCTTGTGTGGTGCAATGCCTGTGGAGACCACAGAAGGGTGTCAGATCTCTGGAAATTGGAATAATAGACAGTTGTTAACTACCAGACAGGTGCTGGGAACCAAATCCAGGTTCTGTAGCCACTGTAAGAGCAGCCAGTGCCTTAACCACTGAGCCATCTCTCTAGCCCCCCAGATTAGAATGTTTTAAGTGTGATGCACTACCTACTAAAAAAGAAACAAGTTTCCCAGTGTTTTGAAAGTGAAACTGAAATCACTTGTTTTCTTGGCTTAAAAAAACAAACAAATTCCACTTATTATTTTGGTTGTGTTTATATATATGTTAGCCAGAACACCACAGCACATGTGTTGAAGTTATAGGACAATAGTGAGGTCAGTTCCCTCCTTTGACCATGTAGGTCCTGGGAACTGAACTCCTAATCTGTTGAGCAATCTTGCCAAGTTCCTTCTCCACCTTTTGTAATTCAAAAAGTGTTTTTGTAGAAAAACCGTATTGCACATTCAGAACTGCACACTATTTTTAAGTTTCAATGTTAAAAATGGTGTCTAAAAGCACTTTGGTATAATATTTTCTCATTTTAGATTATGTTACAGTATAAAAAAACAAACTCAATCAAAATTTCAACAAATATTCTGTGAAGTTTTTTGATATATATTGCTAAAATGCTTTTCAGAAGAATTTTAATGTCAATATGCTATGTTTCATCTACATTCTATTTATTATAGATCATATCATTTAATCTTCCTAACAGTCTAAGTTATCATAATTGTATTTATTATGTAAATGAAGACATTAAAGCTAAAGGAGATTAGATGATTGCCAAAGTTACATAAGTAAACATCAAAACTGCAACTCCATCTGAGAAACTTTTCTTTTAGGAGAAAATGTACTCCATTTCTATTGGAGTCTTTCTTTTTATTAGTAATGTAAAAATTTCACTGAAAACTCATACATTTGGAACACTGGTGATTTTTCTATTGTATTCATTTTCATGCATTTGGAAAATGGCTTCTAATTATTCTGACTTGCAGTTCTGATTATCTGTGAAGCTGAATATGTTCCTGTCCATATGAGTATTACAAATATAAAATATACTTATGTTAAAATATCATTCCATTATTTAGTAACTCAGAAGTTACTGTTTCTTAATAGCACACATTTAAAGGACTAGTTCACTACACATATCTGCCAACAGTAACATTTTATACAAATTAAAGGTTTACATACAAACATTTTGGTGTCTTAGTAATACACATGGCAATAAAGTAGAATAATTAATGACCACTTACTTCATTATTTCCTCCCGATCTCCATGACTAGCATGTTCTGCTTGTATTTTTTGTCTTAATCGATTAATTTCTTTGTCTAGAATTGATGCAGATTTTTTTACTTCTATTCGTTCTGGGCAGATCTGTCTTGCTTGTGACATTTTCTCCTAAGGAAATAGATGTTTTTATCTTTTAACTCTTCTTTGATATAATTCATTATACTAATTGTGCAATATGTAAAGCAAAATTTTACCTTATATTTAAGACATTTATTTTATTTGCATTTAATAGTGTGCATTTATTTTATTATTATGTGTATGTGTGTGGGTATATGCACATGAGTACAGGTGCTGGTGGAGGCCAGAGATATTGGTTTCCTCTGGAGTTGGAGTTATAGATGGTTGTGAATGAAATGGTATGAGTGCTGGGAACTGAACTTAGGTCTTCTGAAAGAGCAGTATTCACTCTTAACTGCTGAGCCATCTCTCCAGCTCATATCAATGTTTTTATATTGAGGACACAAAGTTAAGACTAGCCTTTAAGCCTTTAAGAAAAAATACATTTCTATGCACAAGATCAATAACTTGTAAGAACATGTTTGACTTTAGTTTCTCTTGCTGTGATAAACACCATGACCAAAGCAATTTGTGGAGGAAAGGGTTTACTTTGCTTACACTTCTACTTCACAGTTAATCACTGTGAGAACTGAAGCAGAGACTATGGAGGACTGCAGCTTCCTGACTTGCTTCACTACTTTTCTTATACAGCTCAGGCTCACCTGCCTAGGAATGGCACTGCTTACAGTGGGCTGGACCCTATCAATTAACAATTATGATAATGCCTCACAGACAAGACCACAGGCCAGTCTGATGGAGGAAATTTTTTAATTGACATTCCTTCTTCCCAGATGACTCTATAGTTTGTGTAAACTTGACAAAAATTAACCTCACAACAATCCCCAACTTCCTGGTGAAAAAAAAAAATCTTAAAAGTAGTGGTAACAAAAAGTTGGCACCAAGGGCAACTCAGATTGGAGACAGCTTTTAGTGTACTTTAGGATGTACTCAGAACATTAGTGGCATGGAAAACACAACTGACCACCTTGTTCATATGCAGTGGAAAAATGCTAAGTATCTTCAGATAGAGTAGCTATTTTATATTCATAATCTTTTGTATTATATCATCAACAAATAAGGAAATCATTAAGAGTTTGATTCTTTTTTTTTTTTCTTCTTGCTAAAATAGGACTGCCTTTAATGTATTCTCTAAATTAAAGAGCTATCAATACCTTAGGAACAGATGTAGGAGTTGAGATCCTGTCCAGCCCACACCCTAGGTCTTCTGAGGCAAGATATCTTTCCCTGACATAAAGTGGCCACATGTTTGCCAAACCATGTACTTAAGGAGGCACACTAGCTGAGAGAACCACTTTCTCAGCCACTGAGACACAATGTAGATGGTCTGGCCTTGTTAAGTCCTCACATTTTAAGAGATACTAAGTTTCTTCTGTCAATTCACCCAAATACCTGCTACTCCCTAGGAAACAGAAATTCAAACAATTTGTCCATTTCTGAAAACATGACATTAAAAAAAAAAAAAAAGTCTCCACAAAAGGAAATGGGAAAGCAAAGTAGAAGTACAGAATAGGCAGGATAAAAGGATACAGTAGGGGAAGGGAGACAGGAAGATAAGGGAGATCAGGATGGAGAGGAGAGCCAACAGCAACAACAACAAAAATGTATGAAAACCCCATATGGACACCTCTTACTTTGTAAGCCAACTTAAAAACTAAAAATTAAAAAAAGAATAACACACTTTAATGACTATGGGTGCAAACAAAACAATTTGAAAGAAAAACAAATGGTGAATAACCTGTAGTTCCTTTTCTTTCATGTCAAGTTCTCGTCTCTTTTTATTTAAAGTATCCAAATGTTCTTTTTGCTTATCTTCATAATGCTGCTTTCCTCGTTTCTGGCTATCCACTTCAGAGTCAGCAAGATTTAATTCATCCTGTTCAACAAAACCAAAATAATCTACAATGAAAAGATCACTTTTAAAGGGGCGGTGAGGGATGATATCTTGTTTTTAGCTCAGTCCATAAAGTGTCTTGCAAGCACGAGAAACTAAGTCCAGATCACCAGAACCCACCTAAAAATCTGGGCATACCAGCACACACCTGCAATCTCACCAGTGGGGGTCAGAGACTGAAGGATCCTTGGAGCTTCCTGGCTAGTCAGTCTAGTCAAACCAGTAAGCTTCAGGTCCCAGTGAAAGATTCTGTTTCAATAAATAAGGTGGAGATCAACTGAAGAAGACACCTGATCTCAACTCAACATCTGGCTTCCTCCGTCCCTGCCTCTAACATATACACCAACAAAAACAAAACAAACAAAAAGTCACAAAAATCCCCAAACAATGACAAACAGACAAAAAACCTTTAGGCCCTGCTATAAAATTAACAATAAGTTAGCAGGATCATTGTACCTGAAGAGGCAAGTGCTAGAGTTCATGTTCATATGTAACTGAGTAGAAGTAAGAAATTTCCCAAAATTTTTTAAAAGACATATTTAAACCTTAAAAAAATTATTATTATTTTTGTGTGTGAGTACCTGCATGTGTGTTTATGTGTACCAACTGTGTGCTTAGTGGCCATGGAGGTCAAAAGAGGGTGTCAGATACATATTTTTCTTTAGGAAATAATTACCATATTACAGAAGCAAAATACTTAAGGCACATTGAGGCTGGATTTTTTCCCCCCCTTTGAGAAACTGATGTGACAGTTACTCAACTTATAAAACAGGCTGAAAGTAACAAAAAATGTTAATATTCCTTTATGGGGGCTGGAGAGATGACTCAGTGGTTAAGAACATTTGCTATTTTTCTCTCCTCAGAGGACCTGAGTTTAGTTCCCAGCATTTATACGGCAGGTTAAAAATGTTAGTAAGTCCAGGGAACTGGATGCCTTCTTCTGGCCTCTGTAAGCACTGCAGACATATGGTACACATACACATGCAGGCAAAACACTCATACACATAAAATTTAAAAAATAAAACACTTTTTAAAAATTCCTTTGTCCAGCCAGGCATAGTGGTGCATACCTTGAATCCTAGCTCTCGGGAGTCAGAGGCAGGTAGATCTATTGAGGCCAGCCTGGTCTACATAGCAAGTTCTAGGCCAGCTGAGGTTACAGGGAGATGCTGTTCCAAAAAAAAAAAGAAAGTCTTTGTCCAAAATTTAATGTGGTTGATTTGGCCTTATATATTTAATAATGCAATTGTATCTTAGGTACTACTAAATTTAAAACTAAAAGAAACCAAAGTATTTCACATAATTTTATTTTAATGGTCACAGTATGATCTAAGGACATTAAAAGATACTTAGTGACATTCTCAACAAGTGAAGTCTACAATTTCAATTTTAATGGAGCCCTAAACTCAGAGCTCCCAAGTTTAAAGAAGTTACAGCTTTTAAATAATAGAGAGCCTAAAACAGATAAAACTCACTGAAAAAGTTTATTCACTCTAAGATGCTTAAGTAAATCTAATTACCTGGGAACATTAGAAAAACAGCTAAAATATAAATTCTTTTAGATAAACCTACAGTATGAAGTTTTGAAAAACAGTATAAAATATTAAAATTTTCAAAGGCATAGTTATCCTTGATCCACACAAATTCTATTCATATCAGAAAGTTAGAGGCCCTCCTACTAATGTAGACCATTTGTCTTCACAGAATCAATGTGGGTCTCATTCTCTGTCCAATGAAATTAACTGTGAACAGGAGCACTTAATTTGTAAGCATGAATCAAAATTAACTTTCCAAATTAAAAAAAAAAAATCTCTGTGCCAACATTTCAATTACTAATAGTGCCACCCTCCTAAAGCAAACTGAGTAAAACTCCAAGTGACTGACAGACTATCTGGCCGCTGCTAGTAGATCATGGCAACAAATTCTTAGTAATTAAACATTTTACTAACAAAATTCTCTTGGTTTTGTTGCTAATGACAGCTAACCAAGCATTCTAGATACTACCTGATTACAGGCATGTTTACTAAAGGACTCAGTTCCTACATTTCAATGATTTGCAGCTAAGGGAAAGAGCTAAAACCAAGAATTCTCATTACCTTTTACCCCGTCTGCCTGAACTTATTTATGAATTCCTAAATCCAAAGGTTGCTTGAGCTCAGAGATCCAGAAAAGAAAAGAATACAAGAAGAGGGGTAGTTGATTGGTGCAGTGCTTGCCTCTCATAGATGAGGTCCTAAATTTGTCTCCAGAGACATAGTAAAAACAAGAATAAATAAAATAGGCACAAAACAGTTACTCTTCAGTCTTTCTTGATTTTAAGTTTCCTGTATAAATAATTTATAGACTAAACTTTTTTTTCTTTAATTCCGTTTCAGCTTAGCATTATTAGAATTTTAGTAACCCTGTTCAGTCTTTATCTAAGATTTTTAAAAATTTTACATTAGATTTGTCATTTCAATGTCATAATTCCTAAGACCAAAATACTGCTTTCACCTGTTTTTCAAATTTCAGACATTTATTTCATTCCTTTTCTTATTTTAAAATATTAACTGTGTCTTATTTTTCATTCTTTGGTTTTTTGTATTTTTTTTTAATATTTATTTATTTGTTTGTTATTTTATGCATGTGAATATACTCCCTGCAAGTATATATAAGTGCACTCATATTGTACAATATCCATGGAGGTCAGAAGAGAACATCAGATTCCCTGGAACTGGAATTATGCACAATTCTCAGCCACCAGTTGGGTATGGGATTAGAGCCCAGGTCCTCTCCAAGAATAGCCAGTGCTTTTATCTGTTCAGCCATCTCTCCAGCATAGGGGTTTTTTATATTTTAAATACTTATTTTCTATAGGACCTATCTTCTCATTTATCTGCATCAACACTATTTTTAAGGGTTTCTTCTATTTAAATGTTCACATTTTTACATTCCTAGTAATCAGTTAATTTATCAATGAACTGAGCTTTATTAATAAAACTTCAAGTTCTGGAAATGGCTTAGTTATTCACTAGAATGCCAATAACAATAAGGTAAAGGATAACTAAGCTACAAAACAAGGCATGAATTTATAGCCTAAGGACTCATTCTTTTCCCATACTTTAGTCACAAAAAATATATACTGAAAGTATAGTCAGTCAGTCATGAAAGTGCACATCTTTAATCCAAGCACTTGGGAGGCAAGGCCAAGCAGATCTCTGTGAGATCTGGTCTACATAAGAAGTTCCAGGCAAGCTGGAGTTATAGGGAGACCCTACCTCAAAAATAAATAAATAGGCATAAAATATTCCTGGAACAGGACACGGTGGCACACACTTTTAATTCTAGCACTGGGCAGGAGAGGTAGGTAGAACTCTGTTGGATTCAAGGCCAGCCTGGTCTACATGGTAAGTTACAGGCCAGCCAGGGTTACAAACAAACAAACAAACAAACAAACAAACAAAAAAAAAAAACAAAAACAAAAAAAACAGGGGCTAGAGAAATGGCTTAGTGATTAAGCAGAGGACACAGGTTCAATTCCCAGCACTCAATGGCAGCAACTCCAGTTCCAGTGGAATATGACACCCTCTTGTGACCTCTGCTGGCACTGCATGACATGGGTGTACTAGTAGACATACAGGCAATACACTCATACACATAAAAAAATAAAAATAAAATATTAAAAAAGCAAACAAAAAAAATTAGGATGGAATCCAGCAGTAATATGCTTATATACAAGAGTTAGGTAACACTTTATGTCACCCTGGCTTCTACAACAAATAATCCATGAGTAACTGAAGGTAGGACAAGAGAACAGAGGCCAGAAACAGAAAAGATACTCAAGATGTTGCAATTCTGCTTCTGGGAGTGAAAATAGAAAAAAGGAGAAATAAAGGCTAAAGTCCTTTGGGGAAGACACAAAGTCTTCTAGTGGTTTATTCTCCTAAAGAGCAAAAATATTTATCGATCTAATTTAACAATTTATGTGTTTACATTTACGGCTAACTAGTTATTCCTTTAAGGCAAGATCCATTGAATATTGTGGATATTAAGCTATAGCATAAAAGATAGAAACAAAGTACCAATGATATATATATTTATATACCTTAAGTGGATCTGCTAGTTCAGACAGCTGATTAATTTTCAATTTAATTGCATCATATTTGTTTTCTGCTTCTATTTTTAGACTTTTAAGGTTCTCCATAATTTCTTTTTGTTGCTCCATATTTTTCTCAACCATTTGCATTTTTATTTTATTTTCTTCAGCTTCGTCTTCCTGGTAACATTTAAAGAATATAATTATACAGTTGAAAAAATAGAAGCAAATTCTGAGAAAGGACTACAGACAAATTACATTTAAGATAAACACAAAAATATTAGAATAGTTTCATATTCTAAGCAGTAAATTACAAAGTAGGAGAAAAACTTCAAAAGGAATGACATTTACCAAGTAGGTAAAACAACATTCTGTTTGAAATCAAAAGTAATAACATTATGTATCCCATCTACTGGCTTGTTTGCACAATGTACTTACTGTAAATCATTATGTATTTAGCAACAATGTGGTAGGAGCTAAGTAAATTTAAAATTTTAAGACATGATATGCCTTTAAGAAATGGTAGTTTATGATAAACATAAGGAACAATAGTTAAAAAACATGACTACTAGCAAATAGCAAAATTCAACAAGCCTCAATAGATAAAATACTGATCATCATAGGTTCTTTTTTTCCTGTTTCATTCACTGCTTATTCCTTAGCATTTAATATGCTGCAGAATACAGAGAAGACACCCAATAAATATTCACCAGTTTTTATAAGACTTGCAATTTATCCTATTATTTCTGATACTTCAGAAAATGCAAAGCTGAATATATCATAAACAGATGGCTAAAAAACTAAAATAAATCAGGTGTGGCAATGCATGCCTTTAGTGCCAGCACTAAGGAGGCAGGGGGAGGAGAATCTCTGAGATCAAGGCCAGCCTGGTCTACATAGTGTGTTCCAGGCCAGCTGGGGCTAGGCTACAGAGAAACCCAGTCTCAAAAAGAACAAACAGACAAAACCCCTTAAAATATAGGAAAATTAGGATGAAAACTATTAACTTGCCAAAAAAGGAATACAAAAGGATCAACTCTCTGGCTGGATAGCTGAGTGGGTTAACGCACTTGCTGAAAACCTAACAATCTGAATTCGATCCTCTGCACTTACATGGTGTGAAAGTAGTGAAAAAACTCCTGGACATTGTCTTCTAACCTCCTAGCAAATGTTGTATACACATTAAATAAATAATAAATAAATTAAACATAAAAATAAACTATTAACTATATAGCAGTCTTGACAGTCAATCCTTATACAGATAACAGTTAACTCTGAAAGTGGTTATGGCGGGGGGATTCCACACAGCAGGTTGTATTAATAAGCCATTATTCAAAAGTACAAGGTATGGTATGATAAAGTTTGTTTTAATGTGGTACAAGAAAAAAATCAATTGCACATGCAAAATAGATACATAAAATGTTAAGAATTATGAATGTTATGCTCCAGATAGTATATATTTATGAACAGAAGTGACAATCATGAGAATAATTACAATTAAAGGATGTTTTTAAAAAGTGAGACTTGGTAGTCATGAAGCTAAATTCCATTTACATTCATTAACATTTAAATTTAAGAAAAGCATTTTTACCAAGGTTGCAATATCTACAGACTGGTGTTCTTCTATATTCTCAAGTTCCCGAATTTCAGAAATATTTTTTCTTATTTTCATCTAAAAAGGAAGTATTTAAAATTTAATAACAAAAATAAAAAAGGGTACATTAGCATTGAATGAACCAAAAGAGAAGGGTGATTGTGTGTGTTTCTACAAAAAAGATAATAAATCTACTTTAGTATACAAAATACACTCGAGTCTAGAGAGAAAATGCTTTTCTGAAATACCCAATGTTTCAAATAACAGAAAGATTCCTATAGCTGTTTCTTAAAGACACCCACTGGGTGTTTATAACATTACTCATTGCTTTTACAAGCAGTCTGTCATAAGTTCATAGGTGGTTTATAACTATATCTAGCATAGCACTACAACAGACTGAATGCAAAAGCTGATATAACAAAGTTCAGTTTTGCTAAAACCAGACATTAGGGGTTAAAAATATATCAAAATATAATCTCACTACATTATGGGTTTTGAAAAATGTATTTTATGTTACCTTTAAATAAATTAATAAATTCTTAAATTTTGTTTTACATTTAATCTTTGCAAAAAAGCCAAAAAGTAAAAACTGTTTACATTTTTAAAATGTAGATAGATACAAAACATAAACGAAAGTTCTTCATAAGAATGTAAAGGAGCCTAAGGCCAAAATATTTGAGAATTACTAGTAGACACAAATGACAAAATTATAAAATTAATAGTGAAGAAGTTACTGAGAAAACAAAAAGCTATTATTCATTTTTTTTACCTTTATTTCTTTATCATGTAGTTGGCATCTTTTAAGAAATTCTTCATTACGTTTAATATCCTTTTCAAGGGCAGACAGATGCTGCTGAAGATTTACTATGTGGGCCTTCTTATTTTCAATCTCATTCTCCAAATCACTTAATAAAGATAAAAAAAACTTCAAAATTCATTTCTCAAAGAAAAGCTTATTACTGATAACTTATTTACAAACCCCTATGCCATTAAACAAGTTCATTTTATCCAGTTACTAGTAGTTACTGATGAAAATAAGCAGAAATGTCAAAAAAGTCTTCTAAACTGAAATCAAGTTTTACTTTCATGATTACCAAACACTGGATTCTATATTCCAGGCACTATGCATGGAGGCTGCTAGAAACAGAAATAGGATCAATCCCTCAAAAACAGAAAATCAAAAAATGTATAGCAACTAAAATATGACTAGAACAAGATAGTTTATATCCTCACAACTACAGGCACACAAATATGATTCTGGGAGAATGGAAAAACAGTTTCTATTCTCTAATGTTTAATCTGCTGGGACAACCAGGGGAAAGATGTAAAGACATAGACAAAGGGAAACAGTGACAACAACAGAGTTAAAGAATGGCTGAAAACTTTATGTTTTTAAAAAATGTTAAGACACTAGGCATGGTGGCACATGTCTTTAATCCCAGCACTGGAGAGGTCTAGGCAAGTAGATTCCTGTGAGACTGAGGCCAGACTAGTCTACAAAAAGTTCCAAGTTAGCTGGAGCGAGCAGACACTCTCAAAAAAAAAACGGGGGGGGGGGGGGGGGAGAGATCTATTTTTAAAAATGCTAGGCGGGAAGAAGAGATGGAAAATCATGTGCATGCCTGGTGCCTGCAGAGGCCAGAAGGGGGATGCCGGATTCCTTGGAACTGGAGCTGAAAACAGGTGTTAGCCACCATGTGGGTGCTAGGAACCAAACTCAGGTTGTCTAGAAGAGCAGTCAGTGCTGTTAAACACTAAGTCATCTCTCCTAACATACTATGTTTTGGGTTTTGTCTGTTTTTTTTTTTTTTTTTTTTTTTTCAGATTTCAGATTTTTAAATTATGCGTTCTCTGCCTAAGAATGTGCATGGGAGTGCAGGTGCCCACAGAATCCAGGAGAGGGTGTTAGTTCCCCTGGAGTTGGGGTTACAGAGGGCTGTGAACCATTTGACATGGGTTCTAGGAACCAAACTCAAGTCCTCTGCAAGAGTCATCTCTCCAGCCCACCTAGACATATATTTGAATTGTATCAAATAACTTCTTTTTCTCTGAATGTTACTCTAAGTACGAGACACATGATAAAAGAGCTTCAGTCAGAATGTAGACAGGTATACTGGATTCTTGCTGCTAAAAAAAAAAAAAAAAATCACTGTAACTTAATAGTGAAAATTCATGATTCAGCTCATTTACATTCTTCTACTCTCCCCCCTTTTCTTAAAAAAAAAAAAAAAGGAATGTTTCACATATTTTCAATCCATCGTTTTGGGGCCAGACTGCCAAAGCAACTCATTTACATTTTGAGTAAAGCTTAGGAACAGATATAACAATGTGCAAAACAGATAGTCAAAGGGACACATTTTGTGTACTCAGTACACAATACAAAGTGAAGGCCAAATTCCAAGTCCAGTTACCTAAATTTTTAAGACTGAACACTGAGATAACCATAGTTCTGTGAGATAACTACTAAGAGAAAGTTGTTAAAGAAAATGAAACCCAAAGGAAGCAGTGGGAATAATACAGCAAAACTAAACTTGACTCCAACCTTATTTCAGAATCCACATCTCTGCTAAGGAACTTGGGCCTTGTATTTTCAGATGAATAATAACGTCCTGCAAAAACCTGATCACCGTCAGCAGTAAAAGCTTCTCTACAATTTTTGGGTGGTTTTTGGGACTGCATGACTGCACGAGCTACAGAATTATTCTAAAACAGAAAAGAAAACACATTTTTAAAACACTGTCAAAGTACTTCAGATAGATGAGTTTCAAAATTATATTTATACCTATTTAAGATAATTCTAGTATTCTTATTTAAACATTGAAATGAAATAATCCCCAAATAATATTTATTGTGAAATTATTTTACAGTCAAAAGTTCTAAAGTTCCTGGGACAGAAAATGCATAAACCAAACAACTCTAGGTTATCCTATAGATTTTCCCCTGAGGCTAAAAAAAAAAAATTTAAAAAAAAAATAGTAATTTTGTAGTAGAAATATGTATGAAGTATGGATACCAGTCTTTACCAGTATGAAAAGGTTCAGTTGTAAAAATTTTTAAACAGCATAAAACACATCAAGCATTGGCCTTACTTTTATTAGCAGCACTGTCTCTATGCTCCTCATGTCAATCAGGCTATTTGCAACAACAGCGTTGTCTATTTCTAAAGCTGTCAAAACAGTTGGAAACTCTGGATGATAAGCAGCTCTAGAAGACAAAAAAAAAGGGCCAGCTTAACAAACTTTAAACATTTCTGCAAATTTCATATACATAAAACTCCAGTATATATTTCAATGAATGATATCATAAACAAAATATTCAATAACATTTGAATATATACCTATAATAGGTTTCTTGATTTAGTGGACAATTAAGTAATGCTCTGTGCTAAGCACTGTTCTAAGCATACAAAAGTGCTAGTTCATGAATCCGCATAATAATCACTATTAACACTTTTACCCTCTTCATTTTTTTTTAAATAAGGATGCTTAAGAAACCTTAACCAGTTCCCTAACATCATAAAGGGAGTTCAATGGCCAGGCTAGGATTTAAAGTAGGCAACAAATATTTAAAGCTCAGATTCCTAGCCATTATGTTCAAAACTGCTTATTGTAAGTTTTAATTTCCCCTAAATCATATGCTGCATATACACAAATATGTCTATTAATTAAAACACATGTAAAAAATAACTCAAAATTTGTCTCACTGATACAGACAAAAGAAAATCTGAAGTGAAGATTATTAGTAACATAGAAAAAGAGAGAAAAAGATATTAATTGAAATTTTGGTTCATTAAAGAGATTTAGCTCTCAATTAAAAATTTAAACAGTTGCTGGAGGAGATGACTCAGTAAGAGTACTGATTTGCAAGCATGCAGACCTGAATTTGAATCCCTAGCATTCACAGAAAAAGCTGAAGGTATGGCTGTAACCCCAGCACTTGGGAGCAGACAGACAGATTCTGAGAGTCCACTGGTCAGAAGACAAGCTTCCGGTTCAATTAGAGACCCTATCTGAAGGCAGTAAAGTGGAGAGTGATAGAAGCCACCTGATGCCTCCATAAGTACAGGAATGAAGACTTGGGACACCCACATGCAACAATAACACACACACACACACACACACACACACACACACACACACACACACAGTTAACACAGATTGAAGAATAGACACACTAAAAAAAAGTAGACAGGAATAGAATAGCTTAAGGGAAAATGCTGACACATTCTCAATGCTTTCTTAAGTCTTAAAATTCCCAAACAAGAAAATTAACTTTGTATACATATTTTATGCCTATCTGGGCATTAATTCCACATGAACTGTTCTGAGCATCTACCATGTGCCAGTGACTATTCCAGAGAATACAAAGAACAGTATCCATAGAGCTCAGAAGGGAGACAAAGAATAAAAAAATTTTTGTTTTCTTAAAGTAGCATATGTTGTCTTTTCACACTGGGCAGATAGTTGAAGAAATGAGAGACCAGGAAAAGAGCACTTACTAAGGCCCTGAAAGTGGCATCAGGAAAGCAGTCAGCCAGTGTGCTGTGGTAGACTGGGCAGTAAGAGGAATGATGGGAAGAATGATGGATGAGATGTAGAGATCATAGGAATGCCTACCATAAGGAATGAGACAGAAAAGCTTAGACTTTCTCCATGGACATACTTGCTGTTCTAAACTGGTAGCATAAGACCAGAAAGCAAGAAGATCAATATTAAAGTGAATCATAAAAACAACTTGAACTAGGATGGAGAATATGCAAGTATTCAGATCCTAGACTCATTTATAAAGTACAGTCAACTAAATGTGGGAGAACATAGAGGAAACAAGCACAACTGAAGTGCTTGGCATTAAAATAAGATTACAGAAACAAATTTTAGGGTAGCAATCCAAATTTTGATTTGAACACATATTAAGTTTGGAATGTCTATTTGATAACTAAGTGGAACATAAATGTAAAATATTAATTCAGAAGGTAGGGGAAGGAACCAAGTAGAGACAAAGGTTGGTAAAAAAAAAAAATACATGAGTAAAACCACGTAAATTTACTTACAGAGGATTACTTGCACACTACGAAGTAGTCTAGGGCACTGACAAAGAAGTGAAAAAGAAGCAAAAGATATTTTAAAAAGCCCTGGGAAATTAGAAAAATGAAAATGTTGTTCTAAGAGCCAAGTCACAATATTTCTGGAAAAATGAAAGAACTGCTAAAATCAAATGCTACAGGTAAATCAAGCTGGTAAATAGTAATGGCTGAAAACTGAATTAAGCACTTTTAGGTTCACGGATTCCTGAATATCAGCTGTTTTGGTATATGGTAAAAAGCCAAACTAAAGTAGGTTTAAGAAGAAACTAGAGACACAAACAATTTTTGAGTATTTCTTTTGGGGAAAAAACAGATAAATGAGATGGCAACAGGTTAATGGCTTCCCTAGGACAGGGTGCAAGTGAATTAAAAACAAGGACAGGAAAGAAAAAATGGTCCAGTGTTCTAGAAATAGTATGCAATGTCAAAGAAAACAGAGAAGTGAAAAGAACAACAAAGTTTAAGGCTCAGAAGAGATTCTTTAAAAAATGGTTCACACAAAAAGAAAGTATACAAGTTAGAACACAAACAGAAGAGCCTTAGATAGAAAGAGCATGTGCTCTTTTAAGAAAGGGCAAAAGCATGATTATTAGGTATGGGGTCAGGGGTAACAGCAACCCTAGATAGATAAAATAGGTAAGGAGTTCAGTGAATTTTACTTCTGAAAAAGGGAACCAAAGCTATCTTTAAAGAAAAGGAAACTACAGTTTCCAATAATACCAGGAAAGCTAAACACCTTAGGGTAAATAATATAATAAAATGTATCCCAAGTATCTGAATACATTCAACAATCTATGAACATTGTTCTTTTTTACATTAAAATCTATCATTTTACATTCAGCATCTGAACCATAACTTATACTGACAAAGTTCTTTACATACATATAACTCTACTTCAAAACATTAAAGTCAGCTCAGTTAACAGATTATTAAATATTCTCAAAGCTCTTAGCAATATCCTGTCAACACTCAAAAATACTGAAACTGAAATTCTTATACTACTCCCACAATTTGGTACTTTAGCAACAATTTGATGACAATGAAAATACAAGTTTGCTATCACCTGGACCTGTTTCATTAAACTCTAATTTCTGAGCCTTATCAAAACTTCCTGTCTTTGTAGGCTATACCTGTTAAGCCTGGCAATTTCATAAAGCCTGGGCTACATTTTCTCTTAGGCCTTTCTTTCTTTAACTGCTTCCTCAACAGTATTAAGTGATTGACTCTTCCTTCCATCATATTCATATTCAAAAAAAAAAAATCTACTGCAGTTTTAATATAACAAGACATCATTTACTGATATCTACAAAGAAGTACTACTAGAATAAAAAAACTCTGTGGCCACCACAGATTTTTTTTTTTACTGAAAGTAGAATTATCAGTCAGCTTCCTCAGACATTCTTAGCAGTTAAACTTTTCAACAGAATAATGTCCAAACATCCTACCAAACTCCTGAGTCCCTCATTCTCAGCAAATGAATTCACTTACTTACAAGAAAATTGGTATTATACCACAAAAATGTAGGTCACCTTCACACCTCTTCACGGAATACTATAAGTCAGAGTTACTACATATTGCTAAGTCTTTGGAAACACATAGGATGGCAAAAACAACATGACAGCAGGGCAGTGCTAGGCATTCCCCTTCACAGGGGTCCCTATGTCAGGTCACAGAGGAGTCCAAAGAGCTGTCCAGGACTACTCTTTCTGGTCACCAAATGACAAATATGGTCTAGGGAAGTGGCTCAGTAGCTAAGAGCACTTGCTGCTCTTGCAAAAGACTGAAGCTCAGCTCTTTTTCTTTCAAATTTTTTAAAGAACAGGTTCAAAGAGGCATTCTCCGTCATAGCAACTTTATAAAAAGAGCTTCCAAGTTCCCCACAGAAGTCCCATAATGCATACCACCAGGCATGTGTGTTTACCCAGTCCAAGTGTAGGTACCTATTAGGTAACTTTCAACATAACTGGTACTATACGGCTGGAAGCACAACTGAGAGTACATTGTTATTTGGGAATGGAGTTGGAAATAAGCATACATCAAATTCTCATACACAGAGAAAATACCCCTACTTCCCAAGTATTGACGTCCCAATGCAAAAACTGCAATAAATTCCCACCAAGCCTGAATTAATCTATTCTGACAACTTGACATTTTTCCCTTAGATTTCTACCTAATCAGCTTATGTCATATCTCTCAACTATTTACTACAGCCCTTCAGCCAGTAACCTAGAAGTCATTCTTGATTATTCCTTCTTTTATATTCACCTAACGAATCTCACTGACTGCTGTCCTAAATATCTTCTAATCTACTCCTTCCTATCAAGCTTCTGACATTATTTTTTATGGAATAACAAAATGTCATGACACAATGTATCTTTCACAAGATTCTTTTTTCACTGAACACAGTTTTTCTGTCCTTGGGCAAATTCATAAGTTAAAATACTGGTCACTTATCTCTTGAGATTTGTAGGGGCCAAAAAAACAAAGACCTCGTGAAACACCTTCCCAATCTTTCCCATGATTAAACAAAAGCAGAAACACTATTTGATTACCTGAGTCTTACATCATACATCTCATTCCGAAATTCAGAAACTATTATCTGTGGCCGAGAGGTCCCTGCTGGATAAAACTTTCTCATCAATGACTGAAGTACTCTCTCATCGGAATGATTATGGCAACAATAGGCTTGTAGAAGTCCTTTTAAGCAAGATTCAATAGCCAAAGCAAGCTCAGGGTCTCGTAGATGAATACAAGCACCTAAACGTGAAAAAAAATTATAAAAAGGATTTATTTTACTGATTAATATAGTTAGTTTTAGTAATGATTCACAAATTAATTAGTATTTCCATATAAAGTACCCTAAGCGACACTATATTCTTACTTTTATCTGAATGGAAAATCCCCACATCCCTACCAAATCCTTGAGAAAACCGTCTCAATTCACTGAACTCTAACACTAACTTTTCACACAGTTTTCCACTGTCAACCCTCTCAATAATCAAAAATTTAGATTCATTAGCATTTTCTATAAAATTGGTTAATATGGGATTTTTTGAATTAGGAATAGGATGTTGTTCTATATTAGGAACCTATCATCTAAATGAGCTATTAATGCCAGTTAATGCAGTAGCTTACTAAAGAAAATTTATTTTAATAGCACCACTATCATTTAATGTAGTACAGAATTAACAATTACTCCCTACTGAGACCAGCCTGGTCTACATAGTGAGTTCCAGATCAACTGGGGCTACAGGGATACCCTGTTCCAAAACAACCAAAAACTAAAACCAACGCCAAAACAAGCAAAAAAGATCACTATCCAGGAGAACCTGACTAACAAGAGTTTTTAAACTCAGAGTACAAGCTAAATAATTAAATGATTATAGATTATACAAATAGAAGAGGACTCAGAGATTATTTCTAAATGCAATCCTAATAAGAAGTAACCATTTTGGGGGCTGGAGAGATGATTCAGTGGTTAAGAGCACCATCTGCTCTTACAGAGGACCCAGATTCAGTTCCCACAGCTAACAACCAGTCACAATTTCAGTTCCAGGGTATTTGACATCCTCTTCTGACCTCTGCAGGCACTGCATGACATGGGTATACTTATATACATGCAAGCAATGCACTCATACACATAAAAGAAAAATAATACTTTTTTAAAAAGTAAAAGTTATACAAAATTGAGTGAGTGTTGCTTTTATTTTGTTTTTTACTACATCTTCATGTCAACAGACTATCTGGTTAATTAATTATAATTACTTTCCCTAGGTTCTCTTTCTTTTGTCTGTTTTAGATTTTAAAGGTACAAAAGGAAAAGTAGAAGTTTAAAGTGATTTTTCTCACTTTGAAAAATAGGAGCCATAGCTGGGTACAGTGGCACACACCTTTAAAACTCAGCACTCCAAGGGCAGAGGCACAGGCAGAGGCAGATGGATACCTGAGAGATCAAGTTGGTCTAAAAAGTGAATTTCAGAGCAGCTGGGGCTATAGGAAGACAGTCTATTAAAAAAAAATAAATAAATAAATAAATGCCAGGAGTGGTGGCACATTCCTATAGTTCCAGCACTCAGGAAGGAGAGGCAGAAGGATCAAGATTAGGAATTCAAGACTAGCCTGGTCAATGAGACTATGTCTCAAAAGCAGTAACAACAAAACAAACCACAAAGTATAACTAAGGTATAAATAATTTATATAGTATTTTTACATATAATTTTATAAGTTTATATTTACATAAAAATTTGTAAGAATAATTTATATAAATAAGGTATACAAATAATTCATACCTAATTACACAGCAAGATTAAACAGACTCCTTCCTAAAACTAAAAACTTACGATATTCTTGATAAACAGTAGCAAATACCTAAAGGGCCAATAGGTTTATGGGTAAAATGTCCCCGTCTGTAAGCATCATCTATCGCTTCCAGAAGAGCTGGAACATGAGGACCAAATCTTTTCAGTCGATCAGTTTTACTATCTTTCAAGTCTTTCAATTGTCTCTGATTATAGTTCAGTGTATGCTTCACATCTAAATCTTCTCTCCTAAAAAATAAAAGTAGAGAAATAAAGCAGCTGTTTATGTTACGCCGAAATATCCAGTCTTTGTTCATAATACTTCTATATTAGTCACTGATCTTACTACCCTAAAAATATAACTTGGAGTTATCAGACAAAAAGTCAGCAGTCCTCAAACCTTGACATGAAAAAAGTCATGCAGCAGTAATGAATTGGAAATTCTTTAAGTTGTCCAAATGTACAAGTCTCAGAAAAATTATTTTAAAAGATCTTCACTGATAAAACAAAAAATTATATTTTCTCTTCATAGAAATAGTAAAACTATAAAATGTTTAAATAACTGAAAGGTTTGAACTTACTTAATTCTGACATGTTCTTGTTTGTTCTTTTCTATGGCTTGGTGAAACTGTTCAATCTCTTGACTGACCAAATTGTCCTGATCTTGTAAGGCCTTTACCCTCTCTTTTAACCAACATATCTTTTTTTGCCTTTCCAACCGCTCAGGTTCCAAAGACTGATCAGTACTAAAAAAGAGTAAAGACAAAGTAGAAAATGTTCCTTATAATCTGACATTTAAAAACATAAGCCAATGTAGTAAAATTCCATTAACTACAATATAGAAGGTATAATACTTCCCTGAACTTGATTACTTATTACATGAGAACTGTGATATTACAATACCTTTTCTTTAGTTCTTCAATTCTTTTGCAAAGCTGTTCATCATCTTTCTTTAGTGCTTTATATTCATTTAGGGAACGGTTATATAAAACCTAATAAAAAATCAGATATATTTTAGTATAAACAAATATTCCATCAAGTTCACATTTGTCAAATTTCCGAACTGGAAGCTGAGTATATTTTTCTATATAATACAGTTTTAATTTTAATTTTATGTTAAAATTTTGTCATATAATTTTATAATAAAACACAACCAGGACCATTTCAAACCACAGTTTTCAATGAGTAAAAGCAACATAGAATTTTACCAAGATAGAAAAACTGCTTTAAAAATAACTGGCAGACAAGGAAAAGCTAAGATAATAATCTTATGCTTGATGTAGTTTTTTTAATATTCCCTTAGAAAATTTGTCACCTCAGCTTCATTATAGGCTCTTGTCTTTGCAATGACATCTGTTTTCAATGCCATACATTCTGGGGCTCGGGCATTGGTTTCTTCACTAATTTTTTCCAATTTATCTTGAATATCCTTGTACTTCTTTTCTGCATCATTAAGTCTGATCTTTAAGAGAAAACAAGTTGAAGTACATTGATTTTTCTTTAGCAAACAGAAAAATGCAAATATTATTTATAGTACATATTTCAATATAAGTAATTTTACCCAAGACATTAAACAAGAGTTAGTTAGATGACTCAGTTGGTAAAGGCACTTATAACCAAGCCTGAGGATCCAAGTTCAATACCCAGAACCCACACAGTCTACAAACTCCATACACATGCACGCACGCCATGGCACACACACGATACCCCACACACATACTTAATAAAAATTCAAAGTTGTAGAAAAGATATTAAGCAAGCAATCACATCTATATAATGTTAAAATATAATTTATCTTATAAATATGCTATCTTTTAAGGATACAAAGATATAACAGTTGCCTTTAGATAAGACAATTTAAGAAAGATACACAATTTAACAGACAAACTTGATTTAGTTTGCAGAAAATAATGCCTAGATTGGTATAACCATTTACAATTGTGGAAACATAAACTGTACATATGTCAGAAATAGGAATGCTTCAAAGAGGAAGTAGCATTTGAGCTGTGAGCTGAAAAAGTAAAGTGTTCCAGGAGACAGACCAAGGGAAAGCTATTAGGCATGTAAGGTATGGTAAAGCATATGCAAAGGTTAATTATCTGTTTTAGAAATTAAAAATATTATTGGGGTAAAAATGCTCAATTAAAAAAAAAACCAGAAATGATGCAGAAAAAAAATATTGTTGGAGGTACTGGAGACATAGCTCAGAGGTTAAGAGCACTGGATTCTCTTGTAGAAGACTGGCTTCCCATTCCCGGCACCCACACAGCAGCTAACAACAGTCCCTAACTATACTTCAGGAGGATCTGACAACCTCTTCTGGCCTCAATGGGCAATGCACAACATGAGTGCACTTACATACATGCAGGTAAAGCACTCATACACATAAAATAAAAAATTTTAAATACATTATTGGAGCTTCAACTGAGAGCATAATGATATGGAAGAGATGGTGAGCATTTCAAAATAGTAATTCTCTATACTACAAGGAGATATGACCAAACTTGAATGCTTTATCAAGTTTTCAAAAGGCAAGGTGGCAAGATAAAATTCAGGAAAGGTACAAGTAAATCCAAATAAAAAATCTTAAGGAATGAAAACAAAATAATAACACAGATGAGTTAAAAAGGACAAAAATATGGAGCTGCAGAGATGGCTCAGCAATTAATAACACTGGTTGTTCTTGCAGAGGACCTGGGTTCAATTCCCAGCATGCAAATGGCAGCTAACTGTCCTAATTCTAGTTCAAGGAGATCTGACGCCCTCTTCTGATCTCCACATGCATTGTACAACACAGGTACACTTACATACATGCAAGTAATACACTCATACACAGAAAATAAACTATTTTAAGGACAAAAATAAGAACTATGTAGATCAGAAGCCAATAAAATTCTATAGAGTCAGGTAGTGTAGACTTCAATCATTTGAGGTCATGTGATATTTGTCACACCTACTCAACCCTGGCACTTTAACATAAAAACCACCAAGGATGCCTCTGCCGGTTGGCTCATGCCTATAATCCAATACTAGAGAGGCTAATACAGGAGGATTACAAATTCAGGACAAGCCAGGGCTATAACATTACGATTCAGTAGGGGAAGAGAAAAGAGATGGAAGGATAGGAAAGGAAATAAGAGAAGAGGAGAGAGGACAAGATGGAGAAAAATAGAGCAAGCACTCAATAAGAACACACTAAAGAATAGTTTACAAGTCAACTAAAGTTTAAAGTTTGCATTTCTTCAGAAACATACTCAATATTCATTCTACAAGCAGTAATCAAGCCTTGTCAAACGCTTTGTATAAGAAATGGCAAGAATATAATTATCACTATAAGATGGTCCTTTCCCTTCAGAAATTTAAAATTTACTACAGAAAACCCAAATACTTAAAAAAAAAAGAAATTCCCCCAGTAATATCTATCAGCTTTTGAAAAAAGTATCTACTGTTCAAATTACATTCCATCATTAAACTAGGAGATATTTAATACAGATGTATTTAAGGCCATCCACCTACGGCAACTTGAGAAAGTCAAAAAATATTTGGAGAAAATTTGAGACTATTCTCTTAGAAAGAAAATTTGATGTGAGAGTGTGGGAAGGGTTGAATTTCCATCTATTACCTGAAGAGAGAATAAGAAACCTAGCCCAGAGATCACAAAACAGATTCACTATTTCTACTACTTTCCCCTAGATGGAGTAACATCAAAAATAAAAAGATATCTATTTATTTTGGAGAAAGATAGGAAGCAGTAAGCTGGGTAAGATTATATCATACACTACAATCAAGTTTGGGGGCCAGAAGCTTCTAAGCAAAGTAAAATAAAATTTTAAGACACACTAAGTAGATTGAGGAAGGGGCATCCTATAAAGCACAGCTTCTTTTTATTTGCTGAGACAGTCTCTTCTACTCTGTTTTCAACTGTTGTGATAAAAGCACTGACCAAAACCAAAACTTTGGGGAGGAATGGGTTCACTTGGCTTCCAGTACAGTCCATCATCAAGGGAAGCCAAACAGGAAGTCAAAGCAGGAACCCGCAGCACAAATCATGGAGGTATGTTGCTTACTGGCTTGCTCCCCTGACCCACACTCAGCCTACTTTCTTAAACAATAAAAGACCCCATGCCCAGGAGTGGCACTATCCAGAGTGGGACCTTCCACATCACTCAACAATCAAGAAAATGCCCTACAGACATGGCCACAGGACAGTGTGATGGAGAGCTTCCCTCTACCCAAATGTGTCAAGTTGACAATTAAAGCTATCCAGCACACAGTCTTACTGGTATAGCCTTGGCTGACCCAGTATCTATGTAAGTCAGGCTAGCTTCAAACTCAAGAGATTTGCCTGCTTCCGTCTCCTTAGTGCTAGAATTAAAGGTGTGCATGAACATGGCCAGCGCAAACATAGTTTCTTAAACTGTGAGTTGGGACCCCCACATGGTCAAGTAACTGAAATTTTGGGGTTGTACACACTTTGCTAACAGTAAATATTTCAGGATGTCCGTAATGAGAGATTAAATTAAAATAAAATGAGTAAAGAATTCAAACTGTTTCTGGAAGCACCTGTCCATGCTGCATCATGCAGCTAGTTGTGAATATACAACATATGCACTTTGTAGGCCATCACATCACTAGTACTAACAAACACTGCCTAAAGCACACCACAGCCCATATTCCAGAGTTTTATGTTATGAATTGCACTGTTTTACATAAACGCTTCTCTTCTTAGAAAAATATACATGGCTTAACTATGGAAAGACAAAGACTTTTAATATTTTTCTACCATCATTCCTCAGCTTTATTAAAATTCTTAGATCTTTGGATTGGATGTTTGGATGTTTGCTAATTGAGTTGCTGATCTGAGGTTCCTTTTTAAAAAATATTTTAATTATTATTTTATTTAATGCATATAAGTACACCTACATGCATGTAAGTATACCTGTTTCATACAATGCCTAGAGAGATCAGAAGAAGATAGAAGATCACCAAGAACTGGAGTCACAAACAGCTGTTAGCTACCATGTGTGTGCAAGGAATTGAACCCAGGTCTTCTTAAAGAGTAGCCAGTGCTCTAACCACTGAGCCATCTCTCCAGCCCCCTAAAAACTTTTAAGAAGTCCTACTTATAAAGAAGAGCAAAGCTATGAGTTTCACTTCTAGCATAACAGTGCAAGAAGCTGCATGGAGTGGCTGCATAGCCTTGTGAATACATTAAAATCCACTGAATCATACACTTTAAACAAGTAAAAGATGCAGTATGTAAATTGTATCTCAGTAAAGCTCTTCAAAGACAGGCCCTGCTGAATGGTAAAAAGGGGTTACTGGAAACCCACTAGGGTCTGTATTTATTGGTCTACCAACTTCTACCTCTACATCCATGTAGAGAACTTTGGAACTTTCAAAAATTCCAGAAACAATATTTCCTATTGGATTTTAAAACTCTGGTTAAAATTTACCTGAAAAACCTAACAAGTTATCTAACATAAACTTTATCTATAGGAAATTCTCTGACAGAAAATCTGGTTTCTGGATGCTACATTAAATGACAGTTCCCTTAGTTGTTCTGATCACTGTTTTCCTTCTCATTTCTTCAATTTATTAATACTTACCTTTAATGCTATTCTAATTGACAATTATCTTGGTACCTCCTTATTTCTCAGGCCTTCTTATGAATCCCAAACCAAAGGCTTCACATTCTATTGTAAAGTCCCACTGTCCACATCCTGGAGCAGTTCAAGCCTCAAACAGGATTATCATAATCAAACATAATTTGACCTATTACATCTATATAAAAAGAACCTGTACCTGCTGTTCTTCCATTTTTCTGTCAAGTTTGGCAGCACGTTCTTCTCCAATTCTGATATTATCTCTAATAGCATTCAATTGTTTCTCAATTTCATTGACCTGAAATTATATAGCAAATTATTACCACTAAGTCATCAAACATCTCTGAATGTTGCAAATATAAGTAAAGAAGCAAAAATTACCACTGCCCAAGCCATTTCATGTTTCAAATACTCTAAATTAGTCTTCATTGTACTTAAACCAGCAATATTTTGAAAACGTTCCTCTTTCTCCAAACACTGGCGCTTTAGTTCAGTAAGCCGCTAAAAAAACAAAAACAAAAACAAATTTTTTATTAACATCAAAAAGGAAACATTTTACAAACTTGTTCTAAACTAGTAAACTAACACATCAAAAAAGCTTGTTAGAAAATAATTTCATTGAAGAACAAAAGATACTTTTAGTTCTTTAATATACTTTTGCTATGTGCAGTAATTGGCTAATTTCTGCACTATAAAAAAGATCAAATATGAAAAATACAGGTATTAAGGACTCAAGACTATATAAGTCTTGAAAGTTCTCATTTTCTATTTATTCCGTATCTGAATAGAAAAGTGTAGAGTAAATTTAGCTTGTATTTCTCTCTGAATTTTTGCTATTGGCTCATTCAGGGGCAAGACCTGCCCTCTGACCAATGATGGGCCTGAGAAGGTGGACAGAAGAGGGAGGAAGAGGAAGAGGGGGAAAGCCAACTTGGCGAGGCAATGGAAGGCAAAGGATCCCAGGAAAGATGTTGGCCAGCAGTGAGTGAAGGAGAGGGGAATTGTAGCCAATATCTGAACAAGAACTTTGTAGGTCACCACAAATACATCCCTCACCAGTTCTAGGACTACTTCCCATTTTATTCTACTAGATTGGTGCCAGAGGGCAGGATCAAACCCCGCCTGCAAAAGCATGGGACAAAACTGTTATTACAAGTCTGATCTTCAGAAAGAAGCATAACTAGTATCCAGCAACTATTCCAAAGATCCAAAGATATTGAAAGAATCAGAAGGAATTTATTCTCCCAAATCAAGTAAGTTGTAATTTTCTTTATATAATAAAGGAAACAGATACTAAGTATATCATTAGAACAATATGAAGTAGGTTTTAGACTTCATATTCTGCATCCCAAGTAGACAGTCCCTTTCATTCATATGTTTTTATATTCAACCAGGGTCTTGACACTAAAGAGCTTTCTTTATTTCTCTATCCAATTCAATTTACTTTTCCTTTCTGCAGGATTATGTTAATCCATTACATTCTTCAAAACTCCTACATTGCCACCTTGGTTCTTTACTAATTCTTGTCTCTGGCTTCAGAGGCTATGGAAGTCATCAGACAGAAACTCCCAACATTTTTCAACAGTCTTATCCTCAAATCCCAAGCAGTCACCTCTAGTGACAATTATAAAAGAAAGGTGGCAAGGCTAGAGAAATAGCTTAGTGGTCGAGAGCAGTGGCTGCACTAGCAGAGATTCCAGGTCTGGTTCCCATAATCCACCTGGTGGCTAACAATTGTCCCTAACTCTAGTTCCAGAGGACCTAGCACCCTCAGGCTCTGTGGGCATTCCACACCACAGGTATACTTACATGCACATAAAAATATAAATAAACTTTTTAAAAGATGGCCTGGTCATTTACAGGTCCAGTCTCCATTCTCTAGCTCTATCTTCGACCCTATCTCCTTCTGCCTCTCAGCGGCCTAAATCCGCCAATTTTCTATACCATCTCTTTGTCTTTGCTTCCACTTCCATTGCCCTGCTTTAGTCTCACTGGTCTGAGCTAAACGAAACCACCATCACCCATTTCTTAGCACTTATTAACCCCTCTACAATTCTTTCCTCTCCTACCATGAAAATTATTTGTATCTTCTCCATTTTCTAATTCCAAAAAACTGGTTCATGTTTTCCCACTACAGAAACCTATCTTGCTGCCACAGACATCAATGAAGACTCTGTAAGCTTAATACAATGAGTTTTTGTCAATTTTTCTATCTCTCTGGATTCTCTATTTCATTGTCTTATGTTGTTCCCATAAGCCTCATAGTTTGGGTCTGGGTTCGCCTTTCCTGCTCTCCTGAATAGTCTAAGCTATTCCTGAGGCATACTCATAAAATATTAGGACTCCCAAATATATCAAGGTCAGGCTTTATACCTGTATTTCTAATTCATATAACCAATCTTACACTTGACAATTCCACTTAGATGCTATATAAGCTACTCAAAATTGTGCTTAAAACACAATAAAACAGAGATGGGGAGGGAGGAAGAAGAAAAATGGTAGAGAGGTAGAAGGCAGGCAGGTAGACAAACCTGGCTCTGTTTCCAAGCTTTCAATTATCAAAACAATTTACTTGGCTGACATATAGTATGCCATAGAGATATCTGTACCCCCCATGTTTACTGTTGCTCTATTCACTACAGCAAGGAAATGATACCCAACTTAACAGTAAAGCAACAGTGAACCAATAATGAAAAACTGATATAAATGATATATTCAGCTATAAAGAAATATGAAATAACAAAATTAGCAGGGAATGGATGAACTTAGAATGTCTATTATTAAACAAGTTCACTCAATCTCAGAAAAAAAAAAAAAAGCATGTTCTCCTCCCTCACTTGTGGATCCTAGCTTATAAAGTATACATGTACATGTGGGTAGAGTTTAACATTTAGAAAGGAGAAAAGGCTAATTTAAAAAGGTATGCTAATGAATTCATATAAAGTCTATTTAAATCCACCAAATACTTTTTCAAGGTCCAAAACATTTTCACTGCAAAGTAAGTCTTTAAATGTAGGGTCCACATATGACTTCATGAAGGGCTGTTACCTTACTGGGAGTTCCGAAATTTAAATGTATTTTTCACTGTTTGGATATTTTTGTACCCTACAGTTCTTTTTAAATACTATTAAACTAAAAGTATTTTATTCTTTAAAAAAGAATTTAGCTATTCAAATAACACAGTGTGAAGACTGCTAAAAGTCTATGTTTAAAATAATCACAATTTTGACACTATTAGGAATTCTTAGGACTACTGATTTAACACTCCTGAGTCTCAAAGAGTAATGTCAGCAATTTAAAAACACTGACACTTGCTTTTTCCACTGTAGTATTCTAACAGTCTATCATTATTGCTAAATAATCATACATTGTTTTAGAAAGATCACTCTGCTAAGATCATTAACCTGGAGATCATTCAGACATCTTTGATGGCTCTAATATCTTAACTTTACCTTTGCATTTCCCAAATAATATGTGCCTAAATCATTTCAATACTCTTCTCTTCTTCACTACTATTGCTAATACCTTAACAAGTCATCAAATTCCATTTGGACAACAACAAATACCTTCATTACTGGTATCTCTGCATCTGTTCTTTCTTTAAAGCAATTCACTCTTATGACAAGCCTAATGAAAACAGCCATATAGTCAAGTCATCCACTCTCATGTCTTTAATTGTCCTTTAATTTCATAAGACCCTCCACAAGGATCTAGCCTCTTTCATTCTAGTGTTCTTCACTCTTACCACTCTGGAATTTTCAGTTCTTTCAAAGCATATGCTTTCTTTGCCCTTGAAATTTTCCACCAGCATATTTCTTAGAACACCTTCTCAGTCTCCTATTTTCTGTATAGCAGTATTCAACTCTACACTTCTGACACACGACTTCACTGGTATCTCCTCTTTGTTGCTACCTACTCCCATCACCAGTATGCTGTTCAATGCTTTTATATAAACCTAAGTCTAGCTCCTTTAGGAGGGCTTATATAATCACACTATTCTCCAAATATCTGACTATATAGTTAAGTCCATAACTTCCAGAATTCTGATATATGTTCACAATCAAAGCACAATGCCAAATGGTACATATTAGAATTTTAACATTTTACTGATAAAATTTTTTAGTTTCTCACTTTAATACAATATTGCTTTAACTATTTAAACCTAGAGTATACTATGAAGCAAAAGATACTTAATAAACTGAAGAAAATTTTCTAAATAAATGCATATTAAGAATCAGGAATTCTGCTAAACCACATAGGAAAATGCTTTTCAAACTGCATAAATAAATAATCCTTCATTATTGAAGACAAAGTATACCATGGAAAATGAGGGTGTTTAACCCCAAGTAGGCTCAAGAAAAAAAAAACTTCAAAGCACTTTTTTTTGTAAATTTTTAATTGAATTTTTTTGTTATTTCATATAGAACATCTGAATCAGCTTTATACCATCTTTCCCACTGGCACCTTCTTATAGTCCCCCACCGGATTTCTTGCATTCTATCATTTGTGTTAAAGCCTATTGAGTCAAATTAATGTCCCCAGATATCCCTCAGTGCAAGTTCATCTACTGAGGTCTAGTCAGTCTATCTAGAGTCCCTCTCTTTAAGATGAGCAGCTCTTCCTCACCCAGCAGTAATCACTTGCCAATAGTTCTTCTACGATTGGGGCCTGCTGCCAGTTTTCACAGTTCATTGTTGGGTTTTTTTGTCTGCTTGAGTTTGCATGGGTCTTGTGCATGTTGACACCATTGCTGCAGGTTCATATGAGCAAGGACCCAAGAGCCTGTAAGATTCTATTTCCATATGGCCATGTACCTTGTAGCCTAGATATAACACGGATTAGGTACTTGAGGAGATGGGCAAAGATTCCCCCCCATACAACATATATTACAGGAAAAAAGTGTCCTGTATTAATTCTATGGTTTACAGGAATTTCTTGTGCACTCCTAAAAAATGTGGGGAATAAAATTAACTCACTTAAGTTCACAACTATCAATCTACCTAAAGAAAGGCATTTTTCAAAACCTCAAAGTGAAAAGGCCAGAGTAACCTACTGAGCTTGAAAATTAGCATTATTCAATTCCAAAAGACCTAGCTAAAAAGCTGCTAAAGGCTCAACTGGTTTATAAATCAATGGGAAAAAAACCCACAAAAAACAGTATAATATGGAAGCATGTAAAACTAGTAGGATGTAAAATTGTTAGATAAACAGCAACAATTTAAGTCTGACAGACTTTGATGTCTCTGATTACAGAAAGCTGGATCTTAGTACAAGAAAACACAGCAAATATTAAAAAAAAAAAAATGCAATAAGTCATGACTGACAGGAGTAATGCAAAATTCAAGCAATTTGCCAGAGCATCTAAATGTTAAAAGCTGATAGACCAGCAGCTACCAACCAATGGTAGCTTGAAGACTGTTAACACTTTACTGAGGTAATGAGTCATATGCTACATGAAATTATAAATGCATATTATGTGTAATATCATCTTTATAACAAAATGCTATATAACATTTTAAAACTATTTATAGTGAGAATCAGTGGTGCCTTATTGTAAAAGCACTTAGTCACACATCAAGGGACATGTATATACATACAGTCTAGTCTAAAAAGGAAGTAAGACATATACATACCCATTATTACAAAACAAAAGACTAAGAAATCTCCTGAAAATAAAAACTAAACATCACATACTTTTCTGTGCTAGAAAAATATCATTAGTTTTATAAAGATAGAGATTTATACATAAGGAATACAGGTTTATAATACCATTACCTTAAGTATTCTAGGAATTTGGCTCATCTAAAAAAGATTTACAAGGGTTGGAAAGCAGTTAAGAACACTGTCTGCTCTTGCAGAGGACCTCGGGTTCAGTTCCCAGCACCCACATGGCAATTAACAACTGTGTACAACTCCAGTTCCAGGGAATCTGACACCTTCCTCTGACTGCTGAGGGCACTGCATGACACAGATGCACATACAAGCAATATACTCACACATATAAAATAAAAAAAGCTTTACAGCATTTACAAACCTCTTCTCCTTGATTTATCTGTTCCTTTGTTCTTTCTTTTGTTTCCATAATATATGAATAATCTTCTTTCATCTGTTCTAGTTGGGTTGCTTTCATGAAGAACTATGTCAACAAAAAGCAAAGTACAATTATGAGTTTATAAGCTTACAGTATTCAAAAGGAGAAATTTTGTTCATGAAAACTTTAAAACTAATTACATAAAAAGACATTAAAATTTTAAGTACATAAATGCCAAGAACAAATCTTACTTTAAATCAAATTTACTGACCCTGCTATATTAATATCTACATATTCAACTGCAAAAGCTTTAATACCCCACAATATACCTGAGTATGAAAATAATACAACGTTGAAATTTCCTGCAATTTCACAAATACTTCAATTTTTAAAGTAAAAATAATACACAACATTCCTGGTTTTAATCTTAGTGCATCTTAAATTTTTAGAAAAGAAACATCAAAGCTCATTCAGAGACTACACACTAAATTTTAGTAGTAATCAAATAGTTCTTTAGATTTTTAAAGTCTTAAATTAAGGTTATAAGCTACTAGGTATTATAGTCAAATGCTCTTCTGAATTTTGTAAAAGATTATTTAAAAAAAAAAAAAAATCTACCAAGTGTGATGATGTGTGCCTTTAATCCCAGCTCTTGGGAAGCAGAGGGAGGCTAATCTTTAGGAGACTGAGACTAGTCTGATCTACAGAGTGAGTTCCAGGCCAGTTGGAGCTAAAGGGATATCCTGTCTCAAAAAGACAACCCCCCCCCCGAAAAAAAGAATAAATAAATACATTCTTTCAGATAAATACAAACATAAACAAAGACCTACCTAAAAAATTAAACTTACTTCTTCCTTAGCATTTTTTAAAATCTACTCATATTTTAGGTTGGTGAAAAAAAAAAAAAATCTCAGTATCTATTACATAATCAAGAAGTCTGGAATATATATGCATGCATGGTTTGGGGTAGGTTTGTATTTAGTTTGGGTCACTCTTACTTTGTATTTGTCGCCCTCATTTTTAGATTGCAAGAACTGCTTGCTCATCTCTTGTGTTAAAACAGAAACTGGATTATCCACCTGAAACAAATTGTTTAAAAGATCATTTAAAATATTTTACTTTAATACCTTGAACTAAAATATACATTGTAAGGTTAATCAAGAAAGCTAAGCTGTAATCAAAGTTTGTACAATTAGTATAACAACACACAAAAAAATGTTACAAGTTTTTACAAGGAAAATGTTTCCAAAGTGTGTATGAAAACAAATACTGTAGTCAGACCCAACATTTATTAGGAGGATAGAAGTTTAAGAACCCTCTTATGTGCTTCTATTAGGTTTTTCACAGGCTGGGGAGCTGGCTTAGTGGATAAAGTACCTGTCATGAAAGTTTAAGGACTGGGGTTCAGATCCCCAGAACCCTCTAAAAAGAGTCAGCCAAGCAGTCATGGCAGCCACTATTTAAGCACTTGGGAAAAAAGACAAGGGATTCTCACAGCACACTTCCTAGCTAGACTACTGAAACTAGAAAGTATCAGGTTTAGTAATACCTTGCCTCATAAGTGGAGAGCAATTTAAGATACCCAGTGTCAACTGTGGCCCACTACATGCATGTACATACAAAACCTAGCTCCTACACATGTGAACATGAATACCCATCCACACCACATATATACAAGAAAAATTTTCATGTTTATATAGAGTTATCAATCTTCTGTCCCCAGGACCAAAATACCAGTAAAGACACAACACTAGAGTCAATTTTCCTGTGTTCTTATCTGAACTCTGTCCTAAATCTTATATGTGACCTTGATAAGCAAGTTAGTGAACATTCCCAATAACACTAAAAGTTTGTTTGATTCTACTATCTCTGATCATAAGTATTATGGTAATTTTTTTTCTTTCAATAATGCATTAAGTTTTCTTGTCTTTATGATGCTGGCAGAATATCAGAAAACCAGAAACATATCATTTCTATCTTATGAATCACTAGTCATTTTAAATAAGCCACTGTTTAAATAAAACTACTTTCATAGTTTAAACTATTTAAGATTGAAATATATTTTAAATATATAATTTGTGGAGCTGGAAAGAAGATGGCTAAACGTATAAGAACACTGGCTGCTCTTCCAGAAGACCCAGGTTCAGTTCCCGGGACTCAGATGGCAGCTAAGGATCACTCATAACTAGTTCTAGGAGATCCGTTGCTCTCTTCCGGTCTCTGCAGGCACTGCATGCACCTACTGGACTTACATCAAGCAGGCAATACATTCATACACATAAAAGATAAAAATACTTTTTTAAAATCTGTGTTGAGAATCTGGAGAGATGTATCATTGGTTAGGAGCACTTGTTCGTCCAGAGGACCTGATTTCAGTTTATGTATCCACATCAGGCTTACCACTGCCCTTAATTCTAGCTCCAAGGGATCTGCTGCCCATTTCTCGCCACCGTGGGCACCTGTACACATGG
This sequence comes from Eospalax fontanierii, assembly GCA_035773235.1. Taxonomy (NCBI): domain Eukaryota; kingdom Metazoa; phylum Chordata; class Mammalia; order Rodentia; family Spalacidae; genus Eospalax; species Eospalax fontanierii. Next base: position 44,894,438 of record CM069529.1, on the reverse strand, counting down.
CGTTCACTCACACAGACACACATACATACAATTTTTAAAAAAACAAACTATTAAAAAAAATCTGTGTTGAACTGGTAAATTTTAAGGAAGCTCACTAAAAATAGAACACATACTCATCAATTTACTAGGCCATCTGAATTGCTTATATGCATGTGACAAGCAAAACCACACCACCACCAACAACAAAAAGGCAGGTGCATTAATTAACCTGAAAAAAATTTACAATTACCTGGATGTTGAAATGGTCAAGAATTGCAATCAGCTCTTCTTTCCTAGTAGAAACCACATAGCCTAGTTAAAAGAAGCATAAAATGATTCAGATTGCTTCCAGTAAAATACAGGAAAATGTACAATTACCTATAAAATATAACATTAATTACCTCTCATTATGCCAACAAAAAGGGTACCAGCAAATATACATAGTTTCAGGATGATCCACAAGAAATGGCAAATGTACATAGAGTAGAAAAAGTCCAAGGGCAGCAACAGTGCTTATTTCTTCCTGTGGCTCACAGACTATTCCTCCTTTTCCCTAACTGAACATTCATTCACCTTTTCTTTTATTTCCTTTTCTACATTTTACTATCTTTAAACTGTAGAAATCATAGGGGAAAAAGAAATCTATAGTTACAAAATGATACAACCTGTTTCAAATTAATTCTGGTAAACTTTGTCTTGGCTCTAAAATGGCCTATAGTAACAAACAGTGTAATGCATGCAGGTACCTAAATATGTGTGTGTGTGTATATATATGTACAACCAACCAACCATGTTATATAAGTTTCCAAAAGATTAGGAGGGTCTTATTGTAACAACCCATGAAACTTTTCAAAGAATTTACTAATATTTTATAAGAAAGAAAAAGAGGAGCTGGTGAGATGGCTCAGTGGTTAAGAGCAGGTACTGCTCTTCTAGAGGACCTGAGTTTAGTTCCCAGCACCCATAAGGTGGCTAACAACTTAAACTCAATTCCAGAAGATTCAATACCCTTCTCTTCTGGCCTCTTCAGGCATTGCACAACACGGGTGCGCTTACATACACACAGGCAAAATACTCATACACATAAAATAAAAATTAATTTTAAAAAAGAAAAAAAATCCAACAAACCTTTTTCACTTTTCAGTTTGTATGATCGACTTCCATCCATACTGATGTGTTGCTGAACAACTATAGAATCACCATACACATTCGCCCTAAAGGCATCATCTCCTCTGTTTCTTAATGTTATTGATATATCTGCTGAGCTAAAACAATGAGATTAAACCAAGTTACATTAAGGTACAATGTACTACTATAGACCATCACAGTCATTATCAAATCCACTAATCCTCAATTCTTTTGAAGATTAACTTTATACTAATACCTATTAATGCATCTGACAAAAAATAAAGTTGAAAAGAGTTCCATCAATAATTGACTATTCTATGCATAACAGCAAAATTACATTTTAAAAAAAATTAAAGTTTTAGTTGTTTTCAGTTACACTTTTACATTTCATTATACAGTAAACACGATGTACAGTCAACATTACACTGCCTAACAACTATGAATTACATAAAAGCATCATGTTAACAGTAGATTTTTAAGAGTTATAAATTACAAACAAGGGTAAAGTAGTAGCACTTTCTAAGACTAGAGTTAAGGAAAGCAATTTAAATTTCCCAATTATTTGGCAATGAAATATTTGATATCAAGAAATAGAAAACTGAGAAAGTAGAGTAGAAAAAGACTGACCAATAGATAATAAGTTAGAGATAAGAGCAAGAATTTCTGGCTTCACAATTTCCAAAAGCTACAAGAAAGAAAGAACTTTGAGATTTCTCCTTAAAAAAATAGTCAGATACGATGGCACATGCCTATAATCCTAGCATTCAGGAGGCTAAGCCATAAGAACTACCATGAATTTGAAGTCAGTCTGGACTATGTAAGGAGTTTAAGGCCAGACTGAAGTACATAATGAGATCCTGTCTCAAACAACAAAAAGAAATTATAAATGTTAAGACATAATCTATTTAACCTGATTTCAGCATTATGGAATATATACATATGCCAAAGCATTAAGTGATACCCCATTAATCCAATTATATTTTTATGTATCAGTTTTAAATTTAAAAACAATATAAAGTTCAAATTTTCTTAATGCTTTATATGCATTATAAAATAATTATTTTAAAATACTATAAAATATAATGTTGCTAAATACTTATGAATATTGACTTAATTTGTCTAATAGTCTCTGTTGTAATTTTTGAAGTTTTAGAGAAGTTTAAGGTATTTACAACTATGCAAATTTTAAGATATACATTTTTAAAAACCAATCTTTATTTGCCTATCTCAACTTCCACTGAAAAGCTAACAGAAAACAATATTGATAAAAGGTATTAATATTTATACTTTTCTGACACATAAAAGCAGAAAATACTTCCTGATTCACCTGAGCATCTGCCAAAATACTAGAGCACTCTCATACAAAACTATCTTAGCTTGCAATTAAACGAATCTTTGATAAACCCAAAAATTTAAAACAAACTCCAAACCTTCCCATTTCCAGGAAATGTTGGGGAAAACTTACAAGATGAATTTACTGTACATTATGATGATAGATACAAAGTAATATTTGCAATGCTTACTCCCCAACTTCTTCTTTCCAAGTATCCTCAAAGAAATAAAGGACTCAGCAACTGTATTAGGACAAATCTCCATCTCCAAGTACTGGACTAAATAGGGAAGTCTGATGGAACAATCAGATTCTTTTTTAAAACTCAAATTCAAGAAGGCCAGGCCTTTAATCTCAACATTCAGTAGGCAGAGGCAGGCAGATCTCTGTGAGACTGAGGTCCCTGGTCTACATACTGAGTTCCAAACCAGCTGGGTCTACAGGGAGATCCTGTCTCAAAAACAAGAACAAAAAGGCCCTCAAATTCAGAAAATGTGACAAAACACACACAAAAAAATTAGTCTATAGTTTCAGTGAAGACAGTAGTAATATTCACTGCACAGCTTGGTTAAAGACATGTTATTTAAGATTCAACATTAAAGAAACTGGGTGAAAATACAGAAGAAACTGTACTACCTTTACAAGACTTCTGTAAATCTAAATAAAAAGAGCAGCAGGAACACAAAACACATAATCAGTTGAAAATTAATCTAAACTAATACAAAGAGTCACAAGCCTCAGATACTGACTATGAATCAGAGACAGTCATTTCCTTCACATCCATACTCTGACTTATATAGTACTACATTAGTAAATGTAAACATGAAGATAGGGACAAAGGCTAAGATGAAGAATAAGAAAGAGCACACAAACTCCAGAAACAAGGAGAGAAAGCCACATATGCACAGTTATTACAGAAAAAGAAAGGAGGATGGTACTCTGTAAAGCAAAGCAAATTAAGGTGAGGGATGGTGAGAGATGGTTTAGGGGAAGACCTACGAAACAGACCCAAGGAAGACACAAAGACATAGTCAGACACAAAAAAGAAAATTATATCTAAAATAAACATTTGCTTTAATGCTTTCAAATTAAATGCCCAAACTGCTTTACTTCACTGTACTTAAGTATCCATTTCTCAATTACCTGGTCTACTTGGGTCAAATAAAACATTGATTTTTCAGTAATCATTTTTTTAATGTGTCATGGATTTATACTTTTATTATCAACTACATATTTATTCACTGATTCTCTACTACAAAAGAAAAGGCTAAGACAGAGTTGAAAATAGAAAAAAAAATTTTAGCCTTATCAGTGAAAGTATAAAACCCTAAGCAAAGCTCCACTGCTTTAGAATGGCCATTCTGTTTACCTCTTTAGAAGTTCACTGAACTCTATAGATAGAGTCAGAGATTGGGCAAGTGTTTGAGTGGCTTCCTTAAAATACCTCTGTGAAGCTTTCATCTGTGAGTTAATTAGAATAAAATATTATTTTTTAAATGTACCATAAAAATGTTTTATATTTCAGTCAAATACTTGAGAATATTTTTCCACTTGGAGCTGTGCATGGTGGCACACACTTTAATCCCAGCATTTAGGAAGCAGATCTCTGTGAGATCAAAGCCAGCCTGGTCTACATATCCAGTTCCAGGCCAGCTGGGGATAGAGGAAAACCCTGTCTCAAAAAGAAACCACCACCATCATCCCACAAAAAAAAATTTCTACTTGAGAAGTTCTGAGACCCAAGCATATATATTTGTTTTGAATACTGTTTAAAAAAGACTAGCTTATACAAACCACTGTGTTGGAAGGACACAGTTGCTTACAAAACCAACTAACAACAGAAAGCCACAATTTTTGTTTTGTTTTAGGAGACAGGGTTACTATGTAACCCTGATTGGCCTGGAACTCATTAGCAATTCAGATCAGACTTGGCTTGAAAATTCAGCAGTTCTCATGCCTCAGCCTCCCCGTTGTTGAGATTACAGGGATAAGCCACAATGTGGTTTTTCTTGACCTTTTCTTTAAAAGGAGCTAAAAATCAGAGCTTTCAAAAACTCATTACTAATCTGCTTTTTTGCTCTCCTACTCTGAAGAATCTGGTATCCATAAAACTACCTTTGTTTTGTACTGAGTCTATTACTTTAGCAGAATGGGCTCTTCCATTGAGGATTTCAGAGCTTTCCTTATTGTGTTCTGCATCTAAAATCTATACAACTGTCCCATGTTGCCTGGAACCTGGTTTTCTTTGGCTTAAGGTTGTCCTAAAGACAACTTATTTGGGGATATGGGTGTTTAGGTGAGTTATTTGTGGGATGGAATCCAAGTATGATAAATAAAAGCAGAAAATATGCTGGAAAACTGTTTTCAAATCATTTTATTCCAAGGCCATCAAGTATGGGAAATAAGTTTTCCATGTATCTTCTCGTGTCAATTTGGAATCTGGCTTAGGCTAAGATTGCTAAGGTACTTCTGAGCAGTATGTAAGAAAGCTGGAATCTTCATTCACATCTTATTCCTACTCTATTTTTTAAGTATTAACGTACAAGAAAAATGTAGGGAATTCTGAATGGAAAGAAATCTGTATCGTGGCTTATTACATATCAATGTTAATTATCAAAGTTTCTACTAGATACAATGACTAGTCAGGCCAGGCATGGTGCCATACACCTTTAATCCCAGCACTCCAGGGGCCAGCCTGGTCTACATAGTGAGAGCTTGTCTCAAAAAACAAAAGAGTGGCCACACATTGGAAGAGACTATAATAGAATTTGGGCATTTACTTATTATGAGAAGACAATTTTAGAGGTTATCTAGAGTAGTGTCAAAAAGAATCAAAAGAGCTCCTTAATGGTACAGTCCTTATCTAATAGAAGGAAATGCAAAGGAAAAAGGGAGGCCATGCCAGCCTGCCCACCCAGAAAGAGTGCTATTAGTAGGCAAAAGGCACCTAGTCTGCAATGACACACAATTAGGTAATGGATATAATTATATGAAAGCAACCTCTGACAGAAATATGAATGTAGCCAGGCATGTTAGATTATGCCTGTAATCCCAGCACTTGGGAGATTAAAAAAGGAAGTTCAAGTCTCCAGCCGTGGCTACAAGAGACCTTGTCAAAAAAAAAAAAAAAAAAAAATCAAAAAGAAAGAAATATGAATTTAAAACTAAAAGACAACCCAAGACTGTCTAGCAGGGTCCAGATGACAACAGACTTGTGATTATGGTCCTAAAATTAAGTTCACTGAATAAAAACAATAGAGCCAGAGAATGAGGGATTTTTCTAGAATTCTCAGAAAGCTACAAAAGAAATTCTATGCAGGAATAACTTGGCTAGTCACTGAGTGCTCACATCTCTGTCATATTAGAGTGACCTTGCTGATGCCATACCACAAACATATGTTTATAAATATTTGTTTAAAGTGTACATAAATTTTTCACTGCCATTTCTTCTAGAAAGTTAATAGAAGCAGAAATATAAGTGGGCAGGCACATGGCAGCAAATAAGACAAGCTGTCTGACTAGACAATAACAGAAAGCAGAGGGCCACTGTTCTCAACAAGGACAAGGCAAAGGAATGAAGATATGAAATCTTATCTTCAAACTTCTTTTCCAGTATTACCTACATGAGCTGAGATTCTCAAGCAGCTACTTCTTAATGGAGAAATAAAGCACAAAAAGCACTTACTTCTGTCCAGCTTTCACAAAACCTTTTAAAGAGGATCCTCTATTAGTAGCAATTGCTTTTCCACCAAGACCGACTATGAGAGCAGTAAGCACTGCACTCTTTCCACCTAAAGAGACACATGTTGAAAAAAATCACAAGGGAAAAGAAAATGCTGACTTATATAACTTCATGCAAAAAAATTACTGAATGAATTAGTCTAAACCTGAAGTAAAATGTTACAAATTCAATTAGATTTTCTTCCACTGCTAAGGTGGCAAACTTTTTTAAAAGAAATTTCATATTATGAAATATTTCACTACCAAGAGTATATTTCAGATATCAAATTTCTGTAACTAATAAGGAGGCAGGAAAATGATCAATATCTTTCCAATCTGAAATTCTCAGTCTACTTGGTAAATCAAACTACTAATGACCTTATCCCTCAGTTTACATACATGTATAATTAATTTATATAATGTCATTACACTCTAAATTTAATTACAGCTACTACTTTGTTTTAGGCACAGAAACTGTTTTCCCATCTCTCTCAAATGTAAGAATATTTCATATGGACAAGAATTCTGTCTCTTTCATTAATGATGCATCCTTACAATCAGCACATATACTTACTGAACAAATGAATTTAAGTAGAAAAAATATAGCATGGTCACAGTTTTCATTTAATACTTTAACAATTATTATCCCTAATTTGAATATTCATTTTCTCTTTGAACTTTAATTCTTTCATGAGTGTAATGTTTTTTACTCTAAAAGACATAAAATAAAAATCCTATGGCTGGAGAGATGGCTCAATTTTTATTCTTTCTCCCTTTCCTTTATTACCAAACTCAATGCTTCATTTCCCCTTAAGTTTTATTAATGAAATCATTCAAAATTTAAAAGAGAAAAAGAAAAAGACCTAACTCAAGACTGATGAGTAGTTTTCTTATCCTATGCAACCTCTCTATAGTAATGATCCTTCTCTCTGTTCAACTCTCCTGCTAAAATCTCTTCCTTTGACTGAATGACAAAGTCAGCAAAATAGAACAAGGGACTGTGGAGCTCCACATAGCTCCAGTGTCACAGTAGCAGTGTCACACGGCAGTAGAATGTACACTACCAAAGTCTCATCTGACACCCAGCTGAACTACCAGAGCCACCACAATGTGGCTAGCTTGTCATAACAAGCTTGACAATGTCATCCTTTACTCAAAACCTTTTAACTGGGGGCTAAGGAGATGATTCAAGCTGTTAAGAACACTGGCCACTAAGGAGGTAAGAGGCTCCCTTGAGCCCAGTAGTTCTAGGTAAGACTAAGCCTGACCAACAGGTTGAGATACTGCCCCAGAAAACAAGAGAAAGAGACAGTGAGAGTGAGAAAGAAAAAAGGGAAAAAAAATAGATAAGAAATGTTTACACCTACTGTTTAAATAACATACTTAGAGTTAATTCATATTTTAAGTATACACTGACAGTAAATACTGAGAAACCACAAGTTATTGATCCAAACATTTAATTAGCACTAGTAGTCACCTATCTCAAAAGTTCATGCATTTTTATCTAAATGTATATTACAAAGAGAGAAACACTTACTTCCATTATTTCCAACAACAAAGTTGACATTAGAACCAAATTTAAAAGGTCCAAGCATTGAATGACACATGAAGTTTCTTAGCTGAATACTCTCAATGATTCCAACTTCTGCTGCAGTCTATTAACAAGAATTGGAAAAATCAATGCCTAATTCACTCATTATAAATATCCAAGCATTTGAAAGACCAGCAGAATTATGAAAAAAGCACTATGAAAGCCAGCTGTGGTGGCACATATCATTAATTCCAGCACTCAGGAAGCAGAAGCAGGCAGATCTCTGAGTTCAAGTGAATATAATAAGTTCCAGGCCATATCAAGGCTACACAGTGAGACTCTGCTTCAAACACCCAACCAAAAAAGGTACATAAAGTAAATAATGATAACTTTAATGGTTAACATTAAATAAAATAGGAATTTTCTTTAGGTTAACAGTATTGCACAATCCTTAAAGGATTTAGTATGTATATCAAGCTTTTTAACATCAGAAAAACTACTTTGGTCAGATAACTTTTGCTATGGAGTGCCTGTCCTGGACACAGTAGAATGTTTAGCATCACTGTAAGTCTCTTTTCCACTAGATGCCAGTAGAACACATCTGTATTCAGTTGTATGTATGGCAACCAAAAATATATCCAGACATTGCTAAATGTCTTGGGAGACAGAAAGCAACACTCCACTATCCACTTCCAGTTGAGAAGCACTGGTATAGCAAAACTAACTATAGAGAACTACATTTATCATATTCCTGAAGGATGACTATCTGGCCATGGTTTGAACACTATCATGGCAGTCTACTTCAACATTGGATAATTCAAACAGCACTGTAGACATGCTTTTGTGCAATCCTATTTCTGCCATTTATGAATAAAGGAGTTTTAGGAACATATAAAGAATATGTGATTTCCAAATGTGTAAAGCAGAAAAAACTCCCATAGTATAAACAGTTGTCGGCATTACGTTTATAGATGGTTTGGTCAGTAGTTTGGCCAATAGTTATCACCTGCATTTTGCAATTATTTAAGTATCAGAAGAAACAAGCTGTATTTGATCATTCCTAATAATCTGAGTCCATTTTAATGTGTTCAACAATTTTGATGGTTTTCTTAGGAATTCCGTCTCAATTCTGGACAAATATCTCACTTAAAAGCAGAAACCATTTGTGTCCTTGCATGAGAAGAATATCAGAAATTATGATTCATGAATTTTAAAAAGTATTTTTACTTTGAGATAATTGCAGATTCATATGGAACTGCTAAGAAATAAGAGACCCTGCATACTCTTTACCCACCTGTTGACAATGCTAACATCTTGCAATAAAGCATGGTATCTCAGACAAGATACTGACACTCATAGAGAGAACATACAAAGTATTTCCATCTCAACAATTCCTCATGCAGTTTCTTCATAGTCATAATCAAATCCCTTTCAACTCATCCTGACCACTCACCCACCAATCTATTATTCACTTCTATAAATGTCATTCCAAGAATGCTGAGTAACTGGAATCATATAAAACTCAATCTTTAGGTTCTGGCTTTTTCACTCAGCTTAATTTAATTCTCTGTTCTTGCCTCTATCAGGAGTTTACTCTTTTTCACTGCTAGACAATATTTCACAGAATGGATGCACCATGGTATATTCACCCACTGAATCACATGTAGGTTATTTTGGATTTAGCTTGTTATAAAGTCACTAAAATGCACTATTTTTGTACTAAGATAAGTCTCCATTTCTTGGGAACAAATGCTGGGTTATATGGCAGTTCTACATTGCTTTTCACATTAACAATCTTTCTAAGTAGTGGTATCAATTTATATTCCCACAAGCAATGTATAAATGATCCAATTTCTTTCCATTGTTTCCATCTGGTGTTATTAGTGCTTTACACTCATCATTCTGATGCATATTACATATTAATTTCAATATAAGATAGAGTCGGAGGTCAGGGCTCAGGGTTTTGCCTATCAATGTGTACTTGCTCTAGCACCCTTTCTTAAAAGACTACCTTCCTCTCCCCACTGAAATACTTCTGCTGCTTTATAGAAAAAAAATTCATCATGAGGGTAGGGATGTACTTACTTAACATGAAATAGGACCTGCATTTAGTTCACAGACATGCACACAGGAGACAGAAGGAGATGAAGAGATCAAGAAGAAATTATGATTTGTGTGGGTCTATTTCTATTTAGAGCAGATCCTTTCTATTCTGTTCGAGTGAGCTATGTATCAATCCCAATGCTAATACCATACAATCTTGACTACATCTAGAAAATGAACAGATGCCCCACTCCCATTTCCTTTTCTCCCTCAAAACTGTCCTACTAATTCATTTGCCGTTTCATAAAAACTGGAGTAAATTTGTTTAAACCTACAAAAACATTATTGGGACTCTTGATAGAAATCTCATTAAATCTGTATATCATTTTAAGAAAAAAAAAAAAAAGACCTTTCTTTATGTTAAGTCATCCAAGCTATGGAATAAGTATATCTCTCCATTTACTTAAGGTTCTCTTTAATTCCTTTCATCAGCACTGAAGATTTCACTACACAGTCCCCTAAATATTTTGTTAGATTTAGACCTAATAATCATTTTTAAAGGTAATTTTCTTAAACTTGTACTACAATTCTCCAGGGGAAAAATGGGGTATGGAGTCTCTTTTTTTAGGAAGTCTTCATGAATTAAATTGCTGTAATAGTTACAAAATTATGGAACGATTTAAACCATATGAGTGAATTGTTGTTTTTCTCAAAACTGGACTTGACTAACTTATACTTCCTTATTCTTTTAAAGTTTGTAGGCTCAGTGGTTAGAGCCTCTATTTCATTCATGACACTGGAAATTTATGTCTTCTCTTTTTCCAATGTTGATCTTACTAGAGGCTTGTCAATTTTATGCAACTTTCTAAAATTTAATTATTTGTACCAATTCTTTTCTAATTAACATGAATTTCAACAAGTTATTTTTCTCAGCTCTTTAAAACTATTGCTGATTTCACCTGATTAAAAGTATCATGAGATAGGATATATAAAATGCACATGAGAAACCAACTGAAAAACAGCATTTTATAATTTTATACATACCAAAGTAGATGTACCATTAGTGAAAGCAATTGTACATTCATCTTCATCACCATCTTTATCAAAATCTTCCGATTCTTCTTGTCTTGGTCTTTTAGCATTTTCAGGAGAGCAAAAATTTTCTTCCTTTCTTTTGGCCATCAGGTCTGAACAAATATTCATAATAATAACATGTCAACGATAGTATCTACTGACCACTCAATAAAAATTAAACAAAATAAATCACATAAAACTTATTTAACTTTCAGTACTGTCTACCCATTTTTACTTTACAAATAAAATACAAGTATTCCATCTTACAAGGAGTTAAGGAGCATGGGTCAAAAAGTGCTAAAAGAGCAAGGAAACAGACTTTCCCTAGAGCCTCTAAAAAGGAAAAGGAACGTAACTCTACTGATGCTGTTAGTCCCTCAAGACCTGAGCTAGACCTCTAATTTCCAGACAGGTAACACAATAAAATGGCAGTGTCTTAAAATACATCACCTGGATCATCCATACCAACTGATTTTATCTCCAAGTTTTATTCATGGTCACAGTTGAACTGAAAGGAGCCTATCTAAATATTTTGTTTCTAAACTCACCCAAGCAAAATCTTTTATTGATACAACAGTGGCTTCTAGTTTCCTATTAATAAAAAGGACATATTCTCTATTGAAATTATTACAAACAATCATCCAGTTTTTAAATTTATTTTTATGTGTAGAGTGTTATACCTGCATGCATGTAAGTGCACCCATGTTATGCAAAAGCCATCGAGGACAGAAGAGGGCATCAGATCCCATGGAACTGGAGTTATGGACAGTTGTTAGCCACTGTTAGCTGGGATTTGAACCAGGGTCTTCTGCAAGCGCAGTCAATGCTTTTAACTGCTGAGCCATCTCTTCAGCCCCTCGTCCAATTTTTGCAAGTTATAAAGTAATAGCTAATTACATAAAATCTGATTTATCAAGTTATTTTCCCAAAGAAGCATATTTGAAGCAGTGACAGCTCACACTAATAGGAACCATCACAAATCAGGTAGCATGTGGAAAAGTCCATTGCCCATTCAGCAGTAAAGTTTTGCAGATCCATTCACCACTTTGTAAACTGCTCCTGCAGTATCAGGATACTGTAAGCAAGTCGTAATAGTGTCATAAATGATAAACAAGTTACAGCCCTGGAAAAATAAGGGATCACAGAATGAACTGCAGACTTAATGTTCAGAATGTAGTCTCAAGACCAGCAAGCATCATCTACATATCTGGGAACAGTTTAGATATCCAAAATCTCAGGCCCTGTACCAGAGTATATGAATAAAAATCTTCATAAGACTCAAGGTGATTCAAAAGCACTTATAGTTTGAGAACTAGTAAATCATACTTTCAAAGAACTTGGACTTTATAACATTCAAAGAACTTGGGATATTATGATAAATCAAGTACCTTCTAAAAAGATTTATTAGTTAGAATCCAAAGGACATTTCATCTAAACTGAAACCCTTCTAGGAAATATTACCATACAATTACAACTATATAATATTAGCATCTTTCTCTGCAAATAATTTAATGTTTATTTCAAATCTCTTATAGAAGCCCAAACTTCAAAATCAAAACATGGATTTTCAAAGTATTTAATAAGAAGAATCAGTGTATATGGTCCGACAGGCATGTTCCAGCTGATTGCCCTATCTATACCCAACACATATTGGCAACGCTGAGAGAATTCAGTAGGTAGGTGAGGAAAAGAAAAAATTGAAGCGGGGAGGGGGGCTGGGAGGTAGATGGGGGAGTGGGGGAGGAACTGAAGTAGAAGGAATGGGGTGTAGACTTGATCAAAACACACTGTATACATGTAACAAAACTGTCACACGATTAAAATATCTATTTCTAAGAGTGAAATTATTAGATCAAAGATTATAGAGATATTTAAGATGTTTGCTATATATTAATAAACTGAAGGGACTTTAAAAAAAAAAGTCAATGTATGTTAGTTTCAGCTGTTTGCTAATTTAAATTCCTCAATTAGTACCAGGTCATTATTTTCCCAGCAACACTCTGTCTCATCCATTCCATTCTCTAGTCCTTTATCAGTTACTTTAACAATAAATTATAAATTACAAAAGAACAAAGAGAAACCATCCCTTTCTGGTTTCTCAGCATTAAATGCCCTTTACCCATTATTTAATTAATGATTAATACATGATCTGACAGGCAGGACTCAGGAATCTGCTAACTTTAGTATTTTAGCACTAGACAGCAGTTTTTCAAGTAGAATTGAGGTGAGGAAGGTATACTAGGCTAGGTGTGATACGCTTACAATGAATGTGAGAGTTCATACTGCAAAAAAGACACTACACTCAAACACTACATGATGACAACAGCTATGCTTTTTATTTGCTAGGTATAGGAGGGATTTGCAGTTTGCTATTAGGTTTCCAAGGTAACTTGTATCTAATAAACACTGAAGAACCCTACCATTTAAAATATGAATCACTTTGTAATTTAATGATAAAAGACTTTCAAAAACAGGTATGAATGTCCTGGGATCCAGATACAGGTTACAAATAGAAAAACCATCACCAGCAAGATAAAAGACACAAACAGATATAAAAAACGAAACAGCTCCTCTAGGTTTTTGAGTACAATAATCGAGCTACAGTATATAGTTTTTGTTTTTATTTTTATGTGTATGAATGTTTTGCCTACATGAATGTAAGTGCACCTGTGCTGTGTAATTGCCTGAGGAGGCCAGAAGAGGACATCAGGTCCCCTGGAACAGATGGTTGTTAACTACCATGTGTGTGCTGGGAACCACTGACCCATCTCTCAGGCCCTAGTTAATACATTTTGATATTACTTATCTATACTTTAAAAATGCTTTCTGTATAGAGTTATAGTCTATATTTTTTTATTTTTATTTACTTTATGTATACATGTGTTTTGCCTGCATATATATATAAGTGTACCACATACATGCAATGCCCACCAAGCTCAAAAGAGGGAACTAGAGTTACAGATGCTTGTTAGCTGTCATGTGGGTGCTGTGAGCTAAATCTGGGTCCCCTGTAAGAACAGCCAGTACTCTTAATCATTTCGCCATTTCTCCAGCCTTAGCCTATAGTTTTTTCATATTTGCTTGTCTACAATTTAAAAACCTTTGTGCCTTACTATGTAGCTCAGATTGTCCTGGAACTTGAGTACTGGACTACAGACATACACCATCCCACTCAAGCCCTAAAAAATCTAAATGAATAAACATCATCTATCCCTTACACGAAATAAAACTCCCATCAAAGCAAAGAACATCAATTAAAAAACAAAGTTCAAAAGAAAAATCAATAACTAAAGACTCAGAGCAGTATTTAAATACATAAGAAATTTTAACAAGATCCTATGAATTTTAAACCAGGATTATAAAATTTTGACTTGAATTTTATAATGTATCAAATAATTCATACTTCCCATTAACAACAAAACAGAGACTAACAGTAGTGTCAGACTTACCTAATTTTAACCTTTAGAAGTCATTTCACATAAATGTAAATTTTTGCTATTGAAAAATTCTGACATCTGCCCATTGTATTTACTATATCCCCAACTGTACTCTTCACATCCACAACACATTCATTCTACATTAAACAACCTTAAGGTACTGGATTAACTAAGCACATTGTTTGGAATGTATAAAATCAAATGATGTTAATTAATTAAGTGAAAAAAACTGTTAAGTACAACCATTAAGAAACTCAAAAATCCCCAACTAGGAAGTTTGACAAAAGCTACAGTATTTCAGGTAATAAGATTTAAATACTCAAACTTCAACTGAAAGTATACACTAAGAATAACACCAAAGGAGACAGTTTCTAAACCTTAAAGCTGTAAACAAAAATTGTAGCAGCATATGAATGACTGGGTAGAGGTGAACCCAAAAAGACTTAAAATGCGTAAAATTTCAGGTGAATAGAACATTTGTTGAGTAACTATGCTTAGCTCTGAGATAAACTATATCCTCCAATCCCCCTATGATATAAATCATGCTATTATTTTACAACACAAGAAGCTCAGGCTTCAACTTACGAAGCTAGATGTAAATAACAACTTGGCAGAGCCCAGATTCAAATCCAGGTTTGTCAAACCAAAGTCAAACCTCTACTGTCCATGTTCCTAGTAGCATAAACAACTAAATTTAAGTGACAGTTTACTCACAGGAAGTGACTGGCAATTAATCAATTATCTTCTTGTGTACCTCTTACTAAAACTACAAAAAGAATTCCATCATTAAGTGTTCCTCTAAATGTTCCTTTGGGCTTGCTTCCTAAAATCTCATTTTGTGTTCCATCTTCTCAATGCTCTCTACCATTTTAAGCAAACATTCTTTTCAAGAGAGGATAATAAATTAGTTTTGTTTGAAAGTTCTTCAATTTGAAGTGTTCTAAGGATACTGAGATAGGCCACGAGTAGTAAAACACACTTTGCAATAGAAATAGAAATAGACCTGAGGGCTGGAACGATAGCTCAGTAGTTGAAGAGCACTGAATGCTCTTGCAGAAGAGCCAGGTTCAATTCCCAGCACCCACATGGTGGCTAACATGGGTCCTTTACTCCAAGTACCAGGGAAATCTGACGCCCTCTTCTGACCTCTGTGGCACTGCATGACGTGGGTACACTCATGCACATGCACTTACACACATGAATTAAAAATAATTTTTTTTAAAAAAGAGAAATGGATCTGGGAATGGAGGTAAAAAAAGTACAGAAAGTAGTTTGAATCTGATGATCAAGGAAAGCAAGCAGAGTGGGAAAAGACATAACTTATTTACATGCAAATTAAAAAATGCTAAAATATAAGCAACCACACTTGTCATCAATTGGCTGGATTTACTGGGGTGGAGAGGTTGCATGTCTGTGTGTGTGTTTATCCTAACCCTAAATATAACACACACTATTACAGTAAATTTTCAAGTTACTTATTACTTCATGAAAGTAAGCCAAGTCCTTTTTTTTATACACTAGAGATAGGATCCAGGGTCTCCCTATGTTAAAGTAGCACTCTACCACTGAACCACCTCCAGGCAGTTAATTTTATCTTCAGACTGATTTTTCTGATGATCCTCTTGCAGAGGATCCAGGTTCAGTTCCCAGGCAGCCCAGCACCCACAATGGCAGTTAACTCCAGTTCCAGGTGTTCCCATGCCCTCTTCTGGCCTCCACAGGCACTGTATGACAAGGGTGCCCTTACATACACACAGGTAAAACATTCATACACATAAAAATAAATTTTAAAAATTAAAAAAAAATTCTACAGACAGTAAAATAAACTTCTGAGGGAATAAAATTTGTTTTGCACTAAACTTAACATGGCATTTAGACTAGCTTATTGTCAGATTCAATCAATACTCAACACTTTATACTAAATCAATCTCTCGAGAATTCTGTACTTAGAACTCAAGGAGGCAGCACTACTCTGCAAAAGGCCCACAGATCTGTCTGAAACAAAACATGTTTCTCAGAAACATACAAATGGCCTCTAAACTTTTTTTGTATTTATACCCATTCAAGAAAAGAAAAGAATGGTTTTGCCTTTTTTTTTTTTTTTGACACTAACTCTTACTCGTAGTCCAAGCTGTCCTCTTAACTCACTCTTCTCTGCCTCAGCTTCTCCTGCGATCTGCGATTACAGACTACTTCCACCTCAAGAAAGGGTGTCACGTAGCCCAGGCTGCCTCGGAACTTGCTATGTAGCACAAGATGATCCTGAGCTTTTGATGCTCCTGCTCCACCTTCTGAGTGCTAGGATTTTAAGCCTGCACCAACACACTGGGTCGCATGTGCTGGGCATCAAACTCAGGGGTTTCTGCATGCTAGTCAATGCACAATATTTCCCAGCCCCTAGGAATAGAAATTTTGGATACAGATTGCAACATAAAAACTTTGTTGTATTTCACACACCAATTGGCTGAATATACTCAGAAGCTCAAACAGGTTTCTCCATCACCCACAGCCTCCCTGAACTATCTGCTGGGCACTGAACAGACTTAAAAAAGACAGAGTTGCCCTCTGAGATCAAGGAATGAGACTTTTCCCCGTTTGAATACACACTGCAGAACAGTTTGCCTTTTAAAATACTGTCTCAGTCTCTGTCTACTCATTAACTACGAACAGTAACACGGGCTCACGTTAACTTCGGTCTTCAGGTTTTACATGTCAAACAGTCGCGCTCTCTAGGAATTAGGACAGTATTACTCCTAACAGCTTTTCTCTACCCTCAGGTTTTACAGAGCTGCTAGTCGGGATTCTTCGGCAGCTCCTCGCGGAATTAAAAGAAATGCCATCCCAAACCCATCAAACATAACGATTTCATCCCGTCTGGGTGATCCAATTGGCATTTCCGTGAAACTCGGATTAACGGCAAATTCGGGTTTAAGCGGCATTCCCACACGTTCTTTAAACATACTTAAGAAGGTGCCTGCGAGCGGACTACCGGCTGGAGCCCAGTTCCTACGCCGGCCCCGGCCCCGGCCCCGGCCCGACCTCGCCGGCTCCCTGCCAACGGCGGGCGGCCCAGGGATGCGCGAGGGCGGGCCCGCACCCACGGCCAAGTTTCCCGCGGCACAGCCCCGTGCCCCTACGAAAGACGCCAAGATCCTGCGGCCCCTCGAGGCCCGTGCGGCCAGGCCCAGCCCAGGGCTCCGACACTCCGCCGCTCCCTGGTGGGCCGAGCGCGGCCGGCCGAGGGGATCTCGGATGGCTCCCGGAGCAGGGAGAGGAAGCGCGCGCTCACTCTACCTCCAACAAGTCACAGTCTTCTCAGGCAACCCAGGCGGCACAAGGTCGTGATGTGAAGGCCACCCCGAGAGCGTCTCTTCAGGGTCTCGGCAGGTCACCGCAAGCCGGCGAAACACCGCGCGCCGGCCCCGAGAGGAGGCGGGAGCCCAGGGTCCAGGCGCCCGCCGCGGGACGGTCCGCGCCTGCGCCCCGCCCCTCCCCGCCCCCGGACTCCGCCCGCGCCTGCGCGATCCTCCACTTTCGCGCCGCTTGGAGCTGAGAGGAGGAACCGGAAGTTCCCTCCCCCGGCAGGCGGGGCGGGGGGCGTGGGAAGGGGGAAGCTGTTAGGCCCGCGCGCCTCAGCCCGCGACTCTGACGGCGGGAGGCGGGCGATTTGCCTAAGTGGAAGGGAAGTTCTCCAGGCCCTGGCAACAGGTCCACGCATGCGTGCACCCAGCCGGCTTGAAGCGGGGAAAGCGTACCCGCTTGGGACCCGGAGAGAAGGCATTCGTTTCCCGGAAGGGGCGGGACCAACGGCGAGGGCGCGGGATTCAAAGGGCAACCCGGGCTTAGTGATTGGGAGGGCAACCGGAGATGGTTTTCCTTTAGTTTTAGTGTGAAGTTCAGGAGCTTGGAGGCCAGACTGGTACATGACGAAGGGGCTTCTTCCACTGCCGAGGAGGAAGGGTTGTTTGGGTAAGTCTGGGGGAGGTGGAGAAGAGGCCGCCCGAGTCCCGCCTCGGGTTTCTGGGCATGTTGGGCCTGAGGGCGTGCTCTGTGCTCGCTGCTTCTCCGATGGCCGTCAGTCGCCCACTTTGACATGGGTGGGAGATCCGAGCCCGATGGGTCTCCGAGGCCCACTCCCACGCTGTCCCGTCCTACGGTTGCAACTTAAAAAAAATAGTTTTGTAGCAATCACATGTGTCTGAGTTATGTATTTAGTCGTTTGTCCCCGACCAACGCCAACCGAGACTGCACAGCCCCTTAAGTAAATATTCAATTAAAGTTGTTCTTGAGCCTTTTCTAGTCATTCATCAATCCGACATTAACCATTCCAAACAGAAGTCTTTACCCAGCCTTTCGCATAACTACTCACCCTGGCCAAGTAACCTAGTCTTCGCGTACCAAATTCTTCCTATCCATGTAAGAGTAAATGGAATTGAACGCCACCAGCTCCTCATCGGTCGGTCCTCTGTAATGACAGTCATTCGTTCAAAATCACTTTTCACTTCAGAAGGTAATCATATATTATGTCCTTTATCATGGACTAGTGAAAAGTTTGACCTTGTCAAAATAGACTATAGGCCGAATCATCCTCGTTGGTTACCAAAGAGAAACACAGTTGGTAGGTCCTTGCCTAGATTTCACTTCCTCTAGGAAGCTTTACCTGATGGCTCCTATACCTATACCGTACTCCTGGCTATACTGATCATCCTTAAATTGCCCCCCTTTTCTCCTGCAGTTCCACCCTACCAAGGTCTTTAAATGCAGAACCTGATCTTTATTTTTCTATCCCACACTTTAGGAGCATTCCTAATAAATACTAGTATATACGTTAAGCCTAGACCTCAATATTTAAATACCTATGAAAGTAACTGAAACAATAATTTAAAACATCACCACGTGGTGAAGTTGTGTGGCAAGTTCCATATGATACAGTCTTGCACTGATCAAAGTTTATACTGTTTACCAATCTTAATATGAAAACATCGCTTATCAAATAGGAATTTGGAAATTAAGTATTTCCTGCTTTGTCATAACCTTTTCATTAAGCTTTTCCAAATTAGAAAACTAATAAAATGTGGTTCTTGCATAAACCAAGCCATTGCCTTCTTTTTATGTTCCTTAAATTTGATTCATTAGTGAAATTAGCACAGTTCTGTGTTTTTCTCAGCTCATTTAGTTTTATAATTAACCAATAGAACTGAATAGCTTGTAAGGAAGTTTTAAGAGCATAAATTGATTTATTGGTGCCATATGGTTACATCAAAGGATCGGTTTTTGTTTTAACTAGAAGTAGTTTCTTAATCCCTCCATTTAGATAGAAATTTATCTTCTTTCTATTAAGCAGTAATTTTCTGAATATTCCAAGCTACGAAAATTGATAAGAGTCAAAGGATGCTAGAATCTTATAACTTATCTGGTTCAGTATGTCTCATTTTGTAGAATGTTCAGTGTCTTCCTGAGGTCATGCAATTGATGAGTAGTATATCCAAAACCAAGATCCTAGGCTCTCTGTATTTTAGAGTCAGTGCACTTTGCATTAAACTAGATAGATGTATTGAAGCTCTTCATAAGTTATAAAGCTCTTTGCTTTATTCTATGACTTTGTTGACTGATTTCTCGTTTCACATTTTGTGAGCAGATTGACAGCAATAGTTATTACCTTATAACAATAGACATAGTTTGGGAAGATTTAGTAGATGTAATATTTTTAAATTTTGCTTAATGCTAAGGTGTTTTCAAATACCTACATGTTGGAATATGAGCTAATCAAGAACCGTCTGCCTTTTCAGTGTGGTTTTATGTCTTAAAAACTGTTTCATTGCATCTCTTTGGAAAGTCATCAGCTTTTAGAACCTTAACTATTGCCATGCAGTATCAGGTCAAAGAAATGACTGGTGCAAAATTTGTGTAACAGAAAATGGAAAGCAGTACGTGTTGGAAATAGAGATTGTGGATTAAATGTATCCTTAAAATGAGTTGTATGTACTTTGTAATAAAATACACATTTCATGCCTTTTGTTTTCAGAATTATTGAGATATTCTTTGTCGAGTGTTCTTCAAAGGGAGTGTGGATTTTTAAACTTAGATTGTAGAAATATTGACGATAATCCTAAGATAGTATTTTAAAAGAATATATTACATTTAGAACACATAATTTGGGACTAGGGATGTAGTTATGTGGTAGAGCCTTTGCCTAGCCTATGTCAGGCTCTCTCTAGGTTCAGTTCTCAGTACCACACACACAAAGAGCACGTAACTTTGCATTAACTTGTTTTTAATTTTTTAAATAGTTATATGGTTTTTATTTCCTTATATATTTATAACATACAGCAAGAAAACATTTAATGTTTTCAGAAAAATGTTTAAATGCCAAATCAATCATAAAACTCCCCTCTTAATTAGGATCACATTCATTACTTTCTGTTTACACAACGCTTTTTTGTAGTCTTACAGCATGCAGCATCTCTGTCAAGTGTGAGTTTCTATATGAACCACACACTACAGGTTCTATGCAAGAAAGTACTTGTTTTTTTCATGATACTTAATTCCTAAGTAGAGACTGTTTTGAATTTTAATATCTGCTTATAAAGTAGCCTTCATAAATGATGGAAATTTAACTTGTGGGCAATTCACTATCCATTTCCAGAAACATGATTTTAATATGATTTCATTTTTGAATGTGATTACTCAGACTTTATGGAGAGAAAAATTGTACACCAGTGTAAGGAGGTAAAAAGAAGCAAGGAAGCTCATGTTGCGTATAGACAGAGTTAGTGAAGTGTTATTAGAAATGGAAGACATTAGAATGTGTATTAGAGAATACGGAACTTGTTGATCATTTTGCTTTTGGAGCAAAGTAAAGAGAAAAACCAAGAGTGGCTGCTGGGTTTAGAAAGCCTAAGTAAATGGATCCTTAGGAAAAACCAGGAATAAGATCTTTTGAGGAGAGGTGGTTGAGGAGAGGTTAAATGCAAAGCTAGACGAGTCCCTTAATTCTAGCACTTGGAAACTGAGATAAGATCACAAGTTGAAAGCCAGTCTGAACTACATATTAAGACCCTGTCTCTAAGTTAAATAAACAAACAGAAAGACAGGTAGATATTATGCATCCACAAGAAAGTAACAAGTAGGCAATTAAATATATTAGTTACTTCAGAGAACATGTCAAATGAGTTGTTAGTACTATTAGAGATCAAGGCTAGAGAGATGACTCCATGGTTTAGAGTACTTGATGTTTTTCCAGAAGGGTCTGATGGCCTCCACAGTACCAGCATACGCATACTCATGACTGGAAATAAATCTTTAAACAATAGAGGTGAAGATAGTGAAGAAAAGTACTAATTCCATGACTACTTCCAATTCTTTAAATAATATTCCGTAGCAGATTCTAATCTCTATGTTTTAGTTCCTTTTTTAAAATTAGTGAATATTTGATAGCTTTACATTAAATTCAAGAAATTCTAATCGAAATTCATCAAACATTTCTAAAAGGAATACAGATTCACCTGGAGTGTGTCATAAAAAGAAGAGGTCCTTTAAACATGTCCCCTTGATTTCTGCCACCCAGGAAAAAACACAGAAATTAAGCGTATTCAACGATAGCAATTCTTTGATGCTTATAAAAGAAATATGGCCTAACCTTTTACAGATCCATTTTGGTATAGATACATGGAAACCGTAGGTTACAGTGCTAAATGACTTTAAAGGCGTTGAGATACAGATTAAAGAATATGGTAGCCGAAGGATTGGCAAACAAAGAATTCTGTCTAGAAAATGTCAGGTAAGTAAACAGAGAAGAGAGTCCTTTAACACATAGTAAGTCAAATTTTACTGAAAATAACAGGCAGTTCTCTTACAGACTTCTTTTTTCTTGTCAATGTCATTTATACCAGTTTGTGTTTAGGTAGCTATTTCTGAGTGTTGTTTACTCATATCTGAAAAGTGTAGGTGGAATAAAGGTCCTAGGTAGACATTACACATAGCTGTTCAACTATTCTAGCTAGTTTGTTTTATAACTATAATTGCCCATTCCTTTAAGCCTCTCACCAAAGAGAGTAACATATATGAAAAGTTGTTTTAAGTGTAATACTATTTCTATTAGAGGTATTGTTCATGGTCATATTTTTACACTATGAAATTGTATTTGTTACACAAACATTTTTAATGGCTAAAATTGCTTTCAGATCAGGTCTGTAAGAAGTATATGGAAATATAAGTGAATCTCGTGTCTAGACTTATACCCCATTCTCAAGATAACTTGTTATGTATATGCAGATACTCCAAAACCTTAAAAATACCAAATTCCCAAACACTCCTAATCCCACACAGAACTAATTCTACTTCAGGTTGAATATCTGAACCTGTTTTTGTCCAGGTATAGCTAACTCCAGTGAATAATATATTCTCTTTTTTACAGAATGACCCTCTTGTACTCTAATTGAAGAACTATAGCTAATAAAATCAAGAATCTACCCTATCGATGTTTTTATCATTGTGTCCCCCAAAGAAATATAATTGATATTATAGCCCTATCCATAAATGTGTGCTTATGTATGTATGGCCAACTTATGTAATGAAACATGGGAGATGTGATAGGAAGGACTGAAACTTAGAGCTAGAAGAATTAGAGAAAACATGAATCTTGCCCAAGACTGTAGCTCTTTTTAAGGCAGTCTAAAGGAAATTAGGAAATGGGACTCTGTTCCCTCAGAAAGCCACTATTAACATTTCATTTAATATTTAGGTACTCAAATATGCAAAACATTACTTTTAAATTTTACTTATGAATCTTATACATATTTGGTCACAATATTTATACAAGAAACAAACACTCTAAAGATAGCTTGTTTATTTCTCCAATTCTTTATAGACACTGCTACATTCTAGCTTTTAATTTGAAAAGTAATACAGAGTTTAAGGCTAGTCTTGACTACATAGTGAGTTCAAAGCTAACCTGAGCTATAATATGCATAGCAAAACTTTAAAAAAAAATCAAAGGCTGGAAATCAGTGGTAGAGTGCTTGCCTAGCATGCACAAGTGTCTGGATTTGATTCCTAAATCCATTCCCTAAAAGAAATGAAAAGAGAAAACAGCAATATATATTTATGGTTATTTAAAAACAATACACAAATAGATATATTTTGAAGATTGATTTTTATCATTTCTGAACTTCTGTCTCTCATATTAGCCTAGCTTTCACCTGTTTGCATTTTAAAACTTGAAAACTTTATTATCAGTCATGTTGTTTATCCCATTTCAAAATGTGCTGTATCAATGTTTGAACTTAGGTCTCTATAAATAGAGCCTTGATTCTTCCCAGTGTTTATGCAAAACACAACTCTCACCTCAAAGGGGATATGAGATAGTTTATTATGAAGCCAAACATGAGAGAGCATGACCTTCAGAAACACCAGATTTATGTCACCCCAAATTCCATACTCTAGTGTGGTAGCAGTTTTGTGAAGTTTTCTTAGTGACTGAACCAAGAAAGTCATGAATCGAGGCACTTTAAATAATATGTTGATGGAAACATTAAGTAGGCAGTTATAGCCAAGTGGAGTAATCTCAGCTGTAGGTCTCAGATGCTAATCTGATGACATTGTTAGTCTTTTGGATGGTGAAAACTAGGGTTTTGTTAAGTTAATGCATTCGAGAAGGTTTTTATCCCAGGGTGTTAAGTCAGAAACAGGTGGGCAAAGAATGCAGGAGGCTAAAGAGAACCTGAGATAAATTGTAATTAGTCTCTGGTCCTGCAGCTATTCTGGGCTCCCCACAATCACTGACATTCTAATCAGTTAACCAGCCTTGTAGGAGGTTCAGTTGAAGATTCAGGGCATTCCCACCAGAATCTTACTATTGTGAGCAATGCTATGGGTAAATATTGTATAGAAACCTGTGTATACCTAATACCATATCTTAAAAGAGATTCCTAGAAGAGGTATGGCTAAATCAGAAGATACTTGCATTTAAATTTTGCCTGATAGTCAAGATCCCATTAAGTGGAACAAGACTGGTTATAATGTTCTGCCAAGAAGAACTGCATAATTTATTTTCAAATTAGTCTATTCTAATAGCCAATCTGAATCACAAGTGAAAGCAGAAGAACCTCCTCCTTGAATTTTGTTTCTGAGCCAGTGTTTTCTAATGATTAACACTTTACAAGACTCACTTACCTTCATAATAATGTCTTATATATGTTCCTACTCTTTCTATAATTAACTACAACTTCACCTGGTAAAAATGTCACAGCCAGTAGAACTTTTAGATGTAAAATAATATTAGCACTGTACTATCATTGACTACTGAATACTTTGTGTTAGCTCTGTATATTTTTCTCTGTAAAATGATATAACTATGTCTGTTTGTATACTTCACAAAACCTACTGTACAAAATAACATTTTAGGTAATAAAATGGCTGTATTATAAAATTAAGATTCAGAAAAAAAACAGAAAATTAGACAACAACACTTTCAACCTTGATTTTCTTTGCATCCATGTGCAACTTTAGAAAAATTATTTTTTGTTTTGTTTTGTTTTGTTCTTTTTGAAATGGGCCTCCCTATGGCTCCAACTGGCCTGAAATTCACTATCTAGATCAGACTGGCCTCGGTCTCACAGAGATCCACAGGCCTCTGCCTCCCAAGTGCTAGAATCTGGGGTTAAAGGCATGTGCCACCACGTCCAGTTTGTTTTGGTTTGTTTTGTGTTTTAATTTTTGAGAGAGGGCATACTATGCAGTCTGGCTGACCTAGCACTCACTGTATAAGCCAGACTGGCCTGGACCTCTCAGAGATCTATCCACCTCTGCCCCCTGAGTGCTGGAATTAAGGACATGTGCCACCTACCACATTCGGCCAGAAAATTGCTTTTAGAATGAACTCTGTTAGAAGTAAAGCTAAGACAGTAATTTTTATTCAAAAGGTTTCTGCATGTAAATAATATAATAATAGCCTTTTGGTTTAATATATTTTTGCCTTCTACCTTGTGTTTTTAGACTGAATTAAGGTAATTATTCAAAGTATAATTGGATTGTATTTGTGGAGTCAGATGTAATCTTCCTTGCAAACACTACATAATATCTTTGTCAAATAACAACAAAGAGAACTAAAAACTTGTGTAGATGTTTAATAAGGAAAAGTTGTCTTACTGAAAATACCAAAGCAGGTAACAATAGCAGAGTTTATAACAGTTTTGTCCTAAATTGGTTTAAAGAACCACTGGGATTTTATATATATGTTTTTCCAACCTCTGCCCTGTTTGTCCATCAAATTTTCTATCAACTAACCTTGTTTTTTGTGTGGTTTTGTTTTGTTTTCTTTAGCTGTTGCCTGTTTCCATGCTTCCATGTGCTTCAAGTAACAACAGATAATCACCAGAATGGGAGTGAATGACTTGTGGCAAATTTTGGAGCCTATAAAGCAACACATCAGCTTGCAGGATCTTGGTGGGAAAACCATTGCAGTTGATTTGAGTCTCTGGGTATGCGAGGCACAGACAGTAAAGAAAATGATTGGAACCGTCATAAAGCCCCACCTCAGGTAGAGTGGAAGTTCTCAGAATATAAGTGAGTGATTATGTAAGCAATTCTGATATCCTAGTTTTGTTTCAACATTAGTTCCGTCTTGTTGTGGTTTTATGTTTGAGATTTTAAAATATTCAAAAAATATCTTGATTCACCATCTTTATACAAAAGACTTAAGAATATATGACTCTTATAATTTGACCTCCAGATTCACCTATCTGTCTCCTACTTAGCACATCCACTAGTATGCCATAGCTACTAAAAGCCAGAACCTTGAGGCCATTATCTCTCCTTTGCTTTCATCTCTAGTTTATCAATAGGTTTTGCCAGTTCTACTTCCAAAATACACTATTGTTCACAAATTTCTCGCGATGTCCAGAGATACCACGTCAGCCTGTGCCAACCTCATTTCATCTGCTGCTGAAGTGGTATCTTCACTACCTTTCCTCCCCTCTTCACCTGTTCTTCCAACCAGTTTCCAAGTAGCAGTAAAAATAGTCAAAAATATCCCTTGCTCAAAAATGTCTGGTGGTTGCCATTACCAATAAAAGAACATCTTACTAAATAAAATGTGGGCCAGCAAGACAGTTCAGTAGGTAAAGGTACTTGTCACTAAGCCTGGTGACCTGAGTTCAATCCCCAGAATCCACGTGGTGAAAGAAGATAAACGACTCACACAAGTAGTCCTCTGACTTCCATGTGTGCACCACAGATCACATGTACCTATATAAACACACACACACACACGAATAAATAAATGCTAAAAAATGTATAAGTAAATAAAATTAATTGCATGTCACATTTTTTGTACTAGCCTAGCATTCTTACTGCTTTTTATACTGCTATTTGGGCTTTACTTTCTATATGATAATTAATCTATCACTAATTTGTACATTTTAGGAACTTATTTTTTCGTATTTCATATTTAACTCAAATAAATGTAAAACTGGTGTTCGTGATGGAAGGGGAACCACCAAAGCTGAAAGCCGATGTCATGAGCAAGAGGAATCAAACTCGCTACAGGTCTTCTGGAAAAGCATGTTCTCAGAAAACAGGGAGATCACATTTTAAGTCAGTCTTAAAAGAGGTGAGCCTTCAGATTCAGTTAATAACTGTGATTGAATTAAAGAGTACATTTTACTCCAATAAAGCTTATCATCTTTAGTATTCATTGACCATACTGTGACTGGAGGACTAGGGTATACAGAGTTTGTTTTAGAGTAAAACAGACCTAGTTAAATCTTGGCACTGGCATTTAGAAATTCTGAGATGTGGGGCATGTTTTTTAACTTATTTGCACCTCAGTTCTCACTCTGAAATGAAGAGTAGAAATACTTTACAATGATGTGATATATACTTGAGAAAACACATCTAAAGTAAATAATCTACAGTACAGTTGGTCATTTCCTTTTTGTAATATCTTCCACAGTTCCAGAATGCATGAGAGCTCATTTATTCAAACTCTTCTCATTCAAAATATGTGATAACAGTTCATATATAAAATACATATTTGACTCCCTTGGGGCTTATAATTTGAAATTTATTTATGCACTTATAATATTGTTAAATTTTTATTAATTAATTACCTAAAATAAGATATATGTGTAATTAAAATGTAGAAAGCTGTTTTCTTGATGTCACTTTCCAAATGTCTACTTCTTTTTTTAAAATGTTTGTATTTATTCTTTGACAATTTCATATGTGTGTAGAATACACACTGGTCACATTCATCACTCACTGTCCCTTATCCCCACTCTCTTCCTTCAAACAAGTCTGCAATCCCTCTTTCTTTTGTTTTGTTTTTGGTTTTGCTTTGTAACCCACTGGGTGTAACCAGGGCCATCCTTGTGGGCCTAGGAATGAAGTTATCCACTGACACATGGGTAGCTGCAGTGGCTACATCACTAAAGACAATGACTTCCTCTCCAGCAGCCATTTGATTCCCTGGGCAGGGTGCCGTGAGCCACTCCCTGTGTTTTACTGAATGCTTAGTGACTCATTCTTTTATAAGCTCTATGCAGTCAACCGCAGCTGTTGTGAATTCATGAGTTCCACAATCCATGTCTTGCCTATAAGACCACAGTGCATGGCCCTCTTTATCATTTAGCTCTTATGTTCTTTCTGACCTCTCTTTCATTTTGTTCCCTGAACCTTGGAGAGGATAATATGAATGTCCTGTCTAATGCTGAGTATTTAACAGTCATTTGTTCTCAGCATGATGACCAATCATAAGTCTGATTAACTGCTGTTTGCTGAAAAAGGAAACTTCTTTGATCAAGACTGATGGCAGCACTAGCCTATGGATATAAATATAAACATTTAGGAAGCAGTTTGATAAGCATGTCTATTAATCAAAGCAACAGTAACAGATTCATTCCTGTTGCCTATAACCCTAGTCATCATGGGCCTTGACCAAGACCACAGTACCAGAAGTGAACTCTCTTGGAGTGGGCCTCAGTTGATTAGCCTCATGACACTCATGCCACTATTGCACCACGCCTCTCACCAGGCATGATGGTTTATAGCATACAAAATCTAAAGCTGGGGCAAATTGTTGATGACATTTATCCCCCAGCTACCTGCATAGTAGTTTCTGGCACTTTGAAAGCAAGCCAGCAGGGTTTCTTTTGTTACAGGGTCTCACTGTGTGTGTGTGTGCGCATGCGCACTCCAGGTGACCTTGAACTGGCTATATACTTCAGACTGGCCTTAAATTTATATTCCTGACTGCTTCCCCAATCACATAAATATTTTTCGGGTTGTTTAGTGTACAAATAATTTTTGTTGTGGGCATTTAACTTACCAAACACTTTTGTTGTCATTTTCTAGCCAAAATTATAATTTACAGTGTTTGTGTAACATGCATGACACAATGAATCTCCCCCATGAATGTGTATATCACATACTTTGACTTTTCTCCATTATTCATGAAATTTTTCTGTGTTTAGCTTTTTCTTATCATTTTGAATTTTAAATAAAATTACTCAAAATAGAACTGATAAATCAGCTGGGTTTGATGTCACATGCTCTTGATCCCTGTACTCAGGAGACAAGCTCTGTGAGATCAAGGCCAACCTGGTCTACATAGTGAGTTCCAGGTCAACTGGGGTTACAGGGAGACCCTGTCTCAAAAAACAAGTCAAAAAGGAAAACAAGAATTGGCAAAGTACTGGAATGATTATATATATATATATATATAGCTCTTGACAATTACTTTCCTACCAGTGCAAATAAATATGAAAGCAATTTTGAAGCTAAGAAAAGAAACCTGGGTGCTAAATTTATCTTTGTACTATGCAGAAACAAAGCCCTTGAGAGGCAGAGGCAGGTGGATCTTTGAGATCAAGGCCAGCCTGGTCTACATAGGAAGTTTCAGGGCAGCCAGGGCTATATAGTGAAACTCCATCTCAAAAAATAAAAAGGATATTTAATTTAATGTATGAGCCTAAGTATTTCATTTGGTTTTTGTTCCTTTTTATGTTATGACCATCATGTCCTTTTCCTGCTTTATATCTTGAGGTTTTAATTTTTGCCTTTTGCAAGTCCTTTCTCTATATTCTTGAATATAAATTTAACTCATTTCCATCTTTTCCATTCGACTTTGGTTAACAGTTCATTTATTTAGAAGGCATTGCATAAGAATCAGTTGTTGGACTGCTGTCTATCCATGCTTACTTATTTTAAGTAGTATTCAACTTATGAATATTCAAACTGAATGACTTAGTAATTGAAGTGAGTGTCTGTACAGGGTTCTAATTTCTTATGAAGTGAGTTCCTGGAATGTCTGTGAGTCTTACACTTGGAGCATTAAATACCCAGTATCTCTGTCCACACCTCCTTACGCCATTCCTACTTCTACTTCTGTGTTAAGGTCCTTACAGTGTGCTTAGGCACTTTGTGTCAGTTCACTCTTGTCTGTCCTCCATTTTCATTTTTCCACACTACTAAAAGGCTAAAAAGTACCGATAACTCATCCTTTAATACCAAACCCTGTCTGTAGACAGCTGTAGCCAGCCTCATCACGACTTCTGTGCTACTTCTTTGAAAGGAGCTCCTTGTATGAAAGGGTACTTCTTAGCTAGGATAAAGATAGAAGACAAGCCTGTAGCAAAATGCCTCCCCAAAGTCACTGGCCAGAGACCTGAGAAGTTAACTCTTCAACTTAGCATGATGGTTTTTGAATGCTGCCTACCTTGGGCAACAACTGGCAGCATTTTTTTTAACTTGATATAGGATGCAAGAGATTAATCAGTCCCAGCAACACATGCTTATTCTGTCAGCCTATAGATGTGCAATTGCATATCCTCTTTTTTTCCACCATATT
Organism: Eospalax fontanierii; assembly: GCA_035773235.1. Lineage (NCBI taxonomy): Eukaryota > Metazoa > Chordata > Mammalia > Rodentia > Spalacidae > Eospalax > Eospalax fontanierii. Next base: position 44,864,349 of record CM069529.1, on the reverse strand, counting down.
CAGCATTCCACAGCATAGAGAGAACCATCTATAACAAGCATGAACTATTATAGGCTGTACGGCTAAACTACTTGCTACACAGCAAACAGATTATTTATGCATCATAAAACGACAAAATTCTGAACAGGTAGCTATTTCCTAGAAGGATGCCAGCATTGCAGCTCAGTGAGTGTTCTTACAACGTGACAGTTTTATTGCACAGGGAAGACAGATTGAGAAAAGTACATTTTGAATCATCAAACCAGAGTTGTAGGCTAACATTTTCTTTGAAAAAGCTCATTTTTTTTTTACCATCACATGAGAAAAGATGGTATAGCTTTACACACATGAATCTTTGTGTGAGCAATTCTTAAAGATGCTTCTGGAATCTTAAACAAAACAGTGGTAATCAGATTACTTTGTAATTGACATTAAAAATCTTAACTTTAAAACAATTCTAATTTATTTAAAAATTTTAACATTTAGTGACAGAATTTTTGTTTTTTCAATTCAAGCTAGGTATGTAGTTCTGTTCATAGAGAACTTGCCTCATGTGTATGAAATCCTTGGTTCATTTCCAAGCACAGCATTACCCAGTGTAGTAGCACATGCCCACATGTAGCTATAGGAGAATCAGAAGCTCTAGAGCTTCCCTGACTGTATAACATACTAGAGGTCAGCAGAGACTCAAAAAAATATATATCCAATTAATACAACAGAAATTCATCAATTTTAAACACTTATCAACTCTTGGCCCAATTCATTTATCTGTGTCCCTATCTGTCACCTTATTTCCATATTATTTTGAAGCCAGTCCCAACTATAATGTATAATTCTCAGTATTTCAATGTTGTTTTCTAGAAAATGATGCTTAAATGCCGGGCCTATAGAGTGTGCCTTTAATCCCAGCTCTGGGGAGGCAGAGGCAGGTGAATCTCTGTGAGACTGAGGCTAGCCCAGTCCACATTGTGACTTCCAGGGAAGAAAGGACTAGGGAGACACTGTCAGAAGAAAATGATGCCTAAAACTTAAACCTAGCCAAACTTATTTTAATTATCCTACCTTTAAAAAAAGAAATCCTTTCTATTTTGTTTTGGTTGTTATTTTGGTTCTTTTTTGGTTTCTGGTTTTTTGTTCTTGTTTTCTTTTGTTTGAGACAGTCTTACTCTGTAGTTTTGTAGGCCTGGGATGAGCTCCAACTCCAATTTCTACCTGCCCCTGCCTTGAGGTGTTAGGATTAAAGATGTGTGCCACCATGCCCCATAGCAATCCTTTCTTACTGCCATCAAAAGTTTTCAGTATTTGGGGCTAGGGAGATGTCTCAGCACTGGCTACTCTTACAGAATACCAAGTTCAGTTCCCAGCACCCACATGGCACCTCTTCACTAACTCCAGTTTCTGAGGATCCAACACTCTTCTGGCCTCCTTGGACATTGCATACATGTACTACAACTATATACAACAATATATATAACTATATACATGCAGGCAAAACACTTATACATAAAATATTTTAAAGTTTTCAGTGTTCAAATTTCCAAGTATTTCTTGAATAGCATGTTTTTAAATATACCTTAAAGGCTATTATAGAACTTAAAACTCGAAAATTTAATTTCTTGCACCTATTCTGTGTTTCAGTGCCTTGAAATGCTAGATTACCTAGGAATTCCCTGGGTCCAGGCTGCAGGGGAAGCTGAAGCCATGTGTGCTTACCTCAACACCAGTGGCCATGTGGATGGCTGCCTCACCAATGATGGTGATGCTTTTCTTTATGGAGCCCAGACTGTTTACAGGAATTTCACTATGAACACAAAGGTATTTCATTCCTTTCTTCCCTTGGTATTTGTATATAAATCATCTTTGTATAAAGGGTGAATGGGATATGTGTAAAGTGCTTGCTATAATGACTGGCAAACAGTAAGTGCTAAATAGCTTACTATCATTAAAAACCATCATTGCTTTACATTTCAACAAGCTAGAAAGCATTTTGAAAGTTTTCACAATAAATATTTTTTAGATTTTTATTTTTAGTTGTATATGTGTGTGTCTGTGTGGGGGTATTGCCGGAGCCCGCTGGCAGAAATCAGACCATACCCAAAGCGGGGAATGAGGATGAGAAAATGTAGAGATAGATACAGAAAAAATAGGACAGTCTCAGGAGGACTGTCAGTCATACTGAAGCAGCTTGCCTTTATTAAGTCTCCCCTATTTATACTGTAAAGTAAGCAAAACAATACTAACACAGGCAAAATAACTCAAGATATGATTGGCTTCCTTCAAAGATCTTCGTGTGACCTCAGTCTTAGGTGAAAAATAAACTTCTCAGATGTAAATCATTTTGCCTAATGAAAACTCCTGCTTCCAATAGCACTTCTGTGCATGAGATTGTCTTCTGCCTAACCCAAAACTAGGGCATAGTTCAAGGCAGGCACATGGCCCCCGACATCTCCTTTTCTATTTTCTAAAGATACCATAACCTTTCTGATTATGGCCAGGAAGACTGTGCCTGTCTTAGGTCATTCTCTCCGAAACACAAGCCTTACCCGTCATTGGTACGTGAATGCCCACCATCCACGCCCTGTCTTAAGTCAGCTTAGTTCGAGAGAAAGTTGCCCGTCTTTGGCTGCCAGCCTCTCCAGCAAGGGGCAACTCTATAGAGTTCGGAGCCGAACACTGTGCACGTTAGCTGTAATATCCCAGAATGTGCTGAGGACATACGTCCTATGGAAGTATGCAAATTTTTAAGGAGAATAACTTAGACCTAAGATTATACTATTTCCTGATCTGAGGTCAAAGAAGATCCTGAAGGCAGAAAGACTTAGATTATCTAACAAATCAGCAGTTTCTGCTGTGTCAAAGTCAAATAACTATTTTTTACAGTTAACATAAATCTAAGGATATATGTTCATTATGCCAAAACCTTGCAACATTTATAACCCTCAAACCACACATAACATTTGCAGAAATCATAATAAATGAAAATTACTAAGATACCATAACTTGCATTCACCCATAGAAACAATTGAAACGCAATTAATCAAGTTACATTGAAAATAGAAGAAATACACTGAACACAGAAAACATCAAAACTAGTACCATTATGAGCAATATTTAAACTGTCACAATCAAAAGTATATATAGGGTTGACTTAGGCAAGCTATCACACGTTCTTAACTTTGTCCATGGTTGTTGCCTGTTTCCCCATATAAGTCTGTGGGAAACTGTCATCTGATCACTAAAGTCCTATTCTTAGTTCTTCTCGTTCATCAGCATTCCCTGCAGTAGAATTCTGATTCACTGTTGTTCTTCTCATGTAATGATGTCTTGATAGGCGAGTATCATTTTCCATCGCTGCAATCTCTCTTCCCATATGGCTGGATGCAGCATAGTTGGATTTATTACATAAGTCCAATAAGTCCATCAGGAACTGATTCCACAGCAACAGCAACGTCACTCTTTCCTCGTTCCGTCCCTGTGAACCCGACCAGCCTTTCTGGCAGCCACCTGGCATTCTCAGCGTTCTGTGGAAAAAACACAAGCATGCCCTCTTCCCCATATTAAAACCGGGTCTAGGCCATCAATCAGATCCTTCCATTTCACTTGTGCACCGGTATCTAAAGTCTTAGGATGCTACAACCTATCTGCAGAAGACCAAAAGCATCCACATTTAAAAAATTCAAAACAAAAAGAACATGATTCAAAGAGTTCTGTGGAGATCTGGGATATAACTCCCCCTTTCTTATTTTTTGTAATTGATTTTTTAAAGCTCCATGGGTACGTTCAGCAATCCCTTGTCCTTGAGGATTGTAACATATGCCTGTTTTATGTTTAATGGATAATTGAGCACAGAAACGTTGGAAAGTTTGACTAGTATAGCCTGTGCCATTGTCTGTTTTTATTATAGATGGTAAACCTACTACAGCAAAACATTTAATGCAGTGTGCTGTAACATGTTTAGTAGCTTCTCCAGTTTGAGCAGTAGCCATAAGAAAACCTAAGTATCTATGGACACATGAACATATTTTAATTTTCCAAACTCCGGGATGTGAGTTACATCCATCTGCCACAATTGGTTGGGCATTAGTCCACGTGGATTAACTCCACATTGAGGGACAGAATGAAATTCAGAACATAAGCGACACTGTTTAACTATTTGCCTAGCAGCCTCCCTGGTAAATTGAAACTGCTTTCCTAAACTTTGGCTATTTTGATGATGAAGAGCGTGAGATTTTTGTGCTAATTCCAATTGAGATAAGCCCACGAAACATGTGGCTTTATCTGCTAAATTATTCCCCAAAGCCAAAGACCCTGGGAGCCCAGTATGAGCTCTAATATGCCCTACGAAACAGGGTTGAGAACGAGCATATAAACACCTTTGTATTTCACCAAATAATTCTTAAACCTGACTGTTAGTTGCCTCAATGTAAGATACAGTTTCAAGTACCTGCAAGGCTTTAACAATATAATGACTATCAGTATACCAATTGAAAGAAGTAGAGGTCATAAACTGAAATACAGCAGCCACAGCCCAAAGTTCTACTACTTGAGCTGAAGCTGGAGAAGTTTGAAAAACATGGGATTGTCCTTGTAACACATAAGTAGCCCTACCATTAGAGGACCCATCTGTAAATATCACTAAAGTGTCCTTAATAGGATCCTGTGTCATAATTTTTGGAAAAACAAAAGCATGACTATTTGCAAATTGTAATAGCTTGTTTTTCGGATAATGATTATCTATGATGCTAGATAACAGGCAAAAGCTATGGCCCATGAATCCACATTTTGAAATAACCAATCTATCTGTTGTTTTGTAAATGGAAGTCCTATTACAATAGGTTCCTTTCCAAAAAACTTACGAGACTCAGCTCTAGCCATTTGAACAAAACACGCTACTGCCTCATAATAAGGAGTCAACACTCCAGCAGGTGAGACAGGTAAATGCAACCATAGCAAAGGTCCCTCCTGCCATAAAACTGCAGTTGGAGTATGAACAATAGCCAAAATATATGCTGCTATAATCATATATTGTATTTGTTGATTCTCATTTGTCCGTTCTACCTGAGATAATGCCTTTCTGGCCTCCTCCATCAAGCTTCTAGCCGATTTAGGATCTGAATCACCTTTTAAAATGTCGAAAAGAGGCATCCGTTCTCCTGTAGCAATTTTTAAATGAGGTCTAAGCCAATTAATATCTCCCAATAATTTTTGAAAATCATTCAACGTTTTCAACCCATCTTTCCTAATCTGAATTTTTTGAGGCAAAATTGTTTTAGGATATAATCTATAACCCAAATATGAATATGGAGATTCGGCTTGTACCTTCTCAGGTGCTACAATTAGCCCTTGCTCTTTCAGAGCCTGCTGCAAAAGAGCATAAGCTGCGAGCAAAGTTTCTTGTTTATGAAATTACTGTATGCTATGCAGCTAAAACTTAGGCAGAAACCAAACATTCCTAAATAAACCTTGATTAGACATTTTGTTTTATTAGGACATTGCTTCACTTGATGTCCTGATTGTCCATGCCCAAAAGAGCTTCCTGGGAACATTATGGAATTGAAGCTTACAGCACTAACTGAGAAGTTTTTAGGTAGAGGTTGCCATTTACCTTCTCCAGGAACTGTAAATTGTATTAGTGACTTTTTGTTGGTATGAGATAATAGAGAATTCCATGAACTACATTTGCTATAGACATGTTACACCATAAAATGAATAACTACCTCTGTTGAAATTAGTTTATTCCTCAGTTACTCTTAACAGCACAATGTCCTTACTCTGAGGCTTTTTTGTACAGAGTCAGGTGGCCAGCCTCATCCTGTGTCCTTTAACTCAGTTTACAAGGGACAGAAGAGCTGCCGAGTTCAGTAACTACCAGTAGGAATGAAAACACCTGTCCTATTTCTGTTGCCATCACCTCTGCTGAGTAGCAAAATAATAGTACAATTAATAACAAGCACTGTTAGGACAGGAACCAGCTGTCTGATTCCTGAAGTTGTGCTTGCGTTGTTCAAATAAGAGACGTGGATGAGAATTGAGCTCACAGCATTATGTATGCTAGGTAAGTATCCTACCACTAAGCTATAGTCTCAACCCAGCAAACTGAAAAAAGAACTGCCTATTTAGTAGTTATTTCGGGAAAACAAAGCACACTAGGACTGGTGAAATTTATGTGAAACACCTGGTAGTTAAGTAGCAAAAAAACCTGAGGTAATTAACAAAACCTGAGATCATGGTCCCTTGATGTTCTAAGGCTCTAGCCTCCTTGACCACGAGCTGCTGTAGGAGAATACATTTGTAAAGATATTCAACTACACCCTGTAAATGCCACATTTCTCCTAAATATTCTTCCTTTGGCTCAGCCTTAGGCTTTGCTTATGCAACAAATGGTGAAAAATCCTCCTCAGACATCTAGCTGCTTCCTTTTTCCTCTTTTCTTTTTCTTTGGGATCTAATGATTCTTGAATAGTTGCTTAATTTCAGGTTTCGCAAAGCAGCTTGAGGCTCAATCCCATTTCCATTTGCCTTTTTTTTTTTTCCTCTAAACCTTTTCTATCCCGTGTTCAAGATCCAAACCATTCCTAATCAAAGCCCCATTAGATCACCACATTAGTAAGAAAAAAGATCACAACTTACTACTTATAAACTAATTGCCTATTCTTACACATTGTTACAACTTACAAACTAGTAAACCTATAAGACTTACTTAGCACGTGCTTCTTATACTTATGAATACAAACTAATACATAAACTTTTCTTAAACCTATGGGATTCCCAACATATTTACAAAAAGCAAACGACTATCAGATTTCTTACCGCATACATTACTTTTCCTTTACTGTACATTCTATTACTTTTTCTATTTAAGATCTAAACTATTCCTAATTAAAGCCCACAAACGAAAGGTATCTACCGGAACCTTACTCAGTCCATAAACATCATAATACTCCTGAAGTTTTCTTCCTACTTCCATGTTTTTGAATCTACAGACCTATCTTCAGGGAACGAAGGACAGACTTCCTCTACAAAATTCAAAAATTTACAAAGCTGATGTTTTACACCAACCTCTTGAGCATAAAGCATATTTTCCAACGTATTTACCAAAAGCAAACGACTATCACCCTGACCCGTTTTACTCCTGAGATTTCTCACCGCACTCTTTTCCTTTATTTTCCTTTATTTTTTCCTTTACTCTTCCTTTTACTTTACATTCTTTAAGTGAGTTCACTCATACCGCGGTGTCCTTCACTTTACCCCCAGTCTTCAGGTCCCTCCCTGGTCCAGGCGCCACTTGCCGGAGCCCGCCGGCAGAAATCAGACCATACCCAAAGCGGGGAGTGAGGATGAGAAAATGTAGAGAGAGAGGGAGAGAGAGAGAGAAAATAAGACAGTCTCAGGAGGACTGTCAGTCATACTGAAGCAGCTTGCCTTTATTAAGTCTCCCCTATTTATACTGTAAAGTAAGCAAAACAATACTAACACAGGCAAAATAACTCAAGATATGATTGGCTTCCTTCAAAGATCTTCATGTGACCTCAGTCTTAAGTGAAAAAATAAACTTCTCCTCAGATGTAAATCATTTTGCCTAATGAAAACTCCTGCTTCCAATAGCACTTCTGTGCATGAGATTGTCTTCTGCCTAACCCAAAACTAGGGCATAGTTCAAGGCAAGCACGTGGCCCCCGACAGGGTATGTGTTCATAAGTGCAGGTCCCCTTTGGATATATCCCCCTGGAGCTGGATTTTCAGGCAGTTGTGAGCTTTGTGATGTGTGTGGTGAGAATTGAACTTGGGACTCTTCACTAGAGCGGTATGCATTGTCAACTGCTGAGCCATTTCTGCATCCCTTAAATAAATATTTTTATGAGACAGACATGATTAAGCTGATTTAAACATTATACATTGTATACATGGATCAAAATATTAATAGTACCCTATTAATACATAATAATTTTGTGATTTTTTAAATGTATCTGTTAAAAATTAAAAAATAATTTTTAAAAGCATTATGGCCTGGCAAGATAGCATAGTAGGTAAAGGAACTTGCCACCAAGCCTAACAACCTCAGTTCAAACCCTGGGACCCACAGGGTGGAAGGAGAGAACTGACTCCTGCAAATTGTCCTCTGATTTCCATACATGCATGTGCACACACATAAATAAATGTGATTTTTAAAAAAAATGGGTATTGCCAAATACCTAAATCATAATGTGGATCTCTTTTTCTAAAGGCTTCACTTGTTTACATGGTTTAAATCTCTTTCAATGATATAGCTCAAAATTATCTGTGACATGTATTATTTTATCCCAGAATTTCCAATTTTAGTATTTCTTCCTCAAAACACCTCCAAATATAGAAGGAAAGATATGCAGGGCAGGGTGTTCATAGTAGCAGTGTTGCTAATTAAAAAATTAGCAAACCAAATGCTTCTTGTTGGGGCTTGTTTAGATAATTCACAGAATTCTCAGCTGGGAGTTACTGCCAGTGAGCATTCTAATTGTAATCATTCAGAGATAGGGAAGGCAACTTATACCTAGGCATTTGGATTAGGGCCAACCAGGCTAAACTCTGCCATTTCTCTCAAAAAGCTAACAGTGTCCCCTAGTTCCTCAAAGTCAGTGTGATCCAATACTAAGCAATCATTTTAAAAGGTATGTGTTGGGGGGTGGGGTATGGTGTCATATGCATTTAATCCTAGACTTGGGAGGCAGAGGCAGGTGGATCTCATGAGTTCCAGGCCAGCCAGGGCTACACAGTGGGATCCTATCTTCAAAAAAACAAATAAAAAATTTTAAATGTATGTATTAGGCCAGGGATATGAAGGTTCAAAATTTTTATCTCACCACTCTTAGGGCAGAGAGTGGTACCAGGAATCTGAGTCTCATACCAGCCTAGTCTAAGTAGCAAGTTCAATGAGACTCTCTCAAAAAAAGAAAGAAAGGAAAAACCAAAAGTTATATGTTATTGACATAAAAGATATTAGGCGTATTATTGGAGAAAAATGATGCATTTTTATATAATTCTACTTTTGTGTTTAAAAAAAAAGAAGTTAATTATAAATATTAGAATATGTGTTAAAGAAAGTATTTGTTTGGCCAGGTGTGGTAGTGGTCGCCTTTAATCCCAGCACTTGGAAGGCAGAGGCAGCCACCAGTCTGTGAGTTCAAGAAGGCCAGCCTGGTCTACATAGCGAATTCCAGGCCAGCTGGGGCTATAGGGAGACATTGTCTTTAAAAAAAAGGTTTTTTTGGAAGAATGTGTACCAGCATACTATAATAAACTTTAAGTAATATAATTACAGGGATTGTTTATATAACATATAAACAATTATATATATTATACTTTTTTTAGATACCAGAAGCAATAGAAAATTTCCCGTTATATTTTTTCCTAGTACATTTTTATTAACTTTTTAGAATTTCAGGCATGTGTGCAATGTATTTTAGTCATATTTCACCTCCATGTCTCCCCTTAACGCCTTCCAGTTCCACTTCCACCCCCAGCTCTCACACAACTTCCTGTCTTTCTTATATTTGTTTATTTTTATTTGACCACTGATTCCAAATTGTGGTACTCATATACTCATGGATCTGGGACCAACCACTTGAGTATGATTGACCTACCAAGGGATACACCCTTAAAGAAAACTGACTGGCGTAGAAACTGCTGGTTGTCAATATCTCCTCAGCTGGGGGGTGGGGGGTGTGCTCATGAGTCCCTCCTCTCTCCATGCTAGAATGTTGACTAGCCTGATCTTGTGCAGGTCTTATGTAGGTAACTACAGCTGCTGTGACTTCATGGGTGCCACAGTCCTCTCTGGTCCTCCCAGACCTCTGACTCTTATAATCCTTCTACCTCTTCTTCATGATGGTATCTGAGCTTTTGGGGAAGAGGGTATGATATAGATGTTCTGTTGGTGGTTGAATACTCCATGGGCACTTGTTTTCCGTTCTCTGACCAATTGTGAGTTTCTGTGTTAACCACTGTCTGCTACACAAAGAAGCATCACTGATTCAGACTGTGAACTGCACTGATTTATGGTATATAAAGATACAAATTTAGAGGGTAGTTTGATACTGTGTTTGTTTAGCAAAATAATAGTAGTAGGTTGATCCCTGGTGCCTATGAGTCCCCAACCATGGGTTATTTGCCAAATAGGACCAGGCATGCATTTCCTCCTATGAAGTGGGCCTTAAATCCTGTCATAAAGCAATTAGTTAACCTCCATAATATTTGTGCTACCATTATGTCTGTGGGCAAATCTTGCCATGCTGATCATTACTGTAGCTCATGGGTAAGACTATTGATTTTTGTCCCCAGCGGTACAGAAATGGTTTGAGAGTTTAGTTTCGTTTGGTTTGGTTTGGTTTGGTTTGGTTTTATAGGACTGGCTGACCTGAAACTCACTAGGTAGACTAGGTAGAACTCACTGGTCTTGAGCTCAGAGATCTACCTTCCTCTGCCTCCTGAGTACTGGGATTAGGTTTATTTTTTAAGCTGCTTTGAAATGGACTTTATTTTCATATGTTGTAATATCACATTCTAGTCTATTGTGATCAGCATAATTTGACTATTTAAATTTTTAGGAATAAACTTTAAAGATAACTGACAAATTATTTTCTGTAAAGTTTACTATAAAACACTGAAGATTAAATTAAATCTGTGCTTTCTTTAGGACCCACATGTTGACTGTTATTCCATTTCTTCTATCAAGAGCAAACTAGGTTTGGATAGAGATGCTCTGGTTGGATTGGCAATACTTCTTGGTTGTGATTATCTTCCAAAGGCAAGCTGAAATAACTTATTTCCATAGCACATCTTTAATACTTTTCAAGTTGTGTATATATGAACATAATGTGGTTATATGATTATGAATCTAATTTAAAAGTTGTATCATTTTTATTTTATGTATATGAATGTCCTGCCTGCATGTATGTAAGTGTACCCATGTTATGCAGTGCCCATGGAGGTCAGAAGAGGTGGTCAGATCCCCTGGAATTGGAATTACAGATGATTGTTAGACAACATGTGGGTGCTGGGAATAAAACCCAGGTCCTCTGCAAGAGCACCCACTACTCTTAACTGCTGAGCCATCTCTCCAGCCCCATGAATCTAATTTAAAACAATATTTTAAGTAGAAGGTGTTCATTAACAAAAATCATGAACAAGGCTGGCAGGATGACTTAGTGGGTAAACATTTGCTGTGTAAATTCACAACCTGAATTTGATCCCTGGATCACACATAAAGGTGAAAAGAAGAAACCAGTTACACAGAGTTGTCCTCTGCCCTCCACATATATGCTGTGACACATGTGCTCACAGACATACATGTACACACATACAATAATAAATAAATGCATAAATACATAAAACAAAAAATAATCAGCATTTCAGGTGGTCTTACAAAGCTGACTTATGACACTAAATGTTATAGAGTGAGTAGTCCCATAGCTTGAACCTCAAAAAAGCCTTATATGCACATCTGACCAGCCTATCAGAGAAATGCAACGATTGTTCTTTTCTTGTGTTATAGCAGTGCTAGTTTCTATTGTGGTTTTGTCTATTTTGTTAAGTTTTACCCTTTGTAGCTTGCTAATGGTATACATGTTCAATGTCAATGCTATTGTTAAACAGCATGTTTACTGAGGTGAGCCATACATACTTTCCTGAATTTCAGCATTGTGTTTGATTTTGTTCATAGAGTGATTAGATTTTGTTCATATGAAGATAGTCTCATTTTTATTTTTATGTGTATGAGTGTTTTGCCTGCATGTATGTAAGTGCACCCCTGTCATGCAGTACCCATGAAGGTCAAAAGAAGACATCAGATCCCTTGGAATTGGAGTTACGGACACTTGTTAGCCACCATGTGGGTGCTGGGGAATGAACCCAGGTCCTCTGCAAGAGCAGCCAGTGCTCTTAACACTGAGCCCTCTCTCCAGCCCCTATCTTACTTTCTTAAATACTTTGTGTGAAAATGAAAATAACTGCCTCTGCAGGTCTTTGTATATATCCATCATTATGTCCCTACCAATCATCTCTAGATCTCTAGAAATATCTCATTTTGCTTCTGTTCCCAAGAGAAGTATAAAGAACTACATGTGTTTTTAGCAAGTTCTCAGTGGCCAATTAGAAACCAATATTTCTCTTCAACCTGGGAAGAAAGCAGGAGGAAAGAACTCTTTAAATACCCAAACCATTTATTATAATTCTCCATTTGAATATGACTCTTTATTTCCATTTATAATTACATCATAACTAAATCTAGAAACAACCCACTGTAGAACTTTAAAAATTTGTTAATGTGATTTCACAAAACCAACTTTAGCTACTGTACTACCAACATTATACATTAAGCCTTAGCTATTTTATACCTTTTAAAACTAATGTTATCTCTTTCTCTTATTCTTAAAAAAATTTAATTACATGTACTAACATGTTTTACATTCAGATATTTGAGGTATAACTAAATGCCAATATGAGGATAATATTCAAAATACCTAACAACTGGTATGCCAAAGGCACAGACTATAGAGATAGACTGTGTCACTGCTGTATCTTGACTCTTTTTAGTAAGTGGATCCCAGGTCAATAAGTAGATTGGGTGCAACCCATGCTGCAGGGCCAAAGGGGTAGGCAGGCATTCTGGACACTTGGGCAGTGACTAGTAACCATTTTAGAAATATTTTAATGCTGGTGTCCCTATCTTCATATACAGAATGGCTGCATAGCAGCCAGTAAACAGGGGCATATTCATACACTTTGATAGAGACCAAGGACTCATTGTTTGTTTGTTTGGGGGGGATTAAATTTTTTTTATTTATATTTATTTTATGTGAATGAGTGTAATGCCTGCATTAGTGTTAGTACTAGCACCTGTGTCATGCAGTGTCTGCAGTAGACAGAAGAGGGCTTCAGATCCCCTGGAACTGGAGTTATGGGTCGTTGTTAGCTGCCATGTGGGTGCTGGGATCTGAACCTGGGTCTTCTGCAAGAACAGCCAGTGCTTTTAATTGCTAAGCCATCTCTCCAAGCAGGTTTTGGGATTTTGTTTTTGTTGTTTTCTTTTTCTTTTTCTTTTTTTTTTTTGTATAATTTTTGTGTATTCATTTAAAACATCTTAATCATCTTTATATCCCCTCCCCCACCCACACGCGCTGATAGCCCCCAACCAGATTTCATTCATTCTGTCATTTACATTAAGGCCCATCAACACAGGCTCTCCCTGTAGTCCCAACTGGCCTGAGACTTGCTATGTAGACCAGTCTGGACTCGATCCCACAGAGATCTACCTGCCCCTGCCTCTCAAGTGCTGGGATTAAACGCATGCACCAGCACACCTGACCAGAAGACTAAACTTTAACCAGAGATGATGTGAATGTATTTTTGTGCATATAATTTTTATGTGTTAGAAATTCACATTTTAATTTTAAGTTTATAATATTAACAGTTAACTTGGAATTCTTTGATGTCTGTCTTTAAATATTCATTGAACATATAATTAAATGAATTTGACTTTACCGATTACAAATAAAAAGTTTATGCAGATTAAAATGTTATGGTAATTAACATAGAAAAAGTTTTCTAAGATCATGTCCCTTTTTCCTTTAAACTAAAACTCAGAAGTTTGATTATAATCTGGGGGTATTTTGTTTACACAGACTAACACTGTAATAGTCTTAATTTATATTCACATAATACTGTGTACTATTGTACAGTTTAAATCTGACAGTGATCTTGCAGTTTTTCCTATCGTTAAGTAAAGGCACCTCATTCTTTGTTTTACCTGCACAATCTTCCATTGAATTAATGTATTATACACTATTTAACCATTTCCTACTTAGTAACATTTGAATTTGTTTTTCCACTTTGTAAAAGGGAGTACCTGGAGTTGGAAAAGAACAAGCCTTAAAACTTACACAGACTTTGAAAGGTCAAAGTTTGCTTCAGAGGTAACTATATTGCTTTTGATTATAATGGTGGACATTCATTCTTACTGAACTTGGTAGTGAATATTATTACAGAAAAGATTATGTTTTTGAAAATGGGGGAGAGGTTGTTTTGTTTTTGAGACAGGGTCTCACTATGTAGCCCTCACTAGAACTTCCTGTGTAGACCACGCTGGCCTTGAAATCAGAGATCCCCCTTCCTCTGCTTCCCACGTTCTAGGATTAAAGGCATGTGCTACCACACCTAGTGTGATTTTTTTTTTATTACTCTGTGTTTTAATTTTAAATATCTATTTTGAGGTCTTCCAAAGGAAGCAAGAAAATGTATGTTCCAAACCATAAATTTTTTTTTAATTATTTTCATTTTCTTAGCTTCTTTTTAAAAAAATTTATTGATTCAAGCATCTCATACAATGTATGAGATGTACTTTACCATCCTACTCCACCTACCCCCAACTTTATGTTCTCTTTTAGCAATTGAAAAAACCCATCCATCTTATGCAACACATCTGAACTGGATACAAGAGAAATCATGTCTTATTAGAATGTCAGTGATCTATAATTCTTACACACAGTTGGGACAAAGTAAGGGCCTACTTCCTTTCCTTTGTACATGGTTTTAGGCTATGATAAGCCCAGGTTTCTTGGAATGGAATTTTCACACTTGTTTTCTACTTCTCTTACACACTGCTTAAGATTGTCAAGTAGAGCTTTCTCTCTTCCTCAGCCATCAGAAACACTAGGGTTTCCTCATCAAAGTCAGTTGTTCACAGCCTGAGTACATGCAGGCTTCACTTGGGCTGTTTCTCAGCCTCACTGAGCACAGTAATCTCCTTATTATGGTCTAAGGCATTCTCTAACAGGCTGATTCCCTATAGCATTTTACTGTGGGTAGAAGCAGAAGCTAGGTCCTCACAGCAAGTAGCAGTTAGCTCATAGGCCTCCAACCCAAGATTTTCCAAGTGGCAGTTGGGATGTTTCACAGCTTCACACAACAGATTTACACCAGTGTCCTCTAGCTTATTTTTTGAAATCTGCAGATTTCTCAGGTTCCTGTTGCCACTGAAGGCTTACAGCCAGGTTTTAACTGCCACTGGATGATGATAATGCACTGTTTACCATGAGTATACTGTTGTCCTGTACAGTGGCTGCTGACAGGTCCCTCCTCCAGCAGAAGAGGTGCATTAGGGTGCACCTCGTGGCTGCACCCGCTCTCTAGTCCCCTTGCCCTTGTTGGGTGGTCCAGGGCTCTAGCATCTCAGGGGCATGGTGGTAGGCAGCCAGATCAAGGGCACAACTTTGCACTCTAGGCCAAGGGTGGCCAGGCCCCAGTGTTTTCTTTCTTATGGTCAAGGATCCAGCTGGCCCTTCCCGTGTCCTCTGCCCTTTGTTCTTCCTCCATGTCCGGGAGGAATAAGTGATGAGACATCTTTTTACCAAAGTTATGTTTAAAGTCAGCTCCCACTACTGCACTGGTGCCATCTTGGCTCTTATGTTTTTTCCTGCTTGCCAAGTCTTAAGTTCAGAATTTTGAAATCAATATAGAATCACTCATAGTCAAGAAAATATTATCTTGTGTGATATGGTTCTTTACATGGTCCAGCACACATACTTAGTCCCTTAGGAGCCAGCTGCCCAGGACACACCTCATTCCACCACAATCTCACCAAGATTCTTAATAAAAAGATCAAGCCATACAATATTTTAAATATGTGTTATTCCTTCCACTCTACACAATTTCCACCACATCAAATGCATTTACTTATAGCTATAGGCATTTTTGTACTATTTTACCATCAAATAATCATGACATTAAAATAATGTTATATTTGATGTTTCGATACTATATTTACTTTCTATAAATGCAATGTTTGTAGTATGTTGCAAATATTTTGTAAGTAACAGTTGATCAAAACTTTTACTTTGGTTAGTTAAATGACTCAGCAAGTAAAATCACTTGCTGTGCAAGCCTAATGACCTGAGTTTGTTGGATCCCTAGAACCTGTGGTAGAGGAAAAAACGAACTCCTGAAAATTATACTCAGACCCCCACGTGTATATTGTACATGCACATGCACGCACACACATACACGTATCATTTAGGCATATACCACACAATAATAAGTAAAATAAAACTTTCAAAACTTAGACTTAGTTCTTTGACCTGCTGTGAATATTTAGTGATACATTAATTCTAATTATTTTGAGCTTTGCAATTTGAAGATTCAAGAATAGAAATTTATAATCTGCTACTTACTTTCTTTAGAAGCTTATGAATTATACTTACTTGATGAAAGCAACAATTTATAAGTTAAGATTAATGACAGTAAGACATAAAATAAGAAAGGAGATGAGGAGACTGAACAGTCTTGGCTCCCCGTGGGTTTGAGATGGTATGTGCCTGGTACAAGATGCTGACGTGGCAGTAGTTAAGAAGAAATGAATGAAAACTATTTCAGGTCACTGTACTCTTTCTTAAAGTGCTTGGCTCTTATATGTAAAGCTGTACTAGAGCTAAGACTTCAGTAAGTCCATTATTGCCAACAGTGGCTATTGTGCCAAAGTAGGAAAGAAGTGGTGTGTTTTGCCATGGGAATAAAGCAATCATGTGGGATTATAAAGAAAAAGATACAGAGTGAAGCATAAGCAGAGATGGAACTCATCTAACTCCAGCTATTCTTATTCAAAGTGTTTCAGCAAATATTCATTTTGGGCAACATTTAATCACTGTTTGTCTTCACACTTGAAAATAATGAAATTATACTTCTTTATAATGACCAATTCTTCTAATTTTTATTAATGTAGATTAATTATCCCTAGTTTTAAATGTCTGAGTCTCTCCAGAAGCAATTACTGTGAATTTTTAGCATGTTTACAGTTATAGTAAATATGTCTCAATTTCTGACAGCTGAATAATTACCTAAGTACCACATGCTACCCAATGAACTGAAGAGATCATTTTGTTTTCTATTAAAACTTCAATTGCTGTAAGTACAAGACTATCAGAATACTTAATGTTTTATGAGCAGCATCTAACTGCCCTGGATGGTTTTATGTTAACCTGAAATTTTAGCCAAAAGGGAAATTTTCTTACTCAAAATCACTGCAGTTACATACATTTTTTCCTAAAATTTCTCATTACACATGTTTTGCTGTTTGTGTACTGCATGTTAAGAAAAGATAATTTCAGATGGTCCAGATTTTTTTGTTTTTACCTAAACACTTAATGTTTTATTTGGATTTATATATTATTCTTTACCCTTATTTCTGATTTTTAAAAATATTCATACAGATGATTCTGCTTGTTTTCTACTCTGTCACACAGAAAAGAGATGAAAAAGTATATACAAATTACTATTCCCATATATTGCAGTCTAACAAACTCCTTAGAAAGAGAGACAGGAGAAATACTGAATATGATTAGATACTGCATCTGAATAGACATGTGTATACTGTCTCTTATTGCAGTTCTTCTATACTTGGGGCCACATTTAAGCTTGTACAAAACTAAGACAGTTTCCCAGGCCAAGCAATCAAGTTTATCAACCACTAAAAGGAAAATAATTTGGCAAGTTAGAGAAAGTAGAATAAACTGTCATTTGAGAACATGATATTTTTATGACCTTAATTTTTTCTGCTTTTTTTTTTTTAAACTATTTTCTAATAAAGATTTAATCAATGGGTTGAAGAACCTTGCTGCTCTCTTCCACAGCCACTAGAAGCTAAGAGACTGCCTCACTGCTCTGTGTGTGCCCATCCAGGTAAGTTCATAAGAAGTACCTCTAGACCATTAGAGTTGGATCAGCTTTGTCGTGGCCTTTCAACTGAGAATGCCTTAGAGTCAGGAATTGTGTTATGTATACACCCTGTAAGCACTCAGTAAATGTTTGTGGAGTGAAATAATGGGTAGACATGGTGAACATTGAATGAGTAAAATTTCACACTATGATACCACATTACTTAAAATTGCATGTGGTTGCTATAGAAATCATTTTTATGAAGAAATATAAATCTTTAAAAAGTAAAATTGAAACCATTTTAATATAATTGTTTTATGTTTATATACTTAAATTATTCTTCATTGTCCTATTGTACATTTTTATTGCACAATATGGTAATGAATTAAAGTTAGTTTCTAATGCATGTTCATTCTTGTTGAAAGTAGGTTGGAGCTTCATTTAATCCTGGTGAAAAAAGATAATACTAAATATGAACTGAGTGTGGTGCACACCTGTAATCCAGTATTTGAAAGTAGAAGCAGGAGGATTGGTTGTTCAAGTATATAATATAATCTTCAGTTATATTGATTGCTTTAGGCCAGCCTGGGCTACAGGAGACCTTGTCTTTTAAACAAATCAAAACTGAAAAAGAGATCATTGAACATGTACTGGATCAGAAAGGTGTTCACTTCCAAAAGAGGCTGGAAAATCATGTTAATTCATCTTCTAAAGGAAACTCAGCTTTATATGTTTTGATATATTTTCATTAACACTGCCAAATTATAAGTAAAATGTCATTCTATAGTTTTTGATACCTTATAAGTGAAAAATTGAGGTCATCTCAAGTATTTTGTCCTGCCATAATCTCAATGTTGAAAGTGGTCAGGCTTTCCATTTAAAGGAAACTTGGGCCCCACATCTCTGCTGTGGTAATGACCCTTCTTCATGTTCTAAGATTAGTTTAAAAATAAACATCCAAGTAACTGAAAGCTCTGCATTAGCAGAGGAAACTAATTGTTGTAGTCTTTTCATATGCTCAGTAAAGAACCCACTTGATGAATTATTCTACTAAGTAATAATCTTTCTTAGTAATAACACATTCTACTCTCTTAGCATGTAGCTAGTATATAAAACAGAAAGTTTTCCATTGTTGATTATTGTGAATATAGAATTTCCAGTTTCAAATTAATAGTTTCAAATAAATGAATATTTTTCTGAACAGTGTTATGATTTGTTTTAAGAATTACTATGACATGTATTATCTCAATCTCAATGGATTGAACCCCACTATAGTAGGCAATATTAATTTTGAAAATTTAGATAATGGGAGGAAGTGCGTGTTGAAGCTAATCTTTCGAAGCACTAAAAATCTAAAGCACTAAAAAAAAAAATGTGTGTCTCCAAAAAAGGTTCGCCTAAGGATCATGAACGTAATGGATGCAAATTATGTAAAAGTGATAGATACTGTGAACCACACAGTTATGAGTACTGCTGTCCTTGTGAATGGCACCAGACAGAACTTAATAGGCAACTAAGTGGACTAGAAAACAATATTAAAAAGTAAGTTGTTTTTAAACAGGGTATTTTTTCTGGTATGACTTCTTTAGACACCTGTGGTTGACTTGCTTGTGTATTAATCGTCCTCTATATGTCTAGAGTAGTCAGGTCTCACATACTGTGTTCCTGATTTTGTTAAAAAAATGTATCCATTCCAGGAGCCAGCAAGATGGCTCTGCCATTAAAGGCTCTTGCTGCCATGCCCAACCTGAGTTCGATCCCCAGAATCCACATGGTGGAAGGCAAAAACTACTCTACCAAATTGTCCTAGCCAACCCATAAAGAAATATAAAATGGTTTAAAATATCCTAGAAGACAGTAATCTAATATTTACTCATAGAAAAGTTTGATAATTTTATAAGATACTGTACATGGATATTTTTCATACAAAGAGGAGAGATTAGATGAAATTTCATGTCTAAAATTGCTTGTTATTGCCATGTGTGATGGCACGCACCTTTAATTCCAGCACTTGGGAGGCAGAGGCAAGTGGATCTCCATGAGATCAAGGCCAGACTGGTCTGCATATTATAGTGAGTTCCATGTCAGCTGGGACGTTACAGTAAGACTCTATCTCAAAAAAAAAGAATAAAAATAAATATATAATAAATTAATAAAATTATCTGTTGTACCAATAACGTATATAATTTATCTCTAGGAAAGCATGCAGTTGCAGAGGATTCCCATTCCATGAGGTAATAATCAGTAATTCAATTATGTATGTTAAAAATTTGTTAGAAGTTTCAAAATCATGATTATGTTCTTTCTTTCTGTTTGTTTTAATTTAGGTCATTCAAGAATTCCTTTTGAACAAGGATAAAATGGTGAAGCCAATCATGTACCGTAGACCTGATTTATTATTGTTTCAGGTATCTGAAAATAACTTTTTACTTAATAGTACAGAGTTAGATAGATACTAGAAAAATAAGAAGGGAACTTCACTTCACTTGCTCTGAGAGGAGACTTATCCATGTATTCTTCAGCATTTATTTTTAATCTTCGCCTTCTAACCTTCTATTCTATGCTATGCAATGTCCAGACCATGACAGTTGTGCTATTTTTTAGAAAATGTCATAGTTGCCATGTACAGGCATATTCAATAAGGAACATGTTTGGGAAAAGGGAGACTCATGACCATAGGATATCAAGATCAAATATATTACTATGGAACACAGTATAATTATAAAAGCATTGAAATTTGAAGTCAATGACATAGATGTAAATTTGGAGAATTTCCTTTACTATATAACCCTGAATATGGACTATTCTTAAAATAGAACTCTTACCCTCTTATGCAGTGGCCATGAGGCTTAAATGAAATCATTTATTTAATAATATAATAATATTATAACTAGGGGAAGCAAAGAATGCCTCAGTAAATTCTATCTAGTTGCTCTTTGCCTTGTTGACAACCATTACACTTAATAAATTAAATGTATTCCCATTTAGTCTTCATAAGCTGTCAGCTGGGCTATGTTCTCTCCATTTTACAGATGAAAAAATGACCTAGAGGTTAAGTAGCTTAATCCAACATCTACAACATATACTGACATTCAAATAAAGTACCTTTGGGCTGGGATGGTGGCATAGGCCTTTGAACCTTATACTTAGAAGGCAGAAGAAGGTGGATCTCTGTGAGATTGAGGCCAGCCTGGTCTACATAGGGCATTCCGGGCCAGCTGGGGCTACAGGGAATAGGGAGACCAAAAGAAAAAAAAAGTAAAGTACCCTCACAATTTTATTATCAGTTAACATTCTTTCTTAGGAAGGGCATTGCTTTTTCTGAAAATAGTCTCATATTAATAGTACTTTACTGTTAATCCTAAAGAAAAATAATACTGCTTTTTAGTATATGCTCATATAGTTGAGTATGTCTTAATTTTTTTAATCTTTTAATTTTTATTATATTTATAGAGATTTACTCTTGAAAAAATGGAGTGGCCCAATCACTATGCATGTGAGAAATTGCTGGTGCTTTTGACTCGCTATGACTTGATAGACAGGAAACTTGGTAGAAAGAATTCTAATCAACTACAGCCAATCAGGTAATATAGTGTAAAGACTTTTATGGTGAAGACTGTGTTTCCATTTGAATATTTGATGATCTGAAATGTTTTTAGTATTTTTAATATTGGATATAACAATTCTATGTTTTCTGAAGGTGAAGGAAAGCCTGGAAAAGTAAAAGCATATTCAGGTCTCACACTGAAGACAACATAGTAAATTCATACATTGAGACACTTTCTAACTTCAAATACATACTACTTAGAGAATGCGAAAAGAAATCTAAAAATATCAAAAGAGCTGGGCGCAACAAAAACTATCTCAATGAACCAGAAAAGAAACAAAAGTCTAAGTGAGTAGGGGACTGAGACTGGTTTTTGAGTCCTAGGTTAGGAAGCAGCAGCATTACCTAGAAGGAAATTCCCATAGGGCGTAAGAAAAACAGGGAACAAAATTGCAAGATCTTGATGGACTCAGGCCTATTTATTAAACTGCAGTCGCTCACCTTTCAGATTAGAGTCTGTGCTAGGTGACTAAAACACTAACCAGATATTGACTGCAGCCTGAAAGCCTACACATAGGTAAAAATCATTTTAAGTAAATGGATATAAAAAATGAACTATTAGAAAATCTTTAAATTTTTTTTAATGAAATTTAAGAAAAAAAAATTTAAATGAAAAGTAATAAATGAGATTCCAGGCTAAAATTGGTCAAAGAATATTAGAAAATTGGAAAACAATACTAATTAAGTCACACAGAGGCAGTCTAAAGACTCAGATAAGAAATACTTGAGTAATCTTAACTTGGAGAATAAGAATTTCTAGAAACTAATAGAAAGAAAAATGGACACTATTTGAAGGATTTTTAAATTTTAGACAAATTTTCAGATCCAGTATAAGCACAATAAAAACAAATCCAACATTCTAGGACGTCCTAGACATCAAACATAAAAAGGAAATCATAAACTGAGCATGGTGACATATACCTTTAATACTAACACTCAGGAGCAGAGGCAAGGGGATCTCTGAGTTCCAGACCAGTCAAGGCTGCATAGTAAGACCCTATCTCAAGAAATAAAACCAAAAAGAACTATTAAAAGATGTATGTACATCAACTTCAGGCTTAATGGTGAACACCATTAGCCCTAGCACTCTGAAGGCAGAGGTAGTTGCAGCTCCTTGAGCTCAAGGCCAGCTGGTCCTCATAGCCATTTCCAGGCTAGCCAGTGCTACACACTGAGACCCTATCTCTAATTAATTGAAAATATACATAGTAAAGTCAAGAAGAAATGAGGACTGTAATGAATAGTAGTCAGCACAAAATTAATGTTTTAAACCAATTTAAATAATATTCAATCAATGATTTAATGGACTGAGTAAAATTATGTGAATAACTATTAATGTTTGTATGATTTTTAATGATTAATAAATGATTAAATAAAAAGCTCTGTTCATTTAGGACTGTATTCCAAGTGATTAGTCTTAAATGTTTTGGGTCTTTTTATTATAATTTCCATTTTTAGATGAGTATGAGTGTTATACCTGCATGTATGTAAGTGTGCCTGTGTCATGCAATACCCACAGAGGCCAGAAGACAGCTTCAGATCTCTTGGAATTGGAGTTGTAGACAAGTATTAGCTGCTGTGGGTCCTGGGAATGGAATCCAGATCCTCTGCAAGAGCTCTTAACTACTGAGCCATCTCTTGAGCTCTGGTCTTAATGTTTCAATACATAGTTTGAGAGCAATATTTATGATCAGGTATTAATATATCTTACTACTACTAGAAGTACAATTTCTAACATTTAAATAATTGTAATTAAAATGGAAAATAACACTATCAAGAGTACAGGAAAGAAGAAATGAGTAGCAAAGAAAAAAACTGCTAACAGAAAATACAAAATTAGAGACTAAAGAGATGGCTTAGTGTCTAAGAACACTGACTGCTCTTGCAGAGGACCCAGGTTCAATTCCCAGCACCCACATAGCAACTGACAGCCTTCTATAACTCCAGTTCCAGGGGAATCCGACACTCTCTTCTGATCTCTGCAGGCATTGCATGACATGGGTGCACTTAATACATGCAGGCAATATGCTCATCCACATAAAAATTTTGAAAACAATAATAAATTATTTTTTAAATCATTTTTAAAAAGGAATATCTCAGCACATCTAACTCCTTATTGTATTTTTACTTAGAATAAGTATCAACAAATTGAAATATATAAATTGTATTTATACTGGATTCCAAAGAACTTTTGCAGTTAGTGTATAAATTTGTTTTTCAGAATTGTTAAGCCCCGAGTCAGAACTGGAGTTCATTGTCTAGAGATCGAATGGGAAAAGCCAGGTATGTATTCACTGCTGCATGCAAGTTATTTAATTTACATTTAATCTAATATGTGTAGTAGATATATATATATATATACATATGTGATATATATATCATACATGAATACATGTGTGTGAAAATCAAGAAAAAATTACATGCATTATGGTTAATATTTGAAGAAATACCAAAATAGTTATGGTTTTGATTTATGTTTCTTTTTTTCTCTATTTATTTGTGGGTGAAGGGGAGGGGACCATGATGCACGTGTGGAGGTCAGAAGACAACTTGTAGGAGTCAGTTCTCTCCTTTCACCATTGGGCTTTGGGTATTGAACTCGGGCCATCAGGCTTGGTGGCATACGCCTCTACCCACTGAGCTATCCTGCCAGCTCTTGATTTATATTTCTTGAGTAAATGCTTCCGCAAATTATCGGGCTCTTGGTTTCATATATGACTGTCCCTAAAGCAGTTGGGGTTACAGAACAGTAGTTGAAGAACTTTTCCTCTCCTTATTCTATTAGTTTAAATAGGAATTTATAACCATCAGACTACTTTGACCACATATGAAAATATGAGCTCTGAGTAGCTTCCAAACCAGAAGCTAGTAAAGCAGATAATTTAAAATGGAAAACGATACCAAGTTCATTTTTTATTGCATTTTTACTTTGTGAGTGTGCATGCATGTGTATGTGTGTGCACACCCATGAGTGGAAGAGGTCCAAGGACAACTATGGGGGACAGTTTTCTCCTTCCATCATGTGGGTCCTGAGGGTCATTAGGCTTAGTAGCAAGCACCTTTACCCAATGAGTAATCTTACTGGCCCCATAGTTCATTTTTATTTGGTGTCAGAATTATTGTATGGTTATCTTTAGATGAGTGGGAGAGTAAATTTTCTCAATGAAAGCTGAAGCTGTAGGAAACTTTGAAGGATGTAATTACAAAGGACTAGATAAGCCATTCTAAACCATAATTGGAACATAAAAGGCTGAAGAATTTTGAAAATTGTGCAGGAATGGTTCCCCTGACTTTGTCCAGTAAATATATAGTAGCCAAAGAGTATGTCCCTTGTCTGGCATTGAGACCAGCTGCCCACTGCACCTGCCCTTCTGCCAGCTTGTCTTGTATTGAAGGAGACGGACCCAAAACTGGTTAAGAGATACTATAAATTCTCTTGTTTTCTTATTCTGTGCTTTGCACTTACTGTTACTTTCATTATAATTTGACTTCTCGTGCAGTTTTGCGAGCATTTAGCATAGACACAAACTCTAGTCTACTATTTGTACGTCTTTTTTAATTAACATACAAACTAACCGACTTCCTTGTGACATCTTCATGCATACTTCATTTTCATTTTGGTTGTTCATACACACACACCCTCCTCTCCCCCATCTCCCTGCCCTACTTTCCTCTTGTACCCTTTCACATCCAGTGCTATCCTTTCTACTTTCACATCACATGTGTTGTATTACCCTCCCCAACCCACTTCCTTAAAGCCTTTTTCCCCCTCTCATGGGCCCCTTTTCAGTAAAATTAAAAACTACTTTGAGATTCCACTGTGTTTCAGTCAGAATGACTACCATCAAAAAAAAAAAAAATGACAGCAAATGTTGACGAGAATGTAGGGAAAGAGGAACCCTTATTCACTGTTAGTGAGAGTGTAAATTGCTACAGCCACTATGAAAATCAGTGAGACAGTGTGACATTTTCTCAAAAATCTGAAAGTAGAACTAGCATATGACCCAGCTCTACCATTCCTGAGCATACCCAAAGGTTTCCATATTCTGCCACATAGGTCTTTGCACATCCATATTTGTTGCTACCATTAGAAAGGAAATAGAATTGGCCCAGATGTTGATTAGTAGATGAAGGGATAATAAAAATATTGTATATATACAATAACTTTTTTTATACCATAAAGAAAAATAAAATTATGAAATTTGGAAGTAAATAGTTGGAACTAGAAAATATACTGAGGTAACCCTGGCCCAGAAAGATGAATACCACATGTTCTCATATGTACAACCTATATTTTAATTTTTTTGTGTATCTTATTATAAATTTATATATAGCCATTCCCCTTTATCAGCAGCTGGTGGTTCCAAGACTGCCAAGAGAATCCGTGAGATTGATAATCAGGACTTGGAGATACCAGGGATATAGCTTGCCTAGTGCACAAAAAGCCCTGGGTTTGACCCTCCAAGAAAATGAATGATCTGAAAATCAGTAATGCTAGTTTTTTCAGAAGGCATCACTAAAGAAAGCTGATGTTAAAAGTTTTAGGGAACTGTCTATCCCATTCCTTATCTGAATTTTAAACACTTAAACCAACCAATTTTATCCAAAGAAAGTTTTCTATTCCTTTAGCTAACATCTCTGAAACAAGAGAATTTAAATTTATAATGTTTAAAAAGAAGATCTTTAAGCTCTTCCAGGCCCAAAAAAAAAAAGTCAATACTAACATCAACTATTAGGAGAGAAGTATTATCAAAAAAAAAGACGTGGGGTGGAGATATGGTTGGGAAGAAGAGGACCAGTAAGAGTGAAAGAGGATAAGAGAGACTGAATATGATCAGAATATATTTAGTACATGTATTCAGTTTTCAAAAATAATAAGAAGAAGGAAGAACAAGAATAGAAGTATTGTAAGGCAATATTTGCAATGAATAATCCACTTATAGATAATTAGTTTACTATTAAACTTAGTGGAAAAATGAATGGGGGTTGTTATTTGTTTTGTTTGGGGCTTTTGTTTAGTTGGTTTTGGGTTTAGGGGGTTGGGTTAGATTGGGGTAGCTTGGTGTTGCGTTATGTTGTTTGGTGCTGTGTTGTTTTGTTCTGCTTTGCTCTGTGACAGGGTCTCTCTGTAGACCCAGCTGTCCTAGAACTCGATATATATATCATGCTGGCCTTGATCTCACTGAGATCCCCCGCTGGTTTTTTTAATCTGTAGTGAAGACTGCTTTGCTGTATTTTTAATCTTTAGAACATTATGCTATGGAAGATACACAACCTGGTGAATTGACTGTCTTAACAATTGAAGAAAAATCATTGTTTGAAGCAGCCTATCCCGAGATGGTTGCTGCTTACCAAAAGCAACAGTCAGAAAATAAAGGGAAGAAACAGAAAAGTGAGTATTGGGTTGAACAGCTGTGTGTACCACATACCCATGTCACAGGAGAGCCACCTGACCTCTTTGAACCTGTCTTGTCTAAACTGCTGAGAGTTGTATAAATCAAGAGTAAGAATGGCATGATTCGATAGCTTTTTATTTTCTTGCAATGCTGGGATCAAAGTCAAGGCCTTGCACAATGCAAGGGAAGCATTCTACCACTGCATTTCATCCCATGCCCAGATACCTCTTTTAAAACTGAAAAGCTGGGAGTACATCATTGTGCTGTGTCTGCTAACTTAAGTAAATTAACTACAGGATAATACACTAGTAATAACCAGTTATAGAGCAGATATCACTTGTAACATATTTTCAGCTTTATTTTCTTTATTTCTTAGAATTCAGTGAAGAAAGTAAGTCAATAATAACATTATTTCCAGATGAAAATATTTTGCAGTTTTTTTTCCAAGAATTCACTAGGTAGGGAGCTTACATAGACTTCTGATTGAACTTTTTGGTTTGGGGGAAGGAGTAACCAAGTTAAGGAAAACAAAATACATGTTTTTTTTTTTTTTTTTCTTTTCAGGTATGAAAATGAAACCTACAGGAAATAATTTAACAGAATCAGATGATGTAATCAATTTTCAGTCATTCATGACTTTAAAACCCACATGTAAAATATTCTCTGAGCAGAATACCAAGATAAACTTGGGCATTTCTTCAGATCCTATTTTACCACAAGAACCTATTTCTCCCTCATTGAATAACTTGGCTTTCCCTGAAGATGCTCCCTGTTTGAATTTGCAAGAACAGTTCATGCCTTATCCAAGACCTTTGACTGTAAAGCAAATTAAAGATGTCAGTAAATCTCTAATTTCAGAATGTAGTCAACCCAGTACATCATCCCATAATAACTCCGGGATTGCTAATCTACATTTGAGTAGTATTGATTGGGAAGGTACTTCTTTTAGTAATTCTCCAGCTGTTCAAAGAAATACTTTCTCTCATGATCCACCATTAGAACTTGAGTCAGAGCCATCAGCCATCCTTCATGGCTTTGAAGAGATCCCAGAACACTTGATATGTGAATCAGAGCAGCACCCCACAAACTGTCATGGAAAACTGGATGGAAATCTTCAGCAGATTAGTCATGAAGAACATCTGCTTCCTGGCATTGCTGGTTTATGTCTTCAGGACTTGCCTTTAAAAGAACGAATACGTATAAAATCCACATATCCTCAGTATAATGTACAACCAGAGGTTGACCTGAAAATTTTGTCCCTACTAAAAGTAAAAGGATCTTACATTGCTGACAGTAGCTCAGATGGTTCATCACATCTTTCAAAAGACCTTCCAGGAATGCATTTGCATCAAGAATCCAGAAACCCAAAAGTACTAAAAGACCAGCTACTTCAAAAAACCTTTGAAGGGAATGCTTCTATACCTTATTTTCTAAAGAACTCAGTAGTAAAAACTTCTAGTGTTCAAGTTGAGCCACCAAATTCTGCTGTACATCACAGTACAAAAGCTAACATGAAAACTAGTAAGAAAATTGTCATGAAGAATAGTGTTTGCCTTGAGAGAGATGCCTCTGATGAAGAAAGTGCTCCCATATTTGGGAAAGCTAAGTACACAGCTCCAAAAATGAAACATAGTTCTGTGATGCATAACCCAGCCCAACACAAAGAAAGTGAGCACAACAAATTCAGTAACCCTAAAATAGACAGCAAAAGAACAGAACTATGCTTCCAGTCCTGTAAGACGACTGAAAATGAAGAACACTGGTTCTCAGATTCAGTGAAAAGGACTCAGCTTTTGCTTCAGAGTCCTAAGAAAAATGAGGACTCTGGTACTTGCTTGGATAGTCCTCTTCCTTTATGCCAGAGGTTAAAACTAAGGTTTCAAAACACTTGAAGTGAATTTTAGAATACTTAAATTCAACTTATTTAAATGCAGTCAACATTAGCAGAAGTAGAGGCATGGTATCTACTTAATGTTTGGTAGAAAATTGTAATGTGGTTTTTATATGTCATGAAACAATTGCCATTTTGGTCAGAATTATGATTTTAAAATGTTAGCAGCCAGGTATGGTGTCTTATGTCTATAATCCCAGCACTTGCAAGGAGATCCAGTGTTCAGGGTCATCCTCAATTATATAGAAAGTCTGAGGCCAACCTGGACTGTATAAGAAAGAAAAAAAAAATTAAAACTTTATAAAAGGTAAGTCTCTGGTGAGAACTTCAAATAATATGTTTTTTAATGCATTTTTACCATTTTTGAAATGTTAGTATATTACTTGACAGAGTAAACTTTTATCCATTTGTTCATCTGAAGCATTTGTTTAGCTTATTAGGAGGATAGCTCTTCATAATTGTATTTCAGGGCCTTTTATTGGACCTTTCCTGCTGGTTATACTATTTTCTCCATGTTAAAATACCTTTAGCCTGCTATTCTACTTCTAGTGATCTCATTTGTGAGAAGTAAAGTAAAAAAGAAGACGATCATGATGTGTAGGAAAAAGTATGCTTCCAATGTTTGGCTAAGGAAAGTTAACTCCTGATGTATCCTCACAAGCTTACCAGTACTACACGTGCCAAAAGATTTTAGAAATCAGACGTATAACCAAAGGGGAATTAGAAGCTTGCTTAGGATTATGGAGTTAATATAGTTATGGTGTGGATAATGTCCTTGCTTTCTGATTCGGTTCTTGTGGTTTTTATTTTAATTTGTAGTACTGTTCCCTTTTGCTTTAAGAATGAATCTGTATGCAATATTGACTTTAATGCTTCCAAATATTAAGTGTTGCATAAATGTATAAATACTCAAGTTCTAGAGGCATCTAGATTCTAAAACAAAACAATACAGCTGTTTGTAAATGGTAGGAACCTAAATGTAGAAAGTTCTAAAGAATCCAGCAAAAAAAAAATCTATTAAAAGTGATGAATGGATTTAACAAGGCTGTAAAATTCAAGGTCAGTATACAAAAAGCAGTTATAGTCCTGTACCACAGTGTGAGAAAATGAAATTTCAGGGCTGGAGAGATGGCTCAGTGGTTAAGAACACTGGCTGCTCTTGTAGAAGACTCAGATTCCATTCCTAGCACCCACGTGGAGGCTAACAACTGTTTGTAACTCCAGTTTCAGAGAATCCAACTGTCTTCTGACTCTGTGGGCATTGCACAATATGGGTGCACTTAGACACATACAGGCAATACATTCATACACATAAAAATAAATAAAATATTTTTAAAAGAAAATGACATTTCGCCAAGAAAATTAAAACTCAATTTAAAACATTAAAAAAGTACTCAAATTTAGTAAAGATGGTTAAACTTTTAAAAAGTGCAAAATAGCACAGATGAAATGAAAGAAAGCATAAATAAATGGAGAGACAGCCCAGATTCATGGGTCAGAAGACTTAAGACATCAGTACTATTCAAATTACTCAGCTCTAATCCAGTCCCATCAGTTTTATCTGCTTTTCCCAAGACCTGACAAGCTGATAGATAGAAATTTGCTAGAATAGCCAGACCAGTTATTAGAAAGTTAGAGAACTCACTCTTCCTGACTTCATAACTCAAAAACTTTGGAAATGAAGCATCTAGCATACTAGCATTGTGAATGGACAGGTCAGTAATGAGTAGGTTGGATAGAATCAAGCGTCTAGAAATGTACTGTACAATTATGATCAATTGCTTAGCCAGCGTGAAAATAGTTCAATGTGGAAACAAATCTTTCAGTAAATGCTGAACTTTTAGCAGTTCCCATAAAAAAGAATGACATTTAATCCCCACCTCATAACCCTGTAAAAATACAAAATGAATTAATTGTCTACATGTGATAATCTAAAACTAAACTATAGAAAACAAGCTGAGGGCTGGAGAGCTGGCTCAATGATGATGAGTACTTGCTGTTCTTCCAGAGAACCAGAGTTCAGGTCCCAGCACCCATATCAGGCAGCTGACAAACACCTTTTAACTCCAGCCCTAAGAAATCTGACAACTTCTTGTGGCCTCTGAGGGCATCCACACTCAAATCCATATACCCACACACATACACATAATTAAAGCATACATACATCTTCTTTTAACAAAAGCTGAAATCATTTGGGCTTTGGATTAGGCCAGGGCTGCTTTGATATGACATCAAAGCATAGGCATAAAAAGGATAAATAAGTAGAACTTTATCCAAACTTGTTTCAGAAGCTATAATGAAAGTGAAGAAAGAGACCATGCATGTAATGGAAAGAAACATCTGCAAATTATATGTATAAAGCTTCTGAACAAAGAGCTCGTACAGTTCACTAATAAAAAGATAAAATGAGCAAAATGTCAAAGAAGGCATCAAAGTAATCAATATATCAATGAAAAAATTCTCATCTACCAGAAAAATGTAAATCCAAACAACCAGTTACCACTTCACATCCAGTGGGATGACTAAAATTAAAACAGTGCTAAGAATGTGAAACAGCTGGAACCGTCACCTGTGGTAGGATAGGGCCAGAGAGAACAGCCACTTTGGAGAAGTCTGGTAGTTCTTCAGATGGTTAAACAAATTAGCCAGTAATTCTACTCCTAAGCAAGGGAGATGAATCCTTGTAAAAAAACTCATGCACAATTGCCCCTAACATTCTCTTCATAATGGCCTCCAAAGCGGAAATAAGCCAGATTGTCAGAAAAGAGGGCAAAGCTAACATGTTGTATAACAAATGTGTACTAAGTGCTCAAGTTAAGTCCTTTTTCTTTTTTTTCTTTTTCCTTTTTTTTTTTTTTTTCTGACTTGGTCTCACTGTAGAGCCCTGGCTGGCCTGGAACTGAGATTAAAGGCATGTCCCACTGGCTGAAAGCTTTTATAACCTGCTAAAACTGATTGAAATGTTTTTGAATATTCAGGAAAATATCCCATTAAACATTTCTTTCCAGGTATTTGTCTATTTTGATTTATCTATTGCTCTGGGCTGATGGCTTAGGACCATCCAGTTAGGAAAATACTTAAAACAGTGTCTAGAGGTGTTCTTGATATTTTATGAAATGATAATTACAAAATACAAATACAGCTCCAGACAAGAGAAACCTCCCTTTGAGTTGTTGGTCAGGGTAGTCCAAGAGACTCCCAAAATAATGCAGGCTATTGCCACAGTCCTTGATTCCCTCCCAGAACTTGAAGGTAAGACCCAATTGCTGAAGACAGGATACACTTCCAACACAGACTTAGAACATTGTAGCTGGAACTGACTGGTAAGCCTCCCTGAAGACTAGCTCTCATATTTTCAGAGGGTACTATGCAAGCTGGTAAGGAAGAAAATCAATCAATGGTCCAACCCCAGCTTTAAAGCATAATAACCACAATGGCCAGCACAGCAAACTATCAACTATCTATGGGTGTGGCACTTTTGTCTTGGGGGTAATCAACAGCTATCTAATTGGATTTAAAGCCTGCTCAATGAGAGGGAACTCATGTAACGTACTATAAACATAGCCAAATACACATGGCCAGATAGGTCATAGATCCTAGAGAAAACCCTCCATCTGTCACATCCCTAAACAAATGCAATTTCATACTAAATATGTGTCCTTATGTTTATAGACAAGTATGCTTGTCACCACTCACTAAAAAAGCATCTTTTTAAGCCAGGAGTGGTTTGTGCACACTTTTAATCCTAGGACTCAGGAGGCAAGGGCAGTCATCTCAGAGTTCAAGGCCAGCTTCATTTTACAACAGGTGGAGACAATTACAAAGTTCTACAACTGGTCAACAAAGAATACTTGTCTGTGAGGTGCTCAGCCCTAAGTGATACATCTACAATGAAACCTCTACGCTTAAGGCTCACAAAACAGTGAAACGGGTAGAGAATTAATGGGTCTCTCAACTTCCACCACACAGGCTTCCTCATATAACAGAGGGCAATGAACAGAAAGCTACAGCCAGCCAAAGTGTAGAGAATAAGAGACCATGGAGTGTGTGTCCCAGGAAAGGACTCCTGTATTAAACCACACCCACTCAGGTCTTCCTGAAGGGAGTGAACTCAATACCAAGGTACATCTGGGGACACAGCTTAGTAGGCCTTAACATGACAGAATACATGAAATTGATGAAGGGCTATGGGGTGCTGTAGATAGTGGAAGGGGTCTAAATATGATTATGATATGTGAAATGTACAAAAATGTAATAAAAATATTGAAAAATTACAAAATGTGTTAGGAATGACTCTTGGTTACTTATAAAGCTTATGTATGTAAGGAAATAGAAAGTAGGAAGGAGACAGAGAAAACCAACCTCTACAGAGCTGAGCAGATTTATTAGAGAATAAACCTAAGAGGGCACCCGCCCCTGGCTCCTGCCCCCAGGCTGGCATCTGGAGGAGAGTACACCTCTCAAAAGTGTTTTTTATGTTTTTCTCCGAGAAGGGGAAAAGGGTTTGGAGTAGTTAAGTCATCTCAGGCAGGTACAGGGTGGGTTTCCTCATGTGGAGGGTCAGCCATGTAGGACACTCTTGTCCAGGGAATGCTCAGTGATTAGGATTGGGTCATATCAAGACAAGCCAGTGGTAGGGGCGAGTCTGGGTGTGAGGTGAGACAGCCTTCAGGGAAAGCTATCAGGGAGGGACTATCAGTCATGTAACCATGCGAGAAACATTGAGGTCCTAGGATTTCTCCCTCATTGTAGACATGAAAGCGTGCACTCACTTCTGAAGGTGACTCACTTCTGAAGGTGTCTTCATTATCCAAACTGTTACTCAAATTCTTGCATGTACTAGTTCTTTGCTGATCTGGTCATGATACTTGCACATAGACTTTTCTTGAATGACTGTTGTTTTGGGTTCTTCACTAGCTAGATCTCCCTCTAGCAACTTGGACCCTGGGCACTGCTCCACCCTATCTACTCCAGGCTTTGCAAGATCTATCTGAGGGTTTTAGAGGTTATTCTTCCAGAGTTCATGTTGAAGAAGACTTCTTTTTTATTTTGGGTAACATGACTCAAAGCTTTGTCAAATACACCCAGTTTCAACTGCTTTTCTACTACAGATTTCCCTAGACATTTCCTCACTTTTCTGAGACTCATGTAAGTATGTAATATCTGTTATGTGACAGGCATTGTGCTAGGCCCCAGAAATCTGTGGTATCCTGTATGACTGATTTCATCTCTATAAATTAGCTACCACTGTGGACATATTAAAAGGGCGTTCAATAAATGTTAGCTATCAGGTACAAGCATTTGGAAAAAGAACCCTTAAGATTTTATTTCAAACTGACTAGAGCCGAACAGTGCCTTCAGGTAAAATGTGAGCTCTGCAACCCTCTATTTACGGGTGTTGAGTAGAGCTGTTCAAGAAAAAACTCTGGAAGTTAACACCCTAAAAGGGATCCTAAAGGAGATTTAAGCTAAGGTTAGAACACTGTGGATAATGTAGTTACAGAGGTATAATTGGCAGCTAACATTTTGTTTCATTTTGAGACAGGGTCTGACTGGCCTAGAACTCAGTTTGTAGACCAGGCTGCCCTTGAACTCAGAGATCTGCCTGTCTCTGCCTCCCATATGAAATTTAAGGTGTGTACCACCATTCCAGACTTAACAATTAATATTAATCCAGTCACTCACAGTTATTACATAATTGGTGCAGAGCTCTTACACTTTTGAGTGTGTAACAACTATTGGCATGTCAGTGAGTTTTAAATTAATTTCTTCAAGCCAGTCAGAAAACACTAATGCTGGATCTAGAATATGATTTCCTACTTCTTAGTGGAGGATTCTCTGTATTTATAAATATGTTTCTATACTCAGTTCTTGCATAAGATATAACCTGGGCATCGTTCCTAACCTTTTATGTAACTCTGCTATCCCCTGACCCTTTGCCTGGCCTTGTAAGTATGGAGTTGTTTGCTTGTGACTTTTTTAGTGTCTGCTTCCTAAACTAGAATGCAAACTATAAAGGAGTACTTGGGTTTTTTATGTTCACAGAATACTAGGAAGGTGTTTGGCACAGTAACTACTGTATATGTGACTAGCCTCCCCCAACTCATCTGGATGGATCCTCTACCAATATTGGCTATACTTTGCAGAATATAGCCCAGAAACTCCAGCATAGCTCAGAAGGCTGTGGCAGCTTTCTCCCTCTTCAGGATGAGGCATTCACAGCTATAACCTCAGTGCTAGTCACCTAGGTACACTTTTTATTCACTGAGTAGGGATTAATGCCTTTACTCATGAGTTTTTCTCTGCCAAAATGCCTGTATCTTCGGCAATAGCCAGATAGACTTCAATTTTTGAGGACCAGCTCAAATGGAATGGCTTCTCAATCTAAGCAGATTTGTTCTCTCTGTTTCAAGGAAATTGCACATACCTCCATGAGGAGATCACATTTCATGTATGTGTTCAACAAGTAGTTGAGTGCTTACCACATAGGAAGCACAATATTCCTGTTTAAGAATGTGTCTACTTTCCCTCTCAGATTCTGGGATCAGATCTGATTTCTGGATCCCTCAGACTCCTGCTAGGAAGTTGACCTATTATCCCTTCTCTACTTTACGAATCCTGTCATGGAATACTCAGTGTAAACACAATTTTCTCTGACAAATACATTGCTTCTCTGGATCCTTACTGTTCCTTATAAGCTTACAAAATTTTACCTGCAAAGAGTGTGGGGGTGGCTTGCAGTTTTGTTTCCCATACTAGACCAAACATCTAGTATTTCTTCTGAATCTTTAGCACCACAAAAGGACTAACACAGAAAGCATTCAGTGAGTAGATGCTGGTTTACTGACTGGTGGTGAATTCAGGCTCTAAGTTCCGTCAGTTTCCCTGAAGAAAGACCAAATCCAGTTGAGTTCCCTCCATTGGACTGATCTCTAGTCACCCCTGGCGATTTTAAGATGCCCTGGTGAGATGCTTGCTTTCAATAGAAGGGGCTAAATCAACTGATGTTCCTATTGCTCTGTAGCACTTAGGGTAAAACAGCTTAAATAATACATCCCTGGGGCAGCCTCCTTTCATCAGCAGATTAACATGGCCGTGTTTATCACCTTCTTAGCTAGAAAAAGCTTTTATCAGGCTCAGCTAACAGCTTTCATTAGCCTCTTTCAAACACTTGCCACATTGTCTTAAAGGGACATGCATTACCCAGTAGTAGTCTAAAAATGTGTACTTTTCTGTCGATAGCTCTTCTTGCTCCTGGCTGAATACATTTGATAAACTGCCTGTGTGGCAGTAGAGAGTTATTAGCAGTTGGCTGATCCTTCTGTAGTCAGGATGCCTGAGTTTTCCCTAATATTTAGAAGAATAAGCCCTGAAGCAGAACCTCTTCAGGAGGGATTAAGTGATTGACCTTTTGGCATTGTTCTGTGACTAAGACCCAATAAATCTTGACATCCTCCCAAATGCTAAAAATTTGGTATATTCAGGATTTTATGACCAAAGATCTAGTGAAAGACCACCCCAGTATCACCATCATAACTTAAATCTTCATCTACCACACAACAGATTCATTACTGCCTTTCAACTGGGAGAAAAGTGAGGAAGGGATGTCTTAGCTGCTTTAAATCCAATTGTATGAAAGTCATTATGCACGAAGATAGACTGTAAGTCCTTTATATTTTTTGTTAAACTGAAAATGATGACTGTCTGATGGCAGGCAGCTGATTTTACATTGTTCAAAGACAGACATCTCTAGTTAAGGCTTCCTAGGACCCTACTACTTAACAGCTGGGATAGTTCCAGGAGACCTGTGAAAAGACTTGATACAGCCAGATTTACATCCTGTGAAACACACCAAAAGACACTGTCTTAAGCCCATGAGGCAGTGGTGTGAGTAATTACCGTAACAGTGATATAGGCCACTGGGCCAGACTCCCTAGGCTTCAACCTCTGTGGGTGGTAATGGTATAGCCTGATGACTTTCAATTGCATATTAACCTGTAGAGACATAATTTTATGGTACTGATTTTTACTTGCCATATCTACTCATAAGGCAAAAATTGTCTTTAAAATGTGCCTCATTACAATGTGTATCATTTTTGGAAACAGCAATTGTCTACATGTGAAAAGAAATGGAACTAGGCACAAATGAGTACTGGGGGGAGGTTCATGCAGTTTGGAAAGTGCTATACTGAAGAGTGAGTGACTCTTGTAAGAAAGCAGACATTGACTGTTTACTATGCATACATTCTTCAGTTCCTCACATGTGCCCTGCAAAAACTGAAAGACTGACACTTATGTCCCTTTTTACATGTGAGAGGCTTATCCAAGTTAACAGCTAGTAAACATTGTGATTTGATTTGAATCCAGAACTACTCTAGCTCCAAAGCTCACTCCTTCTCTCCCCACTGGTGGCTTTTTAGCCAAGTGTTGGGTTTTTACATGGTTTACATCAGTAGATTGATGCCCCCCCCAACCCCTTTTTGAGATAAGGCTGTATCCCAGCTGGCCTGGAACTGGCTATGTAGTCCAGACTGACCTCAGTCCCCACAGAGATTCATCTTCCTCTGCCTCCCAAGTGCTGAGTTTAAAGGCATGTACCAACACACCTGGCAAATTGATGACACTTTTAAGGGAACCATCTATCCATCTATTAGAGATGCAGTAACATCTGTCCATCTGACTTAAGGCAAACTGACTACTAAACGTATCTCAGAAACCCAGCCATATGAACAAGAAATCATCACAAATTTGTTTGAATTCTCACAACATCACAGTTTTGGATATGTTTGGGAGAAGTAGGAAGAGAGTGACCCACCAAGTTCCAGACCCAGCCTTCCCTCACCCCTCGACCTCCAAAGCTCTGCCCAACTGTGACAGCCCTTGGGTCTTGGTTATGTCTGTGTTCCTAGTGAAACAATGATTCAAAGCATCTTTTTGTGTGTTCATCTCTTGAATGCATCGCCTTTAGCCTGCAATGAGCCACATCCTTTGTCCATCATATTAAGTGCATTTTTATGTTTTTTTTTTTTTTACTAATCTTGAAAGTAACTCAAAGGGGGCTGGAAAAATAGTTCAGGAGTTAAGAGCACTGACTTTTTTGCAGTTGGTTCAAATCCCAACACCCACGTGGCACCTAACAACCATCCATAACTCCAGTTCCAGGGGATCTAACACCCTCTTCTGACTTCTGTGGGCATTTCATGACACAGGTACACTTAGACACATGCAGGCAATGCACTCATACACATAAAATTAAAAAATATTTTTAAAAAAGAAAGTAACTAGGGGAGTAAAGCTCCAGAATGAAGGCCCCACTGTTAGTAAATCTCCCAGCTGTGCTGCTTGTTACTTCTAAAGTGGGAGTGTCATCTCCTCTTGGAATACCTAAAACAGCTTTCTAATTGGATCTTGCTGGTTCAAAGCACTGACGCACTTCTGTAGCACATGCACCAGACAAATCTGCTGAGCATGAGTTGCAATCTAACTCCCTCATTATGAGACCCACCATGGATCCTGCCCACACTCAGTGTGAATCCCAAGCCCTCTTCGTTTTTACTCTGTTTTGTTATTTTTTGGCAGGGTCTCCTGAACTGACCCTCCTGCCTCCATCTCCTGAGTGCACCACCACCTCCCCTGATTACATGGTGTTAAGGGTCTCATGCATGCTGGGCATGCACTCTTCCAACTAGGTAACATCTTCAGCCCCAAATCCTAGTTTGGAGCTGCCAAGGTCCTGCATGGCTGCCTTTCTCCCTCACCTCATCTGCTGCTCTGTCCCTGCCCACCTTGCTCCAGCAACATCAGCTTGCTTCTTTTCCCTGAAACATACCAAGCTCACTCCACAGTGCATCCCTTACACTTGCTGCTCCCTCACTTGAGACTTCTCAAAGATGTAGTAAGCTCCTCGTCTCCACTCTAGACTCCATTTTACAGCGATGACTTTGTGATCATGTGAATAAATAGCTACATCCTGCTGCAGTCCGTACTCTTCACATTTGTCTCTTGTTCAGTGTTAATTTCTTTACAGGGTTTAGAGGGGGGTTTGTTCATTTTCCTCCCATCACTATAGTCATAACACAGAGAATAAACTTTGCAGTATTCCTTGTTATACTCCTAGAGCTTTACACAGTGCTGACAGGTAGCATGCATTTCATACATAGCTACTAAACACAGGTGTGCATTAGCCATTGAACTCAACTCTAACTGAAGCCAAAGCTCTGATCACCAATATGCTACAATTTTAAAATGGATTGCGACTTGGGGTAGATCTTGTGTAGAGTACGCAGGACTGTCTAGTCTCTCACTTTGAGTCACTTATATTTGTGGTACCGGATTCATTTATTCTTAAGAATAATAATCACAATGAGTGTTGGTTGGAGAGAAGGGAGAGGAACTCCGAATGCTAAAAAAAAAAGTTTGCTTCAGACTGGAGAGATGGCTCAGCAGTTAACACTGGTTGTTCTTGTCGAAGACCCAGGTTCAAATCCCAGCACCCACATATAAGCTGACAACCATCAGTAACTCCAGTTCCAGGGGATCTGACACTCTTCTGTCCTCCTCAGACACTGCACGACACTGGTGCAGTTGCACATATGCAGGCATAACACTCATACATATAAAATAAAATTTTTTTTAAAAAGGTTCTGCTAATATGGTGACACACATTTTTAATCCCAGCACTTGGGAGGCAGGTGGATCTCTGTGAGTTCAAGGCCAGCCTGGACTATATATCGAGTTCCAGGACAGCTAGGGCTACAGGGAGACCTTGTCTCAAAGAAAACCAGAAAGAAAAAAGGAAAAAAAAACGTTGCTTCCTGGAGGTGAAGAGACTCCACAAGTGCCTTGGGTGACAGTACCTTTTATAGAGAAGGAGGGGAAGACTAATTCGACTTAGTTGAGTGGACAGATCCAGGAAAGGGTCAAATAAGCACATATTTCAGGGAATTCCAGCCTGGGGCATTTATTAGACCATCTTTCCTGGAAAAGCTTACCTATCATGTTTAGGTTCATTTTCACGAGAAAACTAGGCCAGAGAGAGAAGAGGAGAGACCGGAAAGCAAGCAGGTAAAAGTCATGGCTTCTTATCTGCTGTGATTATGGGGGGGGCACTGTACCGAGGTCTGGCACGTAGTGGATGTTGACTATTTGCTGACCCTCTTACTCTTGGAGGCTCGTTTGTGGGAAATGCTTGAAATTCCTCACTTTCTACAGAAATCAGTGAGGCTCAGAAGAGAGGAGCACTTGCTTGGGGAGAACTATTAGGCCAAACCTGCATTGCAGCCTCACTCATTCCCAGGTTGTAGACTTGTACTCCACAACTCTCACCTCTAAAGAGAAGATCCCGCTCATACAAGAGTTCCTCAGAAGACCACAACTGCTCCTCTTGAGGGTAGCTGCTATGATGGTTCTCAAAGACCCTTTAGTGAAGAAGTACCTGAGAACTAGGTTCACCAACTAGTGAAAATGACTTGTTCTGTTGGGAATTAATACTGATCCATACATACATATATTTGCCATCTATCTATCCATTTCCCATCCATTCATCTTTCCACCCATTCATCATTCAGCCACCCACTATCTATCCATTCATTCATCTACCATCTATCCCTCCATTCTCTCTCCCTTCCTCCCTCCCTCCCTTCCTCCCTCCCTCCCTCCATTGAGCCATTCATTTGCCAGTCAGTCAGCCCACAAGTACATCCTCTACACCAAGAATCATGCAGATTGTAGGAGCTATAATAGGGTTAGAAAGTTTCTTTTTCTTGAGAGACTCATGGTCTATTTGCAAAGAAAACCCCATGTGATTAGTTTCTTAACTACCCATATTTCTAGGTCTGGGTTAAATGAAAATAATTTATTACCCAAATTTGGTTACAAAGCCATAGCATATCAAACCAAAGTGCTCCATGGAGGAAAAGGCTATAGCTAACCTCCTCCCCTCCTCACCCGCTTTCTCTCAAGCCTTTACAGAAAGGTGATAATGAAAGATTTGGTCCCAACTGGGCCACAGGCAGAGAATTTGCATTTTAAAGTTTGACAGCTATTTGTAGGCCTTTTGATGTCCTTTCTGCTCTCTAGCCGCCCACCCTGGCTTTGCAGCCTCTCCCTCCCCCACCTTCTACCAGTTCCCCACCACGTACCAGACACAAATTTTTAAATGATGGCTCCTAGCCCAGAGGCTTCTGGATATGTGCCCTGGTAGAAGGTGCGCATAGCCACATGGCGAGCCCCAGATGTTTCAAGTAATGCCTATTTATCAAGTTATTTTTCCTTACTTCCTAACACCTACAACCACCGTGCCTGGTTTATATTATTAACCTTTTTTTAAGTAAGGAAAATAGGCTTAGCTTAAATAACTGATCCCAAATCGTTAATAAGTAAGAAAGACAGAACCCAGCCTGTGTGACTCCAAACCTGTGACCTCTTCATTAAGCCTACCTCACCCCAACAGACAAGACTGGTTATTCCAGGACCCTTAGCTAAGATTCTTCTCAGAAAAGGTAATCCTGCATTCCAGTTTTCTTGCTGGTGTTATTCTGGAAAGAGTCCAATAAATGTCATGATTTGATTTATTCGAGGACAGACTCGCAGCTGTCTTTTCCTTTGCAGCTCTTCTGAGCTCTGACTACTCGTCTTTCACACAAACTGCTGTAGACAACAGCTGCATGTCTCGGTGTGGAACTGTCATCCACATGCTCTGGGATCTGTGGGAGAGTCTCTCTAAAGAAAGCCTGTAGGAAGCAAGCTCAGTCTTAGACCCTTAGATTCCTGTAGCTGGGGCAACCCTGGAGGCCACCAAGGAAACAGGTTCGGAGAATGACTTGGGTGACTTAACTAGTGTCAGATTCATTATCATAGTATATATCTGCTATGTTAAAATTGAACAGAAAGAAAACAGAGCCTGCTAGTGAATACCTCAGCAGGCTGCGGGCATTGCCTCACTCTTGAGTACAAACCAGTAAAGAACAGGTCACTATTATCCTGTGATCTAGTTTAGCCCAGACTGAGAAATAAGTGACTCAGGATTTCAAAGTGGGGCCAGAAATCTGAACTCAGGTGACTATAGAGAAGTCACTATGCTGTGTGAGGTGACTGGGTGATCTATGAAATTTGCCCATGTGCTGGAGAGCAAAGAACCAACACAAAGAAGAAATGAAATCATCTTTCTGTGGACTTAGGAGACCACAGTCTATAATGCAAACTTTCCTGCATTCATAGTAACCTGAGTCCTATTTTGATCAACAGGATGCCCCTAAAGAACAAGGTCTAGTCGCTAACACATAGTCTCTCCTGACATTCTCTGAGACTATCAGGAAGTTCTTTTGCTGGAAGTTCTTTTGCTCCTTAGAAAGTACACCTCCCCACGACCCCCAAAGAGGGAGGCTTTTAGAAGTGCCAAATTGGGAGCCATAAGCCTCATGGCTCGTTGCAGTGTTCCCGTTGAGGTTGAGAGATCAGGTTCAAAGCTCTAGCTGCAACTCACCCTCCTGCTCTCATCGCCAATCCTGTCCTCCCTTCCCCCACTACGGATCCTTGTTAAATTCTCTGGTTTGTGCTTAGCTAGGAGTCAGCAGAGTAATCCAGGAATCCAGGCCTTCTTTCTGCTCTCTTCCTGTGTATCCACACCCCCCACCCTCCCCACCCCCGTCAATTCCCTTCCCCTTCCCCAGAAGAGAAAGTCCTTGGAAAAGTTCCTCTCTATGAAAAACAGTCACAAAATTAAAACTTGCCCTTCCTTTGTACACAGGGTACCCTTGGCTATAGACTGGGAAGTCCAAAAATCTCTCTTCTCCATGATTCCCTGAAAGTTTTGGTGCAGAGGTCCAACACTCAGAACAACTGGAAGGAGCTGTGACTGGTTCAATGGCTTCTAATCTGACTCCGTAAGCACTGGCACGGTCCCAATTACTCTTTTGGAACTCATGGCCCATTTATACCAAGAGATCTTCCTTGACTCTCTGCACATACTAACTTCATTTTGCTCAGAAATAAGTCATATCTTCACCTTAACTGTCATGAGAGAAGGCTGTCATGGAGTGACTTTTGAGCATACCTTGGGAGGCACCTTTGTCCTATCTACATCGAGAAAGATTTCAGCATCTTATTCTTATCCATTCTGGAGCAATTAGTTGACCTGCTAACAATAGTATTTTTAATGGCCCCTAGCTGGATCATTGTACTAGCTCACACTGAGGCTATGTTCTCTTATTAGAAAGTATTAGACATTGTATTAGTCCATGAAGCAGCTTGTAGCCTTCTTGGAGTTACAAAACAAATCTTTAAAACCTTACAGTATCTATAGATCTCCTTGCTTGTAAGATATACCTGATTTTTTGATACAAGCATGAAGCTTGTTCCTGAAACCCTCACACAGAGGACCTCTGAATAAAGTTGACCTTTGAATGAGGTAGCACCCTGTAAAGGAGGTAGCTGCTCTTCTGGCCCACTGGAATGGCATTGAATGATACTATGAACAGCTCAAATGGGCGCCAAGGCTGGACTTAAGGCAGAAATGAGAGATGACAGGTCCATGGGGCTGAGCAGCACTAGAGAAGGAAATAACCCTGGGAGTGAATGTCCTGGATCTGGTGCCAAGTAAGTAATCTTGAAGACTATGAACCTTGAGCCAGGAGCTCTCAACAGTGGCCTTCCCACAACTCATCTTAGTCTGTTACGAAAACAGATTAAGGCTAGCAATATGACTCAGCAGGTTAAGATGCTGGCCACTAAATCTAACTACCTGAGTTTGATCACCTGAAAGGAGAAGACCAGCTCACACAAGTTGTCCTCTCATGGGTATTCCAATTTTTGTCATTTCAGTGGATAACAATACAGAAATCATTAGTGAGAAGTTTTACAGTATCTGTTAACACTTAGTATTTGGAAGTTCACTTTACACTTACATCTCAGCTTCAACTGGCTCCATGTCAAGTGCCCAGTAAGGCATGTGTAGCTAGTGAATGGACGCCATATGCAATAGCACAGTGTTGGCTCTTTGTGGGTAAGTCTGTGACTTTTGTTTCTGGGTTCTCAAAAGAGGCACAGTATCTGGGTGCAGGCTAGGTAGGTACTCAGAAAGTATTTGAGCCAGTTCACAAGCAAATTCTTCTTAGCTTATGTCCTTTGGTGCTTATTATTTTTGGCCAGATATTTTAAGGCACAGTATCTTCTTTATATAATAAATACATCAGTTCTAAAGAAAGGAGTAAATCTCCAAAGGAGGCTTCTTTGGAAAGAATACTGGTGAGACAAGCCTGAGGGCACAGGGCACTAAAAGGAACAGTGAAACCAAAGAGGCAAATGTCAGTGAGCTTCTGCATCCTGGCCTATGAGACGGAGCAATAGAGATGAAAGAAATGGGGGTGGTGAACCCTACAGTCAGCCATTTCTCCTCACAGGTTATTTTGAGCCACCCAAAGAATGCTTCAGTGGTTCGCAAAGGATTTGATTTGTAACATGACCACTTAAATTTCTAAAACATAGCTGTAGCAAAAATATGTACTTAGAACATATTTCTTCAAAACAGGTTGAGCCAGTTCATGGCCACAGGCTTCACAAGAGAGGTCAATGGCTTTCTTCATAACTCAATTAGTTCAGTGAAAGAAGACTATCGCTTTTGTTAATAAAGAATTTCCTCCAAGGCAGTGGCTGCAGATATAAGAGTGTGGCTTCCCAGTGAACAGACATCTGAGGAAATCAGAGCTCATGCACCTTCTAACAAGAGGCTGGAGTCTGGCACTCCCCAAAGCTGGCCCTCATCCACAAGGCAATATTTTTCAAGAAAGTGCAAAAGAAAGACCAAAGTTTCAGTTCATCATATAGTCCCTAAAAGAGGCCCCAATGGTGGCAAGAGCCTTTGGCAAGGAACACTATTTTTCAAATGCCAACCCATCATATTAGAACTCTGCTTGGATACCTCTTTTGTTGTTGTTGTTGTTTTGTAATCTGGGTGTTGTTTGTCTTTGAGACAGTCTATCCCTAGGTAGCCTAAGCTAGCCTCAAACTCTTGATCCTTCTGCTTCTGCCCCAGGATTGTTGAAATTACAGGCTTGTGCCACCATACCCAGCTAACCTGTATACTTTAGAAGGGACTTTTGGAGGTTTATGCAGTGTATTTCAGTAAACACTTAGAGCCTTGGCCCACTAACATGAGAACCGGAACAAGTTACTTTACCTTTTTAAGCCATAGTAGCTCGGTTGTGAAGCATGAGTAATACCTACCTCATAGGGTTTTGTGTGTTCATTAAGCTAGGAGATAAAATACTAACAAAAATATATGGAAATTGTTCATAAATTTCCATAACTGAAGATTAAACACTGGAGAGATAGCTCAGTGGTTAA
Source organism: Eospalax fontanierii (assembly GCA_035773235.1). Taxonomy (NCBI): domain Eukaryota; kingdom Metazoa; phylum Chordata; class Mammalia; order Rodentia; family Spalacidae; genus Eospalax; species Eospalax fontanierii. The sequence goes on along the minus strand of CM069529.1, from coordinate 44,819,456 downwards.
GAGCCTGTACTGCTCTTGTGGTTCCTAGCACCACGTAACTCTAGTGTCAGGGGATCCAGTGCCTCTGGTCTCCACGAGCACCTGCCCTTCCTGTACATGACCCCCGTCCCCTGGATGCATAAATCTTTAAAAAATAGAAAAGTAGATATTGTCAAGCAAGGATGTGTTGAATGCACATTCATCCCATGCAAAGCAAAAGATGGACAATAGAGGCTAATGAGAAGATAGGGGGCCCTTCCATTCCACACTTGGTATTTTAGCTGAAGAGACTAGCCCATTGCAGGAAAGTCACATGTTAGGCTGTGTATCTTCTGATGTCAGAAAGATGAGAAAATCTAGGCTGGAGAAAAGAAAAGGTCAAGGAAGGAATTAGAAGCTGTAGTGACCAGTAAAATGGGCAATAAGAATATCAAAAGAGGAAACAGACCAAGAAGTGAACAGACACTGTGCCTACTACATGAGATGACAAGGTTACAAGCCAAGAAACAGTAACAGCCTGTTTCTTGTGGGAGGGAAGGGAATGGGAGAAGGTATCTCTTGTCCTGTTATCTGTTCTTTAGCAGAGACACAGTGGGGACTCTCCAGCACTGCCAAGGATGCCATTCCTTGGTGCCCATTGCAAACACTATCACAAGTGACTGAAAGCTTGTGCCACCCCCCAAACCTCCCTCTCTTAACAATACTCCTCAAAGGCTAGTTGAAGACAGCTTTTCTTTTCTCTGTATCTGGCTTTCTCATTTGTACTCCACAAAGCGTGTCCTTCCTGAGAAGTAATTAGATTATATCTTTAGAACGCTTTGAGCTATGAGACAAGAACATCGTGCACATACATACAGGCACGGTCATTATCGAAGATTCCATTTCCTTTGTTCTGTTTGAATCCATCTCCTGGCAACAGCTGTCTGGCTTCTAAAGACAGCAACAGCTGCAATAATGAGCCCACCATTGGAGTGATGACAGTCTCAATCCCACGATGCAGCTGTTCCTTAATGTGAAGTCTTGCCCCTCCCTTGGGACTGGACAAAAGGGAGAACCATTCACTACACTCTTGTGTTTCATGCAGGAAAATCCCCTAGTCTTTCCCCAGTCTTAATTCTGCCACAGACAGTTTTGCCTTAAGCAAGCCTGACAGAGAAATCTCTCCAACAGATATAACTGTACCCAACTCTTGAGGGTGTGTGACATTTAAGAGATGTGATATATGTGAACATCTCTTATGAACTCTTAAGTTTAACAAGGGAAAAGAAAATTACAGAAAACATAAGACACCACAGTAAACTTCTAAGTTGGGCTTTACAGATAAATGGTCATAAAGGCTTGGAGGGGGAAGAAAGGAGACTCAAAAAGATAATTGATCCTGGCTTGGACTAGAAGAATCTGAGCGATCCAGAGGGAGCTGAATGAAAGGCACAGTCCAGTTCAAGGCTGAGAAAAGCAATGCAAGCCAGGAGCATCTAGAGCTCACTTGAATCAAGGTCAGGATGAGCCTGGGAAAGAGGTTTAGGAGAGTCAGCATGGCTCATATTGTGGATAGTCTTAACTGACAAGCAGAGAAGTTACTGGGAGAGGTTTTTTGTTGTTGTTGCAATAGTTTTGTTTTTTAAAGATTTTATTGTATTAAAAGTTTTTAATTTATTTTTATTTTATGTATATGAGGGAATTGCCTGCCTGTAAGTGTGTCCCTGTGTACAATGCCCACGGAGGCCAGACAAGGGCATTATGTCTCCTGAAACTAGAGTTTGGGGCAGTTGTTAGCCTTCATGCAGATGCTGGGAATGGAACCCAAGTCCTCTGGAAGACCAGCCAATGCTTTCAACTGCTGAGCCAGCCCCTACAGATTTTATTTTTATTTTTAATTATGTCTATATGTGTATTTGACTGTTTGTGCAGGTGAGGGCACAACAGAGATCAGAAGAGGGCATTGGATGTCCTGGAGCTGGAGGTACAGGCAGTTGTGAGCATCCTACAACCAAGTTCTGGAAACCAAAATCCGGTCCTCTGCAAGAGCCCTACCAGGAGGTTCTAATAACAGGAAAAGTCAAGGAATCTCGGAACTCTCGAGCTCATGTAGTCCTCCATCCTGTGTCCTGTGATTTCTTCAGTGGAATCAAGGAGCCTACACCAGCCGTGTTTTTGGCATTCTCTATGTGCTCCTGGCCAGGTCCAGCTGCTCTTGTATCCTGGGAGATCCTCCATCTGCCCAAGTTATCAGTTATCAACTTCCTTGCTTAGTAAAAATAGTACCTACCAAGCCACAGCCCACACTTAGAAATCCAAGTTTCTAAGAGAGAAGCCCAGGAATAAATCCTCTTTACTGAAACGTGCTTCCCCTCTTCCCAAGAGATGCTTGTTATGAGGGAAGTGGGGGTGTTATAAACATGAACTCCATAACTCCGGACACACAGTGGGTCCTCTCTGGGCTTCAAATCTGCTAGAGACTAAGGGTGACTGCTTGGCCAGTAAAGGTCTGGGAACAGTCAGTCACTGAGAGGGAGAACACTCAAATCATTCTGTCTCCAAGAGAAAAGCTTTTCCTCTACCATTTTTATTCTCTCCTCACATGGAGCTCTAACAAGGACCCTGCAACCCTCTTGCCTACCTGTCAACGTCTTGCTGACTTTTATAAGCTCTTTCCTCCAGGTCCTCCCTCCCTTCCTGCTTCCCTCTCTGCCTCCTTCCAGCCCTCCCTTCCTGCTTCTGTCCTTCCCCTTCCCCTCCCCTCCTACTGTCTCCACTCCCTCCCTCATCTCCCCCCCCCATTCTCCTTTACTTCACTCCTTTGATTTGTCCCTCCTGTCTTTCTTCCCTTCCATCCTCTTTCTTCCTTTCCCCATCCTTCCTTTCTTCATTTCTTTGCTTTTTCAGTCTTAAATAACTACATTACCCAGATGCTTAGATCGACTTGAGTATTTCTCAGTTATATGTGAGCCAACCTCAGACCTTGCCCAGTCATTAGTTTTAAATTTTGAATTTTTACGTTAACAGCTTAAAATTTTTAGCTATTTTATTTATTTTTATTTTGCATGTATGTGTGTTTTGCCTGCATGTAAATGTATCACATGGGTGCAATGGCCACAGAGGCCAGAAGAAGGTGGAGAACACCTGAAACTTGGGTTACAGTTAGCCGCCATATGGGTGCTGGAAACTGAACCTGAATCCTTTTCAAGAACAGTCAGTGCTCTTAACCATTGAGCCATCTCTCCAGATCTTTTATTACAGATCTCCAGATATTTTATTACATTTATTTCTGTATGTATATGTGTGGGTACATGTGTGCTACAGTATGTGTGGAGGTCAGAAGACCTTGCAGGAGTTGGTTTTTTCCTTCCCATGTAGGACCCAAGAATCAAACTTAGGTCATCAGACTTGGTATCAAGATCTCACTGGCATGACAAATTTTTAAAAGTTAGAAAATGCTGATAACCAGGGCTGGAGAGATGGCTCAATAAGAGCACTGACTGCTCTTGCGGAGGACTTGGGTTCAGGTTTGATTCCCAGGACCCACATAGCAACTAACAACCATCTTTAACTCCAGTTTCAGAGGATCTGATGCCCTCTTCTGACCTCCGTGGGCACTGAATGAAAGGGGTGCACTTATAAACATGCAGGCAATATACTCATACACATAAAAAATAAAATAGGGCTGGAGAGATTGTGGTTAAGAACACTGACTGCTCTTGCAGAGTCTTGGGTTCGGGTTTGATTCTCAGCACCTACATGGCAGCTAAGAACCGTCCATAACTCCAGTTCCAGGGAATCTGACACCTTCTTCTGACCTCCGTGGGCACTGCACAACATGGGTGCACTTACACACATGCAGACAATACACTCATACACACAAAATTATAAATAAATAAATAAAAATTTTAAAATAAAGTAAAAACATAAAATGTTTTAAGAAATAAAATACTAATAACTACAAATGATAATAGCAGCCACAGTGCTTGAATGTTGATTAGAGATGAGCTAGCTGACATAAAATTTCTTTATAGATATTAGCCTTCACAAAGACCCTGTGACACAGATATGGTTAGAATCCCCATATTACATACAGGGAATCTAAGACTTGAATAGATGAAATTCCATGCTTATGAAATGTAGTTAAGTAAGATTGAGTGTCAAGGTTTGGGCCTGGGAAATCTGACTTCAGAGTTATCCTCTCAACCACAGCTCCAGATAATCTCTAAGAAGGAACTAAAATGAACTGTCACTTCTTATTACCATGAATATCCCACTCACAATGCTTAATTTTTCTATTTAAAAATGTAAAAGTAGAACAAAGTACTAATTTTATATATCCTGCATAAAACATTATAGTATTAGATTATATTTCTTATATTACGTTCTTCAGAAATACGATTCTTTGTTTTCATATATAACATTCCATTACATAAAGAGAATACAAATTCTATGATTACCTCTCTGTTATTAGATATTTAAGTTGATTTGAATATTTTAATATCGTAACTGTGGAAAATAAACTTTTTTTCTAAATATTTTATCATAAATGTGTTTAATTTTCTGGAATAAAGTCCTTGTTTCCAAGCTACTTTTTAGTCTAGAATGGATTTTAGAGATTGTAGAATATTTTCTTAAATGAACCAGTAGACTTCCCCACAAGCAGCATGCGGGGAAGGGCTGTTTCCTCAACCCCTTGCCAACTGTGCCAATTTGAGAGGTGAAAAATGGCCTCGCCTGGCTGATTCCATTTACATGTCTTTGATTACTGATGAGGTGACCATTTTTTCTTATGTTTACTAGCCACTTGTATTTCTTTTGTGAGCTGTTTATTTATGCCCTAGTTCATTTCCCCAGCAGCAAGCTGTTGTTTTTCTTATCTGTTCTTTGTGGCTGTAACCTTTGGACTATCATATTTGGCTAGCTCGTATCAAAATACTGAGAAGCATGTGTCCAAATTTGTTCTTTGCCTTGTCATTCGCTTTGTAGGTGTTGGTTCATTTGGAAATACAGAAAGAATGAAGTCACTTTGCACCTTTCTTGTTCTTCAGGCTGGTTAAAATGTAGGGAGATCCTTAAAGAACAACATCCTTGCAAAGTGCTTTCAACTTTTTGACATGGGTATTAAAATGCCACCCCAAATACCAGTGGTAATAAAGAAACCGACTTAAAAGGGGGAGTAGGTGTAAATGTAACACATGAGAATTCGTTTCTGAATCTTGCTAGGCAGTTGCTGAGGATTCAGTGGTGGGGCACTGAAGCCTCTTGACCACCTCTGGTAATAGAAAACCTTGCTTATCTGTGGCTGCTGTTAACTCTGAAACTTTTGAACCAAGATGCGTGCTTGTTATCCCCTTTCAATAAGAATAACCCGAACATCCTGCCCTCAAGCTCTGTAGTGAGAGTCAGCTTCAGCTTCCTCTTTATGGCCCCTTCCTTGACTCTGATGTCCCTCCGACCTCTCTGCCGCCCCCCACCCCCCCATTTCGTGCCTATATTCACTCTTGGGAGCAGAAAGTATTTATGTGGGTGTCTGACTTACCCAACCATGTAACTTAGGAATATGGAAAATGTCTAAATTAACTACACTAGTGTCCCCATATTCTCCAGATATATGCATCAAGACCCTAATGGATAGCTCTGACCTTGGATAGTGCCAAACTGTATACATACCATGTTTTTATCCCATCTACACATCCACGTTAAGGTTTTATTTATAAATTAGGAATAGTATGAGATTAACAGCAATGGTTAAAAACTAAAATAATTACAACAATATGCTGTAAGAAACAATATAATACACTGTAAATCACAGTGAATGTGTTCTCTCTTTCAAAATACCATTTTGTGCTATTTTTATCCCTCTTTTTGTGATGATGTGAGGTGGTTCAATGACCATGTGCTGCTTAAACTTCTTCCCTTGGGGAGATATAGACAACATCTGATCCCTCTTCCCTTGGTTCCAATGACAATCTGATGTACAATTCCACCACAATTTTCCCTTGGGAACCAACTTGGGGAGCCAAGTTTGTTGAGCTTGGAATTATTTACAGGAGTGTGGGTGCTCCTCCCTAAGGCCTAAGGCCTCACCAGAAAGATTTTGCCCAGCATGGCCCCCATAGCCTCATAAATGGAACCACACCCCCTGCTTTCCCGTAGTCTTCCTGGTCTATCTATACACAAGATAACTCTTCCCCAAGGCTGCATGTAATTAGGACAGATTTGCCCACAGTGGTTTGGGAGGAGAGGCTGGAGGCTCAGGCAAATGTCCTCCCCCATGAGGGGAGGTCAGCAATCAATAAGACCAGCTGTGAATATCTTTTGCAGGTAGGCACAGTTGAACTTTCCATTTGGCTTAGAGGAAAGTCATGAGATGAAGTAAGGTGAAGGACAAAGGTGTTGCAATGTAGCATTGGGTTACTACATGAGGTACTTGGACTTAGGGCATAAGCCTATGATGAAAGCACTGCATCCCATAACTTCAGCAGTGATAATTCTGATGGCTACTAAGTAACTAACAGACAGGTAGTACATACAGTGTAGCTGTGCTGTACAGTGATGTTTCTTGTTACAGGTGGAATACAGTGGGATGTCATCAGATTTTCTACTACTGTAAATGGCGCATCATTTGAAACTTAAGATATGTCTATTTCTGGAATTTTTCATTGAATATTTTTGGATTATGATTAATAATGGGTGCTTAAACCCTCAGAAAATGTAACTGTGGGTGAGGATGGGGCTGCTGTACATCTTTTCAGTTCTTATAGTGCCCAGTGTACTCATTAATCTCACTCAGGTGCCTCTTCTATATCTGCTGGGTGAATGAAGGCTATTCTATCTTCTGGCATTTCCTGAGTTCCATTTCAGGTTTGAGTGGCAGCTTCAACAGCTCTACAGGGGTGTTAGGTCAATGCCACCAACTGTCCTCAGGAAGCAGCAAAAGTGATAGTTAAGAGCCCAGACCTCAGTCAGCTTGCTTAAGCTCTAATCCTGGGAATATCAGACTTCGGGTGTGCAGAGCTGGTGAAGTTACTAAACTTTACTGTGCCTCAATGTCTCATGCACAAAACAGGACTAGGATCAAAGGACATGTCATACACATCAGTGTCATATTATATATCATATTACACAGACATGATTAATTTCCCATAACTGCATTCATTGATGATAGAGATGACTACTCTGTTAGATCTTAGCAATGGTGCAAGGAGTTGAGAAAATGATTATCCATTTAGTCTAATGGGTTTGCTTAACACCAAAGCTATTTAGTTTACTTTCCATTCCTAGGATCAAGCATACTGGTTAACACACAGCCTGAGCCAAATAGAAATCCAAATCTATATGAATAGATTATCAGAACAGTGGACAGTAAGTATGGGACCAAATCTAGTGTTGCTCATAAGGAGAATGAAAAAAATTTGAGGTCTGAAATAAGCAAGGACAGCTTCTTGGAGAGAGATTCAAACTAAGTCTGCACCTTGTAGTTATGTCACATGCATGGCACACATACTGAGGAGCAGACACTGTATAATAAGTAAAAGTACTACAAATGCATAATACTTTGTGCTGTTTCTCCTGGGACAGGTTTTGAGTATAGTCATCTTCTGTGATGATTTGCTTGGTGTTGCCTCGCATGAAATTGTCATTGAATTTGAAAGGGATAATTTCCTTAGTGAAACTATTAATTTTTGTTGACCTTGGAAATATTAAAACAGTCTGTGATGATTACAGTCACAAATATTAGTTGAGTAAATAACACTAAAATTAAATATTATAAATTTATTCCAGTAACTCACTAAAATGGGAAATGTATATTCTGTTTGATTTGAAAGCTTAGCACTTAATATTACATACAATATCATACAATACATACATCAACATATATATAACATACACACAATACAACATCAAGCTGAGTGTGCTGGTACACACCTTTACTCCCAGCAGAGGCAGAGGCAGGTGGATCTCTGTAAGATCAAGGCTAGCCTGGTCTACAAAGTGAGTTCCAGGTAAGCTGGTGCTAAAGGGAGACCCTGTCTTAAAAAGATCAAAAAATTACCACATCAGTTCTAAGATAGATCTGGAAGCCAGGCAATTTAGGATCTCCTGTCCTATGTCTGCACATTCTTTCGGTGTGACGTTGAGTACAGTTGACCTTCTCTGGAGTGAAGATGGAATGATGGAGTCAGTGCTCTTTGGGTCCTTCTGCGGGTTTGGCGCTCTGATTCAAGCACGTTCATGCTCTCATGATATGCTTCATGATAGTCTTGAGCTGGAAGGGAGTCCACAGAAGCTCTTTACAAAGAAGGCAAGACAGGTATTACTGTCCCCTCTTCTCAATTATAACACCAAGACCATGAGAGGGGAGGAAACTGGTGCTAGAGGAGGTGAATGCTGGCTCATCTTCCATTACAACTAGGATTTCCTGGGTCCAGTCTAGACTTGCTGGGCTTCTGCTTTACTAATCTTAACGAAGATAGAAAAATATCAGTCATTGTGTGGATAGGTCAGTTGATGTGAGGGGTCCCACATTGTCTTTCACCTTTGATTTTCTTCAAACTGAATGAAAATGCTTCTTGGAGACCGGCCAGATCAATGCCAGTCTAGTTTTGCATTGGTTCTTACCAGAGCCGGAACATGAATACACAGAAACTTGGAGCCAGACAATTTCCTTAGTCTACCAGTAGGCTTGTAGGGCAAACACCGCTGGAGACTGGAGTCAGCAGGAGCAGAGTCAGTTCAGTGAGTCTCTCTGGTACTGATGGTGTGACCATAAGGACTAGCAGCAATAACAAAATCAACTATAACAAAGAGTCTGCAGTGCAACATTTTTGTTACTTGTTTTGCTTTTTGAGACAGTTTCATGTATCTTAAGTTGGCCTGGAAATGTCCTTGAACTTGTGATTCTTCGGCTTCTATCTCCTGAGTGCTAGGATTACAAGTGTATGCAACTACACTCGGTTCATAAGTGGGAGGATTCAACCTAGGGCCCCATGCATGGTAGATAAGCACTCTACCAACTGAGCTACAGCCCCAGCCCACAATGCACCTAAGATTCAAAGGACATTTTCTCATTTAGAAAATGAAGTTTGTAAAAACAGAAACTCAAGAAATTAGTGGTCTAAGAAGGAAGCTATAGAAAGGGAGAAATATGGAATTTTAGAGCAGAGATGGCATCCCAGGCAAATCTGGGAGATGTAGAGGAGTTTGAAGGCTTCCAGTAGACACACAAGGTTGACTATGCTGGTGGCCACCTGAGTCACTTTGTGTCATTCACTGGGAATCCCCTGTCCTAGGTCCCATTCATGTCCCCTGCCTCTGTCACAACAGACTGAAATAAGGAAAGAATTTTTTTTTTAATGATAGGTGTTGAAATCCTGAATCTACCACTTCTCACTGAATCTACCACTTCCTGTTGGAGAGTCTTAACTGAGTCTCAACCTTTGGGAAACTTGTTCTCATGTGTGAAATGTTGGGATTATTTAAATCTGAAAGTTAGTTATAATTTGTACAAAGTTCCTTGAACAATTTCACTGCATTCTAGACTTCTCCACCATAGTAGAAGGAAGACTAGGGAGAGTGAGAAGAAGGATAATTTATTACATTTAGTAAATTTCATAAGTGTTATTGCTCAGAACCTGGCTCTGTGTCCTTCAGTAAAAGGTAAAGCTAAGTGCATTCCTATCCAGATTACCTGCTTCAGATGCTTATTTCCCAAGCTGTGCTAATTAAAAAATACCATAAGTGTTCTAATTAGGTCCTTGACATTTTTTTTTAACAATTGCAAAGGACCTTAAATAATCATGTTAAGAACAAGTTACTATGAAACTAAAAGTCACTGTGACTCTGATGTTGCTATTCACTTGTAGAGCAAGTTACATGGAGATTAGTCCTGTCCCGGGGACAAATGGGGAATATGGAACAGGGTCTACCAGAGCATAAAGGAAGTGAAGCTAACTAGCAAGATCATCCAACTTAACACATTCAGTGGCATTTGGAGCAGTGATGGGGGAAAACAGACTCTCTTGTTAATTTCACACTTCCTCTATACATTTCAAAAAACAAGCTGTGACTAGGCAGCTGGATTTTAAAAAGACCTTCAGTGGGCTAAATGTCAACCAGGTATGTCTGCAAAGTCCCAGCTTTAAGTTTTTCTATCTTCTCCATTAGTTTGCTATGGGGAATTCAATTCTGTTCATTTAAAGCAAGGACTTGAAAGGTATTATTTCTTGTTCATTAAGGCTCTAGGCTTACTGGAGGTGCTGGTCTTTGTCCTTTTACAGGTAAGCATATTAAGTGATGACTGCATTCTTCAAAACCTGGGGAAGTTCACCAAAGTGAAGGGAAAGAAGGGAACGGGCATTCACAGTGTGCTTTGGCGTGCCAATGGTAGTTCCAGGAAGAGGAACCATTATTGTCTGTATTTGACACAGAGGAGAATCAAAGCTCAGAAGACTTGCCTTGTCCCAACTCAGTTCCTTCTCCAGCAATACAGCCATCTGCTCTGAAATTTCCACAGGGTCTGAGTGGAGGGAGACTGGAGCCTTTTTGGCTCAAAGTCCCTTGGGAGTCCCTCCTTGCTACAGATGCCCAGGTTTGTTTTCTTTGACTCCCCCATTAATGAGTTCCACAGGATGATGCTAAGTCTAGTTATCCAGCCTTAATTGGTTTAGTTACAACAAGATAATTCCTTTTTTCTTCCCTTGGAGGCCTCTCTGTTTAAAGATATTTTAGCTAGAAGATGCTAATTACCAACAAGGAGAAAGTGACACCTGAAGAGTTAATTTTCCATCTTGGTCCTTGGTTTTTCCTTTGAACTCCCTCTACCAAGGCCTCATTCCCACTTTGTCACTTGTCCCCCACCATCATAAAAGAGAGCTGGTCCCTGACTAAGCAGCAGAACTTTCTCACTTTCCAGAGAGTCCTTCCTCTCACAGCTGTCTCAGAGGCATGGACAGCCTGGGTGAAACCTTCCTTAGCCTGGAGGATGGCCTGGACTCTTCGGACACTACTGGCCTGCTGGCCTCCTGGGACTGGAAAAGCAGAGCTAGGCCCTACGAGCTGCGCCAGGCTTCCCCGACTCAGAGCCTATCCCCAGTTCCATCGCTGGAGTCTTACTCTTCCTCTCCCTGTCCTGCGGGGCCTGGACTGCCCTGTGGGCATAGTGGGGCCAGCACAGGAGGCAGCGACGGCTGTAGCAGCCTTGAGGCTGGAGGCCTCGTAGAGCTGGATTACAATATGTTAGCTTTTCAGCCTGCCTACCTACAAGGTGCTGGTGGCCTCAAGGGCCAGAAGGGCAGCAAAGTCAAGATGTCTGTCCAGCGGAGACGCAAGGCCAGTGAGAGGGAGAAGCTCAGGATGAGGACCTTGGCAGATGCCCTGCACACCCTTCGGAATTATCTGCCCCCTGTCTACAGCCAGAGAGGCCAACCGCTCACCAAGATCCAGACACTCAAGTACACCATCAAGTACATCGGGGAACTCACAGACCTTCTCAACAGGGGCAGAGAGCTCAGGCCCCAGAGTGTGTGAACTGTGACCCTTGGGGATCCCACCAGTTCCAGACCTGTGGACAGGAGTACAGGAGCTCTGAAGACCCCAATCTGTCTCCCAGGACAACAGCACAGAGTTATCCGTGTATGTGTACAGTTTATGGGACAATCTCGTGATCTGCTAAGTTGAAAGGGACTCCTGCCTGACCCGTTGAAACGGCCAGAACATTCATGCCACTCAAGCAGAAACTTACATCCAGCTTGTCACCATGATTCCAGAGACTCAGTCTTTGCAAAGAGACAAAATTATTTAGTCCTGTGTCTGTTCAAGGTATTCTAAAGGATCAATGTAGTCTAAATGCATTCTTTGCAATAATGCGGAAATAGTTAACCATTCATCTCCTGACATTTTGGTGTTTGGAGTTTTTGTTCTGTTGTAACTAAATTTGTATTTTTTACAGGATCGAGGGTGACATTTGGATTCTTATTTTGAATGATTTGTTTCAAGTAAGAACTCTTTCTCTCTCTCTCTCTCTCTCTTTCTCTCTCTCTTTGTGTGTGTGTGTGTGTGTGTGTGTGTGTGTGTGTGTGTGTGTGTATGTATAGTGATTCCTTTACATTTGCTAGGAGCAAAACCATTTCAGTGCAAAAGGAAGTCACAACCAGACAGGATACACTAAGACACTAAAGATTTTAATGGGAGAGTTTCCACTCCAAGCAGGAGAAGGAAGGATGAGATCATAGACTGCCATGTCCCAGAGAATGGGAGAAAGGAAGCTCCAGGAAAGAGGGGATTGTAGCAGCACAGGAAGGCCTGAAGTGGGGCTTAGGGAGAGGAGGAGCCTGTCCTGGGCTTCGCTGAGTAGACCTCTTCTCTTCAGGTATTAATTTCTTAAGTGAAGAGATTGGCTTAAAATAATGACGATTTGAACCCCATAGATAATAAGTAGAAAATTCAGGATTAGAATTTAAGTCTGTTTCTGACCCCTCTGAAGGTATTTATTTCATACCCACCTCCCTCCCTCCACTCCACCTCTTCCTCAAGTTCCCATAGACCCCTGCTACCCCACCCACATGTCCCCATATACAGTAACATACCCTCTTCAGGGTACCAATATTGCTGGGTGTCTGCAGCAGCTTGAGTTTGGTTAATTTGAATGCACAAGACTTTGAAAGGAGTTTTGAATTAAGGAGAGTTTTAAAAGCTCCTGGGCTTTTCTAAGAATGCCTTTTCCTTGCTATGGTTATTAAACCACTAGTGTTCATTTTCAGTGACTTCATTGTCTGTTCCTGTTTCCTATTGTTGTTGTTTTTTTTTTTCCTCCTGGTGATTTTTCTTCTTTTTAGTGACATAAATTACAAAAGCATTGACTGTGTTCACAATTTCATGTACAAAATTCTTTCCATTTTTTTTCTTTGATGATACAAATACTTGTAAACAGCTATGAGCATATGTACATCTTAAGAAGCACTGTTAATTAAATAAATTCTGATTTTGACTTAGCAAGCTAGAGTAAAATTTCATGAATACATATTTGACATAAGCACCAGTATTATTTTGATTGTATAGCTATAGAAATTGAAGCATGGCTCTCTCAGCCCAACAATGTTCCCTAACACAAATTCTTCGTCATTTCATTAATGAAGCATCTTTAAGCTGTTCAGGCTTATTGTATTACCAGAAGATGCTTTGAGAAATACAGACAACTAGCTTTATCCCCTGGTATTTTTTTAATTAGCCTGAAAAATTCTCAGAAAGGGTATTTCTAGATTAGAATGTGTGCACAATTTAAATTTTGATAAATATTATTTGATCACTTTAATGAAGGTTTGTAGTTACTTATATTCTCATGAGTATCATGGGCCAGAACCAGGGGTTCCACATAGTCAGTGACTAGAGTCTACCTCAAGAAGCTGTAATGAATAAACACAGTTACATATGCATTATGTTGATTTTAATTTTCTTATTTGTTAGTTGAGACAGAGCATTCTTTTTATGTGACTATTATTTCATTTTGGTTCCTCATTTGTAATATGGCAGTTTATGTTCTCTGCAATTTTTCAGTTGGATCGCTTTATTATTATTTTGGGAAAGTGCATTATATGGGTTGAAATATTTCCTTACAATTTATTGGTTGTTTTAAATTTGTCTTTATGGTGTCTTAGGTTTATAACTTTGATTTGTTATCTTTTGTTCTTCTAAGTTCTTTATTTTTATATGATCAAATCTCTTTTTGGTTTTATGGTTTATGTGACTTTTTTCCTTTGCTTAATTTTTCCTAGTTCAATAGTGATTCAAATATTCTGATTTTTTTCAAATGTTTTTTACATGTGGATCTTTAATGTGCCTGCAAATTTTTTTTCTGTATATTGTGCCTAGGAGGAATTTAACTTTATTCTGACTAGTATTTTGATAACTGAAGAACTGTATATTTCATCTGTAAGGAGTAGTGGGTAGTTGGGGTCACAGTGGCTCTTTATATAAAACTTCATTAATTTCTCATACATTAGCGTTTTGTGTTTGGTGAAGAAACTAGAAAACATTGGACAATATCGAGACTTTCTCGAGGAACTATGTTCTGAACATGTATTTGTGTGAGACGGTATGTGTACAGTTTGTATATGGGCTTGTATGCACATGTATGAGCATGCTGTGTTTTCTGTTACAGAAGAGTAGACAGTAACATGGGGGCTGGAGAGAGCCAGCCAGCTGGTTCAGAAACTAGCCTTTAGGTCAAATACTGTTTTCCTTGCTGTTATAAACAACTGAGAACCAACTGCTCTTGGCTTTGAGTTTTCAAGCTCAGTTATTAAAAATGGTTCAGTAGTTTAGGAAAATTTTGTTGTTCTAGGGGTCCAGTAATACAAATGAGTTATAAGGTCCCTGTTCTCGCTTTCAAAAGTTCTTTCAAGGGAGATGGCTTAGTCGGTGATGTGCTTGCCATGCAAACATAAATACTTGAGTTTGGATCCTCAGCATTCACACAGAAAGCCAGTGCTGGGAGGTAGAGATAGAAGGGTCCCTGGAGCTTATTAGCCAGGCAGCAGAGCTGAATAGCTGAGTTCCGGGCTCAGAGAGTAAAGCCTATTTTGAAAAATAAGGTAGAGGGGCTGGAGAGATGGCTCAGTGTTAAGAGCCCTGGCTGCTCTTGCAGAGGGCCTTGGTTCTGTTCCCAATACCCACCCACATGGCGGCTAACAACCATCTGTAACTCCAGTTCCAAGGGATCTGATGCCGTCTTCTGGCCTCAGTGCACAATGCACACACTAGTACATTTACATACTTACAGACAAAATGTAAAACTCATAATGTAAAACTTAAAAATAATACTAAATTAGGTAGAAAAACAATTGAGGAAAACATCTGATGTTCACTTCTGCCCTCCACACACATGCAAGCACATCTTCATGAACCTGTACACACGTGCACACACACACACACACACACACACACACACACACAATCCTCCAAAGCCACAACCTGATCTGTTAGCTGGGAATGTGCTCAAGGACTTCTAAAGGGTCTCTTGGTAAGGAGGCATTTCACCCAGAAAGCCAGGGGAAGTAGGTTTCCTGGGAGGGAGGCTGCTCTGGCTCAGAGTTTTGTTGGGCCCCTCCCCAGACTGCCAACTGCAGCTCAACTCCATTCTGACTGTCAAGTGCACCCAGCTACATCCAACAGAGGTAAAGATCCAGAGGCATTTATTTAATCCTGCAACAAGCCGTCCCCATGAAGCCACTTCCCTTGTATGGAGCAGATCTGGCATGGATCCCTGATCCCTCTGGGGAGTGGCTGAAAACATTTGGCCCTAAGGGCAAAGCTCAGAATAGGAATAAGCTATTTCTGGTGCTTGGACAG
Source organism: Eospalax fontanierii (assembly GCA_035773235.1). Taxonomy (NCBI): domain Eukaryota; kingdom Metazoa; phylum Chordata; class Mammalia; order Rodentia; family Spalacidae; genus Eospalax; species Eospalax fontanierii. The sequence continues at coordinate 44,804,147 of CM069529.1, read as the reverse complement.
GGAAAACATTACAAAACCACAATTCACATGTGCCTGGTCATGGCCACTGTTTCCTTATTGATTATTATACATAATCTCCATAACAGCCTTGGAGGTAGGCATTAATCATCCTACTTTGAGAGTGTGGAGACTGCAGTTTAGAATGGATAAGTGATGCAAAGCTTTATAGTTAGCTGGTGGCACATGCTTGGCTGGTTAGCTTAGAGCCCAGCTCTCCCTCCGGAGCTCAGCACTCTTGGCCCCTGTAATGCAGCCTTCTTTCCAGCTTGCTTGGAGGATTCTGCATGCGCTTGGCTTGGGACAGTGTTCTCAGCAGATGCTGGGAGTCTCTGCTTCCATCCTCTGGGGCCCTCATTTCTTTTGCCAACTGAAGCCCTTCAGAAGAGGTTATTCATCTGGTCCTCTAAATTATCTCCCTTTGAACTTCTACCTCCTCTTGCCTTTAATGTTTCCTCAGAAATTCTCTTTACTTTCTTCACTGGCGTCTAAAGTCTTAATCGACAGAGGAAATCTGATGTCTGTTCACTTGTGTTCAATAAAGTATTCCACAATTCACACAAGCCTGAGGTTCCTTTGTTCTGCTTGTACTTTCTGTCACAGGGGCTAATGAGGAGAGAAGTCAAAGGAGGGTGTGTGGCGGGGGTCGGGTGGAATGTGGTAGGGAGGGGGAGGACCTTGCAAATGGACAAGTTGATAGAATTACTCATGTGTTAACATATATTCTTTAAAAAAAAAATAGCAGAGCAAGGGCTGAAGACAGGGCTTGGTGACAGAGGGCTTACTGGATTCCATCCTGGGCAATGCAGCAAACAAAAACAAACCACAACTAAAAGAGGATGCATATGAAGCACATTTGTTTCTGAGATCCTATTAATTGGGCTTTGCTATAGTCTGCCTGCTCTAAGGAGACATTTGATTCCACGTGTTTTCCAAGCCCTGAAACGTGGGGGTGGGGATCTCTGCCACTCCCTGGGCCTTGACCCCTTTGGGCTCAGCTTGGAATGACTTGAAAGGAACTAGAGCTAGACTAACGCCTCTCTCTCGTCCTCCTCTTCCTTCTCTCTCCTCTCCCTCTCTCTTCTTCTTCTCCTTGCCTTCCTCTTTTTCTTTTCACTCTTGCTGAAGCAAAACACATCTTTTGCCTGGAAGGGAGTATAAAGGGCAGTTTATTCTGGAATTAAATATGAGTGACCATGATCCGGAAACACAGATTTAGGTTACTCCAAACTCCATGTTCCAACATGGAAGCATTTTTATGATGTTTTTATAGCAATAGAACAAAGAAAGCCGTAAATCAGGGCACTTCAAATAAACTGGTAGAAATATTAAGTAGGCAGTTACAGCAATGTGGAGAAATCTGAGAGTTATGGGCTTCAGATGCTGTCGGATAGCATTCTTAGTCTTTTGGTCCATAGAAACAAAAGGCTTTGTTGAATTAATACATTCCTAAATGTTTAAATCTGTCAGTCACAGAAGATCAGGTCAGACAAAGAGATGAACAATATTTATAATTAGGCTCTGGTCCTGCAACATTCCAAAACTCTCCACAATCATTGGAGTTCTAACCAGTTGATCATTTTGATGATAGAGGTTCACTCTCTCATACTGAGGCTGGGAACATAAGAAGATGCTTGACTTGCCAGTGACACCTTGACACAGAAGGACTTGAGTTTCATATTTTGGTCCCAGAGAAACCCTTGAACTCCACGGAAGAAAGCACAAAGGCTTGGGAGAAGGCTCGGGTGGCGGTGGTGGATAATTGTCTCCAGTTACAGTAGGAGAAGAAAGACTGGGAGTCCTTTCCCCATCTGGGATTTTGGGATGTGGTGCTATGTAATGACTTAGAAAGGGTTGTGAACCTCATGGCCCAGGGTTTCGAGGGCTTTTCCCTCATCTTACCAGGCTATTCTCATTCTCATGAGTGCTTTCCCTTTCTCAATAAACTCTCTATTCCTACTTGGTTTTTAAGTTAAAATTTTTTATTTTATGGATATGAATGTTTTGTCTGCATGTAGTAGGCACATCATGTGTATGTGCAATGCCCATGGAGACCAGAAGAGGGGATCAGATCCCCTAAAACTGATTGCTGTTAGCTACCAAATGGATGATGGGAACCAGACTCCGGTCCTGGTCCTCTGCAAGAGCAGCCAGTGCTCTTAATTGCTGAGCCATCTCTCAGGCTCCTCCATTCCTATTTGTAACCATGTGTTCCTGGTCTAATTTATTGCCTTGGAATACCAGAACCAGGGTACTTCAGCAGGTGCTCTGTAACTCAGACTCATGCATCTAACACAGGGGTACGGAAACTATTGACCTTCCTTCTTGTCAATTATGTTGAATTCTACTGACTTCTGTTTCTTTTCATTAAGCTAAGTGGGCACACCTAGGAGGGCTAGAGGCTAGAGACTTTGTAGGAGAGGTGTGTTTTGAAAGTACTGTATGAGTTACTCCTGTCCAGGAGAGCACTGCAGATCCTCTGTCTGAAGTGTCAGGCTCACTATCAAGAATCCTTTATGGAGTCTTGCCTTTCCTTTCCATGTGTTTCACTAGCAGACAGATATCTAGAACCCAAGCAACCTTGTCAAAGATCCCACAGCTCATGCAGAGCCGAGCTCCACACAGGGTCTGTGCCACCCATTTCCTCAACAATACTAAATATGTGAAGCCAAAGCACAGCAGTGAACAAAATCAACATAGAAAAGTCTCTGCATCCATCTTTCCCAGGAGATTATACCTTTGTTTGGGAAAGTTTTGGGCTTGGTGCCCAAATAACTTATTAAGGATTTCTATAAATGAGGGCACATTTTATTTAATCTTTGTGTGTATATATATGTGAGTTTGGTGTATGTGTGTAGTATATATGCCTGTGAGGGTAGATACACTCATGCCCATCTAGTTATCTTTCTATTGCTGTGACAAAATTGTTAGCAAAACTAACTTGAGATTTAGCTTTCACATCCTGATCATTGAGGGAATCCAGGGCAGGAATCTGAACGCAGGAGCTAGAGCAGAGGCCATGGAGGAATGCTGCTTACTAGCTTGCTCCCCTGACACATATGCCCAGCCTGCTTTCTTATACAACCCAGGACCACCTGCCCAGCGGTGGTACTACCCACAGTGGGCTTGGCTCTCCCACATCACGGTCACCCAACAATCTAGAAAATGCCTCACAGACATGCCCACAGGGCAGTCCAATAGGGGAAATTCTCCAATTGAGGTTCCGTCTTCCCAGGCATGTGAAGTTGACAAGTGAAGCTATCTGTCACATATATATGTCAGGTACCTGGTTCTATCAGCCTCCACTGAATGGTGGCCAGTAAGCCCCAGAAAACCTCCTGTCATCACCCCTCAGAGTGCTGGATTTATTGGCACATGTGTGACCACTCATGGCTTTTTGGGTGGATGCAGGGATCCAGTCTCAGGTCCTCATGCTTACACAAGTGCCCTTGCGCACTGACCCATTTCTCCAGCCCTAAGGGCACATTTTAAATGGTTGTATTTATTCTCTCCTTCCTCATGGTATGGAGCATGAATATGACTTCATTTTTTTCTAGTTATCTTTCTACATCAGGTGTGTTTTTGTTGTTTTATCAATCATAAAGCTCTTGACACGCACAATCCTGTTTAATTGTCACCTAAATCTTTCTATACATGTGGTTGAACAGAGATTTGCTGTGTCCATTTTTATGAAAATTAAGGGTTAGAATGACCAGATGCCATAAGTAGTCATAATAACAGGCCTGGCTTCAGACTCTACGTTTTTAAACTCTGAATCTAGTTCTTTTAGGCCAAAAAAAGGGGAAATCTCCCTAGGAAATCAGGGTGCTTAGACTCTGTCCCCAGAGGCACCCTCAGAATGTGCTCCATAGTACATCGATTCAAGGTGGACTTTGCATTTAGCTCTTCTGAATGCTTTAATCTAATCAATATACACAGGTAAATCAATCAACATCTTCACATAGGGAAACATGGTGGAAATTTTAAACCACTGAACAGTACTTATTCCTTTTCGTAATTCAAGAATTTATTTTCCTGAGGCTGGAGAGACAGCACAGCAGTTAAGGGCACTGGCTGTTCTTGCAGAGGACTGGGGTTCGAATCCTAGCACCCACATGGCAACTATAAATCCAGTTCCAAGGGATCAGATACCCTCTTCTGATCTTTGTGGGCATTGTATGACACAGGGGCTCTTACGTATATGCAGGCAATATGCTCATACACATAAAAAATAAAAATAATAAATAAAATATTTTATAAAAAAGAATTTATACTCCCCAAAGAGTGCTACCTCTACTTTTACGGTATGCCTAATTACTCCTTAGCAGAGAAAGCAAACATTTGAGTACTTTAAGTTCAAGGATACTGGCAGATATCAAAAGGTCTAGTGAGTGTTTGAAGGGTGGCCAAGGATACAGTCCCTGGGAGAGAGTATGGGATGGTAATGTTGGTGGGACCAGGAGAGGAGGGGAGGATCGAGAGGGAGGCAGGTGCCAACCTGGGCCCAGCACTGTGCTGGATAAAGAGGGATGCAGAGATGAAGTGCTCACGGCTGCTAGAGGGGGACAGTTAGAAAAAGAAGTCAGAGCCAGTGCTCCTTGAAGGACACAGGGAAGGCTTCATACAAGAGGCTCTTGAGTTTGTGTCTGGGCACTTGAGGGAGCCAAGAGCATCTTCTTTGGAGGAAACTGCTCCTCAAAAGCTTACATTTTAGGGCTTGGGGTACGGGGTCACGTGGACTGGTTCAGCTGAAGCGCTGAGTGAGATTGGAGGGGCAGAGAAGGAGATGAGTCCACCAGGCACTGAACCTACTGTGAGCAGAGTATGCTCTTCATAACTATCCTGGTCTGTGATATTTTTATAGCAGTAGAAATGAATAGATTAAGACAGATGGAGAAAGTTCTGTTTGATGGATCACCTGGCTTCTTGAATGAATTGGACTTGAACCTAGAAGACAGGTTATAGCTTGATAGGGGAGAAAAGAAAGATGAAGAACAAAGTGAAAATTCAGGAAACATCAGTTAGCCTGATGTAGTACAGATGAGAGACAAGATAGAAGGCAGACGATTGAGTTCAAGTACAGATTAGAAAGGGCTAGAAGCCAAACTAAGGGATCAAACTTAGCAAGCAACTCTGTGTTTGACTCATTTTGTGAGGCTGTGTGAAGACGATGTATTTATTAACTGAATGAAAATCCAGAAACTGATACCATGATTCTTAGCCTACTTTGGTTCTCAAGGGTTACAGAATCCATGAGTTCTGGACATTTATGCTTTAGCCACGGAGGAGTTTGATTCTGTAATTGACAGTGTGGCTCTAATAGTGAGTCTGCTAGGAGCTTGGATTGGAGGGACCTTTTTGGGATCAGAAACACAAGAATGGTTTTAGGGTGACAACGAAGACAGATGAGCTGAAGAGGCTGGGAAGACAGAAACAAACAGAGCATTCCAAACAGGAGAGTAGAATGGCTGAGAGGGCCTCAGAAATGCTGAGAGAGGAAAGCTGTGGCTAGTTTGGGGTGCTCTGGAAAAGCCCGTACAAAAGACACTATGTCCTTGTGTTCTAGAATGTTCACTCAGGGCGCAGTGGGTACATCCTAACCCTCTATCAAGGCTGTAAGGCAGGCATCATTATCTTCACTTTACACATGAGAAAACAGAGGCTGTGGGCAGGGGACGGGGAGGAAGCTTTCTGGAATCCATGGCTGATTAAGAGACCTGCACAAGACCTGCATAAATTCAAGCCAGTCAAAATTCCAGTATGGATGCAGATGCTCGCCTCTCTAAGTCATACCTTGGCAGAAGAGCTGTGGGCAGTGGGTGACTGTTGAGAGAGTCACTCTCCTTTGGGGATGTGGCTGCTGGTAGGTTGCCTGTGCTCCAGTGGATGGCTCCACTCCCACGCACATATGGAAAGCACTAATTGCACTCAGAAGGTTATTAATCACACAGAAAGAGGACATAGGAGGGAGACGATACAAGCATTTGAACACATGGTCCCCAGTTGGTGGTGCTGTTCCAGGAGGAATCTTCAGCAGGTAGAGCCTTCTGGAGGAAGCACATCTCTGGGGTGGGCTTTGGGAATTCATAACATTGCCTCCACTTCCAGTGTGCTCTCTCTGATTCCTGTTTGCCTTTGAAGACGTGAGTTTTCAGCTGCCGGCTACCTGTTGCCAGGGCTCCCCTGACATGATGAACTCTTATCCCTGCGGAACTGTGAGCCCAAATAGACCCCTTCATCTATAAGTTGCCTTGGCCAAGGTGTTTTATCACAGCAACAGCTAGGGGGAATTGGAGAGAGGTACTGGTAAATGAATATGATGAAATACACTGCATCCATGCGTGAAATTTCAACAAATTTTAAAGTGTTCTTTAAAAGGAGAAGTAAATCACATACATGGGGGTTGGGGGTTGGGGGAAGCTACTTGGTTACAGAGTTTCTTGATCAGAAACACAGTGCTAACTTAGATGAAGGAGAAACTACAGAGTGATGTCCTGGGAGCAGCCTTGTAAGCACAGGTACTGTCTGTTGTTCGCACTTACAAATGATAATGCCCAGCAGCAGGAGAGTGACAGGTGTCTGTTTCCACCCCTTATAAGGCTGTGTAAAGGCTTCCCTTGAGGTGACCCGTTTCCTCATTCGGGGGCAGCTCTTTTCAAAGATCCTGACAAATTGTTCTGATTACTTCCAGAGTCTCTGCTCGCGTGAAATGTGCACTTGGAGTTTTCCTCTCCTACCCACCTCTTTCTGAGACAAGTGAGCATCAGAGATCCACAGGGCCGGGTTTTCACCCTGTGAACAAGGCTGGAGGAACCAGAGGGGCCTTCAGTGGCCTTCGGGGTCTGGGAGGCACTGTCATAAAGTCTACACTTAAAAGGGACAAAAGGTGCTAGGGAATCAAGGCTGGAGCTTTGCTTTTCTTTGTTGTGTATTTTAAACTCCGGGAAGGAATAACCGAAGCTTCACTTCTGAGCCCCGGGTTGGTTTAACAAACCTGAAGACCCCTTGCCAGGTGGGCGTGCGAAGTCCCTGTTCTGCCTGTCTTTCTGCCTCTCTCCTGTTTGGCTTTGGGGACAGAGCTGGAGACAAATGTTCCATTTCTACTTCTGGAAGCCCCTGTTCATTGCAGCCAGACTCGCGAGACCTGGGCGCCCCCTCCAGGACCCCGCCAGAACTGCAGGCGCCAATTGCGGAGACCTTAGAGGTCTGCGTGACTGGCAAACTCAAAGGACAGGCTCAGAATGGTTGCTTTCTTACATACTAGCAAATTGCATTCTTCAGTCTTGGCCCAGGGATATACGAAGAGCAGAGCAGAGTGTGGGGTGATGCCGAGGATGCCTCGGCGTGAGCCTCGAGCTCCTGGCTCTCCTGGGCTTAGCTGAGATCTGGGAGGAAAGGGTAGGCTGTGTCCTCCCTGCCGCGAAGTGTAAGTTAGAGGACCAGTTAGTTCTCCTTTCTTCATTGAGAGAGTGAGACAGTGAAAACAAGGAAAGCTTACTTCCTCACTAACCTGGTGTGAAGACTAGGCAATGGAATTAAGCTCATTGAGCAGTGGCTGATAAGAGTGAATGGAACTGTCTTTGGCTCAACTTAAGAAACTCTCACAAATTATCTAATTCTTTTCCATAAAAAGTCTGGTCAGTGCCCAGTGTGGTGGCACATGCCTTTAATCCTAGCACTTGGGAGGCAGAGATCGGCAGATCTCTGTGGGATCCAAGCTAGTATGGTCTATACAGTGAGTTCTAGGCCAGCTGGGGTTAAAGGGAGACCCTGTCTCAAAACAAAAGTGTTCAGCTACTGGGTACAGCTCTCATACCTGTATTTTTTAATTAAACTACATTCATTTGGTCGTGCACCTGTCTATTGGTGTATTTGAATAAATGTCTGAACAGTGATGGAAAGCCTGGTCGTATCTGCCTATAACAAGCTCTATGAAGATCAACATTTTCTCGTCTCATCTCTTTGATGGAAGGGAGCATTTATGGATGTCACATCCATGAGTTAGAAGACACTTTCATGAGAATCCTAACTCAAAGTGGGGAAAAGCCTTCTCAGCGTCATAGAAGACTCTAAATGGTGCTTTTCTTCCAAGAGGAGGTGGAAATGGGGTGGTTGGCTGAGGCTGCCCGGAATAATGTGACTGGAGTGTCAAAGCAGACTGCAGTGCTTTGCGATCATTGTAGTTTTCATCAAACCAACCTGGGCTGCAGAGCCTGCAAGCATTCCTCTGTGAAACAGACAACAGCTTTGTTGCGACGATAAACAAGTGACGTATTTAAAGGAGGATTGTGAACTTCACATTTCCTATCATTATTACCAAAGCTTACTCATTAAAAGCTGGAAGGAAGAGCGCTAGGAAAGAGGGGTGGAGTGAAATGACTTGTCTCTCAGATGTACCCCGCTGAAGAGTTCATGCCTGGGTATTACCAAAGCATAAAGGAATCACAAGCCAAAAGATTACCTCCGTTAACAGAAATTATTCTGATGTGTGCATTTGAGAGCATTATTTCTAAATTGTACCACATGGGTGTGGGGACAAATGAGCGTCCAATATTTTGCTGTGCATTCTTTTCACGGACTTGCAGTTTGCTTTATGTTTTTTTTTTTTTTTTTTTTTCCAACAGGACATGCATTCTGGGTCCAAACACCAAGAAGGGATGCAAAGTGGAAGGTAAGATCTTCAAGGTCACCTGAGCATGCCGAAAACTGTAAAGAGGCTCACCTCACTCTCTTCAAATTTCTGCCATATGTGACTTCACAGAGTCTTGTCCTGTGGGCCTATATAATTTTCTGCTTTATCTTGCTTTACCACCACATGCAATATTGTTTCTTCTTTTCCATTAAAACAAAAAAAATATTGGGGAACTGGAGAGATAGCTCAGAGGTTAAGAGCACTGACTATTCTTGCAGAGGACCTGGCTCAATTCCCAGCACCCATATGATGGTTAACAACTATAAGTAACTCCAGTTCCAGGGGACCCAAACCCTCTCTGGTCTTCATGGGCACTGCACAACATGGGTGCACTTATATACATTCAAACATAACACTCATACACATAAAAATAAATAAATACCTCAGAGGAACGTCATCTCTTTGGTTTACTTCTGCATACCCCAAAGTTACAATTATATAGACATAAATGAATGAATAAATTGGGCAGAAAGCAGAATATCTGGATTCCAGCCCTTCTCTACTGTGCTGATGTTGACCAGTTTGTTACATTTCTTTGTGTGGAGGTGGAGGACAACTTGCAAGAATGAGTTCTCTCCTTCTACTTTATGAATCCTGGGGACTGAGCTCAGTCTTCTGACTTGGCAGCATGTGCCTTAGCTTGCTGACTCTTCTTGCCAGCTTGTGGACAAGTTTGCTGATTGCCTTTGTATGTGTGGTGGTACTGAGAATGAAACCCAGGATCTTGCATATGCTAAGCAAGTGCTCTCTACTGAGCTACACTCCTAGTCATAAATGAAATGCTTTTACATTCAAAAATTTTTATTTTTATGTGTATGAGTCTTTTCCCTGCATGCATGTAAGTGGACCATGCATTCAGGGCCCACAGAGACCAGAAAAGGGAGTTGGATTCCCTTGGAACTAGCGTTATAGATGATTGTTAGCCACCCTGTGGGTTCTGGAACCCAAACCTGGGTCCTCTGCAAAAGCAGTAAGTGCTTTTTTAGACTTTATTTATTATTATTTTTATTATTTTATGTGTCTGAGTGTACTGCCTGCATGTATATAAGTGTACTGATGTTATACAGTTCTGGCAGAGGTCAGCAGAGGGTGTTGGATCCCTGGAACTGGAGTTACAGTTGATTGTTAGCTGCCATGTGGGTGATGGGACTGAACCTGGGTCCTCTGCAACAGCAGCCAGTGCTCTTAACTATTGAGCCATTTTTTTCAGCCCAGCAACAAGTTCTCTTAACCCCTAAGCCATCTCTGCAGCCTCTTTAAAATTTTTTTTTGAAAGAAAGTCTCCCAGAATAGCCTCAGACTCATAGCCTCTTGCTTCAGGTCCCAAAGTGCTAGGATCACGGGTATAGGCCACCATGTCTGGCTATAAAGTGTCTTTGTCTCCTGTTCCTCCTTTCTTTTGTTGTTATTTTTAACTAATAAATTATTTATTCATTTGTATTTATGTATCTGAATGTTTTGCCTTCTTGTATTGAAGTGTACAATGTACATGTAATGCCTGAGGAGGTCAAAAGAAGGTGGTGGATTCTCTGGAACTGGAATTACAGACGATTGCTAGACGCCATGTGGGTATTGGGATTCGAACTGAACATGAGGCCTCTGCAAGAGTAGCCAGTGTTCTTAACTGCTGAACCATCTCTTCAGCCCTATCTTTTATGATTTTTGATAGGGGTCTCATGAAGCCCAAACCGACCTTGAACTCCTGATCCTCCTGCCTCCACCTCCTGTGTGATGGTATTATAGATGTGCACCACCAGGCTCAGCTTTGTCAAATGCTCTGCCTCTAATTTTTGCACTTGAAATGGGTGGTATTAACTTTATTTGGACTCAGGAATTGTGAAGATTAATGGAGGTAGGAAACTGCTCCTTAAGAACATCTACTGCTTTATATGCAGGTCTGCTGGCAGTTCAGAGTAAATCTATGTCAATCTGCCAAATAGATTCTCGTTTCACAGGCTGAAAAAATACGTCCCTGATCATTTTTGACTCTTGTACATTTCAATGCCATGGAAGTGTGTGAAATAAATAACAGATGTAACACTCCTTTGCATCGGAGGTATAATTAAATTAGTAATGGAATTAATGGAGAGACACTTTTAATAAAAATACTATAATTTTCAAGATGGAAACAGTATACAGTTTGCCCTTTGTACACAGAGATTTCCATCGGTGGATTCAACTCACAGAATCTCAAAAATACTAGGACAAAATATTGTGTATAGGCTTCTATTCCTGTCATTATTCCCCCCCAAAATGCTACTTATGTAGCATTTAGAGACTTATTTTCTGTGTGGGGGTGTGCATATGTGAGTGCAGGTGCCCATGGAGAGCAGAAGAGGGTGCTGCATGGGTCCCCTGGAGCTGGAGCTATAGGCAATTTTATACTGCTGGACATGAGTGCTGGGAACTGAACTTGAGTCCTTTGGAAAAACAGCAAGTCCTCTAAACTGTTAAGCCACCTCTCCAGCCTCCCTTGCATAACATTTATATTATATTATGTATTGTAAGTAATCTAGAGATGATTTAAAGTATATGGGGGGATATCTAATTACCAATTACCAATTTTATATAATGGAGTTGAATGTGGTGGATTTTGGTATCCTTGAGATGGGTAGTCCTGGTACCAGTCTTCTGTGGATACTGAGGGACAGCTATATAGTTAGGTGAATTTTTACATTTTTAAAACTTTAGACATGGACAAAGAATAAGAAAAGCTTAACTAATTACCTGAATTGCCTTCAGTCATTCTAATTGATAAGAAGTTCATAGCTTCCATATTTTTATAGAGACATTACAACTTGGGATTATAAGGCTTTCCGTAACAAATTTCTGCATATCCACTTAATTTTTTTTCCAAAGAAAGAGAGAAATTAGAACCAATAACTACAGGTTTTTTTTAGACATCTCACTATGTATTCTTGGCTGGCCTGGAACTCAGTGTGTAGACCTGACTGGCCTTGAACTCACAGAGATCCACCTGCCTCTGACTCTGAGTGCTACTATGCCATACCCAGTATCATTTTAAATAATGTTTTGAAATTAATTTCTACTTTGTATACTTGGTAATATTGACTTGTCAACTTCTTATAAATAAGAACCATCTAACATTTTTAGCACAATGTTTAGTAAATATTTAAGAAACAAGGTAGGAATGTTCCTCATATCCAAGCCTTTTGGGCCAATTAGAATTTTTTTTTTCTTTTCTTTCTTAAAACCTCAAAAAGTTGTCAGGAAAAGTGAAGGTCTTCAGACCTCAGCATTAGAGAGCACCCATTAACATCTGTAGCTAAAGTCTAGACTTCAACCCAAAGGGCACAGTCTAAATGTTTCTTGTTGAGTAATGGTTGATATACTCATTAATCAGACAGTGGCTCCTTCACACACTATCAGGGAATGAATAACAGGAAATTTTAACTCTTTTGTGGAAGCAAATATGAAGGGCAAATGAGGGATTTAAAAATTGCTTATAAATATTTATAAGAAAAATGAAAAAGATTGAAATAAAAATGGAAAAGTAAAAGTTAGAGAGAGAAGGGAGGTACAATTTAAATCTCAGGCTGATAACAGGTTCACTTCTGATCCTCCTAACAGCATGGCAGGAGATGAAAACAAGGAAGACAAGATACAGAGGCAATTTTATGATACTGAGTACAAAAAGAACCCATCTTCCAAAGGTCGGCCCACTGTACTCTGCCATCTTTCAGATTTAGTGTCCTAGAAGATACAGAAATGTGATGTTTTACATTAATGTTCAATGGGAGTCAAGGACACAGTGTAATTTACTCTAAGGGAAACACTTTGCTGCTGGCAGTTGAGATCAGTTGGCTACATTTCTAACAGAAGCTGAAAAGGTTTAAAACTGGAATTAAAAAAAAAATCTTGGCTATTTAAGAAAGTCAACACAGATGCTCTTGTGGTATGCCTTATTTCTCAGGACTCCACCCAAATGCTGTCTCCTTGGCATCTGTCCCATCTGTCATGGGACTCACCAGTCACTGCAACCCTTTCCCAAGCATCTTTGCATCAAAGTATTGTCTCTGTTCACCTTCGCTAAGCCAATGGAAGTTGTGAGGGCAGAAATTTTGTTTTGTTCATAGCTCTCTTCTTGGTACATAAGACAGTACTTGGTACACTGGACTCAATGTGTGTGAATGAGAGGTACCACCTCTAAAATATTGTGTATTGAAATGAGTCTCTGGCTGGAGACATGACTCAGTGGTTAAGTGTTGAAGATGACCAAGTTTAGTTCCCAGCATCCAGACTGAGCACCTCACAAACACTTGTAAAGGTAGCTTAGGGGATCTGACATCCTCCTCTGAACTTTGTGGGCACCTGTACTCAGATGCATGCATCTGCTCCCACCCCACCCCCACCCTGTTATACCCATAGTTACAAAAGGTAAAAATCTTTTGAAAAAGCATTTCATTATAAAAAGAAAATGAGCTGGGTGTAGTGGCATCTGTCCTTAATCTCTGCACTCGGAGACAGAGGCAGGCAGATCTCTGTGAGTTTGAGGCCAGCTTGGTTTATATAGTGAGTTCCAGGCCAGCTGGTGCTACAGGGAGACCCTGTCTGAAAAAACTAAGTACCAATAAAAATAAATGTAAAAATAATAAGCAAAAAGAAAATGGGTCTGTGAGAATTGGACTAAAGAAAAAACTCATTTTATCTTATTCACTGCCTTGAAAATCAAAGAAGGAAACTAGCTACATGTTTACATTAAACAGGAAATGGACTAGGATCACGCTGCAGTCTAATGAGTAGGGACTTACTTTACTCACTGGTCAGTATCACAGTACTTCAGCACCTGGAACCATTGTGACATGGCCTAATAACCATGGTGTATATTGGTATGTCTCTGGCTCTTAGTCCAAGGTAGACCAGCAGTTCTTCAGACACAACTCAACCTGTGGGTCTTCAGAATGCAGAGGCCAATCTTGAAGAAAAAATTATTTAATATAGATGCTAGAGAGATGGTTCAGAGGTTAAGAGCTTTGACTGCTCTTGCAGAGGACCCAAGTCTGGTTTCCAGAAACCACACAGTAGCTAACAATCATATCCTAACTCCAGTTCCAGGGAATCTGATACCCTCTTCTGGCCTTCAGGGACATTACATGATGTGGGTACACTTACAGACATTCAGACAAAACATTCACACACATAAAATAAAAATGAATAAATCTGGTCCAGGTGTGGTGGTACATGCCTTTAATCCCAGCGCTAGAGGCAGGGGCAGGGGCAGGGCCAGGGGCAGAGGCAGGAGAAGGGGCAGAATCTCTGTGAGATCAAGGCCAGTCTAGTCTACATAACAAGTTCTATGTCAGTTGGGGCCATAGGGAGAACCTGTCTCAAATAAATAAATGAATAAATAAATAAATGAATAAATAAATATTTTTAAAATCCTGCTTAGTGTTAAGTATTTCATGATGGAGCGTTCTGCATCTGTGTAGAATTCTGAATACAATGAACGTGTGAGAACCAATTTGGAAGTTAATTCTTTCAATCACAGATCTAATAGGAAGTTTTAGTTTAAAAGCAATTGTTGACAACTCACTAACAATAATATAATGGGAATTGTTAGAAAAGTTAAGCATGGCCACCCACTCTAAAATACATATATGCAGCTAAGAAATCTTAGCACTCATCCAGAGAGCAGTTTTTCTAGATTTTTCTTACATTGTCTAGACCTAGCTCCACGTTGGTTCTGGGTTCTTCACTTAGCAGTGAGTGCGACCCTGTCTCTTTCACACTGACAGGCATGCCTGGTGCAAGGTAAAGGCGATAGCTTGTTCCTTCAGAGATGTAAGGGGTTTGGGGTCATCTGATATCCTTTACTACAAGGCTGGTGGCAGAGCCCTCCCATTTCCAGCTTTTCTTCTCCCATTCACAAACTCTAGATGGGAAAAGAAGATCAACTACTTGAATCTCTTATTTATATAGAAACACACCAAAAAATTAAAGCTTTCTGAAGAAGGCTCTTTTCCATGTTGGTCACCCAGTCCCCCTACACTTGATCTTACGGGTGCATAGGATCAGTAAATCCAAACCTGATGCATGGGATGTTGTAATCATAAGTCAGGATTTGAATGTGAAACTAGATGAGAGAAGATGAGTGTCAAGCATCTCTACTGGAAGGGGAGATGGTGAATGGGCATGGTGAAAAATTCTTATCTTCCTGCTGCTTCTGCATGTACTCATAATTAACACAGAGGGCATTTGCTTTAGGAAGAACCACGGGGGCATCAGTGTTTGTCCAATAAATCAAATTTTTACAGATCAGGCCTGATATTCCTTCCAGCTTTATTACAGCAACAGCTATCAATTCATTAAACTTGCAGTGGGGAAGACATAAAGAGGTGAGGAGATTCATTTCCAGAAATACTGTGCACAGAAAAACATGAACAGTGCCCTTTGCACAGCAGCTGGGAGTGTGGACAACATGTAATGACTATTCCTAAGAGCGTGGTGAGCCTACAGACTCAACAGAGGAATCCTTGAGACTGTGTGAGAAGAACTTGGGGTTGAAGATGGTGGTGTCAGTCCCCATAGCCAGTGTCACTTGTGCAGTGACCGGAATGACTCCGATTTGTCACAGGCTTGGGTTTAAAATGAGACCCTATCGTGTAGTTTCGGTCTTTTAGGTATTATAGTTTCCCTAAAAGGACAAGCTAGAAAAAAAAATCTTTGCTTTCACACAGCACTAAGAAAAGATAAGTTGGAGAGGATTTTGAGAAATGGCTTAGTGGTTAAGAGCACCGACTGCTCTTCTAGAGGACCTGGGTTCAATTCATAGCACCTACCCAGTGCCTCATAACCATCCTTTACTCCAGTTTCAGGAGATCCAGCACTCTCTTCTGGCTTCTGCTGGCAATTAATGACATGGATGTACTTATGTGCATGTAGGCAAAACACTCATGCACATAAAATAAAAAATAAATTAATTAAAGATTAATAAAAGAAAAGCTAAGGAAGTTTCTGTATGTATAATTGAGCTCTTTGGGGTGGAAAATGAAAGAACAACCTATAGAGAAGAGCTAGGGCCTCTAGCCTTCTTGCAGTGTTGTCTCCACCTAAGAATGATGCTGAGTACCTGGCAGGATTAAATTCAAATCATCAATGGGAATGCATTTTCAAACCTGGCCACACAGATTCTATATGCAAAGGCCTATGCAATATTCATTCAAATCAGTTAAACTAAAACCTTCTCTGTCTTTTCAAATTGACCTCCAACAGCAAATCTTGTAAGGAGAGAAATTAGGCAAAAAATGAGGGTTAGTAGGACACGTCTCCAAATCACCTTTCACTCACAGGTTTCCTTGGATGAGAAGTTCTTGTTTAAAAGTTTTCTTTACAGGCAGGCCTGATGTCACTAGCCTGTAATCTCAGTTACTTAGAGGCTGAGGTTAGGGAACTACAAGTTCAAATACAGCCTGGGAAACTTGGTGGGACTATTATTTTTTTAAAAATTCAATAATGGCTCATTTTTGGACACACAGCTCAGTAGAAGGATTCTTGTCTAGGCTCCAAAGATAGGGTGCCTAGGCCTTCAGGATACAAACATGGGGTGGGAGGACAGGCATACTAGTGCTTACTGTTAATCTCAGCACTTCACTTGGGAGGCAAGAGGCAGGAGGCAGGGGTAGAGGCAGAGACTGAGACCAGTCTGGTCTACATCATGAGTTCAAGGCCAGTCAGGGCTACATAGTGAGATCCTGTCTCAAAAGCCAAACCAAAAAGATGGAGTGATGTGGATTTCTTTCCGTTCTTCGAACTACATATAACATGCCAAATATGGAGTTTTAGAACTCACTGGAAGCCAGGTGCAGTGATGCATGCCTACTCTGGCGTAGAGGCAGGAGGATCTCTTTGAAGGGTTTGGCTATCTTTCAAACATAAAAGTGAAGCAGAGATTCCAGGGGGCGGGGGACGGGCATGTCCTAGGAGAATGCAGATTATATTTGGAAGAGTTTCCTGAAGTGTTTTTAATCAAAGCGATGGAAGATGTGCATGTATAAAACACTACCTTCAATGTTGTGGCTCCTTTATTTGCCTCTGTTTCATGGCTATTTCATATTTTTCTATTTTGTGACTGTTTTATCTGTCTCATTCCTATTGCTTACATAGGTTCTCAAGTCTCATGGTTCCTAGCTAGTTGGCTTTAGGAAAGATGTAGACATGTAAGTAAGAGCCAGCAGGCAGTGACACTCGTTCTCACATCAAGCAAGTGTGCACCTATAAGACGTAGGCCAAACGTGTATGAGTTTAAGTGCTAGAGCCAATATGAACTAAGGTGATGTCTCAGTATTATGTGTAACTTTCTTTCTTGTGTTTCATTAAAAGCCTTTGGATAAACTGTTGGCCACAAATTATTTGGTGTATATACAATGTGGCAAATCTTACCAGGAAAGAAAGTTCCTAGTAATCATTCAATCACCCTGGGAAGTTAAAAAAAAGTATTATGATGCTGCCAACTGTCAAACTTTATGCTTTGGAGGTCATGAGAAATGAAGACCAGTTGGTTACTCTTAGTTGTTCAGGAGTCAGGGATCCCCCTTCTGTACAGTGTTGGACATAAAGAGGACTGGAATCCAGTCAGTGTTGCCTTAGAGATGGTGAGGGAGAGGTGGATACTATCACAATGTCCATGAGTCTTTGGAAATTATGCTTGGGCTCACAGCCACATTGGCTGATTTTACAAGTGCTGTAATGTTGAGGAGTTGGAAGCTGGTGTTGACATCCAAGGAAGGAGGAGGTGGCTGCTGAGTATTCTGCATAGTTATCACTGCCTGATTAAAATGACATTAAATCAGAGGAGTCTGGTAGCCAGGGAAACTTACTGCTGATTCTTGTGAGTTCTTTGATAGTGGGTGTTGATCACTATGTGCTTGGTTACTCTCAGTTGTCACTGGTGTTGCAGCAGTAAATTAAGTATGCAGGTTATACCATAGCACTCTTCTCTCATATGAGCCTGAGTCCACCCTGAGAAAGGTGGACTAAAATGATACAGAATGATATAAAACATAGCATCTTATAAGAATTCCGACTTCCACTACATTAGGCAATGACTTTATCATTAGTGATAAATTTGCTAAGATCTTGGAAATGAACCCTAACCTAATGCCACCCTGGCATCAACTTTGAAATGGAGCTTATTACATCTTGTGTAATAAAATCAAGGAAATACAAAAGACATTTCATTCACTCTTCTAACTTTTCTCTGCAAAACCTGTGATATGTACTCAACTTACAAGGAAGCTGAAGATTAAAAAGGCTAAGTAGAGGTTGGAGAGATGGTTCAGCAGTTAAGAACACTGGCTGCTCTTGTAGAAGATCTGGGTTCAAATCCCAGCACCACATGGCTGCTAGCAACAGTCCATAATTCCAATCCAGGAGACGTCCTCTTCTGGCCTCCTCAGGCACTACAGGACACGGGTGCACTAACATTCATGCAGATATAACATTCATATATATATGAAATTAAATGAAATAAAAATAAATTTTAAAAATGCTAAGTACTCCTCAAAGTCACCGAGCTAGTGAGGAGTGCAGGTGGGGCTGGACTCAAGTTTCAAGTTTCACCATGATCTTTCATGGCGTCTATGTGATGCTACCTACTTTTTGAACTACCAGTAGCAACAACAAACAAATGTTTCTTATTTATTGGTAGTAATCAAATATTTACTCATATTCATCTATCCAAATGTACACTCCATCTATTACACATGATCAGAGGTCTAGGTCCCAGGGAAAAAATAGTCTCCAGAGGACAAATGTAACTAAATCGATGCCAGAAAGAAGAAAGTATCAGGGACTTATGGAAACAGGAGACTTTTAGGAGCTTTCCCTGTAAAATGTAATCCTTGTACCTGGTTAAAACCCAAAATAGGGTATCTGACCTCTAACAGATCATGAGAATTGAGAGCAAAGTGTCCAGAGCTCACTTATGCATAATCTGAGATGTATGTTCTGACATGGCTTTCAGGTCGCCCACATGGGTCATCCATCTGCCCACATTACACCCATCCTAAGTCATGTAACCTGTGTCTGCAGGAGATGAGGCACAGAGCAGGGAGGAGATGGACTCTGGAGTGCCCCTTTCCCTAGCCCCTACCTGCCTAAGTAAGAAAAACCTGCCCAAAGAAGGGGCTTCATTTCTCAAGCCAATGCTTCTAGAAGTTGTCTGATAAATGGCAATGAAAACTCTACTGTCAAGACTGTACATGAATAGCTTTTTCTCTGTCTATCTGTCTGTCTGTCTGTCTCTGCTTTGAGAAATATTAAGGTTCCTTAAATTGTGCATATGCACATCACAGAGAGTGAGAGACAGAGACACACACACCTGTGTACATACATATATTTATACACAGAGATTATCTATCATCTACCTACCTATCTATCATCTACCTACCTACCTATCAATCTATATCTATCTATCTATTTATCTATCTATCTATCTACCTACCTATCTATCTACCTACCTACCTATCTATCTACCTGTCAAGGTTGATAGGGATAACAGAAAGACAAGAAGTTCTGACTACTCCCCAGATTCCTGTTATTAAAAAGACCCAAACCTTTGGGGCCCTGTGGTTTGTTTAGCTCTGGACATTTGGAAAGATCCAAATGGAGCTGTTCACATCACAGCGAGATGCAGAATCACTAGGTAGTCAGAAGCTCTGCTCAAGTCTCTGTCTTCTATCTCTG
This sequence comes from Eospalax fontanierii, assembly GCA_035773235.1. Lineage (NCBI taxonomy): Eukaryota > Metazoa > Chordata > Mammalia > Rodentia > Spalacidae > Eospalax > Eospalax fontanierii. Next base: position 44,784,754 of record CM069529.1, on the reverse strand, counting down.
CAGAACAAGTTCTGCCTTCTGCTTAACCCATCAGCACAGAGCTGGTCCAGGAGAATTGGAGCCGTCAGGTGAATAGATTCCAGTCATCTTTCCTTCTCTCCCAGCTACAAAGCAGAATCCAGATAAGACAGCTGGCTGCAAGGAGACTCAACCATGTACACTGATCATCCCTCTTAGAATGTCCTAGAAATTCATGAGCAGCAGTCCAAAGAAGTGTAACCAAATAAGATACAGGATGCCCAGTTGAAATTGAATTTCAAGTAACACTTAGAATACTGCAGGATTTGGAATATTTCCAATGTTTGATATATTCACATTTTAAAAATTCTATTTATGTAGCATTCAAATTTGACTGGCACCCTATGTTTTTATTTGTTGAGTCTGACACTGCCACCTGAAAGATTTGGTTTTGCTAAGCAGAAGAGGAAAACCTAGGATATTTTTCCTTATACTTTTTATTAACTGTGCAAATTATATGGATTGAAGGAAAAGGCCAGTAGAGGTCTGACCAAGATAAAAAAGAAACCAGCGGGTGTGCGAGGAAGCCTGAATACATGTGTGTATATTGGGAGCATCTCTACTTATTCGAATGAAATATTTTCCATAGGAAGAAAGTGCCATTTATTTCAAAATGTTTTATGAGAAGCCTCTGTTTACTAGGGACTGTGCTAGAGGCTGCGGATGGAGGGCTAAACTAAACAGTGGCTTCCATGTTGGCATGCACACAGCAGGTTAACTAACCTCTTTCACATCAGTGACTGTTGCCCTCAGGCCCCTCAAAAGGGATATGCTCAGGAAATGTGCCTCCATTGAGCTGCTTGTTGACTTCTGTATGCTCAGATGCCAGTCCCTGTCAGGTACCTAGTGTTCAGAGGCCCTTTGGGTAGCTCACGGCTGATAGGCCCTTGCTACAGTCCTGCTGTGGTCAAGAGGGCACATAAGCAGGGTGGTACAGGCCTGCGCTGTAGCTGCTCTGAGTGACGCACAGTGGACTGCACACAGGAGATGCTGCCTCAGGATCCACAGCCGGGCATGCAGAGCTGCCTTGGTGTCTAACCTGTTGAGAGTTCTGGGCCGGTCTATTCCCTTTGCCTCCTCTTCCTTCCCCTCCCCTCCCTTCCCTTATTATTCTTCCTTCCCTCTCCGATCTCCCATCTTCTTCTCCCTCCCCTCTTTCCCTTCATCTCCTCTCTCCTCCCCTCCCCTCCCATCTCTTTTCCTTTCTTTTGACACTCCCTCCCTCCTCTCCTCCCTTCTGGTCCCATCCCTTCCTCCACCCCCCCCCCCCGTCCCTTTCCTCTCCTCCTTTCCCCTCTTGAGGCTTCTGTCTTCTTGGAGTAAAATGATCAAACTTTGTCAGATGACCTTTTCCGATTGTGTCAGCCTCATGAGTTCTTATTTAGGAAATCCTCCTTGGAAGCCCTGGGTCGCTGATCCACAGCTAGTAAGGCGGGGAGAGGATCTGGGAGAGTCTGGCAAGGTTGGAGCATCAAGGAACTTCTCTCAGCCTGGGGCTTTCCACTCTGTCAGCTTTTGTTACAGGTGCTAGGGGTAGACTTTGAGGTTCTCAGGACCCAGAACAACCTTCAAATGAGCCACTGAAGCCTTTATGGGGGGGAGAAGAAAGCTAACCCAGGAATGATTTAGGGCAACTGAGGAAGGGCTGGAGCTTATGTGGGTAGCATTGATCAAAATAACTGGGAAACTGTAAGGGTGACGTCAGGAGTTGACCCTGTGCTCAGCGTGGGAGGCACTCTAGTTTTGCAGGTTTGAAATTTTAGGGTTGCCTGGGCTTTGGAGCCATAAAACAGTATGTTTGAGTCCTGTTCTTGATGTTACTAGCTGTGTGGCTTTGGACAGATTATTGAACGCTTCTGGACAGAGGCTCCTTGCTCGTACTACCTTTCTCTTGCACAAAGCACCTAGCACCCTGTGCTCACACACTGAAAAGTACACACGTGGAAGAGCAAAAGTGTGTGACTGAGAGGCAGAGACAAGAGAGAGAACGGGAGTGTCAAGTGATTCTCGGTATTTCAGAAATCATTTCACCGTGTTCTGAGATGATTTTCTCCTGTTAAAAAAATCCTGAGAATGTAAAAATTAAAACTTCTTCGGATGACTGTTCTGGTGCTCCTGGAAAGCCTCTTGGAAGAAAGAATGGCCGGAAGACTATGTAACTGGCTGGCTGACTTCTGCACAAGGCACTCCCGGCAGATGCAATGGCAGACTCTGACCGCAAGAGGGAGCCTGTGGTCTTCTACTGGCTCTCAGCAGGCGTTTCACAGAAGTTGAGGGCCAGCTGCAAAAGTCAGGCAACCTCAGTGTGTATGCTCTGAGTGAATGGTGAAGTACGCTCTGGAACTTCAACCATTCCCTTTCAAATGGCTCCTTTAAAAAGAAAAATTTATGTGCATGCATGTTATGCCTGCGTGTATGTAAGTGCACCTGTGTCATGCAGTGTCCTTGGGGGACAGAAGAGAGCATCACATGCCCTGGAACTGGAATTACCGACAGTTGTTAGCCGCCATGTGGACACTAGGATTTGAACCCAGGTCTTCTGCAAGAACAGCCAGTGCTCTCACCACTGAACCATCTCCAGTCACCCAAATGGCTCCTTGTTGCTCTTTGTGATATACTGGGAAGACTGACAACCTCTCCAGTAGCTTTGGCAGTTAGGTTGCAAATAAAGTTGCATATTGTCACAGGATGCCCTCAGCTTCTCCCAGCTCTTGCAGCAGACCTTTGGCCTAGATCTCCCTTGCAGCACTCCAGGACGGGCTTGTGTGCTCCTGTTCTCTCTTTCCTCTAGGATCCAGGCCTCCAGTACACTGTGGCCAAGAGGCAGGAACCAGGTAATATGCAAATACCTGTGCTGGTGGCAGCCTAGTTACTTTGGAGCTTTTCTTTGTTTTTACTGAATTGGCTGCCAAGATGGTCCCTGTCCATGGTCACTCTTCTCTGGGTACCTACAGGTCATAAGTGCTTCTGCGTGACAAGAATCGTATCGGGATAGAGACACAAGGCAGAAGTCAGAGAGGGACCGGCTCTCAGTTGCAGCGTTCAGAGGAGCCGTCTGTCCTCACCCTTCACTGCTGACCATGGTGGGAGCTTCCGGTCCAGAGTCCCTGCTCTTCGGTCCTCATTCTCCCTTTCCTCTTGAATCTTCCCCGTCCCCACCTCACACCCCTCTTTCTTCTAGCAATTTTCCATACCCACCACACCGTCCTTTTCTCCCACCACTCCCCAACGCACACACACACATGCGCGCACACACATGCTCCCTTGGGGGCGAGTCTACAAGCCAAAAGGGTCCTCAGTAGTCCCACCTTCTCTCTCAAAAGTCACCAATCCTCACACCAAAGAGTGGAGACAGGGCGTGCGTCCCTGCCTCCCCTCCGACAGGCCTCCCCGGTCTTCTTGGTTTTGTTCTGGTGACTGAGCTCCAGGGACAGTTCTGCAAGGTCACGGCCTGCTGTCCACTTAAGTAGCCAGGTGCCAGGGTCACCTTCCTCTGACCCCCTGCTTCAGCCCTTCTGACAGGTCCTTTCCTCTGTTCTGGTAATCCCCCTTTCTCTCCTTTGCATAGGGGGCAAAGGAAAAGTCCCACTACCCAAGAAAGGAAGCGGAGGAGACTCATATCCAACTCTAAATGAAGTCATATAATGTTATAAAGGGGGCTTTGGGCTTCTTCAGGTCTTGAGCGTACACAACTTCACCATTCACCATTCACGTATGTAAGTGCATGACACAGGTGCACTTACATACACACAGGCATAACATGCATGCACATAAATTTTTCTTTTTAAAGGAGCCATTTGAAAGGGAATGGTTGAAGTTGGGGATTGGGAACAATATCCTGAGGCAGGTCCCCTTGACTGAAGCATCTGGTCTCAGCTCTTTTTCTCCCTCTTCTCTCTCTTGGTTGTGAAATTCTCAGAAGACAGTGACTGTCATTTTCAGTGATGACTAAGTTGGTGTCCTAAAGGAACATCGTATGTGAGAATCACAGAGGTTTCAAAAGGCAGAGTGAGAAGAGTTCATTGGAACCAAGTATGTTGTTACAGAGGAAGATAAGCCCATGAAGCCAGGGAGTAATTATCGAAAACAATGCAAAAGCTCCAGGGCCAGACAAAGACTAGGGTGGAATTATGGGAACATGTATGCCTTTATGAGCCTGTAGTTCAGCTCTGCATCAGGTGCTGTTGGGAAGACAGAGGAAGGATTCCCAAGACTTCTATTCATTGAGTATAATAAGAAGTATTACTTACAATCACTGCCCTCAGCTGGGAAACAGCCAATTACCCATTGCACAGCTCGAGGAGATTTCATAGGTTTTGGTATCTTCATTTATTAAAATCAGTCTAGCTGGGCTGTGTATAATGCCAACCTCATATGTAATCCAGAACTGCTGTCCTCAGCCACCTCTGCTCCCAGGAGCTTGGAGATGGAGTCTGCCTTCCTGTCTCTTTTTCCTCCTTTTCCATCCCTAGTGCAGCTTTTACTGCGGGGGTGGGGGGCAGTGGAGGAGCAGATGTGCTAGACAATGGTCAATAGCAGGACTGTTCCTGGCTCATCTTTGTGATAGTCTTTTATCTCCTCCACAGATTCATTTTTGAAACTCTATCCCCTAATGGTATGTTAGCAACTGAAAACAGTGGGCAGCGGGCAGGCCATGAATGGTGTTGTTGCTCTTAGAAAAGAATCAGAAATCTGCTTTGCCCTTTCTGCCCTGCATGAGAAGTGAGATGCTGTTGTTTGTGAATCAAGAAGTAGACCCTTGCCCATCACTGAATCTGCCAAGACCTTGATTTTAGATGTCCGAACCTCCAGGACCATGACACGGTAGTTTGTTATAGCAGCTGATGGACTAAGACCAGCCTTCTGCTCTGTCCTATATTCTTCATTCTCTTAAGATAAGCCCAGGAATAGGGCAATAAATCTGACATGTAAGCAGAAATCAAGTCAGGGAATAGGCTGATGCTGTTTCGTACAGGACTCCCTAGAAAGCGAAGATGCCAGAGTGGAGATGTAGCTCATTTCCTAGAGTGCTTGCCTAGAATGCATGAAGCCCTGTATGTGTCCCCAGAACCACATCAACCAAGCCTGGAAGCAAATGCCTGTAACCCCACTACCTTCTAGGTGGAGGCAGGAAGACCGCAAGTTCAAGGTCAAGGTCATCCACACCTACACCTCAAGTTCAAGGTCAGACTAGACTACAAGAGACCCTGTCTAAAAGTTGAGAGAGAGAGAGAGAGAGAGAGAGAGAGAGAGAGAGAGAGAGAGAGGGAGAGAGAGAGAACTAGAGTTATCTACCTATGGAGAAATGATAAATGATTTACTAGTTTCTTTCCAGGAACTGCCTTAAATATTCCTTTGTTCCAAGAACTCTGCTCTAAGCTGCCTGAGGCTAATGCTAGTGCCTAATAGGTGTCAGACACTGAAAAACTATCTGTATATTAAGTGCTCCATAAAAGCTAACTACTATTATTGTTACAAAGTCCTCCTTCAGTTATCCTAACTTCAAGTGTGTCTGGCCTTTCCCTAGGAGGGACTGTCCCTATGACATGTCTCAAGAAGGGGACTCAAGAAGGAAGAAGTCACTCATATTTAAAACATATTTGCCTCCCCAAGAGCACACACCGTGGGTAGAAACTGTCTTACCATTCTTGTATTTCTGATTTATCTCTCATTTCCTCAGTAGCCTACTGATTTATTGAAGGTATTTTTCTTTTTATACTGAACTGTAAAAAACCTTTCTCAAGCTAAAAGCCTGTATTACAGGAGCTTCTGAGTGACTGTTGAAAGTCTGGCAGTGCCCCTGAGTCCCTGAATCTAAGCATTCTGTGGGACTGGAACGTGGAGGGGCTGACTGTGGTGGCTCCCAGCAGGATGATGCCTGGGGGTGGACTGGGAAATGTGGGACTCATTCAGGGAGGGGGCTCACTTCTCAGCATGAGAACCCTGTTGAGACTAGATGCTTCGATCTGGAGCCTGGACCTGGGCTTTCTGTGTGAATTTATCTGACTGCTATTTGCTCAGGATCTCCTATAAGGGAGAGTGACTCATATAGATGATTTATAAATGAGCGTCATTCAGTATGATATCTTTGGAGAAAGTTGAATTTCTTTAGGAGAAATGATAAAACTTTAACAAACTGACAGAATCAGTGGGAGGACCTGAACTGTCGGGAGATGGAGTGGCTGGAGTTAGTTCCACAGGGAGCCTGGGTGGACTCCAGCACTGCTGTCTGCTACCTGCTACCTAAGGCTATGGATTTATGTGTACATGCTGGGGGTGGAGGGCAGGAACCATGGAAAGAATGCATAGATAGATACATTGCCAAACACATATACATATACACATATATTTTATACACGTATACTTTAAAGTACATATACATGTGTCTGATTGTATATATGATGCCCAGTTGAATTTTTTTAGTGTGAATGTATTTAATGCTTTGTTTGGAGAGTCAGACAGAATCATTCTGTCAGAGCAACGATTAAGGGGAGAGTGCCAATGCAAGCAGTGACCTAGCATGTGAATGGTATTCACATGTATTCACATCCCTATGTGTATTGGAATGCAAGAAACATGAAAATATGTGAATCAACAAATGGGCATTAAATGAATGGGTTAATAGCGGCTCCGGGTTTGTGATACTCTGATCTGCTTATTAGTGGTTCATTGGTTTTGGGGGCTTAATTTTAGGTATATCACTAGATAAATCCAGGGCTGAAGCAGAAAAGGAGGAGTACCCTAAGTTCTTCTGGATGGTGAGGTTTCTGATTTTCTCGGAATCTCTCTCACAGTACTATTCTAGCATCTGGCTGAGGGGAAGCTCGGGAATATAGTTTTTGGTGTTGCTCGTGTATTTTGCTTTGTGGAGAAGAAATTGGAGGGCTATTAGAAATAATCTTCTGTGTGCTAGTCTTCCCCCAGGAGGCAGGGCTGGCACTTCTCTGACAAGTGGGAATTCTGCAGCCTCTCTGAGACATCAATGGCAGATGCTTTCACTTCAGGAGGGAGTCTTGATCCTGAATCGTTCGTTCCTCCTTCAACAAGTGAACAGGAATCATAAATCTAGATGGGTTTCCAAAGGATTAACTAGACCATTTTAAAGGGAAAACTTGTGTTTATAGACTTCTTTACAGCTTTACAGTATATAGATATTCTTTACAAATATCTATCAGGTGCTCACAGGGCTGAGATAGGGATGGGTGGGTGAGTGGGTGGAAGAATTAGGCTCTGGGCTTTCTCTGGGGAGACAAACTGAGGCCTGCAGGAAGCAGTATGAACTTTGATGGAATGGCCAGGCAAGGATTGTACACTGGTGTTGACTGACTTTAAAGAGCCTCTCATATGATACATTCATGCCCGTTTCAAAGTTCTGGGCATGACATTCTATCCAGAGAAAGATGTGGAAAAGTATTTGTGGGAAATGGGGGAAGAGCTCAATTAGTAATGTGCTTACCTTGAGTTCAAGCCTTAGAATTCTACCCTCCCCCAACACACACACACACAATATGATGGTGCCCACTTGTAATGTCAGCACCAGGGAGAAAGAGTCAGGCAAATCCCTGGGGCATGCGGGTCAGCCAGTCTAGCCTTCTTGGTGAGTTCTGACCAGTGAGAGACACTTTCTCCAAAAGCAAGATGTATGGAGCCTGAGAAATGACAGTCAAGACTGTCCTCAGGCGCGTGCGCGTACACACACACACACGCGCGCGCACACACACACGCACTGTCCTAGTTTGCTTGCTGTTGCTGTGATAAAACACTAACCCAAAGCAGCAATCTGGGGGAGAACAGGGTTTATTTCATCTTATAGGTCACGGTTCATCATTGAGGGAAGCCAAGGCAGGAACTCAAGGCAGGAGTTTGAAGCAGAAACTGTGGAGGAATGTTCCTTATTAGCTTTCTTCCTCTGGCTTTTTCAGCTACCTTGCTTACACAGCTCAGGCCCATCTGCCCAGAGATGACATCATCTTTAGTAAGCTGGGCCTTACTACATAATTAACAATCAAGAAAATGCCTCACATGGGGCTAGGGAGATGGCTCAGTGGTTAAGGGCACTTGGCTGCTCTTGCAGAGGACTTGAGTTGGAATCTGATCACTTATGTCTGTAACTTCAGTTCCAAGGGGTCTGATGCCCTCTTCCGACCTCTGTGAGCATTGCATGACAGAGATGCACTTACATACATACAGACAAAATACTCACACACATAAAAATATTAATAATTTTTTATAGTTTAATGCATTTTAATAGCAAACTTACAGGAGCAGCACAGAAGACAGACAACATTAAAAACATGTACTTGCATGTAGAACAACTCAGTTAGAAAAATATAGTGAACCAATGGAATCTCCTGTATAGAAAGGCCACAAACGCCATTTAGTTGCCATCAATAAGAAATTTACTTATTAAAAAAAATTCACTTGAGCATAATGACGCGTGCCTTTAATCCCAGCACTCCGGAGATAGAGACAGGCAGGTCTCTGTGAGTTCAAAGCCAGGTTGGTCTACATAATGAGTTCCAGGCCAGGTGGGACTACAGGGGAGACCCTGTTTCAAAAAGACAAAATAAATAAAGAAATAAATAAAAATTCAATTGCTGGCATAATCCAGAAAAATTTAACAGGTTTACTTATAATTGATACAAAGTTGAACTGTTGGAACTTGTTCACGGAGACCCTTTGACTTGCATTAATGCTTTACATCCCGAATTTATATTAAGAATTCACACACAAATGAAAACAGAAAACTATCAGTCCCTGATTTCTGTCTCCTGTTTTTCCATTGGCAATTATATACTTAGGTAATTTTGACCCCACGGAAAAATATCTACCATTCAGAACTACTGATAACAATAAGAAGAGGAAGAAAACTAGAATGAAATGCTCACCCTCACGGTGGATTCTTAAGCACTGTGTGCTGATGGATATCTTTTGGCATAATTGTTCCATGTGTAGCATGGATAACACACAGATTGGTTTCTTCAAAAAGGCCGACCACATAGGCCTCCCTTGCTGCCTGCAAAACACCAATAGCTGTGCTCTGGAAGCGCAAACCTTTTGAAGTCCGGAGCAATTTCTCGCACCTGAAGCTGGGAGGGGAGTTTGTGAATCAGTTCAGTGGACTTCTAATAGCGTCTAATTTCGCCCAGTGCCAGGCCTGTAATGATGAGGTTTCTTCACCCCTCCAGTAGAGGGCGCACTCTCTCGAACAGTTTTTGGAGCCAGTTGTTTCCTGAGTGCTTTACCTCTGGTGGATTTGCAGGCAGTCCGCTTTATATGAGCCATGGCATAGACACCGGGTTATGTACCCCACTTCTAGTTCTGCTGGAGTTTGGCAAGTGAGAGGCAGCAAGAGCTGCAAAGACAATTGAAAGACGGCTCAAATAAAATATTTTTAAAAAGAAAAGAAAATGCCTCTTAGACATGCCCACAGACCAATCTGATAGAGGCAATTCCTCAACTGACGTTACCACTTCACACATGGCATTTGCTTTTTGTGTACATTTTTGTTATCCACCTAAAGGTGATATGCAATGCCTATTCATAAGGGGGAGCTGTCAGTAAAATAGATTGTAACCTCCTTTCTGATCAAGGTGCAGTTGCTGGGAGCTTCCCCGAGTCCTAGTTCTGGTGAGGCTTAATTTTAGCATTTACCATTAACCAGCACTGAGGCATATAGATGTGGGTCTTCTGTCCTGCCAGCCCCACTGTCATGGCTGGCTTCTGTTGTCAACATGACACACCTGGGAAGAAGGACCATCAGTTGGAGAATTCCTTCTATTGGATTGACCTTGGGCATGTCTGTAAGGCATTTTCCTGATTGTTGAGTGATGTGGGAGGGCCCAGCCCACTGTGGATGATGCCACCTCTTGGCAGGTGGTCCTGTGTTGTATAGGAAAACAGGCTGAGCACAGGGCAGAGGAACAACTCAACCCAGTAAGCATCATTCCTCCATGGCCTGTGCTTCAGTTCTTGCCTGGGCTTTCCTCAATGATGAACTGTCACTTGGAAATGTAAGATGCAATAAGCATTTTTGTCCCCAAGTTGCTTTTTGTCATGGTGTTTATCAAAACAACAGGAAACCAAAATAGAGTATCTAACTTCTGACAATTGTCATTATCTCAGCGACAGAGCACAGGTCACCCGGAGTGACTAGGGGCTGGTCTCCAGAAGGTGCCATGGCTGACAGCCTAGAGATTTCAGGAGGCGGGAGGAGGCAAGCCTTGAAACCCTCACATTCTGTTCCAACCTGCCAAGACAGGGAAGAAATAAAGTTAAGGAAAGAGTGTTAGAGTCAGAGGAATGGGGAGAACAGGAGGCAAGCTGCGGTATTTCTGGTGTCCGATTTGATCTATTTCCTGGTTTTAAATAACTGAAAAGTGACTGACCAATTTAATCAGTGGATAATTTCACGGGAGTTCATGGCTGACAGAATTCATGAGAGTAAAGCAGATCATACATGGGAACTTGCAGGAATAGAAGGCAGTCTGGACGGTCAAGATGTAAAGATCATAAAGAGAGCGGCTGTATGGACCCTGCCCCCAAACATCCCTATTCTCAAAAACAGTGACCACCACCAGCCAACGACTGCACCCTATTAGAACCATGAAAGTGGCTGGTGGACTACATCCATGTTTTCATTCTTAGAAGTCTGTTCCCTTTTCTTGAGAAAAGGTATCACCTGATGTGGTAGTTTGAATGAGAAATGGCCCACATAGGCTCAGGTATTTGAACATTTGATCCCCAGCTGGTAGCACTGTTTTGGGAGGTTTAGAAAATTTTTTCTTTGCCAGAAGAAGTATGTTACTAAGGGTGGGCTTAGAGTATAGATGGTTCCACTTCCAGCTGATCTCTCTGCTTCCTGTTTGCCTTTGAAGATATGAGCTGTCTGCCTTCTTCAAGTCCACCTCCCGCCATGCCTCTCCTGCTATTATGGACTCTTTCTGGAACCATAAGCCAAAATAAACTCTTTCTTCTATAAATTGCCTTGGTCATGGTGTTTTATCACAGAAACAGAACAGTAACTAGTACACTTGGCAGTCTCCAACTTACCTCTTTTTTTTTTTTTTTTTTTTTTTTCTTTTTGGTCTGATCAACCTCACAAACTCAATGACTATGGAAAGTTAAGTACCGTTCTTTAATTTTTTTCATTTATTTATTCAATTGTGTATTTGCATGTATCCAAGTCAGAGGATAACTTAGAGGAGTTTGTCTTTCCTTTCACTACCTAGATCCCAGGAATTGGTGAGGTCTTCAGGCTTGGTAACAAGTGCTGTTACCACCGAGTAATCCCACTGACCTCAATTACTACTCTTACTGAAAGTCTGGACTAAATATTTAGAAAAACAAAGAGTTGACAAAAAAAATTCCTGTCTGTTTATAAATGGTGTTCAGAAACTGTGTTTCCTGAATGCACCAACTTCTCGTTTGAGGCCAGTAGTTAATGAAAAGTGGGATAAAAGTCTGAAGTCACTGCCTTCATTTTCTGTCTGTTTTGTGTCAGCCACCTGTTTAATGCTGCATGTAAATATGTTAAGGGGAGGAGTGTCTATCTAAAAACTAGAGTTTCCTAGCCTATCTTGTCCTCCTTCAAGGTTGAAGGCATAAAGAGGAACAGAGGCACTGTACAATCCGCCTTTACAACATCTTCTTCCAGATACCTCCTTCAAAGCACATGAAAGCCCAACCATTGTCTAAACCTGCAGTCACCCTGAATTCCAGGAACAGCACAGGTTCAAAGTCGGATTATTCCGTGATGAGATCAAACCCCAGAAGGAGTAATCATCTTATGGGAATTGGATTGTCTCCTCAAACAATCAGGGCTTCTCTGAATCACTTTGCAAAACTGGAACTGTGATAGCTGTCAGTCAGATCACAATTTAAAGAAAATATTTTATTTATTTTACATATTTTATTATTTTAATGTTATGTGTGAGTGTATTGGCTGTGTGTGTCTAAGTGCATCTGTGTCATGCCAAGCCTGAGGAGGCCAGAAAAGGGCCTGGAACTGAAGTTAAGGACGGTTGTTAGCCACCATGTAGGTACTGGGAATCGAACCTGGGTCCTTCGCAAGCACATCCAGTGGTCTTTACTGCTGAACCATCTCTTCAGCCTCCTCAGACTGAAATTTTACCAAGACTGCTTAATTATGTAAGCTGCTCAATTCTTCTTGGGGCCACTGAACCCCTTCATTGGTTCCTCTTTGCCATATGACTACATGGATTAAATCTCTTTTCTCTGCCTTTCACCCATATTGCCTTTTTAATTGGCATATTCAGATGAATTGGCCCTCAGGCCTAGTCTGTTGGGACTCCTGGAGCTTGGGCTTTTACCCAAATTCTAGTAACAAATTTTATTTCTTATTCTGATAGAATAATTTTGTTCTATTCTCACAATGAACGATTTGTCCATAGAACTGCTGAATCAAAACATTTCCCTAAACATCAGTTGTAGCACATCTGAGAAAACAGAACATCAGGGCACAGTGTGTCCTTCAGTCAGACACCATTGCTGTGTGGCTTGAGACCCTGGAAGCTGAGAGCTGGCTTCCTCATGCTGCTGTGAGAAGCCAGAATTGGAAGGCATTAGGATCTTACAAGGACTGGGGATCTCTGTCTGTGCTTTTGTCCTGACCCCACAAATGCTTGAGATAAAGCTGAGCCCAGGAGCAACTTTCTAAGAAGCTGGTGTTGCTAATTATATCTAATCTTTACAACTTATATCAGGTCTGTTTTACTGACTTAACTCCCCATTTAGTGAAACACTGCAATTAATAGTAAAAATTTCAATGTAGTAGTTCATGTGTAGTGAGATAATTTTTTTTCTTTTTTGGATACAGGCTCTTTCATGTAGATTTCAAGCTCCTCATCCTCCTGCCTCTACTTTACAGATGCTGGGATTGCACACGTATACCACCACGCCTGGTATGTGGTGCTGGTGGTGAAACCCAAGGTGTTGTGCATGCCAGGCAAGCACTGTAGTAATTATACTTCATCTCTAGCGTGAGATAATATTTTATATTTAATATACAATCCTCGTTCTTTTTAGAGGTCTCCAGACGCCTTAGGGAGAACTACCTTTGGTTTTATGGGAAAGCAAAATGGGAAGAAAAGTCTAAATTTTACTTTTGACTTGCAAAATAGATTGTTGATGTGACCTAAACCCATAACAATGACTTTGAGAGAAAGGGATTAATGAGTAAACTTCAAGAGTCAAGATCAAACACAAATAACAGATGGGAAAGAAAACTGGAGAGCTGAGACTGGAAGCAGGACTATGAAGTTTAGTCCTGAGAGAGTTGGTCAGAAGGGATGAAGATGGAAATCTTAGGTTGTAATTTTGTTTTTTGTTGTTGGTTTTTACTACTTGATGCTGCATTATGACTATGTCTTAATAAAAATAAAAAGCCTAACTCAGTATCCATTTAAATGCCAAGAGCAGATCTGAACTGCTGAGAACTGTTCCTTCAGAATTGTCTCAGAACTGTGCTCTCAAACAGAGGCTAGCCTTTTGTTTTTGTTGGAAAAAAGTATATCCAGCATGAAATGGGGAAGTAAAAGTTAAACCCTTATCTTAGCAGAAAATGTTCTCTTTCTGACCCCTAGACTCAGACCAATACACACACACAATCCTAGACAGATGTAATCACCTTCTCTAATTATTTGCAATGAGATAAGCACTGTTTGCAGTGCTTGATATATAAACAAACACACAAAAATTCATTTATTTAAAGACAAGGACAAGGAAGAGTCATGGGGGATTAAGGCCATACGATGAAGTCACAAGAGGAGCTCATGGCTTAGTGAGTTTGTCTACACTGTAAACAGAAGGTAAGTGTGCCTTTTTCATTACAAGGTTAGGTAGAAGTTATTTGTCCACAGTATGTCCATATTATCAAAGTCATTTACCAGGTAAGGCTGGAGGGATAACCAGGGGGAGATGTGTGCTGTCTGAGCAATGTTTGAGCTGAAGATTAGCTGAAGCATTTTCCAGAAGGGAGCGAATAAGAGTGTAAGATATCAGCAGACTTGGAGGTCTTTAGGGACGAACTCCTTCCTCACAATCAACAGAGTTAAAATCAGGAACTGTAGGACTCTGATTAATGCTCAGAGGAATGACACCTGATTCACATTGTTGAGGAGAGTAGGGACTGCAGAAAGTGACACCGAGATTAACAATCGTGCTGGGAAGCACAGGCAGGCAAATCTCTCTGAACTCAAGACCGGTCTAGTTTTCACAGTGAGTTCCAAGCTAGTCAGTGAGAAGCCTTCCTGACCTGGGCTTCGGACAGCAAACAGGGCATGCTTGAGAAAAGCCCAAGGTATGCAAACATGGAAAAGGTGGGTGCTATGTAAATGAGCTATGGAAGGCCTTGTGTCCCAGCACAGGCCTGAGCTTTGGGATGCATGCCGTTGGTTCCCTCACTGTTCTCAGGACTTTGTTCTCTTTATTATTTTTTTTCAGAATGAAATATCCCATTTATTAATTTATAAGCCATAAGAAAAGCAAGACAGGCCTTTCCCCTCTCTAGCAGACTTTGCATTGGAAAAGGAAAAACATGGCAATATACAAATTATAACAAGATCCTGGAAATCCCCAAATCCTTTTCTTTTTCTTTCTTTCTTTTTTTGTTGCTTGACTGTTTTGAGACAGGGTTTCCCTGTAGCTCAAGCTGGCCTGGAACCTGCTTTGTATACCAGGCTAGCATTGACCTCTGTGAGATCTGCCTGCCTCTGCCTCCCTAGTGAGAATGCCATCATGCCTGGTTATCTTTCTCTGTCTTAACAAATTACTTTATTTCCTATAACTATCCACGAGTCTCTGAATAATTCATTAAGAGACATAAGAACCTGGGAACTAGTGGATGCCCTAGGACTCAGGTTTCCTCCTCAAACAGCACTTCAGTGGATTCTTTGGGACTCATATTCATGCCTGTAACAGTATTTTTGACCCTGAGTGGAGATAAGGTATTCTGAATTGCCAGGAAGGTCACTATTATCCAACTGGAGGCTTTCTGGTAATGAACAAAGGACCTACCATTGTCCCTCTCCAGTGAAAATCAAGCCAAAGGGTCTGTCAGTCACCCAGATAGAAAATATCCCTCAGGAAAAGCTGTCAGTTCAAGAGGCTTTAGAAACAGCATAAAGCCCATCTGAAATGCAGACTGACACAACAGTCTCCCTGACTATTGTTCGCTCTTACTTGTTGAGACTGTACTCTCGATAAACACAGACTGTCTTGCACACTGTGCTCTGTGTGCCTTATCTGCATTCTTTCCATGGGGATCATATGGACTGGGAAACTGAGGGGAGTCCAATGCAAGAGTCTGGTGACAAGTGTGCCTCTCTTACAGGGTACTTTGCATCCCATGCGTTTCAAGGAAAGAGCTGAAAGTTTCTGAACCTCGAAGTGGCACTTAAGTGCTCTATGTGAGGTGATGGACCAAAAACAGTGGAGTTGGACTTGTAGGCCCAGCGAGCTTATGGGCGTCCGTGTTGCCCAGTGGTGCAGCATGAGGATCATGCAGTGGGAGCTATGTCCCATCACGGGTAATAGTGGGAAGACAGAGACTCATGGGGGAGATTTAACTCTACTAACGATACTGTCATGGTGACAGACAATCCTCTTTGGGTCATGCATAGTTCATGGGATAAGCAACGGAAGAGGGAAGAAGAAGATCCCAGGTTCACAGAATATAACTCTATTATAAAATCATTAGATTTGCCAGGAATTACCGTGGTTGTTTTTTGTTGCTATAAATCCAATGCCTGAAAAATAAAAAAAAAAACAATAAAAAATTTTGTACCTTGAAATTCACATTTATTGGTCCCAGGTTTTTGCTGGGCCTGGTACTGTGCTAACATCAGAAGGGAAACATTAATGAAAATGTAGCTCTTCTGATTGTAGGAGACAGCATGTTTGGAAACCACACAGCCAGTCCTCCAGCCTAGGGGCTCCTGTTTGTCATCATATGACAGTACGTGCCAAGACTGCAATAGTTTACATACAATGAAAATTTAGTTGAAAAGGACTACTCAGTACTTCATTACAAAAGTGGAATGGAATGCCTTGAAATTTATTTAGGATTTATATTGATGATTTTAATTTTCCAAGTAGGAATTTACTTTGTTTACGAGATATTAGTCTTTATATATAGAAAAGGAGTGTGATTACAAAAGGCCAGGAAAGAAAGGAGAAGATAATTCTCATTTATAACTCTTTGTAGTGCTTGGTTGGGCGATGAAGCTTCAAGCAATGCTTGTAAGTTAGTATTGGTATCACCCCATTATGCAGGGACTGAGTTGTAGTTTTGATTAGTTCACTGACTGACTACTCAATAGACCCCCGGATATTAGTTGAATGAATTGATGAAGAAAAGCTGAGCTGCATGCTCAAGACTGCACGGACAGTGAGTGGTGGAACCTGGAACTTTCCCTGAAGTCTATGGCTTTCTACTGTACTATGAAGAGCATGCTGCAGTTATAAATTAGTTCCTTGGTTACTGCCTTAGTTTGTTTTTGTTGTTATAACAACATGACACTGAGCAATTTATAAATAATATATATATTTATTTTTATAGTTCTGGAGCCTTGAAAGTTCAAGATCAAGGTCCCAATGGGTCCAGTTTCTTCTTCCAAGATAGCATCTTCTACACAGTATCCTCATGGTAGAAGGACAGAAGAGAGGGAACACAGTCCTTCAAACTTCTTTATCAAGGTCCTGATTCACTCATGAGGGTGAAGACACAAAATCTTACTTACCATAGTCTTAATATTATCTTAATATTATTACAATGACTGTTAACTTTTCAACACCTGAGTTTTAGAGGACACATTCAGAACATAGAAATAATCATTTATCTTATGTGCTTACTGATTTTCAATTTAAAGGACCGAATTCTACTCTCAAGTACTCTGTGTGGAGCTGCCAATAGATGGCACTTACCAATGTAGTATTTACTTACACAAAGGTCAAACTAAAATATTGGCACAATGATACCAAGTCCTCAAATTTAATTGAGCATTAAAATAAAAATTAAATTACATTATATATATATACACATATATATGTATGTGTATATATATACACATATATATGTATGTGTATATATATATATGTGTATATATATATATATATACATATATATATATATATATACATATATGCATGAATACCTGCCATAGCTTGTTTTTGGAAGCCAGAAGACAATTTGCAGAGATTGGTTCTCTTCTCCCATGTAGATCTTGGGGACTGAAATCAAGGGATCAGATTTGCTGCAAGTGCCTTTACTTGCTGACTGAGGTGTCTCACCAGCCTGAGCCTTGAAAGTTTGAAACACAGAATCACTGATTCAAACTGGGATTTTGTTCTTATATCAAATATCTGTCTTTATGTATTGTTTGGAAGGTGTTCGTCCCTCTTGCACAATTCATGGTGTTAGCTAAGGACTGAATTACAGCTGAAGACTTTTAAAGAGTTTCCAGTAGCTGTTTTATGGAAAGTTAAAAGTTTTCAGTCCTGTGTGAAAGTTCTATTGTTTCTCCAGTGTATCCCCTGCCCAAGGCCTTCCCACATGTTTTACATTTGTAGGATCTGTCTTTGATATGGATTCTCTGTGATATGTTAGTGTGTTAGATATACTCTACTATTAACGTTGTGCAACTCAAAATAGGGGAAACAAGGAAGGGCATGTGAGGTCCCAGGGAGACTTGATGGAAGATGTGCAAGTGGAATGGCACGTCCTGTGGCTCTGTCTACAAATGAAGTGGGGCATCAGGGTACTCAGCACTGATGCGACTTAAGCATTGAGCTTGGATGGAGACATTCTGGGATTTAGAGTAAAGGAGACTTTTTCCAGATTTTGTGGAAAATACTGACTAAACTAAAGGTGAATAGAAAGTTTACTGAGTATCAGAGGGGATCTCTAACTAATCTGCTAGGGGAATTGTCAGCTCACAAGTTCTGAGAGCAGACACTATTTCCAAGTCACGAACGAGAAAACCAAAATTTCCCCAAAGTTCTACAGGTACTAAGTGTGACTTTAGTTTGCATCAACTCTGGTCATCACCCTCAGGTTTTTAGGAAGTTAGCTCTCAATATTTATTTCTCAATCTACTTCACCTTAGCATGCTATGCAGCCCAAGTGGGCTCTCAAAAGACTAGGTTAGAGCCAGAAGCTGAGCTGAAGATGGTGTCAAAACATTTAAGTAGTGGCTGAACCCATTGCTAAGCTTTCTGGAGGAGCAGACCTGGTGGGAACACAGACTCAGATAGTATCTTAATTCCCCCTCACAGAAGTATCTGTCACAAAGAGGAGGCCTTATGATGTCTAGATCCTCCCAGAATTCTTCTTCTGACCCTAGAAGTCATATGTGGGAGGCATCTTCCTCTTCTTGATTTTCTGAGTCTACCCCGACAGCCAAGGATCAATTACCAAATTTCCTTGCTCTTATTCTTTATGAATTCAGCCTTGTATACGTTATTGAAAATAATAATTCAGCAGAGTTTAGTGTTCTGATGAAAGGAAAATCTGGAGCCTTTGCCACTGGGCAGAAGCTACCAGAGCTTGCCTCTGGGCATGGATGCAAAGATGGGGTGATGTTCTCAGGTTGATAATAATTCAACTTACGAGTTCTTTTTTTTTTATTTTTGAGTATATCATGATATAGAAGCATATCTACATAAACAAATTTTTCACTTTGAATACAGTCGTCAGTAAGTTACAGGAGTTAGTCAGCTCTTCATTATAAAGTAAGCTTTTGCTAGACAATTTTGCCCAACTGTAGGCAAATGTCAATGTTCTTACTATGTTTAAGTCACGCTAGGCAAACCTGTAATATTCAGTGGGTTAGGCACATTGAATGCATATTAAAACTAAATTTATTATTATTTTGTGTACATTTGTATGTGTGTGCACATGTGAATTGCACAGCGTGTACGTGGGAGTCTGGGGAAAACTTTTGGGAGTTGGTTCTTCCCTTCCCCCTTTGCAGGGGTTCCAGGGATCAAACTCAGGTTATCAGGCTTGTGCAGCAAGAGCTTTAACCATCTCATCAGCCTGTAAATGTGCTTTTCACTTGTGACATTTTCAGCTTCTGATGTTGTTATCAGGCTTGTAGCCCCATTATAAGTGGAACAGCACCCCATATGTATATCAATGAGGGAGCATGGGTCCAAGTCCTATGTGGTTGACTTGCTGTTCCAGAAACTTATCTGCTCTTTCAGAAGAAGGTAGAATTTAGCAGTTTTCTCTGTCACAAAATGACCTGAATCTATTAATTGACTGACTCTCCCACGGAGAGTTTTGGATATACCTTCACTGCTCAGAACCACCACAGTATTCAGGAAGTTCAAAATATTTTTGGAATCATATATGTATATGGACTAGAGAGATGGCTCAGTGATGAAGCGTGCACTGCTTTTGCAAGAGGATTTGAGTTCTGTCGGGCGTGGTGGCACACAACTTTAATCCCAGCACTTGAGAGGCAGAGGCAGGTGGGTATCTATTAGTTTGAGATCAGTCTGCTTACAGAACGAGTTGAAGTTTTTGAAGGGTGTGATGGTGCATTCCTTTAATTCCAGCACTCAGGAGGCAGAGGCAGTTGGATCTCTGAGTTCAAGGCCAGTCTGGTCTACATAGCGAGTTCCAGACCAGGTGGGCTACAAGGAGACCCTGTCTTAAAAAGACAAAAAAATTTTTTTTTTCAAAAGAGATTTTAGCAGAAATAACAAAATATGTGAATCATAGAAATAGTCTAAAGAGTTTTTATCCTAGGAAACTAGTATTTAGTCTAGTCACTGAGTCCCCATCTGTGCCTGTATGAGACTCCTGGCCTTGGATACCCTTCCTCGGCACAGACAGGCTTCTGGCTCTGACCTCATCTTATACCTCTACTTGAGGAGTGCATTGAAGGCAGGAGGATGGCCACATCCGGGTTCCTATTCAGATACTTTGGTTCCAAAAGACTTCTATATCTTTGTTCTTCTTTTCAGAAGATCAGGCACTTTCTTTACAGAGAAAACCAAACAATGTGCATGCTGATATCCTCTGGAAGGTATTTTCAGAGGAACTTGGGCTTTGGGGAACACAGTCAGAACCTGAGCTTCTGTGTTGGAAGGTGACAGGAATGTTATTTGAGGATTTTGAGAACACTTCAGAGCTTAGTGGTGGGCACTTGTATCTCCTGTGCTTCCTTGGTGCTAAAGTCACATTGCACCTACTGTTTTTCTTAAAATCTCCACAAAGCCAGTAGTGATTTCACTAGCTCTTATAGACAGGCTTGTCCTGGAGACATTAACTACTGCAATATGGGGCACTTTGTAGTACTTCACTCAAGGGGTAAGGAACATGAGAAGGGGGTTGCTTTATAAGCCAGCACCCAGGTCAGAGGATAATGATGTCCATAGTCGCACACCTCAATTGATAGAAACTCCTTTAAGATGGGGTTCAGCCATGAGTGACATAAAACTTCAATAACAATGACTTAAATGATATACAAGTTTACTTCCTCTTGTAAGTGGAGAAGTCCAGGGTTCAGATGACCCATTTCCTGTGTATTTGCTCTACCATCATTAACACATGACTTCTTCTTGGGAGTCTTCCAAGTCCACACCCAGTTAGTTGTCTTTACTATAGTCCAGAGAGCCTGAAGGCAAAAAAGAGAAGGTGTTCTCCCCCTTCTTATGAGGATATGTTCCAGACACTGAATATACCATTTCCACCCATTGCCAAGACCTCAGTTACAGGTCTTTCTAGTTAATGGGATGCCAGGATATTTTCATTTTATATTCAGTGGAAATGTAGCTAGGAAGATGGCCAACTGTCCTGGGTTGCCCTGGGCTGATGGTGTTCCTGGGATGCTGGACTTTCATTTTAAAACTGGAATAATTCCAGGCAAAAAGGGAGAATTGGTCACTTAGGCAACAACTGCTGATACTACTATTTAGAAAACAGAAAATTCCATAGGATGTATTGATCAGTCTCTGCTGAAGAGATGCTCTTCATAGGTGTTAGCCCCACTGGAGGTAGGCTTTTTAAAAATCATTTAAGGAAGCTTCTGTTGGATTCTCAGTCTCACCCTCTGGCTAGCATGAGCATCCTACCTATGGCCCAGTTATTTGCTTTTCTCTTGGTCTGTATGAGTTCAACCAGGCCCAGGGCTTCATATATAAACTCTTTTTACTTTTACAGTACTTTGAGACAGGCCTCTGTATCAGTGCTCTTGAGAAGAAAAGAACCAATGTCAGGCTAGGTTAAAGGTTAGGCCCTAAGTCCCAGTCCAGAAATGAAGACTATCAAAGGTTCAGAATCTCCCTAGGGAAAAACCAATGAGAATAACATTGCTGGTCTTTGATGTTCCTTGGTTTACTTTTCTACATCTTCCTATGCAATTTTAGGAATATCCATCCATCATCCATACATTCATCCATCCATCTATCCACTCATCCATGCCTATAGAGTCATCTATCTTTTCATTCTTAAAGAGTTTGTTGAGCATCTGTAATGAATTTTGAAGGTACTGAGATGAATGACATCACATAGTTCCTGTCTTAAAGGAGCTCACAACTTAATGCAGTAGACTTAATCCAGATGAGAAATGCATAAATAATACAAGATTGTAACTTTAGGGTTCTATATAGATGGCTCAGCAGTTAAAAGAACTTACTGTTTTCCCAGAAGACCCAGGCTTGGTTCCCAGCACTTAGATGATGGATAACAATCATCAGGGGATTAGAAGCTCTCTTCTGGCCTTTGTAAACATTGCACAACATGGGTGCTTTTTCATATGTGCAGGCAAAACACTCCTACACATAAAATAAAAATAAATAAATTTTTTTTAGAAAAAGTGTAATTTTACTAAATTTCATACAAAGTATAATAGAAAATAGTAGAGAAACAACTACATTTGGTTGGTCAGTGTATTTCATTGCTGGGACAAAATATCTGACATAAACAACCCAAGAGGGGAAAGATTTATCTTTGCTCATGGTTTCAGATGTTTTTGTCAATAGCCTTTGGCTCCATTGATTCTGTACACATGGTGAGGCATAATATCATGGTGGCAGGAGTATATGAAAATGCAGTGAGTTCATCTCATGGAGAATAGGACATAAAAAGAAAAGAAAGTACCAAGGACCAGGTCTAATCCTGAATGCCATGACTACAGTGATTTGCTTTCTCCATCTAGGAACCATCCTCAGAGGTTTTCATCATCTCTCAAAATAGCATCACAAGATAGAGACAAAATATTAAAAACACAAGTCCACAGGAAACAATTCACATTCAAACCATGGCCTTTTGCCACCTGTTCCTGGGCTCATGGTCATTTCACCGTGTAAGATGTATTTAGTCCATCTCCCAGAGTCCCCAAAGTCTTAGAAGTTCCAATATCATTTAAGAATATACAATTCC
Source organism: Eospalax fontanierii (assembly GCA_035773235.1). NCBI lineage: Eukaryota > Metazoa > Chordata > Mammalia > Rodentia > Spalacidae > Eospalax > Eospalax fontanierii. Next base: position 44,762,325 of record CM069529.1, on the reverse strand, counting down.
AAGATATTTTCTGAAACTCAAAGAAAACTTTTTGATTTCCTGTAAAATAAAAGAGAAAGTTATACTCCCAAGATACAATAGCACAGCATAAACATTCCCATTTACAAGTGAGGAATAACAGGGTACCAAGAATGAGTCAGACCAAAAGATACCAAATCCTGCAACTCCACATGTAGCATCCAATCACGTGATGTCATGCTATGAGCTCCAACACTCTTGGAAGCCCTATCTCTATGATCCTGATGGCTGCAGCCAACATGGTCTTTCTCTTGGGCTGACTCCACTCATTGCCTGTGACTTTCCTTGGCAGATGTTCCATTTTCTTGGCCTCTCCAACATGCTGGGATTCCTATTGCAGCTTAGGTTTCATTCTTTAGGCACTGCACTACTAGGTAGATCTAGACTCTGACCCTACTGCGCATTGTTTGGTCTCCTAGCTAATCCTTTGAAATGTGGGTGAATACTTCTGTGATCCAATGACTCCGGAATTCTGGATGCCTGCTAAACCAGCATTGTATGGATGATGTCAAGGTCTGCTACCAGCTCGAGTGTTCATTGGCTCTCCTTTGTCATGCACACATTGGCCTATGAGTGTTAGAACATGGTAAAAACAAAAAAATCTTAGAAATCAACTTTCTAGGAGCCAGGTGGGGAAAGAGACCACAGGCTCTTCTCTGAGGAGGTTTTACAAATGAGTTTTGTTTTTGTTTTTTTCTTTCGTACCCTTGAGCTTCCTATTGATGGTGTCTGGCCAATTCCCGAGATGCTCCCAAAACAGTAAAAAAGTTTCCTGTACAAAGTACTTGACTTCTTGTTAATGGAAGTGATTTTCAGAAACCACACCTTTTTCATACCCAGCTTTCCACAGACTTTTCTGACTAAATCGCAATATTTTCAGCTCTTTCTGCTATGCTTTTTGTTCCCAGTTCTCACTGTAAACCTAGCTAAAGTTGTTAGAAATACCCATCCATAGCCTGAATGGTGGTCTTGAAAATTTCTCTATCAGATTAATTAGTCCATCACCTTTAATTTCAGCCTTCCACAAAGTTTTAAGACCTGAATAAAATGTAGACAAATTCTCTTCCAAAATATAACATAGAATGGCCTTGAGCCAAATTTCCAGTAAAATCTTTGTTCTCATCTGACTCCTCATGAGCATAGTCTTTATTGTCTGGTATTCTAAGCTCCCACCAAAATGTCACATTAAGCTCTGTTTACAGTATTCTTGGGCATTTTTTTATTTAGCCTATATCTCTAAAGTGGTTCAAATTCTCCCCTTGCCAAACCATTTATAAAGGCCTAAAGAACCACACGGTGAGGTTTAGTCATTAGCCTTGACTGTATTCCTAATCACACAAACAACTTAAATGGGTGTGACTCATTTTAGCTCACAGTTTCAGGAGTTCCAGCCCATAGTTTTTACTTACATTGTTTCTAGATGCAGGGCAAGGCAGAACAGCATGGCGTGACTGTGTGTGGAAGAGCAGGGTATTCATCTAGGAGAACACAGGACACATACAGAATAAGAAGAAGGGACTGGGAAAGGCACACCCCCCTGAGACCTTAGGCCCATTCTTTAAGTGTCACCTCTTCCCACCTGGAGCTTGGGCTCAACCATTCAACACATGAAACTATGAGGGACATTTCCTATCTAAACTGTAACAGTGACTGAGATAAGTATTGTGGAATGAGTGACACTGGACTTGAGTCTGGAGGTGAAGTGTTTTTTTTTTTTAGTGCAGAAGGGAAGTGTGAGGAATGGGGCATAGGCAAAGCCAAGGCTCAGATGTCAGGTTGTGAAATAGAGAACTGATGAGGGGATGAGTGATGCAGAAAGATGTGAAAAGCCCAAGATGTGAGAATTCAAGCTGCAGCCATCTGGAAGGTCATCCCTTAGGATATTTTCATGGCCTGACTTGTCAGACAGAGTCTTTGCTTGGCTAATGTGTGTGATGAGTATCCACCAGAAAATGCAATATGGTCACCCATGGCTTCTGTCCAGATACCAGGGTCTGTAGGTCTCTCATTGGTGGGCTCTTCCAGGCCCTTGAAGGGTGTTTCTAAGTACCTGAGGAGAGTATTCCTTTGTGCCTAGAGCCTGGAGCCATATTCTGTCACGGGGTTCCTTCTTTAATAATTTACAAACTGTCTCCTTTATCTATAGAAGTATAAAGCTTTTAGAGCTGGCAAAGCCCATGAATATCATATCGTCCAAACCCAAACAGCTAGCCAGGGGGCAAATATTGCTGAGATCAGCAGAGGCAGAGGTGAACTGGAATTCAAGTCTTTGGACTTTTAAGACCATAAGAATGTAAAGGTATGTTCAATAAGAAAACAACACCGCAGGGCAGTAAGGTAAGCACACCATAGTTGCACGAAAGAAGCATGATCATTGTTGAAATAATCTGGAATGGGAAACTGTTAGCTAATTAAGGGCTAAATTTAATTTATATAAATTTAGTCCTGAGCTTCCCAGCAACCAAGAAAAGTGAGAGATATGGTGGTTCATATGTTTTCTTTCTACCTGGCAAAAGGCAGCATAGAAATAAAGGATTTAAGTACCCACAAGTAGCAGATGGAACTTGCGGGCTCTGTGACAGAACCTTCAGTCATTCACTGCACAAACATGCAGATCCTACAGAAGGTCCCTGAAAAACAGTTGCCAAGGAACTCGTTAACTGGTGGAAGATAAGCAGTTAAAAGTCGGCATCTTAGAGGCTGTGTAGGGGGAAGCCCAGGGTGCTGAGGCAATGTGGAGAGATTCATAACTCATGGTAGGAGACAGAACTTCCAAGAGGGTCCTGAGTGTTAAGAGACCCTAAACAGGCATCTGCGGAACAAAGAAAGGCTCTGTGCTTGGGAATGGACCTCTAGGCTCACAGGGAGACCCACCGTGAGAGAGGCAGATCTGAAAAGGCCAGGTGGGTTTGGGGAGATGTTTCATGCACTCAGACTGGTTGGTTGTGGTGACATTCAGGCTGCTGGGTAAAGAGTGGAGATTGAATAAGGGGCACCGATTTAACAAATGTTCACTATTATTACCAACACACCCTCACTCTCCACCTTCCTGTCTGAGTTGAGAGCATCTTCACTCTCACAGACCTGTCTCAATTTAAGCAGTGAATCAGTACTTTCTTACCTTTAGGGGTAGTCAACTTAGTTTTTGGACGTTGTTGAGAATGAATGGCCAAGGTCAGGTTTGAGTGGGCAGAAGAAGGAAGTGAGTACATGATACATGGAGAGAGAGAGAGATGGGGAAGGAGAGAGAGACAGGGAGAGAGAGACAGAGAGAGAGACAGAGAGAGAGAGAGAGAGAGAGAGAGAGACTAGAGAGACTGAGACTTTGCTGGAGGGGGACAGTTTAGATCAGGTAGAGGGACGCCATCCCATGTTGACTTGAGATGTGCCATCGATTCTGGGAGTCTTAGGTGAACTTGATGAGGGAGCACTGCTGTTGGCTGATGATTTACCCCTTACAGCTAAGTGCACAGCTCATCTAGATGATTTCTATGGGCCTGGCTAGTTAGAAGGGGAAGGATCACATAGTGTGGAGACATTTGATGGGACAGGAGGGATTGGCAGGAGTATAGGGGAGGACAGGTGTTATGTAAACTGCCTCTGTGTGTGTGTGTGTGTGTGTGTGTGTGTGTGTGTGTGTGTGTGTAGGTGAGGGGGATTCAGTTTGTCTGGATGAATTTTCAGGGAGCAGATGTGCTTTCCTGTTTATAATTTCATGTGCTTTACCTGTTTACTGGGTGAGGGAGGAACTTTCCCTTTAGATGAGAAACCAGAACTGAAGGACGATGTGTCGCCCCACAGGACTCAGAAGGATGAGCGGGTGGTAGACCCACTAACAGAAATGGCTCTCTGTGCACCCTGCTATAGCATGTTCACAGGGAGGCTCACTCTTTCTGAGCCTGGCTCCTGCAGGGGCCTTTCCTGGCTGCCTGGTGTGTGCTTCCTCTTCTGTTTACTTGTGCCACCCACACAGCATGAGGACCCTAGACACCTTCTTCAGGCCTGAGATTCTTACCACTCATGCTCTGGCAAACAATGCTGGACTTGCAGAATAAACTTGATGCTTTAAAAATGCTCAAGTAGCTAACTGCGGGCTGAGATCTGGGAGCATTCTTCTAAGATGCTGATACAATGTAAACATCCTTAGAATAAACTTAGTTTAGGTTAAAAATGACGAACTGTATTAAAATTACCCTCCATAGCCGTTTGCAAACAGTGGAGTAGACAAACGCTTTGGGTCTTCTGTCATTGGAGGGGCAGGCTTGAAGGGACAAAAAACAAAACAAAACAAAAACAACAACAAAATACTGGGGACAGATTCCAAATAGAATCTGCAGGGCCTTGCTTCCCAGGGGCCGGTGCCTTCAGAGGGAAGACAGTCTTGTAAATGGGTTGCTAATCTCTCAGCTAGGTCAAATCTCCCTTGAAGATAGAACCCTCAGGAGCATATAAAATGACTCAGTGGGTAATGGAGTTTGCAGCCAAGACTGAGGACCTAAGCTCAATCCTCAGGACCCACATGAGGGAAAGATAGAACCAGCTCTGGCAAGTTGTTCTTTTACCTCCACAGGGGCTATGGTGTACGGGGACCCATACCCCCACACAAGTAAATGAATACATGAAGTGTGATAAAAATAAAAACAATTACAGGCTTCACCTCCTTTGAAGCCTCGTGATCTCTTTCCTCTGACTCCCAATGTGGGTTTGAACAAGAAAGTTCACTGACACCTTAGGGTACTTTCAAGAGGTCAGGAAAAGATCTTTCTTCTTTTACATACACCTTTTTGTCTCCAATTTAAAGATGTGGGGTTTTGATAGGCACTTGTCTGAAGAGGTGGTCAGCAAGTGCTGGCTGAGGGGCGCAGGACTGGAGAAAGCAGCCGAGCTTGTGATGTCTGGTGGGAACCCGGAGAACACTGGGCGTCTATAGCTCCGAGCAGCTGCTGGCTTTGAGGAATGGTTGCCTGTCTGCAACCATAAAAATCTGCAGTTTGGGGGCGGGAGGGGGAGCGCGGGGGTGGGTCCCCAAGCGTCCCATTTCTCTTCCGGCCTGTTGGCTGTGTTTTCGCTCAGTGCAGAGAGGCCAGCGGTGCCTTCTGGACCACACGCTGCCCTAGCTGAGGTCCTTGTTTGTCATTCAACCCCGGCTGCAGCCGTCTCCCTGTGACTCTCTCATCAGCCCTTTCCGAATGGGGCCCGGATTCCTCATTGTCCATGTGAGCTGCATATGCTTGGTGCATACGTCCAGCCATCTCTTCTGACTTGGTGAGTCGAGGAACTGAACAAACCATCTTGTTCCGCACTGTGCATGGGACTTCAGCGAGCGGGTGGTGGCAAACACTGGCAAAAGTGGGGTTGTTTCCTCCCTACCACTTTGTTTTAAAACAAGTTACAGTTCAAGTAAACCCCGGCAGATTTGCAAAGTGTTGCCTGGGCCGCGACTTAGAGGCATTTCGTCAGGGTCGCAAGCGAGATTAATTTTCTCCCGCTGGGGCTCCGGTGCTCCTGTCCCGACGCGCTCTGGGTGGGAGGCGCGGGGAGCGACCTTGACCCCTCCGGGACAGGTCGGCTGCTCCAGAGGTGACTCCGCACTTGGGCCTGGGCCGCGACGGGTGTCTCTCACGGCCGTGTCTGGGTCGGATCACCCGCGCGGGGACTCTCCCGGTGTGACGCCCGCAGTCCGCAGCGGTCCGCGAGCGAGCGCCGCGCCCTGGGCCGGGGGAACCCTGGCGGAGGGTTGGACGCCGGGCGGCGGGCGGAGCCCAGAGCAGCGGGGCGGTGACTGAGCGGCCGGCCCCGCCTGGTCCCGCCCGCGTCTCCGGGCGCCGAGCTCCTCCGGGCGGGACCCGCGGACTGAGCGACCCGCGCGGGCCATCCCGCTCTTCTCGCCGGCGTGGCGGCGGGCGCCGGGCCGCGCGAAGAGGCCGGATTTCTGCAGCGCGGGCGGCGGCGTCGCAGCGCCCCGAGAGCCGGGCGAGCCGGGACTCCGACTCCTGCAGGTACCTGCTCCCATCCCCACCTCCCTGCGCGCCTGCGACGCTTCTCCGTGCGACCCCTCAACTTTATTGCACCTTCCGCCACCTCTGGCTGCTCCAGTCCCGGGTGAGTCAGGTCGCTGGTGCACGACCTTACAGGTCCGTGTTCGCCGGGGACTTTGCAGCCTGCCCCGCGCACGGCTCGGGGTGTTCTCCGCATCCTCCGTCCCGGGAGCCCGCCGTCGCAGGAGCCCGGAGGCTCTGCCTGTTGCGCAAGCTGCGGGCTACTCTAATGGCGTGCGACCGCCTAGGACGGGGATCTAGGATCCGCTTTCGGGGCAGGAGGTGAGGAGGAGGACCGACTAGAGGCTGGAGAATGGATGAGCCGAGGAAAGGCGGCACCTCGCGTGGGGGCATCCCCGGGGCGTCTCCTAAGCTGGGAAGCCCTTCCTTTGCTTTCTCCAGAGGAGGCGCTTTTCTGGCAAATGCAAGTGCTTCCCCGGCCGCCTGATCCGCCTTCTCTGCCATTTCACCCGCTCCTCTTTGCCCTGCGGCGATGCCAGGCGCCCCGCGACAGTTGCAGGCAAGAGCGCACGCTGGGACCCTTGCCCTGGCGCCGCGCCGCGCCGGGGGACAGCCTGCGCTCTCAGCGTGGGGGTGGCTTGGGGCTCGCGGGGTCCCCGAGGAGTCGCCCGCCGAGTCGCGGCGTTAGGATCAGCTGTAGTGGTGTGAGGCGGGGCCGCAGGGTCAGGAACTCTTCATCCGCTCACCCTTCCCTCTGGTGGGTGCTGTCTGACCTCCGGAGGCGCCGGGAGAGAGCCAGAGCTGCCGGCAGGGGCCGCGGCGAGCCCAACCGGGCGCCTTTCGCATTGCAGAGCTCGTGTCCCCTCGTGCTCCCACCCCGCTTCCTGCCCCATCCCTTCAGGTCCGATGGAAAACGAGCACATTTTTCGCCCTTGTTTCCCCGTTCCTTTTACCTGGGTGGTCTGGGGGCAGACTCAGGCGCTAGCTTGTTTTTCGCGACCTCTGGCAAGCGAAAGGGGTGTTTCTTCTATCCTGCAGGAGAATAGATTTGTGGTTCTTCCTGGCTGAAGGCTTTTCTCTTTCATTTCACCCACAGTGAAACAGGTGAGGAGGAAGACGGATCAGAAACCTTCCCGCCCTTTACATACATTTGCTTACACTATTTGCATAACCATCGGCTTAGGAGTGTATGTTACTCTTAGGCGACCCTTTTTAGACTACTTGCAAATACTTGCCCAGGTAAACAGGAAACAAACATTTTCCTGAGCACCCGCCCGCCCCCTGGCTAAAGATACCGGCTTGCAAGAAAATGGACTGATTCTGTAATATGAACTGTTTGCTTGGGTCCTGAATTCCGGGAGAAGGTGGATTCATGCAGTGTGCACTTACAATACAGCCTGGGCCAGAGACAGTGGATTCCAGAGTTGCTTTGTAGACTAGTTCCTGATCTTCCTCCTCTATTCTTCCTTCTTCTATTATATTAAGTTTGTCATTTCAGAATAAGAGACTGTCAGCATTGGAATGGGGAGGAGACTGTGATATGAAGGGACTAAAACCTCTGGGTCCAAAACTTGTAAATAATCTAAGGAAACTGGTTGGGTTTTGTGTGGGAGCTGCTTATACACAGTCATGGCCGAAGGTTTTCTGACTATGTGACTTGCCCAGGAGAGCAGGTTGAGAGGTCCAAAGCTGGCTCGGATTTGTTTAGAAATGTTAAAATATTAAAAACCCAATGTGCGGAAGCTTAGCGTCTAAATTTCTTATCCTATTGTGCTAAAATACTCTGACAAAAGTATTTAAGGGAGAAAGAGTTTATTTGGCTCATAATTCCAGGTTACAAACCATCATGTCAGAAAAGTCACAACAGTAGGAGCTTGAGAGAACTAGTCACATCACATCACATCCACAGTAAAGAGCAAAGCGTCTGAGCATTAATGCTCACCTCGCTTTCTCTTTTATATTCAGTCCAGGACCCGGAGGTCAGGGAACGGTGCTGCCTACAGTGGGAGGGCACTCCCCCATCCGGGAATGTGATTGAGATGAACCTGTATAGACGTCTCTTAAGTGATTCTAGATTGTGTCAAGTTGGCAGTTAAAAACTAACCATCACATTTGGGTTTGCCCGCAAAGCCCCAGCTACGGTTTTTCTCCTCGCTCCCTCCTCCCCCTCTTCTTGGGAGGGGGAGGGATGGGGACTCCTGCTCCCTCCTGTCTGATGAGTTCTGCCTAGCGCTGTAATCCTTCCCAGACACTGCATGGCTTCCCTCTGCTCTTCCACAGATCTCAGTCTGCTAATATGTGGCATGTGGGGTTGGAATGTGTATCAGCTTGGATAAAGCAGGCACCACAGGGCTTTCCTCCTCTTCCCTTTTTAAATAGATAACATTTTAAATAGATAACATTTATTGGCCGCCTATGATATGCCAGATACTCTGCTAGGTACTTTTCTGGGGGTTGTTCCATTTAATCCTTACATGAAGATATGAGGATTACATTCATTTCATGGCAGAGTTGATGTGGGAGTAGGCAGCGCATGGAGACCTCTGGGTGCTTCCTGGGTCTGATGGACGCTAACCAGAAGGTGACCTGAAGTTTCACTTGTAGGGAAGGCAGCTGTCCAGGGTAGATTCAGGCTCCAGAGAGGATGTGGTTTATTAATCCTGCTTCTCAGGTGTCAGAAAGGTGGATCCTTAGAGTGTCACTTACGTGAAATATTTTTAAATTTTCTTTTTAAATTTTGAGATAGTTTCCCATAGCCCAGGTTGGTCTCAAAATCACTGTATAGTCAAGGTTGACCTTGGACTTCTGATCATCCTGCTTATTCCTTCTGAGTACTGAGATTATAGGTGTGTGCCCTAATGCCTGGTGTATACGTTGCTAAGGATTCAACCCAGGGCTTTGTTCATGGCAGACAAGCACTTTATCAACTGAGCTACATCTCCAGCCCTGTTTGTGAACTATCTGCAGGGTGATTATCAGTCATAGAAAACACAGGGCTATCAGTCACAAACTGGGATGTGAAGACTGGTGTTCTAATCCTGATGAATGCTTCTTTATGGCTCCTTGACATAGGCCACTTTCATTCTCTGTGTCTTTCTTGTCTGTTTAACTAGAAGGATCTAGATTGCTAAGATTGTTAGCTTGTACTAAGCACTAAATACTAAATGCTTTCTACATGTGTTAACACATTTCACGCCCTCCCCCATGATAACCACAGGAGGCAGGCTTTAATTACTGCCTGTTTAACATGAGAACAGACAAGACATCATAGCTAGGAAAATGTAAAGCCAGGAGTCTATCTACTCAAGTCTGAGGCCCAGCACCCTTTGTTTACTCCTGTTGCTCCAATACAGTAGGATTGTTTAGTAGGGTCTCAGACTGAGTTTGTTGAAGTGACTGGTAGAGTTGGTGGCCTGTGGTTATCAAGTGACTTTCAGTTTCTCTGTCTCAGCCTTAAAAGGAACCTTGAAGACTATGTTACAAAATTGTTCTCTTTTCCTTTGCCTACATAGTCGGTTTCCTAATTGAATTTTGTCCAGCTGGTTAGAAAGAAAGACAGAACTTAAAATGCTGGGAAAAACAAAGATCATGGTTTTCCCAAATAAAGTATTTATGGATATAAGAGACCCGGGAAAATCATAGAATGTTTGGGTCAAATTCAAGGCAAACCAAGAGTTGACCTTGGACATAGCCAAATTTCTGCTGATTGCAAATCCAGAATCTTTCCACCTCACTTCTTTGCCTAGAAGACAGAACAGAATGAGGGCAGAGAGATCTGGAGGTAGCTGAGTTTGAATTTTATACTGACGCTGACTTTTTTTTTCAGATGGAGGTTCACGTACTCCAGGTTGGCCTCAAACTTGCTATGTAGCCGAACCTGACTTTCTACTCTTAATCTTCCTGCCTCCACTTCCCGAATGCTCACCGTGTCCCTATTATGTGGTGCTCCGGCTCAAACCCTTGGCTTTGTACATGATGGACAAGCACTCTACCAGCTGAACTCCATCCGCAGCTCTGTGCTGGCTTTGTGTTCTTCCTCTGCCTGGTGCTGCCTGTGGGCAATAGGAGGGGACTAAGTAGAAGGAGATGAAGAACAGAGTGTTTTTGCTATTTTACCTTTTCAGGACCATGATGCAAGGAGGGAACAGCAGTTAGTCTGCACACAGTAACAGTACTCAGAAAACGGAATAAATGTTGATGTGACCTGTTTCTGACTTGATTATCCCTGTTCTCTATCTTTTGCAATTTGTAGGCTGTGCACATTATAAAAGTAAACTATCTTTAATAACCTAAAAATAGTAGATTGTAGTAGTTTTCTTTGTTTCTGGGGTGTTGTCTCACTTTCATTTGGGAATCCTGCAGAACCTTAGGCCTTGATTTTCTGAGAGGAGATACGAATTCATATTTTCATTAACTGCATAAGTGTTGAATGATAAAGGCTTGTGATCTGCTTGTTTTTAGACAACAGTGCTACAATTAAGCAGACAGTGTTTATAGCAACTGGCTTCAATGAACTTGGGGACTTTCCAGATGAATGAAGTGTTTTGCTGTCTGCCGAGCACCTTCTAGATGCTCATTAAAGTTAGTGATTAACCTATGAAGTCAGATATCTATTCTACAGGTATTTGATTACTTGCCTGGTGATGTGTGCTATGCCAGGAGCCTTTAGAAACACTAAGAATACTGTTTGAGTAAATATCTGGGCATCCACTAGCCCAGTCAAGTTGACACATAAAAATTAACCATCAGAGTATGCTGACCTGGAGGTCAATAATGAATGTCACCATTAGCCTGTTATAACCTAGAGAAAGTCCCCTTAGAGATCCATTTATAGTTATAGGGAATGAGAGAGAGCCAGCATTGAAAATGATCCCGAAGACTCAGTTAAGCCATTTGCCACGTCAAGAAGACTTCTTTGGGTCAAGCTGGCTTCAACCCTGACAAGTAGTATATTCATATAAAAGACAGTCAGCAGACTGGGTTTGGGGGCTTGGACATGCTTACATCTTTCTTACTTTCCTTCTGCTATGGATGACTTTGGCTTCCCTAAGCCCTGATTAATGTGCCAAGGTGAACCTAAAAACATTATGTATGATTTATTTGAGGTAAAAAGTATAATTGGCCAAAGAGATGGGAGACTTCGTGGTTAAAGACTGTGGTTTGTAAATTTGGATTGAAAGGATGCCCGGGTTCTGGCAAGGATGTTTCTACATTTTGGTCTTTGAGGTCAATATCTTGTGGGTTTTTATGATGCTGGTTTTATAAGTGCAGGGATTCATGAGACCACTGAAGAGAAGACATTTCATTCTAAGGGATGGACAAGAATTCCTTAAGTAAGAAAGAGAATTCCAGGCCAAGTGTTCCAAGTCAGGAACTAGAGCTAGATAAGCATTTCAAGAGGGATGGAAGAGAATGGGGATTCTTGGGAGGATCCTGGAGAGTGGGGCAAGGGTTAGATCATGCTGTGTCTTTTAAGCCATGTTCAGAGTGGCCTTGGTTTATCCAGAGAAAAGTGGAAAGCGTTGAATGGATTTGTAGAAGGAGAGTGCCAGTGGCCTGTTTGTATGAACTGCACTCACCTCCGATTTTATGCAGCTCATCATCAGCCCTGAGCCTGTGTTTCAAGGTTCAGCCTTCCTATCTAAGCTTATCTTCTCTGGGATGAAAGTGTGAAAGGAAAGTGCCACTAGTGGCAGTATCTATTTATCATCTATCATCTGTTTGCCTCTCTATCATCTATCTTCTATCATTTATCAACCACCTTCTTATATATTTGCCTATTGATCAATTAATCTATTTGTCATCTGTCATCTACTTCATCTGTCTATATATCTGTGTATTTGTATATCTACTTATCCATCTATCCACGTCTTTCTGACTTTCCACATCTTTTTATACTTCTGTCTTTGCTAAAATGTAAAAAGTCACCTATATCGTCATACCCTCTCGTCATCTCCACAAATCCCACTATCCATCCCTCTTCACCATCTTTTGAAACTTTGCAGCACATGTAAATTATAAAATTAAACAATCTCTCATAACCTGAATATACTTATTAGACTATATTGCAATATGTTTTCATTGGGTCTTGAGGTAGGAAAGTAGGAGACTCATGAAACTTCTGCCCATGGCTGAGAACTTTGCCATTTAAACAGGCTCACAGACATCCTGGGCTAATTAGAGTAAATGTTAGTATGCCGCCTCTGTTTGGTGATAAGCACCAAATTTTCTCCCAGCTCCTCTAGACTTATTGGAAGTTGTTTTACATGCTGTTTGCTCAGCTAGTATCATTGGAATTGTGAAAGAAAAGCATGGAATACCCAGTCACATCATGTGGCCCTAAACTCTAAGGGCGTCCGTGCTTTTTCTCGTCATAGCTCACCCATGTCAATGGAGTTAAGAGCTCTGGCACATGCCCTGTGTTTTGGCTTTTCATCTGTCAGTTGGTGGGAACAGCTCAGAAACAGTTCCCATGCAGTTAGAACATGGGGCTTGGCTTCAGACTGTCCACCAAATGTTTTTCAGTGCTGGAACCTGGTTACTCTGTGCTATAGAAAGGACTTGAGTACTCTGTGCTGTAGAGAGGAAGAAGTCAGTTTCCACCCCTAGAACAGCAGCGTCACACACTTGCTCTGCTGAACATTCACGCAAACACAGTGTGGAAAGAAGGGTGCTCACGGGTGTTGACTGCTTAGTTGACTTGACATGAGGAGGCAGTCTCAGAGTACTGTAGTATTTTATCTAAAGTTATTTAATAAACATTGCTTTCACCATGTTGTTGGGAACTTTTCAGGAACTCCTCAAATGGGTGAGCCTAGATTAGCTGTGGAATTTCTCTACCTTAAGTCACAAACACGGACCTTTGTGCAAATCAGGTCAAGAAAGCTGCCTTTTACTCGAGGTATCTGGAGTTTTGTTTTCTCAGTGTGCATTCCTGTTTTCTCTGGGATGAGGACTTTCTTGTAGGTTGGTAGGAGGGAGGCCAGCACCTGCCAGAGGGCAGCGGGCAAAGCTGGCACCTGAACTGTGGCCCTTGCCTCCCCAGTGCCCCTGCTGGCCTGGCTGGAGGAAACAGGCCTCTTTAGAGGATCTGCTTTGCCTCCAGCTCTCTTCTGCCTTGTTCCTTTTTATATGGAGATCTGGGAAGCCTGGAGACAGGTAAGAACATTTAGGAAATGACTCGGAAAAAGAGGAGATATGAGAATTAATTTAATAACTCAAATTGAAAGCATTGTTTTTGACTTTACACTGCCTGGGGATCTCATTATTTTATAATTTTTTTCATATTCATGAAGTGTAGAGTTAGTCATAGCAGATAGTTCTGGAAAAAGCATTAAAAAAGGAATCCCCCCAGGATGGCTTCTAGCACCTGGATGTGGATGCTTTGAAGCATAAACACATTTTTCCTCCTTACTTTCTACATAATGGCTGTGTAAAGCCTTCATAGTAATTTTATTATATCTTTTGAGAAGTTAAGTAAAACTTGTTTTTCCCTCCATGGAGTAGTCACTGTGGCAACTTTCTACAGCAAGAGACACTTGGTCCTCTGAGAGTTTCGTTGTAAATATGCTGAGGATTTCTGGTTTGGCAAAAGCACTCTGTTTTCTTCTAGCGGCACTAAACATTTTTCTGAAACCCTCTGGGAATGCCATAACACTTGGGGACTCCGACTGGGTACAGGGAAACAAGAGTCTATGTGATGGCTTGCATGTGCCTCTCAAAACTCACATCTTGACACCGTTGTAATTGTCATGATATTAAGAGGGTGGGAAATGGACTGAAATTCCTGTGTTGATGGAATTTGCTGGTGGGACCTTTGGAAAGTCATTAGGATTAGATGAGTTCTAGAGGATCACAACCCCATGATGACACTGGTGGGGTGCTAATAATAAGAGAGCCCTAAGCCAGCACACTATCTCTTTTTGCCATGTTATGTCCCTATTAGGTCATCATGTGGCCAGAAGGCTCTTGCCAGAGGCTATACCATGCCCTTGGATTCCCAACCTCAAGAACTGTGAGCTAAAGAAACCTCTATTCTTGGAACTGGAGAGATGGGTCAGTGTTTAAGAACACAGGCTGCTCTTTCAGAGGACCCAGGTTCCATTTCCAGCACCCACATGTTGGCTAGCAACAGTGCATATTTCCAGCTCCAGGGTATCCGATGCTGTTTTCTGACCTCCTGAGGCATTGCATGGCATGGGTACATTTACATAGATGCAGGTAATACACTAATACACACAAAAATAATAAATTAAAAAAATATTTTTAAAAAGAAACTGCCATTCTTTATAAATTACCCATTCTCAGGTGTTTTTTTCTGTTTTTGAGAAAGGGTCTCCCTGTAACCCCAGGTGGCCTAGAACTCCCTATGTAGATCAGGCTGGCCTTGATCTCATAGAGATCTGCTGCCTCTGCCTCCTGAGTACTGGGATTAAAGGCTTGTGCCACCATGCTCAGCTCACTCTCAGTGTTTCAATAGCAGTAGAGACCTAAGCTTAGCTGTGCCTTCTCCTGGCGCTGTGCTGCAGTCCTCCCAAAAGGTGGTTTGCTGCAAACTTCTATTTCTCTCCACTTTGAGTAGGAATGTCCTTTTAAAAATGTTTGTTTTTTTTTTTTAGTGTGTTTGTATGCAGGTGTATGGTATGGATATGTGTATATGTGTATATTCATATGTGTGCACATGTATGTGGAGCCCAAAGGCTGATGTCATGTATCTTCCTCAATTACCTTATTTTTTGAGAAGGGTCTCTCACTGAACCCAAGCTCACTGATTTGGCTAGACTGGCTAGTCAGTGAGTTTTAAGGAGTTCCTGGTCTCGACCCTCCAGTGCTGTCATTACAGGTGCATGCTGCCCTGCTCAAATGTTTATGTGGGTGTTGGGGATCTGAACTCATGCTTGTAGGGCAGGCACTTACAGACCAAGCGATCTCCCTCAGCCCTCAGTGCTTGTGGTTCTTTGTTTCTTTTTAAAGTGGAACATTCATTTAGTCCTTTCTCCCAGACGGCTCCCACTTGTCTGCTGTGAATTAGACACTGATATCATCGAATGTCAGGAGTATTGCTGAGAAATGGGGTTCTACAAACACAAATTTGGGAGAGGTACCTGTTTAGCATTAGGTATGTGTGTGTGTGGCAGGCGGGGTCGGGGGATCACATTGAAAGTGGCTGGAAGAGGTGATTTTTGACCTGATCCCCTCCCTCTCTTCCTCCCTTCCTCCTTAAATGTATATAAGTGTTTTGCCTGCATGGATGTAAGTGTACCTTTGTGGTACAGTGTCCAAAGAGACCAGAAGAGGGCACTGGATTCCCTGCAACTGTAGTTACTGTTGTAAGCTGCCATGTGGGTGCTGGAAACTGAATCCAGGTCCTCTGCAAAAGCAGCCAGTATTCTTAACCGATGAGCCATCTTTCCAGTCCTTCAGCTGATATTTCTTAGAAACAGAACTTTGAATTAACTGGAAAAGAAGATAGCAGATGCTGATCAGAGGGAATTGGTTCCACAAGGTTTGGAGAGTGCCCTGTGTGATTTGGGAGAGTAAATGGTCTGGTGGGACTCAGGCTGGGGTTGGTATGAAGTGGAATGGTGGATGCTGGGACAAGATGAGCCAGGACTGTTTCTGTTTGATGTCCAGTGAGTCTGGGCTCTTCCCTGACATTGCTGGGGTGCTACTGGAGGTTTTACATGGGAGATAGCTACATCATGACATATGGTTTGGGAAAGTTCTGTGGCTGCATGCTGAGAGGGAATCAGCATTAGTGAGAACTGGAGCCATAATGATGCCACTGGCTTATCTACTGGTGTCATTTAGGGGGAATGGGAAAGGGATTTCTTTATCTTGATGCCTGAAATTACACAATCACCTCCCCCACACATTTTTTTCCCCATAGTATGAGAAATGGAGGATTCTTAGAGAAGGTTGGGTAGACTTTTTGGCCACACATTTATTTCCTTTTCCGGGTCTAATTCCATGTTTGTTTAAACTCAAGATCACTATTTTCAGAAATGGAACCAGGAATGTCTGGAACATAGAGCAGAAATGAGGTTCCTGAGGACCAACCCTGTTGCTCCCCAGTGTGCTGCTGGGTGATTCTTCTCCTATGTCTACCTAGAACCATCCAGTTAGCATCAGATTAGTGGGGGAAATTCTTTATGTTCTTAGAACTCCAGTTCTTATTTAGATGGTACTTAAGACTCTTGTAGTATTTAGTGACAACAAATAGCAAATACTGATGTAGCGCCTTTAGAGCACCAGACAGCAGTGTAAATATAATATACATATTAACCTATTTAGTCCTTACAACCATACTTGATTATTAGCTTCTTATATTCAGTTGTTGTTATAGTTCTCATCTATCAATAGCTATTTGTATATCTATGGGTATGTCAGTCTATCTATCATCTATGTATCTGTGTAAGTATCTTTGCAGGCTAATATTGATTGTCAGTTTGACTAGATGTAGAATCACCTATGGGACAAGTTTCTGGACCTGTGGATGAGGGGTTATCTAGATTAGGTTAGCCTAGTCCCTCTGTGAGGGATTACATAGATTAGTTTGTGATGAGAAGACCCATCTTAATTTTGAGTGACACCATTCCAAGGGATAGAATCCTGGACTGAATAAAAAGGAGAAAGGCATGGTGGCATACGTCTTTAGTCCCAGCATTCAGGAGGTAGAGTCAGGAGGACCTCTGTCCAAGGCCAGCCTGGTCTATATAATGAGTTCCAGGCCAGTCAGGGCTACATAGTGAGACCCTGTCTTCATAAAAACAGCAACAGCAGCAAAACCCCATACCAAAAAAACTACAAAGGAGCTGAACACTAACATTCACCACTTTCTGCTATCTGCCTGTGGATTCGATTTGCTTTTCCACACTCACACTGCCATGTCTTCCCCATCATGGTGGACTTTCTTCTTACTGTAAGGCAAAAGAAACCTTCCTCCCTTAAAACACTGTCTACCTTTTTAAGATAGAGTCAGATATTTTGTTACATCAAGATAAGTAATTAATGTTCTGTCTGTCAATCAATCAACCAACTACCTATAACTGTCATCTATCTATCTATCTATCTATCTATCTATCTATCTATCTATCTGTCTATCTGTCATCTATCTGAGGAAACCTCAAGTCACACTGGTAGGAACTGGCAGACTGGGTTTGTACTCCCCCTTGATCTGAATGATAGCCCTACCTGTTCTGGTTGGGGATGCTTTTTAACCTCTGCAGCCCCAGATTTTTTTTTTTTTTTTCAGAGTAATGTGAGAGTGATAATAATGACATTTATCTAGCATAATGTAGCATACGGCAAAATAATTCAAGCAGTTCTTGGCACAAAATAAGCAATATATACATAGGTTTATCTAGAAAAACTCTTCAGTGCCAGACACTGTCAAGAAGACTGCATGCACATGTTTTTAGAGATAGTACAGAAAACTCTTTGAGACCCCCTGGTGCTGTAGATGCTTCATAGCTCCTCACAGAAACAGCATGTGGTGATATAAAAACCTGGGCACTATTCCCACCCTCATTAATTAGGGGGGCAAAGTTCAGTTTATTTTAGGAACAAAGCCTGGTGTGTAAAGATAGAGAACGAACCACCATCAGCAGGGGCAAGGATGATCTTCTCACGAGGCCCCTATCCCTTACGGGTCACAGTGGGCTCTGGCCTCATCAACTATGCTTTGTATTCAACCATTTGTGTGTGTGTATGTGTGTGTGTGTGTGTGTGTGTGTGTGTGTGTGTAAATGTTTGGGTGGGTGCACATGTGGAGGCCAGAGGTCAACCTTGGTTGTCATTCCTCAAACACTGTCTATCTTTTTAAGACAGAGTCTCTCATTGGCCTGGAACTTGTCAGGTAGGCTAGGCTAACTGGAGAGCCCTGGGGATCCCCTTGTTTCTACCTCCCAGCACTTGGGTTACAAGTACAACTACCATGCTTGGTGTTTTTGTGTTGGTTCTGGGGATCAAACTTGGGTCCTTTTGTTCTTATGGCAAGCACTTTATTGACTGAGCCATTTCCCTAGTCCCTGTGAAACTCAAACATTTTGAGCTTTAGTTTTTTCGTGGACCACAAAGATACTGCCTACATTTCTGGGTTGATCTGGGGAAGTAAAAAAGTTCATTAATTCACTCATATATTCATTTATTTCTTGCTGGGCATTGGAGATACAAAGATTAAGAAAAATGAGACCCCTTGCCTTTAGAACTTCCAGTAGGCGATGGAGACAGTGAGTCGGTTACTCTCTTGCAGCTGAACACATTAAATACTCTGACCAGGCAGAGGCAGGGTTGTAGGTGGGGTGGAAGCAGGCATAGTTTTAGGTTAGGGAGGAGTCTGGGGTTAGAGAAAGCAGATGGGCATTCTTGGCAGACAGAGCAAGTATGGAGGATAGCTGGAGAAACGAGAAGCCACGGCACTTTAGGAGAATTTCAAGGAATTCTTCTTTAGCCCTAGAGTTTGAGTTCTGTGGCTGGCCAGTATGATGGATGAGAATTGATGACAGTAATAGCATATCACTGCATTGATCGTTTACTATGTTGTAAGCATGGAGAGTTTTGTGTATATCACTTTCTATCCTTGTGACTGTTTGATGTGTGATATGGTGTTCAGCATTTTACAAATTAGGACACAGAGGCTGATATAGCTTAAATAACTTTTCCAACACTACTGTTCTAGTTAGCTTTCAATTGCTGTAATAAAAATACTAACCAGAACCAACTTGGGGAGAAAAGGGTTTATTTCACTTTCAGCATACAATTCATCATGGTGGGAAACCAAGGCCGGAACTCAGAGCAGGAACCAAAGTACAGACCATGGAAGAGCACTGCTTACTGGTTTGCTGACCTGGGATGTGTTCAACTTACTTATACAACCCAGGAACACCTGTCCAGGGGTGGTACCACCTACTGTAGGCTGGGCCCTCCCACATCACTCAACAATCAAGAAAATGGTCCACAGACATGGCCACAGGCAAATCCAATAGAGAAAATTCCTCAATTGATGTTCCCTCTACCCAGGTGTGTCAAGTTGACAACTAAAGCTACCCAGCACAACCACTTAACTATTGAGTGGAAAAGTTGTATTTTCACTTTAAGCTTTTAGGATCTGGAGTTTACCCTGACGGTCAAAGAGCCTCATGTGTGTGGGATATAACAATCTACGCTGGGTTTCAATTTAGGCAGAAGGCGTGGAGATGGGTCAAAGCAAGAGGAGCAGTGGGAGTCTACAGTGGCCCAGCAGTGAGTATCTGAGGGAAGGCAGAGGCAGGAGGGACAGAGGAAGGAAGAGCTATGAGGTACTCTAGGGCTGTGACTGTGCTCAGCCTCTAGCACTGAGCAGGTATCAGTCATGAGCAGACGGGCATCTGGGATGATTTCCGGTTGTCTAGCCTGAGACACAGATGTAATGAGGGTGGAGGACACATAGAAGATATGGATTTGTTTAGGGCCCCAGTGGCATATTCAAATGGACATGTCCAATAGGCAGTTGTAGAATCTCAGAGTGTGGGAAGAGACCTGGGGAGGGGTTCATGTCTTGATTCTGTCCTTAGATGGAGTTGGATAAAATTGGCAGGGGACAAGGATGGATTGTTGTGGGTGAGGAGACTGCAGAAATGACAGTGTGAAGGCCTGGACATTTCCTTCAGGCTTCGGGCATCCATCTTTGGTTTAGTTCAGTTCACAATATTAGAACTTGAATGACAGTAGTTGCCAGTGCTTTAAAAATTGTGGAAATTCCTGTAAAAATAAGATTCATGGCTGTTTTTGACAAACTGGGTGATGTGGCCTGCTGAGACCCACAGGTGAGGGACAGAGGTGAGTTGGGCTGGTATTTTCCAGCTTGTCACAATGACCAGTGACCAGGGTATCTTCTGACTCTCACTTTGGGCATCTGCTTGGCTCCTGAAGATATTTAACTTATGGTCTCAGAGTTAAGACTTAAGTGGAGGAAGCAGAACTTCCTGGGAAATTAAAAATGTAGTCAGACAAGTGGGAGGAGCAGCAAGATTGGTGTTAGTGTTAGGGAGGGGACTGGGGAGGTCTCTACTGACAAATACCACCATCATGTACGCCACATGCAGACTGGGAAAAGCTTTTGGATTTGGCTACCTGGAGGTGCCCTTAGAAAAAATACGTGTGGGGTGGGAGAACAGGGAAGGATGCATCTCGAAAACAGTTTCAGAGAGTTGGGCTGTGGGGCTGGGGACATAGCTCAGTTGGTCAACTGCTTGCTGTGCAAGCTTGAGGACATGAGTTTGATTCTCCAGCACATCCCCAGCTGGATGTGGGGGTGTATGCTTTAATTCCAGCACCCCAGAAGGTGGAGACAAGCAGATTTTGGCCTAGGTGAATTGATGAGTTTCAGGTTCAGTGAGAGACTCTGTCTCAAAAAATAAGGTATCTAGTGACTGAAGAAGATACTCAAGGCTGACCTCTGGCCTATACACATACAGACACACACACACATGCACACATACACGCACACACACGCACACAGAGGCAGAACTGTGTTGTAGCAAGGCATTCAGGGCGATTACATTCTGTGAGAGTTTTTTTCATATCTGAAGGACTTGAGACTATCTTTATCAGGAGGTCTGTAATTGATATCACATAGTACTTTATTTTCCTTGACTTAGATTTTTGGGCGTGGTGGTACTGAGGGTTGAACCCAGGGCCTTGTTCATAGCACTCTTCATCACTCAGCCACAGCCACATCCCAGTCTTTGACATACATCTTATCAGAACCATGAGGAATCCAGTCTTAGCTTTCCTTGGTGGATTATCCCGAAAGAAGTTTTGTTCCTATTAAAACAAAGCCCTTCAGGTGATATAATAGGGCAAGATGCTTTTTGTTTCTGAGAAACCAGCTCTGCCTGTGTCAGATTTTCCCCTGGGTTTTGCTAGTTTACTGTGGTAAGCGGCCGTTACTGCATGGTTTTAAATTTTATCAACTGCAGGTCATGTAGAGCATTTACTCATGAATCAGGACACTGTCCGTTTTATTTTATCATTTTCCAGGTAGACTCTGTGTGATTATTTTATCAACTAGCTCCACTCTACAAAATGCCCAATGTGTTATATTGGTTTTATGCCACATTCCTGATTTTTTCATTTACTTGTTTGTATTTGTTTTATGATATGCTTGATTCAATAATATGTGTAGTGTGTGTGTGTGTGTGTGTGTGTGTGTGTCTGTGTGTGTTTGATATAGCTGACTTGTCTTTGATAAAGGCTTTTTTTAATGAAGGGAAAATGTATTTCCCATTTGCAGTGGTTGATAAATAAGCTACTTTACTTCTTGAAATTGTTACCATAATTTCAAAAGCACATTGGTTGTGATTATTTTTCTTTTCTGTCCTGCAGTGGACAGGAGAACTTTAAGATTTGACATGGAATGGCAGAAGCTAGTGGTCAAGCTGTATGGAAAATGCCGGTGAACAAAACTGTCCTTAATTGATTCAGCAGAGAATTTTTAAGAATTTATTGTGTGTCAGATGAAGTTCTAGGCACTTGGAGCACAGTGGTGTGTGAAGGAGAGAGAAATCGCTGCACTCTTTGTGAGAATACTCAGAAACAAGATACACAGAAAATACACGCTTCTAAGTATATATATATGGTCAAAAATTACATGTTTATTTATTTGTTTTATGTGCCTGTGTGTGTATGTGTGTGTGCCACAGCTTGTGTGTGGAGATTAGACGACAGTTTGAGAGAGTTGGTTCTTCTACCATGTAGGTCCCAGAGATCAAACCCAGGTCTTCAGGCTTGGCAGCAGGTGCCTTTACCTGCTGAGCCATCTTGCCAGCCTATATTTCTAAGTATATTTTAGGGAGTGACAAATGCCAAGGATTAAAAATAAAACAAGTAGTGACCTTTTAGATCGGATAGCCAAGGAAAATCTCATTCAGGGTATGCCTTTGAAGTGCGGACTTGTCGGAAGTGAGGAAGTAAGCCTAGTAATCATCTGGGGCTAGAGCTTTCTGGAAAAGAGATCAGCCAGTGGAGAGGCCCTCAGGCTGGCACACACCTCACTAGCATGAATAAGAATGATCCAGGACAGTTGGAGAGAGAGCTTTGACTCCAAGATGGAAACCACAGGAAGGCTAATGCAGGAACTGTGAGATATGACCTATTGACCAGAGTCTAGGGAGTCACAGCTCCTCCCTGCCCCCTTTGCTTTGCCACAGACCCTTGTGGCAATTAGGAGAAGGCATTGGACCTCTTTTCAGAACAGTGTTTTTAAATGCAAAAATAGAAGCCACAGAATAAAAAGGAATCCCACTGTACTGAAATACATTTATTAAAACAGTAAAACCAATTTATGATTTAGCAATGTATGTGCTTCTTTATTAAATCATTAAAGAAGGCTTATGCATAGGTCTAACTACTGTGAATTCAAAGTAATTATGAGCCCAAGTGGCATTCCATGGCATTGACAGCAACCGAATAGGGCTGGGAATTATCAGGAACTTTTACTGGTAGAGTCACCACACTGCTGGTGCTGCCGGGGCCAGTTTTAATGAGAGGAATCGCTCTGTTTCAGTTGAAATTAGTAAAAACCAAGATTCCCCTTTTCTTTTCTTCTTCATTTTTTTTTTTTTTGTAAATTTTTAATTGAATTTTTTGTGTATTTCATACAGAACATCTTAATCAGTCTTCATCATCTTTATACTCTCTTCCCCTTTGTCAACCTCCCATAGCTCACCCCCCCCCAAACTGGAATTCATGATGGAATTATCATTTGTGTTAAGGCCTATCCTGTCCGTGCCCCCCCCCCCCCCCCCCCCCCCCCCCCACCGCCGGACATCCCTCAGTGTAAATTCCTCTGCCGAGGTCTAGTCAGTCTCTCAGGAGTCCCTTCCTTTAAGATCAGCTTTTCCTCACCCAGCAGTAATCAGCTGCGATAATTTTTTGACTAAGATTGCTGGGTTTTTGCCTGCTTGAGAAGATTCCCCTTTTCTGAGTTTCTTCTGTGGGTCCCTTTTCTGACTGCTGGCCGGAGAGGAGGTTGTGAAAAGAGGAAGGGATTACTGAAGCTAGCTCAGCTCTCTATTCCTGCCTGCATTTCTGCTGGCTTTCCCAGAATTCTTTGTTGATCATTTCAGACCCCAGGAATTCCTGTGGAACGGGTGCCCAAGGGTGCCTTCTAATACTTTAGATACTCTAGAAATACACCAATGTCTAGTGGTTTTTCTGTGTCTGATGGGTCCTCATGGCTAGAAATTTCTGGAGGCCTGGGGTGTGGGTGTAGTCACGTTCTTTCAGGAGACTCTCTGTATGGCTGCAGGCAACTCAGGCCTTTCTTCCTGGGACACCCCTCATTCTGTCTCAGAAAAGGGTAGATCCTGCGTTTGGGATTCTTTAGATACTCAAAGAGGAAAGAATGTGTCAGTATCTTGAGTTCATAGAGCTCCGTCTTGGTCCAAAGCCCATGCTTACATGTTCTTGATACCCACTACAAGTTTTCCTGTTCCCTTACTCTGCATATACTTTCTTCCCTTTGGAGCTGGCCATCCCATCCCGTTCGGTGTCCTTGCCTGTTCACACCCCTGCAGTGTCCCCCCCCCGGCCCCAAACTTTGCTTCAATGCTCCTGTCCACATAGGATCTGTAATAAGGATTACAGGAACTATCACTCTCCAATAGTGTCCCTGTTGTAGGGACTAGCTCTCCAGAACTACCCAGGCACCTACTTGTTATTGCAGTTCCTTATTTATTTGTTTCCTCTGTAATAAACTCCTATAAGTGCTAAGGGAAAACTCCATATTGTCTTTTTGCTCTCTGTCTTCCCAGGGTCACCCTTGCTGTAAAGCAACTTCCAGTGGACCAAAGAAGCTTATGATTCTACATGTAACACAAGGTACCCCAGCTGAGGACTCTGTTGCAGGCAAATCTGTAAGTTCACCTCATGTCTATCTCTGTTCCTATTCCTTCCTGTTCAAGTACTGACCCAGGCTGCCTGTGAGCTTTTATTTTTCCAGAGACACCTAACTATTTCCTAAGTATTTCATAGGACTTAATCCATTTCAAGAAATTCACATAGTATTGAAAAATGTAGAGTCAAAAGCAAAAATCACTCTAAATTCTATTGTCTAGAGAGAATGCATATAACATTTTGTTCTTACAGGTTTTCTTTCATTCTGTAATAAACTAAGATATATTTTACATAATTGTTTCCTTCCTTTGACTTAGCACGTTGTGACTGGTTTTCATAAAGGAGAGCATTAGTAGTTAGGAGAATGACTGAAGAGCATTGCTTGTACTCAAATCACAGAGTATCACTGAATAGTTGCTGATTTGGGGGCTGGGAATGTAGCTCAGTTGTCTGCATGCACAGACCCTGGGTTCAATCCCCAGCACCCAGTAAACCAAGTGTGGTGGTGCATGCCTGTAATCTCAGCACTCTGGAGGTAGAGGCTTGGAGGACCAGAAGGTTTGAGGCCATTCTGGGCTACATGAAACCTTTTTATTTATTTATTTTTAAAGTAACTGTTGTCTATAGAAAGTTGGTAACTTCTCTGTTCACCAATTTCCCCATCTGTAAAATGAATGCAAAAAACCCCACCACTTGTAGGCCATGTATCTTGGTGCATGCTTGTGATGTTAGTGTCTTTTAAAAAATTTTATTTATTTATTTATTTTATGCATATGAGTGTTTTACCTGCATGTAAATGTGCCGCAGTCGTCCATGGATGGCATTGGGTCCCCTGGAACTGGAGTTACTGAAGGTTGTAAACTGACATGTGGTGCTAGGAACCAAAACAGTGTCTTCTGCAGGAGCAGCCAGGGCTCTTAGCAGCCGAGCCATCTCTCTAGCCCCAATGCTAGTGTTTAAGAGGCAGACACAGGAACATCGCAAGTTCCATGTCAGAATGGTCTACATAGTGGGTCAGAGACCAGCCACGGTGCTATACCGAGACCCTATCTCAAAAAACCAAGAAACAAAGCAAAGAAGAGCAAGAACACAAGGAGATTACATGGGCCTAGACTTGAAAGTCCTTAGGACAGGACCCACTCAGTACCCAGGGCAGTATTGTGCTTATTTCAGCGTGTTTAGCCAGTGCAGAATGCTCCACTGCATGGCTAGCTGCAAGCTACTTAGCTGTTTCCCTATTGGCAAACATTTAGGTCTTCATTGACTTTGTATTCTTATGAACAATCAATGATACAGCCATCACCTTCATACATCTTTGAACACTTTCCAGGTTTATGATACTTTCGGAAATGTGAAGAATGGGATTTCTTGCTACACATTGCTAAGATGCTCTTGGAGGAAGCTTTTCCAGAATCAGTTTGTACTGCTGGTACCTTTGCTTATTCTATTTTCCCCTGCAGGTCTCAAAGCTATTGACTTTCTCTTCTCCTTATCAGAGTGTCATGTAGTAGTTCTCTGTATTTGGCATTCATATCAGGGAGAGAGATAAGACTGTGCAGGGTCTCAGGCCTCCAGGGGGCTAATTTGCCTTCTGCTTCCAGCCTGCAGCAGAACCTTTATCTCCAGCCACACTGGGTATAGTTGACTGTGAGATGGGTGGAGCCAGCAGAGTTTCTTCATGGGGCCAGTAGGAGGTTTGGTAGTCACATGGTCCACTCTGATTGACCAGAAAGCCCTGTCATCAGGGGTGGCTAACTAAGGTCAGTGACCTGCGTGATGTGCTCTTTTATGAGGGACACACTTCCCTGACCAGCTTCTGGCCTGGCTGTCTCTGGTTTTCTTTATAGATGGTCTTGAGGAAGTGACTCAGCTGTGTGCTTGCTGCTCCCTTATCTCCCAAGGGAAGAAGGTTGTCTAGAAACGCAGAACCCAGGAGAGGAAGGTCCGGTTTAGTTACCTCAAGCTGTAGGGACTGCTGAAGATGCTTTTACATTCACTCATTCTAGATAATCAAAAGAGGAAACAGAATTTATACTTACCTTTCAAGTATAATTTAGAGATTCCACTTGAGAAAGCACTGTGTTTCTCATTGAAAACCAGAACTTCTATAAATTTATTTTTAATCCTTGAATATATTAGAACCTGAGAAGTTTTCATTTTCCTTCTGGGGCAGATAAAAAATTTAAAAATCATGTAAATTCAAGGATTTTTCATATTAAGGTACTTCTTGAAATTTGATAATTTGGAGAAAAGTATATAGTTCAGGGATATTCATGGTAATCCACTGCCTTCATTCAGTGGAAGGTGTATTCTTCTGATTGCTTTGGATTATAGGATTAGAGTTATCATTGTAACTCTTCCAGCACAGTAAATCCAATTATGGCAGCTCGATTGTGATATTTTAATATTATTTGAGCAAAGCGCTGGGTGGGGATTCTCATTAGTTAAGCAAGACACAGACAGGATGGAATTCCATCTTCCATTCTTATTCCTGTAATTTCATTACCCTCAGGTTTTATTAAAAATTGGTTTGTGATTGATGAGTAGTGGCAAGACTACAAAACTGATCTGTATTTGCATTTTTTTCCCTGAGCCATCATTGAGTTTCCACAGGTTGAAGGTCTTGGCCAGGAGTGGGTATATTCAGTAAGAGCAGTATTATTGCAGAAAGCAGGCTGTATATTTGAAGCTGTCTGAATACCTGTGTAGGTATATCATCCTAGGAAATATAAGGGATACTCCCTTAGAGGAAAACACTTTGAAATTCAACAGAAGGTTAAACTTATTTTGTATGTGTATGTGTGTGTGGTATATGTGTGTTTGTATTTATTTGTGTGTGTTCATGTGTTCCTTTTTGTGTGCCTGTGTATGCACACTTATGTATGAGCACATATATGAGGGTCAGGGGTCTTCCTTAGTTATTCTCTACCTCTCTCTTTTTTAGATAAGGTCTCTCACTGAATTTGGAGCTCACTGATTTGCCTAGGCTGGCCGGCCTCCAAGTTCCAGGGATCTGCCTGTCTCTGCCTCCACTTCCATGCCTGGCTTTTATGTGAGGTTTGGGGATTCGAACTTAGGCCCTCATGTTTGAGGGGCAAGGACTTTACCTTTGAAGACATCTTCCAGGCCCTAAAGTTGCTTTTATCTTAACTAATTTTAAAAGTTTGGTTGACTGAAATCATGACATGAAATGTCATGACTAAATTCTAAAAGAACAAGTGTTGGGAGACCATTCGCAGACTGTGTACACAGGAAAGCATTAGTAAAATCAGTCGTTGCATGTCCAGTTCCCAAATAGGGTCTGAGGTCATTTTACTTCATTTGTAGAACACTGATCTCAATTGGAGATGATTTTGTTCCCCAAACGGGAGTGGGGGGCACTTGAAAATATTTGGAAGCAAAAATGTCTTATTGTGTTCTATCTATCTATCTAGTGTGTATATGTGTGTGTAGTATACACCTATCATTCTATGAGTGTGGAAGTCAGAGTTGGTTTTCTTCCCCCATAGGTCCAAGGATTGAATGCTGGTTGTTGGGCTTGATATCAGTGCCTTTACCTGCTGCACTATTTTACTGGCCCTAGAGATAGTTTTGTCATAATCCTGGCAACTAGTGGATGGAGGCTAGTGATGCTGTCAAATAGTGTGCAGTCCTTGGAGCAGCCCTCACAAGAAACAATTACCTGGCCCTTGAATGGTAGCAGTGTTGAGGTTGAGACACCTTGCTGTGGAAGTTTTCAAGGTCAAGATATCTTGACCTTGAGGAGCTAGAGGCTCTTCCCTGTCCTCCTCTTCCTCCTCCTCCTCCTCCTCTTCCTTTTTCTCCTCCTCCTCTTCCTCATCTATTTCTTCCTCCTCCTCCTCTTTTGAGACAGGGTCTTACTGTGTAGTCCTGACTGATCTAGAGCTATGTAGATTAGGTTGGCCTCTAATTTATGGAGATCCACTTGCCTCCCTAGTGCTCAAATTTAAAGTGGAGACTCGCATATCTGGCCCAAGAGACTTCTTATAGGTGTCATTTTCCTGGTGCCCTGAAACTTCAGAAACTCATTCTCAGGTGTTAAAGAGCTGAGCAAACTGTGAGAGGCTGACTTACATTGAAACTCACAGAAAACAAAATAAACCCCTTTCCACTTTATCACACTCTATCAACAGAACACAAGGGCGGAGCTTCTGTTGGCTGCACAGCTCATGTGTTAACATTGGCAAAGTGCATGGGGACTTAGTCACCAGGAAGTACCTTTTGGAGCCTGGCGTCAGAGCGGAGGGAGGTTTTGGGGTGTTTAAGGAGGCATGGCTTCTGAGGTTCTTACCCTTACTTCTGCCCTTGATATGCTTCGTAATGGGGCAGAGTGTGCTGAGTCTCTAGGATAAGATTCTTTGTTCTGCCCACTGCTGGGATAGCTTTTGGCAACTCTCCTTTCCTTCCCAATTTCCTCCCTTGCTTCTGCCTTTGACCAACTGCCTTTCATTATCCATATTGATTTTTCTCACTAATTTACTCTTTAGTTTCATTGGCTTGAAAGAGAGAAATTGGTTCAGACAAAATGTGTGAAGCATCATTGTGTGATAGGGATAAGTAATATGGAGATTGATGGTAGGGCATTGTGTCTAAATGCTGGCTTTCTCAGACTAGCGGGTGGCATTAATGCAGTAACATTGCAGAAGAATGTGGCACAACACTGATGGGACACACAGAATCCTGTGCAGGCACAGAGGACGCAGGCCAATCGTGCAGTTTCTAGGGGTCAGCTGTGCATTCGGTGAGGATCTAGAGAAGCCATTGCCACGTCTCTGGACTGATGGCCCTCCATTTGCTCTGCCCTGACTTCTGTTTCAAGATTGGATGTCAGGCGTCTGGTGATGGACGTGTCTAGTGTGCCACTTACTCTCTACCATTTCCCCTCAGTAATGAGGCGGTCATTTTGTATGAATTTTGAATGCTGTAGTGAACTCGCCGGGAAATCCAGCTAGGCTGGAGGGAACAGCAGGGCTAACGCAGCTACTGTGAAGAGGATATTGTGCCGAGGAGCAATCCTTGAGTGAGCTTGATGGGGTTTTCCAGGATTCTGATGAATCACAAAGTCAGAAACCTGTTCAGTGCCAAGGCATCACCAATACTCCCTTTGAACAGCTGAGACAGGACCACTTGGTAGGCACATACAGAAACAGAAATGATGGGTGGGGTTGTTAAGCAGGAAGGGGAAAGAATGCTTCCTTCTTTCCCCAGAGTCTGCTGCATTGGGCTGTTCCTCCCACCTCCCCAATCCTACTTCAGATTTCCTGGATGACAAAAGGGACCTTTGGTTTCTACACTAATCAAAATAAGATTCATCTGATTTTGAATCTTGGCTCTGGGACTCCTTAGGTATAGAAATGTGGGCAGATAGCTGCTTTGAGTTTGAATGTCCCACCTCTAAAATGAGAATAATTCTTAGCATATGTAATGGTTGAGGGTGGAGGAGATGTGTGTAAACATTCTAAGAATGTACCTCGTTTGCTGAGGGGGACTGAGAAAATGCTAGTTACCATTTAGAAAAATTTTAATTATTTATTTTATGTATGTATTTTACTTGTATATAGGTACACTACATATGTGTAATGCCTGCAGAGGCCAGCAGAAAACATTGGATCCCCTGTAATTGGATTTACAGATGGTTGTTAGCCATGTGGGTCCTGGGAACTAAACACAGATCTTCTACAAGAGCAGAGAGTGCTCTTAACCACAGAGTCATCTCTCCAGCCTTGCTAGCTGTCATTTTGTGTTAAATTCATTTAGGATACAAATGCTTTTAGAGTGGCATGGATTGGTATAAATTCCTAAGTGTTGACTGACTGAACATGTACCTTTAAAATCCAAGGTTTTTTTTTTTTTTTTTGAGTATGTGTGTGTTTGCGTGTGTGTGTGTGTATGTGCAAGGAGGCCAAAGAACACCACTGGGTATCATCTTCAGAAAGGCAGTCCACTTCCTTTGAGACAGGGACTTTCTTTGACTTGGAGCTTTCTAATATGCTTAGTCTTTGGGCCCCAGGGATCTCTTTCTGTCTCTGCCTGCTAGGATTACAAGGGTGTGACCCTATGCCCAACATTTTTATGTGAGTGAGTTCTAGGGACTGAGTTGGTCCTCATGCTTTTGATGCAAGCACTTTACCAACTGAGCCATCATCTCCTTAGTCCCCATTGTTTGACAGTGACCATGTGGTAGAAAATCAGATAAGGCTCAGAAATTCTGAGTGTAGGTATGAGGGAAGGTGTTGTCCGGGATGTTATTCATTCATAAGGCATTGACTGAGGGCCTCCAAGGCCAGGGTTTCTGTAGAAAGGAAAACTTTGGCTAACCTCACTTTGTGTCCTTGGGTCAGCCCTGACCTTTCTGTGATGAGCCAGAGCAATGAGCTCCTAGCTGGTGCTTGGAGAGTCTTGAAGTGCTGAATAGCCCAAGTACTTCTGTTATTTTCTTCCTTCAGTAATTAATATAGTGATATCAAAGCTGTTTGCAGTTAATTAATTACCTCTCAGCCAGATTAATTTCACTTTCTTTTTAATGGTGCTGCAGTTCAAAAGCTATTTATTTGGTGGGAAAGACTGAGGCCCAGAAGCAGTTCTGTGTTTCCTTGGGAGGAGAATATCTAAGGTTGACTCAAACCGGCATGAAGGAGGAGGGAGAGGAAGAGGAGGGGGAGGGGAGGAGAGGTGGAGGGGGAGGGGAGGCTGTGTTCCTGTTATTTATCCTTATATAGAGATATTTGTCTGTTTACTCCACCACGTTTCATCTGAGAGGTTCAGTTTGGGTGGGGCTGAATTTTTCCTCTAGATCTTTCTCATGAACATCTGCTAGAGGGGGAAGTTTACCCCTGTGTAGTGTCAGGATGTACTGAAGGATGTCCTGAAGTTGGGACCAACTTAGAAACTGCATTCCTCCCTGGCTCCCATTGGAAGTCATGATCTTGGACGTTGTTGAAACATGTTAGTTTTTATTTGTTTCCTTGGTTTAGGAGCTGGGAGCTCTTGGGGTGTTAGAGTAGCCGTTGTGTCTGGTGTGAGATCTCAGTGCCTTAGATGCCTGGCAGGTGTTCAGCCACATGGAGTGTTTGTTTAATGACTGATATAGTGAAAGCCACGTCTTTCAGGTCTTCTGCTCAACATCAGTAGTTTCATTCCCTCCCCCCCAAACTTCTGCTGTCCCTTTTGGACCTGGTGTTGATCAAAAAACATAGAAAATGGTAGATTGATACATAGGTGGTAACAAAGACCTACGGGAATTCGTCAACATGTGGCAAGGCTTACCTAGTTAGGAATTGTGAATCTTTTTGCCTTCTTTAATTTATTCAGAGAAAAGATAATGTTATCTTTTTGTTTGTTTTGACACGAACTTAGGCCCTGAGTTCATGCACACATATTCCACTCACATTTGCCAGTGAGCTCTATGTTAGGGCCTGAAGTCATTTCTGATCTCTGACGTATAACAGTGGGCAAATACAGAGAAATTGAATTTGGCTACCCTTTGAAATCTATAAATTTCATTATAGCAGCTGAGATAATTCTCTCAAAGCAGTAACTCCTGTAAGTTTGCTTCTAAAATAGATTAAAATGTGTTCATTTAGAAGTATACCAGTATATCCTCAATGAATTGGCTAGGAGAATAACTCTTACAAGCAGCTGTGTGGGTCTGGTGTGGTGAATGCACGCCTTTAATACCAGCACTCTGGAGGCAAAGGTAGGTGGATCTCTATGAGTTCAAGGCCAGGCTGGTCTACATTGTGAGTTCCAGGTCAGCAGGGACTTCAGGAGACCCTGTCTCAAAAAGACAAAACAACAACAACAAAAACAAAAAACAAGCAACTGTGTAGGAAGTCAGTGAAGTACTAATTCCGGTGTGGGTTTATCTTGGGTGTTTCATGGGCCTGTGACAGAGGTGATGCTCCAAGTGCTTTGTGATAGTAAAGTTGTAGGAGTTCTTACACCTAGCCATGTGTTTACATGCAGTGATGGTTCCAAAGGGAGGAAAGATTACCTTCTCCCTGAGAGTTCCATGGGACTTTAAGCTTTGTATCTATAATTAGTAAAAAAGTGCTGAGAGTACCGAGCCCATGATAGGGTGTCTAGGTTATATTTCCTCCTTGGGGTGACAACTTGGCTGATGGTTTCTTCTGCAGGTAAACTTGACTTGGAAACGTCTTCGACTTGTACAACCAAAAGACAGAATTCTTCTCATCTTTGGGATACTAAATGCCTATGTGCACTCCACAGTCCAGCCAGCAAAGAAGGGAGGAGCTTCTTGAATGACAATGGACGTTCCACTGTGCAGGATGTGGGCAGAGTGTGGGACCTCACCACCACCAGGGTAAGAGCTATCTTTCTGTCATTTTCTCTGACCATCATTGTTATCAGAGGAAGAGGAAAGTGAGTCCTGCAGCATGGGGACAAAGATCCAATTTAGAAATGGGTAAACTCTTTTGATTGTAAAGTCTACTGGGCAACTGGGATGGGCAGTTAAGAGAGAAAGAATGTAGGTCTAGAAGTTAGATCAGAACTGTGTTCAGTCACATGTCACGCCAGCTTTAGAAAGTTCTGAGGTTGGAATGAAGATGTAGCTTAGTTGACAGAAGGCTTGGCTAGCTTGCATGAAACCCTGAGTTTGATCTCTAACACTACATAAAAACTGGTGGCATACTCCTGTAATCCCAGCACTTGAGAAGCCGAGGCAGGGAGATCAGAAGTTCAAGTTATCCAGAAAAGCAAGTTCTGTGGTGTATAGTCTTTCTTTCTATCCTACCTTGATTTTTGGCATTTGCAGTTCAGGCTTGAGCAAGTAACACTACTATTCTTGTGATAAGATTCCTTTTGTGCCTACTTGGGTCAATCTGACCTAAATGGGAGCCATGGAAGAGGATTGGTAGGAGTCTGACTCAGGTTATAATGTGCCTAGAATAATGTTTAAACCATGGCGGATCAAAGTGTAGCCTTTGCCTATTATTTGAGTTGATAGTTCATTGTTTGCTGGACTTAACTGGTCGCTGGAGGCTCTGAATTTTACCTTGCCTCAGCCTGATCTTTTTGCTACCTCTTTGCTACCAAAATGATGATAGCTTTTGCTAATCTTTTCAGATAAAAGTGTCTTTTATTAGACTAGTTAGCAGATGGGGCTAGAGGTGTAGTGAGGACAATAATAGATGGTCCCTTCCCTTGAGAAACTTAGCACTTGGTGTTTATGTGGGTTAAGAATCAAGTGCAGAAAACAGTGTCCTCCTTTGTGATAAGTGCTGATATAAAGGGGAGTACAAAGGCTGCTGTAGAAGGCCAGGAGACAAGAACTAGACGTTTGGCATTGGTACATTCAAATTCTCCCAAGTTTCCCTGAGTGCCAGACTTCTAGTGTTGCAGACATCTGTATGAGTGTCCCTGCATGCACCGTGGTCTGGCTGGAGAAGCAGTGGAGTGTCTGTGAAGGAATACATGCCCGTCTCGGGGTACAGTCAGTATTCCCCTCATGAAAAGCCATCATCTGTGATACTTTGTTTTTTTACAAATCGGATAGCTTTCTGGTTATTTGACTCACAAAATCCCTCGTCTTCTGAGCAGCCCTCTGCTTGAGATGAGCTGTGTGAAGTACAGAGATCCCCGAGTTCCAGAGGAGCAGCTGCATGAGAGATGCAGCAGGGATGAGTGCAACTCTAAAACGATTGCACTAGTTAGAGACAGCAAGAGTAGAGCGCACAGGGAAAGCGGGAGAAGGAGGAATATTTTATCAATTCCTTATGCTTAGGGTGAAGTTTTATGTTTTCCAAAGATGTTTGCATTCATTTTTTTAACCCCAAGACCAGCTTAACATCTCCTTTACCTTTTGAGGAATCTTCTGATGCAAGGTCCTATCTGCTGAGAGACAGTTTAAAGCCAAGTTCTCTGAGGCTTTGCCTTTTCCTCTGCTGTTGCCTGAAGTACTTCAGCATGAATTAGGGAATTTATTAGTTACTTTTCTTGTTGGCTGTATCAAAATACCTAACAGAAGCAACTGCGAAAGAGGGAGAGGTTGAGGGCACTGGAGAGATGGCTCAGTGGTTAAGAGCACTGACTTCTCTTGCAGAAGACCTCGGTTTGAATCCAGCACCCACATGGCTGGATCAACTGGGCAACCATCAATAAGCACAGTTCCAGGGGGATCTGATGCCCTCTTCTGACCTCCACAGGCATTGCATAACACAGGTGCACTTACGAACATGCAGGCAATACACTCACACACATAAAAATAATAAATAAAATTTAAAAAGGGAGAGGTTTATTTTGACTTATGAGTTTGAAGGTACAGTCCATCATGGTGGGGACGTTATGGCGGTAGCGATGTGGTCCCATTAAGTCTTCAGTCAGGAAGCAGAGAGATGAATCCTGGTGCTCAGCCAGCTGTCCCCTTTTTATGCATGGGATGGTGTAATCTACATTTAGGGTGGCTCTTCCCACCACAGTGAACCCAATCTAGAAACTCTCCTCTGGACACTTCATTGATTTTAGATCATTCTCTTCATTGACTTTAGATCTTGTTGAGTTGGCAATCAACATTAACCATTTCAGGGTAACAGGGGGTTCATTTTGTTTAGTTCAACATTTAAAAGTTAGTTCAGGTTATGAATGTTCTGAAACAGGGTGACCTGGGAACTTAGAGCCCATGCCACTGGTGTGCTGTCAGCTGGCCCATGCTTCGAGGACATGTCAGATACAGAAGAGTCTGAGGAAGGAGTTTTCTTGCCTAACTGACCAGTGAAACTCATATATTACATCAAGATTTCCTCTGTGGGAAGGCTGGCCACTCAGAAAACTCCTAGAGGAAGTAGTTCCAGAGCGGAGCCTCACAATACTCAGGCAGTGCCAATCCAGAGCCAGATCCAGAAGGTTCCATGAGGTAACCTATGTTTCATGTTCTTTCTCTGGGTCTGTCTTTTAAGAGGCTTCACACACAGGTATTTATTTCTCAGAATGATGCCATTTTGTAGCTGCTGTACAAATACTGGTTCATACCAAGTCCACCGCATCTCCATTCCAGGGCCACAGGCACAGTGGCAGTGTGTTGCATTAAGTCCTTCCTCTTCTCTGACCATTACTGGCTTCTGGTTTTCTTTACCTTACATGTTGTCCATACCAGAGTATTGGACACTTACCCATGGAGAGACCTTGTGTAAGAGGGCTAAGATGGAGTCATTCCTGTGATCAGATTGAGTGTTTTTAAATCAGATACTACATTTAATTAATTATTTTTAGTATTTGTGCATTTCATATAATACATCTTGATCAAATTTAGACACCCCCCCCCAGTCTCCTATACCCTCCCACCAGATTTCAGGTATTCTGTTATATATGTTAAGTCCTATTTGGTCAAGCATTTGTACCCAGATGTCCCTCAGTGCAAATTCATCCACTGGTGTCTAGTCAGACTATCTAGAGTCACTCTCTTAAAGAAGATCTACTCTCCTTCACCCTACAGTAATCATTTGCCAATAGCTCCTGGCTAGGGTTGGTTCCTGCTGCCCAGTTCCCCCGTCCTATGCTGGGGTTTTGTCTGATTAAGTTGGCATTAGTTTTGTGCATGCTGTCACCATTGTTGCCTGTTCATATGAACAAGTTCCCAGAGGCTTGAAAGTCTCTGTGTCCTTATGTTCATGTATCAACCCTGACTCTTACAGTCTTTCCATCCTTCTTCCACAATGGTCCCTGAGGTGTGGGTTGGTGATGTTTAGTATAGGAGTCTTATCTAGGGACATGGACTATGCAGTCTCTTACATAGTAGAACATGGAGTAGAGAGAATACTGGTATATCCCTCAGCTCTGAACAGCAAAACTTCCTCATACAGCAGAGTGTGATGCACACAGAAGGTCACACTGGCTAAGATTGAACTTATTTCTTTTCCTTTATTTTTGACAATTTTATACATATTTAGCGACCTGTGACACCCCCATCACCCTGTGGGATTCCCTTTTCCACCTGAACTCCTTCCCACCTAGTCCCCCAGGTATACCATTGATGAAAATGACACTCCCTCGTGTAACAACCTTTAATAGTCCTTTGCTGCCCAGGAAGGGATGTGGTCTTCTAGACACTGTCTCTGTCCATGGTGGAAGTTGGGTGGCCCAGTCTTGTATGCAGGTATCCGTAGCTGCTGTATGTTCATGGCTGCAACAGCAATGTCACATCTGGATGGGAGTGTGTTATGGCAATTGAACCCATCCTCCAGCCCTTAAATTCTTTCCACCCTGTCTTCTGAGGTGTTCCTTAGGCTGTGTGTGTGTGTGTGTGTAAGATGTAGATGTCCTGTTTAAGGCTGACTGCTCTTTAGTCTCTTCATCAGCACTCTGACTAGATATGAGTTTCTACATTAACTCCACCCTCTGTAAAGGAACTTCCCCGTTCCAGGCTAAGCACTGTAACAGTCTATTGGTATAAACATAAGTATTTAGAGGGCAGTTTGAAAACCAATTAATTTAGGGACATAATGGTAATATGTTCCCCCCTTAGGCCCATGCCCTCCACAGCTATAGGCTTCTGACCAGGTTTATAGAATCAGGTATGTATTCCCTCCTGTGGAGTGGGCCTCAAATCCAATCCCAAAGCAGTTAACCCCAAACAGTTGTGCTACCATTGCACTAGTAGGAGTATTTTGCCTGGTGGGTTGGATTGTAGCACACATGATCTACATCTGAGTGCAACCATTGGTGGTCTTTTCCCCCCAGCAGCCTGTGTAATACCTTCTGGCATTGGGAAGGATAGGTCTGGCTAGTTTCGAGAGTATTTTAAAAGCAGAGTTTAAAGTATGAAGCAAGCAAACAGGGCAGGAGGGGAACTAAGAACGGGAGGGTAAAGGGCTCAAAGGCCTTGGAAAGGTTTTCCAGGAGCCACTTGGCAGCTGTGACTCAGTGTAGCTGTTCTTTTCAGCTGCCAGTGAAAGTCTTGGAATTTTGATATCGTTTCCTTTCTTTCAGTCTTAAAAATACTGAAGGGCACAACGCTGTCAGCTAGTGTACATAGTGTTATGGACATAAGTGACATAGGTTGATGGTAGGCTGCAAAATCAATATGTGAGCTTAAGTTCTTCTTTAGGAAGACCACAGAATGGTGATTGATGTTTCTGCTTTGTAATTAAAGCATCTGAACCCATGGATGTGCTCAATTTGAGATCCCATTGGTCTTCAGCGGCTAATATTGATAGCCCTATGAAAGGTGTCCTTGTTTGCTTTCGATTACTGTGAGAAAACACTCTGAGCCATTCCAACTTGGGGAGGAAAGAGTTTATTTGACTTACATCTTCCAGGTTACAGTTCATCATTAAAGGAGCCCAAAGTAGGAACTCAGGGCAGGAACCTGGAGGCCGGAGCAAAAGCACAGTCCATGGAGGAACGCTTCTTACTGGCTTGCTTCCCTAGCCCATGCTCAGCCTGTTTTCTTCTATAGTACAGAACAACCTGCCCAGGGGTGGCACCACCCCCACAGGTATGGCCACAGGCCAGTGCAATAGAGGAAATTCCCCAATTGAGGCTCCTCCAACCCAGGTGTGTCCGGTTGATACTAAAGCTATCCGGTACAGAAGGGATAACATTCTTTAATGTATGCCTGGAGGGATGGAAGCAAAATATGCAAATTAGAACAGCAGCCAGTCTTGACTTCCACTTAAAAAATTTTGAGGTATAGTGGAAGGGATCTGGCCTGGAAAAGCTGGGTGGGGTTGGTTCAACTCTGAGCCTCAAGTTTCCTCATTAGCAACAGGAGAGTAATGATCGACCACTAAGTGCTGCTGGACAAAGGAGATCATTCATTTGTTCTTTTATACTTTCCAGTTGCCTGCTTGTCCAGGTACCACATTGATTACTGAGCACAAAAGGTTGGACAATGGCACAAATGAAAGCACTTACCACCACTGATTGCCTCAAAAAGGTGTTTAGAAGGGACTGGAGAGATGGCTCAGCAAGTAGGCCTACTGGCTGTTCTTGTAGAAGACCTGGGTTGAGTTTCCAGCACCCGCATGGTCTGTAACTCCAGTTCTAGGAGATCTGATTCTGTCCTTTGGCCTCCATGGGAATTGCACACATGGATACACTAAATATACATAAAGCATATAAAAATACATACACATAAAAAAATTAAAAAAGGTGTTTAGTAAATTTTTCTTGAAGGGTGGTCTTGCTTATATGGCACAGGCTGACTTTGAGCTTGGAACCCTCCTGCCCCAGCCTCCCAAGTGCTAGAATTGCAGATATGAACCACCATGCCTGGTTTCTTAAATCATTCTGAACGGAAAATTTTAACATGTATAAAAATAGAATGACATATTAAATTGCTGTGTAGCCATTTCCTAGCTGCAGTAATGACTAGCATGTGGACAATTTGTATGGTCAATATTATTGCCTTTCCCATCTGTTATTAGAAATGAATCCCAAATGGTGTATAACTTTGTCTATAAATATTTTAGTGTATATTTCCAAAAGATGAGGACTCCTTTTAAAGAACATAATTAGAATACCATTAGGGCACTGAAAAGTTTAACAGTCTTTTATATTATCAAGAATCTCATTGGGGGCTGGAGGGATGGCTCAGCTGGTAAGAGCACTGACTCTTCTGGCAGAAGACACAAGCTTGGTTCCCAGTACTCACATAGTTGCTAACACCCAGCGGTTATTCCATTTCTAGGGGATTTGACGCCTTCTTCTGGCCTCTGCAGGCACTGCACATATATGCACACTTATACACATGCAGGCAAAACACTTACACACAGAAAATAAAATATTAAAAAAATTTTATTAATATTAAATTATTCCTGGATTTGTGGCCTTGAACTCTGTCCTTGAGACTCCCTAGCACCATGACATATTAGCTTTGACTTCCTCAGAGCAAGGAGACCCTTCTTCAGAGCAAGTCCCATCTTGGATCTGTGTACCCCTCCAGTCTTGGCAAGATTAATTCATCCCTTATCTCTCATCAGAGAAGTTCCCTCATGCAGCAGATGACGATTAACACAGAAACCCACAGGTGGTGAAAGTGCAGAGAACAAGAGGTTGCAGACTGGTGTCCTTGAATAGGACACCTATATCAAACTTCTGCCTCCCGAGGTTCAGAGATCACTTCAGAGGTTATGGAAAATGATGAGAGCCAAAAATGATGAGTGAGTACAGGGAAACAGTTTTCCAGCCAGCTGGTTAATTACTCATGTGAACTCACAGCAATGGTGACTGCATGTACCAGTCACATGCAAGCTCAAACCAGACAAAAATCCCAGCATAGACATGGGGAAGTGGGTAATAAATCCCAACCCAACCTAAGGAACTTTTGGCAACTGATGGCTGCTGGGAAGGGGAGAGATAATCTCTTTCATGGATGGGACTCTTGGTTGGTTAACCAGGCTCCAGTGGATGAACCCACACTGAGGGACACTTGGAGACACAAATTGAACCCTATAGATCTTATCATGTATATAATAGAGTATATTAAACTGGGTGGTGGACAATAAAGGAGGTGTTGATAAGGGAGGGGATCTAAATATCATCAGATTATGTTGTATGAAAACTGCAAAAATTCAATTAAAATGTTTTCTAAAAGCTCATTGGTGT
The DNA here is from genome assembly GCA_035773235.1 of Eospalax fontanierii. Lineage (NCBI taxonomy): Eukaryota > Metazoa > Chordata > Mammalia > Rodentia > Spalacidae > Eospalax > Eospalax fontanierii. The sequence continues at coordinate 44,722,846 of CM069529.1, read as the reverse complement.
TTGAATGTATCTGGTTTTCATATATGTAATGCACATATAATACATATGCAAATGTAATGCAAACAAGTATTTAATGAAATGCATATATATACGCATGTATGATATTATTTGATTTGTTAAAATCAAGATCTAGACAAAGCCTACACTCTGATTCTGTTTTCTGTGTCTCTTGTTGATGTATGTCATTTGTCCTATAGCCCAAATTTTTGCTGATGGCATCCCTCTTATGTCATTGAATATGTTCCTCCAAAATCTCTTATTTTATTTCATCGGGAAGTTGGGTTTAGGGAAGCCTTAATCAAATCAAATCTGTGGGATTGTTTATATTGTTGTATCAGGAGATACATTTTGCCTTGGGTCTTTATGGTATATTGGGCATTACTAAAGGGACAGATGTTGTAACTCTGATTTATGTTAGGAAGTTCCTCAACCACTTCTTATCTGAGTACTGGAAGCTATTGATGATCATTGTCTAGGTCTTTCATTTCATTATGAGCAGTTAGCCAGTAGGGTTTTAATTCTATGAATTCTTCTTAATTCATTAGCTGAAACTGTTTGAAAATTAGTTTTATTGAAATGTACTTCTTATTCAACAAAATCTCCCTTTAAAAAAGTATAATTCTGTGTTTTAAAAAAATGTATTCATAAGGTTATATAATCATCTTATTCCAGAATGTTTTATCCCTCCCTTAAAAGGAATCCATACCCACTAGGAATCCCAATTCTTTCTCTCCTCCAAGCCCATAGTGGCACTACTGCATTTCCAATCTGCATGGGTTTATTTGTGGCGTGTTTCGTATATGATGACGCAACATCTTATGGTGTTCCTGTAGACCATGTAGACACTGTGGTTTATAGCTTTGATTGACTTACTTTTTTTTTTTTTTAAAGACAGGGTCTCTGTAGCTCCAGATGGCCTGGAACTCACTATGTAGACCAGGCTGTCCTCAATCTCACAGAGGTCTGCCTGCCTGTGCTTCTTCAATGTTGGAATTAAAGGTTGATTTATACATGTAAAACCAACCTTGCATTCCTGAGATAAATCTGAGTGTCATAATACGTTATTTTTTTTACACATTATTGGTTTGGTAACTGGCTAGTGCTTTGTTGGTTATGTTTAAATCTCTGTTCATAAGGGGCATTGGTCTGTGACTTTCTACTCCTGTTTAGTTTTGTTTGGGTATGAATGGAATGAAGTGGCTTCCCAGAATGAGTTAGGAAGTGTGTTTTCTTCATGGTTTTGGAAGAGTTTGTGAAGGATTGGTGCGAGTGTGTGACAGGATTCACGGGTGGAGCTGTTTATACCTGAATTTTCTATGTGGAGATTTTTTAAAAATTGCCAACTCAGTCTCTTGTAAATTGATTGGGAGTCTACTTTTCTTCTTGAATGGATTGTGTATTTCTAGTAATTTCACCATTTTCTATAGGTTTTCTAACCTGCAGCTATAAATTTGTTCACAGTATCCTCTTAGAATTTTTTTCTACTTTGGGGAGGACAATAGCAATATACCCTCTTTCACTGCTGATTTTACAGGTTGGGGGGTCTTTCATTCCTTCTTAGTTAATCAGTCTTACCAAAAAAAAAAAAAAAAAGACCAACTTTCTGCTCTGAATTTTTTTTTTGAGTTTTAAATTCAAATTTAATGTTTTCACATAAAAATCCAAGATAACACACTTCAAGTAAAAATCCAAGATAACAAACTTATAAAATATTACATTGGAGTATACCTTAAGATACTATCACAGGATACATTTACTTAGAAAGAATTAGTAGATCCAGTGGAAACAAATCTGTCAATGATAAATGTGAGTTCCTTTTCCTTTCTTTGAGCAAAAAGGAAACTTCTGTGAAATGCCAGACCCACCAGGGTAGTCAGCAGTGACTCAGCACCTCCAGGAGTCAAGAAGCATGCAGTCTGGCCTCCCTGGTGGGTTGGGCTCCACTTCAGGTGCACTGAAGGGGCTCTGACGGGATGCTTCCCAAGTCCTCTGTGCCATGGTCCTTTGCTTTCTAGTGACATACAAATATTGTCACTGTTTTTCTTGAATTGTAAACTTCAACAGAGAGTAAGTCAGCATGCCTATAAATTGTACTGCAAGGTGCTCTATGGTCTTATGGAGATTCTCACTACTGCTTCCAGAAGGCTCTGATCTCCTCCACTTTCTCACGTGGTGATTTGTACCTCGGAGTCACTGTCCACTAGATCAACTCTCACAAAGTGGAACTAGCTGTGGTCTTTTTCTATGGTTGTACTATGTCCCTGCTCTGGCTCAGATCATCTTCTCTCTCCAATTACAGAATACCCAGCCAATTCATTTCTCCTGTCCTTACATTTTACTGTCTATTTCACTAGCAGTATGTTAGGATGGTCCTGTAGAATTTCTTCATTTAATTTGATTAATCAACAATTTGAGGTTTTTACATAATAGTCCTTTAGCTATTTTGCTAGTCTGTAAATCTCAGCTGGTTTGTATAAGAGCAAGTAAGAAACGTATTCTGGTAGATCTTAGCACCTTATACTTGAGTCTGTTTATTGATATATGCTAGCCTTAAAAGAATCAGCCATGTTTGTTCATATTTTCTCTCAAATAAAATATTTAGTTTCTTTTCAGCAATAAAATGTCATTTCATTTTTTATAACAAAGATACACTTAGGACAAAAATCATAAACAATGGTGAATGATCTGAAAATTCAGCTGACTCACTGTTTCAGCATATCACTCATAAACGTTCAGTTCTTTGACCCTGCCCAAAGATCCAAGTTCTAAGACACATAATTCTGTGTCATCATTTATCATCATTTCTATAGTTGAACAAAAACTAGATGCAACGTTATAATGTGTGTGGGGGAGTGTCATTAAAATCTACCACTGCAATATTCAACTTTTTCATAATTACTTGATGATTCACAGTATCACCAAATCTTGCTGATTATGAAAGAAATGTATATTTAGAAACTCCTCTCATAATGATAGTGCTGTTATTGATATTTATTTGTTCCTACCAAAATCAGTTTCAATTACTTGATGCTGAGTTTGAGGTAGCTGCATTATGGTTGCTTTGCTTGGGCAGTGGTATGGTTCTAAGGGTGCGCTCCTTCAAGTGGCAGTGCTGAAGCTAAGATGTTAGCTCAGTACAGTGGACTAGGAAGGGCTCTGTGCCTGTGGGAAGGTCAGTAAGGCTGCTGCCTTGCATCAGCGCAGGGGGAGCCCTTTCTGAATTCTAACTCTAAATGGTAGGGAAGGCTCTAAGTTTCTGCCTGTAGAGATGGAGGAGGGGTCCTGGCCCTGCTGTGGGCATGAGAAACCTTCCCTGCTGGATGGGGAATGGGGCTCCTTTGAATGGGCCTCTAGTGAATGAGGATTAGGGCGGTGTTGGTACAGGAGGGCGCGGAGGAAGGAACGGCTTCTGCCCACATCACATAGGGTTGGCCATGACGGAACAACAGGAGTGAATTTTCTATATTCTTATTTTGTGTTTCATTTATTTTAGGTATAATCACCATTTTCTTCCTTGAACTTAATTTGCCCCCCCCCTTTGTAGTTTATTTTTTATTTTAAAGGGAGAAGGTTATCAACTTAAGATCTTTATTTGAGTATAGGTGTGTAATCTGTACATTTTCTTCCAGTCATTTCGGTAGCACCCTGTACGTTTGTTAAAATTCAGTCTTTGTTTGCTGCAAAGTGTTTTTTAATTTCCCTTGTGAATTCTCCTTTCATTTGCTAGTAAATTAGGAGTGTTGCTTAGTTTTTTGTTGTTGTTTAAAAAAGATTCCTGGGCTAGAGCAATGGCTCAGCGATTAAAAACACTGGCTGCTCTTGCAGAGGACCAGGGTTCGATTCCCATACCCACATGGAAGCTAACTATGGCATGTAACTCCAGTTCCAGGGGATCTGATGCCCTCTTCCGACATCCATAGGCATTACACGACAAGGTGCACTTACATACATGCAGGCAATACACTCATACACATGAAAAAAATAAAATAAAAGATTCCCCTGCCAAGGGCAGTGGTACACGCAGGCCCTTATTCCCATCACTAAGGAGGCAGAGGCAGGTGGATCTCTGTGAGATCCAGCCAATTTCAGGCTTGCTGGGACTACAGGGAGACACTGTCTTAAAAAACAAAAACAAAATAGAAATAAATATACCCCCATTACCAAATTATCTTTTGTTATATATAAGTATATATAGTTTTTGGTATATAATTTCATTGCAATTGCATTGTGATGTACAAACTTTTATTATTTCAATAAAAGTTTTTGTTATAATTTAAAACACAAAAGATTTTGAAGGTCCATGTGTTAGAGGCTGGGTCCTCAGCAGTTGTGCTATTGAGAGGTCATGGAATCTACCCTCCCCCTCACCCCGCCTCCTTTTTCACTGTCTTTGCTTTCTGGCTACCTTGAGGTTGAACCATATAATCTCACAGGGCTGTTGTCTCTTCATAGGCTCAAGACAGCAGAGCCAAGTGATGATGGACTGAAATGTCTGAAACTTAAAAGGAGAAAGGTTTGCCTTCCCTGTTTCAAACATTTCAGGTAGGTAGTTTGTCACAGTGATAGATGATTGGCTAGCATACTTTAAAACCTGTCCAGGCTGCTTGATGACAACATTTTCTGTATTAGAGAATGTTCCATGAGCATTTGAGAAGACTTGTTCTAACTGGGTGGCATGTTCTACAGTTGTCTGTTAGATCTTGTTGGTTTATGATTTTGAATCTTTTTTATTTCCCTGTAGATCTTTGTATAATTGTTCCATTTGTTATTAAAGGTGAGATATTGAAATTCCAATGACCTTTCCTCTAATTCTGCCAGCTTTTTTACATTATATGTTTTCTGGGCTCTATTGCTAGGTATATTTATAGTTCTTATGCCTTCTTTTGATGAATTGACATTTTTATTGCTATGATGTCCTTTGACTCTGGTAACAATTTTTATCTTTAGTTTTATATTGTCTGGTAGTATAGCCATTCAAATTCTCTTTCATTTATTATTTTCATTCTTTTATTCTCAACTTGTTTTTAAATCTAAATAATTATTTTCTACTATGCCATTTAATTATTTCTACTGCTGTGTTTTGAATTATTGGAATATATTTTATAAAGAAAAATTTCCCCAATTAACTTTTGTATTACTTTTCGAAAATATAATTTACATAGAAAGGCATGATAAGTTTGATTTTACTTTTTGTAGAATAATGAGTTGGTACTTTAGCACTTTCCAAAGGTGGCCAATGCATTGCTTTCTTTTAAAAAAATATTGCTATGGCTGGATGTGGTGGCTCATGCCTTTAATTCCAGCACTTGGGAGGCAGAGGCAGGGAGATCTCTGTGAGATCGAGGCTAGCCTGGTCTCAGAGTTCCAAGCCATCAGTGGTTACAAGTAAACCCTTTCTAAAACAAAAACAAAACCCCCAAGTTATTGCTATGGGGGCCAATTAGTAAAGTGCTTGCTGTGCAAGTGGGAAGACCTGAGTTCAATCCCCAGAATCCATGGTGGTGTGTGTTTGTAATCCCAGTGCTGGGAAGGAAAGTGGAGACAGGCAGATCCCTGAGTTTTGCTGACTAGCAAGACTAGGTGAATCAGTGAGGCCTGGGTAGAAATGAGAGACCTTGTCATGAAAAACAAGGTGGGTGATGTTTAGAAATGATATTTAAGATTGTTCTCTGACATCCACACACGTGTGCACACATGTAGTTGTGTACACAAAACACATGCACAGTGTATACACAGACATTATTGCCATGAACTTAAGAATTCTATCATACTCGATGTGTTTCAGCCCATTATTTGTTTCCTTTGGGCACATATTTCCCATCTTTGGTGAGTGGAAGTCTCCTTCATTTTTCTGGAATCCTTTAACTCTTTCCCTTGTCTTTGACAACTTTCTTGCTTTATGGTATAACAGGGAATTCCAGTCACTTATGCTTTCTGTCCCAGACCTGGAATTGACTGTTTATCCAGGAATCTCTGGTTTTGTTTAGTGAGAAATTGTATTTACTTTTTAAATTCTCACTAAATTAGGATACTTCTGAGTTGGTGTCTCCAGATGGTCTCCCTAAGAAACAGGCAGAGGTAGAAGTATGTGCAGGAAGGTTGTTGGGTGTCTTTGGGTCAGCACCACTGGAGAAGTGAGGGGAGCAGACTTGTGCAGAAGGGAGGTGTTGAATGAACTGTGATGGGTTCTCCCAAAGATCTCATCTGGCTGTTGCAGAGCTCTAGGGCTGGGTGGACCACCTTTATAAAATGACACTGGATTGTTACAGCCCTTTTGTAGACAAGTCATTGGCTATCTTCTGCCTGAAGGTGATTCACAAATGGGGACCTGTTTAGCTGTTAGCGTGCCTTGCAGGTATGGGCGTGAGTACCTCATGTCTGAGGAAGAGGTGAGTGGCCGGGCAGCTTCCACCATCTGGTCATTTATTTCAGACCATTTTTGGTGAACAGAGCTAGGAAAAAGTATTTACATTAGCAGAAAAGAAATGATATGCTTATGCTGTCATTTCCAATTCATATTCAGGATCAGTGGGCTTTAATTTCTTTGCTTTCTATACATGTTTCTTTTATTCTGTACCCTACTTAAGGATATTAACTTAACACTTCATTTGTTTGATCCCATGTATATAAAAGTTTAAGAATAAGTATATCAGTATGATTGCTAAAAATGTTTTGATTTTTGTGTCCTGGGATATACAGTCCTGAGGATATACAGTCAGTTCACTGAAGTAATTGATTGCTGTGAGGTTAAGCCACCAACTTGATATATTGTAATGTTTAGTTTTCAGCGAATGTCTGCTTCATCTTAATTTGATTTTGTTTCATAATTAAGCAAACATTTACATGGTTCCTGAGTTTAGTTTCTAACATTGTCCCCTATAAGCACTGTATTATTATTTTTTGGTTTAAATTACCATTGTTTCCTTTTTCATTATACAAATATTTATATTGAGTATAACACATGCCTGTATGTATATATGTACATATAATTATAATTCCCCTTCTTTCTTTATTATTTATTTAGTATGTGTGTTGTATATGTATGTGTTTAGAGGACAACTTGCTGGGGTTGGTTCTCTCCTTCTACTCTCTGAGTCCTGGGGATCCAACTCGTGGATCCAGACTTGGTGGCAGGCTCCTTTATTAGCTGAGCCATCTCACCAGCCCAATCCCCATTCTTTCTTAGAAATTGTAGCATGCTTTTGATGCTTTTATGTAGTCTGCTATTTTCCTTCCACCCTAGTCAATCCTCTAGAAACCACTCCATTATGTATAACTAGAGGAATAGACCATATTTCTATTTCAACCAATTTTCTATTAATGGACATTTGCACTGTTTCCAGTAACACAAGTTTTTTGCTTGTCTAACTTGGGGAAGAATTCTAGAAACGAGATTGCTAGGTCAGAGGAAAAGGCCTATGAAGTGTAATTAAATATTGCCAGGTGCCCCTCCTTAGGGGCCCCCTTCCCTTTGCATTTTCACCGCAACCTCCTGAGAGTTGTTTCCCAACAGACTTGCCAGCCTCATATGCAAACCTGCTTTTGGGTCTTTTTCCATTTTGATTCGTTAACTGTATGTGTCAGTGTAGGTTTAGTTTGCATTTACTTTTCATTAGTGAGGTCGAGAATTTTTTTCTGAATTCAGTCCCACTTGCTATTTTCTTCTATGAACTGTCTGTTCCTATCTCTTGTCTACCTCCCATTTTGCCTTCCTCTTCTTCCTCCTCCTCCTCCTCCTCCTCCTCCTCCTCCTCCTCCTCCTCCTCCTCCTCCTCCTCCTCCTCTTCCTTCTCTTCCTCTTCTTCTTCCCCCTTCTTTTGGAAAACTCTTTGTATATTAGATGAACCAATCCTCTTCTGTGTGATATATGTGGAATTTTTTTCTGTAATCCACATTTATGTTGCTATGGTATTTTTCCCTCATGTGAAATTATTTTTATGTAACCAATTTTTTTTTTTTTTGAGACGGAGGTCTCATCATCATGTACCAACACTGGTCTGGAATGCTCTGTGTACACCAGGCTAACCTCAAACTCACAGAGATCCACCTGCCTCTGTCTGTGCCTCCTGAGTGTCGAGATTAAAAGTGTGCCCCACCATGCCTGGTTCTCTCTACCTTTTGAATCAGAAATTTTCCCCAATTATGGCCTATAAATGAATTGACCCATATTTACATTTAGTAGATGTATGTATGACTCACTGTATATACACAAGTTGTATAAACCCAGTCATTCCTTGTTTTTATTGGGGGCCTTTGTTTCAGGACCCCTGCAGATACTAAAATCCTCAGTTGCTCAAAAATGGTGTAGTATTTACATAAAACCTATGCATGTCATCCTGTATATTTTAAATCATCCCCTTGTGACTTTTAACACCCAACACAATGTAAAGCACTGTGTAAATAGTAATTATGCTATATTGTTCAGATAATAATGACAAGATAAAGCAATGTGTACATGTTCAATACATGGAATTTTTAAATTCGGATTTTATCTTCCTGGCATTTCTTAATTGTAGTATGCTATTGATACTTTTGTGTAACTTTTTTTCTCCTAAGAAGGAATGGGATATTTTATTTCACACTTTCTTAAACCATAAGGTATTATTACTCTTCAATTTTTAATTTATTTTTATTTTATGTGTATGAGTATTCTGTCTACATATAAGTACTATGTGTGTGCAATGCCCATAGGTGACAGAAGAGGGCATTAGATCCCCTGAAACTGGAGTTATAGACAGTTGTCAGCCACCATGTGGGTGCTGGGAACAAAACCCAGGTCCTCTGGAAGAGTAGCCAGTGCCATTAACTGCTGAACCATCGCTCCATCTACTCTTTTTTAAAAATGTTTTTTTTTTCATTTTTATTTTATGTATATAAGTTTTACCTGCATGTATGTAAATGAAGCATGTGTGTGTTTGGTGCCCACTGAGTCCAGAAGAGAGTGTTGGATCCCCAGGACCTGGAGTTAAGGATGGTTATTAGCTTCCATGTAGGTGCTAGGAACTGAACTTAGATCCTTTGCAAGAACAGCCAGTGCTCTTAACTGCTGAGCCATCTCTCCAGCAAAACACAACATCTTGATGACATTTTCATAGGTAAGAAAGCAGATCTTACCAGTGGGGTGTTGTTCTAGTTTGCTTTCATATTGCTGTGATGAAAACATTGGCCAAAAAACACTTTGGGAAGAAAGGTTTATTTGGCTTACAGCACAGTTCATCATCAAGGGAAGCCAAGGTGGGAATTCAGGCCAGGAACTTGGAGCACAGACCATGGAAGAATGTTGTTTACTGACCTGCTCCTCTGGCCTGTGCTCAGCCTACTTTCTTATATAATACGGGACCACCTGCCCAGGGTGGCACCACCCATAGTGGGTTGGGCCTTCCCACATCACTCAACAATCAAGAATATACCCCACAGACATGGCCACAGGCCAGTCCAATACAGGAAATTTCTCAACTGAGGGTCCTTCTACCTAGGTGTGTCAATTTGACAGCTAAAGCTATCCAGCACAGGCATAAAATATGAACCTTACATGATTAAACGTGTGTCTTGACATACATACTGCAACAATATAAAAGAAATAAATGTCTTCAACTTGATATAATTTATATTGCTTTTCTTATCTTAAAACAATATTTCATTGTGTACATTCATTGCAATACATGCAATTTTTTTCTAAAATTAAAAAATATGTATTTATTTGCTTATTTTGTGTGTGAAGATTCTACAATTTGTGGGAGTTGATTCTCTCCTTCCACCACGTGGGTTCCAGGGATCCAACTCAGTTTGTCAGACTTGGTGGCAAACACCTTTACCCACTGAGCCATCTTTTACCAGTTTTGTGAGTATTTTTGATCCGGGATTGGTAGAATCCTTAGGTTTAGAACTCATGGACATGGAGAACCCAGTGTATATAAATGCCTCTGTATATAAACATGAACCATATTATGTATAAATATATGTAGTAGAGAAGTATACCTTTGATTCAGTAAATGTTTCCTCTGAGGAGTAAAATGAATGGATGCTAAATAAATGCCAGTCTGAATACAGCGGCCTTGGAAATGATGACGCACAGTATCTTGCTCTATCTCTGTGACCTTGAAGATGAGCGATGGAATGCTGAAGAGTGTAGAGTCCTGAGCTCCCAGTTTGGGCCTCTGCCTCCAGTCCTTGAGAGCAGTGATGGCCACTCAGTCTCACTGCTTCCTCATTAGCTAAGCTCCAGGATGAGGAACAAATGTTAAAAGGATGTTCTGTAGTTGGCAAAAGCCTATCTACACATAGGGATGCTTACTGCAGTTACTAAAGATGGAAGCTCCATCTTGCCTTCCCCCAAACAGCTGCTCTGGGTCAGACAAAGTCAAGGAAGCCAGTGCTGCCTTGGCATACCCCAAGTTGCCTTCTGGGCTGCAGTGCTTGATCTGATCCAGAAGCGTTCTCTATTGTCTCTCTTGAAGGCTTCCTTCCAAGAGACCTCTGGTTTTACGATGTGTGTGGCTTTTATGGTTAGACTCCGTGGAACAGATGGATGGCTCTCACAGTGAGCTGTCCTTCACATCCCCAGTGTGGAGTGCATAAAATGTCAGGAGGATGGAGAAGGAAGGCAGATACTGTGAGCGATAGTCTTGTTCTTTAGAGAAGTTACCGTAGCGAGGTTGGGGAGACGGATCACACACCCTGATTAGGAGACCCTTATATGCCTGTGGTGTCATGAATGTTTATGTCACTGTGGGATTCTAGGACAGCTAGGATGAAAAATAATCCACCAGAAGACAACTTCCATTAAAGTCTTAGCATCAGCTTAGCTAAACTAGCTCCTTGGAACACTTTCCCACTCTCTTTGCCATTAGCCTGCACTGGCCTTCAGAGACCTGACATTACATAAATATTTGGACCAAGTCAGAAGCTCTGACTTGGGCCTTTCAAAGAAGATCCCTAATTAAAAGGAGAAAGCAGAGGGATGAAAATTGAATTTTTGGAAGAGCTCAGCAAATCTATTGAAGATACATTAGCCATGTTCTGGTCTCTGGTTTCACGGAGGGTTGGTGTCTTGGGGGCAAAGGCCCAAGTATTTTTATGTCTGCACACTTTCTCCTGGGGTGAATGGCAGATGCTGTAGCCTGTGCGGTATTTTATGACCTGTGGTGCATATCTCTCTTTCAGCTCAGGAATCTTTTCTCTTGCCGACAGTCTTTGCTTGCCATAGCACAAGGGAGAGAAACTCCTTTCTGACCTTCTGCATCTTTTAATGATTTAGAAAAGCCATTCACTCACTTAAGCAGATTAGAAAAGCATGCTCTCCTTTATTCTTTCTATTTCTCCCCTCTCTTGGATTAATTGCCAAGTCTTGTCAATTCTGCTTTATAAACTCCTGAGCACTTCAACATGTGCATCAGGAACCCTTGCTTCTCCCATGGTACGTGCAGCCCTCTGTTCTTCGCCCTAGTCTTCTTGCCTTGACCCCAGCTCTCTCCCTGATCCCATCCCTCTCTCTAGAGGTCTTCTGTTATGTTCACTGTGAAACTGATATTTTAAAAATTAGTTTCAGTTTCTAAAGAGTGCAGTTAATCTCACTGTGTTCTAAAGGCCAAGCCCAAGAGCATGGGGAGAGTCTTGTGATGCATCATGGACTGAAACACAGAAAAGGGTGCCTGTGCATTCTAAGTTATAGTTGTAAGTACACTCAATAAAGGCCTTTACTTTTGTTCATGGCCAGCCTACAACAGGTGAGCTGCATGTGGCCCAGGAGCTATGAATGGCACTCTAATACCATAACGGTTCTTAAAACATGGAAATGGAATTTATACTTTTGTAACGCAGTTAGTGTGGTTCTTGAGCGTGAACTTTGTAGATGACAGCTTGGTATCAAAATGACAAAAGATTGGATATATCTGCATGGGAACCTAGTGCCCAGGAGTCTTACTGACAGAATAGAATCTAGTACTTAGACTGATGACCAGCTACTTCCTGGTGCTTCCCCTGTCCATCTCTGATGTCCTCTGCTGGAAGTTCCCCTTCCTCTTCTGTTATTGTGTAGGAGCCTTCATCTTCAAGTTGCGTGTTGTGAAGTCTGTCCTGCTGGGAGGCCCTTTTCTCAATAATCTCTCCCATGGCATAGCACTTTGGACACTGGATTATTGGATTATGAATAGGGAGAAATCAGGAGTAGAGGGAGTGTATGCAGTGGAGAGAATATGGGCTTTAGAGTTAAGTCGACCTCAGTTTAAGATCTTGGCTCTTATCTTTACCTAATATGTGGTAGTGGAGTCAACCTTCTGGGCAATTATTTTCCCATATGCTTCTATTATCATGTCAGAAGGATTACATGACACAGTATGAGCAAGGCCTCTAAAAGTGCTTGGTGGGAAGTTGGTATGGGGATAATCTCCTATCCTTTTATTTGTACCATCTGTTCTTAGGAAGCACCATTGTATGGAATGATGGTCAAAACCTGTGTTTTCCCTCTGACAAGTGGATCTGGTACATCCTGGCTAGCGTCAGAACTAAAATCAGACCCTGAGCTCAGCCGTTGTGAACTGTCTATGGAGAGATAATCCCCAATTGGAGCTGGGTGGGAGGCTGTGAGGGGCGGGTGGGGGTGGAAAAAGAGCATATTTGTGTCAGGAAACTGATAGTGCAATTAATGCGAAAGGTTTTCCTAAGCCAGTTTCTTTCCATGTGAGTGTTCCTGAAACCCCATCCTGTGAAGGGTAATGATATCTGCAAGATACAAGGTACTCAATGTTAGGGAGCTAATTATATCCTCTTGGTGTCCCTGTCCAAACCTAAGGAAACGGGGCTGTCTTTAAAGAGCACAGAACTGGAGTATAAAGGGAAACTACGGCCTGTGTCAGAACTGAGCTGAGCCTTCCACCGGCCGGATGTGAAGAGGAGAGAACTTTCTGTGTAGGTGCATGGCTGGACTTGGGCAATGAGCCTGACAGCAGCTGGCTTGTCACATCAGAACTCAGCATCTCAGACACAGAGAGCCTGAGGGTTGAGAATAGGGAGATGTTTACATTGTGTAAATGACCTGAAGTGCAATGCTTTTTGTTGCTGTTGTTATTGGGGTGTGTATGTGTGTGTGTGTGCGCGCGCGTGCGCGCGTGTGTGAAATCTGAGTGTTTAGTCGAGTGAGGAAAATTAGATCGGAGGCATTCCTCTTTCCTAACACTGGATTTTCACTGTACCTCCTGCTTTGTTTTCTGTGTGACGTGTCATTCTGGAAAGGTCGGATTAAAAATGAGCCTGGCAGGAGGACGGTCACAGGCTAACACTGCCTTGTGCTCCTTTCAGGTGCAGCGTCATCTTCTGTGTCTCCCTTCCTGGCCAGCACTCTGCCTCCTGCATCCATCATGGTGTTTGGTGAGTTTTTCCATCGCCCTGGACAAGACGAGGAACTTGTCAACTTGAACGTGGGGGGCTTTAGGCAGTCTGTGGACCAGAGCACTCTCCTGCGGTTCCCTCACACGAGACTGGGGAAGCTGCTTACCTGCCACTCCGAAGAGGCCATTCTGGAGCTGTGCGATGACTACAGTGTTGCTGATAATGAGTATTATTTCGATCGGAACCCTTCCCTGTTCAGATATGTCCTGAACTTTTATTACACAGGGAAGCTGCATGTCATGGAAGAGTTGTGCGTGTTCTCATTCTGCCAGGAGATTGAGTACTGGGGCATCAATGAACTATTCATTGACTCCTGCTGCAGCAGCCGCTACCAGGAACGAAAGGAGGAGAACCATGAGAAGGACTGGGACCAGAAGAGCAACGATGTGAGCACTGACTCCTCCTTCGAAGAGTCGTCTCTGTTTGAGAAAGAGCTGGAGAAATTTGACGAGCTCAGATTTGGTCAGCTCCGGAAGAAAATCTGGATCCGAATGGAAAACCCAGGTTATTGTCTGTCTGCCAAGCTCATTGCCATTTCCTCCTTGAGCGTGGTGCTGGCCTCCATCGTGGCTATGTGTGTGCACAGCATGTCGGAGTTCCAGAATGAGGATGGAGAGGTGAATGACCCTGTACTGGAAGGTGTGGAGATTGCGTGCATTGCTTGGTTCACTGGAGAGCTGGCTATCCGGCTAGTTGCTGCTCCCTGTCAAAAGAAGTTCTGGAAGAATCCTCTGAACATCATTGACTTTGTCTCCATCATTCCCTTCTATGCCACACTGGCAGTGGACACCAAGGAAGAAGAGAGTGAGGACATTGAGAATATGGGCAAGGTGGTCCAGATCCTTCGGCTCATGAGGATTTTCCGAATTTTGAAGCTCGCGCGGCACTCTGTAGGGCTCCGGTCTCTGGGGGCCACACTGAGGCATAGCTACCATGAAGTGGGACTGCTGCTCCTCTTCCTTTCTGTGGGCATCTCCATCTTCTCTGTGCTTATCTACTCAGTGGAGAAGGACGACCTTACGTCCAGCCTCACCAGCATCCCCATCTGCTGGTGGTGGGCCACCATCAGCATGACCACTGTGGGCTATGGAGACACCCACCCTGTCACCTTGGCTGGGAAGATCATTGCCAGCACTTGTATCATCTGTGGCATCCTGGTTGTGGCCCTTCCCATCACCATCATCTTCAACAAGTTTTCCAAGTACTACCAGAAGCAGAAGGCCATCGATGTGGACCAGTGCAGTGAGGACCCACCAGAGAAGTGTCAGGAGCTACCTTACTTTAACATTAGGGACGTTTATGCACAACGGGTGCATGCCTTCATTACCAGTCTATCTTCTGTTGGCATTGTGGTCAGTGATCCTGACTCCACAGATGCTTCCAGCATTGAAGACCATGAGGATGTTTACAATACTGCATCCTTGGAAAACTGTACCACAAAATGAGCAGGGGCATTTGTACCTGTATCTTACGTCCCGTCCTGACATTAGGTTAACACAGCTTTATAAACCTCAATGGGTTCATTCAAATAAATCATTTAATTCTCAGGGTGTACCTTTTAGCCATAGTTGGACATTCATTGCTGAATTCCGAAAAGATAGAATTATCTTTATTTTTCTCAGAGAGGTCAATTAAATGCCTTGCTCTGAAATTTATTTTTTACAAGAGAGAGTTGTGATATGGTTTGCGGGGGAAAAAGTAAATGATATTGGGAGGGATTTGTTGCTACGACTTATGAATCATTCTATATTTGCCATTTACTCACATTGAGCTAACTATAAATTACTGATGACAGAGCAGAGGCCCAGCTGACTTAGGATGACATGCATGTGAGATCTACAACACAAGACAACGCATGTAAATCCATGTTCATGTTTGAGACATGGAAATTAGGAGCCCAATAAACTTCTAATTCAGTATGAAGGATGTCTCGGTTGTATGTTTTTGTCAAGAAAGTCTATCTCATTATGCCCACTATTGGCTTGGAAGGGAAATGCTCCTTTTGGCATATCAAGAGTGTTTCTCTTGGGAGCTGGAGTGATAACACAGTTGGTTAAATGCTTGCAAGGGAACCTAGTTCAATCCTCAGGATTTATATTAAAAAAAAATAATACCAAGCCAGGCATGGTAGTACTTGCTTGTAACCACAGAATTTGGGGAGCTAAGGAGAAGACAGGAGGATCTCTGGGGCGTACTGGCTAGCCAGTCTAGCTTACCTGGTGAGTTTCAGGCCAATGAAAGATCCTGTCTCAAAAGAGGTAGATGATACCTCAGGAATGACACACAAATTGTCCTGTGACCTCCACACATATATGCACACAAACCTGCACAGTTGTGTACTTTCACATACATGTAACATACACATACACAAGAACTTCTTCCTTGTTTTAAAATTTTGAATGTACCCCTTATACACTAGTTTTTTGTTCAGTATACTGGAGGTTGGCAGGCAGAAGAACATAGTAATAAACCTATTATGCTCCATGTAAAATGATTAAAAGGTGTTTGAGATATGCATGAAGGCCATACCTTTCCTGGTATATGTATGGTATGGTTGAAACTTAAAATAATTTCTACTTCCAGGATAAGACTTGAAAATTATACGAAGCTGAGAAAGCCCACCCACTCGCAGGCAGAGACCCACTCAGTGTATGGAGGAAGGGAGATGCACAAGTGCACAGATGTGGCTCATTATGCAGAGGCGGGAACGCTAAATCTCTAAAAAGAGGATGGAATGCCAATGACTATAAGGCGAGCTAGCATTTTCAAATAGCCATAGACACAGCAACGGCTGCATCTTATACAGAAAGTCCTCACTAGGAGAAGAGACATACATAATCACTGCCAGAGCAAACAGCACAATTCCATCCCATGTGTTGGGAATGTACCCACATACTCCATTTTGGGGATGGGGCAGGATGCTGCCTGCCGGCTCTTCCCTGAGTGCTTTAGAATGAAGGAACCATGTGGATTTATTCTCCAACATTCCCTGAAAGCCTGATGCAGGCTGTCCCTACCTGTAGGATTCTACATTCTTCTTACTGTGTCAGTGACTTCCCAGACAATGGATTCTATGAAATAGGTTGCTTCTAAGCCTGACGTTTGTCACATGTGTGTGTGTCATCAGAATTCTGCTCACTTAGGAAAATTTCTAACCAAAATGCCTTTTTATGTTGGTATAAATGTGTTTTGCAACATAGCAACAGGATTCAGGATAGTCTTATTAAAGACTTCCTGATTAATAGTGAGATAAGTGAAAACTGCTAAGATAGTAGTATCAACATCTGCAGCAGCAGCAATAATAATAAGCCAACTACGTAGGTGTTTGCCAATATAATCTCATTTACTCCTTAAAGCTTTCCTAGCAGCAAGTGCATTGAAAATTCAGAAGCTGAGGGTTCACAGGAAGAATGGCTTGGTGAGTTCACACAGTGAGTAATGGAGCTAGGCTTTGAAACAAGGGACCTGAACTACAGGAAGAACATCATGTCTACCACTCAGTGTCCTCAAGGGGACCCTCAGAGCCTATTCCAGCTTCACAGTTCTAAAAACTCAGTAAACAAATATGTTAGGTTTCTAAACTAGGAAAGGAAAGGTCCGTAAACATTTAACTCACACACTGGTAAGACTGAAATTACGCTGGGTTTGCTGCTGCTCATGCCTCTTCAGAGGCACCTGCTGTCTCTCCCCAGCAGCTTTGCACCCCAGTCCCTGCTGCTGTCCCCCTCAGTTAAGATCTGTGCCACAGGACAAGGCCGTGGTGACATACATGCGCAGTGCTTTGTGTTTTGTGTGGTTGGCTCCTGTTGGCTTCCGCACACCCCACGCTTAGCCCTCTCACTCACTTCCATATGGAGACACGCAGGTCCCTTCAGTCCAGAAGCAGGGGATTAGTGGCTAAGTGCCCACTTCACAAGATGCTGGTGAGGGCTGGTGGCACAGCCTGGCAGGAAAAGAAGTCAGACAACCCAGTATAATGAGCAGCAATGCCTGTGTCTGTGTTGGGGGTCCTGGGGTCCTGGGGTTCATATGAGCCAGATCACTTCCAGGAGCTTTATCTTGATTTGCTCAACTTCCCTGTGATCTCTTTTTCTTTCTGCTTCCTTTGACTTGTTTCATTGTCACTAGTAGTGGTTCTTTAAGGTGATTTGGAAGGTCATGAACTCTGCTTAGGCCCTGACCCATCTCCTTCCCAATCCTTTACCCTGGGAACAGAAAGGAAAAGGAGCAGGAGGAAGAGATTAGGGGACTCCATATCTGTTTGGAGGTCTCTGTTCTGAGCCTGATTGAGTCAACAGTGATAAAATGGTCATTAAACAGTGATGAAATGGTCCTTGATACTGGAGGGGCATCTCTTTCCCAGAAGCCTGTACCTTCCAGCCACATATGCTGCTTGCTAACCTCTACTCTGGCATCTCTTTCTCCCCTTCAGTGGAGGTATATCTCATCTTTAATGTCCTGATCCTCGTACCTCTTTTTCTTGTGGAGGTTCAGCTGTGTAGTTACGTAGAGTTTATGATTTTTGCTGACCTTCCTGTTTGGTCAGAAATACTTAAGTCTTTCATGTTTTTATACACAACCAGCTCTTTGTCCTGTTTTAATTTCATATTGAACTCAAAGTTTGGCAAGGGGACACTTGCTGTTGTCCCCATCTGGAAGGTCACAGCGCACCATTCATTGTCTTGGGTGTGCTTAGAGATCTCTGTGTTTTATGGGGCTGATTTGCATTATTGGCAAGATGCTTTTACTACTGTTCAGAAAGGAGTGGTTTGTACTGTGTAGAATTGTCAATATCTATGATTTTTTTTATCTAGGATAACAATAGCTTCAATATGGTTCAATTTAGTGTTTTGAGCTTGCCTCCTGTTAGAAAAAAGTATTTCTTAGGTTCTTATACAAGCTTCTGATATGCTAGAGAGAGCGAGTTTGGGGAGCTGGGGCTTCCTGTTATTCCCACAGGGCAGAGCTGTATGATCAGGTCAGCTGCATTCTGAACTTGTGTTCTCATACTGGAGTAGACTGGGATAGTTGCTAGGATCCTTCCTGTCTCTCACACTTAGGTAATTTATGCTGTTTCAAAACTGGCTAGATCTCTTCTAAATTTGTTTACTTACAAATTTGCACAATAAAAACCAGTTTGGGTTTAAACCAGAGAGATGGCTCTGCAGAGGACCTGAGTTCAGTTCCCAGCATCCATGTAGGGTATAGGGTGGCCACAACCACATATAGCTCCAGCTACAGGATATCTGACACCTCTGGCCTCTGCTTGCATGCACACACACACACACACACACACACACACACACACACACACACAGACATAGACACACACACACACACAATGAAGAATTTAAAAAACAAACAAACAAACAAAGAACAGTGTTGGTATCTAATTTTCCTAATGTTCTCTGCCTGTAGAGTCCTAGCCAATGATGTCTGACATCCTATTGTTGGGGCCTAGGGAGGTGGTTAACCTCAAAGCTTAAGCTGACAAAGGCATTTGTAATAAGTTGTTCACCTCCTATGTCTGGTGGCCTGCGTGAAGGCCCCTGTAGGTCTGGCAGCCAGTCCAGGTGAAAGATCTTTTGAGCATCCATGGGTATGTAGTTTTGATTTGCTTTCAAATCACTGGTGGCTTAACCTTGGTCATTTGCAGCATCTGTTACTTTGTCCTCCCCAGGAAGGATGCCAGAGCATTTAGGCACACAGGTGGGGATGGGTGAGCTGAGAGAAAAAAGGCAGAGAGCTCTTAGATGGTTACTGCACTGCTTCAAGTCATGGAAAATGATAATTTAGGATACCTTGGAAAGGCCTCCAGAGGTCATCTGACACACTTTCTGTTTTACAGTGAAGAGGCATGAATTGCCCAAAACCATATATAAAGAATAAATAGAAGCTAGAACGTAGCCATAGCTCTAGCTCCCTCTTTGCTCCCTCCCGCTTCTTTCTTCTTTTAAAAACGTGTGTGTGTGTACATGTGTGCATGCACATACTTGTAGTGACTCAAGTATCTTTGTCAATAACTCTTCACTTTATTTATTAAGGCAGGGTCTCTTGCTGAACTCAGAACTTTCCAATTCTGGCTAGTCCAGATAGCCAGCTTTCTCCAGGGATCTGTCTCTGCTTCTTGTCTGCTAGGATTATAGGAAGCCACTAGGTCTGCCTGTCTTGCTTTCACCTGGGTTCTAGGGATCTGAACTCTAGTCCTCATGCTTGTGTGGCAAGTGCTTTATCCACTGAGCCATTTCCCCAGCCCTTGTTCTTCTTCTTATAAAAATTTCATGTATTCCAAAATATCAAGACTAGAGAAATGTCTCAGTGATTAAGAGCACTGGCTGCTCTTGTCCAGGACCCAGGTTCTTTTCCCTGAGTTCTTTTCCCAGCATCCTAATGGCAGCTAACAGCAGCTTGTAATTCCAGTTCCAGGAGATCTGATGCCTCCTCTGGCCTCTACAGGCATTACACACATGTGTTGCACTTAGTGTATGGAGACAGCACACCCATACACATAAAATTTTTAAAAAAGACTTGTATTACACAACCTCATGTGTCCACCATCCAGTCATGAAATGCAAATCTAAAAATAGAAGCATAATATTTCACAAAACTTTAAAAAGAATGATAAGGATTTTTAAACAAATGTTAGAGGTGAGGTAGATTCAAAGATAGGGAATCATGCTTAATCTGGAGTCAGAATATCTTCTGTTTGTGTTCCAGATTTGTTCATTCTTCTGTTAATAGACTCAGGGTAGCCACTGTATCTCCATAAGCTTCAGTGTCTTAATGTATGAAAGGGAAGAAAAAGATCATGATGTGAAGATATGAAAATGTTTCAGTATATTCTCTAAGCACTTCATTGTAGGAAGCCATTGGGTGACTTTTTTCTCTTTTAGGAAAGAAAGAGGAGAAGCAACTAGTTGTTGGGTTCACAGT
Source organism: Eospalax fontanierii (assembly GCA_035773235.1). Classification (NCBI taxonomy): domain Eukaryota; kingdom Metazoa; phylum Chordata; class Mammalia; order Rodentia; family Spalacidae; genus Eospalax; species Eospalax fontanierii. The sequence continues at coordinate 44,702,527 of CM069529.1, read as the reverse complement.
GAACTCCAGTGCATCATCAAACAAACAAATAAAATCAATAAACATTACATTTGATTCTCAAAGCATTGTGTAACATTTGAACACAGATTTCCTTCCAAATGAACTCTGTTCACCATCACAATGGATGTACACTCTTCTTTATTGAAGAGTCTGTGGTGTTGTAAGGCCAGATGTACAAATGTATAAAGCACACTCAGAGCTCTTTTTCTAGTAGCAATTATCTGACGAAATTGTGCCTTGTCTGCAGCAGGCAAACAGGCTCTATTCCCTTTGGAGTAGGGAACACGTGCTCTGGTATTTATAAGCTGAGAAAGATGTTTGTCAGCATGTGTGGTGTGGTGCATATATTCATTGCTGAGAACCGACAAGAAATAACCTCCTTGTTTCTGAAGAGCTAATGAAGGATTCATAAATTCTGTCAGCAACTTTATTGTTGCAAGGGATTCTCTCTTTAGATGACAATTCCAGCATGTGCAGTTCTAATCGTGGACTAAGCAGAATGCAAGATCCTGGGTCAGACATTTACTTCATCTTTCTCCAGGCTAACCCAGCTGATTACAGAGGCTAAGGGAGAGTCGTGGTGCACAGTGCACAGTGTCAGAGAAAACAAACCATGAAAGTCAGAGTGCTTAGACTCTTCATCTTTTCACTCCAACTGCCAAGTAACAGGAGCTGTTGGAGCCAGTAGGTACCACCTTACCTGAATGCTTCCCGGGCTCTTGAGAGGCTTGGCTTTGATGGGAATGGGCTCATGTTTGCCTGTGCCCTTTTTCTTTGGACGAACTTCATAGCTTGTCAGCCTGTAGAAGTGAATTGCAAACCCCTCATGATGTTCACAGAATAAAGTCAGTCCCCCTTCACTGGTCTCCTGTGGCTTCCATTGGATCTGGGTGTGATCTGGCTTCTGACTTTCAGCTTTGACTTCTGTCTACCGTTAACCATTGGGTCTTCTCACGCCAGTTCCCGTTCATTCTCTGTCTACAGTTTATGTGCAGCCCTGTTTTAGACCACTGTCAATGTGAATCTACCCTCGGCAGTCTCTGAGGCCAACCCTAGTCCCCAGCCATAGGGATTGAGCTTCACCTGCTTGTGGTGGTTTAGATGGAATGCCCCCACTGGCTCCAACTATTTGACTACTTGGTCAGTTGGTGAAGCTGTTTGGAGAGCTTTAGGATGTGTGGCCTTGCTAGAGGAAGCATGTTGATGCTGGTGGGCTTGAGAGTTTATAGCCACATCCCATTTCTAGTTCTCTCAGCTTCCTGTGCCTGCTTGAAGATGTCAGTGCTCAGTGTCCTGCTCTGGTCACCTTTGCCACCAAGTTTCTCTGCCACGACAAACTCTTATTTCTTTGGAACCCAAAGTCCAATAAGCTCTTCCGTCTGTAAGTGGCTTTGATCGTGATGCTTTATTACAGCAACACAAAAGTAGCCAATACACTGCTGAAAGCCATGTTCAATAGAAATATGTTACAGGCTACATAATTATGTTCTATGTTGCTGTGTGACTATTCTCTGACATAGTGGTAAAAAGATCACAGCTCCTGTGGATGAGAAGCTCATGGCGGGATAGACTGGATATCAGGACTGTTGAGTCAAACAGGAAAACAGCATAGCCCTTAGAGGTCAGACCTTAATTAATGGCCTAGTTTCACCACTTTCTTGACCTGTGACTAAGATTAGGTCACTTAACTTCTCTGAAGCCCGTTTTCTCAAGCTTACAAAAAGGGACTATCAAGGTCCATTCCACAAGGTTAAGATACATAGTAGATGTTTATGATGTTTGGAGCTGAAATGTCTACTGACTGCTAAAGGCTTGAGTGGGAAATGACTGGCAGAGGAGAACTCTGATCTTATTCTTGAGTTCATTCATTGAGGAGTTCATAATGGAGTGGATTATTGGGAGGCTGTGGCAACTGTAGGAAATAGGAGCTACTTGGAGGGAGGGAGCTCATTACAGAGGCTATCTCTCTTTTAATATTTCTGAGAATTTCATATGTGAATATTGAACTTGTATTATTTCTGTCCCTCTAGTGCTCCTCCAACTTCTCCTATGTCCCACCCCCACTTCTTTTTAGTTTCTTGTCCTCTTGATAATTATTGTTACCCATACATGCATACATACATTTACAAATACACACACACATGAATCCATTTAGTGGTACCCAATGTGTACCTGTGTTTAGAGCTGCCTGCTTGGGATCAGATAATTCTCAGGGAGCTAGTTTTTGGAGAAATCTGATTCTCCCTCCCTCAGCATCCATTGATTGCTGGAAGCTCTTCATTTTGAGGTGAGATTCTGTGAAATTTGCCCCATCCACCTTGGCATGCGAACAGGTTTTGTCCTTATGCAGATCTTGTTAGACTCCCACGCTGTGGAGATTTCATGGGCACAGCTTCCCTGCCATGTCTAGAATGTAATATCCAGCCACAGATGCCTTGTTTCTCTGACTCTTACATTTTTCTGCCCCCTCTTCTGTGGTGTTCTCTGAACCTTAACTGAAGGTCGAATTGTAGATGTGTCACTTAGGGATGGACACCTCACAGTCACTTATTCTCCATGTCTGACAAGTTGTGGAGCTTTGTAGTAGCCTCTTGTCCTTGTTCTTTCTCTCTTCCTCTCCTCCCTGTCCCCAACCTCCTCCCTCTTCCATGTCCTTCTCTCATTCCTTCCTCACTGCTGTGAGGTCAACAGCTCAGTTTCACCATGTGCTCCCTGGAATGATGCCTCTACCTCACTGAAGTCCAAGTGATAGGCCTAAGTGGCCATCATATAAAATCTCTAAAACTGAGCCCAAATACCTTTTTCCTCAGGTACTTTGTCAAAGCAATGGAAAGTTACTCTTAAAAAATGATACTTTCTGATTTTATTATTTCTGATTTTATAATTTCTATTATGCTCTTAGCTAAAGTTTAATTACATAAGCTGAACTCAATCCTTGACATCTGATAAGTGGATGTGATAGCACAGACAGCAAGCAATCCAGCTCTATAGTCACTTGCTCTTAGCCCTGTTCTTTGCATGATAAACGTAGGAAATCTGTCAGTATGATACTTGGCTCTGGTGTGGCTTTGCGGTCAAGAGCGACCAGTTTACCCTGACTGACGACTGGAGCCCTCATGCCCCTTGCATCCTGAGTCAGGACATACTTGGGTCTTGGGAGCTTCTTTGGGCAGCTACAGAGTTGCTGGCACTTGTGACCCTAATATTGCCATACCAAGCCATAAGGCATTCCAAAAGCAACATGAACCCCAAATAGCTGCATCATGAAGAAGGATCTGAGTGCTGACAATCATCCCTGTGGTCTATAAACTTTTGGGAATATATCTATTCTTCCTTGAGCACTGAACTACCACAATGCAGCTTCTCAGGATTGTTCTGGAACAAGCAGCCTTCGTTTTGGTTAAATGCTCCAGTCTGTCTCAGGAACTCCGCAGTTAGCATATCCAATAAAGCTTCAGTTTCTGAAGTTCTTTGAATCCATTGCAGTGTGCCATGTATGTGATGGTAGCTGTGCTATAAGATTACATATGTGTTGATGTTGTTTCAAGCACTTTATCTAAATTAACCTAAGGGTGCTCACTCTCTCCACTCCCATTTAGTATCATTCTTAAAGTCTTACCCAGAGTGATGAGATGAGAAAGAAAAAAAAGGGATACAAAGAGGAAAGGATGCAGTCAAATTATTCCTATTTGCAAATAACATGATCTTATATTTAAAAGATCCTAAAGATCCACCAGAATATTCTTAGACCTGATAAATACTTTCAGCAAAGTAGCAGGATACAAAACAATATGCAAAAGACAGTAGCTTTAAATAGACAATAGACTTGCTGAAGAACAAATCAGGAAAAATTCATATTCACAATATTTTCAAAAAGATATCTAGGGGTGAAATGCTTAGACATTTCACCCAGGAGATGAAAGACCTCTATAGTGAAAACTTCAAGACACTGAAAAAATAAATTGAAAAAGGCACTAGGAGATGGAAGGACCTTCCATGCTCGTGGTTAGGCAGAATTAATATTGTGAAAATGGCCATATTTTCTGAATTGAATCTACAGATTCAATGCAGTCTCCACCCAAATCCCAAGGACATTCTTCACAAGATTGTAAGAAATCTTTAATTTTATATGGAGGCACACAATATCTTAAATAGCTAAAGTAACCGTTGATAGGAAGAGCTGGAGGGATAGCAATACCCAATTTCAAACTATTTTATAGAACCATGGAAAAAAGAAAACAAAACAGCATGGTGCCAGCACAGAAACAACGTAACGGAGTAGAGGACGCAGTCATAAATACATACACAGCCACTTCATTTTTAAAAGACTCCTTGTTTAAATGTATGTGTATGTGTGAATCTGTGCGTGTCCATGCACCTGTGTTTGCAGCTGCCCGTGCAGGCCGAAAGAATGATCCCCTGGAACTGGAGTTCTAAGTGGCTGTGAACCCCGGGTATTGGGAGCTGGTTCTTTACCAGAGCAGCAAATGCTCTTAACCACTGGGAGGCATCTCTTCCTCCCCAGAGCTGTGCAGAGTTCCTGTCCTGGCGTCTCTTAATGGTGGACTGTCACCGATAAGGCAAAGAAACTCTTTCCTTCTCAAGTTGCTTTTGGTCAGTGTTTTATCAGAGCAACAGAATGCCAAATTAGGGCAGTATGTTTTTGACAATTTTATAAAAAAATTAGATGACTATGGTGCTGGGCATGGTAATACATACCTTTAATCCCAGCATTGGGGAGGCAGAGGCAGAGGCAGAGGCAAGTGGACCTCTGTGAGACTGAGGCCTGTCTGGTCTACATAGCAAGTTTCTGTCTCAAAAAAAAAAAAAAAAAAAAAAGAATAAAAAAGAAAGGGAAGAAGGGAGAGAGAGAAAGAGAGAGTCAGGAAAGAATTCATGGGTCTCTTGTTTCTTCTCATCTTTCAGCATAATTATCTGGCTTAGGTAGACTTTCAACACGGATTCAGGAGTGATCAACATGAAACAATGTAAGATTACACAGGGACATTGCATTATTTGGACTGCAAACTTAAAGGGCACCTGGAGGGGAAAGCCCATTGTGAACCAGGACTGGCAGAAAAGGCTTCATGGGTGAAGAGAAATTTCTCTAATTCAAAAGAAACTGGAGAGTAAATAGAGAGTGAACGATTTTTCAGTAGAATCGCTGTTGGGGTCTCTGGCTGAGCACACAGGCTTTGGACTTGGGGCAGACACAGGTTCCAACTGTGTTCAGCTGTCTACTCATTATATGACTGAGATAATATCTCTCAACTTTCTAATTGCTTATTGTTTTACAATTTATTATTAATTAATTAATTAAATGTGTATGTGGCAGTCCCACACCACAGTACATGTATGGAGGTCAGAGTACAACTTGCAGCAGGAGTAATTGGTTGGTTCTGTTCTAGCATGTAGGCTCTGGGAATCAGTCTTTACAGCAAGTGCCTTTTACACACTGGGTCACATTGACAAATTTATTTTTTTCTTTCCGGCAAGATGTAGACAACTTATTTCCTGAAGATGTAGAGATCAAAATTTTGATCAATGTCATGGTGAAAGATTGCAAGCCTTTGCCTATGTAAAGCAGAGTGGAGAATTGAGAAAATGAGCTAGATTTCTATTCTGTCAGGAATATTAGGTCTATGGCCATAGCTAACCTAGATTCGTTGACTAATAACTGATTTATCCAATCTCTATCCACTAACACACATACAAGAGAGCTCTTCCTGAGAAACTTTTCTAGTTTTCCTATCATGGGGATTGCATGAAATGTCACATGAAGAGTATTTAGCACAGTACCTAGCACATAGCACATATCCACTAAATACTATCCACTGTTACTGTGGAGTCAAGCTGTACTTATTTGTTCATTTACTTATTCCATTCAAAAAACCTTGGGGATAGATTTTTTGGTTTGAGTATAAAGTGTAGGCCCCCAAAGGTTTACATGCTGAAAACTTGGTTCCCAGATGGTGGTGCTGCTGAAAGCTGATTAGATCCTGAAGGTGCTAACCTCCTCAATGGATTGCTGCATGTATAGCTAAATGAGCTACTATGAGGTGGGGCTAGGTTGGGAGAACTAAGTCACTGAGGATTTTTTCCTTGAAGATTGTTTAGTTACTTTGCTCATTGTTGTGAAAAATACTTGACAAAAAGGAACTTAAGGGAAAAGTGTTTATTTTGACTTACGGTTTAAGGGGCCTATAGTCCATCACAGTGGGAAAGGCATGCTGGCAGGAGGCTCCGTGTCCTAGGAGTGTGAGGCAGCTGCTCATATTGTATCATAGTCAGGAAGCAGAGAGATGAATGCTTGGGCTCCATCACTTCATCCTTTCATTAGAGCAGGAGATGGATGCCATCTTTCCGTACTCAGGGTGGGTGTTCTCTCATTTGTCAAACCTTTCTAGAAACACAGATATACCCAGAACTGTGTCTTCTAAGTGATTTTAAATCCAGTCAAGTTGACAAGAAGCTTAACCTCGATAAAAGGAGTATCATGTGCCTGGCCTCTTCTGTCTCTCTTTTGCTCTCTGGTCACCAGAGGTGAGAAGCTTTAATTACCACATATCCCTACTATGATGTTCTTCCTTACTACAAGATCCCAGTGACAGGGTCAAGTGACCATGGGCAGAAACTTCTGAAATTGGTAGCCAGAATAAATCTTTCCTCCTTTAAGTTATTTATCTGAGGTACTTTGCCACAGTGATAAAAAATGAATAAAGTGGCTTGCAGAGAGTTAAAAGAGATTATAGCTGGGCTTGGTGGAGTATGCCTTTAATCCTAGCAATTGGGAGGCAGAGGAAGGCAGAGCTCTGTGAGATCAAAGCTAGCCTGGACTACATAGCATGTTCCAAGCCAACTGTGGATACAGGGAGACCCTGTCTCAAAAAAAAAAATGAGATTAGTTCCCCAAAAGGGTTACAACTCCAGCTACCAACTTTGATCAGGATTCTATAGGACACAGATGAGAGAAACAAAAGATAATGAATTAGAAGCCAGAATTGGTTGCTCATATCTATAATCCCAGCACTTAGGAGGCTGAGGAATGGATTCAAGGACAGCGTGTGGTACAGATTAAAATCCTCAATGCCCCAACCCTAAAAAACAAAACAAAAAACCAACCATGGAACTGGAGATATAAGCTTAGTAGTAGAACATTTGCCAAGTATTCCTAAGGCCCTGGGTTCTATACACAGAACCTCTGGGGGAGAGAGAGACAGACAGAAATGAGAGAAAGAGAAAGAGAGAGAGAGAGAGAGAGAGAATATTAAAGAAATTAGAAATATATATTTCAAAACATAAATTATTTAATTTCTATGACTTATTTCAGGAAGGCTGACATGACAGAATTGAAAGTCACTGACGTGTACACTCACATCCTGACTTCTTCCAAAGGTTTCAGTCAATTTATAAACTTAAATAAACAAATAATAGAAAATTAATAGTAAAACCAGTGACACAATAGAAAAATTAAGGAGTGGAGATTGTAAGTGTATATTCTCATTCACTGGGCATGGCCCTGGACCAATCTTTGACCCTCCATGTTGGTGCATAAAAACTAAATTTGAAATTGTAGAGCTTGGTTTTCTTCAGTCTTCTGAATTCATGCTTTGCCTCTGACATTTGGCTTTGACTCCTTTTCTCTAGGTCTGTTCCTGCTCTTTGGCTGTGTGTCAGTGCTGTCCTCCAGCTCAGTGCTGGCAGAACCTCTCTCAGGCCTATGGCTAAGCACTCCTCAGCATTTGCTCTTGGACTCTCCCATTGGTCCTTCTGGTGTCTACAACCCCATCTGCACATGTGTGGTCTTAGCAGGAGGGACACTGAATTGTGGGTCAGTCTCACGTCCATACTGATCGACCATCTTGTTTGGTTGTTCCCTTTTTACTGGCGACTGTTTCACTGCCCAGCTGCCATTCAAGGTAGAATCTGGGTTTGCTGTCTTTCAGGTCTTCTTTGGCTGTGTGTCAGGCTTTAGGCTAACTCCATGTACATTTGGTGGTTTCAATAAACCATTGTCTGGATTAACAATTTGCTGCTGCGAGCATTCTTAGGGGACATCATTTTATAAACCATTCTTAGGTTTCTTTTAAGTAAAATGATCCTGGACTGTTTCCTTTTTTGGATTTAACATGACTATAACATCAACAACACAAGTAACAGTGACAACATCAGCCTCAGTCTTTTAGTACCCTGTGCAAGGAAAATGATGGACATTTCCCATTATTTTCTTAAGAATTTATTGATGGAAGGTAATTTTCAGGATCATTCTATAGAGCAGACTTAGATATAGAGGCTCAGGTAATCTCTCGAAGTCAAATACATAGTACATTTTAAATAAAATTTAAACTTCGGTATTTCTTTTATGATGTAGGCGTATATACTTTAAGAAGCTTCTACACTGGTAGGTTTCCATGAGTCTTTTTCTAAAGGCCTTTAGTATTACGTATCCCTCTTCAAATGCCCTTCCCTGCCCTGTCCTCTTTCATATCACTGTATTCTACCAATCCCCCTATCCCAGGAAGTCTCCCCACCACCCACGACCTTTAGTAGTTTCTTCACTTCTCTGAACATTCAAATAGAAACATGTATATCTAAGATTTCAGAGCTAGCATCTATCTATGAGAGAGAACATGTAATGTTTGTCTTTCTGAGTCTGGGTTACCTCACTCAAGACGATTACTTCCAGTTTCATCTATTTACCTGTGAATTTCATCTTTTCAAGATCTGAATAATATTCCATTATGTATATGAATCATTTCTTTATTACCCATTCATCAGTTGATGGACATTTAGGTTGTTTACAATTCCTGGCTATTATGATAAGGGAAACAGTGAACATCATAAAAAGAGATTAAAAGAAGCTATCCGATAACAGTGGGCCATTGCCCTTCACAGATGTAATTAACTAATGAAATTTAAAAAAAAACACTTAATGCTAGGAATGAACTTCCTCTCTAGAAACTGTTGACCAGGGATCCCAAAGACCCTCAAATGATACTGGCCATTGCTCTTGCTCTTGGTCACCCACTAGAACTGGATGATAAGACCCTATCGCTGAAGACAGTACAAACATGAGCTGTAGAATTAAACAAGGAGAAATCATGCTGGTGCTGACTTCAGAGCCTCATCTCCATTGACTAGTGTTTATAGTGCTGGAAGGTGCTATGCATGCTACTGGAAAGAAAAAGTAATTATCAACCTTACCCTTCTGTGAATCTTGTGGAACTACAGTGACACCTGGCCTGGCAAGTTATGCCCTCTGGTGAAATAGAGGTATGAGTACCACAGGAATAACCAACCACTCTGTAATTGGACTTAAGGTTCATTTCCTATGATGGAGCCTATACCTGTCATTGGTATTAGGCTGAAGAACCTGAGGCTAGACAGGTCACGGGACATAAGGGAAAACCTAGTACTAGTTTTATACTAAGGAGTTATTGTATTAAACTGACTCTTAGTGGCTTACTAGTATACCCATAGATTAATGCATCTCACAACTCTTACCAGAGAAGTTTCCTTATGTAACAGATGATGATTAACACAGAAACCTACAATTGGCCAATGTGCAGAGAACAAGAGGCTGCAAAATGTTTATCCTTGAGTAGGACACCTGATTCAGACTTCAGCCTCCCAAGGCTCAGGGATCTTGCAGAAGATGGAGCAGAAAGATTGTTAGAGCCAGAGATGGTAGATGACCACAAAGAAACATAGTTTTCCAGATGGTGGTCATTACTCACATGGACTCACAACAATGGTAGCAGTATGCGTAAGTCCTATGCAAGCTCAAAGCAGAAAAAAACCTCATCACAAACATGAGGAAGTAGGTAAGAAACTCCATCCCCACTTACAGAACTTTTGACAACAGATGGCTGCTGGGAGGAGTGGAGACAGCCTATTTCAACTATGGGACTCTTGGTAGGTTAACCAGGCTCCAGTGGATGAAACCACACTAAAGGACATTTGGAGACATAAATTGGACTCTATAGGCCTTACTACATATATGATATATCATATAAATATGAGTATATTAAATTGATTGGTGGAGGTGCAGATAAGATCTAAATATCATCATATTATATTATATGAAACTCATAAAAATTCAATAAAAACAAACACAACTTTATTTTTCCTGATCTCTGGAAGCCAAGTTACCCACATTTATGCCATTTTCAGTTCAGTAGTATCTATAGTAGTGAAGAGACAACTACCAAGAAAACCTGAGAGATCTTATTTGGCTTTTCATTGTGCCCCAATCTCAGTATCAAAGAATCAAGCATGTTTGCTACAAAAACCAAAGTTTTTGCTGTGACATTAGTCATGTACCATAGCAATTTATTTACAGATAGCTTCACACTATCTTCCTTCCAGACTGGAAGGTTGTGTCAACCTTAAGTTACTGTAATAAAATACTCGAGATTCTCAACTTAAAAAAGAAGAAAGGTTTATTTTAGCCCACAGTTTTTAGAGCATCAGTTCATGGTCACTTGACCCCGTTGCTTTGGGGTCTGTGATAATGTCAACTATCACAAAGAATATGAGTGAAGAAGGAAATCATTTATTGTGTGGTACTCAGGAAGCAAAGAATGATAGGAAGAGGTTAGAGTCCCTTATTTATTTAAAGGGTATGGCCTAGGACTTACTACTTCCTGAAGGAATCACCATTTCTTAAGAGTGGAATAGAGCCTTTAACATAGGGGCGGAGGGCTTTGAGAGATGTTCTAGAGCCAGACTATAGCACTTAGAATTTCTAAAGCTGGACTCTTCACCTATGTCTTTCTATACTTATTAGATTATCATTCACTCATTCACCGTTTATTGACCACTGCTTGGAGACTAGACGCTTTGCCTAGCCCTGAACACCAGTTAGTGGCTTAGTGGTGCGCTGTCTAGTGCCAGCTCTGCCTCTTTCCTTCAGTTTTTCTGTCCACACATCTTCCACCCCTTTTCCTGCTGGGAATGTCCCTGCTTGCTGCTGCTGTTTTAGTCCAGCTCACCCCATAAAAACACCCAAGGCCTTTCTATCTCTCCCCTTACTCTGTCACCTGCGTTTCCTGTGCTAACCCAAGCATCCCAAGGATGGCCAACCATGATGAGTGTCCCCTCCTGTGTGCATGATCCCCCTTGACCTTGTGGCCTGGCCCCACCCCGTCACTCTCCTGGAACTGTTCTTCCACATATGTGCTTACACTGGCTTGGGTCTCTCAGCCAGTTTGAGCAGCACAGTTGCTCTCTCTTTGCAATATTCTGACCATTCGTGTGTTTTGTGTGTGTGTGTGTGTGTGTGTGTGTGTGCACATTTGCGCACGTGCCTGTAGGAGCACATGCATGTGTATGCACAAGTTTATGGGTGCTAGAGGACAGTTTCTGGTGTCATTCATTCTGCAGTCATTATCCACCTTATTTTTTAAGACAAGAATTTCCACTAGCCTGGAAGTCTCCTATTTGCTTCGAGTGACTGGCTAAGGCTGACAGCCGTGGGGATCCACCTGTCTCCACTTCGCCAGTGCTGGGCTTGTAAGTGCAAACCATCACACCCAACACACCCAACTTTTTTATATAAGGTTTGGAACCTCAAACTCAGCTCCCCATGCCTGTGTGGCAAATAATTTACCAACTGGGCCATTTGCCCAGTCATGATCTCCTTCCCACACTTCTCTGATGGCTGTTCTTGCTCTGCTCTTCACAGTGGTCTATCTTCCAGTGTCCCTCCGCCCGCTGCTCGTCTCCCTGCACATTCTCCTTTGTGCAATCACCTCTCACATCACTGAAGCGGCCATTGACATTTCAGCCCTTCCTTCCCTTTTCTGAATTTCTCAAGTCTTGTGCTAGTTAGTGGGATAACAGAGTTCAGCAACTAAACAAAGTCCCAGCCTCTGCTTTCTTATTCTGGTGTGAAAGATCTACTGTAACTGAAGAACTGTAAACGTAAAGGAGACATTTATGACTAAGGTTGGTATGAGAATATGCAATCAGAATTTTTCCCTTAATAAATGAGGTTCAGCTGGGCATGGTGGCACATGCCTTTAATTCCAGCACTTGGGAGGCAGAGGCAGGTGAATCTGTGTGAGATCGAGGCCAGCTTGGTCTACATAGTGAGTTCCAGGACAGCTGGGGCTACAGGGAGACCCTGTCTCAAAAAAGAAAAAAAAAGGAAATGAGATTCAGATTGATTGAGACTGAAGGAAAAATATGAGTCCAGAGGCAGTTGAAGGGTAAAAGAAGGACTGTTCTTGGCAGAAACAATACCCTAAAAAGAGGCCTTTGGGGGGTGAAGCCAGTGCCTTGCTAAGTCAGGCTGGAGCGGCTGCCACTGGGAACAGGGGACATGAGTGGAGCTGGGAAGTGGCCAGGCAGACTGCATATGGACATGGCCTGGTGGGTTAGGCACGAGCTCTGGTTTCTATCCCGTGAGTGCTTGACAAGTGTGTAAGGATTTTAACCAGGGAGGTCACATGTTCAAATTTTAATTTTGCCTTCAAGAATGAAGCATGGAGAATAGACCTACATATCACGTGGATATGTAGATGACTGTTAGAGACCTAAAATGATTGTGGTTCAGTAGTGCAGTCACCAACAAAAGAGATTTCAAGCCATTTCACAGGTTATCTATCAGTTTGGGGAATTATCTGACTACTCAAACTTGAGCTTCAGTTACAGGAGCTATGTTTAGCTCTCCTCTGAACAAGGGACCTCATGAAATGGCTTAAGTCCCGAGATGCTGCCGACACATAGGTGGTTCCTTTAGCTATTTTTCCATCAGTCATGAATCACAAATCAGACTGCATGAGCCAGGGGCTGAAGCCACACATTAGCTGACCCCATATCTCTACTTAGAGCGGTCAGAAGTACCTACTCTAGGTAGCCAAAAGCACCCTGAACAGCAGTTCATGGGGAGTTGTGGGCTTTCTCTCATCTTCTTTGGCCTTTGCCAGATGCTTAGTTGTTGGTGTTGCACTGAGGCTGTGATGCCAGTGGCCCAGTTGGGGAGTCACGCTCAGTCTGGATTATTTGAGATCACTTGTAACTCAAGTCTAGGTGTTACACCCATTCATGAATGTATGTATACATTCATACGCATTAAGCTTTATCATTGAAGCATGGTGTGGAACTGGTATCTGACTGTGAAATACATCCCTCATTTTTCCCATTGTCCCCCCTCTCCTGGCTATATGGCTACGGGCATAGTTCTTTTCTCAGTTTTATTTCTGTTGTTGTGATATAAAACATCTTGACAGGGGAGAAAGGGTTTATTTGAGCTTACAGTTCCAGGTTACAGTCTATCACGGTAGGAAGTCAAGGAAGCAGGAACCTAGAAAAACACATCACATCCTCAGCCAAGAATGCAGAGAAATGAACACATGCCTGCCTGCCTGCTGCTCAGACAGCTCTCTCTATTATTACATAATTCAGGACCCAAACCCAGAGAAAGATGCTGCCCACATTTAGACTGGGTCTGCCCGCAACAATTAGCTTGATCAAGACAATCCCCCATAGACACATCACAGGCCAAACTGATGGAGAGAATTCCTCCTCGAGACCGTCTTTCTAGGTGATTCTAGACTGTGTCAGGTGAACCATGAAAACTAACCAACAACCCAATAAGTAACTGGTTGAATGATTGTGCCATTTATTTCAGGGAATCCTAAATCCGTGGAAGGATGTGGAGGATACTGCTCAGGTATGGCCCACAGAAAAGGAATGGCAACTGGAGAGCATTTGCAGGCAATGGGAAGCGAAGAGGGGTGGTTGCCTTTTGTTATCAAGTTTCGGGGAAGAAGGGAGAAGCTCAAAAAAATCCTTCAAGGGAATCTTTCTATGTGTCCTGCAGGGGTAATTCTGCTTTAAGTTCCTTCAAAAGTCAACTGAAGTTCTACATTTCCCCCCAAGGTCTCTGTGGTTAGATTCATGTCTGTATTATGTGGACTGAGAGGCAAAGGCATGCCTCGAGGAAGAGGAAGCCCAGACATTCTGGTTTACAAATCTATGCAGATGTCTGGACTGTTTCTCTGCTCTGTTTCTGGCTAGATCTTCAGGTTGGCACTGAGCTTCGTCAGCACTGCAGGGTGTGGGTGGAAGATCAGCAGAGCAACTTTAAACAAACATGTCCATCATTCTGAGCTAGAATATATATATATTCTATAAATATAAATATATATATATATATTTGCATATATATATGCAGACACAGATACACAGACACACACACAGATAGACAGACAGACACAGATATGCTGTCAGAATTGGAAAGCATCTTAGAATCATTTAGCATTTCACAGATGAGGAAACTGAAACATGCCAGGGATATCATATGATATCACACAACTCAGGGAAAAGCAAGAACTTGATAGTCTTAATTTCTAGAACAAAGAACATTCTCCTTTTATGTTTCTTCTCCCCAGTTCTGCCCATGTTCTTGGGTTTAATAGCCTTAATGGACATGAATAAAAAATGCCCTGTGTCTTTTAAGATGCTTTTGGTTACAAACAAAAAATGCTTCTAACATGTACTACAGGAGGAATTCATTAGGAAACAATGGGCAACTCATAGGTGCCTAATCCTGAGCTGTTGGTAAACAGAACCAGGTAGCTGTGGCTTGAGAGGTCTGTGTGTGTGGTGTGTGCTGACTGTCTTCAGCTGTTGGGGTGCGTTTTGATGCACAATAATCATAGGGGTCTTTAAAAATGTTTTTTTTTTCCTTCTTATTAAAAGTAATCAGTTAGGAGTCTATCCAGGGGACACAACCTTGACTCCATAAGCCTTAGCACATATGAAGTGGCAGAATGCATGAAATTTGGTGGGGGGACTGTGGAGGGGTGCAGCCAGGGGAGCGGGTCTAAATAAGAGTAAGATGTATTATATGAAATGCACAAAATTCAATTAAAGTATTGAAAAAGAACTTCAACTAGAAGCATATTAAAGACTGAAAATCATTATGATGGGGCTGAGGATGTGGCTTAGTGCTCCTACAGCTAGGCAGGAATAAGAATGAGACTGTCTACAAGCTCATAGGTCACCTAGCCTGAGTGTGCAGCAGAAAACAACAAAAGACTGTCTCAAACAAGGTGGCCTGGGACCTCCATATTTGTGCAATAACAGGTGTTGGTCTATACACACACACACACACACACACACTTTAATGAATTAAGAAACTTGAAAAATACATTACAATGACTCTTATCTGTTTCAAAAAATCAGGATTTTGGGGGGTGGCTAGTATTTTATGGGTACTTTCTGCCTTCACTTGGTTGGCTGGATCTCGGTTTGTGATTGAGAGTGAGGTGAGCCTGTACCTGCGATAGGAATCCTTCATAGGGGCAAAAGCTTTGCAGCTGGAGATAGTCTCTGGAAACTTTTTTGGGTAGTAAATCTGTAAGGAACCCTGTATCCATCTCTCTCTTTAAAGACTTGCATCTTTCTTTAACCATGATTCCATTTTCATTTGTTTTTACTGCAGCTCTGTGCAGAGACCAGGCCATGTGGGGCTCCTCAGAAATTATTAAATGCTTTGCTGAGATAACTTGAGATGTGATCTCACCCAGCTTTTCCTCTGTTAAACTTCAGAAGCATATTAATACATGTCTAGTTGCAAAGCATAACTTTTCCTATGTCTTATATTTATGAGCAGTCAACTTAAGCAACTTTGCTTTACTCTTGTCTGCTATTTTATGGCAATAGCCTAAAAACTCCTACAGAAAAATAGTTCTCATTGGTGGAGAAGCCGTGACTTCAGAGAAGATCTGAGGATGCAGACCCGGGGTGAATTCTGCATTTGCTCTCTGCACCACACCTTTGCTTCACGCAACGCTCTTCACTCTCCTGTTCTTTTGAAAGGGCTGTCTGTGCAAACGTGAGTAATCACTTGCCTGGATTCGACCCTGAATTCCCATGAATCTTTCCTTTGCCTTGACAGCTCCCTTCCCCCTTTCTGCCTTCCATTTCTCGCTATCATTTTAAGCTATTTGTTTGATTTCAGGGCTGACTGGTCTCCGGAAATGTTTTCTTTGCATTAAAGCAAGTAATTTCAAGCTTGCAGCATTTAATAATTATCGAATTCTTCCATTCAGACAAATCTCTCTAGGATATGACTGTTAGGTTAGGAGAAGGCAGCTTTAGAAAATCTGACATCTGTAGAGTTCTGCGCTTGGGAAAGTGAGGACATTTTACAGAAGTGTTTAGATACATGCAAATGATTTCGTAGAGATCTGCTGCATTTGACTTCAGTCTTCTCCTTCTGTTTGATAATAATACCTTTGAAGTTCCAATTAGTAGTTTTAGCAGAATCTTAAACTCACTTTGCTTTCCATTAATCCGCAGTCATTTATAGTATACATAACAATTTATGTATATTTGGATATAATTTATATTTATAATAATTTTCACACATTTCCTATGAGATTTCATACTTATTTCAGATAGAGTAAATTTTATTTCATTAGCCTGCTGGCCCGATGCTAGGTCTCATTGCTTTATTTAGATTTGTAGGTCAGTCATTATTAATTCATCGCATCTCTGCTTTGGCTCATTCCTCCTGTTTTTCTTGAATCCTTAACAATGAGAATCTCTTGTTATTGAAGGATTGACCTAGCGACAAACTGATTAAATGAGACCAAGAAAAAGCACAGCTGGAAATGGAGAAAAACCCCTAAATTTTGTTTTGCTTTTTACAGACAAGTTCTCAAGTGGCCCCCAAGCTAGACTCAAACTTGTAATGTTGCCAAGGCATGCCTTTGAACTTGTAATCCTCCTGCCTCCACCTCCTGAGTACTGAGATGATAGAAGTGTATCACTGCACCAGCCGTTCTAATGGCATCATTGAACTCCTTTGTCTTTACACATAGAAACCAGCTCTATCCACTGTACTTTTAACTACCTCGGGACAAGACAGATCATTTTGTGTGAACTTTCTCCCTTGCATTAGGTTTCTCTTATTTGCATCTGAAAGTGTCCTGCCTGGTACAACTGCTAAGCACTTCATCAACAGACACTAACCTTTATTTGGGGCAATTACTTGAATAATTTACTTCTCTTATGTCCTTAGATATTAGCTGGTTGAATGGTCTGCATAGAGTAGATGGTTGTTCGGACACTCCCCTTCTGTATAGGGAAATAGGCAGATGATTTTTGGAGAGCTGAGAAGGTCTCTTATTAGGGTTTCCAGATAAAATGCAGTTAAATTCGAATTTCAGATAACTGAATATGTGGGATATATTTAGGGCCCCCAAGTTAATTATTTATCCAAAATTCAAATTTAAGTGTCCTGTATTTTACCTGGAAAACCTACTTCCATCAAATAACTATATTTTGAGAATGTGCTTGTTGTGGTTTGCATTTGGGATGTCCTTCAGAGGGGCATGCATCTCAGTACTTGGTGTGCAACTGGAGGTACTGTTTGGGAAGGTTATGGAGCTTTCAGAGGCGGAGTCTTGCTGGAGAAAACCTCAGGGCAGGCCTGGAAGTTTTGTAGCCTGGCCCTACTTCTTGTTCACTGTCTGCTGCCTGCGTGCAGAATGTGGCCATCCTCCTCTTCTGCTGGCCTCCATGTCTTACCCACCATGAGGAACTGCCCTGGAACTGTGAACCAAAATAAATCTTTTCTTTCTCTGTCTTGTATTTTGTCAAAGGAATGTGCAAAGTTAACTAATATGGTGCTTAAGATAATATTTGAAGGCCCTATATCTGAGTGCATTTAAAACTTGACTAGGTATCTTGTATTTTTACTGGCTGAATTTAGCTACCTTATCACCTACCCAAACCAATTATTTTCTTTTTTTATATTATTTTTTGTTTTATGTGTATGAGTAGATTACCTGCATGTACGGAAGTGCACCATGTGGTGCAATACCCACAGAGGTCAGAAGAGGCCATGAGATTCCCGTGGAACTGGAGTTATGGATGGTTGTTAGCTGCCATGTGGGTGCTGGGAATCAAACAGGGGTCCTCTGCAAGAGCAGCCAATGCTCTTAATCACTGAGGCCTCTCTCCAGGCCCCCTTCAATTATTTTCTTGATCTAGATGACAGAGCTTGTTTCTTGGGTGAAACAGAGAGACTTCATTCATTCTCATTTTAAAAACAAAGAAGCTGAGAGTACAAAAGGCAATTTTCTTTAAAGACATAAGGAGCAGCTTCAGGTTCTTTGACTCTAAACCTGTGCCTAGAGTTTCTTGAGGGAGAAGATAGGACCTGGTGTCTGCTGGTGGAATGGGACCCAGAGCTCTGAGACAGAAGGCCAGAAGAGAAACAATGGCTACCTTCATCTGTAGCCTTTAGACCAAGAAACCTATGTTCTTTACTTTTTGCCCACATGCAGCTGGGGTGAGTGAATATTTTGACCAAGTTTCTCTCCTATGCCTTTCCTTAGGATGACAATTAAGGCAAAAACAGATGGTCTCAAACTATGAAAAATATACAAATTCACTCATGATTAGAGAAATGGAAATTAAAATGTCCCAAAATGCCATTTCTCATGTGTAAGATGAACAAAGATTACAAAGCATAATGTCATAACATATCCTATTAGCAAGAGGGACAGGACAGGTGCACATGCTGCTGGTGGGAAGCATCTGGGACAGTTCGTTTGGTGGTATGCATGTGGGAATACCACACAGAACTATCTGTTTTGCATTCTTTCTCTCTTTCTCTCTAATGTTTGTGCATGTGTGTGTGTGTGTGTGTGTGTGTGTGTGTGTGTGTGTGCCAGGGTTAGAGAAACAGACTGTTATGCCCATCTGGGTGCTAGGGATTTGAATTTCGGTCTAGAGGGGTGGCTCAGAGATTAAGAGAACTGGCTGCTCTTGCAGAGGACCAGGGTTTGGTTCCCAGTACCCACATGATAGCTAACCACTACTCACAACTCCAGTTCTAGGAAATATGAGGCCCTTTTCTGGCCTCCAGGGGCATTGTATGCATGTGGTGCAGTTAACATACTTGCAGGCAAAATACCATATATGTAAAAATAAACACATCAAAGAAGTATGAAAAATACCTTTGGGTCAGTTCCTCCGTGGCAATATTGCAGTTGCACAACACTGACATTTGGTTTAATTAATGATTTTGCAACGACGTTAATGTCCCAAGTTCAGAATTTTATAATTTTCTATGCTTTTATAAGGGAGTAACGTTAAAGCAAGCTGGGTGGGGCAAACTGTACTTATTTTCCTAAATTTTCTGCAAATTAAAAATTATGCTAAAAGTAAAAAGTTAAAATAACAGAAGCAAAGCAGGTTTGCCTTCCCCTGACATGGAGACTGAGTTCAGGGCTGGAGTAGCCATGAATGGAACAGTTGCCCAGATTCCATCTCTTTGGGTCTAGTGGATCCTGGAGGGAGGGGTAGAGATGAACAGGCCCTGGAGTTTGGGGAATTTCCAAAATGAGTAGAGAAGCGGCAATCAGTCATCATCCCCAATCTTGCTGATGCTTTAAGGGAGCTGTAGCTTTCTGTCGGATCAACCCTGTCCAGTCAACTGTTGTCTAAGGTTCAAAATCAAGTCTGTGATGGATGTCCTTTAAGCAGTTCCATTACTTTAAAGTCTCATCTCATGTGTGTGAGAAATTTCCTGTCTTTCTCCAAGTCACTAGTTATTTACATCATGTATTCAAATGCTTTGAACTGTGGAAACAATAAACAATCCTCCTAGTCATGTGGCGTCCTCAGTCCTACTCATGGAAAAGCTATGAGACAGATGAGTTGAAAGATAAGTTTTCTCTTTCAAATGATTTGCTCAAAAATACAACACTCCTAATTTTAAAAGTATATAAAGTTGACAGATGAATCAGTGTTTTTTAAAGTGACTTAGATGCTTCCTAACAGTTTTGTCATTTCTAATTTATATTTTATAGGAAAACACAGGCTAGCTGCCTTTTATTTGCTATTCTGAATTATTTTGCCAGAGTTTGCTTTTGGATTTCAGTGATAAGTCACCAAGATATTAAATCACTGATCTTGTGGTACTAGAATGAATTCATGTTTGGAAATCTTTTAAAAATCTTTTATTTATTATTTTTATTTTATTTTATGTGTATGAGTATATATTGCTTGCACAATATATACTCAAACAGGTGTAAGTGCACCTGTTTCACACAATGCCAGAGGAGGTCAGAAGAGGGTGTTAGATCCCCTGGAACTAGAGTTAATGTTGGTGGTTAGTCACCTGGGTACTGAACCTGGGTCCTCTTCAAGAGCATCCAGTACACTTAACCTCTGAGCCACTCCAGCCCCTGAGAAATCTTTTAGCTCTGTAGAATCCGCAGTTCATGCCACGTGCCTGCTGTAGCAACCGAGCATCAGCTCAGAGGTAGATGGGCCGAGCTGAGATGTCTCACCCTGCTTTGTGGGCTGTGTGGGTGTAGCCCACATGGACTCCTCTTCTGGACTTCTGCTGGATGTTGGACAGTATGTTAGCTAGGTTTAACAGTTGATTATTCCCATAACCTCCTAAGACTTAGAAAAGTTGAGCCTCCTACAACGTCACAAGGCTAATGGACAGTGGTGCTGGGATTTGAATCCATCTGTCTCCAAGACTCCCTTTTTCCTAAGCATATCACTTTACAGAGGGAAAGCAGCTTGACCAACTTTGACACTTAGCTGAGTTCTGCTTTGCAGGTGTGTGGGGGTAAATATAACAGGGGCCCTTTGTCAGCTGTGTTTGCCAAACTGGAGCATCTTCTAGTTCTTACTCAAATATCCAAGCTCTCCTTTGCAAAGAAATCATTTTGAAAGATGCCTCATGTGCTAGTTCTTACAAGCTTGGTCCATGCAGAGGGTCCCAGCGCAAGGCGAGCCTTATGATCTCGGACTTCAGAAACAAATGACCTACTACACCACCGTGGGAAATGTACTTTTTTCCTTTCTTGCTAAGGGTTCATTTGCGTTTTGGAAGAAAGAACAGTCTGGAACGACAGTAGAGTGTGAGCTCCGCATCAGCACCACACTTCTCAGATTCCGGTGTTCGCCTCTTCATACTTCAGTGGTGTTTTGAATGAAGTGGGCATGGCAATGCCTTTTTCATAGACTTATTGGAAGAATTTAATGATGTGATATAGGAAAAGCACCTAGCACACAGTAGGCACCAGATAAAGGACTGTAATTACTTTGACAAGCATGACTAATTCTTAATCTGCATTCCCTCATCTATTCCCTCCACAGGGCTCAGTGTGTTTCTGATGAAGAACAAAGTTGTAAAGCGTGATGCTTCTTGAAATCATTTTCATTTCTAGAGGACAGAAACTCTGCCAAGGAGAAACATGGAAGCTATCCCAGGCCTTTGTGCAAGTTTTATTTGTATGCAAAAGCAAGCAAGACTTCTTTATTTTGAAGAAGAATTTCATTCTAATGGTGCCAACAGATCTTTCAAAATCTCATAATTGCCATTCTTCACATGCTGCACACTGAAAGATAACAAAAGAACGTGGTAGCCAGTTCAGATTGGGTTTAGAGATGGATGTGCGTTTGAAAACATTTTGTCTTCTCTGAGTCATCCCAGTCCACTCCAACATGCAAATGAGTTATATCCCAGAGTCAGCAACAGCAACCTAGCCTTTCCTTGAAGCTGCTTGTATTGGGAATGGAGAGATGATGGCAAATCAGGCTCAAGGGGGCACTGAACTTGAATGCATTGTCTGCTTTCCTGGTCCTGCTATTTGTTTATTATGGCTATGAGTTAGTGTGTCTCCCAAGAGCTCATGTTGGAAGTGTAGTCTCCCAAGTTATGCTAATGTAAGTGGTATCAACAGATGTTCACTTTGATGTGAGGAAAAGGGGAACCCCTATACACTGCTGGTGGGAATGCCAGTTAGTCTAGCCATTATGAAAATCAGTATGAAAGGTTCTCAAAAAGCTAAACCTATAATTATCATATGACCCAGCTATACCAGTTCTGGCTATGCACCTGAAAGAATAAATCAACACAGCACAGAGGTGCCCCTGCATCCGTGTTTATTGCTGCACTGTTCACTATCCCCAAGTTATGGAATCAGCCGAAGTGTCCATCAACACATGAATGAATCCAGAAAAGCTCTGGTCTTCATGCTTGCGAGGGCAAGCACTTTACTGGCTAAGCCATCTTTCCAAATCCAATATTACTTTTTCAGAAGTAGTAGAAACAAGAAGGTGAAGCAGTGATGACTTTAAATTTTTGAGAAAACATGATTTCTGCTTCACAATTGTATAACTACCCCAGATGTCAATACATCATAGGGAGAAAGAAAGACAATTTTAAGACCAAAATTAGTTTTATTTTAGGGCATCCTTTTTGTAGCGAGCCTCAGAAAGACAGGTCCCTTAAAGATGAGAGCATAAACCACAAGGGAGATAGAAATAAGACAGAACCTGGAGTCAGCATTCTACAGGAAGAGCAGGGAATGTGATTCCAGGGATGCTGTTGGAGGACAATCCCAGCGTGTAATTCAGGCAGTAGGTAAAGAGAGTAGCCAGGCCAGGATGGAGCCGAAAACAAGCATCCAAGAGGAGTGACAACAAGCCGTGTGTGTGTGTGTGTGTGTGTGTGTGTGTGTGTGTGCGCGCGCACTCGTGTGCTTGCGTGTCTATCAGTTTCTTTGTCATTATGCCAACATACCTGAGAGCCATATTTGGTGCTTGATTTTAGAGGTTTTAGTCCATGATCAGTTGGCTCCGTTGCTCT
This sequence comes from Eospalax fontanierii, assembly GCA_035773235.1. NCBI lineage: Eukaryota > Metazoa > Chordata > Mammalia > Rodentia > Spalacidae > Eospalax > Eospalax fontanierii. Next base: position 44,679,888 of record CM069529.1, on the reverse strand, counting down.
TAGGCTCATGGTGAGATAAAACATCATGGATAGAGGGTGAGGAAGCTGCTTATCTCATGGAGGCAGGGAAAGAGACTCGTAAAAGAGCAAGAGAAGGGTCCAAGGTACATCCTTCAAAAGCGAGCCCCCAGCAACCACCTCCTGTTACTAGTCCTACCTCTAATAGCCCATTCAAATATGGACCCATAATAAATTAAGCCATTGATGAGGCTAGCACCTTCATGATCAAATCACCTCTCAGTATCACCTCTTCCTGAGAAGCAAGTCTTGAACATCTAACCTTTTTTTGGGACATTTCCTATTCAAACCATAACAGGGCATAGGTAGAAGGGAACTGACAGATTACCTGATGCATCTGATATTGAGAAGATTGTTATCTCACGGTTGGTGCATTTGGCGAATGTATGATAAAATTGTGTGATAGGTACATTTAGAAAACTTAACTGTTCTTTTTAGGAATTATGTAAATTTCTTGGGGAAAGGAGCTTAGATAGGGTGTATGCCTTGTTTTAGCTGTGAACGGCATTCTCATAGACCTAATAATGTGAATAATGAATACTGATTTACTGAAAATGTGAGAAAAAAATATTTGAACGCTGGATAATTTGTGTGCACACATATATCTTCGTTCTTGTTAATAATAAGTCAGCAGATAAGGTCTAAACATGGCAATCATGCTGTAGTAAGCATGTTCTTTGAAAGTGTGGCTTCAGATACATCAGACATTTTATTTTGTTGGGAGTTCCTAGAACAAAAAGATTGACATGAACTCTGACATGTTGCATAAAAGATGAACAATTTCTCCCCTAGTTGTTCTTATGAGGCTCCAAGAGTGTGACTTCTTTGAAAGAACCAGGATCTCTTTCTGAAGCTGAAAGGGATGATCAGGGATGAGTTATGAATCAGAGTTGAAAGCAACCACTGACTGGTTCTGCCCAGGAAGTAATCCTTGGTGCAAAGTGATCTGTCGGTGGAAATTTTGCAGAAACGACAAGCTGTACTCTACGGGGAGATGCTCATTGGGTTATCTCATACTACAAATCTTTATATTTGGCTGTGGACCTATTTTTTTTTAAAGCGTATCTGGATTGGATACACTTCTGTTAGATCAGTGAGTAGAGGTGGGTCATGATTTGGAAGTTTTCCCTGTGCCCTGGGAATTGAAACCAGGAAGAGCTCAGAGGCAAGATGGTGTTGACGTTTGATACATTTGACGTTCTGTGTAACTTCTTTGCCTCTGTTAATCCCCTACCTAGTGTTGCCTGGGGGAACAAGGCTTCCTTGGGATCAATGTATTTGCTCTTTTTCTAACTCTGATTCCTCCTTCTCCCTTCTCTACCCCAGCATCCTTTTTGCCAGCAAGCTCCTGCAGCCACTGCTCTTTGCAACCTCGACTCCATGGGTCCTATGTATTACCAGCTTAGGTGGGGAGAGGGCACTTTTACCCACATGGATGTGATTGCATCAATATACAGTCACTTTGGTCCCAGTAGGCTCTAAAGACATCTTGTCTATTAAGACAAATCTTATTTACTGTTGAGTGATGATTGGCTGAGGGCTCAGGCTTGTATTGTGTTGACTAATTGAAAATTACTTCCTGTTCTCTGTCTGCTGCTTCTCGCCACAGAAAAATGAAGATGCGTCTGACAAAGTTCTTGTTGTGGGTTTTGTGTCCTAGCTCAGCTCTAAATATTTATAGCCTGTTCTTCATGCAATGCCTTGAAGTGAGCTTTTCAATGCAGCATGTTTTGCTCTCTATTAAAAGTCCCTGAGCTTTTCTAAGTGCTGAATAAAAGAGTAGATATTCACAAGTTGGGACTGCAGCTGGCTGTTGGAACTAGTAGGATCATTTTTTCTGTGAGTCTTCTGAGGAGTAGCCAGTATTAATATTATCTCCCCAGAATTATTGTGTAAAGTTTTACAAGACTACAAAGTCCCATTTTCCTTTTTTTTTTTTTGTATGTGTACATGTTTGTGTGTGTGTGTGTATGTGTGTGTGTGTTTGGACATGTGTGGGGGTATTTACACACATATGCACATGAAGTCAGCCTTGGTCAGCCTTGGGTGCTATTCCTCAGGAGCTGTCCTCCACTTTGTTTCACAAGATAAGATCTCTGACTGTGTCCTGGCACTTGCCAATTAGGCTCTTCTGATTGGCTAGAGAAACCTGATTTGCCTCTCTCCATTTTCCCAGCACTGGGGTTACAAAGTGCTTACTGTGACACCTGGCTTTTTAGGTGGATACTGGGGATTGAACTTAGATCCTCATTCTTGGATGTCAACGACTTTACCAACTGAATCACCTCCTCAGTTCCCACACCTTGCTTTCCTTGTTTTTGATAGAAAATCTAGATTTGCAATGACCTATGGTACCATTGAGACAGAGGTCAAAAGCATGCTTAGAGGTTAACAGTGAATTTCAGATATAAACTGCTTACTGGTGTGGTGAATCAAGACTCAAAGAGTGGCATGTAGGGGGACACATCTAAATGCTACGAGTCCTCAAAACTGAAGACATGGCTACAGAAGACGCAGGCTGCAATCCTCTATCTGTCATTTTTCTAGTTATATAATCATGACCTAGTTCGTCAAGGCCTCAGTCTCTATCTGTAGATAGGGGTGATTTCAGTGGCCTTTTGTCAGTAGTAAATTAAAATAATATATAACAAAAATTTGTATAAATATTATTTAGTGTTAATCATGTAAGTAACATATGAAAATAACTTATTTGTTATTCGTTGCCATGAAAGTTTGATATTTTAATGTGTGTAGTCTAGTACAAGAAATAAGGAATGACTTGATATTCAAGCTTTTAGACGAGCAGAAATAAAGTGATTCCTTTTTTTTTCAGTATGATATAAATACAAAATGTTTCCTAGCTGGGAAGAATTTGATTGAAATAAAACTAAGTACAAGTCACTAAGCAGTTAAAGTTTCATTGATATTTCTTCTTGGAATTCCCACAGCACTTACTCTTCTGTTATTCAGGCAGCACTTAATTAAGTAAGGATGGGAAAGGACAGAGATGATTAACTTGGAAGTGTTCAGACCTCTTCTTGCACATGAAAATCTGTGTTGGCAGCCTAATGTGACACCCACCTCCCAATCCCAATCTGCTTCCTGAAGCTTTTTCTTCACACTAAAAGTCTGTGGCAGAGAATGGAGAGAGGTGGCTGGAAGAGGAGGGGAGTGAGGAGAAGTGGGAAGGATATTTGTCTAAGGGTGATTTATAAATGGAAGAAAGGAGAGGGAGAGAGAGAGAGAGAGAGAGAGAGAGAGAGAGAGAGAGAGAGAGAGAGAGAGAGAGAGAGAGAGAGATTAAAAGGTTTTATAGAAGAGAAAGAAGTTTGGGAGTTAAGTAATGAATAATTTGAGTTGGACCAGGTAGTGTAGGCTTGTAATATTGTAATAGCAGTTACTCCACAGGCTGAGGCAGAAGGACCCCAAGTTTAAGGCCAGGATGAACTACAAAGTGAATTCAAGAGCAACTCGGAAAACTTCATAAGACCCTGACTCAAAATAATAAGTAGAAAGGAATATAGCTGAGGGTATACCTCAGTGATTGAGAGCTTGACTAGCATGTACAAGACCCTAGGCTCAATCCTCAATACAAAATAAGAGTGGAATTATTTAACATGATTTTGTGAGGTTGATTTCCCATGGTTCCCCACAGACTGTAGACCCTGTGACTCAGAACTGTCCTAAGGTTACACTGTTACCTATAAGACATGGTATTTTTTCCTCTCTCTAACAAGCACTCTCTTCTTCCTTTGTGTCACCTGCTATCTATAAATTCCTGTCCAATCTAATCCTCCATTTCCAACCAGCAGGATAATATCTGTGAATCACAATGTAGTCAGGTTCGTGCCTCGTTTAACCTCACCTTCTCTCAACGATGAAGTCCACACAAGTCCTGCTGTTCAGTTTGGTACACATACAGAGACCACATTGACGTCAACCAAAGTGGCAGTCAGAAGCCAAATCCTCTTGAAATTTGGTGATTAACTGGAAATACCAGTAACACTCAAGGAGCAGGGTTGCAGCAACAGTGTTCTGCATCACTGGAGAGAAAGGCTGGGTCAGTCATTATTAAAAACTTTTAGCACAACAGGACACTTGATTTAATTATTGTTTTTCATTTGTCTACCACAAAGCACCCTTTTACTGCTTGCACCAGGGACAGGCTGCTCCCCTGTGACTAACCGACCCCTTCTTACCCTCTGGTCCACTGTGGGTTACATGGTGGCTACTCACTAATTCTTCTTTTGCTAGAGATTAAATAGAAATTATGTGACAAGCTTGACTGGACTGATATGAGGATACTTGATGATCACATGAGCAACAACTCCACCCTCAGATATGTGGAATCTCAAGAGAAAGCCAACAAAGAGGAGTTGAATGCAAAGCTTAGGCACTGTAGATCCAAGCCCAGTAAGACCACTGTTCCAACATCTCCTGTAGAAGCCAGTGTATTCATGACAACTGTGTAGAAGTGACTTAGATGCTGGCCAACAGAGCATAGGGCAGACCACAGGTGGAAGGAGAGACTGACTCCCTGTATGTCATCAGTGATTGGCTGGAGGCTTGAATCCAAACACTGGTGGGACTCTCTCTCTGTCGTAATTAAAAAGCAGATGAGATATAGTGAGCCCATCTCTGAGCCTGACACCCATGTGTGGATTAAAAACATGGTAAGAGAAAAATTAAAGACTTTTGGGGGAGGTGGAATGGGCTACTTACCCCACTTTTCCTGTGACTTTGAGGAATAAGATGCTATGTACCTAGGGTGGAGTCTGTATTCCACAAAGTTGAGAGTCTATAGTTGTTAATTTTCTGTTTCTACAAATCATCTATTGTGGGTCATTTGTTTAGATATTTTAGGTAACAAAAATCTTAAAGTCATGGTTCTCTTTAATCAGAGACCAAACCAAAAGGAATAATTCAAGCCTACTCCTAAAGGTGGGCCATGAGTATTTTTCTTTCATTCTTTTTTCTTTCTTTCTTTCTTTTCTTTCTTTCTTTCTTTCTTTCTTTCTTTCTTTCTTTCTTTCTTTCTTTCTTCCTTTCTTTCCTTTCTTCCTTTCTTCCTTTCTTCTTTCTTCTTTCTTTATTTCTTTATTTCTTTCTTCTTTCTTTTGTCTTTTTTGAGACAAGGTCTCCCTATAGCCCCACCTGGCCTGGAACTTGCTATGTAGACCAGGCTAGCCTTGAACTCACAGAGATCTGCCTGACTCTGCCTCCTGAGTGCTGGAATTAAAGACGTACACCAGCACACCCGGCTGCCATGAGTATTTCTATAAAACATTTAAAATGGATTGCTTCATATCCCAGCAGTTTTTGATGCATCTCATACAATCTTCTATTAATACCATGCTGAACTCTGATTATGTAATTCCTCATACTATTAAACACTGTTCCTTTAAACAGACATTTGTTAAGCTGTTTGAGCTCTGAATTTATATTTTGTTTCAAGAGTGCCATAAAAAGTTGAGATCAAGAGATTCTGTGGGAATGGCTTTGGTTTAAAAAATGAGAAAGTTATTTGGGTTTAAACAAATTTAAAGATTTTCTCAGGGATCTGAAAATGTGAAGTCATTAGAAATGGAATGTAAAATTCTTTATTGCTCATCTGTAAGTTTCTGTAAGTGAAAATGTAAATAGAGGATGAATGAGGGACTTTGAAAGTTCTTTATTAAGGAGCCAACCATTTGTTTTAAATAACAAAGGAAGTAGTTAGTCTGAGGCCTCATCTTCCCAAGAAGATGAGCCTGGCTTCCTGGCTCTCCTCCTGATGATATTTCTCCTGCCCTTAATACAGTTCCCATTGTTCCCAGCTGAAGGCAGCCCTCCTTCATCTCTTCATGCAATCAATATCCTTGTTTTGTTCCAGACCTGGTGTACTACGGCATAACAACTTGCCTAAATATGAAAGGTCAGCCGTTTATTCACTAAGAAAGTATTTACTGAAAATTCGCTACATTATGCTTAGCATTGATAAATGCTGGAAATCCAGGGACAATGTGGTTTAGACCCTACTGGGTTCTCCAGCAGTGGTTTCTTTTCTTCTCCCACTCTGGGTACATAACTAAGCTACATTTCTGAGTATACTTGTGATCATGTGAGACTATGTGACCGTGTTCTTGTTAATGGGTTTGAGAAAGGTGATGATATAGGCTACTTCCATTCCTAACTCCTAAAATGGTCTTACTTTCTCTTTTTGATAATTGTCAGATGAAAACTAAAGAGTGAAAGGAGGAAGTCTAGGCTCCAGAAGCTGGTGCTATCTCAAAATCAGTCTAGTCCCATAGCTACCTGTTTAGAACACTGTGCATGGGACTTCCTGTGAGCAGGAAATGAACTTTGATGCTGTCAGGTTACTGAGATTTCAGGGTTTATTTGTTACTGCAGCAGCTGTTTTTATGCAGCCTCACTGGCAGAAATGAACAGTGCACATCACGGTCAGCTTTGCCAACTCGACACAACCTAGAGTCATTTTGGAAGAAATTTTCAGTGAGAGAATGTCTACTTTGGGTTGACCTGTGTGTGTGTGACTGTGGGGGGATTGCCTTAAGTTAATTTAAGTGGCATGTCTTGAGGGTGGATATGGCCAGGAGAGGATTATAAATAGGTCTGTTTTGATGGAGCAGAAAGATGGAGATTATCATAGTGGCAGATGGATCAGAAGAGGGAAAGAGGCCTCAGATCAGCATATCTTCCATACATGCTGGTGCCCCAGACTTTTGGAGAGTGATCCCGTTTGATTGCTGATCTGCACTGCTATAAGAAGCCTGTGCCAGAATGTAAATCAATGCTCTGCTTCCTTCAGTGAGTAAATGTTGCTATTAAAAAAACAAAACTGAGCTGATTTAAACAGAAAGCTTACTGATTTGCTTGAGTCACATTTTGGCCTAATCTCTGTCATGTTCAGAAAACTGTTCATTAGTCTGAAGGCCACCCTTGAAGTTGCCTTGTTGACAGTTTATCGTACTTGTGTGACGGGTGTATGCTCAGAGACTAAGAGACTACATATTGAATGGGAGACTAATTCTAAAGGAGGTCAATGAAGACCTAAGCCAGAGCATGGCAGTTTTATATTGATGCACAATTCTAGAAGGGATTCCAGACATACGGTATATAGAAGTGGAGCACGGGGAGAGGGAGAATTTGAACACAAATTCTGTGAATTTGCTGAGGGTCTGGGTAGATGGTAGTGCTGGTATCTGAAGAAGAGTCCACAGGAGGAGCAATAGGTATACTCAGTGTGGAATTTAAAGACTCAAGTTTTGATGCTGTGGAATATGAAACAGCCTGAGGGATGGCTATGCAGGCAGGCTGGAGCTATTTGTCTAGAGAGGGAGGTCCAAATTTGGGAATGATTGGTGTGGGAAGGACAAGAAGAATGCAATTACAAATAATGAAAAGGACAGTGGTCTAAGGCAACAGTCTAGGGATAATAAAATTAAGACAGCCAAGATCTCATCAGACAGACCTGGCACTCTGGGGAAGTGAGGGATCCTGAGGACAGGGAGGTCTTCGAAATGCTGAGTCTGTAAGATCTACAGGAGGTCCAGTAAGAAATTAATCAAATGTCTCCAGTGGCGTAATGAATTAGGATGTCTTTGATGAAATCTGGGACAGAGGAGTGAGTGGTGGGAGCTACAGCACCAAGCTGGTGGAGTTCAAAAGGCTTCTAAAACCAACCACTGAGTTAGGCAAGTCCCTTTACTTTATGTACTGGTTTCAGCTTTGCAAGATGGCACACTAGGGTCATGATGAAGCCTTCATCTCTAAAAATCTGCAATAATAGAAATCACCTAATATATGGTAAATATCTAATTTTCATAAAGGTCCTATAAAGCATTGACCTGCTTTTTTGAGACTGAGCAGTCTTAAATATCATGATAAGTGAAGAGTCATATAGCTAGTGGGTTTCTGAGACGGAAATTAAAAACTAGGTTTACCTGATGGCAAAACCCAGGTTCCTTTCATTATTTTATGCTACACAGTGGTTTTAAGGAACGATAAAGTACAGGGCAGCATGTGAATTGAATTCCAGTAGTAGATCATTTATAAGAGCTCTCCTTGCTATATTTTCATAGGCAATCTCCTTTAATAAAAACCAGAATGCTCCTTTTGAGGAACATAAACAAAATTCAATATGGGGCCCTTGAATGACTCTGATATTAGGTATATAAAAAAGACCAGGTTGATCAGCAAGCAACAGAGAAATATGGAGCTTCTATACATACAGGAAAAAAAAATCAATACTAGCATAATAGTTTATGGAGGCAATGCATTTTTCTGTTAAACATCTCTGAAGATGAGCTTAGCAGTCGATAGGTACAGAAACTCTTGGGGACATAATTCTCGTTCAGCACAGATAAGCTGATCTCTGAAGCCAATTATCTGATATAATAAGAGGAAAGCTTGTAATTTCTCAAGGTGTCCTCCTTGGGTGTGTGGCAGGAATGATTGTTTTCAAAGCCGGAGAGCTTATCAGGGGAGCACTCTACATCTTACCCAGAGAGGACAAAGAAAGGGGAGTGGGCAGTATTTCCTGACTCTCACATTTTAAAAGAACCAGTGGTGTATTTGGCTTTGGAGAACTGGGCAAATAGGGACAGCTAAGATTTTCAGAAGCTTTTGATTTGGAACTTTCTGCATAATATTGCTACATACATGCTCTGTCCAATAGCGCCCCCCTCTCTTTCTCTTGGTGTGGAACATTCATGTGCAGGTGTGCATATGGAGGCCAGAGCATGACTTTGGTGCTTCCTCCCTTGTTTCTTGCCTTATTCCCTTGAGACAAAACCTCTCATTGAACATGGGGTTTTCTGTTTCAGCTAGGCTGACTGGTCAGCAACTCTCTGGATCCTTCTGTCTCTGCTTCCCAATGCTGGGGTTACAGGCATGCACAATCTTGCCGAGCTTTTTACGTGGGTTCTGGGGATTCAAATTCAGTTCGTTATGTTTGCCAAGCAATTGTTATTGCCCATTCATTGAGTTACCTCCTAGACCAGTCCTGCAATTCCTTATGTTCCCAAATAGTCTATTCAAAGGATGTCTAGTTTACAAAGTGTGTTGGTACCACCAAGTATATATATACTCTGCAGTGTACAGTGGGTCTGGGACATAAGTTCAGTGCAAAATGGATTAGTTACAGTTTGTGTATAAATGTTTCCCACAGGCTCATTTGTCTGAACACTTAGCTGTTTTGGAAGGTGGAGTTTACCTGGAGGAAGTGGTCTCTAGGGCAGGCTTTCAGGTTTTCAGCCCCTCCTAGCCTTCTGTCCTGTCTTCTCTGTTTCCTGATCTGCTGAGATGTGAGCCAGTAGCCGTGCTCCCTGCCACAGCAGCCATGCTCCCTGCCACAGCAGCCGTGCTCCCTGCCACAGCAGCCGTGCTCCCTGCCACAGCAGCTTCCAGGCACTCCCGCTGCTGTGCCTGACCCGCGATGATGCATTACACTCTCAAACCATGGGCCCAAATAAATCTTTCCTCTTATTTGTTGCTTGTGGTCAGATATTTGGTCACAGTAATGACAAAGGTAGCTAACACAATGAGGTTCTGTCTTAGTTGTTGGCTGTGCTAGCACTAGAGAAAGTGACTATATTTAAGGATTTGGGGTACCACATGCAATGCAGAAAAGCTGAGTCTGAAACTTGGTGCACTACTGGTTTCTTCTTCTGTTTTAATTCCACCAAACTACCAAATCTGTGGGTCACTCCTGTCCTGGGATCTGAGAGCAGCCCATTTCCAAGGAGGTAATAATGTGAGGAGCTGAGAGGTTCTATACTCCCGCAGCTGGTTTTGGTCTTGTGCTACCCTGGTACTAATTCTTAGTCTATTCTTGTTCAGCCTTGATTGAGTGAATTTTTGTGAGAACACAGGCCTAAGCCTCTGATTTGATTTCTTGCTTGTTATCTCTGTTAGTCAGGCTAATCTAGGCTTTAGCACTGTAACAAACAAATCCCTAAATCTCAGTAGCTTAATACATTAACATTTATTTCTTACTCATGAATTTGGCAGCTAGCTAGAACAATTCCCTTTGAAGCCATGATTTAAAGATCTGTCTCTTGCATCCTATAGCTATACCATTGGAAATCATGTTGGTCAGATCTCCATGCAGAGAGAAAGTGAGCTTCAGGGTTGAATATCATCTCTTAAAAGCTTTAGAAATGACCACATCACTTCCGTCTAATACCTGTTAGCTAGGATGAATGCATATGGTTTTTGTTTTCTGTAAGGGGATTGGAGAATCGAGGAATGTGAACAGACTTCAGCAAGCACTAAAGTTCTCTAGTAGAGCATATAATGAATATAGACTGCAGGCTTATGTCCCTCTAAATTCACACATTGAAATTCTATGTCAGGTGTGGTATGTCACATGTGTAATCCAGCCACTTAGGAAGATGCCAATGACTTTGAGACCAGTTTGGGTCAGCCTGGACTTACAGAGTAAAACTTGTTCTTAAAATGATCCCCGCCCCTGTACAATCCTAAACCCACAAAACAAACAACAAGAAAGAATCCAGTCAAGCTCACCAAATAGAGCATTTACAAATGAGGGGTTTGACTTTTTGCCCCAGACGTTGTGTCTTTCTGGTGAGTTCATTTACCCCATTGCTGCTGATGCTGCTGCACTCCTTCCTTGGTATAAGAACTCAGCTTCTTCAGGCTTCCAATGTAAACTGAAGACCACTGACTGTTCATGAATCTTCCAGGCCTTCAGAACCAGATCAGGGCTGCTGAGACAATCAAACTCCCGGTCTTAGCAGCTACTGGGTGCTCAGCTTCTCTGGCATGAAGACAGCCATTGTTGGATTACTCTGACCATATCGTTTAAATCAATCTACTAAATCCTCTTTTAACATTAAGAAAATTAGAGATTCTAGTAAGTGAATTGTGCGATTCATAGGTTAACTTAAGATTTGATGGTGACCGGGTCTGGTGACTCTTGCCTGTGATTTTAGCACTAGGTAAGTGAAGGCAGGAGGATCTGTTGTGGATTTGAGGCCAACCTGGGCTACAGAGTGAAACCCTATCTCCAAAAGAACACAAAACAGAAGAAAACCAAGCAAACCCACTTCTCCTCCTACTACCAACAACCAAACCAAACCAATCAACAAACAAAAACAAAAGACAAAACAAAGCAATGCAGAAACCCAAACAATAGCAAACATGAGGCGAGTTTGTCCGCAGGTGGGTCTTTGAGAGGTGATTAGACTGTGAGGGTAGAGCCCTCACAGTGGGATTTGTGTCCTTTTAGGATAAGACAAGAGAGCATGGCAGGAAGATATTCTCCCATGCTGCCTCCCTCATTTTGCTCTTCCCAGCTCCCAGAAGAGTAGAGACATAGATTCCTGGCATTTAAGTCACTTATTCTATGGTATTTTAGTTACTGTAGCCCAAACCCACCAATATAACAGCACAGAACCTTGTAACCGGTTACTGTTTGTTCTGATTGGTGGAAGTTCTCATTTGGAAAGCCTTAGCTCAACTCTGCCTTGATTTTTCTGCTTTATAAAAGACACACACATGAGGCTTACAAACAGGACAGGCCTTTCAGGAACGGATATCTAGTCTCAGTCAGCCACTTCCTTTGCCAAACGATGCTGTCAGATCCTGCCATTTGCCTCTTCCCTCCCTGCATATTATGCAGGGAGTCTACCAGCACTTCTTAGTGGTTCTTATTTCTTACTCATGATTCTCAAAATGGGTGAGGGATGCAATCATACCTCTTTGACTGGGGTTGCAGGGATAAGCTTGTTGCTCTCTAAATGTAAGTGCTGGAGTCCCCTTACTGACAGTGCTTCCAAAACACTATCTGTATTTTGATCCTGAAAATACGCATCACAGTATTATCAGAGAGTAAAAGCCGAGTGAGACAGAATTTGGCGGAGAATAGCAGAGCTGATTGTTTTATTTGTAAAGTCTACACACGGTGTCACCCTGTCATTTAGAGAAGATGGTTCCTTCTCTGCTACAGTCAGGGTCCAGATTTCCAAGAATCACTTGGACCATCATCCCCTATCTGTGTCAGAATAGGGCCAGCCTCTTTCTTTTTTTTCTTCTTCTAAAAATCAAAACCCAATCTTGTAAGAAGCTGACTTGATACAGTGGAATGTTTCTTGTGGTTTAACAAGATATAAACAGAGGTCTTGCTGGACCTTAAGAATATATACTCTGGGATTTTAGGTTCTTGAGAACTGCTCAGAGATGAGGTCCCATGAGTTGTCTCCTTGAGTAATGAAAGGTGGGGTGGCCTGACCCCAGCTGGCTGGTTACTCGGTTCAGACAGAGCTAAAGAAAAACAGTTGCCCACTGGCCTTTCAACTCTGCTCCTTTCCCGTTATTTCTTCAGCCATTTATAGTCTAGAGTCTGGAAAACACTAGGCCCAGGCTTGGCAGGACTTAAGACTGATAAATCATTTGCAGACCTGCTGGGGCCTTGCAGCTTTACTAGGAAAGGGAGTATGGCCTGGGATGGACTAGCATTTCCTTTACTGGCTGAGAACGCTTTCATTTAATCCCAAAGCACAATGCTAGAATCACATTCCACACCTCCTTTGTGTATACACTCTTCTAGGCACTTGGTGGGCATAGCGCAGGGAGTGCCAGTTGGAAAGCCAGTATCATCCATCCGTTGAACACAATAAAACACACTGCAATGTCAGGGGCAGCCTATTGTGCCCTACCTCAGTGTTACCACCCAGCTTCTGCTCTGGTATGGGTTGTCTTTTGAAAGAGAGCTTTGAAAGTTTTTACCTGTAAATAAAACCAGAGGCTTCGTGTTCCCCCTGACAGAAAGCAGAGGTGAGAGAACCATCTGCCAGACATTTCCTGTTTTCTTCTCACAGTCTGCTGATTTACGGCTTTCGAGCGTCTCTCCAAACTCTCTCACCCTCCGATTGTGGTGGTGGAAGGCTCTACTGCATCGCATCTAGAGTGTTGCAGTAGCATCCCGGCTGGTCTTGCTACTTCCAATTCTAATTTACTCGAGTCATTTTTTAATTCTTCTAATGGAGTGATAGACATTTCAGAACACTAACATGACCATGCGTAAAAATTTCCAGTGGTTTTGCTCACCTGTGGAATAAATCCCAGCCTCTCTTTATGTATTCAAGGCACGTCATGATGCAGCTCTGGCTTTCCTCTGCATTCTCTCCCTCTTCCTCCACTCCCAGCATGCACTGCTTTAGCTCTGTGTGCAGCAACCTGTAGTTACCAGACTGCCTTGTGCCTATTTGTGCCTTTACCCAACTATCCAGGATGCTGCTGTCTCATATTATCTTCCTGTAAATTCAATTAATCTTTCTCAGCTCAAACATTACTCTTTTAGTAAAACTTCCCAGGTTCCCTCAGATGGGTGAGACACACCTTCTCTGGGTTCCAATTCCAGTTCTTACACTAAATTATAATTTTTAACTCAGAATCTCCAATAAACTCAGAACCTCTTGAAAGCAGACACTGTATCTCATGTAACTTTGTTTTTTGGCATGTATGACTCTGTTGATGTACCCTGCATTCTTTTCTGTTGCTGTGCATGTCTGTTTGTGACAATATCACATTGTCTTAGTAACTGTGGTATTATAGTAAGTCTTAAGGTCAGTTGAGATGAGTGCCACAACTTGGTTCTTTTTTCAAACCTATTATGGGTAGATGCAACCTTCATGTCATTCTATTCATATGAATCAGCTTTTCAACTGGGTAGATAAAATCTTCTTGAGGTTTTTCTTAGGGGTGGGTACAGAATCTAATGTAGCCCATGCTGGCCTTGAACTTGCTCTGCAGCCTAAGATGACTATAAATTCCTGATTTTCCTGCTTCTATCTCCAGCTGCTAAGATTACAGGTGTCTGCCACCATGCCTAGCTTTCCCTGAATTTCTGATTGGAATTATATTTAATGTATGGATTAATTGCCATCTTTCCTTTTTTTTGAGACTGGGTCACACCATGCAGTCCTGGTTGGCCTGGAAGTTACTATATAGACCAGGCTGACCTGGAACTCACAGAGACCCACCTGCCTGCCTTCTGTGTGCTGGGATTAAAGATATGCACTATCATGTCCAGGCCAAACATTGATCTCTGAACAGCACTTAGTCTTGTCTTCTGATCCAAGAACATGGTAGATGTGTCCATATATCCAAGTCATCTTTTGCTCTCAACAGCGCTTTGTAGTTTACAGTGTGCATCTCTTGTCTATCTTTTGTCACTTAAAAAACTGACACAGAAATCAGACTTATGAAACAAATCGTGAGAGAATTATTTGCTTCCCAGATGGATTCAACAAAAGACTTCTTAAACACTCCCACTTCCCTCATGGGAAAGAATGCATTGCTACCCAGAGAGTGGGTTTGCACACTGCTGACAAACGAATGTCTGCAGGAATGTGGAGAATTCCCCCAGCCCCAACGATTATAAGAAGTGAAAGATGCCTGTGTTCATTTACCTTCTTCCTTCTTAGTGAATTGTTTGTAGGGAATTTGCTTGAGTTCATTGAAAAAACTTGTATTCTTCAAATCTGGTAGTGGGTCTTAGGCATTCAGCCTCTGGAAGGCACAAGACTGGATTTGATCCCCCTGAGTAGGCCTGGGCTTTGCTGGGCCTGTGAATATCAGGCTTTTAGAAGTGATTCTCCTCTGGAACAGAGCCCGACTGTCTGTGTAGGAAGAGACCTGGCTCCATAAGGAAAGCAAGACTTATGCGTGACTATAGACAGTCTTCAGATTAGAGTAAAAATACAAAGGGCCAGGCCTCCTTTTCAGGGTTCTGCCAATACCTACAAGGTCATGAGAAGTTCACAGTCATGCTCCTGTTCATGCTGCGTCTGCTTAGGCTCAGACCTTCCTAAAGCTTAGTTGAATGGTGCTCAGCCTCTTCCTGGCTGTAAAGTCCCTAATGGCTTCCCATTAACTACTGAATTGTCCAAATTTGTTTTGATGACATTTAAATTCCCTGTAATCAGCTTCCGGATACCTAGCAAGCCTTATATCCCTTGTCCCCTGTGTTTCCTCTGCCATCTAGTTGCCAATAAACAGCACGTTTTATCTCATCTTTGCCACTGTGTTTCTCCCTGCGTGGTATCACCTTACTTTCCTATGTGACTTAACAATTTTTTTTTTCAGATCGAAATAAGTATTTTCTGAGAATCCTCAGCAATTTTATTTTCCAAACCTTCTTTTAACATGTTAATGGGCATTATTTGTCTAATGGATTCAGCCAGGCTGATGAAATAACATTTCTAAATTATGGCTATGCTCATGAGCTTACCCTCAAACTCTCAATACCGTTCTAAGGCTGAAAGATGTGTTCGTGCTTCTCATAGCACACCATCAAGACTGGGACTACTCTCCTGTACCCTGTCCCATCCGATTGCTATTCCGGAAGTCCCATCCTGGGATCGCTGCCCATCAACTTTTCTCTGCTACTTCCTGCTGTTCTCAAATGTATATCATTTTCTGTTGTTTCCTGCGTATGTGTGAGAGGGTGTGTGTGTGTGTGCACGTGTGTGTGTGTGTCTACATCTCTAAGTCTCTATCTGCAACTGATTGTGAGTTCCATTTGGCTAGCACCTATTTTGTTCATGTAGTCTCTTTAGGACCTAGCATCTTTCCTCAGATGCCTAGCAAAGATTTGTTGGTTGTGAAATGGAGAAGAGGAATAGAACAGAAGTGATGATGTGGCAAGAAACATTCTTCTGGAAATGGGTTTCCCGTCTTTATGATATATTTGGGAGTGATAAGAACAAATGAGTGATCTTTAACTTCCATTTAACATACATGCATACATGCACACACCTATACATATGTATATATGAATCACCTTAGATAGAAAAATATACCAGTAAATACTCATCCAGAGATTCATACTCAACTATTCCTCCCTGGTAAGATGTTAAACTTGAGCCTATTTTCCATGATTTAATAAGCTGTAGAAGAGAACACTACACTCTTCCACATGCTGCCCAAGGCTTGAAATCCCAACAGGCAGACCTCACCAGCATTTAAAATTAAGATGACAGGATTCCTAGTCAGCACAAGGAAGACCACTGATGGTCAGGCATAGAGGTAAGAACATTGTTTCAGGCCATTGAAGGCATTTTCAGCTGAAGAGCATTCCTGAGTGGCGGTGTCTGTATGAAAAAAGCTTTTTTTAAAAACTGTTTTCTACACATTTGCCTCATCCACCAGATGTACAGAGCTGCAAGACACATGAACAGCTGTTTACAATGTCTCCAACATTCATAAAAACTTTACAGTTTTTCTTTAAATGAATTTGTTTTTGTTATTACAAAATTATATAAAATGTTATTAAAAAGAAATAAAAGTAGACATCTTTGTTTTTCCATATACGAAGTAATTATTAAAATTCTGCTACATTTTTATTCCTTTATCTGTGCCTGCATAATTTCCAGTACTTGAGAACATACCATATGTTTCCTCTTCCACTTGTCTTTATATCAAAGCATTGTTCTGTGTTAATATAAGGCACTTTACAGTTCTTGGTTTATTTTTAAATGAAGGTACAATTTACATACATCAAAACTCATTCTTTATTAGTGTATAGTTCCGTGAGTTTAACAAATGTGCATAGTTCTGTTACCACCATCACAATCAAAACATAGAGCAAACAAAACCCAATGGCTCACATTCATCAGAATGTCAAAGGGCCCAGGAGGGGTTGGACAGATGGCTCAGTTGGTGTAGTGCTTGGCATGTAAGCCTGAGAGCTTGCGTTCGATTAGTACCCTCATAAAAGCTGAGCGTGGCAACCCATGCTTGTAATACCAGCACTGGAAACGTAGAGACTGAAGAATACCTTGGGCTTTCTGGTCAACCAGTCTGGTTGAATTGGTAAACTCCATGTTCAGTGAAAGATCCTTTTAAAAAAATATAAGGTGGCAAGTGAATGAGGAGAACATCTGACATTGACCTCCGGCCTTTACACCCACAGACATACATATGTATGCACAATTACCACATACACAGACACACAGACATAGACACAGGCACACAGACACACTAACATATATACACATAGAGACATAGGACAATAATGGAAAGACTTCTCAATGGCCAAAACTGGCACAGTTTGGACAATGAAATAAAGAAAGTAGCGTTGTAGCATTGGATTATAACCCAATGTGTAAGACAAATCTCTCTATTATTTATATATAATATTTATACTTATCTATATTTGCATACCCCTATAATTAATTATGTCCCTATAATGATAAGGATTATCCCTCTAAGCCTACTGATGTGAATAATTGGTCCAATACATTCATAGAAGAGATGGCTGTCCTATACAGAAGTATTTCAAGTAAATTATATAGTTTACCCTATATAATTTACTTGAAATTATAAGCATGGCTGGCCCATCTTGATTATTTTCCAAAGGGTATGGAAAAGGATGAGGAGTAACCTAAAGGTAATGCTGAAATTGAGCAACTGACCAACACTATTATACTCAGGTTGCTAAGGTCAAATTCAACAGTCAGCAATCATATCAGTTGTGTGTACTTCTGAGATAAAGTCCTTCTCCCGAACCCCACAGCATCTCCAATAGAGTGGCAAGTTCCAATAAAGTGGCATCCAACAAAATACCCGATCTGTGCTCCTTGGAAGGGTCAAGGTTATTAAAAACCAGGGAAATCTGAGAGACTGATGTGGCCAAGAGGAGCCAAAGGATATGTCATGCCTAATTCACATGATATCTTAGGTCAAAAATGTTTTAGGTGAGAAATAAGGGAATCTGAATAATGATGGACTTTATTTGATTGTAGTTGTTTTGGAGTTTTTCCAGTTTATTATTCATCTTAGAAATTTGCCCTATCTTGGCAGATAGAATCCCTGCAGTCTTGACTCTTTGGGGCTTGCCAGCCCCTCTGCTGTCCTTCACAGACCCCTGGTCTTCATTCTGTTCTCGAGTTCCTCTCACTGTTTTCTTGGTCTTTTTCTTCTCACATAGACCATCTCTTGGAAGTCTGTGTTTGGGCTAGTTTTTCTTTGCCTACTCCAAGGAACCATAAGTCACACCGAAGCCAGTTGTTTTGTTACCACAAAATAGGTGCTGAATACAAATACAAAGATAGCATCTGGTGTGGTTTTGTAGATTTCGGTTAGCTTTTCTGGAACTTCTGTCTTGGGGCCTGTTGCCTTCCCAGGGGAAGGATATGCTTGATTGTTTGTTTCCTCTGCAGTAGACATCCTGGTCTGGAGAGTTACTGCTTCATTCATGGTGGTGGCAATCCTTGAGCAGCCAAAGAGAAAAAAAATGCCTTTAGTTGATAATAAGTTACCAATAATGGTTTATTAGTTGTAAAATATGTAGTTAGTAATGTAACATATTATTAATCAAATAAATTATGTGCAAGGGGTATGTGGAGCTCTGTGCCATTTGCTTAATTTCTCTGTAAGAATATCTGAAGTGTATTTTTTGGATATATGACGTATGCATTTGTGTGCATGTCCATATCCATGAGTGAGGGTGTGTGTAGGTCAAGAAACAACCTCATGTGTCGTTCCTTGTCCTCTTGTTTGAGACAGGGTTTCTCATCACCCATTGCTGCATACAGTAGGCCAGCTGGCCTGTAAACTTCTGGTCTTGTGTCTCCACTTCCTATTGGAGCCCTGCTAAATGTATTTTAAAAATATTTATTAATTTTTTAATGTGTATGTGTTTGTGTGTGCATGAGTTTATGTTTACCAGGAAGGTTCAGGAGCCTGAGGGCGGAAGGGAGTGTTGGCTCTCCTGGAACGGAGTTACAGGTAGTTGTGCGTTGCCAAGTGGGAACCAAACCCAGGTCTTTTGCAAGAGCAATAAGTGCTTTTAACTGCTGGGCCATCATCTCTCCAGCCTCACTAAAGGTATTTCTTTCTTTCTTTTTTTTTTGCATTTTTGGAGACATGGTCTTCCTGTACCCTTGATTTCATTTAGGTTTAGTAATTTTTACATATAGTTATTACCATATTCTGTTGGATTTATAATTAAACATTCTGTGCATTTGGTGATAATGTAAATGGAATTTTTAAAAACAATCCAGTGCTTAACTGTTTATTGCTGGTACATAGAATACAGCTGGTTTCACATATTTTTATATTTTGCAGCTATAGGAGTTCTGGTAGAATTTTTTTGTACATTTATTTATTTATTTTTGTTGTTTATGATAGAAACAGTTTTACATTTTCTTTCCAAACTTCTCTTGCCTAACAGTACTAAAACACCGAAGATTGTGATAAATACTATTAATGAGGGCATGCATCCTTGCCTTGTCCCCAATTTTAGAGACAAGAGGCTCAGTTTATGAACTTCCCATGTGATGTCTGACGCTTTTAGTGGTGACTTCATCGAGTTGAAGAGGTTCTTTTCTGATCCAAGTTTCCTGAGCATTTTTATTGTGAATACATGTTGAATTTAGTAAAAGGCCATTTCTTATCTCTTGAGATGATTTTATGCATTTTCATCTTTAGTCTGTTTTTGAAGTGAATTACATTGATTGGCTTTTCAGGGTTGAGCCAGACTGAATACCTGTTTATTCTTGTAGATAATATTTAGTTTTGATTTGCTAGAAGTTTTTTGAGGATGTTTGTGTCAGTATTTTTGAAGGATATTTAAACAGTTATTGTCTTGTAAAATATTTGATTTTAGTATCAAATTACTCTTTGCTTCATATAACTCATAAGGAAATATTGCCTGCTTTTATAATTCTAGAAGTGTTTGTGTCAAATTATGTCCTTCATTAAATATTTGAGATAGTTTATAAATGAAGTTTTCTGGGCCAGGAGATTATCAATTTGTCTTTCTGTCTCTCTCTTTCCACCTCTCTCCATCCCTTACCTTCTCTTCCCCCCAACACAATTTGTTTTGCATCTTTAAAGGAATTTATACACGTCATCTAAATTGTGGAGATTGTGGACAGAGAGCTATTTGCAGTGTTATTTAATTATCCTTACTATTTCTACAGTCTGCAGTGAGGGTTTCACTTCTTTCCTCAAATTTGTAAACTTTGCCTTCTCTCTCTCATTCTTGCTTTATGCAGTCTGCAGAGTTTTGCCTATTGTTCATCTCTTCTCAAGGAAGTTCATTTCTTCTTCCTTCCTCTCTATTATTATTTTTTTCCTGCTTGGTTTGAATTTATTTTGCCCTCAGTTTATTATTTGAAAGCTTCTTATTCCCTAACACAAACCCAGAACTCCCTCAAAGCTTGTTTTTTAGAAAATTACACAAAGTACTCTAATTTTTACTCACTCTAGTCACCAGAGTATCTCTAGGCAGGCATTAGAATTACCTGGGTGACTTTAAATTGTGGCAGTGTCCATTTCCCCAGTTCTATGTTGGTTTTGTCTGATTGAGTTTACATGGGTCTTGCGCATGCTGTCACCATGGCTGTAGGTTCTTATGAGCAAGGTTCCAGGAGCCTGGAAGACTAGTTTCCTTAAGGTCATGCATCTCCTCCCCTGGCTCTTACAATCTTTCCACCCCCTCTTCCTCAATGGTCCCTGAACCTTGGGAGGTTAATACAGGAGTCTTGTCTGGGCACCCACACTCTGCAGACTCTTATTCTCTAAGCTTTGGCCAGTGCTGGCCTTTTCTGTTCATTACCCTCTACTGCATTAGGAAGTTTGAGATGCATGGTGTCTCTCTACCCCTTGTTCCACTATGTTCTGTGAACCTTAGATGCAGAGGATCCATTGTAGATGTGTCACTTAGGGTTGGACTGGGTGAAGGGAAGTGATCTTTTTAGGAGAGTGATGCTAGACAGGCTGAACAGGCTCAAGTTGATGAACTCACACTGAGGGAAATCTGGGTACACAAACTTGACTTGGTAGGTCTTAACATATATGACAAAATGCACGAAGTTCTGTGGGTGGGTTATGGGAGGTACAGATAAGTAACGGGCTGCTAATATGATTAAGAAGTATCACATGAAGTCCACAAAAATTTAAAGAAATATTAAAAATGATAAAAAAGTGGCAGTGTCCACTTTTCCCAAGACCTGAGAATCAGAATAATCTCTGAGTGAACGTTTATTTTTGTAAAAATTTTGTTGTGAAAGTTGCTCAGGACACACCAAGGCTGAAAATTCCAGCTCTGCTCTTCATTGAGAGTGACTCCCCAAATCTCATGTTCGTATAGTAGTCTATGGAAATAATGGTAAAAAAGTGACCTATGTGGTTCTGCTCCAAGAAGGCCTTAGAATCTGCTTTGTAGATGCATAAAATAGGAAGCTAACCTCTGTTCCAGTCCCAGATGCATGCTTTTCAGGAAGCAAAACACAGCCTGAACACTGCGGGACCCTCAGGACAGGGTGTGCCCTTACTGCCTTGGGGTAGGGCAGGCCTAAGATGCTGCGGATCTTCCAAACTGGGAGCACCTGGGATGGCACCACTCCTGAACGTACTACCCTTGATGTCACTTTTCAAGGCCGAGTGGATTCTTTTCATAAGTTTGGACTGTTTTCATAGGTGGGAGGGCTTTTCTCTGTATAAATGCTTCCCTCTAGGTTTTTGCATCTAACTATCTCATCCGGGAAGACTTTTCTGCCCATTTTCCTCAGAAAAGTCTCCAAGCTTCTCCTGTATAGCTCAGGAACCCCTGGCATCTCTGTACATCATTCTCAGGGCTAATCATCTACTTACTCATTGGACTCATCTGTGACTCATCTTGAGCACAAATCTAATCTTCTTTATCTTCAGGCTTTAGCTTAGGGCTAGACTCTTAGTAACCATATGCTGAGTGAGTCTAAATTAAGTGCTTTTTAAACAGGGGCATCCCATTATTCTGCCTCGATACCAGTGTCAAGTTAGGGTTGTGTTAGAGCACCAACTTCCCATGTGCTCTGGGTTGACACTCTCCCTCATCTGAAAATTAGTCATGGCTAGATTCAGGAGATGGAGGTAAGATAGGTTGGCTTTCCAGGTCTCCTGCTTAGGGCCCGCCAGATAATATCAGCTCAGGAATATTATTCAATTGAATGATTATAAAGAAACAAAAAAAGATAAAAGATGAAAAAAGCTAAGAGATACTCAGAATGGAGGTTCCTAGGCCTCATAAAAACCACATCATTGCATATTAGATTCTAATCACATTGAGCTCTATGAGCCTATCTCCAGGATTTCTCAGTGGAAAAACCAGAGCAGAACTTTTGCTTCTTAAGAAAAATTATATAAGTGAGAATATTTTTCTGAACATTTCAGTTAATGGGTTAATATGATAGTTACAGGTCAAAATGTGTAGCTGTGTAAACAAGTGTTTAAACCACTGCCAGCAAAAATGTTGCCTCTCCCTGAAGGGAACTTAGGTTTTAGGCCCTTTGGAAGCATCCATTTACAAGTAATCAGATTGATAAACAGTATTTCTCAATGCATGTCCCTGGGCACTTGTTTATCACAGTGGGCTACATTTCGCTATAGGGCACTTGTAAATAACAAAATTGCTTTTCTTTTTTTTAAAAAAATAAAGTACTGCACATTCTCCAAAGTTATTCAAAAGAGAAACTTTTTATATGTAGAAATAAAGTCTGAATTATTTGTTTAATTTAAAGAATAAAATTAAAGAGTTGGTGATATAGTTGTCTCTTTGTGACTACAAATAAGAGAGATGGCTAGAGTTGAAAAGGCTAAGAAAAGAGAAAAAACTGAACTGGAGAGAAGTTAGTAGGATTCATTGATTAAAACTTCACCCATTCAGTCAGAAATATTTATTGCATATTTACTATATGTCAGCTACTGTTTTAAAAGTTTACTGTGCCAGGGGCTGGAAAGATGGCTCAGTGGTTAAAAGCACTGTTTACTCTTGCAGAGGACCTGGATTTGGTTTCCAACACCCACATGGCATCTAACAACTCTCTGCAACTCCAGATCCAGAGGATCTGATGCCTTCTTTGGGGCTCTGTAGGTATTGTACACATGTAGTGCACTTACCTACATGCAGGCAAAGCACTTATACTCAATAAATAAATAAATAGATTTTATTGTGCTAAATAATGATACAAAATGATATTACAAAGCAGATTATGGTGATTTGGAAAGAGCTCTGAACAAGGAAATTGGATTTTAGTTCTAGGAATCTCTTGGCTAATTTTATCCCATCTAGTCTCTTCAATGTGTCTAGAGAATAGAGATTATGGGAACAGATCACATGCTCTCCTAGGTTCTATAGGACTCTGTGTCATCAGAGTCCACCAAGTCATGGAAGAATGAAACTTTGCATGGGTGATTTGAACATGGGAGACAGTTAAGGTTTTAATACAGGAACAGGCTGGGAGTCTTGCTTATGTGACTTGCATTAGTGGCTAGAGTGTGTTCATAAAGGATGTGTGAGAAATTGGGTGAAAGATGAATGGGAAAAAATCTGAGAAAATTTCAGGTGAGGACTGGGTCTATTTCTCCATGTTTGTTCCATCAAAAGAATGGGCCATAGTCAAAATGAGCATCAAGAGAGAAGTTTGGCTGAATGTTAGCTACACGGTGAGCCAGAAAGCAAATTGTCATAGTCCTGGACTCGACATTGTTCTGTCCCACTGGAATTTTAGCTTCCTGAGGTCTCATGCTCTCTTTGTGAGCATGTGTTGAGAAGTGTCTGACAGGTTCATATAATAGCCGAGACATATGTGATAATGTATATAAGTAACTCAAGCCACTGAGTAAGTTCTAGATTGCCAGCTTATTTTCTAGCTACTATCAGAGTTCCATGAGCCAAGATTTCCATTGCAGGGCCAAACTGAACAGCTGATAATGATGACCTTTATGTTCATTTCCCTGAACTGAAGCACGCATTCTCGTGCAGAGATTTCCAAG
Source organism: Eospalax fontanierii (assembly GCA_035773235.1). Classification (NCBI taxonomy): domain Eukaryota; kingdom Metazoa; phylum Chordata; class Mammalia; order Rodentia; family Spalacidae; genus Eospalax; species Eospalax fontanierii. Next base: position 44,656,083 of record CM069529.1, on the reverse strand, counting down.
TATAGACTTCTTAAGTTTTCTCTCTACATGTAATTTACTCCTTTTACAAATGTATCATCCACTTACTCCTCAAGTTTCCTTTTTAAGTATATGGTTCTTATCATGTTCCTCCCTTGTTCAAAATTCTGCAAGGACTCCTTATTGCCTACACAATAAAATTCCAGCCCCTGAGTTTGTGATTTAGTTCACCGTGATTCAGGCTAAACATGCTTTCTAATCTTACTGTGCATAGCACCACATCATTTACATTGCCCTTGATCCAGTGGTTCTCAAAAAGCCCAAGTGTGCTCAGAGCCACCTGGAGGCTTGAGAAGGCCAACTTCGCTAGCCCCATACCCAGTGTTTCTGAGTCTCCGTGGGGCCCTGAGATTTTTCATTTCTAGCAAGACCCTGGTGATAACCATGCTGCTTATCTGAGACCACATTTTAAGAATTGTTGTTCTAGGACTGATGAATCAATAAAGAGTCTACTGTAGCAACCATGAGGGCCTGAATTGATCCCTAGCATCCATATGAAAAGCTGAGTGTGGTGGCATTTGCCTGTAATGGGAGGTGGAGAAAGAAGGATCCTGGGAACCCACTGGCTAACTTAATGAACCCCAGGTCTCACTGAGGGACCCTGTCTCAAGAAAACAAGGTAGATGACTCCTGAGGAACAACATCTGGTGTTGACCTCTGACTTTCATTTGCACGTTCACACAACATGTACATGCATGCATGTGCATGCACACACCATTGCTCTAAGTACACATCTCTTTGGAGGTTTACATGGTGTAGGATTTGACACCCTGGCGTTTTCTCATACTTTCATGCAGATCCCTTCTATTCACAGAATTGTGATGATTATGTGAGCTAATTTCACTTTCTTAGGAAGCTTAGTTCATCACTTACAATGAGGGAGGAAGCACTGCTCCTGTTTACACCCACAGTGGCTCTTTGTTCTCTCAGTTAGAACTTAGACCATTTTGCATTGTGCTGGAACTCATTGTGTGTTTGCCCTCTCTCTCATCCAAATGTCAGGCCCTTGAAGGAAGAAGGTACCACATTCCAATAATCTTTGGATTCTTACAAGGATGGAATTTCATCCTGTTATGAATGAGGCAACCTCGATAACTACACATCCCTTTTCCCTTTGTCTTATCATTATAACTCCTCAGGGAAGGTAACAGTCTTGTGGAGACCAGCCACCCGCCTTCTGTGATTAAAGGATTTGTACTACTTAAATGCTGGAACTAATGGATTCTATAAGCCAGTTATAGGGAAATTTACTAAGGCTATAGTGGAACCAGTCTGAAATGCTGGGCTGGTAGTCTGTTTCATAAAGATGTTGTACTCTGCTGTGTCAGTCAAGCTGTCATGGGAAGCACTCCAAAGTCAGCTCCAATGTAATGAGGTGTTTGAATTATTTTTAAAAGAAATAATGCCAGAATCCATTTTTCCCTCTATGGATAGTCCTTTCTTATATCAATTGTGCAGCAAAGAACCAAGGGAGTTTGTAATGAAGCCAGAGTGCATGCACAGTCTGAAGGAAGTTTTGCTCAAAGTAAATTTCAGGAACTGTAATAAAACCTATCTTTTAAAATATCTTGTCAGTTTCCAAAGAGTATAGGATGAGACCTACTCTTTCACATGACACCCTGCTCTCTATGAGCAAAGAAGGTACTTCATAGATTCTTTTCTGTCCTGGTTCCTTAGTTCCTGCCTTCTTCTTGAATACCAGGTCCAGTTCCTTGTCTTCTGTAACTCTTTGTCTCTCATCTTGGGTGATCCCATAGCTTCCTCTGTGGTCTTGCATCCAGCCTAGATCTTACTCCAACTCAGATCCCTGGAGCCAGCCATTTTCTCTCAGCTACCTGCTGCTGCTCCACAGGTATCCCAGTATGTCCCATCACTGTCTAAGTTCTCTGGCTATTAGTAGAACTTGACTTGATAAGTCCTTAATATATATGGCAGAATGCATGCAATCTGGTGCGGGGGGAGGCTATGGGGAATGTGGATGAGCTCGAAATATGATCAAGATTTATTGTATGAAATGCACAAAAATTCAATAAGATATATATTAAGATGATAATTAGGAAATGCATTTTTTTGGAGAAAAAGAGATTATAGTATTTACATCTGTTAAAGATTATGTTTTAAATCAGGTAGCTTTTAAATAACATGTTAGTGCAAACATGATGATCTATTTATGAGAGAGTTAGGAAAAGTTATCAAATTTTGGGATTGTTGGTTTAAATTCACTTCCAGTGTAAAATATACTTTTTGGTTGGTATAATAAAACCAGAAGCTTCTATTAAGAGTACTAAAACTGTATGTGGGCTTTTTGGAACAATTAAATTATTTTTTAATTTAAAAATTACATTATTTATTTATTTTGTGTGGCATATATGTATTGTGTGTGTGTGTGTGTGTGTGTGTGTGTGTGTGTGTACATGAGTCATGGAATCTATGGAATTCAGTGGACATCTCTGAGAGTTGGTTCTCTTTTTCTACTGTATCAGTCCTTGGGATGGAATTCAGGTAATCAGGCATGGTGGCAGGCTCCTTAGCCAGATGAACCATCTTGCTTTTAATTTTTAAAATATTTATTTACAAAGGCATAGTATTAGAATGGCTATGTTTTGAATTTACTTATGTGCATTATTTTAAAAGTCTTATTATTCTAGATGCTAAACACAAGCAGAGTCCAAATTTATATATGTTTCTGTCTTTTCTGATGCAGACTTTGGCTACAGTTGATAAGCAATGTCTCAGTATTCTAGGGGGAAGATTTCTAGAGACTCTGTGTTCCTTCCTTTTGTCAGATAGGACTGTATCTTCTGAAAGACAGAGTGGTAGAATGGGAAAAGTCAAGAACTCACAGTCTGGGTGGGTTTTTGTGGAGCTGAGCTCCCACTCATGACTTGAAGAATTACTTTCTATTCAGTTCTTCAAAACATTATAATAATGCATGGTAGATCTATTTTAATGATTAAACAAAACAATGTATATAAAGTGTTTAAGACCATTTTTGAACACAAAGCAGGCAGTTACAAAATATGATTTTTTTTCTTTTTGCCTATCTACAGAAGTTTAATGATCAATTAGTTATTCAGCAACCATTTATTAAGTACTTGCTTTCTGTCACGCACTGTCTAGAACTTGAGGATACAGCAGTAAATACAGTTTAAGGTGCCACATGAGTGGCATGTATGTAATTAAGAGGATTTCTAGAGAGATAAATACTGCATGACTCTATCTGTTCAAGAGCTGGTTAACATTAGGATAAGAAAAAATCCAAAATATAATTGAGTGTATCTCTCTTTGTCTCTCTTTCTCTCTCCCCTTCCCCCTCCCCCCCCAATGAAGATTGAACCTAGGATCTGGCATATCCTAGGCACTCTACCACTGAGTTATAGAGAGATATCTGCACTAAGTGCATAAACGTTAATGTGAGTAACTTCTTTTTGGAATTCCTGTATAATATTGTTAACTGCTGAACTTGCCAGCATGTGGAGTAAATCATGCAATAAAACATCATGTATGCAACTTCTACTCCTCCTTAAGTGTAGAAACCTACAAGAAAATGTTCACACCTTAACAAACCAAATGCAAAGAAGCTATAGCATCTTAAAATACATAGATATGTGTAGATAAGCAGATGAAGATACAAAGAAAAATACACTAACTTAAAGGACCAAGTCCTTTAGAAAAGTGAGAAGACTCTCATCTGTCCATGCCCCTGGATCAGGTCTGGGAAGATTAAAAGTCAGAAGTAGTGGACATGTGCATCAAAACAGTATTTGCTGGACATGACAGGACTGTTGCACATGACTGTGACTGCATACACAAGACCTGCACAAGATCAAGCTAGTCAAAGATCCCAGCATGGATCGGGAGGAGCTCATAAATTCCCACCCTTAGCTGAGAAGCTATTGGCAATTGACAGCTGCTGCAAGAGGGAGATGGCCCTGGAAGGCTACCCATATTCCAGTAGATGGTCCTAAACCCATGCACACACAAGTGGACTCAGAGTGCTTAAAAAATGAGAAAGCACAAGAAGTTGGGAGGGAAAAATTGGTGAAGGACAATAGGGGCGGGTTTGAAAGGGAGGGAGAGGGTGGATTTGGTTAAAGCACATTGTGCGCATATATGAAATTCTCAGACAATGAAAAAAATTTTTTTAAAAACCACAACCAAGTGCTTACAATAAGGACAACTCAGCTGAAGTTTTAACATAATTTCATTGTATGGGCTGATATGACTGGCAAGTATTCAGAAGAAGCCATGGAAAAGGGAGGTCGAATTTATTTGCCAAATATTTCCAGCTGGACTTCTCTGAGTGCTTAAGAGAGTGAACCAACAGCTCCAGGCAGATCAAGAGCACTGAGATCACCCATGAGGTGCATAGCTCATCTCTGGGATGGAAAGGGTACCTGCCCTCCATTGGGAAGGAGTATAATAAAAGAACTAAAAGAAGTACATGTGGTAGTGCGGGTTTTTAGACACAACAGACTGAAGAACATACGAGACATGTAAACCATGCATAAGACATACCTGGGTTCATAGAGTAGAGTGAAGCAACAAAACACTTTATATAACAACAACACAAAATTGTAAAAACAAGTTTTAAAGCCAAGAGGAACCACTAAGAACAAGGAAAACAACATAAATATAAAGGATTCGATACAAGTCTTCTATAACAACATAGACCTAACAGAGAAAAGAATCCATGAGCTTGAAGACAGATTGACATAAATTACCCAAAATGAGACTCAAAGACAAGAATTACAAAAGCAAGGTGAATATAACCAAAACATGAATATATGAAATTCTCAGAGAATAAATAAAAATGTTATATTAAAAATAAAAATGAACCCTTTGAGTCTGTAAGGCAATATGAAAAGTTTTAGTGCATGGGTTGATTGAATTCCAGGAATAGAAGATAAAGAATGGTGCAGAAGAAATATTGCAAAGCCAAATGCCCTAGAACTTTAAAAAATATTGATGAAGGACATTGGCCCACAGATTAAAAATAGCAACTCCAAGCCAGTTAAATACAAACAAATCTGTACCAGACATAGGGTGAGCACATAGAAAGTCAAAGGTAAGTAGAAATTGACAGATGTAGTCAAGGCAAGAAAAATGAACACTAATGGGGTGACAGCTATCTGCTTATCAGAAAGACTGCATGCCCAGATCAGATAGATGAGAATTCTGAACAAGAGAAAAAAATTGCTAACCTAGAATTCTATATCCAATGAAAATATCCTTCAAAATGGAGACAAAACAAATTTCTAAAAGTGCACATAATGTCTAACAATTAATTTCAAATAAAAACAGATAAAATTTCCTCAAAATGATAGATAATTAGATCAGATAAATCTCCAGAACTAAAGTTAGGAATACACAGCTCCAAAAGCTATTGAAACAAAAGCAAAGTGCTTATTATTATTAGTATCTCACAATGCTTTAATAACAAGCAGCAGCTTAACTTATGAGTAGTAATATACTGTGGCATGCAGAACAAATACATAGAGCAATAAGCAAACTAAAGAGCAGAATGGATTGAAATATATAGTTGCAAGACTCTTTCATATTCATTTAAAAGTATAACTACTTGAAGGTTAACTACAGGAACTTAAAAATCTATGTTGTAATGTCTGAGTCAACCAGAAAAATAAATCAAAAAGACATATATCTGAGAAAATCAATACAAGCTCATGCCTCAGGCCAATACAGAGTAATGAGATGGGATTTCCCTTATATGTGAAGTGGTGGAAAAGTCAAAACCTGAGAATCTATATGGAGCAACAGTTAACAGACAATAGGCATCAGACAGTATAGAAGAGATCCAAGTGGGATACAGGCGGGAGGTGAAACCTAGGAATGTTCAGTTTGAAACTCAGAGAGGGTTTCCAGACTGCTATATTGGAAGATGCCCTCTAATGGTGCATGTCTCCTTGGGAACAGTCAGAGGTGGGAGTCTGGGAGACCTACGCAGGTAGGTTGAGTGCATGCTGGCAACCAGCAAGGAGAAAGACCTGCACGGAGAGAGTGCAATGGGAAACCTTAGAAGTGAAGACTGATTGGCAGCAAGTGAGGAGATGATGAGAGGCAGAAGGAGAATAATCCAGAGAGGGAGAAGGAGTCTCAGAACTCACCCAGAACTTGAAAGAATGGACATATCCACAAACCAGAGTGGAAAATCTGAGTATTTCCTTAGCATATGTAAGAGTGTTCAGATGCATGTATTAGATATGGGTGGCCCTAGACTGGACCTTGCTCTGGCCCTGAGTCCTAAAGCTTAAAAGCAAGTCTCAGAGGATCAAATTTTTGCCAAATAATTTTTTCTCAAAGTGAAGCACAAGAATATTTTTGAAATTAGTGAATAGCCAGTATCTAACAAGGTCAAAGTAACCATGTTTTATTTCCAATTAAAAATTGTCAGATGAAGTTAAAAAATGCATCTCACAGTAGTAGAGGAAAAGATCAATAAAAAGACCTTCAATAAATAATTGAAATTATAGACAAGGACATTTAAAAAAGTAAGTGTAAAAACAAATAACTTGATTAAAAACTAAGCTAATGATACTTAGAATATACATTTCTCCAAAGAGGATATACACATATGTTTATCTACTTAAAAGGACAGCTTACTTCATTAATCACAGCTAATTATGTTGAATACTTTTGCTTTCATCTTCATTTCTTTGTTCCATGCTTCTTTTCTATTTTCCTGGCTCCTGCTGTTACATCAGGATATGTACTCACGTATAAGGGATTGGTGCTAAGATCCACAGCTGAGGGAGAACATAAATCGTTTGCTTTTCTGAGTCTGTGTTACTTCACATGGTGTAGCCGCTTCTATTCCATTCATTTACCTGCAAACTTCATTATTTTGTCTTTTCTTACTTCTGAGTAGAACTCCATTGTGTAAATTACACATGTTCATTATCCATTAATCAGTTGAGGGGCATTAAGCTGCTTGTTTCCATTTCTTAGCTATTGTGAAAAGAGCAAGAACAAACATGAATGTACAGGCATCTCTATAGTAGGATGAGACTTTGGGCATATCATAATGAGTGATGTAGAATGAATTTACTTGGAATTTCTTTCTGTATTTTGCTATTGGCTCATTCAGCGGCAAGACCCGTCCTCCAATCAATAAGGGGCTGGAGGAGGTGGGCAGAAGATGAAGAGGAAAAAATAAAAGTAGAAAAGGAACAAGTGGTGGACTGCGGAAGAGGGTCCTGTGGGAAAGGACAGTAATGCGACCTATCCCCCCCAAAAAAAGCCAAGTGGGAGCACCGGGAGAAAGGAAAGTGCCATGGCCACACAGAGAGACCCAGCGACGCGGAAGGCTGTCCTCTTAGCACAGCATGCAACAGCATACAGAGTGAGTGGACGAGCTTCGCAATGGAACTTAGTGTGGCCTTAGCAAAGGCAGGCGCCATATTGCCAGGAAGTACTGAATGGGAAGTACTGGCTTCTTCTCAAAATACTTAAGCATCTTCCCACCCCTCCATGCAAGGAGGCCTTTGTAGGTCGACCCCAAATAAACTAAATCCTCTAATTTGAGGGCATTTTTTTCCATTCTGTTCAGCCAGGTTGGGCCCAGAGGGAAGGACCAAATCTAGGCACGGGAAAATATTTGAGCTACGATATGGCAGGTTCATTTTCATTTTTTCAAGAGATCCTCACACTGTTTTCCATAGTGGTTACACAGTTTAAGTTTTCAAGGAATCAGCTCTTAAATTCATTGAGTCTTTGTATTGTTTTCTTCAGTTCTATTTCATTAATCTCTGCTCTGAGTTTTGTTGTTCCTTCTCATCTACTAGGATTTTTTTTTTTTTCCTTTCCTGAGTCTTGAGTTGCACGGTTATGTCATTTATATGGACTCTTTCTGACTTTTTAATGTAGGCACTTAGAGCTATATGCTTTCCTCTTAGGACTGTTTTTAAAGTGTCCCAGAGGTTTCATTGTATTATATTATCATTTTCATTTAGTTCCAGGAATGCTTTTATTTCTTCCTTAATTTCTTCTTTGTCTGATTCATCACTCAGGAGTATGTTGTTTAATTTCTATGAATTCATGTAGTTAATAGAGCTTCTTTTGCTGTTGATTATAGGCTTCATTGCATTGTGGTCTGATAGAATGCATAGAATTATTTCAATTCTTTTTGTATTTTTTTGAGTTGTTTTTGGTGTGGTCAGTACATGTTAAAGGGTCAGTTTTAGAGAAACTTGCATAAGTGTATTCTTTTGGTGGAATATCCTGTAGATGTCTAATAAGTCCATTTGATGCAAGGTTTCATTTAATTCAGATGTCTTTCTGCTTATTCCTTGTCCAGTTGACCTATCTATTCGTGATAGTGAGGTACTGAAGTCTCCTATTATTACTGAGTTCGGGTTAATCTGTGTTTTATAATCCCATAGTACTGGTTTAATGAAATTGGGCCCACCAGAGTTTGGTGCATATATGTTCATGACTGTAATATCTTCTTGGTCAATTGTTGCTTTGACTGGAATGAAGTTACTGCCTTTATCTCTTCTGATTAGTTTTAACTTGAAATTTATTTTGTCAGATATTAAAATTGCAACACCTGCTTGCTTTTTAGTGCCATTTGTTTGGAATATTTTTTCCATATTTTTACCAAGATAGTGCCTGTCCTTTGAAATGACAGGAGAAAACCTCACAAGCAGAATGAATGAAATGGAAAACAGAATATTAAGACTGTAAAAAAAAGTTGAAGAACTAGACTCTTCAAGCAAAGAATATAAAAAACTTAAAACCACACAGGAATAGAATTCACAGAAAATGTGGCACACCATGACAGAAATCTATGTATCATAGGCAGACAGGAAGGAGCAGAATCTCGGATCAATGGCATTGACCAGATCTTTAATGGGATTATAGAAGAAACTTTCCCTAATTTAAGGAAAGAAATACCTATACAACTACAAGAAGTGCATTGAACATCAATTAGACAGAATCAGAATGGAAACTCCTCACAGTATATCATAATAAAAACACCAAATGTACAGAACAATGAGAGGGCATGGGAAACTGCTAGAGAAAAACAAGCTACATATAAAAGAATACCTACCAGAAGTACAGCTGACTTTTCAATGCAAACCATGAAAGACAGAGGAACCTGGACCAAAGTATTCCCAGTTGTAAATGACATGAATGCCATCTATCATTATTGAAAAAATGTTTTCATGATATGAATAGGCTGAAAAACTTCATGTCCACCAACTAACCCCACAGAGAATACTCACAGCAATACAAAGGACCAAAGATGGAACGACTGTACCCAAGAGATTACACAAAATAGACAAAGGAAGATATAATTATGGAAACACAAAATAGGAGCAAGAACACTAACAAATCAAAATAACAATAACCAGTACATAATTTTCAGTAATAACTCTAAATATCAGTGGCCTCAACTCTCCAGTCAAAAGACCCAGGCTAATGGAATGGATTAAGAAACAAAATCCATCTTTTTGTTGTGTTCAAGAAACATATCTCACCAAGTATAATTCTTAATCAAAGGTATCATGCTCCAAAATTCCTATGTAAGCTCTCCATTCTCAGCATAGTTTTCCTTGTAAAATCAGCAAATCACTTCTCTTCAGTTCTGAAGCAAGTTGCATTTACAATCTCTCAATAGTCTACCCTTGTGGGGATAAACCCTTAGATGAATGTGACAAGCTAAAATGAAATAAATGGATTTATAATCTATTTTTAAAATAAATTCAGTCTTATTTCCTTCAAATATGCAAACTACATAGAAGAAGATGAATAGCATTGTCCTTGAGGACCTTGTTTTGGTAAACAGCCAAGTAAGATCCATAATTAGCACACCAATTGTGGTTAAAAAAAATTAAGTGGCTTAAATGCTGCTTCTTCTCCCTCATCCTGTTTACATTATTAATTTAACTAACTGACACTTCAAAGAATACAAGGTATCTAACCTCTTGCTTAAACTACATTCAGTGGTCACAAGCAAATTAAACTTGAAAATGTTTCCCTTATTATAATAATATCATGCACTTGTGTTTAGTAAGTGCAAAGTGCTTTATTGTATAAATATCTCATTTTGTCTTCTTAATAACATTATGAGGTGAACTGGAAAGTTTTATCTGTGATTCACAGATGAGGAAATTGAGATTCTGAAGCAGCAGGTTGCTTATCCAGGGCCACACAGCTGGAGATCACTCAATTCATCTGCTCTTTCTGGTTCTTCAGAGATTGATTCCATTTTTATGACATGGTGTGAACTGAAAGTTCCTAGGAAAACACACTGCACCTGTGTTAAACATTCTACAAGGCTGATAGACTGATTAAAATTTCTGTGGTTGTAGAGAGTTTTAGTGTTGTAAATCCTGAGCCAAATTATCTTCAACTATTTTTAGATCTGTAACTAGTCATTTACTGCTCACCTCTGTGTTTGACCCAATATCCTGTGACTATCAGGTTAAATTCCTTTTGTAATGTGTAAACAAGACTCCAAGCTTCCATGAAACCAAAGGCTAAGAATGTCATTAGAGAGCATCTAAGGCCTTATAGTAGAGGTCCCAGGCTTGTGGTAACCAACCTACTGGATGTTTCTACCAACGAACTTGAAAAATGTCTTGAGTTAAAGCTTTCTTTATTTTAGATGGAATCTTTTATAGAGTTCAATACCGGGTCAAATGCAGAAAATAAAGTGTCTGTGAGATGCCCAGCCATAAGAGATACATCTACACTCAAGGATCTGGGAAGATAGTAGAACTAGGTCAGAGAGAATATTAATGCATTTTTCAGTTCTCACCAGTGAGGTTACCTCATGCAGTTGATGGTGATTAATACAGAAATGCACCACTGGCCAAAAGCCTCTGCTAGCCAGGACTCAGGGACCATGGTGGAAGAGGGGTGGAAAGACTGTTAGAGCCAGGAGTGGTGGATGAAACAGTTTTCCAGGCAGAGAATTTGCTCTAATGAACTTAGAGCAATGTACAAGGCCCATGCAAACTCAAACCAGACAAAAACTCAGCATAGAAATGGGTAAGAAGCCCCAACCTAAGCTGAGGAACTATTGGCAACTGATCACTGCCTGCCTGGTAAGTGAGAGTTGGTTTTCTTTAAGGGAGTGACACTAGACAGGTTGACCAGGCTCCAGTGGATGAAACTTGCACTAAGGGACATCTGGGGATATGAATTTGACTTGAGAGGCCTTAACATAAGTGAATGGAATTCATGAAATCTGGGGGGAGTGGGTCTAAATATGATCAAGATAAAATATGACCATTTTATTGAATGAAAGTTCAATAAAAATGGAAAAAAATCTTTCATCGTTCTGTTCCTACAAAAACTTAGTAAATCTACTACTAGGTATTTGGATATCACCTGAGTCCATGTTCCTTGACTATGGTCGTTCATATTTGACTTCAGAATAAATTTTCTTTTATTACCTTTGAGATGAATGCTATGTTTGGGGGTCATCAGTGTAATAATGGCATCAAAGCTAAACTAATACTGGGCATGTAAGGTGAATAATTTTGTTCCCTTTTCGTTCATTCATCCATCAAGTCATTCATTCATTCATTCATACCCAGAGACTGCTACTATATCTGCAAGGAAATATCTCAATAGTATGTTTCTGACCAGACTGAAAAGAGAGATGGGTGGGGAGAATAAATAGACTAGTATATTATAGATAGTGAAGGAAAGGTGCTGTGTCTCTGTTCAGTGTCACTGACTACCACTGCCATTGCTATAGTTCCCTCAAGTAGGGTCAGTAACCGGGGACAGAATCTCACTTGACCATTCTTCCCTTCTTCAACCAAGCTGAGAATAAAGAGGGGATTGCATGACTGTTTGAACGGAATCTACAGCCTTGAAGCCTTCAGTAGACCATTCCTCCCCACCCCACACCCTTTCACCCTGAAGCCCCGTCCACAGCCCCTCCTCACTTGCTTCCCTGTGAGGACCTCCTTCTTAAATTCTTCCTCTCCATCCTTTCCCATTCTTCCATTCTCGCTCTTTCTTAGTACACATTAGAAATCAAAGACCAAGTAGCATGACTGAAGTTCAGTATTTCCAAACAGAGCATGAGCCAGATTCGCCCCATTGAGAAACAGACAGTAACAGGCGTACTTCAGGTTAACATCTCTTTTCAACGTAGAATAGACCTGGTATTGTTAAATGTACTTTCCAAATGACCGACTTAACTCTCTTCTTCATGGTTTGTATTTTTCTCCTATATTAAGAATTCTGTCCAGGTAGCATCAGGGGTAACCTAACAATAGTTAGCTTTTTCTTTTGCTGACTGAAAGAAATTTCTGTAAAAGAAAATTCTTCATTAAAGTTACCAGGAAATGACTTTGGACTCAGTACAAGAATTCTATGAGTTTCCCTGCTATTGCTGAGCTTTAGGCTCCTGGCTTCTTCCAGAAGCTCATAACTGGCCTCCATGCTTCTAACTCTGCAGCTTTCACTTATCCCCATCACCTGCCCCAAGAGTGACTTTTCTAAAGGAACTGAGTTTGATGAATTATCTACTTAAAATGTCAGTGGGTTCTTTGTCAGTAATGAGTTGTGACTCCAACTCCTTTTCTTGTACAAGGTCTTCCCACCCACTACTAACCAGATCCAACTTTGCTTATTTTCTGGCATCAGTTGCACTCAGGGTGGAATGGCTGTAGATGTGTATAATGTCATTTGTGTCCAATTTAGGTGATCCCTTTAGGCCTGCTAGGTCTAAATTTACATTATAAATTTTACATTGACATTATCTTTTCCCTTGTTTGATATGCCCACCTTCCTTGGATCATGTCCCAAGCTTTTCCTATGCTTCCCCTCCCCACTTTCCTCCCTATTTCTTACCTGATGGTAGAGATAGAGGAAAGGGATCTGTCTGAGGGACTTCCAGGTCCTAATCCACCTCCTCGAGAGTTTGTCATTTATTTCCCCAGTTAAAGTGAATCTCTCTGTTCCTTTAGTGTCTTCTTGCGTTATGACTTGACATATTCTGTCTTGTATTGCTACTATTATTTTTTATGTGTTTGTCTCCTGGCCTATAGCTTTATATCTTCTTCATGCCCTTTCTGGGCTCTGAGCTCAGCACTTGATATTCATTCAAAGGCAGTCACTAAATTGTGCCTTGAGTTAGAATGCCCTATGAAAATGGACTCCCATCAGCACTCATGGGGTATCTTTGTGAGTGTAGAAAGAAATGAAAGTACAAAATTCATTTCCTCATAAGCTAAAAGTTCTGATCAAAACTGTATTTTGAAATACATCATAAAAATATTGAACAGGAAAGGTTTATTTCAGCTACAGAAAATAGACTCAGCTATGAACCTTCCTCTTGTTCTGGTGGCCCCAGGCTCTCAGAGTAAGACATTACTGCCTCAGATGGTCTCCACAGAGTGGACTGGGGAATTCCTGTCCTCAGTCTAGTGAAATAGTCATTTGGGGCTATTCCCCACGAAGGGAATTAATTATTCAGTATCCCCCCCCACTGTGGGACATTTAGATTCTTTTATTTTCGTGCTATGATAAATCACATTTCTAGACTTTGTTGACAATAGCTACTTCACATGGTACCCAAGACTGATGATAGCTGTGGCAAAGTGTTCAAATTTGCCTCTAGGTACATGACTTTGGGCTGATCACTCTGTTTGCTGGATTCTTCTTTCCTTGTAGGACTGGGATGGGACATGCTTACTAATAGCAAGGGTTAGATGAATCGAAGGCAGTGGCTGTGTTGGGTTTCTCATATTTCCAGGGAGGCTGGGGAGGAATTTCTGCTCCTCCCCAGGAAGTGGATGATTGAAAGCATCCTTCCCAGCTTTGCTTTTGGAGAACTGTTTGTCTCCCATGTTTTCTCTATTTGGATCAAGATTAGATTTTACGTGTTTGCTACATATGTGCATGTTATGCCATCTATGACTCAGCCCTTTTAAAAAATGATGATCCTCTTTGATAACTCTGGTGAAAGGGAGCAATATGTTCACAAAATAATTCTTTTAAATGCATAACAAAATATTAGACGATAGAGAACATTATATTGAAACACAGTTCTACCCATAGATCCCTTAGGGACTTATTACTGCACTTATAAAATCTGAGAGTATCTTACAGATTTAATTTTAAAATGAAGCTCAAGAGTCACAGATCTCCATGTTGTCATTTTGCAGATGCAGAAAATGTGATTCCAAAGACAGTTCCCATAAACTGCTCTGGAATCACACAGGGAACTTACACTCAGTGGAGAGTCACAGGAGATACGATACATCTGTTTGCTCTCTTTCCAGCCACAAAATCCTGTGGACTGATTTGTGCTCCCTTCTTGGTTTTAACTAAAAACACTGTAGGCTTGTTGGGCTAGAAGCTGTTTGGAGGGATTTATTGACTCATGATTTTAACCCAAAATGGTGATCATAAGCAGATATTTCCTCAATATTCAGCATCCTCCTCCAAAATACATTTGTTCCATCAAGGTTATCCTAATATTAATTATTCATAAACAAAGCACTGAAAATTCTAATTGCAAATAAGTGCAATTTCTGTCGATTGCATAATTTATTATTCCATTTGTTAAAATAAGACAATAGGAGTTGATGAAAGGCATTAAGTGGCCCTAAATTAAAGGTAATTTTGGTGCAAAGGCTTGTCTAGAGTTTGAGTGTAACTTGAAGTTGTCAGTTTTCCCGAGACCTTCTTCCACACTGAGGATATATGCTTCAGGTAAGCTGTGTTCTATTCAACCTAGTGTCTATCTAAAGATGTGTCAGTCTGGGTTTGCTGGTGAGCTCGTGGTGTGATGGCCTCTTGCCCACCTGAGAATCAGCATCTGTGTCTCTCTCTGGGTCCAGGGGCTGCTGAGACTTGACTGTAACACAACCTAGCCAGATAGCTTTGTCTGCACTGTGCCTAACATTGTACCGAGAAAGTCTGAACAAAATGCAAAGTTGGCACTGGGGAGGTGCCTTGGAAAGCATTCCTTGAAATGAGGCAAATGTTTTTCTCTTCTGAGTCAGATACTCACATAGGTCAGCATGTCGCAGAGGTTAAGTACAGTCTCTGAAACTACTCACTATCCTTCCAGTGCCACGTGAGACAAAGTTGCTCTATGAGATCTTTTTCATAATTAATTTCAAATAAGTCTATTAAAATGGGATGGGGGAGTCACCTGTAGTATGTGCAATGATTCAGGGTAGGCATTGGGAAGATATATTGCAGACAGATCATTTGCCTTTCTTTGAAGAAAGAGGATGGTTAAGAAATATTTGGACTTTGAATCTTGTAGCTTTCTTCTCCAAAGATCGAATTTCATCTAAACACAAAAATCCAGAAGTAATGGACTTTGCTATAACTGCATTTGTATTGTGTTCTGTGATTAATTGATGAGGAAGGTAATGGATTCATTGACTTCTGACTATGTGTCATGTCCTATAGTGGGACAAATGACTGACCGAGACTGACCTCTCTTCTTCAGCCACGTCAGCACTAACATCTGCATAAGGGGTCCGTTCCCTGTCAGGTCAAGGGCTGCATGCTTAGCAGTTATCTGATCCCCAGGCCAGGGCAGGCATTGTGATCCATCAGGAATCTGTAAAACCACCACAGTGGGAGCTCTTGGCATTAGAGGAGCACAGAGCAGTGGGAAGATACTTACAAAAGAAGAGACCAAGGCCTGTCCTGACTGCTCTCTGTGCCACTTCAGGAGACTACTTGCTCTCACTGTCTGCTGAGCAGGATCAGATTCATGAGGAAGGATTCTTGTGAGAATGGCTTCCTGAGAATGTGCTCATGAAGTTGGGGAAGGCCTCCCTTTCCAGGCCTGTGTACTGTCTCTGGCCATTCTTGGTACCTGTAGGGCTAGTCTGAGCCGCATGTCCAAACCTGATCTCTTGAAGATTTTATTCAGTTTTGTTATTTGTAATTACTAAGGAAGCTGACATAATTTATCCAGGATCCTAGTGTTGGGAATTCAGTAATCTCCTGAACCTGTTTCTATCTGCTAAATTCCAGGGTGGCTAGTCTTCACCTCATTAATATTTTTACTCATTTTTGGGCAGATATGACTATTCCTTAAACACAGGACTGGAGAGACTCCGTTTATCATTGCTTAGGGTGAAATGTGGCCTTGCACTATCTTCTGACTGAAACTCAGGGCTTTGAAGTGTGAAGGTGAACCCAGTGTGGTAGCACACACCTTTGATCCCAGCACTTAGGAAACAGAGATAGGCAGATCTTTGTGAGTTCAAGGCTATCTTGGCCTACAAAGCGAATTCTAGGCATGTTGGGGCTACCGGGAGAACTTGTCTCAAAGAGATAAAAAAAAAAAAAAAGAAATGTGAGGATGGGAGAAGGAGGTGATGGCACTTGAACTGCCTCTCAGTGGGAGCGTTATGAAGGATGAGCATTCACTGGGAGTGGAATGGGAATTTTGCCCACTGGGTGGGTGGCCAGAATTGATGCTCAGCAGATTTCCAGTCTTTTTCCTGTCTACAAGGATTGCTAGGATTCTTCTGGAATGTTCAACAGAATATGGTGCTTTGAAAGTCTTTGAGAAGGCATCCCAGGGCAGTGTTCAGGATTAGGGCCGGTGGGGGGGGAGGGGGCGGGGATCTGGCCATGTGACTTTGGATGGTTTCCCTCACTTCTTCTGGGTTTAGCCTGGGTGACTGAGGATTGACCGCAGCAGTGTTTGGGTATGCACATTGTAATGGCTGCTATCACTGTTGTTCTAGCTCTAAGATGCTATAGCAGTGATGCTGATCCTTTCCCTGTTCTCTCTCATTGTCTCATCTCTAATGAAGGCGACTATCAAGAAATAGCTGAAGTTTAATAACATTAAAGCCTGAGTTGCCCTGTAGGCAGATTTCAGAGCCTCAGAAGAGACCACCAATGCTTTCTCCAGGGTACAGAGAACAAGATACTGTATTGGTTGATGGGGGAAGAGGAGAACAATGGAACTCTCCTGGGGCCTCCACATCAGGAAATGGCCTGCCTCCAGCATTTGATACAGAGAGAAGTTGACTGTGCCCAAGTGTTCATTAGTTTACTTGAAATCAGAGACCAATACATACATCTTCCTCCTTGATTGAAAATGGTGGAAAGTCGAAGATGGGCAGAGCAGAGGGGGAGGCTGGAGTGCGGGAAGCCAAGTGTACTGTGGTGTGTTGGGCACCTGCATCAAGGGGAGAATGCAGGCAGTCCATACTGGAGAGCTTCTGCATATGAGCTGGTCATTACTCACATGTGCCAAGCTCTGCCCTGTCTTTGTGCAGGCTGGAGATTCAGTGAGCTAAGCAACATCAGTATCATGATTTGAATCTCATGTTTTTCTTATATCATCTAGAACTGTACTGTCCTAGCAACCGAGAGCACTGACTGATATACTTCTACTTATCCAGAGTGTCATGGGGATAAAATAAATAATATACTTGATATACTTAAAGCACCTGGCCAGAAGCTTTTCATATAGTTAAACCTAAGCAAATGGTAGGCTCTTAAGATTGTCTTTGTGACTGTTCCTTTCTGCCAGTGTTTTCTTGAGTACCTCAAGGGTAAATGTCAAATTTCTTTTTTAAAAAAGTGTTTATTTTATGTGTATGAATGTTATGCGTGTATGTAAGTGCACCCATGTCATGTAGTGTTTGAGGAGGACAGAAGAGGGTGTCAGATCCCCTTGAACTGGAGTTACAGATGGTTGTTAGCCACTATATCGGTGCTGGGATTTGAACCTGGGTCTTCTGAAAAAGCAGTTATTCCCCTTAACCACTGAACCATCTCTCCAGCCCCATGAATGTCAAATTTCAACTGCATGCTTTTGAACCAGCCATCTCAGTTCTGAATAGTTTTGCCCTACGGCAGGTGCTAGGCAGCATCTGGAGATATTTTCAGTTGTCATGTGCAGAGATGGAGTTTTTATGACATCTAAAAGTCTAGGATTTTGACAAGCATCCTAAAGTGCACAGGACAGTCCCCATGGCAAAGAATTCTCCAGGCCTCCATCTATTTAGCAGCCTTGATGATAGGAAATCCTGTCGTCTCAGAAACAAAATGACATATGGCCACAACTCCCCACTCCATCAGTAATTAATAAGCTATTAAATCTTACCAGGACAGAGTGTAGCATGGAAAACCTCTGGAGGCATAACCAGGAGGGTCAAGTCCATCCACACGATTTCATGTCCCTAGGGAGCTTTTCCGAGACTAAGAGCAGGACACAGTATGGTGCAAGTTAAAAATTACAATTACTAATTACAATTAATCAACCAATTAATTAATGTGTGTGTGCGTGTGTGCGTATGTGCGTGTGTGTGTGTGTGTGTGTGTGTGTGTGTGTATGCCATAGCGTGTGTGGAGGTTAGAGGCTAACTGATGAGAATAGTTCTTTTTATTCACCATGTGGGGCCTGGAGATCAAACTCAGGATTTCAGACTTGGTGGTAAACATCTTTACCTCCTGAGCCATCTGTCTGGCCACAAGCTTTTATAATTATATCTCTAAAGTCCTGGATTAAGCAATTGGGAAGAAATGAGCTAAGAACTATCTTAATTTCTCATTGGTTGGCCTGTAAAGTTGAGAAGTTCCTGTTCTTGGTGTGATTTTGATGATGCTATTTTAATTTCTGGATTTTTCTGTGCCAGGGGATCTTGGTGTTTTCCTCACAGATTGTAAATCGATATTATGCCCACATACAGCAATAGAGAGTGTCTCTCAGAAGTTAGGCACTTTTATTAGTACACAGAAAATTGAAACATAAAACTTCAAGTAGGCCATTTCCTATAACCACAGATATGAGCTGGATACACTTCCATGATGTTGCCCTTCAACTTTATAACGACTTAATCTCATTGTTAAAAGGAGAATGTGTCCAAGAGAAGGTGACAGCTGTGCTGGTGATGAGCTGTGGTCCTCATTACTCGCCCACCCCAGCCTCAGCTCCTGCTCTGGAAGCTGGAGATGTGGACTAGATGAACTTCAAGTCCTCCCAGTGTCTGGGAGCTCTCAGAGGCATCCAAGGAGTCTCAGCTCTCCCTAGCAGGAAATCATCTTCACAGTGTGTTGGGGCATGACATAGACAGCCTCAACTGTAGAGCCTTGTTTGGGTGCAAGTCAAGGTCACCTCCAGCTGCCCTCCTAAAAGGGCAATGGAGGACAAGCTGGGTGTTTTTGGTTCAAATGCTCAGCTCTGATAAAGCTTCTGGAAACAGAGCAATTTTGTGTGCAGGGCTCATCTTCCCAGATCAGGTCTTATAACCATGGCAAAGATTCTGCCTTTTAGCCCAGATCCTTATATTCCAACCTGGCTTTTAAGTCTCTATAGATCAGTCATTTTGAACAAAGAAGTGGTGTCTGATTCATTTCTGTGTACTCCTGTATAAATATACATATATAAATATATGTATAAATATACCCTCTGTATTCATACATCAATGATTTTTTTTGTTACAAAAATTTATTTTAATTATCTCTATTTACTTATCTATCTATCATCTATCTACCATTTATCTATCTATCTATCTATCTACCGTTTATTTATCTATTGTCAATCAATCTAAGTATCTATCAATCATCTATTTAACTCTTCAGCCCAGCCATCTGGGTGGCCTCCGCTGGACTTTGTTGAGTAGTTGCAGTGAACATGGGAGTACAGATATCTCTTTCACTTACTGATTTCATTCCCTTTGGTATTTACCTAGGAATGGGGTAGCTAGAGCATATGATAGATATGTTTTTAATTTTTTGAGGCCTTCAAATACATTAACATTTTACCTTTGGTGTTATTGATTTTTGAATCTTTTAAAGGAAATACTTTTCATAGTCATAAATATATTACCCTGTATCGTATTTTAAAACTTCATCATTTTGTCTTTTAAAAGTCAGCTCATGATTATTTGTATTTTGAGTAGAGTGTGTAATAAAGGTCGGAATTTACTTTTTATACATGAGAGAATGTACCGTTTATTTTAAAAGAGTCATTTGAAATTGATCTTCAGTGCTTTCTCTGTAATAAGTTAAATGTCTGCAGAGGTGCTGATGTATTCTGATCACTCCATGCTGTTGTATTTCTGTACAGTAATATTGTCTGAACCACTGGAGCTTTGTATTAAGTCTGATATGTGCTTTCATAAAGTTTGATTTTTTTCTGTCTTCAATGTTCTTGATTCTAAACATGTATTTAATTTTCAGAATGACCTTGTCATGACTGGAAAGATAGCTCAGCAGTTAAGAGCTTATACTGCTCTTCCAGAGGCCAAACACTGACATCAGGTGGCTCACAACCATATGTAACTCCAGCTGCATTGGATCCAATACCTTCTTCTGGCTTCGGAGGGCACCTGCCCTTACATGCACATACACACACTGACTCACACATGTATACACACAATTAAAAATTAAAATAAATGTTTAGAAAAAATCCTTTAAAAATAGAATCATCTTTTCAATTTTGATTCTTATTTGAACTAATTTAAATATAGTAATTCTGGGAGAGCTGAGCTTTGAAATCTTTACAACTGGATCTTCTAATCAACATGATATGTTAGATTTCTTTAGTTTTAATAAAGATTTTATTTTTATTTATGTGTGTATGTTTGAGCATATGTCATGTAAATATGCATGCATGTGAGGGAGAGAAGAAGGCATTAGACTCCCCGGAGCTTTAGTTACAGGTGGTTGTGAACTACCTGATGTTGGTGCTGGGAACTGAGCTCAAGTCCTCTGCAAGAGAAGCAAGCACTCTTAACCACTGAGATATCTCCCTAGGCCCCTTGAATTAGTCTGCTAGAGTTAGTGGTGAATTCAAGGAAACAATGTTTTCTGGACAAGATAAGGCAATTACACATATGAATCTACAGTCCTATTAACAGCATGTACAATACCTGTGCAAGGCCAAGACAGAGAGAAAAAAAAAAAACACAGCAAGGACAGGGTGGTGGGCAAGAAGCCCCAGCTTACAGGAGGAACTATTGGAAATTGATAGCTGCTGGTAGAGGGAGAATTTGTTTTCTTTATGGTATGAGGCCAGGTATGTTGACCAGGCTGTAGAGGATGGACCCACATCCAAGAATATTTTAGTGAATGCAAAACTCAACAGGCTTAAAAAAATAATAGAAGACTTGAAATTGGGAAAGGAATAGAAACGTGGGGGTGGACATGGGAGCATGGATCCGAATATGAGCAAAGATTCAACAAAAACATTTTTAACAATTCAAATTTCCAATAATTGACAATATGAAGATATATCTAAATATGCACACGATCAGATAAAGAACAATGATATATGTTCCTTTTTACTTCTGCCTTTAATTTCTTTTTCTGACGTGACTGTGCACAAAATTGAGTGGAGTGTTGACTGTGGGAGCCTCTTGTTTCAGTCTCAGTCTTAGGACAGTTTTTAGTATTTCCTACTCAGTTATCTTGTATGACACAGTTGTTTAAAGATACTTTTGCTAGCTAGTCAAAACTGGTTCAGAGTATTTTTTTTATGAGTCTCTATAATCAAGGGGAATCGCCTAGTTTTCATTTAAATTTTTTTTTCTGATTTGTATTA
This sequence comes from Eospalax fontanierii, assembly GCA_035773235.1. Lineage (NCBI taxonomy): Eukaryota > Metazoa > Chordata > Mammalia > Rodentia > Spalacidae > Eospalax > Eospalax fontanierii. The sequence goes on along the minus strand of CM069529.1, from coordinate 44,634,539 downwards.
AGGTTCTGATGGCTTCATGAACTCTGTCTTCTTATCCTATTTTGATAGAAGATGAGCAGCGTTGCCACTTAGTCACTCCTTAAATATTTGAAAAAAAAATCATTAGTGAAGCCTGTCAGAATCTCTGCTTCAATATGTATCCTTGAGCTTTCTATTTCTCTCTGTATCCATTTGATCAGTTGTATTTTCCAAGGAATTCGTGGATTTCTTTTAGACTTTCAAATTTACTTATATGCAACTACTTTTCGCACCTTTTACTTATCCTTTTAATTGATTTCTGCACACACTGTAATAGTAAGACTCAAAACTGTCTACGTTGGTTACTTTGTCCTCTTCTTTTGGATCATTTTTACCAGGGGGTTACCTACTGTGTTAGTCTCTTGAAAGAACCTTTGTGCTTGGTAAAATTTCTCTATTCTTTTGTTTTATATTTTATTACTTTCCGTCACCTTTATTATTTATTCTTTTCTACTCTGTTTGGATTGGATTTTAGGTCTTTTAATTCCTGGAGAGGGCTAACTGAACCATTGATTTTTAAGTCGTGTTTAATTTTCAATATATGCAATTAAAGCAATAAATTTTGGCATTCTGTAAGATCTATATATTCTGGTCTTCATTACAATTTAAAGTAAAATAATTAAATTTGCAGTTTATTATTTCTTCTTTGACCTACGACTTATTTAAGAGTATATTACTAAAGTTTTAAACATTCAGAAATTTTCTTTCATGTTTTGTTATTTTATTGTGTCTTCTTTATTTATCTATTTGTATATTTACTTATGATGTCTTTAGACAAGGTCTCCCTATAGTCCCAGCTGGACTGGAACTTGCTATGTAGACTAGGCTAATCTTGAGCTCACACAGATCCATCTGCCTCTGCCTTGTAAGTGCTGGGATTAAAGATATGCACAATCACACCAAGCTTAATTTCTTTATTTTTGTAGTGCTGGTATCAAACCCAGAGCTTTGTACTTGTTAGCAAGTGTTTTTACCACTGAGCCACATCCCAGGCCTTGTTTTTCCAAGGCATGGCCTTGCTTGTAATTGAAGATGGTTTTGAATTCACTATGCAGCTCAGACTGGCTCGAATTCACAGTGCACCTGCCTCTGCCTTCTGAGTGCTGTGATTACAGGGGTATGCTACTGTGCCCAGGTTGTTATTGAATCCTCTCTTCTATGATTGTAGACAGAGTGTACATGGTAATCTTTGAGACTCTTGGTGTTTGCTTTGTGACTTAACACACTGTTAACTTTACTAAGGCCCACCAACATTTGCAATAAATGTGCACACTGCAGGTACTCAGGATAAGGCTCTAAATAGTTAATTTACCACATATTTGAGTTTTCACTATGTATTTGAGTTTTTTATATTTTCACTGATTTTTCTGCCTGCCAATATTCTTTGTATAATATTGTGTCCAATTTCTTTTAACAGCATTTTGGATCAATGTTATTTTGTTTAATATTTTTAATAGCTTAAGCCATTAAGAACATATTGTGTGTATGTGTGTGTGTTCTACTGCTTTGTGTAGGTTGTTATGTCTACTCAATTGTTACAGTATATAATATAAAGGGTATTGAAAATGTGGGGTCAATATTGCCAAGCATAGTTATAAATCCTGTGCACTGGCCCCTCATGTTGCCAGCTTTTGTGTCTTTGCTTTTAATAAACAGCAGAGATTCCAAGAGACCTTTTCCTGGGATCTTCCTCATTCTTCCCAAATCTATGCCACAACTGTAGAAACTGAAATGCACATGGCTGCCACCTTTCCTTTGGAAATGTAGGTGTTCATAGAATTTTCTTCCTCCTTAGATAGTGGGGATGCAATTACTAATTTGTAGAAATAAATTTTTGTAAAAGAATATTTTATTTATTATTTTTATTTTATGTACATGAATGTATGGCCTGCATGTATGTAAGTACACCTGAATCATGCAATGCCTGTAGAGGTCAGAGGAAACTGTCGGATTCCCCTGGAACTGGAGATATGGTTGGTTGTTAGCTACCATGTGAGTGCTTGGAATTGAAACCCAGGTCCTCTGCAAGAGCAGCCAGTGCTCTTAACCACTGAGCCAACTCTCCAGCCCTGAAAAAAGGTTTAAATGTTTGAGATGATCCTGGCGCATGCCTTTAATCCCAGTACTCAGGAGACAGAGGCAGGAGGATCTGTGAGATTGAGGCCAGCCTGGTCTACATAGTAAGTTCCAGGCCAGCTGGGGCTATTGGGAGCCCTGTCATAAAAATCTGTATTGAGCAAAGAGGGGCAGAATAAAATAAAATGCCCTATTATGCTTTTCCAAACCTCAAATTAGAAATAACAGTCTAAAAAAGTATTGTTTCCCTGATTCGTGAATTGGCTTATTTGAAAACTCTTATGGAAATATAAAGTGGAGTTCACTTAGCAATTATTTAAAGATATTAGTTTGGACAGAAAATAGCTACTTGGAAGTTGATATAAAATACAGAGATCTAATGTTCAAGGATGGATTTTGACTGTCCTAGAAAATTGAGATCATGTAGCTGTTGTAAGTATATGAAATATCTTCTACAAGACATCGTCAAAATATTCTAGATTTTACCACATCTTATTACAGACTAATATGTGATCAGGAAGGCAGCGACGTGAGTAGGTGTACAGGGAAATGGTAATAACTGAGGGAACTATCTGAACAGTATTTATGTCAGGTAATAATGGAAAGCATTACTGCTGTTAAATTACTTGGGAGGCAAAGGCATTTCTCCAGGACGGAATCTTTTATTCTCCTGTAGCTACCACATAGTGGCAGAGAGAGGATGAAAGAGTGGTCAAGAGAGCAGAGTGCAGTTCAGATATCGTTACTCAGCTGCTCTGTGATCTTCAGCAAGTCAACTCTGTCTTAGCAGTAAGTCTCCAACTGACGAAGCCCAGAACTGCTGCAGCCCAAAGTGCAGACTGGCTTAGCTGAGACTTTAAGCACTATAGAGACAGGTAAGGCATGGGAAGGCATCTCCAAGACTAACATATCTGAGAATCTGAGGAATCCTTTCTCAGCTTGTTGTTTCATTTTTTGGCTTATCAGTTTAGTTGAGTGCAAATGATACTTTTATTGGAGTTCACTTGCACTTCAAATCAAACGCCTGATTCCTTCATCATGACTTATGCTTACTCCCAGTCAAAGTAAAGGATCCAGGGCTGCTGTCAGGTAGATGGAATGGGCTCCTATGCAAACTTCATGGCCCTGGCCTATCACGTCCCTTCATCTTCACAGCACCAACCATGTATGATGCTGTTTTCTGATCAGATGCTGGAAATAGCATCTGTCCTTTTTCCCCAGCCTCTTCTTGTTGCCTGAGATCCAGGGTTCCAGTAAGGCTCTTGAGTGACACAAGAGCACATGGGTACTAACATGGTGAGACATGAGAGCGTGGTACTCCACAACTAGAAATTAGGGAACAGACTACAAGGCAACAGTAGGGGCTAACAGCCTCTAAGGAATGTACATAAAGATGGAGTCTGAAGCCTCTGTTAAAGGAAGAGAAAATGTGAACTGCAGCAGAGAAGTGTTTCCCGGGATGTGTGACAGGAAAGTTGTATGTACTTCTTGAACAGAGAGATCAGAGGAGAAACAGGTAAGGAAAGAAATATTGGGATATCGGAATGCTCTGAGTCTTCCACTCAACCCCACGGAGACCAGTGCTTCCTTATCACAGGCTGATGCCATTTCTTTAGGTCTAGTACCAATGTCACAGCTTCCTCTTCTTTTCTGGTCCTGCCATCATGCTGGTGACTTCATGATTCATGTAAATCAGGCAACCTAAGTCTTGGCTATGCACCTTCTTCCCAGACCCTGTGACCTTGGAGCCACTCCATGTCAGAGATTTGATCCCAAGTCTCCCACCTTCCCAGAGACCTGATCTTGTATACATCTATTCTCCCTCCTGAGACCTCCAGATCTTTGAATCTATTTCACTCCAGTTTGTCTTATTTTCCCTTGCTCTCCATCCTGTTCTTACTTATTGCACATTTTCTCTTCATAAGACCTTTAATTCATAGATGTTTTACCATTGTCCTGCCCAATCTAAAGAATCTCTTCAGGATCCTCAGTCTTCCTTTTGCTTTCTTCAAGAAAATGAGGCAGTCTATGTGATATCTTTCAGTTTTCTATTTCTTATTCATAATCTGTATCCAGGTTGTTATCTAATCTATTTCCTTCCTTTTTCTTCATTTAGTCTTGTCTTGCTTTCTTATTGTTGTGATAAAATATGATGACAAAAAAGGCCTTTAATTCCAGCACTTGGGAGGCAGAAGCAGGCCAGTCTGTAGGAGTTCCAGGCCAGCCAGGTCTACACACTGAGACTCTGTTTAAAAGATAAAAAGGAACTTAACGGAGAAAGAGTTTATTTTGCCTTACATCCCCAAGGGCTTACAGTTCATTATGGCAGAGACATAGGCTGGGAAGGCATGGTGGCAGGCGCAGAGGGTGAGCTGGTCATATTGTATTTATACTCAGGAAGCAGAGGAAGAACAGGAGGTTGGTCTAGGCTATGAAACCTCAAGGTCTGGCCCCAATGATCTGCTTCCTCCAGTGAAGCTCTGTCTCTTCACACTTCACTTGTACAAGGTTCTACAACTCCCTAAACAGCACCACCAACTGGGGAACAAGTGTTCAACCATGTGAGTCTATGGGGGACATTTCACATTTGAATAAACCACGACGTATGTTAAAGGAGTCCATCAATTTGGACATTTCTTACTTAAAATTTAAAGAAAGAAACAAAGAAGACACAAAGGAGCAAATAATTGAATGAGAAAAAATGGATTTCAACTTCCCCTATAGCTGCCACTTCATCAGTGCCGTCTAAATTCATCCTGAGCAGAACGTTCCTTGTCACAGACACTCATTCAAATAGCTGAACACAATGAAAAGTGTTGGGAGTCAGAGGTAAGACATTGGCTTGTAGTGGCAGCAGAGATGCATCAGTAGAAGTCAGCATTGCAGTTGGAGTCAGTTATTATGAAGACACCAAAGTTAAGTCTTACCCTAGGAGCAGACTAGCTGAAGAGCAGCCTCATTGTATCAGAGAGCCAGTGCAGAGAATGCTAGTGTGGGAGGCATACGGGCTAGGTTGATAGGGCAGGCTGGTAGTTGCAGATAAGTAAGACACTCAAATTTTATGGCTAGGAAGTAGGCTAGGCCATCAGTTCTTCACAGAATGCTTTTACCCCAGTTGAGCTTCCTGACTGGTTCTGTAGACAGGAGGTGGGAATGCACATCCGCTTGGGAGTTTACATGTGGGAGGCTTGAGCTGACTGGCTGTCCTGGGATGCTGACAGCGAGAGCAGGCATTTCGTTCAGCCTGGCTGCAGACGTACACCTCTGAAGGGGGCTAATCAACGACAAGTTGTCACTTTCCAGGAAACCCGTTATGGCGGGCTTCTTGCAGCTGGCCATCATGATGGATGCTGAGGACAAAGGCCTTCTGCTCTGTCCTTCCCTCTCCCATTTTCTTCCTCTTCCCAATTTTACTCCATGGGAAGTCTGATCAGAGTGGGCAGCTGAACTGAGCAATGCCTGTCAGGTAGGAATATTGAGAAAGTTTTGCTTTTCTGTCAGTGACACTCCTTGTTTTAAATGAGGACATCCTGACAGTTTTGGAGACAAATTTTATCAAGTGGATGGGATTTTGGGTGATTTTTGTAAAGATGCATTTTTCTGAGCTTAGTGTGAGAAACTTCTGTCTTGATTTTAGCTCACTATTCCCTGGTTGCATATCCCAAGAACACAGTGAGATCCACTGTGTTACCCAAGCCCCCTGGGCCTTATTTCCTATCACAGCAGCTGGACTGGGAAAAGCCTCCCTGTAGTCTAAGTCTTTTCCCTCTCTGCCTTTGCTGAAGTGCTTACCTTCTGCCAGACTCTGAGACTCTGCAGCCAGATCAATCTAATTATTTATATAGACCCACAATAAGAGGCTAAGCATTTGGCTAATTCAGTGTACTGTTTTACTTGCTCAGGGCAGGAGAAATGACTAACCTTTTTTTTCTCCTGCTTGATTACTATCTCCTAAGATGGGGTCTGTTGGAAGAAAGGTAAAATATTTCTCAGCCTCTTTGTGAAAATTTTCTGCACACTTACTTGTATTAGGATTTTCTCCCTTTGGAAGAAAAATTATGTTGCTTATACTTAGGGTTATTATTCAAGTCCACTTGGTTTATAATGCACGATAAATCAGAGACAATTTTATGACAGTTCCTAAAACCTGAACAGAGGATGTTTTCTGTTATAGTTGAATTAAAAGTGAACTGTCTCAAATAAGAGTAAGAAAGCAATGCAGCCAGTTCTGATTAGATGCATTTCACTGCCTGAGCCACGACAAGAAAGAGTCCAGACAGGAATAGACAGAGTAACACCAGGAGGGTGGAGGTGGGAACAGGATCAGGAGTCCGGTTCAGCCAGTACACGGGACAAAGGATAGCACAAGCGGACTCCTCATGGCTTGCTTCACTTGGGAGATTATCAGTCTAAAGTGTGTGAGTGTGTGTGTATGTGTGTGTATGTGCATGTGTGTGTGTATGTATATATATGTATGTGTGTGCGCATGTCTATGTGAGTGTGTGTATATATGTGTTGTGCGTGTGTATGTGTGTGTGCATGTGTGTGTATGTATATATATGTATGTGTGTGCGCATGTCTATGTGAGTGTGTGTATATGTGTTGTGCGTGTGTATGTGTGTGTATGTGTGTGTGTGCATGTGTGTGTGTATGTGTATATATGTATGTGTGTATGTGTATGTGAGTGTGTATATGTGTTGTGCGTGTGTATGTGTGTGTATGTGTGTGTATGTGCATGTGTGTATGTATATATATATGTATGTGTGTGCATGTCTATGTGAGTGTGTATATATATGTGTTGTGCGTGTGTATGTGTGTGTGCATGTGTGTGTGTATATATATGTATGTGTGTGTATGTGTATGTCTGTGTATATGTGTTGTGCGTGTGTATGTGTGTGTATGTGTGTATGTGCATGTGTGTGCATGTATATATATGTATGTGTGTGTATGTGAGTGTGTGTATATGTGTTGTGCGTGTGTATGTGTGTGTATGTGTGTGTATGTGCATGTGTGTGTATGTATATATATGTATGTGTGTGTATGTGTATGTGAGTGTGTGTATATGTGTTGTGCGTGTGTGTGTGTGTATGTGTGTGTGTATGTATATATATGTATGTGTGTGTATGTGTATGTGAGTGTGTGTATATGTGTTGTGCATGTGTATGTGTGTGTATGTATATATATGTATGTGTGTGTATGTCTATGTGAGTGTGTGTATATATGTGTTGTGTGTGTGTATGTGTGTATGTGCATGTGTGTGTATGTATATATATGTATGTGTGTGCGCATGTCTATGTGAGTGTGTGTATATATGTGTTGTGCGTGTGTATGCGTGTATATGTGTGTGTGTGTGCATGTGTGTGTGTTGGTTAGGTGGTACAGCAGCCATTAAACGAGAGTTCTGGGAGTTATCAGTATCACTGTCATGAGAAGGGCCATGCTTAGATTTCACAGGTGTCCTCGGGACAACAAAGAAGATGGCCACTAGCGTGTCTTCTGTCCTTTATCTATTGGTGTGTGGTGGCTAGTGATTTCTTTGGCCTCCCTAAAAAATTCTACTACAGAGTTATCTGTTCATTCCTTCTCATTGCTGCTGTATTCACAAGAGCCAGGAAATAGAAAAAGTCTAGATGTGCATCAACTGATGAACAGATAACGAAAGCATGGCACATTCACACAATGGAATATTATTCAGGTGTTAAGAAAAACAAAATTATGAAGTTTGTAGGTAAATAGATGAAACGAGAAACAATTATCCTGAGCGAGGTAACTCTGATCTAGAAAGACAAATGTCACATGTTCTGTCCATAAGTGAATATTTCAATTGGAAAATCTAGAGAGGTCAGGAAACTAGTAAGGGGCCGTGGTGGTGGGGAGTCTTGATGAGAGGGGAGATATGATACAGTGATATAGAGGGTGAAGGAGGACTAATGGAATAGAAAGGGTTAAATGGGGGTGGTGAATGAGTGAGCAAGGCAGAGGAGGGTGTCTGGGGAGGAATAACTAACACTAAAGACCTGTAGGAAGCGTCACATGGAAACCTACCACTGTAGAAGCTTCTTAAAGTACGTGCACTCTCAATATTAAAAGAGACTAAATGCAGTTACCCTACACAGGGGCAAATTGCCTCTATCAGACACCACAGGCAAATAAAAGGCCCAATGCCAGGAATGGACTCTCTCTTTTGAAGCTGTGACCAGAGATCCAACAGGCCCTCTAGCAACGCTGGCCATTGCTTTTACTCTTGGTGATCCACTGAAACTTGATGGTAAAATCTTGTTGATGAAGATATTTGTTAAAATTCCTCCTTGAAGGAGATAACTCAGCTTAGTTCCTTCCTCTCCGGGTCCTACAACAAATGAGACACAAATTCCCCAACTCACAGTTAGGCAAATTCTAGTTAATTTACTTGGGCTTACTGACAGAGCAGTGGGTAGGGGGTTACTCACAGAGTATGGGTGCCCTCTCTCTCCTTCATAAGTTATAGCAGTAAATCCACTACCAGGCTTTGATCTTGCAACCTCCCGGCAATCCCACCCAAAATGGCAAGGAGGGAAAGAAAAAAGGGCCCACCTCATGGCGCCCTCAGCTTAAATGCTTTGACCTTTCCCCATCTTACAGCCAAGGCCCATGGACCAGGGACAACACCCCCGCCCCAAGGTAGTCCTGGGTAAATATCACCCAGCGTGGGAGGGAGGTGTTTGTTCACAGTTCACTCTACATACTACATACATGAGTTGTAACACAAACAAGGAGAAATCAAGCTGGTACTGACCTCAACGCTTTATCTCTACTCTCATAGTTGTAGATGTTTTGGAATTTACTATGCATGCCAACAGAAGAGAAAAATAATAGTCAACTTTGCCCAGTTATGAATCCTACAAGCTATAATAACTGATCTGAGAAGCTACACCCCCTGCGCAATAGTGCCACGGATGTTATATGAATAATAAACCATTTTCTGATTGGACTTAAGGTTCACTTCACAAGATGGAGCCCATACATGACATTGATATCAGGCCTAGGAACATATGGCTAGACAGGTCACAGGGCATAGAGAAGAACCTCTATTATTATTATTCTGCTAAAGGGACATAGCATTTAATAAACTCCTAATGACTTGTTGTTACACTCCTAGATTAAGGTAGAGCTCAGCCCTCACTAGACAAGCTTCATCATGCAGCAAACGGTGGTTCACACAGAGACCCAGTCACAACTAGTTAATGTGCAGAGAATAAGAGATTGCATTGTGCTTAGTCCTGAATGGGATGCTGATATCAAACTGCTGCCTCCCAAGGATCAGTAATTATTGCAGAAGACAAGGCAGAAAGATTGTAAGAGTCAATGGTCATGTTTCCACAAGGAAACAGTGTTTTCCAGACAGATGGGAAGCTGCTCATATGACCTCACAGTAATCGTTACAGCATGCACAAGACCTGTGTAAGCTCATGTCAGACAAAATCAGCCTAGAAGTGGGGACGTGGAGATGAAACTCCCAATCTCATCTGAGGAACTATTGGCAATTGATTACTGCTGAGAGAGGGAGAATCAGTTTTCTTAGAGAGTGTGATGCTGGGTTAGTTAACCATATTCCATTGGATGGACCTATATCAAAGGACATTTGGGGAATACAAATCAGACTTGAAAGACTTAAATATAAACAAATATATGTATATATATTTACATAATAGAGTACATAGTACACAAAATTGGGAAAAGGATAGTAAAGCAGACAGGATGAGAATATGATCAAAATACATTGTAAGAAATTCTCAAATATTCAATAGAAATATTAAAATTTTTGGTTTAAGAGTTTAGTGTTGAGGTTGATAAATGATAATATAGACTTGAAAATTTGGGCAGACAGGTCCTTAAATTCTCAAGTTAGCAGCCGTAAAGCCACCTTGCTAAACAAGTTGGAGGGCAAAGCGGAACTCCATTTTGCTCTTTGTTCCCTGAAGATCAGTAATATGTAAATTCGACATGACGAAACCCATATCTGTGTATGATTCCATGATTAATAGTGCTAGTAGTGATAATGAAGCCCGAGGCGACGGTGAAAAGTGAGCTGTTAAGCTTTTGAGTTATGAGGCACTCACATCCTGTTAAATCTCGGAAACTTGACAGATCCTGTGCTACATTGGAGGCTGTTTCATAGATCTTGGTCTGATAAGCATTCCTGGGAATCTCAAAACCGAGCCTGGGAATGCCTGCAAAGGCTGATTCTCACCACTCAGAGAAGCATTCAGAGACTTCGGGGTCATGTTTTTGTTGAGATAAAATGTATTGCCGGGATACAGCTCTTTGGTGGCCATATCCCATCTGTTGGTAAGAATGGGGTAACCATTTATAACACTAAGTCAGACTACCTGAGTCTGTGCAGCATGTGGTAGGACTACTTATAGTAGGTGCTCAGTGTGTTTTTAGATGTAATTATCTTGGAATGAAAGGAAACTTTGTTTTGAAACTGATGGCACTTGTTAGAATTCCTGTGCAACCTGCTAGACATCTGAAAGTTTTCATACTAGAATGAACTGTGTAGTTTTTTTCACTAAAGTGTTCTGAAAAGTTATAGCAACAAAGGAGACATAGTCATACACGACATTTATAGCTTGTTGTTTTATAGCTTATAAACATTATCTTATCTGTTCTAATAATCACTGCATGTTATTAAAATAATATTAGCTCTGCTTTATACATGAGAACATCAGGGAGAGAAAGCATTAATTCACAAAACTGGGGAAAGATGATTTTTAGGTTTCTTGTCTTAGCTTCACTACCTTCAGGACAGTTAGGTTGTAGTTCAAGAGAAGTCGTCCCAGATAGGTAGGTGTCTGTAAGAGAAACTGGTTTTCATTATTGGTGTTTATGTCTTTATCCTTGGGACCTAGTAATCAATACCTATCTGAACAATTGCAGATTCAAGGAGAAATCTTTCTTCGAGGAAATTAATTAATTTGAGACAATCTAAATTATGAAAGGCAGCAGGTGTTGCGTAGTTTTCCCCTTTCCCTGAGAGATTGCATGCAGTGTAGAAACTTCTCTGACCAATTTTTTATATTTCCTGCCGTTTCTATGAAGTTCCCCATGATTCTTTTTTATTTTCAATAATCCTTGACCTAGTCTTTTGAGAGAGATAGAATAACACTTAGATAATCATTTTAGTATTCTTTTAAAATTTTATTTATTGTATTTTATTTATTGTATTGCCTGCATACTGAGTATGTAAGTGCATCTGTGTTGTGTAATGCACTCAGAGGTCAGAAGAAGGCATTGAATCTCCTGGAACTGGAGTTACAGATGGTTGTTAGCTGCCATGTGTGTTTGGGAAATTGAACCTAGGTCTTTTCTTTAGCAAGAACAGCCAGTGCTCTTAACCACTGAGGCATCTCTCCAGCTCCCATTTTAGGGTTCTTTGTCAGAATTTGTATTCCTCTTTTCCATGTGGACTTATTTCTGGATTTTGGATCTGTCTCTAAATTCATTCCTTTTAGCCATTTCTTCCTTCTCTAGTCAGATCCTTGGCCTTTATCCAACCCTAAGTGCTTACCTGGTTATATCATCCCAGAACCTACTAGTAAAGCTGTCTGTTATTATTATTATCTCTATCCAGGTCCTGATAGACTCCTTGCTCATGTAGTTGATTTTTGGCAACACAGTCATAGATGTGCAGAGATGTATCTCTCTTCAAAGCTGTTCTTTCTGTTTGAGGAAACCTCAAGATTCTATAAGATGAAGGGTAATATTTAGGTCACATATGAATAACTTGGTCTGTCTATTATCTTAGTGGTCCAGAATGTAGTTAGAACACATGGAACAAATGCCTTCTTTTCAAGTACTCAGGAATGAAAGAATTCTTGCAAAAGGAGATACCACAGACAATGCTGGAGGTACAATGAAGTAACCATTAGGAAATGGATTTGTGAAATGTATCAGTCATTCTTTCCTTGATGTATGTCATATCCTCAAGATAACCAACTTATGAAAAACAAACGTTTATTTTGGCTCACAGTTATAGTGGTTTTAGTCCATTATAGACAGACCCTATTGCTTTGGACCTGTGGTATCCCATCATAGGGAGATGGCATAGCAGAGAAAAGTCACTCATCTCATGCCTGGGAAGCAAAAGAGAGGAAGAAGAATGGGCTAGATAACTACTGGGAAAGGACAAGTTGGTTTTTTTTAAGGGTGTGAGGCTAGATAGATTAACTAGGCCCCAGTAGATGGACATACACCAAAGGACCCTTGGGGACAGTGGGGACATTGATTCCATAGGGCTTAATATATATGAAAAGAGTACATGAAATTTGGTGGGGGTGGTTATTAGAAAGGTGCAGATAGGAGAAGGCTTTAAAATGATCAAGATATATTGTATGAAATTTTCAGAAATTCGATTAAAAAAGAAAGAAAAAGATGACATACACAAGAGAATGGACTAGGTACCACTAGCTGCTTCAAGGCCACAACCCCAGTGACCTGAAGACCTTCTACTAGGCCCCATCTCCTAAATGTTCCACCACATCTTAGTAATGACTCCCTGGCTACCAACCCGTCATCATGTGGACCTTTGAGAAATAGCTCAGATCCAAGCAATCATGTAAATGTTCCAGTGAGAGTGGCTTCCCTTCTCAATAGCCATTTTGGAAACTGTTTCATGAAACAAGAAGACAACCTATGAAATGTTATCCTGTGTCACAGAACAATCTTTATTCTTACAATAAACAAGTTGACTAAGTCCCAAGCAAGGGGCTAGATTTGAACTGAGACACCGGTATTTTTTTCGATGGGTAAAAGTTCAAAGGACATTGTCTTGGTGACTTTGTAGTAATTCTGTGACTTTTCTTGGTGAACCACACAGACATATCAACGATTAATATACTCTCAAGAAATGTTGGCAAGGTGCTAGCTGAAGAAGCTGAAGAAATGCAAATACTCTTCCAATCTGTGAACAGTTTTAGCATTCATAGATCTGGGAGCTGCCTAGAGGAGTGGACTCTGAGAGGTAGATGTGAACCTAGAAGGCTATCCTGTCTAAGTAGGAACATTCAGGAAATGCACATGGGTTTGGGGCTATTGGTTCTGAATTTGTGAACGGTAGGAAGTCATTAATCAGTTGAGACCACAATGTTTTCATCTGTAAAATGAGAAAAGTGAAGGGAGCTGGCACAGGGAATATTGATGGCTTCTTTTTGCTCTATTTTTTCATTATTCTTTTCTTTCCTTCACACAAGTCAGCATTTCTTACTTTATTATTTTTTTTCTACAAGGGAAAAAGAAAACAACTGTTTCCAGAGATAAATTCTGTATCCCTTCACCTCTCTGCCATGTAGCCTGGGTAGAGTGTCTCTTCACCTGGGTACTGATTAAATAAACAGATGGTTGGTCAGATACGTCTGTCATCAAATATTTTCAGTTATAAAAATTTAACTTCTTTGATTCTGAAAAAGGAGAGTTTTAAGAACGGCCAGGCAGCTTGAGAAGGATGCTATAGATCATACTGCAACTAGATTTGAAAATTTAAATTAAATTATCTTACTAATTATGTATGTCTGACATTTCACCTGTAGGTGAACCCTGCAAGGTTGAGTTGAGTTCATACTGGTCCTTTTTCATTATCTGTCCTTTGGCCAAAGGAGCTTTCCCAGTTCATTTCACCCTGTCCTGACTTGCTTAGCTGACTCTGTCATGTCTCCAGTGATCTCTCAGAATGAATTAGCTCTCACCCCCAGCACAATTCTCTGCTCCTGCTGACATGTGGCAGGGACTTGCACATTCTCTGGTGGGCAAGGTTTCAAAACAAGGTTTTAGAGCTTTGCTTGTGGTCTTATATAAGCTCCTCATATTGCCCTTCCTTCCTTCTTACGTTTGTTTCTTCTTCTCTCTGCAAAATGTCTGCATCTGCTTACCCCACTTCCCAGAGGGGGAGTTTCTCTCTCTCTCTCTCTCTCTCTCTCTCTCTCTCTCTCTCTCTCTCTCCAATCACACATAGATTAAAAACTACAAACACATTTTATGTTTCTGTACCATGATAGGGTTTCTTCTCCTTTGGTCACAGAGAGTGAAGCATCTCGTGGTGTTCCTTTGATATAACTTTGATAACCAGATCAAAATACATTGCTATAGACTGGATTTTGTGCCCTCTTAATATGCTGAAACCTGATTTTCAGTGTGATGGTATCAGGAAGTGCTTAGGTGGTCACTAGGTTATGGTAGCAGAATGCTGATGAATGGACTTTGTGTCTGTATTAGTGATGTTTCTCATAACCAAGGTGCAAAATACCTGACAAGAAGCAACTTATGGGAGGAAGGGTTTATTTTGACTCAGAGGTGGAGGCGGCGACAGTTCAGTTCATCAGGCGAAGATGACATGGAGCATGTGGGAACATGTGACTTCATGGCAGTCACAGTGTACATCTTGGACTCCTTACTACCACACAGTTCAATTGAACGGGACTCAGAGGGCAGAACAGAAGCAGGGCCAGTTTTTAAACCTCGTGGCCCTCCTCCCAGTAATCTACCCTACTCCAATGAGACTGTACTCCTTAAAGATACCACAACTTCCCTAAACAGTTTTACCAGCTGGAGAAACAGTTTTTAAACACATTAACCTGCCAGGGTTATTCTATATTCAAATCATAACAGTGTCCTTATGAAGGATACATCAGAGAGTTCCCTTGCCACTTCCAACATGTGAGGGCATAGAGAAATCATGAATCAGGAATGAACTGTCAGGAGAAAATAAATCACTCTCTTGAATTTGGATCTCCCACCTTTCAGAACCTTGAGAAATAAATTTGTGTTATTTATAAGTCATCTAGTATATAACATTCTATTACATAGCCCAAGACTTAGATACATCCAAGTCACTCAGAGTCATGACAAGAAACAGAACCACTTGAAGGAGCAGCTCAAGTGATTAATGATTAGCCTATTTATAGAAAAGTGGATGGTATTAGACAGTTTTAGAGGCTCATGATCACAGAGGGATGTGCAGCATAGCAGACTCTGGGCAAAAAGACAAAAGCTACTGTAAATAAACAAGATTCAAAAGACGAAGACAACCATAACTCCACAGAGGAGGTTACCTCATAGGAAAGTTGACTGTGGAGTGAACAGCTGCTCAAACTGTAGCTCAAAATGGAGGGAGCAGGCGGATAAGTATCCCATCTCTCTCTGCTCCTGGACTTTGGCAGCCTCTGATGTCCAACTTCCATGGCTGAACCCTGCAGCCAGCTAACAGACAAGAAGTCTCAGACACGGGTTCATGGAGGTCGGCCTCATGGGGGACAAAACAGAGTGAGAGGTGGACAGTGGATTGGGAGTACAGAAAGAGACTCTGGCATACTCTTCTTCCCTGGTGTCTTTGGGATCTTGGTTCTAAAACCCTGTTCTAGTTTCCTTATGGTGCTGTGATAAAACACTCCAACCAACAGCAACTCAGAGAAGAAAGGGTTATTTGGCTCACACTTCCAAGTCACAGTCCATCACTGAGGGAAATCAGGGCAGGAACTAGGGAAGTAGGAAGCAGAAACCATGGAGGAATGCTTCTTACTGGCTCACTTGTTAGCTTGCTCATAGGCTCATAGCTAGCTTCCTTATATAGTCCAGGACCACCTGCCCAGGAATGGCACTTCCTACCTCAGTTAAGACAATCCCTCACAGACATATCCACTGACCAACCTGAAAAAGAAATTTGCTTCTTTTTTCCAGGTGATTCTAGTTGGTGTCAAGTTGACAGTCAATGCTAGCTAGGACAGACTCTAGTGAACCCAAAATCCATGAATGGTCAAGTCCCCTCTTGCAATATTACACAGTATTCTCATTTAACCTGTGCATATTCTCATGTATGTTTTAAAATATCTCCTGGTTGCTCTAGAAGCTAACACAGTACAGTGCTATTTAGGGTGTAGTTATGCTGCATTATTTAAAGAATAATGATGAGAAAAAAAAATATATATATATACATGTTTAATGCAGACAATTAAAAATTGCTTGATTCATGGTTTGTTGAATCCATGGTTGTTCTCCAAACTTTCCCCCTTCATTTGGAATATTTGCACATTTGATGTTCAGTTCTACCCAAGATTCCTGAAAACTGGACCTCGTAAGTAGAAAGTTAATCTAAAGAAAGTCTTGCATCTTTTTCTCCTTTATGAAAAGCTTGCATGGCTTCTTAGAGCACTGTTTACTCCATAGCATTAAATCTTAAAGATGAGTTTCCTTTGGAAAAAAGAGAAGGAAATAGATAGTTTCAAAGTTTTAAACAAATTTCTAACTGCCTACTCAGAGAATTCTCTACTAATAATACTTTATTATGCCCACTCTCGCCATAGATTGGAATTCAGTTTTATAAAATGCCTCGAGTTTATTGCAAAGTACTGACTGAATGAAAAGTTCTATGTATGCAAATGCAATATTGACAAGTAGTTTCTACGGTTTTAGAACATCTGCTTACTGCTGCAGCTAACCACCTGAGACACTGGCCAAAGAGCTATAAAATCCATCTGGGTAAGAATGAGGAGGACGATGCCCAGCCCCCGCGTGCACACAGCTGTAGCTTTTTACCTAAAATTTCTCCTTTTCCTCTTTCTTTTTTTCCCCTCCATCTCTCCTTCCCTGCTGCCTCTCTATTCCTCCACATTATGGCTAAAGGATAAACCTTTGAGAACAGACATTGATGCATGAATTCAAGCGTCTTCAATATACTTTTCAGAAAGTTCTGTAATTTTAACTTAATCTACAGTGAATTCAGTTTCAAATTTTGATTTCAAAAGCTTCATATCATTATACTTCATTTTCATTACTGGTTTGTCTTGATTTTGCTCTTGATTTATGTTTGTTTTCTTGACTTTCTCTCACTTCCTCCTTTTCCTGTGACCATCATTCCTTATTCAGAAATTTCATATTTACTTCTCTCTAGTTGCCAGTCTGCTGGTTTTCAGAGCAATACCGGGACTAAACATGGGGTTTTGAGGACATTATTTTACAGATGTATTGAACACACTGCATATTCTATCCACAAGCCAGTGGCTTGTCAGATCTACAGGAGCCTCTGAGACAGCAAAAACAAAGATAATGTCTTATGACCCAGAAGTGGATTATGCCAATTTACACTGTACCAGCAAGAACATTGGGTGCGTAATTTACCATACCCTGACCAGCACTAAAAGATAGTTTTAAGTTTTCAGTTTTTAGTCAGTTGCTATGAGCAAAGTATCTTAATGAAAAACTTTTACTTTAAAAATAAATTGTCAGTTGAAGGAAGTCTTAAAGAATGTAAGTGGCTTACACAAAATGGAGAAAACTGATATTTTAAGGCCCTTGCCTTTGTTTCATCCAAATAAAGTATACTTGTCACTAAAACATATTGAATTTTCTGTAAATTTGGGAGATATCTTAAGTTCTATCAGCTTACAAAGTCTACCTATATAAATGCATTACTTTGCCTTCTAAACTGTAAGAGTTTATGGAAAATGTCTGTGCTCACTGGAACTCTGGTAGCTTTTATTTCTATGATTGATATACTGAAATTCTCTGGCATTCTGAGCTGGTAAAACAGTTTTAAGTTATGATACTAAGAACATACAGTAATACATACAGCCTCGGAGAGTCTTACAGGGATGTAATAGATATTTTTATTACTTAGTTATAAAATATCCCAGCTGTTTGATCATCGAACATTATTCTGTTTTTAAATCCCATTATTTTACAACAGTGGAATACATCCCAGTTGTTACTTCTGAGTAACGACTGAGTTGGTGATATTGAGGGGCTATAAACTACATTCTCTTTGCTTTCTCTGAGCTAAGAGCTTGTCAAACTAAGATACAGCAGGGCATCTAAATGAGAGATGGGAGCAGTGAGAGCAGGGACTTGGTGGCAAAGGCCGTGGAATCTGGAATTCTGTATTTCACTGAACTACTGACATAAAATCAGTTTTCAGTCAATTCTTTGCGGCTTTCATTAGATTTAATTTCTACTCCCTGCCCCATAATCTCCTCCACCATCTCACATGTATCTGAAGGTACTGAGAGGTAGAGGGAAAAAGGATATTACTACTGTTGTGGTTACAGTTGTGAATACGGAAGCATGTTTTTAAAATGACATTTTCTGTTATTTCTTATATTTTTAGCCCAAGGTCTGTTATATATGGGCTCTTCAAGTTTGCCAGGCTAACATACCCTTTTCAAATATTTATCAGATGGTATCTCTAGGCTCTGGAACTATTGCACATTTATTTGAAGACTGTTACAGATACAGTTGTGGGAATGTGGAATCCAAGAGCTTCTGAGTAAAATAAAACAACCCCCCAAACAAAAATGCTGTCTTAATTATTCTCCTGCTACTGTGATAAAATATCCTGAAAAGGCAACTTAAGGGAAAAGTGGATCTTTTGGCTTACAATTCCAGAGGGATGCAGTGTATCAGGGTTGGGTGGGCAGGGTGGCAGGAGCAAGAGGTTTGCTGATCACACTGTATGCACACTTAGGAAGCAGAGTGAACAGGAAGTGGGGCTCCTCTGTTAAGCGTCAAATGACTCACCTCCTCCAGAAAGGCTCTAGCTTTAAATGGTTCTGCAACCTTCTCCAACAGTGCTACCAGCTGAATACCAAGTGTTCATATATGAGTTTAGCCACACTCAAATCACAACACACTGTCAAATAAAACTGCACACGAACACATGCATCTGAATCCTAACTCCAAGATCAGGTTTTTGCTTATCTTGGAACCTAGTCTGTACCATAGATCTTTTTTCTTCTTGAAATCTCCCTTTGCATCAATTCCACCATAGTGTGTTGTTTTAATGTCCCATCCTTTGTTCCAAGGAACATGCCTGACATCAGAGTCTACTGCTTTTGTTTTGTTTTGTTTTTTTTTTTTGGCTGCAAAAGTACATGAAAACTCAGCTCTGTCATTCAGCCCAAATTAGACAAGACTCCTTTGCTCTCTCTGCTAATGTTTGATTCTGTCATTATAGGAGGTGTAGAGAAACCATCTTTAATCTTGTTCATATATTCTTAGATGCATCACTTTTAGAATTATGATTAATAATAAACATTATTGATACATTTCAAAACCAAGTAGATGTTTTTATTTATAGTTTCTGCTTCTTATGTGTAGCATTTATGTATTCACAATTCTAGATTTCATTAATCAATTAGCATGAAATACTTTTGTACTAGTTTTCCATCATTGTAAGAAAACACCATAGAAAATGTTTAGTTTGACTCATGGTTTTAGAGGTTCCAGTCCATGACTACTATTTTTAGGTTTTTGGTGAGGTACAGGATGGTAATGATATGGAGCTCTGGGAAGAGCAAGCTACTTGCCTCATGCCAGGAAACTGAAGTAAGGAAAAGAAAGGAACAAAGGTCCAGCAATCTTGTTTAAAAAGCAGTCTGTTCCAATGACCTAAAGTCCTTCGCAAGGCCCTTTCTTCTGAATATTCCACCACCTCTTCTGGGGAGTGAGTCTTTAACACACATCCTTTGGAAGGAGCATTCGAGAGTCAAACTCCAGAAATTTGCAGTTTTTTCTTTTTTCTTGAATCTTTGTGTAATTTATATAGAACATCACAATCAATCTTGATCATCTTTATTTTATATACCTTTCCCACTGGCACCCCCCACCCCCAGTCCCTCAACTGGAATCCATAATTCTGCCCCCTGTGTTAAGGCCTATTGTGTCCAGTTAGTGTCCCTGACATTCCTCAGTCCAGAGCAGTGGGAGACAGGCAGGTGTTACTAATGGAGAACTGGATAAAATGGGGGTGTGTAATGGGAGGGGAGAGCTAGCCAAGTAATCTCATACGTTCCATTCAACTTTTTAATCACGAAGAGTTCAGTGGTCAGCAATAGTTTGCTACAAGCATTTCTGTCATTTATTTACTACATAGCTATGTCTCTTGATATCATCTATTCACATGGTACTTCCTTCTGTAAGTTTTTTGGTTTTTCTATGGAATCAAGATCTATCCAGGACCAGAATAGCTCAGCAGTGTCTTCAGAATTCCGCCACCTTTTTATTACATGGCTTTTGACAGACTTTCTCTACTAGAAAAACTGGGATAAGCCATTCATCTCACTGAATAAATGTTTCATGATGGGTCAGCATATCAGATATACTCCTTGACACTTAAGAGGTCACTTATTTAGAATCAGACAGAGGGCAGAGCTTGTGTTTTAGTGATGTACCATGACAAACTCTAGAACTGAATATTTACTCTACATGATGGAGTGAGGAAGAAGAACCAAGTTAGAGACCTAGAACCTTCTGTCTTCTAGAGTGATACCTGGAAAAATGTTTTTCATCATTTCAAAGCCTAGATCTGCACAGTAACTGGCAGTACATATATGTTACCTGATTGAACAAATAAGTGAAAACAGAAGATGGGAAGTGCTTCCTTAGGGTATATGCCTTTATGCTGACTCGTGTCTCACGAGGAAGAGTTTGTTTCAAATATTCTTGCTCTTTGGCTCCAGGCCTTTTTCTTCCATTAAGAAGTCAAGGGAGTTCCTCACTGAGAAAGAGATAGAGATGAGAGAGAGAGAGAGAGAGAGAGAGAGAGAGAGAGAGAGAGAGACATTGCACATGTTCTTTGATCAAGGAGAGAGAAGATATTAAAAATCCTAAGCAGGTGAAACCTCACAGGCAGCTCAGCTCTCTTCCCCTGGGGTATCGCACAGCTGTGATCTTGGCTAGAATGGAATGCTCTGTAGGCTTGCTGTCTTTGTGCCAGTTCATGATCTAACTCCGGGAAAGGAAGCATGATATGACATTTGTAAGTCATATCAACTCAAACATCTTTTCTCACTAATAAAGACAATATTCTGATCTTTACACATTTCTTGTCCTTCCAAAATTGAACTTCTTTCTAACAGGGTCTCATGTAGCACTGGCTGGTCTTGGGAAGATTTGCTGAGCCTTCTAAAACTTGGGGCAGTATGTTCTGTGCACAAGGTGCAGTGGTTCATCAGATTCTCAAAATAAGTCTTTGCATTTCAAAGTTTAAGGAGTTCTGCTTAAATCTTGAGTTCCCCTCCTAAGAACTGGAAGTTGATCTCCCTCTCTTCTTTTCCCTTGCCTTCAAAGGGCCTTGATGTTGATTCTTCATACTCTCTAGAGCCCGACTGCAGTGACTCTTCACCTTCAAGGAAGTCAGCTAGCCTTCCCTGCCTCTGAGAACTCCCCTCCTGTGACCTCCAGGGCTCCAGCCCCATCTGCATCTTTTCTTCTCATTAACTAGAATGTGTGATCCTGAGAGCAATCTAACATTGTTTCACAGTTGTGTGGCACTATTCCTGGGGAGATGTGAACAAATATATACTCACCCCAGAGAGGAAACTGACTGAAGGCCAAAGTGAGAATACCCCCTCAAGGTCCAACTTGGTGAACTAATCAGTTTCATTTGGGTTACTTATAGGAATACTGGTGAGGGATTACTTACAGGAATAGATAATTTTCACACAAGTGTATTAAAAATTGAGCACGATGCTTCATTGTTCTGTCTTAACTTTCTCATGTCTGTGATACATGAGTATTTTCTATTCCCAGCCCTAGGATTTAAGAAAATGTCCTTATGTACAATTGCCTCAAGGATTCAGTGATGAGGAACTCAGGAAAATGTGACATTCCATTTTGGATCAGTGGATAGGAGGGAGGAGAAAGCTGGAGTGGGAAGTCACAGTGACAAGGGAAAGGTTGGAAAGGACGAGGAAAGAGAATCAGAGATGAAATGGACTGTTAGCACCAGTGGACTCACAGGCATCTTGGTGAGGGAGTGGAACTTCCCCAGGATAATGACTAGAGGTTAATGGCACCCTCCAAATAACTATTCCTGAAATAATTATCTTCTAAGAGAAAGGTTTTCTTTACAAGCTTAAGGACCTGGGTTTGAGCTTCCACCCCGAATCCATATTAAAAACAAATGCCAAATGTGGAGGTGCATGATTGTAATCCCAGTGCTAAGGCAGTGGACACAGGTAGTCCCTGGCCAGACAAGCTAAGCTCCAGACCAGTAAGAAAACTTATCTCAAAAAACAAAGTAAATGACACTTGAAGAATGACAGTCAAGTTGTCCTGTGGCTTCTATATGCATTTAAACAGGCATTTGAACAACCATGTGCACATGCGTGTGCATGAACACACAAATACACACACACACTGAGAAAGGTTTATGTTGGCTCACATTTTGGAGATTTCAGTCCATGATGAGTGGTTTTTAGGGCTATGGCTACACAGCCTGTTATGGCAAGAGTGCAAGACGGCAAAACTCTTTATCTCAAGACCCAAGAAACAAAAGAGAATAAGGGAAAGGCTGGGGTCCCACAATCCTTCTCGAGAGGATGCCCTCAGTGACCTAAAGACCTCTCACTAGACCTCACTTCTTATAGGCCCTACCACTTCCTATTACTGTCACGTGAGGATCAAGTCTTTGGGTGACATTTATGATCCAAATTAGGCTGAAGAGGAGCAGTAGATGCTACCAAAGGAAGATGATGCTTTAGAAATTGAATGGAGTGTTCTAGTTTCCTAAATACTCTGTGTGAATGTTTTGGGGGAAGGAGAGTATTAGATGGCAAAGTTTTCCTGATCATGCCAGTCAAATTATCTACTGCAAGACAAATCAATGACACTTAAAATACAGAGTACAATCCATAGTGGACCCATGAAAGCAGTGTACCTCTCCTAGCAACTGCTGGGATTCATTCTTCTGTTAAGAAATGCTTCTGGATCTAAAGGCATTATGATAATATACACATTGCAGTCTCTGAAACAAAACCCAGTTATATTCTAACGTAACCACTTGGCCAAGTCATACAAATGGAAAGCTGGCAAGAAGTGAGTAGATATGAGCCAAAGCACAATTTTGGGACCCAGTGATGACCAACAGAACCAAAAAGAGCTTAATGCTGCAAATAACTCCATATCTGTTTCAGCCACCCAGGAACGTTGAATTTAGATCCTGCAGCTTACTGACAAAGGCTGAGTGAGACGGAGCTGTAGATCCATTAGTGGCAGTAGGAGTCATTTCTGGTCTTTCACTGATTCTTCTTACTTAGAAGGCAAAGTCTGACTTTTGATTTTCACGGTGAAGCAAACACATTAGGCACATTTCAGTGGAGACTGAATTATGTATGGAAGTCAAAAATTGAAGCATGGTCATCCATCAACAACTGATACATTCAGACCAAGGAGATCTCCTTTCTTTTGAGACTGCTACTGCTGCTGGTCCACACTTATCACTGCTGCTGTTACTGCCTCTGTGATAGTTACCACTACCTCCTCTTGTATGTTTGAGGACTTCCATATCATCTCAGTTAAGTCTCATGAAAACTCCACCCTGTGAGAAGAACACTGTCATTGCTCCAATTTTATACATGAAAGCCCCTAGATTCAGACATGTAAGGGACTCATTTCTTAATTGAACGGATTATTCAAGAAAATAAAAAGAAATTAGACAAACAAATTGAGAGGAATCATGGCTAAGAACGAGGACTTTGTAATTATGTAAATTTGAAGTTGAAGTCTGGGTCTGTACTTTGATGGCTCAGTGAGTCTGGGCAAATCCCTCAGTTTCTCTGAGGTTCAGTTTCTCCATCTGTAAAATGAGGTTGCTAGCAATGCCACTCTAGTCCTGCCACACTGCAAATGATTAAGAAATGTTATTTATTATTATTATTATGTTAAATATTATTGTTGTCATGAAATAATTTTTTTTTGCACATGAATAAAAATGGCTTTATCTATAACTTCTTCCAGAGTTGACTGATCTTTTTTCCTTTTTTTAAAATCAAATTTTTGTGAATTTCATATAGTATATTTTGATGGTATTTAGATCCCTTCCCATCTGCATCCCTCATTACTACCTCCAACACCCACCTAATTTGATGTTCTTTTCAATAGTTCCTCAGGGTTGGGGTTTCTTATTCATTTCTCCATGTCTCTGCTGAGATTTTGTTGGTTCGAGCTTACGTGATACTTGTACTTGCTGTCACCGTTGCTGTGAGTTCATAGAATTAACTTCCCAACTATTTGGAAAACTCTGTTTCCTTGTGGTCATCCACCACTTTGGCTCTTATAATCTTTCTGATCCCTCTTCTGTAAGGATAGTCGACCCTTTGGAGGCAGAAGTTTGATATAGTGTTCAATTTAGGGATAATCATTCTGCAATCTCATATTTTCTACATGCTAGCAAGTTGTGAATTTCTTTGTCAATTATCATCTGCTATATAAGGAAGTTTCTCTGGTGAGAGTTAAGAGAAGAATTAATCTGTGGGTATCACAAAAAATCATTAAGGATTGTTTTAATTCTATATTTATTTAACAGAATAATAGTATTAGGCTTTCCCTTGTGGCCTGTGGCCTATCTAGCCATATGTTCCTAGGCTTGATATCAGTGTCAGGCATGGAATCTGTCTTATGAAGCAGACCTTTAATCTAATTGCAAAGTGGTTGGTTATTCTCATAATAATAGTGCCACAATTGCACCAAAGGCCATATCTTGCCAGACTGCTTGTTGTTGTAGCTCATAGGATTCACATCTAGGTAAGGCAAATGATGAATTTTGTCTTCAGATAGCATCAGAGCAGCTTCCAGCACTTTGAAAGCAAGACAATAGAGATGATGCTTTGAAGTCAGCACCAGCTTACTTCTCTTTATTCTTATCTGTGGATCATGTATGCAGTGTTTGCAGCATAGGGTCTTATTGTCAAGTTCTGGTGGTTAACCAAGAATAGGTACAATGGCCAATATTGTTTGAGGGTCTATGGGATCCTTGGTCAAAAGTTTCAAAAGGGGGAGACCATCACTGGCATTGGGATTTTACTTTGTTAGCCTGTGGTACCTAGAAGGGGCAGTGTTCCCTGTTATAAGGTTATGCCTTTTAATATCCTTTTTAAATGTATATGTATATATTCTAAGAAGCATCTATAGTGATACATTTCTATATGACTTTTTTCTAAAGGCCTTTCATGATGAGTTATCCTACCTCATCAGCTGATTTTTCAAGTCATGACTCCTTTTAAAGATTCTCAGAGGTTTGAACACAAAGGAGTACTGGAAGGGCATTCTCTCTTCAGGTTTGAGAAAGTGGTGGCAGATGACCAAATGGTTCTACTAAGTTGCACCATTTTAATCTCCCCTCCTGTAATTCATATTGTTATTTGATAGCATAACATTCTCAAAGGAGTTTCTTAAAAACAAAAATCAAAGACATTACCCTATTATTTTCTCTTTTGTTTTTGGTATCAGTAATACAGGCTTTGTAGGAAGATTTTGGATGTATTCTTTCATTTTCTACTTCAATCAGAAATGAAATGCAAGAACACTTCTAAAAGATCATCCACCATGATCAATTCATCTTTGTCCATGAGACTCACAGATGTTTGAACAAACGTAAATCAATAAATATAATCTGTCACATAAATAGACTCAAGGACAGAGACCACATGATAATCTCATATGTACAGAAAAGGCCTTTGACAAAATTCAATATCCCTTCATAATAAAAGTTATGGAGAATGTAGTGATATATGAGATAAACCTCAGTATCATAAGGCTTACATACAAGAAGCCCACAGCCAAATGGATAAAAACTTGAAACTTTTCAACCAAAATAAGCAAGACCAAAATATTAATTCTACTCATTTCTTTTCAATAAAATGCTTGAGGTTTTAATTGGAGAAGTTAGACAAGTGAAGGGGATAAAGGGGATATAAAAAGGAAGAAGTCAAAGATCACTATCTGTGGATGATGTGATCCTGTACATAAAAACCCTAAGATTTCACCAGAAAACTGCTGGAGCTGACAAACGCACTCAGCCAAGTAAGAGGATACAAAATTAACACACAAAGCCCACCTCAGCCCTCTGCTCAGTTTCCTAGAAATGCAGTAGAAAAGTTCTTATTTTTTTTTCAGACCAGAGTCAGGCTTTAGGATTGATACAGTCCATCAAGGGAAAAACTCTCTTTTTATCTATTGATAAGCTGAATAGAAATATTCCAGGTGCTGACCATGGACAAAAAAAAAAATTCCTTCAAGTAAAAAGTCCTAGACTGTGTCTTACCCTCACTGCTCTTCTACCCAGCTTCCCTTTAGTTATACTTACACCGCAACAGAAAATAGTGGAAGGGCTTTAGCTCCATGTTGGGCTTTAAGTGTCTGAATAACGTCTGAAATAACTATGGGGATTATGATGGGATGACTTCCTAGGGTTATGCCTGGGATCTGAATTCCAAGGGAGACTGGTTTCTGGAGGTGTTTGAAAGTTGAGTACATTTCCCACTGTTGACCTGGTGCACAGCTGTGGAAAGGGCCAGCTCAAGCCTGCTCCTTTCTCAGAAAGCCTTTTCCATTCTGAATAGTGAATTGAAGCCTTGTTATAATAATACCTTTCTTCTTTATACTTGAATGCAAAAGTTTTATGGCTTTTCATTTGTACTATTCATCTGTATCAGGGCAGTGAATGTCCTTAGAAATAAATCTAGCTCACATTCCTCATTTTGAAAAGCTACAGCCCAGAGAGGGGACATGAGTTGCTTAAGCTCACAGATATGTTGTTGGTACCAGACCCAGAACTAAAATCTGGGACTTTTTTTTTGTGCTGGGGTAAGAAGCATTTCCTCTACCTCTTTTAAAAAGCTTTTTAGTGAATCCATAAAAGATACAGCCTACACCTAAATAACGTTTGACAATCACAGTGATGAACACTGTGTAGTCATTATCATCATGTCCAGGTTTCTTTTAGAAGCCTATTAGTATTGTTCTAAATAAGGAAAATAAGTTATTTTTTGATCGCCTCATATGATGTATTAGTGTTCTATGGTTTCTATGACAATTTACTAAACATTTAGTGGCTTAAATAACAAATTTATTAATTACCAGTTTTGTAGCTCTGTGATGATTTGAATGAGAAATGTACCCCCTTAGGCTCACATATTTGAATACTTGGTCTTAGTTGGTAGCTGTGTTTGCAGAGGTTTAGGAGGTGTGGCTTTGCTAGAGGAAGCACATGACTGGAGGTGGGCTTCACTTCCTTGCCCCACTTCCTGTTTTATTCTCTGTTTCCTCTGAGTGGTTGAAGATGTGAGTTCGCAGTTCCTGTTCTAGCTTCCATGACAACCTGCTGACATACCTCCCTACCATGATGGATTCCTATCCCTCTGGAACTGTAAGCCCAAATAAATTCTTCCTCCTATAAGTTTCCTTGGCTATGGTGTTTTATCATAGCCACAGAAAAGCAACTAATATAGAAGTTAGTACCTGAGATTGAGCTGCTGCTGTGAAGAACCCAACCATGCTGTTTTTTGATGAGTATGAAAGACTTTGGAACTTTGGACTAGGAAAGTGATTGAATGTTGTACTTAGAGCTTAGTGGGTCATTCTAGTACAAATTCAAGATGTTTCAGAGGGAGAAGGAATCCAGGACCTGAAGACTAACTGGACTAAGATCATTCTTGTGATACTTTAGTAAAGAATCTGATTGCCTTCTGCTTGCTTGCAGCCTGAGGCTAAATTAAAAAGCAATGAGCTGATTTCTTTGGCAGAGGAAATTTCAAGGCAGTCTAACACTGAATATGTGGCTTGGTTATTTCTAATAATTTTTAGGCAGATGTACAATGAAAAAAGCAAGTGAGGAAGAAAGAAACAGAAAATATAAAGTTTGGAGAGAAAGCATTAGGAAGCTTAATGCTGCAGTCAAGGCAAATGATGAAATAGAGGCTCTAATTGCTGAGGAGACTGCAGCCATTAATGAGAGGCCTCCTGATCTGCACTTGAACAATGGAAAGTGTGTGCTCAGAACAAGACCCTACCCAGCTAAGTTTCCAACTTATGAAAGTCTCAACATTTTATATTTTTTGCTCCTTGGAAGCAATGACTTCTACATACAAAAGCTGCTAGCCATGTGGATGAAGAGAGGAAAGCTCCATCTCAAGCTGGCAGCCAAACTTGACAGTGCTGTCTATGTGCTACGGGCTTTAGAAGCATAAAAGATACAAGGATGAGTGGGAGTGTTACTGATTCTGCCACTACAGTTTCAGAGAGCCACTGAGGCCAGGCAGTGTATAGTAGGCAAATGTAAAGAAGGCTCTGACAGGCCAGGGGGCTCTGAGAGGACACTGGGTAAAGATGTGAAGGTGAAGCCTGAGCTGCAGTGGTGACCCCAAGATGCTGGAGATGCTAGAGTCAGGAGACATCTACTAAGGAGAGCTGTATAGAGGGAGTGGAACTAGCCCAAGACAGAGCTGTATGTCACAGCCAGCAAAGCTTTAGGAACAGATCTATCTGAGTACTTTGAAACTATAGTCTCGGACATTGGACATGGAGCTACAGGATTTGGCCTTTGCCTTCCTGGGTTTTGGTTTTCTTTGGTCTTATATTTCCTCATTGTGCCTCCATTCCTCCCTTTTGGAATGGTAATCTATATTTTGAGACTTTGTGTGTTGGATTTTATTTTACAGGGCCTTATAGTTATGAGATCGCCTTGTGTCTCAGAAGGCTTTGGACTTTGGAATTTTGAACAGTGTTGAGACAGTTAAAGACTATGGGTACCTTAAAAATTGAGCTAAATGCATTTTGCATTATGATATGACCGTGAGCCTAGGGGAGCCAGGGAGTGGAATATGATGGTTTGACTGGAAATGTCCCCCACAGACTGACGTATCTGAATCATTGGTCCCAGTTGATGGCACTGTTTACAGAGGTTTAGGAGGTGTGGCCTTGCTGGAGGAAGCACGTGACTTCTGAGGGATCAGCTTTCAGAGTTCATAGCCTTGCTCTGCTTCCAGTCTCTCTTCTTCTACTTCCTGCATGTGGTTAAAGATGTGAGATCTCAGCTTCTCCTCCAGCTACTACCCCTGTCTGCTTTCATGCTTTCTGTCATGATGGACTCCTATGTGTCAGGAGTCCTAAGCCCCAACAGACTCTTCCTTCTAGAAGTTCCCAACGTCATGTTGTTTTCTTACAGTAACAGAAAAGTAATTAATACAAGCTTATAAGTTCAAAATAAGTCTGATTAGGCTAAAATCAAGATACGGACACACTGTGTTTATTGTCCAGAGATTGCTGACACCTTGATGCTTGTCTCATCAGATATATTAATGGCATAATCTGTTTTCTTGCCTTTTTAAACTTCTAGCTGCTTCCAAATTCCTTGGTTTAGTGGTCTCTTCATCTTCTACCACATCTCTTTCACCCTTCATCTATCATCATGTCTCTCTGAGCACAACTGGGAAAGGCTCATTGTTTTTAAGGACGTAACCAACTAGATTAGGTCCATTACATAGCCTTGGACACCCTCTCCAGCTTCAAGGTTTGTAATCTGAATTTCTATTCTACATTGTTTTGCCATCTAGGCCTAGTAACATATAAAGCAGGATAGAGTCCAAATGTGTAGCAGAATGTCATTAATCTGTCTACTGCATTCTACAAAGATCTTCAAGCCCCCCCCAATGAAAGACACATTCTTCTTATCTTAAACTTTCCAATTCTCAATGAATCACATGAAATTAACTAGTAGGCCAATGAATTATAGATCTGTTAACCATTTGTCAAGTGTACAGGCTGCCATATTGCTTTAATGTGGAATGTGTGATTCTCTAACTGATTGGCCTGAATTCTTCAAACCATAGGAAGTTGAACTGAGAAGGCAAGAGAAGTATTTTCCATACTATAAGCACTAAAATACTCATTAAGCAAACAAACAGAAGAAAACAAGCACCTAATGGAGGCAATGAAGTCATTTCAAAATAATATTTTCCCTGTTCTAAAAAGTCTTGTATTCTTCTCAGTGTTTTTCAGAGGCCCCTGAAAAGGGCTATGTTATAAATTTCACCAGACCCTAGATTGCATTTCCAGGTAAACTTACTAAACTGCTCACATTCCATTTGAGTTTTAATTTTTTGTAGATGCATTTCAGACGTTGGAATTCCTGCCAAGATTGTCTTCCAGCCCATGGATTTTCTTTTAGATTTAAAAAGAACCATTAAAGTTACAAATTTGCCAAATATTTGTTATGCTTGCTGTAGTCAGGTATATTCTTCTTGTAAACCTCCTGGTTACTTCTCTGTGTGGAATACTCTACAATTTTTCCAAGTTTCTACTTTATGATGACCAAGCTAATGGAACCTAGGCAAAAAAGTATCATTTCCTTGATAAAGCTGTTTGAAAACAAGTTTGAATTAGACTAGTCTTAGCTACATGCATTGATTACTTTTAGCATTACTATGAGCAAAATACCTGAGAGAAAAACTTAAAGGAGAAAGGATATAGTTTGATTCATATTTTCAGGGGGATTCAGTTGATAGTTTCTTAGCCCAATGTGCTTGGGCAGAATGTCTTGGTAGTAGGAACTTATGACAGAGGAGCGTTGTTCACCTTATGGCAGATTGGAAAGGGCCAGGGACAGTATACTCTCAGGGACCAATTCCCAGTGACTTACTTCCTCCTCTTCTTCACTTCCTACACCCTTCCAAAATAGTGCCACCTGATGGGTACCAAAGTTCAGCACATGAGTCTGGGGAGGACATTTATGTCCAAATCATAACACCAGGGATGAGGTGGGACTAGGAATTCACTGTAGATAGGCATGAGGGATTTTACTGGAGTTATTCAGATGTTCTAAAATCCATTTTGGTGAGGGCTACACAACCGAGAAGCATCTATAAAATGACTGAACTGGACCTGGAGAGCTGGCTCAGCAGTTAAGAGAACTGGCTGCTCTTGCAGAGGACCCAGGTTTGTTTCCAGTACCCACATGGTGGCTAACAACCATCTGTAATTCCAATTCCGGAAGATTTGATGCCCTCTTCTGACCTCCACAGGCATTGTACAACATGGATGCACTTGCATACATGCAGATAATATACTCATAGACATATAATAAAAATAATTACTAAAATAAAAATGAAAATATACTAGTTAAAATTTAAAAACCTATTGAATTGTCTTTTGAAAACAGTGATTTAATACAATGTAAATTCTACTTTAATATCTTTATTTTGAGACAGGGTCTCTCTGTAGTCCCAGCTGGTCTGGACCTCCCTATGTAGACCAGGTTAACCACGATCTAACAGAGATCCATCTAACTCTGCCTCTGCCTCCTGCATGCTGGGATTAAAGGCATGCACCACCATGCCTGGCCCCCCAAATAATTTTTTTAAAGTTTGCCTATCATCTATGTATAAGTACCATTCATACATTTTATGCTAAAGATAATTCTTTCCACAGAATTATTGTCTAATTGTATCTTTAGAAGACTACCACCAAAACTTGTTCACCTGCATCATGGCTTGTTAGTAAGCAGAGCTGAGGGCAGTCATACTGAGCTGCTTCCAAAGTAAACAGGACACGCTTGCTTGCCTTGTTCTTTGCTTCTGACATTCAAGAACAAATGGATATTCACTCTTAATCTTCAGCGAATCCTGATATTTTGTTTAATGCATTTCAAATTTATTTGAAAATTACCTCGATATGATTCCAGCCATGCATATTTTGTGCCCTACAATTAATTTAGAAGTAATAATTCACTCCCCAATCTGTTGGTGTACTGCTAAAGAGACAAGTCAGTTTCCTGTGACAAATAAAGCTTAATACACAATAGCTAGGAAAACAAAGTGAGAAACTGAAATATTTTATTGAAACACTAGCATTTTTGCATTTATAGATTTCAACATTAAACATTTGGATAGACATTCACACATAAAATATACATATAAATTTATTGATACAAAAATAAAGATTCCTTAGAGTTATTGACTTTAAAACTATAAAATTATATTTTGAGCTGGATGTGGTGGTGCATACCTTTAGTTAATCCCAGTGCTTGGGAGATATAAGCAGGAGGATCTCTGTGAGTTCAAGGCCAGCCTGGTCTACATAGCGAGTTCCAAGTCAGCTGAGCTGGGGCTACAGGGAGACCTTGTCTCAAACCTGCCTCCCCCCAAACCCAGCCAATCAACCAACCAACCAAACAAACAAAAAACCCTACATTTTGAAATTACATAAATAACTCCTGTGTTGCAGGGAGGGTTGCATGTTCCTTAGGCAAAGACTTGAACCGGCTACCTCCTCCGTAGTATACGTGACACAACTTGAGTACTTTAGGCTTGTTTTCCAAGTAGACCAAGGAGATGACTATGACCTTGGACTTCCTTTCTGGTTCCTTGTTCCCTGGGACAGTTTTTTTTTACCTCATGAGTTTAATTGACTTACCTGGTGGTAGTTGTGCAAAACCCCACTGACAGGTAGGCTATCCAATGTGGGGGTTCCAGGAGCTGACATCTTAGTTTTTAAAGATTATAATTTGATTTTTTGCCCAAGAATGCCATTGTACTTAACTTTGAACCTCCATTTTTTAACAAGAGCTACAGATGATTGTATTGTGCAAAAGTACCTAAAACATGTGATGGAAGACTTGCTAATTCCATGGAAGATTCAGCATGGACTGTGGAGAGTCAATATTATCCTAAGTATAAGTGTTTCCTGGCAGCGTTTCTCAAGATCTGATTTTTGTATGAATCACCTGAGATCTTGTTAAGATGTAGATTTTTTTATAGGTCTGATTTGTTTGGCATTAGCACCAGGGATGCTGATCCTTTGAGGGCCCATGGATCACATTTTACTGAGGATTTGAAGAATTTCCATGAATGCTAGAGGATCCAACATTTCATAAATGGCAGAAAATAAAGCCATCAGCACATCAAAGACCATCCTACGCAAATGAGCTTTTCAGTTAGAGTCCAGAGCTAGTATGCTTCTGTGAGCCTGCTATGAGCCAGATGGAGGAGCTTCTCTTGGGCTGCAGAGTGGAGCAAGAAAGGACTGAAAGTAGCTGTGAGACATACAGTACAAGGAGAAGCTGCAAACAGCCAGTTTTCAGGAGTTTCAGGTGATCACACACATAAGGAGCAGAGAAAATAAACCAGATGATGAAAGTGTGCCCTGAAGATGTAAAAAATGGTAATATTTCCCCAAAGGAAGACAAAAGGCATAACCTGAAGATTTTATGAATGATGAGGGTTGGCTTCAGGTGCTGGTTATAAAGTGCCTACCACTTCCCCATGGGCAGAAATGAAGCCATGGACTGATACTCTAAGTTTAATTCCAGATGCATAATGTATGTACCTCTGCAGTGTCATACATACATTGGGCAGCTCACAACTATCACTATCCATAACTTCAGTTCCAGGGGATTCAGTGCTCTCTAGTTTTTTCAGGCACTTGATGCACAAAATCTCATGTAGACATACACACATATTCATAATAAAATAGTCTGAAATCCCCAGAACTCCTAACATGACCCAATTCTATTTATTTCTAATTCTTTCTTCTTAGAGGTCAGGGTCAGCTTCTTTCTGGATATTAAAAGTGTTTTTGATTGGATTTTAAAGAGTTTTGTTTGCACTATCTGAATAGCAATTCTAGCCTTCAAGGTCATTGCCCCTGGTGTCGGATGCAATCTACAAAGGCAGAAACTAGGTAGGTAGAAATGTGAAAAGCATCTCTGTCACTAGGTAGTACGGCTTGGGATGGGGCCAGTATTACAGTTTTTAAATGTGGGTTTTAACTCATATATCCTACTTATATGATGCAGTAATTCTTAAACTGAAATATGCTTAAAATTATTTGGGTACCTTGGTAAAACTAATTTTATGCATCCAAATGTCTGAGAAGATGATTGCAGGTATGGCATCCAGGAATCAACATTCTCAAATACAAAAACAGTGTGATCCTTTCATATATTTACATGCTTAAGCCTAAGCCATCTTGGCATAAAGATGCTTACCTACTAATTAAGTAATTATGTTACTATAAATGAATTGGGTATATGCCTTTTCCAGCCATTTGAGGATATATAATAAAATATTTTGTTCCCCAAACTCACTAGATTTTTGTTGACACCAAAATCCACTCATGGGGTCTTCTATCTGCATCAAAGCCCCCATAATTTAAGGAAGTTGATCACCTAACCCTTTTCATTTAGAATAAGTATGCTCTAATTAATTCTGAATGCTCAAGTCAGTTTTTATCCGCATTCAGTTAAAAGTTGGCATTTTTTAAAAACAAGACATTTAAACATCTTATAGTCTAATCTAAAAGCAATTTTAGGGGTTTGAGAGATGGATCAGTTGCCAAGAATGCATACTATTTTTTTTCAGAAGACCCAGGTTCTGTTCCCAGCACCCACAGTGGGCAGCTCACAACTGCCTGTAGCTCTGGTTCTAGGAGATCCAATATCCTCTTCTGGCCTTTGAAGACACCTGCATGTATAAGATGCACAGAAACTTATGTAGACATACACATAAAAAAATTCCCAGCAATTTCAACATGATCCAATTCTATTTATTTCTGTTCTTTCCTTTTCCATATCAGGGTCAATTTCCTTCTGGATATTAAAAATATTTTTATTGGATTAAAAAAATTTTTCATTGCACTATCTGACTAGTAATTCCAACCTCAAGGTCTTTATCACTGGTGTTGGATACAATCTAAAAAAGGTAGAAACCAGTTAGATAGAGAGGGGAAGAGCATCTCTGTTACTAGGGAGGCTGGCTCAGGCTGGGGCTGGTATCATGTGTCCTCCTAATGGCCTTCTCCACCTGTGCAGAACACCTTGGGATGCCCCATTAAAGAGAGAGACTGAAACAGGTCTAAGACTCAACTGACCAGCAACTAATAAATTTCAGAACCTGAAGAAGGTAAGGACAGCAAAACCAAGTACCCGTATTGCTTGCTATTAAATACTAACTCAAGCCAGGTAAAAGTCATCACCATAGAGATGAATAGCCTTCTAGAAAGGCTGAAAATTTTGTTTTGTTAAAAATAGGAATTGCATTATCAGAAAGAAGGGGATACGCTATTTTGAGTCACTTGAAAAATTCTGAGCAGTAAACAGGAAAAATGGTGGTTAAATTGCGTTTTAAATTAGAAAGTTCTACCCAACTGCAAATTATGTTGATTATTGTATCTAAAGAACTCTGAATGCTAGAATTTTGTCAGGAGAATTATTCAGGGTGAATTATTTATTGGCAAGAGACAGTTCCTATTCTCTGTGCTTGAGTGACAATTTAACATATCAACATAAAACAGGTCAAGAGAACAAATACATTGAAAGGACGGGGAAGTCTGTTTAATGCAATAGGAAAAAATAAGGTCTTTGAATCACCCACAAATTTTCTGCTTCAGCAGTGTGGCTAATTAAGAGTTGACTGTGGAAATGCTTGCATAGCTCTGTTTTCCAGTCGAAAAGACTGCTACAAACCAAGGAGAAGGCTAACATACACTCTTTGTCTTTTTTACCATTAACTGTGTGAGGTTGGTGGGTATACTTATCTGTTCAGACTCCTACAACAAGAATACTGTAGTTTGGATGGAATGAATGATAATACATACTTTTCACTATTCTAAAAGATGAGACATTCAAGATCCAGGTGCTGGCAGATCCGTGTATGAAGAATCCTTATTTCCTTATTGGCAGAAGCTATCTTTTCTTCCTGTATTCTCACATGGAAAGAGGAATAATCTCATTATACAGCACTAATCCCATTATGCAGACTTCACCCTCAACTACCTACTGTTGCAGTCTGAATGTGAAAAGTTCTCCATAGGCTCATGTATCTGAGGACTTGGTTCCCAGATGGTGTCACTGTTTGGGAAGGTTGTGGAATCTTTGGCATCACTTCATTGGAGGATGTTGGACACTGAGGTTGGGCCTTGAGGTTTTATACCCAAGCCTGTTTCCTGTTCAATTTCTGCTTTTTTGACTGCTGATACAACAGGATGAGCAGTTAGCCTGTTCTTGCCACCATGATTTCCAGACATAATGTATTGATCTTCTCCAACTGTAAGCTGGAATAAACCCTTCTCCACTTAGTTTGTTTCTTGTCAAGTATTTTGATACAACACTGGGAAAGGTAACTCATGTAGAAATTTGGTAATGAGGTTATTGCTCTGGAAAAACTCTCTGGAGGGAGAGATTCTCCCTCCCTCAGCATCCATTGATTGCTTATAGCACTTCATCTTGAGGTGGGACCTCATGCAATTTCTCCCGCACACCTTGGGCATATTATTTGGTTTTGTTATTATAAAACAATAACCTGATCTTAGTCCTCTGGAACTCATTTGTGGATGGAATGGGGAAGCATTTAGAACTTTTGGTTAGGTCCTCAAATGCTGAAGACAGAGTTCAGTAGGATGTTCCAGTGGGAGTTTGGAAGAGCAGAGTGCTGAAAGAATGCAGACAGTAGAGGCCAGGCTTGTACGGTTTCTGAGGAAACAAGAACTGTGTTGGGACCTGGACTAGATACCATTCAGGATATGTTCTGACAATGAATCTGGATGCTTTTGTTCTGAGAACTTCAAAGAGGCTGTATTTAAAAGCAATGGACTATGTGTGTGGCAGGGGAATTATTTTTGGTTTTATTTTTTATTTATTAAAATGTCATACATGGGTATTGTCTTTGCATTATTTCCATCCCTCCCAGTCTCCATCAACTCTTCCTATGTCCTCCTATTCCGTTTCAATCTATGTCCTCTTCTTTGTTATTATTACATATACGTATACGTACATATGATTCCATTACATCATTAGGTGGTACTCATATGTATCTGTGCTTAGGACTGTCCACTTGGGATTAGATAACCTCCCAGGGAGGCAATCTCTGGAAAAACTCTCTGGAGGGAGAGATTCTCTCTCCCTCAGCATCCATTGATTGCCTATAGCACTTCATCTTGAGGTGGGACCTCATGAAATTTCTCCCGCACACCTTGGCATATTATTTGGTTTTGTTATTATAAACATCACATTAGACTACAATAGTATGGAGATTTCACTGGTGTAGTTTTCCTGTCATGTCTAGAATGTATTAACTAGCAGCAAGTGTCTTGTTCCTCTGACACATTCTTTCCTCTTTTCTGCTATGTTCCTTGAGCTGTGGGTATAGAGGTTGTATTGTAGATGTGCCACTTACTGTTGGACACCTCACAGTTACTTATTTTCTACATTTGACCAGCTGTGAAACTTTGTAACAGTCTCCTTTTGTTGCAGAAAGAAGATTCTTTGATGAGTGGTGAGAGGTACACTTGTCTGTAGATATAAGGATATGTATTTAAAATATAGTAAGACATTATATTGGTCTAGGGAAGTGTCAGAAGTAGGTCTTTCTATAAGATCTATGACCTCTTCAGTCACATGTATTTGGCTATGTTTATTGTACCACACATAAACTCCCTACCATTGAGTGGGCCTTAAGTCAAATTAGATAGCTGGCAATTACTCCCCAAATAAAAGTACTTACACTGCACTGACAGTGATATTTTGGGGTGCTGATGATTATTGTGGTTCATAGACTTTGACAGCTGGGTAGGATCATTGATTGTTTTTCTCCCTTGGTAGCTTGCGTAGTATCTTCTGATACTATGAAAGATAGTCTTCAGAGAAGAGTCTTCCTGGTCAGTTCCAGCTCAATTGCTCCAAGTCTGTGTCTTCAGCAATAGTATCTTACCTTCAAATTCTGGAAGGTGATCAAAGTTTGCAACAATAGCCTGTATTATCTTGGTAGTCTCTCAGACTATCCTGACTAACAGCTCAGAAGGTGGTTTTCCATGCCTGCCACTCTGATTTTTGTCATATAGTTATATGCATATATAGCTATACACACGCACTCACATTTATATGCAGTATATGTGTATTTTTCAGTAGGTTTATTAAATGATACATTTCCCACTGGATTTTCATACTACTTAAGTATTTTTTCATCTCGTTTTCCTTTCTCTGACTCTGTACAGCGCTCTCTCCTCCCTCCTCAGTTAAGGTGTTCCCTATTTCCACATCTCCCCCTTTGAACCTCCAGGCTTCTACCACCCTGCTCTCTTGAACTCCTTCTTCCTCTTTCCCTGCTTGGTTATTTTCCATTTTCTTGACTCCTGTATCTCAGGATGTATACTCATATCTAAGGATTTAGAGCTAGAATCAAGACACGAAGGAGATCATGCGTTGCTTGATTTTATGAGTCTGGGTTACCTCACTTGGTGTATCAGTTCCTAGTTTTATCCATTGACCTGAAAATTCCATGATTTCATTTTTCTTTACCGCTGAGTAGAACTCCGTCATGCAAATGTCCATTTTCCTTATCCATTCATTGGTTCAGGGACATTTAAGTTGTTTCTATTTCCTAACTATTGTGAAAAGAACTGAAAAACATGGCTGAGCAAGCATCTCTGTAGTAGGGTATAGAGTACTTTGGATATGTGCCAAGAAGTGGTATAACTGGATCATATGGTAGATTCATTTTTCGATTTTTAGGAGTTCTCCACACTGAGATTCACTCCACAGTGTCTGTACCAGTTTGCAATGTCACTAGCAGTGAATGAGGGTTCTGGGAGGGGAAATTTTAGGGCAGAATAGCATTTAAGTTGTGGCATTGTTATTGTTTGTTGATTTTATTCAGATCTATAGTAAAAAAGTACAAGTATGGCTTTATTAAAACTGTGAAATTTGTTGAGGGTAAGTTTAAGAAAGTTTAAAGTTGCAACCAAAGAGTATGCTGAAAAAGAGGCTGTAATTATTAGAGAAACTTGCCCTGGGCAAGGACAATAGAAAACATACCCGCTGGTGAGACCTCCTACCCATTGATGGCTCTAACTTGTAAAGATGCAAATTTGCAGATTCACTTGAAAGGAGAGAGCCAGAATTAGAATGAAACTGAAGCTGAGCTGAATGGGTCCTTGTTCCAAAACAATTGCCAAGGCAAGACTTTTCAAAGTCAGCAGCCAAGGTACACAGACACAACTATAGTTTTGGTCCAGTGATGCCAGGAGCCTTCCTTTGACTCTTGTAAATATTCCTGGCACTCTCTTCCCAACACAGCATGGGCAGAGACTCACCCTCTTGGGCCCTGATCATTCATCATCTCTCAACTGTTATGTGATGCTGATTTGTTTCCTATTTATTATTGTCCCCCAGCAAAGGAAAATTGGCCTTAAAAGGAGTTTTGTATTTATTTGGTCATAAGTGCTATACACTTATAGCTAAAGACTTTCTTCTCCACATTTCCCTGACACCTGAACTGCCAAGTCTGTCTGATCTTTATCTTGCGGAGTGAAGCTCAGGTAAAGGTTCTCAGACAAATGCAGCTGATGTTTTCCTAGCCCAGGAGATATGAGGTACAAAAGAAAGCTCTGATCAATAGCTTTGCCTGCCTCTACTAAAAACTTACAATTTTGATGCTCTGAAGACTATGTTCAGTCCAAAAGCTGGATAGTGTCACTCTCAGAACTTGTCCAAATGTGAGTCTTGCCAGACTAAGATGAAATGGATGACGTGGTTATTTCTTATAATCGAAGCTGGGGTGGGGCCTAAGAGTTTCTGCCAACTCTCCAGACTGGCATTCAAGGCCCTCTCCAAACTGTTTTCATGTCTGATTTATGTGAAGTTTCTGTTTCCCTATAAAGAGAATGTTTCTTGTTCCCTGGACACATCCTTGACTCTGTGGCCTTCTAATCTTTGAATATTTTCTTCTTGATTATGAGATAAACAGCCTAGTAACATCAGATAGCTCCTCTTTGATTGCTAATTGCTCTCATCTGTTACCCATTTGATGTTTCCCATCCTTCAAGGCCATTTTCAGTAGCAAAAAGTACCTAACAGAGTACTGTGTTCCAGGATCTAGGCTTAATTTTCAGTATGGAGTAACTTATTTGGTGCATACAATGATGCTATGAAGTAGCCATGACTATTATCTCTGTCTCATAAATGAGGAAACAGACAGACATACATCTTTACTTCTTCACTCATCTTCAATGGTATATGTACCTTCCTATATGTGACTAAGCTCACATAGTCTTTTAGAATAGTTCTAAATACATATGTCTGACTCATGCTTCAGGCCTATAAGTTCCTTAAGAGCAAAGATCATACCTTAATCATCTTTTTATCAGTCAATTAGCTCTCATTAAACATAAATGCTGAGCTGGAGAGATGGCTCAGTAGTTAAGAGCATTGACTGCTCTTGCCAAAGACCTGGGTTTAATTCCCAGCACCCACAAGGTGGCTAACAACAACTCTAGTTCCAGGGGATCTGATGCCTACTTCTGACCTCAGTGGGCATTGCACAACATGGGTGCACTTACACACATGCAGGCAATACACTCATACACAGAAAAAAAGGTGCTTATGAGTTGACTTCTTGGGCCCAGGACCCTTAGGTTTACTGGTGAGAGTACTCCCAGAACACATGCATTGGTCCATAGGAATTGTATTGACCTAATCCTAAGCAAGCTTGTTGCATACAATTTCTGGAAGGTAGGTGTGTTGTTGTGAATTGTCCTAATACTAAGGCTTTTTCTCAAGCATAGACTCCACAGCACCTCAGATCTCATAGTTTCTCTTTTGTGATACAGGAAGCTTGGTGATTAGGAATGCAGTAGATGTGGAATCCGATTGGGAGAATTGGACTCCTCCCATTTACTGATTCTGGGCTGGAGGTATGAATCCATTCTCCATTACTTTTTGCTTTCCAATGCAGTTAAGGAGGGGCAGTCTGAGTTCTGCCCACCTTTATAGACTAGTCTTTCTCTCTAAGCAGTTTCCCCTTTGTTTCTTCCTCTGATCTTTCCAGACACCAATATGCGTGCCATTTCCAAGGCATGCAGTGCAGATGGCTGTGTGGCATTTTGCTTTCTGTGGGCCCCTGCATTTCATCTCTTAAGCACTCCTGGAAAGTCCCAGAGGCCAGAATTTCAGTCTTACCCTTCATTTGAATATCACATTTGGGTGCCTGGCCTGGACAAAGGGGCGGCTGGTGAGGGGCCTCTTTCCACGTGCTCAGAGGCATTAGAATAGGTATAATGGGGTCAGATGAATGAACAGATAAAGAAAAAAAGCCAGAGTGTACCGCAAATACATGGATGGTAAAAGAAGAGAGTTTTAGAGCAGTGCTTTGAAGAGCTCAATATTGTATCTAAATGGCACCATTCACATTTTCCAACTATTATAGACTGGGTCTTTAGAATGTTCAGTAAATGAGTTGTATGCACCAGGTTTGGAACTAGGTCTTTTGGAAAAAAACATTGTTTTTCGTACCTACTACCCTTAATTCTTAAGGGATTATGGGACTAACAATCATGCTTAAGGTCACTGACAAGGTTAGAGAGCTGCACATTTCCACAGTTCCATCTTCTCAACAGTTCTTTATGCTGCATACATTTCAACTAGGTTCCCATTTCCTTCAGGCTTGGCTTTGTTAGTGTGCAAAGCTACTTAAAATTAATTAAATTGATTCTTATCCTCACATTGGTTCTGGATAATACATTTGCAGTTGCCAAAGAAGTTTTCCCCAAAGCATGTTAATGAGGTATTAGCTTTCCCTTGTCCTTTTTTTTTTGGTTCTGTATTCCAGACCTGCTATCCCTAAGAACAATAATTGTGACTGTTATCATCATTACATGTAAGGTATCAAAATGTCCTATCCTCCCAACGAGATGGAATCCCCATTAGGCTCTGGTAACAATGACCTAGGTTTGGCCTTTGTCTGAGAGCTGCTCTGAGACAATGGGGAGACCTTGTTTCTTGGACGTGCTGAAATTTATACCCAGACATTATAGATACTGAGACGCCATCTTTCATGGGAACCTGACCCAGGTTACTGCAATTATGCTAAATGAAAAAGAAATGACAAATCCTGAAAAGCCGGTGAACGTAATTTGATATTTTATTTTGTTCCAGAGTGCCTTTGTATCATTATGTGAAATAATAAAACCCATTGTATGGCCTAGCTTGAAAACCATGCTTATTATCAACATCCCCAGGGGGATTACAGAGCTGCTTTGGTGTTCCTGGCCTGTGTGTCACCTTTATGATGTGGGAATAAAAGATGTAATGCATAGAAATACCACAGCGTGGGAGTTTGAGGACTTTTCCTCCCCATACTCAAAATACTAGCAACATCAACTTTGAAAGCATTCATTTGAGGTGTGCTGGACGCACAAGTAGTACTCTGTGTAGCTGGAGATGGTAATATATTAGCAAAGAGAAGCCTGGCTTGGCTGGCATTACCCAACAAAGGACCCGAGAAATAAAGATGAGAACCTGGGCTTCCAGGAGAGTGAACAGCTACTATTTCATCATTGTGGAGTTAAATCCATTAAAGGAGGGAGCTGTGTATTCCCCCTCATGTGGGCTTCCTGAATTCTGCTAAGTCACTGCAAGAACTTCTTGATGCCAACAGTGAGGCAAGGGTGTCCACAGAGAGAAGCAGAAGCAGATTAATAATTCTTGCTTGAATTATAAGGAGAAGCCCTTCAGGAAAGCTCAGGCACTGCAAGTGAACCGAGAAAGGCTGCCTTTCTAATGGCTGACGCTGTAGCCAGCTGCTTGTGAGACTGCAATGATTCTTTGTTTACTTGAAGTCTGGCTGTGAGACTGGTGTCCAGGATAGCCTGGGTGTTAGGAGGCTGTATTACTAGTCATAGTTCTGCATTCAATAATCTGAGATTTTACCAGCCTGGATGTGTATTTTCCTGACTGTACAGAAAAGATATAGGCGTATGAAATTTCCAAAGCCCCTTCCGTCACTGAAGTGTTGTGATCTGACATCTTCCTTTGTGACAACATGAAGATGTTTTTCAACGTTTCAAAACAGAATCCCTGATAGGGTGGTTAACATCCAGGACACCAAAGATGTTGGAGGAGATCAACAAGATCCTACTGTTCAATCTTCTCTCCTTCCTTGTTTACTTTATTTTCAAGTATCCATCAGTTTTTGGTATACTCTTTTGAGCGAATCTGAACTGTAAAATGTCACTCTCAAACTTCCCATTTCCTTTCTTCTCATTCTAAACACCTTTCCTTCCCTCACAAAAGAAGCTGAAACCACTGTAAACACAACTATGTCTTTGCATCAAATTCAGAAACCCACTCGCATGAACTTTATTCCTGCGCTCTCCTCACAAAGGAAGTGTCCCTTCTGCTCTCCCGGATCTCCACTCCTCTGCTGCTCTGTACTCAGACTTTCACAGTTTTTGAAAACTTATCTTGAGAACATCTTCTGTCTACCCCTATTGTCTTCTTCAGTTGAACCTTTCCCATCAATATTTCTATATACCCAAGTAATCTCCTTCTTAACACAAAACAATAGTCCTTAAACACAATCTTTCTTATGAGTCCATTTTGCCAGCCCTCTGTGCATCATAGTAAATGGAACAGTCATCTGCTCAGTTGCTCTGGCCATGAAAGCAATTCTCTTCCTATGCACAGATACTTCCTCTGGAGAATTATGTTCACTGTCCCCATATCCTTACTTTTCACTCAGTCCTCAACCTGCATTAGCCTCTCTTTCATGTCTATTATTAGCCGAAACCTTTTTTTTCTGAGTCATCAAGACATACATGCCATTGGCAGCGACCACCACTAGATCCACACAGTGACTTGGATTCATATGCACAATCTGCCTTTCTTTCTATTATAATAGAAGTAGTGTACAGTCCTGATTCTACTCAAGTCCTAGGTCCCACACATTAAAGACAAACCCTACTGAACTGCAAAACTTGAACCTATAGCTAGAAAAAACATTCAAGACAGTTCTCTGTATTCAGTCTTTGCAATTTCTTCCTATGCCATTTTCAACTCTCTCCAGTCATGATCTTTGCCTGTCATTTCACTGCAATGGTACTTTCGAGGGTCCTGGAGGAGCTTGACATTGCCACAGCCTTACCGTCATATTTGTTTGACTTCTCAGAAGCCCACTGTGTCTTCATATTTCTTTGACTTGGTGGTAGTGATGTGAACACTGCCTCCTCCAGGCACCGGCAATGAAGCACTATTTCTGTTTTCTACCTGGACATTGCTGCCCTTACCTCCTACTTGCCCTTGCCTGACTGCTTTTTACTCCGTGGTCTATCTTTTATCATCCAGTTTCTTATACGATACTGATTAGGTCAAAACAACCAGTTTGATACACTCAGTTGTGACTTCAGATTCATACTTAACTATATACATTTGACTTAAATGTATAACAAGACATCTTATACTTACTATGAAAAATGCATTTCTTGATCAACTCCTTCCTTCCTCTGCTGTTCTAC
The DNA here is from genome assembly GCA_035773235.1 of Eospalax fontanierii. Classification (NCBI taxonomy): domain Eukaryota; kingdom Metazoa; phylum Chordata; class Mammalia; order Rodentia; family Spalacidae; genus Eospalax; species Eospalax fontanierii. Next base: position 44,590,364 of record CM069529.1, on the reverse strand, counting down.
CTTTGTCTTCATCATCTCCTAGATAGTACCAGCCACATGCCTAGTGGCTGTCCTTGAGTCTGCTTTTCCCCTAATATCTCTTGTTCAATCCGTTAGTCATTAGATATCATCAAATTGGTTATTTCTTATGACTTCCACTGCTACAGCATCCTTCCAGTGGTGCCAAAGCTGCCAACTAGATGACTGTACTAGCAATCCAGTGATTGCTTTGCTTCTGCTCTTGCTGCGTGTAATATAGTTCTTCATCTGACTATTGATTTTTTTAAAAAAATACAAATATTTAAATTACTTTCTTGCGTGATGATGTATGCCTAGAATTACTGCACTTAAGGTTAGAGACAGGAAGATCAGGAGTTCAAATTCATCCTCAACTACATACAAATTTAAAACCCAGCCTGGTATATATAAGACCCTGATACACACACACACACACACACACACACACACCCCTGTGTAAATAGAATTTGAAACTCTTAATCATACTGATCACAATTTACATTTATTCAATAGGAACAGGTAATCCTTGTTCTTGAGTATAACTCTCTGAAGTTCTCTGGCTGTCTCCTTACTTGAAGTAGAAGCCACTGTGGTCACTCCCATTTTAATTCATACACTGAGAATTAGAAAATTATGAAATCATAACATGACTTGTTATTAATTATTCCCTCTTCTACAGGAAAGTGGCTTCCAGTCCATAGTTTGCATTAGTGAAGTGGTACTTGGTCCTTCTCAATTGTCTACCTTGTCTGCTTCCAAAAGTTCAGTCTTCTGAGTCTTCTACAGAGAGAGCTAAGGGATGGAAGAGTGAAAAACCTTTAAGATCATGATTTTAAAGATGTTTATTTAGCACAAAATAAAAATTTCACAGGAAGGCTAAGGATGTAGTTCAGTTGGTACAGAGCTTTTATGGTATGCATGAACCCCTGGGTTTCATCCCTAGTATCACATAAATGAGGTGTGGAGCTACATTCTTATAATCCTAGCACCTGAGAGCTATAGGCAGGAATATCAGAAGTTCACTTCCATCCCTGGCTACATAGCAAGATCGAGCCAAGTCCAGAATTCATGAAACCAGATGAAAAAGACTCACAAGAAATTTTCACACATCTTTTTTTCTATTTTTTTGTGGTGTGTGTGTGTGTGTATGTGTGTGTGTGCATGTGTTTATGGATGTGAACATGCCACAGTGCTTGTGGGTAAGTGGGAAGACAACTTTGGAAGTTGCTATTCTCCTTCTACCTTGCTCTGCTTATTGGAGGCTAGCAGATCTACATGAGTCAGGATATTTTTCTTGTTCATCTCACAGCAAGAGTGCTGGGCTACAGATACAAACTATCAAATCTGGACTTTTCCGATGTGGTTTGTGGGACTAAAGGTTAGCCAAATCCCTGACAGGCAAACAGGGGAAAAGGGCCAAGATAAGATGTAAAGATAGAAAACATCTCTTCTGCACCCAAGACAAAGCCCGTTTTTTTTTTTTTTTTTAGCCAAGGTTAGTCCTGGATGTTTCCCATCCTATCAGCTTATCTGCTCTCTCTTATTTGTTTAAGTTGACCAATCCAAAACTAGGGAAGGGGAACCCACCTTATGCCTCCAAGAACACTTAAGAGATTCAGCACTCCCTAAGGACTTTAGATTTTGGAGTTTCTCAATCTTCTTTACATGTATGAAGCGTTTTTTCTCTGTGTGAGTGTGTATATGTGTATGCACGCTTCTTTACTTTTAGTAAAGTTTGTTGCCTGCTGTGTGTGAGATTCTTCCAGCCTTTTAATTATTTTTTAAAGTTTATTTATTTATTATTTTTATATGTCTGAGTGCATTGCCTGCATGCATGTAAATGCACCTGTGTTGTGCAATGCCTGAGGAGTCAGAAGATTCTCTGCAAGAGCAGATGATGCTCTTAACTGCTGAGCTATCTATCCTTTTACTTCTTTAATTGACAGAGAAAACGAACCCTATCAAGACCTCTAGATGGTGACATCTTCACACTTAGTCCGTGGCAAATATTTATGTGCCCTAGGAAATCAGGAATTCATGATACAACTGTGCTCTCCCGGTACTAAGGGCCAAAGACAGGGCTCCTGACAGTTCTATATCTGTGGTGGTTTGAATTAGAAATGTCCCTCATAGGCTCAAGTATTTGAACACTTTGTCTCCAGTTGGTGGTGCTGTCTGGGGAAGGTCATGGGATTTTTAGGAGGTGTGGCCTTGCTGGAGGAAGTGTGTCACTGGAGTGGTCTATGAGAGTTCACAGCTGGGTCCCACTTGCAGTTTTCTCTCTCTGCTTCATGGTTGTAGTTTGAGATGTGAGCACTCTGTGCTTTCAGCTTCTGCCGCATCGCTTGCTGCTTGCTGCCATACCTCCCCTGCCAGGATATACTTTTATCCCTTTGGAATTGTAAGCTAAAACATACACTTCCTTCCATAAATTGTCTTGGTCATGGTGTTTATCACAGCAACAGAAAAGTAACTAATACAGTATGCTAAATCCAACCCAGATCCACTGTTATAGTTCAGATCAGGAGTATTCTCCCTAAGTCTCATGTGCTAAAAAGACAGAGTTAGTGGCTGATGCTGTTGGGAGGTGGCAGAAAATTTAAGAGGGGCCTTCTTGGATTAAAGGTCATCAGGGTGCGTGCCATAAGGGATACTGAACCCTGCACCTTTTACATATTCTCTCTCCCAGCTGCCTGGAGGTAAACAGCTTTCCTCTGCCACATACTCCTGCTGCCATCATGTTCTGCCTCAGCATAGCTCCAAAGACAACAGAGACAAGCAACGAAGGACTGAAACCTCTGAAACCGTGAACCCAAAGAAACCTTTTGTTTCTTTGTAAGTTGTATACTTGTTGTAAGTTGTACTCTGAAGTATTTTATCACAGTAGGGAAAACTGACTAACACATCCACTCTTTCTTCCTGCCACCTACTACGTGTCCCCAGTCTCATCCAGATCACTGTAAAGTGTCTTAGCTGGTCATTTTCCATATAGTCTTGCTGACTCCTCACACCCCACTCTTCTTTGTTCAGCCAGAGCTCTGAGGGTGTCAGGGCAGGTGAGGCTGGCAGATTAGGCAACTCAGCTGAGTGAAGACAGGCAGAACACAGTATGTGGGTGGCATCTGGGAGCAGGTTGCTGCAGGTCCTCTGCTCCCAGAGCACTCACAGGCCTCTCTCTTCCTGAGTGCTTATCTGGCAAAGGGGTTTTAATTAGTACAAAGAGCCAGACAGGACCTCATTATCCTCAGGCAAGGATGCTATTCCAGAATGAAGAGAGAGCCAGCATGTGTGCCCAGAAATGCTAGACCCATCAGGGAACTGCCAAGTTTGGGGGCTAGCCATTTATCTAATCCAAGCAAAGAAATGAGTTACATCATCCTACTTTGCAGGAAAATGATAGTGTCTCATTGTTATTATTTGTGGGAATTTCTTGTGTGGACTGGCCCAGGCCTGGGGACATGTGTCCTGTTTACCAGAAGCCATCCAGGAGCCATTCTGCATTTTAGTCACCATCAGAATCACATGCAACATTTAAATAGTTCCCCAAGCTGCTGCCAAAGACTGCTTTTGAGAATTCAGAGTGGGTGGGAAATCAGCATTTTCTTTATAGTTTTTCTATCTTAAAAATATATATTTGTATTAATTGGAGAAATACATTCAATGTATTTTGATTACATTCATTTCATACGAAACATATAAACATCTTTATATCTCCTTCCCATATGAGCCTCTCCCCACCAAATTTCATGCATTCTTTTATATATGTTAAGTTAGTATACACAGATAATGTGAATTCATCCACTGGGGTTTAGTCAACCTATCTAGAATCTCTCCCTTATAGAAAAGCAATTCTCCCTCACTCAGTAGTAATCATCTGCCAATAGTTCTTCAGCTAAGACAGAGGCCTGCTGCCCATTTTTCAAGCTCTATGCTGGGTTTTTATATGACTGAGTTTGTATGGGTCTTATGTATGCTGACATCATTCCTATAGATTCATATTTGCAGGGTCCCAGGAGCCTGTAAGACTGCTTATGGTCATGGACCACTTCCCCTGATGTGTACAGTCTTTTTGCCCTCTCTTCTGCAATGGCCCCTGAGCCCTGGGTGGGTGAAATTTAACATAGGATTCCTGTCTAGGGACCCATACTCTTCAGATCCTTATTATCTACACTTTGGCAGGTTGTGGCCTTTTGGGCTCATCTTCCTTAGTTGCATGAGGAAGCTTCACTGATGACAGTGGAGAGATGTATAGTATTCTCTATACCCTTTGTTTCACTATGTTCCATGAGCTTTAGGTATAGAGTTTAGGTTGTAGATGTGTCACTTGGGGTTGGGATCACACAGACACTTATTCTCTGTAAGTTACCAGTTGTGGAACTCTGTAATAGTGTACTAGTCTCCATCTATTACCAAAGAAGCTTCTTTGATAGGTGATGACTGGCATACTTGTCTGTAAATATAAGGATCCATATTTAGCATACAGTAAGAAGCTACATTTGTCTATAAATGTGACAGAGATAGGGCTTTCTCTAAGATCTATGATTTCTCCAGTTGTGTGTATTTGGCTATGTTTACAGTACACATGAGTTCTCTCCCACTAAGTGGGTTTTAAGTCCAATTAGGTAGCTGTTGATACCTCCAAGATACAAGTGCATCTATATAGTTTGCTATGCCAAGTCATTGTGGTTATTAGGCTTTAAAGCCGAGCTTGGACCGTTGATTGATTTTCTCCCTTAGTAGTGTGCATGGTGTAGACCAAAACTCTGAGAGCTAGTCTTCAGGGAGGAGGCTTCCGGGTCAGTTTCAGAGCCACTGTTCCAAATCCTGTGTTCAAAGTATGTCCTGTCTTCAGTAATAGGGTCTTACCTTCAAGTTCTGGGAGATAATAAAGGCCACAATAGTCTGTGTCATTTTGGGAGTCTCTTGGGTTACCCTTACCAACAACTTGTTTGGCAGTGTGTTTCTTGTTATATAACCTTCAGCTACATAATGTACTCAAGTGTAGATATTATATGTATAATTTTCAGCAAAACTAATACATTTCTTTATGATTTTTCCTACCAGCTAAGCCTTATTTATCTCTCTCCCCTCTCTGGGTCTAACCCTCCTCCCCAATCAAAACACCCCTATTTCCTTTTGATCATACCTGTCTCCTGTGATCTCCTGTCTCTTGGTCTCCCTTGATCTCCCCTCTCTTGGTCTCCCGTGATCTCCCCTCTCTTGGTCTCCCGTGATCTCCCCTCTCTTGGTCTCTCGTGTTCTCCCCCCTCTTGGTCTCCCATGATCTCCCCCCTCTTGGTCTCCCGTGATCTCCCCTCTCTTGGTCTCCCGTGATTCCCCTTTCTTGGTCTCCCATGATCTCCCCTCTCTTGGTCTCCCGTGATCTCCCCTCTCTTGGTCTCCTGTGATCTCCCCTCTCTTGGTCTCCCGTGATTCCCCTCTCTTGGTCTCCCGTGATCTCCTCTCTCTTGAGCTCCGTCTTCCTTTTTACCCCCATGATTTCTTCTGTAACCCTCCTTTCCCCTCCCAGTTACATATCCTCATTTTATCCGGTTCACCCTTGGTAACTAATACCTGTGTCCTACTATTCCTCTTTTCTCAGGCTCCTTGTTTCCTTTTACCTTCTTGGTTCCTTTCCATTATCCTGGCTCCTGCAGTTATATCAGGATACATACTCACATACAAGGATTTGGTGCTAAGATCCACAAATTAGGAAGAATATATATCATTTGTTTTTCTGAATCTGTGTTACTTAATTTAGTGTAACAGTTTCTAGTTCCATTCATTTACCTGCATATTTCATGGTTTTGTGTTTCTTTACCACTGAGTAGAACTCAATTATGTAAATGTACAGCATTTTCATTGTCCATTTGTTAGTTGAGGGACACTTAGATTGCTTCCATTTCTTAGCTATTATAAAAAGAGAAGCAACAAAAATGGATGTGCAAGTATCTCTACAGTTTTGTAAAGGTCTATTGAGTCTAATCCGTGTTTCACAAATGCTCTTGGGGCTGGGCTTATTTCTTGGAATCTAGTCAACCTATCATGTGTCACACCAGTAAATAAAACTGATTCTTCCTCTCCCAGCAGCTACCAATTGCCAGTAGATCTTCAGATAGGACTGGAGCTTCCTACCCACACCCCCCATCCATGCTGGGTGTTTATCTGGCTTGGACTTGCACCCATCTTTTGCATGCTGTGGGTTTATATGTGTAACTACTCTGTGGTGTCCAGACAATGGGATTTCCTTTTATTCACCCACCACTGGCTCTTATAATCTTTCTACTCCCTCTTCCACAATGATCCCTGAGCCTTGGGAGAAGAGAGTGTAATATCAGAATCAACAGTCCTATCACAGAATACATAGCAAGCACATCTGCTGAATCACCTTCACCTTGTTGGCCCCATCACCACCATCCATCCTCAAAATCCTTTTCATCTTGGAACTCTAAAATTGAGAATTAATTGACAGTGCTGTGGGTTGAACCCAGGGCCTTATGCATGCTAGGCAAATGATGATATTGCAGAGCTACATGTCTAGCCCATAAATGAAACCTGGTACTCATTAGACACTAACATCCCATTTTCTCTTCTCCATAGTTCCTGGCAACCACCATTTTGCTTCCTATGCCTATAAATTTTACTAGTTGAGGTGTATCATAAGGTGGGATGATACAGTGTTTGCCTCTTTGTATATTGTTTATTTCACTTAGCACCCCCCCTCTTAAAGCTGAATAACATTTCATTGTATCTGTCTTCTACATTGTGCCTAGCCAGTGATACAGTGGATGCTTGAGTTGCTTTCATCTTTAGGCTTACTGTGAACAACACTGTTTGGAATTGAGGTGTTTATTTGCCTCTTGTTTACACCTCAATAAACCTATAAACTGGAAATGTTGTAATTTGAACATCTATATAATATACCACTTACTGAATTTCAGTAAATGTGCTCAGAATACTTAAATTAGCCTATAGTAAGGCTATATCATAGAAAACGAAGCCTGTTTTTATGATAAAATGCTGACTATCTCCTCCAATTTATTGGATACTATTCTGAATGAGAAAATCAGAATGATTGTGTGGGTAGATTTCATACCATGATAAAACTGAATGACTTTAAGTTGAACTGTCAATAACCCAAGGTCCATCTGTATGGAGAGTCTCATTTTGACATCCAGAATTCTGGTGCAGATGGTCCTCAGCTTACAGTTTGGCAGTATGGTACAGGGAAGCCTTGGCCACATGTGGATAAGCACTCTAACCCTGTGACCTGTGACCTGTGACCTGTGACCTGTGCTTTGTGCTCTGTGTTCCCAGGCAGTGGTCTAACTAGATAGTCCTCAAAAGGATCTTTTAGAATGAGCATTTAATGTTACTATTCAAACTGAAAATGCCAGGATCTAAACTATAACTTGGGGACTAAGATTTTCAATAATTATTTGTCAAACGATTGCCAAATATATATTATACAGAGAATCAAGGATTTTCTCCTATTAGACAGGGAAAAAGTCATTGTTTTACCAAATAATAACTGACCAAAGTTCTTCTTAGCTTGTGCCAGACAGAGGTAGGCATTTTCCATATATTTTCTTATTGATTCTTACATCAGCCCTGGATCTAGGGCATTTGTTATTAAATTCTACGTTTTTCAGTGTGGAAATAGAATCCTGGTGGAAGCATCTAACATACCATATCACCAGAACCCTGGACTGACTCAGGGTTCTCAAGACATAAGTGGAGTTTGGAAAAATGTACCTTTGAACGCTCCTGGGCAGGAATTGACAGCTTGACAAAGGATATGGAGTGGATCTTTGGCAGGAAGTCCTGTTGGTAAAGGTGGGGGTGGAAATCCCTGGGCAGAGATGGCCAAGGCAGAGGTAAGCAGCACTGTGGGCCACTTGGCAGAAGGAGGCTGGGGTCATCCCAGCCAGAAGCTATATCCAGGGCAAAGGAACAGAGAGACCACAGCTGTGTCCTTTCCAAGAAATAGGCTCTGGAGGCTTCCTGGGAGGGCAGAGGCTGACGATGGACACTTGACTAGTGCTGAGAAGGAGGTGCTGGTGGAACGGGCTTAGCAGGTTGAAGCTACAGCTTCTCAATGTGTTCATCCTCAGTCTGTCCTACCCTTCAGTCACCTATTCTTCCAAGTTCTATCCTTCAGTCCTTCCTTGGTGGAGAAGGAGATGCTAAGATCTGGAGAGTAACAGCCTGTTCTGGGGGCAGCCATACCTTGATAAGAACCGACTGTTGAAATGCTGCTCCCTCTTTAGCCCCAGCGGAAGCCTCTTTCAGGGTTTGGGGGTACAGTCCATCATGGGAGGGAAGGCAAGGCAGTAACAGCAAGAGGCAGCTGGTCACGCTGCATCTGCAGACAGGAAGAAGGATGAATGCTGGTGTCCAGCTCGCTTTCTCCTTTTTATTAAATTTGGTTAGGTTTAGGGTTAGAGTTAGGGCTATCTCCAAATTAGAATAGATATTCCCACCTCCGTTAAACCTCTCTAGCCACATCCCCAAAATCATTCTCAGAGGAGTATCTCCTAGGTGACTGAAGTCAGTCAAGTTGAAAGTCAAGATTAACCATTATACTGCTGGCAAAATAGTTCAGTTGGTAAAGTGCCTGCAGTATAAGCTTGAGGACCTAAGTCTGATCCAGAAGTGAGGATGGGGATACAGCAGATCCCTAGGACTCATCGCCACCCAGCTTAGCTAACTCCATAAGCCCTAGGCCAGTGAGGGACCTTGTTTCATAAAACAATATGAGAAATGTCACTGAGGTTGACCTCTACCTCCACCCTACCCTCACACACATTATGTGTACCTGCACGCACACACACAGAGAAAAAGAGAGAGGTTTAATCATCACAGTGTACTCTTTCTCCTATTCACCAAGTTTAGAAGCTTTGATGATAAAAGGAGCCAATCTCCCTTCATAAAGTTCCACGCCAGACTTCATATCTCAAAGCCTCTCTTCCTGAGGCTCCTCTCCATTGAATGTTGCTCTGATTCTTGAGGCCCCTCTTGTTGGGCATAATGCAGGGTGGGCCTAGCTAGGCCACCTGCAAGGAGGAATAAAGGAATGGCTCTTGTGGGTCAGCTGGTTGTGAAGCCAGTTTCTGCCCAGTACCTGGAGAGAACCTGATCCACCTGGGAACAAACTGCAATTGGCTGTAGTCAGGACCCCACCCCATAAGGTTATTGGCTAACAAGACCTATAAGACACTCTGCTCTTTCTTGAATAAATGAGTTTTCAGCAGACCACCACTGCTGGCTTTCTACTCAACTCCAGGAGTCTGTGTGTTGACTCTGTGCCTACTCACCCCTTCCTCCACGGCGGAGATCCTTTGGTCCCCCTCGGGCTGGTCCTGAGTGATGGGACCCCCAACACCCTCCAGGTGGTCTCTAGAATACCCAGAGACTTCTAGAAACAGGGTTTTCCTGTTGGTTCTCACCAGCACATCAGAGTGGGTTAGTACCTGTGCCTGTTGCTTTTTGTCAACTTGACACAAAATAGCGACATCTGGGCTGGGAACCTTAATTCAGGAATTTCCTTTATTAGATTGGCCTGTGGGAATATTTGTGAGGCATTGTCTTGATTGTTGAGTGATGTTGGAGGGCCTAGCCCACTGTGGCCAATGCCACCCCTTGACAGATGGTTCTGGATTGTATAAGAAAGCATACTGGAGTACAGGTCAGGGGAGCAAGCCAGTCAACAGCATGACTCCCTGGTCTAAGTTTCAATTCCAGCCTCCAGGTTCCTATCTTCAGGTTTCTGCCTTGGCTTCCCTTGGTGGTGAACTGTAACCTATAACATGTAAAAAATCTTTTCCTCTTCAGGTTGCTTTGTGGTCATAGTGTTTATCACAGCAACAGAAAATGAATTAGAACACCTTTCAAAGGATTATATTGAACCAAACACAGAACTTAAATCAAAAATGTCAAGCTGCATAAAACAAGGTGAATCAGACAATATGGGACCTTTAATAAGCCAGTGACTAACAAATGAGATTGCTAATCACAGATGGCATATATCTCTTATCTCTCCATCTCCCAGGGACATGTTCTAGGCTTCTACTTAGACTGGTGACTCCACTCCTAGATCACAGAAGGCGCTAGTCAGGATGCCTGATGTATTAGAATTCTCTAGTAAAACAGAACTGACAGAATGAGTATAGTAAATGAACATCTCAGAAGGGGATTTATTACATTGACTTATGCAGCACAGTCTGTGTAGTCACACTGGAGAGGCTGAGGCTCAGTCTATAGGCCAGATGTCTCAGCAGTTCCAATCTGGCTGTGAATCCTCTGGAGAATTCTTGGAGAGCCATTGGTCTTCAGTTCACATCGCAAGGTTGAAAAGCTGGATTCTGATATTGGTGATGGATGGAAGCAGCAGTAGCAGCAGTAGAGCAGATGCACTCAGCAGCAGAGGAGATGGGAAAACAAGCAGGCGAAAAACAGCAGCCTTTCCCTCAGCTTGCTTTGTATGTGGTGACTGACAGAAGATGGGGTCCACATTTAGAACGGGTCTCACCATTTTAGTGAACTGAATCAAGGAAATCCCCCACAGGTGTGCTCTGAGGCTTGCCTCTGTGGATTCAATATTCAGTCAAGTTGAAGATCAAGATTAGCCATCACATCTGAGAGCTTCCTAGTTGAAGTCAGGTATCCGGGAAGGCTCCAACCACTGTGGCCTGCACACCTGCCTCTGTTCTCATAGACCATCCCTTCAGCAGTTGTCAACTAGCTGAACCACCTTGATGCAAAGCTTCATGTTTTGTAAGAGACCCCACCGCACACTTAGTTTATTGGTTCCTCTGTACTATGGTCCAGACACACCTTAGCCCAGCAGTGACCATCAGAACCACTGAATAGGTGACCCCAGGGACATTTGGCCAGTTCAGACTCACAGCAGACCATGCTGATTTTACCAGAAAGTATTTCCTGTCGTCTTAGCAAGACTACGTGGCTAGTATAGGAAGTGCGTTATAGCAAGTGGCCTGTTTAGACCTGTTTGAAATGGCCACTGAGTATTGTTAGAGTGATTATTTTTAGCAGGAATGAGGGATGAATGCTTTCTTTGCAAGATCAGAGTCACATTTTCTTGCTCTTATCAGCAAGTGGGGCACATCAATTAGTCAGTTCCCTGGGCAGGAGAGTTCAGATTCTCATTCCACAGAAGTCAGTCTCTGTGTACAACCTGAGAGTTCTTGGTTGCCCTCATTAGTGGGCTGGGTTTAATGTGAAACAGGAGTTGAGATGGGCTGACAAATGAACTAAGTGCAGAGTTAGAAATATGAGTTGTACTTTTTTCTTGTTCCAGGTAACTCTAGGAAAAATGGTGACCTCGTTGATCCCTAATTCTTATTAAGCCACTTATGTATTAAAGAGTTTCTAAAATGCCTACCAAATCAGGGTCTATAGGCACAAATATTTTCTAAGAAATACTACAAACTAGTTTATACTAAAGTGTTAGTGACTCATAAGTTCTCTACTTTTCTAGCTTTTAAAAGAATCAGAAATACTATGATTTTTCAGTCTCTGGTTTTAGGTGTCAAGCTTAACATTTTATAGGCATAACCTCATTTAATGCTCAGAATAGCCCTGCAAGTCCCTAGCTCTCAGTTTTTGGTATCCATTAGAGTCACCTCAAGGGTCACGCATTCAGAGTGCTTTATGCAGCCCCCAGACTTGTGATTCAGAAGGTCTGTTGGCGGAGCCTTAGCATTTGCATCTCTAACAAGGTCCTGGGGACAGCTGGTGCTGGTGATTGTGGCCCACCATCAGAACCTTGGGCCCTGAAGGGAGGTGCTCTCCTCGTAGACGACGACTTGGGAAGGTGAAGAGGCTAAGAACTGTGATTAAATTGTGGAACGTTAGACTAGGGCTTAGATAGGTCACTCCAGAGACCTGCTTGTGACTAGCAGCTGTGTGGCTTCCAAGGAAGGGTCTGAAAAGACAGGGAACTCATCTTGGACATTCAGTATTTTTCTAAATTCTGCAGAATCTTTAATCTTTCATAGTTCACACCTCCAAATTTAGCTCTCATTTGGGATCTTACCCTTTATCTGAGACTTTCCAACAATGGAAATATATTAAAATTTGCAGGATAAACTTTCTCTATATGTAAATAATTACTAGAGGGCTGGGCTGGGAGCTCTTGACTTTCAGCAATGGTTTGAATGCTGCCTCAGCAGTTTATTAGTGTGGCCTGGGAGAGGGTGCTTTTCTCTATTGTTCTTCACTTTTACCATCTACAAGATGGGCACAACAGTATCTGGCTACAAAGTTGTCGGAGGACTGAGTTCGACTATAGAGAACAGAATGCATTGATACCGTGCTGCTTTAAGTGATGTCTATTCTAGAAAGCTGGAGCAGGAGAGTTAGTAGGACTGAGCCGGGGACTTGACTGACCCAGAACTGAGTGAGGAATGTCAGGAGAAGAAAAGCACTCAGGGTGGGTAGGGGTGGATTAGAGAGGTTAGTGCCAGAAAGGTCTAGTTACTAAAGTTTCCAAGCAGGGAGGGGGTTAGTGCTGGAGAGCCTAGTTCTGGCTCTAAACAGACATTAGAATACTTGTTGAGCAGAGTCATTCTCTTGTGAGACTTCATGGACACATTCACTAATGAGACCCAAGTGTTATCACTAGGTTCAAGTACTTTGGTCTTAAAATGCCTGGGCAGGGAGCAAAGCTGGTATTTCTTTCTTTAACTGGACAAGGACCAGGAGCATAGCTCTTGGATTTTTGTCATCTTTTGTATATGTGATGAGTCCCAGAGAGAGCTGAATTGTTCAGGAAATGAATCCAGCTTTGAATCAAATGAGATATTAAACCCTTGCTTTGTCAAAGGCCTTTGGCTTTCTATTTGCCTGTGATCTGTAGACATGTTTTATTTCATAGACCAAACCCAGTTAACCAATAATACATGGAAGGAAGAATATTAGGTGCATGAAGAAAAATGAATTATGGTTCCCAGGGGCTGTGACAGGGCAGCGAGTGTCCCTGCTTAGTGCACCTGCCATCCTGACCCTAAGTGAATTCTCAGCTGTGGCAGAGACAGAGAGGCACTGCAAGGTGTTCTTACTCAAATCTCTGTAGCCTGTGAAGATGTTCTGTTACAGAGAAAAAGGATTTTGCAGCTATAATTAAGATAACAGACCTTAAAATAGGGAGATTATTCTAGATTATCCATGTGGGTCCAATCTAATCACATAAGCTTTTGAAAAGAAGGAGTTTTCCTAGCTGGAACAAGACAAGCACAAGGAGTTGGGGAAATTGGAAGCTTGTACTTTATGGTGTTGAGAATGAAAGGGGCCAATGAAGTCTTCTGTAAAGAAATGGATTGATGTTGGGGAGATGGCCCAGTCAGGAAAGCACTTGCCTTGCAAGTATGAGGGACCTGACTTGGGCTCCCCATAATCTGGGATACAAAAACAAACAAACAAAAAAACAAACAACAAAGTAGATGTAGTGACAAACATGTGTAAGCCTGATAACGGTGATCTAGGAGGAAGAGACAGACAGGCAGGTCCCTGGAGCTTGATGGCCAGCTAGCCTTCTCTACTTGGCCAGTGAGAGACCTTGTCTCCAGCCAAAGGTAGAAGGTATATGAGGGACGCTCAAAGTTATCTTCTGCCCTACACATACACATGTGCACCCCCAACTCAGAAAGAACCTGGTAGTCAACAATTCTTTGGCTTAAGAAGACACCTTGTCTCCGTCATGACTACTGTGTCATATCCAAGTAGCCACAGACAGTCTGCAATGGCAGGACAAGTCTGTGTTCCAGTAAAAATTTGTTTACAAAAGAAGATGGAGGATTAGATCTGTCCCACAGCTGTAATTTGTAGACTTTGAGCATTTCCACAAATGCTGGGAAGTTCATCTACAAGATGGCCCTCTGTTGGAATTTCTCCCAAAGCCTTCTCTTGGTTAGACTGGGTGATAAGTGTTTGGCAGGAAGATCACAGAGAGAAAGTGCCATTGTCATTACACTGCAATGTGAGCAGGATAATTTGTGACTCTGATCTTCACTTTGCTCATCTGTCTGAAGCAGTGTTCATCAGGTTTGTCCATGGTAAAGTTTTTCTTTCTCATCACTGGACACCAAGGAAGGAAGGAAGTCACCATGCACAAGACACGGGGAGCGGGAAGGGAGAGGATGGCAGATAAGCGGTTTGACTTTTGTTTTCTTTATCTTTTTTCTTTTTCATCTTCTTGTCTTTTTTCCCCATCTCTTTTCTTCTAGGCAGGATCTCATGTAGCCCAGCTTGGCCTGGTCTTGAATTCTGGATCCTCTGGCCTCAGTCTTCCAAGTGCTGAGAACGTACAGCATGTAGGAAGTGCGAAGTTTTGTTTCCCCTCCTGCCTCAGCTACTTCTCCCACTGCCGTGACCCAATAAAGTATGAAACAATGACTTAGGGGAGGGAGGGTTCATGGTCCCACAGGCTGAAGGCACAGTACATCATGGTGGGGAAGGCATGGCAGCAGGACTGCGAGGCAGCTGCTCACACCGCATCCACAGTCAGAAAAGAGAGAGATGAAAGCCGGTGCTCAACTTTGTCCTTTCTATTAAGTCCAGGATCCCAACTCATGGGATGCCCTGTCCGCATTTAGGGTGGGCCCTTTTTCCTTGGCTCACTCTCTCTGTAAACAGCCTCACAGACACGACCAGTGACGTGTCTCTAGAAGATTCCAGATCCTATCAAGATGGTACTCGGGATTACCCACCACACCTCCTGAAGGGCGCATTGTCTACATGGTTTATTCGGAGCCCTTCCGCAGTGTCTTTTCTTACCTTGTATTAATCTCAATAATACCCTCTTTATATCAGGACAGACCCATGGATATTTATTCTACATTGTAGACTGTAATTTAGTGCTATTTTATTTATTATTCAAATTATTCTCATTCTTTGACCAATGTTTGGATGCTTTAAATGTGCTAAATTTGAAATGGTTTTAGTTTTCTTTTGCTTAATAAGGAATTTAATGGTTTTCATATCGTTTTGGGGTGTTTGTATTTTCTACTTTTGCATGTTATCTATTATTTTTATGTCTTTTCCTTCTTTATTTATGGACATTATTTATATAAGCTGCATAATAGCCTTTGTCAGTTTATATTCTAGTTTGAGGCCTGACCTGTTAGTATCTTGATAATGCCGTTTGTTGGATAGAAGTTTATGTTTTAAATTTTATGTACATTCCTTTACTTCTCATTTTTGTTTTGGAAAATTGTTTTCTACATTAAGATCATAATAAAATTGTCTGACACTCTCTTTTAAATCTTGTACAGTTAAGAATTTCGTTAATTTTGGAGCTGGAGAGATGGCTCAGCAGTTAAGAACACTAGATACTTCTACAGAGGACCCAGGGTGGGTTTCCAGCACCAACATGCAGTCTAACAACCATATGTAACTCCAGTTTCATTGTACACACATGGTGTACAGACAAAACACACATACACGGAAAATAAAACTAAATAAAAAGTATTTCACTAGTTTGTAATTGATTCTGGATATAATGTGAGAAAGGATTCAAATTTCGATTTTTTTTTTTCATAAAGAGAATCAGGTATTCTAGAATATACTGAACTGAATTTCCTCCACTGACCTTCAGCTCTAACTTTGTCATTAAACAAATGTGCCCATAAATTATTGCTAACTTTTTCTTAATCCTTATGTTTCTTTCTTATCATCTGCTAGGGCAGGTCATTCTGCCTCTCCTCCACAGCGCCCTTGATGCTATTGTACTGTGAGTTCACATTCAGTTTAGAGCCAGTTTTTCAAGTTCCACACACAATTCTGTATGGATTTGGCATTCTGGCAAATCTATCTAATCCTCGCATATATTTGGGGAGGACTAGCAAGGCTATTGAATTGTCTTTTCAAGGGACATTGTGTAACTGCTTTAATTATCTTTGTTGTTGTTTTTCAATAGTCTTCCAATAACAGTTCATAACATTCTTCATCAGGATCTTGCGTCACTTGTTATATTTAGTCCTTGATATTTTCAGGGGTTTCTTTGTTGTAGCTAACATAAAGGCAGACTTCCTAAAAATTACAATTTGTAGATGTTTATGGATAGTATGTAGAAATATAACTAATTTTATACTTATTTTATATCTAGTAAGTTTGCTAAGACCTGTTATTGACTCTTTAATGGGACTGTGGATCTTTCATTTATTCTTAGCACATACAGATTTTGCATTTGGACTTAAGAGTGTCTATCATCTGCAAATACTGTGTTTGGTCTCCTTTACCTCCAACTTTTATATTCTTTTTTCCTTTTATTAGCTTGGCACTAGCAAGGATTTCCAGCACAAGGCTGTTTTCTCCTTGATCTATTCCTATTAGCAACTCCAGAGTTCCAAAGAAAAGTTCTTTTCCCTAGGACTGATGCTAATGGAATCTCTCCCTCTTAGCTCTGTGGGAATGTGATTTGGAAATGTGATCTTAGAAAATTATGGGCTTCTAAAGTGACTGGTAGACCACATCAGGCAAAGTGTGATTTTACTTCTGAAGTCATGGTAGATCTATCCCATTTAAATCAAATATGGGTTTACATTTGAATAATTGGGAAATTTCCTTATAATAACATTATTATTAAAAACAGCAATTCTGCCATTTAGATGTATAACACATTGAAAAACCCCTTCTGTGACATTCTCAAGGTTCCTAACTTAGAAACATTGCATATGTAATGAGAGAGCTAACAAAGCCCCCGGCAATATTTGTTCTACAACTCTGGGTAGAATCAAAGCTCAACACAGCTGCTCCATTTTTTAGAACAAATTCTTGGGAGGCAACTGAGCTGATAGAATGTCAGTATTAAAGGTCTCGTGTAATTGCTGATTCTGACCAAACTTTACATTTGCCATAGAACACTCAGCCACTGGAAGGCAGGAGCTCTGGAAGTGCAGGGCTCAGGTTACCCTCCACAGTCTGACATCATGGCTGCCTGTTGCTGATCATTGCCCATGTGTGTGCTGCCTCTGAGATCTGACAAATGTTTCTGTGTTTCCAAATGACACAGAATGCTACACAACTTTTTCTTGGCTTCCATAAACTTGATTGATCCTAGGTCAGTAAAATTACTGTTGGTCTACAACTAGTTAAGGATAGAAAATGAGTCACACACACTTAGAACCTTGGGTAACAAACTAATGTTGTCATAACATTTTTACCGTATTTATCAAAAGTATCTGTCTACAATTAGCTACCTTTAAGGTGTTCCTGCAATGTAGAGGGCAACCAGACATGTACCTCATTGTTGTGGAGGAAGGTGTGAGGCAGGGATCCTCCCAAATCTTGCTGCTTTCTCATGTATTTTGATCTCTAGTTGGTGGTGGTATCTGGGAAGGTTGTGGAGCCTTTAGGACCTTTAGGAGGCAGAGTCTTGCTAGAGGAAGTATGTCAAGAGGGTGGGCTTTGAGATTTTATAGCCTAACCCCCCTTCCTGTTTCTCTCTCTCTCTCTGTCTCTCTATCTGTCTGTCTGTCTCTCTTTCTCTCTGTTTTTTGTGTGCAGATGAAATGTGATCACCCTACTTCCTGAATGCCCCATGATAGATTGGCTCCCCTCTAGACTATTAAGTCCAAATAAATCCTTTTGTTCCTAACTTGCCTTATGTTAGAGTGCTTTATCACAGCAACAGAAAAGTAGCCAATATACCCTCCCCTGGTATTGCTGCTGCTAAATTCTTTCTCCTTTGTCCTTGAGGTTTTGGCTTCAGCTGACTTTCACAGATTCATTCTCTCATGACCCTCTCAAGTTAAACTGAATTATTCCTTCCTTGGTGCTTGTGACCATCTCACATCAAACTAAAAGCTTAAGGGTACTGTTCTTGTCTTGTCTCTAGCCTATAGGAAACCCAAAGTATTGGTGTCTCCAACTTGAAACTAGATTGTCTTTTTGTTTACCTGCATGACATATGATCACTAACAAATATTTTCAGTTCAATGTATATATCTAATCACTTATTTAGTAACTAATTTTGAGTGCCAGCTCAGTGCTAGGCATCCTTAAGATCCATGAGCCTGCAGTGGTCAAGACCCATTAATTATCTGTTCTCATGTAGCTTACATTCTCCTGGTTAGGAATGAATAAATTAGAAAGTTGGTGCCCAAAGAGCATTCGAAAAAAATAAATCAAGGCTTCTAGCAAGTAGTTAATGCATCTCCCTAGCTTTATCATCTCAAAACAGCTTTCCCTGGGTGCTGATGGGGTGCATCAACCAACAGCAGTCACCAACGACAGTCAGGCTGGCTGCGAAATAATCAGACAGAGACTATGCAGATAGTCTTTCACAAATGGGCAACAACCCCAGTGCCATTCATTTCAGGGCGCTGTTCTGTGACTCCCGTCATGATGCAAGAAATACTGCTGTATAATCTTGTCACATTGACAGTGATGCTCAGGGAGTCCCTCATCATTATGTCTCAGACCCACAGTGGGACCGTTCAGCTTGTGTTGCAGAAAAGGAGCATTTAAAACCTGACACAGTAGAAGTTAGTGACACAGCTGCTTATTCCTGAAATCAGGGTCTCTATTTGGAATTCAGTCCTGTCTCTGCTAAGTTCAGAGCCTAGGATGCCTAAAATAGAGCTATTATTTCAAAATGTTTTGAAATGATAGACTAAATTTGTCCAAGTAATAGCTTCTATAATCTAGAGCAGTGGTTTTTGGACTTTATTTTTAGGAGTGACACTCTTGATTGGAACAAAATCTTATGCAAAAGCCAAAGTTGTAAATCAAATTAGCTCATTTGCTCAAATGATATTACACAAGCATCCCTAAATGCCAGGCACTATACTGGCTCCCTCTGTGGACAGCAAAGAACAAAAGAGACAAAGTCTGATTCTCAAAGAGTTTACATCCACATCCGAGAACAGAAGCAGTAATGACTAAACCATGTGCATGGAGCAAATAAATGTGGGATGCATGGTGGAGGGGACGAGGGGGTTAGAGAAGATCAAGCTTGGTGTGATGCCAAATGTCAACTGGCTAGGAAAGTCTTCTTTGATAGTTAATATTTGAACAGAGACTTGGAGTGAGCAAAGGAGGGAGACTTTGGGATCTCAGAGATGTTAGAAAAGGGAGATACAGAGGCCTTGAGCAGGCATGTGTGTGCAGTTTCAGGAATAGTCAGGAGGCCAGTGAGCTCTTCAGACAGAGGGAGCAAGCAGGTAGAAGTTGAATCTACAGAGGCAGTGAGTGTATGGACAGATGATTCATGAGTAAGGATTTCTGAATTTACAATTTCCGAGTGGGCCGGAGAGATGATGACTCAGTCAGGAAAGCACTTACACGGCAAGCATAAGGACCTGTGTGGATCCCCAGCATCCACATAAAAATTCAGGTGCAGGGGCTGGTGAGGTGGCCCAGCAGGTAAAAGTACCTGCTGCCAAGCCTGATGACCTGAGTTTAATCTTCAGGACCCACAGAGGTAAGGAAAGAAGAGGCTCTTCCAAGTTGTTTTCTGACCTCCATTTACATGCTGTGGTACTGTCGAATAGTTCTCCTTCTCTACCTACTTCTACCACCTTGCACACAAATAAATTAAAATATATTTCAAAAAGTCTTTGAAGAGCTAGGTGTACAGTGCGTGACTGTAACTGCAGTGCTGGGGAGTGGAGACCAGCAGATCCCTAGGGCTCACTGACTGGATAGTCTTGCCAATGGGTGAGCTCCAGGTTCAGTAAGACACCGTACCTATAGGTGCTGGAAGAGTGCCTGGCTTCAAATGTAGGTCGTGTGGAAGATGTGATGATTGGAGCTTGTGAACTACCTGGGCTGATTGCTGCTCTTTCTTCAGTGAATTCAGAAGTAGAATAATCAGGTGAGAGGGAGGGTGAGAAAATTTCTGGGGAGAGAGAAAGGTACCAAAGAGCTCTCGAGAAGCATGGGAGAGTGAGTGGATTTGGAAAATGAGCAAGATTGCCAGGCAGTACAAGTGTGAGTCAATCATTTGTGACCCTGAACTTCAATGGAAGCTAGTCAGAAGGGCACGATGTCTTTTTCCAGTTAGAGCCCGGGATTGACGGACAGACCTTTCCTTCAACACCCCTCGTGTCTTAAGAATTCTCCTCTCGCAGTAAGGCCTTGCATTCATCCCCACCTCTCTAGGTTTGAACCAACTGAGTGAACAGAGAATGCTGTCCAATTAGAGAAACCAGTTTATTTGGGGTTCCTTACAAAGGATTCATCCCTGGGGAGAGAGACGGAAATTTTATGTGAGGGAGCCAACACTTTGATGAGAAGTGCGCTGGACCCAAGATGGAGACCAGCTGCCCACTCAGGCATCTCCTACCCAGCTTTCACTGCTCCCCCTCAAGTCACTGGTTGGTTGGAAAATAGTTGGCTCTATTGGCTTCATCCCTGTCAATCACATTCTTGGAGACATGTCCTTCAAGGCAGAGAGAAGCTCTGTAAATCTACTCCTACACCTAGTATGGAATCAGGAGCAAGGGTGGTTTATCTGCCTTCCCCTACTTTGCAGCCCTTATCACCAGCTCTAGCAGGAAGAGTTAGACTGAATGAGAAGGGAGCGTTTAAAATGATGAGTCATGGCATCCAAGCTGAAAGTGGAAGGGAAGGAGACTGAGCAAGCAGAAAAACAACAGGAAGTGAGATTCTGATGGAACACAGAACCTGGGAGGTAGATAATAACACCCGCTGGAGGAAATGAGGGGTTAGGGCATGTGAGGAGCCAGAGATGGGTCCATAACTAAGACTGAGGAGCAGCCAAGTGATTTCAGCATTAATGGGAGGAGGTGGGTGAAAGAGATAAAGTTAGATTATTGGAAGAAACTGAGTCACAGAAAGGTAAGATTATTGAAATTAACAAGAGTTAAGACAGGAATAGTATTGCAGACAGGGTCAGAAGACCAGAAGCCCCATCTCCAAGGCAATACGAAGAACAGTGTGGGGAGTCAATGAGCAAAGAAGAGGTGCGTAGGCTGCTAGCCTTTCTTTGGTAACTCCTAAGTGAGTGGAATGATTGAGCAGGGAGAAAGGATCTATAGCTCACATGGGAAGCCAAGTCAGCCCTCACTTTTTTCCCTAAAGTTGCCTCTGAGAGCCACCATGACATAGCTAAGGATTCCTCACAGGTCAGAAATACCTCATATTAAGGAACTAGAGAGGTGGCTCAGCAGTTAAGAGCAGTGACTGTTCTTGCAGAGGACTCAGGTTCGATTCCCAGCACCCACATGGTGGCTAACAACCATCTGTAACTCCAGTTCCAGGGGATTTGATATGCCCTTTTCTGACCTCTGCAAGCATTGCACAATGAGGAAACAAAACCCCAAATCCCTGGTTTTGGTCTGGGGTGATCTTTGTGGGGTAGGGGTCAGGGTAGAAGATTAAGCAACTTCTGAGGAACGAGGATGTCATATCTGCTGTGACTTCCTGGGACCTGGGTTATCACTTCAGGTAGAGCAGGTCAGACTCCCACCATCCCTTCAGTATACTGGGGTTGCTTGATTTGCTCAATACCTTTTGCAATAGACCCAGACCCCATAGAGAAGGAAGAATCAGGAACTGTTCAGAACTGATAGGAATATTATGAGCATGTGAAACAACATGCATGTGTATACATATGTAAGCCATAGCCCTTGTTTGAGGAATGCTATAAATCATGTCTATCATCAAAGTAACAACTTTTTAAAAAACAAGAAAAGCATGATTTTGAACTCTAGAGAAAGTTCCAGCAGCATATTCAGGGGTGTTTTCTCCCTACAGTGAAATTTGCTAAGTAGGGTCTTTGTCATAATAACCAGGCCAATTTTGCCTCATTTCTCACCTATACCCCAGGCCCAAGAGGAAAATTTGGGAATACCACTTCCCTCAAACATTTCCTTTCAAATCTTTCTTCTAAGACCTTGGACAGACTGCAGTCCCTTCAGTCAGCCTTGGAGAAGATTATCTTTTGCTAAACACTCAGCTGTGTGGGGCTCCATGCTTGGATGTGCTTTCTGGATTCATCGCTTGTTTCTTGTTTTTCATTTGTTCTTGTATTGCCGTAGATATAGCACAGTGGGCAGAGCCTGGTCATATTGCTTCCTGTCCTCTGAGGACCTTTGGAGTTCACAGAGCAACTAGGACATGTCCAACACGTGGCTTGTGCCTAAACTGTGGGCATCACCTGTTCCCTGCACTGAGTGGGGATGTCCAGGATTTCATAGGAATTCTCGTATATGAGGGAGTTTTTGCACTGCTGAAGACAAAGAGGTGGTGGAAAGCTTGGCTTCTAGAAAGGCACCGTGGTCTCGTGGTACTAATGTTCTTGGATATAATGTCCCTATCTGTAAACTGGGGTGATACCAATATACACTTCACAGGGTCATAGTGAGGACTAACCCAGACAATACATGACATGCTTATGTGAATATATAGAATAAACAGTATGCACCTACTATAATCAATATGTGATCCATTTTTATGTGGTTCCTAGTTGACTTCTCTCTGACAATCAAATACCTTGTAAGATTTTCCATCTGCATGGTTAAGTTCTTTGTTCCTGTTGTGACTATTTCAACTCAAGATGCTTATGGCTCATACCTGGCTAAAAGGGATGTCATCAACTCTGGGATTTAGGAATCACTTTGAATGGTCCAGGGTAGAAGCTCTAATGCTGATAGCATTTTACAATTTATAATACACTTCCGTAGCCTTCATTTCCTTGATCTCTCTCAGAGCCAGGACAGCCACATACCGTGGTATAGATTATGCCCTGCATAGCTCCAGCAAGCACTATCTACATTGCAATCTTTGTGCTGGTCCCATCTAGAGTATTCAGTGTACTGCTCTTTACTGCTATGTACCCGTTCACAGACATCTTAGGAGACTATTGTCATTCTCATTTTAAAAGTAAGGAGATTGGGTCTTAAGGGATTTTTAAAATCTAAAAATACATAGAAAATAGTTTTACAATAAGTTCATGACTGCTTCTCCTAGTCTGTGGATTTTGTCAGTTGTCAGAAAATTACCCTGGAGAGAAGCAAACAATCAATTTCAAACTGTTTGCCTTTATTGCATCTTCTTCTCCACCCTCACACTGAGAAATGGAAAATCCAATAACTAATAAAGAGCACTGTAAAGTCCATTCCCTTTGTAGAAAGGATTTAATCAGTGGGGTGAACTCCACAAATATTTGTGAAGCCAATGAGGGAACGAGTCAGTGAGGTGCTGCCTCCTTGTTAAGGCTCCTCAAAGGCAGGAGAGCCATTGGATGACCGACATCGAGGAGCTGAGTGACTCCCTGTGGTGAGCAACAGTTCTAAAACTTAGTGGTTCCTAGTATGGACTGGAGAGAAGTACACAGTGGTATGTGACCCTGGAGTGTGCGGCCCTTCTGTGGTCTCAGGACTGTGTTTACCCACACTTAGTGGGATGTAGACAGAGGCTCAGATTGCCTCGTACCCCTTCTCTAGGAGAATGGCTGCCCATGTACACAGAACCCACAGCTTCAGGTGTGCCCCCTTTCCTCCCCAAGTTGCCTTCTAGCGAGGTTCAGCAAGGCTCAGCAATCGAGAGCCACATATTTTCTCTTGCCATTGGTTCCACAGAATAGTTTCTCCCCATTCAGCGGCTGTAGTGTCTTTCCTTAAACATAGCTGGGAACATTCAGTGATTTTTGTCAAACACAACTGCTCAAAACAACATCAGCCACAATCATAACCACACAAGAATCACTAAAACTTTTTAGCAGAGTCCCAAAGGTCCCCATATCCCATATCTGATAAACCCCCTCACTTCTTTCGCCCCACTGACCGTGCCTGCACCAGAATGACTGCATAGCTCAGACTTCCTCCTCTGTCCCTGAGGCTTCTGCCTGACTTCTCTGCCTCTTCTCTCTTGCCGTAGGTCTCTCTCTCTCTCTTGCTTACAGTCATCACTAGCTGCCTCTCCTTTTTGTGAGGATTCCATTCCGATGGAGAACAATCCCTTATTATAAATTTACTCTGTCTGTCTGTGCCAGTCAACTTTACTGTTTCTTTTTAAATTTATCACTTTTCTTAGATGTTTGTTGAGGTCAAGTTCTATGTATTTCTCTTCCCTGTTAGACTGAAAGCTTCTTGAGGGCCAGAGCCACTATTTACGTATTGTTGACTCCTATATGAAAATCAGGTCAGACCTGCTACAGAGTCTAATTTCTAAACGATCTAAATGTACTTCTTCCATGACGATAGGTGAGGTCAATTGTGTGTAAGTTGGCTGTTGCTGGGTGACACTGAGGCAACCACTTTCAGCATCGCTCTTCAGAGATGTGGCTTGAGGCAGCTGGAAGCTGGCAAAACTTTCCCGAGCAATTAGACTGGCAGGCAATCAGACTCAGCAGTGGCCAGCAGGCGCTCTCATCAGCTCCTACCCAATGTCTCTGTCTGGCTGTGCTCCCAGGAGAATACCCAGGCAGAGCTGGAGTCTCGGAAGCCCAAAGATTCACAATATGATTATCTATTCAGGACAAGTGGCCACAGAGAGGGAAGGCATACAGTGTAGAGCTGCTGGGATCAGCCAGCGCTCCAGATAAGATAGGTTCATGTGACCTGGAGGGACGGACAGAGACAGACAGCCTGTGTCTTCTAGCATTCTATGAAAGGTACTATATGGGCCTTGTACTCGGCCCTCATTGAAATATTTATTCTGGTATTTTATGCAGATGCCTGTTAATAGTTTGTAAGCCCCATATGCAAAACAGTATAGAGACTCATTAAAAAATAAAAATAGGATCACCACAGTACTCCACAGTACTATTTCTGTGGATGCAGCAAAGGAATCGAAATCCAGACTTTGAAGCGAGATCTACTTCCAGTGCACCTGCAGGACATTGTATTAAATGAAACAAACTAGATCCAGGACAAATACCACATGATCACCTATATGGCATCAGAAGCAGTCACACTCAGAAGGAGAGGCTAGAATAGCCACTGCCAGACCTGAGAGTAGCTGGCATATTAGTCACAGCAAGTTCAGTTAGACATGATAAATATGAATACTGGACAACTATTATACAGCATTGTGCGTATAGTAGACAATATTGTATTTAAAGATTTGTAAAAATCACAAATAAAAATCGGAGGTCAATAAAGAAGATGGAGGAAACCTTTGGAACTCTTGGATATATTCATGAGTGGATGTGGGTGATACTAAAGGCCCATACACACAGCTACCCTCTTAAAATTGTATACATGAAATACAGCTTTTAATATGTCCAGTAAATCTCAGAAAATCTGTTAAAAATAAGATGTAACTTGAATTTTTATTGTTTGACAGTTTTGTAAATTTATATAATAAACTTTACTAATTTTCATCCTTTTTTGTCTGAAGTCCCCTCCTGTTTTCATGTTTTCTTTTTGTGTACATCCTACTGAGTTTAATTGGAGTTCAAGTTGATCCTTGATCAAGTTTGGATAAGGATTTAATTGAGCAAGGGGAAACATATCACTGAAGGAAATGGCACCCTCCCCCATCATTGATAATTATCAATAATCCTTTGGCCTCAGTGTGTCAGAAACGTCACATACTTTCTCATAGCTATTTATCACAAATGATCCTGTTAGGTGACTGTTAAGCCCATTTTACAAATGAAAGATGCAAAATTAAATTTATTCAAAGACATAAAAGGAGTAAAAACGATGGAACCAAAATTTCAAATAAAGTTAGACAAAGCTGGCATTTTATTCGGAGATCACGTGCAGCACCAAGCTCAGCAGGCTGACACAGCAGAAAGGAAGAGAGGCAGACAGCCTCAGGTGTATTTAGGATTTGGAAGACAGAAGTTTCCTCAGGTTGGCCAAAGTTGAGTCTTGAGCTTATGTTGAAAATCCCTGTATACAATTATTCATAGAATGCATATTTTCAAGGAACACATATTGTGTTCAAAGTCACTTTGAATAGCAAGTAAGGAACATTTTTTTAAAGAGTTGTGAGATTGAGCTAAGTACAGGGTTGGGCACATTTCTGGGTCTCAGTTTGTATTACCAAATGATTAGATGAAGAAACACATTACATTTTGCAATAAATCTACAAAGTAAGTAAAAGACTTGTTCAATAAAAACTTTAAGACATTGAAGAAAGAAACTGAAGAAGATACCAGAAGATGAAAAGACTCCTACGCTCATGGATCAGGACTAATATTGTGAAAATGGTCATCCTACCAAAAGCAATGCATAAATTCAATGCCTTACCCATTAAAAATCCGAATACATTTTCATAGAAATTGAAAAAATAATTTTAAATTTCATATAGAAAGCCAAAAAATCTTGGCTAGCCTTTCATCTTGAACAATGAAAGAACTGCTGGAGGCATTACCATCCCTGATCTCAAAATATACTGCAGAACTATCATAATAAAAAAAACAGCATGGTACTAGCATAAAATGGACACATTGGTCAGTGGAATAGAATTGAGGACCCAGATTTAAATACACATATTTACAGTCACCTGATTTTTTACATGGGAGCCAAAAATACACACTAAAGCAAAGACAGCATACTTGGATAGCTGGGTATAGAACAAAACTAGATTCTTATCTCTACCATGTAAAAACCTCAACTCCAAATGGATCAAGGACCTCAGTACAAGACCTGATGCCTTGAATTATATAAAAGAGAAAGTAGAAAATACATTGGAACTTGTAGACATAGGGAAGGACTTTCTAAACAGGACTCCCACAGTGCAGTCATTAAGTCCAACAGTTAACATAGGAGCTCATGAAACTAAAAAGCTTTTGTGTAGCAAAGAACACTGTCATTGAGTGAAGAGGAAGCCTACAGATTGAGAAGAATTCTCTACTAGCTATACCTCTGGCAGAAGGTTAGTGTCTAGAATATACAAAGAACTAAAAAAGATGAACACAAAGGGAAAACAACCTAATGAAAATGTGGGGTAAGGAGCTGAACAGAGAATTCTCTAATGTTGAAACATAAATGGTTGAGAAATTCTTTAAAAATTTCAACCTCTTTAGTCATCAAGGAAATGCAGATTAAAGTCACTCTGAGATTTCATCATACCCCAGTTAGAATGGTGAGGATGTGGGGAAAGGAGAACTCTTATTCACTGCTGGTGGCAGTGCAGACTGGTTCAGCCACTACGGAAATCAGTGTGGGGATTCCTCACAAAGCTAGAAATTGATCTACCATATGACCCAGTCATATTACTCTTGGGTATGTACCAAAAGACTCTGTACTATGCTATAGAAATACCTGTTCATCTATATTCTGTAGGACCCCTGGAACCCCTTTTCAACCCAATAACTGCTCTCTTCGCTTCTGTAAAAATGCCTGGCTATAGGACGTCAGAAAATGGATAAATATAATTCCATCTTATTCTTTGTTCCTTCTAAGCAGTCACAAGGCCACAAGATTAAATAAGGCTAAAACAAAAACTAGCAAAAGGTGTGAATAGTAATCAACACATTCCTTTGCCCTGAAGGGAGCACCCACGAATAAACCTCTATTAACCAATTTTGGCATATAGTTCATTACAACCAATTAATTTAAAATATGCTTGGCGCGCGGGCTCCTATAACCAAACAGAATGTAACACTGTTATTCCCCACCTTCTTTTATCTCAAACTTATTAAAGGTTCCTAACCTCTCTGCTCGGGGCTCCCAGAACAGATCCACTGTGTTGGTGAGGTCTGGGGGACCAAGCTTATGCTTGAATAAAGGCTCTTTGTTTTTTCGCATACACTCCGGACTCCATGGTGGTTCTTGAGGAGCTGTTCTCTGGGCATAATATGTTCATTGCTGCCCTTTTCATAATAGCCAGAAATTGGATGCAACCCAGATGTACATCAACTGATGAATGGATAATGAAGGTCTGGTACATATACACAATGGAATATTATTCAGCTCTTAAAATCTATGAAATTTTCAGGTAAATGGATAGAACTGGAAACAAACATCCTGAATGAAGTAACTCAGACAAATGGTGCATGTTCTCTCTCATAGCTGGATGCTGACTTTGAAATTAGAGATAGGCATGTTTCAATTAGAAAATTCAGAGAGGTCAAGAAGCTGATAAACAACAGTGGGTTTGACTGTCTCAAACCAAAACAAATAACAGCAGCAACAACAACAACAACAACAACAACAACAAGCACCGGCAGAGGAGACATCGGAACCATCGTTATGTCCTGGGTTGAACTAGTTTAGAAATTGTGTAAGGATTTTTAAAAGTGTGTGTTCATGTTTTGTATGTATGTGCTTGTCTGACTGCATGTGCATGTTTAGAATTTGATGCTGGGTATCTTTCTCAACCACTCTCCACCTTACTTTTGGGGTGACAGGGTCCCACACTAAACCATTTGGCTAGACTAACTGACCAGAGAGTTCCAGGGATGTAGTTATCTCTTCATCCCTAGAGCTGGGATTACAGATACTCACTACAACACAGCGCTTTCTGTGTGTCTGTTGGGAATCAGAACTCATGCTTGAGCAGCAAGCACTTTACTGATGGAGCCATCTCCTCAGCCTCTGTAGGGATTTTAAAATTCTAAAAATTTTAAGTTTTGTTCAGGGTCATTAGTTATTCCAATCATGTTGTTTCCATCCTGATCAAAGCCCAGCTACTCGGTGATCACCCTTGCTTTAAAACTTGTGACTGCCTCAAGTGAGAGTTGCTGTCCAGCTGGATTTCATTTTAGCTGCAGCCTAAGAAACCACTGTACTAGCAGCACTAGGGAGATTGATATTCTCTGGATATTCATGAATTATTGCATTGAACAAATACCTGGGCAGCATCTACTGTGTGTTGCTCTGTTCTTAGTTCTGTAGATCCAGGAGTGGTGAAGACTGCACTGAGAGCTCGAATTTGGATGTGCTGTACAGATAATAAACAAGGAGTTGTGGGAAAAAAGTGTGCTTATTTCAGATGAAGTTGAGTACAATGAAAACGGTCTCAAGACAAGGCCATGTTAGGGAATACCTTAAATGGTGGTCAGTGAGGGCCTCTCAGAGGAGGTGAGAGGGAAGGACAAAGAAGCAAAAGAAATCATCTTTCTTCTGTCCTGCCCTATTTTATCTGGGCTGCTGCCTGTTCTGGGGTGGGTCTTCTAGTATCAATTAAGCAATCAGAACAATTCTACAGTTGAGGCTCGCTACTCAGGTGATTCTAGTTTGTGGCAAGTTGCTATTAAAACCAACCATCACATCTACCTTCCTATCTATCATCTATCTATCTATCTATCAATCTATCTATCTATCATCATCATCATCTATCATTATCTATCATCAATTCGTCATTTGTTTGTCTTCCCTCCTGCTTGTCTATCTAAACTTCCCCTCTCTGAAGGCTCATGTTATTATTCTTATTTTTCAAATGGAAAAACAGGGGCATAGAGAGCAACTTGTTCCATATAGTTAGACATAGGCATTTATTTATGTTAGACCCCTAGGGTTTGAGCCAGGGTTCACCCAATATCTTCTCTTCTTTCTACTCATATGCTACCTCACTCTTAAAATTATGAGATTTAAGAAGTTTTGGTTCACAAGAATGGAAAAGTACAGACACTTTTGTACTGGTTTTTTTTCTACATGTGACTTTCTGGTCATGGTTGTTCCTGCAGAATGGAAGCTGGGGCCTGCCACCTCTGTGGGGGAAGCAGATGGCGTTGCTTACTGTGGAATACCTGTCTCCAGTGACACTTGCAGGTATAATTCAGTGCCTGGCTTTAGACATGTATCATGGACCTCCCTCCTGGGGCCTCTCTGTGGGACAAACCTTGAGGAGGTGTTGGGAATCCAGGTACACATCCTGGAAGCATGAGGCTTAGCACTCTGCTACAGTGAGAAAGTTTGTTAAAATTGGTTATTGTGGTGTTTTGGAGGACATTTAGGAGATATCCTGTGCTGATGACTCTATCCTTGTGACTGAGGGTAATGCACTTAGTAGAGGGTAAACTGGACCCCCTTTTGCCTCTCCTGTTTGCCTTCTGCCATGTGATAACATAGCAAGGGGAACTTTTGTCAGATGCAAGCATCTTCATCTCAGACTCCAGAACCTCCAGAACTGTGAAGAAATATGTCGAGCGCCATTAGCCTGCCTTGAACTATGCTCTGGTCCAGGGTGAGGCAGAGGTCAACCTTGTTTTGCCCAAAAGTGATGTGGGAGCAGGATGTTTTGCTAAGCTTGCAAATAATTTACGGCACCTGAGGGGAAGTTTATCTTGGGCCCAAGGCTGAGGTTTGACTATCTTATGACCCTTGAAAGAAGATGTGGGTGACTTGAATGGTTTTGCCCATGTAAATGTCAACGTTGTATTCACACTGAACTCTTGACTTGTTTTGTTCCTCATGCGGCAGTAAGGGTATATATATATATATATATGTATATATATATATATATATATATATGTATATATATATATATATGCTGAACAAAATAAAGTTGAGGCTGCTTCAGTATTCACTGACAGCGCTCCCGATTCTATCCTTTGTTCTCTCGTCTTTTCTTAATCCTCACTCCCCTCTTCAATACTGTTCTACTCTGCTGGCCGGCTCTGGCAGAAATACGTTTTTTTAAAAAACAAAACCAAACCAAAACAAACTATATTCTTTCCCAGGCATGGTGGCACATGCCTTTAATCCTAGCACTTGGGAGGCAGAGGCAGGCAGATCTCTGTGAGTTCAAGGCCAGCCTTGTCTACATAGCAAGTTCCAGGAAACTGGGGCCACAGGGAGACCCTGTCTCAATAAAAGAGACCAAAAAATCTAGAACTTTTACATTTTGAACTTATCTGTCGATCTATCTATCTATCTATCTATCTATCATCTATCATTGATCTATTCATGTGTGTGTGTGTGTGTAGGTATGTACACCACAGAACTTTTGTGAATGTCAGAGGACAGATTGTAGGAGTTCCTCTTTCCACTATGTGGGCGCTGGAGATGGAACCCAGGTAAGGCTTATGTAAACAGGTGCCTTTACCAGATGATTCATTTTGCTGGTCTAAGAAATAAATTTCTGTTCCTTTAAAATTATCCAGGCTCAGATATTCCATCATAGTAGCACCAGTGAGAACAGTTCTCTCTCTGGAGACATGGTCAGAACTGCAGTAGCTTCCAGCAGTTGAGCAGTCAGCTTACAGTGGCTGCAGCCTGCTTCCTTATAGTTGTTCTTCTCTGCCTACTGCCCTCCTCTCTCCTGTCTGTTCTGGGTTTGTACTTTATGTTAGACTGTAGGTAAGGAGTTGAAGCCCAGGCTCCACTGTCTAAGACAGGCCTTCTCCATGGCTTTCACCCTGCTCAGCTAGCTCTCTCTGCTCTGTCCACAGTACTATTTCAGTCCTTCTAGGTCAACTGAGAGGTTGTTTCCAACTTAACAGGCCCAGTGAGCCTCCACCACTGATTGCATCTCTGGATTCTACTTTCCAACCTAGAGTTTATTGAAACCAGAAACATTAGAGTGCACTGTGAATGAGAGGCCATGATGCCATCACATCTGTTAACCCAAAGACAGAACTTGTAACGTGTTTTATGTGTGTGTGTATACACACGTTAGCATGTATAGGCATGTGTGCATGTGTACGGATTCCAGTATTCAACTGTGTATTATTCCTCAGGTACCTTGGATTTTTGAGACAAAATCTCTTGAGAGCCTGGAATTCACCCAGTAGGCTAGTCTGTCTGGCCAGAGATCTGCGTGCTGTATTCTCAGCACTGGGGTTATATACCACCATGTCTGACTTTTGGCCTTTTTTGTTCTAGGGATCAAATTTAGGTCCTTACGCTTGTACAGCAAGGGCTTTACTGATTAAGCTGCCTCTATAGGCCCCACAGAACTTTTTAGAGCACCAAATACCAGGGGCCATTTTTAGCCGCAAAGAGGAAAGGGAAGATGTAGAGTCACTGGGCGCCCATTCATTCCCCAGACCTCTACCTACCACCCAGTCCTCCACAGCCTCCCACGTGCTGACTGCTGGTGCAGGGAATCACTAGAGATTCCAGCTGTGTGAGAAAGTGCTTGCTGTCAAAGGGTCAGGATTTGGTACCAGTCTGGCTCAGCTCGTCAGTATAACTGAAGCTTCACACTCAGGCTTTTATCATATGCAAGTGCTAGTGTACCAGTCATCCCAATGGAACTGACAGAGACCCACTTTTGATATAGAATTGAGCCCATTTCTCTTTGGAGAAAACTTGGGTTTGGCCAGGTGAAATGGTTGGCTCTCCAGATATCCCACACCGAGTTTGATGTGAACTCAGGTCTCCTTTCCCTTGAGTCCCCATCTCTTTCTATCTCACAGACTGTTGGTCACTTAATTGTTATGATGTCCTTTGTCACATATATGTCCCCTGTGAAGTCAGCCTGGAGGAGCTCGGATGTTGATTGCACACCACTTCTAAGACACAAGGCTGGTCTGCAACACACAGTGGTCAGTGGGTTTCACTTGTCCTAGTCATGGGGTCAATGCAGAAATAAGATGGACATTGTGTTAGAGTGTCAGAGATGAAAATTAAGGACCCAGAATTCCCTACACATGAAAAAAATGACTTTTCAAATTTGAAACTGAGTTTTGGGTACAGAGTCTCAAGAGCAAAGGACAGATTCATCTTGATTCCCTCTGGCATAAGGTGTGGTAATAATAGCTCCTTAGTGAGGCCTTCCAGGAGACTGTGTGCTCATCTTGTCTAAAGGAGGATTGTGAGCTCCCACAAAGCCAAGCAATCAACTGCTTCCCTTCACTCACCTAATATTGCCTATGCTTGGTAAATTATTCCCAAGACTTTTAAAAAGGGGAAGCAAAAATTTCACGATAACCAAATATTATTTTAAAAATTATCAAAAATAGAAGTGCAGACTGAGGGAGATAGCTCGGCTGCTTAGGTGCTTGCCATGCAAGTATCAGAACTTGAGTTCAGTCCCCGACAATAACTGTCCTAATTAGGTTTCCATTGCTGTAAAAACACATAACCAAAATCATCTTGGAGGGGAAAGATTTTATTTCAACTTACAATTTCCAGATCACAGTCCATTACTGAGAGAAATCAGGGCAGGAACTCAAGACAGGAACCTAGAAGCAGAAACTGAAGCAGAGGCCATGGAGGAAAGCTGCTTACTGCTGTGTTCCTCTAGTCATTGCTCGGTCTGCTGGTCTGCTTTCTTACACAACTCAGGACCACCTGCCCAGTGGTAGCACAGCTCAAGGTGGACTGGCCCTCCCACATCATTTAACAATGAAGAAAATGTCTCATAAACACACCTATAGGCCAAACTGATGGAGGAAACTCTCCAAATGAAATTCCCTTCTCCCAGGAGTTTCAAGTTGGCAATGGCAACTGTCTAGCACATACACATAAAAAAGGGGGTGCTGTGGTGTGCTCCCAAAATCCCAGTGCAGGAGAGACAGAAACAGGAAGATTCCTCAGCCAGCCTGTCTAGCCAAATAGGTGAGCTTCAGGTTCAGAGAGAGAACCTGTCTTAAAACTTGCGGTGAATGGTGAAGAAGACACCTGATGTTGATCCTTATCTTCCACATACACCCACACACATGCGTAGGTGAGCCTACAAAAGTATGTTTACACACATGCACACACAGAGACAGAAATGCAACTCAGATCAGAAGCCAAAGCATTAGCAGATGCAGAACTCAGTGCACCAGAACGTTAGTTTCAAGTGAAAAATAAAAGGACTGAATCGTGCAGCAAAGTTTACTCAGGGACAAAATCCATTTATTTTTCAAAAGCAAGTTAATCCATATTCTAGGGGACTTTTCTTCTTCTCATTTGCAAAATCAGAACTACCTTATT
Organism: Eospalax fontanierii; assembly: GCA_035773235.1. Taxonomy (NCBI): domain Eukaryota; kingdom Metazoa; phylum Chordata; class Mammalia; order Rodentia; family Spalacidae; genus Eospalax; species Eospalax fontanierii. The sequence continues at coordinate 44,556,615 of CM069529.1, read as the reverse complement.
AAAGCCAGGGATCTCTTCCAGGACAATAATGAGGAAGAATGCAGGTTTATATTGCCTCTGGGGTATGCCTGTGCACAGATGGCTTGGAAAATAAAGCAGTATTTTGGACTGAATTCTGTTATCCACCCCCACTGAACTCCTGTGAATGGATAAGCACTTGCCATGTTCCTCAGCACCCGAGGAGCTCCTCAAGATGAATGGCTGAGCAAATCCCCATGCACACATCCATTATATTTATATTGACAACCTATAAATACATGCTTATGCAAATCCACTAGCTAGTTATGTATTGAGACAATCTCTAGAAATAAATTCTAAGCACTGCTTCGATTTAATTTCATCGCTGCTAAATCTTCCAGAGATATGGCTTAAGGCTCAACTGATACCCAATAGTTTCTGCAGCTTGAATGTCAGAAATCCTGCATCTTGCTTGTCCTAGGGCAGTTCAGTTCCTGCACAACTCATTGCCAATTTATGCCTCCTCCCTCAGAAAGCTGGGAGCACAGTGGTTCTTTGATTGTCCCCGAAAAAGAGTAAAATTTTAAGCTTATTTTTTATTTCCTTCAGAGGCACTTTCATCCTAGAAATACCCAAAATACACTGGAGGCCTTCAGAGAATCAAACGAAAGATGTGGAACTAAATTATTCTAGTCATTTTCCAGGGCAAATTGGTGAAAATTTTGTGCAGGTTACTTCTAGGTCCCCAAATCTTCCAAGGTTTATAGTCTTTGAAAGATTAAGATTCCTAACCTGGCAGCCTTGTCTTCTACCTTGAGATATCTGTGGACCAGATACTAATGGGGACATGATGAGGCTTTGTGCTGCATGAGTACATAGCATCTTGGCTCAACAGACCCAACAAGCTTTGGATGAAGAGTTGTGCAGTTATGTGTTTAATTACATCTCTACATCATGAAGGAGATTCAGACTGCTGAAAGAACCTCTAAATGAAGAGCTAGACAGTACCAAGTCACGCCAAGTCTTGAAAATCCAATGGGAAGAATTCTGGTCATTATAAACGGAGAAATTAAAAGCCACTATGGAATTTCAAGCAATCAATTAATATGATTAACTGTATCTTTGAATATTTTACTCTGGCTGCAGTTTAAGAGTGGACAGGAAATGGAGACTTAGAGGTTAAGACACCTATTAAAAGACATGCTGCTGTGGACCTGGTGGACCCTGGATTGAACCTTTATCTCTGCAGTCTAGTACTCTGTTCCATTCTCCCTTTCATTTATTTAAATTACATAAATTTCCTTTAAAAGTGTTAAGAAAAAGGAAAGCCTTTCTTTTTGTCACAGGAACAATGCAAATTTGTGGGATTTTGTTGTTTACTTGTTTTTTTTTTTTTGAGACAGAATCTCCTTATGTAGTGCAGGTAGGCACTGACATTTTAATCTTGTTGCCTCTGGCTTAAATATGCTGGGATTATAGGCATACAATATCACAGTTCATGATTTCAACTTTTCACCAGTGACAGGTAGGATGTTGGGTCACATTTGTAATCCCTTAATTTAGGAGGCTGATGCAGGAGGATTGCTATAAGCTTGAAGCCATTCTGGGCTGCAGAGTAAAATTTAGACCAGCCTGGACTACAGTGTGAGACTCTTGTCTAGAAAATCCAGATCATTCATCCAACCACCAGCCAACCAAATGAAAACCAAACAGAACAGAATAGAACCAAACCAAACAGAACAGAATAGAACCAAACCAAACACTGATCATTAATTCCTCTCTGAAATAAGAGCGAATCTCCCTGAATCCTGTACCAAAACTCCTATTAGAAGCTGAGTTGGTATGAATGAGAAATGTCCCCGTAGGCGCTAGTACTTGAACACTTGGTCCCAAGCTGGCGAGGCTGTTTGGGGTGGTCAAAGAATCTTTAGGTTTGCAGGAGGAAGTGTGCCACTGGGGGCAGGCATTGCAAGTTCACAGCTTCACCACATTTGTAGTCCACTCTCTTTTCTTCAAGTTGTGATCTCTCAGCTTCCTGCCATCATGCCTCCTCTGCCATGACAGGCTCTTATCCCTCTGGAACCATAAGCCAAAATAAACTCTTCTATAAGTTGTCTTTGGTCATGGTGGGCTTTAGTTGTTATTTTCATTTTATGTGTATGAGTGTGTTGCCTGCATATGTGTAAGTGTACCTGTGTTGTGCAGTGCATGTGGAGGGCAGAAGACAGTGTTGGATCCCCTGGAACTGGAGTTATAGATGGTTGTTAACTTCCATGTGGGTGCTGGGAATCAAACCCAGGTCTTCTGCAAGAACTGCCGGTGCTCTTGACCGCTGAACCAGCTCCCCAGTCCCTGATCACGGTGTTGTATCATAGCAACAGAAAAGTAACTAAAGCAAAAATTCATCCTCTTTGTTAAAGAGAATGATATTTCCTGTGAAGAGATTGAATCTTTGGCTAATGATGTTTAATTCTCTCATTCTTTTTAGATGCCCAATTCACCCTTATAGACACTAACTCCAGTGATTTTTAAAACTAAAAACTGTATTAAAATTGCCAGTGATTTGAGTTCCACCATTCAAAATTTGGACCAATTTACATTAAGAAGAGTTAAACTAATTAACACTTGGAAGAGGCTGTAGTGGTATTTGAAAAATTACTTACTAAGCACACTAAAACTGTGAACAGGATGATACAGGCCAAAGTGACACTGGACCAACACTTTGAAGGCGGAAATGCCTACAGTTTGGCTTTTTCTGCTGTGTGTCCAGGAAAGAGCACTTGATATATGGCCTCGGTTTTCTCTTCCATATAATTTATAGTATGTACATGGGAACAGCACTGGGAAAACTGTAGACACAGTTCTAGATACATCACCAATATCCAAAAGACAATCTCTGCTATTGTTTAGAAATATTCACACTTACAAAAATGATTAAAAGAGCAAATGGAAATTATTTTCTATATTTTAAAATTAACATGTAAAAGACCTAAGAAGTGGGACTGGAGAAGAGTCCCATTTTGCTTCTAAGCAGCCACATGGAAGCTTACAATTACCTGTAGTTATAGCTCCACAGGATCCAATGCCCAATCGTGCCCTCCATGGGTACCAGTCAAGCATGTGGTACACCTACGTACATGCAGGCAAACACTCATATATGTAAAATAAAAATAAATAAATCTTTTAAAAAATCTTAAGAGGTTAAAGACCAAATAAATGAGCTTCCATTTATTTGATTTACGTCAATGGAGAGCTTGGGAGCTATGCCAAGTCCTTAAGAATTCTAGGATTTGGGTTTCAGCATGGTTAATTATTCCCCAATTCACTAGCACCAGCCATGCTTATAAACAGGTGCCTATTCTTCTGACATGAGTTTGTCTCCTCTCCCACCTCTCCTGGCCTGTCCTGTCCTCCCTCTCTTCCCCTTCTCTTTCAATATGAGATTACTGTAGGGAAGTCATCAGATAGGGAGGAAAGGCTACAGATTTCAGAGTTAGGACCCTGGAATACAGCCTGGTTTTGCCTCTGCTTCTTATTAGCTTGTAACCTTAGGCAAAAATGTTGCCTTTCTCAAGCTGTGTTTCAAACTTTTCATTTGTAGCAAAAAAATGTGAATGGTGTGATTTTATGTGTTCTGCCTATTCTGGTTGCTTGCAGAAAACATTGTAAATAGTCTAAAGTGCAATGTAGACATAACACACTGTTATGTGTTACTGTTTATGTTCAAATATTTTTGGTTAAATGTTAAGATTTGGTATCCCATTTCTCTTAGCTTTGAGAAGAAAGTTAGGTGACTGTTGCTCACTACATTATCTATTACTTTTTCGTAATTTCCTTATTTGGGTACGGCTTTGATTGCTAACATAAATGCCATGATAGACAAGTGTTTGGGAAATGACTACCACAGTGTTAAAACTCAGCAGAAAAAGTAAATCCTCTGAGGGCTGGCTCACAGTAGCTCAATAAGAATCAGACCCAAACCTTGATCAGAACACTAAGGGTCTATGCTCTTTACTTTGTCCTTTTAAGCTTTGCAGAATTAATTGTCCCTGGAAAAAGCATAGATTCTGAATTTAAATCCTAGATCTACAACACCCTAGCTCTGGGACTTGAATGTATTTAGCTGCTATGTTCTTCAGTGCCCTTGTCTGTACATGAAAGGGAGAATTGTCCTAAATTGTCGGGTCACTTCCACATACTCAGCTCTGGTGTCTCAGGTCTTTGGCTATGATCTTTTTGCTGCAATCATCTTTGTTCTTTCCACAGTTTATTTTATTTGATCATCCCACATTGTATAAAATACCACTCTTTAGAGAAGTCTCATTTAAAGATTTATTTTTTTATTTTATGTATATGAGTGTTTGTCTGCATGCATGTATATGCAACATGTGGTGTTCTTGCTACTGGCAGAGTCCAGAAGAGTGCATTGGATCCCCTTGAACTGGAGTTATAGGTGGTTGGTAGCTATCATGTGGGTGCTGGGAGCTGAACCCTGGTACTCTGTAAGAGAAACAAGTACTCTTAACTATTGAGCCGTCTCTCCAGCTTGAGAAGTCTCATCTTAATATTTTTAGCAACCGAGTTCCTACTGCTCTCTCCCACCACTATTCTGTAATACTAATTACACCTTCCTATTATTTTCCCCTCTGTAAACTCGATAGTTTATTTTGTTTGCCACTATATAATACCTATTATATTAGTAGCATTTATTGAGTGACAGATGAATGATTAATTGTCATAAGGATTAAGTGCAATAGCAAATTTAAAACAATGAAAAAATGCAGTGCATTGACACATATTAAGCACTCCAGAAAGTTAATTTATTTCCTTTACTTTCATCTAATAGGAAATCAGAACAATTAATTGACACGATTTTCTCTAGTAACAGCTAAAAGAGCCATCAAGCAAATTATCTTAATATATACAATTGTTGTTCTTTGTCCTGATCTTTTACATCAGATCAAATGAATTTATTATTATTTATGAGGAAAATAAGGCTATAGAATTTGATTTTCTCCATGTTCAAATTTATATTTTACTACTGACAAAACATTATTTCCTATTTCTATAAAAATTAGACGAAAAAGCTTTCTCCAGTACTGCCTTGCTCCTAAGAATACTACTTAAACAAATATTAACTTTGCCCTCAAAAATATGTGACTGGTTCTGTTCCTCTGGGATCATCAGTTCTACCAAATGCATGAATGATTCAGGAGGAAATGTTTTCACTGAATTTATGTTTTTTTTTTATTGATTTTTTAAAAAGAAGAACAGCATAGTCAGACAACTCAAAGTTTACAGTTGTACAACCTTGAAGGATATCACCCTGGGATTGACTGCAAATCACTCTAATATTTTTTAAGCACTTCCTTCATGGTGGGGCCTAAGCTGGGTACTGTGGGAAATCTCAAAGTAAGGAAGAAACCACCTATACTTATCACAAACCTACAGTACTGTAAGATGTGAAGACAAAGTTACAAACATCTACTCTTTTAAGATGGAGTCAATGGCAGAGAAGCTTCATGGCATAACTGGAGCACAGATTGGAGAGTGGACTTTCAGTGCAGCTTTCCAGATGAATTATTCTGGAAAAATTTAACTCCAAGGATACATATATGAGGTAAACTGATAGCCTTATCCTATCAATTTCTCCCTATGGAGTCATATCTACCACCTAGGTTAGGAAATTTGGGTTGCAAGTGGTAGAGTCATTTTTTTTCTTTAAATGTTTAAAATTTTTATTTATTATTTTATGTGTATGAATATATTGCCTGCATGTGCGTAAGGGCACCTGTGTCATGCATTGACCTTGGAGGTCATCGGAGCCCCTGGGACTGGAGTTAAGGGCAGTTGTTGTCACAATGTAGGTGCTGGAATTGAACCCCAGTGCTCTTAACCACTAAGCCATCTCTCCAGCCCCAGCTAGTGGTAGAATCCTATTCAAACTAGTTTAAGCAAAAGAGAGTAAGTAGCTAATACAAATGGAAGCCCCTGGCTCAAGCCACACCATCAGCACTGATTTCTTTCCTTTGATTGGCTCTGACAACAGCTATGTTGGGCCATTCTCTGCAAAATTCTTGCTCTATAACCAGAGGATGGCTGCTTGAATTCCAAAAATTACATTTCCCTTTATTACCTTCAAATCCATGGAAAGGCCCACTTGTTTCTTGTGTATGAATGATAATATATGTGTGGGGGAATGTGTCTTATCATACCAAAACAGCCTCCCTTGACCAAAGGAATGTACTATGCTGAATGGTGCTGGTCAGAAAAGATCTACATCTAGAGCAGACAATGTATTTAACTGTGTCCATACAATATGGGCCGGAAGTTCACAAAACTCAGTGCACTTTGCCAAAGAAAGCCAAGAGTTTGAATGGCAGGGGGCTGGAGAGATGGCTCAGTGGTTAGGAGCACCGACCGCTCTTGCAGAGGACTTGAGTTCTAGTTTCAGCACCCACATGGTGGTTAGAAACTGTCTAACTCCAGTTTGAGGGTATCCGATACCATCTTCTGATCTCTGGGGACTGGAGAGATAGTTTAGTGGTTAACAGCATTGACTGCTCTTACAGAGGACTTGAGTTCTATCCCCAGCCCCCACATGGTGGTAAAAATACCATCCCCAGTTTCAGAGTATCTGATACCCTCTTCTGACCTTTATGGGCATTGCATGACACAAGTGCACATACACGTGTCGCAGTACACTCATACACATGAAATAAAAATAATAAAAAATGAATATAGAAGAATTTGAAAGGCAAAAACAAAACAAAAGAAAACAAAACACCACTATATCCAAATAGGGAGAGCATTGTTCTAAATGATCTAAGCCAGACACAGAAGGATAAACTGCTTCATGGTCATATATATATGTATGTACATATACATATATATGTATACATATGTATGTATATATGTATTTATATGTATGTATATATACATATATGTGTATGTATATATATATATAAATGCAAAGAAATCAAATTCATAGAAGTTCATTAGAATGGTGAGAGACCAGGGGAAGAAGGTGGATGAGAATGGGATGAAAATTGGTTAAGGGGACAAAATTTCAGTTGAACAGAAAAAGTAATTTTGAGATCTATTTCATAGCTTGGTGACTATAGTTACAATAATGTAATGTTTATTTCAAAATTGCTAGGGAAGTAGATTTAAATTTTTCATGCCACAGAAAGATAATTATGTGAAATGATAAATATGCTAATGACTTTGCTATATGTATATACATCTATACATATATAAACATTGCTCTCCACAAGCATATGTATGATTATTACTTGCCAATTAAAATTTTAAAAAGAACTCAATGATCATGATTTTTTCCACTATTTTTAAACTTATAATATTTCTGCTGTTGTTTCTTGTCTGTGGTTTTCAAAAATGATGCATTGTTTTCCATGTTAATTCGTTAGAAATTTGCTGGAGTCTCTCATGGCTCAGAACAGTGTTGAGTGCATGAGTACAACACCATTATCGTGGGGCACGGACACTGGCTGTCACCTGAAACAAGGAGGAAAGGGAGAATGAGACACACACACACACATATATATATGGAGATGAATAGTGGAGTGCACTCGTAGTCCAATGCTGCACCAACTCTTCCAGTGTAACCCAGATAGTGCTCCTCTTTAATACAGCTTCCACATCGACCCTCTAAAAACACGAGTGGAACCAAGCATTTGCCAATTCCTAATGGCTAAGCTTGAGTTTCAGCCATGCCTCCATTCTCCTTCACTTACTTGATGCCCTGGATGTTTCAGCCCCATGGCGCTCCCAGGCCCTGTCTAAGCTTTTCTGCCTCTATGTCAGTGTATGTTTGCTTTCTCTGTCCTACTTTCTATACACTTCCAGTTGGAAAGCAAGTGTCACATGTCCCGTGATGCCTTCTCTAGTTTTCCTGCATAGGTTTCAAAGGTCCCCTTTTAAATACTCCACAGGACTACCAAGAACTCACTAGGTTGTAGTGGCTGCTCTCTTGTTTCTACCTATTGGAACAATGAGCACACTGGAAAGAAACTTCATCTTCTTAATTTTTATAACTAAAGGATTAGCTCATAGAATGGTCCATTCAGTTGGGTGAAGAATGTGAACACGGACAGCCTGAGGATAGTTGGCACACAAGAGTCTTATTTTCGGATAGAATTTATTTCTTCAACCATGCATGTGCCTGAAAGAATTTTACCCATGCAGGGTTATTTTGCAAAGTAACTCAACCATTAAAAAAAAATAAGCTGGCTCATGGATCAGGCTCAGTTTTGGGGGCACCAAGTTTAGAGCAGAAGCAAAGGTAGAGAAACCTGAGAAGGTCTGGGATTTGTTCAACCTTTCTGACCACCACACCCTTTGTCTTTCCATTCATTTTCATTTTTTCTTATCTGTAAAATGGAGCTTGAGAAAGAACTGCTCATCTTACATTGATCATTCAGGTTGTCTATGTTTTTCGTAGAATCAAGAACTTTTAGAGTTGCAGAGAACTCTAAGGGTACATATATCTCAATTTTCAGATTTAGGACTCCACTGATCTTCAGTAGGTGGCAGCTGAGGCTGACTGAGCCCTCCAGGGACATGGCATTCACTTCCTGTGGAATCCACATACTACAGCTAGACAGCTTTCACTTTAGAAAGTTCTGTACCCTGTGTTATACTCTGCTTCCTCTTATGACTCTGGAGTCACAAGAATAAGTCAATTCCATTTGTGTCTATGACAGCCCTTCAATCGTGGCAAGAAAGCTGCCACAGCTCCCCTGAGCCTCATGTCCTTCAGGTTAAACAGCCCACATTCCTTCAAGCATGCACCACATATTGCTGAAATTGTTCCTTCACTATTCCAGCCTCCAACTTTATCTTTAGAGCACGCCACATTGCCCGTGTCAAGGTCCTTCTGGGAGCAATACATAGGGAGAACCCAGGGCTTCTCTTGAGTTGGAATTCCACCTCTTCCTGGCTTGCCTAATAACTCTATCAGTTACAGTTCAGCCTCAGACTTTCACTGGATCAAGCTGTGCTTGTCTGGTCAGTTATTTGAAATATTTAATAACTCACAATGAAAATACATCTTAATCCACTGTCAATCTAAGGCACCCTGTTTTCACTTACTTATACAATTCATTTTTTAAAAAATCCCAAGTAGAAATGTCACTATGTATCTTTGTTGCCCTCTCTCAGGAGTCACTTTCAGAGTGGTGACAACAATAATGATCCCAGGCTGAGGTAGTGAAGTAGGATAGTCCTTGCATACCCATCAAGCTGTCTACTTCTGGATCTCACCAACATGGCTGGCTGGAGGCTAACTTCCCTGCTGTCTGGCCACCTTCCCTGCTGTCTCCCTTCCTCCACAGCAGTGGAATCCTTTCAGCCATTCTTTCCTTTTCCTTCCTTCCTTCCTTCCTTCCTTCCTTCCTTCCTTCCTTCCTTCCTTCCTTTTTTGATACCTGTTTCAGCAGAAATGACTCTTATAACCAACTACAACCTACAAAACTATTATTGACCTGAGGAGCCATGTTATTCTCACTTCAGAACAGGGAGATGGGAGTAGATGTGTTCTCCTGAATTCCATCTTGTCCATTTTGCTCACAGTATTTTAAAATTAATTTTAATTCCAAGATAGTCCAATATAGTCATTCTTTTTCCCAATCTTATATCATTTACAGATGTGATCTTCTGGTCCTCATGATTTCATCCAAATTCTTGATAAAGATTACTTATGGGACAATGGCAGAAGATGGTCTGCAAGTAGAGACTGGCTTAAAAACTGGCATCCATTTTTTTTTCTGAATTCCTTGGGCAGCTGAGTGAGCAGGGGCTTTTCTAAAATATTATTAGAAGCCCACAATACTTCACTTTTCATCTTCTTGATAAAAGCGTGTGTCTGTATGTGATAGCTACTATGTTAAGTTTTGACCTGGGAGAAAAGGTTTTCATAGGGTTCAGTTTAATTCTGCTTGATGTTAGAGATTCTCTGATAGAACCAGATACAATGATTCTAGGAAATACATAGAAAGACATCCCAGTGTAGTCTTGGGGTGGGGGTGAGGCAGAATCATGGAGGAAGCAGGCATGCACTGAGGTCTAGAGATTAGTAAGAGTTAGAAGGAGGCAAGAGATGGGGTAAAAGTAACCGTGAGCTGAGGAATGACATTGGAACTTTGTTCAGACACATTGTGGATTTGGGTCTGTGTGGTATTCAATATTTGCTAATTGGAGACTAGATTTAATCTGATGACTTTAAAAGATCAAGGAAGAGAATAGTAAACAATAGACAGATGAGGCTAAAAGTCTTTCAGCATCAGAAACATCTGAGAAGGATGCTGTTTCTAGTTCAAGAGAACTTGAGTAAAGAGGCCTTAGAGGCAAAATGAACCACTTAAAGACAAATAAAAACAGTGAGTGGCAGTGCTGGGTATGTGGCTCAGTTGGTAGAGTGCTCTCCTGAAGCCTAGGTTCTATCCCTAGCACCCCATAAAACTGCACAGCAGTGCACCCTGTTATCCTAGCACTGGGGAGGTGGTGGTAGGAGGATAAAAATTTCAAGGTCATTCTTGCTTTATAAAAGCAAATAAAAAAATGGCAAGTGGCAAGTTTGATTTTAAATATAGAGCTGCTAAAGTAAGCACTGTAAGAAAAGATCACATCACATCAAGACTTTTAGGGAAAAACACTCTGTTTTTGATGTGATCTGACTCCCTGGTTTTATATATCAAACCTAGTATGCTGAATGTAAGGCTGAGTGAATGCAGTCAGTCCTACCACTAAATCCTGGTAGGTGTTTAATTCTCCACAGTAACTTGTGCTGACTATAAAACTTACAATCAGAGAATATAGATGGAAGTAAGCCCACACTATTGCATTCTGTCTGGTAGGTGTTGGAGAAAGTTGAGAAGTCCCATGAGACAGTGGTCTTACTTGTATGACCAAGCAGATCTAGAATTAGAAAAAAAGGTTAAGTTTTGGCTTCTGATTTCCTTTCTTTACAACAGGAATTTCCCACGCACTCCTTAGAATCCAGATACTAAGCTTGGCCCTGGACTCATCAGAATGGATCAAACACTTTCAGATTAATCTAAATGCCTAGAACATATAGAAAGCCACATGAGGTAACAAGATGAGGCTGCTAGACAATTCAAAGACGATGGGAAGGGTTTGAGCAGAGGCAGGAATCATGCAGGGATGGGGCTTCAAACTGTGAGCTTGAACCTGATTAAGAGATATAGGCAGCCATCTACTGGCACTCCAAATGTTGTCTCTTCTATTACTTCTGGAACATTCTATTACCAAGTATGCTATTTCTCAAAAGCATTTACTCCTGGGCATTGGAACAAATATATGGTTCTTGAACATAATGTGTCTCAAAGAATTATTTCCTATCTTGTCAAGAACAGGAAAGCCATAATTCTGTGCTTCAAAAAATGAGTTTAAGATTATATAGTGATAGAAGATTTAAAAAGCTCCACCCAACTGGAAAGAAACTCCACAATAAAGAGTATATTTAGATTGCAAAATCATTTAGGAGTGAGTTGTCGAATATTAAATGATGCTGAGAAAAGACACATTTGCCATATTTTTGAAGTCTGACAATATAGCTTCATATACTTTATGGAGCTAAAGCCATCTGAATAAAAATGAAGTATCTCTAGGGTAGAAATGCTTAGCTGTGGTTGACTTTCATTTCCTCAGGACTGCAACCGAAATGGAGAAGGAGGAGATTCCAACGGCATTCTTGTAAGACTTTTTTGGTCTGTTTTTCCTGCTAGACCAGATGTTGAGAGGAAAAGCCAAAGAGAGGAGAGGAGGACAGGAGAGGGGAGAGAGGGGGACAAAGAGAAGTGTAGGGGAGGGGAGGAGAGGAGAGAGGGAGGACAGGGAGAGGGGAGGAGGCTGGAGGGGGAGAAAAGTTTTGCTTGAGGATAAGAAAGTAACGTTTAAAACATGCCACAGGAACTTTTCTTCTGGTGATTAACAGTTACATCCTTTGTAATCTCTCTCTCTTTCTTTTCTTCCTAAATTGAGTAAAGAGCCTCTCAAGGGCAGGATTTAAATCTCACAGCTTTCTTAAGAGCGACATTGATTTAGCTTAAGTCAGTTTGGTGTAGCTTAAAAAATGGCTCGGCTGGGATTTCCATGATAAAATTGACAGAGAATTTTTCAACATCAGGAGGTTCCATTCTATACCGATTGAACATGGTTCTAAATTTTCATTGCTTTTGCTGGTTTTTATACCTAAAACCCTCAAAGACATTTGTCATTTAGTCTCATTTATCTTATAGAAACTAAGAAGAAAAAATACTGTTACTGGTGAACAGTTTTTAAAAATAAAGCAAAGTGTAGGCTTTATTATAATGTCAACAATATTCTTTCCTTTATCTTTCACCAAATATACTTCAGTTTACAGTTTCATATAATGAAAAAAATTAGTAATAAATCGAAACATTTGCAGAAGAGTTCTGAGAGCTTTTAAAAAGAAAACAAACAAAAATGAGTTAGACCTCAAATTAAAAGGTCAAAAGAAATAGTTTGGTGAGAGTATTTATCCTTACTAAATGAGTTTGTTCTCTTCCGTTTGGAGATATGAATGAAGAAAATGCTTAAAATATTTCTGAGAATTGCATTAGTTCTTGACATCTCAGAATTCTGTTTTCTTACAGATTTGTGTCTCTGGCTCAGTTTTGAGCTCTTGATGCTGTTTTTTTTTCAGATTTGGCCTCAGCGGAAAGAAGATAGCCAGACTAGGTCTAAAGTACCTGCACCAGGATACCCTCTTAACCACTGTCACAAGTGAGACACAGACCTGAAGTACTTAGAAGAGATTTGATGTGGCAACTTTCTTTTTGAGGCAAGGTCTCACTATATAGCCCTGGCTGGCCTGGAACTCACCAAGATCCTCCTACTTCTGTCTTTCCAGTGTTGGTACTAAAGGTGTGCACCACTATGCCCTGCTGGGTAGAAGGGATTTGAGAAAGGGATTCTAGAAACTGAGCTTGGAATCCCAGTTCTATACCAAAAGCATTCTGAGGGGCCCAGTTTACTTTTGTTGCAAGTGTTTCTCATAGGGTCATATGTTAAACACTTAGTCACCAGCTGGTGGTGCTGTTTTCAGAGGTTTTGGAGGCTTTTGGAGGTGGAGCCTAACTGGAGGATGTCTGCTGCTGGGAGATGGACCTGGAGGTGTACTGTCTAGCTTTGTTGCCTGTTCTATCTCTGCTTCCTGGTCTGCTAAGATGAGCAAGCAGCCTTGTGCATCTGATACCAAGCTGTGATAGGCTGGCACCACCATGCCTTCCCTGTCATCAAACAGTGAGCCAAACTGAATCCTTCCTCCCTGATGTTAATCCTCGTCTGGTATTCTGTGACAGCAACAAGAAAAGTAGGTATAGAGTCCCCTTGTCTTGAGTCATTCTTCACACTGGTTCCTGCCTTCACTTCCCCACCTTCCTCATTCTTTGTATAACCAGGCTGCTGCTCGACCCACTTTTAATCCTTAGTTAAATAATGACCACGACGTCCTGTTCCTCAAAAACCAGCCCTCCTTTCTATCTGCTGGGCTTTCATGCCGCTTTGTAGCGTTGTCCATTTTCCCGCTGGCTCCTGTCCTGAACGCTCAGCGTGGGTGAAACAGTGCGATCCTCAAGCCCCTCCTCGCTCTCCTGGCTCTCTTCTTCCTCTTTCTCTCGAGGGTACAACGGCGCTGGAGCTGTTTCTCAGCTCCGTTTGGGGTTTCGAATCCTCCTCATAGCTCTTTACATTCACAGTTAGTATCTATTTTGCTTCTATTTTTTCCTTGTGTTTAATGGCTGAAGACAATGCAAAGCTGGTAGATATTTTTCTAAACCATAGTCTCTTTAAAAATTCATTGTTTTTATTTTTGTGTATGAGTGTATTGCCTGTATGTATGTTAGTGCATCCAAGTCGTGAAATGCCCACGGAGGTCAGAAGAGGGCATCGGATCCCCAGGAACTGTATTTAGAGACCGTTGTTAGTCGCCATGTAGGTACTGGGATTTGAACTCTGTTCTTCTGAGAGCAATCAGTGCTTTTAATTACTGAGCCATTTCTCCAGCCCCCTAAACTATATTCTTAACAATAATTTAAATTATTACTTTTATTACTATATTTAAAATAACTTAAGAAATCTTTTTATTTATCTTCAAATCATTTCCAGCTTATAGAAGCCTACAAGACTAGTTCACAGAATTCTTGGATAAATTACTTCATTCAGAATTCCCGAACGTTATCATATATGGCATTCATGTTCTCTCACCACACACTATACATTTTCTGAAGCATTTAAAATTTGAAGATATGATTTTCTTTATGACTAAAATTTTGGATGTGCTTCCTAAAAACAATCAAACAATTCTCTTACATAGATAGCTATAGTACAGTAATCAAAATTATTTCCTTTATTATTTTTCAAAGGAATGCATGGGTGTGTTGAAAATGTAACAGCACAAAGGTGCTTAGACTGAAATCAGTCAACACCATTCTTCAGTTCTACTTCCAAGAACTGGGAATAGTAATCATTTATTATTCTATCTTTGATCTTTTTAGTGATTTTTATCCTTAATTATTCATGATACTTATGTCACTATTTTTGATAAGTGTCTGTGAAGTTGTTTATTTGTTCCTGGCCCTGGCTCTAAATTTTCTACCTCTGTATATTATTATATATGCAATTTAAGAACTGCCTATTCCTTGCTAAAAAAGATGAGACTAGCTAGTACATGTGTATTTTTCTTATTTTCTCTCTATGATTTTTGGTAGTCATTATTGTAGTTAGTTTACTTAGTAATTTTTGTATATAGCATACAAAAGAAAAGTAAATATGTACTAATAGTAGTTTGTTCCATGAAGACACAGTAATGCACTGGGGTTAAATTTCTCCAATCTATTTGTTACTTAACAGATGTCAAGGGTCTCACATCTTCCTCTGTGTTTAGACTTCTCTTGTGCTAGAAAAGCTCTGGCTTTTACAGAAAAGGTACATTGAACATCACCTTACTGATACTTTGATATTTTCATTTCCAAGTGATTTGGCCTTGCCCTTGCCCTTGACTGGAGTATAGAATCCAGGTCCTATGTCATTTTCTGTGATTGCTGTGAGGCATCTATCTGCTTCAGCCTTCCTGACAGGCATTAATGACAGTTACTTTCGTGTTTATGTAATCTATTGTTTCTGAAAGCACATATGAACATCATATGATCAGATGCTTGAAAATTTAACAAGTATGTGTTAAATGTGGATCATTTAAAATTTTCATCTCTTGGAACTTGGTTATATCATTTGAATCTGAAGACTTTTTTATTCTTTTTCTCTCTTTATTTTAGTTTTACTTTTCTTTTGTCTATTTTTGTTGCTCTTTCAACATTTTATTAATCAGAGTTGGGACCACTATGGTGATTTGCATTGTGCCAACGTGGATAAGTGGAAATTTTACTCCTAGGTTCTGGGTTATGTTTGAAGCAGTGGCCCCTGCTCTCTGAGGGTTGCTGTCTTATGTGTGGTGATAGCTAGAGTTAGAGGGACCCTGGGCTGATGAGCCAGCCCATCCTTTTTACTTCTGCTTTATATCCAAATCTTCTTCCCCTTAGCCCTATCAACTACAGTAGCCTCAAGCCAACCACCACCCAAACACAAGACAGCAGGCTAGTGGGGTACAGCTGAGAGACTTAATAGGCCAAGCTGCAGAGAGACCTGTCCAAGGCCTTGTCTTTGCAGTCTTATTGAAGATTCAGAGCATGAAGCTTCTCAGGTTGACTGGATGGTGGCTGCTGCTCTGCTCTTCAAACTCTGTTTCCAAAACCTTCCACTCTAAGCTCTCCCCAAATCTTTCAAATATAATATCTATGACAAATCTCTATCCCACAACTTATGATATCTTCCTTTATGTAATTAAACCCTTATTGATTGCAACCCCCTGAATTATTCTTCTATAGCTCTTACCTTTTGCTCAATGTTTTTTTTTTTCCTACTTCATATTTTAGGAGATTTTCTTAACTTTACTTTTATATGCTTGTTGAATTATTTATTTGGTGATACCAAATACCGAATGTAGGGCCTTGCACATGCAAAACAGACTCCATACCATTGAACATGATACTGCCAGCTGTTGATTTATATTAAATTTCTGAGAATTTTTCTTTGTATCTGTTCTAATTACACTCCATTCTGTCATGTTTTGTGCATTTTCTTTTAGAATATTATTCTAAGCACCCTTTTAATGTCTCAAATGGTTCTCATTTCTGAGGACCCAGTTATGCTCCTTGTTTGTCTTGATCTCCCCTTTTCCACTTGCTGGTTTTCTTGTAAAGATTATAGAACTTAAGCAGTAGGTTCATTAGTATACACAGTCATACTTCCAGGCAGTTGGCTTTCTCTGTGTTTTGGTCAGGTGTGCTTTCTCTTCAGTTCTCTTACTTCATACCGGAATATTCTTTACTACACGTATATATGATTCTGGGAGCTCTTTGCGATGAGGAATGAAATGCTTGTGTTGAGATGTCACCTTGGAAGGGAGCTGCCCATCAGTTCTCTTTGCCTCTGGTCCATCTTTTCTTCTCTATCTTCTTGTCTACATCACAGCTGAGTCCTTCTTTCATACTTAGTTCCTTGCTTTCTGACTTTCCTTTGTCCAGTTTAACCTTTCTTGAAAGGTTAATCCTCCTATAATATTGCTATAATCATAAAAAATCATTCTCAAAAATATTCAGATGTCTTCAAACTCATCCCAAACTTCCTGAGGACTCAAGAAATCTGATTTAAAATTTTCTTATCATTGCATCACCTAGATGTTCCCATGCTTCAGGCAACTGGGCCAGTCAGTCTTAGCTGATTATACAGTTCATCATCATTAAGACATTGCTCATGCCTTGTTGTCGTTCTTCATTTACAATATCTTCCATGTACCTACTTATCAAAATCTGACTGTTCTTTGTCACCTATTTGAGTATCACTTTTCCGTCATTTTCGACCATTTTGTCCATTTTAACTATCACATTTTATTGGGCGAGAAATAATATTCTGTATGATGCAATCACCATTTAGCATTTTTCTCTTTCATTTTAGAAGTCGGGGTCCATTTTAACCTTTCTCCAAAGTGCCATAAATGAGCTGTAAGAGGTGGTCTGTGCATAATCTTCGCCACAGTAGATTAGAACACAATTATATATGTATCTCTGCATTTTAGTTTACTGCAAAATAATAGAAATATCTGTCCTGTTATTGGTACTCAAGTTTTGAAAGAAAAGGAAGCTGTGAGTCATGAAGAGATCTCTGCCAGAGTTCCTGTTGTGTCTGGGTTTTCAGGAAATCATCATCCATAACATACTGCTTCTCTGTCAGAGTGTTCATGCATTTGTACAAAAGTTAGATTGGGGTAATTTTTTTTTAACAGTATTCCATGACAAGACAATTTGAAACCTTTATGATTTGTTATAAATCTCTAAGGCCTCATTTTAATTCCCAGAGCTAAAAGTACTGGTTCTCTGGAAACAGTATCTCTAGCCTTGGGCAGGGTATGACTCATTTGTTTTTAAAGTATTTTTTTGCTAGAAAGCGCAGTGTTACAAGAAGTGAACAGAATTCACTGTATTCTTAACTTTGGTGTTAAATAAGGACTCGTAATCAAAGTAATAAAATTAAATACAGCAAATGATAAGACTGCTATTCTTCCTAGTTACTATAGCAATAAACCATTGCTAGAATCTTCTTAGTTTGAATTTTCTATCTTGAATTTTTATACTGATTCATATGCTCACTTATTTAGTCATGCAATGACATTCACTAACCATGTGCCAGGCTTTAGTGTTGGAGTGACGACCGTAGCACAGACCTGACTTAGGAAGCCTATGAGGAGTGTGGATTCATTAAGTGGCCATCACAAGAGCATATGGTAGCTCCTGTGCCAGGAGAAAACAAAGGTGAGGAGAGGAGGAAGAGGATGGAGCTCTGCCAGAGAGAATCTTGAAGAAATGACTCTTGCTCTACATTATTGTGAAAGTAGGAATTTTTGATCAAAATTCTGGTGACTGTTCTTATAATTATAGCTACCTTCTTATGTATCATGAATATTTGTTTATATATATATATTTATTTTTATTATTTATTATATATGTGTGAGTATATTGTCTGCATGTATGTAAGTGCACTTGTGTTGTGCAATGCTTATGGAGGTCAGAAGAAAGCATCCGATCTCCTGAAACTGGAGTTATGGGAGGTTGTTAGCCATCATGTGGGTGCTGGGAACCAAACCTGGGTCCTCTGCAAGAGCAGCCAGTGTCTTAACCATTGAGCCATCTCTCTAGTCACCTATTATGAATATTTGTGACAGCTGTGCTTATACAGATTCTAGTGTAAGAAAAGGTTACATGTGTGTGTCCTACACAGGGTGGAGACTGGTCTTCCACTATGTAATTGTAGCTTATTCTCAGGGGATACTTTTTGTGTATGTTCTCCAAATGGTCATATGTTAGACTCTCCTAGGAATACAAGATGTGTGAGCTCTACTCCTAGGAAAGCTCACTAATTGCGCTAGAGCACGGGTGGCAACTTCTTAAAAGCTGCCTTTTATAACTGTATAAATGCGGAGCTGAAGTTGCAAATAGAATGTGTGATAGAATTACATGTGCTGATGAAACCTTAGAATTACTGTTGAACGAGTCCTTAAAAATAATCTGGTGCAAATCCTGCTTCACAAGGACACTGAGGAGTGGGCTGTGGCCTGTATTCCTTGGAAGTTGCTTGTTGTGGGTTGCTTTTTTTCCTTTTATAATGAGTGGCATGCTGAATTCCTAATCTCTGGTATCTCAAAATTTGGTATTCTGTCTTTTATTATCATGTATTCATTATGCATAATAATGGGTTTAATTATGAAGTTTTCATAAATGTCTATAATGTATTTTGAACATATTCATCCTATTCCTTTGATCAATCAAGGGAAGATCAAGGTTCAATTGACACAAATCAAGTAACCACCAGAACTTGGAAAAGAATCCTGGAGCAGATCATTCTTTAGTGACTTTAGAGAGAGGGGGCAGGTGCTGTTCTCCCCTTGACTTGGGACTTCTGAGCTCCCGAACTGTGAGACAGTAAGTGTCTATCTTTTAAACCATTCAGTTTGTAGCATTTTGTTGGAGCAGCTCATATGAATTAAAATATGTAATATGAATTTAGCCCACTTTGGCCAGCATGCCTAATCTTACTCATAGCATGAGGGAGGGTCTTCCCCCTTTCTAAAGTCTCAACTTCTTGAGATACCTCAGAAAACCCAGGCAGCTTGAAGGTCTTCTGATGTGGTGGTCACTCTGACTCAGTGTTCCTGCAGCCAGGGACAACAGGTACTTTGAGCATCCAGGACTGTATTTTGATATAATTTTTAAAGCATGTCTTAGAATCAGATTGACACTTAATATGAATATCTATTGTTGTGTGACTTTTCCTGAGGATAGTTGAACAAACATCTATTTACCCCTGGTAGGACACAGATGACAGACTGAATAAATGATTCTGCTGAAGTCCAGTTTAGTGAAGTGGTGTGTGGGTGAGGGGCTACTTACAGGAGCATGTAACTCACTGAGAAGCTGTATCACTGAGAAGCCCAGCCCAGCATAGGTGACTGCTAAGAAATGCTGCATTACTAGAGTTCTCTGAAGGACTTTCAGGAAGCTTGGCCAGAGAGAGGCTCTACTCCCCAGTGATTATAAGGGGTTAATATAACCTTGGAAGGGTTGTAAATCTTGTAACTTCCAGAGACTTCTGAATTTTGTTCCCTTTCTGAGTCCTCAGGAGCTTCCCTCTTGTTGGGGATGCTCCTGTTTGGAGGAAATAGTTATAGAACACCTATTTATGTGGAATCAATGCAAGCCTTGGTCCGTGTGCATGTGCATGCACATGTACTCACGGGTGTTTACGTGCATACAAGGATGCTCATCAGTATGAGAAGATCAGTAGACGAGTTGTCCTTGGCTTTTGCTCTCAGATAACAGTGTTTACGCTGGGGAGGGATCTGAACTGTCAGTGCTGCCAGTTGCTCCTGATTTGTAAATTTCTCTTTTTGCATTTTGTGGCCATCTTGTTCTATCTGCTCTCAACAGGCAGACCCTCATTATTTTAATAATGCCTCAAATATTTCTAGTATCTCTGTGCCTAGGGAGAAGCACTGGCTAACCATTTTTCCCTAGGCAGGAAGATAAGATATGTATAGCAAAGGTTTTCAAAGAGTTTCTGAAGTATTCCTCTTTTTCACCTTTCTCCTTCTGTGTTTGCATGTGTATATTAAAATCAAATTACAACTTTGGGGAGTGATGATAGAAGAGACCTTTAAATTATCTTCACTCTAGTCAGAGATGGGAACTAAACTCCAGAAAAGAAAGTGTTCTTCTAATGGCACCATACTGGACCAAGGGAGCCTTGGACTTGATTCATCTGATTCATTTTCACTCACCGAAGTGAAGCTTTGCATTTAATAAGCTGTGAGGTCTTGAATAAATTTTTAAAGAACTATGTTTTCATCTTCATTTGTCAAATAAAGACGGTTATTCAAAGGACAAGATCGAGGATTCTAGAACTTATATGTTAAAACCCCAATTCCATCTTAACACCTTAAAGCACTTGGCATCTGAGTATTGTGAAGCATGGAATTCTGGAGGCAGAAATGCCTTGGCCAGAAAGAGTCTGTACAGTATAACAGTATAAACCACCCATTCCGCGCACAGCATTCTTGAAGTTTGTGCTTATCAGCTTCCAAAACTATGAATAGCCTAAGTTGTGTCAGCAGAAAGGGGAAAAGAAGAAACAGCACCGCAAATAACAGATTTCTAGTGAGCCAATCTCTCTCTTCAAGTTGGTTGGTTTCATTTAGGCTTTGTTTGGGGACTCATGAGAAAGGGTATAAAGAACTTTTTTTTGCTTCAAATATTTCAGAAACTGGAGAATTTGAGGAGAAAGGAAAGACAGTGGGAGCAGGCTAACTGGAAGCCAGACTATGTTCCTGGAAAGCTGTCACCCCGAGCCTCATCACAGGAGCAATTGGGAGATGGGAGGCTGGCAAAGGAGCCCTTAGGGATGGCTAGTCCTGGGAAGAGTGAAGGAGTCTGAGGAGTCATCTCAGTTTGCTTCAGGCTTCTGTGACAGGATGCCAAGGTTCACCTGGTCCAAGAGGTCACAAACGCTTCTTGTACAGACAGGGATTGCAAGCCAAGAAAGAAATTGAGAAAGATGTTTATTGCTCTACAGGACCATGCTAGAGCATGATAGAGCATTGTCACACAATGCCTTGTTTTGTCTTCACAAGAAGACTGTGTTTGCCCTGTTTTTCAAGGCAGAGACCCATGTCTGACAGCACAGATAGGCGGAAGCTCCACGTACCTTCTCTTTCAAGCCTGCCCAGATATTAAGAAAGTTCATGACCACGTTAATTTTCCTCTTCATGAACTTCATGCTAATGAAAGTAACATTTGTAAACACTTGCCACTTATTGGATAAAGGATCTACCATTTTAACTGAAAAGGCATTGTAAGGGGTGACAAGTTGACCCATGTCACCCACTGTCATCCAAACCCTAGTCTTTGCAACCTATATATGATACCTACATGGCACGAGGGGCTTTGCAGATGTGATTTATTAAGGATTCTTAGGTGAGGAGAAAGAATATCCTGAAATACTCAGCCAGGCCCCACATATAATCATAGTGTCTTCATGCAAGGAGGTAGAATGTAACTTGACTACAAAAGAAAACTTCAGGGGGGTTAGGGAGATGGCTCAGCAGTTAAAAGCATTGATTACTCTTGCAGAGGATCCTAGCACCCACATGGCAGCTAACAACAATCTGTAACTCCATTTCTAGGGGATATGGGGCCCTCTTCTGACCAACTTGGGCATTGCATGACATGAGTGCACTTCCATACATGCAAGCAATACACTCATACATATAAAAATAAAATAGTAATAATAAAAAGGAAAACTTTAGTTCTAGAAGTGAAGCTGGAAACTACACTGCTGGTTTGAAGAAAGCAGGAGGAAGCACGGGCAAGTCAGGCAAGGCGCACAGCTGGGAAGCTGGAAAAGGCAAAGAAACCGCTTTCTCCTGGAGCCTCTATAATGATCTCACCTGTCAATGTCTTGATTTCTTTCCAGAGAAACTAATTTAAGACTTCTGGTTCCTAGGAACTTGGGCTGATTATCTACCACTTTAAGGATTCCTTATAGACTCTGAAGGAAATGGACATCCAGAAGAAGATAGACTCCTAGGCTATGGTGGTTTCAAGGACAGCACAGTCTCACCAAGCCCCATTTCTTGCCAAAAGTACAGAGTCATTACTGTCTATTATTGTGGCTCAGGACTGACCATAAAGTATCTCCAGAGTAGGAGACTGCCAGCTGGAGGCCTCTGGCTTTTACCACTGAGTCTGAGCACCAAGTGTGTAGGGGCAGTGGTATCTCCTATTGTCTGGATTTGAGTGGCAGGGGATTTGCAAAGTTGATCGACATGGCCAGCAGATGTGTGTGTGTGTGTGTGTGTGTATGTGTGTGCGTGTGTGTGTAAGATGAAGACATCAGTTAAGGAGAGAGGCACATAGGGAACAGTATCTCCCTTTTCTCAGTTTCATATGGTGGATCCTGCTCATTATCTCTGTGCATCCTCACCTGTTGTGGCCAAGAGAAAGTAGGGAGTGACTGCTGGGTCTTGAGCAGCAGGGGCCCGATTGAATTCTGAGTTTAGTAGCTGCCAAGAACTAAAGTTCCTCTTCACTCTTCCTTAATTCTCCCCTTATTTATTGGGAATAAAACACACTTTATTGATTTTTAAATTCTGTTTTCTTATGTTTATTAGTCAGTATGATGAAATGAAAGAACTTCTGGATATCACAGCATTATTTCTAAGAATCATTGGTTATAAACAATTTAAGAGTAGTGGTTTTTTGGAAATAATTCTATGTATGGTTAATTTAAGCATCTCTGTATATTGAAAGAACGGGTACAGGTTCGGTTTCTATCTGATTTAACGTATCTTTTTTAGTTCACTTCTAACTCTGTTATTAACATCAGGCCTACTCATTGTCAGAAATGTTTACAAGATGGTAGCCACACAGGGCTTATGGCTATTGCATTAAATGCTGCAGGCCTAGGGACTATGCTGGAAACTGGAAGATGAAGAGAGAAGTGAGGGTATGTGGGAAAGGTAGAAAGGGTTAGAAGCCAGAGGTCAGATGTCTGGATGCTCAACTCAAGAAGGGTGTAAGTTCTCAACATTAACTAGAAAAGAAACGAGGTTTTGAGACCCAAGCAGGCCAAGACATGAACATCCAAGGCATTGAGCAAATTTGGGAAAAAAGAGAAAGTCTGGGCCCTGGCACTTAGCGTGAACTCAGACCGAAGCCCTTGGTGGATACAGAAAGGTCTCAGATTTAGTGGGTAGAGTCTATATAAGAGAAAGATTTCTGCCAGGAGCCAGAAGTCAATAACCTACACTGTATGTGTTTGTAAGTAGGTTTATTAGGAAACAGCTGCTCCAGCTTTATGGTATATTCTCCAGAGAAGCTATCTGAGTAGCTGGTACCAACCCTGGGTGTCTCCAAGAGACATATTAGCATCTGATTTTTATTTATTTAATTTGTGTGTGTGTGTGTGTGTGTGTGTGTGTGCATGTGTGTTGGTTGTGTGAGTATGGGCACACACATGCCACAGCATGTATGTGGAAGTCAGAAGTCAGAGAGTAATGTTCAGGAGTCAGTTCTCTCCTTCCACCTTCCTGAGACAGGAAGCTTTCTTTCTGTTGCTCTGTGTAATCCTGGCTATCTGGCTCCTGAACTTTCAGGTGAGACTCCTCTCTCCACTTCCCATTTCACCCTAAGTGCTGGGATTACAGATGGAAGCTTATGGGGATCTGGTTACTGAGCAAGGCAAGCAACTCCTGATACCCTAAAGGGATGGCAGGTGTCTGACCTGCTCTGCCTGTGTGATAACCTGGCCCCAGGAAGCTACTGCAGATATGAATCTTCCTTTCCCCCACCCCAGACCAGGACCAGGTTTTTGGGTTTTGTTTCCTCATTCCTGAACTTCCACAACCTTCCTGCCTTTACCCCAACACCCCACCTTTCCCGCCTTCTGTAACGGTCAGAGAGGCTTCCCTATATAAGCCCCTGCATTGGCTCTAATAACCGAACTACCCACCGATGTAGTCTCCCGGGAGGGAACTCCTCCCGCCGCACTCTGAGCCACCTGAGGTCCCGTTCCATCGTCCTCCATTCTCTGGCATGGCTGGAGCACAACAGCCATGCTGGAGATGGAGACGCACCCACAGAAGCTGTCACATCCAGCTTTGTGTGAGTTCCAGGGATGGAACTCAGGTCATCATGCTCATGAGGCAAGAGCTTTACTCCTGTCTGGTCTTTTACAAAAAACTCAAAGACTCCTGATTTATGCTATGTTCTCAATGGGTCTCAGAGGAGGAGGCAGAGTTTCTTAGTAGTGGGGAGAAGCTAGGATCCACAAATAAGAGAGAAAATATGTCCTTTGTTTTTCTGAATCTGTGTTACTTCACTTAGCGTAAAGCTTTCTAGTTCCATCTATTTATCTGTAAATGTCATGATTTCGTCTTTCTTTACTGCTGAGTGGAACTCCATTGTGTAAGTGTACCACATTTTCATTATCTACTTGTCAGTTGAGAGACACTGAAGTTGCTTCCATCCCTTCGCTATTGTGAAAAGAGCAGTAACAAACATGGACGTACAAGTCTCTCTTCAATAGGATGAATCCTTTGGGTATCTGCCAAGGAGTGGTATAACCAGGTCAAAAGGTAGATTCATTTTTAGTTTTTTAAGAGTTTTCCACACTGCTTTCCATAGGGGTTCTTTAGTTTACAATCCACCAGCAGTGAATGAGTGTTTCTCTTTCCTCACATCCTTTCCAGCATTTGGTATCATTTATTCTCTTGATCTTAGCCAGCCTAACTGGGGTAAGATGAAACCTTAAAGTAGTTTTAATTTGCATTTCCCTAATTACTAAGGATGTTGACCACTTTTTAAGATGGTTCTTAGTCATCTTTATTTCTTCTTAGCCCATCTTTTCACTGGGTCACTTATTTTCTTGATTCTTTTTTTTTTTTTTTTGAGTTCTTTATATATCCTGGATATATAAACCAGATTAAACCACTGTCAGATGTGTCACTGGTGATGATTTTCTTTCATTCTATGGGCTTTCTCTTCACTTCTCTTATATGTGAGTATGTATCTTGATGTAACTTCAGGAACCAGAAAAATGGACAGGAACCAGGGAGGTAAAGGGAAAGTAGAGAGAAGAGAGAAGAATAATAGGAGACAGGTGTTACTAAGGGAGAAACAAATAAAAGGGGTATTTAAATGGAAGGGGAAGGGAGGGTTATACAGGAATAAAGGGAAAGAAGGAGCTCAAGAGAGGTGAGGCCTTAGGAGACTGATATTATCAAGGGAAAAATGAGGAAAATGGGGACACTTTAAATGGGGAAGGCAGGGAGGGAAGGTTAGACAGTGAGAGAAAGAGAGAGAGAGAGAAATAAAGAATGCCTAGCTAGTGTAAAACATCAGAGGGAATCATACATTAGTGTAACAACTTAATGACAAATTCCACATACAGTATCTCTACATGAACCCATGTTCATAGCTGAAGGTTATATAATAAGAGACAGTGCCAGACAGGAGAGAAACCTTCCTTTGAGCTGTTGGCCAGGTTAGTCCAAGAGACTCCCAAAATTACATGGGCCATTGACACAGCCCTTGATTACCTCCCAGAACTCAAAGGTAAGACCAGACATACTTCAGAGACCAGATCTGGAGTGACAGAGCTGGAAATGAGCTGGAAGCCACTTTCCCTGAAGGCTAGCACTCAGCTCTGGAAAATACTATAAAATCAGTCAAGGGAGAACATCTTTTGATGGCCTGACACCAGATTCATGACCAAAGACGTACGTAGATGACTGGCACAGCATTTTGACACTGGTGCATTAGTGGCACTTTTATCTTGGGGCCAGTTGACCTCTATCTAATTGGTCTTAGAGCACACTCCGTGGGAGGAAACTCATGTGGTACTGTAATTATAACTAAATATACCTGACTGAAGAGGTCATATGTCTTACAGAGACTTACAGGGATCCCCTGGGCCACACCCCTAGGCTAACGTAACTTCTTACTAAATGCAAAAATATGTATTCTTATATTTACAGTCAAGTATCCCAGTCACCATCATCAAAGAAGATTTTTTTGTACTGGATAGAGACTAATATAGAGTACCACAGCTGATCATAAATAGACATGTCTGTCAATTGCCCATGCCTAAGCAGAACATCTACAATGCAGTCTCTATACCCAAGGCTCATGCAATATAGAACAAGGGGTAAAGAAGTCACTAATGAATCTCTCAGCTCTCAGTAATGAAACTCCTGCATGCAACAAAAGACCAGTAACACAAGAGGTCACAAATGGCTAAATCATGGAGAGTAAGAATCTGCAAAGTGTGGGTTAGGACTCTTATATTGATTTTTCACTCCCCCAGGGCTCAGGGACTATTGCAGAAGAGGGGGCAGAAAGATTGTAGAACCAGTGAAAAGGTGTGTAACCATATGGAAATAGAATCCTACAAGTTCCTGGCACTCTGCTCATATGAACCTACAGGAATCATCCAGAAACAAGGGAAGTCCACTGGCTTCTCTTTCTACTTTACTGACAATGATTATCTTTTGTGGGTAAAAGTCAGTTTCCCAGTTACAACAGTGTAAATACTGGAAGAACGCACTAATCCATGAGAAGATGCATAATTCTGTCACATAATTCTACACAACTCTCCTCTCAATAGGACACAGTGCAACTGAGTGCAGGGGATGGCGAGCTGAGAAACATTCAACCCAAGATTTATTTTCAGCCTTGCTTCTATTTTAGTGCCTCTAGATTTCAATTTTCTCCTCTATAATAACAATGACAATAAAATATGGTCACTTATTAAGTGATAATAATAGTTTTTTCCTCCTTGAGAGGTAGTAGAACTTGGTGAAGATGGACTTGAATCCTGGTGCATTTTTCGTTTGTGACCTTGGGTGAATCATTGAAAATCTTAGTTTTCATCAAATAAGACCATGCTTCCTTATTAAATTAGTGAATATATATGATAGTCTTGGAACAGTGACTGCACATAGGAGTACTATTTTAAAGTCTGTTAAAAATATAGAGTAAATAAAATACTAAGTCCTTTAAATCTATCCTAATTCCTTATAGTCACCTAGGCTTGGTGCTTTGTGCATATTGTGTTTAAACACTAACGGCAGTGTTACAAGGAAATTACTAGTGCTGCAAATTAAGTACCTGAAGAAACAGATGCAGAGAGATGGAATTGTTCAACCTGCGCACAGCTGGTGAACGAAGAGCCAGAATTACTCCCAGGCTTCTGATGGCAAGCCTTTGCCAGATCTAAATTCCTAGGTTTGATCAGTGATTGCCAGATGCAGATGATCCAGCCAGCTGCAGAGATAATTTGTTAGATTTAATGTGAACTCATCTCTTGTCTACATGGCACACTTGCTCTGGGGCCTTGTAAAACTTTTCCATTTTCAACGTATCTCACATAGTATTGAGAAATGGTAATAACTGATCATATAAGAGGTGAGGGAATATCCTTTGATTTTAGCCTGTGATGGATCTGTTTTCTCAGCTTGAAGCAGTAACTTGACTGTGTTTTTGGAAACCATTCCTTTCCTGCTCAGTCATTTGAGTTGGATGCACTTGACCCTGAATGTCTGGCTCTGGGTTGGACTTGTACTCAGCCCTCAGCCATCCGAGCATGATAGTCCTTGGTCAGAGATAATGCTTCAGAGTGAACAAATGCAAATGTTTTATGTGAGACTGTTGTCCATATAAACAACTTAATTAAAAAGTATGTTAAAAAGTTAATAGACTTGGGTTAGATAAAAAATATTTATTGGAAACTTGAGATTAAGTTAGGTGAGAGATGATCAGTTCTTATGTTGTTTTTCAATCAGCAACATGTGAAGATTCACCATCATTTTAGGCAACCTGTCTTCCTATTCCAGGCCTGAAAACAGCTTTTCATTTTCTTTGTCAGGTGAGCCATTCCAGGCCAGCATCATACTGTCTAACCACAAGAAGAAGCAGGGATACTGTTGTCAAACACCATGATGCCATTCTTCAGAACCTGCTCATGTTGAAACACCTAGACCTTCTGATCTCTGCAGTTTTCTAATAACATTTATTTCCATCATTACTCACAGCACCGCCTCAACCACCCATTGTGTTGATCTGAGCTTTGGCTCTCTTGACTCACGTAAAGGTGCTATTGTGCACTGTTGATGCTGATCATTGATGTTGATGATGGTCTCTCCCAGCCACTGCGGAACAATGTGAATGATCATTTGTTTTCTGGTCATGTTAAATTCACTGTTTGGAATTTTATGGCATGTGTGGAGAAGGATACATCTTTCAATTATGTTTTCATCAGTGACTTTCTACAATCTCATCTCTTTTTGATGTCCCTATGTTTGTCTTCCACACACTGAAGTCACTGGAAAAGGGAGATGAGTGGGAAGAGCAAGAAAGGAGTCCACTCATTTGAAGAATTTGTGCTTAGGAGACCAACTGGGACCAATCTTGGAAAGCAAAATATGACATGTCAATCCAAGGCAAAAGGGAAACTGTTTAAAGGGTCACTGTGGAAATTCTTCAGAAGAAATGAACCACTGCTAATATGGAATCCTGATTCATTGTCTGATGTATGTGAGAGACTGACCCAAAACCAGAATCATAGAAGCATGTTGGCACCTAATTTCATTAAAGAATTATATCATCGATTAGTTGAACAATT
Source organism: Eospalax fontanierii (assembly GCA_035773235.1). NCBI lineage: Eukaryota > Metazoa > Chordata > Mammalia > Rodentia > Spalacidae > Eospalax > Eospalax fontanierii. Next base: position 44,527,806 of record CM069529.1, on the reverse strand, counting down.
TGCTTGTCAGGACTCATGGAACCAGAGCTGGGTCACAGATCCTAGTAAGATCCCATAGGCTTGCATCTTAGAGTGCCACAGGCCATCTTGCTGACCTTAACATGAAGCAGAGGCTGCCAAATGCTTCTGTAAAGGGCCAGATGTTAAATGTGTTAGGGGAATACCTTTTACAACTATCCAGCTCTATTGGTGCTTTGATGTCTTATGAAAACATCCATAGGAGTATTGCTATATTCCAATAAACCTTTATTTACCAAAACATATTTGGCCATCTGTACATGGTTTTTTCAGTCCCTTGGGGCAGAATTGAAAAGTACCTTGGAAAGGACAATTGAGGATGGAACATGGTGATGAGTCGATAAAGACAAAGGATAAAGGGACAGAGGAGAAAACAGTATTTTTTATATGCTGAAGAATAGAGAAGATACTCTATGGTAAATACAGCAACACATGCGAAGAACAGGGTGATGGTCGGAATAACAAGTATGTGGGTACAGGTGGAGCGGAAAGAAGACAGGAAGTAGCCAAAGGGCTTCCTGGTTGGCGAGATTTTCTTAAGAGGATTACAGGAGAAAATACAGGTGAAATGTTTTGCAGGCTGTACAAATGTCAGCATGTTGTTTGCTAATTTAAAGACCTGCTATGCTATGTTATGGTATGCTAATGCATTTTTATTTTTATTTTTTCCACATAGGTCTTGGAGAGCCACTTTGCGTTTTTTTTTTTTTGGCCTGGAGTTGATGGTGAGATTTGCATTTTTAAAAGGTCATCTGCTGCTGAATGCAGGACAGTACAGAGTGCCTGAGCTAAGGGGGATGGTGGCTGATAAAGAGGCTTTCAGTCACGTGAGTAACTGCACCAGGGTGGTAGCCACGTAAGTAGAAAGAGGACGAGAGTTGAAGAGCTAGCTGGGAGGTGAGTGGACATCATTTGAGGACACTGTGGCAGTGGGCAGAGACGGATTATAACACGCTTCAGTCAGGACCAGCTATTTTATTTGAGTACTGAGTACATTCTGATGCTGTGTGTTAAGAGAAAGCCTAACACTGTTCACAGTGTGCTCTAGCCCATGAGAGGCAGGATGGGAAAGTCAGGACCCAGAAAAGCTGTAAACTGTGTTTGGGGGTTAAGAAGAGGGTTTGGCCCTGATCTAAACCACTGGACTAAGGTGTGGCATCCCGAAGCATGAGCAGTAATCTCCAGCTTCTGGGGCATTAAGAATAGTACTCTAGAGTGTTTACACCTAAGCCTCCCATCCTCATCTCCCTGTCCCAAGGTGCTCAGGACTTTCTGGCATCTTGAACATGTACACAGAAATAAACTCACCTAAAAGTAACCTCTGATTCATATTTGAAGCCACGTACCCAGAGGCAGATGTGCACTTAAAGTCCCCCCATCCTTCACAGAAAAATCATGAATATTCAAAACTTTTGGGGGGAAGAATCGTGAATATTCAAGCTCTTCTTCTTAAAATGATTGCATGTACCTACATTCCTAGCTATTCTACCTTCAAAGCAGTTTGCCATGTGTCTTAAGAGTTCTTCTCACAATGAGGCATGAAGTTCGGCCCCACCCCTCTGGGTCCAGCTGACTGAGCAAGCAAATGGAAGTATGCCCTCCAATTAGAAAAATTAGAGTTTATTGGGGGTTACTTACAAAGGATTTATTGGGTAGAAGGTGCGACATCTCCTGTCGAGGTCTACAATTTGATCAGAACCACTGCAGACCCATGTGCACTCCACCAGTATGTCTACTAGCTGCCCAAGCACACTTCTTCCTACCCAGCATTCTCTGCTTTCCCCTTAGCCCCCGCCCCCCGTCAAGTCACTGGTTGGTTGGAAAGTGGTTGGCTCTATTGGCTCCGTTTCCATCAGTCAAATTCTTAGAGGCGTGTGTTGCTGCTGCTGTGTCACCACTGTTTTCACAGCTGCATTTGGATCCAATGCCACACCTCCTTGGGCATGTCCATTGAGCCAGAGGGAAACTCCATGTAAATTTACCCTATGCCCTGTTTCTTTGCCGTACTACACTTCCTTTTTACTTTCACTCAAAACTAGTCCCTGTCAGATTTCTGTCCTCCATGAAGCAAAGGACTCACTTGTGCACAAACATGGAACAGAGGGGACATGAGTGAGCCTGAGCCTGACTATGGGAGAGCTCCACTATAATAGGTCATGCTCCTGATGCCCCTGCAGAATAGGAAGTTTAGAAAGCAACTGAGTTTCCTGTTTTTCATTTCCTGCCCCAGTCTGCCTGCTGATCTGGGGAAGAGGCCTTCAACCAGGGCAGTCAGGAGCATCTGTCTTCTGCTGGTCAGTATTTCAGGGTCTACAGGTAAGCAGGCCTTGTTCTTTTTCAAGAATATCCCAATAAAGATCTTTGTCTCTGTCAATGAAACATATCAAGCAAACACAACTCTACTGTCTGTGGTCACACTGCATGGTGTGGTTGTAAGATTATATGCAGGTAGAGAGGAATGACCATGTCCCCCTTTCTAGGTCACATGGACGCCCCTCCCTTACTCAGAGCACAGTGGTTGTATTACTTTTCTCATTGCTGAGACCAAATACCCGACAGGAAGCAGCTTAAGGATGGAAGGGTTAATTTAGGTTTATCTAGTTCAAGATGATGCAGTCTATTAAGGGGGTGGGGTGGGGGATGGGGTGGCAGCAAGAGTTAATGTGATTGATCACAGCAGCATTAGCAATCAGGAAACAGAGACTAGACAGGAAATGAGCTGACTTACCACAGCTCAAGTCCCACCTTCAGTGAGTCTCTTCCTCTAGCAAGGCTTCACTTCCTAATGATTTCAAAACCTTCCAAAATAGCACCACCAGCTTGGGACCAAGTTTTCAAACACATGAGCCAATAAGGAACATTTCACATTTAAAGCATAATAGTGCTTAAGGACTGGGCTCTGGAACCAAAGACCTGGGTTCATACCTTCCCTCTATTAAGCACCTAAAGCAAGCTGTACAATTTCCTACGTTCCAGTTCACTTCAATGTAAGTCATCTTTCTCAATGACTGATCATGAGGTCTAAACAAGGTAATATATGTAAGGCACTTGAAATGTGGCCTGGTCAGTAACAAGCCCTGTGTAAATATTATGGCAGGCTACTAAAGGCAGCAGGACAGATGGGCTCCAACTCCTGGGCCTTCTGACTTTGTGCGTTGCCTTTTCCTTCTGTATTCTTTGCTGGGTTGTCACTGATGGGCCTAACATGTGCTCCCTGGAATATAGCAGAGTGGAGAGTTTTTGGAGGCCTTACTTCTGATGGTGGGTGAGATTTGGATCTCTAATTTCTGGTCTTTGCTGTGTTCAGTTTACTATTCTGCAGAAGCAGAATGCTGCCATTCAAGTGACATTTGGCACTTTCTATTGATTCAGTCAAGCAAATGAGAAATGTCTCTTAACTCATTAGGCAACAGAAAGGTCAGTCAGATCATGGCTTGGTTGGAGCCCAGCTGAGCTGATTCATGTACCATTGGTGGTTATTACAAGAATGAATGGCGAAATGGAAGTGAGATTTTTAGTGGAAAATGAAATTATGGCTTAGCGTTTTTGTTTGAAATTAAGATCCTGGTTATGAAGGCAGGGAACCAGGCTATCTAGAATCTAGAAGTACAGAAAAGCACATACCAAGTATACCAAGTTCTCTCTCCTCTCTCTCTCTTTCTCTCTCTCTCTCTCCCCTCTCTCTGTCTCTGTGTATGTGTTTGTGGTGTGTGCAGCTGTCTACACTCTATAAGCATGTGAAATATATTATGTGATTTATATACAATAAATAAAACTGATTCATATTACCAATATCCAATTCTGCCCCTATCTTCAAAAATAAATAAAAACCCCAATAGAAAGAAAGGAAAATCTCATCTTAGGACTCATTTTCCTGTGTGTGTGTGTGTGTGTGTGTGTGTGTGTGTGTGTGTGTGTGGTGGAGAAGTGGTAGGGATGGAGAGAAATCTTTACTGGTAGGGATTTGGGTGCAGTGAATCAAGCAGAAAGTAAGTGTGGTAAGGATTTGTATGCACACAAGCCTGGGCCTGTGATTTGTGCTGGGTGGTGTGGAAAGGATGCAGACTCAATGATGGTGATGAGACTTTGAGTGCCCTATGAGGTTGGGACGGCACAATTAATACTCATGGACAGTTTGAGAAGACTCTAGGCAATAAATCAGTCTGGAGGAAAAAGACAGAAGAAGTTTGAAAAATGGCAAAGCTTTAGAGAAAGAGGAAGTGGCTTCCTGTAAGATGTGATGTTACAGTGAGTCTAGGAGCTTACTTTTTAAGATGTTTTAAGTGTTAATTATAAGCAACATTACATTAACTGAATATCAGTGAAACAAAAACAAAACCCCAAACAACACACACACACACACACACACACACACACACACGCACACTGAGTCCCCCTCCCCCTCAACAAAACAAACAAACCAAAACCTCAAACTAGCCTTCATTTTTCTGAGTTCCCCTCTGCACAATTGCAGGCTGCATGATGCCATCCATTGGTTGGAACTGGAATTGTAAGTATTTCCAGGTGAAGCTAAATGTAAGATTAGACAGGAATGGAGCCTGGAACAATCTCTAATGCCCAAACTGAAGTTTACATCAATTTTATATTAACATTCACATTTGGAATAAAGGGGAAATATCTGTTTGTCAACAGTGCATCAGCAGATTTAAAGCACCTAACATGCATTACCGAGAAGAGATACAGATGTGTGGAGAAGACAGCTGGGATGTATTTTCTTTCCTGGATTAGAGATAGAATGCTAATTGTCAGTGAAGTTTCTGGAGAATATGGTAATTTGTTGCCTAGCAAAACTGCAGACTAAATTCATTTCCTTTTGTGTCTCTAGCCTTTCAATAGCAACCTGCTCTGGTTATATAAAAAGACTGATCCATGAAACCACAGATTAAAGAGAGATTGGTTTGAGAATCCTGGTGGGGCTTTTGTTTTGTTTGTCAGATTTTCGTATTGATTTCAGTTTTAAATATCACCATTTAGTTACCTAAGAAAATATAAAAACATATTTGGCTATACTATAAAAACTTTCTTGATGTATTTATTTTTATTTTATGTGTATGAGTATTTTGCTTACAGGTCTTTAACAGCACCCATATATGCAATGCCTGCAGAGGCCAGAGGAGGGCATCAGATCCCCTACAGCTGGCCTTGTGGATAATTGTTAGCTGCTGTCCCGGTGCCGAGAATCAAAGGCAGGTTCTCTGCAAGAGCAGTCAGTGCTCTTAACTGTTGAGCCACCTCTCTAGCCCCTTACAAATTTAAAAGATGACATGCTTCAAAACATTTTATTTGCTTTTGTACATGCCTCTCTCCCTCTCTCTCTCTCTCTCTCTCTCTCTCTCTCTCTCTCTGTGTGTGTGTTGAACACTGAATCAGGAATTGTGATTCTTTTCTGATAGACCGTTAGACCGGAGAGATGGCTCAGCAGTTAAGAGCATGAACTTCTCTAGCAGAGGACAGGAGTTCAGTTCCTAGAGCCTCAACAGGTGGCTCATAACCCATGACCACTTGTAATGCCAGCTCCAGCAGATCCAAGGCCCACTTCTGGCTTCTGAAAGCACCTGCATTCAGATGCACACTCAGAGGTCTACACACACACACATGGATTAAAATAAGACTACTAAAATAACATTAAGATTAATCTCTCTAGGCCTGATGTGGTTACTTTTCCTCCCTCTTCCACTCTGAACTTAATGAGAAGTCAGAAGCCTCAGTGAGAAGAGGACTGAAGCACACTTGGAGTGACTGAGACATTATAATTTATAATTTCAATCTCCTGATAGAGACAGTTATTTGAATTCTGACCCAGTGAGGCAAATAGCTACCATATATACCTGACTCCATAGGAGAGATTGGAGCATGAATTGTTCCATTAGAAGACAAGCTTGAAACAGATGTATTTTAACACAGATGTGATGCTGGTATAGAAAAAAGCAAGCATTGCAGAAGTGAAAAACAGTTGAAGAAATTGTTCAAGGTTTGGAAAGTGACTGGACGTGTATGTGGATTCTCGTTGGTCTTTGCTTTTTATTCCTCTTTCTCCTGTTCACTGACTAGCTCTATGTCAGTATTATGGACTTTTTCTCCCCCTTCTTTTGATGTTTTCTTGGAAAAGAAACCTTCAATTTTACTTAATGGGTCAAAATTTTAAATTTGGTGCAAAGGAACTTCTCCTGGTCATTCACGAATGGTTTGAAGTTATTGTTTAGTATTTTTATTGACTGATTTATTTTTATTTTATGTGTATGAGTGTATTGCCTGAACATATATAAGTGTCCTTGTGCATCCCGGAAGAGGCCAGAAGAGGGCATTGGATCCCCTGGAAAAGGAGTTACAGATGGTTATTAGATGCTATGTGAGTGCTAGGAACCAAACCTGGGTCCCCTGAAGAATGGGGAATGCTTTTAACTACTGAGCTATCTCTCCGCCTGATTGTTTAGTGTTTTTGTACTTTCATATTACTCAGTACTTTTTCAACCATACAGGTATAATTTAGAGGGAAATTGAAAACTTTTTTTTCCTACTGAGAGAGTGTGAGAAGTTCCAGCCCTGGAGCACAGCAGAGCTGGCATTGAACGTTTGGTACTCAGTGAAAGGCATGTCAAAGGCTGGTCAGGAAAAGGCGACTCTTTAGTCTTTGGTTTCAGAAGCAGTAAGGAAAATAGGTTCTTCCTTGTGCAGCTTCTGTGAGGTTATATTTGTAAAATGCTTGACAGAGTCAGTGGCAGTTTTTTAAGTTTTAAAGTGTTTATTTTTTCTTTGTAGTACGAGGATCCAACTCAGAATGTTGTGAGGCAGTCTACCATGGAGTACATCTCAGCCCTGAAATGTGAGTTTAAGAATGAAAATATCAATGCGGTTCATTTAAACTTATTAATAATGTTGCTGAGAGATAGCCTTAGAGCTTTGCCCATATCTCAGAAATTTGCAACATTTTCTGTAGATATTTTGCATATTTGTCTCATCATCTGTCTCATCATCTGCTTCTAGATGAAGATGATTCCACGAGCTTGGTGTCCCCATGCAGTGTCTACCAATGGCAAATGTGCCATGATCTCATACATATAGAAAATGCTGTCCTTCCATCTAAGTGCTTTCCAATTACCTATAAGTCATTGGCTGTGCTGGACAATCCCTGTAGTACAAAAATCTAGTTTTTTAAAAGTGTTTCTCAAACTTACTTGATCAGAGAAAACCACCTTTTCATTTTCTTTTGGGGTTTTGAGACTCCTGTAGCACCACTTGGCCCAGAACTTGCTATGAAGACCAGGTTGGCCTCTTTCTCTGTGTTTCTGCCTCCTGCGTGCTGGGATTAATTAGGTATGCATCACCATGCCCAGCAACACCTTGGAATACAGAGCAGGAGAGTAACAAGCATGCATTCCATTTTGCTTTATAAAGTTATAGTAAATTTTCAGATGTTGCATTTTATGTAAAGTTTAATGCTATGCAGCACCCTTTTAGATGCATTTTGCCATCATTCATCCATTACTTACTTACTTCTTCAACAAGTATATTTCTCTTTGTATTCTGTATGTGAGAGAAAGAAAACTAGAATTATTAAAAGTTATCAAAAGCCCTTTAAAAAGTCCTATTTCTAACAGCTATGGAATTCTTTCCACGTTAAATAGATTTAATTTTTCTCATTATTTCAAGAACCCCTAGGCTTCTGGAAAGATAATTGAGTTCCACATGTCAAACCTGCTAACTTAAACTGAAGTGTTAATTAATAAAATAGCAACAATTGTAAAGACAATGGCAAGTTCTGTTCTTTTAAACAGAATTGTGTTGGACAAAGCTCACTTTGAAAAGTGGGATTCTGTTTGATGATACATAAAACTATTAAAGTTAAACAAAATACCCAAGTTTCAGCTCAGGAATGTTATAGTGACATCTGTTCTGATTGTTCCTTCTCTTATGGGAACAGAAACAGAGGAAGGGATTCCCAGCAACAAGTACTTCAAATATACAGCATACTAAGCTCTCAAGTGTTTTTAGAAGCATGGTTGACAGAAATCATTCCTTAAAGTGTCATTCACTCTTCATCTTACTGTTAGCTAATTGAAAATACAACTTGACCCATTGTTGATGACCCAGAAACAGCTTCTTTTATTCTTCCTTTGCTAAATGGTCTGACACCACAGTTTTGATTGACATCACATTTTCCTGCCTCCAGGGTAACTGCCCCAGAAGCTCTCTTCTTGCCACCATTGTCCTCCAAGCTGCATTTGAAACTGGCCTTTAATTTGAAGATGATAGAATCATAAACAATTTGTTAAGCCAGTAGCTATTTTTAGCTGCTTAAGTTCATGCGTTTATGTAAAAATGTGAGTTATCATTATTTATTATTCTCATGAAATTTATTCTTTTTTTTTCTCCAGTGATTGCAATTCTCTTCCTCTTCTGTGTGTAGAATTCCTTTAAGTGTCTTGTGTAATGACGACTTGGTGGTCACAAATGACATAACCTATTCAAGACATAAACTTTTTGTTAAGTTACATTGGAGAGAAGTTAGATCTGCATCCTTATCTGGCTTCTACCTCAGTTCTTCCATCAACTGAACTTACCACTCATCAAACAGAGCACTAAAGCCAGGCAGGCCCCCTCCCCTGCATAAATAGAGATTGCACTAGCTGGTTTTTGGTTGCTGTCACAAATACTTGAGAAAAATCAACTTATTATTTTGACTCATCTTGACAGCACTACAGTCTTGCTCCATTGCTATGGGTCTGGGTTGAGAAAGAAATTCATGGTAAGCAGTAGTCTGTGGCATGGAGACTCCTTACCTCATATGAGACAGGAAGAAGAGGAGGGAGCAAGGACCAAGGATAAGATCTATACTTCAATGACATGTCCTCAGGGATCTTATTCCTCCAAGAAGACCCCACCTCCTTATAGCCCATTCAGCAACAAATTTATCAGATTAATACACTAATGAATTTGGTGCCAAGGTGATCCAGGTTCCCCAAGCCTTCAACACATGAGCCTTTCAAGGGAACACTTCATATAAAAAATTTAGCAGTTACTAATCAATTCTTGGAATTATAGACTAAAGTAATAGTTACCAATCATTGGGCATCTGTCTTGAGCCTAGCATGATGCTAGGATTTACACCATTCTATATCTTAAACCTTATGAGTTTTACTTTCTTGTATTGCTTGGTAACATGGACATCTATCCTTTCACTTTTAGTTCCTGTACGTATTGCAAGCAAAGTGTGTGTTTTTGTAGACAACAAATAATTAAACCATTGAATCTTGTGTTTTAGTCCTGTCAGCTGGCCTGCATCTTTTAATTAAAAAGTGAAAACTACTTACACTTGAGGTTATTGTTGAGTTTGCCAATTCTAGTGACTTTTGGGTGGTTTTCCTGATGAATTCAGATATTATTTGTTCTTTTCTTTCTCCTTTATGCATATGGTAGGTTCGCTTGATTATACAATTTGGCATAGTTGATTCCTTGCTAGTTCTCATTTGTTCACTTATTCTCATGAAAGTTATTCTTTCTTCCTTAATGACTGAGACTTACTGCCTCTGCTGTGTGTAAGATTCCTTTAAGTATCCTCTGTCATGTTGACTTGGTCATGAATGACTTTAGCTTATGCTTGTCGTGGGAGGTTTTTATTTCTCCATCAATTTAAAAAAGAATGTAGCTGGCTGTAGTTATTTTGGTTGCCAGCTGTGTACTTTCAGGCTTAGAACTATCTTCTTCCACACTCTCCTGGATTTGAGGGTTTCTGCTGAGGGGTCTCATGTTATTCTAATGCATGTGTATTTGTGAGATTTTTTTTTCTCTTCTAGCTTTTAGTATTATTTCTTTGTTCTCTAGTTTTAGTCCCGAATGTTCAATTCCCATTAACAGGAATAGAGGAACAATCTGCTGTAATAACAAAAGTGCCAAACCAAATCGATTTACAAATACATTTAAAATTGATTGAAGACAATCGATGACCACCAATAACCATAGAACTAATAATGGCAAAAACTAAAAATCAATAGGTAAAAAGTAAAAATGGTCAATGGATGAATGAAAGAATGGGGCACAGAGGAGGGGAAATGAAGGAAGGAGCTAGGTTAAGTAAAGGAAAAAGAACAAAACAGAACAAGAAGGTAAGCGAAGGGAAAAGAGAAAGCTAAATATCAGAATGCACCATTAATAAAAGTGCAAAAATTAGGGAAACGTAAAAATAAAAAAGCTCAGTGCTTTTAGAAGTAAAATAAAAATACTGACAGTGACCTTAAAAACAGGTTGAACATAAGGAGAGAAAAGAGAAGAAAAACGGAGAAACAACAAAGTATCGGAGTCTCTTTTTCTGGATCCCCTTATGTTAATGTCAATCAAATGGAGAGGGTGTTTGCCTTACGTTGGACTCTTTTACCTTTTGAACTGTTCAAGTAGGTACTGAGCCAGGACCTGTTAATGGTCAGTTATCTGCATTCTCTTTGCAATTTTCTTTTTTGCCTTCAAGGAGCCTCTGCTGACCACACTGATCTCTACGGCCTGTGGACTGGGCAGGTTCTCACTCATTCTGGAGAGTCATCTGGTGGTCAGCATTCAAGCTAAGATGTCGTTGCTGACCTGCCATGCAGGGGTAGTCACTATCCCACAAAATCTACCAACCGGGGCTTGTCCTGTGGCTAGGATGAAGTACCTGAGCACCTGACTTTACTTGAGAGTTACAGTTTTCAACTCCCCTCCCCTCACTGATGAGCCACGTGGACTGGCTCCTCTCTCCACTCTGAAAGTTTTCCTTTCTCTGCCTTTTCAGCTGCCCTGTCATCTCTTTTGCTGTTTCTCGTGTTCTTCCTCTTTCTCTCTTCTGCAAAATTGTACCTTTTGATTTATCACTCTGCCTCTTTGCATGGAGTGGAGTACAAGCTACTTCTGTGAAGAGGAAGAAATGAAGGTTAAGGGAGCCATCTTGTTCAAGACCTGACAGCTAGTCAAAGGTAGTATTGCTATAAAACATAATTGCACATGACTCCATGGCTCTCACGCGTTCTCTTCTTAGCACTGAGAGAATGATCTAAGCTCCGGACTCTTAGACGGCTCCTGCAGCCCCGTATGCCTGCACCATATCCATTCCACATGCCATCATTTCCCCTTTGCTCTCATTAGATGTCATATGAATTCATAATCCTCATCTCAAGGCAGCTACAGAGTTCTCCTCTATTTTTAGAAAACCCCGTGTAGCTCAGCAGAATCTTTTTGTTTTGGAGCACCTTTGACTATCTGAGGAGATAACTGTCCTTTCAATGTATCATGGTGGTATAAAGAAAAACAAAACTACTGGATTGAAGAAAAAGACCATCAATACAATTGTCAATCAAAGACAAAGCCTGATGACCTGAGTTCAGATCCCCAGAACCCACATAAAAGCTGAATGAAGTATCACAAATATCTGTCAGCTCAGTTAGTGCCCAGACTGAGCGGTGAAAGTAGGAGACAGGACGCACCCTCAGTGTTTTCTGTCCGGCTAGACTGGCTTATGCAATGGCCAAGAGACCTTGTTTCAGACATGGCAGGGACCAACACTTGAGACTGTTCTCTGACCTTCACACACATGCCATGCTATGTGCCTGCACTCCCACATGCACACACACAGACACACACACACAGACACAGACACACACACACGAGTGGTCCATTAAGGTCAGGTTGTCAGGGTCAGTTTTCCTTCAAGGCTCTAAGAAGCTGGATTAGAAAGGATGGTGAGTTATCTTTTGAGGACAGGGAACTTTCGTAGTTACTGTTGTTTTCTGTGTATTCCGATTCCCTGAGGAAGTCTCATTTCTGTAGCTGTCATTGCTGTTTTTGTTTTTCTGCTTCCTCCTGCTATGCATTACATACATGTGTGAAATTCTCAAAGAACTAATATAAAATATGTTAAATAACAACAATAGAAAATTTCAAATACCCCTGCGTTTGGGCCCAGCTCTTGGTTAGCACTCCCTCTAGTGGCCGCTCAGTAAATTCCCACCCATTCTTTGCTGTATAGTCATAGAAGAGTTTTCACATTCTTACATTTTATAAAGCCTTTATTTATCACTTTGATCCCTGGAAAATATCTACAAACTTGTTTTTATATTATTTATTTTCAAGGTACTTTCAGTTTTCACATAAGAAATTATTGTGTGCTTAAAACATACCTTCAGGTTAAAGCATCAATAGTTGTGTTTTGAGGATAGAGATATGTCTCTTTACATTCGGTCAAATTATTATAAAAAAGCTTTTTTTGAGACAGGGTCTCATTGTGTAGCTCTGAATGGTCTGGAACTTTCTATGTAGGCCAGCCTGGTGTTCTGTTTCTGCCCTCCATATTCTGGGGTTAGAGGTCTGTGCCATCACACTCAGCTACTGGGTATACATTTTAAATGTGAAAGCATATCTCACTTTAAATTTATAGTATTGCTTTTTTTGTTTATTTAGTTTTGAGGCAGGGTCTTGTATAGCCCAGGCTGACCTTGAATTTACTATGTAGCTGAGGATGCTCTTGAACTCTTGATTCTCCTGTCTCTGCCTCCTGAGTGCTAGGATTATAAGCTTGTGCCACCATGCCTCTCACTTTAAATTTGTGTTTCTCTGGCCATTATAAGTTGAACCTTTTCCGTGTTTATCATTTTCTCTTCATCAGACATGGCTTGTTTGTATTTTCCTGGTTCTTTATGAATGGGAGGAGCCCTTGTGGGCAGAGAGATTTCTCCCTGTGGAGTGGAGTACTAATACTTCATTAGTCACACTCAGTTGCCAAATATCTAGCAGGACCTTGTCTGTCTATATATCCTATTACTTAATTCATCACTTCATATTTTACCCTATGCTGCTTCTCTGTCGTCCACATAGGAAAGCTGTTTTTGAGAACAATGTAAAGTCACTGAAGAACCATGGCAGACACTGAAAATGTTTAAGAAGAATTCTTTCTAAACAAATACCCCACCTAGGGCCAGAACCCATGAAAATATTCACACGTATGCTTTTTCTTGTCAAAGAAAACAGAGATATTTACCAGATACCTGTCCTGCAATGAGGGAAGAGAACTTTCAATTTATAGAGAATTCTACCACTGCTTGAAATGGCATCTAATACCCCTGTGAAGGAAATTTATCCATGTTTTTTTTTTCCCTCAGAGAGGAAACAACAAAGGGGCTCAGAGCATTCACCTTCTGGAAGTAGGTGACTTAATTTGGGACTTCAGAATGTAGCTAAATGCCCGGGACCATTCTTTAGCTATCTGATATCACTCCTTGGGAATTCATCCTATATCAGCTCCGGGGCTCCTTTTTCAATGGTTTAACACAACTTTCCTTGGGAGAAAGCAGCTAAAGTGTCAACGCTAACACCCAAGCTCTAAAATTAAAAAGGGAATGAAGGATGAGTTAAACCTTTAAATTCCTCCTTTATGGTTTGAATCTGAAAGTCCCCCAAAAAGTTTTATTTTGAGGGGTTTGCACCTGAGTTTATGGGGTTATTTTTGAGGCTGTGGAGTCATTAGGAAGTGAGCCTGGTTCCTAAAGGTGGGTCATTGGAAGAAGTGCTGATTAGCTTTGTTATCAACTTGCCACAACTGGGTAGAGAGAATCTCGAGTGGGGAATCTCTTCTATCTGATTGGCCTGTGGGGATTCTATGAGGCATTTTCTTGATTTTTGAATGATGTGGGAGGGTCCAGCCCAATGTGGGTGATGTGACCCCTGGGCAGGTGGTCTTCTGTTATATAAGAAAGCAAGCTGAGCACAGGCCAGAGGATCAAGCCAGCAAACACTGTTCTGTAGTCTCTGTCTCAGTTCCAGCCTTGGAGTTCTTGTCCTGACTTCCTTCAAAGATGGACTGTGATGAGGATGTGTAAACCAGATAAGCCATTTCCTACCCAAGTTTGTTTTGATCAGAGTGTTTTATCATAGCAATAGAGAAACAAACCAGCACAGGAGGGAAGGAGAGGAGCATCTGGGGCCCAGCCCAGGCCTATGTCTCACTGCCTGCTTCCTACTTCAGCAGGGATGGGGTTGCATCATTATACACTCTGGCCATCAAGGATGGAAGCTCTCTAGCCGCTGTACCTTCCCTGCCCCAGTGGATGCAATCTCCCTGAAACTGAAAGTTAAAGTTCTTTCCCTCAAGTTGCTGCTGTCAGATATTTTGTCACATTGTTAAGGAAAGTAACTGATACACCATCTCACTCTCTGATGTATTAAGATTAGGTTTTCATGGAGACCCAAATAAAGTATAGATTTTACCTTGCAAAAGGAAGTGACCTGATTTTTTAAAAAAAATGTCAGCCTGGGATGGCACATAGCTTTAGGACTGGGCAGGCACTGAGCCGGCATTAGGTAAGTATGTGAATGCAAGAAAGAGTCTTAGAGCAAATATGTCCCCCAGGCAAAAATTTGGATTTTTGTATGGTTGTACTAAAGTTACAAATTCTTGAGATTGATAATATCCCCTGCTTTGTTTTCTTGCTTCAGAGTTTAGAAAGATGTCCGTTCAAAGATCTGACAGATATACAATCTGGGATGGGTGGTTTTACCATCATGATTTCATTTCTGATTATGCACCTCAGCTGGAGTTAAGTTTAGAAAGCAGCAACAGAAATCACTTTTTTAGAACAAGGAAACTATTCGTTCTTGATTACTGTTAGTTATGTTGGGAGATCAATCACAAGCTTTAGGCTGTTTTGCAGATTGGATGAAATGCTTTTCCTTTGTTGTTAAAGTTTTACCTACTTCATAAGCCTTTCCATGGCCACATGCTATTTAAGCCAATACAGCAGCAGTCTCTAGTTTGCTGAATAGGGCAGGCACCTCTTTTCCCTGTGGGGAACTCCCTTTTAGGTTATGTGGCATATGAAATGCTGGTTTTCTCCTAGGCTTTAGAGATGGTCAGAAGCTTAAGATCAGCAAGTCCTTATGAGGCTAAAGGTGCCCTTTCCCTTCTAGGGTTGCTGAACTGATGATAGGTCATAGAATTAGAGTTAGAATGGACCATGCTAACTTTGATATTCCTTAGGGGATCTTGCCTAGGAGTGGAGATAATACATTGTTAGCTAAATGGAGTAACAGGTTTCTGACGTATCATTTGAGCACCTAGATCCAATGATATGTGAATTTTCTTTTAAACTTTTCATATTAACAATTGAAGGCTTTTTCTATTTAATAAAATACAGAGTTTCTCATACCAAACCCCAAATTCCCTCTTTCACAAAATTCAAGCAGTCTTTAGAAACTGTAACCCAAGCTAGCTAATTCAATTTGTTTGCTTGATTATTCGTCGAGGTGGACGCCTGTGGTGGCTTTCTTGCATTGGCAGTCATTCTCACTGATAAGCGGGAGCAGTGGTAGGTGGCTTGGCTAGTTTGGTGTCTACCAAGGTATGGGCAAGATGAACTTCGATGTTCTCTTCCAGGCTGATTTCCTTCCCTTAGCATCTTCTGTCTTTGTGACATCTGTCTTCACCTGGTTCTCATGTAGTCCCTGAGGTTCCTTCATTATTTTTCCATTTTTCTTATGCCTTAAATAATTTATCAGTGGGCCCTGGCTAGCTCCCCTCCAGAGCCAATTTTGCAATTAAATTCTGAGCAAGGTTCCTGCATGGGGACTGATGAAGTTAAACCGTGGCTTTTCCTCACACATTTCTTCACAGCTGGGGTTACTGTCTCAAGGGGAGAGCTTTGCTACAGGGAGAGGCAGGCAAGATGGGAGGGAGTTCTGGGATCACTATTTCTTGGGTTCCTTGCCTTTCTCTCTCTCAAGCGTGCCCACTTCCAGAGTGAACTCTGCTTGTGATTGTTCATATTTAAAAAGTATGTCTCTACTTTTTTTTAATCTCTAAAAACCATCAGACCAGTGCCCATTTATGTGCAAAATCTCTTCAGCCAGCCACTTAGCAAAACAAGCTATGTGAGCTCGATGAAACGGCGCCATGAATTCTTAGAGTTCAGTCATGTATTTCCCCACTGTCATTGAAAACCCTGAAACACTTGTGTTGACATCCTATATATGATAATTTTATGGTGTTACAATGCTTAATCTCTGAGTCAGTGACATACGGAGAGGTTTGAAAAGGACGTGCTACCCGGCAGGAAACTTCGGGGTTCTGGAAGGCTCTCCGGTAATACGGGTAAAGTGACTCCATCTCCTCCCCGCCGCACTTATTTTTCTGGCTACAGGGGAGTCAGAGGCAGAGCGGCCTCTGCTCACAGGGCATCAGGGGTGGATGGTGGAAGGGCTCTCAAAAGAAGCCAGGCTGACTGCGCCCCTGGAGGATCCCGGTGGATGACAACGAGGGAGACAGGCTGGGGCTGTCAGGCTTAACCACTGGTCGAAGGATTCTGAGTTATTTCTTTCCTAATTTACCACTTCCCCTTTCTTGACGGGGCACCAGGCAGGATGTTCTGACTGGTGCTAGTGGAGGTGAGGTTAGATATTGATCTCCCATGACCTTGTATTTTCTTATCTCTATTTTCTTCCAGCCAGATTTGAAAATACCCCATTCCATACATTTTGGGAATAGCATGCAACACTAAGAAACCCATGTGTATAATTTCGGACTTCCATTCTGATTCCACCATGGAACTTGGATCAATTAACTAAGGTTTCTGAACCTTCGGTTTATAGTCTCCAAAATTTTTGTTTCAGAGGGCTTGTGAAATATCCTACCAACTTTAACTGGTGGCGACTGGCTGGTAGATGTTATATCCTGACTACTGGAAGCCAGCTTTATTTCCGAGTTTTTAGACCAGTGAGTGAGCTAGATATTAGGCAATCACAGTAATAGCTGTGACTTCACCGTGAAGTCATAATACTAGTGTGACTGTGGCTGTGCAAGCTCCATACTGCACAACTCCGGGGAGAGGGGAGTTGGTTGGTATTCCTATTGGAGTGCTTGTGAGAAGTACCCTGTGAAGCAGTGCAAGCATAAATGGAAATACGCTGCAGCTCAGTCTGAGGAAGAACTCTGGAATTCAGTTTCTCTATTAGACAATATGGAAAAGATAATGAATTTAAACTTTAGATTAGTGTTGACTATTCTTCAAGGAAGTGCTTCTTATGCTGGTACATTAGTTTCATTTCTGTGGCTGTGATGAAATATCCAGACAAAAAGCAACTCAGGGGAGAAAGGGGATTATTTCATTTTACTATTCCAGATCGTCCATCCTTTTGGGGAGGTCGACAAAGGAATTTAAGCAGTCACATCACATCATGGTCAAGAGCTGAGAGAAATGAAGTCATGCCTGCCCATTTGCTTGCTTGCTTGCGCTCAGTGTGCTTTCTCCACACATCAGCAGTTCAGGATCCCCTGCCTAGGGATGGTGCTACACACAGTGGGCTGGATCTTGTCACAGGAATCAACTTAGGACAACTCCTCACAGGCACGCCCACAGGCCAACTTGTGTAGGCTATGCCTCACTGAAAATCTCTTCCCAAGTGAGACTAGGCTGTGCCAAGTTGACAAAGCTGTCTCAGCTGGGATCCAACCTAACAAGCAGTTCAGTGCTTTGTGGTCACCCAGATAAACTGAGATCTCTAGTGTCCTTTCACTCTTGTGTCTTGAGAGTCTGACGGGCAATGTTCTTCCTCTCTCTCTCTCCCTTAGTAATTCCTGTCAGCATGCACCACACATTTCTAACTCAAGTTGCACCTTCTTTGGAACACTTCCTACCACCCTGCCTAACTGCTACATGAAGAACCACTGTATTTGGCACATCTTCTGACTTCTCATTCACAGTGAGTGACATAATCCTCTCTCCTTCCCTCTGTACCTTCTTCCTGGCTACAAATGTCTACTATCTAAAGTGCCAAAATTTTATAGTAAATAAATATACTCTTCATGTTTAGAATTTTCTCATGACAAACAGAGATATATGAAGCCAAGTGTGAGTCATACTGAGTTTCCAAGTAATAGTTTAATAAATAAAACAACTTATGTTGGTGAGAATTGGAAATTCAGGTCTTAGATGACCTTATGATAGCAAAGGAACCCCCCCCCCCCCGGAAGGGGGTTGCTGTCTAAGTGCTGAACTACTTGGTCAGTATCTCTTTTTAATCAACCTGAACAGTAAGACATCTTGGTGTCAGTGCAGGTGTCCCAGGAATGCTAATGCTGTCTGGGTCACTGTATTTGGAGACTCAGCATAATCCACCAATAATGTCTCAGAGCCTGCGGTGCGGAGATGCTGGTGTCTGCTGATTTCCCCTACAGAAGCACAACAAATGTCTTCATTTATTCTCTCTGGGTGCTTCCTTCTAAATTCCACTCATCTTTCTTCTTTGGACTTTTGATTAAAAATGCTGTCAGAAGACCAATTTGATGTTCAAGGGAAGATGTTGTTTCTGAGGCGCTTTTTTCTGATTTTTTTATTTTTTTGGAAGTTGGAGTAGAAGAACCATTTTATGCTTGAAAACCTTTCTATTGTTTTTCAACTGTGGATGTGCAGTGGACCTGACAGAACTTTAGCTTTCTTTCCTGTGTAACTTTATCTGCATTGTTTTGGATCCCTGCACACAGCTTTAGATTCCACAAGCATAGAAATGCAGCTGCTGTTGGGTGATTCAGATTCAGACTGGCAAGCAACACAGATGAGGGACACCTTGTCTTCCTTACCCAAAGGTTCCTGCCCTGCATGTGGTGACTGTGACCACAGTGATTGAAAGGTGACAGTGAGAGGTACTTCAGAGGGGCTACAAGAGAAGGAGCAGATTCAGCCTACAAATCCCTTTTACTAACACTTATCTTCCAGCAGTCCCCACTTCAGATAATTTAAGTCTATGGACATCATTCATGGATTTAGCCATCATTTAGCCTGACTCCCATAAATTCCTCGTACATGTCAGACATTATGGGCAGAGAATGGACAATTACTGTTCTGTAGAAGCTCAAGTTAGAGGAGGAAGGTACCTACTGGCACACACTAAGTAAGCACAAGGAGGTCTGAAAGAGCAAAATGGAGGATCTCCTCAGTCTCAGTTTGGCAAATGCTTGATCCATGTCATAGCTACTAACTTGAGGGTTGCCAGCAGGACAAGGCAGATGTTCCCACATGTCCTGTTCTTTTTCTCTTCTCTAGCATCTTAAGCACATTGCTTAATAAAAAGGCCTTTGACCTTAGTCTGTCCTTGAGGCAGATAGAAGAAGAAAATCTCCAGAAGTTTCTCAAGTACAGTATGTACAAATACATATCCTTTCAAGGGTGGTTATCTATATCAGAGCTCTGGGGGAGGGGGACAGTGAGGTACACAGACTCCTAGAAAGGAGGGGCTCTGTACTTGGTATTCAGAGATCCCAGTGTAGTGTCTGGTACAGAAGAAAAACTCTACCAGTACTGTGGAGGAGCAAGTTAGGAGCTGAGTGATAAAGGCTCTAGCTAGGTGGCTCCTGTTCATCACTATTTCTTTATCTTGGTTTCTTTGTCTATGAAATGAGAAAATGAGAAACTATGCTTGAAGACCTTTTGGGACTCTTCCTGCTTGGTTATTCTAGCAACCAAAAAAAAATATATAAAGTAAAATAAACCCAACACTCTCTTCTTAGAGATGGGGAACATTGTTCTTGGCAGTGCCAGGAGTGAAAGGCATGCAGGACACAGAGTATCAGTTCACACTGAAACAGAAGCCAGATAAGCTCTAAAGCCATTACATTTCACAGTGGGGTTTGTGGTTTACTGAAGAATTCAGAGATCAAATAGTCAAGGTTAAAGATGCATTTCCATTAAGAGGATCTATATCACTGTAACAGATTTTCCTCTCAACAATTCTGATTTATGGAGTTCTTAGAATGTTAAAAGTCTAGGAAGACCACATGATTATTACATTGCATCCTGGAGTTGGAGGAAAACTCCAGGACCAGAGACTCTGGGAAAATTTATGAAATAAATTGTGATAGTTGATTGACAGATGCCACTGATGGAAATGGTACATTAAATCATGTGGTGAGTTGAATGAGAAATGTTATCCATAGGTTCAAATATTTGAACACTTTGTCTCTAGTTGGTGATGCTATTAGGGAGGTCATGGAATCTTTAGGAGGTGTAGCCTTGTTAGAGGAAGTGTCCCACTGGGGTGGGCTTTGGGAATTCCTAGTCCTGCCCCATTTCCCAGTTGCTCTCTCTGCTTCATGTTTATGTTTTGAGATGTGAGTTCTCCAAGTTTTCAGCTCCTGCCACCATGCCTACCTCTTGCTGCCACATCTCCCCACTATAAAGGATTCTTATCCCTCTGGAGCTGTGAGTCCCAAGAAACACTTTCTTCTGTAAGTTGCCTTTGGTCATGGTGTTTTATCACAGCAACAGAAAAGTAACTAATACAAATCCCTATTCCATCTACGTATTGAACACACTAAACATTCTGTGGTGCTGAGTGATTTACTTAGA
This sequence comes from Eospalax fontanierii, assembly GCA_035773235.1. NCBI lineage: Eukaryota > Metazoa > Chordata > Mammalia > Rodentia > Spalacidae > Eospalax > Eospalax fontanierii. The sequence continues at coordinate 44,507,413 of CM069529.1, read as the reverse complement.
AAAAGGACCATACTCCATCACTAATTCTTTTACTGTGTCCAGAGTTCAACATAAAGGACCATTTTGTTCAGATTGGTGTAGCTGGAGGCTCTGATTGCAGGGCCCAGGGTTACTTTCCAATGTTTATCATCACCTAAATATCTTACCTAAGATTCAGTCTAGAATTTTCACTTGAATCTCTCCTGATATTTTAGAAGCTCTATAAAATGAAGACAATAATATATCAGAGATCATTTCATTTTATTTTCTATATTTAGGCAGGAAGGAACATGAATGTAAAGTTTTGATAAAAATGAATTGATTAGAAAAAAGATCAATATGACAACTGAACAAAGTGAAAAATATCATTAGTTAGAAATCTTATGGAGCTTGAACTGAGTGCAATGAAGTTGTTCTGTAACTAAGAGGAAAATGAAGTCATGAAAATATTTTGCTGAGAGACAGAAGATTGCATACCAGGAGAGAAGCAGTTGGTAGACAAGGCAAAAAAGGGCTCAAGAAACTGGAGCTTAGTACAGACTGAGTCACAGAGCAGCAAGAAACCCAGAGCCAGAAAACTCAAAGTAATGTGGTGCATTGATTTATAACAGAATTAAGAAGATTGTCAAAATGTCGGACACCTGATCTTATTCATTGTACTCCACAGAAAACATCAAGTATCTCAACAGCCTGTTACCACTCCACTCTAGTAAGGGAAGTCCTAAACCTAAACACTTCTTAAGGGGGTGTCCACAATTCTGATCACTTTAAATTTCTTTAGGAAGAGATGGAAGAAGCCTATGGCAAGTGTAAGTTGACTTAGCAGAGGCTTCAGGGACCTCTGGCACTACAGTGTAAATGATGTTAATAGCTATGCCCTTACATCCCCCAGCATGAAGTGGCCACCTCTGCAAACCTTCCATGTTTGTTTCATAGCATTGCAGCCTGTGGGCTCTGCCCACTCTTTGCTGGAAGATGGACAAGACACAGGGCCTCCAGCATGTCTCTGAAGGCATCCAGCAATTATATCCATTTCAACTTCAAGTGAAATAGTTCCTTTGAATGGAGAGAAGGTTGTGGCCCTCAGATCAGTTAGTCATTAGTTGGACCATTGTCCATCTGCTAACTTCAAACCTGCTGATGTCTTCAGTGGGAATGAAAAAAGTAAAAATAAAGAGACTGGAATGGGATTTGTGCGTTGCCAACCATAAAAGATACTATTTGAATTTATGAATAATAAATAGAAGGACTTTCACTGGGAATCAATTTTGTCTGCTATCAACTTCTCTATGAAACAAATATCCATTAAGTTACATGCTGGTCACCTCTCAGGACATATTGAGAAATTTGACAGAAGCAGTAGATGATGTCAGAAATCATTTTTAGTGGGAAGGCGCCTTGTGATTCATGACTTTTGGAGTTTCTTGCCCTTATGAAAGTCTCATAAGTGTAGCAAAGTATCAGAGATCTTCCCACAGGAGGAGATGCACAGATTCACCCTGTTAAGTTAACACGTGGGCAATAAAGTCCCCCACCTACCCAGGGCAAGAAGGAAGAAGTGTAGGTTAGGAAGGAAGAGGTGAGAATTCAGGCTGTAAGCTCCAGACCTGCAAAGGGAAGTCTGCTGGTGTTGGTTGAATTTGAGCTTCATTTAGAACTATACATGTAGACTCATGGACAAGATTCATAAAGAGGAGTTTCTTTGCATTTGAAGTTTTGAGCAGCATTTTATAATTGTGCTTTTTTTATTTGGAATATGGACCATTTTGAAGAATATGAATTGATCTTAAGTTTTCTGGTGCTATTTTGCCGAGAGTTCAACCTACCTTTTACAACGTCTCATTAAACCTCAAGCCTCCCCGCCCCCCAAAAAAACAAACAACTTCCTCTATCAGGAGTCTCCTGGAAGAAATGAATGAGATTGAAACCATTCACAGGAAATGAAGAATTCAAAAAGTTTCAAGAACAGAATAGAAAAAACTTAGGTGTTTCAGTTGTGAGGAAAATGTAATCATCAGGGTCACAAGAAACAAACTGGTGGGTGAGATGGCTAAAGTTAAGGTGCCTGCTGCATCCTTGGGACTGCATCCCTGATTGCATCCTTGGGACACACATCCTTGAGACCCACACACATATGTGTGTGTGTGTGTGTGTGTGAGAGAGAGAGAGAGAGAATGCTTTGTGGGAGTCACTTCTTTCCACCATGTGGGAATTGAACTCAGGTCGTCAGGCTTGAACACCTTTACCAACTGAGCCACCTCATCAGCTTCTGAACTCATTTAAAGAGAGAACTAAACTTGTTGGTTTCGTGCATATCATTAGAGTTGGAGAATGGTGAGGAGACAGACTTCTCCTTTTCCAAGTAAAATGTTGTGAAATCCAAGTGGTCAAAGATGCTGCAGAAATTTATAAAGAAGTCAGAGTGAAAATAGGAATTAGAATCAAGCATGAGCAGCATTTATGTTTATTATCTCCATCTTCCTCAAAGGAATTAAACATATATGATCTTCAGGATTGAGGGGTAGTAATGCAGAATCACACCCAAGAATGGCCTGTTTTATGCCTATGGATGAGATTTCTTCACACCTTTGTTGACTAAGAAGGTACCATGTGTTCTGTTCTTATATCCAGCTCCTTTCAGAGCACAGTAAATTTAGAGGTCGCATTCACAGCAAAGCAGACTTGCAGATCTCTGACAGCATACACCAAGCACATGGAGAGAATGAAGGGTGAGATGCTAAGCTCCCTCTGAGCCCACCAAAGAAGACTAGGGACCTTCTCCACTGAGACTAGGAATGTCTTAACTTGAGTCATCGTTTGTGTTTATAACAGCCTTTCCATTTTCCCATGTCCTACCAATATCATTTTTGTTTCATGGGAATCATAGCTCTTAAAGCAACTGAAGTGACCCTTTGTCCTTTATCCTTTAGTAGAAACAGAATTGCTCTCCTTCCCCCCAATATTTGCTTTGTTAGGGCAAGATATGTAATTTTAACTCTGGTATTTCTCCAGAATCTAGAATATAACTCCAAATTTTCTTCGCTCACTGACGCTCAGTCAATATTGAGCTTTCCTTCATTTCTTAGTGAAGGAAGTGACATTGAAGTAGTCAGTAGTGTCATTGATCAGCTTGGAGTCTGACTTGCTGTTAGCTTTCTAGTATCTGAGAAAAAGGAAAAAAAAATCTGTTCTTAATAAAGACAATGCTGAGCAGCCAGGATTGGGAACTCAAGACCAGTATGGCATTCAACTGCTGTGTGCCAGCCTTAAGTTGCCTTGTTTCTCTCACCTTTGACAATTATAGTTAGCCTTATAACAAGTATGTAGAAGAGTTAGCGGTTCGCACCGTATACTGCTTTACTTGATGTGCACAGTACTTTTAATAAGATGCTCTCTTTTCTGGTGAGGTAAATCTCTTTGTATTTAAGTTATGAGTGATTTGTTTTACTTCTACACATTCAGGTATTTTATTTTTTAAAAGTAAATCTCTTTTATACAATGAGTAGAAATTCAAATACTAAATGCAGAGTATAATCTATTAACACTGAAATAAAACTAGGGGAGGAAGCCCCTACATTAAAAATATTTATTTTATTTTTAATTGTGTGTGTGTGTGTGTGTGTGTGTGTGTGTGCATCTGTGTGTGGGTTATGTGAATGTGAGTGCAGGCGCCTGTGGAGGCCAGAAGAGAGTGTCAGATTCCATGGATCTGAGGTTTAAGGTGGTTGTGAGTCACTCAACATGGGTTCTGAAACCGAATATGGGTCCTCTGTAAGAGGAATAAACACTCTTAACAGCTGGGCCATCTTTCCAGCCCAATTAGTGCATTAAAACAAACTTATTGATTATAAAATGTAAACCAATATATACAGAATATCCTTTTTATGTGTACATTTTTATTAGTTTCAGAAATATATATGCTCATGAAACCATTTCCCCAATCAAGAAATACAACGTTTTTACCATGTTAGTAAGGTCCTGTGGTGGTTTGAATAAGCATGTCTTCTATAGGATCCATGTATTTGGACAGTTTGTCCCCAGTTGGTTACACCATTTGGGGAGGTTTTATGAGGTGTGGCCTTTCTGGAGGAAGCACATCACTGGGGGTGGGCTTTGAGAGTTCTTAGGCCTTGACAGATTTACAGTTGTTCTCTGTGTCCCGTGTCTGTTGGAGGATGTGATCCTTTGATTTTTCTGCTCTGGTCGCCTCCTTCCATCATGCCTCCCCTGACATTATGGACTTTAATCCTTCTGAATCATAAGTCAAAAAACTCTCCCTTCTGTAAATTGCCTTTGGTCATGGTGTTTTTATCACAGTAATATAAAAGTAACAAATGCGGGTGCTCTGTGTCCTTCTGCAGTCAATCCTGGTGCCCTTAGTCCTTTTGCCCCAGGTAAATCATTCATGTGCTGTCAATTTGAACTATGTTTTCCTTCTTTTTTTCCAGTAAAAATTGAGTCACAAAGTAGACATTCTTTAATGTCAGGCTTCTTTCATTTAGCATAGGTCATTGCTTTTATTGTCTCGTAGGATAACAATACACGGATGTGTGAAAATGTCTATCCATTAAGGTTTATCACAGTTTTTATACTGATGCCATATAAATGCATGCATAAGACATTGTGTAGATGTGTAATTTCATTTCTCTAGAACAAATACCTTGGAATAGAACTACTAAAAGTTATGGTAAATGCTATTTTTAATTTTCTAGAGGATTGAAAGGCTGTGTTCCAATATGATTGAAGCATTCAACTTTGCAACTAGAAGTGTGTCAAAGTTTTAATTCTTCCACATCTTTGCCAAATTGTCTGATTAACTCTTGAATTTGGTATTCAATAGGGTGTAATATTTTCTATATATTAATATATTTTTCCTTTTGATAGTTTTTCTGAAATAGCAAGATAAATCATGGTTTTACTTTATTTTTTGAGGCAGGATCTAATGGATCCACTTGCTATGTGGTTGAGGATGACCTTGAATTTCTGGTCTTCCTGCCACTATATTCTGAGTGCTGGAATTGCAGGTCTGTCTGTACCACCACATCCAGTTTATGCAGAGCTGGCAGTAGAATCTAAGGTTTTATGTGTGCCAGAACAATATTCTACTAACTGAGCTATATATTCAGCCCTCTACACAAATCTTTGTCCAGTCTTTTTTATTTGCTGTTCATTTTATGATTATGTTGTAAGTTGTAAGCTATTTTATATATTTGTAGACATGTCTTCTTGTGTGCATCTATAGATACACAGATTGACAGATGTAGGCATGTAAAGATAGACCTAAGAGTAGAGATATACTTCATATATATATGTGATTAAATATAAGAAATGTACATGTGAAGTGTGTAAATACATATAAGCACATACATACACATACATACAAATGTATTTACAATTTTCAGTCAGAGAACAACCTATCTTTCCATTTTCATTGAATTTTATTAGTTTTTTTTGTGTGTTTGTGTGTTATGTGTAGGTACATGCATGCCACAGCATGTGTGTGGAGGTTAGAGGACAACTTGTGGCAGTTGGTCCTCTCCTCCCACCATGTTGGATTCAGGGATTGACTCATGTCCTCAGGATTGGTGGCAAGACCCTTTACAAGTTGAGCCATTGCACCAGTTCTCATTTATATTTTAAGGAACAGAAATTTTAAACTTGCTATATTTTATCCAAGATATCATCACCATTCTAAATTTCAAAATATTTCCTCTTCTGCATTTCTTCTATGTGTAGATCTGATTCATTTTGGGATAATTTTTTTGTGGATGGTTGAGATAAGAATTGATGGTTATTTTAAAAAATATGGATATTCAGTTGGTCCAGAACCATTGATTAAAATACTTACCCTTTTGTTATTGAATTATCTTCTCATAATAGCTGAAATTGGATTAAGAACATGGGTATGAGGCTGGCGTCTACTCTGTTTCCTTGTCTGTTGTTATACCAGCAACAGTCTCATCATTACTGGAGTTTATAGGTTTTAAAATTAGGCAATGTTTATTTTGGACTTGGGCTTTTGACCAGTGAAAGTTTAGAATTAACTTCATTCCTCTCAAAAAAGCATCTGATAGAAAGTTGCTTAAGATTCTACTAAAAACAGATTAATTTGAGTAGAATAGAAGGAATATTTTTAACATTACATCTTCAAATCTATAATACAAATCAAAATGGTTCACTGGTTTAAGTGGAAATAAATCATACATACTTTATTAAATTATCTCTAACCCTTTATATTTTTTCATTTTATCACAAAAGTGAACTTTAAATCTTATTTTAAAGTCATTCATTCAAATTTTCCTACTATTTATTTCCTACTGGATTTATGTTCCTTTAACTCTATGAATGTTGGTTTAGAAATTTTTATGCCAAAATATTTTAATTGACATTTTGCAAATATCATACAACATATTTTGGTTGATTGAATTTAAAACCTCTCCCCATCTGCACTACCTTCTAACCCCTCACTAAATTGAAATCTCCATCTATTCATTCTATTCTATTCTGTTTTGTTCTGTTCTGTTCCGTTCCGTTCCGTTCCATTCCGTTCTGTTCTGTTCTTTCTGTTCTGTTCTGTTCTGTTTCTGTTCTATTCTGTTCTTTCTATTCTGTTCTGTTCTGTTTCTGTTCTATTCTATTCTGTCGACAGAGATAGGCATATCTCCTTCTCTCTCTTGAGTCAAATATGTATCCACAAATGCTCTTTGGTGTGAATCCATACATTGTAACCTGGTCAACCTATTTGGAGTGTCATCCTTGAGCGAGACTTACCTGTTCCCCTCCCAGTAGGCTACTGGTTTCTGATAGTTCCTCATGTAGGGATGAGATTGCTTATTCATTTCCCCATGTCCAGGCTGAGGTTTTTCTGGCTTGAGCTTACCTGAATCCTATGCATACTGCCACCATTGATTTGAGTTCATATTGCTAGCTGACTCTTACAAGCTTGCTGGCCCCTACTCCACAATGATTCTTGAGCCCTGGGAACCAGAAGTTTGATATAGATGTCCTATTTAGAGATAAGAAGTTTTATACCTCTTATTCTCTGTTGTGGGTTTCTGTGTTAATCACTATTTGCTATATAAGGAAGCTTCTCTGGTGAAATTTGGAAGATCCATTAATCAATGGGTATAACAATAAGTCATTAAGAGTCAGTTTAATACTATATTTGTTTAGCAGAATAATAGTATTAGGCTTTCCATGGCTTGTAACCTTTATGACCTTAGGTCCCTGGGACTGATATCAATGCCAGTTATGAGGTCTGTTTAAATGAAATAGAAAGTTATTAGTTATTTCTACAATATTCATACCACTGTTACACCAGAGGTCATATCTTGTCAGGACAGTTGTTGCAGTTCACAGGATTCACAGCTGGGCAAGGGTGATGATTAATTTTCTCTTCAGATAGCATGCATAGCACCTTCCAGTACAATGAAAACTAGACCAGTAGAGACGAGGCTCTGAAGTCAGTACCAGCTTAATTTCTCCTTTAGCAATAGAATCTTACTGGCTATACTGTGAAAGAGGGTTAGTATCAAGAATACACACACAAAAAAGAATATACAAAGAACTAAAAAATCCTGAGCAAAACAAAAATAAAACAAAACAACCCAATTAAAAATGGGGGCAAAGAGCTGAATGGAGAACTCTTAAAAGATGAAACAGAATGGCTGAGAAATACTTTTAAAATGTTCAACATCATTAGTCATCAGGGAAATGAAAATTAAAACTACTTTGAGATTTTCTCTTACCCCACTCAGAATGGCTAAAATAAACAGCAACAACAACAACAACAACAACAACAAGAAATGCTGCTGAGGATGTGGGGAAAGGGAACTCTTAACCACTGTTCATGGGAGTGAAAACTGGGGCAGTCGCCCTGTTAGTCAGTGTGGAGTTGCCTCAGAATGCTAGAAATTGGTCTGACATATGATACAGCCATACCACTCTTGGGCATACAGAAAAAGACTCTATATCCTACTACAGAGGTACCTGTTCATCCATGTTCATTGCTCCCTTTTTCATATAGTCAGGAAATGGAAATGACCTAGATGTCCATCAATGATGAATGGATAGTGAAGGCATGGTACATTTACACAATGGGATATTATTCAGCTTTTAAAAAACAAAATTATGAAATTCGTAGTTAAATGGATAGAACTGGAAACAATCACCCTGAGTGACTTAACCCAGACCCAAGAAGACAAACTCTGCATGTTCTTTCTCTTAGCTGGATGCTACCCTTGAGTTCTTAGATATGCATATTTCAATTTGAAAATCCAGAATGATCAAGAACTAATAAATGGCCATGGGCAGAGAGGGGAGGCTTCCTGGGAGGGGAGGCAGAATGCAATGGTTTAGAGATTTTGAAGTGGTGCAAAAAAGTTTAGAAATATATTTTCCTAGTAAATTGAAATCTAGTTTATTAATGACATTCCTTCTTTCATTTGAACACTCTTATTTTTCTAATTAAAAATTCTTCTGATTATTTTAATATATATATATGAACTACCTTTCAGTATTCACTTACTTTGAAAAAATCTATTCTTACTAGAGAATTAGTTTTATTGATACTAAAATTTTTTCTCTAAGCTATTATTTATTGTGACACCTAACAGTTATATGAAATGGCATATATTTTAAATTAATTAATTTCTCACATGTAGAGCTGCTGATCTTTGAATATTGATTTCTTATTTTGTTATCTACTTAAGAATGTGTATACATTTCAATAGCCTAAGATTTCCCAGACATAGGATCAATTTGTTTATATATTAATGCAGTTTTGCTTCTTTATCTTGTTTTAATGCACTGGTTAAGAAATTTAAAAAGAATTTTAAGTTCAAACTGTGAGACTGAATTACTGATTCCGTCTTCAGTTTTAGGAGTGAGGTATACATAGGAATTTAAACCTGGGTATTGTGCAAGAATAATCAGTTATCTTAACTGCTGGGCCATCTCTGTAGCGCCCTGATAATAGTTTTTAAAGTTTTGTAACTATGCTTATGAAAGCTATTGGAGTGTAGTTTTCTTGGAATGTCTTTGGCAGACTTTGGTAATAGGCCCTTAGAGTTTTTTAATACTTCATTCTATGCTTATGCTTGGTACACTGTTTGACTCTGCTTTAATCCTTTTTCAACAGTGGCTTAAAACATGTGTATTTCATTTAAGTAATACAGAACTCTAACCAGATTGTAAGAACTTGAAAAAGCATAGTTCATTTTCTCTTTCTACCCCTTATGTTTTATTTTTTACACATGTTATAAATGACTATGTAGTGCTCAGACACAAATGGGACATCTATATCACACTCTTCCCCAAGGCTCAGGCACCATTGAAGAAGAGGGAGCTGAAAGATTATAAGAACTAGAGATTGAGAAGGGATGGAACAACACACTATCTTCTGGATATAACAGGACCATTACACTCATGAACTCACAGCAGCTATGGTTGCCTACAAAGATCTGCACAAGGTCTTTACACAAGGTCAGTGAACATTCTGGCACTGAGTGGGAAGGGGTTCACCCCTGATTGAGGAGCTATAGATGGTTGATGGTTTCTGAAAGAGGGAGAGCCAGTTTTCTTTAAGGGTGCAGCTCCTGGTAGGTTCAGCATTGCTCCAGTGAATGGGCTTAGACTCAGAAGTATATGGACAGCACAAATGTGAATTGACACGTTATTAAATTAAGAAATGACAGCAGGACATAAAGTTTTAGGGGACAGCAAAGTGTGAATGAATCTGGAAGTTAATGGGAGAAATTGGGGGTGAGTATGATAAAAATACACTGTATGAAATTCTCTTAAACAAATAAAATATTTATTAAAAAAATTCCAAAATAGATCACTTCATTTTCTTTTATAATCCATGATATTTTACGGAATTCAAGTGTTTAAATTACATTTATGTTTATGCTAACATTTCCAGAATTTTTCATCCTTGTTTAATATACTCAGTGGTACTATATGGTAATTTTTTTCCCATAATTGAAGGATTTACATCAGTAATTTTTAGATTGCAGATTTTCTAGAGAAAAATCATCTCAGAATTTTCTTGCTTGCAAAAGTCTTTATTTTGTCTTATTTTTGAATGGTAATTGCATCAGGAATACAATTACAGTCTCCTGTCTATAAGGGCAAGGCAAAAACCCTGGTATTTCCCCTTAACAACCTATCCTTTTCAAATGTTATGAGAGATATTAATGTACATTTTTCAATAGACTAACAATTAAAGTTCAAGGTCTTCAAACTTAAAGATTCATTCCATGTCTAAAGTATAATGTAGAATAAGTTTGAGAACATTTACATTTCAAGATATCCATCCATTTCCTCCTGCTTTGCATAGCATTTGATAAATAGTCTGTGGTTTATCATCCTTGTTTTTTTTTTTTTTTTTTTTTTTTCTATAAGAATTGTGTTCTTAAAACTAACTGCCACTGGACATGATGGCATGCCTTTAATTCCAGCACTTAGAAGGAAGAGGCAGGTGGATCTATGAGTTCAAGCCCAGCCTGATCAACTTAACTGTTCCAGACCAGCCAGGCGTACCTGGTAAGACCCTGTCTCAAAAACAAAACAAGGAGCTGGAGAGGTGGCCCCAGCAGTTAAGAGTGCTCGCTGCTCTTGCAGAGGACACACTTCAGACATAGGGACTGGACCGATGGAGCTGGAGCTGAACTGGAAGCCACCTCCATGATGTCTAGTTATCATAATTTTGGAGAACACTATATGAACAACTTGCTAAAGTACCAACCCCAGCTTTATGGCCTAATAACCACAATGATGATAAGCGCAGCAAGCAATATTGGCATAGCGATGGCAATTTTATCCTGGGGGTAATCAACAGCTACCTAATTGGACTTAAAACTCACTCAGTGGGAAGCAACGCATGCATGGTAGTGTAAACATAGCCAAATATACATGGCTGGAGAGGTCATAAATCTTAGAGAAATCCCCAAGACTGTTTATATACCGAGACAAATACAATTTTTTACTATTTGCTAAATATGGATCCTCATATTTACCAACAAGTGTCTCTCAGTCATCACTTATCAAAGAAGTTCCTTTTGCAATGGCTGAAGACTATTAGAGAATTCCACAACACACAGAGACTAAGTGTCTGTGAAATGCCTAACACTAAGTGACACCTCTACAATGGAATCTCTACATCTAAGGCTCATGGGATACAGTGGAACAAGAGGTAGAGAGAATACTAATGAATCTCTCAATTAATATCAATGAAGCTCCCTTATGAAACAGAGGGCCATGAACACAAAGGGTCACAAATGGCCAAAGCACAGAGTCTGCAGAACATGGGTCAGGACTCCTATATTAAACTCCACCCACTCTGGGCTCAGGGACCATTGCAGATAAGGGATGGGAAGATAGTAAGAGCTGGGGGAGGAGGTGCATTACAATATGGAAATAGAGTCTTACAGGTTTCTGGGACCTTGCTCACATGAATTTACATAATGGTGACAGAATGCACCTGACCTATACAAACTCAAACAGACGAAAACCCAGCATAGAAATGTAGAAATGGACACCAATCTTAGACAAAGAACTTTAGGCAACTGACTACTGCTGGATGAGGAAGAGCGATCTTTAAGGGGGTGACTTTACATAGGCTGACTAGACCTAGTGTATGAACTTGCCCTGAGGGACATCTGGGGACACTAACTTGACTCCATAGGCCTATATATAAGTGACAGAAGGCATGAAATCCAGTGGGGGTGGATGTGGAGTGTACCAGTGGGGAAGGGGAGATAAAGGGAGATATAAGACGCTCTGTATGAAAAACACAAAAATTTAATACAAATATACAAAGAAGTTAACTGTTTTCTTCTGCTATGTCATTTGAAAACTCTTCTGCTTGTGGTTTGTCTATTCTTGTTTTCCTTGTTCTTGTGCTCTGTCCCATGAAAACACAGAAAGCTCCTGAGCAAAATCAAATATATTTCAGTCACATTTCTGCAGTCCTTTTCCACAGCATATTCCAGTATAGAACTTTTCCCTGAAACTTTTAGCTGCCTAATTTTCTTCAGACTTGACTATCAGAATGTATCACCTTGCTCTGTTAGGGGCTCTTCTCCCAGTGCTACAGCCCAGAATGTGGAGTAATTGTAATAAGTATATCTTTATTTGTTTGTTTGTGGTCCTTAGAATAGTCCATATTTAAAAAGAAAGTTTTGGCTTAATTAGGCTGTTCCTGGCATATACAACTAGAAAATTAGAAACTTCTCTCTCTCTCTCTCTCTCTCTCTCTCTCTCATGTATTTATTTATTTGTAGTAATCCATTCTAAGTCTTAGGTGGTATATTATAAGATGTTCTGTGGATGCCTATAACCATGGAAAACACCAAACTCTATAATATACTGTACACATACAGATCCATGATAGTCTGTCTTAAAAGTTAGGCATAGTAAGAAATTAACAATATCAACTAATGAAATATAAAAATGACAATAACTATATACTGTAATGAAATTAATGTAAATCTTTCTAAAAATATCTACTTGTGCTATACTATACTGTATTTCTAGCTTATAGTTGGTAACTGAAATTGCAGAAAGTTAAACCTTATGCAACAGTATATACAGACATATACAAATATTGGAAAATAAAGATGTGATCCCAGAGAGGATGGAAACAATATTCTTGACTGTATAGCATAATAGTTTCTAGAATCTTTTCTAATGTATCATTCTCTCTCTCTCTCTCTCTCTCTTTCTCTCTCTCTCTCTCTCTATATATATATATATATATATATATATTCATTCCATCTATAAGGACTGGGGGAAATCCACCATTTTCCCCTTAACTTCTTATCCTTTTCAAATGCTATGAGAGCCATTGTTTGTTAGTTAATATTTACATTCCATATTTTCAGTAGACGTGTAGTTAAAATGAAAGTTCTTAAAACCTGAAGATTAAAGATTCACAGTGTGTCTAAGTAGAGTGTGAACTGAGTCAAGTTGGGGAAAGTACTGGACATCAAAATGAGGGCTTCTCTGGGCTAGTTATTAGTTTGCCCATCCTTCTCAGGATGCCTTCGGTGAGCTCTTCTATTCTCTTCCTTCTGTCTTTAAAGTTATGATAACCTGCAAGCTGGCTTTGTTTTTAATACAGAAGGGCAATGAGCTAGAAAATGTTTCCCCTGGAAGTTTACAATAAAAATAATGCTTTGCTTATTGCAAAGTTACCTGCTTTCTGAGAATGCTAATTTCCCTTTGTTTCCCCCACTCAGGGGTGCTGGCATTTAGCTCTCCTTGATTCTACATGCCTGGTAAACATTTAGGACGGGAATGAAGGGTAATGCATCAAAACTTTCTGACGATGTAAAGAAAACTCAGCTCTGTGGGCATTTCAGAACTTCCTGATTATTTGCCTTCTTCCTTAAAGGTTTAGGAAAGGAAATTTGAAATGACAGGAAAATCTGAACTTTCTTGCTTCTTTTCTACTAATGTCGAGTAACATAAGCAGGAAGCTATCGAATGTGTAGATTTCTAGGGCTTGTCCTAACTGAATGAAAAACATTTCCCATCGGATATGGTGCAGCTGTATAGCACGGGGAAGACAACTGAGAACTCGCTGTGTCTGTTTGCTTTTCTGGCGCTACAGTGAGCCACTCTGACCAAAAGCACATGAGGTGGGGGAAAGGGTTTATTTGGCTTACAGGTTACAGTCCATCATCAAGGGAAAGCCAAGGCAGAAAGTCGTGCAATACTCGTGGAGGACAGAAGAGGTGTCAGAGAGTCCCTAGAACTGGAGTTATGGAAGGTTGTTAGCCATCATGTGGCCACTGAGATTCAAACCCAAATCTCCTACGAGAACAGCCAACGCTCTTAACCCCTGAGTCATCTCTCCAGCCCTGTAATATCATTCTTAACAGTGTCTGTTATCTTCTTCTGTCTCTTGCCACACAGGGGCCTTCAGCAATTGCCAGGGTTTTCTTCTCTTAGTTTATGATATTTTGAATGATAGAGCTAGAGCAGTTTCTCTTTTCTGCATTAAGAAGAAAGAATAATTGTCTCAAATTGCTTTCTGGTTGCATTAGATTACACATTTACATTTGAAATATAATAAGTTCAATTACTGAGACTAGACACATGGAATTAAGCCACGCAGTCACAATAACAATTTCCATTTACCAGAATGCACAGTGAATATGATGCTTTATTTATTATTATTTTCTTTGGTTGAATTTCCAGTGTCCTAAAATAACAGTTGCATTCTTAAGTCCTTGAATTTGCAGACTCTTATACTTCACATGGCCCCTTCAGGCTATACTTTAAGTTCATAAGGATGCTTTGTCACAGCCTGTGCTTGGTACCTGTAGCACAGAATAACAAAACAAAGTGTGTCTGTTAGAAGTGACTACAAGATCTTATACAACATCATCCACTAGTTTATAAACACACATGCACAGAAACAGTACCTCAGATTAGGGAGCGATAGACTCTACCTACATGAGATATGTGCTCCTTGACTTTTTCCTAATCTTGACAAAGATCTTGTAAGGCAGATGTACCCATTAGTGCTGTACTTAGTAGGGAGTGACTGATATCTTCAGGCTGGAAAGTTATGTTTCTTTCCCAAGTGTGATGGTTTGAAGAAATGTCCTTCATGTGCTCACTTATTTGAATACTTGGTTCCCAGTTGGTTGTGCTATTTGTAGAGGTTAAGGAGGTGTGGGCTTGCTGGAAGAAGCAGGTCAGTGGGGATGGGCTTTGAGAATTCAAGGCCTGTCCCACTTCTAGCTTCTCTTTCTATTTCATGTTTACTCTTGAAGACATGAACTCCCAGCTTCCTGCTCAGGCCACCTCCTGCCATGCTTCCTCACCCTTGTGGACTCTCCCTCTGAACTGTAAGCCAAAATAAACTCTTTCTATACATTGCCTTGGTATTACAGTTAACAGAAAAGTAATGAATACACCATGGAAAAGAAGCCAGGAAGCATGTAAACAAGGTGGTATACCGACTTTAAAGGGACAGAGGAGGCAGAGTTATTCTTCCCTCTGGAATGTCAGGATAGCAGTCTTTATGTCAGCAAGGCCCCTAAAGAGAAGTCTGAGCTTGGAGGAGAAGGTAGAACCCTCTCTTTTTAAGGAGAGTTGTGAATGTCTCATGCAGTACTACTGAGAAAGGAAATTCACAAAGTAAGCATTGTCATGAACTTTACAGGTGAGTTACTATAGACTTAGAATAACATGGTGAAAGCTAGAGCTAACAGACCGCGAACTAGTTCAGCTGAATCATTTCCTAATGAAAGGTGGAGAAAATCATCCACTATTGTGTTGCCTAAATGAAAAGTAGGTATTATTGGCTATGGCCTGAGTGTGAGATGATTCCACTCCCACCTCAGGTTTATGTGTTTGAACTCTTGATTCCTAGCTTGTGGTGCTGTTGGGAGCATATGGAGTCCTTAGGAGGTAGAGTCTTGCTGAGGAAGTACATCACGGAGGGGGCGTGTCTTGACGTTTGTAGCCTAGCTCCCTTCTGGTCCACTTTCTCCCCTGCTTCTCTACTGCCCAAGCAGTCCCAGCAATTCTGGGCACTCCTGCTGCTGTAGACCCACTCTTGACTGTGCTTTTCACGCCCCGATACACCGTATCTCCTCAAACCGTGAAGTAAAATAAATATTTCCTCCCTTAAGTTGTTTTAGCTAGATATTTTATCACGCAGGAGAAAAGTAATTCATGTAATCTCTTACATGAGAGCTACATTGTAATAATAAATGACAGAATGTATATGAAAACTATTTTATACTATAGAGTCCCATACTAGTGATTTATATGCTCACTGTAATTTTCATTACATGAGCATTATTACACAAAGCCAAACAATAACATGGAAGTTGGTTTAATGTTCCTAAAAGCCATCAGATAGATGACTTTCCAAGAAGTGAGCTGCACAGACACTTGCTTGTCTTTGGAGATTTACTTTCATCCCCTGCTTGAGCTCTCTTCTCTACGTCTTTCCTGGTGAAATGGAAGTATGCATCTTTCTGAGCATGCTTCTGAGACTAAGAAGCTTGTGATGAGAATGAATAAGGCTGTGATGATAAGTGAGTGTTGTGACCAAGCAGCTCAAGAGGGTCATCATATTTTCTTGCCTTGGTTACTCAGTGGGAGCAAGAAAAGTAGCAACACAGAATTGGGGTGAATGGAGAGGATGTTTCCATCAGCTCTAGTCCTGTGCTGTGCTTGGGCTTCTGAATGGTAAAGTTTTACTAGAGCCCTCACAGGAGATTTAGAGAACTTACCTAGCTGTTTGGGGACTTAATTTCCTTTAGTAGGATACAGTTATTTTCCTTTGGATACACAGAACATGTGTTCAAAGTCATTTCCCATTTTCCCTGATTTAATTGTTAATTTTGTTGATAAAATGGTTTATATGAGTTCATTCTGTAAGGAGAGTGTTAAGACTTGTATATGATTTGTCAGTCAAAGGTTCATATGCTGGAAACCTGGACCCTAATGTCAGAGAATTGAGAGGTGGTAGATCTTTAAGAGGTGGAGCTCAGTGGAAGGTTATTAGCTCAGTAGCATACAACACTAGAATGGGATTAATGTCATTTTGTAGAGTATATCAAATTCTGTAATTAGTTTTTAAGAAAATAGATTATTGGATTTCTCACCTGACTTTCCTGTTACTCTCTTTCTTCCTATCTCTTCCCATGAACCAACTTACACTTCTGATTATCTGCTAAGTTGTGGCACAGCCAAGGTTCCTCAGTAGAGGTTGGTATGCTGATGTTTAGATTTTCAGTCTGCCAGAATCATTATACAAATAAATTTCTTAAAAATTTTTTTGATTTGTTTATTTTTATATGATATGTATGAGTGTTTTGCTTGCATGTATGTAAGTGCACTATGTGTGTGCAATGCCCATGGAGGCCATAAGAAGGCGTAATATCTCATGGAACTGGAGTTACTGAAAGTAGATAACTGTCATGTTGATGCTGGAAACCAAATCTGGATCCTCTGCAAGAGCATTCAGGGCTCTTAACCTCTGAGCCATTTTACCACACCTAAACTTCATTTTTATTAACTACACATGTGTTCTGTTACAGTAATATATAACAGACTAATACAGAGAAACTGAGGAAGTAGTAATAAGTAATTTTTAAAAATATTTGTTTTTAGATTAGGTATATGTGTTTTAGTGCATACCATGGCCAAGGAGGCCAGAAGAGTGCCGGATCCCCTGGAACTGGAGTTACTGATAATTATTTGCCACAGTGTAGGTGCTGGAAACTGAACCTGGATCTTCTGCAAGAGTAGCCAGTGCTCTTAACCACTGAGCTATCTCTCCAGTCCATAACAAGTGATTTCTAAGAGATGATAGCTTCACAGTTCTCACCATGTTGCCTTCTGGCTTTGATATGGAAACAAACTATCTAGCAGTTCAGAGATTTGGTTTTCTCACTTACAGAATGGAACCAGTAATACTTACTTCTCCAATCCACTGTGAAATTAAACAGAAGCATCAGTTCAGCAGAAGGATCCGTTGAGCTCCTTTTGCATAGGCATCACACATCGTTCAGTAAGTGATGTTTGCTGCGATTCAGTTCAGGCAAGGGTTCTGATGAAGGGTAAAGCTATGTCTCATGACATTTCCTTTCCTGACTCTCACTAGCCTTTAGTCCCTCCACTCCTCTCTTTATGACAGGAGAGGGAAATAAAGTTCTGCCTGAATGGTGTGATGTGAGAGAGCTTTTAAAATAGTAACCAGAAAAGGGACCCAAGAAATTTATTTTCCCTCAACTTATAAATGAAGAAATTGGGGCCCCAAAGGGAAGGGACATAGTTGAAATGGACAGGTTTTCTTTCGTTTTCTTTGCATATTAAAAAAAAAACTTTTCTGGAATGTTGCAAAACTCAAATATTTATGGATTAATTTGTTCTCTCTTGTCTGGTCTCATACATACATGAAGATATGTATCAGGGAGTGAGTATAAAGTTCAATTATGGTTACTTCCACTATCTGGACGTGTTTGGATTAAAAATATATTTTGCTTATTGTTTTCATTTTATTTTATATGTATCAGTGGTATTGTCTGCATGCATGTAAGTATGTGTGTTGAGTTGGTCATGCAATGCCTGCAGAGGTCAGAAGAAGGCATCATATCCTCTGGATGATTGTTAGCCACTAACAGTTTAGTGCTGGGCTCTAAACCTGGGGCCCCTGCAAGAGCAGCCAGTGCTTTTAACCACTGAACCATCTTTCTAGCCACAAAGTTGGGATTTTAAGAAACTATTTTTTATTAAATTTTTGAAAATTTCATGCAATATATTTTGATCATATTTAGATCCCCTTTCATGTCTGTGCCCACTTATTCCCCCCAACACCAAATTTCTGCATACACACACACACACACACACACACACACACACACACACACACACAGAACCAGACCTATAGAGTCAGGTTTATGTCCCCAAATGTCCTTCCAGATGGGCTCATTCACTGGAGCCTGGTCACCTTTAAACAAGACTGAATCTCTCCTTTTCAGCAGCTATCAGCTGCTGATAGTTCCTCATGAAGATCTGGGGCTTCTTCTCCATTTCCCCATGTCTATGCCTGGACTTTTGTCTTGCTTGAGCTTACTTGGGACTTGTCCATGCTGTTGCTATTGCTGTGAGTTCATATGAGTAACTGACCAGGTCTCTGGAGAACTCTTTTTCCTTGTGGTCATCCAGCTTCTCTGGCTCTTACAATCTTTCTTCTACTTCTACTGCAAAGAACCTTGACCCTTGGGAGGCAGAAGTTTGATGTAGATCCTATTCAGGGATAAGTAGTCTGCAGCCTCATTCTCTGCATGTTGGCCAGTTGTGGTGTGGTTCTCTGTTTTGATTACCATCTGCTGTGAAAGAGTGCCACTCTGCTGAAAGTTGAGAGGTACATTAACCAATACATGTTGGTGAAAGTTCTCAGATCTGGGGGTCCACAAAAATCCTAACAGAGCAAAGATTGGGGGCTCAAGAAGGTGTGGGGAAATGAACACACCTAAGAGTTGAAATATTAGTATACACATAATACTGGGTTCCTAACTCTTAGCTTATAAGTTTGTAGCAAGTTGTCATCTGCATGTCACTAATGGGTAGAATGACTCAACAAATGTGGTAGAACTTTGAAGGAGGTAAAACAATGTTGAAATTCTTAGTCTGAAATGTCATAGTCTTATTGATATTCCTACTTAAGCTATTGAAATTATCAGCATTTTAGCAATCACAGTTATTTTTTAATATCATTTTAGTCTAACAGTAAAGAAAAATATCTTTGTATATTCAAGTCTAAGCCTATCAGAGAGGCTGTCTTAGCTAAATTTTAGGCTGTAGTCTTGAGTAGGACTTTAAAGATCGCTAATGTACTCTGAATTTTCAGATACGGAAAATAAGGCTCAGAGAAAGAAAGTAACTGGCTCCAGAGAAAGAAATGGAATGTCCAAAATAGGGACCATATCTCCCACTTTTTAAGACAGTCCAAAGAACTTGTGAGCAGTTTTTGCTCCTTATAATCCATAAGAAGCAGGTTAGGCATGTAGCTCAGTTGGCAGAGTACTTGCCTAGCACACACAGGGCCCTAAGCTGGATCCCTAGCACCACAGAAATTGAATATGGTAGCATGGCATAAGAAGAACCAGAGAATTATAAAATTATATAATATTTTCTAAAATTTTAAATTGATATAAATTCATGAACCTAAAACAAAAGAATGCCAATAAAATAATTCTATTTGGTGAAAAATTTTCAGGTGTAATATGGACGCTATAGTCAGCACATTAACGACAGGTCACATCACTCTGTGGGCTGGACACTTGGTTTATAAGCAAGTGAGGTAAATCATTCATTTCTTGGTTATAAATGCTCCATCTAATAGCATCTCAGAGTGTCTTCACAAGGGGCTAAAATCCTGCCACATGGTGCAAAATGCAAGACTGAGGGTAAAAGGATGAAATTTCTGGAATTCTGAAAGTTTTGACACAGAAAGAGTGAAAGTAAGAGCGAGAGTGAGAGAGCAAGAGACAGAGACCAAGAGAGAGAGAAGGAAGCAGGCAACAGGTAAAAAGGGTCCAGGTAGCCTGACAAATGAGAACCAGAGTGAATTTGGGGAGTAAAAGCAAGCAGAAGTTCAGTTCCAATAGTTCAGCCGTTGTGAAGTAAGAAGACACCTCGAGAGCCACAAATAAAGGGAGGAAAGGTATTCCCATTTCCCATTTCACTCTGTTCTTTCTCCCATTGTGGTACAAGCTATATTCATAATTACAAATCCATGTGTATTAAAAAAAAACAAAGCATTGTCATAGAGTTTTAATCCTGTTCTTCAGGCTCTTCCAGTTAAAGACCCACATGGTTTAAAATCCAAGATGTTTGCTGAGTTTGGTAATGAGCAGCTGGCCTCATGGTCTGTCTTGTGCTCAAGCCTGACTGTTTAACAAAGAGCACATTTGTGCATAGTTCATATGAGACTGTCAGAATTCTTTGCCCGTTCTATGTTAATAATTCACTCTTCACTTCTGTGTTCTCTAGTTCTCCATGTACTCCCATCAGGATTAACAAGAATCAATGGCTGTCATCCAGACACCAAGGTATCCCTGCCTGGACTGGTCCTTACAGAATCAAGGTACTCCAAAATCTTTCCATGTGTTTCCTAATGCCAGAGAGACCTGGATTTAAATTCCAACCCTGTTACTTCCTTTAAGTTACAGAAGGCAAATAAATTAGCAAAAACAAATCAAGTTTATAAACTATAAAGAGATAAATAAATATATTGTGTGTTAGGAAAGACATTAATTTCAGGGTCAAAGAGAAATATTTTAAATAAATCATAGTAGCAGAACAGATTGCTGTTCTGAGCTTCAGTGTCTACATCTGCTCAATGGATTGAGTATACCTTGGGGAAGAGACTAAGTTTAGGTAAGAAAATGGCTATAAGATATCAGAATTTAGTAATTTAATTAGTGATTCTTTTTACTGTTATATGCATTATCATTAGTATTTTTATTTGTTGAGGGCTATAGTTCTCTGTTATTATTGACAAAAGAGATCCATCAGTGCATCCATACATTCCTAATGTAAAAATGTAAACTCAACACTTTCTAGGTATGGATTAGTATGAGAGCGATTTATAGAGAACAGTTACAAAAAAGATATCCAGGTATGAAATTAACCTCTATATCAAGATCAATACCAGAGCAGCAATTAGGAGTAACAATGTAATTTGTGTGAGTTAGAACTGTGCTCAGACCAGGCCCTTGGGTCGGCTATTGATCAGTGTTAATGCCAAATGTAAACAGTTATTGGTGGTCAGGATCTGTTGTAATTCAGCTTTGCTAACTGGACACGTGGAAAATGATTATCTAAACAGGGCATTAAGCAGGAACTTGCTGTTCAGTGAGTGTTAATAAGGAAGCCAATTCTGGAATAGGAATTGGGCTGTCTGAATTTTTAGCTCGAATTTGCCACTAACCAAACTTGTGAGCTGGGGCTAATTCCACATATTGGGCTTTGGTTTCAACCTCTTAAGCTGATAGAAGAATAGCTCTTGAGTTCTGTCAGTTAAGATTTTGTATAGGGGTCACTTGCAAAGGGAAGACACCAGAGTCCTGAAGAGTCCTTGTCTTTTTCATCTATAAATGTCCAATTCCTCCTCCCTTTGCAAGGGCTGGCTTAACTGTTATATTCTCCCTGACGCCATTTCTGATTCCCTTGCTAATGAGCTTCTCTTGTTTTTCAACCACCAAAGAATTTCAATGAGTAGTTTGTGCCTCTCAACTCTGTGCATTTTGTTTTTATTATTTGTGCCTATAACTTGCTGATTAAACTTTCACAAATCGTTAGAAGCAAGGGAGAGATTTAATCCATATGCCTCATTGTCCTTAGCTCAGTGGATGGTAGGTAGTGGCTGTATATTGTTCTGGGTTATGGTGATTAAAATAATCAGTATTTACTGAGCTGAATGGATAAGTGACTGATTGTACAAGTAAACAAATAAAGGCTATCAGAATGGAGTGCTCGGTTGAAATAATACCTGTGAAGTTACTAATCAGTGTAATAGCTTTTATGCTATGTGATTCATTAACAAAATACTACATATAATATATAATATATATAAATAATTTCTCTGAATCTTAAAACAATCATATAAAGTAGGAATATTTAAAATTCAAAATTTTTATTTATTTATCTATTTTATGTGTATGTGTGTTTTGCTTGCACATATATAAGTGTAACACATGTGTGCAGTGTGTGCAGAGGCCAGAAGAGAATATTGGATCCCTTAGATCCAATATGTATGTTATGTGTGGTTGTTAGCTACCATGTGGGTGCTGGTAACTGAACCTGTGTCTCTTCAAGAGCAACCAGTGCTTTTAATGACTGCTCCATCTCTCGTCCCAATATTCTCTTTTTGAAGATGATTAAACTGAGATGTAGAAAATCTAAGCAATTTACCTAAAGATTGGAACCTCCATGTGTCTGAGCATTGAGTAGGACTTTCCACCTGCCAGTGCCAGGCTGAGACCAAGAAAAGGTCTGGAAGGATGCAGCCATGTGTCAGCAATCAGAGACCAAATCCATGAGTCATCTTTCAGTATTTAATGAGTGTTTCTTTCCTTTCAGGGCCTCAAAAAATAAAATAAAAATTTAAAAACAACATGACAATCTCATTTCAAATGTTCAAGCAATTTATGGCTATTCCTTATTAAATTAGACCATAGCAGAATCTAAAACTGATTGGTTCATAGCTCACTATGTTGGTCCAATATCAACTCTGGTATGCATTTTTGGTTGTGATGCAGATTGAGCATTCTATGTGATTACATAGTCTCATTGCCACACTAAGCAGAAGCCCAGAAATGCTCTCCATTATAATGAGACAGTAGCCTGAAAAATTAACTGTAGAGACACAGTCCAATTTTCAACTTGAGCTCATATTGACTATATTTTCCTTAATGGTTTTGAATTGTAGGATTATGTAATGGGGTTAAGATTATTTTGGGTGTTCTTATTGTTGATAATCTTGGGATGCAGAATAATAAGCCAAGAAAAATCTATGATTCTACGTTTGGTATTAATCATATTTTGCAGTTAAGATTAAAGTATAGGGGCAATAATCCTATTTACCACCATTTAAATTAAATTAAATATAATTTAAATTAAGTTAAAATTTTAAGTTGACTTTATATTTTAAAGAAGTTTTAGTTTACTAGCAAAATTCAGCACAAGGAACAGAGAATACCAGCAAATTTTAGCAGAGAACTTTCCTATATCTCCCCAGAAACACGTTTACAGCCTCCTCTAAAAATAACATTCTGTATCAACCATTATAGTATCACATAGAAAAGTTTTAGTCTCCTCAAAATCTTCTAATCTGCTAATTCATCCCTAGTTTCCCACTAATTCCTCTGAAGTAATGATTTTACATTCCTATAAGCCTTCCAGATTGGCTTTATGCATTTAATTCTGTGAATTTAAGGCTTCTCTAAGCTCATTTCTTTCAAATACTGAATCATATCGCATACCCTGGCTATGCCTCTGTTTGTTTATATATTCATCTACTGAAAGACATACGGGTTGCTCTCAAGCTTTAGCAGTTGTCAAGAAAGAAACAATAAAGACCCACATGCAAGGTTTTGTGTGGAAATGAGTCTTCAGCCCCTTTGGTTAAATACCCAGGAGCACAATTGCTAAGCCCTGTGGTGGGAATATGTTTATGTTTTGCAAGAAATAACAAATACCGTTCACAGTGGTTGTACCATTTTGCATTTCTGTCAACGAGGATTTCCTGTTGCTCACAGTCTCACTAGAATTTGGGGGTATTGCTTTTCTCTTCTGATTATCTCAGTAGGTGCAGAGTTGTTTCAGTGTTGCCCACTTTGCATTTCATAACGTGGAGCACTGTTTATATGTTTAGTTGGCGTCCTATGTCTTCTTGCTTGGGTCTTTTTGTCCACTTTGAAAAATGAGCTGTCCATTTGTTATTGTTGATATTCAGCAATTCTTTGTGTGTTTAGATAACAGACCCATGAATGAAATAGCACCAGTTCTACATGGTACTATTTCATTCATGGGTCATATCTTTGATGTTTCCCCTAAGAATGTCCTTACCATACTCAAGGACATCCAGAATATCTTCTGCGTTATCTCCTAAATATTTCTAAATATGTGTATATGTGTTTTATATTTATGTCTATGTTCCTTCTAAGTTTCTCTTTGTGGAATATGTAGGACCCTGTGCCTAGTTTCTTTGTTTGTTTCTTCCTTTCACCTTTTTATTTTTGAAAATTTTATGTATGTATATAATAAAATATAATCGTATATGGTCCCCCCTTTTCTCCCTCTGACTCCCCTGTATCTCCGCAACACTTCCCCCTCCCGAGGTAATGTCTTCTTCCTCTTTTGTTTCTTAGTTAGTGCGGCTCATATGTACATGGTTAAGGGGTCATCCCCTGGAGCACTGGAAACTTACTTGTAGCCACAGCCAAAAAATAGAATGATTGTCTTTCCCAGCAGCCATTATTAGTCAATAGTGCCTCGGTAAGAGGCCTGGAGATCATTTATCCCATCTATACTGGGATTTTGACTGGCTTGACCTTGTGCAGCCTTGTCCAGGTAACCGCAGCTGCTGTGAGTTGATTGCGATAGCCATGTTGTGTATAGAGCACAGCACCACACAGCATTCCTTCCCACCCTCTGATTCTTAGAATCTTTTCTCTTCCAAGATACTTGTCCAGACTCGGACAGTGGCCATGGTAGTATTCACAAAGATGTTCCATTTAGGGCTGAGCGCTCAGTGTCTCTTGTTCTCAGCATTTTGATTTATTAGACATCTCTCCATTGACTGCTGCCCCCTGCAAAAAGAAACTTCCTTGATCAAAAAGGAGAACAACCCAGGTCTACTGGTATAAACATAAATATTTAGAAAGCAGTTTGGCAGCATGACCATTGAGAAAAATAAAATGGCAACAGCAGATCTCTCCTAAGACCTGTGACCTCACCAGCCAAAGACTTTTGACCAGAAGTATAATACCAGGTATGAAATTCCCTTCTGTGGAGTAGGCCTTAAATCAAATCAGAATGACGTTAGTTACTTCATAACAGTCGTGTCATTATTGCACCAGTAAGCACTATCTTGCTTGACTGGTCAGGACTGTAGCACACAGGGTCCAGAACTGGAACATCCATGTCTTTTCTCTTCCAACAGTCTGTGCAGAAACTTCAGCAGTATGGAAGCCAACTAGCAGGGGGAGGTTTCCTGATTGGTTGACTTGAGATTGATTTCTCTACGTCTTGCAGTCAAAGTGTGTGGTATCTTCTGTAATAGGGTCTCTCTATGCAGTTATGGTGAGTAAGGGGAATGGGAATAACCTGTTCAGTTTTTAAATATATATGTATCATTGAGATTTTGCACATATTCTATATTCATGCTGTCAGTTATGTTTTTCAAGGGTTTTGTCTATTTCTTCTAAACTTGCAAATGTATTTACATGTAAATACTTTTAGTATCTTTTTTTCTTATACTTTGAACTCATTGCTGTGCATGTGCCTTAAAAAAACTCCCATGTTGTAATTTGGGTAATTTGGTCTTTTCTGTTTTTTTTTTTTTTTTTCTTGATCATTTTTGCTAAGAAGTTATCTATTATGTCTATCTCTTGGAAGAACTTTTGGGGTTGGTAAATTTTCTCTATTCTTTAGTTTTATCTTTTAATTATTTCTATTGTCTTTATTATTCATTCTATTATACTGTGTTTGGATTTGGTTTTCTGTCTTGTTTCTAGCTTTGCAGAGGAATAATTTGCTAAGTATTTTTTAAAATCCTAAGTGGATATTATACTTTCTCAAGTTTTCATATCTACTGTTACAGTATAAAGTTCACTCTAGTATATATATTTTAGCATACTGATGAGGTGAATTATGCTGACTTTGAAATGTACCAGTCTTGTAGACTCTGCACAAATTCTACTCGATCTGAGCCTATAATTCTTATTGACACTGCTGGATCCAATTTGCTAAAATTTTGTTGAGAATTTTGACATTGCTTTCCTTATTGCATGAATGATCTTGTAATTCTGATTATAACAAATTGTATTCTATTGTTGAATTCAGTAACAATATCATGGATTGCAGTATTCTTTTCAATATCTTATTATTATTTTATGTGTATGATTGTATTGTCTGCATTTATGTAAGTGCACCTGTGTTGTATAATGCCCTCAAGGTCAGAAGAAAGCATCAGATTCCCCTGGAACTGGAGTTGCATTTGATTGTTAGCTGCCATGTGGGTGCTGGGAATTGAAACTGGGTTCTCTTCAAGAGTAGCAAGTGCTCTTAACCACTGAATCATATCTCCAGCCCCCAGTATTATTTTTCATTTTATAATGTAATTTCCACACAGTCACTCTTCAATGAATTTTATCTACATACAACATAGCTTCAATATGAATCTAAGAAGCAGAAGAGCCAAGAATTCTATCTCTTTTCTTCTAACTAAACTCTGGCAAATGTTTCATTGTTTCAGTGATGAGCTGAACTAATTTCTATCTAAATCTAAAACAGGCTACACTGTCTCATTTCAAATGGGAAAACCTTGGCATACTTTAGTAAAACCAAAGTCCAGCAGAGTAACTAAGTGTTGGATATCTTGGATTCACTCAAGACCTTCTGGGTTCCAAAGGGCTTGGGAAACTTCACATCTCTGGCTCTGCCATCCTCAGCACACACAGCTTGAGTTGTAGGATTAGCCAGCTCCACGCCACATGCCACACAGGTCATTGTCCATGGTCCAGGCATCTCCAATATGCTCCTCTGCAGCTGAGGTTATACCTTCACCAGTGTCCTCTCCTGGCCTCTCAGAGTGCCAAATCCAAAATTCTCTCCATGACCCATCATTTTTGTAGCTTTCATGCCATCAAGAACAGTACCATATGGTGGATTCTTATACATTACTGAGTACTGCTTCCAGCTTGAGCTGGAGCCTCAGGACCCCTCTGGACCACAGCTTCTGTGTGCTGACCCTGAAAAAATACCTACAAGATTTCATTTTAATGATGCTGATCTCTTATTAATTGAATTTTCAGCCCCAGCTAACCAGCATTGATTGTCCCAGTACAATAAAGGTTTTGCTTCAGTCGTGCTGATCTCTTGCTGACCACAGCTGATTCTCCAGCCCCAGTTAACCAGAAACCTCAGATTCTGAATTCAGAATATCATACAATAGTCCTTTTAGTCTATTTTTCTTTTGAAACTTAACAAGCCTTGCTCAATCCACTGCATTCTCCAAGCTCTCACAGAACAAGCCCTAAGCTCTCAATAGTTTTTCCAGCCCAAATTTCCAAATGCTCACAATTCTCCCCAAAACAACATGGTCAGGTCCACCATAGCAGTACCTCGTTCCTGATACCACTTTCTGTTCTAGTTAGCTTTTCTATACCTGTGATAAAATGCTTTGACCAAAACCAACTTGGAGAGGAGAGGGTTTGTTTCAACTTACACTATAGTCCTGTGTTGAGGGAAGCCAGGGCAGAAGCTTAAGCAGGAGGTGGCAGAAACTGAAGCATAGACCATGGAGGAATGCTACTTACTGGCTTACTCTTCTGGCCTGTGCTCAGCCTGCTTTCTTATACAACCCAGGACCAGATGCCCAGGGGTGGCATTGTCCACAAAGTTTTGGGTTCTCCTACATCACAATAATCAAGAAAATGTCTTGCAGACATGGCTAAAGGCAAATCCTAGAAAGAAAATCCCCAAATGAGGTTCCCTCTTCCCAGTGTCAAGATGACAACTTAAGCTATTCGGCACAATACCTTAGATCAGTTTTTTTCTTTAATACAATAGGATTCCACTTGGACATGCTATCATTCTTATGATGATGGTCTGATTTACAGTTATGACAAGGCTTGTATAATCCTGAAATTTAAAATATTTCATTTAACATGCTTGTCTAGAAAAATCATCCAGTTTAGCGTAAACATCCTTGATCTTAGTATCAAATCCTTATCTCAGATGCTGGGGATGGAGCTCAGTTGGTAAAGTGCTTTTCTAACATGCACAAAAGCCTAAGTTTGCTCTCCAACATTGTTGAACTAAACACATAGGTGCATGCCTATAGTCACAGCACTCAGGAAGTTCAGGGCTAATGTGAACTACATGAGACCTTGACTGGAAAGAAGGAGGAGGAGGAAGAGGAGAAGAAGGAGGAAGAAAGGAGAAGGAGGAGAAGGAAAGAAAAATAAAGGGAAAAAGAAACTATCAAAATCAGAAGGTTCATCTGTTTCTCCTCTCCCTCTTCCTCCTCTGTTTTCTTTTTGGTATATTGATACACACGTTAACTCTTGAATGAAAGCTAATTTTAATTTCAAAGCTATTAGGAAATAAGATCCTGCAGAGATTTTTAAGTCATTTCATTTCAGCCGATTAAGATATTCAGTCACAATGCATCCCACTTTCTGCTTGGAAACACTGTCTAAACAAAAAGTACACTGTGTCCTATGAGCTAGCACACTGGTACAGCTGTCTATTTACAATTTTTGAAAACTAGGTGAAAAATTCCTTGAAAGTTTTCCTATCTCCTTAGTCATCAAGGAAGAGCTTGTAAGAGTTTGAAAAGGTCTTATAGACCTCTGAGACGGATTCCTAACTATTCCTTTTGAAATTGGTACTTTTATCATATGCTCTTGACTAAGACATGGACTTGTTTATGAATTTGTTTTTACTCCCATTTTGGCTTTGGTCTTATGTAATTATTTGTATCCCTGATACTTCAAGACTAATATGACCATAACCAGCTCATTACCAACCAGTCCCCAGTGACAAGTGGTAAAGAGGCCTTCAAGAACAGATCATAATGCTTATCTTATCTAAAATGATATCATGTCCAGAGAGAGATAATCAGGTACTTACTGCTAGCCCCTTTTTATGTATCAGTCTTATGAAAAGAAGCCCAGATCAATATTGTTATCCTCAGGGTACTTACAATTTTATGGCAAGCACAAGAGCAGCTAACACATTTTAAGTTCTTACTATACCAAACATTTCATTAGTACTGAGCACGGGCTAGTTTATTTACCCTGATATTTGTCATAGGAATAAGCATTTGTGATTGCTCCTGAAAAATGAAGGTGAGAAAACTGAGGTTTTAAGTATGTAATGTATTGTCTGAGATAATTTATCTAAGGAGCTTTAGAAGTGGGAATGTCAGAGGAGTGGTCTGTCAGGCAACCATAATAGGACCTTACTGTGCAGAAATTTGACAATGTGCACTTACTTGGGAAAAAAAGTTTGTGCAATGCTCCTTGTGATCTTAAGAAAGATGTTGCCTGCCTCTAATCAGAAGGTCAGAGCATCTAGTAGGGCGCTAGTAGGTACTTAGTACCAGTTATGTCACAGCACTGTTGTAAGAGTGCTGGCCATGAAGGGAGGACCCTAGGGAGGAATATCCTGAGGCAGAGTCACTCTGCAGAGCAGTGGGAATCAAGCAGACTATATGCTGAAATTCCATTCTCCATTAAAACACTTCCTTCCTAACTGGGGACATTCTTACACTTGTCTTCTTTAAGACTGTCTTTGTCACTAGAGTGTAATACAATGAACAACATATTTTCTGTTTGAAAGACACATGTTCAAATCCTTGCTCTATAATGTGCTAGTTTTATTTGAGCAAATAACATCAAACCTTTGAATTTTTACTCTATTTTCTTCAAAGTTCTCTCCATGTATTTATTGAAGATGTTAATACCCATTTCATATTATAAGAATAAAGTCTAAGAAGAAGAAACGATGGGATGTGATCTGCTGAGCATGAGCGCCCATGGTGTATTATATGCTTGACCAGAGGAGTCTCCCTTGTTAATTCTGTTCTCAGGAAAGGTATTTGCATCACTCTTTTGTGCTTTGGTTCAGTAAAACTCGAAGTTAGATTTCCTTCCTCAAAAACACATCTAAACACCAAACCTGACCTTTCCATGGTTTCTTCCCTTCCAGGCATTTCAAATGTCAGAGGTTTTATTAAGGATGTTTACTTGGGGCAAGTTTGGACACTACAAAATTCAACTCCAAAGCAGATGTTTTTTCTGTTTATTATGCAAGGCATGGGGATTCCAATTTGTGAGCAGTTCTAAAGGGGAAAAGAAGAGGTGGTATTTGAATTCCAAGACATATCCTAAAGGAAACAAACCCAACAGCTTCCCTACAGCCTAAGATGGAGTGTAATGCCAAGGTCCCTGGGTTTTCTCCAAGGCCAATGTCAAACTGTTGTGTCCTTAGCCAGGGATGGCAAAGCACAGCACTGTGCAAAAGGACACTTAAATTATGATATTTCCAAACAGCTCCTTTCCAGATGCAGGCAAGCAGTCTTGATTGTCAACAATAAGATCAGCAAAGAGCAATTGCAGAATCTGCAGGGGACCTTTGTCCTCAGGTTTCTAGCCAAAATGCCACTTGCAGATCAGTACTACACATCAAGTAAACACATTCTAATCATGTTTCAGTCTGCTAAATAAGTTCATTGCTTAATTCTTCTTTATCAAATGACCCAGCTCAGCTTCTCAAGGAAGTGCATTAGATGCCAGGCAGATGGAGTAGCTCCTTTCTATTTAGCTTTTCTTTCCCCATCTCAGCTACTGCATTCAGCCTGCTCATGGTTTCCCCTTTATCTTTTTGAGAAATAAATAGCTGGTGTGATTCAAAGTCATCTTTAAATTCTGTCAGACTTCAAATGTTTGGTGAGATTAGATAAAGAGTGCTTAAATAATGAAATTTCAAACTGACTTTGCAAAATGATAAGCTTTTGTTCTTAAAAGCATGAAATTTCTTCAACCTGTCATTCCATGGACACTTGCTGAGCATCTAAATAAGCCATGGATGTGTCTGTCCTGTGGCTTCTACTTGGAAAATGCCCATAGTCACATAGCAAGTAAAAGATGCAAAAGGAATCATTAATAAGAGAAGAGGGGGGCAGAGAGGTGGATCAGGAGTTAAGAGCACTTTGTACTATTCCAGAGGACACATACTGGGTTCCCAGCACCAATATCAGGTGGATCACAACCACCTGTGAATCCAGCTCCAGGGGATCCTATGCCTGCTTCTGGCCTCTGTAGACTCCTGGACATACATGGCATATACTTGTACACACACACACACATACACACACACAGACACACATACACACACACATAAAGGGAACAGAAAAGGTTATATAGGAAGATCAATAAGGAATAAGGTTTGTCTTTCCTGAATAATGTAGTGCTCATCTAGATCATTAATATTGACTGGAAGTACTGAAATCAACAATGTGTGGTAAAAAAAAAACCCAGGATGATTGGCTAATTGAAATAATGACTTTAATTAAAGCTATCTAGCTTCTCTGGAATGTCAGATGCATAAGGAGAAGTGTGGGAAGGGAGCATGGAAAGGGAGATCCGTGCTAATGGGTGCTGTGGAAACATGCAGATACTCTTACTGTACTTTCTCAACCAGGGGTCTGTTCATTCTTTTAGGGGCCCCCTTCAGCAAACACATAGCACAGCTTAGTATCAAAGGACCAGCTTGTGGGGGAGGGTGATGGGGTATGAGCTTTTCCCGAGAGGGAAAGAGCTGAGGGCACGATCTGGATGAGAGTCGGGTGAATCCATGACTTGCCCTCCCACTTCCTTTACCCTCACAGCTTATTCTTGCTGTTTTCACTAAGGTTGGTACAGAAGGGCCTATTTATTCTATGTTAGAAAAAGAATCTGTAGTTAACAAGAGGGAGATTATAGTAATGTTTTCTATGTTATTTTCATGAGAACACACACTTCCAATTCATAATCTGAAGGTAAAGGTATTGGAAACATCTATGTCTTTTGAATGGCATTCCATATTTCAGGCAAAACAAACTCAGTTAAAAACTTTTATAGACTAATGGTACATTGATTAAATGAATCAGAACCCAAGTTCACGGGTAAAAGTAAATGCATTCAACTGTTTTTCATAAAGTAGGATACACTGGATTTTTCTTGTAAAGATTATCAGCAGGCATTGTTCACAAATGTGTAGGAAACACAATGAATCCAATAAGCTGGGTTTTAGTTAATTACTCAGGACTTTTGGGACAGACAAATCTGGGATTGAATCTTGATTCCCCACTTTTTCTAACAGAGTAATCAGTCTCAGGTTATTTTAGCCCTCTGAATTTTTAACTTACTCTGTAAGATGGATAGTATACCTGCTTCTATGAGGATTATGTACAGTTGAAAGCTGTATTGATCACTATGTCCCAAAGAACATTGTCACTAAACACAAGAACTCTTAGAAATACGAACCAGCCACATCATCATTCTGTCATCTGGTACAGCTTCAGCTGGATACCTTCTGAATGGAAGTGGTAAAGTCACATGATAATTTTATTGCTTAAGTGGGAATATTCTGCATCCACATTGTGAAATAGGATTTATGATTTAGGCAGAATGATCATTCCTAATCCTTGGTTTCTTCTGAAATCTCAGAGAAGGAACTGGAGCAACGCTTTCTTCAGGTCTTCTGAGTTTACCTTGCATGTGGACTGCTAGATCTTGTGTATGTGTGAAGGCTGTGGTGTCTTGAACAGATAGGACAATTGGAAACAGGCATTGCCATGTGGCTTAGTTTGACAAAGAAGGGTCTACCTCTTATGAGAATGGCTAGGCAAACAAGACTACTTTCTACATCTTGGCATAGTTATTATCCTTAAGACCTGAGCTGTGGATAAATAGTTTGTGGTGCAATGACTTCTTTCATTTAATTGAATTTTTGTGTATTTCATACAGAAAATCTCAATCAATCTTAACCATCTTTTTACCTCCTTTTTCACTGGCACCATCCCACGAAATTTGCATACTCTATCATTTCTGGTAGGACTTATTGTGTCAAGTTAGTGTCCTCAGACATTCTTTATTGCAAGTTCATCCACTGAGGTCTAGTCAGCCTATCCAGTGTCCCTAACTTTAGGAAGATCATCTTTTCCTCACCCAAGAGTAATCAGCTACCAATATTTCTTCAACAAAGATTGGGGTCTGCTTCCCATTTCTTCAGTTCCATGCTGTGTTTTTGTCTCCTTGAGTCTTGAGCATGCCAACACCATTGCTGTAGGTTCATATGAGTAGGGTCCCAGGAGCTTGTAGGATTCTATTTTTCTATGGTCATTCACCTCCTACCTGGCTCTTTCTACCTTCTCCTTCTCTTTCTCCTTCCAAAATGGTCCCTGAGCCCTAGGTGAGTGAAACTTAATATAGGAGTCCTATCCAGGGGCCCTGTATTAGTCACTTTTCTATTGCTGTGATAGATACACTGACCAAGGGAACTTATAAAAGGAAAAGTTTATTTAGCACAGTTCCAAAGGGGCAAGAGTCCATCATGGTAGGTGTTACCTCAGAATCTACAGAGCAGATCTCCAGTACTTTCTAGGATGGAAAAGCTAAATGGAATAAGCCCAGCTGAACTGGGTAATATTTTCTTCATGAATATTTCTTTTTACTTCTTACTTTAAATAAAATAATTTTAATCAATCAAGGAAATTTTTCAGGTATAAAGATGATGTTTATGAAATATAAAGAACTGCTAGGCAAGGAAGAGCTGATCTTCTTAACTGGAGGGACACTAGGCAGGCTGACTAGACCTCCATGGATGAACTTGCACTGAGGGATGTTTGGGGACACTAACTTGACTTGCTAGGCTTTAACACAAATGATAGAATGCATAAATTCCAGTGGAGGGGGCTATGGGTGGGTGCCAGTGGGGCAGGGACTATATAGATGATTACAGTATTCTTATGAAACATGCAAAAATTCAATACAAATTTATGAAAAAGAAAGAAATATAAAGAAAGGCAATAGCCCTTTTAATACTGCTTAAAAGGTGATTAAAATCACTTAAATATAACCATATTTAGGTCTTAAGGTTTGAAATATTATTTGTATATTAATCTGTGTGTAACTTTCTTTACCATTTTATAAAATTAGTTAAATTCCCTCCTCAGCTCCTACCAGCCTAAAATTATCAAATAAATAACTATTAATACCTATTCTGTGTCAAATATTAGAGATAGCAGTAGTGAGACATTGTTCCTTTCTTAAAGATGGTTATCAGGAAGGGCAATGAAACTATTAAGAAACTCAGAGCTGGAAAAGACTAGATAGAAAGTCAGGCATTTACTGCTTTATAAGGTGGTGGCATTTGTGTGTGTGTACATACATTTTCCTGTCTGGGAGTCCACATGTACATATGTGCACATGTGTTTAGAGGCCAAAGACCAATCTTGGGTATCATTCCTTTTTAGCCATTATTCGTTTTGCTCTTTGAAGCAAGGGCTCTCACTGGTCTGGGGATCACCAAGTATGCTGACTGACTGGCCATTGAGCCTTGTAGTCAGCCTGACTCCACTTCCACAGCATTTGTATTGCAAGCACCTTGCTACCACATTCAGCTTTTTAATGTGGTTTCTGGGTTTTGAACTCAGGTCCTCATGTTTGGACTGAGGTATCTTCCCAGCTTCTAGGTGATGTTATTTGAAGGCAACCTTAGAGGATGACTAAGATGAAGACAAGAAGAATAACATTGTGACAGTCACTCATGTTATCCTGTGTACCAGTAGTTTGTTTCTTCTTATCGACATATTCCAATTTGACTATACTTCCAGTACTTCTACTTTTTGGCTGTTAGGAAGAGTGCTGTAATGAATACTTGAGTATTATATCTTTGGGTGGTGTTCTAGTTTCCTTTCTGTTGCTGTGATAAGATGCTCTGACCAAAAGCAACAGAGAGGAAGAAAAGGTTTCTTTGGTGTACACTTCTAGGTCATAGTCTACCAGTGAGAGACGTCAAGGCAGGAAATCAAAACAGAAGCAGAAACCATGGAAGAACACTGCTTGGTATCTCATTTTCTTGCTCCCTCACAGGCTCACATGTAGCAGTTCTTATATAGATCAGGACTACCTGCTCAAGTGATGGTGCTGCCCACAGTGTGCTAAGCCTGCCTACATCAGTTCATAAGACAATACCTCACAGGTGTGCGCAATGTGTAATCCCTTAACTAGGACTTCCTTTTCAGGTGGCTCTAGACTGTGCCAAGTTGACAGTTAAAGGTAACTAGACAGGTGGGCGTGTGTTTTTAATTCTCTTTCATCAAACACAGACTAGAATGTTGGATTGTATAGGATTATGTTTTGTTCTTTAAGAAACCTAAGAATGTTAAAAGTTTTAAGAACTGTTTTCCAAAGTGGCTCCACTATTGTGCATTACCGTCATCAGTATATGGTGTTCTAATTTCTCTGCATTCTTCCATATTCTTCTACTCTCTTGCCAGCATGTGTTATTGTCTGAGTTTAATATATAGCAATGTCATCTCATTGCTTTAATTTGCATTTTTCTCATGATGTATGATCCTATGCATCTTTGCATGCTTATCGGCTTTTCAGATGTCTTCTTTGGTGAAGTATTTACTGAAATATTTTTCAAATTATAGGTCATGTATCTTCTTAATACTGTATTAGGAGCATTCTTTATCCTTTCTGGATGTGTCCTTTCTCCTGTCATCTATATTTTCTACTAGTCCACTTTCATGATGGTATCCTTTGCATTTTGAAAGTTTTGAATTTTGATAAAACCCAATTTTTATCAAATTGTTTGCTTTTAGAATAGAAAATTATAAAATTATATGGTTTTAGAGGAAAACAGGGTTTACCTCCAAAATATATAAATTGATCTCCTTTTGCAGGATAAACACATTTTACTTGTTCAATTTAAATTGTTAGATAAAAACAAAACTTGTCTTTTTTGGAAATATAAATTTCATGAATATTTGAGAAATAACTTTGGCTGCAGTAATCCTTTGGTAGATGATTCGCCATACACCTGTGTCTACATTGACTCTAATCTCTGTTTGTATTCTCTCTGCACATCATCTCTTCCTGTCGAAGTCTCACACTATAGTCAGCCTCACCACAAGATCCATGATCCATACATTTGCTGCTTTCTTTGGTGGTTCCTGGTTCCTTCTTACTTTTGTTACAGGAAAGAACAGTATCTCATCTTTCTCTGGGTTCTGTCTAGAGCACCTTGAATATTTTGTATAATCACCCAGTAGCCTTAAGTTCTTCAGTAACTAGTTGACCTCAGGTTACTTTGCACCAACAATTTCTCATACCTTACAGAGTAATGAATGTTTTTACTTTATTAAATCACTTTGGTTAAAAAATTATAGACATTATTGTCTACTTTGTTATGTCCAAGAACCATGGTACATATTTCACATAAAATTATCCATTTGATTCAGTTCTGTATTAAGCAGATAGTATATCCCTAGGTCACAGATAAGGAAGTTGAACCTTGGAAAAGTTCAGCAATTTAATAGCTCTTCTACCACGGACAAGATGTCTTTAGAACTCACAGTGTTCCATCTCATTTGTTCTTGACCAATACCATTTGTTCACAGATTTTCATATTTTGTGCCTTAATCTAGGAGCCTTTGGAAAAAATGTTTATCCTATTGTAGGCTTATGTGAATACTGCTAAATGAATATCAGTTTTCCCTTTGAACCTAAACATTGAATCAAGGTACCTGTTCCAGGAACACTGTGATCTTGTGTGAAAACAGAAAACGTTTAAAATATACATATTAAAGTGCTTTGTGATCACCATAAAATCATTGCATAATATTATAAAATAATTAAATGGCATAATCCTGAACTGCTAGTCTCATGTGGAAATTTTTTTTATCATTTCTGTGAATTGGTGCAATGACAATGTAAAAAAATAGATGATGACAGCATTAATGGACTTATTTTTAGAATCCTTAATAGATTAATACTGATGGCTCATCAATCTGTTTTGAGTGTCCTTGGCATTCATAGTTTCTCCTGACTGGTGTTATTTATAACTGTCTTAACAAGCAGTTCTGGCTAGACTTGTTTTCACGTCATAAGTACAGGGAATTATTCATGTAGAAAATGATGTAAGAAATGGAGCATCATTTTAAGTATTGAAATTAAAATTCATTAGTAGCACATAGTTCCTCATTTCATTTTCTCAGATGATATTAAACAACTGTAGCACAAACCCTGAAATATTGCAAAGAGATGTCTGCCTTTTAAAGATTATTTACAAGAGAAAGTTAGAATTTACCTATTTAATCTGAACACCTTTCCTCAGAGAAAATCTCTTAAATATCTTATTTTCACTGAGTTTAATTGACCATTTTGTCTTCCTTTGCCACCTCCTCCATTGGCTCTCAACAGTACCGAGTATGGATAAGTGCTTTGTGGGAGTCTATGTCTTAATTCAAATAATAGTTTAAAACTTCTACATTGATCTATAGATCTTGCCCCAGGAAGAGAAGGAAAAGAAGCAAAGATAATGTGTGTCCAATTCAAGCTAAACAAGCTGGAAATTTCCAGGTCCATCTAACTCTGAAATGGACAAACCAGCTCTGACTGGAAAAAATGATTTATTTATTGTTAAATTTGAGCTTTTATTGACAATTGTATTCCATGTATATAAGTATTCTGATTATTCTTTCTATTCTGACTTGTCTCTTTCCTGTCCATATCAACCTGTGAATCCTCCTTCCTAATTTTTTTCCCAAATACATGACTTTCGGTTTTATTTTGTGACCTATTTAGTTTAAACACAGCCTTTGGTGTGACCATTGGATTGGAACCATTTCTTGGAGCCTGATGGGGTCACAACTTAGGGCAAGGACTACCCATATTTCTGAATCCATCAATAGCAAATAGTTCAGCAATGAGGGGTGGGGCCTCAAGCCTGTGTTCCATCCATGCCTGTCAATAGGCTCATTCTTGTGCAGATACAATGAAGGCATCCCCAGCTGTGGTGAGTTCATAATGGCAATGACTGTGTCTTGCCCTAGAAGTAGACATTTTTCAAACCTTCTCCCTTCCTAATATTTTTCTGCCTCCTCTTCTAGGGACTGGTATAAACGTCTTGTTTAGGTCTGAGCCCACATCTGTCATTTATTCTCAGCTCCCTGTGTCCCCATGGGTCTCTGTATTCACTACTGTTCATTGGAGAGAGAGGCTTCTCCGATAAAGGCTGAGAGTGGAATTTGTGTAGGGGTAAGCACAGTTATTTAGAAGGCATTCATCCATCCATCCACCCACCATCTACGTCAATTTAGCTAAAAGATTCTTCTAGGACCTCTGTTCTCCTTGCTAGAGGTTTTTGGCCAGGCTTATAGTGCCAGGCATGAAATTTCAGCTATAACATGGTTCTCAAATCCACTAGTGTCACAATTGTACACATGGGCACATCTTGTCTATCAGATTGTCCTCATAGTTTGTAGAGTTCATGGCATTCTAAGACCTTCGATACCTTTCTCGCTCAGAAGAAGCCTCCATGACACTTGTGCTACTAGGAAAGCTAGCTGGCAGGGATGGAGTTCCCAGTTCAATCCCAGCTTCGTTTCTTTATATCGTGTAACTAACTTGTACTTCCTCTTTAATGTCTTCATTTTTATATTTTGTGGGTTGGCTCTAAATACATACTCTATATTTTACTTAAGTATGAACTTAATATTCTCTATAAATAACCATGATATGAGTTTGAGGGCAAGCCCTGTGACTTGCTCAATCTATATCCTTATAGGAATTACCTTTGTTTTTCGTAGGAAATGTGTAGTGAATATTTGTTATCTTTGTTTTCCACTTAGAGATATGACTTAGTAGAGGTAGTAAGTTTTTATTTTCAATTTTATGTTTTCTTAATCAATTGTGGTACATAATTAACAATGAATATGAAACTGATATCTTTAAATTAATTCTTGTCCTAGTCTTTTGTTCTGATGCCTAGCTGTCTATGTACCATCCATCCACCTAGTTATCTATGTATCATCTATCTATCATCTATCTATCAATCATCTATTCATCTGACACCAATTATCTACTACTCTTTCTTCAATCACCTCCCAGAACCTATACAAAGGCAATATGTTTTCATGGTCAAACAGGAACTTTGGGATTTATAAGTAACAGTCTATGACTCCATTTCAAGTAATTCTCAAATATACACTAAAAGTAAGAATGGTAGATCATTTTATCTTGTGATCTTCTGAAGTTTATGCTATCTTTTAAAACATTATGCTTATTTGTGCCATTAATTAACTAGCTTCAAATATTTGATGTAGAATTCCTGATGAGAATTTTATCTATGACAATAATATGAGATGTTTTTTCCATTCTCATATACTTGCAGCAATTTCCTTTTAGATTTTTTTTTTTTTGTATGTGTTTTGTTTTATTTCCCTTAAGACTCTAACTCTAGGGCTGGAGAGATGGCTTCAGTGGTTAAGAGCACTAACTGGTCTTACCGAGGACCAGGTTTAGACTCCCAGCACCCACATGGCAGCTAACAACTGTCCATAACTCCAGTTCCAGGGGATCCGATGATTCCTTCTTCTGACCTCCTCGGGCGTTGCATGACATGGGTGCACTAACACATATGCAGGCAATCCATTCATATACATAGAATAAAAATAATAAAACATAATAAAGAACTTTTTAAAAAGACTCTGCATCTTGTCTAGTCACTAATCACAGCATCTCTTGAGTCACTAATCACGGCATCTCTTGACTGCCCACTTGGCGAGGTGAGGACATGGGGAGCCTGAATTCTATCCCTTCTTTCTTTCAAAGTAATCCACTTTCCTTATCTTCACCTTTACCTTTACTTTTAAATTTTCAACATTTCCATTCTTCTTTGTAACCTTAATTAAATCTTCTTTGCTCTGTCCAGAGGGTCAGCTCAAAGTTTAAAATCAATAAAGTGCATTTATTTTATTGACTAAAACTATTCACTGCAGAACCTAAGTGCAATGACTTTATTTTTTTCTCTTTTCTTTCACAGTCTTGCTTTTTCTCCCCATGATTTTCAATTAAAAGAAAAGCAAAGGCTCTCTGCCTTTGTTTAACCAACATCTCAGTAAAAAATCTCTCAAGATAGGAACTACTTACTTTCTTTTAAAAATACTTTTATTGATTCTTTGAGAATTTCACAATGCTCTTCGGATCCCTCCCCCAACTCATCCACCCCTGGCCCTGACCTTATGCTGTCTATCACTTTTTAAGGTTTATCAAGTCTACTTTGTGTTCCTCCCATGATTTTGGGTGTGGTCTATCCCTTGGATTCTAGGCAACTTATTAGGAGTCCTATCAATAAAGCAAACGGACTCTTTTTCTCCTAGCAGCTATTAATTGCTGATAGATCCTCAGTTAGGCCTAAGGTCTTGTGCCCACTTCCCACTTCCATGCTGGAGTTTTGTCTGGTTTGGACTTGCCCATGTCTTGTTCATGCTGTCACAAGTGCTGTGGGTTCATATGTGCAACTACCTTGTTGTGTCGAGAAAATATGGTTTCATGGTTTCCTTGCAATCATCCACTACCTCTGGTTTTTATAATCTTTCTGTTTTCTCTTCCACAATGATCTCTGAGCCTTGGGAGAAAAGGGTGTAATACAGATGTCTGATTTAGAGTTGGCCGCTCCACAGGTTTTTTTTCTCTTTTCCTGTTTTTAAGTGTGCATTTTAATTGAATTTTTGTGCATTTCATACAATAAATCTTAATCATATTTAGAGCCCTTCCCCCATCCACACCCTTAATGCCCCCCCCAACAGGACTTCATGCATTCTGGTGTATATGTCAAGGCCTATTGAGTTAAGCTTCTGTACACACGTGTCCCTCAGTATAAGTTCATTCACTGGGTCTAGTCAGCCTATCTAGAAGTGCTCTCCTAAAGAAGATCAACTTTCCATCATCCAGCAGTAATCAGCTGTCAATAGTTCCTTGGCTAAGGTTGGGGTCTCCTGCCTGTTTTCCCAGTTCTATAATAGGTTTTTGTCTGACTGAGTTTGCATGGGTCTTGTACATGCTGTCACCATTGCTGTAAGTTCGTGTGAGCAAGTTCTCAGAGCCCTGAAAGCCTGTCTTATGTTCATGTACTAACCCTGACTTTATTCTTTGTATGCTGAGTAGTTGTGGATCTCTTTGTTAATGCAGAGCTGCTGTAAGAAGAAGCTTCTCTAGAGAGAGTTGAGAAGTACAGTAATTTATGGGTGGAACACAGTTGTTCTCTTCTCCAGCTTGCAGGTGAGGGCATTGTAGCACTTGCTGAAGGACTGGGGCTACTAAGTGGTGAACCAGAGTCTAAGACCAGGAAGGACTCAGAGCTCTCAGCTCATCAGTCCCATTGTTTCTCTAGAGGCAGGAGGGAGGAATAAGCCACGCACCCAAACTAAAAACTGGACCCCTAATGGAGCTGGAGCTGATACCTTAAACATCTTTCTTGCTCTGTTTTACTTTAATGGAGAGGAAGTTTTGAGGTATTTTGAGATATTTCTTGGAAATTTTCAGCGAAATCCACATAATGATTAACCAAAGTAAGTTATGCTCCTTTAAGCAAAGTTTTTAAGTTTTAATTTTGGATTTGTATTTATGTATATGAGTAAGTATACCATGCATGTAAGTGTTCCATGTGTGTACAATGCCTGTGGAGGTCAAAAGAGGACATCAGATCCTCTAGAATTGGAGTTAGGGACTGGAGTTAGCTACCTAAGCTAATATTTCCTACACATAAGACTTCCCACGTTTATGTGTGCACTTTCAGGAAACTCTTGTGTATAACCCTAGAGGACTTGCAACAGAACATTAACAGAAGTGTTGCCTACCCCGGCAATACACCCAGAACAGTGCAGATGTCCACAAGATGCAGAATGGCTAAATCAATTATGATTCATAAAAGTGAAAGATACTAAGTGCAAATATACAAGTGTATTTGATATATTCCTCTGTGGTATATATCACAAGGGAACATTTTAAAAGAAATAATAAGATTTTAAAGCTGGCTTTAAAAGAACAATGTCTAAGGCATACAGAGATCTTAGTGCAAACTTAATTAACATAGCACTGCTTAGAATAATAATAGCAGAATTCCTTAAATAACTCCAGACTTAAAGTACAAACAAGCTTTGTACTAAAGACTTATGGAATGAAACCAACCACGTTCAATTTTCTCTTTTCTAAAAAGCAACATAATCATTGCACCATATGGGTATCTGAGATAAAACTCCTTTCTCTTTGTTTCTGTCTTCGGAACGGATGCGTAAAGAACAAGAAGGAGCTAGTCAGGCAGAGGAAAGAGCCAAGAACAGGAAGAGAGCAGCACAGAGAGCTCTCTCTGCCAGGAGGAGCCATGGTCTGTATTCCACTCGCTTTAAGCAAGGATAGCCTACTATGATGTCAGTTTGCTACATTTCTGGTTGCTTTAAATGACAGATGCCACAAGCATTTTTAACAAAGGCTGTTCATTCATTCATTCATTTAGCAATTATTTATGGATTACCTACCACATGCTAGTCCTTGTGCTGAGGAGATGCTGCTGAACATGATTGGTATGGTCCTTCCTCTCCTGTAACTTACTGTTTAGAAGAGGACTGGTTGGGAAATAAGACACAGTCTTCACGTCTCATTCCTGATACTTGGAAACAAAGACTTTTCGTGTGGAGTCATCTTTATATCGATGTATATTCTGTATTCAAAATTAACCTCAAAAACAACTCCTTTAAACAGATA
Source organism: Eospalax fontanierii (assembly GCA_035773235.1). NCBI lineage: Eukaryota > Metazoa > Chordata > Mammalia > Rodentia > Spalacidae > Eospalax > Eospalax fontanierii. The sequence continues at coordinate 44,464,847 of CM069529.1, read as the reverse complement.
ATTAATGAAGGGAATAAGGTATACCCCAGGGAAATCCTTTGGCTTAAATTATCTTCCTGGTAGAATGAATCCACGATTCAGTGACTTATAATATTTCCATGGTCATTTTTTGTGTGAGTCACAGAAAAGAATAGGAAGGCTAACTGGGAAAGTCTAGACTACACTTAGACATTTGACAGTTGTCAAATTCTATAGTTACAAAGTTATAGTTGTCATACTACAGTTGTCAAATCCTATTGTTTCTTCTGTTTTTCACGGTGAACGTTCACTGACCTCGTCCCCATTTGGACCCTTGCTGGTGATGGTGGTGGTGCTTCCTTCCGCTCCACCATGCCCTTCTCTGGTGTTTACGATTAAGAGGTTGTTTCTAGCTTAATGAGCGATGCATTAATTTGTCAATGTTTCCCAAGCTAGTGAAACACAACATTGGTGGGACCTGAGCCTCTAGTTCTTGTTCTCAGGTTCATACAGGCCTCTATGTTAGACATGGCCACCCCAGCATTACAGATGCAGAAAACAAGGCTAGGAATTTACTAGCTTCTCCCTGTGAGTTAACAGTCCTAAAGGGGTAGAAGTTCAATCTTTGCATAGGGCAAAACTCATAAAATTTCTCTCTCTCATTGATTCTTTCCCTTCCTCTCCTCCTTTCTTCTCTCCCTGCCCCAGACCTCCCTTCCTTCCTCCTTTTCTTTCTCCCTCACTCTCCTTTTCCCTTCATTCCTTCTGCCTTCAGCAGCATTCCTGGATGTCACTCCTCTCCTGATCCTCTTTGGACTTCTGAGTCTCTGCTGTCACATAATGATGCTCAGATAGGGTTCCAGTATCTCAGCCAATTTTCTACACTGTTGAAGCTACAGTTCTTTGAGTTTTAGGAATGAAAATACTTGTCTAGGTCACTGTTTGTAGTCTAGGGAGATGGTTCAGATGATAAAGTACTTACCATGTCAGCACAAGGATCCAAGCTCAGATCCTCAGCATCCATGTAAATGTGGAGCAAGGTGATCAGGTGCATTTCTAACCCTAGTGTTAGGGTGCCGAGGCAGATGGATCCTTCCAGTTCCTGGGTCATCCAGTCTAGCCCAATGGTGGAGTTCCAGGTTCAGTGAGAGACCCTATCTCAAAATATAAGATGGAGAATGACTGAGAAAAACCTCTGAAGTTGACCTTCCTCCTCCACCAGCACACTTGTGCATATGCACCACAAGCACATGCATACACACCTAAATTTATATGTGCACACACATGAGCAAGTACATACAGCACATACATAGAAGAAAAAGAAAGTGATGGCTTACTAAATTCTCACTTCATGTAATCTGCAGGAATTTAGAGATTTTATGAAACCCTTGCTCATTTGGTCTTGTGAGATACATGAAGCTAGACAAAGGAAGAGAGTATGAAGATGATGTTTGGAGTAGGGCATATCAATCCATAAGAGAAGAGAGTGCCAAGATGCAGGGGAGTCGAGTGCCCACTCAATATCTAGCATTATTTTCTATGTAAGTGGTGACAGTAGTCAACCCTAAGAAGAATATGTTTCAGGCATCAGTAATAGTTCAGTGATGAAGAACAATTAGCAGATAAGATGTGTAAGTAAATAATGCAAAATTTGATGATGACACAAACAACGATGAGGAGCTGGAGAGGTAGCTCAGTGGTTAAGAGTGTTTGTTTCTCAACAATGAGAATTGGAGTTTGGATTCCATCGTCTTCATTACAAGCCACCTGGTCCACCCAGCTCTGAGGAGGGTAGACCACTGGTACTTCCTGGCTTCTGCTTAGTTGAGACTTGAATCCCAGGTTCAAGAAGAAACTCTGAGTCAGAGGAACAGGTGGAGAGTGACAGAAGAGGACCTCTGACACTCTTTTTGTTTCCACATGTGTGCACAGACAGGCACATGGTACATGCAAGTATGTACTCACTCACACAGACACAGAGATATACATAAAAATAAGTCTCAAGAAACTAATTTTTAAAGCCAGCTATGAAATGCTGGGCATGGTGGTACACACCTTTAATCCCACTACTCGGGAGGCAGAGGCTGGCAGATTGCTGTGAGATTGACACTGGCCTGGGATGGTCTACATAGTGAATTCCAGGGCAGCTGGGGTGATAGACTGAGACCCTGTTTAAAAAAAAAATAAAAGAAAAGAAAAAGAGAAAAACAGTGATGAAAACAAAACAGAAATTGAACTATGACTGTTGTGTGAGTCTCCTAACGACCTACCTCAGAACCTTATTTACAACCTATAAATGTCAAGATCTGATGAACAGTCAGTCCTCTCAATGTGCTTCTCATTGAATGTGATGATACGGATCTTTTTCAAGTTTATTGTAGTGGGATAAGCCTCGCTTGCGTTCACGTTGCACTGTTGTGTGATTGTAATCTTTGTCTTCTGAATAACTGTTGGATGATTTGGACCTTTGTTTTCAACATCATTTATCTAATTCATTTAAGCAAAATTGCCACAGTTTCCAAAAGAATAAGTTTTAAATGAGTATTTTTTTTTCCAGTCTCAGCATTTTAAAAACTCTGTTAAAGAGTTGTAGGCTGGGGCTGGAGAGATAGCTCAGCAGTTAAGAGCACTGACTGTTCTTGCAAAAGACCCAGGTTCGAATCCCAGCACCCACATGGCGTCTTAACAACTGCCATAACTCCAGTTCCAGGGCATCCGACGCCCTTTCCTGGCCTCTGATGGCTATGCATGACACGGGTGCACTTACATACGTGCAGGCATAACACATACACATAAAAATTTTAAAAAATAAATAAAAAATTAAAAAAGAGTTATAGTTAGTCATGCCCTATTACCATTAATAATGCTGAAATGAACTACAGTGCTCCACCTTGTCATGCATCATTTTTCCTTTAAGGCACTCAGGGTTTGATGAGATTCGTGCCCTAGAGAAAGTTCCATGTATTCAGAAATATTATCCTTTTTCACATGTCAAAAAATTATACAGGATCTATTCTATTAGAACCCCATTGAATTAGTTACTTTTCTGTTGCTGTGATAAAATACCATGACCGAGGCAACTTACACAAGGAAGAGTTTATTTGATCTATAATTCCAGAGGGATGAGAGACCATAATGGTGTGGGAGGCCTGGCAGCAGAGGTGACCAGAGAAAAAAGTGGAGGCGGGAATCACAACTTCAAGTAGACACAAGAAACAGAGAATGGAAATCTGGCAAGGCTTAAGAACTCTCAAGCCCATCCCCAGTGATGAACTTCCTCCACCCCCAGTGATGAGCTATTGACTAACAGCTGGTAGTTGTAGTTTAGATTTCCCATCTAAACAACTTTGGTACCAGTTTCTGGAATTAGTTTCCTAGTAGCTGGATGGCTTCTAAGGTTAGCTTCTAGTAGAAAATCTTCTGTGGTAACATCTGGACCTTTGCATCTGCCCTAGGACTAAATTAGAGATTCTTCTACAAGTCAACATGTATAATAAACAAAAATAACAACAAAATCTACCCAGGAGGATGAGACCAGTGACCACGAGGAACAAGATCGTACCTATCACTGGAAAAAAAAGAGAGAGAGAGAAAGGCCACCAAGGATTTGGCTCACCCACAAGCTGTCTCCTTTACACTAGCTCCATTCTTTCCCATCAGAAACCTAGACACAAAGTCCGCGGCTTCTCTTCCTCTGTCAAGATGTGTGGGTCAGTTTCCCCTTCAAAGTTATACTTTCCTCTTTATGATTTTCTAAGTCAAAGTAACAAGTTTAATCATCACGATTTAAATAAGATATTTAATAATTTCAATAAAATATTCTGGTTAAAATAAGACTATGAGAGGATGTGGGTCAAAATACAATTGATATTATTATTGTTCCTCTGGTAAACGGAAGCAAGGGTAACTTTAAAGGCAAGTTGCTGTCTGGTCTTCAGGTAACAAGGAAAATCTAGGATTGGTTGCTTCTATTAGGACTTAGACATAGAAGATAAGAAGAAATTAGAAAAATACCAGGGATAGAAATTTCACATAGTATCTGTTCTAATTTGCTTTCAGTTGCTGTGACAAGACACTCTGACCAATACCAACTTGGGAAGGAAAGAGTTTATTAGTCTTATATATCCTGGGTCACGGTTCATCACTGAGAGAGTCCGAGGTAAGAACACAGGGTAGGAACCTAAGACAGGAACTAAAGCTCAGGCCATGGAGGGTAGCTGCTTACTGGCTTGTTCTCCTGGCCCTTGCTCAGCCTGATTTCTTATACCATACAGAACAACTTGCCCAGGGGTGGCACCACTCACAGCAGGCTGGAACCTCCCATATCACTCAACAATCAAGAAAATACCCCACAGACATGGTCACAGGCCAGTCTAATAGAGGCAATCCCCAGTTGAGACTCCTTCAACCCAGGTGTGTCAAACTGACAACTAAATCTACCCAGCATAGCATCTAAGAAACTGAGTTTGAGAAAACAATGTACAGATACTGTCACATATTCTTTTGTCTGCATAAAGGACTTGTCATCCGTGCCATCCTGGCTATTTGGCAAAACATAGGTGCATGTTTACGTAATATGTTGATGGAAGTATGTGTCTGTGTTTATACTGAGACTGTGACCTGGTTCTGTGTCTGTTAATTTGAACATGTCAGAAGAATCCCCTCTGTCAACCTGTTACATTCTTGACGCGTATTTCAAGTAGAGACTGACTAAGAAGATAAATCACTTCTCTTCCTTGAGATTCTTAGGAAATACCCACATGCTTCTCATGGTAGACTGATGAATGGATAGGCAGACACACATATTACAATGTTCCAGTAATAATCTGTCCATCTCTACAGTTACTGAAATATATGATATTTCTAGTTCTGCAGAACCTTATTAAAAAATGACAGGCATCAAATCGATAGAAATGAGATGACTTAGAAGTCAAAATGCCTGGGGTTAGGTGGCATGGGATGAACCGCTCTGACTTCCCTTCCCTGACTAGCTGTGTGTTCTGAGTTCATCACAGATTTTCTGAAAGTCAGTTTTTTGTTAATTAAATAGCCATGGTCCTTTAATTATCTAGGTTTTGTTAGCAATATGACACTGGACAAATTATTATCATTTTCTTCTGTAAAATAGAAATAATAGTATCTTCCTCAAGGAGAATTTGCAACAATTAAAGGAGATTGCCTCCATGTGAAGTGTTTACAATTGTTTCTGCATGTCTGAAATGGAGCCTATTTTATCACTACTGGTCTGACCTCACAGATTAATGAGTTTAAAACAGGTGAGTCAGTGTTTCATGTGCTATGCTGTAAGCTGCTATACAGCTTGTTCTTGTGGTGGCAATTGTGCAGGCTGATGGTTTGTGATGTTGAAGACTTTAATGCCCTTCCTGATCAACTATTTGAAGATAAAAGTTAGGTCCTTGGGAACATTGGATAAAAAATTAAATTAGTGATACATTTAATATTAGATTATAAAACAATGAAATATTGAAAAAAGTAGAAGAAAATCCTGGTGAATATGCATAGAATATTGAGGACAGTCCCTACTAAGCCTGCTTCCTGTCTACACACACACATTCATGGAAACATTTGATCTCTCATATATTTGTTTTCAAGGTAAAACTTTTTGTCTCTTCTCTCATTTCTCTGGCATCAATTTCTGTGGAAATATTTGGCATCTTTATGCTTTCTCTTCTTAGCAAGATTCAGGAGTTCTTCTCTTTATCACCTTTTAATTGAATTGCGAATCTTGGGTTTTAAATATTAATCTCCTGGTCTCTTATTTGCTTTAGTATCAATTTTGTTTTCTGGATTTAATATTTGTTTTACATTTTTGTGGAAAGCATATCTTTCTCCTTGAACAAAATTCTAAAACAAAATCAATCAATAAGGAAAAGATGCCCCCAGCCAAAGCTGTCATTTTCAACTATGGTTGGAAGCACTACAATTTCGGGAACACTGAGTCCAAGTCAGGATGAACAAGGGAGACCTTGAGGGCTGAGATCTAACCATTTCCAGAGGAGTGAAGGGCTGAAGTGTTCTGTCTACTGTGGAGCTGGTTTGGCAGAGGAGGATGCAAGAATATATTGCTAGAATCCAGCTGCTGCCTAAGACACAGTCCCTGTAGCAGCCCCTCCCCTTCACAGATCCCCACAGGCCCGTTATTGAGATGCTGACTGCCAACCTAAGCTAGAAGACTTCTCCTGCCATGATTTCTTACCTGGAAAAGTGAGTTTACATTAAAAGGTATATATTGATGGTCACACATCCTGTTCCCAATCCCTTCCTGCCTTCTGTCTGATAATTTAGAGAGTCTAGCTACAGACTCCTGACATAAAACTACATAAGACTGCACCCACCTTCAGAAATGTATAAGACGGGATCCCCACTTCCGCCTTGTGGGCACCCTCCACTCCCACTGTCTGTCTCTGGAGCTGGAGACTGAATTCTTCTCAGAGCCCCCAGTAATGGTGTTGTCTATCTGCCTTTCTGTCCAAGGTGTTAATAGCTTTTCTAATAAACTTCTTACCCACAATGGTCTGTTTAAGTGTCCTCTAGAACCCCCATCCAAGACTCCTTGGGTTTTCTGAATGGATGTGGTTCAGGTGCTGATTCCAGAAAGCCTCTGGTTGCCCTGGTTCTGATGTGGGGTTATGCTCCTCTGCCATTGCTCTGGGATGTCTGGTCCCACTTGCGTCCACAGCAGTAGTTCTTGGTGTTACTGGCTTCTCACTGTGACCACATGGGGAACACATGCAGTGCCTAGGACTCTCTTCTAGGTGTTCTTAATTATTTGATTTGGTGTTGAGACCAGGGTTTTTAATTTTTTTATCTTTTCTTTCCTTGAGACAGGGTCCCATGTATGCCAGGCTGGCCCCAAATTCAATATGTAGCTAAGGATGACCTTGAACTTCTGATCTTCCTGCTTCTTCCTTCTGAGTATTGGGATTGCAGGTATGCGCGACTACACCTGGCTTTATGAGGTGCTAGACATCAAACCTAAAGCGTTGTTCATGTGAGGCATGCAGTATAGCAACTGAGCCACATCCTAGACTTTTAAAATTTAATTAAATTCTCTTTTATCCTCGGTAGTAGAACTCTTATATTAGCACTGAAGCCCCATTAAGGGAATGCTGTCGCTCTGAGCCAAACTAGGTAAAGACATACCCCTGTGTCTTCCCTTAAGCATTAATTCAGCTGGGCAGATCAATCACTTGGCCAAGGGACCACTCCACCCTTAGCTATACTAAAGATACAAGAGGAATAATTATCTCTTTATTGAGATAACGAACTTTTAATTCCCAGAATCCTGTTTCTAAGGACAGTCTGTATCAGCCACCATTAGGTCCTGTTAGGGCCTGACTCAGAAACGTATGTTTTTCTGTTTTTTCTCTCTTCTGCTTCTTTCTTTTGGTATTGATCTGAGCCCAGGTATACTTTTTCTGGAACTCTGGACTTCTTTACTCTTTCTCTGAAACCCCCTCCCCCTTATGGGGCTGCTTGTCGGCCATGTGGCTGACCTCCAGGGCTAACTCAAAGAGCATAGCTCTCTTTCCCCTTCTTAAGCTCCAACCAATGAATCTATAATAAACTTTTCCCATGAATCTCATGAATTTCATTTTTTGAGTTTGCAAGACAAGAACCCCCAAACCACTGACTCACAGTGACTTTGGTGGCTGTTGACTTTTTGGCACTCCGAGTCTGAGAGAAAGGTGTTGTTTTCAGACAACCCAATATTTCTGTTGCATTTCAGTTCATTTCAGAAGGCAGCTTAGGGCTACTCTTAACGTACCTGATAAATGTGGAGAGCCATGATTCTTCCATCTTTGCTTCTAAGTCTAAAGCAATCATAGTCGCCATCACAATCTTCAAATCCTTCTGTCACTTCAAAGGGGTCCCACACTCTTCACTCCATTCACCATCCGCAACCAAAGACCCCACTTTAGTGTGAGCATGTATGTAACCATCATCAGGCCGGGCATTTCACAATGAACCCAGGTTTCCAGGCAGGCAACATCCTAGCAGAGGAAATAGCGATTTGTTTTCTAGGATTGCCTTTCCCGCTTTATTTTTATCAGCATAAAAAGCAGATAAACTAAATCACAGATTGATTTGTCAGAGGCAAACGTCCAAATGAAACATGAGAAGTCTTAGTTGTTTGAAGAACAGAACAAATTAGTTTTCTAACCATTTCTCATTGGCTTTCTTGGTAAGAGAGAAACAAATGCTAATCTTAATGCTTTAGCCTGCAGAATTCAAGTCTTAGCTGCGAGCTGCTGTATTTTCAAGATTTTTTTTCTTTTTACTTACATTTTAATTGCACCCAGTACCCCTGAAGCCTGGTGTTAATGCAGCACAACAGGATGTTCCTTTGGGTGTAAATTTAGATTCTGAAGAGTTGTTGTAGGCTGCTCATTCATACAGAGTGGCAGGCTGGGCACCAGTCTGCCACCATGAGTTTAGGTTACTCAAGTTAAAAACAGTCCCTAGAGTATAGGGGACCCTTAGTACTAAACAATGAGGGATGTGGTTGAAGGAGGAATTCAGGGCCCAACAGCCACCCTAATACAATCATTAGCTTTAAACGGCATGGAGAATGCTGTTGCTGCACTGAAAAATTAAAAACAGCAGCAAAATGAACACCATCTAGTTGTAAGCAGCTTGATGAGAGGAATCCTTTAGCATTCTCTCAATCCCAGTGAAATAGTCTCTGTCATTTTGGAAAAGCAGTCAGTGAGTCAGGAATAAAATCTCCCTGTTCAAAATTCATTTTATCTCCTACATGGTAAAGCTGAAGGTAAAACAGCTCCACGCTGGAACCGTGAGCACGAAAACTTACAGAATACATGATTTGCTTTCCATAAGTCTCTTAAAAACCACTCTGAGTTCCGACCCTTCTTGGCTTCCTTGAGGCAACCTGATTTTATTTGTTTTCTAGTTGCTGGATGCTAGGGATGGAAAGTCCTCTCACTCTTGGAGCTCATCTAGGAGCTGTGCATCGTGTCTAAAATGACCTAAAGGATGATAATTTCATACAGCCTAGCTGACACTTTGAATATGGAAACAATTGTAAAGGATTTTAACATTGCTTGCATACTGTCTCACATTTTACCCCTGATTTTCTTGGGACACTGCTAGATTAGCTGACATACCCATTGCTTTACGGGTGGCAATGCTGACTCTGAGGACAGATGGCAGATGGGAATTTCAGGCTGGTACATTTTTACTATGCAACCATGAACAAGTTACTTAATGACTCAGTGTCTCAGTTCTCCCTTATTTAAAGTAGATATCAGTACTGCTAGTACCTACCTCAAGAAATGCTCCTTGAATGAAATAAAAGGCACTTTGAGTAATGCCTAAAAACCTCAATACTGAGCAAGAGTTGTCTTCCTTAACAATAAAAGTTGTGCAAGATTAAGGAATGATTCAGGCTGTTATTGGGGCTGGAAGGACAGATGAGGAGAAAGTCAAGGGAAACCCTGTTTCTTCCCAGGTCATTACAGCAGCTAAAAAATCCCACATGGAAGGCTATAGTAGAACATTTGCCCAGCATGCACAAAGCCTTGGGTTAGATCCTAAGCATGAATGAAAGAAGAAATGAATAAAGGGAGGATGGGAGGAAGGAAGGAGAAATTGGGGTAAGACCTTGCATTGATCACCCCTATGGCATTCTTGCCTGTGACTCTCCAAAACCCATTTCATTTTTTGTGTGTGTGTGTGTGCTATTGGAGATATCCAATTGCTTCATCACCTTTAATCCTGACATGATCCCTAGTTACAGTCTTCCTGTCCTAATCCAGCTTCATAAAAAACAGCCAAACCCAAATGGATCCCAGCTTCGCTTTTAGGCATGTCCAGTCTGAGGCCCAGGGGTCACAAGTAGCTGAGGATAGCTATGGATGTGGCCCAATACAAAATTGTGCAGTTCTCAGGTGTAAACTTTATAGACAAAGGCACAGGGTCAAAGGGTTAGACATGCCTGGGATATTCACTGATACCAACACTTAGAAAAGATGCTCTGGCAGTTTTGGCAATTGATGGTTTTTCCTTTGTATTGAGTCAAGCAATCTGATTTAGCAAATCTGACAAGTCTTTGGAAAAAGAGGTTCTAGCCTATGGCTTTGGTTGGCATTACAGTGTTGGGAAGAGCAACAGAAAGGTGGTCAGTGATCCAGAGATGCAGTTCATATATTCCAGAGTAATTTTATTCATTTATCATCTATTCAAACTGAAGAGAGATTTTATGTGGAATAGTGTTGGTGAGTGGGATGGGTGGGAAAGGATATGACTTTTTTGAGCAATCTAAGTTCTATTGTTGATTTTAAAATTGATGTATTCACAAAGAAATTAGCCATTGAGGTTTGATAAGTGAAGTTATTTAAGGGAGAAAATAATCTCCCAATGGGGAGAGTTGGAGCAATTTAAAAGGAGCTTGCTTCTTTGTTTGCCTTAAAGCAAAGAGCGAAGGGGGAAAGTGCTTTATATCAAAGAAAAAGTGTTTGTAGAGCTTCTCTGAATTCAGTTTTGGAGAATGGGAATGAAGGTAGAGTCTTGATTTCTACCATGGGGGCCTTGTAATACAGCCTAAACAGGGGCCCTAGCCATAGAAAACCTCAGTGAGTAACAGGAAATCTAGGCATTCAACCACCATGATGTAGGCCAGTGTGACTTTTGTTTGGGGAACACTGGCACCTTTCTCTCAGGAGCAATACTAAAAATCTCCCTAGAAAATGACATCTTGATGGAAGAAGTTCAAATGCCACTCTAAAAAAAGGTTAAACAAGAGTGGGGATGAAGAGGTAGAATAGAATTCATCATTAGTGAGTCTTATCAGCTTTCCAAGGTGCACACAGTATACTACATTTATAATACTGTAAGTGGCGTAGTACTTTGGAAGAGAGAACACAATGGAAACAGAGGTTTAGAAAGGCTTTGGTAATAGACAAGCCCTGAAATAGCCTTTGAAAGATAGGTAGATTGGAAAAGATATGCTAATGTGGAAATGACTTGAAGGCAGAATACCATGAGACAGTGTGAACCAGGGTTCATTTGTTAACCAGGAGAAATATGGCTGGATCCAGAGGCTATTATGTTACATGAAACAAGTCAGACTGGCAAAATGGCAAACACTATGTAGACTCACAATGAAAGCTGATCTTGTAGAAGCTAATCAGTGCTTACTAGTGACTGATCACTGCTAGAGGAAAAGATGGAGGGTGATGGAAAAGTAGCTTAGTAGATAGGTTGCAGTTAGGTAGATTAAAATTAGGTAAGTTACAGCTAGGTAGGTCATCTCTTGAGTATTAAGGTGACTGTAGATGATTACAATGGATTATAGCTGGGCATTCTGGTGCACACCTGTAATTCTAGCATGGGCAGGAGGCAAGAGGATCAAGAGTTTGAGGTTATCCTTGGCTACATAGTGAGTTAGAGGCTGACTACATGAGATCTTGTCTCAAAGCGAAACTTCTAGAAGAGAGAATTTTAACTGTTCTTACCATAAAGAAATGATAAATATTTGTTTGAGGTCATTGATAAGTTAAGTATGTTCATTGCATCAGTATATACTGCATACATGCATCAGAACATCACATAACATCATATAGATACATATCATTGTTATATGTTAATTTTTTCAAGTGGGGAAACAATATTTTAAGTTTTACAAATAATAATAATAAATCAAAGGAAATAAAACAATAGTTAATCATTGCTGGTAAAGAGATTGGAAATCAGTGGTCCCTGCCAATTTCTTCTGTATCATCAGCTTAGTAGTTCTGGATGTCAGAGGAAAAGGCAAGTTCTTGGGATCAGAAGGAACTTGGGGACACAGACATGCCATCTTTCCTGGATCTGAAGCATCATGGCTGTGGAATTTTTAGTCATGATGATGATAATTTCCTATATCTGCTGCTGAGCGCTTAATTAAATTTTGCTGCTTATTTATTAAAAGATTTAAGATATGTATCTAAAGAATCCTTTTAAAGCATGATGAATGGTGTCCTATTTAGTTTTAAATGGGAACACACTTGATTTTCTCACAAGTTCATGTACACAACTTGGCAGGGGAGTTGTGTAAGTTGAATCTGGTATCTTATCTAGGGTATCTTATTCACAGGCTGAACTTGAACTGGGGCCACTGTCAAGGCTAACAAGCTTTGGAATCAATTCACTTTCTCCCATTATCCTCCAGTGGTTCAGGCTCAGGCTTCTTCGTAGTCTCGCTCCTTTCTCAGTAAATGTTAGACTGAGTTTCAATTTAACCAGAGACACTAGAATAAAAGTAAGAGCAACAGATTCCGCCTTTTGACTTTCTACCAGGCCTAGTTTTTCAAGTCAACTTGCAATATGCATCATGTCCTCAAATATTTCCTTTCCACAGCTGGTGAATAATTTTCTTTTGATTGAATTTATTTTCTGAAAAGCTCATCTTTGGTAAATATCAAAGGTGCATTATGCAAAAACACCCTGATCCATTATTCATCATAATCTGTGTTCTCTCAGAACAAGGCAGAGCCTTACCTCACCAACTAAGATGCTTGGCCAAGGATTCTCTTAAGGACTTTACAGTATTGATAACTACAGCAATCAATGACATTTCTTGATTACAAAGTATATTATTAAAAGCCAGGAATCATCTTTGCTATTAAACCCATATTTAGTAATATTTTCCACTTCAGTGCTCTGAGAATGAGTACCTTCTACAAAGCAGGTTTTGGTTATAAAGGTTTTCAGTCCTATGGGGACAGTAAAGAGATGCACTTGGGATGGGTCCCCCTTTGGGGGTCCAGGGTTGGGATGGGTAGAGGAGTTTATGTCACAGCTCCTGGTTTAGAGTCCACATTTTGCTGTGTGACATTTTACCAAATTTATTTTACTCAGAATTTTTATCTTGAATTAGATTTACCAGAGAGCTATATTTCATCTTTTGTTTCTTTCTTAATTAGAGGCAAGTTCTTAGGCTTTTTAAAAATTAATACTTAAAATGACTGTGTGAAATTAATTTTAAATTACTTATATCTTAAATTTATTTTTTCTAAGGATGCTACTTACATATTTAACTTAATGTTCAAGGTGGTGCTATGGCTTGTTAAATTTAATATGTGTTTCTCCCTTCTACTTTCTCTGCTTCTCTCCTTCCCTTCATTTTCTTCCTATTTCTCTCTCACTCTCCTATTCTCTCTCTCACTCTAATAAACTGCTTAGCTCGGGATGAAGCTCAAGTTGCATGCCATTGATTTAGAGAATTAAACCTTTGTTATTTTTCTGAGTTATTTGGTATTGTTGTTGCGAGTGTGCTGTGCCAGCAACATAGATTAAGATGCTACATCTTTCCACAATGTCAGAATTTACTGAACTATAATAAATTTACAAGATATGGCAGTTTCAAAGACAACATTTGCCAGATAATTCCACTTTCCTTGATAATCTGGCCAGGACAAACACACACACGTTTATTCTAATCTTAGTTACTAATATTAACTCTCACAACACAGATCACACATCACATAGTAAATATATCTATATGTATGTGAAGCAGGGCAGGGAACAGGATAGAGGAGGAGATTCCCAAGATTAGCCCATGAAAGGGAAAGACAGCAGTAGCTGAAGACTGGAAAGCCTTAGCCTCCTGGACCAAGAGAGCTTGCTCAAAAGGAACTGCCCCCTCTTATAAGAACTTGGAGGGGCAGGTACTATGTAAATGACCCATTAAAAATCATTCTTTCCTCTTACTCTCTTGGAGTTGTGTTACAGATCAGGTCTGGCACACTTCTAAGCTCCTCTATAGTTCTTTAATAATCTATTGCCTTTCCTGTAACTATTCATGTATCTATACAGTTTAAGAACCTGGGAAACTCCAGCTGCTGCTCTCCAGGCTTATCTATAAGGATTACAGGATGGTTGAAAAAAGTTCAGTAAGAAGCTACAGCAGAACTGTAAGGCTAGAAATATAAATGTAATCTGTATTGATAACAAAGTCCAAACAGCTGGGAAAAAAGCTGCCTCTGTAGTCAGACCACTGCTGTGTCTGCGTTGAAAGCAAAGATGCAGGCTGAGTGCAGCTTGGAAGTGAAAAGGCACACGGAACAGTCCAGAGCTGGAACAGGTGGACAGATGGATTACCATTTGTGGATCTATCCAGGTGCAGATAGGTGAACAGGAGGACAGGATGGAAGTTGGGTAGGCCATATCAACAGTGGACACTGAACTGAGTTGAAGCCCCTGGCATAGTTCGGAGTTCAGTGCCTGTCAGTCTATTATGCACACATCAGGTATGGGTTGACAGACTGGTGAGGGCCATTGCTGTCCAAGTGAGGCAGTTGACCTGTTCCATGATCTGGTGTGTCTGGTAAGTTCTTGGGCTTGGTTTCTCTGGTATGAATTTAACATCCCTATGAGTACCTACAGTCTCAACTGACACTGGTCAATTTATAAGGCTCACTCTACCTACTTTCAGGAATAAGTCACTTATCAGTCTGTGTTACCTGGGTGATGCCCGACAGGTGGTGTTTTGTGGATCTACTCAGGCTCAAGATGTTTTCCCATCCTCAAAATGGAGTCAAAGCTGCTTGCAAAGTAGTATCTTGGGGCAAGGCACGGTTTGAAAAACCACTGTTTTACACGGTGTGGAGTGACTTAGATGAGGTTACAGCCTCATCTCAGAAATCACTTCATTGGATTAATAAGACTATATTGGAATATTTCCATATGCCTCAGCACTGGAATTTTTTAACGAAATGTTTGAAGGCAAGGGCAGAATGTGTTATTCAGTATCTCTCTCTCAGAGCTTACTGAGTGAGGTCTTTTTGTTTTCCAGTTATTATTCAATCAATTTTTATAAATATATCATGGACACTTGAAAGGGGAGCCTATTTTTTGTAAACACAGCATTCAACTGGGACCTATTGATTAAATCTTATTTTGTGCTTCAAATTACTGATGACCACAGCATGGGCTATGAGTAGTATGCAAGATTCTTGCTCACTATCTGGCTTCTGTCCTCTTTTTCTTAATCTTTTAGGAAGCTTCTTTATATATTGCAAACTTCTACTGTTTCTCACATAGAATTTCATGACAAAGAATTTTGTTTTGACTCAAACCATGAAATTTTGTTCCCTCTGTTCTGTTCTTTAGTACCCGAAATTCTACTCACACTTTAGCTATGCTGCTATTGTTTTCTTTGCAATCACTTTTAAACAACTTTACTTGAATTTTAGCCTTGAGAACTCTCAAAAGCTGCCCACAGTGACATGCTTCCTACAGCAAGGCCACACCTCCTAAAACCTGCCCAAACAGAGCCACCAACTGGGGACAAAATTTCCAAGTACTTTGTGCTGGATAGCTTAAGTGTCAACTTGGCACACCAGGATTGAGGGAACCTCAGTTGGGGAATTGCCTCCATTGAACTGGCCTGAGGCCATGTCTATGGGTGTATTTTCTTAATTGTTGAGTGATGTGGGATGACCCAGTTCACTGTGGGCAGGTTGTTCTTTCTTGTATAAGAAAGCAAGGTGAGCATGCGCCAGGGACGCAAGCTGGTAAGTAGCTTTCCTCCATGGCCTATGTTTCAGCTCCTACTTCCAGGTTCCTGCTCTGAGTTCCCTCCTTAGGATTGTGTGACCTGGGACATGTAAGCAAAATAAACCCTTTCCTCCCTAAGCTGATGCTGGTTAGAGTGTTTTGTCACAGAAATTGAAAGCAAACTAGGATATACTTGGAGCCTATGGGAGACACTCTCATTCAGACCCCCACATTCTACTCCCTGGCCCCCATAGGCCAAAATGCCTTCACTTTCCAAAGTCTCCATAGTCTGTAACAGTCTCCATGATATTCAAAATTCCAGAGTCCAACGTCTTTTCTGAGATACACGGCAATCTTTTAACTATAAGCCTCTGCAAAATCAAAATAACAAATGCATCCTTCTGACGTACAGTGGGACCAAAACCACATTCCCATTCCAAAAGGGAGTGGTGAGGACATACTGAGGAAATACTAGACCAAAACAAGACCAGAAACCAGCAGGGCAAATCTGGTAGCTCTATGTCTGATTTCTGGGACTTTACTTCCAAAGGGCTTTGCTGCATGCAGCATGTCTCTCTCTTGTGCTGGTACCACTCCCTGTATGCAGCTCTCCTTGGCAGATGTCTGACAGCTCTAGCATTTCTGAGGTCTTTGGGGATCTTCACTGTCTACTAAGTTTCACCCTCACAGCTTCACGCAAAGGCCTGTCAGGGCCTTCTTTATGCAGTGATGCTCCTTATGCATGCTGCCTGGTCTTGAAGTCTCTCAGAAACCATTGAGGAAGAATTGATGCTACTCTTCAGCCTTGCAACTTTCATGCTTCTAAAGCCAGCACTACAGGAATGACACTGTTAAGTTTAGCTGCCAGCCTAGAATGGATCCTGGCCTGCTTCATCCACATTAGCACAGTTTTTCTATGCTGTGGTTTTCTAGGAATAGAAAACCCTTCTGGCATTTTAATTTCAGAAGTTGGAGGCTTAACTGGGTGTGTTCTTGCCTTGAAGTTACTCTTTTCCATTGTTTAAGTGCAATTGTCTAGGCCTCCCCTTAATGGCTCTGATCTCCTTATCAAATACAGCATTTCTCTCAGCACAAGTCTTGGCATTAATCTTTCTAGTGTTTCTGATGTTCTAGTATTTTGCATTTATTTTTGCTCCACTTGGCCCTTTTCATTGTAGATCTCCACAATATTCACAATTAATAACCATGATATCAATATCACACATTAATTAGGCTGTCTTGAAAAGTTCCTCCACCAAAGAAACTAGTGCATTGCTTTTTAAGCCTCAGGAAAATTCTTAGGCTCAGGCCAGATTTTAGATTGCAGCCAGATGTTTTGTCAAAATATCCCAGTTGCTGTTTAAGTCCTAATTTCCCTCTGAAATTACTTTGTTCTCTGCACTTTCTTCCAGGATCTTCCTAGAAAAACCTAATAAGCTCTGCTTATGACATTCAACCAGTTTTCTTGTCCGAACTTTCAGTCTTCCACATTTCTTGACAATTTTTCTGTGGTTTTTAGTTACTTTAAAGATTATTATTACTATCATTATTTATGTATATGAGTGTATTGTCTGCATGTAGGTAAGTCCACTTATATCTTGTAATACCTGAGGATCCCCTGGAACTTGACTTACAGATGGTTGTAAGTGGGTGCTGCCACGTGGGTGCTGAGTATTGAACCGGGTCCTCTGAAAGAATATCCAGTGCTTTTAACCACTGAACTGTCTCTCCAGTCCCTATATTAGTGATTTTAATGATAGAATAATATTTAAATGTAAAATGTAGTTTTATAAAGTTTCTAAAAGGAAAAATGAATAGACCATTTTGAAATAAGGAGGATATAAATAAGCCTAACACTCAGTCACTTTGTAACTGGAGAAATGAAGGCTGCTTCTACTTAATGCTCTCTCCTTTTTCTGCCATTCTAGAACTAACTTTGGGTCTTGGTTATTGTTCATATAGGTAATAAAATATAATAAATACAGACACACCACACACACATTTGAAATCTTGATAATGAAGCTGAATCTTTGCAAAATTATCTTAACAATCAATGGGAAAAATGACAATCTTCTTCTCTGACTTTTAAGCATTCTTGACAAGATATGAGTGAGCTCCCATCATTATTCTTACCACTGGTTGGATAGGGACATAGAAAATGTAGGGATGGATATTTATTTATTGCATCCTAATTAAAAATGGCTTCATTGATGTAAAATTTACATGCCATAAAGCTCACTCCTTTAAGGCACATAATGGCGTGGGTTTTAGCACATGTTTGCCTACTGCCATGCTTGGACCATCAGTCTCACCAGCAGCCTCTCCTTAGTCTGCTTCCTCCAGGTGTCAACTGACTTTTTGCCTCTATGGCTGTGTCTGTTCTGGACATTTCATGTGAATGGAATTGTGCCAAGCACAATCTTCCACCTCAGGCTTCTTTCACTTAGCATGCATTTCTAAGGTCCGTCCCCAGTACAGCATGAACCAGGGTACTACATTTTATATTAAAGTCAAAGACATTGCATGGTATGGCTGTCACCCATTTTCTTCATCTGTGTATCTCTTATTGGTCTAATTTTAAGTGATCCAATAATAAAATCAGAAGTGACAAAAAATGAACAATTACATCTTTTAAAACTGCTTTGATCTTATTTTTCAGAGATCAAACACTAAATATAGGGGAAAAAAATCCCAAGTATCTTTTACAACTGAGCTACCTTCTGGATTTCCTTCAAGTCCTTGAAAACAGAGATTCACTGTTTCACCTTATAATTATGTATATATTTGATATGCTTATCGTTATAAATTTTCTCACACTGTGGCAGTGCTGAAGCGGGATACCAAATGAAGAGAGAAAGCTCCTCCTTCTCTAATGCAGGCACTGGTTTATTTTATGTGGGAAAACGTTATTAACAGTATGTTAGAGTTGCACTCTTTTCAGGATGGAGCTAAACGTCCTGGTGATTTGTCAGTGTATCCAGTGTTTATTAGCACATTCTTAATGATAAAAATACTTGAGATTAAGTACTAGTCAGCTCCTAATGAAACAGCTATATGTAGTATGCCAGGATAGATAGTTTTATTTCCTTTCCTTGTGAGTTCACTCATTATAATGAATTTATTTATTTATTACTTACTTTATTTTTACTATTAATATTATTTGTCAATAATGGGTTTGCTTTCCTCTCAAGAGTTTCTGAGGCTTTCTTATAAGCTACTGAATAGAAGCAGTTTCAGAGTCTTGTGGAAATAACTTTCAGGTATTTTGTGTGGGTGTGAGCGTGTGGTGTATGGATGTGTGTGCATGTGTGCAAGTATGCACAATGTCTTCCTCTATCACTCTCTATATAGTTCTCATGAGACAGGGTATCTCACTGAAGTTTCAGCTCATCATTTTTTGGCTACACTGACTGGGAGCAAGCCCTAGTGATCCTCCTGTGTCCACCCCTTTTGGCACTCCCATAAACACTGAGATTTCAGATCATGCCCGGTTCTTTATGTGAGTGTTACAGATCTGAACTCAGTCCTCATGTTCGCTTTGAAGCTCCCCTAAGTCAGGCATTCTTAATAACATAGACATGTGGATAGATTCCCAATTGACATTGCTTAGACAATTGTCACAAGATGTTAAGGGACATATTTGCAGAATTCTTTGCAGAAAAAAACAATGGCTTAATGAAAGGAGACCCTTGACAAAAGACTCAACTAAACAAGAATTAATTACACAAAACTAAATGAACTGATAAACACAAACTAATTGTGGTTATTCACCCTGGAGTGTTGCTGACTTTGTTTTGAATGCTTTATTGTTTTATGGAAATATGAAGAAGCTCTTTATTTCCCTTCTTGGTGGATCTTTATCCACTTAGTTGAAAATAAAAAGAAAACCTTTAACAAGTGGTATTATGTCTTCTGTGCCTACCAGTAATTCAGTTTTATTGGGTCTCTATGTTCTGAAGAATAGTTAGTTCCAAAGATTCAACAAATATTTTATTATGTAATGAAAGATATACTTGACAATATCTGAAAATAAATGATGGCTCAGACCTGTAATCCTAGCACTTGTGAGATTGGCATAGGAATATTTTCAGGCAGTTGAGTCCAGCCAGGGCTGCAGAGTGAGATTTAAGCTACCCTGGGCTACAGAATGAAACTGTGTCTCAAAATACCAAAGGAGGAAAATAAGATTTGGGGCTCAATTAGAAAAGATGTGTTCACTCACATTTACAAATAATTCACATGAAATGGTATGAGAATGGAGATTTTGGAATTGGTTTCTTAGCCTTGGAATGGAAGTGCAAAGAGAAAAGGCCTTAGGAAGCCCACTAAAATCATCACAGACTTTTTAGTAGTTACTCCACAGACTATGACCCTAGATTTGCACATTTTATGCTTCAGCATGATTGTGTAGGTAAATCAATCAGGACCAAACATCAAGAGGAAAGCCTTTTAATGACCAAGCACCAACTTTGAAAAATAATTATGACCACCAATGTTAACTCATGACTTGGTAATAACAAGTAAAAATTGTTGAAAACTTGTTTTTCAAAATCATGGTGCATCAAAAGACCAGTTAAATTTACAGCAGTATAATCCTTCAGTTTTCTCTGTAAGATATTAAAGCAAAAAGTTTTGAGGAGTAGATGTAATTGTAGATTTCTGTCCTGAGAGATTAACTGTTGCTAATCATTGCAAAAAAGACAAACCCGAACACTGAATTCTCATTGCTTTGTAGGCATGAAATAGTTATGTTTCTAGCCCAGAAATCACTATCCTGATGTTTTCTTTCACCATCTATACATATTCAGTATCCACCTATATGTATTCTGAATTCTCTCATGATTCAGGTTTATCTTGCCAGATCCCTTACTGTTAAGTGACATGTTTTCACTCTATAAAATTATGAAAGTTGTGTTTCTAACTGAAAATTATATTTTGACACCATTATCTCTATTTAGCTTTGCTAATGTGCTATTTAAAAACAAGGACTTTTCCTTTCAATTTATTTTTCTCATTTTATGATGTGATAGAATTTTCTTTAAACTCTACGTTGACAATAATTCGTTGTCTTTTAAAAGTCTGTCAAGGAGAAGAGATCTCTCAAGAAGCAGTGCTTTCTAGTTTGAGAGTGACCATATTTCTCTCGGCTTCCATCCATTTGCTTTTGTTTATAAGTTTTATAACAGCTTTAAGTCATGTCTGAAGTAAAGTGCAGAGCTCCTACCCAACTTTAAGTGATTGATCATTGTTCATTTTTTGCAGTCCTGAGAGACTGCCTGTGTAGCCTACTTTTCTTACTCTGAGAAAAAATGTTTAACCTCGGGGCACTACGCTCCAAACCTGACTTAAGATAATACTTTGAAGAACTTTAAAAATACAGTTTTCAAGATTCCTAATTTTTACTGAATGTTCATCTCTAGGCAGTGGATTTGGAGGCTTTGGAGTTTCTATTTCTTAACGACTTCTTGGTTAAGTTGCAATGCAACTAGTGAAAAGCCCATTCTTTGGATTAACGAAATTCATTGGTAACATTCTGCAGTTCTTTTAAAATATTTTATTTATTGTTTTTCATCTGTATGAGTGTTGTGCCTACATGTATGTATGTATATCCATGCTGTGAAATACCTTTGGAGGCCACAAAAACTTCATTGGATCCCCTGAAACTGGAGATACAGATGGTTGTTACCTGCTATGTGAGTGGGTGCTGGGAACTGAACCTGTGTCCTCTACAAGAGCAGTCAGTGCTCTTAACCACTGAGCCACCTCTCCAGCCCCAACATTCTATAGTGCTGGTTAAGCCTATGACTTGACAGATGGCCTTACATCTAGACCACATGAACAGCTCTGCTGGCTGTGATCATACCTGGTGTTGTTTCTCATACTCCAAACTTTGTTATACGACTGAGTTGCAACACACAAGGAAATGCAGGTGCCAGTGGATCAGAAGGATAAAGGTAAACCTGGCTGTTAAAAAAAAGCCAATGCATTGAGGGATCATGTTCCTGGTTTTCCGTTTTATATAGCAATAGTGGAAGGTGGAATTGCCTTCATATATGCTTCCTGGATGGAGAAACTGGACTGTGGTTGCAGAGCATGGGCTTTCCTTAGTCAGCTCTCTCATGGTTCCCTTTATTGGGCCTACTCCCCCACCTCATGCTAGATCGTGCCTTTTCTTTCTAGACAGTGAACTCCTTGAGAAGACATATTAACTGTGTCTTCCAGACTCTGTATCCTCATCACTTCTGAAGTACCTGGTCCATAGCAGACATTGTGAGCGTATGGTCATGCCTGGACATTTAGTCTTGGTGATTGGTCATCTTATTCAGTTATGACTTTACCTACAATGAGCACATGAAAACTGGGAAATGTAATCATCAGAGTTGGTAAAACCAGAGCCCACCTAAGCGTAGTAGCTGTCTTTTCAAAAAAAAATAAGAGTACCAGCTTAAAATAGATACTTGAGAGTAAGAAGAAGAAAGAAAAACAGAAAGAACTATGCCTTTCATCTGTCGTAGAGATTGAAACTTATCTTGGTTTGTGATATACTAAATATCAAACATTACATTCTTTCTTTTTTTCAGTAATGGGTTTGAACCTCAGGATTCACACGCTAGTCATGTATTCTACTACCGAGCTATGTGCCAGATCTCTTTTTACTTTTTGTTTTGAGACAGGGGCTCACTTTGTTGTCCAGGTTGGCCTAGAATTCACTCTGCAGGTCAGGCAGACTTTGAATTCCCCTGCCTCAGCTTTATAGGTCGCTAGGATCACAGCCCTGGCAGCAACGCTTCTTTCATAAACATCATCTTAGAGGTTTTGTATTTTATGCCATGTTATAAAAAAACAAAAATATAATACCAAGTTGTCTCTAACTTCTAGCACACATTAACAGAAACTTAAAGTTTGACTAACTTCATGGAAAGAGTTTTTTTTTTCTCATTCAGGATCTAACAGGATGATTAACAATAGTAATAAAGTGAAAAGAAGGAAGCAAAGACAGTACTTGCCTTATGCTCGCAGTTCAGGGTCCTCAAAGAGTAGTCCATCCATGCGGAGTTTCTTGAAGAATGAAGCTTGTTGATCTGGATTTAAGATTATGGTTTATTGGCATAGAATATGTCCTTTACTCACACTGACCTGTCTTATATATTGAAGTATGACATCATACCTGCAATTCATGTTGTGTGTCTTCACAGGCCCTTTTGGAATTTTGGATTTGTGCTTTTGCCTTTGGCTTTCTGTTGGGTAATTTTTGAGACCTGGATGTGAGAAATAAGTAAGCAGCCTCGAAATGAACTCATTTTTAAAGTCTTGTTTATTCATTCTCAGGCAAAAGGAATTTGCAAAGCATATTCCCACAGAAAGGGCACAGATGATGGCAGGTTTCTAGGAGTGCTTAACCGACCTCCATGGCCCCAGTGTGGCTGAGATTTCTTCATAACGGAGATCTGTAGGTCAACAGAGTAGTGGGAGGCATAAGCCTGGGTACCAAGGAGAGGAAGAGTCCTCCTTTGCCAGGATCTTTAATAGAAATTCGTATTCTTTGCCTTCTCATACTGAGAAATAAAATTCTCATCAGTCTTCTGGTGCCTGCAGAAAGTGACTTCTGGGCCATTCCTGCCCTGCTTCAAACCTGTCTCTTTACCTCCATCTAAATCACAATTGCAAATGTCTCTCTTCTCAACTTCTAAACCTAAACACACAATTCTCTTAAGGCAGGAATATAATGGATCTACTTCATTCTTATGATTTAAAAACAAATATGCCTTTGGATGACATCTCATTTTTAAAAGGAAAGGCCTGTCCACCATCCATGTTTCTTTTTTCAGGGTGACAAAGTAAATAAAGTCATGTAGGTCCCAAGAAGGGTAGAAATGCTAGTGAACAGAGGTGGTCAGTGGTGCTCATGAAGCAAACATCGTCTAGGGAAATACTATCTAGCAGTGAGGTCCACAAGCATTAGCTGGATTTATGTTTGTTTCTAAGAACAGCAAAAGTAGAAAGGCATCATTAAGTCACTGTGTATGCTGTACATGTGAGGTGTTTATGTATTCATGCACTCATGTGCTAACTCTTCTATAGTGGTAAAGCTCGTCTTCTAAGGCAGAGAAGATTATGAGGAAGGAGATAGGAAAATGGAGCTGGGTAGTTCTGGGGGAAGTAAAAAAAATGTGCCAGAATTTATTTTGAAAAATACTTGTGTGATTCAAGGACTATTTTATATACATTTCAATTTTAACTGAACTTGAACTAGATTATCTTGAAATATTGAATCCCAGTAGCTTTCACTTTCACATTTATTTTCTTTAATCTTTTCATTGCATTGCTATATACTGTTTTCAAGTAGATCTACTTGACTGTCCCAAAGCAGTTCCCAAGTGTGGTAGATGAGAAGACTAAAACCAGCGGGTGGAATTGGAGTTATTCTTGTGTCATCAGATGAGGACACAGCCTCTCTCAGAGGTTATGCTGGCATTATGTGAGATTTCAGGAACTACGAAATAAGTCCACAGTGAATAATATGATCAAAGACACATTCTAGTGCCACATGTCATGGGCTGTTGCTTTTGTTTCGGTTTCCAGCCAGAAGTTTACATCAAAACAGATAGTGCATCTTCTCCAGGGAGTGGTCTCTGCACTGGACTCTAGGTATCCTGGTTCTATCTTTACAAAGTTTTCTGTCTCTGACAGAGCTTCTTGGATATAAGATCAGTGGTACCAATTGCAGTCCCAATTCCTAGGTGTGCCCCAAATAAAGCAAATTCAGAGAGTTCAACAAGAGTATGAATTCGGCAGAGTTGATGCAGAATTGTGCTGCATTTTCAAATTTGCAAACTTACAGACTGATTTAATCAATGACTTTTGAATAAAGCTTTCCTCCCCATGCTGAAGAAAAGAAATGCAATCCACAGGTGATCAACATCATAGAAATAATTCAATTATCATTCCACGTTATAGGTCATTTGATTGGACCATTGGAATGACCCAACATGGTAAGATCAGGTAAGCTTTGTTTCTAATTCTGTTACATGTCCGATTATGCAGTCACATCTTTGCTTTGTGGTTTCCTCAACTATTAACAAGATGAAGCAGCACTAAAACTGTCTCATCTCATTCCACGTGGGCGTGTTATACAGCGAAATGACATAACTATTTGGGTCATGTTTGGACTAAATAGATCAAATTTTTCCTCACTGTATCTCTTTTTAAAAATATTTTATTTATTATTTTTTAATTTTGTGTGTGTGTGAGCGTATTCCCTGCATGTATGTAAGTGTACTTGTGTTGCACAACACCCAGGGAAGTCAGAAGAGGGTCCAGATCCTCTGGAACTGGAGTTATGCATGGTTGTTAGTGGATGCTGGGAATTGACGGTCCCTTACAAGAGCAGCCAGTGCTCTTAACCACTGAGCCATCTCTCCAGCTCCCCTCATTGGATTTCTTCTGTTGTTACTCGATTAACTAGCATAGGCAAGCTTCTCCAACTCCCAGTAGCAGAGATGCAGCATTCTTAGGACCCAGGAAGGAGCTTGCAGTGAACTCACACAGAGAGAAATAACAACGGGAAATGTGGTGTGATCCCTTTCCATCTACCTACTCTTCCTGATGTCCAGGGCTTTTGGTCACAATTTTTATTAGTAATTGCTATGAAAATGATCAATCCCCAGTTTAGAATCTGAAGCCAGAATAATCATTGTGCCATTTTTCTGGTGTTTCTAGACCAGGACTTACAGAGGCCTTGACTGGGTGATCCTGACTCTGGTAGCTCCAGTCTGGTAATTAGTTTAGAATAATAAGGGACTGGAGCTGCCAGGTGCTGACCATATAGTTCTCTGTCCAGTTCATCTCAGAGTTTCCTCCCTGAGTCTATATGACCTAACATGGCCTTCTTCAAAAGGAACTGGCTCAAGTCAGTTATATTTCTTTTATAGAGGCAGAAAGCTTTAAAACTGGGCCCTCTCTCTAGCAAGATGGAGCCTGCCTTGCTTTTTCTGACTCAGCTTTGTAAGTCACTCAGCATCTTTTCGAGCACATTTGTTGAGTTAGTTACAAGCAAGTCACATACATGCTAAGATTGAAAGAGAACGGAATTTGACTCTCTCTTGATGAAAGAGTTGGAAGATTCTTGAAAAATATGTGAGATTAGGGGTACTGCAGAAGCCACCTTTGGAAAGTGCAATCTATCTGTGATTGCTGTCTGTGGATGGCTTCTTTGACCACAGCTACTCAGTGAATACTTACTCTGGTCGCCACTAAGCAGATGCTTTTGGGGATAGCCACCTGACTTTGCAGGAAAAGCTGCTTCCCTTTAAAATGTCTATATGCCTTTAAAGCTGCCTTTTGTTTCCCATAAAGCCTTACACGGAAATTTACAAGGAAATAGCACAAATTGGCAAGTTGTCCTGTGCTACCTTTGGGTGACTCAAGTTGGCTTCAAGATCTAGATTGTTGCTTTCCTCATCTTTCTAAAAAACAAAGTAAATTAAATTCTGTAAAAATATTGATCCGTATTTCAAAATTTTCTTTCAGACTATGAAGGCTTGCTATCTGCGGTGTGTTTACTTGACGTGGGTGTTTTAACGATGTAGCCACATTCTTATATAGTGGAGATTAATTGATAACTGTTACTAATCTGATGATTACTTCCTTACTTTTTCAGTATTATTTCATCTCACTAAATCTATTTAACTCTGCATTCCTTTGGCCAGAAATTTTGACAAGATTTTGTTTTGTTTTCCTTCCATTGGCTCTGAGAAGGAAGAGCATGGAGCGCAGAGAGTAATCTGCTCATCACTTGCTCTGCATATTACTCTTGCTTTTGCCACAAGCCTGCAGAGTAGCCCTGAAGAAGTGGGGGCTGGGGACATAGCTCAGCTCAGCGAGTGCTTGCCTGGCATGCATGGAGCCTTGGGTTTGACCCCCAGTATTGTATAAAACTGGGCGTGGTGGGGCCTGCCTGTAATCCCCGCATTTAGGAGGCATAGGCAGGAGGAACACCATCGCCACAAAAAGTCACTAACTTCAGTAAGTTATGGTTTTTTGTGTCTATAAAGTGGAAGCTAATAACTGCTTTCTAAACATGCAAACATGTTCCTCAGTAAATGCTAGTGTTCTGCTTCTTCTTTACAGCCAGAAATTTCTGTAGATGGTCATTTTTAAAAGGGATATATATATATATATATCTCATTTTAGAGAACACATTAGCATAATTTTAATGATTTTGTTTATTCCCCATCAATAGGCCATTGCTCATACGATTTTCAACATGTTGCAACTTGATGTGAGAGTCACCGACTTCTATATGTATTCCTCCAACTTCACATCTAACTAAAACTATAGCATGTACTACACTGACTGTGGATTAGTCGGAGTCCCTCAGATGACAGAGATACAACCAAAATCACTGTTTCCACACTACATTGGATATTTGTCTAATATATTAAGATTGACACTTGATCAAAACTCTCAAATCAAAAAAAAATGTTCCTTGGGTGCTGAAGAGATGGCTCAGTGGTTAAGAGGGTCCCTCACACCTATGTGGGCAGCTGTTACTTCAGTTCCAGGAAGATCTGACACACCTGTCCTCTACAGACACCTGCACGAATACGTACATCCAAATGCCCTCATACAGGCACACATACATAGATTTAAAACAAAGAAAAATGGCCTCTGAAAAATGGTGTTAGTCACCAGGTGATTAAGTTTCGTTTTGAAAGATTGGATTAGCAGGGAAGTAAGCATCCATTTCACATCGAAGAAGTCAATCTCTTGTTTCAGAGAAGCACTAACGATAAACACTTGTCAATGACAGATGATGCAGACTTCAGCCTTACTGAAACTAGCCTTTTCTTTCCTATTTCTAATTTTAACTTATCTGGTTTGACCTTGGGATGAAAGCATGAATGTTCAAAAAGCTAAACTCTTGTTTTTTCAATCAGATTTTACACATTGATTTTGACCTTAACATTCAGACAGCTGTCAACAGTCTCCTAAGGGGGAAACTTGATCTTAGATGGAATCAAATATGAAGTCGGGGTCCCTATGTTTTAATCTAGTCACCCTAGCTCATCTTCATCCTATGTCTGGTTGACAATCCCATCTTCTAGAAATGCACCTTCTATGGCACACGGTGCTGGAGTCCTTCTGTGGGGGATGTCTATGGCTCTATCTTTGGATTGATTTTTTACCCCACTGCCAAACTGTCTCAGCAAACCTGTGACTATATATCTCAACTCCACTTACCAGCATAAAAGGAGTTTTCAGCACTGGGAAATCAGTAGAACAAAAATACCTATTTTTTGTTTTGTTTTCCTATAAAAATACAAGTGCTCTGGTAGGTATCTTTTACTGGTGTATTGAAGGTTGTTTCCATCTGTTGGTTTTCAGAATGCCCTCACTGCTTTTTCTCTACAGTCAGGAGAGATCAAGGGACTTGTCCAGTGTTTCAGCGAGTGAGATGCAGGGACTGAATTAGGATTGAATCTTCAGTTTCCTTGATGGTGACCTTCGTGCTTGATGTTGTTTTCATTTTTTCTTCCAGTGAACTAAACGTCTTCTTTTTCAGCTTTCAGCTTCAGAAATCACATTTCCATTTCTGAGTCACTTCCTCCTTTCTTAAGAACTTGAAAAAGTTATATTTTGACACATAAACTACACTATCACGAATATCAATCCAATTCAGTAACTGAATAAGATAGACATCTTTTTTCTTGGAATACTTCACATTTGCTTATCTTTCATTTTTCTTTGGAAAGCTGAGAAGAGTGTTGGAAGTATAAAGACATCATAGTAGTGACAGGATTCTTTTTTCTTTGCTTGTTTGTATAACAACAATAATCTTAATTTTATAAAGTGAAAATCCTTCAAGCACATTGGTGGATTTGAGGTCCCTTCATTCCATCCAGATAATGGGTCATTTACTGTCATATGGCCTCCTACCAGACACACTGACAGTATGAGCTGTGTCTGTGACTGATACCCACTGCGCTTAGTGTGCTCATGTGCATTCTTAGGTAGGTGCTACCTTGTTTGGGGCAAGAGAAGGATGAAAATCTTCAAAGCTGTATCACCAGATACATTTTTTTATAATTATTAGATAATTATTTTAGAGCAACTGAGAAACACTGTCCACCTAGTTGTGTTTGGATATAATATCAGTCAGAGCTCTTCAGAGATACCAAATTAATTCAATATACAGCGAGGTGCAAGAGAGAATTATTAGGGAAGTCTGCTCATGTGATTATGAAGATGAGAACATGTCATCTGCAGATTGGAGGATGAGGGAAATGGCCTATATGCTTGACTGAAAGAGTTGAGGATAAGACACAGACTGTTTTAAGTGTTTAACCATAGTTTGGTTTTACTCATTTTTTTTCTTTTTTATTTATGTATTTTTTTTATTGAGTTTTATACATTTCATACAACAGTTCTTAATGAACTTTATGTATAATTAGTGGCCATTGTACTCTCCCCTTTTTACTGTTTGTTTTCAACTCATCCAAGTTCTGTAACAGATCACAAAGGAACTCTCTAATTTTATTTTATTTTCTATTTTTAAAATTATTTTAGTATGTTCTGTGTATGGGTGTTTTGTCTGTATGCCTGTAAGTGCATTGTGCTTGCATGCAATGCTTATGTGGGCCAGAAGAGGGCATTAGATTCCCTGGAACTGGAGTTAAGGATGACTGTTAGCTGCCAATAGGAACTGAACCTGGATTGTCTGAAAGGTAGTCAGTGCTCTAAACAGCTGAGTCATTTCTCTAGCCCTGAATTCTCAAATTTAAAAGCTGTAGCTAGTATTCATTTTTCAGTGTTTATTTGCTAGCTCATAGAATAAACTTTATCTTTCCTTTTCTAACTTCAACAAGAGTCATTTAATATAGATCTTAAAATAAAATGGAGTGTACAATCTATTTACATATGAAATACATTTAAGTTCTAAAATTCTTATATAAAGGGGACAAAATTGCTTTAATTATTTTTTCTTAATTTTCTGTGAGGTAGCGCCTGTTCATAGAAAAAAAAAAATCCTGACCCCTTGTGTAACACAGATCTGTCATGATTTATTTGAAACTAAAGCTGAAGCCACATTGACTGTCATCAACGAGTCTGATGACAGTAATGTTGCTTAATCTCCATATGTGTGAGCACCTGGTTTTAGGGAAATGAACATGAACACTGAGCGCTAGCGTAGCATTAGGGCATTCATCAACTGATGAAGACTGAATGTCCACGTGCAGGATTGTCCAGGTGGAAGAACACACTATGGCCAGATATCTGACTGTGCTGACAGGCCTATTCTCTAACCTTTCATTCATCCCAGAACTTTGCTCTGCAGTGAGTTGCCCCAGAGGCTGTTTCCAGGAAAGGAGAGAGGAGGTAGTGGTAGGTACAGCCCTGTTTCTTCATGGAAAGTTAGCAGGTGATAGGGCCAACTGTGCTCCAACTCCCTGTCACTGTGGCTTTTATTGACTCTGGACCAGCTTATTCCAAATGTTCAGTGCTCTCTGCTCTATAACAAGCCTAGAGGAAGATTTTTCTCATAGGGTGATTTGATATACTTTCTCTCCCAAGGTTTTCAGCCCTGAACCTTGGCTCTCATTGGGAATGAGACCTGTCTCTTGGAGATGTTATATGTGATCTCTGGGTTGCTGCCCTCACCTCCATCCCCGTGCTCCTGACATCATGTTCCTCAGGATTCAGAACATTTAATTGGAAACTTTACAGGGCATATTTCACCTCTTTAGTTTACCATAAGAACATTAAAGTTGAACAAGTTCTTTCAAAATAAACATTTAAGTCACATTTTGTTGGTGAACACAAAGCAGATAAATTTAAATCAATGAAGTGATTACTTATTGAATAATTGCCACCAAATCCATTAACTTTTTACCATTTAAAATTTTTAGATTAAACTCTAGCAAGAGCAAGTAGGAATTATTTTCTCCAAACCTAAATTTATTCCCTGGAGATAACTTATAAACTAGCTCGTAGACTGTAAATAAGTCTTTTTGCAGTGAGGAAATAAAAGGTGAGATATACAGTGTTAATTTTTTAAATTTAAATTTTAAAATCGTCCTCTAATATTTCAGTGTATATTTTGACTGAAATTTTGTGCATCTCGTACATCTTAATCGTATTCAGACCTCCCCTAGCTGAATCCCGTCTGTAACCTGCCTACAGGATTTCATGCATTCTGTCATATATATTAAAGCCTATCGAGTTTGATTTGTGTACCTAGATGTCCCTCGGTGAGAGTTCATCCATTGGAGCCTGGTCAAACTCTCTAGTGTCACTCCCTTAAAGAAAAACAACTTTCATTCACCCAGCAGTGATCATCTGCCAATTGTTACTCAGCTAAGGCTGAGGTCTCCTGCCCATTTCCCAAGCTCTATGCTGGTTTTTGTCTGACTGAGTTGTACGTTCATCATTGCTGCAAGCTCATATAAGCAAGTTCCCAGAAGCCTGGAAGACTCTGTTTCCTTATGATCATGTACCGTCCCTCAATGGTCCCTGAGTCCTGGGTGGATGAGGTATAATATGAGTCCTGTCCAGGGACAAGCACTCTACATACATTCTTAGTTTCTGCATTTTGGCAAGTTGTGCCCTTCTGTGTTAATGGTCCTCTGTTACATGAGGAAGCGTCACTGGTGAGAACTGAGAGATGCGTTAGTATTCTCTCTACCCCTGTTCCACTATTTCTGTGAGCCTTGGGTATAGAGGTGCCATTTTATACCAAGTACAAGTAATTAACATTCAGTTTTTAGGATACTCGATTAGCGGAGTCAGTAATGCACTTGATACTTTGAAGCCACAGCACAGGAACTAAATTAGCCCTATGTCAGGATGCTTATGTGTTTTGTTGATTTTAGGAAACAGAGTTGATTGAAAAAGGCAGCTGCTTCGGAGAAGTTCTCAACCAGACTGAAATGAGCCATGGCAAGACTGAACATTGCTCTACGCTTTCAGTGCAGGGAAGATAGTGTGATGGTGTCATTTGCCTTCCTACCAAGGAAGTATAAGCCACAGTCTCAGGGCATTATCTCAGGGCTGCCTGGCCATTCCTTAACAGCAAGGCAGCATGCATTCTTAGAAGTCCTTCATGTCTCTCACTCCTTGGTTTAAAAAAAGTCAGTGAAGCTGGGTGTGATGGTACAGGCCTTTAATTCCAGCACTTCAGAGGCAGAAGCAGGAATGTTCAACAATTAAAGCAACAACTTAACCGAAGGAAAGAATTGAAACCATTTTAAAAGTATTTCATATCATTCTAGTTAATTTTGGTAACGGATAAAGTAAAGGCGTGGCAAACAGGACCTCATGTGCAGATGACAGCATTTCCAGCTGCACTTGTCCTGGATGACTTCATTTTCTACCTCTCTCTTCATTATGATGTAAATTACTACAACAAGATGGAGACAGAAGCAGGCTCCTGTCATTTCTGTCCCTATGTAGGCTGTGCACCTTGGGTAAGCAGATGAAGCCCAGTGTGTCCAATTTAGTGTTTCTGCACTACGAGGACACATGCACCCATTTTGGAAAGTTAAATAAAATGATTTATGTGGTCATGCTTGCTGTAAGTCACAATTCCCATGTTCTAAAGTACAATAGGTAATACAATATGTCAATTTAGTGATTATTTGAGAGCTGGAGGGAGTATGAATAGGACTTTACAGGTAGTGATTGACTCAAAAGATTCTTTTCTCTTTTTAGGAACATGGAGATGTAAAAAAGAAAACCTGTGCTTTAGGGTTGAGAAAATATCATAGTGGATGCTAAAGGAATATTCACCCCTTCACTTTTGCATTTAGAAGCTGACAGAGACCAGTTCCTCAAACAGCTAAGGAGACTAGAATTGCTCAATGTTTGTGTATAAGACATTTTATAGTAGAACTGTGAAAAATCTGATGTTTAAGGATCCAAGAATCCTCACCTAGCATGAATAATATCCTAACACAAATCCCAACCATTTAGGTGGCCTTTATTTCTTATTGAAAATGCATTTGGGGCTGGAGAGATGGCTCAGTGGTTAAGAGGACTGACTGCTCTTGCAGAGGACCCAGGTTCAATTCTCAGCACCCACCCACAGGGCAGCTTATCATCATCTGTAACCTCAGTTCCAGGGAATTTGATGCTTTCTTCTGACCTCTATGGGCTTTGTATGTGCACTTAGATAAATGCAGGCAATACACTAATACACATAAAAATAATAATGAATAAAATATTTTAAAAATGTAATTTTTATTTCCTGCAAGTTGTTTGCCACATGCATTCAATGCCCACAGAGGCCAGAAGAGGGTGCCAGATCCCCTCAAACTGAAGTTACAGGTTGTTAGCCAAATGTGGGTCCTGGGAACCAAACCTAGGTCCTTTGCAAGAGCAGCCAGTGCTCTTAAACCACTGAACCATCTCTCCAATCTCTCCTTTGTTTCTCATGTTAAACTTGCAGATAAAATGAGATGTCTTACAGGTTTTGAAAGCTAACATTGAGAGTGTTGCAGAAACTGAATTTACTTGAGTATTGGAATAACACTTTTACCACAAGAAAATCACAAATCCAAAAAGGCAAATTATGCATGACCATTGTGATTTTTTTTTTCATTTTTGCCAAATTGAGGTATGAAAGTTCTGTCTGTGCTTGTGTTGTTTTTGTTTGGGGGAAGGAGATGCGGCAGTAGAGAGATTTTTGAGGGAACAATATGGTTCCATAGTCGTGAAATTATTTTCTTCCTATCATGGCTATGTTAATTGACTTCATTCAGATGCATCACTGCAGCCAAAGAAGCCAGCCAGATCAAAGCTGATAGAAGCTAGACCTAGAGACACAAGGAACAGGAAGGAATGTGGTTTTATCAAGGCAGAGAGAAGAGACGGTTATATGTTTATAATAAAATATTTTATATAACTTATAAGCATTAATATGTTAATTGTGCATATGCTAAAATAAAATGGATAAATAAACAATACTAAAACAGTTGCTCTGGATAGCCTAGAAGCTTGGCTCTTTTCACTCTGCCAACACACACCTACAGTGTCTCTGAGGATCTTCTTTTGGGGTCTTTGGCCTTGATCCTGAGCTATGCTTCTGGGATCCTAGCCCTGTTTTGGAGTCTTTTGCCCATCCATTCTGATCCCTGGTACAATTCTCACTGTTTCTCTTTTCTTCTTTTATAATAAAGAACTTAAGTCTTCAATTTTAGGCTTTCTGGAAATCCAAAGAATTTTTTTTCTTTGTTAATTCTTGCAAAGAATCTTTTTTCTTTTAAAGCAAAATCTTCATTTTGTTTCTTATTAACAAATAAACATTAGTAGTAAAACCTACCACTGTACTGATGTTGCTATGTTCTAGCCAGGCACTTTAGTTAATTACCTAATTTAATTTTCACCCCAGTCTCAGGATAAAGATATTATTCTGGCTGTTTCAGGCACACACTCTGAGATTAACTGAATAATGTAACAGCTGTGGTGGTGTGTCAAGGACTGGTGAGGCCTGAGGGCCCTGGCTAGGGAAGATCGTTAGTGATGATTTAGTTTACTGGCTCATTTTTACAGAGCAGGAAAGTGAGCCTCAAAGACAGAAAATGATCTGACCCAGGTCTTATGGGAGAGTATTTTACAGCTGGGCACTCAATTCAGGACTGCTGACTGCTAGTCCTTTCGTAGAACCAGGCTCCCTTGTGAAACAGAATGACAACAGGTCTATTATTGTAAGCCCTGAACCCGTCATGTTCTGAGCTTGCTTCTGTTGAGACTGACTCTAACCTGGATCAGGAGGGCCAGAAGCTGCACTGTTCTTTGGGGATTTGAAAGCTCATTTGTACCTGGGTTCTCAGGACCTCTGTTAGAGACTTTGGGGATAATTAAGAAGTGATTGGGTTACCTACACAATAAGAAATATGAAACATTTGCCCAAGCACATTAAAAAGATGTAAAAGCAGAACCATGTTGAAATATCAGGGAAATGCTTTTTACAATTTTGATACCGGGTCCCCTGCAGCACCAGCCAGCCTTGAACTCATTATGTTGACTAGGCTGGCCTTGATCTCATAAAGATTCGATTGCCTGTGGTTCCTTAGTGCTGGGATTAAAGGCAGGAGCCACCATACCTGGTAAAGGAAAATAGCTTTTCTTTGTGCTTGCTGGTCCTGTTTCTGATCTCTTGTGGTGCAGTATCATCTTTGCCCACCTTAACTTCAACTTCCCAAATGAGAAGATAAACGAGCTAAATGCTGGATAGAAGGAGCTTAGGAATCTCCTCTACTAAACTGCTATCTATCTATCTATCTATCTATCTATCATCTATCTATTTATTTTCAATGTGTGTGAGTGTTATGCCTGCATGTATGTAAGTGCTCCTGTGTCACACAGTGCCTGCAGAAGAGTGCCTTGGATCCCCTGGTCCTGGGGTTGTTAGCCATCATGTGGGTACAGGGATTCGAACTCTGGTCTTCTGCAAGAGAAGCCAGTGCTCCTAACTGCTGAGCCATCTCTCCAGCCCCCAGACCACTCTTGATATGGCATTGTGGTATGCCCCCTGGCCTCTGCTTAGCCTGGGCTTCTGCATTGACCCCAGTTCCTCATACAACCTTCTAGATTATGGACAGCATGTGGAAATTCAAGGTTGTTTCTTTCTCTACTTTTCAGCTTTCAAGGATTAGAGTTGACATTGTCAGGGACAAATTGAGAGGTATAAAGGTTAAGTAGAAAAGTGACGTGAAGGATCTTTATACTATGTGTGCAAATATTACCATTTGCCATCCTTTCCTCTGTGTCTCTATGGCCCAGTCTGGGTAGACTCATCAGTGCCTCTTCCAGTTAACTCACAATGTCATTGTGCTCAGTCTCTTCCTCCATTTTACGAGTCTTATTTACATACATATCTTTCATTTCTCTATTTGTATTAGTTGAAACTGATAGATTGTAAGAATAAGTATTCTTTTGCTAATAATAAATAAAAGGCTGTAATTAATTTCTAACTCAGGAGAGACTGTGCACTGGGCTTTTCAGCATGTGCAATTTACTGTGCAATTCTGCAGATGTATTTCCAGAGGAATAGGTTCTTGTCAAGGGGGTGGTATTTGCTCACTGTGAAGCAGTCTCTCTAAGTAAGCTCTGTGCAGCCTCTCCAATGGGGGGGAACCAATAAGCCCTAGGGTGTAGATAAGACACTGATGTGTATGTATGTAGACAGGAGTTCAGGGCCACAGGGGAAGCAAGAGGCCAAGAGGAAAGGGCTGAAGAGATGCATCTAGGTGTTTCACTTTTGCTTTTGGGATTCTTATTGCTGTCCGTGAAGTATAACTTATCAGAAGATTACTTAGTTCATGCCATTTTTGTTCCTCTTAGGAAATATATATATCCATAATTAACATACTCCCATAGAAACTGATGAGTACATTTAAAACGGGTCACTCATTATGACTTTCTGGATTTAATATTACTTCTCCTTCAAAATATGAATGTGCACACTAATTTTCTGTTTCCTCTCACCATCTGTTACCATAAGCTCATAGACAAAATATAGCTATAAATCACAGTTACTAAAATTTCACTCCTCTTGTCTCATGGGATCTACTCATGAGTGTATAAATGTGCACATTTATAGATTCACATTATCCTGCATGCTTCGCATTTCTACTAAATAAGGGGCAAAGTAACCTTTCCATAATCATTATCATAAGCTTCAAATTTAGAGTACAATGACTTTGAACTTCTAAGATAGCCATTGCTCCTTAATTAACACTGGATATTTTTAAAAGTCTCTGTGGGATAGATGAAAATGAATTTCTTTATAAGACTTTGCTTTCTTGGTTTTAGTACCAGACCACCATTAAATTCTGCACACCGACTCTGTACTGACTACTAAGGAGTGCATGCACCTGTTGATTTATGTTGTTGGTAGTTGACTGTCTATCTCCACATAATGCTTAAAACCACATGTTTGTAAAGGAGATTTAAGGAAAAAAACAGAGCAGTTTTCCTACTCTTTCACAGAGTTAACACAATACTTGATACAGAACACTGCTTTGGCCAGAAAATGCATGTGGGGAGAAAACAAAATCTCCAGCAGACACAAGCTAAGTACCATGATTTATTTTAGTCTTGGTACTATGTTCTTGGAGGTGCCATCAGAACCCAGACAAAAGCTCATTTTCATAAGATTTCACATTTGTCCCCTCTGAAACTCCAACTCAGATGCCAAACACAAGCAGCAGGCTGTCACCACAATTCTTACCAATGAGCTATAGATTCATTCAGCTTAACTTGTTTGCCCAACAGCTCACAGCACTCAAGGAAATACTTGTGTTTTCTAGATTATTATAAAGTTTATCACAAAAGGATCTAGATTAACAGATAGATGAAGGGGTAATGGAGCAAGGGATGGAGTGAGATAGGGGTTCAGTGCACTCTATATGTCTTCTACTCTATACACTTCCAAGTATCTCCACAAGTCCAGCTAGCTGGAAGCTCTCCAAGCCAGGTCTTACTGAATTTTGAGGAGACTCTGTTGTTTAAGAATAACTGACTAAATCATTGGCCATTCGTGAGCTCTTTGACTTTCAGCTACGTGTTATCTGTCATTTCCTTATCATATCAAAGATTTCTTTATAATTCCAGATAATAGGAATGAGAGAGACATCTATCTATCTATCATTTATCTATCTATCTATCTATCTATCTATCTATCTATCTATCTTCTATTCATTCATCTATCTCTGTTGATCTATAAATATCTATTATCAATCACCTTTCTGTCATCTATACAAATATGTCTATCTATTTATCACTTATTTATAGTATTAAAAATCATGACACCACGTACTGTTTCCAGTATGTGATATATGAAAGATGCAAAATAAATAAGAATGAAAAATATTCCAGCAATATTTTCTAAAGTAAAATACATTTTACCCTGACTGAAATATTGCACTGAAGAAATGGTAATGAAAAAACTCAATTAGTATGTCATAATGCTATGAACTCTAATTAATAAGGTGGAAATCAAAACAGGATAGATAATACATTTATACTCTAAAATGACTTAGAGTTTGGCACCTATTTATCTTTGGGCCTTTCTTTTTCTTTTTTATTAACAACACATGCTGAGTATTTTGTCGTGAGAATTTCAGCATGAGTAATATTCCTCCTTTACTTGTGAGTGAGCCATTAGCCCTCTCAGTTTGCCACGGAGATGTTTTCTCATTTTCTGTCTGGATTCTCCAAGGTGAGGGAGTAATTTTTTTTCACCCCTACATCCTGCTCTCACCTTAGCTGTGTATTTAAAAATTTAAATTCCTCCGGTGAATATACAATTGTGACCTTTCTTTTTAAGAACGGTGTGTTCTATTTCTAATTCTGCTTGGTCTGAAGAAGCTTTGGATTCAAATGAGTCTTTAAAAATGTCACTGGTGAACTGGTCATGAAGCATCAGAGCAAGACGTCAAATAAGAAATCACTGTTAGGCCTCAATAAAATCATCAAGTCAAACCTATGTAGA
Source organism: Eospalax fontanierii (assembly GCA_035773235.1). NCBI lineage: Eukaryota > Metazoa > Chordata > Mammalia > Rodentia > Spalacidae > Eospalax > Eospalax fontanierii. Next base: position 44,426,872 of record CM069529.1, on the reverse strand, counting down.
ATAATTAATCTATTTTGTTTCATGATAGAGTAATGTATACCCATGTTTTCAGATAGGGAAGGTGGTTATTGTACTTAATCTTTGTTTTGCATATAGAGGTAAAGCTAAAAAGGATTTACATTAGACCAAAAAATCAGGCATTATAGGCTAGTAAACACGTTCTATACTGAAGTCTAGAGACCTAAGTTCAAGCCCCACATTTGTTGCCCCCCTTTTCTGAAGGGCGCAGCAGAAGAACGTGCTGCGATGCATCTCTTCCTCTTGGGATTACTCCCACCCTGGCCAGTGAGGGGGAGAGCAGGGAGATATCAGGTGCCCCGCCTGCCCCTAGGAAGACCCACGCTGGGATGCAGCGTGAATCCAGGGTGCAGGGACAACCTCTCAGGTGAGGCCTGGACCACTGTTGGGCCAAGAAGAGTTCACAGCCGGAGTCGTCTGATGTTACAGCTCTTTCATTAGTGTTGCAGCTCTTTGGCTCTGGTGTTACAGCTCTTTCATTAGTGTTGCAGCTCTTTGGCGCAGCTTTACAGTGCTCAAGTGTGCCCTTTTATACAGCTTTCCTCCAATCAAATGTACTTCTTCATTTCTTTCACAACTTATGATATTGGTCTACTTTCAAGCCTTATTAGCATAAAGGGGTGGTTACAGGGGCAGATACATGGGGTACAGGCATCAGCAATTTATCCTCCAATCAGCAAGCAGTGTGCATAATGCTTCATTATCATACCCAAGGGATAAGTTTCATTTTCACCTAGGCTCATTTGGTTCACAGAAACGTTTGTTTATCTCTCCAGTGCCAAGCAGTTAGGTTTCACTTCCTCTAAGCGCCATTTTGCCTGTCCGTTTACTGGCACCAGGCATTTAAGTAAGGTCCTACACACATTGGCCTTTTTGCTGCCTGTGTGCCCTGGAAAAAAAATCAAGCTTTCTGAGATACTTCTGTTCAATAACTTAAAGGGAGTATATTTACTGGGTTGTCGTGTGAGATGATATTCTTGGAATCTCTGAAGCACTACAGAAGTATGAGGTGAAGCTATGTGAAAACTGAGCTAAAGCATTTGGCTAATGGGTAGACCAATAATCAACTTCCTGTTCATGTCAAATTACTCTTGGAGTAAGAGAAAATATCCACCCTAGTACTAAAACCTAACAAGAATAAAAGAGACTTATCAGAGGTATGCAATTTGTAGACTTTGACGCTTCTGATTCCTGAAGTTTAGATACTGAAATTCTCCCTTTAGGCATAGGTGTTATAGCCTAAACTATAGTAGTAGTCCCCAGGAGGTCCTTTCCGGGAGGTGAAGGAACTCCTGAAGGGCCCGGTGGAAGGTTCTTAGGTTCCTGGGGGCATGATTTTAAGGGAAGATTTTGGGACTTTGGAGTCTTCCTGTTTCTCCTTTGCTCCCTGGCTTGTGATGTGTTTTTTTTTGTTGTTGTTGTTGAGGTTCCCAGCACTCAGGGCCAGCCTGAGGGAAACTGAAGGGCTCCACTGGAGTGGGGGGTGAGTAGGTACAGAGTCAAGACACAGACTCTGGGAGTTGAGCAGAAAGCCAGCAGTGGTGGTCTGCTACAAACTCATTTATTCGAGAAAGAGCAGAGAGTCTTATAGGTCTTGTTAGCCAATAACCTTATGGGGTGGGGTCCCGACTACAGCCAATCTCAGTTTGTTCCCAGGTGGATCAGGTTCCCTCTAGGTGCTGGGCAGAAACTGACTTCACAACTAACCGGTGTGGAGCACCTTACCCATGAGAGCCATTCCTTCATTCCTCCTGGCAGGTGGCCTAGCTAGGCCCACCCTGCATTATGCCCAACAGTTTTTCTCTGTCATATTCTATGACACCTTACTTTACTGTATGTCCAAAGAATGGATTATAACCTCTGAAACAGAGCCCAAATTACACTTTCCTTTTATAAGTTAATTGACTCCATCGTTTCATTACAGTGGTGGAAAACTGAATACAACTGGGGTGCTGTGGAATAAGCTGAGGTCTCCTCATTGACTCTTAACTGACAATCATTGGGCCTGGATCTCATGTACATTGTGTTTCTCAAAAAATCTCTATAAGGAATTGCCTTAGTAGCATTGCTGTAGTCTTAGGGACTATGACTTCTTCAAGCCATAGAGATGGTGCCAAACAGCAGCAGAATTCATAGAATTCTTGATGAATCAAGTGTTTGGCATGGTCATGATACTGACTATTGGTGATAAATTATGAAAAAGTGCTGGACCCGGGCAGATGAACCAATTGACTATCATTCGAAAGGCAAAGAAAGTTGTTTTTTCCTCAGATGGCTTCCATGGCAGTTTTCCTTCTCATTTTCTTATCTTTTATGAGTCCTGTGTCTCCAGAATCACTCCGACTACTTCTGCTACTCTTCAAATTACAGTCTAAAGGAAATGAAAGGCATTACGTTTTCAAGGGAAAAAGTCCTATTTCTGTGGTAACTAATTAGTCTCTATAAAAGGCCGTTTAGAATCTGTTCTTAGCAATCCGCTACCAGTAGCAATGGGCTGGGCACCAAAGCCCAGTGGTATCCGTAATCTGTGCTGGTAATGATTTTAGATTCATGTACTACAGTATTCAGGCAGCTTCTAGAAAGCTTTCCCTTTCTCCTCCCTCATTCCCATGGTTTGTGAACTGAAGACCCTACAATAGGCAGCTCTGGCCACATACGTGAATTAACAGCTCCTTGAACATGATAGATGACTCTTCTGTGGACTTTTTAAGTATGTTCATAGTAAAGATTTCACTTATTTGTTCTAACCTGGTCTTGTCCCAGACCCCTGCTCAGTGCACTTTAAGGCTGATGGACCCTGCTGCTGAAGAGCATGCTTCTGGGAGACTCATCAAATCCTGAGACTATAAGGAAAGTACAAAAACCAGAATGCAGTCTACACAAGACATTCGAAGATTCTAGGCCTCTCATATGTATTACTAACTGTATCCTTGTTCCAAAATATGTATATAACAGGGGTACATGTTGGGGAAGAGTTTCTTTGAATTATTTAAGAAATTGATCATTCAAGTCTTAACAAAAAATAAGAATGCATGCAATTTAATTTTGCTGTTCTTATACAATTCACCAGTATAACTGTTTGCTGATGCATAAATAATATTTTGGGTATGATTATAAAAGTAGGTGTCTATGTAACATACAACTTGGAAATTTTGCAATTAGCAGTAATCAGTTCATATGTGTGCAGTGTTATGTTTGGAAGAGAAAATGAAACAAAAGCAATTTAATATAAGTGTCCTGATTTGATGGCAGTCAATTGGTTGCTCAAGCAATATAAAAAACCCATTTAAATCTGTTTAAAAAGTAGAAGTATCATAAGTAGAGTTATTGTTTTTATATTGGTTAATTTACTGTGTAAGTGGGGTGGTGTGTACAGGTGTGGACGTCAGAGGACAACTTTCGGGATGTGGTTATCCCTTTCCACTGAGTGGGTCCCTGGAACTGAACTCAGATAATCAGACTTGGTGGCAAGGCATCCTTATCTTCTGAGCCATCTCTTCAAACCCCTTTGTTTCTGTTATTGCTACTCTTTTCCTGAATGATTCATTAAAAGTTCCATTTATCTGCAAATAAAATAAAATAGTTCTTGAATATATCAAATAATTTGGATGGAAACATTGTTGATAATGTTAGTGTCTCAGTCGCCATCAAATCAGAATGAAAAGGGCAAGAGACGACATCTATCTAGGCTCCCTGACCTGGAAGCATTTCCGATACAATGCAGCACGTAGACTATGCTGACACAATGATCAAGAAGCCTCTCTCCCCACGACATTGAAATTACCCTCTTCTAGAATAAAACTCACTCACCCTAACCAACATTTGATATCAACAATGTGTCAAGCTTATTGTATGTTGCAATATCCAGAGGGATTGAAACAAGAAATTACCTTTGTCATAGAGACCATCACAGTCCAGGGAAAGGGGAGGGATATAAAGAGTATACTAAAATACCTGGTAACAAGTGTATGGTGGGAGAATCTACACAACTCTGAATGAAGTTAGAAGTGATGATTGACTCTGGAGTAGGGGGAGAAGGTAAGACACAAATGTAGAAACATTGAGTTGATTTTGATTCACTGTATTATTCAGTTCTCTAATTTTTGTCTTTTCTTCATCACATACATAGTAAAATTAGGAAACACTTAAAATTCTTGTCATAAATTAATGTTTCATCTTCACCTGTTCTACCTATAGTCTTATCAATAATTGTAACAATGAATTTTACTAAAAACATCATAGCTAGATGATGCCATGAAGCATCAACTGAAACAATATGCTCCACTTAGGCTTGGACGATTCATAGACACTGACCAGTTGTGGTACTCTGTAATAGTCTCCATCTGGTGCAAAAAAAAAAGCTTGTTTGATGAGTGGTGCCTGGGATATTTCTCTGTAAATATAAGGATACATATTTTGCACATAGTAAGAGACTGCATTAGTCAAGGGATGTGAGTCTTGGGGTTTTCTTTAAGATCTATGATCTCTCTAGCTATGTGTATTTGGCTATGTTTACAGCATCACACATGAGTTTCCTCCTATTGAGTGGGCAGCTCCTATTGATTGCTTCCAAAATGAAAGTGCTGCCAGTGTGCCAATGTGTGCTGTGTTGACCACTGATGTGCTTATTTGTCTTGAAGCTGGTGTTGAATCACCGATTGGTGTTCTCCCTCAGCAGCTTGCTTTCTGCTCTCCAAATGAGTGCTAGTCTTCAGGGAAAGTGGCTTCCAGGTCATTTCCAGATCCATTACTGCAAATCCTGTGTCCAAAGCATGTTCTGTCTTCAGCAATTTGGTTTTACCTTCAAGTTCTGGGAAGCAAGCAAGGGGTGAAGGGGTGTAGCTGTAACCTTTGTAATACTGGGATCTCTTGGACTGCTGTGGCCAATAACTCAAAGGAAGGTTTTTCCTGTCTGGCACTATTTCTTGTAATGTAGCTTTCACCTATGCACATAGATTCCTGTAGAGATATTGTATGTGTAATTTGTCATTAGGTTGGCGGACTGATATGATTCCTTCTGCTTTTTTCATTAGCTAGGCACTATTTGTTTCTTCTCTCTCTATCTCAGTCTAACCCTTCCTCCATGCTTTTCGCATTTGAAGTGTACCATTTTCCCATTTCTCCCTTTGTAATACCAGTCTCCTGTGGTCCCTCTTCTCTTGAACTCCTTCTTTCCCTTTATCCCCAAAGGTACTTATATAGTCCTCCCTCTTCCCCCTCCCATTTAAGCACCCCCATTTTATCCATTTCTCCTTTAGTAACACCTGTCTCCTATTCTTCTCTCTCAGGTTCTTTCCTGGTTCTTTTCCATTATCCTGGTTCCTGAAGTTACATGAGGATACATAATCACACATAAGGATCTGGTGGTAGGCGCCACATATGAGAAGGTGGAACATATGTCATTTGTTTTTCTTGCTACTTCATTTATGGTAACAGTTTCTAGTTCCACCCATTTACCTGCATATGTCATGATTTTATCTTTCTTTACCGCTGAATAGAACTTTATTGCATAAATGCACCACATTTTCATTATCTGCTCATCAGTTGTGAGACACTTAGGTTGCTTCTGTCCCTTAGCTATTGTGAAAAGAGAAGCAACAAACATGTATGTATTTCTGCCATAGGATGAATCCTTTAGGTGTATGGCAAGGAATGGCATAACCGGGCCAAATGGTAGATTCATTTTTAGTTTTAAAAGAGTTCTCCACATTTCTTTCCATAGGAGTTTCACGCATTGACAATTCCACCAACAATGAATGAGCATTCGTCTTTCCCCACATCCTTTATGGCATTTCATATGATTTTTTCTTTTGATCTTAACCAGTCTGGCTGGAGTAAGATGAAATCTTGAAGTGGTTTTAATTTGCATTTCTACAACTACTAAGAATGATGAACACTTTTTAAGATGTTTCCCAGCCATCATTACTTTTTCTTCTGAGAACTCTCTACTCAGATTCTTAACCCATCTTTTAACTGGGTCACTTGATTTATTGGGTCTTTGTTTTTTGAGTTCTTTATATTTTCCGGTTGTTAAACCTCTGACTGTCAAAGGTGTTGCTGGTGTAACAACATCACTCTGTGTTTTCCCTTCACTTCCTCGCTTGTTCCTTTGCTGTACAGATTTTTAGTTTAAGGTAGTGCCTATCCTAGAAGGTGAGAAGAGTTGCTTGTATCTCATAACAAAAAGATGAATTTCTTTTCTTGATCCATTCAACAACCCTGTGCTCAGGGTTGCTTTGGCTATCCAAGATCATTTGTGATTCCATATGAATTTTAGGATTTTTTTTCTAATTCTGTAAGGAATGTCATTCAGATTTTAATTGCCATTGCACTTAATCTATAAATGGATCTTGGTAGGATTGTCATTTTCACAATATTAATTCTTCTGATCCATGAGCATGGGAGGTCCTTCCATCTTCTGGTGTTCTCATCAACCTCTTTCTTTAAACATGTAAAATTTTCATTGTAGAGATCTTTAACATCTTTGACTAGGTTTTTTCCAAGATATTTTATTATTTTGTCACTATTGTGAATGGGGAGGTTTTCATGTACACGTTCTTCAATTGCTTGTTAGTGGTATATAGAAAGGCTACTGATTTTTGTTGATTAAATTTTTAACCTGCCATTTTACTGAGAACGTTAATTGCTTCTAGGAGTTTTCTGGTGTAGATTTTGGCATCTCTTAGGTAATATCCTGTCATCTACATCAAGGGATAGTTTGACCTCTTCTTTTCCAATTAGTAGTCCTTTAACTTCCTTATCTTGTCTTATTGCTCTATAAAGATTTTCAAACACTGTATTAAAAAGGAGTGGAGATAGTGGACAGCCCTGTCTGGTTTCTGATTTTAATGGGAATGCTTTCAGTTTTTCTCTATTTTGAATGATGGTGGCTGTGGGTTTGTTGTATATAGCTTTAATTATCTTAACATATGTTCCCTCCAGTCCAATTTCTTCTGGAATTTTAACATAAATGCATGTTGATTTTTATCAAAGGCTTTTTCTGCATCTATGGGATGATCATGTGATTTTTTTGTCCTCGAAACCATTTGTATGATTTATGACATTTATTGACTTACATATATTGTACCCTTCCTGCTTCTCTGCAATAAAGCTGACTTGATCTTGGTGGGTGATCTTTTTGATGTGTGCCTGTATGTGGTTTGCAAGTATTTTGTTGACAATTTTTGCATGGTCTATAGTTTTCTTTTTTGCTTGTATCTTTACCTTGTTTTGGTATTAGAGTGATGCTGTCTTCATAGAAGGAATTTGAGAGTTCTCCCTCTGTTTCTATCTTTGTGAATAATTTAAGTAGTATTGGATATAGATCTTCTTTGAATGTCTGGTAGAATTCTGCTGTTAATCCATCTTGGCCTAGGATTTTTTTGGTAAGGAGGTTTTGTATTGCTGTTTCATTTTCCTTATATGTTATTCATCTGTTTAAGCTGTTGATCTCTTTGCTTAGCTTTGGTGATATCCATGATTTTAGATAAGCATCACTTTCTTTAAGGTTTTAAAATTTAGTATTGCATTGTTTTGTTGTTTTTTCTTTTAAAAATATTCCTGTATAATGTTCTGGATCTTTTTTCTTGTGTGTTGTCATGTTTTCTCTTTCATTTCTGATTTTGTTTTGGAGTTACTCTTTCTTTCCTTTGGTTAACTGGGTTGAAGGTCCTTCTGTCTTGTTTATCTTTTCAAAAGAACCAGCTCTTAGATTTAATGATTCTTAGTATAGTAGTCTTTGTTTCTATTTCAATAATTTCTGCTCTGATTTTTATTTCTTCTTGTCTTCTAGGTTTGTGTTTCATTTGTTGTTGCTTTTCCAGAAGTTTTGAGCTGCAGTGTTAAGTCATTTATTTGTGCTCTTTCTGATTTTTTAATGTAGGCACTTAGAGCTCTAAACTTCACTTAGGAAGTTTCTTTCTTAGGACTGCTTTTAAAGTGTCTCAGAGGTTTTGTTGTGTTGTATTGTCCTTTGCACTTATCTAGGAAAACTTTTTATTTCTTTTTTAATTTCTCCTTTGACTCATTTGTCATTCATGGGTGTGTTGTTTAATCTCCATAAGTTCCTGTATTTACCAGGGCTTCTTCCAGTGTTGATTTTAAGGTTTATTGTATTGTGGTATGATAGAATGTTTGGTATCATTTCATTTCAATTTTTTTTGTATTTGTTGACATTTGTTTTGTGCCCCAGTATGTGCTTGATTTTGGAGAAAGTTCCATAGGTTGCTGAATAGAAAGTGTATCCTTTGGTGCTTGGGTGGAATATTTGATAGTTGCTTGTTAGGTCCGTTTGATGTATAATATTGTTTAATTCAGATGTTTCTCTGTTTTTTTCTCTGTATGATTGATCTGTCTAATGGAAACTGTGATATTGAGTCCCCTACTGTTAGTGAGTTGGGATTGTTCTGTGTCTTAAAGCCCTGTAGTACTGATTTTATGAAGTTGGGTGCACCGCAGTTTGGTGCATATGTGTTCTTGATTGTTATATCTTCTTGGTTAACTGTTCCTTTGGTCAGAATTAAGTGAACCCCTTTATCTCCTCTGATTAGTTTTAGTTCAAGTATATTTTGTCAGATATTAGAATGGCAAATCCTGCTTGTTTCTTAGTGTCATTTGCTTGGAATAATTGTTCCATTCTTTCACCTTAAGGTAGTGCCTGTCCTAGAAGGTCAGAAGAGTTTCTTGTATCTACAACAAAAAGATGGAAGTTTTTTCTTGATCCATTCAACAAGCCTGTGTCTTTTGACTGAGGAGTTCACTCCATTAATATTTAAAGTCATTATCAAAAGATATCTTTTCATGGTGTTCCACATTTTTTCTGTATTCCATTTCTGTTTTTTTTTTTTCATAACCTTTGCTGGAGTGCTCCAATTCTTCAACTTTGTCATCCAGTCTTGATATTCTGTTTTCCATTCCATTCATTCTATCAGTGAGACTTTCTCTTGTCTTTTCAAATTGGCTTATTGAGTGTTTCATTTATTTCTTCATTTCAGCCTGCGTTTTCTTCAATAATTCTATATCTTTTGTGAATTGAGTCATAAGTTTATCACTATTTTCTTTTGGTTCTTTGGTTTCTTCATTGATGTTTTCTTTAAATTCATTGAATTCTTTGATTTGTTTATGATTGTTCTTTTAAGCTCTGTTTCCTGGGTTATCTCTATGGGTTCTAGTTGTAAAACTCATCTATAATTGGAGATATTTTGTGGTGACATATTATTTGTGTTTTTCATATTATTATTTTTTTCATTGTGATCTTGGCATGTGCATGTTTTTTGTTGCTTATGATTCTGATGTGAGACTCAAGAGTTCCTTTGTTGAGTTGAGGTCTGATTCTGTTTGTATACTTGATGTGACTTAGTTGTTTTCTTATAGGGTATAAACAGCTGGTTGGTTAAGGCTTCAGGCTCTCTCTTTTGATTTTATATTGGCAAGACAATATGTCTCTAGTCCAGCTACTCAGTTCCTGCAGAAGCACAATTCATGGAAGATAAGCTGTTCTCAGGCTTTCTCCTAAGGTCTGGGCCCCTCTAGCCAGCACCAGAACACAATTTGCAAAGGTTATTAGGCAGAGACTGGATTCAGTTGTTCTTGGGCATTCTTCAAAGTTCTGGGTTCTGCTAAAGGACACAGATGTCTAGCACTGCAGCAGTGGGAGGGGCTGCAGATAGTATCAATGTAGGGGGATGGGCATGGCATGATTTGGAGAACTCACCACCAGGTAGAGGTAACAGGGTAGTCTAGAAATCTGGAGTGCTAAGAGCAGTAATGGGCCTGTTCCCAAGGCTGAAAGGAGAACAGGGTGTGGACTGTGGGAGACTGGATTTGTTGAAGTATTAAGGGAGTTGAGACACAGTGGGCAGGATCAGATTTACCAGGGATGAAGGCTGCTCTCAAGAATGCCAAGGCAAGTTGGGGCTAGGGATAACCTGTGAAGGCTCTAACAAACTAGACTGAAAATCTGAGCTGCTCTGAGTACAGGGAATTAGGACACTGTGGAAAGGTCTGGACTAAGAGGATTGTCCAGAGATCTGGGGTGCTAAGGGCTAAACTGGGCCTGTGACCAAGGCTAGCAGAACAGGATGTGGGGTGGGAGAGAATGGAGTTGCTCAGAGGGCAGGGGAGTGGAGACACAGTGGGGAAGATCAGACTTACCTGAGAAGAAGGCTGGTTGGGGAATCCAAGGCAGGTTGAAAGTGGGGAAAGCGAGGGTAGATGGCTGGTCTCAGGTAGGCAAAGGCAAGTTGGTTGTGGGAACAGCCTGTGAGGGCTCTAACAAACTAGACTGAAAAGTTGAGCTGGCCTGAGTACAGGGAATCAGGATGCTGTGGGCATGTCTGGACTAAAAGGATAGTCCAAAGATCTGGGGTGCTAAGAGCAAAAGCAGCATATGCCTAATGCTAGAAGGAGAACAACATGTGGGGCTCGGGAGAATGGAGTTGCTCAGGTGGTAGGAGAGTGCAGATTCTCATCCTGCATTTTGAGTTTTGATGTAATTGTATAATTCTTTCCAGTGATAAGAATGTTAAGCACTCAGTAATTTCTGTTCATAATGATATGGATGTTAGCTTGGTACTAAATAGTAGTATAACAACTGAAAGATTACCTGTAGCAATATCTTATAATCTCTTCAGTTGATGAGTCTGTGTAGGTTTGCGAGGTAAGAAGAAGGAAAATCAACAGTTATTGAGCAACACACTACACTGTCTTATTTAATTCTCCCAGTGGATTTGTGTAGTGAATGTTTTTCTTAGATATGTATAATGTACATGTATGTATATATGCATGTCCATGTATTGTGAGCACACATGATATTTGTATAAAGTGTCAATTGATTATAAATTTACACATGAAGAAGTGAAAGCTTCAAGTAACTTTCTCAAAGTAACATTACTAATAACAGATTCAGTCTCAACTATGATTTCAAATTTCATTGCCTTTCTATCCATAGAAGAGCAAATATGCAAAAAGAAAAGGTTGCATCTGCATAGCCAAAAATAATCATGCAATTTGACCAGATTCAAAAATAAGAAAATTCTTATAGGGAATGGAGAAGACATTTCTGAGAATAGTAGCTTATTACCAGCTATATTTACGTATTTTAAATTGTTGATTTATAATGTTGATTCATATTCTATATCTATCATCTATCTATCTATCCATCTATCTATCTCTTTTTTTTTATCAAAATGACCTTGACCCAATTTAAGCTTCTTCATGGGATCAGGAAAAGTATGGACCTAGAGCAGTGGAAGTCTGCTTTTCCTCACCTATGCAGTCCAGCCTGCCCGGTAGATTCTGGGCTAGTGGGGTGCCAGATGGCTTTGGTGGTACTCAGGAATTGTGTCCTCATGATTGTACAATGCAAAAGAAAAGGCAAAACTTTCTGAATCCACACAGAGAAAATGAAGCTAATGTTTTAGGGGCATTAATATTATAGTAAAATGATATAAAGAAACTGACTCTCTGGTAAGTCTATCAAAATTATTTTAAAAAATCCTTGAAAACAAATACAGACTCTGGGGGAATAACTGCCATCAGGATCGATGGCTAATAAATAGATCTGAAAGAGTTGTACAGTTAAGAAATGAGGTGGCAACATCCAGCTTGCACATATTTCCTGAGGCCTTGTCTAGGCAAGGTGATCATAGTATGAGCAGCAACTAAAGCTTTCACTTATACATCCCATTGCAATGCAAAATCAAAATCAAATTTACTACTGGCACTTACCTTTTCCCAGGATGCTCTTCTCTAATTCTTTTTTATAATAGGAAATATTGTTCACCCTTTAAATGCCTGCTACAGCCTTTAAAAATACTGGGTCTCAAGCACTCTACATATCTGGAGATGACCTTGAAATTCTGATACTCCTGTCTCAACCTCCCGAGTTTGGGGATTACAATTGTGTGTCACCACAGGTAATTCATGTGGAGTAAACCCAGGGCCTCACAAATGCCAGAGAAGCACTCTACCAGCTGACACACACCCCTGGTCCCAAGCCTTCTTTGTGATTGATAACCAATGATTTTTACTGATATATAGAAAAATCAAAATTTTGTACATGATGTATTTGAAAGGACACTAATGATGACTTACCTTTTGGATTATCTGTTTTATGAACTGAAATAGCCACGCTCAGCTCTGAAAGAACAGGTCTCTGCACACAGAAAACACTAAAGCCATCTGCTAAAGGCATATTGAAGGTTAACTGTGAAGAATTGAAATAAACAGAAGCTCGGGAGTTGGACATAGAGATCTTGTCTCAACTCACTGCTGACTCCGTGGGCTACTCTCAGTGAGGCATGTTACTGTTGTGACCTTTACAGCAGGCTAGCAAGTGACTTACTACGTCACATGTTCAGTTTCTTGTACTTCCTCCTGGGATGTGGTCAATAAGTGTTCTTGTGCTTCTTTTATGTTTTATAACACCTAGCATTACTTTTTACTCAGAAGACACTAAAATACTTAATCTTAGTCTGCTTCAGTTGTTTAAATGTCACTGTTTCTCAGGAGTGGATCAGAAATAATGAACATTGTTCTCCATAGCACGCACATTATTCTGCAGTGAATCTCACTACATGTAAGGTATTTTGGGGAAATGTGTCACAAGCAACATGCAAATAGTGACATTTTGACCAGGCTTCATCACAAGAGCTGATCTAACTTGCATGAACTAAATGTGCTTCTGTGGAACTGAAGGGAAGAAATCCCTTGTAAATTTACTAGCATCAAACAGAATATCACTTCAAGACTCCCAAAGCTGAAACCGCACAAGCTGCAGCAATTTACTTGAAGTGATATCAAGACTGAAGTTATTGCCTACTTCTCTGTCTTCACCTACAGGTATCAATGATTGATTGGTTCATAAACATGGAAAGTTGATGTCTTTACTTCAAATCAGGACAATTTCATCTTTCTCTGTGTTAAAAATGATGCTTCTTAGGGACTTAATGCTTCCAATCATATTGTTGCGTGACCTTCAAAAATACTTAGGAATTACAGAGAGAATATTCTGCATTGTTTCTTGGAAGACAGGTCCAGTAAAATGAGCTGGCTTGGCATTGTCACAGAGCATTTTAGTATCAAATCCAAGAAAATAATGAGATAGTTTATTTTCCAGTCCCAGTCATAGGTCCTTCTAATCACAATGCCCTAGTCTTGGAAAGCAGCTGGAAGACCTGGCTCATGTGACAAGATCCTCAAGATCAATCACAGCCCATCACTGCTGTCCACAATAGACTTCATATCAGTGACCTGGGGCTAAAGCTTAATCACTTTCTTAGTCTACGGAGTTTCTGTTTAATGTTTTGATTTACATCCAGCAACGAACAGAAGACAGATGACAAGTTATTAAGGGAACATGGTCTTACATACCCAAGAGTATGAGGTTGTATTAGTTCTCAGCAGGACTACTGGCGCATGATAATCATTTTAAAGACTTCCAAGGACCTTTTACTCAGGCTCACACTTAAAATGGATTGTTTAATACTGTGAACTGTCTAGAAGTTTTAAGTTATATAAAAGTTGCATGAGATGAGCTACAGTACTAAAAAGCTGTGTTAAATAATGTGTTCTAAAGAAACCTCCAGCACTGTAGTCTCTATTGGAGAGCTCATTTATATACATGTTTCCATAGATCTTAAAATTATTGTGCAGTTATCAGCAGCACAACAGGGGCAAATAAGTAAATATTTTGATCCTTTTGAAACTTAAATTCTCTGATTCATGTTCAGGCCAAGTATCCCAATACTCACAACTTTGACTGGGATGGTAGCACAGTAGCATTTACTAATCCAGGCACTGTCTTCTAAACACTCATTGTTACCTACAGACATGTCATGAATAAAAACATTTAACATCTAGTTGTTATTCATCTTGAGTTATAGAAAATATTTTCTTTGCATGTATAGCACTGATTGTAGTCATAGGTTGATGTGATCTAGATTTAAACATGTGATATCTTTCATGTCTGCTTGAATTTTTAAACTAAATATTTATAATAGGACTCTTCAGAAACAGTTATGAACTCCAAGAATGTAGGAAATAAAACCAAGGTACTGTTACAGCTCAGTGTGAATTTTGAACTTATCACTTTTGTAATCAATATGACACATCATTGAGTGAAGACTTTTCCTTACCTCTTCTTATTTCTTTTTCTTTGCCCACTTTTTTTTTGAGACAGAGTCTCACGCTGTAGTGCAAGCTGCTTTGCATCTCACTATGTAGCCCACGCTGTCCTCAAACTCATGGAAATCTTCTTGCCTTAGCCTTTCAAGTGCTGGGACTACAGCCCTGAACCATCACACTTGGCACTGTCTCTTCCTATTTTTTAATATATACCAAAAATAGATTTTAATATTTTAGGACATAAATAAACAAAACTAGTATGGAAACAGTGTTCTAGGGCCCTCATTAGGATAAAGGTAATTTTATAGATAATTTGGTATGCTGACTTATACCCAATATTTTAAGACTATAAGTTTAAATGGTGCTTTAGTTGCCACCATTTTACTCTAACCATTCAAAAAAAATATTTAAGAGGATGTGTTATAAGCTAACTGTTGATTGTTAGAAGCTAATTGCTGATTGTGTATCTGTATTGTGGGAATGATATAGTTTAGGATAATAGTCAATGCTGTGTTAGTCAGACTTCCTTCACCATGACAAAATATTTTAGATAAATAACTTTGAATTACAGATTCAGAGATCTCTGTCCATGATGACTCACCTCACATCTTGGAGCCTGTGCAGAGATGGGACATACTGTAGAGCAAAGAGGCTTACCTCATGTGTTGAAAAGCTTCAGTTGCCAACTTGACACTGGGAAGAGGGAACTTCAGTTGAGAAATTTCCCTATTGGATGGGCCTGTGGGCATGTCTGTCAGGCATTATCTTGATTGTTGAGTAATGTAGGAAGGTCCAGCCCACTGTGGGTGGTACCTGGGCAAGTGGTCCTGGGTTGTATAAGAAAGCAGGCTGAACCCAGGTCAGAGGAGCAAGCCAGTAAGCAATGCTCTTCCATGGCCTCTGCTTAAGTTCTTGCCTCCGGGTTCCTCGCCATGCCTTCCTCAAGGATGAACTATAAATTATAAGATGAAATAAATGTCTTCTTCCCCAAGTTGATTTTGGTCAATGTTTTGTCGCAATAGAGAAGCTAGCTATAACAGCTCATGACAGCACAGTGTGGTGGAGCACTGAAAGCAATGGGCAAGGCACTACCTCTAATGACTTATTTCCTCCACCTAGCTCCATCTTCTAGAGCTACCATCACCTTTCCATATCCTGTTAAGTTATGAATACTTAAGTTAACACAGTCACGAATTCAAGGATCCAATCACTTCCCAAATTCCCTTTCCCTGGAAAACTTGCATTGAGAAACAAGCCTTTATCACATGAGATTAAGGGGGACATTTTGGATCCAAGCCATAAGAACTGTCTGACTTTGAGACACTTATTATTTATATGGGATGATAAGGGAGAGAAGAGATGTGCTCTGTGACGTTTCAGATTTTATAGTGGGTGGAGCATTACACATGGGACTTCTATCCCTTTATCTTCATGACTTCATTTCTATCATAGAAACTCTTTTTTATCATTAGCTGACAGAAAATTAGGATTGAGGGAAGGCAGGCTAACTCTGAAGACAGATCAGCCCAGAGAAAAGCCAACAACATGACCTTGCATTTGAGGTGACTATTTGCCATCAACCCTTCAAGGAGGCCACAATTACTGACTATATTAAACTGATCTGAAACAAGTCCATTGATTACAACCACATGCCCATGAGACCCATGGCTAATAATGATGTACTCACAGCTTCACTACCATGTGGTTCATTGTTGGGCATTCTTGCTTTAATATTTTCTTTGATAATACAAGCCCCCTTCCACATCCAGGCCAGGCTTTCATCCTCCGATTTGGGAAGTTCCTCATCCTTATAGTTATAGTTCTTCCTGTTGTGATAAAACACTGACCAAAACGAATTTGGGAAGGAAAAGATTTGTTTGGCTTACAACTTACAGTCCATCTTCAAGGGAAGCCAAGACAAAAACTGAAAGCAGAAATCTGGAGACCGGAAGGAAACTAGATAGGTAGAGGAATGCTGCTTACTGGCTTGCTCAGATACCTTTCTTACACAGGTCCCCTGACCAGTGATGCCAGAACCCACAGTGGGCTGGGCCCTCCCACATTAATTATCAATTAGGAAAACACCCCTCCCACATTAATTATCAATTAGGAAAACACCACACACACGTGTCTACAGGTCAAGCTATTAGAGAAAATCCTCAATTGAGGTTTCATATTCCTAGGCATGTCTAGCTGACAGCTGAAGCTGACCAGCATATTTAGTTTTGCCTGCTACCCAACCTTCTTTGAACTGAGCATGTGGAGTGAATTATTTATTTCCACCTTTTCTTGATGCCCCAAGTGAACTTCAGGAGCTTTGTTTATAGGTTTACTGTTATGGGAAAAGATATGGCAAAGAAAATAAACAGAGAGAAGACTGTTACTCTCTTACTTTCCAAAGCTCTAATGGCTTCTCACTCTAACCTGACTCCTCAGAAAATTGTGTTGGCTTTGACTCTCTTGATGGTAAGATTCTCTGCTTCCTTCCTCAGACTAGTATCTTCCTTAGTACTTTCTTTAAAAGAATGTGACCCCTTTACACCTCATTGACTTTATCTACACCTTAAATTAAAGTATAGAGTGAACAGTGTTTATGAACCACATTTTATGAAGGGCAAAACCACAGGAAAGGGACCTGGGTACTCATAAAATGTGGAACTGCACATCTGAACACTTCCAGAAACAGGTTGGGTGACAGCTGGATGAATTAGGCAAAATAATTCCTCCCTACAAAGCTAGATTTATGGGAAAGAAGCAACAACAACAAAGAGCCGTGTGCTGAAATGACCTATGGAGCTATTTAACCAGGAGAACTGAATCCAGAAGCAAGGAGTGACAAGAGGAGCACCGTAGAGATCTTCAAACAACGGCATGGGAGTCTTGGACCAGGGTACCATGGGGTGGAAATAGGACTCTTCCGGGAGATAGAATCAGAGCCTGAACCCTGACAATCCTTAGCATGCCAGGTTTAGCTGTTCACCCCTGGTAAGCCAATGAAACAAACAAGAAATAGTGAAAATCAAAAAAAACAAGATTTATTCAAGTGGTCACCTTGAGAAGAAGTGCAAAGTGATCCAGTGAATCCCTTCCCCCCAAGTCCATCTCAGGTGTCCTGACATGAGGTTTAGGTTTTAACAGGGGCCCGAGGTATGCGTAGTTAAGAAGTCCCTGTCAAGGAGTGGTCCAGGCTGTTTGAATTCCAGTCTCTCCTATGAAGTGGTCTTGCAAGTTTTCTGAACTGTGAAATCTCTTTCCAGGAGACAAGTTCCCCATTTGACTGGCACCAGAGCCCCAGCCTTTTCCTTCTCCAGTGAGACTCCAGGAGAAATTGCAATTTCTTGGGGTTCACTGCCTTGTGAGTCTGATCACTTAATACTCTGATGGCAACAAATGTCTTTTCAGAGCATCTTGATTCCTTCCTGGCAGGATGGTCACATGACCACTGGTTTGACAAGACCAGATACATTTTTATTCTGCTTAACACAAATGAAAACTTTCTAGTCATTAGAGCTGCATGGCTTTTCAGTCTTCCATGGTCTGGTGAGATTCATATGTGGAAAAGCAATGACTCCTTCTTGGGATCAAACAGGAATCACACGCATGGTCATAGAACTCTAAGACCTTCTAAATCTACTCCTTCTCTGTGTTCTTCAGCTTTTATCTCATATTTGCAGAATGTAGGTCCTGAGTGAGAAACTACCAAACCTCAAAGCTAATTTCTCACCTGTAATTTCTTTCCCAATTTATTCACCTTAATGTCTGCCTGCAGAGAGCAGGAATTTCATCAAGCAATGGAAAAGCATTTTCAGAGCCATATTTTCATCCAAAACTTATTCGTTCAGCCTTGTTTCTTCAGGTTTTTCAATATTCACTCTGTTTCAACTCAGTGCATTTTGCAATGCTCTGATCATTATTCTTTTACTATAGCTAAATTTTCCCCAAATTCCTAGGTATTGCTAAACAAAAGATTGATCAATATTCTTATTGGATAGCTATATTTTTTAAACTTTAATAACTTTGCAAGTGAGTTTCTTTAGAGGTGAGGCTTTTGAGTTTTTTATTACTAAATATGAGTGTCCCTCTTTCTGGTCACAGCTAGAATTGTGCTGATTAAATTCTGAAACTGCATAACTGTGCAATTGATCTCCAGGATGTCAAAGTGCATGTTTTTAAAAGTAATTTTCTTAGGAAAATAATACATATCTCATTACTTTTTACTGTAATTGGTATTCATGGTTCCTTGGCCAACCCTGGCAGGGATGGCCAGTATTAGGGCCATATATTATTAAAATGGATTAATTTTTCAAACACATCTTCCACTCAGTATCTCATTAAATGAGGCATTGTAAATTCTGCTGTCAAGAGACACAAATAACATGATTATGCAATACTTGCATTATTCAAAGTCCTCTCAGTTGAAATGGATATTGGCCATAAACTGTTTGTTGTTTATGGGAGAGAATTTTGAGACATGTGTCCAAACTGACTGTGCTAGTTTCCTGTGTTGCTGTGACAAATAAATACCATGCCTCAAAACAGTTTAGGAAAGGAAATGTTTTACTTGGCTTACATTTCCAAGTTATAGTCTAGCACTGTGGGAAGTCAGGGCAGGAACTCAAGCAGCAACTTGTAGCAGAAACCACAGAGAATGTTGCCCTCTGGCTTTTTCATTTAGCTTAGCTAGATTTCTTATATAGCCCAGGACCACCTGCTTAGGGAAGCTGCTGCTCACAGGAGTCTAGAACCCTTTGCATCAGTTAATAATCAATACTATCCCTCATAGACATGCCCAGAGACCAACCTGATAAAGAAAATTACTCAATTGAGGTTCCTTTTTCAAGTGACTCCAGGCTGTGTCAAGTTCACAGTTAATGTTAATTAAGACACTGATGACCAAAAATCATCTACAGTCTACACTGATTTTATAAGATGGTCATCACTCAGCTGGGAGTTGCATCCAGGGAAAGACCCCAGGTCAGAACCAAATTTACCTTTACTATAATTTCTAAAGGCAAAGTTGACTTATTCAAGAACCACTATGTTTTGTCTAGCATGACTGTGAAGAGACAAATAATAAGTTAGAATGTGTAAGGGAAGATTGATGGATCTCAGCACTGACCTGGGTAAAAACATGTTTAACAAGGGTAGCCTGCTGCTGATGCATTCACATCACAACAATAGCAATATTTTCTACACAGAAGGGTACTGCCTTGTGTTGAAGACATGCAATTTCTCAGGAATAAAAGAGCTTAATTGGGGTTTTGAGATTGCTTAAAACTTAAGAGTACTTACTGCTCTTGGAGAGGACTCTGGTTTGCTTTCAAGTATCCACATCAGGCAGCAGCTCATAACTGCCTATAGCTCCAGTTCCAGGGGATCTGATGCCCTTTGCACTCATGTGGTCCACATAAACGCAAGGAGACATATACACATACACATAAAAATGAGCTTAATGAAAATCTTGAAACATTAAGTTGGAATAAATTCAAGGCATTGGGTTCTGCAAGGTTGAATATGATAAGGGCTCGTTGTTAAGCTTATGGCATCGAGGGTTAAGCAGATAACTGATCACAATGATTTGAAGATAGTGGGTATCAGCAAAATGCTGTGTGTACCCCAGAAAAAAAACATCATCTCACATTGCAAGAGGTAAAATGTTGTAGCAGAAGTTTCACAGGAGAGGGGAGACCTGAGCTGTGGCCTAGAGGGAAGAGAGAACTGTGCCTACAGGAAGAAGGAAAGGCTTTCAGGGCAAGGAGACCAGCATGTGCAGATGCATGGGATGAAAATGCCTTGGCATTTACAAGAGTCACTATTGAGTTGTATGGACTGGAATGAAGTGTTTGTGGTAATGTTGGGCCTGATCTGGCTCTAGTCTGTGGGTAGTGGCATGTGCTAGGAGATTATAGTGGGGAGGATCTTTGTCTGCTTTCACAGGATCAAGATAGCTGTAAATAATAATAATGACAAAATTCTGGGTTTTGTTCTATAAAGGCCTCACAGAAGTTATGACTAAGAAAGCAGCATAAAGAAGAATCCTGAAAAATTCCAGAATTCAACCCAAGATGGACTTTCTGCCAGTTACTTAAAGCTCCCTAGAAATCAGCCTTTCCTTGGATATATTAGTTACTTTTCTGTTGCTGTGATGAAACACCATGACCGAAGCAACTTATAGGAGGAAGAGAGAGTTTATTTGAGTTTCTGAGTCCAGGGAGATGAGAGACCATAATGGTGAGGGAGGCATGGCAGCCAGAAGTGGCCAGAGCAGAAAATTAAGCAGTCACGTCTTCAAGCAGGCAAAGCAGAGAGAGACAGGAAGTCTGGGAGGGCTTAAGAACTCTCAAAGCCCTCCTCCAGTGGCATGCGCCCTCCAGCATGGCTATAGCTCCTAAACGTGTCTTGATCTTCCCCCATCAGTGCCTCCAGCTAGGGACCAAGTACCCAAATACTTGGAACCCGAGGGGGACATTCTCATTCAAGCCATTGGGTATACTGTCATATTCTACAGACTGTCCATCACTGGAGGGTCATTCTACCAAACAAAGATACAAAAAAAATACAGCATTAATACAAATTAATCACTGCATGTTAAATACTGGCCATGGCATTTGGCTGTGACAACTGACTTCAAAACTCCAAGGATTCAAATGTCTTTTAAAGCAACCAATCAAGATTGCACACATAGAACATCACCTTAGCTGAGAGGTGATGAAGCTTAATGCTAAAAGACAGTAACCAATAAAAGCAACCTCCTGGTAAGGGCTACTTAGAACTACTGGATTCTTATCTCAATATTTATTCACTCACCAAAAGCACTATCCATTCTTAGAATAAATATTTTATGAGCTGTGGCCTATGTTCCAACTAAGAATTAGAGTAATAAAAACTGAATTTTAAGCTTAATGTAAACACAACTATAGAAATCATAAATACCCATATTGCTTTTAGGTACCCAGTATGATTTATAATGTTTAAGTACTGGAATGATCATTCTGTGGTTATAAGTGCTGAAGGATTTTCTTCCTTTTCTAACAATATTTAAATATTGTGTCATGCTAGAATCACACTAGAGTAACAGCCATTTTTTCCTTACAAACCTGATCATGCCGAGCTCAGCTTTGAGAGGTATCACCCATGTCTCCAGTGCTGATAAGTGTTAATGAAAGGAACAGAAGGAGATGGCTTACGAAGTTGGGCAGTGCTGGGACACTCTGTCCCCCCCTAGGCTCATGCTTCTTGGGGATAGCTTGGCTGAGCTTGGTCTTTCCAGTGTATCTATTGTCTTGCAAGCTCTAGTAAAGAAGTGTATAACCTAATTTCAATTAAAAAGCTACATGCTGAAGGGATCTCCATCTTGGTCTGCTTTCTGCTATGCTTGACTACCTGATGCCGCACTTGGTTTGCTATGTCTCCCTTTGAAATGGGTAGTAATAAGTGCCTCCCTCCCAGCAGAAGACCTTGTCCCAATCCACTAATTTGACTAATGCTTTTCTTCAATAAATGCATTTTTAGAAGAAAGCAACTTTCTTTACAGAGGTCCATTCAAAAAAAAAATCACTGGTTAGAAATAAAAATAAATCATAAAAAGGATACAGAATTTGAAATCGAGTGGCCAGTTACATAGGGCTTCTCTGTTTGAGAGCTGTATGTAAATCCAAAATTGAACAATGTAGAAGATGATGTTTTGTTGTGGACTTGGAAGCATCAACTAAGGAATTAGTAGAAGTAAGAACAGGGCACGATGAAATGTTGTTATGGTTTGTTTATATCCTCCAAATTTTAAGTGTTTATAACTTTTCCGCAAATAGTGTCACTGGTATTCAGTGGTGATACCATTTGGAAAAGTAGACAGGGTCACAGAAGTTTTTCCCTTACAGAAGATTAGCACATTCATTAACAATGTGCTAACCATTCTCATGGTTGGCAAACTGTAAATCTCAGCAGCTTGCCTGGAGGAGGAAAATGGAGGAGAGAAGGCAAAACATGTCTCACCTTTTAAGCAGACTTGGAGGAGAGACACATGATGGACTAGCTACCACATGGTGGGCAAAGGAGTTTTAGAGAAAGAGTAAGGAAAGCCCTAAGTGTTGTGGAAACCAAAAGTGTTAGGGAAAGCATGTGTAGAAAAGAGACAGAGGAAAAGAGAAGTTAAGCTTTTCTGAGAGTAACTCGAAAAGAGGCAAACTAAAGAAGCTGGGTCCCTGCAGTCCAGTAAGCAGCTGCACTTAGGGAAGGGGATTCCGGAAAGAAAAAGTACATTATCTCACTGAAAAGCCCATCTTCCTAGGGGTGGTCCTTTGACCAGGTGACAGACCTGGCCCAACTGGAATGCTGGGTCTCCACCCAGGCAAGAGATTCTATCCTTTTGATGAGAAGTTTTCTCTTAATGGGCCTTTATTGCTACTCTAACATTCTTGACAGCTACCTGCCCTCAGCCCCAAGGAGGGGGGCTGTGCCTCCTTTTGTCTCAGACACCTGACAGAACTTTCTTTGTTAATTTGTTTAAAAGAGAAACTGCCTTTTCTCAGGAAATATGAAAAAAGCATATTTGTTTTGATTCATCAGGATATGTTAATTTCCTCACATTATGATGTTTGCCTTAAAGGTATAAGAGACTCAGAAACAAAGAGATTTAAATTTAATTTGCATTCCGATGTCTTAAAATATTCCATGAATTTTCCCAGGAAATTTTAGCCATTTTCCCACAAAATTATGGCTGGTTTGGTTAGGACTTATAAATTTGTAATTCCCTTAACACTTCTGAAGAAAAGAGAAGTCAAGTTTTAAAATGGTGCCACTAAAAACAAACAAACAAACAAACACTTTTCCATCTGCATCTGTACCTTATGCCAGCGGAGCAGGAATAGTAACTGCCTTGTCAGTTTCATGGTATAGACAAAAGGCAAAGTCATTCCAAGAAGCTTTTGGCTCTGGTACAGGTCAATGTGCTACTGGACAGGATTGTTAGCAAAGTAATCAATAAGAACTGACTAGCTACCCAGTTAGCTTTTATTTCTACTGCTAGCAAGGATAAGTCAGAGGGAGGAGGGGCTGGTTAAAGCACAGTGATTCTGATTTAAAGGCTTCTTGCCAAAACCTAGCAAAGCTACTTGGAAACTGAAAAATATAGGTGTGGTTCTTTTTCTGCCTCAGTTTATTTCTCTGTGAAATGGTAATGTTGGTGATATTTTAAAATGTTAAAGAGATAGTGAATTTAAACATTAAGAACAGCACATCAATAAATGTTACTATGATAATCAAAATCATTTTAGATAAACTGTGTATGTGTAAAAGGAAAAGGCAGAGAGAGACAGAGACAGAGAGTGTATACTCCTGTAGCTCAGGTTTCCCATATCATAAATGAGGAAATTAAGGCACAGAAAAAAAGAAGTGACTTGAATAAAGAGGTACATTAATGATGAGTACACTGTCTGTTGAAATCCATTCTAGAACTAGTATCATTTTGTCATATTTTTCTGATGTGTATTAAGAATACACAATAAAGAATAAACAAGTTCATATAGTTGCCCATCATCTTTAGATTTAGCAAAACTTTATTATAAACAAATTATATTGCTTTATAAATTTGACATCTGTTATTCCATATAAGTGAGTTAAAAATTAAACGAATTTTCTTAAACTCAGTCTAGAATATGCTTTAAGTAGTTTTGCAGTGTGAAAGTCCTAGAGCAAGCTTTTGGTGTGCTTCTGCTGAAGCATCTGCCAACTTGGAAAATATCCCATGGTGATCTCAACAGACATTCTTACCTGTGTGGGATGAGATGCAGCCTGCCTCATCCCCGCTAGTGGGCAGCAGTGCTGGCTGGTCAGACTCCAGCTCACAGACCCTGCCCTTGACAACAATACCTTACATTCTTTGTAGCCTGAGCAGCCTCTTGCTAGGGACTAGCCTCTGCATCCGTCACAAATGAGCAAGTAGGCAGCTCTGGCTCTGAGTTAACAGATCTCGGCTTTTGAAGGTTAGTATTGATTTTCAGTAGTTATTTTTCAAAGTAAAGATGGAGAAGGCACCGAGGAAACAGTGGTACAGGGAGATAAAAGATAGAAAAATATCCCAGGAAATTTTGAGAGGAGTTCAGTGCTTCTGAGGACTAGTGTGCATGGTGTGGGGAAAGATGGGCGTGCGTAGATTCTATAGCCGTTTTAAAGTTTGCACGATGTAACTAAAGTACTTTCTAGGATGTGAAAACGATGTCTGAGCTCCTCCTCCCTTGGTCCCTACAACAAACCAAGGTCTAATTTCTATAAACTGCAGTTTTAGAAATCAAAGGGTTACTTACAGAGCAACGGGTGAGGGTTTACTCCCAGGAATGTAAATGCTTCCCCCAAGGCTACACTGGAAAGTCTCCATCCAAGGATGGAGCATGATCACCCCACAGTCTCACAAAACGGTAAGAAAGAGACCCCTAAAGGCTTCCTGTGGCTTGTATATCCATAGACCTGCCTTCTTGTGTAATTATGGCACACTGATGGGTTAGAAGATGTGTCTGACTCTCCTTGTCCTTCCTTGCAGAGCGTCAACAGTCAAGTTTGTGGTGCTCTCAGGCAAGAAGGTGGAACCTAGCTTGGGAAGAAAGTGTGTCCATAGCTTGCCAGTGGGAGAACAGTTCTATGCCACACACTATCTGGAAGATAACTGAGATTCCTCAATCAATGGAGTATTTCAATAACACTTCACTTTAGGAGCATTCCTGGTATGGATATTTTAGTTATTTCTTCTGAATTGAAATTCCTTCCTGGAGGGAAACTCATAAGACTCAGGAAGTTATCTGCAAGAACCTCACAAAACTTACAAGTCTCAGAAAGCTCAGAAATTTCAGTATTCACAAGTTGTCTCCAAAGGGACCTATCAGGAGCAAACAATTACTAGGGAAGAAAAGAGTCTTTACTGTCTGCAAGGTGGGCAGGCAGCTTGTGGGATGCAGCTTTCATGAGTCATCACTCATGCTAAAGTGAGGTTTTTGGTGATGCATCTGCCGATAACCCCTCATCCATGATCCTGTAAGTAACCTTAATAATCTTATTGTTCATTGTGTCCTATCTGGGGTGAGTAGACATTGGTTTACATGTCCGCAGGAAAATTCATGCCACTGTGGGGAACTGATTATAACAGAGCGAATACATTCACATAGTTTTTATAATTGTCCAGAAATCCCTGTAAGCACCTGATTTTCCTCTCTTCCTGAGCAAAACAGCTCTAGTCATTTCATAAATTCCCTTAAGTCAAAAACTTTCTAGTAATTTCATCATCCAAGACACTTGAGTGTGAGTAGCTGTAGCTATTGGTGTCTTTATTTACTCCAAAAAAATGTGTGACTGCTTAAGGACTTGGGAGTTAACTCCCACACCAGTCTGCACACAATGTGTAGAATATTAGCATTTAAATGTCTGATATTGCTATGGTGGCTCATGTACCATTGGTATGGTAAACTCAACACTTGGGTAATGGAGACAGGAAGATCAGAAGTTTAAGGTTATCCTCTGCCACATAGTAAATTCAATGCTAGTTTGGACTATGTGAGAGCATGTCTCAAATCAACAACAGCAACATAATTTAAGTGCCTGCATATTAGCTTTTCCTGGGCATGGTTAATTATACCTTTCTTATTTACTCAGTCTTCCCCTTTGCAATGATGCACTATGTCCTTTGTGACTGTTCTAACTTTGGGTGCTGGAGTAGGCAAGATTTAAAAAAATTCTTACATGCACGCAGCAAACATTTTTTCTTTATCTTGCTTGCTCACAGCAAGTAGAAGAAATTTACTTTGAGTCTCAAGTGAGGCTTTGGACTCTGCATTTTTTAATTGATGCTAGAGTGAATTAAAGTTTTTGAACTATTTGTATAGTTGATACATTTTTGTCTGTGAGAAGGACGTGAATTCCAGGGGGCCAGGGATAGACTGCTATGGTTTGAACATCATTTGTCATCTCTAAATCTCACATTGTAATTTAATTCCCACTGTCAGTAAGAGGTGAAGAAACTAAGAATGTTGAATAAATAAATGAACTTAACCAATGACAAATCAATTAAGGGGTACATAGGCAATCTCAAGACTGGGTCTTCTAATTATACAAGGACTCTGTTCTTTACCATGTGATGCCCTGTGCCACTATAGGATAATGCTAACAAGAAAGCTATCAGGGGCTAGAGACATTGTTCAATGGTAAAGAGTACTGGCTGCTCTTGTAGAAGACCTGGGTTTGGTTCCCAGCACTCACATGGTGCTAACAACTAGCTGTAATTCCAGTTCCTGGGGAATCTGACATCCTCTTCTGGCCCCTGGCATACACATGGTGTACCTACAGCCATGCAGGTAGAACACTCACATACATAAAATAAAAACAAATATAAAAATAAGAAGGCTATCACAAGGTACTGCCCCTCACTCTTGGACCAGAAGCAAAGGCAGCCCTGTGGTTGGGGCTTTCCAAATCATGATTCACAAGAAACCTATTTTCACTGTAACTTATCTAGTCTGTGATATTTTGTTAGTAGCAACAGAAAACTTGTGACCTGTGTGTCTATGGCCAAGTATAGCTGTGAATGTGGCCCAACACAAAATCTTAAAGTTCTTAAAGTATTCTGAGACTGTTATGTAAGTGTCATTTTCTTTTGTGTATGTGACTCAGTCATGCAGTTCTTGAGCATGAACGTTGTAAATAGCAAAGTTATGTCACAATGTCAACAAGTTGGACAAACCTGGACTCCTTCTTCTCTTGTGTTCTTACGTAATGGGCACCTTTTCTAGCTGAACCATAGCATCTTCTGACTATACCAAGAGTGCACATCCCACAGCTGAGGACTTCTCAGATATCACATGAACTTCTTTAGCCAGTACCTACATGTCTGTGAAGATATTGTCACTATGCTTTCTATAATTTTGAGATGTGTAAAGATCTTCTTCAGAAACTTTCTGTCTCTGCAGGCCGGGTGGCTCAAATGTCTCTTCTGAAGTTGTCACTTTTCTCCACCTGGTTCTTCTTATCATGACTTTCTTTAAATCAGTATCATTCTTACATACAGGCACTGTGATCACATTTTCTTATCCCCTCCCTTATCCCCCCCCCCACATCAGCCTACCCTCTTTGTCTTCCCAACTAGTTCTTCTGCAAGTCCAA
Organism: Eospalax fontanierii; assembly: GCA_035773235.1. Lineage (NCBI taxonomy): Eukaryota > Metazoa > Chordata > Mammalia > Rodentia > Spalacidae > Eospalax > Eospalax fontanierii. The sequence continues at coordinate 44,399,590 of CM069529.1, read as the reverse complement.
TGTCCCTCTTTTAACTTCCTCTTCCTCCAGGCCCCATGCCTGCAGTCACAGCCGCTGTGTGTTCTTGACTGGTCCAAGAGTGGTCATGGTCATGTCGTATTCAGGTTATGATGCTGCACTACACTCCTTCCCATCCTTTGACTCCACAGTCTTTTCGTCCCCTCTCTCATGATGCTCCCTTGGAAGGGGTGACTTAGAAATCCTGTTCAGACCTGGACACTCATCAGTCCCTTATTCTCAGCATGTAAGCCAATCATGAATCCCCACTTTGACCTTTTGTAGAGGAAGTTTACATAGAATTTCCCTCTGGCTCAGTGGATGGACACGCCCACAGAGGCTGACACTGGATCCAGATGCAGCTGCTGCAGTTGCCCTCAGTGGCAAGACCCGCCTCTAAGAATTTTATTGACAGAAATGGAGCAATAGATTTGACCACTTTCCAACCAGGCAGTGGCATGCATGAGGGAGATGGCCTCGGGGGGAAAAGCAGTGAATTCTGGGAGGAGAGGAGCTGGAGGCAGTGGGTCACCCTTGAGCTGGAGGTCCATGGCACTTCCTGAGAAAAAAATGCTAGTCCACCCCATATGAGATTGCGTCCCCCTCCCGGTGACAATTCCTTTTTAAGTCATCCCAGTAAACTCTAATTTTCCTAATTGGAGAGCAAACTTCCCTTCACCCCTCAGCGGTCTGAATCCAGAAGGGCGGGACAGAATGCAGCATCCCACTGCAGGAGGGAAATTCTTAAGACACTGTTGTCCAATGCTAAAAGAGCATTCTCTGATCAAGACCAAGTGCTGCACTAGTCTATGGGTATAAACATAACGTTTAGAAGGTAGTTTAACTACATGTCCATCTTCTTCAACAGGAGTAGTAAATTTCCCTAAAGAGCTCATGACTTCCCTGCAGTTGGATTTTGACTTCCATAGTGCCATATATGTATTCCTTACCTTGAAGTGGACCTCAAATCCAATCAGGGAGAGGCTGGTTACCTCTAGAATATTCGTGTCTCTCTTTTACTGATGGGTATGTCTTACCAGGCAGTTCATTATTGTATAACACAGGATCCACAGCTGAGTATGATCGTTGATAACTTTTCTCCCCCAGTGTTCTGAATATCATCTTCCAGTGCTGTGAACACTGGCCAGCAGGAAGGAAGCTTCCAGTTCAGTTCCATCTTGGTTTCTCTGTGTCCTGTGTTTAATTTCTTTAGCAAAACTGTTCTTTCTCTGGGCTCTTATTTATGTATATTGTTCTTTAGGGTTTCAGTCTTATGGTGAGTCTTCACTATTTATTCAAAATGTTGTCTCTTGGAGGACATAGACTGTCTCATGCATTTTATTCTGTAGCATTTACAATATCTGGAATGAAACTAAATACAGAGCAATGGCTGGAAATTATTTATTGCTGGGTTCTTGAAACTTCTTTTGCCTAGACAGATAATTTATTGAAACAGGTTCCTTTCATTTCAAAACTGATAGAGCTTACTATTACTTATTGATTTTGCAAACTTGAAAAAGTTTGCTTACATTCCCACCACAGCTCTGATTCAACAAAACAAACTGGAAACCACAAATAAAAATGAGTCATCTATTTCTTATTGAATGCACATTTTCACGTTAAACGTCTTTAATACTTAATATGCATTCCTGCTAGCTTTAGAAATCTAACATGGTTTATGGAGTCAATTAAAAACCTTTCATTGAAAGCAAATCTATTTTAAATTTTCATTTTGATCATTTAAATATTTAAAGATGTTGCTTTTGTTCTCTGAACTTCGTTTAATCATATTGGGTATGTCTGCATAGGAGCGATTGAGACAGTGGACATTTTTATTAATAGGCTATTGTAAAATTGCGTTTTTTCAATCCAGAAAATGCACTTTTCAATTTCTAATTTTGCTTTTTGAGTTCCATTAAAAGTGTAAATAAATTCAATAAATTCTGTGGAGACATAGTTGTGAAAAGGCCCTTCTCTACTGGGATAAAGGATTTAGCTGCCTTGGTATTGAAGGTTTGGCATTAGTATGGATGAGGCCATTGCTTCAAATTTTGCTTCTGCTCAGTTCTCACTGCCCCCACCTCCATTGTCAGGCATTCTCCACTCTCATAATTGATAAAAGTAGTCTGCAGTAATTCAGGTAAAAATATTGAGCTCTGATATCAATAGATGGAACTGATCAGATGTCTTTCCTTTTATACTGATGAGGGCTCCAGGTTGGTTTGGTAAAGGTTCAACAATCTGGGTTCAAAATTCAGTTCTCCCACCTACTAGCCTTTTGAGTCGAGAAGTTTGCTTAAGTCCCTTGAGATTCAATTTTCTCATCTAAAATAAACTGTACTCTGTACTATTGATGGGTGCATCACAAACAATACATGTCTGGTTTATAAAAGGCCCTTGTCAAATGGATACTCTTGAAGATGTTACTGATTTATGTGAGACTGAGGACCATGAAGCAAGGAGTTGAAATCTGTATAATGAAGGTAATGTCAGTTTATCTTATATAATTTTTTTCTTTGTTTAAAAATCCAATGCCCACCTTTTATCTAACAGTACAACTTTGTAGTCACCAGCATTCTTAAACTGCAGATATACTGAAAGTCTTAAAGCAGATGGTGGTGATTTTCCTGTGCTCAGTGAGTAGGTCACCTGAATTCTGTTTTATTAAACAGGGTTTACCTTTGCTTTCAAGAGAAGACACAATGAAAAGACATGTACAGGGCCATGGGTGGGACCACAGCCTCTTTTCCAGTCCCTGCATAGTGGAAATAGTGCCATTTCCACAGCCTGACTAAAGTTCAACCTAAAGAGAGAGTAATGCAGGAACATGATGATGTCAATGGTCTGGAAAGGCCCCCTGACCCCTTTAACTCTAACCTATCTACTCTACCCATTGCCTTTAATATTTCCCTATCATGTTTAAAAGGAAGAACAGCTTGTTTTTTCCTTGCAAGAGAGAATGCTACAAATGATTCCATGCAATTCCATCTAATGAGGAATGTAGTCTCAGATGCAGCTTGATCTTGGCATGCCTATTATTCTCATAAGGAGCTCAATCATTATTTGGATGTATTTCTGCTACCACCTTAGTGTATTGCTTCTGATGTCAGTGATCTTCAGCAGTCTCATTTTGTGAGTTGATCAGTTCAGTGAACGAACCTTTATTAAATGGACACTAAAACAGGCATTACTTTAAGCATGACACGTTCCTGATTCAGTCAAATCCCCACACAGTATTCTCAGGTGAGGAGTCTAAACTACACATTCGCCTCTAAGAGGTGAACTGAACATAGAAGGTTTTGAGACCAAAGGCCAAAACTAATAAGAGAAGTACAAAAGAGAGATTTAAATCTCACTGGTGTGACCCTGACATCAGCGTCTTTTACAGCACATAATGGTGCTGTTTACTTTTAGGAAGCATTGAGGTCCATTCCATGCTCACTCTTTCATCCTAATCCATGATTTACTGTTGAAAATAAGCCAAGTAACACCACATCTTAGAAACCTTTACTGTGTGTTGTTAAAACTGCTGAAGAATTGAAGTCTTTTGGATTTTTATGTTTTGTTTTGTTTTTTGATAGGGTCACCCTAGTTCCAGCCTGCCTGGAAGTCTCTGTGTGGACCAGGCTGGCCTTGATCTCACAGAGATCTGCCTGCCTCTGCCTCTCAGGGCTGGGATTAAAGGCATGTGCCACCACACCCAGTATGAGTTTTAACCATGTATGTAGTCTATAATTTATCAATATCTATATCCATGGAATGATTGATAAGTCATTAAAGAAAATATCTCAGAAACATAGTGTGATGGAAAGATTAAGGCTTTGGAATTAGATATACATCAGTTCCATACATTATGTGTTTAACCATGGGCAGATTATTTATCCTCCTAAAGATAGTGGGAAATATTTTATATGGCATTAATAAGAGTTACACTGGATAGAGAACATAATATCACAGAATGTGAAATAGTGAAACATTCGTTAAACAATAGATCTTATTCCTGGAGATATTACCATCTTATTATCAATATAACATCTTAAGAATGTATAGTGTATGTAGCTAATGTTCAATTCTATCCAAACTGTCCATGTTTCCCACTGGACTGTGAGCACCTTGAAGCAGAATTGGTTATCACTATATTCTCAGTCCTTAGCACAGGATCCAGGACAATATCAGTAAGTAAATGTTAGCTGAACTGAGGATAAAGTAGCAATCTCTATATTTGGGTCCATGATCTAGGACTTTATTAGGTATTCATGTATTATAAAATGTAAAAAAGATAAAAATAAGAGGTTAAGCAATTCATAAAGGTTACTAATATCTCAAGATAAACACATTTGAAAGTACTTGAAATGAAGCTTATGATATTTTTGAACATCAATTGACTGGCATCAGAGGCAAGCAAGAGACAGCATCCAGTAAAACCATTTTTCTTTCCCTTGATTTTTCTATTAACGGTGAGAGAAAGCATGATGACTTTTCAGGAGTGAATTTGAGGTCACCAACTATATGAACAGAAAAGAGTCCTGGGCCATCTGATGGATGTATAATGAAATTCAGATTATATATGCTTCTGAAAGAAATGATCCAAGATGCTGAGAGGGCATATTCCAATTCATTAACCATCTCTAATGAGATGTGGAGAGAATGAACTGGTTGGTCAGCACTACTGAGCAGACACATGCTTCCCTGACAGGTTTGAGCTGGACTTTGCTGACTCAGGAATGAATGAAGATGAGCAGAATATTTATATTTATTGAGTTTCCTTTACACTGTATGCCCAAGAAATTTATTCTTGTTTTATCTTTTAATTCTCCTTTATGTGTCATTGTTTTTTTATTAAAGCATATGGTCCTCAAGACCATGGGCCATATGGACAATTTTATTCTTCATAATACAGTCAGAATAAGAATGAAATTTATAAAATGGGTATAACTCCTACATTGTAGAATGTTTTCGAGAAGTAAATGATCTTATAAATTAAGTAAATAAGATGCTATTATTGTGATCATAATTATTAGCAAACTGAGTACTAGTGGTCAAGCCCCTTCATTTAATGATCTCACTGGCTTAATAGAATAATAGGACTCAGGGGGCTATAAGATAAGGGGAACTAACGAGCAGGTATCTCCACTGACAGTGGTCTCAGTTCTCCCACCCCTTAATTCTTTAAGCCTTAGTGGTATCTTAGCTTCAGACAAATTTGGGAGTTAAATACTTTTCATTTGTTTCCTCTGAAAGAGACTTTTCCCTCTGATGTAAATCACTTGTATATGTGAATGTTCCTATTTTTTCTGAGGAGCACCATATTTCCTGGTGGAGACTTTAACTTATGAGTTTGAGAACCACTCCCCCAACTTGCTCCAGTCTTTGTGCCACTAAGACCAAGGGCCAATTCTTTTCCCCTGGGAAATACTTCTGAAATGCTTTTTACAGGACTGCATTATTCTTCTCAACTTATGAAGTCTAGATGTATATCAGAATAACTGGTATAAAAAGCAACAGATTTAGTACTTTTGTGTTTGTAACTCAATTTAATTCAACTTTAATCCAACTGTTTCAGAGATTGTGGTGATGAAACTTTGTGGATCTTGTTTTATTTGAGAGTATATACATTTAAACCCTTAGGACTACTTAAAAGAGATGTGTATGGAAAAAGAGAGGCATAAAATGGACTATACATAGACATTTTATTGAAAAAGTACACATGCAAAAAACAAAGAGAAAATATATGGAGACACTTCTTCAATTACTTTTCCTCTGCTTATATAACTTGATGCTCAAGTTACACAGTGGATTTGAGGACACTTTTTTGACATAAAAATGATATATTACATCACTGAACATTCATTACATCCTTTCTCTAGTGTATTTGATATTGCAGCAACAGGCAACCGTGCCTGGTGTAGGTTCTTGTAGCAGAATGCATGCTCATTTAACACAGGGAAATCTTGTTTAGGGTCTCATTCAGGTTCAAAGATACCAGTGTACATTCCATCCAAACTATCTTTTAGCCTTGGCAGAATATTCAGCTGTTGAATGTTTGCCCCACTGGTTTTTGTAGCATATGCCAAAGGAACAAGGACATTTCCAGCCAACTCTTCCCTGGAGTAGAAAGAGGGACAGCAATGAAAGATGTTGGACTCTAATGGAAAGGTTTCTCCTTACAGAACTTTGAATAGGGCCTGTGGCTTATAAATGATTCAGTTGAGGTTAATGGACCAAGGAACTGATGCCTTCTGGAAGTAGAGTCCCTTTGGAATATGTCTGGTCCTGTCCTTCCCAATGTCACTGAGTGACTTCAGTTTGTTCTTTTGGCCCAGCCTCAAGCTTGACACGCAGCCCAGGAAAACTTCACAGAAAGGCAAAATTTATGGATCTATTCATGTTCGGACGTGTCTGCTGTTTCTGAATTCCTGATGGGATAGGCTCCAGTATCTGGTTTATTATCACATTTTAAAACTCATTTGTACTTTATGGAAAGTCTGGTGTTCATTTCTCAGTTTAAGTCTTGGCAAAATTTGGTTATGAATATCAATTCTCATTACAGAGAACAACCAAAGGCAGATTTTGGAAAGTTGAAACAAGTCATACGTTACCTGTTTGACTGTTTCCTGTCAGCTTCCAGACCTAAGATTCCTTAGATCACACCTTCCTGCTGAGCCCACAGAAGGCTCTAGGACCAGTACTGTCACCTGTGATTAACTTTCAGCTAGTATTAATTCATGACTCTTATTCATGTCCTAATAATTTACTTATACTGAATCTAATATCACCATATAACAAAGTTTTAATAGGTTTGTTAAGTTGTAAAGAACAATGATCTTCAAGTAGCCAAAGTTGTAAGAATAGCAGTAAACTGTACAGAGTCAGCAACCATGCAAAACCATTGCAGCTTCCAGAGTCAGACACCTTCTCCTTTCCTGTCTTTCTAGTGACATCACCACTTCTGTTTGTGAATCTAGTCAGCTTTCACCTCTCTGCTCACTGGTGTCCAATATCTTGATATTTTTCATCTTTATAATTTCTCCTCACAAATGTCTTGCTTTTTATTTTTATGGTGTGTATGTGTGTGTGTGTGTGTGTGTGTCTGTGTGTCTGTGTGTCTGTAGTGTATGTGTTCACAGTATTCAAGTTCTAATGTGTGTCGGCACATGTGTGGGCCAGCTGTTGATGTCAGTTGTCTACTTTGATCTCTCTTCTCATCATATATTAAGGTAGGGTCTCTCACTTGAATCTAAGGCTCACAGACTTGGCTAGTCTAACTAGCCTGCTTTAGGGATCCTTACTTTTGTTTCCTGAGTTCTGGGGTTATAGGCAGGATGCCATGCCTACCCTGCACTTATATGTACCTTCCCTGCTGGGGGTCTGAGCTAGCTTCTTGTGCGTATCTTCTGAGCCATCTCCCCAGTCTGGGCCTCCTTTCAATTCCTGACAATACCGTTAGCAGAACACTTCACACTCATTCCCTGATGTAAAAGATTCACATTTTAAACTCTGCCAGTCATGGTTAGATGATGGAACAGAGGTGTGATGATACCAGCAATAGTGTGAAGTGGCCTCTTTCTGTCATTTAGCAAGAACAGATGGATTGGCTCTTCCTCCCAGAAAGACCAGTGTGTTGTCAGCAGTAGGAAGTACAGAATCATTCAGCACAGATTTGAAGTACTTATTGTGAATTAGATCTCTTTCATACTTTCCTCATTTATAAGAAGAGTAATAAGGAGTGAGATGGCTCAGTGGTTAAGAGCATTGGCTGCTCCTGTAAAGGACCTGGGTTTGGTTCCTAGTACCCACATATCAGCAACCAAACATCTGTAACTCCATTTCCAGGAGATCCAACACCCTCTTCTGGCCACAGCTGGCATTACACACACAGGTACACTACTCACACACATAAAATAAAAATAAATAAATAAAAAAATTAAGAAAATGAAGAATAATGATAATATGTCAGGGATCTGGTAAAGATTACAAACATGAATGAGTTTATAATATTTTTGATTTAAGATACTTTGAATAGTTATCTTAGCAATAGTATTATTGATAATAGTTGTATAAAAATTTTAAAGTAATAATTTTATTAGTGATAGTATATTTTGCTGTTACAGGGAGCAAACCAAAGGTCTTGGGCATGCTAGACAAATTCTCTACCACTGAGCTGGACCTCAAGCCTCAGCAGTCTTGTTTTAATAGTCGTAGTTACAGTGTTTGTAATGGGGAGCAGTAAGGATAAGATTAGCTAACAAAAAGTCAGTTGGTGACCAGGAAGGGGAACTGTCTTTTTTAACCATTGCTGAAGGTTAAAAAAGGTCTGACCACAATCTAGTCTTGAAACCAGATTTGGAGGAGACAGAAATAAAACTCAATCAATATCAAAAGACAAAGAGATAGGGAGAAAAAGGGAGAAAGGGTTTGGAGAAAGAGAGAGAGAGGAGAGAGAGAGAGAGAAATATGATGTTTTCACTTTTATAAATATAGAGTCAAGGCATAGGATGGCTTTTGCCTGGTTGAATCCAGAGAAGAAAACAAGGTCATAAGGTCTATTCTGCCTGAACTTCTTTATGGGTTGATTCAATTCTCAGGCAGACACAGTGGGATATCTAGTTTGATTTTATCCTTTTAAAGAGCAGTCACAGAGCAAGAAAGCATGCCTTCTGTTCACCCAGCCAGCCAAATATTGTGGAAGATTTTTTTCCTAGATGGATACTGCAACCTTCCACAAATATGTCACTGGAGGAGGAGAGAAGTGTGTGGGAGGGAGGGATGGCAAGTACTTTAGTCTGGTCTGATCTGGATCCTTTTCTAAATCTCAAAGTGAGTTACAGAAGAGTTTGTTCCACCCAAATCACATACAGTTGAAAGAGAAGTAGGGAAGAGCCTCACTAGTAAGAGCTAAGCAGAAACAGGAAAGAACAGCGGCGCCTCCCACACTTAGGGTTCCGATCTCAGGACCTAGATGTGGGGACACACATGGCTGAGTAAAGTGTCTAATAAGGAGAGTTGCAGGTAGCCATCATTCCATCTCTGTCACATCTTCCATTCTTGTATAACATTTTTCTCCAACCTGGTGGGATTTTTTTTTTGTTATTGTATTAAAAACTATCTTCCCCCTATGGCTAGCACACTGTTGACTTATGTATGTACCTGTTAATAGGTACTTGAGTTGATTACAGTTTGCAGCTATAATAAATGAGCTGCTATGAATTTCCATGCACAGATATTTTCAGGGACATGCACTTTTGGTTAGTTTGGGTATCCTTGAGTTCAAAGTCTTGCTCAAATGTATGTGTATATTTAAATTTTAAGACACTCCAAGACTGCTTTCCAAAATGACTGCTGCAAACTTACCTTCCCAGCCAGTGCTGGAGTAGGAGGCCTCTATTGCACCAGTGTCTTATGGTTGGTTTTTAATCTTAGCCTTTCCAGCTGGTCCACAGTCAGATATTATAGTGGCTTTAATTTGCCTTTCCATACTGACTAATAAAGAAGGTCGTCTTTTAAAAAAATGTTTTATTTATTTTTATTTTATGTGTTCAAGTGTATTGCCTGCATATATGTAAATGCTCTCATGCTGTGCCCACAGAGGTCAGAAGAGGGCTTTGGATCTCCTGGAGCTGAAATTAAGGATGGTTTTTAGCTGTGGGTGTTGGGAATAGAACCCAGGTCCTCTACAAGAACAGCCAATGTTCTTAACCACTGAGCTATCTCTTCAGTTCCAGAAGGTCATTTTTAAAGTGCTTACTTTCCATCTGTAGATCATCTTCAATAAATTATTAATTTAAATATGTTGCTTTTGTAGGGGAGGTAGGTTTTCTAGCTGAGGATGACCTTGAAGGCTGGATCTTCCTGCCTTCACTTCCCAAGTGCTGGATTACTAGTAAATACCCCTATACCTGGATGATGATGATGATGATGATGATGATGATGATTGATCTTTTTGAGACAAGGTCATGAGGTAACCCCAGTTGGCCTGGAACTTGCTATATAGACCAGGCTGGCATCAGTCTTACAGATATCTGCCTGCTTCTGTCCCTGAGTGCTGGGTGAAGGGCATGCAGGACCATGCCCAGCCTTATTTTTCATATTTTAAAAAATATTTTATTTATTATTTTCATTTTTATGTGTATGAGTGTATTGCATGCATGTATGTAAGCACACCTGTGTCCTGCAATGCCCATAGAGGTCAGAAGAGAGTGTCAAATTTCCCTGGAACTGGAATTATGGATGGTTGTTAGCCAACACGTGGGTACTGGGAATTGAACCTGGCTCCTCTGCAAGAGTAGCCAGTGTTCTTAACTGCTGAACCTTCTTTCCAGCCCCAATTTTGCTTATTTTTACAGGTCATTTTATTAGTGAATTTTGAAAGTTACTTATTTTACTAGTGAATTTTGAAAGTCCTTTATCAGATACAAGCTTTTCAAATATCTCTTCAAGTCTTTGGTTTGCCTATTAACCTTTTTAGTGTCTTTTCAAGAGCACAGGCCTTTAATTTTGAAGTCCAACTGAACTGAAGATTTGGGGGTTCTCTCTTCGTGAAGCTATTTGCTCCAGCACTGTGTCCTACAGCTCTAGTTAACTGGACCTCTCTTAGCGCTGAGCCCTGATTTCTCTACTTGGGGAGTCTGATTTGCTTCCGTCTCTCTTCAGGGAGTTCCCTGAACACCATCTCAAAAGAGTAAGTACTCTGAGACACGTGCTGTCTTTCCCATCTCTCAGTGTCCTTCATTGCCAAATAAATTACTTCAAGTTGGTTTGGTCTTTCTGTTGTGTCAGGCATGAAGGTGACTAAAGTCCATGTTGTTCCATCTTGGTTAGAAGTAGACGCTCTCAACCATAAACCTCCCCAGGGCAGAGATAGGATCTTCCCTTTACCATGTGTCTTCTTCATCCTATGTGTAAAATACCTTGTCCTTGGCAAATGTACCAAGTGAAGTAGATACTCCCTTAGTAGTTTAGATTTGCTTAAAACCTAAAGTAAACCATTCTCAGCTTGTTTGGTGTCTTTCTCTTAAAAGTAAACTGCAATGAAATGAAATTCAGTTTTGTTTAAAGCCTAGGGTAATTGAAATTTAGTTATCTGAGGTTTTGGTAACTCATCTTCAAGACAAATTTTTATAGCTACAGGGAATTTGAGTTCTTTTGTTGTTTTGTAGTGAATAAATATGATTTTGCATTGTACATATAAAATGAGCAACAAAAATTTTCACATAGTGCAGGGAGCCGGGATAAAACGCCATTACAAGATGGCGCCCTCTCCCTGAGCAGATTGGGGTAAACAACCCCATATTAGGCAATGCCTTGGTGCGATGGCTGTCCCGAGATTACGCATGCGCGTCATTCAAACTGTCCCGAGCCAATCCCGTGGCGATTGCTTGTGGCGGGCTGTTTGCAACCAATCCCTAGATGACACATTGCCCTCCGTGCTATATAAGCCGCTGCAAAAGCTTGCCCCTTGCCCCTCGCCATCATCGCTTTGTCAACCAAGAGGCTCTCCAATAAAGTGTGATCGAGAAGAATCCTCGGTGCGGTCTTTCTTCCTCTGCCGGTCAGAGGGCGTTCGCCGCAACATAGAATAATGCAACTAGTGATCAAATATGTCTCTTACTTAAGCCCAAGTATTCTGCCAACAGTTTTTTTTCTAATTCAGTATAAGAATGAAGAATATATACATATAATTATATGTATATACACTTTTAAAATCCATAGATTTCATTACATTGACCTGTTTACTAAGTTGTTAGCTTATTGTATTTTAAACCGATATTCTCCTTCTCTTCATCTTCCTCCTTCTTCCTTTGGCTTTAAGGCAGAAACTCCAACACTGATATATTTTTTCACAATTTTTTGAAAAAACTTTATGAAGTAGTTCTTAAACTGCACACCGATTTCAGGTCAGTTGGTTTAATAAATGGAATGCATTTAAATTTTCAACATAACAAGATAAGATCTAGCATGTAAAAGGCACATGAAATGAGAATAATATTTATGCTATTATCAGCATGATCACTGTCACTGTTCTAGATTTAGACACTTGAGTATAATAATTCTGTGAGCTTTCAGTTCATTTTCCGTCCACTGGACCATGGTACAGTTGGTTACCACACCAGGGACTTTGTGCAAGTTCGATTCCTTTAGGGGCAATGTTAAAAGATGTTAAGACTTAGGACTGTTCCTCTTGTTCTGCACCTCAAGGCCTTTACCCCAGATGCCACGCCCTCTATTCTTGACTGATGCCTATCTCTGCTTCAGTTCTCAGATTGTTGCTTTGAAGGTACCTAGCACAAAGAGTCTAAGTAAAACTCCTTTATACACTCAGAGAATATCATAATTTATGACAGAAATGAATTGACCATCTGATTAAAAACTGTCTCAGTTAAATTTCAAAGTCCATAAAGTATCAGTCTAGAATTTGTATTTGGTATATAGTAAGTCATTTATAAATATTTGTCAGTGTTAAAGTAGTCAAGATGGTCAATAAAAAGGTTATGATGTCATCCACTCTCCCAAGAGCTAGTTGTGCACAGTGGGATGATGCTTGTTGGTTATTTTCTGTAGCTCCTACACAAGGGTGTTCTAGTTTGCTTTAATTACTGTGTAAAAACACTCTGTTCAATACCAATTTGGGGAGGAAAGAGTTTATTTCCCTTACATCTCCTGGGTCACACAGTTCATTAAAGAGCCCAAAGTAGGAACTCAGGGGAGGAACCTGGAGGCAGGAGCTGGAACACAGGCCATGGAAGAATGCTGCTTACGGGCTTGCTCCCCTGGCCCATGCTTAGCATGCTTTGTTATACAATAGACAATGACCTGCCCAAGGATGGCACCACCCACAGTGGACTGGGCCCTCCCACCTCACTCAGCAGTCAAGAAAATACCCCATAGACATGGCCATAGGCCAGGCCAATGGAGGCAATTCCCCAACTGAGGCTTCCTCAGCCCAAGTGTGTCAAGTTGACACCAAAGCTAGCCAGCACAAAGGGCTTGTGGGGAAGATTAACTTTTCAGACCAACTCTTATGCCCAGGATGTGAGGCCTGTGTTGTGTCACCTGCATGGTACTTTCAATGTCTCTTCATTGCCAGTGCCTCTTCCCTCTTTGATGTTGTTTGGACTTGGGTATTGGTTTGGGTCGCTGGACTGCTGGGCAAGAGCAAAAGTGATCTTTTGGGTCAGAATCAAGCTATCCTCTCCCTGACTCTCAAGGCCCCCACTCCCTGCTTCTGATTGTGCAAGGCTGAGCCCTAAAACCAACTTCCTGTCCTCCTTATGTTTCATGGTCTTCTCATGGAAGAGTCTGGGGTTTTAATTAGTTAAGCAATTAGCTTTAATTTTATGTGTCTGAGTGTTTTGCTTGTATGTACAGAAGTGTACTAGTACATGCAGTTCTCGTGGAGGCCAGAGGAGGGCGTCAAATCCTATGGAATGGGAGTTGTTAGCTATCATGTGGGTATCTGGGTTCTTTGAAAGAGCATTCACGGTTCCTAAGCGTTGAGTCTTTTATCTAGCCTCAGGCTGGGGTTTTAGTTCAAATTTCTCACACACAGTAGTGATTATATAGCATGCATTAATAACTTTAGAAAATAATCTCTACATGATAACATAAATAACATGCACATTTAAAATGTTTCAACATTAAAATGTTTCAACCAGTAGTATCATGGTAGCAGTGTTTTGTCACAGTTGCAGGCACACCCATCCCCACCAGCCATGTGTGGCCAAGGATAACTGCCAGTGTGCTCCAACATAGGCTAAACTGACTTAAAACATTATCGATTTGTGCGCATGCACATGTGTGTATGTTTTGTGTGTGTGTGCGTGTGTGTGTGTGTGTGTGTGTGGTGTGTGACTTTGTTTGACAAATTGTGCAGTTCATAAGTATGAATTTTGTAGATGACAATGTCATGTCACAATTTCAAAAGTTTGAATATACCTGAGAATAAAAGTTTGTTATTTTAAATTTCAGAAATTATGAGTATTTTGAATTATTTGCCTAACTCCTCCCTCAGATCTCTGCCTCCTATTAATTTGTCATATGATCCGTACAGAGCACCTTGCAGAGTACATTCAAACCGAGATTTTACCTTTTATGATACATTAGGGTAGAAATATTTATTACTTTGGATGCAATATTTATTTTTATATGTATGTGTGTGTGCCTCCTTGTCTATATGTGAACCATGTGTGTGCCGCTGCCCACAGAAGCCAGAAGAGCATGTCAGATCCCCCTGGAACTGGTTATAAATGATTATGAGCTATTTGATGTGGATGCTGGGGATCCCCTAAAATAGTAGAAAGTGTTCTTTAACTGCTGAGCCATCTCCCTGCCTGGTGAATAAATTTTATTTTTTACAAATTATTCTGGAAGAAATGGACTGTGTCTAGTATGGGCTTTAAATAATGCTACGTTAGTGGCAGAAGTTCATAAAATACTCATGAAATTGAATTGTGGTGGATAATGGGGGCTATTGAATCACTCAGCACTTTCCTTTTCTCTTGTGTTAATATCTGCTTCAAGCGTCCCTTCAGCTCTTGTTCTGAGCCAAGCATGATATTGGGTTTTGAGAGTTAACAAGATAAAAAAGGCCTAAGACTTACTTTTTCTTTTAATGATTACAGTCTAATTTTTATGTGGTTAATTTGGTTGCAATAAATTTTCAATGACCTTCATAAAGATATATGAAACAGAGATAAGTGTGTGTGTGTGTGTGTGTGTGTGTGTGTGTGTAGAGGCTTGTTCTCATCCCTAGTTGCTACCAATAGAAAAGCTACAGGCACTCACACATGCACACACACACAAACATACACACACACACAGAGAGAGAGAGACAGAGACAGAGAGAGAGACAGACAGAGACAGACACACAGACATATAGGTTTTGTAGGGGTTGGGTTCTGTGAAGCAGAGCAAGAGAACTCTTATTATACTGAAATTAATTCTTTTTAAAATTATTTATTATTTTATATGTGTGTTAGGCCTGTATCATGTAAGTTGCACCCATGTCCTGAAATGCCCATGGAAGCCAGGAGAGGGTGTTGGATCCCCTGGAACTGGAATTATGGACATTGTTAGCCCCCACGTGGGTGCTGGGAATCAAATGTGGGTCCTCTGCAAGAGTAGCCAGTGCTCTTGATCATTGAGCCATCTTTCCAGCCCCTACTGAAAGAAATTCTTAAGGGACTGATAGCCATTGAGAATAGAGATATGCATGGTTGATAAGTTCTTCAAAAGCAGTCTGCCCTTTGTGCAGAGAATAAGGAGACCTGAATCTTCCTGAGGGAGTCAGAGATGAGGAAGGGAGGCAATCTGTCACGCCCTAAGGAGGGAGTGGCCAATTCTTCTTTCCTCGTCCTTTCTTTAGTCCATGGAGAACAGAAATCAACTGAAAAGATGGTCACATCAGGGAGGTTCTAAGGACATATTCCATCCATCTCCCAGTGGCTGTTTCTTTTCTTGGATAGAGACCAGTTGTGTTTCCTGGTTATACAGTGAATGGTTAACACACATTTGCTCATGTTTGTATGTTGATGGAACAGCTTTCCTTCAAATACAGGTGAAATGGGCTGCATCGTCTTGCAATCACGGATGACTACATGGCTGAGGGTTCTCTTCTTTCTGCCTCTGGCTTCTGTGCAATGAGCATCACAGAGTCAAGGCTCAGAGCCTGATGTGAGGAGAGAAAGAAGTCTACCATTCTCCCGTAGGCTTTGTTCTGAAGATTAGCAGGTCTACCAGGAGCACATTGATGTGGTAGGTTCCATGAGTGTTCCACATTTGGAATTATAAATAAGGGGAATAACATCTTCCTTAGTTTAATCATTACCACAGTTTCCTTGTTAAACTTGATACTTTATCACTTGGTTCTGTGTGTTCAATTGTCTTAAATGGGAGAGGAGATAGAGGACGATGAGTAACTGAATCCTAAACATTTGACAGTCTCATCAGATTTGTAGGTTATTTTCCACTATCCCCAATATAAAAATCTATGACTTAAGCATGATGTTTAAAATCCTTTAAGATCTTAAGAGTTCTTAACTCCTCCTCCACTAATGAAAACCTTTTATCATAAGTCAGATTTCCTCACACACCTATGTTTGTGCTTTTATAATTTTATTGACTTATGTTTCTCTGTGTAGGATATTTTCTGTTCTTTATCCTTGCCCGAGATTGTCCTTTCTAAGATATTTCTTTGTAGAACTCAGGGTGAAAATAATAACAAATAATAACTGTTGCTATTTGTAGACCTTTTCTTCTATGCAGATTGATTTCTAGCTTTCTTCCCACACTGTCTAGCCCAGTGACCACTTCAGCTCTGGGAAACTCTTTGCTCCAGGAGCACACTTCTCTTGCAGACCTGTATACTCCACTACACTCATTAATTAAACACTTGTCTCCTTAACTTTGCACCTTTGTTGTCCAAAATAAATGTGTAAAATGTATAAATGCTTGAGAAGGGAGTGGAACACTGAGTATGAATTTGCTGCGTGGTTAAGAGGATGATAATCCAGGTAAAAGGGGGAACACATTTAAGAGATAGTACTTGCATGTTCAGGGATTGAGAAACCAAAGTTAGTGAGCCTCTCATTGAAAGTCAGGTGTGTCATACTGAGAAGCATTAAGAATAGTTTGTCTTGAGGCTGGAGAGTTGGCTCAGTGGTTAACAGCACTACTGCTCTTGCAGAGGACCTGGGTTCAATTCCCAGTTCATATGGCAGTTCCATACCAATCATGCATAACTCCAGTTCCAGGGAAATCTGATACTTTCTTCTGACCTCTGTGGACATTGCACGGCATGGGTGCACTTGTATACATGCAGGCAAAACACTCATACACATAAAAAAAAATTGAATACTTTAGCTTACAGATGGCAGACTCCACCACAGGGTGAACACAATAATGATTCCACATTAAAAAGTACTGGATATCCTGATGAGGGCTGACACCCAGAGAACACTTAGTGTGTCCTAAGCTCTGTGCTAAAAGATTTACTTGCAAATCCTCTGTGGTTCTTCACTGCCATCATATTCAGACATATCTATATAAGACTGAGCTTTATAATTATTCGTATTTTAAAATTAAAACTGAGATTTAGAAATTTAATTTCTCTTCAGTCATGTAGCCAGTTAATGGCTGACCGATCCACTGTTTGACTACAATATTGAACAGTCAAAAATTAATTGCCTTTATCATCACACTTTGCTATGTAGTAAAAAGATAGAGGCTACATTTCCTTTGCATTTTGTTCATCAATAACTTGGAATTTCTACAGTAGCTATTCACTTCAGCTGTCTTATTTTAATTTTAGAAGAAAGTATAGATGGAGAATTCCATGAAATATGTGAGAAGTCTTCACAAAATCAACCGAGACAGTTGTATGATAAATGGCCATACAAAACTGATAAAGGCAAGTGAACTACTCTGCAACTTGTAAGATATCAGAGTTAGTTATTAGCAAGTAAACAAGAGTAGGCATTAGAGTTCATGTTCCCTTACTGCCTCACCAAAATCAGCCATGCTCTGTGAAAATGATAGACACACACTTAGGCTTGTTTGTAGGAATAAAATGAATAAATGCACAAATAATTAAATTGCCTACTGAGTGGAGAGGCACCTGTCTATAATCCTAGCACTCAGGAGCTGAGGTGAGTTCTAGGTCAGCACGGGCTACATAGTAAATTAGGGGCCAGAAACTATTCTCAATAACATAGAGAGGCCCTGTCAAAGAAAATCTAATTTTTAAAATGGCTGGAAAATATCTAAATTTTCATCAATAGGAATGTATTAAATGAAGTAATATATTACTCACTGTTTAATGAAATAATTTATTAGTATGTTGTTTTAACTCTGAAAAAGTTGACTTACGTTAATAATGAATAATTAAATGAAAAAAGTTGCACAATGTATGCAAACTTGGGTATTCAATATAAAAATACATTTTTTGGTTATAAAATACATTGGCAGTGGCTACCTCTAATGGGACTGGGAATTGGGACAGAGAGAATAAACAACTGTGTTTAGTTTATTTTACATTGTTTGATACTATTTGATGTTTTAAATAACATGTGTGTATTATTGTATTATTTTTAATAACAATTCCCAAACTTAGTTTTCTACAAAGAGAAAAATGGTACCAATGTCTTTGGCATTTTTCACACTTCTAAGATAAAGCATAGAAAAAAGCTGAGAAATGTTTTCCATGTCCTTCCCAAGTGTTTCCAGATTCTATTTGAGATAGAAGCAATATAAATACTTAGAAATAAAACTCTTAGGTTATGGAGAAAAAGACTGTTTGTTCTATGACTCATCTTGAATTATCTAAAACATAAAACAAAAACACAGGCTTTCTCTATAACCCACAAACAAATGAAAAAGCCAAAAAAGCCATAGGAACATGTGTTTATTGTAATTTTGAACAAGTGATATTACTGTGAGCATTGAGGACACTCTGCAGCCGCAGTTCAATTTAGTCCTTTTAACGTCGTGATAAAGTGCCTAAGAATATTCACAGATGCTTTTCAGTTTAGACCTCATATAGAGTTCACTGTCACACTGATGAAGATCTAAGATGCACTCATGATGAAAGGAAAACTTTTCCTATGCTTTTTGGTAATTCATTGTGTTTGCAATTACTAAAGCAGTTTGTGAATACCCACTTTCTTAAAAAGTTTTTGAAGGAAATTTTAAGTCAATGTTCCTAAAGTCTAACACAGCATCTCCCATAATTCCTAGATTATAGCATTGCTGAAGGGATGCAGGCTTCTCAGATTTCTTATGGAACAAATGAAGGTTCCTTTCAAGAACTAAATAAAAGTTTCATGATTGGGGGGTGTGAAGGCTCATGTCTAATCCCAGCTCTTGAGAAGTAGAGGCAGGCAGATCTCTGTGAAATTCAGGCCAGCCTGGTCTACAAAGGGAGTTTCTGGTCGGCTGGAGCTACAGCAGACTGTTTCAAACCAACTGAAGAGAAAGTTGCATTATTAATGTTGACTTCAGAATATGGAATCTGATTTTTGATAACACATGGATTTATTATAATAATATGAATATGTAAATCACATTGCATGTTGAATATAACTTTTCAGTTTCTTTCTTGAGATTCATGTAGCTGTTAGCTCTGGAGAAAGCAGAAACTGATTCTCCAGCTTTCCTGTCACCTCCTGTCACTGCCAGGTGGGAGAAAGCTCTGGAAGCACTGAACAGCACAATAGTCAACATTATTTGGTCTAGTTTTGGAGAGTTGGGTAGGACAGGATCTCACTGTGTAATCTAAGCTGGACTAGAACTCACTATGTAGCCAAGCTACCCTTGAACTTGTGATGTTCTTCCTGCCTCAACCTTCTTAGTGCTCAGATCACAGGCATGAGTCATGATACCTGGCTCTTCAAGAAAGAGATCTATGGGGCTGCAAAAGATGGTTCAGGAATTATGAGTGCATGTTGCTCTTGCAGAGGACTAGAGTTTTGATTCTCAGCATGCACATCAGATGGTTTACAACTACACATAACTCCAGCTCCAGGGGATCCAACACTTTCTTCTGGTCTCCAAATGCATATGTATATGCAGTTACATAAATAAAAATACAAATTGTCTTTATAAGAGAATAATATTATGCTTAGTGATTTATGTTTGTTTTCTGCGTAAGTACATGTAGCAACCATTATTGTTTACAATATAATTGTTGTAGACCTTTTTCTTGCCTTTACTTTTCGCCCACTAATGGAACTTAAAGGTATTTGTTGAATAAATGCATAAAGCAATGAGGGATTTTTCATAGTTTTTTGAGTAAAATCATATATGTTTTCATCTGATAGGCAAGGGAAAAACAAAGCTTAAATGACTTGTCCACAGGGATCTTCAAGGTGACAGGACTAGAAATTGAGGGTGGATCAGGACTAGAAATTGAGAGTGGATCTCTACATTCTGAGGTTATACTCAATCTGAGAGAATAGCCTTCCTCCATCTAATCATTCTGTCAATCATTACTTGTTCGTACGCATGAATTTGGAGTCTGGTATAGGTCAGCTAGGTCAGTAGTGTTATAGAAAGTGAAGATACACAAAGAGGTTATCAGGACGAAATATCTCCATTTAGTCTCAGGCATTCTTCTGAATTACAGCATGGAAATTAAGGTATTTCAAATGTTCTTTATTCTCCTGCATATTCTCTGCTTTATGCATAGTGAGATAAGAAGCTTGTGACCAGTTCTAGCCAATGATAATGAATATGGCTATGATCTGTGTCCCAGCTGAGGCAGCTAAAAATAGTACAACTCTTGTCCAATCTTTGTATGTGAGACTGTGTTCATACACTGATGTGATGTGTCACAGAATGAAAGAGATGGGATCCCTTAGTTACCAAAAGAAATAAAAATTTCACTGATTGGCAGTGAAATTTGTCTGCTCAAGTTCTACAAAAAAAAAAAGAAATTTATTAGAAGAGTAATTGTTGGATTAAAATAAGTCTGTCATTTTCCTAATAGAGTCATTCTTAACTGCTGTGCATCCAGATATTAGCAAGAGAGGAGAACAGGGGAAATTTTTGAAGCCCTTATTCATTTTAGAAGTATGCATTACTTGTAGGCTAACTTCAAGTTAGAAGACACTACACTATGAAATAAACAAAAGATATGAAGAAATGGAGGATTGTTAAACAATTTTAGATTTCCTTTTGCAGAAAGAGTGAGGAGTAACTATTCATTACTAAATATATTTCAAGTTAAGAATTTGCATTCCACTATTAAGAGAAACACAAATGCATGAGGGTGAAATGTATAATAGCTCAATGGACGGAGGAGAATGGGAAAATTAAGAAATTTTAATTCAAGAAAATTCATGAAATTTATCTAAAAGATAATAATTGGCAGTTAAGAATAAAAATGCATATGTTGTTTAAAGGAAGCATTAAAACAGAAGGAAACTGAATATAGGATGTGCAATAAATAAGTCACTAAGAAATGTATGCTGGGAAACATAAACCCAGAAAGCATGTCACTGCATCTTAAGAAACTTGATGAATTAACTGGGAAATTTTCAATACTCTTGTCTAATAAAGCCAACAAGGAATTAACAAAAATGCCAACAAGATTTAAATCACAAAACTGGTGTCTTTTATGCAATATATACATATGTATTTATTTTCAATGTAAATTTTTGAGGATAAAATCAATCCGAAACATCTCATAACTATAGATTTTTCTTGAGAACTTACATAGCCTCTTGCAGCGGAAGCCTAGAATGTTCTCCAGTAAGTGAATGGCATAGCCCCCATTAACTCAAATTCAATATAAACAAAACCTAGTTTTTTTTTCCCAGTACAGACTGTGCCTGAGTCTAGGTAGTGATGCTTAGTTTCACAACTGCAGTGATTATAATCCTTAAATCAAGAATGTGTTATTTGTTCTGTAAATCAAAGACTGGATTTTAAAGTACTGATCCACTGAGTAAGAAGTCAAGAAGAACAAACAAAACTTTAAAAAGCTCTAAATTTTTTCACTAAAAAATTTTCCATAAGCACAATGTTTGTGTGAGAGACAAGTACTAAATTGACTGTGTGTAGGGGGAGTATTTAAGTCCCTAGATCATGTCAGCCTCAAAGAAGTTTCTGGCTTTGGACTGCCTGATAGATTACATGAATAAATTCCTTTGATTGCTTACTTTATTTCAAAATGGTTACTTTTCCCATTCTAAATACAAGTAACTTAAAATCAATTTTTGTCATAGTGGTGACTTATCCATTTAGTACATTTCAATAATGTTTTATAGTTTAGAACTTGTGTTCAGTATTTGCTCTAACATTTATAGTAGTATAAAACATGTACTACTATTTCCATAGTCAAATTAAATGTGGTTACTGATAAGAAACCGAGAAGTTTAGTGAGTCATTTACCATGGTGGTAGATTTCTTTGAGTTTATTATTTTTTATTTTAAATAAATGTTTATTTGTCCAAGGTTTGGAGCAGCAAAAATCTATGTATATTAACATAAATATTTAGAAGGCAGCTTGATAGCATGACCTTTTAGGAAAACAACATCAATAGGTTTTTCCCTAGGATGTATGATTTCCCTAGCCATTTTTTTTAAACCATGTTTACAGTTCCACCTTTGGAGCAGGTCTTAACTTCAGTCAAGAGAGCAGTTGGTTACCTCTATAAACAGTCTTACCACACTTGGGCCAGTGGGCACATCTTGCCTGCTGGTTGCCATGGTAGCATGCAGAGTCCAGTGCTAGATAAGACCACTGATGCCTTTTCCCCCCAGCAGTCTGCAGAGCTCTATTCAGCACTATGAAAGCTAGCCAGCAGGAAGAACATTTCCTAGTCAGTTCAAAATTGATTTCTCTGAGTCCTAAAACCAAAGTCTGTGGTGTCTTCAGTCATAGAGCCTCACAATCTAGCTATGGTGGAGAACCAAGAGCAGTGGAAATAGCCTTTATTGTTTGCAATGCTTCTGTGGCCTCTCTGATCAATAGCTACTAGGAAAGGTAAGTAGGTTGGATAGTTTTAGTTGTCAACTTGACATACCTGTGCTCAGGGAACCTCTATTGGCCAACTGCCTCCATTGAACTGACTTGTGGCCATATCTGTGGAGTATTTTCATGATTGTTGAATGTCTATGGGCAGTACCACCCCTGGGAAGATTGTTCTGTATTGTATAAAAGAGCAGACTGAGCATACATAGGCTAGAGGAGCAATCCAGTAAGCAGAACTCCTCCATTGCCTGTGCTTCAGCTCCAGCCCCCAGGTTCCTGCCCTGAGTTCCTACCTTGGGATCTTTCAGTGACTAACTGCGACCTGGAAGATGTGAACCAAATAAACCCTGTTGTCCCCAAATTCGTAATGGTGTTTTCTCGTAAGAGTGTTTTCTCACAGCAATGGAGAAGCAAACTAGAACATAAATTGGTACCAAGAGTTGGGTATTGCTATGAAAGACCTGATACAGTTGGTTTTGGGAGGATTGTGGAAGTACTTGGAACTTGGGCCTGGAAAAGCCATTGAATGCTTAGAGTTTGTTGCTGTAAAGCTTGCAGAAAGAGTTATAGACAACGGAGGCCTATCTTGTGAGGCTTCAAAGGGAAGTGGAGCCTATCAGGGCTGTTCATATGATATTTTGAATTGAGAATCGGTGGGTTCTGATGGCTGAGACTGAAGAATTAGTTACGATTAAGAAGAACCCAGAATGGGAAATCTTTGTTTTACTTAGACAATTGATGCTGGTTATCTGGGGCTGGAAAACCAACTGAAACTAACAGAAGACCAGCGTCATCATGGCAAAATCTTTCCGGCAGGTGTTTCCACAGGGTCAGCACACAGAAGCTATGGTCCAGAGGAAGCCAGAGTCTCCATCTCAAGCTGAAAGCAGGACTTGGTAATGTAGTCTCCTACATGGTTCTGGTGTTGAAAGTGTAAGAGGGTGTCCAATGAAATTTATTCTCCATGCCTTCGCAGGTGGGGTCTGGTTAATCCAGCTGGATAAAGTGGAAACTGATCTTCCATTTAGAGAGACTGATTTATTTAGCGAAGTTTACAAAGTTGCTGGGTACCAGTGGCCTGCCCACAAAGTCCTTGACAGCCGCACCCAGGTTTCTTAATCTGTTTTCAGCCAGCATTTCACTTTCACTCACATGATCCTTAGGACTGCAGGGACTTGGCACACTGCCTCCTGGGTCTGGCCTTCTGCGTGGGCCAGGGGCGGGGCATTTTTCTTCCTGCGAGGGTTCGATCTGTGCCTCCCCAGGACTGGCAGCCATGTTGTTCTGCCTTTCTCCCCGCCTTCCTGCCCCCTTATTGGTCAGAGGGCGGGACTTGCTGTGGAATGAAGCAATAGGAAAAAAAACCTCAGAGAGAATTCTGAATTTACCATACAGGGGGTCACAGAGCAGCTGAGGCTTAGCACCCTGAGAGGACAGGAAAATCCCTTGGTGTAAGTGCAGTCTCAGTTGCAGTGAAAATCCCCAGGATTGCAGGGGTCCTGGAGAGATTCTACAGCCCAAGAAGCCAGAAGAGCCCATTGGTGAGTTGTAGCCTTAGCTTCAGTGAAGACTCCACCTTTTTGGAGATGTCAGGACCATGGTACAACCACCCAGGGGAGCAGCAGGTGTGGAATGGAGCCAGCCTAGGCCTGTAAGACAAAATGTGTGTGTTCTGGATGGTAGAGCCAGTGAAGTGGAGCTCCTGAAACCTTTGGAACCAAGAAGATCATGAGTGAATTCCAGATGTCCAGACTTGAGCTACTTTGCTGGACATAGGTTTTGCTTAAGCGTACCTGATTCTTCCTTTGAAATAAAACAGTACTTAACTTGTTTTTAATTTTGCAGGAGCCCACAGTTGAGAGATTTTTAAAAGAGATTTTGAACTTTTAAGTACTTGAGTTTTTACAAGGATGGTGGGACTTTTAAAGTTGTACAGTTTTATGTTGTGATATTAACATCCTACCTTGTGGATAAGAAATGGAAAGTTTGTAGTTTAATACTAATGTGCTTGCGTGTCAAATTGATAAAGGGTCAATTGTGCCTGATAGCTTTAGTTGTCAACTTGACACACCTGGGTTGAAAGAGATTCAATTGTGGAATTGCCTCCATTGGACTGGCTTGTGGCAACTTCTATGGGGGTCTTTTTTATTTTTTTGATTGTTGAGTGATGTGGGAAGACCCTGTCCACTGTAGGGTTTGTATTATATATGAAAGCTGGCTGAACAAGGGCCAGGGGAGCAAGGCAGTAAATAGTGCTCCTGCATGGCCTCTGCTCCAGCTCCTGCCTCCAGGTGCCTCTCAGGAATTCCTGCCTTAGACCCCCTCAGAGATGAACTGTGACCTGGAAATGTGAGCCAACACATCCTTTCCTCCCCAAGCTGGAAATGATCAGAGTGTTTTGTCATAGACATTGAAGGCAGACTAGAACAATAACTTGAATCTGACACTGAGATTTTAATTTAATGGCCTAAATATTCTGGGAGCAGTGTTGTTCACTAATGTGGGGTATTTCTGTTCAAACTTCTTTAAAAAATATTTTAATTAACTTGCAATCTACTGAGGGTTCATAAGCCATCTTCAAATATCCTTAGTTTGGTTAACCCACCTCCCACCTGCCCCCAGTCTTCTGTCCCTAACCCCACTTAAACCTTCCACTCCCCATGTTTCCTGTTCATTGTATTACAAACAATGTACTAGCCACTCCTCAGATTGCCAGATCATAGGTTCCCAAGTAGCTTTCTTGCCACACTTCATTTTGTTCCGGCCTTCCCTGGTCCCTTGTTTCTCCATCCCTGGAGCTCTGCTACCTGCCTGGATACTTTTGTCTCCAGGATTCCCTCTCTCTATTTCATCTATAGTCTGCTATCCTCACTCCCTGAACACTCCCCTGACCCCATGGTCCTAGCTTCCACAGGTACTCTTTGTTAAACATGCAAAACAAAAGATTTGAAGCTAGGATCCTCACACCAGGGGTTTGTAGTTTGGGCCCTGGGGGACCTCACTCAGTGTGTTCTCTCCAGTTCTAGCCATTTACACACACATTTCATGCTTTCATTTACCTTTACATGTGAGTAATTTTCTCTTGTGTAGGAGCACCACATTTTCTGCTAGTCTGTGTCTTTTTATTGATGGGTTGAGATAATTAAAGTTTATAATTGAAATCTGTGTCTTAATTTCTGGCATTTTGTTGATTTTTGTATTTTCTTAGACCTCTTGATTAACTATCCTAATGTCATTTATTATTTTCTTTGATATCTTGGGTATTTATCCTTTTCTTCAAATATAATCTATAAAGTGGGCTTAGTGGTACAGTCCACCATGGCAGGGAAGTCAAGGAGAGGAACTTGAAGCCACCACTCAACTCACATCCACAATTAAAAGACAGAGAGATACATACATGCTGCTCAGCTCCCTCTATTCCGCTACACAGCTTGGGATCCCAGCCAGGAAATGGTACAGCCTACAGTGGGAAGGTCATCCTTCCCCTCAATTAGCACAGTCAAAATCATTCTCCACAGGCATGTCCAGTAGTGCATTTCCCAGGTGATTCTAGATTCTGTCAGGTTGATAGTACTAACCATCACATGAATCTTGAAGAATATTTCTGACTTTCTGAGTCAGATTCTTTTAAAGCACAGAAAAAGAGTAACAGAGAGTATGCAGATGACTCAGAAGCTTGTGTGCTTATAATAGCCCATTGAGCCAGGAGATTGGAGTCTACCCCAAACCAGACACTGTTAGAGAGGATGAGGAGCCCATGGTGACTGAGAAGACAGTGTCCTTTCTTCATAAGGCTTACATTCCAACAGCACTTTCAGAAAGAGAGTCTAGTTACATTTCGATGCATCAAGAAGACAAATAAAGTGTTGTAACCCTTTGTGTACAGCAGGGGCTTCATTACAAGCCAATGAGGCCTATTCCTGGGCAAGTGAATCCAGATAAGCTATTTGGGTTGATTATTTGACATGGAATATTTGAATACAATTAAGGTAATTTATAGAGAAAGTACTGTTTGGGAAAAGAAACTATAACTCATTGACATAATACATCATAAAGAGTGCTATATGAACAATGTCCTGCTGACTTTTAATGAATCTGAACTAAAGACTCTATGAGAACCATTGCTCTGTGAGACTACTATAGACAGTGTTCCCTGACATCTGTTGATTGCACACATTTTCCCCTGGGTTGGTCTATACTGAGGTGGTTCCTCTTTACATAAGGGATGTCATTATGAATTTTAAAAAATCTTAATCTTCCATCTCTAATATCTTGAAGTTAATGTCTTCAATAACCTTTTCCATCACGTGTTTTAAAGGAGGCTTTTATATTCCCCAGTGTTCTCTGAGAAGATGCCTTCTGCTAGTTACTTATTTCTACTCAATAAATATTAGCTTTGCCTTTAAATCAATGATTTTCAGATTATTGTTCATGTTTTCCATCCTTATATACATGCTTGTTGACAAGAAAAGGGGACCTTTAGACAAAAATGTCAGTCCTTACCGTCAATAAACCCATGCTCTATTTGATGAATCAGATATGGTTTTAAAGCAGAAGTTGTTGTAAGGGCTATAAGGAATTCACTGTATGTGTAGGAGGAAGCAGACAATTCTTCAGGTTTAGGAAAGGGGAGAATCTATCAGAACAGTTTAACTTAAGGAGTCATTACCACAGAGACCCTTACATGTAGATATTTCATTTTTGTGGTTTTTTTTCTTGATTTATCTAGCTAGTGCATAAAATATTGGGTTTCATTATGACATTTTCATACATGTGTATCATTACACTAGGCTCATATTGACCTTGCAGTACTTTCTCCTGGAGGTGATATGATTTTGAGAGACCTTTCAATGATTTGTTCTGACTGTAAGGACAGTACTTTCATTAGGACCAAGTGGAAAAAAAGCCATCTTACTAGATAGACTCACAGGTGCCGATGCATATAACCTCTGAAACTCGCCTTCCTTAGAAAATTTGCTCTGCAAGAGCACTGTAGATCTTTATGTCTAGTGCAAAATTAGTTCAGAAAATGGAGCACCATTAAGTTCAGAAGTTCACATCTACTGTCCTTCAACATCAGAATGTCTTTTTTTTTTTTTCTTTAGCAAAGAAGACTACAGATGCCTTAAAAGTGTATGAACATCTACTGCTATCAAGGGAATTACATGCAAGAATTATCATTTTATATTCTAATCTTCCATATAGCTCAATGATGATAGAATCAAACCCTTCAGGTGAAGTGAATGAAACCAACTTTATCATAAAGGCAAGCTTTACAAACGGGCTGAGGCCTCATACTTCATAGAGACTCAAAACTTGCTATAACCTCTAGACAGAGCATGTGATGAGAACTAATCATGCTCTCACATTCCTTTCTGGTTTACTGTTTGCTCAGAATTTGAACTTAGATGTACTTCCTTCCTTAAAACTCTTGACTACTGGTTGGCTTTCTTCTTCCTCCTGTGACCTTGTCTACATCATTGATGCTTTTCAGTATTACTTGGAAATAAATTAGTTGTGGAACAGTTTTGTATAAACCTATTCATTGGTGGTTCCCTTTGTTTTTATCTACTTATCTTGGGCAGACATATTCCATAATACTTATGGAAAATATTAATAAAAGGAAAAACTAAAGAAAAATATTACAACCTTTCTTCAACTAATCAAATGAAATTATTTTCATGCTCCACATTCCCCTTTAGCCTCCAAGTTTTTTTCTTAGACCACTTACCACAGTCATGGCTAGCTAAAGATAGCTTTGAGGATGATAAAGAATCTGATCCAAGATCTGAAGGCAGGACAGTGTGTGGTGGTTCGTTTTTGTCAGCTTGACATGAACTGGAGACATCTGGGAAGAGGAAACCTCAACTGAGGAATTTCTTCCATTAGATTGGTCTGTGGACATGTCTGTTTTCTTGATTGCTAATTGATACAGGAAGGCCCAGCCCACTTGGGGTGGCTCCATATCTAGTCAGGACATGGGCTGTGTAAGAAAAGTAGCCCAGCAAGCTAAAGAAAGCAAGCTGTAAGCAGCATGACTCCACGGTCTCTTCCTCAGTTCCTGCCTCCAGGTTCCTACTTTGAGCTTCTACCCTGGCTTCCCAGGATGACGGGCTGTGACCTGTAGGGTAAAATAAACTCTATCCTCTCCAGTTGGTTCATGTTTTGTCACAGCAACAGAAAACAAAGGAGGACAGGCGGGCATTACACAGAGGAAAGGGTGAGAAAAGTGGGCTTAGTACAAGCCTCAAATTTTTCAGTACAAGTGCTTTGAAAAATATGTTTGTAGCATGGGAAGGAATGGAGTGTCAGAAAGGGCTCAACAGAGCATCTGGGAGCACTGAAGCTTCTTCATGATCCTATTTCACACCATTCTTTTTAAAGGGAATTTGGGGAATTGAAATAAGGTTCTGGTGCTTCTACTTCACTAACTGGATTATTTCATATTATTCTTAAATTGATCCCAAATATTTTAAAGTTTTGCAACTAGAAGTAATGCTTGCGATCTTTTCTTCTGTTTACTGTTTTGCCGTCATCCACATGCCTCCCCATCACCTCGATCTTAAAGTTTTCTCTTCCTACCGTGTCATTCATTATCTAGTCCCCAATTCTATGTGCTATGTTTAGTGCATTTATTAAATAGTGGTAATTGCTTTGTTGAATTTTCTCTTTTTAAATCTATGAATATTGATTAGTCTTCCTAGTTGCCTAGTTGCAGGAAACAGAATTTGTACCAGATGGTTCAAACAGAAGTATTCATTAAAGTACGTTTGGAAACTCACAAACCCTCCTGGAATGCTCAGGAGCTAGGCTTGAATACCATAGAGCTGAGGGCAGAACAGACAGAACTCACAGTCTCCCCCTTCCTCCCCACTGACTCAGTTTTCACAGGAAACCACAGCTACTGTTGCCCTTGCTGGACACTAGGACACTGAGGAAGATACGCTAGGAGGCACTGTGAAGCTGGGAACTACCTCTGCCAAGAGGTCAGTTTTCCATATGTGGATCCTGTTGTTTGTTGCTTAGGCTGTGGGTGGTGTTTGGGCCTCCTGGATCTTTTTCATGGGCAAACCTCCAACCACATGTCTGCAAATGATACTTCGCCATTTCCCAGTCATTTAGAAAAGTTGCAAACGAGTTAGGTGTCAATTTTAAATTTATAACACATTATAACAAAACGCTTGATCACAGGTATTTTCATGTTCTCTGTGACCATATTTCTTCTCTGATGAATTCTCTTTGCATACCCTGTGCTTTCTCTGCTTCCATCAGTCTTTCACCTTTTTTGTTTGTTTGTTTGCTTTTGGGCTCCCCTTTGATTATTTATCTTCAGCTATTGATTCTTACCTGGGTCAGTTCCTTGGAGGACTGCCTTGGGTGAGGTGCTCCATGTTGGCAAGTATTTCCTCATGCACCAGTATTATGTCTGTGATGTTGTTTAGCTTTTATGTCTTTCTGCTTACCAGTGACAGGCATCAGTAGGATTTTCAAATGCAATTTTCTTTTTGCTTGTGCCTCTTGTGTGATTTCATCTTTAGTTCAATTTCTGCCAGCATCTGGGAAAGAGTGGCTGTGTCCTTGCAGACCTGGCTAAACACCTCAGCATCGTTCCTTCCCTGGAAGGTGCACTTTGTTTCCTTGTCTGAGAGCTGTGATCCTGCTCACCTTTCTGCTCCCCTGACAGCCCTGCTCAGGACTCAGCTGCTTTTGGCACACTACTACCCATCTTGTGGTTATAGATGTCTGAAAGTTCCATTAAGTATGTGACTTACAGTGTTTTTTTCATTCTCCTTGTGGGTTTATCTGATTTGTGAGAAGCGAGGGGAAAAGGCTGATTTTACACAAACATTTCCCAAACCTCCACCCTCTTAGCAATTCTTTGTTCGTGTGGCTCCTGGTCCCCATTTGTTTCTGGCTTCTGAACCTCTTTGTAGCTTTTCAATCTTTGTCTGCAGGAATGGTCCAGAATTCCACTGTTAGAACTTCTTTTCACCCTAATGCACACAAGTAGACCTAGAGCTTGATAACTGTTGGCTGATGACTCTCAGCTTCACTTCTGCATTCCTAGATTCTCAATCTGGGTCTCAAATACGCATGCCACCTGCTTTGTCACTTAGGCCTCTCCTAGGCATCTCAAGATCTTCATGCCCAAACTTACCTCTTTCCTCATCACTGGACTTACAGCAACATTGTTACAAGTAGTTAGGTCCAGAGTGTATGTTTTCAGTTTCTTGGCCTCTTATACAAAAAAATTGAAAATAAAGTTTCACAACAGATTTGCAAAGGAAACAAGGTAACTTTCTTCAGAGTGAAACAATAGTATATATCAAAGAGGGACATACTGTCTGGATTTACAGTGGGCCACATAGGTAAGAGTTCTCAAGACTCCAAGGGTATAGCCTGGTAAGTCTTTTAATGAGATGTAAAGGAAGGAGGGCCTGGATACTCAGGGCCATAGTTTGGGTGATTCCCTATTTTGATTTATAGATTAGGTCATTCATTTTTTTTCTACTGTGCATATCACTTTCCATAATGAATTTTATTTACTCATATGTTTGCCCAATTATATATTGGTATAAGAAGATAAATAGAAGATTCTCTCTAAAAGGTTATTAGAGAACGCAGTTTTGTCTTATTTTGCATGCACACAAAACCGCTTCAGGAGGACTTGGCCCTTCTCTTCCTTATACCAAGATATGATGGGAATACAGGTGAAACTATCTAAATTCAGTTGTTACCAGCAGTGGGGAAATTCATAGCATTTTTCAGAGATGAGAGGATATGCGGTCTAATGAAGGTTGGGAGTTAAGGGGGTCCTGAGGTACATTGTTTGGAGCTGTACGTGTGTGTACGTGTGTGTGTGTGTGTTTGTATGTGTGTATGTAGTGCATGCAAGTGAAAGAACTAGGCTGCCACGTGCATTCCTGCATGAGGTGTGTTCATAACACAAAACCAGCTGGGAGTCCTAGGGTTCTAAGCTTTCTCCTGTGCCCACATGCCTCAATTCCGTTCATTTAATCTGGCTGCTCAGGCTCAGCTCTGAAGCAAACATACTTTTCTCTTCCTGTTTTTCTTACTTCACATTAGTGCTGTCTGTCTGTTCTGTCAGCTTTCTCTTCAACATGGAACTGGAATGCTGCCATTTCTTACCATTTCTGCACACAATTCCAGTCCATTCCACCATCAATTTTATTTTTTTTTTGACTCCTATAAGAATCTCTTAGGTGGGTCCTGTCCATTCTGTTCCACTAGAATCTACTTTCCATTCATCTATCAAAGTGATAGATGATCATGTATTAAACTATATGCCTTTCATTTTCTTCTTGCTCCAATGGCTCCCCAGTACACTTAGAAAATAAATCTAAGCCAATAGTCCATGAGGCCTTTCCTGCTCAGGCGACTTTCTCACTGAGTCATTTTTCAGTACCGTGTAGGTATCATGATAGCCTCCTGGCTGACACTCAAGCCACCTCTATGCTCCTGCCTCAGGTCCTCTGTACCTGATATTCCTTCAGTTTGGGAAACTGTCCTCCTAAACATATACCTGGTTTTCTCCCTTACTGCTTATAAGATTACTCACACTTGTATAAATTTGCCAGCCTAATCAGGCTTCATGATTTGATTAAATTCTCATTATTTCAGTTTTCTTCATAGTACATATCAATTCGTGTATCATAAGTAAAATAATGTGCATTACTATCTTTCTCCATGATAAACTCTCTCCAGAACGTGAGGCCGTTGGTCTACCTTGCTGTCTGATATAAACCTGCATCTAGGCATTGCTGTACAGAATTGAAATAATAAATGAATGTCTAAAAATGTCGGCCTCATGTTCCTTTCCTGCTCTGCATGTCACTTCATTTCTTGATGTTAAATAGTTAGTCACTTGGACCAAAAGCCTGTTTCCTAATACTGAGATGCTTGGCGGGAGTGCAGGACATTGGCAGTAATCCTTTTCCCTGCCCTCTATGAAAGACGGAACCTGGATTAGGACCCACTGAGGAAGCAGAGTTTACATGCTTAATCACTCTGCAGTCTTCTTGCATCCTCCAGGCGTCAGCACCTCCTACTGAGAGTTTTTCACTATCACCATTGAGCTCTCAGTACCCCACTGGTCTCCACACCCAGAAATGCAAATTCACTCACATCACCTTCTTTCCTGAAGACCCAGAGTAGAACTCATCCCATAGAGAAACTACACTTGTGCTTCCCTGAACTGCTTACACTCTTGATAATTCCTGCCCTGCTTTGGGACATCCTTGGCCTTGCTAAACTTCAAGCACTTTCCTATTCATTCATGCACTTTGTCTCATATTCTTTCTGGCCAGGGACCTCATATGAGTTCCTTCAGTTTCTTTCTAGTTCATCTACACCTGAACTTCTCCTTCAAATCATTGTCTAAATCCTACACTGACTTGAAATCTCAGATTGAACATCATGTCTCCTGTGAAGATACACTGAGTATTCTATGCTCTTATATGAAGACAGGGAGAAAAGATAAGATGGAGGGAAAAGGAGAGAGTGATGGAGAGAAAAGGAGAGAGAGAAGAAGAGGAGAAGGAGGAGGAAGAGGTAGAAGAGGAGAAAGATGGAGAAGGATATCAAAAGGATAATAAGGAAGACCTATATTAAAATAAGAGCAAAAGAGCTGGGAAATAAAACAGAATGGAAGAAAAGAAAATTTAAAAGGATTGACACACTGATGTGGTCCCCTAGTCTGGATCTGGGTTTAGAGTTTGAGAAATGCTTGATATGAGCAAGAAACCCTCTTTGTGCCACTACCCTGTTAAAGTGTGTGCCAAATCCTTCTGGAGAGAGTGACCTCCTAGATGACCCCCTGGACACCCACTCAGCCTTGTGAACACTTCTGGTCTGGAGGGACAGAGTACCACTGGAGTGCCAGAGAGAAAGATATCCATTTCATACAGAGAGACACTGGAAAAGGATAAAAGTGGAAGTCTCCGTAGAGGAGGAGACATTGTAGGAGTTTACTAAGTGTCTACACAAAATATTTTGGGATGAAGTGAAGATGTAGTTTTGATAAATGATGGCTTTTTTAAAGCACTGCCATGATACACATACTCTACAAAGCACTTTATATGAACATGGGTATTAAATCTTTTAGCAATCAAGAACGATGTGTTTAATTATCATTTTTACAGTACAGGAATAGAAGCAAGAAGAGGTTCTGTAGTAGTGTGCCCAAGGTCACACAGTTAGACAGTGGTAAAAGGAAGATTCTAACACAGAATTTATTCTGGGTCTCTGTTCTGCCTTTTACCATTCTATGCCAGCAAAGGCCCAAAGCATGATAATGGACGGAGTCTTTGCGAGACAGTCTATTACTAAAGAAATCAGATTGAGAATCCCAGACTTCTATTTTTTAGGCCACTGTTGTTTCTTCTCTACTAGGCTGCCTCCAGCATAGAAAACAATATTTAAAAATCAATCAAAGACCCAAGCCAATAATGATTATATGAGCAAGGTGATTGATATTATTTACTCCAGCTAGATTAAAATGTTCCCTAGGAAAAAAAAATCTATAAAGACAACAGGAACCATTATGTAAAGCTATGTGGAGCCTTCCAGATAATGAAATGGTTATCATAAATTATTTCTGCCTCTGTATAGAGGGTAAATCTTTGTTAGCAATTTAGCAAGCTAGAAAACAATAGAATCACAGGAGTCACAACAGCAGATAAAATCAGTTGTCTCAGCTTTTAATGTCTTTCCCAACACCCTTTACATAAGTAATTTCCTTCCAGAGGCCACTAAGCAAACTTTGAATTCAAGATATGCAGGGAAATGAATGGGAAAGGGGAACAAGGCTCCTTTCTCTAATACTAATAGAAATCCTGATGTAAGAAGAACACACTGCAGGACTCTGACCTCAGTCATCAGGATTCTCCTAGAATTATAACTGTCAGATTCCTGAGTGACACTCCACAGTTGTTATTTTATTTTATTTTTTTTATCATCATGTACCTTGACAATCCTCTTTGTATCTCTCATCTCGGTGATTTAATCACCCTCAACTACCAGCCCGCATGCACAAGTCTTCCTTCCAACAAAGTGTGATTCCACATATCTGCAGGAGCCTTAGAATGCAAATATTCTCCCTCCTGCCCTAGGGTAGAAGCCAATGCATTGTTGATACCATACTTGGCTCTCCATTCTCCTCTAGGGTTAGAAAGCGACTTTGGCTAAATCAACTCTTATCTGAGCCCAGGTTTTCCATCTACAACAAGACAAAAAAAAATATTTTTTTCTCTATCATAGAATTATTGAAAGGATCAATGAGGAATCCCATGTTTTGTCAGAACATGGTAGATGTGCAATAAATGTTAATTATCATCATTACTTTAAGATATATATGCACTGTATTCTGTATTCAGTATTGTTTTGGAGAGTGAAGATATGAAAAGATTTGGTGAGGCTTTGTGCAAGAATTACTTCTGTCAACCTAAGTTCTGGGTAGGTTTTGTTTTGATTTTGAGGCAGGCTCTCTCTGCAGACCAGCTTGCCTGGAATTCACTATGCAGACCAAACTGACCTCAGTCTTACAGAGATTCTCATGTCTCCTCCTCTCACGTGTTGAGAGTAAAGATGTGTGCAACCACACCTGGGCTGTTTTGGAATTTTATTAAAATTGTCTTTCATATTTTACATTTGGAATGTCCCCCAAAGCCTCATATGCTGAAGGCTTGGTTCCTAGCTGGTGATGGCACTGGAAGGTGGTGGAAACTTCAGGAGATGATGTGCCTAGTTGAGGACTCTGGTCATTGTTTTTGCCCTTGAAGGGGCTACTGGGACCCTTCCTTGGTTCTTGGCAGCCATGAGAACTCAGCAGCTTTTCTTTGCCACACGCTTTTTCCGTGATGTACTGGCTTCCTACAGGGATAAATGTAACTGGGCTGAGTGACTGCTGGCTAATACCTCTGTAACTGTGAATCATAATAAATCCCCTTCTTTGAAGTTATTTATCTTGGGTATTTTGTCATAGCGATACATGGCTGGGTAGCACAGTTTCCAAAAGGAAGAAAACAAGAACTTTATTAGCCATCTATAAAGCAAGAGGAACTTATAGTATTTGACACTAACTACAAAAATTACTCCTCAAGTCAATAAATTATATTGTTGAAACTCAAAATGAAATAATCCTAACTCTGAAGCATAGGGCATCATAAAGCTCTCACAAAAATATAAAGGGTTCACTTCTCTGGAAAAAGTGGCTCATAGCTACAAAATGGGAATATGCTCCTCTCAAAGCTGCCTTTGCTTTGAGAAGGGTTAGCTCAGATATGCTTGTATTTGTTTTTTCCTACTTTCACCTCACTTTACAGGAAAGCCAGAGAGGCTGTGGAGGTAATGGTGGGAATGTCTGAAGAGGCTTACACTAACATATTTAGGGAGAAGTGTGATTTAATGTGGCGGTCTGGGTATTGAGTAAGGCAAGCAACGCTGGATACCCTGAAGGGATGGCAGGTGTCTAGCCTGCTCTGCCTTATGTGATAACCTGGCCCCAGGAAATCACTGTAGATATGAATCTTCTTTTCCCCCACTCCAAACCAGAACCAGGTTTTTGGGTTTCTTTTCTTCGTTCCTGAACTTCCAGGTCAGCCCTACAACCTTTCCGCCTTTACCCCAAAGATTCCCACCTTTAACTTTCCAGCCTTCTGTAACAGAAAGGCCTCCCTATATAAACCCCTGCCTTGGTTTTGATAACCGAACTACCCACTGACATAGTATCCCGGGAGGGAATTCCTCCTGCCGCACTCTGAGCCACCTGAGACCCC
Organism: Eospalax fontanierii; assembly: GCA_035773235.1. Taxonomy (NCBI): domain Eukaryota; kingdom Metazoa; phylum Chordata; class Mammalia; order Rodentia; family Spalacidae; genus Eospalax; species Eospalax fontanierii. Next base: position 44,363,329 of record CM069529.1, on the reverse strand, counting down.
CTGTTCAATCGTCCTCCATTCTCTGGCATGGCTGGAGCACAACAGTCATGCTGGAGATGGAGACCCACCCACAATGTAAGAGTGTAGAAAAAGCAGGGCCGGAGAGATGGCTCAGATGTTAAGAACACTGCCTGCTCTTACAGAGGACCCAGGTTCAGTTCCCAGCACCTACATGGAGGCTAATGATTGTCCTAATTCCAGTTTCAGGGGATCTGACACCCTCTTCTGACCTTCCTGGGCCTTGCATGATAAAGGTGTTCTTACATGCAGGTAATACACTCATAAAAGAAAATACAAATAATAAAAAATTTAAAAGTGCAGAAAAGTCTCTTGAGCCTTTGGACACCCTGACACTACCTTAGAAAAAGGTATTAACTTTACTAATGACACCAGCATATGGAGAGACTCTCTGCTCTCTGCATTCAGTACCCCAGAGGTGATATAGCTTAAAGAGGCTCATCCATCCTAAGAAAGCTTTTAGGAGCCCACTTTATGAAACTCCAGAGGATAGCTAGTGACACAGTGAAAGCTATAATTGTTGGTTGTGTAGTTTTGTTGTTTTGTCATTTGATTGTTTTGGTGTATTTTGGTACTCATAAGGTTAAAATTCTCCTGTAGTAAAGTCAGACAGGAAATAAAATAAAAATCACATGGTTTGCTAAAATGTATGAAACCAATTTATTCATTTACCAAATATCTAGACTGTGATTTCCATATACTATACTTTATCTTGAAGTTGTAGCAGAGAGGTGGCGTGATAAATAAAAAAATAAATCAAGAATAATTATGATGTCAAGTATCATTTTATATTCTATATATAAGTACATGTATGTGTGCAATATACATTTATTATAGTCACTTGGTGTCAGAAACTCTTCTAAGTATACACTAAATATATATTTCCTCTAGGTTACTTTTAAAATATTTTATTTATTATTTTTATTTTATGTGTATGAGTGCATTGCCTGTATGTATGTAAGTGCACCTGTGTTGTGCAGTACCCACAGAGGTCAGAAAAGGGCATTTGGTCCCCTGGAACTGGAGTTACAGATAGCTGTTTGCTGTTATGTGGGTGCTAGGAATCAAACCGGGGTCCTCTGCAAGAATAGCCAGTGCTGTTAACCACTGAGTCATCTCTCCAGCCCCCTTCTCTAAAGTCATTGTTATACTCCTCCCTAGCTTTCAGGTGAATAACCTGAGTGGAGAGGCAAAGACATATCATCCTTTAAGAGAACCACAGTCTTCTTGCCAATAGGCAAAGAAAATGAGCACTGTGCCTGCCATCATCTGCAGTGAACTCACACGGAAGGCTGTGTTCTGGGAGCATAGCCCACCACTGAGAGACCATGGAAATGATGACCACATGGAGAGCTAAGTGAACAGCAAGGAAACGCCAAAGAAGAGAGAGGAAGAGATTCTCCCGGAGAGGAAGGCGGGCATTGCTGCAGCATGGCCAAAATTCTCTCAGAAAGGGAAGCAGGCTTGAAGGAGGACTGAAGAAATCCGGCAGGAGGAAGCCTCTAAAGGTTCTGGACTGTGTCAAGGCATTTGGGTTTTATACTGAGCATGATGGGAAATGATGGATGAAATGAAGCAAGACAACAACATAAACTTTATGATTCAGAAAGATCATTCCAGCTGCAGTGCATAGAATGCCCGGCATGGGGATGGAGGCTGGGTGAAGCTGAGGAGGAGGAGCACTAGTTAGAGTCACGGCAGTGACAAATTTTGGGGACACGAACTGCAGCGGTAGAAAAGAGGAAGGTAGAAGAAGACATATTTGAGAGATCTCTAGAAGGCAAGATTTCTAGAAGTTCTGTTAAGAAAGCTCAAAATGTGGAAACTTAGACAAATGATCAGGAAATGCAACAAGATCAAGAGTTCAAGGGTCTGCCCTTGTGTTGGGAGCTGTGATGGTTAATCTTCAGTGTCAACTTAATTATATTAAGAAAGACCAGTGGCATTAGTGAGGCACACTTGGGGTATGCATGTGAGGGCATTTTCAGAAAGATTATCTCAGTGGGGAAAACCCATATCGAATGTGGGTGGCACCATCCAGGTGTTGGATAGGACGAAACAGGAAGGGAAAACAGGCAGCCAGTTGAGTGGCTGCGTTCATCCCTCTGCTTTCTGACTGCATACATAATGTGAGCTGCTTCACACTCTGCTATGCCTGCTCTGCCATAGTGGACTGAATCATCTCAGACTATTAACCCAAATAAACCATTCCTTCCTGAAGTTGCCTTTGTCAGGTATTTTGGCATGACAATGAGAAAAATGACCTATATACACCCTGGCAGTGTGGAGATGCCCAAAGACTTTTCAGCTACCCCAAATCTGCTCTCCTAAGAGTGTGCTTACCAGATTTGACCTTGGTTATGCTTTGGAAGCTTACCAGTCCCTTCTAGTAAAATGTTGTATTGTTCTACTGGCTCATTTCATTTATATCCAGGAGGCAGGCATTTCCTTGGGGTAGTTCTACATGATTTCATTATACCTAGTTTGTATTGGTTTCATAAATATATCCCCAAAGTAAGCAAGATTCCCTCATTTCCAAGTCACTGGTATCCACATTTAGGGGTACACAAATCCTGAATACACATGGGTACCCACACCAGGGATATATGGCTCCTGCACACATATAATACCTACGTCTAGGCACATGGCTCCTACACAAACATTAGTACTCATATCTGGGGCACATGGCTCCTGCACACACACTGGTATGCACACCAGCGACACATGGCTCCTACATACACATTCTACATTGCATTGGTTTCATGGACAACATTAAGGGGGTCAGAAGATTATTTCTTCTCCACGAATAATGTTTGATACACTCCTGAACAAAATGTACCCACTGACAGGGCTGGGAAAAATCAGAAAAGGTAAGTAAACAATTTCACAAGCTGTGTGAGCAGTTAGTTAGAGAGCCTCATTTCCAACTTCCATGCTTTCGTCTGTTCCAGCAAACTCTGTCATGTTGCTTTACGCTCTCACTTTAGATGACTCCTCTGACACATTTGTTGATAAAATTCAAGTACTTACTAAACTCACATTTATGTCTATAAATGTATGTATGTAACATGTACAAAAAAACACATGCAGACAAATGTATCCACATACATACTTACCTAAGGAAACCCTCTGTGGATGAAGGCCATAATTCTTACCGATTGCTGTTGTGACATATGAGATATTCCATTTACAACAGTCCTTGTAGAGGAAAGAAACCCAATGTTCCTGAAGGAAACCACATGACAGATGCATGAAGAGCAAGAGCCATGACTGAGACCTCGCCATCGTTGGCACTTGGCTGGGAGAGGAAACTCTCCACATGAACATGTGCTCCTTCCCAACTTACCTTGCCTGGGATGCCTAACACAGGCCGGACCTAAAACCAGTACTCCATGACTCATCTTCAGGCCAAGTCCATGTTCCAAGTGAGACTCGTCTTTATATTTTGAGAGGAAAAGGTCACAGGACTTTATCTGTCATTCATCCTGTGACAAGGCTCACCTTCTTGTCAGTCACCTCCCACAGCCAGGGACATTTATCTGTCTGGATTTCTGAAAGGTTACAGAGACCAATAATAGCAAATGTCTGATTGCTTCAGTCCTGGTGAGACTGGATCTTCTGTAGCTAATATTTTAGGATATGCTGCAATGTAATACACAGTGGCCCAAAGTGATCTCAAGAAGCAGTTCAAGTAGATGGAAACTGAAGGTTTGTAGGCCCAAGTTCAAGTTCACATGGAGTTTTAGATGCCAGGGAGGATGCACTTAGTTGAGAGGTCAGAGATTAGTGATTTCTGTCTCCTTAGGTATTTTCATAAAGGACCTCACTTCTGAGAACTACCAACTCAGTTTACAAAATGTGAGGTTTATCCTGGATCACTGAAGTTCCAGCCAGATCTGACATCCTGATGTAGATTTCAAGGGACATACAGGTTTGATCAGAAAGAACAATGCCCTTTTGTGGTCTCAGGAGTGGTACAGGGGATAGTCTGAGAACATAGGAATAGGCAGATAGTGGGAGTCAGATCTACCTACAAATTCTGAGAGAGCCCATCTTATCACACTCAGTTCTGTGCACTGATACGTTAAAATGAAAGATTGTTTCTCCAAAACCAAGATCCTGCAGCAACTGGGCAGACCAAAACAGTTTGTTGCCTTGTGAGTGTAGAAGGAGCATTGCCTTTAGGGCAGGCTTCCAGTGGGATAATGGAGCAAGGTTGCTATCCTGTGGATAATTTTGGGGAGACTTGATAACTTGTGTTCTCAAAAGAAAACTGGGAGTAGGACGAGGGTGCAAGAAGCATTCTGGGCAGACTTTTTAAACTATCAATCTATCATCTATCTGTCTATGTATATCTATCATCTGTCATCTATCATTTATCATCGAAGGCAGGGTCTTACGTAACCTAGCTTGGTCTCAAATTTGCTATGTAGCCAAGGATGACCTTTTCTGAACTGCTTCCTCCTTCCTGCACCTCCTGGGTGCTAGAATTGACGGAAGAAAACCTTTTTGCTGGATGTTTGTATCTTTTAGAAATTGTATCATTTAGAAATGAAATGCTTACTTCCAATTGATGTGATTTGGTGTGGCCCTTCAGGAGGCAGTTCTCATGAGTGGACTCAGTGCTTTTATTTATAAGGGAGACCCCCAGAGAGCTCCGTTGTCCTTTCTTTCACAAAAGGATGCAGAGAAAAATAGACATCTATTTAGAGAAAAAACAGTGCATTGATCTAAGGCTATCTAGCTCCCAGAGCCATAAGCAATACATTTATTCATAGGCCATCTAATCTATGGTATTTTTGTTATATCAGCCAGAATGGACTACATATATCTTTATAGCTACCTTCAAGTGATATTATCCCTCCTGATTACAGCATAAGAAGTCTGGCTGGGAGTGCACTTGAGAAGTGGAGGCAAGAGAGATTGTAAATGCAAGGCCATATTGAAATACAAAAGTCCTGACACAAACTTTCTTTCCTAAAACAAAAACCCCAAAGTCAAGAACCTCCCAGGACTATATTTCTAATTCTCCATGTTGGGTATATATGCTATTTCTGTCAAGTACTTTACTTATACATAGATTATACAGTCCAAAACATGCTGCTACTACTTGTATTTTAAGTGAGCTATTATCTCTAAGCACATTTAGATACTAAGGAAAGTAGCACTGTGTTTACTCATGAAGTTTTCCTGCCTGATATGTTGTATTCCTTTATGCAGAAGCACATTTTTATTTGGTATCTTTTCTTTCTGATTAAAATACATTACTCTAACATTCTTTGTATTATAAAGATGCTGGTGATCAATTCCTTCAGCTTTTGTTCACTTGAAGCCTTTATTTTGTCTTCATTATTGAATATATTTTCACTGAGTAAAAAATTCTAGAATTTTTTTCAGTGTTTTGATATGGGTACTCAACTGTCTTCTCTCTTGCATTGTTCCCAACAAGAAGTCATATTAATTGTGTTCCCTGGGATAGTCTCCTTCATTCATCAGCAACATTAGTCCCTTTCTTGTCTATGATTAGCCCTTGTATTGGAAATATAACTAGGATCTTTTGAGTAAAATATTCTTCACTACAGGTTGGAATTGAGTGATCAATTCTACTTTATCCTGATTGTAGAAAAAAGAAAATTGTATTCTAAAATCTCCACAGCTATGATAGGAAAATATTTTATCCAAAGTATTGTATTTGATGAGTTTAACAGCATCCAACTGCTGTGCTTTCTTATGGTCCTCAAATGTCTGCCTTCTTTTTGTATACAAAGAAGGCAGAAGTTGAGTAGTGACTTCCAGGTAACATTTGCTACAACTGTCCCATACACCGACCTCTAATTGTTCATAATGCCTCCTGTTCCTTGCTCCTCTTGACCCTACATCCCACACATGTATGCTGACTCTGAACCCAGTCCTTTCTAGGGTTCTTTGGGACAGTTAACTGCTCCTTCTATTCTGCCATATAGCTTGCTTATTTCACCTGTCAATGTGTTTTTATCTCCAATTTCCATTCAGATTTTTAAAAATTATTTTTATTTTCAGTGTATGAATATATTGCTTGCATGTAAGTGCATCCATGTAGTGCAATGCAGAAGAAAGTATCAGATTTCCCTGGAACTGGAGTTACGGGTGGTTGTTGACATGTGGGTGCTGGGAATTGAACCCAGGTTCTCTGAAAGAGCAGTCAGGGCTCTTAACCATGGAGCCATCTCTCTAGCCCCTCCTTTCAGAATTTTAACAAAAATATAATTCAATGGCATTTTATCCTCTATTTTCCATGATCGATTTATTTTATTCTTATAAATTTCAGTGAGATCTCAGAAAGAAGATAATTTATATGCATAATCTTTCTTTTTTGAGGTTTGTTTTGTTTGTTTTTATAAATATTTTATTGAATTTTTGTGTATTTTATAGAGAACATCTTAATCAATCTTAAGCATTTATATACCCTCTTCCCAACTGGCACCCTCCCATAACTTGTAAGGCTAGAAGGTCAGGGATATTGGAGTTGCTCAGGCTGTGTGGGAATCAGTCCTGTGTGCATAATCTTTCACATTAAGACACCTCTGTAATTGTTCTTTTATTTTATTCTTCAAATGAGTAAATACTTTCCAAAGGAGTTTTGAGACAAGTTTTGAGATTGGAGAAATACCACAAAAATAAAATCTTTCCCCTTTTAATATAAAAATGTTATTGAGTCCAGTCAAAATTACACTAAGCACCTGGTAAGTGAAAAGGATATAAAAAATGAAAAGCAAAAGGTTGTCAATTGAATGTTGAATAAGAATAATCAAGGACAACTTGCTACACCCTATATTTTTAAAATGTACTTAATACTTAAAGTAGTGTGAGAGCTGGGTACACTGGAACAGGTCTTAATCCCTGTGCCTAGGAGGCTGAGGCAGGAATTTCATGTGGCAGAGGCTGTTTATGGAGGTTAGGCCCTGGCCACATTATTGACCATTAAGGCACAGAGTTAAGTAGGTTAAATCCATACATTGCTATGTTCATAGTTCTCACTGAGAGTGGAAATGATTTCCAATTCACCACTGTACTTCTGATTCTGTCAAGATACCTAGCACAGATTAATACTTCATTGATAAATCTACATGAACTAAATCACTCCTAATATACACATCAGCAATAAAGAACTCAGATCTATAATTAGAACCAGATTGTCAAGTGGATATTGCCTTTCTCTTCAACCCACTTGATAGAAGATTGTCTCCATTAAGCTCAGAATGCATTAACTTGGAAAATTTTTTTAAAGCAGTACATTTCCTAAACTTCAGCATTCTCAAAAGCAATGGTCCTGTGTTCCCTAATGGTAAACTTCTTATCTGTACAACGGTTTTGGAGAACACAAGCTATCTATACACTAATTGATTAATTATATAGGTAAGAAAAATGAGTCTATACAGCGCCCTAAAGTTATTCTTTAATAACTTTATATTTATATAATACATTTATATAATTTTATAAATAACTTTATAATTAATAATACATAATTTCTATTGCTTTATACATGCCTTCATGTTACTGAAGACATCCCTAATTATATATATGTCATATTAATAACTATATCTAGTGCTATTAATACGAAGTTCTTAAAGATTAGTCTTGAATTTCAGCAAGATTCAAAAGCCACAGTGTGGTTAGTTTTTCCATTCTCACAGGTAACTTGTTCCTTCTGGAGTTTTTGAAACACAAGAACCCTCATGTAAACACTATAGTCATAGCATAAAAGATGAAGGCTCAGTGCCTCTTCACTTCCGGCTGCTTTCTCGGGATACATTTTCCAGAGTGAAACCAGCCAGAAGGAAAAGATCTGATCTCTAGAGACTCGATCAATGATACCAAATGTTCACAAAGTTTTCTTATAATCTACCTATTTTGGGGCTGGAGAGATGGCTCAGTAGTTAAAAGCATTTTCAGCTCTTGCAGAAGACCTGGGTTTGGTTCCCAGCATGCACATAATGGCTCACTAGTACCTGTAACTGCAGTTCCAGAGGATCTGATGTCCTCTTTTGGATTCTCTGGGCACTTCGTGCACATAGTGCACTTTCATATATGCAGGCAAAAGTCATACCTATAAAATGAAAAATAAATAAATAAAAATATTTTTAAAAATCTGCTTAACTTTCAGCTAAGGTGAAATAGCACACCTACATCTAAATCATCCTTTCATTAATAGATTGGGTTTTAAATATGAATAAAAGAATTCAGCTTATTGGGATTTTAGGTGTTAATCCTGAGAACTTGTGGAATTGTAGTTAGAAAGAGACTATTTTAATACCCTATCCATGGAAGGCAATGAATTTTCAGACCACTTAAGGAATTTTCTTACTTGGTTTGAGCTTTTCCTAATGATTATGCTTGAAGAGTGCATTTGTTGAAGAGGGTAGGGGAAAAGTTTAGAGATTTGATTATAATGATGGTTTCACATGGAGGGGTGTGCTTACACCTCAGGCTCATCCTGTTCATGCATTAATTGTCCCCATCTTTTTGTGTCTCAATAATACCTAAATAAATGTTTAAAGGAATGTATCTGTAACTGACCATGTTAAAGCAGAATGTTGCGATTTCATTTTGTACTCTGTATTTCATCGAGTATATTTTATTTTTATTGAAATTTTGAGAATTTCATATAATATATTTTGGTCATATTTTGACTCCCTCCCCTATGTGCACCTTTCTTATAGCCTTCACCCCACTAAATTTCATGTACTCTATAATATATATTAATAATTATCTAGTCAGGTTTGTGTCACCAAATGTCATTCAGTATGTGACCATCCACTGGAGACTAGTTAACCGAGCTAGCATCACACCTTTACAGCAAGCTGACCCTCCACCTCCCAGCAATTATTGGTTTCCAATAGCTCTTCAGCTAAAGCTGGGCTTCTTCCTCACTTTCTCACTTCTACGCTTAGATTTTTTTCTGACTTGAATTTGTATGGGTCTTGTGCATGCTGTTACCATTGCTGTGAGTTCATATGAGTAACTTTCCAGTTGTCTAGAAAACTGTTTTCTTGTAGTCATCCACCACCTCTGACTCTTACAATTTTTCTGTCTCTCTTCTATAATGGCTCTTGAGTCTTAGGTGGTAGAGGTTTGATACAGGTGTCCTATTAAGGGAAGAACATTCTACAGTCTCTTATTTTCTGCCCTTGGGCTGGTTGTGGCTTTCTGGGTTAATCATTATCTGTTGCATGAGGAAGCTTAGCTGGTAAGAGTTGAGAGGCGCATTAACACTCTTTCTTCCCCCTGTTCAACCATGATCCCTGAGGCCTGGATGGGGAGGTTGCACTCTAGATGTGTCACTTAGGACTGGGCATCTCAGAGACACTCTGTGTTTGATCCATTGTGGACCGTTGTAGTAATCTCTGTCTGTTGCAAAAAGAAGCTTTTTTTGATGAGTGGTGAGAGGTACACATGTTTTTAAATAAAAAGATACATATTTAGAACACAGTAAGAAATTACATTTGTCTAGGGATGTGACAAAAGTAGATTGTTCCTTAGGATCTATGATTCTCCAGACATATTTATTTGACTATGTTTAAAGAACCACACATGAGTCCCTTCCACTGAGTGAGCCTTAAGTCCAAGTAGACAGCTGTTGATTACAGAGAGACAGAAGTGTACTACTGCATCAGTAGAGGTGATTTGTTGGACTGACCATTGTTGTGGTTTATAGACTTTGTAGCTAGATGGGATAATTAGTTTTCTCCCTTGGCAGTTTGCATAATGTTTTCTGATACTATGGGAACTAGTCTTCAGAGAGAAGGCTTCCAGATCAGTTCCAGCTTGATTGCTCCAGGTCCTGTGTCCAAAGTATGTTCTGTCTTCAGCAATAAAGTATTATCTTTAAGTTCTGGGAGGAAACCAAGAGCTGTGGCAATAGCCTGTTATTTTCAAGTCTCTTGAACTATCCTGACTAGCAACTCAAAATGAGGTTTCCCCTGCTTGGCTCTGTGACTTTTTTGTGATGTAGCCTTAAGATTAGATATGTACATGCAACACACACACACACACACACACACACACACACACACACACACATAAAATTATGTTTTTCAGTAGGCTAATACATTTCCCACCCTCTGGTTCAAATATTTTCTATACCGCTGGAAAGTCAGCATACATTCCTCTGGAATGTGCTTGTAACAGCTCTGTGCTAAGGTATCGCTGTGGGCTCTTAAATATTGCAGTACATGGCAGTGTACTTTCTTGCAACGAACACCACAAACATTTGCATTTTAATGTGCACTATGGATCTCAATTAAAGATCTCTTGAGTCTGTTTATAGACCATTTCCTTCCAACATTACAACCTCTTTGGAAATACCAATGTTACAGTAGTGATAACCTTGAAAGAGCCACTGGTGGATAATCACGTTGACTTAACTACAGAAAACAAAAAGTTACTCCAAAGAACTCAAAATATAGATATTAGAGAGAAAAGAAATGTCTGATATGAAAATTTGCTGCATGGATGGTAAGAGGGGTACATAGACTTTGCCTTAAAATTTTTTTTTTTTTTTAAATCTCGGAAAGGTCTGCTTTGTAAATGACACAGTAATCAGACATTTACAAGAATTCCACTGCCAAGGACAATGGCATGAAATAGAGAAAGTTTTACTGTGAGGAACTAAGTAAGACTCCTCTTATCAATTCCCAATAAATATCGGTCACATGCAAATTATTCTTTTCTAAAAATTGAGTTATCTGAAAGTAACAAAGAGCAATACTCATAAGATCAAAGTTGAAATGAGTATGGAAAGCAGAATAAAGATTTCTAAAGCTCTATGCCAATAGCTCTATGCGGACGGGCACATGCAGGTCACATAAAGGTCAACACATTGGAAGTGCTCTCCACTTTCACAGCTCAGCAGAGACAGAAGGGCATGATTTTTGTTCTCTAATGTTTTCTCTTGTTCAGATTCCAAAAAGGAGGAACGACCTACCAGACATGACTACTTCCAGCAGCAGTCCCGGTTCAGGGCAAATTGCACATCTGTCCTCCTAACAGAAGGAAATAGTTCACTGCTACTCAACCTTTCACTGAAATGAGTAATCGATTCACATCTATGGGATGAAACCCAGATTCATCCGATAGGGATTCCTCATCTTTGAAAAAATAAAGACTTATACTAAAAGCATTGAAGATGTTTGGGCATCTGCAGAGAAATTAGAATTCCCTGACAGAATATTCCCCAAGCACCTGTAACATTCTTTCAGATAAATTAATCACCGTGGAGAAAAAAGAGACTGTTGAATATCCAACTTTTCATTCAATACATAAAGTAAGAAGCTCTAATGACTTCTTGATATAGAAAGAAGGGTCAGGAATATTTTTCTAATAGTATTTTAAGAAAAATGTGAGACTGGATGATAATTACCTCACTCAAAGATAATTATATATTCACCAGCCTATAGAATATGTTCAATTCTAAATGCACACACACATATATATATATGTATTTGCAATCAATTATATATGTAATTAATATAAAAATGTATATTATATTATTGGATATGCATATTGATTGATTGAGAAAAGAAACATAGCTCATTCAGTAATTACCTATACAAAATTAGGTCACAAGAAGACATTGCCAATATAATTATCTTTAGTTATGAGGAAACAGGTAGTATATGACAATAATATTCAAGAAAATTATTCCTTTTGGACCATAGTGTAGGGTGCAAATCATAGGTAAGATGTGGTTCTCATTGACTGAAGGACAAACAATGGACTTTGGAAACAATGCAATAGAAAAAGTAGATTTGTAGCAAAGAGTTCCAGAAGTGTACAGAAAGATCCCCTGGAGTCTTTAGGTGAATACTATGAACCAGTGTGTATATAAGTGGAAGCTGCAATTTGTCAACAAGATAGTGTCTATAACAAGTAGTCAGAGAATGAAATCACAAAATACTGTCATTCACAGTAGATACACACATGGGCACACATACACACACAATATCTAGTAATAAATCTAAACAAAGATGATAAAGACTTCGACACTGAAAACTTTAACCTTTGCAAAACTAGATTGTGGAAGACACTAGAGGATGGAAAGGCCTCCTGTGCTCATGGACTGGTAGAATTAATATTGTGAAAATAACTATCAAAAACAATTTACAAAAATCAGTTCAATCCCAACCAAAATCCCCATGATATTTTCCCACAGAAATCGAAAAAAAAAAGCCTAAAATTCATATAGAACCACAGAAGACCCCAGATGGCCAAAGTACTTTTGAGCAAAAGAGCAATGTTTCATCACAGAGCTAAAGTAATAAAAATAGCGTGATATTGGGGGAAAAAGGAAAACAGACATGCAGATCAATGGAACAAAGTAGACGATCCCAGCATGAATGCACACAATTACAGCCTCCTGGTGTTTGGTAAGGATGCCAAAAATACAGACTAGAGGAAAGACAGCATTTTGAACAAGGGTGCCTGGAAAACTGGATCTCTTCCTGTAGATGAATAAAATTAGATCCATATCTATCACTCGCACAAAAATTAACTCCAAGTAGATCACAGACCTCACTGTGAAACCAAAAATGCTGAAACTATTAAAAGAAAACATAGGCAGTACTATAGAAGCTATAGATACAGAAGAGAACTTTCTCAGTAAAACTTAATTCAATTCGGGAATTAAGGCCAACAATTGACAAATGGAACCTCATTAAACTAGAAAGCTTCTGTATAACAAACAAAACAAGCAATCAAGTGAAGAGAAAGCCCACAGAGAAGCAAAGAATCTTTGCCAGCTATGCACCTGATAGAGGATTCGGATCCAGAATATACAAAGAACACAAAAAGACAAAGAATCAAGAAAACATATGACCTAATTAAAAAATGGGCTATGGATCTGAACAGAGTTTTCAAAAGAAGAAATAAAAATGGCTAAGAAATACCTTAAAAAGTGTTCAATATCCTTAACAATTAGGGAAATGTAAATTAAAACTACTATAAAGTTCATCTTATCCCAGTCAGAGTGGCTAAGATCAAAGAAAAGAGATGCCCACAAATGCTGGTGAGGATGTGGGGAAGGAGGAACGCTCATTCACTGCTGGTGGGACTGCTAACTGGCTCAGCCTTCACAGAAATCAGGGAGGAGAGCTCTGAAAAGATAGATCTTAGAAATAGATATACCAAATGATCCAGCTGTACCACTCCTTGGCACACACTTAAAGGATTCAATATCCTACTACAGAGATATTTGATCGGTCATACTTATTGCTGCTCTTTCACAATAGCTAAGAAATGGAAACAACCTAAATGGCCTTCAAATGAGGAATGGATGATGAAAATGTGGTACATTTTCACAATAAAGTTTTATTCAGCAGTAAAGAGATATGAAATAATGAAATTTGCAGGTAAGCGGGTGGACTAGAAACTGTTATAGTGTGTGAGGTAACCGAGATTCAGAAAAATGTGACACACATTCTCTCATTTGCGAATCCTCGTTCCAAATCCTCAGATGTGGGTCTATATCCTGACGTAGCCACAGAAGCCTGGTAAATGGAAAGGAACCATAGGGATGGGGGATCAACAGAGGAGACAGTAGGGGACAGGCACTATCAAGTGGGAAAGGAGGAAATGGTGAGTATTTTAGCTCAGAAGGAAGGGGGAAGCTGTATGAGGCTAGAGGAGAAGAAGGGGAAATAAATAATGCTTTAGTGGTATGAAAAGCAGAAGAGAAACATGCTCTTTAATAAGCCTACTGAAAAATACACGTATAAATGTGAGTGCGTGCATGTAGCTGAAGGCTTATACCAAAATCACAGTGCTGGCCAAAGGAAAGCTCCCTTTAAGTTGTTGGTCAGGGTAGTCCAAGAGACTCCCAAAATAATGCAGAATACTGCCACAACCCTGGATTGCCTCCCAGAACTTGAAGTTAAGACCCTATTGCTAAAGACACAGCATACTTAAGACATAGAACTTGGAACATCAAGTTGGAACTGACTTGGGAGTTTCCTCCCTGAAGACTAGCTCTCATAGATACTACAGCTACTATATGCAAGCTACCAAGAGAGAAAACCAATCAATGATCCTACCCAGCTGTGAAGCCTACAAACCACAGCAATGACCAATGACCAGCAAATTATCCCTATCGGTGCAGCAGTAGTATTCTAACTTGGGGATAATCAACAGCTGTCTAATTGGTCTTAAGACCCACTCGGTGGGAAAGAATTTCTGCCTGGTATTGTAAACACAGACATGTTCACATGGTTGGAGAGGTCATAGACCCTAGAGAAGAACCTACTTTTGTCACTTCCCTAAAGCAATATAATTTCTCACTGTATTCTAAGTATGTATCCTTATATTTACAGACAAAGAAGATTCTTTTATAACATAGGATATATATATATATATATATATTTGTAAGTGTATTTATATATATATTGTATATGTAACAATAATAATTAAAGAAGATAAGAAATTGAGAGAGGGGCCATTGGGGGGGTGTGGAGAGAAACTGGGAAGGATGGAAATAATGCAAATACCATACTCATGTTTGAGATTGTTAAAACAATCCTCAATCTATAATAAAAATAGTTCAAGAACTTACATATGATCAGCATGTGTTTTAGATTCTTCCAACCAGAGTAAAGAGAACTTATTGAATATTCAAGCAGTCAGTGAGAAACCAGATGATGGTCTGCCTACTCTGATGGGAAGGACCCCAAACATGTCTGATCTATGTGAACTCATGTAAGTAGAGAAGCAGGAGGTTTTTTTTTTTTGATACTAATCAAAAGAAGAAAAAAAGACATGAAAGTGACTAATGACATAATTAACAGAAAAGATATTGAAACAGCTGTGATGTTTAATCTGTGCACCGGCTTGATTATATTGAGAAGCACCTATGGGAGGAATAAAGTACAATCCTTGGTGTGTCTATGCTTTCTTGAGAGAAGTCCTGAAGGAGATGGGAAAAGGAAATGGAGCTACATCGTGATAATGCTCCTAACAGCAAAGGAAATCATAAAAAAGTTCAAGTTAGCATGTTGTGATGGTTAAGACTGATTGTCCACATGACAAGATTTACAGTCACCTAAAAGACAGCCTCTGGGCATGCCTGTTGAAGGTCCTGTAGAGTAGATTAGATTATTGGCCTATTTGAGAGGGATTATTTAGGGGGGAAGACCTACTATAGCTACTGCACCAGATAAGAAGGAGAAAGGGAGCTGGGTTCCAGCCTGCATCACTGCCTGCGTCTTGACTGTGGATGCAACATGACCAGCTGACTCTGGCTCCTGCTGCCATGCCCTCCCTGACATGATGGACTGTGAGTCAAAGTAAGCTCTTTCTCCCTTAGCTTGCTCTTGTCAGGGTATTTTATAACTGAAACAGAAAAGTAACCAGTGTACATGTGATGCATTATGTATCCATATACTAATGCCTAAAGCAGCCACTAATAAAATAAAACTGCAAAATCTCAATAAAAAATAAGATAGAGACAAAAGCTTACAAATTAATTTAAAAGAAAGAAAAGAAAAAAAAAAGAGATGAATGGGTGTCTTAGATGGAGAACAGCAGGAGTGTTGTAAGTAGTTTTCACATTAGCTACATCATTGTGAACCCTAAATACAAATAATCTGACTATTCCACTTAAAAGAAATTGCCAGAATAAATAATAAAAACAATGATTCTGATTCCAGCTTCAGCCATGTGAAGAGCTTATAAGTCAATACCCTCATCCTCACAACAACAACAAAAGGCTAAGCAAAATTAATCATCAACACTTCTTGTGTTCATCAGAGAATTGAGATCACAAGTCACCTACTACTTTGAAATCCGGAAAGGTCACAGATACAGACAGCTATGATTGAAATCTGTATAGTGCAGAAACGAAGGTTGCAATGAACTGGTAGGAATGATAAACGATAATTCTGAGGAAATTTTGAAGCAGAATGTACGTTAGCTGGACATTGACATGTACCAAGGACATCCCTTCTTAGATGCACCACACCCATATGGTATCTAACACCAGGACCCTGATCAGGGTCTCATGATGAGCATCAGAGAAAAATTCTTCCTTCTATAGGTAGGGGGAGGGAAAAAAAAAAGTCAAAATAGATCCAGGGGAAAACAAATCATATTGAAGCAGTCTCAAAGAATTCTCCAAGACGATCATGTGGTTCCCGAAGGAGTCAATTTTACCTGGAGGAAAGATTGACAGACAACTTCGGAGTCCTCCAGTCTCCTTTCTTGCTAGCAGAAACAGAGCTGAGGCTAAGGAATGCTTCTTGTGTTTATAGTCTGTGAACTCAAACCCATAATAAGACTAAAATTTAATCATAATGAGAAGTGTTTTCTCCAACAGCTTAGCACCCCACAAACAGCTTTAGCACCATAGGAGCAAAACACAGAATGTGTACATGAAGATATTCTTAGGGAAATCCAAAGAAAACGGTGGAGGAAGAAAAACAACCTGAATAAGGAAAGAAGATATCAAAGCTTCTGGAGCTTGAAGTAATAGAAAACAGTAACACATTACAGTTCCTCAACAAGCAAACAGTAAGCTTACAATGAATCCAGAACTGAATGGATTTCCTATTACCAATGCCTCATGCCCCTTTGCAACAAAAATTTATAAGGCATGCTGAAAGCAAAGGAGAAACACATTATAAAAGATAAAGCAAACAGAGAACTCAGAAATAAAACAGCTGTAGGAATGATCATAGGGGGCATTTAAGAAAGCTGACATTAATATACTAAGGGCTCTAATTGTAAAGTTAATAACAAGAAAGACCAACTGGTTACTGAATGAAATTTAGAAAAATCCAAGAAAGAGTAAGAAAAAAACCTCTGGGAAAAAACATTGTAACATGTTTAGAAAGAAAATATCTTTCCTGCACTGGACACACTGAGCAAAGAGTCCCCGAGTTTGACAAGATAGCAAACCAGAATGCAAAGACAAAATAATGAAAAAATGAATACCTAAGAATCATGTGATAGTTCCAAGAGTGTCACAAGCATATAAAAGGAAAGAAATGAGGAAGCAGGAGAAAATAAAACTTGAAATACTAATGACGCAGATTTTTTTGAAATTAATGGCAGAGACCAGAGCACCCATTAGGTCGTTCAAAAGCCACTAAGTAAGAAAAATCCTAAAATACAGATACTACCTACACATCATATACAAATTAAAGACCTCAAAAGACAGAGGAAGCCTTTAAAATGGCAATGGTATAATCATCTTTCTGTAGAGAAGCCAAAGATGATGCAAGTAGGCTAGGGAAAAACTTAGAAATATCTTAGATAAGTTTTATAAGCACAAGGACCCGAGTTTGATCCCCAGAACCCCCATCCCCGCCTTCTTTTTAAAGCCACACATGGTTTGTGTGCATTGGTAATTCCAGCACTGGGATTCTGGCCAAAAATTAAGTAGAAGAAAAATAAAACAGGCATGAAGTTTCAAAGGAAGCTGACTGTCATTAAATAATATATTGTTTGCTCAAAAAAGTAAAATTTAAAAACCTATAGTTGTTTCCATTAACAATTGAAATTAGTAACATTTTTAATATTAGTAAACAAATCACATTTTGTATGCCAGTCATAGTTTTAAAAATGTATTTTGATTAAAATACTTACTTTGTAAAAGAAATAAAGAAACATAAGGTAGCCACGACAAATCTAACTAACCCTGTGCACTAATTAACAGTAGCTATCAGCTTGACATAGCCTTGAATCTTCGTGGTTCCTGCCTCCTGGTTCAGCTTTGAGCTCTTGCTGCAACTTCCCTCAATGATGGTTTGTGATCTGGAGGTGTAAGCCAAATAACTCCAAGTTGCTTTGGGGGAGAGTGTTTTATAGCAAGAGAATGAAACTAGAACACCATGCAAAAATGTTATGGCTAAACTACAAAAGAATTTTCGGTGTTTAAAATCCGGAGAGGCCTACCGCACCCCTAGCAGGAGAGCCCTTTCCTGCGAGGCCCTTGGAGTTGAGACTGTCATACTTGCTTCCTACAGAACTCTGGCTAGTGCTGGAAAAGGGGCAGAAGTGAACAGAACAGAGATTGGAGAAGTGCGTAGGAACCACAGCGTCTCTTCAAGTCAGGCTCCCTGTGGTTCAGAGGGGTCAGAGAAAGGCGCTGAGCTGGGAGAAAACTCAGCTGCAGCTCTGGCTTGTCCTCCTCTGGGTTCTTGGGGGTTTCTTCCAGGCTCATTATTAATAGCTGAAGGTTTTTTTTTTTTTTTTTTTTTTAATAATTACTTGTAATCGCCCCTCCAGAGTGAAAATGTACTTGATTTCAGTGCTTAATTAAAAAAAAGTTTCCTGAAAAGATAAAAAGTGTTGGAAATCCCTGGTCAGGGCCCTTCTGTCATCGGAATGTGGGCTTTGCTGCCCTCTGCTGTTGGACAGGGGCAATGCTTCATCTAGGTGGTTGGCCTAGGCCTGGAAAAGCCAGGATCAAAGTGACTTGTTCTAGAAACTTTTTTGGGTGATGCTGCCACCTACATTCCTTCCAAGGCACGAAGGGGAATTTCTGCAAAATTCCAGGGACTTTAAAGATGCTTAACACTAATTTTTGCTTAACATAAGAGTATATTCCCAGCTTGAAGACATAATTTAACACAAAACGCTCTACCAGGGTATGCTCATTTGTAGAGTGTGGACTGTGGGCTGTTGCTTTGTTTTGACTTTCCTTCCTAGTCAAAGCCTATCATGCCCTACTGATTTCAGGAGAGATCAGGCTGTTGCCGGCATTGTGTACATCATGGTGCATTCCCTTCAAGAAAACATCAGCTGTCCCAAAATGCCCCGGTGCTAACGCTGAGAAATTCTGATTTCTCTATATGTCTAGCAACTGCCTTTATTTTACACATCTGCTTTGTCACTGTGTATGATCTAGAGTAAGGAAATGAAATCTCGTAAGTGTTATTCTGATGATTGTAGATCATGGAAGGCAGTTCCTGGTTTCTACTGCATCATCTTCTTTTCTTGTTACTCTGAGAAAGCGACTTAAGGAAGGAAAGGTTCATCTGGGCTCACAGGTTGAGAGTGCAGTTCATCACATGGAAAGTCATGGCAGCCTGAATGTGAGGAGGCTGGCCACTCTGCATCTCCAGTCGGGACGCAGAGAAGAGAATGCTGGTCCTCAGCTCGCTTTTTCCTTTATTAACTTTAGGGTCCCAACACAGACGGTGGGAGTGGGTCTTCTCTCTTCACTTAGACCTTTCTAGAAACACCGTCACAGACATACCCAGAACTGTGTTTCCCTGATGATTTTAAATCCAGGCAAGTGGACAGTGAAGATAAACCAGCATACCTACTGGGGTTGAGATTCAAGGACAAGTTCGTGGTAAACAAAGCAAATCTGCTTACAGCTTGAAAGGAAGGAACCGTGGAGAAAATCACCCTCACCTACTTATACGAGCATTGAGGTAAAAATGTGCTTAGTCTATGAATTTATAGTCAGAAAACACCTTTCAGAAGCAGAGAATCTGGGATCCTCGGTTGATGGTATGCCAGAAAACTGGAACACACACACACACACACACACATACACACACACACACACACACATCTTCTCTAAATGAACACAATTTTGACAGAAGTCTTGACGACTTCCCAAATATGAGATTGTAAAGAATGTAAACTTGTGATGGAAGGAAAGACAGCAATATGTCATGCGTCAGAGCCACCATGAAGGGAAGATAGAGTAGGAAGTCAGCACTGAAACAATAAGGATAAAAGAGAAACTGAAACAGTAGGGAATAGAAGTTTAACAGAAGGGGAGAAAAACCCCAGGGAAATGAAAGCCGTTCTTCAAAACGTCAAAGAAGTTAACTGAGAGCTAGGCTAATCGGGAAAAATCAGAAATAAAAGAGAGGCAACACTACAAACCCTGAAGAGCTACAGAGGTTTTAAGGGTACACTGCAAATAAGTATGTGACACAATGCATGTGGCAGTCTAGACAAACTGGGTAAATTCCTCAAGGGGCACAAGTTTTAAAACTCATATAATAAGAATGAAATAAACTTGGCATGATGGCCCACGGCTTTAATCCAGTACTTGGGAGACAGATACAGGCAGATCCCTGTGAGATCAAGGCCAGTCTAGTGTACATAGCACGCTCCAGGCCAGCCGTGGCTACAGGGAGACATCGTCCCAACAACAACAACAACAAAAGAATAATTACAAAATGTGATCAGATATATTTATTTTAAAGTTTGATTTTTTCAGTGCTCTCCTGTTGACAAACATGTTCACTGTGTCCATTTTTTGCAATAAATGGATACATAAATATAAAATATATATTCAGTGAGTACCTTGTTCAATTTTCTTTATGCATTCTGCCAAATTATCTAACATGCTGGAGTTTTCAAGGACATCCCCATGGCATGTTTTAACATATATTATCAAATTACTTATCGAGTCATTGTGTGTTCATACAGAACATCTCATCAGTCTTAATCATCTTTACATTTCTTTCCCCAGTGGCACTCTCTCATAGCCCCCCAACCGGAATCCATACATTCTTTAATATGTGCTAAGGTCTACTGCGTCACCAATTGACCTCAGTGTAGTCAGCCTGCCCAGAGTGCCTCGCTTTAGGAAGACTAGCACATCCTTACCCAACAGTAATCAGCTGCTAATATTTCTTCAGCAAAGATTAGGGTCTCCAGTTCTCCAGTTTTATACTCGGTTTTTGTCTGTTTGAGTTTGCATGGGTCTTGAGCATTCCAAAATGATTGCTGTAGGTTCATATGAGCAGGGTCTCAGGCGCTTGTAGGGTTCAATTTCCGTATGAATATGGTCCTCCTCACTGGCTCTGACAATCTTGCAACCCCCTCTTCTGCAATGGTCCCTGGGCCCTGGGTGAGTGAGACTTAATATAAGAGTCCTGTCTAGGACTTACACTCTGCAGATTCCTAATTTCCATCATTTAGTCATTTGTGACCTTTTGGGTTACTGGCCCTTTGTTGTCTGACGGAGCTTCATTAACGAGAGTTGAGAGATTCCTTTCCATTTGTATCAGCTGGTTTTTTTTTTTTTCCTTTTTGACAGATCCATGTTGGGTACTACAATGGCATACTGTCTTTAGTTATTGTCTGGAATCCACTTAGTGTCTGGAGTTCTCCCATGGAGCCTCCGTGCATTCCTTTATCTTTCCTTGATAACTTCATTGAGGCTGGCCCAAACTGCTTAGTCCTACATAGGGTCAAGAAGAAATAAGACTCCTCTTGCCCCAGTTGTACGTGTGGTTTCCCAGGGCCAGGCAGACTCTGGGTCTGACTCCTGGCTCTAGCCACACCTGTGGTCTGTCCATTGACCACACCAGTTTGCTGGGAGAAGCCCTGGCCAGGCAAACCACCTTCATCCCTTGGATAGCCATTCACTGGGGAGAAGTGTACCCCGTTCATTCTGAGGGGGATGTTATCTACCCCCGGGATACATTTTATTCTCCGTGTACCTTTTGTGAACTGTTTCTCAGGGCTTAAAGCCTCCCAGAGGTACTTTAGCACAGAATTTGGCTTTTTATCAATCCTTTCTTTAGGAACTTGGGCTAGATGCAAGTCTCAGCACATTTGCCTATGAGTAAACAAAGCAGACCTCTTTCTCTGTTCTGTCTCTTTTATACATCTTTTAAGTTGTTATATTCTTCTATAGACATACTTTACATGCTGGTCTAGGTTGCTTAAATCTGTCAAAGCCTCTCCTGCCTTATAAAGCTCTTGTCCCATTAGGGGACTTAACAGGGACACTAAACCTCCATACCAATTTTGAGGTCCTTGTTCAATGAAGTCCTTCATTAAATCTTTAGAGAACACAGTCCTATTTGGTCCTGGGCAAGGGGCACCATATATTACTTTTCTCATACCCAGTTCTCTTAACAGCACCTGTCCTTTTCCTGTTGTGCTCCAACTCCTAACATCCATGGGAATCTCTGCTGGTGACAACCAAGTGTCTCCAGTGGCGTGCACAAGCCAGTTCATCAGAGACGGCCTTCCCTTGTACTGCCCCAGGTTACACCATCTATATCTTAAGGAGGGATGAGTGGTTATATGGCCCAGCTTTTTTGCCTCTGCCGTATTTAAGATGACATCATCTGTCCCCATGTCCCATATTCTCAGGAGCCAGGTGATGACAGGCTGTTTTGCAGCGCGGTTGAATGTCCTCTTTAGTTCCAGCAGTTTCTGGGCTGAGAACCCTCCATTCTCTAAATTCTCATGATCGTTAAAACCTCCATCACTATGCTGACATCTGTATTTCTCCTTTCTATGGTTGAACCCGAGGGGCATTTTTAGCTTCTCCTCTGCTGCTTCCTTCCTTTTCACTGTCTGCTTTCTCTTGTGGGGTCCCAGCTCATAGACTCTGGGCTTTCTTTTCCTTTTGCTCTCTTAGTTGGAAGAGGCAGCAGGTTAAAACCTTTATTTACTTTTTCTTCTTATTTAATTTGTCAGTGAGGTCAGTGGCTAATGCAGCAGAAGCCAGTCTTATTTCCCTCTCTCATTTTAATCTCTTGCTTAACTCTTCAGTCTCTCTCCAGGCTATAATCTTTGTTTGGGATAAGTTTTTTATCATACATAGCAGAGGCCATTTCTGCCTGAGTCAATGCCTGCTGGAGGCTTGGCTTTTTCCCATCCAGCAGAGTTTTTAAAGTCAGCTTCAGATCCTCTGCTGTTTTCAGAGTATTGTCATAATCTTGCAGTAGTGCCCAGTGATTCAGTAAACAGGCCATCCCATGCCAGCCACAAGTGGGGTCCCATTCTGGGATTTCTTACCCTGACATTGCCAGCTTTGGTGATGTTATCTTAATTAGCCACTTGAGGATCCACTGGATCAGCCATGCCAGAACTTCATCTGTCTGCATTCCCTTTGTGGGTCTGCTGCAAGAGCAGCTATTGCTCTTAACCTCTGAGGTATTTTTCTGTTTTTGTCAGTCAGATCCTGCTGGTTACACTATTTTGTCTTATTAAATTTATTTTCCATGCCTTGGCAGGCAGGGTTTTGTCAATCTGAAAGTATGAAGTGGAAATTATTCTTCCACTTAGAGGGATTAATTTATTTAAGGTGACTCACAAAGTTATTGTTCGAACATACTACCTGCGGCCAGCTGCCATAGGTTTGGCAAAGTCCGACCACAGCGCCACAGTATGCAGCTCCCGTCCTGTTCCTGACCTGAGTTTTGTTTCCATTCATGCTATTCTGGGGCCTCGGGGACCTGGAACACTGCCCGTCTGAGTCACTGGCTCTCCGTGCACCTGAGGCCATGGCATTTTCCTCCTGTGTGGCTTTGGGTATTCTCCGCCCAGCAGCTCAGTACCCCTCGCCACTGCTGGCTGCCGTGTTTTTTCCCCGTCTCCCCACCTTCATGCCCCCTTACTGGTCAGAGGGTGGGACTTGTCACTGAAATGAACCAATAGTAGAAATTCAGAGAGAAATATATATCTACTGTACATAAGGATATATATTTTGCATTTAGCAAGAAGTCACAATAGGCTAGGGATGTGGCAGCCATGGAGATCTCTCTAAGATCTATCACCGCTTCAACCTTGTGCATTTGGATATGATTACAGTACCACACATGGGTTTCTTTCCATGGAGTGGGCTCTAAGATCAATTAGGTAGCCATTGATTGATTCCCTGCACCCCTCCCAAGATAAAAGTACCAAGTGGATAATATAAATGTGGTACATTTTCACAACAGAATTCTACTCAGCAGTAAAGAAAGACGGAACCATGACATTTGCAGGTAAATGAATGGAACTAGAAGCTGTTATGCTAAATGAAGTAACATGAATGAATAATGTATGTTTTCTCTCATTTGTGGATCCTACCACCAAGCCATTCTGTATGAGTATGTATCCTGATGTAACTGCAGGAACCAGGAAAATGGAAAGGAACCAGGGAAGTAAAGGGAAAGAAAGAACCTAGGAGAGAAGCATAATAGGAGACAGGTGTTACTATGGTAGAGATAAAAAGGGGCTCCTTAAATGGAAGCAGGGAGGGACGGT
Organism: Eospalax fontanierii; assembly: GCA_035773235.1. NCBI lineage: Eukaryota > Metazoa > Chordata > Mammalia > Rodentia > Spalacidae > Eospalax > Eospalax fontanierii. Next base: position 44,339,326 of record CM069529.1, on the reverse strand, counting down.
TATACAAGGCAATGTGGGGATAAAGGGAAAGAAAGAGCTCAAGACAGGTGGGCCTTGGGAAACTGGTATTATCATGGGAGAAATGGGGAAAATGAGGACACTTTAATGGGGAAGGCATGGAAGTAAGGAGAGAGAGAGAGAAAGAGAGAGAGAGAGAGAGAGAGAGAGAGAGAGAGAGAAAGAGAGAGAGAAGAGAGGAGAAATGAATATTTCCAGCTAGTGTAAAACACCAGAGGGAATCTTACTAGTTTAACAACCTAATGACAAATTCCACACACAGTATCTCTACATGAGTCCATGTGCATAGCTGAAGGCCACATAACAAGAAATAGTGCTTGACAGGAGAAATCTTCCTTTGAGTTCTTTGTCAGGGTTGTCCAAGAGACTTTCAAAATTGCACAGGCTATTGCCACAGCCCTTGATTGCCTCCCAGAACTTGAAGCAAAGTCCCTATTGCTGAAGATAGGACATACTTTGGAGACCTGATTTGGAGCAATGGACCTGGAACTGACCTGGAGGCCACTTCCCCTGAAGACTAGCACTCACAACTCTGGAGAGCAGTATGCAAGTAGCCAAAGGAGAACATCAATCAATGGCCTAATGCCAGCTTCATGACCAAATAATCACAGCACTCAACACTGGTGCAGTAGAAGCACTTTTATCAAATGCCTTTTTAGAAAGTTTTACCAAGTTTCAGACCTCCGGTACTCACTGAAAACAGCCATTTCTAATATATTTTCATTTTCCCAGATGATAATCAATTACATATTTGCGTTTAATTTAATTTTTTGTCTCAATAGCTGGGAGTACCATCTTTTCATTGTATTTATCATACAGTGCTTAAAAAAAAGGTATTCTTTATTATCTATTTCTGTGTATGTGTGTGTGTCCATGTTTGGGTATGTGCACATGCATGTGTGTGCCCAAGGAGGCCAGTAGAGGGCATCAGATCCCTTGCATCTGGAGTTACAGGTGGGTGTGAGCCACTTGAACTTAGGTCCTCTGGAAGAGCAGCGAACACTCTTAACTGCCAAGTCATCTCCAGGCCCAAACATCTGCTTTTTATCATCTTTCTTTTAGTGATGGTGAAATCTTTGTCTACCTTTCTCCTGGGTATTTTTCATTTTCTAGAATCTCTTTAAGAGTGAATTCTTTTGGTTGCAAGTTATTTTCAGTTTATTGGGGTTTCAGCCTACTGCTGCTATGTGCTTGTACCTGTCATAGGAATTTATTTTTAAATACATAGGAAAGTTTGTCAGTGTTCATAAGAACAACACATAGAAACTGGTCAGGTAGGGCAGAGACCCCAAAGCAGAAGTTCTGGAGATGTCCTTGCTGGAGCTCAGGAATGCCAGATGGTGTATTGGTTTCTTTTTCTCTCTTGTTTCCTTAAAAGCACTTCTGCCTTAAAGGCTCTATGTGACTGTGTGACAGAGGTGATTGAGAGGAGGCACCTGCAACCTGATGGGCCAGGCAGACTGACCAGCTTGTCTCTTTCCCCATCCCTCACCCTAGTTTCTGTTATAAGTTCTTTAGAAAGGTCTTAGACTAGCATTTCGATGGGACCCTGTTTCCTGCGACCCCTCCTGCTGTGCAGAAGCTTTGTTCTCTCTCTCTTCCTCCCTCCTTCTCTATTCCTTTAGAAAGATTCATAGGTGGGAAATTTCTAGAGTCTATAATAAGCGTCTTTCTAAAACTCACCCTCTGTGGTCTGTGAATTTCATTCTTTGAATTCACCTGACAACACCCCAAAAGTCACTGGGGATTACCCGTATCCTCTATGAGATTATAGAAATCTGGAGTCATCTAACTGATGATTGTACCTTCAGTGTTTCCTGAATTTCTTACAAAAAGGTGTAACTTCTGGGTTTTTGTTTTCTTGAGTTTGCATGGATTTTGTGCCTACCGACATGATTGCTGTAGATTCATATGAGCAGGGTCCCAGAAGCTCATAGGGTCATGAACCTCCTCCCCTGGCTCTTACAGTCTGTCTGCCCCCTCTTTTGCAATAGTCCCTGAGCCCTGGGTGGGTGGCGTTTAATATAGGAATCCTGTCCTAGGACCCACACTCTGAAGACTTATTCTTTATGCTTTGGCCATTTGTGGCCTTTTGTGTTCATGGCCCTCTGTTGCATAAGGGAGCTTCATTGATGAGACTTGAGAGGTGCATTAATACTCTCTCTACCCCTTGTTTCACTATGTTCCATAAGACTTAGATGTAGTGGTTCCATTGTAGAGTGTCACTCAGGGTTGGGCACTTCAGACACTTATTCTCTGTATGTGCCCAGTTGTGGTACTCTGTGATAAACTCTGCCTGTGGCAGAAGAAGCTTCTTTGATGAGTGGTGACTGGCATACTTATCTGTAAATGTAAGGATCTATATTTTTCATACAGTAAGAAATTACATTTTTTTAGGGAGGTGAGAGCCTTAGGGTTTTCTATGATCTATGACCTCTCCAGCGATGTGTATTTGACTATGTTTAGAGTTCCACCCATGAGTTTTCTACCATTGAATGGGCATTAAGTCCAATTAGATAGCTGTTAATTACTCCAAGATAAAAGTGCTACTACTGTCCCAATGTAATTTGCAGTGTTGGTCATTGTTGTGGTTATTAGACCTTAAAGCTGGGGTTGGACCATCCATTGATGTTCTCCCTTAGCAGCTTGCATAGTGTCCTCCAAGACTATGAGAGTTAGCCTTTAGGGAGGTGACTTCCAGGTCAGTTGCAGCTCCATTGTTCCGAGTTCTGTGTCTGAAGTATGTCTTCTTTTCAATAATAGGGTGTTTCCTTCAAATTCTGGGAGGCAACCAAGGGCTGTGGCAATAGCCTGTACTATTTTGGGAGTCTCTTGAACTACTGTGGGGAACTCGAAGGGAGATTTCTGCTGTCTGGGACTGTGTTTTTTGTTATATACCCTTCAACTATACACATGTAGAGATATTTTATGTGTAATTTTAAAGAAGGCTTTTGATTGAATGCATTCCTGTCTGTTTTTTCATACCAACTAAACATTATTTACCATTCTTCTTTCTCCCTATCTAAACATCCCTCCTCCCTCCCCAGTTAAAATATCCCCATTTTCCCCATTTCACCCTTGATAATACTTGTTTCATATGGTCCCCCTCTATTGAGCTCCCTCTTCCTGTTTAAATGTAACTTTATGGTTCCTTGTATAACACTCCCCATTCTCCTTACATTTACTTACCTCATTTTTCCTCTTCCCCCTTGATAACACCTGTCTCTGTTCCTCGCTATCAGACTCTCTCTTAATCTTTCTCTCCTTGATTCCTTTCCATTATCCTGGATCCTGCACTTACATCAGCATATCTATTCACAAATAAGGATTCCTCATTTCCACAAATGAGGAAGAATATACATCATTTGTTTTTCTGAGTCTGTGTTACTTCACTTAGTATAACACTTCCTAGTTACACCCATTCACATGCAGATTTCATGATTTTGATTTTCTTTACCACTGGGTAGAAATCCGTTGTGTAAATGTATCATATTTTCATTATCCACTCATCGGTGAAGGGACATTTCTGCTGCTTCCATTACTTAGCTATTATGAAAAAAGCAGTCACAAATATGGTTGTACACGTATCTCTGTAGTAGGATGAGTCCTATGGGTCTATGCCAAGCAGTGGCATAACTGGATCATACAGTAGATTCTTTTTTTTAAAGAGCACTCCACACTACTTTACATACTAGTTGCATGAGCTTGCAATCATACCAGCAGTAAATGAGTTTTCCACTTTCCCCACATCTTCTCCAGCATTTGGTAACATTAGTTTTCTTGGTATTAGCTAGACTGAATGGGTAAGATGAAATCATAAAGTGGTTTCAATTTGGATTTCCTTAATTACTACGGATGTTGAACACTTTTAAGGTATTTCTCAGTCATCTTTATTTCTTCTGTCGAAAACTCTCTATTCATATCCATAGCCTATCTTTTAACTGGATCATTTGTTTTCTTGATTCTTGGTATTTTGAGTTCTTTATAGATTCTGGATATTACACTTCTGTCAGATATGTCACCAGAGAAGATTTTCTTTCATCTTGTGGATTTTCTCTTCACTTCCATGGTTTTATTTTTACTGTACAGAAGATTTTTAGTTTAATGACGTCCTACATGTTGGTTATTGACCTTAATTTCTGAGCAACTGATGCCCAATTTTGAAAGTTGTTTTCTACGCCTATATCTTGTAGGGTATGGTCTATGTTTTCTTCTACAGTTTCAGGTTTCACATTGAGGTCTTTGATCCATTTGGAGTTGACTTTTGTACAGGTGAAAGATAAGGGTTTCATTTGTCTACAGGTAGAGATCCATTTTTGCCAGGACCGTTTGTTGAAGATGCTGTCTTTCCTCCAGTGTGTGTTCTTAGAACCATTGTAAAATATCAGGTGGCTGAAATTGCATGAAGTCATGTTTGGGTCTTCAGCTACATTCTATTGATCTAAATATAAGTGCCTCTTTTTGTGCCAGTCCCATGCTGTTTTTATGACTTTATAGTTTGAGATCTGGTATGGTAATCCTTCCAGCATTGATCTCTGTGCTCTGGATTGTTTTGGCTCTCTGGGGTCTTTTGTGAGTCCATATGAATTTTAGGACTTTTTTCTAATTCTGTGAATGTCTTGGGAGTTTTGGTTGGGATTGCATTGAATTTATAGACTGCTTTTGGTAGGATGAGCGTTTTTACACTACTGTTTCTTCCCATGTATGAGCTTGGGAGGTCCTTCCATTTCCTGGTTGTCCTCCTCAAACTCTTCACATATTTAAAATTTTCATTATAGATATCTTTAGTGTCTTTGGTCATGTTTACATCTACATTGTTTTGAAGCTACTGTTTATGGAAGGTTTTCCATGTTCTCTTTCTCTGATTGCTTGTTATTGGTATATCAGAAGGCTACTAATTTTTGTAGATTGACTTTGTAACCTGCTGAGATCTCTTGTGTAGAACTTCATATCTGCACATAGGGACACCTTGAACTCCTCTTTCCCAATGAGCACTCCTTTAACTTCCTTCTCTTTTCCTACTGCTCTAGCAAGAGTTTCAATTACTTTACTAAAAAGGAGTGGAGATAATGGACAGCTTTGTGTGGTTCCTGACTTTAGGGGAATGCTTCCAGTTTTTCTCCATTTAGAATTATGTTGACTGTGGGTTAGTTGTACATACAACAAACAAACTTTAATCATGTTGCAATAAATTCCCTTCAGTCCAGTTCTCTCTAGGACTTTTAACATGAATGCATGTTGAATTTTGTCAAAGGCCTTGTCTGCATCTATTGTGACTATGTGATTTTTATCTTTACATCGATTTATATGATTTGTCATATTTATTGTCTTGTGTATAATGAAGAATCCCTGCATCTCAGGAATAGAGCTGACTTGGTCATGGTGGATGATCTTTTCAATGTGTATCTGCATGCAGTTTGCTAGTATTTTGTATCTATAGTACAAAGGTTGCATCTTTACCTGGTTTTTGATATTAGAGTGATGTTGGCTTCATAAGAATTCTGGAATTTTCACTCTGTTTCTATATTTTTGAATAACTTAAATAGTATTAGTTGCAGATCTTCTTTAAATGTCTGGTAGAATTCTACTGTGAATCTATCTGAACCTAGACTTTTTTCAGTCAGGTTCCATTTTCTTCTTTGTTATGAATTTGTTTAAGACATTGATCTCTTCTTGGATTAGCTTTGGTGGTTTCCACAAACCTAGAGAATCATCCATTTATTTTAGATTTTCAAATATAACAGAGTATAGGTTTTTATAGTATTCCCTTATAGTGTTCTGGATCTTTTTGGTGTCTGTTGTGATTCTTCCCCTTTCATCTCTGATTTTTTTTGTTGTTTATTTGGATTTGCTTTTACTTTTTGTTAATTGGGTTAAAGGTCTGTCTATCTTGTTTATCTTTTCTATTTAAAGCTATTTAAGTATATATATATATATATATATATATATATATATATATATCAATAAGTGTATTGCCTGCATGTAGGCAGGTGCACCCATGTAGTGTTCCGCCTGTGGAGGTCAGAGGACAGTGTTGGATCCCCTGGAACTGGAGTTATTGATGGTTGGTAGACATCATAGAGTGCTGGAAATCAAACCTGGGTCCTCTGGAAGAGAATCTGGTATTCTTAACTGCTGATCCATTTCTGCAGCCCCTTGCTGATCTTTTCAAGGCACCACCTCTGAAATTCATTAATTTTTGTATTGTTTTCTTTGTTTCTATCTCCTTAATTTCTGCTCTGATTTTTATTAATTCTTCTTGTATGCTGGAATCTATTTTCATTTGTTCTTGCCTTTTCAAAGTCTTGAGTTGTAGTATTAGGTCTTTTGTGTTCTTCCTGATTTCTTAATGTAAGCACTTAGAACTTTAAATTTCCTTCTAGGACTGCTTTTAAAGCACCCCAGAGGTTTTGTTCCATTGTATTATTATTTTCATTTAGTTCCAGAAATACTTTTATTTCCTTCTTAATTTCTTCTTTGACCCATCCAACAGGATTGTGTTGTTTAATCTCAATGAGTTCATATGTTAGTAAAACTTTGGGGGGGCTGTTTATTTTAAGCAATATTGACTAGTTTGATCTTGTACATGTCTTGCATAGGAAACCACAGCTGCTGTAACGCTAATTTCTTCTTAATTAAAATCTTAACAGAGTTTAAAAGTTGTGAAATAATAAATTATCTATTTCATCTCCTCTCCTCCATGAATGGGACAGACTAGGTTGAGTGCTGTAAGGAAGGAGGAGGCCGGATGAGTTTTATACTGTTTATGGAACATGAGTAACATTTGTAAAACAGCAGACAGCAAAAGAAGTGCTGTGAATTTGGTTTCTGTGTCTGCAAATGCCTAGGGAGGAAGGACCGCCATTGTGGTAGGCCCAATCAGGAAGCTACACCCTGAATGATGGAACCTTTAGGGAGCAGGTAGTATTCTTTGGGAAGGGTTGGATGGATGGATGCAGGGTACAAAAGCAGTCCAAAATCACAGGGAGACTAGTGAGAAATAATCAGGTGGGCGGGCCAACTTAGCAAGAGACTAGACGAAGGGTAGTGACCATTTGGGTCCCAAATTGCTGTAGAATTTCTCAGTAAGTGGTCCTGAGTGGAATGTATCTGCAGTGATTGAATTCATCCACGAGAGGGCAGCATTGGCTAGTGAAATATACTCCTTGACTAGTCCTTTAGCGACTGGGGGATTCCTTTTGGAATCCTCCAAGGTCCCAAAAATTGAGAATTGAAAATTCCCAATGATCATGATGTTCAGCCACAATAATTGACCATAGCCAATCTTTACACAATGTTTAACTGAATTTCCTCATGGACGCTCAGCAGGGTCTCTGAGGCCTCTTAGTTGTCTCCTTTACTCATTAGTTCAAAAATTGAATACGTTTATCCTTCCTCTACCGTAGGGCACCTCACCCAATTGTTGTTTGAGAAATCTGAAAGATATATCTAGGCCCTAATGTCTCTCTTGGGACATTAAAAAGATGAATCTCTGTTACAAATTCAGAATCTCACTTAATCCTAACAATTCTTAGGGTTCAAATGTCTACACTGCTGTTTACATGCTCCCTGAATGTAGATCTACGGCATAACTCTCAGACCTTTGATCTATTCACTGCAAGCACAGAGCTGCTAGGAAGAATAAATTAGAACAGAGCACATGAAGCACCAGCACATAACACAAGCTCGGGGATGTTTCCTGCATGCTTCTGATGTTTCATTTATTTAATTATTACTTATTTTTGTTGTATGAGACAAGATCTTTCTATGTAGCCCAGGCTCAAGTTAAGATCCTCCTACTACATATATATATATATATATATATATATATATATATATATACACACATGTGGGGGTGTGTGTAGGTAAGCTTACCAAGAGTCTAACCACTAAATGAAATTGTCTCTCCATCTCCAGTAGTCATCAGTTGCCAATAGCTCCTCCAGTAGGCTGGTGTTTCTTATCCACTTTCTCATGTCTATCTGAAATTTTGTCTGGCCTGAGCGTATGTGGAACTTGTGTTTACTGTTGCTGTTGCTGTGAGTTCTTATGAGTAACTGACCAGCTGTCTGCAAAATTCTGTTTCCTTTTGGTCATCCACTCACATCTTGTAAACAAAGTTTGCAGGTACTTTTGAAAAGGAAGGAAGGAAGCCTATGACCTGATGGAAAGACAAAGAGGATTCTAGCACCTAGGTGTGTGAACAAATCCTCAGTAAAGGCAGGATTCTGTCCCAAGTGCTCATTCCTGAGGGTCTTGTTAATGGGAGCAATCGGGAGAGGAACAGGTGGGCTCCAGAGACAGCGTTGGGGAGAGAAGTGGGGTGTTTTTATTTCAGATATATTCCATAAGGGCTATTAGAACACTTGAAAACTTCTTTTTATCAAATCTTACTGCCACTTTTAACTCATTGAGATCTTTACTGTCTCATATCTTTTATGAGAAAAAGAAGGACTTGTGAAATGCTTGCTATACTTTTTCATTCCTCTGTGTACACATGTGCCTATGAGACCTGCAGAACACCCATAGCAGGTAATGCCATTCTGAGCTTCAATCATTTGTTTTCAAGGACAAAGGGATGGAAGCCCCTAACAGACCCATTTACTGCGTACTAGTAAGCTCCCCCACCAGGATCCTGGCTTGACTGCATTGAGTTGAACAGAAAGGATAAAATGTATTTGAAAAAATTTAAACTAAAAACTTGAAATGAATATAGAGGAGTCTTGTGAGCCTTTCTCTCATTTGACATAGTGTGTGTGTGTGTGTGTGTGTGTGTGTGTGTGTGTGTGACTTCTAAAATCTTTGGCCAGTTACCCCAGTGGTATGGGAGGGGAGGCCACTTCCATTGTTCCCAAATGAAAATCTTCACTACATTTGTTAGAGAACTGATCATACAGACCCAGATAGAATGGTCTACTTACACAATAACAAGACTGACATGGGATGCCTTCTTTTTAGGGATAATTCTGGACACTGGGTGTTCAGCATGGTGTCTTTGGGAAAGAAGGTGCTTTTCTTGTCACACAACATATGGTGAAAAAATTTTGCAGGTATTTTTGAAAACGAATGAAGAAACCAGTCTATGACCTGAGGGAAAAACCAAGAGGATTCTAGCACCCAGCTGTTTATTAGCAGAACTGGGTACGCCTTCCTTCACGCTGGTTAGACATGGAGAGATTCTCTTATTTCATGGGGCTATTTTGCAACAATTCAGTTTTCAATCCATCTTAATTGTACTAAAAATAGGACCTTCTAGAAAAAAGCATTTTTCACTTTTTTTTTCAAAATTAGCTAATAGTTGATGTTGAACAGAAAATAGAAGGCCCATGCAATGTACTACCCTAAATCAAAATTCATTTCTCATCTAAAGCATACAGACTGTAAATTAAGAATTAAACTCATGTCCGTAAAGCCAGGAAAATACACACACACCCAAGAGAGTCACACATCTGAAACAGAAGCCGGAAAGGGAAACCTACGTAAATCAAATCTCCAAATCAAAGGAGAAACAATGATTTTTCTTGTCCTATGGAGCAATAGAAACCAACTCTCTAAGCCCCTCAGTGCAGTTAAAAGTTCTGGTTTTTATAGCGTTTGATATATTTATGTATGGAGGAAGCACAGTCTGAAATTAAGCAAGGGGATGAAATATTGTAATGGCCACTCCAGAGAAGCAGCCCGGCAAAGAGTTCCACAGTTGGGTCATTAACTATAACATTTGAAAACACACACGGCTAGCATTCAGTTGCTCTCTGCCAAGGGATAGTAGGGGGTGACAGGCAGGCTGTCCCAGTCTTTGAAAGGTGGCCCTCAAAGTAGATGCCCAGTACTTGAGCAAAGTCTCCTACAGGTTCGGCAGGAAGCTACTGATCCTGATGGGTTTGAGTCCCCTTCACGAGAACCATCTATGCAGTTGCTGTGCTCTGTAGAGATACTTGCATGTGGCAAGGCTGGGACTCAGCGGTCCCAGGAACTTTTAGTGCTTTGCAATGTTAATGTCACCTTTATAATGCAATTATCTTTCATTTTGTAAAATGTCTGAAATGTACTGCCCCGTGTTTTCACAATCCCCTTGTTGAGACAACCAGCTGCTCAAAGCCTTACTGACTGAAGGGAAGGGTCAAAGTCAGGTACATAGAGCCACTGCTTTGTTTTGGTAAAAAGGCCCTGGATAAGCCAGCAATTCTGCTGAGCTTGTTTTTTCTAGTTGAATGATAAAGAAAAAAGCTTTGGTATTTCCCTGCCATGCATAGTAGGGAGGAGGGCCCTTGGCATTGTTTCCCACAGCACATACAATTTCTGATTTTTAGCTGTGTCATGCGTAGAAGTTTTTCTAGTTTTATATAAAAATCTTGATCTGTCAATCAATATATGAATGGACAAATGTACCATATGCAGCATCTTCGTGGATGTGGGATTGCTTGAAAAAATGTGCCAGAGGACATCGTTGAACATGTTTCTTTTGGGGATTGTTCTCATTCTCTTTTTTTGTCAACTTGTCATAGCCTAGAGTCATTTGGGAGGAAAGCTTCCATTGAGGAATTTCCCAGATCATATCAACCTGTGGGCATGTCTGCGGGAGACTGTGTTTATTCTTATTTAGCACAGGAGGACCCAGTCCATTACGGGTGGTAGCATCCCTAGGCAGGCAGTCCTGGGCTAAATAAGAAAGTCAGCTAAATGTAAGCCTGTGAGGGAGATAGAGAGTGAGCCGGCAGGCGAGCTGTGTTTCTCTATGGGTTCTGCTTGAATTCCTGCCTTAACTTTCCTCAGTGACAGATTATGATTTGAAAGTGTGTGTCAAATAAATTCTTTCCTCCTCTAAGTTACTTTTGGTCAGAGTGTTTCATCACAGCAACAGAAAAGAAACTAGAACAGGTACACTGATGTCTATGCACAGATGAAGATGATACAGGTCCCTCACCATGTCTGAGAATCTGAAGCTTGGTACAGATTCTTGTTCCTTAGTGACTCCTGATGAAGCCAAGCACTCACCAAGAACTGCAGATTTCTTCCTCAATTGCTGTTGCACCCATCTCAAAGGCTTCTAAAGTGTCTAGAACAGATGAAGGAGACATCTGTCTAATCCATTCACTCAACAGATAGCTAATGAATGCCTTTCAGGGTCAGTCACTAGCCCAAGAGTTAGAAATATACCAACTAGCAAAACTGGCAAGTTTAGGTAAAACCAACCTAAATTTTTTAATTGAATCGCTTTGTTCTGAATGTCTCCTTAATAGTCTCTTGCTTTTGTGAAGGATTAGAAGAGTCTTACAGAGCATTCTTAGGATGCCTTCTCAAACGCAAACTAACCAGTGTTCATTTGGTGAAATTTTAACTTAGAGTTATACTGATCTATAGGGTCATATCCTGAACAGAAGAGAGTCTCTTTATAATTCAAGGAAAAGTAAAATGCACAAATTTAATTTACGTCAGGATAACAACTATATAAAATGATTATATAGTCAAAGCTTTGGAGCAATGACTTAAAAAATGAAGTGTCAGGATTGGTCAGTTGCTTTCCAACTAAGGTTAGCAGCATCCAATTTGCCTGAAGACTGATTAGAAGCACAGTTGACCACTTCAACCTCAGTCCTGTTGAGTCAGAAACTCTGCAAATGGAGTCAACCTCTTGCACTTTAAATAGGTCTCCATGTGACTGGATTCTCTGTAGCATTTGAGAGAGATGGGAAATGGTGAAGATTATTTCACTTAAAAATCTTATAGTGGTATAGCTATAAATATGGTTACTGTTTTATTTTTAAACAAAGATTCAGGTTATAGAAATGAGAGAGATCGATCAGTTATCTAAGGCAGACATGCTCAGGCAAAACAGAATAAGTGACTAAGCCAGAGATAAGAACACCTTTGGCTCAGAGCACCCGATTCACCAAGGCATTGGTCAGCCTGGATCCAGAAGTGCAGACATCTCTGTTCACATATTGTGGTATTGGGCCAAGAAATGAGCCTCATCTTAGTCTGATCAAGACTGAAAAAATGAAGTCTCATCTGTTGCCCACTTGCTGATGGAATTAGAGCATGTTAGACAGGGCCACTGAAAGAATTAATCAACTAAGTTGGGTTTTACAACTTCTATGTACTAGGCACTGGGCCTGTTGCTTTTGGAGACGGGATGGAGGACGCAGTACCCCTGACTTAGAAGACATAGGCCATTCAGAATTCCTTTTGTGAACAGAAGCACTCAGCACTCCATGCTGTGCAGCTGGTGTTGGACGATCTTTCAAAGGATAAGAGAGTGTAGTGACCCGAGCCATCAGAGATAGCGTCCCAAAAGAGATCACATAGTTGGATAGGGAATCGGAAGAATAAGCCGTGAGAATGTGGCACAAAGTGGGAAAAATCCAGGCCATTCTTAGGGGTTACATCTGCAGAGTTCTGAGGTGGAAGAGAAGGTTGGAATTGTTGGAGCCAGATGGAAATGGCCATTGGAAAACATCCCAAGGTTGAGAAGGAACCGTGGTCAGTTTTCCAGCAGGGGTGTGCTAAGATGAAGAAGGAGGTTTAAGGTGTCAAGTTAAAATAAATTGTCTGTATTTTCCTTCTGCATTGCATTGGGTTAATCTAGACTTCCTAAAACAGTCATGAGTCACTCAGGCTGTGAAATGGGTCCATTTGTCAGGAAAGGCGAAAGGTGACAACAGCTAAGAAAATGTAGAACAGCAGGCACCACAGCCAGAACCTGGCCCCAGCATGAAGATGCACACGTGGACCGCCTGGGGATGAAAAATGCTTTCCTTGGACCATCCATCATCATCATCACCCATGGAGACAGTTCCTCCAACTAGGACACATTGCTCATGAAGGGAGAGGCTGGGCTCTGGGGAGGCCAGCATACCTGGCCCCTAGCCTCAGGATGATTGATGGCTTTGGGCCCTGGGCCGCCAGCATGACTATGCAATGTGGCTGGGAGACCTGGAGGGCAAGGAGCTTTCACTTCTCAGCCAGCAGTGGAGAAACACAGGCAGAGTCTCCAAGATACAAGGAAATCAGCTGTCTCAGTCTCAGGAGCTCTGTGACAGTGGAGTCAGCTTGCGAACCTTCCTAATGTTAGTTCTTACCACATTCCCAGCACATGTTGGATGGCCACTCATTGTTCAATGAAAGTATGCGTCCAACAGTGGGCACCCAGAATATCAGCCCCACTTCACTGCTGGCAGTGCTCAAACTGGAACCTTAAAGAACCAGAGTGTCTTTAGATACCAGCTACTCAAAATATGTTATGCTGTGAGGACACTGAAGATCATAGAGTGAAAATGATAGCTATGTGGTCCCCAGAAACTTTATTAGAATTCCATATTAGAGTTACACTGGTAATCAGATGTCTCATATAACTCAGGAACTTCTAAAGGATACAGTCAAACTGGAGATCCGACAAAAATTGCCTCCTTTTAGATTTCTCTGACATGCCAATTTATCAGTAAGGAATCCCATGACCATCCTATTAAAGCATCTGCCCCTCCTGCAAGCCTCCCCGACTCCCACCAAACTTCTGCTTCCCTTGGCCTGGACCTGTTCTAGTCCATTTCCTCCATACCGTATATCACCATCTGGTATACCAGCTTGTTTATGTGTTTACTTTCTATTTCCTGGACAAGCCCTCAAGAATGTGATCCCATGAGTGTAGAGCCTTGAGCCATTCTTATCACTGGTCTATCTCTGTCATTCACTACGTGCTTGATGCATAGCAGGCCTTCCAAGCATATCTGCTGTGTGAATGAAGAAGCTTGATTCATTTTCCAGAATGTAAACCATTTTTTTGACAATCTGGGTAAGGAGGATAAGAGGATATTTTGATTCATGTAGTGATTACATCATAACATTGATTCCTAGAGAAAGGAGGCTCTGGTTAAGAGCCTTTCAACAGCAGGCTTAGGAATAGCACCAGGCCCTGTGTCCAGCCAGAGAGAGCCCAAGTATTACAGAGCACTATTCTTGTTTACATGACTCTCTCACTTAGTTGAGGGACTCCTGAGGACAGAAATGCATCCCTTGCTGAAGCCTGAGCATATGGTACAAGGTCAAGCAAACTCTAGACCTGTACTGTGTAGTAGAGTGGTGAAAACACTCCCTGTTGGTGCTGTCTTAATGATAGTCACTGGTCATATGTACATGTTCAGCATGTGGAATATAACTAGTGCAGTTCACAAACTGAATTATTTATTTTATTTCATTGTAACTAATTTTAAATTTAAGCTTAAATAGTCACATTTGGCCACTGGCTGATGCTCCTCTAAACAGACCTAGAAGCTATTAAAAATGGAAATTGTTGATTATTTAAAATGATCCTTCTCCATTTCCAAGCATATTCTGTGATTCATGTCTCTCCTTCTGGGATAATCAAAGCACATGGTTTTTTTTTTATACAGTTCAATAATGTAAAGGATTTCTAGGGTTCTTGTAGATTCTTTTGGTTCATGATTCTCAACAGAATTTGATGGAATTGTCAAAGCTAGTGGGTTTATCCTAGAGAACCCCTAAGTGTTGCCTCCTGTATACACTGACCCTTTAAAAACCATGAATAAAACCAAGACCTTATGACTTCAGGATTACATAGAGGCTCTTTTTCCCATGCTGATTGAATAAAAGAGGGGACTGTGGTGGCTTCTAGGGTGGCCCAAACTGCTACCAAAGTGTATTCAGCAGAAAGGGATAGATTCAGGGTAAACCATTCATAAAACTTGGAAATCACTTCTGTTCTCATTGGGCTGAAATCAGCCCATGGCCATACTTGACAGCAGGGAGAGCGGCTGTGACTTCCTGATAATCATTCTTCCAAATAACACAACACCGTAATGTGTGATTCCCGGAGCCTCCATTGTGTTTCCCTAACCCTCCAGCTTCCCTCATTTTCACATCATCTCATGCATAGCTTCCAGTAGCCACCTGTCAAATGGTCTCCTTGCAGAGGGATCCTTTTAAAATATCTATATCATCATGTCTTCTACTTAAAATGCTAATTGTTAAAAGAAAATTTTAAAAGTCAAACATTTTCTATTGACAATCAAAGCTGTTGATTTTACCCTATCTAGCTCTCTAGTCTCATATTTTTTCTCCTTTTCTGGAATACAGCCATGTTGGCACACACTTAGTTTATTAAAGGTAGAAGAAATAGGTCAATGCTAAGTCTTTGACAGCTAACCTCCCCAGGTTGTGAATCAAGAACACACATGTGTTTTCTATCACTTTAACGGAATTCAACAAGCATGGAAACTATCTATTTGAAGCCTATCATTTCCTTGGGCTTCTTGAAGTCAGATTTTTTTATTCTGAGAGCATTTTAGGATCTGGGGAGATATATACACTGTATGTCTAAGAACTCGTCTATCCCAAGATCCAGTTTCAATAACAGAATGGAATTATATATATTATACACTGCTTCCTTTTAAGATCTAAGGCTCCAACATTAATTCAAACAAATAAAATTCTAAGGGGGGTTAAGCCAATAGAACAATTATTTCTTCTAACAAGTGTCTTGGGATGCGTAGCTTCTCTTCTGTGGGCTTCAGCTTCCTGACTGGTAAAATATAGATGTTGAACCATGGTCCATTCTAGCACCATAAGAACATCAACTGATTTATTCAGTATTTATTTTTACGTTTCCAATATGTGTCTGTACCAATTCTATGGGATGAGGATGCTTTTTAAAGAATAATGGACAAAGAACATTCTGTGGCAAATATTATATTCTAACTAAGAGTCAGGTTGTTAGATGGGCATACATATACACAAACTGTATAGAGCCCAGGCTATAATGGCTACATAGAGAATCACTAGAGTATGATGTGATACACATGAAAAGTTTTTCTGTGAATTACCTTTAAGCTAGGATGCAGTCATGTCAAGGTCAGGCAGAAAGAGAAAGTGAGAATCTACAGGAGATGAAGAATTTGGAGCAGGAAAATATCATGTAACATGATTACATCAGGATAAGAGATTCATCTTACACGTAATTATACTCTCTTAAAGGACTTTAAACTCAGGCAGATCTTAGCTCAAAAAATACTGCTCTTGCAATTGAATAGGGGTTAAGTGTATGAGTTATTTTCTTAAAGATTTACTATCATTTTAAATTATGGGTATGCATGTGTATGTAGGTATGTGCGCACAAGTGCAAACTTGCAGAGGCCAGAGGTCTAAGATCCAATGGATCTAGAATTCCAGGCAGCTGTGAGCCTACTAATGTGGGTACTGGGAATTGAACTTGGGTCCTCTGCAAGAGCAGTAGGCACTCTTAACCACTGAGCCATCTCTCTGTTCCTGGTGTATAAGTTAAGAGAAAGTGAAAGTAGAAGGGAAACCACTTAGGAGATTACTATGATAGTCCAGGAGAAAGATGGCAGGAACACAGACTGGAAGGAGTGTGCGGATGGAATAAAAATGAGAAGGCATAGAACAGGCTTATGAAATGTTTGCAGAGATGAGTGGGGAAAAAAGATCAAGGATGTCAAGTAGATATGATAAAACTGTCTTCTGGGGTGATAAGCTTTGGGTATAATAGAATATGATGGTTAATTTTAATAGTCAACCTCATTGCATTAAGAAGCACACTGGATATTAATGAAGCGTTTCTTGGGGTATACCTACAAGGGTTTCCAGGGAGGTTTAACTGGGAAGGGAAGACCCACCCTAAATGTGGGTAGCGCCATCCAATGGTGAATCAAAAGGGGAAAGGGAGAAAACTTGCTCACCACTGGCATTCCCCTTGGGCTGCTTTCTGGTTAGTGCCTAGAACAAGCTGCTCCTGCTGCCCTGCCTTCCAGACTGTGAGAGACTGTGTTCTTCTGAACTGTGAGCCAAAATAAATCCTTCCTCCAATAGACTGCTTGCTGTCAGGTGCTTGGTCATAATGATGAGAAAATATACTAAAATAGCATGAAATAAAGAGGGTTTTTCTTTTTAAATATCTTTAAATATAAAGATTAAGTAGACAATTGAGATATTTGTTGTTGGGAATCTAAATGCTAAAGGAGTAAATAAATGGAAGGTTCTGTAAACTATAGACTAGATGAAATCTTCTAGAACTCAGGTCCATCCATAGACTGGATAAGATCACTATAACTTAGAGAGTCAGTCCCTTACCATGGAGGCACCACTTCTTTTAGAAGTTTGGTAGAGAAGAATGATTCACCAGAGTTTTATGACAAGAGATAAGTGTGTGACAAACTCTTCCTGGAGAGGCACAACACATACATTTCTGCTCTTCTTATAAAGGGAACCCATGAAAGACCAAAGTAACAATTGCAACCATGTTGGTGAACCAGTGAGTTTTTATTAGGATTACTAAAAGAAAAATGGGTGAGGGGTGACTTATAGGAATGTAGATGACTCGAAAGCAGGTGAATCTCTGAAAAGCCCACAGCACCATGGGTAATGCCTCATGAAAGATGCAATCCCAGAGCTCTCTGCACAGTTTGCAGGCAGCTGCACAGTCTGAGAATGATGTCTTTCTCACAGTTTGGCTGGACAGACTCTCCTTCTCAAGGAGTACCTTTTATACTTCTAGGGGGATGCTTTCCAGACTCGTCCAAGTTCCTGGTCTCCTAGACATGCCACCTTTGTTTACTTCCTGAATCTCATGAGTTCCCCCTCCCTCTTGGAAGGAAGGTTTCAATTAGGAGGAAATTTCCATAAAACAACAAGGAAGGAGGTAGGAGATAAAAATGACAAACCATGCTTCACTAAAGGATGAGAGGAGAGGGATTGAGAAAACCTTCACTTGTTTTGGGTGTTTCTGAAGTCAAGTAAGACAAAACACTGAAAAAAAAATATTGGATTTGACAGCTTCAAGGATGTTGATGACTCTGAAACAGGGCCTTCATTGCTGCGGCCAGAATTGATCCCAGAAGAGGAGATTAAGGACAGAAAATGAGAGGAAACAGTTTGTTATGTTTTGGAGTGCAGATTAAAGGAGGAGTAAGAGAGAAAGAAAGTGACCACATCTGATCTCAGCAAACAAGACTGTGTTTATTTAGCACAGTGAGGGACAGCAGCCTTCCCATAGGATGGCAGCAACTGCAGGGGGCACAGGGTGTGGTCAGAGTCTTATATAAGGGCAGCAGCTTCATGGGGATGTGGGGGGAATAGCTACTGCAAGGGAGAGGGGCTGTAGGGCGGATTCAGTGTTAGCTATTTGTGTGGTTTCTCTTGGGACTCTTTCATGTGGTTCGTCTGGACACCCAGGCAGGGGCAAAAAGGAAGTCTCCAATAATGAATTGGATGGTTGGGGAACCAGATGTTCTGTGTTCAGGGGTTCTTCACAGTTAAAAGTTTTCATGAAGCAGAGTACATATAGGATGTTAGGCTGATGGGGATTTGGGAATGAAAGATAGTTCGGAGTACTTTTTAAAAGATGATAATATTAAGGTTTGATTGGGAGTTGATGGGGACCATGCGGTAGAAATGGAGAATGTGATGAATCAAGAGAAAGGGAATCATTAAAGGGAACCTCAGGTAGGCAGGTGAGGATGAGATGAAGAAGCAAAGATGGATGTTGTCTTTGGATAGGAAAAGTACACACTTGTTGGTTGTGGGGAAGACAGAGAGTTTGGGCACTGATACAGGAAGGCTCACAGCTTAAGTTGTGAGAAGATAAGTTAATGTCTAATATCTTAATTTTTTTTTTCAATAAATTGGAGAGTAGGTCATCAGCTATGGAAAAGTAGGTGAGAAATAGAGTAGATCTGAGAATCACAGAAAACTCATCTGAGGCATAGAGAGATTAAGGAGACATATGGTCTCATTTCATTATTTATTTCCAGGTAAAATCAAAAATTTTTCTAAGTCCTTTTCTAAGTTACATTTAATTAATCTATCACAAACCAAAGGGAATTGTCCATATTTCAACAAAATCAAATGATATGATCTTATCTCTTTTGATGCCTCTTTACCCACTGAGAATGCTCTTAAGAGCTATCAGCTTATTTGGATCCATCTCCATAGGGTTTTTTTTTTTTTTTTTTTTTTCAGCAGCTATTATGTATCCATGACACATTCTACCTATGTTCTCTCTATTCTCTCTGGTCACCTACTCCCATTTCTAATGTCTCATTTTTCTTGAACGATCCAGGCTCTGAAACAGCAGCAGCTAAAGCATAATCACCTCAGTAAGTGAACAGGCTGTTGTAGAGCCAAGGGAACAGTGTATACAACCTTGTGGGAGTCAAGGGGGATGTGCAGAGAAAGAGACAGCTGAAGTATAGCACCTGTGGGAGCCATTGCCTCACAAAGGTTTTTCTTTTCAGTAGTTCATATGCAGAGGCTGGATAACAACCTTCACTGATCTCTCCTGGTGCCTTCACCCAGTTTATGCAAAGTTATCCCCGCTAATTCTGTCGTCACACATCCCTGCCAAAGACCTTGCAGTGGAACGCCACACCCAAATTCTTGCACTGTGTTTGATTTTAGAGGTTCTCTACGATCTCATCCTTTCCCACTGGCCCTTCCGCTTCCTTCATCTTCATTTTATGCTTCCTTCGTCTTCTGTTTCCTTCATCTTCATCTTCCGCTTCCGCTTCCTTCTTACCCCGTGCTCCGCCATCAGCTCCTCACAGACAGGATGACTTGAAGGCTTTTTTGTTGTTGTTGTTATCTTAAGGATTCTAATTAATTCTTTACTGTGTAGATAAAACCACTTTTAGCAGTATTAATAAAGAATACTCACTGCAGTTAGCTATCATCTTGAATACTAACTCACTAATCACGGTTTATGTAACTCACACACCTTCCTCCAAATAGATTTTCTGTGAAGCCATTTTGAAGGTTCAGTGCTTTCCTCAAACTCTTTTTTTTTTTTTTTGTAAATCTTACATTGAATTTCTGTGTCCCTCATATAGAACGTCTTAATCATCTTTACACCCTTCCCCGTTGGCACCCACCCATGACCCTCACCACTGGATTTCACACACTCTAACTTGACTCGATAGCCCTTAACAGAAATGACAGAATCCATGACTTGAAGTTTTAGGCATCACACCTAGTTTTCTCTAACATTGTCTGTTTCATCACAATGCTCCTTCACATGGAAGATCCATTCATTTGAACATCTGTATGGCGCTTCCTGTTTGTTTGTCAGGATTCAATTTAGGTGTTCTATTTTCCTATAGCTCATCTCACTTTCTCTACACCACTGAGGTCCCATAAGGAGTATTTTTACATTTGCCTAAACTTTCACATACTATATGTTTTTTCACATTTGTCTTCTCCACTGTACTTACAAAGGTAATATGCATTTCTTATTAAACTAACATGATGCCTAACATGTAATAGAAGCTTAACATAGGACTAAGTAATAAAAAATAAACGAACGCAAAAGAGTGAGCAAATTGAGAGGTCAGAGTTCTTCCACACTTGGCGTTGTATTCTAAGCCTCCATATCTTAGGATATGATAGTCTATCTTTTCAATTAGTCCTTTCCATTCTTTTATCGAATTCACCTGCAAAGTTGTTATTTTTCCTGAAAGATAAGGTAATGCCCAGTTCAGAGGATGCAGGAAAACAGATCCTTCTGAGCAAGTATGAGATTATAATAAACTCATTATTCTTGTATCATTTAGTTTTAAATCCTTGGAGAAAGTAGGCTTATTAAAAGCGCATTTTGTATACTGAGTTTCAGTCCTTCCTTGCTACTGTTGCAGGAGTTTAGATGTGCATTCCAGAAGGTCAAGGGTGCTGTGTCAGTGGATACTTCCTCCCCCACTCGTCACTCCCTTGAGAATATTCTATTTTACAAAGCAGTTCTTAAAAAACAAACCTACACTTCTAGACCAATTCATCTGCAATTTGCTATACTTCATAGAGCTCAAAGCCCCCGCGTGCCTAAACTACTAGGAAAGATTTCTGGACACGTCAATAAAAGTACCCTAATGAACAACAGCTGCAAAGAACATGTCTTTAAATAAATTGATTCCAAATTTCTCTGCATGTTTCTGTGATTTTGCTTTTAAATGGGCACCACTGGGTTTAGACTCGGCTATCTAAAAGAGCAGGAGGGGGAAAAATACAGTGTTCAAAAAATTCTTCCTTTTCTTGTATTTCTTTTCTGTTTTTTTATTTGAAGAGGTTAATGTGTGTTCCCACTGATTACCTCATTTCTATTTGTAATAGCTTTTTTGGAGCAAAAGGAGACAAGTTATACATCCTCCCCATTTTCCACACAGGAAAATTTGCATGAGGTACAGAAAGTTATAGACATATGCCGATTGGAAGCCAGGATTAGAATTCAGGTCCTCTAATCTCAAGGGTTACATTCAGAGTGACGTCTACCATGTCTCTTATAGTTAAACTAAACACATCCCTCTCTTCAACAGAGACTACTTAGGTCAAAAATGCTTGTGTTGCATCTTGTTTAGGTACCATTAATTCCATATCTAATGTCTATTAATTGCAGTTGTTTCCACGTTTGTTTTCAATTACAAAATGAAATTAGATCTGAATTTTTCCCCTCCAAGGAGTAAAATGTTCCGATTTACTAACACTCAAAACAAACTTTTAAATCATAATTACTATACCCCTTAAAATCTTAATTAAGCTTTCAAATGCATTTACATGTTATAAGGAATGAACTTGCACTAGTCATCAGAAAATAAAGAAGTAGCACTTGGAAGAGGTTTGTGATAAATGTTTCCATGCTGGGATTTAACAGCATTGCAGATGGCCTTTTTTTTTTTTTTTTTTTTACTTTCACAGGCGGCTAGAAAATCTGGCTATACAGCCACATGATTTCCTCTGATCTACTACTCTGGACATCTGTGTTTCCTGTGGATCGTGTTCAATCGGCAATATTGAGGCAGTAAATATTTCACCTTCCAGTTCCCTTCTCTCAGTCTTACGGACTGAAGGGAGAGATTATGGTAGACTCCTATCTCTAAAACCTTCCTTCTGTTGCCTGGTGTCCATTTCCCTTGCGCTTTGCAGAAGTGGTTTGTGATGCTGTTCTGTTGGGGCAGAGACAAATTTAGGCTGGTAGGAAGTAGGATGCGGAGAGGGAAGGGTTGAATTAGGACCCAGAAATTGTTGAACAGAACAAAATGAAAAGCTGTTCCTAATTTGAAAAGTGAGTTGACGTCTGTTACTTTGGTATGCACTAAAACATGTTTTCCATCTAAGACATAATAAAAGCTACAAGCATTTTACACTGTGCATTAAGAGCTGCATCTTTAGGGGAACATCTTTTCATATCGAGCACGTACAGAATTTTCTGTTTGATGAAACCTTTAAACATTTTATCATTACAGTAGATGAAATATCTCACAGGTCCAGCAAATTCCAGATGAACTGGCAAAACACCTCTGTGGAAATGATTCTTAGGAGTTTATTAATGTTTTGTTTTTCATCTGTTTCGGTACACACCGTGTGTGGGACTGGAGTGAACCAGTGGTTCAGTATTAATAGCTAGAGTTTGCTTTCATGATATACAGAAGGCCCCAAGAAAGCCTAGGGTTAAAGTGGATAATAATGTTGAGTTGAGAGTACAAAAACAGGAACAGAAAGATTGCTGTCACTGTGGATGAAGACACGCACTTATGAGCTCAGCACTGTGCAGAATGAAAAGGGGCATGAGGAAGCATGTGGTCACAGAACTGCACAGCTCCGGAAGGGCCATTCATACTGCTTGCTAAACAAACAGCACCCCTAGGGGTTGTAGTACACAAGTGTAGCGTCACCACCAAAAACACTGCAAACAATTTTAAACATCTGTTGAGTGGCATAGAAAAAATGCATGTCTAAGAACACTTCTTTCTTCTCTTCTGTTATGTTTTCTTTCAAAAACTCCTTTATAAGACAATTACTGCCTCTCTTGTCACTTAAATATTGTTCCCTTGGGTTTCTTTACAGATTCACTTCTCTTCTGTATTTTCCATGTGCAATTTCAGCTCCCAACTATGTACTGATGGCTTCAAATCTTTATCTCCAGAGAGGCAGAGCAGGGTATCCATCTGCACCTTGGATGTCTGGGTCTGTCTGTGCATGCCTTTGGCCTTATCCTCAGCATCTCCAACACTGAACTAATGCTCAACCCCGTTGACTTTCCCACATCAGTTTAGACCATCTTGTTCTAGAGACCAAGCCTAAAAACTAATGTTTTAGTCACTGTCATGGTTCATAACTTCACTATTTTTTGCCTAGGCTCAAATCTACTTACAAATCACCTACAGCAACTTCTGTGCTTAATGCATGCTACAGAGCCAGCATTCAGGTATCATTGACTCTACTGGTGACTAAACCAATGATGCCGCCAATGAGTGGCATGTTTTTATGGTTTTATAGCAAAAGATATAATTAGATAATATTGCTTCAGTGGTTGTTTATTGAGTTTCTGAGGAAATAAGTTTCTTCTTGGACTCCCAGCTGATGTGTCACTCTAAGGGATGTAGAGGATTATATTATGGGTAATATTTTCATGTTAATATATCATTTATGCAAAAACTTCCAAAATAAAAAGAATCAGAATAATTATCATATTATCAGTTACAAGAAATAACTGGAATTCAAATGCCAATTTTTGATATAATGTCAAGAAGTTCAGAAGTAAGGGTTTCTTAGACTAAGCAAGTTCCAAAGAGGAGGCAAGAGATAATGAAAAGGTGAAATTTAAGAAGTGGGCGTGGGCACAGGGAGATTGCACTACAAATGAAGACAGAGAAGATTTACTGCATAACTAGGAAAGTACAGCAGTGGAAACATGTATGTTATGATGGCTATGTTAGTATATTAGAAAACTGTTCTCTCAGTGAAAGGGCATCTCAAATTCAAGCTCCATACTTATTAACTCTATGACTGAAATTTTTCTCTAAGCTCTCTGAGCTTTCATTTCCTTATGTGATAACTGAGCACCAATATTTATAAATTATTACATTGTGAAAGAGGAGGAAGAAAGACTGTTAAGAGTCAGAAGCAGTAGATGAATACTGCTTGTCTGAACACTGCAGGGGAGTGCATATATGAACCCCTAGCACCTATGATAGCATGTGTAAGATCTGGGAAAACTCAAGGCAGTAAGGGACCCAACCTGGATCAGGAAGGTGGGAAGGAAGCCCAGTCCTAGCTATGATCTATTATTGGCAACTGAAGATGCTGACAAGGTAGAGTCAGAGAGTCAGTTTTTCTTTTGGGTATGATGCTTGGTAGATTGACAGACTCCAGGAGACAGACCCACAACAAAGAGCACTTTGGAAACAAATTAGACTCAATAGGCTTTATAAGAAAGGACAAAAATGGAGGACATTAGGTAGGGGTGGAGAGGGTAGAGAAGGTTTGAATATGATCAAAATACATCATATGAAATCTTGAATAAATATTTTTAAAATTATTAATTTTAATCTGAAAATTAATAAAGTGATACCATGTATGTAATTGTACATATAATGATGTTCAACTATAAAATTGTTCATGAAATCTATGGTAATCACAGTTGTGTCAATAATGTTTTTTAACACACTGAAAGATATGACTCATTAAAGAAAATGTATAGAATGCTAACAGCGTGATTTAGTGACAGATTATCCATCTGTCAGGGCCAGAGTTCAAGCCCCAGTATTGAAAAAGAAAAATTTGTGCTCTCAGAATTTTATCTATGTCTTAATTTTTTTTTAAAAAAACCTTACTTCTCAATAGTACATGTTGGGAGAAAAGATCTTTTCCTGTCAAAATATATTTCCATTTACATGATCATGTGTAACATGTTCTCACAATTATCTGGCCCCAAAGAAAACCTGCACCTCTTTTCCTTGGAATTGTATTTATTTTTTCATGGAGATTCTTACTGAGAACTGATTACTACTGTGTGAGGAAGCATTTGTCTTCTCTGAGGGAGGGATGCTAGACAGTTTGACTGTGTTTTACTGGATGGATTCACACAGAAGGACATTTTGGGCCACAAACTTGACTCTACAGGCCTTACCATATATAACAGAATGCATGAAATCTGGCAAGGGGTGTTATGGGGAGTTTTGATAGGGGAGGGTGTCTAAATATAATCAAGATGTATTATATGAAATGCACAAAGAGCCAATAAAATTGAGATTCTTTTCTTTTTGTGAAATTTTTATTGAATTTTTGTGATTTTATACAATATAATTTGATGGTATTTGGGTTCCCTTCCCCTATCTGCACCTCCCCCTACTACTGCCCCTGCCCACTTTTATATATATCCTATAGAGCCTTATTTGTGTCCCCAAATGTCCTTCAGTGTAGGTCCATTCACGAACCTGGTTAACTACTAACAGTCCCGTCCCTTTAAGGGACTGTCTTTACCTCCCAACAGCCACCAGTTGCCAAAACTTCCTTAGGTTAGGTTGGGATTTTTTATCTACTTCACTACATCAGTTGTGTTAATTGCCATCTGATGCATAAGGAAACGTCTCCTGTGAGAGTTGAAAGATACATTCATCCAGTGTTAGAAGTGGAACTGAAGATGTGTTACTTAGACCTATGCATCTCACAGATACTTATTGTCTCCATTTGGCCAGCTATGGAACACTATATTAGTCTCCATTTGTTGCAAAAAGAACCTTCTTTCAGGAGTGTTGACAGGTACAGTTGTCTGTAAATATGAGGATCTATATTTAGAATATAGTAAGATATTACATTGGTTTAAAGATGTATCAAAAGTAGGTTTTCTCTAGGATCTATGACCTTTCCAGTCATGCATATTTGGCTATTTTTACAATGCCACACTTGAGTCCCCCCATCATCGAGTCAGCATTAATTTCAATTAGACAGTTGTTGATTACCCCAAGATAAAAGTGCCACTGTTGTACCAATAGTAACAGTTTGCTGGGCCAGTCATTGTTATTTGTTGTTAGGCTTTTACGGCTAGGTAGAACCACTGACAGTTTTTCTTCCATGGCAGTTTGCATAGCATACTTTGACTGTGAGAGCTAGTCTTCAGGGAGGAGGCTTTCAGGACAGTTCCGGCTCAGTTGCTTCAAGAACTGTGTCTGAAGTATGGCCTGTGTTCAGAGTCTTACTTATTTTGGGAGGGTCTTGGACTACTCTGATCAACAGCTTGAATGCATGTTCTTCTTCCCTGGCACTGTGATTTTTTTGTTCTATAGCCTTCAGCTGTACGTATGCATACTGTATATACCTATACATATATGTATATATAATGTGTATTTTTCATGAGGACTTTGAGCTAATATATTTTCCTCTAGCTTCTCACACCATCTAAGTGTTACTTATCTCTTCTCTCACTCTCCCTGCATAACTCTCCTTCTTCCCTCTCCATTTGAAGTACCGCTGTTTCCTCATTTCTCTCTTGATAATAACTGTATTCTACTATCCCACTCTGTTGAACTCCTTCTTCCCCTTTATGCTCATAGTTTCTTTCTGTTTTTTCTGGTTCTTGTGGTTATTTGTGGTTATTAGTATTTGGAGCTAAGATCCACAAATGGGGGAGAATATACATCGCTTTTTTTCTGAGTCTGTGTTACTTCATTAGCATAACAATTTCTAGTTCCATTCACGTATAAATTTCATGATTTTTCTTTACCACTGAGTAAAGGTACCAAATTTTCATTATTTCATCAGTTAAAGGACCTTTAAACTTTTCCATTTCTTAGCTATTGTGTAAAGAATAGCATAAAACAAGGCTGAGAAAGTATCTCTGCAGTAGGATGGGTCATTTGGGTACATATCAAGGAGTCATATATCCTGATCACATGATAGATTTATTCTTAGTTTTTTAAGAATTCTCCTTACTGATTTCCACAGTGGTTGCACAAGTTTGCAATCCCACCATCAGTGGTTGAAGGTTCTCATTTCCCATAACCCATGCCAGAATTTGGTGTCATTTATTCTCTTGATCTTAGCCATTTTGACTAGAGGTAGGTGAAATGTTAAAGTACATTTGATTTTCATCTCCCTAATTACTAAGGACGCTGAACACTTTTTCAGGTTTTTCTTAGTCATTGTGATTGTTGTTATTATTATTATTATTATTATTGTTATTATTATTATTATAGAACTGTCTGTTTAGATCCATAGCCTGTTCTTCAGTTGGGCCATTTGAGACTCATTTCTTGAGTCTTTGCTCTTTAGTTCTTTGTGTGTTCCGGATTTTCCAGATATACAGCTGGTGAAGATTTTCTCCCACTCTGTGGGCTTCCTTTCACTCGACCAGTTGCTTCCTTTGACGTACAGAAACTTTTCAGTTTAATGTGGTCCCATTTGTCAATTGTTGACCTTAATTCCTGAGTTACTGATATGTGATTAAGAAAGTCCTTTCCTGCACCTATATCTTGTAGGGTACTTTTAAGAGTTCAGCATTTCAGGCTTCACATTGAGATCTTTGATCCATTTGGAGTTGAGTTTTATGCAGGGTGATAAATATTTGTCTAATTTTATCCTTTTACATATGAAGATCCATTTTTGCCAGCACCATTTGTTCAAGATGCTGTCTTTCTTCCAGTGTGTGTTCTGGGCACCTTTGTTAACTTTCTAGTTGCTGTAATTTAGTGCAGTCATGTGTGGGTTTTCTATTTTGTTATATTGATCTACAAGTCTGTTTTGTGCCAACACCATGCTGTTTTATGATTATAGTTCTGTAATAGAATTTGAGGACTGGCGTGTTAATCCCTCTAGCATTACTCTTTGTGGTATATTGGGACTTCTGTGTTTCAATATGAATTTTAGGATGTATTTTTCTATTTCTGGGAAGAATTTAATCTGTAAATCGTTGTTCATCGATGGTTGTTTTCACAATATTAATTCTACCAATACACGAGCATGGAAGTTCTTTTTATCTTTTTGTGTCTTCTTCAATCTCTTTCTTCAAATATTTCAAGTTGTCATTGTAGAGGTCTTTAATGTTTTTGCTTAGGTTTATACCTGGATGTTATTTATTTATTTATTTAATTTATTTATTTATTTTGAGACTTTTGTGAATGGGAGTGTTTCTCTGACCTCTTCCTCTGATTGCTTATTATTTGCATATAGAAAGGCTATTGACTTTTGTAAATTGATTTTGTTTCCTTCCACTTTGTTGAAAGTGTTGATCATTTCTAGAAGTTTTCTGGTGGAATTTTCGAGATCGCTCATGCATAATTTGTCATCTGCAAGTAGGGATAATTCAACCTCTTCTTTTCCAATTAGTACTTCCTTTAATTTGCTTCTATGTCTTAGTACTCTTAGGATTTCAGGTACTTTAGTGAAAGGAGTGAAGATAGTGGACAGCCTTTCCTGGTTTCTGATTTTACTGGAAATGTTAACAGTTCTCCATTTAGAACGATGTTGGTTGTAGGTGTGCTATATATAGTCTTAATTATGGTGAGGTATATTCCCTCCAGTCCAATTCTTTCTAGGACTTTTATCCTGAATGGTTGTTGGATTTTCTCAAAGGTTTTTTTCTGCATCTATTGAGAGGATCATGTGACTTTTGTCTTTAATTCCATTTAATAACTTACTAGTTTATTGAGTTATGTGTATTGAACCATGCCAGCATATCTGGAACAAAGCCTACTTGATCATGGTGAATGATCTTTTTGATGTGTGTCTGTATGCAGTTTGCAAGTATTTTGTTGAGAATTTTTGCCTCTATGTTTATTGAGAATATGGACCTATAGTTTTCTTTTTTGTTGTGTCTTTTCGTGATTTTGCTATTAGAGTGATGATGGCTTCATAGAATTTGGGACTTCTCCCTCTATTTCAATCTTTTAAAATAATTTAAGTAATATTGGTTGTAGATCTTCTTTGCATGTATGATAAAACTCTGCTATGAATTCATCTGGGGCCTGTTTTTTTTTAAATGTGGAGTCCTTGTATTACTGTTTCAATTTCCTTGTTTGTCATTGGTCTGTTTAAGCTTGTTTATATCTTCTTGGTTTAACTTTGGTGGTTTCAATGAATTTAAAACTTGTCCATTTCTTTTAGATTTTCAAATTTCATAGAGTATAGATTCTTAAAATATTTTCTTATAATGTTCTCAGTCTTTTTGATGTCTGTTGTGATGTTTCCCCCTTCATTTCTGATTTTGTGGATTTGGATTTGCTCCTTCTTTCTGTTGGCTAATTGGGATAAGTTTCTGTCTATCTTGGTTATCTTTGCAAAGAGCTAGCTCTTAGATTCATTCATTCATTGTATTGTTTTCTTTGTTTCTATTTCATTGATTTCTGATTTGAATTTGCTATTTCTTCTCATCTGCTGGCTTTGGCTTTGGTTTGTTCTTGCCTTTCGAGATTCTTGAGTTGTGTCATTATTCATTTGTGTTCTTTTGATTTTTTTAGTGTATATATCTCAAGATTGCTTTTAGTGTGTCCCAGAGGTTTTGTTGTGTTGCAGTATCATTTTCATTTCTTTATCAGTATATGAAACTTGGTTTTAATTGTATTGAAGTCTCTCCTCAATACTTTGTTTTGTGACCCTCCATGGCAGATTTATTTTTTTCATATCGTTGTCTGCAGTTAAAAGATGACAATCATCCTGTAAATCTCATAAAACCAGTGTGAGGCTAGGTTTGGTGATGGACACCTTTAATCCTGGTACATGGGAGGCAGAGGCAGACAGAGCTCTGTAAGTTCAAAGCCAGCTTGGTCTATATAACAAGTTCCAGGGCAGCTGGTGCTACATAATGAGATCTTGTCTCAAAGTACAAAACAAAATAAAACCCAGGTAAGGAGTAAAGAAGCCAGTGATGCAGTAGTGCTGGGCACTCGGCAAGTGCTTCTCCTGTGCTCCGTGGCTGCATGTCTGAACACACCTTAGCCTTCTGCCACTGGACCCCAAAGCTAGGAAGAGCTTATGTCCATCTCAGCCCAGGTAAGCTGGATGTTCACTTAAGGTTCACACACCCCTTCCAGGGAACTCACGCACAGCTTTCATGACATGCTTGTTGATGGAAAAGAGTGGATTATTTCAATAATCTACCTTTGAAAGTTTGCTCATTTTTCTTAAATTCCAAAGAGATCATGTCACAAAACTGTCAGATGCCAATCAATTGTCACTGCACAGACTTCTTTCCAGGCTTGTCTCTGGATGAAAAAAAAGTCCACGTGGCATATATTTTCCAACATAAGAATGCAAAGTAATGGAAGTGCTCTGGGAAAGCTGACCGTTACTGAACATTGTTTAGCCGTATTTTATAAAGGAAAATATTGGTCCAAACAGAAATAGCTTATGTAAAATACATAAATGATAAATTTGGAGAGATTTATTATCTGCCCAGGGTCTACACACCAGTAAAACCTATAACAACCTCATTCACAAAGCTGGTATATCAGTGTCTTCAGGGACTTTTAATTTCAGAAGGAAGGCTAGAGAAAAAAGAAAACCTACAGCTAATCCACAAGAACAAGAAGCATAAGCTGATTATTTTCTTGTCATAAAATTATAGAACAGATTCATTTATTTCAGTTTCCATTTGGGGGTAACTTTGGCATATTTCCAGGAGAATATACAGAATAAAGCTTCATTCCTTGTGTTCTGAGGAGTTTGAATATATGAGACACAATTTGAATGCTCTCTCATGGTTTCTTTCATAATGATAGTATCTATGTGGAAAGACAAACAGCCTACCAAAATAAGAATCCTGGTTATAGTGAGATAGTCCCCGGCCCCCTTTTTGGTCCATAAGCAAAACAAACAAGTAAGCACGAAACCTTCTATGTTCAGTTATTACTAGCTTAAAGCTTGTTTCTATATCTAATTTACACAACAACTACAAAAAAAAAAGTGATACTATTTATTGGCAACAGTAGTTAAGGAATGATGACTACAACTGCGGTAACCCACAGTTAGCTCTCACTGGCTTGTGAGAGCTAATTGTGCAAATCTTTTTGCAACTGCCTTCAATAACGTCACATTAGTTAACTTGAAGTTGGCTGAGATAGGCATATTTGCACTATGGAAATTGGCAAACATTACAAATCATGGCCTGCTTTTCAGAGTGCTGGTTGTTAAACATTTTCCAATATGTCATTGATTATGGCTCTAGCAAACAAGCCCCGGATCTCAGTAGCTTAATAAAATCGTTTTATTTACTCACTCAAATGATTTTCAGTGTGGGGATTTGGCAGGTAGCCTTTCACGTACTGATTCAGGACTCAATGTCTTTCCACTTGTACATCTATCAATTCCAGGGTTTTGGAACCCTCTGCTGTATTGTCAACACACAGCTGACAGATGGAGAGAGAATGGAAAAATCAGGCAAGAATTTTTACACAAGAGTCCTGGATATGCTAATGAACTTCTGTCTGCTTTGTGTTTTCAATTCTTGGCTATACTGAACTGAGAGAAAGGCTGGCAAAAGGAGTTTAGAGAAGAAAAGAAATGACTCGTAGAATGATTATTTGGCCTCCATTATTGGTATTAGAATTGTCCATTCACACTACCAAACTCATGAGGTATAACATGCAAAAATTCATAAACATGAGCAGTTTATAAGCCTTGGTGCTTACGATAGCCCTTTAAGTTTCTAGTCTAAGCACCTTCAAGGTGCTCTAAAAAGGTGGCTCTCCTTATTTGTATTTTGGAGCAAATGAAGTTTAAGTGACTAAGGAACCCCCACAGCTAGATTTCCTAAATAGCAGAGATAGGATCATCTTTTTGGGCAGCTCCACTGACTAGAACTTCAGTGATAAGTAATAAGACAGGTTGGGCCCAGCCATATTGCAGTTACAATAGACAGACAGAGAGGGGTACATTAGCCCCTAGCCAATGATAGGCTTTCAGATTAAAAAACAGGATTCTTCAGTATATAAAGAAGAAAGACAGATATGATGAGACAAATATACCAAGCATTTGAATGACCATACTGGCGTTGGAAACACATGGCTGTCTCACATTTCTTTAGTTGAAGTTCTGTCCCCACCGTGCCTGGCCCTAAGTCGGCATCATCACTTTGACTATTGCCAGTCACTAGTTCTGCAACGAGCGAGACAGGAGTGATGGACTAGGGATGTGTTAGGGATAGTTGAGATCCAACAGGAGCAAACTTTGCTATCATCATAACCTCTCATAATATCTACTTCTGAATGGCTTATCCTAGCACAGGTAAGGCAGTTTTCTCAGGTGTGCTTGCCCACTGAACACTTTACGTGCTTGAGATCTTTGAAAAAAGGCAAAGGTTGATAGTGATGCATAAGGAAAGAGTTATGAGCTATAGAGTTCTCGAGAGAGAGTACATGTGCATATGCACATGTATGACTGTGCATATGTGTGTGGGTTATGCAGGCACATGTGTAGCATGCATATAGAAGCCAGAGGTCCATGTCTCCTCTCTTCCTCAATTGCTTCTACACCTTAAGTTGTAAGACAGAATGTCACTGAGTCTAGAGTTCACTGATTGACTAGAATGGCTAGCCAGTAAGTCACAGGGATTCTCCTGTGTTTTCATTTCCAATACTAGATTATAGGCATGCACTAGTCATACACAGCCTTTTATGTGAGTAATGAGGACTGAACTCAGATTCTCATACTTATATGGCCAGCATTTTACTAAATGAGTCATCCCAATAGCATACTTAAGAATTAACATTATTCCAACGTATACCACCAACACCATAATTATTATCACTTGTTTACAGAACTCATGTAGTGAACATACAAAGCTTGACATTAAAGATTTTGCATAGGCATTACCTAATTGAATCCTTGAAACAATTTTCTGAGATCAATGCTACCCTTTACTATATGAAAAAGAACACTGAGGCCTTCTAAATGTAACTTTAAAAATGTACTCAGTCTGTAAACGGAAGATTAAACTCATATAAAGTATTAAACATATGGCTAATAGCTGAGTAACCTTGATAATGGGGATGAATGGTCTACAGTCTTTAAGGATTAAGTAACATTAGAAGTGAAATGTGCCTATTCCTAGTGCCTGACACATGGCAGGATCATGACACACATACACTGTCTTCTCTCTTGACTGTAATAAATCTGAACAGAATGAGTTTTTTGAGTGTCAGTCACTGACCAGGTTACCCCTGATAGAAATCTTAACATATACAAAACAAGAGTAACAAGAAGTGACAAAGACAAGAAAGCAAACCATGCCACAGAGTAAATCAGTATGCCAGGATGAAGAAGAGAAGCACAGCACATCACTCCTAAGCCTGTGTCCTAACTGCAGCCCCTCCTCTACCTGGCTTTCAATAAATACCAAAAGCATCCTCTCTGACTTCTTTGCCAATTATCAAGTGACTTCCTGATATTTCCAAATTTCTAGAGAGAGTTTTACAACTTGTTCCAGCGTGCCCTTGCAGTGAGCATCTGCAGGACACCCAGCAGGACCCAGAGGATTCCTGGTGTCTTGCTTCAGTAGCCCATCTATTTCCTTCCTCCTGGCTCCTAAACCATGCCCAGTTTCATAGTACCTGAGTCCTGTAGTGCACAGCCAACTGCAGTATTTAGTAGCCAACAGCTTTCCCAAGAAAGACCCTCAAGTGATTGTAACACAGTGTTTCTGCAAGCTGCCTTCACTGGCATTCTAGGACATTCCTGACTATACAGCCAGAGCCTTCTCTTTCTTCCTGTGAGTCAGGACTACACCCCCAGTGAGGTTTGGGTCTCCGACCCTGTTAGGGTGGGAAGCACTATACTTCAGCCCCAGAGTCGTGGTTGGTTCTGTTTGTTGTGTTCTCCAGAGCTTTCTTTATTTCTTGTTCATTGATTCTTTATGACGTCAACTTCTTAGGGTTGCTAACAATTCTTTATATTGTGTTTTTCCTGTTCAAAGTGTAGTGTTGTTCTGTCTTGTTATTGTGCTCTGAACAATACCCTTTCTCATTCATTGTTCCCTACGTTTAAGGTCAATAGTAAAAATTAAAAAGCAGTGTTCCTGTATATTTTATGTATTATAGTAAAATAAAAGGATCCAACAATTCTAAGTGCCCCAAATAGGCTCAGAACCAAATTTTGGGCCAGTAGCTGAGAGTTTAGCCTGAGAATAAAGCCAGGAAACAATTTAATCCAAGACAACACTTGAAACTTTTTCTGACTTCCTTGGTCCAAACACTGACATCCCATCTTCCTGAGAAGATTAACTTAAGTTCTCTTTCTTACAATAATTGGATTGTTCTTGGCTCAATTTGTGCCTCCGCACAAACATAGTTTGATCCATTTCCCTCATAGAAGGAAGGTCCTCAGGAAGCTGTTTTATAGACAAGGAAATTTTCTAAGCAAAGCCTTAGTGGCCTAAGGGTATTAAGTCATTCTGTACCAGCTCTATAATTCCAGCTGGCCCTGCTTTTGACCACTGAGAAAATCTGGCTTTGTATTTCTGTAAAATATTGAAATTAAATTACTATTAGCTGTGCTGGAAAATTTTATCATACAGAGTGAGTAAATCACTGTAAAATACTCTAAATACCTCCTGGTTTCCATTTCTTTGGCACCAAAATTATGCATATAGGTTTTCTTGGCTTCTGCAAGAATGAATATGCCAATGGACTCTAATTGAATCACTGGAAAACTTAGGAACATTCCTCCTCTTGGAAATCATATTATTGAGTCAGATTTTTGTCATCAGAGTCTGTGGGGGTTTTTTTTATTCAGAAAAACAAAAAAAAACCCTTTAAAACTGATTTTATTCTCTTTAAACCTTATATACATCATCATATGTGTGTCTGAGGGGTGGGTGCATAGAAAACATGGAAAATGTTATCCTTTGGATAAAAAAATGTGACAGTGCTATATGGGATAAGGACT
Source organism: Eospalax fontanierii (assembly GCA_035773235.1). Taxonomy (NCBI): domain Eukaryota; kingdom Metazoa; phylum Chordata; class Mammalia; order Rodentia; family Spalacidae; genus Eospalax; species Eospalax fontanierii. Next base: position 44,304,643 of record CM069529.1, on the reverse strand, counting down.
TGGGTTGTTGTTGTTAAGCACATTTATCAACATAAATTGTTGAGTCACTACTGGGGGAATATGTGCCCTGACTCAATCAGGGCAGCTATTATTTGACTGTAATCTTTCTTGTTAAGCTAAACTATTGTACCATAATTTAAAGTTTGGAAATATTAGATTGCAGCTCTTTTGTTATGATATGACTTACTTTCTCTAAAATATTTTAATTTAATTTAATTCATCACATGATAACAGCTAGGTTTTCCCCATGTTCATTCTGTTGTGGTTGATGAAGGATTACATACTTTGGAAGTTAAAAAAAGTGGCTCACATCTCTACATGTTACTACCAATACCAAATTCAGCAAATGTGATGCTGCATTTTTTCTTTTTTTATTGAATTTTTTTAAATTGAATTTTTATGCATCTCATATAGAACATCTAAAGCAATGCTGATCACTTTTATACCCTCTTCCTCACTGTCATCCTCCCACAACCCTCTACCCAGAAATTCATTCACTCTGTCATTTGTGTTAAGGCCTATTATGTCAAGTGAGTGTTCCTGGACAATCCACAGTGTAAATTCATCCAGAGACCCTCATTTTAAGAATATTCCCTTTTCTTCACCCAACAGCAATCAGTTGCCAATATTTCTTCAGCTGTTTGGGGTCTGCTGCCCATTTCTCCAGTTTCAGGCTTGTTTTTTGTCTGTTTGACTTTGCATAAGTCTTGAGCATGCCAACTCCATTGCCCTAGGTTCATATGAGCAGAGTCCTAGGAGCTTTTAGGAGTCTATTTCCGTATATTTCCACCTCTTCCCTGGCTCTTACAGTCTTTCTGCCCCCTCTTCCACAATGGTCCCTGAGCTCTTAATATAGGAGTTCTGCCCAGGGACCCGCACCCTGCAGACTCCTAATCTCCATGCTTCAGCCATTTGTGACCTTTTGTGTTCTTGACCCTCTGTTGCATGAGGGAGCCCCATTGATGACAGTTGAGAGATTCATTAGTGTCTTCTTTACCCCTTGTTCTATATTGCATGAGCCTTGTGTGGAAAGACTGAATTATAGATGTGCCGCTCAGTCACGGGAAATTCACAGACAATGTCTGTGTGTGACCAGTTGTAGTACTCTGTAGTAGTATACATACATATGGTGCAAAAGAAGCTTCTTTAATGAGTGGTGACTGGGATATTTGACTATAAATATAGGATACATATTTTGTACTTAGTAAGAAGTTAATGTTAGTCTAGGGATGCCATAGCCTTGGAGATTCCTCTAAGATCGCTGACCTCTTCAGCCATGTATATTTTTAATACAAGACTATTTAGTGTAAAACTCAGAAGGTCTATAAAGTAGCAAGATTTAAAATTCTGTTCTTAAGAATGCTAGGTTACACAGAGTGTCTTCTGCTTATGAAGAACAAATTTGGTGTAAAGGACCTTTAGAAATATTAATATATACATAATGCTGTGCTCTTAAAAGAAAAATTTCAACCACAACTTATTGCAGAATGGATTTCCGAGATGTACGTTTTTTTATTGACTGATGGTCATTGTACATGGTGTTGAATCTCATAAAGACAATTTCAAGTACATCGTGTATTTTGATCATATTCTCCCCTCTATCCTCTTCTTTCTCTTCCAGCCCCGCTTTCTCCTCGCACTTAGTCTCCCTCCTACTTCTTCTCTCATAAAATATGTGTTAAAATAGTTTTATTTATCTATGTTCAAGCTAGAATCCAAAAGTCGAAGAAAACAAGTGATATTTTACTTTCTGAGTTTGGTTGATTTTGCTCTACATAATGACATCCTGTTCTGTCCATTTTCATGTAAGTGTTGTGATTTCATTTCTCTTTTTTTTTCTTTTTTTTGAGATAGGCTTTCCTTGAGCCTCAGCTGGCATGCAACTTGGGTTGTAGACCATGCTGGCCTCATTCTCACAGTAATCTGCCTCCTGAGTTCTGGGATTAAAGGTGTCCATTACCATGACTGACTCATTTCATTATTACTATGTCTAAATAAAACTTCACTGGGTATATATACTATGATTTCTTTTTCCATTTATCTGCTGCTGGACACTTAAGCTGATTCCACAACTTACTTGTTGTCACTAGTGCTGCAGTGAACAGGGATGTGTGTGTCTTTGTGGCATGTTGACTTACAGTCCTTCCTAGATATACCCAGAAATGAATTAGCTGGATCTTATGGTAGTTCTATTTTAAGCTTTTTAAGAAACCACCATAGTTTTTTTGCATAGCGTTGGACTAATTTGCATTTTCACCAGCAGTGAATAAAGGTTCCATCATGCCTTGGATGTTTACAATTAGTTTTAAGGCTGATATTGGAGTCACTTTTCCAGTATCAATATGAATCAAAATATCTATGGCTTTTAGAATATTTGCTATACAGTAAGCCCTTTACAAATATTGTCTCACTAAATCTAATTTTTGTTCTATTAGTTTTGGAAATTGTGGTTCAGAAAAGGTTAAGAAAATTTTTCTAATGTATATTGCTTATTAGTGGTAGATGTGGAATTTGACAGAGAATTGTCTGAAACATGCACATTTCCAATAATCTTACATTGCTTTTCTTGATTCCATGAGTAATATGGGTCACTTTGGATCATACTGAGTAACATGGTACTGTAGGAGAATTTTCTTATTTTTGAAGAAAGGAATTTAAATTTCAAAGCCATGAGAGTTTTCACACAGCAGCACTCTCTTCTTTTAGGTCCTTATTTTCTCACTTCATCATTTTAAAAAACCTGATGCATGTTTTCATTTCACATCAGAAAAGTATTCTTGTTTCAACCCATGTTGACTTTTCTAATATAGCTTTGAGCTCTTCTTGAAACAGTCACTGCCTGGAAGCCTGAAGAAACATTAATGCAATTTCCAAGCTGGCCTGAGTCTACGAGGGAGTAGTTTTGGCAATAGGAGACTCTGGCTCAACACATTTCAGCAAAGTCAACCCAATGCGTCCATTAGTTTGGAACGATGGAACAACTGCATAGGTAAATTGTAAGCTCAGTTGCTATTCTATGTGTCACATGTGTAGAAATGCAGAAACACATTTGTCTAAAGGATTTATCATCAGTTTGCAATGTGGATACTATGAAAATAGGCAAGGTTACATAAATATGAGTCACCATTTATAAAATACAGTGTTCCATGTACACATACTATTGATGGATGTGGAGTCCAAGACATTTTCTTTTTGGCTATTGGGAAACTTTCTGCAAATGATAAGAAAGAACATCCTTACATGTAAAGTTCAAAGCATAAGTTATGCCTTTGTCACTGAGGAGAGGGGAGCCAAGAGGTCCCAGAATCTCACACTCATGTCCCAGTTCAGCGCTTTGCCAATGCTATCGCTGTCTGGAGTGAGTCACAGGTCTTGTGAGTTATCTCAGGGTTAGGGAGAGAGGCACAGCTGCCTCCTGATGTCTTCTGAGGTTGGCACAGCGTGAATGTCATTTATCTTTGAATTTAGAGATTATATTCTTTTCAATCAGAATAAATAAAGAGATACAAAGCAGCCAGGGTTTTGGGGCATGTCTGTGGATCCTGTTCCAGCAGACTCATGTTTCTGTCTCAGTTTCAAAATAAGCACTTAGCAGTATCACAGAATAAAGATGGGAAAAATCTTGTCATTTTCAAAATCCTTCTTATATTGTCCAGTTCTGGAATAAATGACAGTCCAACAAATACCACCCAAACACTGATATCAATGGCAGTCCTAGCAAAAATCAACTTCTGTCTCCACCCTAATTTCTGACCTTTAGAAGTAGTTTCTCAGCAGATCCTCTGCTCCTCTTCTCTCCCTCCAAACTTCCCAGGCCTCTTTCTATACCTTCTCTCCATTTAAGAAAGCATTTGATTATGCTAGGTTGCAATAATCTTTTCACTTTTATTTTCTTCTTTGCTGAAATGCGGGACTCCCAAAGAAACGAATTATCAAACAATAAAAAATACAGAAACAAAAGATTATACTCAACCATGATTTGCCTTTTCAAATGTCATTTTTATTTATTTCAAATGTCATTAATTTATTATTAATTCAATGAAAAAATGTAGTGACTTAAAATTTTTCATTTGTGTGATAGTGGGGTGATGTGCATACCGTGGCACACTTGTGATCAGAGAACAACTTTTTGAGAGTTCTTTCCTTACCTCTTCTTTTGAGACAAGGTCTCTTGTTTCAAGACAGGGTGCCGTGCACTCCAGGGTAGCTAGCCCATGAGATTAAGGTCAGTTTTCCTGTTGCTGCTTCCCGTAATTCTCTGCAAAGACTGCAATTACAGACGCCCACCACTACTCTGGGTTTCAGGGATCAAACTCATGCAATCAAGCTTACATGAGCCACCTGCCAGTCCCACGGCTTTTCGATGAAAAAAATTTCTTTTCTCCAGTGAACCTGGAGCTATCGTCACCTTTCTTGAGCCTGTGATCGCCAACTCTGAATCAAGGTTCCACGTTCCTCTGGTGGTGGACTGATGATAAAGCAGATTGGAAGATGGAGGTCTGTCCCCCAGTGTTGGGCAGCAGTTTCAGACTTCTCTGGGTAGCTGCATTTCGCACAACCCTTCCCCTGAGGTCCTAGGCTGTGCATGGTCATGGCTTTGTCTCTTTGTTGGGCTTATGCTGGGGACTGGGGAGGTTTCTACAATTTGAAGATTCTAGTTTTAGGAAGATTGACTGATTCACAAGAATGGGCTTCCCACCTCCCTGGATGGCCAGCTGTGGTCTTGACTCCACTCGAGGTCCTGGGCACCCAGGCCTTGCTGTTGGATCTTTTCCACTTACAAGCACCAGTTTTTCCAGCATTTTTCTATTATTCTTCTACAGCTCCAGTGTACTCTCAACCTGTGCCCAAAGAAAATGTAAAGCACTTAATTGAAATTTTCTAGATAAAAGTTACAATCTCAGAAGTTAAATAAAATAAAAGTATTTAAAAAGAAAAATACTTTAAAAATTCATCACCTTAATAACATGTCTACCCATACATGTTATTATATATATATATATATATATATATATATATATATCCACATATGGTAGATTCTTGTAATTTGTTGTATGATTTTCTGTTAAATCATTGCAGACACAATTACAAACTTAAAAATGCTTTATGTGTCTGAGTGTATTGCCTGCATGTGCACCCATGTTGTGCAATGGTAGAGGAGGTCAGAGAGGACATCAGATCACATGGAACTAGAGTTTAGAATGGTTGTTAGCTGCTACGTGAGTGCTGGGAATTGAACTTGGGTCCTTTGCAAGAGCAGCCAGTGCTCTTAACCACTGAGCCATCTCTCCAGCCCCAAATATTTACTTTTTAAGAATTTTATAAATTTAATTTTATCTGTGAGAGTGTTTTTTCTGTATGCATGTAAAGTGCACCTGTTTCGTGCAATGCCCGAGGAGGCCAGAAAATGGCATTATATCTCTTGGAACTGGACTAATTGACAGTTATTAACCATTATGTGTGTATTGGGATTTGAACCTGGGTCCTCTGCCAGACCAGCCAGTTTTCTTATACTCTGAGCCATCTCTCCAGCCCTGATATTTAACTTTTGAACTTGTCATTAGAGAATCTTAGAAAAAGCTCTGGTTTCATATCATTCCATTAATTACAAATATCATCTGTAATTTAACTATCCTTGCAGTTTAGACTTTCAAAAATATTTTAATATATTATCTTAATTTTATATGTATGAGTGTATTACCTGAATGTCTGTAAGTGCACTTGTGCTGTGCAATGACCATGGAGGTCAGAAAAGGGGTTTGGATCCCCTGGAACTGGAGCTACAGACTGTTGTTAGCTGCTATGTCAGTTCTTGGAATCAAACCCACGTCCTTTGCAAGAGCAGTCAATGCTCTTAGTCACTGAGCTATCTCTCCAACTCTAGTTTAGATTTTTGAGCAGAATGTATCTCTATTTTATGAAGTTGCTTATTCATTGCTACCTCATTGTACATGAATATTCTTATGAATTTATGGCTAGTTTCACTAATTAGGTAGGATCATGTTTTAATGTTCTTACTATATATTACCAGGCTGTGCTTCAAGAAAATGAAGAAAAGCCCATATTCCCACCAGCCAAGAGAACATTTTATCTTCTTGTACCTTTACCAACTTTAAATATGATGTACATTTAGACTTTTAAAACATTTTGCTTAACTGGTATTAAAATATACAATATTTTCTTGTGACTAGAAAAAAATTTGCTTAATTATAGTAACATATACATATCATCTCCAACTGGCTCTACTTTTCTGGTGACTTCTTTCTATTTCAAGGCCACACTTCTTCCTGGAATCCATTCTCAAGAGTCCTTCTTTAGAGAGAGGCTCTCATTTCTTCTACCAGTCTGAAGTGGTTTCTCTCCAGATTGATGCCAGGCTGCTTGGTTACTACTTAGAGATTCTCAGTTGCATGTCAGTTTATTTTGTGGTGGTAGACAAGTTGGACTTTGTTAAGCCTTTGGTGGCTAATTCCTTTTTGCCTAGCAATGTCTTTAAGGTATTTTTTCTAAGTTCTAGTTGAGTTATAGTGAAAACATATCTCAAAACATCATGTCATTCACCACATCTTTCTAAGGTAAAATGAATAATTTTTCTCTTTATTTCAGAATATAGATGCTTCACTAACATATACCCAGGATTTACAGTGTTTCTCCCCCTTTTTAATTGGTAGTTTAAGTGTATATTTTCCTGCTTTTACTTTAAAGGTTTTTTATTGTTCTTTCTTTGTTTAATCATTATTTTATTCCATCTGTCCTTTATCAGCTTCTGGATTCTTAGTTCTCACATGTTGCTTCTCTTTCATATAGTTTTCAAATATTTTATCTTTTTAGTATTTCCTTAGTTTCATTTTCTTTAAATTATGCAGAGGTGACTCATAAACTAAAGTGACATTTAATTGCCTATATATAGGTGATTTGCCCTAAGGGGGCAGAGAAGCCCAGGCTTCACTTCTAAGTGCACAGAAAGGGAAGAGAAGCTGGTTTCAATAAATACTAGGAAGTCTATCTGAAACATTGAGTAAATGGGGAAAATCAGGCATACTGTTGGTCATTTGCAGAAATATTTAAGGAGAGCATTTTTGTATTCTGTTATATTCAGGCTTCCTTTGCCTTAATGTATCCAATACAACTTTTCAGAATTTTCTTAGCATCCTGGAAGTCATGAACAGCTAGAGTATATGCATCACTTAAGGATCAGAAAGACCAATTGCTTCCAGCTCCATGGCTGTTATATTCCATGTTCCTCCTTGAACCTAGAGAAGAGAGAGACCATTGAAAGCCTCTGACTGGGTCTCCAGGCTCTGCCTGGTTACCACTGTAATACCTGTTTTTCATGGAAGCAAAGACTGGGCAGGGATTGTGAAGGCAATAGAGGCAATGCATCCTCTTATAATCCCGGTGAGATACAGTTTGTCCAAACTAGCTTTTAAGGGCATTTACACCAGACCTATGATGGATGAAGATTGTGAAACAACAAAATAGAATGAGAAAATAGCCTCTGAAAAATAGCATTTAAGCACACTACAAATTAAACTAATATGAATTTCAAAACAATGAGATTTCACTTTTGCTATTAAGCTAATACATTTTCAAAAGTTATGACACACTTGAAGTTATTTTAAAATGTGTAACAGATTTATGTACTAACACAGAAAAAATGTCCAAAATATTATAGCTACCAAGCAAAACACAAAGAAGTCTGTATCATGGGGACCTACTTGTGTAACGTGTTAAAAGGAACTTCCATATATTCAGGAACATAATTTTTCTAGAAAATAAACTATTGATAGATATTACTTTTGGAAAGAGGAAATTGTAGTGGGAAATGGAAAAAGGAGATAAAATTATATACACATTTATAAATGTGAAAGGAATCTAAAATGTGGAATAAATTTTTGAGATATACTTACTTTCCTTGTGTTGGCCACCACTTTTCTTCATGTTACTGTTAATCGTTATAGGAAAACATTTTCAGTGGAACTTTCCATTAATTCTTAATATAGAATAGAATAAACTATATTTATTCTCAACACTGGGCAAATCAACCTATGCAAACAATTCTATTCAGGTCACCATGTTAGTAAAAACAAGTATAACAAAACAGTATCACATATGCATTTTGGAGTGTCTATATCATATATCTTTATCCAATGAATTGTAGCAAAAATATATGGATAACATAGAACCAAAATCTGTTGCTATGTAGTACAATGATTCAGAACAATTCTTCCCCTTTTTGTAAGACTGTCATTATATCTCCAGATTTGCATCATTTCTCCGTGTTAATGTGCTTGAGTGTTCTCATACTGACAACACATCTAAACTATGTGGTTTTCTTTGACTAATGGTTCAGTAAGTAGAAAACATGTAGCTATCCAACTGGAAAGGCATTTGTATGTTAGGGTTTGCCTTTTGGCTGTTCTTAGCCCCCTACACCCTCTTGAAGAAGATGGGCTATGTGAAGAGATGTTCAAGTCATTTCCACTGTCCTCAACCAATACACCAGTCTATTGAGGACATATGAACAGGTCAACCAAGATCAATCAAGCTTGATTCAGAGAATTATAGCTTAGGACAATCAAAATTACTGACTTATAGACTACTAATCATATATATATATATATATATATATTTTTTTTTTTTATGGCTGTTGTCTTAGGCCATAATCATTGGTTAGTAACATGGTCTCTAACCCTCAAGCTATGCGATCTTTTCTATTTGTTTTGTCTGTATCTAGTTCAATTGAAATTTATTTTTAGTAGTTTGCCTTTATGTAGTCTTCAAGAAACAGAAGTTCTCTCTTCATATTTTATCATTTATTTAACTTTTCATTATATTATATAAACACAGTGTCAAGTGGAACTACTACAGGCAAGTTTGGGAAGAAAACCTATTAACTCTCAGTAATTTTAGAACTTATTTAAGTAGAACAGAAAAGCACACGTTGACCATAATGCTAACATTTGAAAATCCTAAAATCACTTTGTCTCCATCTTTGGTCAGAAAATAGTTTTCTCTACGGTTTAACATATTCAGGATCCCCATTTACAATTTATATAAGATTGTATATGCATTTATAAATGTAAAAGAAATATTTAAAATATGAAATAAAAAATTTGAGTAATACAGAATATCCTTGTATTGATAAACACTCTTCTTCATGTTGTTGTTAATCATTATAGGAAAACATTTTCATTGGAATGCTCCATTGATTCTTGACATAGAATAAAATAAAATATCCCTTTCTAAACAGTGGACAAATTAACCTATGCAAACAATTCTATTAAGGTCACCATGTTAGTGTGAGCAAGTATCATAAAGCAACTCTAACAAATAATACTACAAATTTCGGTGACTTTAAATAATATTTTATCCTACTTGTTGGTGTGTGATAATCTAATGCTGGTTGTCATAGTTATGTTCTGCAAACTCATTGAGGGATTCAAAACTGTTCCATCTTATTGGATTAGCCATCTTGGCCCCCATGATTCCCAAGGCAAAAGGTCTTAATTATGTCTGAGAAGTGACAAGTGACACCTGAAACTTGTAAACATTCTTTGTTCAAAAACCAGCAACATAACCTAATTTTTTTCCATTCTAGATCTTGGAGGTGTGCTTGTGATTTTTGCCCAAGAAGAAGAAACTAGATTGGTGACCTTTACATGTTTTCTGCCAAAGCCATTGAATCTACTTTTTCTGTACCCAAAACACAAGCACAATATAATTGTGTTAAATATAAGGAAAAGTTTAAACAGACAAGTATAGGATCTGAAGTTAGCAAAGCATTTCTCACAGAAGTTAAAATGATCTGGTGATACAGACACAATATCAAGAGTCAGCCATATGCTATTGTCTTCAAGCTGGAGCACTGATACATTTGACCACATCAGTGGTCTTCCCTAGAGCTCACATTAGTTTTTATACTTGAAATAAGGAATTAATCAATTTCCCATTTTAAAGAGAAGTTGGAAAATTGCTCCAGGAATCTTCTTGGATGATGCTGATGACTAGGAAAGGACCGAGACAGGACCTCTACTGGGCTCTCTGACCTTCCTGATTGTTTCCTTGCTCCACATCCACTGACACCCTGGGTGAAAATTCAATATTCTGGCTTATTAGGAACAGATTTTTTCCTTTCTGTACATATTTCTACTCAATTTCAAAGCTTTAAAGTAAGAGGCTTATAAGCATATTCTGTGTGTATGTGTGTGTGTATGTGTGTGTGTGTTTGTGTTCATATTTCTTTGTAAAATCTTTTTCATTTCATTGTTGGAAGCTCAGGATTTTTAGGGTATTTTCTAGTGGCTCCATTTAATTCATATGATTTCTTGAGCAAATACATTGTGTTAGGCTTTATGTTGGAAAATGAGACTATAAAGATAAGTAACCAGGAAACGAGTCTTTGAGGACCTTAGAGTCTAATTCACTTTTTCTTAACTTTTTTTTCTCGTTCAGGAAATACTATTTACTCATTCACTTCAAAATATACGTGAATAGATGCTATTCTTACAGAAAAGGTCAAGGAAGGCAGTTACGAAGATAGACACATTACATTTTGGAGTAAAATGTGAATGAAAACTAAAGTAACAATAGAAGGCTTATTGCAGTTAGATGGGCAGTTTCATTGGTACTTAAGTTAAAGGTGACAGTCATGGGAAGCTTGTCAGCCAGAGGGATCACCCAGTGAAAAACAGGTAGAAATATGTTGAATAAGCTGAGATATCAAAGGAGGTCATTGGGGCTGGGCAATCATGGGTGATGTAATCTAGGCAAGATGGTTGCTGTGGAAGGATTCCCTTATGAATGCATCAAGAGACGTAAGAGAATGAAATAAGATGATAGCAGAAGAGATGATGAGATATACTCAGATTTAGGGTGTGACTGGAGGTAGAGTGGGCAGAACTGGTTGATGGAACAGGTGAAGAGATAGAGTAGGAAGAAACAAATCAGGAGGACACCATTGACAGAGTCCCTGAGTATTGCTGTGGGTTCCAGCATGGATTCTTTACAGTTCTGGATTTCCTCAGATGCAAAATGGAGCTAATGTTATTTCCTTCATCAGTTAACTGCAAGGATCAAACAAAATGATGTCTTAAAAAGCCTTATAGAGCGCTCAGCATACAGAAATTCTTAGTGGAATTATTGACAATTCTGTCTTTAGAGAAAAAAAATGTTAGTTTATCTAGACATTATCAGATTACATTTCCAAATAAGGAAACGGATGAAGGATGCCATTCCTGTGTTAGAAATAAGGAAAATGGGCGTGAAGCAGTATCAGAAGACCTCTTCCGAGGGGATAATGTTGACGTGGGTGTGGAAGATGAATAGGACCCATTCTGTGGGGGAACAAAATGCCCAAAGTTTTGTAATCGGCACACACAAGGCAGAGGAGAAATAGTTTGCCGTAAACTGAAGCAGCTCAGTGCTAAGACCCAGTAGTAGACCTTGAATTTGTGAATACCTCCCTACCATGCCATTGTTTTTAAGAAAAATGGAGATTGTGCTAGTCTGTAACATGGAGATGAACCTTCATTTTGTAAAAATTATAAAGAAGGTGAAATTTTGGCTCTTCATAAAGTTAGAAAAGAGAAATTGCAGATTAATATTTCTGAAGGAATCACACTTTCTAAGTCTTTATTAATTTCTTGCCCAACTTTTTGACATTCCAAGATGTTGTCATTATAAAAGTTTATACTTAGAAACCATACAGTTGAGCTACCCCCAAACTATCTTTCTCTCTCTCTCTCCCTCTCTCTCTCTCTCTCTCTTACACACACACACACCCTATAATGTGTTAAGTAAGTTTATGCTGGACTGCATTCACAGATACCTTTGGTCTCAGGCTGCATACAAACTACATGTGGATACATACAGACACTGACCCATTTTAAATTTTGAATAATTCTGAACACTCTAGAAGAAGATAACCACATTAATACTCAACAGATATCATATAATTGTGTCTCATTGATTTTGTGCATAACCTTAAGTACAGTATAATTATGTAGTCTGGAAATCATTGATGAAAAATGTATCATATTAATTGTAAATATCAAAGGAAATGCAATAATGAAGTGATTGAATGAGGATCCAGAACTATGAAAGAACTAACCACTGATAAATGCAAATACTAAGTGCCCTGCTCCTGAGGTGGTTGTCCCTTTGAACAATGATTTAATTTTAGCTTCTCTAACACCTCCCAGACTTGGGCATTGTGCTAGTCAGTGCCTTCAATGGCTAATGCAGACGGGTCCCCTAGCCCCTCACTTTCCCGTGGACTGATCTGACTGCAGAGTTGCAGGTTTCTAGAGGCCACGTTTACAGAAAGGCTCCCTGTTTCATTCCATTTCCCTTGGTTCAAGGCCAAATGTGAGGTGGAGCTTCTGGGCACCAGGGTGAGGAAGAAATCTGTAATGAGCCAGACTGGAGGTCAAACCTTGTTTTCATTTGATGACATGCTTCCTGCTCCCCTGGAACCCACTGCAGGGATTGTTCTCTCCTTCACCTAATCATTGCCCCCCACCTTCTTAGGCCAGATCCCCAGGGAGGCCTGAATGCTCCTGGCTGATGCTGGGAAAGCATTTTTCACACCTTAAATAAAATGTGCAGATTGAGGGTGGAAGGATTATTTTCCATTACAATATGAAACATTTTGGCCCTTTTCCCAGAGTTTGTAATAGTTCTTAGGAAAGCCCTCCCTTCCGTGAAAGTGTAGTCCTAGAAACAAGCTAGAACTGACCTGGGAAACTCTAGACACAGACCTGCTAGGGAAAGCAAGTCCTTGTCAAAGGCAGGTTAGGAGCAATGGCCTTGTTATCTGCTTTGGTTAAGGTTACAGATATCTGTCCATACCCACAGAGTCTCCCTGTGCCTTGTCTCTATGCACTTTCAGATCCACACAGAAACATATATATATATATATATATATATATATATATATATATATATATATATATATATAAACTAAGGCTTAACCCGAGAATCCCAGAGATCTTAAAGATAGCTAATACAACTATAAAAAATTTGTTTATCCGTTTTTCATTGATCTACCTTTCTAAGCATCTTTTATGTAGTAGTCAAAATCAACTTTCAAATAATTGCTACAGAAGACAACTCAAATCCCAGTGGAGTAATGCAATAGATATTTTTTGGTGAGATATTTAGAGTGGGCATGATCTCATAATGTGGTTTAGGGATCTAGAATTCTATTCCCAGGGCCTGAAAGTTTTCACCAGGTCACTGTCCCTCTCTTTGAAGGCTCTTGTAGGAGACTTCACAAGTCTGGCATAAAAGTATTTTGCTTATTACACCAACACACTCTTTCCCAGATCTCTAACCTCAGGGAAGTCTGCAAAATTCCTTACAATGTATTCTAGCTAGTTTTCAGGTGCTGTTACAAACAACATACCCATAAAAGCAGCTCGGAGAGGAAAGGATTTATTTCAGCTAATAACTTCCACATTACAGTCTATCTCTGAAGAAAGTGAGGGCAGGAACTCAAGGCAGGATTTTCTAGGCAAGAACTGAAGCACAAACCTCAGAGGAAGGCTGCTTACTGGTTTACTTCTCTGACCTATTCTCAGCCTACTTTCTTATTCAACTCAGAACCACCTTTCCAGAGGTTGCACCAACCACAGTAGGATGGGCCCTCCCACAAAACTCATCAAGAAAATGCCCCAGAGACATGGTCACAGGCCACTCTGAGGGAGGAAATTCCTTAATTGAGATTCCCCCCTCCCAGGTAACTTTGGTTTGGGTCAAGTTGACAAAAAACTGTCCACCACACAGTACATGCCAAAAAAGAAGAGTCATGGTTGTGAATGAGCACAGCTTCTGTGCTATACTACTAAGAATAAAAGTGTCAGTTTGAGTTGGACTCTACATATCAGTAAGGATATAGGGCTAGCGAAAAGGTAAGTAAAAAGAAAGGAATCCTTAAGGCTCAGGGAGATGAGGACTTCCTTATGTTATTTTGACCCCCTCCAACATCACAATCATTTTTTACAAGAGGCTATAGAATTTATTACTGTGCACTGCAACTCTATGATATATATTAGCTTGAAAGTAGAAGAAAATTGTATGAATTTTCAGGTATCCAGGGGACCTAATACAAGGCCTGGGTTATAACAAACGTACATAAATTGTGAAGAGCAATAGCCTTCCACAAATGTAGCATCTGAGGACAATGCTTATCTATTATCTCACAACTTCCATTGGTCAAGTCAAAGAATGGCTTAACTGTGTTCTCTGCTACAGCATCTCACCAGGCTTTAATTAATCGACAGAGAGACTGTATTCACAATAAAAAGCTCAACTGGAGAAGCAGCTACTTTGAAGCTCTCAAGTTTCTTACTGAGTTTATCTGACATGCTCATAGAATTATGTAGTCTTGGCCCTTTATGTGCAATCAGTTAAGGGCGACTTTCAGTTCCCAGAGGCTGTCTATACTTCCTTGTGGTCTTTTTCATGACCTTCTGGTGATGGATTACTTCCTTAAAGTTATGAAGGGACAACATCTCGTCTGTCAATATTCTAGTAATATGGAATCATATGATAGACCGTAATCAAATGAATGACATTTCATTGCTTCTGCCATGTTATATTGGTTAGAAGCAAATGGAAAGTGCAATCTAACTCAAGGGAGGGTGAAATGCAAGGAAGGGAATACTGGGAGAAGGGAATCTTGGAGGCTGCATTAACATCTTTGTTCTCCATGGATCTGGATTCTATCTTGATGAGTAGATGAGGAAGAAATAAATACATGTAGACTGGCAGGGAGAAGCATTTATTCTGTGTATTTTGAAAGCACAGAATCTCATTTTCACTACTTATAATAATCATGGTAATTGAGCTCACTTCACAGCAATATCAGAAGATATATATCAGAAAATAAAGATAAAATCTCTAACTAAATGTTTCTTACAAAGATATTTAATAAATTTTCTTTTTCTTTAATTGACTGCAGCAGATCATTTTCTTATGATTGAGCTTAGTTGCTTGTTTTGCAAATGAACAGATGAACTCCAAAATACATTCAGGAGGTTACTGCCACCTAGGAACTCACATCATTGGACAGCAATGACTTGAACCAATAGTGACCAGTGCACAGTCTCTTTTATGAAAGAAACTGTGAAGAAATAAACAGAATACAAAAGATGAAGAGCACCTTCTTGCAACCAATCATGGATTTAAGGGCAGAGGAGAGAGCATTTCTTCTCTGAGCCAAGTGGAGATATTTTAGAAGTTGAATATGGGAAAATGAGTCATTTAAAATTTTGTATAAAATACAAAGATATTAGGCCATCTGCTTTATTTTATATATTATTGTCTTTCTAACTGCTTAGAATTTTCAGGGAAAGGACTTTTTTTTTTTAAAAAGAAGGTGCTCATAAAATATAAATTTAAGTAGAACAAAATCTTTAACTCTATTGAAAATTAAAGAGAGGAATTTCTAATGTATTTCATGGATAAGCAGACACTTACAGTTAATTTGTTTACATGGGAACCTGTTATTCTATTTCTAAAGGAGCTGAGAGAGGGATAAAACAAATCAGAGTAAAGTCACCACTTGAACTAATAACCACAGGGCTGTGGATAGACGCCCTGTGTGCACTGAGCTCTGGTTTGATATTTCTCTATACCCATATTTACCCTCAGCTTTTACTACTCTACTCACACTCAGAAATTCCCACTCTATCTCACCCCACCCCATTCTTTGCTGTCCATGTTTGGCACATCCAGAAGAACTGAAACGAAGGATAACAGAATTATCACTTAGTCTGAGATCATTTCTGTTCTTTCCTTTGCAAAACAAGGTGTCTAAAACTTTAGTCAACTGTTTGGATGGACTCTCCAGGGACTTCTTGCCTCCAAGGAGGTCATTAAAAATATTTCAGGGGGCATTCTGGGGTGTTCTGATTCCAATCAGAATGCTTTAGATTGATTAAGTTGAAAACATACAGATATTGCTTGGATTTGGAATTCAAGATGAAGTTACATCTACTAGCATAGTTTCTTTGTCTTGCATTCTAAGCACCTTCACCCCATCTGGGAATTAGGGTGGATAATTATTGATGCAGCAAAGTCAGAAACACAAGGACTTAACTGATGGCCTTCTTAAGTGTTTCAGACCAGGAGCCCCACTCCTCTGAACCTAGTCCTTATTTTGATACTTGAGGCTGCAAGTTCCCCACTGGGAGCATAATAGGGCTTTGCATAAAAACTGCAGGTCAGTTCTCAAAGGCTGGTATAACAAATCACACAGTTATATTTATGCAAATATATTGTCTCTTTCTGTAAGCTAAAAGTCCAAAAATCAAGATATTTTGTAAGGCAAGGATTCGTCCAAAAGTTGGCAGAACAAATCCCTCTTTGCCCGCTTCTTCATTTGGTGACCCCCAGTATTTTTTAGTTTATGACAACTTAAGTCCAATATTCCTCTCAGTCTTTACATGAACCTCTCATTCTTTACCTTTTTCTTATAATGACACTTGCCATGGGATTCAGGGGATACCTGAATGTCTCAAGATTAGTTTAACTCAATAGCCTTAATTTATTTACACCTGTAAAGTATTGTTTTACAAATGTGGTAACATTAGCAAGTTTCGTGTAGACATAACTTCTGAGAGTCATTTGATATGAGTTTGTAATCAAGAGGAAGAACCTCCAAATCTCAAGCAGATGATGAAGTGTGGAGTAGTTCGTCAAACAAGTCTCTGCACAGCATTCACTTTGTTCTTGATATTCTAGCTCCAAGTGAGATCACAGAAAAAACAAACAAAAAAGCTGTTTCAGTCTCACTCTAAGGAATTTGCGATCTATTGAAAAAGAAGGACTATGGCGATTAGTCAGAATTGTTGGTTCAGGGTGGTGAGTGGTAACAAGGCGTGCAGCATTAATTTTAAGGATTGGGTGACAGATGTAGTTTTAATAGCCCAATGTAGTGTTAAAGGGGCCCCAGTTCATCAATCATTGGATGTAATATTTACTTTTAAAAATATTATAATCCTAGGGAAAAAGAGGAGGGCTTGATTTAAGGAGAATGAATTGCTGTTATCACCGTTATCATAAAGTAAAAGTGCATGTGAAGTTGGAAAAATATCACTAACAACCTAGTCTGGTGAGATGAATGAACTAACTTACACATCTTCAGACTGTGCTCTGGAATCATCCTCAATGACTCATCATTAAATAAAGATTCAATTCTACCCGTTCTTAAAAGTCACGGACAGGTTCACCTCTTAGAAAACTCTCAGACCTTCTGAACTCACAAGTATACACAAGGCTGAGTTCATGTAACTGTCCAGAAAATATGGAGACATTTCTAATCTATATAGCTGTCTATAGACTGCCTTTCAGTCCCTAACTAGTTCTTCATGCTCTGTGGTCAATCTTATTTGGAGTTTCCTTATCTTGTAGTCATAGTCATGTCTGACACCTCAAGATTTCATGTCAGAACAATTGTGATCTTCTCAGGAGTACCTATCCTTTAAATCAGCTCCCCATTGATTAGAAATTAGGATCTCTAGAAAACATCAACTATGTTACTGCTCTGCTTAAAACTCTTCAAGGACTTGAAATAAAACTGAAACTCCTTACCCTGCCCTAAATGTATTCACATAACCTTGGTCCTATATTCTTTTCTGAAATCACCTTTCTTCTCTCTCCTCTTTGGAGGATAGACCTCAGTCACAGAGGCTGGCTTTCTGTTCCCTGAAGAAACTGAGATGGTTCTAGCCAAAGGGCTTGTGTCTCTGGTTTCCCCATTTGGAAACAGTTTCCTCATTTATCTTTGGTCTTATTAAATTTGTTCTTTGACAGTTTCATACATATATAAAATACATTCTGATTACTCTCACCTACTGCCTCTTTATATTCCTTCTAACTCAGTGGTCACTGGTTTCAGTTGTGCAGCCACTAGTAAGCCCACTATGCTCCAACAGGTAGTTCCACACTCATGTGCACATGGACAGTCCTGAGTAAAATTAATGGGTCCCATTTATTTTTATAGATCTTGTGTTTACGATTTCAGTTCAAGCATCTCCTTAGTGAGAGAACCTTTGATCAACTTTATTCCAAACACTCTCAGTCATGCATTCTGTTATATTTTCTCTACTGGTTTTAGCAACTAAGATATTCTTATTTTTATTTATTTAATATCCATCTCTTCCTGCTAGAATGCTTTATGAGCCCTGGAACTTGGTATTTTCACCATTTTTTTAGCAATTCTGCATTAGTCTGCAGCACATAGTAGATGCTTAAAAAATGAACTGCCCAATGACTGATAACAATGCAGCGTCTTCTCTTATTCATTATTGCCTAGGCTCATTAATAGTGTCCCTTAAGTTCTATGAAGAATGAAATCTTTTAATTGCTTTCCATATTCAATGTAATTTTCAGTGCATATAGCTGCCCTCAATAAATATATACTTAGCTTTTTGGAAAAAGGACTACAGAATAGTCTTCTTGGATTTCTAATGAATACTCTCATATTTTAGAGACAATCCTTGGTCTACATTGCCCTGCTGTTTATTGGATGAGATTAAGTAAGGGTTTTGTAGTTGGCTTCTATTTATCCCACAGTAAACACCTATTGGACCATCTAAGAAACCTAGTATGAACATGTTTCTGTAGTTTCTTGGCTCCATATTCACTTCTAAGTCTCTTACATACCACTGGGAACTGTATCCCACAATAGCTTCCAAGGTCTTAGCTATACAAAAAAGAAGCAAATATAAAATGTAATCACAGTGATTATCATCTGGAAGAGCACATTTACCCAAAGACACCCAGCTGGAAGTCTTCAACTTTGACCTCTAGATACTTGTCAACTTTCTTCACTACATTGAATACTTCTTCTTCTCCTACTCAACCATCAAAGTCTTCAACATATCTCTCTTGCTGCCAGTGCATCCACAAAACTAGTAAGATTTGTGAACCAAGTGCCTTAAGAGAGTGTGTTAGGGTAGCCCAGGTCAGACAGACTCTGGTATCTGTATGAAGTAATTCTATCTGTGTGTCCTCTGTTTTAAAGTTGACCCTCATTAATCATAGTTTTGGTCCCCTTAGACATTCCAGAGCTGATCTATCCTCTCCCCTATCCCAGAGAAACAGTTTGCATAGACCCCCAAATAAGTTATTTATTCCTGAAATGACTTCGTCTGGCATCACCCAGCCTTCTATAACCTCCTGTGTATGAAAGAGAGAAATGAATGACTTGGGAAACTTCAAAGTGTTGTTTTACTTTCCATATAGTCATTAAGTTTAAATGTTCCCAAACTAATAGTCCAAGACATTGTAAAGAGGTAATAAGTTCAAAGGAATATGAAACATAAAGCAGAACCCCAGAGTCATTTGAAAGTATTTTCTCTAAATGTGTGCAAGCTTTCAAGGCTGCTAGGCAAAGGAGACTGGATCGGCATTTTGGCGAGTGCTGAAAAGAATTTTCCCCAAGTGGAGTGTGCAAGCGAGTTGCCAGGCCAACCTCTCTGAGAGCAGAAGCATGTCCTTGGAGGATCTGCTGTTCCAGGGAATGCAGCACTGGACTGGCTTGTTCTCCCTTCAATTAAGGGCCAATTTGTCTCTTTCTTTAAATCTCTTTCTTGTTTGGATCTGGGTGCTCTGGGTCACTTCAGGAGGGTTGGTCTATTGGTCTGCAAAATAGGGTGTTTCTATATAGTAGAAAATTACAGATGGATTAAGTTATATAATCCATTGAAGATCTCAGTTCCCATGATAAAATCTTTTGTCACTGAGCCAAATGTGTGGGACAAAGGTCAGAGCTATATGTATATTTCTTTTTTTTACAGATAATTTTCGTCTTTTTCTGAAAGCTACAAAAGAATTGGGTTTTCTGTGAGGAAACTCATCTCAGAAACTGCCCAAGGACAGGAGACTATTCTGTTGCTGCTGCTCGGACCTTCAACCTTGCCGTTATTATCACATAAAACACCTATGTACTGAGCAGTCTAACCTTACATTCCAATCAGGGACTGAGGCCAAAAAAGCAGCACAGGCCACCTTGACTTGAACAAAATTCCAGTGGAATTCAGGACAATTTGAACAATTGTCTTCTGTGTACATGCTGTGTGCAGAATTATTTTTATGTAATTATAATCACACAACCAGTTATGTTTCATGGTACTTCTTTTTCACTTAACATAATGCCATAGGCATTAATTACTGCCTTGCAGTGTAGTTTCCTTAAGCTATTTTGATAATGACTTCAGTTCCCATTGAATGTATATTCTAGGCTTCCCTATCTGCCTCTTACTGGATGTTTACATTGTGTACAAGTTTTATTATTAATAACTGAGCAATCAACATTTTGACGATGAATTTCTTATTCCTTTAAGTCATTATGTCACTAGGGTGGAACTGTCCTCGGAGATTATCAGGTGGCAACATGCAGCTGTTTCCATGGCTCTCAGTGCGGGATGTCACGGTGTTATTCACAGTGCAGCTTTATATGTTACTGTACAGTTTCTGTTCAGTTCCAACATCTACCTATGTTGAATAACCATTACTTCTCACCCACACAGTGTGAAGACATAAATATTAGGCATCCGGGGGACATCCATCTGAAACAGACATTTAAAATAAGTCTATTTAGTTGAACTGAAAAGAATATATGCACGACTTAATATGTATTTTGCTTTTGTTATTTTCTTCTTCAACGCGATTGTGAGGATTGTAAGAAGAAATGTGTTCCCTATTATAAAACATTTCAAAATCAGAGGAAAAAAAATGGAAAATCCCCAGTCATATTGCTATTCCGAGTAAGCCATTGTCAATATCTGGGTTAGTTATTGATTGCAGCATCTATTTTAAAAGCAAGTATAGAATAAAATGGAATGGGCTGTATTTTATTTTTCACCAAATTATATAATATAAAAATATACATGTTTCCTTTCGCCAATGTCGCTGTCCCCTGTAGCCGTTTGCAGTCAGCCATGGTTAACCCCACCGTATTCTTCGACATTGCTGTTAACGACTACACTTTGGGTCGCTTTTCCTTCGAGCTGTTTGCAGACAGAATTCGAAAGACTGAAGAAGACGTTCGTGCTCTGAGTACCGGAGAGAAAAGATTTGGTTATAAGGGTTCCTCCTTTCACAGAATTATGCCAGGATTCACGTGCCATAATGGATCGGTGGCAAGTTCATCTGTGGTGAGAAATTCGAGGATGAAAACTTCATCCTGAAGCATGCAGGTCTTGGTATCTCGTCCATGGCAAATACTGGACCGAACACAAACGGTTCCCTGGTTTTCATCCACACTGTCAAGACTGAGGGGTTGATGGCAAACACGTGGTCTTTGGGAAGGTGAAAGAAGGCATCAGCGTCATGGAAGCCTTGGAGCGTCTGGGTACAGGAATGGCAAGACCTGCAAGAAGTTCACCACTGCCCAGTGTGGACAGCTGTACCTCTGCTGACGTGCATCTTCACCACCACACCACTCCTATAGCTCCGGAGAGCGCCCTCCAGCCGTCCGCTCTCACTGTCCTTTCATCCTTGTGCTCTCCTTGCAGTTCTTTGCGTTCTGTATTCTCCTGTTCCCCTCCAAGTCTGCTGAATCGCAGAGTTAAGTTTATGATTATGAATAAAAACTAAATCGGAAGAAAACAGGTCGCTAATTTCAACGACTATTTAAATTTAACATACAAATATACCTACTGTGTTACAGTGCATTGTGTAGCTTATTTCAACTTATTCAAAGTTAATGTTAAACTGATCACCATCATTATAACAGATATTAGACCAAAACTACCATACATGCTAGAGATAATTTCTTGACTAAACTATTAGTTAAGCACATTTCTAGGATTCTTCCTCAGTATTCATAGATTTCCTTCCAAAAATGTTTCCTTATAGAACTGTGTCTATCACCTATTTCCTAGGCCTTTGATAACACATCAAACCATCGTTTCAATAATAATCTCTTTAAGTTTGATGGACAATCCTGACTTGCTAGACTTTATTTAGCAATTTGATCATTTACGAAATGATTAATCTATTTTCATGTTTTTATCTTTGTGTATGTGATGTGTGTGTGTGTGTGTGCGTGCGTGCATGCATGCATGTGTGTGCATGCGTGTGTGTGTGTGTGGGTGGGTGTGTCTGCAGTGTGGGAGGCATGCACATGCCATGATGATCTTGTGGAAGTCAAAGGACAACCTCAGGTGACAGTCTCAACCTTGTTTGAGACAAAATCTCTATGTTGCTTGCTACTGAGAACACTAGGCTAGGTTAGCTGACACATGGGCTCCTAGGAACCTCCTGTCTTTGCCTTTCACCTCACCATAGGAACACTGAGGTTACAGATGGACATTACCATGCACAAAACCCTTTAAGAGGGTTTTGGTGACTGTATCTCATGTCCTCAGACTTACGTGGCAAGAGTTTTGCCCACTGAGTCATCTCCCCAGACCTTATATATTTGTTTTTACTATGTATATTTTGAACTTATATTCATATCCTTTAATCCATTTTCTGATTGCTATTTTTCTAAATAAGCTTCTAAACATCACCAAGAAGACCTGTCTACAGATTATTATGAGCACTTGTGAGCTGTATTTATAGGTGTCAAGGCTTCCTATTCTTTATGGATTTATTCCTATGGGATCTGGGACCGAGCCACTGATCAAATCTGTGATTATTCCTCTGGTTTGCTGTGTTGAGTTAATGCTAGACTTGAGAATGAAGATGCAGAAAATTTTGAACTTACTCATAGAAGTGGCACCGATAAACCGTGTGCAGATTACAAGAAGCTGATACCTGAACATGAACTTGTGCCAGATCATAAAAAGGCCTGAATGCCATGGATTGTAGACTTTCCTGTGGTCAATAGGGAGACACCAAGGAGAGAAACGATGAAGAAAAAAGATGTTTAGGAGTATCCAGAAGGTGGCGCCATTGTCACATGTCTGCTGCCTGACATGTTAACAATGGAATTTAACTTTTGATGTACCATCTAAGTTTGAAAATTCACCTACTCAGAAGTAGTCACTGTAGACTAGTTGGATAGATCTACTTCAAAGCTGAAAGATACATTAGGTCTGTTATAATATATGACATAAACACATACATACATGACATATATATGTATAAATTTATAAATGCACATCTATGTATGCACGTGTGTATGCATGTATACATGCATACATTATACTATCCATTTCCACGCATAGTCTGCTTTATTTTCTGTGTATATGCCTAGTGCATTTAGAAGGAAAGTTTCCCACTTTGCTTACACCAGCGTTGGATTCTATGGAGCCTGGAAGAAGACTTGAGTTTTCTATATTCTATTCCAGTGCTTTGGTATACACAAAACTATTTCTTTTGATCTCAAAAGGTGCCTCTGGAAATTATTATTGGCCTATTAAACAAAGTCTGGATTAGGACTTCTCAATCGTGCAAAACTGAAGATAGCAATGAAAGGTCAGAGCTGTGCACTGAAGGACACACTAAATTCCGCTTTGCTTCTTCATGAGCATTGCCAGTTGCCAAATGACAAGTCCAAATTGATTAGCTACTTTCTTCCTCTAAGTTCTTCATGTGGATTAAATGAAGCCAGACAATTAGCTGCAGGAATCTTGAGGTGAGGTACAGGAGGAATTAGTGACTCCCCCATTATTCTAAGATTAATTTACAGTGCCTATTGTCTGCTATCATTTGATTATGTTATTTGAAGCTTCCTCATCTTCATAAAACCAGACCTAGGTAAAATAACAATTCCGGTGCTTTTCACAGAATTCCTCAGTGATCCACTCCGGGAGACAGGGAAGCGTAAGGCACATGTTTGTACTTGGGAATCTGGCAGCAAGAAGTCAGACAGCGCTGCTGGTCAAGGTGTTCTGGTTCAGAAGTTAGAAAACAAATAATTCCTCAGAGGAAGGATTCCTCTGCTCTGGGCAGCTGATACGGCAATAAAATAAATAGGCAGTAAAACATACTTCCTGTTTTGAGAATTCACATTTTACATTGGCAAAGCGCATCTCTTAAATTCCGTCTCATGCTTCCATAAATAAACCTGGCACCTTTTAAAACACTTTTCCATCTGCTCCAGGATGAGGAGTGCATTACTGAATACACCTCAGGGAGCCTCAGAAATGGGAAAAGACTACCTGTGAGGAGGACACCATTGCTATTGGCGTTGGCCCAGAGAAGCCATCACCAGACAGCTGGAGTTCCAAATGTTGTAACTGAACCCCGTGGAGCTCCCTGCCCCCTGCTCTTCACTTGAGGTCCTTGTAGTGGGATCCTCACACCAGGCAGAGCCAAAAAGGAGCTCAGGTGAGGTCAAGTTTAGGTACCTCTGTTGGCCTCTTTGCTCTCATAGCTAGACAATTCTCATCCAGCTCTTGAGACTTGTTCCAATATATCAATTCAGTTTCCTAAGAGGAAGAGTTTTAAAAAGCCATTATCCACCTGTGTTGGAGCCCAAAGGAAGAGGTCTGGTGTTTAGAACAGAAAGGAAAAAAGAAATCCAGAAAGTTTCCCAGGCTCACAGAAATTAACTGTGCTCATCTGGCCAATGGTAGGAAGCAGGGATTTGGTGTCATGGGAAAACAATTCAACCCATACTATTCTTGTAAACAATGTGATCTTAGACAGGTAAGGATAGAATTGTAGCCTAAGAGAACTGTACGAGAAAGCAAAATAAACTCAGAAATCCAGTTGGCACTGGGCCTAGCACCATGTAAGCTATCCCCAAGTACCAGTTATGTTTTAGCTTCCTATCATTCAAATTAACACCTGAAATAATCAGCTCACAAAGAGAAAAGAGAAAACGAATTTTTTGGCTCACAGATTCCAAAGTTTCATTCCACGATCGTGTGGACACATATTTACATAAGGCAGCATATCATGATAGGTCACAGGGCAGAGATAAACCACTTAACCTCATGGCTAGAGAGCGAAGAGGAGGCTAGAGTCCCACAGCTCCATCAAAGGTCTACTCTAATGATCAAAAGCCTCTCAGTAGACCTCACATTTCAAAAGTTGCAACACCTTCTAATAGCATTACATCAGAACATTGAAAGCATAAACTAAAGCGAGTTGTTTGAATTATTCTACTTTCTCAGGTGAACTTTGTGAATGAAGAACTGTGGGAAAACCTGTCTGGCTCAAGTTCAGGAAGGGGAGTTATCACTGAGCATCTACATTTACCAATTTGAACAGTTATTAAGCATTAGATATTTTATATTTTGTGTGTGTGTGTGTGTGTGTGTGTGTGATAGTCACAGGATAACTTATGGAAGTCAGTTCTCTTTCTTCACCATGTGAATCCTAGGAATTAAACTCAGGTCTTCAAACTTTATAGCATATGGGTAGAACCTTTACCTGCTAAGCCATCTTGTCCTTTCTAAGGTTGTATTGGGGGCTCACTCTCTCACTTTGTAGCCCAGCTGGCTTGGGGCTTACTTTGTAGAGTATCCCACACTGGCCTTGATCTCACATCCATCAGCCTGCCTCTGTCTTTACTGCTACCCCGAGTGCTGGCATTAAAGGCATATGCCATCACACTTGACTTCATTTTCCAAGCTTTATCTTTTCTTTTTATCATTTATTTAAACCCTTGACTAATCTTTTTTTAATTTTAAGATTTATTTTATTTTATTTATGTATATGTCTGTGTATGCACATCTGTATAGAGGTGCCTGCAGAGGCCAGAATAAGGTAGTGGATCCCTTGGAGCTGGAGTTATAGGCAGTTTGTGAGTTGTGAACAGCTCCATACGGGTGCTAGGAGCCAAACCACAATTGCTCTTAACCACTGAGCCATGTCTCCAGCCCCTGCACTAAGCTTCTAGACAGATTTCAATATGTCTGTCTTACAGCTAAACCTTCTGAAATACTATTCAATATTATCAGACTTAATTGTCATTGATTTCAAGGTCTGAATTATATACATAACCTACACAAATTCTGCTGTTGAAGCACTAATCCTAATGTGACTGTCATTGGAGGTGGAATCTTTAGCAGGTGACATTAAGAATGGAGCTCTTGTATAAACGACATGATAAGAAGAGGTCGGAGAGCTACCCCACGCTCTATGTGAAGATACAAGAAATCAACTGCCTCCCACTTGGGAGAGGACCCTCATCAGAACCCATCTATGTTGGAGTTTCATCTCCTCAAATTATGAGAAAACCTTTTCTGCTGTAAAACTAGAGTTGAACTAGAATCTCTGATGTTACCTTTTGGCCCATACATTCTGATGGGCCTTACGGACATGAGCTTCATTGTTCTTATTGTGTTTTGTCTTTGTTCTCTGTTATGATTTAAAAGTGATGTGTTTGAGTGTCATATTGACACAGAGTAGACTTATAAGGCTTCATTTTGATTGCTAACTTGATTGGATTAAGTTGGGAATTAGTGAGACAACCTTGGTAATTACCTGTGATGGCATTTTCAGAAATTAACTGAGGGACAAAGACATGGTATGAATGTGGTCACACCACCCCAAGGGCTGGAGTCCAAAAGTAAATAAAAGAGTAAAAAAGGAGAAAACAAGTTTAGCATCAGCATTCATCTCTTTCTGCTTCTTCACTATGAGCCAAATATGACCAGCTACCTCATCCTCCAGCTTCCACCCCTCTCCTGTCATGATGGACTATATCCCTTCAAACTATGAGCCAATATAAAACATTCTTTCTTTGAGTTGCTTATTTGATCACAGTAATACTAAAAATAAATAATATATCCCCATAAGCCAAAATACCCTGAGACTCTCAACACTTTCACACCTTTTACATTATCACTGAAGTCTTGACACAGCAAAAACTGTTTTGCCTGATGACATGGGCTGACATTTACTTCAGGAAAGCCTGTGTTAGAGCAGTTCTTCATGTATAATTTTCAGAACCTTGATGAGTACTCTGATTTCATAGCATAAGAATGAGAACCACAGCTGAGCCCCTAGCCAATGCTTTCCTGACCAGAGGCAGCAGGATATTCTAGAACTTCCAGAAAACGGAACCATGTTACCAGCTTTCATGTGTCCTCTGGGAAGCCTCCATATCCTGCACATAATTCTTACTCAATGTATGTAGCTATCAATTTAGACACTCTTTTTTTTTTCCTCAAGAAAGCAGACATTGGCAGGTCCAGAATGCACCTGATGCATGCTTACAGAATTGGATACTGTGCTCTGTGTTGTGATGTAGAATTCACTGGGTGCCTAAATATGAGATCTTTGTAGGTAAGGATGTTGGGAGGTGATATGGGACCCTGATGGGAAAGAATGAATCAGATGGTACTTTTAAGTCCCAGACCATGGCCTTTCTCCAGTCTTTACCACTACATGGATTACAAAATGGTTCCTAGTAATACATGTACTAATATTTTTATATTCAAATTATATTTTTGTTAACATACATTAGTTATATAAAATAATGGTCCTCATTATGAGATTTTCATGTATGTAACTCTACATACATGAGAATACCTCTCGTTCTCCTCGCCTCCTTCCTCCAATCCCTTTCCTACTTTCATGCCTTCTTTAAAAACATATACCTGTATTCCAAATATGAAGGAAACATGTAAGATTTATCCATCTTAGTTTAGCTTATTTTATTTAATATGATCTGATCTCCTAGTCCATTATTATTATTTTTTTTTACAAATGAGACCATTTCATTCTTCATTAAGGCTAAATAATAATCCTTGTGTGCCTATTCCACATTTTATTCATTCATCCATTGCTGGGCTCCTCAGTTGATGAACTGACATGGCTATGGTGACTAGTACTGCAATAAACATGGGTGTTCAGGCAAGTATGCTAATTTTCATTGCTTTTCATATTACTGAGCAATGAGAGAACAAGACCTTATTGCAGTTCTGTTTTTTTGAGGCATCTCTCATTCAGATTTCCATACTTAATCTACTCATTCATATTCTCATCAATAATGTATAAGGACCTCATACATGCACATCCTTACCAGGTTTTCTTTTGTTGGTGACAGACGTTCTGACTAGGATAAAATATAATCTCACAGTAGCTTTGATTTGCACTTCCCTGATGCCTAATGATCTTGAACTTTTTAAAATATTTAGTGACCAGTTTTACTTAAAACTTCAATTCATTTGGCCGTTTTTCTTGACCGGATTTTTGTTATTTTGATATGTAAGTCTAACACACTCAGAATATTATTTTCTTATCAGATCAATAGCTGGCACAGATTTTCTCCCTTACTGTAGGATTTTTGTTAACTCTGGTAATTGATTCATTCTCTATGTAGAAGCTTTTAAATTTAATACAATCCTATTCCTCAAGTCTTGTTATTATTCTCTAAAATTTTGGAATGTGTTTTGTAAAGTTATTGCTATATGTGTTAATTCAGTTGTGATGTTTACTTACTTTCCTTATGTATTAGTTAATTTGATCATGGTTGTGACAAAATACCTGGCAAAAGCAACTTAAAGAAGGAAGTGCTTGCTCTGGATCCCAGTTTGAGGAGACACAGTTGGTAGCTGTGTTAGGTGGCTGATCATACTGTGCACTCGGGAAGCACAGAGCAATGAATGCTGGTGCTCAGTTCACTTTCTTCTTTTCTTCAATACAGGGCTTCAGTCCGTGAGGTGGTGCCCCCAGATTCAAAGTGTGTCTTCTCCCGCATCCACTTAGTTCTCTCTGGAAATTCCCTTAAAGACATGATTAGATGTATGTGTCCCAGGAGGTTTCAGATCCAGACAAGATGATAATGAAAATGAGCCATTACCGCTTGCCTCCAGAGTTCAGAATCATGCAGCAGATTACTTTAGTATTCAATAACCTATGTGATGTCATTGTTGATGTTCAATATTTGCCTTTTATTTTAGGAAGCATTGGCAACATGGTTCCTGAGAAGGAATTTTCACTCTTTGAGAACTTGCAAAAGTGACTCCATTTCTATAGCCCTTGGATTTTCTTTTATTTCCCTTTAGTGTGTTTCTGGTACAGGCCCCAAATATCCCAGCATGTCTCCCTTGCACCTCTGTGCTGACCTTCTTTTTGCTTTTTCCCTTAGATGTTCTTTGAGCATAAGAAATCCTCTTGACTTGCCATTATCTCCTTTGGACTATCTTTTTTGAATAACTTGCTTATTCAGTCTTCAAATAATCTTGGCAACTTCATCATCTCTTCATGTTACAGAGTCTCTTGATTTATAACCAGGGTTCATTAGATACATTTTCTCTTGCTCCCTACCTTAGTAAATTAATCCAAACTCTTCTACAAGGCTTGTTCTGAGTGGCCAAATCATTTCTATTTATTTATGCCTCTCCAAGACTTTGGAGATAAAGTCTGGTACCCTGCCAGTCATATCCTGCATGCTTGGTCCACCTACTTTAGTCTTCCCCAGATGTTCATGCTACCAGATGTGAGATGTGGGATGGATTGAATGTGTGAGCCTCTGCTAAAATGATCATCTTTTAGGATCAGAGTTTGGGCAATTTTAGGGTCTCAGAGGCATACCACAGGCCACTGACTGCAAAGCACACATTGGAGTATCATCTGTCCCTTCTTTGAGTCCACCATTAGCCCCTTTGATCCAAGAACTGCATCATATCGTTTTTGACCCTTTGCGGAAGATATGCAACCTGGACCGAGCAGAGCCAGATG
Source organism: Eospalax fontanierii (assembly GCA_035773235.1). Taxonomy (NCBI): domain Eukaryota; kingdom Metazoa; phylum Chordata; class Mammalia; order Rodentia; family Spalacidae; genus Eospalax; species Eospalax fontanierii. The sequence goes on along the minus strand of CM069529.1, from coordinate 44,275,042 downwards.
ACATTTTTATTACCACAGCATAAAGCAATATTAAATGATTTCATGAGTTGTAGCCAGAACATCTGTTATTAGATGTTAAAAATCTGATGTATTCAATTCCAGCAAACTGGCACTCAGCCCTCTCTAAAATAATGTCTCACTATTGTGGTAAGCAGTCCTTCTGGAGCATTCCATTCTTTCCACATGTCACATGACTATTCTCCTCTCTGATGATCCCCTGTCAAGGACAAAGACTTCCCAGGACAGAGGACTGGCAAACCACATGTTCGTCTGTTTCTAGGGACAATGCAGAAGCTCCAGAACTACATATAAGGTAGTTGTGTGTTAAGGGTAGACAGCAGAACACACACAAAAAAGAAGTTTATATGTAGGCCTATGAGGGCTGTAAAAACCAACCTTCAGAGTTGAAAATCAAGAATAGCCATTTGTCAGTGTCCAGTTCCTATAAAGTGGCTGACTTCTTACCTTCAGTCACAACATCGACAGGTTCACAGGTCACACTGCTTTAATGTATGTGCAATGTGGGAGGAAATACTGAAGTCCCTCATTCAATACAGATAATGGACCATTTATTTGAGAGAAATGGACCAGTGTTCCTAAAAGCATCAATGTTTTTTAGGTATCAAGATAACTGGAAAGCCAGGAGTGGTGGTGAATGCCTTTAATCCCAGTACCCCAGAGGCAAAGGCAGGAGGATCTCTGTGAGATCAAGGTCATACTGGTCTGCATTGTAAGTTCTAGACCATTTGGGGTTACAGAGAGACTCTGTCTCAAAAAAGAAAGAAAATAAATAAATAAAGAAAGAAAGAAAGAAAGGAAGGAAGAAAGGAAGGAAGAAGAAAGAAAGAAAGAAAGAAAGAAAAAGAAAGAAAGGAAGGAAGGAAGGAAGGAAAGAAAAAAATAATGACTGGAAATCATGTCTTTGGACTAGTAGGATCTCAGGCTTTAGTCACCTATTTATTGGATGTGTATTGATGACAGCAGAACAAAGGACATAAAAGGACAAAATCTTTTGGAAAATGGAGACTTTCTGAAAGAATCAAGCCACCTCATATTTTATTGCTCCAGCTGTCCTTCCTTCATTGTACACTTATTCACAAATTACTTCTTTTTCAGCTATTTACCTGTGCTAGTAATTGTTCTAAGGTTTGGGAAATTGAAAATGAAAACATAAAGAAGAGACTATCCATCAACTCCAGAAGCTGACAGCCTGATAAGGGAAAGTAAAGCGCTGGCATCATGTACAAAGCAAAATGTTCTTAGTTATATGAACTACAGATAGCACTCTGGAGAAAGTAAAAGGAGAAAAAAATTAAATGCCCATTGGAAATATCCAGGAAGAGATTTATGAAGGACATGAGATTTGCACTGGGTCTCAGGAAGGACAGGGTGTTAGAAGAAAGAAAGGAAAGGCAAGTGTGATCGCAAAGGGAAGTGGTGACTGGAAACAGGCCATTCCTTTAGGGCAACATGACTCATGTACCATGAGGCATGTACCATGAGGAATGCTTGAGGGTTTGGCAGATAGTTGGTGTCCTTGAAGCCCATGTAGAACAACAGCTGGAGACAAAGTCTTTTATTGACCATATAATAGAAGCGGGCAAACAACTATTGTTTGGAAGATTAGCCTGAGAGCCTGAGATCCTGAATACACTAAATAGAAAAGGCGACATCTGAAAAAATTCAGGGGGAGAATGAGGAGAAAGTCACAGTGTTCTTTGAAGATGAAGAGGAAAAAGGAGGAGGAGGAAGAGGTGGAGAAAGAAGAGGAGGAAAAGGAGGGGAAGAGGAGGAGGCAGAGGAGAAGGAGGAAGAGAAGGAATCAGAGGAGGAGGAGGAGGAAGAAGAAGAGGAAGAGGAGGAGGAGGAAGAGGAGGACACGGGGAGGTTTTGCAATAGAAAATCTAGTAGAGTTTTAGAAGTTGTATATTGTTGTAAGAGGCAGATGGGTTTAGAATCAGACTGGCTCTAGGATAAACTTTGTTTCAATTTGTTCTCCCTTTCCTTCTCCTAGACAAGATCCCCATGTGTTATAGAAAGATTGTTGGGAATGGTGGGTCCAGTTATGTGAGGGTCAGATGAGATAACATACATGGAAACACTTCATAAAATCTGAAAAGCCCTCAGAAGTTCCTTGTGGTTCTTACTGTCTAGATGTGTGACCCAAACAGAAGGCTCTCATCAGAGATAAACCTCCAGTCAATGTACCTCTAAAAGCAGGGATTAATGTGGTTGAGAATGAAGAGGAGGAAGAAACTGAGGTTCAGCTGCTGCCTTTAAGGAAGCTCTGAATGTGTGCAAGACCAATTAAAAACTTGAAACAATAGAATTATATAATGCAGAGAATGAGAAATTCTGTCTGTGTTGGTGGACTGACAAGATGGACTACATTACTACATTTGAAGTGATGGATTCTATACACTAAGCAATAATAAATAGGACCAAGGGAAAATGGCCACCAAGGAAGTGCTTATCAATCACATGACTGGGTAGAGCTGATTTCTGAATAGCTAAGAGTTTTAAAGCACAAGTACAAATACAATAAATAGCAAGGAGAAGCATGGGCAAAGAATGTAAATGAGTCATTTATAAACAGGAAACACAAACGATCAATTTACAAAAGAAAATCTGTTAAATCTTGACTAAGGAAATTCAAATAAAACAAACCTATTTTTCATATTCTTACAGTGGAAACTCAACTAAAAAGATTGAAAAAAAGCTATTTTTTTGTGAAGGGGCAAGAAAGGATTATTCAAATTTAGTATTGGAATGGGATGAAATAGAAATCATAACATTCTTTCAGGTGTTTAATTTGATGATTGATTTCCATATATAAAAAGATGTAGCTTCTGATATATCAAATTCTCTTTAGGGAATTTAACCAAAGGAGTAAATATAAAAATATGAAACTATTGACAAACAGATTTCTATTACATTTTTTGTTAAACTTGTTCAAGAATAAGACCAATTAAATAGACAAGATAATCAACTGTGATATGCCTATAATTTTTAGCCAGTAAAATTTACTAACATAGGCTTTTCTTAAAATGTTAAACTTTCAATAGCATATTTTTGAGGGAAGATGAGTGGTATTCCATTTGCTTAAAATATGCATATATATTATACATGTTATATATGCACATATATTGCTATATAAAATGCCTAGAAATATGTTCATTAAAATATTACCCTTCTTTTTCTTGGATTAGATTTCTGATGAATTTTTCTATATTGTTTCAATTTAAAAATAAAATCCTTAAATGGTTTTTGCCAAAACAAGCAAATTTTCAAGTGAATATAATATAAAGTAAACATAACATAAAAAAGAAGGAACTCAAGAGGAGAGGAGAGAGAGGGAAGCAGAGAGGAGCTCTGTTAAAAAGCACCCATGGGATATTGATTTATGGAGCTGACTGAGTGATGACATAGAAAGGCCAATGCCACTGAAAGAAAAGTCTCCTACTGACAGTTTTCCGGAGGAGGAGTATGCTGCAGCAGGCAGGATCACATTAGGCAGCACCAGGCTTAATCAGTGGCTGGAGGAAAGCATGCCTAGAACTTGTATTATGTTTTTTGTGGAGAGACAAGGAAGGACAGGAGAAGAGATTGAGATGGGCTAATTTGAATAATGCAGCAAGATCTGGGACATCGGAATGGTTTCTAGTTGTCTGGAAGCTGGCCATGGATTGACTTAGGGAAGAGGCAATACTAGCTCATTGTATGGTCGTTGAAGGGGCCATGGTGTTATGCCCTTGACTGGTCTGTTGATGTAAAAATGTGTGTTTTTTTATTTGTTTATTTTCTGAAGGAATCATCTAGTCCTAGTCCTAGGAAGTACAGTCTTTCTCTGATCATTTTGTCTTCCCAAAAGTTCAAAGTTGTCATAAAATTTACAAAGGGCACCATTGGGGCTTGGAATAAGGATAAAGCACTTGCTGTGTAAGTATGAAGTCAGAATTTGAATTTCTCAAAATACATAAATGTCAGGTGGATGTGGTGGCCCACCTGCCATTCCAGTGCTTAGATGGGGAACACAGAATCCCAGATCAAGTTGGCTAGATAGATTACCCATGCCAGCGAGATCTGGGTCTGACTGAGAGATTCTGCCTCAGTGAATAAGGTAGAGAGTGATCTGGAGCCGAGGTCAGCCTCAGGGATCCATATGTACATGTGTGTGCACCACATGCACCCACAGATGTGCAAGCAAACATACACATGTGAGCACATACCACATACACAATACACACAAGTGACTGATACATTTAACACCTGTATAAAAGTGGAAGTAAAGAGGGTTCTGAGGTTAGCTAAGGTTTTTGTTGTGATCTGAAGGCACTCTTTCTTCTAAGGTTCAAAAATAAGTATGACAAGGTAGAAATCTGCTTCATAAGCAGAGAGGTAGAGACAGACTTTCAGTGGCTTCGATCTTAAAATTTTAACCTAATTTATTTCTGGAAAATAATTCAGGCAGAGTTTGGTAAGGTGTGAAAAAGACCGGGGTCGTATTTAGACAGCTGTTCAGGAAAAATCAGCATGTATTTTTCTACATGTGAGTAAGAGGACAGTCATCATAGTTCAGATGAGGGTAGATTCTGGTACAAAAAGAAGAATATGCTGTCCTGAGGGTTATGCTTTAATAATGGCTTATACTTCTCTACATTTGTTACCTGCTCTTAAAATTCAAATCCTTAAACAAATAAGTTTTTGCAGGAGCCAGTATCCATGGAAAATCTGCCATATAAAACATTTTCCCTATTCTGATGGGCTCTTGACTTATATAAGAAGTGTCCCTCCAGTCTTCTTTCACCAAGGCTCTCCCTGAGGACCCCTTCCCCTCCATGAAACAATGAGCAATGCGCTTTCCCAATTGCTGCCGCGGTAGGAGAAAGGTGTAGAGAAAAACTGTGCCACAGCTTTCCTCAAAAGCTGACATCCTGAATAGTTTGACAGATATGAGTAGTTCATCTGCTTATAATCTCTGACATTTCTGGAGACTGGAACTTACTACATGTAGTTGAAGACAGCTTTCAACTCATAATCCTCCTGCCTCATCTTCCAAGTTTCTGGGATTAGACTCATGCACCACTGTGCTTGGCTTACATTGTTCTTTTTAATGAAATTTAGAACAATCTTTGTAATCAGCTCCTATGTGAAACTCAGACAGAAAGTAAATTTGTTCATTAATTTATTAATTATTCCATTCTGTATTTCAATAGAGTTAACTATGTGCAAATCATTATGGAAGATGATCTAATTGTCATAACTTTCTTTCTTTGTGTTTGGTTTTGTAACTGATGTTTTCAAGTGCTTGAGTGAGGGCAGATGACGGAAAGAAACATGAAATAGCCCCCACATGTCAACTGATTCCACATGACAAAGCCTGGCTGTGTGAGGCAATAAATGTGCTCTGTTGACATCTGGCTGAGGAGTGCCAATAGGGACATAGTTAGAAGAGAAACAAGCCAACGTGGCTTGTTTCTCTGGCCCTTGACTTCTTGCCTTGCAACTGTGCATTCTTCACTCCTGATATGGAAGCTATTTACAGTATATTCCAGGGAGATAGCCTATGATGTTGGCTCTCCTCTCCTTTGGAAATATTAGCTTTTGTCTCTCAGGGGAGTCAGAAAAATTGTTTATGAGTTTAAAAATACATGATGCATTTGATCTTGATTGTGCAAGACTTGCTCCTCTTTCATGAAGACTCCAACTCAGAAATGATAAAATGAAAGATATTCACAGGGAGAATGAAGAAAGAGCCCCCTTTTTTCCCCTATGGGGCATGCTGTCTCCTATCTGGAGATAAGAAGGCCAGGAAAAGAAGCAATAGTACTGCAGAGAATGACTGCAGAAGGTTGATGCCTTCTACCAAGAAATGAAATCAAAAGAATAATTACCCATTGGTGGGAGGGGATTAATACCCAAGCCAACTTGCTCCATTGCACTCTCCAGTGGATTCTGTGAAGTAACATGGACAGGAAAACTAAGCAAGAGTTGTACAATGCAGAGAGACATCCAAAGCAGAAAGTTCAAAAGTTTCAGCCAGGTCAATAATTATGCCATTGTGTATCTGGTTGCCTAGGCACCAGGGCAGAATAATCATGTTTTTAAAATTCTTGTTTGAAAAGCACTAATAATTTCCTCTTTCTTTTACCACACATTCAATCTAGACAATCTGTTCCATTCACATAGTCCAATGCTACATGCATGATGATAAAATCTAAATTGTGAACTGTAGATGCCACTAAATTGTTCATAGATCCCTCAGTGTGCCTCCAAACAATTCTCCCATGTCCTCACAAAACCAGCATCTCCCTCAGCCTGCTACCTTGTGAATGATTTCCAAATCTTCCCAACTAAGAAAGTGTTCACTGTACCACAATTGTCCTAAATCTTTGGTCATTATAGACTTGTTTGGAAAAATAAAGCACACTTCTCAGAACCTTAGCCGATCAGGTCACTGATTGGTGAAGATTTTCTTTATTTTCCTGTTTGAACTCTTAGGCATTCAATTCCATTGACCACTGCCTTCTTGGAATGTCTTCCTTGATTCCTGTGGTTTCTTTTCCTTTTATCCATTTCCTTCAGAAACTTGTTGCTTTCAAGTGTCCTCTTTATATGCATTAGTGGTATTATTCTCCAGTGGATATACTAAGAAATGACTCCTTAACACTCCATAGTGTAAGAAATCTGGGAGCCGCTCCTTTAATAATTCTAAGGCCTCTGATCTGAGCAGCTGGTGTGAAACCACTGTGCATACAATTCATGAAGTAAGTAATTTCAAGATAGGACTGTTTTTACAAATGGTATGCTCACTAAAGCATGTCTGTAACCTATACTGTTCCTAGCAGGATTGAGTGATGGAGATTAACTAGATAGACTGGAGACTTCCTTCCTCTCCTTCCATGACATTCCCTCCTTTGCACATCCCCTGGGCTATGTGACTGTCTTCTAATCTATGAGTGCAAATAATATTCCATAGAAATCTTTGCTTGATCCTTCTTCATGCTCTCTTCCTTACTTTTCTGGCTTAAATGGAGAAACTGCAGTCTTTGATCACAAAAATACTTTAGGAAGAAGGGGTAGTGTACAGATCTAGTCAATCCATCCTGCAGAGTTGCATGACCACAGAACAAATTATTCCTAATCATTGGAATTTGGGGGTTATTTGTTACAGAAGCTGACAGTTTACAGAAGTTACAGTTCATGGACTTTGCTTGTTGCATGCATACCTCAGGTAACTGTGAATCCTACAGATATCTTAAAGATGAAAGTGTTCTTACATTTTTTCAAATAAACTGCATAGTATTACAAAAGAAGGATTTGGGCTAAAATAGCTACTATGATCTTCAAAAAAACTTATATGCAAATTAATGTGAAGGTTGGCTAGGGTTGCTTGCCCTGAATAAGAATATTGGAGGATGGATGTTCTTTTTCAAGGCTACATGTAATGTCATGTCAGGCATTCTGTCAATTTTAATTTTTTTCCTTTCTCTTTCTGTTGGCTGCAAGTGTAGAAATCCCAATACACAAAGAAATATGAAGATATTTGGAATGACAGCTCCCATAGATGGGATTTCAAGGCCAGGATAGACGTTTTTCAAGGACTACCAGAATTCTCCAAGGATTTTTGAGTTAGACTACAATGTAGTGAAATTTTAACTCTAAAACCAATGAGTTCATATTTGGCTAGATCAGTATCTTCGATACAGTCTATATAAGAATCCATTCAATAACACATAATGGAAATAACTCATCTCCTTCCAAATATTTATCAACAAACTCACAAAAAGAGACAATGCATTACAGATGTCTGGGTGGCCAGAAGATGGGGACTGAATGATACCTGACTATAGACCGCCTGCTGGTCGCCTGGCAGTGGTGTACATGAACATTGTAGTCATGTTGAGCTAATAGCTAACATAGCTGACAAGGATCCTGAGACCTATCTTCTCAGCTTGTTTTAAAGTGTGCAAGACTGTGCTGTTAACTAGGTCTGTGTTGCATGGGACATAGAGCTGAGGCATCTCGCAAATCTGAAACTTTATATTCATTATACAATTCCTCATTTCCCAATCCTCCTAGATTCTAGAAACCAGCATTCTGCTATTTTGATGAATTTTAGTATTTCAAATACTGCATATAAGTGGAATAATCACTAAATAATTTCACTTAGCATCTGTCCACTGGGTTTATCCATTATTCAATACTTATAATTTCATTTTTATGTTTTTAATTAGTAAATTACCAAACCTTACCACATCACCTCATCTTTCCTGTCCTCTTCCTCCCTGATTTTACTTACTGCTATGCTGTCCAAACTTCATGAACTCCTTTTATATTTTTAACCGCATATACTCAAGGCTGCCTGTATGTGCAAGGGTATAGGGACATCTACTGGAGCATGGGTAGCCTCTCAGTGACGACATTATGAAGAAAACATATTCATTCCTTCCCCAACAGCCATCAATTGCCAAGAACTCTTCAGGTAGAGGTAAGAATTTGTGATTCTCTCCCCCATCCATTCTTGGATTCTGCCTGACTTTATCATGTACAGGTCTTGTGCATGCAGCCATGTTTATTCATGTGTGCTACAGGCCTCTCAGACCTGGTATTGTTAACTGGGCCAAGATCCCATAGCTAGATAGACCATAGCCTCTAGGGAAGAACCTAGTACTATTTGCTAAAAGAACATAGCATTAAACTGTTCCTTAAGTACTTAGGTTTTTTTTTATCCTTCTGAGACAGTGACTCCCTGTAGCCACAGCTGGCCTGGAACTTATTATGTAGAACAGGCTGACCTTGAACTCAGAGATACACTTGCCTCTGCCTTCTAAGTAGTAGGATTAAAAGTGTGCACCACCACATCTGGCCCCTAAGTACTTATTTTTATACCCACATATTAGTTATTTCTCTCAACCCTCATCATAGAAAATTCTTTTTCCAGTAGATGACTATTAATATAGAGACCCACAACTGGTCAACACTAAGAGAAATAAGAGACTGTGGGATGCTCAGCCCTAGCTCAGCCCTAAATGGAATACCTACAGCACAATCTTTCCCTTCAAGATTCAAGGAACATCACAGAAGATATGGATAAAAGATTGTAAGACCCAGAGGTAGTGCATGCCTACAGCAAAATAATGCTTTCCATATTTCTTTTAAAAAATAGAATAATATTGCATCATATACTAGCATACATGGCATATATGCACACCATGTTTTCTTTATCTGTTCATTCACCTATGGGCGTTTCGATGCGGCCAGATTCGGCTGTTGTGAATATCGTTACACTGAACATGGAGTGAAGACTGAAGATAGCTCTTAGATTCTGTTTTCTTTTTCTTTTGCTGTTTGCCCAGAAATAGGATGAGGGAGTAGATATATTCATTCTTACCACACAAATGTCTAGTTGGAGGGATAGACATATTTAGTTTATGATTATACTAATGACGTCATAAGTAGATGAACATGCCCAAAAGATCAAAATGTGTACATGAAATATGTGTATTTTGTACATCAATAGTACCTCAATAAATCATAGCAAAGCATATGATGCATCTACAGCAGTAATGAGATAGGGCAATGCTGATTTCTAGTGGCAAAATGGGTTGGAATAAATGCATACAGGTATAAAAATACAAATAATTAGCCTTGTTCAGCATGCCAGTTCACTCTAGAATAGCTGACTTAAGCATTAAGTGTAATTATACATTCACATGATTGGCATCATTAGCAAACAATATTGTCCACATCAGACATGCACAAGATTGTGAATAGAACTGAATCTAATAAATCAGTGTAACTCTGGTACAGGTTTAATGAATGATACAAAGAATATTTATTAGTGTAAACTAAAGCCTGTTAGATTAGAAATGATATGTCCGAAAGGACATTTATCCAAAGCAAGTGGCATAATCCATTTTAACTGAAATAGGGTTAGTTGATTGCAATATACTTCAGTAATCCATAACCCTGTGAAACTTAGTTAAATAATATGTGCCTTACCTACATTGTCTGAAAAACAGGGACAATTATAGTCCCACTTGGAGTTATGAATATTTTGTGATGTAGGATTTAACCAGTAGCACTTACCACATAGTGGGAATTCTATAAATTTGTTATTTTGACTAATATAAAACAGTATTCCATAGTATGTATTTTATATACCCGTTTCACCACTACAGTAGGTTGATCACCAAGGCTTGGGAGATGGTTCAGCAGGTAAAGCACTTGTGCTAAAAACGTGAGGACCCCAGTTTAGATGCCCAGAACACACATAAAAGCTGAGTGAGCATGGTGGAAGGCAGACTAGGAAATTCCGGGAGCACACTAACTAGAAAGACTAGCTGAAATGTGAGCTTGGGTTCAATGAGGGACCCTGCCTCAATATATAATAGACATCTATTGAGGAAGATACCTGACATCAACCTTAGTCTTCCCTGTGTATATACACAAACACCGGCACCTGGGCACACATGTGCCTACACACATAAGAACTTGCATCTACACATACAAAACAGGGATTGTTTGTTAAACTGTTGTGTCTATTTAGGAGTTCATTTTGTCATCTACATTTATTGCCAACCAACTAGCTGTGTCTCTGAGTTACACTTAAAGTTTCTATGTACATTGAGATTTCTAATTGACTCTGAAGTTGAGAGTCAGATAAAGCAAGACTGCTGATGACCGTGTCTAGATAGGATATAAATGTCTTGTTCTATGTCGGTGTTTCTTTATGTTTGCATATGCGCTAGGGTTGCCCTCTCTTGCTCTCTTTCTCATAACTGCCTTCAGCTTACTAAGCCCTGCTCATAAGGAAATGAGTGTGCTCAAAGCACGACAAGGTCAAAGCTGGAGAAGAATGACCTAGGTATCTTCAGGGATCAGCAGTGGCTACCTCAGTGATTTTTTTACATGAACGACTACAGTCTGGAGGATTACTTAGGGAGGAGGAGGACTGGGGAAACATCACAATGCAATTTCTTCTCATACTTTGAATTCCAACTAATAAAACAAAGGATGCAATTTCTTCTTGTCAACATGTTGACATGACGGATATGATGGTGGTCAGATCCCATTGATAGGCAGAGGCAGAGCTGTCCCTCAACCATGTGGGTGGATATGAACAGAGCTAGATATTCCTGTGTGCCTCTGCAGAGGAGCAAATACCAGGATGCTCTGCAGGTGCTGTGTAACTCTTGATGTGTTTCTTTCTGTTCAACCAGTTGCTAATATAAATTTTTTAAATTTAATCCTGTGGTAGGGAAAAGTTGGATGGGAGATTTTGTATTCAGGAATAATATGCCTTTGGGACTTTTAAACAGAAGAGTATTGAGTTGTTTGTGTCACTGTTTTATGGACCTGGATGAGATGTTCTAGTTAGACAATAATTCAAGATTTATGGTAACATCAGGCTAAAGAATGATGCACTTTAAAATGCTCACATGTCACCTTCCAGCTGAGGAGACTTCTCCTGGTTCCTACTGCTTTGGCTGTTCTATTTTCCCTTCTCACTTTCCAGACCAGGCCAGTGACTTAAGAATTTGAGCCTCCCGAGGAAGAAGCTTGAACTTCTTCTTGGTACTTGTCGACAGCATGGCCAAACAAGAAGCTAGTCCCATGTAAACAAGAGCATCTGCTTTGGAGGACAGTACAATAGAAAGTTCAGTGGAGTAGGAGTTAAAAAACATTGGCTTCAGGCTTTATCTCCATTACAAAGCTAACAATTTGATTGTGTTTTTTATTGTGTGTATGTGTGTGTGTGTATGCATTGACTTTTGTGTGTACCAGTGTCTGTGTGTGTTCATGTGTGTGCGTGTCTGTGTGTGTGTATGCATGTGGAGGCCAGAGGACAAATTTATTTGTCATTCCTTAGGTGACCGATCATTTTTTGAGTCAGGGTCGCCCCATGGCCTGGAACCCAAATAGTCTTCTATGAAAGATGGTTATCCTTGGGACCTGCCTATCTCTTCCTTCCCAGCTCTGGTTACAAATGTGTGCCACACACCTAGGGCTTTATTTAACATGGGTTGATTGCACACAGGTCCTCCTGCTATCAAAACAAGCACATTACCAACTGAACTTTCTCCCGAACCCTGCATCTTCTTCAGTAGTTTCTTAGAACTTACTGAGGAGCATTATGTAAAAAGTGTAAATGTGCCATTCAGATCTCTCTCAGAAAGAATTAACATTAGTTGGCATCTCCAACTGCTGAACCCCCAGGATCCATTGCACCCTCCTTACCAAGGTCATACCCTTCCTGGGATGCTCTCAAGACTGAATATAGCATGGGTGCAAAGTAGAGACATTCTCAACAGCACACAAAACTGCTCTGAGTGCCATTACCCCCCAGCCCAGGACTGTTAATCAATCACCCATCCAGTCCTCCAGAGCTTCAATGGAGCCTGTTGCTCCTCCTGTAATACCTTGCCTGCTTCCTTATCTAGCTCCCTTTTCCAATGTCAGATGTGCAGGGTACTCACAGACTCCCCTGCCTGCTGCTGCTGCTTATTTTACTCCTCACATCACTTGTACGTGAAACTCCATTTTGATATTTGTTCTCAGATGCCAGGAATTGACACTATCTATAAATCGTCCCTTGTCCACTGTGAACATTTTTCTGATTTTAAAGTAATTCAGTTCTATATAAGTCCTGCAACCTTACTGTTCCTTCTCTAACTCCTAAGGGGATTATGAGGGTGGGGTATCACACAGAAATCCTGCCATCTCATTCTGTATCGGGGTGGGCACATGAGTCAGATAAAACATCTTCCCTGCTCACCTTCCTAGTCAAAGTCAGCCATTAGAGTAGGTCCGATGCTAGAATTGTTTAAGCAGAGCCTTCCTATGGCTTCTAGCATACTGACAGAAGGCATCTTCTCCCTCCTGTTCAAGATGAGCTTACAGTGTGAAGTTAGAACTTCTGGTAGCCAGTTATCTTGAACAGTGAAGAGACCGAGACAAGGAGCCAACAGTCAAAGAAGAGCAGAGGTAGAGGCTGAGGGTTCACACTCTAGGCTAGTCCAGACGCTCTCAAATCTTTCTAGCTTTCTACAGTTTTCCTATTGATTCTCAAGTATAGAACAGATTCCTTGACTTGTATCTCCTGCTTTTTAATTTTTTAACATATTCTGTTTCAATTATATTTCTGTCACTTACATATGAAACAATTTTAAATAGTGGAATCAGTTCCTAAGAAACTGATTCCACAAACTCACCTTTATGAACAAATGGATTCTTTCTTAGAAAAAGAATCAATTTAGAATGGTATGAAATATCAAAAGTAAAAATGTATTCATGTGTGCTTGAGGAAAGTACTATCAAAGAAGTAATAAAAAATAAAGTTTGGTGCTAGAAAGATGGCTCAGTGACTAAAAACAGTAACTGCCCTTGGAGAGGACATGGGTTCTGTTCCCAGCATGCACATGGCAACTGAAAGCCATCTGTGACTTTAGTTTCAGGGATCAGACAGACCCTTCTGGCTTCCATGGGCACTGCATGAATCATATGATATACTTACACATAGGCAAAACACTCACACACAAAATAAAAATATAGTTTAAGATTAAGAAAATAGAATTATTGTTTCATTAGAAAATATCAAGCATGGGGGATGGAGAGATGGCTGAATGGCTAAGAACACTGGCTGCTCTTGGAGAGGACTTGGGTTTGGTTCTCAGAACTTACATGGTGGCTAACAAGGATCTGCAACTCCAGTTTCAGGGGACTTTGATGCCCTCTTCTGACCTCCACAGGCATCACACAACATGAGTGCACTTACACACATGCAGGCAATACAGTCATACACATAAAATAAAAATATTAATAAAAAATAATAAAAATAAATATCAGGCATGAAATAGGAAGCCAGTCAATCTTTTTTGGAACAAGTTGTAGAAGCTCTGGACAGAGAGACCATGTCTAGGACTATGGGTCTATTTTCTTAAAAAGGGTACTGTCAGTACTCAGCAAATATCCTCTTAACCTAAACTAAGAAGATTGGGATGATTTTACTACAAGTTTGTCTCATCAAGTTATCCATGCTCTCAAGGACAAGTTAAGTTCCCTGAGAATGGCATCTCTTCTGAGATTATGACCCATCTTCTGCCTCCTAGTCAGAATACACCATCTGTGGTGGACCTGAGAGAGAGATGGCAAGCAGAGGAGGCTAGAGATGTTCAAGAGACCAAACAAGGACTAGCCATGAAGGCATAGACAGAGGGATTTCCGGGAAGGGTTGGTGGTTCATGGCCTTTTATAGTGTATCCATGAAAGAAGCCAGATCAAGATGCTTGGATTATATGGAAAAAAATCCAGTGTTCTTTAAATATTTTTCAACACTTATTTAGTACGATTGACTTAGTTCTACTGAAGAATTATATGCCAGGTCCCTTCCTGCTTTGAGAAACAATTGATTTATACATGATTTGTATTTCAGGAGTTCCAGAAAATTTGGGAGCAATAGGCACATTTGTGACTTGGTGTTGACACATCTTCTAAGCAGATGGGTGTGCTCATGCCAAGGGTGTGTGGAAGTGATATTTCTCAGAATGACTGCCTCGAACTACCTAGGGCAAAGGAAGGGATGGTTGGGGGTGATTAGAGACAGGAGAATTGTTTTTTTTTTTTTCACTCATCACACAGCTATCTGAATTTCTGTCTCTACATAATTTTTATCCTCTTATTCACTGTACATTAAATAGGTACTGTGAAGCTTTTATTGCCAACCAAAGTCTAAGTATAAAACTTAGCCTTAAACATTCAAGAACCATTGTTTCTACATTTTAAAGCTAATGAAAGGATGAAATTAAGATATTTGGTGGTCAATTTACTGTCAAGGAAGAATGATGAGTAGAGCCAATGAGAGGACATCATGCAATGGTAAGACAGAGGAGTGTGATCTGTGGAACATGTTGATGACATGGCCTATGGATCTCATTTGGCTGTCAGCAGGTGAGGAAAGGTTCCCAGAGGCAAATGGAGCATCTCCTGAGGAGGACAGGGCAGTGACGCCTGAGATAACCACAGTTTGCATTCCATAATCCCATGTCAGAGCCCACAGGCTCAATTACTTCCAGAGCAGACTTTTTTTTTTAAATCATTATCAGTGAACAAAGACCTGACAGTTTACAGAGAAAAATGATGTTGTTTTGCCAGAGTCAAGAAGACTGTCAAATACGCCAGGCCTCTGGAGAACACTGAGGTTCTCTATTCCTCTATGTCTTCAAGGGTCAAACACTCGATGTCCGTTTTTGTCTCTGCTGCTTTGGATTTCTCTGGGAGCCCCAGGCTATGATGCCACACTTCCCTTCTTGTCCCACACATGCTTTCTATTCCCACTTTTTCTGGGTGAATGTACTCCCCACTCTACTCCTGAGACCCCCTTGCCCACATAACAACATTCATCTTGACTCTCATGACTTGGAATTCTAACTCATTCAAGAGACTAAACTAGCCTCAACTCTTCCTGTCTCTCTCCCTCAGTCTCCCCATCCCCAAACAGTTTCCTTTCCTCAATTCTTAATAAACACAATCACCACCCATTCAAAAATCTCATATTAATAATATTTGAGATACAGAAATGATATGAATATAGGACCCCTGATGTATTCTTCAAAGAAGCTCATATGCTGGTGGAGGTAGACAGAGGTATATATAGCATATCCAAAGCAAAAGCAATGCAGGGGAAAGATCAGATAGTTCTGACTAGTAGAAAATTGTGATGGAAAAAGTGGCACTGGCAGATAATGAGTGACAGGTGAGGTTTCAATAAGTGAATATAGAACAAACTTGCTTGTGCATAAGCTTCAGAGGTATGAAATCAGCAAAAGTACTGAAATCAACAGGCCACAGCTACGGAAATATGCACTTAGGAGCCCACTCTAAGAGCTACTTTATTTTACAATCAATGGTCTCTGGCGGTCACATGTATATCTAATTGCAAGTTTTCTCTCCATTTGCTCCACAGAGCAGGAAGCTGACGCCCCTCTGCATTAGCTAGAGCAGAGACAGACCTCTGGCAGGTGCTCCATGAGGGTCTGATCTGTGAAGGGGTATTAAGAACCTGCAGGAGAGAAAGCAGAAGTGATTTCATCAAGCAAGCATGTGATTGCACTAAGCAATCTGTTTTCATAGGATGAGGTCCCAGATTCAAAAGGGTTGGGCCACAGTGCAGTCCAAAGCCCTGGAGAACAGCTTACAGCTGCCCCGTGTCTCTATTAAGCCACTGACGTAGATGGAGTGAGCTCTACTTTTCAGTTTACTTATAAGACATGGACATGAAACCAGGGCTTGGTGGTTGGAGTCACTACAATTTCACTGGGATGACGGCCAGTTGAATGGTAACTGGGTCAGGCAAGACCAGACCTTTCCTGAAACATTTACAATGAATAGAGCCAATTCCTTTATTATTTTTTATTTTTTCCTTCAAAAGGTTCAGGAAGTCACTTTCAGAATTTCTAGGCTGTGAAAGCTTTGAGAGTAGAAGGAAACAGAATCTGGAGAGATTCATGGGGTTTGAATACGTAATTGATAGGGTCATTGCCTACAGCTCTTTACTCTGGATGCAAATGGCTCTACTGGTCAGAAAAATAAATTCTTGTAGCTGTACATCATGTTTTCCCATTGGGTGATGTTCCTGCTAACATATAATATGTAATAAAATTATGTTGATTGAGTGATTACTTAAGTTACAGGCCTTGTCTCATAGATGCCTAATTTGCAAAGCCTCTCCTTTATAGCTCCAGCACTCACTCTGGGGCTGTTCCTGTTCTGAGACTCTCCTATCTGTCCCCCATGTTCTCTTTGTCACTAGGGAGTAGAGATACTGTATTCTTTATTGTACATACTGATCAGAGTGGTATTTGCTTTGTCCCTGCCAAAGAATTGTTTCCATCGGCCCGGTTTTCTTGGTTTTGGCAAATCCTGGTTTTTTTTCCCAATTACAGAGTCATGATTCATCTTGTAACATCTGATTTGAAATTACCATGACAGATTGGATTTGTTAAACTGAGAAGAGCTGGGAAGGATAAGGGATCCTTAATGGTGATCCTTTTCGTTGGTAAAGTCAAAGGAAAAAAAATTGAAAGAAAAGATGGGGGATTCTAGAAGAGTTTTAATCCACTAGGAATTCTGAAAGTTTAGTCTGAGCTGGGTGAATATCTACACTTAGTAAAATTCTTAGGAGTGATCACTGTGGATACTGAAATAATCTCAAATTCTGTCATCATAGCAAAGTAATCACAGAAATCTCAGACCAGAACAAAATAAATGCTACTTTTTTTCTCTTGTGGGGCATATTAGACACAAGTGAGGGTCCCCCTGCTCACCCTAAGAACCCCAGAAGACAAAATTTCTCTTTTCTAGTGTTTGTGGTGTGGCTATGGAGAAATGAAGACAGACTGGAAATTTTCACCTCAGCTTTGTATTTTTTCACCACCTCATGACATTTGTTATTTCTTCTCATGTTTCTTCGGTCAGAAATAATCAGGTGGTCCTCTCAAGATGCAAAAAAATGCAGACGCAATTCCCTGTGCACTTGGAAGGGAAAAGCAATCAAGCACTGGCAAAGAGAAGAGTGCTGACAGTGTCTTCCCTTCTGGTCATCAAACCACTTTACTTTTCTTCCCACAGAGAAGAGACTTCACCTCTGATCCAAGATCGTATCCCTTTGTCTCTAGAAGGGAGCCGCCTGAGATGCCAGGTAGGAATGGCAGTCTCTACATGACGTCTGATGAGTTTTTCCTTTCAATCCAAAGATTCACGTGCTATATGATAATGGGATAGAGACAAAGGTACCATAGTAGATGCTGCTCTGCTGGAGTGAGAATGAGACACTCCTGCCAGTCACTGAACTCACAATACTTCAGCCTGCTTGGGAGATTTTGGTGGAGACTCTTCCCTGATTAGGCCCAAGACTACTCTCTTAAGGGACATCCCTTCGGCCTCTGAGTGAGTGCTTTCCATTTTCATCTTTCTAGGCCACTTTTGATATTGGATGACATATTCTCTTTGGGAGCTACATGACTGACTTTGACCTTTTTCATCATTCCTGCATTTAAACCAGCTGGTTCTTTCTTGAACTTAATTCTTTGTAACACTTTGCCAAAATTTGCCAGTATAACGTATTCATTCCTTACTCGGAGTCCTAGAGACTTCATTTCATTAAATCCATTATCTGTTTCTTATCCTTCTATGACAAATTATTTTAAATATTTTTATTTATTATTTTTATTTTATGTGTATAACTGTATTGCCTGCATGCATGGAAGTGTACTCATGCTGTGCAATGCCCACAGAGATCAGAAAAGGGCATTGGATCCCCTAGAACTAGAGTTATGGATGACTGTTAACTGCCATGTGGGTTCTGGGAATTGAGCCTAGGTTCTCTGCAAGAGCAGTCAGTGTTCTTAACTACTGAGCTATCACTCCAGACCCCTATGAACAATTATTTTAACAAAAATTTTTGTACCATATTCCATGAATCAACATTTCTCCCAACACTCACTAAATTTGTCTGTAGGAACCTCTCACCATGGTTCTCTCACTTGGAACCACATGCAAATAATCCCTACGTAATATTTTTGGGCCGATTCTCACTTTCTGTACGAATTGTATACTATCCATATTGGATTAGTTTATGGAGCATGACCTGGTTTAGTTTTTCTTGCTTTGGTAAAACACAGACCAAAAACAACTTGTGGGAAGAAAAAGGTTTATTTAATTTTACAGCTTACAGTCCATCACTGAGAGAAGCCAAAGCAAGAACTCAAGGCAGGATTTGGAAGAATGCTGCCTATTGGCTTGCTCCTCCGTAGCTTATTCAGCTACTTATACAGCCTAGCCTCCCCACCCCACTCCTATGGATGACATTGCTCACAGTGGGTTGGGCCCTCCTACAGCAAATAATGATTAAGAAAATGCCTCAAAGGCATGCCCACAGGCCAGTCAGTCTGATGGAAGAATTCCTCAACCGAGGTTCTCTCTTTCTAAGTAATTCTAGTTTGTGTCAAGTTGACAGAGACTAACCAGAACAATGCAAAAGCAATTCAACTGTATAAGCTTAGTAGCTTAGTACACCAAGTACTTGCTTCTTTGTTCATGATCATTTCTTTTAGCTAGTTACTCATTAAATATTCTACATATTGTAAGTCTGAGTTTTATTTCCATTGCTATGATAAAAATATTGCACAAAAGCAACTTGGGGAGGAAAGGGTTTAATTTATCGTATACTCCCAGATCAACATCCAGTGTTGAGGGAAGTCAAGGCAGGGACTCAAGGCAGGAACCTAAATGCAGAACTGAGGCAGAGACCACAAACAAACACTGAGTGCTGACTTTCACTCCTGGTTCATGCTCAGCTAGTTTTCTTATATAACTCAGGCCCATCTGCCTGGGACGTAGCACTGCCCACAATAGACTGGGCTTTCCTAGATCAATTGGCAATTGGGATAAAACCTCATGGACACGACCCCAGCCTGATGCAGGAAATACCTCAATTGACGTTCCTTCTTCCCAGGTGACTCTAATTTGTGTGAAGTTGAAAAAAACTAACCAGTACAATTGACCTTTATCAACCTGACACAAGCATATCATGACTAAACCATAGCTTTCCCCTTTTTGCTTATCCCCAAGTTATGTTAATATGACGTTATGAAACACAATCCGACTTTACAAGTCTTAAAGTCTTTAAAAAGTTCAATACTTTAAATTTTCAAAGCCTCTTTAAAAGTCCAAAGTCTCCCAGTTGTGAGATCCTATTAAATAAAAAATAAATTAAATACATTCTTATTTCAAAAAGGAAGCATCAGACTCTTAAGCAAAACCAACGCTCAGCACTGTAGTTCAATATTGGACTCATTCACCATCTTTTGGATTCAAAGGACCTGAGTAGCTCTGCTCCTCTAAGTCTGTCATCCACAGCACACAGAACTTGTGTTGTAGGTTCAGACTGGCTCCATTCCACATTTACTGTTCTCCTTGGTGGTCATCCCACAGTTCTGGTTTCTTCAGTATACTGGAGTCTCCACTGCAACTAAGATTGCACCTTTACCAAAACGACCTGGTGTAACTGCAGGAATTCCAACCCTAGTGACAAGCCTCATCTTCCCTTTCCTGATTCCTTCAATCCTAGAATTTCTACTGCAAGTGAGCCTGCACCTTTACCAATGGCTTCTCCTGTCTTTTATGGTGACAAACCTCACTGCTTTCCATGACACCTTCATGTCTTCAAAACCAGTACCATATGTGAGACTCTTACACATTGCCAAGTTTGGCTTCAATCTTGAAATGCAAACTTAGTCCTCTCTGGAACATAGCTTCTATGTGCTCACCCTGAGGATACTTCCAAGACTATTTCACCTCAATGATACTGGTCTCTTCTGAATCACAACTGATTTTTCAGCTCCAGCATCAATTGTCCTAGTAAAGCAAAGTTGTCATACACATAGATTTTTAAATCAAAATACCGTACAGATGACTGACCCTAAGAGAGTATTTGAGGAGCTCTCAAACTTCTTTCTAAAACTTTAAAACCTAGGCCTCCACTGTCTGTATTGCTATCAGCATTATCTTCCAAGTTCCCACAGAACAGTCCATTAAGTTCTATGCACCCAATGGCTTTTCTAGCACAAAATTCCAAAGACTCTCACACTCTTCCCCCAAATCATTGTGATCGGGTCTGTTACAGCAAGATCCCACTTTCTGGTACAAATTTCTGTTCTAGTTTGGTGTTTATTGTTGTGGCAAACCACTCTTTCAAAATCAATTTGTGGAAGAAATGGTAAGGCTATATAAGTCATACCTTTATCATATCAGAATATAGAAAAGAGAGCTACAATGGAAAGAAAAAAGTAAGGTCACTTGTGCAAAACATGCCATTCACAATCCATCAATGAGAATTCAAAACATTAACCAAGTAGCCTGTTTACTCTCTTAACCCTATAGTCAGATATTTCCAAGACATTCTAGGGAAGATTCCTTTATGGGTGTGACTGCATGCTGAAGAACTTAATTGATTTGAGATCATAACATGGGCAGTGATTCGGGATCTGTTAAGTCTACTTTCCATGGGTTTGTTCAAAGCATCTTTTAACAAATCACTATATATCCTGTAACAATTCAATAATAACTCTGATGAACTACTGAAAACTATGGTATTGAATTCGGTCACATTATACAAAACCTTCTTGTTATTCCAAAGTCGAGGAATTCCCAAGTCCCATGGGAAGGCTGGGTTATGCTGCTGGGAGTCAGTTTCCAAGGTCTTTCTTTGAGAACAACGTTATGGTTAGAAACATTTTCCAATGTATTTTTGAAGCTTGCCATTCTTAAGGGAAAGTCATACCCATACCACTTGGAAACTGCCATTGTCTGAAATAGGTAAAAAAGTAAATATGGCTTTTTCTCTAAGGGGAGAAAAGAATTCTAAACTAAGACATAATTCACCAAGAGGGCTGTAAGCTAGGTATATATCCCAAGGGCTAAATTTCACTGGATCTTTTGTATAATCCTGGTCAAGTTGAAGTTTGGGGAGTGCCATAACCATAAATGACTGACATTTACCAGTATGCAGATTAACTCAATTCTCCTTTTATTTTGTTTTGCTTAGCCATAAGAAAGGTTTTAGTGTATCAAATTGTCCTAAAGAATCATCATTCATGTTTTCCTTGTCATTAAAGACATGATGGAATATTTAAGGCATATCTAAGGAAACAGGTCTTTACAAAGAGCAAACCAACCTACTTTGCTGAGAAATTAGCTTCTACACTTTTGTGTCTCCTTATTTTGGACTGCACAATGTTGTATAGAAGAGAGTTTGTTATGCTACATGTACACAGCTCTACATATCACTCATTCATCAATTCATTTATTCATTTGCTTACCTGTTCACAAATAAGGCACCAGATGAATGCCATGGGAAGGACAAAGCACTGTTCTTGTTTTCCAAAGTTTTCAGTTTTGTGGCAGCTTAACCCATGAAATTCAGTTCAAGTGTTTATGGAAAACCTCATAGATCCATTCTAAGCATTTTGGGTACTCCCCAACCACAGCAAGTACCATATTCATGAAGAAAACAACCTGACATTCCAGGGACATCTAACTGAGTCTATGCTTGGAATTTTCCCACTCCAGGCCATGATGCTTCGGGAAACAGAAAAGGAGTTGCCAGTGGTTCATCCTATGACTCACTCTATATCCCAAATTGATGAGTTACTCCTTGGCTTACCAGGAAAAGCTATCACGAAGCCTGTCCATGATTTATGCCTGACTGCATTTGCATGCTTGGTAAGCAAGAAGAACAAGACAGGGACCAATTAGTCATACATGATATCATCATTTATACCAAAAAGAATGCAAATGGCTGAAGAGTCACCAGTTGTTAAGGTAAATATCAGAAATCATAAATTTCACATTCATCTCATTTATCATGAATTTACTTTTCGTTGTTTTCACTTTTATGTACACATTACATGCTTACTATATGCTGTTAACTTCAATGATCTTAATGAAGAAAATTTAAAAGTGTTTTGTGTATATGTGTGTGCTCATATGTATGCAGGTGCATATTCATGTGTAAGTATGCATGTGTAGGACAGAGAAAAACTCAGCTGTCATTCATCAGTTGCTGTCTGTCTTGTGGTCTGAGACAGTCTCTCATTGGCCTCTTAGAGTAGGCTAGGCTGGCTGGCCAGTAAGCCCCAGGAATCCACCTGTTTCCATCTTCCCATCCTGGGATTACAAGTGCATTCCTCGCAGTCCAGCCGTCTTTTTTATGTGGGTTCTGAGTATTAAACTCAGACCTTCATTCTTGCAAGGCAAGTGCTTCACCAAATGAACCATCTCACTAGTCCTCAAGGAAGTTTTAACTACATTGGTTTTCTGTAGTTTTTCCATTTTATTTATCTTTAATTTTTATTATTTCACTCCTTCTGCTGGCTTTGTATGTAGTTTATTCTTTTTCTTGTTCCTTAAAATATAAAATTTGGTCATTGATTTGAGATTATTTTCTGCTTTAATTTAAATTTTTACAGCAATGAATTTCCTCCTCAGCACCGATTTGAATCTTCTCTGAATATACACTTAATTGTTCCAATAAAAATTTTTAAATGCCCTGTCATTTTCTGTCTGAGGAGTCATACTCGTCACAAATTAATTTACATTTGTGTCTGAGTTCATTTCTGGTTTCTCCTTTCAAGCCCATCAGCTAACTTGTTTTTTTTTTCTGTGCTGATGATATGGTCTTATTAGTTACTACGCATTCAAAATTTTCTACTGTCTGGGTAGAGCTGTAACTCAGAGAAGAGTGCATGCCCAGCATGTGCAAGGCCCTATTTGAGCTCATTCTGTTACAACAGATGATTGTAAATAGTAAATGCTTAAAATTGTACACATAGCTTTCTGCAAACTTTCTCTGTGCATTTTCACTTGCATTTTTCTTCTTGCATCTAACTTTGAAGAATAATGAACAGTCTGTGATAGAAATGGGCATGCTTTTTTATTAGGAATCTAATCAGAGTGACTATTCTAACTATATCATTATGGCTCCCAGAAACAGTCTACATCAAAGAATCAACAGCAAGGACAATGCTTATCTCACTCTGCCAGTAACCCTTGCCCTCTGATTTTAAAATTTAAGAGGAGCTGCTGGATTACCCCTGAAGCTTCTCACAATTGTACATGAGAAAAAAAATTCATTTTTAAAGAACTAAATGTAAGTGATTAGTATACATGTATGATGTCTGCAGTTACACAATGTAAAATTTGCACGGCTGCAGATACCTTTATTTCCTTGAATTTTACTCTCTATGTTTTCCAAAGGTGTTCTCAGAACATGTGTGTTTTATCTTGCAACTGCTGTGGATGGTTTTCCTCTATTATTTCTCTCTGGGAATTTGGTATCCAGAAGAGTCTGTATGTTTAAAGAAAGTCCACAACCTACCCTCTCAACTTTCGTCTTCTAATATCCCTTACTAACCATTGCCATGGAGTCATGATCTGGCCTCTGTGAGCTACTGTTTTCCCCCTATTTTTCTAACCTAAGTATTCAAACAACAACACATTGTAAGAGACATCTCTTAGTTATCCTGATTTAGAATTCATTCTTCCTTGCGCTTTTATGTGGGTACCTACTCTTGGCCCTGATACGACATTCCTCCTGATCTACCCCATCTCTCATTTGTGCCCACGATCCAGGAGACTCAAGTAAATACTCCCTCGGCACTGGCAGTTGGTTTATGGATAAATGTGCCACTCAACTGAATAAATCAGGGTTTTCCCTGGGAATTGATTTAGATTTGCCTGGGATAGATATTTACTTTTAATCAGGAGACACACAGAAAAAAAAAATTATACGAGCCTGGAGCTTGAAGTAGCTTCATCCTTGGCAGTGGGAAATAAAGACATTCTTGGGAACAATAAAAATAAATTAAATAAACAACTATGTAAACATAAAATTACTAAAAAAAAAATGAAACCCAAGACATGGGAAGAGAAACAGATTTCAGCAATTCTACTGAACACTCTGGACCAATCAAATCTTTCAACCCACTCTCAGGTTTTCCCATTTATCTGGTTAATTAGATTTCTGCCACTTGCTCAGGTAAGGTTCACAAGTAATACACACTTCTTCCCCAAATGCACAGCTGATATTCAGAATTTAAATGAGGTTTTTAAAAAGGTTTTGGAATAACCACAGGGGAACTTTTAAAGAACAAAATGTAATAAGACAGTCTGGCTTACATGTCATGATCCTATCCCATTTAGACTACTATCAGTTGCATCTCGTTAGCCAACAACCAGTCATTCTTCCCATGGACAATCCTTTGTAGAAAGCAAGCCTGTGTCATCATCCTGGTCTCAGCCTGTCTCCACTCCTGCACTCTCCGACCTAATTACCTTGAGTGACCTGCAGTTCCCCTCAGCCATATCAATTTTTGTGCCTCTGCTCTTATCATTCTCCATCCTGGAAATCTTTTCCCTTACGTTCACCCTAAAGTCTTATTCACCCTAAACGCACAGTTGGAAATACTACCTCACTTCCCCTAAGTTTTAGCCAATGTGTTTCTCTTCGTTCCTGTAGGATTTAGCTTGTTTCTATTTTCCCCCTTATTCTCCCTCCTCATAGTTTTCTGTATGC
This sequence comes from Eospalax fontanierii, assembly GCA_035773235.1. Taxonomy (NCBI): domain Eukaryota; kingdom Metazoa; phylum Chordata; class Mammalia; order Rodentia; family Spalacidae; genus Eospalax; species Eospalax fontanierii. Next base: position 44,249,907 of record CM069529.1, on the reverse strand, counting down.
TCGGAGGGTCAGTAAATTCTCTAGGAGCTGGGACTCTATAGGTTACATTTAGGTCCAAAAGCACAGCTTAAATCTATCTTTTCATAAACTGAATGGTTCAGTTTAGTGGCATTGCCAACAGCTTTGAAAGAAAGTTGTTGGCCAAACCTCTCTAGCTCTTGTCACTGGGTTGTCAATAAAAATAAAATTCCTACAGGTTAAGGCTAAGGTGGCAAAATGATATGATACCATCTCCTTCCAAAGTCGGTTGTTCTTCCAGGTGGTCTCTGCCAAAAGGAAGGATGTTTCCTGACAAGGCAAGTGTGGCAGTTGGGGTGATTCTCCTGCATTTTCTTCTGCCCTAGAAAAGGAATTAGATGGATCTGGGAGACATGGGAAACTTTGTTATACTTTTGGTCAGCTTAGTTGAGGTCCATTGACACAAAGTAAATATATGCCCATGCAATGCACATACTATCACTTGCCACATGGAATCACCCACCATCCCCTCATATATTTGCCACATGCTGAACACTTGCCATATATATACAGATACCTACATGTGTTCCTCAGGCATACACACTAGAAATAGGTTAAAGTGTGATATTTTTGAGACAGTCTTAGTAAACTTCAAGGAATATATAGATTTCTTTAGACAATGAATCATTTAAAGAGAAATGCTTAGTAGAATAAGATCAGCAAATCTGGGAATAGAGAGATGGTCCAGTAGTTAAGAGCACTCACTATTCTTGCAAAAGGCCTGAGTTCAATTCCCAGAATCCATGTCAGGTAGCACACTGTGCTGGCTAGCTTTAGTGTCAACTTAACATACCTGGATTGAGGGAGGCTCCATTGGGGAATTGCCTCCATTGGTCTGGCCTATGGCCATGTCTGTGTGGTACGTTTTCTTGATTGTTGAGTGATATGGGAGGGCCCAGCCCACTGTGGGCAGTGCCATCCCTGGGCAGGTTGTTCTGTATCATATAAGAAAGTAGGCTGAGCGTAGACTAGGGGAGCAAGCCAGTAAGCAGTGTTCCTCCATGACCTGTGCTTCAGCTTCTGCTTTAGGCTCTTGCCCTGAGTTTCTATGTTGGACTCCCTCAGTGATGAACTGTGACCTGGGAGATGTAAGCCAAATAAGGCCTTTCCTCCCGAAGTTGGTATTGATCAGAGTGTTTTGTCATAGCAACTGAAAAACAAACTAAGACACACGTAACACCTGTAACTCTAGCTTCAGGGAATCAGATGACCTCTTCTGATCTCTAAGGCACTGCATTCACATGTACAGTCCCACATACAGATAAACACAAAGTCAGCGAATCTGACCTTTCAGTATTATTTCCTTTGGATCTGCCTCCAAATCCTAACTCTGAAACCCTTGTTATCTCCTTTTATTTCTTAAAAATGACTAGAACTCTCTCCTACTCTGTCCTGTATTGTTTAATTCAGTGTCTTCCGCAAACATACTTTTAACAATTCTAACATATAGGGTCTTACCCAAAATACCTGCTCTGTTATAAACTTTCTGAAGATTTCAGTCTGCTACAAATTGAGTTCTTATATGCTGAATTAAATATTCATGTAAATAATTCATGATGTTTTGCTTTATAGCCATTTAATAGTAAGACCTTATTACTCGGACCTGTGTCTTGTATGTATGCACTTGCTACTGATGCATTGCTGGACACAGAGTAGTTTGGTTAAGACTCCTGCAAGATGAGTCACCTAGAAGAGAGGAGCAGTAGCCTCCTTTTATTCCCATCCAGCTGTATAACTTGCTGGCCCTTTGCCAGAGGCTCTACCTTCTGTCTTTAGACACACTTTTGGCAAAGAGGTTATTAAAGCCATAAACCGAAGACCATAAATAACTTTCCAGATTCCCAATAAATCTGTATTTCATATGAAACCTGGTATTTCTGAGAAGAAGTCCAATTCCTCTGGAAAGCACGTAGTAAGAAATAACGGGATATCTTCCCCAGAATCACATAACCGTTACTCCTCAGGCTTTTGTCAGTCCTCACTCAAAATATAGTACACTGGCCAATCAGATCGAACAGTCTTGGTGGCTTCAGACATCAGCATAGAAACCTCACTTTCTTCTTCCCACTTGGGGCCTGAATTTCCACTGCCCAGAAGTCATTTTTCCTGAAGATTTCATTTTAAACTCAGAGAAAGAATAATAAAACAAGCCTGAATGAAATTGAGATGAATGAGCTTTTTTCTTCATTGCTTATTTTAGTTTCCTTGGAACTTCCCTGGCCTTCCCTGGTGACCTGCGGATGATGGTCATATGTACAAGCAGCTACCCTTTTTCTTGCATGGACTTTCTGAATGGAGAAATTTGTACTATTAATCAAATCTGGAAGCAGCTCAGTAGTCTCTAAGGATACGGATGACTTTGATATAGTTTGTCTTCAGAATATCACTATTGAATGATACTAGCTCCACAATCAGGAAAAAAAACAAAGTGCTTCTAAAATATGTTGAACTATTGCCCACTTATGCACTGATTTAATAAATTCCCACTTAACAGATACCTTGATTATGGGGGCTGTAGATACATTGGTCAAGGATGCCCTCAGGTGTGCTAACTTTTTGCCAATAATTCTGTACATAAACTACTTAATCACCAAATACTAGTATGTTTGCATGGTCTAGCCACCTACATCCATGTCATTCGGTGAGAGAAATGCATTATCCATTGGAAACTACTCCCTCTGTAGACCCCTCTCCAGATCCCAGAACCATGCCTGGACACAAAGCCCTTGAACAGCTCCATCTACCCAAGTAGCTCTGCTGATTCCACACGATATTTGCTTTCAGTGGGAACTCAGTAGATTCCTAGAATCTACTCCAACAAATGTTCAGAGCCTAGTGTATGCACCTTTGCCTGGTTCTGAGGGTAATCTTGACTAAGCCATGACCCCTCCTTTAAAAGATCTCCCATTGCATGGAATACCCTTGTAACTTTGCCTAACATGTAATATATTATGCTCAAATGCTAAAATGTTACAGCTGCCATGATGAAAACACTTATATGCTATAGTGGAAAAAAATTGAATGTTAGTAGGGTTGGGTAGATGTCTCAGTTGGTGAGCACCGATTAAAAAGCAAGGTACTGCAGCTCACTTGTTACATCACATCTGAGGGATTGGAGACAGGCTCTCAAGGCTCTCTGGCAGCCAGTCTAGTCAAATCAGTGAACTGAAGTCTCTGTCTCAGAAAATAAAGGGGGTAGTGATTGAGGGAAATGCCCAACATTGACCTCTTGCCCATGTGCATTCACATGTGTATGCACCTGCACACATACTTACACACATGAGCACATAAACAGATACGTACACACAAAATGGTTAGAATTTGGTTCACCTAAATAGCAATAAACAGAGATATGCTTATATATTTCTGTAGTTGGGCATTTAGAGTACTATCATGTCATTTAACTCTGATTTGAAGAATGACTTAGTGAGGGCTGGGACTATAGATTAGTGGTAAAGAATTTTTTTGGCATGCATGAGGTCCTAGATTTGATATCTGGACTAAGGGGGAAAACAAAAAGATTTGAAGAATTAATTTTTTGATTTGTCATTCCAGTTAGGTGTATATAGCAACTTGACCCAGAAATAAAATGAGAAAAAAAATGAATCATACTAAAAACAGCAAAGGAACTGGGTGTGGAAAAATCTTTTAAGCAGGGCACGGTGCCACATGTAGGCCTTAGGAGGTGGAGGTAGAGGTGGGGCTAGAAGGATCAGTAGTTCAAGGCCATCCTTGGGTACATTGCGAGTTTGAGGCCAACCTGGGCTATATGAGACTGTTTCAAATGAACAAACAGAAGAAAAGAAAAGCTTGTATTTTTTTTTTCAGTTGAATCTAGCTCTTACTAGCTGAGTGATGCTGGAATAGAAGTTCCTCCAAGTCTCAGTCACTTCTGTACAATGAGGTCATAAGATTTATTTGACCAGATTGTTTTGAGGTTTAAGTGATAAAAAAAGCCACACTTGTAGTTTTCAGATCCATTTGTTCTAGGATAAAAGAAATTGCAAAACATGTATGAAAATATCAGTATCTCAAAAACTAGAATTGTGAACTCAAGTCTAGAAGAGGAGCCTTTCCTGTGAGTTTGCTGCTGGCAGGCATGGGACACAGAATGTAAGACTCCAGGCCCTGAAGCTAAGCTTAGGCTACCTCTGCCAGGATGGGTGGGCTTCCAAGAAGTCACTGAGCAATTTGGGGAGAGATGTCTGCTAGCCTCCAGGATTCCTCAGTGTCTTAATCACTTTGTCTGCTTTCCCACAAAATACCAGAGACTCGGGGACCTAAGTCCTAAGTTATTTCTTAGAATTCTAGACACAGGGAAGTCCGAGATGAGAGGCCTGCTAAAGTGTCTGGTGAGGACCTTGTTTCTTTTCAGACAGCTGCCTTCTCACTGTATCTTCACGTGCTAGGAAGAGCTGTGACCTTCTTAGATGAATACTAAGCCAATTGTTGGGCTTCAACATCATCACTACCTTGTTACCTCAAATGTGCCATCCCAACTGCACTTCATGGATATTAGGGCTTCATCTAATGAACTTTGGGAGAACACATTGTGAGCAGCACTCTCTAAGTGTATATTCAAAAAAAATGAAGGACGCCAGGGTGAGGCTGGATTCCACAGCTTTCTATTTATCTTCATTAGTATCTGCCTGCGCCATGGAGTAACTGAAGCTCCCTTGGTGATGTTTTTGGGCTCCAGTCCCTCTAGAAATTCCTTGGGTTTCATATGCTACTGTCCTGCGCTCTTGGAGCACAGAGTATATTAAGAAGTGGGATATGAGGAACAGGAATGGTAGGAGGCAGATCTTTTGCTGAAAAATGAAGTCAGAACCTTTGTCCCATGAAAAATTATAAATTCACCTAAATACTGACTGAAGAATGATTTGATAGAAATTTCATTTAGAAATTGCTGATATTCAAGAGACTTGAGGCAAAACCCATGCAATACTTTCCTTAATTAATATAGGTGGGAGCAGAAGAATAAATAGAGACGAACATGAACCTAGACATATATTCTTATTTAAGTCCCTTTCCAGTGCTACTTTCGAGTGAGAAACATTTGGAATATTAGTATGGATACTGAAATTTGTAAAGTCAGGGAGCAAATGGCCACGGTCTTTTTGAGATCCGACACAGACGGTGTTGTAATGGTTTCAAAAGATAGGAGAGCAACTCGCAGCCGAAGAGTCAGAAAAATTCTAAGGAGACATTAGAACAGGGTGCCAGGCTTCAACAGAGAGAGAGAAATAAAGTGAGCAGAAAGACCGACTGAAACGCTAAAGCCGGAGGGGACTGTGGTAGCACACTGCAGAAGTAGCCTCCCTGGCTCCAGCTGAGATGCTCAGGGAAAAGCGGAGAGGACTCAAAAGCAGGGTTTGGGAGTAAGGTCTTTGCAAACCACTTTCCCATCAGAGTTTCTATCAGCCCTACTCTGCCCTAGGACTGCCACACAGAAGACTTGTCAGGAGAAGCATGTTCTTAGCGTGTCTCGATTCTGCAGTTGGACACCTGAGTGCAAAGCACTAAGAAATGTAGATAAATGTTTTGCACACTTGTGTGGAAGGAGCCACTGTTTTGGAATAGACACATCCATTATAATAAGTCTGCACAGAGAAACAGGTGGAAGGAGAAAAGTATCAGGCTGTACCCCAAATCTGTCAGCTCGAGGAGAAAGAAATTGGAGCTGTTAGTAACGGAGGGTTCCTCAAACCCAGGACAGCACTGGGTTTTTTGTGGTTATTTCCCTTTTGTATTTTTTAAATGAATAAGAGAGAGCTCCATTTCCTAGGATTTCAAATATTTTGGAAGAGAAAACCCTTTAAAAGAAAAGTACCTCTTGTTTATTGAATGGCTCTGTCCAACTTATCTGCATTCAATGTTCATAAAAACCACGAGGCAGTTATTGTTACCATCCCTGTTTTTACAAGAATCAGGCTTGATGTTGAAGTGGCTTATCTCACAACACATAGGTTTACAAGGACCTGCCTGGCTCAGTCCTCTAGTTGCCTGGATGCTTGGACCTTTCCAAACTACAGCTCACGCTTTCTAAGTAGAAAGACTAGCAGCAAGCAAAGAAGAAAGAATATGAATCCATACGTAGAACCTCACATTGGACAGTCTTACCCCTGTTACTCAGCCTCTTTAGCAAAAACTCTGATGTCATTAGAGCTACCACTATGCTTATGGTAAGGCTATATAGAATTCAGCACATATATCTCTGTGTGTGTTCATGTGCATATGTGTGTATGTTGTGGTATGGGAAAAGTCAATAGACCTATAGCAGATTTCTTTTGTAAATATAAAATTCAGCATTCCAGATAAGACCCTGAAAGAACTCTGAATCTAGCAGAATGATGATGAAGACCGATATGTAAAGAGAATACTTCTGGGCCAGTTGGGGTAGCTCAGTGGATAAAAGCACTTACTGCGACATGCATTATGTCACATGTCAAGATCACAGGGCAGAAGTAGTGACTGCCAGATACATTATGGCGTGTGTGCAACCACACTAATATATACACAGGTGTACACACACATGATAATAACAAATCTAAAAGTTTAGGTTTATAAAAGAAAATAAAAAACATATTTCTTAATTCTTAAAGGGGTCAAACAGTATGAGGCCCATCAAGTTTGCTCATGCCATGATGTCAAGGGATAATGGCTGAAGTGACAGCAACTATCTTGGGCCATGAAGACAAAGACTGTTTACTGTATATTAGGAGTACTTGAGATGGAGGGTTGCTGTGGGATTGTGGCACCATTACTTAATTCCTGGATTGTTCAAACCCCTCTCACACCTTCTATCCTGCTTTAATACTGATCTACCTAGTGTTAGTTCCAATCCCATCATAGGAAACCACACTGAATTGGAATCCCATGGTGCCTTGACTAGTTGCTTGAACAGGCTGTGATTGCCTAGAAGACTGAGACCTTCAAAATCAGGTACTTCTCATATCAAGAAAGGTGCTTACTATAGAATAATGTGTATTGAACATTTCTAAGTTTAAATAGCTGACTACATTAATGAATGCCTTGATATACTATTGGTGTCATAGCACAATTAGAGTTGTAGCTCATAGACTTCTATGAATAGAGGCAGCGGCAAAGAACAGAGCACTTCGGTGGCTCAGTCGGCTAAATTCATGCCTGGGTGGGGGCTTCTAAACCCAAACCGTATTCCCCCTTCCTCAGTCATATGGGATAGACAGCAGGAGCAGGTGAGGACCCTGACGCACTCAGGAATGTGAAGTTCAAGGGGACTGATCAGGGTCTCTGGGACTCACTGATGAATTAGAGGACAACTTCCAGAGTTGTTGTTCCTCATCCCTCTTTCTACCACATCTGCCAGAGTTTGCCCCATCTCTCACTGCATTCTGCCCTCTCTGACCTGACTGATGTCCTCATCCGTATCCTGCTTCCCCCTTCCCTCTGGATGGCCTGGGTGAGAATCAGACTGTGACTCCCCTCCCCAGGTCTAACGTCCAGGAGGCCTTAGTCAGCCTATGTGGGAGTTGTTTATCTTCTCATCCATCCCAGTCCAGGACACAGTCTAAATGAAACATGATGGTGCAGTGGCTATGCTTGCAGATGCATGTTTTCTTTCTTTCACACCTCCTCACCCTTCACCGCCTGTCTCTTTGGCATTTTCCTCCAACTTTCCTGCCGCAGAATTCTCAGCGTGTGTCTTTCTTTCTCCGGCTGCTCTCCCTTAGTCCCGATCTGTGAACTGTCTTTAGTGGATCTCTAGCTGACCACAGTCTTCCCTTTTCCTATTGCAGTGTCAGCAAACATACACTGGATTTTTCTTGCCTTACCTACGCGATTCATAAAATATGATGGTCAGAGGCCACCTGAAGAGCCTGCTCATTGTGAGGCACATAATGCAAAGGTAAAGTGGACTGAAAAGTCTGAGAAGCTGTGCATGATAAGAAGGTGTTAGTATTTCTCCTGGGTACTGACAAGAAGAGGCAGAGTGATGAAACATACAGAGAAGCCTGTTCTCTGCCACTGGCTGCTGTGGACACTTGGCGTTCTTCTCTCCTGCACTACCCGTCCTGTTTGTCTACTCCTTTTCAAGTCTCTCCTTCCAACTGTTGGTCTTTGAGGGTCTATCTGCATGCTCTACTCCAGGTTCACTGCCTTCTACGCTTCTCATCTGTAAACCACACCACTGAACGTGGTGTAGAATACAGAGAACTGAACAGCTGCACAGTCTCCTTCCTTTCACTCTCACACTAGGAGGACACTGAGGATTATGGTCCTTCTAAGGTGAAGGTGAAACCAAGGCAATGGAATGAACTACTTATCTCGCAGTTAATTCCTCTGGTCACAAGAATTGGATAGCTCTACATGTAGTCCTGTACCATTCCCCTGTCCTTGTTTTCCTTTCTTTTGGCACAGCAATCATCTGACCTTTACTCAGCAGAGATGAAGGAAAGCCTAGTGTTCCATCCAGAGGTGTCCTCTGGGAACTTGTGAATTCACCAGGCATGTCTTCAAGGACAGTGCAGATTTTGAGGCTTTGTTGTGTGGCAGACACTGGGACCCATCAGCCATCAGGGATACTGCTATCATCTGATGATGGGGAGCAGGAAGCAGGAGGCGAGGGAATCTGTGATGAACCACAATTACCCTCAGTAAAGTTCTTTCTCTTTCCATGTTTGGATATGGGTCTTCAGATTGTCCAAGAACTCTCCCTGAAAACACTTGTTTCCCAGCTATTCAGAGAGTCCACACAATTGGCTCTCTGCCAATACCAGCCTGACTCCATCCAGAATTACTTTTGAGGATCTTTTTGAGTTAGGATGAAACGTTGCCTAAAAACCTTCCTGCCCTTACTTTTCCATCAAGAACAAAAGGCAAGCTAGTCATGGAACTACATCCAAGACATTGCAAAACCAAGCCCTAAGGGCATCTGCTTTCTGTAGACCCTGAGCCAAGTCCTTGCCATCTCAGACTAGAGAGGATGGGAAGGAGAGAGAGAGAGTAGCTCTTGATAGGGGACTTCTTGGCTGATAGCCCTTAAAATTCCAGCAGTATGCCTTTATGCTGGACTTCATTTTTTGGCCTGTTTCCATGTCCTCAAGGTATTTTCTTCAAATAGTTTGTTTAAAAAAACTTTACTGTGCAAATTTTAACAGCTAGATATCAAGTCTTTAGTATGTTTGAAAACAAATGTTTTCAATCAAAGCTTTGAAGGGATAATAGTTTATAGACTCACCTTTTCCCCACTTGCCTTTCACATAACCATCTTCAATTTCCTATGAAAGCTGGGAAAGTAAACACCAGCATATTCATTTAATTTCCCTTTGGCTCAGCAGGCCTTGTTTCTAGAAATATCTCTGATTCTCTCTGACAACTCTACTATCTTTCTATTTCCCTAATCCTGACATCATCTTTGAATGTTTCCTCGTAGCCCTCTCTGCTTAAATCATTACATTTTCCAATTTGTCTCTGCCATTATCTTAACTCCTCTCTGATAGTTGAAGAAGATGAAGATGAAGAAAAGAAGGAGGAAGAGAAGGAAGAGGAGGAAACAAATTTGAATTTAATCGTCTTAAAACACTGAAAGATTGCATATGGACCTCTTCATATACTTGGCATTCTCATTTTCTGCTACATAAATTCAAATGACTCAAGAGTAAATATGTGAGTTGCTATCTGGGAATGTCTATACAGCCTCCAGAGTCTTCTTCATGGTCCTCCTTCTTCTCTTCCTTTTATCTTTCCAGAAAGTGGACGTTTCTTACATTCCTGATAGGATCAGTCCTGTCTTCTAGGACTTTTTTCCTGCCAGTTCTAGGAGCCAACTTTTCACTCTGATAGCTATTTATTAGTCCAGGGGTTGGACATGATAGTTTCTGAAGTCTTCTGAAGGAACTTGTAAAAATCTGAGTGAAAATGTATTAGTTGGGCCAGAGTAAAGAAGGACTGAGGTGAAATAAAACTCCTATGTACATGTTTTAGAGTAAGGGATGTTTTGGAAAAGAAGCAGTAGAGGATAGAGAAGGAGGGAGAGAATTTTGAGAGGGGCATTCGACTGCTTCTCAGGATTTGTTTTGTCTCTCCATCAGTGTTCTTGGAATGTGGAACATTCACATCTAGATTGGTTATATTCTACATTCTTCTAAAACTGCATAATGTAGGCAATGACAGCACAACTCATAACAATTATCACAGTCTTTGATGGCAGGCTTGGTTGCTGGTCACAGCCATAAATTCACTTGAATTTGATTTTTGTGGGCTCTGATAATGTAGTCTCTTAGAAGAACATCGGTAATTAATTGACAAGTGGTGATATACTAATGTTGCAGTACAGACAGTCTCCCCTCTGTGACAGCAGTTTGCCTTTAGGAATGTTTGGGATGCAGAACTCCAAATGAAGACTAAGGAGACCTCCAAGTTTCCTTCACCCTTACCTGTTGGTCTGGCATCTTTTGAGCTTCGCATTGGTCCCGATATGCACAACCTCAGGAACAATGGAGTCAGAGACAGTTTTTACCTTCTGTGAACCAATAAGGAAATTTAAGCATTAATCACACAGCATAAAGTAAGATCCAGACTTTTAGTCATAACTGTGGCACAGAAACCAGCACAGAACTTTGACAGAAGCAGTCACAAGGGCAAATGTTGCTTTTGATGATGAAGTCTGATGGTAATGATCATGAGAAAGTTAAATGATACAAGATAGTAAGTGGTTCTCTATGTGGAAAATTATATGAAGGTAATAGTCTGAATCTTGTACCCATAATGGAACAAAATTGTCAGTAGCAGGCTATTAGTCTTATGTAAAGAATGACTTTGATTCATCTTTATTATATTGTCTGCCTGTCAGAGGTAATAGACTGGTAATAGATGTTTAATGTTATCCTTGTCCACTTTGTACACAAATAGATCCATTGGCATCCACCGTGAAGGAAAAGAGCTGCTTGTGGCATGGCTAGAAAGAATAAGCATTGAATATCTGCATAGCATGGCACCACTAACAGTGAATAGACTGTGAACTTGCTGCTAGAATTGGAGCCTAAGCATCTTTCTTTTTTAAAAAACATGCTTTTATTATTTTTATTTTATGTGTATGAGTGCATTGCCTGTGTTTATGTGAGTGCACCTATATTGTGCAGTGCCCATGGAAGACAGCAGAAGTTGTCAAATCCCCTGGAACTGGAGTTAAGGATGTTTTGCAGTCACAGTGTAGATGCTGGGAACCAAATCTGGGTCCTCTGCAAAAGCAGCCAATGCTCTTCACCACTGAGCCATCCCCCTAAGCATCTTTCTGTGTCCTTGAGAAGCATTCAAGGAAACAATCAATTTCTAACACACTTGAATCTAAGATGTGAAGAAGAAAGGCTAATTCAAAGTGAAATATTCTCCAAAAAAATAAAAGAAAATATTATGACATCATAGGATCAATGGATGCTGAGGAAGGAAGTGGGGGGCGGGGGGAGACAGCACCTGCAGTCTAGAGGACGCTTTCTGGAGAAGACAAACTTGGAACTTAAACAAAGTAACTACACACACAGAGGGAGAAGGAGAGTGAGAGCAAGAGGGAGAGAGAGAGTGAGAGAGAGAGAGAAAGAAAGAGAAAAAAAAGATTAAGAGAGTCCTCTCACACACACATAGCACTCTGGGTAGATTTTAGCTTCAGATTTTTCACATGTTATATTTGAGATTATAGCCTAGAGACAATACAACCAATGCCACACAGCTAGCAGGCAGTCTGAATCTACCAAAACCCTAAATGTTTTATGCAAATGTTCCTTATCCCTGGGTCTTGTAAGTGAAAGTAACTAGAACTATTTGTGCATCTGTAGTCATAATAAATATATTTCAGATGTCATGGCACTAGACTATAGATGGAGTTCTTTCCACATTTTTATTAGATTCCTAAAATGAAATTCTTAATATTAATGCATGTCATAAAATTGTCGTAGCCAATTTAGAGTTGCTGTACTTTTTAAACTCAAACTAAATAACATTTAAAAGCAGAGGTACGGATTGAGTCAGTCCCACTGTCGACCTGCCATCAACCAATATCTATGCTGCCTCAGGCCACTCATATTTATCCACTGACTTCAGTTCCTGAATGTTAACCAGGTAATTGCTCTTCATATTCCAGGACAAGTGTAAGATTATAATTTCCTGGAGGTTGTTATAGAATCTAAAATTATAAACATAAAGACAAGGGAGGGATGTAAATATGATTAATATATAATATGAAATGCATGGAAATTCAACAAAATATATTTGGAGAAAATATAAACCTAAGTAATTAAGACCCTATTAATTATGTTGATATTCATTAAAAATACAAAATTTATTCTTATTCTTGTCAAGGACAAGGCATTTGGGGATGGAAGCTGAAAAAAGTTGGAATGATGTCAGCATAGCTAGGTTTATCTTGTATAGCTATGGACAACAAATTCACAATTAAATTATCATTCACACCCAAGGATCCCTTACTTACCCAAGTAACTGACCCTGGAGTAATTTGGTTCTAAGATGAATTGTTTTGATGGTTTTTCTTTCCTGTAATTTATGGACTTGGTCTAGGTCTGTTATGGGTATTGTCTTGGAAAAATAACTTATCTCCATCAAAATATGTGTTTGAGAATAGAGTTTTGATTGTGATGTTTCTGAGACCTTGGGGTTTGCTTTTCTCATGCCTATCTTCACAATTTCCTGCCTGCTGTGAGCCTCTCCCTTTCTGTGTTCTTTATTATATGCTTTAATATTAATACACATTATATTACTCACACTTTTTTTTGTTCATAACATTTTTTATTGATGATTTGTTTGAGAAGTTTATACACAAATCCGATGTGCTTTGATCAGTCTACTCCCATTCCCTCGCCTCTAATTCCTCCTTATCCTTCCTCCACTTTTCCTTCCCAGCTTCACGTGCTCTTTTAAAAATTCTTCTGAATCCATTTACTGCTGCCTGTATTTACAGGGTGGTAGGAACATGTACTGAAGCACGAGCAGCTTCTCAGGGCAGGGGGCATTTTTGAAGAAAATTGATTCCCCTTCTTGCCTAAGGAACCCCTAATTTTCAGTATCTCCTCAGCTAGGGGTAGGACTTCACAAGCTTCTCCTCTGTCCATGCTGAGATTTGGGCTGGTTTGAACCTGAATATGTAGTACCACCCACTGTGAGTTCATCTGTGCAATGGCCTTGTTATCCCTTGAAAATACTGTTTCATTGCAGACATCAACGGGCTCTTGTGATCTTCCAGGATGATTCCCGAGCCTTTGGGAAGGGGTATGGTATGGATGATTTCTTATCTCTGTACATTGACTAGTTGTGGGTCTCTGCATCAGTAACCATTTATTGTAAGAAGAAACTTTTCAGGTGGAATTTGAGAGACGCACTAATGCATCAGTATAAAGATAAGAACTTAGGTGGCAGGTTAACTACGTCCACTTAACAAAACGCTAGTAGTAGATTCTCCCTTAGGGCCTGTGATCTAGCCAGCCACAGAATGTTTTAGCCCAGTGAATGGTACCAAACATGAGTCCTAGCTTAAGAAATCGGCCTTAAGTCTAATCAGAAAGTGGTTGGTTTCTCCCATGACATATTTTAACTAGTTCTTTCAGGAAGGAAAAGGAATCATTTGGTCCCCAAAACAACCTATGGATTTCATCTCAAAAGATTGAGTCTGTATCAGATCACTAGGTAGAAGAGTGTCTCTCTTGGCCAGGAGACATCAATGTAAATGGTGAAGCATGTACGGCAGGGATGCCTGCAAGGCAATGTGACTGTACGTGGTATGTGCATCCTACACCTACAGCAAACACTCCCACGGCCACCAGTGTAGGATTCAATTAAACATTAAATTCATCATCTTTAGCAAGGGAAGAGAACAGCAAACAGTTGCTCTCTCATGGCTAAACACCCCTTGGATTTGCTGGCCTTTGATTTATTGGAAGAAACCTGCTGGGAAGAACATACTGTGTAGCTGATTAATGTCAGCTTCTGTCATCAGTTTCCACTTAGATTCTTGGCCAGTCCTGACATCTCCTCCCTGAAGGATCCAGAAGAATTTGAAGGCTGATCCAAGAGCTTTACTGGCATGGGATTTGCAGAATGCGGTGTTTGCAAAATAAGGAAGATGAATGGAAGTGGAATCCCATGTTCTCCACTGGACTTGTTTCTTTAATTCTCTTCTCCAGAGGCCCAGCTCCATGCCAGGACCACACCAGCAAGGGGACTGGGGAAAGTGTGTTCCCAGGCTCTGGTACAGATGGCTTGCATTTCCTGTGCTGCTTATATGCTGCCTCGTTGGCGCTCATCAAACTGAGAAGGGGTCTGTAGAGGAATGCAGTCCGCAATCGTCATCAGAACCTTCTCTGGGACACTTGGACAGAGCCTGAGGGAGAGTGGGCACTGTGACCACCAAGTCCAGTCTACTGCCTGACGGAGACTCATTACTCCCCTGGCTCGGCACATGAGACATGTTTTACAGGGTCATGTAGTAGAACTCTTCCTGGTGGTAAACTCAAATTCAATTTTGGTAAATTTAAAGTAGGCAGAATTTTGTGGATGTGTTCTATTTTCCTGTATAAAATCTTAAAAGATAAGGCTTTCATTTTCTCTGCACTTTAGTGAAAGGGATCGAAAAAGAAGTAGGAATTTTAAATAGGACCTGGCTTTTCCTCTTTCTTAATTAATTTCTAGGTGTAGACAAGAGATGGAAAAGGAGTGGCCAGTGGAGAGCAGGCTGGGTCTTGCTGTGAACCTCTCTCTTCATCTTTCTCTTTATAATACCTCAAGGCTGTCAGTGTGGTTGTCTCCACTTGGCTTCCTCTGATCACAGTGGCCTCTAGAAAACCAACCTGTTTACATAGTGAGTAAAGGCTTCAAAAATGAGTATTCCGGTGACCTTAAATGTTGTGCTATAATTAATATGCTGGTGTTAAAGCTCTATAAACATCTTCAGTGTTATTTCAAGGCTTAGTTACTTTCTTATTTTCATTTGTTTATTTATTATTTTAATCAAATGTGACAGTTTGTCTTCATTATCAGATGAACTTGATCACATAGGAGACTGATTAGGTTTATCTCTGTGTATATGAAGTCTGTGTTTCCGCAGAGGACTGACTGCTGACTGACTGATGAAAACCAACTCTGAACAAGTTCAGCTCCATCGTGGGTAGAGATGCAGATGGAATGAAAGAGGAAGGCGCAAAGCAGAAGAGCCCACACACCCTGCATCTTTTCTACCAGGAACAATTGCTAAGGAGCTCACACTGTTATGATTTTGATTCACAACGGGTCCAGAAACACAGACTCAAATGACATAGACTGAATTCCCTGAGCACCCCCCTCCCTAAGATCCTGTCTCTCTCAAATTGTTTCTGTCAGATATTTGGTCATAGTCAAAGAAGTAGCTAATACACCAGTCTATCCTGATAGGACCCAAGTGATTTCTCCATTTCCTTTCATGTCCATTTGCTGAGAATTCTTTGAAACACTGTTTCTAAGTTAAACCTTAAACAATGATAGTAACAACTTTGTTGATGCTTCTGAAGCACCAGACACTGGCCTATCATTTTTTTTGCATGATTTTTGCATGATTTGAAAATATCCTGAAATCAGTCATGATTGTTTATTCCTTTCATAGATGAGAATATTGAGAGATGGAAAGGTTTGAGTCGCTTTCCAGAAGTCACACTGCTGGTAAAAGGCAGACCCTGGATTTGAACCCAGGCTATCTGATTTGGAGGCAGCCTGTTAAAGCATCATACTAATTTGCCTTCTCTGAAAAAGTCATCATCCATTGGCTTCACTCTGAGAATTTTCTGCATGTTTTAATGATGATGCAAGATGCATTTTTTTTCCTGGGTAAGAAATTGGTTTTCCATATACATAGATGTGGTAGAAAGTAACAACTACGGTATTGGTGGAAGCGCTCTCCATGGTGGAAGAAATAGAATGATTCTGCAGACCCACTCTTTTATCCTCATGTTCAAACTTTTCTTCAAACTGTGCCAGCAATCACATCAAAGTGCCCTTCTCAGGCAGAAAAATCCTCCCTTGCCATTTCTACTCCCTGTTCAAGGCCCATTAAGCCTGTCCAGATTCTCCCTTGCAAAAATAAGCAGTCATTACATTGCTACTACAATCCTTGGTCCAGTAGCTTTCTGTACCTGTTTTATTCTTTCTGATATGTGATGTGACTGAGAGTAAACAGCTTTGAATCAGGACGTCCAGATTTAAAGTCCAAACAGAACTGTGGCTGTTTTTCTACCGAATTCCAAGGAAGGTGAGTAGCGGAGACTCCACATAGTTCAGGGAGTTATAACAATATCTAGTTTACATGACTTTATGGAGTCATGTAGAGAAGCAGGTAAGAACAGTTCTTTGTGAGTCATGTTATTGTATGGGCACACGTGATAACATGAAGTAAGAATGGCCAAATGATCAGAAAAATGAGGTTTACTCACGGGTGTCCTGGGTGGCTTCTAAAATTTGTATTCTCTCTAGGTCTCAGTTTCTCACACTACATTAAAAGCTCTTATTCTGGGAGCCTTAGGAAGCTTTGGGAGAGCCCCAAGCTGCCTAGACCCTATGCAGAGTCCTCTAGGCTGATACAGCTTCCTAGGTACAGCACTTGCTGCTTCCATTACACTCTCAAAGAGATCTGTCTGAGACCCAAAAAACCTTAAACAGATTTAGCCAAATGCTCATGGGTTTGTTTGTTCTCCTAGTTCTGAGAGTTTATAACTCCAAGAATGTTAGTCCAACATGTTCTTGTAAAGCAGATAGAAGCACATTTTGCAAGACCGGACAGGAATCATCAGGATGGAGAAACTGGGTCCTGGAATGGGAAGGTCAGGTGCCAGATGTTAGAAGCTGGCAGGGATACTGGAAGCCTACCCGGGACTCAGTGAAATGGGAAATCACAGAATCACAGGTCATTTCCTTCTTAAAATTTAAATCTGGGGAGGCTAACCTTGAGAAAAGTCCCACTTTGTAAGTAGAAGGCAATTAGTTAGAAAAAACAAACAAATCTTGATTTGCATTATAATTCTGTGATTTTCTGGACACAGGCACTCTGGGAGAAGCTAAGGACTCAGAGATACACAAGAACATGAGGGGCCGGGCTGTGCTGGTGGGGGAGGCAGTCAGTCACCTAGCTCTAAAAGGCGGGAATCTGAAGGTCTCAGATTAGGCTGGGTATTCTATGTGACTATCAGTGTTCAAAGGAATGAATTAAGTGAAGGTGGTCTGGTACCTTTGCACATTCTCAGGGCATCCACATAGTATTCCTGCAGTCAGGCACAAGCGGTGGTGTTTGCATAAGAGATCCCTCTCACAGCTTCCTTGAGAATGCTCTCTATTTAAAGTTGAGGAATCCGGGGCTTAGAGCAGATAGCCTGCTTTTGTTCACCCAGCACAGACAGCATCTAAGTGACCGTGCTTCTCTGCATAGGGCTAGTGCCTTAGGTCCTCCTCCCATGCCCACTCTGGCCTGTCCCTGTTGCCCAACAAAAACGCCCAGTTATTTCAACCTGTGAAGAGCATCAGAACACCATGTTGATCCAAATTCTGTACAAGAGGCACCAATGACTGCTTTAGAAATAGAATTCAGAGGACAGTTGCCATCTAGTCTGGTTGTGTGTCTGCCTGGAAGTATTTATGATTGCTCCTGGGTTCCCACTGGTAGCTGTGTTTTGAAGAGGGTGATTAAAACTAAGAGCTACAAAAGTGAGGCAGAGACAGGGAGAGTCCTCAGTCCTTTCACCTGCTGCTCAGCTTCTTTAAGTAACATGATACTGCTCTTGTTCCCTGCTGCAAATGTGGAGCCCAGCTGGCAAGTGGCCTGTGGTAAGTCCAGAATGGTTTCTCCCAGAGCAGCCCTATTAAAGGTAGCAGTGTGTCTGCCTCAGTCATGGTGAAGTTCTGTAGAAAGGTAAGAGGGCTGATCAGCCTGTCAAAGAGCTCAACATTTAATGAGAGGCACTAAAATGCAAATAACAAGCATAAACAAAGTGATACCAAGTCCAGTCTGG
Source organism: Eospalax fontanierii (assembly GCA_035773235.1). NCBI lineage: Eukaryota > Metazoa > Chordata > Mammalia > Rodentia > Spalacidae > Eospalax > Eospalax fontanierii. Next base: position 44,231,872 of record CM069529.1, on the reverse strand, counting down.
ATTGCTGGGAAGTCAGCACTTTGTACAATCCTACGTCCACTCACCTGATTCTCCTTCCTCTCCTGTGCTTCCCCTGGATGGTGTGCTTACCATTCCCCAAGTAAACTCTACTCTTTAGGACTGCTTCAACTCCCTACTTCCTGAAATTTGTGAACTATTATTTGGAACCAGATTAAGTCCCAGGACCCTCTAAAAGAACCTCAGCAGACTGCCCTCCTGAGTTAGACAGGGAGAAATAGCCCAATGTGGTAAACTCATGCTGTGTCCGTTTGCTGCCACTTAGACTGACTAAACATGACACCTGGGCCAGTCAGCAATATCTACAAGATTCTGTTTATTAGCCTGTGAGGTAGCTGGCTTAGATCAGGCAACAGAAGCATTCAAGTCAGCAGCAGAGCTGGGAAGATGCCCACCTCAGGTCTCTTTCCTTAGTCTTTGCGGCCTCTCACCGTTGGAGTATGCCCCAACTTTGTAGTTAACTATGTGGGTGATGTCAGTTGCTGGGGCTAACCCAAGATTTTGCTTATGGGCATTGCAGAACATTTGTTCTAAATTAATTAAACTTGTTAAAATATATAAATGGCCAATGAAAAAATTTTCAACATCCTTAACTATCAGGGAAACAAAATTTAAAAATGCTTTGAGCTTTCATCTCATCTCATCCCAGTCATAATGGCTAACAGGAAAACAACTGACAAAAAATGCTGGTGAGGATGTGGTGTGGTGAAAGAGGAACTCTTGGTATTCACTGCTGGTGGGAGTGGAAACTGGAACAACCAATGTGGAAGGTAGTGTAGAAGTTCATCAAAAACTTAAAACTAGAACTGCCATCTGATTCAGCTCCTCCACTTCTGGGTATATACTCAGAAGACTGGAAGTAAACATAACCAGAGATGCTGCATGTCCATGTTTACTGCAGTACTATTCATAACAGCTAAGAAAGAAGCCAGCTCAGATGTCCACCAACGGATGACTGGATCAGGAGAATATGCTACACACGCAGTAGAATTTATTTCTTTTATTCAGGCATAAGGAATGAAATCATGCCATTTGTAGGAAAATGGCTCAAACTGGAGGTTTTTGTGTATGCAAATTAAAATTCAGACAAATGTCACATTTTCTCTTGTATGTAGTATTTAAATTTAAACTCCTCAAGAGAGGATGATCATGGGGAATATCTCAGAAATGCTTTAGTCATGGGTCAGGAATAATGTCTGAGCACAGCCTTTCAGCTTTCTTATAGAGGTGATGGGGTGGTTTTGGCACTGCAGGCAACCAGGAGGCGGATTCTGAAAGGGTATAGCTGAGACAGGTTGATGGTTTATCCCCGCCTTAGGTCTGGTGCTCATGAGTAACTAGGCTAAGTTTCTCTACACAGCTGAGTCTGGATATTGAGTTTAGGTATGTTGTAAATCCTGAAACATCTTTCTAACCTGAAGGAACTCATGAGAAATAATTAGGTTTTTGTTCCATCAACCCTTAAATAGCCAGTGTTCTCATTAAAGCTAAAGAATAGACAATTTTAAAGAGATTATTTTCCCTAAAGAGAGTAATCTGCAGTCTAATATTAAAATATCCTTTCTTAGTGTCAGTGGTTAAACCAGCTGCTCAGAGAAGTTATTAATTTCCTGCAGTAAGCTGTGATTGGGAGCTCGCTGGCCAGAATGCCATTACTTTTTAAGATTTTCATTGTGTAGAGACTTATTGCCTAGGAACTCAAGTGCATCGTAAGTGGTCATGGCTGTGGGCTAAATTGAAGTGGAGTAATTTCACCAACTTAGATTTTATTGTGTTGCAGAAACACATGAAGCTTGATTAGGGGTCAGGTTGAGGTCCACATGGTGAAATTCATTTTGCATTTTTTGGTCTGGTACTAGCCTGGTCATCTCCTCTGCTAACTTTGCCCCATTACATGTGAAAGGTAATAGAGATGAGAGCATTGGTCACTTTGAGCATCTGTGTCCTATCAATGCACACCAAGGGCTAACCACCCTCTTTTATCTTTCAGTGAGGAGAGGAGGCAGGTTAAATTGACCTTGATAATATAGATATTTTGAATACATCATTCTTTGCTATAAAGGATTGTCTGGTCCTCTCTCAGATGTTTGGCAGTATGCCTGGCCTCTACTCCTAGGTAATACTGGCATGTTGCTATTGAAACAACAAACAAATCTCCAACCTTTGACACATATTCCCTCAGATATGAGCACCCCAAGATGGTTCAGCAGGGAGAGGTGCTCTCTTGGATAAGAAATATTACGATGAAAGAATTGTGAGTCCATTTAATCAGGTCCTTCATGGGATGGGGAATGGGCTCATTGGGCTCCCATCTGAGTTCTAGCTCTTATATCCAAAGTTAATTTAAAGTAAACATATTTCATTGTTTATTCACGTTAGTTCCAAGAATACTTGTCTCCTGAGAACACGCAAAACCAAACATACTGTGCTCATTTCTGGGTAAGGTTCTCCTCTAAACTACACTGTACAGGTAGCCCACTTCCCGAATAATAGTTACTTTGCCCAAACTAACCCTAGCCACCTCAAGAAGAAAACCTCAGAAGGGAGTTAACAAAGCAGAAATGAAAAGTCCAGCAGATGGCCAACAAATTCAGGTTTGTACTGGCTGCACACTGTAAAAGATCCTCCATGGATTCTCTGAACTAAGACTATCCTGGGTCCTTTTCAGAGCCTTTCTAATACGCAAGAGAGATCATATTTGCAACTGTACTTTGAACTTTTCTAAAATGTAATTTATTGTATCAGGACAGTTTATACCTCACACAACTAATTCTTCAAAACTGTAGTGAGTCTTGAAGGTGATTCTCAACCATGAAAAGTATGTTTCAAAGACAAAGAATTCTCCATGTAGCATGTAGAGTAAACCCAAGAAGTATAGGTTGTATATTCTCATGTGTACACAACCTGCCTTAGCTCAGAACTCACTAGCTACTTTAGAACAGCTGGGTTGATCCCTTCTGACCTTCCTACCCTGCACACCAGAATTCTAACTGAATAGTTAGCACTCATCTGGCCTATAATCTGTATACTTTAAAGGAATACCCAGAGAAACAATTTTAGCTTGAGACAGTAGGAAGAAAATGAAAGTAAAAAGAAGACTGAAGTTGAGGGCTGGAAGGGTAGGGCAGCATTTACGAGTACTTGCTGCTGTTGTCAAGCCCTGGGTTTGCTCCTTAGCACCTACATGGTAACTCACAACTGCTATAATTCCAGTTCCAGAGAATTTGATGCATCTTCTGATCTCTGTGGGCTCCTGCATAGATGTGATGCACATAAATTCATGCAGACACACACACATACACATCAATTAAAAAATTTAAAAGAAGGAAAAATTGAAGACTGAGGTCTGCATAGTGGGAGACTGGATGTACTTCAAAAGCTCGAACTTGCTTAACCAATGCATGACGGCACATTATAGACAAAAATCAGAAATTCTAATGAGAGCCCTAAAAATCTGTGTTTTATAGTTCTTTACATCTTTTTTTCTTTGCTTCCCTTTTTTCTTTTACATTAACAAACAGCAATCATATATATGTATCATAAAGCAACATAGTTTTGAAGTATAGATGCATTCTGGATTAGCTAAGTTGAGCTAACACATTGTATCTTAGCCTGTTACGTATTCCTATAGCAAGATATTCAGACATCAGTACTTCCTAGGAACAAAAGTTAACTTAGTTCACAATTCTGTACCTGCAAAGAACACTTGCTTGACTCCCTTTATGGAATACAGGTACATAAGGCGGGAAACTCTGTAGAAGAGGTCAGAGGGTGAAACATGAAGGAAGCAAGAGACAGGGGAGGCGCTAGACTCTCTTTCCTAACAATGTGTTCTTGTGGGAGCTGGTTCGGCCTTACCAGCCCTAACTTACCCAGGCAGTGTTAATCATTTCACAGAGGTGAGGTCTTCATGATCTAGCAATCTCCTTCTCCTGCACTCCAAACTCAGAGCGTCCAGCACCTCAGCATCACAACCCTGGGGATCAGAGCCCAGCACAGCGACCTCTGAACAACAAAACCTACTCAAACCATAGCATTTCCCTTTGTGGCTGTTTTTAGGAACATTTGAAATCTACTCTTTTAGGGATATTCAAGAACATAATATTCCCATTACTAATTCTGGTCCACTTTGAAATCAGGTAGTTTATCTCTTGAGGATTCCTGTGGGGGTCAGCCCAAGAGTTGAAGGAACCAGAACCCTACAGATTTCTTTTCTCTTAGCTTCCACTCTCTGTGTTTTGTATTACTTTACCATTCTTTGATACTATTTGTAGAAAATTAAACAATTTTATTCATGGACTGACTCATTTTGCCCTAAAAACTGTCTTTACTGACTGATTTTTAGAGAGATTTATTCACTTCAAATATTTCTACAGAAGGCTATTCTTTTCTTTTTTGATTTAGTCTCAGAATGTCTTGTTTTCATTTAAATAATCCAGAAATGTTTTTCATATCTGATCATGCTGTCTTACTCTTGGGATTTTTCTTGTTCTCCCCCCCTTCATTCCTTCTTCCTTCTATCCCTCTCCCCTCCACTCATTCTTGCTCTCTTTAAATTTGGTAAGTATAATTTTAAATGCAGAAAAGTATTGAAGTGATCCGTATATTTAAGACAGAGAAACTACATTAATTTTGTACTGTAACTATTTTGGAATCTTGTTTTGTCTTTTTAACGAAAGTGATTACCAAGTAGCATGAAAATATGAAAATTTGAATTTACTTATCTCAGTCCTCTCCTGAATATGACAATGATCTATTTTTAAACATTTTAATAAGTTTTTGAATATTTCATACAAATTTAGAACACCCCCCCCCCGGCCAAGTCAATACCAACCCCCAAACCCTACCGGCCTCATATATTCTGCCATACATGTTAAGTTCCAACCAGTCAAGCATTTTACCCAGGTGTCCTCGGTGTAAGTTCATCCACTGGAGTCTGTTCAGCCTATCTAGAGATCTTAGGAAAGGTTTACTCTCCCTCACCCAGCCCTTTCCAGCAGTTCTCAGGCTAAGGCCAGCCTGCCCCCAGTCCTCACACCACCCTGGGCCCTGTATGGCAAGGATTTTACAAAGCTTCATTTCCTTCTCAATTTCCTTTTTCATTCACTCTTCATTACAATATAATTAAATCATGCTCTGACATCATCTTCCCCCAATACCTCTGATAACTTCTGATTCAGGGGATTTTGAAGGGATTTTGACATATGGTCATAGTTGACCATCATCTCTTCTCACATCTCTTTATGCTGGACTCTATTTCTTCCTTTTGAGTTTGCCTTTCTTCTTGAAGAGTGTTATTTTGTATTTTCTCAAAATAAATCTTTTAATACCAAACTTGGTTAGTAATTCATGGGTTTCTCTTTGACCATCTAATCCCTTCTCTTCTTCATATGGGTGAGGTTGGTTTGCATATCAGAACTCCAGCAAGGTCCACACATTTTCTGTGGGGTCCTTTCATGAGTTCCCAAGTTGAAATAGCACTGCAGACCAGTTGAGACTACCTGTCTCAGTGATTGTTTATCCAAGCATTGACTTAGGGAATTTTGGCTTTGTTGGAACTGGATCTCTTTATGTTTCCACATCATCTTAGGCAAATTTTTTTTTAAAGGAACAAAATCCCATTATATTACAGAAAGAGCCCTACAAAGTGCAGAGGCATCTCAGCGGCGGGGGGAGGGGGGTTCAAACCCCCTCTGCCTCTCGGTGCAGGGCTAGAACAGGACATTCTGCTCCTCCTCCAGCCCTGTTGCCCTGAAGTCTCTCTCCTGTTATTGCTTACTGCTAGACTACTCCCTGTCCCCAGGGAGGCTGATCTTTGGGTTAGTCTCTTTCCTCCGCTGTCCTTGGAAAGCCTCTTCTCTCTGCTAGCAGTTTCAGGGATCAATTGTTCCTTGGCAGAAAATGAGACCTGCTGACAATGAAGAGAGTTTTCATTTCTTCTTCCTGCAGCTGCTGACCCTAGAGAGCAAGTCTGACTGCACCTCCTCACAGGAGAGGAAGCAGCCTGGGAGCCTTGGAAGCGAGCAGACTCACTCTCCAGTCACTGAGCCAAAGACCACAAGGCCAGCAATGCCTTCTTCCTAGTGGGTCCAGCGAGAGAAAAACAGGGGGTGCACTTGTATGGATACTGTACTGCACAGTGCTGTACGCCTGTCTGGGACTGTAGTTAAGTTTGCCTGCTCACTAATAAACCCAGAAATCACCAAATTTCTGTAGAAGAGCTGATGACAGAGGACGCTATGACTCTTAGTCAAAAGGACAGCAAAGCTAAAAGGAAGATATTAGCTCTTAGATGATTTTATTGCCAATGGTTTGGTTTCCCTGTTTCCACAGCTTTTAAGAAGTGAAGAATTTTACAAAAATCTCTTCCTTCCTAGGTATTTTGTTGACTGCTTTTTCTTTTAAACAGTAACTGTAGTGCCAGCTGACATGAATTAAATTCAAATTTACTTGACATGTGCTGTGACGGACAAAGAATGAAAGTCAGAATGTTCCTCTTGTGGAAGAAAAGGTAGTAAAGCCATCTCCCTCCTGGTTCCAGCTACTTCTTCCACATCTTCTGTTTCCTGCCTTCTCTGAATTTTCTGGATGAAAAGTGTAAGAGAGTGTGTACTTGAATGTATTTACAAGTAAGTTTGAACATGCAAGCAATGGGAAGGGCCCCAGCAGTTCCACAGGGGCCCCTTTCCCTTGGGCAAAAGTGCTTAAAACAAAACCCCAAACTGAAAGGGACAGGAAACCCTCAGATACACACCACTTCTCAGTTGCAGTAGTTTTGCTTTCTCTACTTCTCTTTCATAAACACATGCATATTCACTTAAAGCCGTTTTGCATTCCAGAAGTAAAGAATTTCTTAGGCAAGGAAAGTCTGAGAATTCAAAATCCAGTTACCTCTCCCAGTTGCTGTGTGTTGATGAGTCATGGTCTTCAAAACCTGGGGGTGAGAATCTCAATGATTGATGAAGGTTTTCAAGACTGGCAAAGGGCCTTACCCAGATGTTAATTACGTTTTCCACTTACATCTTGGTTTGAGCATGAAAATAGTAGAGAAAGCTGAAAAAGATGCAAGCACAGGCAGATTTTTTTAAACGCTCACTCCTTTTGTACGAATTCTTTGTGTAATCATGTAGCTGATTACAATTATTTTCTTGACTGTTTTCCAATTACCAAATCAAAATTTTCCTTGGATTTGACCTTGTTGACATTTACAAATAGCTTGCAAAGTATCGATACAGTTTTGGGGTGCATTGAGTTATATTTTTATAGGGCTATCTTTAAAAAGTCCGTTTCTAGTTGTGAAGTCACCACCACCTTTTCCTTGGAATTTCCCTAGACCTAGCAACCACTACCGTCTCTCAAGTACTCCAGGCATCACTGAAACTGCCTAGATAGAAGATCCTACTTTGGCTTTATGCTTTATTGCAAGGATAATATCCAGGTCCATAGGACTGTCTTGGCTTTGTGGCAATGAGAAGCCGAGAGACTGAGTTTACATCCCAGCTGATGATCAGAGATCCGAGAAAAAGATGTGCAGCTGGGCTTTCCTCGTGCCTTGCTCTCTGTGAGTTCCTGCTCCTACCCACCACAGCCATCTTTACCACTGTACACATTATTCCGGCAAAACCAGTGCTTGTCTAAACATCCTCCAATTATCTTTTGCCTTTGACAGAAATTTCCTCATTGTGGTAAAGATCACTAGCCATACAACAAAGCCCACACTCTGACTTTTCCTGAGCACAGCACTAGACTATATGTCTCAGATTCCCTTGCACAAGGCATGACCACAACACTGCGCACCAGCCAAGGAAATTATAAGCACCATTTCCAGTTGTGGTCCACTGGAACCTCCCATTTTCATTTCCCCCTATCTATTTTTCCCCTGTAAGCTTGACTAGACTTGTGTTCTCTCTATTCCAGAACAACTTTGTAAACACCATGTTAACAACTGCTAAGCTGCTGTTACCTTGGAGACTGCAAGCAGCCGCATGGAGCAGAGTTCTTTTCCTTCCAAACCACAGACTTGCAGCCATTCTGGTTTCCTAAATGATTTAGAGACAAACTTCTAAGGCTGAAGGTATAGAGCAGTGACTGAGTATTTGCATGTTCTGAGTCCTGGGTTCTATCTCCAGCACTGAAAAAAAGCAATAATAATAGTAATAAATAGAAAACAAACCTCTATTATATTGAATGATTTATTATTTATATTTTTGTCACTTATGAAACTCCTGAAAGAAGCAACTTAAGGGAGGAAGGATTTGTTTTGACTCATAGTTCATTGCATGGCAGTCTATTATGCAGGGAAGGAATGATGACTGAAGACACTGGAGTATGTAGTGAGACTCCTTAAACAGCAGCTGGATCAAGAAGGCAAAAACTACCCAGTAAGTAGGGCTGGATTACAACCCTGAAGGTCTACTGTATGCCAACCAGCTGGACTTCATGTCTAAAAGGCTTCACAACAAGCCAGAAGCCCACCATTCAAACACATGTTCAGTGAGGGACATGTTTTATCCAAACTATAATAAATGTTATGTACGCTCTTCGGACTGCTTGTGTTACTTAAACCTAGTCTAAATTTAAAAAAAAGTCATGTAGGCCTTAGTGCTTCTTTTAGATAAATTTATATTTTATTAGCAAATCATCTGAGAAACCTTCAAGATAATACCAGCTGTCCAGTGATAGGACTCTGACCTTAGGACTCTGACATTTGGTAAGAAGAGAACCCTTGCTTGCTCATCCGTGCCCACCATATACATCCACAAGTACATCCACTTGGAGAGAGTGCATCAGCATTCACTTCATCGCAGCCCTTTGTGGCTATTTTTAATTGAATCAGCTGAAACTTGGGGGAGTTAGAATATTTGCTTCAAGTAAGGTACCAGTGTTGTAGGTGGCGGTGGCTATTTGATTGCCACATATCATACTTTGAGAGAATACCCAAAGGAACTAGGGAGTTAGAAGCCAAAAATCCAATTCATTTCACAAGGGAGTGAAACGCTGAAGTAATGAGAATGACTGTCATGATGGGCCAGATGGATCTAGTAACAGACCTGGTTCTCTCACACATGACCAAGGGCACCTAAACTGATCAAAAGCACAGTAATTCAGGTTTCGATAAATACAAGGTCTATGTTGGCTTCAGTTGTGGCTTCCGGCAGGGCTGTGCCTCTGGCATTTGTAGCCCTTGCAAAGTGAGCGTCCTTTGCTGCAAACATCTTCTGGTTTCCAATTTGAAGTGGAGTAGAGATCACAGTTCTGGCTCGTGTCCCTTCCTGAGTTTAGTATTTGTGTGTACCTCCCACACCCAGAGTCATGAGTGGCGATGCTCTCAGGAGCATTGCCTCTCAGTATTTCCTACCACATCACATAAACAGTGTCCAGAGCTGAATAGCCACATTCAAGAAGGGACAAAGGAGTGTTAATGAATGAGTAATTGAGGGAGGCTGATTCTTGAGGAGACAGAAAAGGGAATTAGTTAGGAAGGTAGGCAAGAGGGACTAAGCTGCTGGTGAAATGAAGCCAGGTTCTAGGCCAACACCACAAAACAAGATTCTGTTTCATGCTTTGCTACAAACAGGCAAGAGTTTTAAGGAAACAGCTATGTATGTACCGGAGGGACCTCACTGAAGAATCCTTTGGTCAGTCCAACATCAAAGAGGTTCAAGTGACTTCACCCTCTTTCCATCCCACTCTTCCTCCTTGTCTCTCTGTTCCATCTTACTTACTAAACACACAGGGCATGCATGGGGAGAAAATGAGACCCTCAGGGTTTGCATTTTTATACAGAAGACAGAAATAAAAACATATAATAAACAGTGTGGTAAGTTGTAAAAGATAGGGGCATGAGGAGGCAAAGGGAATGGAAACTTCAGCTGTTCTTTCCAGATTCTGCTGTTTCATGTATTAGCTACCTCCTCTGACCCCTCACCAATCTGCAAGTGTTCTGTAACTCTGAGAAGGACCAGAAACCAGTGACTCTTAAAAAGAATCAGACAGAAACATCTGCTCTAAGGAAAGGTACAGATAAAGAATCAACCTTGAAATTAGGCTCAGTCTCCTGGAAGAAGAGGGCACTTGCACTTGAGTAGTGTCTTCTTGCATTTGCAACGCAGAGTTCAGGTCAGTCTGGTGTTTTTCATTTTACAAATTCTCATCTGTCAAGAGATGCTGAAGGCACGCTCACACGTCATTGGACCCCAAGGCCATCACCTTCTAAAAGTGGCCATTGTTTAACAAGTTCTGTCAACTAGAATCAAGTATTTCTTGCATTTGTTTGTTTGAAGAAAATGTTATTTTGCTCTCTTTAACCACCCACCCTGCAAAAAAAGGAGAAACTGTTTAAACAAATTTCAGAAAATAGTTCTCTCCCTAAAACTGAGAAAGGGCAGGCCCTCTGCTCCATGGTACATAAAATAGATTTTTGTCCATAGAATGAATAAATACAAACACAGATAGCTGCTTTAACTTAACACAGATGCTTAATACCCTTTGCCAAGAGCCTGTGAGAAATTTAATCCATTTGAGTGATGCTTTAGAAATTATGAAATGATTTTTAAGATATTTTATCTTATTTAAATCTTGCCATGGGCTAGGGTGATCGCTTAGCTGGTAAAAAACTTGCTTACCTAGTTAGATTTCCCCAAACTTATACATAAAAATTCCAGTTGTGGTGGCTGGCACACATTTATAATCCCAGCACCGGAGAAGTGTGTCTAGGCCAGCCAGTCTAGTCTACCTGGTAAGCTCCAGATCAATGAGAAACCCTGCCTCAGAAAAAAAAGAATAGAAAGATCTTGAGGAGTGATACCAGAGGTTAACTTCTTGCTTCCACATATGAACTTACCCCAGCAACACACACAGAAACTGTTCTTGCCACAGACATATAAGATTATTTTTCTTTTATGGGTGATGACTATGGTGTTCATTCAAAGGACTTTCAAAACCGCCTGACAGTTGGCAGACAGAAATCAGGTGGGATGAGGTTGAGTTTCACTTAGTCAGAGTCCCGTTCTATATCGAGCTGATTCTGCAGTCAAACTGATCTGTGTCCTTGTGCTACAATCCCTTTCCCGTTACATTCACAATCAGAGAAGCAAGGCCTCTGGAAAGGCAGTTGGGGCTAAGACTAGAAGGATCAAATAAAAATATACAAGACTTGGAATCTCAGCCTAGTTCTGTTCTTATTCACATGTGGTTATGGGAAATGAGTGGTCCAAAATGGGGATACACTTGAATTAGAATTGTAGCACTAGAATAGTCTACGCATAAAAGCAAGGTGAATGTCACTACCAAAAAAACTAAAAATAAATAAAACCTAACCATGGAAAAAGAACAGAAGCCATAGACCTGCGGAGAATATCACTGTTATGGTGCTGCTAGAAGGTGGCAGGCTCCTGAGGGCTCTGATGAACCCCTCCACGATGCTTGGTGGACTTCTATGGGGGAACTTTGTTTCTGTGACTATCTGAAACCTAGAACTCATCTTGCATGGCAGCCTCACACCTCCACCCTACAGCTTTCTGCATGAAGCTCCATGTCCTAAAATAAAAAGAAAAACATTGAAACCCCAACAGATTATTTTAATTTGGGGTTGAGAAACCCCAAATTAAAATCAGCACTACTGACATTTGGGGACGGAGGATTCTTCACTGTGGGGCTGTCTTGTGCATTGTAGGATATTTGGCGTCCTGGCTTCTCTCCCATTAGATTTAGTAGCAGTCCCCACTGTGACAGCAAAAATGTCTCCAGACATTACCTAATGTCCCCTGGGTACAAAATCGCCCCCTGTTGAAAACTGCTGTACTAATGATTTTTTTTTAGAAAGGATACATTTTTGTTTTTTAAAATTTCTCTAAATGATCTGGAAGACATTAAAAACATCACATGCGTTTTGTTCAGAAGCCATTGTTCAGAATACAGCCTTCGGATTCTTTATAGCTTTCATGTTCTCCTTCCCCTCTTATAAGATAATCAATCAATGGTTAAATTCTTTAATTGTTAGAATATGTCAAGGTTGTTTTCATTTGCCATCCTTGAGAAAATATGTTGGGGTCATAGAGTGTGGAGCAGATATGCAGATATATATGAATGTGAACCTCATCTTGTACTTGTGTGCTCTTTCAGCAAATCTTCTTGGATACTCGTCATTTTAGCTAAACCTTTGAGGACTTATAGCAAGAATTAAAATGTTTATATTTGATGTATATATGAATACACATACACACACACACACACATATATATATCAAGCATTTCACCTAGGTCTTATATTTTTATTTGTTAAATCTAGTAATCTTATGTGTCTCATGTACATATGTGTAGTATATATATAATACTATACTTATTTATGAGTATATAGTATAAGTAAGTCCCATGCAATACTTAGGGATCATATATACACACACATATAAATATATATATATATATATATATATATATATAATGAGTGTTCAGTGTTAGCTATTGAGCCCATCAAAATTTTCACAGCCTCCTATTCTTCAAGTGATTTTTGGCACAGCATTCCTACTTTCTACTAGCCATGTGACACAGCTTCTACTTTATTCTTCTCCTTTTTTATAGTGCATTAACATTAAACTCTGTTCACTTTTTCTAATTAGAGAAAAATCTCTTGTGGTTCCCTCAGCCCATCTATATACATAAATACACATATGTATAGCCACATATATATGCATATGTATATCAGTATTAGAGTTTGAATATGAAATAAGGTATCTTTTTCTGTCCTTTCTTTCCTCCATAAAAACGATCCTCAACCATACCTTCCACAATCTCAATGATTTTGCTCAGTTGCACAGAGCCAGGCCTTGACTGAAATCTGAAATGGTGATCCAAAGTAAGTCTTTTCACCCTTATGTTTTTTATATTAAGTATTTTGTCACAGTTACACAAAAATAACAAGGTATGGCTTAAGTCTTATGTTCAGCATCAACTGGCAAGGCTTGTGTGAGATATTCAGCTTTCCCGAGGTAATTTTCTTTCTTTATAATGTCTACAAAGTACTTCCATTCTATGAATGTGATTAAGATCAAATAGATCATTTGTGTGAAGTTTCTTCATTAATTGTAACTCAATAAACATACTTTTATTAAAAATGAAAATTAAAACTTCTGGTGCTTTATTGTTTTATGTGCACATAAACATAATCTATATGATCCACTGAGAAAAGGGAGATTTTTAAAATTGTGCATGTGTGTGTTTTTGTCTGTGTGTATGTGCACATGAGTGCAGGTGTCCCTAGGGGCTAGGAGCGTGGGATCTCCTGGAGGTGACTTATAGGTAGTTGTTAGCCACCTGACATAGGTTTTGGGGACCGTAGTCTGGTCCTTTGCGAGAGCAGTATGTGCTCTTAAACACTAAATCATTTCTCCATCCCAGAAAATGTTATTTGCAAATTTTGAACAAAAAGACTTTGCTCCTTCAAATCAGATGCAATAAACCAAAGCTTATACTTACCTTCATGTGGATTATATAACAACTAATTTCTACTTTTTCTTTCTTTTTTTCTCTCTTCTCTGAAGAGTTGTCTTATATGTGGTGGCAAAGTCTCAAGTAAATCTATTGTTAATGTGTGGGGAACATAAAAAGTGTTCCTCCTCAGTCTATGTGCTTTCCTGATATGTCCCTTGGAAAAGAAAATATTCGTTCTTGTATTCATATTCTATCACTGTGGACTGCCTCAGAGATATGGGTGTCTTCTGCTTTCTGTGAACAAATGTGTGAGGACTTAAAGCATCATTCTGAGTGGTTTATCCAAAGTTAATCATCATGAATTTATATTGATTAAATTTCTTATATTGTATGCCTGTATAATATTGTGTCATACACTAAAATTTTTATTTTTTCTGATTTTACAACACAATTACCATAGTAATATCTACCATTTATATTTCCTATTGCTATCTTATTAACAGGCATATAAAATGTTCTTTTTATGTACTGAGCCCTGACTGCAGACCGGGCTCTATGATAAGTGCTTTGTAAATGGGACCCTAATTAACTGTCCACAGAAACACTCTATTGTTAGTACAAGCTCCTTCTGTCTTCATAGGAAACCATAACTTAAAAACTGAACAATTCTCCTTTATCTCAAAGCAAATAAGTTGTGAGTGTTTAGGAGAGGTGGGTATGGTACATGGGATGAGAGTCAGAATCCAAGCCCAGTCTGTCAGTCTCAGATAAGTACTAGATTCAGCAAAGGAATAGGCTGGCAATACATTTCAAGTCCCTTCCGTTGCCCTAGGAAGCTTCTTTGCTACCTCAATACAGCTTTTAGATGTGGTAATGATGGTACTTCCACATTGTTACTGTGAACTACCATTCCCAAATTCCCTCCCCCAGTGTAACAAGGACACTTCTGTACTTTTGATGGTTAATCTTAATTGTCAACTTGACTGGATCTGGAATTCACTAAAAGGTGCTGTTCACCAGATGATCAGGGCCGCCCTAGGACCATACTGTTGCAGGGTTCTTTGAGAGTGGCGGGACCTATTCCTTGGCTCAGGTAGGCCGGACCTAGAGAGCTACAATCTAAGAAACTGAAAGGTCACCAAAGTCATTCTGAGTCAGTAGCACCCAGGGTTCATTGTCTTTCATTCGCAAAGAATAAGAAGCAAGGACAGAGGGAGAGGATGAGGCAAAGCTGTACTGAGGTAGCATGCAGCTTCCTGCAGCAAAGGAGAGGACTTGAAAAAGATTCCCAAGCTTATCTGAGACTGATTGGCTGGGGTTGTCTGTAAACTAGGGACTGAGGTGAGAGACTTCTGTTTGACTGAACAGAATGGATATGGACGAATTTGCTTGGGTAAGAGATCCAGTAGGAGAAGCAGGATCAGGAGAAGAACCCTAGGTGATAAATTTCAAGTGGTGGGGAGGAAGCAGGAAGTGAGGAGAGGAAGGGCTGGTGTCGCCTGCCCAGATCAGAGCAAAAGGCAGAGGGGAGTCAGGGCCTTTTAAAAGTCACAGCTTTTGAGCCAGACTTAGAGCTCTTAGGCTAAATTCAGGGAATTCACAGATTTGGGTCCTGGTTTTGCCTTCCTTTTCTGTAAGGAGTTCATCAGGAATCCTGTTCTGCTAGTTTACAGATGTCTCCTGAACTAGGTAGGCTCAGAGCTTCTGCCTACACAGAGCTTACTGAGAAGCTAGCTCTAACAGCTCATTAGGGTCTTTCTTCTCCACTCTGGGGGTCTGTTTTCCTTATCTAACTGCCTGAACAAGAAACTGCCTTACTCTTATCTCCATCAATATTTTAAAACACTTAGGCCACAATATGCCAAACACATGAAAACATATGCACATCTTAATTAAATAGTGGATACACAGATTTGCTTATAAACACCTCTATGTATGCATAATATTAACGTGTATGCTTCTGTGCATATATGTGTACACACATGAAATGAATTCTAATGTGCTAGTTAACATGCTGTTCTGTTTTGTGCATATTAAATTGACCATATTAATTGCAATTTTCCAGTTTTCTTGCTGACTTTACAGCCAATACTTCTTTGGGGGCATCATTTTCATGGGATCTTTACTGCGTTATAGGCTTTAGGCAAAGGTGTGACAGTGACAAGATAGTGCCGAGTGGTTCCTGACCATGACTGTGGTGCGGTGGTGAGTCCCTGGGTTGCTTCTCAGCTCAGCCTCCCGGGAGAAAGCACATGGTCAGGGAACATTGACTGTGCTGACACACACTTGAGATTGCAGCCTCATTGCTGTTTCCACTTCTCCTGATTTTTCCTAGCGTCCTTCTCTGCTCTGAGATTTTCCAGGATTTTTCACACCACTTAGAGGATTCAGAGATGGAAATTTTGAGTAAAATGTGTACACTCATTTTCATGTTATGCAAGAGTGAAAACAAAAAAAGCCTCAAACTCAATTTAGGGTAGAGTAGGGTGGGGTGGAGCAGCGCTCATGCACGACAACTTCAGACTGCTCCACTGCAAAAAGTGGAGCATTTCTCTGAGCTTCTCTTTTGGTGTGGGAGAGTATCTGAAGGGATTCTGGAAAAAATGATGGAATTTTAAAGCAATCAGAAACACCGTTGATAGGAGTCCTCACTAACACAGACACTGCACAAAATGCATATTTTTGTGTTTCCTGATAAAAGAAGTCATCAGAGCTGGCATCTGCAGTCGGCAGTTTTCCTGTGTTACCGACAGGGACTTTGGAAATTTTATTGGGATATTTCGTTTGTGCATGTAAATGCACCTGTGTTGATGCCATGGTATGTACAGAGGTCAAAGGACAACCTCACATGTTGATCCTTATCACCTGTCTTGTTTGGAGCAGGGTCTTTAGTTGCTGTTCCCATGTACACTCAGCTAGCCGACCTTTGAGCTTTGGAGATGCTCTTGTCTCTCTGCCTCCACAGTACCAGTGGGATGCCACTCATGATCAGCACTGCACTCTGTGTAGGTTTCTGGGGATTTGAGCTCAGGTCCTCAAGCTTCTTTACCCAGGAGCCTTGTCAGTCCACCTCCTGCTCCCACCACACCATGCTCTGCATACCCAGTGACAGATACATTTCTATTTCACTTTATATTTGGATTTTTGTTCAAGCTAGTGTTCCAGGTTTGGTTACACTTCCAAGACATAATTGTAAAATTTCACATCTGAGGGAAAAAGGATTTTTCTATGTTAATCCCATGGAAGACAGTTTACAATAGCGGTAACAGTTGCTAAGCATCTGCACATAAATTTGTTGCAGATTGAACTATTTAGAAATTGTCCCCACACCACCCATTTCTTTCACGTCTGCATGTGGAGGCTGAGGAAATGATTTTGGACTTCCAGTCATCATTCTCTCACACTTTCTTTGGTTCATGCATGCATTCCCTTTTCATCAAAGGTCTAGCCAGCACTTCTCTGTTCTGTGCCCATGCCCACGTTACAAGATGGGAGGAAGCAGAGCTGGAGATGTGCCTGACTGGTGTCTTGTTGAACCAACTTGTCAGGGGGAAAAGGTCACAGATAAATCTTTGTGAAATGAGAACGGTGATAAAATAGTTTTACAAGTCTTCTGAAGCCAGATTGCTAAAAAGTCCAGAAGCTGTTGATATGGACAGTAAGAATGTTTTTGTACAAAAGGAAGGTCTCAGGAGTCTACATACTAAGAACGGATGAACAGGTCACAGGAAAAAGGGAGACTGGGGCTATTTCTTTAAATAGCCACTCTGTACTATAAATTCATCTGTTGAGTTCTTTAAGCTTGTTTCCTCTCTGCAAAGAAATAATGCATGTGTGCAGAGCTACTGTAGGTTGAGTTGCTAGCACAATGTCTGTTAGCAAGTGGATTACTAATTGGTGGGGTCATTATCAATTTCTATTTATCAAAATGTATGCTAAAAACAAAACGTATCCATTCATAAATCAGAAAGTCATCTGATATTATTTTATATTATCTGTGTGTTAGGAACATGGATATTTGCCCACTCATTCCTTTAACGTGGTCAGTTGAACATTGGGCATGAATGGGTAACTGGTTCTCAAAGTGTCCCTAATGCTCCAAACTTGAGAAAGACAAAGAACTATAGCACCTTGCTCACATTTGCTCGACTCCCCTCTGCCTGACTGATGTTAATGAGAAAACAGTTGCTCTACATATGATTTTAAGGGGTTTAAGAAACCTTGTCAGTTTGTGGTTCCTATTAAAAATTAAACCTCTCTCTAAGAAATTGAAATTTTGTGGGATGATGGTAGTTCTTTTATGGTAGGAGTGAAAACTGAAACCAGAGAAAAGATGTGGTACTTTGTATTTGTGTCAAGCCTCCCTGAATTCTGTAACAACCTAGGAAAACAGTTGAGTGTTATGAAAGGAAAGAAAATTGGAAAAGAAAAGTGAAGAGAGAGAGGAGAGAGAGAAAGAGAGGCGGGGAGGTGATGGAACACGGTCTTACGGAGCACACTGCAGCAGAAAGAGCCGGGACTGGCTGAAACTGGACATTCAGAGACTTGACTAGGGAAAGAAGTCAGGTTTTCTCTTTGTCGGAGGGCAAAACATTGGCAGTGCCTCACAGAGGTGAAGTGCAGGCTCAGGGTCCTGCAACGAAAGCCCTGCGGGGTGGAGCTTATCCACCTCAGAGGTGAAAGGAACAGGGCGTTTGATATTTGCCTTGTCCTGGCAGCTGAGAGTGGTATCTCCTCCACACGCCATAGGAAGGTATGCAGACTGATTAAGGCAAATCACATCATCATCCAAAAAGCAGTGAGCGCATGCCAACAGCTTGGAGACTGGCACTAGGAGAGGATCTGGCATGGGCATTGGTTATGTCTGACTTGCTTCTTCTCATTTCCTCATTCTTTTTCTGTCATTTTCCCCTTGTTTAGAACATTCCAGATTGTAGAGATACATATTAAAAATATATATATATATATATATTAATGTATGCATATGTACATAAATAGATTTTCAGAGTTTATCAAATAACTACGAAGGAAGACTTTTGTAAAAATAGACCCAAGGCTAGTAAACAGAGGATTGATAGAACTTGGAATGTCTTGTGGTCACCTGTCACTCATTGGAGGACTATAGATTCTGTTCACAGAAGTCATGTCTTTGTTTCCATGAGGAGATTTAAGTGTATATATGTTCCTTAAAAGTCTAATGTAAAGTATAGTCCACTTACCAGGGATATCGTCCTTAAGGAAAACTGACTCTCCCTTTCCCAGCAATTATCAATTGTCAATAATTTCTCAGCTAGGGTGAGATCTTCTGGGCACGGCCCTGCTCCCATGTTGAGCTGGTCTACCTTGAGCTTGTGCATGTCTTCTGCATGCTGTCATAACCCCTGTAAGTTCATGTGTACAATTGTTCTACTGCATCCAGGAAACGCTGTTCATCTACTGTGTCTGGTTCTTACAGTCTTTCTGTCCATGTCCCCTCTTCAGCAATGATCCCAGAGCCTTGATCCCAGAGGAAGATGGTGATAGAAAAAGCAGATTGGACTCTATGAACTTAAAAAAAAAGAAGACATGAATTTAGGTGATGGTAGGGCTGGAAGGGCAGATCCAAGAAAAGATGGAAGAGGGAATTGAATGTGAATATGCTCAAAATACATTGTATTAAATTCTCCAAGTGCTTGGATCAAGGTGATGACATGAATCCAGATCTGTAACAGCACATAAAAAGTCAGGTGTGGTGACGTGTACCTCTAATTCTAACCCTGAGGAGACAGACAGGAAGATCCTTATAGCTCTCTAGCCAACCAGTTGAACTGAACTAGCAAGCTCTAGGTTCACTAAGAGACCTTACCTCAAATAATGAGGTGGAGAGTGACAGAGGGAGACATCTAACTTTGAACTCTGGCCCTCAAACACACATGTACACACATACCTATACATGTATCTGTACTTATTCTCAAACTAGAACATTCACACATAACATATACGACACAAAAATTAAAAAAAAATTGTGGTTCTATCATAGGTTTTATATATATATTTTTATATGCTATTTTTCAACATTTAAAAAATGAATTGTACTGAATACATTTTTTTATGAATTACTCAAAATAAGAAAAAATAAGACTGGAATTTTTTCTGTTATTGCATGTAGCTGGTGTTCATTTATTTATTTCCGTATAGAATCATTCAGTGTTAATGCACTGTGCTCATTCAACCATTCTGTATCACTGCACATAGCTAGTGCCAGTTTGGGTTATTGTGGGAATGCCTATATATATATATATATGCATAAGCATTTCATATATATATATATATATATATATATATATATATATATATATCCTCTGGTGCTCCCATACAAGGATTTTCCCTGTGATATTCAGCTAATACAGAAAGATTGGCTCATAGACCAAAAAAGCTTTCAGCTTTAAGAGGTAATCCCAAACTGTTCTCTCAAGTTATTGTTCCAATTTACACTCCAATGTCAGTGAATGGAAAAGCTTACCAAAGTTGATACTGTCCAGCTTTAAACATTTTTAATACTCAAACTCATATTGTAATTTCTTTATATGTGTGTAGTATGTGTGATACATGGACACTTATGAACACACATATTAACACACATGCAGAGGGCAGCTGAGGACACTGAGTGTTTTCCTCTAGCTCAACCTTTTTTTGTGGAATTAAAATTATTTTTGTTGATGATTCTTTGAGACTTTCATAGAATGTGTTTTACTCGTATTCAGTCCCCTCCTCTCTCTCCACCTCTACCTTACCACCTTCAACTTCATGTTCTCTGTTACTTTTAAAAGATATACAGAGTCTAATTTGTGTTCCCTAAATGTTCTTGGGTGTGATCCATCTCCTGGAGCCTGGTCAATCTATTCAGTGTTACACTTTTACAGAGAACTGAGTCTCTTCCCAGTAGCTATAAATTGCCAATAATTCTTCAGCTAAGGCTGGAGCTTCTTTCCTATTTCCCCATTGCTAGGTCTTTAAATGGTTTGGGCTTGCACAGATCTTGTGCATGTTGTCAGCAGTATTGTGGGTTCATATGTGCAATTGTCCTGTTGTGTCCAGAGAACACTTCCCTTGCATCCATTCATGAACCTCTAGCTCTTACAATCATTTGGCCCCCTCTTCTGCAATGATTTCCGAGCCTTGGGATGGCAGGGTATGATATAGGTGTTCCATTTAGGAGTGAGAATTCCACAGCCTTTTATTCAATGTTGATCAGTTGTGGATCTCTATATTAATCAACAAGTATTGCAAAAGTCTTCTCTTATGAGAGTTGAGACATGGACTACGGGCATAAGTCATTAGGAGTTGGCTTAATACTTGTCAATTTACCATAATAATAGTAGCAAGTTCTCCGATGGTTTATGACCTACTGTGGTGGTTTGAATGAGAAATGTCCCACATAGGCGCCAAATATTTGGACACTTTATCCCTAGTTGATGGTGCTGTTTTGAGGGAGTTTGGGAGGTGCAGCCTTGCTGAGAGAAGAACTACATTACTGGTGGCAGGATATGCCCAGTTCCAGTTGTTCTCATTGCTTCCTGTGCATGTTTGAAGTCATGGGTGCTCAATTCTGTTCCAGCTGCCTCCTACTGTCTCTCCAGACCATGATGAACTCTTATCCCTCTGGAAATTTTAGTCCAATAAACTATTTTTTCTATAAGTTTCCTTTGTCATCATGGTGTTTTATTATAGCAACAGAGAATACACATTCTGCCCATAGGTTCTTGGCCTTAATGACAGTGCCTGGTGTGGGCTCCATCCTGTGAAGCTGGCCTTAAATCTAACAGGAAAGTAAGTGGTTATTCTCATAATATAAGTGCCACTATTGCACCAATAGACATACTTTGTGAAGTCAGTTGTTATTATAGCTTAAAGGATTCATAGAAGGCTAAGGCTGATGATTACTCTTTTCTTCCAGCAGCAGGCATTGCACTTTCCAGCACTATGACTGCTAGCCATAGAGATGAAGCTTTGAGGTCAATACCACTTTGATTTCTTCATGTTTGTTCTACAATTCACATATGTAGTCTCTTCAGTAATAGGGTCCTACCATAAAGTTTTAGTGAGTAACCAAGACCAATGTCAATTGCCAATGATGTGTGAGGGTCTACAGGACCCCATCATCAAAACTCCAAAAGAGGGAATCTCAAAAGGTGAAATGCAAATGGCTGAGAAAATTCTTTTAAAATGCTCAGCATCTTCAGCCATCAGGGAAAGGCAACTTAAACTGCTTTGGGATTTCACCTTATCCCAGTCAGAATGGCTAAGATCCAAAAAACAAATGATGACAAATTCCAGTGATAATGTGGGGAAAAGGAACACTTTACTCACTGCTGGTATGAGTGCAAACTGTTGTGGCCACAATGGAAATCCACGTGAAGGTTCCTCAAAATGCTAAAAATAGATCTACACCATCTAGCCATTTTACTCTTGGACATAGACCCAACGGGCTCTGTATTTCACTATAGAGATACCTGTTAATCCATGTTCATTGCTGTTCTATTCATAATAACCAGGAAGGGGAAACAATCTAGATGTCCAGTTGATGAATGGGTAATGAAAGTATGGTGCACTGACAACAGAATGATGAAATCTGCAGGTAAATGAATGAAACTGCAGTCATGTTGAGTTAGGAGACCCAGACCAAAAAATAAAATGTTGCATGTCCTCTCTCTTATGTGGATACTAGACTTGAATTTTTAGATATGAGGGTTTCAATTGGATAATCCACAGAAAGCTAGTAAAGAGTCATGGGGAGAGGACTTCACAGGAAGGGAGATAGGATGTAGTGATATAAAAGGGGACTAATGAAATGGGAAGAACGAAATGTGGGGGAGAATGGGAGAGCGGGGCAGAGCGGGGAGTGTGAGGAGAGATGACTAACACTAGAGATCTTTTGAAGAAGCATACGGAAACCTAGAAGCTTCTTACAACATAGACAATATAAAAAGAGTTGCAATACGTGTTGAGCATGCTGAAGTGATTGCTGTGGTTTCATATGAGCAGGGTCTCTATGTCATGGGGTAAAATGCCCTTACCAAACACCACAAGCTAGAAAATAAAAGGCTCAATGCCAGGAATGTACTCCATCTTCTTTTTAAGATGGACGCTCTCATTGAATCAGAAGTTCACTGTTTTCGTCTAGGCTGTCTGGTCAGAGAGATCCCAGCATCCCCTGTTCTCTATAATGCTAGGGTTACAGGCATACACAGTCATACCTGTCTTTTTACATGGGTGGTAGGCATTTGAATTCAGATCCTTGTGATTACATAGCAAGTGACCTTATCCCCTGAGTCATCTCCTCAATATTATTTGTATTTTTTTCAAGACTCAAATAGTTCTTTGCATAACCATGGATACATGTTGGTTGAATGACTGTCCTATTCTGTTCTGTGGCTTGATGTTTTATTTATTTTTTTCTGTTGTCTTTTTAGCTATGATATCTGTGATATAAGGTTTAGGTTGAATATAGTTCAATTACATTTTTCTTTTATGTTTAATATATAATTTTGTCTTCATTTCAAGATCATGAGGATGGTTATATTTACAGAATTTTCTCATTTAGATCTTTAGAAAACATACAATAAATTGAATAGAGGATTGATTTCATCTCACATTGTGAGACAATTACACATCACTTATTGGTAAGACTCTATTTCTTCTCATGGAATGAAATGCCACTTCTATTGTGGTTCAAGTGTTCGTGTTCTTGTTTTTCATTTGTGGTCAATTGACCTTGCTTTGCACCAACACTACAGATCTTAATTATTATGGTTTCACAAAAGTGTTTATTTCCTTTAAGCAAGATTTTCAACCTGCTATTTTCTCAGACTTTTTTGCTCTTTTTTTTTTTAACTACCCCCTACATTTAGAATCAAAATAGCTTATGATGTTAAGTCCACGCACAAATCTTTTAGGATTTTGATTGATATTGCATAAAACCTATAAATCAATTTGATAAAAATCAACATTTTAAAAATATTAAGCATTACAAAGATCATAAACATTCTTTTTTCAATTACTTGTTTTCCACAAAAAACAGAATCTAAGTTTAATAATATTTTCCATAAAGTTTTACACAAGGTAGGCAAGATTTTTGCCAGATATTTTAAGTTATATAATTTAAGTGTTAATTTCCTAATATTTTGCTGCAAGTCATAGTTGTATGTATACCATGAAAAGTTTTGGAATCTTATATAATTTTATTATTTAAAAGTGTTTAAAATTTATCATTAGTGTGTGTATGATGTATGTACGTGAATATAGACATGAATACATGCATGTGGAGATCAGGGGACAACTATCAGGAGTCTGCTCTCTCCTTCCTTAGTGGGTTTGTGGAGGAAACTCGGGTCATCAGGTTTGTGTGGAAAGTGTTTTCACCCCCCGAGCCATCTCACCAGCCTGCTATTTTGTTTTGTAGACCCATGGACATTATTACAGCGTTTATGTAGGCAGTACTCTGAATGGCTATGTCGCTCTCTCTCTCTCAGAGCTTGTTCAAAATCTTAACCCAAGTATAATAAGGAAGTGCAATAGCTGAGAGGTTCTTAGGTCATGGGGCTCCTCCTTGACACATGGGAGCAGTGCCCTTGTACAGCACAGTCAAGAACTAACTAGTCTCCTCTAGAATGCAGGCACAAGAGTTAGTGCTCACCAGCCTCACAGATCTTGCTTGAGCATTTCATGGTTGTTGATTCTTATTTATATCTCTTTGTCTCCTTGGAATTTTTTAAAAAATTTATTAGTTCTCTGGGAATTTCATTCAATGTATTTTGACCATATTCATACACTTTACCTGACTCCTTACAGGTCCATCCACCTTCCCTTCCCTGTTCACCCCATTTTGTGTGTGTGTGTGTGTGTGTGTGTGTGTATGTGTGTGCGTGTGTGTGTGTGTGTTTTGACACAGACCAATCAAGTTCAATTTGTGTTGCTTATACACTTGGATATGTGGCCATTCACCAGATCTTGGTCCCTTTACCAGGGATATCTCCTGGGAGAGGAACGGTCTGTTTCCTCCTTGTTATTTTTGACTATGAATTGCTATGTATGTTTGTTTGGAAAATCATGTGTGGACCCTCTTCAGGGGATAGTGAGGATCCATTTCTTCTGAGCGTATTAGCGCTCGCGTCTACAACTTTCATCATGGTTTGAAGATTTTTTTTTTTCTTTTTGAAACACAGTTACTATGAATTTGAATGGCCTGTATTTGTAACAGGTTCTCTGTTACAACTGAAAGATTTTATGTTTTCAGTGCTAAGGTAGATCTCCGCATGGCCCTCTTCAAGAAGGGAGGTACACAGGTTTACTGAGGGAGGTTAAGCCTGCTATAACCGTAGCTTTTTAGGCAGGTATTGCCTCTATAGTCATCTTGTGAAAGCTGGGCTTGTGTTACCCTCCACATCTTGAGTGAGTTTTAGCCCATCTTGCCAGTGCTCTCAGGGAAGGGACTGCTCTGGGCCCCCTTAGCCCTTTCCTATTTATTTCCTCTGCTTTCCACTGGATACTGAGGGCTCACCTCTTTTGTGTTTGAAATATTATGCCTATATTATAAATAAATATTATATATGCCTATACTTATGGGCTAGAGACGTGACTCATCGGTGAAGAGCACTTTCTGATCTTGTAGAAGACACAGGTTCAGTTTCCAGCACCCAGTGGTAGCTCACAACCACATATAACTCCAGTTCCAGGGGGTCCAACATCTTCTGGCCTCTGTGGGCATGGCACACATGTGGTGCCATTCATACATTCAGACATAACACTTATACACACAAAACAAAAAAAAATAATTCTCATATATATATATATATAATAGACAACATTTTAAATATTTTCAGAAAACTTTATTCTTTAACCTAGGCTGCTGACAATCTGAGGTTCTTACTCCTCGGCATTGTAAGTGTGCAGGGAAATCTCTCCCCCTTGGGCCTCTAGTGATGCACAGATCCTGTGAGGAATGGGGCACTGAATAAATGAACTTTATAGTGAACTCTAATTAGGATTAGAAAGAAAGGATACTCCAGATTAGTGAGATAAGTTTTAAAACTGAGTTTTTGTTTTTTTTTTCCTGATAGTAAAATGTATTTCTGGCAAAAATATAAAAAACAGTAAATGAGATGACTCCTTATATATCAGAGGTAAATTCTATCTCACTATTGCTGTTTTGTATTTTGCATTTATCCATGTGAATGTCCATGTGGGTTATGCATATGTGTATATCTGCAATATTAGACAAGACCCAGGCACTCCAATCTTTCTGACTTAGATAAACTTATGACATACTGCTTATTTAACATTTTTACCTAGTTTTGTTTTTCTTTTAAATTTTACTATAACAGGAAACAAAATTAAAAACTCTATACATAAATATTTTCACCCATTATTCATATTTTCCAGAGAAAATTCTTAGAAGAATTTTTAATATTTTACATTTAATTGACAAGTGGTAATTTATGTATTTTGGGATGCCATATAATGTTATGATTCATATATGCACTGTGAAATTATTTTAGGCTAATTAACATATAGATCTCACATGCTTATAATTTCATGAGGACACTTAAAATCTAATCTTTAAGCAATTTCTAACTATATGAAACATTGTCATTACTAACCACAGTAACCACGGTATGTAGTAGATCTCTAAAGTTTATTCTTCTGTCTAGCCAAATCTTGAGTTCTTTGATTAGAGCTTCTCTGGACTGCCTATCCCTTTTCTGATCTGTAATAATCATCCTCCTATTTTCTGTTTCCAAGAAATTGATTTTGTATTTTTAGATTCCAAATACAAACGAGATCAAGGAGTGAGTGGTGTTTGTGTTTGATTGGTAATAATTATTTTAAATTTAGAGGGTTCTTAATATATTCTGATAGATTCAAATATAATCCCAAGGTAAATGAAAGTCATTTATAGCAAAAGAATTTTCATATCTCATCACACAGATGTGAAACTGGAAAACTGTAACAACGTAGATAAAAATCTCAGAAAGGGGATCTAATAGCATTGCAATTACACCAATTCCTGTTAATGGAGTGATGCATACTTAACTCAAAGAGATGAGTGTCCAGTGCTGAATCATTCCTTTATCCTGTCCCACCCTGACAAGACTCAAATTCTACTAGTCATTCTTGGTCTCTTCAATCATTTATGTCATTAATACATTTTGTTGAGACAGAATCTACACTGTAACCCCAGCTGTCTGGAACTCACTGTGTAGAACAGGCTGTCCTTGAAGTCGTAGAGATCCTCCTGCCTCCACCTCCCAAGTGCTGGGATTAAAGGCTTGTGCCACCACATCTGGCCCAATATTTTTTTGACATCAGAAATTTGTGAATTTTTCTTTTCTTCTATATATATCAGAAACCCAACTCTGGTTTGAAATTACATGACACTGTTTGGAATTCTGGATGTGATCTATTTCATGGACTATTGCAAAGAATGATGGAAGCCAGACAGCCCAGGTTCTTGGTCTCAGTCCTACAACTAACAGCTGGTTCATTCTAGACAAATCATTCCATCTTGTCATTGTACTGTGGGAAAATAATACTGCTGGTCTTATGGCTACATGGCATTGTCGTGAGAATTAGAACTGATCTGGCAGAGAATAAGTGCACACGGAGAGGATATGCACATGTGAGGTGCAATCCACAGGAGCCAGAGTCTAAACTTCTGGGAACATGCTCCTGGGCAGTGTTCCCAGCAGCTTTTCCCTTGCATTTGTGATTGTGAGTAGAGACCTTGAGGTCAGAGAAACTGTTGGCCCATGAGTGCACAAAGATGAGAGAGAAATGATAATATTTCTACTCCATAGGGAACTTCCAGCATTGTTGAAGAAACAGAATTCCTTTTGATCGCAGAAGAACAGAACTGGATATTAACTATGGAGTGTCCGCCCTTGACAGTGTATTCATGCATCATGACCTGGAGGAACCAAAGAGCTTTGGTCAGAGAAAACCTGCTGGAGGTAGCTAGGTGGGTCAGCAGCCTAGGGTTCAGCACCAGACTTGCAAGACCAAGTGCGAATAGAGCTGGGAGGTAAATGAACTGAGAATATACCAAGCAGGGTCCCACCGAAGACTAGGCAGTCACTATAACTCCTTGTTGTTGTATGAAAGATAGAGATAGAGATAGAGATGAGAGAGAGAGAGAGAGAGAGAGAGAGAGAGAGAGAGAGAGAGAGAGAGAGAGAGAATTCAGTGGAACAAGACTTAGACCTAGACACCCAGGGCATTTACAGAGGCAGAAACAGGTGATAGTCACTTTATTAGTAATAGCTCTGTCTTGAGTCCCTCCAGGATTTGTTTCTATCTAAACAGTGCCTCTCTACTGCCATCAAGAGTTAATATCCTCCCCAGGTGTAGGTACGTTTCCCTCTGGGTGCTAGAGGGCAAATTTGTAGAAATAATGTTTCTCACAGCCCTGTGCATGCCTCTGTTTCAAAGAGACTCCCCAGGCCAACCTTGATGGTGCCAAACAAAATAGTTCCTAGAGCTAGGATGTGTGCTGTGATGGCTAGTTTGAATCAGCCTCTTCTTAGGGAAACGAAATCTATTCAGTATCAGTATCTAAAACAATGAATCCACCCCTGTTTCAATTATTTTTTTCTTCCTGTACTTTCTCCTTTTCCCTCCTTTTGAGCTAATAATAGTTTCCCTTCTTTCTTCAAGTCTCCCATCCCTGAATTATTAGCAAGGGTCCAGACAGCCAACACGGAACTGGGTAAAAGCAACAGCAGCTGCTCTCTTACAACCAGGGGGAGAGGCTAATTTTTGGCCTAGGAAGTAAATGATGAAGCTGGAAATGATTTGTTTTGTGCGACTCTCCCTGTTAAAGTCTTTCACAGACTTTGAGGCTTTAGAAGTGATCGGTAAACTCTTTTCAAATTTGTTTTTGGACTTTATGCCCCAAAAGTCACGGCTGCTCACAACAGTATTTGGAATCCTGAGGCAGTAGAGAAAGTCTGGCCACCCCAGACCTGGAAGAAGGGAAGACAGTCATTCATTCACCCCCACGGGTCCCCTGAGAAGATAGCCAGAGAAAAACACTAGCTACCAGGACTGCTGGCCTTAAGGACCACTCAGAAGAACACACACTGGATGGCAGTCCATTCACAGGATCAGTCATCGGGGCACATGTGGAATGTCATCTCAGAGTTTGCCCTCTGAGGATGAGAAAATGTCTCTGGTTAGTGCCAGAGATAGGCCCATCGGGCTTTATGGAAGCAGCACCATTGAAACATAAACATACCTCCTGCTCCCAGACTCTTGGGGCTCTGTTTACAGATTAAATCTCAGGCTGTGTATATTCAGTGTTCTTATTCCAGGATATTAATGGTGTAGCGAACTTGTGTGGTGATGGCTCCGTCATATTAATGTCTGATGGACGGTTCGGATGTGAAAGGTGCCTTCAGATGTGCTGAGGACCTTGCATGTGGAAGTCAGAGACTGTGAGGCTGGAATGTGAGCTTGTTTAGTGTGAACCCAAGGGGATCCATTGAACCCTGCAGGAATCGAGGCTTCTTAAAGAGCACAGCCCTAGTAGGTG
The DNA here is from genome assembly GCA_035773235.1 of Eospalax fontanierii. NCBI lineage: Eukaryota > Metazoa > Chordata > Mammalia > Rodentia > Spalacidae > Eospalax > Eospalax fontanierii. Next base: position 44,202,859 of record CM069529.1, on the reverse strand, counting down.
ATGTCTGGAAAAATGGAATGAAATGTGCACATTATTTACACTGGGACTCTTAATCTACCCAGTGTAGTCTAGCAACATTTCTAGAAGCTTTGTGGGCTTTAATTATCTCAGAATTTCCAGTCAGTTCAGAGGTTAACTAGCAACCTGCTGTGCAAGTTCCTGAAGCTTGCCTGAGTCTTTTTCAGTGTGCCTGGGTCTTCCCTTTCATGGGGAAATTTTGAGAAAATGCTCACAGACAGTGGTTGTCATGATGGGGCCAGGCAGGGACCTCCTGGATTTATTGAAAGTTTGGCAAACATCCATACTGTACCCAGCTAGATGATGGATGAAAGGAAACTACATTTGGGTTGGGAAGGTTATGATCAGTCTGATTGGGAACTGAGATAGACTCGCAGGAAACAGAACTTCGAATGTAATATTTATGGGTGTGGTTCAAGACATAGATAACTAGACACTGAAAGATCCACTGAGACTTTTATGTCAAGGCCCCCCACCCTCTCAATCACAGGGTGTGTCAGCAACTTCAAAATATGAACCTTAGATGACTCAAGTTGAGTGAAAGCCACTTTACATTACAGGAAAGCATCAGGTATGTCTTCATGTTTCGACCTAAGTCAAGCTTTGTGGTGATAGGGGAACTGCTAAGAGTGTGAAGGTAAGTGGTATCTCCCGTAATCGCTCTTCTTTTGCTTCCATGCCTGGCACATTGCCTATCCACAACCGTTTGTAGATGATGAGACTATAGAGTCAAGGAAAGGTCAGCTCTGGGATGCTGCTATGATGTCTGCTACATGTGTCATCATCTTTAACCATCAGGAAACTGCCTTTTTCAATGTCAAATTCCACTTTTGCCAAGAACCCTCCAGGGCTGAAAATTTAACCATTCCCCGTCTGGTCTCTAAAACAGGTATAAAACAATAATTCTGATATAAAGCTTTACTTTGCTTAAAACATTTCTCCACTTGCTCTATAAGCGTTAGAAATAAATGATCGGATACATGGGTATTTTGTGTAATTGGAGTCATTTCCAGAATATTTAATAAATATTGAATTAATTTTAAAGGAACATTTTCTTTTTTATCTGAAAGTAAATTTCTTTGCCTCTTGAAACATCTAGGAAAATACTCCAGCTCTTTAAAAAGTTCCTTTAATAGAAACAATGCCAGGAGGTATGAAGGCACTGCTATAAGGCCATACTGGTGGCCAACAGTCCAGCCAGCACTCACTAGGTACCCCTGAATGTCAAACACGGTGTCAGAAATAAGATAGACAGGTGAAGGAGATGTGGTCCTTGCCCCTTGAAAGCAGCTTGCTCTTCCTCAGGCTACAATTGAGGGGACCTCTGCATCCCTTTTGTAAGGCAAAAATTTTCTCCTGGAAACACTATATGGTGTCTCCCATGCCTGCTTCTTCATGAAACACTAAAACTTCTAGGCTGACTTGACAAGGGGATTGGGTTGGGGGGAGAGAAAGAAAAATGAGAAGTAAATACATCTGACAATAAATTTGAGATCATAAACCATGGGATTCTTTTATAATACCAAGCACTTCAAAATCAGGCAGTATTTTTCATTCGACATGGATTTAAAGGTAGCTCAAAGAAAACACAGGATTAAGTGTAAGTAGTGGGATAGTAACCATGAGCCAAGCTTGCAAATAAACACATCAGAGACTCGGTCTAAAAAAAGACAGAACACAAATAACCTCCTCTTGATGTGCCTACAGTTTCGTTTCACTGTTCCCAGGTCATGAACTAATTTGCCAAAAAAAGAGGTTAACTCCAGTGCATCAAGGCAGCATTTCAGGAAACAGGTTTTGTGCATACTGCCTGTGGAGTCTGGGCCACTGGAAGCCCTGCCGATGCAATGACTCTCAGATGAGCACTTTTAAAACTCTTTAGCTTACCTAAGTGGATGGGCAAGGTTTTAAGACATAGGAGAATACTGTCCTTAACAAATGTGGGTTTGGCTTGTACCCAAGTGTAGATGTCCCCTGATTTAGCCTAAATAAATTGGTTTTGAGAGCCTGGGTGACCTTGGGTAGCTCAATTCCCTGTCCGTGATGAGGTGTCCTTTCCATCAAACCAGGAGTTGAGATGAGTTGCTCTTTCAGTTCTCTGCCATGCTTCAGAGAACTTTCCCTGAAGACTCAACACAGGAAAGCTAGCTTTTGCCCCAGGAAACTTAAAGCTGAAGGAGAACAGAGAAGTAGCCAAAATCTGGGAAGCTCAGCAGGAGGGTGATTTCCATCCTCACTAATCTTCCAGAACTCTGGAACTCAGACTCACTGGAGTGTGAGCAGCGGTGTTATATAGTTTCCAGGCAAGGCTCTAACTTCTGTCCACAGTTCCTGTGGTTTCTTTCTATCCTGCATTTCATCATTTGCTGCCTTATCTGACCTAACTCTTCTGATTTAAATGGGTGCAGATGGTTCTTTCTGGGTGACTTTATTAAGCATTGCACATTGCTAAGACTTGATTCCAGTGATTCCCAGTGGGTAGGTTTGGGCTAGGACCAGTACACAGCTATGCGTAACAAGAACCCAAAGGATTGAATACAGCAGCAATTTGTGGGAACACTGGTCTACCTGCTCTGGAGTTGAGGTTGGCTTTCTTCACAACACAGTGTCCTAGAAGCCAGGGACTCAAGTGATTGCATTGTAATAGATGCCATGCAAAAGAGCCTGATAGGTAGTCAATCAAAAATTAACACACAATAGCAAATTGTGTGTTAAAACAACAAAATGGATCAATACCCGAATCAAACACTTATAATAGGGAAAGTCATTGTCACAATGAGTACCAGACACTTGCCTTGGAAGAACTTTTCAAGTACAGAAGAGGAGTTAAAATCAATGAATGAGTGAGGTATTACAAGACAAGCTCTAAAGCTTGGTTTCCAGTGGGTCATCAGGAATAGTAGGATCCTTTAGAAGGGGATGCCTCTTCTCCACTGAGCACAGTTGACTGGAGGGAGTCCCTAAGCCTCCACTATATTTTAAGCTACATCCCTCAAAATGTCAAAAGTGGGATTAAAGTGTAAATGATTGTCAATTCAGCCCTGTCCTCTGGTACTATGCTGTTACAGGCCTTTTGGGGTTTACAGGGAGGGGAGAGGTGGGATGGTCTTTAAGTGTAACTGAATAGAGCGTGCAGGGAATGAGGAGCCCTGGTGTGTCTTGGGGGGATAAAGCAGTTCACAGGCTGCTACTTTTTTGTGACATAGCTTTTATGGGGGGAGAGCCAGAATATTAAGCTCATTGCTTCCAGATGGGAAGGTTGGACAAGACAGAGGCCTTGGCTCTGAAAGCCTGGATGTTGTGGTGCGATATGGACCTGACATATTGAAGTAATCGAGATAGAAGATCTGGCTTTAGCCAAGGCTGTCAGATAGATACTTTTTAAAACATTACATGGTTTGTAACAAGGTATTGTGTATCCTCCCAGCAACCCTGCCGCCTCAGTCTCTGGGAAGGCAGTGGGGGGAAAGTGTGCTTATTTTGCTTGAGTTCCTAAAGCTCCTTTTATATATGAGGAATTTGGCATCTCCTGGCTGGGAGCAGCGGAGCCAACAGTGTCCAATGCACTTGCAATGTAGATCATGCTGGTGACTTAGTTAAGTAAGTCCAGGTGCCTGCGGAAGAAGAGAGCTCCTAAGCACTCCCTTATTTGAGCCCTGAAGCAATCATGGCCCAGTGCCTCAAATGAGCCTCAAATCTGTTTAATAAATCATCTGTCTATTTATAGAGTTAATCCCGGGAGAAATACCTTCTTTTACTGGTTGATAGGGCTTCTTCCACCAGAGGGCGCCCATGTCCGCCTCTTTCAGTCAAAGTTGGCCCTCCAACAAGTTCCTTAGTTGGTCCTTTGCAACTGATGTTAGGCCTTTAAGGATGGATGAATGCATGTGGCCAAGGCAGGATGGGAATGGGGACGAATTCCCTTTTTCTTGAGAAGTTGACTCCTCTAGTTCTGTATCCACTGTCGAAAGGGAAAGGAGGTTTGGCTGTTTTGGGAAACCTCATTTTGCAATACATTTTGCCTTGCTTCTAATTCTCTTAGTAAGAGAAGAGGCCCCTCCCTTGGCTAACTTCACACCTGAGAACATGTTGGGGCATCCCCACGGACCCCATGTCTGCCTCGCATTTCAAAGACTGGGAACTGTTAAGCTTATATTTTGATTAAAATTTTGTATTAGCTTTTTTCTCCCTTTCAATGTAATTTCAGGATATTTAATTTCAACCAATCATCCGAGGGGAAGGGGGAAGTATTTGATGTGAAACAGCACATCGGAAAGCCAGCCAAGTTAGGAAACAGAGCAGCTCAGGGCTGCGGAGATGTGACAACTGAAATCTCTTTTGTTCTCTCAGGCAGGGCCTGAAACCAAAGACACTCAAGGACAGGGAACTTAGCCCTGGGCCTTGAATCAAGAGAGCTAGTTCTCCCAAGGAGTCCCCCGCCACCTTTTGGGCCATGCACAAGTTTCTGGGCTTCAACTATTTATCTGGGTTCTTGGAAGTGCGATACCTACCTGCTGTTTGCCCCTGGCTGTGGGCATGTGGTAAGAAATGCAGCAGTCCTTGGAAAGTCAACTGCCAAAGACAGCTGCAGGGAGGCATTAGTTGCAGCTTCTTAGCCTCAGAGACACTCAAGCGTCACAACATAGGAGTTATACTAAAATGGCTAAAGGAACTTAAGCCAAATGTTAGCTCCCACTGAACTGGCCTTACAGTAGAGTGGCGGTCATTTCTTCAACCATTGGTAGAGCCGGGCAAGATGAAAATAGAATTAACGGGGCATGTTTGGCCTAGAGCAAGTATACAAAAAACATTTCCTGTTCACTGACTAAGGAATATAATTGAACTACTAAGAAGCCATAGAAAATGGTGGGAGGCATTATCAGACCGGAAGGCATGTGCTGTATCTTTGATAAGTTCAAATCACTGCTTTGAAAAATACTTTAGGAACCTGGTGCAGTGATGCAGACCTTTAATTCCAGCATCTGAGAGGCAAGGGCAGGCATATTTCAGTGAATTGAGGCCAGCTTGGACGATCTAGGCAGTTCCAGGCCAGCTGGTACTACAGGGAGACCTCATCTTAACAAAACAAAAACCAGCCAATAAGCAAAAAGCAAGCAACTATAACAACAACAAAATTCCAACCAACCAACCATCCAAACAAACAAACACTTTGGGGGCTGAAGACATAGATCAGTCAGTAAAGTATAGGTGCTGAAAGCACGAGGATCTGGGTTTGATGCCCAAAACTCACTGGCCAGGCACTTCTTATACTAGTGCTGCTGGGAGAAGGAAGGGCCATCTGGATTCATCAGACTCCTTGGCCATGCAACCTAGCCTATTAGCTTTCTCCAGTGCTGTACGGAAGGGCTTTGTGAGTAGAACTTGTAAAAGGCCCAACAGACTTTCAGTTTGGAAGAAGACACTGGAGAAAGCCTCCTCATAGTGATTCATTATATTCCCTTAAGTACCTCGTACTGGAGGCCTAGTCTTCTACGTCGCTGAATAAAATTCCATTAATTGAGCAGTCTGTTTACATTCACCTTGTTTCTGGTGAGGTAATTATTCCAAAGCTCAGACGTGCATGCTCGCCTGTGACGCTGCTTTGTCGTTAGAATGGTGCAACACTTAGAAGCTGCTCACTGCTCCCCGCCATGAAACCTTCCCGGCAGGAGTGAAGATGCTTTGACTTGTACACCTCTCTCACTGTCAAACTATGGAAACAACAGGTCCCAGGGAATTGGAATTTTCCCAGGGATGTCATGTTGAAAAGAAGGCTGAGGTGCTGGTGCCTGGTGGAAGAGGAATTTCTCTACCAAGAAGAGGCTTCACAGTTCTGACAACTTACCAGGCCAGTTTTCAGGACTGGAGCCAAGACAAGGATTTGCAGAAGTATACCTTCACCAGGACTGCAAAGTTATGCATAGCTCTTGCCTCTATTTAAACCTAAACCCTATGTCGGGACCACAAAGATGGACTTGGAGTGATTGGACCTCTTTATTTAGATAAATCTTTCTCTGCTTTCCATTATTACTTATCTCTTTAACTGGTGTATTGAGGACAGGTGGTGGAGTCTATCTTGTTAGGGCTGCTGGAACCCAGATATTGCCCCTAAAATCTCCAGTAACACGACTCGTGGGTCCTATTGCCAGTTTGCTGCTTGAAATATTTCTGTCATTTCTGCATTCTAATCTCTGGTCTTTAGTTACAGATTCCCTGTTATATCTTAGGAAAATATGCAAGGTTGCATTTTGGAGCTCAGGAAACCCATGTGGGATGACTCACAAGCAGGTGAGGTAGATAGGATGGTAAAGTCTCCTGCTGCTGCCACTGAGCTCTACTGGTTGCTCTTGGCAAGCAAAGTCTGATGTTTGGTGTCAGGTTTCCAATAAGAGGCGTAGATTTGCACTGCCGCCTGATCAAAGCCAAACTCCTAAGCCTGGAATTCAAGGCTCTCCAAATCTGGCAATATCTTCCTTGACTTCTCCTCCTCCACCGCATGTGTGCATGCCTGGTCTCAGTTATTCTTGCCGGCACCCTTCCCCGCAATCATCTACACGTGCCGCACTTTCACGCATCCATCCTTTTTTGCACAGCACCTATTTTACTGGATCTTTAATTTTTTTAAATTTTGAATATCTTCCTACTAAAGTCATAACCATTTTGGAAGGAAATACATATCCATCCTCCTCTTTCCACATAAAGGTAGTGGCAAGGACGGGGAGTTTTCCTAACTTCTGCAGAAAAAAGGCTAGAGGAGCATTTCCAGCTCCTCTCTCTGGCTTCCTGAAGATAGAAGAATGAGTGGGACCAGGGCCCTGAACATTTCTGGCTCAGCCGGCCTCCTCCTCTCCAGGGATCTTCCTGCCTGCAGAATAAGAGCTTCCTGTCTTTCTGGCCTTGCTTTGGTCTGTGTGTTAGAGATAGCCATGGGTTCCTGCTCTCTAAGTATGTCCCTATATGGAGCAGGACTGGTACGAGCAGTGATGGCCCTTGCAGTTCTAGAGTACGAGTGCCTTCTTGGGGACTTAGCCTTGCTCTCACAGTGTGGCCTCAGTATTTAGGCTACAAGGACAGGAAGAAGAGGCAGTTATCTCATTTAGTGTTACTATCTAGAAGCTTCAGTTCTTTCCATGTAAATTAAGTTATTCTGAGCACTCTGGGAAAACTGGAGATGATGGCATACACTTGTCATTTAAGAACTGGGAAAGTGAAAGCCAGAGGAGCATGAGTTTGTGGCCAACTTCCCTCAGCTACATTGTGAGGTCAGTCTTGGACTACAAAAGGAGATGCTTTCTTAAAAACAAAAAGAAAAGAAAAACCACTGATCAGCCCTAAGACGAAGAGAAATGTTATCCTTGCCCTGAAACCTCAACGTCTCATCTTCCAAGTTTTCCCTGACTCCCTACAATATAGCGTCATCTATCCTGACTTTCCCCTTTGTGTATATTCTATGGAATTTCAATTGAACTTCTTTCATCTTCTATTTAAATGCTTATTTACAGGTATTTGTGGAACTGGAATTCAGGATACCATGAAAAGTCACATTTGAATTTATGATTTCTTTTTTTCTTTTCCTTTTATTTATTTATTTATTTATGTATTTATTTTTGAGAGAAGATCTCCTTGTAGACACAGCTGGTCTAGAACTCGCTATGTGGACCAGACTGGCCCCAGTCTCACAGAGTTCTGCCTGCTTCTACCTCCCAAGTGCTAGGACTAAAGGCATGTGCCACTATCCCTGGTTATGATTTCTTTAGTTTTATAGTTAGTTTTAGTTATCAAGATGGTATACCTGGGAAGAGAGAATCTCATCTGAAGAATTTCCTCCATCAGATTGGCCTTTGGTTAATACTCAAATCTTAATGGCTATTCTATGGGAACTTGGAAGATAAGAAAGCTGAGAGAAATGGAGGTGATGGAGGCCTGGCTTGTGAAGTGGAAAAGACAAGTGAGTCCCTCAAAGGCTCTATCAAGGCTACTTGTGTGATATATTTTAATTAGGAATCTGTGGGAGTTAAACCTGTTCTTTACTGGGACAGTCAATGGTGATTATTTGAAGATGGAAAAAAAAAGCTGTGATTAAGAAAAGACTAATATCATTGAGCAAATATCTTCTGTGATGTGTTTCCTCAAAGTCAGCACAGAATCTGTCTGTGGTCCAGGTAACGAGGGGGCAAGTGACCATCAAGCTAGCAGTAGAACTTGGCAAATAGTATAGGAGTCTCCCATATAGTACTGTGCTTGAAGCCTTGAAGACGTCATGGAGAACAGCTGAGGTGTGGTACTGTATGGGGCCAGGAGAGGCCATGAGTGAAGGTGCATCTGCAGTTGTAGTGGAGACTCCAGCACATTGGCAATGCCAGGACCATGGGAACCACCATCAGGGACAGTGATAGGCATGGACTGGAGGTATCCAGAGCCCACCAGACAAGCTCTGTGTTGCAGATGACAGAGAAGTGCAACTGCCCAAAGTCTTTGAAGCCCAGATTGTGAGTACCAAATGTGAAAAATCGAGCTATTTACATTGTTAAATTTTTACTTGCTTTAATCTAATTATAACTGTGGCCTGGTTCACCCCTCTTAGAATAATAAGACATGTATTTTGGATTTTATAGAAGTTCTTAGTTAAGAGACTTGGAATATTTTGAGTGATCTTGGTTGAAAGTTTTAAGGTTATAGGACTTTTAAAGTCCTGTACTTTGAATCATGATTTTAGCATGAGGTCTTGGGGACAAATAGGGAAAAGAAAGTTATGATTGAAAATGATATATATTTGTGTATCAGAGTTGACATGAGATGGAATGTGGTAAGTAGTTTGACTTGTCAGCTTGATCTGACTAGAAAAAGGGAACCTCAAAATTGAAGAATTGTACAGGATTTCCTCCATCAAATGGCCTGTAGGCATATCGATTGGTCATTTTCTTGATTGTTGATTTATATGGGGAAACCTAGCCCGCTGAGGCTGGGACCATCCCTCAGTACCTGGGTCTGAGTTGTATAAGCAAGATAGCTGAACCTGAGCCTGGGGGCAAGGCAGGAAGCAATGTTCCTCCATAGTCTCTGTTTCAGTTCTTGCTTCCATGTTCTTGATATAAGTACATTGTTGGAGTCCCTTGATGATGGAATGAAACCTTAAGTCAAATAAACTCTTTTTTCCCCAAGTTGTTTCCAGTCATGATGCTTGTCACAGCAACATAAAATGAACAAGATCACTTCTGCAGTGAATTTGTAGCATTCATATTGTCTAAAGAAAGCAAAGTTGGAGAAGGTTGCATTGAGGTCTCCAGATGAAGCTGCATGAAACTGAGAGCTTATTAGGTCATAGTAATGACACAGGTGTGTTGTGAGAAGGATCTTGAGACAATTAGTTAATTTTATTTTCTTTTTTAATAATGAAGTAAATAGAAGGTCAAGGACAAAGCAAATAAGTCTCAGCAAAAACAACAACCAAAAAAGCACTATCAGTTGATAGGCACCTCGCCAGTAGTTGCTTCAGTAAAGGTTCAGGTCTTTATTGACTTTGAACCCCTTAGCCATTCTCTCTCATGATACATGATACACCCCCTTCTCTGTGCCTCTAAAAATTCCTATACAGAGATCAGTAGACCCAATGAAACAGACCTGTAGCAGTATGTGCAATAACTGGTAACTGCCAGGATAAGAGAGGGTTCTGTGAGAGGCCAGTCTCTGTGGCCTTCTGCACATCTGGCAGGCTTCATGGAAAAGGAAGGAATTATTGAACCCTGGAAGAAGGGACTTTGCATAGGCTTAGAGAACTGTGAAGGACATTCTGCGGAAAAGATCCCATAGGAGAAAATGAATTCCAGTCAAACAGAGCTAGAAAAATTCAAAACTGGTATATGGAAGTGATGGGAGTTAAGGTTCCAAAGGACAATTAGGTCTTTACTTACGGGGAGACTTTCAATTAGGAGAATTATAGTCTCACCATTTTGAAAATGTATACCTCCAGTCCTCAGATATGCTGAATCAGAATGTCTAGTGCTGTGTTAAAAGAATTATTGCTAACTCAATAAAGGCAGAATAACTGAGAAAGGAGGCAGGAACACAGACACTCAGAAAACTCTGGGATCGATTCAAGTGTCTTGGATTTTGGGCCTGGCTTTGGTACCTATAATACCATGGATGTCTATACCCCCCCACCCCATTGGGGTGTGTGTGTGTGTGTGTGTGTGTGTGTGTGTGTGTGTGTGTGTATGTATGTATGCCAGGGATCAACCTTAGGTGTTTGTCTTAGGTGCCATCCACCTTAGTTTTTGAGATAGGATCATTCACTGGTTTGGAACTCATCAAGAAGACTATGCTGCCTAACCAGCGAGTCCCAGGGATCCACCTATATCTACCTAGCACTGGAATTATAAGTACATATAACCACATCCAATTTTTTTATGTGGTTTCAGGGGATTGAACTCAGGTCCTTGTACTTACAAGGCAAGCACTTTACCAACTAAGACATATCTTCACCCCTCAATTTTCTAATTATTAAGACAGCAGTAACAGTATGGCTCTCTAAAACTCCTTACAAAGAAACAGAAAAATGTACTTGAAAGCTTCAAAGGAAAATATAGGTAGTTGCAAACTAATTCTCTGAATGGGGAGAGGGGTGGAATATTACTGATGAAATTGTTCTGAAAAGGCGAGCACACAGGAATTTGGGAGAAGCACTAAAGGGCTGCTGGCACTGAATGGTGGCTGATATCATGTTACCAGGTGAAAGACTCCATCATTGGGGAATCATTGAACACAGTTCTGTGGCCATAACTGGACTCAGGTTCTGCAAAGGTGAAAGACTTGGCAATACTCACACCCAAAAATACAACTGACATCCTGTGGCACTGTCCTGGTACGATGATTAATACTAATTAGAATGATCTATGATGTAGAACATGCTTCTAGGCATGCCTATAATGAATTACCTAGATGTGATTCCTTGTGCTGGGGTCCTAGGCTGAATAAAAAAGAGAAAGTGAACTGAGCATTATCATTCATTACTCTCTTCTCTGCTGTTGATGCAGTGTGACCAGGTCCCTCCAGCTCCTGTTGCCAGTACTTTACCACCACACTGAACTGTATTCTATCAAACTGTGATTCAAAATAAACTCTCCCTTCCTCAAACCGCTTTTGTCAGGGTATCACAGAAGCAGAAAAGTAAGACATCTGGGTATCTTAAAATGTCTAGATGACAATGAAGCAGAATTCAAATATTAGGAGAATTGGCAGTTAAAACATATTTAGAAATAGACTTGGTTGGGGAAATATGAAATAATTTGCCAGATACTGTCAATCATCCAAAGAGATGTTGTGTAGAAAAGTGCTTAAGAAGGAACTGTCCCAGGCAGGAGGCCTTGTCTTGTGCTCTTCTAATCCAGGATCTTGCAGCAAGCAGAAGGTGAGGGAACCAACCAAATAATAATAATAATAATAATAATAATAATAATAATAATAAAGTCTGAACTGAAGTTCCACAGTTCTTTTCCAAGGCTTCCATCTTTGGAGTGGTTCTGTTTGGGTGGGAGGCTCCTGCTCCCCCTCCTCCCCTCTTGGCAGCTATAGGGCCCATTATCTCGTGAACCTTCCTCATATCCCTTGGAGATAAGTATTTCCTTATGGTAGTGATTGCTATTCTCATTTTACAACTGGAGAGGTGGAGACTGAGGGATGGTCCTGCAAAGAGAGACATTTTCTTCCTTTCCTCTGGACTCTGTCATATTCAAGCCGTAAAACTGAAAACAGAGGAAAGGTCTCTGGATATTTTTAAACCCATGGTAGCAGCGATCAGCAATGGAGGAAGGAAAGACTAGGGTGGGTTTGATATGCTGTAAGGCTTATGCTCCGTGTTTGCCGATACCTGTTTTATTTTCATGTGCCCATAAAGAAAGATGAGGTTTTAGAACTAATCTCAGGCAACTTTCATTTTGCATATGATGAAACTGAGGCCCTGTTCCAAAGTCAGGAGAAGCACCCAAGCCATGCTGACTCTTCCCAGATGGTTTCATGGTATTATTAGGTTGGTACTTTGAGCAAAGGTGCTTCCAAGGTTGATACTGCTCCTCCTCAAGGTCGTAGCCAGAGCTTGGTTGGGGGCTGGACCCCTCCACGAAGTTTGAGAAGCATATTGAAATTATCAAGCCTTGGAATGCAGCCGTCTTTGCATGGAGCTTTCACCGCCTTATCAAGTTCCTAGACTTGAACTATTCATGGCCTAGCCAGGCAGTTTTATTCCCCTTGTCAGAAATCCTGCAAACTTAGACCCGTCTCTGGGGCTAGGGTGAAGGTTCTGGGAGGTATGGATGTAATGCTGTCTGTAGACCTCAAACAATGAGGGGAAAGGGTTTTGGAAACCTCTCTGAACTGTGTTCCAGTATGGGCTCTGGTCCCTCTCTATGTAGGCATAGACAGGGCCAGCCTAGATCATACACATGAGATGTGGACCTTGAATACAAGCATCTCTGTGGGAATATAGGAAAGGCTCTTTCTATGAAAATTCTTAATTTCTGGAGACTTTACCTAATCACAAATATGAGTAATTCAACACTAGTATTCACATCTGTGTAAATGCAAAGGAGGGAGGTATGCTTCTGAGCCTTATGAATCTACAAGAAAGTTACCATAGAATGGAACTTTGGGGAGAAGATAGAGATGTTAGTTTAATGCTGTTTTCTTTATATTCTTGAAGGTAGCTTTAATGTTTTCCTAAGATCAACTCTAAATTAATTACTTGAATTATCCTGGCAGATATTTGATCATCTTCAGATTATCACATCTAACTTTGTTTCCTTGTGTTTTCATTCTCAGGGAGGTTTTTAGCCAAAGCATACCATGCCTACCCCTCAATGAATCCTTGGATGACACTGATGTAACATAAGGTTCAAGGTGTAAGAATCCAGAGTAGGAAAAGAAACAATATCAAGAGTGTCTTCTCTCTCATTACTTGGGGTAAACAACAGAATGAACAGAGAAGTATTTGCAAGTGTTAATAGCATTGCCATAGAAAAACAGTGAAGGCAGTTTACAATTATATTAACACCATTGCTCATCGGGTAATTCTCATCAATGTGTGCATACACATTTGTATGTGAGTGGAAGTCAGAAGACACCATCAGGTGTTGTTCCTCAGGTGTCATTCACCATTTCTTTAAGACAGGGTCTCTTTCTGGCTTTGAATTCTCCAAGTAGACTGATATGGCTGGTCACAGAACCCAAGGAATACACTGGTCTGTGCCTCTTAAGTGCTGAGATTAAAAGCCAGCCATTTTTCCTACCTTTTTAAAAAGAAATATGGTTCTAGTGATCCAACCCAAGACCTCATCTCTGCAAGGCAAGCCTTTACTAACTACGTTTTCTCTCCAGTCCTTCATTAATTCTTAAATATATTGAAGATGAATTATTTCAATTTTTGACCATTTTGTTTCCTAGTTTTAATTGTACATAGCTTTCTATCACATTATACGGTATGTAAATGTGATAGAGGCTCGGGGAAAGAAGTGTGGGGAGGGGGAGATAAAATCAAGACTTTAATTATGAACTGTTGCTTCAGGACAGTTTCACAAAGGATTTACCCATCCTTGCATCTTAGCACACTTGTCTCTCATTCCTTCCTGCTGGGAAAATCTCTGCCAGAGAGACATCATGTCAGGTACACTCGCTTTATTCAATTCTCATAACACTATTGGCACAGTAATAATAAAAGTTCCTTAACAGAAAACTGGTGGTCAAGAGAATGAAAGCTCTAGCCTGGTGGAGACCCATGATTCCACTTTTGCCTGTTCTGTCACCTGGCCATGAACCACCCCTAGGAAAGCAGGTTCACTTTAAGCCATGATAAAAGAGATTGGCAGAATATCTGGTGCATTAAGGGGATAGTGACTTTTCCTGCCTAGAATCCCTACCCTCAAGGCTTTAGCTTATCCTGCTGAATGAAGCATGTAGCTTCCTAAGTCTGCCTGCTCTTATGAAGAATTCAGAGAAGTGTAACCTCTTCCTTTCTTCTTTCTCTTTTCAAAGCATACTTTCCTTAACACACTATTTGGGTCTCCTTCTCTTTCTCTAAAGTTCCCCTCCATACCATGTGACTACTAATCCACCATGTGTCTGACCTCCATGGCATGGGTTTTTCTCTTTCTGTCCTCCATTTTCTTCCTCCAAGCAGTTGCTGAGATTTGCAGTTGTCTTCCTAAGAGTTTTTCTTTAAACTCTAATAAAATTGTCCTCCATCTTCCATTTGAGCTCATTCTTAAACTCTTTTGTCAAGGAGACTCAGCATCTTAAGAGGGATCTACAATGTTCCCTGGATCATCATTATGCCAGTATCTTATTGCTCAGGGCTTCACAGAGCGTGTGCATGATTTCTCTGAGTGTCTAGCCCCTTTGGAATTGGATGTCCTTATGGACTGGTTGCTCTGACAGTTCCAAACTCCCATGTTTGTTTTGAGTGCTTTTCAATCACCTCTCAGTCCTTTTCCAGGACTAAGAACTGGCCCATGCAGGAAATCAAAGTTATTTGGGAAATGCACACACAACTTAATCTCATCAGTCCTGGTTGCCCAGCTGCCTTCTGCTACCTTCAAGAAGACTCTTAAATTTTTATTCTCTGTTCTTCTTGTGTGCTCAGCAAGGGTAGTGCTTTCTACAGTTACTACCTCTTAGCCAGAAGTGAAAGTCACATATGTTTTAGAGATTTGTGGATATAGATCTGGGTCATTCTTTTTAACAGCTGAATATTTATTTATAGATGGACATTTGGATGTTTTCCAACTTCTTAACTGTTAAAAACAATGCCGCAATGAAGCAATGAATATTCCCGCACATGTTTGCTTGCGAACAACTTTAAGAATTCCTCCACAATATACATCTGGAAGTGGAATTGTAGATCCATGGAGAATGCTCATTTTTAATTTTGTTATGCATTGCCAAATCGCTTTCCAAAGGAGATGGAACACTCTACATTTTTACCAACAGTGTATGAATTTTTGTATTTACTATGAGCTGTGATAATGGTTGATTGTGAGACCAGGTTTTGCTCATCACATAGAAATGAATGCATATCTTATATTTTGGTGGTCATTGGAATTCTTAGGCTCACTGTGTTTTAAGACTTTAATTCTGTAAGAGCTATTTGTATATTGAATCCATTTTTCTTTGGGTTTTTGCCTCTTATGAATATAAACTTCATATAATTCAAATGCCATTAAATCACTATTATGCTTATATGTGGCAAGTAATCCACAAGCATTGCTGAATGCTTTCTGCACTGGGGATGTAGGTGTGAGTCAGACAGAGTGGTTACCCATTTACATGAAGCAACTGTGTTACTTAGCCTTCTTATTATTGTAGCAAAATACCTTACATAAACACTTGAGGGAGAATCTATTTTGGCTTATGGTTTCAGAGGCTTCCCTCCATGGTGTTTGGCTCTGTTGATTCTGGGCCTGTGACAAGGCTGATTAATACAATAATGGAAACATATGTGAACAGAGTACCCTTACCTCATGGTGAAGAGGAGAGAGGGAGGTGTCAGGAAGGAAGAGACTGAGGAACAGTTATTACTTTCAAAGTATGTTCTTAATTACCTACTATCTTCAGTTTGGCCCCATCAACTAGAGTTTCCAGTTCCTCCCCAAAAAATACCACCCAAGGGGAGATCACACATCCAGCACATGAGACTGTTGGAGTGAAATAATATCAGATGAGAGCAGCACTGAAAGTACCATGGCATGTGAGCACCCTCACTCACACACATGAACATACAAGTACCATGGCATGTGAGCACCCTCACTCACACACATGAACATACATCCAGGTACTTGCATCCATAAACGTATGGAATAGAATTTTTTTTTAAGTCCAAACAGTACAAAATTTTATTTATTTATATTATTAATGAAACTCTCTTTCTTTCTCTCTTTGTGCAACACTGAGCATCTGATGGGAATTCCACACATATTTAGTTGGCCATGACTCCTGGGAGGGCTCCCTGGGACTGATGTCTGCCTTCTCTCACCCGCTTCATCATCAACTAAGCAGTGGTGTATGCTACAGTGAAACAAAATGTTTCAGGCAACACAAATCTGAGCACCACCACAGCCCGTTTAACTGGTACAATAGAAGCAAGCAGTCCTATGGAAGCCCTTCTATATGGAATCCTTTATATCTGTAGACTCCAGACTCTGAATGACTCAGTTGGCTGCTGCTCAAACTCTGCCAACTCTGTGAGATATATTTTTCCTCTGTCATTTTATCAAGAAACTGGATAACACTTCCCTGAGACGATTTGCTTTGTAACAATAAAAATCTCATCAATTTGCACAGCAATTTACAATGCACAAGGACTTGCACATCTGTGATGTCATACAGTCTCCAAAACAATGCTGGAAGATAGTCAAGGATCATTAACCCTCTTTCAGAAATGACTCAGAGAGGAGAGCAACTTGCCCAGGCTCATAAAGCTGAGAAGGCACAGAGCTGGGCTTGAATTCAGGTCTTTTGCTTCTAAATGCATATTGACATGGCTAATGTTCAGCAATCTTACTCTGTGCCAAGCTTCACTGAGTGTTTTTTTACATATTACCCGATGTAGTAATATACTTATTTGTTTGCTGATGAGATAAACTTAGAGAGATTAAGTCACTTGGCCCCAGGCTCATGGCTAGGGAAAGCAGAGTTGAGATTAGAGATCAGAACCTGGGCCATACAGTTTCTACATCCAGTGCCACTGACTGGCCTCACAGTGCTGGGAATGAGTCACCAGAAAGGAAGAAGACAGCTGCTTCTCTGGTTGAGCTACTGTTCACTCTTCCAGGTCTTTGCCTAACGTGTCCCTTACATTCAACTACCCTCTGAGTCTCCATCTTTACCGGAAGCACTTTACTCTGACCTCCTTAGTCAT
Organism: Eospalax fontanierii; assembly: GCA_035773235.1. Taxonomy (NCBI): domain Eukaryota; kingdom Metazoa; phylum Chordata; class Mammalia; order Rodentia; family Spalacidae; genus Eospalax; species Eospalax fontanierii. The sequence goes on along the minus strand of CM069529.1, from coordinate 44,185,938 downwards.
GACTGATTTATTAATTTCACTCTTCATCGATGTCTTCTTTCATTAGATTCAGTCTTTATGAGTGGAGTCCTTTGTTTCCTAAACTAATAGATTTTGTGGTACTTAATGCTATCAACCTGACAGGGTCTAAAATCACCTAAGAGACAAGCCTTTGAGCATGTTTGTAAGGGATGGTCTAGATAAGTTAGCTTTGCCTCTGGGTATTATTGTAAAGGTGTCTTTAGATTAGATTAATTGGGGTAGCAAAACTCTTCTTAACTATGGATGGCACCAATCCATGATCTGGTATGGATCAAATAAAAATGGGAGCAATGTGAACATGAGCGTTCATCTCCTCTTGCTTCGGGACTGTGGGAAAGAATTCATGAATTAATGATTTTGTAAGCCATTTTCTCAAGTGTTACTTTTCTTCTCTAGATGGCAGGAAAATAGATGGAAATTGGTAGCAGCCGCTCCTTGTTTCTTTTTCTAACCCCAGTGACTGAGCTCTTCCTCTCAGACCTATTCCACATGATTTTGCTTTGCCACCCAAACTGGGTAGGCCAATCAAAACAGCCACTTCTTCTCTAGAAAAGATAGCGCCTAGATGAGTGTATGTTCTAAGCAGGGTTAACTTAGGCAGTTAGATGAGAATGCCATAGATGAGTGACCATGTGGAGGAGCCATATTGACAAACCACATGGAGTGTGGCTGTCTGCAGCTATCTTGCAAACATATGAAGGCTCTTCTGAGAAAAGCTCCAAACTGAAGCAGGCAGAGCACAAGCCATAAGGAAGGACAGCCTAATCTGTGGTTCTTCTGTTAAGAGAACAATCTAGACTCTGGGAATGTACCAGAACATGAAGAAGAAAGTTACTGAGAATTCCACACAGGAATTTCCCCAGTCAGGCCAGGACACGATCCATCTTTGCTCTGCAAGTTCATCTTCTAAATCTCACTTGAAAGGTCTGAATCTCTCTTTGGGGTCTCCCAGGCTTAAGAGATCATATTATCCCCTCATGTTGTTCTATGATTTTGACTCTGTGAAATCAAAACCACAACTTGTAGTAATCTGTTGTGCTTGTTTTCGATGGCTAGCTAGTTAAATACTCTAGACTGGAAAATTAAACAACGAACATTCATGTTCCCTCAGTTTTGGAGACTGGCAGTCAAGATAAGGTTGTGGCTGGCTTGCTCCCTCCGTGTTCACTGAGGGGCAGATAGTGCGTGGGCTAGACCCTCACTTGCTGTTTTCCTCTATCATGTACATCCTTGGTTCCGTTGATCTGACCTACAGATAGACAACACGGCTATGACACGAAGCCTGTGTGAAGATGAAGATGGAGTACTGACAGGTGTCCTGTGGCCAGCGGGACGGTGCGAAGGAAGCAGTGGTGGCATGTCTGAGGGTGTTCACTTTGCCGGAGTTCAGGGCACACAGGCCAATGGGAGAAGAAAGGTAAAAGCAGAAAAGGTAAATAGGCCAAACCATGGAAAATTTTCTGTGTGGTGAGATGCTGTGCCACAGCCGGTGATCTGGGACTTGTCCCCTGCGCATCAGTTTCATGAAGGGCAAATTTGTTGGTTATTCTTGTTTGTCAATTTGACTAAATCTGGAATCAAGTAACAGGCAATCTTATGGGCACACCCTTGAGGAATTTTCTTGGTCCCATTAATACTGAAGTTGGAAGATTCACCTTGAATGTGGATCTTCAACAGAGGCCTAGGTACAGGGCAGTCTGAGAGACAGGCTTTGGCCTTTTGCATGCTTACTTGCCTGCCATGCTGATGAGTTCATGTGTCCTGTTTCCATCTTGCTTGAGGTTTTGTCTAACTTGCTGCTGCCGCAGCCACTGCCATTGCTTTTGCTATTATTCGATGGCATCAGAATCCAGATGTCTGAAGATCTGGGAGGAATCTAGGAATCCTTCAGGCCTTAAAGTACCATAGTGAGACACCTGAGTTAACCAGCCTTATAGACTAAGTAGCCATTGGGTTCGCAGCCTCTCCAGGGTAAAGACTGCCATTGTTGGACTACTCAGACTGTGTAAACCAATCTAGTAAATTCTCTTTAAATTTATGTTCATTCTATTGGTTCTATTCCTCTAGAGAATCCTCATATAGAAACAGAAAAAAAATTATTTTATTTTTTCTTTTATCCCATACAATTCTTTTGCCCTCCCCATGGAAGTAAATGGCCTAAATCGGGGAAAACTAAGGAGCAACCAGGAACAAAAAACCCCATAAGAACATAGAATGGCTGAAGTTAGCTGAGGAGTAAGAATTTTTCACTAAAGTAAAGGATCTTGGCTTGCAACATAGGTCACCTGTTTTCATGAACTTCCAGATAGCAGAATAAAAAGCAAGAGCTCACATATGGGATGACTTAAACTGGTGCGAGGGAATGTGTGTGTCACTCTGATCGGGGTGGTACGTGCTACGTTATTAGGCCCAGCCTGAGGCCACAGTGCAGTCATAAATCAAGAAGCGGGTGTTTAAAAAACAGTGGAAGTGTTAAGGAAACATGAAGTGGCTGACCTGTGGGGCTGGACGGTTACTCCCTACAAGAGTTTCGATGACTAATGATGTGGATAAATAAGTGCTCAGCTTTCTCATAACCACACAGAGTAAAGTCATTTATTTAATTCTGGAGGTATTATTCAGTTCTGGAAGTCCCTTAAGATGATGTGATCATTTGAACAAGCTTTCCCATTGACCAGAAAGGACTACAGCCTTGTTCTCCTAACAGAATCCTCCTCTAAGTAGGATTTATGTATGCAGAGATGGGGCTTAGGAGTACTCACCCACCTTTCTAGATTAATTTATAGTTCTTGAAGTTCTACCAGAAGATGATAGTTCACTGGATTTTAAAGTCTTTACAATTAAAATTAAAGTACCCTGGGAGGTTCTGGCTCTCACCTTAGGACTTACTGGAATACATTCACAAAGATTCATGATATTTGGGTGGGGGAAAACCTGGAAGCTTGTGGGGTTGGAGGATGATGACTGAGTGCAGACTTGATGCTGACTAACCTCTTGTCAAATTATTAATTAGTTGCTTCCTTATTTCTCTGAGTCTCAGGTTCCTCATTCTAGAAGGGGCCTAATAATCCCTCCTTCACATGGGAAATGGTAATAGTTACCCGTCTCACGGCTGTGACCAAGTGCCTGACAGGAAGCAATTTAAAGGAGGAAGGATTTACTCTGTTTTACAGTTTGAGGGATCATTCCATCACGGTGGGCAGATATGAAGGCAGGAAAAGCACAGTGATTGGAGCAGGAAGAAGGATGGCAACTTTGCATCTATACAGAGGAAGCAGAGAGAGAGAGAAAAGGAAGTGAAGTCAGGCTATAAAACCTCACAGCCCACCTCCAGTGACCCACTTCATCTGATGAGGCTCTACTTCCTAATGGCTCCACAACCTTCCCAAACAGTGCCATCAGCTAGGGTTCAGGTATTCAAACACAGGAGCTTATGGGAGATTTCACATTCATACCATTACAGAATCCAAATGTTAGTGCTTCTTCGAGGTAAGTGGAAATCGAAATTTAAATTGAATAAAAATGTAGATGTAAGAGCCGATCTCAGATAAGCATAAACTGCAAAATCTTTAATTATGTCTTATTATTTGGGAACAAACTTTAATCTTAGAAAAGTATTTTTAATACTTTTTTTCTGCTCTGTAGTGGCTTTAAATTTTTTCCAGCTTATAATTGAACAGAGAAATAATAAGCTTAAATCTCAATGAACACAAAAGCTCATTGAGTGTATAGACGGCTGCTTCGACAAGCTCACTCCACTTCACTCATTCAGGTGTTCATCCAATGACGCGTCAAAAACAGGAAACATGAGCATCATTTATTTAGTAACTTGGTCTCAAATGTGTTAGGATAATGGGCTTTATTAATTTATCATTTTTATTAAAAAATTAATCTATTGCTGGGCATACCTTTACTAGTACTCAGGATGCAGAGGCAGGTGTAACTCTGTGAGATAGAGACCAGTCTGGTCCATGTAGTGAGGTCCAGGCCAGGTGAGGCTTCAGGGAGACCCTGGCTCAAATACACACATCTATTAAAAAAGATAAAAAGTAGCTAATCTTCGAATAAATTTGATAGCTATGTAGATGTGGTAGTATTGTTAAACAGAGCAGTAGGACAACACAGCATTAAGGATATCTCTGATGCTCTTTCATCAGCGACAGTGGAAGTCTAAATTCAACACGATCATGTACTTAAAGGATATCAATGTAAAATATAGACAATGAGAAGGTTGAAAACTATCAGTGATGAATCTAAATATGTTGTCTACGGTACCATCCAAATGCAAGGAAATATTGGAAATGGAACATCAGAACTCAGGTGGGTATGAGAAAAAAAAACACATAAATATGCAGGTCAAGTGGATGCCCCACTCAAAGGGCCCATGCTTCTCCACAGAGCTGACTTACATTCAGGAGAAACACAGCCCATGGTCTCCTATAGCTCATTCTGGTCTTTGTTGCACAAGAAAGCTTTTCAACATAGTAGTTTTCAGCTCTGGCTGCATATTCAGGCCATTTTTTTTTATTCTTCTAAAACCATGTCAATGGGTTGGGTAAGATGGCTCACCGGATTAAGGTGTTTACTGTGCACGCCCGAGGGCCTGAGTTTGATTTCTAGAGTCCATAGTGGAAGAAGAACACTTACTCTAAGGGCTGTCCTCTGACTTCCACCTTGGCACATGCTTGACTGTCTGAATACACACAACACACACACACACACACACACACACAGAGACACACATACACTAATAATAAATAAGAAGTAAGTAAATAAATGCTTAAAAGGCATAAAAAACAACCATTACCACCAGTGAAAAATAGTCCCCATACCTACACAGGCCTTACTCAAAATTAAATGAGAGTTTCTCAAATATCATCCAAGTATGAGTAGAACCTAAGCTTCCCTAGGTAAAAACAGTGTAGTTCTGGGCAAAATTAGTTTATATCTGTCTGAGGTTACTCAATGGAATGGCTACTGATTCCTGTATCACAGGCAAATCATCCAGAGTTATACCTGGCACACAGGAGCTGCTCAGAATATTCTAATGTCCTCACTGTTAAAAGCCAATGCTGTAAAGGGCAGACAGGAAGAGCATTCATGGCAGACCTTATCATATTATAAGACGAGCTAGTTTGGAAAAGGCTGAGAGGAGGGAGATGCTGGAAAGAGCTGGAGAAGTCAAGCTACTCACAAACCACTTGACTGGACACAAACCGTAGTTGTAAACCCTTCACCTCTGGTCTTTGAATGCTCATCCATCCAGAACAATGAACAGAGAGAGTTTGTAACAGCACAGTTATAGTCATTGATTGTAGAGGCCTTATATATATATATATACTAGAAAGCAATGCTTGAGGAGCAAATTTTACCCCATGACTTTCTTTTTTGGTTGATTCAGTTGTCATTATTGGAAAGTTCCATTTTGAAAATAAGGATAATGCTAAATATTTGATAATGGGTTCTGTGATGGCCTTCCTCAGGTCTCCTTTCTTGGTGTTAGCATCACTCCTGTGGCCCCACATGCCCGGTAAAACACTGCAGTTTGCTGATAATTCACAGATGAGCTCCTTCCCAGGAATTTCTTATTAGGTGTTTCCCAGCTCCAAGTTAATCCCCTTTCCTGAAAACTGATTAAACTGAATGCAAAGGCCCAATTCCCTTGCCTCAAATAAGAGCAAATCTAAAGGGCCACCTCAGGTTTGAATACCTTAGCAGATTGGGAGAGGGCTGTTCTGTTTTGGAGTCACCTGCTCTCATCCTTTCTGTTTTCCATTTCCCTTATATGTGTTGGTCCTGAGAGGGATTAACACACTTGTTTGTGTTAAGTTTCCAGGCATCTCTTCTTAAGAAAGTTGGTACCAAAAAAGAGGCTCAAAGTGGGATTTGGCAATGGAGCGTTCACCAGTCCTTTGTCAGTAAGCACTACATTACTGGAAGTAGCCAAGGCATAGCTAGCTTGAGGCCTGCTATGGTGATGAATTTGCTGCGTTTTCAATATTGGTGAAGTGGGAAGTGATATGAGAATGTAGATGTAGTAATAAATGCAATATCTCAGGTGTTTGAGAAGTTGTGGGAAGTTCTGTAGAGACCTTGGAATCAGGTGAGTTTTGCTGAGTGCCATAGATGTGGAGAGCAAGAGGGAGAGAGGGAGAGAGAATATGAATAAAAGACTGGGAGTTATTAATCTCTAAATCTCTAATTTGAGGAGGAGTGTGAAAATAAGATGGGTTCTTTGACAACATATAGATAAACTTTAATATCTGGCAACCAGGGCCTGAGAATGGAGAGTAAGGTGGGTGGGCAGAGAAAGAGACTTAGGACTGACGTGTGTGTGAGAGTCCCAGGGGAGTCTGGAGGTACGACCTTGAGTCTGTAAGCTAGGCTCAGGGCTTCAGTCAGAAGTGGCTTCTGAGCGAAAGTGTTTTCAGGACTAGATCCTTGACAAGCAAACAGGGTTACTAATGAATAAGGAAGATGACACACTTCCTGTTTCCTGTTCTGAAACAAGAGAACTTTTTCTCACCAGCAGGGTCTTTTTTCAGACTGACTGGTCCAGACTTATGGGTTCTCTTTTCCTTATTTAAGTTGATCCAGAATTAGGGTAAGGTGACCTGCTCTATACCAGCAAAAACACGTAAAAGGCCCCACACCTTAGGGGGCCTTTGAACTTTTCAGTTTCTTAGTCCTCTCTCTCCTTATGGGGAGCTTTTTTCTCCTCCTCCTCCTTCTTTTCCTAAATAAAAATGCCTTTTGCTCTGCTGTGTCTGAGATTTTCCCTACCTTTTAAAAGGAGAAAACAAACCTAAAAGTACCCCTAGAGGATAATATGACCACAACAGAAGGAAAGGGAAATTTGGATCAATGAACTCCAAACCCCGCCTTCAGGTTCCTTTGAAATCCCTGACTTCTGTGACAGTATGTCTGAATGTTAGTCTTTGTGTAGAAAGAAAGTGACAGGTTAAGAATGTATCTGACTCATGAGTAGTGCCAAACAGCTCAACAGTTTACTCAAGGATATGGAGAGAGGAAGATTAGAATATTGTAGTAAAAATGTGGAAGAGTCTGTAGATGGACACATAAATTGGGGATATAAAGTGTACAGAATTTTTAATTAAATGGTAATACTCCCCCTTCTTAAAAATATTTCTATTTATTCTTTGAATATTTCATATATATGTTTATATATGTATATATCTTGATCACATCGACTTCCTACAACCCCCCAACTATTCCCAGTTCTCTCAACACATCTCCCTCCCACTTTCACATCCTCCTAAAAATTTTAAACTAGTCTACTGAGTCCAGATAGTGTTGCCCATATTTACTTGAGCATGGCGCCATCCACTGGGTAAGGGCAACCTTCCAGGCACCACAGCCCCAAAGAAAAGTGAATCTCCCTACCCAGCAGACAGTAACTGACAATAGTTTTTCAGCTGAGGGTGGAGCCTTGGGAAATGCTCTACCATCTGTGCTGGAAGAGTCACCTAATCAATGAGTATGTAAGTGGTACAGAGTCAACATGAGCTAGTCTGTCCCTGGTTCTTGACATCATAGACACATGGAGGAAAGAATAGACCTCGAAGCCTAAGTCCATTTCTGCTTTGGTTCAAAACCATTTCACTCGGCCAGATGAAATACTATTGCAGTTTCCTTTTCTCACTGTGCCCTGTCTTTAGACAGCCTGATGTCACCGTTTCCTCTCCAATCATGCTACTACAAATCCTCAATATTAAGTCTATGCAATAAGTTTTGCCACATGTACAGTTATATCAGTAGAGAGAGACATTTTTTGGACACATAAGTGATTATTTAGCAATGCCACAGCTTGACGAGATGCATCTGAAAATTTAAGTCTGAATTCAATAACAAAAAGTTATTAGGGTTATTCGGTTATCGTACTTTTCAGCTTAAGAAATAATATAAATACAAAAAGCATCGTGCTTATGCAAATAATTAAAATACTTGTCATTAAAGTATACAAAAATATAGCTTTAAAACAAGATTATAGGTGACTAACTTTTTTAAATCTGATCTCTTCTTCATTATCTGATAGATTTAAAAACATTGAACTGCATTATTTATTAATTTAAAAATGAACTAGAAGAAAGTGAAACAAATGAAAATGAAATAAAATGAGTAACTATTTGTACCCATCTCAGGTTAAGAGTTCATGTTCCTACAACCCCACAGATTCTCCTGGTCACTACTGCATTCTTTCCTGTGATAATAATTTCATCCCTTTAATGGGCTGTTTTACCACCCAGGTGGAAGATTGTGAATGATCACAAGGCATTTGAAACTTTTCAGAGAGGGCAGGATTTCTGATCCCTCCCCTTACATCAGAAGGGGATTAGTTCTGTGATCTAGTTCTGTGATTAGTTCTATTAGCAGCATCTGTCAGCAGTGATGCTTCAGGTTTCCAGGCCCAGGCCCAACAAAACTGGCAGCTACTACTGAAACAGTTGCTCTTGAAACCCAGAAGCTGGACTCCAAGAAGTCCAGTTCAATTCATATCAAGCCTGACAAGGAGAGGAACCAGGTTCTTCAGGAAATATCTCTGTCTGAGCAATCAGCTGGAGCCAGAATCAGATATCCAACCAGGTGCACCAATCGTCCTGTAAATGGGTCTTTTAGCCCAGTTATGCTCTCAGGTCAGGGCTGGCTATATAATTTGTGGGATCTAGAACAAAATGTCAATCCAGACACCTGTGTTCAAAAATAGGGGAAAACTATTAGATTTCTTCCTCCCTTTTTTTCTTCTCCATTTTCTTCTCTTCTCTGATCTTATCTCTGGGACAGAGTTTTGCTAGGTATTAAAAGGTAGCCTTGAACTCATTGTGTCACTCAGGCTGACTCATTATGTAGCCTAAGCTCATCTGAAACTCTCAGTAACCTTCATGCCTTAGCTGCCTTTTCCTCTGCTCTGTGTTTTTTTATTTAAACTATTGTGCTCTGTTAGTCACAGACATATGCCAGATGACTATACACTAAGAGAGACCTAGTTCCCTGGAGGATTAAGGATCGGGGAAAGCAGATACTCAGTAGGAGTATGGAACAATTATCTAGGAACTCATCTTTGGGGAGTAATAGGGAGCAGATGACTAGACTACCTGTGATCTTGTGCTGCATCACATGCTCCATTGCCCTGGTAGATTTTGCAAAGGGCAAAATCAAAGATAAAACTGTTAAAGAGATTTAAGACAGAAATCCCAAAGCATTAAAATCCAAGCACCTGCCCTCTTATGAGACTGAGTCCTTGGACAGATGCACAGATTGGGCATAGCTAGACTAGGATGGACCTCATCTAATACCGCAAAGAAAAGAAATGAGCTAAGTAGAGCCCATCCCCAAATTGTAGACTCATGAACAAAATACATTGCTGTGAAGGCAGGCAGTGGAGTGATTAGTTTCACTGTCATGGAGAAGCAGAAGAAAATTTAATACCTTGAAATGTAGTGATAGAAAAGAAAAGACAACACTAGGTAGCAAGCAGAAGCCAGAAGAGCCTCCAGGAGAATTCACGAACGTGGGAAGAATTTTAAGGAGACTACAATGAGAGTACCAGCAAATGATGCTATCCATTGTACCTTTTCTACAAAATCTAAATTAATTTCATAAGCCTTTTCAAAGTCAACATTCATTCTATGGATCTCTGTTGAACTTTTATTTTGTAGTTCATGAATATCTGCTCTTCTCCTTTTGGGTGGTATTTTGTTAATGTGGAATAGATATTTGGCCTTCAATCATCACTCCTGGCTATGCGCTTCTAAATCCTTTGCAAGATTCTGAGTCATAAGACTGAGTGAGAAGAACATCTTTTGCTATTTTTAAAAAAGACTCTTTCCATATCCATGAGTTTCTTGGACAGTGAAATCTAGTTGCCAGAGGAACCAGCCTGTGGTTGGTTAGAAGGTTGGAAATAACTTTTTTTTAAACTCAATTTTACACAATCCTTCAAGCTTAGGTATAGATTAGATAAAATGAATTGCATAACTTCAAAAGCAAAAAAATATTCAATTGTAAAATATACAGAACAGTTGTTAAGACAAGTTTCCCTCTGTCTCTGGCAGAACTGTACTACCCCAAGGGTGTGTACTACTGTGAAGTTTGGAACTTCTAACCTCACCTCCCAATCTCTGGAGAGGAAAGAACTGGAGATTGCAGTTAATCTTTAATTGGCGATAGCCAACAATGTAATCAGTTATGTGTACATAATGTAGCTTTCATAAAGCCTCAAAATGACAGAGTTCAGAAAGCTTCCAGGTTGGTGATATATACACGTGCTTGGATGACAGTGTACCCCAACTCCACTGGAAAAGAAATTCATGTACATAATATCCTTTATATAGCCTACATAAATATCCTTTATAATAAATCACTTATAGTAAGTAAAGCTTTCCATGAATGCTTATTAGCCTGAAGAGGAAATGCATGAATATCCAACTTTTTTGAAATGTAAAAATAAATGATTCAGTCTGCAAAATATTTGTATATATAATTTGATATGTCAATAAATATGTGTGTCACTGTAGAAACATCATCACAAAATAGCTAAAATATTCATTACCACCGCCAATATTCTAAGGTCAGGCTTCTTTGTAATCTCTGTCACCTCTCCCTTCAGAAAGCTGTGAACTTTCTTATCCACATGATCTATAATTTAATATAATTCATGTAAAATATGTGTGCCTTGTAGAGTGACATAATATGTCCTCTGTTTTACACAGCTTTTTTGACATAGGGTTACAAGTAATGACTTATACTCATTCTTGTGTATTTAAATGTGTTTTTGTTTATTCTTGCTGAGTGGTTTTATTATATACATGTGCCTTATTTATTCATTTGTTTTTCTTGTTTCCCACACTTATTTGCTAACATATACATTCTTGTAAATATTCATCCATGGGAAAATGTAGAAGTTTTTGTGTGTACAGAGATTTTTTTTTATCTATTAAATGAATCATTAAATCTGAACAGGTTGAGTTATTTGCTTAGTAGATCTGTTTAACTTTTAAGAATCCGTGAAGATGGTTTTTCAGATGAGTTGTAGAGTAATACATTCTCACTTATAACAAATTGGCGTATTAAATATTTTATCTTCTTGCCAATACTTGTTAAGGCAAATCTTTAGGATTAGAGACAAACAAATAGGCTTTTAATTATGGCACATCATTTTAATTTCCCTAATAACAAAAAATACTGAGGATTTTTTCCTATTTGTTGACCATTCCTATATCTTATCTGACAATAAAATCTTCTATGTGTATTTGTATTGACTTTTTCTGCATTTCATATAATAGACTTTAATCAAATTTGGGGCCCCTTCCCTCATTCACACCCCCCAGAGCTTCACCCCTCTGGATTTCATGCATTCTGTCATATGTGTTAAAGCCTATCTGGTCAAGCACTTATACCCAGATAAACATGCAACTTTTGATCAGTTTAGTTTCTAACTCTCATTTATTCACTCAAGGTTATCATTTCATTATCTTTTGTCAAAGTCTTTTAAACTCCCATTTTTATTATACATACACTTCCATTTGACTCAGTAATTTAGAAATACTTTTCTTAATTTTCAAGTATACAGGTTTACCCATTTCATTTAGCTTTTGATGTTTATCTTGTCTAAGTTGTGACTTGGAGTTACTTTCCATGTACTCTCAAATCTATGACATATGTTAAAGGTTGCTTTACACACAAAACAAAGTCACTTGAAAATTCTCCTTCAGGTACGTGACAAATGAGGTGTTTTCAGTCATTGAACACAATATTTCTATATCTGCCCATTAAGTCACTCTTGCTAATTTGAGTTGTTGTTTAATGTCTCTTTAGGCTCACTTGTATCTGATCATTGTTATCAATAATGGGTAGGTATTTAAAAATTCCACTCTGAGCACAGGTACAGCAATTCCCTCAGTAACTGTGGTGTTTTTCCTTTTAAAACACCAAGGCTCTACAATTTGCGATGTTGACACAGTTGAGTTCATGAAACTGATGGATTAAAATTTTGGTTATCATAACAGGATCTCTGAGAGTTATGCTTCAGAGTTGGGCTCCTGTTTCAGTGCCTTGACGTACTTGTACCACTGTTCATTTGATTATAAGTATTATATCCCTTTCTCTTACTTTCAATCAGTCTTTATATTTGCATTTTATCTTTCAATACAGCATAAAATTAGAATAAAAAACCTGTCTTTTAAAGAGAAACATTGCACCCCTCACATTTATCCCAGTTATAGATTTTGGTTTAAATCTACCATGCTATTCAGTGTATATGTTTCCTACTCATTTAATTTTTGTCACTATGTTAGTTTGGAGAGTATACTTTTTTATTATTTCAGTGAATATTCTGTATCATACCATTCATCCTTAACCATTTTTAATGCCAAGTTTGCTGTGATCTGATTCCCGAACAATAGAGAAACTTCAGAACACCTGAACTCAATATAACCCTTTTTTTTTGTTTTATAATTAAATAGTGTCAGCAATTTAAAGTCTGCCATTTTACATAAATATGTATTTATAACTTTATATTCATTTTTTCTTCAGTTTTAGTTTCAATATTCTCTATGTTCTTGTCTATTTCACATAGGTAGGAAATTTATCTGAAATGACTTTCCTTAGAACAGGAAGGTTGGCAGTTGTTTCTTCTTAGTGCATCATTGTTTCTGGCTCAAACAATTACTGCTGAGAAGGAGATTCCCACATTTTAAGAGTATTCTGTCATTTTTTCTTTAGCATTTTAGGTCTTTAGGGTCTGGCAGTTTATTATCTATGTAGGTGTGAATGCTTTCTTTGTTGCTGTTAATACAATTTCCTCTTGGTAAGCTCCCATAGGCTTTGACAGATGGACAAGGAGAATACAGCATTAAGATGCTACACAGTGTCATTTCATTGCCCTGAAAATCCTCTGTGCTCTCCTTGTTCATTCTCCCCTCTTCCCGATCTCTGGAAACCACTAATCATTTTACTGTCTCTATGGTTCCATATTTTGCAGAATGTCATATAATCATATCATACAGTGTGTGTCCTTTTCAGGTTGGCCCCTTTCACTGAGTGATTCTGTATGTATGGCTCCTCCATAGATATGGACGCACTCCCTTGTTAGCATTGAATTTTATTGGTTGTATGTACCACAGAAATGTATCTCTTTACCTCCTAAAGGACATTCCCATGACTTCCAAGTTTTGACAGTTATGAATAAAATAGCTGTGAATGTCTGTGGATTGCATATCTATCTGTGTGTGGGCATGAATTTTTAATGTCTAGCATTTTTCTTTTTATTTTTTGAGACAGGGTCTCTCTGTGCCTCTAGTTGGCCTGGAGCTCACTATGTAGACCAGGCTGATTTCCATCTCACAGAGATCTGCCTGCTTCTGCCTCCAGAGTGCTAGGATCAAAGTCATGGTTCACCACCATGACCTGCATTGTATAACCTTTTAACATTCCTGTTTTGAATAGGCTTCTTGAAACTGCAGATTATTGTTTTCCTCGATTCTGGAACCTGTGTCTTCAGATCTTGCTGCTGTTCACATTCCAACTTATGTTGTTTCTGTAAATTCAGTGAAGTTCGTCCCTTACTCTACCTTATTTCCTAGTTTCTCCTCTAAAGCCTCTGTCCTCTGTATCTCTTGTAGCTTCTGTTAATATCTGCTGAACAAGTCCCTCCAGGTCACTTTTCCCTTCTATTTTGTTCAGCCAAGTCCATATCTGACTCTTTTCATCTCAGTTGACAGTCCACATGCAGAGGTTCTAGTTCATTATTACTCAGTCCAATCACTTCTGTAGTTTTCTGTCTCTGCTGAAAAATTCAAGTGTGCTTTAATTTCTTTAAACATAGCAAATACATTTATGCCACCTTTTATACCTGGATCTGAATTAAGGATGAGGCTAGGGGAGGAGAGTGAGTGCTGCTGATTAACACTGCTAACACCTGGGCCTGAATTCTTAGCGCTAGCTATTGTACTTAGACACTCTTACAGAGGTCAGCGCCCCCTGCCCTTTTTGGAAGACACCTTTCTTGAAAAAAGATTTTGTTTTCTTCCTGCCTCTCTCATTAAGGAAACTAATTAAATTGCTGACCCAAGTTTCTTCGACTCCCCTGCTGCAATCGATTTCAACTTCTACTTGTAGACTAGGTCTTAGATATAGCCTCCCAGTGGGAAGTTTTCCTTTTTTCTTTGTATGTTCTTTCTTCTTCTCTATGTTAAGGGAACATCTGTTCCATAGAACATTAGGGGAAGAAATTAGATAATTCATATATACCTCTAATAAGTATCTAGTCATAGAATCAAGATTAATATGAACTCCAAAGGTGTTGAATTTTGTGCAGCTTTTCACCTCAGGTGACAGACACATAAAGAACAAAAGTTTGTGTGTATTCTTTCATAGATTGACAGGTAGACAAATGCCCTTTTAAAAAAAAAGTGATTTTTTTAGTCTAAATGATCATGTTGACCTCATTTTGATCTTAAAAAACTCCTCATCTTGTAGTACATTGATATTTTTAAAAATGTATTTGAAATTTCATCCAAATTTAGTCTTAAGGATTATCCTATGTAATGTAGCTTACCATATCCAAAAGCCAACAATATTATTTTTGTGAAAAGCACTCAGAAATTCTTTCCTCTGGCACCTTTCACTTTATTCAGAAAATTTTTACATTAAATCATATTGATAGGCCAAGTATATTACCAGTGGGAGAGTACTAAAATTATCCTAGATATTGGGAGTCTTTACTTAGTGGGGTTCAGTAATAGATAGGTCTAATCTCTTTGAATTCTCAGCAGATGTTGGAGAGTTAAAAGTGTTCCGTTCCAGGAGAAATGGACGTATTTACTAGAACGTGCTGTAGTAGTGTGGTTCTTTTGATCATTGTATAATGATTTAGCTCAGACATCTTCATTGTTCAATTTCTCCAAAACCATGAAAGATGATATATAGCCCTCTGGCAGAAAACCAACATACTGTGTTGGGCACTGGGTTATTTAACCACCCTGAGAAATAATTTACACTTGAGATATTATGCAGAAACATTTGCAATTAACTTGTGTTGACAGAGAAACTAAATAGATTATAGTCAGTGAAAAAAAAATTGACACGTTCTTGATCTCTTAGGCAGAAATAATACCCACTGTAGAAAATGAATGCAGTTAGATGATTGAAAATAATAACAATAAACATGAAAAATAGATACATATTGATATTTATTTTAATTTTTTGTGAATTCCATACTATATATTTTTATTATATTTAGTCAGCCTCTTCTAAATACACTCCTTTTCTATTGTTTTGAGTTTAGAAGAAAGATCAAATTGTTTTATGTGACTCTTTTGGTTGTCTAAAAGAAGCATTTCTTTGTATACTAAAGCAACTGAAGATTAAGTTCTGGAATATTTAAAAATCTTTGTCCCATGAAACTTTAGCTTTAATCACTCGCTTTCTGAATCCCAGGACCTTATCCATAATCCAGGCATAGTAGTTCCTTGCTCACAATGCTGTTATAAGCATTAGAGACAAAATATATAAAGTATCTCATATAAATGGTAATAGTGCTAGAAAGAAGTTTTCATATTAAGTTCAGTCACATATTGTATTTTACTTAATTTATGATCTCTGGGCTTAGAGATTTACAAAAGAATATGGTTTTATTGTAAAGAAAATTTCTTAAGTTTTTTGTACATATGACCTGACTTGAGAATTCATTAGGAATAGAATGAATGCACACTGGTTATTTTAGTGATCATTGTGTAGTCCCCGGCAAGTCATGTTTAATCAATTGAAGGTACTGGAATACGTAGAATCTCCAAGAATAGCTAGAAGTTGGGAGCCAATAATTTGAATCACTATACAGAAGCATCCAGGAGAAATTTTGACAGGAGTCAAAAATATTTTTCAGCTTGTATGACTTCTTTCTAGATGATACCTTTCATATTGATTCTCAAATACCATTGATATACCCATAAAAGTGATGAAATTTGTTTCCCATTTTCTCATTCCCACTCTTGAGTAAGGCTGTGCAGGAGAACCTATGGTGCCAGTCTCAGCCAGAAGGGTTCTCTTCTCTTTGGGATCACTGAGCATTTTTCCTACTGTGTGAGAAAATCCCCTACTCAGCTAACACAGCAGCTAAATCAGTCATTTTCCCGGATGATCGGTACAGCGGTATGCATCTTACCTTCCAGTCTACCAGTTAACTAACCAATCAACCTAATACTTTGTAATTGGTTTGGGACCACTGATGCCAAGATTAGGAAGTAGAAAGGACTGGGTCAAAAGCTTGCCCTTAGGGTCAAGCTTGCCCTTAGGGACAGATTATATTAGCCTTTGGCTAGTCACTTACCTTCACTTCTCTGGCTTTCTTTGCAGCAGAGAATTAGAAATAAATATTCCTAAGGTTAAATGAAGATTCCCATTAGAAAGGTCTTTCTCACCTGATCATATATCACAAACACTTATTCACAGCTATTCATCAGAACTCATCCTGAAATCTTAATCACATTGAAGCTAAGAAAGACCTATGCATTGCATGTTTTCTAAGCCATAGGAGCTGTGACAAATTAATCAGCTCCTCAGAAATATCACATCAGGCATATATACAGATCTATAGGTAGATGTATGTATAGATATTCTTTCAGCAGTCAGCAAAGACATATAATTCCAAGGCCCCATTTGGTGTCACTCTACAGTATACATTCTGCTCAAGGAGTCATCTAATACCAGTATTTCTTGCATTGTCACTGAACCTTCAGTCAGAATTTACATCCTCTGCTTTGATTCATAGTTAAAACATTGTTGGAGACCAAGTGACCTCTGTTTTGCCCTTCTGAACATGTGACATCTTGTGACTCAGTGCAAAACATTCTGACACACATTGACAGCAATTATGCTAGGCCGGGAGTCTCTTAAGTGCTTCTCATTGTCTAGCAAACAAGCCCCCCAACTGTAGCTGCCCTGGCCTCAGCTCCTGGTTCTTCCTGTGATTTGTATCCTAGCAACCTTAGTCCATGCCCCTGCCTCATTTCCTAATGTCTTCTAATATTCATAACCTTATGATAGGCCTTTGTCTCTGTTAATCACCATATTCCTGTATGGGTGCCTGACTCCTCCAAGTTATATATACCACCTAAAAGAATAAAGATTTGCCGATTTGATCAGGAGACTGTCTTGTCGGCCCTCCTTGTGTTCCTCTTGTCTCTTTCACCCCAGGTTTCTAAGGACTCGTGCTCTACTGAGGCCAGCGGGCAGCGGCAAAACATTCTGATTATCATTTGATTACTCAAAAAAAAACCTCCTTATTTGTTACCCAAAGACATTTTGTGCCTTTGTTCATTTCTCATTTTCAACATACACCGACAAATTTAAATACCAGAGGTTGTTACACAAAAGCTTATAGATTGAACAGCTGTAATTTTACCAGAGAAATACTATTCTGACTTTCTTACCAAATTAATGTGTCCCTCCCTTTCAAGTTTCAAGATGATACATGCAATTTCTCTACCCTTGCCTTTTATATATATCATGGCTTAGTCATTGGCAAAGTAGTTTTCATTTACAGATTTATTTTTCCTCTGTGGTCAGTAATCCTAGTGGCCTATTTTATTTATAAGAAGCAGTATCTATCTAAAATAGTTTTGAAAGAGAGAGATACAACACTGTATGGTTGTACTTACTATAAAGTAATGGAAAGAGCTGGAAGAATAGGGTCCATTACAAACAAAGGAATAACCACAACTATTATACTAAAGAACTAATCAGATATTTGAAGTTACTAATTCTGCCACAAAAAAATAAAGGTGAAAAAGCTGGAAACTTCTGCTGGAACAAGTTACAACTCAAAGCATCACAGCTATGTGTCAGGGATCAGAACTGGGATCAAGATAACACCAACACTGCCCACCTTCTCCCAACACTCGGTAAGGAGTGAGTAGACTCAGAATCAAGAACCTTCCTTCATTGCTCCTTGTTGAAACACCATGGAACATGCCAAACAAACAAACAACAACAACAACAAAATGATTGCTTCCATGACCTTTCTTTGAGTAGAAAACAGCCAAAAGGGGTTAGAAGACTTCTTAGTTGTTTTGTCAGAAATCTTAGTTGAGTGGCATCTGTTTGGGATAACTTGTTTTTACCTGTTTTATTGTAGGCAATGCAGTTCTTGTGTGTTTGATGTTTTTGTTTTTGTTTTTACACAGGGTCTAATGTATCCTAGGCTGGCCTAACTTTTCTATGTAGCTCAAGATGACTTTGAATTTCGGATCCCCCATCCTGGGCCTCCAGAGTGTTGGGATTACTGGCATGCACTACCACAGCCAGTTTATGCGGTGCTGGAGATCAAACCCAGGACTTCATTCATGCTAGGTAAGTTTACTACACCAACTGAATTATATCCCTGGCTTTTGTTCTTAAAATTAACTATTTATAAGATTTTTAAAGGTTATTTTAGAAAGGAAATGAAAATGAATACCAACTGACCATATCCAAATGTTTTACCCTCTCTTTGGCTGTCCATGCTCCTATAAACGTTAGATACATTAATGCAAGCTTGTTTTTGTTCCACAGAGCATACTGCTTGTATGTAGTATCTTAAAACTTTAAAAAACTTCTTTGGTTTTGTTTTGTTTGTGAGTGGGGGTTGGGCACTCACATACCACAGCATTCATATGAAGGTTAGAGGAAAGCTTGTGGGAACTGGTTCTCCCCTTGCACCATGTGGGTCCTGGGGATCCAAATTAAGCTATCAGGCTTGGTGACAAACACCTTTACCCACTGAACTATCTTGCCAGTCTGTATGTAATGTTTTAATTCACGTGTATGCATGCATTTGCGCTTATGATTAAACTGTGCCCTGGTGTTAGTCATTAGTTGTACTTAGTATAAGGCATTGCCTGAGACTCTGGGTACTTCTGTCTTCTAGGCTGATGCAGCTAATGATTACATCTGTAATGTGTACACTGTTCAATAAACCTATGCCATATATAGAACGAGAATGAAAAAAACAGCCAGAGAAGCCTCTACTGCAAACAAGAGCACACTTATTGTACTTTCTACCTCCACAATTCTCTAAGATACAGATGCTTAGATTTGCCATTCTTTTCCTTTCTACTCTATTACATGCTTTTCTTAGTTAAGTACTGTCATATTTTTGTATTTTTCACATATTTCTTCTAAAATATCCAAAGTCATCTTCTTTTCCAGTTCACTGAGAGCCACAGAGTGTAAATGTATATTTAGAGAAGAATAAAAATAATACACAACCACACCTTCTCCAAAAAGGCCTCAGTGATTTTCACAGCCACCTCAACTTAATTTATCTATAGGATGACTCTTGATAGCTATGTGTGAGCTTTGTGTGAGCTTTTTAAAGTTCAGCCAAGCCAGCTGCATGATCAACACAAAGACAATAGCTCCCACACACGGGGTCACACGGATTAAAGAACTCGATCCATCAGTAAATCTGCCAGATGGCAGTGGGAGAAAGCTTGTAACTCTCTCACTTTCATTTCAACAGCAGCAAACAATGTTCAATGTTTAAAATAAACTCTTCCAGATGAGCTCAAGATAAACTCTGAGGTGGGTGGACCTGATCTTGCTGGGCTGTAGCTCTGAAGTGTTTGATTACATTGACACGAAACCCTTGGGTAGAATCCCCTTCTGTCAACAGATTGCTTAGACTGGGACACTTACTACATGAAGCCATTTCCTGTGCTTTCATGGCTTGGTGGCGGAACACAGCTTTCTCTCTCTCTCTTTCTCTCTCTCTCCAAACTAATATTGGTAATATAAATGATGATATATTTCTCTATGTGCAGCATTTTCTCAAACCATGAGTAAAACTTCCAGGTTTCCCTTACAGGTATGCAGGTCTGGACAGGAAATATCTCTGAATCTAGTTGACCTGTTTACAACTTAAAAATGGACTTGTTTGTTTTACTAGTCTCACAGTGACAAAAAGAGTGTGTGTGTGTGTGGAGGGGGGCATTAGGAAGGTTTCCCATTTCATTCTGCCAGAGACTAGATAGGTACTTTGATGTGTGAGACATAGCAACAGTGGTAAAAAGGTACAATTACTTAAGTTTGAATTTATAAAGGAAAGCATGAATATCTTTTTATTGCTGTTTTCCTGCAAATTCGAGTATATGAAACTGGGCTGCAACTCATCACGGCAACTTTGAAATATACAATGGCTTGCTAAAAAAATAAATTTTAAGCCATCAGGAACTTACCTATTTAACATAATTAGCGGAACTTTTTAAGACAGAGAGAGAGAGAGAGAGAGAGAGAGAGAGAGAGAGAGAAACTGATAATGAAGTAAAATCTGAAGGGCCAGCTGCAAAAACACTTCAGGACCACACTGATTACGTCAGATAATCAACTCAGCACACACTCGTGTATTTTTAAAAATAAAATTATTCCCAAAATTAAGAGTCTTTGGAAAATCATGATTTACTCCATAGAAAATATGTATTATTTTCTTTAAACTGAAATCTTCTGAATTGTCGCTGTCACTCTATTTTAATAGAAGCCTCTCACGAAACTGGTTGTTTACAAGAAAATGTTTGTTAAAGAAGGAAGTCACAAAGACGAATTACCTACATCAACAAGTTACCTTAATGTGAAAGAGAGCAAATCTATGCATCAGCCTATAGTCTGACTGAGGTTACGTGTTCATTTACCCTCTTTGCTGCGTTTTCAGCTCAAACCCAGTTGGAACTATATCTTCTTGCATTATATTCCCTTGAATAGTCTAGTCTACGATTTCCAGCTTCTGGGTCTTCAAAATGACCAAATAAGGCAGGAGAGGGGCAAATAAAGAGCAAAGTATAGAGCTAGACATGTATGAAAATGTCCTCATGAAACCCATCGCTTTGCATGCTGACCAAAATAAATAGAAACAAAACAACAAAACAAAGCCAACAAAAGATAACAGAAAGAAATGGACTCAAGTTTAAGCTCACTTGCAAGGAACCAAATACCAACATCTTCTGTACGTTTACAGGATTTATTTTTAGCATATGATAGCTGCTAGTAACGTGATTCAACAGTAAGCTTCTAGTGATTTGCCTTCATTTCACTGTTGCAAAGCACTCAGGTGCCTTCACAGGAGTTTACGTTTTCTGTGTACTCACATTTCACTAGTTTGCATCATGATTACTGTACTGTGACTAACAGCAAGCACAGCTAACAGAGAGGCACACAGATTTGTCTTCTTTTTCTCTATTGCATCCTGCGTCCTTAGGATGTAGACTCTAGGATAACACCTGACATATAAAAGACAATCAATAAATATTTGTTAAATGAATAAATGACTGGTACATAATGTCCTCATCTAAATTCCTTAAATAGGACAAGAGGAAGGAAAAGATGCACATCTGACCTGTGACCTGTGTGCTGCATGGACCCCAGGCCTAACACAAAATTGTAAATTTACTTAAAACATCATGAGATTTGTTGTGTATCATTTCTGTAACTCAGTTGCACAGTTTTCAGGCATGAACTTTACAGATGACAGTTGGACACGCTTAGTAAAGTAGGATAGAGGGAGCCTATCCTCCTAGAACATTCACACAGTATGAGAATCAGTTTGCATGTTTTTCGGAAGGAAAGGTGATGCTGTTACTACAGTAGGTCTGTCACATGGTGGCTGCTGAAGAGTGATTGCACTATTCTTTGTTTAGACATCTGGCTTGGCAAAAAAAACTTCTTCCTTACTGTCCTCAGAAAGCTGGGCATGCTTCTAACTTTCATCCAGAAATTAACTACCTTCCTGCATGTTGACCTATAACTAATTTAACTCCCCATTGTCCAGAGAAGGCTTATGAACATCTGAAGCTGTCTGTGGGGGCCCAACTCCTGAAGGGTGATTAGTAACATGTTCTCTTTAGTGTTCCTTAGGACATTTGGAATCAATTAAATATTCAAATATAGATCTTTCTTAGATCTCTGGCCAGGCCCAGCAGGTTTGTGAAGGGGGAAGGTTTGGAGGCAGATAACTGCTATTCTTCATACCAGAATCTATAGCTAGGGATATATTTAAAAATATACTCTCTAGACCTCCTGGGTCTGCAAGCAAATAATCATACAAGATTAAAAATGATATAGAAAAACAACGACAGCCTTATACAGTAAAAGGAGTTGTTGAATTTATGACAACTACTGCCCAAAGACAAACAAATACATGAGTGTGCCAGGCTTGGAAGATAGTTGCTAGGGTACAATAGAATGGTCTAGACTAGCTAAAAACAGATTTTAAAATTTTATATTTGAGGAACAAAAAGAAAATGTGTATGGACATATAGCCTGGACTGTGTCTGATTCACCAAATTTCAAGTATTTACCATCTGTATTTTTTGGTTACTGATCCTTGGTTTGGAGTTGCTTACATTATGTGTACTCAACTACCCATCACTACCACTAATTATCAGTACTCCTAAAAATAAAGATTAACTGTGCTATTTGAAAGAGGATACGTGTCCATATTGTCAGGAACTTTTGCAAAATGCTTGGCTTCTTCCGACACTTTTATTCATTGGTCAGTCTTTTAAAGTACAGAGTTACTGGTCAGCCAAATGGCTCAGTGGGTAAGGGAGCCACGCAAGCCTGGTGACTTGAATTTAAAGTGGAAGGAAATAACTGACTCCACAGTTGTCCTCTGACGTCCACATGCATGCTATGGCACACATGCACATGCACACACACACATACACCTACACGCACATTAATAAAAAGGATTGAAGTGCACATTATAGCTTAACATTAGGCTAGGAAAATAACCCTTTAGAGAGGTTCAGTAATTTCCTAACTCACTGGGAGGGTGAAGTTGGGAAGCTGTTAATTAAACCTAATCTAATGGCACGGCTGAAGGAGTGAAAACTCTTTCCCAACTAAATGGTAATTAGAAATCACACCATATGAAACAATCACTGTTCGTAAAGTGAGGGAGAAGGCCAGCAATCTCCACTTCTAGGAAGCACTCCTTGCAATAAAAGTCAGTGTTAGAAAGAAAACATCAAAAAATGGGTTTCAATTCACCTATTCCATTACCTGGCTTAGTCCAGCCTCGCTATACCAATAATTTACAGAGGGTAAGAGTATCAAAGAAATAGAATTCTTTTCCTTGTTCCTTTGCTCAGTGGGATGATTAGAAGTGAGTTGTGGGAGAAAAAAGAAACAAAGAGCTGGAATAATCTTCCAAACGTAATCAGTCAGGCTGCTGGTCCTTTATTCCATCAGCCAGTGGTGGGAAAGACATCTTCCAAATGGCAGCTCACTTTGCCTTCATAGTTGGTGTCTCCAGATAAGTTTCTTTTTTCCATCATGATAAATTAATATATCCTATTTTATTGTGGTGCCACAAACAAGAACTCTGAAAGGCTCAAAAGGTCCAAATCCCCTGAAAAGCATCAGGTATCAAAATGCAGCCAGAAAAAGATGGTATTAAATGAAAAAGGGAGCTCCTTTTTAATGAAGTCGAGGTGTAGGACAGATTTATTAGCTTCCATTTTTCCAAGTTGCATTCTGATGTATTTCCTGCCCATATTTCCAAGTTCAGCAGGTCTCTTTGTAGGATTACTTTAAAAATACATTTCAAAGAACATGATGTTGCTGTACCCAGTACACCTGCAGAGACACACCTGTAATGAGAGAAACGGTTTCTGGAATACACAGTGCAATGTTCTGACAGAAAACAGACCTTCTCTGTTCTGCCAAGATCTTGCCATTTGGGAGAAGAACTCATACTGGTAACAAGGGGCTACAAATGGTCTTAAAAATAACAAGAGTGGGTTCTGACCAAAATGATGATTAAATAAAATGGTGCTGCCTCTCCTTTAGTGTCATGATTCCTTTCCCCCTAATATTAGGAGACAATAAGAAAAAAAATGAAGTTGATACTTGTGATATGGAAACAGATACCCATGAAACTCCTATTTGATTTTAAGATTTATTTTTATTTTGTGAACATGAGTGTTACGCGTGCATGAAAGTAAGTGCATCTGTGTCATGCAGTGCCCCGGAGGACAGAAAAGAGTGTTGCATTCCCTGAAACTGGAGTTATGGATGGTTGTTAGCTACCATGCAGGTGCTGAGATTTAAACCTGGGTCCTCTGCAAGGATAGTCAGTGCTCCTAACCACTGAGCTAACTCTAAAAGCCCTAGCATCCATTTGGGTCAATTATTTCTATGACTACTACTCCTGCATTATTATTATTATTATTATTATTATTATTAATTTTTTTTACCCCATGATTCTTGAAGGAGAATATTGGTAATAAAATTAACTTCCTTTCTTTAAAGAATTCTTATTTGTTTAAATGGACTTTGAATGAATAATTAGTATACACTGTGAAAAGCTATCTAAATCAAGAGAAACCAAGTGGGAAGACAATTGTTCTTGCCTACAGACACACTTGATGGACATCTAAAAAGTAAGTGGTGTTCCTGAGAGAGGGTATTCCAGACTGAGGGAGAATAAGGAAACACCCAAAAGCAACGGAACAAGTGACACTTTGATATTGAGGACTGGGTTATCTTACACAATAGAGGTACACTGTACTTGGGCAATACATGATAGTAATTACTAGATATTTGCCTGAATTTAATTATCAGATTATAAACTCACTCCCCAATTATATTCCAAGTACATGGTTTCTGTGTCTAGTATACCATACTGGACTGCGCAAACAGAATCCATCCAACAGCTTTGAGCTTGAGTACAAAGCAACCCTGTGCACAGTTCAGTTTCAGGTGTTGTATTAAAGAACTCTACCTTTAAGTGGGGATGAGTTATAAACTACAATATTCTACAGTGTCCCATTAGTAATAGCCTTTGGGGACTCCAGCTCTACAGCATTGCTACATTTATACACCCAACTTCTATATTTGAGTAAAAGACTTCTTTGAATAAAGAATTCTAAAGCTGGGAAAGAAAAAAAAAGAGGTTGAAAACATTGTGTGATTAAATGGAAAGCCATCATAGGTTTGGAAGTGGGACATGAGAGCAGGTAATAGATTTGGGGTTTCAAAATATGACTTTTCAGAGCAGTGTATAAGATGTGGCAGAAGACCCAGGACACAGCAAGAAAAAGAAAGGCTAATGTGGACAGGATCAAGGACCGCACTTAGAGATGCTTCTAAAGAAATACACACCAAACAATCTGCACCAAAAATTTATTATGTGTACACACTAGGGACATAATTTCCACACAAAACCAGCATTAATGTAAAAATTCTTAACATTTTTTGCCATAAAACTCAAAGATTTTTGAAAACAATCTTAAGTAATTTTTAAGTTACCAGTTTTTAACATCTGTAATTTATACCAGTCCAATTATAATTTTTAATAAAATAAAATTGTGTTGCTCATTTTCATGACAATATATATTTAAAATATCTTTGCTGAAAATTTATATTAGCCTAAAGCAGACTCAGTAACCTCCAAATATCCGTATGTACCTCTGAGCATTTCTGTGAAATGAAAATTGTTTTCAAGTAGTAAGTGCTCACACCACACCACTCCTGACCACAGATTTAACTGACAGTTTTAAAAATAGCTCTTCTATTCTTGCTCTTATTTTAACATGCCAACCATCACTTCGCTGATATCCCACAGTTTTCTTGCTACAGACTCATCCATAGCTTTAGGCAATAGTTCTTCCTCCTTACAATCTCCAAAGTACCTTCCTGACACACCTTCTACTTCAGGTGAAGAAGCTAAGTAGATAGAAGTCTGGGCACCTTCTAATGGTGTTTTGAAGAAAGCCCACGATATCAAATTAAAAAGTGGTTTGACCAGCAGTGGAATGTGTATATGCCTCCCAAGATTGGTTCGTACAATCCCAGGATGCAATACATTGACAGTCACATTTGTGCCTTCTAAGCGACGTGCTAGTTCTTTGGTGAAAAGAATATTAGCTAGTTTGCTCCGACTGTAACAAAAACTCTTATTATAGCTTTGTTCACTATTCAAGTCTTCAAAGTTGATGTCTCCATATTTATAAAGTTTGGAAGAAACGACTACAATCCGGCTAGGAGCTGAACTTTTGAGGAGTCCAAGCAGAAGATTGGTGAGAAGAAAGTGTCCTAGATGGTTCACTCCAAACTGCATCTCAAACCCATCCTCAGTCTTCATATATGGGCACTGGAAGATCCCCGCATTATTGATTAGGACATCCAGCCTGGGCTCCTCCTTTAAAACCAAAAGGAGAATGCAGAATTATGAATACAGGTCTTCAGTAGATTATTTTTTGTTCATGATAACTATTTTAATTAAAAAAAAATTGAGACCAAAAGTGCCTCTTTTCAAGTGTAGCCTATGTATCAGATAACAAACTATTCAAAGCATTGACAGTCTTGTTTTCAGTGGGGAAAGGGATTCCCTTGTATTCTACAGATTTTCTCTGCAACTTCTTTTACTTAGTTATTAAAATAACAAGAAAACACTTATCCATAGCAGTCTGATAGCAAGAAATGTAGAAATCAATTCTAAGACTTAATTTCTGCTCTTATGTTTTTACAACTTGATTATAAACACATAATCTTGGCATGTCATTCAGAAGCCAGAAGCTAATTATCTCAATCAATACCAAGGTTGTTCTTAAAACAGAAATACAGGAAATTTGGGGATTAGGCATTCCTATGAGTCCCCATTTTTCCTCTTAATTTCAATTGAACTAAAAACAGACCATTTTTTGGGTTACCCGTGTTAATGCTAAAATCATATATGTTTGATGTATCCTTAAGAAAGAAAAAAAAAACCTTGCAAAATTCCTTAAAATATGTCCATGAATTTCCCAGCATTACATAATTTTTTAAAGATATACTGATCACTTAATTGTGACCTGGCCCTTTCCACATATAACTTCATCTACAATAATTTTGTAACTGAAACACAGTGTCATCAAGCTCCTAAGAGCCAAAACAAAGAATCAACCTGAAGATAAAATTCTTAGATTCCAATGCCCTTTCTTATAATTAGTAAGCTGTTCTGGCTTTCTAACTGGGATTTTCATAGCAGAGCTTGAGTCATGGTGAGTTCGGGAGACTAGACCCAGCAGGTCAGCACCGAGATTGAGAGCACCACCAAGGGCACAGGTCTACTTTTTATCCCATGGTCTTCTAAGTGTAGAAGTCACAGTAGGGACAGAATCAATTCAGGCCATTTCCCTACAGGGGCGAACTTCAAGAAGGTCAGAGATGCAAAGTTTGGCCTAGAAAAGTGTAAAAATAATCAAAGAAAGAAAACTTAAGAAAACACTAAGCATCTCACAACAAGGTGACTGTTAAACAGGTATGGGCAATAAAACTGGAGCTCAGATTGACACGTCTAACCTCAGCTGATTCTGGAATTCAGTCCCTTTTCCCCTGTATAAAAATCATTCAAGTTTCTAGGGGCTCCCAGTGAGGAGCTCTAGTCAGCTGTAACATAAACCCCAACATCTTTCACATACTTACTGTTCTCACAGTTTGTCTTTTCATTCCTGAAGTTTTTAAAGTTGGTTTTCCCTAGCTTTTCCCAGACTCTTCTGTCTCTTTTTATGACAGAGAAAAAGAAAGGTACAACATGTTCCAGGTATAAAGACATGGTGATTAAATTAATCATGACTCATGATTAAATTAATTCTAAGTCAAATTTCCACTCTTAGTGACTTTTTTTTTGCCAAGTATAAGTGAAAGAAAAATGTGTTAATTCTCACAGCTGTTATCAAAACCTACCTGTCAGAGGACTCACTATTTCTCATTTGGTCTGTCTAAAAACCTTTAGGTTTTCCAATAGTCAACTTCAAAAAGAGGCAGTTCACAGATGGGGGAAAGAGAGGAGTATTGGTCTTTACTTAATCCTTTGGAAAGCTTTCCTGAATTAATCATTTCTGAACATAATTCTTTGCTGGATTTGTGTTTTTTTTTTTGTTTTTTTTTTAAACTTTATCGTTTACAAGTTTTTTTTTAATTCTAGGAGATAAGTGGCATAAATACCAAGAATACCAACTAGTAAAATATCTACACTTTCCATTTTTTCCCCTTTCTAATTTTAGTCCCTAAACTTCAGGGCCAAGAAAGCAGATACTTAGGACAACAGCTCAGTTACCTCTGTGTCTATACTACAACACCAAAGTCTTAGGTGTGCAACAAAATGTTCCAGAACACTATAGCAGCAACCTCCTAGCCTGCAGTGAAAGTTTAAAACTTTGAGGGAAGCAGGGATACTGTTCAGCATCTCAAAAAATGCTAGGTCTGGGTGTTCGCAGCTTCAGGGTACATGGTTTTCTCTTCTGATGTGGTCCTTGTTTTGAAAAGCTGGGGTTTTAGCAGTCATTAGCACATTAGCAGCTACTGTCATATAAAGCAAATGCAAGGCTAAAAAATTTATGTAGAGCTGTGTCCAATCTCATTTTTGGGCAGGAAAAGTTACTATAGTGACCAACAGACACACATTTCCACTAATATATATATATATATATAACTAAGATACATTTTTCTTTGAATTTTATGTTTTTTCAAATAGCTAGTGAGCTGTTAGGACATAAATACTTCCTTGGCTGCTTAGACCTACTTCACAAATGAACTTATAGATTATATTTCTTTTGGCCTAAAGACATCATGAAAAAAATTACTCAGGAAATTTTGGGGACTTCTGCTTTAGGTTCCAGAGATTCCATTTTTGACAAACACCTTTCCTGGGCTGCCAGTTTCAGATCTCCCTCTGGCAAGCCACCTTGATGGGAAGTTCTACTTTAGTACAACGGAGGGGTTCCTCCTCAGTGGAGCATCTCCTATCCACTCAGGGAAATCTCGTACCTCCCGGCCCAGCACCAGGAGTACAGAACAGAGTTATAGCAAAGATTCTGAAGACTACAAGTCTTAGCCTTCCTAGGCCTGATTCCTCAGGTAAAATGGAGATATTAATGCTTACTTCACAAATTACTGTGAAGATCTGGTAACAAAGGTGTTTAATTTTTATTTTAAAAAGGGCTTGGCAAAATCTGGTATCATGTATGCATCAAATTCTGCACAATGTTAAGCATTATATTATTCCCACTCCTGTCTCTTTGGAGCACTATTAGGATTCTAAGCTCTGTGGTTAGGGATGGTGCAAAGGTGGCAGCAGGCGATACTCCCTCCTGCCTCGGTGGGACTAAACAAAAAACAAAAGCAAACCAAAACACAAAACCCTGAAAGGGAAATAAGAAAAACATTTAAAAGCCCCTGATCAAGGTTCTTGGCTAGCTCTCTTCTCCAGCGCTGTCAGGCCTGTGATAGAAGGCGTGGTCTGGCATATCTTCATTTCTGACACAAGAGAAACAATTCAGAGAAAAGGGGTGGCTGCTGGGCTCTCTTCTCGCAAGAGAATGAAACTTTCAGAAACTGGCTAACCTACAAACCTGTCACCCGTCCCTGACCCCGCCTACCCCCGCCCCCTTCCCGTTCTTCCTTCTCAGACCTAGCAATGTGGCAGGCTGGTGAACCTCCCTGGCCACTCAAGGTCACACTCCGCCTTGGGGCCCCTCCCACGTCGCCACGGACCCCACGGCGAGCCGCTGGGCTCCGCTAGCCCCACACCTGGAGCAGCTCCCTGCAGAAGGCGCGCACGGAGCTCAGCGAGGCGAGGTCCAGCTCCTTGACGACCAGCTCGCCCGCGCCGCCGGAGTCCGGCTCCGGGCTCCCGGCCAAGCGGAGTTCGCTGCGGAGCTGACCGGCCGCCTCCTCGGCGCGGGCGCGGTCCCGGCAGCCCATGATCACCCGCGCGCCCAAGCGCAGCAACTCGGCGGCCGTGGCGCGGCCCAGGCCGCTGTTGGCCCCAGTGATCAGCACAGTCTTTCCGTGCATGAGGCCCGGGTTCCCACCACTATGCAGCCGCGGGACCCCGGGCCCCGCGAACCTCCGGGCCGCCAGCCACAGCGCCCCGCCCAGTGCGGCTAGCAGTGCCGCTGCGGTAGCCACTGCCATAGCCTTCCGGGCGGAGGGCGCAAGGGGCCCAGTACTAGGGTTCCGCAGCCCAGGCCACCACCTGGCGTGTAGGACTCTGGGGCGCGGCCTGTGGCCCCCTGCTGGTGCGCGCGAGGCCTGCTGGGATTTGTAGTTTCTCCCTTGAGGGTGGTGTGGTCTAGAGTTCCTCTTACAAACTACACTGTGGAAACCTCCAACATATTTATTTCGAAATGAACAAAGTCAAATTGGTATACTCCTGCAGACTGAGGGACATTCTGATTTTGAGTTAGTTTAAAAGGCTTGTTGTAGAGTCAACAAAGTTCTATAAGTTTTCAGGAGTGTACTTACCTATATGCACACATTCCACTTTTGAGAACCCCTAGTTCAGGTGATATAGGTAAAAATTCAATATAATATTTAAAAATGAACAATGTTTTTGTACATTAAGCTTCTGAACCAACTCTAAGCATTCAAGTTCTAAGCATATGTAAAGGGCCATTATTATGACTTACACAGTTGGGTGTAATGACATTCAACAACCTCAATAGCTTAATGGTCACTGAACAGTTCAATTTTTTTTGTTAAACCCAAACCCAAAAACTTTTCCAAAAGAGCTACGTTCTGAGGACCAGTTCTCTGAAATCACAGTGACTCTAGACAGCCAAAACACGTGCTACTTGTAATACCAGACTGTCACAGTTTATTTCTTCTCCCCATCCCTAGGTGTGCTTTTGAGCAATGCCATAAGGTACATGAGCTGTGATGGTGCCGAATTTCTGTGCCGATTCAATGTGGAACATTTGGTCATCGAAGAAGATGTGAGGCCGAATCTTCACCAAGATAGGTCCTTTGGGGGCTCCAGCAAGGAAAAGAGCTTCATCTATCTCTAGACCCCAGCGGCGAAGGGTCTTCAGCACACGGGCTCCTGAACTGGCTGCACTTCGAGCTGTAACAAGGTAGGTCCTGATGGGACAAAGTAACCGTTCATCTTTGGCATAAAATTTCTTCTGCAGTTTGCCTAAATCTTCCAGAAAGCCTTTCAGGGGACCCTGAAAAAAAAAAAAAAAAGTCACAGCTGTGAATCAGTGGAGCCCAAAAGTGGTTACCGCAAAAGCAGGGTCTTACATGGCCTTATATGACCTTACATGACCTTACAAAACACACCACACTGTATGTCATATAGTGATTCTGGGCTGAATGCACAATACTGAAACTTTTTGCATTTATGTGAAGATATTTACTGATATGTAGTCCTGCCTTTGATTTCCGGAATAAATCTCGGATGACCAAATAATTTATCAAACCAAGATATTTTAAGTGTGAAAGAGTGTTCTATAAATTAGTAAACAGGGACAGTGGGCATAAATTATGCTTTGAGACTGAGAAAGATAAGTTCCAGTTGCTCATCGAAACGCTTTTTCCTTCATTTGTTAATTGAAAAAAATGAAATTCAGTTTATATGGTTAAATATTTTTTGTTACAAATCCAACCCTGCCTTTTATTTATAATTGCTTTACAAATCTTCTTATTTTGTTTTTGACCATTCTAAACACGTTCAGCTCTTAACTCTTGAATTGCTCTTTTGGGATGTGATCCTATTTGAAAGTTTTAATTTTTAAAATAGTAGTTAAATTTTAGTCTATCAATATTTATTCATATTACAAATATAGTTGATATTGGCTGTTTTGTGAGGTTTTCTTCTTTGGCACTTTCCAAGTCTAAAGATTCACTAACAAGTCTCTTGCTTATTTGTGTATATGGGTGGTTCTTTTTGACATTTGAGAAGTGCATTATTTCCTTACACTGATTATCTTTACACTGTAACCTTGTGTCTTACCTTCAATATTCTATGTTTTAAAATTCATATGTCTATTATTCTTTTTGTTTGTGTGCTTGTCTGTTTTTGAGACAGATTTTATGTACTCCAAACTGGACTTGAACTTGTGATTCTCAAGCCCTCAGAGCTACCAAGGCCTGAGAAGATTACAATTTAGGGATTCCAAGCTTGACTTACAATGAAAAATATAGGCAAAAGATATGTTTTCGAAACTTTTCTGTCTACTTCATCATCATTTAAGAACAGTCATTTTTCTAATCTTCCTCTGTGTTTATATTAGTAAATACTCTGTTTTTATGTACCAAGTACATTTAACCCTTTCAGTGGCTGTCTCAAATGAAGATATCAAAACATATTACATGTATTTTCCTCTCAGTATTTTCATTTTTCATTAGCTATATAATTTCTACTTTAAGGCATATATTCACTTCATTTTTCCAGATTATCCTAGTCTTTACCATTGTTTTAAGTTTAAATCCATGGTGAAGTATAAGCTCATTTGTATCTCAGTGAATACAGTCATGGACATGTTGGCCAAAATGTGTTACACAGTACCTAGTTTTCTTAAGAAAAATTCTTACGGAAATAATATTTGTGACTTTAGTTTGTTCTCACCTACAGTTAGCTGTTGTCTCTTCACTTAAAGGAATTTTTATCTAGATATAGACTTCATAATTTATATTTTATCTGCATAACTCTAGTAAATAAGTGTTTTGCCACTGAATGCAGCTATTTGAGAAGTTCAAATGTAGCCTGATGGCCTTCCTTGACCTGTCTACCATTTACAGTTAATGGTCTCTGTTGACAGATAGCTCAAAGAATTATTGACCTATGAGGTCACATGGCTGTTCTGGCTCATTTACCCTAACAGATAATGTGAGCCTTTCTAATATCTTATCCATTTATATGGGTACGACAAGCTGATCTTCAAGCATGTTTTCTTGACTGCTGTTTTATAGAAATTTATATCTTTCTATTCACCCACACGATATACAAGATCATTTCAGTGATTTTCTTCAGGAATTACTCTTATGCATATGTTGAATTCTCTTTACCTGTGATTTGTTTCTGTCATTTTTCTCTCTAAAATACCATTTTCTATTTTATCACTTCCTGAATTCTGTCATTTCATATATTGTCATTTCTTCCCTGAATTACTAATTTATGGCTGTTTACTAAGTTTTTAAAAGTCAAAGTGAATGTGCAGTCACAATATTTATCTGTATTGCGAGATGATTTTTCTAATGATGATTCTTTGCTGCTAAATTTTACTCTTTTGTTTTCAGTCCTTTTTACTAGCATTTTTGCTTGTGTTTTATGCTGGTTTTCTTTTTTAGTTATATTGAAGTAGATTGGATTTTCTCAAAACAAATGAAGTTTTGTTGGAAAGTTAAGGGTTGTATTTGAAGATTAGTTTATTGTAAAAATTCAAAGGCCCTTTTCTCTGCTACCATGAAAACATGACTTCTTGAGAGACCAGAATCATGTCTCCTGCCTACAAGAGCTATAGAAAATTTGCTGTTTCTGACACAGAGGGCTCAGTTCTCTGAGTATTCAGTCAAAAGAAGAAAGAGGAATGCTGAATTTATGTTACTGTAAGCATACTGGGAGGCTGCTGCCTTTCTTTTAATTCTAGTTTTCAGTAAGCTCTATAATTTACATATCTGTATACTGATAAAAGTATAGAATTTATCAATAAATTATAAGAATATTAGAAAGTCACTACAATACTTTTTTGAAATCTGTGATTTGTTTTAATTTTTTACATTTAAATTATTGATTGTTTACATGTTTGTACTTGTACCTAAAAGCATGAACATACCATATTGTATGTGAGGTTAGAGGATAACTTGAAGGAGTTAGTTTTCTCCTTCTACTATGCCGGGGTTCCCAGGGATCGAACTCAGGTCATTAGACTTGGCAACAGGCACCAGCTGAGCCATCTTGCTGGTGATATGTATAATTTAAAACATTTGGAATCTGCATATGATGCAGAAAGTTTTTAAAAAAAACTTATTTTCCCTTTTCTCATAACAATAAAACCTGGATATTTGGAACAAATCATAACTTTTCTTCAGTACATCAGACAGCTGAGATCAAAGGGCAGCCAACTAGCTTGGAATTTAAGAAAAAGCAGGCACCTTCCAAGGACTGATGGAATGCAAGAACTGGCACACCTCTGGCAGATCACTGAAGAAGGAAATACCAGACGCTGTACAAGCAAGTATGAACAATTCAGGAAATTAAAAAATAAACTGATGAAGGACAACCCTATGATCTATAGACACAAGAAGTTCATACTCTCAGGCTCTCCTCTGTGGATTTTGCTATATGTTCATGTGGAAGACTCATGGGAAGGAGACAGAAGAAGGCATATTTGGTCCCAACAAACTGTGAGGAGGAAGCAGCTACCTTTAGGAAAAGATTGAATGTTGTTCTGCTCCCTCCTATTTTGAGGAAAGAAGGGTTCAAATGGTAGAAGTCCTTTGAACAGTTATTCTCCATGGGTATGTAATGAACAGCTGTTACTTGAGAAAGGAAAAACATTCTGCTCCTAAACACAGAAGCTGTCTAGACCCAGGTTGTATGGCAACTCCTTTCACTGGGAGGCATGCAGAATTCATCCTTAAATTATAGGGAGATGAAGCAAGCAGAGATAAGAAACAGCTGACAGGGCTCAGAGTTTGGAATTTAATCTCTGAGCACAGATGTACAAGCCCTAAAGCTGAAGATTGAGAAAACACCTTGGGAAAACCAATCTGTACTCTTCAAACAAATGTTAAGAAGGAGAATTTGAAGTCATGATACAATGAGGGAAGCCATGACAACAATATCTAAAACTAGCGGAACTTTTTATTAGATTGATTTGGTTATCACAATAGTTAGAAGAGGAGTGATACCAATTAGCAGGCTTAAATACTATTTAGCAAAGCCTCCACATTTGTAAACTGTAATTGATAATTAAATATGTATTGAACACAATAAAACAAAAGAAAAGGGACTGGAGAGATGGGTCAGTGCTTAAGAACACACACTGGCTGTTCTTGCAGAAGAGGCACGTTCGAATCCCAGCACCCACATGACAGCTAACAACTATCATAACTTGAGTTATGGGGGATTTGAAACGCTCTTGTGTCTTCCACCAGCACTATACTACATGAGTGCACTTACACACATCTAGGCAATACACTCATCCACATAAAAAATAATAAATAAAAAAATAAATGAACTAAACAAAAGAAAAAGAACAATCTATGTTCAAGGAGAATTAAAAGAATTTAGATAGTGATACAAATGAATGAGCAAAACCACCTCACATCTACAAAAGTCTACTTTAATACTAGACAACAAACATGAATATAGTAGTAATTTTGGCAAAGACATTGAAAAAAATTGAATAAATAGTCGATTAAATTGCTAGCAGTAAAAATTGCTGTGAAATGAAGAATGCATTCAACTGATAAAAATCAGTCACTTCTACATAATTAAGAAAAGGAACAACTGGAAGATAAGTAAAATCACATTTACTAAAAATTTAGAGACAAGAATAAAGCTTTGAATTGCTGTGGGACACACAAACACTCAGAGAGAAAGAGACAGAGACACAGAGAGAGACACAGTGAGAGAAGGAAGGAGAAGAGAGAGAGAGAGAGAGAGAGAGAGAGAGAGTGAGAGATCTACATTTTATATTCCAACTGCCCAAACCAAAAGGTAAACAGTCTTAAAGCCAGCCAGAGAAATATAGACATAGTATATACAGAGGATCAAAGTAGATAAAACTCAAAATATTTGTTATCAGTATCTATATAATGGAAGAGTATCATAAAGCAATGGAAAGACAGCTTAAAGGGCTGAAGGGAAGATAATGGTAACGATTTACTGAGGTTATCTATAGCTGTAGTCAGCATAACCGCAGAGCCAAAACATTTGTTAAAGCTTGTGGAAATGAAGATGAGTCTGAAACACAATGACTAATCTAGAAACAAAAACTTAACAGGTGGAATATATAGAGGAAATAAGAAGAGAGCAGACTTTTAATTCAACTCAAATAATTATCCTATTATACTTAAGTATCCTAAAAGCAATAATTAAAACAGTGATTTGCGGTTGTGTGAAAAGAAACTCCAAATATTATACATTTAAATAATTCAAAATAAATATAAAGATATGCTTGGTTGAAGGTAAAAGTATAGAATAATATACAAGCATCAGTAGTCTAGAAAAATCTAGATATCAAACAGAAGAGTATTAAAAATATAAAAGGATTCATGAATTATGAAGAAAATGTATAATGATGCTGACTATGGGCATGTAACAAAATGCTATGTGAAAGAAACTTCAAATATTTGGCAATTAATAACCTAATTGTAAGCAACCCACGAATCAGAGTGGAAGTCACAGAGGAATTCAAATATATTTTAAATTGTAATTAAATGACAACACTTAAAAAAAATGAGGGATAATACTACATTTGGATGAGGAAGATTTATAGCTCTAAAGTTCTTGTTTTAGAAAAGAATAAAACAACTGATCAATGACCTCAGCCCTTACATTAAAATTTCAGGAAAAAATATCTCATTGAAAATATAAATAAAACTGGTAAATCTGGCTACATTTATCAAAAATAATGAAACAAAATAACACTAATTACTAACAACGAAACACTACTAACATCAGGAATGAAACATGATGTCACACTGAAGATTCTGCAAGCATTCGATGCACAATAAAACATTTAAATGTTTATGGTAATAAAATTGACAAATAAAATGGATGAATTCCTTCAAAACCACAAACTCATAAACAGAAGTAAAGTATGGACCGTGGAGCAAACAAAAAATCTGAATAGTAATTCTGTACTGATTAAAGCACAAGTTGTTACTTTAAAAGACTTTCATTGCATGGTGAGACCACTCAGTGAGTTAACACGCACTGCACAAGCCTGAAAAATAGTTTTTCTGAAAACCCAAAAACCATTTAAAGGTAAAGGAGAGAGCTGACTTCACTTCGACATGAGCACCATGGCATGTGTTCCCTCCCCCTCCCATCATTACATACAAACTAATCATTTTTAAAGGCTTTCAAAAGACAAATATGTCCATGCCCAGCTAGTTTGTCTAGAAAGGCCTATTAAACATTTAAATAATTTTAATGCAGTTTGAGATCAGCATTACTCTCAAGTAAGATATTACAAGTACACTATAGACTAATATACATTAAATTCACGAAGGCAGAAACTTCTACATTTTAATAAATTGAATCCAGGGATACATAAAACGAATCTTGCTATAAGACCAGCTTCAGTGTACCACAAGTATAAACCATGCAGAAGGGCTTCAACTTGTTAAAATCCTATAGTGAATTTACATATCAATGGCCTACAAAACATTTGATTTGCTCAATAAATGGGTCAAAAGCTATTAATCAAAATTAAACATTCATTTATTATAAAAATTTTCAAAAATCTAAAATGGGAAGTAGCACTCTCAACTTGACAAAAGGCCTAAGAAAAGAACTTATCATAGATGGCTTACAGAAGAATGAAAAGCTGAGCACCCCCTAAAGATCTAGGAGCAGGGCAGGCAGGTCCACTTTCCTTAGCATTACTGAGCATTATACAGATCAGCCTTACAAAGTAAAACTGAACCATCCTTCAGCTTGGATTCAGTTTGGAGAACATTGTGATGTTTCATATGTCCTTTGGTTCAGATGTTCACTACAGATATTGATTTTCAAGGTTCCAGTTCATGGTTTGGATTTTTAAAAGCCTAAATATTTTATTTTAGCTTAAAATGAATGCTCATAGTTTGCTCTTATTTGAGTCTAAATAAGATTGATTGGATTCAGGCTCTCAGTTTTTTTGATCCTCTCAATGAAATGATGGCTTTCTTGAATTTTTGATCATAGACTGAGAAATTATTTACTAAGTAATATTTTAGAAAAGACTTTACTATTTTGAGAACTTATGAATTTGAAATGTATTAATGGTAAGCTATGTTATCTGTTACTACTGACAGAGGGTTAATTCATTATCAAGAGAAAAATTTAGAAATATTTCCAAAAGTGTAAAGTTAAACTTTAAAACCACCGTTCTCAGCAGTAAGGAAGAAAAGTACAAATAAACTGAAGGGAGTTGCCTAAAATAATGTAAAAGCAAGCATAGCAAATAATATTAATATTCATACACTGGAAGATAAGCAGATGAAAGTTGAGCTTAGTGAACTTACCTGAGCCAGAGGCTTATTCTCAAATAGTGTTTCATGTTGAAAAAATTTGTCCAGCCCATGCTCCTTGGCAATATACTCAGACTCATCAGAGAAGAGAACAGCATCCCCATCAAAGGCCACACGGAGCTGCGTGTCACAGTAAGCCATGTCTTTGGCTCCAGCAAACATGGTCGCAGAGGCAATGCCTAGCAGATCATGGGGATTTATTAGCACTTTAAATTAGCACTCTTCTAAAGGCTATAGATTTTTACTTTTTCTTATTAAAATAATCTTCTCCATAGTGATGTTCCCTAGCTAGCTATTACCATATAATTCCACTCCTTTTCACAACTGCCGGTCTCAGCCTACAGGTTTATGTACTGACTCTGTTTTTACAGGAATAGGAGTTGTGAAATGTGTTGTGGAAACATCACTAAAAGTATGCCCTTCCAGGAAGGTCAAAAATCTACAGAACAAACATAAGGATTGCCACGTGTATAAAAGCCTTAGCAGAGGACTCAGTAAGAGCTGAGGTACTAACCACTATGCAAACCCAAGGAGACTAACCATCAGTCAAAACTTTATGATCTAGAGGTAGAAAACCAGACTGTTACCTTCTTTTATTGCTTCTTGTACTTTTTCAGAATCTGCAGAAAGATACAAGTTGGTGAGATATGCCTTCAAATAACCAATGGGGCTTTTTCCACCCGTCAGACAGAAGCGGTCAATTAGTAAACCTGTTATCAGGCAAGAAAGGCTTGTTATATTCTAAACTAAAGATAAAACAAATATTAACAATCTAAATTAAGGCCAGGCATGGTGGCCCATGTCTTTAATCCCAGCATTTGGGAGACTGAGGCAGGAAGATCTCTGTGAGTTCAAGGCCAGCCTCGTCTACATAGCAATTTCCAGGCCAGCCTGGGCTACAGGGAGACCCTGTCTCAAAAAGACCAAAGAAAAAAAATCTAAATTAAAACTACTGTTGGAATACCTGAGTTTATTAATGAATAAATGACAGTTACTATAGAAGTAACTGAAAATTGAAAATTAATTTCGTAGTACCAGTATTGGAAAGTTTCTCAGGTACTTCATATACTATCGAGTGTGTTTGACACACTGTAGTTTATGAAACATATTCATATAAACCATGGCAGTTTACTCTCAGAACTGGATGGTACATATTATTATCACTATAGGAAAGGATTATAAGAAGGAAAGACTTATCTAACCCACTGATCACAGCACAGAGCAGACATTAGCTCACATGCCTGACTCTTATGTGCACTATATAGCCTCCTTCGCACTTGTTGAAAGGAACCTTTAAGATAGGGACCTATTTTTCAGTACATTTCTATATTTTTTCATTAACAATGTAATGTAATAACAAGTACTTAAATTAGTTTCTAAAAACAATGTGAAATTCTTACCCCTTCCTAACTTGAACATTTGAATCTAATTACTAGCATACCTAACATTTATGTACTCTGTACTTCTAATTTGTTTTCAATACTAGGGATTGAACATAGGGCCTCATATATTCTAGATAAACACTTTACCACTGAACTATATTCCCAGCTCCTTAAGCAACACTTTCAATACTCAGTTGGGTCTACTTAAGTAGCTCATTCTGACTTTCAACATGTTATGTAGCCCAGACAGGTCTTAAACCTGAGGTGATCTTCTAACCTTAGCCTTCTGAAAAGCCCTTTGCCAGGCACAGGGTAATATATGATTAAATTCCTATCAGCAATTAAAAAGACATTGACTGTTGGAGGTGTTTGTAAAACTGGCATACACATATATAATAGATAAAAGTATAAATTGGTCCAAGTTGTCTAGAAAGTGATTTAATGAACTCGGGGGATAAAGCTCAGTGGTAGAGTGCTTAACCATCATACATGAGGTCCTAGGTTTGATCCAAGTGGCAGTCAAAACAAAGGAACAAAAGGCTCAAACTGAAAAAAAAATGATTAAATGATATCACTTAAGAGAGGTTTTAAAGGTTTATACTTTTAAACATAGAATTCTTTGTTTCAGGTATTTGAGTAAATAATATAGAACTGTAGTAAAGATTCATATAGAAATATCTGCGCTCAGAATTCTTTTTGAGACAATCTCACTATAGCCTCAGTTTGCTTGAGTCTTTTTATATAGACCAGGCTGACCTTGAATTCACAGAGATCTGTCTGTCTCTGCCTCCCAAGTGCTGGTATTAAAGACATGTACCACCATGCCTGGCAATGTTTATTTTTGAAAGCAAACTATATCCACTGATATGACACTATCAGGCATACAATTAGAATTTACGTGCCTATTCAAACTCTTAGATTTATAATAAACTGTGTAGCTGTCTTCAATATAAAACAGACTCCATAGACTATGGAGTCTACTTAACTGTCTGAAGGACCACAGGTCAACAGTGGTGGTGGAAGCATTTACTTTGGTGATAATGAAATTCTCTCCGATTTTCACCTGAGTATAAGTGATACAGAAGTGGACTCTACAAATCCTTGACATTTTGGTTGTGATCTTTAGCCTTTAATGGCTGAGCTATTTCTCCAGCTCTACAATTATTTAAATAATATTAATGCAACAGTCTGTAAAATCTGTGTTGACACTGGGATTTCAGAAATGAATGGAAACATTGGCCTTTTACTCAAAGACATTCCAGTTCACTGTGAAGCATGAAAATTTTAACCAAAGTTACAGCAGATATACAAATTATCTTCAGTACCCAGAACAGGGAAATAACTAATTCTTCAAGGTAAAATGTTTTCATTCCATGAATAAGGTTAAATGAGAACTTTGTCCCATTTTGCTCATCAGCAAACTTTGTATGAAGGTCATGGTGCTTCCTGAGACTGAAAGCCCCAGTGGGCTCAGCATAATGGAGGAAAGATAGGCCAGTGCCACCTGCTAAGTCATTGGGAGTCATTTGTTTCCAGGTTCAATGTAATGCTGTATATCTACAGTCTCAGCACTGGGAAGCTGAGGTATGAGTTCTAGCATTCCAGGCTGGCCTGGGCTTAGATAGAAAAACTCTATCTCAAACCAAACAAACAAATAGAAACTTTAAAAAATAAGTTTTCATTTATTGAGGACTGAATGCCTCACAGAATGGCTGGCATATACTTTTTCTTTTTACTTTATAACATGATGAGGTCTATATTATTAAAATATAGTTCAGATACATAATTAGGATAATATGAAATAAAATAAATTTGAAATATATCAGTAACTTATATCTGAGTATTTATAAATATGTCTAATTTAAACATAGAAATTCAGTGTGAATAATTAAACCTGATTTTGACTTGACATTCCCATAACTAGGTCCACTACTAGAAAATAATATAATGGTGCCCCAAAGAGGATGTTGGGTAATTTTGTAGTAGGAAAACTACTATGTGGATGGAAACTTTACCAGAAAGTGACACATCGATGGAAATACTCCGGAGACCAAAGCCAATGACATTTTCCATGTAAAACAATAAAGACAGTTTTGCTGGCTTGAGTATAGATTTGTGTGTGGGAGAGAGTGAGCGGCTGGGAGTATCTGATTATAAGAGTGTAAAGGGGAGGTGAAAATCTTTAAACCCTTAACATGGATCTGTGGTGAGCAAGAAGCTTGATCCCGTGGAGAAAGCCTCTGGGTTGACGGCTCCTTGAAGTCAAGTTCAGAAGTGAAAAACATAAAACAGAGAAATATATAGAGGACCTGGGATTAAGACTTTGAAATTCACACTTGACAAGTTAAGTCCAGAGCTTTGAGCCCAGCTCTGTGCTGAAGTTAAAAATGAACATGGTCTTTCTTGTTCTGACATAGGCAAATAAACATTCCTCACACAGAAAAGGGGTGTCAGTATCAAAGACGCTGCATTGGTTTAGGCGACAGCAAAATAACATGGCTTCTCTTGTGCAGAGCTGTTAGCTGGCCTTCCACATGATATTTATTTTACTTACCATAGTGATTGACGCTGTTTATAAGCCGCACTCCCACTTGGGCATGGTTATTAGTCATCAGTACAATATCAAATAAGTCCTGTTCATCAGGATACAGTTCACGGAGTCTGGAGTTGACATGCTGCAGTGCCTGCAGGTTACAAACATGGGTATGAATGCAGAGGGGCACGCAAGGCTGGTATTATGAGACTGGAGGAAAATCATCAGGGGCAGAATCAAGCTGCACATAATCCAGACTGAGAAGTTATTGCACCTTTAAGACCTGGTTATGTCATCATTTCTGTATTTTATGCCTCCCATACATGAGCCTCAGTTACTATCCACTACACAGATGAATAATGTCTAATGGAAATTGTTATATTATTGTTTGCTAGAATGATTTCAGGGATAGATAAAAAGAAAGATCAGGGGAGCCCAGTTATGCTTTGCCTTTTTTGGTTTGCATATGCTGTTTAAGTTTTTTTAATCTGTTTTATTGTGAAGAATATGAAATTCTTTGGGAATTTACAAAATGTACATGTCATCCGTGCACAGAGGACAGACTGGTC
The DNA here is from genome assembly GCA_035773235.1 of Eospalax fontanierii. NCBI lineage: Eukaryota > Metazoa > Chordata > Mammalia > Rodentia > Spalacidae > Eospalax > Eospalax fontanierii. Next base: position 44,143,432 of record CM069529.1, on the reverse strand, counting down.
ATCTTGGTGGTTTTCCTTTTTTATTTTTAAAATATGTGTGACTGAAGGGAGCTTTGTCATTTTTAATATAATAATTTTTTAAAGCTTTATTTTAAGAGTGTGTGTGTGTGTGTGTGTGTGTGTGTGTGTGTGTAAGGGGTAAGTGCAAATATTAGTGCCTTAAGGAAGTGTCTTACAGAGTCAGAAAGGTGTCTAATTCCCTGGAGCTAGAGTTATGGAGTTTGTGAGCTGTCCTATGTGGGTGTTAGAAACCAAGCGTGGGTCCTCTGCAAGGGCAGGCAGTAAGGGCTCTTAATCACTGAGCCTTCTCTCTAGCCCCTTGGTCTATTTTTTAAACATAAGTCTTCCATAGGTTCTCCCATGCTTCTACATATTGGCTAAAGTACCTTTTGTCTCAATCCACAGAAGTGTTATTTGGCTTCACTGGTTACGTGATTGTGTAATAGTCCTATAACTTATGTAGGGGATCAATTATAAGTGCTACATATTTCAGTATGCATTCCAGAAGCTTTTTGATTTTCTTAATATGTTTTGTTTGGGAGCAGAATAGCTCAAGTGACTCTATCTCATTTTAATAAGGCTTTTTATTTCCACTGCTCGGGATGGTAAACTCCATGTTACTTCCTAGCATTCCTTCAGCGGAAGAAGCAAAGTCTTCCATAACAGGCTAGACGATTGGGGTTTCATTTAAGAAAACTAAAATCTCAGTCTACGGAGTCAGGTTGAAAATTCTTTTCCCCAGCAATTCTGGAAGTCTTTGGGAAAGTGAAAACAGATTAGGTCAACTGGAACAAGGCGAGAATAGCAAGGGGTGGTATAGTAATTATCAGGCAAGCTGGAGAACTCCCAAAACATCTGTGCTCGCCATCCAGGGTCCTTAGTGGGAACCAGAAACATCTTTCAGAGTACCTTGACAAAGCGGAATGCAGGTCCTGGGGTCAGGATGACGTTCTCATTTGTGAGTTGATACTCCATGTACTTTTCCAGACCCTCTTCTTCATAGATTTTCCTGTCGTCCACCATATTGAACAGTGCCCGGGAAGAGACTGCAATGGTGATGGCGTGCTTGGGTTTGGGCTGCAGAGAAAGGCAAGGAGAGGACAATCACACACATGGAAACGGTGAGGATGCAGGTGGTCCCAGGATGGGGAGACATGGGAAGGACATTCCAGTGCTTTGGGCCAAGAGGGAATCTATGGGACTGGAGGAGGGGTGCCCAGTGGTGCCAGAGACCTTGGGATGCTCACCGGCCTAGGGCGTGCGCAGCTGGGGATCTTTTCATATAGCATGCTCACAGATGACCAGTAGGCTTCGTCCACCTCATCTTCCTCTTGCTGCTGCCCCTGTCGAGTTTGCATTTCAGACATGCAATCACGGTCCAAGTCCGTAGAGGCATACTGTAGACGGCGCTGAACATAGGACTTCCACTCGGTTGGAGGTGTGCGTGGATACTCCCGCCCCTTGGGTATCATCTCTCGGGAATCACAGCTGTGCGCATAGTCCCGCAGCTGCAAATCCCTAGGCTCGTTGCGGACTTCTCGCGAGGTGCTGTGCGGCCAGGTGTCACTTGTATCATACATCCTAGAGGTCTTCCGAGTGTTGGGCTCTGGCTCAGGGGGCGTGGGAGGGCTGGAGTCCAGCGGTGTGATTGGCTTTGTCTGCGAGTTTTGTGGTGGCGTGGGCTTCTCAGATTCCTGGGGCGGAGGCAAGGACTCATGCTGGCTGGGGGAGGCAGATGAAGTCCGGGAGGTCGTGGAGCTGTTGGGGGCCTGCATAAGAAATGGGTGTTTAACATTCAGGTCTATAGGGTCTTTTATTCCGCCCTCCAGTTCCCATCTCTCAGAGCTACCTACACTTTTGTGGAGCCATTCCTAGACCTCGAATGAACCTCCTTTAGCTAGATTTCTGTTAAAGAGATTCAGACCTGTCTGCTCTTGTCCCTTAACTCCCGGATCAGCATTCACTCATGCATCTCACCGCCAGTTTTGGGGTTTTGAGTAAATAGGACGCTGGTCCTCTTTTCTACCCTTATGCAGCAGGAAAAATTCGCTAAATTTCTTGGTTTTCATACAATTAACCCCAGACAGGCCAGAAAGCTTAAGTAGTAGACCTTGCTCCAGTCAGTGTTTCCAGTTAACTTCAAGCACAAACTGGGTTAGAAATTGGCCCTGGAACACTCTAACTTACTAAGAGCCGCTCTCACTCCGTTTGCCCTGTGAATAGTGCTATGATTATTGGGAAGGCTGGAGAATCAATCAAAGCTTGGTATGCCAGCTACATAGCAGAGGACTGTCATCGTAGAGCAGGAATCCCTTTATTAAGTAAGGTGTTTAAGAAATTATTAAGCATCTAAATATTATTTGAGTTTTTAATATTTGTATCACATGTGTGGATAGGATATTCTTGGTGAGATTATTGAAGTAAATGTGGCAGGCTATGAATTTATTGGATATGGATACATATTAGCTCACGGAATGTTATTTTCTCTGCCTCTGAAAAAATCTCAAAATTACATTTATATATGTATTTGTATATTTTGATATCTGTGTGTAATTTTGCTTATGTGATCAAACTTAGTTAAGGCCCAAAGCACGCACAATTAATGCTATTTAATTTCTCTTTCATTCATTTTTTTAATACCCTCTTTGGAAACCTCGTATACTCAATAATATTTGCTGCACGGATGAAGGAAGGAGAGCTTGTGTCCTCTAGGCTTAATAGTTGTGTTCACATTTGATCTCTATCACTTTGCAATATGAACCGTTTGACAAGTTACTTTGTGATCTAGTTTTCTCAGCAGTACATTTGGGTTTATCTGTCAATTCCTGGGACAGCTAAATTTGCTAAAAGTCAAGAAAGTATGTAGAATAGGATCTGGATACAAACAAATATCAATAAATAATAAGATACTGTGGCTTAGCTCTACCTTAACAACAGTATTCCTGTTTCTGGGCTCATCTACTGATGGAGCCCCAGTGGATGGGCTCCGTGATGTTCGAGACCATTGATTTCTCACAACGTACCCTCGGGAGTCTGTCTTGGACACAGGTAATTCTTGTGATCCCTGTGTATGAAAAGAGACCCAGGAGTATAATTCCCAACCATCTGCTCCTTCTGTGCATGTGCCTACAGATTAACCATGTCAGTCTGAAACAGCAGCAGCCAATGAAAAGACCCCTGATCTCCATGACCTCTCATTCACCCTCTGTTCTTGTGTACTGCTCTTGCTATGGCCCAATTATAACGTCCATTTAAAGTAACAAAGTGGAGATCCACCTAGAAGAGCATCCAAAATGAAGAAAACATTATGGTAGCTCACAGTTTATCACCAGTGACTCTTCTGCCATGGCGCTTAATAGAATTGACCAACTTTCTTCCCTTTCCCCAAATTCTCTTTTAAGGATAAGATTATTAATGTTAAAATTGCATCTCTCTGTGATTTTTATCATACTATAAAGTGAGGGCAGCTGGTATCCAAACCCAGCTGCAGCAGGGCTCTTTGACAGCTACACATAAGTGTGCAGAGCCTGCCGGCTGTTGTTTCTTAATGACACCATGGAGAGACAAGTGGAAGGGTTTCTTCTCCCCCACATCCTTCCCCTACCCAGGTTGCTTGGGGGTTCCCTCCCAAATCAGTCATTCCACCTCTGCTCACCCTGATCATGGTGATCTGCCGGCCCTGCTCCCATAACAGGCACATGTGAATGTAAATGCGTATTGTGCGGCAGGGGCTAGTTCCCTCAGCTGCATAAAGGCAGCGTCTACAGGAGTGGTGATACCGCATGGGGCAACATCTCAGCGAGTGATTCGGATTGCCTGCACGCCTCATCTGAAAGATTGTGCAGAAAATGGTCAATGTGATGGCCAGACTCCCCTTCCCTCCCTGATCTGAGTGGAGGAGACTGTGATATTTCTATACTTTGTGTTCTGCATGAACATGGGGGATGTGGACTGGAGGGAAGGCAAGGGCCAGCTTCTCCTGAGTGTGTCCTTAACCTTCTCACGAGGACGTTGCTCATCCGTTAGTACAGAGCTGAATGACTCACATGTCTTTCCCAGAGCTCCCCTGCCCACTTGCTATTTTCCATTGTGCCTTTTGCTCTTTCTCTCACCAGTAGTGTAGAAAGCAGCTCACCTGAGTGCTCAGACGAGCTCCAGTCTTATCAGAATCCTTTCTTTTCTCTGCATCTAGACTCTCTTTTGAGTACCTCATTCCGGTCTCATTCTTGATATGGAAACAAAGAATGTTTATTAATTTTGAATCTCAGCAATATCAAAAATCTTGAATTTGGAAATAAAAGGGTAAATAAAGCATAGATGTTGTCTCTTTGCCAACATCAAAAGTTTATGAAAACATTACACATCATTTCTCTCCCATTGTAACAAGTACAAGAAAAAAGCACATCTTTATAAAGAATTATATAAGCATGTTGTGATATAAATTTGTTGCTTCATAGGCTCAAGATATGAAGCAGCATTTATCATTTAAAACGATAGCATGAGAAATGTTGTAAGAGTGTCTTCCAGAGGTCAACAGAACTTGGATATAAGTGGGAAGCTGCTTATATAGAAGAACGGGATTCCCTTCCTGTTATTCTGAACAGGCTACTCAAGAAATTTCTATTTTTACTGTGCAGAACTAAGACTCATTTGTTTTCTGAGTAACTGTATAACTGAGTTCCACCGATATTAGTATGATTTTTACAAACAAGGACCTTAACCTTGTACAGATTTATTGCCAAATGTTTTCTGCTCTTATTATCAAATTACTCCCATCATCTAGCATAAGAACGGTTTCCTACTAACAGTTTAGTAGGGAAAACTGAATATAAGTAGAGAGATAACCCATTTTATGGAAACTTACTCAAATGTTGATATTTTCATTTTCAGTCAGGGAAATACTTAATAAAACACTATTTGTACTGTTTTGTGCTAACTTGGTAGCAGCTATGTGATTCAAATTAGTGTTCTTTATCTGTTTAAGGGGCTCAACACAAAAATTAGACCAAAGCCACACCAGAATGGCCTATGTGTTTATCTGTTCATGCTCTGTGCATTGTCTGGGAAATACCTCCTTTGTGTTAGTTGAATGAGAATGTAACTTCAAGGGATGATTTAGTTTCATAGTTCTTGAAGTAATTTCTTTCCATTCTCATACCATACTATTCATCATAACATTCTTTCACTTCTAACTCCAGAAGATATTTTAAATCCAACCCTTCTTCATTTCTGTGCTAAGCCTCTGATCACCAGTTTTGGCCTTTGAGGCCTTCCCACTTCTAAATTTGTCTGCCTTATTATTACATGTGAACTTAGTCTTCATTCCAGAATAAACTCCGTGCTCGCCGACAGATAAGGAGCTCGGGACTCACTTCTCCCTCCTACTCCCATGCTTACCACCCTTCCTTTTAAGTTCCTCTCAGCAGGCCAAGTGGCTTCATTTGCCGACCCACTATCCTTCCTGTGCAACCATCTTTTATCTTTAATATTCTTCAAAACTCAGCTCATCCTGACCTCCCAGAGCTAAACATCCCTCTGTGTCTTGGTACAAATTGTACTGTTTATGTCTCTCTCCTACAGAGCCATGTTTCTACCACTCCACATTAACATATGAGCACACAGTAAGCAAATCCTGACAGTAGACTGACCCTCACTCTCCCACCTTACTTTCTTTTTTTTTCTCCCCCCTCCATTACTTTTACATGTAGCCATCATATGACATTACTTAATTTTGCAGAGCATTCCCAGAGAGAAAAGATGGACTACTCTTGACATTTTTAGTTTTCTGGCAAGATTTTAGGGTATTTCTCTCACCTTTTTTTTCTGTCTCAAAGATGTTTGACTCATTTCTTTAACCGTTGGAATTCTTTTGTTGTTATGTAGGTCTTCATCTCCCCAGCTCCATTCCCTATACTACTACTGGCTCAGTCTAGCTCTGAATTTAGAATGCCAGATTTATGGCATCATGTGTGATTCCATGGTAACTAACTGATGTCACACACATCTAACTAGGCTTCTTTTGTTATTAATAGAGCAATCGTCTTTTCTCCTATTTCAATATACCTACTTATAATCGCTGCTTGAAACTCTATGGGTTGATATGTAAACTTTGCTCAACTGTTTAATATGACCCAACATCAACTTTACTACTTCCTTTTTTATAAATCTTTTAAAGTCTTACTCGGTCACTCACAATTAATTCCATTTGGGCCTGTACATCTTCCGGTGTTGGCACAATGACTAGCAAACTCATCTGTGCCTTCAGTCATTTATCATTTCATCCTGAAAAACCTGCAGGCTTTTGGAGACTTGGAGGCTATCTTTGACAACTGAGAGTTGTTCTAGATATGGTTTAGAGCTGAGTTTAGCTGTAGTGTTTGCTATTTCTTTCACAGTGGCAAAGGCTGTTGAGGAAATCACTGTAAAAGCCCCTTCCCTGCGGTTGGATAGAGTGGGATGTTTATGCTCTCTGTCTTTTCTACTGCTAGCCATCTTAACCTTTGAAATACACATTTGTCTCTTGTGTACACAGAGAACACTGTTAAAGACAACTTCTTAACTCTGGTTTACAGAGGCTGACAATATTCTACAATTTTCTGTTCCAAATTTACCTTCATACAAACATAGATTAGATACATGTGTCCTGCCAACCTGAGCTGTTCTGTCCTTCATGGGAGTCACTGATACCCAAGTTTGAGCATTAGAAGTTTTCCAAAATTTTAAAGCACACAGGGTCTGGTTTGATTGCTGGAGTTTTGAGTCCTCTTATACAGCATGTTTTATCACCATGCCACTCTGAGTTCTTGGGTAGTTTGGTTCATTTTCCTAAATCTCAATATTACAAATTACAAAACGGAGAAAATAATTGCATAAACACTAAAAAGTTGTTGTAAGGATTGGGGAGATTGCTCAGTGAGCAAAGTACTTGATTCCCAAGCTTGGGGGTCTGTGTTCAGATTCTTTTCAACCCATATAAAAGTCATATGCTATTGCATGCACCTGTGACCCTAGCACTAAGTGGGCAGAAAAAGACATTTAGTTCTCAGGGGATAGCTGGCCAGTCAGTCTTGCAGAAACAGAGAGCTTCATGTTCACTGAGAGACTTTACTGCAAAAAGTAAAGTGGTGACATGATTGAGGAACATATCTCAGTGTTGACTTTTTGACCTCTACCCCCCACATCGGTGAGCATGTGCACACGTGAATGCACACACACACACACACACACACATTTGTCATGGTTGAAATGATGTAAAGTATGAAAGGCATTTATAAAGGAGTAATACACACTACTATTTTATGCACAATTTTTACTGTAGTTCTATTAGTATTCAAGTGTAAAAAATGAAACAATTTAGTCCCTGCTGAAATCTAGCTGTTGGAGAAATAAAATTTTAAAAATATTGTTGTGGTGGCTATATATCTATGAACAATCAAATGTCAGTCTGAAGATTCCTCCCATCGACTACTTGCTAGTCTTAGTAGTAAAACATAGTGGAGTTAACAGCTGGCAAGGTGCAGGCACTTGGAAAGCACTGACCTACATTCTACAAAGCAAAGAAGGAAGGTTTTATAGAAATACGAGCTTGAACCACTTTCATTTCTGAGTGGTCTTTCTAAAGCACATACAAGATCAACTTTTGCTTCTGATTCCTTTTATACTCCTTTATGAAGTGGAGTAACTACATATATTTCTCCTATTGCATAACCTAGGAAAGAATAGAATTCTAATAAGTACTGTGAATTATGTTATAAATTGAGTTCAAAATATATTATTATACTGTTCTGTTCTAAGCTCTGAAGGTAACGTTAAAAAGCTCTCACATACTTACTTTCAGGACTCTTAATTTATTTTCCTTTATTTCTAGTCTGTTTTTTAACTTTGTTATTGGGCATGGAGAACCACACATATGCATAGGAAGTAAATTATTTATTTGGTCTTCAAGAGTTTGACCTTGATCATAAAGGCAAATTGCAACATCGTTGTGACATTGTTGTATGGCCTTCCAACATCACCTCAGACTGGTTTTAATGATTTACTTATTGTTGTCAGTTCTCGTTGTGAATAACTTTTTAAAGGGATCCATAAAAGGGTTGGAAATAAATGTTAGGAAAACCACAGACATGGAGAGTTCTAAATCAGCATTCTCCATCTATGTTTTGGCAAATCTTTTTCAATTCTTGCCATGGTTACTAAGAGGATCTACCCATTCTGTTGGCAGTGCTCTTCCTGACAAGATGTTGAAGAAAGATTTCTGGGACACAGTTTCTATTTAGCCATCCTTCTCCCAGTTCTAATTTTCCTAAGGAATAGTGATATTACTAAAATTTTGGAGATGTTAGTGGACTCTTTGTTGACTTGAAATTTTCCAAAATATCAGACACATATGAAATCATACAACTAGGACTCAACATCATTGGAAGACCCCAGAGGATCATTTTCTTCACCATGACACCCTGTTTCATCCAGATCTGTAGACATAAATCTTATGGAATATGCTCTATCTACCTTCATAGTTTTTATGTCCCAAGTCTATTAATTTTACAGAGTCTAAAGTTACAGAAACACACAAGAATGCCAACAGCACACATGACTATTTTAAAGTGCTTGTAGATATGTAGAAATAGTAAAAAGTAGAGTTAGAAAGGTAGGAAAGCAAAAAGAGAGGATTGGAGGCGAGAGTGACCAGAATGTATGATTATATACATGCTTGAAATTGCCAAAGAACTAACTTAATTTAAAAAAAATATGAAAAGGAGCAAATAAAATAATAAATATTATGTAATAACAAAAGAATTAGGAAAAAAGAAAGGATCTGTGAACTCTTTGTACTAATATAGTTATTATGATTATTATGACGAAAATCTCGAATTTTTACCTCATTTGTCTGAAGTTTAACTTTTTTTCTGTAAAATATTGCTAAAATTTTATGGCATATACTTTTAGTATCATAATTTTCCTTCATATTATTAAACATATTTTCCATATTATTAGTTGTCTAGGGTAATTGTGATTTTTTTAATGTTTTCACAACATTAAAGAGTTAATCACAATAATTTGCATAAGTATTTTCCTACTATTGATTTTGGGGCCATCTTCAAGTTTCTTCCATTATAAATAATTTTCTTTCCTTTTTCCTTTGTTAAACCAGAGTATATCTTATTTAGCAAAATATTTCAGTCTTCGACTTCTCAAGTCTTCAACTTGGCATGTCTAGCATAGCACTTGTGCTTTCAAGGCCCTCAATCGCTCCACCATCTCAAAACATGATCCGTCAGTGAGCAGTTATAAGCTATAAGTTTTAGCATCTCTTTTTACTTTTACCATTTTTCTCACTTTAGTCCTGCAGTAAATCATGATTACTCTGCCTTCCAACTGTATGTAATTCGGCCAGCCCATAACCACCTTTGTCCTAATTGTCCTCCCCTCTTACCTGGACAGCTTCAATGTCCAGTGGCTGGTCTCTCATGTCTTTTATTTCTTAATCTGTAGACAACAACCAGGCAATATCTTAAACTTGGACCTTAAGTCAAAACCCTTTTATTTATCCAAATGTGTGTAAGCAAAATCAAATCTGGTTCCATGATTCATCTCATCTTCCACAGCTTTCCCTGTCACTCAATATCTCTAGGTATACGAGCTAAGAATGTTCTCCTTTGAAGACTTTTAAAATTGTTGCTCTGCTTGCTAAAGTATGCCATGTATTTACATGACGTAACTGCTCACTTCAGCTGAATCTTTGAGATCTTTGTCATCAAAATTGCCAAGCTCATTTCCTTCATTCTCTAACTCTTTCCAAGTTTTCTTGTTATTCATAGCATTGGTTTTGACCTGACTTTATTTCACAAGATTTTACTCATTTATCATCTTCCTTAGCCCTACTAGAGTAAAAAAGTAGCTATTAATAAAAATTTTTTATATAGCTTTCTGACTAAGATCTCATCCCCTAGAACAATTGCTAGCAGGTCCTTTAACAAATATTTGTTTAGTGAATAATCTGTAAAGAAAGTAAATTATTTAGCATTGATAAGAAAGGCACAGAGGACTATGCTGGCAGTATTGTAGATGAAAACGAGAATTTCCTTGTACATTGAAAGCACGTGAAGTTAGTGTATAGAAGTAAATCAAGTACTCTGTTCTTAAACTTTCTTATCTTCGCAAGTATTTTGTCTACACATCACTGTCTATGAAACTGTAGGAATGGCTTATAATATGAACAGAATCTGGACTAATGAGTTTTACTTAATTTTGTACCAAAGAGTTATTACTTATAATGCAAACATACCCATTGAACCAAGTGCTTTCTCTTATGACCTGGGCACCTGACTTTGATCCCTCAAGACCCCAAATTGCCCTTCATCCAAGATAGAGAATGAATGTGGGTGTGCTTAGATTAGCATGTCAAAGTCCTGAAAGCAGCACATTCTTTCTGTATTTTCATTGGAAGCATGAGAATAACTATTCATGCTTTACATTTTATGTATGAGATATTTTAAGCCTAGGAATCAAAGGAAAAAAATCTCAGACAAGATAAAGGTAGAATCAAGCTTGTAGTCCTTCAATTCATGCTGGAGAAACTGTATACATGAATATATGTATGAACAGAAATATGTGTGAGACCTGACTCAAGAGCATGATTCCATGAGACGATGAAGGACTTTGTGATTCTCAGTTTAGGTCCACTCTTGCCCTTAATGCGAAGAGTCAGGCTGAATCTTTATTCAGATTTAATTGTAATAAGGCTTACAAATATTGTATGAAATTTGAGAAAGCATCAGAATTACCTGGAGAGCTTGTTAAAATGAGATTGCTACAGGTTAAATTAATAGTTTAACTATGGCACTCTCATATCAGGAATATTAGTTAACAATAAAAAAAAACAAATGATCAATATACTCAGTAGCCTAGATGACTTTCTAGGAGTTAAAATGAGCAAATAAAATCTTCAAAAGTATAGGCTCCATAGTTACATTTGTATAAAATTCTATAAATGACAAGTGGTAGAAACGGGGAACAGGTTTGTGGTTTCTGGGGTTAAGGAGTGGGTCAGGACAAGTAGCTGTAGCTATAACAGTGCAACATGAAAGATCTTGTGATGATGAAAATATTCTGTATCGGCACCTTGATTATATCAATGTCAGTATCTTGGCTATGGGATTGCTCTATAGTTTTACAAGATGTTACCACTGGGAAATTGGGCAAAGGATAATAGGATCTCTCTAGGATCTCTCTGTGCTATTTTGTACCAATGCATATAAATTCATAATTGTTTCCAAAGTAATTAAAGAATTAATTAGTAAAAAGTCCCATATGTATTTACAAATGGTTATGTCTCACTTCCAAGGTTTCAGATTCAGCAGGTGTAAGTGTTTTTTTTACATTCACAGTCAAGTTCAGCTCGTCCACTGATTCCATTTGAACAATTTCTAATCATCTTCTTCCTATCTTCAATATAATCTGATGTAGAAGAGTCCATCTTTAATGAAACTACCATCTAAATGGACCATCCGACTCCTAAGCTCATGATAGCGCCTCAGCTTTGGAGAGTAGAGCCGTGTCTAGCTGAACTGTAAACACTGGGAAGCAACAGTATGCCTTTTGACTGCATCATTTGGAACTGCCTAGGCTGTGTGGTTCCATGCTCAGCTACATACTGCCATTGCTACAGTAGGTCTACAAATTTCAATTCCCTGGGCTACTAGTGCAAGCAAGTTTAATCAGAATTGCTAGGTGTAAGAGATATACATGAGAAAGATAGCTGGTGTGCTAGAGATGTCAATGTCAAGTTGTACATAGAGTTTCTAACTTTCCCCTTATCCTCTCTCCTCTGCATTCATTATATTGAGCCCAGTTCCTAAGATTCTTCAAAAGATCAGTCAGACCCTCCTAAAGAAACTGGACTCTGAAGTTAGAAACCTATGTTCTCTAACTCATCCTTCTCCCTATAAAAGGATCTTACATCTCTTTTCTATCAACCATGTTTTACAAATGTGATGTTCTTGATGATATTCCATCCCATTAGCCTAAAGCCCACTCTTCTTTTCCTTTGAGCCAAGCAAGAGTCTCCTCACCAACCTCCTTATATACAGTTTTTATCCTTCTTAAATTCGTCCTCAGCCATAGAGGGAACTTCTAAAACACTAATAGAATATTTAACTCACTTAATTTTGTTTTTCAGTCTGGGGTTGTAGAGATGGCTTAGTGGTTAAGAGTACTGGCTGCTTTTGCAGGGGACCAGGGTTCAATTCCCAGCATCCACATAGCAGCTAACAAGCATCTATAACTCCAGTTATGGTACCACATGGGTATGCTGGACATACATTTAGGCAAAAACACTCATACACTTAAAATTAAAAATAATAAATAAAATAGTTTAAAGCCTTTTGTATGGAACCCACTTTTTCTAAAAGAAAGAAAATATCATGCAAATTAGCCTAGTGTTCAAGGCTATCCATGATTTAATCTTATCAGGCCTGACCTGCTCCAGAAGACTCATAACAGTGAGGAACTCTCAACATACCTCTTCTCACTGTCCTCTCATAAAATTATTACTAAGATATAGCAAACATACTAAATGATTCACTCATTTTTACTTTAAAACAATAGTTTTAGAATATCTTCGGAGCTGTGAGACCTTAATCTTACTTAACTATAGAATAGTTTCATCAACCCTGAATGAAGCCCAATATTGACCCCTTTGCCCATCTACCAACCAGAACTAAGCCAATCTACTTTCCTGATAGCCCATATTTCAGACCTATGTGCCATAACTTAACAGAGTGTTAAACTTTGGGTGAGATTAATCTAGGTTTAAATCCTACTTATGCTAAGCGATAGGCTTAGACTACTTGCTTAGCCCAAACTGCAGTTTTATTACTTTCAAAATTGGAATAATGACATTTACATCTGAGAGAGGCTGTGAGAAATATTGGCAAAATTATAAGATGCCTAAAATAATAGGTAGATATTAATTATTTTGCTTGGTTGAATACTGGATATGAATTTTTTAAAACATGGGCTCTGTAACTGGTATGTTACTAATGAGATACCAAATGGCTACTATTGTAGCACTAACTATACTTTCAGATGGAAATAGAAATAAATATGACAGTTAGTGAGATATTTCAAATTAAAACAATCCTAGAAAATGTAATACAGTTAGTAGTAGAATCAGACCATTTTGATGAGTGCGTAGTTTGGGGTTACCAGGCTTTAAACTGGACAGGATAAGTATACAACTTTTATGTTTCTTTAGAACAAATCACAGTTTGGTCAGATCAGAGGCCTGGCAAGCTCATTTGTGTTCTCTGCTAAGAACCCTCTCTGAAGGTCTTGTGCAAGAAGCTGCCTTTAGTTTCACTCAGGTGGTGGAAAGAGGTCATCTGCTGGTTATAGCACTGAGGTCCAAATTGCTGAGTGTCAGCAAGGCAGTAACTTTAAGCAACCAGGGATCATTCACAGATCCTTGCTTCACAGACGTCCATTACTCCACCTAATTGGTAGAGAACCATTTTTGTCTTCCATTGAATCTCTCGATATTATAAATTTCTCTATTTTTCTCCTCTGCCCAACCACTGAGCATTCTTCATGTTTAAAAAGCACAAATTATTATGCATACCTGGGTAATTCCATTTTTGGTTAAATCTAAGCCAGCTGATAAGTAAGATTAATCATATACATGGAGCCCCTTAGCTATGTGCAATCGCATAATCCTGGAGATGATGCCACATTGGATTCCTAGTGCAGGACTTCATACAAGGCTGTGTGGGTGCATTAGTCACTTTTCTGTTATTGTAATAACACATTGAGTTCAATGAAACTTAGTAAAAGAAGAGTTTATTTAGCTTGTGGTTCCTGAGGGACAAACGTCCATCATGGAGGAGAGACCTGACGGCAGAGGTGACTGAAGCAGGAGTGGAAGCTGAGTGCTCACGTCGTCAAGCAGGCACAGGAAGCAGAGAGTACTGGAGATCCAGCATGGCTTAAGAACCCTCTAAGCCTTCTGTCCTCTGAGGGCATTTCACGACTGGGTGCATTATATCCATGCAGGTATAACACTCACACACATAAAATAAAAATAAATAAATAAATAAAATGTAAAAACCTGCAAAATACTTGTAATTTAGAAATAAATGAAAATATAATGGTAAAGGGAGCATCAAATGTAAAGATGTTCTATGAGACATAAGGCTTTGAAAAGAGCAGTGCTCATTCTCTGTGAAGATCAAAGTGCTGAAATTCAATTTCGTTTTAAAAATAGGAATTAAATTCTCTGTCTCTGTCTTTCTTGCATTCTCTCTGTCTCTCTCTGTCTCTGTCTCTGTCTGTCTGTCTGTCTGTCTCTCTCTCTCTCTCTCTCTCTCTCTCTCACACACACACACACAACTTTAGTAGTTTTATTGCAAAGCTTAAATGTAATCATTGAAATAAAAATACATAGGAAGTTCAGGAAATTTTTTTTCCAGTGGTGGAGATATGTCCCAGAGTCTTGTACTAGATAAGTGTTCTAACAATGACCAACATCCCCAGCCTAGAAATTCTTAATAACACATACATTCAAGACAGGTGGTATTTAAGACACATCTACAGGTTGGACAGGAAAAAATATCCAAAGGGCTTGAAGAACAGGCTGACTGAATACAAACTGGTGACCACTTTTTCATGAGGGAAAGGTTGATTGGTTCCAATGTGAAATCATGAAGGAAAGGTTGTTTGGTTCCAGTGTGAAATCAGGAACTCAGTATTCTTTCTTTCTTTCTTTCTTTCTTTCTTTCTTTCTTTCTTTCTTTCTTTCTTCCTTTCTTTCTTTCTTTCTTTCTTTTTCTCTTTTTCTTTTACAAATATCATGACTAGTTTTTTCCACTTTTTATTTGACTTAGGCCAAATGGTCCATGTTAAACTTTTCCCTGCATCCTGCCTTTAACACTCACTCTTGTAAGTAAAATTAACAAATGATTCCATGTCTCCCATTAGTGACAGCCATTAGCAGGAATGTTCAACACTCACCAGCCTTACAGAAACCCTAATTAGCCAGTACCGCCTGCCACCTCCTTCTTACAATGCACACCTTTCTTTCTCTGTCCAGCTATAGCTCTCCTCAGAGAAGCATGTGTAGAACTCCCCTCCTCAGACAACTCTGCCTCACATCATTAGTCAACTTGCTATGCCTCATCCACGGGGTGGGGGGTTCGATTTCTTGCTTCTACTGACCAGTTGAATAAGTGCTAAGTGGGACTTATATGCACCCTCTACTTCACAGCAGCCGCTACAGCTACAAGTACAGTGTGTATAGGAGGACGGCCGACACTCTGCCAGTTTGGTCACACACTCGTTCTGTGTGTTACTCTGAGATACCAAAGGCCTTCAGTGGGACATGTAGGGGAAATACCTCCCAGCAAGTACCTTCAGAACTTTATTGAGTTGGTAGGAAGACTCATGATTTAAGAGGGACTGTGGGAAATAATGAGTTTCCTCTGCTGAATATCTTTCAAAGAAAGAAACAGAGAGTTTGAATCACCAATACATACGTAAAGTTCATCACTGTGCCTTCATTGGCATTTATCTTCTGCATGGTGATGGCCCGTCACTTCCAAGCATGGTGACTTCCAAAGTGACATGTTTTCCTCCTTGAAATAGGCGATTTGTTGTTAGGGAAAGAAGCAGCATCACAGTTTGGGCTCTTAGATTACTGTTACTTCTTGTTCTATGTCTCTGTAGGTTGCTAACCCTCACATCACGCTTATTTATTTATAAAATCGGAATAATACTGACTTCAAAGGAAAAAGGACATGAGAAAGGAGAGAGTCAAGTACAAGGATTAGAACAAGCATTCAGTACCTATCCTCTTCCCAGGTCCCTTGCCTCCCGACTCAGCAGGATAAACATATTTTAGGGGTTGTGGATAGGCTTTCCTTTGGACCCTGAGACCACCTAGGGAAGGCCTTGCCCTGAACTCCAGTGCCTCATGGGCAAGAAACTGTGAAGTTGTCTCTCTGCTTTTCTTTGGCCTGTTTTTTATTTGGGGTCTGTGTGATTTCCTGGCAACAGCCCTGCTGCTGGTGAGAAAATATGTGTGTTCTGTATTTGAGGAACTTACTTCCAGAGGCCACATTGCTACCCATGGACATCACTGCAAAATGTCAGACCTTGATGAATGAATGCCCTTTTGTACAGTGCATCTCTGAGTAGTGTTCCAAGTCTAGTTAAGCTTGGATTTTTGTACTTTGGTGATGCAAATGAACAAAATTGGCTTTAGTTACACAGATTTGTTTTTAAACTTTGGTTTTGAGGTGAATAGTTCTTCCTTTCTTCTCAGGTTAGTTCCTTTGTATACCTACATCCTCTTCCCCAGCAAAATATAAGATCTTGCTTTTGCTCCTCTGGATGCTACAATCCAAGGATTAATTCCAGGCCCCGAATTTTCCTCCTTGTCATTTAGTAATAACTTTTGGGTTGATTTCCTTCATATCCTTCTAAACTAGACACTGCCATTGCATATCCAGGGTCATACATATTGTGTTTTCTCTCATGGCATTCTGGGCAGTGTCTCTCTTAAGCACTAAGTATAGCAGATTCGAATCATTTATTCCAAATAATTTTCCTACTGAGTTTCAGAAGATTTGGAGAATAGATCCTATGCAACACTCATCTCTGCATTTCATGTGCTGACTGGCTTAGTGATATCATGTTTGAGGTGATTATTTTCAGAAGTGTCCAAAGAATAAGTATTGCTGGGCAGGACGATGCATATCTGTAATCCCAGCCTTGGCTACCTAGAGAGACTCTCTCAAAACAGGAAAGAAGGAATGGTATAAAGTATTGTGCCTGTAAGTAGAAAGACTGTCTATCTCAGGTTTGATGGGTGTGGAACTTTCCAGTCCTGCAAAATTCAGTCTCCAACACTGTCTTTTCATCACTTGCCTTTTTGAACACTTTCAACTGTCAACCAAAGCATCCTCAAAATATCCTCAGCAATGGGTTAGTGTGCTCTGAAGAACAGCAGAGAACATTCTAAAGAAAAGTGAGAATGGGCAGTTATGACTGCAGACATCTGAAAGCAGAGGTGTCCCAAGCTGGACTTACTGTTGCCCTCCAAGTCTTTTCTGTTGATCTACCCTTAGAATCCCAGGGAGTTCTGATCAGGGACAAGGTGGGCAGGTCTTGCAAAGCCTTTCCCAGCTCTACCATCCTGCGAGTCACTGGATCACTCAGATATCCTGATGCAACTTTCTCTTTAATCCTTTACTCCCCACCTTCATTATTCATTATTTATTCTTGCCCTAATCATTCAACACAGGCTGATTTGGTAGGTGACGTCCTCCTGTAGAGATTATTTGGGGCTACCAACATGATAAGCGCAAAACTCTACTGTCACATTGTCTTATGAATTGGTTTAAATATCTTTCTCTCTACCTGACTGTCATCTATTACGAGCAAGAAATTCCATAGATGCATCATACAATTGACTTTTTATGCAATTTGAAGCTTACATTAATATGAACTTATGGATTTTTAAAAAATTTTACTTCAGTCATGGTTTGTATTTATCCCATTTAATCTCTTTTTCTCCATATAGTGAGAAAGGTATGTAGGTAAGTAGATAAACAGATATTTTTCTGATAATTGGATAAGTTGTATTATCATGCTCCATCACTCTTAAATATGCAAGTGTTTACTAAACTAGGATGTTTTCTACTCAAGCACATGGTAGCTACCACAAAAAGGAAGTTCACCATTGATAAGTTATTATAATCTAACCCATGGCCTATATTCCTAGAATGTAGCAGCCTAAATATAATTTTCGTTATGTTATTGATGTTGTTGTTTTTTTCTGTTCAGGATCTAGTCTAAGATCATAAGTCATATTTAATTTCCATGTTTTATTAGTTGATCTTCAGGGGTTTTTTTTGGATGCTTTTTATCCTTGAAATTTTAAATATTACAAGCCAAATATTTTGAATTATACCTTAATTTTGGGTTGTCTAACTGCTCTTGTCCATAGATTCAGGTTATGTTCTTTGGCAGTGTACAGCAACGAAATGCTATAGCATCAGTCTATTTTATTGGGAGATCATGACATCAGTTTGTCCCCATGACACTAGTTTCAGAATTTTTCTGAATTTATACCTGTCATTATAAAGTTACTGTTTGTCCCTTTGTAAGTAATGTGGGATTATGCTAAACTGTGGACAGACCCATTTGATTCAGTCTTTCGTCTCTACTTTTCGCTACCATTGATTATTTTCTAGCTTCATTGTCCTTTATATTTTAATTGGGTGATACTTTATTAAAGCATTTGCTCTTCTTCCATATTATAATATGAACTCACCAGCATGTTCTCTATTCAGTGGACCAATTCATTGTTATCATTATTTGATACTAAGTTTTTACACGTTTGTGCAATAGAAAACTCTTCATACTGGACTCTGTGTTTTGAAACTATCCCTTGTTTCTTTTAGTACTTTGTCAGTTTCTAGAATAAGAAAATCCCCTAGACTTTTCTTATCCTTTCTCACCTCCATCCCTAGAATCATCTATTTCTGAGATAGCGGTACAGAGCCCTTTCTTTAGATAGAACATTGTCACACACACCCACACACACACGCACGCACACACACACACACACTCGTTTATTTCTGAATCTCATTATGCATGTCTGTGGTATTAAAGCTAGAGTTTATACTGGTGTCTCCAGCTGCAATCTCGCTATACAGGGTTCATTCTAATACTCCCCATTTCTACATTTCTAATTCTCTTCTTTTGGCTTTGCTTAGCATAGTTATTTCTCAACTCTAAAACACACATAAATTGTACATGATGCACACTGTAATTTTTCAAAATAAACTAAGTAACTTTTTATTTCCGTTCCTCTAATGCATCCTCCCATGTTTTTTTATCTTTGCATATCTACTAGACTGGTTTTTCTAATCTTTCCATTGAAACTCCCCTGTTTTAAATAACCCTTTGCCTTACATTAGACAAAAAGGTTCCTCAGCTAACATTGCCCGGCTTTCTACTGTCTCTTCTTCTTTGTTATATATTGAAGATACCAGACTTCTCACCATTTCTGAACAGTCCACATATTGGGTGTCTATGTATAACTTGTGCATTTTCTTCCATTCACATGAATTGCTGTCTTTTCCACCAATTTTCACCCTTCTGAGAAAGCTTTGCTCTTCTATATTTACCATACTCTACTAAGTTCTCAAACTGTAGCTGTTATTGCGTCCCCTGTGAACCTTACCTGGTCTTCTCAGGAAGATTAAATATTGCCCCCTTCTGACTTCCTTGGACCTTTGAAACTTCTGTTTGGATTATTTATTATAAATCTAATGATCATTAACATGTTCATCTGTCTTCTGACTAGAGTAAGGGTTCATGGGTAGCAGAGATAGAATCTTGGTGTCCTAAGCTATTAACACAGAGCCTGACACATTAAATTCTCATCACATATATCATTATTTCTTGTTATTGGATATAACTTCTTTTAAAGTTAGCTGCATTGCTAATAAGTGTAGATTTTTCTCTTGCCAACTAAAATTTATAAACCCCTAAGAGCCTTCATTTCTTTGAATTTCCCACAGTGCTTAGCACATCGTATGCCCTTGTACCTGTTTTGCAGCACACAATTTCAAAATTTAAGATTATAAGCCTTACTGAAATAAGCCAGGCTACAAGATTTCAGCACAGACAGTTTCTCCTTAGAAAATGGGTGGCCTTGTCCAGAGTCCAGACAGAGGTCAGAACAGCCTGCCCACCAGAGTATGGCCCTTCTTATTTTGTGTGCCTTGTTATGAAGCATGTGTTCTGAGGCTCATTGTGCCTCTGTAGTGCCCACTGGAAAATCGCACAGAGAGAACAGGCGAGAATGATGGTGAAGAGAGAGAAAATGTCCAGATGTTAGTAGCCCATAATGTTTTAATTTAGAGTAGTGTTTTTGCCCAACACCATCACCAAAGGTTTGTCTTTGGTTTATTTGTGTTATCACAACAGTGACGATGGAGTTAAAGGCAGCCTTTGAAAGAGGATTTTTGCTTGTTTCATTTATATTCTACTGTTCTTTCATGAAACATTTCTAAATATCCACGGGGCCCAATTCTAACAAAAATAAATCAGATAAACCTAGGGTTTTTGCCAAGTCAAATATCTACAGTTTCTGGCAATTATGTAATTTCCAACTCTGCTGCAAGGAACTATTGCTGATAAGTCAATCGTCATAAAGAGAAATGTTCCAGACCAATCTTTATTAGTGTGTCCTTCACTGATATATGCAAAGACTTTTTTTTCCCCAAAAGCAGGGTTGTTACTTTGTTTTGGTCCCTTGTGAATGGCTTCTCATCATAACAGTTTATATCTGGATAATGTCATAGTAAAATGTGAAAATGGTAAATTAAAACCAACCAAATTAGGTTCTGCTGTTATTAATAAAAACCGCTCTGCTTTTCACCATTTTGTTATGATGGTACTGTCTCATAATACAACTCTGTGGTAATGTCTTTCTGGCATGGTGAGTTGATTTGGCCCAGATAAAAGCAATATTTAGAAAGTTGCTCTGTGGGACTTCTCCAGCACAAAAGAATTGGAGAATCATGTGCTAATTTAAATACCTCCTTCAAGTTGAAGCTAAAAACATTATTGACTCGAAAGGGGTTTTATAGAACGGGAAACTCCACTTTTCTTTAACAGTGATGTAAAATAAACAAATTGAAAACACCAACATGCTTTTATTCAGAGCCACAAATCTGTTTGGTGCCTATAACACATTGTTAAAATGCTTAGATTAAACTAAAAACAGTATTTTCAAATCACAGTTTTTGCTCATGCCTTGAGAAGGACCCACTGGAACTGACTTGCTCTGCATGTAGAGCTCACGATGGTATGTGAAGGCAGCTTTATTTGTATTCCATCCATGAGGAAGATGATGTTGCAGTTATGAACGTAGGAATCCATTCAGGAGTGTTGCACAGTGGACTCTGTGCTAGGTATCTAGATTGTCATGAGAGTATCAACTTCATTGAACTAAAATATCTAGAGAGTAGTGACATATTCCTTAGTGCGTGAGGACATTTAAAGAGGCAGAGCATTAGAGCTATTCAATACTGATTTAATGCATTTATGTAATAAAACTTGAAACTCTTAAGAATTTCTTGCCTGGTTAGAGAAAGATGATTGCAATGATGTGTTCTTTCACCTGTGTCTTGTACTTATACCTGTACATTGTAAACAGGACAATTATAGTGTAAAGTTGGTACAAATTTATCAGTTGATGCTTAAGTTCTTTTTGTGAAGGAGAAGCTAACCCTATTGTTAGTTATTTTGTCATGATCAACTCTGGACCTTAAAGATTGTTGGAAAGAAGCATGTCTTGCTGATTTCCATTTCTGGTTCCTAGTGTAGTGATTAACTCAGTACTTAAGTGATAGACTTTATGTGTGGGTATTTCTATCAGGATAATGTTGGCCAATAGTCAGTTCTGTCTTATTCTACTTGAATTAGTTACTTATATGTTGCTGTGATAAATTGCCATAACCAAAAGCAACTTTAATATTTGGCTTATAGTTTCAGAGGGATGGAGTCCATAATGGTAGGGAAGGCCTGGCAGCTGGAGGCGGGAACATTAAGCTGATTTATCACATTTTGTCAACATACAGGCAGCTGAGAGAAGGAGGGATGGAAGGAGGGAGGGAGAGAGGGAGAGAGGAAGAGAGGAAGACAGGGAGAGAGGGAGAGAGAGAGAGAGAGAGAGAGAGAGAGAGAGAGAGAGAGAGAGAGAGAGAAATAGGAACAGGGTCAAAACATAAAACCTCAACCTCAAAGACTGCATAGTGATATACTTCTTCCATCAAGGTTCCACCTTCTGTAACTTCCTAAAACTGCCATCAACGCCAACTATTCAAATATATGAGCCTATGGGATATCTATCATTTAAAACACCACACTGCCTGACCAAAGGTATTGGCAAAGAGACTCACTCTTTCTGTGGGCTATTTGCTTTCTTCATTTGGTCTCCTGGATACTTATCTTTGTACTGGATAGGTTTAGTTGTCAACTTGCCACAGGTGGATTGAGAAAGTCTTGACTGGGGAATTGCCTCCATTGTACTGGCCAGTGGCCCTGTCTGGGAGGCATTTTCTTGATTCTTGAGTCCTGTGGGAGGGCCCAGCCCATTGTGGACGGTGCCATCCCTGGGAAGGTTGACCTGTGTTATGTAAGAAAGCAGACTGAACCTAAGCACAGGGCACAGGAGTGAGCCAGTAGGCAGCTATCCTCCATGGTCTATGCTCCAGTTTTCTTCCCTGAGTATTGACCTTGCCTTCTCTGGATGACGGATTCTGCTTGTAAATCAAACAAACCCTTTCCTTCCCACAGTCGTTTTGGTCAGTGTTTTAATCACAGCAATTGAAGGCAAATTGGAACACTCTTGGTCTCCCTCCCACACAATTGTTGTTCCTTTTGCATCGTCTCTCCAGGACCCTTTTCCTCATATGTATGCAAAGGCTCCATCGCTTCCCTTTGTGTCTTCATTCTTTCCCTGTGTGAAGATGAAGATGGGACTGGCCTTAAACAACATCTTCTTCCATATATTATTATTTAATTCTTGAATCATAACTCAAACTTCCAGTACAGTCAATTTTTATATATAGATTCTAGATGACAAACTTTGGTTGCAAGTAGAATTTTTGGTCTTTATTCCCCATCTTTACCACACATATGCATCTCTTTGACAGTTCTCCTCTTAGTAAATGCCATCTTTAATCACTCATCCCCTCAAAAGCCAAAACCTTGAAGTTACCCTTGAAACCCATTTCTTTCTCATGTGGAACCAAGCCCACGTACAAGCTATATCTGCTCTACCATTAGAATCGATCCAGGAATCCCACCCAGACTTCCCACTCTTCATCACTGCTTTCTTACTTCAATTCCCTGGCACCTCTGCTCTCACTGACTCTTAATTGTACACTTGTCCCCATCACTAGTTCTCTTCTTCATGTAGCAACCAGTGTGATCACCTGTCTTTCCCTTTCCGTCAGCCTCTCTGTGGATGACACTGTTACTTGAAGTAAATGTGAGCTTCTGGCAATCAAATGTACCTGCTCTCTGGCTGCTGGGCTCTCACATGCTCTCCTTACTGTCCACTGTAAAGAATATATCCAGATACGTCGTTTCTTCCTGGGAAGAGACCTCCTGTCTCTTGACCCTTTCTCTTTGTTCGGTGCTGCCGCAGTGGGGCTGATCAGAGTGAGTTAGGACGGCAGAGCTCCCAGGTATTTCGTTTAGGATCGGTTGGAAATGAGGACACTTGGATTCCCCGCTGCTCTTGTTTTATCTGGGACTGCGCAACAGGGATGGGAGCAGGGACAGGTCCACAAAGGCAATTACAGTGTGGCAAACACTGAGTTTTATAAGCATGGAATCTCTTTAAGTATCCTCACTGGGAGTTTCCCTCTGAATTAGAAAGCTCTAGTTTTAGCTTGATGAACTGATTTCAGGTTAATTCAGTTGTTCTGGCCCCTGCAGGAACTTTAGCATTGAATATTCAGAGCAGAGAATGTAGCTTTTGGAAAGGACACTATAAGTAGGGTTGCTCAATTAATTGATTAAAAAATAGGATGGTGGCCTGGGAGTGTAGCTCAGTGGTAGAGTGCTTGTCTAGCATGTGAAAAGCCCTACGTTCAATTCCCAGCACACACACACACACACACACACACACACACACACTACACTCGTAGATGATAGTTAAACTGGTACTTCAGATAAACAGGAAATCTTTCTTAGAATACATTTTCCAAATATTTGATTATGTTCTCAAATATTGCAAAAATCATTACCTTTTTGAAAAGAATACTTTAGACTGGAAGTGCTCCTTTGTCTCAATTTTAAAACAATTGTCTAGCATGTCTGTATTTGATCTGCAGGATCACAAACATGAAGGAAGGGAGATAATCATTTATCTGAAATTAAATCTGGCTGGGTATACTCTGTTCTATGTGGCATCCTAAATCAGGAATGATTGAAAGTTAAGGCTGCTCAAACACAGTAATTTGGCTTGTCATTTATTAGGATATTTAGATTCAATAGACATTTTAGATTTTTTTTCCCAGTTGGTCTATTTGAACTTAAAAGCTATGATATTTAAATATGAATAATTTTATTTCAATAAATCGGAATACAAGGTAAAGAGTGGATTCAAGTATTTGGGGATTTGAAGAGAAGTAACTCTTGATCATGTCAATGATATATGTTTTTTTGACAGAACCTTTGGAATATACATTATGAAAAAATATACACTTCTATCTTTTAAGAATCCATTTTATATTTTTACAGATATTTTCAAAGCTTAGATGGGATTATGTTGTAATACAATTTCGTTGCCTTTGTAAATTCACCATGGCGACCTGTCTTTTGTTTCACTAAAACATTCATACAGCATGCTTGTGGTCATGTACTGTTCCTTTTTGTATTGTTTTCATTTTTCCTGTCCTACTGCTAAAATGTGCATATTACTCCATCATTTTTTGCATCACTGAGCATTTTCTTTGAATAAATTTCTGCAAGTGTAGTTACTTGATCTGAAAAACCAAAGTTTTTCACAGTGTGGAATATTAGCAGTCAAAACTGTTCTGTGGCCCTGTAGTCCATAAGATTGCTCTATTTTTGTATGTTTTGTACTTTTGGGCTCTATTTACTCCTTCGCATAGGGGTAGATATTAATTATCAAATGGATAAGCTTGAAAGCACAAGCCTTGATTTGCTTCTTTCTATGTAACATAACATTTCTTTTAGATTTGTCTATCCCTTGGGTGGCATCACTGAGTCATTCTTTTAAACTTGTTTATTGTTATTATTATTATTATTAGACCTACTGACTAAGTTTGCAGTGGCCAGACTCTGACCTAATGGGCATTCTTAAAGCCCATGTGCAGAAGATAATGGGTACACTGAAGACTGAAGAAAATAAGAAGTTCATTGTAGCTATTAATCTGATTCGTATCAGTCATCTATTATTTTTTATATTTTTTTGAGAGAGGGTCTCATCGTGTAGCTTTGGTTGTCATGGAGATTACTATTGAGCCAACCTGGCCTTGAACTTGTGGTGATCCTCCTGCTTTTGCCTACTGAGTGCTGTGATAACAAGCATGCATGATCACATCTATCTAATTTTAAGTAATATGTCTGAAGTTTGGTCTTTATCTTTCTGAAACCATCCATGTTTAATTCTCAACCAATTCAAAACATAAATGGGTGACACAGGCATCATCGATCATTGTATGCTAAATCACCAAATATATGTTTCCTTGTCCAAGAATAATCGAGTTATAATAAGTAGAAAAGCTGACATTTAAAGACCAAATTACATGAAGGGAGTGAGACTTTTAGTAGATCCAGTATTGTCTTAAATTATTGCAGGATTTTTTTGTTGGCTGTTATCGACCTTGAACTTTAAGGCTGATGGCTTCTATTAGGAATACCAAGCAACTAGATTATCAGTTGCTATGACTGCTCTCAGTTCTCTTAAAATTTCTATCTTGAAGTCATAAACTCAACAATTCAGAACAAGATTATATATAGAGATAGCACCTTTCAAAATGTGTTTACTAGAAATTGAGTTGTTTAATACAAATTCAATGTGACTTATATACTTAAAAGTGAGGTTATAGAGTTGGGCATGGTGACGCATGCCTTTGATCCCAGCACTGGGGCGACAGAGGCAACTCTGTGAGACAGGCCAGCCTGATCTGGTCTACATAGAGAGGAAAGACAGGGGGGGGGGGAGAGAGAGAGAGAGAGAGAGAGAGAGAGAGAGAGAGAGAGAGAGAGAGAGAGAGAGAATTAGGAGGACATGGACATACAAAGAAGGTGGATATCTACGAGCTGAAGAGAAAAGCCTAAGAAGAAACCAGGCTTACTGACACAGTGACCTGGAACTGTTGGTCCCCAGAATTGTGGAAAAAGAAGTCTCTGAGTTTTAAGCCAGTTGGAATGTGATACTTTGCTATAGCAACTCTCACCAACTTGAATAGTAGCAGGCAGAGTGGGGTTGCCTCATGGTACAATTGCATTCTAAACTGAACAGCTTCCCAGACTGTAAGCATGAATGTGTTTTGCTCTTGAGTCCAGGAGCCTGAAGAACACTGTGTCCTAAGGAGCCCTTTCTGAAGAACTGGGTTGAGGGCATGTGAGCAGATCACAGTGGCAGCAGCCCTGCCCTCAGTCATGCATTTTGTGGACGTGCATTCCAATCTGTTCCAAACTCATTAGAGCAGTTCTTCCTGCTGCTTTTTCAGACTTTATCCTGGTAGGGGTAAGCACTGACTACAGGTGGTGGTTGTTTTCTAACTGTGCCACCTACTGATCCCTTCTCAGTAAATCCATGCTTAATCACCTGCTACTCAGTGAAATGCTGAATTGTTCAAATAAACATCCCAAGGAAAGTTAAGATCAACAGCTTAAGCCTGTGTGTTAGCAGTCAGCCTGTCACCTCCAAAAGGGAGTGGGGAGAGCCAGTTTTCTGATTTCATCACTGTTATGACCAGTACCTAACCATGCCCTCTATTCTAATTCTCAAATTGGCCTCTTCATTTATGGATTCACAAGCAACTAAATGTGTGCAATTCTAATTTAATAATTATCAGATTGTCTTGTCATTGTTTACCTGTAAGACTCCTCTGGGCTAGAGAGATGGCTCAGCAGTTAAGAGCACTTGCTATAGAGGATCTAGGTTTGGTTCCCAGCATCCACATGGTTGCTAACAGTCATCCATAACTCTAGTTCCAGAGGATCTGATGCTTTCTCCTGGCCTCTAGGCATTGCATGCACTTGGTGCATTTACACATGTGCAGGCAGGCAAAACACTCACACATAAAATAAAAATAAAGAAATTAAATTCTTTGCATTTCAATTTTATTTTATTTTTCAATGTTTTTATTGAACTTTTGTGAATTTTATATACTGTCTTGATCATATTTAGACCCCTCCCCTATTTGCAATCCCCATAGCCCCATCACCAGATTTCACGCATTTTTTTGTTAAGGCCTGTCAAGTCAGTCATGTGTCCCCAGATGTCCTTCAGTGAGTTCAACCACTGGAGCCTGGTCAGCTCCCTTAAAGAAGACCCCCTCTCCCTCACCCAGCAGTGATCAGTTGCACAGGGTTGTGGGGTCTTACCCTTTCCCTGAGTTCTGTGCTGGGCTCTTGTCTGGTTTGAGTTTACATGGGTCTTAGGCATGTGTCACCATTCCTGAAAGTTCGTATCAACAAGTTCCAAGCACCTGGAGAACTCTACTTCCTTGTGATTGGTCATCAACCACTCATGGCTCTTATAGTCTTTCTGCTCCTTTCTTTCCAATGGTCCCTGAACCCTGTGGGTGGCAGAGGTTTAATATAGGAGTCCTATCCATGGACATGCACTCTGCAGTCTCTTATTGTCTACTTTTTGGCCAGTTACGGCTTCTGTGTTAATCAACATCTTTTGAATGAGGAAGCTTTGCTGGTGACAATTGAGAGATGCATTACTATTCTCTCTGCTCCCTGTTCCACCATGTTCCCTGAGCCTTAGGTATAAAGGTTGCATTGTGGATGTGTCACTTAGGGCTGGGCATCCCACAGACACTTTTTCCCTGTGTTTGATCAGTTGTGGAACTCTGTAATAGTCTTCGTCTGTTGTAAAAAGAGGCTTCTTTCATGAGTGATGTGAGGTATACCATCTATAAATATAAGGATACATATTTAGCCTATATTAGGAAATTACTTTTGTCTAGGGATGTAATAGATACAGGTTTTTCTCTAGGATCTCTTCTCTCTCCGGCCATGTGCATTTGGCTATGTTTACTGTGCCCCACATGAGTTAGCTTTCGCTGTTTAAGTTCAATTAGATAGCTGTTGATTACCCTCAATATAAAAGTGCTACTACTGCCCCACTAGAGCTAATTTTATGTTCTGGTCATTGTTGTGGTTATTAGGCTTTAAGCTGGGGTTCAAAACTGATTGCTTTTCTCTTTTGCCAGCTTGCATAGTATTCTCTGATGTTACAAGAGAGCTACTCTTCAGGAAAGAGGCTTCTAGGTCAGTTCCAGCTCCATTGCTCCAAGGCCTGTGCCTGAAGTACATCCTGTCTTCTGAAGTAAGTTCTTACCTTCAAGTTTTGAAAGTCAGTCAGGGGCTGTGGCAATAGCCTGTGTTATTTGGGGAGTCTGTTGGACTACCCTGACCATCAACTTGAAGGGAGGCTTCTCCTGTCTGGCACTACGTTTCTTGTTATAAACCCTTCAGCTATACACTTGCACACACAAACACACACACACACACACACACACACACACACACACACACACTATGAATTTTTCAGAAGAGTTTTGAACTAATACATTTCCCTCTGGTTTTTCATACCACCTGAACATTATTTTTCTCTCCTCTATCTCCCCTGTGTAATCAACCCTTCCACCTTCCTTCCCAGTTAAAGTATCCCCATACCTGTCTCCTATTATGTCCTTCTCTCAGAATCCTTCTTCCCCTTTGCCTCAGTGATTCCTTGTAAAATTATCCCTCTTCCCTTCCCAGTTAAATAACCCCATTTACACCCCCCTCTTGGTAACACCTGTCTCATACTGAACCCCTCTCTCAGTCTCCTTTTCCCTCTTTACTTCCATGATTCCTTTATATTTTTTTCTGACTCCTGCAGTTATGTCAGGATATATACTCACATAGAAGGACGTGGAGCTAAGATCCACAAATGAGAGAGAAGACCAATCACTTATTTTTCTGACTGTGTTGCTTCACTTAGCATAATAGTTTCTAGTTCCATCTTATCTTGCCCTTAGCATTGTGTGTTAAAGGTCAGGTTTCTTGTAAGAACCAGTCCAGTCACCATTTCCATTATATCTTTGAAATCATTCCTGATCAAGTTTTCATCATGTAATCCTTCGGCTATCAACCCCTTGTTTTACATCCCTAATCAGGCATTTAACTGAACATCTTTAAGGTTACTTATCTCGTTTTAGCTGTTTTAGCCTACCATATATGTACTTGTTTTATTTCCCCTCTGCAGTGATTGATTTAGGTCTCAACTTTACTTGAGGAAAGGAGGCCCAGATAAAACCATATTTCTGGACATGTCAGAGAGTATTTCTGAATGATTAATGATTGAGTCTGCTTTTTGTTGCTGTGATGAAACACTGACCAAATCAACTTGAAGAGGAAAGGTTTTTATTTCATCTTACAGATCACAGTCCATCATCTAGGGAACCCAGGGTGGGGTCCTGGAGGCAGGAACTGAAGCAGAGACCATTGAAGAGTACAGCTTACAGGTTTGCTTCCCCTGACTTGCTTTCTATACAACCCACGCCTACCTGCCCAGAGGTGATAACCATTGAAGAGTACAGCTTACAGGTTTGCTTCCCCTGACTTGCTTTCTATACAACCCACGCCTACCTGCCCAGAGGTGATAGCAACACTGACCTGGGCCCTCCTACATTGGTTAGCAATTAAGAAAATGCCTCACAGACATGATCACCAGTCAGTCTGATAGAGGAATTCCTCAGTTGAAGTTTGCTTTTCCTAGGTGACTCTAGGTTCCTGTCAAGTTGACAGCTGGCTTAGTACAGTGAGTAAAGAAAATCTATTCTCACCAATCTGATAAGGGCCTGAAAAGAACAAAAAGTAGAGCAGGGGTATATCATCTCTGTCTGTTTGAGCTGGAGCATCCATCTTTCTCTTACTTATGCACATCAGAGATTTGAGTCTTGGGCTTCACACTCAGGCTCTGATTCTCACCATTCAATCCCTTAGTTCTCAGGTATTCAAGATTTGATTGAACATGACCACTGGCTTCTTGGGTCTCCAGCTTGCAGATGGCAGTTTGTGGAACGTCATCCCCATAATCACACTTGTCAATTACTCCTAATGTCTCTTTCTGTTTATCTTTATCTATCTTCTACAAATAACTTAAATATTACCTAAAGGTAGAATTGGAGAGATGACTCTGTCATTAAGAGCAGTGGATGCTCTTGCAGAGGACCTGGGTTTGATTCCCAGCAACTACATGGCAGCCAATAACCAGTTCTGGGATCCCATACCCTCTTCTGACCTCCTTGGGAGTTGCATGGCACAGGTGTATTACATACATGCAAACAATACCCTCATACACATAAAATAAGAATAATAAATAAAATATTAAAAGTATTACCTAAAGGCATCTGTGTTAAAGGCTTAGTCACCATGTTCACGCTATTAAGAGATGGTGGAAAGTTTAGAAGTCAGGGCTTAGTGAGAGGTCATCATGTCCTTGAGAATGTGAGGGGGCATTTTGAGACTGGCCCCTTCTTCTTTCTCTTGTTTTCTTTCCTAGTTATTAAGTGGATATTTTTGCTCCAACACATGCTCTAATCACATGATGATGATTAAAGGAGAGGGCTAATTAATCAGGGACCAGAACTTTCAAAACTTTAAGCTAAAAAATTATAAGCTGGTTATTTCAGTAGAATAGTTGGTGAAGTTGATTAACACAACATGCCATTGGTGTCATTTCTCTGGACCCACTTTACTAACATGGACTCTGTCTGTCTTTTCTGCTTTTAGATTCATTATTTCCTTTTTCTTTTCAGAGAAGCTCCAAGCTCCCTATAAGCAGGAGCTGTGCCCTTTTATCTTTTTATGTAATACATCTGAATATGTAGGCACTAGGCAAATCATCACTGGATACATTCAGAGATTATTGGATGAAATATGAGATTTTACAGACTCAGGAAGGAAGCTTAATGTAGCGGAAGGAGCAGGCTCTGGATTTAGACAGTTCTGGATTGTGATCTATCATTTTGTGACAGCAAATGGGGCAGGGTCATTTATGAACTTTTTAAAGCCAAATTTCCTCCATGTGGAATGAAGCTAATAATAGCCTCCTGTAGGAATGGGAAATTAATCACGGTGGGGAAAGAACAAAGCTGAAGACCAATGTGTGAAGTGACTTGCTAAGTGGTTTCAGACCAATGCCCTAGGAATACCTAATGTTTACCTGAGAAAAATGAAAATTTAGAGGTATCCAGACCAAGCTCAAAGCTCTGACTAAGTGAGCCTAAGGTGAAGTCTGATAATGTATACATAAAAATTAAATTGTTCTAGACTCTCTGGTCTAAGTGGGTGTTGTACATCTCTAGAAGAGACATGCATTTACACCATATTTTTTAAAGATTAATTTATTTTATGTGTTTACCTGCATATGTGTAAGTGCATCACCTGTGTTTCTGGTGACTGCAGATGCCAGAGGAAGGTGTCAGATCACCTAGAACCAGAGTTAAGGATGGTTGTTAGCAACCATGTGGGTACTGGGATGTGAACTCCAGTCCTCTGTAAGAGCAGCAAGTCCTTTTAATCACTGAGCTATCTCTCTAACCCCTATTTGCACCATATTTTAAGAACATAAAACATCTTATACAAGGTTGCCTCTTAAGCTTTATATTTTATGACATATGCCTGGAAACTGATATACAAAGCATTTGAGGTTTCAGTAAAACTATGTTGGTTATTTCCCCACATCTAATTTTATTGAGTACCAAAAGGATAAATACATTCATTATTGAGAAACAAAAAATAATCCCTACAAATACATGTACTTAAAAATTCACTGTCTCATGTGGTGAGTATAGGTAACAATGTTTGGTATTCTTGAAAATTGCCAAGAGTGCATTTGTAGTCTCACCACAAGAAGAGTAATAAATATCTGAGGTAATGCATGTGTCAATTCTTTTTCTTCCGCCATTCAGACATATTTCAAAATGCAAATTTCTATCAATAAAGGAGAAAATAAATTACATGTCCTTTCGTATTCCCAGCCTTAGGTGACAAATCTGCAGTGGAACCTCGACACCTTAGGCTCATTGAATATAACAGAATATGGGGATTGACAGAGTACTAACGCATCCCTCGATTCTCAGCAGGGAAATTTCCTTATACAACAGATTGCAGTGCATGCAGGTGGTCACAACTGCCTAAGCTGTGTTTTAGAGAATCAGTTTTAGAGAATAAGAGACTGCAGAGTGCATGGCTCTGGATAAGACTCCTACATTAAACTTCACCCACCCACAACTCAGAGCCCATGGTGGAAGAGGAGGTGGAAAGATTGTAAGAGTCAGCGTTGGTGCCATGAACATAAGGAAACAGGCTTTCAGACTATGAGAAACTTGCTTCTATGAACTCAAAGCAATGATGACAGCATGCACAAGATCCATACCAACTTAATCAGACAAAAACCCAACACAGAATGAGGGACATGATCAGCAGGCACCAACTCTTGCCTAGGAACTACTGCTGGGTGAGGGAGAGTAGATCTTCTTAAAGATCTCTAGATAGAACAACTGGACTCCAGGGGATGAACTTGCACTGAATCTCATCTGGGTACAAATGCTTGTCTGGTTATAACTTAACATGCATGACAGAATGAATGAAATCCAGTGCAGGGATATAGGGAGACATGAATGGGGGAGAGGAGATAATTTTAAGAACTATTATATGAAATACACAAAAGCTTAATAAAATATTTTTAAAAGGAAGTAAATAAATCAGAAAATAAGCGTAAAAGATGGTAAGCTTCTTATAATATGAATTAAATTTTGTGTAATTATTAATATTTTAATGACCTTTTTGGCTCAGAGCTCAGAGAACTTTTTTTTCATATTTTGGGGAGTAAGAAAATCATTTAATAAACCAGCAAATGACATGAACATTTCTGTAGAGATGTTCATAGTTTAATAACTGATATGTGACTATCAGTATTTTTGTTCTGTGTTTCTGGTCAAGTAAACATAATTTAAAGAAAATCTTGTTTACCTGTATGTGTGTTTTGGGGGGACTGGGTGCACATGGAGACCAGAAAAATGTATTGTATTTAGGGCTGGAATTAGAGGCAGTTATGAGCCATTACATATGGGTGCTGGAAAATGAATTCCAGTGCTCTGGAAGAGCAGCAAGTGCATTTAACACCTGAGCCTTTCCTCCATTCCCTAGTAAATATAACTCTGGTATGGGAAGTTGTTTCTTAATTTCAACAAAATTCTTTGCCTTTTTATACCACTCTTTTCCTGGAAAACTCCTAACAAACAAAGTACAACACTCCTTATAACACTCCATTAAGGAACTGTGATAGTTAATTCTCTTTAAGACTTGTACTTTTATTTATGTGTGTGTGTGTGTGTGTGTGTGTATGTGTGTGTGTGTGTGTGTGTGTGTGTGCCATGTATGTGCAGGTACTTGTGGAGGCAAGAAGAGGGAGTGAGATGTCCTGAAGCTGGAGTTATAGGCAGTGACAGTGCTGGGAAATGAACATGGTCCTCTGGAAGAACAGCAAGCAATTTTAATCATGGATCCATTTCTTTAGCCCATGATAGGATCCTGATTGTTATCAGCTAGGTTAAGAAAGCCATAGGATATTAGTAAAATACAGTGTTGAGTGTGTCGATGAGGGTGTTTTCAGATAGTAAAATCATAAGGACTCAATAGATTAATACATTGACAAATTAAAAATTTGTACAGATTACTTGGAGATAGTGAAACTTCATGTCTGTTTGGGGAAAGTGTTCACAGGAGACAGGAGACGTGTCCTTGGGACTACATGTTGCCCTTGTCTCCTTTTATATCCCCTTTGTTTCTGTTTCATGATTGGCCATGAAATGAGCAAATCTCTCCCACGTGTTCCACTGCTATGAATATCTACCCAGTGCTTGAACCCAAGTAAATGTATACTAAACCCCCTGAAAACATGAACCAAAATAATATCCTCTTTACTTTGTTTCTGTCATGTATTTGGTCATAGAGGCAACAAAGTTAAGACATAGATAATAGTACCTTTTCTGTCAATTGCCACTTTCTTTATGGTTCTACCCAAGCTGAATACGTTGCTTCAGTTTGGTATTCTTCTCGTCTTCAATATCCAGGTAAGCCCTGGCTTCTTATAGTTACTACTTAATGTATTTCCCAGCTTTGTCTCTAGTTTTTCTCTGCTGTCCCTCATTCCCACCTCTGCCATCCATTTGCATAACCTATTTATTATGGACTGAACTGTGTCCTTGTAGGTTTAAAAGTTGAGCCTCTAAATTCCAACTGAACTACACTGGAGAGAAGAGCTTTGAGGAAGGCGATTAGAATTGATAAGTTTAGAGGGATGGTGCCTTGTTTAAAATGATTTACGTCTTTATAGAAAGAAGAAACACAAATTCTCTCTTTAACGTCCATGTCTGTCACAGATGGAAGATCACGTGAGGAGGAAGCAAGTTTGTTGGTATTTTGCAAGTCAATGAGAAAAAGCCTTACCAGAAACCAACTTTGCCATCATCCTGATTGGAAATTACTACCCCTAAACTAAACGATTGGAAAATAATGATTGAAACAGACTATAAATTTTTGTTACGGCAGCCTGAGCTCACTAATATGCTGTCATTGTATACTTGAAGAAAGCAGCTTCCTTTCTTACCAAGCAATCATGTGCAATACTGTGCAGTTAGCAGAGATATGATGTTAGTTCCCCATTGCTACAAATTAAAACAACACCCATCTAATCATCTCTGTTTCTATAGTTTGAAAGTATGAAGGCAGCTCAACTGAGTCTTCTGTTCAATTTCACAAGGCTGCCCTCAAGGTGCTGGCTGGAACTACCATTACATCAGAGGTAAAAAGTCCTTTTTTAAGCCCAAGTGATATTGGCAGAATTCATTTCTTTGCAGCTGTAGAACTCAAAGTGACTGTTTCATGTGCAATAGGAGAAGAGCTGAAACCTTCAGTCTTTTATAAAGAGCTCATCTGATTAAGGCCCACTGCTGTAGCATAGACCTTGCCTGGTTCCCAGATGCCCTTGAGTTAAAGATTAAGCCCCCAGGAAGGAACGTTGAGGAAACAGTGGCAACTTTAGGAGACAGGGCCTCGAGGAGGTCTTTAGGGGTCACTGATTACGTGCCCTTGAAGGCTCGTGGTACCCTAGCTTCTTCCTTATTCTGTCTGCTGCTTCTTAATCATGAGATGAGGATTGCTCCACAACATTTCTGCCGTAATGCTTTACTGGACAGTCAAAATGCAAGATGGCTAATGGATAATGGATTGAGCCTCTAAAACCCTGTGCCAAACTAAATCTTTCTCTTGTAAGTTGATTATCTCAGATATTGTTATGAAAAGTAATAGAAAAGTGGTTAACATACCAACTCAGTGTAATCTTAGTTACAATACAATATGAATCTTACTTAGATCGATTCAGAATTCACCTTGCTAAGATCTTTATATCTGCAGCAATTTCTTCTTTTTTAGAATTTTTCATATACACAAATTCTACACAAATTAATATATACAATCTCAAGGGTGTAGGACATTATGTGTGCACTGAGGGTTAAGAATCTAGGAAGACACTCTTTATCTTTCCTTGCTGTAGGTATAAGTTCTTATCTAAGATTTAGCACTAAAAGGAAGGCACAAAGCTTTGATATGTTGTTATTGATGGACTCAAACCTATATAAATGACAATATGACCATATACAGCAATACCAATAAATCATTAGAATTTTCACCAGGGCAGAAACTCTGAGTAGCATTCTGTGACTAGACTAAGGCTTCTTGGAGAACACAAAATAATCAGCCAGACTTTTAAAGAAGAGATGAATTTATAGCATCCAAAGAAATACTTGTACACACAGTGTATATATTTTATTTTGCTGCATATGACCATTTTGTTGTAATTAAAATTTTTGTGTGTGAGTGTGATGTATATGTGTTCATGTATATGTGCTGTACTGGAGAGGCAGTGCATGTGTGTGTGGAAACCTGAGGTTGATGTTGAGTTTCTTTGCCTTTTACTCTCCACCTTAATGTTTGAGACAGGATCCATCACTAATCCAAGCTTACCAGTTCAGCTTGACAGTCCAGTCAGTCATCTCCAAGGATCTGCCTGTTTCTTCCTTCACAGTCCTGGGTTGCAGATGTGTTCTGATATGTTGATCTTTTACGTGGGTGCCGTATGAGTTTGGGATATCCAAATTCAGATATCCGTCCTTGTGTAACAGGCACTGTGTCCACTGAGACAT
Organism: Eospalax fontanierii; assembly: GCA_035773235.1. Lineage (NCBI taxonomy): Eukaryota > Metazoa > Chordata > Mammalia > Rodentia > Spalacidae > Eospalax > Eospalax fontanierii. The sequence goes on along the minus strand of CM069529.1, from coordinate 44,107,382 downwards.
TTCCCAAGCCACAATCATATTTTTTTGTCCTTTTTATCTAAGTTAGGTTTTTTTAAATTTTAATTTTCTTTTTGAGAATTTCATGCATGAGTATTATCTCTGCATTATTATTATCCCCCCTTAGTCCTCTATCATAATATTTATCTGAATAAAGAGCTGCCAGATGGGGACTGGAGAGCTGGCTCAATGGTTAAGCATGCTTGCTGTTCTTAACATAGGGCATTGGTTCAGTTTCCAGCACCCACATTGTGGCTCATAACCATCTCTAACTCCAGTTCTAGTGGATATGACACCCTCTTCTGGCCTCTGTGGTACTGCGTGCATGTGATACACAGCTATTCATGCAGGCAAAATATTCATCCATATAAAATGAAATGATTAAATCTTTAGAATACCTCTTTAGAAACTACCAAAAATTTAACTGTAGCATTTTTGACTGCTTATTTGCAGTGTATCAGTCTCCACCATGAAGTTTTATTTACCTGTACCTTGTTATGAAAGTTCCATTTAGAATACAAATAGCGAGACAGACGGAAAAGTATGTTAGTTAGCCGTTATCAGCATAGCAGCAGCTAGGTATTTTCTCTTTCCAATTCCAAGTAACTTTTCTTGAAAGTTGAAGGAGTAGATGGGATTCCATATGAGGTTCTTTCCCTGACATCATCCATTACCTAGAATTTCTTTTGACAGCTGAGTATAAACTACATCACCTCTTTAAAATGAAAAACTCCATAGTATTTATGTAATATTATATTATCAAATATATTATTGTCAAAATTTTACCTCCACTAGATATTCAAGGTTACCCTAGTCATGCAATATTTCTTAAAAAATGATGATTCCGTGTATCTAACTGTGTTTGGTATGCTCTAGCTCTTCAATAATTGTTTACTAGAACATGAGTAATAAATGATGATCCTGTCAAATGAAAATGCTTCTATTTCTGAATGCTCCATTACCATTTAAAATAGCCAGAGAATAATGAGGGTTATCAGTATTATGTGATTTGACCAGTTAATAAACTACCAGTCTCAGTTGCAAAAACAAAACATTTTCTGTTGCAAATACAATAGCACAGACTGGCAGGAAAGTGTTGTGGGTTTGGTCCAAAGCTGAGGTTCCCTACTAATGACTTTCTGATTTGTGGAGAAAGCAGTTTAGGACATCTTGTACTTAGAGACAGAGTTAGAAACCTAGACAAACTGACTTCTTGGAAAACTTGTTATTGAGATAGGCCATTAATTAATTACATGGATGAATTAACCCACTCATGAAGGCAGATCCCTAAACACAACTTACAGGTCCCACCTGCTCTTCCTAATATCTCAAAGAGATTAAATTTTAAAATGAACTTTAGAGGAGAAAAGCGTTATTTAATTCTATTAGCTATTAGAGTGCTTTAAAAATTTTTGTCTTCTATACTTGAATAAATTAAGGATAACTAATGATCACAGAATCTTCAAGGATGCTAATTGTGGATAGACAAAGGATTTGTTCATTATGGCAGGAGTAGTATTGTCGAGAGAAACCAGGGTTAAATACTAGATAGTGTAAGAGCTGACAAATTTTAAAGGCAAGGGAAGTGAGAAGCTGGTGTAGTAGATAGGTGTTGGAGGGCGGTGTGGCCCTAGTAACAGGGAAAGGATTCAGAACGTGGCTTAAAACTAAGTTGATGAACAAAGGGGTAGACTAGTGACCAGTAGTGCAGGCTTGCTCCCCGTTTGTAGTTGGTATGGTTGTGGAAAGAGAAGAAAATATGGCTTTACTGACCCAGTAGTTACACAAGACAGAGGAGGCTATAGGTTCTATGTGAATCCTGTCCATGTTCCTAGGAGAAAATTCTCTGACAATGTTCAAACTATTTTATGAGTGATAAACAGTGAATTTATTTATACTGCTATTTTATTAAGAAACTAAAACATTTTCTCTTGAAATCAATTTTATGTGATAATTATACTTTCATGATATTTCCAAATCCTATATCAATATTTCTCTATTCCTAGGAATATTATTTTCTGAGGGAGGGGTAGTCACCAAGCACATTGGAGCTTTCTATGAAATTTTTCTAGCATGGGTCTTATGCTTGTTAGTTCATCAGGCAAATAAGCTTCATATGTAATTTTCTTAACATTATTTTGCTTAAAATTATAAATATTTTTGATTTACTCATCTTGTGGGAGTAAATTATTAATTTCCATTTAAAGCCTTTATTTGGTGTTAAAATTGGAACAACTTGTTCAAATCTTGTAGTATTTATCATGGATAGCTGTTGCTATATTTTCTTTTAACCGCTTGTCTTGACTTTCATTATGGAAACTTATGAAGAGATTTCCCTTCTTCTTTTATTTCTTCAGATCTAACCTCATTTAATTTTCTTCCTTGGAAAATTTATTCTCTTTTTCCAGATACACAGCTAAATTTATTTTTCTGTATTGGCTCTGTGCAATTAGCACAACTTGTACACATTATATTTGGGGACTCTCTAAATGTGTGTGGTGAAAGTTAGATCCCATATTTAACTATCACTAGACGCAGGTTTTAGACAGTGAAGAAATTTCAGAATTTATTGTATTCTAAACTCTTCTAATCACGTGGGGTGTAAAGGTTCATAAAGATGAATGATGTACTCAACACTGCACAACAAGTTATAGCTGAGAAGCCACAGCTCGACTGCATTAGAAGCCTGTTCAACAACTTATCATTTTATTACATTGTATTTTATTTGTGTGTGTGTGAATATGAGTGTGTGTGTGTGTGTGTGTGTGTGTGTGTGTGTCTGAATTCTGATGAGTAGCCAAACCTTCACCCACTGAGCCCTCTACCTAAACTAACTAAAACTAATTTTAGTTAGTTTTCATGGTCCATAATACATTGCCTATGAAATTTTAGATTTCACACTAGACTTCTTTCCTATGCCCAAACACATATCTCATATGAGGTTTTAAGCAAATATTATAATTAAGAAATAGCTTAGCAAACTTTAAACTTTATGTCCATGAGAATGAGCATAGGATCATGCATTACCTTTCAGACTTTACACAGAGTAATAGTAGGCTGCTGAGAGCACTAAGTAGTGCAGAATTTTGCTCTGTTACTCATTCTGAATGAACAGAAAAGATTCATGACTTCGTTATTTAATACTTTATACTCATTGAAAAAAAATCCTGAGACTTAGTCATGTTAACTCAGGTGCTGTGATGAAAATGGAGATGAAAGGACAACCAGCTGTATCATAATAGTATCAGTGTAAATACTTCCTTACCACTGAGGATGCACAGAGTTTAGTCATTCGCTTAACAAGCATTTACTCAGATTCAATGGTAATGCTGCCAGGTTGGAAAGTGTGGTGCCTGTCCTCCACATGAGAAGTAGAAGAGGCTAGAGAAAGCTATTGGGTAGAATAGAGACCTAACTTGCTGTATACTGGACCAGAAGAAACAGAAATTACCTCCATCTCTCTTGGGGTATCCACCTGAGTTTATTGCTCCTGTGTCATTGCTCCCTTGCTTCCCATTGTCTTTGATTTCTCCCACCCATGCCAACTTTGTTGTAGTTTTAAAGCTATTTTTGTAACTGTTCCCTGGAAGAATTTGAGGCAGTATATTGAGAAGCTCCATGTTTTCCAAGGAAAAAGCTGTAAAACTTGCACATAAACAAGAATTATTGTGTTAGCGGAGCTCATCCAAGACAAATCATCCATGCTACCAATTTTTGGCACAGCCCTATCACTAACCATCCATCTTACTCATATTGGAGGTCCAAACACGTTTGTTACCTCATGCTCTCTGCTTCCTCCTCATTTTCTGACATTTCCAGTTCTTGCCAAATATATTTTGATTAGAGGTTGCGTAGGTGGCTACCTATTTGTGATGGTGCCCCTAGGCTGCCTGTGGTGCATATTGAGTGCTGAGATGGTGTACCAGGAGGTTGTTCACAGTATATTTGCTGGCGAAGGTTTTGTTGTGAATACAAGTACCCAGGCCTGGAACAATTTGTTAAAAGAGTTAAGTCAATCATTGAACCAATGATTTGTCTTTAGTGAAATATAATTTCTTTACAATGGACATAAGAGATCTGGGAGAAAGACAGGGGGCCTTGAGGTCAAAGTTCAATGACTACAGTTTCATGTTCTTTCTCTTAGTACATGGGAAATAAGAATAATAGCATATTTGTATTGGTGTAGCAAAACTTTGCCAAGCAGGTACATGGGAAATAAGAATAATAGCATATTTGTATTGGTGTAGCAAAACTTTGCCAAGCAGGTTACATTGATTTATATTTAATCTTCATACTTATACAATGAAGCAGATATTATATTCATATTTCATAGATATGGAGACTGGGTTTATTTTATTTGAAGTACATGCCTTGCTTTGTCATAACTATTAAGTGTTATTGTAAGGATTGAACCCAGGTCTGTCTGGTCTGTCTGTCTTGAAGGTTTAAGCTGTTAGTCACTGTGTTAAGTCCAGTTCTTTTACTTTAGTGGACCTTACTTTTAAAAATGCATTTTATTGCTTCTTGCCTATTTTCAGTAAAACTATAGGGTACTTATGTAGTGTGTTTTTCAGATATATATATATATATATATATATGTATATATACATATATATATATATGATCTCAAATTAATTCACAAAAATGAACACCCACTATTCACGTGCTTTTTTGACAGAATAGTATATCTCCAATTTCCTTTTATTTCTAAGTCTGTGATCACAAATACTGATCTTACCTCCAAGAGAAACATTTAAGCCAAAATGTGCCAAAGAATGAGAGATCTGATAACTGGATAGGTTTAGGATGGCTTAGGCTTTTAGAGGGTCTCACAATGTATTATCAACAGCAGAACTAAACCTGGACCTAAGAAGCATTACTACATTGAGCTCCTGCTTTATGGACCATGTTTGGCAGACTGTGTCTAACTCACTTATTTGCTGTGTAACCTCAGACAAGAGCCTAATTTCTTTGTAAAATGTCAAATGAAGGACAGATTTTTAAAGTTGATAATACTCAAGTGAAGTCACTGAATGCAGCATCTACGGTGTATTCTTATTGTTCCTCATCTTTAAAGCGAGACCACTGCATTTTTAAGCTATGATTTGATTTTTAAAGATCACATTTTTATTAATTCTTTGAATACTTCACGAATATATTTTAATCATGTATACACCCCACATTCTTCCCCATAAGTCCTCCCAGATCTACTGCCACTTCTTTAACTCCCTCAACTTTGTGACTTCTTTTTTTTTTTTTGGTGTTGTTTTAATAACCCATCAATTCCAGTTTATGTTGTCCATGTAGTTTTGGGTGTAGGGCTATCCACCTTCAGTCTGGTTGGCCTACTAAGAGCCCTACCCTTAAAGAGAACTGACTCCTACCCTGAGGCTGTATCAACTGCCTACAGCTCAGCTCCTCCATCAGGAGTGGGGAACTCATGAACAGTTTTCCACTCTATACTAGAATGCTCACTGATTTGGTCTTGTGCAGGCCACCACAGCTGCCATGAGTTCATGAGTACAGTGGTCCTGTCATGTTCAGAAGACACTGTTTTACTCTAGTCCTCCTGGACCACCGGATCTTACAATTTTTCCGTCACCTCTTCAGTAATAGTCCCTGAACTTTGGGAAGAGGTGTGATATAGATCTCCCCTTTGTGTCTGAGCATTTCACTAATAGTTATTCTCTGAACAGCTGTTTCTGTGTTAACTAACGTCCAATACACAAAGAATCTTCTCTGATGAGGTCTGAGAGATGTACTAATCACAAGTGGAGGAATATGAATGTAGAGGGAAGTTAGATACTATACCCATTTAGCAAAATAATAGTAGTCGATTTAACTTTGGGCCTTGTAAGCTCCGCAACCATGGTTCTTGACTAGATTTGCAGTACCAGGCATGTGTTTCCTCCGGTGAAGCAGACATTAAATTCATCCAGAAAGTGCTTGGTTACTTCAGTTGCCAAAGACCATAAACACATTGGTCAGAACATGGAAAAATCAAGTCAGTACTGACAAGGAAGCTTCCTTCCTGCTCGCTGGGAGCACTGGAAGACGCTATGTGGGCTGCCTGGGAAAACCATCTTATCAGCAGTCTTACCCCAGCTGTGAACCCTGTGGACTACAATCATGACGAGTATGGCAAAATATGCACATGGGTGCAAGAGTGATTATTTTAAATATGGAAGTGATTTCTTACCTCCCATTACCTTGAAAATTCATGATCACTACAGTTAAGATAAAGTGTATCTTTTCTGAAAGACAAGCTTTCTCAACTAATGGGCAATTCACAGAACTTTATAATGGTGAGTCACCTTAGAGATAATACAAGTCAATCTTAGTATTGCTTTTAAATGCCAGCACTGAAGTCCAAAGAGGTTAAATGAATGTCCTAATATTATATTTTTAAAAAGAGGGCAGCCAAGCACGGTAGTACATGCCTTTAATCCCAGAGTTTGGGAGGCAGAGGCAGGTGGATCTCTGAGTTCAAGACCAGTTTGGTTTACATAGTCAGTTCCAGGCCAGCTGGAGCTACAGGGAGACCCCGTCTCAAAAACAGAAAAGATCAAACAAACAAACAAAACACAGGGAAATGGTGACAAAATGAAGGCCAGAGCTTTCTCTTAATTCTAGGCTCAGTATTTTTGCTATAAAATTCTAATAAATTCAAGATAAGAATTGAAATAAAATTGAGTACTAATTAAGCTATATTATCAATAAGACATTATTGATACATCTTATATGTACTTCTTTTGTTTCCATCTAAGTAATCATTTATACATTAAGTATTATTGGAAGTAAACTATTAGAAAGAAATAAAAACGAAACAAAAACTTAGGTTACAAAATTTAACATACTTACATTTAGGATAGCATTGACTATATGGGGTTGGCATTTAAATTCTTCTTCAGTGTTCGTATCTGTGAAATAGAGAATAATCTGAGACTGTTGTTCATACCTATGTGGTTATTTTAAGCAGTAGGAGATCTTGTGTATAAAATATTAAGTAGAGTACCTAACATATAGTTCTCATATTATAGATGCTAGGTCTTAGTAGTAGCACTGTTAGCATAAAGTCAATGTGAACAGCTTCATCTATTGCTGAGTTCAGGCCAATTGAACTGGAAATGTCAGAGTTCTAATGCAAATTATTAAGTTCCAGGAAAGTGGACATATTGAATAGGTAACATGTCCCTTATCCTTAAATTGTTCCCACTATTGCCTGAATGAAAGAAGTACTCAGTGGTACTGTAGTAGTGAGACACTGCATAAGGTTTCAATACACTGGATTTTACTCAACATGATCAAAGAATATCTGTGTACTTTCCTCAAACATTTCTATTTCTGGTGACTCAACAAATGAATATGAAGTAATACAGTGGGAAAAATGGGCTGGTTTTATATGCTAACAAATGCCATTTTGAGAAACAGTATTTTTCTGTTTTACCTGAATAATGAAATATAATTGTAAATTTTTCATATTAACACTTTTAAGTGATAAAATGCTAAAATAATAACAACCAATTCTTTTTGAATTGTTATTTCAAAGTGAAAAGTTTCCAAGTAGCTCATAAATTCCTATGTTCATCTTATACTAAGAATTCTAGAATTTTGGGGGGGTTAGGCCTTATGCAAATAACAGCCCCTGTTTATCTCTTTGCAAATAATCTCTTTTGCTCACTTACATTAATCTTGTCAGTGAAAAGTATGATTTATTATTATAAAGTGATAGTTTAAGTCTTTTAGCCGAGTGATACTGGGATCTAGAAGGAAGGGAGGATACACTGAATGGGGAAGTATGCTCAGGGCAAATCTTGTAAATTATTTCAATATGGAATCTTGGAATGAGTTCCCAGAGTCTAAGTTGATTAGACACTGTAAAAATCAATTGGTCAAACATAATAAAGGATATGTAGAAATTGGCCTCTATTTGACCATTTATTTCTTCTGTTTTTCATAACATTTCAGTCTCTAAATGTTGTAATATGTGTTAATAATATAATAATCCTTTTTCTTTTTGTGATATTGAAGATTAAACCCAGGGTCTTGGGCATGCTAGGCAAGCACTGAGCACTGAGCTATGCCCCCGACCCTCCTTCCCAACCCTCCTTCGGACATGTCTCTACAGTGAGACATTATCTAACTGAATTGTCCAGGCTGGCTTTGGTCCTACTCTGGTCCATACAGGTCATAGATTTTGTGACTACATGCCAGTGCCTGTAAACAAGAGAGAGAGAGAGAGAGAGAGAGAGAGAGAGAGAGAGAGAGAGAGAGAAAGAGAGAGAGAGAGAGCACAAATGCACAGAGCTCACATTGTATTTTAACTTTAATCATGTAATTCCAAATGCAGAGGAAACAGCATTTGACTGCTGCTTCTCAGAAATAGGAAAGGACGCTGAGTAAGTCACTCTCAACAAGCCTGTCCCAAGAGATGTCCCAGACCCCTTCAGAAGGGCTCATCCATCCCTGTGTCTGTCAGTACTCATTTCTCATGTCTGTTGTTCTTTCCAGAACAATGCCGGCTCTACTTGCCTTGTTTCATCTTAACTGTTTTTACTGCTGTGTAAATATTTCTGAATTTGGAATATTTCCACTTGCAATCATGTCATCTTTAAGAAATTTGAGCATGCAAAGAGTACACGTTATCTTTGGTTGTGATGAGCTGATTCATTACCGGATACTAGTTAGCCAAAGATAGAAGCAATTTTTATGCTATTAATCATGTTTCCGGCAAACTCTATAGTAGTTTTCATAAAAAAGGAAAATTATATCAAACATTTCGTTCCTTTACGTTATCTTGATGTTTGCAGAGTGTCTCATGCTTCACAGAGAAAAGTGTGCTGTACTTCATGAGGAATGTGAACCTGTTAGTTCATGGTTTGGGGAATGCAACTAGTAGATGCCATACATGCAACATGAAGGCAGGTCTGTTGACATTAGCAGGTAGGTATATATATCTGAACATATATTGCATTAGAAAGTAATCATGGTTCAGTCTGCTTTACTTTAAACAATGAGTTGGTGTTTGGGAGAAAAAAAACCTGTCCCCTTCTTGTTGGAATTTGTAAGACTGAACTCAGTCAGGCTCTGAGTGTGGCCAATGAAGCTCATTCTCTGATTGACCTCGTATCAATCTTGCACAAGATTTGGCATGGTTTATTGATCTTCTGTGAAGTGGGGAAATGAATAATATTCACGCAGGAACTGTTTACAGGGTGTGCACCATGAGTCACAAACTAGGCTAGAAACTGAGGACATAAAGATATGTAGAATAAATGCACATCTTCAGAATAAGTACAGTTAAGCAGGTTTATGTTCCATGACAAAGATAAAGGGTAGGTCTAGTACTTGATCCAGATTCTATCAGCTAATTTGTTCTGGATCACTTTTATTTATGTAAAAATTATTGATTTATAATGTCAACCCTTCTTTTAGAATGTTGTTATTAAGGACAAATAGCAACAGAATAACAAAGTCTCACAAAAAGTAAAGTGCTACATACATGGGGGTTCTTCTAGGAAGAGTATCCCATAATAGACTGGGCTTGAGTTTGGCGCACAGATGAACTCTCAGTTATACTATTTAATACCCAATCAAACTGAGTTGTTATAAATGTTAAGAAAGCAATCAACTTCATTCATCATTCATATACCTCAACAACGTTATTAATATTTACTCTATGCAATGCATTGCTATAGACCTCATCTTAGAAAACTCACTTTGCAAAAGATAATACAATAAACATTTAGGTCTTTCAGGCTATAATCTATGTTGCAACTACTCAGCTCTATTGTATAATGTGAAAATATCCATAGAGAATCCATAAACAAACATTTGTTGTGTTCTGATATATTTTGTTTCCAAAACCAGGTATCATTTCTCTGATTATAGAAATGGCTACTGTACCTCCTAGTACACAGCATAGAGAAGCATAGCTTATAGATATGCTTATAGAAAATATCCATACAAAAATATTTTCTGCTTACTTGCTAGTCTCTGCCACTGTATTCTTTTTCATACTAACAACTCAGTTGTTAATCAGCAAAAGACACCGTGTGTGAATCTGTCAGTTCTTGTTAATAAGTTGCATGCCTCAGCAAGCTTCCAAGGCCAAATGTATTGCTAAATGTTCATCTCTTGGGGACCATTCATTATTCTCAAAACTTTCAAAAGAGACAGTTGGTAGTCATTGGTTTCAAGCTGAATTATGATTTTGTATCTGTTCTGAGACTATGGGGACGAACTAAGGTTGGCAGTGCTCTGCCTTTGAGTGGTGCTTCCCATATCTCCTTCAGATTCCCAGTCCCTTATGAAAAAGCAGATCTTTGTCCTTACCTTTGTTCTAATTCTACAATGGAAGTCACTCTGTAAACATAACCTATCAAATGCCTTAAAATAAATTTTAAGCTATATGCTTATAGCACAATCTTCTTTAGAGCTCTCTATTGGCTTGAAAAGCAGTAGGAGTAAGGGGATCATTGGATTTTAGATTTTCCAACTGTACTGGATCTCATAAGATTATAAATCAGCCATTCCTTGTCTTCTTCCTCCTTTCTAAAGGTACCTGGGAAGCAGGGATACATAAGTATAGCCACAGTTCTCTAAGCACACACCATACCAAAACTCACGTAGGCTAAAGTAGAGTGACAATGTCTCGATTTAATACTAACTATAATAAAATACTGACTTGAGTACTTTAGCATCATTCATTCCAAAACTATACATTTATAGATGGATATGTTGTCTCTGAGAGAAGTTGATTATTTTGGTTTGGGGATTTGAAAATTGGAAGGTGTTTCAAGTGCAATTAATTTAAACTTAAAAGAAAATGATGAAGTTACTTATAATTTTAAGAAATTATTTTCAAATACATGCAATCTAACCTATTTATGCAATCTACTTAGGCACACACACATTTTCTACCATGTCTTTCTAATTATTCTACAATCTATTGGTATCTTAATTTTATAGATCACTCAACTGAAGAGGAAAGATTATATGAAAATGGGATACAAAGAAATCATCAGTTAGTTCTCATAACATGGTGAAATGGATTGGACCCACAGCAGGATTACACTTATATAATTATTTGTATTGTGCAATATAAAATTATGTGTAATGTGCAATGTAAATTTTTATCTATTTTAGGTGTTGATAATTTAGAGCAGATTTTTCTAGGAAGCCCCTTTAATGCTGAGCACAGCTAGAACATCCCATTAGTGTTTGAATTATACTTTTTAGAAATAAGTTTTGACAGCTATGAATTGATGGATTCTCTAATCAGCTATGTCATGGCTGTTCTCCAGAGATGTTTGAAGAATTTATGTTCTTAACTTTCTCAAAGACTCTGAAGAAAAATTGGGTGTTTTCTATGATGTGATTTGTATAAGTAATACTGGAGACTGAAAACAGCATAATCTGATGATGAGAAGGTTAGTGATAGATAATGTAGAGACAAGGAATCTTGACTGAATTTGGGGTATGACTATGATTTTTATGAAAAGGTAAGACAATAGGATTGAATGAATTAAGAGCAGATCTAAGGCTGTATCATGACCTTTAAATGCCTCATGATCTTACTCTGACTAGATTTCCATACAGTTATTTGTTGAATGAGTTAACAAAGGATAAGCAGAAAGACTTTAGTTGTATTATTTCCTTGCCACCTTGAGAACTGTGACAGTGAACACTGAGTGACCACAGATGCCTTCCCCATCAGCAAGAAGTTATCCCTGCTGACCACACTATGCCACAGAGATTCATATGCAGCCATTTTTCTGAAGTCTTAAGATCATTTCTGTTGATTCTGTTGCCAAGAGAAAAGAGCTTGTGAAAGACCTGGATGGACTTTATTTTCCAAACTGCTTTGGAATCCCCACTCATTCACTGATTTACTAAATAGTTGCTGAGTACTTTGTGTTCCAAATGCAAAGATGAGTGTCCTTGGGGCTTCCTCCCAAGGAGCTGGCTCAGATCTATTGGAAGCAACAAATACAGAAAATGCAATCAATAGCCGTTGTTAATTGGTGCTCTGAGAATAGAGACAGGAAACCTCCTGTCATAACCACAGCATAAAGAAGGAGTGCACAATCTAGCCTGTAGGGGGCAGTGTGATAGAGCAGGCTTCTAACCAGCATGGCAGTTTTGAAGGAAACCAAAGAGAATGTAGCATGGAGGAGTGCAAATGTTCAAAACCAAATTCCAGGAATGTGTGTGTTTTCACCCCTGGTTGGTTTGTCCAGGAAACTTTCAAGGAAACATCAGGTGACATACTGTACTATTTCTGGATGATGAGGGAAGCAAAACACTCAATTGCACTGACTTTTTATTTATCATTGTATAATGCCCATTAGTTCAGGTTGTAGAGGTACAGAGCTGAAAAAAGAAAACTCACTGTTAACAGTACAGAACTGAAGTACTTCCTGTGTTGATCAATTTATGACTAGGAAGCTAGAAATGCAAGTTAAGATATAAATGAAATATAGGCTAACTTTGTGAATATGAGATCAGGCCTTTGTGCTCAGAAGGACTTCTTATGCAGACCAATACCAGATTGTTGCTGTATTGAAATTCTTAATTTGTGTGTGTATGTGTGGGGGAATGTGTGTGTGTGTGTGTGTGTTTCTGTATACATTTCTGTGTTTATACATATGTGTGTATGCATGTGGAGGCCATAGGTTGATGTTGGGTATTTTTCTTGTGTGCTTTCTCCCTTATATTTTGAAACAGGATCTGTCACAGAACCCAGACTTTACAGACTCAGTTAGACTCACTGGCCAGCAAGTCCCAGAGATCTTCCAGTCTCTGCCATCCAATACTTGGATTGCAGGAATAGAACACCAAATGTGGCTTTTCAAGTGGGTCCTGGGGTTTGACCTCAAGTCCTTATGCTTGTGCTAAGCACCATCTCAATAGTTCCCAAGTTCTTAATTTTTGAGCAAGGATTCTTGCATTGTGTTTACAATAGGCCTTTCATCTGAAGTAACATTTCCAATGAATCTATAACAAGGGCTGGCAAACAGTGGTCTGAGGACAAAGTCAGACCCTTCTTTATTTCTGCATAATATATAGACTATGAAGAGTTTTAAATAGTAGAAACAAATCAAAGCAAAAATATTATTTTATTACTTGAAAACTATGTGAAATTCATCTGTATGTCCATAAAATGGTTCTTGGTACACAGCCAGGCCTTTGGTTTCTTTGCTGTTTGTGACTGCTTTCACAGCTGTCTGGCATTACTGAGGTAGCACCTATCGGGGCTGGAAACTGTAAGATATTTACTATCTGAAATGTTCATAAAAATATTTCTGACCTTTGATCTAGAGGATCATAAACTACGTTATTAGGCTCATTGATTTAATTCCCTTTCCATTTTCTGTTAGAGCTATAACTTGTATTCATTTGTTTTCTGTCTCTTGGCAGCATCAGCTTGAGACCCCCAGATTTGGTTAAGTGGTGTCTGCTATATAAGAGGCACTTCAAAATCTTTAACAGAAATTAACCATTGTGGTAGGACTTTGATGAATGTGTCCTCCTTCCAGTTATTTCAGATTCTTATCATGGTGATTACATGGCTTTCCTAGCTGCATCTTCTTCAGTGTTTTGAGTATAGACTGTCATAGCCGTGTTCCATAAATGTTTATGACAACAGAATGAGTGCACAGTAGCTCCTATTTAGCAGAATTTCGCTACTGGCTGTCTGCCGGACTCCTTTAGAAGTAGAATGTTTACTAGTTGGATAAAATGTTAGAGTATGTTTGAAAGTTTTGAGATGAAAGAGTGGAGATAACAGAATGTTTAATGTTAAGCCTCACAGCAAAAATAAAAAATGTGAGATTCATGAAATGCATTCCTGCATTAGCCTGTGGCCTGCTGCTGTGACTTCCTGCAGGCTTCATACTGACTGAGCACACAGTAGAGGCTTATAGGATACATGAGTGGAGCAAGACTGCAGAGATAGCCTTTTGTAGAGCAGAAGTGTTGTGCTGAAAACACCAGAGAGACTGGGAAGTCTGGTAAAAAGGAATCAATGGAGAGGAAATAAGGCATATGGCTGAAACACCAAACCCCAGAGCAGGAACCCAGAAAAACAAGAAGAGCTCAATGATGATTCAGCTATAAATCTGAGACCATCCTGGTCTAGAAATCTGCAAGCTAGGCCATAAAGATTTAGAAGTCTTAAAGAGTCTATCTATGCTGAAATACCATGTAATATTGAAGAGGAGTATTGAACCCAACTCAAGTCACTTGGAGCCAGTGTAAACTAACTAGATCCACAAAAATTCCAGATGCAGATCAGTTAATACTTTATATTGTATTGCCCTCCAGTGAGACTTATGAACTTACTGTGAATAGACAGAGGTAAAATGTACACTTTTTTGAGCAGGAGTTATTGACTCTATTGATCTTGATGTTTTATATACAATATTAGCTATTTATTTAAAAATTTTACAAAACCACAAAAATACATGGACAATATTTTAGAAATTAAAACAAAAATTCATCAGTTGAAGAATACACACAGTATAATGAATACCGCAGTCTTTAAGATATCTTTATTCTTTAGAACAGCAATGATTTCAAAGATTATAATCCACTAACATTATCGTGCAGAGACTGGGATATTTATTGACCAAGAAAAAGTGAATAACATGTATGAGCATATGAAGACTTTAATCAGCCAAATAGAAGTTATGAGCAAAACTAAATATAAATGCTACAACTGAAAAATATCAGAATTGAACAATTTAGTACTGACCTTAAGAAGAGCCAAGAGCCAATAGAATAAAAAGAACAGAACATAGAAAAAAAACTTATACTCAAATTGAATCAAGGAATTTCATAGATACTTAGATAATTTCAAAAAAGTTGACAATGGTCAACAACCTTCCTAAAAGATGCAAATGTAATGAAAACCACAAGATCCTTCTATATATATAATGGTTTATCTAAGTGGATATGGAGTATTTAGAACTGTCATACATTGCTATTGGATATCTAGGGTAATTCTCCTGGTAAAGTAGACAATTTCTTATACATTTAATGTACATTAACGTACATTTACCAAACAAAACAGTCTTTTATATTTTTGGTATTTTATACAAAAAGAAAAATATACATCTCTATGAATACTTTAACAAAACTGCTAGAAACTCAGACTAGAAGGAATGAATCCCTGGACCAACACAGTGATTGATAAGAGGGAGAAGAAGGAAATGGGAATTGGTTTTCTACTTAATATGTGTGTTCTCAAACTGTGGTTAGTCTGAAGATCTGTGATAGAAGAAAAAGAAGATGAAAACTAATATCAGAATTTATTAGATTTGATATGGCCCCCTTTTTGATTAAAATAATGTGGATGAGTCTATGTAGCCTCACTCTCTTCAAGAAGACCAACTCTCTCTAACCCAGCAACCAGGCTCAAGTGGATGAACTCACATCCGGGAACATTTAGGTACACTAACTTCACTTGATAGGCCTTAACATATATGACAGAATCCGTGAAATCAGGTGGGGGGCTATGGAGGGGTGCAAATAGGTGATGGGGTCTAACTAAGATTAAGATGTATTGTATGGGGGCTGGAGAGATGGCTCATCAATTAAGAGCACTGGTTACTCTTGCAGAAAAGCTAGACTGGATTCCCCATACACACATGACAGCTAACAACTGTAACGCTAGTTCCAAGGGATCTGTTTCCCTCTTTTAACCCACATGGGCACCCAGGAATACTTACATACATGCAGGCAATATACTTATACACATAAAAAATATTTAGGGGGCTGGACAGATGGCGCAATGGTTACGAACACTGGCTACTCTTGCAGAGGACCCAAGTTCGATTCCCAGCACACACATGACAGCTAATAACTGGCTGTAACCCCATTTCCAGGGGAATCCCATGCCTCTTCAGGTATTGCATGACATGGGTGTACTTACTTACATTCAGGCAATATACACATATACTAAAACATTAAAAAAATTAATTTTTTATAAAGGTGTTTGAAATGCACAAAAATTCAACAAAATGTATTGAAAAACAGAATATAGATGGTTGTATATAATAAGGTATTCTTGTATCTTTCCCAAGTCCATTAATAGAATACATATATTCAGGACTCTATATTCTTTCCTTAAGTGTTTTGATACAAGGAGTCCCAAGCTAGGAACCTCCATTTCTTCATATGTAAAATAAGGATATTAATAGTTCCTGTACTAATAGTGCTGTCATAATTAAATGAAACACAATTAAATGAAATATCAAAGTCAGTTTAATAAATTTATAATCAAGAAATTTATTCACCTGTTATGTTTTATTTCTGCATTTCCATATTTTTACATTCTTTTATTTTAGAATCTTTTTAAATAAAAGATTTATTTATTCATTTAAATACTTGATTTTTATTTTACATTTACAAGTGTTCTTCTCCTTGCATATATGTCAGTGTACCTGTGCATGCAATGCCTGTGGAGGTCAGAAGAGATCGTCAGATCCCCTGGAAGTGAATTTACGGACAATTGTTAGCCACAATGTGGGTGCTCGAAATTGAACCCAGGTCTTCTTCAAGAGCAGCCATCACTCTTAAATGCTAAACCAGCTCTGATTTTTAACTTTTACTTTATGTGTATGAAAGTTTTCCTGAATATATGTATGCATGCCATGTGTGTACCAAGCACCTGTGGATGCCAGAATAGGGCATCATATTCCATGGAAAGGGCATAACTGAAAGAGCAGCAAGTGCTCTTAACTACTGAGCCATTTCTCCAGTCGCTACTTTACTACATTTAAAATTTTAACCTCAGAGATCCGTTAATAGAAAAGGACACAGATGGTCAAAGCATAGAGAATAAGAATCTGCAGAGTGTGAGACCTTGGACAGGTCTCCTATATTAAACTTCATCTACCCAGGGCTCAGGGACCATTGCAGAAGAGGGGAAAAAGATTGTAAGAACCAGGGAGGAGGCGCATGGCCATATGGAAACAGAGTCTTACAGGCTCTTAGGACCTTGCTCATATGAACCTATAGCAGAGGTGTCAACATGCACAAGACCCATGCAAACTCAAGCAGACAAAAACCCAGCATAGAATTGCGGAAATTGGCAGCAGGCCCCAATCTTAGCCTAAGAACTATTGGCAGCTGATTTCTGCTGGATGAGAAACAGCTGATCTTCTTAAAGGAATAAACTCTAGATAGGCTGACTAGATCTCAGGGGATGAACTTGCACTGAGGGACATTTTGGGACACTAACTTGACTCCATAGGCCTTAACATCAATGACAGAATGCATGAAATCCAGTGGTGGGGGACTATGGGAGAGTGCCAGTGTTCTGGTGCAAAAAAGGATATAAAGATGATTAAGATATACACTTTAACCTGACAGCAATGGTAACAGCGCATGCACAAGAACCGTGCAACCTAAACCAGACAAAATCCCTGTCTAGAATTGGGGAAGAGGGAAAGTAGCCCTAACCTTAACTGATAACAACTGGGAGAGGAAGAGTTGATTTTCTTCAAGTGTGTGATACTAGATAAGTTAAACAGGCTCCAGTGGTCTGGCCCATGCCAAAGGACATTTGGGGAACACAGGTACATGAAGTCTGATGGGGATCGAGAAGAAGGTGTAGCTAGGGGAAGGATTCTATATATGATAAAACATAGTGTGTGAAATTCTTAAAACTTCTATAATAATAAATAATATTAAAAATAAAATAAAACTTTGACCTCTATTTTGTAAAGTTTATGTGCACTGTGTAGGTTAGGGCTAGCATACTGCGTACTTGAAGTTTGCTGCTGTGGCCACAATGGTGTTTTACGACTTGATTTGATGAAAGAGAGTGATGGACTAGGATTTAATCAGGTCTTTAGCCTAGTTTATCTGTCTTCCACCCTTTAACCAGAAGAAGTCAATATCAGCCTCCTGATAACTTGTAAAAAGTGAATGCTTCCTTCCTGCAATTTTCTAAATGAGAGGAGCTTGCCAGGTGCTAGCCTGTCCTGACAGTACACTGTGTTCATTAGTAAAAACAGAAAGAGTTCAAAGCATCACTAAAGGTGAGGCAGCTAAACCAGGGAAAGAAAAGGGCTACCTCATTTCCTCTAGCAGTGACTGAAACTAGCCCTTAGGACAAAAATGAAATAAAACAACTGACTTAGGGAAGTGAGTTGAATTTCAGTATTTCTTCTGATGATCACTAGCTCAACAGAACTGATATTTCTGAAATTTTATTTCAGTGGGTTTGATGACACTGTGATTTATCCAGATAAGTGGCAACATACAATGTGAGGTGAACATCCCGTATTTGTTCTGAGTGGCCATCAGATAGATGTTCACACAGTGAGGATAGGTATGTTGACATGCATCAAAGGCTTAGAAACCAGTATATACCTTCAAAATGCACGTGGTGGGATATTTCCAAGAAAGGTTCCACACAGGGCAAAAAAAGAATGAGAGTGCTGGGCAGTGGTTGGCACATCCCGAGTTCCCTGACAAGGCCATTATACCGGGTAAGACAGAGAGAAAAAGTGAAACACTTTTCTAGAAAAGAAGGCAAAGTGTTCCCTGTGTCATGGATCTGTCTCTTGCAATGCTTGGCTAACATAGTACAGGAAATTTAGGTTTGGGTTATATAAAAATCTATTTATTGCTAAAAGGCTCTGGCATCCTTGAGGGAAAGGGCCAGGCAGGGAAAGTGATCGCTGTCCTTAGCAGTATCTTCTCAAGAGGTTGTTGTCTCTGTTTTATGGGATTGACACAGTGGTAGATACATCATGGGAGGGACCCTCAAAGTCCAGGGTTTTAGATTGCATGATAAAAAACTTTAAGAAAGGTTATTCAGGAGATTATAGTTTCAGTAGGTTTAAAAACAGGGTGAATACCCTCTGTGAATTAGAATGACTGGCCTTTGACTTTGAATGGCCACTGGAGGGAACCCTTGATATGGTTCAGAAAAAGGCAGTGTATAAAGTGACCAGTGAGCCAGGCCACCCATACCAGTTTCCATGTATAGTTACTTGGCTGCATGTGACATTGATTCAGAATTCTTGAGTACAGTTATGAACAGTGTAAAATCCTCCTGGCAAAGACATGATCCCAAATGAAAAACAGGGATTCCAGCAAGACTCCACCAATTTTCCAGATAGATTCTGATGAATGCTTACGCTGCCACCCTTTATGCCTCCTCACCAAGAATGAAGACCCTCTTTTGGCAGACAGTCCACCACCATCAGTATCTCTGCTGAAGCCTGGAAATTTCTACCTCCAAGAAGGGCAGAGTCTTCCCTCTGCCAGAAATTTTTCAATATTTTTACCTCCCCCAAGGCCTGCCACTCCAATAGCACAGGCAGCTATGAAAGTTACTCAGGGTGAGCTTCCACATGATAGACCCTGTGCTGACAGTCCCAAATGGCTCATAGGTGCCTTATAAATAAAATGAAAATCAAGTCAGTCAATAACCTCATCACCAGCTGGTGAATGCAACAAGACTTTTGATATTCAGGAACTTGGTCCTTTGTAGCTAAAACCATGGTGTTGCCCTCTTTTAGGACTTATCTTTGAATGCAGGACAGATGCCTTTTGATGCTTGAGGGCCAACTGGGCAAGCATCTGTTCTCTAGCTTTGCTCATCCCACAAGTAGACATTGCTTCCGACAACTAGTTGCTTATGGTACCCTTGGCATGGCACACTCAGTACACTTCGTCACAAAGGGCCATCCAGATCATACCCTCGCTAACTGGGTTAGGAATAACAGCTGATGTGGATACTGGAATAGGAGGAATTGCCTCATTTCCCACTTTCTCTCATCAATTATCCAGGGACTTGACAGTCAACACAGTTATTAAGTCATTGGTACCCCTAAAAGATCAATTAGACTCGTTAGCAGCAGTGGTTCTACAAAGCACGTGAGGACTGGATCTGCTGGTTGCTGAAAGGGGAAGACTCCCTTCTTTAATATAGAATGCTACTTCTATGTAAACCAGTTATAGATAGTCAGTGATAAGGCCCACCACTTAAAAGAAAGAATCACAAAGAGAAGACAAGAACTAGCTGATGTTTGGAGCAATATTTTGTAATTAAAACTGGAGTCAACCATCCTGGTTTCTCCTACTAGTGAGCCCTTACATCCTGCTTCTTCTGGTATGCCTGTTTGCTCCCTCCATCCTTAAAATGCTAACCCAGTTTGTCTACTTTCACCAAGAGACCATGAATTTCCAGATGTCCCTTCAAAGCTATCAGTGACTTAATATTAGAAGCATAGAAGAAATTAAGTGATACCCCTTAGAATAATTATGAGATCATCAAAGGGGAGAAAGAAATGGAAAAACCCTGAGCTAGTTGTGGAACAAAACCGTAAAGCCTTATCTTGAGAAAGAGCCCTTTATTTGGTTAAAAAAAATGTCTGCTTGCTTAACCCTTGCTTTGGCTTCTGTAAGATGCTTCCTGTTTGCAACTCTTGTGGTCTCTTGCCACATAGGGTAAAGATTCCTGCAAGCTCTGTGCAGTAATTCAAACCCACTGGTGACAGAATGTGTTTATACTGACGCTAGATTGCCTAGAAACATTGTAAGAAACTGTAGATTGGTGCTCAGACTTTGGAGATTACTCCCCTGAGGCAATGCTGGCTTGAATAAAGCTTATCATGATTCTCTACTCATTCCCTGGAGCCTGATTTGAGAGCAGCAATTCCCATCACAGGTTCTTGCAATCTATTGAAGATTTCTATTTTCTCATTTGATTTTACAAATAGATTTCAAAGATCCTGAAGGCAAGAGCTAACAACAATTTGATATGCCATTCACAATGGTTACTAAAGAATCAGAATCGTAATGGGAACACAGTACATTTTTAGATAGAAAATTTGCTTAAGTTTAAGTTTTAGTTCTCTTGACAATATTTAGAGTAGCCACAAGGCACCAGGCTCTTTTCTACATTTTGAAAGTGCTAAAACAAGCAAAATAGCTACTGCTGTTAAGTGGGTCACCAACAAAAAGAGAAACAGAGATTAAATAAAGAATTGAAGCAATACCCTGCCAGTTAATGTGGGTGAATATCTTGTATTGTGGGAGTTCACAAAACAGTGACAAAGAAATCAGGAAAGCTTCTCCATTCACAGAATATAAGACATTCTGTTGTGCAATTTAAGCTGCCCATTTTGCCCATTTAGATGATGGTCATCAGGTCATTGCCCAGAAGCTGTCATTAGTTTTCACATTAGTCCATTCAAGTGAAAATTTTGGAAGGTGAACTTGACAAACTGATTTGTCTTTGCAATTCTTTCCTCCTTCTAAAACATGGAGGATGAATTTATCTCCCTGCATCACAAGATTGCTCTAAGATGAAATGTGAGCTAAAATGATATGTTACTAGCACTCAATAAAACTGGCTTCATTTGTGCTTTCATTATAATTACTGAAATGGTCTCTGGAAAACCAGCCATTTCTGTAACTCTGGGATGAGTCTTTTTAAACACATCAGAATACATAATAGCAGCATAAGCCTCAGATTCAATTCATGTCATGCCTTATTACTTTATACCTGGGTCCAATGTGGAAAGGATATAGAACCCTCTACACTCCTTATGCATTTGAAACTGCTGAATGTGGGAATGTAAACAGTAATGATATCTTGTCTCTAAAAGTTCAATGGGCTCCTTGAATCCTGGGAGCTGAAAAAGGAAGAAATTTACTCCCTCAAAACTAAGAGCAGGAAAGCTATCAAGCTACAGCTCAGCTCTCTGAACTAGATGAGAAAAACAGACTTAAAGGCTTCACAGCCTCTTCAATGTTTAGTGCATGATGTGACTCTGATGGAGTCCCCTGATCCCCGTTTGTAGCTTCCTAATGCTTTCTCCTGGAATTTTCTGAATTCTTCTTGTACTGCCAAATAGCCTTGGCTCATCATAGCTAACTTCACCATGAAGTCCCCTTCTGGGAATGTTCATCAATTTCTGAATAAATTACGCTATTCCTGAGTTGTAATTTCACAGCCTATGTCACCCTCCCCAGCCATTCCCCAAGTCTTCAAAGTTGAAATTTTCTACCATTCAACCAGGTCTCAAATTTAGAATTCCTCTCCTTTGCTTCATATCTCCCAAGTTTGCAAATGTGTTTCATTTCAAGGGAGGAAACATTGGATGAAACTAACCTATCTCATGTGGGAAGAGAGCACTCTGGGTAGCACGTTCCCTCTGGACAGTCCTACTATTTCTAGTTCTTGATTTAGAGTCTGTCATAGTGTATGTGGATCCACTCTTCCCAGAAAGAAATCTGATATTCTCAGGCAGCCCCAACACCTCCTTTGGTTGCCTCCCCCTTTTTCTCTCTCCCTGTTCTCACCCCACAGCCTCAAAGGACCAACCCCACACATTTTCTCCATCACTTCTTGGCCAAGCACTTGCTTAACTCCTCCATCCTGCCCTCCCCCTGTCCCCCTCCTGGTGACCTTAAGCTGTAAAATGCTATAGTATCTCTGGCTTGGGCTCCTTATCTGGCCCCAAATTCTTTCCTTCTTTTTCTAAGACATTGAAGAAAAAAGAATGTTCATTTATAATGCTTGACTCTCCTACATGTCCCCCCAGACCCTTTTCCAGGACAATTTTGCTTATCTTGTTGTACAGATGAAACCTCCTTTTCTCACTTTTCCTAAGAGATGTGACATTTCCCAAGAGTTAGTTGGGATCAGATCTTTAGGTTGTTGTAAAGGACAAAGGATCACTTTAATGAAGCCTGTGATGGGGCTGTTTATCAAAACAGGGACAAGTGGGAGGCACTGGCTGTTTGAAGATGGTATCCTCCTTCCAAAATGGAATTCCTGGCATGACATGCAAGTTCTTGGATTTCCCTTTTCTCTCTTATTCCCAGGATTATAGGAAGGAACAATTTAATCTTGTATCAGTTCCTCCATCTCTAAAGTTGTTCAGGCTTTGGAGGATACTGTGAGTGAGGACTGCATGTCACATAAGACTTCAGAATCAGAAAACTGCTTCAGTGTCTAATTCCTCCCAACCAGCTACAAAACCATGTTAATAATAAAATCTTACACTGAGTGTGCTTTTTATGTATTTCCAGAGCACTTCCTCATATATTCTATGTGACTTTAAAGATAGTTGAATTACTTTCTATAAATGTTAGGCCTTTCATTGAATGGGCTATAATGAGTTCAGAGGAAGCTCCACGTCTGCTTATTACCAAAATTAAACTGGACACATGAGACTTCGCTCTGCAGGATGTGGCAACACCTTCTGGAAGACTTCTGTGAAGTTTACAAGTTAAACTACAGAAATGACTTTTCTCTGATTTGGCACTCAATAATTGATACCTCTTATTTGTGTAAGAAGACTTCCATATACACATCTGCATTTGGAAGATCATTGCTATTGTATGACAGGAAATTAAATTCAGATAGTTCTGGTCTCTCAGTGTATTAGGGAGCCAAATAATAGTTAGGACCTGAGAAAATGATGCAGCTAGAGGATCTGAAATCATTACTTACACCTGGCATATTAGTTACTTTTCTGTGGTTGTGATAAAACACCATGACTCATCAACGTATAGAAGAAAGACTTTCTTTGGGCTTATGATTCCAGAGGGATAAGAGTCCATTATAGAAGGAAAGCATGACTGAAAGCAGCAGGAATGGTGGCTAGACAATGAAACTAAGAACTGACATCTTCAACTACAAAACGAAGGGGGCAAGGAGAGAAAGAGAGAGAGAGAATCAGAGACCAGACAAGAAGTGGGACAAATATGAACTGTCAAAGCCTACCCTCAACGATGTGGTTCCTCCAGCAAGGCTGGACCTCCAGAAGGTTCAATAAACTCCCCAACATGCCATGAACTTAACAAAATGTTCAAATTCTCTATCCTATGGGTGGCATTCCTCATTAGTCAACTAATTTTACCTCTTCACATTATACCCAAACTGCCTCTCATTATGGCATATATCTTTCTTGCTTACTGGATAGTGTTTGTGTACTGGGTGCTAGACTCAGAACTAAGGATTCAGCTCTTAATGAACCTGGGTTCTTTCTTCAGTGGGTGAACATTCTAACTTTTCCTTGAGGTGCTGATGCCTACTTCTGTTGAATTTATACAAATGTGTGTGTTGTATTTGCATTCAAACTTGGATTTTAAGGAAATGTCTCACATATGTTTCTCCCTTTTATATGAGCCACATGGTATATAACGCAACAAAATATTTTATGAAAAATTAACAAAGCCAAATATAAATGATATCATTCATTTTATAGCATAGTTCATATAAGGAATTAAGAAACTGTTGGCAAATAATCTGAATCTTGCAAATGAATATATAAATACACATAAATGTACTCATATACATGTATTAAATATATGAATATACATGCATGTAGGTGTATTTCAGGATTATCATACTAAATTGTAAATTTTGTCTGAATATTTTGCTCTTTTTGTGTAAATAAACATTTTATTGTTGAAAATGGGTAGTTCTAAATAGTACAGTTCAGGCTCCCTTGGATCATTCCAACAATAGGGAAACTGACGATCTTTGATGTGGAGAATTGGAGTGCCCATTGACACTGTTTATCTTGAAGACATAGGATGTGCTGATGAGGGGAAGCTTTACAGAGAATTTTGTGATGAGTCATTCAAATGTTTGAACCACTGAGCTAGCAGAGCTGTTTAAGTAATTTTGCACAATATTTGTGATAACATTTTAGTGTGTGAAATGACAATAGGTTTAAAAGTTCTTTTACTCAGAAGCAGAACCTGAATTAATGATGGCTCCATATCATTGTGCAAGCCAAACTCATCCTTTTGAGATGTTACAGCAAAAAAGAAATGGTTTATGCTCCATTCTTAACATTCATCTGAAGCACCGCATTCTACCAGTGAGCGAACCCAGCAGAACTTCCTTAAAAGGGATGTACTTTGATTATGATCCAAGGAAGAACTAGTAGGAGAGATTAAAACATTTCCAGGGTAATTTATAGCTTCCTGCATCTTTTAAGGTTATTTTAGGTCTTTACAGTCAGTAACAATTTATATATGCCAATGCAGAATAAAACACAGTCAGAGAGTTTATCTGCCACTGAGAAGCTTGCTTGATTTAAGAGAGGAGATGGTATCTCATGCTTTACCAAAAGGAGCCAAGACCTGTGGGCTACACACAACTGCCAGGCCTGTCCGTAGATGTTGTTGAGTTTTACGGGCAATATTTTCCTGAGCTCCTGATTAAGATCAGAATAAGAATACAAACAGTAAGAACAATATGAAGATGGATAATACCAGAAGTCAGGAGAACAAAGTAGAGTTGCTACTGTACCAGAAATGTTAAGATTAGCTAATACTCAGGCTTCTGTGTGTACGTGTCTGTGTGTGTGTGTGTGTGTTTGCGCATGTGTGTGTGTGTTTTTTTGTGTGTGTGTGTGTGTGTGTTAATGAAAGCCAACTCAGCAAATGTTTAAGATCATGTACTAGGTATTGTGCTAGAAACTGAAAAGTTAGAATGATGAATCTGATTCAGCTCTATATGAGTTAGAAAACTCTCTTAAGGGAAGCATTACTGAAACAGAGAAACAAAAAAGAAGCAACAAAAACATTCAAGCATTAAATGTAACAGAGAAACACTAAAAAATGCTATAGAAATTAAATCCAGAGTTTAGAGATATGACATACCCAGACAGAGGTAAACAATATAAAATGTTTACATACATGGATATGAAAAAGGGAACGAAATTCTAGAAAAATAAACCATGAACAAAGGTGTGGAGATGTTATATGTGGGGGGTTCTGTGTACATTATGAAGGTTTTCTGATGATCTGGAATAAAGGATGCTTTGTGGAAAGTGTGTCAAGGACAGGCTGGGTCATCAATAGAATTCTTTTCAGTAGTTCTGTTTTACTGCCAACTTAGAATATGTCATACCCCCAAACCTGATGCATACTGATTTGAATTCTGCTTGCAACTCTGTTCTAGCTGTCATCACATAGTTGATTATGGTATAGGATTATCTATCTCAGGGAGTGTATTGTAATGATAACTGAAAGACCCACAGTCCAGCAGAAAGAGTCTTGTGAAAGAATCAGGTAGAATCAATCTGGAGAGGGTATCCAATGTTTGGCTTAAGTCTTGCGAGAGAGGCCATCTTTAAAGTATGTTCAAGACTCCAGAAACTTGTTACTTAGCTTCTTGATCTAAATCACTAGTCTTCAAAACCTGTGGTTGACCCCAAGAAGAGTCACAACTTTGTGGATGGGTACCCTGGGTTCTTATGTGTTCTGCTAACTGGCTATAGAGAAAACATAGAGGAATGCTCTACTATTAGTATCATTAATATGTTGTGCTCAGTCTCCATGAAAATAACTGGACTGGGAATCGTTAGCCAGGGAAGTAGTCTTGGATTCATCAAGACCTACGTGTGAAATCTTTTTTTGTATGTGTGATAGGGTCTTCCTGTAGCCACAGCTCGTCTGGAACTACTTGTCTTGCAGATATGTAGATCAGGCTGGCCCTGTTCTTACAAAGATCCACCTGCCTCTGCATATTTATTGCTGGGATCAAAGTCATCTACCATCCCATGCAGCTCATAGCTATGACATCTTTACCAGTAACTTCTCCTATTTGAATTCTAGCTTTGCCACTTTTAAATGATTTAATTATGCTTGATCACTAAGGGTTCTTCCAACTCTAGTTTTTATTGTAGTTATTCTTCAAATATATGTAGGTTGTAGTTTTTTAAAAAATGATGAATATATGAGTGTTCAAAATATCATATTTAATCTTGACTTTTTAATTAGATACTATTTAAACATGATAAGAAAAGGAAAACGTGTCAAACCATTCTTTCCTTAAAAGTATAATCCTAATGTAAAACTGTGTGTGTGTGTGTGTGTGTGTATGCGCATGCACGCGTGCACATGCACCATGGATTAAATCCCGGACTTTCAGAATGTCAGGAAGCCTTCCCCACCAAGGTATATCATCAGATTTAATATAAACCGTTAATCTTACAAAAAGGAAAGAAAAGTAAAATATTTTTGTAAATAGTTGACAGGAATTCTAGGTTTACATCTTGAATGTCTTTGCAGGGAAGTAGTATGCTGTAGGTATTAAATGGATATTTACAGTAAGAATTTCTTGCCTACACTCATCATTTACAATGATTTTGACTATGGAATATTGACTGATTTCTAGGTATCTGTGAGGTAATTTAGTTTCATCTTGAAAGTAGAAGATCATTAATGGAGCTGGAGAGATGGCTTAGCAGTTAAGAACACTGGCTGCTCTTGCAGAGGCCCTAGGTTCAATTCTCAGCACCCATATGGAGGCTGACGACTGTCCTATCTCCAGTTCCAGGGGTTCTGATACCCTCTTATCACCTCTGTAGGCCTCCTGGGACTCGGGTGCACTTATTCACCTGCAGGCAATATACTCATAGACATAAAACAAATTTTAAAAAGAAAGTAGTAGCGTTACAATAGAGAGAGTACATGAACAGTTTACTCTGGAACTTAGATGTCTTTTTTTTTTAAGGAAAGGTAAAAACTTTGCAATATGGTAGTATAATGTAGCCTAATGCAGCATAAAACAGAATGGCCACATGTGTAATGCTCTACAAATGGAACTTCAGAAAACCACAGTAGCTCTTAAATGGTGCGTTGCAAGTATAAAAACATGATCCAACCCTGAAAGCATTCCTGATGGGTGGCTCTATGGTCCTGGCTTTTAGACCTTACGTTTCTCAGGAATAAATCAGATCATGTAAACCTTTTATAGAGTGAGGCATAAATTGTTCCACTATGCCTAGGAAAATATGGAGACTGAGCTAAGTGTTTCAATGAATTTTTAAGCTAATTGAATCAGTAAGGAAGAACTTGGAGAGAGAAGAAGTTCCAGTTCTGGTCCTTTACTTTGGTTGGTAATGTTGGAGACCAGTACATACATCAGGAATTACAAATGCCTGTTTGTTGGCCTGTCTTTATGACTCAACTCTGTTGTTGGAAGGATGGGACATGGTAACACACACACACACACACACACACACACACACACACTTTTGTTTGTGGTGATGAAGAACTGGAATATATACTGGCAGAGAGGGTAACTGATAGCTATTTACAGAATGAACAGAAAACACATAATCTTTAGAACAGACCACAGTAGATAAATCAGACAAAAATCAAGCAAAATTTTCTAAAATGGAAAGAGTTTTTCTTTCTATGAAGTGGTGCATTCCTCAGTGCCCATTCCCTTTCATGAAACCTTCTGTTTAAAATGCATCTGAATTAATTAAATTAAGTCTTTGCTTTCATTTAGGAATAAAGCTGTGTGAAATTAGAAGGTTCACATTTGAATAAAGATTGGAGTAGATTCTGGAAATTAAGTACAGATTATCACAATGTTTGTTCTTTGGGTACAGCATATAAAATGGTACAGTCTCCTGGGATTTTCCGAGGCTGCAATTGACCCAGTAAATGCATACAACACTTGACTACGATTTTTTTTAAAGAAAATACTTCATTGCATTGCATTTTAATTTGTTTTGTGTTTGCATGCCATATGTGTATTGTGTGTGTCACAATACATGTGTGGAGGTCAGAGGACCACTTGTAGAAATCAGTGAGGCCTGGAGATCAAACTCAGGTCATCTGACTTGGTAGCAAGTGCCTTTAACCTCTTTCACTATTTTTACTGATCACAGTTAAGTGGACATTTTCATTTTTGCTTTCTGGTCATTCACTTGGGGTGCAAAGAGCTTTAGATAGGTCAAGGAAAGAGTGTTACCATCCTGGAAAAAAATTACATTTGGATTTCTCAGATGGAGTGAGCTCATGGATCAGAGTATATTTATATAAATATATATGTGTGTGTGTGTGTGTGTGTGTGTGTGTGTGTGTGTGTGTTCTTGTCTATTTAACTTAATGCTTTATATTAAGACTATAAATATACAGAGTGAAAGATAAGGAGCAGAAGTTGACTTTTCCTCTGATATTGGTTTATAACATCAAAGACACGGAGACTGGTGAAATGTTTGGCCACCCGCTTCCTGTCTCTACTTTTATGTGTGTTGCTGGTTTATAATTGGTGCCATGAAAATTGGTGTATGGTTTAAACACAGATTTTACACTTTAAATTAGTGCTCTAATCTCAGTTTTAGAGTAGAGAATTCCTAAGATAACTTTGCTTTGTAAAAATCAAGGTCACTTAAATGGGGGGGAAATTAGTCCCCAGTGCTTTGTCATCTGAAAACATACAGTTTGCTTTTTCATTTTTATCTTTTCCATTTGGCTTTGTTTTAGAGAAAATCATTTCTTTATCACTTTGGCGGACATAGTGCTAGCTTGTATTTCAGTGGATACTATCTGTTTTAGGACCTTCAGTGAGATTCAGGGCATTTGGTAGGAGAGGGCTTTCCCAGCCATTTGCTCCAAGCAGAAACCTCGTGAAACTGGTAATAAGTCTACTGGCTGTTACATTATTTAAATGATCTTAATCTTAGTAATTATTATTAATGTATATCTTTTTAATATTTTGAAACAGTGGGCACAGAATATGAAAAATTGGAAGATAATGGAATTCATTCATTTGAAAGTAATGCTCCTCCACCCTTTGCTCTCCTGGAGGACACAGCCAAGGGAGATTCTCTAATTGTTTCATTTTCTTTTTTGAAAGGGGTTATATGGAAATAGGCTATATTCAATATTTATTTTCAAGATTACAGTTTTTGATACACAAGGGAATATGAAATAATTACTTAAAACTTCAGGAAATTACAGTGTAAGTTTGAGAAAACTGGGAAGAAGTTTAGATGTGATGGCACCTGCCTTTACTACTAGCGTTCGGAGGCAGAGTGCTGTGAAAGAAACAGATCTCTGTGAGACTGAGGCCATTTTGGTCTACATATTGAAGTCCAGGGTTTGACAGGGAGACCTTGTCTCAAAACAAAACAAAATGAAAACATAAAAGAACAACAAAAAATCTTGGAAATGTCTCTGATTCACAACAATGATGACAAATGAAGTGATTTGGGGACATCGAGTGAGTTTTTTGTGTTTTTGTTTTTGTTTCTTGACGTGTTGTCTTATGTGTATCCCAGACTGGCCTCCAACTAGAGATCTTCCTGCTTCAGATTACCAAGTGCTGGGATTAGAGAAGTGTGTACTACTGTTCCTGGCACCAATATGCATTTGTAATGCCTTTCAGTAAGAGTATGATAAAGAATGAGCTGGGCTCCAGAGTGCTGCTTGATTTCTACCTGGGAAAAGCTGCTCCATTTTGACTCTTCCCTCTGTCCACAGTCCTCAGATGCTATTTCCCTAGACCTCCTCACATCCTATTTACATCTCTCTCCCTGAACTGGCATTATTATATGCCATTATTTTATTAACATGACCGTTTTTGATGCTCATGTTCTCAACTAGACTCAGATCTTTAAAACCAAGGGTAGCACTTTATTCAATGTTTGTGTCCCAAGAAAGATGTAAGTGGGTCTCCATGCAAGATCTTTCTAACTGCTACAGTGCTTTGAGTTACTAGATAACTTTCTTTTTCCCCCGTACCATCACATATAAAACTGAAATAAGACTCACTTACTGCACATACCCAATGTCTTGAGTTTGATGGATCCCTAAACCCATAAAGAGAGAATCAACTCCCAAAAGTTGTTTTCTGACCTCCAGATGCTCACTTTGACTTGTGTGTGCATTCACACTCACACATACACTTTGTATCCTTACATAAGCAATAATATTAAATAAAATTTAAACCTTGTTTCCATTATAAAACATCTAGTATAATAAACATTAATATTTTATTAATGCATTTAGCTACATTGCTAAATATATATCGTTATAATTAATATTCACAATTAATTCTCTGAACTGATTATTTTACCCATTGTGAGGAAACTCCTGTTCAGAAAGATTAATAGGTTGTCTAGGGTCACAAAAGCTAGTAAAAATATTCAAAACTATTGGAGTTCAAAGTCTACCTCCCTGTGAGCTATGCTAGTATTACATTTTCATGTATTCTCTAGTAGTGGAATTACTATATTAAAATTAGCACTACCCATGAGATTTTTGACGTACTGAAAGCTCTGCGGTGTAGGGAATACATCTTGCCAGAGTGGTTGAAGATTCAGTTGATTTGTTTCCTATGCATTTGACAGATATGTCTTCATGTTTCTCTAAGGCAAAGTCTGTGTATGTGTCGACATGAAGAACTCCATAGAATCTTAGTACTACATGTAATCTGTCCTCCAAGTTGTGTGATCATCTCTCCTTGTCAGGAATTAATGCAGGCTTAAAGTGGGAACTATCATATAACCCCAAGAGTGCCTTGGTAAGCAAAGAATACTCTGCTTTTACATAATTGAATATGGTTTTGAGGCATGGCCTGTGTACTGGTGGTCCCTAGCAAATTTGTGGCTTATGATAATAAGCAGGGTTTCTGTTATATGACTGCCATGGATAAAATGCTGGGAAAATATTCAGGTGTCTCAAATCATGAAGCAAAGAAAAATAGTTGGCCCAGAGGGCTAGTTGACCAGTAGGACAGGATAGACATGGCTGAATGAATCACTGTGGAGTCCACATCTAACTCTGCCAATGAGTGTGAAAGGAAGGCTTTCTGTTTTCAGGGTTTCTTTACATTTTTTTTCCCAAATGTCTCAAAGATGTGGCATGCCTAATATAGAATAAAGGGTGGCAATGGGATGGGAACAAAGATTATTCTTGCCATGGTATGATGGAACGAGGTAACAAAGACCTATGCTAATATCATGGGATTATATATGACTAAGTAAAATTAACCCTAAACAGAGAATCATCCGTTTCTTCATCTATAAAAGGAGGAGGCTAAGGTACATAATTCACTCAATTTTTCTTCCTTATTTTAAGTTATTATAATGGAGTGTTTTACAATGTTCAAGACTTGAATGATTCTGATTTAGACAGTAAATGTGTTCAGATTCTGGATATATAATTTCCTAACAGTATAGCTTTGACCAAGTCCTGGAGCTTTTGCAAACTAGTTTCAAATTCTATGAAATAAAACAAACAATATCTTTCTTATATTATACTGGTAATGATTTGAATTGCTTTGCTTACTGCCTAGCATGTGTTCATTCCACAGGGAATGAGGACAAGGCAATGAAGAAGATGCTACCTGCGACTCTACTTAACATGGACGTTACTGTAAATAGTTATAGAAGATGGTGATCACTATTCTTGTGCTCCACAGTCTTTGTATTAACTTTACATGTCTGCTGTTACAATGAATTTAATGACTTAAAACAGATCCTTTTTCAGTTCTATAGGCTACATGCCCATTACCCAGTTTTTAAGAGCACAAGTTACTTCTGGAGTTCAATCTGTCTCATTTAGCTTCTGCTGATTGCTGGAATCTCTTGGTAGATGTAGAATGAGAGTTGTATCACTCAGATATCAAGCTGTCTTCTCATGGTCCTCTTCGTGCTGTGTATCTGAGGCCCTGTGATCCTACTTGTCTTTCCTATGAAGTTGTTAATCATTGGATTTAGAACTCATGGACATTCAGTGTTATTTCGTCTTAAATACATCTTAAAAGACAACTACTTCCAATTAAGGTCCTATTTTTGAGGTAGTGGAGGCTCAAGATTCAGTAAATACGTTTTGGATAAACATAATTCTGACCATCATAATGTATGGTGAAATATAAAAATTTGAATCAATGAAATTTTCATTTCTGATTGTGGTGATGGATAGATTCCTCAGAGTCAGAATATGAATTAGGTATCAAGTCATCCAAATGCTCTAGATGCCTTTTGCCCTGGAAATCAACAAGGAGGTCTTGAGGGTAATCTCAGAATCATAGACCAGCAAATTCATACAAATTTTCCAAATTTCGGATACAATATGTGTTGCCAAATGAGTCTTCATTTTCATGGAAGTTTTGATTCTGACTTTGGGGATAGTGAGTTCCAGAGAACTTGAAAATGGCCCATGTTCTTCAATGGCTGCTACTCATGTATCCATTTGGTCATAAAGTAAGGAATCAGAGAAGGTGATTTATTTGATGTCCAGTGACCCGGCTCTTGTGTGGACCTGGCCTGCCAACAGCTCAGAAATCTTTACCTGTAGCCACTTTAGTATCAGCACAAATCCTCTGCTGCAGGACAAATGCTAGCAAGTCCTTTCCAAGTCTCTCAGTACAAGTCCTTTGATGTAAGGCCCATTAGCCCCATGTCTTGAACTTTCTTTGTCCAGGAGAGTGTGAGTTTGGGGGAGTAGTTTTTAAAGGTCTCAAGATATATTGTCTTCACAAGAAAGCCAAAGAACTATGATATTTAGGACTAGCTCTGGGCTAAGAAAAACATCTTTCCTAAGGACTTCTAACTCCTCCCTCCCCAAATACATGAATTAATGATCCCATGTGTGAGTTGTAGGGCCAGCGCATGATGATGTCTGTCAAGCTTTCTTCAATTTATTCTCTCTTGTGTCTAATATACTTAGAAAGTAATACTTTGGTATTGGCTGAATTGGAACCTCAGTATGACTGATAAATATCTAAGTTGGCCAGGAACATAACTTTTTCCCTCCCATCCATACTTCTGGTATGCCCATAAATATAACTTCCAGGGTCAGGTTTTTTCAGATCAGGGCAGTGCACTGAAACTAAGTATTTCTTTTTAAGGATTATCATAACTTTGTCTATTTTCTTTCTTATTTGTTATTAAATACTGTGATTATCACAAATCAGTTTCTAGGCTTCTGGTCTATTATCGATCTATTTATCATCTATCTATCTATCATCTATCACTTATCTATTATCTATCATCAATCCTCTATCATTTATCATCTATCATCTCTACCTATCCATCCCCATCTCCCTCCCTCTCTCTCCACCTGCTTAACCATCCTGAATCTTTGGTCTATCTTTAATAGTATGCAGTTTCTCTCAATATATGCAGATATTTTAAAGAACCAAAATATTCAGTGAACAAATTTGAAAGACTAGAAATATAAACCGAGGGGGAACTTTTCCAAGAATAATGAACTACCTTTTTCATCTTGAACTTTAGTCTCTTCCTTTGGTCTTCTTTATTTCTGAACATTCACATTTAATTACTCCTTATATACAGTGATTGATTCTGATCTCTTTGATAGTTCACTAGTTTTCTTCATTGGTGTATATTCCATCTTCTTTCCATAGTTGCTTTTTTATTTTATCTCATAGTCTAATCTCCTTCTCTTCCTTTTCCCTCCCCCTCTCCCTTGTCCTCTTCCTTCTCTCTTTCCCTCTAGTATTAGTTAACTTTTTGTTGCTGTGACAAAACACCATGGCCAAAAACAACTTATGAAAGAATGAGTTTATTTTGGCTTACGGTACCAGAGAGATAAGAGTCTATCATGGTGGGAGGCATGTTAGCAAGCAACAGGTAAGGCAGCAGGCATAGAGACGAGACGGTGGCAGGAAGCTAAGAACTCATATCTTCAACTGCAAACACCAAGTAGAGAGAACAAATAGGCAGTGGGGTGAGGCTATGAGCTTTGAAGGCCCACTCCCAGTGACATACTTCCTCCATCGCCTAAAGATTCCATGGCCACTTAAATCGTGGCACCAAGTCAGGGCGAGGTGATCAAATCCTTGAGCCTATGAGGGGCATTTCTCATTCAAACCACCACAACTCACCATCACCATCTCTTTCACATGACACGAATAATTCAAGATATCTCATAAGAAGAACAGAAAGGAGGAGGAAGAAAAGGAGGAGAGAAATAGAGGAGAGAAAGGAAAGAGAGAGAGGGAAAGAGAGAGAGAGAGAGAGAGAGAGAGAGAGAATGATAAGCAAGCATAAACTAGTAAAATGGGAAGTTGTAAATGAATAAGACAGTTACTAAAATGACAAGCCCTACCATTAATGGGATGCATATTTTGCTTCAAATTTTGGCATATGAATGCTGAAGGAGAAATGTGACTATTGTAAAATATACACTGCCCCTAACATGAAATACTTCCATTGCTTAACACAGTGGGAAAATTGCTAACATTTGAGACTAGCATGTAATAATCAAGCTTTCAGTTTCTGTAATAAAACAACTGAAATAATTAACTTATAACCATATGTGTGTATTTTGAAACATA
Source organism: Eospalax fontanierii (assembly GCA_035773235.1). Taxonomy (NCBI): domain Eukaryota; kingdom Metazoa; phylum Chordata; class Mammalia; order Rodentia; family Spalacidae; genus Eospalax; species Eospalax fontanierii. Next base: position 44,072,284 of record CM069529.1, on the reverse strand, counting down.
CTTTTAGAGGATCCAGTTCATGATCCAGTGACCTTATTCCTTCAGGTCTCTGGTAGTAGGCCTAAACCTCTTACATCTTGAAGCAAGGAATTGTTTCAAGGAATTGGAGCCTGAATTAGGTGTGGGTGGGTGTCCCAAAATCCCCGTCAAGGGGATAGTCTTCAAAACTTAAGGACTAGTTTATAAGGCCCACTTCCTGAAGGTCTGCCTGCTTCCCAGAGAATGTCCTGTCACCTCCCAGTAGTCCTACTCCAGAGAACAGTCATTAGTACATGGACCTTTAGAGTATATTCATCCAAACCACATCATGAAACAAGGTAAATTCTTTTTTAATTAAGTCAGTGTTTCTAATTTGGTTCTTAATAACTAAACCTTCAGATATTATAATCTCAATTCAGTGGGATGAGCAAAAGTGACACTGATGCACTGACCGCTGATGGCAATGCAGCCCACAGGCTCTGTTGCAGGGAGGCTCAGTGGTGAGATCACACAGTCTGGAGCCCAAGACCTGAGGTCAATGTTCTGTCACTTACACACCTAGGACCTCTGAGAATTCTTCTGGTCTCTTTCCCCTTCAAAGGATTAATGAAGAGAAAGTTATATACATACACGTGTTCTGAGTTACTAATTATTCACACAAAATTAATGTGGTGGACATGGCAAACAACAGCATTTTTGTGATCTATTTAACTTGGTAACTTTTTTATTCTACTTAGCTAATTTAGTATACTGAAATTTTTATGGAAAAATTAAACCTTTTGGAGAAAGGCTTCTCTTTTTTTGGTTTTCTGTTGACATACATTATAAATGCACATGGTTACCGTCCAGTGCACCAACTCAATATTCTTTTAGATTACTTTTTAAGAAGAAAAGACAGAATGAAAAAACTTAAAACAACACCTGCTATTCGGCAGAATCTGACCTGACCCCTTTCTCCTTTTCTTGTTATTATAAACATCAAGCTCTTTAAGTGAGAGCTGTTTAAAGGACAGAGGGATCTGAGTGTTCCTTCCTAGATCCCAGATGCACTGGGAGACGGATGGGCTTTTTGATCTTTATTTTATGAGTGTCTGATAAATTGCCTCTGGCACCTGGCAACTGAAATTTCACTATCTGAAAACTAACCCTCATGTCAAACAATGTGACCAGCCTCAGCCCCTCCATGGAGGACCTATGGAGCTGGGCAAAGAGTGCCTCCTGCTTTCTGAACATGTCTGCCATGACACTCAGGGACTAACATACTTTTAATTTCAGAGGGAAAAGAGGATTATCCCAGGCTTTATGTGTTAGGCAAAAATGTGTTTTTTGAAGGATTTCATCATAGCTCTCATTCTAGGATTCTTGAACAAGTCAAATAAAGGCACAGTGTCTGAAAAAAGAATTCCGGTAACAGGGTGAAGATTTGCACGATGGGGTCAGGAGCCTCACCTCACTGCCTCTGTCTGTGTGTTGATACAAGAAGAATGCAGGTGGTCTTTCTTTGGAGACAGAAGAGATACAAACAATGTCCTCAGCTGAGAGTATTATCACCTCTCCGTTCATAGCTTATCCCAGGGTAAGATTAACTCAACTCAATCCCCAGCTCTGGCCTTTCACTCTGCTTATAGAGATTCAAATATGTAGATCTCAGAAGTTTTGAGAGAACTGAGAACTCTATTATTTTTGGTTACTTCCTAAAAGACAGCAATGATAACACGTGAGACAGACCAAAATCTTGTATTCATGGGTCCTCTTGAGAGTGGGGACACAGCCCCACGTTTGGTGACTGCCATGTCACTCCTTGGCCCCATTTTTTACCTTCCAAATTTGTCCATTAGTTCTTACCCAGGGGAGACAGTCAATTCAAATACATTTTCTCTCTTCTTCCATTCTGGGAGATTATTTTGGTCATTATGCAGGCATGATGGTGTATCTATAATTATACTGTGAAAGGTGGTGAGAAGACAATCCCTAGAGCTGGCTGGGAAGCCATTGCAACTCAAATAGTAAGTGTCAAGTTCAGCAAGAGACCATGACTCAAAAACTGAGGTGGTGAAAAACAGAAGAAGACACCTGGCTTTCACATACATGTGCAAACACACACATGGATTAAGAGGGAGAGAGAGGGAAGAGAGGGAGGGAGGAAATGAGGGAAGGAGAGAGAGAGAAAGAGAGAGAGAGAAAGAGAGAGAGAAGCATCCTGGCATTCTTGTTAAGAAGTTAGGTAAGTTGGTTGTTCCATCAGAACCCCAGTTTCTCATATTTATTTTCCCCTAACAATATTTATTGTATTTGAATTCCACCTGTGTTGTTTCACCAAACTTGTGTCCAAATGCACAGGAACTACGTGTCTGTTGCTTCTCCAATTAACCTCATCCTTAGCATAGTGCTGAACCCAAATTTGGTGAATGAAGATTTGACAGTATAGAAATTCCATCCATTTCTAAGGATCAAACACTTCTGAGGAATATGATTTAATTTCATTTTGAAAATGGATAGTTGTATTGCTTATTGGGGATTTTCTTCTTAGAATCTGGGTAGCATAGAGTAAAATGTTAGGCAGGTCTCCAGTGTCACAGAGCCTGGCACTGAGTCTCATCTCTATGATTTTAGAGCCTAGATGTTAACTTCTCTGGGATGGTTAACACTGAATGTCATCTTGACAGGATCTAGAATCACCAAGGAGACAAATCTCTGGGCACACCTGTGAGACACTCTTAGATTATGGTAATTGTGACCAAAAGACCTACTATAAAGGTAAGCAGCATGACCCAGGTCCAGTACTGCATAAAAAGGGGAAAGCAAGGGGACACCAATGTTCATTGTCTCCTCTTGCAGATGAACTGTAACCCCGTCCTGCTCCTGATGTCATATCTTACTTGCCACAGTCAACTATATTCCCTGGAAATGTAAAGCTAAACAAATCCTTCCTTATGTTGTTTTTTTCAGATTTTTAAAAACTTGTATTTATTTCTTTTTATTTTTTGTATATGAATGTTTTGCCTGCATGTTAAGTAAACTATCTGTATGCAGTGCTTGCAGAAGCCAGAAGGGGGCATAAGTTTTCCAGGAACTGGAGTTAAGGTTGGTTATGATAGCCATCATGTGGGACCTGGGAGTTGAATCATGGGACCACTGGAAGAGCAGCCAGTGATCTTAACCACTGAGCCATCTTTCCATCTCCCTTTTCAGGTATTTTGTCCCTCTAATGTATAGAGTAACCAGTACATGCTCTGTGATTCATTTTCTTTATATAAAAAGGAAAGTTTCTGCCTTCTTCTGTCCTCTCCTCCTCGTCCTCGTCCCCTCCCCCTCGTCCTCGTCTCCTCCCCCTCGTCCTCGTCCCCTCCTCCTCGTCCTCGTCCTCTCCTCCTTGTCCTCGTCCTCTATGTCCCCTTGCGTCCTCCTGTCTCACATTCTCTTTTCCATCTCTCCTCCTTCTTGTCTCCCTCCTCCCCTTTTCTTCTTCTTCCTCCTCCTCCCCTTCTCCCTTGCTCCTTCCTTCCCCCTCTCCTCTTACTCTTCCTCCTTTTCTGCCCTTTACCTCTTTTCCTACTCATTGTCTTCCTCATCCTTTCATCTTCCTCCTTTTCCTCTTTCTTCTCCCTCTCTCCTTCATACCACCAGTTCACACCACACCCCTCTTTCTACACATTTTTTCCACTTCCTCCCTTGCTCTCTTTTTAACCCCCTCCTTTATCTTTCTGTTCTCTTCCTTCCCTTATCCATGTCCCCTGCATTGAGAACGCCCCATTCATTACAGGACAGAGACTGAAACCCAGCATTCTTCTCTTGTCTAAAGACTCTGAAAGGATGGGAGGAAGCCGGTTTCTCTCCTCTAGGCGTCTGGACATAGGGAGTCAGGGGTGCGTTTTTGAGGTTGCTGTGGCTCACTCTGCAGGGCTTTAAATGATTCCCTTCAGAGGAGAGGATTCCAAGCTGTCAGCTCCAGGACTTTCATCCTGGAAGATCAGAAGACAGGGCCCTGATTCACACTGCTCTCCACCATGTGCTCCCCATGTACACGTTGCTATGAGCTGCCTTGACCCTGGGATCACCTGAATATTCCAACAGCCAAGTCCTTATTTCCTCTGTATACAATTTAAATTAATTTACTGCACTAAAAATGTCCTTAATTGCTGCTTCCAATCCTCTAAAGCCTGTTGGAATTTTAATGTACTGAATAAACTAAGTTTGTCAGTACACACACACATACACTCAGTTATTTGAGTTAATAATTTATGAGGATGAAACAAATGCAGAAAAACATCTTATTGTATTTTTCCACATCAATAACTTATAAATATAGTACAGACACTGGCCTTAAAATGTTCATCCTTAGGCTGTACAATGGACCCCACGTAGCCGGTTGTTTGCACTGACATTTACAGTGTTGACAAGGAATTACAATCTAGCATCTATGCTTTTCATGTTTATACAAAAGAGGAATGATTGTAAATATAAATATGGGTTTGGGAAATAATAAGCTTAAAAGAGCAAAATTGCTTCACTCAGATCCCCCTCCATCTTTTTTTGCCTTCTGTATCTGTAGGTTAGAAAACTGAGGCTCTCAGGCATAGGCAGTCTCCTTCTGTACTAAGTTTTGAAATAACAGGGTTGTTTTTTCACCTTCTCCTTTTTATTGACAGTCAAACTTGGTCTTGAAACCAGGAATCCCTCAAATAAAATATTTACAGAATGAATAGAATTTCTATAGAATCTTATGGCTTATGGGATCTTCAGCTAGTTTACATGGAAATTAGGCATGGTAGCCTTAATACATAAAATGGGTTATTTAGAAACATCAGTCCTTCCTGAAGTCAGTAATAAGAATCTAAAATAGAAAAGACAGGAGTTAGGAGTAGAGAGATGATTCAGTCATAATATGCTTTCCATATAAGCATGGGGACTTGATTTAGATTCCCAGAACATACTTGAAGAAGCTCAGCACTGGGAAGGGGAAGACAGGACTGTCCTTGGGTCTTGCTGACCAGCTAACTTAGACTACTTGGTGAGCTCCCAGGCAATGAGAGACAGGGTTTCCAAAAATCAAGTTGGATGGTAGCTGAGCGAGAATGACACACAAACCTATCCTGTGAGCTCCTCATGTATACTATACATGTGTACACACATATACGTGCATATACACAGAGAAAAAAAACAGAGCTATAGCTAGCTCAGCTCCCTAGTAGTCAAGGAGAGGTTGGGATCAGACATATAGACAGCACAGGAAGTAGTGGATTCATACATGTGAGCATGTGCATGTTCAGGCATAGTACGAGTGAAGAGTTGCACAATTCATGTTTTACCTACAGAAATAGTTTACTATTGTTAGAAAGTAAAAACCCGACCCCAACACTTAAAAACTTTTCTTGATTCTTTCATTTTATTTTTAACAATATTTATTTATTTCTTTTCTTTTAGTGTAAGAATGTATTGCCTGCATGTATGAAACCCCTGCCAAAAGGCAAGCAATGCCCACAGAGGTTATAAGAGGGCACCAGATTCCCTTGGAACTGGAGTTACAGGTGGTTTTTAACTGCCATGTGGTGCTGTCAATAGAGCCCAGGTCCTCTGCAAGAGCAGCTAGTTCTCTTAACCACTGACCCATCTCTCCAGCCCCTGATTCTTTTATTTTTATGTGTATGAGTGTTTTGTCTTCATGTAAGTGTATCTGTGCAGGCAATATCCACAGAAACCAAATAGGACATCAGATCCCTTGAAACTGGAGTCCTGGATCACTATTACCCACTATATAAGTGTTAAGAACAGAACCTGGGCCTTCTGGAAGGGCAGCTAGTGTTCTAAACTGTTGAGGCATCTCTCTAGCCCAAAGACACAACATATATTTTTTTAAACTTTATTATGTCTATGAATGCTATTCTTACATGTGTGTAAGTAGACTTGTGTCATGCAGTGCCTGTGGAGGACAGAAGGAGGTGACGGATCCCCTAGAACTGGAGTTACAAATGGTTGTTAGCCACCATGTGGATTCTGGGATTCAAACCCAGGGCTTCTGCAAGAGCAGACAGCACTCTTAACAGCTAAACCATCTCTCCAGCCCCAACTCAACACATTTGTGATGGGGTCTTTCCCTCAGAAACCAGAGGCATGAACATATGCAATGTGTCAGAGAATAGAAACATTTGGATGTGTCTGGTTTTGATATAATTCAATGTACAATAAATTAAAATAAGTGAGTGGATATGCATGGCTCTCTCTTCTTTATAGATAAGCTGATTGGAGTGTGAGATGGTGCAGTCTAGCCAGGTTAGGCATGGGTGACCTGCTGCTGATTGGAAGTAGTTGAAAAATAGGTCCACTTTAATTGTTTTATTGTGTATATTATTAGGACTTGTGGAAGAGAAGAGTTTATAGATAACAAAAATGACATAACCCATGTGCCTACAAAGCCCCTGCCAAAAGGCAGGACATGATCTTTAGGTAAGTCACATTTCATTTGGCAAGAATCCCGCTTAGAGTGCCTGGGAAAATAGAAAGCCCAGTATGAATTCAACACAAGGTCTGTTGGGAACTTCACTAACTGCTATTGCAACAGCAATATTTAGAGATGAAACCGCTTCCCAAGGCTCAGGCTTCAGTGTCTCAGGATCATTCATGGCCACTGGTAGTTCTGTAGCTTAGGAACTTCGTTAGATGGGTAGCAAGATTTCTCTTCAATAATAGGGTCACTCTTATCGGAGAGACCTGGATTAACATCAGCTGAGAAATACAAATGGATTTCTCTTCTCTCTAAATCTGTTTGATCAACTGTAAATTATATACCTATCAAATAGAACTGTGGATTTAAAGTAGTTAGCAAACTAAAAAAGCTTAATATATTCTCTAGTAAGTATCCAATAATTATATTTTTTCTTTATATGATATGGGGATCTGACTGTGGAGCTCCAAGGCTGCTCAAACTTGTAAGCCTCCTGCCTCAGCATCCCCAGCGTAGGGGCTACAGATGTATGCTACCATGTCAGGAAATTGTTTATTTTCGTTGCCTTAATTGTACACCATTGATTCTAACATCCAACCCTGATAACATGCTCATTAGATTAAATTATAGCTTCTTGGAGGGAAGGATGATTTAGTATGCGATGTTTTTTTTTTTTTTTTTTTTTTCACAAAGGAGCCCTAACATACTTTTAACCTTATGGTTCATATTGCTTCCTTTTGTAGGTTCAACATCAGTATTTGAGAACGATCCTGCAAAGATAGAATCTGAAGGTTTTTCTGAATCAAGTTTGACTGTTAGAGATGACAGACAACACCCTGGTGACATCTCCATTTCTAGCTGCTCGTTATCTTGTCATGCGCCTTTACAACTGACAGTATAATTTTAGATTTGTCAATGACCAAGTTGCTTTTTTATCCCCTCCAATTAACTGAATTACCTCCCACAGGAAGTTCAGTAACTTCTTTTGAGAGAATCCAGAATCCGTCTGACAAATTTCTGGTACTTGAGAGACTGTGTCTTGTCTGGGAGGACATGGAATAAAGTGGTGATCATTTCTTTACCTGCCTAACCTTGTGGATTGAGTTCAGACTCCTGCTGGGTGACTGCTGTTTTTCTAGAAGTAACTTTAACTTTTAACTGACGTGAATTGAAGGACAAGTAACAAGCAGTTTGCTTCAATGATTGACACATTTTTTAGCTACATTGTTTCCTTTAAAAAATATTCTTATTAAGTTTGTGCATTTCATATAATTGATCTTAATCAAATTTAGACCCCTCTCCAACCCAAGATCCTCGTACCCTACCCCACCAGATTTCATGCATTCTGACATATATGTTAAGTCCTTTTTGGTCAAGTATTTGTACCCAGATGTTATTTGGTGCAAGTTCAGCTACAGAAGTATAGTGAGCCTTTTTAGCATTTTGTTCAGAGTTGTTACATAGTACAGTCTACAAACACTTGAAGAAACAGTTAGTGCTATAAACCTAAACACAAATTTGCTCTGTGAGATACTACAAATGGAACTGGCTGGGTGACTATTAGTGAGCAGATGAATAGCTTGCAGATGAGCTGTTGTCACAAATGAGAAAGACAGAAGACTATAAAACTATCCCCTAGTCATCACTCTGCATCCCCATTAACAAGTAGATTTTCATATTGCATTATTAGCTATGTTCACTTTTGAAAATGACATACCATTTGCAATACACAATTATATATATATATATATATATATATATGCCTCATACTATACCTCATGAACATATACAATTGCAACATATGAGTTAAAAATAAAATTCAAGTTTGGGGATACAGAGATGACTCAGTCAGTAAAGTGCCTGCCATACAAGAGACTTGAGTTCAGATCCCCAGCACCTGTATAAAAGCTAGACTGGATGATTCAGGCCTACACCATTCAGTCTGTGGAGGCAGAGGCAGATTGATACCTGAAGGTAGGCAGTCTAGTTGAATCCATGATCTTCGGGTTCAGTGAGGGACCCTCTGTCTTAAAAAATAAAGACAAAGAGCAACTGAGGAAAGATATCCAACACTGAACTCTGACCTTCACATGCACATGCATACACCCTCACTATCACGCTCAAGTACCACACACATATAGCACACCACATAGAAAACTTAAAAATAATAAAATTAATTAAATGTGGGGCTGGAGAGATGGCTCAGTGGTTAAGAACACTGACTACTCTTGCAGAGGACCTGGGTTCAATTCCTACCACCCACATGGCGGCTAAAAATCATGAGAATCGGATGCCCCTCTTCTCATCTCTGTGGGCACTGCACGACGCTGGTATACTTACATACATGAAGATGATGCATTCATAAACATAAAATGAAATTATAAATAAAATTAAATGCATCTCTAAATTCAAAAAGCTTCTGTACAGCAAAAGAAACAACCAGCTAAGAGAAGAGAAAAACCTACTGAGTGGGAGAAAATTTTCATCAGTGACACATCTGACAGAGGTTTAACATACAGAATATATAAAGAACTAAAAAATCAAAGAATCAAGAAAATGTGTGATACAAGTGACACAATTAAAACATGGACTAAGGGATCTGAACAGACAGTTCTCAAAAGAAAAAATAAAAATGACTAAGAAACGTCTTAAGAATTGTTCGACATCATTAGTAATTAGGGAGATGCAATAAAAACCACTTTCAAATTTCATCCAGTCAGACTGGCTAAGATGAAGAGATCAAATTATACCAAATGCTAGAGAGGATGTGGGGAAAGAGGAATGCTCAGTCACTGCTCATGGAATTGTAAACTTGTGTAACCCCTATGGAAAGCAGTGTGGAGAACTCTTCAAAAACTAAAACGGAACCCACCATTTGACTTAGTTAAACCACTCTCTGGAATATTCACAAAGGACTCATCCTATTTCAGAAAGTCTTGTACATCCATGCTTGTGGCTGCTCTTTTCACAATTGCTAAGAGATGGAAGCAACCTAAGTGTCCCTCAACTGATGAGTGCACAATGAGAATGTGCTACATTTATGCAATACAGTTCTGCTCAGTGATAAAGACGAAATTATGAAATTTGCAGATAAATGAATGGAACTAAAAACTGTAGTACTAAGCGAAGTAGCACAGACTCAGAAAAACAAACAACATATGTTCTCCCTCATATGTGGATCCTAGCACCAAATCCTTCTATGTGAGTGTGTGTCCTGAAGTAACTAACTGCTGGAACCAGGATAAATGGAAATGATCCAGGGATGTTAAAGGGAAAGAAGGAACCTGAAAGAGAACAGTAGGAGACAGGTGTTGCTAAGAGAGAAATTGATAAAATGGGGATATTTTATTGGGAGGGGAGAGGAACTTTGGGGATAAGGAAAAAGAAGGCTCTCAAGAGAGCTGGAACCATAGGAAACTAGCATTATCAAGAGAGAAATGAGGAAAACAGGAACACCTTAAATGGGGAAGGCATAGAGGAAGGGTTAGACAGCGAGAGTGAGAGAAGAGGTAAATAATACCTACGTAGTATAAAACACAGAAAGAATCATATTAGTCCAAAACCTAATGACAAATTCCACACACAGTATCTCTACATGAGTTCTACATGCGTAGAGCTAAAGGCTACATAACAACAAACAGTACCAGGCAGGAGAAATCTTCCTTTGAGTTATTGGCCAGGGTAGTCTAAGAAACTACCAAAATTACACAAGCTATTTCCACAGCCCTTGATTGCCTTCCACAATTTGAAGGTAAGACTCTATTGCTGAGGACAGAACATACTTTAGGCACAGGAATTGGAGCAATGGAACTGGAACTGATCTGAAAACCATATTCTCCGAGGGCTAACTCTCATAGTTCTGGAGAGACCTATGCAAGCTGCTAAGAGAGAACATCAACTGATGGTCCTATGCCAGGTTCAAGACCAAATAACTACATCAATGGCAGGTGTAGTGCTTGACACTGGTGCAGTAGTGGCACATCCCAGGCTAATGCAATTTCTTACTATGTGCAAAATATTTATCCTTATGTTTACAGACAAATATCTTAGTCAGCAATCATCAAAGAAACTTCTTTTGCAACAGATGGAGATTATTGCAAATTACAACTGGTAACACACAGACATTGTCTGTGAATTGCCCAAGCTTAAGTAGTACATTCTACAATGTAGCCTCTAAACTCTACACCTAAGGCTCATGGAACATCGAACAGGGGGTAAAAAGGACACTAATGAATCTCTCAGTTCTCATTAATGAAGCTTCTTAATGCAACAGATGACCAGGAATACAAGAAATCACAAATGGCTGGGGCATGGAGATCATGAGTCTGCAGAATACTGGTCCTTGGACAAGAGTCCTAGATTAAACTTCGCCTACCCAGGGTTCAGGGACCATTGTGGAAGAAGGGGTGGAAAGGTTGTAAGAGCCAGGGAGGAGGTGCATGACCATATGGAAATAGTGTCCTACGAGCTCCTGAGACTTTGCTCATATGAACCTACAGCAATGGTGTCAGCATGTACAAGACCCATGAAAACTCAAGGAGACAAAATCCCATCATAGAACTGGGAAAATGGGTTGAAGAACCAAATTTTAGATGAACAAATATTGGCAACTGATTACTGCTGTGTGAAGAGCTGATCTTGCTGAAGTGAGGGATTCTAGATAGACTGAGCAGACCTTGGTAGATGAACTTGTAATGAGGGAAGTCTGGGGACACTAACTTGACACAATAGGTCTTAATATGAATAACAGAATGTAGGAATTCCATTGGGGAGTCAGGGGAGGGTGCCATTTGGGAAGAGAGCATAAAATGATTAAGAATGATTGAAATGTTCTGTTTGAAATACATAAAAACTTAATAAAATTTTTTAAAAAGGACCAAGGAAGCACAAGTTTCTTTATGATATCTGGCTTAATCTAGTTATTACATAGGAGATTTCCTTGAATCCTCATCCTCCATAAAGATCATTATGGTTTTCCTCTATACTGCTGCAATAGCCCACTCTATCTTGGTTTTTCTCCATCACAACCCTTGATTACTGTAACCCCAAGGAAGGGTCCTTTAACTGCTTAGAGAATTTGAGGTTCATAAACAACAGTGCATCCTTTTGGAATAGACGTGAAGATTGACTCTCTTTCCTAGAATTTGAAAAATATCATATATTAATGGTGCACAATAATGGATTTTATCATGACATGTTCATGTGTGCATATAACATGCTTTGATCATATCCTCTGTTTTCCACATTTATTCCTCTCATCCTTCTTTCTGCCCCATTTTTTCTCTTCGTATTCTATTTCCAACTTTTATTATCTCTATTTTCTAAATTCCATATCTTTCTTTTCTATTTTTGAAACTTTAATTTATTTTATATATGTTATGCCTGCATGTATGTAAGTGCAACCATGTCATTCATTGCCTGAAGAGGCCAGAAGAGGGTGTTGGATCTTCTGGGACTGGAGTTACAGACAGTTGTTAGCTGCCAGGTGAGTGCTGGGATTTGAACCTAGATCTTCTATAAGATCAACCTGTGCTCTTAACCACTGAGTCATCTCTCCAGCCCCCCATAACTTTATTTTCTAAATTCCACATATTAAAGAAAACACATTTTTCTGATTCTGGCTTTTTCACTTAAAATGATGACCTCGATTTTCATCCATTTTCCTGAAAATGACATGATTTTTCTCCTGTATTCATGCATATATATATATATATATATATATATATATATATATGTCACATTTTCTTTATCCACTACTTGTTGATGGGCACTGAGGCTGATATTATGGTTTGGCTGTGTGGATGGTATCACAATAAAAATGGGTATGCCAATGAGTCACAGTAAATTCCAGCTTACGTTTCTTGTCACTGGGTTATCTATGTTGCTTTGGATAGATGATTTGATTCCTGTGACCTCAGTCTCTCTGTCTGTAAAATTTCTATGATACACGTGTTTTAGTTTACATTATATCCTTAGACTTTTTCCAAGTGCTAGCACAGGTATAGGTACAATACCCAATAAATTATTACTTTAAGGTTATTGATGTAGATTATTAAAATAATGATCTTTATACCTGCCACCTTGTGGTTTACAAATAATTTTTAAATGCTGATTTAAGCTTTATAGCTTATTGTGAGACAAACATAATATTAATTACTTTGTTGAATGCTAGCAGATTTATTTATAAAAGCATATGCCTTTACTTTTTAGATAATCATCTTTTTCTTCCTTCTTTGCTTTCAGTGCAAAGATGACTTCTTTGGGGGCATCAAGAGCCAGGTTTGATTCAATATCTATTTATATTGTATTATTTAAATATAAGTAATTTATTAGGGCTAGAGAAATGACTCAGTGGTTAGGAGCACTGACTGCTCTTTCAGATGACTTGGGTTTGGTTCTCAGTACCTACTTGGAAGCTTACAACTATCTGTCATTCCAATTCCAGGGGATCAAATGCCTTTTTCTAGTTTTCTTGGGCATCAGGCACACATGTGGTTCACATACACACATGCAAACAAAATACTCATTCATAAAATAAAAATAAATTTTAAAAATTAATCTATAAGTAATGGATTAGTTTACATTATTTGCTGTTAATATGGAATGTAAGTTGTATTTATGTGCTGGTTTATTGAAACAGAATTAAACTCAAAGGGCTTCACCTGTAGTGACCTAGCTATTTCAAATGAAGGCTGCCAGGCCTTATTGCAAAGTACAAAGTAAAATGACTGAGCTGAGAGTTGGAAAGAAGAGGGTACAATGGGGCAGCTCTCTTAGTCCTGAACTTCAGGCTATCAGAACAGTATTGTGAGCTCTTACAGTTCAATTTTAAAACTCTGTGAGATAATGGTATACTCAGACATTTATCCCTGTTGTGTTCTATCCTTAAACTTCTGGTACCCCATGATCTGATTCCAGTCTCAGGCCTTGTGCCTGGATAAGTCCCAGCCTTGGAATTACTAGCTGAGTTTCTGTGTGCCAAGTTCAAGTAGAGTGCAAGGATTTTGGAATCCAACTTTGGTGCATCCCATCCTGTAATTATGATATATGATAAAAGGGAAAACTGTAGCCAAACTTGACTATGTTCAAAGCAAGGTGCTAGTGAAAGGATGGGATGGAAAATAAGTCCTAATGGATTAATGGCTCATGATAAATGTTTTATTATAAGAGCTTGTGAATGGTTAGATAATTCTTACTTCCAAGTGTAGTATTTAAATATTTCTGCCTGGCTGGTGACCAAAGTAAATAAATCACTTAAGTCTCTAGTTAATAGCCAAATCTTTATGTGAAAAAGTAAAAACGATAGGCAATAAAATGTATTTTGTAAATTATCAATATTCAAGCTTTTATTGCTTATTTTAAGAATATTTGCTACTGGTGGAACTAATGTAATAAAAACAGCAACTAAAATGATAATTGTATCACAAAAGATTCTTCACTTGACACCTAAATATTCAGCAAAATGTAAAAGTGAAGTGAAAGCTTTTCAGCTGCAGTTGTGAGTAGAAACCAAACATTAAGTGGTATAGTTGCTCACATTTATAAAATTTCTTTACTCCAATTTCTCCCCTCAACTAAATCATCCAAGATTACTGAGAGCAGTACATGCTTGTTTGAGGCAGAAATCAAGTAAGATAGCCATTTAAGGTAAGATTTTTTAAAAAGATTTATTTCATTTTTAAGTATGTATATGAGTGTGCATTTGTGTCTATGCATATGCATGTGAGTGTGGGGGCCAGCAGAGACCTGAAGAGGGATTTGATTCCCTGAAGCTGAAGTTGCAGGCAGTTCTGAGTGGCCCAAAAGCTGGGAACTCAAATTCTCTGCAAAAGCAACAAGTATTCTTAACCACTGAGCTCTCTCTTCAGTCCACTAAGTTTCTTTCCATTATTTTGGACCTGCTTTTGAACCTAACTCCTATCCTTAGAAAGGTCATAAGGCAGATATACCTCTTGAGTTAAACTTGGGGCAAGCACTGCTAACATAATTTAAACAAGTGGTTCAAGTTCCCTTTGTTCCTGGATCGATGACTTCATTTGTTTTCACTTAACTCCTTTTTGTTACTTTCAGACATATCTCTTAATGGAAAATATTTTTTTTTCTGGTTTTGCATTTATGTACAACTTGCCAGTTTTCTCCTAAGACATTTCAATGATTTTGATTTGCTTTTAGTTTTAGTTAGCCCCAAATGGCCCAGAACTCCCCATCCTCCTGCCTCACTCTCTGGAGTGCTGAGATTACAGGCATATACCACCACACTTGGTCGTTTTCGGGCTTTGAAATGACCATTGGAAATGATTGTGCAGGGCACTTCTGAGGACACTTTGGACTTTTGAATTAACCAAACTGAGGTGTATTCCATAACCTGTACTACAGAGATTTTGGAATTAACTAACATATCATGAAAGTCCACTTAAATACTGAAACATATCCAGATAACAAATGATAGCATCTGCATAGTTTTCCTTTACCAAGACCATACTCTGATTTTGCATTGGTTATAGCATATACTCACATAGTTATCTTTAATAGATGGCACCTTGTTATGGTTACATCGGCAAAACCCATCTGATAAATGATTATAGTTTGAGACCATTTGTTCGCACTGGCAAGAGTTAAATTTTTACATTTTTGTTTTCTTGTTGACCAGGTAGGTGATAAAAGAGAGTCTGGATTTGTCCAAATTCTACAGCTGTTTCAACTTCGAAGCTAAAACTTCTATAGAAAAAAGTTCTGTTTTTGTTTTGAGCCCCAAGAATTATGGAGTTGCTTTAAGCATTATTAGTTTAGAAAATAAACTGCTGAGGGGACTGATTATTTTATTTGAATTATATAAATGTATAAAGGAGAGGGTGAAATCACCAATATGAAAAATGGAATTTTCTTTCTCAAGTTCCCAGCCTTGCTTTTATTGTAAACTTAGTCTTATGAAAATAATTTTAATGCATGCATATTCAAGTTAGAACTGTTATATATAAATAATGTATCATCAAACACTGATTTTTATACTCTTAGAAGAATTAGATGGGTGAGAATGAGCTAATCTTCCTAAAGTGAGAGACTCTGGATAGCCTGATTACACTTCAGGGAATGAACCTGCACTGAGTAACATTTGGGAACATTAACCTGACACAATAGACCTTAACACAGATGAAAGAATGTATTAGAATTCTAGTTGGGGTTATGGAGGGGTGTAGGTGGGGAATGGAGTATGAAGATCATTAAGATTGATTGAGATGCTCTGTATGAAATACACAATGATTCAATTAAAGAAAGAGAGGGGAAAAAGAATTAGATATCTCACGAGAGAGATCAAAATTGAAATGTGTATCTATTTTAAATATGCATTTTGGGGGCTGAGGTGGTGGTTCAGTCAGTAAAGTGTTTGCCCCGTAAGCATAAATGTCTGAGTTTGAAGTTGTGTAGAAGCCTCATTAAAAAAATCTAGGTATGGTGGCCCTTGCTTGTAGTTCCAGGCTAAATGGAGTGGAGACAAGCAGATTCCTGGGGCTTGCTGTCTAGTCCACTTATGATAGTTTTCTAGCATACTCCAAGAACGGAAGAGATCATTTCTCAAAACAGTGACAAAACAAAACAAAAACCAAGATGGTTAGCACATGAGGAATGACAGCCACAGCTGTCCTCTGGCCTCTATGCATACTTGTGCACCTAACCACAATATGTTTCTGTATACACACACACACACACACACGCACACACACACACACACACAATCCCAAGCAATAAATAAAAGAAATGTACATTTCTTGGAGCTACAACTATACACCATAGGAAACATTTTTGCAGCCTAGGAGTATTCTTTGAGATATTGTGATAAATTTAAAAATCATATGGATCTCTCTGCATTTCCCTTTGTGAAGAGAGGCCTGTTTATGGAGACTCCCATCTGGATAATAAAGACAGAAGTAAATGATGGCCTCTCTGAGGACTGAAAGGGTTTTGAGAGTTGGGGTCATAACAGAATACTTGGTGTAGGTGAACTGGAAGACTGGTAGGTGACTTTAGCTGAGAGTCTAAATAAATTTCTTTACTCTCCCTAAATCATGACTAACAGTGTTGTGACTATAAAACAGAATAATTAACTTTGGAATTGAATCCTCACTAAATATGAACAAAATCAATTCCTTCACTAGGGAGCAAGTTACACAGAAATTGGTACCAGAAACAAGGGGTGTTGCTGTGATGAACCTGACCATATGACTTTTGGACCATATAACCTTGGATTGTTTGTGAGAAGGCAGAGGATTTGGGGACTTTGAGGTGGAAACATCATTGAGTGCTCAGAGTTTAATGAGCTATTGTGGGAACTTGGAGGATAATGCTGAGACAGATGCAGACAATGGACACCTGGTTTGTTTGAGAGGGAAAGACTCTATCAGGGCTCCTTGTGTGATATAAAAGGGAAAAACAATAGAGAAGGAAGTTTAAGTAGGGAAAGGTAAGGCAGAAATGGGAGTTAAGGAACTCTAAGAATGTTCAAAAAAGCCAAATGGAAACCTACCATTTTACAAACGCCATAGCATGAGTTTAATTGGAGCTACCTAACACAGGAGATTATGTATTATGATTATCCCAGATGCCATAGGTTGCTTAATACAAAGCTGAGTTCCAAGTGTAGGATAGCTTCCCTCAAGCTGTTACTCAAAGGAATCATGGAGACTCCACAAAGAACAGAAGCTGCTGCCCCTGCTCTTGGTGGTCCACCAGAACTGGATAGTAACACCTTATTTCTAAAGGCACCACACACTTTGGTCATGGAAATATCAAATTGGTACTGACCAGGAAGCTTCCTCTTTACTGGCTAGCTATCATAGTGTTGGAGGAAAAAGTCATTATAAGAGCCTTGGCCAGCTCTCATCCCCATGAATGGTAATAATGATAGGTATGGCAAGATCTGCCTCTGGTGGAATAGTGGTGTGTATGTCATGGGGGTGATCAACCACTCTCTGATTGCTTTTAAGGCCCAAACCACAGGAGAAACACGTCTCTTTCTATAAATCTTCTGATCCCACGGTTGAGGAGTTCACAGGCCCCAGAGGTGAACCGACTACTATTATTTTGCTAAATGGACATAGTAGCAGATCGCCCTCTAAATTCATAACTCTAGTGTACCCATTCATTAGTGAAGATCTCAGACCTTATCAGAGAAGTTTCTTGTGCAGTGGATGATAGTTAATACAGAAAGTTGCAACTCGTCAAA
This sequence comes from Eospalax fontanierii, assembly GCA_035773235.1. Lineage (NCBI taxonomy): Eukaryota > Metazoa > Chordata > Mammalia > Rodentia > Spalacidae > Eospalax > Eospalax fontanierii. The sequence goes on along the minus strand of CM069529.1, from coordinate 44,054,642 downwards.
CTGTAGAAAGTAAGTGATTGTGAAGTGCTCAGGTACAAATGGGACATCCTCATCCTACCCCCTACGTTAAGGCCACCAAAGAAGATGCGCAGAAATATAGTAAGACCCAGAAATTATGTAGAGGATGGAAAAACAAAGTTTTCTGGATATGACAGGATTGCTACAGTCATAGACTCACTGCAGCTATGTTTACTTGCACAATGTTTACACAAGCTCAATACAGGCAATATTTTAGCATGGAGCAGGAAGAGGTTCCTGAGCCCCGATCCCTACCTGAGAAGTTACAGACAAGTGATGGCTTCTAGGGAAAGGTGATTCAGTTTTCTTTATAGATGTGGTCCTGGTAGGTCAATCACACCCCAGTGGATGATCCCACACCCAAAAGTATATGGACAGCACAAACTGGAGTGATAGATTATTAATAATTTTTAAAGACATAATACCAGGGAGGTGGGGGTATGGAGGTGATTTGGGGACAGTTAAGCGGAGGAGTTGGGGATCAATAGATTAAGATACATTTTACTAAATTACTAACAAAAATTAAAATATTTATTTGAAAAATGAATTTATGGTTTCTGATCAGTTGGGCCTGAAGAAAGAGTTGTGGTTAACAAGAGACCAACCACTGAAACGCAAGATTTATTTTAGTGGGACGATGGATTCTGCTTAGCTGCTTAGCGTAAACTGAAAAATCAGTTGTGACTAATAACAGATCAGTATCATTGAGGCAAAAACATCTCATGGGAGTTATATCCTCTGTGTCAACATACAGAAGCTGGGTACAGTTGAGGGGCCGGGGCAAGAAGGGCGTATATAAAGCTGGTAGCAGAACTTGGCAAATAATGTACTGCTTTGAAGGTTTGAAGGGGTCATGGAAGTAGCTGAGGCTAGGACTGTGTGGTAGGGCTAAAGTCTTCCTGAAGACAGCCCAGGAGAGGCCATTGCTGAAGGTGCAGCTTCCATTTGAGTGGAGACCCTGGCATAACGGAGATTATAGGACCTTGGGACATCTACCAAGGCCAGCAGCAGACGTGGAGAGGTGCTGTCCTGAACCTTTAAGGCAAGCTGTAGGTGCTGTGGGTGACAGAGCAAGAGAAATGAGACTGCCCAAGCCCTTTGGAGTCCAGGATATCATGAGTGAGTCCAGATGTCAGATACTGACGTATTGGACTTATTTAAAATATTGTTTTTAATGATTCTTTGAGAATGTTGTACATTATGATTTGATTTTCACATTCCTCCAGACCCACCCCACCTCCCTGTACCCTCACTTCTTGTCTTCTATTATCTTTTCTTTAAGGTCTCTTGAGTCTAATTTGTGTTTCCCAAATGCTTTTGGGTATGGGCCCATACCCTGCATTCTAATCAACCCACTTGGCATCATACCTTAAAGGACTTTGAGGACACAATCAGATGCTATAGAGCATTTTAATATATGGTATCACATAGGCTGTATATGTGAGAGTACATTAATTTGGTTAGGAGGCAGTGAGGGGTGGTATGTGGAAGGAATCCAAGTACTATCAAGCTGTGTTGTATGCAAATCACAAAAATTCAATAAAACTAAAAGAAAAAAAGAATAAGAACTGACCTCCCATCTTTCCCATCAACTATCAATTTTCAATAGTTTCTCAGCTACAGATAGGACTTCTTGCCCACTCCCCCATCCCATGATGGGTTTTTGACTGGCTTGGGATTGCTTAGGTATTGTGCATTCTGTCATAGAATTGTGGGTTCATATATGCAACTGCCTTGCTGTATTCAGAAAGCATGGTTTCCTTGCATTAGACTATTCTGGATCTTACAATCTTTCTGCCCCCTGTTCCACAATAGATCCCTGAGTTTTGGGTCCCATTTTGGAGCAAGAATTTTACAGTTTCTTATTTTCTGCATGTTAGCTAGGTGTGGGTCTCTGTGTTACTGGTCATTTGCTGTAGGAAAAAAAAAAAAAAAACTTCTGTGATGAGTGTTGAAGGTTGAAAGGTGCACTATTATGAGTCATGAGGAGTTTGCTTAATATTGTGTCTCTGCAAGAGCAGCCAGTTCTCTTAACCCCCGAGCCATCTCTCCAGCCCATTTTCTTTTATTTTTGTAATAATCATATGGTTTATACAGATGAAGACTGAGAGGACTTCCCACTTTTGAGAAACAAAGGAAAATGCATCTTAAAAAGCTATATAAGGTGCTGGTGCTGGAGAGATGGTTCAGCAGTTAAGAGCAGTGACTGCTCTTACAGAGGATCTGGGTTAAGTTCCAGGACCCACATGGTGGCTAACAACCATCTCTAAGTCCAGTTCCAGGGAGTCTGTCACCCTCTTCTGACATCCACAGGCATTGCATGACATGCGTCCGCCTTCCAACATGCAGGCAATGCAGTTATACCCATAAAATATAAACGATAAATTTATATATATATATATATATATATATATATATATATATATATATATACACACACACACACACACACACACATACGTACTGTGGTAGGTCACTGTAATGGTAGTTTCTAGATCTGTAATTTAAAATATAAGAGATGGTTCAGATGGTTCAGCTGATAAAGGTACTTGCTGCTAAGCCTGGGGACCTAAAAACTGATTTCAATCACCAGAACACACACCATACAGGGAGAGAACCAACTTCTGCCTATTGTCATCTGATTGCCACTTGAGCCACACACACTAAATAAATAATGTAATAAAAGCATTTAAAGTATAACAGTATTTGAATCTGAAATTCAGTGTGCTAAGAACTTCTGAGTGGATGTTTGAGAAGGGACAACACACCTTTAGGAAGTCTTAGCTCTATTGTCTTTGCTTATGAAGTCTACTTTTAGAATACTTACATTCTCCCTCCCTCCATGTGGGGTTACTTTAGAACCATTTACAAAAGATGTTAAGTACTTTGGCTTTATTCTGCAGCATAAACAGCAGTTAGAGATTACCCTAGAGGAAATGCTAATGAAGATGCAAATGAGGGCGGGAGAGATTACAGTTGTTTGTGTTCCTAGGTATGTATCTGGACTTTGTGCTCAGCAAGCTGTGCATTGTCCATTGGTCCCATTTTCCGAAGTTGGAAAATAGCAGTTGAGCCTTTTAGGCCTATGAATGCAGGAAGTATCTGTTGTCCCTCAGAGGAGAATCAGAAACAAACATTGCTTAAAAGGAAGTTACCCTCTGTTGAGTAAATCCATATCATAGATTCTCCACACTGCTAAAAGACTATCCACCAAGCACAGTAACTTGTTTACTCTGCTAGAAGTCTGCCCAAAGTTTAGATGTTGAAAATGGCATGTAGTTATTGCTCCCGTAGTATTTAGTAGAACACACGACACATTGTTGGTAATGTGTCAATGCTTAACTCAGTTTAATTTGATGATCTCTATAGCACTTTATTTTTAATATTCTTTGATTGTTGATTCAATGATTCAACATATATTCAAGAGCTGCCACAGGAATCATATCTTTTAGACAGCAGAAGATATCATTATATAACAAATATTAAAAATGCATATTTCTAAAGAAGATAATAAACATAGCAATGAATAATAGTGGGTCAGGTACTGTGGAGTAAATCTGTGAAGCAAAGCAAGGTATCACACGGGGCACACACACAGCTGGGGTACTTTCTTCAGTGGGATGAGAACAAAACTCTCCTGATAAGACGCCACATAAGTAGAGGAACTGAAAGATGTGGCATTAAGCTGGGGACGTATTCAGAACATAAGCATTACAGAGAGAGGAGAAGCAAACTTGGAAAAGTGATTGATGGGCTTAAGGAATAGCAAGGCACACTGCCAGAGCAGAAAAAGATGGGAAGCAGAGACTAAGGAATTGAAAGAGATAAATGGTGTCAAATACCGTGGAGTGCCATGCTAGGGACTTCGGGAAACCAGTGGAGGATTTTGATCATGAGAACTTAGGGTCCTAACATTACATTACCTCCAAAGGACCAACTTCTATGTGATTATTTAAAAAAACACATTTTAAAATATGAATATATATAATATATATGTATATCATATATGCACATTCAGAGGCAGGAAAAGGGACAGGCAAAGAGCATGTGTCAAAAAAGGAGTTTGTTGACAACCTTGCAAATGGTTGTTTTGGTTGATTGTGGAGGCAATAGACTGAAGTAGATCAAGACAAAAACAAAGGAGAGGTAATGGATTCTAGAATGATAACTATTTCTTCTTAAAGGTTTACTACAAAGAAATATAAGGTACATAGAGTGGGATGAAGATCAAAGGTGGTAATCCAGTTCTTCATTTTGATTTCAGGGTGGGAGATATTTTGATGTATTATATGGTGAGTGGAAGGGTCCAAAACGCTGGCAGCAGGGAGAGCCATATGACTGTGCTTTTCGATAAATACATTCCTGTTGGATGCTCATAAAATATATGCGTTTTGGCATTAGGGCACCTCCTGGTACATGGCTGAGTGGGAATTCTCTTCACACTTTGTAACATAGTCAGAATCATGACAGGAGCTCACACATCACTCCATTTGCTAAGCTAATAAAGACTGCAATCAAAGGCCTCCTGCTCACTCACAGGGTAGGCCAGCATGGTCAGAAAAGGAGATTTATGGTCCAAAGTGAGTTGCAATATTCAAAGGTTACAAATAACACTTCGCTGTCACATCCACTCTGCATTTCTAAGGCTGTCTACTTTTAGTTGCCTGTAGAGAATTCATCTCAGTATAGTTGTGAGAAGTTGAGCTCCTTTATGATGGCTAGCTATGGGGCTTGAAGAACTCCAAGGATGTGGCATGAAGAAGGCCACCATGGGTTTGTGTTGAGAAGTAGAATGAAGCCCTCTCTATCAAAGCAGAGCAGGGAATCTTCCAGACTAATCCAGGCACACAGGGTTTGCTTTGTTGTGGTATTCCAAGGATTCCTGGTAGTACCAACACTCTGTGCTTTAGCAGTTCTTTGGTAGACTTTTAACAGTCAGAAGCATTCTTCTCACTGTTTAAGAAACCCAACCCTGCTTTTCTTCTCATTGATTGCACTGTGAATATCAAATCGCCTTTCAGATTAGCTATCTTTAACATTCCCCTCCCTGAAATATCTTCTTTGTTTCATATAACGTTTCTAAGAGAAACTTCAGGTGCCTCCTTTTCCTGACTAGAGGTAGTTAGGATGTATATTGAAAATTGCTTTTGTCTAGGCTATTACTAAAGACAACTTGTGTGTGGGTCAGGGGTATGAAGGTGTGCTTGGTTGATCGAAAGAAACTATCTTTTCAAATATTAGAGGGATCTGTTTTAATAGAAACAACTATTTTATATTGGAATTTGATTTAATTGTGCATACTGAGTAATTTCCTGGTTGTTAAGTGAATCAGATATATGTAATTTCTTTTTTAGGAAGCTGCAGTTCTCTTCATCTCCGATGGAATTCTATACTGAATATAGGAACTCGGAAGTAAAGATGGCTATGAAGAAATAAAGCAGTGGCCAGTAGCACTAGAGGAATTCCTGGCTACCCTCAGCTGCCAGATGGACATGGAACTCGGAGACACAGAGATAGTGGTCTTTCTGTTGGTTCTGGCTTATCAAAATTTAAAAATATGATAATTCAATTTCTTATCTTAGATATTAAATAGCAAAGGTTCATTTTCTTTATCAATTAGGAACAACTAAGATATGGAGCACAATCATGCAGATATTTGGGGAGCAAGAAACGTCCATGAAAGTGGGCCTTTTTTGGCATGGCCTAATCCCAGTGTTTTCCTTTGATTACTTTGGGTACCATTTAGTCCACTTACTATATCATCTTGTAATTGCCCTGAACAGTTTTTCATCACGAAAGTAGTTACGTTCTCTCGTTGTTTGACACAAGTGTAAAGAAAAAGTCTTTAAAATGTCAGGCTACTTTGTTATGTTATACCACAAAGGATGGAGCAGATGTTTTTAAATAAACATCAACCCTGGTGTGCATTGTTGAGACACTGACAGAACCTTTTTCAGAAGCAGGGGCAGCTCATGAATTTAGAGGAGGCTTAAATACTGTACTTTCACATAAAACCATAAAAAGTTGGCAGAAGTTTTGGAGACCAATGAATGGGCATAGAGCTGAGCATGTTATAACTCAGATTACCAATAAAAATGTCAACCTCAGATCTGAAGTGAATAGTTTTGTAATTCTGAACTGAAAGCATTTTTTAATTGCTTTCAAATGGAAAAAACTTCATATAATTTAATAAAATTTATCTACTTTATTATCAAGAAAGCCATTATTGCAGCAAAGGGAAATGGAGGATTTAAATGTCATTCCTAGCATCTAATTTCCCAGCTCTTTTATTGGGATGTTATTAAAACAAGACCAAATGGACTTTGCTATATCCATAAAAGCCATTCAAGCAACAAGAGTTCATCTGGGCACTACAGAATCATGAAACATGGTCTCTATGCTGCAGCCTGACTGGTGTGGGTTAGGGGAAGAATTTTTCCTGGACACAGGTGTGATGTGTCAGGAGCAATGTTTTGGTATTCTAGGGCTTGTGAGACCCAGAGAGAAGCTGGACGCAAGGAGGAGGCAAACCAGGGACAATGGTATCTTTGTACCCACATAATCTATTTGGTTCTTTGATGTTTACTGAAAACCAACCAAATGCTTTGAAAGGAATGGACTGGGGTTCCGAACAGGAACTCACACTCCTTTGCTAAAAACCAGTGCCATAGCAGGACATGGTGGTGGATGCCTTTACTCCCAAATCCCAGAACCCAGGAGGCAGACAAAGGCAGATCTCTGTGGGATAAAGACCAGCCCAGTCTACACAGCAAGAGTTTCAGATCAAGTAGAAATACAGGAAGTCCCTGTCTAAAAAAAATAGCAGTGTCATTAGGTTGCTGAGTGTGAACTTTTATGAAGTTTGTCTTTACTGGATCTGTTGAGAAGGATAGCATAATACCCGTGAACAAAGAACACAATTCTTCTCTCTAATATCTAGAAGATTATACTTACAAATGACATTAGGGCATGTCCAGGGATCTTTGGCTATGAGGAAGGATCTATGGTTACTATGAAGACTTGGAAATGGAGAGAGACATGTTTTCATCATGTACAATATACTAGACATTGCAGTGTGCACTCTAATAGTAATCAAGGGTGCACGTACATCCATGTAGATAATACACTCATACACATAAGTAATAAAATCGTTTTTTTTTTAAATAAAGAGCAGTCTGGAACTGGAGTTACAGGTCGTTGAGAGACAGCTGAAGTGATTTCTGATAACTAAACTCTAGTTCCTTGCAAGATTAAGAAGTGCTTTAACCACTGAATCAAACAATATTTTTTTCTTATAAGAGATGCAGAATTTATACCCATTGGTAAGCCACTGACATGGAATACAGAACCTGGTCTTAAAACCACATCAGTTCTTGATGAAAATGGCACTCGTATGTAAGGACATGGTGAACATGAGAAAGCAAGCTAGCGAAATAAATTTTAATAAGAATAGATATCATATGATACATATGCCTTTGTTTACATATGTGATATAATCCATTTTCTACCAATAATAAGTTCCTCAACTAACAAAAGAGCCATTTTGGAAATATAGAGGAGTATTCATAGAGCATTCATATATCCTATTTGTTTATTTTCAAACTACTTCCAACTTGTCTATTTTCTGAAACATTAATATAAGTCATCAGCAGCAGCAGAAACTGTGTCAAGAAATAGGCAAGTTGTAGTAACAGTGATATTGGAGACATATGCTGACCTTGGTTATGAGTGGGAGGGTGGGGTGTGGCGATGAGGGGTGACCACAAGGTAGCAGAGTTTTCCACACAGCTGCACAGTTACTCATATGCACTCACAAAGATGGTGACAGTATGCACAAGACCCATGAAAAGTCAAACCACACAAAAGTGCAGCATAGACATGGGGAAGTGGGTAAGAAAATCCCAACCCAACCTAAGGAACTTTTGGCAATTGATGGCTTCTGGGAAGGGGAGAGACAGTGTCTTACAGGGGTGGAACTCTCAGTGCTTAGTGGATGGACCTACACTGGAGAGGCCAGCCCAGTCTACATAGCAAGAGTTTCAGATCAAGTGAGAATACAGGGAGTCCCTGTCAAAGAAAGAAAATATACACAAATCAGAACCTATGATCCATATATATATATGGTGTATACATATATAATTGGGTAGTGTGGCAGGTGCAAATGGAGGATCTAAATATCATCAAACTATACTGTATGAAAAATTGAAAGAAGTCAATAAGTGTTTTTTAAAGGATATGCTATGTATCAAAAGATGTTATAACATTTTGCTGTGCAATAAAAAATAGGCAGTAGCAGGGTTTTGACATGTTGATTGACTTTTACTATGAAACTGTATGTGAATATGGTCTAAAGGTATGTAAGGAAAATAAAACAAAAATCCAAGATGAAAAATTACTCAATCTGGCTCTGTCATTATGGCCTTAGAAAAATTCATTATTCCTCTTTGGATTATTCATGTGCAATCCTGTTAGGTTTGGCCTTTTGAGTTTTATGAGATTAATGAGATAAAATACACCAAGTACTTGGCATTGTACAGAGCATGTAGTGTGTGTTATTAGAGGGTTGTCCTTAATTACCATCTGGTGTTTTTATTTTGCAGAAACAACTTTTAAATAGACCTTTACCTTCTTAAAAAGTTTTTAGCAGGAGTCATAAAAAAGTTCATGTAATGTTGAGTTGAGGACAACTCAGAAGACACCACAGGTAAGGTCATTTCCATAACAGAGGCTTAAGCCAGAAGGCACAGGATTAAGTGAGATCTCATTCAGGACATTCAAATATAAACTAACTATCCACGTGAAACTATTTGTGAAACAGCTCCAAAAACCCAAGTCATAGAAATCAGGCTGTATTCCTATTTTGAATCTTGGCTCTAATCCACCAAAATAAGAATGTGACATTTGGGCAAGTTACTTAACTTATTTGAACCTCAGTCTCCTAATAAGGTCTCTAATAACAGAGATTATATCTAACTCATACAGTTGTTTGAAAATTTAATAAAAATTAAATGAGATGCATGTGTTGACAATAATGCAGAGAACTTGGAGTCCTCGCACAGTACGGGTAGGAATGTGAAATGGTGCAGCCACTTTGGAAAACAGTTTGGTAGTCCCTCTAAATGCTAAACCATTTAGTGAATTTGGTGAGTTTCCATCTCACTCAGCAATTCCACTCCTACATACATACCCAAGAGAATTTAGAACATGTGTCCACATAAAACTGCACACGAATGTTCATGGATGAATTATTCATAATAACCCCAAACTGAGAACAGCCCAGATGTCCTTCAAGTAATGAATGGATAATGTGTTTTGTCCATCTAATAGACTATGATTCAGCCACAGAAAATAAAGAAGCAATGATAAGTGCTATACCAGGGGAGAAAATATGCAAATTCACTAAGGGAAAGGGCTCTAAACAAGAGCACAAACTACTTGATCCTCTTTATATGAAATGCACAAGCAAAGTGATAACATCAAAAAGAAATTAGTTGTTGTCCATGTTTAGCTGGAGAAGGGTATGGAGAATGACTACTGTCAATACTGTTTTTCTTTGGGATGGTGACTATGTTCCACAGCTACATAGCGATGACATCTATGCATCACTGTGAACATATTCAAAACATTGAACCATAGGTATTTTGTTGATTAAAATTGGTTTCTTTGGTAATTTCATACATGAATATAGCACATTCTGATTGCTCTCACATCCAATTCTTTTTTATCTCCCTCCAGACATGAACTCACCTAACCACACACAGAAAATACACAACCTCTTCAACAAATGGTCTGGGGAAAATTTAATATCCACCTGTAGCAGAATGAAATTAAACTTTTCTCTCACCCAAAACTCTAGGACACATACAGAAAATGAAGAGTACATGATGAGATATAGGCATTGGTTAAAACTCTCAATAGGACTGTGGGCACTCAGGAAAGAAGGTCAACAATTGGCAAATGGAACTTCATGAAGTTAAAAAACATGTACAGCTAAAGAAACTGTTAATTGAAGCCTACAGAATAAATAGAAAATATTTGGTAATTTTACATCTGATAGAGAATTTGTACATAGAATAGTAAAAAGAAATCAACAACTAAACATCAAGGAAACATACTTGTCAACCTAAAAATGGGCTTTGGAAATGGGAGAATTCTCAAAACAAGAAATATTAATAGACAATAAGCACTTAGCAAAGAATCAGAGACTTCTATCTTTTTTATTTATTTTTATTTTACATGTAGGAGTATAGTTCCTGCATGTGTGTAAATGTACCCATATTGTGCAATGCCCATGGAGGACAGAAGAAAGCATCGAATTCCCCTGGAACTGGAGCCACCATGTGGGTTCTGGGTATCAAATCTGGGTCCTCAGCAAGAGCAGCCAGTGCTCTTTACTGATAAGCTAATTCTCCAGCCCCCAGAATCACAGGCTTTTAAAAGATGACTATTTAAAAACATTTAATTGAATCATTATGTGTTTCATACAGAACGTCTCAGTCACTCTTAATCATCTTTATAGCCCTTCCCCACTGGTACCCTGCCCACAGTCCCCTAACTGGCATCTATACAGTCTTTAATGTGTGTTAAGGTCTGTAGTGTTCCAAGTTAGTGGCCCCAAGTGACCTCAGTGCAGGTTCATTTACTAAGGTCTAGTCAGCCTACCCAGAGACCTTCATATTAGGAAGACTAGTCCATCCTCACTCAACAGTAATCAATTGCCAATATTTCTTAAGCAAAGGTTGGGGTCTGCTACCCATTGCTTTAGTGCCATGCTGGGTTTTCTTGCATGTAAATTACATTTCAGCAATTACCCAGCTGACATTTTAAATAAGAACAAATGCAGCAAACAGTACAATGCCAATCATCTCATAAATGGCTCATATCATAAACAGTTCATCTTTAAACATTCCACCATGCATGGGAAATGCCCATTCTGTGCCTGGTTTTTAGAAAAATACCAGTATTTAATTCATTTTTATCCAATCCATACTGTTTTCACAGTCTCACAAAATAGGAATTTCACATCATTTACTGAGAAAAATCGAGGGCACAAACATGGTAGTGATTTATTGATCTTATTTAAGGAAAACAAGGCAAAGCTTCTTTTAGAGATTGGTCATGTGCATGTCATCTTGTAAATGTCTTCTAAACTGATAGTAGGTAGATATGCTAGTTATAAGATACATTGCTGGGGCTGGAGGGATGGTCAGTGGGTAAAGGGCTTACTGTATATGACTGAGGTCCTGAGTTCAGATGTATAGCACACGTGTAGAAACCCAGGCTTTTTTTTATGGCAAAGCATACCTGTAATTCCAGTTCTGGGAAGTGGAGACAGGAGGGTGAGGGACAGGGCCTTGCTGGTCAGCCAGTGCAGTCAATTGGAGAGTCCTAGGATCAGTGAGAGACAATATCTAAAAAAAGAAAGTGGTGAGCAACTGAGGAAGACAACTGACACTAACCTGATCTTCATGTGTGCATTCATGAGTGTGCCCATAGGCTCACACAAATGTATACATATACAACACACACTCATACACACACACACACATAGCAATAGATTGCAGATGAAGACTTAAGACATTCTTAGCAATAAGAAAAATATAATATTTAAAATAATAATTATAGACCATATCCTTAAATTCTAATTTAGAGCCTTACTAGAAAAATTGTGCAAAAATGGTTGAAAACATTTGGCAAACTGAAGTTACTTTAGCCTGAATGTTCCAGAAATAAAAATGTGGAACATTTTGTTTCTGTTTTCTATCTTTTTGCTTGTTTGATTTTTGAGACAGGGTATCCCTATAGCCCCAGATGGTCTGGAACTCACTATGGACAAGGCTGGCCTGAATCTCATAGATATCTGCCTGATCTGCCTCTTGAGTACTGGAACTAAAGGTGTGCATTGCCACAGCTGGCTGTTTTCTACATTGTTGAAAGTACAGGAAATGCTTTAAAGGATCCCAAAGTTCTTCCAAGTCTGTATACGAAAATCAAAGTTAAACATTTTTATTCCAAATAAAATCAGGCTATTTGATAAAGAAAGGCAGCGTTTTTCTCTAGAAATCCGCAGATCCGCTTCTCCAGGCTGTTGCTCGTGCTCCCTGTAAATCTTGTTTCCAGTCCGTTCTGTACTTTTCCTGCCCGTGTGTTTCTTCTTCCCCCATTCTTTCACTTACCAATACGGAGCTCAATGACCATTAGGTCTAGATAAATTCTCCCTCAGTGGTACTTGATAGAACAACAGGGATGGAGCACACACAAAAGTGTCATGCTGTCATGGTGTGGAGCATGCTCTGAAGCAAGATGTACGGAGGGGAGAGAGGCAGATCATGAAATGAGTCCAGGGTTATAAGGAATGGATCACAGAAGAACTCTGAAAATTTGGGAACTTGCGTGCTTGGTGAAGAAAGCTTCACATGGGCACTCTACCACCTTTCTTTGAGTCTATTCCCACTCCACTCCTGTTCTAGGTTTTCTTAAAAGAAAGAGGGAATATGTCACTTGGAATCCTCCTGTCCATTCCTTAGAATTAAAGAATAAGGATTTCAGAAATATTAATTCATCTTCTTTATTTACTAAAAAGGAAACAGGCTCAAATAAGCTGTGGTTATGCTACAAGTTCTTTAAAGACAGGCAGGGAATCTGATAGACTTCTTTGTATCCTACCAGGGTCACAGTGACTGGCACAAAATATATTCCCTGGTACCTGTACCCTGGGGTTTGATGCTGATTTAATATTTAAGAAATACAATTTTGATCAATTCATGCATCCAAAGTATAGGCTAGGGAATAAACTCCAGTTTTCCTGCAAGTCTCAATCACACAAGATGATTAGGATTCCATTTGCATTATAAATGTTCAGAAAGCCCAGATCTTCTGTCTGGTACTGTTTTGTTTTGTTTTATGTTTCTCTCTCTCTCTCTCTCTCTCTCTCTCTCTCTCTCTCTCTCTCTCTCTCTCTCTCTCTCTCTCTCTGTCTTTCTCTGTTTCTCACACTCTCTATCTCTCTCATACATGTGTGTAGGTACCCACACAGGACAAATGAGGACATCAGATCATTGGAGATGGAATTATAGAGGATTATGAGCTACCTGACATGGGTTCTGGGAATTGAACCCCAGTCTTTTTGGAAAAGCAGCAAGCACTCTTAGTCACTAAGCTTTTTTTGCAACTCTGGCTGGTACTGTTTTGATAAACCCATGAGGTGTTCAGGAAAATTTTAAGAACAACAACTTACACCTCTGGGACCAGGAGGGCTTGGGGAATTTCATGACTAACAAGTTTTATTAACCATGTTAATATGAATTTATTTCTTCATTTACCTTAACATATCGTAGAACAGCCAATGTTGGTTCAGCTGTAGGCTGTCCCTTCAAGATTTAGAATGAAGACATTTCTTGCTTTTCATTGTGAGACATATGGGCCCTAACTAGACTTTTTGAGCCACAAAGATATTCTCTTTGATTAAACATTGCTGGTAAGTTACATTAGGGACATCTTTAACAGTGCGTTTCCATGTAATATAAGACAATCACAGGAGTATATCATCAAGATCAGAACCAATGTCTGTCAATTTAGAATTCTGCAGACCAATATGATCAATATCTAAATCTTTTAATTTATTGGAAACTGATAAAGGATGATAGCCTATTCTTTTGATTTTTCTGTTATATGATAGTTTGGATAGAGTTTAAAAAGTTAAGTTTGAAACAAAGGGGAAATATTTCTCAACTTTCAGTTAGTCATCTTTGACAGAATTAATATAGAAAAGGGAGGGAATACCAAATGCTGCTTTTTCCTTTATTTACCAGTTTTTAAGATAATAAATTGACTCCTTACAGTCTTTTGAAGTTAAGCATTCAGGTTTAATTAATATATATGTATAATATATATGTATGTGTATATCATTATGGGTCTTCATTTTGAAAGACACATATCTAAGACTTCAAAGCCAGCATCCTACTATGAGAGAGAACATAAAATGCACATTTGTCTTCCTGGGGCTGTGTTACCTCACTCAGGATGAGTGTCTTCAGTTCCATCTTGTTATCTGAAAATTGCATAATTTTTTTTCTGTTTTTAAAAGTTTTTAATATGTGTCTATTGATTTTTTCTGCATTTCATGCAATAGACCCTAATCATATTTAGACGCCGTCCCCCCTCCCCCGCAACCCTCACCTTCTGTATTCTTTCCATCCAGGATTTCATGAATTTTGTCATTTATGTTAAGGTCTATCCAGTCAAGCCTTTGTACCCAAATGTCCCTGGTTCAAGTTCATATACTGGTTTCCAGTAGGCCTATCTAGAGTCTCTGCCTTAAAGATCAACTCTCCCTGACCCAGCAGTAAACAGTTGCCAGTAGTTCCTCAGCTAAGGTTGGGACCTGCTGCTCATTTCCACAATTCTATGCTGGATTCTTGTGTGACTGAATTTGCATGTGTCTTGCACATGTTGTCACCATTGTTGCTATTTTGAACAAAGTTCCAGAGGCCTGAAAGGCTCTGTTTCCTTGTGTATATGCACTAACCTTGGCTCTTATAATCTTTCCACCCTATCTTCCTTAATTTTCCCTGAGTCATGGTTTAACATAGGGGTCCTTTCCTGGGACATAAATTCTGAAATCTCTTATTTTCTACACGTTGGCAACAGTTGTGACATTATCTGTTCATGGTACTGTGTTGAATGAGGAAGCCTTGCTGGTGAGAGTTGAAATATGTACTCAGTGGTAAACAAAGATGAAATCGTTATATTTTCAAGTAAATTAATGGAACTAGAAATCATTCAACTAAGTGAAGTAACATAGACTCAGAAAAAGAAGAGATATATGTTCTTTTTCATTAGTGGATCTTAGAACTAAATCCTTATATGTTAGTCTATACTATCATGTAAACACAGGTGCTAGGAAAATGTAAAGGAACCATGGAAGTAAAGAGAAAGAAAGAGTCCAAGAGAGGGGGATAGTAAGAAACAGATGATACCAAGGAGGAAGTGGAAAAAATGTGGTCTTCAACTGGTGAGGAAGGAGAGACGGATAGCAAGACTCCTGGAACATAATTTAATTTTTAAAGAGTTGAATAATATTCCATTGTGTATATGTACCACATCTTATTTATTTATTCATCACTTGATGGATCTAGATTATTTCCATTTCTTGACTATTATGAAAATAGCCACAAGCAACATGAATGGACAGATATTTATTTCTGTAGTAGGATACTGAGTCTTTGGGGTATATGTCCCAGAATGGTATGGCAATTTCTAAAATTTTAAAATATTTTATTCTTTATTTTTATTTTATGTGTCTGATTGTATGTCTGTGCACCCATGTTGTGCAATGCCCACAGAGAACAAAAGAGGGCATTGAATCCCCTGGAAGTGAAGTTAAGGATGTTTGATGGTTGCCCTGTGGGTGCTGGAATTTGAACCTGGGTCCTCTGCAAAAGATTCTTTTTAAATCCTCTCATCTGATGAGTCATCTCTCCATGCAAGAAGTTTCTAACTTTTGATGAATCTCCACCTAATTTCCATCGTGACTTCAACGATTTGCTCTCCTATCAGCAGCGGATAAAAGTTCTCCTTTCTTCACATCCTCACCAGCATCTGGTTTTTTGTTTTGTTTTGTTTTTGGAACTTAGTCATTCTGACTAGGTAAGATGGAATCTCATAGTGGCTTTAATTTGCATTTTCCTCAATGATTAAAGTTGTTGAATCTTAAAGAAGCATTTCACAGTCATTTCCATTTCATCCGTACAAAACTCCTTGTTCATCTTCTTGCCTCAATTTTTTAATTGTGTGGTTTGCTTTTTGCTATTTGATGTTTTTAGTTCTTTGCATATTCTAGATTTTAATCCTCTGTCAGATATGTAGCTGGTGAAGACTTTTTTTTTTTTTTACTATTCTGTAGGTTGCCTCTTCACTCAAATGGTAGTCTCCTTTACTGTACAGAAGCTTTTTAGTTTCATGAGATTCTGTTTGTCAGCTTTGGACTTAATGCTTGCACTATAGAAGTTCTTTTCGGAAAATCCTTTCCTGTGCCTATAAATTCCAGTGTATTGGCTACTTTCTCTTTGCTCTGATCCAGGCTTTTGGGTGGTCTTATATTGAGGTCTTTGGTCCATTTGGAGTTGATTTTTGAGCATGGTGAAAGATAAGGAATCTATTTTCTCATTCTTCTACATACACCTATCCAGTTTGACGAGCACATGTTGCTGAACATGCTGTCTTTTCTCCAGTGTGTACCTATTGCACTTTTGTTAAAAAATCAGGTGATTGTGAAATAAAGATAAATTTAAAAAATCAATGTAGCTCTGAGGCACTATTGATTTAGTTCGTGATCCTTAAATAATTTCTTGATATCAGGTATGATTGAGATACGTTCTATTTATTTTTTTCTAACAGATAGATGAAGAACTATTTTAACTATTGAACTGTTTTTTTAGGACTCTAGTGAAGAGTCCTTACATTTTGAATTCCTGATGATTAAACTATATTCAGACTAACAAAAATTATACTCTTAATGTGATCATTATTTTAGTTGATTTAGAGTGTACTCATCAAAATTGCATGCACAATTTAAAATATTTAGTTTTTTGCATATATAGTGCTTATTACTTTTTTAATTAATTGTGACTAATGTATTTGTATTTGCAATCCATACCTTACAGTTATTGAGCCACAAACAGACCATTTCAGAATTTATAACACTGTCTGAAATATAAAGAGAGTGAGAAACAGCTTCCTATTATTTACTCAAAGTTATTTTTATTGATTTCTTCTTTTAGATACTCTTTTTTTTTTGCCTGTCAGATAATACAACTGTAACACACATTGATTTAAATTACACTTTTTATTACTATGTGGTTGATCCATTTTTTTTGTTGTTGTTGTCGTTGTTTTTTTTTAAGACAAAGTCTCCCTGTAGCTTCAGCTGGCCTGGAACTCTATGTAGATCAGGCTGGTCTTGATCTTACACAGATACACCAACTTCTGCCTCTGGAGTACTAGGATTACAAGTGTGTGCATCATGCCTGTCTCCACGATTTTTTAAAAGAAAATTTAGAGTTCATAAAATAAAAAGTATATATAAATTTTTATTGTATTAAAACAATTAAACTGTCAATAATCAAATTTACATTTCCCTATTTTAGGGATGTTTGTTAAATATACATATATATACATATATATATATATAAATATATATATACACAAACATACACAATGTGTAAGTTGTATCCCAATATATTTAAATATTTATGTTTTGGGCCTATTATGCACAATTCCCATGCTCACATCATTTCCTCTTGCATGATCATGATAACAATTATACACATGTATGTACTGCTATCCAATTAGACATTAAGCTTGAGTTTGATTATCTGTCTGTTCTACACTACACTGTGATAAACACATTTGTGAATGAAGCTTTGTTCAAACACTATTAGTTAGTTCTTAGAGTAGCCTCTCATCTGTAAAGCTGAGAGTCAGTGGTAGAAAAATTGCATTGTCTTTTGTACAAATTGTCTTTAGAAAGCATCTATTAATGTATTGTGTAGTGTCAGATATCTAATATACACATTTATATGATATATGAATATACCAATTATGAATAGCTTTATAAATTTTAATGTTTATTTTATGTTTTAGGTTTATAGATGCAATTGCATATATTTCTATTGACCTCTGATAATACAAGTGAAATGTAATTTCATTTTTATTTTAAATAAAATGTTTCAAAGACACTAGGCAATTAGATTCAGTCAAGACTTCTACTAGTAAAAGGTATGGCAAAGACTGACTTTAAAGTCATCTTTTCTAAACCACACTGCCAAACGGGAAAGCCTGTGGGATAATGCGTTCCTGACTTTCCTAACAAGAGATCTGATGAGGAGCCTGGGATAAGTGTCTAGATCTTCACTCTAGCAGGGATTGTCTCTCTAATCCAACTCTGACTCCTATGGATTCAAGAATTCTTGTTGCTATCTCTGACTGGTTAAGAAAAAAAAAAACAAAGAAACAAATACCACATGTGTGTGCATGTGACTGTGAATTTAGAAGATCAATCTTAAGACACTGAAATTTAAAACTCAATTTATGTGTCTTCTAAGACATTGTTGGTCCAGAGTCATTAGGGTGTTTCCTTCTAGTTGCCACTAGCTTGATTATTATTTATTCAGACTTTTCCAAAAATTGACTCATGTACACCCTTCTCTGTCTTTCCTCATTACCCGATCCCTCTCCCCCTAATCTTTCCTGAGAGATAAATCACATTATTTGTTGGCAATTTCCTTATAATGGAGAATTTAGCACAGCACTGACATTTGCTTTGAGCAAAACTAGCTGGCCCTGATTCTTATTATGCAGTTGTACTAAATGGCTAAATTAGCAGAGCCAGACAATGGCAGGAATGTGGATGCAGGCTCTATCGAAAAGGTTGGGAAAATGACCAAAGCAAGAACCCCAGTGTTTTGTATATTTTGTTGTTTTTCATATTCATTTTTTAAAAATTTTGTTTTTCCTTGTGTAATAAACCCTGAGCAGATATAAAGAAATCATATCTTCTAATTCTGCAAAAGATGGTAAGCAGAGACAAAAGGAAGAAAGAAGTTAGGGAGAAGCACAGTTCCTGAAATGGAATACTGTGTAGATTTGGCCCCATGGCCCAGAGGGTAATTGGGATATGTATTGTTCTTGGATGCCTCTAATGGGAAAGCCAAAAGAAAAGAATTTAGAAATCTTAAAATGGAAAGATTCTTCTTACTCATTCTCTGATGACTGTCTTCGGAGTCAACAAAATCAAACAGCTGGAGTTGAGGGAAGTCCCTTTGTGGAGGAGAAATGATGGGGCCACCTTTCAATGCTCTCTTGATTTCTAATTCAGTTTTTTCCCTCGGTTTTATTATTATAAAAATTACCTATTTGATTGGTCTTAGTCTTTTAAACATTTGCACATGCCCTTCTCTCTTCTTGTTGGGAGTGGGCTGGGAGAGAATTTTGCCTTTGATTGTCTCTTCACAAACATTTGGATTCCATTTCATTTTTGGACCCTAAGTGCCTAATTTTTAGAGACTATCTTCTTTTTGGTATGTGCTTTTGACTGCAAAAAAGTAGCTTAGTCCAACATTTCCCACCCTAAATCAAATTTTTGAGAACCATAAATAGGTCATTTAAAACTTTATACTTTTCCAGTGAGATTAAGAGAGGAATGTTCCACTAAGTTCACACCACTGCTTGAATGTTTTTGAGTGATCACAAGAAAAGCCAAAAATCACACAATCAATCTGTAAGAGGCATACAACTAGAATATAAAATAAAATAGTATAATACTAGTATAAACTTCTTTTAGAGGTAACTGAATTATCATCCCCAGGAGTGCCATATACACATATTTCTCACAAACATAGGATTACTGCTTCCATAATTATTTCCATAGTAGTGATTAATCTTCCCTGTCTCTATCTAAACTGAAGCACGTAGGCTATTCTGTCATGTAACCATCAGTCCTTGTTCTGGTCCATACATTTTGACTACTCTAAACTACAGATAATAAGTTTTAGCATCTGGGAACCATTGTGAAAATATAGTAGTAACTTGGTATAGAATATTTGTGTTAGATATAATTCAAAGATCATTATATGACTAATATACATATGTCAGATATAATGAAAATTTAAAGGTAATAAAAATAAAATACCCTCCTGAATAAATCTGTATGTGGAAAAAGCAGTTCTGTATGTGTAAGTATGAATTGGTAATTCCATTTACTATTAGTATCTTCTGTGTGTATTAAGAAATGGAAAACAAGCCAGATGTGGTAGCACACACTTTTAATCCCAGTAATTCAAAGCAGAGGCATGTAGATTGCCGTGAGTTCAAGAGCAGCCAGGGTGACACAGTGAGACTCTGTCTCAAAAAAAGAAAACCAAAAAAGGAGAAGTGGAGAACAGTGTAGACAATGATTTTGTAATTCATCTGAACAGAAAAGACTGTCTTCTAAGCAAAGATTACATCATTTATAGAGATGAGATTCCCAGATGAGCAATGAACCATATGGTTCTTATTTTCCAGGTTGCCTTTTAAAATCTTTAACATGGTAAGGGGATGTTGGTAACGTGGTTGAAACCAATGATAAGATTTCTTAATATTCTGAAATGATAACTTTCACTGAAATTCAAAGGGGGCAGAAATGTAAGTGAAAGGCATATGCCTATGAAGGTATGTTTCTGGTTTTATGTGTCTGTGTGTTTCTGATTGGAAGATTAAGCTAAATCATCCTCTACCATGGCAAATTGTTAGCTCAAAAGATATCTAAACTTTAGAGACAATCTTGGCTGCCATGTACTGGAAGAGGGATGATTGATGAAATTGGAACTAATTTGAAGGACATGGCTATCTATTAAGACAACAATAGCAAAAACAACATGTAGTATTTTTAGCAAGTTATTTCCATAATGAATATAAATAGATTTCTGTTTACATGCATTACCTGAAAATATGAAGCATGACAGAGTCAAAATTATCCTGTACTGAACAGTTACTATATATGATAATATATATTCGAAAACAGAGAAAATAAATTTGTTATGAGATTGTGAAATTGCTGAAAATTGTTTGGCAACTTAGATTATGAATTCCAGAAATACAATTAATTTGATTTTTGTCAAGGAACACTCACAAAAAGAAGAACATAGGGAGTATTCATTAAATGCTGCTTCGAGAAGACAATAATTTGGAAAATGAGAAGTTATATTAAATATTTCTTAGTTATAATCAAGGATTGACCATTTCCTCTCTTTTCAACATTTCTACCCAATTGAAACTATGGGTTTTCTAGGCATAAAATTATAAAATCATGATGAAATTGAGAAACAGAAATAACACGGAAATTTTGAATGCTGGAAAGAGAGAAGGAGTATAGACACACCTAACCTACACGAATTCTGATTCTAATTTGGCAGTAGAGAAAGGTGAGTAACTGCATGATCTTCATCATGGGTCTCCTAAAAGGCTCAAAAATTATCAGCACCAGCTAACTCTGGAATAGAAAACACTGAACATAGGAAGATATTGTTGGAAACAGGAAGTATAGTTGAATTTTACTTTAAGATTCTGGTAAATGACAAGATTCTTTCCCTTCTAAAAATTGAAAAACCTCTAATCCCACATTACATCACAATCCTGGATACTTAATCTTTGAAGAGGTAAAGTCAAGTGTCTCTAGAGTTGAAATCATCTGTAATATTTTAAAATAAGGAAAATGTTGCTACAAACTGGAAAGCTTCTTCAGTTTACCCACAGAATGTGCTTCTGCCCTCAGAATGCTGGGAGCCTCATTGTATTTTTCTTAAGAAACTATAAGATTTTCTTTTGCATAATTTAAATGATGAGTAAGAAAAAAATACCCTGAAAACACTGGTCAGTGATTTCTTTAATGAAAATTTCCAGGCATATGAGTTCTTCTATTGAATCACAAAGTTGTCAAATGTGGCAATCAATTTCAATCAGTTCTCAGTAATTATTCTCATAGGTGTGTGTCTATATGTAGGTATGGACACATGGATGCTGTTGCCAGTGGAAGCCAGACCATTAGATCCCCCTGGAGCTGGGGTTATAAACAAATGAGAGTCATCTTATGTGGGTGCTGGGAATTGAACTCGGGCTTGTACAATTGTAGTATGTGCCCTTGACCACTGTGTAATCTCTCCATCCTTTCAATCAGTATTTATAAAATATCCCCTAAACATAGTCAGAAAGCCAGTGAGCCCCAGGTATTTTAATTTTGTTTACAAGACGTAGTCTCATTTAGCTCAGGATGGCTTTAAACTTATGATATAGATGAAGATGGTTTTGAAAACAGTGCATCATCATGCCTACATAGACACTTGTATTTGAGCAAAACTTGTAAGTAGCTAGAATCAAATAAATAAATAAAAGCAATAATGTAGATGGAGCAGTTTATTTGTGGAAATATATACACCATTATATCCTCAGAAGGTAAGATGTGAAGTTACATCAATAAAATAAGAACAGTATTGCACAAAATGCAGAATAAGAATTAAGAAAAAAGTCATGAAAATTAAAAAAATATGATAGCATAAAGTGATTGAAAGTTTTAAAAGTTCATCATGAGAAATTTAAAATGAAAAGAGGAAACAGGAGAGAAAACATAAGAATGTTGGAATACAATTTCAGCAGAGCCAATATCTTAAATGCTGGTTGTAAAAAATATAAAATCAGTAAACCGAAGGTGGGGTTGGAGATATTTCTCAGTGGTTAAGAACACTTGATGCTCTCTCAGAGGACCTGAGTTCAGTTCTCAGCAGCTCACGACCATCTGTAACTCTAACTCCAGCAGACCAGCGCCTACTTCTGGCCTTCTTGGGCACCTGTACTCACATGTACATATTCATACACAGACAAGCACATACACATAAAAATAATTCTTAAAAAAAAACTAAATCTCCATCTGTTGGAAAAAGAAACTTCTTTGATGAAAGGTATACTTGTCTGTAAGATGAAGAAGCATATTTAGAATAAAATAAGAAATTATGTGGTTCTAGGGCTGTGGCAAAAGTAGGATTTTCCTTTACAATTTATGACCTCTCCAGCCCAGTATATTTGCCTATGTTTACACCCATGAGTCCTTCCCATTGAGCAGGCCTTAATTCCAGATCACAAATGGCCCCAGAAGATTCTGAGATTTCTAGAGAAAGAAAAAGTTCAGACATATCAAAGATTATACATAAAATGACGTGAACTCTGCAGAAAGTAGGCGAATCTTCAAACTCTTTCATGAAAATCCTCCAAAATTTTCAGACAAAATATTTTCCAGCCTACAATTATATACTTAAAATGTCACAAATAGTATCTTCAAATTTTGCCTCCTGTCCACATTTTCTCAAAAAGTTACTGTAGGATGTGCTCTACTAAGAAAATACAAGCAAGAAGGAGGAAGATACAGAATGTGGAAAGTGTGGTCCCACTATTGTGGGTGGCAAAGTGATATACATTTGAGGGTGGTTTGAAAAAAAATGCCTAAAATTTATAACCATCACTCTTTTTCTTGTTAGGCACATAGTTATGCTATATCTCTATGTTCTATTACTTTTAAATGTGTGCCGGGAAAGTGCTCTTTCCAAGCTAGTAGTTTCAGGAAGTGAGCATGTTCCTTTGAGGTTAGATGTAGAAAAATAAGGTTTCCACAGATGAGGAATTTGTACAATGGAAAAACTCAGATGCTTAGGACATCACAATGACAACAGCTACCTACTAATCAATGATCACTGCCTTGGACTGTTCCATGAAGCAGAAGTCCCCATTCTTGCAGTGTATCAATTTCTCCTGTGCTAACTATTAGAGATGGAGAGAGAAATGCTGATGTTGACAAAAGTACAATAGGCTTAGAGAACAACCAGTCCAGACTGCAGCAAGTCATAGGCTCTGGAAGACAAGTTTTCCAAGAAGATGAAATTGATAGAAAACTGGATGTATTTGAACACAGGGGAAAAGTTTTGGGGTGAATTAGTCATTATAACATAGGCAACAAAGAAAACAAAAGTAAACAAAACATCCATTGACTCCAAGAAGAACAAATTTATGCAAGACAGAAAAAAAATGGCTGTAGCTCACTAAATGGTTCACTTATAAATAAGATTTGCATAACCATAGTAGATTGAGTTAAACAACTTAAAATACAGCCTCAGTGGTGGAATGGAGGTCTGAAGGCATAGATGAGTAAAGACAGATAGGACATAGGACATTAGTTCTTCTATTGAGAAGATAGATGATTCTCAGAAATAACAAAATCATGAATTCAAAATATAAGCATGCACATGTACATACATACATATATATATACATACATATATATATATATATATATAGAGAGAGAGAGAGAGAGAGACAGAGAGAGAGACAGAGAAAGAGAGAGAATGAGAGAGAAAGGAGCCACCTGTTAGGTTATCCAATCTGAAGTGATCAGTCCTAAACACACACTAGCAAATATATTTAACAATAGTAGTTAAAACAGAGATCAGCAAGTTGAGAGGTAGAGGGATAAACGCAGGAGGTGTTAGAGAGGGATGAGGAGAAGTGGACATAAAGATATAAAAAGACAATATTCATATGATATTCTAAAAATAATTTAAAATTAAATTAATGAGCTAGACTCACAGTGTAATAGAAAATTTCAGTCAGGGAGAAACCGAAAACAGAATGAGGAAAGAGAAGTTGTCCTTAAGCCTGCAGCCAGAAACTAAGAGGAAGGCTGCTGCGATACAATCCCAGAGTTAAGGAACGCAAAACTAGGGAATACCTTTATTCATTAAGAACTTAATGTTTATCATAGGACAAAATCTGCATATTTTCCAAATGCAGACTTATCTTTATACTTAATAAATTAAAAAATGATACCATTGAATGTCTTGGCATTAAATTTGTTATCTTACATGCAGAAATTGCTAGTCTCACTGTGGATCTTTATGTCCTCTTTCAACAACACTATTTGTATGTTAACTTAAAAGACACAAACAAAAAATCTAAGTACGTAGAATTTTCAAGCTCTGATAACCTAAAACACTTTAGTATTTATCCTAAGTAAGTAATCAACCAATGAAAAGAAAATAAAGCAAGACTGAATTGTAGTTTGTGAATGCCGCAATGAATTATAACAACCAAGTGATAAAACACAAGAATTTGATCAGAGTCTTATATATTACATAGTAAAATATTTGTTATGAACTATAATTGAAATTTCTATGTAAAATGCAAAATACATATAGGCTCAGTATTAAGAATTTGCAAATTTAAATGTTTACTGTGCTAGCCTATGGGATAATAGACTTTATCTTTTAACTCTTTCATTTTAAAAATGAGAGTTGAAATTCAAGTTTTATCTATACCACTTGATGATAATTTAATTTAGGCAAAACATATATTTTAGAGTCTCATTTTCCATCTGAGAATAATAAAGAAAATAACATTTGCTCACCAACCTCAGAGCATTGCCATGAGAATCCCTGTCATAATGTATATGAAATCATTTGGAAATATAAAGGACTCTACTAATATTCAAGTTATTGTTATTGCCATCACTGCTATTTAGAAACTGATTTGGCAGCATTACTTCTTTGCTGCAGCTCAGGCATGGTTTTATCTCTCTGCCTCCATATGTGACACATTAGAAGTTACTTGAGCTCAAGGTCAGTTTTTAACTTTGGCTCTTTTGAGAAGCAATGGAATAAACCAAAGATCAATGTGAGTATTTTCCAAGAAAAATCATCCAAAAGGAATACCCAGGGAGGAATGGAAAGCCTTCCAAGGACCCCACAGGAAGAATAAGCCTTTGTCTGGGAGTGCTGGGGCTGCAGTAACAACTTTGTATAGCCATTGTTCATCTTTCCTCTGGAAAAGACTGTTTCCTTGGTCAACTCTAAG
Source organism: Eospalax fontanierii (assembly GCA_035773235.1). Classification (NCBI taxonomy): domain Eukaryota; kingdom Metazoa; phylum Chordata; class Mammalia; order Rodentia; family Spalacidae; genus Eospalax; species Eospalax fontanierii. The sequence continues at coordinate 44,029,193 of CM069529.1, read as the reverse complement.
TACATGCTAACATTGTTCAAGGGCTAAATAAGAGGGGCTGACTCACAAACTTTAACTCACAAAGAGGGTAACATTTAGTCCCATTCATTACAGATTGATCGAGATAAAGTTTGCATTGTTAAAAAATATTTATTATTTTATGTATGTGCCTCTATATGTGTGTATGTGCATGTGTTCCACTGCCTATGGAGACCTTGTCAGGATGTTAAATCCTTCAGAGCTGGAATTATAGGTGGGTTTGAGATGCCAGGTGAGGGCTCTGGCAACTAAACTCAGGTTGTGTGTTAGAGCAGAGGGCTCTTTAAAACTGAGCCATCAAATCTGTATCTATCTATCTATCTATCTATCTATCTATCTATCTATCTATCTATCATCATCTCTCTATCTATCCATCCATCATCTGTCTGTATTTTAATGTATTTTTGAATATTTGTGCATTTCATACAAAACATTTTTACCCCCTTACCCCATCCACATCCTGCTGTAGCTCCCTGACCATATTTCATACATTCTATCATATAATGTTAAGGCCTCTTGAGTCCAGTTATTAAAATCAGACATCCCTCAGTGTGAGTCCATCCACTGGTGTCTAGTCAGTCTATCTAGAGTCTCTCCTTAAAGGATATCAACTCTTCCCCACACCCAGCAGTAATCAATTACCAATAGTTCTTCATTTAAGGTTGAGGACTGCTGCCCAATTTCCTAGTTCTTTGAAGGATTTTTCTCTGAGTTTATGTGGGTCTTGTGTATGCTGACACTATTGCTGTAAGTTCATATGAGCAAGGTCCTAGGAGTCTCTAAGACTCTGTTTCCTTATGGTCACGCACCTTGTCCCCTGGCCCTTACAATCTTTCTGCCCCTTCTTCTGTAATGATCCTTGAACTCTGGGTGGGTGAAGTTTAACAGAGGAATTCTGTCCAGAGACCCACACTGCAAACTCTTATTCTCTACACTTAGGCCATTGTGGCCTTTTGTGTTCATGGCCCTTTGTTTTAGGAAGAAACTTTGCTGATGAGAGTTGAGAGATGCATTAGAATTCTCTCTACTGCTTGTTCCACTGGGTTCTGTGAGCCTTGGGTTTAGAAGTTCCATTGTAGTTGTGTTACTTTGGGTCGGGCATCCCACAGACAATTATTTTCTCTGTGTGACCAGTTGCGAAACTCTGTAATATCTTCATTTATTACAAAAGACATTTCTTTGATGAGTGATGACTGGCATTCTTGGTAAGATAATATTACTGAAGATAGGACATACTTCAGACACAGGACTTGGAACAATAGAGCTGGAACTGACCTGGAAGCTACCTCCCTGAAGACTAGCTCTCATAGTTTACAAGGATAGGACACTATGCAATCTGCTAAGACAGAAAATCAGTCAGTGGTTCAACTGTCGTTTTAAAGGCTAATAACCACTATGACCAACCTGGAAAACTATATTGCTATAGTACTAGCAATTTTACTTTGAGGGTAATCAATAACTATATAATTTGACTTAAAGCCCACTCACGGAAGGGAACTCACATGTGTGGCACTTCAAACAAAGCCAAATACACATGACTAGAGAAATCATAGATCTTAGAGAAAACCCTAAGTTTGTAACATACCTAGACAAGTGTAATTTCTTACTATATGCTGAATACAGCTCCTCATATATATAGACATGCATCAATATATTTGAACTTTGGGTTCCAAAATTCATCTAACAAAGTTTAGGAATAATTAATTGAGTATATTCTTATGAGACTTCAGGTATTCTATCACCATCCAGTAGAATATTTTATAAACGTCATTTTCACTCTATTAACCAATAAACAGAGACAAACAGACACATATGTGAGTGGGGAGGTGGGTGGATGGATGTGGATGGGTGTGGATGTTTGTGTGTTTGCTTTATAATTGTGCATCAGAATGATTATTATATGAAGTCATTATTTCTGAGAGCTTATCATTGATCCTGGTTTTCTGTTGTTATTTTTACCTGTCAATTAAACATTTGACAACTGTTTTATTTCATGTTTATGTTTTGAAGACACACTCTGTGTCTTTCTTAGTCGACAGCTATCATTTACACAGAATACATCACAGTCTATCGGTAATGCCATTGTATGCCTATGACTAAAATATTGAAAAACTACTTCATTTATATTCCTTTAAGTTTTCCACTTTTAAAATATAACTGCTAAGTTATTGTTTATATTATTCATTGAGAAATGAGGCACAAGTTTATTATAATTACTAATTGAACTATAACATATGAGTTAAGGAACTCAGCAGGAAAATGATTGTTTTCCCCCTAATTTTTCCATTCTACATTATATTTCCTTCCTTAAATTCAAAATCTTCCTTTTAATACCTCCTTTCTGAGGACTTTTAGTAGCCAGCCTTTAAGAATAGTTCCTCCAGTGACAACCTTTCTTTGTTCCCCTTTGCTGGAGAATGTCTTTGTATCTCACGGATTCCTAACAGATGCTTCCACTAGATATAAAACACAGGCAATGACCACTTTCTCTGAGTCCTTGAAAACCGTGATGCTCCCATAGCTTCACAAGTAAACATACCCCATGTTACTGGTGACATTTCTTATCTCTGGCTGATTTTAAGTTTTTCTTATGAATCTATAACACGATTTCTTAAGTTTTACATGTTTTAACAGTGACTCCGATTTTTTGAAAATACAGTTTGATGTATTTAACCAAATTCAGGAAATGCTTAACTATTACTTTTTGGAATGCACTTTCAGTTCTATATTCTTTTCTCACAATGTTTGGGACACCAAAATGGCACAAAATTCTATTAAAATGATCATTTATTTATTTATATTTTGTGTATGTACATATATTATATGCAAATGCATACATTGTTATGTGCATGTATGTGCAGGTGCTTGTGGTGGTCAGAGGTCTATGTCAGGTGTCTTCTAATGCTTCCCAGCGTTTTTTATGAGATAGATTCTTTGCTAAACCTGGAGCTCATGGATTGGCTGGACATGCTAACCAGTGAATTCTGGGGCTCTGTCCACTTGCCTTTGTTCCTCTCTCAGTGCTGGAGTTACAGATTTGCATGACCACACCTAGCTCTTAAAGCAGGTGCTGTGGATTCTAACTCTTGTCCTCATGCTAACACGTGAAGCACCTTTACCCACTGAGCTGTCTTCCCAGTCCTCACTCTTGACATTTGAAAAGTATTTTTCAATTGATTCAATGGAATTTGTGATTACTTGTTCAAGTTTTTCATAACTGCCTTTAAATATTGTCAGATTTTTTTTGTATCCTAGCAAGTATTGATCAGTCAATGTTTTTTTCCTGATTTTATTAATCTATTTTACATATAAATGATAATAAAATAACATAGGGGGGTTTTGGGGTATTATGTTAAGATATTTCTAATTATTTTAATCTTTTATTTTAGCAGGGAGTGACAGAGACAGTTATTTAGGTTTTTCATGTAAATCTAGCCTTCTTTTCCTCAGCAATAGTTCTATTGATAATTTAGGCTTAAAAAAAAAAAAAACCTCAATACTACTCAAATGTACTTTTGTTCTCTCGGCTTTGTTTGAACTCTGAGCCCACAATGTCCTTGTAGGGAAGAAGGTGTTCCCTCACTCACCAATCTTAGTTGACAATGCTAGAGAGGACATTGAAAGAACAAAATAGAGACCATCTCCCTTGGCCGATGTCTGTCTTCCAGATAATAGCAGGTTTCCCACTTTATTTCTGCCAGTTACACAAGGGAGAAAAGCATGTGCTAGCACTATCTTCTGTTATCAAGTACAGGAATAAGAGCCACAGTGTCTTGGCCACTTTATCAGTAACTGGAAGGCAAGAAGATGTTGGGCTTGATTTCCTGTCTGCAGTTGAATTTGGAGGCAGGAACCACTGGGTCTGAATGACTCTCTGCAGCTATTTGGAAGACCAGAGGATACAAGACCTGCTGTTATGACAAGTATGGGAGAAGCAGATCTACCTGATGCCTCTTAGTGTAGCATAGGTTATTCTGCTCAGGATCTTCCACTGCTGTTTCTGGTCATGCTCACAATGCTGGCAGAGACGGATTGTGTCATTCTCTCCAGGTTATGCTATTGTTTGGTTATTCTGGTTTGATGCTGTTGACACGTGTGGGAACGGGGAATTTCATTTCCTAGAACCTGTGGCACTATACCTCTACTGCAGGAGCACTGGGCCCCACAGGCTGTGGATATTTCTTTTAATTCCCTGCTTGGCTTTTCACTTCCTACTCCTTTGGTCAGGAATTTTTTTTCCTCTTCCCCTTCTCCATTTCCCTTTCCTTCCCTCCCTCCCTCTCTCCCTCCCTCCCTCCCTTCTTTCCTCTCAACTTCCACTTTCTTTTGCTGCTGTGAGTTGTAGGCCTCCAGGGCACTTCTTCTGGGATAATGGGGCAAGTATGATGAAAGTTACCTTGGAGATGTACAAGAACAAGATAGCTTGACCCTGAAATGCTCATTTGTTTTTTTTTTAGAAAAGAATTTCTTTCAACCACTGAGATTTATTTTAAAGAAATGATATGCTGAAAGAATTTTACTGGAAAGAAAAACATACTTACAAAAATTTCAATGAAAACAGCACTGAAAGTAGGGAGAAAACTCAAAAGAAACAGCATCAAGCACCAGATAGAGTGAGCATTTGGTGAACTGATTTCCAGTCTTTGCTTTTTTCATGAGTTGATTTATGACTTTGGTTTTCTATTTAACTATGAACACATAATAATTACAAATTTCAATATTCATTTTAATAAAATATTTTTCATATTATTATAAATTCTTCATATATATATATATATATATTTCTCTTAACAAAGTTGTTCATTGCAGATCATGTCCTCATTTCCTTGCTCTTAGGTCTCTAAATCGTTTCCTTCATTTCAGTTTCTATTCTAATGTTATATAATACATATCGTAATATATGCAATTTTTTTGTATTTTGTTTGAAAGTAAAATGCAAAAGAGTCTTAGAGGATAATAGCCACAAGCAATGAAGTTGCAAGTCTTACATAGCTTTGGATATTAAAAAGGCAGCAGTTCAGCTACAGAAATGACTCTGTGCTTTCTAGCTGGTCACTTAACTTTTCTGAACCTTGCTGACCTTCTCATCTTAATAAAGGAAATAACCAAGGCAGAGCGTGTCAACTACTAAGCCTGCAGTCAGAACTTATGGACCTTAAATTATAATGTTATTTTCCATTCTTCCTCTGTCCTCAATTTCATCCTATCCCTAAAGATAATTATAATTAGTTAAGTCATAGGGCCATCTGAGGAGCATTTGAAGACCTCTGACTTAATAGTAGCAATTAATATCAATCATCCAGATGATCTAAATTTCACATCTTTAAAATTATTATCTATTTAGTAAGATTAAATATTATAGAGATTGTAGAATTTCTTGTGGATTAATTTGTGTGTTAGAGAGAGACAAAGAGAGAAAGAAACTGAGATACAGAGAAAGAGAGAGGGAGAATTAAGTTAAAAATAAAAGCAATCAGTAAGAACATGGCGTGGTGATCAAGTGCTCCTCCATTTCTAGAAGTTTCTCTAACTCAGAGAAACAATATTTTAATTTCCCATGATTGATGACTTCCCCATCATGAGACCCAGAGAATTTATGTCTGCCTTTAATTGACGGTGACAGTGGTAGAGAAGCATAGGAGAAAGAAAGGGACGATGAAAGGAAAGGTACACTAGAAGAGAGACCAGTCCATACAGACCAGCTGAGGAGGGCCATTGCTTGTATTATTTTTCTAAAGATGAACTCAGGGTTCACTCATTTCTTCCTTTTCCTTTCTGTTATCTTTGAATTTCTCTACTAGAGCATCCTCACAATGTGTGCCAGCAATGCAAGAGATGCCCATTTCTCACACAATCCTACTGATCAGTCTTGAAAATTTGGTTATGCGTAAGAGTGAAAAGTCCTATCATTAATTTATTAGCTTCTCTTTATCAGTGGTTCTACATCATTTTTGGAAATTTTATTTAAGAGTAACATAAATAATAATTTATTACAAAATTTTATGGATATAAGACAATTACTTTTGATATTTGTTTATTTCAATTAGTTCCTGTTGGGTCATATAAGTTTATGGGGTTGATGGATCATCAGCTATGTTTGTTTATTATGGTAAAACAAGAACTCCAAGAAACTGGGTCATGTTACTTTGATTTGGAGACTTGGATGGTTTTATTCTGGGAAGGTGGGAAGTTCAATATTTCTGATACTAACTTTGCACATGTATAAAGTTTGACTTTGGCTTCACCTTTGAACCTGGGTTCCTCAAAGACCCCATTTACAATTCTTTCCTGCTCATGATTCCCAGTGGGAGAGTGAGGCACTGTTCAGCCAAGAAGACTCAGTTTGGAGGAGTCTGATTTTCTCCAAACAAAATCCAATCATAAGTTTCCTGGAAGACAGAGCTACTTTGACTGTTTAGTCAGGAAAAACCATGATGAGGTGAACTCATCTGGCTACATATGGTCCTTAAGGCCTAATCTTTTTATATGGGGAACATCACAGGGAAGATTCTGTGTCATGAATTCTAATGAGCTCTAATTGGGCACTTGGGGAGACAGAGATTGGTTAGAAGAAATCCTTTAAAAGTATATGGCATAATAGGTGGACATTTAACATAATACAATATTTCTGTCATTACTGTAATAAGTACTCTACAGTTGAATATGCTCCTCATTAAAGGCCTTGGTGTAGGGACTCTACCATGATCTTCGCCAAATATTACGTCACCTCATGTATAACCACAAAAACCGTGAGATTAAATAGCCACTAGATGCTACTTTTAATGATGTTTTTTCTAGTATCTTTATACTTAGAAATGTGAACATTTGGCAGTTATTGTTCTACTTAACTTTGTGGAAAGTCTTAAATCTGCATATGTGGCCAAATTTTCACTTGACAGTTCTTTAATCAATTTTTTTCAATCATCAAGCAAGGATCTTTGAGAAGTTATATGCTACATACTTTTCTAGTTAGTACAGTTAGAAACATAATAAGATAAATATCCATTTGTTCATTTAGAAGACATTTACTGAGAAACCAATATATCTTAAGTGTTGTTCTTACTTCTGTGAAGTCATGCCAAAATAGATATGATGAATTTACTCTTTCACTCCTACAACTTTTATGCCTTCAACCATTAAACATTATTGAATATCTATGATTAGAAAGATTAAAAGAAATTATTCCCATATTGGACATACTTACAATGTATTTTCAGAACCCCAATAAAAATGTTGAGATTTTGGTATTAATAATTAAATAACTGGAATAGATCATAGATATCATAGAAATACTTTATAAATAATGAAACTTTTAACTAGCATATTTGCTCAACAAAGTTAGATAAACTTTACCTAGTCCTTACCATATAAGAGAGTGGAGACAAATGCTAATATAGTTTGACTGACTAAAAAAAACAGTCACCATATACATCCAGGGTTCTAAGTCTCATGCCAGACAATGATACCAAAAAGAGGAAAGGAACTTGGTTGCTTCTTATCTTGGATAAATTTAGTAGCCATGAAGGTAAGAATGTTCAGGCTTTGTGTAGGTGGTGTAAGTGATGTACAGCCACAAGGAGAGAGTGGAGCTTTCCTGGAAGTAGGGAAGAGGATAGGACCTTGGTGATACAGTCATGTGTGAAAGAGGTCAGAGGTCTGAGAGAGCTGTGTTTAAAAGACTGCATGCCATTTGCTATTCCTAGATCAGGAAGTCCACAGAGAAGCACTGGGAGAGATCTTGGAGGGGAGGAGAAGGCATTTGGATCTTCTTCTGAAGAGGAAAGTGAGTCAGATTTACTTTCCACCTGATCTGCCAATATTTTCCAACTCCTCTTTCCTGTACACTCTATTAATGTACTGTGTTTTAAAATAAATATGTATTATGAAATAAAGGTCATGTTGTTTGTATTCCTCAGTGTCAGGAAACAAAGAGGAATGATGAGGATAGTGGAGTTAGAAGATTACAGATACAGCTTATTTTGAGCCATCTCCCATGTGGAGGTCTAGAAAACAATTTCAGTTCTATATATCTTCTTGCCTCCACCATGGAATGAAAAGAAATTACAGGGGAGAGAAGAGACCTTGAATCTTTTACCAAGCCACGTAGATCATTAATAGTGATTAGCACTAGACCCTGTGTATACTGGCCCAAGTGAAGTGTTCCAGGCAGGAGTCACATGTCCACATATCCATTCTACTGCGGTTGCAAGGGGAGCACCCATTCCTCAGGACATGCATTTTAGAATGTGGAGATGACTGACTTTCCCCATTGAATGCACTATCTCGTTCACCTCATATTCCCACTCAGTACGTACACTGTTTCTTTTGTGACCTGAAGGTGTGTAAGAGGTCAGACTTAAGTGTTGAATTGAAGCCGTGTCTCTTTAACTTCAGTGATTTTTCTCAAGTTCTTCTTTTTATGTACTCATCTGTAAAACGGCACAATCATAGCAATCAAAATGTGAGATAATATATCTTTAGCAGAGGGCCTGATGTTAATCTCTCAGAACCATTATACAATAACGAGGATGATTAATAAGATCCTGGTCCTGCCTTCTCCATGCTTTATCCCAGTGAAAATACCAAGTCAGTGGAGACACTGAGTACGTTTTAATAGGGTGAAAGTCAGGAATTACAGGGACATCTATTACGTCTATTCTGGGCTGAAACAATTCACTCTCTTTCTGCAACTTCTAAAATTGCTGGTCCAAATGTGAGTCAGCTGTTTAGAAAACACTACTGAGAGGTACTTGGGCTAACTTTATCTTGGGACTCATGACACTCCTTTATCTCCTAGCCTCTCCTCATCACTAAGTGTTCTTAATTGCTTATACCCTGCTGGGGGATTTTTGGTAGCCTGTTCAGGAGTTTATTTTTATAATTGGTTATCCCAAGACACTTCGAGTTCCTCCACTAGGTTTAGCAGGACCCATAGGTATACAATACATACATGTTGAGTCGTGGATAAGCACAGGTTAGCACCTGACTATACATATGCATGCACAAACACATGCATATTACACATACACTAGCCAAGAAAATACGCCTGTTTCTTTTTAGATTTGCTTCTTGTATGGAATAGTTTATGAAAGTAGGTCTATAGGTTAAGTATGCCCATGTTGGTTGGTTTTGCAAATGAGTCCGGTTTGACAGGCATTTTCATATCAGAGAACCTAAGCAGCATTACTTTCAGGGTCAGGCCCTACTGGGCCTGGCTCAGAGATTCTTGCCAGTTTTGAGGGTGTGGTATGGAGAGCCTGATGTTTGCTTTAATGACTGTGTGAAGACTCAAACAAATTGCCTGCCTAGAAAAACATTTTGGATGTTCAGTCGTGAATAGTTCAGTTCTGAACTTTGGCTTCTCCAGCCATGACCAAAGGAATATTAGACAAGTTTAAAAACATCTCCAATCATTCCATAAAAATTGTAATTTCTCCCCTCTATCAAATCAGCTAATCTCATCTAACCATGACTGCTGCTTAAATGCAGTTAAGTCATAGACAGAAAACTTAGTTTTCTTTACCCAAATCTAAAATAAGTCTCACAGAGTGATAGGTATAGTTGACCCAGGGCTGAGATCCCTCTATACAAGCTCTGAAGTGTGCTTTATTTGTCTTGCTCTGTCATATCCCCAGCTTGGGGAACAGCGCCTTCATCACTACCTACAGAGAGCAAGCTCACAAGGCAAGTTTGATGGGATGTAGATGTCTGATACATGGTAAAATTTGCATGTGTATCTGAGTGGGTAAATGCTGCCCCTGAAATTCTGTCCTCTGATCCTCATTAGTCTAGACTCCTCTCCCACTGTTGTTAACCTGCCTGCTCCCTGGAGAGGTGACTCATGACTGCTGGGTGAAGACGAATGAAGGGTGATGAATGAGGGGAATGCCTGGACTTGCACTGCTTGACCATAAATTGCAGGTAACAGAATGAAGGGTGTCTACAGGTATTGGAAACATGTTGTTAGGTGTAACCCTAACCTAGCTAAGCCAAACCACTCCTCTCACCTGGTCAATGTATTGTTTCTTGATTTTTAGACCCAGGGTTTATTACATTGACATCTGATTAAAGCAGATCCTTCACTGAACATGAATTCAATATGATATCTACTGGAAGGTATGAATATCTACATTTTGCCCCTTTTTGACATTTTTATAATTTTGGAAGTTTCACATCACACCTGAAATGACAGAGATAAAAAGAACGTAACAAACACAGCATAGATTGCTGACACGTGATAACTATTTATGAGAACATGATAGTACAGTTTAATCTCTGTGACTACTGGTTTGGTTTCATAAAATTAGATAACAAGTGATTAAGCCTTAGCCAGTGCAAGAGTCTATCAGAAATGCTCTGGAATTATGTAAAATATTGTAGCCACCGAGGAAAGCAGTATGGTAGATTTTAAGAAAACCTGAAAATAAAATTACCATAAAGTTTACCAATGTTTATATTCATATATACTCTAAGAAACTGAATACAGATGCACAAACATCTGTATCTGTATACTTGTGCTCATAACAGATCTTTTCAACTTCCCCAAAGGAGAATTATCAAAGATGCCTATCTGGAGATGAGTTAACAAAGAAAATTTTAAATATGTATATATAAAATATATAATATATGAATATATTACACACACAATGGAATATTATTCAGACTTAAAAAAAGTAGGGCCTTCTGACAGAACTCTACAATGCTGATGAACCTGAAAGACATTATACTAAATTTTGAAAAGCAGTTCAAAAGAGTAATACTATGTGATTCCTTTTTTATGAGACACTGATGACAGTAATCGAGACATAATGTACAGTGGTGTTTGTCAGAGGGTGGGCGACATGGGTATAGAGCATTGTTTAATCACTAAGTTTATGTTTTAAAACATGAATGGAATTCTGGAGAACGGTCATGGTGATGTTGTCCAATATAAATATAAGCATGCTTGATACCGCTAAATCCTGCACTTAGTAATGGTTAAGATGGTAGATTTTGTGTATATTTTGTCAAAACTTTTACAAAGTAAAAGTAGCCTTTCATAATAATGAAAGATCTTATTGAACTCTTAGGGGACAGTTAGTATGTATGTAGGGGAAGATGAGAAATTAGCCTGGTTCATAAATTATAACTCAGAGGAAGACTGAAATTAGCATGAAATTGACAGAAGGCAGTAAAAGAGGATTGCTGAGTGAGGTTACACATATGGATCCACATCTGGGCAAGTAAGAACTGAAGATCAGGAAGTGGCCAGAGAATTAGCTTAGGACTAGTTGAGGACTGAACAAAGCAAGGTGCCATGAATAAGGAGCCAGGGACTTCTCTTCCACTGCGGGAGAGTGCGGACCAGCCATGTTTCACTGTGACTCAGGACTGGAAGCTTGGAAGCATTTAATTTAAAATGAAAATGAGTCTGTTTTGTTGGAGACTCAGTAGATCTGAAAAGAAACGTCACAAATTGTTAAACTGGATTTGTGGAAACAGACTCAGTGGGATATTCAATGAAATATTTAAGCCAGAGAGACATGAATATGCTTGAGATACCTTGATGCTATTATTTTTAAAAGTTCAGCAATATCTTTATTTTTGTTAATATACATAAAAATCAAACATTGTAATCAGTATTCCTGCTTTATAGCATGTCACTGAATACAATAGCATATTAAAAGGTTCCTTAACTATATTCTCTTTAAATGTACACAAATATGGTACCTTCTGTATGAGCAAAACTGCGTGTAAACACAGGGAAGAGGGAAAGAGAAGAAAATTGAATGTCAATTAGCTAACATTTCTGTCTTGCTAGAAGTTGTAGCTCAGCTGGGAGACAGAATTTGGGTACTTAACACAAGTTAGGGTAGAGGGGATATAGCCAAGCCGAAGTGGGACTGAAGATGGATTGGGAGGATGTTACCAACTTCCGATTGTTTCCAGGAATGGTTGAACTTATACAGTAGTTCAAAAAAGAATATGGTTAATTAGGAAAGACCACAATGAAATCACAGAGCCTACAGAGAAATATATTTTACTGAATTTTTTGTGTTGGTTTTAAGGGCAATGATGTTGAAGCATATTTCTTTTAAAAATTATTTTTATAGTTTGCAAATGTTATACCATATATTTTGGTCATATTTAAATTTCCTCTATCTGCACCCTCTTACTACTCTCTACCCAATTTTCTGCATTCTAATATATATAAATGAATATACATTAATGGTATTATATTTAATATATCATTTATTAATCATAATTTATTTAACAATATTCAGATTTATTACTACATGCTATTAAATATTCATTATTACTACTGTATATAATACTGCATATAAAAGGCCTATAGAATTATTTTTGTGTCTGAAATTACCCTTCAGCATGGGTTGATCCACTGGAGCCTGGTAAACCTACCAAGAGGCTCACCTTTAAAATAGACTGATGGCCCCCCTCCCAGCAGTCATTCCTTGCCTTTGTCAATAGTTCCACAGGTGGGGAGTTGTGGTATGGGTTTTTAATCCTAGCACTTCAGAAGTTAAAGAGGATCACAAGTTTGAGGCCAGGAGAGGGTAACATATAAAAACTCCATCTTGAAAGAAAAGCCTTTTACACATACACAGGTACAAGGTCTGCAGTTCTCAGAATAAAAAGTTAGAAAATGGGATCTCAAGACATACAGTAAGCAGAAGAGGTGAATTAGAAAGGGAACATAATGTTTCATCTTGTGTGAAAGTTGAACAACATCATTATAATATATTCTTTATGTCATAATAAAGTTCTACCTTAAAATATTTCATTATTTTGCAAACGTTTATCATACCCAAAATATTTTTAAATATGTAAAAAAATAAAAAGTTACAACAAACAAAAACATTTTTAAAACCCTCTATTGTAGCTAAATACTAGACATGGACAGACCAAGGCAGTGATTGTGTTTGTGTGCAAGCATGCATGTGTTTGTGTATATTCATCTCATCCAGAATAGGATAATGCTTCACAAATAACAACCTTACCCTGAATATGGTGATAAGGGAAATCATATGGGCCTTTACCTTGGTCCCATAACTATATGGATTTCATTTGGTGTATCTGAGGACAGATATGATGTCCAGGATCAATAGTTTAGCTATGTTTATTTCTGTCTATCAACTTTTAAGGAAAAAAAAAATCAAAGATTTTGGAGAAGCTGCTGTTAGATTCATAATCGACTATCATAAACAACTTTATTGCCTTAGGAAGGAACGTTTTCAAATACAAAAGTCTAAGTTTGCTGCAACTAACAAATTTATTCCCTTTTCTATCGGGTCAAAGTAAATTGGTTGAGATGTATTTTTCAAATCATAGGAGAGGATGTGGACCAAAGAGAGTTCCTGTACCCTGCTGATGGGAAGAAAAACTGATAGAGTCATGCGGAAAACAGTTTTGGGGTTGGGGAGGTTCCAAAGTCCATCTGCTGTATGACCCAACAGTCTATCTTCTGGATAAAGATGAAGAAAAATAAGATCATATCTCTGAGAGTTTTGCTCTCCCAAGTGCAATATTATCAGAATGGTCAATGTGTGGGACCAGATTCAGTACCCTACAATAGATGGATTGCTAATCAACTCGGTAGTGTTGTTAATGGTAATGGATTGTATATGTGAGTATCCAAGTCTGTTAATAAATATTATCAACCTTAAAAAGGAAACTGTACTCTTGCCACATAAATAAACCTAGAGTGAATGGAGCTATGCGTAATTAGTCAGACATAGTCAAATCCTACAGTTCTCGGGTGTGGAATTGAATTTTTAATGTGTGTATGTGTGTGTGTGTGTGTGTGTGTGTGTGCGTGTGTGTGTGTGTCTGTGTGTGTCTGTGTGTGTGTTCAATGTTGTTTGTGTTTGTATGTGTTCACATGTGTGTGGGTACTGTGAGACTGTGAAGGGAGACCCTAAGCTGATTTGAGAATCATCCTCAGCTGCTCTTCAACTGTATTCATTGAAGCAGTATCTCTTGGTCAAACCCAGAGCTCACCAGTGTACCTAATCTTGCTAGCCAGCTTGCTGTGGGAAACTTGTTTCTGCCTTCTGTTCTGGAATTACAGATAGGTCCCCATGTCAACCCAGCATTTCCATAGATTTTAAGCATCCAAACACTAGTTCTTATGCATCATTCCAGCCCCCTTTTTTTAATTTGAATTCATTCATAGGCACATGATGTAGAATGGTAGTAACCAGTAACTACAGGGTATGGGAGATATTAGCCAAAAGATGTTAATTTTCAGTAATATAATGGATATGGTTTTGAGACCTAATATACAGCATGATTATAGCTAATAATAATCATCATGTATTATAAATTTGAAATTTTCCAGAGACTAGATCTAAAGAGTACACAAACACACACATGTGCATGCACACACACATGTGCATGCACACACACACAATCCACTCTCAAATTTTACTATGTGAGGTGATATAATGTTAATTAGTTCAATTGCAATAATAATTTAATAATACATACATGGATCAAAATAGCTTGTTGTGTATATATATATACATATATAAAACCTGTGAATTTGCCTTCATAATGATGGACATTTTTTTTTAAAGAATTGGTTTCTAAATGAAGATGTTATTTAGGACAGGTGCTATTGGAATTTGAAACATACTGCTGATTGCTTTGGAGTCTTACTGGGTGTGTAGATTTCAGGAGCATGTTATCATGTCTACCATGCTCAATGCTGATCTTTAAAAAGTTCCATTTGCTGAAGCATGTGCATTGCCAGTTGGGTGGAATTCCTTTTACAAAGACCTAACTGAATGGATTGGAGAGGACGCTTTATTTATCTATGATTTCAACTACACCTGTTTACCATTTTCTTGTTAGAAAGAATTAGTGATTATTGGGTATGTGGCTATGAAGCAATTGTACAAATCTCTACTGCAACTATAATACAAATCCATCTTCAGTCCCAGAGCAAATTGTTCTCATTTGGGGAGGAGAAAATGGTATTTTCTTGACTGAAAACAAAAATTAACAAATATTTTGCAAAAGGTGAACTCTGGGGTCCCCACCAAATCCTGAGCAAATTAGAGAGAAGCAGAAACAGCTGTTGGACAAACATACATCCTAGGAGAAAGTTCTCTCTGCTGTCAGACTGGATTGCTTGGAGTTGGCTCTCTCCAGCTTTACCATTTCTCAGCACCTTGGCTCACTAGTAAGAAGTGGAGGGAAAGAAGGGTGCTGAGGACAACCGCAGAAGCTGCAGGTTCTCCTTCCTGTGAGACCTGGCTGCAAGACAATGCCTTTCTCGGTTTCCCCTGGGAAATAGCCATTGGAATGAGGAAGACTTGCTTCTGGGACAGGAGACAGCAAGAGGCCATGACTGGGTCCTGAAACCCACCAAGCTTCTCAGAACTGCCAACCCTTTGGAAGTCTGCTCAGGGGACAGACCTTGGTTCAGAAATCCCTGACCTTCACCTGTAAAGGCTGAACTTTACATCACAATGGATGAAAATGACAAAAACAAGTTTTGTATCCCATCACTGTTAAGTCAGGAGGCTGACTCAAAAAGGTTGAAATACAAGTCAGAGTGATTTTCAAATGGCGAATTTTCTTCCAACCAACCTAAAACCCTAAAAAAAATGTTTGAGTCCCAAGAAAGGTATCAGATGATTTTGAACATCCTACAGTAATTTTGATAAGTTGAAGAACTGTAAAATGATTCAGTGTTCATTCCTATTTTCCACTTTATGCTTAATTATTTTTCTTATTAAATTTTTGCTATATGCCCTAGGGCTCCTATGAAAAGCATATCTCTTTTCCACCAAGTTCCAAACCAATCAGAAGCAAGAACAAAAAAATAAGAATGAAAATCTCAAGGCCAAAATACATCTCTTACAATGGATGAAACAGGTATGGTTCAGTGTGCCTTATTTCTCATGGCAAGCAGGTTTTTAAAACTCTGGGTTAGAATTAGGAAGCCCTATAGAGCTCCCCAGTTGGGCGGTACAGCTTGACTCTCTGGACTTTCCTCAGGATAGGCTATTGCTGTTTGCCATGTGGCGAAGAGCAATCAGGAACATATGGTCTGAGAATCAAACCATCCCCCAACACACGTTACATAGTATAATTTATCTTTTTATACGCAGCTAAATTTCTTTTTATTATGCACACAAATCATAGGAACAAATGAGAAAGATATAAAGTAAAAAAAATAAGTCTCTCCTCTTTTGTCCCCCGTCTACTTCTCTCCCCTCATCCCACACCCAGAGGCAACCACTTTAAAATAGTTTCTGGTTTTACCTCGTCTGGTTGTTCTCATCATAATACTAAGTGACATTCTTCTGCCTGAACCAATGCCTATTGATCTTCTTACACAAAAGATGAGAAACCAGTACACTTAGGCCACTCCCACCTCTGATCCCCCCACCTTCAGGTTTTTATGAACATTTTTCTGTTTTAATCTCTTTTGTGAGAAAGACCTTAAGGTTCAGTAATGACTTATATAGTCATTATTGTATATAAGCTTGGAAATTATTTTTCTCTGTGTAAACTTTACATTGTTAATGTTCCATTTGAGGTAAGAACTGTACCACCTCATAACTTGTCCCAGGACTAAATGGAATGTTCATCAGTCCACATTGGTATTATGTTAATAGTCAGTAAATGTGGAGCAAATGCTGCATGAAGTTTTATAGTAATTTTTTTTGTTTAACTACTGATACCTGAATTGTTCTGACAGACTATTTAATACAATGCTTATTTAAGTGTTTTATTGACAGAATTAAACAGCAATATTGAACTCATAGCAAAAGAATTATAAAGGATTTTTCACTAATATTCTCTCCAAAAAGACAGTCTTCAAAGTATTAATGTTTTGTAGATCTCCTTAATTTATCCTAGGTTTCCTTTCTTTGATTATATGAATATCTCTTGAATCAGGAAGGAAGGTAATACAGGTACCCAGATTACAGACTACTATGTATATGACTACACAGGTTACTTAGATTCTCTATCATTATTTTCTCATCATTACATAGGAATAGCATAATAATTCTTGTACCAGGTTATTATGAATAATAAATGAAAATATTTATAAAGCACAGAGGAAATGAGATAGGCAAACTCTATAGATTAGTTCTTGTGAAAGAACATAAATGAGCTTTGAGAAAATTAAATGTAAGGCAGGATGATAATAATCTGTACCCAGCAAAATAATCTGTACCACAAAGCAAAAGTGCTTTCTCATTGGATAAAGATGAGTCCACTTAATTATGAATCATTTTTACATATTTTTGTAATGTCCTATGTTAAATACAAGTAAAAAATGTGAAGAAACAGTATCAAACAACCAAAACCAAACAGAAATATAGACACTAATATCAAAAGCAACAGTTGATCCACTTATTAACTAATGTGATTTTATTTCATTCATTGTGTGTATATTTATGTGTGTGTGGGCATATGCGTGTGAGGCCTGTGTGTAGAAGTCAGAGGGAAAAATGTGGGAGTCAGTTCCCTGATTTTACCATCTAGGTCCCAGGGATTGTACTCAGGTTGACAAGCTTGGCAACATGCATCTTTAACCACACTGGCACCCTAATATATACTTTAACATAACTATTGTTACTATATTCAAATCACACATATCAAGAATAAGAATATCATTGTAAAATGAGAATGTATAATATTACATACCCCAGACTCTTTATTCTGTTAAATTATATAAATCAATTTCCAGTAGCTCTCAATCTAGTTCTGGCCCACCACCAATTTCTATCACTCCAATCTGGGCCCTTGTCTAATTGGTTGGTGTGGGTCCTGTGCCACAATTGCCACAACTTCACATGTGCAAGCTTCCAGTGGCCTGAAAGCTTCTGCTTCCTTAAGTTCACGCACCAGTCCTGGTTCTTACAATCTTTCCACCCCTCTTCCCAAATGATCCCTCAGCCAGGGGTAGGTGAGGTTCTATATAGGAGTACTCTCCAGGGATACACATTCTGCAGTCCCTTATTCAATAAAACTTGGCCAGTTGTGGCCCTCTGTGTGAATAGCACTAAATTGTTTAAGGAAAGTTCACTGGTGAGAGTTGATGGATGCTTTAATTTCCTCTCTACCCCTAGTCTCACCATGTTCTATGAGTCTTAGGTGTAGAGGGTAAACTATAGGTATGCCATGTAGAACTTGGCATCTCTCAGACCTATATTCTCTGTGTCTGACCAGTCGTGGGATTCTGCTGTAGCCTCCATTTGTTGCAAAAAGAGCTTCTTTAATGAGTGATGCACTGTATGTTTGTCTGTAAATATGAGGATCCATATTTAGTATATGGTAAGAAATCGCTTTCTATGAATATAGCAGAGATAGAGTTTTCTCTAGGATCTATGTTCGCTCCAATCTGTGTATTTGACTAAGTTTACAATGACACTGATGAATTCACTCCTATTGAGAGGGATTTAAGTCCAATTACATAGCTGTTGATTATCCTCCAGATGACAGTGCTATTACTACACCAATAGAAATAATGTGCTGTGCATTGGACCATTGATTGATTTTCCCCTTAGCAGGTTGCATATTATCATCTAGTATTATGGGAGATAAACTTCAGGTAGAAGGCTTCCAGGTCCGTTCCTGCTCCATTGTTCTGAGCTCTGTATCCGAAGCATGTTCTGTCTTCAGCAATAGGGTATTATCTTCTAGTTCTAGGAGATAACGAAGAGCTTTGGCAACAGCCTGTGTGATCTTGAGAGTCTCTTGGACCATTCTCACCAACCACACAAAGGGAGATGCCTCCTGTTTGGCTCTGTGTTCGTTGCCGAACAGCCCCCGTGTGTACAGATGCAGGAATGTTTACACACTGTGCATTTCTCAGGGGGTTTTGTTCACATCACTCTTCCTTTTGGGTTCCCTAGTCCTCCAAGATTCATTCATCTCTGCTCTTTCCCGGCCCCATCTGACCTCCCTCCTCCCTTCCCAGTCCCAGCACCAGCGTTATCTCCACCCTTCCCCCATTAACTCTTGCCTCCCTTCACCCTCTTAGTCACCCTCAGTGACTCCCTGCATGTCTCTCCCTCCTTCCTTCCCTGAAAAAACATGCCCACTTTCCGCACCTCTCCCCATAAGATCTATACCCAAGTTCTCACTATGAATCTCTGGCTAGCCTATCACTTGCTATATAGAACAGGTTGGTCTCCAACTAACATAGATCAACTTCCTCTGTCTCTCAAGTGCTGGGATTATAGGCTTGTGCTACCATGTCTGGCTGAATATTGAAATAAAGAAATACTGATTTAAAAAAGCTTGGTACCCAAGCAGGAGGACCTGCATTTTTATCCCCAGCACCCATGTAAAATCCAGGACATCCTGTGTCTGTGACTCCAATGTTGGGGTTTAGGGAGAAGAGATAGCCACATCCCTGGAACTCACTGGATAAAGAGCAAATTTCATGTTCTGTGAAAGATTTGTATCAAAAAAAATAACCTGAAGAGAAATGAAAAAGTCTTCCAATATTGACCTCCGGCTAATCCACATAGAAGATGAATAAGCAAGAAAAAGTGTTCACTATTAAATTTTCACACTGCACATAGAGGATGAGAGATACATACATACATAATAATGCACAGAAGCCACATGGAATATTACGCAAAGATAGACCCTATTAAAGTTCCAGTTGAAGCAACATGGGGCCTGTCCATATGGCTCAGTTGTTAGAGTGCTTGTCTAGCATGCAGAAGGCTCTAGGTTCCATCCCCAATATCACATAAATTGGGCAGGGTGACACAGAGCTGAACCCTAACATTGAGGACAGTAGTGGCAGGAAGATAAGGAGTTCAAGTCTATCCTCAGCTATAGTGGGTTTGAGGCCAGCTCAAGATACATAAGATCTCATCTCAAAAGCAAACAAAAAGGAAAAGCAAAAGGCAACGAGATGATGACAGACAGAAAGTCTGAGGTGATACTGGTGAGGAAAATCTAAGCGGATAAAAACTATCAAGCTAAAGGAGAAACAGTTAAATCCCCACAGATCCTAAACATGGGCATGAGCTAGCAGAAGAAACACATAGAAATGAGACATAATGTGATAAGACCCTTAAAAACAAAAAGTCAAATGGACAGTCAAAATATTCAGAACAACGACACCAAAGAAACACCATATGAGAACACAGGAGCAACAATTAGACAAAAGTAACATTTAACCAGAATAATGATAGTAACTGAAGATAATGGATTGGCATGGCAACAGCTCATAAAGTAAATGATACAGACAATTTGGGTCCAGAGAAGTGTACTTCCAAATCAGGACAATATATAAAAATCTTGTCAACAGATCCATATTACAAAAAACTAATTAGAACACAAATGATCAGGTTATTACTTTAAATGCCAATATATAAGGAATCACACATAAATCTATTCTTTAGAATTAAAAAATACTTAATTTTTATGTGTCTGAGTGTACAAGATTCTTCTGTTTCTATCTCCCCAATTCTGGGATCACAGTTGCTGGCCACCCCATTCAGCTTTTTCAAGTCAGTTTTGGGGTTCAAACTCAGGTCTTCATACCTGCATGTGTGTAAGTGCACTGATGTCATGCAATGCCCATCGTGGTCAGAAGAAGGCGTAGGATCCCATGGCACTGGAGTCATGCATGGTTATTAGGTGCCTTCTGGGAGCTGGGAATTGAACCTGGGTCCTCTACAAGAGCGATCAGTGCTCTTAACTGCTGAGCAATATCTCCAGCCCCAATATTACTCGGAATTCTCTTCAACCTACAAAGACTGTACAACAATGAAAATGTCCTCTGTGGTTTAAGCCTATGAAAGATATTGTTTAGAATTGAGTATAAACCTATATGGGCTATATCATTCACTTGCATTCATTGTTCTCTCTTCTGTTTACAAATTAAGCTCTATGTCTAAGATTTTAGTTATCACTGTATGTTGTATGTGAATATATGGGCACTGCATATGTATTCATGTGTATATGGAGGCCAGAGACAGATGTCTGCTGTTTTCCCCGATGCCGCTCCACCTTATTTTTTATGAAATAAGATCTTTCACTGAAACCGGAACTTACTGATTGGCTATCGAAGCTGGCCTATGAACCCCCGGGTTTCGCTTGTCTCCATCTCCCCAGTTCCAGGATCACAAGTGCATTCAGCTTTTTCAAGTTGGTTTTAGGGTCCCCACTCAGGTCATCTGCTTACAAAGCAAGTGCTTGCTGAATGAATCATTTCTCAAGGCACTATTACTCTGTTTAACAAAAATAATTAGTAAAGTTTAAACTTTCAGTGTCTATTCAGGTCATCTGGAGACTTTACAAATGCTGATTCTGACACACCAGCTCTGGGTGAGGAGAGGGGCTGGGAGTCTGTATTTCTTGCACATTTCTGAGTAATGCAACTGTTACAGCCCTGTGCTGTGAGCAGAAATGCCTTAAAATGCTTTTTCATGCTACCATGTCTTCAAACTCATATCTTTCTGTTGCCCCACATTTTGGTTTAATTTCCCTACACATTCAACACAATTACATTAGCATAGTGTACTTTATTTAGATTAACTCATTAAGAGCTAATATTTTGTTATTAGTTATTATTATTATTATTGTATGCGTGCCTGTGCGTGTGTGTGTGTGTGTGTGTGTGTGTGTGTGTGTGTTGTGTCCCTGTGGGCACTTTCACATCACAGCACAAATTTGGAAATCAGAGAGCAACTTTGTGGAGGCTGTTTTCTCCTTCTACCTTTACATGGGTTCCAGGGATTAGAATTAGGTCATCAGACCAGTATAGCAAGCACTTTTGTCTTTTGAGTCTTGAGACCAACCCCACCATTTTTCCTAATCTCCTTTTGTGTAGTTAGGTTGGTGGTAAATTCTACTACTTTCCCTTATGCAGAAAAAGGTGCTTTTGTAACTTACTCTTAAGTAGAGCTTCCCAGGGCCTTGCATTGTCTTTGGATTTCCATATAAACAGCTGTAAGATGAGACATCCTTGGAACTGACACTCAGCAGGACTGTTCCCTCTGTTTGCTTGAAGGACTAATTTTCTTTGATGTTCATGCTATCTATATGTGTTTATATGCAGCTTTAAAAAAAACCCAAAACTTCTTCTTGGATCTGAGAAGTGGTGTCTTTCCGTGATTCTTGGAATTACTTAAGCATAATGCCATTAAATATTAACCCCTTCTTGCTGTATTATCTTTCTTGAGCTGCAAAGATAGCCATTAGCTCTTCTTGTGTCATTTCTGCTCTTTAGTTAAACAAATACTTTCTATGACTGCATTTTCTATGCGACCATTCTGAAAACTTTTAAATTTATATTCTTTGTCACTTAATTTTATCTGTTTCGATCTTGTGTTTAATCTAGAACACTTTTTACATATTTAGCTTTTTGTTTCTAATGTTTTATCTCCTCCACCCTGCTTCCCCGTTCCTCCTTTTCCTCTTCCTTTTGCTCTACCTCCTTTTACTTTTAAAAAACATTTTTATTGACTTGAATGTTTCACACAGTGTATTTTGATCATATTAGGACCCTTTTCTTCTCCACACCTACCTTGATACTCTCCCCCAACTCCATTTTCGTTTGATTATTATTTTTTTTAAGACAGGATCTCTAATATCCCTGGGTGGACACAAGCTTGCTGGGAAGTCAAGGAATGCACCATCATAACTTTCTTATTTTCTCTTTCCTTAAGAAATATCTTTACGTTTACAAATGTCATTTATTCTTTGCTTATGTTCTCATGCTCCTCTTTATTTCTTCAAGCTTACTATATTTGTATACATACATACGTACATATACACATGTATGCTGTAAACTTTGTAGTAATGGTGATATGTGATATATTTAAGAAACTGGTTCTGCATTTCATTCAAGGTGCTTTGTTTCTGTATATATATTTTTCTTTTTTCCTTGGAACTTTATCTGTGGGAATACTCGGAGGCCTGTGTTGAATTACTATTCCTCAAGAAATGATTTGTGTTTGCTTCTGCCAGTTTCCTGGGGCACCACTGACCTGGGACCGCTTAATTAAATTGTCCACTTGAGATTTTTCAGACCTCACAGGTGGCATAAATTTAGATGGCAAACCTGTGAGGGACCTGTGCTGGTTATAAAATGTCAGGGGATTTTTTTTTTTTTTACCGCCTTTTCTAGTGTCAAGGTGGCAACTGGAAATTTTCCTTTTTCTTCTATTTTTGGCAATCTGTTTATTTCTCATTCAACTTCCTCCAATGCGTAAATCCTACATGAATTTCAGTTTAATGCAGAGGTCTCCTGTAGACACTCTGTTGAAGCAATCTGACCATTTAACTTATCCTTTGAATCGTGTGCAGTTTTTTAAGATGGAGTTGAGTTGTTTAAGGTGGAGGAGATGCTTGAGTTCTGGAACTTGGAGATATTTGTCTTTCTTCTATTCTTTTGGGGCGTGACTGGTATGGTTGTAATGGTTGTGCTCTTCCCTGGTTCATAGGTTTAAATTCTCATCCCCCAACGGTGTTGCCTTAGGAGATAGAGCCTTTGGGAATTGTTAGTGTATGGGATTAGTGACTTTAGAAAGAGGCCTTATAGATCTCTTTCATCCCTTTTGTGCTGTAAGATTATAATAGACAGATGGACATACAAAGGGGAGACCCTCAACTGACCCTGAATCTATCATTGTCTAGATAGCAGAACTATGGCTTCTAGAACTATAAACAAAACAAGTCTATTGTTTATATGCTATACATTCTATGGTATTTCATAATAATTCAAATGAACTAAGATTGTGGTGCTGGCGAAATGAGGCAGATGAAGGAGATGAGCTGTATAGAAAGACAGCTCAGGTGCTTTAGTCTCCTTTTCATGTCACTTACGTTGCTCCATGTTTCTGGTTCAAGAACATCATGGAAATAGTATATAATGGTAAAACTCAATCAGATTTCAATTCCCAGTAAGTTAAGGCCAGTGTTTTAATACTCTTCACCACATCCTCCCGGTATAGTTTATACCTTCCTTTTGCATCGTGCCACTTTCCAGCAACACATTCAGTTAGCTAGTATCATGAGCAATCTCTGTATTAAAATATGAAAATAAATAAGCAAAAATCTTGAATTTAACATACAGTCTGTGCTTACTTGGTAAGTTCTTCACTTAAGCATTCCATACCCATTCCAGAGAAAGCAAATTCAGTTTCATGACTGTGTTTCAGAATGTTACATTCCTCATAATCACACTCTCTCTGATGTTCTACTCTCAGACATTTACCCAAACAGTGAGTGGATGGACTGGAAAGCAGATAATCAAATGGAAGGATTCGAAGATGTGTGTTTTGAGAATGTTCGCAGAGCTCTTCTTGTGGTTGAGACCCATAGATATTGTTCTGCTCTGACCAGGATAAAATGGAAGGGGCCTTCTTCATGACAGGAGATGTAATCCAGGGGCTGTGGTCAGTTCCAGTGAATCTGAGGTCAGACCTGTCAGACTTTCTGTAAGTCATGGGTTAGTCATGCACTTTGGACCTCGGCAGCTCTCCAACCTCCTCTTCTCAGGACACCCTCTGGCTTGGACCTTCTGTCACTTTTCTCCAGAAAGCAATAGACAAGGCTTCTCCCCTGGCCTTGTTAATTCTTTTGAACTTGATGTCAGGCCCCAATGAATAGCTTCAACCCTATGTTGACCCACCATATTTCTTGAACTTCTCCCATTTCTCTCTCCTGATCTTTTACAACTGCCAAATTTCTCAGGGTGAACCCAAAAGTAAAATTTCTAGATAAAACCCCCCACAATTTGGAGTCACTGTGGGTGTGTCCACGGACCTACTCAAAACTCCTGCTATTTCAGGAGAAAGAGGAAACAGTCACTCAAGGGACTGCTTCTGCAATGTTTCTTTTTATTGGCTGCTATCTCCAAAGCTCTGATTTATTGAGAGTCACTCTGCTCCTCTACTTGGGATCCTCAGAGACAATGCTCCTCTCTTCTTTCTAGACTTCTTGGGAGATGAATGTCCCATGGCTCCACCATTCTTTATTTCTTGTTAAAATCTGGGAAACATCTTTTTCACTCAGTCTAAACCGTTGCACCCCATTCTGTTTCACTGCAAACTAAGAACATGGGAAAAATGTTTCTCTTGCCCAGCAAAGCATTCCAAGTGTTTTTTTGAGGACAGACCCCAGTAAAGAAATCAATTACCGAGCAGTTTATTCTAAAGGTCCTTAGTCTCTTTGCCATGGAGACATGCTCACTAAGTTGTTTTTCAATTTCTGCATGATCAAATGGAGTTAGCTAGCCTGAACTTGGGAACCCATCATCTTGGTTTAGTTCCTGACTCTGTTATTAAGCCACCTATGCAGCTTTTGTCAAATTATATATTTTGATTTGTTTATTTTATTTGTAATTTTTGCCAGCCATGACTTACCTTGTGTGGTGTCTTTAGAGGTAAAGAGATATTTTAAATCTAAACAGTGCCTCCTATGTGAGAAAGACCTAACATATTAGATATTGCTGGTATCGTTACGTATTGATTGATTCTATAAGCATCATATGATTGCAATTGTGGCAATGGTGATAACTCATGATTATAGTAACCTAGAGCTTCCCAAGGCCTTTCCAGTACATTCAGTTCTCTGAAGGGAGGGCTGGTTTCCTATAAATGTAGTCAAATGCCTTGAAGTTCATAGCCAAGTGACCATGAAGCTTCTCTTGTTTAAAACACCATGACCTCACAGCCCTCAGACCCAGGAAGGAATTTCTGTGCAGTGAGCCCCTGTAATGTGTTGCTTCTGAGGCTCTTAGGCCAGTGTGTCTGGGAAAGCTTCAGGCTGGAGGCATAGAGGAGTATTAATGTGCAGATGTAGAATCTGTCAAGAATACGAGCTGTGGTGCAACACAAACCACCTGCATGGCTTGTGATGTTTTTTGAAACAGAGTGCCGGAAAGAAGGGGCCCAAGGCCAAGAAAGGAAAACGGAGCTGAGGATTTGTGTGCAGCTCAGAGCACAGGGCGGAGAGCAGGCGGTGGGGGCCAGGAAGCTGGTGAGCTGCTGCCACAGCCTCCCGGCCCTCAACTGCTGCTTTTGGTGTCACTATTTTGTGACTGATGGGCCATGTCAGGTTGAGGCACATTGGATTTCTATGCATACAAGATAGGGGATAGAAAAGGTCACTGGCTTCTTTAAAACTTACAGGATGGGTTTCCACCAGCAGGGACCCTCCCCCATAACTTTTACCTCAGAATATAATGAAAAGTTACCAGATAGTAACCCAAATCTGGCTACCCCTCAGTCCTCAGAAACAGTAAATTTAGAAAGAAGTCAGGCTGTCTCCCAATGAGGGTTCTAAGATTAGCAATCTTTTGTGGGCTTGCCAAAAACCTCAATGATGCTGACATAGTGCTGGTAAAAACATAACCGTGTGCCCACTAGTGGCTGTGCTTCTGTGGGCCTGGGAGCTTACAGTTGAGTGAAGGACTGTGTTGTTTTGTGCCCCTGAGTCAGATTTGTGTCTCTGAGAACTCTCATGTTTTTCAGAGCCATGATTTAGAATTCTCTCTCTCTCTCTCTCTCTCTCTCTCTCTCTCTCTCTCTCCTATTTTATTCCTGTTCCTAATTTGTGGCATTGCTTGCTTAATAGGCAGAATTGTGTAAAGGTTATCTACCTGTGTAGGGCTCACTGGTAGAATCCTGGAGCCAGTAAGTGCTCTTTGAAAGGCTTCAGAAAAATATTTGTCGAGTGAACAGTGAACTAAACCAAAGGATTGCTCCAGAGGCTCAGGAGTAAGTCCAGCAGTGTTTAGAGCAGCGTGGGGGCAATGTGGACATTAACCAGACCAATTTTCCCACCTACAGCGCCATCAACATCCTTTCTCTCACCACTCCTAGGTTTCCCACATCTCTCTTCACCTCCACCAGGCCCCCTTTTTATTCTGTCCCTCACAAAGGCCAACCCACCTGGCCTCCTGCATTGGTTGATGAAAGCCCACACCAACAGGAGAGGAGGAACTGTATTAATAATACCGATGACACCTGGATAAAAAGCACAAAAACCAGAACCCGTGACTGGAGAGAACTGACAAGGGCTGGAACTACAGAGTATTTGGCTGAGAAGTAGATGTGCTGATAGATGGATGGATGCTCCAGAATGTCTCCTTCCTGGTTTATTCTATTATTTTAGACAGGGTCTTATGTAGCTCAAGCAGGCCTCAAAGTCTATATAGCCCAGGATAACCTTCCTGACTCATAATCCTCCTGCCCCAATTCCTTGGTGCTGTGATCCCAGGCATGTGCTACTGTTTATGTCCACTGTTTATATGTTGATGGGGACTGATCCATAGTCCCCTGCGTGTTTGGCAAGCATTCTACAACTGAGTAGCATCCTCGTGCCTGCAAATGCTTTATTGTTTAGTACAGACTATTAGTTATGAATAACTCCTGAGAAAAAAATTCAGTCCTGCTGTGAAAAGAAAATTTATTTGGTAGCCTATGTAGAAAATTGTTTTAAATGGGAAAGAGATAACCATTTTTTTCCTTGGCCATTTTCAACAATATTGATTTGTAACACAATTTCATTAGCATCTCTCCACAGTTCTTGAGAAGAATTGAGTTTTAACCCACTAATTATTTTACTTCAAATCTCCTGTTCTTTCCATCTGATTCACTTTTACTTACCTGGATGACTAAAACCCAACCTTCATAACATAAGGTACAATAAAATAACTCTTTTATAGTCTGAGGTAGCACATATCTTCCTTCCTTCCTTCCTTCCTTCCTTCCTTCCTTCCTTCCTTCCTTCCTTCCTTCCTTTCTTTTTCTTCCTTCTTTCCCTTCCCTTTCCTTTCCTCAGTTCATTCAAAATGACCTGGCATTTCAGTCAAGCTGTATTTTGCAAGGGTGACTTCTTGTATCTGTTTTGATTAAGTAGTCACTAAATATGCTTGAAAATATCCGATCTGCTAGAAAGGAAGAACAAGTGAAGGAACATGATTTCTGAACAATGTTATTCAATGTTATTTTCAAATAATCTATTATTTAAATAGAAGAATAAAATCTAAAACAAAATAATCTAAAGCTATTCTAAGCTGTTGTTTTTTAGGATAATGTGACTTGAAATAGCTAGTGGCTTTAGAACTGGGTCTTTGCTTGGCACTAACTGTCTATGTGACCAAATTGGCATGTGTTTGTTTGCCTCAAGTCTTCAGTTTCCATAAATTTAAAAATAGGAGAATTTGACTAAATTAGCTCTAAGGAGCATATTGGAGGCTCACTGAGGTTCTTAAAGCGAGGAAACAATTTAAAGATACTGTTTTGTAACCAGTTCTATAGTAATTTTTGTTAACCTTCTCAGCATGTTTTGCACAAAATGTTGAACTCTGGAATTAGAGAGAATTACATATTCCATTTTCTGGTGGTTTTCATGGGTTTGGATTGTAATATACCACTTGTGTTTCTATGATATTTCTTTTTTTGATCAAGAAAGCCTAGGTGGGACTATAGTAACAGACAAGTCTCAGCATCTTATGAAAGGAAACCTGATTTGTCTTTACACAAATGACTGAACTCTCTCTACAGGAGCCTTTTTATTGATTCTCCATGGTTCCAAAGGGTCTGCCTTAGTATGGGACTCCTGCTTTTATAGAAACCAGGAAAGGAGTCCCATTGACATTTCAGATATTCTCTGATAAGCTTTGTGATAGAAACAAAAAAATGCCAATCTTCAGTATTCCTTAGCGCACATGATGTGGTTCCACGTCACTGTAAACGTATCTAGGAAAAAGTCTGCCTTCCACCTGGGAATAAGAAGACAAGCTGGTAACCGCTACTAAAGTTTACCATGGTGCATCTTATTTGTGAACAGAGACACAGGCTGTGGCAAGTCACAATCTAAGTACAAATTAAAGAGCAAAAGAAGAGTGTAATAGTTGATGGGTTAATGTTGGCTGAAGTGGTCAGGGAGTAGAAGAGAGTCTTGAAACAAGCTGAGTTTTGAGACATGAGGAATTGGAGAGAGGGAGGGTGCTCCAGATAGGAGACACAGATGTGGGTCTCAGAGGGAATTAAAAACAAAACAAAACAAAAACAGGTGGCTCTCTTTAGGCCCACTCCAGGTGAGTTATTCAGAAAAGAAAGTATCTGTGATAGTACTGAATTATGCAAAAATTCAAGTGAAAACTGAAAGGTGCTAGGTGAACAAAGCTCCTCTGTGGAGATGCGTTATGTAAGCTGTAAGGCTGTGGGGATTTCTCCTTAGAATCTTAAGACATTACTGTAGGATATTTATTTCTTCTGGAAATGTATTCTTAGTAGGCCAAAGAAATGTCCAGTGCATCCATCGACTTGTGAAGCCAATTCTTAGAGTATCTATTTCCTTTGAAAATTAAGATAGACTCAATGGACCATACGATTATCTAAGAATAACTCACTGTTTTCTACTTTGACTTTTAAGATTTATTTCATATATAATTGTGTGTGTGTTTATGTAGGTGTGTAAACAGGAGTGCAGAAACCCATGGTGGTCAGAAGCAGACAAGAGATTCCTTGGGGCTGGAGTTACAGGCTACTGCGACCCACCAGATATGGGTGCTGGGGATCAAACTTGGGTCTTAACCTCCGAGCCATCCCTCCCAGCCTCCAACAAATCTTCTGAGTAAAGTTCTGTAATTTTCAACCACAGCATGTAGAGTTGTAATGACCAGAGCACTAGGGTACTGAACATTTGCATTCCCTGAAAAATTTCCCCAGGCTTCTTTGTAGCCACTCTACTTCCTTTTCTTCCAGGCTCTGTCTGTTTTATGACCCGATACTATATGTTTATTAAAATATCATATAAATGGATCCGTTCACTGTGTGGCTTTTCGAATACTGCTGCTTTCACGGAGAATAACACATTTCGGATGCATCCATTTACTGCATGCATCAGTTATTCATTTTGTTTTATTGCTGAATACAGTTTCATTGAATGGATGTTTCTATTTGTTTATTCATTCTCCAGACAAAGGACATTTGGATTGTTTCCAATTTGGGGGCAATTATGAATAAAGCTGCAGTAAATGTTCCCAACTAGATTTTTTATGTGAGCATATATTTTCATTTCTCTTGGGTAAATACCTAGAAGTGGGATTACTAGGTCAAATGGTAAGTGAATGTTTAACTTTAAAAGAAATTGCCAAACTGAATTCCAGAGTGGCATAGCCTCTCTTTAATCCTAGCTGCTGTTTGCTTTCATGATGTAGTAAGGGGTTTTTAAAGGTACTAGTCTGACCCTTCTATATCCACAAATTTCACAACTTACCCAGTACTTACTATCTATTGTTTTATGTGCTCCTGGAAGTATCAGCATAGATATGATGCCAAATTTAGAGTCAGACGACCTGGACTAGGCCTATTCCAACATTATATAAATCCGTTATCTATTCAGGACCTCAATTACTTTATTTGAATAATAAGGATGTTACTCTTATGGCTGTAAAGGAAAATATTGTGATTTTGAGTTTAGACTTTAATGGTAGTTTTATATTTAGATCTTAAACTGTCACTCTGTGACATTAGGCAAGTTACTTCCTTGAGCTTCACACTAATGAGGTTAATACAAACTTTTTCATGAAGCAATTTTAACAAGTAAATAAGATAAACACAAAGAACTTATCAGAGTGACTGCTTCTGGGTAAGTGCATCATGAAAACATGTTTTTGTTGATAATGACAGTGTTCCTGTTACAGCAGTAGCATACCTGAAAATTGCCAAGTAGTGCATGACAATGAGGCACACAGCAGTCATTAAAGTTAGAAGTCAAAATATATAAGGTGAGTCATACTGTCAGTCAAACCATTTCCAATGTGCCTGAATTCTAAGCCCATGACTCCATCTGACTCATGGTGTGACCTCTTTTATATCTCCAGAAAGATTTGAAAAACATTTTCTCATGTAAATAGGGCATACAAAGTCTCAACATTCCTTTCTTTGTTCCCGGTAGTCTCACATGTCTTCCTTAAGGTGAACTCTGATGATCATGGACCAACAGAATTCAGGCTTAAGGAAAGATCTCACCATCACTGTTTGGGGTTCACGTGGGCTGAGGTATATGATCTTTTCTTCCAGGATGGCTGGGATAATCTTGATGTCAGCAATGCTCATTAGTTCAGCTTTTTAACCACAGGGATCTTTATCTGAGCTGAGCTGAGAAACACACACACACACACACACACACACACACACACACATACGCAAACACAAACAATAGGATCTTATTGAAATTGCCCTGATTTATACACAGAATCAGTGATAGGGTGTGCTTGAACATGTCTGACTTGTTTCCATATGGTTAATCAAAAGAACTATACAATTTGATACTGCATCTATGGATCTCTTCCTTCTTCCACAAAGAAAAATTGGCTGCTAATTACATCAAACCATTAACTCATTTATTAGAATACAAACATTAGTTTCAGTATTGGTAAACACAAATATTTCTTTCCTTTACATATGAATATATATATATATATATATATTCATTTTCTCTGAAGAGTTAAAAGATTGTTTTCTGTTCTGTCTCCAATAGACTGAAATTAACTATTTATAATGTTATGTTACAAATATATTCATTTGCATTGATTCTATCTTTTTCTATCAGTATGATTATTTTATTTAGTACTTCTACATGTATTTTGATGTTTTCATCAATATCTTTGGAAATTTTATTTTTGAATCTGTGGAATACTGTATTTCCCAAAGTACAAACTACAAAATTATACATTAAAAATGTATCAACCTTTCATTTTGTTTATTTTAGTTATTCTCCTCTGCCTTTATGCCCCCAAAACATATCTATGTGTTATGTGTATCTAACTTAATGTTAGTGCAATATGTATTTTCACTATTGCTTTATAAAGACTCAATATGATAATATACTGTAACCTACACTCTTCTTTGTTCTTACAGTAGGGTTTGTAACATTTTTATATTGTGGCTATATAGAGAAAGACGGTGCTTCCAGAGCCTCTATCTCTACTCTGATGCTGAGTGTAGAATTGTAGTCTGTCAGTATTGCTGGTAGATGCCTCATTGAATAAAAGAAGAAGATAGCACTGAAATTTAGCTGCATATATATATATATATATATATATATATATATATATATATAATTACTTGGTTCCATACCATTTTGGTGCCTGCTGTGGACCTTCCCACTGAAATCTGTACCCTCAGCTTTGCACATAAAACTCAGCTGCTGCTTTTACTCATCCGTGTAGATATTTAGCAGCTGCCACTCCGAGGCACAGCGTCCTCTCTAACCTTTAAGAATGTAAAAGTGCATTTTAATTGACCAGCATGCATTCTCTTTTGGTCTTTCATTCCAGGTCAACATTTGAACATCCAGTTAAATGCCTGTGAATAACTTCCTTGTTATTAGCCCATGTAAAATGTTCCTGGCAAACTTATTTGTAAAGTATCATTAGACACACATATCAAAGACAGTAATTTTGTCCCTCCTTGAAACAATTGGTTTAGTTCTATTCAGAGTCTCAGAGTTTGACTCCCTAAATGCTAGGAGCTTGTTTCTTGTTTCTTTCCAGTGATTAACACAGTTAAAGATAGTTTATAATAGTTCATTACATTAATAGTACTTGTTCACATTCTGACTTTTGACCCACTTTACATGTCTGATGAAAAGTCTATATGACATTAGGATCTTTACAGGAGACTGACAACTTTTCATTTCAAATGCTAAAATGCAGTATGAGTTTTGTTCTTCATCATATCCACCGCTGACAGGAAGGGGGCACCATTGAACAGCTTGTGGAGGAAGTTTCTGTTACTGCATGTACAAAGGGATTAAATGATTCCAGTTGAAACTGCAATCTATTTCAAGGGAGATAGCCATTTACTTAACATTTGACATTTGAAATGAGAACAAAACAAAAATTTTTTTCCTGTGTCACTGTAAATTTGTACATAGTGTTAATTATTATTCTTATAAATTCCAGCTGAGTTTATGAAAGCTAAGAATGTTGATAATGATGAATAATTATGATTGATAACTACTTGTGTTATTGAAATTTATTAATGTTCAGTGTGCGTGTGTATGTGTGCAAGGTCTGGGAGCAAAATATACTTGTTTCTCACAGGATAAGAAGCTATAGCAATGAAAACATTCCTCTTTTATTATAGTGCACTCATTAGATGTATTATATCAATGTTTTGTCTCCTGTGCAGCGACCTAATGCTGGAGACAACTGATAATGCAGAATTTAAAGGTCCCTTCAGATTCCATGTCGCTGGAGATGTGAATGATCTCAGTGTTCAAGCTGATGTGGTAAAAACCTTACAAAGCTATCTGATGCTACTTTGTAGCTACTGGATTTGATCTGATTATCTTGAACTGCCTCAGCCCTGCCTAAGCCTAGCCCCACAAGGCAGAAAGAGAGCTTGTTATTGTAAGAGGCAACCTCAAGCTACTCTCTGGTGCAGTTACATAAATAAGACCAGCGCTGCTTTGGAAGGAGTGTAAATCTCTAGCCAAAATGAGAGATGAGGGAACCATTTGCTTTTAACCACAGTTAATATGAGAACTGAATTTCCAAATAAACTTTTATCTCTTAAGACTGATTGCCAGTGATGGTTATAAAAATTAGTGTGAAAAGATAGCCAAGAAATTGATTATGTTCAGATTTTTCAAGGTTCTGCTTTACAAGGTATTATACATATATGTATATTTGTAACCATAGTAGTTAAAGAAAAGGTTATAGAATATCAAGAGAATGGGGACCGTAGGACAAGTTTGAGAGGGGACAGAGAGGGGCAGAGGTGATCTAAGTAAGACACTCGTGTATGAAATTGTCAAAAAAAAAATCACGTTTGGTAAATTTTTATTGCATTTTGTATATTTCATACAGAACATCATCATCTTTATACCCTCTTCCCCACAGACATGCTCTCATAGTGCCCCCATCGGATTTCATGCATTCTGTCATTTGTGTTAAGGCCTATCAAGTCAAGTTAGCGTCCCTAGACATCCCTCGGTGCATATTCATTCACTGAAATCTAGTCAACCATTTTTTTAAAGGCATTTTCCTGGGAGCCAGGAGGAGGCAGCTGTGTGTCAGTCAGTTTCTTGCAGGGGTTCCCTATAAGTCTGCCTCTCTAGCAGCCTCCTCTTTTCTGCCAGTGACAACACACCAGGGTGGACATGTAGCAGGCCTGAAAGGACAGGCATCTTCTGCAGCGTCTGTGGAAGGAAGTCATCCAGCCCTTTCCTGCTTGTATTGCAAAGGAAAGCCTCTGGAAGCAAAGGGGGGATGCTTCCTCTAGGAGCGAATTGCCTCGTGGTAACTGCAACAGGGATTAGTGCAAATTTCCTCATCTACTCAGTTTAAAATGAAGTGCCAGGTAGAAAATGTTCAGCATTATGGATCACACCTGTCAGCTTTCTTAAAAAGTACCCAAAGGGGATTTCTTTGAAAGGCTGTGTTCATCTAGTTCCTCCATTTCTTTTCCCATGATTTCGAATTTTTCCTGAACAACATGTATCATGTTACCAACACACACAATGCAAAATGGCCAAAAAAATGTGTTTTGTGTTTGATGTGATTTTCTCCCTCCCAAACAAATCCTTTTTGTATGAGGTAAGATTCTTGTAGTGAAATGCAGAGCTTGCGAAGGACTGTTTAGCCCCCACTTGTTAGAATCTCCTCACCTTAAGATAGTTTTCAGCACATTCAAGGAGTTTGATTCAGTTTATTTTAAGATAACTTGAAAGTTTTTTCTCACTCTGAAATGGACTTTTTTTTTCATTTAGTCCCTCCTATTTTAAAAGTCATATTAGTAATCAAAGAAAGCCTTTATAAAAAAAGAGAGAAAAATCCATAATTAAAATATGGGTAGCCAACAGTGATAGCCTTATAAATATTTCTAAATGTGGGATTTAAATTTCCTTCTGATACAATCAAATACTGGTTATTTTAGGGTACTGAGAAGAGTTATGACCCAGTGAACGGCATGCTGACATATAACTAAATAAGTAAATAACCAGAGAGAAGGCCCACTGCTGTTTAACAGCTTCCCCAGTTACATATACACTTTCAAACAAGCATGAAATGTAGGTCTCTGGACATCACTTAAAAGTACCACAAATAAACAGTGTGTGATCCCACGCTCCTATTCCTCCTGGATAGCCGGAAAGTATGGGTGGGAGCTGGGGTGGTTGGTGCTGCTCTTCTGTCCAGGGTGCTCTAAACACAAACAGGGCAGTTCACAGACTCAGGGTCATGCGGCTGTTGACAGATGCAGTGAGCTCAACAAAGTGAGGAAGTGAGAAGCCCGTGACCTGCAGGCCGTTGCCTTGCCTCACCTTTCATTTTGCAAAGAATCATACTCCAGATTCCCAGACCTCAGCTTCAGCCTCAGGGCTGAGTTTGCCAATTGTCAAGAGTAGCCCTCTTTTTCTCTATACGAGATAGATGTTAAGCTCTCGCCCTGCGATTTTGGATCAAACCGATGCCCAAACTGTAGAACTTTTATACAGAAGAGATTTGTTTCATATTAAACAAACAGACAAATGCAAATGAAATTAGGAGGAGGACTTGGGAAGAAGAAAAGGTTCAGTGGAAGAAGGAAGAAATAAGAGAGGGTAATGGGAGACTAAGATCAAAAAACGTGTGTGTGTGTGTGTGTGTATGTGTGTGTGTGTGTGTGTGTGTGTGTGTGTGTCTGCAGTACCTGAATTACAGCCTTGTGAGTACAAAACTAAAGAAAATACAGTAAAATATTGAAAACAATAAAGTAGGGGAATTGACAGGTTTGTTAGACATTACTTATTCTGAGTCCCTTTGCCTACACATGAAGAAAATGAGGCAGACATTCAGAATAGAGCTAAATGGTTCTCATTCCCAAACTGCTGCCATATTTTGACTTTGGACTGTCTAAATCAGTTACCTATGGTTGTGGAGAAAAACACTCTAAAGCTTAATGACTTGGGACAGCTTAATGTTTGTCACACCTCTGTCTTGGCATGAGCTCAGAGATGCCATAGATTTACCCTAGGCCTTTTGACTGGATGCTGAACCCTACTCAACATGTGAGAGACCTGGAGGTCTTCTTTCTATGTGATCTTTTGTCCCAGAATGCCTCACGCATGAGGATCTCAAGAAAGAAATCCCAGAGGCAAGTCTTATGATACACTACTTTGCCAGACCTTCTTTTGTTCTCTTTGTTGATCCCTACTATCCAAAACAAAACATAGACTGGAAACCTGGGTGGACAAGGACTGCCCATGGTTGGATAGGGAAAAGCGTCATCATCATAGGTTGTTAAGGTGATGGTGTACCACACATCTACAGCAGTGTTATTCTACTATGTATTGATATTGTCCTAAAAACATGTTAAAAGTCTTTTCTTGAAGTAAAGATTTACCAAGCTGAGAGCTCATGTCTTCAAGCACCTGCAGGAAGCAGAGACAGCAGCTGGAAGTGGGACAGGGCACAAACTCCCAAAGTCCACGCCCCCGGCAAG
Source organism: Eospalax fontanierii (assembly GCA_035773235.1). NCBI lineage: Eukaryota > Metazoa > Chordata > Mammalia > Rodentia > Spalacidae > Eospalax > Eospalax fontanierii. Next base: position 43,992,735 of record CM069529.1, on the reverse strand, counting down.
TGGCATGCTTCCTCTAGCAAGGCCACGCTTTCTAAATGTTTCATGACCCTCCCCTAAAAAGACAGTGGCATTTCTCAAATAGACTTGATCAAAATGTTCTTTTCCTTGTGAAATAACCTGAATACCACAGAAAACATTTATAAAGACTGACCTTCTTGCTAAGAAAACCAATTTCTGCCATTTTTCTGCTGTCTCCAATTCAAGAACACCATGAAAGAACCTGACCTCAGTTGATGGTGTTTCAGGATCAAATGCTGACTTGCTGACATCAACCATCTAATTTCACAGTGACACGGCATTTAACCAGGAGGAAGAACCTGGAGTTATTGAGTGACAGTGCTTGGGCACAGTCCTAGCGATATGAGACTGGAAATGGCCAGCCAAATATGATTCCCCTAAGAAATACAGAATTCCAAGTTCATTGCCAGAAAGCTAGTTCCTGGATGTGTCAGATACTGCCACAAATGTCAGTGACCTTCTAAATGCTTTCTCCAGGTTTAAGTTTTAAAATATTTCCTCTAACTTAGTAGAGATGTTACATTAAAGAAAACAGTCAGGGTCTGGAGAGATGACCCAACGGTTCAGAATTCACCACTGTGGGAATTCATAACTACCTGTAACTCCAGCTCCAGGGGATCAAATGTCTACTTCTGGCCTTCATGGGAAATTGCACACACATGTGCCTACTCAAGCACAGAAACACATGCATATACGTAATTGAAAAATTTTAAAACGTCTTAAAAATTAAAGAAAAGATCAGCTTTGTTTAAAAAGTCATATTTCAATTAGAGTATTTTCCATACTGAACTCACCGTGGTCACTGTGGCTGTGATAACCTGCATAAGACTTACACAAATTTGGGCCCAGTCACAATTCATCATGGATGGAGAAAGGCTTCATAAGGCCCTGAGAGACTATAAGCAGTTAATGGTTGCTAAGGGGAGAGTTGTCATTTTCTTCAGTGATATAGTCACTGAAAATTCCCTCATAGTCCAATAAATAATCCCCCACCAAGTGCTCATGCAAGCAACCCTAAATAAACTCGGTGTGTCACACATACACAAAGATTTGAAAGTTGGAGGGGACTTGTTGGGAAGAAGAAAGGTTTTGATAGAAGAGGGAGGGGGTATGGAGAGGGAGATAATAGATAAGAGTGGAAACTTCTAAAAGTCATTATATGCATGAATGAAACTATCAATGAATTTTTTAAATGATGCTTTGCAATTTGCTTGGCTATCAATCTTCTTTCCGTCTTTGGTAACTTTTTGAATATAAATATTCAAATACATATTTTGAACATAGATATTGTGGTCTGAAGTATCTTTCATGACTCAAGTACTTGAAAACTTTGTACTTAGTTGGTGATGCTGTTTGATGAGGGTTATGGAGCATTTAGAAAATGTGGCCTTCCTAGAGGAAACATGACACAGGGGGTGGGCCTGGGGAGTTCATATCCTGTAGGAGCTTGAAGATGTGAGCCCTCAGCTCTCTTCCCTGACTGTCCTTCCCATGCCTCCTCCTCATGATGGACTCTTATCTCTCTGGAGCTGTAAACTTAAGCCGACTATTCCTTCTGTAAGTTTTTTTGGTCATGGTGTTTTATCATAGCAATAGAAAAGTAACTAATATTATATGTGCATATAGATATATAATATGATGCATGCATTACTCTGCCATTTTAATTTAGTTTTTATTTTTAAAGATTTATTTATTTTAACTATGTGTATGTATGTGTGTATGCATGTATGCACGCATGTATGTATGTATATGCGCCACATGTATTCAGTGCCATCAGGTCAGAAGAGGGTGTTGGATCCACTAGAACTATAGTTACAGATGGTTGTGAGATTCCATGTGGGTGCCGGGACCTGAACGTGGAGAGGACTAAGTGATCTTAACCACGCAGCCGTATCTCCATCCTCTGATTTTCTTTTTTGTCAATTTGAGTTTTTTTAATTTCTGAGAATTTCACACACAAGTATTGTGTTTGTATCATCTCTGTCTCTCTTTTGTTCAACTTTTTCAAAAACGGTTTAATTAGAGATGCTTTTGTGTAAGTGTATATTTAGCTACATTTGAAACACCCAGTCTGTGTCACAGAATTTCCATACAAACTCATTTGACATTTCAGTTGCCCAGAAGGTCTTCTGGTACTCAGATTCATGCCTTTCCATTTCCTTGGTCATCTTGTAGGTCATAAATTTTGGTCAACAGAAACAGGCCTTCTGTTTACTCACATCGCTACAAGCTGCATCAGTGAGTGCCAGAATGCATAGACTTGTAAGACAGGGTTGGGAGAGTCTGAGATTTTTTATGACTCTCATTCCTATGATGCATTTCCCAGTGGAAAGTAACTTCTTACTGTGAAGCCTAGGGATAAATCCTTGGTGTAGTGTGATGGATACAGAGCCAAGAGTAAGAGCATTTTTTTGAGTCTTAGATTCTTCTTTGATAAAAGGACATCAAACTTTTTTAGTTGTGGTGATAAAATGTAAAAGTGTAAGCATTTTGTGTTCCTAAGTATTTAAACACTTGTTATATGATCCCCATTTGGGGGTGCTGATTGTGGAGGGTCATAGGCTCTTTAAGAATTGTGGCTTAGCTGGAGGAAGAATGTTACTATGGATGTGCTTTGATTTTATAACCTCACAGCAATTCCAGTTGTTCTCTCTGCTTCCTGCAGGAAGATTTAAGCACTCAGCTTTCTGCCATGACAACTTTGCTGTCATGACTCCCTTGCCATGGTGAACTGATATCCCTCTGGAAACATAAGACAAATAAGCCCTTCCTTTTATATGTACCCAGAGCTTCATGTTTTCATTTTTTTCAGCATTGATCCCAGTAAACCCATTGTTTAATTTCTTATCTCCATTCTGATTACTACTAGATTTAATGAGCATTTATCGAATAGCATTTTAATTAAATGGATAAATGGATTAGTAATACCTGTATTTGGAACTTAGATTTCTAGAAAGTTAGAAGATGGAAGTCTGTTCACATTTTGTGATGTGATGTGAGACCAATATATTATGAATAATGAAATATTTTTGTTCACTTAAGAAAAAAGTAAATGATTGTATTTACAATCAAGTTGAGTAGGTTTTTTTTTTTTATGCCTCTCCTTTCTATGATGCATTTCCCAGAGAAAGTATCTTCTTACTGTAAAGTCTAGGGATAAATCCTTGGTGTAGTGTGATGGTGGGTATGGAGGAGCTCAGAAAAAAAGCAGTAGAGAGACATTTATCTGTGGGCCATTCTAGATTTAATCTCAGACTACCTTTAGAGCACCTGAGCCCTTGTTTTTGGATGGAAAGTATTTCTGGGTGGGAATCTAGTTTTAGGTAATGATGATGTCTCCATTTTCAGGTTATTGTTCAAGAAAGGGTATGTGTGCATGTAGGTATGCTTGTGTGATGAGTGCCTTAGAACTATCAGTGATGCAAATGTATGCAGGACTGGCTTCCAGAAAGAGAGATGAAGGAAGTTTAAGAAGAAATAATCATAAGCAGCCAATTGAATTTCATTGATCTAGATGTACTAATATAAATTATCTAACTGGTCTATATGACTTAGAATAGTTTTTGTAGTTTTTATTAGAAAGCAGTGCAGCTTTTTTTTCTATTATTCATTTAAATTTTATGTTTTTCTGCTTCTTAACATGTATGTGAAGTAAATAAATTCGTTTCCAGGAAGCAAATATATTTTTTAACGTTTTGTTATTTTTAAGTTTGTATATGCATGTGTCTGTGTAGGGGTATATGCATGTGACTACAGGTGCCTATGGAGGCCAAAAGAGGGATTCAGGTCTTCCTGGAGCTAGAGTTACAGGCAGTGTGTGCTGTCCTGGATGGGTGATGGCACTGAACTCAGGTCCTCTGCAAGAGGAGGAAGCACTGCTAGACACAGTCATCTCTCTAACCCCTAAAAGTAAATACTCTTGAAAGCTTTAAAATGTAGGAAGTGTCAGAAAACTCTCTCAATGTTAATTTTATTTATCAAACTTAGGTGTTCATCAGTCTTTCAAAAGTGTTATATTTTTTCTTTTCTCTAAGCTTTGATTGGAAAATACTGCTTTGCCTATACCTGAAAGAGTTTACAAGAAATCAGAATCTATACTAGAAATCACATTAACTAATAAGCGAGTCTCTCGGTCTGTTTTGGCTCATGCAACGAAATATCTTAAAGTGTATAATTTATAATACATAATTTCTCACAGGTCTAGATATGGAAAGTCTGAAGTAAAAGTAGTCACAGGTACAGCATGCTTTGAAGTCTGGGTTCCTACACCATTGATGGTGTCTTCTGCTGCATCTTGACATGGGGAAGGGGTTACTATGCACCTGCACATGTGGAAGGAGAAAAAGAAGTCAATAGATCATCTCACACCCTTTTATAAGGGCATTAAGAATATTCCTGAACTCTCATCTCTTAATCATATCTCATTGGATGGATGTGTTTCAACATAAAATTGGAGGAGTATAAAGAATTCAACCATAGCAGTGATCTTAATAAAAGTATTAAATGCTGAATGTTGTGGTTTGCAAGAGAATGTCTCTCAAAGGCTCCAAGTGTCTTAGTACATGGCCCCAGTTGGTGATGCTGCTTAGGATGCAGTCTCTGTCATTGTGCCTCCCTGGGATGGTGGCCTCTTATTTTCTGGAACTAAAAGACATATATATAATATATATAATATATATAATATATATATATATTATAGAGTTTTCCCTCTATAAGTTGCCTTTGTCATTTTTTGTTGTTATTTTGTTTGTAGCTGTTGTTTTCAAAATCACAGCAACAGAAAAGTATCTGATACACTGATGTTAGAAATCATACTCAACATCTTCTGAAATTAGCTTCCCTGGTTTCACACTTCAGTTTAAATCCTGAGAATATAGCAGCCCCACAGAATAGGAGTGATAAAAAATAAGGGACTTAACTGAGTAAAGACCAAGGTCTGTGCTACATTATTTCTGTATGGTTAGAGGAAGCCTGGGTCTGCTGTTCACCTTTCTCACCTTTCGGGAAGGCGGAGGAGGCAACTGAACTGGATTTTCAGTGCACTGTGCTTTTTAAACTAGTGCTGGTTTGAATATGCCATTTCCCAAAGTGCTTAACTAAGGAAGCTTCTCTAACCTGGCATACAAGTTCCTTAAACTGACTTCATCAGCCCTGATCTCAGCCAGAAACAACACAACAGGGTATGTTTGGGCTCTGGTACGTGGCAAAGGTATTACTGGATCCAAATTTTGTCATTTGTTAGCTATGGTAATATGAGCAATGCACTGGATTTCTCCTGTCGTTTATTTCTTCATCTCTAAAGTGTGTATAGCAATAATCACTGTGCAATACCTGATTGCTATGAAAAGTAATATATGCACATGGTTTGAAGAATCAGTTGATTCACCAAGTCTTACTACGAAGCAGCAGATTTCTGTCTCTGTGTGTCTCTTCCACTATCACCTCTTCCCAGAGGAAATCACTTGCAATTCTTTTGAGTTGAGCTTTCAGTCTTTACTGTCATATCTCTAAATCAGAGCTTCTCAAACAGTAAGCAGAAAATAGATTACAGGTGTGGGGAGATATTGATCCCTCTGCCCTCAGGGTGGTCAGGTGGAAACTGGGGTGGCATGAGTCTCCATCTAGCTGCCTTCAATCTCAATCAGACTTTTTCATTTATTTCTGTGTGCCTTATAAATATTTATGCATGTGTGCCATGTCTTGAACAAGGTTAGGAAGAATTGCTAAATATAATGGTACTTACAGATGTTTCAGTTTATGCATTACTCACTGACTGCATACACAAGCCTTCTCTCTCTCTCTCTCTCTTCCTCTCTCACACACATATACGGACATACATATATAAACACATATACATATAAATATACACATACACAGAAACACATACGTGCATAAACACACACATACAAACACCTAAACATATATACATACATTTCTTGTTTCTCCAATCCTTCCAATGTGGTTATAATTCTGGTTGTACAAACATTTCTTGTTTCCTATATTATGAATAGGTAATTTACAGTATAGTAAATGACGATCTCTACTGTGAACAATGCATTTCCTCCAGAAAGAACATTCATTTTGATTAATTTTTAAGTTCTTTATGTACTTAGCATCAATGCAGCCTCAGTTTTCTACCAGTTATCTACATCATCCAATGTTCTTTGGCTTTTTTTGTAGCCTAGAAGAAATGATATAAATATGCTTATCTCTTTTTCCTAATAGACCTGTTTGTCCTCTAGACCTGTTGCATACACTTACCATGGGGTGTTTTGTTGTTTTGTTATGTTGGGCATATAATCCAGGGCCTGGATCATATATGGTATATGGGAGCTACATCCTTAAACCCTTTGTGTTAAATTACTCTTTCAGAGTACTTTCTTTCTTTGTTTTTAGTTTATTCTCTTCCCTCATTCTCCTGACTGCTAGGATTTATTGTATTTTAGATAGCATTATTAAGGATTAGATATACAGAATCAGAGCTCTTCCAGGAACTAGATTTGGTTTTTTATTTAAGGGCACCATCTCAAAAACAGTATCTTGGGTTGGCCTCAGACTTGAGGTAATTTTCCTGCCCCAGGTTTCTGAGTACTGGGATTATAAATATGAACTACTGTTCCTGGTAGAATTTAGATTTCTTTTTACCCGAGTAAAAGATCTGTAAAACCTTACTCTAGAAATTGATTTCCACATTTACTTTTATGCTAGTTGACTTCCTTATTATTGTGAATAGCACCCCAAGAGCTCTTAATAAATTAATATAAACCTCATAATGCTTGTCATTTTGTAAGAAGAATCATGTAACATCCTTATGTTCATGTGGCACAGCTACAGTGAATTCACAGAAAACCTTTGCCAGTCTTTCATATGTCCTTTTTTTATAAGGTAAGTTCATAACTTTGTAGCCCAGATTTGCCTGAAATTCTCTGTGTAGCCTAGGCTGGCTTCAGACCCAAAATATCCCTTCTACTTCAGCTCCTGAGTGCTGGAATTATAAAACTGGCTCCCCTGCCCAGCTTCCAGTTATTCCTATCCTTGTGTACTTTAGAAGCAAAATTGAGAAAATATTGTTGTTATTACCTAGAAATATTATGTCATTAGCATTTAAAATCATTATATATATATATATATATATATATATCAAAGAGAATAGGAACAAAGTAAAATTATTCACTTCTAAAGAAATCAAGTTTGTTTGACTGCTCAAATGCCCCTAAATATCTCATTGGTTTTAAAATATTCTCTGCTCAAAGTTGTAACTAAAATAAATAATAAAATAAGATTCCATTCTACAAATTAAAAAAAAAAATAAAAGCCACAAGGGAGACACACAAAGGGAAAGACTTTGTTATGCTGGAGACTCTCTTCTCATGTCCTGTGCAACATTCCCTTTTCTTTAGCCAGGACTTTCTTTTGATCACTTCCTTGTTTTGTTGGAAATCATCATATAGGAGCTTCACAAAAAAGGATCATAAGAAATGGCATTCCCTTTGATCTGTAGCATGCCTACATAGTCCTTGTTTGGTATTACCCTTGACTGAAAACTTGGTTGCATTTACAATTTTAGAAGCTTCCTCAGTTTTTCCAAGAAGGTGAAGTTTGCATTATCTTCAGACTCTTCACTTTGTCATTGTTAAGTCCAAAGTTAAGTTTTGGCTATTCATCATTTTAACTGATCAGTTAATTCTTTCCTCTCTGTACTTCAGGGAGAAGCCGCATCAAAACCAATGTTCAGAATTGAAGAATACACATCGCCATGCGCACGGCACAGTGCGTTAACAGTGTGAGTGCTGTGTGCATGGCGATGCGTATTCTTCAATTCTGAATATTGGTTTTGATGCGGCTTCTCCCTGGAGACTTTTTCTTCTTTCGGCAATGTTTCGTTTCTGAAAGTCCTATTTGGATATTAAACATTTTAGACTTATTTTAAATTTTCTTGCTATTCTTTCCAATATTCTGCTGTATAGACATTTTGTCTTTTAAGAAATTTCTCTAATTCTATCTTACAAATCTTCTAGAAAATGTTTATTTCTGGTTGCACCCTGATTTCTATAACCTTTTCCAAATGGTTAGAGTATTTATTTTGAGGTTAGTGTATCCAGTTCTTGTTTTCTGTGTGATACATTCATAAACAGCTTTAGTTAATTGTTCTACTTTCAGCTTTCCTTTTGTTCCTCTATTTCATTTAGGTCTTTTGATAATGATCCATATCTTTTTAGAGAAATACTCTCAAGGCTGATGTGGAACTCGATCACAGTCTTCAGTATAGATGGATGAGTTCAACGGTCTGGTTAGTGAAGGAAACCTCAGCACCATAACTTTATATCTTCTTGAAAGACAGCTATCACTTTTTCCTCTGCATGATGTTTGGTTTTGAGAATTTTTAAGAACCACTCCCTAGTGATAACTCTGGAACAAAGGTTGCAGGATGAATCTCACCATTCAGCACACAGATATATCCTCAAATATATCTCTTTACTCTCTAAGTTCAGCAGGATAATACCGCAGTTCAGAACTGCATAGGGAATCTGAGGATAAAATTTTTTCTGTGGTATATCTTCAACACATTCTCCACTTATTACTCCTGCTTTTATCCCCACTCTTTAAGGTGTTAACAATTCCCAAATGTCCTGGTGTTTCTCTGCTGTAAATATGGTCACAGATTATCATCTTCTCCTGAAAAAACCTGCAATTCAGGACACTCCAGTCACCTGTGATGTTCAGCATGTGTCTACCTGTTTTCTCATTCTAGACCTTTACTATTCTTTTTCTCTCTTGCTTTTCATCTGGTTTCAGGACATAAACATGTTTCTTTCTTATCACAATTTTCCAGCTTCATATAGAAATCTAACATTTTTCTGAGACTTCTTTTTCTGCATTCCAATTTTTGAGGTTTCCCTCTTCCCCTTTGTTTTCACTGAGGTCCCACCACACCTTCGCTTCTTACCCAGCCTTCCTTGAAAATCCGGACCATAGGACTCTATCTCCTTTGTGTTCAAAGGAAGATGATTTTTCTATGCCAAATTCCTACATTTTCATATTTCGTTGTGGCTCCTACTACTATTTCTCTTCTTATATTTTAAAGGAGCACTAACATTTACTGAATGCTAAGCACCATCAAAAATGCATTCAGGTACTTTTTACTTTGCCTTTTTAACTTTTCTAAAAAAATATTTTATGTGTATTGTCTGCCTCTATGTAAGTGCACCTGTGTTGTGTAATGTCCATGGGCAATAGAAGAAGGCATTGGATCCCCTGGAACTGGAGTTACAGATGGTTGTTAGTCACCATGTGGGTGCTGGGATTTGAAAAATGATTCCTCTTGAGCTCTGAGCCATCCCTCCAGTCTTCTTACTTTTTCTTGATAAGAACCTTTTCAACTAAATCTCCTTATTATCTTCGTTTTGCATATGAAAATATTGAGGAAGGTAGAGTTTAAACAAATTACCTTCAAATCACTGACTTCATGACTCTGGAATCAGATTTTAAAATCTAACTAATTCCATTATCTGAGTTCTTAACTATTCAGGGCAGCTATGGAAAGAAAATATTGTTACACCTATGTCTTAAATGTGGAAAATATGGCCCAGAAAGGTTATATGAGCTTTCTGATGATCTCTTATTGCTAACTGGGAGGAATAGTCAGAGTTCTGTGACAACTTCAAGATTCTGTCCATTATATTACCAAGATATATTATCCTCTTTCTTATTTAGCAAAACACTGCTTCACTATTTCAGTTCTTTCCCAAAATTGTTGATGAACTGATTAAAACTTAGCAAGGCAGCCTGCAAATGGAATAGGAAATGTTAAAATACTTTTTCAGTATTGCAACATTGAATTACAATTAGAGAACATTTAATCCAACCAACTTCTTTGGCAGCTGCAGGTGACATTCAAAGAAGACGAGGAACCTCTCCAAGATTACTTTGCTGATTACTAAAGAAACGATGTCAAAATCCAGTCATCAAGTATAGTCTTGGTTGTAGTTACTGAAATACTTTTCAAATGACTCATATTGTTAGGATTTTAGTGTTTGTTTAGCTTAGTTGAAAACAAATTTATAAAATGCAATTTTTTGACAAGTAAAATTTCTGTATTTCAGAATATCTTTTCCATAAAAATAAATTTTTCCAAGTGATATATTTTGGCCTCTAAAGCACAAAATAACCACATAACATAGCAAATTTACAAATAGACTCTTATTATTAAAAGTGAGAGATATTTTCTTTACTATAATTGGATCTCTGAAATCCAACATACTACAAATCATGCGCAGGTTCTTGCTCTTACTTCTTGCTTCAGAGAAGATGGTTGCATTCTATGTGCTCTGTGTCTCTTTCAACTCAGTCTTGAGCGTTATCTCAGTTCCAAGGTAAATATTCTTTAAAAGTCTAAATCTTAGCTATTCCATTAAAAGGTTTATCTTCTGCACGTACTGCTTGTTTATCTAGCAACCTTATGAGTCTATTGAAGTGTTTGTTTAGTAGTCTTTCTAAATTATTTATGGTGAGAGCCAACTAATCTTTGATCACGGTGAATTTTTGGTGTTGGAAACCACTGCATTGATTGATTGTATTTCCAAATGGGAATCTCAGTAACGTGATCAAGTTTCCATTAATGTGAAATCTTCCCCAAAGAAATGTATGTATACCTTATTTTCAAATGAGTATTTGGAAAGCCAGTGTTTCTGTGAAAGCTGAGTGATAATTAATAACTTCCTTTGTCATTCCTGTCTTTTTATTCTATTTTTTTAATGTGCTAAGAAAAGTAGAAAACAGAAGCCTCTTTATTCGGGCACTCAGGAAAAAATGGAAAGCTAATGAATACAGAAGCAAAACGTGTGAAATCACAGCAAATGTGCCGTAGAAGAAATGTCAGCAACACAGGGAAATGCAGCCTTTGGCTCCTATCTTAAGTCTTGGCAGTTTTACAATTCAGGGCAAATGAGCAGCACACCCTGAGCTATCCTCCTCTAGTTCACAGAAAGGCCTCGGGACTGTTAAGAAAAGGGAGTGTTCAACTTCATCTTTGAGGGCAAAGATTAGAATCATAGCATGTTAGCACTCAAAAGGAATTCATAGATCATCTATTTTCTAACACAATCTCTTTGTTTCACAGCTGAGGTCGCTCTGAGGTCAAGAGAAAGGGCATACGTTTTCCTGAGTCATACAGCATGTTAATAGCAAACATTGATTAAAGTCCACCAAAATCTTGATTCTCAGACCACAATGTCAGCAGTAATGTACTAAAATGCAACTGAAATCCAAGCTACTTAACTTGAATGACCTCATCTCTTGTCACTCTGCCCCTCATTCCCTCTGCCTCTTCCACGCTGGCTTTCTTCTTGATCCAGGGTTAGACGCTTTAAGACATTTCCTGTCTCTACATATTTGCAATCATTATTTTCTCATTCTGGAATGATGACTGCTGGGTGTTTTTTTGCCACCCAGTTCCTCTGACCCAGTCTAAGTGCCACCTCTTCAGAAAGCCTTTCTTTGAGTAGGCAATGATAAGCTGATGCGCACTGAATCAGATCATCATGTTTTGCTTCTCAACACAGCAAGTGGGACAAGCTAGTTTTTCTAGTTATTATTTTTCCAGGAGGATGCATGCTCTATAAATGCATGGACCTTGCTTATTTATTGTAATTACCAATGCCTACTACATGGCAAGCACACAGAAGGAGCACAATACACGCATACAAAGAATGTAAATAAAACGCTTACAAATAGAGTCTGAACATTCTTATCTGAGTCACTTTTTACATTTTATTTTCACCACACTCTGTATTTTTAAAAATTCTGGGTTTTTAAAATTTATGCATGGTTTAAAAATTCATGTTAAAATATGTTTCAAACAAATTAATAGCACTCAGACAAAGACTAACTTGAATACCAGCATATATACTGCGATCATCACAAAGCCAACAGAAAAATTTAATTTCACACAAGTATTTCATATCTAAGATTTCATGGAAAGGAACTCAGGAGAATGGCAGGTTATTGCACTACATGGTTCTTAACATTAATTCTAAACTGATATTGGGAAATAATATATAATGTATAAATTTAATTTTGAAAATGTATCCAATTATCAATATGTATATATAGATAATCTTTAGTTACTGAATTATTTAAAAACAGCCAAAAAGAGGAAAATGTTGCAGGTTTTATGAATTTTTATTGTAAAACATAATTTTCTAGGAATTTTTCTAATTTTGATAGAAATCTGATTCCATCTAAACCTGCAGTGTAAGAAAATTCTATTGACATTTGGAATCCCAGGGAGTGCTTATGTCTACTCTGTTCATCAAGATCACACTAGCCTCAGCATGGAGATCTAGGAGAGTCCTGCGATGGTGCTCATCCTCTCAGATCGCAGAAGCTGAAATGTTTATTGTCTTATTTCCTTTCTATCTAAAGTTAGATTGATGTTAGAGTGATGTTTACATATTCAGCTTATTCCTTTACAAGGCAAGTTGGAGGCATTGCATGTGGTAATATAGCAACCCTGGGAAGAGTGGTAGAAGTCGTGCTCACACCCTCACTGCCTTATCTCCCACTACACAGACACAGACAATGATGACACACACCTTCAACTTGAGTATTAAAAATACGCTGTTGATTGTTATGTACTTTATTGTTAATAACTGAATTTCACATTTTAAATATCTAATATTGCTCTAACCTGAATGCCTTATGCTTGGTCTTAAGAGTGGAGAACCACAGTGCAAAAGGATTCTGATATCTGAAAGCAGAAGGCTCTGTCCTCCATCCATAGGGAACTTGAATTGGGAAGTGGACGTGGAGAGGAAAGGAGAGGAGATGAGAGAGAGAGAGAGAGAGAGAGAGAGAGAGAGAGAGAGAGAGAGACTAATTTTCTTCTAGAGGATCATGAAATGATTATAATAATAAATCTTTGGGGGACAGTTACATCTTTCAGCTGCTATTGGAATAAAGCTGTCTCGTTCTATGTTACTGAAATGCTCTGTCCCCCTGTCCCCTGCCCAGGAACAGGGAGGCATTCCTTAAGTATGATCTATTGCTCAGAGATCTGTTAGCCCTGAAAAGAGAATGATATACTCTTCCACACTGCTCCAGCCACCATTGAAATACAGTGCAAATTAGACTAGTATCTCACTATCGGTTCTATAAACAGGAAAGAAACACAGAACCAGACTCTTACTTCCCTTTTTAGAAAGAATAAATAACTGATACTACCAAAATTAAGCAACCAACAAAGATTGGGGTCCACTACCCGACCCTGACCTCAGTGGATGAACCTGCACTAACATTTGAGGACATTATCTTGACACATTAGACAACACAGACGAAAGCATTTATGGATTCCAGTTGGGGGGCAATGGGAGGGTGTTGGTGTGGAGAGTGTATAAAGATGATTAAGACTGATTGAGATGTTCTGTATGAACTAAACAATGATTCAATAAAAAAATAAGAAACCAAAGGAAAAATATGTATTGGGCTTCATTAAAATTAAAATGTTTTGTATTTAAACTAGAATAAAAAATATAAAATAGTACCCACAGTATTGAGGAAAATATTGAATCACATCTAACAAAGAACTTCATTCGGAATATTTAGAACAAGTGGAGTTCACCGATAAGAATTAAAATGGTAAAGTTTCTGAATAGACCTTTATCCAAAGATGATATACAAATGGTCCATAAGGACATAGAATATTCTCAGTATCACTTGTTTCCCCTCTCCAATCCCTTAATTGTTTTGGTGACCCAAGGTACTGCTAATCTTTACTTTCTTACTCTAAAACTTTTCATATTCTGGTTAGTTCGTATAAAGGCAATCAACCATGCAGTACACTTATCCTTGTGTGCATGTTTCTCTTTCTCTGCTTTCATTCATCTTAGCAAGGAAGAATGAAGAGAGCCAATGAGAAGACATCATGTGATGGTGAGACAGTGAGTGTGATCTGTGGAACATGTTCCTAACATAGAGCTTGACCCTGGAGAAAAATTATTCTCCCTCTCTTAGAAGCCAGGTATTCTTCTAGCTCTTCCAGATGTTGACTTTAAAAATGCCCTCATCCTTGTTGGCATGTCAACTGGTGTTGTCATCATATAGGTCTTATTTAGAAAATCATATTGTTTAGCTTTCATGGGTGCAGCCTCCCTATCATATCTAGAAGGCAGTAGCTAGCAGCAGGCATCCTTGCAGATCTTCTTATCTTTCCAAACCCTTGACTTAGGTGTAATTTGTGCCAATTGAGGCACCTTTTAAAAGTTAAACCAAAAGGAGAAAAATTACCTCTGTGCCATGGGGATAAAGGCCCTTTCAGTTTTGCCCATGCATTACTTTTCTAATGTATAATGTTGCATATTAAATAACACCTTTATTTCACATAGCTTGGCATACTTGTCTTCATTACCCCTGTGTCTTTATTTATACCCTATTCTCTTGGTCAGAGCAGTCATACTTGTCCCTTATGATGCTTTGGACATGCTGAGACAATGAAAGCTAAGGAGCTACTCCATGCTCCTTCAATGAGGCTGTGTTGATTTGCTCTTGACCTTCTTGGGTCTGCACCATTTGGACTAAGGTTAATTCTCATCACCTGTAGTTGATGTCGTTTCTTATCTTTTACAGAATCTATTTCAGCACTTGACCCAGGAATGTTCTAATTATACTATGGATTTAGGGAATATTGTGGAGTGGATTTTCTGCACATATTTGTTTCCGTCTTATAGTTAGATATTTTTTTCTCTGAAGAGAGACTACCACTTCCTTGATGAAATTTTAGTAAATTTTTAAGTATGGAGTGATATTGAACTTCATTTTTTTCTTTTTTAAATTGTCATTCTGGAGATGGAATGTAGGACCTTATTATACATGCTAAGAAAATACTAGACCACTGATATACACCTCCAGCCACACGTCCTGGTTCTTAGTATGAAATATATCTCAAGTGTTACAGTGTATTAATTTCTTTAGTTTTAATTGTTTAAAATATTTCATATTGGAAAAATTGCTCTGAAAGAAGAAAGGAGTAAAATTATCAAAAATATACTTTTTATGTTACAAATTCATGATGTTACATCAACTAAATTTTCATTAAAGCTTGATTTCACACAATATGCCATGGATTTACCCATTTAAGTAAGATTTCTATTAGATTTTTGTCACTATAATAAAGTGCTTAAGAAAGTTATCTCATTAAGAGTAAAGGTATATTTAAGTAATGGGTTTTGAAGCTCTGGCCCAAGATTTCAAAGACACATTGCATTTATGTCTCTGGTTTGTTTGCCGATAAATAGCAGTGTAAAAGCACATAGCAGAGTAAACTGTTTCATGGCCTTTAAGCAAAGGGTCTCCCCGCAGCCCCAGCTGCCCTGGAACTTGCTGTGGTAACCATGCTGGTCTCGATCTCACAGAGATCTGCCTACTTGGCTCCTTTTTGTTATATTTTTGACTGAAGTAATCCAAATAAAAATTGTACAGTTTTCTTCACTTTTCCCAATTATTTCAACCTTGACTTTGGATCATAGGTATCATTTTGTATGACCAGCAACAAAAAGACGGACTATGATGTCACATATTCATATGTACATTTCACAGGCACCTTTAAATAGTTTGAAAGAAGGACTTTGCTTATATACAAAACTCAAAACAGGGACATTTTGGTGCACAAACTTGATTGGCTAGGCCTTAATATATATGATAATGCATGGAGTCCTGTGGGCAGGCTACTGGAGGTGCAGATAGGGAGGGGACTAGCTATGATTAAGTTGTATTGTATAAAATGTACAATAATCCAATTAAATACACTAAAAATTGATCCAAAAATTGGACCAATGTATGTAGTTTAAACTTCATTATTAAAGTATAACTTGACATAATAGTAGTTATAATTGTTCATTTTTTGTAATTCCTAACTTTCGCATTTATATAATTTTCTTATTCATTGAGTAAATTTAGCAAGTAATTGCTAATTACACATAAAATGAACAAACTCAGGGTATTCAAAAATGTCTACCCATTTGGCTCATGCTCACAAGGATCTCCCATTTCTGCGAAAGAATAGGCATAAGCACATATAATCACATCCAACGTGTCCAGTGGGAAAAAAAAAACATATAATTTGGAAAAACAAAGCATTAAAACATATGTGGATATCAAAGAGCAAAACATCCTCTCTTGGGAGGCTTCAAAGATTTTATTAGAGATGGCTACCACATCATTTTAATGACCTTGTCTTACTTTAGAAGTAAGAAAAGGAAGACAATTCACCCAAAGTTTTAAAGGTGAGAATCAGTGTTAGAGCTCTGTTTTAGGAAGCTGTCTAAAGCAGCTGCCCATGTCCTGTTTCTTTCAGAGCTCTGCTTTTCAACAACTGGTTCCACTTTATACCTAGACTTTGAAGCCAGATATCATTCCAGGTGCTCCTGCAAACCATTTGTAAAGCTGCATCAATGTCTATTGTCCTCCTTTAATCTATAGATTAACCACTAAATATCTTTGGATTCATACTCCATTTTTTTATTATTTTTATTTTATGTATATGAGTGTATTGCCTGCATATATGTAAGTGCACCCATATAGTGCAATGCTCAAGGAAGACAGAAGATGTTGTCAGATCCCCTGGAACTGAAGTAAAGGATAGTTGTGAGCTGCCATGTGGGTGTTGGGATTCAAACCTGTTTTGCAAGTTTCTCATCCTGAAATTCCTTGATGCAGCTTCTGATGCTGTCTCCCATCACACAGGCTCTCAAGGCTGCTTACTTCCTTCCCACCCCATGTTTCCTCCGCCCACGCTCTGCGTTCTTCTCTTCATTTGGATGCTTTTTCCACTGTATATGTTTACCTTCTTGAAAGCTGTATTTCTTTTTTGGATGCATTCGTAAACCTCTTTTTATTTCTTGCTTCCCTATCTACCAAATTTCAGCTCTTAGAAAACAAGAAGTTTAGAGATAGCGGAAAGTTTGGCACCTATCTCGTGTAAAATCATGATTTTACTGAGTTACGTGTTTTCAAAACTAAAGAGAAATTTCAAAATATTTGGGAATCATTTATGAAAATCATTTTCACAAGTTACAGATGTCCCGATTACTCAGAAGTGGTGAAACTGAATACAGTCATGTTTAATGAGTGAAAATATTTTTTATTTCACACTTTCCACATGTTTTACTCTTTATAAAATTTCTGAAGATATTCTAACATTTAAAAATTGTAAATGGTAATTTTACTGAACTATCAAAATTGAATAAATATCCCTTATACTGCTTGGCTTTCTTAAGCTTATGCTTTGGCAAAAGCAAAGAGCTTTTGAATCTTTAAGGTGGTAACTGACATATCTCATTACTTAGAACATACATCTTGAATTCTAATGCTTTGCTTTCAAATCAGTGTAAATATACCCACCTATATCCTTCCAACAAAGGGAGATGTAGGTAAGAAAAGACTTGTTGAAAATCACTTCACCGTGCACTTGCATGCATCTATGATTATCAGAGTCTCTTACGTTCAGTTCTTTGAAACTGCTTTTTACTAAAAAATTCATTCCTCTATGTCATTTGAACTTTGTTATGTCTCTGTTGATTCGCTGAAATTACATTTCATTTTCCTGATGAAGATATTTTTCAATTAGCTGCATAAATACTATTCTTTTTAAATGAGAATAGCATGTTCCTTTTTAAAAAATTATTGATAGAATTATAAATACATTTCAAAAATTATACTTATTAAACTATTTTTTTCCTGATCATCCAGATAACATGTGTTCATTGCACAAAATTTGGAAACTACTCAATATAACACAGAGGATTTAAGCAAGCTTAGGACTAATCACAGTTACACAGCACATCTTGTCCTACACAGGTTCCATTTATTAGATTTTTTTCCCTCTGCATTGCATGTCATGTGACAGTTCTCCAAATGTAATTTTTAATCCTTTGTAACTATTCATGAGCATATATCCCTATTTCAATAAATATATACTTTTGCTTTGTGTGTATGAGTGTTTTGCCTGCATGTGTATATGTGCAACTCATGTATGACTGGTATTTGCCTAGATCAGAAGAGGATGTTTGATCACCTGGACTGGAGTCAAAGAACATTGTAAGCCACTATGGGGTTATGGGAACTGAACTCAGGTCCTCTTCAATAATAGAAAATTCTCTTAGTCACTGACTTATCACTTCCATCCTGTTTTAACAATCTTAATGAACTATGTACTACTTTATCCTTATTCTATGACAACTATTTGTTGGTCAACAATTTATTCTTTTATATTGATTTTTAAGTAAAATATATATTGTTGAAATTAGAATAAATCAAATTTTGGTGATCATTGTCCTAATAAATACTCTTCAAGAAGAAGTACTAGGTCAAAGGAGTTAAGTTCTTGGTGTGAGAATGATTTGAGATTGGCATCACATATGTGGAACTTCTTAATGATCTTGGTTAGAGTGATCTGAACATAGTTGGGCTCTCCTGTAGCCAGTAGAAAAAAATTTGAGACAAACTGAGTTAAGGATACAATTTGTATCTGAGAAAGTTGAAGATTTCCTTGTCTATGCTAATGTCCCATATGGTACATTCACTTTGATTTTATTAGCACTAGAAATATGATAATTAAACTAAGAGGTCATTTGTCTATACTTTCAGGTTGTAGATTATATATATATATATATATATATGCATATACATCTATGCAGTCTAGTACTTGTATATGTCATATGGTCATAAATTGTTGTGCAGAATAGTACTCTTATGGTCTATCAGTCATGCATATTCTATAAATGAGACTATGTGAAGGAGGGTGAGAGGAATGGTCCATATTTCATTCCAGAGCTTTGGTTGAAATCTATATTGCCAATTTCTGGGTAAAACATTTTCACATGGATTCTGGATTAGAATGATTAGTGAGTTCAATGGAGCTAATGAGCCCTAAATATCTTTGTTTACTCTGTCACAGAACTCGTCCTTTTCCTATCTCATTACCTCTTATATAGATATGAACCTGAGTGAACAAAGAACTTGACTACAGATTATTTGGGAAGCAAATGTACTAAAAATTCTCTGTCTCTGCCATTTTCTTCCTCTTTCACCAACATGTATCATTTGATAACTGTATATGCACAGTACAATCTAATATTTCTTGATGCCTGAATGCAACATATACAAGTCGCAATGAATTCACAAAAAAAGGGTAATGGCACATTATAAGGTTGGGAAAGACTGAGGAAAGTAATTTTTAAGGATTACTAGCATTATCAAGGCATAAATGAAGAAAATGGAGACACTTTAAATGTGCAAGGCATGAGGGGGGAGGATTAGACAGGGAGAGAAAGATAGGAGAGAAAAACAATGCCTAGCTAGTGTAAAACATCAGAGGGAATCATATTAGTCTAACAACCTAGTGACAAATTCCAGATGCAATATCGTTACATGAGTCCATGTGCATAACTGAAGGCTACACAATAAGAAGTGTAAGTTAGGCGAAATCTTCCTTTGAGTTGTTGGCAGGGTGGTCTAAGAGAATCCCCAAATTATACTTGATCTGCCACAGCCTTTAATTGCCTCCCAGAACTTGAAGATAAGATCTTGGTGTTGAAAACGGAACATACTTTGGAGACTGAATTTGGAGCAATTGAGCTGGAACTGATCTGGAAGCCACTTTCCCGGAAGGCTAGCTCTCATAACTCTGGAGAGTACTATTCAAGTAGCCAAGGGAGAACATCCATTGATGGCCCAACACCAGATTCTGCAGAGTTTGGGTCCCTAGACAGGACTCCTGTATTAAGGTTCACTCACCCAGTACTCAGGGACCATTGCATAATAGGGAGTGGAAGGATTGTAAGAGCCTGTGAGTTGGAGAGTGACCATATGGAAAGATATTCTATGAGCTCCTGGGACTCTACTCATATGAACCTACTGCAATGGTGTTGGCATGTTCAACACCCTTGAAAACTCAAGCAGACAAAAATCCAGCATGGAACTGTGAAAAATGTGGAAATCCCATCTTTGCTGAAGAAATATTGACAACTGATTATTGTTGGGTGAGAATGACTTAATCTGCTTAAAGTGCGGGTTCTGGATAGGCTGACTGGACCTCAGTGGATGAACCTGCACTGAGGAATGTTTGGGGATGCTAATGTGACACAATAGACCCCAACTCGGATGAATGAATGTATGTGTTCCAGTTGGGGTGCTATGCGGGTTGCCAGTGGGGAAGGAGATACACAGATGATAAAGATTGATTTGAGATGTTCTGTATGAAATACACAAAACTTCAATAAAAATTTTTAAAAAATGTGCATTCTAATAAATTAAAAAATTGATGTAGGTATATGAAATTAATCTACATTCATAAGTTTCTAGAGGGGAAATACAATTGAGGAGATTACAGTGCAGATGAATAAGGCAGTTCAAAAGATTGTCCTGAAGACAGGTCACTGAGGACTGTAGGATTAAAAGACAGTTTTGGTTGTGAGCACAGTTAATAGGACGGGGCAGGAATTCCTTCTTTTGGAGCAGGTTTCAGATCCAATTAGGAAGTGGTTGGTTACTCTCATGATATCTCCTGCCTTTATTAGGAAGTGGTTGGTTACTCTCATGATTTCTCCTGTCTCTATTGCACCAGTGGGCATATCTTGTCAGGTTTGTTTGTTACTATAGCTTTCATGTTTCATAAATGGGTCAGACTTTGTTTATTTCTCTGCTCTGGTGAAGTCCCAGTAGGAGTAAAGCTTCCAAGTTAGTACTAGCTTGAATTCTTCTGTGTCTTATCATTCGAGTATGTAGTGTCTTCAGCAATAAGTTCTAACCATCAAGTTCTGGAAGGTATCCCAGAGCAATGACAATGTCCTGTAATGCTTGGGTGTAGGTATCTCAAAATTAGACTCAAAATTAGCTATTCTACACCTGGTACTTTTTATTTCATAGACTATGGAGTCAGGAAGAGGCATTATTATCCCATTATAGGACAACTCCAATAAAATCCTTTTTACAGATGTTTGTGTATATAGCTTAGGAAGTTTCTCCAATAGTTGGTTTCCATAAGGCATTCTCAATGGTCTTTAGTGTTATTTTTCACGCACTTCCTTCTTTACACTCCTTCACATTAACTGTTGCCTTCTGTAGACATTCATTCCCACCTCACTTCACTGTGCACTGTAGTTTAAGCACCAATTATGGAAATATTTGAAGCTAGAATCCACATAATGGGGGAGAATATACGGTGTTTGTGTTTCTGTGGTGGATTAACTCACTCAGAAGGATTTTTTTTATAGTTCTATTCTTTTATATGAAAATTTCATTTTTCTCAACAGTTGATTAATATTCCATTGTGTAAATGTGCCATACTCTCATTGTCCACTCATCAGCTGATGGGCAGGTAGGCTGTTTCTTTTTCCTGGTTATTGTGAATAGAGCAGAATGAACATGGATGAGCAACTATCTCTGCAATAGGAAGTATATCCCTTTGGAAATATGTCCGAGACTATGTAACTTGATCATATGTGTATCTACGTGTATCTGGGAAATCTGGATCTAGCTTCTTGAGGAATCGCCGCACCAATTTTCGTAGTGGCTGCATCCGCTTGCCCTCCTGCCAGCGATGAGTGAGGGTTCCCCTTTCTCCACACTCACACTAACATTTGTTAGTATCCGTATTGCTGGATCTCAGCCATTCTGACTGGGGTAAGATGCAATCTCAAAACAGTTTTAATTTGTATTGTCCTGATGGCTAAGGATACAGAAAAAAAAAAATTCTTCTTTTGAGAATATTATATTTAGCTTCATGGTCCAAAATTTAATTTGGCTATTTTCCTGGCACTTACTTTTATGATTTCTTAACATATTCTAGACACTAGCAATTTGCCAGATTTGTAGATAAGGTTTTATCCCTGATCTATTGATTACTTTTTCGCTCATTGGAAGTGTCTTTTGCTGTACAGAAACATTTTAGCTTCATGAAGCTCCGTTTGTTAATTGCCTTCATGTCTACGAAGCTAGGTTCCTGTTCAGAAAGTCCTTTATTATGCCTAAACATTGAAGTGTAGGTTTTAATTTTTCTTCTAACAATCCAGAGTATCACATCTTATGCTGAGGGCCTAAATCCATTTGGAATTGAGCCTTGTTCAGGGTAAGAGATAAGTATCTACTTTCATTCTTCTCCAAGTAGCTACCCAATTTGACTAACACCATTTGTTGAATATGCTGTCTTTTTTTTTTCCAATATGTACTTTCCCTTCCTGTCAAAGATCAGGTAGCTGTAGTAGTTTGCGCTGATATCTAGGCTTTAAATTATCGAACTGATCAATGTGCCCATTTTTATGCCAGTGCCCCTATGCTTTGATTACTATAGCTCTGAAATATAACTTGAAATCACAGCGTGTGGCTAGATCATAGGCACTAGGGAGAACCTGATCCTGTTATTCTGCTAAGTGAACATAATAGTAAATTGCCATATAAGTTCTCATCTCTCTACACATAGATTAGTATATCTTTCAATCCTCAACGTTGTATTTCCTGGCAGCCTAGGCATGCTTAGCTCTAAATTGGACATCTTTATCATGACCCCATCCTCAAGGCTCAGGGGTCATTGTCAAAGAGAAAGCAGGAAGACTGTAGGAGTCTGAGGTAGTAGACTTCTGCCTTGAAACATTATGTACCACACATAAAAGTGGTGGTGCACCAATGAACTCATAGTCACTGGGACTGTGTGCAGAAAACCTGCACAAGATCAAGTCGATCAAAATTCCAGCATGAATAGGGGGAGTTCATGAAGTTCCACCTGTAACTGAGGAGTTACTGTAATTCACAGATGGATGCTAGTGGAGTGAGAGTCAGTTTCCTTCAAGGGTGTGTGGCCCCTGAGAGTTCAAACATGTTCCAGTAGTTAGTCATACCAATGTACATACAGATAGCACTAAGTGAACTCTTAAGTTTAACAATAGAGCGAATGTAGTTGGCAGGGTAAGGGAGCAATTTGTGGGGAGGGAAATGTGGATATCAAACGGATGTGTGCATGTATGAAATTCTTAAACAACAACAAATTTTCTGAAAACGATTTTGGACTTTGTTTGATGATAGCCAGTAAAACCTTGTATCCAAAACAAGAAGCACAATTTCTATATGGGACAATAAAATGTAGTGGAGATTGTTTGAATGAATTTGCCACTGAGTAAATTGTGTGGTTTAATTCTCAATACAATATTGACCTGACATTTGATATGGCTTCGTTAATCAAGGGGGGGTTTGCTGGGTCATAGTCCTTGAATTGCTCAGCCTCTCCTCCATGTCTGTGAGCAGTAATATTTTTAGAAATTATGCCCAATTGTTTCAAGAGTAAAGCAAACACGTGAGCTACTAAAAAGTAATGTTTTGGTGAAATTCTTCTGTAGATGATCTTATGTCTGACCTTCTGTACTTTATCTTCCAAAGATTAGCTTGTGGTGTTAATTATGGGGTAAGTAAGCAGTTACTTCCTACAGCAAATCAGCCAAAGTCCAGGTTTGCTCTGGAGGTCCCAGGGATCAGAGCTCTGTGTTTCTTCAGGTTTCAATTTACCAGCCTCAAACCACTTAAAAGAAGGAGGAGGAGAGGCTGGGGAGTGATCGGTTTACAAGTGACCTGGGAGTTCACAGCTTTCATCCCTCGAAATCACAGTCCATATAATAGGCCTTGTGCAGATACAATTGGGACAAATTGACTCAGGCGTTTTGTTTTCAGAAAAGAAAACCCTTCCCTCTTATCAGTGTCCCAGGGACTTAATTGTAGGAATCAAACATTTAACTGAAGATGGTAGTTGTCCTAAGGTCAAATAGGGGCTATAGGCCCTGAGTGAGAGACTAGGCTGTTAAGTGGCACCCAACTGTGATAATCAGTTAATAGGACTCTAACTAGTTGAGGAACTTAATAATAAAACTAAAGGCAAGGAGTCTTTGTAACAAACTTTCTTCTCTTTTTAGCAAGAGAACTGGAGCAATTTATAGGAGGCATATTTACAAACCAGCTTGCTGCTGAACCCAAAATTTTTAGGTGTTTTTTTCTTAGAGATGTTTTCAGAGATTTCTAATGTGCTCGCAAGAGGCAGTTATTCTATCATGGCACCTGAAGTTTGATTTTAACGGCACTTTGACTCCTCAGCAATACAATATAGTACTACATAATATTGACTATTAAAAGGAGTAGTGGGGGAGGCTGAGGATAAGGAAGGAAAGAGGCAGAGAACATGAGTTTAGATTATTTCTCAGTATTTTACAAAATATAATATAGCATTTGAAAGGGACTGCTTTTGGTTTTAATTTATACATACAGTTAGTAGCTTACTTATTAGAAATTATCTAGCATTGTTTAAAAGTCATGCATCATACAACTGGAGCAAAACACGTTGGGCACCTTAAAAGGAATTTTAAGTATTGTGAAGCCCAAACATTATTAATTAGATAGCTTAGTAATAGATAGATGATATAGTGTGTATTCTGACATGGGTCATTAATTTAGTCCTGAGAAGTGGGGTTTCTATTAGCCCTTAACTCTTATTGGCTAATAATAACAAGTATCTTATTCATCATTCACTCTGTTTCTAGCTTTAAAAACTCAATTCTAAATTTACACTCATCTACTAAAACCTTCTGCACGTTTCTTAGTACCCCACATGGAAACACCCAGAAGTTTCTGCACTTTTTCAAGATCTAGGATGATTTGTCTTAAGTTGGTCTACATTCCCTCCAGGATTGCACTCACACCTTCCTACTTCTGCTGCTAGCCATGAACAATACTACTCCAGAGCTCCTACCTCTTACATAAATTTCAACAATTCCCACCCCCACTCCCAGAAATCATACACTCGGTGGTTTGTTATTTCCTCTCAAACATTCCCTCTAATCAGTTACTCCTAAGCATCTTTCCTCATTATTTCAGTGAAACTGACCCTAATAAAGTTCCCATCAGTCTGTGGTTAAACTCAGTGAGCGCACTTACACTCTGTCTTGATTTTCAGTAACATTTGAAGCAGTGTACTGACACTCTGGTTCAATACTTCTCACACTCCCTTTCCTTACTTCCACGACACAACGCTCCTCTCATTTTCTCTGATTTCCTCTGTCTGTCCACCAAATTTTTGTGTTTCTCAAGAGCTAATCAACTTTCTGTGAAATGTAACCTCGTTATGGAATTCTTTTAAAAATCTTTCAGTTGACTTTCTGTCATTTGTGGGACAAAGTCCTCACTCCTAATGTACTTCATCAAGTCCTGTATTTAGCACCACTTCTTCCCCTCATTCCCTTGGTCTTCTATCTCACCACAGAGAGTCACAGTCCTGTTTCCGTCTTAATTTGTGAGAGTGCTTCTCATTGCTTATATGCAGGCCCCAATTCGTTCTGTGCCTGTGCTTTTTTCCAGGTAAGGGCCTATTGAACTCAATTAATTTTCCATATCTTATTGGAATACCATCCATTTTGTTCTCATAAAACACCAACTAATTCCTCAATCTGGCTCTTTGATTATATTATATTGCATTTTAATGGTCATTTATTGATTATCTTCTATAAGTCTTTTCATCGTTTATTTCCTGGTGGAAAACATATACTTTATGTCTGAATAATATTACCCTCCCGATCCCATTGCTTACTTCAGAACAAACTCCTTATTAACTTGTGTTGATTTCAGCCTGATGTTCTAATAGTTTATCACCCATCA
The DNA here is from genome assembly GCA_035773235.1 of Eospalax fontanierii. Lineage (NCBI taxonomy): Eukaryota > Metazoa > Chordata > Mammalia > Rodentia > Spalacidae > Eospalax > Eospalax fontanierii. The sequence continues at coordinate 43,967,037 of CM069529.1, read as the reverse complement.
CTTAGTACATTTTTAAAGCTCCAGGCACTGAAGCAGTTAATCAAATGATGCCTTATTTTTTTCTTCCAAGTGCAAGAGTTACATTGACTATATGCGAGAATATCAAGGTCATATTGGAGGAAAGATTCAATGATTCATGGAATTAAATAATCTAATTATGATAACAACTCAGATATGTGGCCTACGATAGCAATAAGTGTCATTTCCCACTCAAAAATAATCATGATTGTCTCATTTTAGGACATATGCCACTTGGAGTAACAACATCATGTTCTCATATGATGCAGTAAATGTTCACTGAACATACTTCCTTTTTCCTATTCCCGATCTTGCGAAGTGTAAAAGAGACAGAGATGTGCTCATTGTCCTCAGGAAGCATCAGTGTTCTTTGGAAGCTAATCTGTGTTCATGTTTACTAGGTAAGATAAAAGCCAATCAAATCTTAATTTCAAGAAATCAAGTTTCACAATATCTGGCCAGGGATAAAGCCATAGGAGGGTAGAGTGAGGTTAGAACAAACCAGACTTTCCCATGAATGTGGAAGCAAGCAAGCTTCAGAACCACAGTCTCCATGGCGGTCATGCAGTCCTCCGTCAGTAGCACCTCAGCTTCTGCTTGTGTTTCTGCATTTGATCCTATGATGGGGTAAAATTATCATTGATTTTTGAAATTACATTTATTCATTTATTTGTGTGTGCACATGTATGTACATGAGTGTTGTGTGCCACAATACACACGTGGAGGTCTGAGGACAAGTAAGGGGAACTGTTCTCTTTTCACCCCATGTGGGTCCCAGAGACTGAATTTCAGTCCTCGAGTTTTGTCTAAGTCCAAGAACCTTTACCCGCTGCACCATCTTACCATGCCTATTATTGATGTTTTAATAAAATAGTTAAGCTAGATGCAAAGCACATCAGCTTCCTTCCCGAGGCCTGTTAGCAACATGTCTATATGCCAGTAAATATTTTATTCTGATAATCTGAATCAATAAAATGGTGAAATGTCTAGTTAAATGTAGTTTGTTTTAGAATTATTACAGTACTATATTTTCTTCCAAAGTATGATGTGGTACCTGTATGCAGAATATGCAGTGTCTTACATGGAACAGTGGCTGGGTACTCAAACTCTGACAGGGATCATGATCACATGTAACACCTGCATATGAATTTCTTGTTACACATACAAACATTCTGAAGAACACTTTTCTATTATTTGAAGTCAAGTACTATTCAACACCACGCTGCTCTCTTGATGTTTATGATGACAGATATCTCTATTAATAACTGAAGACTAACATTTCCTCAAAAAGCCTTTGTAAATATGAGTGAAAATGAAAACTGTGTTTATGAATACAATATTTGAGTGATCTATTTCAAGTTTCCTAACTATAAATCCACTGAAAGGGATATCATAAAGGATACTGAAATCCTTTTTATCCCTAAGGGCTTAACGCTCTTCCTTTCTGCATGAACTCACAAATATCATATCTATAATTAATGCATAGCATTATGTTGTAATATGAGGACACATATATAATTTCTGTTTTCTCCTCTCTCCCCTCTTCTATATTCCTTCCATTTTTTTCTCTTTTCTTTTCCTTTTCTCATTCTTTCTCTCCCTTGCTTCCTCCTTCCTTCTTTCTTTCTCTTTCTTCCTCTTTGAAACAGGTTTTAATATAAACCCAGGCTGGCCTCAGACTGCTAGCTTAACATCCCTTGGGTTAGAATTATAAGTATGTACCAACATACTCAAATATTTTTCTTTTTTGTTTTTGAGACAGAGTCTCACCATAACCACAGCTGGCCTGGAGCTCACTGTGTAGATCAGGCTGACTTTGATCTCATAGAGATCTGCCTGCCTCTGCCTCCTGAGTGTTGGGATTAAAAGTGTACATCACCACACCTGGTCCTATTTTCATAGGATTTTAAAGATACATATTAGACATACTTCCACATCGATGTACAGGACCCTGTTTGAACTAAAATCTCCAGCGGAAAAGCTTCATGTAATCTAATGTGTTAAAACAGTGTAAACATGATTTCTGCCTGTCATTTAAGAAAGATATGCTCAGAATTTTAACTTTCAAGTCGATAATAATAATCATTGCATTGTGTTATCTGTATTTCTTCTAACATATGGTATAATTTAAATGCTCTTTGGTAAATTTGTTTTATATTCTAAGTTTCTAACATTCATTATGTATTAAAGAGACCTTTAACTCACAAGATGCTGAGAATAAAGGATGTTAAGGGATCAGCTCTAAGCAACACATTTATACAGCCCTCTTAAGGCTCAGGGAACATTGAGGAGAAGGGGTGGGAAAATGTACGAGCTGGAAGACAGGGAGAAAGGAGCCGAAATAGCATTTTACAAGCACAGCATGGGCGTGGCAATCATGCATTCTCAGCGGCTGCCCCATTTGGAAAGAGGTCTACACAAGTGGATCCCACTCAACAGTCAAGCTATGGATGGAGAAGGGCTCGGCTCACTGGGTCCTACAACTTACTGTTGAACCACTGGCAACTAACAGATTCTGGGATAAAGGGAAGGCAAAGAATCCAGTTGTGTGCCCAAGGGCAAGTCCACCAGTCTCTAATGGATAATTTCAAATAGATGGTCATATAGATAGTCCTAAAATCTATAAGACACAAAAGAAATCAACACGTCATGAAAAGGGAGAAAGATTTGTAGGGAAGGAGAGTGTTTGACTGGGGTGGGCAGGAATACGAGTGGGTATATTGGGGAGGAAAATCAGAATGCATCATCATGCACATGTATGAACTTGTCAAATAACAATAACAACTTTGATTCCTAGAAACGAGGATTCTCTACATAATTTCTGCAAGAGAATCTTCAAAATTCAAAATCATCTGTAAGTAGCTTGGATTTTCCTAGGATCTCTCCTTCATCCTTTCCTTCATTTTCCTTAGTGGTATTAGTAAGATTGCTTGACCAGATTATTTCTGTTCATTCTTGGTTCATTTCATTTTTTAACTATATTTGAGTTTTATTTCACAAAGTGTGTTACATACGTATTTCTGGTCATCGGGGTCTAGTAATCCCGAAGTACCACTGTGACATCTTGGCCCCGGTGTGGCCCTCAGATGGATGTAATTAGATCATTATGGTCCACACTAAAGGATCTGATGTTTTCTTTCATTCCCATAGCAGTCTGCAAGCCCCACTTGTCAGCTGTGGAGAGACAATCTCATAAACCTGCCAATACCACAATTGAGCTGAATACATGTTTGTTAATAAATCTTTCATCATATTATAATCAAAGAGCTCTTTCAGTTTATGACTCACCTAACAAAAGATGTGGTGTGTCTGCTCATCAATTTGATGTCTTTAGAGGCAAAGATAAAGGATGTCATTAGTGTGTGTTTACCACCTTGGCTCAGGTGAAAAGTCGAACGAGAGAGGTAGTTAGAAAAAAGGCAAGAGAAAAAATTCATTAAAATTAAATTCACAGTCTCAGTGACATACCTGTTAGCTTTGAAATATAATTTCTTGAAAGGAAAAAATGCATATTTTCAGTGATTTTTGGAAGTCTAATTAAGACATTGGGATCTACAATAGTTTTTTGTTTTTACCAAATGCCAGGTTCAAAGATTTTGCTCGCACTATTATTATTCATGGCATTCCATCAGCTATTTCTGTTACAGAAGTATAACTAGTGCTATTTGCATGAGTGAAGTTTAGGACTTGCTGGGGATTACAGTCTATGCCAATGGACATTCAACTGCCTTTCACATTGATATTGTGTTCAGACTTTAATTTCATAGTTTACATGTAGGTAAATTGCAATTAATGGCATCATATTCCTTTTCTTTCTTAATATATTGAAAGTAGAGACAATGATTCTAATCCTGATAACTTTTAAATAAAACAATAGATATCTTCTAAGAATTTTAAGGAATAGAAAATAATATAAAGGAATTCATGTATATGTATCTATGTTTACTATATAAACATATAAACTATATATGTGTATATAAAGATACAACTTGTTAAAGCAATAAGGTACATTATACCTTCTGCTAAAACTGTATTAACAGTTTTTAAAGTTCCATGGTATTCTCTGCCCTTCCAGAGTTTTCTTCAGTGGTTCAAAGCTCAGCTGACATTGACCAAGAGCCAAGGGGCCTAAAGTCTAGGGAAAGAGACAGTACACTGACTGACCTTGGTTTCCTATGTTTTCCTTCCAACACCAGAACAAGTTCTAATTCAAGTCAACAAATAGCTCTGAAAGCCAAACAGGCCACACTGTTGGAAGTCAAAGTAAGGTCAAACAAAATCTCTGAGAGGATACATATAAAGATTTCTCAACACTGTGGAAAGTTCTAGCCTCTAGGATATCCTGAGTGCCAGCTACAATTGAAATCTTTCGATTACTCCAGTCTGCACCTGAGGATGACATAGCTGTAACAAGCTCTGTGACCTTTTCATGTTGTGTGTGTATGCAGGACCTGTTCTATTTCCTTTTCTTTGTGATATTTTCAGCATGAGGATGTTTCACTCACCTTGACCATTGTTTTCAGACATTTGGCTTTTAGGCACTGGGGTTCTTTTATTTGGATCCAAAAGGATGAACAGGAAAAAAGCAGACAGAAAGGACATCAGTCACTTCCTAACCGAATCATAACATTGTTTTCATGTCTTTGTCCCACTAAAGAAAAATGCACAGTATTCATTTGAAGACGTGTAAACTATGGGACTGGTGTGTTCTCTTTCTGAGTGTCCACAATAAAAGTAAAGACTAAGCTCATCTATCCCCCTAGTGAAGTCCAGATTTGGCTGAAGATACATGTGCAATTTCAATACCAGCATGAGCTACATAAGTTAAAAAAAATCACCAATTTAATGTTTTTATAATAGTGCTTCAGAAACAGGATGCCTGGCCAGTGTTCTAACATTGTCATGAGACTTCAGCATATTTATGTCTTGGGTTTCTATTATTGCTTTTGAGAAATATCTGTGGTGCTTGACAACTCTAGGTATAAACATTGGCATATATATTTGCAACCTGTATAGCTTTGGGCAAAATAACAAACTTTCCTCAGCTCTGGGGTCATCACAATGAAGTTGGAGATGAATGCAGGCACATGGCTTTAGTGAGTAAATGAGAAAATCTACATTTAGTTAATGCAATGGAAAGCACATAGCAGATACTAATTTAAGAAAGTGATCCTAAATAGCATCTCTCTTGGTCCATTTTCATCAAATTTTCAACATTTTACATCCACTGCAAAATACTTGCAATAAAATCTGTACTCTGGAATGTGTTGTTGAATTACTATAATAATAATAATAATTTCGGTTTTCTTCCTCTATTATGTAACTTTTTGAAGAAAAAAGGTTCTAAAAATATTGTTTAAAGACAAGTTTGTTATGATTTAAAGCATTTATCATAAGGTTTCCTAGCTTATTATTTTCATAAGTATTTTCTAGTTTTGATGTTTTATGGGTATATATATATACATATATATATATATATATATATATATATCAACAGTTTTCATGAGAATTCCAAAATCTGAACTTTTGCTATAATTTTTGGTTGAATGAATAAATAAAAATAACACTGCCTAGGTAGATATCAATATTTACCATATATTAAATATACTATTTTTATGATCAAAAATATTTGATGTGAGGAACTATTCTGATGCATAACACATATCACATTGTCACTTTGTCTCTAGGTGAAAGTAATTAGCATCTTGATTTTTTGTACATTCTGCTGTGAGCCAAAACTGTTTTATTCAGTATGTTTGTTAGCTAAATATGAAGTGTGTTACCAGAACTAACAAGTAGCATTATGTCATATATGTTTTATTTGATACTTATTAAAATGCTTTAATATCTTAAAATCAAAACCAAGCCAAAAAGCTTTCTGTCTAGAAAGATTCATGCATTGAGTGTATCTTTAATATGTAAGCTACTCAATGCAAAACTTTACCTACCATATCTGGCCCACATATACCAGGGATAATCTTCCTGTGTGGTAATCATGCCTGGACTGGGTACAAAGCAAAATACTACATCATGGCTTACAGCTTACAGAAATAACTCATATCCTTCAATGCTGAAATGTTCACCCTGTTTTACTTTCCTTTACTTAGGAGAACCCAATAAAGGTGGTGCTCTGAGCTCTCCCTTTGCTCTTTTTTTTCTGTCTCTGAATGGGGCTATTACTTCCTCTATGACCATGAGCGACATGCTGTTATTTCTTCTTGGGATCTGTGACTGTAATGAATTTATTCATCCCAGAATTCATCTTCATTTCATCCTACATTAACTACCATATAATATCCAACATTAATAATCTTGTCATGTATCATGCAGTCTTTTTATAATAAACTTACTTAATTGAATTCTTCCAAAATAACTATCAGTGTCCTTTCTCTACTGTCAAAAAGCATTCTGTACTCTCAAATAGTCTAAGAATGAGTTAAAAACATTAGTTCATGTATATACTGTTAGGAACTGTCCCTGAGCTTCAGTAACTAATGCTAATCTTGGATCTAAGACATGAGAGTAAGAGTTTGTCTTGGGCCTCCATCTTTGGTCATTCATCTGCTCTGTGTTGTTATTCCTTGTCAGGATTGTCGTCTGCTGGTAGTCATTGACTTCCTTTGGCTTCAGCTACATTTTCAGCCAAACAAAAATAGAGGACTAGAAAATTATCATTCCATGTCTTCTGAGGTTCCAGGAAAGTATGATTAGTAAAGAACAATTACTGACAGAAAATCTCTATTATCATATGTTTGAATTTTGGGACATGGGTTTCCCAAGAGAGATGAGCAGTCTGAGTGAATGCCAATACTTCAGAGAGATTAGAGTTCATGTTGGAGATGCTCATGGGGTGGGGATGGTACAAAAGCAGAGTGTGTACTGTTCAAACTTTTGTGAGGCTTTCCACCCAATCTTAAGTATAAGATTTTTGTCATATGAACTAACTGATAAGAATTTTTTCCAAATGCATCAAAGTCTCTCCTTTGTTAAGTTTTCCATTACAATCTATGTTCCAGGATTTCTCATCCACAGTCACAAAATCTTTACTTAGGCTCAATACAAGACAGTAAATTGTTTCAGTGCAATGAATTCAATTCCTAAATAGTTATGGCATCCAGATTATTTCTTCTAATAATTATCAAAAACTATCTCACCAAACTCTGTAGTTATAGAGGTAAAGAGATGATTCAGTAGATGAAACACACTCATGAAGATAGGAACCAGATATCTAGAACCCACATAAAGGTGTGCAGGTGAGGAGGCCACCTGTAATCCCAGCACTTGTGAAAGGAGGCTCAGGGAAAGGTGGCTGGCTAGACCAGCAGACCAGGAAGCTTTGGGTGTAACTAAGAGATCCTGCCTCCACAAAAAAGGTGGAACAGCCATCAAGGAACACCTAAAGTCACCTTCAGGAAATGTGTGCACACCACCACATATGTGAACACACACGTCCACATTCATGGACAAAAACATTGTTAGTTGTGATTCTTCACTCTGCGGAACCTCTTAGATGTTCATGAATGTAGATGAAGGTGTGCTTTCCTTCTCTTCACCGACTATGTAGGATTTGCATATTTACTTTAGATCAACAATTTGATTCCAGTCTAGAATCAATCATTTAATTAAGAATACCTAGTGCTAGACTGGAGAGATGACTCAGTGGTTAAGAGCACTGACTGCTCTTGCAGAGGACCTGGATTAAATTCCCAGAACTCCACATGGCGAGTAACAACCATCCATAACTCCAGTTCTGGGGCATCTAATTTCTTCGGAGCTCCACAGGATTTGCACAGGGGTGTACTTACACACATGAAGGCAATACACTCATACTGATTCCTAGACAAGTGTAATTCCTTACTATGTGCTAAATTTGTGTTATTATGTTTACAGACAAGTGTTCTTGTCACCACTCACCAAAGAAGCTTCTTTTTGCAAATTTGGAGACTATTGCAGAGTGCTACAACTGATCAAATGCAGAGAATAAATATCTGTGAGATGCCCAGCCCTAAGTGACACATCTATAATGCAATCTCTATACTTACAGTTCAGGGAAAATATTAAAACTAAGGACAGAGAAAATATTAGTCACAGATGGCCATATGAGAGAATAAGAGACTACAGAGTGTGTGTTCCTGGACAGTACTCCCATATTTAACCTCTGTCACCCAAGGCTCAGGGACCATTGAAGAAAAGGGGGCAGAAAGACTGTAAGAAACTAAGGGTAGTGAATGACCACAAGAAAACAGTTTCCAGGTGACTGGGAACCTGTTCATATCCATGAATGACAATGGTGAAAGCATGTAAAAGACCCATGGAAACTCAAACCAGACAAATATCCAGCATAGAAATACAGAAATGGTTAGGAAGCCCCACCTTATCTGAGGAATTATTAGCAGCTGATAACTGCTGGATGAGGGAGAATTGGTTTTCTTTAAGGGAATGATGTTTGATAGGTTGACCAGGCTTTAGTGGATGAACTCATACTAGGGTCATCTTGGCACAAAAACTTGACTCAGTAGGCCTTAACAAATATGGCAGCATGCTTGGATCTGATAGAGAATGATGTAGTGGGTGCAGATGGAGAATGTGGTCTAAACATTACAAGATGTATTGTATGAGATACAGAAGATTTCAATTAAAAAAAAAAAAACTTCTTCCTCCTCTCTAGTCACATTTTGGTGATCCTTATTGAACTCCTTTCTTTCTTATCTCTTGCCCTCCCTAGTCTCTAAGGCCCACATTTTTTGTTTGGCAAAATGTAAGTAAGTCATCCAAGTGATCTACCATTCTCCCATAAATATACTGTTATGAACATATTCCTGTTTTACCCATTATCTAAAATATACCATTTGGAAAATTCATTCTATACAGAATAGTATGTTGTTTGAATCTTATTTTCTCTAAACTTGAGTTTTAACTGCTCTTGATTATTGTGAAGGGAACTTTGAGTATTGTAGGCTAATTATTTTGTGGGATAATTCTGAAGTTGTGTTTTCTTTGGTTATTGTGTTTTCTTTTGTTATTTAGCCATGAATAGATGTAGGTTATTTGACTTAAGTAGAGATACCAAAGAGGTAAGGTCATGCTTTCTTCTTGTATCTTCTGAGGCGGAATAGGTTAAAATGTGATACATTTCTGATGGTGCTGTCTGTGATATCCAGAGTAAAGAACATCTTCCAGAGTTTTCATACATTATTTTATATGACCTTGTGACACTGACTAACTTGGAAAAAGCAGATAATAGTTCATGATTTCTACCATGACAGTGAAAGGAGCTCTGTTTAATAATGGACGTATTCAGTGGATCATCAACTTTCTGTTTTCACATATATACTTACACATATGCATATCATTATATGTAATGCACTATTATTACACAAGTATTATATATATATATATATATATATAATCATTATAAAAGAAAAGGGCATGGATTTTAAGAGCTGGTATTGACATGGAAAAATTTGAAGGGAGAGTTAGAGGGTGAAATAATGTAAATAAAACACTCATTTATGAAATTGTCAAAAAAAATTTCAATTCAAAAATTTATGATGAAAAATTCAAATCTAGGTCTAGACCTTATTGACTATTCCAATATGATCTTGAAAACTGAATGATTTCTACTGTGTAGATGCTAATATTTTGTTTTGGTTTCCCTCAGTGAGTCACGTTTATATTTATTTGTATCTAGGGTGAGGACAGATAACCAGAGCAATGTCAGAACAATTCTGAGGCACAGATTGTCTCTCTTTTGAAGCGTAACTCTCCTTTCTCTCCAGCAGTTTCTCCATTGTTTGTTGCTTCAATTTTCTTAGCTTAGTGGAGTGTGATTTCTTAAAGCTTGGTCTTCAGTTTGGACCGTGTCCCTGGGTTTCTGCAATAGAGCATTCTCTGTCCCCTTCCTCAACCCAGCACAATTGTGGGATCCACATTTAATTCTCAATCTTGCCAGAAAAAGTACCCCATCCCAACTTTTCCTATCATTCAACTGCGCTGTGGGCTTCACTCTCCTTTCTCCCTCTAATAAAAGCTTCTAGCTCGTGTGGCGATATATGAAGAGGAGTCAGCAGACATTCTTGTTCTCCATGTACAGCTATCTTTCCTCATTGTGATTTGCACTCTGATCAACTATTCTCAAGGCTAGTTATGATTTTCCCCCTGAATATATAGAAAGTCCATGGAAAGTAAGCTTGAACAAAAGTATGGACTCTCCTACCTACAGATCCCCTTATCTCATAAGCCTTCATTTGGCCCTTGCTATTTTGTAATCTATTCTAGCTTAACTTGTTGATATTTAGTAATACATATCCTAAGTGAATACATGTGCACATTTTTCTCCCTAAAATCATCAGCTCTCCATAGAGTTTGACTGAGCATTGTAAACTCTGCTCTCTGTTTTGTATAACATAAGGAACTTGAAAATATCCTGACCATTTTCATTGCCAAGTTGCTCATTATCATCTTATAGATTTCTATATGTACTCAAGGCTGAAGTTGAATATAAGTCACTGACACTGCTTTTTAAATATTTTAGTAATTTTTAAAATTGTATTTGTATGAGTGTATTACTTGTATGTATATATGTGCACTCTGTACCTTGTAATGCTCACAGACGTCAGAAGAAGGTATTGGATACCCTGGAATTGGAGTTATAGATGCTTAGTCACCATGAGGGTGCTGGAACTGAGTCCTCTTAACAGTTGAGCCATATCTGCAGCCCCCACTGACACAATTTTTCAAGACAGTTAATCATAGTTCATTTCTCTCTCTTTTTGTCCAAACACTTGTTAAAACATTTATAAAACAAGAACAGTTTGGTGGCTTCCAAGGATATAAATTTCAGCAGATTAAAAATAGTTGCTTCATTGATTTCCTTGCTTGGTAGAGAAAGCAATCAGACAAAACTGTCACAACTCATCCTAGAATAATATCTCAGAACTTTTAGTTTAAGATTCTAGAGAGTGACACTAAGTTTGAGTGGTGCTCTTAAGGATGAGAGTCAGTTGTGATACCTATAATTCCATTACTTGTGAAGTGGAGGTGGAGTGATCAGGAGTAAAAAGATAGCTCTGTCTACTTAATGAAATTGAAGAGTAGTCCACACTACATGATACTCCATCTCAAAGAAAAACAAATAGGTGGAAAAAGATCAAGATAAAACATGACAGCCTCTGTCACAAAAAAGTTTCTTTAATGAATAGCGAGAGCTACACTCATCTGTGGATTGAAGGGCATTTCGAACACTATAAGAAATAATATTAGTTTAGGAAAATGGCAGTAGTAGGTTCTCCTCTAGGGTCTATTATCTCTCAATCTATAGGTATTTGTGTTTATAATACCAGTCAAGGCTCCCATTCTATTGAGAGAGCCTTCAGTCCAGTTAGATAACTGTTGGTAACAATGGGAAAATGTTCTACTATTGTCAAAGAAGAAGACAAGAAGGTGAGATGGAGCGAGTGAGGGTTTGGGAAGAACTGGGGAAGGAGAGGAAGGGCAGAAAATTTTGTAAATACAGTATTAATGATGGAAATCCTCAAAAAAATTTAAAAGGGCCATGAAAAGAAAGAAAACAAAGAAAAAGATGGAGAACTGCTTTGTCAGTAGAGAGAACAAAGTGTACATACCTCAAAGCATGGGCTTTCTGATCTTCAAAGGAGGATGGTGTTTCTACAGAAGATAGCCTTAGTCACTGCATTTCATTAAAGGCTTTTGTCATATTTGTAACTACATACATCTTTAGGCTCACTTTCTCCCTTGCATCAAACTTCTTATATCAGCTGAAAATACTTTAAAAATCATACAACCTTTTCCATTTCTTCATTATCTAATTCATACTTTCCTCAGGTATACAAGATCTGAATCTGAGTTAAATTTTTTTGCAACTTTTGTCTATTTTATTTCTTTTAGCATGTTTCCATGTGCTGATTGAAGTAAAAGTCACTTCCTTGGCTCCCTCACAGACATGGAGGGAGTAAATATATTGCCAGACAAAGGACAAGAGCACATTGTAACCAATGTGAACCACCCTTAAAATATAGCAGGGATTATTTTATTCCAACCAAGAATTTTTTCTGAATTCCTAGATTGTTTAAATGATCCTCCTCTGTTTTCTAGAAATATCTAAGTTACATTTGCTTTATCACTTAGAATGTTTTATTGAATTAACTGTTCATGTTTGTGTTTCATCTAGTAGATAACTTGTTCCTTAAATCCAGGAACTTTGGAATACTTAACTTCATTCCTTCCATTGCCAGTTTCACAGCACAGACCTGTTTGGCAAACCAAAGCAGCTGAGTTGTGTTTTCAGAAGTAGGATCAGTTTCTTGGGCCTTTTTTGTGCCTGAACAAGTTTTGTAATATAGGAAAAGATGAGGTTTCCTCAGTTTCCTGGTACTTAATTGTGCAGCATGATAATGTTTCTGTCCATGATAACGTTTTCTACCTCTATCCCCCTTACATCAGGTCAAGGGTCCGCAGTGTTCTATAAACACAGAAGGCTGCTTCAGTGTGAGAGACAATATTAGTGAAAGTGACTGGTAGAGAGCAAGTGAATCCCTTTCTTTAGTATTCAGGGAAGCTCCTTAAGGCAATGGTGTACCAAGATCTGGTCACTGGGGCTGAGAAGGCATAGATCTGGAGAGATCAGACTTGGGCATGAGTGAACAGTTAATGACTCAAAATTTACTACTTAATTCCAATAAGGCCATCACAAGCCTCCCTTTACCCAGACAGTGTTGTCACACAGGAAAGGGATACAACCCAGGGGTCACAGCTAAATGCTAGGAGGCCTCCAAGGGCTTGGCACAAGGCCCAACATACATTTAGTTCAACCAGAGAGAGAGAGAGAGAAGACAGATCTTTGTGGGAACAAGATTCAGAAACATGGGGAATATTTTGGAACTGGTCCATATGTTAAGAATCCTGAAAGAGAAAGAGAAACTCCAGGCATTGGGCTGATGTTCCTGGTTGGAACAAATGAGTTACATATACATATATAAATGAATCTATATATAATCACATGTGTTTATATATGTGTGCATATATTTACTTCATATTACATAATTTGTAATATATAGGACATATAACAGTTACAGTCCAAGAGGCTGATTTAGAAGCAACTTTAGAAACTGATGTTAGTCTTCCACTCTTGCTTTATAGGTGAGGAAAATAAAGCCTGAGAAAATGACATGACATATCCAGGAGCCCATGGGTAGAATGGCTGGAAATGTTTCTAAATTCAAAGCACAAAAACCTAATCATTTCCCTTCTTTCAATTTTTTCTGTAAGTGCCTTTGCATCCCAGGATTGAGCGCCTCTGAATCCCAGTCCTGCATGTATGAAACTTCATTTATTTCACATACTGTCTCCATTTAAAACGTATCTCTCATTTTGTGTGGAAAGGTGGAGCAACTGGTGTTTTTTTGTATAGTCACAGGAGGACACTTAAGTCTGGAAAGGTTAAGTGACTCATACAAGGCTACATGTGTAAGAATGGAGGAGACTGAGTCAAACCAAATACTGTCTGCCTCTCAGTCCATTAATGATGGACAAGGGGAGAGAAGCAGTGGGTACTAAGCTACTGGTGGGATTGCATAGGATTCTTGCCATGTACTCACCTCACTTCCCCATGATTTATTCCACAGAGCATCTCAACGTTTTGCAGACCTCACCTGAATTACTGCACTTTGGCTCTTACCCTCCCTTCCTCAGGGCATCTCTCTCCTCTCAGACCATCTATCCCAGCTGCTATAGAAGACCTTACAAGAAATTTCCTTGCAAACCCTTTACTTGTGAACAAAAGAAACTGAACCTGTCTTCAATGTTCTTCTAGAATAACCTGGTACTGTTGCTTCAGTTTGTACAAGCCAGCCTATGCTAGAACTCTATATTTCTCTTGATCATAAAATGGGGAATGTGCCAGTTTTCATACATGCTCTGCTTAAGGCATGGCACAACAAAGTACTCTGTACAGTTTATGAGCAAATATTTCAGTCAAGAAATATTAGTGCTTTGGAATATATAAGATCCTGACAACATAGTACTTTATATAGTGTCAGTGTTCCTCAAACGCTGTATTATTCATGGCTTGACCACACCCTCTTTCCGATTCCATTCTCCTTGGCAAGTCCCTCCGTCTTCCCAGGATGCTCCCTTCCCAGGAGACTACACTAGCTGAGAACATCAGAAGGAAAATGTTTTGGTTAAAATGCTTCTAATAATGGATAGCACTGAAAAATATATCAGGAAGAAATCAAGACATAGATGGGTAACTCTCCCAGCTTAAGAGCACAAATTAAAGTCCTTTTCATAGCTAAAATGGTGAGTGTGAACTTCATGTGTGTGGGCAATGACCCTGTTGATAACATACTGTAGAGTTAGGACATTTGTGGTGCTGTGACCACATTTCCACATGAAGCTCTAAGTCTGACAGCATTCAGAATTCTGTGGTCATGGTGGAAGCTAAGGGTCGGAGGTGGAGAAAATTTTCCTCCAGATCTATTTTACTGTCCAAAAACTGCATTGCCCTTTGATCTTGGAATGGAGATTTGACTTTCAGGGAGAGAATGTTCAAGTGGCAAGATGCAAACAGAACAACACCTTGGGTCATTTGTATGGCCATACAAAACAAAGTGGAAATACAGTTGGTTCTTAAGCCAACCAGACATTAAATAACAGGTTGACACATGATGGAATCCTTACACTGTCACTCACAGGGGCCTGAGACAGGGCCATGGCCTGGGTCAGTGTATTTTTAAAGGGGTCATTAGCTTTTCCCTTCAGTAAAATCATGTCTTTTTCTTATGAGATTTTGGTACATAAAGAGAAAATGTGATCACCACCCTGGCACAGTTGACTTAAGTTGTCAGATTCTACCTCAGAGCAGTTACTCTGGGATGCCTGTTGGGAGGAAGTAAGAAACGGGTTTATGCTCAACATCTGCCAGGTGGGGACATAGCTGGTAATGTTTATGAGAACTATCATGCTCCGTGCAGAGTCAAATGCTTTCTTGGGGGCTTCCAGGGCAGTAGCTGCGAGACGGGAGTCCTAAGCAGATATGTAGGCTGCCCCTTGGATGGTGCTGGACTTAGGAAAGCCTTCTGAGACTCGTCTCTTTCCATGCACTGTGGCACAGAATCTTTCTCTAACTTGGGTGCCGACTTGCTCCTGGCCTACCCCTTTCTCTTATGCGTTCCTTCAGAACATGAAACAGCATTTGTGTATTTTGAAAAGTCGTGGGCTGGTGTTAAATGTTCCTACTCTGAGACAAAGCACATTGCCTTTTCCGTTGTGAAGCTGGGGAAGAAACCCCAGCTCAGTCAAATAAGTGAGTATGTTCAGGTCTGTAACCAAGCTTGTCCCCCCCCCTCGTCCGCAGGCTGGGGCCCCTGAGAACTTGCAGTGGGGCTCAGCTGCAGTTAATTTTCATTTGCTGTTTGTATATAAATGCTTTTAGTACTTAAACTAAATTCAGATCAATTAAACTAATGTTGTTTGACATAATATTCCTTGTTCCAAAATCAATATTCCTTCATTTGACAGACTTATTCTTGAATTCAGGATGTTTATTGTTCTTAAAGCTTACCTATAGACCTGGTTTTTGTCTTTAATGATATAAAACAGCTCTTCCTCACATACTGTACGCCAGCATGTAATGGGGTTCAAATTTCTCTGGTAAATATCTTTAATTGTACCATCATGCCTTTTAATCTCGGCAGCACATGACGGTTGCTTCACTGTCTCCATTTGTCTCCTGAGTTTTAAATAGATTCCTTTCACTGTGTCTCTTTAGAAGGAAATGGGATGAGGGACGAAGCCAGGCTGGGATTCCAGGACCAGCTCTCTTTCCAAAGACAGGGTCTGTGGATGTACTCCCAGCCAGGCTATCTGACTCGGGCACTCATTTCTCTGCAGACCTCAGCCCCCTCCTGCTGCTGCCTTCTTGTTATAAAGTGACACAGAGCTACTAAACTGCACCCCATTTCCTCCTGTCGTCCTTTCCCTATGCCCTGCAGCTCTTCTTCACCCTGCCTCTGGCTCTTATAAATCTTGTTGTGTTTTCCCTGGCCTTTGTCCAGAGACAGGCCCTGCTCTGCTTTGGGGAGCACAGCCCTGGGCTCATTTATCACTTGAACAGTGGGAATGGGGACTGAACAGTAGTTTTTTTGCCATCACCATGGCAAAGGTCTGCACACAGTTGCCTAATTAGAAGAATCTGGTATATATTCAGCAAATTGCCCCACCTCAGTACTCTAGTCCAGGTTCCACTCACACACTTGAAGACAAAGGAGAGCCAGCAGAGAAGGACCTTTCACTAAGAACTCAGGAATGGCAGGCTGTGGTGTTTCGTTTTGTGTTCCATTTTATTTCCTGGCAAATATTTTCCTTAAATTAGTAGTCATTGAAATGATATAAGCTGGCATTTGAGAGAGCTGTAATCAGCCTCTGATATACACTGGACATGCTCTATGACTAGCATTCAGAAGGTGAAATTTGTCAAACCTCAGCTGTACTTGCTTGTTTTAGCCTTCCTCCTGGGATAGCCTCTGCAGTGAAATGTGCCCAGACCCTGGGAGAAATCTACTCTGCTCCTCTGCCACAGACACAAAACACATATGCACACACACACACACACACACACACACACACATATGTACGCTTGCGCAAACTATCCTTTCCTTTTCATTTTCTATGCTATTTTATTTTTAAAAGTATTTTATTTATTATTTTTTATTTTAGGTGTATGAGGATATTGACTACATGTATGTGAATGCACCGACATCGTGCATTCTGAGCCATGCAGCTCAGAAGAGGGAGTCAGGTTTCCCTGGAACAGGAGTTAAGGTTGATTCTTAGCTGTCATGTGGGTGCTGGGAATTGAATTCCGGTCCTTTGCAAGAGCAGCAGCCAGTGCTCTTAAGCACTGAGCCATCTCTCCAGCACCACTTTGCTATTTTCTAAAAAGGCATAGATCAAGAGGCTTGATGGAGTTAAAGACCCTTAGTATGATGGGTTGGTTAGAGTCAGAGAAAGTGACAGAATAAATAGTTCATGTTCAAACTGGATAGTCACTCTACAAAATGTACATGACTTCTACTGCTGGCAGTGGCCTTCCTCTTTATTTTCTTGGTTCTCCTAGTTTCAGATATTTCTCCACTTTCCGTTCTCTCTGTTCTGACCCTACCTCTCTCCTCAACAGTATCCCATCTGGAATAATGTTCTGCATGCTCTAAACACAGTTATAGTAAATCTTTCCTAATTGTATACATAGGTGAGTGAAAACTACTGGGCAAACTTCCTGAAAGTCACTGTCTTTGGCTGACCATGTTGCTTCCCAGGGGTGTCTTTGATCATTTCTCTGGTGACCACACATGACTGTATTTCATCTCCATTCCTCCAGATTCTCAGTGTCTCCAACTGATTGGTGCCTTCATCTCCCCAGGCCAGTTGACATGGGGATCCCCCCCAGCTGTGAGGGAAGTACTGTCTGAAATACCCTGAAGAGGTGTTTCTAAGACCCTGAAGACAGAGAGAGAGAGAGAGAAGGGTTTTTAAAGGCCATTTACCTTATAACTTATCTCTCCCATAGAAAGTTTTTGAAAGAGTGACTAGTAGGAGCCCTGGGAAGGAATTAGGAAGGTACTGATGACACCAACCCTGACATAATACCTAGAAAAAGTCAAAGAGAGGAAGTCTGGGTAGGGATTTCTCTGTCAATGTCTCTTACTTATCACATCCGGACAGCCAGGGAATCATTGCAGTCTTGGAACTCCTCAGGTATCCAGTGATAGTATCAAAATAATTTTCAGCATCCCAAGAACCTATTTATCACTTTTTTTTTTCATGTTATGGAATTCTCATCATTTCCATAAGAGGCCAGTTCACAGATGAGAAACACGAGGTCCCTTAAATTAACTTGGGAAGGTCACTTAGAATGCTCAGGGACTAAAGAATTTGGCTTCCAGTACCATTATGCTGGGCTTTATTCCAAGGGGTGGTGTTGCATCAGCTTTGGAAACGACAACCCTAGCCTTGGTCTCGGGTGCTCTGTTTGCCTTTAAGAAGATCATTGGAAATGGACTTTTCACTCACAGGCTTAATGACGCCTAAGTCTAGGATGCTGATCACGTGTCATTCAAGTGGCCAAGAGGAGAGACACTGGAGAGTGATAGCTCTCCATGGAGCAGTGGACAAGCCTGTCATATGGTTCTGTCCTCCTGACTGGGTTTTAAACCACTTAGGCATGTGGGTTTCCTTCACAGTGGATGTGACTCAAACCCTGCAGGCCTAACACTTAGGTCATCAGGAGACAAAATGACACAAGATGACACAGCTAAGAGGGCCTGGTCAATACAGACTTCACAGGGGCCTAGTTAAGTGTCATACTGAATTTTTACTCAAATGAGATTTTCAGGTAAAACACCTGAGGTTTGGAATATCCATTTCTGACTTAGGTAAGAGCTTGTACTTGAGCTCTGTTTATTTGGCTTTCTCTACAACCTGGCTGCTTGGTCCACAGCCTCTTAGATGGGCGGAAGCTGAACAATGGTAGAGAGCTTCTGGGAATTCCTCCTGGGAATCTGGGTTAAAAGTAAGCCCAGTGGAAACTTGCTCTCCAGATTCTCTCTGTGAGAGGGTAAATGAGATTTCAGAATGGTCGAGAAATCTATGGAAAACATTCAGATGTTAAGAAGCGTAACACCTTCAACACAGCTGTTTCTAACTGAAGTTCAAATTAACTTACATACAACAATTTACAAAACAATTTTAATCCACTGGTTTATCTCATTTTTACCACAGTCGCATTTTACTATTATTATCAGTCCCATCTTCTGTTTGCAGAAAGCTGAGGTTCAGAAAAATAAAATGACTTAGGCAGGTTGCCATAGATAAATTGGAATCCCAGTGCTCCCATATCGTCCCTTCTTCAGTTTTCCAAATTAGTACAAAATATTCAAGGGCACACAGCTATGATGAAAACCTTTATAACTCTTCTAAACCCCCATGGATATTTCATGGGCTTTGCACAGAGGTTCCTAAACAGTGACAGTAATGAAAAGCAATCTTGGAGCGGGAGCAGGTTGTAGTCACACTCAGGATTTGAGCATCTACCTGTATACCAGGTAAGTCTTAGGATTAGAAGACTTCTGAACAAGTGTATATTAACTTTGAAAAGAAGAGAGATCTTGGAGAAGAAGAAAGAAATAGAAGGTAAGGAGAAAGCAGTGGGCCATGAATCAGAGGGGAAAAGAAATGCGGAGAAAGGCACAAATGGAAAAATCTTTCGGTGATTTCCATGAAGGACTAAGTGTTCTCCTTGGTAACTTAGGATTATGAAATCAAGGCCAAATGAGCCTGTCCCGTGCATTTATTGACCATCCTCAATCCCACTAAGCTGTCCTTCCAATAGCTTCTCAAAGTGTACTTTGCCTCCAAAGTGTAGTGCTCTTTAATTATAAAAAGCCGGCAGAGTATTAAGAGAAACGCATGACATGTTTCTGATTCATTTGAACTTAAACTCACAGTCTGTTGTTCGCTAAGAAGAAGGTAATATTCACAAACTCATCTTAATAAGGAATGTCTGTAAGAAGCAAGTTCTGAATCCGCTGGGACTAGCGAGAGAGCATGAACCCTGAGTGGTCAGGGGTAGGATCTGGAGCTCAGCCATTGTGCACTTCTGAACATGGAGACTGGAGAAACTACAGCTTCTTCACTCTGCACTAAGGATTAATATTTACCAAACTTCAGTTAGTTATGTCTCCAGGGAGTAAAGGGAAGTAGTTATCTAGGAGAAAAAGAACTGCTACCTGTGACTGGTATTTCCCTTCTAGCAAATATTAGGGAACAGTATTTAATAAAAGTTTTGTATTTTTCTCCTAAGAGAATGTCCATGATGTATGAAATATACTAGTATTCAGGATTTAAAATAAATCAATAAACCTGGTGATTATATTTATAAAGACAGGAAAGAGAAAATTCCTTCTCCCTTCTCATTGTTTGCATGCTTTATACGATCTTGTTATTAATTGGGTGGAAAAAAAAATATCAAGACTATTCACCCTCACCAGAAATCTGTTCCTAGCTCTTGGGCTTATTATGCTAAACACTGAATTTAACCTACACTTTAGTGATAGAGAAGAGATATTTCTGAAGATGTAAACTGTCAGATTGACTCAGAAAATAGAAAATGAACTAACTGGGAAAAGGGGTAACATTTCACTAAAACAAAACCTCCTGTGGAAAGGATTAGCTCTGGCCTATTCTGAGCAGCAAAGCTGAGCTGCCTAAGAGACTTTCTCCCTGTCCCAGGGAAGAACTTGCAAAGACAGGCATGGAAGAAGACAAGGTCCCTGGAAACTGCTGCTAGGAGCAGGCCTTTCTGTCTTCTAGTCTAGTGCTCTCTTTTCAGAGGATACCTTGCGAAAACAGCAACGGATGGTGCAGTAGGTTTCTTATTCTCTTGTGTCATTGTGCTGAATCTATATCTATGGTCTATTGTTTTTTATTAAGTTGTTATTATTGGTATTTAGTGTTCTGTTATTTTGTTTTTTTTCTCCCAATTGACAGCACACATCTAATTCTCTACATGGAATTAATCTTCATCTCTTCTTTTAGGATTGTTAGAGCTCAGACTTCATTAGTGCCTGAGATTTGGTCAGACCTTAGTAATATCTGCCAAAGGCTATCGAATACAATGCTTCAGAGTTTAGGAAATAACTGAAGAAGCCAGATAGTGCTATAACAGTATTTGTTTAAAATTTGAGTACCTGGAAGACTCTCTTTCCTTGTGACCATCCACCCCCTCTAGGTCTTACAATCACCTACGTCCCACCTACTTTTCTGCAAATGACCCTGAGATTTGGGAGGCAGAGATTTCAAATAAGTGTCCTATTCAGGAAAAAGGACTCTGTGGCTTCTGGTTCTCTGTACATTGGTCAGTTGTGGGTTTCTGTGTTAATCACCATCTGCCGCACAAGGAAATGCATTTGTACTATATGTAGAGGTTACAGTGAAGATGCGTCACCCAACCTAAGGAACTTTTGTCAATCGGTGACTGTTGGAGAGGGGAGAGACTTTGTCTTACAGGATTGGGACTCTTGGTGGGCCCAGTAGATATGCCTACACTGAAGGATATTTGAGGACACAAATCAGACACTATAGGCCATGATCTATCTATATCTATCCATCTATCTATCTATCTATCTATCTATCTATCTATCTATCTATCTATCTATCATCTATCTATCTATCTTTCTCTCTGTCATCTATGATAGATCTATGATCTGTCTATCATCTCTATCAATCATCTATTCATCTGTGTTTGAGAGTGCATTAAATTGGGTGGGAGGCAGTGGAGGGAGTTTTAGAAAGGGGAGGGGATCTAAATAAAATCAAACTACATTGTATGAAGACTGAAAAATAATACAATATAAAATGAAAATGAAATAAAAATTAAAAATTAGGTATTTGGACTCAAATCATGAGTTTGCACTAATTGCTCAATGAGTGAGGCCTGGGCTATCTGACAATCTCACAAGAGAGAGCTCTTAAGAAATTGTTGTGCACAAACTAATGTATTTATGCTTATATAAATCCAAATATAGTTTAGGAATTCAATTAACAGAGGATATTTGTGTATTTGCTTATCTGTTTGAAACATTGTGCGCTATTGGCAAAGAGTTGAAATTGCTTGAGTTTAAATTCTGACCATTAAATATTAATTTAGATAAGTTATTTAATACTGGAAACTTTATTCTATTCTTATCATCTAGGAATTAACTATAGAACCTTGCACATGATAAGCAATAACTCTATCACTGAACAATATCCCCAGCTCTTTATTTATTTATTTTTATTTGGAGGCAAAGTCTCAAAATAAAAGTTACCTGGGTTGACTTTGAATTCCCTAGGTACCTCAGGCAGGTATTGAACTTATAATACTCTGGCTCAGCTTCCAAAGAACCTGAGATTATAGCCTTGCTCTATTAGATCTAACTCAATCTTAATGTATTGTGGGAAAATAGATAAAATAAATTATTCTAATGGAGTTGGAAAATTTAAAGAAGGACTTTCTTGCAATATGTGTGATATTGAGTAAGGATAACTTCATTCAGACTTGCTTCCAAAAATATTCAGAAAACTCCTGCTTAAAGGACACATGAAGGTTTTGGCTTATGAGACAGCTTCAGTGACTATATCCTTTGAAACATGAAGAGTGAATCAGTGTTTTCTTATTACCTTTCAGAAGGAAGGAAGACAGTGGTTGCATCATTGATGTTCTATATGCCTAACACCCTTGGCATAGCAAACTTCCTCTTATGAATGTGCTGAAGATGAGCCTCTTTATTGTTATGCATATGAAGCATACTTTATAACAATGTAGTTTAAAAAGTGAAGTGTTAAATACTTTTTTCAATACCATGTCAATACACTGAATTTGACTGTAAAATTCTAAAAATAAAATTGCAATAATAGCTTTTAGAATAAAATTTCAAATTTATCTTTATATTCCAGTCAGTGATATTCTTACTAGTTTCTGCCTTGGCCTTGGGCCAGGTGTTGATTTTAATCAAGTATTCGGCATTAGTCCAGAAATAATGTTTTGTAATAAAAATGTAGCAATTAGTCAGTTGCCTAAACCTAAGAATTGCTGGAGGTATAGGCATGCTATTCTTGTTGGTGGTGTGTGTGATAGGAGTTTCCTTGTTGTTGTGGCCATCAGAGCACACAGGATGCCATTCTCTAACTTTCTTCTAAATCCTGGGTGTTTTTCCTCTTTCTGCTATGATTTGCCTACACATGGGGGAGGCAGACAGACAGAGATCTATTTTCTAACATTGAACTCTACTGTCACTGAGGTTTTTTGTTGTTTCCTCTTTTCAGTTCTTCCGGGAAGAGTCATCCCTAGAGTTCCTCTAAAAGCCAAAGAGATTCCAGGTGATTAAAATTGCTAGTCATTAGACTGAAAGAGGAAAAATGATCCCTTTGCTGATGATGTTTAAGGAGTAACATGAATATATGTTTCCAAAGAATTGTTCAAATCTAAGACCACACATACCAAGTCAGTTAAAATGCGAACCATAACCAAAAAAATCTCAAGAGAGTCTAGGTGAAAAAATTAAGGAGCAGAAGGATATTGTATCAAGAGCATACAGTACAGTACAGTATGATATATAGTAGAATACAGTATTACAGAACATCAAGGTTGACAGTGAGAGGCCATCTTTCCTCAGAATGGCTACCAAAGTGGTAAAAAGAAAACCCAAGTGTTAGCAAGAGTGCACGGAAGCAAAAGTCTTACAGTGCTGTGAGGATTTAAATTAATACAACCAGGGACAGAGAGGATGGTTCACAGGTCGAGGCATTTGATACATAGCTAACCACACAAGGTCCATCATTGGAATCCATATGACCTAAGAAGAGAATAGACTCCTGTAAGTTGTCCCCTGACCCGGCCTCTACAAATATGAAATTGCATGTGTCCACACATGTTCATATACACAATTAAAAAATAAATATAAAGGATAAACACACCAATGATGAACAAAACAGTACAAAATTCCGATGAGAAAGAAATAAACAATCTAGTTATCCTACTGCTAATATTTATCTTAAGGTAAGCAAGTCAGTGTGTTGAAGTTCTTGAGCTCACTGCAGCATGTTTTCCAGTAGCCAAGGTATGCAATCAACACAGATGTGTGGAGGCAGATTGAATGCATAGAGCAGATGTGGTATACATATGATAGATCTTTTTTCAGCTATGAACCAGAATAAAATGCTACACTGGAAGGACTCAATGTTAAGTGAAATAAGCCCCAAATGTTATCTTTGATTATGACAAATCTACAAGGAAAAAATGTTGATCTCAAAGAATAAAATATTCATAGTAGTTACCAATAGTAAGAAAGGTGTGTGTATTGGGGGGTGACTGATAGAGAAGAACGGTTAAGGGTAGCAAAAATACATTTTGAAAGAATTACATTCTACTATTCTATGGCACAGTAGGGTAACTATAATTATTAACAATTTAGTGTGTTTCATGCTGTCTAGAAGAGGTGCATTTGAGTATTCCCAAGACAAAGAACTAATAAATGTTTAAAACCTTGCATGTGCTAATTGCCTTGATTTAACAATCAAACATTGTACATGTGTGTTGAAAATCTCTATGTGCTCATGAACATAAACAATTAATATGTGTCAATTTAAATATTTCCAAAGGAGAAAAAACATTGCCAGATATATCTCTCTTCTTTTTTCATAGCATATATGACTTATAAAAACAATGGGTTTAATTATGACATTGTCTTATAACTGTATGATAAAGACTGATCATAATTAGACCCCCAGTATCTTCCCCTCATCTCCTCCCACTTCCTCAAGCCCCTTCAATTTCCCCTTAAATCCCAATTCTACTTTAATGATGTTTTTGTCTTTTTGAGTCAGGGTCTCCCTGTAGCCATAGCTGACCTCACACTAGCTATGAAGACCGGGTTAGCCTAGATCTCACAGAGATCCACCTGCCTTTGCCTCCAGAGTGCTGGGATTAAAGGGGTGCACCACCATGCCCGAATTAATGATAATTTTTGTGAAGATTCCACATATGAGAGAAAACGTATAATACTAGTCTGAAGCCAACATTCACTTCAAACTATTTCTACTTTCACTCATTCTTCTGTTATTGAAATAAACCTGTAAATGTGAATGCTGGGTACTTCTCTTAGTCATCCTATAGTTTCCACAATTTCTGATTTAAAAAATATAGATAATGGTTTTATACTTTGTCTGGAAGCTTAACTCTTTTATTCTTTGTTAGTTTGGGGGGAAACATGAAACAAGTTGGTTCAGAGCATTAAACTTTTCTGAATAGCGGTATATTGAAGAGGTTGCTCTTAGAGTTTTCCATCTTTTCCAGAAGTGGAAATCATGGGTCAAGGGATTTAGCCACTTTCCACTACTAGTTCATAAAAGCTTGAATATGTGGGTCTTGGATCTGGTGCAATGTACTCTTTAAGGACTCCTACTACAGTATCGCTTCTAATGTCAATTAACTCTGCCTCTGGCGTTGCAGCTTCCATCAGTTAGGTGAAGGGGAATATCCAATTCTGCATTACCATTTTCCCTTGCAGGGAATCCTTTTGGTAGATTTCTGCTTGCTTTAGGAATTAAGGACACAAGCAGAACAGCAACAGTGCCTTGGCTCTTGCCTTCTGCAGTCAGAGAAACTGCTGGGCTGAACTAGAATTAGAACAAAAAAACTGCAAACAGCACTCTGTCATGAGCCAGAGAGGAAGGAGAAGAAAGGGATCTGATTAGAAGAAACAAGTGGTAGGTTTGTGTGTAGCCCTACATCAGTAGTTCTTCCGAGTCAGGTAGAATTGCATCAAGAGCAATGAATAACTGTTGAACTTCCTACACGTTTACCTGAGATTAAGGTTGAGGTGAATACAGCCAGTATCTTTTGTTCCAATGTTGACTTAGTTCTGTTGTCACAAATCAGTTATTGATTTGGGAGGAGGGTGCATTAGTCTCATGGAAGAGAACTAATCCTTCTTTTATGTTTATTTATATCCCATATTTGGCCAGGGCTCAGGCTGCACTTTTCACCTTGTTCTGCAAGTAGACAGGCAAACACATGACCCTGCCTGGTCACTCTCCATTGTTTGTTTAATATTGCTCTGACTTCTGCATGCCTCCTACATCCAGGTATTCAGACATGTTACAAAAAGAAAGAGATTGAGATCAAAGTGCTAGTCATGATTTTACTAGGGGCGCCTCTGAAAGCATCTGCAGCACTGTGTGCGAGGGTGGTGCTCTGATGTTTAGGGGATACTTTGTTTTTCAGCTTGGGGCCAACGGGGTTTATCACTCACAGGACCTGCCACTCCAGGTCAATTTTGGGTTATTTTTGTGTACTGTGTGAAAACATGATAGTTCAATTCCAAAAATCTGAACAGTAAATATTTAGGATACACTTTAGGGATAAAAGAGACTCCTAAAAGCAATTTTTATTTTTAAATTCCCTATAAAAATAAATGCACTTTTTTGTTGCCTACCTAGGGTTCAATTCCTGGGGAGATTTCTCTGCTAGCCATCCAAATGGTAACTGTTAAAAATGATGGACACTTTAGTCTTCTGCTCTGGAATTTCAGCTTCTGCACTATAAGATTACAAGGGAACTCTGAGGGTCAGTATGATTGCTTTTGTTTTACTAGTTGTATAAAATATTTTTTGATAGAGGAGGAGAATCAACATATGCAATGCAAGTTAACTTTATTCTGCTTTGATTTTCTTTAATGAATGAGACTTTTAATATGGTTGGTGACAGGATCAATGAGCTTATCAGCAACATAGTGCATCCATTTAGAGCAAAATTTAGTAACAGCATTGTATGTTGCACACAGCATTCAACAAAAAAATTGAATTGTTGATTCTTTTATTCAAGCTCCAAGACCTCCTTTTTTACTTCTAATAAATGACCTTGATTTTCACTTTGCAAAAGAGACTGAAGGGAAACAGTGTTTTCCTTTAAAACCTTACACAAATTAGTTTTTAGTAAATGTCAAAATTTGAGGTATGAATAACATCTGACATCCATCACCCATGGCAACATATCACAAAGAGATCTGTATATCTATGTTTATTTTAGATCAATGTGCAAGAGACAAGTCTACCCAGCAACAGATGACTGAAAATGTGTTAGATAAATGTGATGTACATACATATACATATACATATACATATACATATATAATTCTGATCACCAAAAAAGAAGATATTCCACTGGAAAATAAATACAATGTACAAGTAAAGATCATCATGTTAAGTGAAATAAATAAGATGCAGAAAGACAAAATATTATGTTATTTCTCTCATTTGCAGGTCTTTACATTCTTTATAGATACATGTATACATACACAAGCACACATGCAAATACAACGCACACACTAGTGAAACTAGAATAAGGAAAAGTGCCAACAAGCATGGAGAAGAAGTTGAGGGGACCAGGAGAAGGATGGGCAGGGAGTGAATGTGACCAAAGTACATGATACACGTTAAAAGACTCTCTATGCAAAATTCAACACTATGTACAATGATTATATTCCAATAAAATGGACAGGAAAAGGAATAGTGATTGCTCACGTTGCGCAGATTTTATTGAAGCTCTTCACTCCTGGGGCTTGTTTAGTACCTCACAACAACCATCTGCTACTTCTTTTAATTTATGAGAAAATCAAGCCTTGGTAAGTTCTTTTATTTACCCAATATCTTGTAGCTGTTTATATCAACACAAATCTGTCTTCCTATTTTCTGGGCATACCATCTCTCTTCAAGGTCAAAGAACTGTAATTCTATCAATAATCATCTTTCCCATTATTTTTTCTTTCTTATGAGTACTCTGATATCTTTCTAAATCAACGTCTAACTAAGTTCTTTAGAATGAATTTCAGTGAAAGTCATCATTACATAATTACTTAGTCTGGTTTTGTTTCTACTGCCCCAGTAACTCCATACTGGAGTCAGAATTGATTATAAAAATGACTATATATGAACATCAGAGTAAGTAATTATCTCAGAATATGCTAAGTACTACTAGTGAGAGTTGAACTCAGCTTCAACTAGGTGATTGATTGTGAAAATAGAGAATGTTAGAAGCATCTTATCTTATTCTAGAAGTAAAGTCAGGGGATGCACTGGTTCATCTGAAGTCGGAAGTAATGGGAAGAAAGGAACCATGGATGATTCTCAAGTTTCTCTGTTTGAATAATCTGTGAATGACGAGACCATATGTAGGGAAGAGAAGATTTAGAATATGTTTTGGAAAAGGTGAGGAATTTAATCACTTTTCTATTTGATTTTATTTTTCTAGAAGAGAACTATTTCAAAGAGATATCAAAGGGGTATAATGATCTAGATACCAATCAACGGCTGTTGGTATAAAAATAGTAGGTCAAGGCACAAATGTAATCACTTACTTAGGGAGAGGATATAGACAGAAGAAAGAAAGCACTTGGGAAATAATACCCAACGAGGAGTAACGAGGGATCACAGGAGGGACTGTCCAGTGAGGTAGAAGGCAGAAGAGACGTAGTCGTCATTGATGCTTGTACTACTCATGATTTTCCATCTCTGGTCCACTGGTAAAAGCTGCCTATGATTTTATAAGCCCCCTCTTATATGACAAGACCTTCCTCCACGTCTTTGCTTGGCAGTCTTCTGATTTTCCTTTCAGATTAACTCAGTTTCTCTGGAAATCTACATTTATTCTTTTCTTCTCACTTCTAGATGGACATCTGCACAGCCCTGAGCACTTTCATCTATTCAAGTCTCAATCACTGGAAGCCTTGTAGAGGCTAATCTACTTCATTATATCTCTGGTTCTAAGGTGAGTCTCATGAATGACATGACAAAATCTTTTATTTTTTTAACTTCAGCTTCTAGACCAGCGATTTCAGAAAACAGAAGTCCTTGGCTAGCAGTTGAATAAGTGAATGCAATGCTTCACTAGAAGCTATTTATTTCCACTTGTGAGTTCTATCTTGAAGCCACTTGCTGAGTTTCACAAACTCTGTATGTTTTATATTGAGGTTGTGGACTCTCTTTAAGATCCCCTTCCATTTCTGGTACCAATACTCTTAAATACTTTAAGCTAGAAAGGAAGAAATCAGTCATTTTAAACTCTTCTGTCAGTGTAACCAGTCAGCCACTGTTCCTGTCTCTTCTCTATATGGTGAATATGCATCCTGTTGCTTTCTCTAATCAGCAACATTACCAAAGTATTTGAGTTACTCAAACACAGAACCAGGGCTGCAATCCATTCTTTCTGAACCACTAAGTCATATTACCTTTCTAGTTTATGCTTGAATAACTAGGCTCCTTTCATAATCTAGGAAGTAATTCCAAAGAAGATAATTTGTAATTTTCAGGACTACCTGTGAATTACTTCCCAGATCATGAAAGGAGCCTAGCTATTTCAAATATGGCAGCAATGAACATGATGTAGGTTTCTCAATGAACATGATGTAGGTTTCTCTGTAAAAGGATGCTGACCCCTTTAGGTAAGTGGTAGGACTGGATCTGTGGGAGATCTATGTTTTTATTTATGAGCACTCTCCACACTGTCCATAGATGCCATACCAGTTGACACTCCCACCAGCAGTGAACAAGCGTTCTTTGCCCATCTCCTGGTCAACATTTGTCATCATTTGTTTTTGGGAACTTAGCCACTCTGAATGGGGTAAGAAGAAATCTTGAAGTAGTTTTAATTTGCATTTCCCTGAGAGCTAAATATGTTAAATATTTTTAAAGTAATTCTCAATCATTTATGTTTCATCATTTGAGAACTCTCTGCTTAGTTCCTGGCCCCAATTTTTTATTTATTTTTATGTCAAGGGTTGTGTTTTTGTTGTGTTTCATTTATGAATTCTCCTTTAATGGTAGAATTATCATTTATTCAATCTCTAAGTATTCTTTATTTTTATTTAACACTTATACAGAGAATTTGGCTTCCATTTACATACAATTATTTTACTCTTTAATTTCAAGAAGTATTATTTATTTCTTTGTTTTACTTTTATTGAATTTTTGCTATTTTCATATAATATAATTTGATGATATTTAGATCCCCTCCCCTGTTCCCATCTTCCCTTATTGCCTCCTGCCTAATTTAATGTACTCTGTTATACAAATAATAAGGCTTATAGATAGCATCTGTACCCACAAATATCTTTCAGTGTGGGTCCATCCACTGGAGCATGGTTAACTAATTGAGTCCCATGTATAAAAGACTACAGGCTCGTATCCTAGATTGAGCCAAAAGAACAAAGGAAAAAATATCTGCTTCCAGAAGAAAGGTAGGTGGACACTGGCATTCATCACTCTCCACTTCCTGACTGTGGACACGAGGTAGCCAGCTACTTCGCTCTTGTGCGGCCATGCCTTCCCCTGCACGATGGCCTGCAACCCGTTAGTTGTGAATCATTCACTTTTTTAAGTTGCATGTGTTAGATACCTTGTCACAGTGATGAGAAAAAAATATACTCTGAGAGACAGAGAGAGAGGGAGGGAGAGAAAGAAAGAGAGAGTGAGAGAGAGAGAGAATAGACTGTTCTGTTCTGCCTGTGAGGTAGGGTTGGAGCTTGTTTCCCACTTCCCCATGTCTATGCTGAAATGTTTTCTGGTTTGAGCTCACATGGGATTGTGAATGTTGTCACCATTGCTGTGAGTTCATGTGGATAATTATCCATCTATTGGAAAAACGCTCATTCTCTGTGGTTATCCACCTCTTTGGCTCTTACAATTATTCCACACCTTTTCTACTGCCTGAGCCATTGTGGGCAGATGTTTGATACAGGAGTCCTATTCAGCGATAAGCGTCCTGAAGTCTCTTCTTTTCTGTACGTTGGTCAGTTGTGGGTTTCTGTGTGAATCACTATAGGTTGCATAAAGAAATTTTTCTGGTGAGAGTTGAGAAATTCATTAATCTATTCATATAACAATAAGTCATTAAGTGTCAATTCAATATAATAACTATTCAGTAGAAAACTAGGAGTAGGGTCTGCCCTATCTATGTGACCTGTTTAGCCTCAGATCCTAAGCCAAATATTAAAGTCAGGTATAGGCTCTGTCCTAGGAAGTGGACCTTACATCCAACTAAAGAGAAGTTGGATGCCCCCATAATATTTGTGCCACTATTGCACTAGTAGGCATGTTTTATCAACCTGGTTGTTATTTTAGTTCACAGAATTCACAACTGTGTAAGGTTGATTTGTTTTTAGGAGCTTGCATAACATCTTCCAGCACTACTAATGCTAGATATTAGAGGTGAGACTCTGAATTAAGCACCATCTTGATGTCTCCTTGTTTAAAAGACCAAAAAATAGTTAAGAATAAATGCATACCAAGGTAGTGTCTTCATCAGTAGGTACTCAGCATACAATTCTGGTGGGTAACTAAGAACAGAGGCAATGATCAACACTGTTTGATGGTCTATATGATTGTCAACTCCTGGCACTGAGATATTTTTTCATTAGACTATAATGTCCAGAAAAGGCAATGCTTCTTGTTATAGAATAACTCCTTTTAATCTCTTTTATGATGCATGTGGTATTTACTTTATGAATGGTAGTTCATAATTTTACTTTGTTCATAATTTTAGCTCATAATGGTAGTACATAAATTTACTTTATGTAATGGTAGTTTCCATATGGCTTTTTTTAAAGGCCTTTAGTGTTACTCATCCCTTCCCACCCCCCCCCCATTCGCCACCCCGTTTTACCCTTCCTGGTCTTATGTTCCTCTTTGCCCCTTCATATCACCACCTTCTACCATCTGTCCCAGGTAGCCTCCCCTCCACACCTATACTTACCTTTGACCACTCATTAGTTTATAGACTTCTCTTGAATTTTCAAATTGAAACATGCATATCTAAGTTTACAAAAGGAAGGATTCAACTGTGAGAGAGATCATGTGGCTTTCATCTTCCTGAGAGTTACCACACTTAGGATGACTGTTTTCTGTTCCATCCATCAGCTTGCAAGTTTCATAATTTTATTTTTAAAGAGCTGAATAATATTCCATTGTGCCCAGTTACCACATTTTCATTATCCATAATTCATTGGTTGTTGGATTGTTAGTTTGTTTCCGATTCCTGGATATTATGAGAAAAATGCAGGCGTGAACATCGATGAACATATATTTCTGTAGTAAGGTATAGAGTCTCTGGGATATATACCCGAGTAGTTTGGCTGGATCAGCTGGTAGCTCTATTTCAAATTTCTGAGGAATCTCCACACGAATTCGAATGGTGACTTCAGCAGTTTGCACTTCCACCACCAGCGGATATGAGTCTCCCTTCTCTACATCCTCGACAGCATTTGTTGCTATTTATTTTTTGAGTCTGCCATTCTGAGAGGTGAAAGAGGTAATCTCAATGTGGTTTTAATATAGATTTCCCTGGTGACAAAAGATGTTAAACATTTTTAGGTATTTCTTAGTCATTTCTCGTTCACCTTTAGAGAACTCCCTTTCAGCTCTTGCCCCAGTTTTTGATTGCGTTACTTATTTTTATGTTACTCTTTTGAGTTCATTGTATATTTTAGATACTAACTCTTGGTGAGAGGCTTGCACTAATAGAGTTCAGAAAGCCCTTTCCTGTGCCTATAAGTTCCGATGTATTTGCTATTTTCTCCTCTACCTGATTTACGGTATCAGTTCTGATGTCATGTTCAGGTTCTTGATCCATTAGGATGTCAGTTTTGTGCGGTGTGAAAGATGAGGGTATATTTTCATTCTTCTACCTGCTTTTATCCAGTTTGTACAGCACCACTTGTTGAACATCTTTTCCCCCAGTGTGTTATTTTTGACTCCTTTGTCCAAAGCCCGATAGCTATAAATGTGTAGATTTAAATCTAGGGCCTTCAGTTCTCTTTAACTGGTTGGCTAATGTGTCTGTTTTTATGCCAGTACCATGCTGTTTTCATTGCTATAGTTCTGCCAGTAAAATTTGAGATGAGGAGTGGTATTGCTTGGAGCAGTTCTTTTGTTTCTCAGGAATGTTTTGGCTATCCTGTTTTTTTGTGTATTTTCATACGAAATTTGAGATTCTTTTTTCAATATCCGTGAAAACTTGTGTTGCAATTTTACTGGGTATTGCATTGAATTTGTAGATTGTTTTTGGTAGCCTGGGTATTTCCCCAATATTACTCCTATAAATCCATGAGCATGGAAGATATTGTCAACTTCTGATGGCTTCTTCAAATTCTGTCTTTCATGTCTTAAAGTTTTTATTGTATAGATCCTTCATTTTCTTGTTAGATTTATTACAGATATTTTTATGAATTTTGAGGTTAGTGTGAATGGGATCATTTCATAGATTTCTGCCTCAATATGTTTGTTATTGTGTATATAAAGACTACTGATTTGGGGATATTAATTTGGTTTCTTGATACCTGGTTGAATGTATTTTTCATCTCTAGGAGATTTCTAGTTGAGTCCTTAGGATCCTTTATATTGCCAACTGATTACAGCTGGATGAGGAAGAGTAGATCTTCTTTAAGGGAGTTAGACCAAATAGACTGATTAGACTCTGGTTCATGAATTTGCACTGAGAGACATTTGGGAATAAACAAATATATATGTATATATATGTATATATATATATATATATATATACATATATATATATATATATATGTGTGTGTGTGTGTATAATCAGAATACATGAAAAAACTCAATAAAATATTTTTTAAAAATATTGATTCATCTGTGTTTTTGGTCCCTTTGTCAAGAATCAGATGACTGTAAATCTGGGTCCTCAATTCTATTCCATTGATCAATATGTCTATTTTCCTACCAGTCCCATGTTATCTTATTACCATAGCTCTGTAGTATAATTTGCAGTAGGGAATGGTAATACTTCCAGTATTTCTTTATTGTTCAGGATTGTTTTGGATATCCTGGGATTTTTATGCTTCCATATGAAATCTGATATTTTTCAATTTCTGTGAAGAATTATTTTGGAATTTTAATGGAGATTTTATTGAATCTGTGGATTGATTTTAGCAGAAGAACCACTTTCACATTAATCCTACAGATTCACAAACATGTACTGTCTTTCCATTGTCTGCTGTGTTCTTCAATGTCAATATCTAAAGATTTTATTATACAGGTACTTCTCTTCATTGGTTAGATTTATTCAAAGATATATTATATTTGGGAGGCTACAATGAGTGGCATCCCCTTCCAGATTTCATTATCAATATGTTTGATATTGTTATATAGGAAAGCTACTATTTTGATGTGTTAATTTTATATTATGATAATTTGATGCATGCGTTTATCAGTTCTAGGCATTATCTGGTGGTCTTTCAGGTGTTTTATGTAGAAAATTTGAAATCTTCAGTTAAATGGATGAACCTGGAAACTAGTATCCTATGAGATAACCCAAACTCAGGAAGACAAATGTTGCATGTTCTCTCTTACAAGTGGATGCTAACTTTGAAACTATAATTGGGTGTGCTTTGATTGGAAAATCCTTAGAGTTTTGGAACCTAATAAGTATTCATGGGTCTAGGGGAAAAAGAATGTGGAAGTAAGAAAAATAGATAGAGCTGCTTTAATGGGATTAGGAATGAGAGAGCAGGGTAGAAGAGAGAGCAGGAAACAGGGTAACTACACTAAAAACACTTCAAAAGGATCATATAGAAAGTTACTGTGGAAGTCTCTCTCTCTATTTTAAATATATATATATATATACACATATATATATTTCTTTATTGTTCAGGATTGTTTTGTATATCCTGGGGTATCTCTCTCTCTCTCTCTCTCTCTCTCTCCATATATTTATATATACATATATATATATATATATGTATGCACAATATTTAAAAACTCTACAGATACTTAACCTATGTTTATTCAATGGCCTTAATAGACTGACAAATGAAAATCCCAATGGCAGTGATGGACTCTCTCTTTTTGGAGTTCTTGACGAGAGATCCGATAGATCCTCAGATGTTACTGACTATTGCTATTGCACTTGATTACCCACCAGAACTGGACAGTAAGATCTTATTGCTGAAGACACTGCATATCAGAGTCACAGAACAAAGAAGAAGAATCCAGCTGGTACTGACTTTAAAGCTACATCTCTCTGGGCTAGCTTTCATAGCACTAGAAAGTTCTATGTGTGGTCTGGGCAGAGAAAGGTAATCATCTACCATAGCCACTTCTGAGCTCTGCAAGTTACAAGGAAACCTGTCTTGGTAAAATGTGTGCAGTGATACAACAGTAGCATGAATTAAATGGGAACACCCACCGCTTTCTAAGTTGAGCCCTATTTAACAGCAGGGAGTCGAAACCTTACACTGTCATCAGTGCAAGAAACTATGCCTAGACAAACCACAGGCCATAGATGAGAACCTGCTACTACCATTCTGATAAATAAATATTACATTAAACTGGTTCACAATGACTTATTATTTACATAGATTTGTATGGATAATCAACTAATGTAACTCTCATCAGTGAAGGTTCTTTTTTGTAGCAGATGGTAATTAACATAGATACTCACAAATAGTCAACATGCTGAAAATGAGAATTCATGAAGTGCTAAGACCTACCAGTGACATCTATAAGGCACCATCTCTCAGGAAGGCTCAGAAATCATTGAAGAATAGGGGGCAGAAATATTGTAAGAGCCAGAGGTGGTAGATGAATGAAAGGAAACTGTGTTTTCTGGATACTGCAAAGTAATTATACATATGAATCCACAAGACTTAATACAGCATATAAAAGACTTGTGAAAAATCAAGAACGGGCAAGGGCACAGCATGGACACGGGGAACGGCAAGAACCCTCAGCCCAAGCTGAAAATCTTTTAGCAGCTGATGGATACTGATGGATAACGGTGTAGAAGGTTTTTCTTACTGGTGTGATATCTGGTAGGTTTCCTAGACTCCAGGGCATGGAGCCCTCCCAGGACCACTAGGGAGACAGGAATTGGAATTCATAGGCTTTTAGAAATAAGCCTTTAAAATATATTAATTAAATGATAGATAACAATACAGGGCTTTAAGTCCCAGAAAGGTAGTGGAGATGAGGAAATGCGTATAAATGTGATCAAAATACATTGCATGAATATAAATTATATATATGTAATACAGTTATTATTGAGACACTGCATTGCACCAACTCCTCTATTTCCAAAATCATGCTTTCTCATGCCCTCTTTTCTAACATCATTTCTGCATAATTTTGTTGAAAACTTTTCCTGAAAGTTATTGATTCTTTCAATTTTTTTGTTCTTTTGCTTTCAAAAGTGATTGCCTCAGGCTTACATTTCCACCGGTAAAATAATTACAGCTGGTTATGTACTGTGCTGTGCATATTATAAAAATGCAACAAAATTTCTAAATAGCTAATTTTAGGCAATTAGAGGTTCAATACTGTGATTGATTCAGTACTATGAAGAAGGCAAAATAATGAGATTATACTTATTATTTTTTCACTTTGATGTCAGGAGACATTGTCTCAAAATGATATTTGAACTTGATCGAAACATATTCCATGTAATTATCCAAGAATTAATAAAAATATTTTTAAATGGTACATGGAGAGGAAACCCAGGGAGGGTTTGAGGTTGCAGTGAGAAGAAGAACAAAATCAGTAAGCAAAAAATAACTGAGGCAACTGACATGAGGGAAACAGAATATTAAAAATGAAGGAGCTAAGTGAATAATTTCCTTGAATTAAACTGTGCCCTCCAGTCATATATTGAAACTCTAACATCTAATATGATGATCGTTAGCACTGAATCCACATCCTGAGAATTTCGTGCTGTAAATAAAGCAATTCTTAGAAAAAAATAGAGCTATAATTCTTGCTTGCTTTATGAGCTTTATTTACTACCTTTATTCATCCCAGGGACTCTCATTAAAAATTATGTTGAGTATGTTTGTATGCATGTATGTATGTCCTATATGCATGTTGCATCATGCTGTGGATTCAGAGGACAGCTTTCAGGAGTCTATCACTGGTTGGATGATGGATTTCCTCCATCACTGATTGTAAAGATTGATGAGCATATACACCAGAGGGCCTTTATCTTCAAAGTCATCTAGCAAGTACTATACTGATAGGATTTTTTTTAATTAACAAAGAAACATCTAATATTAATGTTCTAAGTATCAATCTTAAGGAATTGGAAAAATAAAGATTTGAATCAGCATAAGAATAATGAAGTAAGACCTCATCTTGATATAGAAATATAGTAAGAGTAAAACTTAATAGAAGATGCTGGCATTGGTGAAATGCTGCCTTCTGGACATGACAATGTTATTGTGCCCTTCACTTATCACATCTGTAGTTATCTGTACAAGACCTACACAAGACCAAGTCAGTCAAAATTCTTACATAGATGGGGCAGTACTCTCCAAATGGTACCCCTTACTCAGAAGCTATTGGCTATCGTTAGATGCTGGGGGGAGGAAGAATAATTTTTCTTTGAAAGTGTGGCCACTGTTACGTTTACCATGCTACAGTGGAGAGTCCTTCACCCATGCACATAAGGGAAACACTATTGGACTTAGTGGAGTATAAAAAAAGAAGAAAAAGAGTACATGAATCTGGGAGAAGGACGTGTTGGAGGGAGGGGAATACAGGGCGAGCTGGAGGGAAGAAATGAGGGGTAAATATGAGCACAACTTACCGTACACAAAGATAACAATAAAAGTAAGCATAACAAAATAGAAAACTGTATGATTATTTAATAAATTGATTTTCTCTTCATTCTCTTATTCTGCTTATTTAATTTAAGAAAAAAATATCAGTGATGTCAGGAAATATAGATGGATAGAGATAATGCACTTGTCAATAGAAGAATGAAAGATAAATGTTACTGCAGATTCTATCTGCATAATGAGGTTCTTAACTAGAAAATCCTCATTTCAGCACTGTGATGATTACACTCTATCGTCCACTTAAATAGATGGACACACACTTCAGGGAGTCTATGAAGATCCTTTAAAATCATTAACTATCCTATATGTGAGTGGACATTCCATGTGCAACTGTCCTGGTCCAATAAACAGGGAAAATGAGAAAGAAGGCTGAGTACCACTGTTCCTCTCTGCTTCTTGACTGAGGATGCAATGTGATCAGACACTTTGTGCTTCCAACACTATGTCTTCTACCACGATGGACTGTATTCCTCTCAACTGTGAGCCCACATAAGCCCTTCTTTGTCCAATTTCTTTTTGCCAATATTTGGTGCTAGAGATGCATAAACTAATCTCACCTCTTAATCGATATTGGCTTTCCACATTTCTCTAGCTCCATTACCCAATGGTTTTTCTTGTTGTCTGCCCTTCCATAAGTGTTTCCATATCTATAATAGACATCCACTCCTAACTGCCTTCATATTACATTTATATTCTTAATTTTTTATTAAGCTTTTGTACATTTCATACATCGGTTCTTAATCAAATTTAGACTCCCTCCCCCTTCTATGCCTCCCTACCCTCCAACCCCACAACCCGACCTCATGCATTCCACATTTGTTAAGTCTTATCCAGTCAAGCATTTATACCCAGATGTCCTTGGGTGAAAATTCATCCACTGGAGTATAGTCAGCCTATCTATTGCTCATAAGTAAGGCCTGCTCTCCCTCACCAAGTAATAATCAGTCATCCATTTCACTTACTGCACTCTGAGTCTTTGATTAAGTTAGCATGGGTCTTATTAAGTCAGTTCCACCATTTTGAAAGTTCACATGTACAAGCTTCCAGTAGCCTGAAAGCTTCTCTTTCCCTATGTTGTTGGACCAACCCTGGCTCTTACAATATTCTCATTCACTCTTCCACAATTGTCCCTGAGCTGAAGTTTGTCCCTGAGTGAATTTTAATGCAGAAGTCTTATCCAGGGACAGACACTCTGCAAGTACTTATTCTCTAGAACTTGGGCAGTGGTGATCTCTGCATTCATTACACTCAATCGTATGAGGAAGTTTCACTGGTGAGAGTTGAGAGAGGTATTAATATTCTCTCTTCTCCTATTTCTCTGTGTTTCATGAGCCTTAAGTGTAGAGGGTTTCCACTGTAGATATATCATCTAGGACTGGGCATATCTCAGACATATATTCTCTGTGTTGACCAGTTTTGAAACTCTGCAGTAGCCTCCATCTCTTGCAAAAATATAATGAGTAGTGTGTAGTATTTGTCAGGGTTATAGGTGGGCTTGTCAGTCCCGATTACATTTTTGAAACTACAAATTTTATTATGTTCAAGCTTTCTTAAAATGCTTCCAATTCCTTGCATTTGGAAAAAAGCAAAATCTTGATGTGTTTCTCAAGATTCTACATTTTTGTCTACATCTTTGGCGCTTTTTGTCTTCCTAGCACCACGTTGAACCACATCCCCTGCTCTGAAACCAATGCTTGTATGTTTTATCAAATGGAATACTAGCACTATTTATATTCAATTGAGGGACAAAGGCATTTCAGTTCTTATCATTACTGCACAGAAAGATCATTTACCTTCCTGGTTTCCTCTAAAATTGGACAAGTTGGCATTATACAGGAAGTTCTCATTTTTCAGTTTGTACTACTGTTTAGATAGAGTCTACTTATTAACAGATGCACATAATCCAAAGTGTTTTTATTAATGCTTCCTTCAAAAATTTAATGACTAATTTTATATGTTTACAAACTTTGATTGGGTCTTTTTACTCATCTGCCTCATTGTGTGACAATTGACAACCGGAAAATAGACACTTAAAGTAGGTTCCATCGTGAGATCCTACATCTCCTGTAGCTTTAAGATCATATAAATTTAGAAATTTACAATGATGGCTAAACAATATATTTTCTTATACTCAGTGTTTAGAAAAACATTTTGGTCATAATTCACACAACAAAAGATGTGCATTGCACATGCCTATGGGAGGTCCCTGGAGTCACATGCATATTTCTGAGTACTAATGAGACTCCACCTAATTCTCTTTCTCTGGCTTAAGAACTCATGCTGAACGATAGAAGGATATCATTTGCATATACGAAAATGTCAATGAAATCTGGTATTCTTACAATTGACACAGAGAGTCACTGAAAAAAAGAATAAAAAGAAATACAATATGTCAATGTGGCATTGTTTTGGTGGTAATCTTGAATGCTCTAAAATTAAACTATTCATAAGTTTCATATTTTACTTACCGTTGATATTTAAAAATTTGCAAGGCAGCTCACCAATGATCTGGGCAAGGAAGTACTATTGCACAAGGCATAAGGACTTTCAGAGAACAATTCAACAGTCTTGAAGCACTATTTGGTTACAGCCTGAATAACTATAACAATACCCATACTGGACATGGCAGGGTAAACTACACACACATTTATGTACTGATTTGAAAACATGCCTTTATGTAGAATATTTCACTGCTACCTGTGCATGTTCCCAAATATTCAAACATATTTCCAATACTGTTGCTTGTAAATTCCTTGGCTACCAGTATTGGAGACCTGAAAGGATGGAATTCTTGTTAAAAACACACATTTCTCAGATAGTTGTGACACAGAAAAAGCAATACCCTCTGGGATTGTGGAAGGCATTTGTATTCAGGCAGTTCGACTTGTGACCCTGTTCAGAAGGCATGGCTGGGGGTTTATAGCGTCCCATGGGCTAAGCTGCTTTCCTCTCCACTCCATTGCTGTATCTTTCTTCACTAAGTCATTGCCTCTTAGCAAATGCCCTTCAGAAAAGCTTAGCATCCTTCCAGATCCCTGTAGCTATTTCTTTTGCAAGATCATCAAGTTTTGCATGAAAAATCGGCATTCACAGATTTCTAAAGAAATATTTGTTCCCATGATGAAAGTCTTTAATCTCTTAAAATGTGTTAAATCTGGCTTTATTCTTCTATGCTTACAGATATAATTTCTGAAATCTGGACCATTCCCAATTTACATCCACTGGAATCTGAAGCTCCTCATATTTCTCACCTGTTATGAGTTAGTTTTCTTGTCTCTGAGTTCCATTACCTTCCCCACATATTATTTCCTAAATTACTTCAGTTCTTTTTATTTGTGCAATGTCTTTTTAACTTCTCAAACAATGGTCCTCTAAAAGCACAGCCCTCCAATGGAAGATGGTACAGTAGGTGACACAGTACGTCACTGAACCCTACAGGAATTCCTGAGAAAGTGGTATTTCAGCTGAGGCAGAGAAGGGAGTAAGTAAGCCGGCAGAGAGGTTGTAGAACAGAGCAGCAATGTGGAGGTTGATGGCATCATGAGACAATCAGGCAAGCAGCAATCAGTCTGTCATGCTGATTCATCTGGTAGTTTTCCTTCAGGTTAGCCAGAGCTTTCAGAAGTTTCCAGACAGAGCCATCACATGATTAGACTCACAGTTCAGAAAAATCTCCTTTGTTTTAATGTTTCATACGGTTTGCAATTTAGTGAAGGAAAACAATATGGGGAAATTCTCCAAATGGATGAGACTGAAGCAGAAATAGATCCATCTTTTCTAGATGGATAGAAAACATCTTTAGAGATCAGGAACAGTAAGGACTAAGCATTAAATGTATGCTTTCAAACATAGGCCTTGAAGAACAAGCTCACAGACCTGCTCTGTGTGGATCCTGGGGAAAGCACAGCCACGCTTTCTAGAACTGCTGATGCACTGCTTGTTGCATTCTATGGGGCCCATTCCGAAGTTGCACAAGACAAGGTCCTTGTCCGAAGTTCTTTTCCACATCATCTCTTTCTTGTCTTCATTCTGTAGGCCACATAGTTAGGGTACTAATCTTTCCTTTGTATTCCCTTGTAGAATAAAAGAAGGCACTATGGCAGGAAAAAAGACCTGTTATATAGAGAGACAACCCTGCTTTCAAATAGTCTTGTCATTCTGGACATGATTTATTCAGTCACAGATTAGTTAAACTTCCGTGTGTTAGGTTGGAAGAGTGGGGTAGGTGGAGCATATGACAAGACTTTAAACTGGGATTTCACTTGAGTGTTACCTTGCTTTTTAGATATTAGTGCCATATAATCTATACAAAGATAACTGCTATCCCGCCCAATCCAGAAATGTTTAAAAGCCAAAATAAATTAGAGAATACTCCTTTTTGCTTGGTTTTGTGCTGAATTACTGATTTGATACTTCTGCTATTGCATGGTCTTTTCTTTTGGGGTTATGTCATGCTGTGTGAGCAGGACTTTTTGCATTTGTTACTACATTACATTTGTGAGTTATCAATATCTTGCCCAGTCCTACAAAGAGGATATTCTTGCATATTAAGCAGCTCAGATAGACTAGGACCCTTGTCACAACCTGATCTTTGTAATCTCATATGAAAGGAAGACTGGAGAAGCCATGCTGGGGAGGATCCACAAAGAGAGAAATGAAGAGTCTGGCCTACTGAGGGACATATCTCTCTGTAATTGTGACTCTTTGGTAGAGAAGAAGGAAGATAAAGTCTGATGCTATAATAGTACATTGAAATGTTTATACTTACATCTCTATGCTACTACTGCTCTCGACACTGGGCAGAGAAGCTTTTCTTCTTGTGGTGAGTGATTGTTAATACACAGGCCCATAGCTAGTCAAAATGCTGAGAATGAATGATATTGAATACTCAGTCCTAAATGGAACATCTATATCACCTCCTCCAGTAGCACTAAGCATCATGGTAAAACGGATAGAAAAGTTTTAAGAACTAAAGGATGGGGAGGAGTCCTATGAAACGCTGTCTTCTGGATGTGACATGGCTGATGTGGTCAAGGACACTCAGCAGTTTTGAATACCTGCACCTGACAAGCACACAAAGATGACATGAAAGTAGGAGGGATCCAGACAGGAAGAAGAGGGGCTGTAGGAGTGTAGGGGGCTCCATAAGGTGAATATGCCACAATCTACTGTGAACACACATGAAATATAAAAAAATTTAAAGAATAATCAGAAAGAAAATAAAGAAGTCCACTTAAATAAATGAATCTTTAATGTTAAAAGTGAATACAAACAGAAGATTTTCTTGTTCATCTGGACAACATAATTTAGCCAAATATTATATAGCTACCTCCAGATAACTGGAGATTATTGAACATCATGTATTCAAAGATTTCTGGTAGTGTGAAGCTTCTACAAAACCTCAGTAAGACTTTGTGGACACTCAGAAAATTATATAATACAAAAATGCAAATTACGTAGTTCTGTGAAAAAAATCTATATCAGTAATGTGATCAAATGTTTGACAAT
The DNA here is from genome assembly GCA_035773235.1 of Eospalax fontanierii. Lineage (NCBI taxonomy): Eukaryota > Metazoa > Chordata > Mammalia > Rodentia > Spalacidae > Eospalax > Eospalax fontanierii. The sequence continues at coordinate 43,924,276 of CM069529.1, read as the reverse complement.
GTCATTTTCAACTAGAGTAATTCACAGCGGAGGAATCAATTGTTTGCTGAGATCGTATTATCTAATAACTTACATATAACACAATATCTCACTAAATGTGGTGATAGAATGATCACTAAATACCTGGAGCTGTTGAAATTTCTGTTAATGAGAGAAGATCCTAACATCTGGAAAGATATTTGAAAATATATATTTTTTTAAGTTTCATAACATAATAGATGTTATGGTAAGGACTTTCCAAAAGCATGGCATTAAAAACCAACGATTAATGAGAGGAGGCAGGTGTGTGGTAACCCTACCTGTGTCTACCTTAACGTTAGATTTTATAGCTGATCTGATAATGGCTGATGGGGATGCTTTTAATAAACAAGAAATTTTTGGTCTCTTGGTCCTTTTCAGAACAGTTTTACATTCGGTTCTGTTTTTGTTTACTTCTTACTTCTTGTTCTTCCTTCTTTTCCCCCATCTTCTAGTTTTGAGTTTTGTGGTACTCCTGAAACTCTTGCTTAGCTTCTGGAATTATTTTTCGGACATGGCTGCACCATCTGATTCCACTGCACGGTTTTAAACTGTGCAGGAGACCCGTAGCTGAAATATTGCCTCTTCGCTACAAGTCTTGACCCATAGGCTATAACTGGGATTATTTAAGATTAATTAGGAGGCTGAAATTTCCATCTTAGTTTTACATGAGTATCTTATTTCTACTGTAATTTGAACTTGTATTTTTTTTTTTTGTCTGACACCAAAATGACATGACTCCAAAGTGAGAGAACATGAAACTGATTTCCTCAGATTCAGGAGGTGTCCCATTTCTGCACTTACTTGAAACAACTGCATATTTCACCAGCATCTGGGAGTAAAGCCAATGAATACAAGTGGTCAGTTTCTTTATGAGTAGGGTGAAGGGATTTGGGTTAAACTATTTCTAAAGTTCCTCTTAGTTTTAACTTTCAAAGACTCTTCACTGATTTTCAGGAAAGATGGAACTATATTAATCTGAATTACAAGATAAACACATTATTTTCTGCCATGTAATTTTAGAATTAGAAGGAATTTATAAATTGTTCATGCTTATTCTCTTATGTTACAGACATGAAAAAGAAGATCCGAAGGGGATAAACTTGTTCAGAATAGTTTATCAGTTCAGTACAAAGTTGAACTTGGATTTGGGCTTCTTGACATTATTTCCTTTACCTTCCAGGGTTCTCAGAGAAGATAGTGTGGTGGTGTAATTACAGTCAGCAAGTGTCTATTATCTTCCAGAAAAATCTGGCACATTCAACATACTAAAAGTAAAGTTTGGTTCTATGTATGTGGCTATTGTAGAAACTACCAAGGCTGTGTAGCCTGCTCCCTCAGAGTATTCTGATTTCCTAGCCAATACACTACCTGACTATGAACTTGAGCCAGAGATCCTCATTTTTCTTAATTGTCTTAATTTGCTTTATTTCGCACATGTCTTTTTTGTTTTTGTTTTTGTTTTAAATTGAAACTCCTGTAGCCCCAGCTGACCTGGAACTTGTTATGTAGACCAAGCTAGATTCCATCTCACAGAGGTCCACTTGCCTCTGCCCCCCGAGTGCTGGGAACAAAAGCCTCCACCATTAAGCCTCACTTTATGTGTCATTTAATTGAAACTTCCCAAGCAATGCTCCAAACCTAGGAAGCATTTTATGTCATATTCTGTCATCCAGCTATTTTAGAAATCATAAATGCTATCCAAAAGTGTTTAAAATTGGAAGGTCTTCACACTTTCTAGGCATCACTGATGACTAATTAAAGAAAGCTTAATATCTTTTGAAGGAACTCCAATTCCATAGTCACTTCTGAATCTTCAAGTGATTCTGATTTGCTTGCACTTTGTTTTTAAAATTTAATAGATGCATGCTTCTTGATGATGCCGTTCTGGCAATTATGAAAAAAAAGAAATTTGAATGTTTCAATACATGAGCAATTTTACTTAGAACCTTAAAAAGTGTAGTGACTGCTGTCTTTACAGTCCTATTCTTTCATCTTTTGCTACCACTTTTCAGTATAAAACTCTGGAGTAAGTATAGCTTCTCCAGCCATCACTAGTTCCTACTGTCTGAAGTTCATATAAAACCTGGGAAAATTGAGTAAGGATTAGAGAATTCTGTAAAGCTGTGAAGTCAGGCCATAATATGTAAAATACAGTTCCTTTAACTGAGTACATAATTTATTAGGAAAGCTTTTTTATTTTATTTTATATATATTTTGTTTTGGGTAAGAAGTCTGCTGATCCATGGCAACTACTTAAAATTTTATTAGGAAAAAATGTATAAGATACTTTCTATGATGAGAGTCCTTCAATGTTTCAATAGATAATCTTCATGTATGTGCTTCAAGCACAGCTCCTCCCCAGGCCAAACTCTCCTACCTCATCGTTCCTCATAGGTCCTAAAGCAAATCATGTTCTTAAAACCAGTCTTAGGGTCTTGAACTGACAGTAACTCGAATGTACTCCGATATCTGCCCTGCCACCTTCCACTATCTCCTGCACTAAAATGTCCATGTTACAGTCACTGCTGCAGGTCATGAATATTTCATATTTGAACCCCAAGCATTATTCGGTTTCACCTCTTTCCTCCTCTCTGAGCCATGTCTAGCTTTCTACCTAACGGAGTAAAGGTTTTTTTCATTTTTTTCCTCAGTAAAAAAAAAAAATGTATTTATAATTTTATCCACAAATATGGAGAGCTTTGAAAAATAGAAGGACCCTTTAGTTTTTAGATCCTGTCCCTCAAGATATAGTAGAACCGTGGTCAAGATCACTTCCAGTTGGGCAGAGGACACCCTCTGCTCCTTGACATTTACTGTCATATTTCTGAGCTACCTGACCTTCTAAGATCACAGAATCTTCACAAACATGCATTACTGCCCACAGAGAATATCAGTCTGTCATGAACATCTGGACATGGGTATAGAAATCAGTTTCTCTGAAATATTTTTCCTTTACTAATTTTCTTTAAAGTAGTTTATTATTACTTTAATTTTACTTTATTTGTATGAGTGTATCTGCCCACATGTGTATACATGCACCCACATCAAGCAATGAACATGAAGGTCAAAAGATTGGAATTGGAGTTAGAGACAGTGGTTACTGCCATGTGGGTGCTGGAAATCGAACCCAGGACCTCTGCAAGAGCAGCCTGTGTTCTTGACCACTGCTGAGTCATCTCTCCATTCTTTCCAATTTTCAAAGCTCCATTTTTGTTCAGATAGGGAAGCTTGTGATAAACCATCTCAAAGTAGATCTTTAAGACAATTTTTACTTATTACATTGTTATTGCTATAGTTTTGGTTAATTTGCATGGATAGTTGGCATTCACCAAAACCTGTGGTACCTACTTCTATGTCCCTGAAGAAGAGATACTGAGTAATCAGGATGAGAGTATGGAAGAAGAGAGGGGGAAATGCTTCTGAAGGTGAAAGCACTGAGGAAGTTAGTAGAATGTCAGGAACCTGGGGAATGTAATATAATCCTCTAGGACTTCTCTTTGTCTTCCTAGTTTTTATGATGTTAAACAACAGGTGGCATCTGAGAATGATAATCAGTATGTTTTAGGAGGGGATTGAAATCTTCTTCCTGTCCTCCCAAGAAAATTAAGAAGGCATGCTAAGGAACTGGGAAGATGGCTCTGACTCCATCGTTAAGAGCACTGACTTCTCTTGCAGAGGACCTAGGTTCAATTTCCAGCAGTCACATGGCGGCTAATAGTGGTCCATAACTCTAGTTCCAGGGGGTCATTGCCCTATTCTGACCTCTTTGGACATTGCAGGACACAGGTTCACTTACACATGTGTAGGCAATACATTCATATACATAAAATAAAAATAATACATTTTTTAAAAAGAGCATGTTAAATTACTATGGACTATGTAGATAGTAATTAATCAAAACCGTCTATCACATAGTATTTTTTCTCTAAATTATATAAGAAGATCTCAACATTAAGATCAATTATGTAAAATGTTTCAGATCAGAGAAAGCTAAAACAGTTGCTGTTTCTTCACATTAAGGCCATTTGCTGATTATTCTTACAAATAAATATAATTTCAGCCATTCAATACAGTTGTTGACTGGAATAATTAACAGTATCCTTATTGAATAGAAACATGTATGAATGATACATTAGCCATAAAAATGGTTTGTTATAAATCTTACCAGTAAATCTCCCTCCCCTTTTAAATGAGCTCAATGTCAATAGTATAAATTCCCATCTCAACTCCTCATAAAAGAACTGGCCTCTGTGTGACAGGATAATTAATATCCAATATTTCTAAAAAGTCTGGAAAATTCTACTAGATTAATGCCTACAAATAACAGTGACCTATTGCATATCACTTGGGGTAGAAAATGTGTGCATAATTATATATGTTATTCTCTGAGAAATTACCAGCTTTGCATTGGACAGAGGCTGATGCTTTTCTGGAAGTGTTTATTGGACCCTCTCTTGACAGCCCTTGGCACAGTCGTTTCTGCTTACACTGGATAAGGTTTGCTAAAGGTTCATGATCAGAAAGCACAGCAAGAGCCTTCATTTTTCTATAATTCATTTCCTGTTGCAAGGCCTGCTTTCTCACCTGGATGGACAGAAGGCTTGACATGACTTTGGATCTGACAGAGTGATCATTCTGAAGCAGCTTTAGAACAAGGAGGTTCTTTCTTTTTGGAAAGCACACTCTGTGCACTGTGTACTTGCTTATACATCTCTTCCTTCTGACATATGATAGAAAATGTTTTCAATGGATAGCATTTCAAAAGTTAAATTTTTGGTCTTGGAGATACTTAACAGGTAATTTGAAAATTTCCCCAAATATGAAAAGCTCCAAACTCAGCAACACATTTTGGAAAAGGTGTTGCAGACCTGTATATCTTCAGAAAGATCTGTTCTTAAATTCTACTGGTTCACAATTTGCTTTGCCTTGGACTCTGCATCCTTCAAGCTCTGACCCTGCCCCCTAACCACATCTTCACCCTGCTTAGAATACACAATGCTTCTGTTCAGGGAAGCCAAGGAGATAGTGGGGGTGTCAGATAGAAACTTAAGGGTGGTCCTATCAAAATTTAAATATGAGACTTTGGGAAAAATACTCATGTAGCAATAAAATCTTTAATAAAATATGGAGATAGAAATATTGTCAATGTAGTATGGGTATAAGAAAATAATCAAATATGGTGATATATGCAAGGCATATAGTATAATATCTGGTGCATGGCTAGAATTGCATATCTACTATTTTTCATAATCTTAAGGTCCTGGTGTAAATTGAATATTTATTTTAAATCATATTTTACCCCCAAACACCTAGAATAAGCCAGTATACCACAGTATGTTCTATATAGGAAATTTGCGGTCATCAACTTTGTAACTTCCTAATTGTGTCACTTAAGAAACATACTTAAAACTCTCTGCCACAAATTTGTCAGTTAAAAATTAGAGAGTAATAGTAAATTCTTTAAGATAATGTCAAGATTAAGTGCTGCCATGTGCATTAAAGTCATTGCATAGTGCAATGAGCCCCACTTAGTCAATATTCAGAAACATCAGGATTGCTCTTTAGAAAAGGAAGCATGTGATACAGAAAGCAGGGAGTGTTCCTACAAGTTGTGCTCAGCCTTCTTTCACCCTTGTTCTCACTTTCTCTAGGTGAGATCAGGGGGAGAGAGAGGAAGCATAGAGGGACACTGTGGGTGATACCCTGAACACACAGAAGTAAAAGCCAAAGCTTAGGAAACTCTGAGACTAACTCAGGCCACACAGGTAGCTAATGGCCAGCTAACTAAAGTCCTGGCTTTTTTACAGATCCCCAGGACCTGACCTCTCTGCCACCTCTCATTTCTGTACCTTTTGACCTACAGGAGTGCACAGCAAGGCCTTTGACAAATAAACAGTGGCCAAGAGATTAAACTGCACCTGAAGCTTGTTATGAGGTTCACTAAGCATTTGAACTAAGAGCGGAAACTCCACTCTACCCAGACTGCCAGGGGATTAACCCATTCTCAGACGTAGCCTGTAAATTATTTCCCACTTACTATGTACCAAACTGAGGCAGGGGCAGAAGTGAATTTCACTCAAAGAAATATAAAACTGCTACACTTCTAAAATAAGCAAATGTAACCCTAAAACCAAAATAACAACATTTCAACTGTGGAAAAAAAATAAAAAAAAACAAAAACAAGCAAATAATCTTTCTATTGGCTATCTCAAACTTTACTCAGGGAAAGAAGAATGTTATTTCTGTTCTACTTTAACTCAAATGACAGTATTTAGTATTAGAAATAATAAAAGTCTTCAAAATTTTTAGGACACTATTGAACATCTCTTATATGCAATTTAGCCCTGTTCAAATACGTGGTAAGAAGCAAGGGATGTGGTTCTTGGATGCAGGGAGCCTGGCAATTCCATGACCTGGGACTGTGTCTCAGAAGATGGAACTTTTCAATGATGAAACCAGGAAGAATGAGACAGTTGTTCTCTTTAGCTGTCCTGGACACATCATGAATTGTTATACTCTGATTTCCTGTGCTTGTGCACATGGTAGACAAAGTAACATTACAGAAGTCTAGAGGAAAGACCATAATTTTATGTGGATGACTAAGAAGCATTATCACAGTGGGCAAGGTTGGGGTGAGATTTTAGTATACAGAATACAGGGTGAGAAAGATGAGGATCAACATTAAGATATTAGAAAAAGGGATGGAGAATGGCTCAGTAGTTAAGAGTGCTTGCTGATCTCCCAGAGGACCCAAGTTCCCTTCCCAGCACCGATGATGTAAGTCTAGTTCCAAGGGATCTGATACCTTCTTCAGACCTCTGCAACCTCCCCCCGACAGGAACAAACACATACACAAAAAATAAAATTAATAAGGTATATCTTTAAGAAAGATACTTGGGAGATCCAGCTGGTATAGCACGTTTCAAGATCAGAAGTCATTTCGCAGAACGAGTAACTGTTCTCTCCCATCTATGTCGCATCAGTCTTACTTGGTGTCTCATTTCCTTTCCTCTCAACTCTTTTCCCCAGACATGCGGGTGCTTTTATTAAACTACAAACTGGTTCTACACTTCAAATCCCCAGTGCTAACACCAATCACAACCAGGTTGTCTTCTTTCTTGAGATTTCTTGCTCCCTATAGCACAAGAGGGAGCAAAGGGAACGCAGCCAGTCAGGCATGGTGGCACAGGCTTTAATCCCACCAGTCTGGAGGCAGATCTTTGTGAGATCAAGGCCAGCATGGTCTACATAGAGAGTTTCAGGCCAGTTGGGGAATACAACACTGTATATTTATAGCTTCTGTAATTATGCAGGTTATGCACATGAGTAGAAGAAATGAAAAACCGGAAGAACCATTAAAGAGTTCTGTCTATCCCAGTTGCATTTCCTAAGCAATCATCATCTCTTTCCACTACACTTCTTCCAAAAGGATCTTCATCAGCAATGTCTCTATCTAGGGGTCTTTGCATTAGCTATTCTTCCTGTTTGGATAAAAAAAAATATTTTTACTTAAAATGTAACCTTTACAATGATGGAATTGAATTTACTCAGTCATTTTCCCAACATATACTGTCACCTAAATGTCCCTAATTTACCTGCTGGTCTCTCTGTTTACTGATTTTCCCAATGTCCAATGTCTGTACATACTACCTGAGAAGTAGGCTCTGTCTCATTTGTTGTGCCCCTAGACGCTGGAACTTCATGTGCTGAATCTCAAGATAGAGCTCTGCCATGCTAGAAGAGGTGCAGATGTGAATGTCAAGGTGAAACATGCAGTGCATAACTCATTTAAGTTCAGAATTAGTTGAATAACTGGTTAAGAATTCATATACAGTCCTAAACAGCAGCCAAATTCTCTCTTGGAATCTGACAGTGTTGGTAGATGTGGGCATTCCCCATGAGAATTCAAGGAGATTCTGTTACCCATTCACATATGTATTTAAGAGTTACTGAGCTTTGAGCTTAGATAATGAGTGCTTAATGTTTGGGGTGATATTACTTGGAACACCTCCCACATCCTCACTCTGCCTCCCTGTGTACTTATGGATTACAGAATAAATATAGCATCCCACCTGCCTTGTCCAGAGGAATGATGGATGACAACTTTGGATCTGTATAATGTTGAGTAGAGGCAGGAAACAAATGGGACTGCAACACCAATCATTAAGTGTTAGTTCCTTGAGACTAGCAGGGAGGCAGAGCAAGCAGCTGGTATTCACAATTGCCTTCCTTCCTATTGAATCTTGGTTTATGCCACCTTCCATATTACAAACTGGTCAGGGGGAATGTGGACATAAGTTTCCAAATCTGCAGCCCATTTATCTCTTATTTGGTACAACATTGTTCTTAAAAAATTCTGATTTTTGTGAGGTAAAAAGAATTCCTTGTGCGAACCACATTGGGGAAATCTGCACAATAAACTTCATAATTTTAGCATCCATCTATAATTACATTTCTTGCTCTATCAGCTGTTTTAATACATTTTATTCTCAGTCATTTGGGGTTTAATTGTAACTATGCCCAGAGAGTAACATATGCTGGTATTAGGTTTCTAGGTGTATGTAATATGTTATACCTTTTATTGTGAGATTCCATTTTCCACATTTCCTATTAATTTTTAGTAATCTGAGTTTGCAATAGATAGACGTACTCAGATATCTTTTGAATTCTGAACAAGGATTCTTGCTTGGACAATATCAAACTATAATACGTTACATCAATCAATTATATACACACTATACATGGACACATGAAACCACTTTAGTAACCAAAAAAATAGTACATATGTATATATATATATATATATATATATAAAATGTGTATATATATTCATATACTTGCAAAAATCTGTGCCATATTCTATTTATATTTAATGGACTAACATCAATCACTGAATATAATTTTTATTTGTAAATACTTCATAATTATTTTCATTCATAGAATTGCAATCATTTTTGGCATTCCCATCTGTAGAAATTTTTTTCCAGGACTTTGCTCAGATGTCCAAACCCACAAATGCTCACATCCATTCTATAAAATGGTATGGCATTTCACATAACCTACACATATACTCTCATCTCTAACACAATGTAAATACTCTGCATATAGTTGCTATTCTGTATTATTTAAAGAATGATGACAAGAAATATCTGTACTTGTTTAGGCACAATTTGCTTTAACTGTTGTCAGCCTGTGGTTGGTTGTGGAATCTGTGAATACGGAAGGACAGAGATGGACATCTGTTCTACTATGATGCAGCACACATGTATTGTATGGCTATAATTTTAGTCAGCCAAGTCCAAATCAAAGTAAATTCAAGAAAGTGGTACCTGCTTAAATGTTTTCATGGTCAACCAGGAATTTCCTCTCTGGTTACTTCTGAATATACTGAGATCTTACTGATGTGAAGTGACAGGAATTCCCGGGTTTGATCGGGCTTGTGAGACTTTGCCAAGAGTTTCTATGTCCCCTGGGCTGGAGACCAAAATACATAATTAATTTTTGCCCAGGCCTGTGGGAGTACACACGACTTGTCATGAAGCAAGCTACTGGCATTCCTAGCTTTTGAGTATTCATTTCACTAGGGAGAGTAAAGAAGAAGCTATTAGTAAAACTATGTTGATCTTCTTTCAGAGGAGGGAAAATTGAGCCTGGGGTGAAAAGGAGAGGGTTCAGAAAGAATAGCTGATGTGTCTGAGATAATTATGTTTACATGGGTAAGAGGTGTCAAAGTGACATTACTCATGAGACTGATTGGAACAGAATGTTGCAAATCACTTGCAAGATTTTTGTTGGACTTCCCCATATTTTTGGAGGCTGGAGTCAGGATTACTGGCTTTGGTAATTAATCCTTCTCAGCCTGCATTCTTTGCTACTGAGCAGAGAAGTGAGTCAGGGGCCCAACCTGCTAAATCAAGATAGTGCCTGACCTCTGTAAGTAAGAGGACCTTTCTTCACTCGGACAGGGAAACAAAACCCGGGATCATTGTGATTGGTAAAAATCAACAGAGTTCATGTTTGAAGAGCTGCAGTGACTACTGAGGTGCATTTTGAAAATAAATATATAAAATTATAAGTTCAGAGGACAATGTTGAGTGGGTATCATGTAAAATTCTAAAAAAGGGGTCATTAAAGAATATTGCCACTATTTTCAAGCAAAACAAGCATTTCAGTATGAGTCTATCAAAGTTCATCTCTCTGGGCTGGTGTGTTTGCCTGTTTATTTGCTGAGGCTTAATTCCACGTGAGCAGCATACTAATATCACAGCTGTGCATAAAAACACTCCATCAGTTTGCTTTGGCCGAAGCTAAGATGTCCATGAGATCATTTTGCCAAGTAGAGCGTCTTTATCTTTGTGTCACACTGCAATTAGTTCTAACACCTTTAGATAGTAATTCTGACTCAACTGGGATTATGTAGACAGAAGTTTCTCTTTGTTTTTTATGAGGGAGGAATTGGGTCACTTTTCTCTTATGAAACCAGTTATGTTTTATAAGAAGGTGCAAGTGGACTAGGCCCCTTTAAAGGAGTTCAGATCAAAGGGGTCATGTTCCTTTTGCACCCTGGACATAGGAGCCTGGTACAGTTCAGCACTTTGAGAGTTATTTGAGTACATATGTAAAACTAAATGCTGATCTTTCTTTGTCCAAAGATAAATTTTCAGTCATTCAAACACCATGAACTTAAGACTTTTAAGAACAAAAAGAAGAAAGATTTTGATCAAGCTGCTATTATGTATTTATAAAGCCCTTCCTGCTCCTTTAAGTTTAAACATCAGTCTAAGGTGAGATAAGAAAAAAAAGGGAATTCATTTTGAAAATCAAACAATGCATCAGGTGCCTTCCTGCTCAGTGCTGCCTACACTGGGCCTTATAGGGTAGGCTGTTTTGATTTCCTAGGACTCACTCTTCTATGATTTTGACTATGCACTCCCTAGGATTAGATAAATTATATGACTTCATAATTCCAGGTCCTGTTTCATGCCTGCAACCTAGTAGGAGCTCAAAAAATTGATTGAATAATCACGTGGAAGGGTGTTGAAGATATTTTAAAGACATTTATTATAATTGTACGCGTGAATGTGTCTGATATGTGTGTGTTTGGACATTTGTGCAGGTCAGAGGGGTCAGTTCTCTTTCTTCTGCCCATACGTGGGTTCCAAGGATTGAAGTCAGGTCAATACTCTTGCATAGCAAGTGCTTTTACCTATTGAACCACTTTCCTGGCCCCTAGAAAGAGTTTTGGAAACTACTGCAACCTTTCAAGCTTTGTGGATGATCTATTTGTGGGTGATACCATTAGTTTTATTAAATCGTATTTTTGCCTTATAATGCTTAGTCTAAATATAATTTTATGCTCACACACAATCTCACGCCTCATGCATAACATAAAACCCCATAATTGCATCCCCATGTGCTAAAGATACACCTTGATCTATTGTCTTTAAAAGGAAAAAGAACAAGATTAGGAAGGCAGCTCAGTGGGAGAACATGTGATTAGCATGAATAAGGCAGTGAGTTTAATTTTCCCCAAAACACAGAAATATACACACAGAGAGAAAAAAGAACAATTCATATTTTCTTCATTCATAGAAACCAAGACTTTCTGATAACTACCTAAAGTCTCAGGCAGTGAAGTTGGAGTGGCTTAGGAACATCTTTAAATATTTTGATTTTGAGCCTTCTGCTTGTGGAGCAGGCAATTGCAAGCATAGATGTGGTTCCTTAACCTCTAGTACTTTGCTTCCTCCTTCTTTGCATTATATCTCCTCTGAGGGAGCTCTACTTTGGAGTCCAAAGTCTTAAGAAACTTGTGAAAGTTCTATGAAACTCATGACTTAAACCATGGTTTCCTTTTAGGTAAGCTTTTTAGCCTTTGTTCATTTGGGACATCAAACACCCTATATACCAAGAGAGAAAAACATGTGAGATGAGTTGTGCCTTAGCACAACATGAACTTCTGAGGGAGGGTTTGCAAGTTGTTTAAAGTCTAAAATACTTGCTCCCTGCCTTTTGAGTACACGTGTTTGAGGCTGAGAATCTTATCAGCAGATAAGAGCAGAAAGACAGCCATCCCACATTCCACAAACTCACTTCCAGATGGTGGGGAGACTAAGGGGTGAAAAACTCAAGCTCTTCAATCAAGTCAAACAGCCCACACCTTTATTAGCCCATTTGTTCAGCAGCCTGTCAGGGACCTTCTCACATCTCAGGAGCAGCCAGGGTGGCTGTTTAATTAACTCCTTGGGGCTGCATTTTGTTGAGGCAATTCGTGTATTATTGAAAACAAATCAAAAGCCCACATTTATTTTTGTTGTTTTTCTTGTGCTTTAGAGGTGACTGTTATCTGGAGCTTCTTGCTCAATTCAAATAGCAACCATAACGGTTTTTAGAGGATCTACTTAATCTTTTGTTTTGCTACATTTTATTTTCTTTCTCTCATGCTCTGGCAGTCAGGCAACCTGAACATTCAGCAATTTTTCTTCTTTGGCACTAGGAAACAACGGCATTTTCCAGATATGTGTGTGTGTGTGTGTGTGTGTGTGTGCATTAGTTGTAAAAATACAACTAACACTTATAAATATTTGTAAGTTTAACTTTTGTTTCAAGGCAAAGCCTTATATGTAGCTCCAGCTGGTTTGCAACTCACTATGTAGACCATCTTAGGCTAGCGTTGTTCTCACAGAGATTCACCTGTCTGTCTCCAGAATGCTAGAATTAAAGGTGTGTATAAACGCACTTGGAACTATGCCTGTTGCTCTGCCGAAAACTAAAATTTGGCTATGAATAATTTTGTGGAAGTTTAATACTGATAAGAATGTATTAAGAGATTACTGAGATATGAGTCTGTATTTTTTCTTCAAGTAAAATAATGTTCCTGTTTTTGAGAAAGTCCCACTTTTGAGAAAATACAGTCATGTCTTTATTATTTTTCATTTGGGAATAATTTTTCAATTAGGAAACAATTACAAAGATGCTATAGAATGTTCTCAGATGCACTTCACCCAGACTCCTCTATTGATATCTTACATAACCATGACATGGAAACAACTTAATTAACTGCATTGCAGTCTGTTTAAATGGCAGGCATGAAGAATTTGCCTAGAGATGTGGTATGAAACTATCACCTATCTATCCAAAATTTGAATTTTGCAATCCAATTCCCAAGGCAAAAATATTAGGAGTTAGAAGCTATGGGAGTTCACCAGAGTGGTATCTTTCTGAAGAGTATTGATGTCCTTATATAAGTCTTTTTTGAAGAGACTTCTGGGAGTTCATGAATCTTTTTCCCTTCTCTTATCTGAGAACAATGAAGGCTTCATCCACACAGAAAAGGTAGAATTATCTGATGCCTTGATTTTAGATTTCCCCAGTTTCTAGAACTGTAAGCAATAAATCTAGTCTGCTTATAATTTTCCCAGTCTATTGTATTTTGTTAGAGCAGTCTGTGAGGGCCAAGATGCCCAACTTTTGCACCAATGCCCCTTTTCTGTTATACGATCAAATCTGACTCCCTATTTGCATATGGATATCATGTCTCCTTCATCTCCTATCTGTGATAACCTCTGGTGCTTTCTTGTTTTCTTTACATGTTTAAGGGATAGTGTCAGGTGTTCTGTATAATATCCCTCTGCATGTATCCATCCAGCACTTACAGTGAATTATAATTATAATTATAGCCCCTCCTGAGTTTCTCCATGGAGACAGCATGAAAAGGCTTAGCATTGCATAGATTTCAGGTGAAAGCTAAAGTTGAAAAATCATCTCATATTTTTAAAATCAGCAGGTGGTTGAGTTAGAGTTTGAACCTACACCTTTCAGACTTCTGAGAGTGTTGAATCATATTTCTAGTATTGAATCCTGGGATGTCTTAATTCCTGGTTAAGTCTAACCCCCAGAATTTGGGGCAGTGATGTCTAGAGAATGGCCCAACCTGCTTCCCTGAGCTCATAATATAGAACATGTACTAAAAGAATTTGCTGATTGAGTAAAATTTACTTTAGAGAACCAAAGTGTTGAAATGACTATAGATGCTTCTCCCAGATAGGTCCTAAAACTGAAAGAAGAGGTTGGAGATTGGGAGAGATTTAGAAATGGTAACCAACTGTTGGAGAGATGGTACAGTGGTTAAAAGTACTGGTTGTTCTTTCATATGACCAGGGTTCAGTTCCCAGTCCCCACATGGCAGTAGCTAACCACTGCCTGTAACTCCAGTTCCAAGGAATCAGGAGCCCTCTTTTGGCCCCTGAGGACACTGTACAACACAAGCACACTTGAAAACATACCAGGCAAGACACTCATACACATAAAATAAAAATAAGTAAATCACAAGAAATTTATAAACTGTAGCCCAATTATCTGGGGTAACCTCAGGTACCTAAGTTGCTAGAAGGTTAGAGAAGTTTCTGTAACAGGGACAATACTGTCCATCCTTAGTGAGCAAACCCATTTTCTCCCCCATAGTCCTACAGGAGAAGGCAGATCTGTCCCAACATCTGAGAGTATTTTCTGTTCATCTGAATCCCGGGTATCAGAGGTCACACTACATACACTCAGCGTTTCTCACCTGTGTGTCTAAATTCTGATTTCATTGATCATTTCTGAGGTTTAGAGCAGCATATAGCAAAGCACTATGATCCTCAGACCTTAGGGTTTAATATATGGAATGAATAACTATGTCTCTTAATGCAACCCTAAAGCATCTAATATCTTTCAGGAACATAGAAATCTGCATTATGAAATGTTTTAAGAACGTAAGCTTATGATTCATGCTTCATGATCAGAAAGTAGCACGTGGTTCTTCACAGTCTATGTCACATTTTTGCATATCCAAAGCTTCTTCTGACACTCTGTGTTTACCTCTCCCCTATGAGCCTCAGGTAGTGTGTAGGGTCACCTTTATTATTGAGTTCAATTACGCTGGCAAATTTAAGCTGGGTGCTAAGAGGAAGCTTTAGAGTTGCCGGGTGGGGAGAGAGGTATTGATGAGGGTCAAGGGTCAGCCAAATATTTTGCTATGAACTATCAAACAAAACAAAAGGAAACAAACAAACAAACAAAAACCCTGGGACAATGGTCCAAATGGCCGATGATCTATTGCATAGTATTTTAAAGTAAGGATTCTGCCATCAAACATACCTAGTTTCTGTATTGGCTACATCCCTATGGAAATGTAATTACCTTTATGAATCTTATTTTTAAATTTTAAATTAAAATTATTTAATTTTTTACTATTTTTATTTCATGTCTATCAGTGTATTGCCTGCATGTATATAGATGTACAGTATGCATGCAGTGCCCACAGAAGCCAGAAGAGGTGTCAGATCCCCTAATACTGGAGTTACGGACAGTTGTTAGCCATCATGTGGGTGCTGGGAATTGAACCTAGGTACCCTGGAAGAACAGCAAGTGTTCTTAACCACCAAGCCATCTCTCCAATCCCTATTAGTTCTGGCTTCTTTAAAGAAGAAGTAATGATTACGATTGCAACATTATTGGTGAGTATTTGTTATTATATAAGAATGCTTAGTATAGTGTCTGGAGTATTTGAAGATGGTATGAATGTCCTTCCAACTTAGGTCTGGACTAGGTAAATTCTTACTGGGGTTCTTCACCTGTGGTTACTCTCTTCAGTGATGTAAAGCTCAGAGGCTAGGAAGGTTGTTGGACCTCACTGGGAAGCAGAATGAAGCCAGTAGAGGCGGTCTCCTCAAGGTCCATCATACCTTGAGCACTGAGAAGGAACTCATAGAAGTTTCTCTAAGCTTTACCTAGGGTGGAAAACGGCTGCTCTTCTTGCTCCTGTTCTTTTTTGCTTACCTCAAGTGAGCAAGGCTATTCTAGGTCTATATATTTTGGGAGCTGTAATGAGGTATCTCTCAGAATCCCTTGCCATTTTCAGGCAGTTTTTACTAGCCACCTAAGCACTGAAAACAACCTAGTAATTTAAGAGCTATAGTGGATGAGGCTGGAAATAGAGAGGCCCACACTTGCAGAAGGCCAAGTGATGACTGCGGATTCTTTCCCTCATGAAAGAAGAAAGCAAATGTGGTTGGAGATCATGCGTACAAATGTTTCCAAAGGACTAGGAACTCGACTTTCTAGCTCTCCCGCCCACCCCTTCACTGGAGAATACTGAAGGATGGATGATTTCTTAAGTAGTGGAGAACACTGGTTATGAGGTTAATGGAACAATGAGATATCTTCTTTTGCCTGAGGGCCAGTGCTATGTAAGTTCCCTGACCATGATTCACATTGAGCTCAAATTCTACTAGCATGGCAATAAATTCTAAGAAAGTAAAGATGTCAGTTAAGCCAGCTTCTGGGGCAAAAATGCAACCCTTAAAAATGCCTTCAAGTTCCAAATGACCAATCATCCTTTCCTTTTCTACAGCACACAGCATTCTAGAATTTCAAAGCAGGTCTTTCTGGACATGATTTTCCAAAGTCTGTTATAACTATGAAACTATGAAGTCATTCCATGGTGCAATTATTCCTGGATCTGCAGTATTCCACTCAGAAAGTACCTATTCTCTGACACTACAAGCCAGGGCCTTTGTAAAAATATAAATGCAAGATGATGTCTGTTTTGAAGAATTTTGAATTCCTTCTCTTATGGCTAGGAAGAAAAGGAAGAAAATGCTACACATGTTATATTTCGCTCAGATTTCCACCCTCCCCCCTCCAAAAAAAAATGATTCCAAATTTAAACACAGGACGAAGGAAATGCTTGTCTCCAGGGTCTGACACATCCTTGGTTATATTTCAGATACAATTAGCCTCCATTGATGGTGCTGGCTGATCTGTCAAGTGAGCAGCTAAGCTTATCTGTGTGGTTCACAGATGACTCAGATGGTAGCTTGTGACTTTGATTACTAGAAGACTGGACCCCATCAGAGAGCTCTACTCCAAACAGTGGTCCTTTCAGACTCCTGCTCTAGGAGATCAAAGCCCTCTCCCCTCTCCCTATCTGCAGGGAAGCTCATTAGAGGAAGGCTGTCAGGGTTATAATCATGCAACAGTTTTACTTCTGGATTATAACGCTTTCCCCTTCTTATCAGCCTGTGAGGTCCAAAGTGAGAAGGATAAAGAAGGTACTGATGACATCTGATACATTTAATAGGCTCGCTGGTGACTGCCTGGGCCTCAGCTCTCTGCCACTGCTGCTCACTGACTACTGAAGGACCACCCCCATTCCCAGATCTGTAAGGATTAGACTTTATTCCTTGGGGGTCAGGAGGAGGAATAGGGAGAGGAATTCATTGTCCTCTGGCAGTTATTTTACTGTAGCGCACTATAGAAACACCCTAGGAAAACAGGAGTTCCTAAATCCAAAGATGTCTTTAAATTTCAAAGAAGTCTTTAAATTTCAGTGACTGTGTGAACTTAGACATTTTGGTGTGAACTTTAGAAAAAAAAATAATAGTTTCCTTGTGGGATTTAATGTGCAGATTTCAAAAGTCTCCTCCCTGAAAGAAGCCTTCTTTGTCATCTGAGTTATTCCTGTCTTCTCTCTCCCAGACTTGAGTTAGAATGCCCTTGCTCCGGTAAGCTGCTCTCCCTCTGCGTCCCAGCAGTCCCTTGAATTACCACCTCTGCTGTGCTTGCCTTTGGTGACTTTCTCACCACTTATCTTTCTCCCTTATGAAGTTCCATACGCTACCGGACACTCAATCGATGTTAAATGAGTTAGAGTTCTGTGTGTCAAAATTATGTATGAATATCACTGAGAAAGGGCTGTTCTTATTGTACATCGTTCTCTTTTTGTTTGCTTTTCTCTTTTTTCATTTTCATGGGAGCCCATGTAGATGAATAATGCAGTGCTTTCTGATTAGGGGGACCCAAGATTTTGCATTTCTAACAAGTTCCCAAGATGAGAATTGAGGCTTGGCTTAGTGAAATGGCTTGTCAAGTTTACACAGTGGCAGAATTATTCAGTCCAAACTATAAGCTCCATCATTCATAGGGATCTGTATGTGTGTGTGTGTGTGTGTGTGTGTGTGTGTGTGTGTGTGCGCGCGCGCTCACGCACGTGTGCATGCATGAACACACATGCATTAATGTGTTGTATGTTTTAATTATGTAGGTATTAGCTTCTCATACATATCCACTTCCTAGCTAAATTCTTGGATCTTCAAATCTAGGTCCTTTATTTTGAATATGGTCATGTCATAGCATGACAATTTTACTTGTTGTTCTCATATTGGAAAATACCATCATCTGGCTGACAGGTGCTGCCTAAGAGAAGAAATACTTAAGATACTCAGATGACCAAAAAATCAGAGAGGGACTCAGGGAACTTGGGTTGACTAAGTCTCCATCACTTGCTTCAACTCTAAAATTAGTATGGTCTTGACTCTCCACACTGAGTCATCAGCTGTCACTGCTGTGTAGAATGAGAACAACAACATTAGAAATGACATTGGGTAGTTTGAATTGGATAGTTCCAGGGTTAATTTTCATTTCCCTATATCCCTTTTGATGTAAAATTACTCAAAGGATTCAAGTTCTAGGAGATGTATTTTGATGTTCTGAAATGTATCTATTTCATAGGTTTATGAGGAAAATTAAGAAGCAATTTGTAAATCAACTTTGTAAGGCATCTAGAAAATACTGTCTGCTTGGCTAATAACAAGCCTCATCTTAACTTTCCTTCTCCCTTCACTCCCCTCCTCCCTGCACTCACAATTACATAATACTGGCAGAACTTGAGTTAAAAATGTAACCCAGCTAGAAAAAGAAGCAAAATAGGCTATCTGCCCTGCTATGTACTACTGATGTAATTTCAGTTCTTCCTTCACATTAATTAAACGATGAATCTTTTCACTGAAATCACTGAAAACACTTAGAAGAGAAATTATTTTTAGTTCAAATGATGACCCTTCCATTAACTATAATATAGAAAGCATTAGCAATAATTGTAATTATAATGGAATTCATGTCTGACATATTATATGATGAAAGAAAGCCATACACAACTCAGGAATTAGTGACAAGCTTATCAGAATATTAATCTCCTTTGGTTACCCTTTAAGAGAATAAATAACTAATCACTCAGTGACTGTTAATATAATAGATTACTTTTGGCTAAGAGGGATGATAATTTAAACTTTAGAAGAATTTATTTATCTGACAGAAATCATGACATAGTTTTATTTGTTTTAAGAGACAACACAGTACAATCCAGAAAAAAAAAAAGAGCAATTAAAATTGTAATTAACTCCTGAGGGAAATAATAAATTTCATTGATCTGTCTAAAACATTGAGTGTAAAATGTCATTTCTTTGGAATGTGTTTTACTGAGGCCTTCCTCACTCTGTAATTTCATGTTATCAATGAGTAAGGAGACCTGTTCATGACTGAGAAACATTCAAATTATATGAGGTAGAGGAAAAATTTTATCCCTCAAATACTATTAATTTCCTCAAGCATACTACCATTCACCACATTCACTAAGTAGATTTGAAATGCCCATTCTGAAATATTTCATGGAGGTGGGATCAAGAGAAGTAAGATGTCTAGCTTCAGGAACTCATAGACACTCAGAGGAGTCAGGACCACAGGAAATCATAGAAAGGTAAGATAGCATCCTTGATGACATGGGGGAGGGTTGCAGGGATTACTATCATTTAGCACTAGCAAAGACTTCTCAGAAACAATGGTAGAAGAGGTAAGAGCTGAAGAACAAATCTGTTCAGATCAGATTCTGATGTGGCTAGTTGAGGCAAAGTGTAAGCTAGCCAAGTAAGGAGAGATCATTGGCCAGAAGTTTGGAAGGCAGGAAAAAGTCTATGTTTTGTGTAGGGAGTTGGTAATTTTTATTGAAATTTGCAATTTTCATATTATAGTTTGATGGTATTCAGATCCGATTCCCTGTGTGTACTTTCCTCACTGCCCCTAAAGAATTTAATGAACTCTAATCTAAGCTCTCTAGCTAGGCAACTATTTATCTATCATCTATATCATTAGATATAAACTCTCTCTCTCCCTCTCTCTCTCTGTATATATACATATGTACATATATATATATATATATATATATATGTATTATCTGCAGCATGATTTGTATCCCCCAATGCCCTTCAGTGTGGATCTGTTCATTCACTGGGCCCAGTAATGGCATTTTGATCTGTCCTTTCAGATGACTGGCAGAACCTATCTTGAATTATTTTAGAGGGTAGCTGCTTTCCTCTCCCACTCCTTCTCCCCTTCCTTTTTCTCCTTCTCCTTCTTCCTACGCATATCATCCCTTTCCCCCTCCTCTTCCTCTTTCTCCTCTTCCTCCTCCCCATCTTCTTCTTCCTCAACCCTTTCACTTGAATTTTGTTTTTATTCATACACACAATTCACACTTCTAATATGCCCCCTCTCCCAGTGCCCCACCTTGACTCTTCTACCCACTCTCGAGGGTTATTTCTTTAGGGATCTCTAATTCTGGCACAACTGCCTTCTTTCAAACACCTTAGTTTATGTCTGATACCTTGGCAATTTTATATGAATTATGATTTCTCATAACAATCC
Source organism: Eospalax fontanierii (assembly GCA_035773235.1). Taxonomy (NCBI): domain Eukaryota; kingdom Metazoa; phylum Chordata; class Mammalia; order Rodentia; family Spalacidae; genus Eospalax; species Eospalax fontanierii. Next base: position 43,903,735 of record CM069529.1, on the reverse strand, counting down.
TCTAAATTCAAGATCATCATTAAACTGGACCACAACAAAGAATTAAAAGTCAGAATAGATAAGTCGTTTTCCCCAGTATGTATATAGGGTCATCATATTAAATCCTTATTTCACAAGTTCAGGATCATGGGTCTTTTCACTAGCCTGAACCACTTCTCTGGGTAGCAGAAAGTCCGTAGTTACAGGGAACACACAACAGCACTGGCCATTTGCAGAATTTATGTAGGTATGCAGCCTTCTACTCTCATGTCAGGCAACACTCCATGATAAACAGCTCTTGTCTTCTCTCCTCTGAAGGACACCTGATGTCTTCAAATTTTCCAGCCATCTCTTTGTGACTCTACCACACCTACCTCAGTTTTCATCTTGCTGTTTCATCTATCCCAAATGAAACTTTCTTCCTCCAAAACTGTGTTCCTAGGAATCTATATTTCTAGGCCAAGAGGAGCCTTCTTTCTAACATACTAAAGACCTTTTCTCTCTCCTTTATAAGAAAAGATCTCCAGAATATTGCAAAATTAATACTCTTCTCTACTCGGGCATCAAATTTTCCCCATCACTTTGTTTCTTTTAGAGACAGAAGAACAGGCTAGTAGAATTGGAAACTGGGTAGCCACTAGCTGGAGGATGCTTCTGTGAGAGAACTGCACATTCTCTGTTGCTCTTTTAGATTCTAATTGGAACTATGCTTGATGGGCCTCCTGGTTCACAGAGGCGGAGTGGATTTGTTTGCAGCACATTTTCTCCATGTATTCCTAACCAAGTATGTCTTCAAACATATCACATAACTGAAAGACAGAATTAAGCAAGAATGGCAGAACTCTGGCAGCAAGTAGCCCTCTGCTTGTGTTTTTCATTGCAAAGCATATAGGATTACCTTATTGTTCCAGATATTAGTTTCTGTACCCAGTGTATACATATTTAAACAGCATAACAAATATGCTACATTACAAAGCACCTATATGTCACCAAGGCTCACAAAACTTGTGTTGTGCCAAGGCCTGGAGACATCTTTCCAAGTTTTCTTCCCTCCTTAGAGGCAGATTGTCTGGTTCTTCGGGTGGGCCAGGCAGTCTGAGTTTAACATTCTCTAATTCTTTCAGACTCTGTGCACAGCACAACTTTCATTCAAATGTGGCATCTCCCTGCCAAGGAGTAAATCCCCAGCATCACCAGTATGGTTCGTCATGCCTAACCCCAGACAAGCTGCCTTTAGGGTTTACCTCAAACACCCGGACAGGGCTCAGGCTCCAGACTGCCCTGGCTCATTCTGGAGAGCATTATCAACCTTGAGGCACAGGGTTAAGGTTTGGGGTTGGGGTATTGTTAGTGTTTTCATCACTTGTAGAAATGTACAGTCTGACAATCACCATGCTCACACATCAAAGGGGAATGGAAGTGTTATCTGCTGCCAGCTGTGCTGTGACTCCAAGCACATTTCTTGTGGACTGACCTCAAGGTGAGTTGGGGTGGGAAAGCGATGTCTAACAAAGGGCTGTCTGGGTATAGGTTCATGAAAGATGATGTTCTAAAAGCAAGATCTGTGTTCTTTCTTTTGGGTGTCCCCACTAAGCCTAGGCTTAAAAGAAATGATTGCTTGGAAGTAGTATTTGATGGGAAGGTAGGGGAGGGCTCAAATCAATTTGTACAGCAATGAGTTAGCAAAAGTGAGTTACTGTGAATGGTCATCCTGCCACTGATCTTGCTCATGTAGGCTGAGGCTACGTTCCCATTTCCCTGACCCTGGCATCTAATTTCTGCAGGTAATGTGACCTCTCCCTAATCTACTTGTCACAATGACTCTGTGATGGGATACTTTCTCTACTGTTTATATTAGATATATTGAGCATTTGTTTGGAAGGTGAAAATGACAAAGTACCTCCTTTCTGTAGCAGGAAATGTTTTCTCATAACCCTAGAAAAATTGTCTGCTCCTCCCTCTGTCATTTTATTGTAGATGATTTATTTTCTTTTCTATTGAAATATTTTATTATTCTTTTATATATATGAGTGTATTGGCTCCATGTCAGTGCAACCATGTCATGCAATGCCTGCAGAGGTCAGAAAAAGGTGTTGAATTCCCCTGGAACTGGAGTTATGAACAGTTGTTAGCCACCATGTGTGTGCTGGGAATTGAACCCGGGTACCTTACAAAAGCAGGTAGTGCCCTTAACCACTGAGCCAACTCTCTAGTTCATCTCTGTATTTCTTTAAGAAGAAACATCTCTAATGCCTTTTCTCATTCTTGTTTTTTTGTAGTCAATCTGCAGTCATTTAGGGAGAAACTTATTGTCTTCAGCTGCTTGCTTCTCTTTTCATGTCTCTCTAGAAGCTCCATCCAGTGTTAGAAATTTCCTTCTGGAAAAAATTCTGATAATGAGGGCAGGCATTCTCTGTAGACCTCTAACAAGTTATTTTTCCCCTCTATATTCAATGTAGCTCTTGATCTATCCTAGATCTGTGTCCCTGTACCTATCTCTCAGTGTTGATCTTAGCCAGTTGCACTTTCTAAACTAGAATTCAGAGCAAGAGATTCACCTGGTCTCATAGTGGTGACAACTGCTTCAGAAGTCAGCATGCACTTCACTCTGCACCCGTCATCACAGTCACAGAGGCGGAATGGACTCCAGCGCTTTGACTTTAGGAAGTCAAGACTCAACAGATTTCCATCAATTAGGGACAGAGGACAGGAGGAAGTAGGGGGTAAATAGTCCTCCTTCGTTGGCTCGTCCATTCTGAGAACTGCCATTTTATTTTTTTCTCTGAAATACTCTAATATCTATACTGGCTCTGAGTCTGAGGCCACATTGATAACAGATTCTCTCATTTTGCCTTTCTTTCTTCTGACATCAGACTTAACTCCTCCTTGGTTGCTATGGTTGCTTTTGCTCCAGTTTTACCATAGAACTAGGAGAATGGGCAGCAGGCTCCAGCTTTAGCTCAAGAACTAATGGGTGAGAGAGAGAAGATCTCTAAGGGAGAGGCTCTAGATAGGCTGAGTAGAGTCCAGTGGATGAACTTGTACTGAGAGATAACTAAGTACACAAACTTGACTTGATGGACTTTAAACATATATGATGACAGAATGCATGAAATCTGGTGGATGGCGTTATGGAGGATGTGGATGGGGGAGGAAGTATAAAGATGATGAAGGTGTTTTATATGAAGTGCACAAAAATTCAATAAGAATATGCATTGAATCAAACAAACAAAAATACTCTCACAGACTTTGATTAGATTGACCTCCAAGTCCTCATAGTATTCTACACACCTCTCTTTCTCTTTCCCGTGAAGCCATTCACTTCACCTGGATTTCATATCTCTTGAAAGGAGAGATCTCATTCTACTTATTTTCGTATTTCTGGTACCTAGAATCCTGCCTAGCAGAAACTGGATCTCTGAAATTGTAAATATTTGCTCTGTAACTTTTAAAAGTAAAAGAACTAGATTTCCTCAAGTCAGGGAGCGTTTCCAATAGATCTAAGACATATTTTGAGTTGTTTGCTTTTTCACTGAGTAGTCTTTTTTGTCTTTACCTTATCTGAGTCAAGGATGATGTTGGCAATTGGATCCTATGAGATTAAATTTACTACCCAATAATTATACTGGTAATTGCTATAGTATGCTGGGCACAGATACATTGCCATGCTCTCACCGATATTCAGTAATTATAATATCATTAATTCAGGGAATATATGAAATTGTTTCTTTCCTATACTGAGATTTGGCTGTTGGTTTTGACTGAAATGTTCTTGAGAGTATATTTAACTGCTTTGGCCATATATATTTTTGTCTTTTTTAGACGTGTCTCCTATAATCTCAGATAGCATGGAACTTACTGTGGAGACCAGGATGGCCTCAGTCTCACAGAGATATGCATGCCTCTGCTTCCTGAGTACTGGGATTTAATTATTGTTAAATTGTAAAATCAAGTCTTCTTTCTTTATTAACACTGTATAAACTAATCTGCATGAACATACTCAAGAACATAAAAAAATTGAAAAGAAATCCTTTCTCCTTCATTAGCACGCACTCTGAAACTCTTGCTCCCTTCCCTACTTGTATTAATGTTCAGCTCATACTGGAACTGAGTGTGGAACTACAGGATGAGTCACGGCCTTATTATTACATCTCCTGGTAGGTTTTGGTGCTTTCCAATGAACTTGGCCAAGGCAACAGAGGAATTTATTTTGTCTTTTATGTCAGCAGCTTTTTTGTTGTTGTTGTTTTGCTTTTATATGTACATATTTTGATTAAAATTCATCTTCCCCTTCACTCATCTATGATTTGTCCTCTATACCTCCTCACTTCCCCTTCCTACTTCATGTGCTCTTTTTTTAAAGTCACTGAGTCCACTTAGTGCTGTCTGTATGTGCATGGGAGTAGGACCATCTACTGGAGCATGGGTAGCCTGTCAGGTACCACATCCCTGGAAAAGTTCGACTCTTCTCCCAGCAGACTTCAAGTGCCAACAATTCTTCATCTAGTAAAGAGGATTCCACCATACATGTAGGGATTTTGGCTGGCTTAATCTTGAGAAGATTTCATTTATGCAGTCAAGGTCACTATGAATTCATATCTATAATGGACCTGTCATGACTGGCAAGTGCTATTTTTCCTGAGACACCCACTACTTCTGGCTGTTAACTCTTTCTGCCCCCTTTTCTGTGATGATTCCTGAGTGTCAGGAGGAAGTGATGTGATATAAATGACTCTTTTAGAGTTGGGCACTCCATAGTCACTTATGCTCTGCACATTGATCAGTTGTGGGTCCATGTATTAATCAGCATGTACTGCAAAAATAAGTTTTTTTTTTGTGAAGGTTGAGAGAAGCACTAATCTATGGGTGCAAAGGTAAGAACTTGGAGAACAGTTTAGTATTCTGTTCATTTAGCAGAATAATTCCAGTAGGTTTTCCCTTAAGGCCCAAGACTTAGCCATTCAACACATTTTTCCCATTTAACAGTACCACACATGAAATCTATCTTGTGACTTAGATCTTAAATCCAATCAGAACATGATACTCCCATAACATTCATATACTACAGCAAAATGAACATATCTTTCCAGTCCAGTTATTATTATAGCTTACAGTGGGTAAAACTATCAATTATCTTTCTCCTCCAATAGGACACTTAGAAACTCCCAGCACTATGACTCTAGCCAGTAAGGATGAAGCTTCCAGGGAATAACAGCTTGATTCACTGTGTCCTATGACTCGGTATGTGGTGTCTTCATCCATAGACATTTACCTCCAAGTACTAGTGTAACCAATAATAAAGGCAGTAGTTTGCAACAACTGGACAAGAGGTAAAACATCTGTTAGTAGGCATTTTGTTTGATAGCTTATGTTTCCTGGAAGAGGCATTTTTTTCCCTCTCACCCTGCACCCTATCTTACAGCAAAAATCTATTTGAACTGCTTTTATGTATGTATATGTGTATATTTTAGGAAGTTTCTGCAGCAGATTTCCATGTGCCTTTAACAAAGGACTTTGATTTTACTTATCTCTCCACACCCCTCTTCTAGCCCCACCTCCCACCCCATCCCCATTTAACCCTTCCCATTCCATTCTCCTTTTCTCATTCTTATCAACTGCATTCTATCTTCCCTTCCTTGAAACTCTCCACTATGTCCCCTTATTTGTTTTCTGTCTTCCATGTATACTCTAAATGAAATACACATATCTACAGATTCAGAGTTAGTATCTACATATGGGAGATAACATTTGGCAGCAATTGTCTTTCTGGGTCTCAGTTACTTCACTCAGAATAATTCTTTCCAGCTCCATCCTTGGACTTGTGAATTTCATTTTTATTTACAGCTAAATTATATTCCATTGTGTATACTTACCAATTAATCAGCTAATGGATATGTAAACTGATTCTATTTCATGGCTATTGCGACTAGAACAGCAATAGATGTGCAAAAATCTCTGAAGAAGTTTACAATGGCCTTTGGGAGTATGCCAGAAAGTGATACAGCTGGATTATTCGGTAGAACTAGTTCTAGCTTTTAGAGGAAACCTCACACCGTTTCCATAGTGACTGTTTACCAGTGTACACTCCTACCAACAGCAAATGAACATTCCCCTTCCTGCACATGCACGCCAGTATTTGCTGTCCTTTGGTTTCTTGATTTTAGCCCATTCTGACTGGAGTAAGAAGAAATCTCAAAGTTGTTTCAATTTGTATTGTATGGATTTCTAAGAATATTGAAAATTTCAGAAAATTTCTCAGTACTTTGAATTTCTTCTTTTGGGATCTCCATTTAGTTCCATGCCCAAATTTAGTTTAACTTAATTTAATTATTTGTTTTCTTGGTTTTCAGTTTTTTTTAGATCTTTGTAGACTCTAGACACTAACCCAAACAGAAAGATGTTTAACCAGTTCTCAATGGAAAACTGTAGGATTCAAACTAGATTTACTCCTCTTTGTAAATCCTCTGAAATCATGTAAATATTTTCTAGGGAGATTCCTGAAGTACAATTTTACACAGTGAAATTTATGAATAATTCTCAAATGGGTTAAAAAAAATCACCAATTCTAATCTTATGTGACCATCCAGGTTGGGATAAGTGATAATGAACGGGACATAGCTCTCTGCCTCCAGGGTCCTCCTAGAGTTGAGCTCTGAACAACTGAGGATCATGGGAGTGAACTCGCCTTAGAACTTGCAACTGAGGCACAGAGAGCTCACAGTTCTTGCTTTCGCTCTGAAAAGCTGTAAAGATCTACAGGACTTAACCTTCACTCTCTGCTCATTCTCCCCATTGAGGTTCTGCTGTCAGGATTTCATATTATGATGTAATCCAGCACAACTTGTCCAAAACAATATTAGATTTATTCCATTTGTTAAAAGGAAGATATCACTAGTATGTGGCCCTTTTGGCAAAGCCTCAAGTCTTAGTTCTAGGCATGGGTTCAATCACCTGTTGCTAAGATACTGCAAAAAATATTATCTGTTTTTAAATGTTTCCCTTTAATTGAATAAACTGTTGCTTTGAAATATCAGTGCAAAGGTTAAATGGGTCTTTGAAATTACATATATAAATTTTGTTAATTGGCAGAGATAGCTCCGAAATTTTTAGAGGGAGCAGCTGCTCTTTTATTGGAGTTCCTTGTGGAGTTTTAAAAGTACAGAGAATAGGGGTTTTGTAGCACAAATGGATTGGTGAAAATAGTCTAATGAATCACTTCTTGTCAAAAATGCTGGTTCAGGCATTGATTTTGCATTAAAGCCAAGAAGGAAAACAGAGATACAGGACCATGATCTGGATTCTCAACCTGTGGCCAAAGTCAGAGTCTCTCAGAATAACACACAGAAAGGTCTGACCCAGTACCTTGTAAGCAAAGACATTAATATTTTTGTGACAATATAGTTTAATATCTATATTTTTCACAACAACTCAGGTCCCACTCTATAACTAAATGCATTTACTTAAATTTATGAAGATACTTGGGTTTTAAAATCATTTTTGACTTGCAAATATGCAGCTGTGGGCCCATAAAACAGAACGACCTCAAAGTCTCCATAATTCAGAATAGTTTCAGGATCAATGGAGATAATAATAAATGGCCCCTGTAAGTAGCAAAATGGGTTGAGAAAGCATCAATAAAAGATTAAATTCTCACCTCAAGTGCCGGCCATGACCAGCAGGTCCTAGAATATAGATAACTCTCAGAGGGGAAAATAAGAATTGAATGACACTACTGCATATCTGCGAAATCCATATGCTTCTCTTCCTCTGCACTGTGGTTGCACTAGTGCAGGCCAGATATCTAGAACCCTACACAGTCCCAAGTCTGGTCATACTTCATTCTTGTCCTGTGACTGGATCATTTTCTCATAGCTACTTCCACCATAGAATGCAAGCTGTACTTTGAAGCCCCTTAGTTAAAACATTTCAGAAGTTTCTTATGTCCTATGGGATAAGTGACTGAATAATAGGACTATGTCTCGTTTCTCTTTGTAACTAACACTTAACGTCCCAAGCAGCATTACAGGCCTTTCTAGATTGGGGTGACAAGTCCCTGTTTGGGAGATAGTCTTTCACAATTCCACCTCTTCTATAAGACTTGACATCACACGCCAAGTATGAAAAACAAAATCTCTTGTTTGTGGGTTTTCTTCCCTAAAGAGCCTATTTAGATTAAAATTCACTTTTCTTTGAATTTTTCACCTCTCATGATTTAGAACACTACTTGGGCGTAGTTTTTGTTCAATTTATGCAATGCGGGCAGTCAGAAAAGCATGAAAAAATAGCACTTGGAAGCATCATCACTGTGAGTCCTCAGCCCTAGGATGCAGTATAGTCACAGAATACCAAGTGATATAAACAGAGATGAGCATCCTCTCTTGGCAGTGTTGACATATTACAACATAGTGAATGTAGCATCTTTTTGTTTTGTTTTGTTTTTGATTACAATAGGGTTGCTCTGTAGTCCCAGTTGGTCTGGAGCTTGCTACGAAGACCTGGCTGACTTCTTCCTCCTGAGTGCTGGGATCAAAGGTGTGTGCCACCATGTCTGGCTGGATGTAGCATCTTTAAATTATTTGGTCACCAAGAATATGCTTTTTCATTTATTAACTCTAAGGATGTATCAAGTGAAAGGAAATTGTTTTAATCAAAGTGAACAGGAAGGGATTTCTGCATGGTGAAGTGTGGGGGATGTGAGATGATATTCACTGTGTGCACTGGCTCCTGGGTGTCTATGAAAGTAATGAATGGTATGACCACATCTGTTCCCTCTGTGGAATGATGAAGTGAATATTGGTAAATTGTTTTTCTATGATCTTTAAAATATGATTTCTTTTGTTGGTCATTTCCTGAGGTACTCACTCCTCTGTGAAGTAGATGGACTACTGCATGCTGTACACACACTGTCCTGAAGACAGGAAATTGAAACAGACCCCCCAAAACATAAGAGAGTGGATAAAGCACTTACCCACAGGACAGAGGTCCCACTTGGGAGTGGATTTCTATGACTACTGAGATGTCCAGACCAGCACAGCCTGTATCAGTCACATAGTGTTAATTCACACAGTGCTGTAGGTCTTTAGTCATTATTATGAAGCTGCCCTTAATCCAGTTGAAAGAAATTCAAAAAGGAATAAAATAAATTCAGTGAACTTTTGGAGCTCATGTGATAAAGGATTCAGGCTTGTATAATTCTTCTTTACATTATTTCTTTATTTTTTTTTCTATATAACACTTTGTGGCATAGAACATGCTGCATAGATCAGACTGCCCTGGAACTCACAGAAATTTACCTACCTCTGCCTCTTCCAGGGGCTATGAATACAAGAATGCGCCACCACGCCCAGATACGAAGTTCTTTTTTAACAACTTTTATATGAATAAGTAAAAACAAAAATATTGGTTAAGGAGTGAATGTCCACCATAGTCTTCAAAGATCCTTCTGCCAGCAGCTTCCATGTGCATCTAAAAAGCTTGAAGTAAGGCATTTTAAACACCTTTTCCATATTCTATTGAATTTTTGAAAGTTTCACACAATATACTTTGATCAGGTTTATAGCTCCTTCACTATCTGTGTTCTTCCCACACTAGCCCTGGCCTGATTTCAACTATTCTGTTACATATATTAAGGACTATCAATTAAATTTGTCCCCAAATGCCCTTCCATTTAGGATCATTTGCTGGGGGCTGGTTAACTCACCAGTGACACACTCTTAAAGAAAACCTACTCTCTGTCTTCCAGCAGCTCTCAGTTGGGGCTTCATATCAACTCCCCCTTTTCTATGCTGGGATTTTGTTTTTGCATTAATTATATGGATCTTGCATGTGTTGTCACCATTGTTTACAAAGAGCTGAATCAATCCTGATGAGACCTTGGGCTATCTAGTATGCCTCCATGTTTTTATTTGAAAAGCTGCTGTTGCCCAGTAGTGGATTTGATAGTTTCATATTTATAGACTTGAAACCCACATATCTAGGTATACTGAGGCAAGTGGTCTCAATTTTCTATCTTAAAATTGTGATTAAAAACATAAATTTAGTTGTTATATAAGAGATCTAATTTGTTTGAAACAGAGACCCCTTATCTGACACACAGGTGAAAAGTGAATGGTAGGCAGTATCCTTATGTTGCATTGATATTGATCATATCTAATACTATGTGTAGGAGGTATAATTCATCTTTATCTGAGCACTGCCGCAGGATGTACGTGTGTCACAGGGTTGACCACCTAAGCATTTCATATCATGACCATTGCTCCAAGCAACATCTTAAATCACTATCTCAAATTTATCTTGAACTTTATAAATTCAAAACCTTACCCCATTTCTGCTTGACCAAATGGAAAACAGTATAGTGTCTTCTCTACTTTTCATTTCTGCAGACATGTACGTGACTGCTGCGATTTTAATATGCAGTGTTCAAGTATTGAATACTTGGTCTCCTGTTGCTGGTGCTATTTGGGAGGTACTGAAGACCTGAGGAGGTTTTGGAGGAAATAGGTCATTGTGAATGTGTCTTTGACGGTTTTAGTTGGATTTCAATTCCTTCCTTTCCTTTTCTGCTTTCTCACCACCATGAGACAGCCTCCTCCTCCACATGTTCATACTGTCCCAATGTTAAGTCTCTTTTTACCCAAAGGAATTGTGCTAGCTGAACTTCGACTGAAATCTCTAAAACTGTGAGACAATAATCCCTTCCTTTAAAATATTTTCTCAGGTATTTTATTCACAGATAAAGAAGACTAATATAGAAAATGCAGAGTTATTGAATTTTAAAGCTTGAGCAAATTTAAACCCAAAGGCATGTGGCTTCAGTCAGTAGCCACAGATGGTCTAGAACAAACGTTATCCCATATTGCTATTCAAAATTAAATTATAAGATGGACACAACAGTAATAAATGGAAAATAAAAATATAAAAGACTGATTCAAAGGATTATTAAGAATGTGCCCAACTAGTGAGTATGGTGTCAAATATGCTGATTTGGATGGCAGTTTTACTCCCTGTCAGATCTCTTGAAGTTCATACTCTAGCAATCCACTGACATATTCATAATGAGAATCTCCAAACACATCTTTGCTACGAACTACCTACAAGACATCTGCTAGTTTGGAGTGTAGATCAGTGAAACACAATACCAAGTGTCCTTTAGAGTTGGGATAGTACCACAGGAGTTCAGAGTACAAATCTGTATCATTAGAAAGCATATGAAACACATTATACATTTCCAACACTTTTTGGAGACAAGGTCTTCCTGTAGACCCAACTGGCCTGTAACTCCCTATGTAGACCAGATTGGCCTAAATCTCACAGACATCCATGTGCCTTTGCTTCCAGAGTACTGGGATTAAAGGCATGTGCCACCACACCCAGCCCCAGCACCTTTAAAAACAAAGTCACCATTTGTACTCTGGGTCATCCTGGCATAAAATCATAAGTGCTAACGCTCTCCTTGTCAACTAGTTCTTCCTGTGCCCTGTGACCGCAGGCATTATTTCTTTACTTGCATTTTCATATTGTTGCCTGAGACAGGGTTTTAAATTATAGCCCAGGTTCACCTGAAGCTCAACGTTTAGCCCAGACTCACCTGAAATTCATGTTAATCCCCCTTCCTTTGTCCTTGAGTACTGTTTTTACACCTGGACACTGCTTATAAGAAATATTATGTTTTCTTCACTTTCTGAAGAGAGTTGAGAAATATACAAAAGTATGGGTATGACTGGCCGTTTAAAAGGCAAAAACAAGTGCAACTCTTTGCAAGTCTTTTTAATTAATGAGTAATTCAACCCATTAACAAGCTGTTATTGGGGATAAGGAGATGGTTGAGATGGTTCAGTGAGTAAAGCACTTCCTATCCAAGTGCCAGGTAAGGACTGGTGCTCAGATCCCCAGCTCCACACAACTGATGGGTGGGCTTGGAGTTCATCTATAATCCCAACACATGGGAGGCAGAGACACTGAATAAATGGAGCAAGATGCCTAATTTGTCTGAGTTGTTGAACTGTGGTTTCAAGTAAGAAGAGACCCTGCCACATTATATAAGGTGGAGAGTAATTGAGAAAGACACCTAACTATGAAGTTCTAACTTCCAACCATGTGCACACACATGTTCCTGCACATGTACACTTATGTGAACCCACATATATGCAGACATATATGCACACATGAACACACATCACACACATCCAACAAACACATCGAAAGAAGCTATTATCCTTCAAGAAGTAGCGTATGTGAGCAGTGGTGGTTTACACCAGACAGGATTTGTTTTCTACCAAGCCTAGATACCTGAGTAAGAAATAAGTAACCCAATGCAGTGGCTGGAACATGTAAAAGTCAAATTCTTTATGATTTTGTTGTCCTAGAGACATATTATCAACTAATTGATTTTAAGGAAACCATGGTTTTGAGGAGATACTCAAGAAAAAGATTGGAAAGACAGCCAACTGAAAAGGATAGATCAGTCTTGTGGTGATCTCATATGCCATCTGCCAGTGGACACTTGATCTCAGAATACTCCAGCTTTCATGCTTACAGCATGCTTACTGCATTTCTCAACATCATATTTATGCTCACGTTGGAAAAAGGTGAAAGAGGTTAGCCTCTCTAAGCCTTTGAGAGACATACTTTCGCATTGGCCTCACTCACTGCGTGAAGCTAGATTGTGTAGGATAGATTTTGTATTAATTACTTTTCTTATTCTGACAGAAATGACAAGGGAAATGTGTTCTTTTTTGTTTATAGATACAAGGGATACAGTCCATCATGGTGGGGAAGACTTGGTGATAGGGGCATGAGGCAGTTGGCCACACTGCATCTTCAATCACGAAGTAGAGCTGGATGCAGTTGTTCACTTTCTTCTTTTTATTTATTCGAGAACCTCAACCTATGGATGCCCTCAATTATAATGGTTCCTCCCAACTCAATCACTTCTAGAAAGTTCCCCACAGACACTCCCAGAGATTTGTATCTTAGCTGATTCCAGATGTATATTAATCATGACCAGTTCCAAGAAATGGAAAACAAGAAGTAATAGTGTCTTAACTGGCTGAATTCAATCCCAACTCATGACTTGGGTCTGGGCATATTACTATTTTGAACAAATTTAGACACCTGTTCTCAAAGAACCTCAAAGTGAGTGTCTTGTGCATCCAATGTTAGAGTTTGCTTCTTCTTTATGCAGATTTCCAAGTCATTTGCTTTAAGTAATGGAATAGAAGATACCCTATAGAATTATAATGTATTGATTGATGTTTTGCTTTCTTAATCTAAGAGTTCTTAAAGGGTAGTCATATGTATTTGTAGGAGTTATCACAGAGCCTAAAACATAAATGTTAGCTGCTATTCTATTGAGTTACATTGGCTAGAGCATAGTGAATTCTAGAATTCTAAAAGTCCAGTTCTAGAATATCATGGTTTATAGTTATGACTGGCCACATTTGATTTGCAATAGAACTAAGAATATATCAAAGATTTCAAAAAAATTTCAGGATTAAAGTTCATATTGAAGAGTAGATGGATTCCACGTCTGGTTAAGTTTTATAACATTTACACCATCACTATTTTTAAGTAATGAGTTTTCCAAAATGTTTATTGTATTGAACTGAGTTTGAGTGGAGGGGGAAGCCAGGCCATGGACCTTTACAAATAAACTTTCATTGGGAATATAAACAGAACTTCTGCTTTCCCCTTCCAACCTCACCTGAAAGCCTGAGGTAACAAGTCTCATGATGGCCAATGTCAGATATTCCCAGACTCTGGGTCCCTCTGGAACACATTCTTGACTCTTGGATGAACACCGGGCTGTGTACCACCTGCAAACACTCAGAGATCTGGTGTTCATCTAATAATAATCTGAGGAATACAGATGACAGATTTGGCAAATATAAGAGCAGTTACTTTTGGATAAACGGAGCAAAGCTGCAATCTTTTAGTGAGAATGCTTGTTATCTAGAGGATGAATGGCTCCCTGATTTTAAGTCTTTGAGAAGACCCTTGGCTCTCAGCATAGGAAGCAATGCTGGCCTCTGTTTTATCTCATAGAGGTCATGTCATTAGAGTTAAATTTACTAAGGCATTCAACAGTTCCGCTGGAGCTGTAGGCCACATGGACAAACTTATTAATACATGTAAAAGATCAATTTGGAACCAAATAGCAAAGGAAGCATTATTGAGGTAAGTCTATTTTGTGCAAAGATTTGTCTATGACCACTGAGGTTTTATGATTTTTACTTCAAATGAAATTATATTTGCAATAAATTACCACTGGTTTGTGAGTCTTGAAAATAAAACACAACACAAAACCAATAAAACAACACCTTGAATTTGAAATGCTTCAAAATATTTCAATAGTAGTGAGACTGGTAAAATTTCAGTCACAGAAATATTCCATTTCCTAGATCAGGGATAGCACAAGTGAAAAATTAAATATCAACACTGTGAAAGGGCAAAGAAAAAGATAGGTCACCTTCACTCACCTCTAGCTAAATATCTTGCTCATATCTAAACAAAATGTCTTCGATATGTTTTTCAGTCAGTACTCAGAGCTCAGTGAAGCACATTTTAATGCTGAAATTGATCATTTAGGTATATAGTTCTAAAACACATCACTACTCCATGTATTCAATATGATTTTTTATGAATATGTTCCATGTGCCAAACATTGCATTCCATATAAAAGTTTCATTCCCTTTGAAGCAAAGGGCTTTTCATAATTACTATACAAATGTGACCTGGCAAAAGTAAGTCTGTCACTTCTCATCATACCATACTATATATTAGAGAAGGCTGCATGAGTTAAAAATTGCATCTGACTGTCAATAAGAATAATGTACAGTAAGAGTGCCTTAAGCTAGTGAGGCTATTAATTTACTGCTGATCAGAAGCAGTCAGAAGGGAGACAGGCCAGGCAGAGTGTGATAGACATATGCTATCATCATTGTACTGAGATGCTTTCATCTTTTTATTTCACTATCCTTAGCACATGGCATCCATCCTCAGGATCCCAAGATGGCAGCTGGAAGTCTTGCTGTCACATCCATGTTGCAGGAAGAAAAAAGAGATCAGCTAGCACAGAGAATGTTATAACCACTCATCTGAGCCTGATCCTTGAACAGCTTTTCGGCAATCTCCATCTAAAGACTTTTTCCTCCATTACCTTGACAACTCCTCAATGCAAGGCACTCTGGGAAATGTCTTACGGTAGCCACATATCTGTGTCAATAATACATACTATGCAATGAAACAAAGGAGTTTGAGATTGCAAATATTAAAATCCAGCTGGGTGTGATGATATATGCCTTTAGTCCCAGTACTCTGAAGTGAGACTGAAGCCAGCCTGGGCAAATTCTAGGGAGACCCTGTCTCAAAAAAACCAAAAAATAAAAATGTCAAAATCCAAGAGGAATCACTCATAATTGTAAGACATAGAGATATTAAGAACGGAAGACAAAATAGTATATCAGACTAGGTATAAATGAATACACAGAGAAACATAGGGAGATGCTTTAATCCCATGATTCTTTTCTCCTGACACAAAGAACCAAGGCGTGTTTCAGTTAGGAAAATGAACAGATACTATAATTAGTCTAAAGACCAATGTGTAAATCAATCAGAAGATACACCTGTGTTCTAGCAGCTCACATGCTTCAATGTACAGATGTTGATTTCTGAATGAGATCTACTTCAGGTGCCTCCAACATAGCTCCTTGTATTGAAGTCCCAATGAATCGTTCTTTTCTCTATGAGCTCATTGTCTGGCAGCTATGTATTTTATCATGTCTGTATTCTGTGCCTTTCTACTAGATCTTCAATTCTTTAATAACAATGATTTGCATTTATTCCATCATAGGCAGTGCCTAGATAACATGTAGCACATATGAGATGCTCAATAAACTTTTAGTATTGTGCTCCTTGTATACTCAATGTTTGTTCTCCCTCTCTCAGTACATACTAATACATATGTGTGATTGATAATATTGCTATTTTTTGTCTCTCTCCATGGGGATGAATCCTTTGTAAGTAACCTGGAATAAACTGGTTTCTCCAATTGGAGAGCATTCTCCGTTCACTCAATTGGTTCAAACCCAGGAGTGGGGTGGGGCTGAATGCCTGGCTTCATTGCCAGAGGAGAATTCATAAAAATTCATATTTTTCTGATCAGAAGTCTGCTGGACCTCCGGCACACACACCCAGCTTTTTCTGCTTTCCCACTGGAGCCTCCCTGCTAAGTCACTGGTTGGTTGGAAAGTAGTTGACTCTATTGACTTCATCTGTGTCAATCACATTCTTGGAGGCATGTTCCTTGAAGCAGAGGGAAACTCTGTAAATTTACCCTGACAGTGAGATATATATATATATATATATATATATATATATATATATGCACAGACTTACATATATTTTGTCTAGTTCTCCCTGGAAGATTGTAATCTCTGTGAATGCAAAGATACTGTAGATCTTGTTGTGATTCTTCCCAGCATTTTTAACACAGCCTAACACTTAATAAGTGCTCAGTATATCTTTTAAAATGCTAAGTCCAGCATGCATTTAGATACAGCAACACATTGATGGCCTCAGATCATGAAGTGTGGGTAAAATGTGCATTTACCATGATGCCTTGCTTTGTATTTGCATCTGAGACAGAATTAGAAATGACTGGTAGTAAACTCAATGGAACTTAACAGTTTTCACGATCCATGTATTTACAAAAAAAATAAAAATTAAAGTCCCACCTCAGTGCTACATTGTCACACCTGTATGATTGCTAATGCTGCTATTTTTCAAGCCCTCTATGGTCAGTATGAAGATTACAGGCAACAGCTAAATTCATATTAATATTGTGATGGGTCTTAATTACTATTCCTGCCCTTGATATAAACAGCCCATTCCTCGAAGACAGGAATTACAACAAATTCTTTTTTTTTTTTTTTTCACTTAAACACTGCATCTGAAATACTGTTCATTGTATTCCTGGTACAGGCATTCCCAGATGCTGGTGACAGGTTTGGTGGAATGTTATGAAGAGCCAAATTAACTTGAAAAATCTAAACTACATTAGGCATTAGCCTAATAGCAAAAAAGTTCTTCAGCAAATACATAAGTCAAAAAATCTCCTCATGAGTCTTGCTTTGAGTCTGGTAGAATTAGGAGACTGATTATAGCACCAGTGAATGTTGAGCTGGAGGTTACTGGAGAAAATGGACTGACCTAATGGAGTATTGCACAGTCCAGTGCTGAAGGACTCTAGGCTCCCAAGAGGGCTGCTTGTCGAGAGTACATTAGAAGAAATACAGGACCTCAGCAACATGCACTAGTGAAACTAGGGATGACAGGCATCAAGCAGTGCTATCTTTTCTCCTACTCTATGAATGAAGATGGAGAAAATAAGCAAAGAGAGCAGTCTCCTACCTGAGGACCTCCTTCAGAAGCATGTACATGAGCCTGTGGGCTCCAGGCAGCAGTGATCAAGCTGGATGTGATCAGCTGGAGACTTGGCTTTGCATAGGATTTGATTCCTGTGTCCCCATTTGTTACATTCACCTTTCTCATTTCATGCAACTTACGTTTATCACAACCACGTCCTTCTCAAACCAGTGCTTCTTTTGAAATGTCCATCTTTCCCTAAGCATGGCTTTGTAAACTCCTAATCTTATTTGTTTGTTTTAATTGAACAAATATGTTCTGTGTCATGGGTACAAGTGATGGCTCCTAATTGAATGCATGCTAGCTCGGCTCATAGTTTCAGAGGATGGAGTTTCTCTGGTTCTGGTTGGGCTTGTGAAGGGGGAGATAACTTTAAAGCTTGATTAAAGCAAGTTTCTCTAATGTCAGGGTTCCCTCTGAAGAAACAGGCATAATCTTAGGGGAACAATGGAGGCTCGCTCAACTTTAGAAAGTTAGAACAGAAGTTTAAAAAAACAACCCTTGGTCCAATTTTCAACAGGATTGTATAATGTTCAAAAAATGAAAAAAATCCCCCCCACTGTAACCACAGGAAGCCAAGCATTAAAGTCAGAAAAAAGGAAAGGTCCCCAGTCTCACTCCCAGAATGGATTGCACCGTATTGTTTTCCTTTCGTGCTTGCCGATTTCAGAGTTTCATTTTCTGTACATTAAAAAGCAAAAAAAAAAAAAAAAAAAAAAAAAAAAAAAAAAGACTTAAGAAAATATTCGTTAGCGGTTTCTGTCTAAATCTCATCATCTAATTATTTTCACAGTGAACATTTGAAATGGCAGAAGCAATTCTGCCAAGAGCTTTTTCTCCCTGGATTGCAGGAGATGTTTCACAATAATTAGAAACCCCAATGGGTCTCTTAAGAACCCTTAAAGGGTTCCATATGTAGACTTCCATGTGAAGTGGTACAATGTGTAGTTCTTCATTTTCCACAATAGGGCTTGACAGTTCTTAATGTATATTATTACATTAAATGAGATGCACATTAGTTGGTCAGACTGCTGGGTAGCTGGCCATAATTCACTGAGAAATGCAAACCAACCTGGTAACCCCATTATTTCTCACTCTCTGATTCTGTGTGTCCACATGTGCATTCATGTGCACACATACAGAATTGTGTTAATCGTTGTGTAAAATTCAAGTACTCATTGACTTTTTATACCCTGCCCTTGAGAGTGAGTAGACAGTCTCTTTGATTTTACTAGAGTATCAGATGTATTGAATATATCTTCATCAAGAAACATCTGAGCTAAGGCAGGCATCTGTCAAGGACTTTCATTGTTCTTTGAGAAGAGTGAAATGATGGAACTTCAGCAGGCTCAAGAATCGGCGTGTGCTCTATTTAAAATACATGGTTTGATTAGATCTTAATACTCCATTATTCATCCATGGAGCTCTGTATAGGGTAGCAGAAAATAGTTATATACCATTTCAGAAGTTTTTTTTTTTCTTTTTTTAAACTGTGTTTTGCTAAGCAAGGAGCATTGGTTATCAATCTTATAATGACGGAGAGAATCTAGTTTGGTACACTTTTGCTGATAATAGCTTGCTGCCTTGTTCTTTACATGTTGTACATGGTCATTTTGGTGGAAAATGAGTCTAGTTTCTTGTCCTCTGGTGAGATTTGTGGGCATGAACCTGATGCTTTGTGTACTCTTATTAAGGTCACATTGGGCTAATATAACTGGGACTCAGAGTGAACATAAAAAAAAGGAGGCAGCTTCTTTACTTCAGACCTTTGTTCTCAGTAGACTTGATGGTTGATTACAAATTAGGGAATCTAGAATGATTAAAATTCTTATTTGTATTTAGATTTCCCACCTTCGTCTCTATGGTATGCCTATGTTTGCTACTGTCAGCATAGTGGAATGACCAGGGCACTTAATTGAAGCTCCTGAAAAAAAAAGTGTGAAATATGAGCAGTGAATAGTTGATTCTTTCTTGTTATTGTGCATTCCTTTACAAAATTCCTGCACACTTAAACTTTTCAAAGATTAAGTGACTCAGCCTGGTATGTGGCATTGATATAGGATCATCTGTTCTCCCTGCAATTATGTTTTCAACACAGGGATTTCAAGTTCTAGAAGTAATACAAACCATATTATTTTGAAAACACTGCCATCAGGCTCAGTAGTTATGTATCTTGTTGTTCTTTCACAGGACCAGAATTCAGTTCCCAGCACCTACATCACTTTGCTCACAACTAACTGTAACTCTAGGTCTTGGGGGATCTAATGCATCTTCTGGCCTCTGAGGGCACCTGCACTCACATGCACATGCTCCCCCCACCATGGATATAATCTAAAAGAAGAAAAATCTATCTTCAAAAGAAAAAACTGGCATGCAATCTTCTTCTGATAAAAAGGGTGAGTGATTGCACAACGATATTTAAATTCCCTTTTAAACCTCATAGAAATGGGGTACAGAGTGAGAAATCCAAATAAAAATTGAAATGAACAATGTTTATGTTTTTGGTATAAGGGTAAATCAACGGTAAAAGAGTAGAGGAAACTGACTCTTCACACACAAGATTATTTTAAAAATCTTAGATGTAAATTATCATCTAGTGACAACTAAATTATTCTATTCATAGTCATTAATTGAATATTCCCTCACCTATTGGTTTCGTTTTCTCATAACTGTTGTACAGATGTTAAGGCATGCAACTTAAGACAGTTTTAATTAAGAGAAAAGAAAAACAATCTGTACTCTCACTCACATGTGGATCTTAGAGAAACTGAGTTCAGAGTTAGGGAGTGAGCATGGCAGTTGTCAAGACTAGGGAGTATGTACAATATTTGGTTCTCTGTCAGGAATTATGAACTAGTTAACCATGGATTTATCAGATGCCTTTATTATGCTAAATGGTCATAGCATTAAACCTGCTCCCTAAATTCTTATCTTTATTCTCATAGATTAGTGTATCTCTCAACCTTCATCTGAGAAGCTTCTTTTTTCAGTAGGTGGCTATTAATAATATGAGACCTACAATCAGTCATCTTGCAAAGAATAAGAGACTGAGGAGTGCTTAGTCCTAAGTGGAATATCTGTATCAATTTCTCTCCCCCAAGGTTCAGGGAAAATGGTGGGAGATGAGGCAGAACGTTTTAAGAACCAGAATTAGTAGAGACCTGTTGGCAGAGAGTTTCAGCTGGACATGACAATGTCATTTGCATACACAAAAATCACAGCGGTTGTGACTACACAAAGAAGACTGTCACCAGATCAAGCCAATCAAAATTCCAGTATGGATGCCACAGGGGACTCATGAAATCCCAGTCCTAGATAAGGAGTTGTTGGCACTTGGTGGCTTCTGGGCAGGGAGAGCTAATTTTCTTCAGGGATATGGGCTAAAAGAAATTACCCATGCTCTAATACATGGTCCTATACCTATGCACATACAGACAAAAATGAGTAGACTCAGTGGGTTTAAAACAAGACCACTTTAATTTAGGAGGGAATAGTGGTAGTCTGGAGAGGAACTGGAAGGGAAGAGATGGGGTGAATTAATGTAAACACATTATATGCACACATTAAATTCTCAAACAATAAAAATGAAAAGTAAAGAAATAGAGAATATTGGATTAAGGCTATAAACTTTCAGTTATAAAATGAATATGTTCAAAGCATCTGATATACAGCATGGAAAATATAGTTGCCATATAAAACTGTATATTTTAAAATATTTCATTTATAATTTTAATTGTGTGTATGTGAGTTTATTGGCTACAACTATGAAAGTTCACCCACTTCATGCAATGCCTGTGGAGGTCAGAGCAGGATGTTGGATCCCCTGGAACTGAGATCATGTCAGTGCTGGGACTGGAACATGGGTCCCCTTCAAGAGCAGTCATTACTCTTAACTGCTGAGCCATCTCTCCAGTCCCACAAAATTGTATAGTTTTTTATTCAAAGTTCTCATCACAAAACAGAAGACAGAAAAATAAATGATAATTAAGGTAAAAGATTTGTTAACTAACTTGATAGTAATAATCATTCATAAAGAATATATAATCAAATTAACAGATGTGCAACTTAAATTAATCCACTTTTACTCTAATAAAGCTGGAAAGATTTAAAAATGTTGTGCCAATTTTTTTTAAAGAGAAGAGTAACAGAAACAAGAATTAATATGAAGTAACCTTGGATATTTTAAGACAGGAGGTCTAGGATCATACTCACTTGTTGATCATCTGAACAAGACAATAGAAAGATTTAGAAGAGATTTTCTGATAAATGCAGTCCAGGGCAGGTGCTCAGATTACTGTAAAGGGTCACTATTAAAAGAATAGAGCAACTGAGGAAATGAGTTTGCAAAGATAAGAAATGTCTCCCAGAGACATTCATGAGCAGTCAGATACACACATGAGTGTGTGCTTACTTCCCTCACATACCACAAATAATAGAGGTTTTTTTTTAAGGAAAAATCTGATTGCAATTTTGAAGTCCAGCTGCTCACATTTAACATAGAGATGTTTTCAGGGGGGTCACATCACATGACCAGTAGTGATTCCCACTTGGACATTTGGAGATCTTGAAATCAATGGTGACAAGATAATCTACTACAGTAGGCAGGGAACAGAATCATAGCTAGTACAGCAGAGACAAAATTCAACATCAAAAGCAAAAGTGGCTTCTCATAGTAGAGGTCCTGTGGATATAAAAATGGAAAGAAAAAATATTCTTTTTGCGATTTCCATGTGGGATCATTGTTGATTGCAATTAAAATATATCATATCAGAGATTTCATACCCTGTGTATTAGTGAGTGAAAGGAAGGGAGAAATTCATTTCATCTAGACTTAGAACAACATTTTGCAATATGCACAACTTGCGTGTGAATGCTTTAATTTGAGTATACTCAATGTGGACTGTACAAAGGGACAGTACTAGTCATCAGCTCCAGATTTGCAAAGATAGAGTACAGGAACTGGACATCTGGATTTAAAAGCTTCAAATGGAAATATGATAGAGCACTTTTATGTTTGTGGAATTTTGTGTCTCTGTTTCCGTGTTTTCTGACTAATATATTTGTACTTCATTTTATGAAAATTTGATTAAAGATAAATTAGTAACCTGAACAAAACAAACGAAACTGGTCCTCTGTCCCAGTTAGAGACGTATGGTCCTAATTGGATTGTCACAGGAGCCATTGAAATGGACTAAGTTTGTGAATAAGTTCATTTTCCATGCTTTAATCTCAGATCTCCAGCTTTATTGATGGCTCAGTGCTTAAAATAGTATATCATAAAGTACCCTAAGTATCCTTAAACAAAAGTATTCAGACACTAATACATTGGGAAACAACCTATTGACTTCAAAGTTTCACAGTGTACCTGAGCACACCAAAGATTCAAAGATTTTTTAAATAAACAGTTTTTGAAATTTAATGAAGAATTTCTAAACTTTATGGGTCACTGAACACTTTGTATCTAATAACATTTCAGCCCATAGAGTCTGTGGAACTCTGGTTCTTTGACACATAAATGAGGAAACATTTCTCTCTATTCACGATTAGAGCTCCCATTAAGAGTTGGAAAGAAAGAAAATTAAAAGGCAGTAATGGGCAATATCAGAAGAAAAATATGTACTACACACACTTTGAAATCAAAGCTGCATAATGCGGACACCATTCAGCTTAGAGTTCTAACATGAAACTCCTAAGGGTTTCCTTTTCCTCTTCCTCCTCTGACTTGCGTTTTCTGAAAACTGATCTTTTCTTCGAAGCAGGTGCATCCTCTAGACATTCATAGTTAGATTGATCTTCCTTCCAAGTCTTCTGAGTTGGAAATTTTGTGAAATCCAGGGTTCTTTAGTTTCTTAACTTTTTGACACCTTGACCTCTTTCTATATATTTCCAGGAATTCAGTCACACACCACTGAGTGAAAGTAGCAAGGGGAGGAAAAACCTAGTTGCACTAGAAGCTGTTTGAAAGGCTGCTTTAAAACTACTGTAGTTTTTGCTTTGTATTGTAAAAAGCCCACATTGACACTACTGTAGTTTTTGCTTTGTATTGTAAAGAGCCCACACTGACAGAGATTGTTATTGTGGATATTCACAGAGGCCCAGTGTATAGACAGATGTGAATGATCTGTAAAAATGAACTCAGAATAAGGCTTATGTAAAGTTAAATGTTCCTCTTTCCTTCCCCACCTCCAATTTTAGTGATTATAGAATCACTCCAATTTGCTTAAAACTATTTTTTTTTTATTTTTAGGTAAAGATATATTTTATTCCAAACTTTCTCCCAAAACAATTCAAATCAGTTGACATCAAAGAATGAGGCTTACTGGCCTTTGGTCTCTGTCCTCACTGGTGCAAGAAATACTATGAAACATTGACAGAAGCAATAACTATCTCCATGCTCTCTTTACTAACAGCTGCTCTGAAAATGATCTTCATTACTTGAGGCAAAAATAATGGACCTCACATCATCTATCCTTATTTTATTCCTATATATTCCTGATTCCTCTCATGGAAATAATGCTTGAAATTGCAATACCTGTTAACTCACTTACTTATATGTTCTATTTGCATATTTTTCACCTTAGCATATAAGCTTACAGAAAGAGATCCATTCCTATATGTTCAAGGCATAGAGAGAAAAGGACCAGCTACTCACTGACAGGTACAAACTGAAGCCTAAAACTTTTATGAAGTTGGGTGTCCTTGTGTTGATGCCTCGATATTTAAGGTTGTAATTGTTGTTCGATTTTCCTTTAATGAGTGTGAAGTATCCCTCATCTCTGCTGCCTAATTTTGGTGTGAATTGTATTTTGTCAGATGTTAGAATAGCTACACCAACTTATTTCTTAGTTCCATTTGCTCAGAATACCTTCTCCATCCTCTTACGTTAAAGGTTCTATGGTTGACAATGTGGTATGTTTCTTGTGGCAGCAATTTTATAATTTGATCTGTTGGCTTGTATCTTTTTGTTGGGAAATTGAGACAATTCCTCTTCATCATTATTATTGAAAATTGTTCACTGATTTATATTATTTAGTTGATTTTGCAGTGGTTTCTCAGGTCTCTTTTGATTATCTGTCCTGGTCCTGTTCATTTATTTCTTTTGTATACTACTGGAAAGAGTGTCATGGAAGTCATACAACTACTTCCTAATGAAGGCTCATTCTACAAGATGCAAGCCATACCTGACATATATGGCTTGATAAGTCATGAGCTCCAGGGAAAAGTCTAATACTATTGTTCTGTTAAACGAACATAGTATTAAACAGACCCCTCCTGACTTACCTTTGTACACATAGAATAGTAAATGCTTCAATCATCATCAGAAAAAGTTCTTTCTGCACTCGTAGGCAAATAACACAGCAACCCTAACTGATCAAGGTACAGATAGTAAGACTGTGAACACTCATCCTTAAACGTCACTTATGAATCATATTCTTCTCCCTAAAGTTCAAGAAAGCAAGAACTTATAAAAAAGAAAAAGAAGAAGAAGAAGCAGCATGCAGAGAATAAGAGACTGCAGAATGATTGGCCCTAAATTGGACACCTATATTATTCCCGCTTCCTCGAGGCTTCATTCAGAAGTGGGGGAGGAAAGACTGTGAGAGCCAGAGGGGGTTGATGACTATGAGGAAACTGTGTCGTCTAGACTTCAAAGATTAGTTGAACAGTGCTCGTGACAGCATAGACAAGGCTTGTACAATCCCAAATGAGACAAAAAACTAACCTGGATGATAAAGATGGGCAAGAATTTCCAGCCCTAACTGAAGATATCTATTGGAAAGTGATATTTGGTGGGAGAGGTAGTTTCTTTAGTTGTGTGACTCCAAGGGATAGATTAACACCACAAAGCATTTAAGGAACACTGGCTGGATGCAAAAGACTTTTAAAGAAGGAAAAATAATGATAGAGGACATGAAGTTATGTGGAGGGTATCAGGGTCGATGTGGAGATAGGAGGAGTCTCAATGCCATGAAAATATATTGTATGAAATTATCAGTGAATCAATACAATATTTTTTAAATTCCCAGAAAATAATAAATTAATAAAATGAATTATAACAGAATAGAAGTTATCTAGGTTACTAATATATTGATACTTAGTACATTCTAAAATGGAAAAAAACAAAATGAGATTTTAAAATTTAGTAAGAGAAAAATGACTTATCACAAGTATAGTAAAAGACAAGAATTTTCAGTTCAAATGAAACATAAAAAGAACCCCAGGTAACAAACACATAATTTATTTAATTTTTTCCTAATATTTCAGAAATAAAAATATAAGCAGAAAAGTTAAGGTGCAAAATTACTTTCATTTTAGAAATGAAAACCAAACTAGAATAAAAATTGCATCACCAGCAATGGATCTATGAAATATTAAAAAAAAAAAACCCTTCTAAACTCTAGGGATGAATCAGTAGTTAAGATCTAATAGTTTTGTTTTCAGCTGAGTTATCAGAATTTGTGAAACTGAAAACAACCACAGAAATACAGAAAAACTTCCAGACATTACTCTAACAAAATTTCCGCAGAATATACTTGAACAAATAAAGTGTTTAAAAGGAACTATATCATAAGTTGGAATTCAGTGAAAAGTGAAGAAAAAATTACATGGCCAAGAGCTGGTATGGCAAAGACATCAAGGAGTTGGAAGAAAAGATATTTTAAAAATTGACAAATACAATAAAAAATTTTAGTTCAAAGCAAAAGCATTTATTTATTTTCTCAGCAACAGCCAAAGAAAACCAGTTATCAATATCTCACAAATGTAACAAATATGCATGTTAAAATATGAAGCAAATAAATTGAGCCATTTTTTTAGGAAATTTCATGGAATCCACCATAATTTCATTTATGGTTTCGGTTTCCTATTTAGCTAAAGGCATTCTCTACTCTGAAATATAAAAATTCTCTTAGAAGTTTTTAGTTGAAATATTATACTTTCATCTCCTTTATGTTTAGACCTCTTATCCATATGAAATTTATTTTTACAAATAATAAAATAAAGATCTAACTTAATTTTTCCTACTGACTAGTAGATAACTGTAACAATGCTATTTACCAAATGTAACAATATTTATGTATTGAATTGAAATGCAACTTTTATCATTTATTTCCAGATATATTAGGAATTGTTTTATGGCATAAGATGAAGAAAACTGAAGACACTGAAGACTTATCTTTTTCATTGAAAATAACTAGATCTTTGAAAATCTCAAAAAGGAAAATACGCAACAAACTTTGTGCCATGGGTTAAGTCTGCTAATCGAAAGAACATAATTAGAGTATAAGATTTTTAAATTCTTTTGCAGGTATGCAGGAAACAAGGAACAAAAAGTACAAAAGTTGGAATTATGAAATATTTTAGAAAAAATGATTAGCAAGAGTGATTAAGACTCATATAGAGATATTTTGCTTATACAATGTTTTTCTTCAAAACATCATTCTTGCCTGGACATCTTGGAATAAACATTTTATTATTTACTAAAGTAAACTTTATATTTATGAAGAATGTACACCATGCTTTTGACGGAATCCAACATTCACTCCCAATTAAAAACAAATAAACAGACAGACAAAAGATTCCACAGCACACAAGTAATAGAATGGAACATTTTTATACTAACAGAAGACTCTGAGGAAAATTAATAGTCATCCCCTGTCTCTTATAGGCATAAGGCTCAAATGCTTTTCTCCTGATGCCAAGAATAAATCAAAGGTGTCTGTTCTCATTCTGGCTATTGAAATAAAGGTGCTAGCCAGTATAATGAAAGAAGTAAAAACAAGGCACCCAGGGAGGAAAAGAAGAATTAAAACTGTCTTATTCATGAACCATTAACATCACACTCATCTTAATATAAAACCTCAGGGAATTTATAAAAAAAAAATTATCTGACCCACTCAATAAATGCAATAAGGTTTTAAAGGACATTGTATTAGTATATAATATCAGTTGTATTTATACAAGCTGACCATAAAAAATCCAAACTTGAAATTAAGAATAATTCCTTTTAAAATAGTATCAGCACATGAACTTTATTAGACATAAATCTTGGAAAAATATTCTAGCCGTGTACATTAAAAGCTGCAAAACTTTGTTAAGTATATAAGACCTACATAACCATTAACATATACTGTGTTGGTGAGCAGAGATGCAAATTCATTAAAATGTCCAGTCTTCTTCAAATGGAACTACAATATGCCAAAACATATTTTCCATGAAGAATGGAAACTATCTTGCTTATACTTATAGAAATACTTATAGAAAAACTGTTTTGATTTGCTGTGACATTGTCATGAAGACAAACAGATGAGGTGAGTATACAAAAGTTCATCAGAGAACCACAAAGGAGCAAACAACTTCCCAAAAAACATAACCACTAACCTGTGCTGTAAGCAAGATGACGTCTTTAATGAAGGATGCTGGTAATTTCTACTGCTTCATTCCTTTCAAAATAGTAACCAAGGTCTTAAAGAATCTTCGATTCTATAGAAATTTTACCTGTAAAAATTATGGAAAAGTCTCATTTCGTCAAAAGAAACTATCATGTTGATACATATTGCTGTGATGTTGTATATTAGTTCTGTAAAGAACTGTCACTGATAATATGTTATCATTTTACATTAGAGTATTAAATATCTTCCCATTACATAATTCTTTATTACCCTTTAATAATTTGACATCTTCTCTAAAGAATCATGTATTCTTAAATTTACATCATAAACACTTATTATATATTTATTACTATTTTAAATAGTATGTTATTTTAAACTATATTTTTCAGTTATTCAAGATATAGATAAATTCAAGGAATGCTTATAGTGAATAAGCATATGAAAGACTGGCAATATCTTTCCCAAATATTAATAATGTCGATGAAATGCTTTGTATTAATATTATACTAGTTGTTCGGCCACAGTCTTAAATCTATTGTTTCATTAGCATAATTTAGTTTGCTGTATTATATGAAGGTGCAGAATTTCATGATAGACTATACTATTAAACAAATTTTGCATTCTTAGTCTAGTTAAGCAATGATTAACATTGTTATTGTAAAATACACTATTGATTAGTTAGTATTTTAGCGATCATGTTAAAATATAATTGACATGAAATAAATTGTACATATGGGTTTAAATAAGTTTTGGCTATCAATAAATCCACAATCAAGATTAAAATGTAAACAACAGACAAATAGACCCATAGGATATAATTCACCAAAAGACTTAAATGCAAATGAGAGTTTTAATGCACAATAAACATTTTAACAATGATCAACTGGCAAAAATACTCCAAAACAATATCGGGTATCTGGCTTGCTTTTTGAATAAGGTGTGCCAAGATTAGTTAAGAAATTTTGTGTTAAAGTAAAAAAAATGATAATAAATAAATAAATAAAATGTTACTTTTAGAACTTCTGGACTGTTATTTAGCAAAACCCAAGAGGACAAAAACAAGAGAAAATGGATTGAATAAACATACACATGTTTATTTACTGAAGAACATTATAAGTAAAACTTACAGACTTATTAGGAAAAGGTTATGTAATCCCTTAAACATAAAGTACAAACACCAGAGATATAAGAGGATGTTCTTCAAATCAATGGAAATAAGACAATCCACATGGGCATAACAATGTTGATGAGAAGATGTACAGTACCATTGCTTATTATAAAATATAACTTAAAACAAGAATGGAATATAATTTTATTCATGTACGATCAGCAGAAACTAGAAAGTTTAATAGTCAGATTTTGATGACAGATGAACTATTATACGTTATTCTCCAGTTGTTCTGAAAGCAGACTATATATGTAGTTTTTAGTTAAATTAACTATGGAGCTACCCTATGATTCAGCAAAGCCAGAATGGGCATGTGCCTCAATCAAATTCTAACCCAGATTCACAGGGACAGTCAAGCACATGCAGTTTGCTACATCAAATAAAAAGAAATTAACTTCATCTTTCTTTAGGAAAGGGGTTATGAATGCCAGAGTATGCAAAACCCGCATCCTACAAAGCAGTTAGAAGCCATAAAACAAAAGCAATACCCACAAACTAGATGCATGAACAGCATCACCAATACAAAACTGAATCCTGACACAAAATATTAGGACAGGATGAGTTCTGTAGACTCAAAGCTGTTTTGTTAATTAAAATTATATACATCCTAATCAAAACTAAGGAGCATGTATAGACATAGATTTATGTACCTAATTTTTTCAAAATTATATATATATGCATTTATATACATAGGAATAAATGTCTATAATTTTACTTATATAGTGAAAGAGAAATGATTTGAGAGATAAAAGAACAGACAATTTGAAAAGAATAGCCATATATGAACCAATCATTATAATCTTAGGAACACAATTATTATAACTCACCTCTGTACACCTGAAGACCAAAAATAAAAACAGATTAAGACAAGCCAAAGAAATAAAATGTAGTCATTGCTACCAAACGTGAGACACTGCAGTTTCTGTCACTGCTACATCCAGACCTCATTCAAGCCTCGGGGCCAGAAACTTGACCTTGTAGCCATCACCTGTTGCCACTGCCCAAGACAGAGTCTCTGCGCCACCCCCCGCCCCCGCCCCGGACCCACTCCTCTCTCCTAGGACAAAATATGACAAGCATTTCAATGACTAGTGAATCTCATGGCATAACCCTTGCCTTAAATTTATAAAATATTTATAAAACATATTCTTAAGAATGGCCATTATGCCTGATGCAGACTGATAATGTATGGAAGAGCTGCCCAGCTATCATATGCATTGATTGGATTTTGATGGACATGCCTCCACAATTACTTTTACTCTAAATTCTCTCAGATACTAGGATGCACAGTGTGTTTTAGTTTTTCTCTTATGAAATATCAAGATTGCAGAAGCTCTAAGATTTAGGAAAGCTTTCTTGGGATGCGTCATTGGGCTTTTCTTGCCGTGTTGTTCTCCACTGTTCTTTAAGGACATCAGTTGCATGGGCACTGGTGCCAGCTGTATGCTCCCTACTTTGTCATCCCCCGTTACTCCCTCCAACTCATTTAAGTTTTCACCCCCTCTGAGTTGGCAGTCCTTATACCTACTCTCTCAGTGTGTGTCTGTTAACTCCTTTCTGCTTCCTACCGGTGCACTCTCATCTCCTTACATTTGTGAATATGGTGTGTGTGTATGTGTGGGTGGGTGTGAGTGTATGTGGGGGATGTGCACGTGGCTGTGCATGAGCACGGGAAGTTTAGAGGTCGATGTTAGGTGTTTTCCTCTATCATTCTCCACCTAATTTTTGAAACAGTGTCTCTCAGTGAGACTGATGCTCTTTAATTGACTAAACTGGCTGGTCAGTGACCTCTCAGGGTCCGCCTTGCCACCCTCCCCACTAGCATTGGGCTCCCAGGAGCACACTACCATGCCTGATTTGCGATGTGGGTGCCAGGATCCAAACTCAAGTCATCATGTTTATACACCATCACTTTACTTACTCACCCCCCTCCAATACTAACACATGTCTTTTAAAGAATTTAATTTTATGGCAAAATGTGCTGTGACTTTATACTGCTTTATAGCACACTATTATGTGAAGTAGTTCTTCATTTACCTCTTGATTTTCCATATACATTTCTTATTTTCTTTAAAATTAATATATACCTGTAACAAAGGTTTGATGTTTTTATGGCCATTTGTTGCTATATACACTACAGGTACAAGTACAATTATTATTTTTTCTACCTATACAAGGAAGGAAGTCTGCTTGAACAAGATGTAGATAACTGATTCTATGAAGAAAAAGTGAGTGAAAAGAAAATATAGACAGAAGACTGAGAATCTGTCTACAAAACACTTTCTATAGTTCTGCTTTGTAAATACAAATAAGATGCAAAGCAGAAAAGTTCTCTGTTTCCAATAAAATGACATGATACAGATAATTGTGTGTGCGTGCATGTGTATATGTGTGTGTGTGTGTAAGAGAAGAGAGAGAGAGAGAGAGAGAGAGAGAGAGAGAGAGAGAGAGAGAATGCCAAAGTTATTCAAAGCAATATAATCTTACTTTTCACCATCTGGCCACAATAGGCATCTGCTTTTTCAAAGAGGACATTCCTTTGTCACTCACCCCAGTTGCCTGGCATTGCATGGTCAAATTGCATTCTGAGAGGCCTGTACAGCGAGTCTGTGCATGACTCTTGTCTCATTCCAAGCAAGGAGTTCATTGTGCTCATGTCACTGTGGCCCAGTATCTTTAAAAGCAATTGCCATTCGTATCTTCTTTCTTATCCCTTCCATTTCATTTTGCTTGGCAGTCCCTCTTTAAGCATTGCATTTTAGAGCTATTAAGTGTCCACAAGCCATCCCAGATAGCATGCTGTTTCTGTCCTAACTCCTCTTTATTGATTTAGTTCACAAAAGAGAGAGAAGAGAAAAATAATGATTTACTTTGCCATCTAAAACCCAGAAGAATTCAAGAGCTCCTCTGAATGGTGATGCATCCATCTTCTGTGGCTATGAACAGTTACATGTCATCATAGGCCACGGGCCATTTTGTAAGAGCAGTGTCAACTGTAGGACTGACTCATGGTCATGGCCTCCAACTACTAAGGAATAGTAGATGAAAAGAGGTGCTCTAGAGGAAAGCTTTTTGAACTATGCCCCTCACTGCTGCCATCATTATTCACTAGCCTTTTATCCAAAAATACAGTTTTAAGTTAATTATAAAATATGAAAACACAGCAACTTGAAGACATTAGTCCACTTGTAATGCTCTTGAAAATGGCAGGTCAATCATGGGATAATCTTGAACAACCTTCTGATTCATTGGCCTTCTCTTTCAGCATACTTGTATTGATGTAATCTTTCTTGACTATGGTATAGCAGATATGATCACCATACCCCAAGTATTTTAGAACAGGAGCACCCTCCACAGACATTTGTTCCTTACAGAGATTATTGCTAGATTTGACAGCTTCAATGGTTATAGAAACTGAAGTCCTGACATCATGTGAGCTTCATATGAAGATAGTTCATTAGAGGCATAACTAAAATGGAAAGTTTCTAACCACTACTTCACAAGATTATCATGTGTTTCAAATCAGAATATTACCTGGAAGATAGTTAGGTTTCAATAGATATTAGCTATTGTACTGATGTTGTGTTTAGTTCATTCTCAGTGCAAAGAGATAATGACAAAATCCTGTGGTGAACAGAAGTAGACAATTGTTTTATGTTGTGAGATGGATTCCACGGTTATTGTCAAGGACCAAAATGTAGTCTTTGGATAAATAATAACCTATATGGAAAGGCAGAACTAGACATAAAGAAATCATTGAAGGGAGAAGCAGGTTTGGTTTGGTCCTGCTGTATTGGGTGCTTTGATCAAGACAAATCTTGTTTGGTGTTGAGGCCATGCATTGACCTTTGTATCTCATTCTCTCTAATTAGCTCAATTCAACTTGGTAGGTTTTCTTTAGAGGAGCATTTGGCATCAGCCTGGTCTGGGTATAACAATTTTGAAAGGATGAGAGACATGGATGGAAATAACCCCTCTAAAGTTACAATGACCTTCTCCCATAATGTATTGTACTGTGGTGGTAATGATAGCTACACGAGCTTCTGTATTTGAAGTTAAAGGAAAATGCAGTGGTGTTTTCTTTTCACTATCCACAAGCTGTTATTTTGTAATAACAGAGGGAAGAGTTTTCTATCGCTGCCTGGACAGTGGTTCCAAACTGGAAATAACATCCAACCACTAACTGCTATTTAGTTTGTTTTGTTTTTACTTTATTTCATGCATAACTACGTTTGCGCAGCAGGGAAGCAAGCAGGTAAAGAAATGCCATTTGAAATAGCAAACAAGGTATTCTGTCATCTCTGCTTAATGTTTTACTTTTGTGAGTGAATTAATTGGAGGGATGAATTGTCTACAAAGTGATTTATGTAAATGAAATCAGCTATGTGGGGAGAATAAAATGGAAAATGGTTCTATTTGTACAAATATGAATCTCATGCTCATAGTTCTACACCTAGAATAGAAACAGCAATTAATTATATGTTCCACAATAACCTGTGGAGAAAAAGTAGTTTGAGCGTTGTCAACACAAAGAAATGGTAAGTGTTGAGGGTGATGAAGTGCCAAGTACCTTATATTGTTCACTGCATTCTTGGGTTGAAATGCCACAATACACCCCGAGATGTGTATATTCACCATGTGCTTCAAATTCTTTTTTAAAAGTTAAGAATAAAAATATTTACAAAGTAGAATAAAAATGCCATAAAAGTCCTTGTAAGAGAAAACTCACCAGAAGAACGAGGCTGGCTGCTGAGTGACTCAGAGGCAGACGGGAGAGTTGGGAATTCATCAAGGGCAAAGCCAGCGGAAGCCAATCTTTACATGTAACCGAATCTCAGACAAACTTCTTGTGTTTCTGAAGGATGCTCCTGTTTTTTCTCAGGGTTTCTATTTTGGGGGTTGGCACAGAGAGACGTCAGCGGATGTTGGCGAGAACTATGGCTCTCCCCAGCTGCACCAATGGAAATCATCGCGTTACAATGAATCATCTTTTTCCTTGGCTTGTGGGGTTTGTTCATCTTCCCTGGTCATATATTTTTGGTCATCAGGAGCTAGATGGATCCTTGGGCCTCTGGGGGATTAAGGTCCTCTTCTTGAAGGAAGTGTCTAAACTAAAATAGCGAAACTTTCGGCGTTGGATCAGAATCTAAGCAAAATTCATACTTTGTCCCTCAATCATTAAAACCGTATTCTCAACGCAGAGGCAGCTTGGGTGGAGGGGTCAAGTAATGGCGGGCAGTTGCCTTTCTGGTGTGTTTGCAGCAATTATCCACCCCTTCCTCTCTAGCTTTCTCCTTGAAAAAGAGAGAAAAGAAAATACTTCAGATCAGGGGCTGGGTATGGTTAGGATTTTAACTTTGTGTTTCAGTTTACACATCTGTCAGAAGCAAAAAGTAACCACTTCCTCGGGGCTGTTGAGAAGATGAAATTAGATAATTAAGTTTAGTACTTGTAAAATTTTCCCACCAAATTTCTTCGGGAGGTAAGCTTTCTCAGATCCAGAGTTTTCAGTCCACGAGTTACCTCTGGAAAAACTTGGCAGGGAAAATGTTATATGCACTAATCTCGGCTGCTCCACCCACGTGGTCTTTGTTCTTTTGAGCGATGCCCTGCTTCAAAGACACTCCAGTGAATTTAGCACAAGCGCAACTGTGAACTTTTTCTATACTCGTATTTCCTTATGCAAGGAAGAAATAATGTCCTAGACGTGGACATAAAAACATTTTAGAATTATGCTTCAGTCCTTATGATGACTGCCAGACGGGATGTACAGCAATTAATCTTGCATAGCCATTACATTTTAGCATCTTATGGACTGACAATAAGCTGGCAATTACTGTGTGCAATTTCTTCAAATCAGCTTGGAGCAAATAGAGGCAAAGTGCAAAACTGCATAGAACAAGTTCCTTGGAAAAAGCAAGGACTTGGCCCTGAATTAAGTTTTGACAGTATGTATAAAGATTCATAAACAGGAAAAAGCATGAAGTACAGAAATATTTTGGGGTGCTGGTGAGTTGTGAGATGTTCAGGTTGTTTACTCTTTGGGCTTATGCTTCCAGTTACAATGGCCCTCTTTTTTTTTTTTTTTTTTTTTGTCATTTTAGCATTGAGAACTTAGATTTATGGTGGAAAGAACACCTAAAAGTGGTAAAGGTTCCAAGAAGTTCAGAATACTTGCAATAGGCATTCTTGATGACCAGATCTATGAATTGTGATTCTATCAGAATTTTGATATGAAAGGAAACACTAAAATTCAAATTTCTAATAGCCGTTCTGAATTGTTCTTTCCATTACTGGTGCTTTGTTCCATAGCAAAGGGCACAGGTTAGTTAGGATAAAGGCAAGAAGGTGTTTTTCTTTTCTTTTCTTTTCTTTTCTTTTCTTTTCTTTTCTTTTCTTTTCTTTTTAACATTAAGCAAAGTCATCAGATATGAACTAAATGGGGCGATCTGGAGAAGCTACAAATCCAATTTATCTAGAAATTTCATTGTTGCCTAAAAGATAGTTAGACAGCTCTGAAAACATCCTCAAAAGAAAACAGATTGATCTGTGTATCTTAGAGAAGTATCCAGAAACCTGAGGAACGAGCAAGTGAGACAGCCCTTTTCTAAAAATGCAGAAAGAGGCAATGCATTCCATGGTGATGTGCTCCAAAAATGTTAATGAAAAGATGGTTTTTACTATTAAACCATCAACTGATTTTGGCCTGCAAAGCACCAGCTGGCTTACATTACTTGTAATGTGCTTTGGTGTGTCTATGATGATAAATATGAAGGGTCCTTTAAGATATTCAGAAATATTAAGCATGTAAACATGCTTTCCCCTCCCTTTTAAAATGTAAGAGTCAAAAGAAACATGGAGGCCTTTTAAACATAGGAAAAATCATATATGGCCAAACCAGCTTTGCTCAGCCTATAATGTGCCGAAGAATGAATATTCTCCAAGGGGAGAAAATAACCATTTGATTTTCCAACATAAGGGTTTCAGTCTATTGTCAAAAAAGAAACCCACAATAACTTTTATAATCTGGCCACAATCTTCAGTCTGTGACCCCCAACAGTATCCTAGAGCTTTATTATTATTATTATTATTATTATTATTATTATTATTTTCTATCAGAAGCCATTAGGTAGAAAAGTATTCTTACCTGGAATGTACCAGGCACATCCTATCAGTATGTCTTCCCACACTATTTCAAAGAGTAAAGCTTTGGCAGGTGAGTGACAGTGATCTTTACTCCTCCTGGCTTCCTCATTCCAAGTACCCATCCTCCATCCTTGGCAGCCTTTGCTTTCCCCTTATTTTCAGAATCCTGTGCACATAGCTTGTGATACTGATAGTCACTTAATGCAATCTAGTCTTATTACCAATGGAGCTTATACCTTTGGTATATAAAAATATCTTATTTAGTTAACACTTAACATGGAGCAGGTATCCTGGTAGACAATAAAAGTCCACATTTCTTGTTTTTGTTTGTTTGTTGTATGTTCAAGGGCCTGCCCTTTCAAATCATAGCTTTTTCCTATTACAGTAGATAATGGCTCCTCTTATAATCGCTTTGTTTTTTAAACTTAAGCTACCTATTTATTTATTAAAAAAGCATTTTATTAACTCAGGCTCTGTTCCAGACTTTGGAGATAAACCATTAAACAAATTTAATTGACAAACATAGCCAAAGAATAATGCAGTTATATAAACCTGATACTAAAGAAAATAAAATAATTTATTTTACCATACAGCTCTATCCTCAGAGTCCTAGGACTGAGAATGATCTACTTAGAATAACAACAAAATATTGTCTTGAAAACTGTCTAGACAGAGCACAGAAAAGTTCTTTGGTGTGAATTCTGTTGTTATTGATGGAGGTTGTAATCAGGAAAATGGGCCTCTCTCTTGGAAAAGAGACCATATACCAGCATCCAAAAGCACACTTCAAAATGAGGACAGGTTCTCAAAAGCATAGTGGAAGCATTCTGTGTCTGAAGTCAATCTGTGTGTCTGACAAAATGAAAAGATGAAAGTCTCTGTCTTGTACTTTCTTCTAAATTCCAATTTTCCATGATCCCTCGGGAGCTAGAATGACTAAGAAAAACTGTCCCGAGGTTTGGTTCCTGGCTCAAAAATTAAAATTTGTTAAATACTGGAGAAGAGCTTAGACAAGTCAATTATTATCAACAACAGTCATTTTCTGATGTATGTTAGAGAAACAAATAACTTCTAACTTGCATAATGGTTCTTGTCTCACTGCTAATGAGAATGTTAAGACTTGTGTCCAAATTCGAATTCCAGGATCCAGATGTCCCCTCGCAGATGAGAGGATCTGGATGCCGAGAACATTTGACGGTATAACCAAGTGACCAAGGAAAACACCATGTCCAATTATGCAAACAGAGGAAGAGAACTTGATCTAGAAGTCTGCAGTCAAAGACAGGAGAATCCTAAGTAATGGGCATTGGATGAGGTCACTGGGAGGGTGTGGGATGAAATACAGAGGAAGTGTTGTACCTGATGGTTTCAAACAGTTAGGTAAAGTGCCAAGGACAGTAGCTGACTTCCACACTCAGGGACAAGACAACTCTGAGACATTACACGTTTTTAGACATAAAAGATTTAGAATTTAAAACTTTAGAGTTTAAAACAATTTCACACTCATGTTCCCATGTGAAATATGGAGCTACCTCCCAAAGTGGTCAGGACTTTACAAAGGTTTCGTTTCTCTTCAGTCGGTAGCAGGCACTATGAATCTCAGAAGTTTGCCCACCTTTGCATAACGAATACTGCAACAAGACTCTAGAATTAACAGAATATACTGAAGGAATTCAAAAGTGCTTAACATGATCAGTGATTCTTCATGGAGTTTATATCACTGAACAACAGAATCCCTGATGGGAACTTCACAGGAAAAGAAAGATTTCTGAGCCATTCAAAGATTGCTGAATTAAAACTCAGAGGTCATGAAATATGAATCTCTACTGAAAATGGGACAGTCAAATGGGGCAGTTACTTTGGTGTCAGAAGTCATCTGAGTACGGATATTTTGTTCACAAAGACTAACCAGCAGAGTGACACTCCTATAGACTATAATTCTTTACCCAGTTAGAACTAAGCTGGACCTATTAAAAACTCCGAGCTTCTTCTTTCGTAGGCTGTAAAAGGGCCGACGCTTTCCTTGTTTTGTTTTTATGTATTTATTCCAGATATTGCCATCCAATGTTTGTTTGTAACAATTAAAATTTTCTTCTAAGATGAATTTGGAAATAAAATATAAACATTCTATGCAATCATTTAATATAGATACTGGGAACTTGGTAAGTAAATATGAATTAATATTTTAATTTCAGACAATCACATAAATGGCTAAAACTTATTTTTGCATAAAATGGCAATGTCAAAAAATTTTATAAATCATTTTCTTAAACATGGAAGAAACTTAAAGACTTTGGGCAGTATAATTTCTTTTCAGTACTTCTCATTCCTTATTTTTTAGATAAGCGATAGTGAGGCATTTGTAAGGAAATCAGGGGATTAACTGTACACCCAAGGATGAAGAATTTTTCATATCTTGGCTACTTCTTCACCTATTAAGAGGGAATATCATATCTGAATTGCAGTATCCTTGATTACGTTGTCGATGTGTCTGTGAATAAATCAAAAATGTGAAAGGCATTCAGCAAAATCTAGATGTGTCTCATCAGCTCTTTAAATATATTTGCCACAACTGTTCCTCAGATAGTCCATCATTCCTTTGTCGTCTTGTCTATAAGTGGTGGTTGTTCAGACAAAGATCACCTCTAGATCCTCTTACACAGCATGTTCTATATTTCTATTATTCTAAAGATGTTGCCTATGTGTTCTCTAGTCAACCAGATTTACTTCTGAGAAGCTGTATTTGTTACAGATCAAACAATGGGGATTCCTAGATAATAACACTGTCTTCAAATATTTATTAAAAACACTCCACTGAATTTATTTGTGTCCAGTGAATTGAAATGTTGTTGAAATACATTAAATTGAACTATGATGGAAGATATTCTTTCTTTGATACGAAGGTAACATTAACATTTTTTATAAGATTTTGTTTACTTGAAGACAAGTATTACATTGTTGGCATAGTGACAAACCAGTGAATGAAAACCTTTAAGGACAAAAAAATGTGAGAAATGGAATTCATTGAAAATCCATTCAATTGTAAATGGATTCTGGTTTCATTATTGATAATTTGTTTTTTTTTTCCCTAGTGCTGATCACAGGATCTGATATACAATAAGCACTGGGCAGAAACTCGTCAATGCACTTAACAGGTACTTTTACTGAATTTCACTAATGGGGCTGATAAAGTAAAACTAGCATGATTTTGAAGTTCTCTCTACTCTGATTCTTTTTTGTTTTCACAGTTTTTCTTTCCTTCCCATCTCTCTTCCACTTCTCTTCTAGCCAGTGCCAGTAGCTGACCTAACACTGGTCTATTTTCTACCACAACAATAAAACCACCAATAGCGGCCTGTGGAAGCAGTGGAATGCTCTCAAACAGCAGAGGGCACGGAAGCAATGGGATCATATTTTCATCCTTATAACAAAACAAGCATACACAGAGCCATACTAATTTGGACTTTCGATAAAATGCAATTCTACATGAAGAGTTATCTAGAGAAAAGGACTCCAATAGTGAGTTAAAGTCATGGAGAAAACAGTTTACGAATATTCTCACTCCATTGTTTCTGAAAGAATGCAAGCCACACCTAAAATCACATTCCTTATTTTGTAGGAAAATACATGATGCTGCACACTTCATTCCGCCATGCTAAGACTTACTTATCCTTCAATTTAATTTCAAACTTCCTGTGTTCTCCCAGTGCTATAGAATGATTTCCTAGCACACCCTCCCATCTGTTGAAATAGGGAAGAGAAGTGCTTGCATTTTAGACTAAGATGACTAATATTCATGAGGAATGAATCCAAACTCAAAGTAAATGCACATTTCTGCATTTGTCTAAACCTACCCATGAATTATCTCAGGCTATCAATAGAAGAAGAGGAAAGTTGCTATCTGTAAATCCCTATTTGTTTTCCCAAATTGCAACCTTGGCAATGGGTGTGACAGAAAAATGTTGAGCATTCCTAGTAGCCTAACCTGCCAAGAAAGATAAAGTTACTTTGAAGTACAGAGAGGAGACTACACAGATTTTTACCCCCAAATGGGCCCCAAGCCTTTCTAAGAGAGAAGCAAGCTGCATCAACCGCCTGCTTCACAGATTCTGGGGACCAGGAGATAAGCTCTGCTGGTTCCAAAGGTGGGGGGCAGTTTGAAGTTAGTAAACGAATCTGGTCAGGAACGATGATAATGATAACTACAGAAACAGGGATAGCAAAAGTTAGCAGGGCACAGTTAATGTTTACCTCTATGAGGTGACTGCACCTTGCTTCAGTGAAGTAGGTGGGGCTCTGTGAAGTGCAAGGGGTCACAGAGCAAGTGATGGCTTCCACCTCAAGCTCTGCCGTTGCCTCCCCCTTCATGCCCCCGCCATTTCATGTACATATACTGCTCCCTTATGGATAGTCTACCATTCTGAGGTGAGAACCATCTTGGAGGTCCTTTTGGGAGCTTTTCTAATTAAGCACTGTCCATATTAGATCCTTCACTAGCATATGCCCACATGAACAAAGGAACTTGTCCAGAGGCCAGGAGGAAACACTATCTTGGAAGAGATTTGGTTTAGCTGAAAAATACATTGCCGGTGGTATGTTCTTTAAAAAAGTCTTCTCATGTCCCTGGCCTCATGGGGATTCCTGTCTGTCACTGCAGATGGAACTTAGGGCAGGGGCTTCTCAGTGTAAAGTCAGTGGAGTCAGCTCCAATAGCCCTTCTCTTCCTCCTGAAGGTTCCCTTTGTTTCCTTCTGAGGCAATGCTTTGTACAAGCGGCCCTGCTTTCTGGTCACCTGCTACAAGCCAGCGGTAGGCTAATTAGAATGCTTATGCTATTTCCATGAACTCCTGCAGAAATATTGTTTGATTTTGATTTGCTTTGTGCAAATGAAAATTAAGCCTGGAGAATTAAGCTCCCTACCATGCTGCCCAAATGGTACAGATCTGATTGCAATATCAGAAATCAAGGAAGAATGGGAAAAACCAGCTAGATCATTTCTGCAAATGTTTAGACAAAGGAAAGCGCTGTTTTGAGTAGAGCTTTGGAAGAGAATAGGCAGAGGACCAGATGAATTTAATGTGTATTGAGTGGAGATGGCCAGAAGTAGGCCAATGATGGATGAGTTATGACTGGTGGAAGGAGGGACAGAGGTGAAATGTTCCTACCAACCTCCCATGGGTGTAGATAATTCCCAAGGGTGTAGCATCCACTTTCCTCATCTTTAAAATAGGAATCAGAACTCCATTCTCCCTTCTTTACAGGACTTTTTTGAGTACCAAGTGGTATAAAAAATATAGTCTATACTATATATAGTATAGACTATAAAGCATGATAAATATCTTCTCTGTATGGTGATTCTTCATAATCATATTCATAACATGTTAATCTCCACAGCTTTGCTATGTACTAGTCACTATGTGCTGAAAGGCACTAACCTTCGCCCTTTGATATTCCTTGGGTGCCTTACAGCTTTCTGATTTCATGGCTGTGGAGTCCACAGCACATGAACAAAATAAAAAAGAGGGGAGTTAAGGGTGTGGTTCTTTATTCACCAGTATGAATCTGGCTTTCAAATCTTGATGTCCACTTTGATTGCCATGAGAAAAACTAAACCAGCCCATTTTAGTTGCTAACATGCTTAGGGAATTGGGAGTAGACAATGGAAACTTTCTCTTGCATTGTTCCACTGAGTTGCCAAAGAGTAAATGGGTCTCACTAGTCTCAACCTGGTAATTATCCAAATAGCTTAAGGCCATCAAAACCACAGGAAAGAGCCTACTGGCTTGGTCATTGCTCCATTGCTCTGGAACTATGGCTTTAAAAAAATGAATGATGACTGAATAACCCCAGTCCATGTTACAAAGACATTGTTTGGAGATCAGTAGCCAAAGACCTGGAGGAAGCCCACCCTTGCCTCTTACCAGTGATGGCGTCTGGAGGAATTCACCTTCCAAAGTTTCTATTCTCTTGAGATAAGAGTGTAGAGCAGTGAGAGGAAAATGAGATCATAAATATGAATACAGAAATGTTCTTTATATATTGAAAGATGAGGAGAAAGTTAGATAGATAGATAGGTAAATTAACTGAGCAGTTTCAGCAATAATTCTATGAAGGAAAAATATTTTAAAGATATACAC
Organism: Eospalax fontanierii; assembly: GCA_035773235.1. Lineage (NCBI taxonomy): Eukaryota > Metazoa > Chordata > Mammalia > Rodentia > Spalacidae > Eospalax > Eospalax fontanierii. The sequence goes on along the minus strand of CM069529.1, from coordinate 43,861,490 downwards.
AAAAGTGTATTTAGATAATTATAAATGTATCTTCGAAAACAGATCCTCATGCATATACATTTTCTTATAAATGAATAAATCATATTTGCATGTGTGTGTATGTGTGTACATGTGTATTCCTTTCTTGAAAGGGGGTGGGGTAAAAATGTGAGTTAAATTAATCTGCCAGTGGGAATTTTAAAATCATACTCTTCCAGGGAAGTGCTTCCTCTAAATTGAATACCTGAATCTCCCCACTCCGAGGTTCAAATAACATAGTGGAAGAGAATGCAGAAACTGTGAAAGAGCCAGTAGATGGGAAGGCATGCTAAAAGGACATCTTGACCATTGCACTTAGGAATTCATCATAGCTATAGTTACCTGCATAAGACCTGCACAAGACTGTGCCCATTAACATTTCATCCTGGCTGAATGACTGAAGCCCCACCCTTCCCTGACAGTTAATGTTTGCTGGAGGAGGGGAAATCATTTTCTTCAATGAAATGGCCACTGATAAGCTCTTTATGCTCCAATCAATGACCTCACTGCCATGGTCATGCAGGTAACTTTAACTAAGCTCAGTGGGTCCCACTAAGAGAGATATAGAACAAGGAGAGATACCCATTGGAAGAAACGTTTCAGCCAGAAAGGGAGGAGATGGAGACATGAGAGAGGGTAACTGTGGAGTGAAAAAGACTAAAACTCATTCCATTCATGTGTAAAACTGTCAAAGAGTAAAACTCATGAAAATACCAACATAAAAGTGTAATTATCATCTCTGGAGGTTCATTGATATCATTTCCTGACTGCATCTTAGACTCCTGAGAACTGAAGCTCACATCAGACTCTCAGGCCTTGTGAGAAAGAATCACTGTGAAAAGCTGCTTTCTATGTTCTTCCTGGCTTGTTCCTGGTAGTCCCTCCAGAAGGCAGTGGTTTGGTTGCCGAAGCCAAGACCTCTGACTCTTGTTCCATTAGTCTTCTTTCCCATCATTCTGTTCTCTGGAGTCTTTCTATTACAGTATGTTTGAGGAGGCAAGTAGTAGTGACTTGGCAGGTCTGGAGGGAATGTCCCAGACAGAAGGCATGATGGGTAATTTTTCACATTTATCTTATTCCTCACTCAGGCCACGAATCACTGCAGACTCGAGTCACATGAATAGAATTATTTATCCATGTTTAAGGTTCTTTCTGTGTGCTATCTATCATTACTCAGTTTAATTTTGTTTTATTTCTAAAATAAAAGAAACAAGAAACTGGTGAGCAGTAAAAGAAGAACTATGGATCATTCTATGTGATGGGAGATACATCTTCCTGCGACACTACCTAGTTTCCCTGATTCCGCTTTCTCTTTGGCAGATGGTAGGAAATGTCAGGAAAAAGAAAGGACGTAGCGGCATTTTCTGTTTGTCAAAACATCTTGAACAATTTTTCAAACATTTTGGGCTTGTTTGGCAGACTGCATGATGCCAAGCTGTTTTGCTTAATTTCTAAGCCCCTGAGAATTTAAAGGGAAATTTAATCGGTATTTTTCTGAATCGTTTCATTTAACTCATCAGTGTGCTATTTCATAAGAGCCATGGGATGCCAAAGAAGTCCTTCTGTGCCAGCTCAGTTATTTTACTCTAGAAGCCTGTGAAGAGCCAAGAACACGATACGTGTTAGGGGCCTGAGACTCTGCACTGACACCGACTGTGACCCCAAAACAGATTCATATTCCTTGGTCAAGCTGACTCCATTCTCTAGAGAAGAAGGGTCTTGTTCTCACCAACCAGCATAAAAATGGAATATTAATTTCTCTATCTTTCCCAGCGCATTGCTGTCTTTGTGTTGGAGGAACTTACAGGGCTGTGGGGTAGAAATGCTAAGTTTTACTTTGCAGAGTCTAACCTATTACAATGAATATGGTACATTTTATGATTATAATATGTAGCAATTCACATTTCTAAGTAGTTGGCTCTAATCAGTACAACTACACACTAATGCCGTGAGAAGCCTCTGTTTCCTTCAGATTCTGGTCCATTATTTCTTAGCAAAGAGCAGCTTCCTAAAGAAATTCACTGAATTTCTTTTTCCCTTCTATCTCCACTTCCACTAGCTCAGTGGAAATACTCAGATTGAGTTAGTTTCTACATATTGAAGGGCACTATATAATGGAACACTTTCATGTGTGTTTCAATGTCGTTTGCTTTTGATAAGGAATTTGCTATTTTTTTTTTTTGGAATAGGCTACTGTCCAATCACAAAGGAGTCATAACCCAGAGAAATGCTAAGCTAAAGACTTCTTTTGATCTATTCTCTTTTAAGCAGAGGTCCATGAGCTCCATGTTTCACTCCTTTAGTCTTCATAATTATTATGAGAGTTTGATAACATGAAGATACTTTTAAAACAGATATTGGTACAGAATGTGTTCAAGTAGATCATCCAAGATCATCATGCTAGGAAAGGGCAGAGCTGGTTTGGAGAAGGTATCTATAGACTTCAAAATACATGCTATTTTGATTTGCTACTTTGATTGCTGCAAGCCTATAAGGTATATTGAGTATATGTTAATAAAAATTGTATATTCAGATTCAATTAAAAGAAGCTTAATTATATATAGTTATCAAATAAAAGTCTTTAGGCTCATTTGATATATAGGTACCTTCCATTTATTCACATAATTTGTATAATATAGGTTTTAATCCTGGGATTCTACAATATTAATGAGTAAAGGTCCCAGTAAATGGAGGGACATGCTCAGGATTAATTTCCAGTGACATCAATACTTGTAACCTTCTGACATAACTGCACCAAATTGTTCTTACTCATAGGTAATACTCCTCGATAAACTGACCTGGAAGCCTTCTCTCAGAAGAGTGCACTCATAGCATCAGAGAATACTATGCAAACAACTAAGGGAGAAAAAGAAGTAAATGGTCCAACTCAGCTGTAAAGCTTAACCACCACAAAAATGACTGGCATAGCAAATGATCTATTGGTGCAGTAGTGTCACATTTATCTTGGGGGTAATCAACAGCTATATAATTGAATTTAAAACCTGCTCAATGGGAGGGAATTCATGCGTGGTATTGTAAACATAGCCTAATACACATATCTGGAGAGGTCATAGACCCTACAGAAATACCTACATCTTTCAAATCCCTAGACAAATGGAAGTTTTTACTATATGCTAAATATTTAATCTTTTATTTACAGACAAGTATACTTCTCACCACTGATCAAAGAAACTTCTTTTTGCAACAGATGGAGACGATTACAGAGTTCCACAACTGGTGGCACACTGAGAATAAGTATCTGAGAGATGCCTAGTCCTAAGTGGCACATTTTCAATGAAACTTCTATACCTATGTCTCAACGAAGATAGTGGAAGAGAAAACAGAGAGACTAGACAGAGAGAATATTAATGCATCTCTTAACTCTTACCAGTAAGGTTTCCTTATGCAATAGATGGTGATTAACATAGAAAGTTACAACTGGCCAAAAGTAGAGAATAAGGCCTTCAGAGTGTATGTCCATGGATAGGACTCTTTTATTAAAACTTTGCCATCCAGGGTTCAGGGACTATTGTGGGAGAGGAAGTGGAAAAATTGTAAGAGATAGGAGTTCATGGATGACTACAAAGAAACAGGGTTTTCCAGGCAGCTGGGAACTTGCTCATATGCAATTTCAGCAATGATGACAGCATGTACAAGACTTATCTCAAACCAGACAAAAACACAACATAGAAGTGGGTATATGGGTAAGAAGCCACAACCTTAGCTGGGGAACTATTGGCAGCTGATCACTGTTGGGTGAGGGAAAGTTGGTCTTCTTTAAGGGATTCATGCTAGGTAGGTTGACAAGGCTCCAGTGAATGTATTCACACTGAGGGACATCTGGAGATACAAACTTGACTCTCTAGCCTTAACATATATCACAAAATGTATGAATCTGGTGGAGGACTACTAGATGGAGATGGAGATCAGAGAGGGGGTCTAAAAATGATAAAGATATAAAATATGAAATGCTCAAAAATGCAATAATAAAGGAAATACTCCTGTCTGAATCACCAGTCCCATTAAAAGCTCCATGCCTACGTCATTCACTTTTCCACTCCTACACTGCTGATTAACTTGTTACTCTTTTATCCATCCATTTACTTACTAATTTATTTACTTATTCAAAACATACAAAGCAACTTCCAAGTATGAATAATCCTGAACTATGCAAGGTCTTCAGGAATTGCCAATAACTGTGACAAATGGACATTGTCTTTAGAAGAGCTGTGTATATTTACATTAATGATGAAGTACATATGATGCTCTATAATATGGATAGACCCCGAGGACAAACATTTCAAATGTATCCAGCTTCTTCATAGAGAGAAACTCCAACTGGAAATGTAAGGTTCTTCTCCATAAGCATATACACAATAGCAGCAGCACAAAGCCTGCCATATTAATGACTTTTATAATGAAGGATGCTCGTTGTGATTACAGGAATCCATCAGGTAGATAAAAACATAAACTAGATCCAGTAGGAGCCCTGATTCTAGAATGAAACAGACACACAGGTGTCATTTGCATATACTTTCATCATTTCTCTAACAGTGGTCAGAAAGCCTGGAAAGAGGTTCCTTTATGCAGTAGGAGGAAAATAGCTTCATACTCTCTCCCAATTGAATGTGAAGGCAGATTTGGTCAAATATCATACCCCAGAAGCATTATCTGGCCATAATCTTTATTCCATGTGTTTCAGTATTGAATGTTTTGCCTTCTTAAGTGCACCATGTATGCGGTGCTTGCTGGGGCAAGAGGAGAGTGCTACAGACCATTGTCAGTGCCATGTGACTTCTAGGGACTCAATTCTGAATCCTCTGCAAGAACTGCAAGTGCTCTTAACCACTGAGCATCTCTCTAGGTCCCATTATTCTTGCTTTTGAAAAATGTTAAAAATAACATCAATTTTGAAAGATTTCCACAAGAATCATCTTAAAGAGTAAAGTTTTCATTAAGTTAAAATAATTATTGCTCATATTCTCATTATAACTATTGTTTGGAACTAGTTTAAATTTTTCCATAGGAAATGCATTTAAGCCCCTACAGGGATTCCCTTAATTGTAGTTGTCTATATTATAGAATAAATATTATTCAATTAAAAGCCATGTGCAGAAGATTTTTTTTCCAGTAGAAACAATGTAGAAACAATGCCTGACCTGCTGAGATAGCTCACAAGAGCCTATAATATTCCATAACCATAGAATAGAGTCTACCTTTGGAATTAGGACTAGGGCCAGGACCTGGTCATTTCTTAGGGAGGCACCAGGCAAAATCTGAGGTCACAGACAGGCTATGACAGTGGCTTCTGCCAATCATAGCTGTCCTAAACTGGAAGCTCTTCAGCCAGAATTATACCCAAGTCATTGAACTGCAGATTTTCCATTGCTTTGGTTTGTGATGACAATATTCAGGAGCATCTGTTGTTCATCAAGTATTAGGGGAGGTGGAAGATTTGTTCTCTTCCTGTAGACTCTGGGATCTGAAAAGCATCACCCATCTGGACAGATTCACAAGTCTTGTTCAGAAGTAGTTTTGCACATGCATGTATCCAAAATTCCTTTGCCTGAAAGTACCAAGAAGACAAGGAGCTTATATGTTTTGCCCATCACTGCAATGTTGATGGCCAGTACATACTTTCACAGGCCATCAGTCATCAACATATATTTAGAATATAAATAAATTCTCCATTGTGTTGCTACAGTCTTGGAGTTATCAGGAGATTTCATCGGCCCCCTTACAGAATAAGTAATGGCATAGAAAGATAGAAAAAGAAGGAAACAGCCTGAATGATAACAGCCCGGGAAGGAACGCAGCACTGGACTTCCACCATCACAAGATAACAAATATGTGAAAATGTATGTCACAAATCAGTAACAAAATTATGATAGTAACAAAAGAAATCTAATCAAAGTAAAATCTCTCAATTTACCACCTGTGTTATTAATGAGTAGAAATTATGGGTCACACCAGTGGTATCCCAAAGATCGTTCCTCAGGTCCCCACATGTACAGGTTAGTATCGATCTGTTCTCCTGGCCCCTCTCACCTTGTCTTGGAATTCATGTGTGATTATAAAGCATGTGATTGAGAGTCCTTCATAGCCCTCTCTCTTTTCTTTTAGTTAAAGGACTCATATTTTTACTGGGAGATAATATAACTTCCATCAGAAAACATACTATTTCTAATAGAATATGTGCCACAGTGGAGTTCTTCAAAGACTGTATCTGTTTGTTTATGAGTGACCTTAATAGATGACTAAAATACGGACCCTGGGGTCAAGAACAGAACCTTGTACCTGCCAGGGACAGGTTGACAGTTGTTCTTTCCACTGTGATCTGTGTCAAAGTACCCAGGCCATCAGGAATTTTAAAGAGAATCCTTTGCAAAATCCAATTTAAGCCAAGTCTAGAGGTAGCAAGTAAGCACTTCATCCCATCACACAGACCCTGTCAGATCCCTATAATGAGGCGATAAAACAGAGAGTTGCCTTAGAAACCATGTAGCTGAGCCTCCCACGGATCTCTGTTACTACTGAACTGGCTCTCCAAAGTCTCTGGGGGAGGGTTATCCCAAAACCCTAAAATTGGAGACTTCTGGCCAAATCACTCAACCCGACTCTATCAGGCTCTGGAGGTTCTGTTCACACACTCATCTCCCCTGAATTACACAGAAGGGCCACACCAGGATGGCTTCCAGTATGTGAGGCTTTCTGAACAAGACCCAGTGTTCCATGTTAACATTTCTATTATCTCTCCCACTTGTCTGAACAAGAACTACTTAGACAGACTTTGGATAATTATATTTTTCAAGGATCTCATTGTTTATGATCTATTCCAAATTGTCCCCTTAACTTTGAAACTGAAAGAAACCAGGGTCTCCTTATCTGTTTTTCTATAAGACTTTGAACTGATGCAAAAGTATTCTATATGTTCTATGCTCTAGTTAATGCACAGTGGAGGAAATAGACTTTGACTAGCCCTCTTCTATTACCCCTATTTTTTGCCTGCTTGCTCCTTCTTTCTTTGTCTGTCTCTTTTTCTCTCTCCATCTCTGTCTCTGTCTGTCTGTCTGTCTCTCTCTCTCTCTCTCTCTCTCTCTCTCTCTCAGACACACACACACACACACACATGCACACATAAGTTCATCCTACACAAAAATCTTGTGTAGTCTTGTATCTCTAAATCCTAAAGAAAGACCTTTCATAATAGGAAACATGTTGACATGTAGAAAAAGCAGATTGTTTTATGAGAAAGTTCTCTTCATCAGTAGTCTTCTACTTATATGTTACTCAATTAGCGTTAACAGTATGCATATTTGTATTTGTTTATGTGTTCTTGTATATGTGGATGTGTATGTTTGGAGGTGGTACATATGCATATGCAATATACAACAGGCCATTTGTTATTCGTGTCTTTCTCAGTTTTTCTCTGCCTCATTTTATGAGATAGAGTCTCTCACTGAATCTGGAGCTCATCAATGCAGCTACACTGATTGGTCGGCAAGCCTCAGGAAACCTCCTGCCTCTGTCTCCCTAGTGCTGAGATTACAGAAGTGCACCACAGTTCCCAGGTTTGTGTATATTCTGGGGATTGGAACTCAGTTTCTCATGCTTGCATGGTAAAGACTTAACCGAATAAGCCATCTCTGTAGGTATAAATGACTGATTCTTGAATGTGTAGAGGAACTGGGGAAATGCTTAAGGATTTTAGAGTAATGGGCAGAAGGCAGAGCTCATATAATTGGACTCACTAGAGGAGGATGATTTAAGTTGCCAAGGGGTAGACTGAGGAGTTTGTTTCCATCTATACTGATAGTCACAATGTCAGGAGTTCAAGAAAATGAAACAAATGTGTTTACCCAAGGAAGGGAGCATTTCACTAGGATGGGAGTACCAGAGTAGTGACCTATCTGACTCTATGAGAAGGGCTGGAAGCACATTCTCTGAGAAGGGTTAATAACATACCAAATGGCTGGCCCTTTTCAGAACTCTTCCCTCCCCCAGAACGACGGAATAAATCATTGACTATCAGGATAATGAGAAGCAGATTTGCCTCTGCTAATTTTGGGATGTGGAAGGTCTTTACAAAAAGCCTCGTAAGACATTGCTGAGTGTTATGAGCCCTACCTCCTTGATAGAGGGCACATGTGGAATGCAGACCGGCAAAGCTCTACTTCAGTGTCGTGGCTTCTGCAAGGAAAGACAGAGCTGTAGAGATAATACCAGTAAGTCCGTCCTCTGGGCTAAAGGTGAAGAAATTGCTTGAATTATTTTACATGTCTGAGTTAGGAAACAGGAAAATTAGTCTATCTTTCTGACCAGTACAGGCATGTGCATCCTTCTGTCAGCCTGGAACTGGGGTCTGTTTAGAACACCTGTCTTGCTACGCTCAGAACAGTCAAAGAATGCCTGTTAGTAACCAATGACTTCCATGAATGAGTACCCAAGATGAAATATCAGGGATGCATGAAAGCATAAAATGAATGCAAAACTCAATTTATGGGATGAAGTTAGTATAACCACAAGGTAAAAGACAAAGAAAAGAAAGACATTTTCTAAAGAAGAGAATATCCAGCAAATTCTGATTTAGGACCTAGGGATGAGGGTTTTATTTTTCCCCACCATGATTTTTTTATTAAACTTCTGTAAATTTTGTGAAATATATTTTGATCATTTTTAGATCTCCTCCTCTATCTCCACCCGTGGTTAGCCTACCCAGATTCATAGAGTCACTCCCTTAAAGAAAACTGACTCTTACTGTCCCAGCAGCTAGGGACTGTCATTAGTCCTTCAGCTAGGGTTTGTATTTCTTACCCACTAACTCACTTCTGTGCTGGGACTGTATCTGTCTTGACTATCTTGACTTCTGCATACTGCCACTATTGCAGTGAGTTCATATGAGTAACTGATCAGCTGTCTGAAAGACTTGGTTTCTCTGCCGTCGTCCACCTCCTCTGGTTCTTTAAATCTTGCTGCCCCGTCTTCCACAATGATCTCTGGTCCTTCGGAGGCAGAAATTTGATATTGGCATCCTATTCAGGCATATGTACTCTGTTCTCTCTTATTCTCTGCACATTGACTAGGTGTGTGTCTATATGTTCATCACCATCTGCTCCATGAGGTAGCATTACTGGTGAGAGCTGAGGAATATATTAATCTATGGGCATAATAATAATTGTTAGGAATCAGTTTAATGCTAATTTAAGTTGTAGTAGCAGTAGGCTCTCTTCTGTGGTCTGTTCTATAATTCATGTGTATAATGTCTTCAGCAATAGGATCTTACCATCAAGTCCTGGTGAGTTATAAGAGCAAGGGCAATTGCCAGTACTGTTTCAGGATCTAGGGTACCCTGGGCCAACAGCTTCAAAAGAGAGTCTGCTCTTAGCATTGGATCTTCTTAGCCTAGAAGTTTGCTAGAGACAATGTCCTTGTGTTTGTAAAAATGAATCATACTTGCTTTATCTCTGTCAATTGATAGACATCTAGGTTGTTTCAATTTCCTTGATGTTGTGAATAGAGCAGTAATGAACAGGGACGAACAGGCATCTCTGTAGTAGAATACAGAATCCTTTAGGACTATGCCTAGATGTTGCATGGCTGGATCATGCGGTGGATTTTTGAGGAATCTCTATACTATGAAATCATTCCATAGTGGATGCACCAGTTTATATCCGCACCAGCAATGAATAATGGTTCCCATTTCCCCATATCTTTGCCAGTATTTGTGGTTGTTTGGTTTTGGATCTTAGCCATTCTGACTGGGATAAGATGAAATCTAAATGGTTTTAATTTGCATTTACCCGATGAGTAAATATGTTAAACATTTAAAAAATCCAGTCATTTGTGTTTTATCTAGTGTAACTGGGAGTGGTTGAGCAAGGTGTCAAATGTTGACCTCTTCTGAGTGAGCCCTGAATCTCTGGCAACCTTGATAGACCCATGCAAGGATTTCTCTGTCTTTAGAAATAGCTGATTTAATCATTTGTGTATAGAGCTTGGTAAAGACAAGAACCTTAGTAGGTGGAGATTTCCAAGGAACACAAAACCTCCAAATAGTAATAGTCCTCTTAAAATGCCCAGTGGATAAAGGGACCTATCTAACTTACATGGACCAGATCATCACAGTGTGACTTTCCCATGTAGGCACAAGAGATGGGTGAAAATGAACATTGTCTAATGACTATGTCACAGTATCCAAATAGATTAAAAACTGTTTCAAATATCAGGACTGAAAGAGAGCTTATAATCATGTCTTTGAGCCTTTTATTTTGTGATGAAGAAATTGAGCTTCAGAGTGGAAAAGACTTAGGATATACTGTTTGTCATAGGATGTAGAATGCTTTGAAACTTCTGAATGGTATTTGCCAAAGATTCTATGTCAGTTCACCCTCAGTGCATGTCTTTGAGATTCGATTTTTCCCAGAAACAGATTCATCATTTTTTTGTGTGTGTGATTTTCAAGCAAACACCCAATAAATTTAATAAACCAGTTCAGATGCATTTTACAGCAAGTCATTTGCATTAAAATGTAATAATTAACTCTGACATATAGCTATAAATATTATATATATAAGCATGTCAATATTTCACTTATTCTTAAAATAAATGTATTGTTTATGGACAATACTCAAAGCAGGAAAACCGTTTTATTTGACATCTCAATGGAGCTTTACCTAGGTGATTTTGACATGAGCAATGTCAACATAAGTACCTGAGATGTTCCAATCATAAAAGAATAACAGTTTGAAAAAAAGACAAAATTACTTTAAATACATTTATATTTTAGTGATGTACTGAAACTACATTATAAAAATTTAAATATAGAATAATTAATATTTATATATTATGAAAGCTTACTTTTCTTTGAATTGAATTCTTGCATATAGGACCAATAATAATCATGTTGGAAACCAGCCTAATCTCTTAGTTAACCATTGAGTAGGATCAAATCAACACACATTTTCTAAAGTCTGATGCAATATGTATCTGTTCAGGTGGAGGTGAAGACAGCAAGGGGACGGAATGAGAGGAAAGGTAAGGGGAGCATAGATCATAGAAAGACCTGGAATGTTGATGAATATCATGTCAGGAGGCAATCTAATTGCCATACAGTATCAACTATAAGGATTAGCAACAGAACTCAAGGGCAAAGCTATCTCAAGTTCTTAAAATGAGACAGAGAAATATGTTCACACAGGTCCTCCATGCTTTGACATCCCTCTTCTAAAATATACCCTCATTGTACATGATGTGCAGCAAATTTTTTACCCAGTGTTGTTAACTGGATGACCTTCAGATAGAGGAAAATAATAGGATGAGGAAACAGGTTATTACCTTCCAACATAGGCTCCATGTGGGACTGAGACAAGACGCTTCACCTTGATGGGCGTAAGAACATATTAGTAATTTCAGATAGGACACAGAAATTCTGTCTGTATGTGGGCTGGGAAGGTGAGGGGTGAGGCAACTCACATTAAATTACTCCTCCAAAGCCCTTATAATCTACCAACATATTCTCACGGAAGCAAGGATGAGGTGAACATACTTACTTGTTTTAAAACTACTTCAAAGTTGTGTTTCCTAGCAAAGTAACATAATATCATTTTGTGTGCAACTGTCCCCTAAATTTCATCATTGGTTGATCACTGGTTTTTAAATCATCTGATCACAGACAACTTGCAGTGGTCTCATTTTGCTGCTTCTACAATAATCATCGTTTTAAGTTTATTTTTGTGTATGTTGTTATTACACCATTGAGAATTGCTACTATGTATTAATAAGAAAAGATCTCATTATTACATACATATCTATATAGTGTTTCATAACATATATTGCAAATGAAGCACTCAGCACTCATCAAAGAAGCTTCTTCTTGCAACAGCAACAGAGGGAGACTATTACAAAGTCCCACAGCTGGTCAAATGCAGAGAGCTACTGTGTAGTCCCCAACCCTAAGTGACACTGCTACAATGCAACCTCTATTACAAAAGTTCTGAGAGCATCACAGAAGAAGGGACAAAAAGATTGTAAAAGACAGAGGGACAAGATACTTGCTGATAGTTAATACATTCTAGATGTGATAGGGAAGCTGTACCCATGAAATCACTACAGTAGTCTAACAATATCTTCATAATCTACAAACCAGTTGACAAGTAAAATTGGATGGAGAAAATTTCAATGTATTTCATCTCAAGTTGAAGAGATAAAGGAAAACAATGGATGCTGAAAGAGGGAGAAGCAGCTTTCTCCAGGGATTAGGTCTAAACATTAGTGCTAAACATGTACACACAAGCACTAATAAATGGGCTCAGTGAAATACATATATTATGTATAAATGTATTTATATGTAAGAATAACAGTCAAAGAAGAGGACAAGAAATTGTGAGGCACTTTGTTTCCGTAGGAGGGGCCTCGGGGATGGAAATGACGCAAATATAATATTCATGCATAAATTCTCAAAAAATAAAAAATAAACCATTTTATACATCAATATCATATAATATTTCATAAATGCTATAGAATTATGAAGCACTTTGCTGGCTAAACAAACTTGAGATCTTCTGAATTCATTGAATATTCTCTCAAATATTCTCCTTTCAAATGTCTGCTTTGCTTCCCGAGCCTCAGTAAAGATGTGGTTGAACTGAACACATGCACTGCCTACGTAAACTGATTATTTCATCCAGTCATACTGACTGTTGACAGACTTCTGTTCTTTGCATGACTTGGCCTCATGTTTCTTTTAGCCCAGGCTAATAGGGAAGGGGCTCTGCTCCCAACTTCCTCCAAACATGGTTCTGTCGGGACTGAACCTAGGTTGGTTTGTCAATGCATTGATTCATGAACTGAGGCTTGCTGTGGTTTGATTTAGAACCTAAAGACAATGGACAAAGAGAACACTAGAATGAGATTGGACTGTCAAGATGTCCTGACTTAGAAGAGTTCTGAGAGGTTCCAGAGCCAGAACTCTGCAACACTCATGACCCAATGAGTGAAAGGTGTGGGCCACACAAGCCCTGTAGTTATTCCTGGTCTCCTGGCAATGTCACTAACATCTTGATATTCTCACTTTTGTCCAATATTTAACTTCATTTAATATCATTGTCCTGATATTGACATTGCCCATGAGGTTTTGGCAGTACTCTCCAGATTATTGTAAAATGTGGGGTCTCAGAATCTATAGCATTACCTTAGCAGCTAATGTAGCCTTCCACCAAAAGAGACTAAGTCCTAGTTTCTGCTTTTGAAAGACCTGGACTGCATTGGGCAGAGTGAACAGTATTTGGAAGTCTGCCTTTAGATCATCATGATGACCAAAGAGACATTTTAGGGACATCAGAGAAAAATGTCCCTTCGCAAACCCCAAAAAGCAAACTATTGTGCAGTTGGTAAACTGTTTGACTTGTAAGCATGAGTATCTGCTTTGGAATACCCAGATATCATGCAAAAAAATTAGACTGCAGTACACACCTGTAATTACAACACTGGGAACCCAGAGATAGGAGGGTGCCTAGAGTTTGCTAGAAACTAGTCTAGCCAAATTCGTTAACTTCAGTCTCAAAAAAAAGAGGTGAATGACAATTGAGGAAGACACCTGACATCAACTTATGTCTTCTACATATATGTATACACATAAATATGTTCACACATGTATAAACACTTACCCACACTATACAGCAAGATTTTCATAAAAGGGAGGTTAGTGCTAGGTTTATACAATTAAATTGCAGGTCTCTGGGTTATAATAGAGTGTAAAGGGCATCTTTGACACAGGAACAGCTTCAACATTCTTCACCACAATCAGTTTCCTAGTAGGATTTTTTAGTTCTCAAAAAACAAAAATCAAGGTAAATTTTATTAAAATAACTTACATTTGCAAAAATAAATGTCTTCAATTTTCTTTTTTGTTTTATATGAAACATTTTACGTTTACTTAGGCATGGAAGAAATTTTAGGATCCTTAGGGCACATGGAGCCTAAGGTGTCGAAGGTTTGGTTCAGGAAGTGGAAGTTTGGTGAGGATATCCTTATAGGCAGCATGGAGCTGTGTTGTAGGCATTCAGAGGCATTGCATCCAGAGCTGAAAGGACCTGAAACATCACCATTTGTACCATTTGGCTTCTTTTTCTATCTAGTTTCAGCTGATACTGTTAATTCTACCTTAAACATTATTTTAGAATGTTCTTCTTCAATCCGATCTCAACTTAGCCTCTCTGTTGCCTTGTTGATTAATTCTCATTTAAAGAACCTAGAATTAACTTCCAACTAACAGCTTATTAGGGACATGTAGATGCTGTCCTTGCTTCTTTCCTATGGAGAGCAGAATGTGGCCTGCTCAAAATTATTTCATATTGTGTAAAACAGTGATTTCAAGCTTTGCCCTAACATGGGTGAGTCCTTTTTATAAAACAGTACACATGCAAAGGAAAATGACTTTCTACTTGTTTGAGAATGTAGACACCAGCACCTGTCCAGTATGAAGAGTGTGACACATGTACTGGTAAAGAACTTATTCCTAAAGGAAAAAACCTTACCACCTAAAAACCTATCAAAGCATGTTGGGCACATAGATGTATAAAAACCACTGAAAATTCCAAAATCAAATAAAAATAAAACAGGACAGAGATTACTGAATACACTGGACTGGGGAAGGGTACAGTAAATTCACCTGAACATAAGGAACAGAAGTACACTTAACTATGCTATGAGGACGGTCCCACTAACCTATCATCTGGTCATCTGTGCATCAAGGGACTAACAATGAATTCCCTACTGTCCCAGGACATCAGTTCAGCTAGCTCTCCAATACTTTGCATGGCATACTGGAATTGTTATCCATAATCTGGTCCTCAGTCAAGACTTTATCCTGTCAACCTACTGCTCAACTCCTCTCTGATAGCCTCAGTTTACTTCCACCAGCTCTGCAAGTGGGTTCCTTAGTATCCAAACATCTGCAGTGAGTCTTTTCATATCAGAATCAGATCTCTGCCTCTGTTTCAGTTGAGGCCTTTTTGAACTCTGTGAACCCTGTGGTCTCTTTAAGCTTTCTGTAGATATTCTGTAACCTACATATATACAAATAAATACAGAGGCACAATTACCATGAGAAGTATAATGTATAATCTGAGAGTTAATATTATCAATTAAGATTGAAATAACAAAGTTATGTTTACCAACAGTCAGCTATCAAGGGAAATCATAACAACCTGGAAATTTAAAATGAATGAGCTCAATGTAGTTTGTGAGTGTATTATGTTTCAATACATTTTGACATTGAGGAAAGAACATAAATCTCTGTTTCTTATATAGCATGCTCATAACACTTTACCTTTCAACTCTTCTATCTCCACATACATTCATACTTAAGTCTTCTGCATAAGAATGGTTGTTATGGCTTGAATGTTTTTCAAAAGGTCATGTTGAAATTTAATTGCCACTGCAAACATATTAAATTGAGACAATTACAAAATGTCTAAGTAATGAAATTCTGCCTTCAAGAATATATTCATTTCAATATAGAAGGAACAGAAAGGATGATTTCATGGCCATCTCACCACTTGACTCCTTTCTGCGTGTTATGCCAATGTAAGACGTTTCTCAGCAGAAGCTACAACCATGAACTTAGAGTTGTCAAATGATGAGTCAAACAAACTTCTATTGTTTATAAATTATCTTATCTGAAGTACTATGTTATAGCATTGTAAAACTGACTAAGATCTTAGTTGGACATTTATTTACTCTCCTACCCTGTGTTCTTTAGACTCCCACAATAGTTTGCCTAGAGAAATGCTTTCCTCTGATTACAACATGATACTCCACATGAGATGAACACAAACTCCTTATCTAAAAATGGGATATTCAGCAGCTAGGCAGTGTAAACATAAATACTTAAAATTGTCAAAACTACAGAATTTCACCTATCATTAGACAACATTGAAATTTTACTCAGGACTTTAGAATATAATATAAAAAATAAAAATGACAAAGTGCAAAAAGCAAGATACTTATGTGGACATGTGTGCACACAGGGTGGTCCACTTGACAGAAGGTCCTTATAAACTGTGTTAGGTTCAGAAGCTTCAAAAATGCCTGGAGTTCAATTTATGAGGTCGGCTTTCTTTCGGGGTCTACAGGACATAAATAACTATTGATTAGCTTCATAGAGACAGGATTTTAGTAGAACTCTGAACAAGAACATTAGAGAATGCCCCCAATGGGGTCATTTTTGGCTGACCTGGGACTACATAAAAATGGGAGTATTGAATGCTTAATGTCACATTTTATTGCTTGGTTCAGCTAATTTGTCTTGTGGGAAGCAAATGTTTTTGAAAGCATTCCAGAGCCTTTGTAGTGTTAAAGCTCATTACCTTGGACTTTGTATGAGCCAAAAAATATACAACCAAGCAAGTTCTCTGAACTTCAGTTCAATCCCATGATTAGACATGGAAGCAAAGCTGCATACAACATGTCATAACAAATGAGGTGACTTTAGTCATTTGTATTTTTACTAATGAAACTTTGAGCAATACGTTTGGAAAGATTCCTCTGTTATTGCTTGTCATTGAAAAATAATAGTTTATTGAACAGATTAAGGATAAACTATATATTTTTAGGGAAATTGTCATTTTGCTGCTAATCCTGGTCCTAGTTTCTCCAGTGAGCTTGGAAAAGGGCAGTGTAAATTCTAGACAGGGTACTTTCACAGAATACATTTTTATCCATCTATAATAGATATAGCTCTATGTGAGATTCTTTAATATGTAATGCTACTGCAAGTTTCTTTCTTCCTATTAAGGAAATTAAGATTTTACCTCAATGTAGTGTTCTACTAAGAATAAATAATAATGAACAAAAGCCAGACATATTTATTGATCCCAAGAGTTCCTTAAGATACCAGCAATCTGATCTCCATATTCCTTGTGGGACTTCCTTTCACACAGGTGCTGTTCAGGCCTTCTGTTACAAATTCATCCAGGATAAGCACAGTCACCAGTTTGTATGTTTAGAATGCTACAGTTTTGTTACATGGGATAAATTCTTTTATTAATTTTGTCAATTGAAATTACCCACATCCCTATCACCCAAATGATCCCTTTTGTGGAACACAATCTCAGGGTCACTCACTGTTTAGACCCAGCTAATCTGAAACTCAGTAGGTAGAGCAGGCTGCCCTTGAATTCACAGAGATTTGCCTATGTATAACTCCTGTGTGCTGAGAGTAAAGGCATTCTTCACAACATTCAACTGTTTAGACTTTTTTATATTGATGTATTAATTGTTTATAATAATATGGATCAGTGATATATTTCTTTTTTATATTTTATATTTATAAATATAATATTTTTATATTTATATTTTATATTTATTATTTTTATTTTTGTGTATGAGTATATTGCCTGCATGGATATACATCCACCTCTGTCATGCAATGCCCAGAGAGGTCAGAAAACAGCATTGGTTCCCCTGGACTTGGAGTTAGGGATGATTGTTACCACTATGTGAGAGATGGGAATCATACCTGGGTTCTCTGCAAGAGTAGCTGGTGCTCTTAACTGCTGAGGCACGTATCCAGCCCCTCAGTGTTATATTTCAATAGATGCATATGACAAACAGAAAACAAAACAAAGCAAAATAAAAAACTAAAATGTTAAAATATATTCTCTTATTGAGATTAGTCATCATGAATAAATATTTGACTTTTTTTAAAACTTATGCAACATATTTAATGAAAAGTTGTCAGAATGTGTGAATGTTCCCCTGAAAAAATACATTTACAAAGAGCTATTATGTAGGCATATATATTAAAATAGTCATCTGTTGTATGAAATGTTTCCTCTGACTGGCAGTGGATCATGCACACTCAGAGAACAGCATAAAGAAGCTTTGCTGACACAGGAAGAACTCAGGAGAGTCAGATACTCCTCCAAACAACCAATAACTTGAATTGCATGTGGGATGGGGCTAAGGTGTGAGTGGCAGAAGCTGGGACATAGACACCGCCCTCCCCATTGCCATTTGCCATCTTGAGCAGCTGGCAGTGGATTGGCGGTCTGGCAGAAATGTAGAATTCGCTGCCTGTCCTCAGTAAAAGGATTCTTCCCCCACTCCCCACTAATTGCTCTATAAGTATGTCCAAGGAAACTATGGCTTCCCAAACTGTACTTTGGTGAAATCATACTTAGTTTTATTGTTCCAGGTCTAGAGAGGTGGGAGGAACCAAACGCCACTCATACCTCACAGAGATATTCTTAAGGCACATCATGTAAGAGAGATAAATGAAGAATAATGGTTAATAGAGGACAGGAAAGATGGGAGAGAACAGATGGAAGAGGGGAAGTTGTCTACACTGTTGAGGATGAAATCAAGTACCTTGTACCATTGGGTCACATCCTTAACCCTGAATGTTACTTCTATTGTTCATGAAACTAAATATTTTACAGTCTTTGGGGATTGAGTTCAATTTGACAATTCAGCATAAATATCTCTGTCTGAAATATTAATGTACTTTCATAGACCAAAATATACTTTCTAGTCATCAACAAAATACCTGTCCACCCATCTTCCACTAGAGCATGTTAACCATTTCTTAGAATGTTTTATGAACGTGATTTTACAATGTTTTGGTCAACTTTATTCTCCAGAGATTCCTAAAGACATTCTTGACAGAACATTCTGCTTTTAAATTTTGTCATTAAAGTGTTCTCACATATTGACCTATGAAATAATTTATTGCTTTGCTTAAAATGAAACACTGATTTCTCAAATATATTATCATATTTTGTATCTTTTGTTTTCATTTATATAATTTGTTTAAGTAATATTTAAAGATTCATATTTATGAAGTTAAAAATGTGAAAATAAGGACTCCATTTATTGAGCTGTCAAGTTCAGATGTTGTCATTTCCCCAGTGTCAGAATTGTCATGGTTTACCTCAGTATCAAAGGTTTTTTTGTAGTTCTAGTTCTATAAACTGCCTTGTAAAATCAATCACACAGAATTTCAACGGCCAAGATTTCAACTTTGCCAAGACATATGCATTCATCTCTCCTCACTGGTATCTATTTGATGCATAATTATTAGGACTTACTGACCTCTATCTTACTTGTCCTTTATCTTCATCCAAAGAAATAACTTTGACTGGCAAAAGGAAAACATCACAAAAATTTCCCCAAATTGTCTACTACAGTCTAAATTTTCTCCCTAGTGCTGAAACCATCTCAATAATTTAACCCTTGAATCTTTTAGTTTCTCCCTTGATACAAAAGGGAAATATCTTTTCATATATTTGATATAAAAATACTTGAGAGATGTCACAAATTATTCTGAAATTATTGTTTGTGGCATGTGATTGTTGGATCTAAATATCCAATATTTTTGTTCACTTCTTTTGATAAGAGAAATGTTTTTGGGAGGACCTGCTCCTCTTCCACTAAAGCATGAATTTTTGCATTTTGCATTCCCCAGACACAGTGCTAGACCATGCCTGGTATCCAAGCAATAGTAATGTCCCATCTCCCACTGGGGGCAAGTGATTTGTCTGGGAATGATAAGACAACTCAAAGCAAGCAGAGTTTTCTTGAAGATTCTTTTATATGAGTTGAGAAGAGAAAATTCTTTTTATCTCTGACCACCTAGCAAGGTAGTTTTTATCCACTGCTTATATTTGACAGCTGCCAACCATGCCCCTTACATTATAAAGACGCTAATGAAAATGTAACTGACCCCACACAGCTAGTGCTGGGAGGAGGCATGGAGCCAGCAGCTTGGAAGAGCTGAGGCTTCTAGTTACTGCAACTCCAACATTATCTTTGTTTGCTTCTACCCTTAAAGAGAACATATATTAAAGCAAATCTCGGTCAATATTTAGTCACTCTGATCATGAGTTTTGCTGACTAGTGCATCATCTTGTGTAAGAAAAGCAGTGCTATAAGACCAAGCAGTGGGGAACATCACCTCAAATAACCATGCTGGCCTCAGCAGGTTTTCAGATTCGACAGTCTGCCTACAGTATACAGAGAAGCTCTGAAGTCAGGCTTCCAGCAGGAAGTCACTGTCAATAGCAGCCTTCGAGCTTCTTTCATTCTTCAGAACTTTTGTGAATTGCAACAGTGTTTTTGTGTTCTCACACAATGTTTTCTAGTGATGTTCTCAAGTGTTTCTTCAAAAATTTAAATCATTCCAAAGAGTGTAATTGCCAGCATATTGTAGAGTTTGAACATTGAAAGAATCTGAACACTCAAGGAATTTTGTCCATTGGAGCTGAAAAACTTACAATTTGACATGCACCAAAATCTTTTGAAAATATAGTTGGCATACTTTATGTAATAGTTGAAAATGTTCATGAATTCCTTTATTTGTCTTTCAGAGGTGTTCTTATTCCATATCTGCCACAGAATTGTATCTCAACACAGTAAATATTTCTGTTTAAAGGTCACTCTATCACACCACTCCAAGAAAAGAAGTATAAAAATATGAGCTATGAATTTTAGCTGTGTTTAATATTTCTCAGTGTTTTGAATGACATTTTGTTCTGAGTTGTGTTAAATTCAATGGTACAATGCAATTTCTCTGTTTGTCTTTGCTATAATGAAGTACCTGAGGCATGCTACAATTGAAGGAAAAAGGTTTATTGAGCTCATAGCGTTGGAGATTCAAGGGTTTGGTGCATGAATTGAACAAGGTCTGGTGTGAGCCCTTTAACTGAGGCACATCATGGCAGACAGAAGGGCCAGAAAGGCAATGGATACAAGAGAGCTGTTGAGTCCCCACTCAGGCTATTCAAGCAACCTGAAGATCTTCCACATCTCAAAGTCCCACCATATCCTAGAGACCAAGCCTCTAACTCATAAAACATTCATGTTAAAAACTACACCCAAACCATAGAGGTCATTAATAAGTAAATAAATATTTTTGATAAGAACATACATAGTATACAATAAATTTAATTATGTCAATATAAAAAGAAAAAAGATGTTTAAAAATGTTCTATGCTTATAAAAAGGTAGATATATTGAAAATAAGAATAGACCTTTGCATTAGATATGGGTCCTTATTCCCTTAATGGTCCCATTGGAGGAGGTCATATCAAACATACCCTTTGACCCTTGGATCCCTGGAAAAGTGAATATGATAGGAGACAGCCACAAGTTGGAGGTCAAGACATTGCAATGCAACTGTCCCTAAACTAATGGATTTCTGGTTTAACATAGATCCCAGAGAGAGCTCTTAATCAAAATCAGCACATTTTTTTTCAAATATGTGAAATTCCACAAGGCATCTAAATTCCTGGAACTTTTACAAGTTATTGCTGTCTAACTTAGAAATAATATTTTCTTAAATATTCCCTGAAACATAAAGACCTCTCCTTTTGCTAGGAGAGGGTTGGCAAACTAGACTTTGTTGAACAGTTTTGGTTATAAGTAGCTTGATTGCAAGAAGAAGCACAAGTTTCCTGGAGTCTGAAATGACTACGTCAAAAGTTACCCAAAGAGGATCTGGTAGGACTCTTTGAACTTGGGTGGTACCCTTTCATGGCATTTCTGTGTTCTCATCCTGGATGTCATAATGTTTGTCTCTTCACACCTCAGCCAATATGGTGCTTCATGAGATGAACAGGGTCTCTCCTCTCCTCTCTTCCTCCTTCTTCTTCTCTCTCTCTTTCTCTCCTCTCTCTTACCAACAGTATGTTTCCTGAACAACCAACCACACACTGAAATATCTTTATACACTTAGTCTTTGGATCTCTGGGTGAAATACAGTAGTCTTTTGTGGGTTTGTAGACTATAGACTACTGTTTCTTTTCAAGACACAGGGAACCTCTTGCTTTCTGATACAGCTTGCTGTGTATGCAACCACAGAACCACAAGATGTTAGGGTGAGTCAAGGCTATAGAAGCCATCTTCTAACCACTTTCTTCATTTTGATGATCTTGGGCATCAAGGGAAATGTGTTCCATATTTGGCTACTGACAGAGCTAAACAGCCATCCTGGTTATAGCTTCTCTCCTTCCACTATACCGAACATCACCCTGTCCAATCACATTCCACATATATGGAAATTTGCTTAGCACTGAGACCCAGGCTTACCCCTTTGACCTATTCTTAGCTAGGGGTAGGCTGATTTATGTTGAACACTTGGATAAGAGGAGATGTTTAGTGAAACTATTATGTTAGAAGCCAGAGTCTTAGTAGTGGCAAGGACTGCAGCTTCATAGGCTTGTGGAGGGATGGTGAAATCACATGCATTACAGAGAGTGCCATCCAATACTGACTGAGTAATCTGCACAGAATTCCTTGATGTTTACTTTCTCATTGTGGCTTCCATTCATTACATATTTATTGTGATATGTTCCAGGTACAAGGCCCCGAGACAAAATTGGATATCCAATAGAAAAGAAATGACTGCAGTAGTCAGGAAGCTTATGGTCTACTTATAATATGTCAAGGGCCATGAAACATACAATATCCCTCCATGCTACAGAAAAAGAACCACTGTTCATCTCTTGTCTCAGATGAAGACACATTTTGATTCACTGTCACTGGAGAAATAAAAATCAAAAAGTATAATTTCTACAATTCTTAACAGTGTCTATAAGTCATGTTATTATAGTTTTCGGTAAATACAAAAGTGAAGAACAGGATATATTATTTTGACCATATCCCCATGTCCCAGTGTCCTTGTGCCTTAGCACATGCTCTCATCCCAGAAGAAGGACTGACCAATCTGAGCTGTACTTACATTTAAGATGTTGATATACTGATCACTATAAGCATGAAAGGATCTAGATTTGTGCTTCATCATTTTATTTCCTGGACCACAGTGTACAGAACAAAATTCTTCAGAGAAACAAAGAGAG
Source organism: Eospalax fontanierii (assembly GCA_035773235.1). Lineage (NCBI taxonomy): Eukaryota > Metazoa > Chordata > Mammalia > Rodentia > Spalacidae > Eospalax > Eospalax fontanierii. The sequence goes on along the minus strand of CM069529.1, from coordinate 43,838,616 downwards.
GGCTTTTGGTCCTTCTTTCTCCTGTTCAGTCCTTGGACTTCAAAGCACTTATCAGTAAAATGAGGAGGTTGAATCTTGCTATGGGTGATTAACCTCTGTCTCCCATTTAATGTTGATATTTAATGAGATACAAGAAGAGGATGGCACATCTGTGCTTGCAAGAATGAATGAGTATGCACATGTCTGTATGCATGTGTGTCTACATGTTGTATAGGCAGGTTCAATTCATGACAGCTACCTAATGAAAGTTAAGTGTGCAAAAGTTCAAGATTAAGGTAACAGGGCACTTCTATATCAGCCCCAAGAAAATACAGGGGAATAGAGATATGTGACAAGATGAGCTCTTGAATCCCCAGAAGAATATAACAGACAGTAACACACCCTTTGTTCAGTGGCTGATATTGTATCATTAGGAACTGTCACTGTTTCTGTAAGGAGACAAATGTGAGTGAGTGAGTGAGTCTTGTATTTGTCATATGTTTAAGAAAAATCTTTAATTCAGTATTCTTATGTTCAAATGAGGATAATATTTATTTTCAAAGGATGCTTGAGAAAATATGGGTAAACCACCTTTCACAGTGTCTGTCTTACACCCAGAAAAATGATCATTACTGTCATTATTTTGATATGGAGATTTCTTCTGGATAATGGAGTTGAGTGCCAAGTCAGATTGTTAAGAAAAAGACCCAAGAAATGTGAACTTGTCAGAATTCCTCACTAGAACTGGACACTGTGCAAAAATTGTATAGTCTATCTGGAAGGAGAAAAATAGTTATTGTCCTTTAATATAAACACAAAAGAAAGTCCAAGTGGCCCTGAGCCACTATATCACCTTGACATCTATGATTGTCCTGTTTACTCTTAAGTAGATAGTCACTTCTAGTACGTTGTAGAACCCTTCTTTCTTTTGAAAGCTACACTCTAACCTCTTCTGCCTCCCACGTACCAAACTTCCTGTGGATATTCAGTTCTCTTACTATGGGACAACCAGGCTTCTAATTTGATAGTTTAAGCAAAGACTGTAAAAGGTCATAATTTATGAAATTTTATGTGTGCCCATATATGCTTTTCTGCTTTGTGTACATGTGTATAAACTCCTCACTAATGTGCCAAGAACGATTTCAGAATCTTTGCTGGATCAAGCTAGACTGATTGTGAAATTTCTGTGTGTGTGCCTTGTATATGGGGTGAGTCTTTGCACCCAGTCTCCATCTGTAGACTTAATATCATTCATAACACCGTCTCTGTAGAAGCAAATTGAATGTCCCACCCCATGCACAAATGCAAAAGCACCAAGGAACCAAACATTCATTTAAATAAAATAAATGCATAAAGATTTGAAGCATATTATCACATTTAGGCCAAATTGTAGCTATTACCAGACATGCAGGCCAGAAGTTTTTAAAGGTTGTTATTTCTTAAAAACATGATTAATTTTAGAGGGTTTTTAATTGAATGTCATGAACCAGACATCCATAATTATATTATTTGTCTTATACAAATGAAAAAGAATAAATTAAAGCTGGACATGTTGCAACAGGACTGTTGACATTATATACAAAGCCTGCTTATTGTCATAAGATACTCTTAACCTTCAAGCCAAAATCTTTCAAAACTATTAGTGTTAAATCTAGCAGCTGTTGTCAGAGTCCTCCTGTTCTCTGTTTTATGCATTGTGCTTTATTTGAAATGTTTGTTATATTTGTGTATATAACTTTCTGTGAGCTGTTCCTTGAAAGCTTCAAGGATTAAACATGAAGGTTGAGCCAGTTCAAAAGGAACAAAGTTAAGAAAATTAAAGAAAACTTGCTAAAATGAATGTTTAAACCATTAAAATATTTAGCCAGGTTTGCCTGGAGCTATTTCCTTTATGTAAAACATGGAGCATTTCTTTCCCATTCCCTTTTTTAAAACAAATGAGGTTAAGGAAAACATACTTCTGCTCTGAAGTTTTTTTTTCCCTCTTTAAAAGCATTAGAAATATAATATATAAATATTTTATGCAAATAGATATGCTTGATTGAGGCAGAAATATCTCAAGCATCCCAAGAATTTAGGCTCGTGGTTTGTGAATGTATTAAGAGAAGGAGATGCAGAGCTGAAGGGATTGTTCTTCTTGAACTTGAAACAGCCTAAAACTTTTAGTTCTAAGGACTTAACTGTGAGTTAAACAGAATATAGTTCCTGTATAGCTTTGAAAGGCAAATAAGATGAACTCTGTAGAATTAGTTGTACATGTATCAGGCATTCTGGGCTTATTCATTCAGTACTGAAATAATATTAATTGATAAGCATGATAACATATGGGCAAATAAACCTAGCTCTCTCCATAGTCCCACAGTATTTAGAGTGTTCTGCTTGTCAACCTTCTTCAAAGATCACAAACCATTTGTACTTAGTATAGAGAGTCCCACATTGTTCATTCCCAATGCCGTTCAAGGGTTCAAACTGAAAGAAATACTGTTTTTTCATTTATTAAGTTGGTCCAAAGAACTTGGTAAGTATTCATACTCAACAACTTAGTAGCCATTTGTAAACGATACGTATCATACGTAATTATGGGAAAAATAATTTTTATTTCATTTTCTATAAAACACAGTTACAGATGTCTGTGTTTGATAAATTCTATGAAACTTCCCAAAGTTTGGAAGCTTCCCTTCTCATGACATGCCCCATGTAGATTTTCATGGAACGTTTTCTTTTTATCTACAGTCTCCCAAAGAGTTTTTGGTGGTTTGGCATCAATGAAAGGCATGTGATGCAGTCCCATGTAGAAGGTATGCCCAGCTCATGTGGTGCATGGAGGATTTTCAGTGTAATAATGTTTTCCTTGAACAAGATAATTATCCACAAAAAGTTTGACAGATCGAGGCAACCGTACCAATGTGCTGCAGCATCTGGGGCATCTTGCATGTACTTGGGAAGCTGTGTCTCTAGTGTATCCTCATAAAACTTTTACTTTACCTCTGGTCATGTTAAATACTTAGTGAGATGTTACCAAGCTTGGAAGTTGTTGGGGAAAGAAAGAGAAGAAAAGAAAAAGAAAAAAGAAAGGAATAAACAAAGAAAGAAAGAAAAGTAAGAAAGAGGAGAATTAAAGCCCACCTAAAATGTGAACATAGTTGGACAAAATGATGTCTCTGGCCATGGCCTGCTCTCACTCCTTGAAACTATGCTCTGCTTTGTAATGGTCCCTGTAGTCGTTTCTTGCTGTGATTCTTCAGAATGTGTTCTCCTCACTGCAATAAACACCTGTCTTCTACACTATTCTGTGTGTGGTTCTTCTCAATATTTTTTACAGAGTTCACAAGGACAGGAAAGATCAAGATCAAGATCCCAGTAACAGTCTCAAATATGAACTTCATGTCTGTGGACATGATGAAATAAAACTGGATTCTCAGCATAGTTTTCCCAACAGCTCAAGGCATGAATTTGTGCCCTATACATGTATGTATCATGGGTTCTCAGGATAGCACATGGTGAACTCAGAGATGAAATGGAGTAAGAACTAAAAAAACACAGCAACCCTTCAACTCTCCTGCCTCACTCACTGAGCCATACCTAGCCGACCTTCCTAAAGACAGTCAATCTTTCCATCTCTCCATTTAGGAAGTTCATAGTATTTAGTATCAGTAGAATGAAGATGCAAGAAGTGCCAAGTGCAAAGTCACCATAGAAATATTGCCTGTTAAGTACCTAGAATTCTATTAATGGAGTGGAGCTAAGGTCCCTATTTCTAAACATTACTGGTCACAAATTCAGGGTGGTGCTTTCCCCACCCTTTCTTCCTTCCTTCTTACTACAGGCTCAACATTTTCTTGTGTCCTACTGAGTATTTCAATTAGCAACTTTCAGAAGTGCTAAAGATTCATATCCTGGGCTTTAGTCCATTTATTCTTGCACAACTGAATGCAAACTTTTTCTGTTTTAGTTTCAAAACTATCAGATGCCTGGAAGTATACTTTATTCTGAGTGCTACAGGAAAAGATTGACGTATTCTCTTATCCTTAGAAGAAAAACACTTAACTGTTTCTGTTTTAGTGAGCGTAGAGCTAAATAAAGATAATTTACCATTGTTGATCAAGACAAATCCTGTGTTTTGCTTTCAGGCTTGGAGAAGGTAAGTTTGTGATAGTGGAGGGGGGTGCAGATGGAGGGGAGAATTCATGAGGGAGACAACTCCTTTAGTTCTAACTGAAAACTGCAGACAGTGAAAGCTGGAAACCCAAAGAGTTACAGATACATCCCTGTATGGTGCAAACTGGCCAGGGAGAAACCCTTTGAAAGCTAACTCCCCAGCAGGACTAGTATAGAACACATTTTCTAACTGGTTAACAGCAATACAGATATCACTCCTCTCAGACATGCCAAATAATTCTCCTTCAGGATTCAAAGTTAAAAATGTCCATATAATAGTTATTTAAAAAATATAGCTTTAAGACCAACAATGGGAAGAATTACTAAATTTTAAGGAAGGAAATAGTAATTCTACCCAGAAAATACATCAAGTCAAGATATATACACACAAACACACACACACACACACACACACACACACACACATGTGTGTGTGTGTGTGTGTGTGTGTATGGTTCCCTCCTTTTTCTAGAATTCTAAAATAATTGAAGGTGTTTGCATTACCAGAATCCCTGCCTTAGGACTGCATGCACTTCTGGGTAGAGTCTTGTGTTTCCAAGGTCTCAGGGTTCAGGCAGGACATGATACAACCCCATCTTTCCTCTTTCCTCTTCAGTTCACAGATCCATTGCTCACATAGGTATGCACTGTTCCCACCTGAGTACAAGCAAGGAGCTTCGGTGTTTAAAGCATTTCAGTCCCAGAGTGCCTTATGAAAATATAGAGCAGGCAGAATGAAACTAGGGCCGTTTAAAGGTCGTGGTTCTCAGAGTACATGAATAATGTTCATTTTTTTTCCAGAAATTTTATTTCTGTGCCAAGTTGCAAATACAGGTAGAGACAAAAGATCATCCTACTTGTGAGGACAGAAGCTCACATTTATTCCAGACATACAGGCGAGACAGTGGCCAGATTGTTTTCCTTGATAAACATTTTTTAAGGCCTCAAAGAAAATAGAATGTCTTCTCAGATTTTGACAAGGTGGGAATCAATTCTAGTGTTTGAACTTGACATGGAGGTAAAAGTTGTACATCAAGCTCAGCCCAGAGATAAAATGAGAATTAAAAGAGAGAGAGAGATCATTAATTAGAAGATGACATTTTAAGCCTTAATTTATTATAATAACTCAGTAAAATTTTAGTTAACTAGGAGTAGATGATGAGATATATTCCAAACAATCTGATTTGTGTATCATAAGCATAAACATATGAAAATTGCTAGAGAATTGTATCTAACATTTACATGGAAGAAAATGAGAACTTGTAGAAAGGACTCAGGCTTTCCTTTGCCTTCCACTAACCACACATTTGGCAACATTTCTAGCATGTGCTGAGATTAAGAAAAAATGTTTTAACCCATTATGATTTATGTGATAAAAGATGTGAATTGAACAATTTCCTGTTTCTCACCATGCTTTTCTTCACACATAGGTAAAATATCTTCCTTTTCTGGATGGAATTTATTATGAAAACATTGGAAAGATGACTTGGTATCTACTAACAACATTCATTAATTTGTTGATCTGTCATCTACATCTTTCATTCATGCATTTTGGTCATTCAGTATTTTTAGAGACTATTTCAGAACATGGACTAGGCTTTATTATTTATTTATGTATTTATTTATGTGTTTATTTCCTGTGTATGAGTGTTTTGCCTCCATGAATGCAAGTGTAACAGTGCATGCAGTGTCTGCAGAGGCTAGAAGAGGGCATTGGATCTTTTGGAACTAGAGTTGAGAATGGTTGTTAGCAAGCATTTGGGTGTTGGGAACTAAATGCTGGTCGTCTAGAATAGGAAGTAGTGCTCTTAACTGCTCGATCATTCCTCCAGGCCCCATGAGCTAGGTTCTGAGGAAAGATATAAGCATTTACAATGGTAAATGTTTAACAAATTCTTTGAGGGTTTGGAGTGATTGATTTGTAGTTTTTGTTAAGTTCTGTACTATATTTTACACCTATGCATAATTTTATTGTGGCTGATTTCTTACTTCTGATGAGACATCACTAAAGTCAGAGCTCAGAGTTTGATATACCATCCCCTATAAACCTCAAACAATAGAAGTAATTGTTAACAGGTTACCAAAATCTGAGAAGGTATTTCATTTTATTTGAAGTTTCATTGATGACAAGTTATAAAGAACAAGAGTTTGTGTTTTAGAGTTGCCTACAATGTTAGACAAGAGACAAAATTGCACATAAATAAAAACTTATGATGTAAAATTTGGTAAATAACCTAATAAATGTATATTCAGAGGTCTATGGGAAAACTGTTAGTTTTCCTAGAATCATTATCAAATAGACTTCAGACAGGAGGTGGTTTCTCAGTTGAGCATTGACGAATGCTCCAATCAGTTTCTAATCAGTCAATATGAGACTGGGTCTTCACAGGCTGAGGAACTGATATGAGTCAGGGCAAATATCTACGTGCATGTTATGCACAGGGAACTGAGTAGCTTGTTAAGTACTTAGGTGAAATGTGTTCTGAGATAGTCTCAGGAGATAGAAAGTTCAATATCAAAGAAAAAATTTATGTTAAAGAGTTTGGCTTTGCTCATGAATGTACTTAAACAAACTCAAATTGATAGGGATGGTTGACAGATGATAGATAGATAGATAATAGATAGAGGTATATAATCATTTAACCTGCATAGTGATAGGTAGATTTGTGGTTGATTAACCCTCACAATGAAACTTCACATTGAAACAGAATGATGTTATAGTAATCCATATTAGGACAAAGATGGCTGGGAATGAGGAGATTGAACGTTTAACAACCAAATTTAGAATCAACCAGACACATTACTGTCACTGAGACTTGAATCAGGTCCTCCAGTTTAACCACCCTCCATCATCCTTTCCTTCACTTACTGCTCTTCCTGTTGCATACAGTGTCCCTTGCTGGTATGAGTGTGACTGGCAAGGAACTGTGTCCTTGCCCAGATAACCCCAGGTTGGGAATGTGAAGGCAGAACCTTCCTTCCAGCAGTCACTATCTCTATTACAGACAGCTGCAAAGATGGCTTACTCCCCGCTTTGAAAGGCCATGTACACCGGGGCCACACTGCTGAGCACATGTGGTTGCTATTTCATTTATGCTTTATCATTTTTCATCCTGACATCAGAGCTTCTCTGCAGCACGGCGAGAGCGCTGTGCATTGTAAGGCGTAATGTGAACCGAGGGCTCCTGCTTCGTGCCAGAGGAAACGTGATTCAGAAACAATTTGAGGGCAACTGCAAGGTGATGTGGCCCAGAGAACCAGAAGCTATTGAAACTTTAAACATCATTTCTGGACAGTATAATATGTTCTGCAGGGCAGCTTGGAAAAACAGGAAAACCCTCCTTGGCTAGTCCTTGGAGAATTTGAAGTCTTTAAATATCATATGGAACAAATGTTTCTTAAAGGGCCCCAGGCACTTGCAGTCCCAAAATGTCGAGCTGGAAGCACCTTTATCCCATGGGCCCACAATAAACAGAGGCCATGATCAGGGTATATTTCCTAGAGTGACCATGTCCACATGGACATTATGGGCTTCTGGACTGTACCATCTCATATCAAGTTTTCTCTGTGACAGCCAGCTTATGCTAGTCTGTCTCAACATATCTCCATTCAAAAGTGAAATTTAAAGGGACAAACCTTTAATGATCTTTTTATAAAAGAGAGATTTTCTCTTAGTTTTCCACAGTGAATTTAGAAAGATCGATTTTTCTATGTGGTGTGTTCCTTGAAAGTGCGAAAACAGAGTGCATTAGTTAATTTTTGTTGTTGTGATAAAACACCATGAACAAAAGTGTTCCCAAGGGTGAGTCCATCATAGCAGGCGAGGCTTGGCAGGAAGCTGCAGCCATGGCAGCAGGATCAGGAAGCTGGGAGAGCACCTTTTCAACCACCAGAGAAGGAACTGCAAGTGGAGTGAGGCTATGGACTCTCAGAGCTCACCCCCCAGTGATTACCTCCTCCACAAGGATATCCCTCCTTCATCTCCTCAAACAGCAGCACCAACAGGGGACCCATTGTTCAAAGACCTGGGACCTATGAGGTGGAGAATTTGTCATTCAAATCACCACACAGAGTGTGTGGAACAGAGCAAAGGCACAATAAATATTGAGTCAGGCAGAGAAGAGGGAAGAAGCCTGGGAGATGAAAGAAATCTGAGAATCATGATTAAGTTGGGAGTTGGAGATAAAAACACAAATAACTGCCTTATATGGGATATTATTTTTCATATCTCAAATTCTATTATTTTATCTGTGAGAAATTTTGATTCTGCTGTGCACCACTGATAACTCATAGCAAAATATATCAAGGCTACTGATCAGTTCTGGATGCTTGTAGCAATGTCTTTTCAAATGCAATTGTCGGTATTTTATAGCATCCAGCATACTTCTTTTCTCTTTTTTCTTTTTCTCAACTAGAATTTACAATAATTCTGACCTTGTTAATTGGGCAAGAATGACACATGACTCATTCTGAAATATTAAAGAAAAGTTTATAGTTTCTCATATTATATTGCTTAAATAATTTTTTAAAGTTTTACAAGAGGGTTCAATTTACATAAAATTTGTACAGATGGCACAATGACTTCCCTTATTCCCAGTGTCCTTTTTATGAAATCATTTACTCTTAGGGTTATATTGGTCATAATTAATGAATAATATGACACATTATTATGAACTAATAGCTATATTATATTCATATTTTGCCAGTTTTCCAAAAATATCCTTTTTATGTCCAAGGATCCTACCCAAGACACCACACTCCTCTTAACTGTCCTGTTTACTTATGCTGCTCTTTGTTTTCGTAGTTGTTATAAAAGTTTTAATGGAAGTAAATAAAAATATGTTTTCTGCTTAATGATGATCAGTAAGCTTTTCTGCCCAATATTGTCTTGTGCTTATAAACATTTTTCACAAGCTTAAAGTTGTATACATATCCACCTATATCTGTGTCTATCTGTAAACATATCCTGTTCCAAGTTAGCATATGTCTATTTCATTCATAGAGATATATACTTTATATACATTTTTCATAGTTTCTTTTCCTACTGTTGTTATAAAATACTCTAGCAAAAATAATTTTAGGGAGAAGAGTTTGTTTTGACTTAAGTTCTAAGGGGATATAGTCCATCATATCAGGAAAGACATAGCAGCAGTCAGGGAAGCTTGATGGCAGCAAAAGAAGGCTAACCCGGTCACATTACATGTGCACTCCAGAAATACGTGGGCATTGGGGCAGGCCATAAAGTCTCAAGGCTCACTCACAGTGACCTACTTCCTCCACTGAGACTTCACCTCCTAAAGACTTCACCTCACAACCTTCCCAAACAGTGTGACCAGCTGGAGGCCAAGTGTTTCAACACGTGAGTCTGTGGGGGACATTTCAGATGCAAACAACAGTACCATTTAAAGAAGATAAACATTTGATGTATCACCAAGTGATAAACACAGTTTGGATAGTACAAAATAAATATGAGTATGTTAAAGGATTGGAAATCAATGTAGATAGTCAATGACATAATTGTCAATGTACTTTGGTCTATATAATCAATCGGAAGATGAAAGTCTGGCTGCCAAACAGTGGATTGTGAGCTCCCAGGATCTTCCTTAATTCAAATGCCTAGTTTCTGTCACAACCCAAGAAAAATTAACCCATTAATTGCTCCAAATCTGTTTGTAGATTGGTACCCATTAGCTATGAGGCTACAGAGACAAGGGAACACTAGCTCAGTGCTGGGTAGAAGACAAAGGAATGAGAGACTGACCCATTCCTGAGGAGACAGAGTGTGGCATAAGTTGCCCAAGCCATTCTTTCTTTCTTCTTGGCATCTGCCACTTAGCTTGTTAAGTAAAAATTGGTTAAGCTTTTATATGGCGTCTCTTTATATTGCCTGTTTCTGAATATCTTGACTTACACATTGATTTTGCTATTGAAATGTAGTTTCCCAGAATAAACACTGATGCTGAACCAAGTGAAAAATTTCTCAGGGAATTTTTCTGTGAAGGAAGCAGAATTAGAATAAAAAAGGTCCTTGCTTTGCACTACTACCAGTCAATGAAGATACAAGCCAGAAATGCCAGAATTGGCAGGGGAGACGTAGGAAGAAACAGTTGACAAATTGAGAATCTAGAGATATGGAACAAAAGTTTGTTGCCTATGTCTGTCATTCCTAATCTCTGCCTCTATCTTTGAGTGACATTCTTCCTTCTGTATTGCAGGGCCCACCCACTGATGACATGCTACGTTGATCACCCATAAAGATTCTGTTTGTCAATACGGTAGAATTTGAGGCATTGGGTTCAAAAATTCACAAATATTCGGGAAGAACGTGATTTCATTTCAACCCACAATAAGATATGCTCAAAGAAAAAGGATGTTTCACTTGGATATTATAAAGGAAGCGGAAGGAATGGACATATTTATGGCTCCAATGTGATCCGCAGGAAAGCTCTCAGAAGGAGTGGGCTTAGCATTGACAGCTCTATTTCTAAGCAGAGATGAGGAGTCATCTCTATCCTTTCTCAGATCTGACCCCATTCTTTCAAAGCAAAATGCTGGAGACCACTTCAGTATTTTCGTCTATGAGGACGAAATGGCATAAGCATTCTATCCCACTGAGGAATTTGAATTTTCAAGGAAAATTTATGAGTTCTTATCCAGAAAGTAAGTCAGTTTTTGTGAACTTGACTCTAGGTAAATCACTCCTGAGCTCAGGACCTCTGAGTGCCCTGCTGAATCCATCTTCTGGACATGGTTGCACCTATATTGCCTTGCTTCCTCCAGATGCTTTTGAGTTATATCTAGTTATTGCCTTGGCATTCAGTGTCCTTGATGCATATTCTTTCTTAGTTTTACCCAAAGCTCCCAATGCCATATGTCATCTGTTATCATTCTGGAAAGATGATCTTGGAAGAAGCCAGGAGGAAACTTCCAGTATTTTCATAACAATCTGGCTTTTCCTTGTATTAAAATACATCACACCTTCAAATTATCCTAGCAGGGCCCCAGTGAGGGAAAATGGATATAAATAAGCCAGACATAAATAGTATAATTTATACATTTAAACATATGTATCTACTCTTCATTACTTTCCAGGCAATAAGAGTATCCATCAACCATGAATGAATCCCTTCGTAATGAGACTCTCTTGTCCCTCCCCATTCCCGCTTCTGTCCCCACGAAAGAAATGGCGTGCTTTCTGCTACTGCAAGTTAGTTTACCGTTTTAGCATGTCACATATATGAAATAATAAAAAAATAACTCTTGCTGTGCTCTTTTGCATTTAGCATGACTATTTTGAGACATACACATGTGTGGTACAAGTTCATCAGATACATGATTTGCAAGGACATTCTCTTGGTTTATAGCCTTATTTATTCATTTAACTGCGTGTTCAAAAGAAAGTTTTACATTTTGATGAATCCCAAGTTGTTAAGTTTTTTTTCATCTGATGAGTCATTCTTTGATATAACGTTGAACAGTATAAATAAACAGAAAACATGATGATTTTTATCCTGTTTTAATCTGAACATTTTATGATATTGCATTTTAAATGAAGGCATAGAGTCCATTTTGAAAGTTTTTGTTTACAATTTTATGATTTGTTGGAAAATATTTCATAATTGAATTGCTTTTATCATCTTTTGAAAAAACATGTTTTCCATGTATGTGTGGGTCTTGTTTCTGGAGCCCAGATCATATTCTATTAGTCTATTATTTGTCTGTGTTTTTACATAAATGTCACTGTGCTAACCACTGTAGCTTTATAATGACATTTGAAATGAAGCAGTTAAATCCATCTTGGTTGTTTCGAATCTTATCAATCCTTTGCATTTCTAGCTGAATCTCAGGACCAGCTTGCCTATTTTTTTTACAAAAAACAAACAAACAAAATTTGCCACGAGTTTAATTGAAAGTATGTTGAATGTATAAGACCAGCTTGGAGAAAGCTTTGATGATACCCAGTGTTCAAATCATGAACACGGACTATCTCTGCATTTGTTTATTCTTTACAGTTACCTTCAATGAGATCCTGAAGTTGTTAGAAAATAAATCTTACATTTGTCAGGTTTATATTTACTTATTTCATATTATGATAAAATTTTTGCTTCAGTTTTTTTTTTATTTTTCAGTGTTGCATGCAGGAAAATATGTTTTTATAATGACCTTTTAAATTTTTTATTGAGTTTTATACATTTTATGCAACAATTCTTAATAAAATGTAAACCCGCTCCCCAATCCATCTCCCCAACTGTCCTCATTAGGCTTCATATGTTCTGTCATACACCTTAAGTCCTATTCAGTCAAGAATTAGTGCCCAGATATCCTTTAGCACAAATTCATCTACTGGAGTCTGGTCAGGCCATCCAAAGATCATAAGTAAGGCATACCCTCCCCCTCACAATAGTAATCAGTCTCCAATAGTTCTCAGCCTGGATCTGGCCCACCACCAATTTTTATCTCTCCACTCTGAGCCCCCTTTTAATTTGAGTCGGTATGGGTTCTGTGCTCAATGCCACCTTTGCCACAATTTGACAAGTGCAAGCTTCCAGTAGCCTGAAAGATTCTGCTTTCCCCAAGTCCATGAACCAGTGCTGGTTCTTACAATCTTTCAGCCACATCTTCAACATGAGCCTTCGGTGGGTGAGGTTCAGTATAAGAATCCCTTCCAGGGATACATACATACTCTGCAGTCTCATATTCTATAAAACTTGGCTAGTTGTGAACTTCTCTGTGCATGGCAGTATAGTGTTTAAGGAAGTTTCATTGGTGAAAGTTGACTGATGCTTTAGTTTTCCCTCTGCTGCTCGTTCCACTGTGTTCCATGAGCCTTAGGTATAGAGGTACAACTGTATGTCACCTAGACTTATCATTCCTTAGTCATATATTGTCTGTGTCTGACCAGTTGTGGAATTCTGATGTAGCCTCCATGTGTTGCAAAAAGAAGTTTCTTTGATGAGTGGCGTACTGTATGTTTGTCTGTAGATATAAGGATCCATATTTAGCATATGGTCAGAAATTTCGTTTCTCAAGAGATATGACAGAGATAGGCTTCTCTCTGGGATCTATGCCTCCTCCACCCCTGTGTATTTGACTGAGTCTACAGTGCCATTCATAAGTTCACTCTCATTGAGAGGGTTTTACATCCAATTAGATAGCTGTTGGTTAGCCCCCAGATGAGAGTGCTGCTATTGCACCAATAGAGGTGTGCCATGCCACTTAGTGGTTATTAGAATTTACGGTTGGAGTGGACCACTGATTGCTTTTCCCCTTTAGCACTTTGCATGTTATCATCTGGCATTATAGGAGCTCAACTTCAGGTAGAAGGCCTGTTTAATAGTAAAAAGCAGAAAAGAGAGATTTATTCAATGTAACCACATTGAATAAAGGCACAAAGAAATCAAATGGACATGAAATACATGTTCTGGGGACTGATATGAAGTTCAGACTTAAACAGAGGACGAGGTATTGGAGAGATGACTCAGCAGATAGGAGTTCTGGATATTCTTGCAGAAGACCGACATCAAATCCCAGAACCCACATGGCAGCTAATAACTGTAACTCCAGTTCCAGGGGATCTGATGCCTTCTTCTGTCCTCTGCAGGCATTGCATAACATGGGTGCACTTGCATGCATGCAGGCATAACACTCATATATGTAAATTTTTTTTAAAAAGAGAGGGAGAAGTGTGTATAGTTATACAGTTCTTTTAAAAGTATGATCCCATTATTCTGTAACTTCATGGCTCATTCTAGTAGCTTAATTTTTATATACTTTATTATATATTTTAAGTATTTGTAAATTATATTTATGTTATTTGTGAGCCAACAAAGTTTTATTTATTTTACTACATACATGGTCTTCTCTTCTTTCCCTTGTATAAATTTACTTGGTAAAATCTTTAGTACAGTGCTGAATAAAACAATGAGTGCATGAACTAACATGGTGTGCTAACACAGTGAACACATCACCTTTGCTGCCACATGACCTCTGGAACTCATGTCAGGGCATGTACTCCATAGCAAAAGCTTTGCGTTTTCTAGTAATGTGCAATTTAGAGCTCTCACTGGGTGTCTGCCTTCTATGTAAAATATTTCATTAGGCAACCTATGTATATTATAAATGATTTCATCTTAAAAACTTCTGAACAAAAAGGCAACTTGTCCCATGCATCCAGTTGACATGGTGCCCGAAATAATTAGGTATTTTAAAAGGTGCAATAAATAGATGAGTACTTATATTAATGTCCTTGCTTTACAGATGAGAAAGTATATTGTTAAAGGGGTGTATTTATCAGACTATCAATCACTGTAACATGTACCTGAGTAAAACAACTTTAAGAGAGGAATTATTTATTTTGGCTCACAGTTTCAGAGTTTCAGTACATGAACCTTGGGAAAGTGGCTTCTGGTCTCATACTGAGACAGACCATCATGGTGGTGGGAGTATGTATGCTTACTTTATGATGGACAGGAAGCAGAAAGAGGGGTAAGGGTAGAACAAGATACATTTCCCCCCACGCCCATCCCCAGTTACCAAATTTCTCCCACTAAGCCCTATTTAAGTTTCCAGAATCTGCCAAAATATATTACTAGTTAAAAAACAACACCCATCACATGAATACTTTGAGGAGAACAGTTCATATCAAAACCTTAACAAAGGGGTAAGCAACATACTCGATAGCAACAATGAAACTAACAACATCCAATGAAAATCTCTTTGCACTTTTTGATGGGAGTGTTTCTGAGTCATCTGTGACCCACATCTGTGTATTTGCATTCACAGTATCGTAATGCTGCTGTGCTCCCATTGAGACTATTCAAACATATGCATTTAGCTGTGATTGTACTCATACTATAATGAAATTGTATGTAAAGAAGAGTTTACTCGGGATAAGTGTCCTCAGTATGTGTTACCTAGGAGGCTGAAAATGATCCTTGAAAGCTACTTAGGTACAATTTAAAGACTCAGACTAGATCCAATAGGGTGTGGAGTCTGTGAGTTTCCTTTCTGATTGGTAAAGAATTTTTGCCTATATTTTGCATTGAAATAATACTTCACAATTCTTTGCCACAGAATGATATATGGAATGAAACAAGCCTATAACTCCCTCAGTAAAGTTGAAAGAGGGTTGTGTTCAATTATTATTTAAGTGCATCTTTAAAAAAATCTTTCCAACAAATACCACTTGCCTTCTCAGCCTACCTCTGAGCCAGATCTAAAGGAACTACTTGTCATGTGCCATTATAATTGGCTAGTAAGACTTTTTTTCTAAGAGAATAATGCCCTTGATTTTTCTAAAATGTCCTAACTACGTTAAATGAACTGTCTAACACTCATTATACGTTGTTAGCCACATCTTTAAGTTAACAAAGGACTATCAGAAAATGTATAAATTGAGCACAAATTTATACTTTTGTTGACAAAAAACAATTTTTAGGACCAAGTTATCTTCATTGGTACATAATAAATCACTAAATACCAGAAATATTTTTTTCTTAAATGGGCTTGCCATTTCATTTTAACAGATGGTAGAATGTCCATAACTGCAGAGTTAATAAACCAATAAACTTTTCACACTTCTAAAGGAACTTATAGTAGACTAATGATTCATAAAGTTTTGGATATAAAACTTACAGTTAACTATAAGTATTTATTAACTTTACATTTCTTGTCCGTGTCTATCAGTGAGGAAGTACAGAGGTAAGCTGAAATGTTCCCTATTTCAGTAATGTGTGTAGATTAAATTGCTTTCAGATGCCAGTTTCAGAAAACTAGCTAATTATCTTAAATAATAAGGAAATATGCTGTTTCTCATGAAAAGAAATCTAGAATAATACAATGAGTGCCATTATCCTATTCAACCTAAGGTTTCTCTCCATGGAATCTCTGGAGAATTCAGCCTAAAGCCTCAAGTCATTTATTACTTGAAACTGATTAACTTTTAGCCATCTATAATGGCAGTATTTATTACCTCTACTCTTGAGAGAATTAAGTAAATATCACATACATCATTGTCTTTGTGATTCCAAAGAAGAAGATGAATTGTAAAATGCTGAGTAGTTTGGTTTTCTTCCCCCTAAATGACTAGTTTTGTGATTGTAATACACATCAGAAATTTCTAACACATTGTTCAATAGGTGACAACAGAAACGATAATGTTAAGGGGAGAGAAACAGCATTAGTCTCTCACCGTTTACTATAACTGGAGAAACAAGAAGTCTCACCTTGCTTCTCTCACATTTTATTAACAAATGATCAATCCATGAATCCAAATCATTTTTGCATGATGAGATTCCTTAGATAATCACACGTACTTTGTTTTGAATGGTACAGGTATAAAATAGTACCATGAAATAAAATATTTACCACACGCATTACTTCAAATTCTATAAGCTGTAAGCATCCGTTTGGATACAATTCTGAAAGAAGATGTCAAGAAGATACGACAATGATACAATATGAATATCTATGATCTTTTTATCTATTATGAAACTGTTTCCCAATTACATATACATAACTCACCAAGACTTCAATATATGGATGTTCAAATGTCTCTCCAATTCTGGAGTTCAGTGCTATGTTTAGGAGTGAGCAAAAGCCTTTCAATCAGTCATACTTTATTAAGCCATGCAAATATATTGTGAGAAATTTATATTAAGTAACATCCATCCATTTACTTCATATTAGTTTATATATGTGTTTCCATTTTCCTGTTTACTAACATAATAATCTCAATTAGAATTTCAGTACAAGTAATAACATACACTATAGCCAGTTTATAGAGAGGATATAGTTAAATGTTTATATATAGCTTATGAAGAAGATATATATATATGTATATATACATATATATATATATATATATATATATATATATATATATATACACACACACATAGTTTTGCATTGCACCCAGAATAGTAGGGTCTTCTGGTGAAAAAGACTTTGACTTCAGTAGAACCAGTCCAGTTCAGAGACTATTAGAGTTTCATTTATTGAGTTGAGAAACTGTTGTGGCTCTTCTTGCCAGTTCTTGAATCAGCAAACAACCCTTGATGTTTTATTGAATGTTCCACCTTTTATTATAGTCTACTATAGAGTCATACTGAAGATATGATTATGGAGATTTCTCTTTGAAAATATTTTATTAATTATTTTTATTTTATGTGTATGACTGTTTTACCTGCACATATATAAGTTCAACCATGTCATGCAATGCCCACAGAGGTCAGAAGACAGCCTCAGATCCACTGGAACTGGAGTTATAGATGGATTTTAGTCGCCACATGGGTGCTGGAAACTGAACTAAAGTCCTCTAGAAGAGCAGTCAGTGCTCTTAACCACTGAGCCATCTCTTCAGCCCTAAGATCTCTCTCTTTTATGGAAAGTAGAACATAAATACATATGATATGTTTTTCTGCCAATGTTTAGTGATATTTCCCCTAAAGTCAAGGAATTTCTCACTCTCTCATTGTGTCTTTCCATAATCCTAATCATCTTTACTAGTAGGATTTCTACATGACAGACAAAACTTTGCCTCCCAAGGCTCAGGGACCATTGCAGAAGAGAGGGCCGAAAACTTTAGGAAACAGGGATAGTGGAGGCGGACTACAAGGAAACACAATTTTTCAGGTGGCTGGGAACTTGTTCATATGAACTTCCAGCAATGTGACAGCATGCACAAGACCTATGCATACTCAAACCAGACCAAAAAAAAAAAAAAACAGCATGGAAGTTGGGAAATAAGAAACCCCATCCTTACCTGGGGAAATATTGTCAGCTGATCATCGCTAGGTGAGGGAGAGTTGGTCTTATTTAAGAGGTGATGCTAGATAGGTTGACCAAGCACTAGTGAATGCACTCACATTAAGGGATATCTGAGAATAAGTGCTTGACTTGATATGCTCTAACATATATGGTAGAATGCATGAAATCTGGCGGGAGGGGGCTAAAGTGGGTTCAAATGGGGTAGAAGGTCTAAATATGATTAAGATATATAGTATGAAATGTACAACATTTTTAAATAGAAAAATAGTTTCAATAGAAAACAGCCTCAATGTTATTTATTACTGTTTCAGGCACTAAAATTTACACAGAAATACTGATGAAGAATACTACTAAGTTATACTTATATATGTGCATGTGTAAACCTCTAAGAGAAGCATTGCAAGAATCTGCTGGAAGATCCACTACTAAGCATAAATATATATGTAATAAGTGTGTGTGATAGAAAATTGGTACCTTGGTAGGTGGAGATTGCTTTTTATAGACAAGTATTTGTATGTATATGAATATATACTGGCATATTATTCTTATCAATGACATTTCTGAAATAAACATCATATTTGGGAAAGAAAATCATTCAAATATAAAAGTACCCTGTGAGATGAAGGAAGAAATCAAACTTTCTTTTGTAGTTATCTGTCATAGAAACATATTCATACACTATTGCTTGCCTTTAGAAAACACAAGGAGATTCAACTATGTTTGTAAATTATCAGTTTTTCGGAGGTAGATACAAAAGGAATCTATCTTGTCTAAGAAAAAATTTCTGGCTGCTGATTGTGGGAAAACTTTGTAGAGATCCAACAATTATTAAAATATTAGATTGGCAAACCCTTGGGGACATACACAATCCAGGGGTAGCCAACAAGAGACCATGGAGTTAGGATATTTTCTAAGATATAGTCGATATTGCCAGTGTCCTACTGGTTAAAGGAGCAGCTGCCATTGAAAAACTCCGTTGGGCTTATTTACTAGATTAAAAAGCTGCTCTTACCATTTTTGTAGAAGAAAATGCTTTTTGGTATGCTGATTATCTTTGAAATGTATGCTTTTAAAGACATTATAATATTCTGCTACTCCTGTTTTTAATTCCACTCTGATATACACGAACAGGGAACTACAGAAGAAGGGTGAGAGAGTAATACTTACCTATGATAGACAGGCACAAATCTTAGGAATGCTTTACCTTCATCACATATCAAGGCTTAACAAATATGCCTTTTAAAAGCTCTATTAAAATATGGACCATTGGGGCTGGAGATCTGACTCAGCAGTTAGGATCACTGGTTATTCTTGCAGAGGACCTGGGTTGAGTTCCCAGCACCCATATGATGGCTAACAGTCATCTATAACTCCAGTTCCAGGGGATCCAATGTCCACTTCTGACAATGGGTATTTCATAACATGGGTACACTTACATACATGCAAGCAATACAGTTGTACACATAAAATAAACATAATTTTTAAAAAGTTGAGCAAAATGGGACTGGAGAGATTACTCAGTGGTTAAGAGCATTGTCTGATCTTGCAGAAGACCCAGGTTTGATTCTCAGCACCCTGGCAACGAATATCTCCAGTTCTAAGGGAACCAACACTCTTTTGACCTATCCAGTCATTGCATGATATGGATGCACTTTTATATGTGCAGGCAATACATTTATATACATAAGAAACAAAAATAATAAATTCAATATTTTTAAAATAAAATCACAACCCAAAAGGACACAATGGGAAAATAAATAAATGAACTATAATAAAATTATATTTGCTCACAATAATTTTCTTTGACACCTGCATATATAGCCACAAATCATTCTCAGATGTTAATTTACCACTATCTCTTGGAGTTAAATTTGATTTGTATTGCATAGTGAAAGAGTAGGGTCCCTACATGTAATTGTGCTTCTAATGATTAATTTGAAATAATGTATAGACACATACTATTTGTTGGAGTTCAATATATCTCAAATAGTATTCAATTGTAGATTTTATTCATTATTCTGTTATATGAAGATAATTTATTCAGGATGATATTCTTTTCTTTAAGACTTGTTAGAATTTCTCTCAATATTATGCCATGATTTTTTTGACCAGGTTTCCAGTTCTATGGGTTCTCTCTTATGGAACAGTCCTAAAAGCTAGAGAGAGATTTGATATCCCTATAACAGTTGTGCCACAATTGTAGTTTCCAAAGCATATCTTCCCCGGCAGACTACTATTCCAGTTTGTAGAGTTCACAGCTGAGTACCACTGCTGTTGCCTTCTTTTCTGTATACCACCTCCCGACTAATGAAAGCTAGCCATCAAGGAGTAATTTTCAGCTCCATTCTAGCTTTATTGATATCATATATATGTGTGTGTGTGTGTGTGTGTGTGTGTGTGTGTGTGTGTGTATCTTTATAACTCTTCCCTAAGTACTTAGTACCACAGTGTGTGGTATCTTCACCAAGAGAATCTCATCACCTAGTTCTGGTGCTCAGTCAAGAGGAATCACAATAGTCTATATTGTTTGGGGGTCCCTGTAGCAACCTGACCAACAATTCCTATGGGAGTAGTCCTCTCCTTCACTGAGAATATTATTTAGTAACTCACTGTTTCTAGGAGAAACATTATTTAGTCGTGAAGATATCTCTCTTCTAATACTGTATTAAATGTAATTTTTATGTTTTAAGGAAATAAATTACCATAGTGATATACATTTTTAATCCAAGCACTTGGGAGGCAGAGGCAAGTGAATCTCTGTGAGATCAAAGTCAGTTTGGTCTATATAGCAAGCCAGCTGGTGTTACAAGGGGCCCAGTCTCATAAAAGAAAAAAGGAAGTTATCAAATCCTCCCCCACATCTTCCCTGCTCCAATTCCACCACCATCTTCCTCTCGGTTATTCCCTCTCAACATCATATGCTCGTTCCTTTTCTTAATCCTACTGACTTCACTTAGTGCTGTCAGTATGTGAAGAGTGTAGGGCCATCTGCTGAATCATGGGCAGTCTCACAAAGGCTGTACCTGCAAACAAAACTGGCCTTCTCCATCCCAGAAACCATCAATTGCCAATATCACATCAACTAGCGCTGTTAACTGGGTCAAGAACTTTGGGCTGGGTAGATCATATTTCCTAAGGGAAAATCTAATGTGATTTGCTAAATGACCATAACATAACTGTTCCCTAAGTGCTTATCTTCATACCGGTAGGTTGACGACTGAATCATCAGAGAAGATTCTTTTTGCAGTGCATTCCTACTAATGGAGACCCACAATGAGTCATCATGCAGAGAATAAGAGACTGAGGAATGCTCAGCCCTAAATAAGACATCTATATCAAATCCCTTCCTCTCAAAGCTTAGGGGTCATCATGAAAGTGGGGCCAAAAGACTAAAAGAGACAGATAGGGTATGAATCCAGCAAAATGGTGTCTTCTGGACATGAGAGGGCTATTATACACATGAACTTCAGGGGCTGTAACTAAATACACAAGGCCTGTATAAAATCAAGTAAAGTCTAAGCATGGGTGGGGGAGGGAGTCAAACCTTGTTTTTAATTTGGGGCCTAGAGAGGTTGCTCAGTGGTTAAGAGCACTGGTTTCACTTGCATAGGACCTGGGTTCAGTTCCCAGCACCTATATGACAGTTAACAACTGTCCATAACTCCAGTTTCAAAGAATCTGACACCCCCTTCTTACCTCCACAGGAAATGCATGAAATGGGTGTATGTACATACATGCAGGCAAAACACTCATACGCATAAAACAAAAATAAACAGAACAATTTAAATTAAATTTTTCTTTGGGTTGAAAGATAGTAAGTTTCCATGTTACATTTTTAGACAGCACTCATTTTGGCTAAACCTCATCTCCCTCATTCCCGCACCCCTGTGGTTAAAGCTATCCATAGCCAGAATCCCCTCTCTCAGTTTTCATTTAAGGATGGGATAATATATAGAAAGAACATTAGTGCTTGATAAATTGTGAGCCATAAATTTTTACTTTTAAGATATGATTAAACTGAACTTTCATGCTAAAATATAATTACAACATAGCAACATACTGAGTTTTAGTTGAAGTGATAACGTAGGATGATCTCTGCATGAAACATTTGGAAATTTCCCTGAAAAAGGAGAGCAGCTACTACAGGCTCTCCAGGCTTTGTATTTTGTGGGTCACCTCAGTAAGAAGCATGCCTTTCCACAGAATGTTTGAAGTTTAGCTAGTATGAGTGAGGTGTGTGAGGCACAACACTGCAGTTGTTCAAGTTATGGCACAGGCACTCATGAATTGAGTTGTTGCTCTCAGGGGAAAACAAATCACAATGAACAGTGCTGTACACGAGCAAGTGCTTATTGAGACTAAACATCTATTGTCCAAAGAAGATCTTTATGGACTCAGTTCTGCTCTGTGTTAAAATGGAAAATCTAGGGATGAGAAGAGCTGCAAGCAGAAGTTTCTTCCCGTTTTAAATAACTTACCGAACATATTCTTTGACAATTTCATTTATGTACAGAATGCATTCTGATTACTATAACCCCCTCCCCATCCACATACACACACAGGCTCTCATCTCCCTTCCACACCGATTAGCCACCCAAATCCCTTTCCCACAGATTTATCTTTTTTTGTTTGTTTTGAGGTTCATATGTGTGACCATGCGTTTGGAACTATCCACTTGAGCCTGATGGAATGGGCATCTCTCAATGAGAAGGCCACTGAAGACAATATCTCTTTCCCTGATTCTGCCGGTAGACCGCAGTTCAGGGAGGAGGAGGAGGGCTCAGTGGGCCCCTCCAGCTGGATGACTGACTGCTGAAATGCCCATTCCTTTGCAAGAACATTGTATGTGGCAGAACACAGCTTGTGGTTGAGCAGTGGAAATGGGAAGGGAAAAAGGAAACTCAAGGAAAGAGAGGCCGCTGTCTTTAAGACGGAGTGTAACTGGAAACAGCCTACAGTCAAGGTCAGGGTCAAGAGTAATAGAATCCTGGCAAAATGTGCTAGTTTATCTTCCCCCCCCCAATAAACTCCTGCCAAAAATTATACACAGTGTCGCAAAGCACCGGAGAGAGGCTGATGCATCGCCAGGGTATTTATGAGGACTTCTGTTTTGAAGATAGTTTCTTAGGTAACAGAGTAAAAACATGTATGGATGAGTTCTCATTTATCAGGGCCTTGGCTTCCTGTGAACAATTAAATGGCAACAATTTTGATATTTGGTCCCTAGCAAAGCAGGCTCTTCAAAGGGATGTATGGGGTTAGTTTGAAGATGGTGTATGGTCAGGCGGCGCAGCAGAAGTTTCTGCATCCATGTCAGTTACTAAGAGATCCAGGCCCAGTCCTGCTCATCTTAGCCTGACACAGCCAGCTGTTGAAGTCCGGAGGGAAGCTGTTTGTTTAGTACCCTAAGCCCCGTGGGCTCAAGAACGTTCAGTATTATCTGCTTCTTGCAAGCACCTTCAAATGTCTGATTTTTCCAAACCTTCTTCAGTCACTAGTGCCTGGAGTCCTTGTTGGAGACTATGGAATCTTTGCTCTTAAACACAATCCTTTCAGTTTAATAGCAAGAGCTGGTCCTATATTGACCAAGAATTTTTCTTCCCAACAGGGAACAACCCAGAAATTCTCTGGGAACATCAAAATCCCCAGAAATACTGTTTTACAGGGCCATGGAAGTCTGAGCAGGAATTTGCCAAGGGAAGTACTTTAAGGCACCTTAAATAGATTAGGAAATACAGAGAAATCTTTTTCCTTTCACTGAGATACTGATTTTAAAATTCTTCCACCTTAATATTTAAGAACATATATTTTATTATATCATGCAATATTATTTTACAACATGCAATTGAATGATAGACTGATCCTACTATATAAATACATAAAAACACAATACAATTTCAAAATATGCAGTTAGCATTCTATTTTATACTCTTTTTAAGATTTTTTAAAGTTAAATCTATGCTCTCAATAAATTTAGAATTTATATGTAGCATAAAACATAAAACTCCACTCCTAACACTCCTGAAAAGTGACAAATTACCATTGTCTAATCGGCATTGCTTTGGTTTGATTCAGTCATTGCCATTATAAAGTATTTTAATAAAATGGTACATAGTTCCTTTGTCCTTTCACATTTTTGAAAATATGACTATAAAATATGCTAACGTGTACTTCATTTTATAAATATTCCCCAATATTATGAGTCCTGTTCTGGTTTGTTTTCCATTGATATGATATGATTCCAAAGCAAGTTGAGGAAGAAAGGGCTTATTTCATCTTGTTTCTATGTGACAGTCTATCACTGAGGGAAGCCAGGACAGGAAATTAAGCAGGATCTGAAGTACAGACCGTGGAACAACCCTGATTAGTGGATTGCTCCTTTATCCTGTGCCCAACGTACTTTCAAATACAACCCAGGACCACTTGTGAGGGTGGCAGCACCCAAAGGGTGCTGAGCCCTCCTATATCACTCCACATTCAAGAAAATGTCTTACAAACATGCCCACAGATCAATCCAGCAGAGGAAATTCCCCAACGGTGCTGACTTCTTCCCAGGTGTATCAGGTTGATGACAGAATTGAGCTATGAACAGGTCCTCATGAAACAAGATAATAAACAGATAATTTTGAGTCTCTTGGCCTAGTTAGTCAAAGGGAAAATTTCTAGAGATTCAGCATCTATTTAAAAATATGGAAACTGAGTCTTCGTACAATGAAATGACAAGACTCCATAGCCAAAAACCTGGGTTTGATACTGACACCACCAACCACTCATTCATATCTATTGGTGAAGCTGTACCTGGACACCCAGTAACTTTATAAATGGTCTCTGTTAGAAACAAAATACATTGCTAGCAGAGTCTTGCTCTTGCATCTCTGATTCACAAAGCCAAACCATCTGACAAAGGGGGAAGAGAGATCAGATTCTAGCAGCCTGGCTGTGTCCTCAAAGTTTGGGATAAGTGCTTCGACATGCCCCAGCATTTTGAGTCAGAACTCTGAGAGATGTGCTCACAGAAAGAAACTCCACATTTGGAAGCCATTTGCTTTTAGAAATTGTTTACTATTCCAGGCCTTGACAGTTATTTTTACTGGAGTTGTTACTGATGGAGTTCAGAGGGAGGAGGGTCGCCTTTGGTTTCAGAGCTGACACATTGAAATCTGAATGCATGAGGGACAGATAAAAAACAAATGGGTGTCTGCCATCATCACTGCTGGACCTTCCTCCAACCTTGTATTTCTCATCACATTCCATCATTTGAGAGAATTTTTAAAAGAAGCAGCCATGGGCAGTTTTCTGTTTTCCAATAAAGATAACAATTCTTTTCTCAAAAAAAAAAAAAAAAAACTTTTGTGGATAACTCTCCAACTGTAGCACAATTTCAGATGCCAAAAATAATCCCATGTTGATTATTGTATTACAGATTGTTCCTGACATGTGTATCTTGAAGGATTATCTGGTGATAGGATAGGTGTGAGTAATAAGAACTCAATTTGTCTCCTGGGAGTCCCAGGTCCTTCCAATCACCTCATTATTCCGTATCCATGGATCTGAAACTGTGTTTGCAAAGTCAGGACAAGCAGGCCTACATGCATAAATCTTGTTCCTACTTATTTTAAAGCATTTCTTTTACTCTTCTTTTTTGTAGATTATGGGAGGAATTCTTATATAGCATATGTAGTGAAAAAATTGAAATCTTTAGGGATTTTTAAAATAATGTATATGTGATAACCTAAAAAAATCTACTCTGATCTCCTTGGATTATATTTTCCATCGATGTGGTCACTTTAATGATAATTTATGTAGAGAATGTATATATATAATTATGTTGAGGGGTTTTTGAGGTTGGTGTGACATCAGAAAGATCTATGTTAAAATCTTTTGGGGAAAAAAGATGTCTTCTTATTTTAGTTGTGCCAGATAAATAGATTTGTACAGAGATATAGCTTGACTGGCTTTGCTTCTTAAAATTAACAAAAAAGTAAAATTGATCTTTTGGGGATATATTATGCTTCTGCGGCTTGAATAACCTCCAAAAATATACCTTACAAGAACCTCCCTGTCCAACCCCTTTTCAGACGAAGCCTTAGCAATGCCCTACCTGGGTAAGCACTGCTCATTCACTGTTGGTGAGATTGCAAACTGGTGCAACCATTGTGGAAACCAGTATAGAGAACTCTTAAAAATTCTAAAAATAAATCTAACATAGTATCCTGCCATTCCATTCCTTGGCATATACCCAATGGACTCATCCTACTACAGAGATACTTGCACAGACATATTTGTTGCTGTGCTTTTCACAATAGCTAAGAAATGAGCATAACATGAATGCCCCTCAACTAATGAATGGATAATGAAAATGGGGTGCATTTATACAATGGAGTTCTACTCGGCAGTATAGAAAAACTGTTATATTAAGTGAAATAACACAGACTAAGGAAAACAAGTGACATATGTTCGCTTTCATTTATGGACCTTAATTCCAAATCCCTAGATGTGAGTATGCAATCTCAAGTAACCAAAAGAACCAGGAAAATGGAAAGGAACTATAGGGATAAAGGGCAAGAAGGAGCCAGAGAGAGGGGGACCATCAGAGAAGAGGTCTTACTAAGGGGGAAATGGGTTAAAGAGGATACTTTAATTGAGGAAGAGGAAGTGAGGATATACAGAAGAAGTGAGGAGAGAAATAAATAATACTTAGATGGTATGAAAAATGAAAGAAAAATAAATTAGTTCAAAGTCCTACTGAAAAATACACATACAAGAAATATATAAGTGCAAGTGTATAGTTGAAGACTATATAACAAAAAACACAGTGCCAAGTAGAAGAAACTTCCCTTCTAGTTTTTGGTTATGGTAGTTCAAGAGCCTCCAGAATAACACAGGCTATTGCTACAGCCTTTGGTTACCTCCCAGGACTTGAAGGTAAGACAGTATTGCTTAAATCAGGACATCTTTCGAATTTAGGGCTTGGAGCCATGGAGCTAGAACTTATGGAGGCCTCTAACCTGAAGTCTAGCTCTCATAGTTTTGTATAATACTATGTAAGTTGTTAAGGAAGAAAATTAATAAATGGTCCAACCCCAGCTTTTAAATATACTAACCACAGCAATCACTGTTACAACAAACTATAGTGGTGCATTGGTACACATGTGTCTTGAGAGAAATCAACAGTTATCTAATTGGATGTAAATCCCACTTAATGGGAGGGAATTCGTGTGACATTTTAAACATAGCCTTATACATGTCACTGGAGAGGAGAGCCTAGACAAAATACCATCACATCCCTAGACAAAGGTAAGGTCTTACTGTATGCTAAATAGTATTCGTATATTTACAGACTATACCATTGGCCATTCATCACAGAAGTTTCTTTTTATAACATATGGACATTATTACAGAATTCTACAATTAATCACACACAAAGAATGATTGTCTGTGAGATGTCTAGCCCTAAGTAGCATGTCTACAATGGAACCTTTTCAATGGAACTAGAAGTAAAGAGAATGCTAATGCATCTCTCAATTCTCACCAGTGAAGCTTCCACATATGACAGCATGTGATTAACCCACAACTGGCCAGATTGTAGAGAATAAGAGACTGCAGAATGTGTGTTCCTGGATATAACTCATATTAAACCTCACCGACCCAGAACTCAAGGACTATTGTGGAAGAGGGGGCAAAAAGATTTCAAGAGCCAAGGTTGGTGCATGATCATAAGGAAACAATCTTTCAGGCCTTAGGGAACTTGTTCATATGAACTTATAGCAATGGCGACAGCATGTACGAGACACAAATAGACAGGAGGCCCCATCCTTTGCTAAGGAAGAATTGGAAGCTCATCACTATTGACTGAGATGAACTTTGATCTTCTTTAAGGAGTGCTCCTAGGTAGGATTACCAGGCTTCAGTGGATGAACTTACAACCAGGGACATATAGGGTCATAAACTTGACTTGATAAGCCTTAACATATGTGACAGAATGCATGAAATCTTGTGGACTGCTATGGGACATGCAGTTAGGGGAGGGGGTTTAAATATGACTCAAATGTATTATACAAAACTCCAATACAAAATATTCATTGTGGGGCTGGAGAGATGACTCAGAGTTTAAGAGCACTGATTGCTCCTGCAAAGGACCCAGGTTTGACTCCCAGAATCCACGTGGTGGCTAACAACCATCTGTAACTCCAGTTCCAGGGGAATTTGACGCCTTCTTACCTCTTCAGTCATTGCATGACAAGAGTGCACTTACATACATGCAGGCAATACACTCATACACATAAAATAAAAAATTAAAATTAAAATATTTTTAAAATCTGGTGAAAAAAAGAAAGAAATCATGGGTCAGTTAAATGCTATGTCCATTTAACAAAATAATAGTATTAGATAATAGTATTAGACTCTCAGTTAAAGCCTATGATTCAGCTATCCATGGGTTTTAGGATCAGTTAATACCATTCATGAGTTTCATCTTAAATCCAAATAAGAAAGTGATTGGTTGGTTGCTCTCACAACATATGTGCCACTGTTGTAGCTAGGTATATATTTCCAGGTTGGTTGTCATGGAGTTTACAGATTTTACTGCTGAGTAAAATTGTTGATGGTTGTTTTCCACATTATGAAAGTTAGCTAGTAGGGAATGAAACAGCTTGATTTCTTCTTATCCAATGACTAAGAATATTATGTCTTCAATAATAGGGTTTTAGCACCACACTCTGGACAAGAAAAAATGACAATGGCCTGCATTGTTTGCGGGGTGTTCTAGTGGACACCACTGACTAAGAACTCAAACAGAGTAAGGGGAAGGACAACTAACACTAAAGAACTTGAAAAGGCCATATGAAAGCTACTGCTGCTGCAGAAAATTCTTAAATATATACATATACACATATAAAAGGGATTTAAGTGGTTTTATCATATAATAGGGGGACAATGCTTCCCTAAGACATCATAAGTTACCAAATACGAAGTCTAGTGCTAGTTATGAATTATGTCCTTGGAGACAAAACGTTTACATATGTGTTTCAATTATTCCAGTGTCATTATTTCAAAAATCTCTATTTTCTCCATTCAGTGTTTTGACTTAGTCAAAAAATAATTGTTCATATTTATGTGAATTAATTTCTGATTTCTCTATTGCTGTGTATGTGTAGCGTGTGTATGTTTTCACCAGTTTAAATTAATGTAGAATTAAAACAAATCATAATTAAATAGGAATAGCACAGATTTATTATTTTTCAAAATTATTTTAAATATTTGAATGCTTATGTCTTTCCACATTAGTTTCATTTATTTTTTAGAGGTAAGAGTGGGACTGAGATAGTCCAACCTGACTTTCAACTTATGATTCTACTACCTCAATTCTCAAATGCTAGAATAACAGATGTGAAATATCCACATTTCCAGCTACCCACATAAATTTAAGAATTGGTTTATTGATGTTTACAAAAAACATTTCTGAAGTTGTAGTAGAATACTGTTAAAACTATCAACAAATTGGGAAGATTTAGCATCTGAACTATACGAGTATACCAGACTGTGTCATTTATGAACACATGCTTGTTCTAATTATGTATATCTTCTTTAATTTCTTTCATTACTCTTTTTCATTTCTGTATATGCAAATCTTATACTTATTTGGTTAGGTTTATACCTAAGCTTTTAAAGCAGTGACTGGAATTACTATTGTGATTGTAAAATTTTTACTTATTTTATCAATTGCCAGTTAAACAGAACTGTAGTTGATTTTTATGTGTTGTCCTTGTACAGTTGCCCCTTGGTGTCACAGGACATTAGTTCAAGGACCCCCTACAGATACCAAAATCTGTGCTATCATATCCTTTATACTAAATAACTATTTTACATTAATATATGATGATAGTTAGACCTGAAATCACCTCTGTATTAATTATAATACCTAATAAAATATAGATGACTTGGCAACACTTGTTATTATATGTTTTTTTATGTAGTTGGTTGAATCCAAGGATGTAGAATCCATGGCTATGAAGGACCACTGAAGTCTGTGATTTGATCATATCACTGATTAGCTCTATGTTTTTGTAAATTCTTTGGCATTTTTCTATGTATTCATGTTTTTGACAAATGGAAGTAGATTTCTTTCTTTTTTTCCAATCTGTAGACATTAACTTTTTGCCTTGTTTCTCTAGCAAACCCTTCAGCTTCTGCACTGTAAAGATGTATGGTGAGCATGCACATCCTCCTGAGCTTTTAAGTGGCAGAATTACTCAGTTTTTCACCTGAGATGATCTTTGTTGCTCACACTTTTCTTTGTAATTAGAAGGCATTTGTGCAAGATTTTCAGTCAATGATCAGAATTTGTGTTTCTTCTGCAAGTCATAGTTTTATTTATAGTTTGTTGATTGTGACAGGGTCTTTATCTGTACTCCAGCTTGGCCTTGGACTAGCAGAAATCCTTCTCCCTCTACCTCTCAAGTGTTGGGTTATACATTTGAGATACTATCACAAGACTTTGAAATTTTTTCTTAAATGATTTTTTGACTGAAACAATGAGACGTATCAGTTTCCACATCATTTCCAGCTGTGATATCAAGCAGACTCACAGGTGTATTGACTTTAGTGTTTTCTGGCTTGAAGGAATTTAAGATACGTGGCTGTAAGATAATGTCTGACTTTAGAAATGGTAAAAAGTGAAAAGCATGCACTTTGGAACTAATAACACTTAGGGATTTTCTTATATGGAGATTTTGAAAATTAATTTTATTTCATGATTATTATCTTAGGCCCATGGACATATGGACATCACTAATTGGTCTCTGTGGATTATTTCTGACAATCAAAAGGAGGACGTGGACTTGAGAGGCAGATGAAGTAGGCACTAAGGGATTTGCAGGGAGATAGTGGTGGACAGATGTGATCAAAAACATTGTATAAATGGATGAAAACTTCAAAGAATAAATATGTATCTTCTAAAAATTTCCTTATGATTTTGTTACTATATTTGCACTGAGGGGATGTTGCTGTGAATAGTAAGCTGAAATTGAATTCTCCCTGGATAAAAAGAACAAAGCTATTTGTATCTGAGACAGAGCAACATAACTTAATAGGAAAAAGCCCAAAATTTTTTGACTTGTAAAAAATTGTAAAAATTTTTGTTTCTAACTCAAATTTGCAAACCAAAATACTCCATAAAATCCATTCTCTTATTATATGACTAACTATGGGAAAGCTGGTTAACATGTCTTGGATAAGAGCCTCCGTTGTATTTGAGTTAAAACAAATACTTGTTGCAATACAATTTTGCTCTTAGTGTTTAGCTTAGCTTAAAAACAGAAAATGTCAACATAGTAATTTCAAGTTGTTGATTCTAGTTTGTATTTTAGGGGCCAGTACTGAAACTGATATAAACAAAAAGTACTTACATTAGATTTTTAATTCATTCTGTCTTGTGGTTCAAGCTGCTGACTGTTTAAAAGAGGAAGTGAGAGGGAAGAGATTAGAGTAAGTGGCAGCCACATTTATGCACTTCTTAATAAGTGTAATTTTAAGATTATGTAAAAATTGAGTAAAGAATGTGCACATTCTGGAAGGGAACCACACACTGATGTAGTGTGGCATAGAGAAAGCTTCAGCTTCAGTGAGAATTTCCAACACTAATGAGCTGAATTTGGAATCTCAGACTGCATTACAAAATAGTAAAAATCAACAAATAACTGAAAGGAACATTTCAAATGATTCAAACAGAAGTATTATTAATGAAAGGTCTGTATGCATATCTCTGATAATTATAATATGATCTTGAGCAAATAATTTAACCTTCTAAATAATGAAAGTTACAGCAGGACTGGTGAGAGAGCTCAGCAGGTAAAAGCACCTGCTATGCAGTCTCATGGCCTGAGTTCAATCTCTGGAGTCCATTTTAAAACATCCAAATGAAGTGGCCTGCATCTGAAATCCCATTATTCCTACAGTGACATGGGGGCAGAGGCACTGGCCAGCCTATGGTATGCATCATCACAGAAAGAATAAGAGAGAAACTGACTCATTGGCGTGAAAGGAGAAGATCAACTCAACTCACAAGAATTGTCCTTTACCTCCATATGTTGTGTTATGTACATTGCCAGCCCATGCAAGCACAGACACATCCATGTAGCAAACACACAATAATAAATAATTATATAAATTTAAATAAAATTTAAAAGAAATATAAAACATAAGGAAACAAGATTGGAACAGTTTCTCACATACTTTTAGAAGCACCTTTTAATTGGTTTTATAGGGTTTTGACTTTAAAACAATGGCCAGGTCCCTCTCCAAAAAAGGTCAAAATATAACTCAAAGAAAACTAGAATCTTGTTATGGAATATGATCTTAACATCACAGAAACAATTTATATATTATAAAATATATGCACACTGCACCATTATCGATATTCAGTTATCTCTGGGTAAAGGAACAATGTTAACGTGGAGTTTCATAAAAAAGGTTTCCCTTGTATGTCTGTCCTGATCTTCATAGACCGCCGATTCCATCACTGAGCACTTCCTCAACGCTTCAGGGATATTTGTACTTCCCTAGCATTGTAAATTGCTAGCCACTTTACTGCTACAGCTGTCCTTAGCATTCTTAGGATTGTATCTGAACTGTTTAACTTATTTCCTTTTTCTTCATAATTCTGTTTTATATTAAAATTTATTTTTATTTATGTGTATATGTGTTTGCCTGCATGAGTTCTTATGCACCACCTGTATGCAGATTCCAATGGTGCCCAAGGATACCAACCCCCCAGAAACGGGATTTCAGGCAGTATTGAGCCTGCAGATATTGGTGCTAGAAACCAAAGCCAGATCCAGTGGGTGAGCACTGAATACTCCTAACCACTGAACCATTTCTGGCCCTAACATTTAGGTTTTTAATGCCTTTACACATATATTTCTAAAAGTTTCTTTACTCTCTTTTAGATGAATTGTTCCTATAGAAATTTCATCTGATGCAAGTCTTCAATTTGGGTCATATCTAATCTCAGATTCAAGTGAGTATTCCTCTTCAGGTATATCCCTTGCTGTCTCATGATATTTTTAATCTATTTTTATGTCTGACTTTCAAAAGGACTGGTAAGTTAAATATCAGTAAATAAGAAAAAACTGAACTGTGCTTAAAGTATTACAATGAAATGTGTTTCTATTTCAGCCTAGTCCATGAAACAGGAAAAAAAAAAAAACCTAGGAAGGCACATTCTGTAGGCAGGTGAGAATCAGCTGAGCTGAGGCTACACTTGTCAGAAACCTGCAATGGCCTTTGCCTGGGGCTGCTCCCAATCCTGCCCCAGGACACCATCTGGAGGTTCCTTTGCACATGGCTACAGCTTGAAGGATAAGACACAGATCTTCAGAGATCATGAAAAAGAACCACAGGGAGAAACGATGGGACAAGATTTACCAAAGAACCTACAGGGACAACCAGTAGAGAAAACATCATGGAGTACTGACAGCAAATCCAGGAGCACCTGCCTCATAAACCTTATTTAGGTTTACCTCGGATCCCTTTTCTTTTGCATTTCTGGATGAGAGAAAGAAGTAAATCACAAACACAAAGCATGGAAATAGAAATGTATAGCACCTTGACCTACCTACCACACGACCCTGCTGGACGGTCCCAGAACGGACTAGCACTGGGAAAAGAATCACTGTAATTAATTTGTAAAATATTTGCTGTGGTTTTGAATGTATGTGTGTCTCTGTATGTGATATATGTGTGTGTTCATGTGTGTGTGCACATGTATTTGCAGCTGTGTGTAGAGGTCAGAGAATGCCTTGAGTTGTTTCTGTTTTTCTTCACCTTATTTATTTATTTTTTTATTATTGCACATATGCACATTCCCATGATATGTTTGTGTGTGCATGAGTGTGGTTTTGTGTGTGTGTACAAGCACATGCTTGTCATGGAAAGCATGTGGTAGTTAGAGAACATCTTTTGGAAGTCAGTACTCTCCTTCCACCATGGAACTCGTATTGAAGTTGGGTCACTAGCTTTGTACTTCAAGTGCCTTTACTCCCAGACCATCTTTATAGCCCTCTTCACCTTATGTTATTGAGATAAGGTCTTTCACTGACTCTGGAGCTGACCAATTTCAATAGATTGGTTGGCTAGCAAGCCCCAGGAATCCTCCTTGCTCTGCCTACAGAATAGGAGGATTACAAACATATGACACCACACTGAACTTTTTACTTGGGTGCTAGGCATCTGATCTGAGGTTCTCATGTTTGCACGGCAAGAATTGTATCAACTGAGTCATTTTTCTAGCCTTAAATATGGAGTTTCTACTATCACAAATGATTGAATATTCTAATTTCTCTAACAATATATTTTTGTGGCTAACAGCAAACAAACACACTTTAGTAATTAGAGAAGTAATGGCAGATTTTGTGAAAGAAATGGAAAAGAATTAGCCCTTAGAGCAAGTGTGATTGGATATGAGGGACGGGTGGTTTTCTGATTGCACATTTGGGTACTGCTGTTTGGAGCATTGCTTAATCAGTAAGCACCATAAATGATGAGCAGAGCAGAGATTTCTTCTATCATCACCCCCCACCTGAGCTCAGATCTCATTACCTCAAATAGAGATTGTCATCTACTGTGGAACACGACTACCGGGAAACCTGTGATGCTATCCATTAATGGGACCACTGTAGATAAGTGACAGGAAATAAGCCTGCCAGGCTCACCTTCAAGAATGTCTTTGTGCATACCTGATCTCATTTGAATTTTTAAAAGCTATTTTGTGGGTCACAGAAAGCTGGTAGAAAGATTATTCCTTGGTCCAAGAGAATGATTTCTATTGAAATGATTTCACAAATACCAAGAGCAAGACCTCATTTAGACAGCGAAAAAGCTTCTCAAACCCAAAAGGAACATTCCCCCCAAGGTTCCAATTTCTACCGAAGAAAGGGAGGAGTCTGAGATAAGCAGAGCAGATTGTGCTGGAAGAAATAAGCATGTTTGCTGTTCCCCTGGTGCACATATTTCCCAATATGTCTTGGGCCTTGAGAACTCTGGCTCTAAACCTTGTGTTGAAATAAAAGAAGTTGAGAGCTCTGTCCTTCACCAGAGGCTAGTGCCTACTCCTGAACTGCTGTGAATGTCCACTAGAAAGGAGAACACTGATCTCAAAGGGATCGTCTGGGGGCAGAAAATGTCAACTCTGGGTGGGTCAGAGGATGTACAGAGCAGCTAAGGTGGAGTGATGAGATAGTTACCAGTCTTCCATGCCTTTTCCTGACTGTTTAAGAGGAAACGTTCACATCACTGGAATGCATCCTTTTTGGGAAAATAGCTTTAGTCAGCATGATGTACTAAGAGCACCCCTGGGCACTGGATGCATAAAGGTTAGCCAAAACAATCAGTAGTTTGATGAGAGAGCACTTAGGATTGGGTACTGTCCACAGTGAATGAAAATACAGTGCAGAATAGATTCAGAGATGGTTGGCTGGTAATGATTATCATGCACAACAAATGCTAAATGTCAGTGAGAAAGTATATCTATCCCAGGAAGAAAATCTTTCATTTCTCTAAATTTTAACCAATTATGATTACCATGTAATTTTAACTATGTATACAACTATATTTTAATATTACATATATGGTTATATATTTACTAAATATACATTTATAACTAGGTATAAGTTATATTTATTACTTATATAATTTTGTAGGATCTCCTAAGTTTATTGTGTATTATTTGAACATTATTCAGTGAAGATGTATTATATGCACATATTTATTATATACATTACATAAATATTTTATAGGGACTGGACAGATCGTTCAGAGGTTAAAAGCACTTGTTGCTCTTACAGAGGACTTAGGTTCAGTTCCCAGCACTCACATGGTAGCTAACAACCATCTGTAACTCCAGATCTAGAGGATCTGACACCTTCTTCTAACATCTGTGGGCATTGCAAATGAGTGTTGTCACATAAATGCAGGCAATACACTTATAAAATAAAAATAATGAATAAAATATTTAAAGACAAATATTTAAAAGTAATATTTATTAGATTTTAAATGATTGAAAAGAATATATATATATATTACATCATTATATAGCAAACATTTCATGTTACATTCAAAAATCTCAGTGTGAATGCTTTCATAACTAATCCTTCAACTAGACTCACCTTCTGTATATGAAAATTTAGAACACTTCCAGTGATAAGTTGATGCTGAAGCCCATGGTTTTAGTTGCATGTGTTTATTTGAAACAAAATCTGGAGCCTAAGCCTCACTAGAGTTCAGTTCAAGGGCAATCCGTATCCACTACTGGGACAATGGCAAACCTTGTGTTGAAATAAGGATTCAAAACAAGCAAGCGTGAAACTATGAGCATTTTTCAAAATAAAATATTTGATTAATTATTTGAGAATTTCATACAATGTATTTTGAACATGTTCGCCCCTACTTCACCTCACCAGTCTACCCAAGATCTATTCTTCCCCTTCCAACTTTGTTGTTTGCCCTGTTGTTGTTTTTGTTGGTAGTGGTGTTTTTGTTGGTGGTGTTGTTGTCTTTAAACACCCCACCTAGTTCAATTTGCTGCCCATATACTCATAAGTGTGGGGCCATCCACTTCAAACCAGGATTTTTACAGATGAAGAAAAAAACTTGCATGACTTTTGTGACAGTACAGGTTATCTATTTATTCACATTTAAAGTTAAGTTAGTGAAAAAAATTCCATTCAAGATGTGGTATTTCTGCTTGATAAGTATGCATATCAATCTTAAGAGTGTGAAGAATGGAGGAAAATATTTTCATTTTGATTCCAGTGTTTAACTGGTAGCTTCTTACAGAGTAAGGCTAGAGTCTAGCCCCCCACCTACATTTTGATAGGCTGGAGTTGGTCAGGAGAGAAATAAACACAGAATATATATGTATATATTATGGATTCAAATATAGTAAATGTAAATCTCAGTTGAGATAGTGTTCACCACTAACTGTCAATTAACTAATATGCATAGAAATTTTCTATTTTCTTATAAGTTATTCATTGTGTACATATGATTCAGAACCAACTGAGAAAGGATATGCTTAATAAAGTAAAAATAGAAACTCAGATATTCTTAACAAACGTGACTCTCACAACCAACCCCAGGGAACTCTCAAGTAAAGCAGTATTTACTTATGGAGCTGGAGAGGCCCTACCCAGTATCTTCTGGAAGAAAGATGTATAAAGAGGGACTAGCTTAG
Organism: Eospalax fontanierii; assembly: GCA_035773235.1. Classification (NCBI taxonomy): domain Eukaryota; kingdom Metazoa; phylum Chordata; class Mammalia; order Rodentia; family Spalacidae; genus Eospalax; species Eospalax fontanierii. The sequence goes on along the minus strand of CM069529.1, from coordinate 43,801,484 downwards.
AACTCTCAAGTATGTTTCACTGGCAGCACATGTGAAGTGCCTTCCACACAAGCTACTCTTTGTCAAGGATAGTTTAAATTGTAATTCCTTTTGAAAATCCAGCTAAAAATGCCATTTAAGAGGAAAATGTATGGGCTTTTAAGCTTTTGAGGTAAAAACAGCTGTACTGCGGGTCTCACTCTGAGAAGTACCCTTGCCAGTGGGAAGAAGAACCATCTTATCTGAAGAAAGTTCCTTTATTTACAAATATATAACCTGGAGAAGCATTTATCACCCTCAGTGTGTTCAGATTTCACTTTTGTTTACAGATTCTATCAAGATAAAAAAAACTTTAAAAACAATCCATGTTCAGGTTAGTACAAAGAAGTCAGAGTATGTTAAAAATAATAGAACCACACAGTAATGACTTCAAAAACTAAAATATTGGTTCATTATGTGCAGAGACCTCAGAACACGTGGTTAAAGGAAAACTCTCTTCAAAGAACCAGGTGCCTCCAAAGCACCTACACATTTATTCTTTTCCTCTCTCCTTTCTTAAGGCGTGCTGTACAAAGGTATTGTCCTCAACAGAAGCAGAAATCTGTTTTGAATACTATTAGTGTTTCTCAAAACTTTTTCCACATGCCTTCCCTCTGATGTGGGGATTAACAACATCCTAAATATTAGAGGTGTAAAATTTTCCTAATTGTCAAGTTCAGAATTCAGAAGAAATAAGAATATGTTCCCTTGGGAAGTCCTGACGGCCCATTTTTGGAAGAGAATGCTCATGTTTATAGTCTCAGTTTATAAAACATGTACCGATCACTTGGCCTCAGAGCATGTTTACAGAGGAGAAAAATACCCACAAAACAAATAAACTGCTTCTTGCACAGTCTGGACTGACAATTCTTGGCTATTCCCTTTGCAGCATGAATTCTCTCTGCCTCACAAAAGGGACTCATTCTCTAAGGAAAATAGTTTCCGTGGAACATCAATTTTTATCATCACAGGAAGGTTCTCATCCCTCATCTGATTTACAGTCACTGATTGGTATCAGACAAAAAATCCACTTTTTCATTAAGTAGAGGTCATTCTTGGCTGGCAGAACTGAGGGTATGTTACCCGGGATGTGTGGACAGTTACCTTACTCAGTCTCACAAAGAGAGGTGGGAGTCTGTGGTCATAGATCCAACTCTTGGCCTGAGCCTTTAGAAAGATTAACAGAAAAATGAATTACTGGTTTCTATTTTGATCTAGTTTCTCAAAATTGGCACAGATGAGTTTACCTATTCTGACAATAACTTCAAGTACAATAAATTGACCCCTTTCCACAGTATGTTCATAAAACCAAACAAACAGAACACATTTATTTTATGATTTTTCTATGATCAAAGAGTGATGTCATAAGAATTTGGATGATCTGCTGAGGAAGAGTAAGGAATGAGTAACAATGAATTCACAGATGTAGGAAAGTAAGTTGTGGAGAGGAGTTGAGGGCCCTGGGCAACCCGAGGAACCTATAGGAAGAGGGTGAAAGCCCATTATCCTTGAAGGAGAGAGTCATTTCGTCGTTTCCCCTTCATGTCACTGTACTTGTGCTTGCCTTAGTGCTTTGAACCTAATGAGTACTTAATAGTTTGTTTTTACAATGTATAGCCTTTACCATCCAGTACTTCATATCATTTGTTAAATTAGTAAAGGAATAAATGAACTAATATCTTGACAACTACATGTCAACTGAATATTTGAGACTGCTTCCCTAAGCCACTGGGAATTTGACATCCTAAATTGCATGCCCATATTTATTATATTTTATAGAACCTCTGTGCCTTCTCTGGAAGTATTTATCTTAATAATCTCTGAAAGTTTATCATTAAGAGGAACCCCTATAGTACATTCACGGAGTTTGTTTGAAAGATCATTGTTTGTGTGGTCAGTTTCTCTGTGGTGGACAGTTACATTTTCAGCTGTTAGAAGGGAGGTGATGATAGATGGATATGATCAAAACACATTGTATAACTGTGTGAAATGTTCAAAGAATGAATAAAAATACAACTTTTAAAAGTCTGATTAGACATTCTTTTTTTTTTAAAAAAAAAAAAAAAAAGCAAAGTTCCTGAGAGATTACTACACACACCTTCTGTAAATGTGCAAAACATATTGAGTACCTGTCTACCAGCATATTTGTTTGGTCATAAAACATGTGAATGTTAAAGTTTAGACGGTGAAAAATAAAACATTTTTCCACCGTGCTTGTTACAAGTCTATCAGCAAAGTATAAGAAATCTTCTTGATTTTCAGCTGGCATATACTTGGGAAGGTCAGACTACAAAACGTGATCATTAAATAATAACCACAGTGGGATCTTTACTTACATTCCCATAATACGAAGGATATTAATCACCTGCTATCTTGCTATTGGTCCACAAATCACTTTCTGTTAAGTTGTCCTCTCTGGATTCTTACACTTTGTAAGGTTTTCCTTTTTGGGGGTTATTCTTTTGCAAATTGTTCTAGCCTAGTTGGTGATTTTTGTAGCTGGGAAACTGGACAAACTTGTTTCCAACCATATTGTCACGTAGAACAGTTCTTTCAAGGTCCAAGTTTAGTCCCAGATCCAAAACTTCTAGTCTGGCATTCTAAAACAAGGGGACTCATATGTGATGTCTTGTGCTTCTAATCTATACAATGTGGTTGCTCAAAAGACTATCATTGAATACATCAAATGACATTTCTGTAAATGCATTATGGTTTTCACGTCTGCCAATGCCAATCTCATAGACTCTGACTCTCTTGCTCCTGCCTCTAATGTTACTAAAGATTGTGCTTTACAGATGTTATGACATTTGATATTCCTTTTAGTACTCTGTAGTAGACACTAGTATCATGCATTCATATCTATCCTCTGAGACAATGTTCAGACATCTTTACCCATTAAAGGTCAAATAGTAAACACTTAAGTCCTTGAGGATCATTCGTCTCTGCACTTACACCACACTGTTACTGCAGTGTGTAAGCAAATAAGACAATGTGAAAAGGAGTGCTTGCAAAGTTATATGGCAGCAAAAATATGACCTACCGTTTGCCCTAGAATTAGAATGTTGCCATGCATGCAAGTGTAACATTCACATCTCCAAATTATCCATATGCCTGAAAGCTTCTCTAAGAGCACATTTGATTTTATGGACTCATACAGCAAAAAGTTGTCATTTCAATTTAGTGAATATGTACTTAGCAATCAGAGAGTGCTAATTACTGCTCTGAGTGACAAAGCTATAGAGATAGATTAAGATATAATCTCTGTCCTCTAGGTTCAAAGATCAGTGACAGAGAATCAAGGAGACAAGCATGAAATTCATTAGTGCTATATAGGAAATAGATAGACCGTGCCATGAGAACACAGAGCTGACTCCACCCATTCATAGACATCACAGGGAACCTGTCTTTGATAGACCCTGATGTTACAGAATACATGGAACAGATATCACCCCCACCCTCTGATAATGGAGTCTAGTGCAAACTGTCTATTTAAAAGGTAATTTAGCAAATATTTTTCAGGTGTGAAAAATGTTGAGACGAGGTAACTAAGTGTTCTAGGAGCATGTGAATGTGTGGAATCTGGGAATGGGGAGTCTGTCTGGGTTACGACGTGGTAGGACATGAATTGAAAGGTGAATTAGGGCCAGACCAGTGGGGTTTGAACATCAAGTTAAGGAATTTGGACTTTATTTTGGAGGCACCTGGTAGGCATCAAAGATTATTGAACAGGTGAATGACAAGACTATTCCTTTTGAAAGAAAACTCTGGCAACCATATGGAGAGTAAATTGGAAGTAGAGAGACTTGAGGTCAACAGGCTCAGCCTCCACTGGCCTTAGTGGAAAACCCTTTTGTGAATGCATGAATGTGACAGAAGGGAAAATGAATAAGTTCTTAGTGAGGCACAGTGTCTATGCAGGCTTTAGTATTTTATAAAGCAGCAAATTATTTTATATGATGCTTATAATAACATAGGTTGTCACTACTTACGAAAGGCATTGTTATAAAGCTCTAATTGCATATTTACATAAAATTCCTCCTCATATTTGTTCCTCCATTTTCTTAGAATCTATTTTCTGCATGTATAGCTCAAGAGCAAAATGATCATTAAATCTATATGATTATAGATGGTAGATTGTGACCTCTAACTAATTGAAAATTGTCCTAGCACATGTTTATTTGCTGTTCTGCACATGAACTTCCACAAAAAAATATGCAAACAGTGTATTTTCACTTTTCAGTAAATCTTTGCTACCTAAAGGCAAATCTCTCACCCAATAACCATTTCGTGAATTTTGACATCTCTTAGGTGTGATGGGCCACACCTGTAATCCTAGCACTTGGAGAAGGAGGCAGGGAGGTTCAGGAGTTGAAGATCATTCTCTATTACATAGTGAGTAAGAAGCCAGCCTGTATTAAATGAAACTCTCACTCAGAAGGGGCTGCACTGGGAAGATGACTCAGTTACTAAAGTGTTTGTGATGCAAGCAGGCAGAATTGAGTTCAGTCCCCTGTACCTTCGTAAGCAGCCACGCAGGTTATGTCACACTTTTAATATCAGCACCAGGGACGTGGAGACAGGCAAATATTTGGGGCTAACTGAACAGTTGGCCTGGACTATTTGGAAAACAGAAGATTCTAGTGAGAGCCCTTGTCTCAAACCAAGGCAGAAGGCTCCACGCTCATTGACTTCCATTTGCACATTCACAAACATGTACATGTACCCACATATACTCTTGCATCCCCCAACACACAGAATGAGACAGAGATAGGCAGAGACATGGAAAGGCCAGAAAAACTGGATTTGATCCTTACACTGAAAGTGAACTTCCTCTCCATTTAATGACCAAGTATCAGTGATAGTTGATGCAAAATGTATTTTTGTTCTATTCTTCCTGTTCCGTTCTCACTTGCAGAGTCTCTAAGGATTAATGAATTTTGTCTTGGGAGCATGTCAGAAAAAAAAAATGGTGAGAGATAATGAGAGTCTTGACAAGGGCAGTGGCTTCCGGATAAAAGGCTTTGTCCCAAGCAGCAACAAGGCTGTCATCTGCCTGGTGGCACCAAGGTTTCATTGCAGATATATAGTAAAATCGGAATCCCTTGTGAAAGCTCAAATAGCTTACAGGCAGAAAAACAGATGCAGGAGCTGTGAATAATGGAAGGACTTGCAGAGCTGAATCCAGGAAAGAGCTGCTGCGGGTGAGAGAGGAAAGGGTTACAGGTCCCCTGGGGCTCTCTTCAGCCACACATCAGTGACCAGGGTATCCACAGAGACGGCCTTCTTACTGACAGACTGCTGATCACTTCCACAGCCTACATTGGTTTTAATATCTGCATCCTAATTTATTTGACATCTGCAGAACATCCAAAGAAAATATTCAAGGATGGGATGGGCAACCCGGCTGCTTTCTGAGTTCATCAAATATCTCACACTCCTTTTTCAAATGTTTTCGGTTTTGCAAAACTCAGAATGCATTTTGCCAAACATGTTCTCTGTTAATGTTTATTTAGAGGGGAATTTAATCCGTATGCTGCTGATGCATTTACACTTAACTCATCAAAATGTTTTACTAGAGTCATTTGATGTCCAAGAAACCTTTTGAGCCTTTTTTATAAGCCTCTTCAAGCCCATTTCGCTTCGAAACAGGAAGTCGCCTGTTATTAACCATAAACGAATGCAATTCCCGGAGGATTTGGTTTCATTTAAGACACTGAGACCACAAGGTCTGAGCCTACCCTGAACCCTACAGAAATGATTTTTCTCTTAAACCTACTGAGAATGCTCCTTACTAAGACGAGGTGCTGTTATAATTTTCCAAAACAAAATCCTTTATGAAGAGGCATCTTTCATACAACTCCTGGGAAAGACAGTAACCAAAGCACAGCGCTAAATCACTGGCTTTGCAAGCTGCACCTGGCCAATGTCACTGTCTCCATGAATCTCCTTACCATTCAGAGCTCGTTTGCTCGTATTAATAGAACAAATAAAACAGAATGGGAGCTAAAGATACTGGGATAGTGATTTCTTGCTTCAGGAAAACCTTCCTGAGTTACAGACCAATACAATGTTCCCAACCACGAGCCAGGGAGCCAAAGCTGATATAAACACCGCATCCAAGCCACAGAACATGACTTGTTTAAGGCTTAATTCTGTGAAGTAAGGCAGGAAACAAGATTTATCCTTCTGGGAAACGTTTGGCATTTGCTTCTAGCTCAGCCTGATTGCTCTCTGCCGTCCACAACATCCATTACAGCTATCTGAAGGAAATCAAGTTTTTGCCCAAACTAAGGCAAAAGAGAAATGTCTCCATCCCAGTCCCGTAGAAATCCCTCTGTTTGACGTGGCGTTAAACAACGGAGAGCAAACTGCCCTGTCATCTTGCCGTGAGGATCATCGCTGCTATCTTAGGCCTTTTGGCTGTGAAGGGAAGCAAAATGAGCTGGACAAAAGCCATTTTTACAAACATAGTAAAAATAAATTACTACACTTAATAATTGAATCTTAAACTTGTCATTATGGCAACTCTAAATTATTCCAAGAGCCCTCCTTCACTGGGACTCGGCAAAAGTATTGGGTGTTGGAGGTCAGTTTTCACGTCTGAAATCCAGCTTAGGTTATAACTACACAGGCTACAGAGTAAACGTTCAAAGGATGAATGGGCCATTGAAAAGTAAATCAGACTCCCTGAGACTCTTAAATGAGTCCTGGAAGGCTTCAAGCCATCAGTGTGGTGGGCTACCAAAAAAATTGGGTTGTTAATAGAAGAGAATTTGGGGTTATGAATACCAGGTTTTTCCTTTTTTTTAGTGTGTGTGTATGTAACAGTTTGTTTCTTAACATGTTTTTGTTTCGTGTTATTTTAGTTTTGGTACTGTATGCTGATTGGGCAGTGAATGGTGTATGACTTGGTCCTCCGCCCACACTCTAACTCCTGGGCACAAGGCGGGAGTGTTTACACTGGAGGAAAATGCTCAGACTCTGACCCAACTGGGAGACATTTCAGTTAACATCTGGCTTTGCTTACTTGTCCTAAATATTAAATTATTAAAGGACTATTAATATTAGACCATTTCATTGGTTCATTCCTTTTCTCCTTAACACTATATTTAAAGGCCATTTTCCTTGAAATTGGTTTAAACCTCTTTCTAGTGTCATTGCCTCTGAATTTAGCATCATGAAAATCTTCAGGACACTCAGGCAGAAGGATTATTAAGCACAGATGAAAAACTGACATTTTTTTTTCCAGTGACTCTAGAACAACCAAATTTATTTGTTCTCCATATTGCGTATGTAAAAACTTTATATACAATACTAATGTTGCAGCTAATATTTATAAAAAGCCTGAGAAATCTGGCAGAAATAAATAATTTGCATTTTTTCCATTTAGGTCTCTTGAATTATTTTTCAAATCAAGATTATAGAGTCAAAATTGCCTAATTAATTTAAGTAAGTTTACTTTTGGTTCTGAGTTATGTATATATGTATTAACTGACTCAATGCCAGTCTGCTCTTGCCAGAATAAGTCATGGAAACATCATTCATGCCCTAGTCATACAAATGGTCTCAAATGGTAAGCTGCTTTCCTGATTTACCAAGTTCCTCACCACACACGTGGCGATGATATCAAAAGCACAACAGAGCAGACTCAGAAAATGCCCAGATGCTTTGCATCATGGCAATAGGAGATAAATATGTATATGAGCACACACACATTTCATGACTTGGTTAGGAGTTATTAGGAAATGACTTCCTTAGTTTGTATTCCTCTGTGGGTGCCGCTCTTAATTAAAGCTTGCATATGTCCTATTGTCCCCTAATTGTGATTCTGATTGAGCCTTCTTCAGTTTTAATTAATGGTATCAAAGATACCATGAAATTCAAAAGCTTGTAATTTGAAGTGAATAAGAGAAATGGCCCTTGCATCAAATAACCATGAATGCTAAGATACTTATTAAGTGGTCTCATGCAATAATTCCTTTACCTCAGTGGCTGGAACAACCCAGGAGGACTTTCTGTTTAATGTGTCACTATCTGCATTCCGTAAGAAATTTATGTACATGCTGGCAAGATGGCTAAACTAGTCAAGAAGCTTGCCAAGGCTGATGACCTGAGTTTGTGTCCTAGGACCCACACTGACTCCCTCTAGCTACCCTCTGATCTCCACAGCCACATCCTGACATGCGTTTGCATCCCCCCAACAAATGATTTTAAGACCTCCATGCCAAATTAACTCAAACATCATGCTTTCTTCTGTCTCTCGTCTGTTCCCCTCCTCTGGGTAACTGCTGAGATTTGCAGCTTGCCTTTCCTGGGATTTCTCTTTTAAACTCTAATTAAATTGCCCATCTATGAATAAAAAAGAGAAAAGAATAGAAGGAGTTTATTTATAAGAACCCAAATCCAAATATATACACCATAATTGTACTTAAAAGGACAGATATAGGTGTACAGAGATGTATAGCTGAGTAACTGTTTTGAGTTGTGAATCCACTCTAAAAAATCATGGCCATCATAACAATAATCATAAGTTTTATTTAGGGCTATGTGTTTGCACAAAGCAATTCATGTAATTTTCCCTAAAAACACAATGGTTTTATTTTCATCTTTGCATTTCCTTCCTATCTTTTTCTTCCATTCTCTTCTTCCCATTCTAATTTTATAAGTGTGTCAAATAACTGATGATTCTATTGAAATGTTTCAGAGTAGAGACTAGGGTGGGCTTTTGATTCCCAGTATATCTGACTCAGTTCTTTTAAGCAAAGACATTATTTCCAGTGAAGCCCAACCAGAAAGCATCATCTTCATTCTAATTGTTCTGCTACCAGTATAAGGAAGCTGGCAGGGGTGGAGCTAGCAAGTGTGTTGACAGCCAGGTGAGTTCACAGCATCATGTAAACCAGCATCATTTCCAGTGTGAGGAAAGTAAAGCATCCTGGGTGTGTCATTTAAGTTAGTACTCTTGATATCAGCAACATTCAAGTACCGAAACTAATACTGAGAAGGAACGCATCTTCAGTTTTGTACCCCAAGAAACTCATTTGCCTTTCCCTGGTCCTGGTGTCACATCCCCAATACCATATGTTCTAGTCCCACTAATATCAAAGGTAATCAATTAGACATTTATTGAACATTTGTGCTGTGCTTTCTGAGGAAAGGAAAGTGAAAAATATTCTAATCACACCCCATGGGGCTGAAGCGAAAGTATCATCCTACTAGATCGACAAGGCATGAAGATGGGATTACTAAATTACCTGTATTGCCAACTTCATTAACTATCATGATCAGGTGAGGTCAAAGTAAAGTGAACTCAGTAGAAAGAACCTGAGAGTCCCAAGTAGAAGAGGTTCTTCAGGATAAACACTGGGCTATAAACCAAAAATGGGTGGGTGGGACAGGATCCTGCTTGGGAGACAAAGGGTCTCCACATAGAAGCTGACTGACATTGACTGTAGGAAGCCATTTAAGTGTTTGAACAGGGGAACAATGTGCAGAAAGCTCCAAGATGGATTATGCATCACTTTGCTGGAGCAGGTCAGGGTGATGGATGGATAGTGAGTCTGTCCAAAATTAGAACATTGCTTTAGAGTGGGTGTCTATTAGTTTAAACTTCATTTTAAAGTGATTACTGCTACAAATGGGTTTTGATCTGTTTCAGGGAAATTGAACTTGGAAGAAAGGAAACAGTAGAGGTTGAAATATCCAAATCAGGCGTCTTATTTATACTGTTTTGTCACAATCCCATTTCTCTTGAATTTGGCTGTACAATGCACTTAGCAGTTGTTGTTGGCTCTGAAATCCTTATTGTCTGAACTCTATGGCTGACCACTCTATCACAGGCTGCCTTGTTCAATAAGTGGTGCGTGTGGGTGACTCTGGTTTCACAGACTAGATCACAAACCACACAAGGTCAGGAAGGAGAGTTCCTTATGAATGCTCAATCTCCATAGCCTCTGGCAGCAATTGAACACACAGAAAGCAATTAATAAGGGTTTCATTGCTGTCTGCTATGGAAGAAAGACTCAGCTAGAAATTGAACTTGATTGCTTAGTGTGGAAAGCCCTGCAGTTGTGCTTTGCAATGTTTGGATTGACCTGAATGAAATTTCCAATGGCTAATTTCATTTCGAATTCGTATGTGAGCCAGGAAACAGCACCTGCAAGGGAATGATTTTCAGTACCTTTCCTTTGGGAAAGGCTAGGCACTCCATTCCCTGTCAGCAGGAGCTACAGTAATGAGCAGGGATGGGCAGCTTCCTTGATAGTCGTTGTTGCTTGGGAAGAATGCTTAGGACTCAGGCAGGCTTCTGTAAAAGTTCTTGGCTTACATTCAAACCTGAATGAACAATGCAGGGCTCACAGGCCTTTTGATACACAGATATCTGAGCTGGGGACACTGAGGCCCAAGATAGATTACTAAGAAGTTAGAATTATGTAGCCCTGTCACTCAACATGGCTTCTATCCAGTCCAAGGTATCCTGGGACTAAACAGTCCACATGGCAACAAAACAAACAGCCAGTGAACTCTTTCTTTGCATAGCTAAATGGAACATATTCCACTTACGGATGCATAAACCACCAAAGGTACAATGGATGTCTCATTCATTTATTGTCACTAGGAAATGAAGTATTTATTACAGATAAACATTCCAAATAACTAAAAGCCTATGAATTTAATGCCAAAACTTGCAAAGAAGAAAACTAAACATGTATGATGAAAATCATTCTAAGCATTTGCTAGCGTCTTTTAGTCTTCACAACGTATCGACACTTTCAGTATGTTTCGAGAAAAAAATAGGGAAAAGAATGGCCAGGCCTATTTTGAAATAATGAAAGTGTGATACATTTACACAATGAAGCTCTGCCTTGCAATAAAGAAAGATGAAATCATGAAATTTGGAAGTAAATGGGTGGAACTAGAACCTGTTATAATCAGAGATTTGGCATTTCACTGATGGTGATTAGCCAATAGAAATAAACTTCTCCCCCTTCTTGGTTTTTATTTCAACAGGAATCATGAGGAGTGAGTTGAGTTGCTGTGAAGGAAGCATTAGAAGAACACAGATACTGATGAATGAAAGCAGAGTACCTCACCTCATGCAGTCAACTACTTCTCAGTAACAAGACCATCCAACAAGACCTCTAAGCTTCCATATTTGATCTTTGAGGAGATTGCAGGTATCAAGAAAAGTAAAATTTAATCAATACAGGGCAAATAAATTTAATGTCATCTTATAATACAGAGCTAGAAAGGGACACTTGTGAACACGTGTAGACTTGCTCCCAGTTTCTCTTTGATTCTGATGCCATGTCTGATACATTCACAAATCGCATCATAACTTGACCACTTGCTGACCCTCCATTGTTTCTTTCATTGTGTAAGTCATCAAATATGAATTGGCTAAACAAATGCTACTATTGGAACCAACTCATCACCTCTCTCTGCATGCATACCTCTGCTCTGGCTTGTAGTGGGCAAGCTATCTTTCTGTTCTTGACATTGAGTTCCATGTGTTTCTCCAAGAATGAAAGCAATGCTTGACTTGAGCATGTAGAGTGGAGCTTTCTCTCTAGCCTTTGCCATCACATTTAGATGAGTCTGCCAAGCTTACTGCTTAAAGTTCTGGAGCAGAGATCTGAAGGGGATTGCCCAGCCACACCTAAGCAGCTTTCACAAATCTCAGATTTTTAAGATGCACCTTACTGTTCAAGCCATTGCTTTTCGGGATTGTATTCTACAGAGAATTTATTCTTGCCATAGCTCACCAAAAAGACACTTACTGCACTACCCTTCAATATCTGGCTCCTTTTGTCCTCTAGTCTTTTTTCAACCCAGTACTCAGAGCAGTTACAAGAGAAGTCAGACCTTGATCGTCTTCTACTGACGTGTCCTGGATCTGCAATACCTTGCGAGGCCATGCATTAAAAAATATTAAGTATTAAAGAATGCTGTAAACTTTGACTAACATTCTAAATTTTTCTAATGTCATAGATATTATTTCATAGTAACATACTCTGCTGTACATAAAAGTTCTCTTTCCTTTTAACTATAGTCTTTGTCCTTTGCTATTGCTTTTTCTTATTGACACTTTTATTCACATATTAAATGATCTTGCCTCTTTTTATTCTTCTTTCTCACATTTGAGATGAACTCTGTGCTTATCTATGACTGCTATTGTTGGTGTTTATACAATCCATGTCTGCTATTATAAAGGATAAGCAGGACATTCTGAAGAAAGATTTTCTCAGTTTTGGGCCTCTAGCATAAAAGTTCTACTGAAATAAATCTTCCAAAATAAGAGGCAAAATTACCACAGCATTGAACCAAATCCAGAAAAAGAAATAGTAAAATACCTGAGATATGAAACTTCTAAAGAAAAAAGGTTTATCAAATTTCACAGTTTTTGGTAGCTTCTTTCCATGATAATTTGGACTCAGGTTTGGGGCTTGTGGTAAGGTGGTACCGACTGACAGAGTATGTGGTAGAGCAGGAGTCAGGGAGCCATAGCAGGAAGAGATAGGTATCAGAGTCCTACAACTACTTTGAGAGGATATCCAATGACCTCAAGGTCTTTCTTCAGTAAGTCTTACCTCAGAGGGCAAGGTAACCCATGACTTTAATCCCAGAACTCAAGAGACAGAGGTAGGTAGAACTCCATGAAATTAAGATATGCCAATCTGGTCTGAAAGAGTTCCATGTTAGCCAGGGATACATGAGACTCTCTCTAAAAAGGGTGTGAGAGGAATGTAAAAGATAGCCCAGCAGGTAAGAGCACTTGTTGGTTTTCCAGAAAACCTCGGTTTGGTTTCCACCACCCATCTCAGGCAGCTCACAATCACCTGTAACTGCGGTTACAGGGTTTCCACTGTCCCTCTCTGGTCTTCACAGAGACCTGCATGTATGTGGAGCACATTCAGATAAGCAGGCATACACATATGCACAAGCATGAAAATCAATTTTTAAAAATTTAAAAATAAGCTCTATTTCTCCAAGGTTCTGTCACTGCTAATAATCCCATTCCAGGGACCATTGAAAGAATTTAAGATCCAAATTATACCAATATCCAAAATAAATTTCCCCATTTCTCAGCTGTATAAACATAAGCAATGTGTTGTAGAACATACATTTCATTGGTTTCTGAACTGACACCAGACTGATGGTATCTGTGGAACCAAATTTCCTGCATAGACTTTATGCCAACATCATGCTTCCTCTTTGATTCATCATCGCCAATAAGCTGTCAGAGTGTTCCCTACATTTCAATTCAACAAGCATAAAAATTGATCCTTTTTTTATTTTCAACTCACTACCAAATACTAAGGACCATGAAAGAAAATGAATATGGAGCAGGGGCTCACTAATAACATAAAATGGTACCCTGAGGTGATTTCTGAACAGTAAATACTCTTAAGTGGACTAAGGTTTTCTTTAGATTCAACCTGATTCCAGTTCTTGTATGTATTAAACAATAGCCTTTCTGTGTGTCTCCTCGCTACAGGTTTTAAGTGTAATTTCTCAACTTTTTCTTGATCAGTGTCTTCAAGACTCTCTGATTAATTAAGGACATTGGCTTTGGGTCTTGAGAAATTGATAAATGGATAAAGTACTTGCTGCAAGTGTAAGGACCAGAGTTCTGAACCCTCAGCTCACATCAGTACCTGGACATAGGTGACTGGCTAGACTAATCTATATGAGTCAATCCTGAGTTCAGCTGAGAGACTATGCTTGAATGACCTAGGAGGAGAGTGATTGAGATAGACTCCCAAAGTTAACCTCAGGCCTCCATACGTATGTGCACACAAGTGCCTGGGTATGGAGCTGTCCACAGAAGTGCAAGAAATCTACTAGTGGAACATCCCATCAAAAGAATAATACTCCCTCTCCAAGAAGCTATCAACTTTCAATAGCTCCTCATTAAGCAGTGAGGCCTGAAGAGCACTTTCTCCATCTATTCCAGAATGTTGGCTGGTTTGATCTTGTACAGGTCTTGAGCAATTCAGCACAGCTGCTGTGAGATCATAAGTGTATAACCATGTCATATCCAGAATACAGCATATGTTTTCATTCCTTCCCATTCTCTCAGTCTTACATTCTTTCTACACCTTTTTCTGACATGTCCTCTGAGCCTTGGCAGGGTGTGTATGGGAGTGTTGATAAATTGTTCCATTTAGGGTTGAGCGCTCCGACTCCACCTCTTACTCTTAGCACTTTTCTTGGGTATATCTCTCCTGTGATTGTTAACCAGTGCCAAAAGGGGCTTCTCTGGCCAAGGCTATGAGTATACACATAAATATTTAGGAAGCAATTTGACAACATGACCATTTAGGAAATAAAAATTGCGAGTTCTACCCTAGGGTCTGTGTCATGCCCATGCATGGGATTTTGACCAGGCTTACAATACCAGGTATGAAATACTCTCACATGGAACAAGCCTCAAATCAAATCATATATATATATATATATATATATATATATATATATACATTCTTTGAATTTTTATTGCATTTTACATATTTCAATTCTTAATTAAATTTAGACACTCTCCCCGAGTGATCCCTCCCCAACCCCCATCAGAACTCATGTATTCTTTTATACATGTTGAATCCTATCCAGTCAAGCATTAGTGTCCAGATGTCCTTTAGCGTAAATTCATTCACTGGAGTCTGGTCGCGCTATCTAGAAATCATAAGTAAGGCATATTTTCCCTCTCCCAGTAGTAATCAGTCTCTAATAACTCTCAATCTAAGTCTGGTCTGCCACCAATTTCTATCACTCCACTCTGGGTTTTTGTCTAACTTCAGTTGCTGTGGATTCTGTGGTAAATGTCATCATTGCTACAATTTGACATGTTCAAGCTATAAGTAGCCTGAAAGACTCTGCTCCTCTAAGTTCATGAACTAGCCCTGGTTCTAACAATATTTCAGTCCCCTCTTGCACAGTGATCTTAGCCACAGATAGATGAGGTTCAGTATAGGAGTACTATCCAGGGATACATACTCTGCAGTTTCTTCTATAAAACTTGGCAATTGTGGCCTTCTGTGTGCATAGCACTATATTGTTTAAGGAACTCTCATCCACTGGTGAGAATTAAGGGATGCTTTAGTTTTCTCTTTACTCCTCATTCTTCTATGTTCCCTGAGCCTTAGGTGTAGAGGTTCAACTGACACCTAGGACTTGGCATTCCTCATTTGTATATTCTCTGTGTCTCACCAGTTGTGGAATTCTGCTGTAGCCTCCATCTGTTGCAAAAACATGGTAAGTGGTGTACTGTATGCTTGTCTGTAGATATACAGATCTTTATTTAGCTTATGATAAAGAAATTTCATTTGTCTAGGAATATGACAGATATAGGATTCTCTCTAGGATCTATGGCGCTCAAACTCTTCATATTTGGTTGTTTTGTGCCACCCATGAGTTCACTCCAACTGAGAGGGTTTTAAGTCCATGATAGCTGTTGGCTACCACCCCCAGATACTACTGCACCAATAGAGGTAGTGTGCTGTGCCAGTTAAGATTATTAGAATTTAGGGTTGGTTTGGACCATTGATCGATCCCCCCCTCCCCCTTAGCAAGTTACATGTTATCATCTGGCATTAAGGGAGCTAAAGTTCAGGTAGAAGGTTTTCTGGTCAGTTCCTGCTCCATTGCTCAGAGTCCTGTATCCCAAATATCCTATCTTCAGCAGTAGGGTATTATCTTCTAGTTCTGGGAGATAACCAAGAACTTTGGCAATAGTCTGTATTGTTTTGGGAGTCTCGAATCACTTTCGCCAACCACACAAAGGGAGGTACCTTCTGTCTGGCACTGTGTTCCTTGTCAAGTATCCCCTGGGTGTATAGATGTACTGTTAACACACTGTTTCTGCATTTCTCAGGGGGTTTCAGTGGCATCATATTTCCCTCTGGGTTCCCTCGCCCTCCAAGATTCATCTCTGCTCTTTTCCCCATTTGACCTCACTCCTCGTTTCCCAGTCCCAGCACCTGCATTATCTCCACATTAACACACACCTCTCTGGGTCTCGCCTCCTGACTTTCCTCCCTCCAACACCATGATCACCTGCATGTCCCTCCCTCCTCTCCTCTCTACTGAAATATCCCACATTTCCCACCTCCCCGCTAGTAACAGATTTTCCTCACTGATCCCCTTTTGGGTTTTTTTTTCTTTTCCTTTACCTCTGTGTATTCTTTCTCCTTTCCTGGCTCCTGGTGTTATATCAGGATCTATACCCACATATAGGGGATTGATGCTACAATCCTCAAATGAGGAAGAACATATACTGCTTGCTTTAACTGGGTTTGTGTTACTTAGTGTAACATTCTCTAGTTCTAACCATTTACCTGCAAATTTCATTACTTCATCATTTCTTAGTGCTGCATAGAACTCTATTGTGTAAATGTATCACATTTTCAGTATCCATTCATCAATTGAAGGGCACTTAAAGTTGTTTCCATTTCTTAGCTATTGTGCAGACAGCCTCAATAAACATGGATGTACAGGTCTCTCTACAGTAGGATGAATACTTTGTGTATATGCCAAGGAGCAGTATAACTGGATTATATGATAGATTCACATTTAATTTTGTGAAAGTTCTCCACACTGCTTTCTCTAGTGGTTGCACTAATTTACACTCCCACCAGTGAATATTTGATGTCTTTCATTCTCTTGATTTTAGCCAGTCTGACTGGGGTGAGATGGAATCTTAAAGTGGCTTTTAATCTATGTTTCTCTAATTACTAAGAATGTTGAGTACTTTTCAAAGTGAGCACTTTTCAAAATTTCTTGACAAATTTTATTTCTTCATTTGAGAAATCTCTGTTTAGGTATATAGTCCATCTTTTTATTGGGTTGTTTATCTTCTCTCTCTCTTTTTGATTTCTTTATATAGTCTGGTTATTAATCCTCTGTCAAATGTGTAGCTGGTAAAGATTTTCTCTACACCAAAGGATTTCCTCTTCCCTTCCTTGGTTGTTTCATTTGCTGTACAGAAATTTGTAACCTAATAAGGTTAGGCTACGCATATTGATTGTTGACCTTAAGGCCTGAGCAGCTGATGTCCGATTTAGAAAGTCGTTTCCTATATCTTGTAGGGTACTGCCTATATTTTCTTCTAGCAGTTTCAGAGTTTCAGGTTTTATATTGAGGTCTTTGATCTATATGAAGTTGACTTTTGTGCTGGGTGAAAGATATGGGTGAAACTTATTCTTTTTGGGCTCTTCTGCTGTGTTCCATTGATTTATATGTCTATTTTTGTGCCAGTACTATGCTCTGAAATATAATCTGAGATCTGGTATGGTGGCCCCTCCAGAGTTGTTCTTTTTTGCCCAAAATTACTTTATCTGGGGCATTTTGTGATTCTGTATGATATTTAGGATGGATGTGTTAGTTCTGTGAAGAATGTCATGGGTATTTTTATGGCACTGCATTGAATTCATAGACTGCTTTTGGTAAGATGGTAATTTTCACATTATTGAGTCTACCAAACCATGAACACGGCAGGAGCTTCCATCTTCTAGTGTCTTCCATTATCTCTCTTTCTTTACACATTTTAAAATTTCATTTTAGGTATCTTTAAAGTCTTCAGTTAGGTTTATTCCTAAATATTTTATATTTTGGTTTTTTGAATGATAGGGTTTCTTTGAATGTTTTTTTTTCTGATTGCTTGTTATTGGTATAGAGAAAGTCTACTGATTTTTATAAGTTGATTTTCTAACCTGTCACTTGACTGAATGTGTTAATAAGTTCTAACAGTTTTCTGGTGGATATTTGGGATCTCTTATGTATATCATATAGTCTGCAAATAAAGATTACTTGACCTTCTCTTTTCCAATTAGTTCTCCTTTGATTTCCTTTTCTTGTCATAATTTTCTGGCAAGAGTTTCAAGGACTATATTGAAAAGGAGGAGAAACAGTGGACAGTCCTGTCTGGTTCCTGATTTTAATGGAAATGCTTCCAATTTTTCTCCATTTAGAATGATGTTGGCTATGAGTTTGTTGCATAGATCTATAATTATGCTGGTCATGTTCCCTCTGGATACATTCCCTCTAGGACTTTTGGTGTGAATACATGTTGGAATTTGTCAAAGTCCTTTTCTGCATTTGTTGAGATGACTATGTGGTTTTTGTCATTCAGTCCATTTGTGCTTTATTACATTTATTGACTTCCAGATATTAAACCATCCCTGCATCTCTGGAAAAAAACCTACTTGATCTTGAAGGATGATCTTTCTGTGTGTCTGTAGGCCATTTGTGCATATTTTGTTGAGTATCTTTACATCTATATCCATTATGCGTATGGGTCCATAGTTTTCTTTTTTGTTGTTGTATCTTTACTGGTTTGGGTATAGAGTGATACTGGCTTCATAGGCATTTGGGAGTTCTCCATCAGTTTCTATCTTGCTGAATAACTTAAAAAGTATTGGTTGTAGATCTTCTTTGAATGTCTGGTAGAATTCTGTTGTGAATCCATCTGGGCCTGGAATTTTTTTAGTTGGGAGGATGTGTATTATTGATTTGATTTCCTTATTTTCTATGGGTTTGTTTAAGCTGATGATCTCTTCTTGGTTTAACTTTGGTGGTGTCTATGATTTTAGAAATTCATCCATTTCTTTTAGATTTTCAAATTCAATGGAGTAAAGGCTTTAAAAGCATTGACTTAGAATGTGCTGGGTTTTTGGTTTTGGTTTGGTTTGGTTTGCTGTTGTTTTTTGTTATTGTTGTTTTTGTTTTTTTTTTCAGTGTCTGTTGTGATGTTTCCCTCTTTGTCTCTGATTTTGTTGATTTGGAGTTGCTCCTCTTTTCTCTTTGTTAATTGGGTTAGGATTCTGTTTATTTGTTTAACCTGTCAAAAAAACAACTCTTAAATTGATTGACTTTTTCTGTATTGTTTTCTTTGTTTCTATTTCATTCATTTCCGCATGATTTTTGCTATTTCTTCTTGTCTACTCAGTTTGGAGTTGGTTTGTTCTTGGCTTTCCAGAGTCTTGAGTTGTACTATTAAGTCATTTACATGTGCTCTTTCTGAGTTTTTAATATAAGCATTAAGAGCTATAAACTTCCCTCTTAGGACTGTTTTTAAAGTATCCCAGAGGTTTTGTTATGTTGTATTCTCATTATCATTTAGATGATATTTTTAATTTGGTTGTGTTATACTTGGCTTCCATAAGGTATTTCTTATGTCCCTCCTTTGGCACACCTCTTACAGCACCTTATGGGGTCTCTCCCACACTCTCATGCCTCTCCCCTTTGCACTCCCAGTATTGTACTTCTCTACATTTATTTCATCCATAATCTACTATTTTCCATCACTTAACATGCCCCCAAATACACCTTTCTGTCCTCCAGTTGTGATCCAAGTTAAACACATTAAATATTTAAAGCTAGGATCCATATATGAGAGAGAACATGCAGAAGTAACTTTCCTCTCTGGGTTTGAGTTACCACACTCAGTATACTAGTTTTTCCAGTTATATCAATTTACCTGCAAATTTAATTATTTTGTTTTCTTTTAAAGCTGAGTTATATTTTGTTGTGTCTATGTAACACACTTTTATAATCTATTCACCTTCTGATGGACCTTTAGGTTGATTCAATTTCCTAGCTACTGTGAGTAGAACTGCAATGGGCATAGAGCTGCAAATTTCATGGTACTAGAATATAAAGTCCTCCGGATGTATGCCAAGGAGTAGTATAGCTGGCTCATAAGGCTGTTCTATTTCTAGCTTTATGAGAAACCTAAAAACTGATTTCTAATTTTGCTGTACTAGTTTACACTTCCACGAACAGTGCATAAGAGTTTCATTTTGCCCCTTTAACACCAGAATTTCTTGTTATTTGTATTCCTGATTATGATTATTCACTGGGGATAGGATGTAGTCATAAGGAATTTTCTCAATGCATATGACATGCCAAAATCAAGCCAAGATGAAATAAATGATTTAAACAGATTTATACTAGCAATGAGGCTGAAGCAATATTTTTTAATTTTATAGATACAATAAACATATAATATGTAGCAAATATTTTCTAACTTGATAACCATCATAATTTTAATTATGAAAACTCCAGTGCTATACATTCTCATTCATTTACATTCAGCCCCTCATTAATCAAATGGTGATAGAAGTTGTGACTGTTTTTGTAATTATTAAAGAAATGAATCAAAACACAACTCTTACCTCAAATGAGATAAAAGATAATTCATTCTGAAGCAAATATGAGCGAAGTGACCATGTCTTGGGCCATGAGTTCAGGTGGCCCTCACATGATCTGCTGTAGAAGTGGTCCCATGAATGTTTTATAGTCAAAACCAAAAGGGAGTCATAAATCAAGACATTTACCAAATGCAGGAGTGGTCACAGCAAAGCAAAGCATCTGGTATCAGTTTCAGATGCCACCAGATGACATTCTTAGCTTTGGAGCTGGTAGAAGCTAGTAATCTACTAAGGATACATTCCAAAATGTCACCCAGTAGTGAAAAGGATGTGAAGTCAGACACAGAAGTGGTCAGTGGATAGTTATTATGGGCAATAAAGATAGCACAAGATAATCTGGGCTCTGGCTCCAACATTCCAACTCTTTACAATCAAGTAGCTATAACCAGTCAATCTGCCTAAGAAAATGTTCAACAAGGGTGTGTCTTTTTCCCCAGGAATTTCAGTTCACAACAAGCAAACACAGAATTATTATTTTCATGACATAAGCCTGAATTATGGAAATTTGAGAGAATTAATTGATATCACTTGACATTAGTAAGTATTCAATAATTTCTTTGGACAGTAAAATTAATAGATGTAAAAATACGATAAGAAGTATTCAAAATAAAGGAAGGCATGAAGCTGTTCTGGCAGAGGAGGAGAGGTAGAAAACGGGTGGGGGAGCGCTTGGGGGGGGAGCGGTGGTAAAGGTGAGTGAAATGATTTGTATGCATGTATGAAACTCTAAAAGAGTTTATTAAGACATCACATTAAAACCACCACAAATTGCAGAAGATTACGAAAAATAAAGTTCACAATAGTGATTTCATCAAGTTATTTAAAAGAACAGATGCATCTGGTGGAAATAGAGAAGTAGCACAGTGACTTCTCTAGGACTGCCTCTCAGTGGTTTTGAAGAGAGCCTCAGAGTTCTGCAGACCTTCAAACAGGTTAAACTGTGGCTTAGAACTATGACTGAGCGGCTAGTGCAGTTTCATTCTGTTGCTATGACAAACACCATGACTAGAAATTGGGAGAGGAAAATCTTTACGTCATCTTACACATCCAGGCCACAGTCCATCATAAAAGGAAGTCGGGCAGGAATCTAAAGTCAGGACTGTGTGTTATTTCATGCAGGTTTACCTGCAAACAGGAAATCCACACACAGATTAAAGAAGTTCAGCTTTATCCCAGGCTCACGCTTAGCTAACTTTCTTATACCAGGCAGGACCACCAACCCTGGGAATAGTACTGCCCACAGAGGGCTGAGTCCTCCTACATCTCTTGATAATCAAGACTACTTCACAGATAAGCCCAATTAACTGTTAATAGCTCCTCAGCAATAAATAATTTAAGTTCTGAACTCAATGACTGTATCATACTTCAATGAATATAAGCCACTGTTCCATGAAGTGTGATGTAAGCAGTTATATTCATAGATTAGTGCATCTCTTACCGAACACCAGAGAAACTTCCTCATGAAGCAGATTATGATTAACACAGAAATTCACAACTGGTACAGAGAATGAGTGCTTAACCCTGAATAATGGAGTGCATGAATTCAGGCAGACAAAGGAAAGGGTCTAAATATGATCAATATACATTGCATGAAATTTTCAAAAATTCAATTAAAAAAAGGAAACTATTCAAATAATAAGGATTAACTGAAAATTTGTTTGTTTGTCTACTAGTTTATCATTGCATATTTAAGAAGTAGAATTTTGGGGCTGGAAAAATGGATCAGTGGTTAAAAACACTGGCTATTCTTGTAGAGGACCCTGGTTCAATTCCCAGCATCCACATGGCAGCTAACAATTGTCCTTAACTCTAGTTCCAAAGGATCTGATGCCTTTTTCTGAACTCTGTAGACATTGTACAACATGGGTTCACATACATATATGCAGGCAATATTCATATACATAAAATAAATAAAATGTTTTTTAAAAGGTAGAATTTTAAGTAAATATAACCTAGAGGAAAATAAGCAACTCATGATCTTCAAATAATTGTATATCTTCATAAAGTTTTAATAAACATCTTGTTGAATTCCATGGCACTTTGTTATTTTTTAATATAGAAATATAATTCACTTAAAAAGAGGCACAGGAATTTGGAAAGTACATTAAATTATATCACTTTATAAGCAAAACTATATTCAAGTCAACAAAGGATAAAGTTTCTTCCCTTTAACAATCATGATGAAAGGAAAGAGACCAAATTCAGCTGAGGTAGGATAAATAAGAAGCAATCATATCCTGCTTCTATGAGTCCATAATGAGCAATATCAAAGTTATTAACATACAGACGATAACTTAAATATTTCTTATTATAGATGCTATTTCTGAGACACTTTCTTTTGTGAATAGTAAGAATTGTAGGTAAATATAATGTACAAAACAAAGCATTATCTTCAAAAAAGGAGAGAATTTGCATATGAAAATACAATTAAATAAATAATGATTGAATAAGAGACTATATTATTCAGTCTTTTGAATGCCATGTAAGAGTAAGGCTTAGGTAGATGTAAATGCAATGGTAATAAACAAAGTAGAGGTCACAAAATAGAGAGTCAGGGGGCATGGGAAATGATGGAGAAGAGGGAGGAAGGAGACAATGTAATATACAATACTGATGTATGCAATCTAAATAGTTAATAATTAAAAAAACAAAGTGCACTATATTTGTACATGATTTCAAATATATAAATAATGAATAGTGTGTTAATGTGTCTTCTTCTGTTTAAAAATCTTTTCTGTGTATGTTTAAAAAATCTATTATTTTTAGGGAAAGAATGAAAAATAAAATATGATATTTACCATTTTTAGTGTATAATTAAGTATACACATTTTAGTGTATAATTCAGTTATGTTGATTGCTTTTAATGCTTCTTGCCTCCTCCATGTGTGATTTTTAAGTTATAATGATTGTAAATTAAAATTCATCATTTTCATAGCAAATAGATTTTAAAAAATATTTTTATTGAATCATTGTGTGTTTCATACAGAAAATATCAATCTTAATCATCTTTATATCCCTTTCCACACTGGCACCTCACCCATAATCCCCCAACTGGAATGCATATAGTCTTTCATCTGTGTTAAGGTCTATTGTGTCAAGTTTGTGATCATAAGTGACCTCAGTGTTGGTTCATTCACTGAGGTCTAGTCAACCTACCCGAGAGTCCCTCACTTTATGCAGACTTAGTTCATCCTCACCCAACAATAATTAGTTGCCAATATTTCTTAAGCAAAGTTTGGAGTCTACTACCCATTTCCAACATCCATGTTGGGTTTTTTTCTGCTTGAGATTGCATGGGTCTTGAGCATGCCAAAACAATTGCTGTAGGTTCGTATGAGCAGGTTCCTGGGAGCTTCTCAGATTCCATTTCCACATGGTCATGCACCTCCTCAATGGCTCTTACAATCTTTCTGCCCTCTCTTCCACAGTGGTCCCTGAGCCCTGGGTGAGTAAGACTTAAGAGTCCTGTCCAGGGACCCACCCTCCAGATTTCTAATCTCTATGACTTAGCTATTTATGATTTTTGTGTTACTGGCCCTAAGTAGTGACAGTGGAGAGATTCATTAGTGTCTTCTCTTCTCCTTGCTCTATATTGCGTGAGTTTTGGGTGTAGAGGCTGCACTGTAGATGTGCCACTAAGGCATGGGCAATTCACAGACAATGTCTGTGTGTATCAGCTCTGGTACTCTGTATTAGTCTCCATCTGATGCAAAAGAAGCTTCTTATATGAGTGATGACTGGAACACTTGACTGTAAATATAAGGATACATAGTTTGCATTTAGTAAAAAGTTACATTAGCCTAGGGATATGTCAGCCCTGGGGATCTCTCTGAGACCTAAAGTGACTTCAGTCTTGTGTATCTGGCTTTGATTATAGTACCACATATGAGTTTCCTCCCACTGAGTGGGCTCTAAGACCAATTAGGTAGCCATTTATTGGCCCCAAGATGAAATAGCCACTACTACACCAGTGCCAGGCATCGATTTGGTCATGAAGCTGGTGTTCGGCCATTGATTGATGTTCTCCCTTGGCTACTTGTATAGTCCTCTCCAGAGCTACAAGTGCCACCCTCCATGGGAAGTGGCTTCCAGGGAAGTTCCAGCTCCATTGCTCCAAATCTGATCTTAGAATTATGTCCTGTCTTGAGCAATAGGATCTAACTTTCAGGTTCTGGGAGGCAATCAAGAGCTGTGTGAAGTGTGTAATTTTGGGAGTATGATGGTACATCCTGGGCAACAACTCAAAGGAACGTTTATCCTGTCTGTCACTGTTTCTTGTTATGTAACCTTGAGCTATGCACATGAGCTGATGAGAGCCATTGTATGGGGAATTTGTCATTAGGTTGTGTGTTAGTTTGCTTTTCTGTTGCTGTGATAGAAACACTGACCAAGGGAATTTATAAAAGGAAGAGTTTATTTAGCTTACAGTTCCAAAAGGGCCAGAGTCCATTGTTGTGGGGAGGCATGGCAGCAGAGGTGACTAGAATAGATCCAGAAGATACATACTCACATCTTCATGCCAGCACAAGAAGCAGAGTGTGACAAGAGCCAGTAATCCAATAAGATTTAAGAAATCTCTAAGCCTGCCTTCAGTGACATGCTTCCTCTAGCAAGACCATACCTTCTAAGACTTCCCAAAACAGCATCATCAACTGGGGACAAAATGTCTGAATATTTGTAGCCTATGGGAACAATCTCATACATTCTCATTCAAACCACCACAGGTTGTTAGATTAATCCCATTCTCTTTGGTGTTTTACACATAGTTAGGCAAGATTTCTTTCTCTCTCTATCTCTCTTTCTAACCTTCCCTCTATGCCTTCCATTTTAAAATGTTCCCATTTTCCCTATTTCTCCCTTGATAATACCAATCAATACCTCCTAAGGCCCCACCTCTCTTGAGCTCCTTCTTTCCTTTTATGCCCATAATTCATGTATAACTCACTTTCCTTCCCCTTTTATATATTTCTCCTTTAGTAACACCTTGTATTCTATTATTCTTCTCTCTTAGGTTCCTTCTTTACCTTTACTTCCCTAGACCCTTTCCACTTTCCTGGTTCTTACAGTTAAATCAGGATACATACTCACATAATAAGGATTTGGTGCTAGGATCCACAAATGAGGGAAAACACACTTCATTTGCTTTTCTGATTTTGTATTACTACACTCAGCATGACAACTTCTAGTTCCACCTATTTACCTGCAAGTATCATGATTTCCTCCTTCTTTTCTGCTGAGTAGAACTCAGCTGCATAAAATGTACTACATTTTATTATAAACACCTCAGTTGAGGGCCTTCTATCCCTTAGCTTTTGTGAAAAGAGCAGTAACAAACATGACAGTATCTGTCAGATATGTTGCTGGTTAAGATTTTTCTCCTTCTCTATGGGTTTTCTCTTCACTTACTTGGTTGTTTCTTTTACTATTCAGAAGCTTTTTAGTTTAATGAGGTCCCATTTGTTGACTATGGATTTTAATTTCTGAGCTGCTGCTGTCTGATATAGAAAGTCCTTTCCGACACCTATATCTAGTAGGTTACTGACAACGTTTTTCATGATATTAATTCTTCCAGCCCATGAGCATGGGTGCTGTGGTCCTTCCATCTTCTGGTGTCCATGTCACTCTCTTTCTTTAAAGATCTGAAAATTTCATTGTCCACATCTTTAGTGACTTTGGTTAGTTTTATTCTGAGATATTTTATTTTATTTTATCTTTTGAGGATATTGTGAATAGGAGGGGTTCCTTATACTGTTTCTCCAAGTACTTGTTATTGGCATATACAAAGATTATTCATTTTTGTAGACTAGTTTTCTAACTTGCAACTTTACTCAAGGTGTTCCTCATTTGTAGGAGTTTTCTGATGCAATTTTGGCATCACTTAGGTCTAATATGTCATCTGCAAAAAGGGATAATTTAACCTCTTCTTTTCTTCCTTTAACTTTCTTCTCTTGTATGATTGCTTTAGAAAGAGTTTCAAACACTATATTAAAAAGGAGTACACATAGTCAACAGCTTTGTCTGGTTCCTGATTTTAATGGGATGTTTCCAGGTTTTCTCCATTTAGGCTGAGGTTGAATCTGAGGTTTTTTCATATAGCTTTAATTATGCTGAGGTATGTTCCCTCCATTCCAGTTCCCTCTAAGACTTTTAACATAAATGCATGCTGAATTTTGTCAAAGATTTTTTTATGCATCTACTGAGATGACCGTGTGATTTTTTTGTCTTTGAGTCCATTTGTGTGCTTTATGACATATATTGACCTATATATATTGAACTACCTCAGCATCTCTAGAATAGAGCCAGTTTGATAGTGGTGGATGATCTTTTTGGTGTGTGTGTGTGTGTGTGTGTGTGTGTGTATGTGTGTGTGTGTGTGTGTTGGGTTTGCAGATATTTTGTTGAGAATTTTTGCATCTATGTTAAGAATATGGGTCTATAGATTTCTTTTTTGTTTGTATGTTTATGTGGTTTTGGTATTAGAATCATGCTGGTTTCATAGAAGGAATTTGTGAGTTCTCCCTCTGTTTCTATCTTTTTGAATAATTTAAGTAGTATTAGATATAGATTGTCTTTGACTGTCTGGTAGAATTCTGCTGTGAATCCATCTGGGCCTGGAATTTTGTTGGTCAGGAGGATTTGTATTGCTGTTTCAAGTCACTTATATGTTATGGGTCCTTTTAAGCTGTTGATCTCTTCTATTTAGCTTTGGTGATTGCCATGATTTCAGATATGCATCCATTTATTTAAGGTTTTGAAATTTAATAGCATATGTATTTTTGAAGTGTTCCCTTGTAATGTTCTGGATTTTTGTTGTTGTTGTTGTCTGTTGTGATGTTTCTCCTTTCATCTCTGAATTTGTTAATTCCTAGTTGCTTTTTGTTTCTTTTGGTTAACTGGGACAAACGTCTGTCTATATTGTTTACCTTTTCAAAGAACCAGCTCTTGGACTCATTGATTTTTATATTGTTTTCTTTGTTTCTTTTTCATTAATTTCTGCTCTGATTTTTTTTTTAATTTCTTCTTGTCTGCTAGGCTTGTGTTTCATTTGTTGTTGGGTTTCAAGATTCTTAGGTTTCAATGTTAAATCATTTATTTGTGCTCTTTCTGATTTTTTTAATGTATGCACTTAGAGCTATAAACTTCCCTCTTAGGACTGCTTTTAAAGTGTCCCAGAGGTTTTGTTATGTTTTATTGTCCTTTTCCTTGAATTCCAGGAATATTTTTATTTCTTTCTTAATTTCTCCTTTGACCCATTCATCATTCAGGAGTGTGTTGTTTAGGGTCCATGAGTTCATGAAGTTACTAGGATTTCTTCCAGTGTTGATTTTAAGCATTATTGTATTGTGTTCTGACAGAATACATGGAATTATTTCATTTATTTTTTGTATTTATTGAGGGGATTTTTGGTGTACCAGTATGTGATCAATTTTGGAGAAGGTTCTGTGGGGTGCTGAATAGAATTTGTATTCTTTGGTGCTTCGGAGGAATATTTGTTAGATATCTGTTAGGTCCATTTGTTGTATGATATTGCTTAATTCAGATGTCTCTCTGCTTATTCTCTGTCTGGTTGACTTGTCTGATGAAGACAGTACTGAAGATATCTACTATTAATGAGTGGGGACTAATCTGTGTTTTATAGTTCTGTAGTATGGTTTTTATCAAGTTGGGGAAACCAGAGTTTGATGCATATATGTTCATAAGTGTAAAATCTTCTTAGTTAAATGTTCCTTGAATCAGAATCAAGTGACCTTCTTTATCTCTTCTAATTAGTTTTAGTTTCAAGTCTATTTTGTCAGATTTCAGAATGGCAAATCCTGCTTGTTAGTGCCATTTGTTAGGAATATTTTTTTCCATCCTTTGACCTTAAGGTAATGTCTGTTGTTGAAGTTGAGATGGGTTTCTTGCAGACAAAAAAAAATTAAAAGGATGAATTTTTTTCTTGATTCATTAAATTAGACTGTGTCTTTTGAGTAGGAAGTTCAGTGCATTGATAAAGATGTGTAGTGATTCCTGTCATTTTAAATACTGTTTGCATTTCCATCTAACTTTGTGGTTCCCCCACTGTGCCTTCATTTAGTTTCTCTCTGTTGCCCCTTGGGTATAGTCCTTTCTTAAACTCTTTGTATTTCTTCAATTATTCTCTGAAGGACTAGTTTTCTGAACATTAATTCTTTCAGCCTATTCATGTCCTGGAAAATTTTTATTTTTCTTTCAACTATAACAGACATTTTTGCTGGGTAAAATATTCTAGGTTTGAATATATAGTCATTTAGAACAAGGAATGCTTTAGTCCAGGCTTTTCTGACATTCATAGTTTGCACTGAGAAGTCAGCTGTAATTCTCATGGGTTTTCCTTTTTATGTGACTTGTTTTCCTTTGGCAGCTTTCAATATTCTCTCTTTGTTCTGTACACCTACCAATTTTACTGTGATCTGCTGTGGGGTGTTTCTTTTCTGGTCCTGTCTGTTTGATGTTTATATGCTTCTTGTATTTTTATGGAAATGTCTTTCTTTGATTTGGGGAAAATTTCTTCTACAATTTTGTGAAGGATCTGATCAATACTATTATCCTGAGATTCTTCCCCTACCTCTATGACTATGGTGTATTAATTTGTTTTTTTTTATTGTGTCCCACATTTCCTGCATATTTCATTCCCTTTTTTTAATTTTTTCAAAATCTTTGCTTGACTCCTCCAATTCATCAACTTCACCATCCAGTTTTGATATCCTGTTTTTCATTTTATTAAGTTTATTGGTGAGGCTTTTGCCTGTCATTTGAAATTGGCTTACTGCTTTTTTACTTCTGTCTTCATTTCAGCCTGAGTTTTCTTTAATATTTCTATCTCTTTTGTGAATTCAGTCAGACTTTTATCCATATCCTCTTTGAGTTCTTTGATTTATTTGTTTGTATGTTCTTTAAATTCATTGAATTTGTCTATCATGTTTATGATTATTCTTTGTAACTCTCTGATCTGGGTTATCCCTATGATGTTCTCACTGTAGAAATTGCCTATGGGAATGGTAATGTTTGGTGAGGACATATTATTTTGGCTTTTCATATCATTTTTTTTCATTGTAATTTTGAAATGTGGATTTATTTTGATTTTTTGTGAGTATGATGTGAGACTCAAATCTTTCTTTGTTATGCTGAAGTTTGATTCTGTTTGTATACTTGATATGTCTCAGTTGTTTTCTTATTGGGTATGAAAGCTGGCTGGTCAAGGCTTCAGGTTCCCTTTTGATTTTATATTGGAGGGACCATATGCCTCTAGTCCAGCTGCTCCAGAGTTCCCTCAGAGACACAGGTTAGGTGAAACCAGGTGTTCTCAGGCTCTCTCTTAAGGTCTGGGAATCTCTAGCCAGTAGGCACAGCACAATTTGGAAAGATTGCTAGGCAAAGGCTGTATTCAGGTTTTCTCAGGCAGTCTGTGAAGGTCTGGGACCCATTGAACAAGACAGTAAAGAAGGCTGCTCACAGAAATCCAAGGCAGGTTGTGGGATGGAACAGCCAAGGTTGACAAGAGGTCACAGGAATTCAATGGGGACAGTCTGAGAAGGCTCTAAGAAACTAAACTAAGAAATTGACCTCGTCTGAGTACAGAATTCAGGATGCAGTGAGTGGGTCTGAACTAAGACATTAGTCTTGGGATATGGTGTGCTGAGAGCAAGAGAGAGCCTGTGCCCAAGACCAGAAGAACTGCAAAGGGATTAACATTATAAATAAAATTAGGTTCCATTTTGTATCATGAAAGAAGGCTAAGAACCATTCTTCTAGGTCCCCAAGTTACCATGGTAGTAAAGAGAACAGGTTAGTGTTGTTAATAAAATAAATTATTCTCAGTTTAGTATGATAAATATATTATAGTATATAGCATCATATGATTTTATAAGTATGTTTTATTTAGCTTTTCTTGATACGAAGTCTCCATCTGAGGTCAAGATTGTTCTATAACTGACTATACATCCCAGGCTAGCCTTCTACTCAGACAATTCTCCTGCCTCATTATCCCAAGGCTAACATTATAGGCATGAGCCACAAAACCAGGAAAAACTATATAAGGACATAATTTTGGAATTACTCTGAACAATACATAAGGTACTCAAATAACAGCACAGTTTTCTAGTGATTCTTATAGATCTTTCTGTAAAGAAGACCCATGGATAGCTACATATGCTAGAAAAAAAAATACTTAACATCACTAAGCCCCAAGAAAGCAAAATAAAGCCACAAGTCAATACGTCTCTTCCCAGTTGGAATGAGTATTATCAAAAAGATAAAAGATAATAAATGTCAGCAGGATGTGGAGAAAGGGGAATTCTTGCATTGTTGGCGGGGATATAAACTAATGCAGCCAATTCTGGAAACAGTATGGAAATTCCTTTGAAAAGTAGAAATAGAGCCACCATCTTGTCCAGAAAACCACTACTGGGAATATATCCAAAATAAACTGAAATGATCGCCTTTAAGAAACTTCTTCATGGGTCTGTTTCTGCAGCACTGTTTATAATAATCAAGATATGGAATCAAGAGATGAATGAATAAAGAAAAACGTACACAGATGCAATGGAATATTATTCATCCATAGAAAGAATTGAATGCTGCCAGTTATAGCAACAGTGATAAGCCCAGAGAACACCATGTTAAGGGAAATAAGACAGTAACTAAAAGAAATTATCACCTGGGTAGAAGCTGACCAAATCAGTCCCACCAAGCACAGAGTCAAACTGTGGTTAGGATAGGCTGGAAAGGATGCTTGAGAGGGGAGGGTAGAATTGCATTACTGGGTACAAAGCCATAGTCAGATGGGTTAGTTTTGGTGTCTGACAACACAGTAAATCAACTAAGGTTGACGATAATTTGCTGCCTATTTTTACAAAAGCTACAAGAAAGGATGTTAAATATTCACAACACAAAGAAATGATACATTTTTAAGATGATGGGTATACTATATACCCATATGGCCATTACAAATATGTATACATATATCAAGATATCATACTGCACCCAATAATTATGAATAATTATTATGTACCAGATATGTACAAATGTAAAGAAAAAGAATAGGTAAATATTCTGGTCTTTGGTCAGTACTTATTTATTCATTTATCATTTTAATATCTAACTCTGCTGAATATCTTGTTAGTGACGGTGCATATGTTCTATTAACTGCCTTGTTGAATAACAATTCTATAGGATGAGAAATGCTTATAAATAAATAATTTCAAAATTGCTCATAATTGACATACTATGCATATAAATAAGGTTCATTGATACTACAAACAGGGACATCTGCTTTTAAATACTAAAATGTTTCATATAATAGTCAGAAAATTATCTTATCAATTAATTGTCCTCTCGAACATGTTTGCAAAAACCTACAGTATTCAAAACTATGAAAAATTCATTATTCACTTTGAAAGACAAAGCAGAATTTCTGCAGGCATTTAAATATCCCAACAATTTTTAAGACTGGCAAATGGCTAAAATGTTTTCCATTCAATCAAATGGTATTTTAGAAATTGTGGTCAACACAGGGATGTCTCTTGCTGGGCAAAGTAATATAATACATTCTGTGTGGAGCAAGAAACTTTAATGATATATACAGTTTTGTTATTAAAACTGAGTTTGATATTTTTCTCTGCTCTGGAAAATTGTGACCTAGTATAACGTGCCTTCACATTGTTTATAAGTTGAGGAAAATCAACATTTTGGGTTCCCAGTTCGCACAGTAGGAACTACATTTGTTTTGGCCAAATATAATTTATATAACTGTAAGGAACAATAAAACATGAACTCTACAGTGTTTTCCTACCTAAAAATAATATAGATCTTGTAAAATTGAAGAGATTATTATTGTAAAGGGAAAGACAGTAACTTAAAAGGCTGAAGCTCATTTTACAACACTTTTTTCATGCCTGTGCAAATAGGATGACACCTGTGTGCCCATCTTTTGTGACCCCAGCCATGGGAGTAAGATTCCACACTATCATAAATAACTTTGGAAGTGAAACTTTGAAATATTTGCTTGGACAGAAGTTCTTCCATGCTCAAAATTCATGTTCAATGTGGCTTGTTAAAATTAATCCTCATTCTTCTCCTGTTTCCTACATTGTGACAAAATATTCAACCCATCATATTGATAAGTGTTTAGGGAATGAATATGTCATTCTCAATTTAATAACTTGGAATTAAAGGAAGG
This sequence comes from Eospalax fontanierii, assembly GCA_035773235.1. Taxonomy (NCBI): domain Eukaryota; kingdom Metazoa; phylum Chordata; class Mammalia; order Rodentia; family Spalacidae; genus Eospalax; species Eospalax fontanierii. Next base: position 43,769,057 of record CM069529.1, on the reverse strand, counting down.
AAAGAATCGATAAATTTGACTGGGCATTTATCTTTAAAGTAAACACACCACTGTATGACTTAACTGTCTTGATTAATTGCAATCTTATGTAATAAGATATCATCCTCAAAAATGTGTGAATGATAACATGTGGCGACAGGTTGCATATAAAAGTTACACTGAATACATACCATTAGTCTCATAAATGCATATTGTGAAATTAATGATTGTTGAAGCACTCCCACATCTAGAAAAAAAGATACTCATTTGGTAGTAAGCATTATGTTCAAGGAATAATACCATTGTGTCTCAGTAAATTCTTTCAAGAAAATCAGTTTGTGAAGTTGGCAGAATTATCACTATTTTCAATGTGAAGAAGAAAAGAGTCATAAATCATCTGTGACATATTACAAGTCACATTTCCAAGTAAATAGTAGAACTGGCCTAGACCATGTGTCTTCTGATTCTGCATGCCACACTCATTCTATCATACCAGTTGAGAATCCATTGGTGCAGGACTACAGTTCAGTAAACCCAGTATGATCATTGGGCACATGAGTCTTCTATTCTATGCTCTAGCTGACATTTCTCTATACCTGCCCTTACCATTTCCTTCTTCTTCGAGCTTTATTTATTATTTTTATATGAAAAGCATGTTTTCATATACTAAGATTTATCTGGATTTTTAAAATTTTGATAGTTTCCAATGTAATTTTTTGATCCTTCTAAGCCTTTATATTTATTTCAATGTAGAATTTGAGTTTTATTTGTCAGTATTACTGTATTACTATGTTTTCTAAAACAATCAATTCTTAATATTTATTTACAGACAGTCAGAAAACACTATCAATCACACAAACATGATTTGGGGTGCTAAAGTGAATTCCTTGTAGTTTTTATTATTTTATTTTACGTGCATGAGTGTATTGCCTGCATGTGTGAAAGTGCACTTGTGAGCAAGGCTCACGGAGGTCAGAAGAGTGTCTTAAATCCCTTGGAACTGGAGTTCCAGATGGTTATTAGCCATGGTGTAGGTACTGGGAACTGAACCCAGGTCCTCGGCAAGAGCAGCCAGTGCTCTTAACTGCTGAGCCATCTCTGAAGCCCCCACTGTGGTTTTGAAGGCATCTGCAGCTTCTTGAGGCCCTCATGTATCTGATTCCAGTCAGCCACTGAAGGGTGCTCTAGAAATATCATCTGATGATTAAATCAAATATTGTTCACATGCTCTTCAAAAATCATTCCTGTAAATCATAGTTTTGAAAACTTGTCAGCATTTTACTCTCTCTTTTGTGGATTTCTTCAAAGGGAAAAGGAATGCCTGAAAAGTAAACATTCAACAGTCATGACTCTATCCCAAGGAGGGTAGAATTCAAAAGTATTATAGAGACTTAGAGATATATAAATATTTCTGTGAGATAAAAGGAGAACCCTGTGGATAACTCACAAGGAGCCTACTGGAACTTTAACAGCCAGCAGGGCTTCGTCAGAGGAAGTGTGCTTGTAAGGGGGCAGGAGCCATGTGTTTCTGCCCACTTCACACCCTCCTCTTCCGGAAGTTAACTGTAAGCACCATTCTTTACATTTGTGTGAGTCTTCTTTCTATCATACATTTCAAATTTAGTTTTTGACAATTTCACACATGTGTACTGCATATGGTGAACATATTCAGTTCCCATTAATATCTCTTACTCTCCCCCCACACACACACTTCTAACAACCCTCATTCCCAACATGTCCTCCTGATGTGTTCATGTCTGATATTTTTGTGTGGGTTCTGAACAGGTAGCTGTAACTGCCCTGTGCTCATCAATGCAGCAGCTACATTATATTGAATACACAAGATGGTTTCTCTTTAATATTTTACCCCCCACATAACCTTATGGGATATTCCTAACAACCTGTTTAATGAGCATAAATATTCCTGGTTCTTAAATAAGACAAGTTGAGGTTGATAAGGGTAACCAACATACTTATATTCATAAAACTAAATGTGAAAATGCTTCTAACTGTAGGATGTTTGGTAGTATGTGGACCAACATTCCTTCTTCCTTATAGTTGGCATAACCAGATAGATCCCCTTCCTCCTTCAGATTTTATTTCCACACATCTCTGTTCCCTACTTCATTTTTTTTTTAGCTATTCGTAATATCTTCTCGAAAAAAATGAAATACAACAAAACATCAACAAACAACAAAACCCAGAAGGAGGTTGTAAAACATAAAACAATGACCCACACACCTCAACAAATGTATAAACCATCAGTACAGCTAAAAATGAAAACTACAGTAAGCAACATACAGAATCAGAGCCAAGAGTGATGTGTATCTCAGTGATCTAGTATGGTCTAAGATGTCAGAGTTAGAGCTCTCACTGAAACATCAGAAATCTCTCTTTTTTTTGGAGGGGAGAGTCTTTTTGAGGACAAGGACTCCTTGTAGCCCCAGTTGGCCTGGCACTAGCAATGTAGACTAGACCGGCCTCTGTTTCATAGTGATCTTCCTGCCTCTACCTCCATAGTGCTAGGACTAAGGTATGTACTACCACGCCCACCCAGAAACATCTTTTTTAAAGAAAAAGGAAAAAGACTTGAAAACCTGAAGAACTATGAATTTCAAGTGTACCCAAAACTTTGGAAATAGCAAAGATAGAGTAGTGAGCAAAGCTCAACGTATTTGCAGTGAACAATGAATACTATGTTGTTGAAGGATTATCTGTCTGTGGAAAATAAAGAGAAAATCATGTTAAAACTGCCGTTCTATCTAGCAGAATTTTCTGAGATAAGGAAGTATATTATAATGAGCATAACCAAGTAGAGAACCATTGGCCTTACATGGATAGCTATGGGGCATTCAAAGGTTAATTGGTTCAATTAAGAAATTGAAGGTTTGGGCTGAAGATTTGGCTCAGTAGGGAAGAGTGCTGCCAGCTCTTGCAGAAGACCCAGGTTGGTTTGAATACCAGTACCTACATGGTGGCTAAGAGCAGTCTGTAACTCCAGTTCCAAGGAATCCAGTTCCCATTTCTGTCCTCCGAGGCACTGCTGCATGACATGGGTGCACTTTCACACATACAGGCACAACATGCATACATGTTAAAAGAAATTGAATGTTTGTTGCAATTTAATTAATTTTAATTGCAAAGTTTAAAGGCCTCTCCAAATCTTTCACTATGCAGAATTCTTTGTCATTCACCAAAACAAAACAGAAAAGAAAAACAAAAACAAAATAAACAAAAACAAAAAAAACCTGGAGCTAATGTTAAAACATTCTGGGACTAGAGACATAGTTGAATGCTTAAAACCACGTACTGCTCATGCAGATGACTCAAGTTCAGTTCCCAGCACCCACACCAAGTGTCCCACAGCTACTTGTAACTCCAAATTCAGAGGATGTGGTCCCATCTTCTAGTCTCTGTGAGTAACTGCACTCATGTGCATACATGCACATACAAACACACAGACACACACACACACACACACACACACATGCACCCCTACATAAATAATAAAATAAATATTTTTAATAAACTTCTTTCCTTATTTTTTAGACCTGAAGGAAATGGACAAATCAGCTGGGGGAGGTGTGGGGGGGGAGTTGTTCAGAGGTTTATCTTAGAGAAAGAAAAATCTGAAATCGCTTTCAGGTGTCATCTTTCTTTGAAAATAGTGAGCATCCATGAACTTCACAAAATATTTTCTATTATCTTGATCCTTTTACACAATCATATAAGCTATATAACATTTATTTGAAACATTGACAACGAAAATTTGAAAGGTCAAATGCAAGCAGTAAGTGACTGTGAGATGCCTAGGCGAGGTGATACATCTACAATGCAACTTTTATGTCTAAGTCTCAAGGAAAATCACTGAAGTGGGGCCAGAAAAAATGGAAGATCCAGGGAGATAAGACACCTGTGCTAGTTAACACCTTCTAGACACAATAAGGAAGCTGCACCAATGAAATCTCCATAGCAAGGCAGTATAACAAGATCTGCACAATAATCAAATCTGTTAATATGTCAAGGTTAATGGGAGAATCCATGGAATCCTATTTCAAGATGAAGAACTATGGGCCATTAATGGATGCTGAGGGAGGGAGAAACAGTTTTCTCCAAGAACTAGCTCCCTGAAAGATTATCTAATCCCAAGTGGAAAGGTCTAAACACAGGTACACAGGAAGAGCATTAAATGGACTCAATGTATCATACATATATATATATATATATATATAATACTCAAGTTGATTAGAAATTGAGAGAAAATGGGATTACATGGGAGGACTTGTAGGCAGATTGGGAGAGAGAACCATAATGTAAATATAATACTTGTGTTTGACATTCTCAAAAATAAAATATTTTTAAATTACCAAAATTGTATGATGATGATAAAGACATTAAAGCATGATTCTCTCTATGAAAAGCCCACAAAAATGGAAAGATATTAGGTCTGAACCTTCAATTTTAACTTAATAGCTTGTGTTTCTAAAACTCATCATTGCACTTTCTTGTGCACACACATGTGCACAAACACGCACACTCACAGAGCCAATACATGCCATCAGTGTCTATGCATTTACTGGAATATAGGAAATAAACTATATAAACCCAAAGAATGCAATAGAGTTATCCTCATCGTTGGGCTATCTTGGAATTGTTCCTCCATTCAGAACTGACCTCGAAGAAAGCCACCTTAAACAATCTTACAAGTGGCTATAGTGTTGTAAGTATTAAATGTCTGGCATCAGAAATGAGACAAATGTTGGTCATGTTTCTCTCTCTCTTCTCCCCCCCCCCCAAATGTACAAGTAGCCAAGTCTCTGGTGTGTATCAGAAGAACAGGCGATTTTCAGAGTGAAGTCAAAAGAAAAGTATGCAGATGACAGTGTAAATGTTAGGAAAGTTTAGGGGGAAATATGCCAGCTATGTGCTGTTTTGTTAGAGTAACTATAGAACCATTGCTCCAGTGCCATGATCAAGTCTCTTGCCAAGTGGAATACCCTATTTATAACCCTATCGAGCAGAGGAAATAATGCCAGGAAAAAGATAAATCTATTAGCTGCATTTAAAAGATACTTCAAAACGTGTTTGCATTTTTAAATAAACGTTGGTGGTTAGGAAAAAAATTTAAGTAGTTGTAGATTTGGGTGCTGAAACCTGTTGCTATTACAAGAGCATTAATTAGTCCTCTTATCTTGGCTACCATATTCCTGCCAGCTAGCTTGTTTGAAATTGTAAATGGAGTTCGTAAATGGACACTTTAGGAGTTATTTAGAAAATAAACAATTCTCCCTTTTTGCAAATAGTTAAGAGATCTCTCCATAGGCTCACATGCTTTTCCACTGTTGGTACTATTGACCCAGTACCCATCTGGCACCTCCTCCCAATCTGCCTCTCGCAAGCAGGCTTTCCAATATCAAAAATTTAAGCTGCAATCCTACAAACAAAGGGAAAATAGAGTGAATCCAATGGCATGCCCGAGCATATGAACTGTAATCACAAGAGTGTTATACTACAAGGGTCCTGACACCCATTCTTCATGTGGCTGCATCAGATATATACTGTGGGTTGTCACATTAAATCACTGTCTCCCAAGGAACAGTGCATTGAACCAACAGGAGACTGAAGGATGGTGGGATTGAATCCCAATAGGGTTTCCTTACCTTTCTAAATGCATCAGGAAGTGCTTTCACAGACCATACTGCCTACTACTACAAGGCAAGCATTGAGTTTTCCTTTTTCTCCCTGTGTTTCCTCCTTTTCTCATCTCTACCGACGTCTTTCTCTGTATGTAAAATCATACAATTTTAGATGAAGAAATAAAAAAAAAACAGAACTGATACCTGCTTCCTTCACTAGCTGTGTTTCTAACAGGAAAAAAAAATATGTGGCTTAATGCTCAGTTCCTAAAGGTAGTGATATATAACATGGTCTTCACTGTTTCCAAACAGTGGTGGTTCATTTCTCAAGAATAATGTCACCACAGTAAATACCAAACATTCCAGTTTATTATTTATTTGTTTTATTTTATTTATGTACTTTTATTATTCATTTATTTTATTTTATGTTGGGTTATGTGTGTGTTTGGTATATTTGTGGTGGTGAGTACATATAAGTGTGTAAGTGTATATGCCCATGCATTTAGGGGCCAGAGCAGGAAGGTGGGTGCCTTCCTGTATCTCTGGTTTGTTAGAGAGCTCTTGGGACTCACCTGTCTCTGGCCCCCAGTGCTGAGGTTTTATGTGCATGCTTGGAATTCAAACTCAGGTCCTAATATTTGCAGAAAAGGCAATTTTTCCCCTACTGCGTCATCTTCCCATACCAGATAATGTATTATTGTATTTTGTGTGAACTTACAGCAATTGTGACAGCATGCACAAGACCCATACAAATTTAATCAGAGAGAAACCAGTGGGGAAATGGGCAGGAGGCCACAACCTTGGTGAGGCAGCTGATCACTGCTGGTTGAGGGAGAGGTGATCTTTAAGGGAGAGATGCTAGACAGATGAAAAGGCTACAGTGGATGAACTCATAACCAGGGACATCTGGGTACACAAACTTGAGTTGATAAGCCTTAACATATATGACAAATGTTTGAAGTCTTGTGGGTGGGCTATTGGGGAAGAGTGGACTAAATATGATTAAGATAAATTTATGAAATCAACAAAAATATATTTTAAAAATAACATTCACAGGAAAGAAAATAAGCAGTCATGGAAGGATCATGCGTCTTGGAGTGGGAAAACTTTCAGTCCATGCCCTGATAGGAGAGTCAATCTGGGCATTCATGTCATCTCTAAATCCCTGTTTTCCTTCTCTCTGAAAAGGAGAAGAATTAAATGCAAACAGAATGGAAATAAGAAATAAGGGCAACACAACTGCCAGCATGTAACCTACAAGGGGCTGATATCCATATTCTTGGTGGAGTCAGTGTTCTAAATGAATATTGTTGCTTTCAGTGGAAGTTCTAGCTATGCATCTGAGATGATCTCGCCAGAGCAGCTGGCTACTGTGAGTGTGAGTTCTGTTTTGCTTGGGCCTCATGTGTAGAGTACTGTTCCTTGTTCTCACTTTCTAGTGGTTGGAGAATAGTCAAACTGATATCCCTTGTGGGGTAAGATCTTGGGGACAAATATTTCTTGTATTTCAAGGTTTCTTAAATTTCACATGTGATTTAAAAAAGCAAATAAGCCCCTTAATTGCTTCGTTAAGCTAGTCAACACTAATTAAGAAAAATCAAGTGGAAAAATATTAGATCCTGCTGTGCTAGTTTCTTTTCCTCTCTTACTCCCAGAACATGTTTTGTTTTGCTGAGGGAAGGGAGTTTGTAATTTTCCTCAAAAAGATTTACTCTGACCTCCTGGGTTCTGAGTTTGAAATTGAGCTTCAGTCTTTTGGGGTTCAATTCCATTTATTACTGGTAAAATATGATTTTCTAGCCACATGAAAAAATACTTAACATGCCTCATAAAGTAGTGCTGGAGTAATCTGAGATATTTTGATGAGTTAGATTTCAGCAAGATTGTAAGTCAGTTTCTTCCTTTAAGAAGCAAGGCAACCTAAGAACAGTGGCAAAAGGGTCACACATGAGAGCTTAACCTGAGCAGAAGCCTTGTATGGACCTATGCCCATGTGCACTTCTGACTATATACACATGTGTTGATGTGTTGTGAGGAATGTGAGAGAGGTTCTACAGAAAGACAAACAGAACCTAAATTCAACCTTCTGTTCTCCTGCAAGCTTTGGAAATGTGATTTCTCTCATCTCTGCTATTTCATATAATCTCAGTACCCTCCAGAGATGGAAGCAGGAGGCTCAGAGAGTCAAAGCCAGCCTTGGGTACATAGCAAGTCTGAGACCAACCTGAGCTGCATGAGACCTATTCAAAATAAAGAATTTGGGGGAAAAAGTAGACATGAAAGAGGGAGGGAGAAAAGAAAAGAAATGGAGGGAGGGAGGGAGGAAGAAGATGGAAAGAAAGAGAAAAGAGGGGAAAGGAAGTTCTATTACAAAGGGAAGGAGTTCTATTACAGATTTTCAGAGAGATTTCTCATAGAACTAAGAAGGCCATTTCTAAGAGTGTTTCAGGTCAATAACAATGAAAAGATAATTCAAATAACCAGTTTCGATGTTTGTTGTAGTATGTAGCTTAAATGTACTGTTTGCTGAACATCAAATATCTGTATTTATATATTTTATAACTAAGATCACATTTCACACCAGTGACTCCTTTACTTTCATATTATTTATTACCCCTATTTAATTAGTAAAAATATCAGAGCTGAGAGCAGTAATCAAATTATCTCATGGTTAAAAAATTGTAATTGAGTGGGGATTAAAATTGAAATCTAACTATTGCCAAACCAGTGTGGTTTCTTCACTCTGCCATTAAAGGTTTTGTTATTGTGATCATCCAAGTCAAACTAGTAGTCCTCCTAAACAGCAGCTACTAAATTCCTCCTCTTTCATGGAAGAAGGCCTCATTTACTGTCAATGAGTGGGTAGGATGTAAGTTTTGCCTTAGTCATAACATCCAACTGGAAAGACTCCATATGTGATGGTGATTTAGGCATCTGAGATGCAGTCAACTTCTGAATATTTAAGATCTACCCAAACTTCACTAGTTGGCAAGGAAGGACAAGATCTACATTTTACTCATAGTGGCTGTGTACTAATTGATAGTGTTTATTTCTTGAAATGGGCAAGTTAAAGTCTTCAGGGAGGAGTTGTAGAGCTGTCTGTAGCTCTAATGCTTCACTTGTATTTTTAGAAAAGGCATTGTGCAAAAATAGACAAAGGCACAAAGTGTGTACAATTTAAAAGTCTACAATTTTTGTGCAAATGCTGACCGTCATTAAAACAATCAAGAAAAAGAACAAACTAATCTTACATGTTCATTTAATTTCTTAGTATTCTTGACATTCACAGAAACTGATTGTAATCCTAAAATTTTATCAAGTGCTTATCAAATAATTCTCATAAAGAATATAAAGCTAACATCATGAGATCCTTTCTCTGTAATATTTTTAATAAGAGTTAAACGAGGTCTTCATGATAGAAAAACTTTCTGATATCTCTGTAGAGGTCATTAGGGCTCCAATTGCTTACCAGCCAAGGGAGTGGAAATCAAGGTTAAGCAGGAGGAACATGTTGTGCACGCTTGGAAGATGGGAGAAGATGGGAGCATGCCACACAAGTGAGGCTAGGAAAATCATTATGAGGCTGTCTGAACATGTAGTTCAGAAGGCACTCTGTGGCAGAGCATGTGTCAGTCAGAGGAGAATCCGGGTCCCAGGAAACATGAGATAGCAATTTCCCATGTAAGAGAGTTGTGCTTTTAGTAGAGATGTGTTTCTCCAGGACCTAAGATAATTAACTAAGTAGAGGTTTTCATGACTAAGAAAACACAAGATCAGATATCATTCCTATGAACAAGATCAGAGGAGGTGAGGCACATAGGTGTGAACAAGGTTACTTGGGCAGTAACATGTTTCTGACCTCACTGTGGTAGAAAGCAATCAGAATCTAACAAGAATACTCGGTCATCAATCCAGTCAATGGTTCATAATAGAACATATGGCCTGAACTCCACTGATTATAAATTTGAGGTGGCTGGAGGTCCCTGACAATCTGTTCTGTAAGCAGGACTGGTCTTTGACCTGGGTACCCAGTATTGCCTTCAAGCTCACAAGACTGTGCCCTGAGAATCAGAAGAGAGTGAAAGATGTCCTGGGTTGGTAGCCTAGATACTTCCAGATCCTTGCTATGGATGCTCTTCCAGAAGTAATGGAGCAGCAAGAAAAAGAAGCATAGGGGTATCTAATAGATGGAATGAGAAAGTCAAGTCTTAGCAACAAGAGTGTCAGGGTGGTCCTCTTCAGCACAGCTTTTCATGAATCCAGAAAGGCTTGTATACGATAAACTTAACTGTCTCCCTGAAGGTGGCATTAGATACAGTCCTTCACCTCTAATCCTGTATTCCCACATGAAGTCCTCAGAAGGGCATGCTGGTTCTCATATGTTTCCTTCTTTAACCTGTCCCAACAACTCGCTCCCTAGAGACTCTCAACCCATGCTTTGGATTGTCACACTGCAGACGCCTACCTGAAACCTTGTCTTAGCATAGAATGCTCCTTCCCCCTCCTCTCTAATCATGCTGCTTCTACCCCTCTCTGAATGAATTCTGCCTTTTTTTTTCTCTCATAAGTACTTTAGCTTGCGGTAACTAATGTCTCTAATATCTTAGTCTTGCATTAAGTATCTGTGATTGAGTAAGGTTTTCTACAACCTCCCCTTGATAAAGGTCAGGTGTGCATTAAAAATTAGGTGCAAGAGCAGGATGTATTCCATTCCTGCAGATCTTCCAGACCAAACATTTTTCTGTTAAGTGAATCTCTGGAGGTCATGATTTCCAGAAAGATTCAATTTTAAAATGGAAAGTTCATGTCTCCTGACTCTCAACTGAGGATGTCATCCTTGACTATTTCAATCTAAGTAGTTCAATTGGAGATCCAGACCCAGCAAAGATCACATTTTCAGAGAAATGAAGAGATGAATAAGGGCTGTCATCGTGTTTTAGCAAATATGAGTCTTGCTACACATCTCTGTTTCTGGAGCACCTTCTGAAGTATACGCCCTGAATGGCAGGGAGAAGCCATGGCTAAGTGAGGCTCCCTCCCTAGACTCCAAAGAAGGAAAAGAATGAGTCCCAGTGGCCTCAATCTTGAGATTTCCCCCTGTGTTTCTTTTATGTCTCCTTCACCTCATTGTTGAGTTCTGGGATATAAATGTGCTCAGGGGTAGGGAAAACAGTAATCCCCAGGGCCCTGCACCATAAACTTCATTTCCTCCCTGTATTACAGTTAACTGCCCATGAACTCTATTAATATTTTGCAAATTGAGATCTCTAAAACATATGTTACTGTTAATTTTAACCTCATGTTAACTAAGATGTGATCAAATTTTCACAACAAATTCCAAGGGTATTTTGATATGCCTTGGAAAAATGCATTTAAAAGAAGTCTTACTGCCTGGGAGCAGATAGAAGTAAGCTGTTGTGCAGGGGACTCAGTTATGATATGAGGCTGGCAGAAAAAACATTTCCCAGACCAAGGAAAATAAGGATAAAAATTCGATGTCAACAAGGTGGTTGCATGGTTTTGCACACAGTATCATTTTTCTTAGAAATACTCCACTAATCCATAAACACAGCTCTTCATTTAAGGTAAAGCCTTAAATTTTATGTTTATAGGGAAAATGGGTTTCTCCTCCATTTAGCAATGCCAAGAATAGCCTCAAGAAATACATTAGTATAACTCCTAAATAGACTGATCTTCCAAGAGAAGAAAGCGATCTACTTCCTTTCCCATCGCACCCTTCTCTTTCCTTGCTTGTCTCTTTCTTTTACCTCTCTCCCCTTCGTTTTACCTTCCTTTATTTCTCTCTTTTTAAATAACAAATATTTATGTGCCATGAATTGCTTCAGTCATTTTGGGTTGAATGGTGAACATATGACCGGGAAACATTAATCACAGGAGCTTATTTCAGTATCTTATACAACTATCTCTGAGGCACGTACTCCTTCCATGAACATGGATACATTTAAGGCTCCCATTTCAATGGCAAGATTTCAGAGACTTTTCAGCTACAGAACATACAACAGTACACCTCCAATAATTATTAAAACAATTAAGATTTTTGTTTGTCAGAATATCTGTTTTCCCAAAATTTCACCATGTTCATCATGACCTTGAGCTGAGGTTATATCCTGGCTATCCCAAATAAGGAAATGCTGTGGAATAGTGATGCACTTTTCCCCATATAATCAATTCTGAGATAGATGAAGAACATGACCTTGGAGAAAGGACATCTCCCTTCCTCTGTCTGTATCGCGGCCTTCGTTAGTGGCCAAGGCCACATCTGGCCCTTAAAGGTGACCTTCCTCTAACACACAGGACCTTCTTGTTTTCATGCTTCAACTTCTACTCTGTGTACCCCTATCATCCCTTGCCTCTCACTCCCATTTTAATGCCAACATTTTTCTATACAAAAGTGCCAACTCCTCTCAATATATCCAAGTGGTGTTTAGTTATTTAGGGTGTAGGGCATCTCCAGATGAAAAAGAATACAGTCAAGTTACAATCAGGACAAATCTGTGGTTATATTTGACAGGCACTGATGACCCTGTCACATATTTTATTCATCAAATAGTGTGTCAAGCCATGAGGGTCAAAGGTAGTTTTTGTTCCAGAATAGAATCAGCAAAGTGAATTCTCGAACTTTTTAGCTTTAGAATTCCCATAAAACACTTCAAAATACATTTACATAGACCACAGCTATTGATATTACTTTTAGAAGTCGTAATGAAATCCCTGACAGAAACGACATGAAGAAAGCAGGTTTATTTTGTCTCGCAGCTTAAGCATATAGTCCATGGTGGTGTAAAGGTATGTTAGCAAAGACGGCTCTCACTGTGCTGGCAAAGGTGAGATCACACTGTGTCTGTGGTCAGAAGCCGAGAGGTGAAACCTGGTGCACCGTTCACGATCTTCTTTTTGCTTTTTATTCAGTCTGGAACCACAGGCACTGAATGGTGCTGTCAACATCCAAGGTTGGTCTTTTCCTCAGTTAAACCCTCCTAGTCTCTCCCAGAGGTGCATTTCATAGTTGATTCTGAATCCAGTTAAGTTGACAATAAATATAATTACCACAGTAGCTAAAAATGAAAAGCATAGTAAAATTTAATACCTTTTAAACTAGTAAACTTAATACTTGTTGATGTAAATAACATATTTGATGGAAATAACTACAGTTTTGAGAAGGTTTGTTTGTTGTGAAGCAAAGGTCTTACTGCATAGTCCTGGCCTAGAACTCGCTGTATAGATCAGGCTGGTCTTAAACTCATTGATATCCTCCTTCCTCTTCCTCCTGAGTGCTTAAAGATATGTGTCACCACACCTGGCTAAACATAGTTTTTAAGTTGGTTAATAAGAAAAAAAATTACTTCGATGTTTGTCTTAATAGAAGAAAGGTGTTCAATGGAACTACTGTATTCTCTCTGTGGGCATCGCATACACTACACTGTGGGCTCTGAATAACTATGTGTTCAAAACACACTATGTATTGCTTTACCTATGTGCTTCAATTTCCCTATTATCAAAATGGGATAGCGATAGTGCCTACCTCTCTGTAGCATTAAGAACTAATGACTTGGTTAACTCAAGGTGATAAACCTACTATATAATAAAAATAATTATACTATCATCAACATCCTCAGCATTTGCTCAGCTGAATGGTGGTTCTCCAACCCCAGGGAAAGGAAACCTTGGTATGTCTTGACATTTACAGGTGGAACCAGCATCTCTGTCTCTGTAGTCTATAAACAGTCATCTGAACCCAGCACTCAGACTCTTCCTTTGTAGCAGTTGGCTTGGACTCAGAACAGTGCAGTTGTGATGGTGCAGGGTCAGTGCTATCAACCTGATCCACATGCAATAGACATAGCCATAAAATATGCCTCATGATTTATAAGGTCTTCAATTATAGGAGAACTCCAGAGCCCTTTTGGATTACTTCCCTGTAGATCTAGGACTCTTTCTTGTTCCACATCTTATGTTTTCAAGACTTGATTTGGATACATTCAGTCATTTCGATGTCTCTTAATTTAGACAACGTTTTAATTGATAACATGTTATGGGTTTATTTAGCATATATTTCCTTTCTGAACCATCTCCAGAACCTTTCTTTTATGTTTCTTCAATGTCTTTGTGCAACCCTTCTGCGGTAGTGGCATTTACTACCAGAGAAGCATGAATAGATAAGAGAGAAAGCAGGGTCTATGGTGATCCGCAGCCTCTGGTGTAAATACAAGCTCTGGAATCCTAATTATTCAGTTTCTCTGAGCCTTGCTATAGCTTCCAAATAAGATAAATAGTAATGCTGATTGCTCAAGTCTAACTGAAGATTGCAGGATATAACAAAAAGTGATGCTACATGCTTAGATAGGCAAGTATGGGGTTGAATTATGCTGGTTCTATCTGATATTTAGAAAGGGGAAATTAAATAGGAACTAAATAAACTGCAGTTCAGCTGAAATCCACGTTTAGCAAGATTTCACAATGAATTCTGTAGTGTAAATTGTACCACTGGGTGAGTTCCTCGTTGGAGCAATGGAACTTTGTGATTTTATAGTTCTACAGAAAGATATCAGCAAGTTATGAGGTAAGGAATGAGAAACAAGGAAGAGATAAAAGGCTGAACAGGGAAATTCAAGCATCCTTAGTGGCTGCCAATCAGTGAGAGATTAATGAGGAAGAAAAAGAACAAAGAGGAGGAGGAGGATCAGGAGAAGGAGGAGAAGGAGAAGGAGGAGGAGGAGGAGCAGGGGGAGGAGGAGCAGCAGGAGGAGGAAGTTGTGAGAAATATAAAATATATGCACTGGTTCATTGGACTAGGAAGAGGGTTCCTGTGAGCACTATATGCATCTACTCTCCTTAACTTCTCAACTCATTCCCCAGACTTTTCATATTAAGGCAATTCATCTAGGCCCAGCTTATCCAATCTTCACAATTCCTGAGGAAAGATAGTAGAGAAAGGCCAATGGGACTAGACATAGCTCTGATACAGTAACTGACTCGCAATCTACCAGCTTCATCATGCCCCTGCCCACTGTTGCTTCTCCATTATCTCTGCCCCTCATTTGGTTTCCAGTTTCACTGATCTGTAAGGTGTTCCCAGGCTACTCACACAGATTCTCCTTTCAGAGGTCTGGTCCCTCATTACCAGACCTTTAAACACGCACCTGGACATAGCAGTATCAAGAGGAACCTACTTTGCTTCGTGGAGGCCCTCTCTCCTGCACTTTGAGCAACAGCATCCCTTCTTTCACATATCATGGTTAATGTTGATGCTTTGATAAAATCTGCTTTTCTTTCTGGGTGGTCTACTGATATAGTATGCTCAAAAATGACCCAACAGTAGTCATACCTTTACATTTAATGAGTCCGATATTCCTTGAAAGAAATATCCCCCAGAATTTTTGGATGAAGGACACTCTTAAATTCCCCAGTCAGTTCACTGAGCATGACAAAAGTACCAAAGAATTTCCTTCAAGGATCAATGGTAATAACTCCTACATTTTCTGACCATTATGAGTCAAGTTCCATTCGAGCATCCACAGTGCAGGGATGCCCTAGACCCCTTAAACCGCAGGTGGGAGTACCCAAGAGCTGGCTGGAGTAGCACCTATGGTTCTTCACCCAACAGTGAGATTTCCTTGACACCGTGACTGCACCTTGGGCCCACTCAGATGAAGTCAGCAGTCTCCAGTGCCTTAAACTTGCTGCTGGCCTCAAAGCCCAGCATGTTTGGCCCAGGCCCCACTGCACTGTGGGACACCCAGGGCTTCAAAGGCGGGCCCCTTGTATCAGCCTCCTGCCTACTACTTCTTGCCAAAGCACAGCTGAGGCAGCCTTGAAGCTAAATATTTGGATTGAATGGGACAGAAAATGTGGCCTCTCTGAGAGGTATTTTACCCAGGCCATCAGGAGATGACAGGCTTACAACGCAAATATGCTGAGCCCTTCAGCGTTGGAAAGCAGCGGCATCTCGGCAAGAGCAGAATGATGTGCCTGTAATTCTCGTGGGTCAAACTGCTTGCAATGTGCATAGGAATTCTCATTCTGCCTCCCAGACCCTATTGCATTCTCGTCAGTACCTTTAGACTATGAGGGTGAAACCTTCCCTCTCCATGCAGAAAATGAGCAATCTTCCCATATAATTAGGCTTTCTAAAGTCAAGTTCTACCACCTTGCATGTCAAACAATTGAGGGATATTTGTTGACTAATGATAGCCACCCCTCCCCAGCATAAGCACACAGTGATGTTGTGCTGGGAAAAATATGGCTTTAAAAGAATAAAGAAGAGTTTAGGTTTCCAGCCTTTGTGGATTTTGTGATCTGCTAGACTGTTAGAGGTCCTCTGTCATCTGGAAAGTGAATGCAATAGTGAACACCTTCTTCATCTTCAACAGTTGGATGCACTAGACATCAGTTGAATCAGCTTGTATTTCTTGTATTCCCAAAAATCCTTTTCAATTGCATGCACTTTGTACCTGGAAGAAATGGGGATTGTGATTATAACATAGAAAATGGCCACTGTAGCCCAAAAGGAACTAGAGGCATAAAGAATCTTAGACATTATCCCATTTATCTCTTTCATTTTATAAGTGCAAACATTCATTTGCCTCAGTTGATCTAGTAAAAGAGCAAAGCCAGTCTTAGGTCTCTGGCCTGGCCTGTTCCATTGCCTTTCTGTTCCTAAACATTTAATAAACACAGTTGTTCTCTGTGAACTAGATATGACACACGATGACACCCAGTTTATGGGTGGAGGAATTCTAGCACAGAGATTACAAGGATTACCCCAAATGGCACAGTAAGAAAGGGGTGACCTTGGGTGTCAATTCATTTTCCCAAGTAACTTCACTCAAACAGTAAGTATTTGCCCTCTGAACTGTTTAAAGGTCTGTATCCAAGCATTTTGTGATCTCCCTATGATAGATGGGCACCTTGCCTTTGTTTAATAAACATAACCCTTGTCATACAAATACTTCCATTATTAAACAGCTGTACTTTTAATAAGCACCAAATGCTAAGTATGTTTAGGTGATTAGATGTTGTATTGGTTAATATATTCATTTTGATTTTGACTGTATTAAGAATCACCATTTGGCAACATTCTCTGGGTATGTGTACAAAGGTGACTCCAGAAATATTTAACTGAAAAGGAAAGACCCACCCTAAATGTGGACAGCTCCATTCCATGGGATGTAATCCTAAACTGAATAAAAAGGGAAAGAATAATGGAGGGCCAGCATTCATTTCTCTCCGTTTTCTATGGGTGTAATGTGATTAGCTGCCCAATGCTTCCACAGCCATGCCCTCCCTGCTACACACCTTCAAACTGTGAGTCAAAACAAACCCTTGCTTTTGTCACATAAGTTATTTGACAATATTTATTTTTATTTTATGTCTGTGAATATTTTGCCTGCATGTATGGATGTGCACCACATGCATGCAGTATCTTCAGAAACCAAAAGAGGGAATCAGATCACCTGGAACTGGAGTTATAATTGATTGTGGCCTGCCTTAGGGGTGCTGGGAACTGAACTTGGGATCTCTACAGAAACAGCAGCTGTTATTTACTGCTGAATCATCTCTCCAGCCCCAAAGTATTTTGTTATAGCAATGAGAAAAGTATCTAATATTGACATATTGACTGCTGGGAAGTTTGTGCATCCATTAAAGCGTTATCTCCCTCCCTCTGGCTGGCAGTAATCTTGCCTTTACCTTCACTACAACTTCCCAATGTAACTTTTTACTATGGAATTTGGAAACATCAACTGTTCTCTTCTTTTTTCACTGAATTTTTGTGCATTTCATAAAAACATCTTACTCATCTTTATGTCTTCTCCTCCATCCACATCCCTCATAGCCTTTCCCACTGGATTTCACGCATTCTGTCATATATGGTAAGGTCTATCAAGTCAAATTAGTGTACTCAGACATCCCTCAGTGCAAGTTCATTCACTGGGGTCTAGTCAGCCAATGTAGTATCACTCCCTTAAGAAGATCAACTCTCCCTCGCCCAGCCGTGATCAACTGCCAATAGTTCTTCAGCTAAGGTTGGGGTGCTGTCCATTTCCCCAGTTCTGTGCTAGGTTTTTATCTGCTCAAGGCCGCATGGGTCTTATACATGCAAACACCACTGCTACTGTTCTCTTTTTCATACTCTCCTTTCTTGTCTCCTAACAATCTTTCACATTATGACACTCTCTCTTGTCTTTTCTGTTGATTATTTTCTTCTTCTGCTCAGACTCCTTTCCTAAGAGTCACACTTGTACATCAAAGAGGTAGAAGATACATAGATAATTAGACGTGGGCATCTTAAATTTAACATGCTTAAATTCAAGTTCTTTTCCCTAAATCTTCTGGAAACCTTTCCTCTGTCTGGAATATTCTCTTATTTGCTATGTCTTATATAGCTGTATCCCCAAAATTGAAATAATCCATCCAGCATGAATGAAAAGACTCATGTCACTCAAGTGACAAAAATTGTCATGTTAGAAAACCTGAAATACACAAGATTCTCAAAGGCCCCGCAGTCCAGCTTCATAAAAACAGTAAATTTCTGGTGCAGGAGACAATGACGGAACAACCTGCACAAAGGAGATTCTCCAACCTGTCAAGTTGCCTGTCAAGTTTTGCAGAGAGTTCCAGGGATGTAGCTTTCTTGAGTTGTCATCCATGTTTGGGTGGGGTTTTTGGTAATGTAACTCTATTTGAGACATCCCTCTTCTTTTAAGCAACCCTTGACCCAAACTCATGTTTGTAACCCTGCTATGGTTTGAATGAGAAATGTCCCCCACAGGCTCATACATGCCAGCACTTGGTCCCCAGTTGGTGGCACTATTTGGGAAGGTTGTGGGACCATTAGGAAGTGAAGCTTTGCTGGAGGAAGTGACTGGGTAGAGGCTTTGAGGGCTGACACTTTGCCCACCCCCATCCCTTCTTCCTTGATGTCTCTTTCTGTGTGAAGTTTAGATGTGATCCCTCAGTGTCTTGCTCCTACTGGCACCACCTCCCCATTATAGACATCTAGACCTCTGGAATCCTAAGCCAAAATAAACTCCTTGTTCTATAAGTTGCTTTTGGTCATGGTGTTTTATTACAGCAGCAGAAAACTAACTAATATAAACCCCAATAAAAACTTATTGCTTCACCAAGTTGGACTTCAGTGCAGCTGTTATTTTGGTCTGTCATTGGGTCTCCTTTCTGAGTTGAGTAGGTGTGTGTGTGTGTGTGTGTGTGCATGTGTGTGTGTGTGTGTGTGTGTAAGTCTCTCACATAACTCCATCCAAACCCAAAGGATGTACTTTATCTACCATGTCTCCTGAAACTGTCCTTTCTTGAATGCCTACTTTTACTTCTTTAGTCTGACTTTTTCAGTTCCTTTAAACTCAGTAGTGGCCCTTCAGTTTTTACCATAAACTCCTTGTCATGAGCACAATGGCACTGGCCTGTTCTTTTTAAAATGTAGTATATTTGGTCACTTCTTTCTTGCTAAAACCAAACCTGTAACAATTCATGAGTATAAAAGACAAAGCCCAAGATCATGAGCTATGATGATTATTTTTATTGTCATCTTGATTGAGTTAAGAAATTCATAGATTATGAATCTGGGTGGCTCCAAGGATATTTCCAAAGTATTAACTCTATGGGGGAGGAGGACTTGACCTGAACGTGGGAAGTGCCGATCCAAAGAGTGGAATCCCTGAACAAATAAAAGGTGAAAAAGGAAGCCTTTTAAGAAATCCGTCTCTATATGTTTGTGTGTCTCTCTCCCTCTCTCTGTCTTCCCCTTTCCTCTCTCTTCCCTTCATGGTTACTTTGTGAAATTCTCTGTTTCATCTGCCCCCTAACTTGATGCACCGAAACAGCCAAAACCATGAGACAAAAGGAAATCCTTCTTCCTTAAGTTGTTTGCATGGGTATTTTGTCATAGTCTCAAGAAACTCACCGATACATGAGCTAAAGAGCCTGGATTAGTCCTTTTTTTGTTATTGCTAGTAATGGAGCACCACCAACCAGATATATCTAAGAATAAGGTTTTAGGGGCTGGACACATGCCTCAGCAGTTAAAAAGAGCACTGGCTGCTTTTGCAGAGGACCCAGGTTCAATTTACAGCACCCACATGGCAGCTAAAAACACTTCTAACTCCAGTTCCAGGGTATCGGATCCCCTCTTCTGACATCTGTGAGTGCTGCATGGGATAGGTGGACTTACATACATACAGGCCAAACACTCAAACACATTACGTAAAAATAATAAATAAAATTGTTTTATAAAAATAAATGTTTATTTAGTTTAAAGTGATAGAAGTCTAAGGGACCACATTACCACATTAGATGATGAAATTCTTGTTAGTGAGGAGCTTCTGTGGATCCCCATTTTGGTACAGATCATCTCATGGTGAGACAGAACAGGACCTCTTTTTTTGTTAATTTCTTCCCAAAGCTCTCTCACATTTATACAAATCATGCTTTAAAGATATTTTTCATTTTCATTTATGTGTATGAGTGTTTCGCCTGAGCATATATATAGGTGCCAGAAGAGGGTTCTTGGATCCCCTGGAACTGGAGTTACAGGTAGTCAAGATCCTCCATGATGTGGGTACTAGGAATTGAACCTGTGTCCTCTGCAAAAGCAGCCAGGACTCTTAATTGCTGACCCACCTCTCCAGCCTCTAAAAGCACCTTAATACCTCACAGTATGGACAAATTGTCAAAAAGAGTTTATTTCATAGGAGTGAAAACACAGGAGAGTCCTTAATTATCTGGTCTCTGTCTCCTTTTCAATTGTTTTCTGCCAAAGACCTCTGTGAGGTCCCCTCACACCAAAGTCTAGTCATTTTCTTAAACCGTCTGTATTCTTTTTGATCTCTCATCCTTATTAATGACTATGTCTTCTTCCTGAGATTATTTTCTTTCAAGTCATACATTTGATTATGCCCTACTTCCTAAAAATATCTCTACTAGGAAGTGTCTTGTTTAGTTTTCATTGTTAACTTGACACAACCAAGAATCAACTGGAATGAGGGAGTCTCAGCTGAAGAATTTCCAGATCAAATTTGCCTGTGGCCATGTCTATGGTGAACTTTATTGATTTTGGGTGTAAGAGAACCAGCTCACTGTGGGTGGGCCACCCCTGGGCAGGTGGTCCTGAGTTATATAAGAAAGCAGGTTAAGCACCAGCCACCAGAGGAAGCAAGCCAGTAGGCAGCATTCTTCCATAATTTGTACTCCAGGTTCTTGTCTTCTGATTCATAACCTGACTGCCTTCAGTGACCCAGAAATGTAGGTGAAATAAGAATTTTTCTTCCCCAAGTTGCTTTTGGTCATGGTGTTTATCACAGGAACAGAAATAAAACTAGGGCAGGAAGTCTTCTCCATCTTTTCTTGGTAGAGTTTATCTCTTCCTAAAGCATATTAAAGCCATGGCATCATCTTATTGAAAAGGCTGTTTTTCTTGTTTCTCCTCTGTCTTATGGTGAGCATCTAACTAACACACACTGCTTGGTTTCCTTATGTCTTTCCTCTGTTCTGTGGGAAGTAGTAAGACAATATTCAAAAAAGACTTCTTGACTGTATTGGTTACATTTCTTTTTGCTGTGACCAAATATCTGACAAGAAGCAACTTAAAGGATGAAAGGTTTATTTTGGATTGTACTTTGAGTGTGCAGTCCAGCATGGTGAAGGCATGGAGGTCAGCACAGCTCTCAGCTGAGAGAGCAGGGGCATAGAGCTGCTTCATGATATCTGAGTACATCAAGGAGAAAGAGGGAGAATTCAGTCTGGGAAGTGCTGCCCACTTTCAGAGTGGATCTTCCTCCCTCACTTAATCCACTCTGGAGACTCCCCAGAAACACAAAGGTGTGCCTTACTGCTGCCCTACATCGTTCTTAATCCAATCAAGTTGACAGTCCAAATTAACCATCACACTGAACGAATTAGTAAATAAAGTGAGTAAGTGGATGGTTATATGCATGTCTCTGCACTATTTCATTCTAGGAATGCCCTAACATGCTTGTCCATAGAATTCTTCACAGTTACAAGATGAATAAACCAGATTTTATCATTTAGCTCTAACTAGAGAAATCTTTTGAATTTGTGGCAAGAAGTTTCGCGAGAGGCATGAGTGACATGGAGAAAACGAAAGATAATTAAAGCTTAAAATCCACACCTCCAGCTCCCTAGTCTCCGATTCTCTAGCATCACATGTCTGAAGATGTGTTGTCCCTGTCCTCCTCACCCCTCATGCAATCCTAAAGCTTGAAGGCAGTAGAGGGATCTTCACTCTCCAAGTCCTCTTCCCTTTCTGATGAAGGCTTCTCTTCCATTATTGTCTGTTCCATACCCAGTGCACACTGTCTGCCTGCTCAAACAATTCTTGTCCTTCTTTATGACTAGGGAGTCAGATGATTCCCAGCTTAGTCTAGTGAGATGACCTGCTTGATGTTGGAAGTGGGCAGCTTTCTATATTATCCCGTCTGCCGATCGACAGCAACTTCTTCTGAAATTCACTGAGAAAGACCAAATTGCATTGGATTTGGCTGAGATTGGCTGGAGTTCTTGTTGAATTCTTGCCATTCTGCTTCTGATATATCAAGGGACAGTAAAGTTTAACATAACAAGACAAGATACTAAGCAAAATAGCTTCTGTTCTCCTATCTTCCCTCTCCAAATGACTTGTGCAGTTAAGACCATTTGTTGTAGTCTTCTTGTCAGAATGGTAATCAGAGAACAAGGAGCCAATTCTTACCTGTTAAATGCTAATAATTAACATATAAACACATTAAATATTAAAATCTTAGGGTTACAAATAAGATGATGATGATGCAGAAATAAAATCTGTTTTATGAATATGAGATCTACTGTCCTCCCCAACTAAACTCAAAAACAAGGACAAAAAAAATGAGAGTTAGAAGATTAATTAGAATAGACTAACTATTCTCCAATCCCAGCTTAAAGGCCTTAAAAACCACACCAGTGACCAGCACAGGAAATGGCATTGGTGCAGTAATGGCACTTTTATCTTAGGCACAATCAACAGCTATCTAACTGGATTTAAAGCCAAATCAATGGGAGGAAACTCATGTGTGATACTATAAACATAGCCAAATACACATGGCTGGAGAGGTCATGGATCTTAGAGAAATCCCCAAAACTGTCACATCCCTAGACAAATGTAATTGCTTATTATATGTAAAACATGGATCCTTATATGTTTTCAGAAAAGTATCCTAGTTACCTAAGAAACTTCTTTTGCAGTACATGGAAATCATTACAGAGCTCCACAACTGCTCATACACAGAGATTGTGTGTGAATTGCCCATGCCAGAGTGGCACATCTACCAAGCAACCTCTACTTGGGCCTGAGGCTCATGGAACATAGAGCAAGTAAGTGGTAAAGAGAACACTAATATATCTCTCAGTTCTCATCAATGAAACTCCCACATGCAACAGAAGGCCAGGAACACAAAAGGTCAAAAATGACCAAAGTGTAGAGAATAAGGATCTGCAGAATGTGTGTTCTTGTACAGGACTCCTGTATTAAACTTCACCCACCACTGACTGAAGGACCATTGCATTAGAAGAAGTGGAAAGATTTTAAGAGCCAGGGAGGGGTTGCATGACCCTATGGAAATAAATTCCTACAGGTTCCTGGGACCTTGCTCATAGTTACCCTACAACAATGGTGTCAGCATGCATAAGACCCATGCAAACTCAAACAGATAAAATCCACCACAGAACTGTGGAAATGGGCAGAAGCCTCAATCTTAGTCACATAATTATTGACAGCTGATTACTACTGGATGAGGAAGAGCTAATCTTCTTAAGGAGAAGGACTCTGGAAGGGCCGACTAGACCCCATGGATGAACTTGCACTGAGATATGTCTGGGAACACTAGCTTGACAAGATGGGCCTTGACACAGATGACAAAATGTATGAATTCCAGTGCTGGGGTACTGTTGTGAGCACGTCTGTGGGGTAAACCGGGTATAGAGATGTTTGGCATGATCTGTGTGAAATACAAAAAAAAAAAAAAAAAGGAATAAAAAGGTGAAAAATAAAAATAAATAAAAGTTTGTTTAAAATAGAAAAAAGCAAAGGGGGAGCTATGGGAGAATGTCAGTAGAGTAAATGGACTAGAGATGTTTGGGATGTTCTGCATGGAATATGCAAATATTAAATGAAAAAGTTTACAAAAATAAATAATAATTTGTATATAAATGAGTACTTGGTGAAATGAATGATGGTGACTGTGATAATAATCCGTTCCTAGTAAGTGCACAGTAGTTGTTCATATATATCAGAAACAGTTACCTAGAGCTGCTGATGCCGGTTATCTGATTATTGTTATCACCGTTCACATTCAGGTAAGAAGAAGCAGGCAGCACACACAGGCTTCTCTTATGAGTCCATGGCTTCAAGACTCGCTCCAATGACTATCTTACATCGTGCTAGATCAGATCTTCAAGTGTTTCCCTGTGCTTTGCTTTCAACTCCGGAAAAATTGTACATTAACACAGAGCATGTTGTTCCCTCTTCACTTTAACACTGAAGAGATTTTTTTCATGAACTTTACCTTTGATAGTTTCATATGTGTATATGTTTTCTCATCACTGTCATCCCCACACTATCCTATCCTCTCCCCTTCCCATCTCTGTTGATCATCTCCTACTCAGAAACCCTTTTCCAGATTTATAACGTTGTTGTTTTATTTCGTGACCTACCAAGTTTAACTAGGGTCATCTGTATGACCATGAATTTGGCACTTTCCACTGGAGCCTGATAGGCACTGGTAGTAGGTAGACACCTGGAGACAATGATTCCCATTCTCACAAAATCTTTCTGTAACATGATTTTCTTCAGAATTTTGTCAACACCTGAATTTTCATCAAAGAAATAGCCATTTGAAAGAATTCCATGAAACTAAGTTTTTGACCCACACTGCTAAGTACATTCCATTTATCTGTAGTTTAAGTTATTTGCAGGAGATCAGCCAGTGATCTTTAAATATATAAATGGAGATTTTTAGCTTTTATATCTTCTGTAATAACAAATATTAGCATTATTTCTAAAATCATAGATTGTTTTGGTGGTTGCTATTTTTACTGTGGCAGATTTTTCTAAGTTGGATCCCAGTTCTAAATTTTGTCACACATAGTTAATTTTTGTCTTATCAATAGATTTCATAAACCCTAGGCCTTTGGGTTTTGTCAGTACTGAATTGTAATAATTACTTCCACTATGACTACTTTATACAGTCAAGAAAAATAAAGGGATATTTTGTAGATAGCTGACAAAATTTAAATGAGAACAACTTTTGAAAAGCTGATAAAGGTTAGAGGAAAGAGAAAACTTCTAGAGAACCGAAGAGACACAGAGAGAAGGACAAACCCAGGGAAGAGGAGGCTTTTTCATCCCTTTTTTCATCCCTACAAATGCTTTAAAAGCACCAAAAAGAATTTGCTTGCAAGTTTGCCAGACACGGCTGCTTAAATAGAGGATATTCATTTAAATCTAGTTTATTCAACACAACAGTGGATGTTTTAGTTTAGGTATGTTCTGTACCAGATTTATTGTTGATCTAAACTCTAAATTAGTTGGCACTCTCCGTTACAAGATCCAAGGAGATGGAATACAAAGGAGGAGAAAATCCATGACTGTTCTCATGTCCAACGGGGCTTGGTTCTTAAGTGCTTTGGGTATTTAAATCATTTTAGGCAGGACTTTGGGGTCAGGTAGATTTTAACTTATCACAAGAAAAAAAAAATCCTGACATTTCTGTGAATCAACAAGAATTACAACTCTGAAGAGCTGTGATCCCTGTCATGCAGAAAGGACTTATGGGGACAAATTTCAGAGCATAGAGTCTAAGAGGAAGGTCAGTGGAGCAAAAGGTTGGTATTTAACCCCAGCTGTGACACTTTCTGACTACGTGATCTGACAAATGGTAGATCCTCTCTGCTTTCCTATCTTCAGCTGTGAAGTGGTACATATCTCTAATGTTGGTTAGGTTAGCAAGTGCCTTCAGCGTTAAGACTGTATCAAAGAGACACTAAACAGTAAATGTTGGCACTGATTTCAGGTGTTGTTACTGTGAACAGGGTCGATTAAGCTGCGTATTGCATAACTGTCACATTTGTAAGTTTATGCTCAGTCTACAAATGTCAGCGTACTGGCACAGTGATGTCACTCCAAGGGACCCCACTGGCGTTCTGCAGGGTACAGTCTGGTCTGTTTGTCTCCAGGTCTGTGCCTTGTTATTTACCTTTTTATGAGCAAAGCCAGCTTTAGTGCTCTGTCACTTTGCAAGCCGTGATGGGGGCCAACTGTAGCTTTGTAGCTTATCCATCCTGGAATCAAATAGCTGCCTTGTAAAAGAAGTGTTGCAATCTTGAAATGCCCATAAATAAGGATTTGAACATTTATCTCTCATCATGTCATGTGGTAAGAGTAAACAGAAAGTCTTTCAAGAGAGGAGTGGAAGTGATGACTGAGGGAAATGAAATGAAACAGAAGGGTTAGACTGAGTATGCGTGTTCATGTGAATCACTGGAGCAAAGCAAGACTGGGAGAAGTCAGCTTTCTTCATGGCAGGCAAAAGCCACTTCGTATGGCTAGGTGATGTTGATGCTCTCTTATAAAAGCCTGTGTCCCTGCAAGATATTAAGAACTTCTTCCATATTTATGTTACACCTTGAAATCTCTTTTCTGACTTGCAACACCCCTCCTTCCCATGAGTGATCAGAATGATATATTCAACAAGGACCTATTTTCTATTGGAACCAAGATTGAAGCCTTTGAGGTGGGTTGCTTTTAGAGAATATCTTAGGGAGAATGCAAGAGCATTAGATCATGGATACTGAAAGGTCATCAGGTAAGGGTCATCTTCAACCTCAGGAGAGGGTGAAGAGCAAGTAAGCATGGACATTCATGAAAGGACTGGAAGATTGACAATGGAAGATTAAGATCGGGGCCATCTTGATAAAAATGGATCAAATGAATAGATTTGAAGAGGTGTTTGCTCAGGTTACTATAAACATAGAGAAGTTGCAGATATTTTTGTGGATTATTCTTGAATAATCCTAAAAAGAGAGAGGCAAATTGGTTATAGGGGGTATGCATTTAGTATTTCAATTGCTTTAAGCCTCCAAGTCCCAGTTTTCTGAGTTTGGATTGTCTAAACTACATTGGCAAATACATTCATTCTTGCCCTTCTTCTCGAAGCAAACAATAGACTCCAGTTAGCTTACCAACCCTCAAAAGAAGAATCAGAAAGGCATTTGATGGCACAATTATTCTATCAATTATTCTAGATAATTCACACTCTAGTTAGCAGAAGCTAGAAACAAACTGCAGAATAGACAGAGAAAGTTTCTAGTGCATCATGGATAAGAATATTTGTCCTAGACATTTATTATATCTCAGGCAGTCCCAACTTTTAGATGATCCTGACATGAATAAAGGAAGCCACCATCTTTGATTCAGTAACTTCATGTTTTAGGTTTCCTGTGACACCTTTTCTTTCCAAAGATCCTCACTCTGAACAGGAATTCTAGTATGACAGGAAGTGCACGGGCACAAGAAACAAATCCAGATGTTGCCTCTTCTTAGTGTTATTATTTGAGCAAACAGCCTCCCCAGTCAGTGGCAGTGTTTCATCTGCAAAACGTGAATGATATCCATTTTAGATTATGTTTTTGAGGGTTAATTATAGTGTCTATTAAGGTTTCTGACCCCTCATCATGTTCAGGATAGGTGCTCAATCAATAGTACCTCTTGTCACAGCCTTTAGTTTGTCAGCTGCTGCTTCTAAAACCGTTCTTTGTATTGAAATTACCATTACTTTCATTTTTTTCTTTTCAATTAATCAAAGAATTCCTAGTTCTTGAAATAGGTTTCCCAGAAATTATAACTGCTCCTGAAAATTTTAAAGACTGTTTAGAATTCTAAGTATTATTATTCCAGAAAACATATATTTAAAAGGTAGTATCAGGAAGCTATTCTAAGAGTAATTAAAGAGTAGAAAATATTTGAGATTCTGCTTGAACAAGGAAACATTAAGTCAATTTGGGGATTACAAATGATAACATGCAAAG
Organism: Eospalax fontanierii; assembly: GCA_035773235.1. Lineage (NCBI taxonomy): Eukaryota > Metazoa > Chordata > Mammalia > Rodentia > Spalacidae > Eospalax > Eospalax fontanierii. Next base: position 43,741,353 of record CM069529.1, on the reverse strand, counting down.
TCATTCTATAAAAGTGCATTGAACTAGGAACAGGTTATGTAATCCTAGAACACAGGACATTTGCAAAAGACATTTTATGGAGTACTTATATAGAACCATTGAAATTATATTAAAAAAGGACTTGCATGTCAAAATAGGATTTTACAAGCACCGTGGAGTTGATCAATAGGTTTGGAGAAATAGAATAATATAAAGAATGTATAATTGGGGGGATCAGTGACGTAGTTAGTGGGTGAACAAGCTTTCTATTATGCCTGATGACCTGAGTAGTATTCCCCAGATCCACATATTTTAGGAGGTAACTGGAAGAAAATGATTCCTGCAAATTGTCCTCTAACAATTTATATGTGAAGGTATAAACACACACACATACACATGCAGAGTCAATAAATCAATCAATCAATGTAAAAAAAATTTTTAAAGAAAAATATAAATAATACAGAGAGTAGTTTATAGAGGGCATCAGGATGAAAAAGGTAGTAAACTGAATGCTTTGAAGAGAACGTTTCAAGCTGACGCTTGAAGGAGATAGTGTTTTAAATTCAACACATAGTGAATATTGGGGAAGAATAAATGTTGCTGCAGCAGTAATGAAATGAAAACTACAGCTTTTTGAAATGATTTTTAATTATCTATTCTACACTCTGTTCTACTCTGCAGTCTCTACATTCTGGATAAGCTGGAGACATGAGGAGCACTCTGAGCTGAAAACCCAGTTCTCTTTCCTGCCTCCTGGAGGAGTGTATAAAGTAGTCAGTGGATAATTGGCTAAGAGAGGGAATATACTTTCTCCTTTGGGGAAATAAAATGGACACGCTATGAGGGTATGGAGAAGCTTCTAGAGATGGGAAGAATAAGGGAGCAATGAATGTGGCAGCCCAGGGAGGCAGGAGAAAGGCAGCTGGCAAGAGCCAATGTGAGCAAAATTCAATATTTGCATGTAGGTGGAGGGAAGGAACAAATTCAAGTAAACGGATGAAATCTGGATAAGACAAGCAGATTATGTCAATATCAATATCTTGGTTATGTTGTTGTATTCTGGTTTTCAAGAATTTCTATTTGGTGAAACTAGATGAAGATTGTACATTATTACTATATCATATATCTGAGGTAATCAACTTATTTTTTAAAGATTATTTTGGCTAGATATATCTGAAATTCTATAAGAAGCTAGTCCTGACTCTCGAGCCCATGGGAAGGCAACATGTGTGGCTTACAATAGTTTTTGGAAAAAAAACTGCATACCTCATAAACTGAAAGGAAACGTACAAAAGGGGAAAAAGTAGGGGCCTGTGTCCCACAACCTACTCAGAAGACACAAATTCAATGACCTAAAGCCACTCCACTAGGCATCATCTGAGAAGGGTTCTACATCCTGTGAAGAACATCAGTTTGGGCACCAAACTTTTAATACACGAGCCTGTGGAGACATCCCAAATCAAAATCATAGCAGACTGCATGAGATCTCTGCACTATTTCTCACATAATTACTTGCACTGAAACTACACTTATGTCAAAATAAGAATAGTTTTCAAAACAGATTATAGGTGAAAACTATGAAGAATATGATTTACTGTATAGTAGAACCTGAATTTTTTAAACTATATCCTTTGATGCTCAGGTTCTAGATGAAATTTAGGTTTATATGTATATCCAGAGGATTGAAAAAGTGAAATGAGTAAGCATGGTCATGTGGCTAGTGGGTCATGCACTTCTGTCCCCAGCTCCCTCCACGTGCTGATTCATGAATGCCCTGTAATATCCTTTGGAGTCTTCTAAGCACATTACTGCCTGAGTTGCATCTTGTCTACTTTAAAAAGCTGGAGAGATGGCTGAGTGATCAAAGGCACTGCCTGTTCATGCAGAAGACTGGGGTTTCAATCACAGAACTTACATGGTGGCTAACAACCATCTGTAATTTCAGTCCTAGGGGATCTGACACCCTCTTCTGTCCTCCTTGGGTACTGCATCACACAGGAGCATTTGCATACAAGCATATCACCCATATATATAAAATAAACATAGCTAAATAAATGAATAAATAATTTTTAAAGCTATAATAAATTTTCATTTATTTGATTGGATGCTTGGATTGTTCAATATTTTTTAATATTTGCATCATTTACACACTTCAGGTCCCCATCTAATTCATTTTATGCCCCACACATCCCTTCACAATTTCTTGTTCTCTTATCATATATATGCACATATGTTTATGAATATACACATACATAGAGATATACATATATAGATAATGTTCTGAGTCCTTTCGCAGTGCTCCTGCAATGTGTACATGTGTTTAGGGCTCTTACTTGAGATAGCCTCTAAAGGAGCTAGTCCCTGAAGAAAACTGATTCTTTCTCCCTCAGGATATATTGATTACCTGGAGCTCTTGGTCTTGAGGTAGGGCCTCATAAAATTTCCCTCATCTACCTTAGAATGTCAATTGGCTTTGTCATTATGCAGACCTTGCTGGGCTATCGTTATCATACTGGTGGAGATTCCATTGAAACAGTTTCTCTGTTAAGTCTAACATGTATTCACTCAACAGATAATCTTGTTCCTCTGACTCTTAAATCTTTCAGCCCCCATTTCTGTGATGTTCACTGAGCTATAGGTGTAGTAATTACATTACAGATGGATCAGTGCTAGGCACCTTACAGTCACTTGTTCTTTACATTTTGACCAGCTGTGGAACTTTGTAATAGTCTCCATCTGCTGCATAGTTGAAGGGTTTTTGTCTGCAACTAATACTGATATCTATGACTTGATATGCCCATTCATTCTGCAATTAGATTTCCTCCCAAGTTGAAAGTACGAAAATGTCCAGAGAACACGAGATAAAGTAGACTCTCAAACAGTTAGAACCTTCTAAGAATGTTTGAAGACAAAATGGGAAAACAAGGAGACACAATGAAATCAAATTCATGAAATTATTAATCTTTTTACTGGCACAGAGATGGGGGCATGTATTATGTAGCACAAGTTGAATGTTCTAGGGTGACTGAAAGAAAACCTGTGCATTGTTTCAAATTTCTAATACATTTAAACATTTTAGCATTTCAAGAGTGATTTGTTCTTCATGAAGCTCATGGGGAGATTATGTTGTAAATGTCATACAAAATGAAAAGCAGGTGAGAGATTTTCAAATTCATATCTTTCCCCTTATGATATTCTTTCTCCATTCTTCGAAATTTCTAGAAACTCCCTTCACAGTAAATAGGACAAAATGAACATGTCCTGGGAGCCAAGGAGAATGGATCTGCCGGGATGACTGATGTGGGCAGGCGCTCCTGGGCTGGATGCAGTTTTAACTTTCTTCCTGGAAGGGACAGACTAGAATGGCTGTGCCCTGGAACAGAGCTGCTTCTCTGTGGCCTGAGCCACCCCGTGTCTTCCCCCTTTTCCCTTTCTTCCCACCCACCTTTCATCATCTTCAGAAGCCCATGTGTGTGAAGAACAGCAGAGGAATTTGGGTGGGTTGACTTGTATAATTAAATCCATGTTGCATTGTGTTCTTTAGAATTAATAAGGAATCCATCCCATTGAAACTTACCATGACATCTTCTCTCTGACTCAGATTTCTTTTTTCTTTTCTCTTCTTTCCTTGGCTAAAAGCATTAGACATGGGGCTATGGTTCAAATTAACATCCTACATTTTTCTATTCTCTCCCCTCCCCACTGCTTTTAATTGAACTTTTCTGTTCAGTGAAGAGTGTAGTTTATTTATATTTCATTTTCTTCTAGTCCACTTATCCACAATTGTCTTTTTTTTTCTTTCTCCAAGATTTGAGAGGGAAAACAAGAAAGCTCTTCAGCATGCTTGTGATCAGCAAATTGAAGAACGTGTTCTACTGGCCAAGCCTTGATAAGCAGCTATTTTCCCGTGAGGCATTTCATTCCCTTGAACATCATCTCATGATGCCATGAAAGCTATCCCCACATGTGTCCACCTCTGCTCACATAGTTATGTATGTGAGACCTTGAGACTGAGAGAGGCAGGGAGCAAATGGCGTCTCTAAATTTCTGGATCATGTTACAAAACACATTTTAATGGGAGCAATAAGTTAACTTCATTCCCTAATAAAAGTGGATTTATGTGATGAATATTTGATATGCATTTTTCTGCCACTGTTCATCAGGCCAGTGGTTATATCACTAGTTTCAACTGAGAATAATATTAGCCCCAAATAACAGACACTTAAATCTGGTAAAAAGTTTTCCTCATTTATAGAGAACAGCAGGTATAGCTGTGCTGGACTATGTGACAGTGCTGTTCAGGAAGTCCTTTTTGGCATTCCAGAATTTTTATAGCTCGAAGTGTGGCCTTCAGCTTCATGGTCCAAGCTTATGTTCTCTCCAGAATAAACTCGTGAACTGTCCAAAAGAATTTCTCTGCTTTTTTCATGGACTTCTGACTTTTAACCACAGCTCATAAGTACTTTGGTGAAGATTTTCCCATGAGTATAGGACTCTGAGTGAGAGAGGCCCAGGTTCAACTCTGGATTGTGTTGACCTCCAGAGTATGTGCATTTGAATTTAACTTCTCTAATTCTATATTGTTCTCATTCGTAAAACTGAAATTATAAAAATACCTCAGAGCAAAATGAGGATAAAAGACAATATTGTATGCAGAAGGATTGGCCCACTGATTAGCATGATACCTAATACCATTTTGCAGAGCTTTTCAATTTCTTGCTGAGTAGCTTTTCCATTTCAAAGAAAATCAAGCTGTGTTTAGAAGCTGGAGGTTATCTCCCAGTGAGAGCATCCTCAATAGTGCCATGTGGTCCTCATAAGCATGCCTCCCAGTTAGAAACTTGGTGTGAAACAGCAATTTCATTGGTTGTTCCACTTCCAATGCAACAGATTTCATTCTTTTTAAAATAAAAATTATATATTTTTATAATTTTTATTGATTCCAGAATTTCATACAGTGTATTTTGTTCATAGACTCTCTCCAGCTCTTCCTCACAAGCCCTCCAATTTCACATTGTCCACTATATTTATTTTTCTTTATTTTATTTTTGTTTTTTAAAAGCTTATTCATTCTAGTTTATGCCCCCTAAGTTCTCCTGGGTGTGGGTCTGTATCCTAGAGTCTGGTCAACCTACCAGCATCACACCAGTAAGGGCAATTGATGTTCCCTCTTCCATCAGGTTTCACTCTTTTACTACAGTTTTGGTTTATAGGGATGTGATGCGTTCTTGGTAAATATCCATTTCTTTCTGTTTTTCTAATGGAGGGTCTTTTAAAACTGCACTTGTTGGGTCCTGAAGACATTTTAGTTGATCACAACCAATATTTCTTGATGAAAGAATAAAATGGAAACATATAATAGTTTAGAACTAAATCAGTATGAATTAAATAAAATCAATGTACTTTTTATGAAACAGGCTGTGTGCGTGTGTGTGTGTGTGTGTGTGTGTGTGTGTATGCCTGTATACCTGTATATAGGCAGATCATAAAGAAATGCATCTCCAGGTTGGAGAAGTGACTCATTCAGTAAAGTGCTGATGTTATGAAAGCCTGAAAACCCGAGTTTAATCCCCAGAACCCAAACCCTATCTCAAAAATCAAAGTGCATGGGGGGAAGGTGTATAAAGGTGACTAAGGTGTTTTGTATGAAGTGCCCAAAAATTCAATTAAAAATATACATTGAAAAAAATTCAGTAAAAGCCTGTAAGCTCTGGGAAAGGTTTTATATATAATTATATATATATATATATTATATATATATATATAATTATATATAAAATGATTAGAATTTAAAGCATTATTAAATATGAGTTTAAAGTTTTCATTAAAACAAGTGAAGTGGAGCAAGATTAAGTAAAACATTTTTGTGATATTAATGTTAATCCACTAAGTAATGTCTTGAAAAATTTAGAAACAATGTTATTTACCACTTGTATAAGTTCTCTGTGTTTCATGTTATACTCAGAAAAAATATAAGCTCTCAAAAAAAAAAAAAAAAAAAGAGGATGTCACCTTAGGAACAATATCCAAGTTGATTTTTGGCTTTCACATGTACATACACATAAACACAGATACAGATAGGCCCACAAAAGAAAACCCCTCTCTTAAATTTTGTTGTATGTCTAAAAAAAAATAATAATTGAAGTAGGAGGAATAATTTTATTTGGCACCAATGTTTAGTAAGCTACAGTCTTTATTGCAAAGAGATATTTGTAGATGAGAATAGAACCCAGAACCTAGAAGACTTCCACAAATATATCCCCTAATCTTTGACAAGAGTAGAGAAGCAATGCAAGTGAAAAAAAATAATTCATTTTTGTTTCCTAATCAAAGTAGGCTCCTCAAATCTAATCCAAGTAGATGCCTCATCTTCATTGTAACTAGCAGCAGGAAGACCAGAGAATGAGAATTCTGTGTATGTCACATATCCTCTAGGAAAGCTATCCAGGAGCTGCCACAGGGATGGAGATTTAGTTATATGATTACAGAAACTATAAGAGAACCTGAAAATGTCATTTTATCTGAAGCAGCCACATGATCATTTAAACTTTTTCTTATTGTGTACAAGTATAGAAAAATAGATATTGTGGCACAACTGTTGGTGTCAAGCAGTTGCTTAGATTTACCTAGCAACACTGCAGTGGAAACATCTCATCTTTCCCAGACACCAGAACCATCTTTCCATTGCATGTACTTTTCCCTGACAAGCATCTTCTTGTGTCCCTTGATACATATAGAATAAAACCTAGAATTCTTTGTAACACTATTTAGGTTTGAGGCGTTAGGCCCAAACTGAGATTTCTAACCATCCCCTGCTCATGACATCTTCAAAATACTGAGATTCTCTATCACCCAAAAGTTCCCATCAAAGTTTTGCATTCTTCTGGAATGTCCTCAGTTCCCACCTTCTTCAAACATTTGTCAAATGAAGCCTCTTCCTGCCCAGAACAATTTTTATCATCCTCCTCTGATGCCCCGATTAACTCAGGCTAGTCTTAAGCTCTCCACAATCCTGCTATCTCAGTCTCCTAAGTGATGGAATTACGTGAGTGAGTTACCATGCCCTGATCCTCAGATGCATTTGCTGACCCCTCAAATAAATATCAACAACTATTCTCTTATCTAGGCTCCATCTATTAACCCATCAGTTCATATGTGCATGATGGCACTTCCTTCTGCTTCTATTTTGCTCTTCTGATTTGTTGTCTCAACTTTTGTTGTTTTACTGCTGACTAAGTTCTCCTCAGATATAAAACCCTACTTTCTGAATTCTACTTTCACTTCTCTTGGAATCCCTCTACCATTTTAAATTTATTTTTTAAATTATTGAGGGATTTCTCAGAGTCAAAATACAAAACAAAAAAGTATCTATTTACAACAGGTGTGTTTTGAATGGACAAAGGTTTTCTTTCACAGATTTAGTTTTGGACCAATAAAATCTCTGCTTAGAAGAGATTTTAAATACAAAGGAATAAATGTTGCTTTTGGAATTGTGAATTGGTTCTAGAAGGATAACAGGAAGTCAGACTCAGTAGACTCCTCAGCAGCTTGGTAAATCATCTGCCAGCTTCATAGGAGATACCTCACAATTTCAGTGTGTAATGACACTGATGAGGAGAACTTTCAATATATAATGTCTTAGTTATATAGTTGGGAGAAAATTCTTTTTCTTCTAAGGAAACAAATAACTTTTATTCCTGGAAGTGATACCTTTTTATTTTTAAAGAAACACAAGGTGCCATTCTTCATCCTTGATAGTCATTATCAAGTGTAAACCTACCCTCACTTTTAATTTCCCTTCCTGACCCTAGTTTCTTAAGCTGCAAAACCATATTCCTAATGGTGAACAGCCTGGTCTGACAGACACTCCAATACTCCTGTGATTCAAAGTTCTTTGGCTGGACCAGGGTCAGGTGACTTTTTTCAACCAATAGGTTATAAGCAAAGTAGCAAGCTAGGTTGGATAAAGGATCTTCTATCTTTCTCTTTCTGTGTAAGATATGAGATCTAGATGGCATTACAGAATTGAAAAGAGTTTTACATGTTTGAAAAGTGAAATTCCAGAGATACAGAGATGGTTCAGTGACTAAGAGTGCTTTCAGCTCTTAAGGACCCTAGGTAAATAAGTCCCCAACAAACTGTTTCAGCTGGCTCAAAACTGCTTATAACTCCAGCTCCAGGGTGTCAGATACCCTCTTCTGGCCTCTGCAAGCACCATATAACACATGTGCACATCCCACCACAGACAAACAAATACACATAAATAAAGCTCTTTTTAAATGAAAAGTGAATCAACAATCCTACACCTAAGGTTCAGGGAATATAGTGGAACAGGAGTCAAAAATATATTAATGAATCTCTCAACACTCACCAGTGAAGCTTCCTCTTGCAGCAGATGGTAATTAGCACTAACCAAAGTGTAGAGAACAGGATCCTGCAAAGTTCTTGTCACTGGGTAGGACATCCATATCAAAACCCTGTCACCAAGTACTCAGAGACCACTGCAGAAGAAGGGGTGGAAAGACTGTAAGAGCCAGGGTTGGTGGATGACTGCAAAGAAATCGAGTTTTCCAGGCAGCTGGAAACTTGCAAATCTGAACGTATAGCAACAGTGGCAGCATGCACAAGACCCATGAGAGCTCAAACCAGACAAAAACCCAGCACAGAAATGGGGAAATGGGTAAGAATCTACAACCTTATGCCCAGGAACTATTGGCAACTGATGACTACTGGGAGAAGGACAGACGGCTTTCTTCAAGAGAATGACTCTAAATAGGTTAACTAGGGTCCAGGGGATGAACTCAGACACAGTAACATTTGGAGACACAAAAGTGACATAGTAAGCCTTAGAGTATATGACAGAAGGCATGAAATCTGCTGATGGGGCTATGGGGGTGCAGATAAAGGAGGCTGTCCTAGGGGTACCCCTCCCTCCCATTATGGGTTATGCACTCCTATGGGTCTCTCCTGATCCCAGAGCATGATGAGAAAATGCACAAGGAAGCAAAAAAAGATTAATAAAATATTCATTTAATAATTGAAACTTCAGGAAAAGAAATGAAGTGGGCTTAAGGGCTGTTTCAACTATAGCCTCAAATTTTATTTTCTTGTTTGTTTGTTTGTTTGTTTTGTATTTTAAGCGGCCTGTAGATACATGAACCAGAAGACCCCAAAAATTCCAAGGTTTGGAGAGTCATGAGGTAGGGCTGATGGAAGGATCAAGAGCAAGAGGGAGCATCTGTAGTCATCTGATCTCCACTTAGTCAAGGTCAGAATTACTACCCCTTCTAAACAGTGCCCTGGTCCCTTCCCCTGAGTACATTCTGAATTAAAGCCTTCAGTGAACAGAAAAAAAAAATGATCAAGATGTATTGCATGGAATTTGCAATAAAATTCAATTAAGTGAAAGTTTACTATGCTAAGACAGTAAGATTGGGGCTTCAAATCTGCACTGATAGAATAATCACATAAAGTGTTCAGAGGGTTAATACAGACTTCATACAAGCAAACAAGAACACGAAGAGGGAGTAGTAAAATGGACCCCAACTATGTGATAAAGTGAGCTCACCTTCTTTCTGTAAAATAAAATAGTTACATATAAAGAAAAGTTGGAATATAGAAAAATGTGGCTCTATGTTATACTTGGAGTAAGAACTCAATCTAGTATTTTTCAAAGTGATCGGGTTATAAACACCAAATTCCTTATAGACTATTAGAACCGGTCCCTGGTATAACAAGTCAGAATCTCTGGTAGAAGAGCACAGATTTTAATTATCATGTCGTTTTTTATGTGGATAGAAAGTGTGGTTGGTGGCTTTTCTTCAGAGGCAGGACTGATCACTTAGCATGTTGGGACTAGAACTAGCTTCCACAAAGCCTCAAGATTTGCTTGTGGGCTCACATAATAATGTTCTAATGGAGTGAGACCTAGACTGACCCTTTGTCTCCTTTTCTCTGATAAATCATGTCAAGACCTGCAAATGATTTTACTCCTTAACAATGAAAAGAAGATGTAATTTTAAAATTACCTTGGATATACAGTAAGAGCAGCATTCCCATAATCAATCATCCAAAATCGTGGGGTTATTTGGCACTATTTGAAGGAGAGTAAATTGAAAACATGTTGTTAAACAATGCACCAAAGAGTTATCAAATCATAAACATCTAGATTACTTTAACATGTTGATTATTCCACATATAGAATCGCCTTACAAAATAACTCCGGCCATGAAGCGACCTGGAAAATTCAATGAATCTCTTCCTAAGTTGTTAACTATGCTGAGTTCAATCACTTGGCTATGTGGGAACATATGTTAAAGTGTGTGTGTGTGTGTGTGTGTGTGTGTGTGTGTGTGTGTGTATTCTTTATATTCTTTATATTCTTTTGGAGCTATTATTCACACTTTTCACTAAGCAGAAGACATGGAGACCTGTTATTAGGACATGCCTCTGAGGACATGGAAATAGCTTAGGGAGTACAGTGGTGTAACACTGAACACATTAAAATCTATCTGGAGCTTTGGAAATCAAATATACAGACATTCCATAATGACCCTTGGGCTTTACCGTAATTCCTGAACCTGAAAATCCATAACTAAATAATGGCAGCACATTTATGACATAAAATGCCTTAAACCATTTGTTTATTATTATACGTGGATTTTAAGTTTTATGTTTAAGAAAATTGAAAGCCTACCCTTTCTCTCTCCCTGGGAGGAGTGAGACACCAATTACCTCTTAGGGTTTTTGTTTCTTTCACCAGTAAAGAGCTAAGCCAGGGCTGAAGTTTATGTCAAGGCATTGATTTGGTTATCAAATCTGTGATCATACACTCCTGTTAAACCAAACCAAATTAAATTAATCTTTGTTGAAAAATAAATGATGTAATTCCTGGAGGAGTCTATTTCACTCACAGGATGGTGGCCTGGTTCTCCTAAGTAGCTTACAGGAGAGCAACGTCTGAAACTGCTCTTTAAACGGGAAAGAGGAAATGGCTCTAGTGTGGCAGGTGTCTAGAAGGAGCCACAACTCATGAGTGATTTGTGATCTGAGGGATCATCATTATAAGACTAAACTATATGTGTAATCTTCCCGAGACCCCATTCAAAGACAGAATTCAAAAATTAATCTCGGTTTTATTTCTTCACGGAGTTCTCAAATGAGCCCAGGGAAGGTTAGAAGCCATTTGTCTAGCTGGAAATCACTCTGCATCCTCTGACTTTTCTTGGAATGGATTCCTTATGTAGACAATGTGAGTCGAATTGCATCTGGTTAATGTTTTTAGAGAATTTTGTTGAAAGTCAAAGTGAGCCTGTGTAGAGATTTATCAGCACCTGCCCGTGTGAAAACTAGAAAGGATCTGTAAAGTGTGACAAGAAGTCACTCTGTGGGCCTCCATCCAGTGTAGCCAAAGAGGCATGTCCTTTAGACCAGGATAGCTATATAAAATTCACTCCCCCAAAACATAGCCATCTGTTAGGGCTCTTTGAAACCAGACACACTGCATTTCTCTTTGGCTCCACCATGCAAAAGATACGTGGTACTAAAAGTAAGTCTCATAACTCAATTTTCCTATGATTAAGAAAATAATAATAGTGCTCGAATCTTGGACTTTGAGAATTAACAGACTTTATGAATAAGATCTGGCATCCAGTGATTCCTAAAAACATGTTACAGCTCCAGTAATCACCATTAGCACTTAACATGTACTGAGCATTCATTTGGCTGGTCACCTAATATTAGTGGACATCCAAAATATAAGTTCATGGGGTAATGCAAATATGGTTGAATTTTCTTTCATTATGAGTGCTCTTGGCCATGAACAGGGTCAGGCAAGAACAGAGGGACAATGCCCATGTCTCCTGACATGGACCCCTCAGGCATGCAAGGAGCTGGTTTCTGGAGAGATCCTCTCATCACCTTGGTTTCTTGGTCTGGGATAAATTGTGTGCCCCTGCTGTTGGGGTTCTAGGCCTTATTTAGTGTTTTGTGGTCTTCTCTCGTCTAAGTCCAGAGGGTAAAATCTGAAACACAAACTGAAAATGTCAGGTTCTATTTTGCTTCAAGTGTTCCCAAGGGCTGGGCAGAGGTTTTGCAGTTTCACCACAAGCATTTACAAGGGCCGCACACTTTGGCAGGACCTAGTTTCCAGATAGACCAACCTCTCAGATCCAGAGTGTAGTGCAGTTGAATTCCCGGGGTCAAGAAAGGGGAGTTCCTGGGGGGTCCTGGAAAATACTAACTCAACCTTGGTTCATCGTCATGCTATGTTCAAACCCCAGTATAGCCAGGGGTTGCTTGGTTTCTGGTTTCAAAATGAAATTTTCACACGACCCAAATCCCAACCCACCCTAATTTAAAGAAACAGGCACTTGGCACGTGATACAGATAGATCAGCAGTTGCTCACATGCAGCTGTGCACATCTGGCACACAGGTATGTGATTTTGCATGAAGATAAATTGTGTGGGGACCAAAGGCACAGTTGTTAAACTAAGAATGAATCGCTTCTTGGAAGCAATCTTCCTGCACAGCAGGGCCTCTGCCTGAGCTTTATCCTTTTCATTAGACTTTTCTCAGAAAGCATAGCCTTCCCCAGAAGGCTTATGGTGGAGGAGGGGATGCCCACACCTGCGGTTGGCTTTCTGCTGCTCTCCTCCAGTCACACTTGAATGCAACCTCCAACAAATGTGGTTTGGCAGTTTTCTTCCCAAAGGGGTTAAGTGGAGCCCAAGTTCAAGCAAAAGACCAGGCCCTTCCTTGATGTGACATCACTTTTCCAGTGTAGTTATGTTTTCTGCAGAAACATCTTTTTTTCTTCAGGGAGAGATCATTTGCAGACAGTTGTTGAAGGATTAGGGCCCATTACCAAACTTGATAGACCAAGAAGTTCTCCCTAGGTGCTCACCTAGTGGCCACCTCTGTGTGAGCAGGCTTCCAATAATTCAGCATTTCCAACTCGTGGGAGAAGAGCATGCCATTATACTGTTCAAATCAAATGTTTCAAATTGAAGGTGTTTCATCGACCTGAAAGAAACAGAATGGATCCTGAGTGAAATGGTCATCTGGATTCCATGAAGAAGTCTTCTGATTCAATACTCTGTATGAGAGAGTCCCCAATAGGAAGTCACTAGGTGTTTGTACAAACGGATCAGTAACTGAAGGAGCTTCTCATCTACAGTCTAGAAGATCTATGTGCAAATAATATGTGTCTTTACTCCTCTCTCCTCTTTCCTTCTATGCTTCCTTTTCTCCCTATGTCCCTCTCCTCCTTTTCCTTCTCTGCCTTCTGTTAGTCCCTCCTTCTCCATAATAATGTATCACATTTTCGTCAGTGATGATACAATGCTGATCATGTGAGATTACAACGAAGCTGAAAATTTCCTGTCATCTACTGACTGCCATCATAGCGTCATAATACAATGCATTACTCACATGGTGGTAATGCTGGTGCCAAGGAAGAGCACTACTGCCCCACCAGTCATCAACCAGTCATCAACGACATATGCAGCACGCACAGTATTTGATTATGATAATAAATGATCAAGATACTAGTCTATATTTTATGACCCATACTTGGCATTTTTTTTACAGTACATCCTTTCCACTTAGAAAAAGCAGAGTGTACTGTAAATTAATATACTATATTGCACCAGCATCATTCTCATATATCTTGTGTTTGCTGCATCTTTTGATTACATAAGGGGATCACATGAAGTATGGTCCCATACCATCCAGGTTTGTAAACATACAATTACATAATATTTAATGATGAATTCACCTAACAGCACATTCCTCAAAATGTAGTCCCATTACTAAATGACTCATGTGTAGTTCAAAAAAAAAAAAAAAAAGAACCAGTAAATGAAGGAGAAATGACTATACTTTCTATAGCATCTGCACCTTCTGCCCCTTGTGTGGTAGTTAAGCTTAACTAAGTTTGGCTTTCTTTTTAACTCTTCATGCAGGCAAGCTATAAAGGACACACTGGTTTTATGACTCAATGCATGTCCAGTTCCCCATCACACTGTGAGCGTCTCCACAGTGAGAATGCTTATTTATGACACCAAGCACTCCTACCCATTTCAAAAAAGAAACACCTGGCAAAATAATATCAGTCCTATTCTTTCTTTTATTGAATATCTTTGTTATGATTCTAGGTATTCTCTAGTATTCTCAGAGCTCCATAACATCTAAATGTAAGAGTAAAAAAAGGCCTTCCTGGATCTGACCCAGAACCCAAACAAAAAGCAGGTGCATTTTGCAGTAGTCTACAACTGCCAGGATTGTGTGGAACCTTCCTCAGGGGGTCCTGGCAAGGGATAAAATAAGAAAGACCATGTGAATAGAAGCAGGACAGATGATTTTTGTTCTTACAGACAAGATGCTTTTAAAATGCAAGTAGTTTTAGGGCTCAATGATAGGTCCAGAGTGTAAGTGCAGAGAGGCAAGTCACTGTAGGAACTTCTGGGATTGTCTAAGAACAACAACTGTTCCTGGAGGATGCTTAATACAGGAACCATGGACACAGACCGCCCAAAGAATTGTCCTGTCAGTGTTCCTTATTTACCATTTCATCTACCTTTTGCTCAGATTTATGCTCTATAACTGTGTTGAACCTAATCAAAAAGAAAAGCCCTGAGGAAAGACTTTTGTTTATAGAATCCAACATAAATCCAAAATTCATAGACTCAGGACAGAAAAATGAGTGGCTTAAATATATATATTTAATTTATATATACATAAATATAAATATATGTGTATACTTATGCATATATATATATGAATCTAATGATAATGTGCATAATAGCTATATACATATATACATAGCTACATATGTTTGTATATATGGTGTCTTTAACAGCAGCATTTAAATCCTATTTTTTATTGTTTCATGCATATGAATATATTGCCTACATGTGTCTAAGTGCACCTGGGTGATGTAGTGCCTATAGAAGTCAGAAGAGAGTGTCAGATCCCTTGGAACTGGAGCTATGGACAGTTGTTAGCTGCCAAGTGGGTGCTTGGAATTAGGCCCAGGTTTTCTTCCAAAGAAGCCAGTGCTCTTAACCACTGAGCCATCTCTCCGACCCCCTTGAATCCAGTTTTACATATAGAACTAAAAACATTGACCAACATTAATGACTGATAGAATAGTTTCTCTTTGTAGAAGGACTTTATTTTAAGGTGCAATCTTACAATAAAATATCATCCCGAGCGGTCTCAGAACTCAAAAGACTTTGTGAGAGAGGAGTCCCCATCGCGTCTCATGCTAGCAGTAGCCTAACTTGCTCCTTCATCCTTCTTCTTCAGCTTAGGGCCTTTGTTTTCTCCTACCAAGCATCTATCACATGATTCTTGAAGCAGCATTGACTCTCCCTCTACATGGTCTGTATAATCCCTGAGTACAAACACATCAGAAGGACTCTTTTTCTTTAAAATGTGTGGGGAGAGACATATACCTGGAATTGTGGGAGAAAGAGATGATGAAACTACAGCTATATAATGGCTATGGAAATCTGTTTATTGGAAATAGAACTTACTGAGGTCACCAGAGCATTTTAGCCATATACATTTTGATTACTTATTATCATAGTAGGCTATCCAGTCAAAATAACCCAGGTTTTCTACTGAGAAGGCAAAAAGGCCAATCACCAATATACAACCATGTGATGACTTCTTGGGGATTTTTCAAAGGAGCTTTTGCAGAACAAACTAACAGCCATTAAGGAGAGCTCAGGAAGGCTGCAGGAAGAATGTGGATAAGAAGGAAAGAGGGAAATCTTGGGCTTGGAATTTAAAAGTTGGAATTACATCCAGATCTTTATTCTGCCACTTGACTTCTCTGAATTTAAGCTTCTTTAGTCATGAAAATCAGTCACACAGTTCTGGATTTTGAAAGATTTTTCTCATTTTGTATAGTATTTTTAAAATCTATTTTCAGAGAACCTAAAATGTATGTTCCCATTGCCTTTATTTTGACTTATTTTCTCCTCTCACTTCTATCCAGAAATTTTGTTCAAGAAGATACTTTTGTGTTGCATTCTCTTTCAGGAAAATCATTGGTTTTGTTGTCTAGAAACCATATGAATTTGAGTGGACCTTGTATTCAGAGCAAAGTAGGTTTTCCTGCTTGGGTTTCTGATCTGTTGAGAATAGGTGCTCACTAAATACTGACTATAATAATCGTCCTTCTTACAAAACCAACACTGAGAGCTGCTACTTTCAAAATTTAATCAGTATTGAAAACATTCTCAACATCCTGTGGTTGAATTAAACCAGTGCGCTATGAACTATTTTATGAATTGTTTCCTGGAAGATTCCATGTGTGATATGGAAAAATTATCAGTGTTGTTGGGCCAGGGGATCTTTAGGATATCTATAAAAGGATTAGCTTCCATATTTGTCTTGATATTTATGACAGCCTTCAATCATATTCTTTTGTCCAAACCACATTATTTCAAATCACCAAAAACTCTTCTTAGGAAATCAAGTAGACACTACAGCTTTTTCTATTTCTTGGAATACAATACTTCCAAAGGTGTGTAACTTGCAGGGTACACCTGAAATCAAGGAATACTCAGAGCCTGCCTTCAATGACGTTCGAGTCTTAAGTTGTCTGTTCTTAATATCCTAGTTTGGGAGCTAAAAATACCAAATGTGTTAATAGAAAACCCCACAATGTGAAGCTTTATGATCTCTAAGACTCAGGCCCAGCTCCAATTGTGTATATCACTGCTGATTCTTCATTTTTGAAACATATCCCAAAGTACATATAAGGATTCCATCCTATATATTTTCAAGTGGCTCATATGCAGAGGCTTCATCTTCTCCTATTGCCTTCCTTTGTCTTGGTGTCATAATTTTCTTCTCCTCAGCAATCAACACACCTATGATTATGACCCTTAGGTCAGAGCCAAGGTTACTTTCTAGGAAATAAGTATCTAAAACCCCATTTATGGTGAGGAATAGATGATTGTATAAATCTTAAAATGAAATACAAGTATTTGTGGCATCATAGTACAGAAAGAAGTTTTGAACTAAAACTTCACAGATGGTAGCCCTTGACTAGAGGAGAGGACATAAGGCATCAGAACTCATACTTACTGAGCTTGTATAAAAAGGATTGGTATGTGTGAGCCACTCAGTTTTATGAATAAGCCCTGAGCAGGATCTTAATGTGTTTCCCTAGAGAGTTCTGTCATTCCAGTATGCAGTGTCTCATTTGTCTCTGTACGTCCTGCTAGTGCCTGCTTGTGAAGAAAGCAAACATTTGGCAAGCAACCCCACAGCCTCCTAAAAAGCTGAGGGCTGTTTGTCTATCTACTTTTAAATACTTAGGCTGAAAGAGATCTTCTGGGCTCTGTTGACTGAATGCATCCTGTCTGCAGAGGTCTAAACAAACCACACTGAGAAGAGATGGCTAAGAATTGAGCTACTGTGAGGATACAATTCATCATCTTCTAAAGTACAATTGAAAGTGAAGTGTGTGGTCCTATTCCCTCAGGCCTTTCTTGGGCTAAAATTGAATTAAGGTCTTTAGGGAAAAAATTGTGACATAGAACAACTGGTGTATCCCAACATATATCTTTCAAATACTTGTAACTCTACCATCTGCAAGTTTGTTTTTATTTATGAAACATTCCAATAAGAATAAACTAAGCAGAGAGCATAAAAAATGGTGTCTTGAACACAAATGAACAAGGGATATTGCACTGGCTAATTGCTTCCTCTGGGACCTGGAATGAAACAGCCTGTTTGTCACGCAGTTGACTGAACAAGATCCAATCAACTTCAAAATCACCTTCATTTTAGAATCATGGTTGTTACCAACTGTCCCCAACTTTGATTGTAATACTATAACCCTAACTTATCTGCACACAGATGGTATCAACATCACTGAAAATGATGTTCTTGTACCATCCTCAAAGATAGAAAACTCTATGCATTTCTTACAAGTGGCAGCACCCTCGGTGAAGAGAGGCTGCTTAGAAGAATTGGACATCCTGGCTGTGGATCTGAGTCTTTTTATTTGAGAGATACTAATACATTCCTTTGGTTCAATAAGTAGAAAAACAGTAGTTTTATTCAGAACAAATCAATTTGTGCTTTATTTCTTCTTTGCCAAACCAGGAAAACACAATCAGCATGTTCTTTGTGTGATGACTCCTTGGGGGCATCAAGCTATAGTGAACGTTATAGTTCTAATTTTGGTTAATTTTTCATGTATTTTTTTCAAAGTGACTATTTTGAGTACATTTATTAATATTTTGAAATTTTCATACATGCATAAAATATATTTTGATCTTTTTCTCCCCACCATTTGTCTCCCTAACTCCTCCCAAATTCACCCCCTAGTCTCTCAGTTCTCCCTAATTCTTATATCTATCTTTTTACAACTATTATTATAACCCATTGAGTCCAATTTGTTCTGCCCATATACGCAGAGTTATGGGACCATCCACAGGCGCATGGTCAACCTACATTTAAGGGTCACATCCTTAAAGACAGAAGGCCAGAAGCAAGCAACTGTTAATAGCACTTCAGCTAGGAGTATTCTCTCATAAGTCCCTGCCCCATCCGTGTTCTTGGTGGGGTTGATCTTGTACAGTTTTTGTGTAAGCAACCATAGCTGCTGAGAGTTCACAAATACAGTAGTGCTATTATGTCCAGAAGACACTTTCTTACTCACAGCGACTATTTTAAAAATAAATTAATGTTTTTATCCAAATCTCATCTATAATTCTCTTAAGAAATACAAGTGCATGGAAAGCATAGATCGTTCAGTCAAAAATACTTGAATTGACTGAAAGTCTAAAGATCATCTGATTTATTCTAACATTTTCCCGAGGTCCCAGGGAATCATGAAGCCCTAACTTCAATTCTTGGCCTCAAGCAATCACCACAAAGTTTCTCATGACACAAAAGCTGATGCTGACATGATGTGGAACAATCTTTTCCAACGGTGCTGATCTGCAAAATAAAGCCCTACTGTGGGCTCTCTTCATGCCTGAATCTTCATACCTGATTCCATGTACAATCTGGGACACTTCATTTGTGTTCTGTGGTCTCAGGTTCTTCAATAGAAATGAAATAAGTAAGATGTGAAGTAGAACAATAGTCAGGAATCCTTTTTTATTAATAAATCTAATTGAAACTGAGAAATGCTATGATCCACCATTCTGTAAAATACATTCACAAATTTACACATAATCTGGAAAACCCATGGATCTTCCTAAGAAATGGTGAGAAACCCTCACGTGATGACTGTAGCACTCCTCCATGGACACTGTGGCTCTAGAAAGCCAAGTTGCATGACCATGGAACTCTGAGAATTTTACTTCATTTTCAAGTACCTCTTTTACAGAGATGCACTGGGAGCTTATTCCAGGGAGGCATCTGGAAAGCATGTAGTGTGACCTCCAGCTGTGCTCAGTTTCAGTTTGTTCCAGCGGGTGACCCTGTATTGCTCTCTTTCCATCCAGACCCAGACATGCTCTGTCTCCCTGGATGTCCTGTATCTTCCCTGGCCTGGTAGGAATGACTGGGAAGGGAAGATGACTCCACCCTGGAGAGGGGCCTTGCAAACATTGCCTCATACTAGGATAGTCACTTCAGTTGACTCTAAGCAACTCATTTATTCCCAGTCCCCCGCCACTTTATTTGATTCCTATCCCAAAACTTATTTTTCCAGGAAAATATTCTTTTTTACAGGAACCAATTAGATTGTGCCAACCTTTTATGGATACAAGGCAGAGGAAGAAAGCAGGATCTTTGCAAGCTGGCCTTTACAAGCTGGTATATTCTGGCCTCCTGCTAACATTACACGAGGTCAAAATGTATGGAGGATAATGTCTTCTCTCATCCAAAATGTTATTCTTTGGAACTTGTAGCAATTTCTTTGTTAGATAAATTAAGTGCAAATTCTTTGAATCATTTTGACTACACGTCTACCATTATCTGCATCTGTGCTATCCAGTGTGATGAATCTTATTCACATATGATATCTAAATTAATTACAATTATAAAGTTCATTTATCAATTGCATCTGTGATACATATTTCTTAAAAAAAATTATTGCATTTGTTTATTTATCTATTTGGGGTGTGTGTGTGTGTGTGTATGTGTGTGTGTGTGTGTGGTGTGTGTGTGTGTGCTCGCATGCATACCATCAATTGTAGTAGTCACAGAACAACCTGAGGGGGTCAGTTCTGGTTCTCTCCTTCTACCTTTTACCATGTTAGAACCTGGGGATAAAGTTGAGTTTCTCCAGCTTGGCAGAAAGGTAAAACCTTCCAAGCCATCTTGCCAGCCCCACTAGTTATATTTCAAATGGTCAATCAATAATCAATGTCCCCAATGATTATTGGATTGGACAACACAAACACAACATTTGTATCACCACAGGAAGTTCTATTACTCATCAATGGTCCATATATACTTTCAATAACACAGTCTGCCAACACATAGTTGATTTTTGAAAACATAGAAGTAAACCATCCAATATCCTGTTTTGAGGAGATGATAGGTTGTAAAGAAAACAGGCCTGCAATTATAATACTGAGAGTTTCTTTCTAGCACCATGAAAGCTAAACAGTGGTGTCGAGGCTTTGAAGACAGCACCAGGTTGATTTCTCCTTTGTTTGTTTTAGTTCACGTATGTACTGTCTTCAGCAACGGGACTTTATCATGAACTTCTGGTGGGTAAACCAAGAGCAGGGCGATGGCCAGTATAGTTCGTGATCTATGAGACCACTGGTCAACAGCTTCAGAAGAGGGAGTTCTTATCTGGCATTGGGCTTTAGCTTTGCAATCTTAAGGTTTTTCATAGGGGCATTCTCATCCTGTTAGAAGGTAACTCCTTTTAATTTTTTCATAATGTGTATGTATATACCTTAATTAGCTTCCATGGTGGTAGATTTCCATATGGCTTTTCGTAAGGGCCTGTGGTACTGGCCGTCCCTCTCCGTACTCCCTCCTCCACTCTGCCCTCCAGTTTTCCACCACTGTGACCCTTCCTCCTCCATTATGGCCCTTTCTCTTTTCATATCACTGCATTCTACCTGAAATTATTTTTAATAGAGTATATTAATCTAGTCATTTTGAGTTGTCAGTGACTGGATAATGAAGATGGGAAGATAAACAAGCACCAAATTTAATAAGGTTTTGTATGCCATGCATTATTCAGTAGTTGTTTTAGAAAAGCTCCTTTACCGTTATTTAGTGCTTAATTGATTTTCTTAATTTGGTCTCTCAAATTTTCTATTAACTTGGTCCGCATATTGAAACTCCTTAATTTTCCTGATGGTGAGTTGGTCTCCAGGGTCCTTTCATCCTTCTGTTCCCAAGAATCTTAGAAGAGAACTATCATAAAATTCCACTAACCCTAACCCCCAAAACAATGCTATGTTATTTCCATCTCCATCAGGATCTTCTTATAGAGTCTCAGTAATCAGTTCAAAACTCCTGTCAATCTATGAAGTGACTTGTTCTTCTAGGTACTTCTCCTGGATTAACATCTCCCACTGTTGCACTGGACCATCTGGAAGAGCCCATGAAGGTTTTAAATGTTATTTTCATTTTTATTTAGTATGTGTTTGTATGTGTGTGTATGTGTGTCTGTCTGTGTGTCTGTGTGGCCCTGTGGAAGTGAGAAAACAATTTGCTAGAGTCCATTCTCCTTCTGCCATGTGAGTGGGGATCTTTACTGGTTATCAAGACACATTTAAGATGAACACAAAGCAGGCTATCTTCACTCTGCTGTGGGGGATTTATGTAGCTTGGCAGGAAATGAAATGATGAGCCACTAGAACACCTTCTGGGGACTGTTATCCTTGTATCTTCCCAAATGCCTCTCTATTGGTTGTTCTTCGCTCTGTGGCCAGACCACGGAAGGCCTTCCTTTTGGCATTGATTTGTTTTATATTACTATGGTCATCATCCTCATTGTCAATTGAAGGCACATCTCTCTGATTTCAGATACCTATCTCAACCTCAACATACAACGTCCATCAAGTGCAGTGAATGAGAGGATTTACCAGGTAAAGATTCATGTTTCCAATCTGGACAGATGAGCAATTACCCAAAGTTTTGATGATCATCTCAATTTTAGTTTCTTACTGTAGTGACAAATTCCACATTTCAGTACTAAAATATGTACAACTTTTTTTCATCATCCTGACTTTTTAATCTCACAAATTAATAAACCTACCCACTGTCATATTGTACAGCCTTAAAATATCCTTTTTAGATAAGATGGTCAGGTTTTCTCTCATAATTTTACAGATAGCAAAATTATGGCCCTTCTTGACATTGTATCTACCTGGGGAGCTGAAATCACTTCTCTTATTTCCAACTTTAACCTTTGAAAGGCACTCAGTAAATTTTACAATTATATAACATGCTCCTAAAATAATATGAGCATATTAGACTAAGACATCTAATCAGAATCCCCCGCCACCCCCCAAAAAAATGCCATGGGATCCTTGAAGCCTAGAAGTGCTTTAAAACAGACATGATACTCTCAGGAGTATAAGCCTTCAACTTTCTACTTCATGATGAACAGAATTTGGAGCAGTGTTTCATTTGAAAGTCATCAAGATTAAAACGGTCAGATGGCTTATAGATATTGATGTCCTTCCTGTCACACTAAATGAAGGGAAGTATCTGATGAGTTTAATTGTTTTTCTTTTTAAATAATAGAAGCCAAAGTGCATTTATATATTTTCTTGCTAATTTAGTGAATTGGAAACTTTTATGACAAAAATCATAATAGCCAACATTGAGCTGAAGCTTCAGGAAAAACACTAAATGAAGAAGTTTGTTTAAAACCTATAAGTAGAAATTGCAAAGAAATTGTAGTCCATCTTTTCTTAATTAAAGGAAAATAATAAGATAAGAGTCAAAACTCTGATGTTTAACCAATCATTCAGTTCAGCATACATTTGTTTTCAATTATAAATAAAGTATATTCCACTGAATGCAGTTTAAATGGTAAGTGCATCTTTTAAATATTGCTAATAATCCTTGGAATGATCGCTTTCATAAAAATGTGCCTCTGATGAATACATGTCCTGCTTCCCCATATGTCAAGGACAGTGAAATCATTATGCATACTAGCCATTCAATGGTTTATCAAACAATTTGGACTTCTGTCCAAAGCCCACACATGAACAACTTACTGCATACTTAACATGGGAATCTGTTTGGTCATTTGACTGCGGTTTTGATGCTCTTTCCCAGGAATGCTTCTCATGGGCAATTTTCCTGTCAGTGAGATGCTATTTGTCACTTTCCAACAGATAGAGCCATCAACAAACCAGATAGTACTGATCTACAGCTAAATGTCCAGAATATCCTTCATTGTACAATGGGCAGATGGTTGTTGGGCTGGACTTACTGTAGCATTCCAATCCCTGGAAATATGCCTAGGCAGACAAATAGCTTATTAAATATTTTTTAATATTCTACATCAGGGAAAAAATCTTAGACCCAACATCACACCCTCCTTTTTATCCTCTCCGAGCACTCTTATGTACTAGATATCTCTCTTCATTTTCTTTTTTCTGTATCTTTCTTGTTCTCTCTTCCCTTCTCTATCCTTCCTTCACTCCTTTCCTTCCTTCTTTCCTTATTTCCTGTCTTCACTATAGAAGAATTTCATGACAACAAAATTTTCAGTCACACAGAGTGATTAGATAGAGTGATGTCAATTTCCATCTTAGGTGTAAGTCATTCTGGCTCTGCTGGGCCTGAAGAGCTACTGTGATTTAAGTACTTGAAACACTGCTACTTTTAACATTTACTTGAAGATGAGGAATTGACTGTAAGTACTCTCCACAGAGAGCAGGATGCAGGCTTTGACAGAAAAAGAGAAGTTTTACTTCACAATGTTAAAATTCCAGTTCTAGAAATAAGCTGCAATTTTCTAAAGGAAAGGAACAGTTATGCAGTAAATTTATATTAAATGAATAAAGGGGGTAAAAGTACTTAAGATCAGATGTCAGAGATGAAGGAACCCGTAACACATGAGACAGGTAGCACTCATTGTTTTTGCCATATAAATGAATGTGGAATTTTGACTATTGAATACACATTTAATAAAAAAAAAGTCAAGCACATTTTGTTCTTAATAAACATCTTTAAATAAACTCTTCTTAACTTGTGAGTCCTACATCCTAAAAATTTGTGAAAGTAGAAGAGATAAAAGTTATATCTTACTCCATAGGGGAGTCAATGTAAGTGTGAGGACACTGTCTTTACCTCTCTGAGTTCTCTTTTTCCTTCCCATCCTCTCTCCTTTTCTCCTCTTTCTTCTCCTCCCCTCCTCTCCCAACCCCAGCCCCCAGCCTCCATCCTTTCCTGCCTTTCTCTTCTCTCTCTCTCTCTCTCTCTCTCTCTCTCTCTCTCTCTTTCTCTGTCTCTCTCCCTTCTCTGAGGATCAGACTTAGGGCCACACATAGGCTAGGCAAATACTTTATCTCTATACCCACAAGTCCTTTTATTACATTATATATATATATATATACATATATATATATATATCAATATATATCAAACTTCTCTCTCCCAAGGCCCAAGAGTCATTGAGGAAGAGGGTGAGGGAAGATTGTCAGAGCCAGAGGTGGTGAATGACCGCAGGGAAACAGTGTTCTAGACAGTTGGTCGGTTACTCATTGCAACTCACAGCAATGGGCATAGCATGTTTGAGGCCCACTTTTTAAAAATTTTGAAACAGTTTCTTACTATGCTATCCAGGGATATCTGAAACTTACTCTGTAGACCTGGTAAGCCTTTGAACTTGAGAGCTCCATGCTTCAGTCTCCCAAATAGACGGAATTAAGAGTCCGGACAGACATTATTTTCCGCTTTAAATTGGTAATCTTAAAATTATCTTTCATCTCTGAGATTGTAACTGAACTAAGTTGCAGTTAGGTCTAAAAAAAGTCTTTTCATGACTGACATGATCTAATAATTCCATCTTCTCGTTAATATTGAGATATTAAAATATTTTGATAAATAATGATTCAAGAATCTCATGCAGTGTATTTTAGTATTCAGACCTTCCCCCTTTTCTACCTACACCTTATTTTTCAGCCCCCAACATCATGTCCTCTATTATTATTTGTCTTTGCTGTCAAAGGAATATCAAGTTACCTCAGAACACGGCAACTCACTCAGTGTCTCCTGTGTTGTCCTGCACATGGAAAATGGTGCCTTACATAAAGAAACATCAGAGAAGAGACTACTACCTCACAAATATTATCTGACATAACCTAATGGTGGTGATGACATCTGTCACTTATGTCAGCTAAAAATAAATAAATAAGCCACAGGTTTTACCCTCACTTGCTCAGGTATGTAAACGTGAGTCATTGATTGCCAAGGAGGTTGTAAGACAATCTTATGGGGTCAGTCCTCACTTTTTACTGTATGTAAGGTAGAGTCTCTTTGTTGTTTGCTATTGTGTGTGCTAGACAGACTAGCCCACAGGCTTCTATCTCCACTACTCATATCTCTGTAGGAGATCCAGAATTACAAATAGGGCTACCTTGCCCAGCTTTAAATGGGTTCTATGGATTTCAATCCAGGTCTGCACATTTGTGCTTCAAGGGCTTTATCCACTTTGATATCCACTTGATATCCACCTTCCAGGCTTCCTAGAGCATTTTCTTAACCCTTTAGACATGGGATTTTCTCTATCTAATACATTCCTTCACCTTTCACTGCTTATCTATAAAATCATGACCTTTATAGGTGAGTTTAAATTTCCCCTACCCTTCCCAAATGGCTTATTATGTGTAAAATCCTGATGGACTGACTTACTCAGACTTTCATTATTATTTTCAAGGTAACCCCCCATGTGTGAGAATATTAGAGATCATGGATTTGATTCTATATTCGACCCTCTACATCTTCTTAATTTCTGTCTGTCAACACAGCATCCAGAGTATTTTCTATATAGGCAGTAGCTGAAAAATGCCAGTGAAATTCAATCAGTTGAACCAAAGTAGAGAAAGCACAGCATATGCAACTTGGATCGGCGCTTTAAGGTCATGTAGACTGAACTCTTTCTCTTATTACTCTTGGCTAGAGGCTATTGGCATCTCTTTGTGTTTGTGTGTCCCATCTGCTATCAAACATTTTTATGACATTTATTTCCTCGTTATAGTCCTTATTGTGTTTTATTTATCTATGTGTGAGGCACAGGAGAGTTGGAAATTATCCTTTTTCTTGCAGTGCTTCCTTCTCCAAAGCCCCAGCCAGCTCAGACTCCCTATACCCAGGACAAGTCCCCAGGGTTCCTATGACAGCATCACTCCCTTCTTCCCTATATGTCACTCTGCATTCTCAGTCCCTCCACCATCAATTTCAGACTTCCTGTCCTGACATTCAAGGCCTCCTTATACTTTGAGTCTGTCTTTATCGCCTCCCTCATTTTCTCCATGTCTTACTCCCTAGCTCCCCTTTCACATTCTGGGCATTCCTCCAAGTTTCTCCATATTCCTGGAACCATCACTCTACCTCCCCTTCTCCCATCTTTCCCACCATCTATCAAGCCTTTTCCCGTTTCCCTTATCTTCTCTAACTTTAAAAAAAATCAAAGGAACTCTCCTTTGACACAATAAGCAGATGTATATTTAATGTTCTATTTCTAAATATTGGTGCAAGACTCTTTGACTAATGAAGTGTACACAGGAATGACACAATGAAAGTCTTAGGTGGCTTCCAATGTTTGGTGTGAGAAGCAGGATGGGAGCCTACCATGGGTAGAATTAGGTTGTTTTTACTTATCCATGTCGCCAATTTAAATCAGAAAGCATACAAATTATTTGGGTTCTGATCTATTACGCTAATAGAACTTCCATCATTTTGAGTAAGGAGAAGAAAAGATTTTAAGTTTAGCAGCCATGGCTACCCATTGGTGTGGTTTGGAAAAGTTACATAAACACAGGCATTAAGTTTCCTTCTTTCCAAATAGAGAGGCTCCTAATGGTAATACCTGATCGTACTAGTTAAATAAGTTAATGTTGAAAAATGCATACAAAATTGCAAAATGCTTTCAAAATGACACAACGTTTCATAGGGATAGGTGTAGCTGTAGCCTGCGTCAGGCCATCAGCTGCAACTGCCTCTAGAGAGGCACTAGATTTCCTAGTGACCACAGTTGCATCTTTAAACCTTTTCTTGGTCTTCCAACAGGCTAATTGCTCATATGAACCCAACATATAGCTGAGGATCCATTGCTTTTTGATAACTTCTGGATGAGGGAGAGTCAGTTTTCTATAAGGGTATGATGCCTGGTAGGTTGGTCAGATTCCAAGGGATGAACTCACACCCAAGAGCATTTAGAGGATATAAATTAGACTCAGTAGGCCTTAGAAATTATAAGAGAGAGAGAACATGAAGTTGGGGGCAGTAGGGTGGGACTGGAGATGGGGAGGGGTCTGAATAAGATCAAAACATACCTCATGAAATCCTCACAGAATCAAAATATTTTTAAAATATTTTATTTATTATTTTTATTTTACGTGTATGAGTATATTGCCTGCACTTATGTGAGTGAACCCATGCCATGCAATGCCAAGGAGGTCAGAAGATGGCATCAGATTCCTCTGGAACTGGAGTTAAAGATGGGTCTTAGCTGCTGTGTGGGTACCGGTCATGGAACCCTGGTCCTCTGCAAGCACAGTCAGTCCTCTTAACCACTGAGCCATCTCTGCAGCCCCCGAATCAAAATATCTTTTATAAATTTGTCTTGTTCATCTCAGAAACCTATTTTTAAAAACATTTTATAGAGTTTTTGTGCATTTCATATCACAGTTCTTAATCAAATTTGAACCCCCTCTACCATTCATGCTCCCTGCCCCCCCCCCACACACACACACGCACATGCACACACACGCACCAGACTTCATGCACTCTGTCATACATGTTAATTTCTATCTGGTCAAGTATTTGTACCTAGATGGTTTTCAGTGGAAGTTCATCCACTGGAGTCTAGTCACCCTGTTCAGAGATCTTAATTGAAGTCTACTCTCCCTCACCCATCAGTAATCATTCTCCGACAGTTTCCAGTCTAAATTTGGCTCATTTCCCCCACTCTAAGCTGGGCCTCTGTCTGTTTGAGTCTTGTGCTTGACACCCCCAAGTTCACATGAGCAAGCTTCCAGTGGCCCCAAAGCCTCTGTTTTCCTATGTTCATGGGCCAACCCTGGCTCTTACAGTCTTTCCACCCTTTCTTCCACAATGGTCCCTGAGCCATGGGTGGATGAGGTTTATTTTAAAGGTACTATAAAAGACAGGGACACTTTTTAACTAAAAGATGTGTGAGATTATGAGGTCTAATTTTGACAACATTGCTGTCACATTTCTTCTCTGATTTCTGTCCCCAGAATTCTGTCCTTCTCACTGTTCTGCCTCATTGGAGTCACTACTATTCACACTCCAGCCTCTCCTCACTACCTTCTTCCTCTGTGGGATAGCTGCCAGCCTATCTTGGTCCATTTTCTGTTGCTGCAACAGAATGATGGATATAGGGTAATTTAAAAAAGAAGGATTTACTTTACTTTGGTCCACATTTCTGGAGGTATAGAACTTTAGGATCAAATGGCCACAGCTGGAGGGACTTCTGATGTTTGATAGCATGAGGTGGTCAGAGTAGGTGGAAGAGACTACAGAGGGGTAGCCTGGCATTGTTACAACCCACTTGGAAGTCAAAAGCTAGTTTAAAGAGTGAGAATTCACTCACACTAAAGTGGCAAATACCTTCCACTTGGTCCCAGGTCCCAAGTCTGCTGGACTGAGGTCTTAAGGCTCAGTTTTTGAAAGGACAAACCATATTTAACCCACAGCTTTGAGTCAATCATCTCCCATGATTCCATTCTTTCTCTGCCACACTGAATTGACAGAGATTTCCATGGTCTCTACCTGGGAAGATATGTAGAATACTTGTTTAGGTGAGGTGGAAGAGCATTTACACCGTGTTCTTCTCATTAAAAGGAACATTTGGAAGATGATTGAACAAAATCATTAATGGCTCTTTGTCTGTTATTCTAAAGTCTGTTTTGCAGATGGTTTCTCATAGCCTTTGCTCTTACTAGACTCTAGCCACAAATGTGTCTAGGAAAGCACATGTTCATGCTTTATTTTTATTTCTATAAAAGTGTTTTAGAATAGGTGTGGACCTTAATGGTAGAGTTCATTATTGGCATGTGAAACACCCTGGAGTTTGATCCACTACTAGTAATAATAATGATAATATTTTTAAGTTCCTCTGCACAATAACATGTTTTTATAAACAAGATTTTGCAAGTCTTGGAGAGATATATAGAAATAAAAACCTTTAGGTAGCAGGTTGGAGAGATGGCTCAGCAGTTGAGACCATTGACTGCTCTTGCAGAAGACACAGATTTGATTTCCAGCACTCTCATGACAACTAACAAGCATCCTTTACTCCAGTTTCAGGGAAAGTCACTGTCTTCTTTCTTCTTTATGGCATTGGTATACTTACACACATGTAGGCAATACACTAATGCACATAAGATAAAAAATAATTTAAAAGTAGAAAAAAAATCTCTAAAACTTTTAAATTTCAACATTGGTTTCTGACATTTTCAGATCCGTTTTCCAATGAGATATTTACTGAATTGAATAATTGCAATTCTATTCATACAGCAAATGCTCAAATATTTGTTTTATTTTATTTTATTCTTTGAGACAGGTTCTGACTTTATAGCTCAGGCTGAGATAAATTTACTATGTATCTGAGGCTGGCCTTGAACTCACGGCACTCCTCCTGCTTGAGTCTCTTGTGTTCTAGGATTACAGCTGTGAGTAACCACATGTGGCTTGAAGCTCTTTCATACTGACCTTAGGGTCAGATGCTGTTTGAGAGTTTTAAGAAGGAAAACAAAGGAAAAGCAGTTGATGGAGAAGCTTGAAAGTTCCAGTCTTTCTTCTCTGTCTACTGCTATTCCCCCCAGTCATGCTACTGAAAAGAGTCACAGTTGTTTATACAAACTGTGGTGAAATGGACTGATGTGAGGCCAGCAACTAACCTCAATTCAAATAACTGAGAGTAAATTCAAATAAATTCAAATGGAGAGTAATTCAAATAAATTCAAATGGAGAGTAATTCAAATAGTAGAATAGGTTGCAAAATGCAGAAAAAAATGACATCCTGTCGATATTTTTATGGATGTCACTAAGATGAATTTTATAACATTTCATAAGGAATTTTTTTTATTTTTAGAGAAATTTGATGTGAAACCTTATCAGTTAACTCTTTTTATTCTTCATTGTTTTCAGTATTTAAAATTCCAAATTATCAGAATGAAAATTCAAGTTCTCCTTTAAGATTTTTTCCTCTTACCAATCAAATTTCCCTTATTTCTAAAAGGCAATGGTTCCTGTATAAGTACACTGAATCGCATAGTCATATTTCATCTGTCATTCTATCTACTATATTTATAATTTTCTCTAATCCAGTATTTTATGTGTTTTTAAGAATATTTTCATGAGGTTTGCGCATTTCATATCATAGATCTTAGTCACATTTAGATCCCCTTTCCCCATCCACATCTTCCATACCCCACCTCCCGGATGTAATACATTCTGTCAAACATATTAAGTCCTGTCAAGCATCTGTACCCAAATTCTTTCCCTTGGTACAATTTCATCCACTGGAGTCTAGTCAGTCTATAAAGTCACTTTCTTAAAGAAAATCTACTCTCCCTCTCCCAACAGTTATCAGCTGCCAATAGCTCTTCAGTTAGGACTGAGACCTGCTGTCTATTTCCATTATTATATGCTGTATTTTTGTCTGATTGAGTCAACATGGGTCTTGTGCATGCTGTCACCATTGTTGCAAATCCATATGAGCAAGTTCCCTGTGACCTGCAAGCCTCTGTTTCTTTATATTCATGCACCAGCTCTGAATCTTACAATCTTTTCATATCCTCTTCTGCAATAGCTCCTGAGAATTCAGTAGGTAAGATTTAATTTAGGATTCCTATCCAGGGTTATGCACTCAGCCGTCTTTTGTTCTCTGAAATTTAGCCATTTGTGACCTTCTGTGTGCATCGAACTGTGTTGTACAGGGAAGCTTTGCTGTTGAGAGTTGAGAGATGTATTAGTGTTCTCTCTATCCCCTGTTCCACTATGTTCTATAAGCTTTAGGTGTCAAGATTCCACTGTAGATATGACACTTAGGACTGGGCATCTCTCAGACATATATATTTTCTGTGTGTGACCAGTTGTAGAACTCTGTAATTGCCTCAATCTGTTCCAAAAAGAAGCTTCTTAGATGAGTACTATACCTGTCTGTAAATATAAGGATTCATATTTAGCATATGGTAAAAAGTTTCATTTGTCTAGAGTTAGGAATTTCTCTATGATCTATGACCTCCAATCATGTGTACCTGGCCATACTTAAAGGGCCACCCATGAGTTTCCTCCCATTGACAGGGCTTTAAGTTCAATTACATAGCTGTTGATTACCCCCTAAAGTGCCACTACTGAACCCATAGAGATAGTTTCCTGTGCCAGCCATTATTAGACTTTGGAGTTGGGTTAGAACAGTGATTGATTTTTCTCCTTTAGCAGTTTTCACAGTGTCCTCTAGCATCTAGCACCATGAGAGCTAGTCTTCAGGGACACAGCTTCCAGATTAGTTCCAGCTCCATTGTCCCAAGTCTTGTGTCTAAAATATCTCCTGTCTTCAATAATACGGTCTTACCTTCAAGTCCTGGGAGGTAATCATGGCTGCAGCAATAACCTGCATTTTAGGGGTGTCTCTTAGACTATTGTGACCAACAACTAGAAGGGAGGTTTCTCTTGTATGGCACTGTGTCCCTTGTTATATAGACTTCAAGTACACCCATGCATTCATATTCAGTTATTGCATGTATATTTTTCAATCAGCTTTTGAGTTAATACATTTTCCTCTGGCTTTTTACTCCACTTAAGCTTTATTTATCTCTCCTCTGTCCCTGTCTAACTTGCCTCCTCCCTCTTCAACTGAAGTGTTCCATTTTCCCCTGATAAAACCTGTTTGCTATTATACCACCTCTCTTGAGTTCCTTCTTGGCCTTTACCACCGTGGTCCCTTGGTACATGCCAAAGAGTGGTAAACTATATCATAAGGTAGACATTCTTTTGTAGTTTTTAAAGCACTCCCCACTCTGCTTTACATAGTGGTTTCATGAGTTTTCAGTCCTACCAGCAGCGACTGACCTTCCCCTTTCTCCACAGTTTGTGCCTTTTGTTCTCAGCCAATCTTACTGGGGTAAGATAGTGTTTTGAAATCTCTGTGAATAGATCTTTCTCTTTTTAAATTTCCCATCAAAGTCAAATTGCAAGTTCTCACCGGTTAACACCATTCCTACCCATTTTTTAGCCGCCTTGCAACGTACTTCTGTATCATTGAGTGACATTAATTCACTGTGGTACTATTAACTAAATAGAATTGTACCTCAGACTCTTCAAATAAAGAAATATTACAATTCTAAACTAGAACAATTTGAAAGATTAAATGGTGGTTACTCCTAACTTCGGTGTTTAGGAGTTGTTTGGTTTGAAAGACCTTTAACTCACTTAGCCTATAGATCTCATTTCTGGAGATTCTGAACACAGAGTCAGGTCAACAGACTTACCAAATTAGCAAAATAACTGAGATTACTACTTATCTATTGTTGTGCAAGAAATTGCCATAAATTTACCAGCTTAAAATAACAAACGCATCATGTTGTAGTTTCTGTGGTCAGAGGTCCAGGCACATGGTAACCGGGTTCTCCTCTTGGGGTCTCAAGGGAAAAAGTGAAGTGTTGGCCAGGCCAAGCTGTCATCTAGAGGCTCTGTGGGAGAAACTGCTTCCAAGATCATTTAAATTATTGGCCAAACTTTCCTCCTTTCAGTTGCTGGTTGGAACAAGTTCCCTGTTTCCTTGCTGGCAGGTGGCCAGTGGCTACTTGCTGCTCTTCTGAGACGCCAGTACCCCTCATGGTTCTTCACAGGGTCCCTCTATTTTCAGAGCAGCAACACCATGTCTACCATGATACCTCAAGTCTCTCTGACTTCAGCTGGAAAGTTATAGGAAGCTCTCTTCTTTTAAAGGCCCATGGCTGAATCTTGCCCTCCTGGAAAATTTCCTTATCAACTCTGGAGAGATGGTGAAGTCCATGTTACACGTTGATTTGGAAACGGACTGCTCAGATTAAACTTTATATCTGTATGCTTTCTGTCTAAACATATTAGGGTGTTTCCAGAGGGCTTCAGCATTTGACATGGCAGACTGAGTAATGGATGCTCACTTGAAGGCATGTGAACTTCAGCTAGTGCCTTGAGAACCTAAAAATAGCAAAAAGGTAGAGGGAATAAAGATTCATTTTCTCTCTATTAAACTAGGATAGTACTTTCTCCTTTCCTCCAAGAGAAATGAAACCATTGACTCTCTCTGTTTTCAAAATAAGACCACTGGTGTCCTGGGTCTCCAGCTTGTAGACAACAAATTATAGGATTTGGAACGTTGCAATCTTTATAATGGAATAAGCCCTTGCTCTTAATCTCACAATCTGTCTGTCTCTGTGTCTGTATATTCCTTCTTCCTCTCTCTGTTAATTGGTTCCGTGTTTTTGAACAACATTGAATGATATTTGTTCCATACAGCATAGCACCACATTCACAAAGTTGATGGATTCAGTCAGTACATCTCAAGAATGAATAGCTCATTTTCTAAATTCTGTCTATCACCCTGGAGAGTACACTGTTCCTGTTTACAGGGAAGTTTCAGAATCCAAGAGATAACACATGGAAGGTGACTTCGCCTGGGAATAAGAAGACTTTGAGTAAGAAGGAAGTTTCCAGTAAACAAATGGAAAAATCTTAAGCTGCATTGATAAATTTTCTGCAGTTGCCGTTGGAATGAAAAGACAGGAAAACACAGATGATCTAACAAGGAGAGAAAGAAGGGAGGAAAAAGTAAACAAAGTTTGTTAGAAAGGATCCAGAAATACCAGCCCTGAGCTTAAATACAATGACACAAACAACATGAAACAAATGAAAAGAGGCGCCATAAAGGGAAAGGAGCCACACAAGAGAATAATCAGCAAAGAGGCCAAGAGCCCAGAGAGCAGGGGGGAGACAGGATCACAGAACATAGAGTCCTGAGTGAGAATTCCCAGAAGATTGGAACTCCAAGTAAACAAGTACCCAGCTTGGAAGCCATTCCTGACTGAGACGTTCCAGGACTGAGGAAACATGGGTAGCAGTGGAGAGGAGTGCCAGGACATTTCATGGTGGATCAGTTCAGTGGATCCCAAGAAGGTCACAGATCAGTTGTGAGTGATACAACAAAATGATCATCCTGGAAAAAAACACAGGCAGTAAGCCTAGGAATCAGGCATCCTATAGTCTGTGTCTTTGGATCTCCATAAAATTTCATGCTATTATTCCACCCTCCAGCCTTTACCTTCTACCTAATTCTAAGGGAATGAACTGTAAAACATTCAAGATGATATGAAACCTTAAAGATCTTCAAATATAACTTCTTATCATAAATTGGAAAACCACAGGCTAGGAACTAAAGCAAACATCACTGGGTCAAAGAGTGAAGGACAGGATTTGGGAGTCTAAACCCAACTGTCTTTAAATTCCAGTCCAGTGGTCTCTCTTAAACAAAGATCCATGCTTCTCTCTTGTACATGAAGCTACCCAGTGAAGATGTAGTAAATGTCATTTGAAAGTAAGTTTGGACCAATATGCTTTTTAAAAAATCATTTTGAATATTTTCATAAGGATTTCTAGAAAAACCTATATGTCTATATTCCATGCTAATTTTCACTCCCTCCTTAAGACTAGTGTCTATATGATCATGTAAGGAATTTGGGGGAAAGGAGCAATTCAAATTCAAATGTTCACTGGGGTTCATAATTATATCAAGCGGAAAAAAATAATTTTATATGGTAAGTGTTCATTCTCCATCCAGCAAATTCCATTATACATGAATGGTAATGAGAAGATATGTGACTTTTACAAGAACTCATGTACCTACTTACTCAACAAATAAATGTATGAAAATTCATAAGAACTTCTGTTACTGGGCCAAGGCTCCGCCTATTGGAAAGGAAGAAAATGGAGTTACTGTTTATGCTCTTCTTTTTACTGCAAAAATGTTATGTAATTAAGAATGTTTGTCTCATGGATGGTGTTGGGCTGTGTGCGGTAGACATCTAGAGAGAGCTATTTTCACAGCACTCCATGTGATTGCAGAGTAAGAAAGCTGTGATGTTACCCATTGTGCTATTCAGGAAAATACTATCTTAGAAGGGGCCATTATAATGTATGGGAGTTAGTATTAAGCCATCTAGTTCGATAAAGCATCTGTCATATTTGGCTGCAAGTTTCCAAAAGTCTTCCATGTTGGCTGAGAAGAATAGAGGACCCATTTCTGTCCTGGCTGAGAAGAGCCCTTCTGCTACTGAGATACCATCTTAATGCTGTGAGCACTCTGCTCCAAAACTCTCCAGTTTGCACTTGGGAGCATAGGAACAAGGCCAACAAGAGTTAGAGAAAGAAGAGCACAAGGATGAACTCAGTCAGATGTCTAAGCAAGACGGAGATGGCTGTAGGGGAGGAGGCTGCAGGAGACCAGAAGAAGGGCTCGGAATCCCAAGGCTTGTAAGGAGCCATGGTGACGATAACTGAGAATTAAAACTCCACACTATTAATACAGCCAGTTTTACTGAGAATAATATTTAAACTTAACACATTGAGTAAAAAGCATTCCCCTACAAGTGCATTTGCTTAGGTGTTCATTCTCCAACTGTTAACTGCTTTCAATTATAATCCACGGGAAAGCATCTTTACAGATTCTGAGCTCACCTGGGGCAAATGAAGTGCAACCCTGTCATCAGTAGCTAAGCCTCCTGTAGAACAGAGAGGAATACTAACAATGTGGTTTCTGGCTGACAAAGTAAAGGAGAGAGCAAAGGGTAATAAGAGTACAAGAATGAAGACCTTGGGATATTTTGACAGATTTAATTTGCACGTTTGCAATATACTCTACGTTTAGAAGAGCTAATCATATAGGAAATGCTACTGATCCTTTATAATATCTAGTACAATGTAAATGCTGTGTAAATACAGTACTGAGGAACAATGACACAGATGTGCACCTTCACTTTAGATGCTCTCCCCCTGTCCATTTCACCCCATCTCCTGCCCCCTCACCACCCTTCACTTCCAGTAATTCCACTTTCTCTTTTTGCATCTCATGTGCACTTGCCTTCCCTGTCACCATTCCTCAAGAGTTTTAAGCTTAAGTAACAAGACTCAACTTGGTTCAAAGACCAAGATATTAAATACGCTTCACTTCATGGTACTCCATAAATGTCAGATGCTTCCCTGGATAAGGTCTACCCTAGGCCACTGGAGGAACCTGCTCCATTTGCTTTAACGCTGTTGAGTACACTGATGAACATGCCTCCTGGTGTCTGGGATAAAAGGGCAACACCTCGAAGCAGCAATGTATAAGAGAGATCTTTCTGTGTAAACATCGCTCCTGTGACTCTTCAACTGAAACAAAGCAAAATTCATACCATCTCCTTTGATGTTTCTAATAATCAAGACACAAAATAGATTCCTCTGTTATTTATTCATGCAAAAATGTATGTCATTCCCTCTCCCAGTGTCTCACAAGAATGAGAATCTTTGTGGGCCCAGTGGATGGACCAGCTGAAGAACATTTTGGGACACAAATCACTGTACAGACCATATTTTATATATATGTACATTAAATTGGTCGGGGGCAGTTGGGGAAGGTGTGGGGAGGGGATCTAAATGCCATCAAGCTATACTGTATGAAACTTGCAAAAATTCAATAGAAGCGTATGTCATAAAAGTCATGTATTATGAGCTAGGTACTGGGAATGGTTACAACATTCCAAACTAGAATCACCTCATTTATAGAAGCACTGAAACACAGCATGGTAGTTAATGATTTTTCCAACATGAGAAGCGATGCTAGTGTTTGCTGCCATAGATCCCTGACTACGACAGTGAACATGATGCTTTCAAATGTTTTTCCCTGAGCTGACAGGAGGATTAAGGGAATGAGGTAACAGCTATCATGTCCATAGTAGGGTGGCTTCTTTATCATGGTGGATGTGCCTTGCGGCACCACAAGTGCTCAATAATGCTGGCCAGTTCCTTCCCGGCCTCACATAATTTCCATTAGCCAATGCCTTTCATTCATACAACATATACTTTATTACATGAACCATATTTGCACATAAAAATGCTAACTAAGCCTTAGGTTTGGGGTTCATACACGAAACATTGTGAAAAAGATCTTATGTCAGTGGGCTACTCTTTTTCGGCCTTTGCCAACAATATCTGAATCTGGAGGATAAAACCTGATGTCCAGATATAGAGACCAGACAAACGGTATTAAATCCTGAGTCAAAACTCAACCATTGTCTATTACTGTTTTCTTAGCCACTTAATTTGCCTGAGACCCTCAATCTAGGTCCTCTACCACCTCATCTACCTGATTAAAGACTGTATTTTGGGGCCTATTTACTCAGCCATATACTTTCTGGCTTTCTGATTCTGTTTGCTAGATCCTGTCGTCACCACCAGGCTTGAGGCCAATGTTTGTACTGGGTGGGAGTAAAAGGAGGCATAAACAGAATCAACCCTCTTGTGTTTTAAAAAATCAGGCAAGAATTATATACATATTTCATGTCAGAAAAATAAAATGTGTCTTGGCGGCGGCTGGGAAGTTGGAGAGCTTGGAGGGGGAGTGGAGAATTGGCAGAACTGCTCCCCTACTCCTTGGCCCCCCGCCTGACAATCATTCAACCCTTTGCTCTTGGAGTCAGCTCCTTCCCCCTCTTCAGAGGCCTGCCAAGTGCTACAACATCCTTGCCGTCATCTCTAGCATGCTGTTAGGACCCAGAAGGCCTTGAACAGGAAGAAGGCTTTTTACAAAATGGCGTACATCCTCTAAATTGTGACTTTGTATTCATGTTGCTGGGGGGAACTCTTGATTTTTCTGAGAGGAAAAAATAGATCAGAAGTCAAGATCAATTTACACAAGGATTAGGTGATCTAAATGAGGCATATTTAGGATGTTTGTTACCTCTTTACCCAAAATGGAAATCAGTTTTCTTAGGTTTGTAGAATACTCACACTATTATTTGCTGAACATTTAACTGAATTGCTTCTATCTCCATGTTTTCTTTCCATCGTAGGTGGTTCTGTTTCTTAGTTCCCGGTCCTTCTTAACACCTTTTTGGAGTTACAGTTTCTTCTGAAAGTTTTCTCTCTCTCTCTCTCTCTCTCTCTCTCTCTCTCTCTCTCTCTCTCTCTCTCTCCCAATCTAACTCTATCTCTATCTCTCTCTCCATTACTGGGGACTTAACTTAGGGTGTGAGGCTTAGGAAACAGGCATAAAACTCACAGTCCCCTGTGCTTCCCTGATAGTCCTAGGAAGGACCACTCTGTTATAAAGTTTTCTCTTTCTGTATCTTGAAACTCCACAAAAAGTAACTTTTACCTCCAACAGTCTCTAAAGCTCAAAAGACGCCTAGTGATAGTCTTGCTTGTCTGTGGTATTCCCAGTAGACTAGTTTATACATTTTAGAACCACATGAATGCAATTGCTTCCCCACCCACCTGGGCGCATTTACTCTTTGTTCTCCCATCTTTGTCTAGCATACTTAACAGTATGAAGGTCCTTGCCTCATACTCAGCTCATCCTCAGAACCTGGTGTGAAGACACATTCCTGAAAATGCTTTGGGTGACCCTGTCCTTCCCAGTCCTGATGCCTTGCTGATTCAAGTGGCTTGAAACTTTGCTTGCCACCTAAATAATTGTCTCTAAGCAAAAACTAGATTATAGAACTCTTCACTGCCTAGAGTGCCCTAGAGTCCCACAAAAATTTCACTTTCAAAAAGCCAACCCTATAAGTTGTGTTCAAAGGACACCCTATATTCAACGGATATGTGCAATCTTTTTCATATATCAAAATTGAATCAAATACAGAGGTTCACAGCAAACAAATTTTTTCTGCTTCAAAAGATGGAAGGTAGTGAGAAGAGAGGAAAAACATGAGTGTGGGTGACCTTTGCTCCCATAAGTGCCGTCCATACCCTCTACATATGAAATATAAGATCAATACTTGGTAGCAAGCAAACTGAAATAATCTTATTTCTTCTTAAGAAGCAAGAGAGCATTTCTTATACCTCTCTGGAACTGGAAGGAAGTTTAAAATTAGAGTCTGCCTAGATGCTGTGAGTTGTTTGTAGTGTTGAACTCATGGTGAGCTGATCCCCATTTCATTGCTGGTGCCAGATGACTAAAGTTCCAGAGTGTTCCATTGCACCAAAAACATTTGTGCTCGATTCCTACTTTCTGCTCTTTCTTTTTGACATGACTGAAATAGGAGGCTGGGAAACTTGCTTTATCTAAAATTCAGTTCCAGATCTTGGCATTGTCTGAAGCAATCCAGGAATTCAAATTATACTAATGCAATCCCCTTTCTTTTGCCAAAAATAACTTTTGATCGAGTCTTCTACACTTCTCTTTAGGTCATGCTTTCTCCCCCAAATGGGAGGTTGATGAACTAACATCAACCAATTTCTGAGAATTACAAAACCAAAGGAGTATCCCCAAAGGTTGGAATTTTTCTGACTTTTGGTTGCGGGCTTTGCCTCTCTCAGATCCATGTTTGTTAGGAGATTTAATGAGTCTATATAATTTTTATAAATTATGAACAAGGAGAACCTTATGTCTAAACCCTGCCAGGCAGGCCCTGGTAAATCTCAGAGCATACAGATAAAGACACTTCTCTGGACTTTATCTACAAGTCTATCATCTCCTCCCACTCATTCTGGATTTCAGAAAAAAAAAAGTATTATTTCATATGAATTCATTAAAAGATTTTTAAGCATTTTCTGATGACACAAATAATTTATTACCTGTGATCTAATCTATGATGTGACCTCCAGAACATCTCACTATTCCCCCATTAATCTAGAAGTCCATTGTGACATGAAACACTTGACATTTGCCTCCTACATGATCAAGTAGCATTTTCCTTTCTATACACTAAACCATGAAATTGTCTCTCCTAAACTATTCTTGCCTACTGAAAGTTTCTTCACTTTGTCTCCAATTGAAACAATCATTTAAAGCATGAAATTATGCAATCACCATTCCTTCCTTCATTTATTTGAGAACTGTTTTTCTTCTGTTATAGCTATGGATTGTGAAAGTCAGGTTATGAATGTGAATATCTCTTAACAACTGTGATTTATAGAATTATATGCATGTAGGGTCGGCACAACAATATTATTCTTATCTTAATATCAATACTTACATAATACAGGCAACATAGAATTTCACATGATTCCTGTAGGGACAAAGATTTTAAGGGTGATTGTCAGGAGTAGTTGTCCAGTTGAGACACTCTAGAAACTCTAGAATTGCTTGTGGCAAAACAGCAGAAATACACCTTTGTAGGTTGGTCACAGGAAAGGTAAGGAAGAATAAAACAGGGAGAAGTTAGTCAATGAGCAGTTGCTAGTTGAATACTCCATGGGTCTGAGCTCAAAGTTCTGCCCTCTAATTTGGTAAAATAAGGCAAAATAAACAAGTGAAAATATATGATGAAAATGATAATGGTCACTCATAATCTATAAACATGAAAAAATACTATTCCTACTTTAGTGAATACCATTTTTATTTAATGAAAAGGTATTCTTTATAAATGAGGCATAAAATAATTATATACAGCCTGAAACTAGTTTCTTTTATGCACAATAATATAACTAAAGTGTTCTTCATGGGTAAAAAATTAATATACTTGATGCTTATCAATTAACAAATATTATATGATTCATTTAATTACATTAACTTTCTATGTTTTTTTTCCTTTTCTTTGTTCTTTTTACTTTTTAAAAAATTTTATTGAGATTTTTTACATTTCAAACAACAGTTGTTAACTAGATTTAGACACCCTCCCCATCCATGTCACCCAATCCCCCGCTGGACATCAAGAATTCCAACGTACGTGTTAAGGGCTGTCCAGTCAAGCCCTCATGCCCCCTGCTGCAAATTCATTCAGGACCAGGGTTTGTTGAAGAACATAAGGAAGCAGAGACTTTCTATGTTTTTAGTTTTTTAAGTAATATAACAAACATCAATCTATAAATTTGACCTTGTGCAATCAGTCTACTGAATTCATGGGGTCCAAGTCTGCAAATTCATCCAGTCACAATTCCAAACTTCACACAGAAAACTTCCGATAATCAAGGAATTTTAAAGTTTTAAAATTACACATGTAAGATAAAAGTTACCTATGATCCTAGAATCAAGAATTAGCCACTGTAAACCAGCCGTGGTGGTAACACAGCTTTAATCCCAGCCCTGGGGAGGCAGAAAGTGGCACGTCTTTGTGAGATCAAGGCCAATCTGGTCTCCATCGTGAGTTCTAGGCCAGCTGGGGCTGCAAAAATGACTCAAAAATATGACACACACCATGAGTTAGTGGCTCAGTGCCTGTCTCTCCAGTCACACTCACACTTGCTTGCTGCCCATGTGACAATGTGTCTGTTATATTTTGCCTTTCAGCTTCTCTGACATATTTACTTGTTTTTATTCTTTGACAGTTTCATATATGTATATAGTGAATTTCTGCCATTTTCTTTCACAGATTCATGCATGTATGTAAAGAATTTTAGCCGTTTCAATCTCCATTACTCTCATATCACTTCCTGCTGGAATCTTTCTTCTCTCCAACAACTCACCCTCATAATTTCATGTCTTCCTTTTAAAATTTTTAATTTATGACTATGAGTGTATTGCCTACATGTGTGTAAGTACACCTGGGTCAGGCCGTGCCCATGGAAGCCAGACGATGATGCTGGATACCCTGGAACTGGGGCTATGGATGCTTGTTAGCCACCATGTGGATGCTGGGAATCAAACCCAGG
This sequence comes from Eospalax fontanierii, assembly GCA_035773235.1. Lineage (NCBI taxonomy): Eukaryota > Metazoa > Chordata > Mammalia > Rodentia > Spalacidae > Eospalax > Eospalax fontanierii. The sequence goes on along the minus strand of CM069529.1, from coordinate 43,699,379 downwards.
TTCTCTCCAAGAGCCATCTCTTCAGCCCCAAACTTTCATTTAGTTATTTTTGCTTTTTATCTATGAGTGTTTTGCCTGCATGTATGTGAGTGTACTCATGTATGAAATGCTTGAATGCCCATAGAAACAAGAAGAGGTTATGCGATCCCCCTGGAACTGGAGTTAGGGATGGTTGTTAGTTGCTGGATGGGTGCTGGGCACAGAACCCTGGTATTCTGCAAGAACAACCGGTGCTCTTACCAACTGAACTATCACTTTAACCTCCAAATTTTTTTAATTTGTTATTTTACTTATTATTTATTTATTTACTTCTTCATTTTGATTTCTTGAAACAGCATCTCCCTGTAGCCCCAGCTGGCCTAGAACTCACTATGTAGACTATGTTCGCCTTGATCTCACAGAGATTCACCTGCCTCTGACTTATGAGTGCTGGGATTAAAGGAATGGCCCACCCATGACCAACTCATGTCTTTTTGTGCGTTTGTGGTCTGCTCAGTGTCATTAGGGTTGATTGCACAAATATGGTGAGGAAAGTGATGCATCTGCCCCCTAGTAATTGTTAACTGCCAGTAGACACTTCAGAAGGAATGAAGCCTGATAAACTCCGGTCTATGGAAAGACTGGCCCAATCTCATGCAGGTCTTATTAGGGAAACTACAGCTGCAGTGATTTTATGAGGAATATGACCGTGCTATACCCAGAAGATGTTTTCTTGCCGAACACCTTCCCATCTTCTGATTCTTACATTATTTTTGCCACCTATTTCGCAGTGTTCTTGAACCTTGAGGAGGTGATAAAGTTGTCCACTCTAGGACTCAGCACTGCATCATCACATGTTTACTACACTTATCAGTTATGTGTTTCTGCCTTGACCACCACCCACTGAAATAAGAAGTGTCTCTGAATAACACTGAACACAGCACTAATCTACAGATACAAATATGAGTATTTATAAGGCAGTTTGACAACATGTCTATTAAGTAAAACAGTAGTGGTAGGTTCTACCCTGGAGCCTCTGACCTCCCCAATCATGAACTGACATTATTCTTTACACACATGCCTAAATATAGGCATATATACCATATATGTGTGTATAAAAATACACTGGACAACTTACCTGTTTAAATGCTACATTTCACTATACTTTGACATTTATTATTTAAAATTTAGTCAATTATTATAAATTATTTCCAGGTCATCAACATTACTGTGTTAGTTATGCTTGCTGTGATAAAACACCATGACCAAGGGAAATTTTGAAAGGAAGAATTTATTTGACTTATAGTAAAGGGGGTAAGAGTCCGTAATGTGACGGGGGAGAGGCATGCTGGCAGAAGGTGGCTTGAGCAGGAAACTTGGCAATCACATCTTTAAGAAGGCACAGGAAGCACAGAGCAACTGGAAATCTGGCAAGGCTTAAGAACTCTCAAAGCCCACCCCAGTGCTGTACTTCCTCCACCAAGATCACACCCTTAAAACTTCACAAAGCAGCACCACCAACAGGGGAAAATAGCCATATACTTGTAGCCTGTGGGAGACATTCTTGTTCAACAACCCAAATTACCAGTAATAGTAAAATGTTTTTATTTCTTTAACATATCTCTTATTGATATTGAACTTTATTTTCTGTTGGAAACAGAACTCTAGTGAACCTCCTTACACATCTTTTCTTTCCCTTACATCTTCAAGACAAATTTCTACCTGTAGACTTGCTGTGACAAAGATACTATACATAGAACCAAAATGTTCTCCAAAGTGTTAATGACCACCCTTAAGAATAATCTTCAAGGGGGCTGTAGAGGCGGCTCAGTGATTAAGAGCACTGGTTACTCTCGTAGAAGACTCAGGTTTGGTTCCCAGCACCTACAGGTTGGCTAAAACTCACCCATAACTCCAACTCCAGGGGATCTGATGCTCTCCTCTGACCTCTATTTGCATTGTAAGACATGGGTGCACTTAGACTCATGCAGACAATACACTCATATGCATAAAATAAAAGTATGTATTTTTTAAATGAATGATCTTCCTGCCATCATGTGTCCTACAGCAAGGGCCGAACCAGCGTTGCTGCTGAAGAGGCCACTCCTACTGGCAGGAAAGCTGAACTCTTGGTGTCATTACATTTTTCTCTGATTACTAAAACAATTGACCAGTGTTCCACCTTTGAGTGTATCATGGTTGTGTTCATACCATCTACTGCATTACATAATTTGAGCATACTTTATATCTAGGAAATAAATTTTGTCTCCTAAAGTTGAAAATGTTTTCATTTCTAGCACAAGAAATTGGGTTGGAGAAATAACTCTGTGGTCATTTAGTGCTTACCACCCAATCAAGATGACTGGGATTCAGATTCTAGAACCTACATAAAAGCCAAGTGGGTATGATGTCCTTCTTGCATATCCACTTCTCAGAGGGCACAGACAGGGGCTGCTCAGATCCAGGTAGCTAGTTAGTTGTATCTGGGAGCTCTGGATTCAACTAAGAAGACTTACTTCGAAGAATATTGTTGACAGTGATCTAGGAAGACTCCTTAAGTCAACCTTGGACCTCCACCACTAATGCTGACACACATGGGAACACATACACACAGAGATCACATAAAGACACATGTTAAGAACAAGAGCAACATGCATGTAATTGATATGACAAACTAGACAGTATTTGCTGCAAATATAGCAAGTTTAAAAGTCTCACAACCAATTTCATTCCTGTTAAGAGGCGTGACCACTCCAAAGCTGGCAACCGCGTTGCATAGCTTCTCCTATTTCCCCAAAGAATTGCATTTTTTGACTGATTTCTGTAAAACTTTGCATTTATTTCATTTCTTTCACTTAAATAATACAGGAAAATCTGTTTTAAATGTCAGAATTTAAAGGTTTATTGCAATAGCAGCACCTTGTCTGGCTTTCCTGACTCCTAGCTGCACTCATTTGGAATAAGGACTTTGCACTTACAGCTGTGTCAGCCTGTCTGTTCTCTTCCTGAGTAGCATTATTATATTCTATTCCCTTCCATTCTGTCTTACTTATACTGAGGTGCTATCTATTACCTTTCTGTTCTTAGAAGGAAAGCGTCACATCTTATTCTAGTGCCCTCTCCCTCTCCTACCTTACATGCATTCGTAGCTTCTTTGTACATTTCCTGAAATCTCCAGTCAGCTCTGTTTATGCTAATATATATTTCACATCTAATTAGGGTTATATATAGAGAGTATACAATTGGTTTCCGTAGTATTCTGAGGCAATATTTTCCCCTTTTCCATTTTTTGATGATCTTACTAACTTGATTTGCTGCTAGTATTCTTTACTTATGGTTTATGGGTTTCTCTGCAAAAGAAAACATGTTAGGACACTGTAACCTACATGCCTCAAAACCCCTCAATGTTGTAACTCTTAGGACTGTTTTGGAATGCTTTTATGTGCTTCAAAAGTTGACAGTTTAAATAAAATCTCCTTTTCCTACAACTCCTCCAAATATCCCCTAGCATGATTTCTAGGCCATGGGATGAACAACAGGGGGATTCTAGAACTCAAAACATGGGAAGTGAAAGCTCTGACCCTCATTTATTCATCATTTTCTCCATCTCTTTAGGTGGCTCACACCATGGTGCCAACCTTTGGACTTTTTACATGTCTGTTGGAGACCCACTCTCAGGTCCTCACGCTAAGACAGGAAGCACTTTACAAACTGAGTCATTTGCCCATTACCCTTCATGTATTTTTGACTCTTGGAAATCCTCTATAAACATCAAGATCCCAAAAAATTAGTTTAAGTCATCCAGTTGTAGTTGGAATTTTCTTCCAATTATAGAATTTCAGTTGATCCACAATACTTATTTTATATTTTAATATTAACATACTAAGCAGATAATACTTATATGATAAAAATTAAGACATAGAAAATAAAATAAAATTACTTTATCTAGTTTCCTAGTAAAGAACTAAGTCCCTAAAATGGAATAGCTCCATTAAGAACAAACTGAGCTATTTGGGTCAAGTAAGAAGGAAGTGAATTCTCAGAAATAGTGTTCTCTCCCCAGACTCAGTTACAGAAATTAAACCAGATGAAAGCGAGACTGACTGGTTATAGATGTAGTCTTTTAAAACAAGCTCAAAAGGTCCTTTCTAAGCAGAGTACATCAGGTTCCAGTGTATCTGAGCAAGAAAGGCCAAGCTAAAGGAGCCATCTATTTGCGCCACCTTCCCTCTCTTACTTCATCTCATGAAGCATGTTCAGCTATTATCATGGCAGAGGACAACACTGGGGCCTGATGGAAAGAGGAGAACATGAGGTCAACCGCCTTGAGGAGCTGGGTGAGGCCTATGATAGCCATAGAAATGTGGGCAGTTGATCACCAACTCTTAACTACCACTGTTCTTCACTCCCTCCTGACCCCTGCCATTTGAGAGCAAAGAGAGGCAAGGAGGTAGCTGAAAGAACTTCTGGAGAAGGGATTCACAATGCAATTGAGTTCTTTCAGCAACACAGAGGCTCTCTTTTCTGCATACAGCTCACTCTTGAATCTTCTGTAACACAAGCTAGGGTCTACTGCTTGACTTTCTTTCCAGTTAAATATCGTTAGACACAACACCTCTTAGTAACAAGGATGAAGAGATGGCTCCGTGGTTAAGAGCAGTGGTTCTTGCAGAGGACCAGGCTTCAATACACAGCACCCACATGGTGGCTAACATCGATCCATAACTCTAGTTTCAGGAGATTTGACACTCTCTTCTGACCCACAAGGCACTACATGGGTATACTTCTCTATAAGCAAGACCTACATTCATACACACAAAATAAAAAATAAATAAAACATTAAAAATCAAGAAATTATATGCATACTTAAATCAATGGCAGAGTAGACTTTTGGATAGCTAAATATTTTAGAATATTTACCACACAGAAAGTCATTTTGAAGGAATTATTGGTTAAATATTTCAACAAGAATAGGAATTCCTACAGGAAAACAGTGAGGAAAAAAAATGAAGAAGTAGCAAAAAACTTTAGTGGAGACTGTTATTATCTATTCTGGAATGTGAAGAATACTTTTCCCATAGGAGAATAGATACAAAATAGTTCATGTTTCTCAATCTCTTTCTTCAAAGACTTAGTTTTTAAAATAGTCCATTATTTTTATTTTATGTGTTTGAGTGTACTGCCTGCATGCATGGAAGAGCGCCCATGTCATGCAATGCCCATGGAGGTCAGGAGAGGGCTTTGGATCCCCTGAAACTGGAATTACAGATAGCTGCTACCAACCACGTGGGTGCTGGGAACCAAACAAGGGTCCTCTGCAATAGCAGCCAGTGCCCTTAACCATTAAGCCATCTCTCCAAATCCCAAAAGACTTTCTTTTGGTGAACTTTCTGCCTTCTCTTCCACAGTGGTCCCTGAGCCCTGAGTGAGTGAAACTTAATATAGAAGTCCTGTTCAGGGACCCACAGTCTGTACATTCCTAATCTCTGTGATTTTGTCATTTGTGATCTTTTGTGTTACTGGCCCTTTGTTGCATGAGGAAACTTCATTAATGAGAGTTGAAAGATTCATTACTGTGTCCTTTACCCCTTGTTCTATATTGTGTGAGAGACTTGGGTGTAGAGGCTACATTGCAGATGTACTGCTTAGGCACAGGCAATTCACAGGCAATATCTGTGTATGATCAGCTCTGGTACTCTGTATTAGTCTCCATCTGATGCAAAAGAAGCTTCTTTAATGAGTGATGACTGGAACACTTGGCTGTATGTATAAGGATACATATTCTGCATTTAGTAAGAAGTTATATTAGCCTTGGGATGTAACAACGTTGGAGATTTCTCTAAGATCTATGATCTTTCAGCCATTTGTATTTGGCTATGATTACAGTACCACACATGTGTTTCTTCCCATTGAGTGGGCTCGAGACCAATTAGGCAGCCATTGATTTACCCCAAATTAAAAGTACCACTACTACACCAGTGTTGTATGTTGTGCCTGTCTTTCCTATGATTATTTGCCATGAAGCTGGTATTGAGCAATAGACTGATGTTCTTCCTTGGCTACTTGCATAGTACTTTCCAAAGCTATGAGAGCTAGGCTTCAGTAGTAGCCTCCAAGTCAGCTCCAGTCCTGTCATTGTTCCAAATCCAGTCTCCGAAGTGTGTCCTGTCTTCAGTAACAGAGTGTTATCTTCGGGTTATGGGAGGCAATCAATGGCTGTGACAATAGTCTATGTAATTTTGGGAGTCCCTTGGACCACCCTGGCCAGCAACTCAAAGAAAGGTTTCTCCTGTATGGCACTGTGACTTATTTTATTATATATCCTTCAGCTATGCACATGGGCTCATGTAGAGCTATTGTATGTGGAATTTGTCAAGACTAATATGATTCCTTCTGATGTTTTCCACTAGCTAGTCACTATTTATCTTCTCTTTCTTTCTCTTTCTTTCTCTCTCTCTCTCTCTCTCTCTCTCTCTCTCTCTCTTTCTCTCTCTCTCTCCATCCCTCCCTGTCTGTCCTTCCCACCATGCCTTCCCCATGTAAAGTATCCCATTTCCCCATTTCTCAGATGATATTACTAGTCTAAGGCCCACTCTCCTGAGCACCTTCCTTCTCTTTATCCCCATAGTTCCTGTAAAACCCTCCATCCCCACTCCCATGTACACACCCCATTTTATCCATTTCTCCCTTAGTAACACTTGTCTCCTTCTGTTCTTCTCTTTCATGTTCCTTCTATACCCTTTACCTCCTTGGTTCCTTTCAGTTTTCATGGTTCCTGTATCCTGGTTACATCAGGATACATATTCACATATAAGGCTTCTGTGCTAGGATCCACAAATGAGAGAGAACATTTGTCATTTATTTTTCTTTTGCTGTGTTACTTCCCCTAGCATAACAGTTTCTCATTCCATCCATTTACCTGAAAATGTCATGATTTCATCTTTCTTTACTTCTTAGTAGAACTTCATTGTGTAAATGTACCACATTTTCATTAGCCACTCATCAGTTGAGGGACACGTAGGTTGCTTCCATCCCTTAGCAATTTGGGAAAAGCATAATTTGAGAAAATTGCTAGGCAGAGACTGATTTCAGGCTTTCTCAGGCAATCTGCAAAGTTGTGGGCCTCTACAAAAGGGCACGGATGCTTAGCCCTGCAGCAGTGAGAGGGACTGAAGATGGTGTCAATGTCAGGGTATGTGCACAGTATGATTTGGGGAGCTCACAGCCTGCCAGAGGTAAGAGAGTAGTCCAGAGATCTGGGGGGTAAGAGAATGCCTGTGCCCAAGGCTGGATGGAGTACAGGATGCGGGGTGCGGAAATCAGGAGTAGCTCTTGCAGTACAGGAGTGGAGATGCAGTGGGCAGTGTCTGATTTGCCAGGGAAGAGGCCTGGTCTACTAAATCCAAGGCAAGTTGCAGGTGGGGACTGCCAGGGTAGAAGACTGGTCTCAGGAATGCAATGACAAGTTGCAGGTGGGGACAGCCTATGGAGGTTGTAACAAACCAGACTGAAAAACTGAGCTGATCTGAGAACAGGGGATCTGGTTGAAGTGGGAGAGCTGAGTTCCTGGTCTCAGGAATGCAATGACAAGTTGCAGGTGGGGACAGCCTATGGAGGTTGTAACAAACCAGACTGAAAAACTGAGCTGATCTGAGAACAGGGGATCTGGTTGAAGTGGGAGAGCTGAGTTAAGAGGGTAGTCCAGAGCTCTAGGGTTTTCAGAACAAAAACAGGACTGTGCCCAAGGCTAAGGTTGGAAGGAGAATAGGACGTGGGGCAAGGGAGAATGGAGTTACTCTATCTTTTTAAGTTTTTTAAAAGAAAAGTTTTCATTGTAGATATTTTTCACAGCTTTGGTTAGGTTTATTCATATTTTTTGAGGCTGTTGTGAATGGGAGTGCTTCCATGATCTCTTTCTCTGCCTGCTTGTTATTGGTACATGATACGGTTCTATGATCCATGTGCTCTAAAGTACTCAGATCACTGAAGCATAGAAGTGTCAGAAACAAAAAGAAAGAAGTGAACATGTATTTTAGTGAACATCATTTAGAAAATAAAAAAATGAGGGACAAGAATGAACTCACCATTCTCAATGTTTCAGCCAGCAGAATCCAGAGTTAGCAGTGGCCTGCTAGAAAATATTGATATTAATCTCAATGCTTTTCTCCTAAGTCCTATAGTTTTACAGCTTATATTGGTGGACAAGATTATTTTGATTTATTTTTATATACAATCTGAGATAGGAGACAAATTCATTCTGTTCCTCATGAATGTCTATTTGTTCTGAAAAGAACATTTCTCCCTCATTCAATATTCTTGACAACTAGACAAAGCAAGATTTAGGTCAAAAATTATTATGTAGTTTTTTAAAATAGAAGTCAAGTGTTTCACCTTGAATAAGAAAGTAGTTCAGATATATAACAATTATAATTGTAAATGAATCTAGAAAGGAATCAGCTTAAAATTACAGATAATGACAATTAAAATGTGGGTAACTAAAATATTATCATTGAGAATTCTAATAAAATCTTATAAAATCATGAGGGCTTAATAAGATATTTGCAAAAAAGAAATTTTGTAGTACAGTATATATGTAATATATTAATATATGTAATAATGCAATATAATAATAACTAACTACAACTGTTCAACTCAACACAAACAGAATGTTATCTTTAGCTTTTCCAAATTCAATTAGATATTTGCCTAGGAAAAACACCTAGGAAAATGTTACAATTAATAATACAAAGTAAATAATGCATTGGAAATGAAAACAAAACATCTGGATTTCAATATTCATATATAAGCATTCAAATATCTCATTTCAATAAACCCCTAGCTAAAAACTAGTATATTAAAGCATAATAACTATAAAGAAAATTGTTGTGTGCTCAGAGACAATTCGATTAAAGAATCAAATGCCAAACTTTCTGGAACATTGCAAAGCAAAATGTGGGGGATGCCAGGTCAAAACACATACTGCCTGCTTCCAGAGCTGCACTCCTGTGGTCCCTCCACCTCTCAAAGTTTAGTTGCATTCCAAAGAGGAGAAGGTAAATTGTAACAATAATGCACTAAGGACTTTAAACTATAAACATGTAGAAAAAGATTGTGCAGTAAATCCAAAATGAAATACAAGAAATTATCAAGAAAAATTTATTCATCAGTAAAGCATAATTAAAATACAGTGAACATGCTTAATAAATCTGAAGTTGCTCCTATAACTGTCAGAATAATAAAAACTCTATATACTGAAAACACAAATATCCTAATAGAAAATGTTTTGACTATCATCAGTTGATGTTCTCCCTTAGCAACTTGTGTAGTGCTAGACAGGAGAAAACTTCCTTTGAGTTGCTGGCCGTGTAGTCCAAGAGACTCCCAAAATGACACATGCTATTGCCACAATCCTTGATTGTCTCTCAGAACTTGAAGGTAAGGCCCTATTGTTGAAGACAGTACACATTTTGGACACAGTACACATTTGTAGCAATGGAGCTGGAACTAACCTGGAAGCCTCCTCCCTGAAGACTAGATCTCAGAGTGTAATTTTTCAGTAGGTTTTTGGACTAATAAAATTCCATCTGATTTTTTACACTAGTTAGGCATGACCTCTGCTCTCTCTCTCTCTCTCCTTGTCTAATCTTCATTTCACACATGCCCTATGTAAAGTATCCCCATTGTCCCCAGTTCTCCTATGATCCCCCATCTCTTGAGCTCCTTCTTCCCCTTACCTCCATGGTACATTTTATGACCCTTCCTTCCCCCCTTCCATCTCCCTCTTAATAATATCTGTCTCCTACTGCTCACTCAGGTTCCTTCTTTCCCTTTACCTACCTGGTTCCTTTCCCTTTTCATGGCTCCTACAGTTCCATCAGGAAATATATTCACATATAAGGATTTGGTGCTAGGATCACATATTATGGAGCAAATACAACATTTGTTTTTCTGAGTCTATATGACTTTACTTAGTATAACAGTTTCTAGTTCCATCCATTTTACTTGCAAATTTCATGATTTCATCATTCTTTATTGCTGAGTAGAAATCTATTGTGGAAATGTTCCACGTTCTCATTATCCACTCATCAGTTGAGGAACACTTAGGTTGCTTCCATTTCTTAGCTATTGTGAAAAGATCAGCAACAAACGTGAATGTTCATGTGTCTCTGCGGTAGGATGAGTCCTTTGGATATATGCCAAGGACAAGTATGACAAGGTCATGTGGTAGGTTCATTTTTAGTTTTTTTAAAAAGTTCTCCACTCTGATTTCCATAGGGGTTGTATGAGTTTGCAATCCCACCTGCACTGAATGACCATTCCTCTTTCCCCACATCCTCAGTAGCATTTGGTGCTTTCTGTTTTCATAAGAAAAGCCAGTCTCACTAGAGTAAAATGAAATCTAAAAGTGGTTTTAGTTTGCATTTCTATAATTACTAATGCTGACAATCATTTTTAAAGATAATTCTGAGCCATCTTTATTTCTTCTTTTGAAAATACTTTGTTCAGATCTGTAGCCCATCTTTTAATTGTGTCTTTTGTCTTCTTGATTTTTTTTAGTTATTTGTATTTTCTGGTTGTCAAATATATCTCAGATGTGTCTCTGGTGAAGATTTTCTATCACTCTGTGGGTTTTCTCTTTACTTCCTTAGCTGCTTCTTTTGCTGCACAGAAGGGCCAGCTCCAAATTTAAGGCCTAATAACTATATCAATGATGGCCACAGCAAACTATGTTTGGGTCAATAGTGATACTTTTATCTTGGGGGTATTCAACAGCTACCTAAGAGAACTTAAAGTCCACTCAATGCTAGGAAATTCAAGTGTGATACTATAAACACAGCCAAATACACATGGCTGGAGAGATCATAGATCTTAGAGAAAACCCTAAGCTGTCATATGCTTAGACAAATGTAATTTCTTACTACATGACAAATATGGATCCTTATATTTACAGACAAGTATCTCAGTCACCATTTATCAAAGAATCATCTTTTGCAACAGACAGAGATTATTACAGATTTCTACAACTAGTCACACATAGAGAATAAGTGAAACGCCCAACAATAAGTGACACATCTACAGTGCAACCTTTACACCCAAGAGTCACAGAACGTAGAACAAGGGTTATAGAGATTGCTAATGCATTTTTAAGCTCTCACCAATGAAGCTTCTCCATACAACAGAGGGCCTTGAAAACAAAAGGACATAAATGACCATAGCATAAAGACTAAGAGTCTGCAGAATGCTGGTCCTTAAACAGGACTCCTAAATTAAACTCCACTCATCCAAAACTCAGGACCATTGTGGAAATGAGAGCAGAAAGATTGTAAGAGCCAGGGAGGAAACCATGATCATATCAAAATACAACCCTATAGACTGTTGGGAGGTTGCTCATATGAACCTACAACACTGGTGTCAGCATGCACAAGAGCCAAGCATTTCAAGCAGACAAAAACCCAGCACAGAGCTGTGGAAATGTGCAGCAGGCCCCAATCTTAGTCAAAGAACCATTACTTATTATTGCTCGTGAGGAACAGCTGGATTTCTTAAAGGGAGGTGGTCTCTTCTCTCAGTGTGCTATGGATAGTCAATAGAAAAGTGAGTTTCTTTGTCATTCAGTCAACAATATAACTGTTTACTACCCAGAATCTCTGGGGAGAATAAAGAATTAAAAGTTTTTTTAATAATCTTACATTTTCATTAAAGCCTATTCTCTTTGTTTTTTATTTAGTTTTCTAACGTTTTCAATTTTCCTTGACAAACCAGTAAGATTTGTAATGGATTGTCATCAGTCTCATCTCTAATTTTCTAGAAAACAAGAATCTGGCTCACCTGCCTGAATAAAAGCCAAGTTGACAATGGGACCCTTTGAGAGTAGAGTGGTGACATGCCAATATTCCTTCTCCACACTGTTCAGGAATAGCTCTTCCCAAGTCCAATCCCTGTTTTTATCATTCTGAAGGTGGTCAGACAAACACATCCCTGACAATGTTATTATATAAAAAGTCTAATCACAGTGGTACTTTTTAAAGTTGGAAGCTCTTTGGCATGGAATCTTGTACCACCAACCTAGTATTTTCCAGTGACATCTTTACCTTGCTATGATTCAGATACCATCTGTTTTGAAATATCAGTGAATAAACGGAATTTGGAAAAGAATTGCACATATCTTTGAAACTCAAAATATATTTAGATGGCTGTATTCTCAAAGCTAAAGTGATGCTTTCAAAAGAAATGGTAAGCATGGGGTGGTGGTACATGCCTTTGATCCCAGAACTTTGGAGGCAAAGACAGCCAGATCTTTGGGATTTAAATGCAAGTCTGGTCTACATAGCAAGTTACAGGCCACTTCGGACTACAGGGAGACCCTTTCTAAAAATAAGGAAAAATAGAACAAGTAGTGAATTTTTGGTAACATTAGATGGCATTCTCCTAGAGATAAAGAACCAGAAAACTTGAATCCTATTCTAACCTCATAGTCCTTGCCTGTAAAGTCCCCAAAGAGATTATAAAAAGCAAGGGACTGGAGCAAATGCGAAACTGAAGTACTGTTTATTATCGTCTTGGCCAGTGCTAAGTAAACATAGTCAGGACTCTCTGGTAATGTGTCTAGGATACATGGTATACTCTCAGATCCCAGTCCAGACCCCTGAACTCTAAATGGAATATCTTATCTTGAAATCTTAGCATCTTTTGAGCTGCTCACGTGGAAAAGGAGACAGAGACAATTAATATGGAAAGCACTACATGGAAAAGAAATAAAATTAACCTGGAGACATTTCAGAACAAGTCTTTAAACAAGACAACAAACAAGTGAAAAGCACACTACATAAAATCCCAGCTCTTCCATAAAAACTTATCTCTCATCACAGATGGATCTCGGACCTGTCTCCTAAGTGACAGACACAACAGGATTGTGAGCCCTAATTTCAAGCAGAAAAAATGGAGCAAACATCTACAACCCAGTCCTTCCTACCTGATCTAAAAACATGAGTGAAAGGGAAGAAAAGTTTTAGCATACATTGAATTGGTCTACCATTGGTTAAATAAGGGCCCCATAGAAGAAAGGTATCTGATATTGTTTAGTAACTTACTTTCTTGGACAAAATAGTGAGAATCAATACAAGAGGGTGGAGGAGTTTGCCCAGTTCCTGTAACCATCACAATTCTATTCAGTTAAAAACCACATGAGTCTCTGGCCATAACTATCAAGATTCAAGGTTGGAAGTAATAACCTGACCCTTTTAAACCTTTACCTGGCAAACTGTCCTCTCAAAGGACCAGAATCCATCAGAAGTCACAGGAACAACGATGTAGAGAGGAAAAAAGAGCCTCAAGAAGCTCATTTGCATCAAACTCTCTTAGGTAGTAAATCTTTTAGGGGATTCTCTGAGTCCCTAACTTTTGCTGTCATTTAAAAAAATTGTGTCTTGTGCATGCTGTCACTATCATACAAGTTCATGAGCGAGTTCCCAGAGACCTGAAAGCCTCTGTTTCCTTATGGTCATGCATCAAGCATGGCTCTTACAATCTTTTAGTCCCCTCTTTCACAATGGTTCCTGAGCCACGGGTTGGTAAGGTTTAATTTAGGAACCTTATCCAGACACATAGACTCTACAGTCTCTTATTCTCTAAAACTTAGCTAGTTGTGGCCTTCTGTGTACATGGCACTCTGTTGTCTGAGAAAACTTCATTGTTGAAAGTAGGGGATATATTAGCATTCTTTCCAACCCTGTGTACTGTGTTCCTTGAGCCTTAGGTATAAAGGTTCAACTGTAGATGTATCATTTAGGGCTGGGCATCTCTCAGACATACATATTCCCGTATATGATCATTTGTAGAACTCTGTAATAGCCTCCATCTGTTGCAAAAAGGAACAATCTTTGATAAATGGTATATGATATACTTGTTTGTAAATTTAAGGATCCCAACCCTAGTCAAGGAGCTATTAACAAATGGTTACTGTGGGTGAGGGAGAGTAGGTCTCTTTAAGGGAGTGATTTTAGACAGGCTGACTAGGCTCCAGTAGATGAGGGTACACAGAGAGAAATCTGGATAAAAATGCTAGACTGCAATAGGACTTGACATACATCACAGAAATTTGGTGGGGAGTCTATACGGGATGGGAAGGGCAATTTTGATTAAGATGTAATATATGAAATGCATAAGAATTCAATAAATAACAATTCAAAAAATTTTGAAAAAATAATAATTACCATACAAAATATCTGAGATATTAGATGTTAGAACTACATTACTAATTAGAACAATTTAAGCAAATCTTTTGTTGTTGTTATAAGTCATTGCAATTTGACCTGGAAGGAAATACATTAAAAACATATTGTTAACTGTATTTTCTATACATAAGTGGCATAGGACAGGCATTTTCCCCATGTCCTCTGCAACATTCTCTAAAAGTTCCATATTTTCAAACACTATATTGACTAGCAAATCATAATGGGATGCATTTATGTAGTACAGTTTGACATTTTGATTCATATACACAATATGGAATGTTTAAAACAGGCCAGTTCATATGTATCACTTAACTTAGCTAAGCTTTTTCCAGTGAGATAATTGAAACATATTAAACTATTTAAGTGATGACTATGTTCTAAAATACTAAGATCCGTTCAAGAGCAGAAACCTCTTCACACTGAGAAGTGATTCTGTTATCCTCTAGAGAAGGCATTCTTTCTAGTAAGAATTGATAAGCATCTTCTTAGGGCAACTAAACTGTGCTGCGATACCACAGTGGTAAGGTCCACATCATTTGGCTCAACAGCTCATTCATGTCATAAATTAGTCCCCATGATAATATACAATATTGTTAAGAATTGTCCTACATATTCTCCACACGCTTTGTATTTCTCACCATTATGCTCTAGTTTAAATATCACTAAACTCATTTTATATTTAAGGAAAATGGACACAAATAATTTAACAATACTGTTCAAAAACATGTGGTCAATCTCAGAACTGATTTTTCTATAGCCTTTTGCAGTCAAGATTTCCATGAAAAGGTCCCATCATGGGTTTCTATTCTTTGTCACGTATTCATACTGGAATGACTGCTGAAGATGCTCATTGCACTTGTCTCCTTCTTTTGTTGTACTTGTAGAAGATTGGAATAGGTAAGAAAGTGCTTTGAAATAGGAAATTTACAACTGGTCTTAAGAGTAACTCCAATCTAATACAGTTTTTAATTTTACAAAACTCCTCAATTTGAAAATCTTTTAAAATGTATTCTTGTCGATTCTTTGAGAATCTTGTATAGTACATTTTAAACATATTCAGGCCTTCAGCATATCTTCATCCTCGCCCTACTAAACTCCCCTGATTTCATGTCCTCTATTATTGTTGTTCTTTTATAAGTTTTATCAAGTTTAATCTGTATTCCCCAAATGTTCTTGGGTGTGAGTTTATTTCTTGGAGCCTGGTCAACCTACCCAGCATCCCACCACTAGAGAACACTGACTCTCCCTCTTCCGGAAGCTATTGGTTGACAACAGTTCCTCCACAACAGCTGGGGTTTCTAGTCCACTTCCCCTCATCCATGGTGGGTTTTGTCTGGCTTGGGCTTTCACTGGTTTGGGGTATGCTGTAACTTCCCTGCTGTGTCCTGAAAACACAGTTTCCTTGTGTTCATCCCGCACCTCCGGCTCTTACAATATTTCTACTCCCACTTCTTCAATGATCTCTGAGACTAGGAGGGGAGAGCATGATATAAGTGTTCTATTTAGGACTGAGCATGCCACTGTTCTGTATTTTCTGCACTGTGACTAGTTGTGAGTCTGTGTGTTAATCAACATCCTTTACAGGAACTTTGGTGAGAGTTGAGAGGTGTAGTAATCTGTGGGTCTGACATTAAGTTCTTAGGAATCTCATAAGAAAACAAGGTTGGAAAAAGTCTGTGTGTGATTGACCTTTAGCAACATTTGTTACTAAAAGAATTAATGAACTAAAACTCCAGGGAGATTTCCCTCCTCTATGGCCCCTTGAGTACCACTTTGGTTATCTTGCTGTTCCTGTATAGTGTAAGGTGATCATCATTTTGTCCATTAAAAAAGCATTATTCATCTTCCTCCTACCCATAAAAGTCCAGTCAGTCATTACTTTACACATAGATCTTTGAGCTTTCTTCCTGGCAGTCATCTCATTCCTGATCATTTGTTTTCGTTTCATCCTTTCTTCTCCATAGAACCTAAGTTCTGCACGATTAGAAAATTTGTCCATGTTGTTCATAGATCTCAGCATTCAAAATTGATTTGCTGAATAACTGAATTAACATACAGTAACTAATATTAATCTGTGTTTGGTTATGTTTATTGAAGGAATTGGTTCCCTGAAGTCAAATGTATGCTCACTCATAAACAGGGGCCAGGAGACATCAGCCTATCCTGGTCACCTTTGACTGGTTTGAGAGAGTTGTCAAAATAGGGCCTTGATCTGTATATGTGTCTTATTTTTTGAGTTGAATTGTTGCTTACCTCCAGTCCAGCAAGACTCCTTAAAACTTAGTCAGCCATCATTTGAGCAGGAAGAACCAGCAAAAGGATCATTCCCTCTCTGGTCCTTGAATAGAAGGGACATTTCAGGTTGACTTGAGTGGAGGCATGTTGTCATCAAAATAAAGCTCTCCTACAGCAATGATCACAGGGAAGACTCTAGGGATATACCAGTCAGACAGAAGACCAGAGTTAAGCACGTAACTAAATGTTCTAATAAGTGATAAGAATATGGAAACTGCCTGAAGATGCTATGGAGGGATGAAGTATTTCCAATAGGCAACCAGTTGTGGACCCTGCTTTAATTAAATGGGTACTTTAGAAACATCTCCTTTCTGTTGCCATGTCTTAATTAACAGACTGAGGCCATATAACTTAGAAGCACAACTGTTTGAAACCACCTTACAGATGCGTCCATATTAAGAAATACCAACTGCTGAACTTTAGCAAGAAAGTAATTATTCCTTCTCTTGTGAAGCACAGGTTTTAAAAAATACATGTCACATGATTGTCTTGATTAGTAACATTTAATATATGCTAGAATAAAAGTATATTATTCTCAGTTAAGAAAGAGCCTACTTCAATTTGTGATGAACCATTTATTTGCATTCTACAATGCTCTGCACTCTGAAATCCTCTGAGGTTCATTGTTATCCAATCAGTTTTGCTTTGAATAGCATCAGATAGCCTTGACATAGACTGCCCTCAGTTGGTACAGTCATCTTTTACTGCTCAGAACCATCTGGAACACCATTCCTCTTGACTGATTCATGCATAGTTCCCATCTATCTTACATTCTCTCCCCATCAGCCTGGATGTTTCAAAGCTCAGTCTACAGTCTGGTTCTGCATTGTTGTCCTGGATTGTACCACAAACTGGGCAACTTAGGCAACAGATATTAACTGTCTCAAGGTTCTGGAGTCTATAAATCCAAGATCAAGGTGCTGGCAGTGTTGTTGCTTCCTTCTAAGGGCCCATGAGAGGTATCTGTTCTGTGTCTCTTGCTTTGGGTCTGGTAATTGCTGGCAACCTTCTGCATTCCTTTGCTGATGTGCTTATAGACACATCACTGAGATTTCTGTCTTCATTTTCACATGTCTTTCCCCATGTGTGTCTCTGGGCCCAAAGTAACCCTGTGCTAAAAACAGTCTTACTGGATTGAATGAAGCTCACCCTCATGAGCTCATTCTAGCTTCTTACAGACAAAGACCCTATTTCTAAATAAGGTTACACCCATGGCAGAGAGAGGTAGAGCATTACAACAACTTTGGGGAGAATCAATTCAGCCCATAACAGGCTGGATGGGGAAATGAAATTTCAGAGAGAGAGAGAGAGAGAGAGAGAGAGAGAGAGAGAGTGCCCTGGCATTTTCACCTCCATATTATGATATTTCAGTTCACTTCTCAGGCCACAATCCAAGTGTGAGACCCATTTGTTTTAGTTTCTTTAGCTGTGTGAACAAAATACATGACATTAAAAAATTAAGGAGAAGGAAGAAGAATGTATTGTATTTTGTTTTTGTGAATATTTTATTGAGTTTTTACGCATTTCATGTAAGATATCTTAATCAAATTCACGCCCACTCCCTCATCTGCACCCCTCATAGTCCCCAACACAGAAACATTCCGATTTCATGGATCCTGGGCTTGTGTTGAGGCAGGATATCATGGCAACAAAGGATTTATTTGATATTAATCACCTTGTGGTGGACGGAAAGCAGAGAAAAGAGAAGAGATCCCGGGATCCAAACAACCATCGAAGGTATATCCTCAGTGAGTTACTTTGGTTATTTTTTAATGCCACTTTGTAAATGTATATTTTGTTGACTTTTTGTGCATGCAAACAATAAATCTTAATCATATTTAGATTCCCTCCCCAGTGCATTCATCCATAGCCTTCCCCCTACTGGGATCTACTTCATCTAACTTGTGTCCACCTCCTAAACTTTCCACATCCTCCCAAAAATATAGTGCCACCATCTGGGGATCAAGAGCTCAGTACATGAGCCTATGGGAAGGGGCATTTCATAATCAAATCAGTGCAATTTTTATTTCTCAAATCCCATCTCTCCTACTTTAAAACCTGGAATGTTTACTCTGTTGCTAAAATGCTCAAGATAAAATTAGCATACATTTCTTCTGAAAATAATTTCCTCTTTGAAAAGATACCCCTATTTGAAATTCTGGGTAAATTTGTCTTTTTCTAAATTCTTTAAAGACTGGCAATTTTATGGTACAGGTATTGCAGACAGAGAACTTAGATTAATGGAACTAGAACTGACCTGGAAACTTCCTCCTTGAAGACTAGATCTCATAGTTTTAGAGATACTATGCAAGCCATTAAGGGAGTAAAAACCAATCAATGGTGCAAACCGTTCATGCCTAGTATCCACAACAATGACCAACACAACAGCCTACAGCTGGGCAGTAAGTGATACTTTTATCTTGGAGATAATCAACAGCTATCTACTTGGACTTAAAGCCTTCTAGGGGAGGTAACTCCTCTGACACTGTAAACACAGCCAAATACAAATAGCTGGAGAGGTCGTAGATCCTAGATAAAATCATACCTCTGTCATATCCTTAGACAAATGTAATTTCTTACTGTATGCTAAATACGGATATTCATATTTACAGACAAGTATACCTGTCATCACTCATCAAAGAAGTTTCTTTTTGCAATAGATGAAAGTTATTACAGAGTTGTACAACTGGTCAAATACAGAAAATAAGTGTCTGTGAGATGCCCAGGCCTAAGTGACACATCTACAATGAAACCTCAACACCTAAGGTATATGGTACATAGTGGAACAAGGGGTAGAGAGAATATCAATGGCATCTCTCAACCCTCTCCAATGAAGCTCCCTCGTGCAATACAGGGTGATGCACATAGGAGGCCACAATTGGTCAAAGTGTAGAAAGTAAGAGACTGCAGAGTGCGTGTCTCCCGATGGGACTCCTATGGTAAACTTCACACACCCATGGCTCAAGGACCATTGTGTAAGAGGGGGCAGAAAGACCGTAAGTGTCAAGATTAGTGAATGATCATATGTAAACTGAGTCTTCCAGCCTCTGGGAACTTGCTCATATGAACTTACATAAGTGATTACAGCATGCACAAGACCCATGGAAACTCAGAAAAACCCAACATAAACTGAGGAAATGGGCAGCAGGTCCCAACCTCAGCTAAAGAACTATTGGTAGCTGATTACTTCTAGATGAGAGAGAGTTGATCTTTGTTAAGGGAACTCTAGATAGGCTGACTGTACTCAAGTGGAGGAACTCACACAGAAGCACATCTGGGTACACAAACTGAACTCTATGGGCCTTGTCATGTGTGATAGAATGCATGAAATCTGGTGGGGGTACTGTAAGGAATGCAGATAGGGGAGGGGTCTGGATATGATTAAGATGTGTTTATGAAATCACAAAATTTCAATTAAAATATACACTGAGGAAAAGAAAGAGGTAAGACATTATCTTGTTTTCCATGACGCTGCTCTGTTGTTCCTTCCACCAGTTACTCCCATTCTTATAAAATGAGCATTCAGTTAATTATCCTTTTCACCTCCATCCATTGTTCTTTGGAATCACCCTCTCACTGTTCAAAGAACCAAACCATCAATGAAATGCCATCTTTACAATATTCCACAGATATCTGAACTCTACTTATGTTCATGAATCTTGATAATATATATAAATTTGTATCATCTTTCCTGTCCCATCCCTTCTGGTCACAGTGTCCTTACTAGGGTATAGATAGTGACCCTCTCCATTGTGTCTGGAAACCAGCCGGCATTTAATGGCTATTTGAGAGACACTTAGAAAGATGAGATATACAAGTCACAGATGAGCTCTTTACAGTTTTCCAGAAGCCTGCATGTAAGAATAAAATGTGACAAGTCTTTGCAACTCACCATTGGACCATTCCATCTAATTATGAGGGAGCTCCGAGAACAGAGAAAGACTTTGAACTTTGGTTAAAGAAATAAAAGAGCCTCACAAAAACCAAACGACTGAATTTTCATTTACCAGAGAATTTGGGGAGAAATTTAAGCCACTGAGGTATGTCCTCAAGACCTTTTGTTTGCAGGCATCAAAGTCTGAATGGCAGTTCAGAAATCACTAGCCAAACCAAGTTACCTTGAAAAGAAATTTTCAGGAAAGAAAAGAAAGAAAGAAGAAAACGAAATAAAGAAAGAAAAAGGAAGGAAGGGAGGAAGGAAGGAAAACAATCAGACAAGCACTGAACCCAGAGTTACCATCCTTTTGGCCTTTCACTATGTTTTGCTATTGTTTATCACATAACTGCGGTCCCAGTTGACCCACATTCTGAGTCTTAAAGGGAGATTAGAGCCAGTGATGCCCATTCCCTGGACATTAGCTCACCCAGAATGGCTGAACTAGGGTCTATGATGCTATTGTCTTCTATCTGCATGACTGATACCTTTTACCTCTAATATCGACATGTACACAATCGGCAACTTCTACCAATAAGGCTTCACTAAACTCATTCACATTCCAAATGCAGCATCTGAAACTCCATAAACAGGAGTGAACTAGTAGCAGTTTGAAGTTGTCATCATTGACAGCTTATGATTTATCTTAACTCTCCCTCGCCATTTGGCCACGACTTTAAGTAAACACTTTCTGTCTTCCTCATGTTCTCTTTACTGCCACCTCCCACTAATAAGAGAGACTGCCAAGAAAAGCATCCAGACAGTTCATTTACCTCCCAAACTTGCCTGAGAGTAGCCGTCCCAGTTTAGACAAGGGTAAAGCAACTACTGCACATTTGCAGCAGATGGAACAATGCTTCCAAAATTGTTTACATTCGTGTTATTTGCTTTCCGAAAGTGTGTGTAACGAAGGGGTAGCTGAATGAAATATTATGATGCAGATGGAAGACACTAGACATTCAGGCAGGCCATTTATGGTGATAGATGGAGATGGTTCACTTCGCTTTCTAAGAAGCCAGGGAGTACCAGGCAGCCTCTCTTTGCTATGTTCTTGGCACTCTCTTTTTCTCTCAGGTGACAGAAGGCTTGATTCAAATTCACAGGGAGAACTGTCACTCAAAGCATCATGGTCAGAGGACCCTAAGACTGTTCGTTTCTGAAAAGCAGATGAAGTATTCTTTAAAAAGTGGCTTCTGTGGTATGTAGCTGGCCGTAAGAACCATCCCTGCAGTTTCTGTGGGTGGTCAGGAAGACATCCTTAGTTGAATGGAAAGACCCTCTCTCAGCAAACTGATGTTGTCCAGTGATGTGTCAGTCTTCCTGCAAGTTTTGATGACTTGCCTTCAGTAAGCAGGGTCATGTTGGTTCCCATAGAGTGGGTCAACACAGTGACTTTCATTCTTTCCACCCATACCCACAGGCAATGCTCTGGAAGATGATTAACTGAAACTCAGAAAAAGTTTGAACTTACACCTTCTGCTTCATTGGGTACCCCTTCTACAAACACAGACCTTAATGCTTGTATCAGGTGTATCTGTAATGGGTAGAAAAATGCCTAGGAAGCATCCTCAGTGACAAGCTCTTATAGGGCTTTCATTTATTCCTCAAGAGCTGTCAGACTATAATGAGAGACTCCTATTTGGATGTTCTTAAATGAGCATTATTTGTTCAATACCTAGGAGGGTTTTTTTTTTTTTCACTTTTACTTATTTTTACAATTGTTTTTATCTGGAGTGGAATTTCATGTGTGAGTACTCTGTTTACAACATTTCAGTCCTCTCTGTTCCCCCTCCAACTCCTTCCAAGATTTCCCCGACTCTCTATCAATTTCTCGAACTCTTTCTCTTTAATTATTATTGTTTTATACCTAGATAGATATGTGTATTTACATCATATATACTTATATGTGTAACATACTGAGTCCGTTTAGCATTGCTCATATGAACACACATTTAGGACTGCCAGTTTGGGGCTAAATAACTGACCAGGGATTTGCTGGATTTGTCAAAGGGATCAGAGTAAAGTGTCCTTCTTTATCTCTTCTGATTAGTTTTAGTTTGAAGACTATTTTGTCAAATATTAGGATAGTGTCCAAGATTCTGAACATTGTTCTTTGGAGAATACCTTGAATAGTACTCTCTAAATGCTCTCTGTCATCTGGCCAGATTCCCTCAGGTATTTAACAGTAGACCTTGCTGGAATGTTTCAAATTTTCTTGAAGTTGTGAACGAAATGAATGTACATATTTACATGCTCCAGGGCTCATCAGAGGACAGGATGCAGCATGGGTGGGGCTGAGGTCGATTCAAGACTGTTTCTCTCATGACTAGGTTGGGGGTTACACAGATAGATGACACACCACAGGCTGCACAGGCCAAGTTTGCTGAGGACTTTACAGAGCAACTTGGAATGTAGGAAGAGGCCCTAAGCATAGCCTACAGATGCGTCAGCAGAACATTATCTGGTAATCTGGTAAGACTTGTTCCATTCTTTGTCTTTCTGCTTCTCCGTCTTTCTGACTACCATTCTTTTCTTCCTTTATTATGTCTTCTATCTCACTCTCCTCAGTGAGTCTTCACAAATATTCCATCTTATACAGACCATTAATACCTCAGATTCCAATGTCCACACCCTGAGCTCTTCATTTACATCTTGGTTGCTTGTTTCTTCATGGTATCTGTTTTCAGAGCAAGATCAAGGCATAGATTAGCCTGGGGGCAAATGCATCCTTCCAACCATTCCTCTGGAGGCAAGGAACTGGCCATAAAGATCAGAGGCTAGTGTTCCATACCTTGATATATTAATACTGTAGCAAGAGGTTTTGCTTAAGTGAGGAACAAACAAATGGCATTTTGCACCATCAGTGTGACATAGTTTTAAAGTATTTTGAGTTTGGATCTTATAAGAGGAAGACACAAAGTTTTTGTATTTATCATTGGTAAATCAGTGGTAATACTTGAAGAAAGATGAAGGAGGGATGTTTTATCCACACCTCTACCTAACCCCAGCTCAGAAAACCTCAGGCTGTTTCAGGCCACCAAACCAGCACAACTACTGTTCTTCTACATTTTGTCCCAAGTCTTGCATAAATGCTCTTGGACAGCAAGTGCTCTGTTCGTAGGAAAGTGTGTTACAGTGGCTGACAACATTCCCTGTGTTTAAAGACCAATTCTTTTCAGTTGCCTAACTTCTCCCAAGTTCTTAGCCTGAGGCTTTGCACATAAGGGTGATTCTTAAAACTCTTTAATAATTGATGATCCTTGACTAATCAAATCTAGAAGAAAGTCAGCTGTGCTCTACTTTTGCAAGGAAACATACCCAAAAGTACACAGCAACACCGTACCCAGGCTTCACGCAGATCCATACATGGATATTCAGAAAAAGAGCACAGAAAACACACAAACAGTGATGGGTTCACAAGCGGACACAGTGACCCGGAGATACACAACTCTCATTCCTCCTCACAGTATATCCCATTCTCACTGACATCATTGTCTTTGCTCAGAGCCCCTGGCTCTGCAGCTTGGGCTCTGTTCCTCTGGGCTAGAAGCAAGTGGGGCCGGGCCTGTCCGAGCTAAGTTGTCCTGGATAGGACAGGACAGGGCAGGGCCAGCCAGGGCAAAGCCACAGATGGGCTCAGGTGTCAGGTTCCACCCAAGTGGGAGCTCCCCTTGTAGAGGATGACTCAGATCCTGCTGTGCTCGAGTTACTCCAGTTTAACCGCCCTGAAATGGCCTTGCTCCCCTGGCTGCTGACCACAGCAGCCCTCCCTACCTCCCCAGTGCCAGATGTGTGGTATACATTTCAGCCTCAGTCCAAACATCCAAGCCTGCCCCCCAACACATGAAGCAAAAATCTATGCTTCTCTTCAAGAGCTCAGAGAAGGGATGCTCAATGTCTCTCTCTTGGCCAGAGGCGTATCCTGGGTTCTCTCAGGCTACTCTCATCTGCTTTACTCTCCAGAGCCCAGAAAGTCAGGACTTTTTCTCACAGTGGGGGATATGATAATGACAGTAACTGTCCTTTTCAAGAGAGTGGCTTCTGTCTTTTAAATGATGCCCTCAGGCATTCACATTTGCACCAGGCATAGTATTCATCAGTGGTGTTAGCCACTCTCAACAGTTCATGTCACAAGCACTTAGAGGCCACTTGCCTGTGGCTGGCTCTGCACAAAGTGCTGACGGGAAGAAAGGAGCCAGACCACATCTTTGTGAATACTTAAAGTCTGCTTGGGGAGTCAGGATAGCAAAAGAGAAAGCATGACAGAGGCCTGGCCTTCAAACCCTTGTCTTCATCTCCCACTATGTGTGTGACCTTGGAAAGTTACCCTAGGCTTGAGAAACTTCCGTTTTTCCCTCAACTCTAAAATGTGAAAATCTGCTTAACTCTGTTTCTATGTGACACACATGGTTATGTAATAAGGAAGGTAGATTTCCTAACTTAGTAACTATCTTCTGAGGCCTCATTTCATACTTTGTAATATAATAGCTTAAGTATAAATATTAGCTAACAGAATATGATAGATGAAGACAGAAATCCATAATGTGTTTAAATGTGAAGTGAAGTTTTTGAATATGAAAATGCCTAATGATCTCAAGGAACGGAATCTCTATTGTGGGATTTTATACAAGAAGACCGAGAGCAGAAATGGGATAGTTTTTGATGTGAGATCTTTCTAGTTCCTTGTGGCTTGGTACCAGAAAGGCAAACATTTATCCTTATTTGCTCAAGACCCAAGATCTACCACAGTTTACATCATCACCACCAAAACTTACGCCATTGACATCTCTAGCTTCCCCTCTGCTGCTGCTACCGTCTCTACTGCCCCGATTTCCACCATTGTCACTATCATTCCTCTCTTCACAACATTCCCACCTCTAAACTCAAAACCATCAGCAGCACGACTAGCACTGCTGTTGCTACATCACCAGCACCTCCTGCTCTACCCCCAACACCTCTTCCTTTGTCATCATCATCCCCACCATCACCAACAGTATCCATCACCTCCTATACCACCTCCTCCTCCGTTACTCACAACCTCCACCAATGCTGCCATCACCATCCCCACCACCATGATTAATGCCATTGAAACCAACAACTCCTTTCCAATGGTTTTCCACGACTTCCTCCCCACCATGTTAACTAAAGCTATCATTCCAATAGCACAAGTCGTCAGCAAGGCAAGCAGCATTTATAAGTCCATGACCCTCACTAGAACTTTGGAAGAATATGTTTTGTCTTGTTTGTATTGTAGAGAACCAAAATCTTTGGAATGTCAAGTTATATCTCTGAAGTAGGAGGAACTATAAGTTGTAAAGATTTGACACCAAGAATATTTGGACCTCCAAACTATTAACTTTACACACTGTCAATCTCTCCCTCGGCCATGTTATCATCTCAGTGTTGAAAGCCCAAGTTTTATTTCTTCTCTAGAATAGAGAATGGAATGCCTTTTTCAGTCTCTTTTGACTACAGATAGGATAACAGATTCTTGTCTGGGAGGCTTTGCTTGAATTACTGAGATAATAGAAAGATAGTCAGTACAGAATAGCAAGAAACAGAAAGCTTGAATGAAGCTTTATAAATGTAGAAGAGTCCCATAAAATTCAAATGTGTTACAACTAAGATCTCCAATTTAGCACTGACAGGCATCAGACTTTCCAGTGAGGGAGGCAAAAGTAGAGCCCTAGAAACAGACCATCTTTCTTCAAGATAGGGTTCAGGTTTGCTGGCCCAGTGGAAATGAAGGCAGACTGAAAATCGGGGTCATCATTCAGTGCAGGAATATTAAGAGACATTTTGAAGTCTAGATTTCATTTCTAAAAGATACTTTAGGAAAATTCTATGTTGTAATAATGAAATATAGAGATTGTATATACTTCAATAATGAAAGATTTTTTTTGAAACTGTAAACGTCTTTCTTCCATAAATTTGAATCAAAATTGATATTAAATTGCAAAAACAACACAATGCATACTTATTTTTCACACACAAGAGAGTCTCAGAATAAATTTCCTGTCCACTAGCAAATAGAAACGAATTTGGATATTTACCCAGTTTTTACTGCTCCACTGAAACTAAGATTTCTTTCATGTAGTTAAAGATATAATTGATTTTCTAACTAAAAATATTTATATCTGGGAAAGTTAGCAGCCTACTTGGTCAACAAGAATATAATTCCTAAAATTTTCCGTAGTTCACGAAGGTTCCAATAGGCTATGGTGAAATTCATAAAGTTAAGACTGTTTTCTATATTTGAAATATGTATTTGAAATGTCTGCTTTGCTTATTCATCATGACTATAGGGACAGCAAAAATATAAATGTGTACCCAAGAGGGTTATCAGTGACAGTGTCACTAAATCAAGCCCAACCCAGAAGCTGTCGCTATGAAGATTCTTGATCATACTTCTACTTAAATTGTCCTCATTTTACAAGTGCTTTTTGTGTAAAATATCCCAATCCAAAGACATGCTGCAGAAGCAGATATTGTGTGATGCTCTTACAGGGATGTGTGCAGAAAGGTACTATGAAACTCCGTTGCCAAAGAATGATTGGACAAGGAACTCTGAGAAACCATTTCATTAAGTACATGAAGACATCATAAATGAAGGCATTTGTACTCTTAAAAACTCTTCCAAACACTTTGTACTTCCCCCCACTTACTAACATAAATAAATACATAGTCTCATTGGAGAGTTTATATATCTCTTTGGACCTGTCATATAAATACATTTTATATACTTAGTGTTCAAATTGTCAATATGCAGATAGAACTCACAAACTAGTGCCCATCATCAGGGCTCTGCTAGCTACTAAGATTGCTCCTTTTGAAATCTGGTTCTCTTGATAAATGAGGTATGTTGCTCAATTGGAATACTAGAAATGATAGAAAATGATGACCATGCAACTCCTGACTGAGCAAGTATCTCTAAGAAAGGAGTCACTGAAGTTTTTCTCCAAACAATATGAAGCTCCCCCTGTGGACTGAGCCCCCTAGTCAGTACTGTGATTATTTTGGCTTGCCTTTACCTCCTAGGGAATAAATCTGAACATTGCATTCATAGTATTCATTATTAGAACCTGCAAGGCCTGTGGCTGGCACAAAAACTGGCACAGTGATAGTTACCTTTGGTCTTAGAGAAAGAGCAGCACAGAATGCTTGTGTCCCACCCTCTACGAAGACTTTGGCATCTTTCTTTGGCTTATTTCAGAGGATAGGTTTCCAAGCCAGTCATCAGTAAGTAGCCTCTGGAGCTTTGTCTGAGCCAACTTCTGGTGGGGTATTGGGCTCTGATCTACTCTGAAGAGAGCAGTTGGCATGTGCAAAGAATAAATATATTTGTAAACCACAATCATATAAATATGAAGGAAAATATTATGTCTGCCAAGAGTGTCCTTAGCCTTTTTGAGGAACAAACCAGTGAGCAGTGGAATAGACAAGAGCCATGGGGGCCAGAAGTGTCAGGGTCTTCAACCTTGTAAATAAAGCGAGGTCTGCTATAGTGACCAAGAATGGGTGATTTCCTCAAGGCTTCTCAACCATTAAGCAGCATTGCTTCATCATTACTAACTTTGGCCTACGGGTCCTTTATTGCTTCAAGGTCTCCCATTTCCCTCATCTATAAAGGAGTGAAAAGGATGCTTGTCAGGCAGAATACATGGACAGGGCAAGTGAATTAATAGCTGTGTAAGTGCCTCATACCGAACGGCTCCCAGGAAAATGTTCACTGAGGCTTTGTTTATGCTACACGTTCATCCTTTGGGGGGATTCCTGTCTCTGCCACTGTTCCCTCACATCAGCTCAGTACTGACATTCCACTATTCTCCGTGTCTGTAGAATCTGGTGTGATGCTGAATGGTCTGGCATGTCAGAAAGGCACTGCTGTCACAAAACTCACTTCTGTGCAGCACACAGTATATAAGCTTGGCCACAGAAAAGAAGAGTCTCTTATGAAACATCGTAATACAAATTTTTCCGTTTCCACAACAGATAATACAGGCAATGATATCCTGTAGCCTGTGTTCCTGAGGTTTGCTTTACCCACAGAGCTTGTCTACTCAGCCTATGCTCACGAAGGATAACTCTTCTCAAGGGTGTATGTTTGTCCATTCTCTCTCATTATAACTGTGCTCATAAACTCAGGAATGTTATTCTAATATCTGAGAAGAGAAATCATCTATCCTTTGGCCATTAATAGAATCAATAACAGTAAGTTAGACATTTGTCATGATTATTTATTTTGTAACATATCCCTTGAGTTTATCTTTGAGGGAAGCAATGTTTGCTCATGAAAATTCTGTATTATGTGACCTTATAAGGTTAAATAGTTCATTTTAAATAAGTATATTCTAATAATGGTGCACTGAATATATTTGTCCTGTCCTTAAGCATATTTCCCCACAAACACATGTTTTAGACTTGGGTAGATTCTTACCTGTAGTAAATATATTCAAATACACATGTCTGGAGTGTCATAGATCCTAGATAAAAGCCTTCCTCTGTCACATTCCTAGATAAAGGCAATTTCTTACTGTATGCCAAATATGGGTCCTTATATTTATAGAGTCGTATAGCATTCACCAC
Source organism: Eospalax fontanierii (assembly GCA_035773235.1). NCBI lineage: Eukaryota > Metazoa > Chordata > Mammalia > Rodentia > Spalacidae > Eospalax > Eospalax fontanierii. The sequence continues at coordinate 43,670,351 of CM069529.1, read as the reverse complement.
TCATCAAAGAAACTTCTTTTTGCAACAGATGAGACTATTACAGCATTCTACAACTGGTCAGACAGAGAATATGTTTCCATGAGATGCCCAGCCCTAAGTGACACAATTTCAATGCAACCTCTCTACCAAAGGCTCATGGAACAGAGTAGAACATGGGGTAGAGAATACTACTGGCACCCCTCAGTTCTCATCAGCAGATTCCTCATGCAACAGAGAATGATTAACTCAGAAGGCCACAACTGACCAAAATGTAGAGAATAAGAGACTGAGAATGTGTCCCTGGATAGGGATCCTATATAGAACTTCAACAACCCATGGGTCAGGGACCACTGTGGAAGAGGGGGCAGAAGGATTGTATAAACCAGCATTGGTTTATGAACGTATGGAAACTGAGTCTTCCAGGCTTCTGGGAATTTGCTCATATGAATTTATATCAATTGTGACCACATGCACAAAACCCATGCAAACTCAATCAGACAGAAACCTAACGTGGAACTGGGGCAATGGGCAGCAGGACCAGACCTCAGCTGAAGAACTACTGGCAGTTGATTACTGCTGGGTGAAGGAGAGTTGATCTTCTTTAAGGGAGAGATTCTAGATAGGCTGACTAGATTCTAGTGGATGAACTTGCACTGAGGAACATCTAGGTACACAAACTTGACTTGATAAACCTTAACAAATATGACAGAATGCATGAAAGCCAGTGGAGGGGACGTGGGGGTGTGGATAGGAAGGGTGTATTAAGATGATTAAAATATTTTGTATGAAATGCACAAAAGTTCAATTAAAATATACCAAATACCAAATAAATGAAAAATTTTATAAAGATACTTAATATTTCAATGTAGAGGAGAAAACTGTCTTCTGGGTGAAGGAGATCCTTTAATATAATTAATGAGACTATGATAGACTATATCATGCTCAAAATATATACAAACAGCCCTTATAGCAGTTCTTATCAGAAAGGTTTAAGGTTCTTTTGTGCTGAAATTAAAAAAAAATTAAGAATCAAACTGCAAGGCTATATTTTCAGCTGTCTTTACAAAAAGAACTTTACATAACCTCCTCTGGAAGCTATGGAATCAATGCTTGATGAAGTCTATTATAATAAGAGCTATTAATTTAAAAGTCACAAGGGAAATGAAGAGATATTAATCTGAAGTCTACTAGTGAAATCTAATGCTTCTGAAGAAAAATCACTGCAACAAATAAATAACATAAAATGCAACTTGGACCTGAATCCCAGTATTCAGGAGGCTGAGGCAGGAAGAACATCATTTAAAACCAACTTGAGACTTGAAACCCAGTCTCAAATCACATTCACCAGCAAAGCTTCCTTATACAACATAATGTGATGCACACAGAAGACCACAACTGGCTTAAGAATTAGAGGCTGAAGAGTGTGTGTCCTTGGATAGGATTCCTATATTAAACCTCAACCACAGGGGCTCAGGGACCATTTCAGCAAAGGAGGTGGAAAGATTGTAAGAGCCAGGGTTGGTCCATGAACATAGGAAAACAGAGGCTTTCAACTTTCTTATGTGAACTTGTGGCAATGGTAATGCCGAGTATGAGACCCGTACCAACTCAATCAGACAAGGGCCCAGATTTCTGCAATGACGATGAGGTTAGGGGTGGGGCCCTCCCAAGCCTGAGGACTGTTGGAAACTGATTATGGCTCAGTGAGTAAGACATTCCTTAAGCTCTTTAGACAGGCTGATCTTGCACCTGGGTAAAATGCTTGACTGAATGGGACTTAGCATGTTTGGCAGAGTGTATAAGGCTCATTAGGGGGCAGCGATCTAAATTTGATTAAGAACTGTTGGTCTTAATCACATGAAATGCACAAAAGGTGAATGAAATTTTTTTTAAAACAATAATGTCTACACCAGGAAATGTGGGACAAGCCAGTGACTTTTAGTAGACATGGGACATAAATATGTAATGATTATCCCGCCAAAAATAAATAAAAATAAACAAACTAAGAAATAAAAGGAAAAGAAAGGCAAAAAGGAAGGGAAGTCATTTCATGTACAAAGGGAGGTGCAAGACAGAGCTTCTAATAGAAAGGAAAGGGACCACCCAGAATCACTTAATGTGAGGATCAAGTTCAAAGCTAACCAAAACAAAACAAAACATTTTAAGCTTTGCAATGTAGGCAAAGATATTAATAGCAAAAGGCAAAAATGCTTAACAATGATGAAAATCAGTATCACATGGAGAGAAATAGGAAAAGATCTAAATAATACAAACTGTGGCACATATGAAGAAAGAAGGACAAGAAAATGTGTGAATTTAAATTCAAAAAAAAAAGAGAAGGAGAAAATTATTACTGAGTTTCTATGAATATGTGACCACTGTGAGCTTGTTCAAAAAGTGAGCCAGTCGGAGAAATGGTTTAGCAGGTAAGGGTGCTTGCCTGTTGACCTGAGTTCAGTTTGATCCCAGGGACCCACATGGAAGAAGCCCTGACTCTTGCCACACCTTCAAGTTGTCCCCTGATCTCCATTGCAGCATGCACATGAGCACACACTTGCACAGGAGCACATACATTCACACATACACACAATTTAAATAAATGAATATATGTAGTTTTTTAAAAGGCCTCAAAATGTGAAAGAATTTAAGAGAAAACAGTCTAACTGAAGACAGCAAAGATTCTTTTAAAAATTTGCTTGCGGTGTTTCTTTGCTGCATAATTGATATGGCACATGACAACTAACAGTTAAAGGAGTCCAGGACCATAGTCCATCAAGAGCAATTCTCAAGTCAATGCTCTGTGGTAGGTTTACTTTCAGATTCCATAGATGAAGGTGAAACTAAGAAAAAGGCAATAAATAGCAAACTAACTCTCAAGTGTTTAACAAGCTCAAACTTTCCTTACAAAGAATTAAGTTAATTCAAAGGGTCCAATAAAGAAAATCAGTTAACAGAAATCTTTATTTAAACATGGTCTTCAAAGAATTAAAAAAAAAAAATCAGCCATGTGTAAATATGTCAGAAAATAGTGAAAAGAACTCTGAAATGGTTTAGCAGAAAAAGTATGAGCCTCCAAAATTGTGTTCACTCAACACTCAAAAAGAGAAGAGGAAGAGGAGCAGGCAGAGGGGCAGAAATGAAGTAAAACTAAAACGTTCGATGGAGTTCGAATGCTCAGCATTTCGTTTAACAGCTTATTTTATGCTTTATTTTAATTTAAGATTGTTCAGATGATTTCTAGTTGTGAGATTTTGAAATGTATCTGATTTTTACTAATTTTTCCCCTTTTCACATTTTATTAAGCACTGTTCATGATAAAATACATTGCTGTTTTAGGTACTCCTTTTCTAAAATTTCATGAACTAAATGAGTCCTCAGACTAAGTCATACATAGTCTCCATATAGTGAAAAAATAAATCTATAGCTCACAATGTGGAGAGATTACCCAGCTGACAACTCTGCAGTCTACAATGAGGACTGGCCTGGCAAGCTGTGCCTACTGGTGCAATGAAGAGATAAAGGCAAACAACCACTTTGAGACCCGCTCAGCTGGAGGGAAGTCTTGCCTGGCTCTGAAAATCTTGCTAAGAACCGGTGACTGGGAATGCCATAGGCCCTGGAAATGAAGTAAGCACTATTATTTTGGTAAATACACATAATATTAAACCGCTTTCTAATACTTTTCTTCATGTCCATATATAAGTGAAGCTCTGAGATGTTTCTTTTTACAGTAGATGATCATTAATAATGAGATTTACAAATGATCAAAATGAAGAGAATTATCAATGATGCATGGCCTTAAATGGTACAGGTACATCACCTCTCCCGAGAAGCAAACCTATCAAAAGCAGGGGTGGGAAAAACTATAAGAGCCAGAAATTAGGGCAGACTTCTGTTAAACAGTGTTTTCTGAACAGTGCAGTGAGTACACTGAAGCTGAGCTTACCTGCACTGACTTGCACAAAATCGGACCCATCAACCTTACATCACAGAAAGGAGAGGGCCTGATAATTGCCCATGCTCCCATAATTATCTTCCCAGCCATGGTCAACCAGACAACTTTATATAAACTAAGTGGTTTACACACACACACACACACACACACACAAGCACATGCACATGCACACACACAAAAGACATGAAAGAAGATTGGGAAGAAGTGCTCATCAAGAGAAAAAAGGGATGAGGCAGGAAAATAAGGCATGAAAAGGACTAAAATCAGTGTAAACAGGTATGAATCTGGCAAAGAATGAAAAAAAATGGAATTGCTAATTTGTAAAAATTGCATAATCTACTAAAACATCACATTGATATTAAAATCATAATGGCATATATGTCTACCTATGTCTATCATAATTTATTATAAATGAGATTTAGGAAAATAGAAATAACAATGATGCTTTTTAAAAGTTGTACAATGATACTCATGGTTTTTATTTGTGAATTGAAAGTACAAATAATAATTGTAGAGGAAAGAATACAAATAAAGATAATTTAAAACATGAAGCAAAGAACCAAAACTAAATGAAAGGCATTTTCATAATGCTTTCCATGAACCAATTCTGTAAGCTCACCTACTAGAGTTTACATTTCGTCAAGAAGTAAACCGAGCCCAGAAGAAGAAACTAAGACACTAGAACAAAAAATGAGAAAAAAATTGAAAATGATTCTCCCTGGTCTGTCACCACAGTGGCAATGACCACTGCACAGCATCTAATGGATTCTTTATGAAGAACAAATAAACTTGAGTGTTTTACAATGAGAATATTGTACTACTAAGAATAGAAGTGTAAAGAAAACCATAATTAACTACATAGTATAAAGTGGAAACAAAGGATAGAATTAATGATACAATACTTGATTCTTTGAGAATAACCCCAGAAGTGGATAAACTTTTAGCAAGCAAAGTAAATATGTCCAAAATGTAACTAAAGTGAGAAAATAAAAGATTACACAGACTGCAAAATTTAAAAAGACTATTATATTCAGAGTTTTTTCTAATAAATATGAAATCCCGATGAAATGAAATAAAAACACTTCATTAACAAGCAAACTCAACTTGGAGTGGAAAACAGAATAGAAAACAATCAAGGAAACATTTAAACTACTCCACACATATAAACAATAACACTAACTCTCAACTTGAATCCTTTTATTAGAAAAGCATTTCACATAGTTCGAGGGAAAGATTATTTCCCAGGCCACATAAACTATTCCAACAGTACATGCCAAGACTTTGCTCCAGAATTACGTTCTTCCTCTATTATATTCCTTGTGCTGAGGACAAGCTTTGAGATCTTCTCAAGCTCTGTGGACATCCTGCGTTCTATGCCCAGGACAGAACTACAAGACATCTCCTGTTTCCCAAAGCCCTGAGGGTATTCCTGCCCATGGCTTAGATTTTGATTATCATTGGAAGGTCCTTTCCTGTCCAAATCATTTCCCCAAAATCACAGCTACTGTCTCATCAGCTCAGTACTCAAAATATCTCTCCCTTCCTTCACATGTGGCTTTGTTCAGAGGAAACCTGTCTTGTTAAGTGAGAAATAATGTTAGCTTGATCAAGGTTATCATTCAAAACAAAAACTTGGCTTCTGGTTCAAATTTCCAAAATGGAATAATTCTGTTTTATTTAGAAAACACATTCAAATACAGTAAAGAGGAAAAAATTAGAATAGGACATAAATAAATAATTAAGACAAAAAGATATTATCCAATAAAATACATTATTCTCTTACATTTAATCTTATTTTATTTCTACAAAATAATAACAAAGCTTCTTATAACTGGTGGAACAAGGCAAAGATACAGTGAAGAAAGTGACAGACACCTCACATTTTTCATGAGTTATCATTCTTGGCGACTGAAGATCCTAACATCAGTAGTTTGTTACATGGAGTGCTCCTCTTTGCCTACCACCAAGAACCCCCCCAGAACTACACATTTATACAGAAAAACATTTGAATGATCATTATGGCATGTTTTGTTTCTACAAAATCAATTATAATCCTAGATAACTTTCAGAGGACGCATCTTTCTAGATGGGCTCTAACTCATTTGGGGGTAGTTGTATAAAACACTACACGATGGTTTACATGTTTTTTTTCAAGCATGATTACTGATGAGTATCCAATATTTTGGTATTAGAAATGATGTACTTGGCATTTTAATGCAAAGCTTGTACATTTACAGAAGAGAGTCTTAAAGTGAGTATGCTGAATCAAATTTCGTGTGATATTTTTTTCAAATATTAGCCAATCAAAAATGTTTTAGCAGTTTACCTCTAAGCAGCTACTATGGAAGTTCTAGTAAAAACATATTTTTTATTCTTGAGAATTTCATACATGTATATAATGAAAAATGATCTTATCTACTCTCTATTTTTTATTTGACAAACAGGTATCCTCTTTGTTCTAAAAATATCAAGACATAATTTCTGTTTTCAGATAGGCATGTAGATTTCGTTATCTTATTTTAATATAAAGATTACATTTAATTCCACCTTGGAGAAAATGATGTACTTATGATTTTTAATTTATGAAGGTGAAAAATTTATTTGATACCCTATTTCTTTTTAAACCTTGCCAAAATTGGGTATTATCACTTTCATTTCTCATGTGACAATAAGTGAAATATGTTGTCTTATTATTGTCCCTTTAATTCTATTCTGTTTGAATAATACTGAATATGGGACCCATTAATGCTCATGCATTCTTCTTAGATTTCCCCTTAAATTCCTAAGCCTATTTTCCTGTTGTGTTATGTCATTTCCTGATTATTTTTATATATAATTTCTTAGGCTGTTCAGGATGCAACTCTTTCTCTGCCATAGATACATAAAAGAAAAACTCTTATCCATCTACCATTTATTACACACACACACACACACACACACACACACACACACAAATCCTTTTTTAAATGAATATACATTACCCACCAAAAACAAATTACATACTAATTTTTCACATTTGCTTGTAACTAATTCTGAGATTTTAGTCATAGTCTGCTGACCTATTTCCTTACATCCAATCTAGGTCAAGGTCACACTATTTTACATATAGAGTTGCTTTTATTTTTCAAGTTTAATAGTCTCAGAAAGATATTATTTATCATAATATAATTTTCTTAGCTGTTTTAATCGTTGATTTTTTTTCCCAACATTTTTTAAAAATATTAATTTAAAAGGTCACTGGGATGGGGATATCTCCAGCAAGATGGTTCAGTGGATCCAATCTAGGTCAAGGTCACACTATTTTACATATAGAGTTGCTTTTATTTTTCAAGTTTAATAGTCTCAGAAAGATATTATTTATCATAATATAATTTTCTTAGCTGTTTTAATCGTTGATTTTTTTTCCCAACATTTTTTAAAAATATTAATTTAAAAGGTCACTGGGATGGGGATATCTCCAGCAAGATGGTTCAGTGGATAGAGATGTTTGCCCATAGACCTGATGATATGAATTCAATCTCTGGATCTCACAAGGTGATGGGAGAGAACCAGCTCCTGAATTGTCTTCTGACCTCCACATGTACACTGTGGCACCTGCACACCTGTACTCACACTTGCACATGTGCTCATGCACACACACAGCAAATACATAAATGAATGCCTAAACAATAACATAAAGTTCATTGGTATTCTGATTATTTTTAGGTCACATTACATACTTCTTTATAAAGTGATATTTTATGCTGTTGTTTTTCATGATTTTCTTTGTAGATCCTCCTTGTTCAAACAACCCCTAGACAATTAAAATATTATCGCTCTTGTAAACATTTTTTATTTTTTATTTGTCATTATTATTAAAGAAAAGGTGATGATTTTGTGTATACATGCTCTCTGACAACTACATGACAGTGTTCTCCTACTGAGGATCCTATACATAGCAATGCAGTGGGGCCAGCTTAGAGACAGTTCAGGGCCATATCCAGCTAAGCCATATGCAGGATTCCTGAGCCACAGAAACTATGATAGGTAGGTTCCAATCTCTACCTTTGTAGGAATTTGTTACTAAACAAGGAAAACTAATGGCAAACACAAAACTTTTTCTGTTACTTGTTAATATAAATAGTATTTTTTCTTTAGTATCTTGGCTTTCTTACATATGTGATTATATACTATTCCTGTGTTGTTTCCCTTTAATATTCATATAAAATATTCTGTGTTATGGTCTTACTAAACTTGCAGTGTTCTGCAAAACTGTATTTTGTGTAGTGGACATAGCTGACATCTCTGTTTTGCTTTTAGTTTTATAATTTTAACATTTCAATATTTAATGTTAGTTATTCTATAATTAACTATAAGTAACTCTAACTTCACCTATGTTCTCCATATTTTATTTCTACTTTCCTTTAGTTATTAGGAATCAGTGATCCCCTTAGACCTAAGGAATCACTTTTCGGTATCTATCTACATAATCACATGCATTTCCTCTTTTAGTTGTTAACATAAGGTGTCATGATGATAAATTTCTGCTTTTGAGTAACCATGCATTTCCACATGACCTCCACTTTGACATGGCACAAAGTGCTTTGACTCATAGCTGTCTTAGACTTCCTGAAATTCAACAAAATATTTGACATAACAACTTGAGGATTCTCCCGATGGAACAATTCCTGATTTTCCTCTCTCAGCATTTTCTTTGAAAGACAGAGAGATGAATAAAGGTTGAGGTAGTTGCCTGTTACCCTTGAATAAGAGCAGGCCAAACCACCTTCAGTTGCCTCTGGAAAGATCTTGTAGGTTGAGAGTTGCTGCAGAAAGACTTTTCCTGAATGCTAAGTAGCAGAGTCCTCTTGACTGATGGTGTGTTCACAGCTTTTCCACAAGGTATGATATTTACATGCCTTCCGTTCTTCCTCCCTTTTTGCTATTCCACAGACTTTCTACCTTGTAGTTACAGAAATACATATGCAGACAGGCTAAACGTTCTCAAGGAGAAGGATGCACATTAAGAAAAGATTATTTCTTTTCATATTAAATAGGTAACAGACTTAAGAGAACTTTAAAAGTCATTTTATTTTACAAAAGCAAATTATTTAGAATCCAGACCAGAAAAGGATTTTTAGAACTGAATAAAAAAGTTTTAAAATTTTTGCATAGATAAACTGAAAAGATATAGGCATGACTAAGCAGCAGTTGAGATCTCCAGAATGAACAGAAGAATTAGTTCACAGCACAGGACAAACACACAGAGTCTGAAATGCCTAATTCAATATACCATGTCTCCTCATTTCATTGTTTTCTGTAAAACTAAACCAACTGTGACGAAAACTCACAACCCCTGTTATAGCTCAAAGAATGTCAAATGCCAAGTAAAATTCTTGAGGCAAATTCCAACTTTAGATGCTTAATGAGGTATTCAAAATAAAAGAACTTAGTTGAATACATATCCATATAAATCCCCTTAATGTCTTAGCATGATGTAAAGGGGCCAAAAATCATCCCTGTTGTATGAATTAATATATTGATCATGGTGACTATAGCAGTTGTGGGTATATATGTTTCCTCTTATTTTACTTTCCTCCTATTTCAGAGAAATGGCAAGTGTCTACCACAAAGATTGTTAAAGCACAAATAGGACTTTCTCTTCAGCCCCTTCTTTATTGTTTGGTAAACAAAGAACATACTTTACTATTTTCTGCAATTGGATTATTAAGACTAAATTTCCCTTTAAATAAAAGAGTGAAGAGCTCCATGATGTAAGCGGGGTTAACCACTAATTTCAAAACCTCTGGCTAGGAGAAAATGGGGTGTTCATAGGTAAAATGAAAGAAATAATCTACAAAATGCTTGTGGTCAGACTCACTGAAAAAGTCATGATGAAGAGGTTCTGGAGTTTGGGCAGAAGAGGCCAGGGATGGGGGAGACTAGTCTTAACTCAGCAGGAAGCACCTCTCTCAAGAGAGGCTCCACAACAGTTTGGCAGAGGCACATGAGGACCATGGAGAGAAGGGAGGAAAACAAGAATAGGACGTAAAGACCCACAAAAGAAGTAAACGAGGAAGCCAAGACTGAGCTGCACATTCAGGCGTGAGACTTTCGCATCCCAAGAAAAATGACCCATGGTGAGTCATTTGGGTTTTATTATCAGTAAGGAAGAAGGGAACCTTAGTTTTCCTTAACATTTACCTATAAAATAGAGGCAACTCATCAAGATGCAGAACTGAATTAAATAGCTAATTGGGATGTCTGTAATCATTGTCTTCAACAGGTCTTTTACTTTTGGTTTGCGAAATGAGGTTGTAATTGTTTGTGTGGCCTTTTGAGGAGATGGGTTTTATAGGACTAGAATGAGGTCATCGGGGTTGGTTATAATCTGATGTGACACTGTCCCTCAGGAGTCTCTGTGAGACAGAGGCCGGACTATTTACATAATGAGTTCCAGGCCAGGTAGAGCTACAGAGAGACCTTGTTTCAAAAAGGTGGCAAAAATGAAGGAGAAATTTGGACATATAGATATACACTGAGAGACTGTCATGTGCAAACAAAGCCAGAGGTGAGAAGGAAGTTTCTCTCATGCCATGGGATGCCCGTGATGGGCACTAAACCACCAGAAGTTATGAGAGTCGTGAAACAGACTTTATTTCATGCTCTTAAAAGGAATCAGCCTGTGGGTCTCTTGATCTCAGTTTACTCGTTTTCATAGCCATTAGAAGATAAATATGTGGTATTTAAGACACTTGGTCTAAGGTATTGTGCCATGGAAGCCTTAAACCTCCAATACACAGATTCTTTAAGTTTTTTTTTGTTTTTGTTGTTGTTGTTTTTTTTTTTTTGGCTAGTGGTGTTCCAAATCAGTTTCTCTTAGTAGTGAATATTCTAACTAGGAACTGAATTAAAGATTCTGAGATAAGTATGGAAGAATGCAGAAGAGATAATTCCCCCAAATGACTATGATGTGGAGCATTTATGTTGTGCCCAACTTCTACAGTAGTGATGTAGTCCCACAAGGCCACTATCACGTTTCTACAGTAAAAAGCTCACATGTTTTCTTTGGTCTTCTATTTTATATTGGTTTTCCTTTATGACAAGGCTCCAGAGACCAGAAATAACTGGATCAGGACCAAATAAAATAAAACTCAAAATCTGTCACTTACCTGATCCCCAATTAAGAGAAGGGGAACCCTGTACCTCAGCTTTTCCAGCTCAAGTCATGCTGCTGGATGGTCCCAGCAACTCCTTTTATGACTTGGATGAATTTTGGCCAGTATTTGCTTGGTGTCACATTTATGAGCTTACTTAAGAATCTTTTGTGCACACTTTTCAGAGGCTTTCTTCTTGGACTTGCTCCAGAACTGGATTCTTGGGGCCCGCGTCACAACGTTTAAGGCTAAAAGGTAAGATTAGTCTCCTTGTTATTCTCTCCAGTCTGTTTGCCTGTCTCTCCTCTCTGCACAGAGATGTTCTTCACCCCTCAACCTCTGTGTTATTGCTCTTCTAACAAGCAGTAACCCATTTAGATACTAATAAATAAGCCAAATTCTCTTAAGAAGCATTGACTGGTAACCTCCAAGGAAAGGATCTGGTCTCCAGGATATTTGTTACTGTAGACCACCTATAGGAGGATATTAGTGTGAGAGGATATTTGAGAGAGAAACAGAAAGAGAGATCCAGAGGAAGAATTATTTCTCTGCTTACGTATCTCTGGAGTCCAAATATCTTAGTGTTAAGAGTAATTTTCAAAAATGCTTGGGCTCATCTCTTTTCCAACACACCTTAGCTTAGTGAAAATTTACTCTCCATCTTCGCTGGTTGGTCATATTACCCTCTTGCATGCCATTGGGTTTTTGAATGATCCACTCATGTGACATGCTCATTGTTGGAAGTTCTTTCACTTATTCACCTAAAACTGCTTTGGTTTCATTCCACTCTGTGCCCCTCCTGGATGCTCTTACATGTGTTGACATTCGTTTGCAACAAAGCATAATGGACAGTCGTCAGAAGCCTTTTCTTAGTATTCATGTTCCTGATTCTTTTTTTTAGATGCGGGCTCAAATTACCTTCGGTTGCATTTATAATTTTTTGTCAGTATTTCATCTTCTCTTGTACTCTCTAAATTATGAGATCTCCCCACTCAATGACCTCCTCCATAAATGTGACAAAGACCTGGGGCTAATGGAGGTAGATTCCATCAAATTCTATGCAGTGAATAAAAGAGTCAGAGGAGACAAAAAAATCTATCTCCATGATGCCAAATATAAACATGCCCTGTGGACCCTAGAAGTAGTAGAAGCATGGTATCCATATGCAAGGCCTCGGAAGGCAAAGTCAGGATTGGCAGAAATAAAGGCATGCCACACAGGGAGAAGAAGCTTAGCCAAGAAGACTGGTTCCCATGTCAGTTCTTACATAGGAAAAGGGGCGTTGAGAGATGGGCATTGTGGTGCATACTGAGAGACAGGAGTTATTTCTACTTCCACATGAGATTTTTATTCTATTCTATTCCTTATTATGTAAACTTACTTCCCCATAAAATTATGAGAATGTTTATACTAAAAGGTACCTGTTCTATAAATGTGTCAGATATGCCAAAGATGACTGAGATAGGACTTGTGGGTTGGACTATGACAAAAAAGTACTGTTTTGTGATGCCTTCACAGGAAAGGTAGGTTAGGGCTGTTGACCTGGGGAAGTAACATGGACATCAGTTTTTATTCAGATGCTCTGTAGAACTCTACTTAAGCTATTGTTTTACATAATCCCATCATCTTGTGGTGTTTTGCTATGCGCCTTGCACTTTCTCAGAATTGTTCTACCAGAAAAACTCAAGTAACCTTAAAGGCAAGCCTCCTAAGCCCCTTTGACAGGGAATTAAGTGACTTATCGAAAGATATGTAGGAAGTTAATAGTAGAGAGCAGTCTGTCACCCTTGATCTCTTGATCTTGTTTTTGTTTACACAAATGAGGGAGGGAAGGAGCTTTAACCTCCCAGATTATTCTGGTGATTGCCACTTAATTCTTTTGTTAAATATCACAGGGCTGGAGACCACATTCACAAAGGTATGACCTGCTGCTCTTCATCCTAAGTGATATAACTTCCCTGTACCACCCCAGTCTTTCCAAAGACTGAATTGAAGCTCCGCTTACTGAAGCATTTCATGAGTGTGTACAACGTATCCTGATCATATCTATCACCTCCCTCCATTTTTCCCAGCCACCCCCAACCTATCTCCTGTCTCCCTCTTAACTTCACATCTTATTTTGTTGTCATGTCTCCCTAAGTAAAATTAGTTCGGCCCATATTCACGTGCGCATGGTTGCTGACTGCAGCACGGACAATCAGCGCACTCTCCACGGGCAGCTGCAGCCACTTCTCACGCCATGCTAGATTTTTTAATTTTCTCGATCTTTTGGAGGTCTTGTGTGTACAACCATAGCTACCATGTGCCCATGTATGTAACAGCCACATGATGTCCAGAGGACAGCCTTTCATAGCCTTCAGCTGTTACATTCTTTCTTCCCCCTCATCTGCTGTGTCCACTGAGCTTTGCAGGGGGTGGGGTTTAATACAGATGCTCCAGCTACAGCTGAGCATTCATAGATGCTTTTTCTCATTGTTTTGAATAGTAATGAGACTCTGCATAAAGCTATGGAAACAATCATAACTATTTGGAGGGGCATTGAATGACATGACCATTAACAAACAACATCATTAGGCTCCCTGCTAGGGCATAAGGTTTCCACAGCCATGGAATTTTGACCATACTTAGAGTGCCAGCCATGGATTAGAAGGCCAGTGAAACAGGCCTCTTTTATACTTAGGTCACCCAAGCCCCAAAAGAAAAATGCCTTCTGTTTTTCTCTCATATAAAGACACTAACTTCAAATCTATGTTTTGATTGTTTATCCTAGATCACATGTGGAAGACAAGAGGCAATAACAGGCCAGTGAATAGGAGGATGCTTTCAGGGAAGGGCTAGTAAATTGTAGGAGAGATGAAAGTAGAGAAGGAGAATACTGGGGAAAGAAAGGCTCAAGTGGGTCGTACAGCAATAAAGATGGGAAATAAGGGAGCGGGAAAGGGTTGAACTAAAGGAAGTGTACATGCAGAAGACACTAAAACCTGCTGTCCTGCAACCCAACTAAATAGTCAATGAAAGAGGATAATAGAACATGACCTGAAATAATTGGGGGAGGGCGATACTGGGAGCTAAAGGTTTAAGTGGGGCTGGGAGTAGAGACTGGGGAAATGAGGAGTGGTGGGTGAGAAAAGCAAAGCTAAGAAGATATGAAGAAATCTCATGAAACCCCACTAGTCTGTAAGATAACTACAGTGTAAGCTTTATTTTTAAAGTTAGACAAAACGTACCCAGCATGGGCAAACCCTGTTACTCCCAGAAGACATGATTAACTAAATGAAAATCTCAGGCACAGGTCACCTCCTACTTAAGGAAGGCCCCCAAGAGCACCAAAAAAACTGCCATTGCTCTGGTTACCCACCATAACTAGAAGGTAAGACTGTTGCTGAAGATACCACACACTTTGGTTACAAGGATGCAGAGTATTCAGTCTTATACTGACAAAGAAACACTCCCCATGCTGCCTAGCTTTAATAGTGCTGTGAGAGCTATGCAGGCTGCTGAGAAAACGGACATCAGTGGTCTTCCCAAGTACTGGACCCTTCACTGGACAAACAGGACCTGGCTGGGCAAGATGTGCCCAGTGTTGCAATAGTGACGAGACTGCTTATAAGCTTTATAAGGATAACTAAACACTCCCTTAACTGAATCATTCAATTATAATATTTTAATTTTCCCTTCATAAGAGTGAACATAGACTTTGTGAGAGAATAAGGTTGAATATTCATGCAAGGTCAAAGGTACAGTCAGAATAAGAGTCAAAGCCTGCTCTTTGCACTTATATGTGTGAATTCTTAAACCTCACAGGTTACATTGCCAGTTGGGAATGTCTCCACCTGTCTAAATATATATTACCACACATGGGCATCAATCTCCATTAACATAATATTCACCATTATGGGAGCATTACAACATCATCCTTCTCACAAATGTGCCACAGAGCAGAGTGTCACAGACACCTCAGCACACTGGACGCTTAAGTCAAATGGAAAGTTGAAAACACCTTCTGCAGGCAGCCACTGGCATTACTTCATATTTATATTAGCTAAGCTAATCTAGTCCAGTGAACTTTTTCCCTAAGAAAATGTAATGGGGATATTTTACTTGAAAATTTTATGTAGTAAGCAGCTGTCTAAAGTTTTAACTCCTGTTTTCAGGAGGGTAAGTGGCAAATGCAACCAAGAAGAAAAAGAGCAATTTCCCATGTGCCAGTGAGGACAGCAGGCAGTGGAAAATCCATGCAAAATCTTTCCAGGAAAGCGTTTGTACAGATCTCAGTGGAAGTACTTAAACGTTGAGGTAGAAAAATATATCCATGTATTTCTTAATGAGGTTGAGTATATGAGATGGAAAAGCACCCAGTCACCAGGCTACAGAGGTAAAGACAGGGAAAGTGACTTGAAAAAGTCACATAGCTGTAGGGACAAAGCCACGACCAAGGACCTGTGTCTAGCTCTAGGCTTAACATATGTCCCTTGGGTACTTTATGCTCCTATCTAGGGACTTAGAAAGAATGAAGGCATGTGAGGGGGTGTGAAATGTCTTTATATCCCTTCTTCTCCAGTCACAGGTCAGTCGTGATCTTCTATCAATACATATATGATAAGTTGCAAAGCTGATTTTGGAGCCATGTCACAACTTCTGAGTTTTAATGTGATAGAAATTCAGCCAGGAGTATAATCATAACTTGCATTTATCAAAACCTGCATTATTTAAATGAGGTAATCTGATAGGAAGAAAGTCTATGGGACATATTGAGCCTTGGGAGGCTTTTCTTATGTAAATACGGATTTGAAAAAAATTAGACTATCATTGAGTCTCCTAAGGGATGTAAATATTTTTTTTTCACAGTTTTGCATGAAAACTGACAACTACAGTGAGATTCATTAATAATTATATAGGAGGAGATTACAGAAACTTACTATATTAAAACTCGTACCTAGCACCATCTGGGTACAAAAACTTGACTAGTTAGACTTTAACATATATGACAGAATACATGAAATGTGGTGTGGATGCATGGAGGGATGCAGATGGGGTTTGTATCTAAATAGGAAATGCATAAAGATTCAATGAAATATCCCTTAAGAATAAAAAAGTAAAATAATCAAGTATATTCAAAAATATTCTCAAACCAAAAAACAGTATGCATTAGTGCCAGTGTTACCTTGGAATAAGAAACCAAAATGTACACAATATGATCCACAACTGATATGGTAAGCATTGCATCTGAGGTATATACAGTGTCGTGGAGAAAAGGGAGAAAAAGCCAGTATCACTGACTATAAAGCAAAATGGAGATGCAAAATGTCTACAGCATCTTTAATTCACTCCATCTTTTCAAAAGAAGCAAAAATGAAATAATAAGAAAAGGAGAGAGGAAGAAAGAAAGAGAGAGAAAAGAAGAGAAAGGGAAAGAGGAATAGAGGGAAGGGAGGGAGGGAGGGAGGGAAGGAGGAAGGGAGGGAGGGAAAGATGTTCTTTTGCAGAATTTACAAGTAGACAAAGCATCCACCAGAAACATGCCTCTGGAGCCATGGAATGTTGAATGTGGTTTTAAACAAGTTGTTTTATGTCCCTGTGACACAATTTGACCATCTGTAAAATACAATAAAATAACCCACTCCAACGTCACAATAATCTTTGAAATCTTGCTTTAAGAATACCCTTATGAGACAAATAAGAATACCACTGTATTATCAAAGAAGAGGACCACTCATCAACTCACATAGATTAAATGGCATTTATGGGGAGAAGAATGGCAAAACAGTGCTCATGGAAAAAAAAGAAAAGCTACCACTGAAGGAAAGAAGATCCGGAAGTCAGTCTAGGTTGCAACATCTTAGAAGATATATGATTTGGTCAAGTCCTCATTTCAGTTTCTAGTCAACCTCACAATCCAGTCGCCCAACACATACTGGTGATGAATGAAATGGGGAGCGAAGGTTGGTGAGGATGTTAGAAAAAAGGCAATGAACGTATGTGATTATCAATGGAACAGAAATGCTCATGTAACTTCACATAAAATCCTAAAAAAATAAAGTCTTTCTTCTTGTTGCCTGTTTAATTTTGATTTTTTTCCCTACTAATCCATTTGAGCCAAAAGGAAGGCAAGAATTTTCCACCTTGCTGCTTAACTGGCAGTCTGACATTTGGCCCCTTGCACTTCTCCCAAGTTTGGCCACAATGACTAGTTTTATTCACGCCAAGCAGCATTAGCGCTTTGTTAACACTAGGCAGTGGCACACAGCATAAAGTCTTTCTGTGGTTACCATGTGATTTCATGCTACTAACATCTGAGTAAGGAAAGTGCTAAGGAAAGTCTGGACAGTTCTTTATGAGCAAACGAGGGAGGAGGACAAGAAAGGACATGGCGTTATATGATAGAGGAACAGATCTCTGTGTTGTTACAGACACCCCCCTGGTAGAATGTGCAAGGACAACAGAGATATAGCCATGTGAAAATATCAAAAGAATAAGCGTGTGATGAGGTATTGCTGTTGATTGCTTAAGAAAGCAAGTCTTCAAAATAATGGAAGCTCCTTTCAACAGCTTCTCTAACTGTCCTCCAGTTGTACTTCGCGTAACTTTCTCTAAAACGTTTCATAGTTAACAAACACTAGTCATGTCATGATGTGGTGAAAAATCATGGAATAGTCACTGCTTTGGGAGAATTTTCCTGGTGTAAATTGCCATTCTCTATGCCTCACCCACTGTTCCTCTTGAAGATAGCTTTGAGTATCTGAGAGTTTTGCACCTGTCTTCTAAAATACAGAAAGAACCGGGACCACATGCTCTCTGTTGGTTTGGAATTTTATGTACAACTGAATGAATAATGCTGATTATTTGTATTTGCTACAAAGAAAGAGAATCCAAATAGTTTGTAGAAATAGTTTATTATGTCCAGATTTTTCTGTAGAATTTTCTAGAACCACACAAAACTTACCATGAGCTGTTCACATGTGTCTTGTGTCTACATTTTCTGTGGCAAAACCCACTTTCATGTTGGGCACAGTTGCCTCTGAGTAGAACCTGAGGGCATGCTACTCTTTAATTTTATTTTCTCTGTGTTTAAATAATTTCCGGAAGCTCTGCTTTTGTGGCATTGGTTTAGAACTGATCCTCATGAAAATGGAGGTGAATTCTCCCTTGTGCATTTCTCTTGTGTTTATGGCTTGATAATGTCCCACAGGTACGAACAGACTTTTCATGACGCTTTCCACTTTCCTGTCTAACAAGATTCCAAGATCCATCATCCACGCTAAAACCCCATCACTAATGTGTTCAATGTAGGCTGCATAGTTCTTTATTGTGGTAGGCTCTCCTGTACACAGCAGGGAGCTTAGTAGTATCCCTTACCACTCTCTTTTTATGGCTAAGACAACTAAAATTTAGTCCCTCTACATTGTGTGCTTAGGGACACCATCACTCTAGTTTAAAAACAACTAAATTAAAAGTGACTTTAGGAATGGTCTTTTTTCAGGACTTGGTAATAAACTATCATTCTAAGTAGAGATTATCTTATGATGATAGACTTTCAGACATTTACCTGCTTAAAGACCATGGGGATCCTAAAGTCACTTAATGAAGGCACCATCTTTCTAAAGTAGCAACAGTTGTTAGCTCCCTTATCAGGATCCTATAACTTGGATCCGTCATAAACCAGTCACAAGCACTTGACCCAAATCAGTAGCAGTGTCGGGTGTAAAACCTCTCATTCATTGGAATTCTGGGCCATTGCACTCCCTTAAGATTCAAGAATCCCTCTCTGAGATTTCATTCCTCAAATGATGAATTTTCAAGCTCGAAATATCCAGCCATAAATTACAACACCTTAGAAGTCAGTATATGCATGCATAAGCTCACACAATTTACAGCCTTAACCCAAAGGTGATGTCATTAGCCAAGGCACATATTCCACACCTTGCTTCCCATGGTAGGATTTACACTTTCCTAGAGAATGTTCAATTGGCAAAGAATGCTGAAAGGGAGCAACGAAGACCCAGGGCAGGCACAAGCTATTCTTTAAGAGTAAAGCCCTATTCCTGTGTGGTTTGCCATCAGCCAAAATGTGAATGCTTCAGCACTTTTTGTGCAGTGTAAAATCATTTAACTTGGTAAGAGTGAGGGTTACTTTAAATAGAATGAGAGAAAATTACTATTGCAGTAAGGAAGCTGGCTAATGAGCTTTATCATGTGGCAGAACAGGAATCTGGCAAACATAGTCAACTAACTGAAATTCAATATTAGGTCGACCAATTGGCTTGGATGACCCAATCTTAGCAAATAGAAGTCATGAGCCTAGATCACTGACCTAAGAATTCTTAAAAGTCCGTGTAAAGACTATATCTTCTGTTTTTCTTCTAGAAAAAAAAAGTTTCCTAAGGAAAATGAATACAGAATCTATTTGAAAGCTTTAAATAAAATTCAAGTTGTATGTCCAGACAATTATTTGTTTTATTTTCACTATGCGATATTTTGGATGGGTCATTTATTGGGTTAACTAAATTTCCTAGTAATCATTCTGACCTCATTGCTCCTGAGGAAATTGAAATTGTGGAATGATGTATCCTGAATCTTCAGAACTTTTGAAATTCCAAAATTGATTTATCTTTTTAAATTCAGCCTCAAGAAAGCATTTTATTTATAAATATCTGTAAGAAAGGCTTTATTCTTTTTTCAGCTCATAGAATCACAAAACAAAGCTTTTGCCTAACACTTAAGTGACAAAATCCAAAGATGCTCCATTTCTCTTGGCAGTGTGATCTTCCAACTTCAAAAAAAAAAAAAAAACTTAACTCACCGTATGTCTTTTGCGAATCTATGACTTTGGCATTAGTGTTTAATGCAACTTCATTGAGGGTAGCAGCCTCTTGCTTTGATCCACAACTCTTCTGTGGTAGCACTATGTCTTCCCTAGTACTGCCTTCAGGGTCAAGTATGCCATAATCTTCTACATATGTCTGATAAAAGGATGAATGAATGAAGAGAAAAATGAATGAGTCTGAGCATTGCACTGTTGGAAGTTAACAAGTTCAAGAATGTCTTGCTAAATCAAAGTTCAAGAATGTCTGCTAAATCAAGGATAAAAACTTAGGACTTTTTATGTCTCATGGCATGGGAAGGAGCTTAACCAGTTAAGAAATATGCCTTGAGAAAAAAAATGTGTTGATACCTTTCAATGGTCACTCAGCTCTTTCATCTTTATACTTTTTATGTATTATTTTGATAATTTTCTATGGAAAACTGATTCAAACAACACCATTTAGTGAAATGTTTATCTAACTGTGAGACTAGGTGAAAATCTTCAGAATGTCACCAAATGACTCAAGGTTGGTTGGACGCAGGTACTAGAGGTACCTGCTTGTTTAGTATGTATTAAGGAAACGGTATTATGCAAATTAAAGTATTATCTTTCTTAAAGGATCTAGGAAGATTGTTCCTGCCATGCTTTTGGTTTGTTTTATCTCGAAGACACGGTGTATCACATGATCAGTCAGATTTTTATCTAAGACAACTAGAACCTTGTAAGACATTCATCCTTAGAAAGTATTTCACATTGAAGAGTCTCATTTGAATATAAATTTTATAAATTGCAATAAACACCATTGAAGTAAATAGTGTAAAATAAACAGAAAATTTTTATTAGAAAATAGAAGCAATAATCAAAGTACTTTGTAGACACTGTGACATAGTCCTCGACCATGAATAATCGATTAGCAACCATCGAACAGGTCCATATAGACAAAGCATCATTCTTGTTCATAAATTAATTCAATAGTGAAGCAGCGCATTTGATTTGAACTCAGAAGACCCTGAAAAGAAGCACACACAACAAAAGTAAAGAACCAAAAGTCAAAATGAACCTGGTTGGAAATCTTGGCTAAGTCTGTTATTCATATTCTGACATCACTTTTCTTATTGCAAAGAAATAGAATGATATTTGCTAACCTCACAAAGCTAGTACAGAAGATTTATGAGTGTTCTGGGGAAAAAATAATACATTACTGTACTGATGTAGAAAGACCACACCCCAGTGATTATTTAGTCCTCTCAGTGAAATTTCTCAATGAGTCACACCATTTTCTTCCAATTATTTTCATGACAGGGGAAATACATCATTACATAAATGTTTCTAACTTAGACTCTTTGGATGATCTTATAGATTGCTACTGAAATTGGTGAGTTCCTCCTCCTTGGAGCACAGTGGATACAGCAGTTAGCTGCCAGCAGCTACCACCCTATGCACAGAAGGCCACTCTGTACATCAGCCTTGGGACTGGGCCACATGGCCATAGGAGCAGCCAGAAAGGAGGAAAGGGTGGGGTGCAGCCAACATCTAAGCCAGGCATTTCAACTTCGTCCCTTCGCTAGCTAGTGAGATCATTTTCCATATAGTCTCTGTTTCCACCAAATTCAATGTCTCTTAAAAGTTGAACACACAAAATCTGAACTCCTCTTGTGAGGCATCCAGGCCAGAGCATAGTATTTGCCATCTTGACATTGTAAGCTTGTTCTGGAATTATTTTAAACCCGATAAAAAATCCTGGAGCCAATATTATACATTGCCCTCCATGTTCATGAGCTCCCAGTGTATAGGGAGGCTAGCCCCAAGCTCCAGGGAAGTTGTGCCATCAAATCTGAGATGTAGAAGGTCAGGGTGTTGAGAGTCTGCTTGGGTAGAATTGAAGCTCCGTCATTGACATGTTGTATGGTCTCACTCATATTCTGTGAGAGTAAGTAAAGCACCTATCACAAAGTGGCAGCCAAGATTTAATATCATTCACATAAAACATTTAGTGAAGATAGTGCCCAGAGAAAGAGTCTCCATGTGTAAATTATTTTCCATGCTCACATTTGACATGTTTTTTGTGAAAGTACACACACACACACACATACACACACATACACACATACACACACACACACACACACACACACACACACACAAATTGCTAATCTGAAACTCCTTGCCATCCTAAGGGTGCTGCAAACAATTCAAATACATTTTCCATCTGTGTACAAAATTATTTGTCATGACCACACTTAATACTCTTTTTTTTTCATATTACTCTGCTTTTTTCTTCTGTTTCCTCTGCCTGGAATGACTATGAATTTTTGCTTCTTACTACGTCCTTCAAGGAGCTGTCCAAGCGCTATTTAGCCATACAATTTTCTTGTATTTATTTCACAGATGAATTAAGCATCTATTCCTTTATGCTTTACTTATTTCATGAAAGTCAGTCTGTTTCTGCCAATTTGTGAGCTCCTAGAGAAGAGGGACTGAGTTCCTCTGTTTCTATATTTCCCTGAGCAGAACCAGAGTTGATGCTCAGTAAATTCTAAGAGAAATAATAAATACATACTGTTCATGCTATTAGAAAGTGATATTGTACACAGGCTTGTGAGGCATCTGCTGGTTACATAATTTCACAGCTAGATGGGAAATTTTCTGGTATCCTCAAATGTTCTTCCAGTGTAAATTTCTCATTTGTAATTTTACCTTTATTTTATTAGTAGTTGAGAAAAATGGTACAAATAGAAAAAATGAGGTACAAAGTAATATTTTAATAAAAGTATATATGCCTTGAATGACCAAGTTACAGTGACTAGCATATTCATCACCTCAGACAGTTATAATGCCCATGTGCTGAAAACATTTAAAATCTATTTTGGCTATCATGAAAATCCATAATACCTTATCACTATCTTATTTCCATGAAAGACCAGAATGAACTCTTTATATCCAAGTATAGTTCTGTACCTATTTACCATTGGCCCTTTTTGTCTACTCTCCAGCATGAGTCTCTAGTTACCAGGATGTTATTTGCAGTTTCTTAGAGCTCAGTTATTTTAGATTCTACGTATAAGTGAAGTTATATGGTACTGTTTCTTTCCAAATCATCTATTTCACTTAAAATAACATCCCTTAGGTTCAATCAGTTTATCACAAGTGACAGAATTTCCTGCTTGCTTTTTTTTCTACCTATATATTACATCATTTACTATACGTAGCCTCTTAAATCCATTCACCCAGTCATAGACAGTTTGTGCATAGCACTACCATGTGCATGGAAATATAGACATGTTTTGGCCTGCTAACTGCAATTCCTTTGCATATATTCCCATTAGTAGCATTGCTGGATCACAGGCAGTTCTACTTTAGATATTGTGTGGAATTGCTATACTGCTTTTGAAAACACCTACACTAATTTTTATAACAATGGTGTTTAGGAGTTCTCATTTATTAACATTCTCAGTCACATTTTATATCACTCATCTTTTTGTTAAAAGCCAACCGAACAGACATGAGGTGGTACTTCTATGTTTTCAATTTGCATTTATCAGATGATTGCAGATGTTAACATTTTTCATATGTTTCTGTTGGCTAAATTTGCATTCTTTTTTAAAAAAAATAAATGCCTATTCAGGTCTTTTGCTGTCTTTAATAGGGATGTTTACTCTTTTGCTATTGAGGGGTTTGAGTGATTTTGTGTATACTAGATAAAGATCAGAAAGTCAAAGCAATCTAGGTCAAAAAGAACAAAGATGGAGGAAACAGAAAGCTGTCTCTCAAAATATATTCCAAAGCTCAGATAATCAAAACATCCAGCTGAATCTTGCACAAAAACAGATTCATCATCCAATGTAATAGGAGAGACTAGAAATAAACCCACATATATATAGCCACTTGAGTTTTAACCAAGGCACAAAAATAATACATCGAGGAAGGATATTCACTCCAATAAATTCTGCTGTGAAAACTGGATGTACACAGAGAGAAGAATGAAAATTGGCCTTATCTCATAGAAAAATCAACTCAAAATGAATTAAAGACCTTAAGGTAAAATATGACACTAGAAAATTATTAGAATATACAAGGAAAAAAGATTGGCAAATTTAGGCAAGGTATGTTCCAAGGTATAATCAACAGGGAAAAATGGCAAATGACATTGCATTAAAATATAAAAGTCCTGCAGTAAGGAGAGAATCAGACAAGCTCGGTGAGTTACTGGCATCCTGCTCACCGGGTCACAATCCTCTTGTTTTGGGACCAGCTCCATTAACACTGCTCCAAGGTTCACAAGTCCACTTAGCTAGTCAGAACCAGTCCACTTGATCTGCATTTTCGCTGCTTGGGCCTGGACCCCAATGTTCTGCTGGAAAGCTCCAAACTGCCTGCCTGGAACCATCTGGTTCCTCTAAATAAAAAGTAAAAGTAAGAAACTGAAGGATAAACTAAATATTCATACTTGATCAGAAAATAACCAAGCTACATCAACAATAAAAAGAACCAAAGTTCAACTCAACAGAGGAAGGTTAGAATTTCATATCAAATAAATAATAACAAAAGAAACAAATATGCCTAGATCAGAACACAAAAACACAAACAATCTGAAAAATCACCCACACCAAAACCCACCAGTCCTATAGAAGTGCTCTGTGGTGAGAAATACCCAGAGGAGCTTGAGCACACGGAAATAAAAGAACAATCATAAACATCATTAAAGAATTCAACAACTTTAAGAAGCACACAACCAACTTAAAGGACTTTAACAGTGTATAAATAAACTTCTGGTAGAAAATGTGTGGAAAAATGAAATGACAATTCAAGATTTGAAAAGTGAATTCATGAAAGACAGATTTGGAAGGAAACTCAGGCTGAAGTGAAAATGGAATTGAAAAACTCGTTAAAACCAATTTGAAATGACAGGATAAAATTTTACCTGCTGAATGAATCAAATGGAGAGCAGACTATTGAAATGATACAGTTGAAGAATTGGACCACTCAAGCAAATAATATGATTTTTAAAGCAATGAAATATGTTGGAAATATGGGACAGCACAAAAAGACCAAACTTTTGCATCATAGGCATAGAGGAGTTAGATCAATGGCATTGACCAGATCCTCAATGAGATTATAGGAGAAAACCTCCCTAAATTAGTAAAGACAAACCCACAAAGATGCAAGAAGTATAGAAAACACCAAATAGACAGAGCAGAAGCTCCCCATTACATATCATATTAAAAACACCAAATATACATAATAAAGAGACAGTACTAAAAACTGCAAAAGTAAAACAACAAGGTACATATAAAGAAAAGGCCGTCTGAATTATAGCTTTTCAATGCAAAATATAAAAGCCAGAGAGCCTGGAGCAAGTATTCCAAGCTCTAACTCATCATACATGCCAACACAGAACAGTGTACCCAACAAAACTGTCTATCATGGTTAAAAGGAAAACAAAAATTTTCCATGATACAAATAGGCTGACCTGCATGAACTACAGAGAATACTCAAAGCAATACACAGGACTGAAGAAAGGAACAACTGCACCAAAGAGGCTACAGAATGAAAATAAATGCTAGCATAATTGTGGAAACAATTAATAGGACACAAAAAAACAAATAAAATAAAAAGACAGTAACCTATACATATCTTTCAATAATAATTTTAAATATTAATGAACTCAACTCCCTAGAAAAAAGACAGAGACTAGTTAAATAAATTAAGAAAGAAAGTGTTGGGCTGGAGAGATGCATCAGTGGTTAAGAGCACTCCCTTTCAGAGAACTTGGGTTCAATTCCAAGCACCCACATGATGACTAAAAAACAGCCATAGCTCCAATTCTAGGGGAATGAGATTCCTTCTTCTGACCTCCACAGGCATTGCATGACACAGGTACACATACATGCATGCAAGCAATGCCCTCATATACATAAAATGAAAAACAAAATCAAAACCCACAAAATTAAGAGAGAAAATGCATCTTTCGTTGTCTATAAGAAATTCAACTTACCATCAATTATAGGTACCACTTAGGGTAAAAGAATGAAGCGAAAGAGTCCGAGCAATTACACTAAGAAGCAAGCAGGTGTTGTAATTCTGATATCTGACAAAATAGACATCAAGTTAAAATTAATCAGAAAATATAACAAAGGTCACTTCATTCTGATCAGGAGAGCAATTGACCCGGCACACATTACAATGATAAACATATATTGTACCAAATTCTGGTGCACCCAGTTTCTTAAGAACAGTACTACTAGACTTCAAGACACAGATTACCACAAACTCAGTAATATTAGATGATTTCAATACCCCACTCCCTCCAATAGATAGATCAACTGGACAAGGAATAATCAGAGAAATATCTGAATTTAAAGGATATTGTACATCAAATGGACTTAACAAACATGCACAGAGTATTTCAATCAAGCTCCAAAGAATAGACAAGAACGAACCAAATCCAAACCAAGAAGATAAAAACAAATAACAAAAAAATAAGAGAAATCAATGAAATAGAAACAAAGCAAACAGTACAAAGAATCAATGAGTCAAAAAAAAAAACCGATTCTCTGAAAAGATAAACAAAAGAGACAGACCCTTAGCTAAGTTAGCCAAAAAAGAAAGAGAACATTCAAATCATCAAAATCAGAGATGAAAAGGGAAGCATCACAACAGACACCAAAACGACCCAGAACATTATAAGGGGAGAGTTTAAAAACATATATTTTTAAAATTAGAAAATTTTAAAAAATGGAAAACTTTCTAAATTCAATTGAACCACCAAAGTTAATCTAAGAAGAGATCAACAACACAAGCAGACCCATAAGAAATAAGGAAATTGGAACAGTAATACAAAGCCTCCTGATTTAGAAAGGCCCAGACCCAGATGAATTCAGAGTAAACTTTTGCCAGACCTTCAAAGAAGATCTAACATCAATGTTACTTAAATTATTCAAAAAGAGAAACATAGGGAGAACTCCAAAATTCCTTCTATGAAGCCAGTATTATTCTAATACTAAAACGAGATAAAGACACAATAAAAAAGGAAAACTATAGGAGCATATCCTTAATGAAAGTAGATGCAAAAATTCACAAAAAAATGCTTGCAAATCCCATACAAACACAGATCAAGGAGATCATCCACCTTGATGAGGCTGGCTTTATTCCAGAGATGAGGGTTGTTCCAATACACATGTCAATAAGCATAATGAATCATATTGATGGATTTGATGATATGAATCATATGACTACCTCAACAGACACAGAAAAGACCTTTGACAACATTCAACACGCATTCATAATAAAAGTCATACAGGGAATTTGACTGGAGGTAGTATATCTTAGCATAATTAAGGCTATATACAACAAAATCATAGCTAACATCGTTCTAAATGGAGAAGAACTTGAAATATTCCCATTAAAACCAGAAGCCAGAAAAGGTTGTCCATTATCCCCACTCCTTTTCAGTAAAGTGACTGAAATTCTAGCTAGAGCAATAAGACAGGAGAAAGAAATTAAACAAGTACTAATTGGAGAAGGAGAAGTCAAATCATTCCTATTTGCAGATGATATAATATATATATATATATATATATATATGAGAGAGATCCCCAGAACTCTACCAGAAAACTTCTAGAAATGATCACTACTTACAAAAACATAAAAATTTAAAATATCTAGGAAGAAACCTAACCAAAGACATTAAAGACCTCCACAATGAAAACTTTAAAATTTGAAGAAAGAGCTAGAGGAAGACACAAGGAGGTGGAAGACACAAAGACCTCCTGTGCTCATGAACTGGTAGAATTAACCCTGAAAATAACCATCCTACCAAAAGTAATTCATAAATTCAATTCAATCCCAATTAAAATCTACATGAAATTCTTCACCAAAATAGAAAAGAAATCCTAAAATTCATTTGGAATCACAAAATTCACCAGGTAGTCAAATTAATCCTGACCACAGAGAGCAATGCTGAGAGGATCACCGTACTGGATCACCAGAGCAGCTATATTACAGAGATTTAGTCATAAAAAGTAGCATGGTGCCGGCACAAAAACAGACATGTAGATCAATGGAACAAAACAGAAAAAAAAATGATTTCACCCAATTTTAGTCACCTAATATTTAACAAAGGTGCCAAGAAAACACACTAGAGGAAAGACAACATCTTCAACAAATGCCACTGGCAAAACTGGATCTCCACCTGGAAAAGAATGAAACTATACTCATGTCTATTACCCTGCAAAAAGTCAACTTGAAATGGACCAAAGACCTCAATATGAAACCTGAAATGCTGAAACTGTTAAAACAACAGATATGCAGTGCCTTGCACAATACAAGTGTAGGAAAGGACTTTCTAAATCAGATATCAGTCCCTCAAGAATTAAGGTCAACAGTCAACAAATTGGGCCTCATTAAACTAAAAAGCTTCCATACAGCAAAGGAAACAACCAACTGGGACAAGAGGAAGCCCACAGAATGGGGAAAAATCTTTACTAGCTGTATATCTGACAGACAATTAATATCTAGAACTCAATCAACAAAAACTCAAAATTCAAAGTTCCAAGAAAACAACTGACCCAATTAACAATAGACTATGGATCTGAACAGAGAACTCTCAAAAGGAGAAAAAATATCTATGAAACACCTTTAAAAATGTTTACCATTCATAATAATTAGGGAAATGCAAATCAAAACCACTTTAAAATTTCATCTTATCCCGGTAAGAATGGCTAAGACCAAGGTGAGGATGTGGAGAAAAGGAAACCTAAAATTTACTGTTGGTGGGATTAGACTGGTGCAACCACTGCAGAAATCAGCATGGAGAAATTTTAAAAAGTAAAAATAAAACTACAATACATCCAGCTATACCACTTCTTGCTATATACTCAAAGGACCCATCTTACTGCACATCCCACAAGTGATGAATAGATAATAAAAATGTGGTACATTTATGCAATGGAAATCTACTCAGTTGTAAAGAAAGATGAAATCTTAAACTTTGCAGTTAAATGGATAGAACTAGAAGCTGTTATACCAAGTGAAGTAATACAGACTTAGAAAAACCAGCTGTGGCTCTTCTCTCACTCTCTTTCATATGTGGGTCTTACCTCCAAATCTTTAAACGTGAGTATATGTATATGCTAATGTTACCACGGAAGTCAGGAAAATGGAAAAGAACCATAGACATAAAGGGGAAGAAGGAGCTTGAGAGAGGAAGAGAATAAGAGACTGATGTTATCAAGGGGGAACTGGCAATAATAAGGGTGATTTAATATTGGAAGGAGGAAGGGAAGTTATAGAGGGGGAAATAGAGGAAATAAATACAAATAATAAAATAGATATAAATAGTGATTAAGTGGTGTGAAAAATTTGACGGAAATGTATTGATTTAAAAAGCCTACTGAAAAGTGCATTCTCTCTCTCTCGATGATATATATGAGATGATATAATGAGAGAGAGAGAGAGATAGAGAGAGAGAGAGAGAGAATGCAAGTGAATGTGTAGAGCTGAAGAGAATATAATAAGGCACAGCATGGGAAATCTCCCTTTGAGTTATTGATCAGAGTAGTTCACATGGCTCCCAAAATAACACAGGCTATTACCACAGCTCTTGATTTCCTCTCAGAACTTGAAGGTAAGATCGTATTGCTGAAGAGAGGTCATATTTCAGACATGGGACTTGGAGCAATTGAATTGGATCTGACCTGGAAGACACTTCCCTGAAGATACTTTCATAGTATGCAAGCTGTAAAACGAAAAATCTAAAAAATAAAAAAAAAAAATGTACCAGCTATGAAGCCCTTAAACACAGCAGTAATGATCCAGAAAACTATCTCTAATGGTGCAGTAGTACACTTTTATCTTGGAGATATTCAATAGTTATCTAATTGGTCGTAAGTCTTGCTCAAAAAGAGCGAACTCATATGTGTAAACTCATGTACTATAAGTATAGCCAAATACGCATGGCTGTATTTGACATAGATCCTAGAGAAAAACCTATTTGTGTCACAACCCTAGCGCAATGAATTTTCTCACCATGGTCTAAATATGTATCCTTATATTTACAGACAAGTGTACCTCCCATCACTTATCAAAAACACAACTTTTGCAATAGATGGAGACAATTACAGAGTTCTACAACTGATCAAACGCAGAGAATAAATGTCTGTGACATGCCCATTCCCAAGTTACACACCTACAATGCGTCTTCCACACCTAAAGCACAGGGACCATAGAGGAACAGAGGGCAAAAAGAGTCTTAATGCATCTCTCAACTCTCACCAGTGAAGCTTCCTCTTACAACAGATAGTGATTTACCCAGAAAGCTACAACTGGGAAAAATGCAGAGAATAAGAGACTTCAGAATGCTTGTCCCTGGGCAGCATTTTTCTATCTGATTTCTGTCATTCAAGACTCAGGGACTGCAAAAAAAATGCAGGGATGATGAATGACAACAAGGAAACAGTGTTTTCTAGGCAGCTAGGAACTTGCCGTATGAACTTATAGCAATGGTGTCAGCATGTACAAGACCCATGCAAGCTCAAATTAGACAAAAGCCCAGCATAGCAGTAGGGAAATAAGTAAGAAGCCCCAACCTTACCTGAGGAACTGCTGACAACTGATGACTACTGGTAGAAGGAGAGATGATTTTCCTTACAGGAATGAACTAAATATGCTCCAGTGGATGGACTCATACCAAAGGACATCAGATGACACAAACATGGCTCAATAAACTTTAATATATGACAGAATGCATGAAATCTAGTGGTGGCCTCTGGAGGAATGCAGATAGGGGAAGAACCTAAATATGTTCAGCTGTATGATGTATGTAAGACCTATGAAATCAGTAAAAATTCAATGAAATACAAAGTACTGTTCTTCTAAATGGATGCATTATGTTTCCTTTGCAATATGTAATCTGTTTTCAAGATAGAATAGACTTGTGGAGAATATAATATGAATAAAATATTTGGGCAAAAGTGAAAAAAACTTTCAATAATAAAGCTATCAATTAATAATTTGAAGAAACAACCTGTGATTTGGGAGAAAGTATCTGCAAACATTGTGTCAGATGTCTTAACGCTGTACTCATTCATTCATGCTACCGCCCAGCACCTATCTGGGTTCAGGGTTGTAAAACATTCAGAAATGGATCCTGTTCTGTGGCAGCTTTCCTCTGACTGATGTTTATACATCCTTACTGAGTTCAAAAGATATTTGCCTAGGAGATTTGCTATGTTTGATGGTTTGTGTCCCTGGTAAATTCTTATTAAAATCCTAAACCTCAAGGTGATCAGGTTAGGATGTGGAACATTTGGCAGATAAGTAGACTCAAGGAAGTTCATTCGGCCCTTCTACCATGTGAGTATATATCAAGAAGGCATCATCTATAAATGTGAAAGTATGTCCTTTAAAGACACAAAATGCCTTGACCTTTGACTTCAGGGCCTCCAAATCAGTGAAAAACAAATTTCAGTTGTCTCTAAGTAACCCAAACTGTGGTATTTCAATCCAAATGGACTAAGGCAAGGCAGTTCTTTAATTACCAGTGGTCTATACAGTGACGTCATAAGAGATGTGAAGTTAATTTTAGCTGAGGGAGAAATGGGGTGACACTCAGAAATCTGAATATCTGAAGAAGAATGAGGAATGACAGACACCACCAACAAAGAATGTTCTGGGAGGTAAAGTCAAAATCAATCTGCTCAAGACATATTGCTTAAAGATCTAGCTGGCCAAGAAAGAGCAAAGGCTTATTTTAAAATGTCTCAGTGCTGGAACTGGAAAGATGGTTCAGTGGTTAAGAGCATTAGCTCCTCTTGCAGAAGACCCGGGTTCAAATCCTAGCACCAACATTGCAGCTAACAACCATCCATAACACCAGTGCTAGGGTATCTGATGCCCTCTTCTGTCCTCCAACAAAGGTGCGCATATATATATATATATATATATATATATATATGCAAATAATATATATATATACAAATAAAATAAAATAAATAATTTAAATTTAAAAATTATTTATTATTTTTAAAGCTAGTTTATGTGTATGAGTATATTGCCTACATGCATGTGAGTGCACCCATGTCATTCACTGTCCATGGAGCTCAGAAGAGGATATCAATTGTCTGGAACTGGAGTTACAGATATGAGGTTATGCGGATGCTGGGAATAAAACCAGGTCCTCTGCAAGAGCAGCCAGTGTTCTTAATCACTGAGTCATTTCTCCAAGTCACCCCCTACCTCAAAATAAGTAAATTTAAAATGGCTCAGTAAGAATGGGATCTGAAAATAAGCATGATTTACAGGACCAATCCATGTGGGAGTTAAACAGAGATGGGTGTTAATCTCATCTCTCTATATATTACCTATAAAAGTCCTCAAAACAGGATCTCTGATTTTGTCCTCTATATAATGCATGTAGTCTCGCAGTATTTTGATAATGATAAAATGAAATGTTATACCAAATAATCGATGATGTAATATGTGATGAATATTTTTGCTCATTTTTCCTTTTCCAAATAGGGTACAAAGCCATCCCTGTGTGTGGACACATTTCTAATCCAAGTGACTCTAGAAAAAAATCAGGATTTATTCAAAAACCTAGTAATATACAAACGAGGTGAGCAGGAACATGAAGCAGGCACTCCAGTCTAAGTAGGGGCTAGGATGGATTTGGGCCTATACCACAGAAGACAAGCCTTTCCTGATATTATTCACTCTCTATAGCCAAGAACCAGAGAGAACTTGGATGGGTTCCCTGCAGGGTGAGCTCAGCCTGTCCTCGAAAATGGAGCTTCTGGAAGCACCATCCTTAACAGATTCAGCCACAGAGCAAGTTGGATCATGAAACATGCCTATCCTCTGGACTCTGACTCCTATCAACCTGTAGCCAGAAGCTGTCCAAACCAGCCCACTGTCCTTCCACACATGAGCAGGCGTGTGGAGTCAAAGGTGTGGGTGGGTTGCACTTCCTTTAAACATGCAACTTCAAAGTCTCTGAGGATGTCATCTGGCATGGATGTGAGTCAAGGACAACTGGAACAGTGGTGGAATTTCCAGTTATAAAAGGTCCCATTCAGAGCTGCATGCCCTATTGCACAAGAAGAGAACAAGGAAAGGCTTGATGGCACTAAAAGGCCTTGAGCACAAAATAAAGGGACACAACTTTCTCTGCTTTGTCTGTTGAGCTTTGAGGTCTGTCCTGTATGATGTTAGGTTATAAAAACAAACAACTATTCATCCTATCCATCTTCTCAAAAGGCTTGCTTCTGGAAGACCTGGAAACTGTTGAATCTGGGGTTTCTCCAGATGCTGAAGGATACCTTTAAAGTGGACACTGAAGGATCTAAATAGTGAAGTATTTGAATTGAAGATCTTGTTATTCATTATTATAATATGAAGACTGAGGGGCTACAGAGATTGAGTTTAGTAGGTTAGAACGGTATTGTTCTTTTTAAAAATATATTTTATTATTTTTATTATGTGTGCATGAATCTATTGCCTGTACTTATGTAAGTGCACCCAGGTTGTTCAATGCCCCCGGAGGTCAGAAGAAGGTGTCAGATCTCCTGGAATGCAGTTACAGATGACTGGATGATTTTTTTTTTTTTTTTGCCATGTGAGTGCTGGGATTCAAACTCAGGTCCTCTGGAAGAGTATCTACCACTCTTAACTCCTGAGCCAGCTCTCCAGCCCCCAAACGTGTTGTTCTTAAAGAGATCCCAAGTTCGGTTCCCAGTCCCCACATGTGGAATCTCAACCACCTGAAACTGCAGTTGCAGGGTATACAACACTTTTGGCTTCTGTGGTCACCTGCGTTCATATGTATCTACTTACACATACGGAGGTGAGGAGGTAAAAATAAATCTTTTAAAATATAACCTCTTTGATCCATCTCCTACTTTCAGTGGCTATGATTGAATCTAAACCAACAGAATCCCTAATTAGCCCTGAACCATCTCTATCCACTCTCTATGGACACTATCAACTCTCCCCTACATTCAGAGGTAGGCTGAAACAATTTGAAATTTTTTCACAATCATCCAAAACTATGGTGCCATCATGTCAACAATACATTGACATGCACTGAACTGTCAACAACTACACCAATGTGAATGAGCAAGAGCATCAGATACATACACATATCTCAGGACATCTTCTTCAGGGATGTCTTATCTACATGAAGGAACAAAAGGTCAGAAAAACTGTCTGTGAATCCAGAGCCAGTAAGTGTCAAAGCTCATCTTTCACATCCCACACTTCTGTTCCCTCTCTCACAGCATTTGCCTATGCAACACACTTTTCACAACAGTTCTTTACCCTCTTGGTGATCACATTCATTCTAGTGCACAGAATGTGAGTCTCCAATTTATCCCTGAAAGTTCTAGACACAGGGTATTTAAAAAACTGTCTTTAAAATGAATAGAAATAGGGGCTGGAGAGATGGTTCAGCAGTTAAGAGCGCTGGCTTCACTTGTGCAGGACTCCAGTTTGATTCCCAGCATCCACATAACAGTTAAGAACCATCCATAACTCCAGTTCCAGGAGATCCAATGCCCTTTCTGGTCTCCCTGGACATCACACAACATGCACACACATGCAACAGGCAATACACTTGTACACATAAAATAAGTTTTTTTCAAGTTATTGAAAATATAGATATCTGTTGATCAGTGACTAAAGATGTTGACATCCCAGGAGCCAGTCAACCAATACTTGTTTCTGAATTAGAAATTTTGCAATGTTCTATAGTAAGTGTATACTTTTGGAAGTGTAAGTGTGGGTAGCATGGTGTGCAGTTTTTAAATATTTATTTGGTGTATACGCACCTTGTGTGTGTGTGTGTGTGTGTGTGTGTGTGTGTGTTACATTCTTGCCGTGATGCATGAGTGAAAGTCAAAGTACAATTTTCAGGAGTCAGTTCCTTCTTTCCCCGTTGGTTCTATGCATTGAACTCAGGTCATCAAGCTTGGTGACAAACACTTTTAACCACTGAGCCATCTCACTATGCCCTTTTTTTCATCTCTGGAATGTAAAACCATTCAAGTTTCTGGAACACAGTAGCCTTAAGCAAAAAGAAAAGGTACCTGCTCACATGCCAACTCACATTGGGAATAGAAGGGGGCCAATAGACCCTCACAATGGAAGCTTGTGTTTGGGATATACATGCAGAAGCAGTGCAAAGCTTAGTTTAAAAAGAGTCTTCATCCATAGGAAGGGTGCCAGCTCTTTTCTGTACATTCTCTGTATGGATTAATCACCAGGCCCCCAGGAACCACAATGTGGCTGCTATGTGAGGCGCCTTCTTCCTGAAACAATGCAGTTTTGTCTGATTGTCTTTGGGAGTCATTTACAGCTCAAGGACATGGCTCTGTTTTATTGCAAGTACTCAGCAGTGACTTCTTAGAATATGGCTGGAAGTAGTCCTGGGCTCAGTTGGGCAATCACAGATGTTCCAGTGGAAAACTCACATTCTTATTGTGGGGCACCCAGCAGGGACACATTCTGAAAATAAGTCCAAAGCAAGTTCACAAGGCTCAGTGAAAACCAACTGACCCGTTACACTGACAAAGTGTCACTTTTTTCAGCTCCTCAGTGGGGTCTTCTCCTTATAAAGGTTGCACTAGAGGAAAGTGAAGAGTGGTTGGAGTCAACACTCTGTGTCAAAAACTGATGAGGTGAAATTGTTTCTATTCCTCTGGCTGGGTAGAGGTTTGGAATGCAGTAGCACTGCCCCAGGGGCCTCCGTGGCATGTACAAGGCAGTGATGCCATTTACAGAAGAATGTGGCAGTCTCTCTGAGCAGCAGGTTTGCCCCAGCCCCACCTCCATATCTAAGGACAGCAACCAAGAGTTCTTAAGATAACAAACGGCTGGCTGTGGGCTTTACACACACCTCAGAATTTCAGTTCAGTTCTACTTGACTGAACAGGTTTTATGCCACACTACAGGAAACACCAAGTTTCCCAACCACCGTGCCTTGGCATCCTTTAGAATGATTGTCTGTCCTGAAAGCTTTGCTTCTGGGAGAGAGTCATCTATAAAGCAGTAAAGTTTAGGGAGATTCTCAGATCTGGAATTGAAAAACCTCACCCTCTTCAGTAGATATTAAATGCAGAAGTAATTAGTCCCATGTCTCCTAGGGATATGTTTTTGCCAGATTTCTCTCAGTTTGGAGGTAACTGACTGGTCTCCCCCTTCCTTCCTTAGCAAGGCAAGTTTAGGGGTCAAGGTTAGAAGAGGAACAGACTTGGTTAGCAACATTTTCCTGTATTTCTAGAATGCTATATTAAGGGGCAGCAAGCAATAAATA
Source organism: Eospalax fontanierii (assembly GCA_035773235.1). NCBI lineage: Eukaryota > Metazoa > Chordata > Mammalia > Rodentia > Spalacidae > Eospalax > Eospalax fontanierii. The sequence continues at coordinate 43,634,172 of CM069529.1, read as the reverse complement.
AACATATTTGCAGTCTAGAAAGGGAGAAACAACCAAAATTGGGGGGGGGACTAGATTCTGTTTCTAATTATGCCAAAGACTGATGATTACCTCAGTTCTATGAGGATTTATTGAGCCGATATTTGTGACCTTTGCTTCATGAATAGTAAATATTCACAATTTAGAAAGCATGACAAACAATTTTACCTCACTAAAGAGTCCGGGAAAGGAATTAATAAAATGTGGAGTTTAAGAAACTGCAAGGAATAAGATTTTGGTTGTGCAACATATGGACAAGTGTTCTGAAGGGAAAAGTTTTCATGGAGGTGTATTTCAGAAATTCCATTCCGAAGGAATTCTCAGGAAACATTGCCATAAATTTCTAAAAGGCATGAAATATATCAGTTTCTAAGCCTATGTTGCACTAACCATTTTCACAAGACTATCAAAAGGTATAATAGAGCTGGGCATATAGTTCAGAGGTAGTGGCACATGTCTGGCATATGTAAGTATTTCAAATTCCACCAGAAAAGACAACAGTATTAAGAAATATAGGCTGTAGTTGGGGAAATAATTGCTTCAGACTTTCTCATGGGGGAAAGGAGGTCCCAGGAGCTTCACCATAATCTTTTGGGGCTTCCTCTCCTTTTTTGTCACTTGTTCAAGACTGAAAACCCTGTTTACTTAATCATCAGGATATGCACTTAGATATGAGACTGTTCATCTGTAACAATGAAACAAATATTCATAAAGAAGAACTAGCCAGACCTTTGAACTCTTCTCCAATTAATATAGTGTTGACAGATGAAATGTACACACTTTAATCATTGATTAAGATTCAGATCACAGATGCTAAAGTAAAGGACTCCAGAAATGGAAATTACCCCATAGTTTCTAGACAGATAAACAAGACAAATAATCCTTGTGTTTCCAGGGACTAGGACACTTTGCCATCTATCCCAAATGCAAGAGTCTTTGTCTTGACTTCTTAGAGAAGCATAAAAGGATGCCAGAGAGCCAAGAAACTAGGAGCTTCTTCTCTAAAATAACCAAGGGTTCATCAGGTAGTCTAAGAAATTAGGAGTTGGTGGAAGATACTCTTTCAGGCTGGTTTTATAAGCATAAACAGATTTTTTCAATTAGACAGAACTTTGGATCCCCTCCTCAAGTGTCAAAGATATCTAATAAAGTCATTTCTCCAATATCCTAGAGAGAGAACCTCTCTTTTAAGATAGTATGTTGACTTGCCTGGGCCTCAGAAAGTGTTAAACTTATTCACCACCTTAGGGCTCAAAGATGCCCATTCTAGAGCAATTAAAGGCATGCCTTCAATCAGACCAGCAATTCTGGGACTTTTCCAGGACTCTCTCCTCCCATAGCAACCCAATTGGCTCCGTGGGTTCCAAGGTCATCTCTAGAAGTTTCCATACTTAAGGAAAAAAATGTAAAAAACAGTTCATATATTCCAGAAGAAATATGTTATGTTCTCCAGTGCATGCTAGAGTACTTCAAAGTCCTGAGTATTTGATAAAGAGCTGCCATTTACTCTTTGATATATTAATTCAAAAGAAATGACTCAAGACTCCTGTATGAGATGAATAAAAACTGATTCATACCCACAAGGAGTTTCCAGCATGCTGTGGGAGTTGAGCCAGGAGATCTGTATAATGAATTCACAGAAGAAAATGCAGGGGTGGTAGGACCCCGAGGAGTGGTCTGAATCAAGTCTGAGGGGAATCCTCACTAGGAGGCATCTACGCTGATGCAACAATTGGCCAAATAAAGAAAGAAAATGTGGAAAGATGGTTTCCAGACAAACAGAATAAACATGCCTTTCCCCTAACTTCCCCCTTTTCATTTTTAGCAATTTCCTCTTGCTACTGAAACTGCCGTAATGTAGTGGCTGAAAATAATGTACATTTATTACTCAGTTCTAGAGGTCAACAGACTGAATCCGGTCCCGTGAGTCAATATTCAAAGAGCTGACAAGGTACACTCCTTCTAGAAGTTCTAGAAGAGAATCCGTTTTCTTGGCTTTTCCAGATTTTAGATGCCTTTTGTGACCTTCATATATATGACCTTTAATTCTTACTTACAGGTCTTTTTGGTCCATTTAAAGAGATCTCCCTAACTCCACTGGAGTTCCTGGATAATCTTGGCATTTCAAGATCTTTTACTTAATCCTACCTTCAAAGCCCTTCTTGACGTATTCACAGGATTTCAGGATTAGGATATGTGCTTCTTTAGAGTAGGGTAAGGAGAATCATTCTGACTACCACACAATCTACAGTCCTAAGTTAACCCAGTTGTCATATAAAGTGTATAAAAGATGGCTTCAAAGAATGTGTCTAGCTCTGACCATGAGTGAAATCTACTTATCCAGAAATCAGAGTCTGGTAAGTCACTCTAGAGGTGGCAACTAGATTGTCAACTTTAAAAGTGACTTAACAATGCATGTGGATTTTTCTCAATGCTCATCGGTGCATACTTCTACCAACAAATCTATATACTACTGCCTTGTAGAGATTCTAGAAAAGTAGTAATCTGCACCTGTAATAAAGAAATCAGCATAGGAACTCTTTATTTAGAAGCTTGAAAACTGTGTTCTGAAAGTGCCTATAAATAAAATAAAATATCTCAAATAATATCTGATTCTGTCAAAATGTAATTAATTTTGAACTTCTCTCTAACCAAATACGTTTAAGAATCTGGTAAAACAGTAACCAAATTATTATAGTGACTATGAGGACAAGGTGATTACTTGAAATGCAAAATGAAACTGAGTTAGCAATTGTTTCCATTGGAAAGATTCACAATTCCCATTGATCATGTGAGATGATAGAGTAGAGGGAAGTAGGATGGAATGACAGGAAAAATAAAAAGAAAAGATCCTAACATGATAGTTGGAGGCTTGGGTACAGCTTTGCTCTAGTTCCTGCATTAGAAGATCACTATGAATAATTTCCTCTTTTTGTGTTCTTGCTTTTTCTTTTCCTGACAAAGGGAACAGTTTGGGATGAGATTCTTATGACTCTATGTTCTGGAACTAGGGGAGGGAAGGGAGATTATTTTTCAGTAATAGATTCATATTCTCTTTCTTTCTTTCTCTTTGTCTCTCTCTCTCTCTCTCTCTCTCTCTCTTTCATTTCCCATTTCTATAGGTCAGAACTCACTAGCAGAGTTCCTGAGAAGCTCTACCTCTATCCACACAGGTTTAAAGATGCTATCAGTCTGGGACATTCCACCTTTGCTAACAGTTCTTATCACCTGTCATCTGCACAGTGACTGTGAAAAATGTTTTCAGTGGGTGTTTCTGATTCATTTTTGTGATGGTCCCATGATGTCTGCTGAAGTTAAAGTTTAAACTTCCTGCCTCTCCATTGGCTTTACAGAACTGTGAATTCAACCAGTACCTATAGTTTTCTTAAAGCTTGAGTTTCCCAGAAGGGAAACAATCTAACCAGGGCAAGTGGCTATATTTACTAAAGGCAAAAAGTCCTCTGACTTTTAATGGCTCTCTTAAAAGGGTGCTCTTATAAGGTACAATAAATGTGACCCAGTCAGGCAATGCATCTATTTCTAGCTGGTGTTATGAAGATCTCTATCTAGGAATAAACTTCCTTAAAGATAAAGCAACATGCTTCAGCTTTGGAGACAATAGTAATATTGTTTTGAACGTTTGAGACACTACTCCAAAAGACACTTAGAGAACAGTGTATTGTTCTCATTGACCATACAATTATTTATTGTTCGGCAACCAGCCCTGAGCAAAGTCAAGAAGAGTCAGTATTGGGAGACCTTGAAAGCACTACAGTGAGTCTGCAGCCCCAAGGGGATAAGGAGATTTTTTTTTAATATGATATATTATTACAGTGCTGTGACTGCCTTGGGCAAGGGTTGCCTTGGGCAAGGATTCAGGATGCGTCCCTGGGTCTAGCTTCAAACACATCTGAGAGAGAGAGAGAGTGTGTGTGTGTGTGTGTGTGTGTGTGTGTGTGTGTGTATACATCCTGTATGTGTAGTGTTGGTCTGTATTAGTTTATATGTTTGTGCTGGCCTGTCATTGTGCACAATATAATTGGACATGAATAAGGATTGCAGGGGAAGGGTGTAGAGTATGTGAATATCAGTATTTGAGTGAACCCAGATACACATGCCTTACAAACTTGAGTATAGAGGTATGTATGTGGTATATGTACATATATGCCCTGTGTCTGTGGGTAGAAAACTGGGGTTTATGAAATATGACTAGGAGATGCTCCATAGAATTATCTGTCTTCTAGTTGACTAATCCAATCAAACTTCAGTAGCTCTCAGATTCATTGGTTCATTGCAGAACACCTATGTCTTGCACATGTTTTATATTAATCACTAGGAAAATGTAAAGAAAGAAGAGCCAAGGTTAAATACCTCAAACTTATTCCATACTATGAAATTTGGGCAGTATATTCTCAAAAGGTAGAATACGCTCCAGAAGAAAAGTGCTTTGCTACAGAAACTTTCATATTGGAATGGTTCAGATGTCCATTACCTTACTGCAGAATATCTTTATAAACTTTATGGAAGCAGCCCAAATGAAAATTTTCAACATGCTGAGCACATTCTCTGAAATACAGTTGATAGTGTTTCATGTCCAGTTAGACTTATCATTTAAAATGGTCTTCAAATAATATATTGACTAGTATGAATGACTAGATTTCTCTCATTAAGGAACTAAGAAGGATGTTGTAAAAGCCAAATAGATGATGGTGGCAATTACAACATTGAATATGCTCACTGTGTTGAGACATATTAAATCTTTAAATATGCTTGGCTTTGAAATATGATGTTTATGTAGAATTTACATGATGGGCTGGATTCTCATTTGTATACGATGGGAAACTCTAAAAGGAGATCTCATGAAGAAAGAGAATTTAGAGATGAAATTAGAACATGCAGAAACCTGGCCCCTTCTCCTTGGGAACTTGGCTCCACAAGAAGTATTTCAAGGACTCTATAAGCTTTGTATTAAATTCCAGATTGGTTCTTAATTGAGGACGTCTGAAGAGACCATTCCCCGGGGATTGCTTTTGCATCAGAAATAGTCATTCTAGTGACCAAGTATTCAAGCTCCAGCCTATGTTCCCTCTGACAACTATACTCCCAGTCTACTGCTCTAGCACAATCTACCAGGAAACACAAACTCTGTGTCTTGTATATGACTTAACTGAGCATTGCTTGCAAAGTAGACAGTGACTTTAAGTTGTCCTTAACATCTCCATTTAGGATCCATATTAATTTTCTTTTCTCCTCAAAGTTGTCATTCTCTGCTAAACCCAGAATTTTTACATACATGACTTAATTATTCTGAGCAATCTATGTACATTAAAATTGCTAGAATTAGCCAGAATTTGGGAAAGATCAATCGGAAAAGTATGACAGGTTCTAATTGGGAAAACATTTTTTTTTTAAATCCATTGTTTTAAATTTACAGCCATCAGAAGAAACATTATGTCTTTTACACCACAGCAGCTCTCAATTCAATATGGGGACTGGATTAGACCTTTACTCCCTTACTCAAGTGGAGAAGAACACATCACCTAGCTAAATGTGTTCTGAATTCTACATCATGAACTAAGGCTATGAGAGAGCTTACATAACCTAATAATCATCCAAATGAAAGATTTCTAAAATTTAAACTGTAACTTTTATAGAGTTTTGCTATTTTCACTAAGTAATTTGCCTACTGTTAATGCTTTAAAATTACTTTTTGATGTCATTTAAGAGTGGTATGAGGAAAATGAATAGTGGATCAGCCCCAGGCTGAGAACTACTGGAAACTGACTACGGCTGGGCGAGGGAGAGTAGAACTTCCTTAAGTTCTCTAGATAGACTGACTAGAAGCCAGTGGATGAACCTGCACCAAAGGATATCCAGGTAAAATGATTAACTGGATAGGAATTAACATGTATATCAGAATGCAGGAGGCTTGGTAGGGAAGTGGGGTCATTGACGGAAAGGAGGTCTAAATTTTATTTATAATTGTTGTGTGAAATGGACAAAAGCTCAATAAAAATATTTTTAAAATTGATTCAAAAGTTTTTTTGAACCTCTGTTTTACTATTTGTTAAAACACGCTACTTTTTTCTGTCCTCCCAGAAATATGATTTCTTTTTTTTTTTTTTGAGACAAAGTGTCAGTGTAGTCCCAGATGACCCAGAACTAGTTATGTAGATCAGGCTGGTCTTGATCTCACAGAGATCCACCTGCCTCTGCCTCTGGAGTCTGGAACTAAAGGTATGTGCCACCATGCCCAGCTTAGAACATAATTTTAAGTGCAGTGTTGGTTGATCTGCACTGTTGGTCTAAAAGGAGCCTATGGTGAATTCAGAGTGTTCCTGGTACACAGATTCACAATGTTACTTTGAATAGATTATAATCTCTCCTTGGGTCTCTTCATTTACCTCTGCAAAATAATGCTTTCTAAACAACGATTCAGGCTTAGCATGTTATGCTGTTTTTATTGTATTTTTAAGTCCTTTTAAGTTTTCTTCAATTTGGATGATATCATGCTTGTATACAATACACTATAATTATGTTCATTCCCACTACCTAGTCCCATCCCCTTCCACTCCAACCAGCCTGCTTTTTTCTGACTACACTCCCTCCTACTATAATGATCTTTTCCTTCTTTTTTCTTCTCTTTCTTTCTTT